>CM040424.1:160168768-165973768 GCA_022702705.1 Papilionanthe hookeriana x Papilionanthe teres
ATCTTAAATCAAATTTCAATCGAGTTCAAACTCATCCTTCCAAATTTCAAATTCAATCAACTCAAATTTCAAATTAAATATTTCCAGATTCTAAATCAAATCTCAATCAAATTCAAACTTTTGGGTCGAGGATTTTACATCCAAGACTGCATTGCTTTAGGATCCTTTCCGTATCGCAATGAAGTACATCAAATTCAAACTTTTGGGTCGAGGATTTTACATCCGAGACTGCATTGCTTTAGGATCCTTTCCCTATCGCAATGAAGTACATCAAATTCAAACTTTTGGGTCGAGGATTTTACATCCAAGACTGCATTGCTTTAGGATCCATTCCCTATCGCAATGAAGTACATCAAATTCAAACTTTTGGGTCGAGGATTTTACATCCAAGACTGCATTGCTTTAGGATCCTTTCCCTATCGCAATGAAGTACATCAAATTCAAACTTTTGGTTCGAGGATTTTACATCCAAGACTGCATTGCTTTAGGATCCTTTCCCTATCGCAATGAAGTACATCAAATTCAAACTTTTGGGTCGAGGATTTTATATCCAAGACCGTATCGCTTTAGGATTCTTTCCCTATTGCAATGAAGTACATCAAATTCAAACTTTTGGGTCGAGGATTTTACATCCAAGATCGCATTGCTTTAGGATTCTTTCCCTATCGCAATGAAGTACATCAAATTCAAACTTTTGGGTCGAGGATTTTACATCCAAGACTGCATTGCTTTAAGATTCTTTCCCTATCGCAATGAAGTACATCAAATTCAAACTTTTGGGTCGAGGATTTTACATCCAAGATCGCATTGCTTTAGGATCCTTTCCCTATCGCAATGAAGTACATCAATTTCAAACTTTTGGGTCGAGGATTTTACATCCAAGACTGGATTGCTTTAGGATCCTTTCCCTATCGCAATGAAGTACATCAAATTCAAACTTTTGGTTCGAGGATTTTACATCCAAGACTGCATTGCTTTAGGATCCTTTCCCTATCGCAATGTAGTACATCAAATTCAAACTTTTGGGTCGAGGATTTTATATCCAAGACTGCATTGCTTTAGGATTCTTTCCCCTATTGCGATGAAGTACATCAAATTCAAACTTTTGGGTCGAGGAATTTACATCCAAGACTGCATTGCTTTAGGATCCTTTCCCTATCGCAATGAAGTACATCAAATTCAAACTTTTGGGTCGAGGATTTTATATCCAAGACTGCATTGCTTTAGGATTCTTTCCCCTATTGCAATGAAGTACATCAAATTCAAACTTTTGGGTCGAGGATTTTACATCCTAGACTGCATTGCTTTTGGATCCTTTCCCTATCGCAATGAAGTACATCAAATTCAAACTTTTGGGTCGAGGATTTTACATCCAAGACTGCATTGCTTTAGGATCCTTTCCCTATCGCAATGAAGTACATCAAATTCAAACTTTTGGGTCGAGGATTTTACATCCCGCATCGCATTGCTTTAGGATCCTTTCCCTATCGCAATGAAATACATCAAAATTCAAACTTTTGGGGTTGAGGATTTTACATCCGAGACTCGCATTGCTTTAGGATTCTTTCCCTATTGCAATGAAATACATCAAAATTCAAATTTTTTTTGGAGCTGAGGATTTTACATCCAAAACTGCATTGCTTTAGGATTCTTTCCCTATTGCAATGAAATACATCAAAATCAAACTCTTGAGGTTAAGGATTTTACATCCAATACCGCATTGCTCTGAGATCTCTCCTCATTGTAATGATTCAATCCAATCGATTCAATTTTCTTTTGAGGTTGAAGATGTTACATCTAAAACCACGAAATTCCAATTTTCATTTCAAATCCCTTCAAATTAATTTTGACAAACTTCAATCTAAATTGAAACTCCAAATTGAAATCTAAACTCACACATCGAGATTTCAACTAAAACAAAATGAAATCTGAATCGAAATTCCCCCAGATCATGTGATTTGGAAGTCACCTTCTTTTCCTTTCCCCGGCGAGAGTTCAGAAATCTCCTGTTTCAGACATATACTTGACACTCCCCAACGGAAACTCTTCTATTTCGTCCTAAGTTTGTCACTTGGACATCTGTGTTGGTTTTTTTGATCGCTTCGGTCAACATCAATACCCGCGGTGTGCTCCGTCAGCTCACCACACCTATTGGGGGTCCATTTGTTGACCTCATTTTTGATGAGGACTTCTCTTCTTCTTTTTAGTACTTAGGATCTAGCCTTAAGCTTTTCCTTTGACTATCTTAGAGGACTAGAATTAGGATCCACCATCTAGAATTTCAAACCACTTCTTAACTCCCTGCAAACTCCACAAACTTGATCGTAGACCCCTAATCACCTATAGGGTTGAAATCGAATGTGGAAGTTTAAAGGATGAGTTCCTATAGGACTCTTTGGCCTTAGGATCGCCACAGGTGGCCTCGGTCCAGTGAAGGGGCTGATTTACACACACACTACACTCATACACTACACTTTCACACACCTCCTAAAACCACACCCATACCTAACTCGACCTCCCGACTCATATAGGTGATTCACATGGATGGTCCTTAACCCCTAAGCCCTCGGCTAGAGGTTAGGAACAACAATGTGGATGCCTCAAATGAGTCCCTTCATGGCTCATGTGGGCTTGATGTGGCTTCACGGCTCAACTAAAATGATTTCATTCCACTTATATTCACCCAATCTTCAATTTTCCAAATTTTTAATTTTTGACCCCCGGGACCTTACACCTGCCTAGCCTACCCAAAACCCTTGAAATCCTCCAAAATTTCTAAATTACCAAAAATTCCTCAAAATCAATCCCAAGCATTTCCACATCACTCAAATTGATCATCCATACCCAAAAATACCAAAAATTCCAAAAATACCTCCCAATACCCTCCAAATACCCAAAATACCCCCCTTGACCCAAAAAATCCAAAAATTCAGAAAATTCCTACAAAATTCTAGAAAATCCCAAATATTCCCAATTTCATTTTTTCCAACTACACCATGGGCCAATTTTGTCAATTTACCCCACTTTTGTCAAAACCCCCAATTTGACCCATTTTAACCCAAAGTGAACCCAATGTCAAACCAAACCTATCCAATTGACCCAAATTCTGGTCCAATTCAATTCTAAACTTCAATTCAACATTCCCAACACTAATCTAGACCAAATCCAAGTCCAATTTGATTGACATTTGGATCCAATTTCACTTTTGGCCTTAAAGCCCAATTTGGACCCATGACCCAAACCTAACCCAAACTCACCCAATTCAACTCCAATTAACCCCAAATCTTTTCTAAATCTTCCTTAGCATCCCCACAAGCAAAACACTAACATGATTTGCCCAAAATTTAGACCCAAACCCACTCAAATTCAACCCAAAGCTAAAAGGCCCATTTTTGACATAAACCCAAACCTAACCCAAATGAGCCCAAACCCCAAAAGCAAAGCCCAACCAAAGTCAAAACCTCCTTGAAACACTCCCATAAACATTTCTCAACAATAATTTTACATCAATTTCAACCCTAGCCCAACATTGGCCGAACTTGGCCCACTTGGACCTATATTGGCCCATTCACCAAAAGAACCCAAATTCAACCAATTCAAACCCAAATCACTCCCAATTTGATTCAAGTCACTCATGATACATCCATGAGCTAAACCCAACAATTATTTGGCCCAACCTCTTTACAAAATTTCATCCCAAAATCCATTTTAAAATTCAAAAGGCCCATTCCTTAAACCATCTTAAAAGCCCATCTAAAACCATTTCAAAAAGGCCCAAAATTGGTCCCAAAGCCCACATGATATTTCTCTACATCATCCATTCAATTAAAATCATCCCTAAGTCATAAACCAATGATCAAATAATTCTAAATGAAGCTTCATCCAAATTTTCACCAAAATATCCAAAATTCTTAAAACCCATTTTCATGAAATTGATCAAACTTTTTCCAAGCCAGATGTGAGCCATTGAGCCATGTACAAGCCACATGGAAGCCATGGAGACCACTTTCCACCTCACCAAGCCATTAATGGCAAGAAGAGGGGATTCTTTCCAAATCCTTCATTAAGCCCTTTTAACCATATTCATGTCACACTCTAAACCATGCTTAACCACCTCACCATGGATGGAGACTTCACCACTCCAATCAAGCTGAACCAAATGACTTTCTCTCAGCCCACACCGAGTCATGGGAGGGTGAACCAAACCCATTTGCATGAGTTGACCAAAATGAGCTCAAAATACACTCTCCCCCATTCCATTTTAATCAAGCTTTTTTACACATGTCAAACTCCAATTGACTTCACCAAATTCAACCCCTGACCCACCTGACCTTGAGGGTGACCCATGCCTGGCCGGCCAGCCACCAGGCCGCCGGAAAACACCATGGCCGAGAGCTCACATGTGAGCCCAACTTGGAATTCTCACCTGCTGAGCTGCCCCATCCCCAGTGGCCATTGGAGCTGTTCTTCTCTTGCCAAGAGCAGCTGATCCCAAGCCCTAACTCTCCCTGGGAGGCCCTCCACCCTCTCCTATTTAAACACCACCCCTCTCGGCCATGAGAGGTGCTGAAAACAAACCTTAAGGAAACTTTGCCAAAATTGTTCCAGACTCCTCCCCATACACGAGCACTTGATCCCCACTGAGATCCCCCTGCCATTTCTTCTCTGTGAGCTCAATTTCAGAGTTGAAATCTAGGCCCAAAACTAGGACACTTCTCCACAGTGAGCCAATCCCCAAATTGATTGGTTCTACACCTTCACCAGACCAAGGGAAGGTGTCCACCAGCAAAAGCCCCATCTCCAGGCCACCCAGTTGCTCCAGCCTCCAAGCTTTGTGATCGGCCGTGGTCGAAATCACACCTAGACAATTCACTGGACCAGGAGACTTCATCCGGAGCTTGCCGGGATCCAATCGAAGGTGCAACAACCCTCAGATCGAAGCCACACTTCTCTGAGCAAAGGTATGGCCTCACTCTTCTTCCCGAGCTTCTGAACATTCTCCATTTCTATTGCGTAAATTTCATCCAATATAAACCGTATGGATGTGTTAGTCTTCTCAAGACGAATCCATAGAGCATAAGAACATGAAAATCCATTGAGTATCGAGTGAGATCTTAGGGATTTAGTGTGGACGGCTCTCGGGTGAGGACGCTCGGGGACGATGAACGGATGCCGTCCATTCAATACACGCGCGGACGGACGGCTCAGATGGCGTCGGACCAGGAGACGGTACGAGAACCGCGGGGCCCGGAGCGCTGAGTCAGATGGCGGCGTCGAATGGGAGCGCGACGCGTGTGCGTTCGGAGCTGCCGAGGTTGACGCGGCGCCGCGTGGATAAATAGAAAATTAGGGATTTTTTCTATTTATTTAATTCCCTAAACTTCAAAAATTCATAACTTTGTGTAGGAAAATCATAAAAATAAAATAAAAATACCCTCTTGCTCAGTGAACAGAGGAGAATAATGTGGAAAAGAAATTATTTAATTTCATCAAGTATTTTAATTTTAATAATTTATTTATTCTATGCATATTTTTAATTCTCCATGCATGTATACAATTCACCATGGCATGAGACCATAGGGCTTTTGAAGCCTCTGAATTTGGGAACATTCCCTGAATTTTCCAAAGTTAGAGGCCATCCCTATGAAAAGTTATTAATTTTTCAAATTCATGTTACTGTTTTGAGTATTTTAATTCCAATAAATAACATGTTGTGAAATAAATTCTAGGAAAATTTGGTGATGTTCCTTATGACCAGAGGACCCTAGGAAAAATAGGTTTTGAGTTAGTTCATTTAAAACAACCCTAATTGGCTTAAACACCCAAAATGGATCTCTAATTAATTAGAGCTAACCATACATCAAATTGACCTGAAATCAAGTCTCCACTGACCTTTAGGATTAGAGGAACCCACCATAAAAATTTGAGGTCAATTGGACTTGGTTAGCCCTACTAAATGGGTTGATTAAGTCATTTAGGCAATTTGAACTTTAAAAATTCATAACTTTCAAAATATCTTTCAAAAATTCATCAAATTGGTTTTGGAGCCTCTCTGATATCAGGGGAATTCAAGAAAATTAAAATTTCAATTTTCTAAAAAAGTTGATTTTTAATATTATTTTAATATTTTAATAATTAAAAAATAATAAAAATCACAAAAATAATAAAATTCACCAAAATGTCACATTTTGAATTTTAATCACTTAGGAACAAACCCCATATTTTTCTTAGGTATATTTTATGAGATATTAAATTTTAAAGCCCTAGGTAATTTTAAAATTAAAAAAAAAGTATTTTCTAGCATTTTCACTAAAATAATTATAATAAATCATAGAAAAATCAGAAAATTGCAAAATTTGACTCTCTGATTTCCTTGATATCAGAGAGATTTTTGAAAAATATAAAATTCATTTTTCAATATTTATTTTATTTTTAAATTAATTAACACTCCAAAACTTAAAATAATTATAATAAAAATAATATAATTCAAAAAATCACCAAAATTGGTCCAAGTGGTCCTCTGGTCATTAGAAATGTCCCCTAATTTTCTTAAGAACAGAAACTTCCCCTTGGTCATGTTATTAAATTTTCCTTGAAAACCTCTATTTTCCACCAAAAATAATTATATAAATAAATTAAGTACAGAAAAATCACATTTTCTTCTCTCATGTCTTTATTGACATATGAGTGAAGTCACATAAAAATTTCAAGTTCATTTGAGTTCAATTTAGTGAGTTATGAAATTATTAAGCTTAAAGGGTAAAGTGGTAATTAAAATTTTTAATCCTTAATTAAAACTTTAGGTTTAATAAAAAATTAACAAGTGAAATATTTGATCTTAATCTGATTTGGATGATTGAAATTTAAATGATTAAAGGGTAGAAACCCATTAAGCAATTTAAAATGATTAAACCTTAATTAAATAATTGATTAAATTTGGAAGAATAATAAAATTGGAATTATCAAAATAGGGATATTATTAGGAAGAGATTTATTCTTTAATTTAAAAATCCCTAAATTAATTATCTCATTAATATTCAATTCTTAATTAAAATGATAACTCAAATTCAAAACATTAAAAGACTTAATCATTAAACTTAAATTAAATTATTAAACTCTTTTAAAAATTTCAATTAAAATTAAAAAAATAAAATTAAATTAAAAATTAAATTAAATTAAGTAAATCAAAATTGGATTAAATTAAATTAAATTAAATTAAAATTAAAAGTTGTATAAAATTAAATTAAATTAAATTAAATTAAATAAACCAATTAAATTAAATTAAATGAATTAAATTAAATTAAATTAAATAAATAAAATCAAATAAAATAAAATAAATTAAATTGAATTAAATTAAATTAAAGATTAAATTAAATTAAATTAAATTAAGTTGAATTAAATATGACATCACCTAAGACATGAAGGAAATTAAATATGAAATAACTTGAACACTATTCCAAATTTAAACCCATTAATGGAAATTAAACTAAATCACAAACCATTTGAACACCAATTTACCCTCAAAAGCTTTAGTTATCATAACTCCTAAACAGAATATTAAATGAAATGTTACTTCACTTATAGGATATTCAAATGTCCTAGTTACTTGAGCAAGATAACAAAACTTGAGATTCTTGGACGATTAATTCAGTTGTATAATTAAATTCATTTGGACTTAAAACAATTCTAGCAATATTGAAAAGATGTTTAAGATTCTTCTTAAACACTTTCTCAATATGATAGGATGTTTATAAGAACAATTGAATTTAATTGTTTTTTTGATGAAGAAAATTGTCTTCAAACAAAAACACAAGGAATCTAGACGTCATAGGAAATGACTAGCTATAGGATTAGGAATTTGGTAGAAAACCATAACCCTTACCTTAGCTTTACCTAGGAACTTGCTTAAATATTCTAATTGTGTTTTAAGTGCAGCTTGGGATGACGGGAAGACCCTCCGGGTACGCTTTTATTTTATTGCAATTTACTTTCTTGCAATTTACATTATTGCAATTTATTTAATCGCATTGCACTTACTTTTCTTGCATGATAAACAACTATTGCATGAAAACCCACACCTTTAGGATAGTCCCTAAAACTGAAACCAAAACTAAATTAAAAGCCATTGCAAGATAAAATTCACCGCCACAACATTTCAAAATATAAAACAACTCAAAATTTAATCACAAACAGAACACAAAACTACAATTACAACTAAATTAAAACGTCCTGTTGGATGATCGGGAATACCTCGGATGATGTATCCTACGTGTTGCTAACGGGATTTCCCACGGTCTAAATGAAAGTGTGGAACTCATTTAGTTGAGTTTAGCAAATTCATCTGGACTAAGTGAATCCGATAAAAATAATGATGCCGGAAGGATGGAACCATGGGATCTTAACCGGTGTCGTTATAATCAACTTTAAGATTTGTTTTAATTAAAATATTGAAAACACTTGAAAATTAAGATTTTCTCTAAACCAAAACACTTTCTCATCCCCTGATTTATGACTTCTAAAACTAAACCTCTGCAACAACAAGGAGCTCGGGGCATGGTGGGCAGCACGACCATCGTCATCAGCAAAACTTGAATCTACATCAGCAAAACCATTCTTAGAATTAAATAACCAATCCATAGGATTTCGAGGTAGTTTGCCTAGTGCAACATAAACCCTCAACCTTTGTTAGGCATTTGCATGATCAGGTCATGTAAATTAAGCCCTAACCGGTCTTAGGATTCCGAGGTGGTCGTTTGGGTATGACATAAACCCTCACATCTTCAAGGCTATTTGTATGATTCTATCATATAAATATAAGTCCTAATTAACTAAAATTGGCAAGATCAAAACATTAGATAAATATTAAGACTTTCCTAAATTCAAGCCAAACAATAGGATAGTCGGGAAATTACCGAAGTTCACTTCGAATCTGTGACTTCTCCTACCTTTATTCCTTTGAATTCTCAAAACAAAATGTTTCAAACTTGATCCATTCCCTATTGAAATTCCAAAATTCAATCCTTTGAAAACTTAAACTTTGAAATTCTTGAGAGCAGAATTATTGATTATTATCGAGAGTTTTCTTTGGTGACTCCTGTCACTTAAGATGTAATTAACTATAGGGGCTTGCCCTTATAGGGAATTTTAAAGAACCCAGGTAATATAAACCCTGCTTAATTCATTTATATTAAGCAGGGGAATTTGTCGGCTTATAAAATTGGTTCGCAGACCAAACGGATGTCACAAATCATTTAGTTTGTTTAATCGAGCCCCACCGTCAAGCAGTGTGTCTATCCTTAGGGATAGATACACGGTTTGTGGTGCGGTGCTCGTTTATGTAAACTATTTGGGATGTGAGATCGGTTTGATTTCATATCTTAAAATCTTCAAATTTAAAATTATTTAAAAAAAAATCAAATACTACTTTTCAAATTATTTATTTAAATTAAATTAAAATTCACCGACAACTTCTGTTAGGCGACCCCTTTTCAAAATAAAATACATAACCTAAAAATATGCCGACAAGTGGCTAGGGCTACAGCCAACTCTTCCATCCTTTTTGCCATTTGGGCGATCGTATCATCTTTCTCTTGAAGCTGCCTCCTCATTACTTCTGGCTCCTCTCTTTCTGCGGGTGCAGGGGCACCTTGTGAAGCTGAAGAAGCTCGTGTTTCAACCATGTTAATTTCTGCATATTCATCATCCATGAACTCTGACGAGTCAACCTCATCTCCGAATTTCTGACGAGTCAACCTCATCTCCGAATTTCTCTTCTCTTTCCTTTGCTAATCGCCGAATATCAGTTCTTAGCTTTTCCATAGCATCTTCTAGTGGTCTTTTATGTACATCCTTGCAGTTGTCATGTGATAAACGTCGGGTTTCCTTCTCATGAGTCTCCTTTACTGCGGTAGCACTTTCTTCGGACTCAAGTCTCCTAACGAGACTTTCCTTCTCGAGTCGTTGTTTTAATCTTAATTGTCCGGTAGTGGGACGCCATACCATCCTTCTAGCGACAGACGGTCTAGGACCGGATGGTCTGTCGGCCAAATGCAGGAAGGTGGTATCCTCCCTAATTTGTAGTCCTGAAACAACGACGGGTGGACTAGCTTTCATTCTCTTATTTGGCTTTTCCGCAGCGATAGCAGGTTCCACTCGCGGCCCAAGACGAGATTTGGCCGGCACCCTCCCTATCCTTCTTAAAATCTCTGACACAGGGCATTTTTCTTTCTTTGCTAACTTTTCTATCAGGGTTTGCACCCGAGCAAATGGCCTAATTCTAGCCATTTTCTTGCGGCTATCATTGTAATATGCGGGCTGAGGCAATGCGGCAGCAATCTTGCGAACATTTTCCTCATCCTCTGCGGCGGAGAGGGGATGAAACCTACTTCCTCCCAAAAGTGGTATGTATTCAGGCAGCGGTGTATACTCGGGCAGTTCTGGGATTTCTTCTAGGAAAGCAACTTCGGCAGCTCTGGCTTCTCTAGCAATCCTTCTACTTCTGTTCCTTCTCTGAGTCCGTGTCAGCGATGGAATTCTCGAGCTGGACCCGATTTCAAAAACAGAAGGTCTCACAGGAAGGTCTGTACCCTCCACGGTAACAGGTTCGTCATAGTTCTGAATTTCTTTTCCCTTTAGTCGGGCAGAAGCTGGGGTAGGTACAGAGATAACTAGACCAGTGGGGGTAGCAACAACAATCCTTCTACGAACAACAGTACTCCTTTCAGATGGAATCATTTGCAGAGGAGGGAATTCGTGAGTTGACTTGAGGTTAAACTCAATCAACGGCTTCTCAGTTTCTGATACTTTGCTTGTGAGTGAAAAGAGAGTGACGTCGGGATTTTGATGTCGGTGTCCCCGAATCCTTGTCCGAATCGAATAATTCCATTATCAGGCAGTTCGTCCTTGAACACGGCCAGGTCGAGTCCGTTGACGAAGGAGAAGATCAGTTTCGGGGCTTCCATTTTTGCAGGGCAGATTCCAAGTGTTAGTCCCTGAATCGTGCTTCTTCTTGTATTATAACTTATGACAAAAAAGAAAGAGTCTGAACACATTTCTATTTATCTTAGTGTATTTGTGGTATTAAAGGAAAATTATCTTTTTTTGAAAAGATTTGTTCGTTAGGAAGGAGAATTATTAAAAGAAGGAGAGTTGTAGGAAGAGTAAAAGGAATTAATTAGGAACTGGAAAAGGAAGAGAAAGTCTTGTAGACACTTCTCGACTCGCAAGACCGCTCCTAAACTAATACCTATTGGGGTCCACCCCACCTCAGAAATGAGGTAAAAGGATCTCGGAACCTCTCTGTTTAGGGGTGTCTAAACAGTGGCTCCTAAATCCGAGAGAATGTTGGCTATACTTGTTCAAGGTAGAAATGAACATAATATTCCAACGGAAAGAAGGGTAGTTTGATCCACTAGGAACATGGATACACTACCGATTTTTGAAAGCAGAATTATCTGATTAAAATGGAGAGAGGAATTGTCCCCAGCGGAGTCTCCAGAAGTTGTCGGCATTATTTTTAGGTTATGTGTTTTGAAAAAAGGGGGGTCGCCTAACAGAAATTGTAGGCAAATTTTTAATTTAATTTAAATAAATAATTTGAAAAGTAGTATTTGATTTTTAAAATAATATTAAATTTGAAAATTTTAAGATATGAAATCAAACCGATCTCACATCCCAAATAGTTTATATAAAAGAGCACTGCATCACAAACTGTGTATCTATCTCAAAGAATAGACACATTGTTTGGTGATGGGGCTCGATTAAATAAACTAGAAGATTTGTGACATCCATTTGGTCTGCGAACCAATTTTATAAGCCGACAAATTCCCCTGCTTAATATGAAAGCATTAAACGGGGTTTATATTACCTGGGTTCTTAAAATTCCCTATAAGGGCAAGCCCCTATAGTTAATTACATCTTAAGTGACGGGAATCACCTAAGAAAACTCTCGATAATAATCAGTAATTCTGCTCTCAAAGGTTTCAAAGTTTAAGTTTTCAGAGGATTGAATTTTGGAATTTCAATAGGGAATGGATCAAGTTTGGAACATTTTGTTTTTGGGAATTCAAAGGAAAAAAGGTAGGAGAAATCACAGATTCGAAGCGAACTTCGGTAATTTCCCAACTATCCTATTGTTTGGCTTGGATTTAGAAAAGTCCTAATGTTTGTTTTATGTTTTGATCTTGCCAATTTTAATTAATTTGGACTTATATTTGTATGATAAAATCATACAAATAGCCTGGAAGATGTGAGGGTTTATGTCGTATCGGACGACTACCTCGGAATCCTAAAACCGGTTAGGGCTTAATTTATATGTCATGATCATGCAGATGCCTAACGAAAGGTTGAGGATTTATGTTGCACTAGGCAAACTACCTCGAAGTCCTATAGCTTGGTTATTTAATTCTAGGAATGTTTAGCTGATGTAGAGTTGTTTTGCTGATGATGATGGTCGTGCTGCCCACCATGCTCCGAGCTCCTTGTTGTTGCAGAGGTTTAGTTTTAGAAGTCATAAATCAGGAGATGAGAAAAGTGTTTTGGTTTATAGAAAAGTCTTAAAATCCAAGTGTTTTTAATATTTTAATTAAGACAAATCTTAAAGTTGATTATAACAACACCGGTTAAGATCCCACGGTTCCATCCTTCCGGCATCGTTATTTTTATCGGATTCACTTAGTCCAGATGAATTTGCTAAACTCAACTAAATGAGTTCCACACTTTCATTTAGACCGTGGGAAATCCCGTTAGCAACATGTAGGTTACATCATCCGAGGTATTCCCGATCATCCAACAAGACGTTTTAATTTAGTTGTAATTGTAGTTTTGTGTTCTGTTTGTGATTAAATTTTGAGTTGTTTTATATTTTGAAATGTTGTGGCGGTGAATTTTATCTTGCAATGACTTTTAATTTAGTTTTGGGGTTCAGTTTTAGGGACTATCCTAAAAGTGTGGGTTTTCATGCAACAGTTGTTTATCATGCAAGAAAAGTACAGTGTATTTGCAATAAAGTAAATTGTAAGAAGGTAAATTGCAATAAAATAAAAGCGTACTCGGAGGGTCTTCCCGTCATCCCAAGCTGCACTTAAACACAATTTAGAATATTTAAGCAAGTTCCTAGGTAAAGCTAAGGAAAGGGTTATGGTTTTCTACCAAATTCCTAATCCTATAGCTAATCATTTCCTATGACGTCTAGGTTCTTGTGTTTTGGTTTGAGGACGATTTTCTTCATCAAAGAACAATTAAGTTCAGTTGTTCTCATAAACAACCTATCATATTGAGAAAGTGTTTAAGAAGAATCTTAAACATCTTTTCAATATTGCTAGAATTGTTTTAAGTCCAAATGAATTTAATTCTACAAATGAATTAATCGTCCAGGAATTCAAGTTTTGTTGTTATCTTACTCAGTGAACTAGGACATTTGAATATCCTATGAGTGAAGTATCACTTCATTTAACGTTCTGTTTAGGAGTTATGACAACAAAAGTTTTCGAGGGCAAATTGATGTTCAAATGGTTTATGATTTAATTTAATTTCAGTTAACGGGTTTAAATTTGGAATAGTGTTCAAGTTGCTTTATATTTATTTTTGAATTTCTTTATGTCTTAGGTGATGTTATTTTTTTAATTCAATTTAATTTAACTTTAATTTAATTTAATTTAGTTTAGTTTTAATCTTAATTTAATTTAATTTGATTTTAATTTTAACTTGATTCTATTTTTTTATTTTAATTTAATTTAATTTAATTTAATTTAATTTAATATGATTTAATTTAATTTAATTTAATTTAATTTAATTTAATTTAATATGATTTAATTTAATTTAATTTAATTTAATTTAATTTTATTTTATTTAATTTAATTTTTTATTTTTAATTTTAAAGATGATTTAATTTTAATTGTTAAAGTATTAATTTAATTGAAATTTTAAAAGAGTTTAATTTAAATAATTTAACTTTAATTTAATTTAATGATTAAGTCTTTTAGCATTTTAAATCTTAAATTTGAATTATTATTTTAATTAGGAATTAAATATTGTTGAGATGATTAATTTAGGGATTCTTAAATTAAAGAACAAATCTCTTCCTAATAATATCCCTATTTTAATAATTCCAATTTTATTATTCTTCCAAATTTAATCAATTATTTAATTAAGGTTTATTTCAATTATTTTTAAATTGTTTAGTAGGCTTCTACCCTTTAATTATTTAAATTTCAATCATCCAAATCAAATTAGGATCAAATATTTTACTCTTTAATTTTATTAAGCCTAAAGTTTTAATTAAAGGTTAAATTTTTAATTACCATTTTGCCCCTTCAAGCTTAATAATTTCATAACTCACTAAATTGAGCTTAAATGAACTTGAAATTTTTATGTGACTTCACTCATATGTCAATAAAGACATGAGAGGAGAAAATGTGATTTTTCTGTATTTAATTTATTTATGTAATTATTTTTGGTAGAAAATAGAGATTTGCAAGGAAAATTTAATAATATGACCAAGGGAAAGTTTCTGTCCTTAAGAAAATTATGGGACATTCCTAATGACTAGAGGACCACTTGGACCAATTTTGGTGTTTTTTCAAATTATATTCTTTTTATTATAATTATTTTGATTTTTGGAGTATTAATTAATTTAAAAATAAAATAAAGGTTGAAAAATGAATTTTTTATTTTTCGAAAATCTCTCTGATATCAAGGAAATCGGAGAATCAATTTTTATAATTTTTTGATTTTTCTTTGATTTATTAGAATTATTTTAGTGGAAATGCTAAAAAATACATTTTTTTAATTTTAAAATTACCTTAGGGCTTTAAAATTTAATATCTCATCAAATAGACCTAAGAAAAATATGGGGTTTGTTCCTAAGTGATTAAAATTCAAAATATAACATTTTGATGAATTTTATTATTTTTGTGATTTTATTATTTTTTAATTATTAAAATATTAAAATAATAAAAAAATTAACTTTTTTAGAAAATTGAAATTTTAATTTTCTTAAATTTCCCTAATATCAGAGAGGCTCCAGAACCAATTTGGTGAATTTTTGAAAAGTATTTTGAAAGTTATGAATTTTTAAAGTTTAAATTGGCTAAATGGCATAATCATCCCATTTAGTAGGGCTAACCAAGTCCAATTGACTTCAAATTTTTATGGTGGGTTCCTCTGATCCTAAAGGTCTGTGAAGAATTAATTTCAAGCCAATTTGATGTATGATTAGCTCTAATTAATTAAGGACCTATTTTGGGTGTTTAAGCCAATTAGGATTATTCCAAGTGGATTAATTCAAAACCTATTTTTCCTAGAGTCCTCTCGGTCATAAGAAACATCACCAAATTTTCCTAGAATTTATTTCACAACATGCTAATTATTGGATTTAAAATACTCAAAACGAGCAACATGAATTTGAAAAATCAATAACTTCTCATAGGGATGGCCTCCGACCTTGGAAAATTCAGGGAATATTCCCAAGTCGAGGCTTCAAAAGCCCTATGGTCTCATGCCATGGTGAATTTCCTATATGCATGGAGAATTAAAACAATGCAGAGGGTAAATAAATCATTAAAAATAAAATACTTGATGAAATTAAATGATTTCTTTTCTACATTATTCTCCTCTGTTCACTGAGCAAGAGATTATTTTTATTTTATTTTTCTGATTTTCCTACACAAAGTTATGCATTTTTGAAGTTTAGGGAATTAAATAAATAGAAAAATCCCTATTTTTCTACTTAAGTGATGCGGCGCCAGCTCAACCTCGGCAGCTCCGAGCGCACACGCGTCATCTTCTGATTTGGCGCCGCCATCCAACTCAGCTCTCCGGGGCCCGCTGTATCGTTCTGTCTCCTCATCCGTCGCGATCCTGGCTGTCCGTCCGTGCGTGTATTAAATGAACGACATCCTTTCATCGTCCCCAAGCGTCCTAGCATGAGAATCGTCCACACTAAATCCCTAATATCTCACTCAATACTTAACGGATTTTCGTGTTCTTGTGCTCTATGAATTCGTCTTGAAGAGACGAATACATCTATACGGTGATCATGCATTGAAATTAAGGCATTTGAAATGGAGAATCTCCAGAAGCTCGGGATAAAGAGTTAGCTCATACCTTTACTCAGAGAAGTGTGGCTTCAATCTGAGGGTTGTGTCACCTTCGATTGGGTCCAAGCAAGCTCCAGATGAAGTCCCTTAGCCTGGTGAATTGTCTAGGTATGATTTCGACCAAGCCCGATCACAAAGCTTGGAGTCTGGAACAGATGGGTGGCCTGGAGATGGGGCTTTTGCTGGTGGACTTCTTCCCTTGGTCTGGTGAAGGTGTAGGACCAATCAATTTGAGGATTGATCCACTGTGGAGAAGTGTCCTGGTTTTAGGTGGAATTTTGGCTGAGAAATTGGGCTCTGTTGGTGGGGATTAGGGCAAATTGTCACTGGGGATCAACCGCTCTAAGTGTGGAGAGTGGTCCGGAGCAATTTTGGCGGTGGTTTCGGTAAGGTTCGGTTCAACACCTCTCATGGCCGAGAGGAGGTGAGGTTTAAATAGGAGAGGGTGGAGGGCCTCCCAGGGGGGTTTAAGGCTTGGGATCAGCTGCTTAGGTCAACGGAAGAACAGCCATGATGGCAATTTGGCATGGAGCAGCTCAGCAAGTAGGAATTCCAAACTTTGGCTCACATGGGTTCTCTCGGCCTGGTGGTTTTCGGCGGCTGTGGTGGCTAGCCGGCCAGGGTGAGGTCACCCTCAAGGTCAGGGAGGTCAGGGCTGGGGCTTAGTGCAGTCAATTGGCAATGGACATGTGTAAAGGAGTTGAATTGAAATGGAATGGGGGGAAGGCTATTTTGGGTTCAAATGAGTCAACCCACCATTTTGGGTTTGGTGCACCCTTCCATGGCTGATTTGGGCTGAGGGAGGATCAGGTGAATCAGCTACAAATGGGTAGAGAAGTCACCATCCATGAATATTTTGATTAATCATGGATTAAGGTGAAGCATTAAAAGAGTTAAAACCTTTTTAAGGGGGCTTAAAAGAGGCTCCTCCTTTTGCCATTAATGGCTTGATCACATGTCAAACCTTCCATGGCTTCATGTGTCTTGTCCATGACTTGCATGTGGCTTCATGGCTTGTCTTTGGCTTGGGGAAAAGCTTGGTCAATTTCATGAAAATGGAATTTGGAAATTTTGGTGATTTAGGAGTGATTTGATGGGATTTGTCATATGGCTTGATTTGGATTTATTTTATCATGGGTTTAGAACTTAGGAGATGGTTTCATCCAATGGATGATGATATAGGGTTGTCATGTGGGCTTTGGGCCTTTGAAATTTAGTGAAGGTGGGCTTCTAGAGTGATTTAGGGAAGTGGGTTTTTTTTTATTTTAGGATGAGAATTTTGCAAAGGATTGGATCCAATAAGTGTTTAATTTAGTTTAGGAATGTCTCATGAATGATTTGGAATAAATTTGAAGTGTTTGGGCTAGGTTTGGGTTGGATTTGGACCTCTTTGGTGAATGAGCCAATGTAGGTCAAATTGGGCTAACTTGGGCCAATGTTGTGCTAGGGTTGAAATTGATGTAAAATAAATGTTGGGAAATATTTATGGGAGTGTTTCAAAGAGGTTTTGGCTTTGGTTGGGTTTTGATTTTGGGGTTTGGGCTTATTTGGGTTAGGTTTGGGTTTAGGTCAAAATTGGGCCTTTTAGCTTTGGGTTGAATTTGAGTGGGGTTTGGGTCTAAATTTTGGGCAAATCATGTTAGTGTTTTGTTTGTGGGGATTCTAAGGAAGGTTTGGAAAAGATTTGGGGTTAATTGGAGTTGAATTGGGTTAGTTTGGATTAGGTTTGGGTCATGGGTCCAAATTGGGCTTTAAGGCCAAAAGTGAAATTGGATTCAAATGTCAATCAAATTGGACTTGTATTTGGTCTAGATTTGTGTTGGGAATGCTGAATTGAAGTTTAGAATTGAATTGGACCAGAGTTTGGGTCAATTGGGTAGGTTTGGCTTGACATTGGGTTCACTTAGGGTTAAAAAAGGTAAAATAAGGGGTTTTGACAAAAGTGGGGTAAATTGAACAAATTGACCCATGGTGTAGTTGACCAAAATGAAATTGGGAATATTTGAGATTTTCTGGAATTTTCTGGGAATTTTCTGAATTTTTGGATTTTTGGGTCAGGAGGGGTATTTTGGGTATTTGGAGGGTATTGGGAGGTATTTTTAGAATTTTTGGTATTTTTGGCTATGGATGATCAACTTGATTGGTGAGGAAATGCTCAAGTTTAATTTTGGGAAATTTTGGGTGATTTGGAAATTTTGAAAATTTTGGGTAATTTCAAGGGCTTTGGGGTAGGCTATGCGGGTGTAGGGTCCCGGGGGTCAAAAATTGAAAATTTGGAAATTTGAAGATTAGGTGAATGTAAGTGGAATAAAATCATTTTGGTTGAGCCATGAAGCCATATCAAGCCCACATGAGCCATGAAGGGACTCATTTGAGGCATCCACTATGTTGTTGCTAACCCTCTTAGCCAGGGGCTTAGGGGTTAAGGACCATCCATGTGAATCACTTTTATGAGTCAGGAGGTCAAGTTAGGTATGGGTATGTTTTTTAGGATGTGTGTGAAAGTGTAGTGTATAGGTGTAGTGTGTGTGTAAGTCAGCCCTCACCAGACCAGGACACCCAGGGCAGTCCTAAGGCCAAAGAGTCCTATAGGAACTCATCCTTTAAATTTCCACATTTGGTTTCAACCCTCTAGGTGATTAGGGGTCTACAGTCAAGTTTGTGGAATTTGCAGGAAGTTAAGAAGTGGTTTGAATTTCTAAGTGGTGGGTCCCAATTCTAATCCTCTAAGATAGTCAAAGGAAAAGCCTAAGGCTAGATCTTAAGTACTATAGAGAGAAGAGAAGACCTCATCAAAAATGAGGTCAACACTACACTATCGGCCAATGTTGCCAATTTACGCCACTTTTACCAAAACCCCCAATTTGACCCATTTTTAACCCAAGTGAACACAATGTCAAACCAAACCACTTCAATTGACCTCAATTTTGTTCCATTTCAATTCTAAACTTCAATTCAACATCCCCAATATCAATTTAGACCAAATCAAACTCCAATTTGATTGACATTTGGGCCCAATTTCAATTTGAAGCCTAAAGCCCAATTTTGGCCCATGACCTAAACCTAGCCGAAACCTAGCCCAACTCAACCCCAATTGGCCCCAAATATTTTCTAAAATCTTCCTAACACCCCCATAAACAAAACAATAACTTGATTTGCCCAAAATTTGAACCTAAACTCCACCCAAACCTAACCCAAAACCAAAATCCCTTAAATTGACCTAAGCCCAAACCTAACCTAAATGGGCCCAAATCCCAAAATCAAAGCCCAACCAAAGTTGAAAACTCTTTGTGACATTCCCATAAACATTTCTCAACATTAATTTTACATCAAATCCAACTTTAGCCCAACCTTAGTTCAAGTTAGCCCAATTTGGCCCACCTTGGCCCCTTTACCAAAAAAACCCAAATTCAACCAAATTCAATTCAAAATCACTTTAAACTTGTTCCAAACCACTCATGACACATGCATAAACCAATTGCAACATTTATTTGGCACAATCCTTTACAAAATTTCACCCCAAATTTAATTTAAATCCAAAAGCCCACTTCCTTAAATCACTTTAAAAGCCCACCCAAGACCATTTCAAAAGCCTAAGTTTTCAATCCAAAGCCCACATGACATTTCTCTACATCATCCATTTAATCAAAATCACCCCTATGTTTCAAAATCTTCATTAAACCATTCCAAAGAAAGCTTCATCAAAATTTCCACCAAAAATGCCAAAATTCATAAAATCCCCTTTCATGAAATTGACCAAATCTTTTCTCTAGCCAAATGAAGCCATGGAGCTATGCATAAGCCATATGCAAGACATGGGTGTTACTTTACACCTCACCATATCATTTATGGCAAGTAGAGGGGGCCTCTTTCTTAATCCTTCATTAAGCCTTTTAACCATACCCTTGTCACACTGTAAACCATGCTTAGCCACCTCACCATGGATGGAGACCACACCATTTTCTCTTGGCTGACCCAACTGATCCTTTTCAGCCCAAAACCAGGCCTTGGGTGGCGAACCTAGCTGAAAACCATGGGTTGACTCATTTAAACCCAAAATGAGCCTCTCCCCATTCCATTTCAATTCAGCCCCTTTACACATGTCAAACTCCAATTGACTTCACCAAATTCAACCCCTGACCCCACTGAGTCAGATGGTGACCCATGCCTGGCCGGCCAGCCACCACAGCCGCCAAAAAACATCATGGACGAGAGCTCCATGTGAGCCAAAAAATTCAATTCTCCCTTGCTGAGCTGTCCCAACCCTAGTGGACACTAGAGCTCTTCTTCTCCTCCCCTGAACAGCTGATCCCAGCCTCCAATTGCCCCTAGGAAGCCCTCCAGCCATGTCTATTTAAACCCACCACCCTCTCGGTCAAAGAAGGAGTTGAACCAGACCTTAAGGAAACTCTGCCAAAATTTCTCCAGGACCTTCTCCTAACCCGAGCAGTTGATCCCCAATGTTCCTTTGCCCTAATTTCTATTAAGAGCTCAATTTCTGAGTTAAAAATCCACCCAAAATACAGGACACTTCACCACAGTGAGCCAATCTCAAAATTTATTGGGCCTACACCTTCACCAGACCAAGAGGATAAGTTCCCCAGCAAAAGCCCCCTCACTAGGCCAGCCATTGCTTCCAGCCTCCAGGCTTTGTGATCGGCCTTGGTCACTTTCATACCTAGACAATTCCCTAGAGCCAAAGACTTCATCTGGAGCTTGCCTGGACTCAATCGAAGGTGACACAACTCTTAGATCTAAGCTTCACTTCTCTGAGCAAAGGTACTCACTCTTCCACCTGAGCTTCCAGCGATTCTCCATTTTATTTAGGTTAATTTCATAGCCCATAAAACGTATGGATGTGTTCATCTCTTCAAGATGAATCTGACCCGAGCCGCGCTTAACGCAGTAATGTTTGCTTACAAAAGATAGCCAAAAACTTTGACTTAATTTATAAATAGCGGCTAGTGTATAAAATTAATATTATATAATTTAGTAAATATTTTTACACACTAAAGGTACTACGCAAGTATACGTATCGTTTCAAGTAATATAGGGTTTTTAAACAAAGACCCCAGTATCGATCCCACAGGGAAGATTTACAGAAATAAATTTTCTATGAAGTGAAAGCGAAATAAAATAGTAAAAATATTTTTATTTTATCTTTTAATTTGATTATAAATTACTATTAATGTACTAGATGCAATAAGGAAAACAATAATAAGAAAATAATTTAATGAATTCTATATAAAAAAAACAACTTTCTTTCCTTCAATTTAATCTAAGATTTTTAAGATAATTTAATATTCGTTGGAGAATTTGATTTATGGTATTGTGCCAAATAGAAGCATTCCTATTCTTTACCCTTTCGATCCGTACGCAAAGAACATTGACTAATTTACAGAATAGGTCCGGATGTATTATTAGTAGAATGGGTTAATCTAGGCTCACACTTCTAGATGTCCAAGGGTGGCTATGGTCTGCCCTACTAGTGACACTTTCCTAGTCTATAAATAAAATTATAAGAATTTAGTCTGTCACTCTAAAAACTTATCAATTCTACGCCCTTTAAATATTATCTTCCTATTTATTTGCACTTCACCATGAATAGCCCGCACATGGCCTTCGACAACCCAAGGATTCATGTGAAATTTACAAGTTAAAAGTTCTTCTCCTTCAAGGTCTCAAAACTCTTCAACAGGTTTTAACAATTCAAACGGCCAATTTAAAAAGTAAAGTATGATCAGGTATTAATTTCATCACAATATTTTGAAAATATTTTGAATTTTAATTCTCCATCGAATCTTTATATTATCTTATCTATCTCTTCATAATTGATGTAAGAAAGTAACTAACTACTTAGAACACATTGAAAATAAATAACAAAACATGATAATTAAACTTTGAATCAAATATAAAAATATACTTATCTCAAATATTTCTTCTACGGATCTTCCGATTCTTACCGACTCCACAATGTAATGAACTCCAGATGCAACAACTTGAAAATAAACTCACTAAACTAAACAAAAGTGGCCCTAAATTTCTCTCTCTAATTCTCTCTCTAAGGGTGAGAGATCCTAAAGTAGATAAGAGAAAGGGGTATAATGGGAGGGGCACGTTTTATGAAGAAATGGACTTCTATTTATAGGCTTCAAGAGTTGCCTTGAGGCACCTCTTCAAAACATGTCCACATTCAATGAATATTCTAGAAGGTCGGTCTGACGCCTAGGCGCCGGACACCACATCTAGTTCTTTGCACCTCTTCACTTTGGCTCACATCTCTTAGCGATTAAAACTGTTTTGGAGCGTCCAAATGCAATGTATCACATGTCCTATTATCAAGGAACAACTGCCAGCCTTCTAGAATGTCTAATAAACGCTCACTCCGTCAAAATAACTGATCAAACGTTGTCAAAAACTTGACAGTTTTCGTATCGAGTCTGGTGCTTAGGCGCCAGTTTTTAGTGCCTAGGCGCCAGACCATATTTTTTTTTATACTTTTGGTATTTTGCTCCATTTTTGCTCCTTTTTGTTCCTTATTCCTTCTTAGACCTTTTTACATTACCTACATCTAAAAACACAAAAAATACCTTTCATTAAAGCATAATACTAAATTGTTTATAATTTCAAAAATAAAAGTGATTTCAAATAAATTCTTCATTCCTTAAGTTATGTTAAAAAGTTTTTTTTTACTTTTAAGAAAATATTAGTTCTTTAAGGACAAATAAAATTTAATTTTGAATGGATTTTCCCTTCCCCCAAACTTAAGTTTTAGTATACTATGATAATTTAAAAGTATGAGAGAAAGAAAATCATCAGAATTTTTAATAAGTATGTAAAAACAATCTTAAAAAGAAAAATTAACTTTCTAAAAATGCTTTTATGAATAATTAAGATAAAATTGAAGCATGTATATAAAAGGGTAAGTAGCTAATTGATGATGATATTAAATTTGAAACAGAATTAAAACAGAGCAAAATAATTAATTACTAACCATTAAACTAAAACAACATATAAATTAATTCTAAATTCAATCTCAATACAACAGAATCCTAACACTAAACAGTCAACATACATCAAATAGAAAACTAACAAACAATCCAAATAAAACAAACTAACAGAGTAGCACATCAAAGAAATTGATAACTACTAATCACTAGCTGTAGCCTCATCATCATCTTCATCACCAAAGGAAAATTCTACGTTCTTAGGATCTACAAATGGTGTGAAACTAGGAAAAGTAGGAAACCTAACATCATGTTCACCCTTCAGAAATCTTACTAGGGCTTCATCATACTCAGCATCGTAATTACTCTTCCTCTGGGTATGATCAGATAAATGATCTAGTTTTCTATCAATAGTATCAATCCTGCAGTGAGTTTGAAATAACTCCTCGCCGTTGCTCTAAAAACCGATCATGCATTGATTCCCGTAAATCGATGGTGGCTCGGCAGAAGTAGAGGGTCTAGAAGTAAAAGGTCTACCTGAAGTATGTACAGAAATAGAAGGAGTGGTTGATCTCTTCCCTCGAAGACGATCAAAGATACTAACACTCTCCTGCCCAATTGGCTTAGTAGACTTCAGCTTCTCCATAGAAATATCAGCAGTGACTCCATTATTAACACATAGTGAGTAGATTAGAGATGAAAATCCTAATCCAACAGAAGTGTTGAACCTCGCAGTAGACTCCACAGAATCATAAATAATGCTCCTGACATCAATAGGCTTCCTCTCCTGAATGCAGTAATTTAAGATCGCTCGATCTCTAGTCACTTCACTCAAGTGGTTGGAAGGTAACAATCTTGCAAAAATAAAGATGTGCCATGCTTTAGAAACACCATTCAGCTTGGAAGATTTGAAATTTACCCTTTTGTCGTTCTTGATCTTCCAAGATCCAGTACTATCAGTCAAATAGGAAATAATCATATCCAAATCACCCTTATATGGTGATAATCCAGAAAAATAGCACTCAATCATCGGTGGCAGGCCATAGAATATGTTGATTCTTTCTAGAGTAATTCCTACTCCGATTCCTCTAACAAAGACTTTAGAATCTTCAGCATCCAGAAAATTTGCATAAAATTTTCAAACAACTGGGATAACAACAATAGCAGTAAAGTAACAAAATCATTGCCAGTTGTGCGCAACGATAGTGTTTTCGAGCATCTCCCCAGGATGATAAAAACTTCGTTCCGAGATGAATTTTCTCAACGACGCAAGTTCGTGGAAGCGAAAATGCGCAATCGCAGTTGGAAATTTTCTGTTATCAAAATTTTCTCGTCCCTTCCTGCGCTTAGATTTTAGAGCCATCTAAACGTGAAAGAAAACAAGAACTAATTTAGGAATCAAAGATTTAAATTCTTTTTAAGTTTATAAAACTGAAAATAAGTTTAGAAATCCAAACAAATCACTACAAATCAAAAATTTTTTCAAAATTTCGGTTCTTAGCAAAAACTAGGAAAATCTATGGTGAAAATCGAAAATAAATGGTTTAAAGTGTAGATTTGACCTTGAGACGATGAAATCGAGTGGTTTCGCGCTCAAATCCTTGATGTTTTGACCTCAAAATGGAGCTAGAGGATGTATTTTCGTGAAAATGGGGAAGAAGATGAAGCTTAGGCGTCAAAAATGGCTTTTGGGGGTTTAAATGGTAATTTTCGGGTAGCATGCCAAACTGGCGCTTAGGCGCCGAATTCTAACACCTAGGCGCCAACTCGCCTTTTACAAAAAATTATTTTTAAATTTAATTTTCCACCAAAATTCATAAATTCAACTTCCAATTACTCATATTAGAGTAGAGCTTCAGTTTCTAACTTTCACAACATTTTTCAAAAATTTATAAAAATTAAATATTAAATCCACCAATCAAACATAAGGTTTTCAATCAAACTCACTAATTTCCATTTAAAATCTTTAATTTTGACTCAATACATTCTAGATAAGTACTATATTTGATTCAAGTTCCTAATACACACTCAATCATAACAATTTCAAAGCAAAAACAACACATATTGAACATGAAAGCAAATACACAAACAAACACAATCGATTCTCTAAATCGATATAACGACTCAACAAACCATAATAACTATCTCATTACCAGAATATTCTAAACTTCACAAGGGAAATTGTGTATTCCATTTGGAAAGAAAACTAACGCTCTCAGAAAATCCGTAGCCGTCTTTTCATTAATCCACTTGTTCTTCGCATACATTTCAACTTGAGCATCTTGATAAGCCGTAAAATGATCAAATTGAAGTTTCATTTGCCATTCTAGATGTTCAACTTGATGAAACTTCTCATGAAGGCGATCTCCAATCCTTTTAAAATTTTCTTCAAACTTATACAAACGACTAGAAATTTTCTCTAAACTTACAGCGATGAAACCATTGAAGTAGGGTTGAGGATCCCTTGAGACCTTGTCCCTAGCCTCTTCTCCATGATTTCTCCTTTCAATTTCTTTAAAAATTTCTCAAATCTCTCAAGAAGAAAGTGTATGGGACGTAATTTTTATTACTTGATGGTTATGGAAGAAGATGGGTTGATTTAAAGGTGAAAATCGTGTGAAAAACTGAAAAATTTTCAGTTTTTACACGACCCAGTAACCGTGGCGCGTAGGCGCTGAATCTGGAGCCTAGGCGCCGGACCTATTGACACATAGTTGATTCTGGCACTTAGGAGCCGAATTCTGGTGCCTAGGCGCCGAAACTATGTTCAACACCGTTTCGCCTAATCGTCAAATTTTCAAAATTTCATTCTCCAAGATAGGTAAATTATACTGATAAGAGTAATTTAGACTCGATAAATCATATTCAAAATAGAGTGATCCTATTTTTAATTTCTACATACTTTAAAATAATTTTTAGCCTAAGTCAACCAAGACTTATGAGCATCAAATTTTTCTAAAGTAATATAAAATTAATCAAGATCGAGGCATAACCTTTCATCAAAACACAAAAACAAAAGATAATTATGGGTTGCCTCCCACAAAGCGCTTGGTTTAACGTCGTCAGCCTGACTTGAGTAAATCTTTAATCAGGTTTACTCAATTCATAAGCCTCTTTATAAATCTCCTTAATATCTCCCACATAAGGCTTCAATCTTAATCCATTTACTATAAAAATTTTTCCAGTTTTGGGATCTTTAATATCCACAGCTCCATAATGGTATACTTTCTCAACTAAATAAGGTCCAATCCATTTAGATCTTAATTTTCCAGGAAAAAGTCTTAAACGAGAATTAAATAGTAATACTTTTTGTCCAAGCTCAAAAATTTTTCCTGAAATTTTCTTATCATGCAACATCTTCATTTTCTTATTATAAATTCTTGCATTGTCATAGGATTCGTTTCTAATTTCTTCCATCTCATTTAGTTGAAATAATCATTTTTCTCCTGCTTTATTCAAATTAAAATTAAACTCCTTTATCGCCCAATAAGCTTTATGTTCAAGTTATACAGGTAAGTGACAATGTTTACCATAAATTAACCGGTAAAGTGACATTCCGATTGGTGTCTTATAAGCTGTTCTATAAGCCCATAATGCAGAATCAAGTCTATCAACCCAATCAGCTCTTTTAGGATTAACAGTCTTTTCTAAAATTCTTTTAATTTCTCTGTTGATACTTCAGCCATTCCACTAGTTTGAGGGTGATAAGTAGTTGCAATTCTATGTTTGATTCCAAATTTTTGTAGTAATGATTGAATTCTTATATTCCTGAAATGACTTCCACCATCAGTGATGATTATCTTAGGCATTCCAAATCTTGAAAATATTATTTTCTTTAAAAATTTTGAAACACTTTTGGAATAACAGTTTGGTAAAGAAATAGCTTCAATCCACTTTGAAACATAATCAACTGCTAATAAAATATAAATTTTTCCAGATGATGGAACAAATGGTCCCATAAAGTCTAATCCCCATATATCAAAAATTTTAACTTTCAATATATAGTTTAAAGGCATTTCATCTTTCCTAGAAATATTTCCCATCCTTTGACATCGATCACATGTTTTTACATATTGTCTCACATCTTTAAATAAGGTAGGCCAATAAAATCCAGAATTTCAAATTTTAAATGCAGTTTTATCTATGCCAAACTGTCCTCCAAAATCAGAATCATGACATTTTTTAATAATAGCAAAAGTTTCCTCATAAGGTACAAATCTTCGAATCATAGAATCTTTATCGATTTTAAATTAATGAGGTTCTTCCCAAATATAAGATTTAGCATCATATTTAAATTTTTTAATAAATTTGTTATCCAAGTCATAAGGCAAAATATTGCTAACTAAATAATTAACAATATCAGCATACCACGGAGTATCTTTGAATAACATATAAAGATTCATTAGGAAATTTCTCATTTATATTTTCTTCCGAAATAATATCATTTTTAATTCTAGATAAATGATTAGAAATTTGGTTTTCAGTTTCTTTTCTATCTACTATTTGAAAATCAAATTCTTGTAGAAGCAAAACCCATCTTATAAGTCTAGGTTTAGAATCCTTCTTAGATATTAGATATTTAATAGCAGAATGATCAATATGAACTATGCATTTAGTACCAAGAAGATAAGGTCTAAATTTATCAAAGGCATATACTATAGCTAAAAGCTCTTTCTCAGTGGTAGTGTAATTTCTTTGTGTTTCAGTGAGAGTTTTACTAGCATAATATACAACTTTGAAAATTTTCTCACATTTTTGTCCTAATACAGCTCCAATTGAAAAATCACTTGCATCACACATTAATTCAAAAGATTTATTCCATTCAGGTGCAAAAATAATAGGTGCAGTTATTAATTTTTCTTTTAGAATATTAAAAGCATTAATACATTCTTCATTAAATTCAAATTGTGCATCTTTTTCTAATAAATGACAAAGAGGTTTAGCAATTTTAGAAAAATCCTTTATATATCTTCTATAAAATCCAGCACGACCTAGAAAACTTCTCACATCAGTAACAATAGTAGGTGGTTGCAATTCAACAATAATTTTAACTTTTGCTTGATCTACATTCATCCCTTTTCGTGATACTTTGTGTCCAAGTACAATGCCTTCTATGACCATGAATTGACATTTTTCCTAGTTAAGAAATAAATTTGTTTCTTCGCATCTTTTCAGAACTTTGGCTTTGTTTTCCAAACAAGATTCAAAAAAAGTTCGAAAGGCTAAAAAATCGTACATGAATATTTCAATTCCATTGTCAATAAAATCACAAAATATTGACATCATACATCTTTGAAAAGTTGCAGGTGCATTACATAAACCAAAAGACATTCTTTTAAAAGCGAATGTTCCATAAGGACTTGTAAAAGTTGTCTTTTCTTGGTCCTCAGGAGCAATAAGTAATTGATGATAATCAGAATATCCATCCAGAAAATAGAAATATGAGTGTCCAGCTAATTTATCTAGCATTTGAACCAAGAAAGGTAAAGGAAAATGATCCTTTCTAGTGGTTTTATTTAATTTCCTATAGTCAATACAAATTCACCATCCAGTAACTTGTCTTGTAGGAATAAGTTCATTTTTATCATTAACAATGACAGTTACACCTCCTTTCTTCGGAACACAATGAATAGGACTTACCCATTGACTATCCGAAATATGATAAATAATACCAGCAACTAACCACTTAATAATTTCTTTTTTAACAACCACTTTGATGATAGGATTTAATCTTCTTTGCGATTCTATAATAGGTTTAAAATTTTCTTCCATTAAAATTCCATGCATACAACTGGAAGGGCTTATTCCTCTTATATCAGCAATAGTCCAACCAAAAACATTCTTATAATTCTTTAACACACTTAGTAATTTTTCTTCTTGATATTTACTCAGTTCAGAAGAAATAATAACAGGTCAAGTTAATGAATTTCCAAGAAATGCATATTTTAAATGTGAAGGTAACATTTTTAATTCCAGTTCAGGTGCTTTTTTAATTGAGGGTAAAAGTATATCATTTTGAGTTATGTCCAAAGTTTCCCAATTATCTTTAATAAAATGAGTCTCTTCTTCTTCTACTACTTCTTCTTCATCAGTTAAAAATTCAAAATTTTCTTCAGAAATAACTTTACATTTTTCTTGATAATGTTTTTCAATTACATAATCAATTATATCCATTCGATAACATTTCTCTTTATCTGGGTACTTCATTGATTTAAGAACATTGAATTTAATTTCTTGATCATTGACTCTCATGGTTAATTCTTCTTTTTGCACATCAATCATAGCTCATCCAGTAGCTAGAAAAGGTCTTCCTAAAATAATAGGTATCTCTTTATCTTCTTCCATGTCAAGTACTATGAAATCTATAGGGAAGATAAATTTATCCACTTTAACAAGGACATCCTCTATAACTCCTTTAGGATAAGTGATAGATCTATCAGCTAACTCAAGAGTTACAGTGGTGGGAGTATTATCTCCTAAATCCAATCTTCGAAAGATTGAAAATGACATGAGATTAATACTTGCTCCTAAATCACATAAAGCTTTTCTGCAAAATTTTTCTCCAATAGCAAAGGGTATAGTGAAACTTCCAAGATCTTAAGCTTTTTAGGTAATTTCTTTTGAATTATTGCACTACATTATTCACTTAATACAAGAGTTTCAAAAGCTTCAAATTTTCATTTTTTGCTTAAAATATCCTTCATAAATTTTGCGTAAGTTGGCATTTGTTCCAAAGCTTCAGCAAAAGGTATGTTAATAGTAAGTTTCCTAAAAAATTCAAAGAACTTAGAAAATTGATGATCAAGTTTCTACTGTTTAAGTCTTTACGGAAAAGGTGGTGGTGGTTTTTCAACTTCCACATTAACAGGTATAACAGTCTTATCTTGAGTAGGAGAGAGAGTTTCTTTAGGTTTTTCAATCTCTTCAACCTCAATCTCTTTTTCAATTTCTTTCTATAATTTTTCTTTTAATTCCTTTCCACTTCTAAGTTGCACAGCTTTAACTTGTTCATGTTCTTTTCCAGTTTCCTTTGGATTGATTTCAACATTACTAGGAAGTGTTCCTATAGGTCTGTTATTAATTAAAGTAGCAATTTGCCCCATTTGATTTTCAATATTACGAATAGCAGTATTTTGATTTTGTAATTGATTATTCATTTGCATAATTAATTCTTCTATTGATAACTTTTTATGTTGATTATTAAATCCAGGAGGTTTATAATTTTAATTAACTTGATTATTCCAATTTCTAGTGGGATGAGATTGATTATTACCCTATTGTTGTTGTGAATTATTCCAGTTAAAATTAGGATGATTTTTCCACCCACGATTATAATAATTTGAATAAGGATTATTTTTACATGCAATAGCTTGTAAAGTTTCAATAGTATGACAATCTTCAATATTAGCAGAGTTATTATGCGAAATATTAATTGCAAAATTATCAAATTTCTTAGACATTGGTGCAACTTATGAAGCTAAGATAGAAAAGGCTTCATTATCTTGAATACTGGCCATCTTTTTAGGGTTAATCCTTTTGGATGGCCATTGAAAATTATTATTAGCCTTTTCTTCAATTAAAGTGTAAGCTTCTTCAAAATATTTAGACATTAAAGAACCTCCAGTAGCAGCATCAATAATTGATTTTAAAGATCCACTTAATCCATTATAAAATGTTTGAATAATCAAAAAATCAGGTAAAGCATGATGAGGACATTTTCTTAATAGTTCTTTAAATCTTTCCCAAGTTTCATATATTGTCTCCCCGTGAAATTGACAAATGAAGTAATATCATTTCTTAATTTAACAGTTTTAGAAGGAGGAAAATATTTAGTAAGGAATTTTTGTGCCATTTCAGCCCATGTTTTAATAGAATCAGTCACTAATGAGTTTAACCACATCTTTGCTTTATCTCTTAAAAAAAGAAAAGAGTCTAAGTCTAATAGCATTATCAGAAACATTGTTATATTTAAAGGTAGCACAAAGTTCTAAAAAACTAACAAGATGTAAATTTGGATCCTCATTTGGTGATCCACCAACTTGATTGTTTTGCACCATTTGAATAATAGACGGTTTAAGTTCAAAAGAATTAGCATCTACAGTGGGTATTTGAATACTACTATGAAGTTTATCAACTGTAGGGTTAGAATAATCCCTTAATGGTTTATAAACATTTTGATCATTAAGTTCAATTGAATTTTTTAAAGTAGCCATTTCTTGAAATTATTGAATTTGTTCTCCCTTTTTAATTTTTCTAATTGTTCCTTCCAATTCAGATTCTAAAGGTATTAATCCTTCAGAACCAAATCTTCGCATAAAACAAACAATAAATATAAAATTTAACTATTCTCTTTCTTTCTTCCTTACTTCCTTTCCTTCCCCGGCAACGGCACCAAAAACTTGACCCGAGCCGCGCTTAACGCAGTAATGTTTGCTTCCAAAAGTTAGCCAAAAACTTTGACTTAATTTATAAATAGCGGCTAGTGTATAAAATTAATATTATATAATTTAGTAAATATTTTTACACACTAGGGGTACTACACAAGTATACGTATAGTTTCAAGTAATATAGAGTTTTTAAACAAAGACCCCAGTATCGATCCTAGAGGGAAGATTTATAGAAATAAATTTTCTATGAATTGAAAGGGAAATAAAATACTAAAAATATTTTTATTTTATCTTTTAATTTGATTATAAATTACTATTAATTTACTAGATGCAATAAAGAAAACAATAATAAGAAAATGATTTAATGAATTCTATATAAAATAAACAACTTTCTTTCCTTCAATTTAATCTAAGATTTTTAAGATAATTTAATATTCATTGGAGAATTTGATTTATGGTATTGTGCCAAATAGAAGCATTCCTATTCTTTACCCTTTGATCTAGGCGCAAAGAACATTGACTAATTTACAGAATAGGTCCGGATGTATTGTTAGTAGAATGGGTTAATCTAGGCTCACACTTCTAGATGTCCAAGAGTGGCTATAGTCGGCCCTACTAGTGACCCTTTCCTAGTCTATAAATCAAATTATAAGAATTTAGTCTGTCGCTTTAAAAACTTATCAATTCTACGCCCTTTAATTATTATCTTCCTATTTATTTGCACTTCACCATGAATAGCCCGCACATGGCCTTCGACTACCCAAGGATTCATGTGACATTTACAAGTTAAGAGTTCTTCTCCTTCAAGGTCTCAAAACTCTTCAACAGGTTTTAACAATTCAAACGACCAATTTTAAAAGTAAAGTAAGATCAGGTATTAATGTCATCACAATATTTTAAAAATATTTTGAATTTTAATTCTCCATCAAATCTTTATATTATCTTATCTATCTCTTTATAATTGAAGTAAGAAAGTAACTAACTACTAAGAACACATTGAAAATAAATAACAAAGCATTATAATTAAACTTTGAATCAAATATAAAAATATACTTATATCAAATATTTCTTCTACAGATCTTCTGATTCCTACTGACTCCACAGTGTAATGAACTCCAGATGCAATAACTTGAAAATAAACTCACTAAACTAAACAAAAGTGCCCCTAAATTTCTCTCTCTAATTCTCTCTCTAAGGATGAGAGATCCTAAAGTAGATAAGAGAAAGGGGTACAATGGGAGGGGCACGTTTTCTGAAGAAATGTACCTCTATTTATAGGCTTCAAGAGTTGCCTTGAGGCACCTCTTTAAAACATGTCCATATTCAATGAATCTTCTAGAAGGTCGGTCTGGCGCCTAGGCGCCGGAATCTGGCTCCTAGGCGCCGGACACCACGTCTAGTTCTTCGCACCTTTTCACTTTGGCTCGCATCTCTTCGCGATTAAAACCGTTTTAGAGCGTCCAAATACAATGTATCACATGTCCTATGATCTAGGAACAACTGTTAGCCTTCTAGAATGTCTAATAAACGCTCACTCTGTCAAAATAACTGATCAAACATTGTCAAAAAGTTGAAAGTTTTCGTATCGAGTCTGGCGCTTAGGCGCCAGTTTCTGGTGCCTAGGCTCTAGTTTCTGGCACATAGGCGCCAGGCCATATTTTTTTATACTTTTGGTATTTTGCTCCATTTTTACTCCTTTTTGCTCCTTTTTTCTTCTTAGACCTTTTTACATTATCTAGATCCAAAAACACAAAAAATACCTTTTATTAAAGCATAATATCCTTAGAAATTGATAAGAATTAAGACATAAAAAAATATGTATTTTTTTATAGATCAGAATCCATAGAGCATAAGAACATGAAAATCCATTGAGAATCGAGCGAGATCTTAAGGTTTTAGTGTGGACGGTCACGGGTGCACACCAGTCGTAGACGATGACCGGGAGCAGTTAGATCGTGCGTGTATCGAGCAGACGGTTCAGATTGCACCGGACCAGGGAATGTTACGTGAACCGCGGGGCCCTGGAGTGCTGAGTCAGATGGCAGAGTCAAATGGGAACGCACCGCGTGGGCTTTCGGAGCTGCCGATGTTGCGCTGGCGCCGAGTCGGATAAGTAGATAAATAGGGTATTTTTGAATTATTTAAATGCCCAGAACTTCAAAAATACATATCTTTACATAGAAAAACCACAAAAATAAAATAAAAATACCCTCATGCTCAGTAGACAGAGGAGAATAATGTGAAAAAGAAATCAAGTTAATTGGATGAGTATTTTATTTTTAAAAATTTATTTACTGTTTTCAATGTTTTGATTCTTCATTTACATAAACAATTCACCATGGCATGTGACCATAGGGCTTTTGAAGTCTCTGATCTTGGGAACATTCCCTGAATTTTTCAATGTCAGAGGCCATCTTTGTGAAAAGTTATTGAATTTTCAAATTCATGTCACTGTTTTAGGTATTTTAATTCCAATAATTAGCATGTTGTATAATAAATTCTAGGAAAATTTGGTGATGTTTCCTAGGACCAGAGGACCCTATGAAAAATATATTTTGAGTTAATTCATTCATAATAACCTTAATTGGCCTAAACCCCTAAAATTGAATTTGAATTAATTAGGGTTAACCACACATTAAATTGACTTGAAAACAATTCTTCACTGATTTTTAGGATTAGAGAGACCTCACATAAAAATTTGAATTCAATTGGACTAGATTAACACCACCAAATGGATTGATTAAGCCTCATAAGCGGAATGGAACTTTAAAAATTCATCACTCTAAAAAATACTTTTCAAAAATTTACAAAATTGGTTTTGAAGCTTCTCTGACATCAGGGAAGTTCAGGAAAATTAAAATTAAAATTTTCTAAAAAAGTTGATTTTTCACAATATTTTAATATTTTAATATTTTAATAATTAAAAATAATAAAAATCATAAAAATATTAAAAATCATAAAAATGTCCCATTTTGATTCCTAATCACTTAGGAACAAACCACATATTTTTCCTAAGTCCCTAGGATAAAATATTGAATTTTAAAGGCTTAATGTAATTTTTAATATTAAAAAATGAGTTTTTAACCCTTTTCACTAAAATAATTCTAATAAATCAAAGAAAAATTAGAAAATTCTAAAATGTGTTTCTCTGAACTCCTTGAGGTCACAGAGATTTAAGAAAAATATAAAATCCATTTTTCAACTTTTATTTTATTTTATAATTAATTAATACTCTAAAACTCAAAATAATTATAATAAATAAAATATAATTCAAAAAATAACCAAAATTGGTCCAAGTGGTCCTCTGGTCATTAGGAACATCTATAATTTTCTTAAGGACAGAAACCTTTCCTTGATCATGTTGTTGAATTTTTTTTAAAACCCCTATTTTCTACGAAAAATAATTATATAAATAAATTAAATTCAGAAAAATCACATTTTCTCCTCTAATGTCTTAATTGACATGTGAGTGAGGTGACATAAAAATTTCAAATTCATTTGAGCTCAATTTAGTGAGTTATGAAATAAATAAGCCTAAAAGGGCATAAAGGTAATTAAAAATTTTAACCCTTAATTAAAACTTTAGGTTTAATCAAAATGGGGGGTAAAATATTTGATTTTAACTTTCTCTTGGATGATTGAAACTTAGGGAAATTAAAAGGTAGAAACCCATTAAACACTTTGAAAATATCAAAATGAAACTTTAATTAATTAAATAATTTAAATTTTGGAAAGAATATATTTAAATTTGGATTATTAAAATAGGGATATTATTAAGAGGATATTTATTCTATAATTTAAAAATCCCTAAAAAAATCACTTTAACAATATTTAGTTCCTAATTAAGAACTAAAATAATAATCCAAACTAACAATTAAAATTAAATTAAAATTAAACTAAAATTAAATTAAATTTAAATTTAAATTACATAAAAATTAAATTAAAATTAAATTAAAAATAAATTTAAAATTAAAATTAAATTAAAATTAAATAAAAAAATTAAATTAAAGTTAAAATTAAAATTAAAATTAAAATTAAATTAAAAATTATAGTTAAATTAAAATTAAAATTAAAATTAAAATTAAATTAAAATTAAAATTAAATTAAAATTAAGTCAAAATTAAAATCAAATTGAATTAAATTAAAAAATCATCTAACAACAAACCTAAATAAAATCATTAAGAATTAAGTCTAAAATAATTTAAACACTATTCCAAACTTAAAATTATTAATTAAAGCCTCATAATTAAATTAAAACACTTTAAACCATTAACTCAAACTTTTAATTTATTATGATTAAAATTCTCGATAAACCAACTTGCCCTTAAAGGCTTTAATTATTATAACTCTTAAATAGAGTATTAAGTGAGATGTCACTTCATTCATCTAAGTTCACTGAGCAAGAAACAAAGTTTAACTAAACTCTTGGATGATTAATTCACCTCTGCAATTAAATTTACTTGGACTCAAAAGAAATACCAAAAATATTGAAAAGATGTTTAGGACTCGTCCTAAGCACTTCCTCAATATGACGGGATGTTTTAGAAGAACAATTGAATCCAATTGTTCTTTGATGAAGAAAATCATCTTTAAAACCAAACCAAGAACCTAGACGTCATAGGAGATGACTAGTTATAGGATTAGGAATTTGGTAGACAACCAAAACCCTTTCCTTAGCTTTATATAGGTATCTGTTGAAACATTTAAATGCCTTAACGTGTGTTTTGAGTGCAACTTGGGATGACGGGAAGACCCTCCAGGTACATTTTTATTTTATTGCAATTTACTTTATTGCAATTTACTTATATGCATTGTACTTTACTTTTCTTGCATGTTAAACAAGACTGTTGCATGAAAACCAAAACCTTTAGGATAGTCCCTGAACTGAAACTAAAACTAAATTAAAAGTCATTGCAAGATAAAATTCACCGCCACAACATTCCAAAATATAAAACAACTCAAAATTTAATCACAAACATAACAACAAAACTACAATTACAACTAAATTAAAACGTCTCGTTGAATGATCGGGAATACCTCGGATGATGTAACCCACGTGTTGCTAACGGGATTTCTCAAGGTCTAAATGAAAGTGTGGAAATCATTCAGTTGAGTTTAGCAAATTCATCTGGACTAAGTGAATTCAATGAAAATAACGGTGTCGGGATGACGGAACCGTGGGATCTTAATCAGTTCTGTTTAAACAACTTTAAGATATGTTTTAATTAAGAAATTAAAAACCTTTAGATTTTAAGATTTCTAAACCAAAACACTTTTCTCATCTCTTGATTTTCACCTTCTACAACTAAACCTATGCAACAACAAGGAGCTCGGAGCATGGTGGGCAGCACGGCCATCGTCATCAGCAAAACTCGGATCTACTCCAGCTAAACTATCCTTAGAATTAAATAACCAAGCCATAAGATTTCGAGGTAGTTTTCCTAGTGAAACATAAATCCTCAACTCTTCGTTAGGCATTTGCATGATCATGTCATGTAAATTAAGCCCTAACCGGTCATCAGACTCCGAGGTAGTCGTTCGGTACGACATAAACCCTCACATCTTTGAGGCTGTTTGTATGATTGTGTCATACGAATATAAGTCCTAATTAATTAAAATTGGCAGGATTGAAACATTAAATAAACTCCCAAATTGAAGCCAAACAATAGGATAGTTTGAGAAGTTGCCAAGATTCTTCTTTGATCCATTCCCTATTTCAAAAACTGAAATCCTTTGAAAACCTTAAACTTTGAAATTCTTGAGAGCAAAACCACTAATCATTATCGAGAGTTTTCTTAAATGATTCCCTTCATTTAAGACGTAATTAACTATAGGGGCTTACCCTTATAGGGAACTTTAAGAACCCAGGTAATATAAACCCTACTTAATTCCTTTATATTAAGTAGGGGAACTTATCTGCTTATAAAATTGGTTCGCAAACCAAACGGATGTCACAAATCTTCTAGTTTATGTAATTCAGCCCCATCATAAAGCAGTGTGTCTATTCTCCGGGATAGATATACAGTTTGTGGTGCGGTGCTCGTTTATATAAACTATTCGGGATGTGAGATCGGTTCGATTTCATATCTTAAAATTTTTAAACTTAAAATTATTTTCAAAATCAAATACTACTTTCTAAATTATATATATATTTAAATTAAATTTAAAATTTAAAATCCACCGAAAATTTCTTTAGGCGACCCCATTTTTTAAAATCCAACACATAACCTAAAAATAAGTCGTACAAACAACCGTTCAAACATTGTAAAAAACTTGAGAGTTTCTGTATCGAGTCTGGCACTTAGGAGCCAACTTCTGGCGCTTAGGCGCGAGGCCATATTTTTTTAAACTTTTTGTATTTTTCTCCATTTTTGCTCCTTTTTGCTCCTTTTTTGCTTCTTTTTCCTTTTTGAACCTTTTTACATCACCTACATCCAAAAATACAAAAAAATACCTTTCATTAAAACATAATATCCTTTGAAATTGATAAGAATTAAGACATAAAGAAATAAGTATTTTTTTATAGATCAAAATCCCCCAAACTTAAATGTTACTTGTCCTCAAGTAACTCTTTCTACTATATAAAATGTATAACCTTTGAAATAAAAGATAAATATTTAAGATTCCTTATAATTTTTTATTTTATAAAGTTTTTAGTAAATTATTAACCCAATTTCACTAACTAGGTTTAATTTTAAGAATTTAAAGAATATTTAACTACTAAATCATAAGATTTTAAACTTTTCATCCATTTTGAAAATAATAGAAGTCTATTATATTAAGCTTTCATAATTATTTACAAGAAAAAGATCTTCTTGAAGAATCTTTTCTAAATAAATATTCATGTATAAAAATTAAGTAAAATATGTAATTAGTTTTTTTTTCTTATAAGATAATTCAAGTGAAGCCAATTTTTGATTAGGCATTTCCTCAAGCTTCTCCTCTCTTCTTCTTCTTCTTCTTTTTTTTGAATTTATATAGAGAGGATTACTATATTTTGATAGCCTGTTAATGGTTTTGAACTTCACTATCCTTAACTTATATTTTCAAAACTTATACATTTTCTACTTAATTATTATAACATAACTAAGAATTCAAAAAGATTTCCAATCTTTTCTTTTTCAAGAGATAATTTTTTATTACTTTATATTTCTAAAATTCTATTATTTCTATATGAATAGAAAAATTTCTTAATCTTATTCTTCTTTAAGTTAAATAATTCTATTCTTAAAATTAATCAAAGTTATTAAAATTTTGGTTAATTTCACTAAATTGTTTATAATTTCAAAAATAAAAGTGATCTCAAATAAATTCTTCATTCCTTATGTTATGTTAAAAAGTTTTTATTTTTATGAAAATATTAGCTCTTTAAGGACAAATAAAATTTAAATTTGAATGTATTTTCCCTTCCCCCAAACTTAAGTTTTGGTATACTATGATAATTTGAAAGTATGAGAGAAAGAAAATCATAAGAATTTTTATAAGTATGTAAAAACAATCTTAAAAAGAAAAATTAACTTCTATCATGCTTTTATGAATAATTAAGATAAAATTGAAGCATGTATAAAAAGTAAGCAGGCTAATTTTTTTTATTTTAATTTTTTTATACTAAATTTGAAACAAAATTAAAGCAGAGCAAAATTACTAATTTCTAAACAGTAGACTAAAACAAATGAATCATAAATTAACTTTAACTTCAGTATCAATAAAATATACTAAGAATATTTTAACAACATAATCTTAACACTAATCAATCCACACAGATATTTAAACAAATCAACATACATTAAACAAAAAACTAAACAAACAATCCAAATAAACCAAACTAACAGAGTAGCTCATCATAAAGATCTATAACTACTAGTCAATAGCTGTGGTCTCATCATCATCATCGTCACCAAAGGAAAATTCTACGTCCTTAGGATCAACAAATGGTGTGAAACTAGGAAAAGTAGGGAAACTAACATCATGTTCACCCTTCAAAAATATGACTAGCGCTTCATCATACTCAGCATCATAACTACTCTTCCTCTGGGTATAATCAGATAAATGATCAAGTTTCCTATCAATATTATCAATCCTGCAGTGAGGTTGAAATAACTCCTCGCTATCGCTCTAAAACCGATCATGCATTGATTCCCGTAAACTCGATGGTGGCTCGGCAGAAGTAGAGGGTCGAGAAGTAGAAGGTCTACCCGGAATATGTGCGAAGTAGAAGGAGCGGTCGATCTCTTCCCTCGAAGACGATCATAGATACTAACACTCTCCCGCCCAATTGGCATGGTAGACTTTAACTTCTCCTCGGAAATATCGGCGAGTGACTCCATTACTAACACATAATGAATAAATCAGAGATGGGAATCCCAATCCAACAGAAGTGCTGGATCTCGCAGTAGAATCCACAGAATCATAAATAATACTGCCGACATCAATAGGTTTCCTTTCCTGAATGCAGTAGTTTAAGATCGCTCGATCTCTAGTCACTTCACTCGTGTGGTTGGAAGGTAACAATCTTGCAGAAATAAAATAGTGCCATGCTTTAGAAATACCATTTAATTTGGAGGATTTGAAGTTTACCCTTTTTCCATTCCTGATCTTCCAAGATCCAGTACCGTCAGTCAAACAAGCAATGATCATATCCAAATCTCCCTCAGATGGTGATAATCCAGAATAATGACATTCATTAGTTGGTGGCAGGCCATAAAATATATTGATTCTTTCAGGACTAAATCCTACTCTGATACCTCTGATAAAGACTTCATAATCTTCGGCATCCAGAAAATTTGCATAAAACTCTCGAACAATAGGGATAACAGCAACAACAGTGAAATAACAGAATCGTTGCCAATTGTGTGCAACGATAGTGTTTTCAATCATTTCTCCCGGATGATAGAAACTTCATTCTGAAATGAACTTCCTAGACGTCGCAAATTCATGGAAGCGAAAATGCGCAGCCGCAGTAGAAAATTTGCTGCTATCAAAGTTATCTCGTGCCTTCCCGCGTTTAGATTTTGGAGCCATCTAAACGTGAAAGAAAATAAGAACAAATTTAGGAATCAAAGATTTAAACTCTTTTTAAGTTTATAAAACTTAAAATAAGTTTAAAAATCTAAAGAAATCACTAAAAATAAAAAAAAAATTTCAAAATTTCGGTTCTTAGTAAAACCTAGGGAAATCTATGGTGAAAATTGAAAATAAATGGTTTAAAGTGTAGATCTGACATTGAGACGAAGAAATTGAGTGGTTTTGCTCTCAAATTCTTGATGTTTTAACCTCAAAATGGATCTAAGGTGTATTTTCGTGAAAATGGGGAAGAAAATGAAGCTTAGGCGTGAAAAATGGCTTTTGGGGGTTATTTAAGTAAATTTTCGGGTACAGGCCGAACTGACGCTTAGGCGTCGAATTCTGGTGCCTAGGCGCCAGACTCGCCTTTCACAAAAAAATATTTTTAAATTTAATTTTCCACCAAAATTCATAAATTCAACTTCCAATTACTCATATCAGAGTAGGGCTTCAGTTTCTAACTTCCACAACATTTTTTAAAAATTTATAAAAATTAAATATTTAATCCACCAATCAAACATAAGGTTTAAATCAAACTCACTAAATTTCATTTATAATCTTCAATATTGACTCAATACATTCTAGATAAGTATTATACTTGATTCAAGTTCCTAATACACACTCAAATACAACAGTTTCTAAGAAAAAACAACACATATTGAATATGAAAGCAAATACACAAACAAACACAATCGATTCTCTAAATATATTCAACGACTCAAGAAACCATATAATAACTATCTCATTACCAGAATATTCTAATCTTCACAAGGGAAATTGTGTATTCCACTTGGAAAGAACACTAACGCTCTCGGGAAATCCGTAGCCGTCTTTTCGTCAATCCACTTGTTCTTCGCATACATTTCAACTTGAGCATCTTGATAAACCGTAAAATGATCAAATTGAAGTTTCAATTGCCATTCTAGATGTTCAACTTGATGAAACATCTCATGAAAGCTATCTCCAATGCTTTTAAACTCCGCTTCAAACTTATCCAAAAGACTAGAAATTTTCTCTAAACTTACAGCAATGGAACCATTGAAGTAGGGTTGAGGATCCTTTGAGACCTTGTCCCTAGCTTCTTCTCCATGATTTCTTCCTTCCATATTCTTCAAAAATTTCTCAAATCTCTCAAGAATGAAGTGTAAGGGATGTAATTTTGATTGCTTGATGGTTAGGGAAGAAGATAGGTTGATTTAAAGGTGAAAATCATGTGAAAAACTGAAAATTTTCAGTTTTTGCACAACCTAGTAACTGTGGCGCTTAGGCGCTGAATCTGGCGCGTAGGCGCTAGACCTTTTGATGCATAGTTTGATTCTGGCGCTTAGGCGCCGAATTCTGGAGCCTAGGTGCCGGAACTATGTTTAACTCCGTTTTTCCTAATCGTCAAATTTCAAAATTTCTTTCTCCAAGATAGATAAATTATACTGGTAAGAGTAATTTAAACTCAATAACTAACATTGTAAACAATCATAATGAAGGTTAACTTGATCTTCTTTTTACTCATATTCAGAATAGAGTGATCGAATTTCTAAATCTTACATACTTCAAAATAATTTAGCCTAAGTCAATAAAGACTTATGAGCATCAAATTTTTCTAAATTAATATAAAATTAATCAAGATCGAGGCATAACCGTACATTAAAACTCTAAAATAATCATAACAAAAGATAATTATGGGTTGCCTCCAACAAAGCGCTTGGTTTAACTTCGTCAGCTCGACTTAGGTAAATCTTTAATCAAGTTGACTCAATTCATAAGCCTCTTTATAAATCTTTTTAATATCTCCCAAATAAGGCTTCAATCTTACTCCATTTACTTTAAAAATTATTCCTATTTTGGGATCTTTAATATCCACAGCTCCATAATAGTATACTTTCTCAACTATATAGGGTCCAATCCATTTGGATATTAATTTTCTAGGAAAAAGTTTTAAACGAGAGTTAAATAGTACTACTTCTTGTCCAGGTTCAAAAATTTTTCCTGAAATTTTTTTATCATGCAACATCTTCATTTTCTCTTTATAAATCCTCGCATTTTCATATGATTCGTTTCTTATTTCTTCCATTTCATTTAATTGTAATAATCATTTTTCTCCTGCTTTATTCAAATTAAAATTAAACTCCTTTATCACACAATAAGATTTATGTTCAAGTTCTACAGGTAAGTGACAATGTTTACCAAAAATTATCTTGTAAGGTGACATTCCGATTGGTGTCTTATAAGCTGTTCTATAAGCCCATAATGCAGAATCAAGTCTATCAACCCAATCAGTTCTTTTAGGATTAACAGTCTTCTCTAAAATTCTTTTAATTTCTCTGTTTAATACTTCAGCCATTCCACTCGTTTGTGGGTGATAAGCAGTTGCAATTCTATGTTTGATTCCAAATTTTTGTAGTAATGATTGAATTCTTATATTCCTGAAATGACTTCCACCATCAGTGATAATTACCTTAGGCATTCCAAAATTTGAAAATATCATTTTCTTTAAAAATTTATAAACACTTTTGGAATCACAGATTGGTAAAGCAACAGCTTCAATCCACTTTGAAACATAATCAACTGCTAATAAAATATAAATTTTTCCGAGATGATGGAACAAATGGTCCCATAAAGTCTAAACCCCATATATAAAAAATTTCAACTTCCAATATATAGTTTAAAGGTATTTCATCTTTCCTAGATATATTTCCCATCCTTTGACATCGATCACATGTTTTCACATAATGTCTCACATCTTTAAATAATGTAGGCCAATAAAATCCAGAATTTAAAATTTTAAATGCAATTTTATATTTGCCAAAGTGTCCTCCAAAATCAGAATCATGACATTTTTGAATAATAACAAAAGTTTCCTCATAAGGTACACATCTTTGAATCATAGAATCTTTACCAATTTTAAATAAATAAGGTTCTTCCCAAATATAAGATTTAGGATCATATTTAAATTTCTTAATAAATTTTTTATCCAAGTCATAAGGCAAAATATTGCTAACTAAATAATTAACAATATCAGCATACCAAGGTGTTTTGCATCCTTGAATAACATATAAAGATTCATCAGGGAATTTCTCATTTATATTTTCTTCTGAAATAATATCACTTTTAATTCTAGACAAATGATCAACAATTTGTTTTTCAGTTCCTTTTCTATCTACTATTTAAAAATCAAATTCTTGTAGAAGTAAAACCCATCTTATAAGTCTAGGTTTATAATCCTTCTTAGATAATAGATATATAAAAGCAGAATGATCAGTATAAACTATGCATTTAGTACCAAGAAGATAAGGTCTAAATTTATCAAAGGCATATACTATAGCTAGAAGCTCTTTCTCAGTGGTAGTATAATTTCTTTGTGTTTCAGTGAGATTTTTACTAGCATAATATACAACTTTGAAAATTCTCTCATATTTTTGTCCTAATACAGCTCCAATTGCAAAATCACTTACATCACACATTAATTCAAAAGACTTATTCCAATTAGGTGCAACAATAACAGGTGCAGTTATTAATTTTTCTTTTAGAATATTAAAAGCATTAATACATTCTTTATGTATCTTCTATAAAATCCAACATGACCTAGAAAACTTCTCACATCAGTAACAGTAGTAGGTGGTTGCAATTCAGCAATAATTTTCACTTTTGCTTGATCTACTTCCATCCCTTTTTGTGACACTTTGTGACCAAGTACAATGCCTTCTGTGACCATGAATTAACGTTTTTCCCAGTTAAGAACTAAATTTGTTTCTTCACATCTTTTCAGAACTTTGGCTATGCTTTCCAAACTAGATTCAAAAGAAGTTCCAAAAACTGAAAAATCATTCATGAATATTTCAATTCCTTTGTCAATCAAATCACAAAATATTTACATCATACATCTTTGAAAAGTTACAGGTGCATTACATAAACCAAAAGGCATTCTTCTAAAAGCAAATGTTCCATAAGGACTTGTAAATGTTGTCTTTTCTTGGTCCTTAGGAGCAATAAGTAATTGATGATAACCAGAATATCCATCCAGAAAACAGAAATATGGGTGTCCAACTAATTTATCGAGCATTTGATCCAAGAAAGGTAAAGGAAAATGATCCTTTCTAGTGGTTTTATTTAATTTCCTATAGTCAATACAAATTCCCCATCCAATAACTTGTCTTGTAGGAATTAGTTCATTTTTATCATTAACAATGACAATAATACCTCCTTTCTTCGGAACACAATGAATAAGACTTACCCATTGACTATCCGAAGTAGGATAAGTAATACCAGCATCTAACCACTTAATAATTTCTTTTTTAACAACCACTTTCATGATAAGATTTAATCTTCTTTGCGATTCTATAGTAGGTTTAAAATTTTCTTCCATTAAGATTCTATGCATGCAAATGGAAGGGCTTATTCCTCTTATATCAGCAATAGTCCAACCAAAAGCTTTCTTATAATTCTTTAACACACCTAGTAGTTTTTCTTCCTGATCTTTACTCAGTTCAGAAGAAATAATAACAGGTAAAGTTAACGAATTTCCAAGAAACACATATTTTAAATTTGAAGGTAACATTTTTAATTCCAGTTCAGGGGATTTTTTAATTGATGGTAAAATTATATCAGTTTGAGTTATGTCTAAAGTTTCCCAATTATCTTTAATAAAATGAGACTCTTCTTCTTCTACTACTTCATTTTCATCAGTTAAAAATTTAAATTTTTCTTCAGAAATGACTTTACATTTTTCTTGATAATGTTTTTTAATTAAATAATCAATTATATCCATTCGATAACATTTCTCTTTATCAGGGTACTTCATTGATTTAAGAACATTGAATTTAATTTCTTGATCATTAACTCTCATGGTTAGTTCTCCCTTTTGCACATCAATCATAGCTCGTTCAGTAGCTAGAAAAGGTCCCCCTAAAATAATAGTTATCTCTTTATCTTCTTTCATATCAAGTACGATGAAATCTATAGGGAAGATAAATTTATCCACTTTAACAAGGACATCCTCTATAACTCCTTTTGGATAAGTGATAGATCTATCAGCTAACTGAAGGGTTATAGTGGTGGGAGAAATATCTCCTAAATCCAATCTTCGAAAGATAGAAAATGCCATGAGATTAATATTTGCTCCTAAATCACAGAAAGCTTTTCCACAAAATTTTTCTCCAATAGCACAGGATATAGTGAAACTTCCAGGATCCTTAAGTTTTTCAGGTAATTTTTTTTGAATTATTGCACTGCATTCTTCACTTAATGCAACAGTTTTAAAAGCTTCAAATTTTCATTTTTTGCTTAAAATATCCTTAAATTTTGCGTAAGTTGGCATCTGTTCCAAAGCTTCAGCAAAAGGTATGTTAATAGTAAGTTTCTTAAAGATTTCAAAGAACTTAGAAAATTGATGATCTAATTTCTGCTGTTTAAGTCTTGGAGGAAAAGGTGATGGTGGTTTTTCAACTTCCACATTAACAGGTATAACAGTCTGATCTTGACTAGGAGAGAGAGTTTCTTTAGGTTTTTCAATCTCTTCAACATTAATCTCTTTTTCAATTTCATTCTGCATTCTTTCTTTTAATTCCTTTCCACTTCTAAGTTTCACAGGGTTGACCTCATTTTTGATGAGGTCTTCTCTTCCCTCCTTAGTGCATAGGATCTAGCCTTAGGCTTTTCCTTCGACTATCTTAGACGACTAGAATTGGGACCCACGCCTTAGAAGTTTGAACCACTTCTTGCCTCTCTACAAACCCCACAAGCTTGATTATAGACCCCTAATCACCTAGAGGGTTGAAATCAAATGTGAAGGTTTAAAAGATGAGTTCCCTATAGGACTCTATGGCCTTAGGACCACAATGGGTGGCTTGGTCTGGTGAGGGTTGACTTACAAACTCACTACACTCACACTCTACACTCTCACACACAAAATCCAAATCCTAAAACCACACCCATACCCAACTTGACTCCTTGACTCATGTAGGTAATTCATATGGATGGACCTTAACCCCTAAGTCCCTAGCTAAGAGGGTTAGGAACAACATAGTGAATGCCTCAAATGAGTCCCCTCATGGCTCATATAGGCTTAATATGACTTCATGGCTCAACCAAAGTGATTCCATTTTGCTCAAATTTGATCAATCTTCATTCTTCCAAAATTTCAATTTTTGGCCCTGGGCCCCGCCCACCAAACCTACCAAATGCCCTTGGAACTACCCAAAATTTGCAAAATCACCTAAATTACCTAAAATTTCCCAAAACCATTCCTAAACATTTCCCTCCACTCAAATTGATCATTCATAGCCAAAAATACTAAAAATTCCAAAAGTACCCCCCAATACCCTCCAAATACCCAAAGTACCCCTCTTGACCCAAAAATCCAAAAATTCAAAAAATTCCTAGAAAATTCCAAAAAATCCCAAATATACCCAATTTCATTTTGTCCAACTACACGATGGTCCAATTTTATCAATTTACCCCACTTTTACCAAAACCCCCAATTTAGCCCATTCTTAACCCAAGTGAACCCAATGTCAAACCAAACCTACCCAATTGACCCCAATTTTGGTCCAATTCAATTATAAACTTCAATTAAATATCCACAATATCAATCTAGACTAAATCCAAGTCCAATTTGATTGACATTTGAATCCAATTGCACTTTTGACCTTAAGGCCCAATTTGGACCCTTGACCTAAACTTAGCCCAAACCAAACCCAATTTAATTCCAATTGACCCCAAACCTTTTCTAAACCTTCCCTAACATCCCCACCAACAAAAAACTATCATAATTTACCCAAAAATTGGACTCAAACTTCACCCAAATTCAACCCAAAACCAAAAAGCCCAATTTTGACCTAAATCCAAACCTAACCCAAATAAGCCCAAATTCCAAAACCCAAAACCCAACCAAAGTTGAAACCTATTTGAAACACTCCCATAAACATTTCCCAACATTAATTTTACATCAATTTCAACCCTAGCCCAACATTGGCCCAAATTAGCCCAATTTGACCTACATTGGCCCATTTACTAAATCAACCCAATTCAACCCAATTTAAACCCAAACCACATCAAATTCATTTCAAATCACTCATGACACACCCCTAAACCGAACCCAACAATTATTTGACCCAAACTTCTACAAAATTCCCATCCATGAATTCATTCTTACACCTAAAGGGCTCATCCCCTTAAGCCTTCCTAAAAGCCCACTTCCACCAAATTCAAAAGCCCAAATCAATCTAAAGCCCACATGACACTTTCCCTCATCACACATTCAATTTAAAATCATTACTAAAGTCCTAATTTATCAATTAAACAATTCCAAATCAAGCCTCATAACAATTCCCACCAAAATGCCAAAATTCACAAAACCCTTTTTCATGAAGTTGACTTAACTTTTCCCAAGCCAAAGATGAGCCATGAAGCCATGCATGAGCCACATGGAAGCCATGGGAGCCTTGGACACCTCACCAAACCCAAAATGGCAAGAGGAGGGGACCCTTTAATGATCCTCTTTGGAGTGATTAACCACTCCCACGTCTCCCCTAAAACTTGCTTAAACTTAATTGTACTTGGATGGTGACCTTTCCCCACTAATCAAGCTGACCTAAACCACTTTCTCTTCAGCCCAAACTAGCCATGGGGAGGTGCACCTAGCCCAATCCATGCATTTGACCAAACTTAGCAAAAATACACTCTTACCCCATTCCACTTTGATTCAAACCCTTTACACATGGCAGCCACCAATTGACTTCACAAACATCAAGCCCTGACCCACCTGAACCTGAGGGTGACTAATGCCTGCCGGCCAGCTGCCTGGATCACCGGAAAACACCACACCCGAGAGCTCACATGTGAGCCAACACTGAAATTCCCCCTTGTTGAGTTGCCCCATTTCCAGTGGCCATCATGGCTGTTCTTCTCTTGCATAGAGCAGCTGATCCCAAGCCTTAAACCCCCCTGGGAGGCCCTCCACCCTCTCTTATTTAAACACCACCTCCTCTAGGCCATGAGAGGTGCTGAAACAAATCTTAAGGAAACTCTTCCAAAATCATTCTGGACCACTCTCCACACATAGAGCATTTGATTCCAACTGGATTCCAGCCCCAATTCCCTCCAGTTGAGCTCAATTTTGAGTTCAAATTTCAACATAAAAACCAGGACACTTCTTCATAGTAAGCCAATCCCCAAATTGATTGGTCCTACACCCTCACCAGACCAAGAGAAGAGGTTTCCCCCTAAAAGCCCCCTCACCAGGCTAGCCATTGCTTCCAGCCTCCAAGCTTTGTTATCGGGCTTGGTCGAAATCTTACCTAGACAATTCACCAGGCCAAGGGACTTCATCTGGAGCTTGCTTGGACCCAATCAAACGTGACACAACTCTCAGATCAAAGCTTCACTTCTCTGAGCAAAGGTATGGACTCACTCTTCCTCCCGAGCTTCCAGAGATTCTGAATTTAGTTTGGGTCAATTACAATACATGTTTACCGTATGGATGTGTTCATCTCTTCAAGACGAATCCATAGAGCATAAGAACTCGAACATCCGTTAAGAATCGAGTGAGAAATTAGGGTTAGAAGGTTGACGGTCACGGGTTCATACCAGTCGTAGACGATGACTGGGAACCGTTGGATCGCGCGTGTTTCGAGTGGACGACCAGGATAGCGCCGGACAGAGTAATGGGACATGGTGGCGCCGAGTTAAATGGCGGTTCCGAATCAACACAAGCGGCGTGGCCTTTCGGAGACGCCGAGGTTGAGTCAGCGCCGCGTGGATAAGTAGAAAATTAGGATTTTTCTTATTTATTTAATTACCAGAACTTTGAAAATTTATAACTTTGTGTAGAAAAATCCTAAAAATAAAATAAAAATACCCACTTGCTTAGTGAACAGAGGAGAATAATGTGGAAAAGAAATCAAGTGATTTCATTAAGTATTTTATTTTTAATAATTTATTTAGTCTCTGCACTATTTCAATTCTCCATGCATATATGAAATTCACCATGGCATGAGACATAGGGCTGAAGCCTCTGAACTTGGGAACATTCCCTGAATTTTCCAAGGTCAGAGGCCATCCCTATGAGAAGTTATTGATTTTTCAAGTTTATGTTACTATTTTGAGTATTTTAATTCCAATAATTGGCATGTTGAGAAATAAATTCTAGGAAAATTTGGTGAAGTTTCTTATGACCAGAGGGACCTAGGAAAAATAATTTTTTGAGCTAATTCACTTTGACCAACCCTAATTGGCCTAAAGACCCAAAAGTGAACATTAATTAATTAGGGTTAACCATTCATCAAATTAATTTAAAAATAATTCTCCACTGTCCTCTAGGGATAGGAGAACACCACATAAAAATTTGAGATCAGTTGGACATGGTTAGCCCCACCAAATGGGTTAATTAAGCCCCATGAATGAAATCAAATTTTAAAAATTTATAACTCACAAAATACTTTTCAAAAATTCACAAAATTGGTTTTGGAGCTTCTCTGATATCAGAGAAACTTAGGAAAATTAAAATTATAATTTTCTAAAAAAGTTAATTTTTATCTTTATTTTAATATTTTTAATAATTAAAAAATAATAAAAATCACAAAAATATTAAAAATCACCAAAATGTCATATTTTGAATTTTAAACACTTAGGAATAAACCAAATATTTTTCTTAAGTCCCTAGGATAAGATATTGAATTTTAAAGGTTTAATGTAATTTTTTTTATTAAATATGAATTTTTCAACCTTTTCACTAAAATAATTCTAATAAATCAAAGAAAAATCAAAAAATTATAAAAATTGGTTTCTGGTTTCTTTGATATTAGAAAGATTTTTAAAAAATATAAAATTCATTTTTCAGCCTTTATTTTATTTTTAAATTAATTAATACTCTAAAACTTAAAATAATTATAATAAATAAAATAAAATTCAAAAAATAACCAAAATTTGTCCAAATGGTCTTCCGGTCATGGGGAGTGCCCATAATTTTCTTAAGGACAGAAAAATTCCCTTGGCCATCTTATTGAATTTTCCTTGGAAATCCCTATTTTATACAAAAAATAATTATATAAATAAATTAAATATAGAAAAATCACATTTTTTCTTCTAATGTCTTAATTAACATGTGAGTGAAGCCACAAAAAAATTTTAAAGTCATTTAAGCTCAATTTAGTGAGTTATGGAATTATTAAGCTTGAAGGGCAAAATGGTAATTAAAATTTTAACCCTTAATTAAAACTTTAGGCTTAATAAAATGAAAGAGTAAAATATTTGATCCTAATCTGATTTGGATGATTGAAATTTAAATAATTAAAGGGTAGAAACCCATCAATCATTTTTAAGAATAATCCTTAATTAATTAATTAATTAAATTTGGAAGATTAATAAAAATTGAAATTATTAAAATAGAGATATTATTTAGAAGACATTTATTCTTTAATTTAAGAGTCCCTAAATTAATCATTCAATAATATTTAATTCCCAATTAAAATGATAATCCAAACTCAAGATTTAAGATACTAATAGACTTAATCATTAAATTAAATTAAAATTAAAACATTTAAACTAAATTAAATCAAAATTTCAATTAAATTAATACTTTAATAATTAAATTAAATCATGTTTAAAACATTAAAAATAAAATTTAAATCAAATTAAAATTAAATTAAATCACAATTAAATCAAAGTAAATTCAAGTTAAATTAAAATAAATTAAAACATATTAAATTAAATTAAATTAAATTAAAAAAAATCAAGTTAAAATAAAATTAAAATTAAATTAAAATTAAATTAAACCAAATTAAATTAAATTAAATTAAATTAAATTAAATAGAATTAAATATAACATCACTTAAGACATAAAGAATTCAAAATGAAATCTAAAACAACTCGAACACTATTCCAAACTTAAACCCATTAATTAAAATTAAATTAAATCACAAATCACTAAAACATCATTTGCCCTTAAAAGCTCTTGTTATCATAACTCCTGGATGGAGCATTAGGTGAAGTTGCACTTCACTCATAGGATATTCAAACATCATAGTTCACTGAGCAAAAGAACAAAACTTAATTAAACCTCGAATGATTACTTCACATGATTAATTAAATCCATTTGGACTTAGAACAATCCTAGCAATATTGAAAAGATGTTTAAGACTCGTCTTAAGCACTTCCTCAATATGATAGGATGTTTATAAGAACAATTAAACTTAATTGTTCTTTGATGAAGAAAATTGTCCTTAAACCAAAATACAAGAACTTAGACGTCATAAGAGATGACTAGCTATAGGACTAGGACTTTGATAGACAACCAAAACCTTTCCCTTAGCTTTACCTAGGTACTTGTTGAAATATTTAAATGACTTAACATGTGTTTTAAGTGCAGCTTGGGATGACGGGAAGACCCTCCAGTACGCTTTTATTTTATCGCAATTTACTTTATTGCAAATGCACTCTACTTTTCTCGCATGATAAACAACTGTTGCATGAAAACCAAAACCTTTAGGATAGTCCCTGAACTGGAACTAAAACTAAATTAAAAATCACTGCAAGATAAAATTCACCGCCACAAGATTTTAAAATATAAAACAACTCAAAATTTAATCACAAACAGAACACAAAACTACAATTACAACTAAATTAAAACGTCACGTTGAATGATCGGGAATACCTCGGATGATGTAACCCACGTGGTTCTAACAGAATTTCCCACGGTCTAAATGAAAGTGTGGAACTCATTCAGTTGAGTTTAGTAAATTCATCTGGACTAAGTGAATTCAATGAAAATAACGGTGCCGTGGGATCTTAATCTGTTTTATTATAATCAACTTTAAGATTTGTTTTAATTAAAATATTAAAAACACTTGGATTTTAAGATTTCTAAACCAAAACACTTCTCTCATCTCCTGATTTATGACTTCTAAAACTAAACCTCTGCAACAACAAGGAGCTCGGAGCATGGTGGACAGCACGACCATCTTCGTCAGCAAAACAACTCTACATCAGCTAAACATTCCTAGAATTAAACAACAAACCCATAGGATTTCGAGGTAGTTCGCCTAGCGCGACGTAAATCCTAACTTCATCTTTAGGCTTTTGTACAGCTCTATTGTGCAATATAAGCCCTAACACTTTAGGATTCCGAGGTTGTCGTCCGATACGACATAAACCCTCACATCTTCGAGGCTATTTGCATGACTGCGTCATGCAAATATAAGTCCTAATTAATTAAAATCGCGGTGGTGAAAACATTAAGTAAATTTCCAAATTGAAGCCAAACCATAGGATAGTGTGGGAAGTTGCCAAGATTCTTCTTGGATCCTCAGCTTCTCCTACTTCTCTTCCTTTTGGACTCCTGAAAATAATTGTTCCAAATTTTGAGTCATTCCCTATTGATATTTCCAAAAATCCAATCCTTTGAAAAACTTAAACTTTGAAATTCTTGAGAGCAAAACCACTGATCATTATCAAGAGTTTTCTTAAATGATTCACTTCATTTAAGATGTAATTAACTATAGGGTCTTGCACTTATAGGGAACTTTAAGAACCTAGGTAATATAAACCCTGCTTAATTCCTTTATATTAAGCAGGGGAACTTGTCGGCTTATAAAATTAGATTGTAGACCAAACGGATGTAACAAATCTTTTAGTTTATTTAACCAAGCCCCATCATCAAGCAGTGTGTCTACTCTCCGGGATAGATATACAGTTTGTGGTGCGGTCCTCGTTTATATAAACTATTCGGGATGTGAGATCAGTTTGATTTCATATCTTAAAATTTTCAAATTTAAAATTATTTTCAAAATCAAATACTACTTCTCAAATTATTTATTTAAATTAAATTAAAAATTCACCGACAATTTCTGTAGGTGACCTCTTTTTTCAAAAATACAACACTCAACCTAAAAATATGCCGACAACTTCTGGCGACTCTGCTGGGGAATAGTTCCTCTCTCCATTTTGATTAGACGTTTTGCTTTCATAAATCGATAGTGAGCCCATGCCCCTAGTGGACCAAACTACCATTCTTCCGTTGGAATACCCCGTTCATTTCTGTCTTGAACGAGTATAGCCAACTCCTCTCAGATTTAGGAGCCACTGTTTAGACACCCCTAAACAGAAAGGTTCAGAGATCCTTTTACCTCTTTTCTGAGGAGGGGTGGACCCCCAATGGGTGTTAGTTTAGGAGCGGTCCATCGAGTCGAGAAGTCTTGCTTAAGACTTTCTCTTTCTTTCCAATTCTGAATCGGATTCCTTACCTTCTCTAGGCCTTTGAATATTCCGTTCCCAATAAACAAACCCTCTAATGAATGATTCTTTTAACAAATAACTCCTTTTTATAAATACGTGAACAAAAATGTGTTCGGACTCGTTTCGATTCCATTCTTTTCATCCTGATGAGAAGAAGCATAACTTGGGACTGACAATCAGAATCTACCTTACATAAAATGTCTTCCCCGAAGCTGATTTTCTCCTTCACCAATGGACTGGACTTTGCTATGTACAAGGATGAGCTACCCGACAATGGGATCATCCATTTTGGGCAAGCATTCGAGAATACAAATATCAAAATCACTGACGTTACCATTTTCATACTTACAGACAAAGTACCTTAAACTGAAAGACCTTTAATTGAGTTCAACCTCAAGTCAACTCAAGAGTTCCCTCCCCTGCAAAAAGTTCCAGATGAGAAGAATACTACTGTCCATAGGAGAACTGTTATCTCTACCCCCACTGGTCTAGTCGTCTCTGCACCTACCCCGGCTTCCGCCAAACAAAAAGGGAAGGAAATTCATATTTGTAACGAGCATGTTACCGTGGAGGGTACAGATCTCCGTGTGAGACCTTCTATTTTCGAAATTGGGTCCAGCTCAAGGGTTTCACCCCTAACACGTACCTCGCAGAAGAAATTGAGGTAGGAAGATTGCCAGAAAGGCCAGAGCTGCTGAAGTCGCTTTCCTAGAAGAAATCCCTGAGTACACACCACTACCTGAGTACATACCAATTCCTGAGTATACACCGCTTTTGGAAGGAAGTAGATTCTATCCCCTTTCCGCCGCAGCTGACGAGAAAAATGTTCGCAAGATTGCTTCTACATTACCTCAACCTGCATACTATAGCTACAGCCGAAAGAAAAGGGCTAGGATTACACCATTTACCCGACTACAGACTGTGATAGAGAAGTTAGCAAAGAAAGAGAAATGTCTTGTATCAGAGATTTTAAGAAGAATAGGGCGGGTGCCAGCCAAGTCCCGTCTTGAACCACGAGTAGAACCCATTATCGCCACAGAAAAGCCGAATAAGAAGATGAAGGCTAGTCCACCCGTTGTTGTATCGAGTTTACGGATCGTGAGGATACCACCTTCCAAAGCATTCAGCCGACGTACCATCCGGTCCTAGGCCTTCGTCGCTAGAAGAATTGTATGGCGTCCTACTACTGGTCAATTAAGACTGAAACAATGACCAAAAAAGGAAAGTCTCGTTAGGGGACTCGAGTCCGAAGAGAGCACCACCGCAATGAAGGGGACTCCAAAGAAGGAAACCCAACAGCCATCACATGATAACTGTGAAACCGCACGAAAAAGAACTTTGGAAGACGCTATGGAAAAGCTAAGAACCGAATTCAACGATTAGCAAGAGAAAGAGAAGAAAAGTTTGGAGATGAAGTTGACTCGTCGGAGTTCATGGACGACGAATATGTGGAGATCAACATGGTTGAAACACGAGCATCGTCAGCTTCGCAAGGTGCCCCGGGAGCTACGGAGAGAGATGAACCGGAAGCATTAAGAGCACAAATTCGAGAAAAAGATGATACAATCTCTCAAATGGCAAAAAGGATGGAAGAGATGGCTGCAGCCCTAGCCACTCTTCAGAGTCAGGTTCAACCCCCAAGAGAAATGCCTCCAAAAGTTATTCATATTACAGACGGGGGAAAAGAGATTACATTCGTTAACGGAGACGATCAGCCAAAGAAGGATTCTACCCAGAATATGATTCTAGAGAAGGACATCAAGAACATGGTGGAACAGCATGTGCGAGAAGCCTTAGCACAGTCTAAGAGCGGAGCATCTATTCAGACGTGTAGACCTTACCCCGAAGAATTCGATGCAGTACAATACCCAAAAGGCTTCGTACCACCTCTGTTCAAGACTTTTGATGGTACCGGAAATCCTCGACAACATGTCGCACATTTTCGCGCTAGTTGTTGCAATGCCGGTGGAAGTGACGCCTTACTCTTCCGACAGTTCGTCAGCAGCCTGTCAGGGATCGCCATCGATTGGTATGCAGTGTTACCGAACGGTTCGGTAAAGACATTTTCAGAATTAGAAAACCTCTTCATGAAACGGTTTGCCGGAGCTCAGCACCATATCACCATCGTGACTTAGTGGTGGAGAAACAGAAACCGAACGAGACTTTAGTGGACTACATACTTCGATGGAGAAATCTAAGCATGAAGTGTGAGCCACAGCTACAAGAACAACATGCAGTCAGTATCTTGCTTAAAAGTATTCACGGCCCAATAGCACTTCTCCTTAAGGGATTTACAATTAAGACTTTTGAAGTTGTTAAGCAAGGCCGGAAGCTTGCAAGAGGAAGCGAAACAACTAAGTTTCGTCGACAAAACAGACAAATAGAAGCCTACGAAGACATTTGAAAAGAAATCTAGGATCGTCGCTGCAGTTAATAAGGGCAAACAACCAATGCAAATACAGTCAGAGCAGCCGCAATCCAGCTATCAACAACCTCAACAAAACTACCAACAACCTCAACCCGGTTATCAGCCAACCCAACAATATGAGCAACCGCCTCGCCCACAGCGCACGCTAAAGGAGCTCATAAATAGAGAATACCCATTCAAGAATGAGGCAAAGGCTAAAGGTGTTCCGCAGTTGATGAAGACTTCGCATTTTCGACCGCCGTAACCCAAGAAGCCGAAGAAGTTAATAAGAAGGACCATCCCAACTACCGCCCTTACCACCGCATGCTTGGACATAAGATAGAGGATTGCATCACCTTCAAGAGTTGGCTTGACAACAATCTCCGAAAAGGGAACATAACAATCCCGAAGGAATACATGAAAGAACCCCATAAAGGAGGTTCTGTCAATGTTATTTCAACGGATCTCGTTGTTTCGATAGACCCTTACACAACTGATGATGGATGGAGTACCGCTTGGACGAAGTCATCAAAGAAAATTTTGGATCGCATCCAGGCCGCTTCGGCACGTGCTTCAATTCAATATTAGAAACCTGTCGAGCCGGCGCTATCGCTTGCAATTGAAGAACCGCCCCTGGAAGAAAAGATCATAGAAAAGAAGGAGATCGAAGAAGAAGAAAAGACTGAGGCTCCCAAGGCTAGGCTAGGGGCTTCTTATCCTAGGATGGTTGTTTCCGATTCGGGGAAAAATTCCTCGAACCTCCGACTCGTATGATTATTTGCTCGCTCCGGCGGGATCTTATAATGATAAGAGTTATGGCGTTGGCTACATTTTGACTGTTTCTAACAATTACGTAACTAACGACAACCAATCTAATATGGATCCCGATTCTGATACCAATAACAATTCTCAAATCATACACAACCTCGACAATCACGATGATAAAGGAGACATTCACCAAGAAGGCTACGAAAGTTTAACAAGCGATGAATCTATTTGTGAATTCCAAGGAACTCCAATCACAATAGAGTTAGAGCTCTCAGATTCCGAAGCGACTCCAAAAGAACCTGTCATGTCGATTCAAAAGGAGACACCCGTAAACTCGCACTCGCATTCGAAGAAATCACAGAAGTCAACTTAAGGAGCGGCAAGGTTCTACCTCCGAGAATGGGTCCAAAAGACAAAGGAAAGCAGGTGGTTGTTCAAGAAGAATCAACCCCAACAGAAGAATTGCCTATTCAAGAAGAAACTGAAACACACGGTAACAAAGTGGACTATAACGTGCTAGCCCATCTTAGGAAACTAGCAGCCAAACTGAGCATCTACGACGCTCTCATTTTATCAAAAGAGATGAGGGAAGCTCTGATCAAGGCCTTACATGATCCAGAGATTTGTTTAGCTAAGATGGACGGAGATTCCTTAGACGAGGTTTGCTAGTTAAAGGAACAATGAGGTGTTACCTTCACGGACAGTGATCTACTACTTGGGACAGCCGATCACAACCGACCGTTGTACATTTCAGTAACAATCAGAAAGTTTACACTCTCCAGAGTATTGGTGGATCCAGGAGCATCAATCAACATAATGAATCTTCAGACGCTAGCATACTTAGAAATTGATGCTCGCGAGCTTGAAGCAGACATGATGTTACTAAGAGGATTCAACTAGAAAAGAGAAAGAGCCCTTGGATCAATAACACTGTTGATGAAGACCGGTGAATTAGCAAAGACAACCGCAAAATTCCATATAATTGATTCTGAAACATCGTTCAATGAGCTACTGGGCCGACCATGGATACATGAGAATCGGATGGTACTGTCGTCTCTGCATCAGTGCATAAAATACTACAAAGGAGGAGAGCAGTGTATTAAGGGTGATTTGTATCCTTTCTCCGTACATGAGATTAGAATCCATGAAGATGCAGCTTATTACGCACCTCCGAAGAGAACAATCTTCTCCAGAAACACAGTGCTAAATGAAGCAAAAGAAGTTCGAGACGATGAAGAACCTGAAGTTCTAGTTCAACAGTCACTCACCACTCCCTTACGACGAGATCGTGAAGGTTTCTCCGTAACTCACATCCGAGGTCGAGGCCGGGGATGAGGTCGTGGAAGAGACACTCGGGACAACTTGGACGTAAAAGCCGGTGATCAACGTTGATTGGGAGAACAGCTCTGAGGAAGAAGAGGAAATCAAGAAAGAAGCAGCTACAATAAACCGGAAGAAACCACAATTCAAGATTTCTCTCGAAGATGAGAAGAAAGAAGAATACAAATCGATGTACGAGAAGATTAACCACTATGCACAAATTATGACCCTGACCCCGATCCAGTCTAATAAGATCGAGGGTATGGTGGTCAAAGAAGTACATAGCAGTGGTGCAAACCCAATCAAATTTTACCATGGCACTTCTTCTTCCAATACTAAAAGCGATGTACAATTCAAGATGTCACTTCTTCCGAATTAATGGAATTACCTTTTGAGTGGTACTCTCCCTGTGTTCAAAATTTAATTCAGCGTGGTGTCTTACTTCGACAATGGACAAAAGGTCAATCACAACACTTCGAAAAATTATGGAACAATACCGGTCGGCCTCCCAATTCAAAACATGGTCTCGGATTCGGCACAGTAGGTTCAGTTGACGATACGAAATTTTGCTTGGTTGTCACTTGTGAATCTAATGAAGACTGTTTAGAAACTACAGAAGATCTTGAAGATCTATAAATTGGATATGCTCCTCCAGAATTCGAAGAAGAAATCAAATCTACAATAGATGAGTTAATGGAAGTTAACTTAGGTACTAACGAAAAGCCTAGACCAACCTTTGTTAGCTCCTTACTCAATAAAGAGGATTCCGAGGAAATGATGAAGCTATTAATGGAATTCAAGGACTGTTTTGCTTGGAGTTACGATGAAATGCCAGGATTAGCTCCAGAAGTTGCAGTTCACAGGCTAGGAGTGGATTCTACTTCCGTTCCAATCAGACAAGCTTCCAGAAAAATGTGTCTAGAAATTGAACAACAAGTAATAGCTGAAGTCAAGAAGCTAATCGACGCTAAATTTGTCTGTGAAGAACAATACCCTACTTGGCTAGCCAATGTGGTACCGAATCATGAAGAAGAATGGTCAGATCAGAATCTGCGTGGATTTTAGAGACTTGAACAAAGCATGTCGGAAGGATGAATTTCCACTACCAATTCCAGAGTTAATGATCGACATCGCTTCTACACATGAAATATTCTCTTTCATGGATGGATCTTTAGGATATAACCAGATAACGATGGCACCAGAAGACGAAAAGCTCACGACATTTAGGACACCAATCGGAGTGTATTGCTACATAGTAATGTCATTCGGACTAAAGAACGCAGGAGCAACATACCAAAGAGCAATGAAAAAGATTTTTGATGAGCTCATTCACAACTAAGTTGAGTGCTATGTAGATGATGTGGTCATCAAAAGCAAACTGAAGGGAGATCACCTGTATGATTTGAGAATTGTCTTCAAGCGACTAAGGCAATACAACCTTAAGATGAATCCCTTAAAAAGCACCTTCGGCGTCACCTCCGGGAAATTCTTAGGATTCGTTGTCCGACATCGTGGGATCGAAATTGATCCGGAAAAGATTAAAGCTATCTTAGAAATGCCGCCACCCAAAACCTTAAAACAGCTACGATCCTTTCAAGAGAAGCTGACATATCTTCGACGCTTTATTTCAAACTTGTCAGGTAGGTGTCAGCCCTTCTCGGCATTAGTTAAAAGGACGCCAAATTCGTTTAGGAAGAAAAATGCCAACGGGCCTTCGAGGACATTAAACAATACTTAATGACACCTCCCGTCTTAGCAGCCCTCAGGCCTCGGTGTAGACCGTTGATACTTTATACCACGGCTCTAGACGACTCCCTTGGAGCCCTGCTAGCCCAGGTCAATGATGAGGGGAAAGAAAATGCTCTCTACTATTTAAGCCGTCGTTTGATTCCGATGGAAGTAAAGTATCCTCCAATTGAGAAGCATTGTTTGGCCCTGATCTTCGCCTCCCAAAAGCTCAGGCATTACATGCTCTCTCATAAGGTCAACCTCATCTCGAAAGTTAATCCGTTGCAATATTTGATGACCCGTCCAACACTTTCTGGCAGACTTGCCAGGTGGTCGATGATACTATTGCAATTCGACATAACTTTCGTTCCTCTCCGTGCCGTAAAGGGACAAATCCTAGTAGATTTCCTTGCAGCACACCCTTTGCCGACAGAATCGCTACTCGACGACGATTTGCCAGACGAGCAGATAATGAGCCTAGAAGACGCTGATAATCAACGTTGGGAACTATACTTCGACGGAGAGTCCTCAGCACAGAAAGAAAAAGAATTGCAAATGATAGTGCCCGGTAAGGCAGGAATCAAACTAATCTTTATAACACCGGAGCAGGGGATGTTAAGATACTACTACCATTTAACAGAGTCGTGCACAAACAATGAGGCAGAATACGAAGCCCTCATAACAGGACTAGAACTGACCATTCAAATGGGAATAACGTATATCAATATCTACGGAGATTCTCAGTTAATCATTCAACAGCTCGTCGGACAATACAAAATTTTAAAGCCAAGACTCGAGCAATACTTTCAGTATGCCATGAAACTGTTGGAACAAATTCCGAATGTGACAATCTACAAGATCCCCAGAAGAGAAAATGCTCTCGCAGATGCGCTAGCTCGCCTTGCAAAAGAATTTGCCTGCTTACAAGACGATTCAGGTGAAGTGTTAGTTCAAGGACGACAGGTCCTATCACAGCTCGAAATGGATATGATACGTAAATCGAAAAAGCGAGAGGAATCGACTAGCAGCAGTGACTGGAAAACACGGAAGATTGGAATCGACCGCTAATCGTACTACCTGCAAACAGGGAAATTACCAGACGATAAGTCATTATCCCATCAAATCAAGAAAATAACTCTGTCTTACGCATTAATAAACAATACATTATACAGAAGGTCTTTTGATCAGATGTGGTTAAGATGCCTGAGCGGGTCCGAGGCTCGTGAAATTGTCAGAGAAGTACATTCAGGACTTTGTGGCGCTCATCGACCGAGACCGAAAATGAAAATGAAAATTAAAAGACTAGGGTACTACCGGCCCTCAATGATGACCGATTGCATGAAGATTGCCAAAAGTTGTCACCGGTGCCAAGTGCACGGAGTGGTTCTACACCAACCTCCAAATGTGCTACATCCGACAATTGCATCGTGGCCATTCGAGTGTTGGGGGCACGTATATAGTGGGTCCGATAGAACCGCCTTCTTCAAGAGGACATCGCTTCATCCTCGCAGCCTACGTGATTACTTTTCCAAATGTGCGTAAGCAGCTCCACTCAGAGAAGTAAAGGCACACCACGTGCTACAGTTTTTCAAAAATCAAGTCGTCTACCGTTTCGGAGTACCGCGTAGAATCATTTCAGATAATGAGTCCGCATTCAGAAGTACAAAAATCAACAATTTTGTCAGAAGACATGGAATCGATTGGCGATATTCAACGATCTACTACCCAAGAGCAAACGGCTTGGCCGAGGCTTTTAATAAAACTCTCGTTCAGATTTTAAAGAAAACTTTGGATGACAACAAGAGAAATTGGAACGCGAAGTTGTTAGAAGCCTTATGGGCCTACAAGACAACTTTCAGGACTCCTACTCAGTCTACACCTTACACTTTGGTGTACGGGTCCGAGACAGTTTTACCTTTAGAGGTTCAACTTCCATCACTCGAGATCGCGACTTGCAAATAAAATTACTACGAAGAAAATGCCAGATTACGACTGGAAGAACTGGAAAACCTAGAAGGGAGAAGACTTGCAGCGCAACAAAATTTGGAACTGTACCAAGCTAAAATGATCCAGGCCCATGATAAACTGGTCCACCTAAGAACTTTCATAGTTGGTGACTTAGTTCTTGTTCTCAGAAGACCTATTCTTGCACATCACAAGATAGGAGGCAAATTTAAGCCGACTTGGGAAGGACCGTTTGTGGTCGAGGCGATCCTACTCGGGAGGCTCCTACCAACTTGTGAATTTCCAAGGAGAACGACAAATGCTTCCAATCAACGGACGATACTTGAAGAAGTATTACGCAACTTGATGTTTCGAAGGGTGGCCTCTAAAATAGAGATTTATCCCTAGAAACATGGGTAAAGTAATCACTTTGTGACAGGGTCCGAACCCAAACACATAAAAAATGGATAAAAAATATATGTGCTAAAAATAAAATATATGAAAATCATAATAATAAATTTTTAACCTTCCTTTGAAATTAAATCTTGTTCCTGATCTTTCTCCATCTTTTCCTACTTTCCTTAAAAATTAAAATTGGAGTAAGTGAATAAGAATCTTCAGTGATAAATACTTTCTTAATGTTCTTGTTCTTAAGTACGATCCCGCATCCTTTCCTTGTCTTTTGTACAGGGAAATGTCGAACGGGCGGTTGGTCCTTAACATTAAAAATGGTGTGAGTCTCGCACTTGATGAAAAGAGGGTGAAGGATGGAGCAGTGATAGAGATTGACTCGGACTTCACACCAGCTGGCTTACAATACGAAGAAAATGATTGGATCCCAGTTGATCGAGAAGAACTTCACATCCAAACAGTGATGAAAGTGGGAGGCCCGAGCCACCAATCCAACAACAAGAAAAGAAAAACAAACGCCACAGAAGATAAGAAAATTATGTCCGTGGTTGCTACAGTAGAACGTAGGCTTGTCAGTGCCGCGTTCGTAGAAATTCAAGGAGTAAGAAGAGCTACTCTCACTGCTACCCAGCGACGAAATAAGAATCGTCGTATTCGCAAAATGTTGACCAAGTCAGCAGAATATCAACAAGGACAAACGGTGGGTACTATTAGTGCAAATGCCCCAAAGAGACCGGTTCGCCAGGAACAAGAAAGAAGAAAGCTAACTCCAAAAAGGTTGGAACAGATGAAAGAAATACCAGGGGGAAAAGAAATAGAGTCGGTGCCTCAACACCGAGCATATATACCAGACCCGAGGAGTCTTGTTGCAAAAGCAACCCCGGAGGATGTCACTACAGAGACTATCCCCGAGGAGCCGAGACATGTAGGAGAACGTGATGGGGTTGAGCCATACATCCCACAGTACGTTACCAGACACCGAGGACTTCAGATAATTCCATAATATGAGTTGGAGAAAATGCAGCTAGTTGAAAAGAAGACCTTTGAATACTTTGAAAGGATTGGAGGCAGAAGAATCAACATTTTGGAAGGCCTCGAGTTACATACACGTGTATTCTCAGAGTACGAGCAACAACAGATTGTGGATTGCATTCTAGAACTTCAGAAGATGGGTCGAGCAGGCAGTCTGAGAGAAAAGACATTTTCAGAACCCCGGAAATGGATGCCAGGGAAAGGAAGAGTCACAATACAATGCTGATGTTGCTATAACTTCGCAGAAGATAGAAAAGGGAATCCACTAGGGATACTCCGTCACGATGATGTGGATCCCATGCCGAGAATAATTAAAAGGATGGTGAAAAGAATGATAACGTGGAGGGTACTGCCAGCAGACTGTATACCCAACAGTTGCGTCATCAACATCTATCAGAAGGGCGACTGCATACCTCCACACATAGACCACCACGACTTTGTCAGACCTTTCTGCACAGTTTCGTTCGTTAACCAGTGCAATATCATGTTCGGATCTGACCTCCAGATAGCAGGCCTTGTAAGTTCCGAGGGCCAGTGGAAATACCACTTCCGGTAGGTTCCATCATGATATTACAAGGAAATGGAGCAGACGTCGCAAAACATTGCATACCGGGAGTATCAGTAGAGTGGATCTCCGTCACTTTTAGAAGGATGGACGACAGAAAGGCACCATACCATTTCCAGCCAGATCCATAATTGGAGAGTCTCCGGCCCTACGAGCTGTGAGTTACATGGGAGATAGCACACCTCCAAAGCACATCCATATGGCATTCCTGCCAAGGGTGGCTTGGAAGGTGATGTTATTGACCATGTACCTTACTATTCAGACATGGATTTAACAAATACCTTTTTGGATGGAATCAACAAGAATCATACATAGTCCGTTTTGAGTCATGGATTGTATGAGGAATATTTCAGATCGAGTTGTACGATGTATTTTCAACAAGATTGGAATAAAAGTGACCATGTCACATTTTGCCTTCACCTCTTTTTGTGCAAATTGATTGGGAAACGCCATTAAAGTTAAATGAACTTCGAACAAAGAATAGGAAAGAAAAGGAAAATAAATAAGAGACTCTTTTTCATAAAAATCTGAACATTAAAAAGAGCTTCAAATCCACATGAACTCCTACAAACATTCTCTGCACTTTACAATATGATTTCACGATCTCTACATTCATAAATCTCAGCAATATGTTCAGTCTCTACATTCATAAAACTCTGCATTCCCAAATATCAACAAAATCTTTCACAACCACTGCATAAACTGAATCTCAGCAATCGGGATAGGCTTCCGCCGTACTCCCATCTCAGCAATCTCAGCAATCGGGATAGGCTTTCGCCGGTATAGGCTTCCGCCGTACTCCCATCTCAGCAATCTCACCAATCTCAGCAATCGGGAAAGGCTTCCGCCGTACTCCCATCTCAGCAATCTCAGCAATCAGGATAGGCTTTCACTGTACTCCCATCTCAACAATCTCAGCAATCGGGATAGGCTTCCGCCGTACTCCCATCTCAGCCGTACTCCCATCTCAGCAATCTCAGCAATCAGGATAGGCTTCCGCCATACTCCGATCTAAGCAATCTCAGCAATCAGGAAAGGCTTCCGCCGTACTCCGATCTCAGCAATCTCAGCAATCGGGATAGGCTTCCGCCGTACTCCCATCTCAGCAATCGGGATAGGCTTCCGCCCTACTCCCATCTCAGCAATCTCAGCATTCAGGATAGGCTTCCGCCCTACTCCCTTCTCAGCAATTCTTAGCACTCGGAATAGGCACAATCCTACTCCTTTCTTAGCAATCTCAAAATTTGACCCTCTCAGCAAGATATTGAAATTAAAACACTCTGCATTTCGGATAGGCTTTGTCCTATTCTTCCTCAGCATTTGGAATAGGTTCAGTCATGCTTCCTTCTCAACTTACAAATGCATCCGGGTGGGCCTTAGTTCTACTCTTTTCTCCGCATAAAATCAAGTTGAAACTCAAATCAAAATTCAAACTCAAAAAGAAAACTTGAGACAGAAAATGAAACGAATCTAAGATCCAATCTCTTGAAATCTTGTGATATGAAATTCACCTCCTTTTTCCCGAGCGAGAGTTCTGGAATCTTCAGTCTTGGAGATTTACCTAATACTCCCCAGTGGAAATTTCTTACACTTCATCCTAAGTTTGTCACTTGGACATCTGTTTTGGTTTTGTTGATCTCTTCGGTCAACACCAATACGTGCGGTGTGCTTGGTTAGCACACCACACCTATTGGGGGTCCATTTGTTGACCTCATTTTCGATGAGGTCTTCTCTTCCCTCTTTAGTGCTTAGGATCTAGCCTTAGGCTTTTCCTTCGACTATCTTAGAGGACTAGAATCGGGACCCACCCCTTAGAAATTTGAACCACTTCTTACCTCTCTATAAACCCCTCAAGCTTGATTGTAGACCCCTAATCACCTAGAGGGTTGAAATCAAATGTGAAGGTTTAAAAGATGAGTTCCCTATAGGACTCTATGGCCTAAGGACCACATAGGGTGGCTTGGTCTGGTGAGGGTTGACTTACACACTCACTACACTCACACTCTACACTCTCACACAAACAATCCAAATCCTAAAACCACACCCATACCCAACTTGACTCCTTGACTCCTTGACTCATGTAGGTAATTCATATGGATGGACCTTAACCCCTAAGCCCCTGGCTAAGAGGGTTAGGAACAACATAGTGAATGCCTCAAATGAGTCCCCTCATGGCTCATATAGGCTTAATATGACTTCATGGCTCAACCAAAGTGATTCCATTTTGCTCAAATTTGATCAATTTTCATTCTTCCAAAATTTCAATTTTTGGCCCCGGGGCCCCGGCCCCACCAAACCTACCAAATGCCCTTGGAACTACCCAAAATTTGCAAAATTACCTAAATTACCCAAAATTTCCCAAAAGCATTCCTAAACATTTCCCTCCACTCAAATTGATCATCCATAGCCAAAAATACCAAAAATTCCAAAAGTACCCCCCAATAACCTCCAAATACCCAAAGTACCCCTCTTGACCCAAAAATCCAAAAATTCAGAAAATTCCCAGAAAATTTCAAAAAATTCAAAATATTCCCAACTTCATTTTGTCCAACTACACTATGGTCCAATTTTGTCAATTTACCCCACTTTTACCAAAACCCCCAATTTAGCCCATTCTTAACCCAAGTGAACCCAATGTCAAACCAAACCTACCCAATTGACCCCAATTTTGGTCCAATTCAATTCTAAACTTCAATTCAATATCCACAATATCAATCTAGATGACCCAAACTTAGCCCAAACCAAACCCAATTTAATTCTAATTGACCCCAAACCTTTTCTAAACCTTCCCTAACATCCCCACCAACAAAACACTAACATAATTTACCCAAAAATTGGACTCAAACCTCACCCAAATTCAACCCAAAACCAAAAAGTCCAATTTTGACCTAAATCCAAACCTGACCCAAATAATCCCAAATCCCAAAACTCAAAACCCAACCAAAGTTGAAACCTCTTTGAAACACTCTCATAAACATTTCCCAACATTAATTTTACATCAATTTCAACCCTAGCCCAACATTGGCCCAAATTAGCCCAATTTGACCTACATTGGCCCATTTACTAAATCAACCCAATTCAAACCCAAACCACATGAAATTCATTTCAAATCACTCATGACACACCCCTAAACCGAACCCAACAATTATTTGACCCAAACTTCTACAAAATTCCCATCCATGAATTCATTCTTAAACCTAAAGGGCTCATCCCCTTAAGCCTTCCTAAAAGCCCACTTCCACCAAATTCAAAAGCCCAAATCAATCTAAAGCCCACATGACACTTTCCCTCATCACACATTCAATTTAAAATCATTCTTAAAGTCCTAATTTATCAATTAAACAATTCCAAATCAAGCCTCATAACAATTCCCATAAAAATGCCAAAATTCACAAAACCCTTTTTCATGAAGTTGACTTAACTTTTCCCAAGCCAAAGATGAGCCATGAAGCCATGCATGAGCCACATGGAAGCCATGGGAGCCTTGGACACCTCACCATAGCCAAAATGGCAAGAGGAGGGGACCCTTTAATGATCCCCTTTGGAGTGATTAACCACTCCCACGTCTCCCCTAAACCTTGCATAAACTTAATTGTACTTGGATGGTGACCTTTCCCCACTAATCAAGCTGACCTAAACCACTTTCTCTTCAGCCCAAACTAGCCATGGGGAGGTGCACCTAGCCCAATCCATGCATTTGACCAAACTTAGCCAAAATACACTCTTACCCCATTCCACTTTGATTCAAACCCTTTACACATGGCAGCCACCAATTGACTTCACAAACATCAAGCCCTGACCCACCTGAACCTGAGGGTGACCCATGCCTGCCGGCCAGCCGCCTGGATCACCGGAAAACACCACACCCGAGAGCTCACATGTGAGCCAACACTGAAATTCCCCCTTGCTGAGTTGCCCCAAGTCCTATGGTCACCATGGCTGTTCTTCTCTTGCATAGAGCAGCTGATCCCAAGCCTTAAACCCCCCTGGGAGGCCCTCCACCCTCTCCTATTTAAACACCACCCCCTTTCAGCCAAGAGAGGTGCTGAAACAAACCTTAAGGAAACTCTACCAAAATCATTCCAGACCACTCTCCACACATAGAGCATTTGATTCCCACTGGATTCCAGCTCCAATTCCCTCCAGCTGAGCTTAATTTTGAGTCAAATTTCATCATAAAACCAGGACACTTCGTCACAGTGAGCCAATCCCCAAATTGATTGGTCCTACACTTTCACCAGACCAAGAGAAGAGGTTTCCCCCTAAAAGCCCCCTCACCAGGCCAGCCATTGCTTCCAGCCTCCAAGCTTTGTGATCGGGCTTGGTCGAACCTAGACAATTCACCAGGCCAAGGGACTTCATCTGGAGCTTTCTTGGACCCAATCAAACGTGAAACAACTCTCAGATCAAAGTTTCACTTCTCTGAACAAAGGTATGGACTCACTCTTCCTTTCGAGCTTCCAGAGATTCTCAATTTAGTTTGGGTCAATTTCAATACATGTTTACCGTATGGATGTGTTCGTCTCTTCAAGACAAATCAATAGAGCATAAGAACTCGAAAATTAGTTGAGAATCGAATGAGAAATTAGGGTTAGAAGGTTGACGGTCACGGGTTCACACCAGTCGTAGACGATGACTGGGAACCGTTGGATCTCGCGTGTATCGAGTGGAAGGCCAGGATAGTGCCGGACAGAGTAATGGGACATGAACCGCGGGCCCCTGGAGCGCTGAGTCGGATGGCGGCGCCGAATCAAAACACGCCGCGTGGCCTTTCAGAGACGCCGAGGTTGAGTCAGCGCCGCATGGATAAGTAGGAAATTAGGATTTTTCTTTTTTATTTAATTACCAGAAATTTGAAAATTCATAACTTTGTGTAGAAAAATCCTAAAAATAAAATAAAAATACCCTCTTGCTCAGTGAATAGAGGAGAATAATGTGGAAAAGAAATCAAGTAATTTCATTAAGTATTTTATTTTTAATAATTTATTTACTCTCTGCACTATTTCAATTCTCCATGCATATAGGAAATTCACTATGGCATGAGACCATAGGACTTCTGAAGCCTCTGAACTTGGGAACATTCTCTGAATTTTCCAAGGTTAGAGGCCATCCCTATTAGAAGTTATTGATTTTTCCAGTTCATGTTACTATTTTGAGTATTTTAATTCCAATAATTAGCATGTTGAGAAATAAATTATAGGAAAATTTGGTGATGTTTCTTATGACCAGTGGGACCTAAGAAAAATTATTTTTTGAGCTAATTCACTTTGAACAACCCTAATTGGCCAAAACACCCAAAAGTGAACTTTAATTAATTAGCGTTAACCATTCATCAAATTAAGTTAAAAATAATTCTCCACTGTCCTCTAGGGATAGGAGAACACCACATAAAAATTTAAGATCAATTGGACTTGGTTAGCCCCACCAAATGGGTTAATTAAGCCCCATGAATGAAATCAAATTTTAAAAATTTATAACTCACAAAATACTTTTCAAAAATTCACAAAATTGGTTTTGGAGCTTCTCTGATATCAGAGGAACTTAGAAAAATTAAAATTATAATTTTCTAAAAAGTTGATTTTTATCATTATTTTAATATTTTTAATAATTAAAAAATAAGAAAAATCACAAAAATATTAAAAATCACCAAAATGTCATATTTTGAATTCTAAACACTTAGGAATAAACCAAATATTTTTCTTAAGTCCCTAGGATAAGATATTGAATTTTAAAGGTTTAATGTAATTTTTAATATTAAAATTGTATTTTTCAACCTTTTCACTAAAATAATTCTAATAAATCAAAGAAAAATCAGAAAATTATAAAAATTGGTTTTTGGTTTCTCTGATATCAGAAAAATTTTTGAAAAATATAAAATTCATTTTTCAGCCTTTAATTTATTTTTAAATTTATTAATACTCCAAACCTCAAAATAATTATAATAAATAAAATAAAATTCAAAAAATCACCAAAATTTGTCCAAATGGTCTTCTAGTCATTAGGAGTGCCCCATAATTTTCTTATGGACAGAAAAATTCCCTTGGCCATCTTATTGAATTTTCCTTGGAAATCCCTATTTTCTACAAAAAATAATTATATAAATAAATTAAATACATAAAAATCACATTTTCTCTTCTAATGTGTTAATTGACATGTGAGTGAAGCCACATAAAAAATTCAAAGTCATTTAAGCTCAATTTAGTGAGTTATGGAATTATTAAGCTTGAAGGGCAAAATGATAATTAAAATTTTAACCCTTAATTAAAACTTTAGGCTTAATAAAATGAAAGAGTAAAATATTTGATCCTAATCTGATTTGGATGTTTGAAATTTAAATAATTAAAGGGTAAAAACCCATCAATTATTTTTAAGAATAAACCTTAATCAATTAATTAATTAAATTTGGAAGATTAATAAAAATTAAAATTATTAAAATAGGGATATTATTTAGAAGACTTTTATTCTTTAATTTAAGAGTCCCTAAATTAGCACTTCAATAATATTTAATTCCCAATTAAAATGATAATCCAAACTCAAGATTTAAGATACTAAAAGACTTAATCATTAAATTAAATTAAAATTAAAACATTTAAACTAAATTAAATCAAAATTTCAATTAAATTAATACTTTAATAATTAAATTAAATCATCTTTCAAACATTAAGAATAAAAATTAAATCAAATTAAAATTAAATTAAATCACAATTAAATCAAAGTAAATTCAAGTTAAATTAAATTAAATTAAAACATATTAAATTAAATTAAATTAAATTTAAAATAAAATCAGGTTAAAATAAAATTAAAATAAAATTAAAATTAAATTAAAATTAAATTAAACCAAATTAAATTAAATTAAATTAAATTAAATAGAATTAAATATAACATCACTTAAGACATAAAGAATTCAAAATGAAATCTAAAACAACTTGAACACTATTCCAAACTTAAACTCATTAATTAAAATTAAATTAAATCACAAATCACTAAAACATCATTTGCCCTTAAAAGCTCTTGTTATCACAACTCCCAGATGGAGCATTAGGTGAAGTGGCACTTCACTCATAGGATATTCAAACATCCTAGTTCAGTGAGCAAAAGAACAAAACCTAATTAAACCTCGGATGATTACTTCACCTGATTAATTAAATCCATTTGGACTTAGAACAATCCTAGCAATATTGAAAAGATGTTTAAGACTCGTCTTAAGCACTTCCTCAATATGATAGGATGTTTATAAGAACAATTGAACTTAATTGTTCTTTGATGAAGAAAATCGTCTTTAAATCAAAATACAAGAACTTAGACGTCATAGGAGATGACTAGCTATAGGACTAGGACTTTGATAGACAACCAAAACCTTTCCCTTAGCTTTACCTAGGTACTTGTTGAAATATTTAAATGACTTAACATGTGTTTTAAGTGCAGCTTAGGATGACGGGAAGACCCTCCAGGTACGCTTTTATTTTATTGCAATTTACTTTATTGCAAATGCACTCTACTTTTCTTGCATGATAAACAACTCGTTGCATGAAAACCAAAACCTTTAGGATAGTCCCTGAACTGAAACTAAAACTAAATTAAAAATCACTGCAAGATAAAATTCACCGCCACAACATTTCAAAATATAAAACAACTCAAAATTTAATCACAAACAGAACACAAAATTACAATTACTACTAAATTAAAACATCTCGTTGAATGATCGGGAATACCTCGGATGATGTAACCCACGTGTTGCTAACAGGATTTCCCACGGTCTAAAGAAGGTGTGGAACTCAATCAGTTGAGTTTAGCAAATTCATCTGGACTAAGTGAATTCAATGAAAATAACGGTGCCGGGATGACGGAACCGTGGGATCTTAATCGGTTTTGTTATAATCAACTTTAAGATTTGTTTTAATTAAAATATTAAAAACACTTGGATTTTAAGATTTTTAAACCAAAACACTTCTCTCATCTCCTGATTTATAACTTCTAAAACTAAACCTCTACAATAACAAGGAGCTTGGAGCACGGTGGGCAGCACGGCCATCTTCATCAGCAAAACAACTCTACATCAGCTAAACATTCCTAGAATTAAACAACAAACCCATAGGATTTCGAGTTAGTTCGCCTAGCTCGATGTAAATCCTAACTTCGTCTTTAGGCTTTTGCACAGCTCTATTGTGCAATATAAGCCCTAACACTTTAGGATTCCGAGGTCGTCGTCTGATACGACATAAACCCTCACATCTTCGAGGCTATTTTCATGACTGCGTCATGCAAATATAAGTCCTAATTAATTAAAATTGGCAGGATGGAAACATTAAGTAAATTTCCAAATTGAATCCAAACCATAGGATAGTGTGGGAAGTTTCCAAGATTCTTCTTGGATCCTCAGCTTCTCCTACTTCTCTTCCTTTTGGACTCCTGAAAATAATTGTTCCAAATTTTGAGTCATTCCCTATTGAAATTTCCAAAAATCCAATCCTTTGAAAACCTTAAACTTTGAAATTATTGAGAGAAAAACCACTAATCATTATCGAGAGTTTTCTTAAATGATTCACTTCATTTAAGATGTAATTAACTATAGGGGCTTGCCCTTATAGGGAAGTTTAAGAGCCCAGGTAATATAAACCCTGCTTAATTCCTTTATATTAAGCAGGGGAACTTGTCGGCTTATAAAATTGGTTCCTAGACCAAACGGATGTCACAAATCTTCTAGTTTATTTAACCAAGCCCCATCATCAAGCAGTGTGTCTACTCTCTGAGATAGATATACAGTTTGTAGTGTGGTTCTCGTTTATATAAATTATTCGAGATGTGAGATCAGTTTGATTTCTTATCTTAAAATTTTCAAATTTAAAATTATTTTCAAAATCAAATACTACTTCTCAAATTATTTATTTAAATTAAATTAAAAATTCGCCGACAATTTCTGTAGGCGACCTCTTTTTCAAAAATACAACACTCAACCTAAAAATATGCCGACACACAACTTTAACTTGTTCATGTTCATTTCCAGTTTCCTTTGGATTAATTTCAACATTACTAGGAAGTGTTCCTACAGGTCTGTTATTAATTAAAGTAGCAATTTGCCCCATTTGATTTTCAATATTACGAATAGCAATATTTTGAGTTTGTAATTGATTATTCATTTGTAAAATTTATTCTTCTATTGATAACTTTTTCTGTTGATTATTAAATCCAGGAGGTTTATAATTTGGATTAACTTGATTATTCCAATTTCTAGTGGGATGAGATTGATTATTACCCTATTGTTGTTGTAAATTATTCCAGTTAAAATTAGGATGATTTTTTCACCCAGGATTATAATAATTTGAATAAGGATTATTTTTACTTGCAATAGCTTGTAAAATTTCAATAGTTTGAGAATCTTCAATTTTAGCAGAGTTGTTATGTGAAATATTAATTGCAAAATTATCTAATTTCTTAGACATTGCTTCTACTTGTGAAGCTGAGATAGAAAGGCTTCATTATCATGAATACTTTCCATCTTTTTAGGATTAATCCTTTCGGAAGGCCATTAAAAATTATTATTAGCCATTTCTTTAATTAAAGTGTAAGCTTCTTCAAATGATTTAGACATTAAAGAAACTCCAAGAAGCAAGATCAATAATTGATTTTAAAGATCCAATTAATCCATTATAAAATGTTTGAATAATTAACCAATCGGGTAAAGCATGATGAGGACATTTTCTTAATAGTTCTTTAAATCTTTCCTAGGTTTCATATATTGTCTCCCGTCAAATTGACTAAACGAAGTAATATCATTTCTTAATTTAGCAGTTTTAGAAGGAGGAAAATATTTAGCAAGGAATTTTTGTGCCATTTCAGCCCATGATTTAATAGAACCAGTTGCTAATGAGTTTAACCAGATCTTTGCTTTATCTCTTAAAGAAAAAAGAAAGAGTCTAAGTCTCATAGCATCATCAGAAACATTGTTATATTTAAAGGTAGCACAAAGTTCTAAAGAACTAACAAGATGTAAATTTAGATCCTCATTTGGTGATCCACCAACTTGATTGTTTTGCACCATTTGAATAATAGACAGTTTAAGTTCAAAAGAATTAGCATCTACAGTGGGTATTTGAATACTACAATGAAGTTCATCTATTGTAGGGTTAGCATAATCCCTTAATAGTTTATAAACATTTTGATCATTAAGTTCAATTGGATTTTGTAAATTAGCCATTTCTTGAAATTTTTGAATTTGTTTTCCCTTTTTAATTTTTCTAATTGTTCTTTCTTATTAAGAATCTAAAGGTATTAATCCTTTAGAACCAAATCTTCGCATAAAACAAGAAAAAAAATTTTATATTATTATTTTTATTTTTTTTTATTATTTTTGGAAATATAATATATTTTTTTTAAAAAAAATTTATAACTATTATATTTCTTCCGCGACAACGGCGCCAAAAACTTGACCCGACCCGCAATATCGCAGTAATATTCGCTTCCAAAAGATGGAAAAAAACTTGACCCAATTTATAAATAACGGCTAGTATATAAAATCAAAATGTTATAAAATTTTAGAAAATATTTTACACACTAGAGGTACTACGCAAGTATACGTATCGTTTCAAGTAATATAGGGCTTTGAAATAAAGACCCCGATATCGATCCCATGGGGAAGAATTATAGTAATAAATTTCTAAAAATTATATTTCAAAAATCTTTTTATATTTTACTATTAATTTATTAGATGCAAATAAAGAAAACAATAATAAGACAATGGTTATATGAAAACTATATAAAATAAACAACTTTCTTCCCTTCAATTAATCTAAGATTTTTAAGATAATTTAATATTCGTTGGAGAATTTGATTTATGGTATTGTGCTAAATAGAAGCATTCCTATTCTTTACGATTTGATCCAGACGCAAAGAACATTGGCTAATTTACAGATCAAGTCTGAATGTATTGTTAGTAGAATGGGTTAATCTAGACTCACACTACTAGATGTCCAAGCGTGTCTATGGTCGGCCCTTCTAGTGACCCTTTCCTAATCTATAAATCAAATTATGAGAATTTAGTCTGTCACTCTAAAAACTTATCAATTCTATGCCCTTTAAATCTTCTTCCTATTTATTTGTACTTCACCTTGAATAGTCCGCACAAGGCCTTCGACTACCCAAGGATTCATGTGATACTTACAAGTTAAGAGTTTTTCTCCTTCTTGGTCTCAAAACTCTTCAACAGGTTTTAACAATTTAAATGGCCAATTTAAAAAGTAAAGTAAGATCAGGTATTAATGTCATCACAATGTTTTGAAAATATTTTGAATTTTAATTCTCCATCGAATCTTTTATTATCTTAATTATCTCTTCATAATTGAGGGAAGAAAGTAAACTAACTACTCAGAACACATTGAATATAAACAGCAAAACATAATAAATAAACCTTGAATCAAATGTAAAATACTTATCTCTAATATTCCTTCTACAAATCTTCTGATTCCTACTAACTCCACAGTGTAATTAACTCCAGATGCAACAACTTGAAAATAAACTCTTTAAACTAAACAAAAGTGGCTCTAAATTTCTCTCTCTATTTCTCTCTCTAAGGATGAGAGAACCTAGAGTGGATAAGAGAAAGGGGTTACAATGGGGGGCACGTTTTCCTGAAAAAATGGACTCCTATTTATAGGCTTCAAGGGTTGCCTTGAGGCACCTCTTCAAAAATATCCACATTCGATGAATCTTCTCGAAGGCCTGTCTGGAGCCTAGGCGTCGGACACCGCGTCCAGTTCTTCGCACCTCTTCACTTTGGCTCTCACCTCTTCGGGATTAAAACCATTTTAGAGCGTCCAAATGCAATGTATCACATGTCCTATTATCAAGGAACAACTGCCAATCTTCTAGAATGTCCAATAACCGTTCACTCTGTCAAAATAACCGTTTAAATGTTGTCAAAAACTTGACAGTTTCTGTATCGAGTCTGGCGCTTAGGCGCCTAGGCGCCAGGCCATATTTTTTTATACTTTTTGTATTTTGCTCCATTTTTGCTCCTTTTTGCTCCTTTTTGCTCCTTTTTTCTTGTTTTTCCTTTTTGAACCTTTTTACATCACCTACATCAAAAACATAAAAAAAATATCTTTCATTAAAGCATAATATCCTTTGAAATTGATAAGAATTAAGACATAAAGAAATAGATATTTTTTTATAGATCACCCCCAAACTTGACTATGACTTTTCCTCAAGTAATTTTAGATAATACATAAAATTATGATCCAATGCAATGAGCTTTCTTCCTAGAATACTAAAATTTTTAGATAAGTACAATATTAAAATTTTTATAAAGATCTTTGAATAATTCAAGTAAATTCTGCAGGGGTAAGAATATCTAATAATCAAGTCTAAGAGTTCTAGCCTGCTATTCATTTCAAAAATGACTGTAGATTGTCCTATTAAGGCACCTAAAAGGATTACATGAAAAGAAGTTTATGAGAACACTATTAGTAAAGATGTTAATCCATACATATACGTTTAGGAAATTAATTAAGTTTTTCCTTTATGTAGGTCCAAAAGAATCCAATTTTTTATTAGGCATCTCCTTAAGCTTCTCCTCACTTCTCTTTTTTTTCTTTTGTTTTCTTTCGATTTTTGCTTTGCTTTTCTTTTCTTTTCTTTTCTTTTCAGTGATGATTACTGTTTCTGGATAGCCTTTAATGATTTTGAACTTCACCCTTCTCACCCTAAATTTGAAACTTACCACATTCCTTTACCTTATATAAATTTATTTAGTTTATTAATGATTCATCATAGAGTCTCAATCCTTTCCTATCACTTAAAATTTTAAGATTCTTAATATTTTAAACATACAGTTTTTCTTACTTTGAATAGTTGACTATCATTTTATTCTCTTATTCCAATTATCTTACATTACAAAATTAATTTTCATTACCAAATACTTTAATTCAATTTTATAAAATACTTAAATAAAATCAAAATAAAGTTATCTGAAATTGAGTTATATTACAGGAAATCATCTTACTAATTTTTGAAAATAATTTTAAATGAGAACAATTATCAGTTAATTCTTTCCCTTCCCCCAAACATAGATTTTTTAATATAATTCACTTAGAAGAAAGAAAAGATCTAAATATATAACTCATACCTCAATATGTTTGTCTTTTCATAGCTTTGAGTTTAAGCAGGTTTTTCTTCATAAAGTAGAACAGTAGGCCTGAAATAATTAAGAAGCATTTCTATACACAAATATGAGTAAGAAGTTTATAAAGAAGAAGTTTAAACACATTAATCAGTGCACATAACATTAACATTAACATCCAACTGCTACTATTACAAATTAAACTAGCAATCTAAACACATAAAAGCTTTACATCACATCACATACATCACAAATCAATAATAAAGTCTACTACAAGTACAACCAAATACACATATAACATCTCAGATACAAATCATAAGGAGTCTCAGGTACATCACAAACATAAAACACAAATACATCACTAAGTTCAATGAAAAATAAAAATAAAAATACCCAAACTACCAATCTTCATCTTCTGCAGAAGCTCCACCATCATCAGGTTCTTCAAGCTGGTACGGAGTATACTCAGGGTAAGTAGGAAATACAACACTAGTGTCTCCCTTGAAAAATCTCATTTGTGCTTCATGATAATCTATCTCATATTCTCTCCACCACACTAGATAATCATCTTTAATCTTGTTCCTTACTTCTAGTCCCTCTACTCTGGTGTTTAACCCTTCCAACTGATCCATAACATTGATCCACCTGATATTTATACTTACAAATATGATATGAAAATTGGCAACGACACCAAAAACTTGATCATGCCAAATATATATATGCTGATGATTTCAATTTATAATGTGGATACTACGCAAGTATACGTATCATTTATCAAGTAATATATGACTTTCTGATTAATCCCCGAGATATCGAACCCACAGGGAAAATTTGAAATCTTTAAAGGAATCAAAAAATTATCTTTTTACTTTTTTATGGCTTTTGAAAGTATGTCTTGATTTTGAAAAGTTTTGAAAGTTGATTTGTCTTTTGATATTTCCTTAATAAAATGTTAAGCAAGAAATTAAAATTATAATAACTAATAACACTGTATGAAAAATACTATTAACTAGAATATATTTTTCTTTCCTTTTATGAAGTAGTAATAATTGTTAAAGTATTGTTGTGGAAGTATTTAAATTTGTTGTGACAGATAGAAGCAAATGTGTTCTTTACCCTTACTTGGTTCTATAAAGAACATAGGTTAATTTGAAATTTTTATCATTTTGAACATGGTTAGGCAGGGAAGATACCAGTCTCTCACTCTAGAGTTCCCTCGATTCCCACCAACTGGGGGCTAACTTCTCATAACAAAACTCAAAACTTCAAACCAAATTAGGGGGTTTTAGCCTGTCACTCTAAAATCCTCTAATTTTACTCCCTTCCATAAAAATATCTTCTGATATTACATTCAATTATATGGACTACAATTCTCACCCATATAATTGCATGTGATTCTTTCTAACTTTTATGAGACAATACCGCATTGGATCTTACATAATCTCAGGAAATTCTTCAACTTAACATGTCAAATTAAGAAGTAAACAATGTTTTCAAAATCAATCTTCACAACTTCTTCCAACTTTAAACACTTATAGTTTCCACAACAATTCTCCATAAATTAATTACTTCTCAATATGAGAAAGAAAATGATAAACTAAACTACTCATAATGCATTGAGAAAATATAAAAAAACATTGATTTGAAATTAAAAACCTTAAGAAAAACAACAAACAAAAACAAGTATTATTTCGAAAACTAAATTTAATAACAAAAGTAAACACTTATCTGAAAATTCTCTCCACAAGACTCAGGAAGTTCCTCTGAAACTTTAACTCTTCACTAAACTACTCTTCAGAGCAGATCTCCCAACTCTGATGACTCAGAATAAACTTCAGACTTCAATAGAAACTAAACTAAAAGAAAGAAAAGAAATGGGAAGAGGAAGACTTCACTCTGACTCTTTTCTCCTTTCTACTCTCTAATCCTACTCTTAATAAAAACTCTCGCAAAATAAAAGTAAAATACAATAAAAACTTTCTTCAAAATCCACACTTCAAAAGGCAAAGGAAGAGCTCCTTAATCTTTCCTAAGACTCTCTTTAAATAGTAAACCAAAAGGTGACTTGGTGTCTCTTCAAATGTGTCCAGATTCAATGTATCCACCAAAGAATGCACCCCTTCATTCAAACTTGCAGCCCAAAGGAAGTTATAGAAGTTACCACCAAGAGTTGCATCCCATCCCCTTTGATATTGGCGCCAAATTCCTTTAGAATTCGATTTTTAAATGTGGCGGCTAAGCGCCGGCCCAGTGGCGCTTAGCCTCCAGTGCCTAAATTTTCATTTTTCATCTTTTTTTGCTCCAAATTTGATCCAATTTTGTTCCTTTCATCATGACCATCCATTTTCATCACATCTTCAAGAAAAACACAAAATACCTTCCATTAAAGTGCAATATCATCACAAATAGGTATAAAAATGTGCTTAAAAATACTATATATTTTATGTGTATCAAAATCCCCCAAACATAAAATGTTACTTGTCCTCAAGTGACAGTTAATCCCATAGAACATTTTAGCATGCAAATTATTAATGAGTTTATTAGGAAGATAACAAAATTTTGTTCTAGAAATGGAATAGTCCAATTTAGAAAAAATTTCAGTAATTAAAACCAACTTAAAGTTTAGAAAGTTCTTAAGTAAAGGAAAATGAAAAATATAAGTTTCTATCTAATTCATAAATATTTATAGATACTTCAAAATATAGGATTCAAACACATATTTTTCTCACTTAAAAATCTTTATTTGAAAATAATTTTACTTACTATATTATAACCTTAAGCTTTAGATTTTGTCTGAACTTATATCTTAAACTTTAGGTATGAAACCAATTTATTATTAAGCCCTTAAATTTGCAAGCTTCTCCTCTCTTTTAATATACTATTTTTCACTTTTTCTTTTCCTTTTCTTTTTTTTTCTCTTTTTTTTTATAAGGCAATGATTACTATATCTGGATAGGCCTTTAATGATTTTGAATTCCACCCTTCCATTTAAAATAATGGTCAGATATACATCTTTCACTTAAAAAGTCATAATAAAAGTATTTGAAAAATACTCTTCAATAAAAGAAATTTAAGCTTCGAAGATTAAAATTCAAATACTCTATTTATCCAAAAATACAAAACTTCTTACTAAAGATAGTTTAACATTATTTAACACCTCTTCATTAAGAAAATTTTAACTTTAAGTTTTTCATGATTACTATAAATTTTAACTAAATTCTTTATTCACTTCTATATTCAAAATTTTTGTTCCCCTAATATAACTTCATGTACATAATTGTTTGTCGGCATATTTTTAGGTTAAGTGTTTTAAAAAGGGGTCGCCTACAGAAATTATCTACGAATTTTAAAGTTTGAATTTAATTTAAATATATATATAATTTAGAAAGTAGCATTTAATTTTGAAAATAATTTTATGTTTGATAATTTTAAGATATGAAATCAAACTGATCTCACATCCTTAATAGTTTATATAAATGAGCGTCGCATCACAAACCGTGTATTTATTCCAAGAAATAGACACACTGCTTGATGATGGGGCTCGATTAAATAAACTAGAAGATTTGTGACATCCGTTTGGTCTGCGAACCAATTTTATAAGCTGACAAGTTCCCCTGCTTAATATAAAGGAATTAAGTAAGATTTATATTACCTGGGTTCTTAAAGTTTCCTATAAGGGAAAGCCCCTATAGTTATTTACATCCTAAATGATGGGAATCATTTAAAAAACTCTCGATAATGATTAGTGGTTTTGCTCTCAAGAATTTCAAAGTTTATGGTTTCAAAGGATTAGATTTTGGAAATTTCAATAGGGAATAGATCAAATTTGAAACAGTTATTTTGAGAGTTCAAAGGAAGAGAAGTAGGAGAAGTTGAGGATCCAAGAGGAATCTTGGCAACTTCCCAAACTATCTTATGATTTGGCTTAAATTTAGAGAGAATTATTTAATATTTTAATCTTGTCAATTTTAATTAATTAAGACTTATATTAGTATGACATGATCATACAAATAGCCTCGAAAATGTGAGGGTTTATGTCGTACCAAACGACTACCTCGGAGTCCTAAGACCGGTTAGGGCTTAATTTGCATAACATAATTATGCAAATGTCTAACGAAAAGTTGAGGATTTATGTTGCACTATGCAAACTACCTCAAAATCCTATGGCTTGGTTATTTAATTCTAAGAAAGGTTTTGCTGAAGAAGACAGAAGTTTTGCTGATGAAGATGGTCGTGCTGCCCACTATGCTCTAAGCTCCTTGTTGTTGCTGAGGTTTACTTTTAGAAGGTGGAAATCAAGAGATGAGAGAAGTTTTTTGGTTTATAAGAGACTTATGGTTATTAATGTTTTAATTAAAACAAATCTTAAAGTTGATTAAACAGAACCGATTAAGATCCCACGGTTCTGTCATCCCGACACCGTTATTTTCATCGGATTCACTTAGTCCAAATGAATTTACTAAACTTAACTGAATGAGTTCCACACTTTCATTTAGACTGTGAAAAATCTCGTTAGCAACACGTGGGTTACATCATCTGAGGGATTCCCGATCATCCAACGAGACATTTTAATTTAGTTGTAGTTGTAGTTTTGTTGTTCTATTTATGATTAAATTTTATGTTGTCTTAACTTTTGAATGTTGTGGCGGTGAATTTTATCTTGTATTTACTTTTAATTTAGTTTCGGTCTTCAGTTTTGTGGCTATCCTAAAAGGTTTCAATTTTCAAGCAGGGTGACATTGTTGTTTAACATGCAAGCTTTGCAAGAAAGAAAGTACACCGCAGGTAGATAAATTGCAATAAAATAAAAGCGTACCTGGTGGGTCTTTTTTTCATTCCAGGCTACACTCAAAACACATGTCAGGACATTTAAATATTTGCAAGCAACACCTAGGTAAAGCTAAGGGAAGGTTCTGGTTGTCTACCAAAATCCTAATCCTATTGCTAGTCAATTCCTATGACGTCTAGTTTCTTGTCATTTTTGAATAATTTTCTTCACCAAAGAATAATGAAGTTCAATTGTTCTTCTTAAACATCCCATCATATTGAGAAAGTGCTCAGGACGAATCCTAAACATCTTTTCAATGCTTCTGGGATTATTTTGAGTCCAAATGAGTTTTATTGTACAGGTGAATTAATCATCCGAGAATTTAGTTGAATTTTGTTTCTTGCTCAATGAACTCGGACATTTAATTATCCAATGAGTAAAGTGACATTTCATTTGATACTCCACCTGAGAGTTATAAGGTGGAAACCTTCAGGGGTAAATTAGTTTGTTAAAGGATTTAACCACAAAGGTTGAATTGTTATATCAAAACAATTTAGTTTAGTTATAAAATTTCAAATTGATTTTTTTAGATTGATTTTAATTATCACATCTTGATTATAAATTATTTTGAGATTAATTATTAATATTTCAAATTTGTTTTAAGTTAAGTTGTAAGTGATTTCAAATTAACACTAATGTGTGAGGTATATTTTAATTTAATCATTAAATCATTCAATGTTTTAAACTTTAATTTGATTAAGGATTACTAATTACAATTATCATTATGTTTTAGAGTTAATTAAGAGTTTGAATATTATTATTTCATTTAGGGACTTTAAATTAAATAATTGGTTTCTCCTTAAGCCACATCCCTAATCTTAATAATCTGAATTTTAATTATTCTTCCAAAATTTAAATGAGTTAATTAATTGAGATTTCATTTTGATGTTGTAGGTGATAAATGAGTTTCTACCCCTTAATTCCCTAAGTTTCAATTATCCAAGAGAAAATTTAGATCAAATATTCATCCCTCCCTTTGATTAAGCCTAAAGCATTAATTAGGGTTAAAATCCTTAATTACCTTTATGCCCTGTTAAGTTTGTTCACTTCATAACTCACTAAATTGAGCTCAAATGATCTTGAGATTTTTATGTAACTTCACTCACATGTCAATTAAGAAATTAGAGAATAAAATGTGATTTTTCCATTTTAATTTAGTTTATAAAGTTATTTTAATGAAAAATAAGGATTTCCAATGAAAATTCAACAACATGACCAAGGTAAAATTTTTGTCCTTAGGAAAATTATGGGATGTTGCTACTGACTAGAGGACCACTTGGACCAATTTTGGTGATTTTTTGAATTATATTTTCTTTATTATAATTATTTTAAGTTTTAGAGTGTTAGTTAATTATAAAATAAAATTAAAGTTGAAAATTAAGTTTTATATTTTTTTTAAGTCTCTTTGACATCAAGGAACTCAGAGAAATAAATTTTATATTTTTTTATTTTGCTTTGAATTTTTAGAATTATTTTTGTGAGAAATATTAAAAATTCATTTTTTAATATTAAAAAAAAGCATTAAGTCTTTAAAATTCAATATCTTTTCTTTGGGACTTAGGAAAAATATTTTGTTGGTTCCTAGTGATTAGGAGATCAAATATGATATTTTCGTGAATTTTATTATTTTTGTGATTTTTATTATTTTTAATTATTAAAACTTTCAAAATAAGGTTAAAAACGAAAATTTTAGAAAAATTCCAATTTAATTTTCTTAGACTTCTCTTATCCCAGAGAGGCCTCAAAACAACTTTAGTGAATTTTTGAAATGCATTTTGGGTTTTATGAATTTTTAAAGTTTAAAAATGGCCATGAGATTTAAATAATTCATTTAATGGGTTAAATCATTTTCAATTGGTTTCAAATTTTTATGTGAGACTTCTCTGACCCTAAAGATCAGAAGAGAATTGATTTTATGTTATTTTAATGAATAATTATCCCAAATTATTTTAATTTTAATTTTAAAGTTTTTGTCAAATTAGGGTTCATTTAAATGAGTTAATACAAACCATAATTTTCCTAGGGTCCTCTGGTCCAGAGATACTTCCCCTAATTTTTCTAGATTTTATTAATCAACATGCTAATTATTGGAATTAAAATACCTAAACAGGCACATAAACTTGAAAATAGATAACATGTCACATAGATAGCCTCTGGCCTTGGAAAATTCAGGGAATGTTCCCAAGATCAGAGGCTACAAAAGCCCTATGGTCTCATACCGTGGTGAATTATATGCATGAATGGAGAATTAAAATACTCATAACAGTATTAAATTAATTAAAAATAAAATGCTTAACAAAATAACATAATTCTTTTTTCATATTAATCTCCTCTGTTCACTGATCAAGAGTGTATTTTTAGTTTATTTTTAGGATTTTTCTATGCAAACATATGCATTTTTAAAGGTTTGGGTATTTAAATAAATCAGAAAATCCCTGTTTTCCTACTTAACCACGCGACGCTGACTGTATCATTGGGAGCTCCGAAAGACCACACATCTCTCCGCCATTTGACGCCGCCATCCACGTATCCGCCACGTCAGCTAGCACTTTATGCCCGTGGTTCTTTCTGACTTCATCTCTGTCATCCATCCGATAAACGCGAGATCGGATGGTCGCTGGTCATCGTCTCCGTCTGGTTCATCCCGAGTGCCGTCCACCCTAAAACCTTAAGATCTCTCTCCAGACTAAATGAAATCATGCGTGGTTGGTCTCTATCGACGCGTCTTGCCTAGATGAAGCTATCTATGCGGCTAACATGCATTGAAATTGCATAGAAAAAAATGGAGAATTGCTGGAAGATCAGGAGGAAGAAGAGGTCAATACCTTGGCTCTGAGAGGTGAAGCCTCAATTAAAGATGCTCGGCATGTTCGATGGAGTGAGAGGAGCCTCCAGATGAAGTCTCTGGTCCTGGTGAGCTGCTTAGGTGTGACTTTGACCAAGCCCGATTCCAAGCTCTGGCTGATAGAGCAACTGGGAGGCTAGGAGAGGGGGATTTCACTGGGGAACTTCTTCTATTGGTGCTGTGAAGGTGTGGGTGAGTTTAATTTGGTTTTGGTGGAGGTTTAGGAGATGTCTTGTTTCTGGCCAGATTTTCAGCTGAGAAATTGGGCTCGGCTGGTGGGTTTCAGGGCAGGAGGACAGTGGGGATCAAGTTCTCTTGGCTAGGAGGAGCTCTAGGAGTAATTTGGGAGGGATTCGTGAAGAAATTTTTAGCACCTTTCGGGCAAGGCCGAAAGGTGGTGGCTTTATAGCCATGGCCGGAGAGGGGAGCTCAGGGCCAGGTAATGAGTGCCCTGGGCCGCTTAGGGTGAGGGCAGTGCAGGCATGGTGGTTGATGAAAGGATTGGCCACTGCTCAAGCTCAATTTTAAATTTTTAAGGACAAAGGGGTGCTCGGGTGTGACTGTTCTGGCGACTGGGGTGGTTAGTAAGGATGGTCAAGCGGCTGAGCAGGCTGAGGAGGAGTGGAGGAGGAGTTTAGCTCAATTAATTTGGCAGAGATGCTTGATTAAAGGGAGATTAAGGATGGGACATGGCCTAGCCATGTGGCTTAGCCCATTGGTCCAAAGTGATGTACCATTGGTCCATGGCTCATGAGGCTTGAGTTGGGTCAGGTCAAACCCACCATAGGAGGTCTAGGGTTGGCACCCAAGGGGTTGGTATGATCAAATTTAGTTTGGTTTGATTTAATTTGGTTCATGTGTACACATGGGTTTGAGTTGGGCTAGCTTAAGCTTGGGTTTGGATTGGATCAAATTGAATTATCAACATTGTGTAGATGATTGTAAGGAAGACTTTTCATGAAGACATGAAGTGGATTGGAGTTCATTTGGAGTTTCAATTTGGAGGATTTTGGAGTTTTGATCAATTTTGGTCACCATGGATTAGGTTGGGTTTAGATTTGGCTAGAGCTTGACTAAGGCTCAATTGATGGTTCAAAATATTTCAAATGATTGTTAGGAAAGGTTTAGGATGTAAATTGTGTGGAAATTTTGGGTTTAGGGGATTCAATTTGGAGATTTAGGGCTAGGTGACAAACTTAAGGCAAATTTTGGGGATTTTGTTTTCAAATAGAGTTTGAGTTAGGTTTGATTTTATATTGATAGCCTATTGATGTTTTATTTGGTGTAGGGATGTATTAGGAAGAGTTTAAAATTGAAATTGGGGAAAATTGAGTTGAATTGGGTTGGTTTAGGTTAAGTTTGGGTCATAGGCCAAAATTGGGGTTTTAGGTTTCAAGTTGAAATTAAACTCAAATGTGAACCAAATTGGGCTTGGATTTGATTTAAACTAGTATTGGAGATGTTGAATTGAAGTTTAGAATTGAGTTTGGGCAAAATTGATATCAATTAAGTTGATTTGGTTTGACAATGGGTCCACATGGGCTAAAGATGGGTCAAATTAGGGATTTTGATAAAAGTGGGTTATTTTCACAAAATTACCTTATGGTGTAGTTGAACAAAATGACATTAGGAATATTTGGGAGTTTTTGGAATTTTCTGGGAATTTTTGGAATTTTGGGCCAAAAGGGGTATTTAGGGTATTTGGAGGTTATTTGGAGAGTATTAGGATATTTTGGTGGATTTGAGAGGTGGGAATTGTTTCAAAATGAATCTTAGGATTTTCAGGAATTTTGGGTAATTTTTTGGGAATTTTGGATGATTTTGGTGGTTGTGGGGGCAATTTAGGTAGTTTTGGGTAAGTCGACCCAATGTCAAAACCAGAAATTTGGCAAAATGGATGGGGTTTCAAATAAGGAAGAATGGGATCATTTTAGTGGAGTCAAGATTGGGTAAAAAGTTATTTGGCATGGAATTAGGGTTCAGAATTATGAGCCATGGACTTAGCCAGGTCCAACCACTTTGGGACCAAGTCAAGCCAAATGGTAACCACTTTATGATCCTTCACATGTTGACTTTAGCCATCTTAATCAAAGAATAGTGGCTTGGGTCCAACCACATGAGTTTCACAAAGGGTAGAAAGGCACGGGTTTAGGGTTTATGTTAAGTAGCTTAGGGGTGTGTGTGCGTGCAGGAGAAGCCCAAGTCACCCAAGGTCACCCTAAGTCCAAACAATCCTATAAGAACTCATTATTGGTTGTCCATATGGTGGTTTTAACCTTCCAAAGTGATTTATAGGTTTGTAACCATCCAAATAGAGTCCCAAGAGGAGTCAATAAGTAGCCTAATTGCTAAAGATTGGGTCCCAATTCTAGTTCTCTAGGATAGTCAACGAGAAGTCCTATAGCTAGATCCTAAGCACTAGAAAAAAGAAAGGACCTCACCAAAACAAATGGACCCCCAATAGGTGTGGTGTGCTGACCAAGCACACTTCGTGTATTGGCGTTGAGCGAAGAGATCAACCGATCAACACAAACATTCCAAGCTCACACACTTGGAATAGAACAGAGAAGGTTTCCGCTGAGGAGTATCAGGTAAATCTCCGAAGCTGAAGATTCCCGAACTCTTGCTGGGGAGGAAGAGGTAAAGTTTCAAGCTGATTGACTTCAAGATTGAATAAGATCGAGGTTTCAAATTTTGATTTTGATCTTGATCTTTCGATTTGTTTTGAATTTCGAATTTTGGATTTTGAAATTTTGATTGGTTTAAATTGATTTGGGTGTTTGAAATTTGAAAGAGAAATTGATTTGAGATTAGGATCAAAAGGGAACTCGGAATTGATAAAAGCAGAGTCCAAATCCGAAGGGGGTGAAGACTGGAATTTAAGTACCAGCCTCAAGGTAAGGATCAGAATTTAGGTACCGATTGAAAAGGATGAGAATCAAAATTTAGGTATTGATCTCAGAAAGGAGAGAACTGGAATTTAGGTACCAGCCTCGGAATGAGAATCGAAATTTAGGTATCGATCTCAGAAAGAGAACTGGAATTTAGGTACCGACCTCAGAAGGGATGAGAATTAGAATTAAGGTATTGATCTCCGAAAGGAGAGAACAAGAATTTAGGTACCAGCCTCGGAAAGAGAATCAAAATTTAGATATCGATCTCAGAAAGATAACTGGAATTTAGGTACCAGCCTCGGAAGTGATGAGAATCAGATTTTAAGTACTGATCTCGGAATGAGAATCAAAATTTAGGTATTGATCTTAGAAAGAGGGTCAAAATTTAGGTACCGACCTCAAGAAAAGACTATACCAGCTCGGGCTACCGTTCAGGACATTACGTCCGACCTGGATTTAGTCGAGGAAATGAATACCATTCAGGACATTACGTCAACCCTCAGAACGAGAATCATAATTTAGGTACTGACCCTGAGATTTCGGGAGTGCAGAAAAATTTCTCGGAAAGAGTGCGGGATTTGTGAGCACCAAAGTTTGGATGCCTTGTTGGTCTCATACCCAAGTCGGAGGATTAGAATGCGGAAATGTTTCTTGGATAGAATGCGAGGTTGGAGGTCATCGAAGTTAGGATGCCTTGTTGGTCTCATACCCAAGTCGGAGGATTAGAATGCAGAAAAGTTTCTCGGATAGAATGCGAGGTTAGCGGTCACTGAAGTTAGGATGCCTTGTTGGTCTCATACCTAAGTCGGAGGATTAGAATGCAGAAAAGTTTCTCGGATAGAATGCGAGGTTGGCGATCACCGAAGTTAGGATACCTTGTTGGTCTCATACCCAAGTCGGAGGATTAGAATGCGAAAAAGTTTCTCGGATAGAATGCGAGGTTGGCAGCTCAGAGAATAGGATGCCTTATTGGTCTCACACCTTGCTCAGAGGATTAGAATGCAGAAAAGTTTCTCAGAAGGAATGCAAAAATTTTGTGGAAATTCAGAGAAGAGAATCAAAATTTAAGTATCGATCTCGAAATGAGAACTGGAATTTGGGTACCATCCTCAGAAGGATAGGAACTGGAATTCAGGTACCAATCCCAAAAGTTGGTATTTGATTTGGTTTTTTGAAGATTCTGCGAAAAGTTTATTGTAGTAGATGATTGGAATGAGACATGAAAGTGTTTCACATCTCGAGAGAGTTGATCAAGGTTTGATTGTTTGGCGAAGGATATGAATCCATGCCATCAAAACCAAATAAAAAATTTCGTGGTTTTGTGTCATTAGACTCAATCGACCTTCACAAAAGAGGGAAGAAATCACAGAGAGTCGAAAGGATTTTGAGTACATCCCCGGAGGCTAGGGATTTCAGATTCAGGAATTCGTTTTCATTGTTTGTTTTGTTTTTTTAAGTGATTTGATTTTGTTTCAATTTTCAAGTTTCGTTCGAAATTTAATCTTCATTTTGATTTTGTTTTTTATTCATTTATTTACAATTTGAGATTTTAAATTGATTTGCTTTGAGTTTTAGTTTTTTGTTTGATTAAGATTTTAAATTTGAATTCTCATTTCATTGTTATCAATTCATTCAAATCGTTCTTCGTTCAACTTTTTCTTTAAATCGAGTCAAACTCAGATTTAGTGGCGCTTTCAGTCAATTGCACAAACTGTAGGCAAAATACGACATAGTCGTTTCCATTAAAATTGTCGAAAGTACATCAGGTGATTCAATCAAAACATATCTGATGACATCTTTCTGAAAACAGACTTCTACAAAATTCATGTATGTCTGAACACAGACTGCACTGATATCTTCGTCTTGTCTAACAAAACTGTCTGTTTGATTCATCCATGTCTGAAAAGTAAACTACATAGGTAACAACATCACCTTCTAAGCCACTTTTCGGAGGAGAATACCAAGTAAGTGTGCTTTAGAGGTGTGCTACTATTATGTAGCTTACAGCTCGTAGGGCTGCAAATTCTCTAATTTTGGATCTGGTCGGAAGTAGATCGGAATCTTGCTCTCATCCATCCTTCTGAAGGTGATAGAGATCCGTTCGTATGGAACTCCTGGGATGCAATGCTTCGCCACAACTGCACCATTTCCTTGTAGTACAAGGACAGAGCCTACCGGTAGAGGTATCTCCATTGGCCCTTGGAATTCTCTGGTGCTGACTATTCGAAGTTATGTCCCGAACATAATGTTGCATTGGTTGATGAAGGAAATGGTGCAAAAGGGCCTCACAAAATTGTGATGGTCGACGTGAGGTGGAATGCAGTCTCCTACTGCATAAATGTTGACTATCCAGCTGTTTGGTATGCAATCAACGGGTAAGACTCGCCAAGCCACCATCCTCTTTATCATTTTCTTAATCATAACTCGCATTGGATCCACTTCATCGTAGCGGAGTATCCCTGGCGGATTTCTTTTCTTGTCATCAACAAAGTTGTAACAACATCTGAATTGGATTGTAATCCTCCCCTTGCCTCTTTCCAATTCTTCGGCTAAGAGTAGGTCAAGCTTCATAGTCGTCCTACACGACCCTGTCGGCATTATTTTTAGGGTATGTTGTATTTAGAAAAGGGGTCGCCTAACAGAAATTGTCGGCGAATTTTAAGATTTTAAATTTAGTTTAAATATATATAATTTGAAAAGTAGTATTTGATTTTGAAAATAATTTTAAATTTGAAAATTTTAAGATATGAAATCAAATCGATCTCACATCCCAAATAGTTTATATAAACGAGCACCGCACTACAAACCGTGTATCTATCCCTAAGGGTAGACACACTGCTTGATGGTGGGGCTCGATTAAATAAACTAAAAGATTTGTGACATCCGTTTGGTCTGCAAACCAATTTTATGTGCCGACAAATTCTCCTGCTTAATATGAAAAACATTAAACGGGGTTTATATTACTCGGGTTCTTTAAAATTCCCTATAAGGGCAAGCCCCTATAGTTAATTACATCTTAAGTGACGGGAATCACCTAAGAAAACTCTCGATAATAATCGGTAGTTCTGCTCTCAAGAATTTCAAAGTTTAAGTTTTCGAAAGGATTGAATTTTGGAATTTCAACGGGGAATGGATCAAGTTTGGAACATTTTGTTTTGGGAATTCAAAGGAAGAAAAGTAGGAGAAATTACAGATTCGAAGCGAACTTCGGTAATTTCCCGACTATCCTATTCTTTGGCTTGGATTTAGGAAAGTCCTAATGTTTATTTAATGTTTTGATCTTGCCAGTTTTAGTTAATTAGGACTTATATTCGTATGACATGATCATACAAATGGCCTGGAAGATGTGAGGGTTTATGTCGTATCGGATGACTACCTCGGAATCCTAAGACCGGTTAGGGCTTAATTTGCAATGCAAATGCCTAACAAAAGGTTGAGGATTTATGTTGCACTAGTGCAAACTACCTCGAAGTCCTATGGCTTTGTTGTTTAATTCTAGGAAAGATTTGCTGATGTAGATTCAAGTTTTGCTGACGACGATGGCCGTGCTGCCCACCATGCTCCAAGCTCCTTGTTGTTGCAGAGGTTTAGTTTTAGAAGTCATAAATCAGGAGATGAGAGAAGTGTTTTGGTTTAGAGAAGTCTTAATTTCCATGTGTTTTTTGTGTTTTAATTAAAACAAATCTTAATGTTGATTATAACGACACCGGTTAAGATCCCACGGTTCCATCCTTCCGGCATCGTTATTTTTATCGGATTCACTTAGTCCAGATGAATTTGCTAAACTCAACTGAATGAGTTCCACACTTTCATTTAGACCGTGGGAAATCCCGTTAGCAACACGTAGGTTACATCATCCGAGGTATTCCCGATCATCCAACAGGACGTTTTAATTTAGTTGTAATTAAAGTTTTGTGTTTTGTTTGTGATTAAATTTTGAGTTTTTTTATATTTTGAAATGTTGTGGCGGTGAATTTTATCTTGTAATGACTTTTAATTTAGTTTTAGTTTCAGTTTTAGGGACTATCCTAAAGGTGTGGGTTTTCATGCAACGATTGTTTATCATGCAAGAAAAAGTAAGTGCGATGCGATTAAAGAAATTGCAATAATGTAAATTGCAATAAAATAAAAGCGTACCTGGAGGGTCTTCCCGTCATCCCAAGCTGCACTTAAAACACAATTAGAATATTTAAACAAGTTCCTAGGTAAAGTTAAGGGAAGGGTTATGGTTTTCTACTAAATTCCTAATCCTATAGCTTAGTCATTTCCTATGACGTCTAGGTCTTTGTGTTTTGGTTTGAGGACGATTTTCTTCATCAAAGAATAATTAAGTTCAATTGTTCTTATGAACATCCTATCATATCGAGGAAGTGCTTAAGAAAAATCTTAAACATCTTTTCAATATTTCTAGGATTGTTTTAAGTCCAAATGAATTTAATTATACAAATGAATTAATCGTCCGGGAATTCAAGTTTTGTTGTTATCTTGCTCGAGTGAACAAGGACATTTGAATATCCTATAGGTGAAGTAACATTTCATTTAATGTTCGTTTAGGAGTTATAATAACCAAAGCTTTCGAGGGCAAATTGGTGTTCAAATGATTTAATTTAAGTTAATGGGTTTAAATTTGGAATAGTGTTCAAGTTGCTTTATATTTAATTTCTTTATGTCTTAGGTAATGTCATTTAATTCAATTTCATTTAACTTTAATTTAATTTAATCTAATTTTAATTTTAATTTAATTTAATTTAATTCAATTTAGTTTGATTTGATGTTAAATTAATTTAGTTTAATTTGATTTAATTTCCTTTAATTTAATTTAATTTGATTTAATTTTAATTTAATTTAATTTAATCTAATTTAATTTAATTTAATTTGTTTTAATTTAATTTAATTTAATTTAATTTGTTTTAATTTAATTTAGTTTAATTTAATTTAACTTAATTTATTTATTTAATTTGATTTAATTTAATTTAATTTAATTTTATTTAATTTAATTTAATTTAATTTGATTTAATTTGTTTGATTTAATTTAATTTAATCTTTAATTTAATATTTTTTAATTTAATTTAGTTTAATTTAATTTAATTTAATTTATTAATTTAATTTAATTTAATTTATTTGACTTAATTTAATTTAATCTTTAATTTAATTTTATTTTTAATTTTAATTTAATTGAAAATTTAAAAAGAGTTTAATAATTTAACTTTTTAATTTAATTTAATGATTAGTCCTTTAACATTTTAAAATTTAAATTTGAGTTATCATTTTTAATTAGGAATTAAATATTATTGAAATGATTAATTTAGGGATTTTTAAATTAAATAATAAATCTCTTCCTAATAATAATATCCCTATTTAATAATTCCAATTTTATTATTCTTCCAAATTTAATCAATTATTTAATTAAGGTTTATTTCAATTATTTTAAATTTTTTGATGGGTTTCTACCCTTTAATTATTTAAATATCAATCATCCAAATCATATTAGGATCAAATATTTTACTTGTTAATTTTTATTAAACCTAAAGTTTTAATTAGGGGTTAAAGTTTTTAATTACCATTTTACCCTTCGAGCTTAATAATTTCATAACTCACTAAATTGGGCTCAAATGAACTTGAAATTTTTATATGACTTCACTCATATGCCAATAAAGACATGAGAGGAGAAAATGTGATTTTTCTGTATTTAATTTATTTATATAATTATTTTTAGTGGAAAATAGGAATTTCCAAGGAAAATTTAATAATATGACCAAGGGAAAGTTTCTATCCTTAAGAAAATTATGGGACATTCCTAATGACCAGAGGACCACTTGGACCAATTTTGGTGATTTTTTGAATTATATTATTTTTATTATAATTATTTTAAGTTTTGGAGTATTAATTAATTTAAAAAATAAAATAAAGGTTGAAAAATGAAATTTATATTTTTCAAAAATCTCTCTGATATCAAGAAAATCAGAGAATCAATTCTTGCAATTTTCTGATTTTTCTATGATTTATTATAATTATTTTAGTGAAAATGCCAAAAAAAATGTATTTTTTAATTTTTAAATTACCTTAGGGCTTTAAAATTTAATATCTCATTAAATAGACCAAAGAAAAATATGGGGTTTATTCCTAAGTGATTAAAATTCAAAATGTGACATTTTGGTGAATTTTATTATTTTTATGATTTTTATTATTTTTTTAATTATTAAAATATTAAAATAATACAAAAAATCAACTTTTTAAGAAAATTGAAATTTTAATTTTCTTAAATTCCCCTGATATCAGAGAGGCTCCAAAACCAATTTGGTGAATTTTAAAAAAGTATTTTGAAAGTTATGAATTTTTAAAGTTTAAATTGCCTAAATAGCTTAATCAACCCATTTAGTAGGGCTAACCAAGTCCAATTGACTTCAAATTTTTATGGTGGGTTCCTCTGATCCTAAAGGTCAGTGGAGAATTGATTTCATGTCAATTTGATGTATGGTTAGCTCTAATTAATTAGGGATCTATTTTGGGTGTTTAAGCCGATTAGGGTTATTTTAAATGAGTTAACTCAAAACCTATTTTTCCTAGTGGTCCTCTCGGTCATAAGAGACATCACCAAATTTTCCTAGAATTTATTTCACAACATGCTAATTATTGGAATTAAAATACTCAAAATAGTAACATGAATTTGAAAAATCAATAACTTCTCATAGGATGGCCTCGACTTTGGAAAATTCAGGAAATATTCCCAAATTCGAGAGGCTTCAAAAGCCACTATGGTCACATGCCATGGTGAATTTCCTATATGCATGGAGAATTAAAATAATGCGGACGAGTAAATAAATTATTAAAAATAAAATACTTGATGAAATTAAATGATTTCTTTTCCACATTATTCTCCTCTCGCTCACCGAGTAAGAAGATATTTTTATTTTATTTTTCTGATATTCCTACACAAAGTTATGGATTTTTGAAGTTTAGGGAATTAAATAAATCAGAAAATCCCTAATTTTCTATTTATCCGAGTCGGCGCCACGTCAACCTTAGCATCTCCGAAGTGCCACGTGGCGCGCTCCCATTCGACACCGCCGCTTGAGTCAGCAGCCCGGGTCCCGCCTTCCGCGTATCATCTGCCGATCCGACCTAATCTGAGCCGTCCGTCCGCGCGTGTATTAAATGGACGGCATCCATTCATCGTCCCCAAGCGTCCTCACCCGAGAGCTGTCCACACTAAATCCCTAATATCTCTCTCGATACTCAATGGCTTTTCGTGTTCTTATGCTCTATGGATTCGTCTTGAAGAGACGAATACATCTATACGGTGATCATGCATTGAAATTAAAGCATTTGAAATGGAGAATCTCCAGAAGCTCGGGATGAAGAATTAGCTCATACCTTTGCTCGGAGAAGTGTGGCTTCAATCCGAGGGTTGTGTCACCTTCGATTGCGTCCCAACAAGCTCCGGATGAAGTCTCCCGGTCCGGTGAATTGCTCAGGTAGGATTTCGACCACGACCGATCACAAAGCTTGGAGGCCGGAGCAACCGGGTGGCCCGGAGATGGGGCTTTTGCAGGTGGACACCTTCTCTCGGTCCGAGTGAAGGTGTAGGACCAAGCAATTTGAGGATTGATCCACTGTGGAGAAGTGTCCTGGTTTTGGGTGGAATTTCGGTTGAGAAATTGGAATTTTTCGGTGGGGATTGAGGCAAATTGACACCTGGGATCAACTGCTCTGAGGGTGGAGAAGGGTTTGGAACAATTTTGGCAGAGTTTCGGCAAGGTTTGTGCAACTCTCTTCTCATGGCCGTGAGGGGTGGTGTTTAAATAGGAGAGGGTGGAGGGCCTCCCAGGGAGAGTTAGGGCTTGGGATCAGCTTGCTGCGGGCATGGGAAGAACGGCCATGGTGGCCATTGGGCATGGGGCAGCTCAGCAAGGGAGAATTCCAAAGTTGGCTCACATGTGAGCACTCGGCCATGGTGTTTTCCGGCGACACGGTGGCTTGCCGGCCGGGCATTGGTCACCATCTTGTTCAGGTGGGTCAGGGCTGGGGTTTAGTGTAGGCAATTGGCAAATGCCATGTGTAAAAGGCTTGGATTAGAATGGAATAGGAGAGGGCTCACTTTGGTTCAAATTGGTCAACCCCTCCATTTGGGCTAGGTGCACCACCCAAGGCCTGGTTTAGGCTGAATAGAAAGTGATTTAGGTCAGCTTAATCAGTGGGGAATGGTCACCATCCAAGTACAATTAAGCTTAAGCAAGATTTAGTGGAATCATGGGAGTGGTTAATCACCTTTAGGAATTAAGGAAAGAGTCTCCTCCTTTTGCCCAAAATGGCATGGTGACATGTAAAGAGGCTCTCATGGCTTCCATGTGGCTCATGCATGGCTTCATGGCTCACCTTTGGCTTGGGAAAAGTCAAGTCAATTTCATGGAAATGGATTTAAGAAAAATTTTGGTATTTAGGGGTGATTTGGCATGAGTCTTGATTTGGAATTATTTGATGATGGGATTATAACTTAGGGAATGGCTTTGATTAAATGGATGGCAAATGGAAATGTCATGTGGGCTTTAGGGCTAATTTTGGGCTTTTGTATTTAGTGGAAATGGGCTTTTAGGAAGGTTTAGGGAAGTGGGCTTTTGGATTTTAAAATGGATTTTAGGATAGAATATTAGTAAAGGCTTAGGCCAAATAATTGTTGGGTTTAGCTCATGGATGTGTCATGAGTGACTTGGAGCAAATTGGGAGTGATTTGGGATTGAATTGGGTTGAATTTGGGCTTCTTTGGTGAATGAGCCAATATAGGTCAAATTGGGCTAACTCGGGCCAATGTTGGGCTAGGGTTGAAATTGATGTAAAATTAATGTTGGGAAATGTTTATGGGAGTGTTTCAAAGAGGTTTTGACTTTGGTTGGGCTTTGATTTTGGGGTTTGGGCTTATTTGGGTTAGGTTTGGGTTTAGGTCAAAATTGGGCTTTTTGGTTTTGGGTAGAATTTAAGTGGGGTTTGGGCTTAAATGTTGGGTAAATCATGTTAGTGTTTTGTTTGTAGGGATGTTAAGGGAGGTTTAGAAAATATTTGGGGTTAATTGGAGTTGAATTGGGTGAGTTTGGGTTAGGTTTGGGTCATGGGTCCAAATTGGGCTTTAAGGCCAAAAGTAAAATTGGATCCAAATGTCAATCAAATTGAACTTGGATTTGGTCTAGATTGGTGTTGGGAATGTTGAACAGAAGTTTAGAATTGAATTGGACCAGAATTTGGGTCAATTGGGTAGTCTTGGTTTGACATTGGGTTCACTTTGGGTTAAAATGGGTCAAATTGGGGGTTTTGATAAAAGTGGGGTAAATTAACAAAATTGGCCCATGGAGTAGTTGAACAAAATGAAATTGGGAATATTTGGGATTTTCTGGAATTTTTTGGGAATTTTCTGAATTTCTGGATTTTTGGGTCAAGAGGGTTATTTTGGGTATTTGGAGGGTATTGGGAGGTATTTTTGGAATTTTTGATATTTTTGGGTATGGATGGTCAATTTGAGTGGAGAGAAATGTTTAGGAATGATTTTGGAGAATTTTGGGTGATTTGGAATTTTTTGAGAAATTTGGGTAGTTTCAAGGGTTTTGGGTAGGCTAAGCGGGTGTAGGGTCCCGGGGGTCAAAAATTGAAAATTTGGAAAATTGAAGATTGGGAGAATATAAGTGGAATAAAATCATTTTGGTTGATTCATGAAGCCATATCAAGCCCACATGAGCCATGAAGGGACTCATTTGAGGCATTCACTATGTTGTTCCCAACCCTGCTTGCCGAGGGCTTAGGGGTTAAGGACCATCCATGTGAATCACCTACATGAGTCGGGAGGTCGAGTTAGGTATGGGTGTGGTTTTAGGAGGTGTGTACAAGTGTAGTGTATGAGTGTAGTGTGTGTGTAAGTCAGCCCCTTCACTGGACCAGGGCCACCCGAGGTAGTCCTAAGGCCAAAGAGTCCTATAGGAACCCATCCTTTAAACTTCCACATTTAATTTCAACCCTCTAGGTGATTAGGGGTCTACAGTCAAGTTTGTGGAGTTTGCAGGGAGTTAAGAAGTGGTTTGAATTTCTAAAAGGTGGTGGATCCCAATTCTAGTCCTCTAAGATAGTCAAAGGAAAAGCCTAAGGCTAGATCCTGAAGTACTAAAAGAAGAAGAGAAGACCTCATCAAAAATGAGGTCAACAAATGGACCCTCAATAGGTGTGGTGAGCTGACGGAGCACACCGCGCGTATTGGTGTTGACCGAAACGATCAACAAAACCAACACGGATGTCCAAGTGACAAACTTAGGAGAAAGTAGAAGAGTTCCGCCAGGGAGTGTCAAGTATATCTTTGAAGCTGGAGATTCCTGAACTCTCGTCGGGAAAGGGGAAAAGGAGGTGAATCCCAAATCACATGATGCTGGGGAATTTCAACTTAGATTTTATTTTGTTTTAGTTTAATTTTTTGATGTGTGAGCTTAGATTTTAGTTTGGAGTTTCAATTTAGATTGAAGTTTTGTCAAAGGGATTTGAAGTTGAAATGAAAATTGGAATTTTATGGTCTTAGATGTAACCTCTTCAACCTCAAAAAAGAATTGAATTGATTGGATTGAATCATTACAATGAGGAGAGATCTCGGGGCAATGCGGTATTGGATGTAAAATCCTTAACCTTAAGAGTTTGATTTTGATGTATTTCATTGTCGTAGGGAAAGAATCCTAAAGCGAGTGCGAGTCTCGGATGTAAAATCCTTAACCCAGGGAATTTGATTTGATGTATTTCATTGCGATAGGGAAAGAATCCTAAAGCAATGCGGTCTCGGATGTAAAATCCTCAACTCCAAAAGTTTGATTTTTTGATGTATTTCATTGCGACAGGGAAATAATCCTAAAGCAATGCAGTTTCGGATGTAAAATCCTCAACTCCAAAAGTTTGAATTTTGATGTATTTCATTGCGATAGGGCAAGAATCCTAAAGCAATGCAGATGTAAAATCCTCGACTCTAAAAGTTTGAATTTTTATGTATTTCATTGCAATAGGGAAAGAATCCTAAAGCAATGCAGTTCCGGATGTAAAATCCTCAACTCCAAAAGTTTGAATTTTGATGAATTTCATTGCAATAGGGAAAGGATCCTAAAGCAATGCAGTTTCGGATGTAAAATCCTCAACCCAAAAGTTTGAATTTTGATGTATTTCATTGCAATAGGGAAAGGATCCTAAAGCAATGCAGTTTCGGAAGTAAAATCCTCAACCCAAAAGTTTGATTTGATGTATTTCATTGCGATAGGGAAAGGATCCTAAAGCAATGCAGTCTCGGATGTAAAATCCTCAACCCAAAAGTTTGATTTGATGTATTTCATTGCGATAGGGCAAGAATCCTAAAGCAATGCAGTCTTGGATGTAAAATCCTCGACTCCAAAAGTTTGAATTTTTATGTATTTCATTGCAATAGGGAAAGGATCCTAAAGCAATGCAGTCTTGGATGTAAAATCCTTAACCCAAAAGTTTGATTTGATGTATTTAATTGCGATAGGGAAAGGATCCTAAAGCAATGCAGTCTTGGATGTAAAATCCTCGACTCCAAAAGTTTGAATTTTGATGTACTTCATTGCGATAGGGCAAGAATCCTAAAGCAATGCAGTCTTGGATGTAAAATCCTCGACCCAAAAATTTGATTTGATGTATTTCATTGCGATAGGGAAAGAATCCTAAAGCAAAGCAGTCTCGGATGTAAAATCCTCAACCCAAAAGTTTGATTTGATGTATTTCATTGCGATAGGGCAAGAATCCTAAAGCAATGCAGTCTTGGATGTAAAATCCTCTACTCCAAAAGTTTGAATTTGATGTATTTCATTGCGATAGGGCAAGAATCCTAAAGCAATGCAGTCTTGGATGTAAAATCCTCAACCCAAAAGTTTGATTTGATGTATTTCATTGCGATAGGGAAAGGATCCTAAAGCAATGCAGTCTTGGATGTAAAATCCTCGACTCCAAAAGTTTGAATTTTGATGTACTTCATTGCGATAAGGCAAGAATCCTAAAGCAATGCAGTCTTGGAAGTAAAATCCTCGACCCAAAAGTTTGATTTGATGTATTTCATTGCGATAGGGAAAGGATCCTAAAGCAATGCAGTCTCGGATGTAAAATACTCAACCCAAAAGTTTGATTTGATGTATTTCATTGCGATAGGGAAAGAATCTAAAGCAATGCGGTCTTGGATGTAAAATCCTCGACTCCAAAAGTTTGAATTTGATGTATTTCATTGCGATAGGGCAAGAATCCTAAAGCAATGCAGTCTTGGATGTAAAATCCTCAACCCAAAAGTTTGATTTGATGTATTTCATTGTGATAGGGAAAGGATCCTAAAGCAATGCAGTCTTGGATGTAAAATCTTTGACTCCAAAAGTTTGAATTTTGATGTACTTCATTGTGATAAGGCAAGAATCCTAAAGCAATGCAGTCTTGGATGTAAAATCCTCGACCCAAAAGTTTGATTTGATGTATTTCATTGCGATTGGGAAAGGATCCTAAAGCAATGCAGTCTTGGATGTAAAATCCTCAACCCAAAAGTTTGATTTGATGTATTTCATTGCGATAGGGAAAGGATCCTAAAGCGATACGGTCTTGGATGTAAAATCCTCGACTCCAAAAGTTTGAATTTTGATGTACTTCATTGCGATAGGGCAAGAATCCTAAAGCAATGCAGTCTTGGATGTAAAATCCTCGACTCCAAAAGTTTGAATTTTAATAGTCATTGACTTTGCAAAGATTTGTAGTGTTGATTTGAAAAGTGTGGAATTTTGGTGTTTCGAGAATTTCATGAAAGTTGTAAAAGACTTTCATGAAGGAAATTGATTAGGAGGGAATATGTAGATGTTACATACCCCATTCAAAAGAGTTGATCGGAAGTCACTAGTTTGGATTGGATATAATCCCTCGCCATCCGAATTGATCCGCGTCAATGGAATCAACTGCTTCCATCCCTGACAAGGGAGAGAATAGAACGGATTAGATTTCAGATTTGGAAGGTTGAGTTTGAATTTGATTGAGATTTGATTTGAAATTTGGAAAGATTGAATTTGAATTTGATTGAGATATGGATTTGGAATTTGATTGAAATTTGATTTGGGATCTGGAAAGATTGAATTTGAAATTTGTTTGAGATTTGATTTGGAATCTGGAAAGATTGAATTTGAAATTTGATTGAGATTTGTGTTCATTTTGTTTGTCCTTTAACGATTCAAATTTATTTTATCGTTAATTGGGAGTTCATCATTTTTTAGATTTTTAAGGAAAGTTTTCTTTTATTCCTTTTTTTATTTCTTTTCTGTTTCTTTGTTCGAAGTTCATTTAACTTTAATGGCGTTTCCCAGTCAATTTGCACAAAAGAGGTGAAGGCCAAAAATGTGACATGGTCACTTTCATTCCAATCATGTCGAAGATACATCATATAACTCGATCTGGAATACATCTCATAGAATCCATGTAGACTTAAAACGGACTATGTATGATCTTTGTCAATCCATCCAAAGAAGCATCTGTCAAAATCCATGTCTGAATAGTGGGGTACATGGTCAATAACATCACCTTCCAAGCCATCCTTGGCAAGGATGCCGTATGGATGTACATTGGAGGTGTGATATTTTCCATGTAGCTCACGGCTCGTAAGGCCGGAGGCTCTCTAGCTCCGGGTCCGGTCGGAAATAGTAAGGTGTCTTCTCGTTGTCCATCCTCACGAAAGTAGCGAGATCCGCTTCACTTGGTACTCCGGTATGCAATGCTTAGCGATATCCGCTCCGTTGCCCTTCGGTATCATGACGGAACCTACCGGTAAAGGTATCTTCACCGGCCCTCGGAACTCACTCGGGCCTGCTATCCGGAGGTCGGATCCGAACATGATGTTACACTCATTCAAGAAAGAGACGTGCGAAATGTCCGACAAAATCGTGGTGATCTATGTGCGGGGGTATGCGATCACCACCTTGTAGATGTTAATAATGCGAGCTATTGGGTATGCAATCTGCTGGCGGTACCCTCCATGTTATCAATCTCTTTACCATTCTCTTGATGACTAATGGCATTGGATCCACTTTCCCATGACGGAGTATCCCTGGTGGGTTTCCCTTCCTGTCTTCCGCAAAGTTGTAACAGCACCCACATTGTATTGTAATTCTTCCCTTCCCTGGCATCTATCTCCGGGGTTCTGAGTAGGTGTTTTCCCTTAGGCGACCCGCTCGGCCCATTCTTTTCAAATCCCGGATGCAATCCATGATTTGTTGTTGTTCATATTCCGAGAATACGTCTGTATGTAGCTCGAGGCCTTCTAGTATATTGATCCTTCTGCCTCTGATTCTCTCGAAGTATTCAAAGGTTTTCATTTCGACATTCTGCATTCTTTCCAGCTCGTACTCTGGAATAATCTGTAAATGGCGAGGCCAGGTGACGTATTGTGGGATATATGGCTCAATCCCTTCACGTTCTCCTGCATGCCTCGGCTCCTCGGGGATGATGTCCGTCGGGACATCTCCCAAGGTTGCTTCTGCAACAAGGTCATGCATTACTAGTGGTTCTATCAGGTAGCGTGGTAGCCTTCTTTCTTCTGATCTTCGTGAGATTTCCCTGGTCCTTTCTGTTATCCTAGGTGCTGGCCTCCTTTCTTCCGGTACCTGGTGAACTGGCGTCCTTTAAGTGTATGTACTGGCAGTAGCAACTGCCTCGTGGCGCTGGTCCACTGCTAATTTGGTTAACATCTTACGGATACGACGATTCTTATTTCTTCGTTGCGTTGCTGTGAGAGTAGCTCTTCGAACTTCTTGAATCTCTGTGGGCGAGGCGCTGACAAGCCTGCCCTCTGTTGTAGCGACTACAGACTTCATTTTCTTATCTTCTTCGAGTGTTTGCCTTTCTTTTCTTGTTCGTTGGATTGGTGGCTTGGGCCACCCACTTTCATCACTTGTCCGCTCGGGCGGTTCTTCTCGGTCAGCCGGGACCCGAGTCACTTTCCTCGTCTTGTAGGCCTGCCGGTGTGAAGTCCGAGTAAATCTCGATTATCGCTCCATCTTTCACCCTCTTTTCATCGAGTGCAAGGCTTACGTCATTTCTAAAGTTCAGGACCAACCGCCCGTTCGACATTTCCCTGCGAAAAGATAAGGAAAAGGATCAGGGGCTATACTAAGAACAAGAACATTAAGAAAATGTTTATTAAAGACATTTTTTATTATATTATTATTTATATATTTTTTTTAACAGGAATGAAATGGGATAAGATCAGGAAAGAGATCCTGATATGAAGGAGAAAACAAGGAAAACTTTTATTATCATGATTTTATTTATCTTAGCACATTTTTATTATTTTGGGTTCGGACCCAGTCATAAGTAATTACTTCGCTCGTGCTTCTAAGGATAAAGAATTTATTCCTTTGAAACATCTGGTAGCGTAATACTTTTTCAAGTATCGTCCATTAATCGGAAGCATATGTCGTTCTCCCTGGCAATTCACTAGCTGGTAGGAGCCTCTTGAGTAGACTGCCTCAACCACGAACGGCCCTTCCTAAGTGGGTTCAAATTTTCCTCCTATCTTGCGGTGTGCAAGGATAGGTCTCTTGAGAACAAGAACTAAGTCACCAACTTTGAAGGTTCTTGGGCGGGCCGGTTTGTCATGGGCTTGAACCATCTTAGCTTGGTATAATTCTAAATTCTGCTGCGCTGCAAGTCTTTTACCTTCCAGGCTTTCTAATTCCTCTAGTCGTAATTTGGCATTCTCTTCTGTCGTGATCTTGTTTGCAACTGCAATTCTGAGTGAAGGAAGCTGAACCTCTAAAGGTAACACTGCCTCAGACCCATACACCAGAGCGTAAGGTGTAGTTTGAGTAGGAGTTCTGAAGGTTGTCCGGTAGGCCCACAAGGCTTCTAATAACTTCTCGTTCCAATTTCTCTTATTATCGTAAAAGGTTTTCTTTAAGATTTGAACGAGAGTTTTATTAAAAGCCTCAGCAAGGCCGTTTGCTCTTGGATAGTAAATTGTTGAGTATCGCCAGTCGATTCCGTGTCTCCGACAAAATTATTGATTTGTGCGCTTCGAATGCTGACCCATTATACGAGATGATCCTGCGCGGCACTCCGAAATGGTAGACAACTTGGTTCTTGAAAAACTGTAGCACGTAGTGTGCTTTCACTTCTCTAAGTGGAACTGCCTCTGCCCACTTGGAAAAGTAATCTGTAGCCGCAAGAATGAAGCGATGTCCTTTTGAAGATGGTGGTTCTATTGGACCCACTACATCTGTGCCCCAACATTCAAATGGCCATGATGCAATTGTCGGATGTAACACATTTGGAGGTTGGTGTAGAACCACTCCGTGTACTTGGCATTGGTGACAGCTCTTAGCGATTTTCATGCAGTCGGTCATCATCGAGGGCCAGTAGTACCCTAATCTTTTATTCTTCATTTTCATCTTCGGACCCGACTGGTGAGCGACACAGAGTCCTGAATGCACCTCTTTAACAACTTCACGGGCCTCGGACCCGCTTAGGCACCTTAGCCATATTTGATCAAAAGACCTTCTGTATAACATGTTTATTAATGCGTAAGACAGAGTTCTTTTCTTGATCTGATGGGCTAGCGACCTATCGTCTGGTAGTTTTCTCGTTTGCGGTGTAGTTCATTAATGGTCGTCGCCAATCTTACGTGTTTTCTCATCCTTTGTTGCAGCTGATTCTTTTTCTTTTTCTGATTTGTGTATTGTGTCTATGTCGAGCTGTGATAGGACCTGACGTCCGTGAACTGACACTTCTACTAACTCATCTTGCAAACAGGAAAATTCTTTTGCGAGGCGAGCTAACGCATCTGCTAAGGCATTTTCTTTTCCGGGAATTTTATAGATTGTCACATTCAAAATTTGTTCCAACAATTGTATGGCATACTTGAAGTATTGCTCAAGTCTTGGTTTAAAAATTCTGTACTGTCCGGCGATCTGTTGAATGATTAACTGCGAATCCCCGTAGATGTTGATGTCTGTTATCCCCATTTGAATAGCTAATTCCAGCCCCGTTATGAGGGTTTCATATTCTGCTTCGTTGTTTGTACACGGTTCTGTTAAGTGGTAGGAGTATCTTAACATCCCCCGCTCCGGTGTTATAAAGATTAGCCCGATTCCTGCCTTACCGGGCACTATCACTTGTGATTCTTCGTCTTTGTGTGCTTGAAGATGCTCCGTCGAAGTATAATTCCCAACGTCGATCATCAGGGTCTTCTAGGCTCATTATTTGTTCATCTGGCAAATCGTCATTGAGAGGAGATTCTGCGGCAAAGGGTGTCTTGCGAGGAAGTACGCTAAGACTTATCCCTTTACGGCACGAAGAGGCACGAAAGTTATATCGAATTACAATAATATCATTGACCATCCGGCAAGTCCGCCGGAAAGTGTTGGACGAGTCATCAAGTATTGCAATGGATTAAACTTCGAGATCGGGTTGACCTTATGAGAAAGCATGTAGTGCTCGAGCTTTTGAGCGGCGAAGATCGGGGCCAAACAATGCTTTTCGATTGTGGGATACCTTATTTCCGTCGGAAGTAAATGACGGCTTAAATAGTAAAGAGCATTTTCTTTACCCTCATCATTGACACAGCTAATGGGGCTCCGAGAGAGTCGTCTAAAGCCGCGGTATAAAGTATCAGCGGTCTACACGAGGCTCAGGGCTGCTAAGACGGGAGGTGTCATTAAATATTGTTTAATGTCTTTGAAGGCCCTACGGCATTTCTCTTCCCAAATAAATTTGGCGTCCTTTTTAACTAGTGCCGAGAAAGGTCGTCACCTACCGACAAGTTCGAGATAAAGCGTCGAAGATATGCCGACTTCCCTTGAAAAGATCGTAGTTGCTTTAAGGTTTTGGGAGGCGGCATTTCTAAGATAGCTTTAATCTTTTCCGGGTTGATTTCAATTCCACGATGTCGGACAACGAATCCTAAGAATTTCCGGAGGTGACGCCGAAGGCGCATTTTAAGGGATTCATCTTAAGGTTAAATTGTCTTAATCGTTCGAAAACAATTCTCAAATCATACAAGTGGTTGTCCTTTACTTTGCTTTTGATGACCACATCGTCCACGTAGCATTCGACTTGATTGTGGATGAGATCATCAAAAATTCTTGTCATCGCTCTACGGTACGTTGCTCCTACGTTCTTCGGTCTTAATGGCATCACTTTGTGTAGCAATATACTCCGATCGGTGTTCGAATGTCGTAAGCTTTTCATCTTACTGGAGCCATTTTTATCCGGTTGTATCACGAAGATGCATCCATGAATGAGAATATTTCATGTGTCGAAGCAATGTCGATCATTAATTCGGGATCGGTAGAGGAATTCATCTTTTGGACATGCCTTGTTTAAATCTCCGAAGTCCACACAAATTCGATCCGACCATTCTTCTTTCGATCGGCACCACATTGGCTAACCAAGTCGGGTATTGTTCTTCACGGACAAATTTGGCGTCTATTAGCTTTCTAACTTCGGCTATGACTTGTTGTTCAATTTCTAGACGCATTCTTCCGGGACCTTGTACGGTCGGGACGAAGTAGGATCCACTCCTAGCTTATGGATCTGCGACCTCTCGGAGCTAATCCCGGCATCTCATCGTAGTTCCAAGCAAAACAGTCTTTAAATTCCATTAATAACTTGATTATTTCTTCGGAGTCTTCTTTATTGTGTAAGGAGCTAACAAAGGTAGGTCTAGGCTCTTCCCTAGTACCTAAGTTAACTTCAGTTAACTCATCTATTGTAGATTTAATTTCTTCTTCGAATTCTGGTGGAGTGTCTCCAATTTGTGAATCTTCAAATTCTTCTGTGGTTTCCATGCAGTTTTCATTATATTCGCAAGTGACAACCAAGCAAAATTCAGTATCATCAACTGATCCTACTGTGCCGAATCCGAGTAAATGCTTTGAATTGGGTGGACGACCGGAGTTATTCCATAACTTTTCAAAATGTTGTGATTGGCCTTTTGTCCATGGTCGAGGTAAGAAACCACGCTGAATTAAATTTTGAATACAGGGAGAATACCACTCAAAAGGTAATTCCATTAATTCGATGAAGTGACATCTTCAAATTGTACATTATTCTCGGTTTTGGAGGAAGTAGCACCATGGTAGAATTTGATTGGCTTTGCACGCCGCTACGTACCTCTTTGACCACCATACCCTCGATCTTATTAAAATGGATCGGGGTCAGGGTCATAGTATGTACATAGTGGTTAATCTTCTCGTACATCGATTTATATTCTTCATTCTTCTCATCTTCGAGAGAGATCTTGAATTGCGGCTTTTTCCAACTTATTGTCGTTGCTTCTTGTTTGATTTCTTTTTCTTCTTCGGAAGCTCGTCTTCTCAATCAACATTGATGGCTGGTTTCCTCTGTCCAACTGTCCTAACGTCTCTATCACGACCTCGTCCCCGGCCTCGACCTCGGATGCGAGTTGTGGAGAAACCTTCACCATCTCGCCGTAAGGGAGTGGTGAGTGACTGTTGGACTAGAACTTCAGGTTCTTCGTTGTCTCGAATTTTTTTTGCTTCATTTGTCATGGTATCTCCGGAGAAAATTGTTTTCTTCGGTGGTGCATAATAAGTTGCATCTTCATGGATTCCAATTTCATGTACGGAGAATGGTGGTAAGTCACCTTTGATGCACTGTTCCCCTCCATCGTAGTATTTGATGCACTGGTGTAGAGATGATGGTACCATCCTTTTTTCATGTATCCATGGTCGGCCCAGTAGAGCGTTGAACGATGTTTCTGAATCCATTATGTGAAAGTTTGCGGTTGTCTTTGCTAAGTCACCGGTCTTCATTAGTAGTGTTATCGATCCGAGGGCTCTTTCTCCTTTCTGGTTGAATCCTCTTAATAACATTTTGTCGGCTTCGAGCTCGCGGGCATCAATTTCCAAATATGCTAGTGTTCGAAGACTCATTATATTGATTGATGCTCCTGGATCCACCAATACTCTGGAGAGGGTAAACTTCCCCATTGTTACTGAAATGTACAACGGTCGGTTGTGGTCTGCTGTCCCAAGTAGTAGGTCATTGTCCGTGAAGGTAACACCTCGTTGTTCCTTTAACGAGAAAACCTCATCTAAGGAATCTCCGGCCATTTGAGCCAAGCAAATTTCTCGGATCGAGTAAGGCCTTGATCGAGCTTCTCTCATCTCCTTTGATAAGATGAGAGCGTCGTAGATGCTCGGTTTGGTCGGTAGTTTCCTAAGATGGGCTAGCACGTTGTAGTCCACTTTATTTCCATGTATCTCGGCTTCTTCTTGAATGGGTATTTCTTCTGCCGGGGTTGGTTCTTCTTGAACAACCACCTGCTTTCCTTTGTCCTTTGGACCCATTCTCGGAGGTAGGACTCTTCCACTTCTTAAGTTAACTTCTGTAATTTCCTCTGAATCTAGTGTCGAGCTTGCTGGTGTTTCTTCTCGAATCGGAATGACGGAGTTCTTCCGGATTAGCTTCGGAGTCCGAAGGCTCTAACTCTATTGTGATTGGAGCTCCTTGAAACTCGCAAATGGATTCATTGCTTATTGAACTCTCGTAGCCTCCTTGGTGGATGTCTTCTTCGTCATCGTGATCGTCGAGATTGTGTATGATTTGAGAATTGTCATTTGTATCGAAATCGATGTCCGGATCGTCGCTAGTTACGTAATCGTTAGAAACAATCAAAGCGTAGCCAACGCCATCACCCTTATCATTATAAGATCCCACCGAAGTGAGCAGATAATCATACAGAGTCAGGGGTTCGAGGGATTTCTCCCCGAATCCGAAACAACTATCCTAGGATAAGCGGCCCCTAGTCTAGCCTTAGGAGCCTCGGTCCTTTCTTCTTCGTTGATTTTCTTCTTCTCTTCAATCGTCTCCCGTCGAGGTGGTTCTTCTATCGCAAGTGACATTGTCGGCTTAGCGAGGTTTCGAACTTTGAATTGAAGCTCACACCGAAGCGGTTTGGATGTCTGTCTAAAATCTTTTTGAAGACCTCGTCCAAGCGGTAGTCCATCCATCGTCGGTTGTATAGGGATCTATCGGAATGATGGGATCAGTCGAGACAACATTGACGGAACCTCCTTTCTGGGGTTCCTTCATGTACTCCTTCGGGATTGTTATATTCCCTTTCCGAAGGTTGTCGTTGAGCCAACTTTTGAAGGTAATGCAATCTTTTATCTTGTGTCCAAGCATCCGGTGATAAGGGCAAAAGTTGGGATCACCTTTCTTGTTGACTTCTTTTGGTCTCTTAGGCTCTGGCAGCTGGAAATCTGGAGTCTTCATCAGACTACGGACTATGGAACATTTTCGGCACTGCTTCATTCTTGAATGGATATTCCCTGCTCAGAAGCTCCCTTAATGTACATTGCGGACGAGGCGGTTGTTCATACTGTGGAGATGACTGATAGCTGGGTCGGGGTTGCTGGTAATTCTGTTGAGGTTGTTGTGGCCGTTCGAACTATATTTGTATTGGTTGCTTGCCTTTGTCGACTGCTGCAACGATCCCGGATTTCTTTTCAAAAGTCTTCACAGGCTTTTGCTTGTCTGTCTTGTCGGTGAAATTTAATTGCTTCGCCTCCTCTTGCAAGCTCCCGGCCTTGCTTAACAACTTCTCGAAAGTCTTAATAGTGAATCCTTTGAGGAGAAGTGCTATCGGGCCGTGAATGCTTTTAAGTAAGATGCCGATTGCATGTTGTTCTTGTAATTGTGGTTCACACTTCATGTTTAAGTTCCTCCATCGAAGTATGTAATCCACCAAAGTTTCGTTCGACTTTACTTCTCTACCACTAAATCACCTATAGTGATGTGGTGCCGAGCTCCGGCGAATCACTTGATGAAAAGGTTTTCTAGTTCGAGAACGTCTTCACCGAACCATTCGGTAATTCCGCGTACCAATCAAAGGCGATCCCCGACGAGTGCCGCCGACGAACCGTCGGAAGAGTAATGCATCGCTCCCGCCGGCATTGCAACAACCGGCACGAAAGTGTGCAACATGCCGTCGGGGTTCCCGGTTCCATCAAAGGTCTTGAGCAGAGGTTGTACGAAGCCTTCTGGGTATTGGACAGCGTCGAATTCTTCCTGATAAGGTCTACCCGTCCGAATGGATGTCCCGCTCTTTGATTGTGCTAAGGCTTCTCGCACCTGCTGTTCCACCAAGCTTTTGATATCCTTTTCTAGAATCATACTTTGTGTTGTATCTTTCTTTAGCTGATCATCCCCGTTGACGGATGTAATCTCCTTTCCTCCGTCCACAATGTGAATGACCTCTGGGGATGTTTCTCTTTCATTGCTAGCTTCTAGATCACAGTCTGTAGTCGGGTAAATGGCGTGATCCTAGCCCTTTTCTTTCTGATATCGTCGTAGTATGTTGGTCGAGGTAATGTAGAAACAATCCTGCGGACATTTTCCTCATCAGCTGCGGCGGAAAGGGGATGGAATCTACTTCCTTCCAAAAAGGGTGTATCTTCAGGCAATGGTATGTATTCAGGTAGTGGTGTGTACTCAGGGATTTCTGGGATTTCCTCCAGGAAAGCGACTTCAGCAGCTCTGGCCTTCCTGGCAATCTTCCTACTTCTGTTCCTTCTTTGGGTCCGTGTTAGTGATGGAATTCTTGAGCTGGACCCGATTTCAAAACAGAAGGTCTCACAGAAAGTCCGTACCCTCCACGGTAAGCGGGTTCACCATAGTTCCGGATTTCCTTCCCCTTTAATCCGGCGAAGCCGGGGTAGGTGCGGAGACAACTAGACCAGTGGGGGTAGCAAGAATAGTCCTCCTGCGGACGAGCGAGTACTTCTCTCAGTCGGGATCTTTTACAGGGGAGGAAACTCTTGGGTTGACCTAAGGTTGAACTCGATCAGCGGCTTCTTAGCTTCAGATACCTTGTTTGTCAATGCGAAAAGGGAAACATCAGTGATCTTGACATTTGTGTTCTCGAATCCTTGTCCAAACCGGATGATCCCATTGTCAGGCAGCTCGTCCTTGTAAATAGCGAAATCGAGTCCATTGGTGAAGGAGAAAATCAGCTTTGGGGCCTCCATTTCTGCAGGGCAGATCCTAATTGTCAGTCCCAAGTTATGCTTCTTCTCATCAGGATGAAAAGAAAGGAATTGAAAAGAGTCCGAACACATTCTTGTTCATGTATTTATAAGGAGTTATTTGTTAAAAGAGTCATTCATTAAAGGGTTTGTTTGTTTAGAACGAAATGTTCAAAGGTGTAGAGAAGGTAGGGAATCCGATTCAGAGTTGGAAAGGAAAAGAAAGTCTTATGCAAGACTTCTCGACTCGAAGGATTACTCCTAAACTAACACCTATTGGGGGTCCACCCCACCTCAGAAATGAGGTAGAAGGATCTCAGAACCTCTCTATTTAGGGGTGCTCAAACAAATGGCTCCTAAACCCGAGAGAATGTGGGCTATACTTGTTCAAGGTAGAAATGAACATAGTATTCCAACGGAAATAAGGATAGCTTGATCCACAAGGGACATGGATACACTACCGATTTTTGAAAGCAAAATTGTCTGATTAAAAATGGAGAGAGGAATTTTCCCCAGCAGAGTCGCCAGAAATATGTCGGCATTATTTTTAGGGTGTGTTGTATTTAGAAAAGGGGTCGCCTAACAGAAATTGTCGGCTAATTTTAAGATTTTAAATTTAGTTTAAATATATATAATTTGAAAAGTAGTATTTTATTTTGAAAATAATTTTAAATTTGAAAATTTTAAGATATGAAATCAAACTGATCTCACATCCCAAATAGTTTATATAAACGAGCACCGCACTACAAACCGTGTATCTATCCCTAAGGATAGACACACTGCTTGATGGTGGGGCTCGATTAAATAAACTAAAAGATTTGTGACATCCGTTTGGTCTGCGAACCAATTTTATGTGCCGACAAATTCCCCTGCTTAATATGAAAAACATTAAACAGGGTTTATATTACCTGGGTTCTTTAAAATTCCCTATAAGGGCAAGCCCCTATAATTAATTACATCTTAAGTGACGGGAATCACCTAAGAAAACTCTCGATAATAATCGTAGTTCTGCTCTCAAGAATTTCAAAGTTTAAGTTTTCAAAGGATTGAATTTTGGAATTTCAACAGGGAATGGATCAAGTTTGGAACATTTTGTTTTGGGAATTCAAAGGAAGAAAAGTAGGAGAAATTACAGATTCGAAGCGAACTTCAGTAATTTCCCAACTATCCTATTGTTTGGCTTGGATTTAGGAAAGTCCTAATGTTTATTTAATGTTTTGATCTTGCCAGTTTTAGTTAATTAGGACTTATATCCGTATGACATGATCATACAAATGGCCTGGAAGATGTGAGGATTTATGTCGTATCGGACGACTACCTCGGAATCCTAAGACCGGTTAGGGCTTAATTTGCAATGCAAATGCCTAACAAAAGGTTGAGGATTTATGTTGCACTAGGCAAACTACCTCGAAGTCCTATGGCTTTGTTGTTTAATTCTAGGAAAGTTTTGCTGATGTAGATTCAAGTTTTGCTGACGACGATGGCCGTGCTGCCCACCATGCTCCAAGCTTCTTGTTGTTGCAGAGGTTTAGTTTTAGAATTCATAAATCAGGAGATGAGAGAAGTGTTTTGGTTTAGAGAAGTCTTAATTTCCAAGTGTTTTTGTGTTTTAATTAAAACAAATCTTAAAGTTGATTATAACGACACCGGTTAAGATCCCACAGTTCTATCCTTCCGGCATCGTTATTTTTATCGGATTCACTTAGTCCAGATGAATTTGCTAAACTCAACTGAATGAGTTCCACACTTTCATTTAGACCGTGGGAAATCCCGTTAGCAACACGTAGGTTACATCATCCGAGGTATTCCCGATCATCCAACAAGACGTTTTAATTTAGTTGTAATTGTAGTTTTGTGTTCGTTTGTGATTAAATTTTGAGTTGTTTTATATTTTGAAATGTTGTGGCGGTGAATTTTATCTTGTAATGACTTTTAATTTAGTTTTGGTTTCAGTTTTAGGAACTATCCTAAAGGTGTGGGTTTTCATGCAACAATTGTTTATCATGCAAGAAAAAGTAAGTGCGATGCAATTAAAGAAATTGCAATAATGTAAATTGCAATAAAATAAAAGCGTACCTGGAGGGTCTTCCCGTCATCCCAAGCTGCACTTAAAACACAATTAGAATATTTAAACAAGTTCCTAGGTAAAGTTAAGGGAAGGGTTATGGTTTTCTACCAAATTCCTAATCCTATAGCTAGTCATTTCCTATGACGTCTAGGTCTTTGTGTTTTGGTTTGAGGACGATTTTCTTCATCAAAGAATAATTAAGTTCAATTGTTCTTATGAACATCCTATCATATCGAGGAAGTTCTTAAGACAAATCTTAAACATCTTTTCAATATTTCTAGGATTGTTTTAAGTCCAAATGAATTTAATTATACAAATGAATTAATCGTCCGGGAATTTAAGTTTTGTTGTTATCTTGCTCAGTGAACTAGGACATTTGAATATCCTATAGGTGAAGTAACATTTCATTTAATGTTCTCGTTTAGGAGTTTTAATAACCAAAGCTTTCGAGGCAAATTGGTGCTCAAATGATTTAATTTAAGTTAATGAGTTTAAATTTGGAATAGTGTTCAAGTTCGCTTTATATTTAATTTCTTTATGTCTTAGGTAATGTTATTTAATTCAATTTCATTTAACTTTAATTTAATTTAATCTAATTTTAATTTTAATTTAATTTAATTTAATTCAATTTAGTTTGATTTAATGTTAAATTAATTTAGTTTAATTTGATTTAAATTTAATTTAATTTAATTTAATCTAATTTAATTTAATTTAATTTGTTTTAATTTAATTTAATTTAATTTAATTTGTTTTAATTTAATTTAGTTTAATTTAATTTAACTTAATTTATTTATTTAATTTGATTTAATTTAATTTTATTTTATTTTATTTTATTTTATTTAATTTAATTTAATTTGATTTAATTTGTTTGATTTAATTTAATTTAATCTTTAATTTAATATTTTTTAATTTAATTTAGTTTAATTTAATTTAATTTAATTTATTTATTTAATTTAATTTAATTTAATTTATTTAATTTAATTTCATTTAATTTAATTTATTTGATTTAATTTAATTTAATCTTTAATTTAATTTTATTTTTAATTTTAATTTAATTGAAAATTTAAAAAGAGTTTAATAATTTAACTTTTTAATTTAATTTAATGATTAGTCCTTTAACATTTTAAAATTTAAATTTGAGTTATCATTTTTAATTAGGAATTAAATATTATTGAAATGATTAATTTAGGGATTTTTTAAATTAAAGAATAAATCTCTTCCTAATAATAATATCCCTATTTAATAATTCCAATTTTATTATTCTTCCAAATTTAATCAATTATTTAATTAAGGTTTATTTCAATTATTTTAAATTGTTTAATGGGTTTCAACCCTTTAATTATTTAAATTTCAATCATCCAAATCATATTAGGATCAAATATTTTACTTGTTAATTTTTATAAAACCTAAAGTTTTAATTAGGGGTTAAAGTTATTAATTACCATTTTACCCTTCAAGCTTAATAATTTCATAACTCACTAAATTGGGCTCAAATGAACTTGAAATTTTTATATGACTTTACTCATATGCCAATAAAGACATGAGAGGAGAAAATGTGATTTTTCTGTATTTAATTTATTTATATAATTATTTTTAGTGGAAAGTTTCTGTCCTTAAGAATATTATGGGACATTCCTAATGACCAGAGGACCACTTGGACCAATTTTGGTGATTTTTTGAATTATATTATTTTTATTATAATTATTTTAAGTTTTGGAGTATTAATTAATTTAAAAAATAAAATAAAGGTTGAAAAATAAAATTTATATTTTTCAAAAATCTCTCTGATATCAAGGAAATCAGAGAATCAATTTTTGCAATTTTCTGATTTTTCTATGATTTATTATAATTATTTTAGTGAAAATGCCAAAAAAATGTATTTTTTAATTTTTAAATTACCTTAGGGCTTTAAAATTTAATATCTCATTAAATAGACCTAAGAAAAATATGGGGTTTGTTCCTAAGTGATTAAAATTCAAAATGTGACATTTTGGTGAATTTTATTATTTTTATGATTTTTATTATTTTTTTAATTATTAAAATATTAAAATAATACAAAAAATCAACTTTTTTAGAAAATTGAAATTTTAATTTTCTTAAATTCCCTTGATATCTGAGAGGCTCCAAAACCAATTTGGTAAATTTTTAAAATTTATTTTGAAAGTTATGAATTTTTAAAGTTCAAATTGACTAAATGGCTTAATCAACCCATTTAGTAGGGCTAACCAAGTCCAATTGACTTAAAATTTTCATGGTGGGTTCCTCTGATCCTAAAGGTCAGTGGAGAATTGATTTCAAGTCAATTTGATGTATGGTTAGCTCTAATTAATTAGGGATCTATTTTGGGTGTTTAAGCCAATTAGGGTTATTTTAAATGAGTTTACTCAAAACCTATTTTTCCTAGGGTCCTCTGGTCATAAGAGACATCACCAAATTTTCCTAGAATTTATTTCACAACATGCTAATTATTGGAATTAAAATACTCAAAACAATAACATGAATTTGAAAAATCAATAACTTCTCAAAGGGATGGCCTCTGACTTTGGAAAATTCAAGAAATGTTCCCAAATTCGGAGGCTTCAAAAGCCCTATGGTCACATGCCATGGTGAATTTCCTATATGCATGGAGAATTAAAATAATGCGGACAGAAAATAAATTATTAAAAATAAAATACTTGATGAAATTAAATGATTTCTTTTCCACATTATTCTCCTCTCGTTCACCGAGCAAGAGGGTATTATTATTTTATTTTTCTGATTTTCCTACACAAAGTTATGGATTTTTGAAGTTTAGGGAATAAAATAAATCAGAAAATCCCTAATTTTCTATTTATCCGAGTCGGCGCCGCGTCAACCTTAGCATCTTCGAAGTGCCGCATGGCGCGCTCCCATTCGACGCCGCCGCTTGAGTCAGCAGCCCGGGTCCCGCCTTCCGCGTATCATCTACCGATCCGACCTAATCTGAGCCGTCCGTCCGTGCGTGTATTAAATGGACGGCATCCATTCATCGTCCCCAAGCGTCCTCACCCGAGAGCCGTCCACACTAAATCCCTAATATCTCACTCGATACTCAATGGATTTTCGTGTTCTAATGCTCTATGGATTCGTCTTGAAGAGATGAATACATCTATACGGTGATCATGCATTGAAATTAAAGCATTTGAAATGGAGAATCTCCAGAAGCTCGGGATGAAGAATTAGCTCATACCTTTGCTCAGAGAAGTGTGGCTTCAATCCGAGGGTTGTGTCACCTTCGATTGCGTCCCAACAAGCTCCGGATGAAGTCTCCGGTGCAGTGAATTGCCTAGGTAGGATTTCGACCACAGCCGATCACAAAGCTTGGAGGCCGGAGCAACCGGGTGGCCTCGGAGATGGGGCTTTTGTTGGTGGACACCTTCTCTTGGTCCGGTGAAGGTGTAGGACCAATCGATTTGAGGATTGATCCATCGTGGAGAAGTGTCCTGGTTTTGGGTGGAATTTCGGTTGAGAAATTGGATTTTGTCGGTGGGGATTAGGGCGAATTGACACTAGGGATCAAGCTGCTCTAAGGGTGGAGAAGGGTTTGGAACAATTTTGGCGAGTTTCGGCAAGGTTTGTGCAACTCTCTTCTCATGGCCGTGAGGGGGTGGTGTTTAAATAGGAGAGGGTGGAGGGCCTCCCGGGGAGAGTTAGGGCTTGGGATCAGTCTGCTCTGGGCATGGGAAGAACGGCCATGGTGGCCATTGGGCATGGGGCGGCTCAGCGAGGGAGAATTCCAAAGTTGGCTCACATGCGAGCTCTCGGCCATGGTGTTTCCGGCGACACAGTGGCTGGCCGGCCGGGCATTGGTCACCATCTTGTTCGGGTGGGTCGTGGTCGAGGTTTAGTGTAGGCGATTGGCAAATGCCATGTGTAAAAGGCTTGGATTAGAATGGAATGGGAGAGGGCTCATTTTGGCTCAAATTGGTTAACCCCTCCATTTGGGCTAGGTGCACCACCCAAGGCCTGGTTTAGGCTGAATGGAAAGTGATTTAGGTCAGCTTAATCAGTGGGGAATGGTCACCATCCAAGTACAATTAAGCTTAAGCAAGATTTAGTGGAATCATGGGAGTGGTTAATCACCTTTAGGAATTAAGGAAAGAGTCTCCTCCTTTTCCCAAAATGGCATGGTGACATGTAAAGAGGCTCTCATGGCTTCCATGTGGCTCATGCATGGCTTCATGGCTCACCTTTAGCTTGGGAAAAGTCAAGTCAATTTCATGGAAATGGATTTAAGAAAAATTTTGGTATTTAGGGGTGATTTGGCATGAGGCTTGATTTGGAATTATTTGATGATGGGATTATAACTTAGGGAATGGCTTTGATTAAATGGATGGCAAATGGAAATGTCATGTGGGCTTTAGGGCCAATTTTGGGCTTTTGTATTTGGTGGAAATGGGCTTTTAGGAAGGTTTAATGAAGTGGGCTTTTGGATTTTAAAATGGATTTTAGGATAGAATTTTAGTAAAGGCTTGGGCCAAATAATTGTTGGGTTTAGCTCACTGATGTGTCATGAGTGACTTGGAGCAAATTGGGAGTGATTTGGGTTTGAATTGGGTTGAATTTGGGCTTCTTTGGTGAATGAGCCAATATAGGTCAAATTGGGCTAACTTGAGCCAATGTTGGGCTAGGTTTGAAATTGATGTAAAATTAATGTTGGGAAATGTTTATGGGAGTGTTTCAAAGAGGTTTTGACTTTGGTTGGGCTTTGATTTTGGGGTTTGGGCTTATTTGGGTTAGGTTTGGGTTTAGGTCAAAATTGGGCTTTTTGGTTTTGGGTTGAATTTAAGTGGGATTTGGGCTTAAATGTTGGGCAAATGATGTTAGTGTTTTGTTTGTAGGGATGTTAAGGAAGGTTTAGAAAAGATTTGGGGTTAATTGGAGTTGAATTGGGTGAGTTTGGGTTAGGTTTGGGTCATGGGTCCAAATTGGGCTTTAAGGCCAAAAGTAAAATTGGATCCAAATGTCAATCAAATTGAACTTGGATTTGGTCTAGATTGGTGTTGGGAATGTTGAATGGAAGTTTAGAATTGAATTGGACCAGAATTTGGGTCAATTGGGTAGGCTTGGTTTGACATTGGGTTCACTTTGGGTTAAAATGGGTCAAATTGGGGGTTTTGATAAAAGTGGGGTAAATTGAAAAAATTGGCCCATGGTGTAGTTGAACAAAATGAAATTGGGAATATTTGGGATTTTCTGGAATTTTCTGGGAATTTTCTGAATTTCTGGATTTTTGGGTCAAGAGGGGTATTCTGGGTATTTGGAAGGTATTGGGAGGTATTTTTGGAATTTTTGATATTTTTGGGTATTGATGGTCAATTTGAGTGGAGAGAAATGTTTAGGAATGATTTTGGTGAATTTTGGATGATTTGGAAATTTTTGAGAAATTTGGGTAGTTTCAAGGGTTTTGGGTAGGCTAAGCGGGTGTAGGGTCCCCGGGGTCAAAAATTGAAAATTTGGAAAATTGAAGATTGGGTGAATATAAGTGGAATAAAATCATTTTGGTTGAGCCATGAAGCCATATCAAGCCCACATGAGCCATGAAGGGACTCCTTTGAGGCATTCACTATGTTGTTCCCAACCCTCTAGCTCGAGGGCTTAGGGGTTAAGGACCATCCATGTGAATCACCTACATGAGTCGGGAGGTCAAGTTAGGTATGGGTGTGGTTTTAGGAGGTGTGTGAAAGTGTAGTGTATGAGTGTAGTGTGTGTGTAAGTCAGCCCCTTCACCGGACCGGGCCACCTGGGACGATCCTAAGGCCAAAGAGTCCTATAGGAACCCATCCTTTAAACTTCCACATTTAATTTCAACCCTCTAGGTGATTAGGGGTCTACAATCAAGTTTGTGGAGTTTGCAGGGAGTTAAGAAGTGGTTTGAATTTCTAAAAGGTGGTGGATCCCAATTCTAGTCCTCTAAGATAGTCAAAGGAAAAGCCTAAGGCTAGATCCTAAGTAATAAAAGAAGAAGAGAAGACCTCATCAAAAATGAGGTCAACAGACCCTGTTTCTTCAGCTCGTCGACGTAGTCCACAGTCTCACTCTTCTCGTAGTGAGAGAAGACATCCGTATGCAACTCCAGTCCTTCCAGGATGTTGACATATCTTCCTCAAATTCTCTGAAAGTATTCGAAATTCTATTTTTGCACCCTCTGGATCATCTCAAACTCGTGCTCTGGAATTATCTAGAGCTGTCAGGTGCTAGTGACATACTGTGGGATGTACGACTCAACGCCAGCAGTTCTCTTGGAATCATCACTGTCTTAGGTGTAGGGTCTGTAGTAAACTCCTCTGGAACAACCTCTGCTATGGTTCTCTTGAGGGCTAGCCTCCTTGTGGCAGCTGTTGTGGTCGTCGAAATTTCTTCCTTGTTCTATTTTTCCGTCAATTTCTTCAGCATCTTATGGATACGGCGGTTCTTGTTTCTCCTTTGTGTTGGGGTCAACGTGGCTCTCTTCACCCCCTAGACTTCGGTAGGGGTAGCACTGACAAGCTCCCCTCCTGCGGCAGTTATCACTAATTTCATCTTGGGGTCATTAATCACATTGATCTTCCTTTTTTGATTTGTAGTATGATAAACTTTCTCGTTGAGTTTCATTACTGTCTTTTCATGAGACTCCCTGAGGCCTACAGTGGTCTAAGCAGTTTCTTCATATTCTAGCTTTAGCTGTGCAAAATCTGAGTCAACCTCGAGCACAACACCAACTTTCAGCTCTTCTCCGTTAAGTGCAAGACTTACGCCATTTTAAAAGAAAGGACCACCGTCCCGTCGACATCTTCCTATGAAGATAAGGAAGGGATCAGGGGCTAAACCAAAGAAGAACGAGAACAATAAGAATATCAAATTCATTGCAATTTATTTTATCTTGTAAGTTTATTAGGTGAAGGAGGGATTTGATTTGGATTTTGAAATTGGAACAATTTTCGATTTTTATTTTTATTTTGGAAAATCACTTTTGGATTTTAGTTTGAAATTTATTATTATTATTATTATTATTATTATTTTGGGTTCAGACCCAGCTGCACACAATTATCACACCGATTTTTATACGAGTGAAAAGTCCGCTCCTCGAAACATCACGTCACATAATACTTCTTTAGATATCGTCCGTTGATGGGAAGCATTGGTCGCTCTCCGCAACAATCCACGAGTTGGTAGGAGCTTCCTGAGTAGACTTTCTCGACTACAAACGGTCCCTCCCAAGTTGGCTCGAATTTACCTCCTATCTTGCGGTGTACAAGAATAGGTCTTCTTAGAATGAGAACTAATTCACCAACTCTTAAAGTTCTTGGGTGGACCAGCTTGTCGTGGGCCTAATTTTTCTTGGCTTGATATAGTTCGAGATTTTGCTGCACTGAAAGCCGTTTTCCTTCCAAGGTTTCCAATTCTTCTAGTCGTAGTTTGGCATTCTCTTATGTAATGATCTTATTCGCGACTACAATTCTGAGTGACAGAAGTTGAACCTCCAAGGGCAAGACGGTCTCGGACCCGTACACTAGAGCGTAAGGTGTAGACTGAGTAGGCATTCTGAAAGTTGTCCTGTAGGCCCATAAGGCTTCTAATAACTTCTCGTGCCAATTTCTCTTGTTTTCATCCCAAGTTTTCTTTAGAATTTGGACGAGAGTTATATTAAAAGCCTCGGCTAAGCTGTTTGCTCTTGGGTAGTAGATCTTCGAATGGCGCCAATCTATCCCGTGCCTTGTGACGAAATTGTTGATCTTTGTGCTTTTGAAAGCGGGCCCATTTTCTGAGATGATTTGGCGCAGTACCCCGAAACGGTAAACTATTTGATTCTTGAAAAATTGTAACACGTGATGTGCCTTTACTTCTCTGAGCTGTACTGCTTCTACCCACTTCAAAAAGTAATGTGTTACTGCAAGGATGAAAGGGTGTCCTCTTGAGGATGGCAATTCTATCGGATCCACAATATCCATGCCCCAACACTCAAATGGCCACGACGCGACTGTCGGATGTAGTACATTTGGAGGTTGATGTAGAACCACTCCATGTACTTGGCACTGGTGACAACTTTTGGCAAATTTCATGCATTCGGTCATCATTGAGGGCCAGTAGTACCCTGATCTTTTAATTTTCATTTTCATCTTCAGACCCGACTGATGAGTGCCACAAAGTCCTGAATGCACTTCTTTAACAATTTCACGAGCCTCCTACCGACTCAGGCACCTTAGCCACATCTGGTCAAAAGACCATTTATATAATGTATTGTTTATTAATGAGTATGACAGAGTTCTTTTCTTAATTTGATGAGCTAATGACTTATCGTCCTGTAGGTTTCCTGTTTGCAGGTAGTCTATTAATGACTGCTGCCAATCTTCTGCATTTTTTGTTACTACCGCAACTGTTTCTTCTCCTCATTCTGATTGTTGTATTGCATCCATGTCGAGCTGTGATAGAACCTGTTGTCCTTGAACTGACATTTCAACTGACTCATCTTGTAAGTAGGCAAATTATTTTGCGAGGCGGGCTAGCACGTCTTGTAGAGCCTTTTCTCTTCTGGTGATCTTATAGATCGTTACATTCGAAATCTACTTTAGCAACTTAATTGCATACTGAAAGTACTGCTCGAGTCTTGGTTTCGGAATCTTATACTGTCCTGCAACCTGTTGTATGATTAACTGCGAATCACCGTAGATGTTGACGTCGGCTATCCACATCTGAATGACTAACTCCAGTCCAGTTATAAGGGCTTCATATTTTGCTTCATTGTTCTTATGTGGTTCTGTCAAATGGTAGGAGTACCTTAACATTCCCTGCTCTGGTGTTATAAATATTAGTCCGATTCTTACCTTACCAGACACTATCATTTGCAATCCTTTGTCTCGTTGTGCTAATGATGCTCCGTTAAAGTACAATTCCCAACGTCAATAAGGGGGGTCTTCTAAGCTCATTTTCTGCTCGTCTGGTAAGTCGTCGCTGAGAGGCTTTTCTGCCGGTAAAGGGTGCACTGCGAGGTAGTCTGGTAGGACTTGTCCCTTTACGGCACGAGGAGGAATGAAAGTTATATTGAATTGCAATAGTATCATCGACCAGCTGGCAAGTCTGTCGGAAAGCATTGGTCGGGTTATCAAATATTGCAATGGATTAAGCTTCGAGATAAGGTTGACGTTATGAGAAAGCATGTAATGCCTGAGCTTTTAGGCCGCGAAGACCAGGGCCAAACAATGCTTCTCAATCGAAGGATACTTTACTTCTGTCAGAAATAGGCAATGACTTAAGTAGTAGAGAGCTTTTTCTTTACCCTCGTCATTGACCTAGGCTAGCAGGGCTCCGAGGGAGTCATCTAAAGTCGCGGTATAAAGTATCAAAGGACGACCCGAGATCGGGGCTACTAAGACAGGAGGTGTCAATAAGTATTGTTTGATGTCATCGAATGCATGTTGACCTTTGGAGTCCCAAGTAAACATGTCATTCTTCTTAACCAAAGCAGAAAAAGGCTGACACTTCTGTTGACCTCATATTTGATGAGGTCTTCTCTTCCCTCTTTAGTGCTTAGGATCTAGCCTTAGGCTTTTCCTTCGACTATCTTAGAGGACTAGAATTGGGACCCACCCCTTGGAAATTTGAACCACTTCTTGCCTCTCTACAAACCCCACAAGCTTGATGATAGACCCCTAATCACCTAGAGGGTTGAAATCAAATGTGAAGGTTTAAAAGATGAGTTCCCTATAGGATTCTGTGGCTTTAGGACCACCCTGGGTGGCTTGGTCTGGTGAGGGTTGACTTACACACTCACTACACTCACACTCTACACTCTCACACACACAATCCAAATCCTAAAACGACACCCATACCCAACATGACTCCTTGACTCATGTAGGTAATTCATATGGATGGACCTTAACCCCTAAGCCACTAGCTAAGAGGGTTAGGAACAACATAGTGAATGCCTCAAATGAGTCCCCTCATGGCTCATATAGGCTTCATATGACTTCATGGCTCAACGAAAGTGATTCCATTTTGCTCAAATTTGATCAATCTTCATTCTTCCAAAATTTCAATTTTTGGCCCCAGGGCCCCGGCCCCACCAAACCTACCAAATGCCCTTGGAACTACCCAAAATTTGCAAAATCACCTAAATTACCCAAAATTTCCCAAAACCATTCCTAAACATTTCTCTCCACTCAAATTGATCATCCATAGCCAAAAATACAAAAAATTCCAAAAGTACCCCCCAATACCCTCCAAATACCCAAAGTACCCCTTTTGACCCAAAAATCCAAAAATTCAGAAAATTCCCAGAAAATTCCAAAAAATTCTAAATATTCCCAATTTAATTTTGTGAAACTACACCATGGTCCAATTTTTTCAATTTACCCCACTTTTACCAAAACCCCCAATTTAGCCCATTCTTAACCCAAGTGAACCCAATGTCAAACCAAACCTACCCAGTTGACCCCAGTTTTGGTCCAATTCAATTCTAAACTTCAATTCAATATCCAAAATATCAATCTAGACCAAATCCAAGTCCAATTTTATTGACATTTGAATCCAATTGCAATTTTGACCTTAAGGCCCAATTTGGACCCATGACCCAAACTTAGCCCAAACCAAACCCAATTTAATTCCAATTGACCCCAAACCTTTTCTAAACCTTCCCTAACATCCCCACCAATAAGACACTAACATAATTTGCAGAATATTTGGACCCAAACCCTACTCAAATTCAACCCAAAACCAAAAAGCCCAATTTTGACCTAAACCCAAACCTAACCCAAATGAGCCCAAGTCCCAAAACCAAAACCCAACCAAAGTTAAAACCTCTTTGAAACACTCCCATAAACATTTCTCAACATTAATTTTACATCAATTTCAACCCTAGCCCAACATTGGCCCAAATTAGCCCAATTTGACCAACATTGGCCCATTTACCAAATCAAACCAAATTCAACCCAATTCAAACCCAAACCACCTCAAATTCATTTCAAATCACTCGTGACACACCCCTAAACCAAACCCAACAATTATTTGACCCAAACTTAGACAAAATTCCCATACATGAATTCATTCTTAAACCTAAAGGGCTTATCCCCTTAAGCCTTCCTAAAAGCCCACTTCCACATAATTCAAAAGCCCAAATCAATCTAAAGCCCACATGACACTTTCCCTCATCACAAATTCAATTTAAAATCATTCCTAAAGTCCTAATTTATCAATTAAACAATTCCAAATCAAGCCTCATAACAATTCCCATAAAAATGCCAAAATTCACAAAACCCTTTTTCATGAAGTTGATTTAACTTTTCCCAAGCCAAAGATGAGCCATGAAGCCATGCATGAGCCACATGGAAGCCATGAGAGCCTTGGACACCTCACCATACCCAAAATGGCAAGAGGAGGGGACCCTTTATTGATCCCCTTAGGAGTGATTAACCACTCCCATGTCTCCCCTAAACCTTACTTAAACTTAATTGTACTTGGATGGTGACCTTTCCCCACTAATCAAGCTGACCTAAACCACTTTCTCTTCAGTCCAAACTAGCCATGGGGAGGTGCACCTAGCCCAATCCATGCATTTGATCAAACTTAGCCAAAATACACCCTTACCCCATTCCACTTTGATTCAAACCCTTTACACATGGCAGCCACCAATTGACTTCAGAAACATCATGCCCTGACCCACCTGAACCTGAGGGTGTCCCATGCCTGCAAGCCAGCCGCCTGGATCGCCGAAAAACACCACACCTGAGAGCTCACATGTGAGCCAACACTGAAATTCCCCCTTGTTGAGTTGCCTCAAGTCCAGTGGCCACCATGGCTGTTCTTCTCTTGCATAGAGCAGCTGATCCCAAGCCTTAAACCCCCTGGGAGGCCCTCCACCCTCTCCTATTTAAACACCACCTCCTCTCGGCCATGAGAGGTGCTAAAAAAAACCTTAAGGAAACTCTGTTAAAATCATTCCAGACCACTCTCCACACATATAGCATTTGATTCCCACTAGATTCCAGCCCCAATTCCCTCCAGCTGACCTCAATTTTGAGTTCAAATTTCAGCATAAAAACCAGGACACTTCGTCACAGTGAGCCAATCCCCAAATTGATTGGTCTTACACCTTCACCAGACCAAGAGAAGAGGTTTCCCCCTTAAAGCCCCCTCACCAGGCCAGCCATTGCTTCCAGCCTCCAAGTTTTTTGATCGGGCTTGGTCGAAATCATACCTAGACAATTAACCAGGCCAAGGGACTTCATCTGGAGCTTGCTTGGACCCAATCAAATGTGACACAACTCTCAGATCGAAGCTTCAATTCTCTGAGCAAAGGTATGGACTCACTCTTCCTCCCGAGCTTCCGGAGATTCTCAATTTAGTTTTGGTCAATTTCAATACATGTTTACCATATGGATGTGTTCGTCTCTTCAAGACGAATCCATAGAGCATAAGAACTAGAAAATCCGTTGAGAATCGAGTGAGAAATTAGGGTTAGAAGGTTGACGGTCACGGGTTCACACCAGTCGTAGACGATGACTGGGAACCGTTGGATCGCGCGTGTATCGAGTGGACGGCCAGGATCGCGCCGGACATAGTAATGGTACATGAACCGCAGGCCCCTGGAGCGCTGAGTCGGATGGCGGCGCCGAATCAAAACACGCTGCGTGGCCTTTTGGAGACGCCGAGGTTGAGTCAGCGCCGCGTGGATAAGTAGGAAATTAGGATTTTCTTATTTATTTAATTACGAGAACTTTGAAAATTCATAACTTTGTGTAGAAAAATCCTAAAAAAAAAATAAAAATACCCTCTTGCTCAGTGAACAGAGGAGAATAATGTGGAAAAGAAATCAAGTAATTTCATTTAGTATTTTATTTTTAATAATTTATTTACTCTCTACACTATTTCAATTCTCCATGCATATAGGAAATTCACCATGGCATGAGACCATAGGGCTTTGAAGCCTCCGAACTTGGGAACATTCCCTGAATTTTCCAAGGTCGAGGCCATCCCTATGAGAAGTTATTGATTTTTCAAGTTCATGCTACTGTTTTGAGTATTTTAATTCCAATAATTAGCATGTTGAGAAATAAATTCTAGGAAAATTTTGGTGATGTTTCTTATGACCAGAGGGACCTAGGAAAAATAATTATTTGAGCTAATTCATTTTGAACAACCCTAATTAGCCTAAACACCCAAAAGTGGACTTTAATTAATTAGGTTTAACCATTCATCAAATTAAGTTAAAAACAATTCTCCACTGTCATCTAGGGATAGGAGAACACCACATAAAAATTTGAGATCAGTTGGACTTGGTTAGCCCCACCAAATGGGTTAATTAAGCCCCATGAATGAAATCAAAATTTTAAAAATTTGTAACTCACAGAATACTTTTCAAAAATTCACAAAATTGGTTTTGGAGCTTCTCTGATATCAGAGGAACTTAAGAAAATTAAAATTATAATTTCCTAAAAAAGTTGATTTTTATCATTATTTTAATATTTTTAATAATAAAAAAATAATAAAAATCACAAAAATATTAAAAATCACCAAAATGTCATATTTTGAATTCTAAATACTTAGGAACAAACCAAATATTTTTCTTAAGTCCCTAGGATAAGATATTAAATTTTAAAGGTTTAATGTAATTTTTAATATTAAAAATGTATTTTTCAACCTGTTCACTAAAATAATTCTAGTAAATCAAAGAAAAATTAGAAAATTATAAAAATTGGTTTCTGGTTTCTCTGATATCAGAATGATTTTTGAAAAATATATAATTCATTTTTCAGCCTTTATTTTATTTTTTAATTAATTAATACTCCAAAAATCAAAATAATTATAATAAATAAAATTAAATTCAAAAAATGACCAAAATTTTTCCAAATGGTCTTCTAGTCATTAGGAGTGCCCGTAATTTTCTTAAGGATAGAAAAATTCCCTTGGCCATCTTATTGAATTTTCCTTGAAATCCCTATTTTCTACAAAAAATAATTATATAAATAAATTAAATACAGAAAAATCACATTTTCTCTTCTAATGTCTTAATTGACATGTGAGTGAAGCCACATAAAAATTTCAAAGTCATTTCAGCTCAATATAGTGAGTTATGGAATTATTAAGTTTGAAGGGCAAAATGGTAATTAAAATTTTAACCCTTAATTAAAACTTTAGGCTTAATAAAATGAAAGAGTAAAATATTTGATCCTAATCTGATTTGGATGATTGAAATTTAAATAATTAAAGGGTAGAAACCCATCAATCATTTTTAAGAATAAACCTTAATCAATTAATTAATTAAATTTGGAAGATTAATAAAAATTGAAATTATTAAAATAAGGATATTATTTAAAAGACATTTATTCTTTAATTTAAGAGTCCCTAAATTAATCACTTCAATAATATTTAATTCCCAATTAAAATGATAATCCAAACTCAAGATTTAAGATACTAAAAGACTTAATCATTAAATTAAATATAAATTAAAACATTTAAACTAAATTAAATCAAAATTTCAATTAAATTAATACTTTAATAATTAAATTAAATCATCTTTAAAACGTTAAAAATAAAAATTAAATCAAATTAAAATTAAATTAAATCACAATTAAATCAAAGTAAATTCAAGTTAAATTAAATTAAATTAAAACATATTAAATTAAATTAAATTAAATTAAAAATAAAATCATGTTAAAATAAAATTAAACCAAATTAAATTAAATTAAATTAAATTAAATTAAATAGAATTAAATATAACATCACTTAAGACATAAAGAATTCAAAATGAAATCTAAAACAACTTGAACACTATTCCAAACTTAAACCCATTAATTAAAATTAAATTAAATCACAAATCACTAAAACATCATTTGCCCTTAAAAGCTCTTGTTATCATAACTCCCAGATGGAGCATTAGGTGAAGTGGCACTTCACTCATAGGATATTCAAACATCCTAGTTCACTGAGCAAAAGAACAAAACTTAATTAAACCTCCGATGATTACTTCACTCGATTAATTAAATCCATTTGGACTTAGTAACAATCCTAAGCAATATTGAAAAGATGTTTAAGACTCGTCTTAAGCACTTCCTCAATATGATAGGATGTTTATAAGAACAATTGAACTTAATTGTTCTTTGATGAAGAAAATTATCCTTAAACCAAAATACAAGAACTTAGACGTCATAGGAGATGACTAGCTATAGGACTAGGACTTTGATAGACAACCAAAACATTTCCCTTAGCTTTACCTAGGTACTTGTTGAAATATTTAAGTAACTTATCATGTGTTTTAAGTGCAGCTTGGGATGACGGGAAGACCCTCCAGGTACGCTTTTATTTTATTGCAATTTACTTTATTGCAAATGCACTCTACTTTTCTTGCATGATAAACAAATGTTGCATGAAAACCAAAACCTTTAGGATAGTCCCTGAACTGAAACTAAAACTAAATTAAAAATCACTACAAGATAAAATTCACCGCCACAACATTTCAAAATATAAAACAACTCAAAATTTAATCACAAACAGAATACAAAACTACAATTACAACTAAATTAAAACGTCTCGTTGAATGATCGGGAATACCTCGGATGATGTAACGTACGTGTTGCTAACGGGATTTCCCACTATCTAAATGAAAGTGGGGAACTCATTCAGTTGAGTTTAGCAAATTCATCTGGACTAAGTGAATTCAATGAAAATAACGGTGCCGGGATGACGGAACCGTGGGATCTTAATCGGTTTTGTTATAATCAACTTTAAGATTTGTTTTAATTAAAATATTAAAAACACTTGGATTTTAAGATTTATAAACCAAAACACTTCTCTCATTTCCTGATTTATGACTTCTAAAACTAAACCTCTGCAACAACAAGGAGCTTGGAGCACGGTGGGCAGCACGGCCATCTTCGTCAGCAAAACAACTCTACATCAGCTAAACATTCCTAGAATTAAACAACAAACCCATAAGATTTTGAGGTAGTTCGCCTAGTGCGCCGTAAATCTTAACTTCATGTTTAGGATTTTGCACAGCTCTGTTGTGCAATATAAGCCCTAACACTTTAGGATTCCAAGTTCGTCGTCCGATACGACATAAACCCTCACATCTTCGAGGCTATTTGCATGACTGCGTCATGCAAATATAAGTCCTAATTAATTAAAATTGGCAGGATGGAAACATTATGTAGATTTCCAAATTGAAGCCAAACCATAGGATAGTGTGGGAAGTTTCCAAGATTCTTCTTGGATCCTCAGCTTCTCCTACTTCTCTTCCTTTTGGACTCCTGAAAATAATTGTTCCAAATTTTGAGTCATTCCCTATTGAAATTTAAAAAATCCAATCCTTTGAAAACCTTAAACTTTGAAATTCTTGAGAGCAAAACCACTGATCATTATCGAGAGTTTTCTTAAATGATTCACTTCAATTAGGATGTAATTAACTATAGGGGCTTGCCCTTATAGGGAACTTTAAGAACCCAGGTAATATAAACCCTGCTTAATTTATTTATATTAAGTAGGGGAACTTGTCGGCTTATAAAATTGGTTCGCAGACTAAACGGATGTCACAAATCTCCTAGTTTATTTAATCGAGACCCATCATCAAGCAGTGTGTCTATTCTTTGGGATAGATACACGGTTTGTGGTGCGGTGCTCGTTTATATAAACTATTTGGGATGTGAGATCGGTTTGATTTCATATCTTAAAACTTTTAAACTTAAAATTACTTTCAAAATCAAATGTTATCTTTTAAACTATATATATATATATATATATATATATTTAAATTAAAATTAAAATATGAAAATTCGCCGACAATTTCTGTAGGCGACCCTGTTTTCAAAACACATAACCTAAAAAATATGCCGACAATTTCTGGTGACTCCGCTGGGGAATAGTTCCTCTCTCCATTTTGATTAGACAGTTTTGCTTTCATAAATCGGTTGTGAGCCCATGCCCCTAGTGGACCAAACTACCATTCTTCCGTTGGAATACCCCGTTCATTTCTGCCTTTAACGAGTATAGCCAACTCCTCTCGGATTTAGGAGCCACTGTTTAGACACCCCTAAACAAAAAGGTTCCGAGATCCTTTTACCTCTTTTCTAAGGAGGGGTGGACCCCCAATAGGTGTTAGTTTAGGAGCGGTCCTTCGAGTCGAGAAGTCTTGCGTAAGACTTTCTCTTTCTTTCCAATTCTGAATCGGATTCCTTACCTTCTCTAGGCCTTTGAATATTCTGTTCCCAATAAACAAACCCTCTAATGAATGACTCTTTTAACAAATAACTCCTTTTTATAAATACGTGAACAAAAATGTGTTCGTACTCTTTTCGATTCCTTTCTTTTTGTCCTGATGAGAAGAAGCATAACTTGGGACTGACATTCAGAATCTACCTTGCAGAAAATGTCTGCCCCGAAGCTGATTTTCTCCTTCACCAATGGACTGGACTTTGCTGTGTACAAGGATGAGCTGCCCGACAATGGGATCATTTGTTTTGGGCAAGGATTCGAAAATTCAAATGTCAAGATCACTGACGTTACCCTTTTCGCACTTACAGACAAAGTACCTGAAACTGAAAGACCTTTAATCGAGTTCAACCTCAAGTCAACTCAAGAGTTCCCTCCCCTGCAAAGGGTTCCAGCTGAGAAGAATACTACTGTCCATAGGAGAACTGTTATCTCTACCCCCACCGGTCTAGTCGTCTCTGCACCTACCCCGGCTTCCGCCAAACTAAAAGGGAAGGAAATTCAAATTTGTAACGAGCAAGTTACCGTGGAGGGTACAGATCTCCGTGCGAGACCTTCTGTTTTCGAAATTGGGTCTAGTTCAAGGGTTCCACCCCTAACACGAACTCAGAGAAGAAACAAAGGTAGGAAGATTGCCAGAAAAGCCAGAGCTGCTGAAGTCGCTTTCTTAGAAGAAATCCCTGAGTACACACCACTACCTGAGTACATACCATTGCCTGAGTATACACCACTTTTGGAAGGAAGTAGATTCCATCCCCTTTCTGCCATAGCTAACGAGGAAAATGTCCGCAAGATTGCTTCTACATTACCTCGACCCGCATACTATAGCGACGTACCGAAAGAAAAGGGCTAGGATTACACCATTCGCCCGACTACGGATCGTGATGTAGAAGTTACCAAAGAAAGAGAAATGTCCCGTATCGTAGATTTTAAGAAGAATAGGGCGGGTGCCAGCCAAGTCACGTCTTGGACCACGAGTAGAACCCGTTATCGCCACAGAAAAGCCGAATAAGAAGATGAAGGCTAGTCCACCTGTTGTTGTTTTAGGTTTACAGATCAGGGAGGATACCACCTTCCAGCATTCAGCTGACAGACCATCCGGTCCTAGGCCTTCTGCTGCTAGAAGGATGGTATGGTGTCCTATTACTGGTTAATTAAGACCGAAACAACGACCAGAAAAGGAAAGTCTCGTTAGGAGACTCAAGTCCGAAGAGAGCGCCACTGCAATGAAGGGGACTCCCAAGAAAAAAACCCAACAGCCATCACATGATAACTGTGAAACCGCACGAAAAAGACCATTGGAAGACGCTATGGAAAAGCTAAGAACCGACATTCAATGATTAGCAAGAGAAAGAGAAGAAAAGTTTGGAGATGAAGTTGACTCGTCGGAGTTCATGGATAACGAATATGTGGAGATCAACATGGTTGAAACACGAGCATCGTCAGCTTCGCAAGGTGCCCCGTAGGCTGCAGAGAGATGAACCGGAAGCATTAAGAGCACAAATTCGAGAAAAAGATGATACAATCTCTCAAATGGCAAAAAGGATGGAAGAGATGGCTGCAGCCCTAGCCACTCTTTAGAGTCAGGTTCAACCCCAAAGAGAAACACCTCCAGAAGTTATTCATATTACAGACGGGGGAAAAGAGATTGCATCTGTTAACGGAGACGATCAGCCAAAGAAGGATTCTACCCAGAATATGATTCTAGAGAAGGACATCAAGAACATGGTGGAACGACGAAGTGCGAGAAGCCTTAGCACGGTCTCAAGAGCGGAGCATCTATTCAGGCGGGTAGACCTTACCCCGAAGAATTCGATGCAGTACAATACCCAAAAGGCTTCGTACCACCTCTGTTCAAGACTTTTGATGGTACCAAAAATCCTCGACAACATGTTGCACATTTTCGCGCTAGTTGTTGCAATGCTGGTGGAAGTGACGCCTTGCTCTTCCGACAGTTCGTCAGCAGCCTGTCAGGGATCGCCTTCGATTGGTATGCAGAGTTAACGAACGGTTCGGTAAAGACATTTTCAGAATTAGAAAACCTCTTCGTGAAACGGTTTGCCAGAGCTCAGCACCATATCACCATCGGTGACTTAGTGGTGGAGAAACAGAAATCGAACGAGACTTTAGTGTACTACATACTTCAATGGAGAAATCTAAGCATGAAGTGTGAGCCACAGCTACAAGAGCAGCATGCTGTCGGTATATTGCTTAAAAGTATTCACGGCCCGATAACACTTCTCCTTAAGGGATTTACAATTAAGACTTTCGAGAAGTTGTTAAGCAAGGCCGGAATCTTGCAAGAGGAAGCGAAACAACTAAGTTTCGTCGACAAAACAAACAAACAGAAGCCTACGAAGACATTTAAAAAGATATCTGGGATCGTTGCGGCAGTTGATAAGGGCAAACAACCAATGCAAATACAGCCGGAGCAGCCGCAGTCCAGCTATCAACAACCTCAACAGAACTACCAACAACCTCAACCTGGTTATTAGCCAACGCAACAATATGAGCAACCGCCTCGCCCACAGCGCACGCTAAAGAAGCTTATAAATAGAGAGTATCCATTCAAGAATGAGGCAGTGCCAAAGATGTTCCGCAATTTGATGAAGACTTCGGATTTTTGACTACCAGAACCTAAGAAGCCAGAAGAAGTTAATAAGAAGGACCATCCCAACTACTGCCCTTACCACCAGATGCTTGGACATAAGATAGAGGATTGCATCACCTTCAAGAGTTAGCTTGACAACAATCTTCGAAAGGGGAACATAACGATCCCGAAGGAATACATGAAAGAACCCCAGAAAGGAGGTTCTGTCAATGTTATTTCAACGGATCCCATTGTTCCGATAGACCCTTACACAACTGATGATGGATGGAGTACCGCTTGGATGAAGTCATCGAAGAAAATTTTGGACCACATCCAGGCCACTTCGGAGCTTGCTTCAACTCAGAGTTTGATACCTGTTAAGCCGACGCTATCACTTGCAATTGGAGAACCGCCCCAGGAAGAAAAGATCATAGAAAAGAAGGAGATCGAAGAAGAAGAAAAGACCGAGGCTCCCAAGGCTAGGCTAGGGGCTGCTTATCCTAGGATGGTTGTTTCCGATTCGGAGGAAAAATTCCTCGAACCTCTGACTCTGTATGATTATTTGCTCGCTCCGGCGGGATCTTATAATGATAAGAGTTATGGCGTTGGCTACGTTTTGACTGTTTCTAACAATTATGTAACTAACGACAACCAATCTATTCCAGATCCCGAATCCGATACCAATAACAATGCTCAAATCATACATAACCTCGAAAATCATGATGACAAAGGAGACATTCACCAAGAAGGCTACGAAAGTTCAACAAGCGATGAATCTATTTGTGAATTCTAAGGAACTCCAATCACAATAGAGTTAGAGCTTTCAGATTTCGAAGCGACTCCGAAGAACTCCGTCATGTCGATTCAAAAGGAGACACTCGTAAACTCGCACTGCATTCAAAAGAAATCACGAAGTCAACTTAAGGAGCGGAAAGGTTCTATCTCTGAGAATGGGTCCAAAAGACAAAGGAAAGCAGGTGGTTGTTCAGGAAGAATCAACCCCACCAAAAGAATTGCCTATTCGGGAAGAAACTGAAACACACGGTAACAAAGTGGACTAATAACGTGCTAGCCCATCTTAGGAAACTACCAGCCAAACTGAGCATCTACGACACTCTCATTTCATCAAAAGAGATGAGGGAAGCTCTGATCAAGGCCTTACTTGATCCAGAGATTTGTTTAGCTCAGATGGCCGGAGATTCCTTAGACGAGGTTTGCTCATTAAAGGAACAGCGAGGTGTTACCTTCACGGACAGTGATCTACTACTTGGGACAGCCGATCACAACCGACCGTTGTACATTTCAGTTACAATCGGAAAGTTTACGCTCTCCAGAGTATTGGTGGATCCAGGAGCATCGATCAACATAATGAATCTTCGGACGCTAGCATACTTGGAAATTGATGCTCGCGAGCTTGAAGCGGACAAGATGTTACTAAGATGATTCAACCAGAAAGGAGAAAGAGCCCTTGGATCAATAACACTGTTGATGAAGACCGGTGACTTAGCAAAGACAACCGCAAAATTTCATATAGTTGATTCTGAAACATCGTTCAACGCGCTACTGGGCCGACCATGGATACATGAGAATCGGATGGTACCGTCGTCTCTGCATCATTGCATAAAATACTACAAAGGAGGAGAACAGTGCATTAAGGGTGATTTGCAACCTTTCTCCGTACATGAGATTGAAATCCATGAAGATGTAGCTTATTACGCACCTCCGAAGAGAACAATATTCTCCAGAAACACCATGCTAAATGAAGCAAAAGAAGTTCGAGACGATGAAGAACCTGAAGTTCTAGTCCAACAGTCACTCACCACTCCCTTACGATGAGATGGTGAAGGTTTCTCCAGAACTCGCATCCGAGGTCGAGGCCGGGGATGAGGTCGTGGAAGAGACACTGGGACAGTTGGACAGAAAAAGCCGGTGATCAACATTGATTGGGAGAACAACTCTGAGGAAGAAGAGGAAATCAAGAAAGAAGCAGCTACAATAAATTAGAAGAAACCACAATTCAAGATTTCTCTCGAAGATGAGAAGAACGAAGTATACAAATCGATGTACGAGAAGATTAACCACTATGTACACACTATGATCCTGACCCCAATCCAGTCTAATAAGATCGAGGGTATGGTGGTCAAAGAAGTACATAGCAACGGTGCAAAGTAAATCAAATTTTACCGTGGCACTTCTTCTTCCAATACTAAAAGCGATGTACAATTTGAAGATGTCACTTCTTCCGAATTAATGAAATTACCTTTTGAGTGGTACTCTCCCTATGTTCAAAATTTAATTCAGCGTGGTGTCTTACCTCGACAATTGACAAAAGGTCGATCATAACACTTAGAAAAATTATGGAACAATGCCGGTCGACCTACCAATTCAAAACATGGTCTCGGATTCGGCACAGTAGGTTCAGTTGACGATACAGAATTTTGCTTGGTTGTCACTTGTGAATCTAATGAAGACTGTTTGGAAACTACAAAAGATCTTGAAGATCTACAAATTGGAGATGCTCCTCCAGAATTCGATGAAGAAATCAAATCTACAATAGATGAGTTAATGGAAGTTAACTTAGGCACTAACGAAAAGCCTAGACCAACCTTTGTTAGCTCCTTACTCAATAAAGAGGATTCCAAGGAAATGATCAAGCTATTAATGGAATTCAAGGACTGTTTTGCTTGGAGTTACGATGAAATGCCAGGATTAGCTCCAGAAGTTGCAGTTCACAGGCTAGGAGTGGATTCTACTTCCGTTCCAATCAGACAAGCTTCCAGAAAAATGCGTCTAAAAATTGAACAACAAGTAATAGCTGAAGTTAAGAAGCTAATCGATGCTAAATTTGTCCGTGAAGAACAATACCGTACTTGGCTAGCCAATGTGATACTAGTCAGGAAGAAGAATGGTCAGATCAGAATCTATGTGGATTTCAGAGACTTGAACAAAGCATGTCCGAAGGATGAATTTCCACTACCAATTCCAGAGTTAATGATCGACATCGCTTCGACACATGAAATATTCTCTTTCATGGATGGATCTTCAGGATACAACCAGATAAAGATGGCACCAGAAGACGAAAAGCTCACGGCATTCAGGACACCAATCAAAGTGTATTGCTACACAGTAATGCCATTCGGACTAAAGAACGCAGGAGCAACATACCAAAGAGTAATGACAAAGATTTTTGATGAGCTCAGTCACAACCAAGTTGAGTGCTATGTGGATGATGTGGTCATCAAAAGCAAACTGAAGGGAGATCACCTGTATGATTTGAGAATTGTCTTCAAGCGACTAAGGCAATACAACCTTAAGATGAATCCCTTAAAATGCGCCTTCGGCATTACCTCCGGGAAATTCTTAGGATTCGTTGTCCGATACCGTAGGATCGAAATTGATCCGGAAAAGATTAAAGCTATCTTAGAAATGCCGCCTCCAAAAACCTTAAAACAGCTACGATCCTTTCAAGGGAAGCTGGCATATCTTCGATGCTTTATTTTGAACTTGTCAGGTAGGTGTCAGCCCTTTTCGGCATTAGTTAAAAAGGACACCAAATTCGTTTGGGAAGAAAAATGCTAATGGGCCTTCGAGCACATTAAACAATACTTAATAACACCTCCTGTCTTAGCAGCCCCAGTCTCAGGTATACCGTTGATACTTTATACCACGGCTCTAAACGACTCCCTTGGAGCCCTGCTAGCCCAGGTCAATGATGAGGGGAAAGAAAATGCTCTCTACTATTTAAGCCGTCATTTGATTCCGATGGAAGTAAAGTATCCTCCAATTGAGAAGCATTGTTTGGCCCTGATCTTCGCCGCCCAAAAGCTCAGGCATTACATGCTCTCACATAAGGTCAACCTCATCTCGAAAGTTAATTCGTTGCAATATTTGATGACCCATCCAACACTTTCTGGCAGACTTGCGAGGTGGTCGATGATACTATTGCAATTTGACATAACTTTCATTCCTCTCCGTGCCGTAAAGGGACAAATTCTAGTAGATTTCCTTGCAGCACACCCTTTGCCGGCATAATCGCCTCTCGACGACGATTTGCCAGACGAGCAGATAATGAGCCTAGAAGACGCTGATAATCAACGTTGGGAATTATACTTTGATGGAGCGTCCTCAGCACAGAAAGACAGAATTACAAACGATAGTGCCCGGTAAGGCAGGAATCGGACTAATCTTTATAACACCGGAGCGGTGGATGTTAAGATACTCCTACCATTTAACAGAGCCGTGCACAAACAACGAGGCAAAATACAAAGCCCTCATAACAGGACTAGAACTGACCATTCAAATGGGAATAACGGATATCAATATTTACGGAGATTCTCAGTTAATCATTCAACAGGTCGCCGGACAATACAAAATTTGAAAGCCAAGACTCGAGCAATACTTTCAGTATGCCATGAAACTGTTGGAACAAATTCTGAATGTGACAATCTACAAGATCCCTAGAAGAGAAAATGCTCTAGCAGATGCGCTAGCTCGCCTTGCAAAAGAATTTGCTCGCTTACAAGACGAGTCGGTTGAAGTGTTAGTTCGAGGACGACGAGTCCTATCACGGCTCGACATGGATATGATACGGAAATCAGAAAAATCAGAAGAATCAGTTGCAGCAGTGACGGAAAACACAGAAGATTGGCATCAGCCGCTAATAGACTGCCTGCAAACAGGGAAATTACCAGACGATAAGTCATTAGCCCATCAAATCAAGAAAAGAACTTTGTCTTACGCATTAATAAATAATACATTATACAAATGGTCTTTTGATCAGATATGGTTAAGATGCCTGAGCGGGTCTGAGGTTCGTAAAATTGTCAAAGAAGTACATTCAGGACTTTGTGGCGCTCATCAGTCAGGTCTGAAAATAAAAATGAAAATTAAAAGACTAGGGTACTACTGGCCCTCAATGATGACCGATTGCATGAAGATTGCCAAAAGTTGTCACCAGTGCCAAGTGCACGGAGTGGTTCTACACCAACCTCTAAATGTGCTACATCCGAAAATTGCATTGTGGCCATTTGAGTGTTGGGGCACAGATATAGTGTGTCCGATAGAACCGCCTTCTTCAAGAGGACATCGCTTCATCCTTGCAGCTACAGACTACTTTTATAAATGGGCAGAAGCAGTTCCACTCAGAGAAGTAAAGACACACCACGTGCTACAGTTTTTCAAAAATCAAGTCGTCTACCGTTTCAGAGTACCGCGTAGAATCATTTCAGATAATGGGTCCGCATTCAGAAGTACAAAAATCAACAATTTTGTCAGAAGACATAGAATTGATTGGCGATATTCAACGATCTACTACCCAAGAGAAAACGGCTTGGCCGAGGCTTTTAATAAAACCCTCGTTCAGATTTTAAAGAAAACTTTGGATGACAACAAGAGAAATTGGCACGAGAATTTGTTAGAAGCCTTATGGGCCTACAGGACAACTTTCACGACTCCTACTCAGTCTACACCTTACACTTTGGTGTACGGGTTCGAGGCAGTTTTACCTTTAGAGGTTCAACTTCCATCACTCAGGATCGCAGTTGCAAATAAAATTACTACAGAAGAAAATGCCAGATTATGACTGGAAGAACTTGAAAACCTGGAAGGGAGAAGACTTGCAGTGCAACAAAATTTGGAACTCGTACCAAGCTAAGATGATCTAGGCCCATGATAAGTCGGGTCCGCCCAAGAACTTTTAAAGTTGGTGACTTAGTTCTTGTTCTCAGAAGACCTATTCTTGCACATCGCAAGATAGGAGGCAAATTTGAGCCGACTTAGGAAGGACCGTTTGTGGTCGAGGCAGTCTACTCAGGAGGCTCCTACCAACTTGTGAATTGCCAAGGAGAACGACAAATGCTTCCAATCAACGGACGATACTTGAAGAAGTATTACGCAACTTGATGTTTCGAAGGGTGGCCTCTAAAATAGAGATTTATCCCTAGAAACACGGGTAAAGTAATCACTTTGTGACAGGGTCTGAACCCAAAAACATAAAAAATGGATAAAAAATATATGTACTAAAAATAAAATATATGAAAATCATAATAATAAAGTTTTACCCTTCCTTTCAAATTAAATCTTGTTCCTGATCTTTCTCCATCTTTTCCTACTTTCCATAAAAATTAAAATTAGAGTAAGTGAATAAGAATCTTCAGTGATAAATACTTTCTTAATGTTCTTGTTCTTAGTACAACCCCTGATCCTTTCCTTGTCTTTTGTGCAGGGAAATGTCGAACGGGCGGTTGGTCCTAAACTTTAGAAATGGTGTGAGTCTCGCACTTGATGAAAAGAGAGTGAAGGATGGAGCAGTGATAGAGATTTACTAGGACTTCACACCAGCTGGCTTACAATACGAAGAAAATGATTGGATCCCAGTTGATCGAGAAGAACCTCACAGCCAAACAATGATGAAAGTGGGAGGCCCGAGCCACCAATCCAACAACAAGAAAAGAAAAACAAACGCCGCAAAAGATAAGAAAATTATGTCCGTGGTTGCTACAGCAGAAGGTAGGCTTGTCAGTGCCGTGCCCGCAGAAATTCAAGGAGTAAGAAGAGCTACTCTCACTTGCTACCGGCGACGAAATAAGAATCGTCGTATTCGCAAAATGTTGACCGAGTTAGCGGAAGATCAACATGGACAGACAGTGGGTACTATTAGTGCAAATGCCCCAAAGAGACCGGTTCGCCAGGAACCAGAAAGAAGAACACCAACTCCAAAAAGGTTGGAACAGATGAAAGAAATACCAGGGAGAACAGAAATAGAGCCAGTACCTCAACGCCGAGCAGATATACCAGACCCGAGGAGTCTTGTTGCGAAAGCAACCCCAGAGGATGTCCCTACAGAGACTATCCCCTAGGAGCTGAGACATGTAGGAGAACATGCTGGGGTTGAGCCATACATCCCACAGTACGTTACCAGACACCGAGGAATTCAGATAATTCCAGAATATGAGCTGGAGAAAATGCAGCTAGTTGAAAAGAAGACCTTTGAATACTTTGGAAGGATTGGAGGCAGAAGAATCAACATTTTGGAAGGCCTCGAGTTACACACAGGTGTATTCTCAGAGTACGAGCAACAACAGATTGTGGATTGCATTCTAGAAATTCAGAAGATGGGTCGAGTAGGCCGTCTGAGAGAAAAGACTTATTCAGAACCCCGGAAATGGATGTCAGGGAAAGGAAGAGTCACAATACAATGAGGATGTTGCTATAACTTCGCAGACAGAAAAGGGAATCCACCAGGGATACTCCGTCACGGTGAGGTGGATCCCATGCTGAGAATAATTAAAAGGATGGTGAAAAGAATGATAACGTGGAGGGTACGCCGACGGATCGCATACCCAACGGTTGCATCATCAACATCTATCAGAAGGGCGACTGCATACCTCCACACATAGACCACCACGACTTTGTCAGACCTTTCTGCACAATTTCGTTCGTCAACCAGTGCAATATCATGTTCGGATCTGACCTCCGGATAGCAGGCCCGGGTAAGTTCCGAGGGCTAGTGGAAATACCACTTTCGGTAGGTTCTATCATGATATTACAAGGAAATGGAGCAGACGTCGCAAAGCATTGCATACCGGGAGTACCAGTGGAGCGGATCTCCGTCACTTTTAGAAGGATGGACGACAGAAAGGCACCATACGATTTCCCGCCAGATCCAGAATTGGAGAGTCTCCGGCCCTACGAGTTGTGAGTTACATGGGAGATAGAACACCTCCAAAGCATATCCATACGGCATTCCTGCCAAGGGTGGCTTGGAAGGTGATGTTATTGTCCATGTACCTTACTATTCAGACATGGATTTAACAGATACCTTTTTGGATGGAATCAACAAGAATCATACATAGTCCGTTTTGAGTCATGGATTGTATGAGGAATATTTCAGATCGAGTTGTACGATGTATTTTCAACAAGATTGGAATGAAAGTGACCATGTCACATTTTGCCTTCACCTCTTTTTGTGCAAATTGACTGGGAAACGCTATTAAAGTTAAATGAACTTCGAACAAAGAACAGGAAAGAAAAGGAAAATAAATAAGAGACTCTTTTTCATAAAAATCCGAACATTAAAAAGAACTTCAAATCAACATGAACTCCTACAAACATTCTCTGCACTTTACAATATGATTTCACGATCTCTACATTCATAAATCTCAGCAATATGTTCAGTCTCTGCATTCATAAAACTCTGCATTCCCAAATATCAACAAAATCTTTCACAACCACTGCATAAACTGAATCTCAACAATTGGGATAGGCTTCCGCTGTACTCCCATCTCAGTAATCTCAGCAATCGGGATAGGCTTTCGGATAGGCTTCCGCCATACTCCCATCTCAGCAATCTAAGCAATCGGGATAGGCTTTCGCCGTACTCCCATCTTAGCAATCTCAACAATCGGGATAGGCTTCCGCCGTACTCCCATCTCAGCAATCTCAGCAATCTCAGCAATCGGGATAGGCTTTCGCCATACTCCCATCTCAGCAATCTCAGCAATCGAGATAGGCTTTCGCCGTACTCCCATCTCAGCAATCTCAGCAATCGGGATAGGCTTCCGCCGTACTCCCATCTCAGCAATCTCAGCAATCGGGATAGGCTTCTGCCGTACTCCCATCTCAGCAATCTCAGCAATCTCAGCAATCGGGAAAGGCTTCCGCCGTACTCCCATCTCAGCAATCTCAGCAATCGGGATAGGCTTCCGCCGTACTCCCATCTCAGCAATCGGGATAGGCTTCTGCCCTACTCCCATCTCAGCAATCTCAGCATTCGGGATAGGCTTCCACCCTACTCCCTTCTCAGCAATTCTTAGCACTTTGGATATGCACAGTCCTACTCCTTTCTCAGCAATCTCAAAATTTGACCCTCTCAGCAAGAAATTGAAATTAAAACTCTCTACATTTTGGATACGCATTGTCCTATTCTTCCTCAGCATTTGGAATAGGTTCAGTCCTGCTTCCTTCTCAACATACAAATGCATCCGGGTGGGCCTTAGCTCTACTCTTTTCTCCGCATAAAATCAAGTTGAAACTCAAATCGAAATTCAAACTCAAAATTAAAACTTGAGACAGAAAATGAAACAAATCTAAGATCCAATCTCTTGAAATCTTGTGATCTGAAATTCACCTCCTTTTTCCCCAGCGAGAGTTCTGGAATCTTCAGTCTTGGAGATTTACCTAATACTCCCCAGTGGAAATTTCTTACACTTCGTCCTAAGTTTGTCACTTGGACATCTGTTTTGGTTTTGTTGATCTCTTTGGTCAATGCCAATACGCGCGGTTTGCTTGGTTAGCACACCACACCTATTGGAGGTCCATTTGTTGACCTCATTTTTAATGAGGTCTTCTCTTCCCTCTTTAGTGCTTAGGATCTAGCCTTAGGCTTTTCCTTCGACTATCTTAGAGGACTAGAATTGGGACCCACCCCTTAGAAATTTGAACCACTTCTTGCCTCTCTACAAACCCCACAAGCTTGATTGTAGACCCCTAATCACCTAGAGGGTTGAAATCAAATGTGAAGGTTTAAAAGATGAGTTCCCTATAGGATTCTGTGGCCTTAGGACCACCCTGGGTGGCTTGGTCTGGTGAGGGTTGACTTACACACTAACTACACTCATACTCTACACTCTCACACACACAATCCAAATCCTAAAACCACACCCATACCCAACTTGACTCCTTGACTCATGTAGGTAATTCATATGGATGGACCTTAACCCCTAAGCCCCTAACTAAGAGGGTTAGGAACAACATAGTGAATGCCTCAAATGAGGCCCCTCATGGCTTATATAGGCTTAATATGACTTCATGGCTCAACCAAAGTGATTCCATTTTGCTCAAATTTGATCAATCTTCATTCTTCCAAAATTTTAATTTCAACCCCGGGGCCCCGGCCCCACCAAACCTACCAAATGCCCTTGGAACTACCCAAAATTTGCAAAATCACCTAAATTACCCAAAATTTCCCAAAACCATTCCTAAGCCTTTCCCTCCACTCAAATTGATAAACAATAGCCAAAAATATGAAAAATTCCAAAAGTACCCCTCAATACCCTCCAAATACCCAAAGTACCCCTCTTGACCCAAAAATCCAAAAATTCAGAAAATTCCTAGAAAATTGCAGAAAATCCCAAATATTCGCAATTTCATTTTGTCCAACTACACCATGATCTAATTTTGTAAATTTACCCCACTTTTACGAAAACCCCAAATTTAGCCCATTCTTAACCCAAGTGAACCCAATGTCAAACCAAACCTACCCAATTGACCCCAGTTTTGGTCCAATTTAATTCTAAAATTCAATTTAATATCCATAATATCAATCTAGACTAAATCCAAGTCCAATTTGATTGACATTTGAATCCAATTGCACTTTTGACCTTAAAGCCCAATTTGGACCCATGACCCAAACTTAGCCCAAACCAAACCCAATTTAATTCCAATTGACCCCAAACCTTTTCTAAACCTTCCCTAACATCCCCACCAACAAAACACTAACATAATTTGCCCAATATTTGGACCCAAACCCTACTCAAATTCAACCCAAAACCAAAAAGCCCAATTTTGACCTAAACCCAAACCTAACTCAAATGAGCCCAAGTCCCAAAACCAAAACCCAACCAAAGTTAATACCTCTTTGAAACACTCCCATAAACATTTCCCAACATTAATTTTACATCAATTTCAACCCTAGACCAACATTGGCCCAAATTAGCCCAATTTGACCTACATTGGCTCATTTACAAAATCAACCCAAATTCATCCAAATTCAAACCCAAACCACCCCAAATTCATTTCAAATCACTCATGACACACCCCTAAACCAAACCCAATAATTATTTGACCCAAACTTCTACAAAATTCCCATCCATGAATTCATTCTTAAACCTAAAGGGCTGATCCCCTTAAGCCTTCCTAAAAGCCCACTTCCACCAAATTCAATAGCCCAAATCAATCTAAAGCCCACATGACACTTTCCCTCATCACACATTCAATTTAAAATCATTCCTAAAGTCCTAATTTATCAATTAAACAATTCCAAATCAAGCCTCAAAACAATTCCCATCAAAATGCCAAAATTCACAAAACCCTTTTTCATGAAGTTGACTTAACTTTGCCCAAGCCAAAGATGAGCCATGAAGCCATGAATGAGCCACATGGAAGCCATGAGAGCCTTGTACACCTCACCATACCCAAAATGGCAAGAGGAGGGGACCCTTTAATGATCCTTTAAGGAGTGATTAACCACTCCCATGTCTCCCCTAAACCTTACTTAAACTTAATTGTACTTGGATGGTGACCTTTCCCCACTAATCAAGCGGACCTAAACCACTTTCTCTTCAACCCAAACTAGCCATGGGGAGGTGCACCTAGCCCAATCCATGCATTTGACCAAACTTAGCCAAAATACACCCTTACCCCATTCCACTTTGATTCAAACCCTTTACACATGGCAGCCACCAATTGACTTCACAAACATCAAGCCCTGACCCACCTGAACCTGAGGGTGACCCATGCCTGCCGGCCAGCTGCCTGGATCGCCGGAAAACACCACACCCGAGAGCTCACATGTGAGCCAACACCGAAATTCCCCTTCGCTGAGTTGCCCCGAGTTCGGTGGCCACCATGGCTGTTCTTCTCTTGCATAGAGCAGCTGATCCCAAGCCTTAAACCCCCCTGGGAGGCCCTCCACCCTCTCCTATTTAAACACCACCTCCTCTCGGCCATGAGAGGTGCTGAAACAAACCTTAAGGAAACTCTGCTAAAATCATTCCAGACCACTCTCCACACATAGAGCATTTAATTCCCACTAGATTCCAGCCCCAATTCCCTCCCCCTGAGCTCAATTTCGAGTTCAAATTTCAGCATAAAAACAAGGACACTTCTACACAGTGAGCCAATTCCCAAATTGATTGGTCCTACACCTTCACCAGACCAAGAGAAGAGGTTTCCCCCTAAAATCCCCCTCACCAGGCCAGCCATTGCTTCTAGCCTCCAAGCTTTACGATCGGGCTTGGTCGAAATCATACCTAGACAATTCACTAGGCCAAGGGACTTCATCTGGAGCTTGCTTGGAACCAATCGAACGTGACACAACTCTCAGATCGAAGCTTCACTTCTCTGAGCAAAGGTATGGACTCACTCTTCCTCTCGAGCTTCTAGAGATTCTCAATTTAGTTTGGGTCAATTTCAATACATGTTTACCGTATGGATGTGTTCGTCTCTTCAAGACAAATCCATAGAGCATAAGAACTTGAAAATTCGTTGAGAATCGAGTGAGAAATTAGGGTTAGAAGGCTGACGGTCACGGGTTCACACCAGTCATAGACGATGACTGGGAACCGTTGGATCGCGCGTATATCGAGTGGACGGCCAGGATCGCGCCGGACAGAGTAATGTGACATGAACCGCGGGCCCCTGGAGCACTGAGTCGGATGGCGGCGCCGAATCAAAATACGCCGTGTGGCCTTTCGGAGACGCCGAGATTGAGTCAGCTCTGCGTGGATAAGTAGGAAATTAGGATTTTTCTTATTTATTTAATTACGAGAACTTTGAAAATTCATAACTTTGTGTAGAAAAATCCTAAAAATAAAATAAAAATACCCTCTTGCACAGTGAATAGAGGAGAATAATGTGGAAAAGAAATCAAGTAATTTCATTAAGTATTTTATTTTTAATAATTTATTTACTCTCTGCACTATTTCAATTCTCCATGCATATAGGAAATTCACCATGGCATGAGACTATAGGGCTTTTGAAGCCTCTAATCTTGGGAACATTCCCTGAATTTTTGAAGGTCAGAGGCCATCCCTATGAGAAGTTATTGATTTTTCAAGTTCATGTTACTGTTTTGAGTATTTTAATTCCAATAATTAGCATGTTGAGAAATAAATTCTAGGAAAAATTTGGTGATATTTCTTGTGACCAGAGGGACCTAGGAAAAATAATTTTTTGAGCTAATTCACTTTGAACAACCCTAATTGGCCTAAACACCCAAAAGTGAACTTTAATTAATTAGTGTTAACCATTCATCAAATTAAGTTAAAAACAATTCTCCATTGTCCTCTAGGGATAGGAGAACACCACATAAAAATTTGAGATCAGTTGGACTTGGTTAGCCCCTCCAAATGGGTTAATTAAGCCCCATGAATGAAATCAAATTTTAAAAATTTATAACTCACAAAACACTTTTAAAAAATTCACAAAATTGGTTTTGGAGCCTCTCTAATATCAGAATAACTTAGGAAAATTAAAATTATAATTTTCTAAAAAAGTTGATTTTTATCATTATTTTAATATTTTTAATAATTAAAAAATATTAAAAATCACAAAAATATTAAAAATCACCAAAATGTCATATTTTGAATTCTAAACTCTTAGGAACAAACCAAATATTTTTCTTAAGTCCCTAGGATAAGATATTGAATTTTAAAGGTTTAATGTAATTTTTAATATTAAAAATGTATTTTTCAGCCTTTTCACTAAAATAATTCTAATAAATCAAAGAAAAATCAGAAAATTATAAAAATTGGTTTTTGGTTTATCTGATATCAGAAAGATTTTTGAAAAATATAAAATTCATTTTTCAGCCTTTATTTTATTTTTAAATTAATTAATACTCCAAAACTCAAAATAATTATAATAAATAAAATAAAATTCAAAAAATCACCAAAATTTGTCCAAATGGTCTTCTAGTCATTAGGAGTGCCCCATAATTTTCTTAAGGACAAAAAAATTCCCTTGGCCATCTTATTGAATTTTCCTTAGAAATCCCTATTTTCTACAAAAAATAATTATATAAATAAATTAAATACAAAAAAATCACATTTTCTCTTCTAATGTCTTTATTGACATGTGAGTGAAGCCACATAAAAATTTCAAAGTCATTTAAGCTCAATTTAGTGAGTTATGGAATTATTAATCTTGAAGGGCAAAATGGTAACTAAAATTTTAACCCTTAATTAAAACTTTAGGCTTAATAAAATGAAAGAGTAAAATATTTGATCCTAATCTGATTTGGATGATTGAAATTTAAATAATTAAAGGGTAGAAACCCATCAATCATTTTTAAGAATAAACCTTAAACAATTAATTAATTAAATTTGGAAGATTAATAAAAATTGAAATTATTAAAATAGGGATATTATTTAGAAGACATTTATTCTTTAATTTAAGAGTCCCTAAATTAATTACTTCAATAATATTTAATTCCCAATTAAAATGATAATCCAAACTCAAGATTTAAGATACTAAAAGACTTAATCATTAAATTAAATTAAAATTAAAACATTTAAACTAAATTAAATCAAAACTTCAATTAAATTAATACTTTAATAATTAAATTAAATCATCTTTAAAACATTAAAAATAAAAATTAAATCAAATTAAAAATTAAATTAAATCACAATTAAATCAAAGTAAATTTAATTTAAATTAAATTAAATTAAAACATATTAAATTAAATTAAATTAAATTAAAAATAAAATCGAGTTAAAATAAAATTAAAATTAAATTAAAATTAAATTAAACCAAATTAAATTAAATTAAATTAAATAGAATTAAATATAACATCACTTATGACATGAAGAATTCAGAATGAAATCTAAAACAACTTGAACAATATTCCAAACTTAAACCCATTAATTAAAATTAAATTAAATCACAAATCACTAAAACATCATTTGCCCTTAAAAGCTCTTGTTATCATAACTCCCAGATGGAGCATTAGGTGAAGTGACACTTCATTCATAGGATATTCAAACATGCTAGTTCACTGAGCAAAAGAAAAAAACTTAATTAAACCTCGGATGATTACTTCATCTGATTAATTAAATCCATTTGGACTTAGAACAATCCTAGCAATATTGAAAAGATGTTTAAGACTCGTCTTAAGCACTTCCTCAATATGATAGGATGCTTATAAGAACAATTGAACTTAAATGTTCTTTGATGAAGAAAATCATCCTTAAACCAAAACACAAGAATTTAGACGTCATAGGAGATGACTAGCTATAGGACCAGGACTTTGATAGACAACCAAAACCTTTCCCTTAGCTTTACCTAGGTACTTGTTGAAATATTTAAATGACTTAACATGTGTTTTAAGTGCAGCTTGGGATGACGGGAAGACCCTCCAGTTACGCTTTTATTTTATTGCAATTTACTTTATTGCAAATGCACTTTACTTTTCTTGTATGATAAACAACTGTTGCATGAAAACCAAAACCTTTAGGATAGTCCCTGAACTGAAACTAAAACTAAATTAAAAATCACTGCAAGATAAAATTCACCGCCACAACATTTCAAAATATAAAACAACTCAAAATTTAATCACAAGCAGAACACAAAACTACAATTACAACTAAATTAAAACGTCTCGTTGAATGATCGGGAATACCTTGGATGATGTAACCCACGTGTTGCTAACGGGATTTCCCACGATCTAAATGAAAGTGTGGAACTCATTTAGTTGAGTTTAGCAAATTCATCTGGACTAAGTGAATTCAATGAAAATAACGGTGTCGGGATGACGGAACCGTGGGATCTTAATCAGTTTTGTTATAATCAACTTTAAGATTTGTTTTAATTAAAATATTAAAAACACTTGGATTTTAAGATTTATAAACCAAAACACTTCTCTCATCTCCTGATTTATGACTTCTAAAACTAATCCTCTGCAACAACAAGGAGCTTGGAGCACGGTGGGCAGCACGGCCATCTTCATCAGCAAAACAACTCTACATCAGCTAAACATTCCTAGAATTAAACAACAATCCCATAGGATTTCGAGGTAGTTCGCCTAGTGCGACGTAAATCTTAACTTCGTCTTTAGGCTTTTGCACAGCTCTGTTGTGCAATATAAGCCCTAACACTTTAGGATTCCGAGGTTGTCGTCTGATACGACATAAACCCTCACATCTTCGAGGCTATTTGCATGACTGCGTCATGCAAATATAAGTCCTAATTAATTAAAATTGGCAGGATGGAAACATTAAGTAAATTTCTAAATTGAAGCCAAACCATAGGATAGTGTGGGAAGTTGCCAAGATTCTTCTTAGATCCTCAGCTTCTCCTACTTCTCTTCCTTTTGGACTCCTGAAAATAAATGTTCCAAATTTGAGCTAATCCCTTTTGAAATTTCAAAAATCCAATCCTTTGAAAACCTTAAACTTTGAAATTCTTGAGAGCAAAACCACTTATCATTATCGAGAGTTTTCTTAAATGATTCACTTTATTTAAGATGTAATTAACTATAGGGGCTTGCCCTTATAGGGAACTTTAAGAATCCAGGTAATATAAACCCTGCTTAATTTCTTTATATTAAGTAGGTGAACTTGTCGGCTTATAAAATTGGTTCGCAGACCAAACCGATGTCACAAATCTCCTAGTTTATTTAATCGAGCCCCATCATCAAGTAGTGTGTCTATTCTTCGGGATAGTATACACGGTTTGTGGTGCGGTGCTCGTTTATATAAACTATTTGGGATGTGAGATCGGTTTGATTTCATATCTTAAAACTTTTAAACTTAAAATTACTTTCAAAATCAAATGTTATCTTTTAAACTATATATATATTTAAATTAAATTTATTATATGAAAATTCGCCGACAATTTCTGTAGGCGACCCCCTTTTCAAAACACATAACCTAAAAAATATGCCGACAACTTCCTAACAAATTTGAAATAAAGCATCGAAGATATGCCAACTTCCCTTGAAAGGATCATAGTTGTTTTAAGGTTTTGGGAGGCGGCATTTCTAAGATAGCTTTAATCTTCTCTGGATTGATTTCAATTCCGCGATGTCAGGCAACACATCCTAAGAATTTCCCAGAGGTAAAGCTGAAGGCTCATTTCAAGGGATTCATCTTAAGGTTATATTGCCTTAACCGCTCGAAAACAAATCTTAAATCATACAGATTATCTTCCTTCAGTTTTCTTTTGATGACCACATCATCCACGTAGCACTCGACTTGGTTGTGAATGAGATCATCAAAAATTCTTATCATTGCTCTATGGTAAGTTGCTCCTGCATTCTTCAATCCAAAAGGCATCACTGTGTAGCAGTATATTCCGATTAGCGTTCAGAAGGCTGTGAGCTTTTCATCTTTCGGTGCCATCTTTATCTGGTTGTATCCTGACGATCCATCCATGAAAGAGAAGACTTCGTGTGTTGAAGCGATGTCGATCATTAATTCTGGAATTGGTAGCGGGAATTCGTCCTTTAGGCACGCATTGTTCAAATCTCTGATATCCACACAGATTCTAATCTGACCATTCTTCTTTCTGACTGGTACCACGTTGGCTAACCAAGTCGGGTATTGTTCTTCATGGACAAATTTAGCGTCTATTAGCTTCTTAACTTCTGCTATAACTTGTTGTTCGATTTCTAGACGCATTCTTCTTGGAGCTTGTCTGACTGGAACGGTATTGGGATCTTCTCCTAGCCTGTGAACTGCAACTTCTGGAACTAATCCCGGCATTTCGTCGTAACTCCAAGCAAAGCAGTCCTTAAATTCCATTAATAGCTTGATCATGTTTTCGGAATCTTCTTTGTTGAGTAAGGAGCTAACAAAGGTCGGCCTAGGCTCTTCACAAGTACCTAAGTTTACTTCTATTAACTCGTCTATTGTAGATATAATTTCTTCTTCAAATTCTGGCGGAGCATCTCCAATTGACAGATCCTCGAGATCATCTGAAGCTTCCAAGCAGTCTTCAATAGACTCACAAGCGACAACCAAGCAAAATTATGAATCATCAGCTGGCCCTACCGTGCCGAAACCAAGAACATGTTTTGAGTTGGGAGGCCTTCTGGCATTACTCCATAACTTTTAAAGTGGTGTGATTGGTCTTTTGACCACTACTTAGGTAAGACACCACATTGAACCAAATTTTGAACATATGTAGAATACCACTCAAAAAATAATTCCATTAATTCAGATGAAGCAACATCCTAAAAATTTACATCATTTTCAGTTTTGGAAGAAGAAGCACCTCGGTAAAATTTGATTGGCTTAGCAACTTCATCATGTACTTCCTTGACCACCATACCCTCAATCTTCCTAGGATAGATCTGGTTTAGGGTCATAGTATGTACATAGTGGTTTATCTTATCGTACATTGCTTTGTATTCTTCATTCTTTTCATCTTCTAGTGAGATCTTGAACTGAGGTTTCTTCTGACTTATTGTTGCTGCTTCTTTCTTGATTTCTTCTTCTTATTCTTTAGAATTGTCCTCCCAATCAACTTTAATAACTGAATTCTTTTGTTCAACTATTCCACCATTTCTACCTCGACCTCGTCCTCAGCCTCAACCTCGGATGCGAGCTCTGGAGAAACCTTCACTATCTCGTCGTAAGGGAGTGGTGAGTAATTGTTGAACTAGAATTTCAGGTTCTTCATCGTCTTGAGTTTCTTGTACTTCATTTGGTAGCATTTCTGGTGAAAATTGTCTTCTTTGGAGGCGCGTAGTAGGCAACATCTTCATGTATTCCAATTTCGTAAACAGAAAATGGTTGCAAGTCACCTTTGATGCACTGTTCTTGTCCTCCTTCATAATACTTTATACACTGGTGTAGAGACGACGGTACCATCCAGTTTTCATTGATCCATGGTTGGCCTAGTAGAGCGTTGAATGATGTTTCAGAGTCAATTATGTAGAATTTTGTGGTTGTCCTTGCTAAGTCACCGATCTTCATTGACAGTGTTCTTGATCCAAGAGCTCTTTCTCCTTTCTGATTGAAGCCACTTAGTAACATTTTACCTACTTGAAGCTCACGGGCATCAATTTCCAATTAGGCTAACGTTCGAAGGTTCATTATGTTGATTGATGCTCCTGGATCAACTAACACCCTAGAGAGCATGAATTTTTCGATGGCGGCTGAAATGTACAAGGGCTGGTTGTGATCGGCTGTCCCAAGTAGCAAGTCACTGTCCGTCAAAGTAACACTAAATTGTTCTCTTAACGAGCAAACCTCATCTATGGAGTTGTCGGCCATTTAAGCTAAGCAAATCTCTGGATCAAGTAAGGCCTTGATCAGAGTTTCTCTCATATCATTTGAAAGGATTAAAGCATCGTAGATGCTCAGTTTGGCAGGAAACTTCTGAAGATGGGCTAGCACGTTATACTCCACTTTATTGTTTGGTCTTTCGACTTCTTCCCGAACGGGCAACTCTTCTGCTGGGGTAGGCTCTTCCTGAGTAACCAGCTGCTTTCCTTTATCTTTTGGACCTATTCTCGAGGGTAGAACCTTTCCGCTTCTGAGGTTGACCTATATTATCTCTTCCTCTGAGTCTGATTCTAGATTAGCTGGCGCTTCCTTTTTTTGAATCGGAGCAGCAGATTCTTCTAGAGTCACTTTGGTATCTGTGAACTCTAGCTCAATCATGATAGGAGATCTTGGAATTCACAGACGGGGTTGTCATCTTCTAGACCATCACAATCACTACCTTCGAGGTTTTGTATGATTTAAGAATCTTTATTCGTTTTGAAATTGTTATTCGGATTAGGTTGGTTGTCGTTAGTTACGTAATTGTTAGAAACCATCAAAACGTAACCAACACCATAACTCTTATCATTATAAGATCCCGCCGAGGTGAGCAAATAATCATACAGAGTCAGAGGTTCAAGAAATTTCTCCCCCAAACCAGAAACAACCATCCTAGGAAAAGCAACCCCTACTCTACCCTTTGGAGCCTCGGTCTTCTTTTCTTCTGTGATCTTCTCCTCCTTCTTAGGCAGTTCCTCGATTGCAATTGATAGTGCTGGCTCGACATATTCTGATCTTTGAATCAAAGCGTGTACAGAAGCGGTTTGAATGTGATCCAAAATTTTCTTTGAAGACCTCGTCCAAACAGTACTCCATCCATCGTTGGTTGTGTACGTGTCTATCAGAACAATAGGATCTACCGAATTAACATTAATGGAACCTCCTTTCTGGGGCTCCTTCATGTATTCTTTCAGGATTGTTATGTTCCCTTGCCGAAGGTTGTTCTTGAGCCAGTTCTTGAAGGTGAAGCAGTCATCGATCTTGTGTCTGATCATCCGGTGGTAAGGGCAGTACAACGGGTGATCTTTCTTATCAACTTCCTCCGACATCCTAGGCTGGCAATTGGAATCCATCCTTCTTGATCAGACTACAGAACATCTTGCCGACTGCATCATTCTTGAAAGGGTACTCCTTCTTCAGAAATTCTACCACGCTGCGGTTTTGCTGAAACGGCTGCTGGTTGTATTGTTGAGATGACTGCTGGCCATAATGCTACGACGGCTGATAGTTCTGCTGAGGCAGTTGATAACTCAGCGGAGGTTGTTGATAGCTCTGCTGAGGTCGTTCCGTGCATATTTTCATCAGTTGCTTGCCCTTATCTACTGCTGCGATGGTCTCAGACTTCTTCTCAAAAGCTCTGACTGGCTTCTGCTTATCGTTCTTATCGGTGAAGCTGAGTTGTTTTGCTTCCTCCTATAGACTCGCGACCTTGCTGAGCAATTTCTCGAATTCTTAATTGTAAATCCTTTAAGGAAAAATGCTATTGGCCCGTGAATATTCTTTAATAGAATTCTAATGGAATGTTATTCCTAGAGCTGCGGATCACATTTCATGCTTAAATTCCTCCATCACAGGATGTAGTCCACCAAAGTTTCATTTAGTTTTTGTTGCTCGACCACAAGATCACCGATGGTGATGTGGTGCTGAGCTCCAGCGAACTGTTTCACAAATAAATTTTCTAATTATGTGAATGACTTTACCGAGCCTTTTCGCAGCTCCACATACCAGTCAAAGGCAATTCTTGAAAGGCTGCTGACAAACTAGCGGAACAACAAAGCGTCGCTACCCCCCGCGTTGCAGCAACTTGCGCGGAAGTGTGCAACATGTTGTCGAGGGTTTCCTGTTCCATAAAAAGTCTTGAATAGAGGTGGTATGAAACCTTTAGGGTATTTCACGACATCAAATTCTTCGGGGTATGGTCTACCCTTTAGAATTAATGCCCCGCCTTTGGATTAGGCTAAGGCTTCTCGCACCTGCTGTTTGACCCAACCCGCAATAATGTAGTAATATTCGCTTCCAAAAGATGGCCAAAACCTTAACCCAAATTATAAATAGCAGCTAGTGTATAAAATCAAAATGTTGTAATATTTTAGAAAATATTTTACACACTAGGGGTACTACGCAAGTATACATATCGTTTCAAGTAATAAAGGGTTTTCTTTTATAACCCCAATATCGATCCTACAGAGAAGCGAGGTAAGAAATCCTTTAGGCTAATTCCAGTCTATTTCTATAAGGCCTAAATTTGGAATGTCGATTAAAATTAGTTTTCCAATAACTAATTCTAAATTAAATTCTTAAATAAAAAGATAACTTATGGATAAATTGGTTTGGAGAAATTCAAGATATTAAAAATTACCTTTCTCTTACAATTACATATATAATGTGTAAGAAAGATATGCTTAGAATTAATGTTGTAGTGCCAAATAGAAGCATTCCTATTCTTTACCCTTTGGTCCAGGCAAAAAGAACATTGGGTAATCTATAGATCGGTTCAGGATATTTTATTAGTAGAATGGGTTAATATAGGCTCACACTACTAGATGTCCAAGGGTGGCTTTGGTCGGCGTTACCAGTGACCCATTCCCTTTCTATAGATCAAATTGTTATAATTTAGTTTGTCACTCTAAAAACTAATCAATTCTGCGTCCAATAAATAATATCTCCCTATTTATTTGCACTTCACCTTGAATAACCAGCACAAGGCCTTCGACTACCCAAGGATTCATGTGATATCTACTAGTTAAGAATTCATCTCCTTCTAGATCTTAGATTTCTTCAACAGGTTTTAGCAATACAAGTGATCAATTTGTAAAGTAAAAGAAGATCCGGTAAGAATATCATCACCATAATTTAATAAGAGAATATCTAAGAAAATCTTAATTCCTAAACATGCATCTATTTCATTACAAAATAAAAGTAAACGAAAATAATGGCATAAGAAGTAAAAGAATTGATAGAACTATATAATAAATTAAGTGTGAACAAGGAACTTATTTCATTTGTATTCTATTATATTTATGCAACTATTTGTCACCTAGAAGCATCTAATAGATAATTCTATCATAAAAATGATTTTCCTACGCATGCCACTACTTCATATTAAAAGAAAGAGTAAAGGAAATCACTTACAAAACATGGATAATTCACGACAGAAAACTTGGTTTAAAACAAAGAAAATCAACTAGAAAGTGTTTACAACAATGACAAGAGAATGAAGAACACAATACATAGAAAGAAGAAGATCTCTCCACCAATGTTTCCCACTAATCCATGCGATGCTCGTACATCCCTTACATAAATATCTCAAAATCACTTACCAATCTTTCCATAAGATGTAAAAATCTACATCTTCATAACTCTAAATGACTAAAATGACTATGGGGGAAGAAAGAGACTATAGGGTGCGATTTTCTCTAAAGGAGTGGCCTCCTATTTATTGGCTTCAAGGGTTGCCTCAAGGCACCTCTTCAAAATGTGTCCATGTTTAATGAATCTTCTAGAAACCAACTCTGGCGCCTAGGCGCCGGGATCTGGCGCCTAAGCGCCGGACTCCGTGCCCGAACAGTCACACCCCTTCTCTTTGGGTCGCACCTCTTCGTGATTTAAACCGCTCCAATGTGTCTAGATTCATTGTATCACATGTCCTATATATTAGGAATAACTTTCAGGCTTCTAGAAGGTCTAGAAACTATTTAACACCGTCAAAATAACTCCCAAAGTCATCAAAATCCCGTCCAACAACCGTTTCTGGATAATTCTGGTGCCTAGGCCTTGATTCTGGCGCCTAGGCACCGTTTTCTCGTCGTCACTGGCACCTGGGCGCCGGGTTTGGAGCCTAGGCGCCATCCTATGCACAGTTCCACTGTTTTGCTCCATTTGGCTCCGTTTCAGCCCATTTCAGTTGCGTTGTGCTCCTAACATCTTCACCTACAAGATAGAAATAAAAGCAACCTTTCTCAAATTTATAATTTCATCCAAAAACATGTGAGAAATATAAAATATATTAAACATAGAAAGACATATCAATATGTACTAAGTTAAAATCTTCTTCCTTTGCTTATTTTGGCTCAAAATTGCATAGTTTTTGCTTCATGTTCTATAAAATCATATTTTTATACTTGAAGACAAAAATATGCAAAATTACTTCCTTTATAGTGTAATATCATTAAAAATGTGCATAAAATGAGCATGAAATCTATACTAAAAATAGGTATTTTTTTTCTTCGATCAAAATCCCCCAAACATAAATGTTACTTGTTCTCAAGTAACACTATAATCACTAAAAACTACATAAGCAAATCATGTGTATGAATTTCTTTAGGAGTTTCTAAAATTTTATTCTAGAAATATAGTAGTCCAATTTAGAAAAAATTTTAGTAAATGAGACCAATTTAAAGTTTAGAAATCTCTTAGATGAAAGAGTATGAAAATATGTGTTGCTATCTAATTCGTAAATGCTTGTAAATTTTTCAAAATATAGGAGTTAGGCATTTTATTTTCTTTACTTAAAAATCTTTATTAAAAATAATTATACTAACTATATTATATTTTAAAGCTTAAGATTTTCTCAAATCTTATATTTAAAAAGCTCAGGTTTGGAACCAATTTTTGATTAGGCCTTTTAATCCTCAAGCTTCTCCTTCCTTTTTCACATAATATACTCTTCTTTTCTTTTATTTTTATTTTTCTTTTTCTTTTCCTTTTATTTCTTTCTTTTTTTTTTCTTTTTTTCTTTTTTTAGGCAAGGATTACTATATCTGGATAGGCCTTTAATAATTTTGAATTCCACCCTTCCTTTCCTAAAGCATAAAGTAGATATATATCTTTTACATAGAAAAATAATAATAGTTTTGAGAATTATTTTTCAATAAAAGAAATTTAAATATTGAAAACAAAAGTCTAGTCCTTCTATTTTTCTAAAAATACAACTTTTCTTACTAAGGATGGTTACACAATATTTATCATTTCTTCACTAAGAAAGATTAACTTTAAATTTTTCATCACTACTATAAATTTTAACTAAATTCTTTTACTTATTTCTATATTCTAAGTTTTATTTCCCTAATATAACTTCATATACATAATTATTTTTCAATCAAAAATCAAATTTATTTATAGCATTTTTTAGGACAAATAAAATTTAAGTTTTTGATAATTGTTTTTCATTCCCTCCCAAACTTGAATTTTTTAAAATATTTTGCAATTAATTCCATAAAATGTAGGAGGAAGAAAAATAAAAGTTAAATCTACTAACTACTACAACATTCTACTAACTACTACTATTCCATAATCAGGATAGAATGATTGCATGAGAAGGTAAATCTAGCCTAAAACATGTGTACAATAATATTAAACTAAAACGAAAGTATACTAACTCTAAAATATATTTTTCTTCCTACCCCCAAACTTGAATTTGAATATGTATAGCATTCAACACAAAAAAAATAAGCAGGAAGAAAAATAGTTCAGAAATTCTATCTACCACAATTGTCTATCAATAACATCTACATCTATTCATCAGGAAAGAATAATTTGCAACAGAAAGTAAATCTAAACTAACATGCTAAAATAAAATTAAATTAAAGAAAGGTTAAATAAGCATGACAAACATCGGCATGGGAAAATATATTTAAGTGCTCTTCAAATCTCTAAATTGTTGTAACACAAACACAAATACAAACACACAAACTAACATATCTAGACTCGCAGATTCATACACAAATATCAATTGAGGTTAATTTTATCTCCTTTCTACTCACATTTTCTCTCCTTACTTTCAATTTCTAATAGAAGAAACTACACTAATAACGTGGGTGTATTAATAAAAGTAGTGGAGTTCATCTATATTTTGTTTACTAAATAATTTCGTGACCTTACTCAGTGAAAAAAAAGTCAATTAAAGGAAGTAACAGAGTTGACATGGAGTGGTCCAAGTCTAAAATCTACATGCTTTAAGGTAATGCTCAGCTCCAGTTGAGAACTGAGTTATAACGTACTCGTCAGCCTACTACCACCAGAAGTCATATACAAATTTAGTCAAGACCAAGGCATAACCTCACAAATCTAATCCGCACTAAAGCAAACTCAAAACATAAACATAAACAATCATGACTCTCAAGTACACTAAATCAAAGTACACTGATAACTATGGGTTGCCTCCCATATAGCGCTCGGTTTTAACGCCGCGGGCCCGACATATGATTCTTCCTGGATCAAAATTCCAATTAAGTAATCCTCGATCAATCGCCCAATCATTTCCAGATCCAGGGATTCCTATAAAATCCTCAAATTTTAATTTTTCACTCAGCTCTTCATTTTCAGTTTGATTTATATCATCGTTCCTCATATTTCTTTCTAGATCCAGTATTCTTCTATTGATTTTTTCAATTTACATATTAATATCATCCTTGAAATTTATAAGAAATGGATCTTTATAAGATACTTCAATATCTCCCAAATTTTGGATCGGATTCTCTTTAGATAATTTAGATTCAGGATTAAATTCTTCTATATTACTTTTCTATTTCAAATTATCTTCCAATTCTTCCCCTTTATAATTATTAAATGATGGAGGATCTATCTTAGTTGAGGAAATATGTTTTTCTAATTCCTTAGGAATTTCTTCCAATGGTCTTCCAATATCCTTATCCTCTTTTCTCAACTCAAAGTTCTTTTGAAATATATCCTCAAATTCTCTTCCAAGTCTTAGTTCAATAATTTTATCATGTTCATCATTCAATTCAGGTTTTTCTTGTGATTAAGTCGAATCCAAAGATATAAAGATTGGTTGTGTAGATGAATTCCCTAAATAGGTAGGCTTTAAAATTGTACGGGGTACATCCGTCTTAAGTTCATGAGATTTTTCAACAGATGGAATTAAAAGTTTACTATTTTCGGTGACATCCATCATTTCACACCTCTCTTGAACATACATACAGTCTTCTTTAAATAACATTTTTGAATCATCATGAAAATCCATTCCAACCTCATCTGTTATCTTACTCTCAAAAATTTCTTGGAAATGGTTTTTATTTAGATAATCAATTTCATCCATCCAAAAACAATCATCAATTTTCTCAGCTGGATGTTTCATAGTCTTTAATACATCAAAAGTTACTTTTTGGTCATTAATATTCATAGTCAACTTTCCTTTTTGCACATCTATCATAGCTTGTCCAGTAACAAGGAAAGGTCTCCCTAAACTAATTGGAATTTCTTTATCTTCCTCCATATCTAATACAATAAAGTCCACAGGAAAGATAAACTTATCCACTTTAACAAGCAAGTCTTCAATAACTCCTTTTGGATAAACGATAGAACGATCAGTAGTGGGAGAAATATCGACTAAACCTATCCTTCTAAATATAGATAGAGGCATCACATTAATGCTCACTCCTAAATCACATAAAGCTTTTCCACATAATCTTTTTCCAATTACACAAGGAATTGTAAAACTACAAGGATCGTTAAGTTTCTGAGGAAAAATTTTCTGAAGTATAGTGTTGCACTCCTCATTTAGTGCAATAGTCTCATAATCCCCAAATTTCCTTTTATTGTTTAATATCTCCTTCATAAACTTTGCATAACTTGGCATCTGTTCCAAAGCTTCAGTGAAAGGAATATTTATCGTTAACTTCTTAAGTACTTTCATGAACTTTGAAAATTTCTTATCCAACTCACACTATTTAAGTCTTTGAGGAAATGAAGGTGGTGGTCTTTCCAAACTGATTTTATTTGGAGAAATTAATTTTTCCAAACCCTTAGAAACATGTTTTTCAGGTCTTTTAGTTTCCTTTGTTTCTCTCACAACATCTTTCTCTTTTCTAACCACATCCTCTATTTCTCTTCCACTTTTTAATTGGACAGCTTCTACTTGTTCATTAGTGTTCTCTTTAGGTTTGATCTCAATGTTGCTAGGAAGTGTTCCTTGGGGTCTATTGCTTTGTGAATTAACAATTTGTCCCAATCGATTCTCTATGTTTATAATCGCAGTATTTTGACTTTGTAATTGGTTTCCCACTTTCAATACCACTTCTTCCATAGACATCTCCTTATCCTCAAATTGTTGATCATTGTTAGAGTCCGGTGGATATGAAGGTCTATAGTTTGTGTTCCCCTGATTATTCCAACTTCCATTAGGATTTGCATGATTATTTTCCCATTTTTGGTTTCCACCATCAGTAGTATGATTCCAGTTAAATTTAGGATGGTTCTCCCAACACGGGTTGTAAAAGTTAGAATATAGGTTGTTTGTGGTATTTAAAGTTTCATATGATAAGTTAGAATCAATCATATTCCCTAATGAACTTTCCTCACTTACTCGAGTAAATTGAGGCTGGTTCATTCCAAATTGGTCCAACTTCCTTGATATTGCAGCAACCTGAGATGCAAGAATTGCAATCGCATCTATATCATGAACATTGGCTACCTTTTTAGGATTTAACCTTGCAGAGGGCCATTCAAATTCATTTGTAGCCATTTCTTCAATTAATGCATACGCTTCATCAAATGATTTTGATAACGATCCACCAACGGCAGCTTCAATTATAAACTTAAGGGATCCTACTAACCCATTGTAAAAAGTTTCAATGATTAACCAATTAGGCAGAGTATGGTGTGGACACTTTCTTAGGAGTTCCTTAAATCTTTCCCAGGCTTCATATATTGATTCCCCTCCATATTGAAAAAATGAGATAATATCATTTCTAAGTTTAGCTGTCCTTGAAGGTGGAAAATACTTAGTTAAAAATTTCTGAGTTAACTCTCTCCAATTTTTAATAGAACCAGGTGCTAATGAGTATAACCACATTTTAGCCTTATCTCTTAGTGAGAAAGGAAAAAGTCTTAGTATAACAGCATCGTCTGACATGCTGTTATAACTAAATGTAGCACAAAGTTATAGAAAACATGATAAGTGTAAATAGGGATCCTCCAAAGGAGTTCCCCAAACTCGGTTGTTTCTACACAAGTTGGATAATCTCAGGATTTATTTCAAACGAGTCAGCTTCTATGACAGGGTTTTGTATACTTGAGTGAATTTCATCTGTCTTAGGATTTTCATAATCCCTCAATGAAGTATGATGATTTTCTAAGTTATTATATTGAAAGTTTTCCATTTCCATTTCTAGTTTTTTGAGTCCCTTCTATTTTTTTAATTTTTTCCATTTTTCTAACTCGGGATCATATGGCACAAGTCCTTTAGATCCTTTGTTTCGCATACAGAGCACAACAAACAGTACATTAACAATTAAACAAATAATAGATAAAATATATTCAATGCAACAAAACATTTTCACGAAAATCTTATTTTTCACACAAACAATTTTTACGACTCTACAATTTTCCAAGTCTAAACCTAATTATTTCAACTTAAATTCTCCTAAAGTTCTTACAGAAGCTTCCCCGGCAACGATGCTAAAAACTTGATCCGACCCACAATAACGCAGTAATATTCGCTTCCAAAAGATGGCAAAAAACTTGACCTAATTTATAAATAGCCGCTAGTGTATAAAATCAAAATGTTGTAAAAATTTAGAAAATATTTTACACACTAGCGGTACTACACAAGTATACGTATCGTTTCAAGTAATATTGGGTTTTCTTTTATAACCCAATATCGATCTCACAGAGAAGCGAGGTAAGAAATCCTTTAGGCTAATTCCAGTATATTTCTAGAAGGCCTAAATTTGGAATGTCGATTAAAATGAGTTTTCTAATAACTAATCCTAAATTAAATTCTTAAATAAAAAGATAACTTATGGATAAATTGGTTTGGAGAAATTCGAGATATTAAAAGTTACCTTTCTCTTGAAATTACATAGATAATGTGTAAGAAAGATATGCTTAGAATTAATGTAGTAGTGCCAAATAGAAGCATGCCTATTCTTTACCCTTTGGTCCAGGCAGAAAGAACATTGCTAATCTATAGATCGGTTCAAGATGTTTTATTAGTAGAATGGGTTAATCTAGGCTCACACTACTAGATGTCCAAGGGTGACTATGGTCGGCCCTACCAGCGACCCATTCCCTTTCTATAAATCAAATTATTAGAATTAAGTCTGTCATTCTTAAAACTAATCAATTTTGCGCCCAATAAAAAATATCTTCATGTTTATTTGCATTTCATCTTGAATAACCCGCACAAGGCTTTCGACTACCCAAGGATTCATGTGATATCTACTAGTTAAGAATTCATCTCCTTCTAGGTCTCAGAATTCTTCAACAGGTTTTAACAATATAAGTGATCAATTTGTAAAGTAAATGAAGATCCAGTATGAATATCATCACCATAATTTAATAAGAGAATATCTAAACAAATCTTAATTCCTAAACACGCATCTATTTCATTACAAAATAAAAGTAAACGAAAATAATGGCATAAGAAGTAAAAGAATTGATAGAACTATATAATAAATTAAGTGTCAACAAGGAACTTATTTCATTAGTATTCTATTATATTTATGCAACTATCTGTCACCTAGAAGCATCTAATAGATAATTCTATCATAAAAATGATTTTCCTACGCATGCCACTATTTCATATTAAAAGAAAGAGTAAAGGAAATCACTTACTAAACATGGATAATTCACGACAGAAAACTTGGTTTAAAACAAAGAAAATCCACTAGAAAGTGTTTACAACAATTACAAGAGAATGATGAACACAACGCTTAGCTTTTTTCTTCTGAAAGAAAGAAGAAGATCTCTCCACCAAAGTTTCCCACCGATCCATGCGACGCTCGTACATCCCTTACATAAATATCTCAAAATCCCTCACCAATCTCTCCATAAGATGTAAAAATCTACATCTTCATAACTCTAAATGACTAAAATGACTAAGGGGGAAGAAAGAGACTATAGGGTGCGATTTTATCTGAAGGAGTGGCCTCCTATTTATAAGCTTCAAGGGTTGCCTCAAGGCACCTCTTCAAAATGTGTCCATGTTCAATGAATCTTCTAGAAACCAACTCTGGCGCCTAGGCGCCAGACTCCATGCCCAAACAGTCGCACCCCTTCACTTTGGGTCGCACGTCTTCATGATTTAAACCTCTCCAATGTTTCTAGATTCATTGTATCACATGTCCTATATATTAGGAATAACTTCAGGCTTCTAAAAGGTCTAGAAACTACTTAACACCATCAAAATAACTCCCAAAGTCATCAAAATCCCATTCAATAACAGTTTCTGGATAATTCTAGCGCCTAAGCCTTGATTCTGGCACCTAGGTGCTGTTTTCTCGTCGTCACTGGTGCCTGGGCGCCGGGTTTGGCGCATAGGCGCCGTCCTGTGCGCAGCTCCACTATTTTGCTCCGTTTGGCTCCGTTTCAACTCCGTTTCGCCCCATTTCAGTTGCGTTGCGTTCCTAACATCTTCACCTACAAGATAGGCATAAAATAACCTTTCTCAATAGTATAATTTCATCCAAAAATATGTAAGAAATATAAAATACATTAAACATAGAAAGACATATCAATATGTACTGAGTTAAAATTTTCTTCCTTTGCTTATTTTGGCTCAAAATTGCATAGTTTTTGCTTCATTTTCTATAAAATCATATTTTTATACTTGAAGACAAAAATATGCAAAATTACTTCCTTTATAGTGTAATATCATTAAAAATTTGCATAAAATGAGCATGAAATCTATACTAAAAATAGGTACTTTTTTATTGGATCACTGTTCTACCATATTCTTAATGTCCTTTTCTGGTATTAGAATTTGAGTGGAATCCTTCTTCGGCTACTCATCTCCATTGACGGACGTGACTTCTTTCCCTCCATCCGCAATGTGAATGACCTCTGGGGGTGTCCCTTTTGGGGGCTGAGGCTGACTCTGAAGCGTAGCTAGAGCAGCCGCCATCTCCTCCGTTTTCTTTTTCATTCGATGAATTATATTGTCCTTTTCTCGAAGATGGAGCCTCATCACCTTTGGATCTTTTCCTTCTGTAGCTGCTGGAGCTTCTAGTAGGGCTGATAATGCTCGGGTCTCAACCACGTTGATCTCAGCAATATCCTCGTCCATGTATCCTGACAAGTCTTCTTCATTTTCTAATCTTTCTTTCCATTCTTTGGCTAACTGCTGAATATCTGATCTCAACCTTTCCAGCGTGACCTCGAGTGACTTTCCTCTAACGGTCCTGCGGCTGGTAGACTGCAGTTGGTGAACATCATTCTCTGGAGTTGTCTCTGAGATGGCAGTACTCCTCTTAGCTCTGGACTCGGCATTAGAACTTCTCATTTCTGGCTGCTCTGTCGGTATTAGCTCCATGACTTTCGATCACCACACCATCCTTTTTGTAATTGGGTGCCTAGAACCAGATGGTTCATCGGTGATAGGTTGAAAGGTGGTGTGCCTACTAAGATGTTGGTCAGATACCACAGCCGGTAACTTCTTGCTATGCAATCTCCTTTTCTTTGGCGGGAGTTCCTTTTGAATGGTAGGGGGAAGTACCTTTGGTCCAAGACGTGCCTTGGCGGGTATTCTCCCCATCCTTCTCAGGATCTCAGGCATAGAGCAATTATCCTTTCTTGTTAGCTTTTTTATTATCGTCCGTAATCGAGTGAGCGGTGTATTTCTTGCTTTTCATCCTTTATGCTCATCGTAATATGCCGGTCGGGGTAACCTGGCAGTGATCTTATGAGCACTTTCTTCCTCAGGAGAGGCAAAAAGTGGGTAAAATATGTTTCCTTCCAACAGGGGTGAACGTCCTAGCAGTTCTTCTTCTTCCTCTAGAATTTCCTCAGGAATGGCAACCTCAGCGGCTTTAGCTTTATCCGCTCTTCTGTTCTTATTCCTTCTCTGAGACTTAGTCAGGGGTGCCATCCTTGAGCTGGACCCTATCTCGAAGATGGACTGTATCGCGGGAAAAGTCATACCCTCCACAGTTACAGGTTCATCACTGGTCTTGATTTCCTTGCCCTTCTATTTAGCAGGGGTAGGTTCAGTGATGACTAGACTAGTGGGGATAGCGACAATGGTTCGGGAGGTAGTCTTGTCAGCTTTGACAACCAGTCTCTTATGGGCAACGGTGTTCCCTCTGGTTGAGGCCCTCTTTAGGGGAGGAAATTCTTGAGTCGACTTCAAGATGAACTCCACAATGGGTTCCACAGATTTAGGTGTCTTGGACTTCAGTAAGGTGACAGTGACGTCCTCAAACTTAATGTCTGTCTGGTCGAACCCTTGTCCAAAGCGGATGACTGTGTTGTCAGGAAGTCCATCCCGGTTGATTGCCAAGTCAGTTCCAGTAGCGAAGGAAAAGATCAATTTCGGTGCAAACATCTTCTGCAGAAAAGATTCGGGACGTCAGAGCTACCTTATACTCCCCTTATCATCGTAACGATCTTTGGATGAAAGAAAGAAGTTTTAAAGCAAAGTCAGAATAGGTTTTGTTTATTTCAATTAGAATTCATTTGTTTATTTCGTAAATCTTTTCGGGTTTCATGGGTTTTATTTCGTTCGTAGTTAATTAGAAGAATCGGGAAATAGAAAGTTGATAAAGACTTGATTGAGGGGAGAAAGCTACGGGACCCTTATCCTGAATTTAGGAAAGGTAGAACTCCGCAGGAAACTCGATTCGGTGTATTGGTCTTAAATCACAGCCATTGGGGGTCTCACCTCGCCTCCTTGGAGAGGTGAAAATGGAGGACTTCGGAACCTCTCTTTTTAGGGGTCTCTAAATAGTGGCTCCAAAATCCAAAAGGGTTGATTGAATCTGTTCAAGATAGAAATGACCAAGATATGTCAACAGATGAATGATAATTTAATCAATAAGGGACATGGATTCACTACCGATTTATGAAAGCAAAACCATCTGATCAACAATGAAGAGAGGGACAAGTCCCCAGCAGAGTCGCCAGAAATTGTCGGCATATTTTTAGGTTAAGTGTTTTAAAAAGGGGTCGCCTATAGAAATTGTCGGCAAATTTTTAATTTTGAATTTAATTTAAATATATATATATAATTTAGAAAGTAGCATTTGATTTTGAAAATAATTTTAAGTTTAATTATTTTAAGATATGAAATAAAACTGATCTCACATCCCAAATAGTTTATATAGATGAGCGCCGCATCACAAACCATGTATTTATTCCGAGGAATAGCACACTGCTTGATGATGGAGCTCGATTAAATAAACTAGAAGATTTGTGACATACATTTAGTCTGCGAACCAATTTTATAAGCTGGCAAGTTCCCCTGCTTAATATAAAGGAATTAAGAAGGGTTTATATTACCTGGGTTCTTAAAGTTCCCTATAAGGGCAAGCCCCTATAGTTAGTTACATCCTAAATGACGGGAATCATTTAAGAAAACTCTCGATAATGATCAGTGGTTTTGCTCTCAAGAATTTCAAAGTTTAAGGTTTCAAAGGATTGGATTTTAGAAATTTCAAAAGGGAATAGATCAAATTTGAAACAGTTATTTTGAGAATCTAAAGGAAGAGAAGTAGGAGAAGTTGAGGATCCAAGAGGAATCTTGGAAACTTCCCAAACTATCCTATGATTTGGCTGAAATTTAGAGAGAATTATTTAATGTTTAAATCCTACCAATTTTAATTAATTAGAACTTATATTAGTATGACATGATCATAAAAATAGCCTCAAAAATGTGAGGGTTTATGTCATACCAAACGACTACCTCAGAGTCCTAAGACCGGTTAGGGCTTAATTTGCATAACATGATTATGCAAATGCCAAATGAAAAATTAAGGATTTATGTTGCATTAGGCAAACTATCTCAAAATCCTATTGCTTGGTTATTTAATTCTATGAAATGTTTTGCTGAAGAAGACACAAGTTTTGCTAATGAAGATGGTCGTGCTGCCCACTATGCTCCAAGCTCCTTATTGTTGCAAAGGTTTAGTTTTAGAAGGTGGCAATCAAGAGATGAGAGAAGTGTTTTGATTTAGATGATTCTTAAGGTTCTTAATGTTTTAATTAAAACAAATCTTAAAGTTGATTAAACAGAACCGATTAAGATCTTACGGTTCCGTCATCCCATCACCGTTATTTTCATTGGATTCACTTAGTCCAAATGAATTTGCTAAACTTAACTGAATGAGTTCCACACTTTCATTTAGACTATGGGAAATCTCGTTAGCAACACGTGGGTTACATCATCCGAGGGATTCTCGATCATCCAACGAGACGTTTTAATTTAGTTGTAAATGTAGTTTTGTTGTTCTGTTTATGATTAAATTTTATGTTGTCTTAACTTTTGAATGTTGTGGCGGTGAATTTTATCTTGTATTGACTTTTAATTTAGTTTCGATCTTCAGTTTTGTGGCTATCCTAAAAGGTTTCAATTTTCAAGCAGGGTGACATTGTTGTTTAACATGCAAGCTTTACAAGAAAGAAAGTATAGCACGGGTAAATAAATTGCAATAAAATAAAAGCATACCTGGTAGGTCTTCCAGTCATTCTAGGCTGCACTTAAAACACATGTCAGGACATTTAAATATTTGCAAGAAACACCTAGGTAAAGCTAAGGGAAGGTTTTGGTTGTCTACCAAAATCCTAATCCTATTGCTAGTCAATTCCTATGACGTCTAGGTTCTTGTGTTTTGTGGATGATTTTCTTCACCAAAGAATAATTAAGTTCAATTGTTCTTCTAAAACATCCCATCATATTGAGAAAGTGCTCAGGACGAATCCTGAACATCTTTTCAATGCTTCTGGGATTATTTCGAGTCCAAATAAGTTGTATTATACAGGTGAACTAATCATCCGAGAATTTAGTTGAATTTTGTTTCTTGCTCAGTGAACTTGGACATTTGATTATCTGACGAGTAAAGTGACATTTCATTTAATACTCCAACTGAGGGTTATAAGGTGGAAGCCTTTAGGGGCAAATTAGTTTGTTAAAGGATTTAACCACAAAGGATTAACTGTTCAGTTTAGTTTAGTTATAAAATTTAAAATTGATTTTTTTTAGATTGATTTTTAATTATCGCATCTTGATTATAAATTATTTTGAGATTAATTTTTAATATTTCAAATTTGTTTTAAGTTAAGTTGTAAGTGATTTCAAATTAACTCTAATGTCTGATGTTTATTTTAATTTAATCATTAAATCATTCAATTTTTTAAACTTTTAATTTGATTAAGGATTACTAATTTTAATTATCATTATCTTTTAGAGTTAATTAAGAGTTTAAATATTATTAATTCACTTAGGGAGTTTAAATTAATGAATTGGTATCTCCTTAAGCCACAACCCTAATCTTAATAATCCAAATTTTAATTATTCTTCCAAAGTTTAAATGAATTAATTAATTAGGATTTCATTTTGATGTTGTAGGTGATCAATGGGTTTCTACGCCTTAATTCCCTAAGTTTCAATCATACAAGAAAAATTAAGATCAAATATTCATCCCTCCCTTTGATTAAGCCTAATGTATTAATTAGGGTTAAAATCCTTAATTACCATTATGCCCTCTTAAGCTTTTTCACTTCATAACTCACTAAATTGAGCTCAAATGAACTTAAAATTTTTATTTCACTTCACTCACATGTCAATTAAGACATTGGAGAAGAAAATGTGATTTTCCCATTTTTAATTTAATTTATAAAGTTATTTTAATGAAAAATAAGGATTTCCAATGAAAATTCAACAACATGACCAAGGTAAAGTTTCTGTCCTTAGAAAAATTATGGGAAGTTCCTACTCACTAGAGGACCAGTTGGACCAATTTTGGTGTTTTTTTGAATTATATTTTCTTTATTATAATTATTTTAAATTTTGGAGTGTTAATTAATTATAAAATAAAATAAAAGTTAAAAATTAAGATTTATATTTTTTATAAGTCTCTATGACATCAAGGAACTTGGAGAAACAAATTTATATTTTTCTAATTTTTCTTTAAATTTTTAGAATTATTTTAGTGAGAAAGATTAAAAATCCATTTTTTAATATTAAAAAAATGCATTAAGTCTTTAAAATTCAATATCTTTTCTTTTGGACTTAAGAAAAATATTTTGTTGGTTCCTAAGTTATTAGGAGACCAAATATAACATTTTTGTGAATTTTATTATTTTTGTGATTTTTATTATTTTTTAATTATTAAAATATTCAAAAAAGGGTTAAAAATGAAAATTTTAGAAAAATTCCAATTTTAATTTTCTTAGACTTCTCTGATCCTAGAGAGGCCTCAAATCCAATGTAGTGAATTTTTGAAATGCATTTTGGGTTTTATGAATTTTTAAAGTTTAAAAATGGCCATGAGATTTAAATAATTCATTTAGTGGGTCAAATCATTTTCAATTGGTTTCAAATTTTTATGTGAGACTCCTATGACCCTAAAGATCAATAGAGAATTGATTTTATGTTATTTTAATGAGTGGTTATTCCAAATTATTTTAATCTTAATTTTAATGTTTTGGACAAATCAGGGTTCATTTAAATGAGTTAATACAAAGCATAATTTTCTTAGGGTCCACTGGTCTAGAGATACTCCCCCTAATTTTTTCTAGATTTTATTAATCAACATGCTAATTATTGGAATTAAAATACCTAAACAGGCACATAAACTTGAAAAATAGATAACTTGCTACAGAGATAGCCTCTGGCCTTGGAAAATTCAGGGAATGTTCCCAAGATCAGAGGCTACAAAAGCCCTATGGTCTCATGCCATGGTGAATTGTATGCATGAATGGAGAATTAAAATACTCAAAACAGTATTAAATTAATTAAAAATAAAAAACTTAACAAAATAACTTAATTCTTTTTTCACATTAATCTCATCTATTCACTAAGCAAGAGAGTATTTTTATTTATTTTTAGGATTTTTCTATGGAAAGATATGCATTTTAAAAGTATTTTTATAAATCAGAAAATCCCTATTTTCCTACTTAACCACGCGGCACTGACTGTATCCTTGGTAGCTTTGAAAGACCACGCGTCGCTTTGCCATTTGGCGCTGCCATCCACATATTTGCCTCGTTAGCTAGTGCTTTAAGTCCCGTGGTTCTGTCTGACTTCATCTCTGTCGTCCATCCGATACACGCGTGATCGGACAGTCGCTAGTCATCATCTCCGTCTGGTTCATCCTGAGGGCCGTCCACCATAAAACCTTAAGATCTCGCTCCAAACTCAACCAAATCATGCGTGGTTGGTCTCTATCGACGCGCTAGTCTAGACAAAACTATATATGCATCTAGCATGCATTGAAATTGCACAAAACAAAATGGAGAATTGCTAGAAGCTCGGGAGGAAGAAAAGGTCAATACCTTGGCTCTGAGAGGTGAAGCCTCAATCAGAGATGCTTGGCACGTTCGTTGGAGTGTGAGGAGCCTCCAGATGAAGTCTCTGGTCCTGGTGAGCTGCCTAGGTGTGACTTCGACCAAGCCCGATTCTAAGCTCTGACTGATAGAGCAATTAGGAGGCTAGGAGAGGAGGCTTTGACTGGGGATCACCTGTTGGTGTCGTGAAGGTGTGGGTGAGTTTAAATTGGTTTTGGTGGAGGTTCAAGAGATGTCCTATTTCTGGCCTGACTTTCAGCTGAGAAATTTGGCTCGGCTGGTGGGTTTCAGGGCAGGAGGACAGTGGGGATCAAGTTCTCTTGGCTAGGAGGAGCTCTGGGCGCAATTTAGGAGGGATTCATGAAGAAATTTTTAGCACCTTTGGTAATGCCAAAAGGAAGTGGCTTTATAGCCATGGCCCGAGAGTGGAGCTTAGGGCCAGGCAATGAGTGCCCTGGGCCGCTTAGGGTGAGGGCAGTGCAGACAGGGTGGCTGGTGAAAGGATTGGCCACTGCCCAGGCTCAATTTTTAATTTTCAAGGACCAAGGGATGCTCGGGTGTGACTGTTCCGGCAGCTGGGGTGGCTAGCAAGGACAGTCAGGCAGCTGAGCAGGCTGAGGAGGAGTGGAGGAGGAGTTTAGCTCAATTAATTTGGCAGAGATGGTTGCTTAAAGGGAGATTAAGGATGGGACATAGCCTTAGCCATGTGGCTTAGCCTATTGATCCAAAGTTATGGACCATTGGTCCATGGCTCATGAGGCTTGAGTTGGGTCAGGTCAAACCCACCCTAGGAGGTCTAGGGTTGGCTGCCAAGGGGTTGGTTTGATCAAATTTGGTTTGGTTTGATTTAATTTGGTTCATGTGTACACATGGGTTCACATGGGTTTGAGTTGGGCTAGCTTGAGCTTGGGTTTGGATTGGATCAAATTGATTGATCAACATTGTGTAGATGATTGTAAGGAAGACTTTTCATGAAGACATGAAGTGGATTGGAGTTCATTTGGAGTTTCAATTTGGAGGATTTTGGAGTTTTGATCAATTTTGGTCACCATGGATTAGGTTGAGTTTAGGTTTGGCTAGAGCTTGACTAAAGCTCAATTGATGGTTCAAAATATTTCAAATGATTGTTAGGAAAGGTTTAGGATGGAGATTGGATGGAAATTTTGGGTTTAGGGGATTCAATTTGGAGATTTAGGGCTAGGTGACAACCTTAAGGCAAATTTTGGGGATTTGGTTTCAAATAGATTTTGAGTTGGGTTTGGGTTCATATTGAGAGCCGATTGATGTTGTATTTAGTGTAGGGATGTATTAGGAAAAGTTTGGAACTGAAATTGGGGAAAATTGAGTTGAATTCAGTTGGTTTAGGGTAAGTTTGGGTCATAGGCCATAATTGGGGTTTTAGGTTTTAAGTTCAAATTAAACTCAAATGTATACCAAATTGGGCTTGGATTTGATTTAAATTGGTATTGGAGATGTTGAATTGAAGTTTAGAATTGAGTTTGGACAAAATTGAGGTCAATTAAGTTGATTTTGTTTAACATTGGGTCCACATGGGTTAAAGATGGGTCAAATTGGGGATTTTGATAAAAGTGAGTTATTTTGGCAAAATTAGCTTATGGTGTAGTTGACAAAATGAAATTGGGAATATTTGAGATTTTCTGGAATTTTCTGGGAATTTTTGGAATTTTGGGCCAGAATGGGTATTTAGGGTATTTGGAGGTTATTTGGAGGGTATTAGGGTATTTTGGTGGATTTGAGAGGTGGGAATTGTTTCAAAAATGATTCTTAGGATTTTTAGGAATTTTGAGTAATTGTTTAAGAATTTTTGGATGATTTTCGTGGTTGTCGGGCAATTTAGGTAGTTTGGGTAAGTTTAGGGGACCCAATGTCAAAACCAGAAATTTGGCAAAATGAATGGTGTTTCAAATAAGGAAGAATAGAATCATTTTAGTGGAGTCAAGATTGGGTAAAAAGTGATTTGGCATGGAATTAGTGTTCAGAAGCATGAGTCATGGACTTAGCCAGGTCCAACCACTTTGGGACCAGGTCAAGCCAAATGGTAACCACTTTATGATCCTTCACTTATTGACCTTAGCCATCTTAATCAAGGACTAGTGGCTTGGGTTCAACCATGTGAGTTTCACAAAGGGTAGAAAGGCAAGGGGTTAGGATTTAAGTTAAGTGGCTTAGGGGTGTGTGTGTGCAAGAGAAGCCCAAGTCACCCAAGGTCACCCTAAGTCCAAACAATCCTATAAGAACTCACTATTGGCTGTCCATATGGTGGTTTTATCCTTCCAAAGTGACTTAGAGGTTTGCAACCATCCAAGTGGAGTCCCAAGACGAGTCAAGAAGTTGCTGAATTGCTAAAGTGAGGGTCCCAATTCTAGTCCTCTATGATAGTTAAGGAGAAGTCCTATGGCTAGATCCTAAGCACTAAAAAAAAAGAAAAGACCTCACCAAAACTGAGGTTAACATTGTTCTAAATCAAAAATAAGATTTGTTTTAAGTGTTCTTGAGAATCAAATAACATTTTAGGTTTTTGAAAATATTTTTTTTAAAATCCCCCCCAAAACTTTAATTTTTAGTTAAGATAAAACATTTAAGCATAAGAAATGATACATGGGTGAGAAATAAAAACTGACATATCATGGTTGCAGGATTTTTTTAATATCCTAATATGCAAGTATAACAATATAAATAACAGGAGTAAAATGAAATCAAATTTATTTTTTCAAAACAATTTTTTATACAAAGAAAAGTAAAAACTTCAAAAAAACTTCTACAGTAGTGGAGGTTTTCAAAGAACATACACACCAACTAAAATAACACACTGATACAGATAACAGATGACATTGGAATTTGAAAATTTTTAAACATGTAGCTTCCTAAGTAGAAATTCCCAATAGTGGTTTATAATCTCCTAACAGTTTTTGAATTAAAGTACACACTACTAAAAAATTTGACATAACATACACATAAAAACATTTACTATTACACATCACTACCACCAAGCAACATATAAAACATCAATACAACAACAACAATATAGCTGAATATGCATAACAGAAAAATAATACAAACTATAGTTTGCATACTATCAAGGTTCACATCACAACACAATGATCAAACTAAATACTAAACAAAACACACATCAGTACATCAACAACAACACTGCAACGAAAACAAATAACACTAATCTACTCATCAACCTCATCATCATGATCATCCTGCTCGTTCCAATCCCTAGATGGCACATAAGGAATGTAGAATGGATGAGGGGCATCTCAGAAATACAATAATCAAGTTTCTATTCTTCCTCAGAACTATCATCAATTCTAAGATCTTCCATTGACTGAGCAAGAACAAATAAATTGTAGAATGGACGAAACAGAAATTTTTCAATAGAATCATCTTCAATCCAACCTTTTCTTCTCATCAATCATGTCAAACTTTTTTCAAGATTTCCAGAATGATCAAAGTGCTCCTTCATTCTCCAATCTGATGATCAAAGAAATCAGAAAGATTTTTGATTGCATTCATCAGATGTTGTACTTCCTTCTCCAATTTCTTGATTTTTTTCAAGATGTTCTGTGAACTTTCAGAAAAAAAACGAGGAATATGTGCTGATCTTTGAGATGGTTGATCTTCAATGATGCTCATGTCATTCATATCACCAGCTACCTGGTTATTATATGTATCTTCTGGGTTTATAGGCTTCCAAAGTAGAAGTACTCTTTCCTAGTTCTCATATGGCACAGGTGATTGACAGCAGAGGAGAAATATGGTGGAAGTATTTCCAAGCACATACATAGATCTGTGAATGATCAATCTCAAAATAGACTTAAATATTATCGAACCAACATCAATAGGCATTCCCAATTGAATACAATAATTCAGAATAACACACTCCTTTGTTACCTTACTGATTTTCATTGTTGGGAGCAATTTTGCACATATGAAGTAATGTAAGTATTTCGACGTAGGATTTAACAACGTGGTCGAGAAACTTACATACATGTTATCTCTTATCTCCCATTCATCACTTTCATCTGTCAGTGATCTGTATATATCATTCATATTGTCCTTCATCGGGGCAAAATTTGAAAAGTGGCAGATTGACACATTCTCAATCATGTATAAATCATTAATCTTTGCAGGAGCAAATGTGACAAACCTACCTCACATATAAAATAATCCTTGGTTGATTCCATGAAGATTTGCATAAAACTGCTTCTCAACCGGAACAGCTACAGTGGTACATTTCTAAAATTTGTATAAAAATTACCATCAATTCTAAAATTAAGCTAAAATCACTATACTAAAGTTCTAAATGCTTAAACTACTAAATCTAATTAATTTCCAAAGCTTTTTTCTCAAATTTTCACCATGAATAGTAAATCTCAGATTTCTCCACAATATTCCTCAAACACATAGTGAAAATAAAAATTTTTTACATAGGTGTAATGGTCTTACCTTTAGAAGATAAAATCTAGCAAATTTGGCTTGAAAAGGCTCAAAAATTGCAAATTAGGAGACGCCCTAACTCTCTCGGTCACGAACTCCGAATGAAGAAGATGACGAGGAGAAGAAAAATGGTGATTTTTGGGTTTTTAACTCCTATGAATCGATTTTCCCAAACTGGCACCTAAGTGCTAAAGTTTGGCGCTTAGTGATGGAGCTCTAGTGCTTAAGAGCGGTGTCTCGACGCTTACCTGCAAATTTGCTAATTTTGATTTTTTTAAAATGCATTTTTAAACTCATTTGATCAACCCTAAATGTATTTAATAAGTATATCTTCTCATTGTATTTTTCTTATCTTCAGAATCAAGCATTAATACTAAAATAGATTCAATACAAGTTTCAAATAAAAATAAAATTCATTTTACTAAAGAAAAATAAGTACAAACTACAAATCTTTAATCCAAGATTCTTGGATAAGATCTCATCTTTACTCACACTTTCACACATTAAACAAAACATAAAACAAACACTTAAGACACAACAAACCTATAACAAAAACAATTCATAAAACACTAAACATTAACAACTAAACATGACTAACAAACAACTTAATACAGCATAAGAACTTAGATCCATTCTCTATTAGGTGGAACATATCCAAAACCTCCATTAGTTTTTTTTGAACCATTTGGTATATATATTTGATAAAACGGGCGATAGTTGAAAACTCTTACTGAATCTTCTTCTATCCACTTGTTCTTCAAATACATTGCTTTATCTGCCTCTTCAATATGACTACTATGATTAAATTGAATCTTTAATTTTGATCCAATATGCACTAAATGTGCATTAGTTTCATTTACTTTTGCTTCGATTGATGCAGTGTTATCCTCGATCTTTGCAATCTTCTCTCCTATTCCTTGAATACTAACAGCTAGAAATCCATTGTATAACTCTTGTGCACTTTTAGAAATGAATTTCTTCTTGTTCCTATTTATAGACTTTAGATGCTTTAGAACAGTCCACCCACGTTCAAAATCCATTAAACCAAGTCCCATAAAATTTCCCCATTTCCATTTTTCACGTTTTTCATAACTCCCGCGCCTAAGCGACAACTGTTGTCGCTTAGCTGTCGGTGCTTATTTTAGAACAGGTCTGCTAAACATCCAAATAATCATTCTAACTCATCCAATTAATTAATTAAGGTCTCATTAATCTCTACTAACATAGTATAATAAAAATACTACCACATAATTCTTACTTCAAACTAAACAAAAAACACACAAAACAAACTCAATATTTTTAGTCAGAATCCTTCGATCACGCCACATCTTCATTTTTTCTTTATATATCTTAGCACTTTCATATGCTTTATTCGTTATCTCTTCAAGCTCATTTAATTGAAATTATCTTTTCTCACCAGCATCCTTTATATTATAATTGAACTCCTCAATAGCCTAATATGCTTTATGCTCAAGTTCAACTAGTAAATGACAAGCTTTCACAAAAATTAGCCTATATGGGGACATCCCTATAGGAGTTTTATGTGCAGACCTAGAAGCCCACAAATCAAAATCTAGTTTGATTGACCAATCCTTTTTTTTTGGATTAATAGATTTTTCAAAAATTCTTTTAATTTCACGATTGGATAATTCAACCAAACCACATATCTGAGGATGAAAACTAGTAGAAATTTATGGTTGATATGATATTTCTTTACTAATTTCTCCATAATTGCATTTCTAAAATGACTTCCCTCATCAGTTTTGATTACTCTTGGTATTCCAAATCTATGAAATATGATCTTTCTTAAAAACTTTGCAACACTTAGAGCATCACATCGAGGTAAAGCAACAGCTTCTATTCATTTAGATACATAATCTATTGCTAACAATATGTATAAAATTCCAAAATATGGTACAAATGGTCCCATGGAATCTAATCCCCAAACGTCAAATATTTCAACAACCAACATATAATTGAGGGACATTGATACAACTGAAAGATATAGTATTTTTATAAACATTTTTAGACCTATTTTTAATGATATTGCACTTTAATGGAAGGTATTTTGTGTATTTTTCTTGCAAGTATGTTTAAATGGATGATTGTGATGAAAGGAGTCAAAAATGAACAAATTTGAAGCAAAAAAGAAGAAAGTGCAAAATTGATCTGTGGTTAATAAGCGCCTGGACATATGCTTACGTGCTAGAGCCTCGCGGCTATGTCCTAAAACCTAGAGCTTACACACTATAAGCCTTGCGGCTAAGCGCTGAGACTCACGCTTACACACGGAAGTTACTAAGGAGGAGATATTTATTTTTTGGCTCCATTTTGAAGAGGTGGTAGAGGCATCTCTTGGTACAAACATGGTTAACTTCCTATTGGCGCCAAGATTAAATTAAATTACTCTTGAATGGATGCACCTCTTTGGGGATTTGTTCAATATGGACACAAATTGTAGAGACGTGAAGGCAGCTGTTGGAAAATCATAAAAAAGAGGACTTGAAGATCAGAAAAGTGGTTGTTGTTGGATGGGTGTAGTTTATTTTTATTATGTAGGAGAGTTTGTCGCAACACACCACTCCACTTCTCCATTGATACTTACTTTAATATATTTTGTATTAGGATTAGAAGTGAGATTTGGAATCCTTAGAGTTGTGTGCCAACCTCGAAGGAGTATTGTAATGAAAAACAAAGTCTTCAAAGGAACTTCAAGAGTTTGGTGGAGAGGATTTTCATATAACTCTTTATCTTTGTTATTATATTTAGTTTTTAATTAAAACTTTATATGTTTTAATTATGATTTCTACTTTTAAACAAAGTTTTGATTGTATTTTCTCCATGAATTCTGAGTAGTTTTTTTTTATCTTTTTTTTAAATGATGAATAAAGTTATGGAAGAATGTTATGTGAAGTATAGGAAATGAATGTTAGAAAAACTTCTTGATTTGGTCAATTAAGATGTTAATATTTGTTGTGAGAGCATGTAAAATCCGGTATGGTACTATCTTAGTCAACAATTAGTATGAATCCCATGATGATATATGGGTGATAATGTAGTCTATATGATTGAGTCCAAATAAATATGATGATATACTTTAATGGGTGTAGACTTAGAGGACTTTAGTGTGAGACTAAAACCCTCAATTCGATTTCTTATTTTGTGTTTTGATACTTGATGTTAGCCTCCAGGTGGAGAAGAAGAGGAAACTCTAGAGTGAGAGCTAGTATCTTTTTGGCCTAGCTCGTCTTCAAGATTAATAAAACATTAGATTAACCTATGTTTTTTATAGCATCTCTAGTAAGGGTAAATAATATAATTTCTCTCTTTTCTCACAAGAAATTTTAGATATTTCCACAACATAATCCATGTCTTGTTGTTGATTCATAATATGGAAAAAAAATTTTATTTGCATTTGCTTTCATCTTACAAAAATCTAGTGAATGTAGTTATTTCCTTTCATTTCAAATGATAAAAATTACCAAAAAGAATCAAACATTTTTCTTAGAATATTATCTTTAGTTTGAGTAAGATCTTTCTTAAAAAATAAAAAGTTAATTTTCTGATTTTTTTATTAAGAATATTTAACAAATTTTTCTATGGGTTCGATATCTCAGGGCTTAATCAGAAAGTCCTTATTACTTGATAATAATACGTATACTTGCGTAGAATCTCATTTTATAATAATTTCAATTAAAATTCTTATTTGTATTAACATCAATTTTTTTGGTGTCGTTGTAAAGAAAGTGATATCATTAAAAAGAAGTATAAAATTCATACATAAAACGTAAACATAAATATCTAGGATTAAGTTTTTGGTGCCGTTGCCATGAAATAAAATAGTTAAAAATAATATTTGAAGAGAATTTTTAGAAAAACTAATTTTACTTTTTAAAGTCTTATTTAAACTTGAAAGATTTATTTTAGGAAATTGTTGTTGTTTTGTTTTTATATAAATTATTGTTTTTATTGTGATTTATTATAGTGTATGCGTAGTTCGGGTTCTAAAAGACTTATACTTACAGTTCTGAATTAGAAAAAACTATTAGAAAAATTAGAAAAATTAAGAATATAGAAAAAGAAAAAATATTCAATAAATGGCAAATCAAAATGCTGAAATTCATCAAGAATTTAGACCTTTAAGAGATTATGATAACCCTACAGTAGCTGAATTTCATGGCAGTATTCAAAATCCTCCTGTAGTGGCTAATTTATTTGAACTTAAACATGTTATTACTCAAATGGTATCTAATAATCAGTATGGGAGAGCACCAATCGAGGATCCAAATTTACATCTTGCCAATTTACTAGAATTATGTTCTACATTGAAATATGATGGTGTTTTGGATGATGCTATTAGACTTACACTTTTTCCTTTCTCATTGAGGGATAAAGCTAAGATGTGGTTAAATTATTAGCACCTGGATAAGAACTTGGGGAGGTTTAGCATAAAAGTTTCTTGTTAAATATTTTCCACCATCAAAGATTCCAAAGCATAGAAATGATATTACATCTATTTGTCAGTTTGAAGGGGAAACTATTTATGAGGCATGGTAACGTTTTTAAGATCTCCTGAGAAAGTGTCCACATCATTCAATACCATATTTGTTAATAATTCAAAATTTTTATAATGGATTAGTTAGATCTCTTATATCTACTATTGATGCTGCTACTAGTGGTTCATTGATGTCTAAACAGTTTAATGACGCTTATGCTTTAATTGAAGAACTTGCTACAAATAATTTTTAATAGCCTTCTAAGAGGGGAAATTCTACAAAGTTAGCCAATATTCATGAATCTGATGCTTTCGCAATGCTATCAAATCAAGTTGTTGCAATTTTAAGGAAGATAGACCAATTTGGAATGAATTTTTCTCATCCAATTTTAATGATTGAAGAGAAATCATTAGTCCAAATGGTATATTCTCAGATAACATTAGAAACTTTAAATGCTATAAACAAGCCTAATAACCCATATTCCAATTAATATAACCCAAGTTGGAAGAACCACCCAAACTATAACTGGAAAAACAATAATCAGGGTGGTAGTAATCAACAATGGCGGAACGACCAAGTAAACCCATTGGGGAATTCGAACAACCAAGGTAATAATAATTATAGACCTACTTATCCTCCAGGTTTTAACAGTACTTTATAATTTAAAAAGAAGTTGTCTATAGAAGAAGTGGTGTTACAAATGGGAAATCAATTGCAAAGTCAAGAAACTAAAATTAGAAATATTGAGATTCGAATGGGACAAAAAGCCAATTCATAATGTAATTGATCCCAAGTAACTCTTCCAAGTAATACAGATATAAATCCAAGAGATAAAAATAAAGAACAAGTAAAAGTTTTTCAACTAAGAAGTGGAAGAAATTTGGAAGCTAGAGTTCAAAAAGTGATTGAAGTAGAGAAAGACGAGATTGAAGAGCCAAAAGAGGATGATAAGAAAGATTTAGAAAGACCTATTTCTCCACCAAAAAATGATTTAGAAAGCCACCACTACCATTTCCTCAGAGACTTTGACAACAAAAGTTGGGCAAGAAATTTTCAAAAATTTTGGAAATTTTTAAGAAAAATACAATTAATATTCCATTTGCTGAAGAATTAGAACAAATGCCATGCTATGTGAAGTTTATGAAGGATATTCTCAACAAAAAAAGGAACTTTGAAGATAATGAGACTGTTGCACTAAGTGAAGAGTCTAGTGCTATAATTCTGAAGAAGCTTTCTGAAAAGCTTAACGATCCTGGTAGCTTCACAATTCCATGTGCAATCGGAGACACATTTTATGTAAAAGATTTGTGTGATTTAGATGCAAGCATTAACCTTATGTCATTTTCTATATTTAAGAGACTGGGATTAGGAGAAATAACCCTGACTACTGTAACTCTGCAGTTAGTAGATCGTTTGATAACTTATCCTGAAGGAGTTATAAAAGATGTTCTTGTAAAAGTAGATCAATTTATCTTTTCTGTTGATTTTATTATGCTAGTAATGGAGGAAGATAAAGAGATAATTATTTTTTTAGGAGAACTTTCCTAGCTACAGGAAGAAAAATGTTAGATGTGCAGAATGGGGAATTAACTATGCGCGTCAATGGTCAAACTGTTACATTTAATATATCAAAATTAATGAAATATCCTACAAAAGGTAAAGAAGACGAATGTTTCAGGATGGATGTAATGAGATATCTAAGTGAAAGTCATTTTAAAGTAACTTATGAAGATAAATTTAAAAGTGAAAAGTTGGAACACGAGTAAGAAGAAGTACAATATTTTGATGATTATAATGAGGAAGATTTAAATTATATTCAAGAATGTTTTGAATTTTTGGATAAGAAAAAGAAATATGAATCTTTTTGTTCATCAATTGAAAAACCTCCTAAACTTGAATTAAAGTTACTTCTTAAATATTTAAAATATGCCTTTTTAGGTGATTCCTTAACTTTATTAGTAATAATTTCCTCAAAATTAAAAATGAAAGAAGAAGAGAGATTACTAGAAACTTTAAAGAAATATAAGAAACCCTTTAGATTGACCATAGTTGATATTAAAGGAATCAGTTCTTCAATTCAAATGCACAGAATCGTTATGAAAGAAAATTACAAACCCAGGGCTGATCCTCAAAGGAGATTAGATCCTATTATGAAAGAAGTTGTAAAGAAGGAAATTTTAAAGTGGTTAAATGCTAGAATTGTCTACCCTATTTCAAATATTGCATGGGTTATTCCCATTCACGTTGTTCATAATAAAGGAGGAGTAACTGTAACTATTAATGAAAAGAATGAATCAATACTAACAAGACAAGTTACAAGAAGGTGAATATGCATTGATTATAGAAAATTAACTCTTGCCACCAGGAAAGATCTTTTTTCACTACCCTTTCTTGATCGAATGTTGGATAGATGATTCCAGATATTTATGTTTACATTTTATATATGAGTTTATACATTATCTAAATCATTTTAATTATATCTCTTTCTTAACAACAATGCAAAAAACTTGATGCCGATGCAAATGAAAGTTTAATTTATATTATTATAAAATGGAATTTTATGCATGTATACGTATCATTTTCAAGTAATATAGGGCTTTCTAATTAATCCCTGAATATTGATCCCATGGAGATGGGGGTTAATCACAACGACTTTCAAGAGAAATTCTAGTTTACAATAACACGCCCTAGCTTGGAAGGTCGATAAAGGTTTGGTTTTGAATATATCCTACATTTATCACTACAATACTACTTATACTTAATACTTAATGAAAACCAGAAAGTGGAGTTTGATATATTAAAAGTATCCTTCCTCATACAATGAAATTAGTGACATGTGTAAAAGTAAAACATGTAGCGGGAGAGATAGTGACAAATAGGAGCAGTTATATTCTTTACACTTACTAGAGATGTTATAAAGAACATTGTTTAATCTAAAGTTTGAATAGTTCTGAAGACGGGCTAGGCCGGGAAGCTACTAGCCTCACACTATAATTCCCTCTTATCTCTCCACCTGGAGGCTAACATCTCGCATCAAAACCTAAAACAAAAAACGAACTTAGGGGGCTTTAGCCTGTCACTCGAAAGTCCTCTAATTCTAAATCCATTAAAGATTATTTCCCTATTTTATGCACTCAATTATATGAATTACATTCTCATCCATACAATCTTATGCGATTCTTACCAATTGTTGACTGAAACAATACCATGTAGGTTCTTACATATTCTCACAACATATTTTAACATGAAACTTGATCAAGTTTGTAAGTAAATTAAGAATAATGAAAAATCACCACAATATATTCTCACTCTACACAATTCTATATCCTACACATGCATACTAATTTATTGTAAGAGGGAAGAGTAAAGAAAACTACTCACTGCACATGGAGAAACAATAAGAACTTTTTATTAAAAAAGACTTTAAAACCATGCTAAAAAAGTACTAGATTCAAATTGATGGAAATCAGACTCTCCTTGTATAGTAAAAGCAATCTCCTTACAATCCTTTCCAAAAACAAAGTGAAAAGAAATGAAGAAATCTCTCACTCTCTCTTTTTCTCTCACCTTGTTGCCCCACTTGGGGCTTTTGCCCAAGCCTTCTTCTTCCTCAACAAGCCTTCTTCTGTTCTTCTAATTAGTTCCTCAGAGTTCAAGATTTTAAAGAGTTATTTATAATTTCCTACGAGGTGCTTAAGTGTCTCTTTAAAAGTGTCCATATTCATTGAATCTTCCAAAGGGTGTCACAAGTGTCACTTCAATAATAACTCCTTATAACTACTTAAATCCTGCTAAAAATTCCATTTTATCATTTCCAATGAATTACCTAAGAGATGCACGAAGCACCACTTCAAAAATCATCCAAATCTGATGTATATTCTAGAAGATATGTCGAAAACCGTCACCAACGGCTAAGCACCAATTTTGGGCGCTTAGCTGTCCTCTTGTGGAGGCTAAGGGCCATGTTTGGGTGTTTAGCTACCCTTAATAGGTACATAAGTTTCCGGTTTGGCCCCCATGGCTCTGTTGTGCCCCGATTCGCCCCTTTTGCTTCGGTATGCCCCGGTTCTATTCGTTTTGCTCTGGTATGATTCATTTTGTTCTATTGTTGTTCCTTTTACTCCAATCACTCAAAATTCATCATTTTGATGTACGTACAACCAAAAAACCAGAAAACATACCTTTAAAGTGCAATATCATTATAAAACATAGCAAGAAAAATAGTACAGTTTTAGGCACATCAATAGACTAGCTAGGCATAAAAACTTTTATTTGTTGGATGGATATACTAGTTATCACCAAATACAAATTGCTTTTAAGGATCAAGAGAAAACAACGTTTAATAGTCCTTATGGTACATTTACTTTTATAAGAATTCCCTTTTGTTTATGTAATGCCCCTGCTACATTCAAAGATGTATGATGGCAATTTTCTGTGATTTAAATGAAAAGGGATTGAAGTCTTTATGAATAATTTTTTAGTGTTTGGAATTTAATATAAATCATGTTTGGAACATTTATTTAGAGTTCTCAAACGCTGTGAAGAAACAAATTTAGTCCTTAATGTGGAAACATACCAATTTATGATAACAAAATGAAGTGTATTAGAACATCATATTTCAGAAAAAAGTTATGAAAGTAGACCCTGCAAAAATTCAAGGGATCCCTAATTTACCTCACCCAACTAAAGTTAGCGAGATTAGGAGTTTCATAGGATATGATGGAATGTACAGGCGATATATTAATGACTTATCAAAAAATTCTAAGCCTCTATGCCAGTTATTAGAAAAAGATGTAATTTTTAATTTTAATGAAGAATACCTAAAAGCTTTTGAGCTGCTAAAAGATAAATTAATCACTACACCAGTTATTGTTTCACTAGATTAGGAAAAACCTTTTGAATTAATGTGTGATGCAAGTGATTATGCTATGTGGAGCTATTTTAGGACAAAAACATGATAAAATTTCAAAGTAATCAACTATGTTAGTAGAACTCTTAATGAAGATCAAATTGATTACCACAACTGAGAAAGAGTTATTAGCTATAGTATTTACTTTTGATAAATTCAGATAATATTTAATTGGAGCAAAATGTGTAGTGCATACTGACCATTCTTCTATTAAAAATTTAATGACAAACAAGGATGCAAAACTAAGACTGATAAGATGGATTCTTCTTTTACAAAAAATTGACTTTGATATAATAGATAAGAAGGGTGCTAATAATCAAATTGCTGATCATCTGTCTAAGATTGAAAATGAATAATCTCTTTGTTCTGATCAAGAAATTAACGAACATTTTCCTAATAAAAAATTGTTCACTATTAATGAGTGGCATGTTCCATGGTATACCGACATTGTAAAATTTATTATTAGTAACATATTACCTTATGGATTGACATACCACATGAGAAAGAAATTTTTATCTGAAGCTAAGACTTATTTTGGGATGACCCATTTTTATATAAACAAGAAAATGTTCTAATTATTCGAAGATGTGTGCCATTAGAAGAAATTTATGATATTATTCAAAACTGTCATGACTCTGATTTTGGGAGACATTTCGGTGTTAATAAAACTACATATAAAATTCTGCAATCTAGATTTTATTAGCCTACAATTTTTAAGAAAGTTAATGCTTATATTAAAAATTATGATCGACGAGCAGTTGTACGCAATATTTCTAGAAAGAATAAGATGACCCTCAATTATATGTTTGAAGTTTAAATATTTGTTTTTTGGGGATTAGATTTCATGGGACCATTTATGCCATCTTTCAAAAATATATACATATTGTTAGCAATAGACTATGTATCTAAATGGATAGAAGTTGTTGCTTTTCCTCGATTGATGATCGAAGTTCTGCAAAGTCTTTAAGAAAGATCGTATTTTGTAGATTTGGAATGCCAAGAGTAATCATAACTTATGGGGGAAGTCATTTTAGAAATGCAATTATAGAGAAATTATTAAAGAAATATCATATCAACCATAATATTGCTAATGCTTACCATCCCCATACATGTGTGATGGCCTTCAATTTTGTCAGTTGAGGTAGGAGTCTCCACTCTTTGTTTCCATCTATTGTCCTAATTCCTGAGTAACTTATTCTATTTGGATTTATTATTAAAAATCCTTTTAGAAACTAAGGAACTTAGAGAATGTAGAAGGAAGGGAAAATGATGATGAACATAGAGAAAATAAAATGTCATATGGTAATCTTATAAAAGAAATTTCAGAATATGAGATTACGAAAGATTTTATAAGATAAACCATAAGAAAGTTTTGTTAACCAGAGATTTTGGGTAAAATACCTATTCTAAGTTCTTTAATCTCCTATAAGAGCAAGCTCCTATAGTTAATTACATCTCAAACAGTCAAGATTGTTTAAGAAAATTTCTGATTAATGTTAATCACTTGTTTCCTAGAGAGTTTCAAGAATAGGAAGAGAAACATCAATGTTCAATCCTAAAAGTAATATTATTTATCACGTCAGTTTTATTTTTTATTTGTCATTTTTCATTTTATTATTATTTTTTTTTGAAGTTTGTTATTTGTTCGGTGGCTATCCTAAAAGTTTTAGGTTTTGTGACCATCCTAAAAGCTTTAGTTTTTGTTTGGGTTTTGTCAAAGTTTTGTTTGTAGTTCTTGTCGTTTTGTTTGTCATTTTGTTGTTAATTTTTGATGTCATAATTTTGATTAAGTTCTAATTCCCTCGTTATGTTTTTATCGTCCTGCAAAATAGAGTTAGCACACCCTATAACATGCAAAGAAAATTTAAAACAAAACATGTCTTCATCCTGCAAAGGAAAAGAGTGTCAGTATTATAAGAAAATAATGTCAATTTTATTTAAAATCCTCTTTTAGTTGGTTAAATTTTGGATAACCCAGTCAAGATGTCACTAGCTCCGTTGTCCCAAGGTTATCAGGGGCCTTAATCTACTTAGTCCGAAAGGTGTTTAAACCAGGACCGGAAGGTTTCTGCCAGTAACCAGGATTTCGTCGTCCAAGAAATCTTCATAGATCAAGAACACTGAGGGTTAAGTTGCATTCGGTGATCTTTGTTCATTAAGGTTTCATTTAAAACTTAATTTCTTTTTGGATTTTAGGTTGTTTAAGTTTTACTAACCAATTTTAAAATTTTCATGCGTCATTTTAATATGTCGGTCTTGATTTCTTTATTTAAACCTAATGTTATTTAGACCTAAAGAAAGGAGTTTTGTGTCTTTTGAATTTAGATTTAGATGTCTTTTGAATCTAGGAGTTTCAAAGTAAACTTGGGGTTTTGGATTCCATATCATCTGAATCCAAATTCATATTTAGATTCAAATGTCTTTTTGAATCTAAGAATATTATGTATAAATCTAATATGTATTAGATTCAAAGTCTTTTGAATCTAAAGGTTTTAATTTGAGTCCAATATAAATTAGACTTAGAAATTTAGATTTATTGTCATTTGAATCTTATGTTTTTAATTCTAAATCTAATATGTATTAGATCTAGAGATTTAGATTCAATGTGTTTTGAATCTAAAGGTTTTGGGATGAGTCTAATATAAATTAAACTCATAACTTAAATTCAATGTCATTTGAATCTAAAGATTTAGATTTGATGTCTTTTGAATCTAATTGTTTTGATTAGATTCAAAACTTTAGGTTTTAAAGGTTTCTTAGTTCCATGTGGGTTGGACTTAAAATTAATTTGATTTGATTCTGAGTTTGGTTTGGTTTGTTTGAGTTTAAGGAGTTTAATTAAGTCTAAAGTGGATTAGACTTACAGTTTAATTTCATTGTCAGTTGAACTTAATCAGTCTATTAGACTTAATGTTTGTATTTGATTTGGTTTGAGTTTGGATTTGATGTTGATCCCCGATAAATATATGTGCGCCAAAATCTTGACTCCACACTGAATATAAGTTCTGATCATTTAGATATGAAAATTATGATTTTTTAATATGAGATACTACGCAAGTATACGTATCGTTTATCAAATAATATAGGACTTTCTGATTAAGCCTCGAGATATCGAACCCACAGAGAAAGTGAAAAATCTTTAAAGAAATAAGAAAATTATTTTTTTACTTTTTTAATTGGCTTTTGAAAGTATGTTTTGATTTTGAAAAGTTTGAAAATTGATTTCACACTTTAAATTTTCTTATAAAAGTCGAACAAGAAATTAAAATGATAATAATTGTAAACACGGTATAAAAAACACTATTAAATAGAATAAGATAAAGTAAATTACTCAGAATGCATTGAGAAAATACAAAAATACATTGATTTGAAATTAAAAACCATAAGAAAAACAACAAGCAAAAATAATTATTAATTAAAAACTAAATGTAAGAACAAACTTAAACACTTATCTGAAAGTCCTCTCCACAAGACTCATGAAGTTCCTCTGAAACTTTGACTCTTCCCTAAACTACTCCTCAGAACAAGTCTCCTAACTCTGATGACTCAGAATGCAGACTTCATACTTCTATAAAAACTAAACTATAGGAAAGAAAAAAAGTGGAAAAAAGAAGGCTTCAATCCTACCCTTTTCTCTTTTCTACTCTCTACTCCTACTCCTGATTAAAACTAAAATAAAAACTCTATAAAAACTCTCTTCAAAATGTAAAGGAAGTGCCCTTAATTTACTCTCTACTCCTACTCCTAATGAAAACTCTCTTCAAAATGCAAAGGAAGAGCCCTTTTTCTACTCTAAGACTCTCTTTAAATATTAAACCAAAAGGTGTCTTGGTGTCTCTTCAAAATGTGTCCAGATTCAATGTATCCACCAAAGAATGCACCCTTTCATTCAAACATGCCGCCCAAAGGAAGTTATGGAAGTTACCACAAAGAGTTGCATCCCATCCCCTTTGAAAATGGTGCCAAATTTAAATTAAACTCGATTTTTAACTGTGGCGGCTAAGCGCCGGCCCAACGTCGCTTAGCCACCAGTGCCCAAATTTTTATTTTTCATTTTCTTGCTCCAAATTTGATCCAACTTTTGCTGCTTTCATCATAATCACCCATTTTCATCATACCTGCAAGAAAAACACAAAATACCCTTCCATTAAAGTGCAATATCATCAAAAATAGGTATAAAAATGTGCATAAAAAATATTATATATTTTAGGTGTATCAAAATCCTCTAAACTTAAAATGTTACTTGTCCTCAAGTGAAAGTTAATCTCATAGAAAAATTTTAACGTGTAATTTATGTAATGAGTTTTTTAGGAAGATAACAAAATTTTGTTCTAGAAATGGAATAGTCTAATTTAGAAAAAATTTCAGTAATTAAGACCAACTTAAATTTTAAAAAGTTCTTAAGGAAAGAAAAATGACAAATATAAGTCCTTATCTAATTAAGAAATATTTGTAGATTCTTCAAAATGTATGATTCAAACAACTTATTTTTCTCACTTAAAAGTCTTTATTTGAAAATAATTTTACTTATTATATTATAACCTTAAGCTTTAGATTCTCTCTGACCTTATATGTTAAACTTTTAGGTATGGGACCAATTTTTTATTAGGCCCTTAAATCCTCAAGCTTCTCCTCTATTTTTGCATACTATTTTTCACTTTTTCTTTTTCTTTTTTTCTTCTTTTTCGTTTTTTTCTTTTTTAAGGCAACGATTACTGTATCTTGATAGGCATTTAATGATTTTGAATTCCACCCTTCCATTTAAAATAAAGGTCAGATATATATCTTTCACTTAAAAATCATAATAATAGTATTTAAAAATTATTCCTCAACAAAAGAAATTTAAGCTTTGAAGAATAAAAGTCAAATCTTCTATTTATCCAAAAATATAAAATTTCTTACTAAAGATAGATAGCTATATTTAACATCTCTTTACTAAGAAATTTTTAGCTTTAAGTTTTTCATGATTACGATAAATTTTCAACTATATTCTTATATTCATTTCTATATTCAAAATTTTTGTTCCCCTAATATAACTTCATATACATAATTGTTCTAAATCAAGAAATAAAATTTATTTTAAGTATTCTTGAGAAAAAATAAAATTTTAGGTTTAAAAATTCCCCCCCAAACTTTAATTTTTAGTTAGGCTAAAACATTTATGCATAAGAAATGATACATGGGTAAGAATTAAAGAATAACATAACATGCTTGCAGGAATTTAAATATCCTAAATATGCAATTATAACACTTTAAACAACAGGAGTAAAATGAAATCAAATTCAGTTTCTTTAAAACATTTTTTTTTATAACAAGAAAATTAAAAATTTCAAAAGACTTCTACAGTAGTGGAGGTTTTCAAAACAAATACACACCAATTGAAATCACACTGATACTAGATAGCAAATGGTAGTGGTAGATTTTTGTAAAGTTTTTAAGCATGTAGTTTCCTAAATAGTAGTTCCTATAGTGTTCTCTAATCTACTAACAGTTTTGCAATTAAAGTGTTGACCTCATTTTTTATGAGGTCTTCTCTTCTTCTTTTTAGTACTTAGGATCTAGCCTTAGGCTTTTCCTTTGACTATCCTAGAGGATTAGAATTGGGACCCACCACTTAGAAATTCAAACCACTTCTTAACTCCCTGCAAACTCCACAAACTTGACCGTAGACCCCTAATCACCTAGAGGGTTGAAACCAAATGTGGAAGTTTAAAGGATGAGTTCCTATAGGACTCTTTGGCCTTAAGACCGCCCCAGGTGGCCCGGTCCAGTGAGGGCCGACTTACACACACACTACACTTATACACTACACTTTCACACACCTCCTAAAAACACACCCATACCTAACTTGACCTCCTGACTCATAATGGTGATTCACATGGATGGTCCTTAACCCCTAAGCCCTTGGCTAAGAGGGTTAGGAACAACATAGTGGATACCTCAAATGAGCCCCTTCATGGCTCATGTGGGCTTGATATGGCTTCATGGCTCAACCAAAATAATTTCATTCCACTTACAGTCAACTAATCTTCAATTTTCCAAATTCTCAATTTTTGACCCCCGGGACCCTGACCCACTCGGACTCGAGGGTGACCCATGCTGCGCCGGCCAGCCGCTCAGGTCGCCGGAAAACACCATGGCCGAGACCTCGGGAGGAGCCAAACTTTGGAATTCCACCTTGCCGAGTTGCCCCATGCCCAATGGCCACCATGGCTGTTCTTCCCTTGACCTAAGCAGCTGATCCCAAGCCCTAACTCCCCATGGGATGCCCTCCAGCCTCTCCTATTTAAACCCCACCTCTCTCGGCCATGGAGAGGTGCTGAACCAGACCTTACTGAAACCCTGCCAAAATTTCTCCAGACCACTCTCCATACTTAGAGCAGTTGATCCCCAGTGACAATTTTCCCTAATCCCCACCAACAGAGCCCAATTTCTCAGCCAAAATTCCACCCAAAATCAGGACACTTCTCCACAGTGGATCAATCCCCAAATTGATTGATCCTACACCTTCACGAGACCAAGGGAAGAAGTTCACCAGCAAAATTCCCCTCTCCAGGCCACCCATCTATTCCAGACTCCAAGCTTTGTGATCGGGCTTGGTCGAAATCATACCTAGACAATTCACCAGGCCAAGGGACTTCATCTGGAGCTTGCTTGGACCAAATCGAAGGTGACACAACCCTCAGATTGAAGCCACACTTCTCTGAGCAAAGGTTTGAGCTAACTCTTTATCCCAAGCTTCTGGAGATTCTCCATTTTAAATGCCTTAATTTCAATGCATGATCACTGTATAGATGTATTCGTCTCTTCAAGATGAATCCATAGAGCACAAGAACACAAAAATCCGTTAAGTATTGAGTGAGATATTAGGGATTTAGTGTGGACGGTTCTCGGGTTAAGAGGCTTGGAGACGATGAACGGATGCCGTTCATTTAATACACGCGCGGACGAACGACCAGGATCGTGCCGGATGGGGGGAAGGAAAGATACAGCGCGCAAATGGAGCGCTGAGTCGGATGGCAGCGTCGAATCAGAAAGCGCCACGCAGCGCTTTTGAGATGCTAAGGTTGACGCGGCGCCGATTCGGATAAATAGAAAAATAGGGATTTTCTTATTTATTTAATTCCCTAAACTTCAAAAATGCATAACTTTGTGTAGGAAAATCAGAAAAATAAAATAAAAATACCCTCTTGCTTAGTGAACAAAGGAGAATAATGTGGAAAAGAAATCATTTAATTTCATCAAGTATTTTATTTTTAATGATTTATTTACCCTCTACATTGCTTTTATTCTCCATGCATATATGAAATTCACCATGGCATGAGACCATAGGGCTTTTGAAGCCTCTGAACTTGGGAATATTCCCTGAATTTTCCAAGGTCAGAGGCCATCCCTATGAGAAGTTATTGATTTTTCAAATTCATGTAGCTCTTTTGAGTATTTTAATTCCAATAATTAACATGTTGTGAAATAAATTCTAGGAAAATTTGGTGATGTTTATTATGACCAGAGGAACCTAGGAAAAATAGGTTTTGAATTAATCCACTTGGAATAACCCTAATTGGCTTAAACACCCAAAATAGGTCCTTAATTAATTAGAGCTAATCATAGACCAAATTGACTTGAAATTAATTCTTCACTGACCTTTGGGATCAGAGGAAACCACCATAAAAATTTGAAGTCAATTGGACTTGGTTAACCCTACTAAATGGGTTGATTAACCCATTTAGCCAATTTAAACTTTAAAAATTGATAACTTTCAAAATACTTTTCAAAAATTCACCAAATTGGTTTTGGAGCCTCTATGATATCAGGGGAATTTAAGAAAAATAAAATTATAATTTTCTAAAAAAGTTGATTTTTTGCATTATTTTAATATTTTAATAATTAAAAAATAATAAAAATCACAAAAATAATAAAATTCATCAAAATTTTATATTTTGAATTTTAATCACTTAGGAACAAACCCCATATTTTTCTTAGGTCTATTTGATGAGATATTATATTTTAAAGCCCTAAGGTAATTTTAAAATTAAAAAAATGTATTTTTTTAGCATTTCCACTAAAATAATTCTAATAAATCAAAGAAAAAAAATCAGAAAATTATAAAAATTAATTCTCTGATTTCCTTGATATCAGAGAGATTTTTGAAAAATATAAGATTTATTTTTCAACCTTTATTTTATTTCTAAATTAATTAATACTCCAAAAATCAAAATAATTATAATAAAAAGAATATAATTCAAAAAATCACCAAAATTGGTCCAAGTGGTCCTCTGGTCATTTGGAATGTCCCATAATTTTGTTAAAGACAGAAACTTTCCCTTGGTTATATTATTAAATTTTCTTTAGAAATCTCTATTTTCCACCAAAAATAATTACATAAATAAATTAAATACAGAAAAATCACATTTTCTCCTCTCATGTCTTTATTGACATATCAGTGAAGTCACATAAAAATTTCAAGTTTATTTAAGATCAATTTAGTGAGTTATGAAATTATTAAGTTTGAAAGGCAAAATAGTAATTAAAATTTTAACCCTTAATTAAAACTTTAGGTTTAATAAAATTAAAAAGTAAAATATTTGATCTTAATCTGATTTGGATGATTGAAACTTGAATAATAAGGGAAGAAACCTATTAAACAATTTAAAAATAATTAAAATAAACCTTAATCAAATAATTAATTAAATTTGGAAGAATAATAAAATTGGAATTATTAAAATAGGGATATTATTAGGACGAGATTTGTTCTTTAATTTAAGAATCCCTAAATTAATTATCTCAATAATATTTAATTCCTAATTAAAATGATAATCCAAATTTAAGATTTAAAATGCTAAAAGACTTAATCATTAAATTAAATTAAAGTTAAATTATTTAAATTAAACCCTTTTAAAATTTCAATTAAATTAATACTTTAACAATTAAAATTAAATCATCTTTAAAATTATAAATAAAATATTAAATTAAAATTAAAATTAAAATATTACATTAAAATTAAGAATAAAATTAAATTAAAATTTAAATTAAATTAAATTAAATAAAATTAAATTAAAACAAATTAAATTAAATCAAATCAAATCAAATTAAATCAATTTAAATCAAATTAAATCAAATTAAATTAAATTAAATTAAATTAAATCAAATCAAATTAAATAAAATTAAATTAAATTAAATTAAGTTAAACTAAATTAAATTAAATTAAATTAAATTAAATTAAAATTAAAACTAAACCAAATTAAATTAACTTAAAGTTAAATTAAATTGAATAAAAAATAACATCACCTAAGACATAAAAAAATTCAAAAATAAATATAAAGAAACTTGAACACTATTCCAAATTTAAACCCGTTAACTAAAATTAAATCATAAACCATTTGAACATCAATTTGCCCTCGAAAGCTTTTGTTGGCATAACTCTTAAACAGAAAGTTAAATGAAATGTTACTTCACTCATACGATATTCAAATGTCCTAGTTCACTGAGTAAGATAACAACAAAACTTGGATTCCCGGATGATTAATTCATTTGAAAAGATGTTTAAGATTTGTCGTAAGCACTACCTCAATATGATAGGATGTTTATAAGAACAATTGAACTTAATTGTTCTTTGATGAAGAAAATATTCCTCAAACTAAAACACAAGAACCTAGACGTCATAGGAGATGACTAGCTATAGGATTAGGAACTTGGTAGAAAACCATAACCCTTCCCTTAGCTTTACCTAGGAACTTGCTTAAATATTCTAAATTGTGTTTAAGTGCGGCACTGGGATGACGGGAAGACCCTCCAGGTACGCTTTTATTTTATTGCAATTTACTTTCTTGCAATTTACTTTATTGCAAATGCACTTTACTTTTCTTGCATGATAAACAATCAGTTGCATGAAAACCCACACCTTTAGGGTAGCCCCTAAAACCGAAACCAAAACTAAATTAAAAGTCATTGCAAGATAAAATTCACCTCCACAACATTTCAAAATATAAAACAACTCAAAATTTAATCACAAACGTAACACAAAACTACAATTACAACTAAATTAAAACGTCTTGTTGGATGATCGGGAATACCTCGGATGATGTAACCTACGTGTTGCGAACAGGATTTCCCACGGTCTAAATGAAAGTGTGGAACTCATTTAGTTGAGTTTAGAAAATTCATCTGGACTAAGTGAATCCGATAAAAATAACGATATCGAAAGGATGGAATCATGGGATCTTAACTGGTGTTGTTATAATCAACTTTAAGATTTGTTTTAAATAAAATATTAAAAACACCCGGATTTTAAGAATTCCTCTAAACCAGAACACTTTTCTCATCTTCTGATTTATGACTTCTATAACTAAACCTCGGCAACAACAAGGAGCTCGGAGCATGGTGGGCAGCACGACCATCGTCATCGGCGAAAACTCGGATCTACTTGGCAAAACTATCCTTAGAATTAAATAACCAAGCCACAGGATTTCGAGGTAGTTTGCTTAGTACAACATAAATCCTCAACTTTTCGTTAGGCATTTGCATGATCATATCATGTAAATTAAGCCCTAACCGGTCTTAGGACTCCGAGGTAGTCGTTTGGTACGACATAAACCCTCACATCTTCCAGGCTATTTGTATGATTTTACCATACAAATATAAGTCCAAATTAATTAAAATTGGCAAGATCAAAACATTAAATAAACATTAGGGCCTTCCTAAATTCAAGACAAACAATAGGATAGTTGAGAAATTACCGAAGTTCGCTTCGAGTCTGTGATTTCTCCTACCTTTCTTCCTTTGAATTCTCAAAATAAAATGTTCCAAATTTGATCCATTCGCTATTGAAATTCCAAAATTCAATCCCTTGAAAACTTAAACTTTGAGATTCTTGAGAGCAGAATTATTGATTATTATCGAGAGTTTTCTTAGGTGATTCCCGTCACTTAAGATGTAATTAACTATAGGGGCTTGCCCTTATAGGGAATTTTAAGAACACAAGTAATATAAACCCCGCTTAATTCATTTATATTAAGCGGGGAACTTGTCGGCTTATAAAATTGGTTCGCAGACCAAACGGATGTCACAAACCTTTCTAGTTTATCTAATCGAGCCCCATTATCAAGCAGTGTGTCTATTCTTCGGGATAGATACACGGTTTGTGGTGCGGTGCTCGTTTATATAAATTATTCGGGATGTGAGATCAGTTTGATCTCATATCTTAAAATTTTTGAATTTAAAATTATTTTCAAAATCAAATACTACTTTTCAAATTATTTATTTAAATTAAATTAAAAATTCGCCGACAAATTCTATAGGCGATCCCTTTTTTTTAAATACAACACACCAACCTAAAAATTTGCCGACATAAAGTACACCCTAAAAAAAACTCTGGTACAACATACACATTAAGACATTTACTACTACACACACTACACTCAAAGTAACATATAAAACATCAATCCAACAACAATACATCTGAATATGCATAATAGATAAATAGTACAATTATAATCTGCATACTACCAGAGTTCACATCACAACATAATCATCAAACAAAATACTAAACAAAGTACATAATAACACAGCACAACAACACAACAACTAAAACAAAGAACATACATCTACTCTTCATCCTCATCATCATCATCAACCTGCTCGTTCCAATCCCTGGATGTCATATAAGGTATGTAGAATGGATGAGGGGGCATCTCAGCACCCTTATCACCTCTAATCAATCTATCCAAATAATGTTGATAATTCTCCTCATACTCATCATGATTTACAATATATCTCTCCACATTATCCATCTTAGCATCCATATCTTTAATATGCTCTCAAGTAAGACTCACTTTCTTCAAAATGTTTCTTAATAAACTAGTCTGTGAATCAGTAGATGATGAAGCACGTGAAGTAGTAGCACGAGAAGTAGATGCAACAGAACAGAAGCAGAAGCAGTAGAAGCCCTACCAAATCGTCCTCTCCAGCCAAATTTTGAATGTACAGTGTAAGAACCAATGTTTACACTGGTGATAGGTCTCAAAGGCTGAAGTACATCTTCCTAGGTCTCAAATTTCACTTGAGACCGTTCACATAATGAATGAATCAGGGAAAGAAATCCCATACCTGCAGTAGTGGTAGATCTGGCACAATTCACAATATAATCATAAATGATCACTCCAATATCTATAGGCTTCCCTTGCTAAATGTAATGGTTCAAAACAGCCTCTTTCCTCGTCACTTCACTATTATGACTTGAAGGAAACAATTTAGAAGAGATAAAATAATGCTATGCCTTAGAAGTGGCATTTAATTTGGAAGCAGAAAAATTCACTCTTCTATCATTCGTTATTTTCCATAATCCTCTTCCATCAATCAAAAATCCCATTATCTCATCTAACTCTCCCTACGTAGGATGAAAATTAGAATAAAAACAAAACATAGAAGGAGGCAGTTGATAGAAAGTGTTAATTATCTCAGGAGAAAAGTCCACATCTTGCCCCCTAATCATCACTAAATTCTCTTCTGATGTAAGCAAATTCACATAGAATTCTCTAACAACAAAAACAACAGCAACAACGGAGAAGCAATAGTAGGTCTCCCAATTCCTTCTAGCAATCATATCTTCAATCACTTCTCCTGACTTACTAAACACTCTTTCAGGAATCAATTTACGTGACTACAATGCATCAACGTATCGTTCCTCAGCCCTCGCACTAAAAAAATTGTCAGAATCAAACTTCATCTTTCCTCTTGCGCGCTTTGATTTTGGAGCCATCTCTAAAAATTCATGAAAAATTTTCCATAAATTTCAAAATCATACTAAACTTGCTAAATTATCTTCCAAAATATGTTTCCACTAAATCCAAGCAATTTCTTAAGTTTTTCCTCAAATTTTGACTAGGAATAGTGATTTTAAGATTTTCCAAAATGTACTCAAAATACATGGTGAAAATAAAAAATTGTTACTTAGGAGTAGTGCTCTTACCTCAAGGAATCCAAATGTACAATTTTTTGTTGATATCGGCTCTTAAATGGTCCGAATCAAGGATGCCCTAAACTCTCTCTCACGTGAAAATGATTGGATGAAGATGAACAGAGAGTTAAAATGGCGATTCACGGTTTTTTAATTGCTGGGAACCAATTTTCGCGAACTGGCCATTAAGCGCGAACCCTTCTGCGCTTAGCCGCGAAATCTAGAGGTTAAGCGCCGACACACTGGCGCTTAGCCGCTAATACCCAAATTTTCACAATTAAGGTATATGCTTTAAACCACTTCGTTAATCACCCTTAATCTCTTTAAAATAATTATCTCTTCCCCACAAATCTTCCAATATTCTAATTCAAATGTTAAGTATTCATTGATTCCAAACAAATTTCACACAAACACAAACTTATATTCATTAAAACAAACATAGCACTTAATACAATCCTAGAATTTCTATCCACATACATAGGATGAAATTCTCTAAATACAAGAGACTTAATCTCAAACTGATAAGTTTACATCTCTAGGATGTAACTATCACAACATAAGGCGTAATTAAAAACTTAAACATAAACACTAAACAAAACAAATAAGAACACAAAACATATTAAACAAAACATATAAGAACACTAAACATATAAGAACGAAGCACACTTAATTCCACTCTCCATTAGGCAGATTATATCCAGGACTACTATTATTCTCATTTGACCCTTCTGTATTATAAATCTGATAGAACGGGCAATAATTGTTCATTCTTACATCTTCTTCTTCAATCCATTTATTCTTCAAAAACATCGCCTTATCCACTTCTTCCAAGTATCTTGAATGACTGAATTGCATCTTGAGTTGCCATCCCATGTGCTCCAAATGTAAGTTAGTTTCATTGATCTTTGCTTCCATCGAAGTCACTCGGGCTTCAATTTTTGCAATCATTTTTGCAATCCCTTGAATATTAACAGCGAGAAATCCTTTGAATAACTCTTTAGCACTGTTAATAATGAACTTACTATTGTCAGAATCTTGCTTCTTCTTAATCTCATTCTCCCAGAAACACATGATGTACTCGAAATACTCTTCTTAAGATTTAGAAATGAAAATAGGACTTGGGGTAAGTGTTTCTTTTAAATCGGGTTCTTCTTATAGACATTGGAAGTGCTAAAACTAACCCAAGACGTTTTAAAAATTCAAAATAACTTCCAAAACCACTTTCCCACGATCTAGGCTTCTAGAACCTCGTTTTTCACATTTTTTGTAACTCCGGCACCTAAGCACCAACAAGGCGGCGCTTCGCCGCCAGTGCTCAATTTAGCACAGGTCTGCTAAATGTCCAAATTTTCATTCTGACTCCTCTATGCCATCAAATAAGGTCAAATAAACTCTATTTAGTTTAAAAAATCCAAATTACTACAACTAAAAATTTAAAAATAAATCAAGCAAAGCAAAAAAAAATCACACAAAACAAACAAAAGCAAAGCACACCGATAATTATGGGTTGCCTCCCACAAAGCGCTTGGTTTAATGTCTTCAGTTTGACAAACCCAGAACTCATTCTGAGTGACCCAACATTAGCTTCTCATCAGACTTAGATTGCTCGACAGAAAAATATGGTTTAAGTCTATTTCCATTAACTTTAAATATTTTTTCAATCTTAAGATCTTGAATATCCATAGCTCCATAGTAGTAAATTTTCATCATAATAAAATGACCCATCCTCCTGGACTTAAGTTTACCAGAAAAAATTCTCAATCTCGCATTATACAGAAATACTTTATGTTCTGGCACAAGATTAATAATCTTCCGATCATGCCATAACTTCATCTTTTTTTTTATAAATCTTAGCACTATCATAAGATTCCTTTCTTATCTCTTCAAGCTCATTTAATTGCAATAATCTCTTCTCAGCAGCATCTTTCAAATTATAATTGAACTCTTTAATAGCCCAAAATGCTTTATGCTCAAGTTCAATAGGTAAATGACAAGCTTTTCCAAAAATCAGCCTATATGGGGACATTCCTATAGGGGTTATGTAGGCAATCCTATAGGCCCGCAAAGCATAATCCAGTTTGATTGACCAATCCTTTCTATTTGGATTAACAGTCTTTTCCAATATTCTTTTAATTTCACGATTGAATAATTCAACCAAATCACTTGTTTGCGGATGATAAGCAGTAGCAATGCGATGATTAATATGATATTTTTTTGCTAACTTTCCAATAATCGCATTTATAAAATAACATTCCCCATCAGTTATGATTACTCTTGGTATTCCAAATCTTTAAAATATATTTTTCATCAAAAACTTTGCAACACTTTGAGCATCACATCGAGGTAAAGCAATAGCTTCAATCCATTTGTAAACATAGTCTACTGCCATCAAAATATAAATGTTTCCGAAAGATGGTGTAAATGGTCCCATAAAATTTAATTCCCAAACATCAAATATTTCAACTTCTAATATATAATTGAGGGGAATCTCATTTCTCCTAGAAATATTGCCTACACACTGATATCTATCACAATTTTTAGTATAAGCATTAACATTTTTAAAAACTGTAGGCCAATAAAATCCAAATTGTAAGATTTTATATGTAGTTTTATCACTTCCAAAATGTCCCCCATAGTCAGAATCATGACATTTTTAAATAATTTCATAAGTCTCTTCCAAATGTACACATTTTTGAATTAAAAGATCATTTCCTTGTTTATATAAAAATGAGTCATCCCAAAAATAAGTCTTAGCATCAAACAAAAATTTCTTCTTTTCCTAATATGTCAAACCATATGGTATAATATCACTGACAATAAAATTTACTATGTCTGCATACCACGAAATACGCCACTCATTAATAGTGAACAATTTTTCATCACGAAAATGTTCATTAATTTCTTCAACATCACAGAGAGATTTTGCAATTTCAAGCCTGGACAAATAATCAGCAATTTGATTTTCAGAACCCTTTCTATCTACTATCTCAAAGTCAAATTCTTGAAAAAGAAGAATCCATCTTACCAGTCTTGGTTTTTCAACATTTATCTTCATTAAGTATTTGATAGCAGAATGATCAATATGCACAACACATTTAGCTCCAAATAAATATGATCAAAATTTATCAAAGGCTAATACTATAGCTAATAACTCTTTCTTAGTAGTGGTATAATTAATTTGAGCTTCATTAAGAGTTTTACTAGAATAATAAATAACTTTGAAAATCTTATAATATTTCTGACCCAAAACAACACTAATAGCATTATCACTAGCATCACACATTAATTCAAAAGGTTTTTCCCAATTTAGTGAAATTATTACAGGTGCAGTGATTAATTTTTCTTTTAATGTTTCAAAGGCTTTGAGGCAATCATCATCAAAATTAAAAATTGCATCCTTTTCCGATGAAACGGTGACTCCGTATCGATATTTATACTTACAAATATGATATGAAAATTGGCAACGACACCAAGAACTTGATCCCGCCGGATATATATATATGTTGATGATTTTGATTTATAATTTGGATACTACGCAAGTATACGTATTGTTTATCAAGTAATATAAGACTTTCTGATTAAGCCCCGAGATATCGAACCCACAGGGAAAATTTGAAAATCTTTAAAGGAATTAAAAAATTATCTTTTTACTTTTTTTTATGGCTTTTGAAAGTATTTCTTGATTTTGAAAAGTTTAGAAAGTTGATTTGTCTTTTGAAAGTTCCTTAATAAAATGTTAAGCAAGAAACTAAAATTATAATGACTAATAATACTGTATGTAAAACACTATTAACTAGACTATCTTTTTATTACCTTTTATGAAGTAGTAATTATTAAAGTATTGTTGTGGCAGTATTTAAATTTGTTGTGACAGATAGAAGCGAATGTGTTCTTTACCCTTACTTGGTTCTATAAAGAATATAGGTTAATTTGAAATTTTTATCATTTTGAACATGGTTAGGCAGGGAAGATACCAGTCTCTCACTCTAGAGTTCCCTCGATTCCCACCAACGGGGGCTAACTTCTCATAACAAAACTCAAAACTTCAAACCAAATTAGGGGGCTTTAGCCTGTCACTCTAAAATCCTCTAATTTTACTCCCTTCCATAAAAATATCTCTTCTAATATTTAATTCAATTATATAGACTACAACTCTCACCCATATAATTGCAAGTGATTCTTACTAACATTTATGAGACAATACTTGCATTGGATCTTACATAATCTCAAGAAATTCTACAACTTAACGAAGCCGAATTAAGAAGTTTTCGAATCAATCTTCAGAAATTCATCCAACTTTAAACACTTATACATTCCACAAAAATTCTCCATAAATTAATTACTTCTACATTTAAGAAAGAAAAAAGTAAAGTAAACTACTCAGAATGCAATGAAAAAATATAAAAACACATTGATTTGAAATTAAAAATTATAAGAAAAACAACAAACAAAAACAAGTATTAATTAAAAAAACTAAGTGTAAGAACAAAAGTAAACACTTATCACAAGACTCAGGAAGTTCCTCTGAAACTTTAACTCTTCACTAAACTACTCCTCAGAGTGGATCTCTCAACTCCGATGACTCAGAATAAACTTCAGACTTCAATAGAAAATAATCTAAAAGAAAGAAAAGAAGTGGGAAGAAGAAGACTTCACTCTGACCCTGTTCTACTTTCTACTCTCTACTCCTCCTCTTAATAAAAACTCTCACAAAATAAAAGTAAAATACTATAAAAACTCTCTTCGAAGCAAGGGGAAGAGCCCTTCAAAAGGCAAAGGAAGAGCTCTTTAATCTTTCCTAAGACTCTCTTTAAATAGTAAACCAGAAGGTGCATTTGTGTCTCTTAAAATCTGTCCAGATTCAATGTATCCACCAAAGAATGCACCCCTTCATTCAAACTTGCCGCCTAAAGGAAGTTATGGAAGTTACCACCAAGAGTTGCATCCCATCCCCTCTGAAATTGGCGCCAAATTCCTTTAGAATTCGATTTTTAATTGTGGCGGCTAAGAGCCGGCCCAGCAGTGCTTAGCCGCCAGTGCTCAAATTTTCATTTTTCATCTTTTTTTTGCTCCAAATTTGATCCAATTTTGCTCCTTGCATCATGACCATCCATTTTCATCATACCTGTAAAAAAAACACAAAATACCTTCCATTAATGTGCAATATCATTAAAAATAGGTATAAAAATATGCATAAAAATACAATATAATTTAGGTGTATCAAAATCCCCTAAACGTAAAATGTTACTTGTCCTCAAGTGATAGTTAATCTCATAGAACATTTTAGCACACAAATTATGTAATGAGTTTCTTATGAAGATAACAAAATTTTGTTCTAGAAATGGAATAGTCCAATTTAGAAAAAATTTCAGTAATTAAAACCAACTTAAAGTTTAGAAAGTTCTTAAGTAAAGGAAAATGAAAAATATAAGTTTTTATCTAATTCAAAAATATTTGTAGACTCTTCAAAATATAGGACTCAAACACTTATTTTTCTCACTTAAAAATCTTTATTTGAAAATAATTTTACTTACTATATTATAACCTTAAGCTTTAGATTTTCTCTGAACTTATATCTTAAACTTTAGATATGAAACCAATTTTTGATTAGGCCCTTAAATCCTCAAGCTTCTCCACCCTTTTCATATAGTATTTTTCACTATTTCTTTTCTTTTTTTCTTCTTTTTTTTTATAAGGCAAGGATTACTATATCTAGATAGACCTTTAAAGATTTTTAATTCCACCCTTCCATTTAAAATAAAGGTCGGATATACATCTTTCACTTAAAAATCATAATAATAATATTTGAAAATTACTCCTCGATAATAGAAATTTAAGCTTTGAAGAATAAAAGTCAAATCTTCTATTTATCGAAAAATACAAAACTTCTTACTAAAGATAGTTTAACTTTATTTAACACCTCTTCATTAAGAAAATTTTAACTTTAAGTTTTTCATGATTACTATAAAATTTAACTAAATTCTTTTATTTATTTCTATATTCAAAAAATTTGTTCCCCTAATATAACTTCATGGACATAATTATTCTCAATCAAAAATAAGATTTATTTTAAGTATTCTTGAGAATCAAATAAAATTTAAGGTTTTTGAAAATCTTTGTTTTTAAAATCCCCCAAAACATTAATTTTTAGTTAAGATAAAACATTTAAGCATATGAAATGAAACATGGGTGAGAAATAAAAACTGACATAACATGCTTGAAGGAATTTTTAATATCCTAATATGCAAGTATAACAATTTAAATAACGGTAGTAAAATGAAATCAAATTTAGTTTTTTAAAATAATTTTTATACAAAGAAAAGTAAAAATTTCAAAAAGACTTCTACAGTAGTGGAGGTTTTCAAAGCAAATACACACCAACTAAAATAACACACTGATACATATAACAGATGATAGTGGAATTTGAAAAATTTTAAACATGTAGTTTCCTAAGTAGAAGTTCCCAATAGTGGTTTATAATCTCTTAATAGTTTTTGAATTAAAGTACACACTAATAAAAACTCTGACATAACATACATATAAAAACATTTACTATTACACATCACTATCACCAAGCAACATATAAAACATCAATACAACAACAACAATACATCTGAATATGCATAACAGAAAAATAATACAAGCTATAGTTGTCATACTATCAAGGTTCGTATCACAACACAATGATCAAACTAAATACTAAACAAAACACACATCAGTACATCAACAACAACACTGCAACAAAAAAAATAACACTAATCTACTCATCGTCCTCATCATCATCATCATCCTGCTCGTTCCAATCCCTAGAAGGCACATAAGGTATGTAGAATGGATGAGGGGGCATCTCAGCACTCTGATCTCCTCTAATCAGTCTATCCACATATTACTAATAACTCTCCTCATACACATCATGTTTCACAATATATCTTTCCACATTATCCATCTTACCATCCATATCTTTTAGATGCTCTTGAGTAAGAATCACTTTTTTCAAAATTTTCCTAAACAAACTAGTCTGTGAATCTATAGATGATGAAGAACATGAAGTAGTAGCACGAGAAGTAGATGCAGCAGAAGCAGAAGCAGTAGAAGCCCAACCAAATCCTCCTCTACAACCAAACTCTGAATGTACAGTGTAAGCACCAAGTTTGACACAGGTAATTGGTCTTAATGGTTGAAGTACCTCTTCCCAGGTTTCAAACTTCACTCCAGATCGTTCACATAATGAATGAATCAAGGAAGGAAATCCCATACCTGCAGTAGTGGTTGATCTAGCACAGTTCAAAAAATAATCATAAATTATACCTCCAATGTCAATAGGCTTCTCTTACTGAATGCAATGATTCAACACAGCTCTTTCTCTCGTTACTTCACTAGTATGACTCGAAGGTAACAATTTAGATGAGATAAAATAATGCCACGCCTTAGAAATGGCATTAAATTTGGAAGCAGGAAAGTTCACTCTTCTATCATTTATTATTTTCCATAATCCTCTTCCATTAGTCAGAAATTCCATGATCTCATCTAATTCTCCTTCCGTAGGATGATATTTAGAATAAAAACAGAACATGTTAGGAGGTAGTCCATAAAAAGTGTTGATTGCTCTAGAAGAAAAGTTGACCTCAAGCCTCCTAACCATCACTTGATTCTCCTCTGCAGCAGGCAAATTTGCATAAAATTCTCTAACCACAGAAATAACAGCAACAGCGGAGAAGCAACAGTAATTCTCTCAGTTCCTTCTAGCAATCATATCTTCAATCACCTCTCCTGGTTTACTAAATACACACTCAGGAATCAACATACGTGACTGCAATGCATCGACATATCATTCCTCAGCCCTCATACTAACAAAATTGTCAGAATCAAATCTTGTCTTTTCTCGTGCACGCTTTGACTTTGGAGCCATCTCTAAAAATTCACGAAAAATTCACCATAAAGTCTAAAATCAAACTAAACTTGCAAATTATCTTCCAAAAGATATTCCCACTAAATCCAAGCAATTTCTTAAGTTTTTCCTCAAATTTTCACCATGAATAGTGATTTTAATATTTTCCAAAATGTACTCAAAATACCTGGTGAAAATTAAAAAAAAATTTACTTAGGAGTAGTGCTCTTACCTCAAGGAATCCAAATCTAACAATTTTTGTTGAGATCGGCTCTTAAATGATCCACAATATGATGTCATAGGCTCCTCTTTCGCGATAAACCAAAGGTTGAAGACGACGGGGTGGTTTAAGCATGGTAATTTTTGGGTTTTTAACTACTGGGAAATAATTTTTGCTAACTGGCGCCTAAGCGCGAACCCTCGGCGCTTAGCCGCGAAATCTAGCGCTTAAGTGCCGGCACTCTGGCGCTTAGCCGCCAGTACCCAAATATTCACAATTAAGGTATATGCACTAAATCACTATGTTAATCATCCTTAATTACTCCAGAATAATTATTTCTCCCCACATAAATCTTCTAATACTCCAAATCAAAATTTAATATCCATTGATTCTACACAAGTTTCACACAAACACAAACTTATATTAAAACAGAGATAACACTTAATACAATTCTAGAATTTCTATCCACACATAAAAGATGAAATTATCTAAATAGAAGAGACTTTAATCTCAAACTGATAAGTATACATCTCTAGGATGTAACTATCACATCATCAGGCTTAGTTAATACTTAAATATAAACACTAAACACACCAAACATAACACATATGAACTAAACATAACACATATGAACTAAACATGACACATAAGAACACTAAACAAATAAGAATAAAGCACTCTTAATTCCATTCTCCATTACGTTGATTATATCCCAAACCATTATGATTCTCATTTGACCCTTCTGGAATATAAATCTGATAAACGGGCGATAATTGTTCATTCTTACATCTTCTTCTTCAATTCATTTGTTCTTCAGAAACATCGCCTTATCCACTTCTTCCACGTACCTTGAAAGACTGAATTGCATCTTGAGTTGCCATCCCATGTGCTCCAAATGCAGGTTACTTTCATGGATTTTTGCTTCAATTGAAGTCACTTGGGCTTCAATTTTTGTAATTATTTCAGCAATCCCTTGAATACTAACATCGAGATATCCATTGAATAACTCTTTAGCACTATCATTAATGAACTTACTCTTGTCAGAATCTTGCTTCTTCTGCATCTCATTCTCCCAGGAAGACATGATGCGCTCAATATTCTCTTCTTAAGACTCAGAAATGAAAATAGGACTTGGGACAAGTGTTTCTCTTAAATCAGGTCTCTTTTATAGACTTGGGAAGTGCTAAAACTACCCCAAGACGTTTTAAAACTCTAAAATAACTTCCAAAACTACTCGCCCACGATCTAGGCTTCTAGAACCTCATTTTTCACGTTTTTTATAACAGCGGCGCCTAAGCGCCAACCAGTCGGCTCTTAGCCGCCAGTGCTCAATTTAGCACAGGTCTGCTAAGTGTCCTAATTTTCATTCTGACCTCTCTAAATCATTAATTAAGGTCAAATAAACTCTACTATAGTTTAAATAACTCCAAATTACTACCACTAAAAACATAAAAATAAACTAAATAAAGCAAACAAAGCACACAAAACAAACATAAAGCAAGGCATACTGATAATTATGGGTTGCCTCCCACAAAGCGCTTGTTTTAACGTCTTCAGCCAGACATACCCATAACTTATTCTGAGTGACCCAACATCAAATTATTATCAGATTTAGATTTATTGATTGAAAAGTAAGGTTTAAGTCTATGTTCATTAACTTTAACTATTTTTCCAGTCTTCGAATCTCAAATATCTACATCTCCATAAAAATAAACTTTTATCACAATAAATGGACCCATGCACATGGACTTAAGTTTTCCAGAAAATATTTTCAATCTAGCATTATACAGTAAAACTTTTTGTCCAGGTACAAGATTTTTAGTAATAATCTTCCGATCATGCCATAACTTCATCTTTTCCTTATAAATCTTAGCATTTTCATAAGATTCATTCCTTATTTCTTCAAGCTCATTCAATTGCAATAATCTCTTTTCAGCAGCATCTTTTAAATTATAATTGAACTCTTTAACAGCCCAATATGTTTTATGCTCAAGTTCAAAAGGTAAATGACAAGCTTTTCCAAAAATCAGCCTATATGGGGACATTCCTATAGGTGTTCTGTAAGCAGTCATATAGGCCCACAAAGCATAATCCAATTTGATTGACCAATCCTTTCTATTTGGATTAACAGTTTTTTCCAATATTCTTTTAATTTCACGATTGGATAATTCAACTAAACCACTTATATGCGGATGATAAGCAGTAGTAATGCGATGATTAATATGATATTTCTTTGCTAACTTCCCAATAATCACATTTCTAAAATGACTCCCCCCATCAGTTATGATTACTCTTGGTATTCCAAATCTGCAAAATATATTATTTTCTAAAAACTTTGTAACACTTTGAGCATCACATCAAGGTAAAGCAACAACTTCAATCCATTTGGAAACATAGTCTACTGCCATCAAAATATTAACATTTCCGAATGATGGTGTAAATGGTCCCATAAAATCTAATCCCCAAACATCAAATATTTCAACTTCCAACATATAATTGAGAGGCATCTCATTTCTTCTAGAAATTTTGCTGACACGCTGACATCTATCACAATTTTTAATATAAATATTCACATCCATAAAAATTGTAAGCCAATAAAATCCTAATTGTAATATTCTATATGCAGTTTTATCACTTCCAAAATGTCCCCCATAATCAGAATCATGAAATTTTTGAAAAAATTCATAAGTCTCTTCCAAAGGTACACATCTTTGAATTATAAGATCCTTTCCCTGTTTAAATAAAATTGGGTCATCCCAAAAATAAGTCTTAGCATCAAACAAAAATTTCTTCTTTTCTTGGTATGTCAAACCATAGGGTATAATATTACTAACAATAATGTTTACTATGTCTGCATACCATGGAACACACCATTCTTTAACAGTGAACAGGTTTTCATCAGGAAAATGTTCATTAATTTCTTCAATATCACAGAGAGATTTTTCAATTTTAAGTCTGGAAAAATGATCAGAAATTTGATTATCAGAACCCTTTCTATCTACTATATTAAAATCAAATTCTTACAAAAGAAGAAACGATCTTATCAGTCTCGGTTTTGCATCATCTCCCAAAACAATTCCTCCTGCTACCATAAATTGGCATTTATTCTAATTAAGGACCAAATTGGTTTCTTCACAGTGCTTTAAAACCTTAGATAGATGTTTTAAACATGATTCAAAAGAAATTCCAAACACTGAAAAGTCATCCATAAAAACTTCAATCCCTTTTTCAATTAAATCACAATAAATAGCCATCATACATCTCTGAAATGTAGCAGGGGCATTACAAAAACCAAAGGGCATTCTTCTAAAAGTAAACGTACCATAAGGACTGGTAAATGTATTTTTCTCTTGATCCTTAAGAGGAATTTGAATTTGGTGGTAACCAGTATATCCATCCAGAAAATAAAAGTATTTATGCCCAGCCAGTCTATCCAACATTTGATCCAGAAAAGGGAGTGGAAAATGATCTTTCCTTGTGGAAGGTTTAATTATCTATAATCAATGCATATTCGCCATCCTGTAACTTTTCTTGTTGGTATCATTTCATTCTTCTCATTAACAGTCACAGTTACTCCTCCTTTCTTAGGAATGCAGTAAATAGGACTAACTCATGCACTATCTGAAATAGGGAAGATAATTCCAGCATCTAACCATTTTAAAATTTCTTTTTTAACAACGTCTTTCATGATGGGATTTAATCTTTTTTGGGGATCAGCCCGTAGTTTGCAATTATCTTCCATAAGAATTCTGTGCATACAAATTGAAGGATTGATTTCTTTAATATCAGCAATTGTCCATCCGAAGGCTTTCTTGTGCTTCTTCAAAATTTCAAGCAAAATCTCTTCTTCTTTTTCAGTTAATTGAGAAGAAATTATAACAGGCAAGGTTGAGGATTCACCTAGAAAAACATACTTCAAATGATCAGGAAGCATTTTTAGCTCAAGTTCAGGAGGTTTTTCAATTGATGGACCATAAGATTCATGTTTTTCAGACATATCCAACAATTCAAAGCTTTCATGAACATACTATAATTCTTCCTCTTGAAAAACATCAAAATCAAATAACTCCTCTTCTTGTTTATATTCCAATTCTTCTCTTTCATCTTTCTCTTCATAAGTTGATTTGAATTGACATTCACTTAATTATTCAATAACATCCATCCTATAACACTCATCTTCTTTGCCTCTAGCAGTATATTTCATCGATTTTAAAATATTAAATGTAACAGTCTGATCATTAACCCTCGTCGTTAATTCCCCTTTTTGCACATCTATCATGGCTCTACCTGTAGCTAGAAAAGGTCTCCCCAAAATTATGGGTATCTTTTTATCTTCCTCCATATCTAATACAATGAAATCCACAGTAAAAATAAATTGATCCACTTTTACCAAAACATCCTTTATAACTCCTTTAGCATATGTGATCGAACGATCTGCTAATTGCAGAGTTACAGTAGTTGGGGTTATTTCTCCTAGTCCCAGTCTTTTGAATATTGATAGAGGCATAAGGTTAATGCTTGCACCCAAATCACATAAAGGTTTTCCACAGAATCTTTCTCCGATTGCACATAGAATTGTGAAACTAGAAGGATCTTTAAGTTTTTCAGAAAGCTTTGTTTGAATTATCTCACTGCACACCTCACTAAGTGCAACAATCTCATTTTCTTCAAACTTGCTCTTTTTATTAAGAATATCCTTCATAAATTTCGCATAGCTTGGCATTTATTCTAGGGCTTCAGTAAATGGAATATTAATGATAAGCTTCTTTAATATCTCCAAAAATTGCTTATCCAACTTTTGTTGACAAAGTCTCTGAGGAAGTGGAGGTGGTGGTTTTTCTAAATCAACCTTAAGTGGAAAATAGGTCTTTCAAAACCTTTTGGAGCGCCCTTTTTAGGTCTTTCAATCTCTTCTTTCTCTACTTCAGTTTCTTTTTGAACTATACCTTCCAATTCTTTTCCACTTCTAAGTTGAATTGCTTTTACTGGTTCTTTATTCTTTTCTCTTGGATTCACTTCAGTATTACTTGGAAGCATTCCTTGGGATCTATTACTTAAGGCATTTGCAATTTTTCCCAATTGATTTTCTATATTTTTGATGGCTGCTCCTTGAATTTGTAATTGATTTCCCATATGTGATACTACTTCTTTCATACACAACTTCTTTTCTTTATTTTGTAAAGCATTGTTATAATGAGAAGGATAAGTTAATATGTTATTATTATTACCTTGGTTGTTCCAATTCCCCAATGGGTTTACTTGGTGGTTCCCCCATTATTGATTAACTCCACCCTAATTATTGTTATTCCGGTTAAAATTTTGATGATTCTTCCAACCTGGGATATAATAATTGGAATATGGTTTGTTAGCTTTAATTATAGCATTCAGAGTTTCTGGTGAAGAATAAGAATCAACCATTTGGACTAATCAATTTTCTTCAATCATGAGAATAGGCTGAAAAAAATTCATCCTAAATTGGTCTCTTTCTTGATACAGCAGCAACTTGATTTGTGATCCAAGAAAAAAAATACTTATTTTTATGCCTTGATTTTTATTATATTTTAAGGATATTATGCTTTAATGAAAGGAATTATAAAAGAAATACTTTAAAATAAAAATATTAAAAGATCTATAACTCTCTCCTCGTGGGAACGATACTGGATCTTTGTTTCAAAGCCCTATATTACTTGATACGATACATATACTTGCGTAGTACCCCTAGTGTGTAAAATATTTTCCATAAAATTATATTTATATACACTAGCCGCTATTATTATTTATAACATATATTTTTGAAAGCATTAATTAGTACGTTGATCTTCAGAGGACTTCGGGTCAACTTTTTGGCGCCGTTGCCGGGAAAGAAGAATTTATTACACATATATTTATATCGGGTCAACTTTTTTGCGTCGTTGCCGGGGAGAGCAGATGCAAACTTTTAGATTTTAAGTATTTTTATTTTATTCATTATTCTTTATTATAAAAAAAACATATATATAATAATAATATTTATTTTAATTCTTGCTAATTGACTTTTTATGCGTAGTTCGGACCTGAAGGATTATTACCTTTAGATTCTGAATTAGAAAGAAATGTTAGAAGAATTAAAAAAGGAAAACAAATTCAAAAATTTCAAGAAATGAATAATTTAAATAACAATTTACAAAATCGATTGAAATTAATGATCAAAATATTTATAAACCATTAAGGGATTATGCTTAACCCTACAGTTGATGAACTTCATAGTAGTATTCAAATACCCACTGTAGATACTAATTCTTTTGAGCTTAAACTGTCTATTATTCAAATGGTTCAAAACATTCAATTTAGTGGAACACCAAATGAGGATCCAAATTTACACCTTGCTAGTTTTTTAGAACTTTGTGCTACCTTTAAATATAACAATGTTTCTGATGCTATTAGACTTAGACTCTTTCCTTTTTCTTTAAGAGATAAAGCAAAGATGTGGTCGAACTCATTAGCAACGGGTTCTATTAAAACATGGGCTGAAATGGCACAAAAATTCCTTGCTAAATATTTTCCTCCTAAAACTATTAAATTCAGAAATGATATTACTTCATTTAGTCAATTTGACGGGGAGAAAATTTATGAAACTTGGGAAAGATTTAAAGAACTATTAAGAAAATGTCTTCATCATGCTTTACCTGATTGGTTAATTATTCAAACATTTTATAATGGATTAATTGGATCTTTAAAATCAATTATTGATGTTGCTGCTGGAGGTTTTTTAATGTCTAAATCATTTGAAGAAGCTTACACTTTAATTGAAGAAATGACTAACAATAATTTTCAATGGCCTTCTGAAAGGATTAATCCTAAAAGAATGGCAAGTATTCATGATAATGAAGCCTTTTCTATTTTAGCTTCACAAGTAGCAGCAATGTCTAAGAAATTAGATAGTTTTGCTATTAATATATCACATAAGAACTCTGCTAATATTGAAAATTCTCAAACTATTGAAACTTTACAAGCTATTGCTAGTAAAAATAATCCTTATTCAAATTATTATAATCCTGGATGGAAAAATCATCCTAATTTTAACTAGAATAATTCACAACAATGGGATAATAATCAATCTCATCCCACTGAAAATTGGAATAATCAAGTTAATTCAAACTATAAACCACATGGATTTAACAATCAACAGAAAAAGTTATCTATAGAAGAATTAATTTTACAACTAAGTAATCAATTACAAAATCAAAACAACTGCTTATTCGTAATATTGAGAATCAAATGGGACAAATCGCTAATTTAATTAATTATAGACCCTCAGGAACACTTCCTAGTAATGTTGAAATCAATCCAAAAGAAAATGGAAAAGAACATGAACATGTTAAAGCTGTACAACTTAAAAGTGGAAAGGAATTAAAAGAAAGAATGCAAAATGAAATTGAAAATGAGATTGAGGTTGAGGAGATTGAAAAATCTAAAGAAAATCCTCCTAATAAAGATCAAACTGATATTTCTATTAATATGGAAGTTGAAAAACCACCACCACCTTTTCCTCAAAGACTTAAACAGCAGAAGCTTGATCATTAATTTTCTAAGTTCTTTAAAATTTTTAAGAAAAATACTATAAACATACCTTTTGCTGAAACTTTGGAAAAGATGCCAACTTATGAAAAATTTAGTAAGAAACGAAGATTTGATGCTTTTGAAACTGTTCCATTAAGTGAAGAATGTAGTGCAATAATTCAAAAGAAATTACTTCAAAAAATTAAAGATCCTAGAAGTTTTACTATACCTTGTGCTATTGGAGAAAAGTTTTATGGAAAAGCTTTATGTGATTTAGGAGCAAGTATTAATCTCATGACATTTTCTATTTTTTGAAGGTTGAATTTAGGAGAGATTACTCCCATCACTGTAACCCTTCAGTTAGCTGATAGATCTATCACTTACCCTAAAGGAGATATAGAGGATGTTCTTGTTAAAGTAGATAAATTTATCTTCCCTGTAGATTTCATTGCACTTGATATGGAAGAAGATAAAGAAATACATATTATTTTAGGGAGACCTCTTCTAGCAACCGGACGAGCTATGATTGATGTGCAAAAAGGAAAATTAACCATGAGAGTTAATGATTAAGAGATTAAATTTAATGTCCTTAAATAAATGAAGTACGCTGACAAAGAAAAATGTTATCGAATGGATGTAATTGATTATTTAATTGAGAAACATTATCAAGAAAAATGTAAAGTCATTTCTGAAGAAAAATTTGAATTATTAGCCGATGAAGATGAAGAACTTAAAGAAGAAGAAACTCATTATATTAAAGATAATTGGGAAACTTTCGACATAGCTCAAAATAATATACTTTTACCCTCAATTAAAAAAGCCCCTGAACTGGAATTAAAAATGTTACCTTCACATTTAAAGTATGCATTTTTGGGAAATTCATTAACTTTACCTGTTATTATTTCTTCTGAGCTAAGTAAAGATTAAGAAGAAAATTTGATAAGAGTGTTAAAGAGTTATAAAAAAGCATTTGGTTGGACAATTGCTGACATAAGAGGAATAATCTCGTCCATTTGTATGCATAGAATTTTAATGGAAGAAAATTTTAAACTTATTATTGAACCGCAAAGAAGATTAAATCCTATCATGAAAGAGGTTGTTAAAAAAGAAATTGTTAAATGGTTAGATGATGGTATTATTTATCCTATTTTAGATAGCCAGTGGGTAAGTCCTATTCATTGTGTTCCAAAGAAAGGAGGAGTAAGCTATCATTGTCGATGATAAAAATGAACTAATTCCTACAAGACAAGTTACTGGATGGTGAATTTGCATTGATTATAGGAAATTAAATGACGCCACTAGAAAGGATCATTTTCCTTTACCTTTCTTGGATCAAATGCTTGATAAATTAGTTGGACACTCATATTTCTATTTTTTGGATGAATATTCTGGTTATCATCAATTACACGTCGCTCCTGAGGACCAAGAGAAAACAATATTTACAAGTCCTTATGGAACATTTGCCTTTAGAAGAATGCCTTTTGGTTTATGTAATGCACCTGCAACTTTTCAAAGATGTATGATGTCAATATTTTGTGATTTGATTGACAAAGGAATTGAAATATTCATGGACGATTTTTCAGTTTTTGGAACTTCTTTTGAATCTTGTTTGGAAAATATTTCCAAAATTTTGAAAAGATGTGAAGAAACAAACTTAGTTCTTAACTGGGAAAAATGTCAATTCATGGTCGGAGAAGGCATCGTACTTGGTCACAAGATTTCATAAAAAGGGATGGAAGTAGATCAAGCAAAAGTGAAAATTATTGCTGAAATACAACCACCTACTACTGTTACTGATGTGAGAAGTTTTCTAGGTCATGCTAGATTTTATAGAAGATATATAAAGGATGTTTCTAAAATTGCTAAACCTCTTTGTCATTTATTAGAAAAAGATGCTAAATTTGAATTTAACAAAGACTCTGTTAATGCTTTTAATATTTTAAAATAAAAATTAATAACTGCACCTATTATTGTTGCACCTAATTGGAATAAATCTTTTGAATTAATGTGCGATGCAAGTGATTTTGCAATTGGAGCTGTATTGGGACAAAAATATGAGAAAATTTTCAAATTTATATATTATGCTAGTAAAACTCTCACTGAAACACAAAGAAATTGCACTACTACTGAGAAAGAGCTTCTAGTTATAGTATATGCCTTTGATAAATTTAGACCTTATCTTCTTGGTACTAAATGCATAGTTCATATTGATCATTCCGCTATTAAATATCTAATGTCAAAAAAGGATGCTAAACCTAGTCTAATAAGATGGGTTTTACTTCTACAAGAATTTGATTTTCAAATAGTGGATAGAAAAGGAACGGACAACCAAATTGCTGATCATTTATCTAGAATTAAGAATGATGTTATTACTGAAGAAAACATAAATGAGAAATTTCCTGATGAACATTTATATGTTATTCAAGGATACCAAACACCTTGGTATGCGGATATAGTTAACTATTTAGTTAGCAATATTTTACCTTATGCATTTGATGAAAAATTTATTAAGAAATTTAAAAATGATGCTAAATATTATATTTGGGAAAATTCTCATTTATTTAAATTAGGAAGAGATTCTATAATTCAAAGATGCATACCTTATGAAGAAACATTTGTTATTATTCAAAAATGTCATGATTCTGATTTTGGAGGACACTTTGGAGTAGATAAAACTGCATTTAAAATTTTAAATTCGGGATTTTATTGGCCTACTTTATTCAGAGATGTGAGGCATTATGTTAAAACATGTGATCGATGTCAAAGAATGAGAAATATATCCAAGAAAGATGTAATGCCTTTAGACTATATATTGGAAGTTGAAATTTTTGATATATGGGGTTTAGACTTTATGGGACAATTTGTACCATCATCTGGAAAAATTTTTATTTTTTTAGCAGTTGATTATGTTTCAAAATGGATTGAAGCTGTAGCTTTGCCTAACTGTGACTCCAAAAGTGTATCTAAATTTTTAAAGAAGATGATTTTTTCAATATTTGGAATGCCTAAGGTAATTATCACAGATGGTGGAAGTCATTTTAGAAATATAAGAATTCAATCATTACTGCAAAAATTTGGAATCAAACAAAAAATTGCAATCGCATATCACCCACAAACAAGTGGAATGACTGAAGTATCAAACGAGAGAAATTAAAAGAATTTTAGAGAAGATCGTTAATCCTAAAAGAACTGTTTCGGTTGATAGACTTGATTCTGCATTATGAGCTTATAGAACAGCTTATAAGACACCAATCGGAATGTCACCTTACCGGTTAGTTTTTGGAAAACACTCTCACTTACCTGTTGAACTTGAACATAAAGCTTATTAGGCGATAAAGGGGTTTAATTTTGATTTAAATACTGCAGGAGAAAAATGTTTATTGCAATTAAATGAGATGGATGAAATAAGAAATGAATCATATGATAATGCAAAAAATTATAAAGAGAAAATGAAGGTATTACTTGATAAAAAGATTTCAGGAAAAACATTTGAGCCTTGACAAGAAGTATTACTATTTAATACTCGTTTAAGACTTTTCCTGGAAAATTGAGATCAAAATGGATAGGACCATATATAATTGAAAAAGTTTACCAATATGGAGCTATGGATATTAAAGACCCCAAAATGGGAAATTTTTTTAAAATTAATGGATTAAGATTAAAGCCTTATTTGGGAGACATTAAAATGATTTATAAAGAGGCTTATGAATTAAGTCTACCTGATTAAATAATTACTTAGGTCGTGCTGACGACGTTGAACCAAGCGCTTAATGGGAGGCAACCCATAGATTTTATTTTTAGTTTGTTTTTACATTTTTAATGTATGGTTATGCCTCGGTCTTGACTCATTTTATATAACTTCAGAAAATTAAAAATTATCTTGAAGTATATAAAGTTTGGACTTTGGATCACTCCATTTCATATGTGAGTAAAAAGGAGATCAAGTTAACCTTCATTGAAATTATGTATAATTGTGTTATTGAGATTGTTCTGATCTTACCATTATAATTTACCTATTTTTGGATAACGAAACTTTGAAATTTGACATTAGGCGAAACGGAGTTGAACATGGTTCCGGCGCCTAGGCGCCAAAATTCGACTCCTAAGCGCCAGAATAAGCTGTGTGTCGATGGGTCTAGCGCCTAGGTGCCATATTTGGTGCCTAAGCGCCACGGTTACTGGGTCATGTAAAAACTGAAAATTTTCAGTTTTTCACACTATTTTCACCTTTAAATTAACCCATCTTCGTCCCCAATCCCTATGCAATAATTTATTCGACCCATACACTCCATTCTTGAGAGATTAGAGAGGATTTTTGAAGAAACAGAGAGGAGAAATCTTGGAGAAGAGGCTAGAGACAAAGGTCCAAAAGATCCTCAACCCTACTTCAATGGTTTCATCGCTGTAAGTTTGGAGAAAATTTCTAGTCTTCTTGATAAATTTGAAATGGATTTTAAAAGAATTGGAGATCGCCTTCATGAGATGTATCATCAAATTGAACAGCTGGAATGGCAGGCGAAACTTCAATTTAACCATCTCGAGGCTTATCAAGATGCTCAAGTGGAGATGTATGTGAAGAACAATTGGTTCGACGAGAAAACGGCTACGGATTTTTCGAGAGCATTAGTGTTCTTCCCAAGTGGGCTGAATAGTTTTCTTTCCAAGATAATGTAAATTAGATAGTGATTTGGTGAGATCGTGATTTATCTAGTGAGTTGTTGTATCTATTTAGTGAATCAATTTGTTTGTCTGTGTATTTGCTTTCATGTTTAATGTGTGTTGTATTTGTTTTCAAATTGTATTGTTTGATTGTGTGTTAGGACATGAATCATTATATTATACTTATTTGAAGTGTATTGAGCCAATATTGAAGATTATAAATGGAAATTAGAGGAGTTTGATTTAAACCTTGTGTTTGATTTGTGGATTTAATATGTAATTTTTAAAATTTTTGGAAAATGTTTTGGAAGTTAGAAACTGAAGCCTTACTCTAATATGAGTAATTGGAAGTTGAATTTAAGAATTTTGGAGGAAAATAAAAATTTTAGAGTGATTTTTGTGAATGGCGAGTCTGGCGCCTAAGCGCCGGTTTGGCCTGCTTAAACAAAAATTAACATATAAACCCCATTAGCCATGGATGACGCCTAAGCTTCATCTTCTTCCCCATTTTCAAAAAAATGCACCTCTTAGATCTATTTTGAGGTCAAAACATCAAGTATTTGGGCGCGACATCACTTGATTTCTTCATCTCGAGGTCAGATCTATACTCTAATCCATTTATTTTCGATTTTCACCATAGTTTTTCCTATGTTTTACTAAAAACTGAAATTTTGAGAAAAATTTTGATTTTTAGGTATTCTATTTGGTTTTTTAAACTTATTTTAAGTTTCTTAAACTTAAAAAGAGTTTAAATATTTGATTCATAAATTTGTTCTTGTTTTCTTTCACGTTTAGATGGCACCGAAATCTAAACGAGGGAAGGGACGAGAAAATTTTGACAATAGCAAGTTCACGACTGCGGCAGCGCATTTTCAATATCACGAATTTGCGACGTCGAGAAAGTTTCTCTCAGAGCGAAGCTTTTACAATCCGGGTGAAATGATTAAAAACACAATGTCAAAACCAGAAATTTGGCAAAATGAATGGGGTTTCAAATAAGGAAGAATAGAATCATTTTAGTGGAGTCAAGATTGGGTAAAAAGTGATTTGGCATGGAATTGTGTTTAGAAGCATGAGTCATGGACTTAGCCAGGTCCAACCACTTTGGGACCAAGTTAAGTCAAATGGTAACCACTTTATGATCCTTCACTTATTGACCTTAGCCATCTTAATCAAGGACTAGTGGCTTGGGTTCAACCATGTGAGTTTCACAAAGGGTAGAAAGACAAGGGGTTAGGATTTAAGTTAAGTGGCTTAGGGGTGTGTGTGTTCAAGAGAAGCCCAAGTCACCCAAGGTCACCCTAACTCCAAACAATCCTATACGAACTCACTATTGGCTGTCCATATGGTGGTTTTATCCTTCCAAAGTGACTTAGAGGTTTGCAACCATCCAAGTGGAGTCCCAAGAGGAGTCAAGAAGTAGCTGAATTGCTAAAGTGAGGGTCCCAATTCTAGTCCTCTAGGATAGTTAAGGAGAAGTCCTATTGCTAGATCCTAAGCACTAAAAAAAAGAAAAGACCTCACCAAAAATGAGGTTAACATTGTTCTAAATCAAAAATAAGATTTGTTTTAAGTGTTCTTGAGAATCAAATAACATTTTAGGTTTTTGAAAATCTTTGTTTTTAAAATCCCCCCAAAACTTTAATTTTTAGTTAAGATAAAACATTTAAGCATAAGAAATGATACATGGGTGAGAAATAAAAACTGACATATCATGCTTGCAGGAATTTTTTAATATCCTAATATGCAAGTATAATAATTTAAATAACAGGAGTAAAATGAAATCAAATTTATTTTTTCAAAACAATTATTTATACAAAGAAAAGTAAAAACTTCAAAAAAACTTCTACAGTAGTGGAGGTTTTCAAAGTAAATACACACCAACTAAAATAACACACTGACACAGAAAACAAATGACATTGGAATTTGAAAATTTTTAAACATGTAGCTTCCTAAGTAGAAATTCCCAATAGTGGTTTATAATCTCCTAACAGTTTTTGAATTAAAGTACACACTACTAAAAAATTTGACATAACATACACATAAAAACATTTACTATTACACATCACTACCACCAAGCAACATATAAAACATCAATACAACAACAACAATACGAGTTGAATATGCATAACAGAAAAATAATACAAACTACAGTTTGCATACTATCAAGTTTCACATCACAACACAATGATCAAACTAAATACTAAACAAAACACACATCAGTACATCAACAACAACACTGCAACGAAAACAAATAACACTAATCTACTCATCAACCTCATCATCATCATCATCCTGCTCGTTCCAATCCCTAGATGGCACATAAGGAATGTAGAATGGATGAGGGGGCATCTCAGAAATACAATAATCAAGTTTCTATTCTTCCTCAGAACTATCATCAATTCTAAGATCTTCCATTGACTGAGCACGAACAAATAAATTGTAGAATGGACAAAACGGAAATTTTTCAATAGAATCATCTTCAATCCAACCTTTTCTTCTCATCAATCACGTCAAACTTTCTTCAAGATTTCCAGAATGATCAAAGTGCTCCTTCATTCTCCAATCTGATGATCAAAGAAATCAGAAAGATTTTTGATTGCATTCATCGAATGTCGTACTTCCTTCTCCAATTTCTTGATTTTTTTCAAGATGTTCTGTGAACTTTCAGAAAAAAAATGAGGAATATGTGCTGATCTTTGAGATGGTTGATCTTCAATGATGCTCATGTCATTCATATCACCAGCTACTTGGTTATTATATGTATCTTCTGGGTTTATAGGCTTCCAAAGTAGAAGTACACTTTCCTAGTTCTCATATGGCACATGTGATTAACAGCAGAGGAGAAATATGGTGGAAGTATTTCCAAGCACATACATAGATCTGTGAATGATCAATCTCAAAATAGACTTAAATATTATCGAACCAACATCAATAGGCATTCCCAATTGAATACAATAATTCGGAATAACACACTCCTTTGTTACCTTACTGATTTTCATTGTTGGCAGCAATTTTGCACATATGAAGTAATGTAAGTATTTCGACGTAGGATTTAACAACGTGGTCGAGAAACTTACATACATGTTATCTCTTATCTCCCATTCATCACTTTCATCCGTTAGTGATCTGTATATATCATTCATATTGTCCTTCATCGGGGAAAAATTTGAAAAGTGGCAGATTGACACATTCTCAATCATGTATAAATCATTAATCATTGCAGGAGCAAATGTGACAAACCTACCTCACATATAAAATAATCCTTGGTTGATTCCATGAAGATTTGCATAAAACTCCTTCTCAACCGGAACAGCTACAGTGGTACATTTCTAAAATTTGTATAAAAATTACCATCAAGTCTAAAATTAAGTTAAAATCACTAAAGTTCTAAATGCTTAAACTACTAAATCTAATTAATTTCCAAAGCTTTTTTCTCAAATTTTCACCATGAATAGTAAATCTCAGATTTCTCCACAATATTCCTCAAACACATGGTGAAAATAAAAATTTTTTACATAGGTGTAATGGTCTTACCTTTAGAAGATAAAATCTAGCAAATTTGTCTTGAAACGACTCAAAAATTGCAAATTAGGAGACGCCCTAACTCTCTCGGTCACGAACTCCGAATGAAGAAGATGACGAGGAGAAGAAAAATGGTGATTTTTGGGTTTTTAACTCCTATGAATCGATTTTCGCAAACTGGCACCTAAGTGCTAAAGTTTGGCACTTAGTCATGGAGCTCTAGTGCTTAAGAGCGTTGTCTCGACGCTTACCTGCAAATTTGCTAATTTTGATTTTTTAAAAATGCATTTTTAAACTCATTTGATCAACCCTAAATGTATTTAATAAGTATATCTTCTCATTGTATTTTTCTTATCTTCAGAATCAAGCATTAATACTAAAATAGATTCAATACAAGTTTCAAATAAAAATAAAATTCTTTTTACTAAAGAAAAATAAGTACAAACTACAAATCTTTAATCCAAGATTCTTGGATAAGATCTCATCTTTACTCACACTTTCACACATTAAACAAAACATAAAACAAACACTTAAGACACAACAAACCTATAACAAAAACAATTCATAAAACACTAAACATTAACAACTAAACATGACTAACAAACAACTTAATACAGCATAAGAACTTAGTTCCATTCTCTGTTAGGTGGAACATATCCAAAACCTCCATTAGTTTTTTTTGAACCATTTGGTATATATATTTGATAAAATGGGCGATAGTTGAAAACTCTTACTGAATCTTCTTCTATCCACTTGTTCTTCAAATACATTGCTTTATCTGCCTCTTCAATATGACTACTATGACTAAATTGCATCTTTAATTTTGATCCAATATGCACTAAATGTGCATTAGTTTCATTTACTTTTGCTTCGATTGATGCAGTGTTATCCTCGATCTTTGCAATCTTCTCTCCTATTCCTTGAATACTAACAGCTAGAAATCCATTGTATAACTCTTGTGCACTTTTAGAAATGAATTTCTTCTTGTTTTCATCCTCATTCTTCTTAATTTCACTATCCCAAGATGACATTTTTGTAACTTCAACGCATATTTTAGGCTTTTAGGATTAAAATTTGGAATGGAGTGAATATCTCTTCATCAGGTTCCTATTTATAGACTTTAGATGCTTTAGAACAGTCCACCCACGTTCAAAATCCATTAAACCAAGTCCCATAAAATTTCCCCATTTCCATTTTTCACGTTTTTCATAACTCCCGCGCCTAAGCGACAACTGTTGTCGCTTAGCCGTCGGTGCTTATTTTAGAACAGGTCTGCTAAACATCCAAATAATCATTCTAACTCATCCAATTAATCAATTAAGGTCTCATTAATCTCTACTAACATAGTATAATAAAAATACTACCACATAATTCTTACTTCAAACTAAACAAAAAACACACAAAACAAACTCAAAATAATGCACACCGATAACTATGGGTTACCTCCTACAAAGCGCGTGGTTTTTACATCGTTAGCCCGACATACCCAGGGCTTATTCTGGGTGACCCAACATAAACTTCTCATCAAGTTTAAGCTGATCTAGTAAGAAGTATGGTTTCATCTATGATCATTCACTTATTTTCTCAGTTTTAGGATCTTTAATATCCGCAGCTCCATAAGGATAAACTTCTATTTCAATAAATGGGCCCATCCACCTGAACTTAAGTTTTCCAGCATATTATCTTAATCTGGCATTATATAGCAAAACTTGTTATCCTGGCTCAATATTTTTAGTCAGAATCCTTCGATCATGCCACATCTTCATTTTTTCTTTATATATCTTAGCACTTTCATATGATTTATTCGTTACCTCTTCAAGCTCATTTAATTGAAATTATCTTTTCTCACCAGCATCCTTTATATTATAATTGAACTAGTAAATGACAAGCTTTCACAAAAATTAGCCTATATGGGGACATCCCTATAGGAGTTTTATGTGCAGACCTAGAAGCCCACAAATCAAAATCTAGTTTGATTGACCAATCCTTTTTTTTGGATTAATAGATTTTTCAAAAATTCTTTTAATTTCACTTTTGGATAATTCAACCAAACCACATATCTGAGGATGAAAACTAGTAGAAATTTATGGTTGATATTATATTTCTTTACTAATTTCTCCATAATTGCATTTCTAAAATGACTTCCCTCATCGAGTTTGATTACTCTTGGTATTCCAAATCTACGAAATATGATCTTTCTTAAAAACTTTGCAACACTTAGAGCATCACATCGAGGTAAAGCAACAGCTTCTATTCATTTAGATACATAATCTACTGCTAACAATATGTATAAAATTCCAAAATATGGTATAAATGGTCCCATGGAATCTAATCCCCAAACGTCAAATATTTCAACAACCAACATATAATTGAGGGACATTGATACACCTGAAAGATATAGTATTTTTATAAACATTTTTAGACCTATTTTTAATGATATTGCACTTTACCATTTTGTGTATTTTTCTTGCAAGTATGTTTAAATGGATGATTGTGATGAAAGGAGTGAAAAATGAACAAATTTGACGCAAAAAAGAAGAAAGTGCAAAATTGATCTGTGGTTAATAAGCGCCTGGACATATGCTTACGTGCTAGAGCCTCGCGGCTATGTGTCAAAACCTAGAGCTTACACACTATAAGCCTTGCGGCTAAGCGCTGAGACTCACGCTTACACACGGAAGTTACTAAGAAGGAGATATTTATTTTTTGGCTCCATTTTGAAGAGGTGGTAGAGGCATCTCTTGGTACAAACATGGTTAACTTCCTATTGGCGCCAAGATTAAATTAAATTACTCTTGAATGGATGCACCTCTTTGGGGATTAGTTCAATATGGACACAAATTGTAGAGACGTGAAGGCACCTGTTGGAAAATCATAAAAAAGAGGACTTGAAGATCAGAAAAGTGGTTGTTGTTGGATGGGTGTAGTTTATTTTTATTATGTAGGAGAGTTTGTCACAGCACACCACTCCACTTCACCATTGATACTTACTTTAATATATTTTGTATTAGGATTAGAAGTGAGATTTGGAATCCTTAGAGTTGTGTGCCAACCTCGAAGGAGTATTGTAATGAAAAACAAAGTCTTCAAAGGAACTTCGAGAGTTTGGTGGAGAGGATTTTCATATAACTCTTTATCTTTGTTATTATATTTAGTTATTAATTAAGACTTTATATGTTTTAACTATGATTTCTACTTTTAAACAAAGTTTTGATTGTATTTTCTCCATGAATTCTGAGTAGTTTTTTTTATCTTTTTTTTAAATGATGAATAAAGTTATGAAAGAATGTTATGTGAAGTATAGGAAATGAATGTTAGAAAAACTTCTTGATTTGGTCAATTAAGATGTTAATATTTGTTGTGAGAGCATGTAAAATCCGGTATGGTACTATCTTAGTCAACAATTAGTATGAATCCCATGATGATATATGGGTGATAATGTAGTCTATATGATTGAGTCCAAATAAATATGATGATATACTTTAATGGGTGTAGACTTAGAGGACTTTAGTGTGAGACCAAAACCCTCAATTCGATTTCTTATTTTGTGTTTTGATACTTGATGTTAGCCTCCAGGTGGAGAAGAAGAGGAAACTCTAGAGTGAGAGCTAGTATCTTTTTGGCCTAGCTCGTCTTCAAGATTAATAAAACATTAGATTAACCTATGTTTTTTATAGCATCTCTAGTAAGGGTAAATAATATAATTTCTCTCTTTTCTCATAAGAAATTTTAGATATTTCCACAACATAATCCATGTCTTGTTGTTGATTCATAATATGGAAAAAAATATTTATTTGCATTTGCTTTCATCTTACAAAAATCTAGTGAATGTAGTTATTTGCTTTCATTTCAAATGATAAAAATTACCAAAAAGAATCAAACATTTTTCTTAGAATATTATCTTTAGTTTGAGTAAGATCTTTCTTAAAAAATAAAAAGTTAATTTTCTGATTTTTTTATTAAGAATATTTAACAAATTTTTCCTATGGGTTCGATATCTCAGGGCTTAATCAGAAAGTCCTTATTACTTGATAATAATACGTATACTTGCGTAGAATCTCATTTTATAATAATTTCAATTAAAATTCTTATTTGTATTAACATCAATTTTTTTGGTGTCGTTGTAAAGAAAGTGATATCATTAAAAAGAAGTATAAAATTCATACATAAAACGTAAACATAAATATCTGGGATTAAGTTTTTGGCGCCGTTGCCATGAAATAAAATAGTTAAAAATAATATTTGAAGAGAATTTTTAGAAAAACTAATTTTACTTTTTAAAGTCTTATTTAAACTTGAAAGATTTATTTTAGGAAATTGCTGTTGTTTTGTTTTTATATAAGTTATTGTTTTTCTTGTGATTTATTATAGTGTATGCGTAGTTCGGGTTCTAAAAGACTTATACTTACAGTTCTGAATTAGAAAAAACTATTAGAAAAATTAGAAAAATTTAGAATATAGAAAAAGAAAATATATTCAATAAATGACAAATCAAAATGCTGAAATCCATCAAGAATTTAGACCTTTAAGAGATTATGATAACCCTACAGTAGCTGAATTTCATGGCAGTATTCAAAATCCTCATGTAGTGGCTAATTTATTTGAACTTAAACATGTTATTACTCATATGGTATCTAATAATCAATATGGGAGAGCACCAATCGAGGATCCAAATTTACATCTTGCCAATTTACTAGAATTATGTTCTACATTGAAATATGATGGTGTTTTGGATGATGCTATTAGACTTACACTTTTTTCTTTCTCATTGAGGGATAAAGCTAAGATGTGGTTAAATTATTAGCACCTGGATAAGAACTTGGGGAGGTTTAGCACAAAAGTTTCTTGCTAAATATTTTCCACCATCAAAGATTCCAAAGCATAGAAATGATATTACATCTATTTGTCAGTTTGAAGGGGAAACTATTTATGAGGCATGGTAACGTTTTTAAGATCTCCTGAGAAAGTGTCCACATCATTCAATACCATATTTGTTAATAATTCAAAATTTTTATAATGGATTAGTTAGATCTCTTATATCTACTATTGATGCTGCTACTAGTGGTTCTTTGATGTCTAAACAGTTTAATGACGCTTATTCTTTAATTGAAGAACTTGCTACAAATAATTTTTAATGGCCTTCTAAGAGGGGAAATTCTACAAAGTTAGCCAATATTCATGAATCTGATGCTTTCGCAATGTTATCAAATCAAGTTGTTGCAATTTTAAGGAAGATAGACCAATTTGGAATGAATTTTTCTCATCTAATTTCAATGATAGAAGAGAAATCATTAGGCCAAATGGTATATTCTCAGATAACATTAGAAACTTTAAATGCTATAAACAAGCCTAATAACCCATATTCCAATTAATATAACCCAAGTTGGAAGAACCATCCAAACTATAACTGGGAAAACAATAATCAGGGTGGTAGTAATCAGCAATGGGGGAACGACCAAGTAAACCCATTGGGGAATTCGAACAACCAAGGTAATAATAATTATAGACCTACTTATCCTCGAGGTTTTAACAGTACTTTACAATTTAAAAAGAAGTTGTCTATAGAAGAAGTGGTGTTACAAATGGGAAATAAATTGCAAAGTCAAGAAACTAAAATTAGAAATATTGAGATTCGAATGGGATAAAAAGCCAATTCATAATGTAATTGATCCCAAGTAACTCTTCCAAGTAATACAGATATAGGAGACTGGGATTAGGAGAAATAACCCTGACTACTGTAACTCTGCAGTTAGTAGATCGTTTGATAACTTATCCTGAAGGAGTTATAGAAGATGTTCTAGTAAAAGTAGATCAATTTATCTTTTCTGTTGATTTTATTATGCTAGTAATGGAGGAAGATAAAGAGATAATTATTTTTTTAGGAGAACTTTCCTAGCTACAGGAAGAAAAATGATAGATGTGCAGAATGGGGAATTAACTATGCGCGTCATTTGTCAAACTGTTACATTTAATATATCAAAATTAATGAAATATCCTACAAAAGGTAAAGAAGATGAATGTTTCGGGATGGATGTAATGAGATATCTGAGTGAAAGTCATTTTAAAGCAACTTATGAAGATAAATTTAAAAGTGAAAAGTTGGAACACGAGTAAGAAGAAGAAGTACAATATTTTTATGATTATAATGAGGAAGATTTAAATTATATTCAAGAATGTTTTGAATTTTTGGATAAGAAAAAGAAAGATGAATCTTTTAGTTCATCAATTGAAAAACCTCCTAAACTTGAATTAAAGTTACTTCTTAAATATTTAAGATATGCCTTTTTAGGTGATTCCTTAACTTTATCAGTAATAATTTCCTCAAAATTAATAACGAAAGAAGAAGAGAGATTGCTAGAAACTTTAAAGAAATATAAGAAACCCTTTAGATTGACCATAGTTGATATTAAAGGAATTAGTTCTTCAATTCAGATGCACAGAATCGTTATGAAAGAAAATTACAAACCCAGGGCTGATCCTCAAAGGAGATTAGATCCTATTATGAAAGAAGTTGTTAAGAAGGAAATTTTAAAGTGGTTAAATGCTAGAATTGTCTACCCTATTTCAAATATTGCATGGGTTATTCCCATTCACGTTGTTCATAAGAAAGGAGGAGTAATTGTAACTATTAATGAAAAGAATGAATTAATACTAACAAGACAAGTTACAGGATGGTGAATATGCATTGATTATAGAAAATTAACTCTTGCCACCAGGAAAGATCTTTTTTCACTACGCTTTCTTGATCGAATGTTGGATAGATGATTCCAGATATTTATGCTTACATTTTATATATGAGTTTATACGTTATCTAAATCATTTTAATTATATCTCTTTTTTAACAACAGTGCAAAAAACTTGATGCCGATGCAAATGAAAGTTTAATTTATATTATTATAAAATGGAATTTTATGCATGTATGCGTATCATTTTCAAGTAATATAGGGCTTTCTAATTAATCCCCGAATATCGATCCCATGGAGATGGGGGTTAATCACAACGACTTTCAAGAGAAATTCTAGTTTACAATAACACGCCCTAGCTTGGAAGGTCGATAAAGGTTTGGTTTTGAATATATCCTACATTTATCACTACAATACTACTTATACTTAATGCTTAGTGAAAACCAGAAAGTGGGGTTTGATATATTAAAAGTATCCTTCCTCATACAATGAAATTAGTGACATGTGTAAAAGTAAAACATCTAGCGGGAGAGATAGTGACAAATAGGAGCAGTTATATTCTTTACACTTACTAGAGATGTTATAAAGAACATTGTTTAATCTAAAGTTTGAATAGTTCTGAAGACGGGCTAGGCAGGGAAGCTACTAGCCTCACACTATAATTCCCTCTTATCTCTCCACCTGGAGGCTAACATCTCGCATCAAAACCTAAAACAAAAAATGAACTTAGAGGGCTTTAGCCTGTCACTCGAAAGTCCTCTAATTCTAAATCCATTAAAGATTATTTCCCTATTTTATGCACTCAATTATATGAATTACATTCTCATCCATACAATCTTATGTGATTCTTACTAATTGTTGACTGAAACAATACCATGTAGGTTCTTACATATTCTCACAACATATTTTAACATGAAAAGTTTGCAAGTAAATTAAGAATAAAGAAAAATCACCACAATATATTCTCACTCTACACAATTCTATATCCTACACATGCATACTAATTTATTGTAAGAGGGAAGAGTAAAGAAAACTACTCACTGCACATGGAGAAATAATAAGAACTTTTTATTAAAAAAGACTTTAAAACCATGCTAAAAAGTACTAGATTCAAATTGATGGAAATCAGACTCTCCTTGTATAGTAAAAGCAATCTCCTTACAATCCTTTCCAAAAACAAAGTGAAAAGAAATGAAGAAATTTCTCACTCTCTCTTTTTCTCTCACCTTGTTGCCCCACTTGGGGCTTTTGCCCAAGCCTTCTTCTTCCTCAACAAGCCTTCTTCTGTTCTTCTAATTAGTTCCTCAGAGTTCAAGATTTTAAAGAGTTATTTATAATTTCCTACGAGGTGCTTAAGAGTCTATTTAAAAGTGTCCATATTCATTGAATCTTCCAAAGGGTGTCACAAGTGTCACTTCAATAATAACTCCTTATAACTACTTAAATCCTTCTAAAAATTCCATTTTATCATTTCCAATGAATTACCTAAGAGATGCACGAAGCACCACTTCAAAAATCATCCAAATCCGATGTATATTCTAGAAGATATGTTGAAAACCGTCACCAACGGCTAAGCACCAATTTTGGGCGCTTAGCTGTCCTCTTGTGGAGGCTAAGGGCCATGTTTGGGTGTTTAGCTACCCTTAATAGGTACATAAGTTTCTGGTTTGGCCCCCATGGCTCTGTTGTGCCCCGATTCACCCCTTTTGCTCCGGTATGCCCCGGTTCTATTCGTTTTGCTCTGGTATGATCCATTTTGTTCTATTGTTGTTCCTTTTACTCCAATCACTCAAAATTCATCATTTTGATGTACATACAACCAAAAAACCAGAAAACATACCTTTAAAGTGCAATATCATTATAAAACATAGCAAGAAAAATAGTACAGTTTTAGGCACATCGATAGACTAGCTAGGCATAAAAACTTTTATTTGTTGGATGGATATACTAGTTATCACCAAATACAAATTGCTTTTAAGGATCAAGAGAAAACAACATTTACTAGTCCTTATGGTACATTTACTTTTATAAGAATTCCCTTTTGTTTATGTAATGCCCCTGCTACATTCAAAGATGTATGATGGCAATTTTCTGTGATTTAAATGAAAAGGGATTGAAGTCTTTATGAATAATTTTTTAGTGTTTGGAATTTAATATAAATCATGTTTAGAACATTTATTTAGAGTTCTCAAACACTGTGAAGAAACAAATTTAGTCCTTAATTTGGAAACATACCAATTTATGATAACAAAATGAAGTGTATTAGGATATCATATTTCAGAAAAAAGGTATGAAAGTAGACCCTGCAAAAATTCAAGGGATCCCTAATTTACCTCACCCAACTAAAGTTAGCGAGATTAGGAGTTTCATAGGATATGATGGAATGTACAGGCGATATATTAATGACTTATCAAAAAATTCTAAGCCTCTATGCCAGTTATTAGAAAAAGATGTAATTTTTTATTTTAATGAAGAATGCCTAAAAGCTTTTGAGCTGCTAAAAGATAAATTAATCACTACACCAGTTATTGTTTCACTAGATTAGGAAAAACCTTTTGAATTAATGTGTGATGCAAGTGATTATGCTATTGGAGCTATATTAGGACAAAAACATGATAAAATTTCAAAGTAATCAACTATGTTAGTAGAACTCTTAATGAAGATCAAATTGATTACCACAACTGAGAAAGAGTTATTAGCTATAATATTTGCTTTTGATAAATTCAGATAATATTTAATTGGAGCAAAATGTGTAGTGCATACTGACCATTCTTCTATTAAAAATTTAATGACAAACAAGGATGCAAAACTAAGACTGATAAGATGGATTCTTCTTTTATAAAAATTTGACTTTGATATAATAGATAAGAAGGGTGCTAATAATCAAATTGCTGATCATCTGTCTAAGATTGAAAATGAATAATCTCTTTGTTCTGATCAAGAAATTAACGAATATTTTCCTAATAAAAAATTTTTCACTATTAATGAGTGGCATGTTCCATGGTATACCGACATTGTAAATTTTATTATTAGTAACATATTACCTTATGGATTGACATACCACATGAGGAAGAAATTTTTATCTGAAGCTAAGACTTATTTTGGGATGACCCATTTTTATATAAACAAGAAAATGATCTAATTATTCGAAGATGTGTGCCATTAGAAGAAATTTATGATATTTTTCAAAACTGTCATGACTCTGATTTTGGGAGACATTTCGGTGTTAATAAAACTACATATAAAATTTTGCAATCTAGATTTTATTAGCCTACAATTTTTAAGAAAGTTAATGCTTATATTAAAAATTATGATCGACGGCAGGTTGTAGGCAATATTTCTAGAAGAAATGAGATGACCCTCAATTATATGTTGGAATTTGAAATATTTGGCGTTTGGGGATTAGATTTCATGGGACCTTTTATGTCATCTTTCAAAAATATATACATATTGTTAGCAATAGACTATGTATCTAAATGGATAGAAGTTGTTGCTTTTCCTCGATTGATGATCGAAGTTCTGCAAAGTCTTTAAGAAAGATCATATTTTGTAGATTTGGAATGCCAAGAGTAATCATAACTTATGGGGGAAGTCATTTTAGAAATGCAATTATAGAGAAATTATTAAAGAAATATCATATCAACCATAATATTGCTAATGCTTACCATCCCCATACATGTGTGATGGCCTTCAATTTTGTCGACTGAGGTAGGAGTCTCCACTCTTTGTTTCCATCTATTGTCCTAATTCTCGAGTAACTTATTCTATTTGGATTTATTATTAAAAATCCTTTTAGAAACTAAGGAACTTAGAGAATGTAGAAGGAAGGGAAAATGATGATGAACATAGAGAAAATAAAATGTCATATGGTAATCTTATAAAAGAAATTTCAGAATATGAGATTACAAAAGATTTTATAAGATAAACCATAAGAAAGTTTTGTTAACTAGAGATTTTAGGTAAAATACCTATTCTAAGTTCTTTAATCTCCTATAAGAGCAAGCTTCTATAGTTAATTACATCTCAAACAATCAAGATTGTTTAAGAAAATTTATGATTAATGTTAATCACTTGTTTCTAGAGAGTTTCAAGAATAGGAAGAGAAACGTCAATGTTCAATCCTAAAAGTAATATTATTTATCACGTCAGTTTTATTTTTTATTTGTCATTTTTCATTTTATTATTTTTTTTTTGTAGTTTGTTATTTGTTTGGTGCCTATCCTAAAAGTTTTAGGTTTTGTGACCATCCTAAAAGCTTTAGTTTTTGTTTGGGTTTTGTCAAAGTTTTGTTTGTAGCTCTTGTCGTTTTGTTTGTCATTTTGTTCTTAATTTTCGATGTCATAATTTTGATTAAGTTGTAATTCACTCGTTATGTCTTTATCGTCCTGCAAAATAGAGTTAGCACACCCTATAACATGCAAAGAAAATTTAAAACAAAGCATGTCTTCATCCTGCAAAGGAAAAGAGTGTCAGTATTATAAGAAAATAATGTCAATTTTATTTAAAATCCTCTTTTAGTTGGTTAAATTTTGGATAACCCTGTCAAGATGTCACTAGCTCCGTTGTCCCAAGGTTATCAGGGGCCTTAATCTACTTAGTCCGAAAGGTGTTTAAACCAGGACCGGAAGGTTTCTGCCAGTAACCAGGATTTCGTCGTCCAAGAAATCTTCATAGATCAAGAACACTGAGGGTCAAGTTGCATTCGATGATCTTTGTTCATTAAGGTTTCATTTAAAACTTAATGTCTTTTTGGATTTTAGGTTGTTTAAGTTTTACTAACCAATTTTAAAATTTTCATGCGTCATTTTAATATGTCAGTTTTGATTTCTTTATTTAAACCTAATGTTATTTAGACCTAAAGAAAGGAGTTTTGTGTCTTTTGAATTTAGATTTAGATGTCTTTTGAATCTAGGAGTTTCAAAGTAAACTTGGGGTTTTGGATTCCATATCATCTGAATCCAAATTCATATTTAGATTCAAATGTCTTTTTGAATCTAAGAATATTATGTATAAATCTAATATGTATTAGATTCACAGTCTTTTGAATCTAAAGGTTTTAATTTGAGTACAATATAAATTAGACTTAGAAATTTAGATTTATTGTCATTTGAATCTTATGTTTTTAATTCTAAATCTAATATGTATTAGATCTAGAGATCTAGATTCAATGTGTTTTGAATCTAAAGGTTTTGGGTTCAGTCTAATATAAATTAAACTCATAATTTAAATTCAATGTCATTTGAATCTAAAGATTTAGATTTGATGTCTTTTGAATCTAATTGTTTTGATTAGATTCAAAACTTTAGGTTTTAAATGTTTCTTAGTTCCATGTGGGTTGGACTTAAAATTAATTTGATTTGATTCTGAGTTTGGTTTGGTTTGTTTGAGTTTGAGTTTAATTAAGTCTAAAGTGAATTAGACTTACAGTTTAATTTCATTGTCAGTTGAACTTAATCAGTCTATTAGACTTAAAGTTTGTATTTGATTTGGTTTGAGTTTGGATTTGATGTTGATCCCCGATAAATATATGTGCGCCAAAATCTTGACTCCACACTGAATATAAGTTCTGATGATTTAGATATGAAAATTATGATTTTTTAATATGAGATACTACGCAAGTATACGTATCGTTTATCAAATAATATAGGACTTTCTGATTAAGCCTCGTGATATCGAACCCACAGAGAAAGTGAAAAATCTTTAAAGAAATAAGAAAATTATCTTTTTACTTTTTTAATTGGCTTTTGAAAGTATGTTTTGATTTTGAAAAGTTTGAAAATTGATTTCACTCTTTAAATTTTCTTATGAAAGTCGAACAAGAAATTAAAATGATAATAATTGTAAACACGGTATAAAAAACACTATTAACTAGAATAAGATAAAGTAAATTACTCAGAATGCATTGAGAAAATACAAAAATACATTGATTTGAAATTGAAAACCATAAGAAAAACAACAAACAAAAATAATTATTAATTAAAAACTAAATGTAAGAACAAACGTAAACACTTATCTGAAAATCCTCTCCACAAGACTCAGGATGTTCCTCTGAAACTTTGACTCTTCCCTAAACTACTCCTCAGAGCAAGTCTCCTAACTCCGATGACTCAGAATGCAGACTTCAGAATTCTATAAAAACTAAACTATAGGAAAGAAAAAAGTGGAAAAAAGAAGGCTTCAATCCTACCCTTTTCTCTTTTCTACTCTCTACTCCTACTCCTAATTAAAACTAAAATAAAAACTCTATAAAAACTCTCTTCAAAATGTAAAGGAAGAGCCCTTAATTTACTCTATACTCCTACTCCTAATGAAAACTCTCTTCAAAATGCAAAGGAAGAGCCCATTTTCTACTCTAAGACTCTCTTTAAATATTAAACCAAAAGGTGTCTTGGTGTCTCTTCAAAATGTGTCCAGATTCAATGTATCCACCAAAGAATGCACCCTTTCATTCAAACATGCCGCCCAAAGGAAGTTATGGAAGTTACCACAAAGAGTTGCATCCCATCCCCTTTGAAAATGGTGCCAAATTTAAATTAAACTCGATTTTTAACTGTGGCGGCTAAGCGCCGGCCCAACGTCGCTTAGCCACCAGTGCCCAAATTTTTGTTTCTCAAGTAACAGTTAATCTCATAGAAAAATTTTAACATGTAAATTATGTAATGAGTTTTTGAGGAAGATAACAAAATTTTGTTCTAGAAATGGAATAGTCTAATTTAGAAAAAATTTCAGTAATTAAGACCAACTTAAATTTTAAAAAGTTCTTAAGGAAAGAAAAATGACAAATATAAGTCCTTATCTAATTCAGAAATATTTGTAGATTCTTCAAAATGTAGGATTCAAACATCTTATTTTTCTCACTTAAAAGTCTTTATTTGAAAATAATTTTACTTATTATATTATAACCTTAAGCTTTAGATTCTCTCTGACCTTATATGTTAAACTTTTAGGTATGGGACCAATTTTTATTAGGCCCTTAAATCCTCAAGCTTCTCCTCTCTTTTGCATACTATTTTTCACTTTTTCTTTTTCTTTTTCTTTTTTTCTTCTTTTTCATTTTTTTTCTTTTTTAAGGCAACGATTACTGTATCTTGATAGGCATTTAATAATTTTGAATTCCACCCTTCCATTTAAAATAAAGGTCAGATATATATCTTTCACTTAAAAATCATAATAATAGTATTTAAAAATTATTCCTCAACTAAAGAAATTTAAGCTTTGAAGAATAAAAGTCAAATCTTCTATTTATCCAAAAATATAAAATTTCTTACTAAAGATAGATAGCTATATTTAACATCTCTTTACTAAGAAATTTTTAGCTTTAAGTTTTTCATGATTACTATAAATTTTCAACTAAATTCTTATATTCATTTCTATATTCAAAATTTTTGTTCCCCTAATATAACTTCATATACATAATTGTTCTAAATCAAGAAATAATATTTATTTTATGTATTCTTGAGAAAAAATAAAATTTTAGGTTTAAAAATTCCCCCCTAAACTTTAATTTTTAGTTAGGCTAAAACATTTATGCATAAGAAATGATACATGGGTAAGAATTAAAGAATAACATAACATGCTTCCAGGAATTTAAATATCCTAAATATGCAATTATAACACTTTAAACAACAGGAGTAAAATGAAATCAAATTCAGTTTCTTTAAAACATTTTTTTTATAACAAGAAAAGTAAAAATTTCAAAAGATTTCTACAGTACTGGAGGTTTTCAAAACAAATACACACCAATTGAAATCACACTGATACTATATAGCAAATGGTAGTGGTAGATTTTTGTAAAGTTTTTAAGCATGTAGTTTCCTAAATAGTAGTTCCTATAGTGTTCTCTAATATACTAACAGTTTTGCAATTAAAGTGTTGACCTCATTTTTTATGAGGTATTCTCTTCTTCTTTTTAGTACTTAGGATCTAGCCTCAGGCTTTTCCTTTGACTATCCTAGAGGATAAGAATTGGGACCCACCACTTAGAAATTCAAACCACTTCTTAACTCCCTGCAAACTCCACAAACTTGACTGTAGACCCCTAATCACCTAGAGGGTTGAAACCAAATGTGGAAGTTTAAAGGATGAGTTCCTATAGGACTCTTTGGCCTTGGGACCGCCACAGGTGGCCCGGTCTACCGAGGGCTGACTTACACACACACTACACTTATACACTACACTTTCACACACCTCCTAAAAACACACCCATACCTAACTTGACCTCCTGACTCATAAAGGTGATTCACATGGATGGTCCTTAACCCCTAAGCCCTTGGCTAAGAGGGTTAGGAACAACATAGTGGATACCTCAAATGAGTTCTTTCATGGCTCATGTGGGCTTGATATGGCTTCATGGCTTAACCAAAATAATTTAATTCCACTTGCAGTCACCTAATCTTCAATTTTCCAAATTTTCAATTTTTGACCCCCGGGACCCTGACCCACCTGGACCTGAGGGTGACCCATGCCTGCCGGAAAACACCATGGCCGAGACCTTGGGAGGAGCCAAACTTTGGAATTCCACCTTGCTGAGTTGCCCCATGCCCAATGGCCACCATGGTTGTTCTTCCCTTGACCTAAGCAGCTGATCCCAAGCCCAAACTCCCCCTAGGATGCCCTCCAGCCTCTCCTATTTAAACCCCACCTCTCTCGGCCATGGAGAGGTGCTGAACCGTACCTTATCGAAACCCCCGCCAAAATTGCTCCAGACCACTCTCCATACTTAGAGCAGTTGATCCCCAGTGACAATTTGCCCTAATCCCCACCAACAGAGCCCAATTTCTCAGCCAAAATTCCACCCAAAACCAGGACACTTCTCCATAGTGGATCAATCCCTAAATTGATTGATCCTACACCTTCACCAGACCAAGGGAAGAAGTCCACCAGCAAAAGCCCCCTCTCCAGGCCACCCATCTGTTCCAGACTCCAAGCTTTGTGATCGGGCTTGGTCGAAATCATACCTAGACAATTCACTGGGCCGAGGACTTCATCCGGAGCTTGCTTGACCCAATCGAAGGTGACACAACCCTCAGATTGAAGCCATACTTCTCTGAGCAAAGGTGTGAGCTAACTCTTTATCCCGAGCTTCTGGAGATTCTCCATTTCAAATGCCTTATTTTCATTGCATGATCACCGTATAGATGTATTCGTCTCTTCAAGACGAATCCATAGAGCACGAGAACACGAAAATTTGTTAAGTATTGAGTGAGATATTAGGGATTTAGTGTGGACGGTTCTCGGGTTAAGAGGCTTGGGGACGATGAACGGATGCCTTTCATTTAATACACGTGCGGACGGACGGCCAGGATCACGCCGGATGGGGAGACGAAACGATACAGCGCACCCCTGGAGCACTAAGTCTGATGGCGGCGTCGAATCAGAAAGCCCCACGCAGCGCTTCGGAGATGCTAAGGTTGACGCGGCGCCGATTCGGATAAATAGAAAAATAGGGATTTTCTTATTTATTTAATTCCCTAAACTTCAAAAATGCATAACTTTGTGTCGGAAAATCAGAAAAATAAAATAAAAATACCCTCTTGCTCAGTGATCAGAGGAGAATAATGTGGAAAAGAAATCATTTAATTTCATCAAGTATTTTATTTTTAATGATTTATTTACCCTCTGCATTGCTTTAATTCTCCATGCATATAGGAAATTCACCATGGCATGAGACCATAGGACTTTTGAAGCCTCTGAACTTGGGAATATTCCCTGAATTTTCCAAGGTCAGAGGCCATCCCTATGAGAAGTTATTGATTTTTCAAATTCATGTTGTTGTTTTGAGTATTTTAATTCCAATAATTAGCATTTTTTGAAATAAATTCTAGGAAAATTTGGTGATGTTTATTATGACTAGAGGAACCTAGGAAAAATAGGTTTTGAATTAATCCACTTGGAATAACCCTAATTGGCTTAAACACCCAGAATAGGTCCTTAATTCATTAGAGCTAATCATACATCAAATTGACTTGAAATTAATTCTCCACTGACCTTTGGGATCAAAGGAAACCACCATAAAAATTTGAAGTCAATTGGACTTGGTTAACCCTACTAAATGGGTTGATTAAGTCATTTAGCCAATTTAAACTTTATAGATTCATAAGTTTCAAAATACTTTTAAAAAATTCACCAAATTGGTTTTGGAGCCTCTCTGATATCAGGGGAATTTAAGAAAAATAAAATTACAATTTTCTAAAAAAGTTGATTTTTTGCATTATTTTAATATTTTAATAATTAAAAATTAATAAAAATCACAAAAATAATAAAATTCCCCAAAATATTATATTTTGAATTTTAATCACTTAGGAACAAACCCCATATTTTTCTTAGGTCTATTTGATGAGATATTAAATTTTAAAGCCCTGAGGTAATTTTAAAATTAAAAAAATGTATTTTTTTTAGCATTTCCACTAAAATAATTCTAATAAATCAAAGAAAAATTAGAAAATTGTAAAAATTGATTCTCTGATTTCCTTGATATAAGAGAGATTTTTGAAAAATATAAAATTTATTTTTCAACCTTTATTTTATTTTAAAATTAATTAATACTCCAAAACTGAAAATAATTATAATAAAAAGAATATAATTCAAAAAATCACCAAAATTAGTCCAACTGGTCCTTTGGTCATTAGAAATGTTCCATAATTTTCTTAAGGATAGAAACATTCCCTTGGTCATATTATTAAATTTTCCTTGGAAATCTCTATTTTTCACCAAAAATAATTACATAAATAAATTAAATACAGAAAAATCACATTTTCTCCTCTCATGTCTTTATTGACATATGAGTGAAGTCACATAAAAATTTCAAGTTCATTTAAGCTCAATTTAGTGAGTTATGAAATTATTAAGCTTGAAGGGCAAAATGGTAATTAAAATTTTAACCCTTAATTAAAACTTTAGGTTTAATAAAATTAAAAAGTAAAATATTTGATCTTAATCTGATTTGGATGATTGAAACTTGAATAATAAGGATAGAAACCTCTTAAAAAATTTAAAAATAATTAAAATAAACCTTAATCAAATAATTAATTAAATTTGGAAGAATAATAAAATTGGAATTATTAAAATAGGGATATTATTAGGAAGAGATTTGTTCTTTAATTTAAGAATCCTAAATTAATTATCTCAATAATATTTAATTCCTAATTAAAATGATAATCCAAATTTAAGATTTAAAATGCTAAAAGACTTAATCATTAAATTAAATTAAAGTTAAATTATTTAAATTAAACCCTTTTAAAATTTCAATTAAATTAATACTTTAACAATTAAAATTAAATCATCTTTAAAATTAAAAATAAAATATTAAATTAAAATTAAGAATAAAATTAAATTTAAATTTAAATTAAATTAAATTAAATTAAATTAAATTAAAACAAATTAAATAAAATTAAATCAAATCAAATTAAATAAATTTAAATCAAATTGAATTAAATTAAATTAAAAATTAAATTAAATTAAATTAAATTAAATTAAATCAAATCAAATTAAATTAAATTAAATTAAATTAAATTAAATTAAATTAAATTAAATTAAATTAAATTAAATTAAATTAAAATTAAAACTAAACCAAATTAAATTAACATAAAGTTAAATTAAATTGAATTAAAAATAACATCACCTATGACATAAAGAAATTCAAAAAGAAATATAAAGAAACTTGAACACTATTCCAAATTTAAACTTGTTAACTGAAATTAAATCATAAACCATTTGAACATCAATTTGCCCTCGAAAGCTTTTGTTGTCATAACTCTTAAACAGAAAGTTAAATGAAATGTTAATTCACTCATAGGATATTCAAATGTCCTAGTTCACTGAGTAAGATAACAACAAAACTTGGATTCCCGGATGATTAATTCATTTATATAATTAAATTCATTTGGACTTAAAACAATTCTAGCAATATTGAAAAGATGTTTAAGATTCATCTTAAGCACTTCCTCAATATGATAGGATGTTTATAAGAACAATTGAACTTAATTGTTCTTTGATGAAAAAAATCTTCCTCAAACCAAAACACAAGAACCTATACGTCATAGGAGATGACTAGCTATAGGATTAGGAACTTGGTAGAAAACCATAACCCTTCGCTTAGCTTTACCTAGGAACTTGCTTAAATATTCTAAATTGTGTTTAAGTGCGACTTGGGATGACGGGAAGACCCTCCGGTACGCTTTTATTTTATTGTAATTTACTTTCTTGCAATTTACTTTATTGCGAAATGCACTTTACTTTTCTTGCATGATAAACAATCGTTGCATGAAAACCCACACCTTTAGGGTAGCCCCTAAAAGCTGAAACCAAAACTAAATTAAAAGTCATTGCAAGATAAAATTCACCGCCACAACATTTCAAAATATAAAACAACTCAAAATTTAATCACAAACGTAACACAAAACTACAATTACAACTAAATTAAAACGTCTTGTTGGATGATCGGGAATACCTCGGATGATGTAACCTACGTGTTGCTAACGGGATTTCCCACGGTCTAAATGAAAGTGTGGAACTCATTTAGTTGAGTTTAGCAATTTCATCTGGACTAAGTGAATCCGATAAAAATAACGATGCCGGAAGGATGGAACCGTGGGATCTTAACCAGTGTTGTTATAATCAACTTTAAGATTTATTTTAAATAAAATATAAAAAACACCCGGATTTTAAGAATTTCTTTAAACCATAACACTATTCTCATCTCCTGATTTATGACTTCTATAACTAAACCTCGGCAACAACAAGGAGCTCGGATCATGGTGGGCAGCACGACCATCGTCATCAGCAAAACTCGGATCTACTTCAGTAAAACTTTCCTTAGAATTAAATAACCAAGCCACAGGATTTCGAGGTAGTTTGCTTAGTATAACATAAATCCTCAACTTTTTGTTAGGCATTTACATGATCATATCATGTAAATTAAGCCCTAACCGGTCTTAGGACTCCGAGGTAGTCATTTGGTACGACATAAACCCTCACATCTTCCAGTCTATTTGTATGATTTTACCATACAAATATAAGTCCAAATTAATTAAAATTGGCAAGATCAAAACATTAAATAAACATTAGGGCCTTCCTAAATTCAAGCCAAACAATAGGATAGTCGGGAAATTACCGAAGTTCGCTTCGAGTCTGTGATTTCTCCTACCTTTCTTCCTTTGAGTTCCCAAAATAAAATGTTCCAAATTTGATCCATTCGCTATTGAAATTCAAAAATTCAATCCCTTGAAAACTTAAACTTTGAGATTCTTGAGAGTAAAATTTTTTATTTTTATCGAGAGTTTTCTTAGGTGATTCCCGTCACTTAAGATGTAATTAACTATAGGGGCTTGCCCTTATAGGGAATTTTAAGAACCCAGGTAATATAAACCCTGCTTAATTCATTTATATTAAGCGGGGGAACTTGTCGGCTTATAAAATTGGTTCGCAGACCAAACGGATGTCACAAACCTTTCTAGTTTATCTAATCGAGCCCCATTATCAAGCAGTGTGTCTATTCTTCGGGATAGATACATGATTTGTGGTGCGGTGCTCGTTTATATAAACTATTCAGGATGTGAGATCAGTTTGATCTCATATCTTAAAATTTTTGAATTTAAAATTATTTTCAAAATCAAATACTACTTTTCAAATTATTTATTTAAATTAAATTAAAAATTCGCCGACAAATTCTGTAGGCGACCCCTTTTTTTTAAATACAACACACCAACCTAAAAATTTGCCGACAATTTCTGGCGACTCCATTGGGGAAAATTCCTCTCTCCATTTTTAATCAGATAGTTCTGCTTTCAAAAATCGGTAGTGTATCCATGTCCCTAGTGGATCAAACTACCCTTCTTTCCGTTGGAATACTATGTTCATTTCTACCTCGAACAAGTACGATCAACATTCTCTCGGATTTAGGAGCCACTGTTTCGACACCCCTAAACAGAGAGGTTCCGAGATCCTTTTACCTCATTTCTGAGGTGGGGTGGACCCCCAATAGGTATTAGTTTCGGAGCGGTCTTGCGGGTCTAGAAGTTTCTACAAGACTTTCTCTTCCTTTTCCAGTTCCTAATCAATTCCTTTTACCCTTCGTACAACTCTCCTTCTTTTAATAATTCTCCTTCCTAACGAACAAATCTTTTCGAAAAAAGATAATTTTCTTTTAATACCACAAATACACTAAGATAAACGGAAATGTGTTCGGACTCTTTCTTTTTCGTCATAAGTTGTACGATAAGAAGAAGCACGATTCAGGGACTAACACTTGGAATCGCCCCCGCGAAATGGAAGCCCCAAACCGATCTTCTCCTTCGTCAAAGGACTCGACCGTGCCGTGTTCAAGGACGAACCGCTCGATATCGGAATCATTCGATTCGGACAAGGATTCGGGGACACCGACATCAAAATCCCCGACGTCACTCTCTTTTCACTCACAAGCAAAGTACCAGAAACTGAGAAGCCGTTGATTGAGTTTAACCTCAAGTCAACTCATGAATTCCCTCCTTTGCAGAAGATTCCAACTAAGAGGAGTACTACTGTCCACAGAAGGACTGTTGTTGCTACCCCCACTGTTCTAATTGTCTCTGCACCTACCCCAGCTTCTGCCAGACTAAATGGGAAGGAAATTCAGAACTGTGATGAATCTATTACCGTGGAGGGTACTGCATCTTCCCGTGAAACCTTCGTTTTTAAATCGGGTCCGACTCAAGAATTCCATCGCCGACACGGACTCGCAGGAGGAACAAGTGGAAGAACTGCTAGAGAAGCCGCAGCCGCCGAAGTTGCTTTCCTGAAGAAATCTCGGAACTGCTCGAGTATACACCGCTGCCTGAATACATACCACTTTTGAGAGGAAGCAGGTTCCATCCAGTCTCCGCTGCAGAGGATGAGGAAAATGTTTGCAAGATTGCTGCCGCATTGCCTCAGCCCGTATATTACAACGATAGCCGTAAGAAAAGGGCTAGAGTTACGCCATTTGCTCGACTGCAAACCCTGATAGAAAAGTTGGCAAAGAAGGAAAAATGCCCCGTATCGTAAATTTTAAGAAGGATAGGGCGGGTGCCGGCCAAGTCCCGTCTTGGGCCGCGAGTAGAACTCGCTATCGCCGCCGAGAAGCCAAATAAGAGAATGAAAGCTAGTCCACCCGTCGTTGTTTCAGGACTACAGGCTAGGGAGGATACCACCTTCCAGCATTTGGGTGACAGACCATCCTGTCCTAGACCTTCTGCTGCTAGAAGGATGTTATGGCGTCCCACTACCGGACAATTAAGATTAAAACAACAACCTGAGAAAGAAAGTCTCGTCAGGAGACTTGAGTCAAAAGAAAGTGCTACCGCAGTAAAGGAGACTCATGAGAAGGAAACCCGACAGTTATCACATGACAACTGCAAGGATATACAGAAAAGACCACTAGAAGATGCTATGGAAAAGCTAAGAACTGATATTCGGCGATTAGCAAGGGAAAGAGAAGAGAAATTCGGAGATGAAGTCGACTCGTCAGAGTTCATGGATGATGAATATGCAGAAATTAACATGGTTGAAACCCGAGCTTCGTCAGCGTCACAAGGTGCTCCTGCAGCCGCAGAAAGAGAGGAGTCGAAAGTAATGAGGAGGCAGCTTCAAGAGAAAGATGATACAATCGCACTAATGGAAAAAAGGATGGAAGAGATGGCTGTAGCCCTAGCCACTCTCCAGAGTCAGGTTCAACCCCAGAGAGAAACACCCCGTAAGTCATTCACATTGTAGACGGAGGAAAGGAGATTACGTCCGTCAACGGGGATGATCGATTAAAGAAAGATGCAACACAAAGCATGATTCCAGAAAAGGATATTAAGAGCATGGTGGAACAGCAGGTGCGAGAAGCCTTGGCACAATCAAAGAGCGGGAAATCCATTCGGACGGGTAGACCTTACCCTGAAGAATTCGACGCTGTCCAATATCCGAAAGGCTTCGTACCACCTCTGTTCAAGAACTTTGATGGAACCGGAAACCCTCAGCATCATGTTGCACATTTTCGTGCCAGTTGTTGCAATGCCGGCGGAAGTGATGCCTTACTCTTCAGACAATTTGTCAGCAGCCTGTCAGGGATCGCCTTTGATTGTTATGCAGAATTACCGAACGGTTCGGTGAAGACATTTTCGTAACTAGAGAACCTCTTCATCAAACGATTTGTCGGAGCTCAGCACCACATCACTATAGGTGATTTAGTGGTAGAGAAGCAGAAACCCAACGAAACCTTGGTGGACTACATACTTCGGTGGAGGAACCTAAGTATGAAGTGTGAGCCACAACTACAAGAACATCATGCAATCGACATTTTACTTAAGAGCATTCATGGCCCGATAGCACTTCTCCTCAAGGGATTTACTATTAAGACTTTCGAGAAGTTGTTAAGCAAGGCCGGGAGCTTGCAAGAGGAGGCGAAGCAATTAAGTTTCACCGACAAACAAGACAAACGAAGCCCGTGAAAACTTTTGAAAAGAAGTCCGGGATCGTCGCAGCAGTCGATAAAGGCAAGCAACCGATACAAATATCGTCAGAACGGCCGCAGCAACCTCAACAGAATTACTAGCAACCCCGACCCAGCTATCAGTCATCCCAACAATATGAACAACCGCCTCGTCCGCAATGTATGTTAAGGGAGCTTCTGAGCAGGGAGTATCCGTTTAAGAATGAGGCAGTGCCGAAAAATGTTCTGCAGTTTGATGAAGACTCCAGATTTCCAACTACCAGAACCTAAGAGACCAGAAGAAGTCGACAAGAAAGGTGATCCCAACTTTTGCCCTTACCACCGGATGCTTGGGCATAAGATAGAAGATTGTATTACCTTTAAAAGTTGGCTCAACGACAATCTTCGGAAAGGGAATATAACGATCCCGAAGGAGTACATGAAGGAACCCCAGAAAGGAGGTTCCGTCAATGTTATCTCGACGGATCTCATTGTGCCGATAGACCCCTATGCGACTGATGATGGATGGGCTACCGCTTGGACAAAGTCTTCGAAAAAGATTTTGGATCACATCCAAACCGCTTCGGTGCGAGCCTCAATTCAGAGTTCAAAACCTGTTAAGTCGACACTATCACTTACGATAGAAGAACCACCTCAATAAGAGACAATTGAAGAGAAGAAGAAAATCGACGAAGAAGAGAAGACTGAGGCTCTTAAGGCTAGACTAGGGGCCGCTTATCCTAGGATAGTTGTTTCCGATTCGGGGAGAAATCCCTCGAACCTCCGACTCGTATGATTATCTCGCTCACTCCGGTGGGATCTTATAATGATAAGGGTTATGGTGTTGGCTACGTTTTGACTGTTTCTAACGATTAAGTAACTAGAGACAATCCGGACATCGATTACGATACAAATGACAATTCTCAAATCATACACAATCTCGACGATCACAATGACGAAGAAGACATCCATCAAGGAGGCTACGAGAGTTCAATAAGCAACGAATCTATTTGCGAGTTTCGAGGAGCTCCAGTCACAATAGAGTTAGAGCCTTCAGACTCTGAAGCTAATCCAAAAGAACCGGTCATTCTGATTCAGGAGGAAACACCAAGCAAACTCAATACTAGATTCGGGAGAAATTACGAAGTCAACTTAAGAAGTGGAAGAGTTCTACCTCCGAGAATGGGTCCAAAGGACAAAGGAAAGCGTAGTTGTTGTTCAGGAATAACCAACCCCGGCAGAAGAAATACCCATTCGGGAAGAAATTGAGACACATGGAAATAAAGTGGACTACAACGTGCTAGCCCATCAAACTCAATACCAGATTCAGGAGAAATTACAGAAGTCAACTTAAGAAGTGGAAGAGTTCTACCTCCGAGAATGGGTCCAAAGGACAAAGGAAAGCAGGTGGTTGTTCAGGAAGAACCAACCCCGACGAAGAAATACCCATTCGGGAAGAAATCGAGACACATGGAAATAAAGTTGACTACAACGTGCTAGCCCATCTTAGGAAACTACCGGCCAAACTAAGCATCTATGACGCTCTCATCTTATCAAAGGAGATGAGAGAAGCTCTGATCAAGGCCTTACTTGATCCAGAAATTTGCTTAGCTCAAATGACCGGAGATTTCTTAGATGAGGTTTGCTCGTTAAAGGAACAACGAGGTATCACCTTCACGGACAATGATCTACTACTTGAGACAACAGACCACAACCGACCGTTGTACATCTCAGTTACAATAGGGAAGTTTACACTCTCCAGAGTATTGGTGGATCCAGGAGCATCAATCAACATAATGAATCTTCAAACGCTAGCATATTTGGAAATTGATGCTCGCGAGCTTGAAGCAGAAAAAATGTTATTAAGTGGATTTAACCAGAAAGGAGAAAGAGCCCTCAGATCAATAACACTGCTAATGAAGACCGGTGACTTAGCAAAGACAACTGCAAAATTTCACATAATTGATTCAGAAACGTCATTCAACGCTCTACTGGGCCGACCATGGATACATGAAAACCGGATGGTACCATCATCTCTACATCGGTGCATCAAATACTACGATGGAGGGGAACAGTGCATCAAAGGTGACTTACAACCATTCTCCATACATGAAATTGGAATCCATGAAGATGCAGCTTATTATGCACCTCCGAAGAAAACAATCTTCTCCAGAGATACCATAACGAATGAAGCAAAGGAAGCTTGGGACGATGAAGAACCTGAAGTTCTAGTCCAACAGTCACTCACTACTCCCTTACGGCGAGATGGTGAAGGTTTCTCCACAACTCGCATCCGAGGTCGAGGCCGGGGACGAGGTCGTGGCAGAGACGTTAGGACAGTTGGACAAAGGAAACCATCCATCAATGTTGATTGGGAAGATAGTTCTGAAGAAGAAAAAGAAATCAAGCAAGAAGCAGCGACAATAAGTCGGAAGAAGCCGCAATTCAGGATCCCGCTCGAAGATGAAAAGAATGAAGAATATAAATCAATGTACGAGAAGATTAACCACTATGTACATACTATGACCCTGACCCCGATCCATTCTAATAAGATCGAGGGTATGGTGGTCAAAGAGTTACATAGCGGTGGTGCAAAGCCCATCAAATTCTACCGTGGTGCTCTTTCCTCCAAAACTGAAAATAATGTACAATTTGAAGATGTCACTTCATCAGAATTAATGGAATTACTTTTTGAGTGGTACTCTCCCTGTGTTCAAAATTTAATTCAGCGTGGTTTCTTACCTCAACAATGGACAAAAGTTCAATCACAACATTTTGAAAAATTATGGAATAACTCCGGTCGTCCACCCAACTCAAAGCATGGTCTCGGATTCGGCATAGTAGGATCAGTTGACGATATTGAACTTTGCTTGGTTGTCACTTGCGAGTCTAATGAAAACTGCATGGAAACTACAGAAGAATTTGAAGATTTACAAATTGGAGACGCTCCACCAGAATTTGAAGAAGAGATTAAATCTACAATAGATGAGTTAACGGAAGTTAACTTAGGTACTAGCGAAGAGCCTAGACCTACTTTTGTTAGCTCCTTACTCAATAAAGAAGACTCCGAAGAAATAATCAAGTTATTAATGGAATTTAAAGACTCGTTTTGCTTGGAGCTACGATGAGATGCCGGGTTTAGCTCCGCAGGTCGCAGATCCATAAGCTAGGAGTGGATCCTACTTCTGTCCCAGTCAAACAAGGTCCCAGAAGAATGCGTCTAGAAATTGAACAACAAGTCATAGCTGAAGTTAAAAAGCTAATAGATGCCAAATTTTTCCGTGAAGAACAATACCCGACTTGGCTAGCCAATGTGGTACCAGTTACGAAGAAGAATGGTCAGATCAGAATTTGTGTGGATTTCAGAGATTAAACAAGGCATGTCCAAAGGATGAATTCCCTCTACCGATCCCAGAATTAATGATCGACTTTGCTCCGACGCATGAAATATTCTCATTCATGGATGGATCTTCAGGATACAACCAGATAAAAATGGCTCCAGAAGATGAAAAACTCACAGCATTCAGAACGCCGATCGGAGTTTATTGCTACACAGTGATGCCATTCGGGCTGAAGAACGCAGGAGAACCCTACCAGAGAGCAATGACAAGAATTTTTTATGATCTCATCCACAATCAAGTCGAATGCTACATGGACGATGTGGTCATCAAAAGCAAAGTAAAGGACAACCACCTATATGATTTGAGAATTGTTTTCGAACGATTAAGACAATTTAACCTTAAGATGAATCCCTTAAAATGCGCCTTCGGCGTCACCTCTGGGAAATTCTTAGGATTCGTTGTCCGACATCGTGGAATTGAACTAGACCCGGAAAAGATTAAAGCTATCTTAGAAATGCCGCCTCCCAAAACCTTAAAACAACTACGATCTTTTCAAGGGAAGTTTGCATTTCTTCGACGCTTTATCTCAAACTTGTCAGGTAGGTGTCAGCCTTTCTAGGCATTAGTTAAAAAGGACGCCAAATTTATTTGGGAAGAGAAATGCCAGAAGGCCTTTGAGGAAATTAAGCAATATTTAATGACACCTCCTGTCTTAGCAGCCCTAGTCTCAGGTAGACCGTTGATACTTTATACCGCGGCTTTAGACGACTCACTCGGAGCCCTGTTAGCCCAGGTCAATGATGAGGGTAAAGAAAATGCTCTTTACTACCTGTTGACCTCATTTTTGATGAGGTCTTCTCTTCTTCCCTTTAGTACTTAGGATATAGCCTTAGGCTTTTCCTTTGACTATCTTAGAGGACTAGAATTGGGACCCACCTTTTAGAAATTCAAACCACTTCTTAACTCCCTGCAAACTCCACAAACTTGACTGTAGACCCCTAATCACCTAAAGGGTTGAAATCAAATGTGGAAGTTTAAAGGATGAGTTCCTATAGGACTCTTTGGCCTTAGGACTACCCTGGGTGGCCTGGTCTGGTGAAGGGGCTGACTTACACACACACTACACCTATACACTACACTTTCACACACCTATACCTAACTCGACCTCCCGACTCATGTAGGTGATTCACATGGATGGTCCTTAACCCCTAAGCCCTCGGCTAAGAGGGTTAGGAACAACATAAGTGGATGCCTCAAATGAGTCCCTTCATGGCTCATGTGGGCTTGATGTGGCTTCATGGCTCAACCAAAATGATTTCATTCCACTCAAATTTACCCAATCTTCAATTTTCCAAATTTTCAATTTTTGACCTCCGGGACCCTACACCCGCCTAACCTACCCAAAGCCCTTGAAATTACCCAAATTTTTCAAAATCACCTAAATTACCCAAGATTCCCCAAAATCAATCCCAAACATTTCCACACCACTCAAATTGATCATCCATACCCAAAAATATCAAAAATTCCAAAAATACCTCCCAATACCCTCCAAATACCCAAAATACCGCCCTTGACCCAAAAATCCAAAAATTTAGAAAATTCCCAGAAAATTCCAAAAAATCCCAAATATTCCCAATTTCATTTTGTCCAACTACACCATGGGCAAATTTTGTCAATTTACCCTACTTTTGTCAAAAACCCCAATTTGACCCATTTTAACCCAAAGTGAACCCAATGTCAAACCAAACCTACCCAATTGACCCAAATTCTGGTCCAATTCAATTCTAAACTTCAATTCAACATTCCCAACACCAATATAGACTAAATCCAAGTCCAATTTGATTGACATTTGGATCCAATTTCACTTTTGGCCTTAAAGCCCAATTTGGACCCATGACCCAAACCTAACCCAAACTCACCCAATTCAACTCCAATTAACCCCAAATCTTTTCTAAATATTCCTTAGCATCCCTAAAAGCAAAACACTAACATGATTTACCCAAAATTTAGACCCAAACCCCACTCAAATTCAACCCAAAGCTAAAAGGCCCAATTTTGACCTAAACCCAAACCTAACCCAAATGAGCCCAAACCCCAAAATCAAAGCCCAGCTAAAGTCAAAACCTCTTCAAAACACTCCCATAAACATTTCTCAACATTAGTTTTACATCAATTTCAACCCTAGCCCAACATTGGCCCAACTTGGCCCACTTGGACCTATATTGGCCCATTCACCAAAAGAGCCCAAATTCAACCCAATTCAAACCCAAATCACCCCCAATTTGCTTCAAGTCACTCATGATACATCCATGAGCTAAACCCAACAATTATTTGGCCCAATCTCTTTACAAAATTTCATCCCAAAATCCATTTTAAAATTCAAAAGCCCACTTTCCTAAACCATCTTAAAAGCCCATCTAAAACCATTTCAAAAAGCCCAAAATCCACCCTAAAGCCCACATGACATCTCGATTTGCCATCCACTTAATTAAAGCCATTACCTAAGTCTTAAATTCATCATCAAATAATTCCAAATCAAGCCTCATGCCAAATCACCCCTAAATACCAAAATTTTCCTTAAATCCATTTCCATGAAATTGACTTCACTTTTCCCAAGCCAAAGGTGAGCCATGAAGCCATGCATGAGCCACATGGGAGCCATGAGAGCCATGAAATCTACTTTCCACCTCACCATACCCAAGATGGCAAGAGGAGGAGGCCCTTTCCATATTCTCTTAAGAGTGATTAACCACTTCCATGACTCCACTAAACCATGCTTAGACTTAATTGTACTTGGATTGTGACTTGACCCCACTAATTAAGCTGATCCAAGTGACTTTCCCTTCAGCCCAAATTGACCTTGGAGGGTGAACCTAACCCAAAACCAAGGGTTGACCCATTTAGACCCAAAACTAGCTCTTTCCCATTCCATTTTGATTCAAACCCTTTACACATGTCCATGGCCAATTCACTGCACAAACCTCTAGTCCTGACCCACCTGGACCTGAGGTTGACCCATGCCTGCCGGCCAGCCGCCTGGGTCGCCGGAAAAAATCATGGCCGAGAGCTCACATGTGAGCCCAACTTGGAATTCTTACCTGCTGAGCTGCCCCATCCTTAGTGGCCATTGGAGCTATTCTTCTCTTGCCAAGAGCAGCTGATCACAAGCCCTAACTCTCCCTGGGAGGCCCTCCACCCTCTCCTATTTAAACACCACCCCTCTCGGCCATTTGAGGTGCTGAAACAAACCTTAAGGAAACTCTGCCAAAATTGTTCCGGACTCCTCCCCATACACAGAGCACTTGATCCCCACCGAGATCCCCCGCCATTTCTTCTCGCGAGCTCAATTTCGGAGTTGAAATTTAGGCCCAAAACCAGGACACTTCTCCACGGTGAGCTAATCCCCCAATTGATTGGTTCTACACCTTCACCGGACCGAGGGAAGGTGTCCACCAAGCAAAAGCCCCATCTCCGAGCCACCCGAGCTTGCTCCGGCCTCCAAGCTTTGTGATCGGGCTTGGTCGAAATCCCACCTGGACAATTCACTGCGACCGGGAGACTTCATCCGGAGCTTGCCGAGATCCAATCGAAGGTGCAACAACCCTCGGATCGAAGCCACACTTCTCTGAGCAAAGGTATGAGCTAATTCTTCATCCCGAGCTTCTGGAGATTCTCCATTTCAAATGCTTTAATTTCAATGCATGATCACCATATAGATGTGTTCGTCTCTTCAAGACGAATCCATAGAGCATAAGAACATGAAAATCCATTGAGTATCGAGTGAGATATTAGGGATTTAGTGTGGACGGCTCTCGGGTGAGGACACTTGGGGACGATGAACGGATGCCGTCCATTCAATACACGCACGGACGGACGGCCAGGATCGCGTCGGATCAGGAGACGGTATGAGAACCGCGGGGCCCGGGCTGCTGACTCAGATGGCGGCGTCGAATGGGAGCGCGACGCGTGTGCGTTCGGAGCTGCCGAGGTTGACGCGGCGCCGCGTGGATAAATAGAAAATTAGGGTTTTTTCTGATTTATTTAATTCCCTAAACTTCAAAAATTCATAACTTTGTGTAGAAAAATCGGAAAAATAAAATAAAAATACCCTTTTGCTCGGTGAACGAGAGGAGAATAATGTGGAAAAGAAATCATTTAATTTCATCAAGTATTTTATTTTTAATAATTTATTTACTCTATGCCTATTTTTAATTCTCCATGCATGTATACAATTTACCATGACATGAGACCATAGGGCTTTTGAAGCCTCTGAATTTGGGAACATTCCCTGAATTTTCCAAAGTCAGAGGCCATCCCTATGAAGAGTTATTGATTTTTCAAATTCATGTTTCTGTTTTGAGTATTTTAATTCCAATAAATAGCATGTTCTGAAATAAATTCTAGGAAAATTTGGTGATGTTCCTTATGACCAGCAGGACCCTAGGAAAAATAGGTTTTGAGTTAGTTCATTTAAAACAACCCTAATTGGCTTAAACACCCAAAATGGATCTCTAATTAATTAGAGCTAACCATACATCAAATTGACTTGAAATCAATTCTCCACTGACCTTTAGGATCGGAGGAACCCACCATAAAAATTTGAGGTCAATCGGACTTGGTTAGCCCTACTAAATGGGTTGATTAAGCTACTTAGTCATTTTGAACTTTAAAAATTCATATCTTTCAAAATATCTTTCAAAAATTCACCAAATTGGTTTTGGAGTCTCTCTGATATTAGGGAAATTTAAGAAAATTAAAATTTCAATTTTCTAAAAAAGTTGATTTTTAATATTATTTTAATATTTTTAATAATTAAAAAATAATAAAAATCACAAAAATAACAAAATTCACCAAAATGTCACATTTTGAATTTTAATCACTTAGGAACAAACCTCATATTTTTATTAGGTATATTTTATGAGATATTAAATTTTAAAGCCCTAGGGTAATTTTAAAATTAAAAAAAATGTATTTTCTAGCATTTTCACTAAAATAATTATAATAAATCATAGAAAAATCAGAAAATTGTAAAATTTGATTCTCTGATTTCCTTGATATCAGAGAGATTTTTGAAAAATATAAAATTCATTTTTCAACATTTACTTTATTTTTAAATTAATTAACACTCCAAAACTTAAAATAATTATAATAAAAATAATATAATTCAAAAAATCACCAAAATTGGTCCAAGTAGTCCTCTGGTAATTAGGAATGTCCCCTAATTTTCTTAAGGACAGAAACTTTCCCTTGCTCATGTTATTAAATTTTCCTTGGAAATCTCTATTTTCTACCAAAAATAATTATATAAATAAATTAAATACAGTAAAAATCACATTTTCTCCTCTCATGTCTTTATTGACATATGAGTGAAGTCACATAAAAATTTCAAGTTCATTTGAGTTCAATTTAGTGAGTTATGAAATTATTAAGCTTAAAGGGTAAAAATGGTAATTAAAATTTTAACCCTTAATTAAAACTTTAGGTTTAATAAAAAAATTAATAAGTAAAATATTTGATCCTAATCTGATTTGGATGATTGAAATTTAAATAATTAAAGGGTAGAAACCCATTAAGTAATTTAAAATAATTAAACCTTAATTAAATAATTGATTAAATTTGGAAGAATAATAAAATTGGAATTATTAAAATAGGGATATTATTAGGAAGAGATTTATTCTTTAATTTAAAAATCTCTAAATTAATTATCTCATTAATATTCAATTCTTAATTAAAATGATAACTCAAATTCAAAATATTAAAAGACTTAATCATTAAACTAAAATTAAATTATTAAACTCTTTTAAAATTTCAATTAAAATTAAAAAAATACAATTAAATTTAAAATTAAATTAAAAATTAAATTAAATCAACTAAATTAAATTAAATTAAATTAAATTAAATTAAATTAAAATTAAAAGTTGAATTAAATTAAATTAAATTAAATTAAATTAAATAAACAAATTAAATTAAATTAAATTAAATTAAATCAAAATTAAAGATTAAATTAAATTAAATTAAATTAAATAAACAAATTAAATTAAATTAAATTGAATTGAATTAAATTAAAGATTAAATTAAATTAAATTAAATTAAATAAACAAATTAAATTAAATTAAATTAAATAAATAAAACAAAATTAAATTAAGTTAAACCAAATTAAAAATTAAATTAAATTGAATTAAATTAAATAAAATAAAATTAAATTAAATTAAATTAAATCAAATTAAATTAAAACTAAATCAAATCAAATTAATTTAATGTAACATCAAGTCAAACCAAATTGAATTAAATTGAATTAAATTAAATTAAAACTCAATTAAATTAAATTAAATTAAATTAAGTTGAATTAAATATAACATCACCAAAGACATAAAGAATTCAAAATAAATCTAAAACAACTTGAACACTATTCCAAATTTAAACCCATTAATGGAAATGAAACTAAATCACAAACCATTTGAACACCAATTTACCCTCAAAAGCTTTAGTTATCATAACTCCTAAAACGTAATATTAAATGAAATGTTACTTCACTTATAGGACATTCAAATATCCTAGTTCACCGAGCAAGATAACAAAACTCGAGATTCTTGGACGATTAATTCATTTGTATAATAAAATTCATTTGGACTTAAAACAATTCTAGCAATATTGAAAAGATGTTTAAGATTCTTCTTAAACACTTTCTCAATATGATAGGATGTTTATAAGGACAATTGAATTTAATTGTTCTTTGATGAAGAAAATCGTCTTCAAACAAAAACACAAGGAATCTAGACGTCATAGGAAATGACTAGCTATAGGATTAGGAATTTGGTAGAAAACCATAACCCTTCCCTTAGCTTTACCTAGGAACTTGCTTAAATATTCTAATTGTGTTTTAAGTGCAGCTTGGGATGACGGGAAGACCCTCCAGGTACGCTTTTATTTTATTGCCATTTACTTTCTTGCAATTTACATTATTGCAATTTCATTAATCGCATCGCACTTACTTTTCTTGCATGATAAACAACTGTTGCATGAAAACCCACACCTTTAAGATAGTCCCTAAAACCGAAACCAAAACTAACTTAAAATTTATTGCAAGATAAAATTCACCGCCACAACATTTCAAAATATAAAACAACTCAAAATTTAATCACAAACGTAACACAAAACTACAATTACAACTAAATTAAAACGTCCCGTTGGATGATCGGGAATACCTCGGATGATGTAACCTACGTGTTGCTAACGGGATTTCCCACGGTCTAAATGAAAGTGTGGAACTCATTCAGTTGAGTTTAGCAAATTCATCCGGACTTAAGTGAATCCGATAAAAATAATGATGCCGGAAGGATGGAACCGTGGGATCTTAACCGGTGTCGTTATAATCAACTTTAAGATTTGTTTTAATTAAAATACTGAAAACACTTGGAAATTAAGATTTTCTCTAAACCAAAACACTTTTCTCATCCCCTGTTTTATGACTTATAAAACTAAACCCCTGTGACAACAAGGAGCTCGGAGCATGGTGGGCAGTACGGCCATTGTCATCGACAAAACTCGAGTCTACTTCAACGAAAACTTTCCTATAATTAAATAACAAAGCCATAGGACTTCGAGGTAGTTTGCCTAGTGCAACATAAATCCTCAACTCTTCGTTAGTGCATTTGCATTGCAAATTAAGCCCTAACCGGTCTTAGGATTCCGAGGTAGTCGTCCGTACGGCAATAAACCCTCACATCTTCGAGGCTATTTGTTTGATTTTATCATACAAATATAAGCCCTAATTAATTAAAATTGGCAAGATCAAAAACTTTTAAATAAATATTAGGACTTTCCTAAACTCAAGCCAAACAATAGGATAATCGGGAAATTATCGAAGTTCACTTCGAATCTGTGATTTCTCCTACCTTTCTTCCTTTGAATTCTCAAAACAAAAATGTTCTAAACTTGATCCATTCCCTATTGAAATTCCGAAATTCAATCCTTTGAAAACTTAAACTTTGAAATTCTTGAGAGCAGAATTATTGATTATTATCGAGAGTTTTCTTAGGTGATTCCCGTCACTTAAGATGTAATTAACTATAGGGGCTTGCCTTTATAGGGAATTTTAAAGAACCCGAGTAATATAAACCTCGTTTAATGCTTTCATATTAAGCGGGGAATTTGTCGGCTTATAAAATTGGTTCGCAGACCAAACGGATGTCACAAATCTTCTAGTTTATTTATTCGAGCCCCACCATCAAGCGATGGTGTCTATCCTTAGGGATAGATACACGGTTTGTGGTGCGGTGCTCGTTTATACAAACTATTTGGGATGTGAGATCAGTTTGAATTCATATCTTAAAATTTTCAAACTTAAAATTATTTTCAAAATAGAATACTACTTTTCAAATTATTTATTTAAATTAAATTAAAAAAAAAATTCGCCGACAACTTCTGTTAGGCGACCCCCTTTTCAAAATAAAACAAACAACCTAAAAATGTGCCGACACTACCTAAGTCGTCGTTTACTTCCGACGGAAATAAGGTATCCCATAATTGAAAAGCATTGTTTGGCCCTAATCTTCGCCGCTCAAAAGCTCAGGCACCACATGCTTTCTCATAAGGTCAACCTGATCTCGAAATTTAATCCATTGCAATACTTGATGACTCGTCCAACACTTTCCGACAGACTTGCCAGATGGTCAATGATATTATTGCAATTCAATATAACTTTCGTGCCTCTTTGTACCGTAAAGGGACAAGTCTTAGCAGACTTCCTCGCAGCACACCCTTTGCCGGCAGAATCTCCTCTCAATGACGATCTGCCAGATGAACAAATAATGAGCCTAGAAGATCCTGATGATCGACGTTGGGAATTATATTTCGACGGAGCATCTTCAGCACACAAAGACGAAGAATCGCAAGTGATAGTGCCCTGTAAGGCAGGGATCAGATTAATCTTTATAACACCGGAGCGGGGGATGTTAAGATACTCCTACCACTTGACAGAGCCGTGTGCGAACAACGAAGCAGAATACGAAGCCCTCATAACAGGATCGGAATTAACTATTCAAATGGGGATAACAAACATCAACATCTACGGGGATTCGCAGTTAATCATTCAACAGATCGCCGGACAGTACTGAATTTTAAAACCAAGACTCGAGCAATACTTCCAAGTATGTCATACAGACTGTTGGAACGATTCGAATGTGACAATCTACAAAATTCCCGAAAAGAAAATGCTTTAGCGGATGCGTAAGCTCGCCTTGCAAAAGAATTTGCTCGTTTGCAAGATGAGTCGGTAGAAGTGTCGGTTCACGGACGTCGGGTCCTATCACGGCTCGACATAGACACAATACACAAATCGAAAAAGAAGAAGAATCGGTTGCAACGGTGACAGAAAACACGAAGATTGGCGACAACCATTAATAGACTACACCGCAAACAGGAAAACTACCGGAGGATAGGTCGCTAGCCCATCAGATCAAGAAAAGAACTCTGTCCTACGCATTAATAAACAACATGTTATACAGAAGGTCTTTCGATCAAATGTGGCTAAGGTGCCTAAGCGGGTCCGAGGCCCGTGAAATTGTTAAAGAGGTGCATTCAGGACTCTGTGGCGCTCACCAGTCGGGTCCGAAGATGAAAATGAAAATTAAAAGATTAGGGTACTACTGGCCCTCGATGATGACCGACTGCATGAAAATCGCCAAGAGCTGTCACCAATGCCAAGTGCACGGAGTGGTTCTACACCAACCTCCAAATGTGTTACATCCGACAATTGCGTCGTGGCAATTTGAATGTTGGGGCACGGATATAGTGGGTCCAATAGAACCACCATCTTCAAAAGGACATCGCTTCATTCTTGCGGCTACAGATTACTTTTCCAAGTGGGCAGAGGCAGTTCCACTCAGAGAAGTGAAAGCACACCACGTGCTACTGTTTTTCAAGAACCAAGTTGTCTACCGTTTCGGAGAACCACGCAGGATCATCTCAGATAATGGGTCAGCATTCAGAAGCACGCAAATCAACAATTTTGTCAGGAGACACGGAATCGACTGGCGATATTCAACAATTTACTACCCAAGAGCAAACGACCTGGCTAAGGCTTTTAATAAAACTCTCGTTCAAATCTTAAAGAAAACCTTGGACGATAATATGAGAAATTGGCACGAGAAGTTTTTGGAAGCCTTATGGGCCTACCGGACAACCTTCAGAACACCTACTCAAGCTAGACCTTACGCTCTGGTGTATAGGTCTGAGGCAGTGTTACCCTTAGAGGTCCAGCTTCCTTCACTCAGGATTGCAGTTGCAAACAAAATCATGACAGAAGAGAATGCCAAATTACGACTAGAAGAATTAGAAAGCCTGAAAGGGAAAAGACTTGCAGCACAGCAGAATTTAGAATTATACCAAGCTAAGATGGTTCAAGCCCATGACAGACTGGTCCACACAAGAACCTTTAAAGTTGGTGACTTAGTTCTCATTCTCAAGAGACCTATCCTTGCAAACCGCAAGATAGGAGGAAAATTTGAACCCACTTAGGAAGGACCGTTTGTGGTTGAGGCAGTCTACTCAGGAGGCTCCTACCAGCTAGTGAATTGCCAAGGAGAACGATATATGCTTCCGATCAACGGACGATACTTGAAGAAGTATTACGCTACCTGATGTTTCAAAGGAATTAATTCTTCATCCCTAGAAGCACGGGTGGAGTAGTTACTTATGACTGGGTCCGAACCCAAAAATAATAAAAAATGTGCTAAAATAAATAAAATCATGATAATAAAGTTTTCCTTGTTTTCTCTTCCATATCAAAATCTCTTTCCTGATCTTATCCCACTTCATTCCTGTTAAATTTAAAAATACAAAAAAGTAATAAAAAGAAAATTGTTTTTAATAAACATTTTCTTAATGTTCTTGTTCTTAGTACAGCCCCTGATCCTTTTCCTTGTCTTTTCGCAGGGAAATGTCGAACGGGCGGTTGGTCCCGAACTTTAGAAATGGCGTAAGCCTTGCACTCTACGAAAAGAGGGTGAAAGATGGAGTGATAATAGAGATTGACTCGGACTTCGCACGAGCAGGCCCGCAATACGAGGAAAGTGGACCGGGTCCCAGGCTGACCGAGAGGAACCGCCCAGACGAGACAAGTAATGAAAATGGGTGGCCTAAGCCACCACTCCAAGACAGAAGAAAAGGAAAACAAGCACCGAAGAAGACAAGAGAATCAAGTCCGTAGTCGCTACAGCGAGGGCGAGCTTGTCAGCGCCGCGCCCACAGAAATTTAGGAAATACGAAGAGCTACTCTCACAACAACCCAGCGAAGAAATAAAAATCGCCGTATTCGCAAGATGTTAACTAAACTAGCAGCGGACCAGCGCGACGAGGCAGTTGCTACTGCCAGTACATATACTTCAAGGACGCCAGTTCACCAGGAACCTGAAGAAAGGAGGCCAGCTCCGAAGATAACAGAAGAGACCAGGGAAATCTTAAGGAGAACAGAAGAAGGAATGCTACCACTCCACCAGATAAAGCCACCAGTAATGCAAAACCTTGTTGCAGAAGCAACCCCGGAGGATGTCCCGACGGACACCATCCCCAAGGAGTCGAGGTATGCAGGAGAACGTGAAGGGATTGAGCCGTATATCCCACAATACGTCACCAGGCCTCGCCATTTGTAGATTATTCCAGAATACGAGCTAGAAAGGATGCAGAATGTCGAGAAGAAAACTTTTGAATACTTCGAGAGAATCAGAGGCAGGAGGATCAATATACTAGAAGGCCTCGAGCTACATACAGACGTGTTCTTAGAATACGAACAACAACAAATCGTGGATTGCATCTGGGATTTGAAAAGAATGGGCCGAGCCGGCCACCTAAGAGAAAACACTTACTCGGAACCCCGGAGATGGATGCCAGGGAAAGGGAGAATTACAATACAATGTGGATGCTGCTACAACTTCACAGAAGACAGGAAGGGAAACCCACCAGAGATACTCCGTCATGGCCAGGTGGATCCAATGCCATTTGTCATCAAAAGGATGGTAAAGAGAATGATAAGATGGAGGGTACTGCCAGCAGATTGCATACCCAACAGTTGCATCATTAACATTTACAAGAAGGGTGACTGCATACCCCCGCACATAGATCACCACGACTTTGTCGACCTTTCTACACGTTTCTTTTCGAATGAATGTAATATCATGTTCGGATCCGACCTCCGGATAAGCAGGCCCGTGTGAGTTCCGAGGGCCGAGAAAGATACCATTACCGGTAGGTTCCGTCATGATACCGAAGGGCAACGGAGCGAGATGTCGCTAAACATTGCATACCGGGAGTACCAATGAAGCGGATCTCGCTTACTTTCGAAGGATGGATGACAGGAAAGCACCTTACCACTTCTAGCCGGACCCGGAGCTAGAGAGCCTCGCGCCTACGAGTCTGTGAGTTACATGGAAAATATCACACCTCCAACGTACATCCATACGGCATCCTTGCCAAGGATGGCTTAGAAGGTGATGTTATCGACCATGTACCTCACTATTCGTACATGGATTTCCGACGGATACTTTTTGGATGGATCGGCAAAGATCATACATAGTCCGTTTTGAGTCTATATGGATTGTATGAGATGTATTACGCATCGAGTTGTATGATGTATCTTCAACATGATTGGAATGAAAGTGACCATGTCACATTTTTGGCATTCACCTCTTTTGTGCAAGTTGACTGGAAAACGCCATTAAAGTTAAATGAACTTCGAACAAAGAATAGAAAAGAAAAAAAAAGAATAAAAGAGAACTTTCCTTAAAAATCTAAATAAAAAAATGATGAACACCAAATTCACATGAACATTAAATGAATGATAAAATAAATTTGAATCGTTAAAGGACAAACAAAATGAACATAAATTTCAAATCAAATCTCAATCAAAAATTCAAATTCAACATTCCAGAATTCAAATCAAATCTCAATCAAATTCAAATTCAATCTTCCAGATCTTAAATCAAACCTCAATCAAATTCAAATTCAATCTTCCAAATCCGAAATCCAATCCGTTCTACTCTCTCCCTTGTCTGGGATGAAAGCGGTTGATTCCATTGACACGGATCGAATCTGATGGCAAGGAATTGTATCCAATCCAAACCAGCAACTTCCGATCAAATCTTTTGAATGGGATATCTAGCATCTACATATTCCCTCCTAATTTGTTTCTTTCCACAAAATCTCTTACAACTTTCATGAAATTCTCAAAACACCAAAATCCCACACTGCAAATCTTTGCAAAATCAATTACCCTTCAAAATCAAACTATCGGGGTCGAGGATTTTACATCCGAGACTCGCATTGCTTTAGGATTCTTTCCCTATCGCAATGAAATACATCAAAATCAAACTTTTGGGGTCGAGGATTTTACATCCGAGACCGCATTGCTTTAGGATTCTTTCCCTATCGCAATGAAATACATCAAAATCAAACTTTTGGGGTCGAGGATTTTACATCCGAGACCGCATTGCTTTAGGATTCCTTCCCTATCGCAATGAAATACATCAAAATCAAACTTTTGGGGTCGAGGATTTTACGTCCGAGACCGCATTGCTTTAGGATTCTTTCCCTATCGCAATGAAATACATCAAAATCAAACTTTTGGGTCGAGGATTTTACATCCGAGATCGCATTGCTTTAGGATTCCTTCCCTATCGCAATGAAATACATCAAAATCAAACTTTTGGGGTCGAGGATTTTACATCCGAGATCGCATCGCTTTAGGATTCTTTCCCTATCGCAATGAAATACATCAAAATCAAACTTTTGGGGTCGAGGATTTTACGTCCGAGACCGCATCGCTTTAGGATTCTTTCCCTATCGCAATGAAATACATCAAAATCAAACTTTTGGGGTTGAGGATTTTACATCCGAGACTCGCATTGCTTTAGGATTCTTTCCCTATCGCAATGAAATACATCAAAATTAGACTTTTGGGGTCGAGGATTTTACATCCGAGACCGCATTGCTTTAGGATTCTTTCCCTATCGCAATGAAATACATCAAAATCAAACTCTCGAGGTTAAGGATTTTACATCCAATACCGCATTGCTCCGAGATCTCTCCTCATTGTAATGATTCAATCTAATCAATTCAATTTTCTTTTGAGGTTGAAGATGTTACATCTAAAACCACAAAATTCCAATTTTCATTTCAAGTTCAAATCCCTTCAAATTAATCTTAACAAAACTTCAATTTAAATTGAAACTCTAACTAAAATCTAAACTCACACATCAAAACTTAAATTGAAACAAAATAAAATCTAAATTGAAATTCCCCCAGATCATGCGATTTGGGATTCACCTCATTTTCCTTTCCCCAGCGAGAGTTCAGGAATCTCCAGTCTCAGAGATATACTTGACACACCCCAGCAGAAACTCTTCTACTTTGTCCTAAGTTTGTCACTTGGACGTTTGTGTTGGTTTTGTTATCGCTTCGGTCAACACCAATACGCACGGTGTGCTCCGTCATCTCACCACACCTATTGGGGTCCATTTATTGACCTCATTTTTGATGAGGTCTTCTCTTCCTCTTTTTAGTACTTAGGATCTAGCCTTAGCTTTTCCTTTGACTATCCTAGAGGATTAGAATTGGGACCCACCACTTAGAAATTCAAACCACTTCTTAACTCCCTGCAAACTCCACAAACTCGACCGTAGACCCCTAATCACCTAGAGGGTTGAAACCAAATGTGGAAGTTTAAGGGATGAGTTCCTATAGGACTCTTGGCCTTAGGATCGCCCCAGGTGGCCCGGTCTCGGTGAGGGCCGACATACACACACACTACACTTATACACTACACTTTCACACACCTCCTAAAAACACACCCATACCTAAGTTGACCTCCTGACTCATAAAGGTGATTCACATGGATGGTCCTTAACCCCTAAGCCCTTGGCTAAGAGGGTTAGGAACAACATAGTGGATACTTCAAATGAGTCCCTTCATGGCTCATGTGGGCTTGATATGGCTTCATGGCTCAACCAAAATAATTTCATTCCACTTACAGTCACCTAATCTTCAATTTTCCAAATTTTCAATTTTTGACCCCCGGGACCCTGACCCACCTGGACCTGAGGGTGCCCCATGCCTGCCGGCCAGCCGCCTAGGTCACCGGAAAACACCATGGTCGAGACCTTGGGAGGAGCCAAACTTTGGAATTCAACCGTGCTGAGTTGCCCCATGCCCAATGGCCACCATGGCTATTCTTCCCTTGACCTAAGCAGCTGATCCCAAGCCCTAACTCCCCCTGGGATGCCCTCCAGCCTCTCCTATTTCAACCCCACCTCTCTCGGCCATGGAGAGGTGCTGAACCAAACCTTACTGAAACCCTGCCAAAATTGCTCCAGACCACTCTCCATACTTAGAGCAGTTGATCCCCAGTGACAATTTGCCCTAATCCCCACCAACAGAGCACAATTTCTCAGCCAAAATTCCACCCAAAACCAGGACACTTCTCCACAAATGGATCAATCCCCAAATTGATTGATCCTACACCTTCACTGTACCAAGGAAGAAGTCCACCAGTAGAAATCCCCCTCTCCAGGCCACCCATCTGTTCCGTACCCAAGCTTTGTGATTGGGCTTGGTCGAAATCATACCTGGACAATTCACTGTGCCAAGGGACTTCATCCGGAGCTTGCTTCGACCAAATCAAAGGTGACACAACCCTCGTATTGAAGCCACACTTCTCTAAGCAAAGGTATGAGCTAACTCTTTATCCCGAGCTTCTGGAGATTCTCCATTTCAAATGCCTTAATTTCAATGCATGATCACCATATAGATGTATTCGTCTCTTCAAGACGAATCCATAGAGCACAAGAACACAAAAATCCGTTAAGTATTGAGTGAGATATTAGGGATTTAGTGTGGACGTTTCTCGGGTTAAGAGGCTTGGGGATGATGAACGGATGTCGTTCATTTAATACACGCGTGGACGGACGGCGAGGATCACGCCGGATGGGGAGACGGAACGATACAGCGCGCCCCTGGAGCGCTGAGTCAGATGGCGGCGTCGAATCAGAAAGCGCCATGCGGCGCTTTGGAGATGCTAAGGTTGACGCGGCACCGATTCGGATAAATAGAAAAGTAGGGATTTTCTTATTTATTTAATTCCCTAAACTTCAAAAATGCATAACTTTGTGTAGGAGAATCAGAAAAATAAAATAAAAATACGCTCTTGCTCAGTGAATAGAGGAGAATAATGTGGAAAAGAAATCATTTAATTTCATCAAGTATTTTATTTTTAATGATTTATTTACCCTCTGCATTGCTTTAATTCTCCATGCATATAGGAAATTCACCATGGCATGAGACCATAGGGCTTTTGAAGCCTCTGAACATGGGAATATTCCCTGAATTTTCCAAGGTCATAGGCCATCCCTATGAGAAGTTATTCATTTTTCAAATTCATGTAGCTGTTTTGAGTATTTTAATTCCAATAATTAGCATGTTGTGAAATAAGTTCTAGGAAAATTTGGTGATGTTTATTATGACCAGAGGAACCTAGGAAAAATAGATTTTGAATTAATCCACTTGGAATAACCCTAATTGGCTTAAACACCCAAAATAGGTCCTTAATTAATTAGAGCTAATCATACATCAAATTGACTTGAAATCAATTCTCCACTGACCTTTGAGATCATAGGACACCACCATAAAAAATTGAAGTCAATTGGACTTGGTTAACCCTACTAAATGGGTTGATTAAGCCATTTAGCCAATTTAAACTTTAAAAATTCATAACTTTCAAAATACTTTTCAAAAATTCACCAAATTGGTTTTGGAGCCTCTCTGATATCAGGGGAATTTAGGAAAAATAAAATTGCAATTTTCTAAAAAAGTTGATTTTTTGCATTATTTTAATATTTTAATAATTAAAAAATAATAAAAATCACAAAAATAATAAAATTCATCAAAATGTTATATTTTGAATTTTAATCACTTAGGAACAAACCCCATATTTTTCTTAGGTCTATTTGATGAGATATTAAATTTTAAAGCCCTAAGGTAATTTTAAAATTAAAAAAATGTATTTTTTTAGCATTTCCACTAAAATAATTCTAATAAATCAAAGAAAAATCAGAAAATTGTAAAAATTGATTCTCTAATTTCCTTGATATCAGAGAGATTTTTGAAAAATATAAAATTTATTTTTCAACCATTATTTTATTTTTAAATTAATTAATACTCCAAAATTCAAAATAATTATAATAAAAAGAATATAATTCAAAAAATCACCAAAATTGGTCCAAGTGGTCCTCTAGTCATTAGGAATGTCCCATAATTTTCTTAATAACAGAAACTTTCCCTTGGTCATATTATTAAATTTTCCTTGGAAATCTCTATTTTCCACCAAAAATAATTACATAAATAAATTAAATACAGAAAAATCACATTTTCTCCTCTCATGTCTTTATTGACATATCAGTGAAGTCACATAAAAATTTCAAATTTATTTAAGCTCAATTTAGTGAGTTATGAAATTATTAAGCTTGAAGGGCAAAATGGTAATTAAAATTTTAACCCTTAATTAAAACTTTAGGTTTAATAAAATTAAAAAGTAAAATATTTGATCTTAATCTGATTTGGATGATTGAAACTTGAATAATAAGGGTAGAAACCTATTAAACAATTTAAAAATAATAAAAATAAACCTTAATCAAATAATTAATTAAATTTGGAAGAATAATAAAATTGGAATTATTAAAATAGGGATATTATTAGGAAGAGATTTGTTCTTTAATTTAAGAATCCCTAAATTAAGTATCTCAATAATATTTAATTCCTAATTAAAATGATAATCTAAATTTAAGATTTAAAATGCTAAAAGACTTAATCATTAAATTAAATTAAAGTTAAATTATTTAAATTAAACCCTTTTAAAATTTCAATTAAATTAATACTTTAACAATTAAAATTAAATCATCTTTAAAATTAAAAATAAAATATTAAATTAAAATTAAAAATAAAATATTAAATTAAAATTAAGAATAAAATTAAATTAAAATTTAAATTAAATTAAATAAAATTAAATTAAATTAAAACAAATTAAATTAAATCAAATGAAATCAAATTAAATCAAATTAAATCAAATTAAATTAAATTAAATTAAATTAAATTAAATTAAATTAAATTCAATTAAATTCAATTAAATCAAATTAAATTAAATTAAATTAAATTAACTTAAATTAAGTTTAATTAAATTAAGTTTAATTAAATTAAATTAAAATTAAAACTAAACCAAATTAAATTAACTTAAAGTTAAATTAAATTGAATTAAAAATAACATCACCTAAGACATAAAGAAATTCAAAAATAAATATAAAGCAACTCGAACACTATTCCAAATTTAAACCCGTTAACCGAAATTAAATCATAAACCATTCGAACATCAATTTGCTCTCGAAAGCTTTTGTTGTCATAACTCTTAAACGTAAAGTTAAATGAAATGTTACTTCACTCATAGGATATTCAAATATCCTAGTTCACTGAGTAAGATAACAACAAAACTTGGATTCCTGGATGATTAATTCATTTGTATAATTAAATTCATTTGGACTTAAAACAATTCTAGCAATATTGAAAAGATGTTTAAGATTCGTCTTAAGCACTTCCTCAATATGATAGGATGTTTATAAGAACAATTGAACTTAATTGTTCTTTGATGACGAAAATCTTCCTCAAACCAAAACACAAGAACCTAGACGTCATAGGAGATGTACTCAGCTATAAGATTAGGAACTTGGTAGAAAACCATAACCCTTCCCTTAGCTTTACCTAGGAACTTGCTTAAATATTCTAAATTGTGTTTAAGTGCAGCCTCGGGATGACGGGAAGACCCTCCGAGTACGCTTTTATTTTATTGCAATTTACTTTCTTGCAATTTACTTTATTGCAAATGCACTTTACTTTTCTTACATGATAAACAACTCGTTGCATGAAAACCCACACCTTTAGGGTAGCCCCTAAAACCGAAACCAAAACTAAATTAAAAGTCATTGCAAGATAAAATTCACCGCCACAACATTTCAAAATATAAAACAACTCAAAATTTAATCACAAACAGTAACACAAAACTACAATTACAACTAAATTAAAACGTCTTGTTGGATGATCGGGAATACCTCGGATGATGTAACCTACGTGTTGCTAACGGGATTTCCCACGGTCTAAATGAAAGTGTGGAACTCATTTAGTTGAGTTTAGCAAATTCATCTGGACTAAGTGAACCAATAAAAATAACGATGCCGGAAGGATGGAACCGTGGGATCTTAACCAATGTTGTTATAATCAACTTTAAGATTTGTTTTAAATAAAATATAAAAAACACCCGGATTTTAAGAATTCCTCTAAACCAGAACACTTTTCTCATCTTCTGATTTATGACTTCTATAACTAAACCTCAGCAACAACAAGGAGCTCGGAGCATGGTAGGCAGCACGACCATCGTCATCAGCAAAACTCGGATCTACTTCAACAAAACTATCCTTAGAATTAAATAACCAAGCCACAGGATTTCGAGGTAGTTTGCTTAGTACAACATAAATCCTCAACTTTTTGTTAGGCATTTGCATGATCATATCATGTAAATTAAGCCCTAACCGGTCTTAGGACTCCGAGGTAGTCGTTTGGTACGACATAAACCCTCACATCTTCCAGGCTATTTGTATGATTTTACCATACAAATATAAGTCCAAATTAATTAAAATTAGCAAGATCAAAACATTAAATAAACATTAGGGCCTTCCTAAATTCAAGCCAAACAATAGGATAGTCGGGAAATTACCGAAGTTCGCTTCGAGTCTGTGATTTCTCCTACCTTTCTTCCTTTGAATTCCCAAAATAAAATGTTCCAAATTTGATCCATTCGCTATTGAAATTCCAAAATTCAATCCCTTGAAAACTTAAACTTTGAGATTCTTGAGAGCAGAATTATCGATTATTATCGAGAGTTTTCTTAGGTGATTCCCGTCACTTAAGATGTAATTAACTATAGGGGCTTGCCCTTATAGGGAATTTTAAGAACCGAGTAATATAAACCCCGCTTAATTCATTTATATTAAGCGAGGGAACTTGTCAGCTTTTAAAATTGGTTCGCAGACCAAACGGATGTCACAAACCTTTCTAGTTTATCTAATCGAGCCTCATTATCAAGCAAGTAGTGTCTATTCTTCGGGATAGATACACTGGCTCAGTGGTGCGGTGCTCGTTTATATAAACTATTCGGGATGTGAGATCAGCTTGATTTCATATCTTAAAATTTTCAAATTTAAAATTATATTTCAAAATCAAATACTACTTTTCAAATTATTTATTTAAATTAAATTAAAAATTCGCCGACAAATTCTGTAGGCGACCCCTTTTTTTAAATACAACACACCAACCTAAAAATTTGCTGACATAAAGTACACCCTAAAAAAAACTCCGGTACAACATACACATTAAGACATTTACTACTACACACACTACACTCAAAGTAACATATAAAACATCAATCCAACAACAATACATCTGAATATGCATAATAGATAAATAGTACAACTATAATCTGCATACTACCAGAGTTCACATCACAACATAATTATCAAACAAAATACTAAACAAAGTACACAATAACACAGCACAACAACACAACTACTAAAACAAAGAACATACATCTACTCTTCATCCTCATCATCATCATCAACCTGCTCGTTCCAATCCCTAGATGTCATATAAGGTATGTAGAATGGATGAGGGGGCATCTCAGCACCCTTATCACCACTAATCAATCTATCCAAATAATGTTGATAATTCTCTTCATAGTCATCATGTTTTACAATATATCTCTTCACATTATCCATCTTAGCATCCATATCTTTAATATGCTCTCAAGTAAGACTCACTTTCTTCAAAATGTTTCTTAATAAACTAGTCTGTGAATCAGTAGATGATGAAGCACGTGAAGTAGTAGCACGAGAAGTAGATGCAACAGAACAGAAGCAGAAGCAGTAGAAGCCCTAACAAATCCTCCTCTCCAGCCAAATTTTGAATGTACAGTGTAAAAACCACTGTTTACACTGGTGATAGGTCTCAAAGGCTGAAGTACCTCTTCCTAGGTTTCAAATTTCACTTGAGACCGTTCACATAATGAATGAATCAGGGAAAGAAATCCAATACCTGCAGTAGTGGTAGATCTGGCACAATTCACAATATAATCATAAATGATCACTCCAATATCTATAGGCTTCCCTTGCTAAATGTAATGGTTCAAAACAGCTCTTTCCCTCGTCACTTCACTATTATGACTTGAAGGAAACAATTTAGAAGAGATAAAATAATGCTATGCCTTAGAAGTGGCATTTAATTTGGAAGCAGAAAAATTCACTCTTCTATCATTCGTTATTTTCCATAATCCTCTTCCATCAATCAAAAATCCCATTATCTCATCTAACTCTCCCTCCGTAGGATGAAAATTAGAATAAAAACGAAACATAGAAGGAGGCAGTTGATAGAAAGTGTTAATTATCCCAGGAGAAAAGTCCACATCTTGCCCCCTAATCATCACTAAATTCTCTTCTGATGTAAGCAAATTCACATAGAATTCTCTAACAACAAAAACAATAGCAACAACGAAGAAGCAACAATAGGTCTCCCAATTCCTTCTAGCAATCATATCTTCAATCACTTCTCCTGACTTACTAAACACTCTTTCATGAATCAATTTACGTGACTACAATGCATCAACGTATCGTTCCTCAGCCCTCGCACTAAAAAATTTGTCAGAATCAAACTTCATCTTTCCTCTTGCGCGATTTGATTTTGGAGCCATCTCTAAAAATTCATGAAAAATTTTCCATAAATTTCAAAATCATACTAAACTTGCTAAATTATCTTCCAAAAGATGTTTCCACTAAATCCAAGCAATTTCTTAAGTTTTTCCTCAAATTTTGACTAGGAATTGTGATTTTAAGATTTTCCAAAATGTACTCAAAATACATGGTGAAAATAAAAAATTGTTACTTAGCAGTAGTGCTCTTACCTCAAGGAATCCAAATGTACAATTTTTTGTTGATATCGGCTCTTAAATGGTCTGAATCAAGGATGCCCTAAACTCTCTCTCACGTAAAAATGATGGGTTGAAGATGAACAGAGAGTTAAAATGGCGATTCACAGGATTTTAACTGCTGGGAACCAATTTTCGCGAACTGGCCATTAAGCGCAAACCCTTCGGCGCTTAGCTGCGAAATCTAGCGCTTAAGCGCCGACACACTGGCGCTTAGCCGCTAATACCCAAATTTTCACAATTAAGGTATATGCTTTAAACCACTTCGTTAATCACCCTTAATCTCTTTAAAATAATTATCTCTTCCCCACAAATCTTCCAATATTCTAATTCAAATGTTAAGTATTCATTGATTCCAAACAAATTTCACACAAACACAAACTTATATTCATTAAAACAAACATAGCACTTAATACAATCCTAGAATTTCTATCCACATACATAGGATGAAATTCTCTAAATACAAGAGACTTAATCTCAAACTGATAAGTTTACATCTCTAGGATGTAACTATCACAGCATAAGGCGTAATTAAAAACTTAAACATAAACACTAAACACACTAAACAAAACAAATAAGAACACAAAACATATTAAACAAAACATATAAGAACACTAAACATATAAGAACGAAGCACACTTAATTCCACTCTCCATTAGGCCGATTATATCCAGGACCACTATTATTCTCATTTGACCCTTCTGTATTATAAATCTGATAGAACGGGCAATAATTGTTCATTCTTACATCTTCTTCTTCAAACCATTTATTCTTCAAAAACATCGCCTTATCCACTTCTTCCAAGTATCTTGAATGATTGAATTGCATCTTGAGTTGCCATCACATGTGCTCCAAATGTATGCTAGTTTCATTGATCTTTGCTTCCATTGAAGTCACTCGGGGTTCAATTTTTGCAATCATTTTTGCAATCCCTTGAATATTAACAGCGAGAAATCCATTGAATATCTCTTTAGCACTGTTAATAATGAACTTACTCTTGTCAGAATCTTGCTTCTTCTTAATCTCATTCTCCCAGAAACACATGATGTACTCAAAATACTCTTCTTAAGATTTAGAAATGAAAATAGGACTTGGGGTAAGTGTTTCTTTTAAATCAGGTTCTTCTTATAGACATTGGAAGTGCTAAAACTAACCCAAGACGTTTTAAAACTTCAAAATAACTTCCAAAACCACTTTCCCACGATCTAGGCTTCTAGAACCTCATTTTTCACATTTTTTGTAACTCCGGCACCTAAGCACCAACAAGGCGGTGCTTCGCCGCCGGTGCTCAATTTAGCACAGGTCTGCTAAATGTACAAATTTTCATTCTGACTCCTCTAAGCCATCAAATAAGGTCAAATAAACTCTATTTAGTTTAAAAAATCCAAATTGCTACAACTAAAAATTTAAAAATAAATCAAACAAAGCAAAAAAAATCACACAAAACAAACAAAAGCAAAGCACACCGATAATTATGGGTTGCCTCCCACAAAGCGCTTAGTTTAATGTCTTCAGTTTGACAAACCCAGAACTCATTCTGAGTGACCCAACATTAGATTCTCATCAGACTTAGATTGCTCGACTGAAAAATATGGTTTAAGTCTATTTCCATTAACTTCAAATATTTTTTCAATCTTAAGATCTTGAATATCCATAGCTCCATAGTAGTAAACTTTCATCATAATAAAATGACCCATCCTCCTGGACTTAAGTTTACCAGAAAAAATTCTCAATCTAGCATTATACAGCAATACTTTATGTTCTGGCACAAGATTAATAATCTTCTGATCATGCCATAACTTCATCTTTTTTTTTATAAATCTTAGCACTATCATAAGATTCCTTTCTTATCTCTTCAAGCTCATTTATTTGCAATAATATCTTCTCAGCAGCATCTTTCAAATGATAATTGAACTCTTTAATAGCCCAAAATGCTTTATGCTCAAGTTCAATAGGTAAATGACAAGCTTTTCCAAAAATCAGCCTATATGGGGATATTCCTATAGGGGTTCTGTAGGCAGTCCTATAGGCCCACAAAGCATAATCCAGCTTGATTGACCAATCCTTTCTATTTGGATTAATAGTCTTTTCCAATATTCTTTTAATTTCACGATTGAATAATTCAACCAAATCACTTGTCTGCGGATGATAAGAAGTAGCAATGCGATGATTAATATGATATTTTTTTGCTAACTTTCCAATAACTGCATTTATAAAATAACATTCCCCATCAGTTATGATTACTCTTGGTATTCCAAATCTTTAAAATATATTTTTCATCAAAAACTTTGCAACACTTTGAGCATCACATCGAGGTAAAGCAATAGCTTCAATCCATTTGTCAACATAGTCTACTGCCATCAAAATATAAATGTTTCCGAAAGATGGTGTAAATGGTCCCATAAAATTTAATTCCCAAACATCAAATATTTCAACTTCCAATATATAATTGAGGGGAATCTCATTTCTCCTAGAAATATTGCCTACACACTGATATCTATCACAATTTTTAGTATAAGCATTAACATCCTTAAAAACTGTAGGCCAATAAAATCCAAATTGTAAGATTTTATGTGTAGTTTTATCACTTCCAAAATGTCCCCCATAGTCAGAATCATGACATTTTTAAATAATTTCATAAGTCTCTTCCAAATGTACACATTTTTGAATTAAAAGATCATTTCCTTGTTTATATAAAAATGGGTCATCCCAAAAATAAGTCTTAGCATCAAACAAAAATTTCTTCTTTTCCTAATATGTCAAACCATATGGTATAATATCACTGACAATAAAATTTACTATGTCTGCATACCATGAAATACGCCACTCATTAATAGTGAACAATTTTTCAGCAGGAAAATGTTCATTAATTTCTTCAACATCACAGAGAGATTTTGCAATTTCAAGCCTGGACAAATAATCAGCAATTTGATTTTCAGAACCCTTTCTATCTACTATCTCAAAGTCAAATTCTTGAAAAAGAAGAATCCATCTTACCAGTCTTGGTTTTTCATCATTTATCTTCATTAAGTATTTAATAGCAGAATGATCAGTATGCATAACACATTTAGCTCCAAATAAATATGATCAAAATTTATCAAAGGAAAATACTATAGCTAATAACTCTTTCTTAGTAGTTGTATAATTAATTTGAGCTTCATTAAGAGTTTTACTAGAATAATAAATAACTTTGAAAATCTTATAATATTTCTGACCCAAAACAACACCAATAGCATGATCACTAGCATCACACATTAATTCAAAAGGTTTTTCCCAATTTGGTGAAATTATTACAAGTGCAGTGATTAATTTTTCTTTTAATGTTTCAAAGGCTTTGAGGCAATCATCATCAAAATTAAAAATTGCATCCTTTTCCAGTAAACAGTGACTCTGTACTGATATTTATACTTACAAATATGATTTGAAAATTGGCAACAGCACCAAAAACTTGATCCCGCTGGATATATATATATATGCTGATGATTTTGATTTATAATTTGGATACTACGCAAGTATACGTATTGTTTATCAAGTAATATAAGACTTTCTGATTAAGCCCCGAGATATCGAACCCACAGGGAAAATTTGAAAATCTTTAAAGGAATCAGAAAATTATCTTTTTACTTTTTTTTTATGGCTTTTGAAAGTATTTCTTGATTTTGAAAAGTTTTGAAAGTTGATTTGTCTTTTGAAAGTTCCTTAATAAAATGTTAAGCAAGAAATTAAAATTATAATGACTAATAATACTGTATGTAAAACACTATTAAATAGACTATCTTTTTCTTTCCTTTTATGAAGTAGTAATTATTAAAGTATTGTTGTGGCAGTATTTAAATTTGTTGTGACAGATAGAAGCAAATGTGTTATTTACCCTTACTTGGTTCTATAAAGAACATAGGTTAATTTGAAATTTTTATCATTTTGAACATGGTTAGGCAGGGAAGATACCGGTCTCTCACTCTAGAGTTCCCTCGATTCCCACCAACTGGGGGCTAACTTCTCATAACAAAACTCAAAACTTCAAACCAAATTAGGGGGCTTTAGCCTGTCACTCTAAAATCCTCTAATTTTACTCCCTTCCATAAAAATATCTCTTCTAATATTTCATTCAATTATATAGACTACAACTCTCACCCATATAATTGCAAGTGATTCTTACTAACATTTATGAGACAATACCGCATTGGATCTTACATAATCTCAAGAAATTCTACAACTTAACAGGCCAAATTAAGAAGTTTTCATAATCAATCTTCACAAATTCATCCAACTTTAAACACTTATACATTCCACAAAAATTCTCCATAAATTAATTACTTCTCCATTTAAGAAAGAAAAAAGTAAAGTAAACTACTCAGAATGCATTGAAAAAATATAAAAACACATTGATTTGAAATTAAAAATCATAAGTAAAACAGCAAACAAAAACAAGTATTAATTAAAAAAACTAAGTGTAAGAACAAAAGTAAACACTTATCACAAGACTCGTGAAGTTCCTCCGAAACTTTAACTCTTCACTAAACTACTCCTCGCAGTGGATCTCTCAACTCCGATGACTCAGAATAAACTTCAGACTTCAATAGAAAATAATCTAAAAGAAAGAAAAGAAGTGGGAAGAAGAAGACTTCACTCTGACCCTTTTTTACTTTCTACTCTCTACTCCTACTCTTAATAAAAACTCTCACAAAATAAAAGTAAAATACTATAAAAACTCTCTTCGAAGCAAGTGGAAGAGCCCTTCAAAAGGCAAAGGAAGAGCTCTTTAATCTTTCCTAAGACTCTCTTTAAATAGTAAACCAGAAGGTGCATTGGTGTCTCTTAAAATCTGTCCAGATTCAATGTATCCACCAAAGAATGCACCCCTTCATTCAAACTTGCCGCCTAAAGGAAGTTATGGAAGTTACCACCAAGAGTTGCATCCCATCCCCTTTGAAATTGGCGCCAAATTCCTTTAGAATTCGATTTTTAATTGTGGCGGCTAAGAGCCGGCCCAGCGGCGCTTAGCCGCCAGTGCCCAAATTTTCATTTTTCATCTTTTTTTTGCTCCAAATTTGATCCAATTTTGCTCCTTGCATCATGACCATACATTTTCATCATACCTGTAAAAAAAACACAAAATACCTTCCATTAATGTGCAATATCATTAAGAATAGGTATAAAAATATGCATAAAAATACTATATATTTTAGGTGTATCAAATTCCCCCAAACGTAAAATGTTACTTGTCCTCAAGTGACAGTTAATCTCATAGAACATTTTAGCACGCAAATTATGTAATGAGTTTCTTATGAAGATAACAAAATTTTGTTCTAGAAATGGAATAGTCCAATTTAGAAAAAATTTCAGTAATTAAAACCAACTTAAAGTTTAGAAAGTTCTTAAGTAAAGGAGAATGAAAAATATAAGTTTTTATCTAATTCAAAAATATTTGTAGACTCTTCAAAATATAGGACTCAAACACTTATTTTTCTCACTTAAAAATCATTATTTGAAAATAATTTTACTTACTATATTATAACCTTAAGCTTTAGATTTTCTCTGAACTTATATCTTAAACTTTAGATATGATACCAATTTTTGATTAGGCCCTTAAATCCTCAAGCTTCTCCACCCTTTTCATATAGTATTTTTCACTATTTCTTTTCTTTTTTCTTCTTTTTTTTTATAAGGCAAGGATTACTATATCTAGATAGACCTTTAATGATTTTTAATTCCACCCTTCCATTTAAAATAAAGGTCAGATATACATCTTTCACTTAAAAATCATAATAATAATATTTGAAAATTACTCCTCAATAATAGAAATTTAAGCTTTGAAGAATAAAAGTCAAATCTTCTATTTATCGAAAAATACAAAACTTCTTACTAAAGATAGTTTAACTTTATTTAACACCTCTTCATTAAGAAAATTTTAACTTTAAGTTTTTCATGAATACTATAAATTTTAACTAAATTCTTTTATTCATTTCTATATTCAAAAATTTTGTTCCCCTAATATAACTTCATGTACATAATTGTTCTCAATCAAAAATAAGATTTATTTTAAGTATTCTTGAGAATCAAATAAAATATAAGGTTTTTGAAAATCTTTGTTCTTAAAATCCCCCCAAAACTTTAATTTTTAGTTAAGATAAAACATTTAAGCATAAGAAATGAAACATGGGTGAGAAATAAAAACTGACATAACATGCTTGAAGGAATTTTTAATATCCTAATATGCAAGTATAACAATTTAAATAACGGTAGTAAAATGAAATCAAATTTAGTTTTTCAAAATAATTTTTATACAAAGAAAAGTAAAAATTTCAAAAAGACTTCTACAGTAGTGGAGGTTTTCAAAACAAATACACACCAACTAAAATAACACACTGATACAGATAACAGATGATAGTGGAATTTGAAAAATTTTAAACATGTAGTTTCCTAAGTAGAAGTTCCCAATAGTGGTTTATAATCTCTTAATAGTTTTTGAATTAAAGTACACACTACTAAAACTCTGACATAACATACACATAAAAACATTTACTATTACACATCACTATCACCAAGCAACATATAAAACATCAATACAACAACAACAATACATCTGAATATGCATAACAGAAAAATAATACAAGCTATAGTTGTCATACTATCAAGGTTCGTATCACAACACAATGATCAAACTAAATACTAAACAAAACACACATCAGTACATCAACAACAACACTGCAACAAAAAAAATAACACTAATCTACTCATCGTCCTCATCATCATCATCCTGCTCGTTCCAATCCCTAGATGGCACATAAGGTATCTAGAATGGATGAGGGGGCATCTCAGCACTCTAATCTCCTCTAATCAGTCTATCCACATATTACTAATAACTCTCCTCATACACATCATGTTTCACAATATATCTTTCCACATTATTCATCTTACCATCCATATCTTTTAGATGCTCTTGAGTAAGAATCACTTTTTTTAAAATTTTCCTAAACAAACTAGTCTGTGAATCTGTAGATGATGAAGAACATGAAGTAGTAGCACGAGAAGTAGATGCAGCAGAAGCAGAAGCAGTAGAAGCCCTACCAAATCCTCCTCTCCAACCAAACTCCGAATGTACAAGTGTAAGCACCAAGTTCGACACGTGTAATTGGTCTTAATGGTTGAAGTACCTCTTCCCTGTGTTTCAAACTTCACTCCAGATCGTTCACATAATGAATGAATCAAGGAAGGAAATCCCATACCTGCAGTAGTTGTTGATCTAGCACAGTTCAAAAAATAATCATAAATTATACTGTCGGCACTATTTTTAGGTTGTGTGATATTTTGAAAAGGGGTCGCCTAACAGAAGTTGTCGACGAATTTAAATTTTAAATTTGATTTAAATATATATATAATTTAGAAAGTAGTATTTGATTTTGAAAATAATTTTAAATATGAGATTAAACCGATCTCACATCCCAAATAGTTTATATAAACGAGCACCGCACCACAAACCGTGTATCTATCCCTAAGGATAGACACACCGCTTGATGGTGGGGCTCGATCAAATAAACTAGAAGTTTTTGTGACATCCGTTTGGTCTGCGAACCAATTTTATAAGCCGACAAATTCCCCTGCTTAATATGAAAGTATCAAACAGGGTTTATATTACCTAGGTTCTTTAAAATTCCCTATAAGGGCAAGCCCCTATAGTTAATTACATCTTAAGTGACGGGAATCACCTAAGAAAACTCTCGATAATAATCAATAATTCTGCTCTCAAGAATTTCAAAGTTTAAGTTTTCAAAGATTGAATTTTGGAATTTCAATAGGAATGGATCAAATTTGGAACATTTTGTTTTGTGAATCCAAAGGAAGAAAGGTAGGAGAAATCACCGATTCGAAGTGAACTTCGGTAATTTCCCGACTATCCTATTGTTTGGCTTGAATTTAGGAAAGTCCTAATGTTTATTTAGTATTTCAATCTTGCCAATTTTAATTAATTAGGGCTTATATTTGTATGATAAAATCAAACAAATAGCTCTAGAAGATGTGAGGGTTTATTGTCGTATCGGACGACTACCTCGGAATCCTAAGATCTGGTTAGGGCTTAATTTGCAATGCAAATGCCTAACGAAGAGTTGAGGATTTATGTTGCACTAGTGCAAGCTACCTCAAAGTCCTATGGCTTTCGTTGTTTAATTCTAAGAAGGTTTTGCTGAAGTAGGTTCAAGTTTTGCCGACGACGATGGCCGTGCTGCCCACCATGCTCCAAGCTCCTTGTTGTTGCAGAGGTTTAGTTTTAGAAATCATAAATCGTGGGATGAGAAAAGTGTTTTGGTTTAGAGAAGATCTTAATTTCCAAGTGTTTTTGTATTTTGATTAAAACAAATCTTAAAGTTGATTATAACGACACCGGTTAAGATCCCACGGTTCCATCCTTCCGGCATCATTATTTTTATCGGATTCACTTAGTCCAGATGAATTTGCTAAACTCAATCTGAATGAGTTCCACACTTTCATTTAGACCGTGGGAAATCCCGTTAGCAACACGTAGGTTACATCATCCGAGGTATTCTCGATCATCCAACGAGACGTTTTAATTTAGTTGCAATTGTAGTTTTGTGTTCCGTTTGTGATTAAATTTTGAGTTGTTTTATATTTTGAAATGTTGTGGCGGTGAATTTTATCTTGCAATGACTTTTAACTTAGTTTTGGTTTCAGCTTTAGGGACTATCCTAAAGGTGTGGGTTTTCATGCAACAGCTTGTTTTATCATGCTAGAAAAGTAAAGTGCATCCGCAATAAAGTAAATTGCAAGAAAGTAAATTGCAATAAAGTAAATTGCAATAAAATAAAAGCGTACCTGGAGGGTCTTCTCGTCATCCCAAGCTGCACTTAAAACACAATTAGAATATTTAAGCAAGTTCCTAGGTAAAGCTAGGGTAAGGGTTATGGTTTTCTACCAAATTCCTAATCCTATAGCTAGTCATCTCCTATGACGTCTAGGTCCTTTGTGTTTTTGTTTGAAGACGATTTTCTTCATCAAAGAATAATTAAATCCAATTGTTCTTATAAATATCCAATCATATCGAGGAAGTGCTTAAGAAGAATCTTAAACATCTTTTCAATATTTCTAGGATTGTTTTAAGTCCAAATGAATTTAATTATATAAATGAATCAATCGTCCGAGGTTTTCAAGTTTTGTTAACTTGCCCAGTGAACTAGGACATTTGAATATCCTATGAGTGAAGTAACACTTCATTTAATGTTTTAATTAGGAGTTCTGATAACTAAAGCTTTCAAGGGTAAATTAGTATTCAAATGATTTGATTTAAGTTAAAGGGTTTAAATTTGGAATAGTGTTCAAGTTATTTTAGATTTATTTTGAATTCTTTATGTTTTAAGTGATGTTATATTTAATTCAACTTAATTTAATTGAGTTTTAATTTAATTTAATTTGATTTGATGTTTAATTAATTTGATTTAATTTTAATTTAATTTGATTTAATTTAATTTAATTTAATTATTTAATTTAATTTAATTTAATTTAATTTAATTTAATTTAATTTAATTTAATTTAATTTAATTTAATTTTTAATTTTAATTTAATTTAATTATTTAATTTAATTTAATTTAATTATTTAATTTAATTTAATTTAATTTTTAATTTAATTTAATTGTTTAATTTAATTTTAATTTAATTATTTAATTTAATTTAATTTAATTATTTAATTTTAATTGAAATTTTAAAAGAGTTTAATAATTCAATTAAGTCTTTTAATGTTTTACATTTGAATTATCATTTTAATTAAGAATTGAGTATTAATGGGATAATTAATTTAGGGATTTTTAAATTAAAGAATAAATCTCTTCCTAATAAATATCCCTTATTTTAATAATTCCAATTTATTATTCTTCCAAATTTAATCTATTATTTAATTAAAATTTAATCATTTTAAAATTGTTTAATGGGTTTCTACCCTTTAATTATTTAAATTTCAATCATCCAAATCAGATTAAGATCAAATATTTTACTTGTTGATTTTTTATTAAACCTAAAGTTTTAATTAAGGGTTAAAAGTTTAATTACCATTTTACTCCTTAAGCTTAATAATTTCATAACTCACTAAATTGAACTCAAATGAACTTGAAATTTTTTATGTGACTTCACTCATGTGTCAATAAAGACATGAGAGGAGAAAATGTGATTTTTCTGTATTTAATTTATTTATATAATTATTTTTGGTGGAAAATAGAGATTTTCAAGGAAAATTTGATAACATGACCAAAGGAAAGTTTCTGTCCTTAAGAAAATTAGGGGACATTCCTAATGACCAGAGAAGCACTTGGACCAATTTTGGTAATTTTTTGAATTATATTATTTTTATTATAATTATTTTAAGTTTTGGAGTGTTAATTAATTTAAAAATAAAATAAATGTTGAAAAATGGATTTTATATTTTTCAAAAATCTCTCCGATATCAAGGAAACCAGAGAAGCAAATTTTGCAATTTTCTGATTTTTCTATGATTTATTATAATTATTTTAGTGAAAATGCTAGAAAATACATTTTTTTTAATTTTAAAATTACCCTAGGGCTTTAAAATTCAATATCTCACTAAATAGACCTACGAAAAATGTGGGATTTGTTCCTAAGTGATTAAAATTCAATTAGTGGGGCTAACCAAGTCCAATTGACCTCAAATTTTTATGGTGGATTCCTCTGATCCTAAAGGTCAGTGGAGAATTGATTTCAAGTCAATTTGATGCCTGGTTAACTCTAATTAATTAAAGTCCTATTTTGGGTGTTTAAGCCAATTAGGGTTGTTTTGAATGAACTAAGCCAAAATCTATTTTTCCTAGGGTTCTCTGGTCATAAGGAACATCACCAAATTTTCCTAGAATTTATTTCACAACATGCTATTTACCTGGAATTAAAATACTCAAAACAGATGACTCGAACTTGAAAAATCAAGAACTCTTCATAGGGATGGCCTCGACTTTGGAAAATTCAGGGAATGTTCCCAAATTCGGAGGCTTCAAAAGCCCTATGGTCTCATGCCATGGTGAATTGTATGCATGCATGGAGAATTAAAACAATGCAGAGAGTAAATAAATTATAAAAAATAAAATATTTAATGAAATTAAGTGATTTCTTTTCCACATTATTCTCCTCTCTTCACTGAGCAAGAGGGTATTTTTATTTTATTTTTCTGATTTTTCTACACAGAGATATGAATTTTTGAAGTTTAGGGAATTAAATAAATCAAAAAAATCCCTAATTTTTTATTTATCCACGCGGCGCCAACTCATCCTCGGCATCTCCGAAACGCCGCGTGTCGCGCTCCCATTCGACGCCGCCACCCGAGTCGGCAGCCCGGGCCCCGCGGTTCTCGTACCGTCTCCGGTCCGACGCCATCTGAGCCGTCCGTCCGCGCGTGTATTGAATGGACGGCATCCGTTCATCGTCCCCAAGTGTTCTCACCCGAGAGCCGTCCACACTAAATCCCTAAGATCTCACTCGATTCTCAATGGATTTTTATGTTCTTATACTCTATGGATTCGTCTTGAAGAGACGAACACATCTATACGGTTAACATGCATTGAAACTAAAGCATTTGAAATGGAGAATCTCCGAAGCTCGGGATGAAGAGTTAGCTCATACCTTGGCTCGGAGAAGTGTGGCTTCAATCCGAGAGCCGTTGCACCTTCGATTGGGTCCCAGCAAGCTCCAGATGAAGTCTCCTGGTCTGGTGAATTGTCTGGATATGATTTCGACCAAGCCCGATCACAAAGCTTGGAGGCTGGAGCAACTGGGTGTCCTGGAGATGGGGCTTTTGATGGTGGACACCTTCCCTTGGTCTGGTGAAGGTGTAGAGCCAATCAATTTGGGAATTGGCTCACTGTGGAGAAGTGTCCTGGTTTTGGGTGGAATCTCAACTCTGAAATTGAGCTTACAGAGGAGAAATGGCAGGGGGATTTCACTGGGGATCAAGTGCTCTAAGGATGGAGGAGGGTCTGGAACAATTTTGGCAGAGTTTTGGCAAGGTTTATGCTTCTCTTTTTTTTCATGGTCGAGAGGGGTGGAGTTTAAATAGAGTCTGGTTGGGGGCCTCCTGGGGGAGTTAGGGCTTGGGATCGAGCTTGCTGCAGTGAGGGGAAGAACAGCCATGGTGACCACTAGGCATGGGGCGGCTCGGCAAGTGAGAATTTCAATGTTGGCTCACATGTGAGCTCTCGGCCATGGTGTTTTCCGGCGGCTCGGTGGCCGGCCGGCCGAGCAATGGTCACCATCTTGGTCGGGTGGGTCGGGTGTGGGGTTTAGTGTAGGCAATTGGCAAATGTCATGTGTAAAGTGGTTGAATCAAAGTAGAATGGGGCATGGCTAGTTTTGAGTCTAAATGGGTCAATCCACCCATTTGGGCTTGGTGCACCCTTCAAGGTGGCTTTGGATGCTGTGGGGGATCAAAGGGATCAGCTGGTTTGGCATGGAGAAGTCTCCATCCAAATATATTTGGATTAAATTTAAGTTTAGGTGAAACATGATTAAGGCTAATGAGCTTTAGGGATTAAGGAAAGCCCCCCTCTTCTTACCCAATATGGCATGGTGGAGTGTCCAAAGCTCTCATGGCTCACATGTGGCTCATGCATGGCTTCATGGCTCACCTTTGGCTTGGCAAAAAGTTTGGTCAATTTCATAAAAAAAGGATTTTAAGGATTTTGGATAATTTGGTGGAAATTTGGATGAAGCTTCATTTAGAAATATTTGATCATTGGTTTAGGACTTAGGGATGATTTTAATTGAAAGTATGATGAGGGGAAATGTCATATGGGCTTTGGAAGAATTTTTGGGGTTTTGGATTTGGTGGAAGTGGGCTTTTAAAATGGTTTAAGGAATGGGCCCTTAAGTTCAAAAATGAATTTATGGATGGGAATTTTGTAAAGAGGTTGGGCCAAATAATTTTTGGGTTTAGCTCATGGATGTTTCATGAGTGATTTGAAACAAATTGGGGGTGATTTGGATTTGAATTGGGTTGAATTTGGGTTAGGTTTGGGTTTAGGTCAAAAATGGGCCTTTTAACCTTGGGTTGAGTTTGAGTGGGGTTTGGGTTCAAATTTTGGGCAAATCATGTTAGGGTTTTGTTTGTGGGAATGTTAAGGAAGATTTAGAAAAGATTTGAGGTTAATTGGAGTTGAATTGGGTGAGTTTGGGTTAAGTTTGGGTCATGGGTCCAAATTGGGCTTTAAGGCCAAAAGTGAGATTGGATCCAAATGTCAATCAAATTGGACTTGGATTTGGTATAGATTGGTATTTAGAATGTTGAATTGAAGTTTAGAATTGAATTGGACCAGAATTTGGGTCAATTGGATAGGTTTGGTTTGACATTGGGTTCACTTTGGGTTAAAATGGGTGAAATTGGGGGTTTTGACAAAAGTAAGGTAAATTGACAAAATTGGCCCATGGTGTAGTTGGACAAAATGAAATTGGGAATATTTGGGATTTTCTGGAATTTTCTGGGAATTTTCTGAATTTTTGGATTTTTAGGCAAGAAGGGTATTTTGGGTATTTGGAGGGTATTGGGAGGTATTTTTTGGAATTTTTGGTATTTTGGGTATGGATGATCAATTTGAGTGATGTGGAGATGTTTGAGAGTGATTTTGGAAAATTTTGGGTAATTTGGAAATTTTGCAAAAATTTGGGTAATTTCAAGGGTTTTGGGTAGGTTTAGTAGGAGTAGGGTCCCGGGGGTCAAAAATTGAAAATTTGGGAAATTAAAGATTGGGTGAATCTAGGTGGAAAGAAATCATTTTGGTTGAGCCATGAAGCCATTTCAAGCCCATATGAGCCATGAAAGGACTCATTTGAGGCATTCACTTATGTTGTTCCTAACCCTCTTGCCTAAGGGCTTAGGGGTTAAGGACCATCCATGTGAATCACCTACATGAGTCGGGAGGTTAAGTTGGGTATGGGTGTGGTTTTAGGAAGTGTGTGGAAATGTAGTGTGTAAGTGTAGTGTGTATGTAAGTGTATGTGTAAGTCGGCCCCTTCACTGGACCGGGCCACCTGTGGCGGTCCTAAGGCCAAAGAGTCCTATAGGAACTCATCCTTTAAAGTTCTACATTTGATTTCAACCCTCTAGGTGATTAGGGGTCTATAGTCAAGTTTGTGGAGTTTGCGGGGAGTTTAGAAGTGGTTTAAATTTCTAAAATGTGGGTCCCAATTCTAGTCCTCTAAGATAGTCAAAGGAAAAGCCTAAGGCTAGATCCTAAGCACTAAAAAGAAGAAGGGAAGACCTCATCAAAAATGAGGTCAACATATACCTCCAATGTCAATAGGCTTCTCTTACTGAATGCAATGATTCAACACAACTCTTTCTCTCGTTACTTCACTAGTATGACTCGAAGGTAACAATTTAGATGAGATAAAATAATGCCACGCCTTAGAAATGGCATTCAATTTGGAAGCAGGAAAGTTCACTCTTCTATCATTTATTATTTTCCATAATCCTCTTCCATTAGTCAGAAATTCCATGATCTCATCTAATTCTCCTTCCGTAGGATGATATTTAGAATAAAAACAGAACATGTCAGGAGGTAGTCCATAAAAAGTGTTGATTGCTCTAGAAGAAAAGTTGACCTCATGCCTCCTAACCATCACTTGATTCTCCTCTGCAGCAGACAAATTTGCATAAAATTCTCTAACCACAAAAATAACAGCAGCAGCGGAGAAGCAACAGTAATTCTCTCCGTTCCTTCTAGCAATCATATCTTCAATCACCTCTCCTGGTTTACTAAACACACACTCAGGAATCAACATACGTGACTGCAATGCATCGACGTATCATTCCTCAGCCCTCATACTAACAAAATTGTCAGAATCAAATCTTGTCTTTTCTCGTGCACACTTTGACTTTGGAGCCATCTCTAAAAATTCACGAAAAATTCACCATAAAGTCTAAAATCAAACTAAACTTGCAAATTATCTTCCAAAAGATATTCCCACTAAATCCAAGCAATTTCTTAAGTTTTTCCTCAAATTTTCACCATGAATAGTGATTTTAATATTTTCCAAAATGTACTCAAAATACCTGGTGAAAATAAAAAAAAATTTACTTAGGAGTAGTGCTCTTACCTCAAGGAATCCAAATCTAACAATTTTTTGTTGAGATCGGCTCTTAAATGATCCACAATATGATGTCATAGGCTCCTCTTTTACGATAAACCAAAGGTTGAAGACGACGGGTGGTTTAAGCATGGTAATTTTTGGGTTTTTAACTACTGGGAAATAATTTTTGCTAACTGGCACCTAAGCGCGAACCCTCGGCGCTTAGCCGCGAAATCTGGTGCTTAAGCGCCGGCACTCTGGCGCTTAGCCGCCAGTACCCAAATATTCACAATTAAGGTATATGCACTAAATCACTATGTTAATCACCCTTAATTACTCCAGAATAATTATTTCTCCCCACATAAATCTTCTAATACTCCAAATCAAAATTTAATATCCATTGATTCTACACAAGTTTCACACAAACACAAACTTATATTAAAATAGACATAACACTTAATACAATTCTAGAAGTTCTATCCACACATAAAGGATGAAATTATCTAAATAGAAGAGACTTTAATCTCAAACTGATAAGTATACATCTCTAGGATGTAACTATCACATCATCAGGCTTAGTTAATACTTAAATATAAACACTAAACACACCAAACATAACACATATGAACTAAACATAACACATATGAACTAAACATGACACATAAGAACACTAAACAAATAAGAAAAAAGCACTCTTAATTCCATTCTCCATTAGGTTGATTATATCCCAAACCATTATGATTCTCATTTGACCCTTCTGGAATATAAATCTGATAAAACGGGCGATAATTGTTCATTCTTACATCTTCTTCTTCAATTCATTTGTTCTTCAGAAACATTGCCTTATCCACTTCTTCCACGTACCTTGAAAGACTGAATTGCATCTTGAGTTGCCATCCCATGTGCTCCAAATGCAGGTTACTTTCATGGATTTTTGCTTCAATTGAAGTCACTTTGGCTTCAATTTTTGCAATTATTTCAGCAATCCCTTGAATACTAACATCGAGAAATCCATTGAATAACTCTTTAGCACTATCATTAATGAACTTACTCTTGTCATAATCTTGCTTCTTCTTCATCTCATTCTCCCAGGAAGACATGATGCGCTCAATATTCTCTTCTTAAGACTCAGAAATGAAAATAGGACTTGGGACAAGTGTTCCTCTTAAATCAGGTCTCTTTTATAGACTTGGGAAGTGCTAAAACTACCCCAAGACGTTTTAAAACTCTAAAATAACTTCCAAAACTACTCCCCCACGATCTAGGCTTCTAGAACCTCATTTTTCACGTTTTTTATAACAGCGGCGCCTAAGCGCCAACCAGTCGGCTCTTAACGCCGGTGCTCAATTTAGCACAGTCTCGCTAAGTGTCCTAATTTTCATTCTGACCTCTCTAAATCATTAATTAAGGTCAAATAAACTCTACTATAGTTTAAAGAACTCCAAATTACTACCACTAAAAACATAAAAACAAACTAAACAAAGCAAACAAAGCACACAAAACAAACATAAAGCAAGGCATACTGATAATTATGGGTTGCCTCCCACAAAGCGCTTGTTTTAACGTCTTCAGCCAGACATACCCATAACTTATTCTGAGTGACCCAACATCAAATTATTATCAGATTTAGATTTATTGACTGAAAAATAAGGTTTAAGTCTATGTTCGTTAACTTTAAATATTTTTCCAGTCTTCGAATCTCAAATATCTACATCTCCATAAAAATAAACTTTTATCACAATAAATGGACCCATCCACATGGACTTATGTTTTCCAAAAAATATTTTCAATCTAGCATTATACAGTAAAACTTTTTGTCCTGGTACAAGATTTTTAGTAATAATCTTCCGATCATGCCATAACTTCATCTTTTCCTTATAAATCTTAGCATTTTCATAAGATTCATTCCTTATTTCTTCAAGCTCATTCAATTGCAATAATCTCTTTTCAGCAAGCATCTTTTAAATTATAATTGAACTCTTTAACGTACCCAATATGTTTTATGCTCAAGTTCAAAAGGTAAATGACAAGCTTTTCCAAAAATCAGCCTATATGGGGACATTCCTATAGGTGTATAGTAAGCAGTCATATAGGCCCACAAAGCATAATCCAATTTGATTGACCAATCCTTTCTATTTGGATTAACAGTTTTTTCCAATATTCTTTTAATTTCACGATTGGATAATTCAACTAAACCACTTATATGCGGATGATAAGCAGTAGTAATGCGATGATTAATATGATATTTCTTTGCTAACTTCCCAATAATCACATTTCTAAAATGACTCCCCATCGCTTATGATTACTCTTGGTATTCCAAATCTGCAAAATATATTATTTTCTAAAAACTTTGTAACACTTTGAGCATCACATCAAGGTAAAGCAACAACTTCAATCCATTTGGAAACATAGTCTACTCGCCATCAAAATATTAACATTTCCGAATGATGGTGTAAATGGTCCCATAAAATCTAATCCCCAAACATCAAATATTTCAACTTCCAACATATAATTGAGAGGCATCTCATTTCTTCTAGAAATTTTGCTGACACGCTGACATCTATCACAATTTTTAATATAAACATTCACATCCATAAAAATTGTAAGCCAATAAAATCCTAATTATAATACTCTATATGCAGTTTTATCACTTCCAAAATGTCCCCCATAATCAGAATCATGAAATTTTTGAAACAATTCATAAGTCTCTTCCAAAGGTACACATCTTTGAATTATAAGATCCTTTCCCTGTTTAAATAAAAATGGGTCATCCCAAAAATAAGTCTTAGCAAACAAAAATTTCTTCTTTTCTTGGTATGTCAAACCATAGGGTATAATATTACTAACAATAAAGTTTACTATGTCTGCATACCATGGAACACACCATTCTCTAACAGTGAACAGGTTTTCATCAGGAAAATGTTCATTAATTTCTTCAATATCACAGAGAGATTTTTCAATTTTAAGTCTGCACAAATGATCATAAATTTGATTATTAGAACCCTTTCTATCTACTATATTAAAATCAAATTCTTACAAAAGAAGAATCGATCTTATCAGTCTCGGTTTTGCATCATTTCCCAAAACAATTCCTCCTGCTACCATAAATTGGCATTTATTCTAATTAAGGACAAAATTAGTTTCTTCACAGTGTTTTAAAACCTTAGATAGATGTTTTAAACATGATTCAAAAGAAATTCCAAACATTGAAAAGTCATCCATAAAAACTTCAATCCCTTTTTCAATTAAATCACAATAAATAGCCATCATACATCTCTGAAATGTAGCAGGGGCATTACATAAACCAAAGGGCATTCTTCTAAAAGTATACATACCATAAGGACTGGTAAATGTATTTTTCTCTTGATCCTTAGGAGGAATTTGAATTTGGTGGTAACCAGTATATCCATCCAGAAAACAAAAGTATTTATGCCCAGTCAGTCTATCCAACATTTGATCCAGAAAAGGGAGTGGAAAATGATCTTTCCTTGTGGCAAGGTTTAATTATCTATAATCAATGCATATTGGTCATCCTGTAACTTTTCTTGTTGGTATCATTTCATTCTTTTCATTAACAGTCACAATTACTCCTCCTTTCTTAGGAATGCAGTAAATAGGACTAACTCATGCACTATCTGAAATAGGGAAGATAATTCCAGCATCAAACCATTTTAAAATTTCTTTTTTAACAACGTCTTTCATGATGGGATTTAATCTTTTTTGGGGATCGACTCGTAGTTTGCAATTATCTTCCATAAGAATTCCGCGCATACAAATTGAAGGATTGATTTCTTTAATATCGCAATCGTCCATCCGAAGGCTTTCTTGTGCTTCTTCAAAATTTCAAGCAAACTCTCTTCTTCTTTTTCAATTAATTGAGAAGAAATTATAACAGGCAAGGTTGAGGATTCACCTAGAAAAACATACTTCAAATGATCAGGAAGCATTTTTAGCTCAAGTTCAGGAGGTTTTTCAATTGATGGACCATAAGATTCATGTTTTTCAGACATATCCAACAATTCAAAGCTTTCATGAACATACTATAAATCTTCCTCTTGAAAATCATCAAAATCAAATAACTCCTCTTCTTGTTTATATTCCAATTCTTCTCTTTCAGTTTTCTCTTCATAAGTTGATTTGAAATGACATTCACTTAATTATTCAATAACATCCATCCTATAACACTCTGTTGACCTCATTTTTGATGAGGTCTTCTCTTCTTCTTTTTTGTACTTAGGATCTAGCCTTAGGCTTTTCCTTTGACTATCTTAGAGGACCAGAATTGGGACCCACCTTTTAGAAATTCAAACCACTTCTTAACTCCCTGCAAACTCCACAAACTTGACCGTAGACCCCTAATCACCTGAGGGTCGAAATCAAATGCGGAAGTTTAAAGGATGAGTTCCTATAGGACTCTTTGGCCTTAGGACTACCCCGGGTGGCCCGGTCCGGTGAGGGGCTGACTTACACACACACTACACCTATACACTACACTTTCATACACCTATACCTAACTTGACCTCCCGACTCATGTAGGTGATTCACATGGATGGTCCTTAACCCCTAAGCCCTCGGTAAGAGGGTTAGGAACAACAATGTGGATACCTCAAATGAGTCCCTTCATGGCTCATGTGGACTTAATATGGCTTCATGGCTCAACCAAAATGATTTTATTCCACTTACATTCACCAAATCTTCAATTTTCCAAATTTTCAATTTTTGACCCCCGGGACCCTACACCCGCTTAGCCTACCCAAAACCCTTGAAAATACCCAAATTTTTCAAAAATTTCCAAATCACCCAAAATTCCCCAAAATCATTCCTAAACATTTCTTTCCACTTAAATTGATCATCCATAGCCAAAAATATCAAAAATTCCAAAAAAACCTCCCAATACCCTCCAAATACCCAAAATACCCCCCTTGACCCAAAAATCCAAAAATTCAGAAAATTTCCAGAAAATTCTAGAAAATCCCAAATATTCCCAATTTCATTTTGTTCAACTACACCATGGGCCAATTTTGTCAATTTACCCCACTTTTATCAAAACCCCCAATTTGACCCATTTTAAACCCAAAGTGAACCCAATGTCAAACCAAACCTACCCAATTGACTCAAATTCTGGTCCAATTCAATTCTAAACTTCAATTTAACAATCCCAACACCAATCTAGACCAAATCCAAGTCCAATTTGATTGACATTTGGATCCAATTTCACTTTTGGCCTTAAAGCCCAATTTGGACCCATGACCCAAACATAACCCAAACTCACCCAATTCAACTCCAATTAACCCCAAATCTTTTCCAAATCTTCCTTAACATCCCCACAAACAAAACACTAACATGATTTGCCCAACATTTAGACCCAAACCCCACTCAAATTCAACCCAAAGTTTAAAGGCCCAATTTTGACCTAAACCCAAACCTAACCCAAATGAGCCCAAACCCCAAAATCAAAGCCCAACCAAAGTCAAAACCTCTTTGAAACACTCCCATAAATATTTCCCAACATTAATTTTACATCAATTTCAACCCTAGCCCAACATTGGCCCAAGTTAGCCCACTTTAACCTATATTGGCCCATTCACCAAAGGAGCCCAAATTCAACCCAATTCAAACCCAAATCACTCCCAATTTGCTCCAAGTCACTCATGACACATCTATGAGCTAAACCCAACAATTATTTGGCCCAAGCCTTTACTAAAATTTTATCCTAAAATCCATTTTAAAATTCAAAAAGCCCACTTCCCTTAAACCTTCCTAAAAGCCCACTTCCTTCAAATTCAAAAGCCCAAATTCATCCAAAGCCCACATGGCACTTCCCCTCATCATCCATTTAATCAAAATCACCCCTAAGTTTCAAAATCATCAATTAAACCATTCCAAATCAAGCTTCATACAAATTTCCATCAAATTACCAAAAATTTCTAAAATCCATTTTCATGAAATTGACCAAGCTTTTCCCCAAGCCAAAGACAAGCCATGCAAGCCATGGACAAGCCACATGAAGCCATGGAAGGTTTGACATGTGATCAAGCCATTAATGGCAAAAGGGGGAACCCCTTTCCTAATCCTTCTTAAGCCCTTTTTTACCTTAAGCATGTCACACACTAAACCATGCTTAGCCACCTCATCATGGATGGAGACCACACCATTTTCTCTTGGCGACCCAAGTGATCCTTTTCAGCCCAAAACCAGCCTTGGAGGGTGCAACATGCCCAAAACAATGGGTTGACCCAAATTAAGCTAAAATGATCCCTTCCCCTTCTACTTTGATTCAACACCTTTACACATGGCCAACTGCAATTGACTGCACTAAACCCCAGCCCTGACCCACCCGAACAAGATGGTGACCGAGTGCTCGGCCGGCCGCCCACCGTGTCGCCGGAAAACTCCATGGTCGAGACATGGGGAGGAGCCAAACTTTGGAATTCCACCTTGCCGAGCCGCCCCATGCCCAATGGCCACCATGGCTGTTCTGCCCTTGACCTAAGCAGATGATCCCAACCCTTGGCCATCCCTGTGAGGCTCTCCAGCCACCTCTATTTAAACACCGCCTCCTCTCGGCCATGAGAGGTGCTGAAACAAACCTTAAAGAAACTCTGCCAAAATTGTTCCAGACTACTCCCCACACATAGAGCATTTGATCCCCACTGAATTCCAGCCCCAATTCCCTCCGAATCGAGCTCGATTTTGAGCTCAAACTTTAGCCCAAAAACAAGGACACTTCTTCACAAGTGGATCAATCTTCAAATTGATTGGTCCTACACCTTCACCGGACCAAGAGGAGAAGTTTCCCGCCGAAAGCCCCATCTCCAGAGCCACCCGGTTGCTCCGACCTCCATGCTTTGTGATCGAGCCGTGGTCGAAATCATACCTAGGCGATTCACTGCGACCAGGAGACTTTATCCGGAGCTTGCTTGGGATCTAATCGAAGGTGACACAACCCTCGGATTGAAGCCACACTTCTCCGAGCAAAGGTATGAGCTAATTCTTCATCCCAAGCTTCTGGAGATTCTCCATTTCAAATGCTTTAATTTCAATGCATGATCACCGTATAGATGTATTCGTCTCTTCAAGACGAATCCATAGAGTATAAGAACATGAAAATCCATTGAGTATCGAGTGAGATATTAGGGATTTAGTGTGGACGGCTCTCGGGTGAGGGCGCTTGGGAACGATGAATGGATGTCGTCCATTCAATACACGCGCGGACGGACGGTTCAAATGGCGTTGGACCAGGAGATGGTACGTGAACCGCGGGCCGCGTGGCGTTGAGTCGGAAGGCGGCGTCGAATGGGAGCGCGCCGCGTGGCCGTTCGGAGATGCCGAGGATGACGGGGCGCCGCGTGGATAAATAGAAAATTAGGGTATTTTTGATTTATTTAATTCCCCTAAACTTCAAAAATCCATAACTTTGTGTAGGAAAATCAGAAAAATAAAATAAAAATACCATCTTGCTCAGTGAACAGAGAAGAATAATGTGGAAAAGAAATCATTTAATTTCATCAAGTATTTTATTTTTAATGATTTATTTACCCTCTGCATTATTTTAATTCTCCATGCATATAGGAAATTCACCATGGCATGAGACCATAGGGCTTTTGAAGCCTCTGAATTTGGGAACATTTCCTGAATTTTCCAAAGTCAGAGGCCATCCCTATAAGAAGTTAATGATTTTTCAAGTTCATGTTACTGTTTTGAGTATTTTAATTCCAATAATTAGCATGTTGTGAAATAAATTCTAGGAAAATATGGTGATGTCTCTTATGACCAGAGGACCCTAGGGAAAATAGGTTTTGAGTTAACTCATTTAAAATAACCGTAATTGGCTTAAACACCCAAAATAGGTCCCTAATTAATTAGAGCTAACCATACATCAAATTGACTTGAAATCAATTCTCCACTGACCTTTAGGATCAGAGGAATCCACCATAAAAATTTGAAGTCAATTGGACATGGTTAGCCCTACTAAATGGGTTGATTAAGCCATTTAGGCAATTTAAACTTTAAAAATTCATAACTTTCAAAATACCTTTCAAAAATTCACCAAATTGGTTTTGGAGACTCTCTGATATTAGGGGAATTTAAGAAAATTAAAATTTCAATTTTCTAAAAAAGTTGATTTTTTGGTATTATTTTAATATTTTAATATTTAAAAAATAATAAAAATCATAAAAATAATAAAATTCACCAAAATGTCACATTTTAAATTTTAATCACTTAGGAACAAATCCCATATTTTTCTTAGGTCTATTTAATGAGATATTAAATTTTAAAGCCCTAGGGTAATTTTAAAATTAAAAAAAATATATTTTATAGCATTTTCACTAAAATAATTATAATAAATCAAAAAAAAATTAGAAAATTGCAAAAATTGATTCTCTGATTTCCTTGATATTAGAGAGAGTTATGGAAAATATAAATTTCATTTTTTAACTTTTATTTTATTTTTAAATTAATTAACACTCCAAAACTTAAAATAATTATAATAAAAATAATATAATTCAAAAAATCTCCAAAATTGATCCAAGTGGTCCTCTGGTCATTAGGAATGTCCCATAATTTTCTTAGGGATAGAAACTTTCCCTTGGTCATATTATTAAATCTTCCTTGGAAATTCCTATTTTCCACTAAAAATAATTATATAAATAAATTAAATACAGAAAAATCACATTTTCTCCTCTCATGTCTTTATTGGCATATGAGTGAAGTCACATAAAAATTTCAAGTTCATTTGAGCCCAATTTAGTGAGTTATGAAATTATTAAGCTTGAACGGTAAAATGGTAATTAAAAATTTTTAACCCCTAATTAAAACTTTAGGTTTAATAAAAATTAACAAGTAAAATATTTGACCCTAATATGATTTGGATGATTGAAATTTAAATAATTAAAGGGTAGAAACCCATTAAACAATTTAAAATAATTAAAATAAACCTTAATTTAATAATTGATTAAATTTGGAAGAATAATAAAATTGGAATTATTAAATAGGGATATTATTATTAGGAAGAGATTTATTCTTTAATTTAAAAAAATCCCTAAATTAATCATTTCAATAATATTTAATTCCTAATTAAAAATGATAATTCAAATTTAAATTTTAAAATGTTAAAGGACTAATCATTAAATTAAATTAAAAAGTTAAATTATTAAACTCTTTTTAAATTTTCAATTAAATTAAAATTAAAAATAAAAATAAATTAAAGATTAAATTAAATTAAATCAAATCAATTAAATTAAATTAAATTAAATTAAATTAAATTAAATTAAATCAAATTAAATAATTAAATTAAAACAAATTAAATTAAATTAAATTAAATTAAAACAAATTAAATTAAATTAAATAAGATTAAATTAAATTAAATTAAAATTAAATCAAATTAAATTAAATTAAAGGAAATTAAAACAAATTAAACTAAATTAATTTAACATCAAATCAAACTAAATTGAATTAAATTAAATTAAATTAAAATTAAAATTAGATTAAATTAAATTAAAGTTAAATGAAATTGAATTAAATAACATTACCTAAGACATAAAGAAATTAAATATAAAACAACTTGAACACTATTCCAAATTTAAACCCATTAACTTAAATTAAATCATTTGAACACCAATTTGCCCTCGAAAGCTTTGGTTATTATAACTCCTAAACGTAACATTAAATGAAATGTTACTTCATCTATAGGATATTCAAATGTCCTAGTTCACTGAGCAAGATAACAACAAAACTTGAATTCCCGGATGATTAATTCATTTGTATAATTAAATTCATTCGGACTTTAAACAATCCTAGAAATATTGAAAAGATGTTTAAGATTTGTCTTAAGCACTTCCTCGATATGATAGGATGTTCATAAGAACAATTGAATTTAATTATTCTTCGATGAAGAAAAATCGTCCTCAAACTAAAACACAAAGACCCGGACGTCATAGGAAATGACTAGCTATAGGATTAGAATTTGGTAGAAAACCATAACCCTTCCCTTAGCTTTACCTAGGAACTTGTTTAAATATTCTAATTGTGTTTTAAGTGCAGCTTGGGATGACGGGAAGACCCTCCAGTGCACGCTTTTATTTTATCGCAATTTACATTATTGCAATTTCTTTAATCGCATCGCACTTACTTTTTCTTGCATGATAAACAACTCGTTGCATGAAAACCCACACCTTTAGGATAGTCCCTAAAACTGAAACCAAAACTAAATTAAAAGTCATTACAAGATAAAATTCACCGCCACAACATTTCAAAATATAAAACAACTCAAAATTTCATCACAAACAGAATACAAAACTACAATTACAACTAAATTAAAACGTCCTGTTGGATGATCGGGAATACCTCGGATGATGTAACATGCGTGTTGCTAACGGGATTTCCCACGGCCTAAATGAAAGTGTGGAACTCATTCAGTTGAGTTTAGCAAATTCATCTGGACTAAGTGAATCCGATAAAAATAACGATGCCGGAAGGATGGAACCGTGGGATCTTAACCGTGGTCGTTATAATCAACTTTAAGATTTGTTTTAATTAAAACACAAAAACACTTGGAAATTAAGACTTCTCTAAACCAAAACACTTCTCTCATCTCCTGATTTATGACTTCTAAAACTAAGCCTCTGCAACAATAAGGAGCTTGGAGCATGGTGGGCAGCACGGCCATCGTCGTCAGCAAAACGTGAATCTACATCAGCAAAACATTCCTAGAATTAAACAACAAAGCCATAGGATTTCGAGGTAGTTTGCTTAGCGCAACATAAATCCTCAACCTTTTGTTAGACATTTGCATTGCAAATTAAGCCCTAACCGGTCTTAGGATTCCGAGGAAGTCGTCCGATACGACATAAACCCTCACATCTTCCAGGCCATTTGTATGATCATGTCATACGGGTATATGTCCTAATTAACTGAAACTGGCAAGATCAAAACATTAAATAAACATTAGGACTTTCCTAAATCCAAGCTAAACAATAGGATAGTTGGAAAATTACCGAAGTTCGCTTCGGATCTGTGATTTCTCCTACCTTTCTTCCTTTGAATTCCCAAAACAAAATGTTCCAAACTTGATCCATTCCCTGTTGAAATTCCAAAATTCAATCCTTTGAAAACTTAAACTTTGAAATTCTTGAGAGCAGTAACTATCGATTATTATCGAGAGTTTTCTTAGGTGATTCCCGTCACTTAAGATGTAATTAACTATAGGGGCTTGCCCTTATAGGGAATTTTAAAGAACCTGAGTAATATAAACCCTGTTTAATATTTTTCATATTAAGCAAGGGAATTTGTCGGCACATAAAATTGGTTCGCAGACCAAACGGATGTCACAAATCTTTTAGTTTATTTAATCGAGCCCCACCATCAAGCAGTGTGTCTATCCTCAGGGATAGATACACGGTTTGTAGTGCGGTGCTCGTTTATATAAACTATTTGGGATGTGAGATCAGTTTGATTTCATATCTTAAAATTTTCAAATTTAAAATTATTTTCAAAATCAAATACTACTTTTCAAATTATATATATTTAAACTAAATTTAAAATCTTAAATTTCGCCGACAATTTCTGTTAGGCGACCCCTTTTCTAAATACAACACAACCTAAAAAAAATAATGCCGACATATTTCTGGCGACTCTGCTGGGAAAATTCCTCTCCATTTTTAATCGGACAATTCCGCTTTCAAAAATCGGTAGTGTATCCATGTCCCTCGTGGATCAAGCTATCCTTCTTTCCGTTGGAATACTATGTTCATTTCTACCTCGAACAAGTATAGCCAACATTCTCTCGGATTTAGGAGCCACTCGTTTAGTACACCCCTAAACGAGAGAGGTTCCGAGATCCTTCTACCTCATTTCCGAGGTGGGGCGGACCCCCAATAGGTGTTAGTTTAGGAGTAATCCTTCGAGTCGAGAAGTCTTGCATAAGACTTTCTTTTCCTTTCCAACTCGAATCGGATTCCCTACCTTCTCTACACCTTTCGAACATTTCGTTCTAAACAAACAAACCCTTTAATGAATGACTCTTTTAACAAATAACTCCTTCTTATAAATACATGAACAAGAATGTGTTCGGACTCTTTTCAATTCCTTTCTTTTCGTCCTGATGTGAAGAAGCATAACTTGGGACTGACAATTAGGATCTGCCCTGCAGAAATGGAGGCCCCAAAGCTGATTTTCTCCTTCACCAATGGACTGGACTTCGCTGTTTACATGGATGAGCTGCCCGACAATGGGATCATCCGGTTTGGACAAGGATTCGAGAACACAAATGTCAAGATCACCTACGTTTCCCTTTTCGCATTGACAAACAAGGTATCTGAAGCTAAGAAGCCGCTGATCGAGTTCAACCTTAGGTCAACCCAAGAGTTTCCTCCCCGCAAAAGATCCCGACCGAGAGGAGTACTGCCGTCCGCGAGAGGACCTGCTCTTGCTACCCCCACCGGTCTAGTTTTCTTTGCACCTACCCCGGCTTCGCCGGATTAAAGGGGAAGGAAATCCATAACTATGGTGAACCCGCTACCGTGGAGGGTACGGACTTTCTGCGAGACCTTCGTTTTTGAAATCGGTCCAGCTCAAGAATTCCATCACTAACACGGACCCAAAGAAGGAACGTAGTAGGAAGATTGCTAGGAAGGCCGTAGCTGCTGAAGTCGCTTTCCTGGAGGAAATCCCAGAAATCCCTGAGTACACACCACTACCCAAATACATACCATTGCCTGAAGATACACCCTTTTTGGAAGGAAGTAGATTCCATCCCCTTTCCGCCGTAGCTGATGAGGAAAATGTCCGCAGAATTGTTTCTACATTACCTCGACCAAGCATACTACGACGACAACAGAAAGAAAAGGGCTAGGATCACGCCATTTACCCGACTACGCACCGTGATCGAGAAGCTAGCAAAGAAAGAGAAATGCCCCGTATCGGAGATTCTAAGAAGAATAGGGCGGGTGCCGATCAAACTCTGTCTTGGGCCCCGAGTAGAACCCGCCATCGTTACGGAAAAGCCAAATAAAAAGATGAAGGCTAGTCCGCCTGTCGTTGTTTCAGGGTTGCAGATTAGGGAGGATACCACCTTCCAGCATTTGGCTGACAGACCATCAGGTCCTAAACCTTCTGCTGCTAGAAGGTTGGTATGGTGTCCCACTACTGGGACGACTAAGATCGAAACAACGACTCGAGAAGGAAAGTCTCGTCAGGAGACTTGAATCCGAAGAAAGTGCTACCGCGAGAAAAGGGACTCGCGAGAAGGGAACCCGTAGGCTATCGCACAACAACTCGCGAAGATGCACGGAAAAGACCGCTAGAGGACGCTATGGAAAAGTTGAGGACCGATATTCGACGACTAGCAAAAGAAAGGGAAGAGAAATTTGGAGATGAGATTGATTCATCGGAATTCATGGACGATGAGTATGCGGAAATCAACATGGTCGAAACACGAGCTTCGTCGCCTTCACAAGGTGCTCCTGCAGCCGCGAAAGAGAGGAGCCGAAGTGATGAGAAGACAGACTTCAAGAGAAAGACGATACGATCGCCCAAATGGCGAAGAAGATGGAAGAGATGGTCAGTAGCCCTAGCCACTCTCCAAAGTCAAGTGCAACCCCAAAGAGAAACACCCCCGTAGGTCATTCACATCGTGGACGGAGGAAAGGAGATTACATCCGTCAACGGGGATGATCACTAAAGAAAGATACAACACAAAGTATGATTCCGAAAAAGGTATCAAAAGCTTGGTAGAACAACGAAGTGCGAGAAGCCTTAGCACAATCAAAGAGCGGGACATCCATTCGGACGGGTAGACCTTACCCGGAAGAATTCGACGCCGTCCAATACCCAAAAGGCTTCGTACCACCTCTGTTCAAGACCTTTGATGGAACCGGAACCCCCGACAGCATGTTGCACACTTTCGTGCTAGTTGTCGCAATGCCGGCGGGAGCGATGCATTACTCTTCCGACAATTCGTCAGCAGCCTGTCAGGGATCGCCTTTGATTGGTATTCAGAATTACCGAATGGTTCAGTGAAGACGTTCTTAGAACTAGAAAACTTCTTCATCAAGCGATTCGCCGGAGCTCAGCACCACATCACTATAGGTGATTTAGTGGTAGAGAAGCGTAAGCCGAACAAAACTTTGGTGGATTACATACTTCGATGGAGGAACTTAAGCATGAAGTGTGAACCACAACTATAAGAACAACATGTAATCGACATCTTACTTAAAAGCATTCACGGCCCGATAGCACTTCTCCTCAAAGGATTCACTATTAAGACTTTCTAGAAGTTGTTAAGCAAGGCCGGGAGCTTGCAAGAGGAGGTGAAGCAATTAAGTTTCACCGACAAGACAGACAAGCAAAAGCCTGTGAAGGCTTTTGAAAAGAAATCTGGGATCATTGCAGCAGTCAACAAAGGCAAGCAACCGATACAAATATCGTCCGAACGACCACAACAACCTCAACAGAACTACCAGCAACCCCGACCCGGCCTATCACTCATCTCCACAGCATGAACAACCGCCTCGTCCGCAACGTACATTAAGGGAGCTTCGAGCAGTGGAATATCCATTCAAGAATGAAGCAGTGCCGAAAATGTTTTGTAGTCTGATGAAGACTCCAGATTTCCAGCTGCCAGAGCCTAAGAGACTAGAAGAAGTCAACAAGAAAGGAGATCCCAACTTTTGCCTCTACCACCGGATGCTTGGACACAAGATAGAAGATTGCATTACCTTCAAGAGTTGGCTCAACGACAACCTTCGGAAAGGGAATATAACAATCCCAAAGGAGTACATGAAGGAACCCCAGAAAGGAGGTTCCATCAATGTTGTCTCAACTGATCTCATTGTTCCGATAGATCCCTATGCGACTGATGATGGATGGACTACCGCTTGGACAAGGTCTTCAAAAAAGATTTTAGACAGCATCCAGACCGCTTCGGTGCGAGCCGCAATTCGTAGTTCGAAACCCGTCAAGTCGGCACTATCACTTGCGATAGAAGAACCACCTCAACAAGAGACGATCGAAGAGAAGAAGAAAATTGATGAAGAAGAGAAGACCGAGGCTCCAAAGGCTAGACTAGGGGTCGCTTATCCTAGGATAGTTGTTTCTGATTCAGGGGAGAAATCCCTCGAACCTCTGACTCTATATGATTATCTGCTCACTTCGGTGGGATCTTATAATGATAAGGGTGATGGCGTTGGCTACGTTTTGACTGTTTCTAACGATTATGTAACTAGCGACAATCCGGACATCGATTTCGATACAAATGACAATTCTCAAATCATACACAATCTCGACGATCACGATGACGAAGAAGACATCCACCAAGGAGGCTACGAGAGTTCAATAAGAAATGAATCCATTTGCGAGTTTCGAGGAGCTCCAGTCACAATAGAGTTAGAGCCTTCAGACTCCGAAGCTACTCCGGAAGAACCTATCATTCCGATTCAGGAAGAAATACCAGCAAGCTCAACACTAGATTCAGAGGAAATTACAGAAGTTAACTTAAGAAGTGGAAGAGTCCTACCTCCGAGAATGGGTCCAAAGGACAAAGGAAAGCGTGTGGTTGTTCAAGAAGAACCAACCCTGCGGAAGAAATACCCATTCAAGAAGAAGCCGAGATACATGGAAATAAAGTGGACTACAACGTGCTAGCCCATCTTAGGAAACTACCGACCAACCGAGCATCTACGACGCTCTCATCTTATCAAAGGAGATGAGAGAAGCTCCGATCAAGGCCTTACTTGATCCAGAAATTCGCTTAGCTCAAATGGCCGGAGATTCCTTAGATGAGGTTTGCTCGTTAAAGGAACAGACGAGGTGTTACCTTCACTGGACAATGACCTACTACTGGGGACAGCGAGACCACAACCGACCGTTGTACATTTCGCTTATAATCGGGAAGTTTACGCTCTCCGCAGTATTGGTGGATCCAGGAGCATCAATCAATATAATGAGTCTTCGAACACTAAGATATTTGAAAATCGATGCTCGCGAGCTCGAAGCCGACAAAATGTTAATAAGAGGATTCAACCAGAAAGGAGAAAGAGCCCTCGGATCGATAACACTACTAATGAAGACCGGTGACTTAGCAAAGGCAACTGCAAAATTTCACATAATTGATTCAGAAACATCGTTCAACTCTCTACCGGGCCGACCATCGATACATGAAAACAGGATGGTACCATCATCTCTACACCAGTGCATCAAATACTACGATGGAGGGGAACAGTGCATCAAAGGTGACTTACAACCATTCTTCGTACATGAAATTGGAATCCATGAAGATGCAGCTTATTATGCACCACCGAAGAAAACAATTTTCTCCAGAGATACCATGACAAATGAAGCAAAGAAAGTTTGAGATAACGAAGAACCTGAAGTTCTAGTCCAACATTCACTCACCACTCCCTTACGGCGAGATGGTGAAGGTTTCTCCACAACTCGCATCCGAGGTCGAGGTCGGGGACGAGGTCGAGGTAGAGATGTTAGACGAGTTGGACAGAGGAAACCAACCATCAATGTTGATCGGGATGACAGCTTCGAAGAAGAAAAAGAGATCAAACAAGAAGCAGACGACAATAAGTTGAAAAAGCCGCAATTCAAGATCTCTCTCGAAGATGAGAAGAATGAAGAATATAAATCGATCTACGAGAAGATTAACCACTATGTACATACTATGACCCTGACCCCGATCCATTCTAATAAGATCGAGGGTATGGTGGTCAAAGAGGTACGTAGCGGCGGTGCAAAGCCAATCAAATTCTACCATGGTGCTACTTCCTCTAAAACCGAAAATAATGTACACTTAAGATGCTACTTCATCGAATTAATGGAATTACCTTTCGAGTGGTACTCTCCCCGTGTTCAAAATTTAATTCGGCCGTGGTTTCTTACCTCGACAATGGACAAATGGTCAATCACAACATTTTGAAAAATTATGGAATAACTCCGATCGTCGACCCAATTTAAAGCATGGTCTCGGATTCGGCACAGTAGGATCAGTTGACGATACTGAATTTTGCATGGTTGTCACTTGCAAGACTAATGAAAACTGCATGGAAACTACGGAAGAATTTCAAGATTTACAAATTGAGACGCTCCACCGAATTCGAAGAAGAGATTAAATCTACTGATAGATGAGTTAACGGAAGTTAACTTAGGTACTAACGAAGAGCCTACACCTACCTTTGTTAGCTCCTTACTCAACAAAGAAGACTCCGAAGAAATAATCAAGTTATTAATGGAATTTAAAGACTGTTTTGCTTGGAACTATGATGAGATGCCAGGATTAGCTCTAGAGGTCGCAGTCCATAAGCTAGGAGTGGATCCTACTTCGTTCCAATCGAGCAAGGTCCCAGAAGAATGCGTCTAGAAATCGAACAACAAGTCATAGCTAAAGTTAAAAAGTTAATAGACGCTAAATTTATCCGTGAAGAACAATACCCGACTTGGTTAGCAAATGTGGTGCCAGTCAGAAAGAAGAATGGTCAGATTAGAATTTGTGTGGACTTCAGAGATTTAAACAAGGCATGTCCAAAGGATGAGTTCCCTCTACCGATCCCAGAACTAATGATCGACATTGCTTCGACACATGAAATATTCTCATTCATGGATGAGTACCCTTTGCCGGCAGAATCTCCTCTCAATGACGATTTGCCAGATAAACAAATAATGAGCCTAGAAGACCCTGATGATCGACGTTGGGAATTATACTTCGACGGAGCATCTTCAAGACACAAAGATGAAGAATCGTAAGTGATAGTGCCCTGTAAGGCAGAATCGGCTAATCTTTATAACACCGGAGCGGGGGATGTTAAGATACTCCTACCACTTAACGAACCGTGTACAAACAACGAAGCGTAATACGAAGCCCTCATAACGGGCTAGAATTAGCTATTCAAATGGGGATAACGGACATCAACATCTACAGTGGATTCGTAGTTAATCATTCAACAGATCGTCGGACAAGATAGAACTTTTAAACCAAGACTCGAGCAATACTTCCAAGTATGCCATACAATTGTTGGAACAAATTCCGAATGTGACAATCTACAAAATTCCCGTAAAAGAAAATACCTTAAAGAGATGCGTTAGCTCGCCTCGCAAAAGAATTTTCCGTTTGCAAGATGAGTCGATGGAAGTGTCGGTTCACGGCCGTCGAGTTCTATCACGACTCGACATGGACACAATACACAAATCGAAAAAGAAAAGAATCAGCTAGCAATGATGACGAAAAACACGGAAGATCGGTGACGACCATCGATAGCACTACCCGCAAATAGGAAAGCTACCGGACGATAGGTCGCTAGCCCATCGGATCAAGAAAAGAACTCGTCCTACGCATTAATAAACAACACGTTATACGAAGGTCTTTCGATCAAATGTGGCTAAGGTGCCTAAGCGGGTCCGAGGCCCGTGAAATTGTTAAAGAGGTGCATTCGGGACTCCGTGGCGCTCACTCGCCTCGAGTCCGAAGATGAAAATAAAAGACTAGGGTACTACCGGCCCTCGATGATGACCGATCGCATGAAAATCGCCAAGAGTTGTCACCAATGCCAAGTGCACGGAGTGGTTCTACACCAACCTCCAAATGTGCTACATCCGACAATTGCGTCGCGGCCATTCGAATGTTGGGGCACGTATATAGTGGGTCCAATAAAACCACCATCTTCAAAAGGACATCGCTTCATTCTTGCGGCTACGATTACTTTTCTAAGCTGGCGGAGGCGGCTCCACTCGGAGAAGTGAAAGCACACCACGTGCTACGCTTTTCAAGAACCAAGTTGTCTACCGTTTCGGAGTACGGCGCAGGATTATCTCGTATAATGGGTCGCATTCGAAGCACACAAATCAATAATTTTGTCGGAGACACTGAATCGACCGGCGATACTCAACAATTTACTATCCAAGAGCAAACGGCCCTGCCGAGGCTTTTAATAAAACTCTCATTCAAATCTTAAAGAAAACCTTGGACGATAATAAGAGAAATTGGCACGAGAAGTTATTAGAAGCCTTATGGGCCTACCGTACAACCTTCAGAACTCCTACTCAAGCTACACCTTACGCTCTGGTGTATGGGTCCGAGGCAAGTGTTACCTTTAGAGGTTCAGCCTTCCTTCACTCGTAATTGCAGCTTGCAAATAAGATCACGACGGAAGAGAATGCCAAATTACGACTAGAGGAATTAGAAAGCCCGGAAGGTAAAAGACTTGCAGACACAGCAGAATTTAGAATTATACCAAGCTAAGATGGTTCAAGCCCATGACAACCGGGTCCGCCCAAGAACCTTCAAAGTCGGTGACTTAGTTCTTGTTCTCAAGAGACCTATCCTCGCACACCGCAAGATAGGAGGAAAATTTGAACCCACTCGGGAAGGGTTGTTCGTGGTCGAGGCGACACACTCGAGAGGCTCCTACCGCCTAGTGAATTTCCAGGGAAAACGACATATGCTTCCGATCAATGGACGATACTTGAAAAAGTATTACACTACCTGATGTTTCGAAGGAATGAATTCTTTATCCTTAGAAACACGGGCGAAGTAATTACTTATGACTGGGTCCGAACCCAAAAATAAAAAATGTGCTAAAATAAATAAAATCATGATAATAAAGTTTTCCTTGTTTTCTCTTCCATATCAAAATCTCTTTCCTGATCTTATCCCACTTCATTCCTGTTAAATTTAAAAATACAAGAAGTAATAAAAACTGTCTTTATAAACATTTTCTTAATGTTCTTGTTCTTAAGATGACCCCGATCCTTTTCCTTGTATTTTCACGGGAAATGTCGAGCGGCGGTTGGTCCCGAACTTTAGAAATGGCGTAAGCCTCGCACTCGATGAAAAGAGGGTGAAAGATGGAGCGATAATCGAGATCGACTCGGATTTCGCACCGACAGCCTACAAGACGAGGAAAGTGACCGGGTCCCGGCTGACCAAGAAGAACCGCCCGAGCAGACAAGTGATGAAAGTGGGTGGCCCAAGCCACCAATCCAACAGAAGAAGAAAAGAAAGGCAAACACCGAAGAAGATAAGAAAATGAAGTCCGTATTCGCTACAGAGAGGGCAGCTTGTCAGCCGCCGCGCCCACGAGAGATTCAAGAAGTTCGAAGAGCTACTCTCACAAAGAACGCAACGAAGAAATAAGAATCGCCGTATCCGTAAGATGTTAACCAAATTAGCAGCATGACTGGCGCGACGAGACAGCTTGCTACCGCCAGCACATACACTTCAAGGACACCGGCTCATCGAGAACTCGAAGAAAGGAGGCCAGCTCCTAGGATACCGTAAAGGACCGTGGAAATCTCACAAAGATCAGAAGAAAGAAGACTACCACGCTACCAGATAGAACCACCAGTGATGCATGACCTTGTTGCAGAAGCAACCCCGGGGGATGTCCCGACGGACATCATCCCCGAGGAGCCGAGGTATGCAGGAGAACGTGAAGGGATTGAGCCGTATATCCCACAATACGTCACTGTGCCTCGCCATTTGCGTGATTATTACGCAGTACGAGCCGGAAAGAATGCAGAATGTCGAAAAGAAAACCTTTGAATACTTCGAGAGAATCGGAGGCGGAAGGATCAATATACTAGAAGGCCTCGAGCTACATACGTACGTAATCTCGGAATATGAACAACAACAAATCGTGGATTGCATCCGGGATTTGAAAAGAATGGGCCGAGCGGGTCGCCTAAGGGAAAACACCTACTCGAACCCCGAGATGGATGCCGTGGAAAGGAAGGATTACAATACAATGCGGATGCTCGCTACAACTTTGCAGGAAGACAGAAGGGAAACCCTCCGGGATACTCCGTCATGGCCAAGTGGATCCAATGCCATTAGTCATCAAGAGAATGGTAAAGAGATCGATAACATGGAGGGTACGCCAGCAGATCGCATACCCAATAGCTACATTATTAACATCTACAAGCGGAAGTGACCGCATACCCCCTCACATAGATCTCCACTACTTTGTCGCACCTTTCGCACAGCCTCTTTCCCGAACGAGTGTAACATCATGTTCTAATCCGACCTCCGGATAGCAGGCCCGGAGTGAGTTCCGAGGGCCGTTGAAGATACCATTACCGGTAGGTTCCGTCATGATACCGAAGGGCAACAGAGCAGATATCGCTAAGCATCGCATACCAGGAGTACCAGTGAAGCGGATCTCGCTTACTTTCGAAGGATGGACGACGAGAAGACACCTTACCATTTCCAACTGGACCGGAGCTAGAGAGCCTCCGACCTTACGAGCCGCGAGCTACATGGAAAATATCACACCTCCAATGTACATCCATACGGCTTCCTCGCCAAGGATGGCTCGGAAGGTGATGTTATCGACCATGTACCCCACTATTCGTACATGGATTTTCGACGGATGCTTCTTCGGATGGATCGACAAAGATCATACATAGTCCATTTTAAGTCTACATGGATTCTATGAGATGTATTCCAGATCGAGTTATATGATGTATCTTCGACATGATCGGAATGAAAGTGACCATGTCACATTTTTGGCCTTCACCTCTTTTGTGCAAATTGACTGGGAAACGCCATTAAAGTTAAATAAACTTCGAACAAAGAACAGAAAAGAAATAAAAAAGAAGGAATAAAAGAAAACTTTCCTTAAAAATCTAAAAAATGATGAACTCCAAATTAACGATAAAATAAATTTGAATCTTTAAAGGACAAACAAAATGAACACAAATCTCAATCAAATTTCAAATTCAATCTTTCCAGATCCCAAATCAAATTTCAATCAAATTCCAAATCCAGATCTCAATCAAATTCAAATTCAATCTTTCCAGATTCCAAATCAAATCTCAATCAAATTCAAACTCAACCTTCCAAATCTGAAATCCAATCCGTTCTATTCTCTCCCTTGTCTGGGATGGAAGCGTTGATTCCATCGACACGGATCGAATCCGATGACGAGGAATTATATCCAATCCAAATCAGTCGACTTCCGATCAACTCTTTTGAACGGGTATGTAACATCTACATATTCCCTCCTAATCCATTTCCTTCCATGAAAGTCTTTTACAACTTTCATGAAATTCTCGAAACACCAAAATTCCACACTTTTCAAATCAACACTACAAATCTTTGCAAATTCAATGACTATCAAAATTCAAACTTTTGGAGTAGAGGATTTTACATCCAAGACTGCATTGCTTTAGGATTCTTGCCCTATCGCAATGAAATACATCAAATTCAAACTTTTGGGTCGAGGATTTTACATCCGAGACTGCATTGCTTTAGGATTCTGTCCCTATCGCAATGAAATACATCAAATTCAAACTTTAGGTCGAGGATTTTACATCCGAGACTGCATTGCTTTAGGATTCTGTCCCTATCGCAATGAAATACATCAAATTCAAACTTTTGGGTCGAGGATTTTACATCCGAGACCGCATTGCTTTAGGATTCTGTCCCTATCGCAATGAAATACATCAAATTCAAACTTTTGGGTCGAGGATTTTACATCCGAGACTTCATTGCTTTAGGATTATGTCCCTATCGCAATGAAATACATCAAATTAAAACTTTTGGGTCGAGGATTTTACATCTGAAACTGCATTGCTTTAGGATTCTTTCCCTATCGCAATGAAATACATCGAAATTAAACTTTTGGGGTTGAGGATTTTACATCCGAGACTGCATTTCTTTAGGATCCTTTCCCTATCGTAATGAAATACATCAAAATTAAACTTTTGGGGTCGAGGATTTTACATCCGAGACCGCATCGCTTTAGGATCCTTTCCCTATCGCAATGAAATACATCAAAATTAAACTTTTGGGGCCGAGGATTTTACATCCGAGACCGCATTGCTTTAGGATTCTTTCCCTATCGCAATGAAATACATCAAATCAAATTCTCTGGGTTAAGGATTTTACATCCGAGACCGCATCGCTTTAGGATTCTTTCCCTACCGCAATGAAATACATCAAAATCAAACTCTCGAGGTTAAGGATTTTACATCCAATACCGCATCGCTCCGAGATTTCTCCTCATTGTAATGATTCAATTCAATCAATTCAATTTTCTTTTGAGGTTGAAGATGTTACATCTAAAACCACAAAATTCCAATTTTCATTTCAAATCAAAATCCCTTCAAATTAATCTTAACAAAACTTCAATCTAAATTAAAACTCAAACTAAAATCTGAGCGAACAAATCAAAACCTAAATTCAAACAAAATAAAATCTAAATCGAAATTCCCCCAGATCATGTGATTTGGAAGTCACCTTCTTTTCCTTTCCCCAGCGAGAGTTCAGTAATCTCCAGTTTCAGAGATATACTTGACACTCCCCAGCGGAAACTCTTCTACTTTGTCCTAAGTCTGTCACTTGGACATCTGTGTTGGTTTTGTTGATCGCTTCGGTCAACACCAATACGTGTGATGTGCTCCGTCAGCTCACCACACCTATTGGGGGTCCATTTGTTGACCTCATTTTTGATGAGGTCTTCTCTTCTTCTTTTAGTACTTAGGATCTAGCCTCAGCTTTTCCTTCGACTATCTTAGAGGACCGGAATCGGGACCCACCTTTTAGAAATTCAAACCACTTCTTAACTCCCTGCAAACTCCACAAACTCGACTATAGACCCCTAATCACCTAGAGGGTTGAAATCAAATGTGGAAGTTTAAAGGATGAGTTCCTATAGGACTCTTTGGCCTTAGGACTACCCTGGGTGGCCTGGTCTGGTGAGGGGGCTGACTTACACACACACTACACCTATACACTACACTTTCATACACCTATACCTAACTTGACCTCCTGACTCATGTAGGTGATTCACATGGATGGTCCTTAACCCCTAAGCCCTCAGGCAAGAGGGTTAGGAACAACAATGTGGATACCTCAAATGAGTCCCTTCATGGCTCATGTGGACTTAATATGGCTTCATGGCTCAACCAAAATGATTTTATTCCACTTACATTCACCAAATCTTCAATTTTCCAAATTTTCAATTTTTGACCTCCGGACCCTACACCCGCTTAACTTACCCAAAACCCTCGAAAATACCCAAATTTTTCAAAAATTTCCAAATCACCCAAAATTCTCCAAAATCATTCCTAAACATTTCTTTCCACTTAAATTGATCATCCATAGCCAAAAATATCAAAAATTCCAAAAAAACCTCCCAATACCCTCCAAATACCCAAAATACCCCCCTTGACCCAAAAATCCAAAAATTCAGAAAATTTCCAGAAAATTCTAGAAAATCCCAAATATTCCCAATTTCATTTTGTTCAACTACACCATGGGCCAATATTATCAATTTACCCCACTTTTATCAAAACCCCCAATTTGACCCATTTTAAACCCAAAGTGAACCCAATGTCAAACCAAACCTACCCAATTGACCCAAATTCTGGTCCAATTCAATTCTAAACTTCAATTCAACAATCCCAACACCAATCTAGACCAAATCCAAGTCCAATTTGATTGACATTTGGATCCAATTTCACTTTTGGCCTTAAAGCCCAATTTGGACCCATGACCCAAACATAACCCAAACTCACCCAATTCAACTCCAATTAACCCCAAATCTTTTCCAAATCTTCCTTAACATCCCCACAAACAAAACACTAACATGATTTTCCCAACATTTAGACCCAAACCCCACTCAAATTCAACCCAAAGTTAAAAGGCCCAATTTTGACCTAAACCCAAACCTAACCCAAATGAGCCTAAACCCCAAAATCAAAGCCCAACCAAAGTCAAAACCTCTTTTAAACACTCCCATAAATATTTCCCAACATTAATTTTACATCAATTTCAACCCTAGCCCAACATTGGCCCAAGTTAGCCCACTTTGACCTATATTGGCCTATTCACCAAAGGAGCCCAAATTCAACCCAATTCAAACCCAAATCACTACCAATTTGCTCCAAGTCACTCATGACACATCTATGAGCTAAACCCAACAATTATTTGGCCCAAGCCTTTACCAAAATTTCATCCTAAAATCCATTTTAAAATTCAAAAAGTCCACTTCCCTTAAACCTTCCTAAAAGCCCACTTCCTTCAAATTCAAAAGCCCAAATTCATCCAAAGCCCACATGGCACTTCCCCTCATCATCCATTTAATCAAAATCACCCCTAAGTTTCAAAATCATCAATTAAACCATTCCAAATCAAGCTTCATACAAATTTCCATCAAATTACCAAAAATTTCTAAAATCCATTTTCATGAAATCGACCAAGCTTTTCCCCAAGCCAAAGACAAGCCATGCAAGCCATGGACAAGCCACATGAAGCCATGGAAGGTTTGACATGTGATCAAGCCATTAATGGCAAAAGGGGGAACCCCTTTCCTAATCCTTCTTAAGCCTTTTTTACCTTAAGCATGTCACACACTAAACCATGCTTAGCCACCTCATCATGGATGGAGACCACACCATTTTCTCTTGGGCGACCCAAGTGATCCTTTTCAGCCCAAAACCAGGCTCTTGGAGGGTGCACCATGCCCAAAACCATGGGTTGACCCAAATTAAGCTAAAATGATCCCTTCCCCCTTCTACTTTGATTTAACACCTTTACACATGGCCAACTGCAATTGACTGCACTAAACCCCAGCCCTGACCCACCTGAACAAGATGGTGACCAGTGCCTGGCCGGCCAGCCACCAGGTCGCCGGAAAACTCCATGGCCGTGACATGGGAAGGAGCCAAACTTTGGAATTCCACCTTGCTGAGCTGCCCCATGCCCAATGGCCACCATGGTTGTTTTGCCCTTGACCTAAGCAACGATCCCAACCCTCGCCATCCCCGCGAGGCTCTCCAGCCACCTCTATTTAAACACCACCCCTCTCGGCCATGAGAGGTGCCGAAACAAACCTTAAAGAAACACTACCAAAATTATTCCGACTACTCCCCACACATAGAGCATTTGATCCCCACCGAATTCCACCCAATTCCGTCCAAATCGAGCTCAATTTTCGAGCTCAAACTTTAGCCCAAAAACCAGGACACTTCTTCACAGTGGATCAATCTTCAAATTGATTAGTCCTACACCTTCACTGGACCAAGAGGAGAAGTTTCCCACTGAAAGCCCCATCTCCAGAGCCACCCAATTGCTCCAGACCTCCAAGCTTTGTGATCGGGCCGTGGTCGAAATCATACCTAGGCGATTCACCGCACCGGGAGACTTCATCCGGAGCTTGCTGGGATCCAATCGAAGGTGACACAACCCTCGGATTGAAGCCACACTTCTCTGAGCAAAGGTATGAGCTAATTCTTCATCCCGAGCTTCTGGAGATTCTCCATTTCAAATGCTTTAATTTCAATGCATGATCACCGTATAGATGTATTCGTCTCTTCAAGACGAATCCATAGAGTATAAGAACACAAAAATCCATTGAGTATCGAGTGAGATATTAGGGATTTAGTGTGGACAGCTCTCGGATGAGGGCGCTTGGGGACGATGAATGGATGTCGTCCATTCAATACACGCGCGGACGGACGGTTCAGATGGCGTCGGACCAGGAGATGGTACGTGAACCGCGAGCAGCGTGCACTGAGTCGGAAGGCGGCGTCAAATAAGAGCGCGCCGCGTGGCCGTTCGGAGATGCCAAGGATGACGGGGCGCCGCGTGGATAAATAGAAAATTAGGGTATTTTTGATTTATTTAAATCCCCTAAACTTCAAAAATCCATAACTTTGTGTAGGAAAATCAGAAAAATAAAATAAAAATACCCTCTTGCTCGCTGAACGAGGAGGAGAATAATGTGGAAAAGAAATCATTTAATTTCATCAAGTATTTTATTTTTAATGATTTATTTACCCTCTGCATTGTTTTAATTCTCCATGCATATAGGAAATTCACCACGGCATGAGACCATAGGGCTTTTGAAGCCTCTGAATTTGGGAACATTCCCTGAATTTTCCAAAGTCAGAGGTCATCCCTATGAGAAGTTAATGATTTTTCAAGTTCATGTTACTATTTTGAGTATTTTAATTCCAATAATTAACATGTTGTGAAATAAATTCTAGGAAAATTTGGTGATGTCTCTTATGACCAGAGGACCCTAGGAAAAATAGGTTTTGAGTTAACTCATTTAAAATAACCCTAATTGGCTTAAACACCCAAAATAGGTCCCTAATTAATTAGAGCTAACCATACATCAAATTGACTTGAAATCAATTCTCCACTGACCTTTAGGATCAGAGGAATCCATCATAAAAATTTGAATTCAATTGGACTTGGTTAGCCCTACTAAATGGGTTGATTAAGCCATTTAGGCAATTTGAAATTTAAAAATTCATAACTTTCAAAACACCTTTCAAAAATTCACCAAATTGGTTTTGGAGACTCTCTGATATTAGGGGAATTTAAGAAAATTAAAAATTCAATTTTCTAAAAAAGTTGATTTTTTGGTATTATTTTAATATTTTAATAATTAAAAAATAATAAAAATCATAAAAATAATAAATTTCACCAAAGTGTCACATTTTAAATTTTAATCACTTAGGAACAAATCCCATATTTTTCTTAGGTCTATTTAATGAGATATTAAATTTTAAAGCCCTAGGGTAATTTTAAAATTAAAAAAAATGTATTTTCTAGCATTTTCACTAAAATAATTATAATAAATCAAAGAAAAATCAGAAAATTGCAAAAATTTATTCTCTGTTTTCCTTGATATCAGAGAGAGTTTTGAAAAATATAAATTTCATTTTTTAACTTTTATTTTATTTTTAAATTAATTAACACTCCAAAACTTAAAATAATTATAATAGAAATAATATAATTCAAAAAATCACCAAAATTGGTCCAAGTGGTCCTCTGGTCATTAGGAATGTCCCATAATTTTCTTAGGGACAGAAACCTTCCCTTGGTCATATTATTAAATCTTCCTTGGAAATTCCTATTTTCCACTAAAAATAATTATATAAATAAATTAAATACAGAAACATCACATTTTCTCCTCTCATATCTTTATTGGCATATGAGTGAAGTCACATAAAAATTTCAAGTTCATTTGAGCCCAATTTAGTGAGTTATGAAATTATTAAGCTTGAACGGTAAAATGGTAATTAAAAATTTTTAACCCATAATTAAAACTTTAGGTTTAATAAAAATTAACAATTAAAATATTTGACCCTAATATGATTTGGATGATTGAAATTTAAATAATTAAAGGGTAGAAACTTATTAAACAATTTAAAATAATTAAAATAAACCTTAATTTAATAATTGATTAAAGTTGTAACAATAATAAAATTGGAATTATTAAATAGGGATATTATTATTAGGAAGAGATTTATTCTTTAATTTAAAAAATCCCTAAATTAATCATTTCAATAATATTTAATTCCTAATTAAAAATGATAATTCAAATTTAAATTTTAAAATGTTAAAGGACTAATCATTAAATTAAATTAAAAAGTTAAATTATTAAACTCTTTTTAAATTTTCAATTAAATTAAAATTAAAAATAAAATTAAATTAAAGATTAAATTAAATTAAATCAAATCAATTAAATTAAATTAAATTAAATTAAATTAAATTAAATTAAATTAAATTAAATCAAATTAAATAATTAAATTAAAACAAATTAAATTAAATTAAATTAAATAAAAACAAATTAAATTAAATTAACTTAGATTAAATTAAATTAAATTAAAATTAAATCAAATTAAATTAAATTAAAGGAAATTAAAACAAATTAAACTAAATTAATTTAACATCAAATCAAACTAAATTGAATTAAATTAAATTAAATTAAAATTAAAATTAGATTAAATTAAATTAAAGTTAAATGAAATTGAATTAAATAACATTACCTAAGACATAAAGAAATTAAATATAAAACAACTTGAACACTATTCCAAATTTAAACCCATTAACTTAAATTAAATCATTTGAACACCAATTTGCCCTCGAAAGCTTTGGTTATTATAACTCCTAAACGTAACATTAAATGAATTGTTACTTCATCTATAGGATATTCAAATGTCCTAGTTCACTGAGCAAGATAACAACAAAACTTGAATTCCCGGACGATTAATTCATTTGTGTAATTAAATTCATTTGGACTTAAAACAATCCTAGAAATATTGAAAAGATGTTTAAGATTCGTCTTAAGCACTTCCTCGATATGATAGGATGTTCATAAGAACAACTGAATTTAATTATTCTTTGATGAAGAAAAATCGTCCTCAAACTAAAACACAAAGACCCAGACGTCATAGGAAATGACTAGCTATAGGATTAGGAATTTGGTAGAAAACCATAACCCTTCCCTTAGCTTTGCCTAAGAACTTGTTTAAATATTCTAATTGTGTTTTAAGTGCAGCTTGGGATGACGGGAAGACCCTCCAGGTACGCTTTTATTTTATTGCAATTTACATTATTGCAATTTCTTTAATTGCATCGCACTTACTTTTTCTTGCATGATAAACAAGTGTTGCATGAAAACCCACACCTTTAGGATAGTCCCTAAAACTGAAACCAAAACTAAATTAAAAGTCATTACAAGATAAAATTCACCACCACAACATTTCAAAATATAAAACAACTCAAAATTTAATCACAAACAGAATTCAAAACTACAATTACAACTAAATTAAAACGTCTTGTTGGATGATCGGGAATACCTCGGATGATGTAACCTACGTGTTGCTAACGGGATTTCCCACGGCCTAAATGAAAGTGTGGAACTCATTCAGCTGAGTTTAGCAAATTCATGCTGGACTAAGAGAATCCGATAAAAATAACGATACCGAAGGATGGAACCGTGGGATCTTAACCGGTGTCGTTATAATCAACTTTAAGATTTGCTTTAATTAAAACACAAAAACACTTGGAAATTAAGACTTCTCTAAACCAAAACACTTCTCTCATCTCCCGATTTATGACTTCTAAAACTAAACCTCTGCAACAACAAGGAGCTTGGAGCATGGTGGGCAGCACGGCCATCGTCGTCAGCAAAACTTGAATCTACATCAGCAAAACATTCCTAGAATTAAACAATAAAGCCATAGGATTTCGAGGTAGTTTGCTTAGCGCAACATAAATCCTCAACCTTTTGTTAGACATTTGCATTGCAAATTAAGCCCTAACCGGTCTTAGGATTCCGAGGTAGTTGTCTGATACGACATAAACCCTCACATCTTCCAGGCCATTTGTATGATCATGTCATACGGGTATAAGTCCTAATTAACTAAAACTGGCAAGATCAAAACATTAAATAAACATTAGGACTTTCCTAAATCCAAGCCAAACAATAGGATAGTTGGGAAATTACCGAAGTTCGCTTCGGATCTGTGATTTCTCCTACCTTTCTTCCTTTGAATTCCCAAAACAAAATGTTCCAAACTTGATCCATTCCCTGTTGAAATTCCAAAATTCAATCCTTTGAAAACATAAACTTTGAAATTCTTGAGAGCAGAACTATTGATTATTATCGAGAGTTTTCTTAGGTGATTCCTGTCACTTAAGATGTAATTAACTATAGGGGCTTGCCCTTATATGGAATTTTAAAGAACCCGAGTAATATAAACCCTCGTTTAATGTTTTTCATATTAAGCAGGGGAATTTGTCAAGCACATAAAATTGGTTCGCGGACCAAACGGATGTCACAAATCTTTTAGTTTATTTAATCGAGCCCCACCATCAAGCGGTGTGTCTATCCTCGGGGATAGATACACGGTCTGTAGTGCGGTGCTCGTTTATATAAACTATTCTGGGATGTGAGATCAGTTTGATTTCATATCTTAAAATTTTCAAATTTAAAATTATTTTCAAAATCAAATACTACTTTTCAAATTATATATATTTAAACTAAATTTAAAATCTTAAAATTCGCCGACAATTTCTGTTAGGCGACCCCTTTTCTAAATACAACACAACCTAAAAAAAAATAATGCCGACACACTCATCTTCTTTGCCTCTAGCAGGATATTTCATTGATTTTAAAATATTAAATGTAACAGTTTGATCATTAACCCTCGTCGCTAATTCCCCTTTTTGCACATCTATCATGGCTCTACCTGTAGCTAGAAAAGGTCTCCCCAAAATTATGGGTATCTTTTTATCTTCCTCCATATCTAATACAATGAAATCCACATGAAAAATAAATTGATCCACTTTTACCAAAACATCTTTTATAACTCCTTTAGCATATGTGATCGAACGATCTCGCTAATTGCGCAGTTACGAGTAATCGGGGTTATTTCTCCTAATCCCGTCTTTTGAATATTGATAGAGGCATAAGGTTAATGCTTGCACCCAAATCACATAAAGATTTTCCACAGAATCTTTCTCCGATTGCACATAGAATTGTGAAACTACCAGGATCTTTAAGTTTTTCAGAAAGCTTTGTTTGAATTATCACACTGCACACCTCACTAAGTGCAACAATCTCATTTTCTTCAAACTTGCTCTTTTTATTAAGAATATCCTTCATAAATTTCGCATAGCTTGGCATTTATTCTAGGGCTTCAGTAAATGGAATATTAATGGTAAGCTTCTTTAATATCTCCAAAAATTGCTTATCCAACTTTTGTTGACGAAGTCTCTGAGGAAGTGGAGGTGGTGGTTTTTCTAAATCAACCTTAGGTGGAAAATAGGTCTTTCAAAACCTTTTGGAGCGTCCTTTTTAGGTCTTTCAATCTCTTCTTTCTGTACTTCAGTTTCTTTTTGAACTCTACCTTCCAATTCTTTTCCACTTCTCGACTGAATTGCTTTTACTTGTTCTTTATTCTTTTCTCTTGGATTCACTTCAGTATTACTTGGAAGCATTCCTTGGAATCTATTACTTAAGGCATTTGCAATTTTTCCCAATTGATTTTCTATATTTCTGATGGTTGCTCCTTGAATTTTAATTGATTTCCCATATGTGATACTACTTCTTTCATACACAACTTCTTTTCTTTATTTTGTAAAGCATTGTTATAATGAGAAGGATAAGTTAATATGTTATTATTATTACCTTGGTCGTTCCAATTCCGCAATGGGTTTACTTGGTGGTTCCCCCATTATTGATTAACACCACCATGATTATTGTTATTCCGGTTAAAATTTTGATGATTCTTCCAACCTGGGTTATAATAATTGGAATATGGTTTGTTAGGTTTAATTATAGCATTCAGAGTTTCTGGTGAAGAATAAGAATCAACCATTTGGACAAATGAATTTTCTTCAATCATGAGAATAAGGTCGAGAAAAATTCATCCCAAATTGGTCTCTTTCTTGATACAAGAAGCAACTTCGATTTGTGATCCAAGAAAAAAAATACTTATTTTTATGCCTTGATTTTTATTATATTTTAAGGATATTATGCTTTAATGAAAGGTATTTTTTGTTTTTGGATTGAGGTGAAACAAAAATGTTCAAGAAGGAGAAAAATATGAAAAAGGAGCAAAAAGGAGCAAAAATAAAGCCAAAATGCAAAATTGTCGAAATTACTGGCCTTGAGCCTAGGCGCCAGAGTCTGGCGCCTAAGCGCCAACTCGATACAGAAAACTGTTATGTTTTTGATGAATTTTGGGTAGTTATTTTGATAATGTGAGCGGTTATTGGACCTTTTAGAAGACTGGCAGTTGTTCCTGGTTTATAGGACATGTGAAACAATGTATTTGGACGCTTCAAAATGGTATTAATTGTGAAGAGGTGCGGTCCAAAGTGAAGAGGTGCGAAGAACTGGACGCGGTGTCCGGTGCCTAGGCACCAGACACACCTTCTAGAAGATTCATTGAATGTGAACACATTTTGAAGAGGTGCTTTGAGGTAACCCTTGAAGCCTATAAATAGGAGGGTATTCCTTCAGAGAAAAACGCCCCATCTAGCCCCCTATCTAGAGTCCAATCTAGAGAGAGAATTAGTGAGATTATATTAGGGCCACCTTTTTACTTTCCTTCATAAATTAGTGAGTTTATTTTAGAGTTTGTATTTAGAGTTTGAAAGAGTTGGTGCATTTGTAGTTCATTACGCTGTGGAATCAGTAGGAATCAGAAGCTCAGTAGGAGAAACATCTAAGATAAGTATTTTTATTTTGATTCAAAATTTATTTATTATGTTTTGTTATTTAATTTTAATGTTTTCTGAGTAGTTACTTTACTTTCTCCTTTCAATTTTGAAAAGATAAATAAGATAATACAAAATTTGTCAGAGAATTAAAAATCATATATTTTCAAAACATTGTGATGATATTAATACAGGCTCTTAATTTACTATTTAAATTGGCTATTTAAATTTTTAAAACCTGTTGGAAGAGTTTTGAGACTAGAAGGAGATGAATTCTTAACTTGTAGATATCACATGAATCATTGGGTAGTTGAAGGCCTTGTACGGGTTATTCAAGGTGAAGTGCAAATAAATAGTAAGATTTTATATATTGGGCATAGAATTGATAAATTTTTAGAATGACAGACTAAAATCTTATGATTTGGTTTATATAAAAGGAAAGGGTCACTAGTAGGGTCGACCATTGCCACCCTTGGACATCTAGTAGTGTGAGCCTAGATTAACCCATTCTACTAACAATACATCCGGACTCGATCTATAAAGCTACCTAATGTTCTTTGCACCTCGGATCAAAGGGTAAAGAATATGAATGCTTCTATTTGGCACAATACCATAAATTTATATTCTCCATGAATATTATCATTATCTTAGAAAATCTTGGATTAATTGAAAGGGAGAAAGTTGCTTTCTTATTGCTATTTACATTAATTATTTTATTTCTGCTTTATTATTGCATCTCGTAAATTAAAGATATTTGATTTTTTATTATAAAAGAAATACTTTAAAATAAAAATATTAAAAGATCTATAACTCTCTCCTCGTGGGAACGATACTGGGATCTTTGTTTCAAAGCCCTATATTACTTGATACGATACGTATACTTGCGTAGTACCCCTAGTGTGTAAAATATTTTCCATAAAATTATATTTATATACACTAGCCGCTATTATTATTTATAACATATATTTTTGAAAGCATTAATTAGTACGTTGATCTTCACAGGACTTCGGTCAAGTTTTTGGCGTCGTTGCTGGAAAGAAGAATTTATTACACATATATTTATATCGGGTCAAGTTTTTTGCGTTATTGCCGGGGAGAGCAGAGGCAAACTTTTAGATTTTAAGTATTTTTATTTTATTCATTTTTCTTTATTATAAAAAAAACATATATATAATAATATTATTTATTTTAATTCTTGCTAATTGACTTTTTATGCGTAGTTCGGACCTGAAGGATTATTACCTTTAGATTCTGAATTAGAAAGAAATGTTAGAAGAATTTAAAAAAGAAAACAAATTCAAAAATTTCAAGAAATGAATAATTTAAATAACAATTTACAAAATCCAATTGAAATTAATGATCAAAATATTTATAAACCATTAAGGGATTATGCTAACCCTACAGTTGATGAACTTCATAGTAGTATTCAAATACCCACTGTAGATGCTAATTCTTTTGAGCTTAAACCGTCTATTATTCAAATGGTTCAAAACATTCAATTTAGTGGAACACCAAATGAGGATCCAAATTTACACCTTGCAAGTTTTTTAGAACTTTGTGCTACCTTTAAATATAACAATGTTTCTGATGATGCTATTAGACTTAGACTCTTTCCTTTTTCTTTAAGAGATAAAGCAAAGATGTGGCCGAACTCATTAAGCAACAGGTTCTATTAAAACATGGGCTGAAATGGCACAAAAATTCCTTGCTAAATATTTTCCTCCTTCTAAAACTGTTAAATTCAGAAATGATATTACTTCATTTAGTCAATTTGACGGGGAGACAATTTATGAAACTTGGGAAAGATTTAAAGAAATATTAAGAAAATGTCTTCATCATGCTTTACCTGATTGGTTAATTATTCAAACATTTTATAATGGATTAATTGATCTTTAAAATCAATTATCGATGTTGCTACGCTGGAGGTTTTTTAATGTCTAAATCATTCGAAGAAGCTTACACTTTAATTGAAGAAATGGCTAACAATAATTTTCAATGGCCTTCTGAAAGGATTAATCCTAAAAGAATGGCAAGTATTCATGATAATGAAGCCTTTTCTATTTTAGCTTCACAAGTAGCAGCAATGTCTAAGAAATTAGATAGTTTTGCTATTAATATATCACATAAGAACTCTGCTAATATTGAAAATTCTCAAACTATTGAAACTTTACAAGCTATTGCTAGTAAAAATAATCCTTATTCAAATTATTATAATCCCGGATGGAAAAATCATCCTAATTTTAACTAGAATAATTCACAACAATGGGATAATAATCAATCTCATCCCACTCGAAAATTGGAATAATCAAGTTAATTCAAACTATAAACCACTGGATTTAACAATCAACAGAAAAAGTTATCTATAGAAGAATTAATTTTACAACTAAGTAATCAATTACAAAATCAAAACACTGCTATTCGTAATATTGAGAATCAAATGGGACAAATCGCTAATTTATTTAATTATAGACCCCTAGGAACACTTCCTAGTAATGTTGAAATCAATCCAAAAGAAAATGGAAAAGAACATGAACATGTTAAAGCTGTACAACTTAAAAGTGGAAAGGAATTAAAAGAAAGAATGTAAAATGAAATTGAAAATGAGATTGAGGTTGAGGAGATTGAAAAATCTAAAGAAACTCCTTCTAATAAAGATCAAACTGATATTTCTATTAATATGGAAGTTGAAAGACCACCACCACCTTTTCCTCAAAGACTTAAACAGCAGAAGCTTGATCATCAATTTTCTAAGTTCTTTAAAATTTTTAAGAAACATACTATAAACATACCTTTTGCTGAAACTTTGGAAAAGATGCCAACTTATGAAAAATTTAATAAGAAACGAAGATTTGATGCTTTTGAAACTGTTGCATTAAGTGAAGAATGTAGTGCAATAATTCAAAAGAAATTACTTCAAAAAATTAAAGATCCTAGAAGTTTTACTATACCTTGTGCTATTGGAGAAAAGTTTTATGGAAAAGCTTTATGCGATTTAGGAGCAAGTATTAATCTCATGACATTTTCTATTTTTTCAAGGTCGAATTTAGGAGAGATTACTCCCATCACCGTAACCCTTCGCTAGCTGATAGATCTATCACTTACCCTAAAGGAGATATAGAGGATGTTCTTGTTAAAGTAGATAAAATTATCTTCCCTGTAGATTTCATTGCACTTGATATGGAAGAAGATAAAGAAATACATATTATTTTGGGGAGACCTCTTCTAGCGACCGGACGAGCTATGATTGATGTGCAAAAAGGAAAATTAACCATGAGAGTTAATGATTAAGAGATTAAATTTAATGTCCTTAAATAAATGAAGTACGCTGACAAAGAAAAATGTTATCTAATGGATATAATTGATTATTTAATTGAGAAACATTATCAAGAAAAATGTAAAGTCATTTCTGAAGAAAAATTTGAATTATTAGCCGATGAAGATGAAGAACTAAAAGAAGAAGAAACTCATTATATTAAAGAAAATTGGGAAACTTTCGACATAGCTCAAAATAATATACTTTTACCCTCAATTAAAAAAGCCCCTGAACTGGAATTAAAAATGTTACCTTCACATTTAAAGTATGCATTTTTGGGAAATTCATTAACTTTACCTGTTATTATTTCTTCTAAGCTAAGTAAAGATTAAGAAGAAAATTTGATAAGAGTGTTAAAGAATTATAAAAAAGCATTTGGTTGGACAATTGCTGACATAAGAGGAATAATCTCGTCCATTTGTATGCATAGAATTTTAATGGAAGAAAATTTTAAACTTATTTTTGAACCGCAAAGAAGATTAAATCCTATCATGCAAGAGGTTGTTAAAAAAGAAATTGTTAAATGGTTAGATGATGGTATTATTTATCCTATTTTAGATACCCAGTGGGTAAGTCCTATTCATTGTGTTCCAAAGAAAGGAGGAGTAACTATCATTGTCAATGATAAAAATGAACTAATTCCTACAAGACAAGTTATTGGATGGTGAATTTGCATTGATTATAGGAAATTAAATGACGCCACTAGAAAGGATCATTTTCCTTTACCTTTCTTAGATCAAATGCTTGATAAATTAGCTGGACACTCATATTTCTATTTTCTGGATGGATACTCTGGTTATCATCAATTACTTGTCGCTCCTAAGGACCAAGAGAAAATAATATTTACAAGTCCTTATGGAACATTTGCCTTTAGAAGAAAGCCTTTTGGTTTATGTAATGCACCTGCAACTTTTCAAAGATGTATGATGTCAATATTTTGTGATTTGATTGACAAAGGAATTGAAATATTCATGGACGATTTTTCAGTTTTTGGAACTTCTTTTGAATCTTGTTTGGAAAATATTTCCAAAATTATGAAAAGATGTGAAGAAGCAAACTTAGTTCTTAACTGGGAAAAATGTCAATTCATGGTCAGAGAAGGCATCGTACTTGGTCACAAGATTTCATAAAAAGGGATGGAAGTAGATCAAGCAAAAGTGAAAATTATTGCTGAATTACAACCACCTACTACTGTTACTGATGTGAGAAGTTTTATATGTTATGCTAGATTTTATAGAAGATATATAAAGGATGTTTCTAAAATTGCTAAACCTCTTTGTCATTTATTAGAAAAAGATGCTAAATTTGAATTTAACAAAGACTCTGTTAATGCTTTTAATATTTTAAAATAAAAATTAATAACTGCACCTATTATTGTTGCACCTAATTGGAATAAATCTTTTGAATTAATGTGTGATGCAAGTGATTTTGCAATTGGAGCTGTATTGGGACAAAAATATGAGAAAATTTTCAAATTTATATATTATGCTAGTAAAACTCTCACTGAAACACAAAGAAATTGCACTACTACTGAGAAAGAGCTTCTAGTTATAGTATATGCTTTTGATAAATTTAGACCTTATCTTCTTGGTACTAAATGCATAGTTCATACTGATCATTCCGCTATTAAATATCTAATGTCAAAAAAGGATGCTAAACCTAGACTAATAAGATGGGTTTTACTTCTACAAGAATTTGATTTTCAAATAGTGGATAAAAAAGGAACGGACATCCAAATTGTTGATCATTTTTCTAGAATTAAGAATGATGTTATTACTGATGAAAACATAAATGAGAAATTTCCTGATGAACATTTATATGTTATTCAAGGATACCAAACACCTTGGTATGCAGATATAGTTAACTATTTAGTTAGCAATATTTTACCTTATGCATTTGATGAAAAATTTATTAAGAAATTTAAAAATGATGCAAAATATTATATTTGGGAAAATTCTCATTTATTTAAATTAGGAAGAGATTATATAATTCAAAGATGCATACCTTATGAAGAAACTTTTGTTATTATTCAAAAATGTCATGATTCCGATTTTGGAGGACACTTTGGAGTAGATAAAACTGCATTTAAATTTTTAAATTCGGGATTTTATTGGCCTACTTTATTCAGAGATGTGAGGCATTATGTTAAAACATGTGATCGATGTCAAAGAATGAGAAATATATCCAAGAAAGATGAAATGCCTTTAGACTATATATTGGAAGTTGAAATTTTTGATATATGGGGTTTAGACTTTATGGGACAATTTGTACCATCATCTGGAAAAATTTTTATTTTTTTAGCGATTGATTATGTTTCAAAATGGATCGAAGTCGTAGCTTTGCCTAATCGTGACTCCAAAAGTGTATCTAAATTTTTAAAGAAGATGATTTTTTCAATATTTGGAATGCCTAAGGTAATTATCACAGATGGTGGAAGTCATTTTAGAAATATAAGAATTCAATCATTACTGCAAAAATTTGGAATCAAACATAAAATTGCAACTGCATATCACCCACAAACAAGTGGAATGACTGAAGTATCAAACAGAGAAATTAAAAGAATTTTAGGGAAGACTGTTAATCCTAAAAGAACTGTTTGGGTTGACAGACTTGATTCTGCATTATGAGCTTATAGAATAGCTTATAAGACACCAATCAGAATGTCACCTTACCGGTTAGTTTTTAGAAAACACTCTCACTTACCTGTTGAACTTGAACATAAAGCTTATTGGGCGATAAAGGGGTTTAATTTTGATTTGAATACTGCAGGAGAAAAATGATTATTACAATTAAATGAGATGGATGAAATAAGAAATGAATCATATGATAATGCAAAAAATTATAAAGAGAAAATGAAGGTATTACATGATAAAAAGATTTCAGGAAAAACATTTGAGCCTTGACAAGAAGTATTACTATTTAATACTCGTTTAAGACTTTTTCCTGGAAAATTGAGATCAAAATGGATAGGACCATATATAATTGAAAAAGTTTACCAATATGGAGCTATGGATATTAAAGACCCCAAAATGGGAAAATTTTTTAAAATTAATGGATTAAGATTAAAGCCTTATTTGGGAGACATTAAAATGATTTATAAAGAGGCTTATGAATTAAGTCTACCTGATTAAAGAATTACTTAGGTCGTGCTGACGACGTTGAACCAAGCGCTTAATGGGAGGCAACCCATAGATTTTATTTTTAGTGTGTTTTTACATTTTTAATGTATGGTTATGCCTCGGTCTTGACTCATTTTATATAACTTCAGAAAATTAAAAATTATCTTGAAGTATATAAAGTTTGGACTTTGGATCACTCCATTTCATATGTGAGTAAAAAGGAGATCAAGTTAACCTTCATTTGAAATTATGTATAATTGTGTTATCGAGATTGTCTCGATCTTACCATTATAATTTACCTATTTTTGGATAACGAAACTTTGAAATTTGACATTAGGCGAAACGGAGTTGAACATGGTTCCGGCGCCTAGGCGCCAAAATTCGACTCCTAAGCGCCAGAATAAGCTGTGTGTCGATGGGTCTGGCGCCTAGGTGCCAGATTTGGTGCCTAAGCGCCACAGTTACTGGGTCGTGTAAAAACTGAAAATTTTCAGTTTTTCACACTATTTTCACCATTAAATTAACCCATCTTCGTCCCCAATCCCTATGCAATCATTTATTCGACCCATACACTCCATTCTTGAGAGATTAGAGAGGATTTTTGAAGAAACAGAGAGGAGAAATCTTGGAGAAGAGGCTAGAGACAAAGGTCCAAAAGATCCTCAACCCTACTTCAATGGTTTCATCGCTGTAAGTTTGGAGAAAATTTCTTGTCGTCTTGATAAATTTGAAATGGATTTCAAAAGAATTGGAGATCACCTTCATGAGATGTATCATCAAATTGAACATCTGGAATGGCAGGCGAAACTTCAATTTGACCATCTAGAGGCTTATCAAGATGCTCAAGTGGAGATGTATGTGAAGAACAATTGGATCGATGAGAAAACGGCTACGGATTTTTTGAGAGCATTAGTGTTCTTCCCAAGTGGGCTGAATAGTTTTCTTGCCAAGATAATGTAAATTAGATAGTGATTTGGTGAGATCATGATTTATCTAGTGAGTTGTTGTATCGATTTAGTGAATCAATTTGTTTGTTTGTGTATTTGCTTTCATGTTTAATGTGTGTTGTATTTGTTTTCAAATTGTATTGTTTGATTATGTGTTAAGACATGAATCATTATATTATACTTATTTGAAGTGTATTGAGCCAATATTGAAGATTATAAATGGAAATTAGAGGAGTTTGATTTAAACCTTGTGTTTGATTTGTGGATTTAATATGTAATTTTTAAAATTTTTGGAAAATATTTTGGAAGTTAGAAACTGAAGCCTTACTCTAATATGAGTAATTGGAAGTTGAATTTAAGAATTTTGGAGGAAAATAAAATTTTTAGAGTGCTTTTTGTGAAAGGCGAGTCTGGCGCCTAAGCGCCGGTTTGGCCTGCTTAAACAAAAATTAACATATAAACCCCATTAGCCATGGATGACGCCTAAGCTTCATCTTCTTCCCCATTTTCGCGAAAATACACCTCTTAGATCTATTTTGAGGTCAAAACATCAAGTATTTTGGCGCGAAATCACTTGATTTCTTTATCTCGAGGTCAGATCTATACTCTAATCCATTTATTTTCGATTTTCACCATAGTTTTTCCTATGTTTTACTAAAAACTGAAATTTTGAGAAAAATTTTGATTTTTAGGTATTCTATTTGGATTTTTAAACTTATTTTAAGTTTCTTAAACTGAAAAAGAGTTTAAATATTTGATTCATAAATTTGTTCTTGTTTTCTTTTACGTTTAGATGGCACAGAAATCTAAGCGAGGGAAGGGACGAGAAAATTTTGACAATAGCAAGTTCGCGACTGCGGCAGCGCATTTTCAATATCACGAATTTGCGACGTCGAGAACGTTTCTCTCATAGCGAAGCTTTTACAATCCGGGTGAAATGATTAAGAACACAATCGTTGCGCACAACTGGGAACGATTCTGTTATTTCAATGCTGTTGCTATTATTCCAGTCATTCGCGAATTTTATGCTAACTTTTTAGATGCGAAAGACTACGAAGTCTTCGTCAGAGGTGTTGGAGTAGGATTTAGTCCGGAGAGGATCAATGTGTTTTATGGACTGCCACTTACCATCGAGTGCCACTATTCTGGATTATCTCCATCTGAGGGAGAACTTGAGATCATTATTGGTTATTTGACTGATGGCACTGGAGCCGTGAAGATCCAGAATGAAAAACGGGTAAACTTTAAATCTTCTAAGCTAAATGGTGTTTCAAAGGCTTGGCATTATTTTATTTCTGCTAGATTTCTACCTTCCAACCACCTGAGTGAAGTTACCAGAGAAAGAACTATCCCGAACTCGTCGCATTCGGGAGAGGAAGCCGATAGATGTCGGCGTATTATTTATGATTCTGTGGAGTCTACTGCTAGATCCAGTACTTCTGTGGGACTGGGATTCTCATCTTTGATCTATTCTTTATGTGTTAGCAATGGAGTCACTGCCGATATTTCTGAGGAGAAGCTGAAGTCTACCAAGCCAATTGGGTAGGAGAGTGTTAGTATCTATGACCGTCTTCGTGGGAAGATATCTATAGCCCCTTCTACTTCTACACACACTTCAGGTAGACCTTCCACTTCCAGACCTTCTACTTCTACTGCTGAGCCACCATCTAGTTTTTGGGAATCGATGCATCATCAGTTTATAGAGCAGCAACATTAGTTATTTCAAACTCACTGCAGAGTTGATTCTATTGATAAGAAAATTGATCATTTATCTGAGTATACCCAGAGGGAGAGTAGTTACGATGCTGAGTATGATGAAGCTCTCGTTAGATTCCTGAAGGGAGAGCGTGATGTTCAGTTTCCTACCTTTTCTAGTTTCTCACTATATGTAGATCCTAAGGATGTTGAGTTTTCTTTTGGTAATGATGACGATGATGAGGCTACAGACAGTGATTAGTATTTTGATTTACCTCTGAGTTGTGCTAAGTTTGTTGTTAGTTTAGTTTGTTTGCTAGTATTGATTGTTGTTTGTTGTTTGCTAGTTTAGATTTGTTTATGTACTTTGTGTGGATTGTTTAGTGTTAAGACTGCTGTCAGAGTATTTTTCATGTATTGTCTTTAAGATTGAAATTTGAATAAATTTATGTTTATTTCTGTTTCAGCCTGCTGTTTAGTAGTTAGTATTGTTTTTCTATTTCTGTTATTATAAGTAGTATAGTCATTTAATATAATTACTAATGAGCCTGTTTACTTTTATACATGCTTCATTATTTCAATTTTTTCCATAAAAGCATGTGTAGAAGTAAATTTTTCTTTCTAGAATTTTTTTTACATACTTATAAAAATTCCTTTTTAAAATTATGTTTTCCTTTCTCTCATACTTTAAAAAAAAATTTCATGATAGACCAAAACTTAAGTTTGGGGGAAAGAGAAAATATATTCAAATTTAACTTTTATTTCTCCTTTAAGAACTAATATTTTCTTAAAATAAAAATTTTTAACATAATGATCACTATAAAATATATTAAGAATTTCATATCAATTTTATATGAAATTGCACTTTAAAGAAATGTATTTTCTTTATTTTATTTCAGGAAAAAAAATTTATAAGTACTGAAAGAAAAAAGTACAAAAGAAGCGGATTTGGAGCATAAAAGACTCAATTTGATAAAAATTGAACTATCCCGCCGACTGCGAGATTTAGGCCACCGACAGTGAGTTTTTCCCGAAAGATTTTTAGTATATTATAAGGAGCCCGCTGACGGCGAGATCGAGCCCGCCGACGGCGAGATCGAGCCCGCGGACAACGCGATTAGCCCATCTTCTTGAAGCCCGCCGACGGCGAGATCAAGCCGCCAACGGCGAGACAGTTGAAAAGAGCCAAAATACATTAAACATGGACACTTATTGAAGAGGTGCTTAAGCAACCTTTGGAGATTTGACCTCTTCTATAAATAGTGACGAATTTTAGTCATTTGTGTGTCAGTTCTGTGTCAATTGTGCGGAAGTTAAGTGTAATTTAAGAGTCTTTTGAGTGAGTAGATAAAGTGTTTAGCGTTTTGGTGTGTTGTACTGGAAGGAAGAGTCAAAGGAACTTCAAGAGTCTACTTGGGGAGAATAATTGAGATAAGTATATTTGTTATTTGTTCGTTAACTTTAATGAATTCTATGCTTTGTGTTATTTTTTCCATGCATTCTGAGTAGTTTCCTTAGTCTTTCTCCTTGTTATCGAGATTTCGTGAAATGATGAATTAAAGAAATTGTGCTTGAAAATATGAAAATAGAAATTGTGCTAATCTTTAACTTAAATCTTAATTTAATTTCAATCTCACCAATTGATTTGTTAACATATGTTGAAGTATCAACTATAGTAAAGATTACATCCAAGATTTAGGGAAGTCAAAAGCCTTGGAAGGAGGGTGCAAATAAATAGGGAAATATTAACTATCAGGCATAGAATTGGACATTTTAGTGTGACAGACTAAAATATTCAATTCGATCTTATTGTTTGAGAGCTGAAGTGTAGATGTTAGCCCTCAGGCGAGGGGAATGTGGGAGCTCTAAAGTGGCAGTCGGTATCCTCCCAGCCTAGCCGCAGATTCAGTAATCAAACATAAGACTAGTTAATGTTCTTTGCACCTGGACCAAAGGGTAAAGAATAGGAATTCTCCTATTTGGCACAATACAATTAAAAACTTATTTAATTCTTCATTCACTTAATTCTCTAAAATAAGGAGAAGGATACTTTTCTGAAATATTATATTCAACCTTAAGTATTCTTAATTTTCGTATACTAGATTAGTAAGTAAGTTTACTTTAATTTGTCTTTGAAATTTTCTAACTTCCCTATGGGATCGATATCTAAGACTCTATTAGAGCCTTATTTTACTTAATAACGATACATATACTTGCGTAGTATCGACCCAACCCGCAATAACACAGTAATATTCGCTTCCAAAAGATGGCCAAAAACTTGACCCAATTTATAAATAGCGGCTAGTGTATAAAATCAAAATGTTATAAAATTTTAGAAACTATTTTACACACTAGGGGTACTACGCAAGTATACGTATCGTTTCAAGTAATATAGGGCTTTGAAACAAAGACCCCAGTATCGATCCCATGAGGAAGAATTATAGTAATAAATTTCTAAATATTATATTTCAAAAATCTTTTTGTATTTTACTATTAATTTACTAGATGCAAATAAAGAAAACAATAATAAGATAATGGTTTTATGAAAACTATATAAAATAAACAACATTCTTCCCTTCAATTAATCTAAGATTTTTAAAATAATTTAATATTCGTTAGAGAATTTGATTTATGGTAATGTGCCAAATATAGAAGCATTTATATTCTTTACCCTTTGATCCAGGCGCAAGGAACATTGGCTAATTTACAGATCAAGACTGGATGTATTGTTAGCAGAATGGGTTAATCTAGACTCACACTTCTAGATGTCCAAGGGTGGCTTTGTTCGACCCTACTAGTGACCCTTTCCTAATCTATAAATCAAATTATAAGAATTTAGTCTGTCACTCTAAAAACTTATCAATTCTACGCCCTTTAAATCTTATCTTCCTATTTATTTGCACTTCACCTTGAATAGCCCGCACATGGCCTTCGACTACCCAAGGATTCATGTGACACTTACAAGTTAAGAGTTTTTCTCCTTCTAGGTCTCAAAACTCTTCAACAGGTTTTAATAATTTAAATTGCCAATTTAAAAAGTAAAGTAAGATCAGGTAATAATTTCATCACAATGTTTTATAAATATTTTGAATTTCAATTCTCCATCGAATCTTTTATTATCTTAATTATCTCTTCATAATTAAAGGAAGAAAGTAAACTAACTACTCAGAACACATTGAATATAAACAGCAAAACATAATAAATAAACTTTGAATCAAATGTAAAATACTTATCTCAAATATTCCTTCTACATATCTTCTAATTTCTACTGACTCCACAATGTAATGAACTCTAGATGCAATAACTTAAAAATAAACTCACTAAACTAAACAAAAGTGTCCCTAAATTTCTCTCTCTATTTCTCTCTCTAAGGATGAGAGATCCTAAAGTGGATAAGAGAAAGGGGTTATAATGGGAGCACGTTATTCTGAAGAAATCAACTCCTATTTATAGGCTTCAAGGGTTGCCTTGAGGCACCTCTTCAAAACATGTCCACATTCAATGAATCTTCTAGAAGTTTTGTCTGGCGCCTAGGCGCCGGACACCGCGTCCAGTTCTTCGCACCTCATCACTTTGGCTCTCACCTCTTCGCGATTAAAACCTTTTTGGAGCATCCAAATGCAATGTATCACATGTCCTATTATCAAGGAACAACTGCCAGTCTTCTAGAATGTCCAATAACAGCTCTCTCCGTCAAAATAACGGTTCAAACGTTGTCAAAAACTTGACAGTTTCTGTATCGAGTCTGGCGCTTAGGCGCCAACTTCTGGCACCTAGGTGTCAGGCCATATTTTTTTATACTTTTTGTATTTTGCTCCATTTTTGCTCCTTTTTGCTCCTTTTTTCTTCTTTTTCTTTTTTGAACCTTTTTACATCACCTACATTCAAAAACACAAAAAAATACCTTTCATTAAAGTATAATATCCTTTGAAATTGATAATAATTAAGACATAAAGAAATAGGTATTTTTTATAGATCATTATCCATAATATAAATCATAAAATCCATAACAGAATCATCAGCATATTTTCAGTGCGGATCAAGTTTTTGGTGCCATTGTTAACTTTTTATCAAATTGTAAGTATAAATATCGAAAAGTGGATCAAGTTTGTGGCGTTGTTGTCGGGGAAGTGATGTAAAGTAATTATTAAGGTAATTAATAGAATTATTAAAATAATTACTAGAGTAACGGACTATTTTAAATATTACTTAAAAATTGTATGCGTAAATTTAGAAACGAAAATTTAATACCTTACAATTCAGAATTAGAGCGCACAATTAAAAGAATTAGAAAACAAAAGAGAGAAATTATAAATTTAACACAAATGGCAAATAATCCAGAAATTGAAAATATAATCCAACAAAGACCATTAAGAGACTATGCCTACCCTACATTAGATGAAATTCACCTAACTATTCAAAACTCTGATGTAGCTGCTAATTCATTTGAACTTAAACATGCAATTATCCAAATGGTACAGAATAATCAATTTAGTGGTTCACCATATGAAGATCCTAATTTACATCTTGCTAGTTTTTTGGAACTATGTGCTACATTTAAATATGAAGGAGTATCTAATGATGCTATTAGACTTAGGCTTTTTCCTTTTTCTTTAAGGGATAAGGCTAAGATGTGGTTAAATTTATTAGCACCTGGATCAATTAAAACATGGAGAGAATTATCACAAAAATTTCTATCCAAATATTTTCCTCCTTCGAAAACTGCAAAACTTTGAAATGATATGACATCTTTTAGTTAGTTTGATGGAGAATCCATATATGAATCTTGGGAGAGATTTAAAGAACTTCTTAGGAAATGCCCACATCATGTGTTGCCAGATTGGTTAATTATACAAACTTTTTACAATGGATTAGTAGGATCTCTTAGATTAATCATTGATGCTGCTGGTGGAGGTTCATGAATGTCAAAACCATTTGATGAAGGCTATGCATTAATAGAATAAATGGCTACTAACAATTTTCAATGGTCTGTTGAAAGAATAAATCCTAAAAAGATAGCTAGTGTTCATGAAAATGATGCAATATCTATGTTAGCTTCTCAAATTCCTGCAATATCAAAGAAATTAGATTATTTTGGAATGAATTACTCTCCTACAATATTAGAAGAAAACTCATCTGGACAAATTATAGATTCTCAATCTCCTTATGAAACTATAAATGCTATTAATAATAGACCCAATAACCATTATGCGAATTATTATAATCTTGGTTGGAAGAATCGTCCAAATTTTAATTGGAATAACAATACAGCTAATCAACAATGGATGAACAACTCTACAGGAAATCCACCTAATCAAGGAAATACAAATTATAAACCATCTTATCCACCTAGATTTAATAACACTCAATTTAAAGATAAGAAGTAATTTATAGAAGAATTAATATTAAGTATGGGTCAGCACTTGCAAAATCAGAGGAAATCAATTACAAATTCAAGGAAATCAATTACAAAATCAAGGAACAACAATTAAAAATATTGAAACTCAACTCGGACATATTGTTACTGCACTTAACAATAGAATTCCTGGAACTTTTCCTAGTAATGTGGAAATAAATCCTAAAGACCAAGGAAAAGAACAAATTAAAGCGATACAATTAAGAAGTTGAAAAGAGTTGGAGACTAAACTTCAGAAAGAAACAAAAAGTAAAAATGAGGAAGTGCAAATTGAGAAAGAAAAGGATCAACAAGATCAAAACTTAGAAAATCCATTGATCCTTATGAAAATATCTTTAGAAAAACCACCACCACCATTTCCTCAATGACTTAAACAACATAAAAAAGATAAGAAATTTGCTAAATTCCTTGAAATTTAAAAAAAAATAACGGTAAATATTCCTTTTGTAGAAGCATTAGAAAAAATGCCTAATTATGTAAAATTTATGAAAGATATTTTAAATAAAAAATGAAAATTTACAGATAATAAAACTGTTGCACTTAGCGAAGAGTGTAATGCAATTATTCAGAAAAAGCTTCCTGAAAATTTAAAAGATCCTAGTAGTTTCACTATACCTTTCACTATTGGAGAAAAATTTTATGGAAAAGCTTTGTGTGACTTAGGAGCAAGCATAAATTTAATGCCTCTATCAATTTTTAAAAGATTAGAATTAGGAGAAATTTCACCTAATTCAAGTAACTCTTCGGCTAGTCGATCGTTCTGTGACTTATCCTAAGGGAGTTATTGAAGATGTGTTAGTAAAAGTGGATAAATTTATCTTCCCGGTAGATTTTATTATTCTAGATATGGAAGAAGATAAAGAAATTCCAATAATATTAGGAAGACCCTTTTTAGCCACTGGAAAAGCTATGATTGATGTTCAGAAAGGGGAATTGACTATGAGAGTAAACGATCAAAAAGTAACTTTTAACATAGCAAAATCAATGAAATATCTTGCTTTAGAAAAAGATGATGAATGTTTTCGAATGGAAATACTTAAACATTTGCAAAATGAACATTTTAAAGAATATTATGAAGAAAAGATAGAAGAAGAAAATATAGAATTAATTGAAGAAGCAAATAATGAAAAACTGGATTATATACAGGAAAAATTTCAAATGTTGGATAATATTGAAAAAGCTGAAAAGAATATAGTTTCGTCAATAATTAGATCTCCTGAACTCGAATTAAAAATTTTACCTAATCATTTAAAATATGTTTACTTAGGTACCCATTCAACCCTACCAGTTATTTTATCAGCTGAATTGAATGAATCACAAGAATATAAATTATTAGACACATTAAAAAATATAAGAAAACTTTTGGTTGGACTTTAGCAGATATTAAAGGAATTAGTCCTTCAATCTGTATGCACAGAATTATTTTAGATAATGAACATAAGCCAAGAGTAGATCCTCAAAGGAGATTAAACCCAATAATGAAAGAAGTAGTCAAGAAAGAAATATTAAAATAGTTAGATAATGGTATTATATATCCTATTTTGGACAGCGCTTGGGTAAGCCCAATTCACTATGTTCCTAAGAAAGGAGGAGTGACCATTAAAGCTAATGAAAATAACGATTTAATACCTATAAGATAAGTGACTGGATGGCGTATATGTATTGACTATAGAAAATTAAATGCAGCCACTAGGAAAGATCACTTCTCATTACCATTTCTAGACCAAATGTTGGATAGATTAGCCGGACATAAATATTTTTATTTTTTAGATGGATATACCGGTTATCATCAGATACATATTGCTCCTGAGGATCAAGAGAAAACTACATTTACTAGTCCTTATGGAACATTTGTTTTTTGAAGAATGCCTTTTGGATTATGTAATGCACCTGCAACATTCCAGAGATGTATGATGTCTATATCTAGTAAATTAATTGATGATGGAATAGAAGTATTTATGGATGATTTCTCTGTATTTGGAACGTCATTTGATGCATGCTTGAATCATCTTGAAAAAGTATTAGAAGTATGCGAGAAAACTAACTTAGTTCTAAATTGGGAAAAATGTCAATTTATGGTTGCAGGAGGAATTGTATTAGGGCATAAAATTTCAGAAAATGGCATGAAAGTAGACCCTGCAAAAATTCAAGTTATAGCTAAATTACCACCTCCAACTACAGTAAAAGGGGTAAGAAGATTTCTTGGACATGTTGGATTCTATAGACGCTACATAAAAGATTTTTTAAAAATTACTAAACCTCTATGCCAACTTTTAGAAAAGGATAAGAAATTTGAATTCACAACTGAATGCTTAAATTCATTTGAATTATTAAAAGATAAATTAATCACAGCACCTATAATAGTTTCACCTGATTGGGAGAAACCATTTGAACTTATGTGTGATGCTAGTGATTATGCTATAGGAGCAGTACTTGGGCAAAGATATGATAAAATTTTTAAAGTCATATACTATGCTAACTCTTAATATTGTTAAATTGAATTATACAGTTACTCAAAAAGAGCTATTAGCAATTGTTTATGCCTTTGATAAATTTAGGCCTTTTCTAATTGAAAATAAATGTATTGTACATACTGATCACTCTGCTATTAAATATCTAATGCAAAATAAAGATTCCAAACCAAGATTAATTAGATGGATATTACTAATGCAAGAATTTGATTTTGAAATCATTAACAAAAAGGGAACTGATAATCAAATAGCAGATCATTTATCAAGACTAGAATTTAATGAAATATCTAATACTGATAATGAAATTACTGACAGTTTTCCTGACGAACAATTATATAATATAAATGAGTGGAAAATACCATGGTATGTTGACATAGTAAATTATATTGTAAGTGATATTTTACCACGTATGTTAACTTTGCAACAACAGAAAAAATTCATTCATGATGCTAAAACATATTTTTGGGATGAACCATATTTATATAAGCAATGTTAGGATCTTATAATTAGAAGATGCGTGCCTTATGAAGAAACATAACAAATCATTCAGAAATATCATGATTCTGATTTTGGAGGACATTTTGAAATAGATAAAACTACATATAAAATTTTACAATCTGGATTTTATTGGCCTACTCTTTTTAGAGATGTTTATAGATATATTAAAACTTGTGATAGATGCCAACGAGTAGGAAATATATCTAGAATAAATGAAATGCCTCTAAATTTTATATTAGAAGTTAAAATTTTTGATGTTTGGGGATTAGATTTTATGGGACCATTTGTTCCTTTATTTGGAAATTTATGTATATGAGTTGTTATTGATTATGTTTCTAAATGGATTGAAGCACAAGCTTTACCTCGATGTGACACTAAGAGTGTTTCAAAGTTTCTAATGAAAAATAGTTTTACTAGATTAGGAATGCCAAGAGTGATTATCACTGACGGAGGTTCTCATTTTAGAAATAAATATATTCACAAACTAGTAGAAAAATTTAACATTATTCATAAGATATGAACTGCTTTTCATTCATAAACCAGTGGATTAGCTGAAGTTTCTAATTGAGAGATTAAACGTATTTTAGAAAAGACTGTAAATCCTAATAGATTGGATTGGTCTATAAGACTAGACACTGCATTATGGGCATACATGACTGCTTATAAATCTCCAATTGGAATGACTCCTTACAGGCTTATTTATGGAAAGACTTAGCACTTATCAGTTGAATTAGAACATAAAGCTTATTGGGCAATTAAAAAAATTAATTACAATCTGAAAGAAACTGGTGAGAAAAGATTATTGCAATTGAATGAACTAGAAGAATTAAGAAATGAATCTTATCATAATAATAGAATTTATAAAGAAAAAATGAAATTACGGCATGATCGGAAGATTAACCTGAAGAATTTTGAGCGAGGACAAGAGGTTTTGCTTTATAATACAAGATTAAAATTATTTCCTGGGAAATTGAGATGGTTAGGGCCTTTCACTATAACTCAAATATTTTCATATGGAATTATAGAAATTGAAGATCCAAAAACTGGGCATAGATTTAAAGTAAACAGACATAGATTAAAACCTTATTTTGAAAGGATAAGACCAAATTTTAAAGTGGTTTTAATACTCAATCAACCTGATTACTAATTAAATTAGGTCGGGCTGACGACGTTAAACCAAGCGCTTTATGGGAGGCAACCCATAATAGTTATTAATTATGATCTATTTATTAAAGTTATTGAAAAATTAAAATATAGAATGAATTCTACTCATTTTACATTTTAGAATCATCAGAAATTTGAATCTATACAAAGAAATCAGAAAATATTCGGACCGGAGCGAAAAATTGGGCAATTTACCTAATATCGCCAATGGCAAGATCGATCCCATCGATAGCGAGATCGGTGCGCCCAATTTCAATTTAAATTAATTAACTATCCCGTCGAAGGTGAGATCGTTACCGCCGACGGCGAGATAGTTCAAAAGTGGTTCTTCTGAGTTATTTTGCGGTTTTGGACGGTTCTAAGGGCATTTCTCTATATAAAACATTTAAAACTTCATTTTGACACTATCTTCTTCCATAGAAACGACTAGAGTCCCTCCAAAACAATTTATTATGGCCTCCAAACTACTTGAAACCATGAAATCTAGAGTTTTTAACTCACGAAAGTTTGTCAGTTTTGAGGCTCAGCGACTATTCAACAAGGTTTTGATGAAGAAACATCTGATCAAAGAAAGAGGATTCGTAAACAGAGGAGCGGAGAATTCAACAACAACAATTGAAGAAATGATTGTTCAGTGACGTTGGGAGGTATTCTACTATACAACATCTGCTGTAGTCATTCCAGTTGTAAAAGAATTCTACTATAATCTACATGCGATCCATAATGGAAGTGTTTATGTAAGAGGCAGATGGGTAACTTTCACTCCTTCTCGAATAAATGAGTTATACTCGATTGAAAATACCGCTGTTTGCCACTATTCAAATTTTGTTCCTACAAGATACAACATGAATGAGATCTACAGATATCTGAGCGACGAACCTGATGATTAGGAATTATGAGAAGACGGGTATGTTAGTTTTTCTGTGTCACTTCTTAACCCCGTCTCAAAGCATTGGTATTTCTTTATTTCATCAAAATTATTACCCACTATGAGGGTAACAAAGTTTCGAAGGAATGCACAATCTTAAATTATTGTATTCAATCTGGATTGCCTATTGATGTTGGATCTATCATTGTGAAGTCTGCATTAGGATTAATTGTGCATGGGTCAATTCATGGACTTGGACACCCATCAATTATATTTGCTTTATGTAGTCAGTACCAAGTTTCCTACGAAGCTTGGGAAAAAGTGTTGTTGCCTTGGAAACCACTAGATCCGACATATATGTTTCCTACATTGGATCATAACGATGAAGCAGTAATTATTTCTGATCAAGCATCTCAAAACAATCCTTTAGTTAAGCCCTTGACTAATAGAACAAACCACATTTTAAGGAAACTTAAAGGATTGGAGAAGGAACTACATAATGTGATGAATTCTATTGATAATATCTATGATTTATTTGATCACATCGATTGGAGAATGAAGGAGTACTTAGATCATACAGGACACCTGGAGGCAAGTTTTATACAACTATTGAGACAGAAAGGGTGGATTGAAGAAGATTCTACTGCAGAATTCCCTTTCAGGGCTTTCTATAATTTGTTTGTGCACATGCGTTCTATTGGAAAAATCAGAGAAGAGATCAGTTCAGATTCAGATGAGTAGCAAAGATTTCTATTCATATTATATGTATGTGTGTTGATTTGAATTTAGTTTTTTATATAAATTGGACTTTACGTAGATAATCTCAGTTTATATGAGATTGTATGTTGTTTGTTTAGTCTCAGCATTTAGAATCTCGTGGTGTGGATTGCAATGCTGAGTTAAATGTGTTTGGGTTAATTTGATAAGTAAATAGTTAGTTATGTAGTGTTTGAAGTTTGTAAGTTCATGGATTTCATTTATAAAGTTATAATGTTTGTGTTGTGTGAAATTATGTGTTAGTATAGTATCTAATCTTAGTAAAAAAAATAATAATAAATATGTCAAATTTAGTGACTGGAACAATGAACAAGGCTTAATCTAGATTAAAACATTGTAAAAATTAAAAATATTAAAAATTTTGGAAACCCCACCGACAGCAAGAAAATCCCGCCGACGGCGAGGAAAAGTCCGCTGACAGCGAGAAAATCCCGCTGACGGCGAGATTTTCCTGAAACTTTGGCCTTCGTTAATTAATTAGCTCGCCAACGGCGAGAAATTTCTCGCTGACAGCGAGATCGCGAAATATACTTTATTTGACCGGTCAACCGAAACTATTCATCGTCTCCCTCCTTAAAAACTTAAAAAAACTGACCAAGGGTTTGTGGAATCTTGGATTTGAAGCAATTTCAACACATTTTGACGTCGGATTTTATCTTCCCTTGGTAAGAGCTTCACTCCTATGTAAAATTTTTTTATTTTCACCATAAATTTCTTCTACATTGAGAAATTTTGGAAAAATTGAAATGAGAAGAAAAGGACTTGGAAGAAATTCATGGAACTTAATTTAGATTGATTTTAGTAACTATTGGAAGCCATCTTAGTAATATTTAAAAATTTAGTTAAGATTTTTTGTGAATTTCACAGATTGAAAAATGGCTGCACGTCAAAAGAGAAGAATGGATTACGACGAAACTTGTTTTGTGAATGCAAGGGCACAATCAAGATATTTTCACAATATTTAAGCCAGGAAATGCATTCAGGATCGAGTTTTCAAAAATCCTGGAGGTGAAGTAGAACAAATAATTAAAGAAAAAGGATGGGAAAATTTCTGTTTCATAACCAACAGAGCCGCTGTGGAAGTAGTAAAAGAATTCTATGTTAACTCGACACGAGTCGAAGATGCACCGGTTAAGGTTAGAGGATTTTTGTGGAATTCAGCGCTGCAAGAATAAATGCTTATTACGAAGTGCAAGACACTTACACCAGTGAGTATGATACATTTGGAACTATGGAAGGACCATTGGAAGAGGTGATCGACTTTCTCATTGACGGGAAAGGAGTTCGGAAAATGAAGCAGCTAGAACGGGTAAACTTCCCTCTTTCTATGTTGAATGCATCATCTAAAGCCTGGCACTATTTTATTTGTTCTACCTTTTTACCTGCTTACCACCATAGTGAGGTAACAAGAGATAGAGCAGTTCTGAATTTCTGCATTCATAACCAAAAAAGTATTAATGTGGGAAGTATAATTTAAAAGAATATATTAGCCACCGCAAGAAGTGAAAGTAGAGGCAAGATCTATGCACTCTGCCAATTATCTGGGGTAGAGGCAAGAGATGATGAGGAATGGGTGGAGCCTATGAAACCCATTTCTCCAGCTAATATTAAGAAATATGATTCCCACGAAGGATGGAGATCTGGGACAAGGAGTTATGTACCTTCTTCGAGTAGAGATATTCCCTCTACAAGTTATGACCCTCCTCCCTATAGTACTCCTACCCTTCAGGATTTGATGAACGAGATAACTTTACAGCAGAAAAGTTTTGAGAAAATAGAAGAAAAACTGGAGCATATTGATTAGAGAATTGGAGGCTTAGAAAGAAGACTTGATTATGACAGCGAGTATCTCTAAAGACATTCAGAGTATGAGATATCCTATTATGATGTTGAAAATCGTTACAGGAGAGGAGAGCTTGATGTTGTATTTTCTGAGTGCCCCCGATATACTCATTACCAGCCTAATCCACCCACTGATCAAGGAAATGACGATATAGTTTGGGACTTTGATGTAGAAGATTAGATGTTATGTTTAATTGTTTAGTTATAGAGTCTGATGTTGTTATTGTTTGTTTGTTGTATTACATTTTAGTATTGATGTTTTAGTTTATGAATTTGATTATGATGTAGTGTTGATTGTTTTAATATTATTGTTAAAGTTTAAGAGTTTTTAAATTTGTAATGTTTTTAGACTGCTATTGTAATCTTGGATTGAATTAGTAAATGTATGTGGATGTAGTATAATATGTTAGTATAAAATGTGGTAATATTGTGTTAAATTTCTTTACCGAGCACTTTCTTTAATATTTAGTGTATAGAAAAATACTAACAGTACAGGTTAATTAAGTAATGGAAAAAGCTCGCGTAACTTCAAAAGAAGAAATACCTAAAGCTCAAATGTATGATTTAAATATTACAGTTTATTTCCTTTTCACCCTATATAGATAGATATAAAAATTTAAGTTTGGGGGAGGGAAAAATACAAATTTAATTATTAAATTGTTCTCAATTTACATTTTCAAAAATTATTATAAAAATAAATTTTTGTAGTAATTTTAATTCAGTAAACTAGATTTGATTTATTTAATTATTATAGAAAGTTAAAATAAATACTTTTAATGATTAACTAATTTTTAGATTAAAGATATTTAGTATAAGAGAATAAGAATATAGTTAACTATTTAAAGTAAGAAAAACTATATTTTCAAATTTGAAATTCTTAAATATTTAGTTGAGAAAGAAAAGATTGAAATACAATGAAGTAAAGGCTTTGAAATATATATAAGAGAAATAAATGTTTTCACTTTCAAATTTAGGAAGAGGAAAATGAAGTTCAAAATTATTAACAGGTGTTGACCTCATTTTTGATGAGGTCTTCAAAATTATTACTTAGGATCTAGCCTTAGGCTTTTCCTTTGACTGTCTTAGAGGACTAGAAATGGAACCTACCCTTTAGAAGTCCAAACACCTCTTGACTCCATGCAAACCCCACAAGCTTGATTGTAGACCCCTAATCACCTGTAGGGTCGAAATTAAATGCGGAAGTTTAAAGGATGAGTTCCTATGTGGCTCTTTGGCCTTAGGACCGCTCCTGCGGCCCGGTCCGGTGAAGAGCTGACTTATACACACACTACATTTATACACTACACTTTCACACACCTATACTCAACTTGACCTTCTGACTCATGTAGGTGATTCACATGGATGGTCCTTAACCCCTAAGCCCTTGGCTAAGAGGGTAGGAACAACATATCGGATGCCTCAAATGAGTCCCTTCATGGCTCATGCGGGCTTGATATGGCTTCATGGCTCAACCAAAATGATTTTATTCCACTTATATTCACCCAATCTTCAATTTTCCAAATTTTCAATTTTTGACCCCCGGACCCTACACCCGCTAGCTCTACCCAAAACCCTTGAAACTACCCAAATTTCTCAAAAATTTCCAAATCACCCAAAATTCTCCAAAATCATTCCTAAACATTTCTCTCCACTCAAATTGACCATCCATACCCAAAATATCAAAAATTCCAAAAATACCTCCCAATACCCTCCAAATACCCAAAATACCCCTCTTGACCCAAAAATCCAAAAATTCAGAAAATTCCCAGAAAATTCCAAAAAATCCCAAATATTCCCAATTACATTTTGTTCAACTACACCATGGGCTAATTTTGTCAATTTACCCCACTTTTATCAAAACCCCCAATTTGACCCATTTTAACCCAAAGTGAACCCAATGTCAAACCAAGCCTACCCAATTGACCCAAATTCTGGTCCAATTCAATTCTAAACTTCAGTTAAACATTCCCAACACCAATCTAGACCAAATCCAAGTTCAATTTGATTGACATTTGGATCCAATTTTACTTTTGGCCTTAAAGCCCAATTTGGACCCATGACCCAAACCTAACCCAAACTCACCCAATTCAACTCCAATTAACTCCAAATCTTTTCTAAACCTTCCTTAACATCCCTACAAACAAAACACTAACATGATTTGCCCAACATTTAAGCCCAAACCCCACTTAAATTCAACCCAAAACCAAAAAGCCCAATTTTGACCTAAACCCAAACCTAACCCAAATAAGCCCAAACCCCAAAATCAAAGCCCAACCAAAGTCAAAACCTCTTTGAAACACTCTCATAAACATTTCCCAACATTAATTTTACATCAATTTCAACTCTAGCCCAACATTGGCCCAAGTTAGCCCAATTTGACCTATATTGGCTCATTCACCAAAGAAGCCCAAATTCAACCCAATTCAAACCCAAATCACTCCCAATTTTCTCCAAGTCACTCATGACACATCCATGAGCTAAACCCAACAATTATTTGGCCCAAGCCTTTACTAAAATTCCATCCTAAAATCCATTTTAAAATCCAAAAGCCCACTTCCCTAAACCTTCCTAAAAGCCCATTTCCACCAAATACAAAAGCCCAAAATTGGCCCTAAAGCCCACATGACATTTCCATTTGCCATCCATTTAATCAAAGCCATTCCCTAAGTTATAATCCCATCATCAAATAATTCCAAATCAAACCTCATGCCAAATCACCCCTAAATACCAAAATTTTTATTAAATCCATTTCCATGAAATTGACTTGACTTTTCCCAAGCCAAAGGTGAGCCATGAAGCCATGCATGAGCCACATGGAAGCCATGAGAGCCTCTTTACATGTCACCATGCCATTTTGGGCAAAAGGAGGAGACTCTTTCCTTAATTCCTAAAGGTGATTAACCACTCCCTCGATTCCACTAAATCTTGCTTAAGCTTAATCGTACTTGGATGGTGACCATTCCCCACTCGATTAAGTCGACCTAAATCACTTTCTATTCAGCCTAAACCAAGCCTTGGGTGGTGCACCTAGCCCAAATGGAGGGGTTGACCAATTTGAGCCAAAATGAGCCCTCTCCCATTCCATTCTAATCCAAGCCTTTTACACATGGCATTTGCCAATCGCCTACACTAAACCCTAGCCCGACCCACCCGAACAAGATGGTGACCAATGCTCGGCCGGCCAGCCACCGAGTCGCCGGAAAACACCATGGCCGAGAGCTCACATGAGAGCCAACTTTGGAATTCTCCCTCGTTGAGCCGCCCCATGCCCAATGGCCACCATGGTCGTTCTTCCCATGCCCGGAGCAAGCTCGATCCCAAGCCCTAACTCTCCCCGGGAGGCCCTCCACCCTCTCCTATTTAAACACCACCCCCTCACCGCCATGAGAAGAGAGTTGCACAAACCTTGCCGAAACTCCGCCAAAATTGTTCCAAACCCTTCTCCACCCTTAAAGCGACTTGATCCCCGATGTCAATTTGCCCTAATCCCCACCGACAAAATCCAATTTCTCAATCGAAATTCCACCCAAAACCGAGGACACTTCTCCACAATGGATCAATCCTCAAATTGATTGGTCCTACACCTTCACCGGACTAAGAGAAGGTGTCCACCGAAAAAGCCCCATCTCCGAAGCCACCCGAGCTTGCTCCAGGCCTCCAAGCTTTGTGATCGTACTGTGGTCGAAATCCTACCTAGTGCAATTCACCGCACCGGGAGACTTCATCCGGAGCTTGCCGGGACGCAATCGAAGGTGACACAACCCTCAGATTGAAGCCACACTTCTCTGAGCAAAGGTATGAGCTAATTCTTCATCCCGAGCTTTTGGAGATTCTCCATTTCAAATGGTTTAATTTCAATGCATGATCACCGTATAAATGTATTCGTCTCTTTAAGACGAATCCATAGAGCATAAGAACACGAAAATCCATTGAGTATCGAGTGAGATAATAGGGATTTAGTGTGGACGACTCTCGGGTGAGGACGCTTGGGGACGATGAATGGATGCCGTCCATTTAATACACGCACGGACGGACGGCTCAGATTAGGTCGGATCGGTAGATGATACGCGGAAGGCGGGACCCGGGCTGTTGACTCAAGCGGCGGCGTCGAATGGGAGCGCGCCACGCGGCACTTCGGAGATGCTAAGGTTGACGCGGCGCCGACTCGGATAAATAGAAAATTAGGGATTTTCTCGATTTATTTAATTCCCTAAACTTCAAAAATCCATAACTTTGTGTAGGAAAATTAGAAAAATAAAATAAAAATACCCTCTCGCTCAAGGTGAATAGAGGAGAATAATGTGGAAAAGAAATCATTTAATTTCATCAAGTATTTTATTTTTAATAATTTATTTACTGTCTGCATTATTTTAATTCTCCATGCATATAGGAAATTCACCATGGCATGTGACCATTGGGCTTTTGAAGCCTCTGAATTTGGGAAGATTTCCTGAATTTTCCAAAGTCAGAGGCCATCCCTATAAGAAGTTATTGATTTTTCAAATTCATGTTACTGCTTTGAGTATTTTAATTCCAATAATTAGCATGTTGTGAAATAAATTCTAGGAAAATTTGGTGATGTCTCTTATGACCAGAGGACCCTAAGAAAAATAGGTTTTGAGTTAACTCATTTAAAATAATCCTAATTGGCTTAAACACCCAAAATAGATCCCTAATTAATTAGAGCTAACCATACATCAAATTGACTTGAAATAAATTCTCCACTGACCTTTAGGATCAGAGAAACCCACCATAAAAATTTGAAGTCAATTGGACTTGGTTAGTCCTACTAAATGGGTTGATTAAGCCATTTAGGCAATTTGAACTTTAAAAATTCATAACTTTCAAAATACTTTTTAAAAATTCACCAAATTGGTTTTGGAGCCTCTCTGATATCAGGGGAATTTAAGAAAATTAAAATTTCAATTTTCTAAAAAAGTTGATTTTTTATATTATTTTAATATTTTAATAATTAAAAAAAAATAAAAATCATAAAAATAATAAAATTCACCAAAATGTCACATTTTAAATTTTAATCACTTAGGAACAAACCCCATATTTTTCTTAGGTCTATTTAATGAGATATTAAATTTTAAAGCCCTAAGGTAATTTAAAAATTAAAAAATACATTTTTTTTAGCATTTTCACTAAAATAATTATAATAAATCATAGAAAAATCAGAAAATTGAAAAAATTGATTTTCTGATTTCCTTGATATCAGAGAGATTTTTAAAAAAATATAAATTTCATTTTTCAACCTTTATTTTATTTTTTAAATTAATTAATACTACAAAACTTAAAATAATTATAATAAAAATAATATAATTCAAAAAATCACCAAAATTAGTCCAAGTGGTCCTCTGGTCATTAGGAATGTCCCATAATTTTCTTAAGGACAGAAACTTTCTCTTGGTCATATTATTAAATTTCCCTTGGAAATTCCTATTTTCCACTAAAAATAATTATATAAATAAATTAAATACAGAAAAATCACATTTTCTCCTCTCATGTCTTTATTGACAAATGAGTGAAGTCACATAAAAATTTCAAGTTCATTTGAGCTCAATTTAGTGAGTTATGAAATTATTAAGCTTGAAGGGTAAAATGGTAATTAAAAACTTTAACCCCTAATTAAAACTTTAGGTTTAATAAAAATTAACAAGTAAAATATTTGATCCTTATATGATTTGGATGATTGAAATTTAAATAATTAAAGGGTAAAAACCCATTAAACAATTTAAAATAATTGAAATAAACCTTAATTAAATAATTGATTAAATTTGGAAGAATAATAAAATTGGAATTATTAAATAGGGATATTATTATTAGGAAGAGATTTATTCTTTAATTTAAAAAATCCCTAAATTAATCATTTCAATAATATTTAATTCCTAATTAAAAATGATAACTCAAATTTAAATTTTAAAATGTTAAAGGACTAATCATTAAATTAAATTAAAAAGTTAAATTATTAAACTCTTTTAAATTTTCAATTAAATTAAAATTAAAAATAAAATTAAATTAAAGATTAAATTAAATTAAATCAAATAAATTAAATTAAATTAAATAAATTAAATTAAATTAAAATAAATAAATAAATTAAATTAAATTAAATTAAACTAAATTAAATTAAAAAAATATTAAATTAAAGATTAAATTAAATTAAATTAAATCAAACAAATTAAATCAAATTAAATTAAATTAAATTAAATTAAATTAAATTAAATTAAATCAAATTAAATAAATAAATTAAGTTAAATTAAATTAAACTAAATTAAATTAAAACAAATTAAATTAAATTAAATTAAATTAAAACAAATTAAATTAAATTAAATTAGATTAAATTAAATTAAATTAAAAATAAATCAAATTAAATTAAATTAAAGGAAATTAAATCAAATTAAACTAAATTAATTTAACATCAAATCAAACTAAATCGAATTAAATTAAATTAAATTAAAATTAAAATTAAATTAAATTACATTAAAGTTAAATTAAATTGAATTAATTAACATTACCAAAGACATAAAGAAATTAAATATAAAGCAACTTGAACACTATTCCAAATTTAAACCCTTTAACTGAAGTTAAACTAAATCATAAACCATTTGAACACTAATTTGCCCTCGAGAGCTTTGGTTATCATAACTCCTAAACGAACGTTAAATGAAATGCTACTTCACTTATAGTGATATTCAAATGTCCTAGTTCACCGAGCAAGATGACAAAACTTGAATCCCGGACGATTAATTCATTTATATAATTAAATTCATTTGGACTTAAAACAATCCTAGAAATATTGAAAAGATGTTTAAGATTTGTCTTAAGCACTTCCTCGATATGATAGGATGTTAACAAGAATAATTGAACTTAATTATTCTTTGATGAAGAAAATCGTCCTCAAACCAAAACACAAGAACCTAGACGTCATAGGAAATGACTAGCTATAGGATTAAGAACTTGGTAGAAAACCATAACCCTTCCCTTAGCTCTAACTAGGAACTTGCTTAAATATCCTTATTGTGTTTTAAGTGCAGCTTGGGATGACGGGAAGACCCTCCAGGTACTCTTTTATTTTATTGCAATTTACATTATTGTAATTTCTTTAATTGCATCACACTTACTTTTTCTTGCATGATAAACAACTGTTGCATGAAAACCCACACCTTTAGGATGGTCCCTAAAACTTAAACCAAAACTAAGTTAAAAGTCATTACAAGATAAAATTCACCGCCACAACATTTCAAAATATAAAACAACTCAAAATTTAATCACAAACGTAACACAAAACCGCAATTACAACTAAATTAAAACGTCCCGTTGGATGATCGGGAATACCTCGGATGATGTAACCTACGTGTTGCTAACGGGATTTCCCACGGTCTAAATGAAAGTGTGGAACTCATTCAATTGAGTTTAGCAAATTCATCCGGACTAAGTGAATTCGATAAAAATAACGATGCCGGAAGGATGGAACCGTGGGATCTTAACCGGTGTCGTTATAATCAACTTTAAGATTTGTTTTAATTAAAACACAAAAACACTTGGAAATTAAGACTTCTCTAAACCAAAACACTTCTCTCATCTCCTGATTTATGACTGTTGACCTCATTTTTGATGAGGTCTTCTCTTCTTTTTTTAGTACTTAGGATCTAGCCTTAGGCTTTTCCTTTGACTATCTTAGAGGACTAGAATTGGGATCCACCATCTAGAATTTCAAAACACTTCTTAACTCCCCGCAAACTCCACAAACTCGACCGTAGACCCCTAATCACCTGCAGGGTTGAAATCAAATGTGGAAGTTTAAAGGATGAGTTCCTATAGGACTCTTTCGGCCTTAGGACCGCCTCGGCGGCTCGGTCCAGTGAAGGGGCTGACTTACACACACACTACACTCATATACTACACTTTCACACACCTCCTAAAACCACACCCATACCTAACTCGACCTCCCGACTCATGTAGGTGATTCACATGGATGGTCCTTAACCCCTAAACCCTCGCAAGAGGTTAGGAACAACATAGATGAATGCCTCAAATGAGTCCCTTCATGGCTCATGTGGGCTTGATGTGGCTTCATGGCTCAACCAAAATGATTTTATTCCACTTACATTTACCCAATCTTCAATTTTCCAAATTTTTAATTTTTGACCCCCGGGACCCTACACTCGCCTAACCTACCCAAAGCCCTTGAAATTACCCAAATTTTTCAAAATTTTCAAATCACCCAAAATTCTCCAAAACCAATCCCAAACATTTCCACATCACTCAAATTGATCATTCATACCCAAAAATACCAAAAATTCCAAAAATACCTCCCAATACCCTCCAAATACCCAAAATACCCCTCTTGACCCAAAAAATCCAAAAATTCAGAAAATTCCCAGAAAATTCTAGCAAATCCCAAATATTCCCAATTTCATTTTGTTCTACTACACCATGGGCCAATTTTGTCAATTTACCCTACTTTTGTCAAAACCCCCAATTTGACCCATTTTAACCCTAAGTGAACCCAATGTCAAACCAAACCTACCCAATTGACCCAAATTCTGGTCCAATTCAATTCTAAACTTCAATTCAACATTCCCAACACCAATCTAGACCAAATACAAGTCCAATTTGATTGACATTTGGATCCAATTTCACTTTTGGCCTTAAAGCCCAATTTGGACCCATGACCCAAACCTAACCCAAACTCACCCAATTCAACTCCAATTAACCCCAAATCTTTTCTAAATCTTCCTTAAAATCCCCACAAGCAAAAAACTAACATGATTTGCCCAAAATTTAGACCCAAACCCCACTCAAATTCAACCCAAAGCTAAAAGGCCCAATTTTGACATAAACCCAAACCTAACCTAAATGAGCCCAAACCCCAAAATCAAAACCCAACCAAAGTCAAAACCTCTGTGAAACACTCCCATAAACATTTCTCAACATTAATTTTACATCAATTTCAACCCTAGCCAAACATTGGCCCAACTTGGCCCACTTTGACCTATATTGGCCCATTCACCAAAAGAACCCAAATTCAACCCAATTCAAACCCAAATCACCCCCAATTTGCTTCAAGTCACTCATGACACATCCATGAGCTAAACCCAACAATTATTTGGCCCAACCTCTTTACAAAATTCCCATCCATAAATTCATTTTTAAACTTAAAGACACATTCCTTAAACCATTTTAAAAGCCCATCTTTTACCACATCCAAAGGCCCAAAATTGGTCCCAAAGCCCATATGACATTTCCCCTCATCATACTTTCAATTAAACTCAATACCTAAGTCCTAAATTCATCATCAAATCATCCCAAATCAAGCCATATGCCAATTCCCATTAAAATACCAAAATTCACAAAACCCTTTTTCATGAAATCGACTTAACTTTCCCTAAGCCAAAGGTGAGCCATGAAGCCATGCATGAGCCACATGTGAGCCATGAGAGCCTTGGACACTCCACCATGCCATATTGGGTAAGAAGAGGGAGGGCTTTCCTTAATCCCTAAAGCTCATTAGCCATAATCATGATTCACCTAAACTTAAATTTAATCCAAATATATTTGGATGGAGACTTCTCCATGCCAAACCAACTCGATCCCTTTGATCCCCCACAGCATCCAAAGCCACCTCGAAGGGTGCACCAAGCCCAAATGGGTGGATTGACCCATTTAGACTCAAAACTAGCCATGCCCCATTCTACTTTGGATCAAAGCCTTTACACATGGCAATTGCCAATCGCTTGCACCAAGTCCCAGCCCGACCCACCCGACCTCGAGAGTGACCCAAGCTCGGCCGGCCGGCCATCGGTCGCCGGAAAACACCATGGCCGAGAGCTCACATGTGAGCCAACTTTGGAATTCTCCTCGCCGAGCCGCCCCATCCCCAGTGGCCATTGTAGCTGTTCTTCTCTTGCCAAGAGCAGCTCGATCCCAAGCCCTAACTCTCCCCGGGAAGCCCTCCACCCTCTCCTATTTAAACACCACCCCTTCTCGGACATGGGAGGTGCTGAAACAAACCTTAAGGAAACTCTGCCAAAATTGTTGCAGACTACTCCCCATACATAGAGCATTTGATCCCCACCGAATTCCAGCCTCAATTCCCTCCAAGTCGAGCTCAATTTTGAGTTCAAACTTTAGTATAAAAACCAGGACACTTCTTCACAGTGGATCAATCCTCAAATTGATTTGTCCTACACCTTCACTCGTACCAAGAGAAGGTGTCCACCAGCAAAAGCCCCATCTCCAAAGCCACCCAGCTTGCTCCAGCCTCCAAGCTTTGTGATCGGCCGTGGTCAAAATCCTACCTAGTGCAATTCACTAGACTCAGGAGACTTCATCCGGAGCTCACTGGATCCAATCGAAGGTGAAACAACCCTCGCATCGAAGCCACACTTCTCTGAGCAAAGGTATGGCCTCACTCTTCTTCCCGAGCTTCTGAACACTCTCCATTTTTATTGAGTAAATTTCATCCCACATAAACCGTATGGATGTGTTCATCTTCTCGAGACGAATCCATAGAGCATAAGAACATTAAATTTGGTCAAGTATCGAGTGAGATCTTAGGCCTAGAAGATGGACGGTTCTCGGGTTAGGAGGCTTAGGGACGATGAACGGATGCCGTTCATTCAATACACGCGCGGACGGACGGCTCAGATGGCGTCAGACCAGGAGATGGTACGTGAACCGCGGTACCCGGGCTACTGACTCAAGCGGCGGCGTCGAATGATAGCGCGCCGCGTGGCCGTTCGGAGATGCCGAGGATGACGCGGCGCCGACTCGGATAAATAGAAAATTAGGGTATTTTTGATTTATTTAATTCCCCTAAACTTCCAAAATCCATAACATTGTGTAGGAAAATCAGAAAAATAAAATAAAAATACCCTCTTGCTCAGTGAACAGAGGAGAATAATGTGGAAAAGAAATCATTTAATTTCATTAAGTATTTTATTTTTAATGATTTATTTACCCTCTCGCATTGTTTTAATTCTCCATGCATATAGGAAATTCACCATGGCATGAGACTATAGTGGCTTTTGAAGCCTCCGAATTTGGGAACATTCCCCGAATTTTCCAAAGTCGAGGCCATCCCTATGAGAAGTTATTGATTTTTCAAATTCATGTTACTGTTTTGAGTATTTTAATTCTAATAATTAGCATGTTGTGAAATAAATTCTAGGAAAATTTGGTGATGTCCCTTATGACCAGAGGACCCTAGGAAAAATAGGTTTTTAGTTAGTTCATTTAAAATAACCCTAATTGGCTTAAACACCCAAAATAGATCCCTAATTAATTAGAGTTAACCATACATCAAATTGAATTGAAGACAATTCTCCACTGACCTTTAGGATCAGAGGAACCCACCATAAAAATTTTAACTCAATTGGACTTGGTTAGCCATACTAAATGGGTTGATTAAGCCACTTTGTCAATTTGAACTTTAAAAATTCATAACTTTCAAAATACCTTTCAAAAATTCACCAAATTGGTTTTGGAGCCTCTCTGATATTAGGGGAATTTAAGAAAATTAAAATTTCAATTTTCTAAAAAAGTTGATTTTTAATATTATTTTAATATTTTTAATAATTAAAAAATAATAAAAATCACAAAAATAATAAAATTCACCAAAATGTCACATTTTGAATTTTAATCACTTAGGAACAAACCCCATATTTTTTTAGGTCTATTTAATGAGATATTAAATTTAAAAGCCCTAGTGGTAATTTTAAAATTAAAAAAATGTATTTTCTAAGCATTTTCACTAAAATAATTATAATAAATCATAAAAAAATCAGTAAAATTGCAAAAATCGATTCTCTCGATTTCCTTGATATCGTAGAGATTTTTGAAAAATATAAAATTCATTTTTCAACCTTTATTTTATTTTTAAATTAATTAACACTCCAAAACTTAAAATAATTATAATAAAAATAATATAATTAAAAAAATCACCAAAATCGGTCCAAATGGTCCTCCGGTCATTAGTGAATGTCCCCTAATTTTCTTAAGGACAGTAAACTTTCCCTTGGTCATGTTAAATTTTCCTTGGAAATCTCTATTTTCTACCAAAAATAATTATATAAATAAATTAAATACGTAAAAATCACATTTTCTCCTCTCATGTCTTTATCGACATATGAGTGAAGTCACAAAAAAATTTCAAGTTCATTTAAGCTCAATTTAGTGAGTTATGAAATTATTAAGATTAAAGGGCAAAGTGGTAATTAAAATTTTAACCCTTAATTAAAACTTTAGGTTTAATAAAATTAACAAGTAAAATATTTGATCTTAATCTGATTTGGATGATTGAAATTTAAATAATTAAAGGGTAGAAACCCATTAAATAATTTAAAATAATTGAAATAAACCTTAATTAAATAATTGATTAAATTTGGGAAGAATAATAAAATTGGAACTATTAAAATAGGGATATTGTTAGGAAGAGATTTATTCTTTAAATTAAAAATCCCTAAATTAATCATCTCATTAATATTTAATTCTTAATTAAAATGATAACTCAAGTTTAAAATATTAAAGGACTTAATCATTAAACTAAAGTTAAATTATTAAACTCTTTTAAAATTTCAATTAAAGTTAAAAAATAAAATTAAATTAAAAATTAAATTAAATTAAATTAATCAAATCGAATTAAATTAAATTAAATCAAATTAAATTAAATTAAAGATTAATTAAGTTAAATTAAATTAAATTAAATTAAATTATATTAAATAAACAAATTAAATTAAATTAAATGAATAAATTAAATTAAATTAAATTAAATAAATAAATTAAATTAAATTAAATTAATTAAATTAAATTAAAACAAATTAAATTAAATTAAATTAAATTAAATTAAAACATATTAAATTAAATTAAATTAAATCAAATCAAATTAAATTAAAATTAAATCAAACTAAATTAAAATTAAATCAAGTTAAATTAAATTAAAGGAAATTAAATCAAATTAAACTAAATTAATTTAACATCAAATCAAACTAAATTGAATTAAATTAAATTAAATTAAAATTAAAATTAAATTAAATTAAATTAAAGTTAAATTAAATTGAATTAAATAACATCACCTAAAACAGAAAGAAATTAAATATAAAGCAACTTAAACACTATTCCAAATTTAAACCCATTAATCGAAATTAAACTAAATCACAAATCATTCAACACCAATTTACCCTCGAAAGCTTTAGTTGTCATAACTCCTAAACGTAATATTAAATGAAATGTTACTTCACTTATAGGACATTCAAGTATCCTAGTTCACCGAGTAAGATAACAACAAAACTTAACTAAACCTCTGACGATTAATTCATTTGTGTAATCGAATTCATTCTGGACTTAAAACAATCCTAGTAAATATCGAAAAGATGTTTAAGATTCGCCTTAAGCACTTCCTCGATATGATAGGATGTTCATAAGAACAATCGAACTTAATTGTTCTTCGATGAAGAAAATCGTCTTCAAACCAAAACACAAGGAACCTAGACGTCATAGGAAATGACTAGCTATAGTGATTAGGAACTTGGTAGAAAACCATAACCCTTCCCTTAGCTTTACCTGAAACTTGCTTAAATATTCTAATTGTGTTTTAAGTGCAGCTTGGGATGACTGGAAGACCCTCCAGTACGCTTTTATTTTATCGCAATTTACTTTCTGCAATTTACATTTTCGCAATTTATTTAACCGCATCGCACTTACTTTTCTTGCATGATAAACAACTCGTTGCATGAAAACCCACACCTTTAGGATAGTCCCTAAAACCGAAACCAAAACTAAACTAAAAGTCATCGCAAGATAAAATTCACCGCCACAACATTTCAAAATATAAAACAACTCAAAATTTAATCACAAACGAACACAAAACCGCAATTACAACTAAATTAAAACATCCTGTTGGATGATCGGGAATACCTCGGATGATGTAACCTACGTGTTGCTAACTGGATTTCCCACGGCCTAAATGAAAGTGTGGAACTCATTTAGTTGAGTTTAGCAAATTCATCCGGACTAAGTGAATCCGATAAAAATAATGATGCCGGAAGGATGGAACCGTAGGATCTTAACCGGTGTCGTTATAATCAACTTTAAGATTTGTTTTAATTAAAACACAAAAAAACACTTGGAAATTGAGATTTTCTCTAAACCAAAACACTTTTCTCATCCCCTGATTTATGACTTCTAAAACTAAACCTCTGCAACAACAAGGAGCTCGGAGCATGGTGGGCAAGCACGGCCATCGTCATCAAGCAAAACCCGAGTCTACTTCAACAAAACTTTCCTAGAATTAAATAACAAACCCATAGGACTTCGAGGTAGTTTGCCTAAGTGCAACATAAATCCTCAACTCTTCGTTAGTGCATTTGCATTGCAAATTAAGCCCTAACCTGGTCTTAGGATTCCGAGGTAGTCGTCTGATACGGCATAAACCCTCACATCTTCGAAGCTATTTGTATGATTCTATCATATAAATATAAGCCCTAATTAATTAAAATTGGCAAGATCAAAACATTAAATAAACATTAGGACTTTCCTAAATCCAAGCCAAACAATAGGATAGTCGGAAATCGTCGAAGTTCGCTTCGAATCCGTGATTTCTCCTACCTTTCTTCCTTTGAATTCCCAAAATAAAATGTTCCAAATTTGATCCATTCCCTATCGAAATTCCAAAATTCAATCCTTTCGAAAACTTAAACTTTCAAATTCTCGAGAGCGGAATTATTGATTATTATCGAGAGTTATCTTAGGTGACTCCCGTCACTTAAGATGTAATTAACTATAGTGGCTTGCCCTTATAGGGAATTTTAAAGAACTCGAGTAATATAAACCCCGTTTAATGTTTTCATATTAAGCTAGGGAATTTGTCGGCTTATAAAAATTGGTTCGTGACCAAACGGATGTCACAAATCTTCTAGTTTATTTAATCGAGCCCCACCATTAAGCGAATGTGTATATCCTTAGTGATAGTGTACATGGTTTGTGGTGTGGTGTTCGTTTATATAAACTATTTGGGATGTGAGATCAGTTTGATTTCATATCTTAAAATCTTCAAATTTAAAAAAAATTATTTTTAAAATCAAACACTACTTTTCAAATTATTTATTTAAATTCGCCGACAACTTCTGTTAGGCGACCCCTTTTCAAAATACAACACAACCTAAAAATATGCCGACAATGACTTCTAAAACTAAACCTCTGCAACAACAAGGAGCTTGGAGCATGGTGGGCAGCACGGCCATCGTCGTCAAGCAAAACTTGAATCTACATCAAGAAACTTTCCTAGAATTAAACAACAAAGCCATAGGACTTCGAGGTAGTTTGCCTAGTGCAACATAAATCCTCAACCTTTTGTTAGGCAATTGCATTGCAAATTAAGCCCTAACCGGTCTTAGGATTCCGAGGTAGTCGTCCGATACGACATAAACCCTCGCATCTTCCAGGCCATTTGTATGATCATGTCATACGGATATAAGTCCTAATTAACTAAAACTGGCAAGATCAAAACATTAAATAAACATTAGGACTTCCCTAAATCCAAGCCAAACAATGGGATAGTCGGGAAATTACCGAAGTTCGCTTCGAATCTGTAATTTCTCCTACTTTTCTTCCTTTGAATTCCCAAAACAAAATGTTCCAAACTTGATCCATTCCCCGTCGAAATTCCAAAATTCAATCCTTTCGAAAACTTAAACTTTGAAATTCTCGAGAGCAGTAACTACTAATTATTATCGAGAGTTTTCTTAGGTGATTCCCGTCACTTAAGATGTAATTAACTATGGGGCTCGCCCTTATAGGGAATTTTAAAGAACCTGTGTAATATAAACCCCGTTTAATGTTTTTCATATTAAGCGGTGGAATTTGTCGACACATAAAATTGGTTCGCGGACCAAACGGATGTCACAAATCTTTTTGTTTATTTAATCGAGCCCCACCATCAAGTAGTGTGTCTATCCTCGTGGATAGATACACGGCTTAGTAGTGCGGTGCTCGTTTATATAAACTATTTGGGATGTGAGATCGGCTTGATTTCATATCTTAAAATTTTCAAATTTAAAATTATTTTCAAAATCAAATGCTACTTTTCAAATTATATATATTTAAACTAAATTTAAAATCTTAAAATTCGCCGACAATTTCTGTTAGGCTACCCCTTTTCTAAATACAACACACCCTAAAAATAATGCCGACAACAGGGTAACCAAAAATAGTGATCCTCACTTAAAAAAATAAAAAAAGGGATTGAAAATCAATCCAAAAAGAAAAGAAAAAGAAGAAAAAAAAATATAATATATATATATATATAAGTGAGGAGAAGCTTGAGGAAATGCCTTATTAAAAATTGGCTTCATTGAATCAACCTAAAGGAGTAAACTTCAATTACATTTCTGAACTTATATATATGGATTAGTATTTCACTATGTTGTGTTTTCATGAAATTCCAATTTTCTGAATATCTTAAGTAATTTAGTGTTGAAAAATATAATCATTCTTGAAATAAATAGAAGACTAGAAATCTTAAATTTGAAAACTAAATAGCCATACATTTATAGAATTAGTTTAATTATTTTAAAATATTTTAATCAAATTCAAAGTATTACTGAATTAAAACTTTACTACAAAATAATCATTTACTTTTATGTAGTATCCAAATTACTTGAGGACAAGTAATAGTTTAGTTTGGGGGAATTTGATCACTAGAAAGTATATTAAGAATTTCATACCAATTTTATATGAAATTGCACTTTAAAGAAAAGTATTTTCTTTGTTTTATTGCAAGAATGAAGATTTATAAGTACTGAAAGCAAAAAAGCACAAAAGAAGCGGATTTGGAGCAAAAAGGACTCAATTTGATAAAAATTGAACTATCCCGCCGACAACGAGATTTAGGCCGCCGACAGCGAGTTTTTCCCGAAAGATTTTTAATATATTATAAGGAGCCCGCTGACGGCGAGATCAAGCCCGCCGATAGTGAGATCGCGCGATTAGCCCATGTTCTAGAAGCTCGTCGATGGCGAGATCAAGCTGCAGACGACGAGACCGTTAAAAAGAGCCAAAATACATTGAACCTGGAGGCTTTTTGAAGAGGTGCTTAAGCAAACTTTGGAGATTTGACCCCTTCTATAAATAGAGACGAATTTTAGTCATTTATGTGTCAGTTTTGTGTCAATTGTGTGGAAGTTAAGTGTAATTTAAGAGTCTTTTGAGTGAGTAGATAAAGTGTTTAGCGTTTTGGTGTGTTATACTGGAAAGAAGAGTCAAAGAAACTTAAAGAGTCTGCTTGGGGAGAAGAATTGAGATAAGTATATTTGTTATTTATTTGTTAACTTTAATGAAATCCATGCTTTGTGTTATTTTTTCCATGCATTCTGAGTAGTTTCCTTAGTCTTTCTCCTTGTTATCGAGATTTCGTGAAATGATGAATTAAAGAAATTGTACCTAAAAATATGAAAATAGAAATTGTGCTAATCTTTAACTTAAATCTTAATTTACTTTCAATCTGGCAAATTGATTTTTTAACATATGTTGAACTATCAACTATAGTAAAGATTACATCCAAGATTCAGGGAAGTCAAAAGTCTTGGAAGGAGGGTGCAAATAAATAGGGAAATATTAACTTTTGTGCGTAGAATTGGACATTTTAGTGTGATAGACTAAAATATTCAATTCAGTCTTATTGTTTGAGAGCTGTAGTGTAGATGTTAGCCCTCAGGCGAGGGGAACGTGGGAGCTCTGAAGTGGCAGTCGGTATCCTCCCAGCCTAGTCGCAAATTCAGTAATCAAACATAAGACTAGTCAATGTTCTTTGCACCTGGACCAAAGGGTAAAGAATAGGAATGCTCCTATTTGACACAATACAATTAAAAACTTATTTAATTCTTCATTCACTTAATTCTCTAAAACAAGGAGAAAGATGCTTTTTCTGAAATCTTATATTCAACCTTAAGCATTACTTTAATTTGTCTTTGAAATTTTCTAACTTCCCTGTGGGATCGATATCTAGGACTCCATTAGAGCCCTATATTACTTGATAATGATACGTATACTTGTGTAGTATCCACAATATAAATCATAAAATCCATAACAGAATCATCATTATATTTTCATTGCGGATCAAGTTTTTGGTGTCGTTGTTAACTTTTTATCAAAATTGTAAGTATAAATATCGAAAAGTGGATCACATAACATGAGGAATGAAGAATCTACTTAAGATCACTTAAAATTTTGAAATTATAAATAATTTAGTGGACTTAATCAAAAATTTTAATAACTTTGATTGATTCTAAGAATAGAATTATTCAACTTAAAGAAGAATAAGATTAAGAAATTTTTCTATTCATAGTAGAGATAATTGAATTTTAGAAGTATTAAGAAATCAAAGATTATAACTTGAAAAAGAATAGATTTAAATTCTTTTTGAAATATATTTATGTTATAATAATTAAGTGAAAATGTATAAGTTTGAAAATATAAGTTAAGGATATTGAAGTTCAAAACCATTAACAGGCTATCCAGATACAGTAATCCTCTCTTTTTTTAAAAAAAAAAAGATAGAAAAGAGAAAAAGAGAGGAGAAGCTTGAGGAAATGCCTAATCAAAAATTGGCTTCACTTGAATTAACTTATAAAAAAAAATCGATTACATATATTCCTTAAATTTTATGCATGTAATTTTATTAGAAAAGAATTTCATGAAAATCTTTTTCTCATGAATAATTTATGTGATCTTAATATAATAAACTCTAATTATTTTTGAAGTGAATGAAAAATTTTTGAAGTCTTATGATTTCGTACTTAGAATATTCTTTAAATTCCTAAAATTAAACTTAGTGAAATTTGGTTAATGAATTACTAAAGTCTTTATAAAATAAAAAATCATAAGAAGTCTTAAATATTTACCTTTTTATTCCAAATGTTATACATTTTATATAGTAAAAAGGGTAACTTGAGGACAAGTAACATTTAAGTTTGGGGATTTTGATCCAAGAAAAAAAATACCTATTTTTATGCCTTGATTTTTATTAAATTTTAAGGATATTATGTTTTAATGAAAGGTATTTTTGTGTTTTTAGATGTAGGTAATATAAAAAATGTTCAAGAAGGAGAAAAATATGAAAAAGGAGCAAAAAGGAGCAAAAAGGACCAAAAATAGAGCCAAAATACAAAATTGTCGAAATTACTGGCCTGACGCCTAGGCGCCAGAGTCCGGCGCCTAAGCGCCAGCTCCATACAGAAAACTGTTAAGTTTTTGATGACTTTTGGGTGGTTATTTTGACGGTGTGAGCAGTTATTGGACCTTCTAGAAGACTGGCAGCTGTTCCTGGTTTATAGGACATGTGATACAATGTATTTGGACGCTTCAAAACGGTTTTAATCACGAAGAGGTGCGATCCAAAGTGAAGAGCTGCGAAGAACTGGATGTAGTGTCCAGCGCCTAGGCGCCAGACACACCTTCTAGAAGATTCATTAAATGTGGACACATTTTGAAGAGGTGCTTGAGGCAAACCTTGAAGCCTATAAATAGGAGGGTATTCCTTCAGAGAAAAATGCCCCATCTAGCCCCCCTATGTAGAGTCCAATCTGGAGAGAGAATTAGAGAGATCATATTAGGTCCACCTTTTTACTTTCCTTCATAAATTAGTGAGTTTATTTTAGAGTTTGTATTTAGAGTTTAAAAGAGTTGGTGCATCTGTAGTTCATTACGATGTGGAGTCAATAGGAATCAGAAGTTCAGTAGGAGAAACATCTAAGATCAGTATTTTTATTTTGATTCAAAGTTTATTTAATATTTTTTGTTATTTAATTTCAATGTGTTCTGAGTAGTTACTTTACTTTCTCCTTTCAATTATGAAAAGATAAATAAGATAATACAAAATTCGTCGGAGAATTAAAAATCATATATTTTCAAAACATTGTGATGATATTAATACCGGTTCTTAATTTACTATTTAAATTGGCTATTTAAATAGTTAAAACCTGTTGAAGAGCTTTGAGACCTAGAAGGAGATGAATTCTTAACTTGTAGATATCACATGAATCCTTGGGTAGTCGAAGGCCTTGTGCGGGTTATTCAAGGTGAAGTGCAAATAAATAGGAAGATGTATTGGGCGTATAATTGATAAGTTTTTAGAGTGACAGACTAAAATCTTATTATTTGGTTTACAGAAAAGGAAACGGGCACTAGTAGGGCCGACCATAGCCACCCTTGGGCATCTAGTAGTGTGAGCCTAGTTTAACCTATTCTACTAACAATACATCCGGACCTGATCTATAGGCTAGCCAATGTTCTTTGCACCTGGATCAAAGGGTAAAGAATATGAATGCTTCTATTTGGTATAATACTATAAATTTATATTCTTCATGAATATTATCATAATCTTAGAAAATCTTGGATTAATTGAAAGGGAGAAAGTTGCTTTCTTATTGCTATTTACATCAATTATTTTATTTTTGCTTTATTATTCCATCTATTAAATTAAAGATATTTTATTTTTGATTATAAAAGAAATACTTTAAAATAAAAATATTAAAAGATCAATAACTCTCTCCTCGTGGGAACGATACCGGGGTCTTTGTTTCAAAGCCCTGTATTACTTGATACGATACGTATACTTGTGTAGTACCTCTAGTATGTAAAATATTTCCCATAAAATTATATTTATATACACTAGCAGCTATTATTATTTATAACATATATTTTTGAAAGCATTAATTAGTACGTTGATCTTCAGAGGACTTCGGGTCAAGTTTTTGGCGCCATTGCCAGGAAAGAAGATTTTAGTACCCATATATTTATATCGGGTCAATTTACTAACATTGTAAAAGCATCATTTTCATAAACACTGGCTACCTTTCTAGGATTTAACCTTTCAGAAGGCCATTGAAAATTATTAGTAGTCATTTCTTCAATTAAAGCATAAGCATCAGAAAATGGTTTAGACATTAATGATCCACCAACAGTAGCATCGATGATTGATCTAAGAGATCCAACTAATCCATTATAGAATGTTTGAATTATTAACTAATCTGGTATCGCATGATGTGGACATTTCCTGAGGAGATCTTTAAATCTTTCCCATGCTTCATATATTGATTCCCCTTCAAATTGACAAAAAGATGTTATATCATTTCTTAACTTAGTAGTCTTAGATGGTGGAAAATATTTAGCAAGGAATTTTTGTGACAGTTCACCCCAAGTTCTAATTGATCCAGGTGGTAACAAATGTAACATATTTTAGCTTTATCCCTTAGTGAGAAAGGAAAAAGTCAAAGTCTAATAGCATCATTCGAAACACCATCATATTTAAAAGTAGCACTCTAGAAAATTAGCAAGATGCAAATTAGGATCTTCAGTTGTTGATCCCCCAAACCGATTATTAGACACCATTTGGATATAACAGGTTTAAGCTCAAAAGAATTAGCAGCTACAGCAGGGTTTTGAATACTACCACGTAGTTCATTTACTATAGGGTTAACATAATCTCTTAAAGGTCTTAATTCTTGATGGATGCCTACATTTTGATTTTGATGATTTGCCATTTCTTGAATATTCTTATCTTTTTTGTATTTTTAATTTTTTTGATTTTCTGATAGTTCTTTCTAAATCAGAATCGTAAGGCACAAGTCCCTCTGAACCTGAACTACACATACAACAATAAAACAAAACAAAACACAATACACTAACAAAAACAAAGAAAAGTAAAAATTTAAAATTTCTTAATTCTCTTTAAAATGCAATTTAATTATTTTTTTCCCGGCAACGGCACTAAAAACTTGACTCCGTACCGATATTTATACTTACAAATATGATATGAAAATTGGCAACGGCACCAAAAACTTGAACCCGTCGGATATATATGCTAATGATTTTGATTTATAATCAGGATACTACGAAAGTATATGTATCGTTTATCAAGTAATATAGGGCTTTCTGATTAAGCCCCAAGATATCGAACCCACAGGGAAAATTTGAAAATCTTTAAAGAAATCAGAAAATTATCTTTTTACTTTTTAATGGCTTTTGAAAGTATGTCTTGATTTTGAAAAGTTTTGAAAGTTGATTTGTCTTTTAAAATTTCTTTAATAAAATGTTAAGCAAGAAATTAAAATTATAATGACTAATAACACTGTATGTAAAACACTATTAAGTAGAATATCTTTTTCTTTCCTTTTATGAAGTAGTAATTATTAAAGTATTGTTGTGGAAGTATTTAAATTTGTTGTGACATATAGAAGCAAATGTGATCTTTACCCTTACTTGGTTCTATAAAGAACATAGATTAATTTTAAATTTTTATCATTTTGAACATGGTTAGGTAGGGAAGATACCAGTCTCTCACTCTAGAGTTCCCTCGATTCCCACCAACTGGAGGCTAACTTCTCATAACAAAACTCAAAACTTCAAACCAAATTAGGGGATTTTAGCCTGTCACTCTAAAATCCTCTAATTTTACTCCCTTACATAAAAATATCTCTTCTAATATTACATTCAATTATATGGACTACAATTCTCGCCCATATAATTACATGTGATTCTTACTAACTTTTATGAGACAATACAACATTGAATCATATATAATCATAAGATATTCTACAACTTAACAGGCCAGATTAAGAAGTAAACAATCTTTTCAGAATCAATCTTCACAACTTCTTCCAACTTTAAACACATATACTTTCCATAACAACTCTCCATAAATTAATTACTTCTCCATTTAAGAAAGAAAAAGATAAAGTAAACTACTCAGAATGCATTGAGAAAATATAAAAACACATTGATTTGAAATTAAGAACCATAAGAAAACAACAGACAAAAACAAGTATTAATTTAAAAAACTAAATGTTAGAACAAAAGTAAACACTTATCTGAAAATTCTCTCCATAAGACATAGGAAGTTCCTCTGAAACGTTAACTCTTCACTAAACTACTCCTCATAGCAGGTCTCCCAACTCCGATGACTCAGAATAAACTTCAGACTTCAATAGAAACTAAATTAAAAGAAAGAAAAGAAGTGGGAAGAAGAAGACTTCACTTTGACCCTTTTCTACTTTCTACTCTCTACTCCTACTCTTAATAAAAACTCTCACAAAATAAAAGTAAAATACTATAAAAACTCTCTTCAAAATGCAAGTGGAAGAGCCCTTCAAAAGGCAAAGGAATAGCTCCTTAATATTTCCTAAGACTCTCTTTAAATAGTAAACCAAAAGGTGCCTTGGTGTCTCTTCAAATGTGTCCAGATTCAATTTATCCACCAAAGAATGCACCCCTTCATTCAAACTTTCAGCCCAAAGGAAGTTATGGAAGTTACCACCAAGAGTTTCATCCCATCCCCTTTGAAAATGGCTCCAAATTCCTTTAGAATTCGATTTTTAACTGTGGCGGTGACCGCTACACAGCAGTTGAGGGGCACAATGTAAATATGTTACAGAGCTTTATAATTATATAAATGTTTAATAAGGTAAAAATAGCAAATGTACCCCCTTTGTATCTACGCAAGTATATGTATCGTTCAAGTAATAAAGAGCTCTAATAGATTCCTAGATATCGATCCCACAGGGAAGTTAGAGATTAAGAACTAATTTTAGCAGATGAAATTTTTATCTAGTATACGGAAATAAAGAACATTTATACTAAATTCTATTACTTAATTTTTGAATGGAAGATCGCAATTTAGAAAAAGTATCTTTCTCCTTGTTAAGAGAATTAAGTGAGTGGATAAATAAATTAGTTAGATTTATATTGTGCCAAATAGGAGCATTCCTATTCTTTACCCTTTGGTCCACTCATAAAGAACATCGACTAATCCTAAGCTTGGTTACCGAATCCGCGGCTAGGCTCGGAGGATACCGCCGCCACTTCGAGCTCCCACGTTCCCCTCGACCGAGGGCTAACATCTACACTTCAGCTCCCAAACAATAGGACCAAATTGAAGATTTTAGTCTGTCACACTAATATATTCAATTATAAGCTCGATAATTAATATTTCTCTATTTATTTGCACCCTCCTTTCAAGGCTTTTGAATTCCCTGAATTTTGGATGTAATCTTTACTATAGTTGATAATTCAATATATTTTAATAGTTAAATTGGCTAGATTAAAAGTAAATTAAGTTTTAATTAAAATATTATCACAATTTTTATTTGATATTTAAGGCACAACTAATTCAAATTTCCCTTTCACAAAATCTCAACAACAAGGAGAAAGACAGAGAAAACTACTCAGAATGCATAGGAAGAATAACAAAAAATTTAGATTTCATTTAAAGTTATAAAACAATAAACAAAAACTTATCTTGAAGCTTCTCCCCAAGCAGACTCCTTGATGTTCCTCTAACTCTTCCTTCTTGTACAACACACTCAATTATACTCACTAATATACTCTAGAACACACTAATGCACTCAAAATAACACACAATAGACTCACCACACACTACTGACTTCCATACATTCAGCCTAAATTCATCTCTATTTAAAGAAGGAATATGTCCAAAGGTTGCTTAAGCATCTCTTCAAAAAGCATCCAGATTCAATGTATTTGGCTTGAACCGACCTTCTCACCGTCGGCGGGCTTCTAGAACATTGGCCAACTGCTAAGGCTAGCTGTCAGTGGACTCGATCTTACCGTCTATGAGCTCCTGTATAATATATTCAAATCTCTATAGAAAAACACGTCGTCGGCGGGCTAGTTCAATTGTCATCTCTTTCAGTCCTTTTCGTTCCAGATTCGCTCTTTTTACCATCTTTTTGCTCCATTACCTATAAATCTTCATTCCTGCAATAAAACATAGAAAATACCTTTTCGGCGGGAAGTTTACTCGTTCACACTGCTTAATTTTCCATGTCCCTTTCCCATCAGTAAGAAAGTTCATCACCTCTTCCAGCGGTCCTTCCATTATTCCAAAAGTATTGTATTAGCTGGTGTGAAGATCTTGTACTTCGTAGAAAGAATTAATACGTGCAGCATTAAAATCGACTAAAAATCCTCTAACCTTTATAGGTTCATCCTCAATCTGGTTCAAATTGGCATAAAACTCTTTCACAACTTCAATCAGCACTCTATTTGTTGTATAACGTAAATTTTCCCATCTTCTCTCTTTTATCGTTTGTTCCACTTCTCCTCCCGGATTCTTAAAGACTTTGTCCTGAATGCATTTTCTTGCTTTGATATTAAAGTTGTATCTTGATTAAGCTTTAGCATTCACAAACCGTGTTTCGTCAAAATCTAGTCATCTTTTCTGTCGTAGAGCCATTTCTCAATCTATCAAATTTCCAAAAATATCAACTAAATTCCAAAATAATACTAGAATGGCTTCCAAAGGTGACTTAAAGTAATCTAAAATGAATTCCTTGGATTTCTTCCAACTATTTCTCCATATTTCAATTTTTTCCAAAATATCCAAATGTGGAAGAAAGACATGGTGAAAATTAAAAATTTTTGCATGGGAGTGAAGCTCTTACCAAGGGACAATTAAACCGGTGTAAAAATGTGTTGAAATTGCATCTAATCCAAGATCTCTCAAGCCCTAGGTCAGTTTTTTTTTATGTTTAAACGAAGGGGACGATGAATAGTGACGGTTGACCAGTTAAATATAAGTGTTTTTCTGGATCTCGCCGTCAGTGGGAAAAATCTCACTGTCGGTGGGCTAATTAATTCAAGTAGGCTAAAGTCTCTGGAAAAAGTCGTTGTTGGTGGCTTCGATCTCGCTGTCGGCGGGTTTTTTCTGAAAATTAAAATTAATATTTTTGCAATAATTTTAATTCATTTCAAACCTTATTAATGTCAGATTAATCAATTAAATAGATTTTATTGTGATTAGATACTATTTAAACTCAGATAAATTCACACAACACAAAATAACATATATTTTATATGAAATCTAAGTGTTACAATATTCGTACACAATATTACTAACAATGTATTTTCACAACCTTAACACACCAAATTCAGTGTCACAATCCAAAGCACAATACTCAAAATGCTGAAAACATACAAACATTGCATAATCTCATCTATACTGAGATCATATATCAAAAATCAAAAGTGCAGATAAAATTAAAAATACAAACTAACACAACACATAAACAAATACGAATGTCTTCTACTCGTCAGTGTCAGTACTAAATTCATCTCTGATATCACCGATAGAATGTAATTGAACGAATAGATTGTAGAAGGGTCTGTAAGGAAATTCTGCAGTAGAATATTCTTCTATCCATCCTTTCTTTCTCAAAAGTCGTATGAAACTAGCCTCAAGATGTCCAGAATGATCGAAGTGTTCCTTCATCCTCCAGTCAATATGATCAAATAAATCAGAGATATTATTAATTGAAGTCATCATGTTTTGTACCTCTTTTTCTAGTCCTTTGAGTTTTTCGTAAGTTCAGATTAGTTTTATCAGTAAAGGGCCTGATTGAAAGAGAATTTTGAGATGCTTGATCCATAATAATGGCTATCTCATTATCGTTGTCCAGAGTAGGAAACATATCAGTCGAATCTAAAGGCTTCCAAGCCAAAAGTACCTTTTCCCAGGCTTCATATGAAACTTGGTACTGACTGCATAGTGCAAAAATTTTTTATGGATGTCTAAGCCCATAAATTGATCCATGAACAATCAGGCCTAAAATAGACTTCACAATAATTGAACCAACATCGATCGGTAATCCCTCTTGGATACAGTAATTCAGAATTACACACTCCTTAGAAACTTTGTTTACCCTCATAGTACGGAACAATTTTGAAGAAATAAAGAAGTGCCAATGTTTAGAGAAGGGGTTTAGAAGTGATGCAGAAAAGCTAAAATACTCGTCTTCTCTCGTTTCCCACTCTTCCGCTTCATCAGTCAAATATCGATCAATCTCATTCATATTATTTCTTGTAGGAACAAAGTTGGAGTAGTGGCAAATAGGTTTATTCTCAATTGAATATAATTCATTAATTCTAGATGGAGTGAAAGTTACCCATCTGCCTCGCACATAGACATTTCCATTGTTGATTTCGTGAAGATTGGAGTAGAATTCTTTTACCACAGGGATGACTACTGTAGAAGTTGTATAGCATAATACCTCCTAATGCCATCGTACAATCATCTCTTCAATAGGCATTGTCAAATTTTCCATTCCTCTACTCACGAATCCTCTTTCTTTGATCAGTCTCTTTTTCATCATAACTTTATTGAAGATTCGTTGAGCCTCATAACTGACAAATTTTCTTTGAGTGAAAACTCGATATCTAGTGATTTCAAGGTGATTGGATTCCATAATGATGAGTTTTTTTGGAGTTTCAAATCGTTTCTAAGAAGTAGATGGTTTAAAATTCGAGTTCTAGACGTTTTTAAAGAGTAAAAACCCTTAGAATTGTCAAAAACCATCAAAATAACTCCCTAAACCGCTCTTTCACCGATCTCACCGTCAGCGGCAACGAACTCACCATTGACGGGATTCTTAAAATAATATAAACTGAATTTAGGCGGCAGAACTCGCTGTCGACGGCATCGATCTCGCCGTCGGCGGCTAGGGCAAAAATTTCCCAGTTTTGCTCTGATCCAAATGTTTTCCAATTTTTTCTATGGATCCAATATTGTTATGATTTTAAAGATAAATATGAGTAGTAGAATTCATTTTATAGCATAATTAATAATAAATCAAATAAATATACCATCATTATACATAAATAAAGATTACTATGGGTTGCCTCCCATAAAGTGCTTGGTTTAACGTCGTCAGACGACCTATTCAGGTTATTAATCAGGTTGACTGAGCATTAAAACATCTTTAAAATTTGTTCTTCTTCCTTCAAAATATGGTTTTAATTTGTGTCTATTTACTTTAAATATGTGTCCAGTCTTTGGATATTCAATTGCTACAGCTTCGTATGTAAATATTTGAGTTATAGTGAAAGGTCCTAACCATCAAGATTTCAATTTCCCAAGAAATAATTTCAACCTTGTATTATAAAGCAAAACTTCTTGGCCTGGTTCAAAATTTTTTTGATTAATCTTCTGATCATGCCATAATTTCATTTTCTCTTTATAAATTCTATCATTATTATAGGATTCATTCCTTAATTCCTCTAATTCATTCATCTGCAACAATCTCTTCTCACCAAAGCATCTTTTAAATTATAATTAAATTCTTTAATCGCCCAATACTCTTTATGCTCTAATTCAACTGGTAAGTGACAAGTCTTTCCAAAAATAATTCTGTAAGGAGTCATTCCAATCGGGGTTTTATAAGCAGTCTTGTATGCCCATAATGGAGTGTCTAGCCTTGTAGACCCATCTAATCTACTAGGGTTTACAGTTTTTTCTAGAATTCATTTAATTTCTCAATTAGAAACTTCAGCTAATCCACTGGTTTGTGGATGATAAGCATTCAATATTTTATTAATAGTGTTAAATTTTTCTGCCAATTTTTGAATATATTTATTCCTAAAATGGGATCCTCCATCAGTGATAATCACTCCCTGCATTCTGTATTTTGTGAAAATATTTTGCATTAAAAATTTTGAAACACTCTTAGCATCAAAACGAGGTAAGGCCTGTGCTTCAATCCATTTAGAAACATAATCAACAGCAACTAATATATATGAGTTTCCAAATGAAGGAATAAACAATCCCATGAAATCTAGTCCCCAAACATCAAAAATTTCAACTTCTAATATAAAATTTAGAGGCATTTCATTTCTTCTAGATATATTACCTACTCCTTGGAATTTATCACAAGTTTTGATATATCTATAAACATCTTTAAAAAGAGTAGGCCAATAAAATCCAAATTGTAAAATTTTATAAGTAATTTTATCTGTTCCAAAATGTCCTCCAAATTCTAAATCGTGACATTTTTGGATGATCTATTCGGTTTCTTAATCCTTACATTTCTTATATAAATATGGTTCATCCCAAAAATATGTTTTAGCATCATGAATGAATTTTTTTTGTTGTTGCATAGTTAGCATGGGTGGTAAAATATCACTTACAATATAATTAACTATATCAGCATACCAATGTATTTTCCACTCATTTGTATTATACAGTTGTTCGTCAGGATTACTGTCTGTAATTTCATTATCAGTGTCTGATACTTCGCAATATTCTAATCTTGACAAATGATCTGCAATTTGATTATCAGTTCCCTTTCTATTAATTATTTCAAACTCAAATTCTTGCATCAATAATATCCATCTGATTAATTTTGGTTTGGTATCCTTCTTTTGCATTAAATATTTTATAGCAGAGTGATCAGTATGTACAATACATTTAGTTCCAATTAAATAAGATCTAAATTTATCAAAAGCATATACAATTGCTAATAATTCTTTTTCTATAACTGTATAGTTAATTTCAGCATTATTTAGAGTTTTACTAGCATAGTATATAACTTTAATAATTTTATCATACATTTCTCCAAGAACAGCTCCTATAGCATAATCACTAGCATCACACATAAGTTCAAATGGTTCCTCCCAATCAGGTAAAACTATTATAGGTGTTGTGATTAATTTATCTTTTAATATTTCAAAAGCATTTAAGCATTCTGTATTGAATTCAAATTTCTTATCTTTTTCTAAAAGTTGGAATAGAGGTTTAGTAATTTTTGAAAAATCTTTTATGTAGCATCTGTAAAATTCGGCATGTCCAAGAATACTTCTTACCCCTCTCACTGTAGTAGGAGGTGGTAATTTAGCTATAACTTGAATTTTTGCAAGGTCTACTTCCATGCCATTTTCGCGATCCAAACCTTTTCCAAGCATCTAGAGACAATGTATCACATGTCCTATAATCCAAGAATAACTGTCAATCTTCTAGATGGTCCAATAACTGCTCTAACCAACAAAATAACCACCCAAAGTAGTTACAAAAATAGTCACAAATTTGGTATCGAGCTGGCGCTTAGGCACCAGATTCTGGCGCCTAGGCGCCAGGCCCATTATTTTGGCAATTTTGCATTTTGGCACCATTTTTGCTCCTTTTTGCTCCTTTTTCATCCTTTTTCATCTTTTTTCCTTTTTGAACATTTTTGCATCACGTACATCCAAAAACATAAAATACCTTTCATTAAAGCATAATATCCTTAAAATTTTAATAAAAATCAAGGAATAAAAACAGATATTTTTTTCATGGATCAAAATCCCCCAAACTTAAACGTTACTTGTCCTCAAGTAACCCTTTTTACTATATAATATGTATAACATTTGGAGTAAAAGGTAATATTTATGATTCCGTGTAATTTTTGATTTTATAAAGGCTTTAGTAAATCATTAACCAAATTTCACTAACTAAGTTTAATTTTAAGAAATTAATAAATATTTAACTACCAAATTGTAAGACTTCAAAAAAATTTTCATTCATTTCGAAAATAATTGTAGTTTATTATATTAAGATCACATAAATTATTTACAAGAAAAAGATCTTCATGAAAATCTTTAATAAAGATCCATGCATAAAAATTAAGTAAAATATGTAATTAGTTTTCTTTTTATAAGATAATTCAAGTGAAGCCAATTTTTTATTAGGAATCTCCTCAAGCTTCTCCTCTCTTCATTCTCTTTTTTTTTCTCAGTGACAATTACTATATCTGGATAGCCTGTTAATGATTTTGATCTTCACTATCCTTAACTTATATTTTCAAACTTATACATTTTCACTTAATTACTATAACATGAATAGTTTTCAAAAAGACTTTCAATCTTTTTCTTTTTCAAGTTATAATTCTTGATTTCTTAATACTTCTAAAATTCAATTATCTCTACCATGAATAGAAAAGATTCTTAATCTTACTCTTCTTTAAGTTGAATAATTCTATTCTTAAAATCAATCAAAGTTATTAAAATTTTGGTTTAGTGTACTAAATTATTTATAATTTCAAAAATTTAAGTAATCTTAAATAGATTTTTCATTCCTTATGTTATGTTAATATTTTTTTTTTATTAAAGAAAATATTAGCACTTAGGACAAATAAAATTTAAATTTGCATGTATTTTCCCTTCCCCCAAACTTAAGTTTTGGTATATCATGAAAAATTTTAAAGTTTGAGAGAAAGAAAGGCATAATTTTAAAAAGGAATTTTTATAAGTATGTAAAAAAAAGTCTACAAAGAAAAATTTACTTCTACACATGCTTTTTATGAATATTACTGAAATAATGAAGCATATATAAAAGTAAGCAGGCTAAATTTTTATATCATTAGCTAAATTAAACGACTATACTAATCACAATAACAGAAACAAAACAACATCACTAACTATTCAAGAATACTAAACAGTAGGATGAAAACAGAAATAAACTTTTATCATAGAAAATGAAAAAAATTCATCCAAATTTCAGTCTTAAACACATATCACACTAGATACTCTAAAAACAGTCTCAACATAAAAAAAATCTACACAAAGTTACTTAAATAAATCAACACTAACTAATAACAAACTAATCAGTACTAACAAACAAGAAATAAACTAAAAACAGCATCAACTCATCTCAAGAGGTAAATCAAGCTACTAATTACTATATGTAGCCTCCTCATCGTCATCACCAAAAGAAAATTCCACATCCTTTGGATCAACATACGGTGAAAATCTAGGACAGGTAGGGAACTGAACATCATGCTCACCCTTCAAGAATCTAACTAAAGACTATGAATACTCAGCATCATAATCACTCTTCCTTTGGGTATATTCAGATAGATGATTAATCTTCTTGTCTATAGTATCTACTCTGCAGTGAGTTAGAAATAACTCATTCTCGTCGCTCCAGAAATTGATCATGCATTGATTCTCAGAAACTAGATGGTGGCTCAGCAATAGAAGTAGAAGGTCTAGAAGTAGAAGCTCTACTTGGAATAGGTACAGAATTAGAAGGAGCAGTAGATCTCTTCCCGCAAAGATGATCATAAATACTAACACTCCCCTGCCCAATAGGCTTTGTAGTCTTCAGCTTCTCCTCTGAAATATCAGCAATAACTCCATTGCTCATGCATAAATAATATATCAAAGATGGGAATCCTAATCCCACAGAAGTGCTGGATCGTGCAATCGATTCCACAGAATCATAGATAATGCTGCTAACATCTATAGGCTTCCTCTCCTGAATGCAGTAGTTCAGGATAGCTCTATCTCTAGCAGAAATAAAATAGTGTCAGGCCTTTGAAATACCATTCAGCTTATAAGATTTAAAGTTTACCCGTTTTTCATTCCAGATCATCCAAGCTCCAGTGCCGTAAGTTAGATATGAAATAATCATCTCCAGATCTCCTTCAGATGGAGATAGACCAGAATAGTTGCACTTGATGGTAGGTCGTAGGGCGTAGAAAATATTGATCCGTTCCAGAGTGAATCCCACTCCGACACCTCTAACGAAGACTTCGTAGTCTTCCGCATCCATAAAGTTGGCATAAAATTCTCGTACAACAGGAATAATAGCAACGACAATGAAATAACAGAATCGCTGCCAGTTGTGTGCAACAATCGTGTTCACGATCATTTCTCCAGGATTGTAAAAACTGTGCTCCGAGATAAATTTCCTTGATGACGCAAATTCGTGATAACGAAAGTACGCTGCCGCAGTAGCGAACTTGCTGCTATCGAAATTTTCTCGTGCTTTTCCGCGCTTAGATTTAGGTGTCATCTAAACGTGAAAGAAAACACAAATAAATTAAGGAATCAAAGAAACTAAACTCTTTTAAGCTTGAGAAACTTAAAATGAGTTATGAAAATCTATGGAGAATTTCTAAAAATCAAAATTTTTCTCCAAAATTTTGGTTTTTAGCAGAAATAGGAAAATCCATGGTAGAAATCAAAAATAAATGGATTAGAAGGTAGATCTGACCTTAAGATGAAGAAATCGAGTGATTTCGGGCTAAAAAACATGACATTTTGACCTCAAGATGGATCTAGGGGGTGTATTTTCGTGAAATGAGGAAGGGGATGAAGCTTAGGCATCAGCCATGGCTTTTGGCGGTTTAAATCCCGTTTTTTAGTTAGCAGGCCGAACCGGTGCTTAGGCGCCGAATTCTGGCGCCTAGGCGCCAGACTCGCCTTTCACAAAAATCACTTTAAAAATTTTATTTTCCACCAAAACTCACAAATTCAACTTCTAATTACTCATATAAGAGTATTGCTTTAGTTTCCAACTTCCAAAATATTTTCCAAAAATTTTAAAAATTAAAAATTAAATCCATCAATTAGATACAAGTTTAAGTCAAACTCCTCTAATTCCATTCATAATCTTCAATTTGGCTCAATACAATACAGATAAGTATAATAATAAGATTCAAGTCCTAAAAAATAATAAAACAGCACAATTTCAAAGCAAATACAACACACATTGAACAATAAAACAAACACACAAACAATACAATCGATTTACTAAATCGATGCAATGACACACTAGATAAAGTCTTGATCAAACCACATTTACTATCTAATCTTCAAATTAGAAATTTCCATTCTCATCGCAATGAAGATTACTCGGCCCACTTGGGAAGAACACTAACGCCCTTGGAAAATCCGCAGTTGTTTTCTCGTCGATCCTTTTGTTCTTCACATACATCTCCACTTGAGCATCTTGATAGGCCGCTAGATGACCGAATTGAAGCTTTGACTGCCATTCCAGATGTTCAATTTGATTATACATCTCATGGAGGTGATCTCTAATACTTTTGAATTCTGCTTCAAACTTATCTAGGCGACTCGAAAATTTCTCCAAACTTACAACAATAAAACCATTAAAGAAAGGTTAAGGATCCTTAGAACACTTATCTCTAGCCTCTTCTCCATGATTTCTTCTCTCCATTTCTTCAAAAGCTTCTCTTATCTCCTCAAGAATGAAGTGTAAAGGTCGTAACTATGGTTGCTTAGGGATTGGGAACGAAGATGGGGTATTTTATAGAAGAAAATCATGTGAAAAACTGAAAATTTTCAGTTTTTACACGACCCAGTAACTGTGGTGCTTAGGAGCCAAATCTGGCGCCTAGGTGTCGGACCCATCAACACACAGTCCACTTTGGCGCTTAGGCGCTATATTTCGGAGCCTAGGCGCCAGAACCACGTTCGACTCCATTTAGCCTAACATCAAATTTCAAAGTTTCGATCTCCAAAATAGGTAAATGATAAGATCCATATAGACTTAATAATAAAAATTATCTCAAATGATAAACAATCATAATGAAGGTTAACTTGATCTCCATTTTACTCACATACAAAATGAAGTGATCCAAAGTCCAAACTTTATATACTTCGAGATCATCTTTTGCTTAAGTCAATTAAGACTTGTTAGCATCCAGTTTTCTAACGTTATATAAAATTAGTCAAGACCGAGGCATAACCTTACATTAAAAATGTAAAAACACACAAAAATAATTATGGGTTGCCTCCCACAAAGCGCTTGGTTTAACGTCGTCAGACTGACCAAATTATGTCTTTAATAGGTAGACTCAACTCGTAAGCCACTTTATAAATCATTTTTATTTCTCCCAAATAAGGCTTCAGTCTTAATCCGTTAACTTTAAATATTTTTACTGTTTTGGGGTTTTTAATATCCACAGCTCCATAATGATATACTTTCTCAATTATATATGGTCACATCCATTTAGATCTTAATTTTTCAGAAAAAAGTCTTAAATGAGTATTAAATAATAATACTTCTTGTCCAGGCTCAAATATTTTTTCTGAAATCTTTTTATCATGTAATATCTTCATTTTCTCTTTATAAATCTTTGCATTTTCATATGACTCATTTCTTATTTCATCCATCTCATTTAATTGTAATAATCATTTTTCTCCTGCAGTATTCAAATCAAAATTAAAATTCTTTTTCGCCTAATAAGCTTTATGTTCAAGTTCAACAGGTAAGTTATAATGTTTACCATAAACTAATCGGTAAGGTGACATTCCGATTAGTGTCTTATAAGCTTTTGTATAAGCCCATAATGCAGAATCAAGTCTATCAACCCAATCAGTTCTTTTAGGATTAACAGTCTTCTCTAAAATTCTTTTAATTTCTCTATTTGATACTTCAGCCATTCCACTTGTTTGTGAGTGATAAGCATTTGCAATTCTATGTTTGATTCCAAATTTTTCCAGTAATGATTGAATTCTTATATTTCTGAAATGACTTCCACCATTTGTGATAATTACCTTAGGCATTCCAAATCTAGAAAAAATCATTTCTTTAAAAATTTTGAAACACTTTTGGAATCACAATTAGGTAAAGCTTCAGTTTCAATCCACTTTGAAACATAATCAACTGCTAATAAAATATAAATCTTTCCAGATGATGGTACAAATGGTCCCATAAATTCTAAACCCCATATATCAAAAATTTCAACTTCCAATATATAGTTTAAAGGCATTTCATCTTTCTTAGATATATTTCCCATCCTTTGACATTGATCACATGTTTTAACATAATGTCTCACATCCTTGAACAAGGTAGGCCAATAAAATCCTGAATTTAAAATTTTAAATGCAGTTTTATCTACTCCAAAGTGTCCTCCAAATTCAGAATCATGACATTTTTCAATAATAGCAAAAGTTTCTTCATAAGGTACACATCTTCAAATTACAGAATCTCTTCCCATTTTAAATAAATGAGGATCTTCCCAAATATAAGATTTAGCATCATTTTTAAATTTCTTAATATATTTGTTATTCAATCCATAAGGTAGAATATTGTTAACTAAATAGTTAACTATATCCGCATACCAAGGTGTTTGGCATCCTTGAATAACATATAACTGTTCATCAGAAAATTTCTCTTTTATATTTTCTTCAATAATAATATCATTCTTAATTCTAGATAAATGATCAGCAATTTGGTTGTCAGTTCCTTTTCTATCAACGATTTGAAAATCAAATTCTTGCAGAAGTAAAACCCATCTTATCAGTCTAGGTTTAGCATCCTTTTTTGACATTAAGTATTTAATAGCAGAATGATCGTTATGAACTATGCATTTGATACCAAGAAGATAAGGTCTAAATTTATCAAAGGCATAGACTATAGCTAAAAGCTCTTTCTCAGCAGTAGTGTAATTTCTTTGAGTTTCAGTAAGAGTTTTACTAGAATAATATATAACTTTGAAAATTTTCTCATATTTTTATCTCAATACAGCTCCAATTGCAAAATCACTTGCATCGCACATTTATTCAAAAGGTTTATTCAAATTAGGTACCATAATAATAGGTCCAGTTATTAATTTTTCTTTCAAAATATTGAAAGCATTAATACAGTCTTCATTAAATTCAAATTTAGCTTCTTTTTCCAATAAATGACTAAGAGGTTTAGCAATTTTAGAAAAATCCTTTATATATCTTCTATAAAATCCAGCATGACCCAGAAAACTTCTCACATCAGTAACAGTAGTAGGTGGTTGCAATTCAGCAATAATTTTCACTTTTGCTTGATCAACTTCATCCCTTTTTATGAAATTTTGTGACCAAGTACAATGCCTTCTGTGACCATAAATTGACATTTTTCCCATTTAAGAACTATGTTTATTTCTTCACATCTTTTCAGAACTTTGGAAATATTTTCCAAACAAGATTCAAATGAAGTTCCAAAAATTGAAAAATCATCCGTAAATATTTCAATTCCTTTGTCAATCAAATCACAAAATATTAACATCATACATCTTTGAAAAGTTGCAGGTGCATTACATAAACCGAAAGGCATTCTTCTAAAGGCAAATGTTCCATAAGGACTTGTAAATGTTGTTTTCTCTTAGTCCTCAGGAGCGACAGGTAATTGATGATAACCAAAATATCCATCCAGAAAATAGAAATATGAGTGTCCAGCTAATTTATCAAGCATTTGATCCAAGAAAGGTAAAGGAAAATGATCCTTTCTAGTGGCATTATTTAATTTCCGATAATCAATGCAAATTCGCCATCCAGTAACTTGTCTTGTAGGAATTAGTTCTTTTTTATCATTGACAGTGATAGTTACTCCTCCTTTCTTCGGAGCACAATGAATAGGACTCACCCATTGACTATCCGAAATAGGATAAATAATTCCAGCATCAAACCATCTTAAAATTTCTCTTTTAACAACCTCTTTCATAATAGGATTTCATCTTCTTTGAGGTTCAATAGAAGGTTTAAAATCTTCTTCTGTAAAAATCCTATGCATACAAATGGAAGGGATAATTCCACTTATATCAGTAATAGTCCAACCAAAAGCTTTCTTATAATTCTTTAACACTCCTATTATTTTTTCTTCTTGATCTAAGCTTAGTTTAGAAGAAATAATAACTTGTAAAGTTAATGAATTTCCAAGAAAAACATACTTTAAATGTGCAGGTAACATTTTTAATTTCAGTTCAGGGGCTTTTTTAATCGAGGGTAAAAGTATATCATTTTGAGTTATGTGTAAAATTTCCCAGTTATCTTTAATATAATGACCTTCTTTAAATAATTCTTCTTCTTTTAATTCTTCATTTTTGTCAATTAATAATTCAATTTTTTCTTCAGAAATGAATTTACATTTTTCTTGATAATGTTTTTCAATTATATAATCAATAATATCCATACGATAGCATTTTTCTTTATTAGGGTTCTTCATTGATTTCAGGACATTGAATTTAATCTCTTGATCATTAACTCTCAGAGTTAATTCTCCTTTTTACACATCAATCATAGCCCGTCAGGCAGCTAGAAAAGGTCTCCCTAAAATAATTGGTATTTCTTTATCTTCTTCCATATCAAGTACAATGAAATCCACAGGGAAAATAAATTTAGCCACTTTAACAAGAACATCCTCTATAACTCCTTTAGGGTAAGTGATAGATCTATCAACTAACTGAAGGATTACGGTGGTGGGAGTAATCTCTCCTAAATTCAACCTTCGAAAAATAAAAAATGACATGAGATTAATACTTGCTCCTAAATCACATAAAGCTTTTCCACAAAATTTTTCTCCAATAGCACAAGGTATAGTGAATCTTCCAGGATCTTTAAGTTTTTGAGGTAATTTCTTTTGAATTATCGCACTACATTCTTCACTTAATGCAACAGTTTCAAAAGCTTCAAATTTTTGTTTCTTACTTAAGATATCCTTCATAAATTTTGCATAAGTTGGCATCTGTTCCAAAGCATCAACAAAAGGTATGTTAATAGTAAGTTTCTTAAATATTTCAAAGAACTTAGAAAATTGATGATAAAGCTTCTGTTGTTTTAATCTTTGAGGAAAAGGTGGTGGTGATTTTTCAACTTGCACATTAATAGGAATAACAGTCTGATCTTTACTAGGAGAAGGAGTTTCTTTAGGTTTTTCAATCTCTTCAACCTCAAACTCATTTTTAATTTCATTTTGAATTCTTTCGTTTAATTCCTTTCCACTTCTAAGTTGTACAGCATTAGCATGTTCATGTTCTTTTCCAGTTTCTTTTGGATTGATTTCAACATTACTAAGAAGTGTTCCTGGAGGTCTGTAATTAATTAAATTAGCTATTTGTCCCATTTGATTCTCAATATTATGAATAGCAGTGTTATGATTTTGTAATTGATTACTCAGTTGTAAAATTAATTCTTCTACAGATAACTTCTTTTATTGATTATTAAATCCAAGAGGTTCATAGTTTGAATTTACTTAATTTTTCCAATTTCCAGTTGGATGAGATTGATTATTACCCCTTTGTTGTTGTGAATTATTCCAGTTAAAATAAGGGTGATTTTTCCATCCAGGATTATAATAATTTGAGTAAGGGTTATTTTTACTAGCAATAGCATGTAAAGTTTCAATAGTTTGAGAATCTTCCATATTATCAGAGTTGTTATGTGATACATTGGTAGCAAATATATCTAATTTCTTAAATATTGCAGCTACTTGTGAAGCTAAGATAGAAAAGGCTTCGTTATGATGAATACTTGCCATTGTTTTAGGATCAATCCTTTCAGAAGGCCATTGAAAATTATTGTTAGCCATTTCTTCATTTAAAGTATAAGCTTCTTCAAATGATTTTGCCCTTAAATAACCTTCAGCAGCAGCATCAATAATTGATTTTAGTGATCTAATAAGTCTGTTATAAAATGTTTGAATAATTAACTAATCAGGTAAAGCATGATGAGGACACTTTCTTAATAGTTCTTTAAATCATTCTCAAATTTCATAAATTGTCTCCCCGTTAAATTGAATAAACAAAGTAATATCATTTCTTAATTTAGCAGTTTTAGAAGGAGGAAAATATTTAGCAAGGAATTTTTGTGCCATTTCAGCCAATGTTTTAATAGAACCTGTTGCTAATGAGTTCAACCACATCTTTTCTTTATCTCTTAGAAATAGAGGAAAGAGTCTAAGTCTAATAGCATCATCAGAAACATTGTTATATTTAAAGGTAGCACATAGTTCTAAAAAACTAGCAAGGTGTAAATTTGGATCCTCATTTGGTGTTCCCCCAAATTAATTATTTTGAACCATTTGAATAATTGACGGTTTAAGCTCAAAAGAATTAGCATCTACAGCAGGTATTTGAATACTATTATGAAGTTCATCAATTGTAGGGTTAGCATAATCCCTTAATGGTTTGTAAACATTTTGCTCATTAATTTCAATTGGATTTTGTAAATTGTTATGTAAATTAGCCATCTCTTGATATTTTTGAATTTCTTTTCCTTTTTTAATTCTTCTAATAGTTCTTTCTAATTCAGAATCTAAAGGTAATAATCCTTCAGATCCAGAACTACGCATAAAAAGTAAATAAAAAGTAAAATAAAATAGCAAGAAATAAAATCTCTACTTACTATTTTTTATTTTAGTTTTTATAAATGTTTTTTGTATTTTATATTTTTGTATTTTGATAATAAAAGAAATAAATAAAATAAAAATATAATAAATATTTAAAATATAAAAATTTGCCTGCATTGAATTTTCTATAATCAATACATATATGTCATCCAGTAACTTGTCTTATGGGTATTAAATCATTATTTTTATTAGTTTCAACAGTCACTCCTCCTTTTTTAGGAACACAATGAATTGGGCTTACCCAAGCACTATCCGAAATAGGATATATAATACCATTATCTAACCACTTTAATATTTATTTCTTGACTTCATCTTTCATCATTGGGTTTAATCTCCTTTGGGGATCAACTCTTGGTTTATGTTCATTATCCAAAATAATTCTGTGCATACAGATTGAAGGACTAATTCCTTTAATATCTGCTAAGGTCCAACTAAAAGCTTTCTTATACTTTTTAAAAGTATCAAAAAGTTTTTGCTCTTGTAATTCATTTAATTCTGCCGATATAATAACTGGTAAGGTTAAAGAGTTACCTAAAAATGCATACTTTAAATGAGTAGGTAAAATTTTTAACTCAAGTTCAGGAGGTTTAATAATCAACGGAACTATATTCTTTTCAGCATTTTTCGTAATATCCATCATCTCAAATCTTTCTTGTATATAATCTAATTCTTCATTGTTTGTTTCTTCAATCAATTCTGTATTTTCTATTTCTAATTTATCTTCAAAGTATTCTTTAAAATGTTCATTTTGTATATATTCAAGAATTTCCATTCGAAAACATTCATCATCTCTTTCAATAGCAGGATATTTCATTAATTTTTCTATGTTGAAAGTTACTTCTTGATCGTTTACTCTCATAGTTAATTCTCCTTTTTGAACATCAATTATAGCTCTTCCAGTAGCTAAGAATGGTCTCCCTAAAATTATAGGTATTTCTTTATCTTTCTCCATATCTAAAATAATAAAATCCACATGGAAGATAACTTATTCCCTTTTACTAACACATCTTCAATAACTCCTTTAGGATATGTCAATGATTAATCAGCTAACTGAAGAGTTACTGAAGTAGGTGAGACTTCTCTCAATCCTAATCTTTTAAAAATTGATAGAGGCATAAGATTGATACTGGCTCCTAAGTCACATAAAGCTTTTCCATAAAATTTTTCTCCAATAGCACAAGGTATAGTGAAACTTGCAGGATCTTTTAATTTCTCAGGAAGCTTTTTCTGAATAATTGCACTACACTCTTTGTTAAGTGCCACAGTTTCATTATCTGTGAACTTTCTCTTCTTATTTAAAATATCTTTCATAAACTTCACATAATTTGGCATTTGTTCTAATGCTTCTACAAAAGGAATTTTCACCGTTAATTTCTTCAAGATTTCAAGAAATTTATAAAATTGCTTATCCTTTTTATGTTGCTTTAGTAGCCAAGGGAATGGTGATGGTAGTTTTTCTACAGAAATTTTCATAGGTATTAGTGGATATTCTAAATTTCGATCTTGTTGATCCTTCTCTTTTTCACTTTCCATTTCTTTCTGTATTCTTGTTTCTAACTCTTTTCCACTTCGTAATTGTATCGCTTTGATTTGTTCTTTTCCTTGGCCTTTAGGATTTATTTCCACATTACTAAGAAAAGTTCCAGGAATTTTATTATTAAGTGCAGTAGCGATATGCGCAAGTTGAGTTTCAATATTTTTAATCGCAGTTCCTTTATTTTGTAATTGGTTCCCTTAAATTTGTAGCTAATTTCCTTGATTCTGCAAATGCTGACCCATATTTAATATTAATTCTTCCATAGATAGCTTTTTTTCCTTAAATTGAGAGTTATTATTAAATCCAGGTGGATATGAAGGTTTATATTTAGAATTTTCTTGGTTAGACGAATTTCCTAATGGATTCACTGAGTTGGTCATCCATTGGTGATTAGCAGAGTTATTATTCCAATTATTATTTGGATGGTTCTTCCAACCAGGGTTATAATAATTTGCATAAGGATTACTAGGTCTATTATTAATAGCATTTAAAGTCTCATATGAAGATTGAACATCTATAAGTTGTACAGATGAATTTTCTTCTATTATTGTAGGAGAATATTTCATTCCAAAATGATCTAATTTCTTAGATATAGCAGCAATCTGAGATGCTAACATAGATATTGCATCAGAGTCATGGATACTAGCTATATTCTTTTTAGGATTTAACCTTTCAGAAGGCCATTGAAAATTGTTGGTAGCCATTTCTTCAATTAATGAATAAGCCTCATCAAATGGTTTTGACATTAATGAACCTCCGGCAGCAGCATCTATAATAGATCTAAGAGATCTTACTAATCCATTATAAAAAGTTTGTATAATTAACCAATTTGGTAACGCATGATGTGAGTATTTCCTAAGAAGATCTTTAATTCTCTCCCAAGCTTCGTATATTGATTCTCCCTCAAAATGACTAAAAGATGTTATGTCATTTCTAAGCTTTACAGATTTTGAAGGAGGAATGTATTTGGATAGAAATTTTTTGTGATAACTCTCCCCAAGTTCTAATAGATCCAGGTGCTAACGAATTTAACCACATCTTAGCCTTATCCCTTAAAGAAAAAAGGAAAAAGCCTAAGTCTAACAGCATCATTAGATACTCAGTCATATTTAAAAGTAGCACAAAGTTCCAAAAAACTAGCAAGATATAAATTAGGATCTTCGTTTGGCGAACCACTAAATTAATTATTCTGTACCATTTGGATAATTGCAGGTTTAAGCTCGAATGAATTAGCCGCTACATCAGGATTTTGGATAGAGTGAATTTCATCTAATGTAGGGTTAGTGTAATCTCTTAAAGGTCTTGTTTGATTTGTATTTTCAATTTCTGGATTATTTTTCATTTGATTTAAATTTATAATTTCTTTTTTCTGTTTTCTAATTCTTTTAATAGTGCACTCTAATTCTGAATCGTAAGGTATTAAACTTTCGGTTCCAAATTTATGCATACATAACTTAAAAATTTAAAATAATCTGTTACTCTAGTAATTATCTTTATTTTGTTAATTACCTTAATAATTACTTTACTTCCCCGGCAACGGCGCCAAAAACTTGGCCGCTACATAGCAGTTGAGGGGTACAATGTAAATATGTTGCGGAGCTTTATAATTATATAAATGTTTAATAAGGTAAAAATAGCAAACGTACCCCCTTTGTATCTACGCAAGTATACGTATCATTCAAGTAATAAAGGGCTCTAATGGAGTCCAAGATATCTATCCTGCAGGGAAGTTAGAGATTGAGAACTAAATTTAGCATATGCAATTTTTATCTAGTATACGGAAATAAAGAACACTTAAACTAACTTCTATTACTTAATTTTTGAATGGAAGAGTGAAATTTAGAAAAATTATATTTCTTCTTGTTAAGAGAATTAAGTGAGTGGATAAATAAATTAGTTAGAATTATATTGTGCCAAAATAAGAGCATTCCTATTCTTTACCCTTTGGTCCAGGCATAAAGAACATTGACTAATCCTATGTTTGGTTACTGAATCTACGGCTAGGCTAGGAGGATAATGGCTACCACTTCGGAGCTCCCATGTTCCCCTCGCCTGAGGGCTAACATCTATACTTCAGCTCCCAAACAATAGGACTGAATTGAAGATTTTAGTCTGTCACACTAGAATATTCAATTCTAAGACCAATAATTAATATTTCCCTATTTATTTGCACCCTCCTTTCAAGGCTTTTAAATTCCCTGAATTTTGGATGTAACCTTTACTATAGTTGATAATTCAACATATTTTAACAGTTCAATTGGCCAGATTGAAAGTAAATTAAGTTTTAAGTAAAAGATTATCACAATTTTTATTTGATATTTAAGGCACAACTAATTCAAATTTCTAGTTCACAAAATCTCAATAACAAGAAGAAAGACAGAGAAAACTACTCAGAATGCATAGGAAGAATAACACAAAATTTGGATTTCATTTAAAGTTATAAAACAATAAACAAAAACTTATCTCGAATCTTCTCCCCATACAGACTCCTTGAATTTCCTCTTCCTCTTCCTTCTTGTACAACACACTCACTTATACTCAATAATATACTCTAGAACACACTAGTGCACTCAAAATAACACACAATAGACTCACCACACACTACTGACTTCCACACATTCGGCCTAAATTAGTATTTATTTAAAGAAGAAGGACTATATCCAAAGGTTGCTTAAGCATCTCTTCAAAAAGCATCCAGATTCAATGTATTTGGCTTAAACCGACCTTCTCACCATCCGCGGGGTCGTTGGCGTCGTCAGTGGGCTCACTGTCGTTGGGTTCGATCTCGCCGTCGGCGGGCTCTTATATAATATATTCAAATCTCTCTAAAAAAACACGTCGTCGGTGGCCTATCCCTCGCCATCGGCGGGCTAGTTTAATTTTCATCTCTTTTAGTCCTTTTCGTTCCAGATTCTCTCTTTTGTCCATCTTTTTGCTCCATTACCTATAAATTTTCATTCCTGCAATAAAACATAGATATCTTTTTGCTCAATTATCTATAAATCTTCATTCCTGCAATAAAACATAGAAAATATCTTTCTTTAAAGTGCAATTTCATATAAAATTGTTACGAATTTCTCAATATATTTTTCTCTGGTCAGGCAGCTAAGCGCCGGCTCATCGGCGCTTGGCCGCCAGTGCCCAAATTTTCATTTTTCATCTTTTTTTTATCCAAATTTGATCCAATTTTGCTCATTTCATCATGACCATCCATTTTAATCATACCTGCAAGAAAAACACAAAATACCTTCCATTAAAGTGAAATATCATTAAAAATAGGTATAAAAATGTGCATAAAAATACTATATATTTTAGGTGAAGCAAACAGCATAAAGGTTTAGTAATCTTTGAAAAGCCTTTGATGTAAAGCCTGTAGAATCCAGCTTGTCCTAAAACACTTCTAATTCCCTTTCCATTGGTTGGGAAGCTAAATTAGATATAACTTAAATTTTTGCAGGATCCACCTCCAAACCTTTTTCTGAAATTCGATGTCCTAAAACAATTCCTCCTGCTACCATAAATTTGCATTTTTCTCAGTTAAGGACCAAATCAGTTTCTTCACAGCATTTTAAAACCTTAGATAAATGTTCTAAACATGATTCAAATGAAATTCCATACACTAAAAAGTCATCCATAAAAACTTCAATCCCTTTTTCAATTAAATCACAAAAAGTAGCCATTATACATCTCTGAGATGTAGCAGGGGCATTACATAAACAAAGGGCATTCTTCTAAAAGCAAACGTACCATAAGGATTGGTAAACATAGTTTTCTCTTGATCTTCAGGAGCAATTTGAATTTGGTGGTAACCAGTATATCTATCCAGAAAATAAAAGTATTTATGCCCAGCCTATGTATCCAATATTTGATACAGAAAAGGGAGTGGAAAGTGATCTTTCCTTGTGGAAAGATTTAATTTTCTATAATCAATGCATATTCGCCACCCTGTAACTTATCTTGTTGGTATTATTTCATTCTTTTCATTAACAGTCACAGTCACTCCTCCTTTCGTAGGAACACAGTGAATAGGACTAACCCATGCACTATCTGAAATAGGGTAGATGTTCCAGCATCCAACCATTTTAAAATTTCTTTCTTAACAACGTCTTTCATGATAGGATATATTCTTTGGGGATCAGCCTGCGGTTTGCAATTATCTTTCATAAGAATTCTATGCATCCAAATTGAAGGACTGGTTCCTTTAATATCAGCAATTGTCCATCCAAAGGCTTTCTTGTGCTTCTTCAAAATTTCAAGCAAACTCTCTTCTTCTTTTTCAGTTAATTAAGAGGAAATTATAACTGGTAAGGTTGAGGATTCACCTAAGAAAACATACTTCAAATTATCATGAAGCATTTTAAACTCAAGTTCAGGAGGTTTTTCAATTAATGGACCATAAGATTTATCTTTTTCAGTCAAATCCAAAAATTCAAAACATTCACGAACATACTTTAAATCTTCCTGCTGAAAATTTTCAAAATCAAATGACTCCTCTTATTGCTTATGTTCCAATTCTTCTTTTTCAAATTTCTCTTCATAAGTTGATTTGAAATGACATTCACTTAAATATTTGATAACATCCATCCTATAACATTCATCTTTTTTACCTCTAGTAGGAAATTTCATCAAATTTGAAGTATTAAATGTAACAGTCTGATCATTAACGCTCATCATTAATTCCCCTTTTTGTACATCTATCATGGCTCGGCCTGTAGCTAGGAAAGGTCTTCCCAAAATTATAGGTATCTCTTTCTCTTCCTCCATATCTAACACAATGAAATTAACAGGAAAAATAAATTGATCCACTTTAACCTAAACATCTTCTATAACTTCTTTAGGATATGTGATCAAACGATCTGCTAATTATAGAGTTACAGTAGTTGGGGTTATTTCTCCTAGTCCCAGTCTTTTAATTATTGATAGAGGCATAAGGTTAATGCTTGCACCCAAATCACATAAAGCTTTTCCATAGAATCTATTTTCGATTGCACATGAAATTGTGCAACTACCAGGATCTTTAAACTTTTTAGGAAGCTTTTCTAAATTATTGCACTGCACTCCTCACTAAGTGCAGCAGTCTCATTATCTTCAAACTTCCTTTTCTTGTTAAGAATATCCTTCATAAATTTCGCATAGCTTGGCATTTGTTCTAAGACAGCAAATGGAGTATTAAAAGTAAGCTTCTTAAACATCTCCAAGAATTTTGAAACTTGCTTATCCAACTTTTGTTGACGAAGTCTCTGAGGAAATGGAGATGGTGGTTTTTCTAAATCAACTTTAGGTGGAGAAACAGGTATTTCCAAACCTTTCAGAGCATCCTCTTTTGGTTTTTCAATCTCTTCTTTCTCCACTTCAGTTTCTTTTTTAACTCTATCTTCCAATTCTCTCCCACTTCTCAGTTGAATTTCTTTTACTTGTTCTTTATTCTTTTCTCTTGTATTTACTTCAGTGTTACTTGGAAGAATTCCTTGGGATCTATACTTAAGGCATTTGCAATTTGTCCCAATTGATTTTCAATATTTCTGATGGTTGCTCCTTGGATTTGTAATTGATTTCCCATATTTGACACCACTTCTTCAATAGACAACTTCTTCTCCTTTAATTGTAAAGCATTGTTATAACCTGAAGGATAATTTAATCTATTATTATTATTATTTCCTTGGTTGTTCCAATTCCCCAATGAGTTTACTTGGTGGTTCCTCATTGTTGATTAACACTGCCCTGATTATTGGTATTCCAACTAAAATTTGGATGATTCTTCCAACATGGGTTATAATAATTGGAATATGAGTTGTTAGGCTTAATTATAGCATTCACAGTTTCTGGTGAAGAATAAGAATCAACCATTTGGCCTAATGAATTTTCTTCAATCATGGAAAGTGGCTGAGAAAAATTCATCCCAAATTGGTCTATCTTCCTTGAAACAGTAGCAACTTGATTTGCTAACAGTGTAAAAGCATCATTTTTAAAAACACTGGCTACCTTTTTAGGATTTAACCTTTCAGAAGGCCATTGAAAATTATTAGTAGTCATTTCTTCAATTAAAGCATAAGCATCAGAAAATGGTTTAGACAGTAATGATCCACCAGCAACAACATCGATGATCGATCTAAGAGATCCAACTAATTCATTATAAAAAGTTTGAATTATTAACCAATCTGGTTTCGAATGATGTGGACATTTCCTGAGGAGATCTTTAAATCTTTGTCATGCTTCATTTATTGATTCTCCTTCAAACTGAAAAAAAGATGTAATATCATTTCTCAACTTAGCAGTCTTAGATGGTGGAAAATATTTAGCAAGGAATTTTTGTGACAGTTCACTCAAAGTTCTAATTGATCCTGGTGCTAACGAATGTAACCATATTTTAGCTTTATCCATTAGTGAGAAAGGAAAAAGTCTAAGTCTAATAACATCATCCGAAACACCATCATATTTAAAAGTGGCACACAACTCTAGAAAATTAGCAAGATGCAAATTAGGATCTTCAGTTATTGCTCCCCCAAACTGATTATTAGACACTATTTGGATAATAGTAGGTTTAAGCTTAAAAGAATTAGCAGCTACAACAGGGTTTTGAATACTACCACGAAGTTCATCCACTGTAGGGTTAACATAATCTCTTAAAGGTCTTAATTATTGATGGATGCCAACATTTATATCTTGATGATTTGCCATTTATTGAATATTTTTATCTTTTTCTGTATTTTAAATTTTTTTTATTTTTCTGATAGTTCTTTCTAATTCAGAATCGTAAGGCACAAGTCCCTCAAAACCTGAACTACGCATACAATAATAAAACAAAATAAAACACAACACACTAACAAAAACAAAGAAAAGTAAAAATTTAAAATTTCTTAATTTTCTTTAAAATGTAATTTTAATTAATTTCTTTCCCCAGAATGGTGCCAAAAACTTGATCCCCCATAAATATATGTGCGCCAAAAACTTGACTCCACACTGAATATATGTTCTGATGATTTAGATATGAAAATTATGATTTTATAATATGGGATAATACACAAGTATACGCATCGTTTATCAAGTAATATAGGAATTTCTGATTAAGCCTCGAGATATCGAACCCACAGGGAAAGTGAAAAATCTTTAAACAAATAAGAAAATTATCTTTTTACTTTTTTAATTGGCTTTTGAAAGTATGTTTTGATTTTGAAAAGTTTGATAGTTGATTTCATACTTTAAATTTTCTTTTAAAAGTCAAACAAGATATTAAAATGATAATAAATGTAAACAAGGTATAAAAAACATTATTAACTAGAATAAGATAAAGTAAACTACTCAGAATGCATTGAGAAAATACAAAAACACATTGATTTGAAATTAAAAAACATAAGAAAAACAACAAAAAAATAAGTATTAATTAAAAACTAAATGTACAGTAAACACTTATCTGAAAATCCTCTCTACAAGACTCAGGAAGTTCCTCTAAAACTTTTACTCTTCACTAAACTACTCCTCAGAGCAAGTCTCCCAACTTCGATGACTTAGAATACAGACTTCAGACTTCAATAAAACCTAAACTAAAGGAAAGAAAAGAAGTGGAAAGAATAAGGCTTTAATCCTACCCTTTTCTCTTTTCTACTCTCAACTCCTACTCCTAATTAAAACTATAATAAAAACTCTGTAAAAACTCTCTTCAAAGATGCAAAGGAAGAGCCCTTAATTTACTCTCTACTCCTACTCCTAATGAAAACTTTCTTCAAAATGCAAAGGAAGAGCCCTTAATTTACTTTCTACTCCTACTCCTAATGAAAACTCTCTTCAAAATGCAACGGAAGAGCCCTTTTTCTACTCTAATACTCTCTTTAAATATAAAACCAAAAGATGTCTTGGTGTCTCTTCAAAATGTGTCCATATTCAATGTATCCACCAAAGAATGCACCCCTTCATTCAAACTTGCCGCCCAAAGGAAGTTATGGAAGTTACCACCAACAGTTGCATCCCAACCCCATTTAAAATGGCACCAAATTTAAATTAAACTCGATTTTTAACTGTAGCGGCTAAGCACCAGCCCAGCGGTGCTTAGCCGCCAGTGCCCAAATTTTCATTTTTCATTATTTTGCTCTAAATTTGATCCAATTTTTTCTCCTTTCATCATAATCACTCATTTTCATTATACCTTCAAGAGAAACACAAAATACATTCCATTAAAGTGCAATATCATAAAAAATAGGTATAAAAATGTGCATAAAACTATATATTTTAGGTGTATCAGATGTTAGTTGAACCTAAGTTTGAGTTAGATCCAATTTGATTTAAATCTAAGTTCAGGTTGAGTTTAAGTTCAGTTTGCGTTGAACTTAAGATTTATGTTGAGTTAGGTTCAGTTTGGGTTAAATCTAAGGTTTAAGTTAAGTTAGGTTCAGTTTGGGTTGAACCTAAAGTTTAAGTTGAGTTAGGTTCAGTTTAGGTTGAACCTAAAGTTTATGTTGAGTTATGTTCAATTTGTGTTGAACCTAAGGTTTAGTTAAATATAAGGTTTAAGTTCAATATGGGTTAAACTTAAGTTAGATTTGACTTTAATTTTAAGTTAGGTTAAACCTAAGGTTTAGGTTTAGACATAGATTCAATATGGGTTGAACTTAAGTTGGGTTTGACTTAGGATTAATTTAGGTTAAATCTAAGGCTTAGGTTTGGACTTAATTTCAAAATAGGTTGAACTTAAATTAGGTCTACTTTAGGTTTAAGTTAGGTAAAGCTTAAGGTTTAGGATTGGACTTAAATTCAATATGGGATGAACTTAAGTTGGGTTTGACTTAACTTTAAATTAGGTTAAAAAAAGTCTTAGGATTGGACTTAAGTTCAATATGGGTTGAACTTAAGTTGGGTTTGACTTTAAGTTAGGTTAAACCTAAGGTTTAGGTTTGGACTTAAGTTTAATATGGGTTAAACTTAAACAAGGTTTAACTTTAGGTTTAAGTTAGGTTAAGCCTAAGGTTTAGGTTTGTACTTCAATTCAATATGGGTTGAACTTAAGTTGGGTTTGACTTAAGTTTAAGTTAGGTTAAACATAAGGCTTAGGTATGGACTTAAGTTCAATATGGGTTGAACTTAAGTTGGGTTTAACTTTAAGTTAGGTTAAACCTAAGGTTTAGGTTTAGACTTAAGTTCAATATGTGTTGAACTTAAATTAGGTTTAACTTTAGGCTTAATTTAGGTTAAGCCAAAGGTTTAGGTTTGGAATTCAATTCATTATGGGTTGAACTTAAGTTTAGTTTAACTTAAGTCTAAGTTAGGTTAAACCTATGGCTTAGGTTTGGACTTAAGTTCAATATATGTTTAACTTAAGTTGGGTTTTAGATCTAATGGGTCAGACTTAATTAGGGTTTAGGCATGATTAAACCTTAGTTAGTTAAGGTTTAATGATTTAATTAGGTCTAATTAGGGGTTAGACCTAATTAGGGTTTAAATATGATTAAACCTTAGTTATTTAAGGTTTAATGATTTAATTAGGTCTAATTAGGGTTAAACCTAACTAGTGTTTAGGTATGATTAAACCTTAGTTAGTTAAGGTTTAATGACTTAATTAGGTCTAATTAGGTGTTAGAACTAATGAGGGTTTAGGTATGAATAAACCTTAGTTAGTTTAGGTTTAATTATTTAATTAGGTCTAATTAGGGGTTAGACCTAATTAGGGTTCAGGTATGATTAATGATTTAATTAGCTCTAATTAGAGATTTCCTAATCAGGGTTTAGGTGTGATTAAACTTTAGTTAGTTAAGGTTTAATGATTTAATTAGGTCTAATTAAGGGTTAGACCTAATTATGGTTTAATTTGTCTTAAACCTAATGTAATTAATGTTTAAGGTATTTAACTAGGTCTAATAGGGGTTATACCTAATTAGGGTTTTATTAAGTTAAACTTAATGTGATTAAGGTCTAACTTTGATTAATTAGGTCTTAATGATGTCTTAGACCTAATTAGATTTTAATTTGTATTAAACCTAATGTTGTTAAGGTTTGATGATGTTTAACTAAACCTAATGATGTTTTAGACCTATTTAGATTTTATTTTGTATTAAATCTAATGTTGTTAAGGTTTAATATGATTAATTAAGCCTAATGATGTTTTAAACCAAATTAGATTTTAATTTGTATTAAACCTAATCTTGTTAAGGTTTAATGATGTTTAATTAAGCCTAATGATGTTTTAGACCTAATTAGATTTTAATTTCTATTAAACCTAATATTGTTAAGGTTTAATATGATTAATTAAGCCTAATGATGTTTTAGTCCTAATTAGATTTTAATTTCTATTAAACCTAATGTTGTTAAGGTTTAATGTTGTTTAATTAAGCCTAATGATGTTTTAGACCAAATTAGATTTGTATTTGCATTAAACCTAATGTTGTTATAGTTTAGTGATATTAATTAAGCCTAATGATGTTTTAGACCTAATCAGATTTAATTTGTATAAAACTAATGTGGTTAAGGTATAATGATGTTTAATTAAGTTTAATAATGTTTTAGACCTAATTAGATATTAATTTGTATTAAACCAAATGTTGTTAAGGTTTAATGATGTTTAATTAAGCCTAATGATGTTTTAGACCTAATTAGATTTTAATTTCTATTAAACCTAATATTGTTAAGGTTTAATATGATTAATTAAGCCTAATGATGTTTTAGTCCTAATTAGATTTTAATTTCTATTAAACCTAATGTTGTTGAGGTTTAATGATGTTTAATTAAGCCTAATGATGTTTTAGACTTAATTAGATTTTAATTTGTATTAAACCTAATTTTCTTAAGGTTTAATATGATTAATTAAGCCTAATGATGTTTTAGTCCTAATTAGATTTTAATTTGTATTAAACCCATTGTTGTTAAGGTTTAATATGATTAATTAAGCCTAATGATGTTTTAGACCAAATTAGATTTTAATTTGTATTAAACCTAATTTTGATTAGGTTTAATGATGTTTAATTAAGCCAAATGATATTTTAAACCTAATTAAATATTAATTTGTATTAAACCTAATGTTGTTAAGGTTGAATTTGATTAATTAAGTATAATTTTGAACTAAATGCAACTATGTTTTGATTTGATTCCATTTGACGTTTAGACTCAAATTTGACATAACTCATTGTGGCATGAGTTAATATGAAGTGAATTTTTAATTCTTGATATTTTAAATGTTTTAAATATTGAAATTTTTAATCCTAAAAAAATGTCATCTTAAATTTTCAAGAGGCTAGAGTTTATCATTTTATGGTTTAAATTTTTTCCCTTAAATTTCTAACAAATTTCCAATTTAATTTTCCTATTTTCTGATTTTTAAAATTTTTGTTAAGAATAATTACTAAATTTCATAGAAATTAGGAAATGTTATCCTAGAGAATTTTCTTGGCCTTGGAAAAATCAAAGATTTTTCTTTAAGACTTAGAGATTAATCCCTTAAAGTTTCATAAATTTCTGATTTATTTATAATTTTTAATAATTAAAATACTTTATGGAGTACTTAATTAATTAAAAATTAAATATAACTCCATAATTCGTGATTTTAATTCCACATTGTTCCTCTCACTGCCCTGAGTTCAAAGGGTTTTTTTATTTTTGTGATTTTTTGTGCAAAGATATGGATTTTTTATTGTTTTAAGGTTATTCTGATTTAATTAATTGATTAACTAAACAGAAAAATCCATATGGCTCTGTGTGTCCTCGTATTAATCGAAACGGGTTTGATCCAATGCAAAGCCCCAAACAGTGGATCGAGCTGGAATGAATCAGAGCCATCCTTTTTTAAAACACGAAAACAAACGGTCTTCATTCTTTGTCTTCATCCTAGCTCATCCCATGCACCGTTCATGTTCTAGACACAAAATCTCACTCAATTCTTGATGGAATGGAGCGATTTTTATTTCTAGAGCTTCATCTTAAGGAAATGAAGATATCCATACAGATTTGTATGGTTTTTGAATAGGTTCATTTTACAAAGTTTCAAACCCAAATTCCATTAGGGCTAGTTCAATCATACCTTGGCCACAATCGATGTAGGGACAAATTGAACAGCTCTACAGCTTTGCCTCGACCTCAGAAAGCTTTCCCTCAGGTCAATTTGGATTGAAATGAGTTCTATATATGAAAGTGTGTTGGCTTGGGAGGAGATGATTAAAAAGTGGGTTAAAGGCTATGGGGATGTCCAATTTTGAGTGGGTTCCTCTTCTTAGGATCCTAGGAAGTTTCAGGGATGGTTAATTTGAAGTTTTGGATAAATTCATTTCAAACTTCATTTTTATCCTGTTTTGGGGTTTTTGGGTTGGCAAAATTGAAGGGAGTCAGTGGGTTTAAGTGCTTGGATGCATGAGGAATCAACTGCTTAGGCTCTGAGGAAGAACTTTGATGTTGATGGTCAAGGGAATTGAGCAGTGTATGGGTGTCTCCTACTTTTTTTTGTCTCTTCTTGGTGCTCTTGGGTTTGGCCTATTTATAGCCATGGGAGCCTATGAGTGAGTTCAATTTTGCTTGGATGTATCTGGGGAGGTTGTTAACTTCACCATCAATGCCTTAGGATAGGATTTCAGCTGAGGGATAAGGAGAATTGCATTTTCCAAGGGTAAACCATGTGAGGTTTACCCATGGTCTATCTTGAGTTCATGGTTTGGCCTCTCCTTATTTGCTCTTCAAAGAGGTGGATAAGGCATGCTTAACCTTATTGAATTCACCTTCCCTATATATTTTTACTATTTAATTTAATGAAATTAAGGAAGCTATGACACATAGGCTCATTACTCATCTCAAGCATGAATTGATTATGATTACATTTATTCATGGTAAAGGTTGGTTTTCTTTATTGAATGAAAGAATAGGTGCATGGTGACTCAACCATCTCCTTTTTTAAGTATATGAGGAAAATATGACACTTAAGCCCGCCTTCTCATCATGGTTATGATGGTTTCTAACCTTTGTGAAAGAGTTGTTTAAATGGTGTTTATTCAACATTGGATGACTTGTGAGACGAGTAATGAGTCATCCATGTCGTTCTTTTAAGAATTGATCAGGGAATGACACTTCATTTCTCCTCTTCATGATGTCTTCATGATGAGTTTTAACCATGGTTAAGATGATGTGTTATGAGTTATCCAATGTGTTAACTTATAGGTAAAGTGTCTCAGGGGTCATGTGAAACCCATATGAGGTCATCCATGATGTCATTATTGGGTTTAGAAATTTAACATTTAGTATGTTAGAAATGGTGTCACATGTCCAAATTTTATATTTATGACTTTTTAATTGTATTTTCATTTTTAATAATTATGTAATTAATCAAAATAATGGAAATTATATTATTAGCCAATAAATTAATCAAAATAATTTAAGAATTAATTTTTGATTAATTTCATTATTATTTTGTTCAAAATGGGTATTTTGACCAAATTTCATGGATGTTGACTCGGGTTGACCATGGTAGACCTAGGTTGACTCAAATTGACCCATTTTAGCCCAAGGGTGACTAATGTGACTGTTCTAACCTTGTCATGGTTTAGCTTAGTCATAAAGTCCAAGGGTTTTAAATTTTTGGATGGGTTTCGTCATGATGACCATTTTTAGGGTTTATGTCAAACCAAAAGTCAATGTATTAACTTTTGAGTTTTGCCTTGGTCTCCTTGACCAATGTCAAGTTAATTAGGTCAATGCCTGACTTATGATGTCAATGCGGTAGTCTTTTAGGTCTTGGGTTGGCCAGTTTGACCAAAGTTGACTTTTTGGGTCAAAGGCTGAATTGTTGGGTCAATGTGGTGGTCATTAGATCAAGAATTGACCAGTTTGACCAAAGTTGACTTTTTGGGTCAAATATTGACCTATTGGGTCAATAGGGTTGGTCATTTCATCAAGAATTGACTAATTTGTCTAAAGTTGACTTTTTTGGGTCAAATGTTGACCTGTTGGTCCTCAATCGATCACATCAGGGTTTGTCATTGCTAATTTGATCATTTAAGAATGTCATTAAAATACGGGTTAATAAAGCTTCATTAAGGTCTTACCATGGACATTAGGGTTTAGTGACCATCATTGAAATTTAGGCAGCCAATAATGGTAGACTTCCTGTCTCAACATAGTTTAGAAATAATTCTCACAAAAGTGAGGTCAACAAAGTTGTTTGGTTGAATTATCTAATTGTGAAATTAAAAGAATTTTGCAAAACTTTGTTAATCAAAACAAAAAAAATTAGTCAATCAAACTAGATTTTTCTTTGTGTGTTTATAAAATAGCATATATAACTCCTATAGGAATGTCCCTCTATAGGCTAATTTTTGGGAAAGCTCATAAAGCATATTGGGCTATTAAACATTTCAATTACAATTTGATGGATGTTAGTGAGAAAAGATTATTGCAATTAAATGAGCTTGAATAGATAAGGAATGAATCATATGAAAGTGCTAAGATTTATAAAAAAAAAGATGAAGATGTGGCATGACCATAGGTTTCTGAATAAAAATATTGAGCTAGAAAAACACGTTTTGCTATATAATGCCAGATAAAGATAATTTGTTGGAAAACTTAAGTTCAAGTGGATGGGCCCATTTATTGTAATAAAAGTTTATCCCTATGGAGCTGTGGATATTAGAGATCCTAAAACTGAGAAAATATTCAAAGTGAATGGTCATCAATTAAAACTTTATTTCTCAGTAAATTAACCTAAACATAATGAGAATATGATGTTGGGTCACCTAGAATAAGTACTGGGTATGTCGGGCTAACGACGTAAAACCAAGCGCTTTGTGGGAGGCAACCCATAGTTATCGGTGTGCTTTATTTTGAGTTTGTTTTAAGTGTTTTGTTTGGTTTAAAGTGAGAATTATGTGGTAGTATTTTGTCTATACTATGTTAGTGGTGATTAATGAGGCCTTAATTAATAAATTGGATGAATTAAAACGATTATTTGGACGTTTAGCAGACCTTTGCTAAATTGAGCACTGGTAGCTAAGAGCCAGGCGCTTAGGCGTCGGAGTTACGAAAAATGTGAAAAATGGGTTTCTAGAAGTCCAAATCGTGGGAAAGTTGTATGGGATGTGATTTAATGGTTCTTGAACATGGGAAGACGGTTCTTAAGCATTTAAAGTCTATAAATAAGAACCAGATTAAGAAAAATTCAGCCCATTCCAAATTTTCATCCTAAGAGCCTTAAAGAAGAGTTTAAGTTACAAAAAATGTCTTCTTGGAGAGTGAAACTAAGAAGAAAGAGGATACAAATAAGAATAAATTCATTAGAGAAAATGCGTAAGAGTTATACAATGGGTTTCTAGCCGTTAGTATTTAAGGAATAGCGGAGAAGATTGCAAATATGACGGCTGATGTGGCATCAATCCAAGCAAAAGTAAATGAAAATAATGCACATTTAGCACATATTGGATGGCAATTAAAGATGCAATTTAGTCATACTATTCATATTGAATAGGCAGATAAAGTGATGTCTTTAAAGAATAAGTGGATTGAAGAAGATTCAACAAGAGTTTTCAACCATTGCCCATTTTATCAAATTTATATACTAAATGGTTCGGAAGAACGAAACTAGGTTCTGGATATGTTCCACCTAATGGAGAATGAAAAGTCGTATTAAGTTGTTTTTTAGTCATATTTTGTTGTTCGTGTTTAGTGTTTTATGTATTGTTTGTGTTATAAGTGTGTTGTGTTTTGCGTAATTGTTTTATGTTTTATTTAATGACTTTAAGAGTCAGTAAAGATGAAATCTTATCCAAGAATCTTCGAAGAGACCCTTCATCTGCTTAAGCCTATTACTAGTGTGAATGTGAAGACATATGCTGAGCATTCCCTTTTTGGTAGTAGAGGAGGATTACCTAAAGCTTCAGGTGCATTTACTTCTATTGCTTCTACATCTCATGCTTCAACTTCTCAGGCAATCATTAGGTTAGTTTACTGATTCACAAACAAAACTTTTAAATAAAATGAAAGATAATATAAATTACACTGTGGATTGAGTTCATGACATAGAAGGAAAGTTAGATCTTATAGAGGATTATCTGCAGAGACATAGTGAGTATGAGGAGATATATCACAGTTACATGGATATGTTGATCAGAGGAGATTATAGTTTTGTCACCTCCACATCCTCACTATACCCCATATGATCCTACACATGCTTGGAACGAAGGAGATGATGAAGAGGAAGAAGATGACGACTAGGATTTATAGTTTGTATTTGTTGTGAACTACTATGTTATGTTGTACGTTTAGACTTTTTATTTTGTATGAGTTGTAAATTTTTTTTTATTTATGGTTGTTATTTGGATTATATTGTTGTAATCGTGATTAATGTAATAGTTGGTGAAGAAATTTAGTTTGTTTTTATGTTATTCGTGGATTTTGTTTGTTTGTGTTGTGTTATGTGATTGTTTAGAGTTTTTATGGTAGTAAATGTGATTATATATATATATATATATATATATATATATATATATATATATATATATATATAAGAATATATATGGCAAGATTCTATGCTCTACTAGGGTTCTCATGGCGACGACGGTGACTATCGCCGGTGGCCTTGTCAAAAGGTCGGTGGTGGTGAGTAGTTTGGTTTCAAGGTGTGATGCGGGAGGTTTGGGAACTACTTTCCCCAGCCTGTGGTGTTTTGAATTTTCTGTAAGGTAAGTTACTGTTACATTGGATTCATGGCTCGGGATTTGACCAATGCTGATCCTAACTTCGTGAGAAGAGGTTCTTATTCAGAAGTAACAGTTAGATAGGATGGAGGGGCCTCATTGGGAGATAAACTAGTGTTCCCCCAATTTTACCATGATGCTATTAAGGTTAAAGTGGAGTGTGAATTTATTAGAAGATGCACGAAAAAGGCTGGAAAGTTGGCTTTGATTTTTACTGAGGAGGAACTTAACAAGCTGACTGAACCATATAAATTTACTTTGGTGGGTAAGTTTCAGTTTGGACACCCCAAACTGGATATTTTGCGTAAATTTGTAGATGATCTCAAGCTAGTGGGGAGCCGGATGATAGGAGTCTTTGACAGTAGACATATTATGCTTCAGCTCTCATGGGAGAAGGACTATGCATAAGTTTTCTGTAAGAAGTTTATTATGGTTGAGGGGAAGACTATGAAGCTGTTGAAATGGACTTTGGACTTTGATCCTTCACAAGAGCCGCCTATTGTTCCTGTGTGGTTCAACTTACCAAACCTGAAGCTACCTTATATTCATCGTAAAATTCTTTATGATATTGCTGATTCAATGGGCAGGCCTCTTAAACTAGACTTGCCTTCTGCTAATGTTTCAAGGATTTCAAAAGCTAGATTTTTGGTTGAAAGAGACATCACCCTTCCTTATATAGATGGTGTGTGGTTAAGTACTGCCAATTATGGCTACTGGCAACCTATTGAGATGGAATATCAACCAATGTGCTGCAAGCACTGTCACATATTTGGGCATACCTTGGAACAGTATTACAAGATGCATCCTGAACTCAGACCCTTTAAAGTAGCCCAGAAGGAACCCATGTCAAAGAACCTACCTCCAATTAGCCAACATCATACTGAAATTTGTCAACCACCCTCCCAAACAGTACAACATATTGATTTACATCAGGGAGATTTAACTTTACCTCAAATTGACAGGATTCCTTTTTTTTCCTCCTCCATCTAATGTGGGGTTATCTGCTGGCACTTCAGATCAAAGTGATAAACACACTCCTAATATTGCTCCTTTACTACATACAGTTGATAATTTTATAAATTCAGAGATTGTTCAGCAATTAGATAAGAATTTTGATGTTGTCACAGCCAGAACCAGTTCTGAAGATAGAGAAGAAGCAACCCCAGGACTTTGCCATCTACCCAGCTCACTAGTACATAGCTTGTTGTGCAACAACCTTCTCCCAGTAACAACTCAGCCTCCCCAATTTTTCTGCAAAGTGAGGGAGGTTACATTCAATTTGAAAAAGAGGCTGGGATTATTGACAGCTCTGAGGCTGATGTCAATTCCTTAACTTTGAAAGAACCTGATCAGGAAGTATTAGAACATATGACCACTGACATGGAGGAAGATTGGATTGTTCAGAAAAGTCAGAGAAGAAGGAAGGATGTAACGGAGCTCAAATATCTATCACAGAATAATATTACTGAAGAAGTGGACCCTCACACTTCTAATGCCCCTCCACCTAGATTTACTAGGGCAGGTAAGGCTACCCATCATGATTAACATTATTTGCTGGAATGTTAGGGGTGTGGCAAGTCCTGGCACCCTTAACATAATTACGAATATTAACAGGACTTACAGGCCTTGGATCATTGTTGTGTTGGAGCCTATGTTTCATAGTAACATTGACAAGATCACCAAAAAGTTTCAAGGATTTCACTTTTATGCTAACAGTAATAACAAAATTTGATTGTTTAGTAGAAAGGATCTGAATTTCCAGGTGTTAATTGATGATTATCAATTCACTTGAATTTTAAAATTGCTCAATTTTCTGGTCTGGCTACTTTTATTTATGTTGTTTGTACCTCTAATGATAGAACTTTGTTATGGGATAATCTTATTCATATCAGTGGTGTTGTTTCTAAGAGTTGGCTGGTGGGGGGAGACTTTAACAGTATTGCAGATCCTAGTGAGAAGTTTGGTGATCGTACTCCAAATTTACATCATATGATGCAATTTTCTTCTAGAGTTAACAGTGCTGGTTTGTTTGACATAGGCTTCTTAGGAACCCCTTTCAATTGGCAAAGAGGCAAAATCATGGAGAGATTGGATAGATTCCTTGTTAACAACAGCTGGATGAATACTTTCTCTATTACCCAAGTGCATCACTTACACAAGACAAACTTTGATAACTCTCCTTTACTCATTAAGATTTCTTTTTTCCAATAGGCAGGATTCTCTTTCAAAATGTTTGGGCTGATCATCCAGATTTCTTAACTAAAGTTCAAAAGGGTTGGACTCTTCAAGATGAAATTGCTATTAATCCTTTGCATAAGTTATGGAGATTACAAAAACATTTTGCTAGGCATATCATGTTATGGAACAAAGTTGTTTTTGGTAATGTCTTTGAGAAGGTGTTACAAGCTGAAAAAAGGATAACTCAATTGGAGGCCGATCAGGCTTTGGGTCTAGATAATCACCAAGAGTTATTGGAAGCTCAGGAATAGTACCTTCAAGCTTTAAATGTGGAAGAATTGTTTCTCCAACAGAAGGCTGCTCAAAATAAACAATTATTTAGGGATAGAAATAACAGATCTTTCCATGTTGTGATCAAATATAGAGGGGAATTAAATGCAATTATTACAATCAAAGATCAAGACGGGCATTATCTGTCTGACCCAATTCAGATTAATGATAGTGTTGTGCAATTTTTGAAAACCCACCTATCTGCTCAACCTATCAATCCTGTTATTTTTCAGGCAGAGGTTTTCATTGATCAGAGGAAAACTGTTCAGCAGTTGCAATTGCATTCCTTACCTGAGGAATCAAAAATCCTAAAGTCTTTAAAATCCATTGATGGTAACAAGGCTGTAGGGCCAGATGGTTTCACTTCAGTTATGTATCTCAAAGCTTGGGAAATAGTGGGGAAAGATGTTGTTGAAGCTGTACAAGCTTTTTTCACAGGTACTAATTTGCCTAATTACTTTTCTACTACAAGTATAAAATTAATTCCCATAGATAATAAGAAAGCTACTTGGTATGACTTCGGGCCCATTAGTTATATAAATACTCTTAATAAGATAATCAGTAAGACCATTGTGGGAAGGCTACAGCCCTTCTTACATCTTTTGGTTAGTGCCAACCAATCTCCATTCATCCAGAGCAGAAATATTACTGATAATGTATTACTTGCACAAGAATTACTGCTAGAGATTGATAAACCTTGTAGAGGGCAGAACTTAATTCTTAAATTGGATTTAAAAAAGGCTTATGATTCCCTTAGCTGGACTTTTATTGATCAGATGCTTCAGGCAAGAGGATTCTATCCAGCGTTTTGTCAGCTGATTCAGAGATGGCTCTCCAATACTTCATATAGTGTCCTAGTTAATGGTACCAACCATGGGTTCTTTCCTACTGGGAGGGATCTTAAGCAAGCAGATCCCTTATCTCTCACTATCTTTACTTTAGCATTTGACTACTTCTCTAGAATTCTCAACAATGCTCATATGAATTCTCCTTATTTATGTTATCATCATAGCTCTAACCCCATTATAAGCCATCTTGCTTATGCAGATGATCTCATTATTTTTACCAATGGAAGCAAACAGGCAGTTAAAAAATCTTTAGATATTCTTCAACATCTACAACAAGTGGTTGGGTTGGAAATTAACAAACAGATGTGTTAGTTTTTTGAAAGCATGCACTTTAAACATCAACAATGGCTTAAATCTGCATCTGGTTTCTTTCCTACTGATCTGCCTCTAAAATATTTGGGTGTTCAACTTTTTAAAGGAAGGAAAAAACAAACACAATATGATGATGTGTTAAATAAGATTTCTTCTCAGCTCAATTGTTGGACCAACATCTTTTTTTTTAATGGTGGAAGGGTAACTTTGTTGAAAAGCATTCTTGCTACATTTCCATTATACACTATGCAAATGATCAGAATGAAAAGGAGTACTCAAAGAATGTTGGAAACCACCTTTAATAAATTTTCGTGGGAAGGACAGAACAAACAGATCCATTGGGCAGCTTGGAACAAACTATGTAAACCTATTCATTCAAGGGGACTTGGTTTTAAAAATTTTCAGAACATAAGTCAAAATTTTCACTGTAAGTGGTGGATAAAATTCAGAAAGCAAGATACTTTATGGGCACAATTTTTAACAGCTAAGTATTGTAAAAACCTTCATCCAGATCTTGTTCATGCAAAGCTTGGTGATTCTAAACATTGGAAAGGATTACTTAAGGTCAGGGAAATGGCCAATAAGTTTTTCTGCTGGAAAATTGGTGATGGTTCAATAAACTTTTGGTTGGATAATTGGATGCTGGATGAACCCTTAACCCCATTGTCTAATGCTACTTTGAATCCTACACATATAGTAGCTTATTTCTAGAAACATTCTCATTGAGACATGGAGAAGCTAAAAGATATTGTGGATACTCCAACCCTACAGATTATCACTTCTATCCCCATAGATCAGACAAATCCTGATAAGCTAATTCTAAAGAACCCTCCATCTGAATCCTTGAATGCTTTTATATACCAATCCTTACACACTTGGGCTCCTAATAATTTGGGAAAGAACATCTAGAATGCTACACTGACCTCCTCCAAGTCCTTTTTCAGTTGGAGACTGTTTCATAAATTTTTGCCTATGGATGATATTCTTAAATTAAAGGGTCTCAGAATTATCTCTAGATGCTGGTTATGAAACTCTTTTACATCTATTTTTAATTGTCATGTGACCAAGGAAATTCGGTCTAAGGTGCTGGATCATTTACATCTTTCTCGTTATCTGAGAGATTAGATTTCTGTTGAAGATTGTTGGGATGACTGGAAGGCTCATAGATTATATTTATGCCCTTTTATCACCTGCTGGTTTGTGTGGATGGCCCGAAACCCAAATAAGTATGGAGAGCCTACATGCTGTGCACAAAAGGTTTTTGTAAACTGATGCACCTATCTGAACAGTCATGGGTTTACTCATCAGCATCTGAATAAAATCAGGAACAAGGTCAAGATGATCTATTAGCTACCTCCTACCTTACCTTGGGTTAAAATTAACATAGATGGGAGTTTTAATGTTCATTCTGCAGGTATTGGGGGGGGGGGGGGTATGCAGGAACTACAAAGGGTTGTTTCTTTAGGAATTTCAGACTCTTATCTTCTCTACTTCTCCTCTTGAATCTGAATGGTTGCTACTATTTGGACTTTGAAAACTACCAAAGATTTTGGGTATCCTTGCATCTGGATGGAATCTGATTCACTTCAACTTATCAACATTATGACAGACTTTTCTGTCATACCATGGAAGCTGATCTATCTTCATAGGAAACTCATTTCACTCACTAAGGATACTAACATCAACTGGAGTCATATACCAAGGGAGGGAAATCAGCTAGCCAATTGGTTTGCCAAATCTTCTGCTACCTCTTCTATTATCAATAAGTTTCCTTTTGGGCATTTAAAGCCTTTACTTTTTGGGGATTTACTCACACTCCCTTATATCAGATGAACTTAAACCAAACATTTATTTAATGTATTTTTTCTTTATATATATATATATATATATATATATATATATATATATATATTGTAGTGTATTTGATTTGTTAGTGTTGAACTTATTCCAGAAACTATTATGAAGGTTTAGAACACTATTAAAATCCACTATTTAATTTTATGCTTTAACTTTTTCAATTAATACCAAATATATTGTTGTTGTGGATTTCTATTTAAGTATGTGTGAATTTTTTTTATTACCTCCACTATTTTAGAAGTCTTTTGAATTTCTTTTATATAAAAAGTGAAGCTAATGTAGTTGTTTTTACTCTTGTTTTTAAATGTTATACTTGCATATTTAGGATGCATAAATTCCTGCAAGCATGATCCTTATAGTTTTCAATTCCTACCCATGTATCTTTTTGCTATGCTTAAACTTTTTATCATAACAAAAATTTTAATGTTTGGGGGGAATGAAAAACAATTTTGAAAAACTTAAATTTTTTTTTTCTCAAATGTGCTAAAAATAAAAATTGATTTTGATTGAAAAATAATTATGTGTATGAAGTTATATTAGAGAAGTAAAATTTTGAATATAGAAATGAGTAAGAGAATTAAGTTAAAATCTATAGTAGCGATGAAATTTTTTAAGTTAAAAATTTCTTAGTGAAGAAATGATAAAAATATTGCAACTATCTTTAGTAGGAAAAGTTTTATTTTCGAGAAATAGAAAGATTAGACTTTTATTTTTAAAACTTAACTTTCTTTTATTGAAAATAATTTTCAAAACTTTTATTATATTTCTAAGTATCTATATCTACCTTATGCTTTAGGAAAGGAAGGGTGGATTTCAAAATTATTAAAAGTCTATCCAGATATAGTAATCCTTGCCTATAAAAAAAAGATGAAAAAGGAATGAGACTTGAAGATTTTAAAAGCCTAATAAAAAATTGGTTCAACACCTGATCATTCTAAAGTATAAGATTTAAGAAAATCTTGAAGCTTATGAATATAATATAGTTAGTATAATTATTTTAAGTAAAGATTTTTAAGTAAAGAAAATAAAATGCCTAAAGCCGATATTTTGAAAAATCTGCAAGTATTTTTGAATAAGATAGGAAATTATATTTTTAATAAACTTTTACTTAAGAGATTTATAAACTTTAAATTGGTCTTATTTACTAAATTTTTTTCTAAATTGTACTACTACATTTCTAAAACAAAATATTAAAACTCATAAAGAAACTAATTGATCCCGTGAATATTTATGCTTACATTTTTTATATGAATTAATACTTCTCTTTAATGATATTATAAAATGGGATACTATGTAAGTATACGTAGTTATCAAGTAATATATGAACTTCTGATTGAGCCTCGAGATATCGAACCCACAGGGAAAGTATTAAATAAAGAAAATAGAAATTTAACTTTTTTAATTTTTAAAAGAGATCTTACCCAAACTAAAGATAATATTCTAGGAAAGAAAATTCAATTTTATTCGTTAATTTTTATAATTTGAAATGAAAGTAAGCAACTACTGTAACTAAATTTTTATAAGATGTAAGCAAATGCAAATAAAATAGCTTTTTACATTTTATAAATCAGTAACAAGTCATGGAATATTTGTTGTGAAAGTATCTAAAATGTTTTGTGCCAAATAGGAGCAATTATATTCTTTACCCTTACTAGAGATGCATTACAGAACATAGGATAATCTATTGTTTTATAAATCTTGAAGACGTGTTAGGAAGGAAAAATACTAGCTCTTACTCTAGAGTTTCCTCAATTCCCTCTACCTTGGGGCTAACATCTCGTATAAAAACATAAAACAATAAATCTAATTGGGAGCTTTAGCCTGTCACTCTAAAGTCCTCTAATTCTACACCCATTGATGCGGGCAGACTTTTTATATTGGAAGAACTTATGAACTCAGATTTATATATTTAATAATAATTTTATAAAGAACATTCAACGCAAGTATACGTATCGCATCAAGTAATACAGGGCTCTAATGGAGTCCTGGTTATCGATCCCACAGGGAGGGCACGGCTCTTACAATAGATAATGTATTACTGAAATCCAATACTCAAATCACAATTAAAGTTTAAGTTTACTTCTACTAACAAGATGTGGAAAATAGTAACAGTTAGGTAAACTACAATTACTTCTAATATCTTTAAAACAAAATTAACTAACACACACACTAAGCTTGGCATTTGAAAGGTTTTGATATATATGAAAAGTATCTTTCCTCTTGCAACGAGTATATAATGTGTGAATGATATGAAATGATTATTTTTATTTTATTGTGCCAAATAGGAGCATAAATGTTTCTTTACCCTCAAAAGAGTACCCCCTCTTCGAAGCATGAAAAGAACATTGAAGTATCCTAAGTTTAGTCACTAAATCTAACACTAGGCTGGGAGGATACCGGTTTTCACTACGGAGCTCCCACTCACCCTTCTCCTGAAGGCTAACGTTCGAGTTTAGTTACTAATCTTAGGACCAATTTGGGGATTTCAGTCTGTCACACTGAAACCTTCAATTTGAAGTTCATTAAACACGTTTCCCTATTTAATTGCACTCAATTCCCATTAACTATGCAATTCATCCATGGACATTGAATAGATTCTTCATTATTGTTGTAGGACACTAAATCCTTTCAGAGTTAATGTTCAAGAACATATTTTAACAATTCAATTGGCCAGATCAAAAAGTAAATTAAGTTTGAAATGAAAAACTATCACAATTTCTTCAATACTTTAAAAGCTCTTCAAATCCACATCATCACATCATCACATCTTTATGCAAGAAGAAAGACAAAGAAGACTATTCAGAATTCATGGAGAAGTAACAAAAAATGGATTTTATATATAAAAGAAAAGTCATACAAACCACAAAATCAAATACAACTTATCTCTTTCTCTTCCCCAATGAAAATCCCTTGAAGTTCCTTTGAATCCTTTTCTCTCTTCTTTGCAACACTCAATTCCCTCTTTGGAATGGAAAGGAAGAAGCAATCTCTCACTTTACTCCTTCTCCTTCACTCCTTAGAGAAGAATCCCTCTCAAATCCTCACTTCTACACTCACTCTTCTAAACCCTAACACTCAACACACACCCTCCCTCTCTAGAACCACACTAGAACTTCAAAACACACACACACACAACCCACACCATTTTCATCAAAAAAATAGTTACTTATAAGATAAAAACGAATTCTCAAGAGTTTCCTTAAGCATCCCTTTAAAAAGTCGCCAAAACTCCTCAAATTTGAAATCCACCGACATTGTGCGCCGGCAGCGCCTAATAGAGCATCGGCGGCGCTGTATCGCCTGAATAAATTATGGAGCTCTCGGGAAAACGGTGCCGGCGACACCCATTCTGGCCCCGGCAGCCCCAAAAGCTGTTTTTCTCCTTTTTGCTCCTTTTTCCTCTGAATTTGTTCCTTTTCGCTTCTTTTTGCTCAAATCACTTAAAATCATCATACCTGCAATAAATCATGAAATTACCTTTTTTTAAAGTGCAATATCACCAAAAATGGGTAAAATTATATAGAAAAAACAGTATAAATTTTTGGTTCATCAAAATCCCCCAAACTTAACTATTACTTGTCCTCAAGTAATCCTTTTACTACATAAAAAAATAACTCAAGGCAATGCATTTTTCACCCGTAGATCACTAAATTTTTTTCATTCAAAAGAATATATTGGTTAGACTTTTAGAAAGAAATTCAGTAACTCAGATTAACACTACAGGTATAAGAATATTCAGCAATCAAGTATAAGGGTTCTAGTCTTCTATTTATTTCAAGATAAACCATAATTTGTCACATTAAGAGTGCCTTGAAAGATTATGTGAAAAAGGAGTTCATGCAAACTTCATCAGAATGTAGGCCAATACATTAAATATAAATTCGGAAATGAAATTAAGTTCTCCCCTTAGGGTGACTCAAGTGAAGCCAATTTTTAATTAGGCATCTCCCCAAGCTTCTCCCCATAATCCTTCTTTCCCTTTTCCTTTTTCTCTTTTTTTAATGAGGATTACTATATCTGGATAGCCTGTAATGATTTTGAACTTCACTCTCCTCTTTCTAAAGTTCAAACTTGAAACACATCCTTACTTTATAATTAGTTTTGAGCTTAATTATTCATCATAAAGTCACAATCTCTTCTTAACACACAATACTTTAAGTCTCTTAACATTTCAAAAATACAGTTTTCTTTACTTTAAATAGTTAACTATAACCAAATCCTTTCATACCAAATATCTTACCCTTAAAAAATTAAGCTTTATTACTAAAAACTTTCATCCAATTCTTCCATAATATTCAACTGAAATAAAAAGTTTTAGTTATCTCAAGTGAGGTTCAACTGCCAGAAGTTATGCTAATAATTTTTGAAAATGTAATAATTGAGAACAAATAAGAGTTGATGTTTTTTTACCCTCCCTCAAACTTAAATTTTTCAATAAATTTGAAACAATAGAGAGTAAAAGAAACTAACCTTTTTGTGCTGAGATCTTGAAATCTTCAAAAGCTATCTGGTATTAGTCAAAATTTACAACTAGCAGGCATGAAACAGTTAGCAACAGTGATATAAAATTTTTTAATTATTTGCAGGGTAAAGAGATATCAAATTTAAACATCTAAATATCCAACAAAACACCATAACTACTAAACAAACTCTCACAGCACTACATAGTCCATTTAACAATTTCAATTTTTATTAAAACATAACAGTACATTAACAGGTTTACACATCACATGGAAAAGTAAATAACTATTACATCACAGAAACAACACAACACATAACAAGAAAAACAGAAACATAAACAACAAACTACCAATCTCTATCACCAGGTTCATCAGCAGGGTCAACAAGATCAGGTCTATACGGTGTATAGCTGGGGCAGGTGATCCACCTGATATTTATACTTACAAATATAATATGAAAATTTGCAACGACGCCATAAAATTGATTCCGCACCGATATTTATATGCTGATGATTTTGATTTATAATGTGGATACTACGCAAGTATATGTATCGTTTATCAAGTAATACAGGACTTTCCGATTAAGCCCCGAGATATCAAACCCATAGGGAAAATGTAAAATATTTAAAGAAATAAAAAAATTATCTTTTTACTTTTTTTATGTCTTTTGAAAGTATGTGTTGATTTTGAAAAGTTTTGAAAGTTGAATAAAATGTTAAGCAAGAAATTAAAATTATAATAACTAAAAACACTGTATGTAAAATACTATTAACTAGAATATCTTTTCCTTTCCTTTTATGAAGTAGTAATAATTATTAAAGTATTGTTGTGGAAGTATTTAAATTTTGTTGTGACAGATAGAAGCAAATGTGTTCTTTACCCTTACTTGGTTCTATAAATAACATAGGTTAATTTGAATTTTTTATCATTTCGAACATGGTTAGGCAGGGAAGATACCAGTCTCTCACTCTAGAGTTCCCTCGATTCCCACCACCTGGGGGCTAACTTCTCATAACAAAACTCAAAACTTCAAACCAAATTAGGGGGGTTTACCCTGTCACTCTAAAATCATCAAATTTTACTCCCTTTTATAAAAATATCTTCTAATATTACATTCAATGATATGGACTACAATTCTCACCCATATAATTGCATGTGATTCTTACTAACTTTTATGAGACAATACCACATTAGATCTTAAATAATCTTAAGAAACTCTACAACTTAACAGGCCAAATTAAGAAGTAAACAAAGTTTTTAGAATCAATCTTCACAACTTCTTCCAACTTTTAAACACTTATACTTTCCACAACAATTCTCTATAAATTAATTACTTCTCCATTTAAGAAAGAAAAAGATAAAGTTATCTACTCAGAATGCATTGAGAAAATACAAAAACACATTGATTTGAAATTAAAAACCATAAGAAAAACAACAAACAGAAACAAGTATTAATTAAAAACTAAATGTAAGAACAAAAATAAACACTTATCTGAAAATTTTCACCATAAGACTCAAGAAGTTCATCTGAAACTTTAACTCTTTACTAAACTACTCCTCAGAGTGGATCTCCCAACTCCGATGACTCAGAATAACTTCAGACTTCAATAAAAACTAAACTAAAAAGAAAGAAAAGAAGTGAGAAGAAGAAGACTTCACTCCGACCCTTTTCTCCTCTCTACTCTCTAGTCCTACTCTTAATTAAAACTAAAATAAAACTCTGTAAAAATGCAATGGAAGAACCCTTCAAAATGCAAAGGAAAGGCTCCATAATCTTTCCTAAGACTCTCTTTAAATAATAAACCAAAAGGTGCCTTGGTGTCTCTTCAAAATGTGTCCAGATTCAATGTATCTACCAAGGAATGCACCTCTTCATTCAAACTTGCCGCCCAAAGGAAGTTATGGAAGTTACCACCAAGAGTTGCATCCCATCCCCATTAAAAATGGTGCCAAATTCAATTTTATTTCGATTTTTAACTGTGGTGGCTAAGCGCCGGCCCAGCAGCGCTTAGCCGCCAGTGCCCAAATTTTCATTTTTCATCTTTTTTTGCTCCAAATTTGATCCAATTTTGCTCCTTTCATCATGACCATCCATTTTCATCATACCTGCAATAAAAACACAAAATTCCTTCCATTAAAGTGCAATATCATTAAAAATAGGTATAAAAATGTGCATAAAAATACTATATATTTTAGGTGTATCAAAATCCCCCAAACTTCAAATATTACTTGTCCTCAAGTGACAGTAAATCTCATAGAACATTTTAGCATGCAAATTATGTAATGAGTTTCCTAGGAAGATAACAAAATTTTGTTCTAGAAATGGAATAGTCCAATTTAGAAAAAATTTCAGTTATTAAAACCAATTTAAAGTTTAGAAAGTTCTTAAGTAAAGGAAAATGACAAATATAAGTTTCTATCTAATTCAGAAATATTTGTAGATTCTTCAAAATATAGGATTCAAACACTTATTTTTCTCACTTAAAAATCTTTATTTGAAAATAATTTTACTTACTATATTATAACCTTAACCTTTAGATTTTCTCTGAACTTATATCTTAAACTTTATGTATGAAATCAAATTTTGATTAGGCCCTTAAATCTTCAAGCTTCTCCTCCCTTTTCATATACTATTTTTTCACTTTTTCTATATTTTTTTTTTCTTTTTTTTAATATATAAGGCAAGGATTACTATATCTGGATAGGCCTTTAATGATTTTGAATTCCATTCTTCCATTTAAAATAAAGGTCAGATATACATCTTTCACTTAAAAATCATAATAATAATATTTAAAAATTACTCTTCAATAAAAGTAATTTTAGAGTTGAAGAATAAAATTCAAATCTTCTATTTATCCAGAAATACAAAACTTCTTACTAAACATAGTTTAACTTTATTTAACACCTCTTCATTAAGAAAATTTTAACTTTAAGTTTTTCATGATTACTATAAATTTTAACTAAATTCTTTTATTCATTTCTATATTCAAAATTGTTGTTTCCCTAATATAACTTCACGTACATAATTGTTCTCAATCAAAAATAAGATTTATTTTAGGTATTCTTGATAATCAAATGAAATTTTAGGTTTTATTTAGAATCTTCATTTTTAAAATCCCCCCCAAAACTTTAATTTTTAGTTAAGATAAAACATTTAAGCATAAGAAATGATACATGGGTGAGAAATAAAAAACTGACATATCATGCTTGCAGAAATTTTTAATATCCTAATATGTAAGCATAACAATTTAAATAACAGGAGTAAAATGAAATCAAAATTAGTTTTTTTTAAACAATTTTTTTTCTTTTTTTATACAAATAAAAGTAAAAAATTTCAAAAAGGCTTCTACAGTAGTGGAGGTTTTCAAAGCAAACCAACTAAAATAACACACTGATACAGATACAGATGGTAGTGGAATTTGAAAAGATTTAAACATGTAATTTCCCAAGTAGAAGTTCCCAATAATGGTTTATAATCTCCTAACAGTTTTTGAATTAAAGTACACACTACTAAAAACTCTGACATAACATACACATTAAAGCATTTACTAATACACATCATTACCACAAAGCAACATATAAAACATCAATACAAACAACAACAAACACATCTGAATATGCATAACAGAAAAAATAATATAAACTACAGTTTTACATACTATTAAGGTTCATATCACAACACAATAATCAAACTAAATACTAACAAAACAAACATTAGCAACAACAATAACAACATCACAACGAAAACAAATAATACAAATCTACTCATCATCCTCATCATCATCATCCTGCTCGTTCCAATCCCTAGAAGGCACATAAGGTATGTAGAATGGATGAGGGGGCATCTCAGCACTCTAATCACCTCTAATCAGTCTATCCAAATATTGCTGATAAATCTCCTCATACTCATCATGTTTCACAATATATCTTTATACATTATCCATCTTACCATCCATATCTTTCAGATGCTCTCGAGTAAGAGTCACTTTTTTCAAAATTTTTCTTAATAAACCAGTCTGTGAATCAGTAAATGATGATGCACGCGAATTATAAGCACGAGAAGTAGATGCAGCAGAAGTAGAAGCAGTAGAAGCCCTACCAAATCCTCCTCTCCAACCAAACTCTGAATGTATAGTGTATGCACCAACATTTACACTGGTAATTGGTCTTAATGGCTGAAGTACCTCTTCCCAGGTTTCAAACTTCACTCCTGATCTTTCACACAGTGAATGAATCAAGGAAGGAAATCCCATACCTGCAGTAGTGGTGGATCTAAGCACAGCTCAAAACATAATCATAAATTATACTTCCAATGTCAATAAGCCTCTCGCTTAATACAATGGTTCAACACAGCTCTTTCTCTCGTTACTTCACTTATATGACTCGAACGTAACAACTTAGATGAGATAAAATAATGTCATGCCTTAGAAATGGCATTCAATTTGGAAGCAGGAAAGTTCACTCGTCTATCATTTGTTATTTTCCATAACCCTCTTCCATCAGTCAGAACTTCCATGATCTCATCTAACTCTCCTTCCGTAGGATGATAGTTAGAAAAAAAAACAAAACATGTCAGGAGGTAGTCCATAAAAAGTATTGATTGCCCCAGAAGAAAAGTTGACCTCATGCCTCCTAACCATCACTTGATTCTCTTCTGCAGCAGGCAAATTTGAATAAAATTCTCAAACCACAGAAACAACAGCAATAGCGGAGAAGCAATAGTAATTCTTCCAGTTCCTTATAGCAATCATTTCATCAATCACCTCTCCTGGTTTACTAAACACTCGCTCAGGAATCAACTTACGTGACTGCAATGCATCGACGTATCGTTCCTCAGCCCTCATACTAATAAATTTGTCAGAATCAAATCTTGTCTTTTCTCGTGCACGCTTTGACTTTCGAGCCATCTCTAAAAATTCACGAAAAAAAATCACCATAAATTCCAAAATCAAACTAAACTTGCTAAAATATCTTCCAAAAGATATTTTCACTAAATCTAAGCAATTTCTCAAGTTTTTCCTCAAATTTTCACCATGAATAGTGATTTTAAGATTTTCCAAAATGTACTCAAAATACATGGTGAAAATAAAAAAATTACTTAGGAGTAGTGCTCTTACCTCAAGGAATCCAAATCTAACAATTTTTGTTGAGATCGGTTCTTAAATGATCCACAAGATGATGCCCTAGGCTCCTCTTTTGCGAGAAACCAAAGGTTGAAGACGATGGGGTGGTTTAAAAACGGTAATTTTTAGGTTTTTAACTGTTGGGAACCAATTTTCACGAACTGGCGCCTAAGCGCAAAGCCCTCGGCGCTTAGCCGCCAGTACCCAGATTTTCACAATTAAGGTATATGCACTAAATCACTTGATTAATCACCCTTAATTACTCTAAAATAATTATTTCTCCCCACATAAATCTTCAATTTTCCAAATTAAAATTAAATATCCGTTGATTCCACACAAATTTCACACAAACACAAACTTTATATTAAAACAAACATAACACTTAATACAACTCTAGAATTTCTATCCGCACATAAAGGATGAAATTCTCTAAATACAAGAGACTTTAATCTCAAACTGATAAGTATACATCTCTAGGATATAACCATCACATCATCAGGCTTAGTTAATACTTAAATATAAACACTAAACACACTAAAAATAACACACAAGAACACTAAACATAACACATAAGAACACTAAACAAATAAAAATAAAATACTCTTAATTCCATTATCCCTTAGGCGGATTATAGCCAGGACCACTATTATTCTCATTTGACCCTTATGGAATATAAATTTGATAGAACGGGCGATAATTGTTCATTCTTACATCTTCCTCTTCAATCAATTTGTTTTCAACAAACATCACCTTATCTGCTTCTTCCACATACCTTGAATGACTGAATTGCATCTTGAGTTGCCATCCCATGTGCTCCAACTGCAAATTAGTTTCATTGATCTTTGCTTCCATTGAAGTCACTCGAGCTTCAGTATTTGCAATCATTTCGCAATATCTTGAATATTAACAACGAGATAACCACTGAATAATTTTTTAGCACTATCACTAATGAACTTACTTTTGTCAGAATCTTGCTTCTTTTTCATCTCCTTCTCCCAGGAAGACATTATGCACTTAAAATACTCTTTTTAAGACTCAGAAATGAAAATAGGACTTGGGGCAAGTGTTTCTCTTAAATCAGGTCCTTTTTATACACTTGGGAAGTGCTAAAACAGCCTCAAGACATTTTAAAACTCCAAAATAACTTCCAAAACCACTCCCCAATGATCTAGGCTTCTAGAACCTCATTTTTCATGTTTTTAATAACTGCAGCGCCTAAGCGCCGACTAGTCGGCGCTTAGCCGCCAGTGCTCACTTTAGCACAGGTCTGCTAAGTGTCCAAATTTTCATTCGGACTTCTCTAAGTCATCAATTAAGGTCAAATAAACTCTACTATAGTTTGAAAAAACTCCAAATTACTACCACCAAAAACATAAAAACAAATCAAACAAAGCAAACAAAGCTCACAAAATAAACATAAAGCAATGCACACCGATAACTATGGGTTGCCTCCCACAAAACACTTGTTTTAACGTCTTCAGCCTGACATACCCAAAACTCATTCTGAGTGACCCAACATCAAATTATTATCAGATTTAGATTTATTGACTGAAAAATATGGTTTAATTCTATGTCCGTTAACTTTAAATATTTTTCCAGTCTTAGGATCTTGAATATCTACACCTCCATAAGAATAAACTTTTATCACAATAAATGGACCCATCCACCTGGACTTAAGTTTTCTAGAACATATTCTCAATCTAGCATTATACAGTAAAACTTTTTGTCCCGGTACAAGATTTTTAGTAAGAATCTTTCGATCATGCCATAATTTCATCTTTTCCTTATAAATCTTAGCATTTTCATAAGATTCATTTATTATTTTTTCAAGCTCATTCAATTGCAATATTCTCTTTTCAGCAGCATCTTTCAAATTATAATTGAACTCTTTAATAGCCCAATATGCTTCATGCTCATGTTCAAAAGGTAAATGACAAGCTTTTCCAAAAATCAGCCTATATGGGGATATTCCTATAGGTGTTCTGTAAGTAGTCCTATAGGCCCACAAAGCATAATCCAGTTTGATTGACCAATCCTTTCTATTTGGATTAACAGTTTTTTCCAATATTGTTTTAATTTCACGATTGGATAATTCAATCAAACCACTTGTCTGTGGATGATAAGTAGTAGCAATGCGATGATTAATATGATATTTCTTTGCTCACTTCCCAATAATCGCATTTCTAAAATGACTTCCCTAATCAGTTATGATTACTCTTGGTATTTCAAATCTACAAAATATATTCTTTTCTAAAAACTTTGCAACACTTTGAGCATCACATCGAGGTAAAGCAATAACTTCAATCCATTTGGAAACATAGTTTACTGCTATCAAAATATAAACATTTCCGAAAGATAGTGTAAATGGTCCCATAAAATCTAGTCCCCAAACATCAAATATTTTAACTTCCAACATATAATTGAGGGGCATCTCATTTCTTCTAGAAATATTACCTATACGATGACATCTATCACAATTTTTAAAATAATCATTAACATCCTTAAAAATTGTAGGCCAACAAAATCCTGATTGTAATATTTTATATGCAGTTTTATCACTTCCAAAATATCCCCCATAATTAGAATCATGACATTTTTGAATAATTTCATAAGTCTCTTCCAAAGGTACACATCTTCGAATTATAAGATCATTTCATTGTTTATATAAAAATGGGTCATCCCAAAAATAAGTCTTAAGATCGTACGTAAATTTCTTCTTTTCTTGGTATGTCAAACCATAGGGTATAATATTACTAATAATAAAGTTTACAATGTCTGCATACCACGGAACACGTAATTCTTTAACAGTTGTTGGCATATTTTTAGGTTGAGTGTTGTATTTTTGAAAAGAGGTCGCCTACAGAAATTGTCGGCGAATTTTTAATTTAATTTAAATAAATAATTTGAAAAGTAGTATTTGATTTTGAAAATAATTTTAAATTTGAAAATTTTAAGATATGAAATCAAACTGATCTCACATCCCGAATAGTTTATATAAACGAGCACCGCACCACAAATTGTATATCTATCCCGGAGAGTAGACACACTGCTTGATGATGGGGCTCGGTTAAATAAATTAGAAGATTTGTGACATCCTTTTGGTCTACGAACCAATTTTATAAGTCGACAAGTTCCCCTGCTTAATATAAATGAATTAAGCAGGGTTTATATTACCTGGGTTCTTAAAGTTCCCTATAAGGGCAAGCCCCTATAGTTAATTACATCTTAAATGAAGTGAATCATTTAAGAAAACTCTCGATAATGATTAGTGGTTTTGCTCTCAAGAATTTCAAAGTTTAATGTTTTGAATGGATTGGATTTTTGAAATTTCAAAAGGTATTAGCTCAACTTTGGAACATTTATTTTCAGGAGTCCAAAAGGAAGAGAAGTAGGAGAAGCTGAGGATCCAAGAAGAATCTTGGCAACTTCCCACACTATCCTATGGTTTAGCTTCAATTTGGAATTTTACTTAATGTTTCCATCCTGCCAATTTTAATTAATTAGGACTTATATTTGCATGACATAATCATACAAATAGCCTCGAAGATGTGAGGGTTTATGTCGTACCAAACGACTACCTCGGAGTCCTAAGACCGGTTAGGGCTTAATTTACATAACATGATTATGCAAATGCCTAACAAAGAGTTGAGGATTTATGTTGCACTAAGCAAACTACCTCGAAATTCTATGGCTTTGGTTGCTATTTCTAGGAATGTTTACCTGATGTAGAGTTATTTTGCTGACGAAGATGGCCGTGCTGCCCACCATGCTCCAAGCCCCTTGTTGTTGCAGAGGTTTAGTTTTAGAAGTCATAAATCAGGAGATGAGAGAAGTGTTTTGGTTTAGAGAAAATCTTAAAACCCAAGTGTCTTTTAATGTTTTAATTAGAACAAATCTTAAAGTTGTTTAAACAGAACTGATTAAGATCCCATGGTTCCGTCATCCCGGCACCGTTATTTTCATTGAATTCACTTAGTCCAGATAAATTTGCTAAACTCAACTGAATGATTTCCACACCTTCATTTAGACCGTGGGAAATCCCGTTAGCAACACGTGGGTTACATCATCCGAGGTATTCCCGATCACTCAACGAGACGTTTTAATTTAGTTGCAATTATAGTTTTGTTGTTCTGTTTGTGATTAAATTTTGAGTTGTTTTATATTTTGAAATGTTACAATGACTTTTAATTTAGTTTTGGTTTCAGTTCAGGGACTATCCTAAAGGTTTCGGTTTTCATGCAACAGTTATTTATCATAATGAAAAGTAAAGTACAGTGCATGTAAGTATATTGCAATAAAGTAAATTGCAATAAAATAAAAAGTGTACCTGGAGGGTCTTCCCGTCATCCCAAGCTATCTTAAAACATATGTTAAGGCATTTAAATATTTCAACAAGTATCTAGGTAAAGCTAAAGGAGAGGTTTTGGTTGTCTACCAAAGTCCTAATCCTATAGCTAGTCATCTCCTATGACGTCTAGGTTCTTGTGTTATGGTTTAAGGACGACTTTCTTCATCAAAGAAACAATTAAATTCAATTGTTCTTATAAACATCCTATCATATTGAGGAAGCGTGATCGCTGAAAATTTTATTAAGAAATTCATACTTATTTTTGATGAAATTGCACTTTAAAGAAAGGTATTTTCTTTATTTTATTGCAGGAATGGAGAATTTAGGTGATAAAAGCAAAAATCATAAAAAAGGAGCTAATTTGGAGCAAAAAGGAAGAAAATAATGAAATTTGTGCTGAGTCGCCGATGGCCAGATCAAGCCCGCCGATGGCGAGGCTACGAGGAGACATTTCTAAAGGAATTATAACTGTCTCACTGACAGCGAGCCCGAGCCCTCTGACAGCGAGCTAGTGTGGTTTGAAGATCTTCTAGAAGCCTCGCCGACAGCGAGGTAGTTCATCGCCGACAGCGAGCTAGTTCAAATAGTGCAGATACATTGAACCTGGACACTTTTTGAAGGGATGCTTACACACCTCTTGGTCCTTTGCTCACCTCTATATATAGAGGCCGAAATTAAGTGTTAGATGTGTGTTTTTTAGGGTGTGTTCTAAGTTTGAGAGTCTTTAAGAATTATTAAGTGCAGTTTTTGTGTCTTTAAGTGTTATAAGTGAGTTATTTTGAGTCTTTAGTGAGTATTTAGTGAGTTAGTGAGTTTTTAGTGAGTCTTGCTGTACTGGAAGGAAGATTCAAAGGAACTGTGAGGAGTCTGCTTGGGGATAAATCGAGATAAGTATTTGTATTTATTGTTTTTAACTTTAAATGAAATCCAAGCTTAGTTTAGTTCCTATAGATTCTGAGTAGTTTATTAGTCTTTCTCCCTGTTATGAAATTAAGTGACTTGATGAACTAAAAATAGAAGTACTTTTATATATTAATAAATTGTGATAATTTTTACTTAAAACTTAATTTACTTTCAAACTGGTCATTTGATTTGTTAAAATGTGTTGAATATCAACTATAGTAAAAATTACATCTGATATTCGGGGAATTCAAAAGCCTTGGAAGGAGAGTGCAAATAAATAGGGAAATAATATCATTGGGAGTAGAATTGAGCATTTTAGTGTGACAGACTAAAATATTCAATTCGGTCATATTGTTTGAGAGCTGTGTTGACCTCATTTTTGATGAGGTCTTCTCTTCTTCTCTTTAGTACTTAGGATCTAGCCTTCAGGCTTTTCCTTTGACTATCTTAGAGGACTAGAATTGGGACCCACCTTTTAGAAATTCAATCCTCCATTAAGTGAAAGGAGATGATAGAAAAGCAAAAAGAGAAGTGACCATCCATGGTGAAGTGATAGGGGGCTGCCATGGAGAGGACTTGGAGCCAGAGATTCCCTTTCATGGCAGCACTTACCTGGAGGAGGAGGAGCCACGCCATCCTTGCGCAAGAGAGGGAGAGGTGCGGCCACGAGGAGGTTCGGCCAGAGAGGAATCGCGACAGGGGGGGGAAGGGGCTCGACCTGGGCAAAATCGCCAAGTAGAGAAGGAGGGGGTCGGCTAGGGCTTGAGTTAGGGATTTAGGTTAAATTATGGGTGGCAAAAATGTAATTTTAAGTGAAAATTGTGCCGATTACGAGGCAGTGTAAAATGAAATTTAGAATTGAATGACAGTGTCCTGGAGCATTTCTGACCACTGTGGAAGGTTTTGCGGGGCCCAAACACGTCATTCAAGTTGTGGCTATTTTGCCGCGAGGGGTCCACTGGTAGCTCAAAAGTATGGCATGTTTACTGTCAAACTTCATCATTTGACGAGAGGAACGCTCCGAAACAATTTCCGGGAACACTGTGTGGCTCTGTGAGTTTTGGGTTTTGGGTCCCTTTTCAGGGGCAACCGATAATTTCGGGGTAAAAATGAAAATTTAGGAAGAGCAAAGTATCGTCAGACCATGGAGAATGGAATGATTCCGGATGCTCTCAACAGGTTGGCAGCGTCTTTGGTCCTCTTATGTGGTGATTTCTAAACCTCTTTAGCCGTAGGCTTAAGGCTAGTGGGACCACACACATGAGTTTCCAAAGAGTCCAAAGATCAAAGTGAAATGTATTTGATTCGAAATGTAAGTGTAGAATGTAATGTGTAAATGTGAATGTCGGAGTAAATGTAAATGTGAAAGTGTAAGTGTTTGATACGAGCTCCCCAGGGTTAATCCTAAGGCTTTAGTCACCTATAGGGATTTCACTTGGAACTTTCCGTATGCTCGTTCCTTCCACCCAAACCCTGGAGTAATAGCTCGACATGAAAATTCAAAGTGAAGGAAGCAAGCATGTGGAATTTCTATGTGGCGGGTTCCATTGCTATTCGTCTAAGAAAAGTCACCAGGAAGTCTCTATGGCTAGATCTTAGGAAATCTATAGAGAAACTAGACCTCGACCAAAAGTGAGATCAACAAATGGATCAATGTGTGCGGTGTGCGGGGGAAAAGCACGTCGTTGGTATTGGCGTTGACCGACGAGATCAACCAAACCAACACAACTATCTGAGTGTAAACTGCGTACAGAAAGAAGTATCCAGTGAGAATGTATCCGCTGGGATTGAACTTCCGCTGGGGAAGAAAACAAATAATTTTCAATTTGAGCTATAGAACAAACATTAGGACTTTCCTAAATCCAAGCCAAACAATAGGATAGTTGGGAAATTACCGAAGTTCGCTTCGAATCTGTGATTTCTCCTACCTTTCTTCCTTTGAATTCCCAAAAACAAAATCTTCCAAACTTGATCCATTCCCTATCGAAATTCCAAAATTCAATCTTTCAAAACTTAAACTTCGAAATTCTCGAGAGTAGAATTACCGATTATTATCGAGAGTTTTCTTAGGTGATTCCCGTCACTTAAGATGTAATTAACTATAGGGGCTTGCCCTTATAGGGAATTTTAAGAACCCAGGTAATATAAACCCCGTTTAATGCTTTCATATTAAGCTAGTGGAATTTGTCGCCTTATAAAATTGGTTCGTGGACCAAACGGATGTCACAAATCTTCTAGTTTATTTAATCGAGCCCCATCACCAAACAATGTGTCTATTCTTCGAGATAGATACACAGTTTGTGATGCGGTGCTCTTTTATATAAACTATTTGGGATGTGAGATCGGTTTGATTTCATATCTTAAAATTTTCAAATTTAATATTATTTTCAAAATCAAATACTACTTTTCAAATTATTTATTTAAATTAAATTAAAAATTCGCCGATAATTTCTGTTAGGCGACCCCCCTTTTTTCAAAACACATAACCTAAAAATAATGCTACATGTAGTTGAACAAAATGAAATTGGGAATATTTGGAATTTTCTGGAATTGTTTGGGAATTTTTGGAATTTTTAGAATTTTGGGCTAAGAAGGGCATTTTGGGTATTTGGAGGGGGGGTACTTTTAGAATTTTTGGTATTTTTGGCTATGGATGATCAATTTGAGTGGTGGGAAGTGTTTAGTATTGATTTTGAGGAAATTTGGGTAATTTAGGTGATTTTGTAAGTTTTGGGTAGTTTCAAGGGCTTTTGGTAGGTTTAGTAGGTGCGGGGCCCCGGGGGTCAAAAATTGAAATTTTAAAAAAATGAAGATTGATCAAATTTGGGTAAAATGGAATCACTTTGGTTAAGCCATGAAGCCACATTAAGCCCACAAGAGCCATGAGAGGACTCATTTGAGGAATTCACTATGTTGTTCCTAACTCTCTTAGCCAGGGGCTTAGGGGTTAAGGACCATCCATATGAATTTCCTACATGAGTCGTGAAGTCAAGTCAGGTGAGAGTGTGGTTTTGGGACTTGGAATGTGTGTGAGAGTGTAGTGTATGTGCAAGTCAACCCTCACTGCACCGTGCCACCTGTGGTATTCCTAGGGCCAAAAGTCCTATAGGGAACTCATCCGTTAAACCTCCACATTTGATTTCAACCCTCTAGGTGATTAGGGGCTACAATCAGGCTTGTGGGGTTTGCAGGGAGTCAAGACTTGTTTGAATTTCTAAAGGGAGGTTCCACTTCTAGTCCTCTAAGATTAATCAAAGGAAAAGCCTAAGGCTGATAAAAAATGATGTCAACATTATTTTGACGGAGTGAGCAGTTATTGGACATTCTAGAAGACTGGCAGGTGTTCCTTGATAATAAGACATATTATACATTTAATTTGGATGCTCCAAAACGGTTTTAATCACGAAGAGGTGCGAGCCAAAGTGAAGAGGTGCGAAGAACTGGACGCGGTGTCCGGCGCCTAGGCGCCAGACAGGCCTTCTAGAAGATTCATCGAATGTGGACATGTTTTGAAGAGGTGCCTCAAGGCAACCCTTGAAGCCTATAAATAGGAGTCCATTTCTTCAGGAAAACATGCCCACCATTGTAACCCCTTTCTCTTATCCACTTTAGGATCTCTCATCCTTAGAGAGACAAATAGAGAGAGAAATTTAGGGCCACTTTTGTTTAGTTTAGCGATTTTATTTTCAAGTTGTTGCATCTGGAGTTCGTTACACTTGGAGTCAGTAAGAAACAGAAGATCTGTAGAAGGAATATTTGAGATAAGTATTTTACATTTGATTCATGGTTTATTTATTATGTTTTGCTGTTTATATTCAATGTGTTCTGAGTAGTTAGTTTACTTTCTTCCTTCAATTATGAAGAGATAATTATGATAATAAAAGATTCGATGGAGAATTGAAATTCAAAATATTTTCAAAACATTGTGATGATATTAATACCTGATCTTACTTTTCTTTTTAAATTGGCCATTTAAATTGTTAAAACCTATTGAAGAGTTTTAAGACCTAGAAGGAGAAAAACTCTTAACGTGTATGTGTCACATGAATCCTTGGGTGGTCGAAGGCCATGTGCGGGCTATTCAAGGTGAAGTGCAAATAAATAGGAAGATAAGATTTAAAGGGCGTAGAATTGATAGGTTTTTAGAGTGACAGACTAAATTATTATAATTTGATTTATAGATTAGAAAAGGGTCACTAGTAGGGCCGACCATAGCCACCCTTGGACATCTAGTAGTGTGAGTCTAGATTAACCCATTCTACTAACAATACATCCGAACTTGATTTGTAAATTAGCCAAGGTTCTTTGTGCCTGGATCAAAGGGTAAATGATCGCTGAAAATTTTATTAAGAAATTCATACCTATTTTTGATGAAATTGCACTTTAAAGAAAGGTATTTTCTTTATTTTATTGCAGGAATGGAGAATTTAGGTGATAAAAGCAAAAATCATAAAAAGGAACGAATTTGGAGCAAAAAGGAAGAAAATCATGCAATTTGTGCTGAGTCGCCGACGGCGAGGTTACGAGAAGAAAATTCTGAAGAATTTATAACTGTCTCGCTGACAGCGAGCCCGAGCCCGCTGACAGCGAGCTAGAGCGGTTTGAAGATCTTCTAGAAGCCACGCCGACAGTGAGGTAGTTCATCGCCGACGGCGAGATAGTTCAAATGGTGCAGAAACATTGAACCTGGACACTTTTTGAAGGGATGCTTACACACCTCTTGGTCCTTTGCTCACCTCTATATATAGAAGCCGAAATTAAGTCTTTAGTGTGTTCTAAGTGTGTTAAGTCCAGTTTTGTGTGCAGTCTTTTGTGCCTTTTGTGTGTCTTTGAGAGTTATAAGTGAGTATTTAGCGAGTTAGTGAGTTTTTAGTAAGTTTTGTTGTACTGGAAGGAAGAGTCAAAGGAACTGCGAGGAGTCTGCTTGGAGATAATTAAGATAAGTATTTGTATTTATTGTTTTTAACTTTAAATAAAATCCATGCTTAGTTTAGTTCCCATGCAGTCTGAGTAGTTTATTAGTCTTTCTCCCTGTTATGAAATTAAGTGATTTGATGAACTAAAAATAGAAGTATTTATATATATATCAATAAATTGTGATAATTTTTACTTAAAACTTAATTTACTTTCAAACTGGCCATTTGATTTGTTAAAATATGTTGATTATCAACTATATTAAAAATTACATTTGATATTCGGGGAATTCAAAAGCCTTGGAAGGAGGGTGCAAATAAATAGGGAAATAATATCAATGGGCGTAGAATCGAGCATTTTAGTGTGACAGACTAAAATATTCAATTCGGTCCTATTGTTCGAGAGCCGAAGTGTAGATGTTATCCCTCAGTGCGAGGGGAACGTGGGAGCTCCGAAGTGGCAGTCGGTATCCTCCCGCACTTAGCCGCATTTAGTAATCAAACATAGGATTAGTCAATATTCTTTACACTTGACCAAAGGGTAAAGAATAGGAATGCTCCTATTTGTCACAATGCCTTGAAATTATCTATTTAAATTCATCAATCACTTAAATTTCTAAACAAGGGGAAAGATACTTTTTCTGAATAGTTAACACTTATTTAGCAATTAGTTTTATTTCCTGCACTTTCAATTCGTATTAATTTTCTACTTAGTTAATTTATCTAATTAAAATACTTAGTTTACTTTATTGAGCTTAAATTCAGAATTCCAAATTTTCGTATATTATTATTATTATTATTATTATTATTATTATTATTATTATTATTATTTTAAAATTAGCTGTTATTTAATTTTCTATTTCCCTGTGGGATCGATAACCAGGACTCCACTATAGCCCTGTATTACTTGATACGATACATATACTTGCGTAGCATCCACAACATAAACAAGTACAATTCTATACATATAATATAGCGAGGTCAAGTTTTTGGCTTCGTTGCAATCAAGTTAAAATATCATAATATAAATTTGTGGGTCAAGTTTTTGGCGCCGTTGCCGGGGAAAGTAAGAAAAATTTACTAAAGTAACGGACTATTTTAAAATAATCATAATAAATAAATTAATATCTATTCAAAAATTGTATGCGCAAATTTGGACACGAAAAATTAATACCTTACGATTCTGAATTAGAGCGTACAATTAAAAGAATTAGAAAACAAAAGAAACAAACTATAAATTTAACACAAATGGTGAATATTCCTGAAATTCAAAATATGAACCAACAAAGACCATTGAGAGATTATGCCAACCCTACATCAGATGAAATTCATTTAACTATTCAAAACCCTGATGTAGCTGCTAATTCATTTGAACTTAAACCTGCAATTATTCAAATGGTACAAAACAATCAATTTAGTGGTTCACCTACTGAAGATCCTAACTTACATCTTGCTAGTTTTCTAGAACTTTGTGCTACTTTTAAATATCAAGGAGTATCCGACGATGCTATAAGACTTAGACTTTTTCCTTTTTCATTAAGGGATAAGGCTAAAATGTGGTTGAATTCGTTAAGACTCGGATCTATTAAAACTCGGGGAGAATTATCACAAAAATTTCTATCCAAATATTTTCCACCATCTAAAACTCGCTAAGTTTAGAAATGATATAACTTCTTTTTGTCGGATAGATGGAGAATCAATATATGAATCTTGGGAGAGATTTAAGGAACTTCTTAGGAAATGCCCACATCATGCGCTACCAGTATCGGCCGATTATTCAAACCTTTTATAATGGATTAGTAGGATCTTTAAGATCAATCATCGATGCCGTTACTGGAGGTTCATTAATGTCTAAACAATTTGATGAAGCTTATGCACTAATCGAAGAAATGGCAACAAATAATTTTCAACGGCTCGTTGATAGAGTAAATCCAAAAAAATAGCCAGCATTCATGAAAACGATGCAATATCTATGTTAGCTTCTCAAATTGTTGCTATATCTAAGAAATTAGATCATTTTGGAATGAACTACTCTCCTACTTTAGAAGAAAACTCATCTGGACAAATCATAGAATCTCAATCTAATTATGAAACTTTAAATGCTATTAATAATAGAACTAATAACCCTTATTCAAACCATTATAATCCTGGTTGGAAAACTCATCCAAATTTTAATTGGAATAACACATCTAATCAACAATGGATGAATCAACCTAATCAAGCAAATCCAAACTATAAACCTAATTACCCACTCTGGATTTAATAACAATAACCCTCAATTCAAAGATAAGAAATTATCTATGGATGAATTAATATTGAATATGGGTCATCAACTACAAAATCAAGGAAATCAACTACAAATTCAAGGAAATCAATTACAAATTCAAGGAACATCTATTAAAAATATCGAAACTAAACTTGGACATATTGCTATCGCGCTAAATAATAGAATACCCGGAACTTTTCCTAGTAATGTGGAAATAAATCCTAAAGATCAAGGAAAAGAACAAATTAAAGCAATACAACTAAGGAGTGGAAAAGAATTAGAACCTCAAATTCAAAAAGAACTTAAAAGCCAAAAAGAGGAAGTGGAAATTGAAAAGGAAATAATTCAACAAGATTCAAACTTGGAACATCCTTTAATACCTATGAAAATTTCTGTTGAAAAACCTCCATCATTTCCTCAACGACTAGCTCAACATAAAAAGATAAACAATTTGTTAAATTCCTTGAAATATTAAAGAAATTAACAATCAATATACCTTTTGTCGAAGCTTTAGATCGGATGCCAAATTATGTAAAATTTATGAAAGATATTCTAAATAAGAAAAGAAAATTCACCGATAATGAAACAGATCACACTTAGTGAAGAGTGTAGTGCTATTATTCGAAGAAGCTTCCCGAAAAATCGAAAGATCCTGGTAGTTTCACTATACCCCGCGCTATAGGAGAAAAATTTGATGGAAAAGCTTTGTGTGACTTAGGAGCAAGCATCAATCTAATGCCTCTATCAATTTTTAAGAGATTAGGATTAGGAAAAATTACACCTACTTCGATAACCCTTCAATTAGTCGATCGTTCGGTTACCTATCCTAAGGGAGTTATTGAAGATGTGTTAGTAAAGGTGGATAAATTTATCTTCCCAAGTAGGTTTTATCGTTTTAGATATGGAGGAAGATAAAGAAATTCCTATCATTTTAGGAAGACCATTTTTAGCTACTGGAAAAGCTATGATTGATGTTCGTAAAGGAGAATTAACTATGAGAGTAAATGACCAAAAAGTTACCTTTAATATTGCAAAATCAATGAAATATCCTGCACTAGAAAAAGATGATGAATGTTTTCGGATGGAAATACTTGAACATTTACAACGCGAACATTTTAAGGAATATTACAAAGATAAATTAGAAAAAGAAAATACTGAATTAATTGAAGATAATAATGAAGAACTAGATTATATTCAGGAAAGATTTGAATTTTTGGATAATACCGAAAACACCGACAAGAATATAGTTCCATCAATTATTAAACCTCCCGAACTCGAGCTAAAAATATTACCCGATCATTTGAAATATCCTTATTTAGGTAATTCTTCAACTTTACTCGCTTATTATTTCATCCGCATTAAACAAATCTCAAGAACAAAAACTTTTAGAAACTTTAAAAAAATATAAGAAAACTTTTGGTTGGACTTTAGCAGATATTAAAGGAATTAGTCCTTCAATCGGTATGCATAGAATTATTTTAGATGATGAACATAAACCTAAAGCAGATCCCCAAAGGAGATTAAACCCGATAATGAAAGAAGTAGTTAAGAAAGAAATTTTAAAATGGTTAGATAATGATATTATATATCCTATTTCCGACGATTGCTCGGTAAGCCCAATTCACCGTGTTCCTAAGAATGGAGGAGTGATCGTCACTCGTCAATGAAAATAACGATCTTATTCCTATAAGACAAGTTACCGGTCAGGCGTATATGTATTGATTATAGGAAATTAAATACCGCCACCAGGAAAGATCACTTCCCTTTACCATTTCTAGCACCGGATGTTAGATAGATTAATCGGACATAAGTATTTTTGTTTTCTAGATGGATACACCGGTTATCATCAAATACAAATTGCTCCCGAGGATCAAGAGAAAACTACATTTACTAGTCCTTATGGAACTTTCGCTTTTCGAAGAATGCCTTTTGGATTATGTAATGCACCAAGAACATTCCGTAGATGTATGATGTCTATATTTAGTAAGTTAATTGACAATCGAATAGAAGTATTTATGGATGATTTTTATGTATTTGGAACATCATTTGACACATGTTTAACTCATCTTGAAAAAGTATTAGAAGTATGTGAGAAAACAAATTTAGTTCTAAATTGGGAGAAATGTCAATTTATGGTTGTGGGCGGCATTGTATTAGGGCATAAAATTTTGGAAAAAGGCATGGAAGTGGAACCTGCAAAAATTCAAGTTATAGCTAAATTACCACCTCCAACTACGGTAAAAGGGGTAAGAAGTTTTCTTGGACATGCTGGATTCTACGGACGCTATATAAAAGATTTTTCAAAAATTACTAAACCTCTATGCCAACTTCTCGAAAAGGACAAGAAATTTGAATTTACAATCGAATGCCTGAACGCTTTTGAACTCTTAAAAGAAAAATTAATTACATCACCTATAATAGTTTCACCTAACTGGGAGAAACCATTTGAGCTTATGTGTGATGCTAGTGATTATGCTGTAGGAGCAGTTCTCGGGCAAAGATATGAAAAGATTTTTAAAGTTATATACTATGCTAGTAAAACTCTAAATGATGCTAAAATAAATTATACAGTTACAGAAAGAGAATTATTAGCGGTAGTATATGGTTTTAATAAATTTAGACCTTATCTGATTGGAACAAAATGTATCGTACATATTGATCATTCTGCTATCAAATATTTAATGCAAAAGAAAGATTCCAAACTAAGATTAATTAGATGGATGCTATTAATGCAAGAATTCGATTTTGAGATCGTTAATAAGAAAGGAACTGATAATCAAATTGCTGATCATTTATCAAGATTAGAAAATCATGAATTATCTGATATTGAAAATGAAATTATAGACAGTTTTCCTGATGAACAACTATATAATATCAATGAGTGGAAAATACCATGGTATGCTGATATAGTAAACTATATAGTTAGTAATATTTTACAACCTATGCTAACTTTGAAACAACAAAAAAAATTCATCCATGATACGAAAACCTATTTTTGGGATGAACCATATTTATATAAGCCATGTAAGGATTTAATTATTAGAAGATGTGTACCTTATGAAGAAATCGAACCAATTATTCAAAAATGTCATGATTCCGATTTTGGAGGACATTTTGGGATCGATAAACCGCTTATAAGATTCTACAATACTGGATTTTACTGGCCTACTCTATTTACGAGATGTATACAGTATATATTAAAACTTGCGATAAATGTCAAAGAGTAGGAAATATATCTAGAAGAAACGAAATGCCTCTAAATTTTATATTAGAAGTTGAAATTTTTGATGTTTGGGGATTAAATTTTATGGGACCTTTTATTCCTTCGTTTGGAAACTCATATATATTAGTAGTTGTTGATTATGTTTCCAAATGGATTGAGGCACAAGCTTTACCTAGGTGTGATGCGAAGAATGTTTCAAAATTTCTGATGAAAAATATTTTTACTAGATTTGGAATGCCGAGAGTGATTATCACTGACGGAGGAACTCATTTTAGAAATAAATACATTCACAAACTAGTAGCAAAATACAATATTACTCATAAGATATCCACTCGCTTATCATCCACGTACTCAATAGATTAACTCGAAGTATCCAATCGTGAGATTAAACGTATTTTAGAAAAATCCGTAAACCCAAATAGGTTAGATTGGTCTATTAGATTAGACACCGCATTATGGGCTTATAGGATCGCTTATAAAACTCCGATTGGAATGACTCCTTACGAGCTTATATATGGAAAAACATGCCACTTACTAGTTGAATTAGAACATAAAGCATATTGGGCGATTAAAGAATTTAATTATAATATGAAGGAAGCTGGTGAGAAAAGATTGTTGCAATTAAATGAATTGGAAGAATTAAGAAATGAATCATATGATAATGATCGGATTTATAAAGAAAAGATGAAATTATGGCATGATCGGAAGATTAATCAGAGAAATTTTGAACCATGACAGGAAGTTTTGCTATATAATACTAGATTGAAATTATTTCCCGGAAAATTGAAGTCTCGATGGTTAGGACCTTTCACCATAACTCAAATATTTTCATACGAAACTATAGAAATCGAAGATCCAAAAATTGGACATAAATTTAAAGTTAATGGACATAGATTAAAACCATATTTCGAAGGTATAAGACCTAACTATAAAGAGGTTTTAATGCTTAGTCGACTCGATTAATAATCGAAATTAGGTCGGGCCGACGACGTTAAACCAAGCGCTTTATGGGAGGCAACCCATATTACTTATCTATCTTTATTGTATCTTAATAGTTAGTTTATATTATTGAAACTTTACTACTCAATTTTTATTAAGAATCATCACCTATTCGAACCATTATGATGAGAAAAGAAATTATTCGATTTAGAGCGAAATTGGACATTATTTTGGAATCTCGCCGACGGCGAGGTCGATACTCACCGACATCGAGGTTCGTGCCTAATTTAATTCAGTTTATTTATCGAGCTCGCTGACAGTGAGAAACGAGCCCGCTGACAGCGAGAACCTGAAAGGCAGTTTTTTTTAAACTGAGTCACCGACAGCGAGAAACTTCCCGCCGACAGCGAGGAAGTTATAAAAATGAGTTATATATACTTTAAATACTAATTTGGACGGTTTTAACACCAATTCCTTCGTGAAAAGCCATTCTTAATTCATTCTAAATCTGCCTTCTTCACTAGAATTCATTCCATTCACCATAATGGCCTCCAAATTCTTAGATTCCTCTAAATCTGGAGTGTTTAACCGGAGGAAATTTGTGAGTGCGGAAGCGCAGCGGATCTTCAACAAGGTTTTGGTAAAGAAAAGAGTTATCAAGGAACGGAGATTTTTCAATCGAGGATTAGAGAATTCCACTACGAAGATAGAAGAAATGATCACGCAGCGGCACTAGGAAGTATTTTGTTACACGACGTCTGTTGTTGTTATTCCGGTTGTAAAAGAGTTCTACTCTAACTTACATGCGATCAACAATGGGAATATCTACGTCCGAGGAAGATGGGTGACGTTTACTCCATCAAGAGTAAATGAGTTATTCTCTATAGAAAACACCCCAGTATGTCACTATTCAAATTTTGTTCCTTCTCGATATAATATGAATGAGATATTTCGATATCTAACCGATGAACCGAAGATCGGGAAATGCGTGAAGACGGGTATGTTAGTTTCTCTCGCATCACTTTTGAATCTCGTCTCGAAGCACCGACACTTTTTCATCTCATCTAAATTGTTACCTAATATGAGGGTAAACAAGGTCTCGAAAGAATGCGCTATATTGATTTATTGTATTCAAATTGGATTGCGTATTGATGTTGGATCAATAATTGTTAAGTCTGCATTGGGTTTAATTGTGCATGGGTCAGTTCACGGACTAGGACACCCATCTACTATTTTTGCGTTATGCGACCAGTACTGTGTTTCTTATGAAGCTTGGGAAAAGGTTCTATTACCTTGGAAGCCGCTTGATCCTACAGATATGTTCCCTACTTTGGACAATAATGAAGACATTACATTTATCTCTGATAGAGCTTCACAGAATAATCCTATAGCAAGGCCTATTTCAGATAAAATGGAGTTACTTATGAAGAAAATTAATGGAATGGAGAAAGAATTGCAGAATGTGAGAGATTTAATCGACAATATATCTGATTTATTTGATCACATTGATCGGAGGATGAAGGAACACTTTGATCATTCTCGGATACTTGGAAGCTAGCTTTCTTCATTTACCGAGACGTAAGGGTTGGATCATCGAAGAATCTGCTTCGAATTTCCCTTCAGTGCCTTTCTATAACTTATTTGTGCATCATCGTCATATCGGAATTATCGAGAAGATGAAGATTCCGACATTGAAGAGTAGTAGTAAAGATTTCCATAGTATGTTTATGTTTATGTTATTTGATTTGATTTAGATTTTATTATGTGTGGAGTGATGATTTGAATATCTCAAACTTAATTGAGATATGCGTCATAGTTTTGTATCAGCATTTTGTGTGTTGTGGATTGGTTTGCGATGATGATTAGTAGTAAGGATTGAAGTTCGAAGTTTGATTATAGAGTTTTAAATTATGTTAGTTTGTATGTCTCATGGATTTCAATATTAAAGTTAATTTGTTGTGTTGTGTGAATTTGTTTGTGTTTAAGTAGCTAATCTTCATATTAAAATTAATAAATAATATGATCAGAAATATAATATAAGACAAATCAAGGACGAAAATGAGTGACGAAATTTCAAAAATTTTAAAATTTTTTGGAATCTCGCCGACGAAGAGAAAAATCTCGCCGACAGCGAGATCAATCTCTCTGACAGCGAAGTATTTCTCACCGACAGCGGATTTTTCCTGAAAGTTTTTGGTTCTGAAAAATATTAGCTCGCCGACGGCGAGATAAATCTCGCTGACAGTGAGGTCGGAAAAAAAAATATATTTGACCGGTCAAAAACACTATTCATCATCCCCAACCTCCCATTTTCGCAAAAATCGACCTAGGGCTTGAAAGATCTTGGATTTGAAGCGATTTCAACACTTTTTGACACCGAATTTCATCTTCCCTTGGTAAGAGCTTCACTCCTATACAAAAATTTTTGATTTTCACCATGTATTTTCACCACATTGCAAATTTTGGGAAAAATTAAAATGTGGAAGAAATATTCGGTGGAAATCCATGGAATTTGATTTAAATTGCTTACAAATGTTGTAGGAAGCCTTCTTAGTATTATTATTAAGTTTAGTGAGAATTTTCATGATTTTCACAAATCGATCGTATGGCTCCACGACAAGAACGTTGAGTAGAGTTCGACGAAAACCGATTCATCAATGCACGAGCACATATAAAATATTTTGAAAATATACAAGGAAGAAAGTGCATTGCGGATCAGGTATTCAAAAATCCGGGAGGAGAAGTAGAGCGGATTATAAAGGAACGAGGTTGGGAAAATTTCTGTTATGTTCAGTATAGAGCAGTTCGTAGAAGTGGTGAAAGAATTTTATGCCAATTTGATCGCCGCTGAAGATGCACCAGTAAAGGTACGAGGGTTTTTTGTAGATTACAATGCTGCAAGAATTAACGCGTTCTATGAAGTTCATGAGTCGCACTTTAGCGAGTATGAAACTTTTGGAACGATGGAAGGACCACTGGAGGAAGTCATTAACTTTCTCACTGATGGGACCGGAGTTTGGAAAATTAAGCAGCAGGAAAGAGTGAATTTTCCTCTTTCTAAATTAAATGCAGTCTCCAAAGCCTGGCATTACTTTATTTGTTCTACTTTGTTACCCACATATCACCACAGTGAGGCAACATGAGATAGAGCAATTTTAAATTTCTGTATTCAGAATAACAGAAGCATCAACATCGGGAGAGTTATTTATCAAAACATCCTGGCCACTCCTCGAAATGAGAGTGGAGCTGGATTGGGACACCCTGGATTAATTTTTGCACTCTGCCAACTCTCTGGAGTTGAGGCTAGAGATGATGAAGAATGGGTGGAACCTATGAAACCACTTACAGCTGCTAACATTAAGAAGTATGAGTCCCATGAAGGGTGGAGATCAGGAGTAAGAAGTTATTTTACTCAATCAAGTAGAGATATACCCTCTACTAGTGATGGACCTCCTGAGCCTACCACCCCTACCCTACAAGATCTGATGAATGAATTGACTCTGCATAGGAAGAGTTTTGAGCAGATTGGAGAGACCATGAGGAGAAGGTTTGATCATTTTGATCAAAGGATTGATAATCTGGAGAGGAGACATGATTATGATAGTGAATACCTCCAGCGACATTCGGAATACGAAATTGCATACTATGAAGCTGAACGTCGTTATAGGAGTGGAGATTTAGATGTTGTCTTTACAGAATGCCCCAGGTATACTCAGTATCACCCTGCTCAGTCTTCTCAGCAACCTACAGATCAAGGAGGGGATGAAATAGTTTGGGACTTTGATGCTGAAGATTAGGACTTTATTTATTTTATTTGTTTGGTGTAAGTTATTTTGAGGACTGTATATGTTTGTAATATTCAGTACTTTATATTTTGAGACATTGGATGTTAGTTAGATTAATCTGCTTGGATTGTTATAGTAGTTAGTTTTTGTTTTTGTATTAGTTAATTGCATTTGTTTTTACGTTAAATAGGATGTTAGTTTTTCTTCAATATGTTTTTATTTTATTTTGTATTGTTTTAAGTTTTAAAATTGTTAATCTGTTAGTTCAATTGTTTTTAATATGTAGTAATTCATATGTGTAGTGTAGAGTTATTTTAATTGTTGTGTTTAATACTTATCTTAGATTTTATCCCTGCATTTTCTTTAAATTGTTATATATATATGGAGAATACTAACAGAACAGGTTCAATGAAAAATGAAAAAGCCTACAAGAATTTCAAAGAAAAAAAAAAGAAATACCTAAACTTTAAAGGTATGATTTATTTACTTTCCTTCTTATTCATTATTTAGAATAGATATAAAAATTTATGTTTGGGGGAGAGTAAAATACAAATTTAGTTATTAACTTGTTCTCAATTTCTATTTTCAAATTATTATAAAAATGATTTTTATAGCAAATTTTTCAATTTGATTTAATATGAATTATTTTATTTAATTATAATAAAAGGTTAAATGAAATATTTCTACTGCTTTAATTAATTAAATAGAATAAAATATTTAGTTAAAGGGAATAAGAATATATTAAACTAATTTTAGTAAGGAAAACTATATTCTAAAATTAAAATTCTTAAGTATTCAAGTGAAAAAGAAAAGATTGAAAATCAATAAAGTAAAAACTATGAAGTATATATAAGCTAAGAAATATTCCTAAGTTTCAAATTTAGGAAGATGAAAAAAAGTTCAAAATTATTAACGAGCTCTCCGGATACGGTAATCCTCATTAGAAAAAAAAAGAAAAAAAAAAGAAAAAGAAAAAAAGAAAAAGAAAAAAAAATGAGGAGAAGCTTAAGGAGATGCCTTATCAAAAATTAGCTTCATTTGAATTATCCTAAAGGGAAAAACGTAAATATTTCCAAACTTATGTTTATGGATTAGAATTTTACCTAATAGTATTTTCTTGAATTTCTTATCATATGAATATCTTAAGTAGTTATTCTTTTAAATATAGTCATTCCTGAAATGAATAGTAAGCTAAAAATCTTAGACTCGATGACTAGATAATTTATTTCTATAAGATTAATTAAATTACATGAATTATTTTTGTTTAACTTTATTATGATATTAATTAATCTAATTCATAGTTATTTAAATTGAAAAATCTTATTATAAAACTCATTATTTTTATATAGTACTAAAATTACTTGAGGACAAGTAATAAGTAAGTTTGGGGGATTTTGATCGCTGAAAATTTTATTAAGAAATTCATACCTATTTTTGATGAATTTGCACTTTAAAGAAAGGTATTTTCTTTATTTTATTGCAGGAATGGAGAATTTAGGTGATAAATGCAAAAATCATAAAAAGGAGCGAATTTGGAGCAAAAAGAAAGAAAATCATGCAATTTGTGCTGAGTCGCCGACGGCGAGATAGAGCCTGCCGACGGCGAGGTTACGAGAAGAAAATTCTGAAGAATTTATAACTGTCTCGCTTACAGCGAGCCCGAGCCCGCTGACAGCGAGCTAGAGCGGTTTGAAGATCTTCTAGAAGCCTCACCGACAACGAGGTAGTTCGTTGCCCACGGCGAGATAGTTCAAATGGTGCAGATACATTGAACCTGGACACTTTTTGAAGGGATGCTTACACACCTCTTGGTCCTTTGCTCACCTCTATATATAGAAGCCGAAATTAAGTCTTTAGTGTGTTCTAAGTGTGTTAAGTCTAGTTTTGTGTGCAGTCTTTTGTGTCTTTTTTGTGTCTTTGAGAGTTATAAGTGAGTATTTAGTGAGTTAGTGTGTTTTTAGTGAGTTTTGCTGTACTGGAAGGAAGAGTCAAAGGAACTGCGAGGAGTCTGCTTGGAGATAATTAAGATAAGTGTTTGTATTTATTGTTTTTAACTTTAAATGAAATCCATGCTTAGTTTAGTTCCCATGCATTCTGAGTAGTTTATTAGTCTTTCTCCCTGTTATGAAATTAAGTGATTTGATGAACTAAAAATAGAAGTATTTATATATATATCAATAAATTGTGATAATTTTTACTTAAAACTTAATTTACTTTCAAACTGGCCATTTGATTTGTTAAAATATGTTGATTATCAACTATAGTAAAAATTACATCTGATATTCGGGAATGCGAAAGCCTTGGAAGGAGGGTGCAAATAAATAGGGAAATAATATCACCTGGGCGTAGAATTGAGCATTTTAGTGTGACAGACTAAAATATTCAATTCGGTCCTATTGTTCGAGAGTCGAAGTGTAGATGTTAGCCCTCGGGCGAGGGGAACGTGGGAGCTGCGAAGTGGCAGTCGGTATCCTCCCGGCTAGCCGCAGATTCGGTAATCAAACATAGGATTAGTCAATATTTTTTACACTGGACCAAAGGGTAAAGAATAGGAATGCTCCTATTTGTCACAATGCCTTGAAATTATCTATTTAAATTCATCAATCACTTAAATTTCTAAACAAGGGAAAGATACTTTTTCTGAATAGTTAACACTTATTTAGCAATTAGTTTTATTTCCCGCACTTTCAATTCGTATTAATTTTCTACTTAGTTAATTTATCTAATTAAAATACTTAGTTTACTTTATTGCGCTTAAATTCGAATTCTAAATTTTCGTATATTATTATTATTATTATTATTATTATTATTATTTTAAAATTAGTCTGTTATTTAATTTTCTCTTTTCCTGTGGGATCGATAACCAGGACTCTACTAGAGCCTTGTATTATTTGATACGATATGTATACTTGCGTAGCATCCACAACATAAACAATTACAATTCTATACATATAATATAGCGGGGTCAAGTTTTTTGCTTCATTGCAATCAAATTTAAATATCATAATATAAATTTGTGGGTCGAGTAAAGAATAGGAATGCTTCTATTTGTCACAATACCATAAATCAAATTCTCCAACGAATATTAAATTATCTTTAAAATCTTAGATTAATTGAAGGGAAGAAAGTTGTTTATTTTATATAGTTTTCATAAAACCATTGTCTTATTATTTTTTTCTTTATTTGCATCTAGTAAATTAACTGTAAAATACAAAAATTTTTTTGAAATATAATATTTAGAAATTTATTTCTATAATTCTTCCCCGTGGGATCGATACTGGGTTCTTTGTTTCAAAGCCCTATATTACTTGAAACGATACGTATACTTGCGTAGTACCCCTAGTGTGTAAAATATTTTCTAAAATTTTATAACATTTTGATTTTATGCACTAGCCGTTATTTATAAATTGGGTCAAGTTTTAGGCCATCTTTTGGAAGCGAATATTACTGCGATATTGCGGGTCAGGTCAGGTGTATCTTAATCCACTAAAAATTTGATAGCCTTTTACTATTCATTTCATACATATTTTTGATGATATTACACTTTAATGAAAGGTATTTTTCATTATTTAATGTAGGTACAATGATTTTAGGCCTTTGGACCAAAAAGAAGCGAAAGGACAAAATTTGGAGTGAAAAAGGATAAAAGTGCATTTTATTGAACTAGCGCCAAACGACGCTGTCACTAGCACTGGACAGAGCCAGTTTCTAGAGATTTGCGATGTTTTGAATGAATAATGCACCAAACGGCAGTCCTACAACGTCGGACAGCGCCCTATCCCAAATTCAAACTAGATTCAATGTATTTGGTTGGATTTTAAAAGATTGCTTGAGGAAAATCCTGGGAATTCAGTTTTGGCCTAATTTAAGCACTTTTGGAGCTAAATTTGGAAGGGGGGAAGAAAGGAAGAGAAGATTTTAGAGTTTAGAGAGAGTTTCTTTCCATTTTGTGTAGGAAGTTAGGTTTTGTGTTTTATTTCCTAAGGAGTGTGAGAGAAGAGGGAAAGTGAGAGATTTCTTCTTTCTTACTCATATAAAGAGAGAATTATGTGTTGTTGTGAAGAAAGAAGAGGAGTCAAAGGAATTCCTTGAGATTCGCTTGGGGAAGAGTTTGAGATAAGTTCTCTTTACCTTACTCTATTTGTATGACATTGTTTTTATATATAAAATCCATGTTTTGTCATCTGTTCCTCATGAGTCTTGAGTAGATTTCTTTGTCTTTCTTCTTTTCATGTGATGTGTTGATGTTGTGAAATGGAAATGATGTGTCGGTTTATTATGGAGAACTTGTGATGAACTTTTCACTTAGAACTTTATTTACTTTTTGATCTGGCAAACTGAATTATTAAAACTTGTTGGGAAACATATGTTCCAAAAGGATTATGAGTTCCACAACAAATGTGAAGGTCACATTCAATATCTATGAATGAGAGATGTAGTTCATGAGGATTGAGTGCAAATAAATAGGGAAATATACTTTGATGGACGTAAAATTGGAGATTTCAGAGTGACAGGCTGAAATCGTCAATTTGGCCCTAATTTTTAGAAACTGAAGTGAGAGTTAGTCTTCAGGTGAAGGGAAGTGGGAGCTTTGGAGTGAGAGCCAGTATCCTCCCAGTCTAACCACACATTTGGGGGCTAAACTTAGGATTTGCCAATGTTCTTTATACGCTGAAATATGGGTAAAGAATAGGAATACTCCTATTTAACACAATACATTTGTATCACTGATCTATGTCACAATAATCATCACATTATGATTGGAAAGAAGGAAGACTCTTTCTTGCAACCATACTTTGTTATAAATTTAGTCTTGTGTTAGTTTAACATGCTAGAGTTTAGAACGTGCTTTGGTAGAAATAGTAACTTAATCTGTTTGTCTTTACTTTAAGAATTAAACCACTTGCAATTGTGTTGTATTTTGATTAGTGATTTCTGTGTTACGCCAAAAAATTAAAGCCTCCCTGTGGGATCGATAACCAGGACTCCACTAGAGCCATGTATTACTTGAGTGATACGGATACTTACGTTAATTGTGTGACTCATTATCATCTAAAGCAATATACAAATCTAAATTCGAGTTCATTAATTTTTGCAAATTAAAAAAGTTGCACCATGGCTCCTATGCGCCAAGGGTCCGGCGCATAGGCGCTAGAGGCCAAATTTTTTGATTCTTCAAATTTTGCTCCAAATTTGATCTTCTTTTGCTCCAAATTTGATCCTCTTTTGCTCCTTTCTTCATAGTCAGCCATTTTAATCATACCTATAAGAAAAACACAAATATTCCTTCCATTAAAGTGCAATATCATCAAAAATAGGTATAAAAATGCATTTAAAACACTATATATTTTAGGTGTATCAGTTTGTCCCCATAACCACCTTATGCCAGTAGCCATTATGCATGGAACCACTCCAAATTTCATCAGGATAAGGTTGGGTTACATCTCTCTCCACAAGAAAGCAAACATTAGAAAGCAAAGTGGGATTATCAACTCGAAGAGGCTTACCAAAGCCTTTAGCTAGGGGGAAGAGAATTTCATTGTTAAACAGATGATATCTAAAGCCAGGAAACATGACCCAGACCAATATAATAGGAGATTCAGCTATGGGGTCAAGATCAACACTCCATTTAAGGATTTTCATATACTTATTATCCATTTTTAGCACCTTTCAAGCAAACACAGCTGTGTAATGTACATCATTTGATAATGTATAAGAATATGCCTCCCTTCTTACAATCCAATCTTCCAAGCACCATAAATTTTAAGCAGAACAAATTCCTTGCGAATTAAATTGAGTTTTGGATAACCATAAAGGAACTTTCCAACCAATGTAAAATGGCAGGATGAAGCAAGTATATTAATTTCCTCGTCAGTGAGAAAAAGTGCAGGTTAACCGTTCATTCGCCCGAGTTTTTAATGAAAGCGTATTCCCCCCCTCCAAACTCCAGAGCATCATGGAAAGACTGTGGGAAGAAACATGATTCTTCTTATGACTCAAAATGGAGCCACTAGCCAGAACCTCCGCAAAGTTTATGTCCATTGTGAGAAGAAGACAAGGAGAAGGGGAAAAGAGGAAGGAGTTCAGATTACAACCTCATCTTCCTAAAATCACTAGCCCCAACCAAGTAGCTTTTATACAAACTAGATCTATTACTAATAATGTACTTCTTGCTCAGGAATTGTTGCTAGATCTGGATAAGGCCTGTAGAAGTGGTAATCTAATTTACAAACTTGATATCAGGAAAGCAATATGATACTATCAACTAGGATTTTCTGTTGGAAATTCTCAAGGTAAAGGGTTTCTCTACTCAGTTCTGTCAAATCATACAAAGATGGCTAAGCTCTAATGACCATTCTATTTTACTCAATAGACACAACTGGGGGAATTTTCATGCTTCTAGGAGTCTGAAGCAGGGAGACCCCCTCTCCCCCACTTTGTTTTTTATCGCAGTAGACTACCTATCCAGACTACTAAACTCCTCTCCTTTCTCTCAGAATCACTACAGGTATCATCACAGATCCAACATTAATATTTCCCATCTCATGTATGTTGATGATGTTATGGTCTTTTTAAACGCTAACAAAAACACTGTCAAGAGAGTGATGTAATGTTTACAGCAGTTTCACTCTCACTCTGGTATGGTATTCAACAAAGAGAAGTGCAATATTATCTTCCATAAGAAAATGACTCTCAGTCATAAAATTTGGTTCAAGGAGTATACTGGCTTTTCTTGTCCCTCTGGACCACTTAACTATCTTGGAGTTCCCCTTCTTAGGGGTAGATTTAAGCAAACTCAGTTTGATATCATTCTCCAGAAAATCCATAACTAACTCTCTAGCTGGTCACACTCCTTTCTTTCCAGTGGTGGTCAAATTACTCTTCTCAAAAGCATCCTCACCACCTTCCTTCCTATATGTTGCAAATGATTACTATGAAGAAAAACACCCAGCTGCAAATGGAAAAACCTTTAACATGTTCTTATGGTCTGGAAAAGGAAACAAATTCATTGGGAATCATGGCAGAAGATGGCTAAACCTACCTGGGCTGGAGGATTAGGCTTCAAAGGGCTGAAACAACTCACTCAAGTTAATTATTACAAACTATGGATTAAGTTCAAATATTAAAGTTCACTGTGGGCAACCTTCTTGAAAGGGAAATACTGTAGGGAGACTCACCCCTCCCAAGAAACCAGAAAACTAGGAGAATCTAAAATCTGGACCTGTATGCTAAAAGCTAAACCTCTGGCTGATAATATACTCCCCTGAGAGCTAGGAAAAGGTAAAATTTCATTCTGGCTGGATAAATGGTGTACTTAAGACTGGTTACTACCTGCTCAGGATCATAATCCCCAACTTAAGGTGGCTGATTGTTGGGAGAATGACAAGTGGTCTCTCCCCACTCTTACCTCCATCCTCCAAGAATCTTCTGCTAGATTAATCTCATCCATCCCCATTTCTCCTCATAAGGCTGACATGATTGCTTGGGCTTCCTATCAAAATCAAAGTTTGACCAAAGCTATTTATGTTAAACTTTTCTAGTGGGATGTGGTCCTTAGGGGGGAACTTATATGGTGTAAGTTTCTTTCACCCTCCATGTCTTTTTTCTCCTGGAAAGTTTTGCACTGCCTTGTTCCTACTGATGATCTCCTTAAGTTGAAAGGTCTGAGGGGCCCTTCTTGTTGCAGACTTTGTAATGTCCATGAAGAGACCCTTACCCATTTATTTTTTGCCTGCTCCTTCTCACAAGAGGTCTAGACCCTTTGTCTCAGACAGCTTCATATTAACCTCCTTCATCTCACTTGGCATAATATTCTTCACAGTTGGAGGGGTTGGCAGGAAGAGAAGATAGGGGTGATTCCTTTTATTATTGCTTGGTTCATCTAGATGCGTCGAAACCAGACTACCACTGAGTACACTCCCCAAGGGCATATAAGGTTGCTAGAAATTACCTGTCCTACCTTTCCAAACTAATTAAATTTAAGAGGTTTCCTAACATCAGTACTATATCCTACAATGTCAGATCTTTTCATAAAGTCATTTTAGTGGCTTGGAAGCCTCCAACCCCATTCTACATTAAAGTTAAAACAGATGGAAGCTTCTCTGCCTAAGGTGCTGGTATAGGTGGGGTCTTCAGGCATCATCGTGGTAATTGCTTATTTTTCGTCCATGCCCCTATACTTGCTATTGATACCCTTGAATCAAAATTAGTTGCTATCTTCTGGGCACTCAATCTTGCCTCTTTCCAGAAGTGGCAGTCAATTATTGTGGAGAGTGACTCTTTCAATTCAATTATGATTCTAGATTCTGCTTCCCCCATACCTTGACATCATCAGCTATGGATCAACAGGATAAACTCTCTTAGAGCCGCCATCTCACCTCAATTCCAGTTTATTTTCAGAGAGAGGAATAAACTTGCCAATTGGTTTGCTAGGATTGCCATGGCCTCCCTCTCCACAAGTTTCTCAACTAACCCCCCCCCCCACCCTCTCTTTTTTGGTGAGGGGAGATCTATTGGAGGCCCCTCATATCTGAACTGAACTGGTTTAAAACATTCTAGATTGGCCATCAGCTGCTACTTTCTTTGTTATTCTGGGGATTTTCTAACTAACAGTCTCTATGTGCTGCTTCTTTACTCCTTCTGACATCTATTTTGATTACTTCTATGTCTCTTGTGGTATACTTGTAATTTCATTTCTGAGGTTGGTCTTTTGGAGGAGGTGGTACCACTAAGGGTGTGTTCAATGTTATTTTTTGGTTTCCTTTTCTTAGTTTTAGGGATCCACCTCCCTATCCTGTATTTTTTTTTCTCTTCCTGATCTTAACATGTATGGAGCCTTAGAAATTATATATATATATATATATATATATATATATATATATATATATTGGCGGTGAGTCAACTGTTTGCTCTGCTAGGGTTTGGGTTTTGATGGCTTCCCTCTGGCGGCGCACGGCGGTCCTTAAAGGTAAACTTTGGTGGTGGTGGTATTTGGTAGTCAGGTGAGTTTGTTGTTCGTGGTAAGTAGGACTCTCCTTGATTCTTAAGGCTTCCCTGGCTTCTCTCTTTTGAATTTGGAAGTTACTGTTCCATTGCTTTTTTGCTAAAGAGAGTGACTTGAGTTTGGTTCTCTTGCTTGTGTGTTGTGTAACGATCCTTAGTTAGTGTTTACTCAGCTTTGGATCCTTTCCCAGGTTACTTAGTGGTGATTGTTACTGTTTTATTGGGTTTCTTGCTTAGGGTACTCATGGCTGCAGCTTACCCCTTAGATGTTGAGACTAACTCCCAGTGGGTAAAAACTACTTATGCTGGAGCTGTGGTTAAGGGCCTAACTCCACATAAAAACATTGACCATCTTGTTTTTTCCACAAGCCTTGCATGATGTTGCAGCAGGGAAGAGGGAATGTCCTTTTATTAGACCTCGTGGTCTGAAAGATGGATAATCAGTAATCATTTTTACTGCTCAAGAAATGCAAAATCTAAATAATGCTCTAAATTTTACTATGATAGGGAAGTTCTAGTATGGGCACCCTAAAATGGACCTTGTTCGACAATACTTTAATGAAATTCAACTTATTGGTACTTGGGGGCTTGGCCTGATGGATGACAGGCATTTATGAATTAGACTTTCCAATAAGGAGGATTATGCTAGGATTTTTGCTAAGCAAGTTCAGTTGAAAGCTGGCACTCTAATGAAAATGATAAAGTGGACCCCTGATTTTGATACCATTAAGGAACCTCCTAAAATTCCAATGTGGTTTAAGTTTCATGAGCTACAAGTTTAGTTCTATGAAATTAATGCCTTATTTAATTTCAGTAGATCTCTTGGCACACCATTAAAGGGGGATCCTCCAACCTTTGACATGGCTAGGCCAGCTGGAGCAAGAGGTCAGGTGGAAAGGGATGTAACCCTTCCTGATTTGAAGAGAGTATGGATTGGGACAGATGAGGATGGTTTTTGGCAGGATGTTGTTGTAGAGCACAAGCCTTCTTACTGCCAACATTGTAGAATGTTTGGCCATCTAAAGGAGTCTTGCTACAGGTTACATCCTCCTTCAAAGAAGAAACTGGCTGGTCCTTCTAAAACTACAACTACTGTACCTCATTCTAGCTCATCGTTAACTGATGTCATAATGGCACCTAACAATGTGGAAATTAAGGATACTTCTGGTGAGGACACCACTGTTGTCCCTATTGTCTCAGAGTTGGGGAACCCAAAATCTTTCTACTTGAAGGAGATTCAAAATAATGTAGCTAATACCCATTATGACCCCACCCTCAAACCATTGTCAAAAGAGAGAGTTGTGGGGTCATTAGGGATCCATCCAGCCAATGAGAAGGAAAACATTGTTGATCTCAACATCAAGCCTTCTTCTCAGGAGTGTGATGTTGGGTCACTAGTTGAAGATTAGGCTTCAGTTGGGGAGGTGGATATTTTTGAGCCAATAATAAAGAATTTGACTGAAGCTATAAATGAGGAATGGCAAATTCAAAAAAATAGCAAAAGAAGGAGAAATAAACCAGAAAATTTCAACCTGATGGGTGACCAACCACTAGAGAAACCTCAAACTATATCTACTTCACCCTCCTACCCAAAGACTAAGGGTGCGGGGAAAACACTTTCCTAATGATTAATTTTATGTGCTGGAATATTAGGGGGTGGACCATACTTCGTCCCTAAATACACTTAAACATCTCAACAAAAAACATAAACTTCAGTGCATTACACTTTTTGATCCTATGGTTTCTAAGAGCCATCATATAATTATTAAGAAATTTTTCTTCTTTTACTCACTGTGCTAACTTAAATAACAAAATTTGGATTTTTTCCGGACCTGAAATGCAGTGGATAGTGGTTTTGAACCACCCTCAATTCTTACACATTCAGTTCTCCTTTGATAGCCAGATGGAGTATATCACTTTTATTTTAGCTAGTTGTAATGGTGTCCAATACGAAACTCTATGGCATGATCTATTGCAATTAGGCCTTTCTGTGGATTCCTTTTGTATCCTAGGCGGAGATTTCAACTACATCACCTCCCCTTATGAAAATAGGGGTGTCAATCCTCCCTCATCCCATTCTATGAACAGATTTAATCAATTTTTGGCAGATGCTGAATTATATTATCTGGGTTTCTAAGGGCCACAATTCACTTGGAGAAGAGCCAATAATTGGGAGAGATTGGATAGAATGCTAGGTAACTCTCTATGGCTTCAAACTTTCACTTATACATTTATTACTCACCTTGCTAAGTCAGGTTCTGACCACAGGCCAATACTTTGTTCCATAAAAAATTCACCCTACATTGGGGCTGTCCATTCAGATTTCAAAACATTGGACTTTACATCTTGATTTTAGCACTGAATTGGATAAAGTTTGGAATAATGACCCTGAATCACATCCATGGATAAATCTATGGAACCTTCAGAAGAAAATAGCCAAACACCTCAAGAATTAGAACTGGAACCAATTTGGGAATGTCTATGAGAATTTAAAGGCTGCTAAAGATGAAGTTTTCCACCCTGAAGCTGCTTTCCAGTTGGGCAGGAAGTCTAAAATTGAGTTATTCTTGGCAAATGAAAAATTACTGTCCAATATTAACTATCATGAGAAATTTCTCCAACAAAAATCTTCTATCTCTAAGTTTGTTGATGGAGATAGGAACTCAAAGTTTTTCGATGCCTGCATTAAAAATAGAAAAAAATTCAATATGATACTCTTCATTACAAATTCAACTAGCTAGAAACTTGCTACAGCTGAGATTATTGCCACTGATGTTGTGGAATACTTCTATAACCTATCCCTGATAGCAATGCAGCTAGAGTTCCCATTGATAAGTTATTGTTTGCTGTTGTCAAGACTATTAGAAAGGTTTGAAATTTTCTCAAGTGCCAGATGACATTGAATTCAAAATATTATTAGACACTATTGATGGCAATAAAGTTGCTGGACCAGATGGGTACACATCTAATTTCTACAAGGTTAGCTGGGCAAAGTCAGCAAGGATGTGATTCGAGCTGTGCAATATTTTTTCAGAGGTATTGATCCCCCAAGATACTTTATAGCTTCTACTATAGTTCTTATTCCCAAAAACAAAATCAGACAGACTTGGGGAGATTTCAGACATATAAGTCTAACTAATGTCATGTCTAAGCTGATCAGTAAAGTACTAGTGTTCAGGCTTCAACCCCATCTTCAGCACCTCATTCAAGCTAATCAAGCTGCTTTTGTCAAAGGGAGGAACATATTCGATAACATTTTGTTAGCCCAGGAACTTCTGTCGGATCTGGATAGGAAATGTAGAGGTAGTAATCTAATTTTCAAATTAGATATCAAAAAAAGCTTATGACACAATAAGTTGGGACTTCATTGTAAATACCCTTGCTGCTAGAGGTTTTAATGCTGAATTAATACAACTAATTAAAAGATGGCTAACTTGCAATAATCATTCAGTCCTTGTCAATGGGCAATGCCATGGCTTCTTCAGTTCTACTAGGGGCATGAAACCAGGTGACCACCTTTCCCTAACACTCTTTATCCTTGCTTTTAATTATTTGTCACGTTTGTTGAACAATCTGTTGACTAGAAATCCTTCCTGGCTTACCACCACAAATCAAATATTGGTGTTAGTCACCTGTCATATGCAGATGATATTATAGTTTGTACTAATGCTTCCAAGACGGCTGTCAAAGCTGTATTTTAGGCACTGCAACATTTTCAGTGTGCTTCTAGAATGGAACTTAATTTCCACAAATGCCATTATTATGTCAGTGCCAATGTTAAGCCACACATTAAACACTGGATTCCTGAGTACACTGGTTTCATTCAGACTTCTTTTCCCATAAGCTATCTGGCGGTACAGATCATTAAAGGTAGAACTAAACAAACACAATTTAATGATGTCATTGATAAAATAAAAGCTCAACATTTTTTTGGACTAACTATTTCTTGTCTAATGAAGGTAGAGTCACCCAATTGAGAAGTATCTTAATAGTTATGCCTTCTTATGCCTTACAAATGTTCAGCGTGAAAAAAAGCACTTAAGTCTCCCTTGGCAGGATATTTAACAATTTACTATGGGTAGAATAGAAAATCAATTCCATTGGCTTCCTTGGCAAAAGCTGTGTAAACCCCTACATGATGGGGGGTTAGACTTTAAGAGTTTCCAAAATCTTAGCTTCATTAATTTATGTAAACTCTGGAAAAGGTTCAGAGCTCAGGACTGTCTCCAGGCATAGGGAATGAAAGGGAAGTATTGTAGACATGGACATCCCTCCTTGGCTATTCCTAAGTTGGGAGACTCCAGAATTTGGAGGAGGCTACTTCAAGTCAGATATCAAGCTGAGAATCTTTTTATTTGGGAGCTGGGGGAAGGACAAATTAACTTTTGGCTAGATCAATGGGTCTAGAATGGTGAAAATCTATATAGTCCCCAGTTTGCTACACCTCTCTATTAAAATCAACAAGTTAAAGATTTGTGGTTAGACAACCATTGGAATAGTAGGCTTCTGATCACTATACTGAATAATGAGCAGCTAATTCATGTCAAAAAAAATACCTTCTCTCCAGCTATTAAGGATAAAATCATCACTAAGAAAGGGTCTTCCCATAAGCTATCAACTTATATTTACCCCAAATTCTTCCTGTGGGCACCAGTTGATTGGGGTAAAGCATTTTGAGGCAAAATTTTATCCCCCTCCATGTCCTTTTTCTGTTGGAGACTATGGCAGCACTTACTACCCACTGATGACATCTTGAAACTTAAAGGATTGAGAGGTACTTCTTGTTGCCTCCTATGCTATGCTGAAGAAGAGTCTTTGGATCATCTTTTCTTTATTTGCTCCGTTTCTCAGAAGGTATGGGTAGATCTATTGGCAAAATTAAATATTGAAACAATCACTCTCAGCTGGACCTCCCTTTCTGTCTACTGGATGGAATGGAATGCAACTAATCTGCCATTAATTCCCTGTTTGATAGCTTGGTTTATCTGGAGGAGTAGAAATCATGCCAAATTTTTAGAGATACTCACCCTTCCTCAGTCTGTGGTGACTAACTGTCTCTCCTACATACACAAACTAATCCAATATCAGGGGTTCCCCAACCTATGCAGAAATTGGAAGCCTACAACTATTGAAAAGCATAGATTCACTCCATCCCTTGTCATTTGGACACCTCCACCAAGGCTATGGGAAAAATTTAATACCGATGGAAGTCTTTGCAAAGATGTTACAGGCTTTGGTGGTGTCTTTAGAGACAATCAGGCGAAGTGTTGTCTTACTTTTTTTTCACCCACAATAGCTTTGGATGCTTTGGAGACTGAATTTATAGCCATTTTTGGGCAATCTTTATTGCCCACAAATGTAAAATGAGATTACTACACGTTGAATCAGATTCCCTTATATGCATCAAAATTCTAGAGAACTTGGAGCAACCTCCTTGGTACAATAGAAGATGGCAGAACAGATTGTCCCACTACTTCAAAAGTCCAAGATAAAATTTCTGCACACTCTAAGGGAGAGCAATGCCCCTGCCCACTAGTTAGCTTCTTTAGGGAAGGATTCTGAGTCTATTGTAATTTTCACTTACCCCCACCATAATTAGAATTTTGGTTATATGGGGATAGGTTAGGCCTCCCTCACCTACATGTCATGTAACTGTAATAATTGCAAATCATTGAATAGATTGCTTGTCACTATAGCAAGTTTTTCGTAATATATATATATATATATATATATATATATATATATATATATATATATATATATATATATAGGAAGAAGCTACTCATGGCTCCCTAAATGTTAGATAAGAGTATGAGATACAAAAAGTAGGGGAGGAGATCATAGCTAACACAAAAACCTATGAGACTCTCCCTAGTCGCCGGAGGAGAGGAGGAGCAAAAGAACAAGAGGTATATATATATATATATATATATATATATATATATATATATATGAAATTACAAGTATAACTCTTCCAACCCAAACAAAAGAAAAAAAAACAAGCAAAAACACCAAAGACTCAGGGGGTCTGAAATCTGAGATGGGGGGCTGCTAGCAGATCTCCTTCCATTAGTATCTTTAATTGGGGAGGAGGGAAGTAGAGAGAATCACTTTGGAAGTGAGGGCACCATGTCTAGCTAACAAATTGGCAGGCCTGTTTCTTTCTCTAAAAATGAACTGTACCTTAACCTCCATATGTGTTCTGATGAGCTGAATTTTTTCCACCCACTAAGAATGATGCCAAGAGGTGAAGTGGTTAGTCTTAAGTAGTTGAACCATTACCAGTGAATCCCCTTCAACAATTATGCTAGTCCACTGGAACTTCTGGGCTAGGCTAATAGTCCAAAAAGTAGCAATTAATTCAGCTTCCAAAGCATCCATAGCAGTGAGTGGGGAGTGAAACAACAGAAGGCAATCCCCCTTGTGAGTCCTGAAAAGGCCCCCTATTCCAGCAGCACCATCACTGTAACTGCCATCAGTATTAACCTTGAGTTGGGTGTGATTGGGGGGATACCAGAACACTTTGATGATTTTAGGAGGGTGAAGAACTTGGTGACTGTTGATGGAGCAGATATTGGGGAACTTTTTAACTCTAATGATTTTGTGGAGATGGGAGAGACAGTTTCTAGCCACATCCTTATCAGTTGGTAAATAACCCTCAAAGATGGATTTGTTCCTTGCCTGCCAAATAAACCAAGCTGTAAGCAAAGGAAAATCCCCAGCTCCCAATTTGTGCCACTCAGACCAGCAATTCAACAGATTATGCCATTGGAGATGGATAGTGCAGATGCTTAGGTTCTCCTCCAGGTGTTTCTAGACTTTCTGGGAAAAACTACAAGCAAAAAATAGATGGGATATGGATTCTTCTGCTGTATGACAGAGACTGAAGAATGAAGGACTCTTAGTCCTTTCAGTTTGAGGATGTCATCAGTGGGGAGGAAATTTCTGAAAGTTCTCCAGCAGAAAATGATCATAGAAGGGGAGAGGTACCTGTTCTAGATTAAATCCCCCCAAGGGATAGATTCCCAATGGAAAAGATGAGAATAGATAGCTTTAGAGAGGCTGTGATACTTAAATGCATTCCAAACTATAGATCAAATTTCTTTATGTTGAACTTGATAGAGGCAGTTTTCCTGGCTAAAGGAGTTTGCAGTATTGAGTGCAGATGAGGTAGGGACCAGCAGTCCCCAGTCCAACATTCAGACACCTTAAGATTCAAGTTGATATGGGAAGTGCAAGGTTGAAACAAGTCTTGGGGGCACCAATGATCTAACCAAAAGTTTGGATCCCCCTTACCAAGGTTCCAAAGATACATCTACTCAGCTTGAGGCCAGTTCTTTAACATTGCTCCCCATAGTTTGGAATCCCCAAGATTTCTAGTCACCAGGGAGGGATGGGAATGTTTGCAGTACTTACCAAATAAGAATTTAGCCCAGAGAGAGCTTTGATTCCTGAAATTGATCCAAAGTTTAGATAGATTTACCTGGATAATCTGGCTGATCCATTTAAAAGGCAGTCCACCTGCCCATATAGGTTTTGCCAACTTTTGTCAGGAAGCTCAGTGAATTTAATTTCTTTGACCAGACCAAAGAAAGTAGTTGAAATCCCTCTCAAATTGCACCTGGGTGGTTTTCTTCATTGTGGTCATTTGCATCACATAGGAAGGGAGAGTGGTAAGGATGCTTTTGAGCAAAGTGAGTCTTCCACCTGAAGATAAGTAAATATGAGTCCAATTTGAGAGATACATGCTGATCTTATTCAAAATCTCATCAAAATGTTTTTTCTTTGTTCTACCAATAGTTAATTGGACCCCTAGGTAATTCAAAGGCAGCATGGTGCTTAAAAAGCAGTGTGGGTAAGAATCCAGTTCTTCATCTCCTGGGAAAGTTTGTTGGGGAAAAGAATATGACATTTAGTATTGTTGAAAAATAGACTTGACTGATTTTGGAACAGCTGAATACACTTGTAGATTTTTCTGATTGCATTCTTGAAGGCATTAGAGAAGATCATAATGTCATCTGCATAGATAAGATGGGTAACTGGAATGTTGGATTTGTGGTGATACCTGATAGAGTTGTTAGGAGTGTGTAGACTGTTCAGAATAAGAGAGAAACAGTCATTTGCTAAAAATGAAAAGAGTAGGGGAGAGGGGGTCTCCTTGTTTAAATCCCCTGGAAGCAACAAAAGGGCCCCAGCTACACCCATTGATCAGTATAGAGTGAGAGTTATTTCTAAACCATCTATGAATCAAGTTGCAGAAGTCAAAGTGAATCCCCTGGCTTGCAGAACCTGGAGGATAAAATTCTAGTTGATTGTATCATAAGCCTTCCTGATATCAAATTTATAGATCAGATTACCCCCTCTACATTTCTTATTCAAATCTAACAACATCTCCTGAGCCAACAAAACATTATCAGAGATGGACCTTCCTTTGACAAATGTACATTGATTTAGACTAATCAGTTTGCTTAAGTGGGGTTGCAATCTGGTAACAATGAGTTTACTAATTATTTTGCTAATAACTGAAGTAAGGCTAATAAGTCTATAATGCTCCCGGTTAGATGGCTCATTATTTTTAGGGATCATAACAATATCTGAAGAACTAATGTAATGGGGGAGATCCATCCCATTAAAAAATCTGGTGATGGCAGCTACCACATCTTATTTGATGACAATCCATGCCTTTTTGTAAAAATCTACAGAGTAGCCATCTGGCCCAGCAGATTTGGAACTGTCAATAGAATTCAGTAGTTGACAGATTTCATGCTCAGTGGGGGGATTAGTAAGGAAGAGATCATGAGTGTACTAGTAATGCTCATGGAACATGGAAGTGATGATATGATCTCTTTGTAATTGAGGTTGTGCCACTAGATTTTGAAAGTACTTGATAGCACTCCTGCCAATGTCCAAATTGTTATGTAGCCAGATGCCATTTTCCTCACTAATTCTGTGGATGGTATTACACTTCCTCCTGTATTTGATGTAAGCATGAAAAAATCTAGTGTTTCAATCGCCTTCTGTAAACTTATTCAGTGAGACTTTTTACTTCAGGAAAGTGTCTTGTGTTTCAATAGAGTTAGTCACCTTTGCTTGAGCTGCTAACAGCTGAAGCTCAGTTGCTTCCCCAGTCTGAACAAGGGACTCCAGTAGTTGCACATCCTTCTCAGCCTCTACCACTGTAGTGAAAACATTAGCAAATTTATTCCAGCCCCATTTCCGGAGAGCTTTGCTAATTTTCAGATGGAGTAAGCCCAGTTTAATCCAGGGCTCCTCATGCTCAATTCCCTGCCACTGGGAAAAAATGAATTGTACAAAATTGGGGTGGGTAGGCCAGAAATTCTGATATCTGAAAGGAGGGGGGTGGATAAGTTGGGTGGGGGTGCATAAATGGTCAGCAAAAGGGGTCTATGATCTGAGCTAGTAAGGGAAAGATGGGCAACAGTAGTATGTAAAAATTGAGAATGCCAGAGTTTATTGACCAGAAATCTATCCAATCTCTCCCAAGTGTATTTTCTTTTCCAGGTGAAAGAAGGGCCCTTAAAGCCCAAATCAAACAGGCTAGATTTTGTGAATATTATCATTAAAATTATTCAAAGTGCCGAGGTTTGGGATCCTACCACCCTTCTTCTCAGCAGAGTTGGCAATACAATTAAAATCACCTCCCACAACCTAGGGAGTTACCATGGACTGACTGATTTGTTGGAGCTGCTCCCACGGGATAATTCTATCATTTTTCCTGCATCCTACATAAATGAATGTAGCCTGAACAGTATGGCCAGCAAAATGTAGAGATAGATGGACTAATTGGGTGTGATCAAAGAGAATAGACCACACCAACTCTTTTCTACAAAGGATCCAAATTTTGTTGTTAGAACTAGCAAAGTGAGAGAAACCAGGAAATTTGTTGAGAATTCTAGTTGGAATAAGATGAACCAAAGGTTCCAAAATGGCCATACACCAAGGGGAGTATTGTTATTAAGATTTGAAAGTCTTTTCAGAGAATGTGGACAGGCTACACATCTAATGTTCCAACACAGAAGGTTTATCATTTGGGAGAGGAGGGGAAGGGAATTTTGGGATTTGGATCTGGTTCTGCCCCTAGTGTGGGGAAAGGAAATCTCCCTTCCTTTGGTGGAAGAGTTTGCAGCAGATTTTTTATTTTGTTTCTTCTTTTCTCTTGCAGCATAAATCTCTCATTCCTCCTCCATTGAATCAAGAGCCTTCCCCACCTTCTCAGCTAGGGGAGGGGGGGAGAAAGTTGATTTGGGTAGAAGTGGGTTCAGACGATGTTTGAATTTGAGTAGAGCTGATATGAGGATTTGTTGTGGGGATATTAGTAGGTGGAGTAGGTTCAGGGCAATGTCTCCTTTCCACAATGGGGAGTGAACTCTTCTATGGGCTGAAAGATTATTTAGAATTACCTTGCCTGGTATCTAACATCAGTTGTTGAGATGAATTAGCCTCCTGCACTACAACTAGTAACAACAGTTGCTGAGATGAACAAGCCTCCTGAACTACAACTGGTGAAACACTGGGTGCAGCACTGCCTGAGACAATAGGATTCTCTTTGTTCATGTTTGCAACTCTTCTTGGAGGGGAGTGAAGTCTAAAACATCTATCAGTTGTATCCCCAAACATCTTGCAATGGGTGCAATAGTAAGGCTTTTGTTGCATAATAACTTATTGCCACTGCCCATCAGTAGCTAAACCTATCCAAATCTTCTTTATGTCTGGCAGGGAGATATCCCTTTCAATTTATATCCTGGCCACTTCATGTTTGTACTTATTAAAGGTTGCAGCATCAAGCTTTAGAGGAGTTCCAAGGGATCTCCCAATTTGGAAAAGTGCAATTTGATTGAAGAATCTATATGGGAAATTTAGGAACTTGAACCATATAGGGACTTTGGGGGGATCTTTGCTTGGGTCGAAGTCTACTGTCCACTGTCCACTTAACAATCTTCATCTCTATTCCAGCTATGGTAACCACTTGTTTAACAAAAAGCTTTGCATAATCTTCTTCTGTAGAGAGATTTATTAGCAAGTGTCTACCATCCAGTAGCCCTATTTTCCAATTGCCCATGAAATTCAGTGACTCAAAGAAGCTTTTGACAAATTCCATCTTGTGCGGCTTATTTTTTAGGTTGTAAGTTTAATTTTAAAAAGTGGTCGCCTACAGAAATTGTCGACGAATTTTAGATTTTAATTTAATTTAAATATATATATAACTTAGAAAGTCACATTTGATTTTGAAAATAATTTTAAGTTTGAAAATTTTAAGATATGAAGTCAAACTGATCTCACATCCCAAATAGTTTATATAAACGAGCACCACATCACAAACCATGTATCTATCTCGAAGGACAAACACACTGCTTGACGATAGGACTCTATTAAATAAACTAGAAGATTTGTGACATCCGTTTGGTCTGCAAACCAATTTTATAAGCCGACAAGTTTTATTGCACAGGTGAATTAATCATCCAAAAAAATTTAGTTTAGTTTGTTTCTTGCTCAGTGAATTAGGATGTTTGATTATCCTGTAGGTAAAGTGACATTTCACTTGATACTTTAGTTAAGAGTTATAATAATGAAAACCTTTAGGGGGGAAATCAGTTTGTTAAACAATTTAACCGCTTTGATTAAAGTTGAATTGATAATTTAGGATTATTTAATTTAGTTTCAAAATTCAAGTTAATTTTCTCTTAAGTGTTTTAAATTGTTTGATTTGAAACAGGTTTTTAGATTATTCAATTTAATAAAACTTTTAATGATTTAAATTTAATTTGACTTAATTGTAACACTTTAGGTCAATTTTAATTGGTTTGATTTTTTATGTTTTTAATTATGAATTGTGTTAAAGTTGATTTTCTTTATTGTTTCAAATTTGTTTTAGATTTGTCTTTTAAGTAATTTCAAATTAATTTCAATGTTTTAAATTTATTTCAATTTGATTACCAAGTTATTCAATGTTTTAAGTTTTAATTTAATTAAGGTTTGTTTTCATTTTAATTATTTAATTATTAATTTTAACTATCACTTTGAATTTAATTAAAAGTTAAATATTATTAAAGTGATTCATTTAGGGATTTTAGTTTAAGTGATTATAGTCTCTCTAATTTATATCCCCATTTTAATAATCTAAATTTTAACTTATTCTTCCAAAATTCAAATTGTTTAGTTAATTAAAATTTACTTTAAATATTTTCAAGATGATTAATGGGTTTCTACCCCTTAATTCTCTACGTTTCAATCATCTAATGAAAATTTTAAAATCAGATATTTTACCCTTCCTTTGATTAGACCTAAATGTTAATTAGGGTTAAGATTCTATAATTAACTTTATGCCCCTTTAGGCTTATTCATTTCATAACTCATCAAATTAAGCTCAAATGAACTTAAAATTTTTATGTCACTTCACTCATATGTCAATTAAGACATTACAGGAGAAAATGTGATTTTTTTGAATTTAATTTAATTTATATAATTATCTTAATGAAAAAAAGGTATTTTTAATGGAAATTCAACAACATGACCAAGATAAGGTTTCTGTCCTTAAGAAAATTATGGGATGTTCCTAATGACCAGAGGACCACTTGGACCAATTTTGGTGATTTTTTGAATTATATTTTATTTATTATAATTATTTTGAATTTTGGAGTGTTAATTAATTATAAAATAAAATTAAAGTTAAAAAATGAATTTTATATTTTTCATAAGTCTCTTTAACTTCAAGGAGTTCAGAGAAGCAAATTTAATATTTTTCTAATTTTTCTTTGATCTATTAGAATTAATTTAGAGAAATTGTTGAAAAATCCATTTTTTATATTAAAAATTGTCTTAAGGTTTTAAAATTCAATATCTTTACTTTGAGGCTTAGAAAAAATATTTGGTTTGTTCCTAAGTGATTAGGAGGTGAAATATGACATTTTTTATGATTTGTAATTCTTTTGTGATTTTTATGATTTTTTAATTATTAAAATATTAAAATAAGGTAGAAAATGAAGATTTTTGAAAAAAATCCAATTTTAATTTTCTTAGACTCCTTTGATATCAGAGAAGTCTCAAAACCAATTTGATGAATTTTTAAAAAGTATTTTTGGAGTTATGAATTTTTAAAGTTTAATTTTGATCATGTTACTTAATTAATCCATTTAGTGGGATTAAACATTTCCAATTGATTCCAAATTTTTATGTGAGGTCCCTCTAATCCTAAGGATCAGTGGAGAATTGTTTTCAAGTTCTTTTGATGTATGGTTAACCCTAATTAATTAATGTTTAGTTTGGAGTAATTAGGTCAATTAGGGTTATTCTTAATGAATTAACTCAAAACATAATTATCCTAAGGTCCTCTGGTCCTAACAAACTTCCCCAAATTTTTCTAGAATTTTCTAAGTAATATATTATTTAATCGAATTAAAATACCAAAAACAGTGACATAAACTTGAAAAATACATAACTTGCCATAGAGATAGCCTCTGACCTTGAAAAATTCAGAGAATGTTCCCAAGATCAGAGGCTTCAAAAGCCCTATGGTCTCATTTCATGGTAAATTTTCTATCCAAATGGAGAATTAAAATACTGAAATGAGTAAATAATTAATTAAAAATAAAATACTCATCAAGTTAACTCAATTCTTTTTCCACATTATTCTCCTCTGTTCACTGAGCAAGGGGATATTTTTATTTTATTTTTGTTATTTTTCTATACAAAGATATGGATTTTCTAAGTTTCAGGCATTTAATTAAATCATAAATTCCATATTTTCCTACTTATCCGACTCAGCGCCACGACAACCTTAGCGTCTCCGAAGCTCCATGCACCATGCTCCCATTCACCTCCACCATCTGACTCAGCGCCACACTGTCCGCAGTTCATGTATCTTTCTCTGGCCGGACCTAATCTGAGCCATCCAGTCGATACACGCTCGATCCAACGGCGGCTGGTCTTCGCCTCCTACTGGTGTGCACCCGTGACCGTCCACACTCAAACCCTAATATATCCCTCATTTCTCAATGGATTTTTGTGTTCTTATACTCTATCGATTCTTCTTGAAGAGACAAACACATCCATACAGTTTACATGCTATGAAATTAACTCAAACGAAATGGAGAATCGCTGGAAGCTCGACTTAAAGAGAAGTCTCCATACCTTGGTTTAGAAGGTGAGGCCTCAACTGAATGTGTTTGGCACGTTCGTTGGAGCTGAAAGAGCATAGGGATGAAGCCTCTGGCCCTGGTGAAAGGTCTAAGTATGAAAGTGACCAGGCCCGATTTCAGACTTTAGAGGCTGACCTGACCCGCAATAATGCAGTAATATTTGCTTCCAAAAGATGGCCAAAAACTTGACTCAATTTATAAATAGCTGCTAGTGTATAAAATCAGTACGATGTAAATTTAGAAATTATTTTTACACACTAGGGGTACTACGCAAGTATACGTATCGTTTCAATTAATATAGGGCTTTGAAACAAAGACCCCAGTATCGATCCCACAGGAAAGAATTATAGTGATAAATTTTCTAAAGAAAAAAAAAAATCTTTTTATCTTATAGTTTAACTATAAATTACTATTAATTTACTAGATGTAATTAAGAAAACAATAATAAGAAAATGATTTATTAAAACTATATAAAATAAACAACTTCCTTTCCTTCAATTAATCTAAGATATTTAAGATAATTTAATATTCGTTGGAGAATTTGATTTATGGTATTGTGCCAAATAGAAGCATTCCTATTCTTTACCCTTTGATCCAGGCACAAAGAACATTGGCTAATTTACTGAACAGTGTCCGGATGTATTGTTAGTAGAATGGGTTAATCTAGGCTCACACTTCTAGATGTCCAAGGGTGGCTATGGTCGGCCCTACTAGTGACCATTTTCTAATCTATAAATCAAATTATAAGAATTTAGTCTGTCACTCTAAAAACATATCAATTCTACGCCCTTTAAATCTTATCTTCCTATTTATTTGCACTTCACCTTGAATAGCCCGCACATGGCCTTTGACTACCCAAGGATAAATGTGACATTTACAAGTTAAGAGTTCTTCTCCTTCAAGGTCTCAAAACTCTTCAACAGGTTTTAACAATTTAAATGGTCAATTTAAAAAGTAAAGTAAGATTACGTATTAATATCATCACAATGTTTTGAAAATATTTTGAATTTCAATTCTCCATCGAATCTTTATATTATCTTATCTATCTCTTCATAATTGAAGGAAGAAAGTAAACTAACTAGTCATAACACATTAAAAATAATCAGCAAAACATGATAAATAAACTTTGAATCGAATATAAAAATACTTATCTCAAATATTTCTTCTACAGATCTTCTGATTCCTACTGACTCCACAGTGTAATGAACTCCAGATGCAACAACTTGAAAATAAACTCACTAAACTAAGCAAAAGTGGCCCTAAATTTCTCTCTCTATTTCTCTCTCTAAGGATGAGAGATCCTAAATTGGATAAGAGAAAGGGTTACAATGGGAGGGGCATGTTTTCTGAAGAAATGGACCCCTATTAATAGGCTTCAAGGGTTGCCTTGAGGCACCTCTTGAAAACATGTCAACATCCAATGAATCTTCTAGAAGGTCTGTCTGGCGCCTAGGCGCCGAAATCTGGCGCCTAGGCGCTGGACACCGCGTCCAGTTCTTCGCACCTCTTCACTTTGGCTCACACCTCTTTGCGATTAAAACCGTTTTGGAGCGTCCAAATGCAATGTATCACATGTCTTATTATCAAGGAACAACTGCCAGTCATCTAGAATGTCCAATAACCGCTCACTTCGTAAAATAACTGATCAAAAGTTGTCAAAAAATTGACAGTTTTTTTATCGAGTCTGGCGCGTAGGCGCCAGCTTCTGGCGCCTAGGCGCCAGGCCATATTTTTTTATACTTTTTGTATTTTGCTCCATTTTTGCTCCTTTTTGCTCCTTTTTCCTTTTTAGACCTTTTTACATCACCTACATCCAAAAACACACAAAATACCTTTCATTAAAGCATAATATCCTTAGAAATTAATAATAATTAAGACATAAAGAAATAGGTATTTTTTAATAGATCAAAATCCCCCAAACTTAAATTTTACTTGTCCTCAAGTAACTCTTTCTAATATATAAAATATATAACCAATTAAATAAAAGATAAATATTTAAGATTCCTTATAAATTTTTATTTTATAAAGTCTTTAGTAAATTATTAACCTAATTTCACTAACTAGGTTTAATTTTAAGAATTTAAAGAATATCTAACTACCAAATCATAAGATTTCAAACTTTTCATCCATTTTGAAAATAATAAAAGTCTATTATATTAAGCTCTCATAGATTATTTACAAGAAAAAGATCTTCTTGAAGAATCTTTCCTAAATAAATATTCATGTATAAAAATTAAGTAAAATATGTAATTAGTTTTTTTTTCTTATAAGATAATTCAAGTGAAGCCAATTTTTTATTAGGCATTTCCTCAAGCTTCTCCTCTCTTCTATTTTTTTTTTATATATATATAAAGAGGATTACTATATCTGGATAGCCTGTTAATAGTTTTGAACTTCACTATCCTTAACTTATATTTTCAAAACTTATACATTTCCACTTAATTATTATAACATAAATAAGAATTCAAAAAAGATTTCCAATCTTTTCTTTTTCAAGTGATAATTTTTTGATTACTTAATATTTCTAAAATTCTATTATTTCTATCATGAATAGAAAAATTCTTTATCTTATTCTTCTTTAAGTTAAATAATTCTATTCTTAAAATAAATCAAAGTTAGTAAAATTTTTTGGTTAATTTTCACTAAATTGTTTATAATTTCGAAAATAAAAGTGATCTCTAATAAATTCTTCATTCCTTAAGTTAAGTTAAAAAGTTTTTATTTTATGAAAATATTAGCTCTTTAAGGACAAATAAAATTTTATTTTGAATGGATTTTCCCTTTCCCCAAACTTAAGTTTTGGTATACTATAATAATTTGAAAGTATGAGAGAAAGAAAATCATAAGAATTTTTATTAAGTATGTACAAACAATCTTAAAAAGAAAAATTAACTTCTATCATGCTTTTATGAATAATTAAGATAAAATTTAAGCTTGTATAAAAAGTAAGCAGGCTAATTTTATGATGATACTAAATTTGAAACAGAATTTAAACAGGGCAAAATTACTAATTACTAAACAGTAGACTAAAACAACATATAAATTAATTCTAACTTCAGTCTCAACACAATATACTAAGAATATTTTAACAACAGAATCTTAACACTAATCAATCAACATACATCTAACACAAAACAAAACAAACAAAACAAACAAAACAAACTAACAGGGTAGCTCAACATAAAGATCTATAACTACTAGTCACTAGCTGTAGCCTCATCATCATCATCATCACCAAAGGAAAATTTTACGTCCTTAGGATCAACAAATGGTGTGAATCTAGGAAAAGTAGGGAAATTAACATCATGTTCACCCTTCAGAAATCTGACTAGGGCTTCATCATACTCAGCATCATAACTACTCTTCCTCCGGGTATAATCGGATAAATGATCTAGTTTCCTATCAATAGTATCAATCCTACGAGTGAGTTTGAAATAACTCCTGCCGTTGCTCTAAAAGCGATCATGCATTGATTCCCGAAATCGATGGTGGCTCGGCGAAGTAGAGGGTCTAGAAGTAGAAGGTCTACACTGGAGTATGTGCAGAAGTAGAAGGAGCGGTCGATCTCTACCCTCAAAGACGATCATAGATACTAATACTCTCCTGCCCAATTGGCTTGGTAGACTTTAACTTCTCTTCAGAAATATCAGCAGTGACTCCATTACTAACACATAGTGAATAGATCAGAGATGGGAATCCCAATCCAACAGAAGTGCTGGACCTCGAAGTAGAATCCACAGAATCATAAATAGTACTCCCCACATCAATAGGCTTCCTCTCCAGAATGCAGTAGTTTAAGATCGCTCGATCTCTAGTCACTTCACTCAGGTGGTTGGAAGGTAACAATCTTACAGAAATAAAATAGTGTCATGCTTTAGAAATACCATTTAATTTGGAGGATTTGAAGTTTATCCTTTTTCTGTTCCTGATCTTCCAAGATCCAGTACCGTCAGTCAGATAAGCAATGATCATATCCAAATCTCCCTCAGATGGTGATAATCTAGAATAATAGCACTCAATAGTCGGTGGCAGGCCATAAAATATGTTGATTCTTTCTGGACTAAATCCTACTCCAATTTCTCTGGCAAAGACTTCATAATCTTTGTCATCCAGAAAATTTGCATAAAATTCTCGAACAATCGGGATAACAGCAACAGCAGTAAAATAACAAAATCGTTGCCAATTGTGTGCAATAATAGTGTTTTCGATCATTTCTCCAGGATGATAGAAACTTCATTCAGAAATCAACTTTCTGGACGTCGCAAATTCATGGAAGCGATAATGCACAGTCGCAGTAGAAAATTTACTGTTATCAAAGTTATCTCATGCCTTCTCGCGTTTAGATTTTGGAGCCATCTAAACGTGAAAGAAAACAAGAACAAATTTAGGAATCAAAGATTTAAACTCTTTTTAAGTTTATAAAACTTAAAATAAGGTTAGAAATCCAAAGAAATCTCTAAAAATCGAAAATTTTTTCAAAATTTTTTATTCTTAGCAAAAAATAGGGAAATCTATGGTGAAAATCGAAAATAAATGGTTTAAAGTGTAGATCTGATCTTGAGATGAAGAAATCGAGTGGTTTCGCGCTCAAATCCTTGATGTTTTGACCTCAAAATGGATCTAGAGGATGTATTGTCATGAAAATGGGGAAGAAGATGAAGCTTAGGCGTCAAAAATGGCTTTTGGGGGTTATTTAAGTAAATTTTCGGGTACAGAGCCGAACGGCACTTAGGCGCGAGTACGGCGCCTAGGCGCCAGACTCGCCTTTCACAAAAAATTATTTTTAAATTTAATTATCCACCAAAATTCATAAATTCAACTTCCAATTACTCATATCAGAGTAGGGCTTCAGCTTCTAACTTCCACAACATTTTTCAAAAATTTATAAAAATTAAATATTAAATCCAACAATCAAACATAAGGTTTCAATCAAACTCACTAAATTCCATTTATAACCTTCAATATTGACTCAATACATTCCAGATAAGTATTATATTTGATTCAAGTTCCTAATACACACTCAAACACAACAATTTCTAAGCAAAAACAACACACATCGAACATGAAAGCAAATACACAAACAAACACAATCGATTCTCTAAATCGATACAACGACTCAACAAACCATAATAACTATCTCATTACCAGAATATTCTAATCTTCACAAGGAAAATTGTGTATTCCACTTGGAAAGAACACTAACGCTCTCGGGAAATCCGTAGCCGTCTTTTCGTCAATCCACTTGTTCTTCGCATACATTTCAACTTGAGCATCTTGAAAAGTCGCAAAATGATCAAATTGAAGTTTCATTTGCCATTCAAGATGTTCAACTTGATGAAACATCTCATGAACGCGATCTCCAATGCTTTTAAACTCCGCTTCAAACTTATCCAAATGACTAGAAATTTTCTCTAAACTTACAGCGATGAAACCGTTGAAGTAGGGTTGAGGATCCTTTGAAACCTTGTCCCTAGCTTCTTCTCCATGATTTCTTCCTTCCATTTCTTCAAAAATTTCTCAAATCTCTCAAGAATGAAGTGCAAGGGATGTAATTTTGATTGCTTGATGGTTAGGGAAGAAGATAGATTAATTTAAAGGGGAAAATCATGTGAAAAACTGAAAATTTTTTGTTTTTGCACGACCCAATAACCCTGGCGCTTAGGAGCCGAATTCTGGCGCCTAAGCGCCGGAACTATGTTCAACTCTGTTTCGTCTAATCGTCAAATTTCAAAATTTTGTTCTCAAAGATAGGTAAATTATACTGGTAAGAGTAATTTAGACTCAATAACTCACATTGTAAACAATCATAATGAAGGTTAACTTGATCTCCTTTTTACTCATATTCATAATAGAGTGATCCTATTTTTAAATCTTACATACTTCAAAATAATCTTCAGCCTAAGTCAACAAAGACTTATGAGCATCAAATTTTTCTAAAGTAATATAAAATTAATCAAGATCGAGGCATAACCTTACATCAAAACACAAAAACACTCATAAACAAAGATAATTATGAGTTGCCTCCCACAAAGCGCTTGGTTTAACGTCGTCAGCCCGACTTAAGTAAATCTTTAATCAGGTTGACTCATTTAAAAAGCCTCTTTATAAATATTTTTAATATCTCCCAATTAAGGCTTCAATCTTACTTCATTTACTTTAAAAAATTTTCCTGTTTAGGGATCTTTAATATCCACAGCTCCATAATGGTATACTTTCTCAACTAAATAGGGTCCAATCCATTTAGATCGTAATTTTCCAGGAAAAAGTCTTAAACGAGAGTTAAACAGTAATACTTTTTGTCCAGGCTCAAAAACGTTTCCTGAAATTTTCTTATCATGCAACATCTTCATTTTCTCTTTATAAATTCTCGCATTTTCATACGATTCGTTTCTTTTTTTTCCATCTAATTTAGTCGCAATAATCAATTTTCTCCTGCTTTATTCAAATTAAAATTAAACTCCTTTATCGCCCAATAAGCTTTATGTTCAAGTTCTACAGGTAAGTGACAATGTTTACCATAAATTAATCGGTAAGGTGACATTCCGATTGGTGTCTTATAAACTGTTCTATAATCCCATAATGCAGAATCAAGTCTATCAACCCAATCTGTTCTTTAGGATTAACAGTCTTCTTAAAAATTCTTTTAATTTCTTTGTTTGATACTTCAACCATTCCACTAGTTTGTGGGTGATAAGCAATTGCAATTCTATGTTTGATTCCAAATTTTTGTAGTAATGATTGAATTCTTATATTCTTGAAATGACTTCCACCATCAGTGATAATTACCTTAGGCATTCCAAATTTTGAAAATATCATTTTCTTTAAATATTTAGAAACACTTTTGGAATCACAGTTTGGTAAAGCAACAGCTTCAATCCACTTTGAAACATAATCAACTGCTAATAAAATATAAATTTTCCAGATGATGGAACAAATGGACACATAAAGTCTAAACCCCATATATCAAAATTTTCAACCTCCAATATATAGTTTAAAGGCATTTCATCTTTCCTAGATATATTTCCCATCCTTTGAGATCAATCACATGTTTTCACATATTGTCTCACATCTTTAAATAAGGTAGGCCGGTAAAATCTAGAATTTAAAATTTTAAATGCAGTTTTATCTATGCCAAAGTGTCCTCCAAAATCAGAATCATGATATTTTTGAGTAATAGCAAAAGTTTCCTCATAAGGTACACATCTTCGAATCATAGAATCTTTACCAATTTTAAATAAATGAGGTTCTTCCCAAATATAAGATTTAGCATCATATTTAAATTTCTTAATAAATTTGTTATCCAAGTCATAAGGTAAAATATTGCTAACTAAATAATTAACAATATCAGCATACCAAGGTGTTTTGCATCATTGAATAACATATAAAGATTCATCAGGGAATTTCTCATTTATATTTTCTTCTGAAATAATATCATTTTTAATTCTAGACAAATGATCAGTAATTTGGTTTTCAGTTCCTTTTTTATCTACTATATGAAAATCAAATTTTTGTAGAAGTAAACCCCATCTTATAAGTCTAGGTTTAGAATCCTTCTTAGATAATAGAAATTTAATAGCAGAATGATCAGTATGAACTATGCATTTAGTACCAAGAAGATAAGGTCTAAATTTATCAAAGGCATATACTATAGCTAGAAGCTCTTTCTCGGTGGTAGTGTAATTTCTTTGTGTTTCGGTGAGAGTTTTACTAAGCATAATATACAACTTTGAAAATTTTCTCATATTTTTGTCCTAATACAGCCTTCAATTGCAAAATCACTTGCATCACACATTAATTCAAAAGATCTATTCCAGTTAGGTGCAACAATGATAGGTGCAGTTATTAATTTTTCTTTTAGAATATTAAAAGCATTAATACATTCTTTATTAAATTCAAATTTTGCATCTTTTTTCTAATAAATGACAAAGTGGTTTAGACGTTTTAGAAAAATTTTTTATGTATCTTCTATAAAATCCAGCATGACCTAGAAAACTTCTCACATCAGTAACAGTAGTAGGTGGTTGCAATTCAACAATAATTTTCACTTTTGCTTGATCTACTTCCATCCCTTTTTGTGATACTTTGTGACCAAGTACAATGCCTTCTGTGACTATGAATTGATATTTTTTCCAGTTAAGAACAAAATTTGTTTCTTCACACCTTTTCAGAACTTTGGCTATGTTTTCCAAACAAGATTCAAAAGAAGTTCTAAAGACTGAAAAATCGTCCATGTAAATTTCAATTCCTTTGTCAATCAAATCACAAAATATTGACATCATACATCTTTGAAAAGTTGCAGGTGCATTACATAAACCAAAAGACATTCTTCTAAAAGCAAACGTTCCATAAGGACTTGTAAATGTTGTCTTTTCTTGGTCCTCAGGAGCAATAAGTAATTGATGATAACCAGAATATCCATCTAGAAAACAGAAATATGAGTGTTCAGCTAATTTATCGAGCATTTTATCCAAGAAAGGTAAAGGAAAATGATCCTTTCTAGTGGCTTTATTTAATTTCCTATAGTCAATACAAATTAGCCATCCAGTAACTTGTCTTGTAGGAATAAGTTCATTTTTATCATTAACAATGACAGTTACACCTCCTTTCTTCGGAACACAATGAATAGGACTTACCCATCGACTATCCGAAATAGGATAAATAATACCAGCATCTAACCACTTAATAATTTCTTTTTCAAAAACATCTTTCATGATAGGATTTAATCTTCTTTGCGATTCTATAGTAGGTTTAAAATTTTCTTCCATTAAGATTCTATGCATGCAAATGGAAGGGCTTATTCCTCTTATATCAACAATAGTCCAACCAAAAGCTTTCTTATAATTCTTTAACACACCTAGTAGTTTTTCTTCTTGATCTTTACTCAGTTCAGAAGAAATAATAATAGGTAAAGTTAACGAATTTCCAAGAAACGCAAATTTCAAATGGGAAGGTAACATTTTTAATTCCAGTTCAGTGGCTTTTTTAATTAATGGTAAAAGTATATCATTTTGATTTATGTCGAAAGTTTCCCAATTATCTTTAATAAAACGAGTCTCTTCTTCTTCTACTACTTCATCTTCATCAATTAAAAATTCAAATTTTTCTTCAGAAATGACTTTACATTTTTCTTGATAATGTTTTTCAATTAAATAATCAATTATATCCATTCGATAACATTTCTCTTTATCGAGGTACTTCATTGATTTAAGAACATTGAATTTAATTTCTTGATCATTAACTCTCATGGTTAGTTCTCCTTTTTGCACATCAATCATAGCTCGTCCGGTAGCTAGAAAAGGTCTCCCTAAAATAATAGGTATCTCTTTATCTTCTTCCATATCAAGTACGATGAAATCTACAAGGAAGATAAATTTATCCACTTTAACAAGGACATCCTCTATAACTCTTTTAGGATAAGTGATAGATCTATCAGCTAACTGAAGGGTTGCAGTGGTGTGAGTAATATCTCCTAAATTCAATCTTCGAAAGATAGAAAATGGCATGAGATTAATACTTTCTCCTAAATCACATAAAGCTTTTCCACAAAATTTTTCTCCAATAGCATAGGGTATAGTGAAACTTCCAGGATCCTTAAGCTTTTCAGGTAATTTCTTTTGAATTATTGCATTGCATTCTTCACTTAATTCAACAGTTTTAAAAGCTTCAAATTTTCATTTTTTGCTTAAAATATCCTTCATAAATTTTGCGTATGTTGGCATTTTTTCCAAAGCTTCAGCAAAAGGTATGTTAATAGTAAGTTTCTTAAAAATTTCAAAGAACATAGAAAATTGATGATCTAATTTCTGCTGTTTAAGTCTTTGAGGAAAAGGTGGTGGTGGTTTTTCAACTTCCACATTAACAGGTATAACATTCTGATCTTTACTAGGAGAGAGAGTTTCCTTAGGTTTTTCAATCTCTTCAACTTCAATCTCTTTCTCAATTTCATTCTGCATTCTTTCTTTTAATTCCTTTCCACTTCTAAGTTGCACAGCTTTAACTTCTTCATGTTCTTTTCCAGTTTCCTTTAGATTAACTTCAACATTACTAGGAAGTGTTCCTACAGGTCTGTTATTAATTAAAGTAGCAATTTGCCCCATTTGATTTTTAATATTACGAATATCAGTATTTTAATTTTGTAATTGATTATTCATTTGTAAAATTAATTCTTCTATTGTTAACTTTTTTTGTTGATTATTAAATCCAAGAGGTTTATAATTTGAATTAACTTGATTATTCCAATTTCCAGTGGGATGAAATTGATTATTACCCCATTGTTGTTGTGAATTATTCCAGTTATAATTTGGATGATTTTTCCACCCAGGATTATAATAATTTGAATAAGGATTATTTTTACTTGCAATAGCTTCTAAAGTTTCAATAGTTTGAGAATCTTCAATATTAGCAGAGTTATTATGCCAAATATTAATTACAAAATTATCTAATTTCTTAGACATTGCGCAACTTGTGAAGCTAAGATAGAAAAGGCTTCATTATCGTGAATACTTGCCATCTTTTAGGATTAATCCTTTCGGAAGGCCATTGAAAATTGTTATTAGTCATTTCTTCAATTAAAGTGTAAGCTTCTTCAAATGATTTAGACATTAAAGAACCTCTAGCAGCAGCATCAATAATTGATTTTAAAGATCCAATTAATCCATTATAAAATTTTTGAATAATCAACCAATCAGGTAAAGCACGGACATTTTCTTAATAGTTCTTTAAATCTTTCCTAAGTTTCATATATTGTCTTCCCATCAAATTGACTAAACGAAGTAATATCATTTCTTAATTTAGCAGTTTTAGAAGGAGGAAAATAATTAGCAAGGAATTTTTGTGCCATTTCAGCCCATGTTTTAATAGAACAAGTCGCAAATGAGTTTAACCGCATCTTTGATTTATCTCTTAAAGAAAAAGGAAAGATTCTAAGTCTAATAGCATCATCAGAAACATTGTTATATTTAAAGGTAACACAGTTCTAAAAAACTAACAAGATGTAAATTTGGATCCTCATTTGGTGATCCACTAAATTGATTGTTTTGCACTATTTGAATAATAGACGGTTTAAGTTCAAAAGAATTAGCATCTACAGTAGGTTTTTGAATACTACTATGAAGTTCGTCAACTGTAGGGTTAGCATAATCCCTTAATGGTTTATAAACATTTTGATCATTTAGTTCAATTGAATTTTGTAAAGTAGTCATTTCTTGAAATTTTTGAATTTGTTTTTCCTTTTTAATTTTTCTAATTGTTCTTTCTAATTCAGAATCTAAAGGTATTAATCCTTCAGAACCAAATCTTCGCATAAAACAAGGAATAAAATATATATCTTTTTTTTCTTTATAATAATAATATTATTATTTTTTTATAAGAAAATTTAAACTACTCTATTTCTTTCTTCCCCGGCAACGGTGCCAAAAACTTGTCCCGACCCGCAATAATGCACTAATATTCGCTTCCAAAAGATGGCCAAAAAATTGACTCAATTTATAAATAGCGGCTAGTGTATAAAATTAATATGATGTAAATTTAGAAATTATTTTTACACACTAGGGGTACTACGCAAGTATACGTATCGTTTCAAGTAATATAGGGCTTTGAAACGAAGACCCCAGTATCGATCCCACAGGGAAGAATTATAGTGATAAATTTTCTAAATAAAATATAAAAAATATCTTTTTATCTTTTAGTTTAACTATAAATTACAATTAATTTACTAGATGCAAATAGGAAAAAAATAATAAGAAAATGATTTATGAAAACTATGTAAAATAAACAACTTCCTTTCCTTCAATTAATCTAAGATTTTTAAGATAATTTAATATTCGTTGGAGAATTTGATTTATGGTATTGTGCCAAATAGAAGCATTCATATTCTTTACCCTTTGATCCAGGTGTAAAGAACATTGGTTAATTTACAGAACAGGTCCGGATGTATTGTTACTAGGCTCACACTTCTAGATGTCCAAGGGTGGCTATGGTCGGCCCTACTAGTGACCCTTTCCTAATCTATAAATCAAATTATAAGAATTTATTGTGTCACTCTAAAAACTTATCAATTCAACGCCCTTTAAATCTTATCTTCCTATTTATTTGCACTTCACCTTGAATAGCCCGCACATGGCCTTCGACTACCCAAGGATTCATGTGGCATTTACAAGTTAAGAGTTCTTCTCCTTCAAGGTCTAAAAACTCTTCAACAGGTTTTAACAATTTAAATGGCCAATTTAAAAAGTAAAGTAAGATCGAGTATTAATGTCATCACAATGTTTTGAAAATATTTTGAATTTAAATTCTCCATCGAATCTTTATATTATCTTATCTATCTCTTCATAATTGAAGGAAGAAAGTAAACTAACTACTCAGAACACATTGAAAATAAATAGCAAAACATGATAAATAAACTTTGAATCGAATATAAAAATACTAATCTCAAATATTTCTTCTACAGATCTTCTGATTCCTACTGACTCCACAGTGTAATGAACTCTAGATGCAACAACTTGAAAATAAAATCACTAAACTAAACAAAAGTGACCCTAAATTTCTCTCTATATTTCTCTCTCTAAGGATGAGAGATCCTAAAGTGGATAAGAGAAAGGGTTACAATGGGAGGGGCACGTTTTCTGAAGAAATGGACCACTATTTATAGGCTTCAAGGGTTGCCTTGAGGCACCTCTTCAAAACATGTCCACATTCAATGAATCTTCTAGAAGGTCGGTCTGGCACCAAGGTGCCAGAATCAGGTGCCTAGGCGCCGGACACCGCGTCCAATTCTTCGCACCCCTTCGCGATTAAACCCATTTTGGAGCGTCCAAATACAATGTATCACATGTACTATTATCAAGGAACAATTGCCAGTCTTTTAGAATGTCCAATAACTCTCACTCTGTCAAAATAACCGATCATACGTTGTCAAAAACTTGACAGTTTTTGTATCGAGTCTGGCTCTTAGGCGCCAGCTTCTGGCGCCTAGGCGCCAGGCCATATTTTTTTTATACTTTTTGTATTTTGATCCATTTTTGCTCCATTTTGCTCCTTCTTTCCTTTTTAAACCTTTTTACATCACCTACATCCAAAAACACACAAAATACCTTTCATTAAAGCATAAAATCCTTAAAAATAAATAAGAATTAAGACATAAAGAAATAGGTATTTTTAATAGATCAGAGGCTAGAGCAATTGGGTGGCCTGGAGAGGGGTCTTTCACTAGGGAACTCCTTCCCTTGGTCTTGTGCAGGTGTGGGTGAGTTTAATTTGATTTTGGTGGAGGTTTGAGAGATGTCCTGTTCTGGCCTGAGAATTGAGCTCCAAAATTGAGCTCAATCAATGGGATTTAGGGCAGGAGAACAGTGGGGATGGATTGCTCTTAGCTAGGGGAAGCTCTGTGAGGAGTTTGGAGGGATTCTATGAAGGTTGATTTTAGCCAACCTTTTGGCCGAGAGGGGGTGGCTTGTTTAAATAGACATGGCCAGGGCCTCCCAGGGTGGTTTGATGGCTTGGATCAACTGCTCTGGTGAATAGAAGAACAGCTGCAGTTGCCATTGGGAATGGGACAACTCAGCTAGTTCAAATTGAATTTTTAAATCCATTTAGACCTCTCAGCCATGGTGTTTTCTGGCGACCTGGTGGCTAGCCGGCCAAGGTCAGGTCACCATCCTGATCAGGAGGGTCAGGGCTTGAAGTTTGTGGGTTCAATTGGCCAATGCTAAGTGTAAAGAGGTTTGATTTAAGTGGTAAGGGTGAAGGGTAATTTTGGGTTCAAATTGATCAATTCATGGCTTAGGGCTTGGTGCACCATCCAAAGCTCTGATTTTGGGCTGAGGGAGGTCAGGTGAGTCAGCTTATGAAGAGTGGTGAAGTCCCCATAAAGATTATTTGGATTAGTTTTGGGTTAAGGGGAATCACAGGTAGGGCTAATGACTTTTAGGGAGTGCATAAAGGATCTCCTCCTTTTGCCATTTAGGGAGTGATGACAAGTCTATGGCTCCTCATGGCTTACATATGGCTTATGAATGGCTCCATGGCTCCATTTGGCTTGGGGCCAAGCTTAGTCAATTTCAGGGAAATGGGTTTTAAGAATTTTAGATATTTAGAGGTAATTTGGCACATGGCTTAGTTTAGAAAAGTTTAATGATGAATTTAAAACTTAGGGAGTAATTTAAATCAAAGGGATGATGAGGTGAAAGTGTCATGTAGGCTTTGGATTGACTTTGGACCTTTTGAAATCATTTTGGATGGGCTTTTAAAATGGTTTAAGGAAGTGGGCCTTATGTTTCAAAATGGACTTTTGGATGAAAATATTTTGTGAAGGACCATGACAAATAAATGATGGTTTTAGTTTAGAGGTGTTTAAAGAGTGATTTGAAACAAATTTGAGGTGATTTGGAGTTGAATTGGGTTTGATTTGGGACTTTTTGCCAAAGGGGCCAAGGTGGGTCAAATTGGGCTAACTTGGTCTAAGGTTGGGCTAATGTTAGATTTGATGTAAAATTAATGTTGAGAAATGTTTATGGGAGTGTTATAAACAGTTTTCAACTTTGGTTGGGGTTTGATTTTTGAATTTGAGCCCATTTTGGTTCATGGTGTGTTTAGGCCAAAATTAGGGATTTTGGTTTTGGGTTAGGTTTGGGTGGAGTTTAGGTTCAAATTTGGGGAAAATCATGTTAGTGTTTTGTTTGTGGGGATATTAGGAAGGTTTAGGAAAAGATTTGGGGTTAATTGGAGTTGAGTTGGGTTAGTTTGGGCTAAGTTTAGGTCATGGGCCAAAATTGGGCTTTAAGCTTCAAATTGAAATTGGATCCAAATATTAATCAAATTGGGCTTGTATTTGGTCTAAATTGATATTGGAGATATTGCATTAAAGTTTAAAATTGGATTGGATCAACATTAAGGTCAATTAGGTTGATTTGGTTTGACATTGGGCTTACTTTGGTTAAAAATGGGCCAAATTGGAGGTTTTGGTAAAGGTGGACTAAATTAACAAAATTGGCCTTTGGTGTAGTTGAACATAATGGAATTGGGAATATTTGGGATTTTCTGGATTTTTTTGGGAATTTTTAGAATTTATGGATTTTTTGGTTGAAAAGGACATTTTGGGTATTTGGAGGGTATTGGAGCATATTTTTTGGAAATTTTGGTATATTTGGCTAAGGATGATCAATTTGAATGGTGGGAAATGTTTAGGATTGGTTTTAAGGAATTTTGGGTAATTTAGATAATTTTGCAAATTTTGGGCATCTTCAAGGGCATTTGGTAGGTTTGGTGGGCTTAGGGCCCGTGGGTCAAAAATTGAAATTTTAGGAAAATGAAGATTGATTAAGTTTGAATAGAATAGAATCACTTTGGTTGAGCCATGAAGCCATATCAAGCCCATAAGAGCCATGAAAGGACTCATTTGAGGCATTCACTATGTTGTTCCTAACCCTCTTAGCCAAGGGCCTAGGGGTTAAGGTCCATCCATAAGAAATAACTTCAAGAGTAAGGAAGTCAAGCTAGGTAGTGGTGTTTGAAGGGAGTTAAAGGGAAAGCCTAAGAGATGTTTGCAGGGAGTTAAGAGGTGTTAACAATCAAACTTATGGGGTTTGCAAGGAGTTAAGAGGTGTTTGAATTTCAACATGGTGGGTTCCATTTCTAGTCCTCTAAGATAGTCAAAGGGAAAGCCTAAGGCTAGATCCTAAGTACTAAGGAGAGAGAAAAGAAAAGGCCTCATAAAAAATGAGGTCAACAAATGGACCCCCAATAGGTGTGGTGTGCTAACCAAGCACACCGTGCATATTGGCATTTACCGAAGAGATCAATAAAACCAACAAAGATGTCTAAGTGACACACTCAGAACAGAGTAGAAACAAATTTCTGCTGAGGAGTATCAAGTATATCTCCAAGACTGGAGATCCCTGAACTCTCGTTGGGGAAAAGAAAAGGAGGTGAATTCCAGATCATAAGATCAGGGGAAATTTGATTTAGATTGCATTTCATTTTCTATTATGAGTTTTTCTTTTGTGAGTTTAGATTTTGATTTGTTCTGAGTTTCAATTTCGGTTGAGGTTTAATTTAAAATCAATTCAAGGAAATCTGGATTTGAAATGAGAATTGGAACCTAGGTTCCAACCTCGGATTGCGAAGAGAACTGGAATTTAGGTACCAGCCTCAGAGTGAGAATCAAAGTTTAAGTATCGATTGAAAAGGATGAGCATCAGAATTTAGGTACTGATCTCGAAATAAGATCTGAAATTTGGTACCAGCCTCTGAAGGAGAGAGTTGAAATTTGGTATCAATCTCGGGAAGAGGGTCAGAATTCGGTACCGACCTTAAAAGGAGAGAACTAGAATTTGGTACTAGTCTCGAAGGTTTAAAGAGAACTGGAATTTGGTTCCAGTCTCGACGGTTTAATGAGAACTGGAATTTGGTTCCAGTCTCGAAGGTTTAAAGAGAACTGGAATCTGGATCCAGTCTCGAAGGTTTAAAGAGAACTAGAATCTGGTTCCAGTCTCGAAGGTTTAAAGGGAACTGGAATTTGGTTCCAGTCTCGAAGGTTTAAAGGGTTAAAATTTTCTATGTGGCGATTTGAGTTTAGCGAAAGATTTGGAATGAGACGTGAAAGTGTTTCACGTCCCACGAGGATCAATCAACGTCTGATTATTTGGCGAAGGATATGAATCCATGCCATCAGAACCAAATCGAAATTTTTTGTGGTTTTGTGTCAGTAGATTTAGTCAACCTTCTCAAAAGAGGGAAGGAAATATGGAGAGTCAAAAAGAGATTTGAGAATAGCTGAAGGCTGGGGACTTCAGATTCGGGAATTTGTCTTAGTCGCTTGTTGTAATTTGATTTTAGCTTGATTTCTCAATTTAGGGTTCACATTTATTTAGAGTTTGTGTTTATTTGTAGTTTGTTTTGATATTCAGATTTTTTTTTAAAGAGAGTTTTCATTTATTTTTATTTTTCCTTTGTTCTTTGTTCGAAGTTCTTTTAATTTAATGGTGTTTCCCAGTCAATTTGCACAAAAAGAGGTGAAGGCAAAACATGACATGGTCACTTTCATTCCAATCTTGTTGAAAATACATCATACAACTGTCGGCATATTTTTAGGTTGTGTGTTTTATTTTGAAAAGGGGGTCGCCTAACAGAAGTTGTCGGTGAATTTTAATTTAATTTAAATAAATAATTTTGAAAAGTAATATTTGACTTTGAAAATAATTTTAAATTTGAAGGTTTTAAGATATGAGATTAAACCGATCTCACATCCCAAATAGTTTATATAAACGAGCACCGCACCACAAACCGTGTATCTATCCCTAAGGATAGACACACTGCTTGACGGTGGGGCTCGATTAAATAAACTAGAAGATTTGTGACATTCGTTCGGTCTGCGAACCAATTTTATAAGCCGACAAATTCCCTGCTTAATATGAAAGCATTAAACAGGGTTTATATTACCTGGGTTCTTTAAAATTCCCTATAAGGGCAAGCCCCTATAGTTAATTACATCTTAAGTTATGGGAATCACCTAAGAAAACTCTCGATAATAATCAGTAGTTCTGCTCTCAAGAATTTCAAAGTTTAAGTTTTCAAAGGATTGAATTTTGGAATTTCAATAGGGAATGGATCAAGTTTAGAACATTTTGTTTTGAGAATTCAAAGGAAGAAAGGTAGGAGAAATCACAGATTCGAAGTGAACTTCGGTAATTTCCCGACTATCCTATTGTTTGGCTTGAGTTTAGGAAATTCCTAATATTTATTTAAATGTTTTGATCTTGCCAATTTTAATTAATCAGGGCTTATATTTGTATGATTAAATCAAACAAATAGCCTCAAAGATGTGAGGGTTTATTGTCGTACCGGACGACTACCTCGGAATCCTAAGACCGGTTAGGGCTTAATTTGCAATGCAAATGCCTAACGAAGAGTTGAGGATTTATGTTGCACTAGGCAAACTACCTCGAAGTCTTATGGCTTTGTTATTTAATTCTAGGAAAGTTTTGCTGAAGTAGACTCAGGTTTTGCTGATGACGATGGCTGTACTGCCCACCATGCTCCGAGCTCCTTGTTGTCACAGGGGTTTAGTTTTAGAAGTCATAAATCAGGGGATGAGAAAAGTGTTTTGGTTTAAAGAAAATCTTAATTTCCAAGTGTTTTCAGTATTTTAATTAAAACAAATCTTAAAGTTGATTATAACGACACCGGTTAAGATCCCACGGTTCCATCCTTCCGGCATCATTATTTTTATCGGATTCACTTAGTCCGGATGAATTTGCTAAACTCAATCGAATGAGTTCCACACTTTCATTTAGACCGTGGAAAATCTCGTTAGCAACACGTAGGTTACATCATCCGAGGTATTCCCGATCATCCAACAGGACGTTTTAATTTAGTTGTAATTGTAGTTTTGTGTTCTGTTTGTGATTAAATTTTGAGTTATTTTATATTTTGAAATGTTGTGGCGGTGAATTTTATCTTGCAATAACTTTTAACTTAGTTTTGGTTTCGGTTTTAGGGACTATCTTAAAGGTGTGGGTTTTCATGCAACAGTTGTTTATCATGCAAGAAAAGTAAGTGCGATGCGATTAATGAAATTGTAATAATGTAAATTGCAAGAAAGTAAATTGCAATAAAATAAAAGCGTACCCGGAGGGTCTTCCCGTCATCCCAAGCTGCACTTAAAACACAATTAGAATATTTAAGCAAGTTCCTAGGTAAAGCTAAGGTAAGGGTTATGGTTTTCTACCAAATTCCTAATCCTATAGCTAGTCATTTCCTATGACGTCTAGATTCCTTGTGTTTTTGTTTGAAGACGATTTTCTTCATCAAAGAACAATTAAATTCAATTGTTCTTATAAACATCCTATCATATTGAGAAAGTGTTTAAGAAGAATCTTAAACATCTTTTCAATATTGCTAGAATTGTTTTAAGTCCAAATGAATTTAATTATACAAATGAATTAATCGTCCAAGAATCTCAAGTTTTGTTATCTTGCTCAGTGAACTAGGATACTTGAATGTCCTATAAGTGAAGTAACATTTCATTTAATATTCTGTTTAGGAGTTATGATAACTAAAGCTTTTGAGGGTAAATTTGTGTTCAAATGGTTTGTGATTTAGTTTCATTTCCATTAATGGGTTTAAATTTGGAATAGTGTTCAAGTTGCTTTAGATTTATTCTGAATTCTTTATGTCTTTGGTGATGTTATATTTAATTCAACTTAATTTAATTTAATTTAATTTAATTGAGTTTTAATTTAATTTAATTCAATTTAATTCAATTTGGTTTGACTTGATGTTACATTAAATTAATTTGATTTGATTTAGTTTTAATTTAATTTGATTTAATTTAATTTAATTTAATTTAATTTGATTTAATTTAATTCAATTTAATTTAATTTTTAATTTGGTTTAACTTAATTTAATTTGGTTTTATTTATTTAATTTAATTTAATTTAATTTGTTTATTTAATTTAATTTAATTTAATTTAATCTTTAATTTAATTTAATTCAATTTAATTTAATTTAATTTGTTTATTTTATTTAATTTAATTTAATTTAATTTAATTCAAGTTTTAATTTTAATTTAATTTAATCCAATTTAATTTACTTAATTTAATTTAATTTTTAATTTTATTTTATTTTTAATTTTAATTGAAATTTTTAAAAGAGTTTAATAATTTAATTTTAGTTTAATGATTAGGTCTTTTAATGTTTTGAATTTGAGTTATCATTTTAATTAAGAATTGAATATTAATGAGATGATTAATTTAGGGAATTTTAAATTAAAGAATAAATCTCTTCCTAATAATATCCCTATTTAAATAATTCCAATTTTATTATTCTTCCAAATTTAATCAATTATTTAATTAAGGTTTAATTATTTTAGATTGCTTAATGGGTTTCTACCCTTTAATTATTTAAATTTCAATCATCCAAATCAGATTAGGATCAAATATTTTACTTGTTAATTTTTTATTAAACCTAAAGTTTTAATTAAGGATTAAAAATTTTAATTACCACTTTACCTTTAAGCTTAATAATTTCATAACTCACTAAATTGAACTCAAATGAACTTGAAATTTTTATGTGACTTCACTCATATGTCAATAAAGACATGAGAGGAGAAAATGAGATTTTTCTCTATTTAATTTATTTATATAATTATTTTTGGTAGAAAATAGAGATTTCCAAGGAAAATTTAATAACAAGACCAAGGAAAAGTTTCTGTCTTTAAGAAAATTAGGGGACATTCCTAATGACCAGAGGACCACTTGGACCAGAGGACCACTTGGGCCTCCCAGGGAGAGTTAAGGCTTGGGATCAGCTGCTTAGGTCAAGGGCAGAACAGCCACAATGGCCACTAGGGATGGGGCAGCTCAGCAAGGGAGAATTCCAAAGTTGGCTCACATGTGAGCTCTCGGCCTGGTGGTTTCCGGCGGCTGTGGTGGCTGGCCGGCCAGGGTCAGGTCACCCTCATGGTCGGGGAAGTCGTGGCTGGAAGTTTGTGCGATCAATTGGCCATGGACATGTGTAAAGGAGTTGAATTGAAATGGAATGGGGGATGAGCTCATTTTGGGTCCAAGTGGGTCAACCCACCTTTTGGACTTGGTTCACCTCCCCATGGTTGATTTGGGCTGAGGGAGGATCAGATGGATCAGCTAGGAAAGGGTGGAGAAGTCACCATCCATGAATATTTTGATTAAACATGGATTAAGGTGAAGCATTAAAAGGGTTAAAACCTTTTTAAGGGGGATTAAAAGAGGCTCCTCCTTTTGCCATTAGTGGCTTGATCACATTTCAAGCCTTCCATGGCTTCATGTGGCTTGTCCATGGCTTGCACGGCTTGTCTTTGGCTTGGCAAAAAGTTTGGTCAATTTCATAAAAATGGATTTTAAGGATTTTGGATAATTTGGTGGAAATTTGGATGAAGCCTCATTTAGAATTATTTGAACATTGGTTTAGGACTTAGGGATGATTTTAATTGAAAGTATGATGAGGGGAAATGTCATATGGGCTTTAGGGTGGATTTTGGGCTTTTTTGAAATGGTTTTAGATGGGCTTTTAAGATGGTTTAGGAAAGTGGGCTTTTGAATTTTAAAATGGATTTTGGGATGAAATTTTGGTAAAGGATTGGGCCAAATAATTGTTGGGTTTAGCTCATAGATGTGTCATGAGTGACTTAAAGCAAATTGGGGGTGAGTTGGGTTTGAATTGGATTGAATTTGGGTTCTTTTGGTGAATGGGCCAATATAGGTCCAAGTGGGCCAAGTTGGGCCAATGTTGGGCTAGGGTTGAAATTGATGTAAAATTAATGTTGAGAAATGTTTATGGGAGTGTTTCAAAGAGGTTTTGACTTTGGTTGGGCTTTGATTTTGGGGTTTGGGCTCATTTGGGTTAGGTTTGGGTTTAGGTCAAAATTGGGCCTTTTAGCTTTGGGTTGAATTTGAGTGGGGTTTGGGTCTAAATTTTGGGCAAATCATGTTAGTGTTTTGCTTGTGGGGATGCTAAGGAAGATTTAGAAAAGATTTGGGGTTAATTGGAGTTGAATTGGGTGAGTTTGGGTTAGGTTTGGGTCATGGGTCCAAATTGGGCTTTAAGGCCAAAAGTGAAATTGGATCCAAATGTCAATCAAATTGGACTTAGATTTGGTCTAAATTGTTGTTGGGAATGTTGAATTGAAGTTTAGGATTGAATTAGACCAGAATTTGGGTCAATTGGGTAGGTTTGGTTTGACATTGGATTTACTTTGGGTTAAAATGGGTCAAATTGGGGGTTTTGACAAAAGTAGGGTAAATTGACAAAATTGGCAAATGGTGTGGTTGAACAAAAAGAAATTGGGAATATTTAGGATTTTCTGGAATTTTCTAGGAATTTTCTGAATTTTTGGATTTTTGGGTCAAGGGGGGTATTTTGGGTATTTGGAGGGTATTGGGAGGTTTTCTTGGAATTTTTGATATTTTTGGGTATGGATGGTCAATTTGAGTGATTTGGAAATGTTTGGAATTGATTTTGGGGGATTTTGGGTGATTTAGGTGATTTTGGAGGATTTCAAGGGTTTTTGGTAGGTTAGGCGGGTGTAGGGTCCCGGGGGTCAAAAATTAAAAATTTGGAAAATTGAAGATTGGGTGAATATAAGTGGAATGAAATCATTTTGGTTGAGCCATGAAGCCACATCAAGCCCACGTGAGCCATGAAGGGACTCATTTGAGGCATCCACATTGTTGTTCCTAACCCTCTTAGCCAAGGGCTTAGGGGTTAAGGACCATCCATGTGAATCACCTACATGAGTCGGGAGGTCAAGTTAGGTATGGGTGTGGTTTTAGGAGGTGTGTGAAAGTGTAGTGTATAAGTGTAGTGTGTGTGTAAGTCAGCCCCTTCACCAGACCAGGCCACCCAGGGCAGTCCTAAGGCCAAAGTGTCCTATAGGAACTCATCCTTTAAACTTCCACATTTTGATTTCAACCCTCTAGGTGATTAAGGGTCTACAGTCAGGTTTGTGGAGTTTGCAGGGAGTTAAGAAGTGGTTTGAAATTCTAGATGGTGGATCCCAATTCTAGTCCTCTAAGATAGTCAAAGGAAAAGCCTAAGGCTAGATCCTAAGTACTAAAAAGAAGAAGAGAAGACCTCATCAAAAATGAGGTCAACAACAACTTGATCCAAAACATGATGATATTTACTTTGAGAATTCAATATCTCATACAATCCATATAAATCCAAAACGGATTGTGTAAGATACTTGCAAGTTGTTTCTAAAGCATCTGCGAAAATCCATGTCTGAATAGTGAGATACATGGACAATAACATCACCTTACAAGCCACCCTTGGCAGGAATGTCATACAGATGTGCATTGGAGGTGTGCTATCTCTCATGTAACTCACAGCTCGTAAGGTCGGGGGCTCTCTAACTCTGGATCTGGCTAAAAGTGAAAAGGAATCTTTCTGTCATCCATTCTCCTGAAAGTAACAGAGATCCACTCAACAGACACTCCTGGAATGCAATGCTTTGTGATGTATTTCCATTCCCTTTTAACACCGTGACGGAATCTACCGGTAGTGGTATCTCCACCGGCCCTCAGAATTCTCCGGGGCCAGCTATCCGGAGGTCAGATCCGAACATGATATTGCACTGGTTGACAAAAGACACTGTGCAGAAAGGTCTAATGAAATCATGATGGTCTATGTGTGGAGGTATGCAGTCGCCCTCCTTATAGATATTAATGATGCAGTTGTTGGGTATTCAATTTGCGGGCAATACCTTCCATGTCACCATCCTCTTTACCATTCTTTTAATAGTATTCGGCATCAGACCCACCTCACTGAGACGGAGTATCCCTGGTGGATTCCCTTTTCTGTCTACCGCGAAGTTGTAGCAACACCCGCATTGGATCGTAACTCTTCCTTTTCTTGGCATCCATCTTCGGGGTTCCGAATAAGTTTTCTCCCTCTAAGGACTAGCTCGACCCATTTTTTGAAGTTCAACGATGCAGTCTACAATTTGCTATTGTTTGTAGTCCGAAAACACATCTGTATGCAGCTCAAGGCCTTCCAGGATGTTAATCCTCTTACCACGGATTCTTTCAAAGTATTCAAAAGTTTTATTTTCAACATTCTACATCTTTTCCAGCTCATATTCTGGAATTATCTGCAACTGGTGAGGTCTAGTAATGTACTGTGGGATGTATGGTTCAACCCCAGCACGTTCTCCTGCATGTCTCGGCTCCTCAGAGATAATCTCTGTCAAGACATCCTCCGGGGTTACTTTCGCAACAAGACTCTTTAAAACTGGTGCATTTTTCTGGCGTCGTGGCACAGATTCTGTTTCTGATCTCCTTGGGATTTCTTTTATCTTTTATGTTGTTCTTGGAGTTGGTCTCCTCTTTTCTGGTTCCTGACGAACAGACTTCTTAGAAGTGCTTACACTGACGGTAGCAGCTTTCTCTTCATGTTGATCCACCGCTAGCTGGGTTAGCATCTTGCGGATGTGTCTGTTCTTGTTTCTTCGCTGGGTCGGAGTGATAGTAGCTCTCCTTACCTCCTGAATTTCTGTGGGCATGGCGCTGACAAGACTGCCTTCTTCAGCAGCAAACATGGACTTGACTTTCTTGTCCTCTCCCGTTGCATGAGCAGTGTTTGTTTTTCTCTTCTTGCTGGTAGATGGTTGGCTTGAGTCACCCAATTTCATCACTGTATGCCTGCGGAGCTCTTCCCGATCAGTCGGAGTCCAATCAGTTTCTTCGTACTGTAGCCCGGCTAGTGTGAAGTCAGAGTCGATCTCAATCATGGCCCCATCCTTCATCCTCTTTTCATCGAGTGCAAGACTCACGCCATTCTTAAAGTTCAAAACTAACCGCCCGTTCGACATTTCCCTGCGAAAAACAAGGAAAGGATCAGGGGCTGTACTAACGACAAGAACAATAGAAAAAATTATTAATGGAAAATTTTATTTGTTTCTTTCAAATTTTAACAAGAGTAGGAAAAGATGAAGAAAGATCAAGAGTGAGACTCGATTTGAAAGGAAGGATAAAAACTTTATTATCATGATTTCACATGTTTTCTTTTAACACTTTTTTTAACAATTTTCTTTATCATCCACTTTTTTTTTATATTTTTGGGTTCGGACCCAGTCATAAGTAATTACTGTGCTCGTGCTTCTAGGAATGAGGATTCATCCTTCTAACCATCAGGTTGCGTAATACTTCTTTAGATATCATGCATTAATTGGAAGCATAGGTCGTTCTCCACGGAAATTTATCAGCTGATATGAACCTCCAGAGTAGACTGTCTCGACCACGAATGACCCTTCCCAAGTCGGTTCAAATTTACCACCTATCTTGCGATGTGCAAGAATAGGCCTTCTGAGAAACAAAACCAAGTCACTGACTTTGAATGTCCTTAGACAGACTAATTTATCATGGGCATGGATCATCTTGGCTTGATACTGTTCCAAATTCTATTATGCTGAAAGTCTTTTCCCTTCCATGCTTTCTAATTCTTCTAGTCGTAGTTTGGCATTTTCTTCTGTAGTGAACTTATTTTTAATTGCAATTCTTAGAGACGGAAGCTGAACCTCTAAGGGCAGAATGGCCTCGGACCCGTACACTAAGGCGTAGGCGTAGACTGGGTGGGAGTTCTGAAAGTCATCCTGTAGGCCCATAAGGCTTCTAACAACTTCTCGTGCCAATTTCTCTTATTGTAGTCCAAAGTTTTTTTTAGGATTTGGACGAGAGTTTTATTAAAAGCCTAGGCCAAGCCGTTCGCTCTTGGGTAGTAGATTGTTGAATAGCGCCAGTCGATCCCGTGTCTTCTGACAAAATTGTTGATCTTCGTGCTTCTGAATGCGGACCCGTTATCTGAGATAATTCTACGTGGTACCCCAAAATGGTAGATGACTTGATTCTTGAAGAACTGTAGCACGTGATGTGCTTTCACTTCTCTAAGCAGTACTACTTCTGCCCACTTTGAAAAGTAATCTGTAGCTGCAAGAATGAAGCTATGTCCTCTTGAAGAGGGCGGTTCTATCGGACCCTAAATATCTGTGCCCCAACACTCAAACGGCCACGACGCGATTGTCGGATGTAGCACATTTGGAGGTTGATGTAGAACACTCCATGCACTTGGCACTGGTGACAAATTTTAGCAATCTTCATGCAATCGGTCATCATTGAGGGCCAGTAGTACCCTAGCCTCTTAATCTTCATTTTCATTTTCGAACCCGAATGATGAGCTCCACAAAGTCCTGAGTGTACTTCTTTAACAATTTCACGAGCCTCAGACTCGATCAGGCACCTTAGCCACATCTGATCAAAAGACCTTCTGTATAACATATTGCTTATTAATGCGTAAGACAGAGTTCTTTTCTTGATTTGATGGGCTAATGACTTATCATCCGGTAGGTTTCCTATTTGCAGATAGTCTATTAATGGTTGCCACCAATCTTCTGTATTTTCTGTCACTGATGCAATTGTTTCTTCTGCTTTTTTTATTTGTGTATTGTATCCATGTCGAGCTGTGATAGGACCTGTCGTCCTTGAACTGACATTTCAACTGACTCATCCTGTAGGCAGGCAAAATCTTTTGCAAGGCGAGCTAACGCATCTGCGAGAGCATTTTCTCTTCTGGGAATCTTGTAGATCTTCACATTTGGAATTCGCTCCAACAACTTCATGGCATATTGGAAGTACTGCTTAAGCCTTGGTTTTAAAGTCATGTACTGTTCGGTGACCTGTTGAATGATCAACTGGGAATCTCCATAGATGTTGATGTCTGTTATCCCCATCTGAATGGTTAATTCCAGTCCGGTTATAAGGGCTTCGTATTCTGCCTCATTGTTTGTACACGGTTCTGTTAGATGGTAGGAATACCTTAACATCCCCCACTCCGGTGTTATAAAGATTAGTCCGATTCCTGCCTTACCTGGCACTATCGTTTGCAATTCTTTGTCTTTCTCTGCTGAGGATGCTCCGTCGAAGTACAATTCCCAAAGTTGATCATCGAGGTCTTCTAGGCTCATTATCTGCTAGTTTGGCAAGTGATCGTTGAGAGGCGTTTCTACCGATAAAGGGTGTGCTGCGAGAAAGTCTACTAGGACTTTTCCCTTTATGGCACGAAGAGGAACAAAAGTAATATTGAATTGCAATAGTATCATCGACCACCTGGCAAGTCTGCCGGAAAGTTTTGGTCCGGTCATCAAATATTGCAATGGATTGAACTTCGAAATAAGGTTGACTTTATGAGAAAGCATGTAATGCCTGAGCTTTTGAGCAGCGAAGATCAGGGCCAAACCATGCTTCTCAATCGAAGGATACTTTACTTCCGTCGGAATTAGACAACGACTTAAGTAGTAGAGAGCATTTTCTTCCCTCGTCATTGACCTGGGCTAGCAGGGCTCCGAGAGAGTCATCTAGAGCTGCGGTATAAAGTATCAACGGTCTACCGAGACTGGGGCTGCTAAAACAGGAGGTGTCATTGAATATTGTTTGATGTCATCAAAGGCATGTTGACATTTGAAGTCCCAAGTAAACTTGGCATCCTTCTCAACCAAAGCAGAAAAAGGCTGAAACCATCCTGACAAATTCGAGATAAAGCGTTGAAGATACACCAACTTCCCTTGAAAGGATCGTAGTTGTTTCAAGGTTTTGGAGGCGGCATTTCTAAGATAGCTTTAATCTTCTCCAGATCAATTTCAATTCCACGATGTCTAACAAAAATTCATAAGAATTTCCCAGAGGTGACGCCGAAGGCGCATTTCAAGCGATTCATCTTAAGGTTATATTGTTTTAACCGCTCGAAAACAATTCTCAAATAATACAAATGATCTTATTTTAGTTTGCTTTTGATTACTACATCATCCATGTAGCACTCGAATTGGTTGTGAATGAGATCATCAAAAATCCATGTCATTGCTCTTTGATAGGTTGCTCATGCATTCTTTAATACAAACGGCATCACTGTGTAGCAGTATACCCCGATTGGCGTTCTGAAGGTTGTAAGCTTTTCATCATCTGGTGCCATCTTTATCTGGTTGTATCCTGATAATCCATCCATGAATGAGAAGACTTCATGTGTTGAAGCAATGTCGATCATCAATTCTGGAATGGGTAGCGGGAATTCTTTCTTTGGACATGCTTTGTTCAAATCTCTGAAATCCACGCTAATTCTAGTCTGACCATTCTTCTTTCTGACTGGTACAACATTGGATAACTAAGTTGGATATTGTTCCTCAAGAACAAATTTAGCATCTATTAGCTTCTTAACTTCAGCTATAACTTGTTGTTCAATCTCCAGACGCTTTCTTCTCGGGGCTTGTCTGACTGGAACGACAGTGGGATCTACACCTAACTTGTGAACTACGACCTCTGGAGCTAATCCTGGCATTCCATCATAACTCCAAGCAAAACAGTCCTTGATTTCCATTAATAACTTGATTATATCTTCGGAGTCTTCTTTATTGAGTAAGGAGCTAACAAAGGTCGGCCTAGGCTCTTCGCTAGTACCTAAGTTAACTTCCATTTACTCGTCTATTATAGATTTAATTTCTTCCTCGAATTCTGGCGGAGCATCTCCGATTGGTAGATCTTTGAGATCTTCTAAAGTTTCCAAGCAGTCTTCATTAGGTTCGCAAGTGACAACAAAGCAAAATCCCGTATCGTCAACTGATCCTACTATGCCGAATCCGAGACCATATTTTGAATTGGGAGGCCGGCTGGCATTGTTCCATAATTTTTCAAAGTGTTGTGATCGACCTTTTGTCCATTGTTTAGGTAAGACACCACATTGAACTAAATTCTAAACACAGGGAGAATACCACTCAAAAGGCAATTCCATTAATTCAGATGAAGTTGCATCTTCAAATTGTACATCTTTTTCAGTATTTGAAGAAGAAGCACCACGGTAGAATTTGATCGGTTTAGTACCACCACGTACTTCCTTGACCACCATACACTCAATTTTATTAGAATGGATCGAGGTCAAGGTCATAGTATGTACATAATGGTTAATCTTCTCGTACATTGATTTGTATTCTTCATTCCTTTCATCTTCGAGAGAGATCTTGAACTCAGGTTTCTTTTGATTTACTGTTGCTGCTTCTTTCTTGATTTCTTCTTCTTCGGAACAATTCTCCCAATCAACGTCGATGACCGGTTTTTTCTGTCTAATTGTTCCAACGTCTCTTCCTCGACCTCGTCCCCGGCCTCGACCTCGGGTGCGAGTTCTGAAGAAACCTTCACCATCTCACCGTAAGGGAGTGGTGAGTAACTTTTGGACTAGAATTTCAGGTTCTTCATCATCCTGAACTTCTTTTGCTTCATTTGGTATGACATTTCTTGAGAAGATTATTTTTTTTGGAGGCGCGTAATAGGCTGCATCTTCATGAATTCCAATCTAGTGTACGGAGAATGGTTGCAAGTCACCTTTGATACATTGTTCACCTCCTTCGTAATACTTTATGCACTGGTGCAGAGACGACGGTACCATCCAGTTCTCATGGATCCATGGTCGACCCAGCAGAGCGTTGAATGATGTTTCAGAATCAATTATATGGAATTTTGCGGTTGTCTTTGCCAAATCACCGGTCTTCATTAACAGTGTTATTGATCTGAGTGCTCTTTCTCATTTCTGATTGAATCCTCTTAATAACATCTAGTCTGCTTCAAGTTCGCGATCATCAATTTCCAAATATGCTAACGTTCCAAGGCTCATTATGTTTATTGATGCTCCTGGATCAACTAACACCCTAGAGAGCGTAAAATTTCTGATAGTGACTCAAATGTACAACGGTCGATTGTGATCATGAAGGTAACACCTCGCTATTCTTTTAACGAGCAAACCTCATCTAAGGAATTGCCGACCATTTGAGCTAAACAAATTTGTGGATCAAGTAAAGCCTTGATCAGAGTTTCCCTCATCTCCTTTGATAGGATCAGAGCGTCGTAGATGCTCAATTTGGCTGGTAGCTTCCTAAGATGGGCTAACACGTTATAATCCACTTTATTACTAGGCTCTTCATTTTCTTCCCGAATGGGCAATTATTCTGCTAGGGTTGGCTCTTCCTGAGCAACCACCTGCTTTCCTTTATCTTTTGGACCAATTCTCGGGGGTTGAACTTTTCTGCTTCTTAAATTAACTTTTGTTATTTCTTCTGCATCTGGTACTGAATCTGCTGGTGTATCCTCTTGAATCGGAACAACTGGCTCTTCTGCAGTTGCTTCGAAATCTGATGACTCTAATTCTATCGCAATTGAAGCTCCTCGAAATTCATAAATAGACTCGTCGCTTGTTGAGCTTTCGTAGCCATCCTTGTGAACGTCTTCCTTGTCATGGTCATTGAGGTTTAGTATAATTTGAGAATCATTATTTATATCGGAATCGAGATCCAGATTAGGTTGGTTTTCGTTAGTTACGTAATCGTTAGAAATAATCAAAACGTAGCCAACACCAAAATTCTTATCATTATAAGATCCCCCCGGGGCGAGCAAATAATCATACAGAGTCGGAGGTTCGAGGGATTTCTCCCCTAAATCGGAAACAACTATCCTAGGATAAGCAGCAACTAGTCTACTCTTTGGAGCCTCGGTTTTCTTCTCTTCTACGATCTTCTCCTCCTTCTGGGGCGGTTCTTCAATCGCAAGCGATAGCACCGGCTTGGCAGGTTTCAAACTTTGAGTTGAAGCGCGCACCGAAGCAGTCTGGATATGATCCAAGATTTTTTTTGAAGACTTTATCCAGACGGTACTCCATCCATAATGGATCGTGTAAGGGTCTATTGGAACAATAGGATCCATTAAAATAACATTGATGGAACCTCCCTTTTAGAGTTCCTTCATGTATTCCTTCGGGATCATTACGTTCCCTTTCTGGAGATTGTCGTTAAGCCAAATCTTGAAAGTGATGCAATCCTCTATCTTATGCCCGAGCATTCTGTGGTAAGGGCAATAGTTTGGATGATCTCTCTTATTAACTTCTTCTGGCCTCTTGGGCTCTGGTAGCCGAAAATCGGGTGTCTTCATTAAACTACAGAACATCTTCGATACTGCTTCAGTTTTGAATGGATATTCCATATTCAGAAAATCTTTCAAGGTACGTTGTGGACGAGGCGATTGTTCATAATGCTGAGGCGACTGATAGCTTAATCGAGGCTATTGATAACCCTGCTGAGGTTGTTGGTAAGTACGTTGCGGTATCTGCAGTGGCTGCTTGCCCTTATCTACTGCCACGACGATTCCAGACTTCTTTTCGAATGTTTTCACTAGTTTCTGTTTATTGGTCTTGTCCATGAAACTTAGCTGCTTTGCTTCCTCTTGTAAGCTCACAGCCTTGCTAAGCAGCTTCTCGAAAGTCTTGATTGTAAATCCTTTAAGGAGAAGTGCTATCGGGTCGTGGATACTTTTCCGCAAAATACCAATTGCATGATGTTCCTGAAGTTGTGGTTCACACTTCATGCTTAACTTTCTCCATCGAAGTATGTAATCCACTAGAGTTTCGTTCGGTTTCTGTTGCTCCACCACTAAATCACCGATAGTGACGTGGTGCTGAGCTTCGGCAAACCGCTTAACGAAAAGGTTTTCTAACTCTAAAAGGTCTTAACTGAGCCATTTGGCAATTCTGCATACCAATCGAAGGCAATCCCTTATAAGCTACTAACGAACTGCCGAAAGAGTAAAGCATCTCTCCCACCGGCATTGCAGCAACTAGCATAAAAATGTGCAACATGCTGCCGGAGGTTTCCTGTGCCATCAAAAGTCTTGAAAAAAGGTGGTACGAAGCCTTTTGGGTATTGGACGGCATCAAATTCTTCAGGGTAAGGTCTACCCGTCTGAAAAGATGCTCCACTCTTGGATTGTGCTAAAGCTTCTCGCACCTGCTGTTCTACCATGTTTTTGATGTCTTTTTCGGGAATCATGCTCTGTGTAGAATCCTTCTTTGGTTGCTCGTCTCCGTTGACGGATGTAATCTCTTTCCCTCCATCTACAACATGGATGATTTCTGGGGGGTGTTTCTTTCTGAGGTTGCACCTGACTCTGGAGAGTGGCTAAGGTGACCGCCATCTCTTCCATCTTCCTCGCCATTTGAGAAATTGTGTTATCCTTCTCCTAAAGTTGTGCTCTAATCACTTCTAGCTTGTCTCTTTCCGCTGTTGTCGGAGCACCTTGTGAAGCTGACGATGCTCGTGTTTCAACCATGTTGATCTCGACATACTCTTCATCCATAAATTTTGATGAATCAACTTCATTTTCCAACTTTTCTCCTCTTTCTTCCGCCAACCGTTGGATATCCGTCCTTAGCTTTCCTATGGCATCCTCTAGTGGCCTCTTCCACACTATCTCACGGTTGTCGTGTGACGACTGTTGAATGTCTTTCTCAGGAGTTTCTTTCATTGCAGTGGCACTTCCTTCAAATTCAAGCCTCCTGATGAGACTTTTCCTCCCAGAATGCTCTGACAGTTTCGGTTCACCAATAATAGGTTGACACACCATCCTTCTCGCAGTATGTGGCCTAGGACCAGATGGTCGGTCGGCTGTACGTTGGTAGGTGGTGTCCTCCCTAATATGGTGTCTCGATATGTTAGCAGGCAAACTCCTTTCGTTGGCTCGTGCCTTTTTTATTGGATTTTCCTTAGCAATGACCGGGTTTACTCGCGGTCCAAGGCGGGATTTGACTGGCACCCGTCCCATTCTCCTCAGAATCTCATACATGGGGCATCTATCTTTCTTTGCTAACTTTTCTACTATAACTTGTAGTCGAGTGAGCGGCGTAGCCCTATCTCTTTTTCTTTTGTTGTCACTGTAATATGCGGGTCGGGGTAACGCCGTCAGTCGATCCTCCGGGCATCTTCTTCATCAGCTGCAGCAGAGAGAGGGTGGAACCTACTTCCTCCTAACAGTGGTGAATATTTAGGCAGCTCTTCTCTTTCCTCAGGAATTTCCTCTAGAAAAGCAACTTCAGCAGCTTTGGCTTTCTCGATCTTGGCGTTCTTTCTTCCTCTGTTTCTTCTCTGAGTTCGAGTCAGGGGTGTAAACTTTGATCTGGACCCAATTTCAAAAATAGATGGTATTGCAGCAAAATTCATACCCTCCACGGTGGCAGGTTCATTATAAACTTGGACTCCCTTCCCTTTCAGTTGGACGAGAATTGAGGCAGGTGTAGAGACAACTAGACCGGTGGGGGTAGAGATTACAGTCCTCCTACAAACGGTGGTATCATTTTCAGCTGGAAACCTTCACAGGGGAGGAAATTCTCGAGTCTATTTCAGGTTGAACTCAAGCACGGGTTTCTCAGTTTCTGGCGCTTTGTCCATTGGTGTAAAAAGAGTGACGTCAGCGAACTTAATTTATGTATTTGTTAAATCCTTGTCCAAAATGGATGATTCCATTGTCGGGCAGCTCATCCTTGTAAACGGTGAAGTCTATTCCATTGGTGAAGGAGAAGATTAACTTTGGGGCAGACATTTTCTGCAGGGTAGATTCTGAGTATTAGTCCCGAATTATGCTTCCTTATGTCACAAAATTTAGGACGAAAAAGAAAGAGTCTGAACACATTTTTGTTTATCTTAATGCATTTGCGTTCTAAAAGAGTTTGTTTATTAAAGGGTTGTTTATTGGAAGATTTGTTTGTTAGGAATGAAATGTTTAAAGAACGGAGGTTTATAGAAAAAGGAAGGGACCCGGTTCGGAATTGAAAAGGGAGAGAAATTCTCATAAGGCTTCTCAATCCGAAGGACTACTCCTAAGCTAACACTTATTGGGGGTCTACTCCACCTCTTAAAAGGTAAAAGGATTTTGGAACCTCTCTATTTAGGGGTGTCTAAATAGTGGCTCCTAACTCCAAAAGGGAGTCCACTATACTTGCTCAAAATAGAAAATAGCGAGGTATGCCAATGGAAGAATGGTAATTTGGTCCACTAAGGGTATGAACTCACTACAGATATATGAAAGAAAAACCATCTGATCAAAATGGAGAGAGGAACTAGTCCCCAGCAGAGTCGCCAGAAGTTGTGCAGCTTATTTTTTAGGTTGTAAGTTTAATATTAAAAAGGGGTCGCCTACAGAAACTGTCGATGAATTTTAGATTTTAATTTAATTTAAATATATATATATATATATATATATATATATTTAAAAAAAAAGAAACTTTATTCAGAAAGAGTCAAATACATCTAACATAAGGGATGTGAAGTAAATCTCCATGTAAAAGAGAATTGAAAAAGGGAAAAGAAGAACAATTGAAACTATAAATAACATCTCTAGATGAAGAAGCCATAGTTCCTAGCCAATTAGCAGGTTGGTTGCCCTCTCTATAAATATGACTCCAAAGCACCTTGATATTGGAAGAAAGCAATTTAATCTTATTAAGCCAGATTTGAATAAACCAAGGCACAGCAGAATTTGATAATAAAATCCGTAGTAACTCGCAATGAATCCATTTCTAGATGCACAAATTGGTAGTGAAGCATGGTTGCAATTTTTAGTCCCCAATAAACAAGCAATTACTTCAGATTCTAAGGCATTAAGACAAACAATAGGAGCTGAAAGGAACCAGAGACAATGCCCTTTAGAATTTTTGCAAAGAACACCCATACCAGCTGAAGAACTCTCCAAAGAACAAGTATCACTTTGTTTTTTGATTTATGAGACAGGGAAGGATAACAGTTCTGTATCTTATTAAGAAAGGAAATACAATTTGTAATAACAGATTTGACAGTGAGCACTTTATTTTTAAATAAAAAGTCATTTCTAGCCAGCCATAAAAACCAAAAGAATATGAATGGAATAAAATAATAAGTACAGGATTTCCAACCATTCCAGCAATCAAGAATAGATCTCCAAGCAGAAAGATAAACCTGTTTTCCCACAGCAAATAAAACAGCTTGCCAAACCTTTTTAGTCCAATCACAATTCAGAAAGATATGGTCAATGGTCTCTTTAGCATAGTGACAAAGATGACATCTAGATGGACCCCGAATTCCCTTGAGCTTAAGGATATCATCAGTTGGTAACAACTCCTTAAAAAGTCACCAGCAAAAGAAGGACATAGAAGGAGTAATGTATTTGTTCCAAAGCTTAGCTCCCTAATCATTTTTCTGAAAAATAAAATTGTTATGCAGAATGAATTTGGATAGACTTTGATTATGAGGATTTTTAGTGATCAGTCTATCATTATTCCCAGGGTGAATTGGAATATTTAAAATTTTGTTATGAAATGAAACAGGAACAAAATTCTGTAATTTCTGTAAGTCCCAAGCATCCTCACTCCAACAATCAGAAACTTTTCTAATAGGAGAGTTATGATTGTAATAAGATCGAAGTGAATTTAAAAATATATATATATATAGCTTAGAAAGTATCATTTGATTTTGAAAATAATTTTAAGTTTGAAAATTTTAAGATATGAAATCAAACCGATCTCACATCCCAAATAGTTTATATAAACGAGCACCACATCACAAACCGTGTATCTATCTCGAAGGACAAACACACTGCTTGACGATGGGGCTCGATTAAATAAACTAGAAGATTTGTGACATCCGTTTGGTCTGCGAACAAATTTTATTAGCCGACAAATTCCCCAGCTTAATATAAAGGAATTAAGCAGGGTTTATATTACCTGGGTTCTTAAAGTTCCCTATAAGGGCAAGCCCATATAGTTAATTACATCTTAAATGACGGGAATCATTTAAGAAAACTCTCGATAATGATCAGTGGTTTTGCTATCAAGAATTTCAAAGTTTAAGGTTTTCAAACAATTAGATTTTTGAAATTTCAATTGGGAATGGATCAAATTTGGAATAGTTACTTTAGGAATTCAATGGAGGAGAAGTAGGAGATGTCACAGACTCGAAGTGAACTTCGGTGACTTCCCAGACTATCCTAATGTTGGGCTTCCATTTAAGAGAATTATTTAATGTTTCAATCCTGCCGATTTTAATTAGTTAAGACTTATATTTTTTGATATAATTACACAAATAGACTCGAAGATGTGAGGGTTTATGTCGTACCAAACGACTACCTCAGAGTCCTAAGACCGGTTAGGATTTTAATTTGCAAAATAGGATTATGCAGATGCCTAACGAAAAGTTGAGGATTTATGTTGCACTAGGCAAACTACCTCAAAATCCTATGGCTTGGTTATTTTATTCTAAAGAAAGGTTTTACTAAAGTAGACTCAGGTTTTGCTGATGACGATGGCCGTGCTGCCCACTATGTTCCAAGTTCCTTGTTGTTGCAGAGGTTTAGTTTTAGAAGGTGAAAATCAGGAGATGAGAAAAGTGTTTTGGTTTAGAAGAGTCTTAAAGTTTAAATATCTTAGTGTTTTATTAGGGGAATCTTAAAGTTGATTATAACAACACCGGTTAAGATCCCACGGTTCCATCATTCTAGCACCGTTATTTTTATAGGATTCACTTAGTCCAGATGAATTTACTAAACTCAACTGAATGAGTTCCACACTTTCATTTAGACTGTGGGAAATCCCATTAGCAACACGTAGGTTACATCATCCGAGGTATTCCCGATTATCCAACGAGACGTTTTAATTTAGTTTTAGTTGCAGTTTTGTGTTATGTTTGTGATTAAATTTTGAGTTGTTTTATATTTTGAAAGTTGTGGGGTTAAATTTTATCTTGTTGTGGCTTTTAATTTAGCTTTGGTTTCACTTTTGTGGCTATCCTAAAAGTTTCAGTTTTCATGCAACAATCTTGTTTAACATGCAAGAAGAGTAAAGTGCAGCTCATTAAAATAAATTGCAATAAAGTAAATTGTAATAAAATAAAAGCGTACCTGGAGGGTCTTCTCGTCATTCCAAGCTGCACTTAAAACACATGTTAAGGCATTTAAATATTTGTAACAAGTACCTAGGTAATGCTAAAGGAAGGTTCTGGTTGTCTACCAAACTCCTAATCTTATTGCTAGCCAATTCCTATGACGTCTAGGTTCTTTTATTTTGTTAAGGATGATTTTCTTCATCGAAGAACAATTAAATTTAATTGCACTTCTAAAACACCCCATCATATTGAGGAAGTGTTTAGGACGGGCCCTAAACATCTTTTCAATATTTTTGGGATTATTTTTGAGTCCAAATGAGTTTTATTGCAAAGGTGAATTAATCATCCAAAAAAAATTAGTTTAGTTTGTTTCTTACTCAGTGAATTAGGATGTTTGATTATCGTGTAAGTAAAGTGACATTTCACTTGGTGCTTTACTTAAGAGTTATAATAATTAAAACCTTTAGGGGGGAAATCAGTTTGTTAAAGAATTTAACCGCTTTGATTAAAGTTGAATTGATGATTTAGGATGATTTAATTTAGTTTCAAAATTCAAGTTGATTTTCTCTTAAGTGTTTTAAATTGTTTGATTTGAAAGAGGTGTTTAGATTATTCAATTTAATTAAACTTAGGTCAATTTTAATTGGTTTGATTTTTTATGTTTTTATTTATGAATTTTCTTAAGGTTGATTTTCTTTAATGTTTCAAATTTGTTTTAGATTTGTCTTTTAAGTAATTTCAAATTAATTTCAATGTTTTAAATTTATTTCAATTTGGTTATCAAGTTATTCAATGTTTTAAGTTTTAATTTAATTAAGGTTTGTTTTCCTTTTAATTATTTAAGTATTAATTTCAATTATCACTTTAAATTTAATTAAAAGTTAAATATTATTAAAGTGAATCATTTTGGGATTTTATTTTAAGTGATTATAGTCTCTCTAAATTATATCCCCATTTTAATAATCCAAATTTTAACTTGTTCTTTGTTTAATTAATTAAAATTTACTTTAGATATTTTTAAGATGATTAATGGGTTTCTACCCCTTAATTCTCTAGGTTTCAATCATCTAATGAAAATTTAAAATCAGATATTTTACCCTCCCTTTGATTAGACCTAAATGTTAATAAAGGTTAAGATTCTTTAATTACCTTTATGCCCCTATAGGCTTATTCATTTCATAACTCATCAAATTAAGCTCAAATGAACTTAAAAATTTTATGTCACTTCACTAATATGTCAATTAAGAAATTAGAGGAGAAAATATGATTTTTTTGAATTTAATTTAATTTATATAATTATCTTAATGAAAAATAGGGATTTTTAATGAAAATTGGACAACATGACCAAGGTATGGTTTCTGTCCTTAAGAAAATTGTGGGATGTTCCTTATGACCAGTGGACCACTTGGACCAATTTTGGTGATTTTTTTAATTATATTTTATTTATTATAATTATTTTGAGTTTTGGAATGTTAATTAATTATAAAATAAAATTAAAGTTGAAAAATGAATATTATATCTTTCTTAAGTCTCTCTAACTTCAAGGATTTCAGAGAAGCAAATTTTATATTTTTCTGATTTTTCTTTTATTTATTAGAATTAATTTAGTGAAAATGTTGAAAAATCCATTTTTAATATTAAAAATTATCTTAAGGTTTTAAAATTCAATATCTTTACTTTGAGGCTTAGGAAAAATATTTTATTTGTTCCTAAGTGATTAGGAGGTGAAATATGGCATTTTATGATTTTTAATATTTTTGTGATTTTTATGATTTTTTAATTATTAAAATATTAAAATAAGGTAGAAAATGAAGATTTTTAAAAAATTACAATTTTAATTTTCTCAAACTCCTCTGATATTAGAGAAGACCCAAAACCAATTTGGTGAATTTTTAAAATGTATTTTTGGAGTTATGAATTTTTAAAGTGTAATTTTCATCATGTGACTTAATTAATCCATTTAATGGGGTTAAACATTTCCAATTGATTCCAAATTTTTATTTGAGGTCCCTCTGATCCTAAAGATCAGTGGAGAATTGTTCTCAAGTTCTTTTGATGTGTGGTTAACCCTAAAATTAGGCCAATTAGAGTTATTCTAAATGAATTAACTCAATACATAATTATCCTAGGGTCCTCTAGTCCCAAGAAACTTCCCCAAATTTTCCTAGAATTTTCTAAGCAATATGATAATTAATAAAATTAAAATACCAAAAATAGTGACATAAACTTGAAAAATACATAACCTGCCATAGAGATAGCCACTGACCTTGAAAAAATCAGGGAATGTTCCCAAGATCAGAGGCTTCAAAAGTCCTATGGTCTCATGCCATGGTGAATTGTCTATGCAAATGGAGAATTAAAATACTGAAATGAGTAAATAATTAATTAAAAAGAAAATACTCATCAAGTTAACTCAATTCATTTTCCACATTATTCTCCTCTGTTCAGTGAACAAGAGGGTATTTTTTATTTTTTTTTGTGATTTTTCTACACAAAGATATGGATTTTCTAAGTTTCAGGCATTTAATTAAATCATAAATTCCATATTTTCCTACTTATCTGACTCAGAGCCACGACAACCTTAGCATCTCCGAAGCACCACGCAGCGCGCTCCCATTTGCCGCTGCCATCCGACTCAGCGCCACGCGGCCCGCGGTTCACGTACCGTTCCCTGGACTGACTCAGTTTCATAGAGATATTTATTTGCTATCTTCCCAATAATCGCATTTCTAAAATGACTTCCCCCATCAGTTATGATTACTCTTAGAATTCCAAATCTGAAAAATATATTCTTTTCTAAAAACTTTGCAACACTTTGAGCATCACATCGAGGTAAAGCAATAGCTTCAATCCATTTGAAAATATAGTCTATCAAAATATAAACATTTATGAAAGATGGTGTAAATGGTCCCATAAAATCTAGTCCCCAAACATTAAATATTTCAACTTCAAACATTTAATTGAGGGGCATCTCATTTCTTCTACAAATATTGCCTACACGGTGACATCAATCACAATTTTTAATATAAACATTCACATCCTTAAAAATTGTAGGCCAATAAAATCCTGATTGTAATATTTTATATGCAGTTTTATCACTTCCAAAATGTCCCATATAATCAGAATCATGACATTTTTGAATAAATTCATAAGTCTCTTCCAAAGGTACACTTCTTCGAATTAAAAGATCATTTCCTTGTTTTTACAAAAATGGGTCATCCCAAAAATAAGTCTTAGCATCAAACAAAATTTTTTTCTTTTCATGATATGTCAAACAATAGGGTATAATATTACTAACAATAAAGTTTACTATGTCTGCATACCACGGAACATACAATTCTTTAACAGTGAACAGTTTTTCATCAGGAAAATGTTCATTAATTTCCTCAATATCACAGAGAGATTTTTCAATTTCAACCGTGGACAAATGATCAGCAATTTGATTATCAGAACCCTTCCTATCTACTATCTCAAAATCAAATTCTTGCAAAAGAATAATCCATCTTATCAGTCTTGGTTTTGCATCATTTTTCTTCATTAAGTATTTAATAGCAGAATGATCAGTATGCACCACACATTTAGTTCCAATTAAATATGATTGAAATTTATCAAAAGCAAATACTATAGCTACTAACTCTTTCTTAGTAGTGGTATAAATAATTTGACCTTCATTAAGAGTTTTACCAGCATAATAAATTACTTTGAAAATTCTATCATATTTCTGACCTAAAACAGCTCCAATAACATAATCACTAGCATCACACATTAATTCAAAAGGCTTTTTCCAATTTGGTGAAATTATTACAGAAGCAATGATTAAATTTTCTTTTAATGTTTCAAAGGCTTTGAGGCAAGCATCATCAAAATTAAAAATTACATCCTTTTTCAGTAAACGGCATAAAGGTTTTGTAATCTTTGAAAAGTCTTTGATGTAACGCCTGTAGAATCCAGCATGTCCTAAAAAACTTCTAATTCCCCTTACATTGGTTAGGCAAGGTAAATTAGATATAACTTGAATTTTTGCAGGATCTACCTCCAAACCTTTTTCTGAAATCCGATGTCCCAAAACAATTCCTCCTGCTACCATAAATTAGCATTTTCCCAATTAAGGACCAAATTAGTTTCTTCACAGCATTTTCAAACTTTAGATAGATGTTCTAAACATGATTCAAATGAGACTCTAAACACTGAACAGTCATCCATAAAAACTTCAATCCCTTTTTCAATCAAATCACAAAAATAGCCATCATACATCTCTGAAATGTAGCAGGGGCATTACATAAACCAAAGGGCATTCTTCTAAAAACAAACGTACTTCAGACTTTAATAAAAACTAAACTAAAAGAAAGAAAAGAAGTGAGAAGAAGAAGACTTCACTCAGACCCTTTTCTACTTTCTACTCTCTATTCCTACTCTTAATAAAACTCTTAAAATGCAGCGGAAGAACAATGGAAGTACCCTTCAAAACGTAGAGGAAGAGCCTCCTAAAGCCTCTCCTTCGAAACACAGTGGAAGAGCCTCCTAAAGCATCCTCTAATAATTCCTAAGACTCTCTTTAAATAGTAAACCAAAAGGTGCCTTGGTGTCTCTTCAAAATGTGTCCAGATTCGATGTATCTACCAAGGAACACACACATTCATTCAAACTTGCCGCCCAAAGGAAGTTATGGTAGTTACCACCAAGAGTTGCATCCCATCCTCTTAGAAATTGGCGCCAAATACATGAAGATTTCGATTTTTAACTATGGTGGCTAAGCGCCGACCCAGAGGCACTTAGCCGCCAATGCCAAAATTTTGATTTTTCATTATTTTTTCTCCAAATTTGATCCAATTTTGCTCCTTTCATCATGACCATCCCTTTTCATCATACATGCAAGAAAAACACAAAATATCTTCCCTTAAAGTGCAATATCATTAAAAATAGGTATAAAAATGTGCATAAAAATACTATGTATTTTAGGTGCATCAAAATCCCCCAAACTTAAAATGTTACTTGTCCTCGAGTGACAATTAATCTCATAGAACATTTTAGCATGCAAATTATGTAATGAGTTTCTTGGGAAGATAATAAAATTTTGTTCTAGAAATGGAATAGTCCAATTTAGAAAAAATTTCAGTAATTAAGACCAACTTAAAGTTTAGAAAGTTCTTAAAGTAATGAAAAATGACAAATATAAGTTTCTATCTAATTCAGAAATATTTGTAGATTCTTCAAAATATAGGACTCAAACACTTATTTTCCTCACTTACAAATCTTTATTTGAAAAATAATTTCACTTACTATATTATAATCTTAAGCTTTAGATTTTCTCTGAACTTATATCTTAAACTTTAGGTATGAAACCAATTTTTGGTTAGGCCCTTAAATCCTAAAGCTTCTCCTCCATTTTCATATACAATATTTCACTCTTTTTTATTATTTTTTTTATTTATATATATATATATAAGGACGAGGATTATTATATTTGGATAGACCTTTAATGATTTTGAATTCCACCCTTCCATTTAAAATAAAGGTCAGATATACAACTTTCACTTAAAAATCATAATAATAATATTTGAAAATTATTCTTCAATAAAAGAACTTTAATCTTTGAAGAATATAAGTCAAATCTTCTATTTATCCAAAAATACAAAACTTCTTACTAAAGATAGTTTAACTTTATTTAACACCTTTTATTCATTTCTATATTCAAAATTTTGTTCCCCTAATATAACTAAATTTACATAATTGTTCTCAATCAAAAGTAAGATTTATTTTTAAGTATTTTTTAGAATCAAATAAAATTTTATGTTTTTTAAAAATCCTTTTTTTTTAAATCCCCCCCCCAAACTTTAATTTTTTAATTACATAAAACATTTAAGCATAAGAAATGATATATGGGTGAGAAATAAAAACTAACATATCATGCTTGCAAGAATTTTTAATATCCTAATATGCAAGTATAACAATTTAAATAACAGGAGTAAAATGAAATAAAATTTAGTTTTTTTTATAGATAAGAAAAGTAAAATTTTTAGATGATTTCTACAGTAGTGGAGGTTTTCATAGCAAATACACACAAACTAAAATAACACACTGATACAGATAACAGATGATAGTGGAATTTGAAAAATTTTAAACATTTAATTTCCTAAGTAGAAGTTTCCAATAGTGGCTTATAATCTCCTAATAGTTTTTGAATTAAGGTACACACTATTAAAAACTCTAACATAACAAACACATTAAAACATTTACTAATACAAACTATCATAAAGCAACATATAAATCCATAATAAAATAGCAACAATACATGAATATGCATAACAGATAAATCGTATAACTACAATCTGCATACTATCAAGGTTCACAACATAACGTAATCATCAAAAAAACACTAGACAAAACAAACATCAATAACAGAAACATCATAATAAAAAAATAATACAAATCTACTCATCATCCTCGTCATCATCATCATCCTGCTCGTTCCAATCCCTGGATGGCACATAAGATTTGTAGAATGGATGAGGTGGCATCTCAGCACTCTGATCATCTCTAATTAGTCTATCCAAATATTGCTGATAACTTTCCTCATACTCATCGTGTTTCATAATATATCTCTCCACATTATCCAGCTTACCATCCATATCTTTCATATGCTCTCGAGTAAGACTCACTTTTTTCAAAATCTTTCTTAATAAACCAGCCTGTGAATCAGTAGACGATGATGCACGTGAAGTAGAAGCACAAGAAGTAGATGCAGCAGAAGCAGAAGCAGTAGAAGCCCTACCAAATCCTCCTCTCCAACCAAACTCTAAATGTATAGAGTAAGCACCAACATTTACACTGGTAATAGTTCTCAATGGCTGAAGTACCTCTTCTCAGGTTTCAAACTTCACTCCAGATCGTTCACATAGTGAATGAATCAAGGAAGGAAATCCCATACCTGCAATCATGGTTGATCTAGCACATTTCAAAACATAATCATAAATTATACCTCTAATGTCAATAGGCTTCCCTTGCTAAATAAAATGGTTCAACACAGCTCTTTCTCTCGTTACTTCACTAGTATGACTCGAAGGTAACAACTTAGATGAGATAAAATAATGCCATGCCTTAGAAATGGCATTGAATTTGGAAGCACGAAAGTTCACTCTTCTATCATTTGTAATTTTTCATAATCCTCTTCCATCAGTAAGAAATTCCATGATCTCATCTAATTCCCCTTCCGAAGGATGATAGTTAGAAAAACATGTCAGGAGGTAATCCATAAAAAGTATTGATTGCCACAGAAGAAAAGTTAACTTCATTCCTCCTAACTATCACTTGAATTTCTTCTGCAGCAGGAAAATTTGCATAAATTTATCGAACCACAGAAACAACAGCAACAGCAGAGAAGCAACAGTAATTTTCCCAATTTCTTCTAGCAATCTTTTCTTCAATCACCTCTCCTGGTTTGCTAAACACTCGCTCAGGAATCAACTTACGTTACTGCAATGCATCGACGTATCGTTCCTCAGCCCTCATATTAACAAAGTTGTTAGAATCAAACTTCGTCTTTTCTCATGCACGTTTTGACTTTGGAGACATCTCAAAAAATTCACAAAAAATTCACCATAAATTCCAAAATCAAACTAAACTTGCTAAATTATCTTCCAAAAGATATTTTCACTAAATCCAAGCAATTTCTCAATTTTTTCCTCAAATTTTCACCATGAATAGTGACTTTAAGATTTTCCATAATGTACTCAAAATACATGGTGAAAATCAAAAATTTTACTTAGGAGTATTGCTCTTACCTCAAGGAATACAAATCTAACAATTTTTGTTGAGATCGGCTCTTAAATGATCCACAATATGATGCCATAGGCTCCTTTTTCGCGGTAAATCGAAGGTTGAAGACAATGGGGTGGTAGAAAATGGTAATTTTCGGGTTTTTAACTTTTGGGAACAAATTTTTGCGAAATGGAGCCTAAGCGCGAACTATCGGCGCTTAGCCGATAAATATGGCGCTTAAGCGCTGGCACTTTGACGCTTAGCCGCCAATACCCGAATTTTCATAATTAAGGTATATACACTAAATCACTTGGTTAATCATCCTTAATTATTCCAAAATAATTATTTCTCCCCACAATTCTTCCAATACTCCAAATCAAAATTTAATAACCATTGATTCCACATAAATTTCACAAAAGCACAAACTTATATTAAAACAAACATAACACTTAATACAATACTAGAATTTCCATCCACATATAGAGGATGAAATTCTCTAAATACAAGAGAATTTAATCTCAAACTGATAAGTATACATCTCTAGGATGTAACCATCACATCATCAGGCTCAGTTAATATATAAACAAAAACACTAAACACACCAAACATAACACACAAGAACACTAAACAAATAAAAATAAAACATTCTTAATTTCATTCTCCATTAGGCGGAATATATCCTGGACCACTATTATTCTCATTTGACCCTTCTAGAATATAAATTTAATAGAACGGGCGATAATTGTTCATTCTTACATCATCTTCTTCAATCCATTTGTTCTTCACAAACATCACCTTATCTATTTCTTCCACGTACCTTGAATGATTGAATTGCATCTTGAGTTGTCATCCCATGTGTTCCAAATGTACGTTAGTATCATTGATCTTTGCTTCCATTGAAGTTACTCGGGCTTCAATTATTGCAATTATTTCTGCAACACCCTGAATACTAACAGCGAGATAACTATTAAATAACTCTTTAGCACTATCACTAATAAACTTATTTTTGTCAGAATCTTATTTCTTCTTCATCTCATTCTCCCAGGAAGACATGATGCACTCAGAAATGAAAATAGGACTTGGGGCAAGTGTTTCTCTTATGTCAGGTCCTTTTTATAGACTTGGGAAGGGTTAAATCTGTCCCAAGAAGTTTAGAACCTCCAAAATAACTCCCAAAACTTCTCCCCCACGATCTAGGCTTCTAGATCCACATTTTTCACATTTTTTATAACTTTGGCGCCTAAGTGCCAACTAGTCGGCGCTTAGCCGCCAGTGCATAATTTAGCACAGGTTTGCTAAGTGTCCAAATTTTCATTCTGACTTCTCTAAATCATCAATTAAGGTCAAATAAACTCTACTTAAGTTTAAAAATTCCAAATTACTATCATTAAAAACATAAAAACAATCCAAACAAAGTAAACAAAACACACTAAATAAACATAAAGCAAAGCACACCAATAATATGGGTTGCCTCCAACAAAGCGCTTGTTTTAACGTCTTCAGCCTGACATACTCAGAACTCATTCTGAGTGACCCAACATCAAATTATCATCAGATTTAGATTTATTGACTGAAAAATATGGTTTTAGTCTATGTCCGTTAACTTTAAATGTTTTTCCAGTCTTAGGATCTTGAATATCTACAGCTCCATAAGAATAAACTTTTATCACAATAAATGGACCCATCCACCTGGACTTAAGTTTTCCAGAAAATAATCTCAATATAGCATTATACAGCAAAACTTGTTGTCCTGGTACAAGATTTTTGGTAAGAATCTTCCGATCATGCCTTAACTTCATCTCTTCCTTATAAATCTTAGCATTTTCATAAGATTCATTCATTATTTCTTCAAGCTCATTCAATTGCAACAATCACTTTTCAGCAGCATCTTTCAAATTATAATTGAACTCTTTAATAGCCCAATATGCTTTATGCTCAAGTTCAAAAGGTAAATGACAAGCTTTTCCAAAAATCAGCCTATATGGAGACATTCCTATAGGTGTTCTGTAAGCAGTCCTATAGGCCCACAAAGCATAATCTAGTTTAATTGACCAATCCTTTCTATTTGGATCAACAATTTTTTCCAATATTCTTTTAATTTCATGATTGGATAATTCAACCAAACCACTTGTTTGCGGATGATAAGCAGTAGCAATGCGATGATTAAAATGATATTTCTTTGTTATCTTCCCAATAATCGCATTTCGAAAATGACTTCCCCCATTAGCTATGATTACTCTTGGAATTCCAAATCTGCAAAATATATTCTTTTCTAAAAACTTTGCAACACTTTGAGCATCACATCGAGGTAAAGCAATAGCTTCACTCCATTTGGAAATATAGTCTATTAAAATATAAACATTTCTGAAAGATGGTGTAAATGGTCCCATAAAAGCTAGTCCCCAAACATCAAATATTTCAACTTCAAACATTTAATTGAGGGACATCTCATTTCTTCTACAAATATTGCCTACACGCTGACATCAATCACAATTTTTAATATAAACATTCACATCCTTAAAAATTGTATCCAATAAAATCTTGATTCTAATATTTTATATGCAGTTTTATCACTTCCAAAATGTCTCATATAATCAGAATCATGACATTTTTGAATAAATTCATAAGTCTCTTCCAAAGGTACACTTCTTCGAATTAAAAGATCATTTCCTTGTTTATACAAAAATTGGTCATCCCAAAAATAAGTCTTAGCATCAAACAAAATTTTTTCTTTTCATGATATGTAAAATCATAGGGTATAATATTACTAACAATAAAGTTTACTATGTCTGCATACCACGGAACATGCAATTCTTTAACAGTGAACAGTTTTTCATCAGGGAAATGTTCATTAATTTCTTCAATATCACAGAGAGATTTTTCAATTTCAAGCGTGGACAAATGATCAGCAATTTGATTATCAGAACCCTTCCTATCTACTATCTCAAAATCAAATTCTTGCAAAAGAATAATCCATCTTATCAGTCTTGGTTTTGCATTATTTTTCTTCATTAAGTATTTAATAGCAGAATGATCAGTATGCACCACACATTTAGTTCCAATTAAATATGATCAAAATTTATCAAAAGCAAATACTATAGCTACTAACTCTTTCTTAGTAGTGGTATAATTAATTTGAGCTTCATTAAGAGTTTTACTAGCATAATAAGTTACTTTGAAAATTTTATCATATTTCTGACCTAAAACAGCTCCAATAGCATAATCACTAGCATCACACATTAATTCAAAAGGTTTTTTCCAATTTGGTGAAATTATTACAGAAGCAGTGATTAAATTTTCTTTTAATGTTTAAATGGCTTTGAGGCAAGCATCATCAAAATTAAAAATTGCATCCTTTTCCAGTAAACGGCATAAAGGTTTTGTAATCTTTGAAAACTCTTTGATGTAACGCCTATAGAATCCAGCATGTCCTAAAAAAAGTTTTATTTCCCCTTACATTGGTTGGGCAAGGTAAATTAGATATAACTTGAATTTTTGCAGGATCTACCTCCAAACCTTTTTCTGAAATCCGATGTCCCAAAACAATTCCTCCTGCTACCATAAATTGGCATTTTTCCCAATTAAGGACCAAATTAATTTCTTCACAGCATTTTAGAACTTTAGATAGATGTTCTAAACATGATTCAAATGAGATTCCAAACACTGAAAAGTCATCCATAAAAACTTCAATCCCTTTTTCAATCAAATCACAAAAAATAACCATCTTACATCTCTGAAATGTAGCAGGGGCATAACATAAACCAAAGGGCATTCTTCTAAAAGCAAACATACTTCAGACTTTAATAAAAACTAAACTAAAAGAAAGAAAAGAAGTGAGAAGAAGAAGACTTCACTCTGACCCTTTTCTCCTTTCTACTCTCTATTCCTACTCTTAATAAAAACTCTTAAAATGCAGCGGAAGAACAATGGAAGTACCCTTCAAAATGTAGAGGAAGAGCCTCCTTAAGCCTCTCCTTCGAAACACAGTGGAAGAGCCTCCTAAAGCCTCCTCTAATCATTCCTAAGACTCTCTTTAAATAGTAAACCAAAACGTGCCTTGGTGTCTCTTCAAAATGTGTCCAGATTTGATGTATCTACCAAGGAACACACCCCTTCATTCAAACTTGCCGCCCAAAGGAAGTTATGGTAGTTACCACCAAGAGTTGCATCTCATCCCCTTAGAAATTGGCGCAAAATACATGAAGATTTCGATTTTTTACTGTGGTGGGTAAGCGCCGCCCAGGGGCGCTTAGCCGCCAATGCCAAAATTTTGATTTTTCATTATTTTTTCTCCAAATATGATCCTATTTTGCTCCTTTCATCATGACCATCCATTTTCATCATACATGCAAGAAAAACACAAAATATCTTCCCTTAAAGTGCAATATCATTAAAAATAGGTATAAAAATGTGCATAAAAATACTATGTATTTTAGGTGCATCAAAATCCCCCAAACTTAAAATGTTACTTGTCCTCGAGTGACAATTAATCTCATAGAACATTTTAGCATGCAAATTATGTAATGAGTTTCTTGGGAAGATAACAAAATTTTGTTCTAGAAATGGAATAGTCCAATTTAGAAAAAATTTCAGTAATTAAGACCAACTTAAAGTTTAGAAAGTTCTTGAGTAATGAAAAATGACAAATATAATTTTTTATCTAATTCAGAAATATTTGTAGATTCTTCAAAATATTGGACTCAAACACTTATTTTTCTCACTTACAAATCTTTATTTGAAATATAATTTCACTTACTATATTATAATCTTAAGCTTTAGATTTTCTCTGAACTTATATCTTAAACTTTAGGTATGAAACCAATTTTTGATTAGGCCCTTAAATCCTCAAGCTTCTCCTCCATTTTCATATACTAATTTTCACTATTTTTTTATTTTTTTTTATTTATATATATATATATAAGGACAAGGATTGTTATATTTCGATAGACTTTTAATGATTTTGAATTCCATCCTTCCATTTAAAATAAAGGTCAGATATACATCTTTCACTTAAAAATCATAATAATAATATTTGAAAATTATTCTTCAATAAAAGAAATTTAATCTTTGAAGAATATAAGTCAAATCTTCTATTTATCCAAAAATACAAAACTTCTTACTAAAAATAGTTTAACTTTATTTAACACTTCTTCATTAAGAAAATTTTAACTTTAAGTTTTTCATGATTACTATAAATTTTAACTAAATTCTTTTATTCATTTCTATATTCAAAATTTTGTTCCCCTAATATAACTAAATTTACATAATTGTTCTCAATCAAAAGTAAGATTTATTTTTAAGTATTTTTGAGAATTAAATAAAATTTTATGTTTTTTAAAAATCCTTTTTTTTAAATCCCCCCTCCCAAACTTTAATTTTTTAATTAGATAAAATATTTAAGTATAAGAAATGATATATGGGTGAGAAATAAAAACTAACATATCATGCTTACAGGAATTTTTAATATCTTAATATGCAAGTATAACAATTTAAATATCAGGAGTAAAATGAAATAAAATTTAGTTTTTTTTTTATATAAGAAAAGTAAAATTTTTAGAAGATTTCTATAGTAGTTGAGGTTTTCATAGCAAATACACACAAACTAAAAAAACACACTGATACAGATAATAGATGATAGTGGAATTAGAAAAATTTTAAACATTTAGATTCCTAAGTAGAAGTTTCCAATAGTGGCTTATAATCTCCTAATAGTTTTTGAATTAAGGTACACACTATTAAAAACTCTAACATAACATATACATTAAAACATTTACTAATACACACTATCACAAAGCAACATATAAATTCATAATAAAATAGCAACAATACCTGAATATGCATAACAGATAAATAGTATAACTATAATCTGCATACTATCAAGGTTCACATCATAACGCAATCATCAAACAAAACACTAGACAAAACAAACATCAATAACAAAAACATCATAATAAAAAAAATAATACAAATCTACTCATCATCCTCGTCATCATCATCATCCTGCTCGTTCCAATCCCTGGATGGCACATAAGGTATGTAGAATGGATGAGGTGGCATCTCAGCACTCTGATCATCTCAAATTAGTCTATCCAAATATTGCTGATAACTTTCCTCATACTCATCGTGTTTCATAATATATCTCTCCACATTATCCAGCTTACCATCCATATCTTTCATATGCTCTCGAGTAAGACTCACTTTTTTCAAAATCTTTCTTAATAAACCAGCCTGTGAATCACAAGAAGTAGATGCAGCAGAAGCAGAAGCACAAGAAGTAGATGCAGCAGAAGCAGAAGCAGTAGAAGCCCTACCAAATCCTCCTCTCCAACCAAACTCTAAATGTACAGTGTAAGCACCAACATTTACACTGGTAATAGTTCTCAATGGCTGAAGTACCTCTTCTCAGGTTTCAAACTTCACTCCAGATCGTTTACATAGTGAATGAATCAAGGAAGGAAATCTCATACCTGCAGTCGTGGTTGATCTAGCACATTTCAAAACATAATCATAAATTATACCTCCAATGTCAATAGGCTTCCCTTGCTAAATACAATGGTTCAACACAGCTCTTTCTCTCGTTACTTCACTAGTATGACTCTAAGGTAACAACTTAGATGAGATAAAATAATGCTATGCCTTAGAAATGGCATTCAATTTGGAAGCACGAAAGTTCACTCTTCTATCATTTGTAATTTTCCATAATCCTCTTCCATCAGTCAGAAATTCCATGATCTCATTTAATTCCCCTTCCGAAGGATGATAGTTAGAATAAAACCAAAACATCTCAAGAGGTAATCCATAAAAATTATTGATTGCCCCAGAAGAAAAGTTAACTTCATTCCTCCTAACCATCACTTGATTTTCTTCTGCAGCAGGTAAATTTGCATAAAATTATCGAACCACAGAAACAACAGCAACAGCAGAGAAGCAACAGTAATTTTCCCAATTTCTTCTAGCAATCATTTCTTCAATCACCTCTCCTGGTTTGCTAAACACTCGCTCAAGAATCAACTTACGTGACTGCAATGCATTGACGTATCGTTCCTCAGCCCTCATATTAACAAATTTGTCAGAATCAAACTTCTTCTTTTCTCGTGCACGTTTTGACTTTGGAGACATCTTAAAAAATTCATGAAAAATTCACCATAAATTACAAAATCAAACTAAACTTGCTAAATTATCTTCCAAAAGATATTTTCACTAAATCCAAGCAATTTCTCAAGTTTTACCTCAAATTTTCACCATGAATAGTGAATTTAAGATTTTCCATAATTTACTCAAAATACATGGTGAAAATCAAAAATTTTACTTAGGAGTAGTGCTCTTACCTTAAGGAATCCAAATCTAACAATTTTTGTTGAGATCGGCTCTTAAATGATCCACAATATGATGCCCTAGGCTCCTCTTTCGCGGTAAATCAAAGGTTGAAGATAATGGGGTGGTAGAAAATGGTAATTTTCAGGTTTTTAACTTTTGGGAACAAATTTTTGCGAAATGGAGCCTAAGCGCGAACTATCAGCGCTTAGCCACGAAATATGGCACTTAAGCGCCGGCACTTTGACGCTTAGCCGCCAATACCTGAATTTTCATAATTAAGGTACATGCACTAAATCACTTGGTTAATCATCCTTAATTATTCCAAAATAATTATTTCTCCCCACAATTCTTCCAATACTCCAAATCAAAATTTAATAACCATTGATTCCACACAAATTTCACAAAAGCACAAACTTATATTAAAACAAACATAACACTTAATATAATACTAGAATTTCCATCCACATATAGAGGATGAAATTCTCTAAATACAAGAGAATTTAATCTCAAACTGATAAGTATACATCTCTAGGATGTAACCATCACATCATCAGGCTCAGTTAATATATAAACAAAAACACTAAACACACCAAACATAACACACAAGAACACTAAACAAATAAAAATAAAACATTCTTAATTTCATTCTCCATTAGGCAGAATATATCCCGGACCACTATGATTCTCATTTGACCCTTCTAGAATATAAATTTGATAGAACGGGCGATAATAGTTCATTCTTACATCATCTTCTTCAATCCATTTGTTCTTCACAAACATCACCTTATCTATTTCTTCCACGTACCTTGAATGATTGAGTTGCATCTTGAGTTGTCATCCCATGTGTTCCAAATGTACGTTAGTATCATTGATCTTTGCTTCCATTAAAGTCACTCGGGCTTCAATTATTGCAATTATTTCTGCAATACCCTGAATACTAACAGCGAGATAACCATTAAATAACTCTTTACAACTATCACTAATGAACTTATTTTTGTCAGAATCTTACTTCTTCTTCATCTCATTCTCCCAGGAAGACATGATGCACTCAAAATTCTCTTCATAAGACTCAGAAATGAATATAGGACTTGGGGCAAGTGTTTCTCTTAAGTCAGGTCCTTTTTATAGACTTGGGAAGGGTTAAATCTGTCCCAAGACGTTTAGAAACTCCAAAATAACTCCCAAAACTTCTCCCCCACGATCTAGGCTTCTAGATCCACATTTTTCACATTTTTTTATAACTGCGGCGCCTAAGCGCCAACTAGTCGGCGCTTAGCCGCCAGTGCATAATTTAGCACAGGTTTGCTAAGTGTCCAAATTTTCATTCTGACTTCTCTAAATCATCAATTAAGGTCAAATAAACTCTACTTAAGTTTAAAAATTCCAAATTACTATCATTAAAAACATAAAAACAAACCAAACAAAGTAAACAAAACACACTAAATAAACATAAAGCAAAGCACACCAATAAATATGGGTTGCCTCCCACATAGTGCTTGTTTTAACGTCTTCAGCCTGACATACCCAGAACTCATTCTGAGTGACCCAACATCAAATTATCATCAGATTTAGATTTATTGACTGAAAAATATTGTTTTAGTCTATGTCCGTTAACTTTAAATGTTTTTTCAGTCTTAGGATCTTGAATATCTACAGCTCCAAAAGAATAAACTTTTATCACAATAAATGGACCCATCCACCTGGACTTAAGTTTTCCAGAAAATATTCTCAATATAGCATTATACAGTAAAACTTGTTGTCCTGGTACAAGATTTTTGGTAAGAATCTTCCGATCATGCCTTAACTTCATCTTTTCCTTATAAATCTTAGCATTTTCATAAGATTCATTCCTTATTTCTTCAAGCTCATTCAATTGCAGTAATCTCTTTTTAGCAGCATCTTTCAAATTATAATTGAACTCTTTAATAGCCCAATATGCTTTATGCTCGAGTTCAAAAGGTAAATGACAAGCTTTTCCAAAAATCAGCCTATATGCGGACATTCCTATAGGTGTTCTGTAAGCAGTCCTATAGTCCCACAAAGCATAATCCAGTTTAATTGACCAATCCTTTCTATTTGGATTAACAATTTTTTCCAATATTCTTTTAATTTCATGATTGGATTATTCAACCAAACCACTTGTCTGCGGATGATAAGCAGTAGCAATGCGATGATTAAAATGATATTTCTTTGCTATCTTCCCAATAATCGCATTTCTAAAATGACTTCCCCCATCAGTTATGATTACTCCTTGTATTCCAAATCTGCAAAATATATTCTTTTCTAAAAACTTTACAACACTTTGAGCATCACATCGAGGTAAAGCAATAGCTTCAATCCATTTGGAAATATAGTCTATCAAAATATAAACATTTCTGAAAGTTGGTGTAAATTGTCCCATAAAATCTAGTCCCCAAACATCAAATATTTCAACTTCAAACATTTAATTGAGGGGCATCTCATTTCTTCTACAAATATTACCTACACGCTGACGTCAATCACAATTTTTAATATAAACATTCACATCCTTAAAAATTGTAGGCCAATAAAATCGTGATTGTAATATTTTATATGCATTTTTATCACTTCCAAAATGTCCCATATAATCAGAATCATAAAATTTTTGAATAAATTCATAAGTCTCTTCCAAAGGTACACTTCTTCAAATTAAAAGATCATTTCCTTGTTTATATAAAAATGGGTCATCCCAAAAATAAGTCTTAGCATCAAACAAAATTTTTTTCTTTTCATGATATGTCAAACCATAGGGTATAATATTACTAACAATAAAGTTTACTATGTCTGTATACCACGGAATATGCAATTCTTTAACAGTGAACAGTTTTTCATCAGGAAAATGTTCATTAATTCTTCAATATCACAGAGAGATTTTTCAATTTCAAGCGTGGACAAATGATCAGCAATTTGATTATCAGAACCCTTCCTATCTACTATCTCAAAATCAAATTCTTGTCTTATCAGTCTTGGTTTTGCATCATTTTTCTTCATTAAGTATTTAATAGCAGAATGATCAGTATGCACCACACATTTAGTTCCAATTAAATATGATCGAAATTTATCAAAAGCAAATACTATAGCTACTAACTCTTTCTTAGTAGTGGTATAATTAATTTGAGCTTCATTAAGAGTTTTACTAGCACAATAAATTACTTTGAAAATTTTATCATATTTCTGACCTAAAACAGCTCCAATAGCATAATCACTAGCATCACACATTAATTCAAAAGGTTTTTTCCAATTTGGTGAAATTATTACAGAAGCAGTGATTAATTTATCTTTTAATGTTTCAAAGGCTTTGAGGCAAGCATCATCAAAATTAAAAATTGCATCCTTTTCCAGTTAACAACATAAAGGTTTTGTAATCTTTGAAAATTCTTTGATGTAAGGCCTCTAGAATCCAGCATGTCCTAAAAAAACTTCTAATTCCCCTTACATTGGTTGGGCAAGGTAAATTAGATATAACTTGAATTTTTGCAGGATCTACCTCCAAACCTTTTTCTGAAATCCGATGTCCCAAAACAATTCCTCCTGCTACCTTAAATTGGCATTTTTCCCAATTAGGGACCAAATTAGTTTCTTCGCAGCATTTTAGAACTTTAGATAGATGTTCTAAACATGATTCAAATGAGATTCCAAACACTGAAAAGTCATCCATAAAAACTTTAATCCCTTTTTCAATCAAATCACAAAAAATAGCCATCATACATCTCTGAAATGTAGCAGGGGCATTACATAAACCAAAGGGCATTCTTCTAAAAGCAAACGTACCGTAAGGACTGGTAAACATAGTTTTCTCTTGATCCTCATGTGCAATTTGAATTTTGTGGTAACCAGTTTATCCATCCAGAAAACAAAAGTATTTATGCCCAGCTAGTCTATCCAACATGTGATCTAGAAAAGGGAGTGGAAAATGATCTTTCCTTGTGGCAAGGTTTAATTTTCTATAATCATTGCATATTTGCCACCCTATAACTTATCTTGTTGGTATCATTTCATTTTTTTCATTAACAGTCACAGTTACTCCACCTTTCTTAGGAACACAGTGAATAGGACTAACCCATGCACTATCTGAAATAGGGTAGATAATTCCAACATCCAACCATTTTAAAATTTCTTTCTTAACAACGTCTTTCATGATAGGATTTAATCTCTTTAGGGGATCAGCCCACGATTTGCAATTATTTTTCATAAGAATTCTGTGCATACAAATTGAAGGACTGATTCATTTAATATCAACAGTTGACCATCCAAAAGCTTTCTAGTGCTTCTTCAAAATTTCAAGTAAACTCTCTTCTTCTTTTTCAGTTAATTGAGAGGAAATTATAACAGGCAAGGTTGAGGATTCACCTAAAAAAACATACTTTAAATGATCAGGAAGCATTTTTAACACAAGTTCATGAGGTTTTTCAATTGATGAACCATAAGATTCATCTTTCTCAGTCATATCCAACAATTCAAAACTTTCACGAACAAACTTTAAATCTTCCTCTTGAAAATCTTTAGAATCAAATAACTCCTCTTCTTGCTTATATTCAAATTCTTCTCTTTCAGCTTTCTTTTCATAAGTTGATTTGAAATGACATTCACTTAAATATTCAATAACATCCATCCTATAACACTCATCTTCTTTATCTCTAGCAGGATATTTCATCGATTTTGAAATATTAAATGTAACAGTTTGATCATTAACCCTCATCATTAATTCCCCTTTTTGTACATCTATCATGGCTCTGCCTGTAGCTAGAAATGGTCTCCCCAAAATTATGGGTATCTCTTTATCTTCCTTCATATCTAACACAATGAAATCCACAGGAAAAATAAATTGATCCACTTTTACTAAAACATCTTCTATAACTCCTTGAGGATATGTGATCGAATGATCTGCTAATTGCAGAGTTACGGTAGTTGGGGTTATTTCTCCTAGTCCCGATCTTCCGAATATTGATAGAGGCATAAGGTTAATGCTTGCACCCAAATCACATAAATCTTTTCCACATAATCTTTCTCCGATTGCACATGGAATTGTGAAACTACCAAGATCTTTAAGTTTTTCAGGAAGCTTTTTCTGAATTATCACACTGCACTCCTTACTAAGTGCAACAGTCTCATTTTCTGCAAATTTCCTCTTTTTATTAAGAATATCTTTCATAAATTTCTCATAGCTTGGCATTTGTTTTAGGGCTTCGGCAAATGGAATATTAATGGTAAGCTTCTTTAATATCTCCAAGAATTTTGAAAATTTCTTATCCAATTTTTGTTGATGAAGTCTCTGAGGAAATGGAGGTGGTGGTTTTTCTAAATCAACCTTAGGTGGAGAATTAGGTCTTTCCAAACCTTTTGGAGCGTCTTCTTTAGGTCTTTCATTCTCTTCTTTCTCTACTTCAGTTTCTTTTTGAACACTTCCTTCCAATTCTTTCCCACTTCTCAGTTGAACTGCTTTTACTTGTTCTTTATTCTTTTCTCTTCGATTCACTTTAGTATTTCTTGGAAGCATTCCTTGGGATCTATTACTTAAGGCTTTTGCAATTTGTCCCAACTGATTTTCAATATTTCTGATGGTTGCTCCTTGAATTTGTAATTGATTTCCCATATGTGATACTACTTCTTCCATAGACAACTTCTTCTCCTTATTTTGTAAAGCATTGTTATAACCTGAACGATAAGTTAGTCTATTATTATTATTACCTTGGTTGTTCCAATTCCCCAATGGTTTACTTGGGTGTTCCCCCATTTTTGATTAACACAATCCTGATTATTGTTAATCCAGTTAAAATTTGGATGATTCTTCCAACCTGGGTTATAATAGTTGGAATATGGGTTGTTAGGTTTGATTATAGCATTCACAGTTTCTAGTGAAGAATAAGAATCAACCATTTGGCCTAATGAATTTTCTTAAATCATGAGAATTGGCTGAGAAAAATTCATCCCAAATCGGTCTATCTTCCTTGATACAGCAGCAACTTGATTTGCTAACATTGCAAAAACATCATTCTCATAAACCCTGGCTACATTTTTAGGATTTAACCTTTCAGAAGGCTATTGAAAATTATTAGTAGCCATTTCTTCAATTAAAGCATAAGCATCAGAAAATGGTTTAGACATTAATGATGCACCAGCAGCAGCATCGATGATTGATTTAAGAGATCCAACTAATCCATTCTAAAAAGTTTGAATTATTAACCTATCTGGTAATGCATGATGTGGACATTTCCTGAGGAGATCTTCAAATCTTTCACATGCTTCATATATTGATTCCCTTCCAAACTGACAAAAAGATGTTATATCATTTCTTAACTTAGCAGTCTTAGATGTTGGAAAATATTTAGCAAGGAACTTTTGTGACAGTTCAATCCAAGTTCTAATTGATCTAGGTTGTAAAGAGTGTAACCATATTTTAGCTTTATCCCTTAGTGAGAAAGGAAAAATTCTAAGTCTAATAGCATCATCTGAACACCATCATATTTAAAAGTAGCACACAACTCTAGAAAATTAGCAAGATGAAAATTAGGATCTTCAGTTGTTGCTCCCCCAAACTGATTATTAGACACCATTTGGATAATAACAGGTTTAAGCTCAAAAGAATTAGTAGCTACAGCAGGGTTTTGAATACTAGCACGAAATTCATCTACTGTAGAGTTAACATAATCTCTTAAAGGTCTTAATTCTTGATGGATGCAAACATTTTGATTTTGATGATTGGCCATTTCTTGAATATTTTTATCTTTTTCTGTATTTTTAATTTTTTTGATTTTTCAGATAGTTCATTCTAATTTAGAATCGTAAGGCACAAGTCCTTCAGAACCTAAACTACGTATACAAATAAAATAAAACGAAACACAAAACACTAACAAAAACAAAGAAAAATAAAAATTTAATATTTCTTAATTCTCTTTAAAATGCAATTTAATTGTTTTCCCCAGCAACGGCGCCAAAAACTTGATCCTCGATAAATGCAACGGCGCCAAAAACTTGGTACCGTCCTGTAAATGCGCTGATAATTTAGATATGAAACTTATGATTTTATAATTTGGAATACTACGCAAGTATACGTATCGTTTATCAAGTAATATATGACTTTCTAATTAAGCCCCGAGATATCGAACCCACAGGGAAAATGTAAAATCTTTAAAGAAATCAGAAAAATTATCTTTTTACTTTTTGTTATGGTTTTTGAAAGTATGTGTTGTTTTTGAAACTTTTTGAAAGTTGATTTGTCTTTTGAAATTTTCTTAATGAAATGTTAAGCATGAAATTCAAATTATAATAACTAAAAAAAACACTGGATGTAAAATACTATTAACTAGAATATCTTTTTCTTTCCTTTTATGAAGTAGTAATAACTCTTAAAGTATTGTTGTGGAAGTATTTAAATTTGTTGTGACAGATAGAAGCAAATGTGTTCTTTACCCTTACTTGGTTCTATAAAGAACATAGGTTAATTTGAAATTTTTATTATTTTGAACAAGGTTAGGCAGGGAAGATACCAGTCTCTCACTTTAGAGTTCCCTTGATTACCACAACCTAGGGGCTAACTTCACATAACAAAACTCAAAATTTCAAACCAAATTAGGGGGTTTTAGCCTATAACTCTAAAATCCTCTAATTTTTCTCCCTTCCATAAAAATATCTTCTAATATTGCATTCAATTATATGGACTACAATTCTCACCCATATAATTGCATGCGATTCTTACTAACTTTTATGAGATAATACCACATTGGATCTTACATAATCTCAAGAAATTTTACAACTTAACTGGCCAAATTAAGAAGTAAACAAAGAATCAATCTTCACAACTTCTTCCAACTTTTAAACACTTATACTTTCCACAACAATTCTTTATAAATTAATTACTTCTCCATTTAATAAAGAAAAAGATGAAGTAAACTACTCAGAATGCATTAAGAAAATACAAAAACACATTGATTTGAAATTAAAAACAATAAGAAAAATAACAAACTAAAGCATGTATTAATAAAAAGATTAAAAGTAAACACTTTTCTGAAAATCCTCTCCACGAGACTAAAGAAGTTCCTCTGAAACTTTGGCTCTTCGCTAAACTACTCCTCAGAGCAAGTCTCCCAACTCTGATGGCTCAGAATACAGACTTCAGACTTCAATAAAAACTAAACCAAAAGAAAGAAAAGAAGTGGGAAGAAGAAGACTTCACTACGACCCTTTTTCCTTTTTACTCTCTACTCCTACTCTTAATAAAAACTCTTAAAATGCAGTGGAAGAACAATAGAAGTACCCTTCAAAATGCAGTGGAAGAGCCTCTTAAAGCCTCTCTTTCAAAACGCAGTGGAAGAGCCTCCTAAAGCCTCCTCTAATCTTTCCTAAGACACTCTTTAAATAGTAAACCAAAAAGTGCCTTGGTGTCTCTTCAAAATGTGTCCAGATTCGATGTATCTACCAAGGAACATACCCCCTCATTCAAACTTGTCGCCCAAAAGAAGTTATGGTAGTTACCACCAAGAGTTGCATCCCATCTCCTTTGAAATTGGCGCCAAATACATGAAGATTTTGATTTTTAACTGTGGCGGCTAAGCGCCGGCCCAACGGCACTTTGCCGCCAGTGCTAAAATTTTGATTTTTCATTATTTTTGATCCAATTTTTCTCCTTTCATCATGACCATCCATTTTCATCATACCTGTAGGAAAAACACAAAATACCTTCCCTTAAAGTGCAATATCATTAAAAATAGGTATAAAAATGTGCATAAAAATACTATATATTTTAGTTGTATCATCCTCCAGCAGTGACAGGCTTACAAAGTTTATTCCACATTACCCAGTGCATTTTTTTATGCTGGCCTTACCATAGAAATTTGTTAAAAGTGGTTTCAAGGAGCTTTTGAGTGCTCTTCTTTATCCTTATCATATGAATAGTGTAAAGAGGAAGGGTAGTGAGGATGCTCTTCAACAAGGTCACTCTACCTCTATTAGACAGAAAAGTGTTGGCCCAACAGTTAATATAAGTGGTAATCTTATGAATGACTGCATCAAATGAGTTTGATTCAGTCTGCCTTTCATCAATTGTACCCCAAGATAGTTCAGTGGTAAGGTTGTAAAAGAGAAGCCAGTAAAATTCTTGATCTAATTTTTATTGTTGATGTTCAGGTGTTTTCAAGTGAGAAATTGACACTTCTCTTAATTTAGCTCCAGCCTAGACACTTCCTCCAAATGGATCAAAATTTGCATATTATTCCTTACAGCCTGTTTATTGCCATTATTAAAAATGATTACATCATCGACATATGCAAGATGATTGATTACTAGAGTAATGCTGTGATGAAAACACATAAAAGGATGATTAGTATGAGCTAAATTTAAAAGCCTTGAGAAGTAATCAAAAGCCAAAATGAAGATTTTAGGGGATAAGGGGTCCCCCTGTTTGATGCCCCTGCCAGCAGAAAAGAAGCCATGAGAAGTTCCATTAATGAGTACAATATAATTGGTGTTAAAGAGCCATCTTCTAATAAAATTACAGAAAGTAGGGGTAAAACCGCTAGCATTGAGAACACTATCTATAAAGTTCCAGCCGATGGAGTCATATGCCTTCTTAAGATCCAGTTTATAGATTAGATTATGACCCCTGCAAGATTTATCAAGATCAAGAATCAATTCCTGTTCAAGAAGAATACTGTGTGAGATGGTTCTGCCCTGATTGGTTAGAAGAAATGAGTTTATGGAGGTGTGGTTGAATTCTGTGTACCATGATTTTGTTGATGTTTTTGATGATGGTGTTGTTTAAACTTATTAGTCTGAAATCATTCCAGTTAGACTTCTTTTTACCTTTAGAAATTAAGACAATGTTGGTTAAGGAGAAATAATTGGGCAGAGAAGTACCAGAAAAAAGGATTGAATAGCAGCTATGACATCATCCTTAAAAATATCCCAGGCTTTTTTATAAAATTCAGCAGTATACCCATCAGGTCCAGTGACCTTGTTACCATCAATAGTGTTCAATGCCTTCCAGATTTCAGCTTCATCAGGTAAATTAGTTAATTTTTGTTGGTTTACATACTCCCTATCTCCAAAGAACATCTCAGTGTGAATTCTTGGAGTCTCATTTAAATTAGGAGACAGTAAATTGTGGAGTAGTGTACAACACTCTGGGCAATTAGCAAAGGAACAGATATAAGTTGCCCTTGGTTATTTTTAATACTGATGATTGCATTACATTGTCTTCTATACTTAATCATAGCAAGGAAGTATCTTGAATTCCTATCCCCAAATAGAAATTTTTTCACTGCAGCTTTTTGTTTCAAAAATTGCTCTTCCACCTCAAGATCCTGTGAAAATTGTTCTTGCGCCTCTATAAGCAGATGTTCATTTTCCATCCCAGTAGCGTGTTCACATTCCAACCTGGATAAATTCAATTTAGCCACACCGATCTGATGGAAAACATTCCCAAATACTTCATTGTTCCACCTCCTCAGATGTTGTGCCAGGTTTTTCTGTAATCTCCATAACTTAGTGAGTGAGTTGTCCCCACCCCCAAAGGTAGTTCTCCAACCTGCTTTAACCTCACCAACAAAATTTTGGTGATCGGTCCAGACATTAAGAAATCTATAAGGGGATGTCAAACCTCTTGCCATAGTGGAGATCTTAATCAGAAGGGGTGAATGGTCTGAAGATGATCTAGGGAGATGGTGAATTTGAGTGATGGGAAATGTGTCCATTTAGTCTCCATTAGCCAAGAATCTGTCAATTCTTTCCAAAATCTTCCCTCTCTTCCATGTGAAAGCTTGACTAAAGAAACCCAAATCAAAAAGTCTAGGAGCTTGGATGTTGTGTGAAAATTGACACATGCTATTAAGATTAGGAGTCCTACCCCTATCTTTTCACTAGGATCCTTAATGTTGTTAAAGTCACCTCCAACTTGCCAGTTGCCAACTGTAGATGTACTGAGTGCCTTTATGTCATTCCAAAGGGTGTCCTTATTAGAACCTGAACTTCCAACATAAACAAATGTAGAAAAACCATAAAATTGGTCCAAACAGAATTCCAAATGAAGGAACTGGTTGTTATCTATAAGGATGTTACAGTGTAATTCATTAATGTAGAACAGCCATATTTTGTTATTGGTATTGGAGTAGAAGTTGTAGCCATGAAATTTCTTTCTGATTTTCATAATATTCTTGTGTACCATTGGTTCTAACAATGCTATAATCCAAAATTGATAAGTCCTATTAAGGTGATTGAGTCAGTTAAGGGTGCCAGGACTGGAAACCCCCCTAACATTCCAACATAGCAGGTTAATCATGATGCAAGGATTTCCCTGCCCTGGTCAATCTAGGGAGGGAACCTTTTTGAGAGTTACTTGAGACATCTCCAATAATGTTACCCTGAGATAAGTGCCTGAGCTCAAGGGCATCCTTCCTTCTTCTTTTGCTTCTCTGCACAGTCCAGTCCTCCTCAAGAGCGTTAGCCATTTTCATCAGTTCTTCTTCTAAGTTGGCATCTATTACCTATGTTCGTACCTCCTTAACTTCTCTAGAAGCTATAAAAGTTTCTCCTACCTCTGAACTATTGGAAATTCCAATATTCTCAGGAGGTTTCCCCATCTAAACATTAGGGGCAATTGAGATATTCCTGTCAGTAGTATGAATAGTATCAGAGGAATGCAGATTTGCATTGATCATAGTCTTAGTACCGCATGGTAAGGATGAGTTGACTCTGGAAGTTCCTTTGAAATTTTGCTTTCCACAATACAACTCTACAGAGGTTGGTGCCCAACTCTGATGACTCTAATAAAAACTTTAAATTTCAATAAAAACTAGATACAAGGATGAGAGAAAATTGGTGAGAAGAAGGCTTCACACCAACCATTTTTCCTTTCTTACTCTCTACTCTCTACTCTCTACTAACAACTATATAAAAGAAGAACTCCAAAATCTTAATCATAACACACCTTAAAAACACTAACTACAACTACTCCAACAACAACACACTTTGCAAATTATGAGGCTTTATTTTTATATTTTTCCAAAAGGTGCCTTGGTGTCTCTTCAAATCATGTCCAGATTCAATGTATCCACCAAAAGATGCATCCCTTCAACAACATTTGCCGCCCAAAGGAATTTAAGGAAGTCACCACCAAAAGTTGCTTCAAACACCCCTTGAAAATGGCACCAAATTTGATTAAAATTCAATTTTTAATTGTGGCGCGTAAGCACGGGCACTTTGGCGCTTAAACGCAAGAGGCCAAATTTCTCAAACTTCATAATTTTGCTCCAAATTTGATCATTTTTCGCTCCTTTCATAATAATTAATCATTTTCATCATAATTGCAAGGAAAACACAAAACACCTTCCATTAAAGTACAATATCATCAAAAATAGTTATAAAAATGTGCATGAAAGCACTATATATTTTAGGTGTATCAAAATCCCCCAAATTTAAAATGTTACTTGTCCTCAAGTGACTCTTAACCATAAAAATTTTAACATTCAAATTATGTAAATGATTTTCTTATGAAGGTTTCAAAATTTTGTTCTAGAAATGAAATAATCCAATTTAGAAAAAATTTTAGTAAATAAGACCAATTTAACGTTTAGAAAGTTCTTAAGTAAATGATAATGAAAATATAAGTTTCTATCTAATTCAGAAATATTTGTAGATTTTTCAAAATATAGGATTCAAACATTTTATTTTTCTCACTTAAAAATTTTAATTGAAAATAATTTTACTTACTATATTATAACCTTAACTTTTAGAATTTCTCAAAACTTATATTTTTAAACTTTAGGCATGGTACCAATTTTTTATTAGGCCCTTAAATCCTCATGCTTCTACTTCCTTTTCATATACTATTTTTCACTTTTTTCTCTTTTTCTTTTTTGTTTTCTTTTCTTTTCTTCTTTATTTTTTCTTTCTTTTTTTTTCTTTTTTTTTCCTTTTTTTTCATATAAGGCAAGGATTACTGTGTCTGGATAGGCCTTTAATGATTTTGAATTCCACCCTTCCATTTAAAATATAGGTCTGATATGTATATTTCACTAAAAAATCATAATAATGGTGTTGAAAATTATTTCTCAATAAAAGAAATTTAAGCTCGAAAATTAAAAGTTAAATCTTCTATTCATCCAAAAATACTACATTTCTTATTAAAGATAGTTTACTATATTTAAAATTTCTTTATTAAGAGCATTTTAAATTTAAAATTTTCATTATTACTATAAATTTTAACTAAATTCTTTTATTCATTTCCATATTCAAAATTTTGTTTCCCTAATATAACTTCATATACATAATTATTTTCAATCAAAAACTAAATTTATTTTAAGTATGCTTGAGAACAAATAATATTTTAGGTTTTTTTAAAATTTAGTTTTTTAAATTCCCCCAAACTTTAATTTTTAGTCAGGATAAAAACATTTAAGCATAAGAAATGATAAGTGAGAATTAAAAACTAAAATAACATGCTTGTAGGAATTTCAATATCCTAAATATGCAAGTATAACAGTTTTAAAGAAAAACAGGAATAAAAAGAAACTAAATTCAGTTTTTCTTAAAATAAAAATTTCAAAAACCTTCTATAGTAGTGGAGTTTTTCAAAGCAAATACACACCAACTTAACAAACCTAAAATCACAACAATACTAATTAATAACTAGTAGTAGATTTTGAAAAGTTTTAAAGATGCAATTTTCAAATAGTGGTTTTTAATAATGTTCTACATTTCCTAATAGATTTTGAATTAATTTACACTCTATCAAAAATTTAAACACTAAATACACAGTTAAAACATTTACCACCACACACATATCACAAACTACAACATAAAACATTAATTTATCACATAAACATCTGAATGTGCATAAAAAGAAATAGTCCAACTATGCTCTATACAAAATCAGAGTTCATATCATAAATACATCACACAACAATTAAACATCACATATAAAAACACCAAAATAAAAACATAACTTCACATAAGAAATCACAAAACTAAACAAACGCAACAGGACAACCCTAACCATCATCCTCATCATCATCTTCTTCATTCTAGTCTCTGGATGGCACATAAGGTATATAAAATGGAAAAGGGGGCATCTCAGCACTTTGATCACCCCTAATCACTCTATCCATATACTGCTGATGATTCTCCTCATATTCATCATGCTTAACAATATACCTGTCAATATTTTCAATCTTACCATCCATATCTCTAACATTCTCTCGGGTAAGACTCACTTTCTTCAAAATCTTCTTTAATAGTCCAGTTTGTGAATCACTAAATGATGATGCTCTAGAATTAGTGACACGTTTAATAGAAGCAGTAGAAGCAGAAGCAGTGGAAGCTCTAAATCCTCCTCTCCAGCCAAACTCTGAATGTACAGTGTAAACACCAACATTAACACTGGTCTTAATGACTGAAGTAGTAGCAGATCATGCACAATTCATCACATAATAAAAAATAATAGCCCCTACGTCAATAGGCTTTCCTTGCTGAATACAATGGTTCAGAATAGTTCTCTCCCTTGTAACTTCACTAATATGACTTGAAGGTAATAGTTTAGATGAGATAAAATAATGTCACACCTTTGAAATGTCATTCAACTTAGAGTCAGAAAATTTACTCTTCTTTCATTTGTTATTTTCCATAAACCTCTTCCATCAGTTAGAAAAGATATTGTCTCATCTAATTCTCCTTCAGTAGGATGATAATTAGCATAAAAACAAAACAATGCAGGTGGCAAGTGGTAGAAGACATTGATTACAGCAGGTGAAAAATGCACTTATTCACCTCGAACCATCACTAAATTCTCTTCTGCTGCGAGCGAGTTTGCATAAAACTCCCTGACCATAGAAACAACAGTGACAGCACAAAAGTAACAGTAATTCTCCCAATACCTTCTAGTAATCATTTCTTCAATAACTTCTCCTGGCTTACTAAATACACATTCAGGAATCAATTTATGTGACGATAATGCATCGACATATCAATCCTCTACTCTTGCACTAACAAATTTCTTGGAATCAAAATTTGCTTTCTCTTTCGACCGCTTTGACTTTGGAGCCATCTCTAAAAAAATCACAAAAATTCACAATAAATTCCAAAATTAAACTAAACCTGCTAATTTAACTTCCAAAGGTAATTTCCACTAAATTCAAGCAATTTCTCATGTTTTTGCTCAAATTTCACCATAAATAATGATTTTAAGATTTTTCAATAACTTACTCAAAATATATGGTGAAAATAAAAATTTTTTACTTAGGAGTAGTGCTCATACCTCAAAGAATTCAAATCTTACAAATCTCGTTGAAATCGACTCTTAATTGATCCAACCTAAGGATGGCCCAAATCCTATTTCACGATTTTGAGAGGTTGAGGGTGATGGGAGATGTTAAAAATGTCAATTTTTTGGTTTTTAACTGCATAAAACCAATTTTTGCAAACCAGAGCTTAAGCGCGAGGCATCGACGCTTAGCCGTGAAATCTGGCGCTTAGGCTCCAGTACCCTGATTTTCACAATTAATTTAAAATTGTACTAAACCCTTTGGTTAATCACCCTAAATCACTTCAAATAATCATTTCTTCCCCATAAATTTTTCTAATTCTCCAAAGTAAGTTAAATTTCCATCAATTCCAAATAAATTTCACACAAACACAAACATTCATTTAATTAAAACAACCACACTAAATACAAACTAAAAATATCTATACAAACATTTTGGATGAAATTTCCCAATACACAATGATCCAAATACATAAAAACAAAGATAAATTTACATCATTAAGTTGTAACAAACACACATTAAAGTTCAATAAAACAAAAACATATAACACTTAACACATAAAAACTACAACACTAGACTATACTCAAACTAATTCCAATCTCCATTAGGTGGAATATATCCAGAACCACCATTAGCTCCATTTGAACCACCTGGAACATAAATCTGATAAAATGGGCGATGGTTGAAAACTCACATCTTCTTCTTCTAACCATTATTTTTCAGAAACATCGCCTTATCTGCTTCTTCCACATGACTTCTATGACTAAATTGCATTTTAAGTTTCCATCCCATATGCGCTAAATGAGCGTTAGTTTCATTTACCTTTGCTTCAATTAACTCCACATGGGCTTCAATCTTCGCAATCCTTTCTGCAATACCTTGAATACTAACTACTAAGAATCTGTTGTATAACTCTTGTGCACTTTCACTAATAAATTTCTTCTTGTTGGTTTCCTCCTTCTTCTTAATTTCACTCTCCCAAGAAGACATTTTTGCATTCAAAACACTCTTCTTAAGACTCGGGAATGAAAATAGGGCCTGGGGTAAGTGTTTCTCTTAATTCAGGGTCTTTTTATAGATATGCGAAGTACAAAAACTGACCCTAGATGTTTTAAAACTCCAAAATAACTTCTAAAACCACTTCCCCATGATTTTGGCTTCTAGAAATTCATTTATCACATTTTTCATAACTGTGTCGCTTAAGCGCCAACCAGTCGGTGCTTAGCCACTAGTGCACATTTTTGCACAGGTCTGCCAAATGTCTAAATTTTTCATTCTGACTCTTTTTAGTCATCAAATAATATCAAATAAACACCACTATAACCAATCTCTCCAAAATACTACCACATAATCATAAAAACAAAGCACACAAAGCAAACATAAAGCAAAGCACACCGATAACTATGGGTTGCCTCCCACAATGCTCTTGGTTTAATGTCTTCGGCCTGAAATACCCGGAACTTATTCTGAGTGACCCAATATCAAATTCTCATCAGATTTAAGTTGATCAACTGAAAAATAAGGTTTAATTCTATGACCATTAACTTTGAATATTTTTCCAGTTTTAGGATCTTGAATATCCAAAGCTCCATAAGAATAAACTTTTATCATAATAAATGGACCCATCCATTTGGACGTAAGTTTTTCAGAAAAAATTCTCAACTTGGCATTATACAATAGAACTTTTTGTCCTAGCTCAAGATTTTTAGTAAGAATCTTCTGATCATGCCATAATTTTATCTTCTATTTATAAATTTTAGTATTTTCATAAGATTCATTCCTTATCTCTTCAAGCTCATTTGATTGCAATAATCTCTTCTCAGCAACATCCTTCAAATTATATTGAACTCTTTTATAGGCCAATATGCTTTATGCTCAAGTTCAACAGGTAAATCACAAGTTTTTCCAAAAATTAGCCTATATGGGGACATCCCTATAAGAATTTTGTAAGCAGTCCTATAAGCCCACAAAGCATAATCCAGTTTGATTGACCAATCCTTTCTATTTGGATTAACTGACTTTTCCAATATTCTTTTAATTTCACGATTGGATAAATCAACCAAACCAATTGTCTACGGATGATAAGCAGTAGCAATGCAATGGTTAATTTGTATTGCTTTACTAACTTCTCCATAATCTCATTTCTAAAATGACTTCCCCATCCCCCATCTGTTATGATTACTCTTGGTATTCCAAATCTGTAAAATATATTCTTTCTTAAAAACTTTGCAACACTTTGAGCATCACATTGAGGTAAAGCAACAGCTTCAATCCATTTGGATACATAGTCTACTGCTATTAAAATATAAATCTTTCTAAAAGATGGTGTAAATGGTCCCATGAAATCTAATCCGCAAACATCAAATATTTCAACTTCCAAAATAAAATTGAGGGGTATCTCGTTTCTTCTAGAAATATTTCCTACACGCTGACATCGATCACAATTTTTAATATATGCATTAACATATTTAAAAATTGTAAGCCAATAAAATCCAGATTGTAAAATTCTATAAGCACTTCTATCAACTCCAAAATGTCCCCCACAATCAGAATTATGACATTTTTGAATAATTTCATAAGTTTCTTCTAAAGGCACACATCTTGGAATGATCAGATCCTTTCCTTGTTTATATAAAAATGGGTCATCCCAAAACTAATTTTTAGCATCAGATAAAAATTTCTTCCTCTCCTGGTATGTCAACCCATATGGTAAAATATCATTGATAATAAAGTTTACAATGTGTGCATACCATAGAATACGCCACTCATTAATAGTGAACAATTTTTCATCAAGAAAATGTTCATTAATTTCTTCAGTATCACTAAGAGAATTTTCACTTTCAAGCCTAGACAAATGATCAGCAATTTGATTTTCAGCACCCTTCTTATCAACTATCTCAAAATCAAATTCTTGCAAAAGAAGAATCCATCTAATCAATCTCGGTTTCGCATCTTTATTCTTCATTAAATATTTGATAGCAGAATGATCAGTATGCACTACACATTTAGTTCCTATTAAATATGATATAAATTTATCAAAAGTAAATACTATAGCTAATAACTCTTTCTCAGTAGAGGTATAGTTAATTTGAGCTTCATTAAGAGTTCTACTAGCATAGTAATTACTTTGAAAATTTTATCATATTTCTGACCCAAAACAACACCAATAGCATAATCATTAGCATCACATATTATTTCAAAAGGTTTTTCCCAATTTGGTGAAATTATAATAGGTGAAGTGATTAATTTTTCTTTTAAAGTTTCAAAAGCATTTAGACATTCATTATCAAAATAAAAAATTACATCCTTTTCCAATAAACGACATAAGGGTTTTCAAATTTTTGAAACGTCTTTAATGTAACGCATATAGAATCCACTATGTCCCAAAAAATTTCTAATTCCCTTTACATTTGTCGGACAAGGTAAATTAGAGATAACTTGAATTTTTGCAGGATCTGCCTCTAAACCTTTTTCTGATATTCTATGTCTTAATACAATTCCTCCTGCTACCATAAATTGGTATATTTCTCAATTAAGGACCAAATTAGTTTCTTCACAGCGTTTTAGAAATTTAGATAAATGTTTTGAACATGATTCAAATGAACTTTCAAACACTGAAAATTCATCCATAAAAACTTCAATCCCTTTTTTCAATTAAATCACAGAAAATAGCCATCATACTGTTGACATCATTTTTGATGAGGTCTTCTCTTCTTTTTAGTACTTAGGATCTAGCCTTAGGCTTTTCCTTTGACTATCTTAGAGAACTAGAAGTGGAACCCACCCTTTAGAAGTCCAACCACCTCTTGACTCCCTGCAAACCCCACAAGCTTGATTGTAGACCCCTAATCACCTAGAGGGTTGAAATGAAATGTGAAGGTTTAAAGGATGAGTTCCTTATAGGACTCTTTGGCCTTAGGAGCGCCTACAGGTGGCACAGTGCAGTGAAGGGCTGACTTACACATACACTACACTTATGCACTACACTTCCACACACCTCCTAAAAACACACCCATACTCAACTTGACCTCCCGACTCATGTAGATGATTCACATGGATGGTCGCTTAACCCCTAAGCCCTTGGCAAGAGGTTAGGAACAACATAGTGGATGCCTCAAATGAGTCCCTTCATGGCTCATGTGGGCTTGATATGGCTTCATGGCTCAACCAAAATGATTTCATTCCACTTACATTCACCTAATCTTCAATTTTCCAAATTTTCGATTTTTGACCCCGGGACCCTACACACTTTAGTCAGACCCAAAACCCTTGAAATTACCCAAAATTTGCAAAATCACCTAAATTGCCCAAAATTCCTCAAAACCATTCCTAAAAATTTCCACATTACTCAAATTGATCATCCATACCCAAAAATATCAAAAATTCCAAGAATACCTCCCAATACCCTCCAAATACCCAAAATACCCCCCTTGACCCAAAAATCCAAAAAATTCAAAAAATTCCCAGAAAATTTCAGAAAATTCCAAATATTCCCAATTTCATTTTGTTCAACTACACCATGGGCTAATTATGTCAATTTACCCCACTTTTGTCAAAACCCCCAATTTGACACATTTTAACCCTAAATGAACCCAATGTCAAACCAAACCTACCCAATTGACCCAAATTCTGGTCCAATTCAATTATAAACTTCAATTCAACATTCCCAACACCAATCTAGACCAAATCCAAGTCCAATTTGATTGACATTTGGATCCAATTTCACTTTTGGCCTTAAAGCCCAATTTGGACACATGACCCAAACTCACCCAATTCAACTCCAATTAACCCCAAATCTTTTCTAAACCTTCCTTAGCATCCCCACAAACAAAACACTAACATGATTTACCCAAAATTTAGGCCCAAACCCCACTCAAATTTAACCCAAAGCTAAAAGGCCCAATTTTGACCTAAACCCAAACCTAACCCAAATGAGCCCAAACCCCAAAATCAAAGCCCAACCAAATTCAAAACCTCTTTAAAACACTCCCATAAACATTTCTCGACATTAATTTTACATCAATTTCAACCCTAGCCCAACATTGGCCCAAATTATCCTAATTTGACCTATATTGGCCCATTCACCAAAGGAGCCCAAATTCAACCCAATTCAAACCCAAATCACTCCCAATTTGCTCCAAGTCACTCATGACACATCTATGAGCTAAACCCAACAATTATTTGGCCCAAGCCTTTGCCAAAATTTCATCCTAAAATCCATTTTAAAATCCAAAAGCCCACTTCCCTAAACCATTTTAAAAGCCCATTTCCACCAAATACAAAAGCCCAAAATTGGCTCTAAAGCCCACATGGCAATTTCTTTTCATCATACCTTTAATTGATATGACCCCTAAGTTTCAAAATCATCATTAAACCATTCCAAATCAAGCTTCATACAAATTCCCATCAAATTACCAAAAATTTCTAAAATCCATTTTCATGAAATTGACCAAGCTTTTCCACTAAGCCAAAGACAAGCCATGCAAGCCATGGACAAGCCACATGAAGCCATGGAAGGTTTGACATGTGATCAAGCCATTAATGGCAAAAGGAGGAGCCTCTTTTAAGCCCCCTTAAAAAGGTTTTAACCCTTTTAATGCTTCACCTTAACCCATGATTAATCAAAATATTCATGGATGGTGACTTCTCCACCCTTTCCTAGCTGATCCACCTGATCCTCCCTCAGCCCAAATCGGCCATGGGGAGGTGAACCAAGCCCAAAAGGTGGGTTGACCCATTTGGACCCAAAATGAGCTCCTCCCCATTCCATTTCAATTCAACTCCTTTACACATGTCCATGGCCGATTAGTTGCACTAAGCCCCGACCACGACCTCCACGACCTTGAGGGTGACCTGACCCTGGCCGGCCAGCAACCACAGCCGCCGGAAACCACCAGGCCGAGAGCTCACATGTGAGCCCAAACTTGGAATTCTCACCTGCTGAGCTGCCCCCATCCTCAGTGGCCATTGCAGCTGTTCTTCTCTTGCCAAGAGCAGCTGATCCCAAGCCCTAACTCTCCCAGGAGGCCCTCCGCCCTCTCTATTTAAACACCACCCCCTCTCGGCCATGGGAGGTGCTGGAACCGGACCTTGCGAAACCACCGCCAAAATTGTTCCGAACACTCTCAATACTTAGAGTACTTGATCCCAGAGTGACAATTTGCCCTAATCCCCACCAACGGAGCCCGATTTCTCGACCGAAATTCCACCCAAAACCAGGACACTTCTCCACGGTGGATCGATCCTCAAATTGATTGGTCCTACACCTTCACCGGACCAAGGCGAGGAGTCCACGGCAAAAGCCCCCTCTCCGGGCCACCCGGTTGCTCCGGCCTCCAAGCTTTGTGATCGGGTGTGGTCGAAATCATACCTAGGCGATTCACCGGACCGGGAGACTTCATCCGGAGCTTGCTTGGGATCTAATCGTAGGTGACACAACCCTCGGATTGAAGCCACACTTCTGCGAGCAAAGGTATGAGCTAATTCTTCATCCCGAGCTTACGGAGATTCTCGATTTCAAATGCTTTAATTTCAATGCATGATCACCATATAGATGTATTCGTCTCTTCGAGACGAATCCATGGAAACATAAGAACACGAAAATCCATTGAGTATTGAGTGAGATATTAGGGATTTAGTGTGGACGAGCTGTCGGGTGAGGACGCTTGAGGACGATGAACGGATGCCGTTCATTTAATACACGAGCGGACGGACGGCCGGGATCGCGTCGGATCGGGAGATGGAAAGACACGGCGGGGCCCGGAGCGGCGGAGTCGGATGGCGGCGTCGAACCGAACGCGTCGCGTGGCCTTTCGGAGGCTGCCGAGGTTGACGCGGCGCCGCGTGGATAAATAGAAAATTAGGGTATTTTTTATTTATTTAATTCCCCTAAACTTCAAAAATGCATAACTTTGTGTAGGAAAATCGGAAAAATAAAATAAAAATACCCTCTTGCTCAGTGAACGGAGGAGAATAATGTGGAAAAAAAATTATTTAATTTCATCAAGTATTTTATTTTTAATGATTTATTTCCCTTCTGCATTGTTTTAATTCTCCATGCATATAGGAAATTCACCATGGCATGAGACCATAGGGCTTTTGAAGCATCTGAATTTGGGAACATTCCCTGAATTTTCCAAAGTCAGAGGCCATCCCTATGAAAAGTTATTGATTTTTCAAATTCATGTTGTTGTTTTAAGTATTTTAATTCCAATAATTAGCATGTTGTGAAATAAATTCTAGGAAAATTTGGCGATGTCTCTTATGACCAGAGGATTCTAGGAAAAATAGGTTTTGGATTAATTTATTTAAAATAACCCTAATTGGCTTAAACACTCAAAATAGCTCCTTAATTAATTAGAGTTAACCATATATCAAATTGACTTGAAATCAATTCTCCACTGACCTTTAGGATCGGAGGAACCCACCATAAAATTTGAAGTCAATTGGACTTGGTTAGCTCTACTAAATGGGTTGATTAAGCCGATTTAGCTATTTTAAACTTTAAAAATTCATAACTTTCAAAATACCTTTCAAAAATTCACCAAATTGGTTTTGGAGCCTCTCTAATATCAGGGGAATTTAAGAAAATTAAAATTTCAATTTTCTAAAAAAGTTGATTTTTTGATATTATTTTAATATTTTAATAATTAAAAAATAATAAAAATCACAAAAATAATAAAATTGACCAAAATGTCACATTTTGAATTTTAATCACTTAGGAACAAATCCTATATTTTTCTTAGGTCTATTTAATGAGATATTAAATTTTAAAGCCCTAGGGTAATTTTAAAATTAAAAAAAAAATGTATTTTCTAGCATTTTCACTAAAATAATTATAATAAATCAAAGAAAAATCAGAAAATTGCAAAAATTGATTCTCTGATTTCCTTGATATTAGAAAGATTTTTGAAAAATATAAATTTCATTTTTCAACCTTTACTTTATTTTTAAATTAATTAATACTCCAAAACTTAAAATAATTATAATAAAAATAATATAATTCAAAAAATCACCAAAATTGGCCCAAGTGGTCCTTTGGTCATCAGGAATGTCCCATAATTTTCTTAAGGGCAGAAAATTTCCATTGGTCATATTATTAAATTTTCCTTGGAAATCCCTATTTTCCACCAAAAATAATTACATAAATAAATGAAATACAGAAAAATAACATTTTCTCCTCTCATGTCTTTATTAGCATATGAGTGAAGTCACATAAAAATTTCAAGTTCATTTAGGCTCAATTTAGTGAGATATGAAATTATTAAGCTTGAAGGGCAAAATGGTAATTAAAATTTTAACCCTTAATTAAAACTTTAGGTTTAATAAAAAATTAACAAGTAAAATATTTGATCCTAATCTGATTTGGATGATTGAAACTTAAATAATTAAAGGGTAGAAACCTACTAAACAATTTAAAATAATTGAAATAAACCTTAATTAAATAATTGATTAAATTTGGAAGAATAATAAAATTAGAATTATTAAAATATGGATATTATTAGGAAGAGATTTATTCTTTAATTTAAAAATCCCTAAATTAATCATCTCAATAGTATTTAATTCTTAATTAAAATAATAATTCAAATTTAAGTTTTAAAATGTTAAAGGACTTAATCATTAAATTAAATTAAAAAAAAAGTTAAATTATTAAACTCTTTTTAAATTTTCAATTAAATTAAAATTAAAAATAAAATTAAATTAAAGATTAAATTAAATTAAATCAAACAAATTAAATTAATTTAAATTAAATTAAATCAAATAAATTAAATTAAATTAAATTAAACAAATTAAATTTAATTTAATTAAATTTAATTAAAATTAAATGAAATTAATTAAATAAAAATTAAATTAATTAAAAAAAATAAATAATTAAATTAAATTAAATTAAATTAAATTAAAAAAAATTAAAAAAAATTAAATAATAGAATCAAGTTAAAATTAAAATCAAGTTAAATTGAATCAAAATTGAAACTAAATATAAAGCAACTTGAACACTATTCCAAATTTAAACCCTTTAACTGAACTTAAACTAAATCACAAATCATTGGAACACCAATTTGCCCTCGAAAACTTTTATTATCATAACTCCTAAATAGAACATTAAATGAAATGTTACTCCACTTATAGGATATTCAAATGTCCTAGTTCATTGAGTAAGATAACAACAAAACTTGAATTCCGGACGATTAATTCATTTGTATGATTAAATTCATTTGGACTTAAAACAATTCTAGCAATATTGAAAAGATGTTTGAGATTCTTCTTAAACACTTTCTCAATATGATAGGATGTTTATAAGAACAATCGAACTTAATTATTCTTTGATGAAGAAAATCGTCCTCAAACTAAAACACAAGGACACTAGACGTCATAGGAAATGACTAGCTATAGGATTAGGAATTTGGTAGAAAACCATAACCCTTCCCTTAGTTTTACCTAGGAACTTGCTTAAATATTCTAATTGTGTTTTAAGTACAGCTTGGGATGACGGGAAGACCCTCCGAGTACGCTTTTATTTTATTGCAATTTACTTTATTGCAATTTATTCAATCGCATCGTAATTACTTTTCTTGCATGATAAACAAATTGTTGCATGAAAACCCACACCTTTAGGATAGTCCCTAAAACTGAAACCAAAACTAAGTAAAAAGTCATTGCAAGATAAAATTCACCGCCACAACATTTCAAAATATAAAACAACTCAAAATTTAATCACAAACGAGAACACAAAACTACAATTACAACTAAATTAAAACGTCTTGTTGGATGATCGGGAATACCTCGGATGATGTAACCTACGTGTTGCTAACGGGATTTCCCACGGTCTACATGAAAGTGTGGAACTCATTCAGTTGAGTTTAGCAAATTCATCTGGACTAAGTGAATCCGATAAAAATAACGATGCCGGAAGGATGGAACCGTGGGATCTTAACCGGTGTTGTTATAATCAATTTTAAGGTTTGTTTTAATTAAAATATTAAAAATACTTGGAAATTAAGATTTTCCCTAAACCAAAACACTTCTCTCATTTCCTGATTTATGACTTCTATAACTAAACCTCTGCAACAACAACAAGGAGCTCGGAGCATGGTAGGCAGCACGGCCATCGTCATCAGCGAAACCTGAGTCTACTTCAGCTAAACATTCCTAGAATTAAACAACAAAGCCATAGGATTTTGAGGTAGTTTACCTAGTGCAACATAAATCCTCAACTCTTTTTTAGGCATTTGCATAGCATATTAAGCCCTAACCGGTCTTAGGATTCCGAGGTAGTCGTCCGATATGACATAAACCCTCATAACTTCAAGGCTATTTATGTGATTCTATCATATAAATATAAGTCCTAATTAATTAAAATTGGCAAGATCAAAACATTAAATAGATATTAGGATCTTTCTAAATTCAAGCCAAACAATAGGATAGCCGGGAAATTACCGAAGTTCGCTTCGAATCCGTAATTTCTCCTACCTTTCTTCCTTTGGAATCCCAAAATAAAATCTTCCAAATTTGATCCATTCCCTATTGAAATTCCAAAATTCAATCCTTTGAAAACTTAAACTTTGAAATTCTTGAGAGCAGAATTATTGATTATTATCGAGAGTTTTCTTAGGTGATTCCTGTCACTTAAGATGTAATTAACTATAGGGGCTTGCCCTTATAGGGAATTTTAAAGAACCCGAGTAATATAAACCTCGTTTAATGCTTTCATATTAAGCAGGGGAATTTGTCGGCTTATAAAATTGGTTCGCAGACCAAACGGATGTCACAAACCTTTCTAGTTTATCTAACCGAGCCCCATTATCAAGCAGTGTGTCTATTCTTCGGGATAGATACACGGTTTGTGGTGCGGTGCTCGTTTATGTGAACTATTTGGGATGTGAAATCAGTTTGACTTCATATCTTAAAATTTTCAAACTTAAAATTATTTTCAAAATCAAATACTACATATATATTTAAATCAAATATTCGCCGACAATTTACTGTAGGCGACCCCCTTTTCAAAACACAACCTAAAAATAAGCCGTACAATTTCTGGCGACTCCCCTGGGGACAATTCCTCTCTCCATTTTAATCAGACAATTCTGCTTTCAATCGGTAGTGTATCCATGTCCCTTGTAGATCAAACTACCCTTCTTTCCATTGGAATACTATGTTCATTTCTACCTTGAACAAGTATAGCCAACATTCTCTCGGATTTAGGAGCCTCTGTTTAGACACCCCTAAACAGAGAGGTTCTGAGATCCTTTTACCTCATTTCTGAGGTGGGGTGGACCCCCAATAGGTGTTAGTTTAGGAGTGATCCTTCGAGTCTAGAAGACTTGCATAAGGCTTTCTTTTCCTTTCCAACTCTGAATCGGATTCCTTACCATCTCTACACCTTTGAACATTCCGTTCTAAATAAACAAACCCTTTAATGAATGATTCTTTTAACAAATAACTCCTTATAAATACATGAACAAGAATGTGTTCGGACTCTTTTCGATTCCTTTCTTTTCATCCTAATGAGAAGAAGCATAACTTGGGACTGACAATCAGGATCTGCCCTGCAGAAATGAAGGCCCCAAAGCTGATTTTCTCCTTCACCAATGGACTCGACTTCGCTGTTTACAAGGATGAGCTGCCCGACAATGGGATCATCCGGTTTGGACAAGGATTCGAGAACACAAATGTCAAGATCACCGATGTTTCCCTTTTCGCATTGACAAACAAAGTATCTGAAGCTGAGAAGCCGTTGATCGAGTTCAACCTTAGGTCAACGCAAGAGTTTCCGCCCTGCAAAGATCCCGATCGAAAGGAGTCTTCGTTGTCCGTGAAGGATCTGTTCTTGCTACCCCCAGCTGGTCTAGTTGTCTCTGCACCTACCCGACGCACGCCGATTAAAGGGGAAGGAAATCCGAACTATGGCGAACCTGCTACCGTGGAGGGTACGGACTTTCTGTGAGACCTTCGTTTTTGAAATCGGGTTCAGCTCATGAATTCCATCACTAACACGGACCCAAAGAAGGAACAGAAGTAGGAAAATTGCCAGGAAGGCCAGAGCTGCCGAAGTTGCTTTCCTGGAGGAAATCACATAAATCCCTAAGTACACACCACTACCTGAATACATACCATTGCCTGAAGATACACCTTTTTTGGAAGGAAGTAGATTCCACCCCTTTCCGTCGCAGCTGACGAGAAAAATGTCCGCTGGATTGTTTCTACATTACCTCAACCAGCATACTACAACGACAGCAGAAAGAAAAGTGCTAGGATCACGCCATTTGCCCGACTACAGACTGTGATCGAGAAGCTAGCAAAGAAAGAGAAATGCCCCGTATCAGAGATTCTAAGAAGGATAGGGCGGGTGCCATTCAAATCCCGTCTTGGGTCATGAGTAGAACCTGCCATCGTTACAGAAAAACCAAATAAAAGGATGAAGGCTAGTCCGCCTATCGTTGTTTCGGGGTTGCAGATTAGGGAGGATACCACCTTCCGAGCATTTGGGCGACGGACCATCCGGTCCTAGACCTTCTGCTGCTAGAAGGATGGTATCGCGTCCCACTACTTGGACAACTAAGATTGAAACAACGACACGAGAAGGAAAGTTTCGTCGGGAGACTTGAATGCGAAAAAGCGCCACTGCAGTAAAGGGGACTCGTGAGAAGGGAACCCGACAGATATCACACGACAACTGCGAGGATGCACAGAAAAGACCGCTAGAGGACGCTATGGAAATGTTGAGGACTGATATTCGATGACTAGCAAAAGAAAAAGAAGAGAAATTCGGAGACGAGATTGATTCATCGAAATTCATGGACGATGAGTATGCAGAAATAAACATGGTCGAAACACGAGCTTCGTCAGCTTCACAAGGTGCTCCTGCAGCCACAGAAAGAGAGGAGCCAGAAGTGATGAGAAGACAACTTCAAGAGAAAGACGATACGATCGCCCAAATGGCGAAGAGAATGGAAGAGATGGTTGTAGCCCTAGCCACTCTCCAGAGTCAAGTGCAACCCCAAAGAGAGACACCCCAGAGGTCATTCACATTGTAGACGGAGGAAAGGAGATTACATCCGTCAACGGGGATGATCAGCTAAAGAAAGATACAACACAAAGTATGATTCCAGAAAAAGATATCAAGAGCTTGGTGGAACAACGAGTGCGAGAAGCCTTAGCACAATCAAAGAGCGGGACATCCATTCGGACGGGTAGACTTTACCGGAAGAATTTGACGTTGTCCAGTACCCAAAAGGCTTCGTACCACCTCTGTTCAAGACCTTTGATGGAACCGGGAACCCCCGACAGCATGTTGCACACTTTCGTGCCAGTTGTTGCAATGCCGGCGGGAGCGATGCATTACGCTTCCGATAATTCGTCAGCAGCCTGTCAGGGATCGCCTTTGATTGGTATGCAGAATTACCGAATGGTTCAGTGAAGACGTTCTCAGAACTAGAAAACCTCTTCATCAAGCGATTCGCCGGAGCTCAGCACCACATCACTATAGGTGATTTAGTGGTAGAGAAGCGAAGCCGAACGAAACTTTGGTGGATTACATACTTCGATGGAGAAATCTAAGTATGAAGTGTGAACCACAATTACAAGAACAACATGCAATCGGCATCTTACTTAAAAGCATTCCCGGCCCGATAGCACTTCTCCTCAAAGGATTCACTATTAAGACTTTCGAGAAGTTGTTAAGCAAGGCCGGAAGCCTGCAAGAGGAGGCAAAGCAATTAAGTTTCGCTGACAAGACAGACAAGCAAAAGCCTGTGAAGACTTTTGAAAAGAAATCCGGGATCGTTGCAGCAGTCGACAAAGGCAAGCAACCGATACAAATATCGTCCGAACGGCCGCAGCAACCTCAACAAAATTATCAACAACCTCGACCTAGCTATCAGTCATCTCGACAGTATGAACAACCGCCTCGTCCGCAACGTACATTAAGGGAGCTTCTGAGCAGAGAATATCCATTCAAAAATGAGGCAGTGCCAAAAATGTTCCGTAGTCTGATGAAGACTCCAGATTTCCAGCTGCCGAGCCTAAGAGACCGAAGAAGTTAACAAGAAAGGTGATCCCAACTTTTGCCCTTACCACCGGATGCTTGGGCACAAGATAGAAGATTGCATTACCTTCAAAAGTTGGCTCAATGACAACCTTCGGAAAGGGAATATAACAATCCCGAAGGATTACATAAAGGAACCCCAGAAAGGAGGTTCCGTCAATGTTGTCTCGACTGATCTCAACATTCCGATAGATCCCTATACAACTGATGATGGGTGGACTACCGCTTGGACGAGGTCTTCAAAAAAGATTTTAGACGGCATCCAAACCGCCTCGGTGCGAGCTTCAATTCAGAGTTTGAAACCTGTCAAGTCGGCACTATCACTTGCCATAGAAGAACCACCTCAACAGGAGACGATTGAAGAGAAGAAGAAAATCGGCGAAGAAGAGAGGACCGAGGCTCCTAAGGCTAGACTAGGGGCTGCTTATCCTAGGATAGTTGTTTCCGATTCGGGGGAGAAATCCCTCGAACCTCTGACTCTGTATGATTATTTGCTCACTCCGGTGGGATCTTATAATGATAAGGGTGATGGCGTTGGCTACGTTTTGACTGTTTCTAACGATTACGTAACTAGCGACAATCCGGACATCGATTTTGATACCAATGACAATTCTTAAATCATACACAATCTCGACGATCACGATGACAAAGAAGACATCCATCAAGGAGGTTACGAGAGTTCAACAAGCAACGAATCTATCTGCGAGTTTCGAGGAGCTCCGATCACAATAGAGTTAGAGCCTTCAGACTCTGAAGCTAATCAAGAAGAACCTGTCATTCCGATTCAGGAAGAAACACCAGCAAACTCAACACTAGATTCAGAAGAAATTACGAAGTTAACTTAAGAAGTGGAAGAGTTCTACCTCCGAGAATGGGTCCAAAGGACAAAGGAAAGCGAGTGGTTGTTCGGGAAGAACCAACCCCGGCGAAGAAATACCCATTCGGGAAGAAATCGAGACACATGGAAATAAAGTGGATCGCAACGTGCTAGCCCATCTTAGGAAACTACCGACCAGCCGAGCATCTACGACGCTCTCATCTTATCAAAGGAGATGAGAGAAGCTCCGATCGAGGCCTTACTTGATCCGAAATTTGCTTAGCTCAAATGGCCGGAGATTCCTTAGATGAGGTTTGTTCGTTAAAGGAACGACGAGGTGTTACCTTCACGGACAATGACCTATTACTTGGGACGACGAGACCACAACCGACCGTTGTACATTTCAGTTACAATTGGGAAGTTTACACTCTCCAGAGTATTGGTGGATCCAGGAGCATCAATCAATATAATGAGTCTTCGAACACTAGCATACTTGGAAATTGATGCTCTCGAGCTCGAGGCCGACAAAATGTTATTAAGAGGATTCAACCAGAAAGGAGAAAGAGCCCTCGGATCGATAACACTACTAATGAAGACCGGTGACTTAGCAAAGACGACCGCGAAATTTCACATAATTGATTCAGAAACGTCGTTCAACGCTCTACTGGGCCGACCATGGATACATGAAAACAGGATGGTACCATCATCTCTGCATCAGTGCATCAAATACTACGATGAAGGGGAACAATGCATCAAAGGTGACTTACAACCATTCTCCGTACATGAAATTGGAATTCATGAAGACGCAGCTTATTATGCACCACCGAAGAAAACAATCTTCTCCAGAGATACCATAACAAATGAAGCAAAGAAAGTTCGGGACAACGAAGAACCCGAAGTTCTAGTCCAACGATCACTCACCACTCCCTTACGGCGAGATCGTGAAGGTTTCTCCACAACTCGCATCCGAGGTCGAGGCCGGGGACGAGGTCGTGGTAGAGACATTAGGACAGTTGGACAGAGGAAACCAACCATCAATGTTGATTGGGAAGATAGTTCTGAAGAAGAAAAAGAGATCACACAAGAAGCAGCGACAATAAGTCGGAAGAAGCCGCAATTCAAAATCTCTCTCGAAGATGAGAAGAACGAAGAATACAAATCAATGTACGAGAAGATTAACCACTATGTACATACTATGACCACGACCCCGATTTATTCTAATAAGATCGAGGGTATGGTGGTCAAAGAGGTACGTAGCAACGGTGCAAAGCCAATCAAATTCGCCGTGGTGCTCCTTCCTCCAAAACTGAAAATAATGTACAATTTGAAGATGTCACTTCATCGGAATTAATGGAATTACCTTTTGAGTGGTACTCTCCCTATGTTTAAAATTTAATTCAGCGTGGTTTCTTACCTCGACAATGGACAAAAGGTCAATCACAACATTTTGAGAAATTATGGAATAACTCCGGTCGTCCACCAAATTCAAAGCATGGCCTCGGATTCGGCACAGTAGGATCAGTTAACGATACTGAATTTTGCTTGGTTGTCACTTGAGAGTCTAATGAAAACTGCATGGAAACTACAAAAGAATTTGAAGATTTACAAATTGGAGACGCTCCACCGAGTTCGAAGAAGAAATTAAATCTACGATAGATGAGTTAACGAAGTTAACTTAGGTACTAGCGAAGAGCCTAGACCTACCTTTGTTAGCTCCTTACTCAATAAAGAAGATTCCGAAGAAATAATCAAGTTATTAATGGAATTTAAAGACTGTTTTGCTTGGAGCTATGATGAGATGCCAGGATTAGCTCCAGAGGTCGCAGTCCATAAGCTAGGAGTGGATCCTACTTTTGTCCCAGTCAGACAAGGTTCCAGAAGAATGCGTCTAGAAATTGAACAACAAGTCATAGCTGAAGTTAAAAAGCTAATAGAAGCTAAATTTGTCCGTGAAGAACAATACCCGAGCTTGGTTAGCCAATGTGGTACCGGTCGAAAGAAGAATGGTCGGATCGGAATTTGTGTGGATTTCGAGAGATTTAAACGAGGCATGTCCAAAAGATGAATTCCCTTTACCGATCCAGAATTAATGATCGACATTGCTTCAACGCATGAAATATTCTCATTCATGGATGGATCTTCGAGGATACAACTGAGATAAAAATGGCTCCAGAAGATGAAAAGCTTACAGCATTCAGAACGCCGATCGGAGTATATTGCTACACAGTGATGCCATTCGGACTGAAGAACGCAGGAGCAACCTACCAAAGAGCGATGACAAGAATTTTTGATGATCTCATCCACAATCAAGTCAAATGCTACGTGGACTATGTGGTCATCAAAAGCAAAGTAAAGGACAACCACTTGTATGATTTGAGAATTATTTTCGAACGATTAAGGCAATTTAACCTTAAGATGAATCCCTTAAAATGCACCTTCGGCGTCACCTCCGAAAATTCTTAGGATTCGTTGTCCGACATCGTGGAATTGAAATCGACCCGGAAAAGATTAAAGCTATCTTAGAAATGCCGCCTCCCAAAACCTTAAAACAACTACGATCTTTTCGAGGGAAGTTGGCATATCTTCGACGCTTTAACTCAGAACTTGTCGAGGTAGGTGTCGGCCTTTCTCGGCACTAGTTAAAAAGGACGCCAAATTTATTTGGGAAGAGAAATGCCGGAAGGCCTTCGAGGACATTAAACAATATTTAATGACACCTCATGTCTTAGCAGACCCGATCTCGGGTAGACCGGCGATACTTTATACCGCGGCTTTAGACGACTCTCTCGGAGCCACTGTTAGCCGGGTCGATGATGAGGGTAAAGAAAATGCTCTTTACTTATTTAAGGCTGTTGTTTACTTCCGACAAAAATAAGGTATCCCACAATTGAAAAGCATTGTTTGGCCCTGATCTTCGCCGCTCAAAAGCTCAGGCACTACATGCTTTCTCATAAGGTCAATCTGATCTCGAAGTTTAATCCATTGCAATACTTGATGACACGTCCAACACTTTCCGGCAGACTCGCCGGATGGTCAATGATATTATTGCAATTCTATATAACTTTCGTGCCTCTTTGTGCCGTAAAGGGACAAATCTTAGCAGACTTCCTCGCAGCACACCCTTTGCCGGCAGAATCTCCTCTCGATGACGATCCGCGGATGAACAAATAATGAGCCTAGAAGACCACGATGATCGACGTTGGGAATTATATTTCGACGGAGCATCTTCAGACACACAAAGACAAAGAATCGCAAGTGATAGTACCGGTAAGGCGGGAATCGGATTAATCTTTATAACACACGAGCGGGGGATGTTAAGATACTCCTACCACTTGACGGAGCCGTGTACAAACAATGAAGCGAGAATACGAAGCCCTCATAACGGGACTGGAATTAGCTATTCAAATGGGGATAACGGACATCAACATCTACGGGGATTCGCGAGTTAATCATTCAACGGATCGTCGGACGATGCGAATTTTAAAGCCAAGACTCGAGCAATACTTCCAGTAAGCCATATAATTGTTGGAACAAATTCCGAATGTGACAATCTACAAAATTCCTAGAAGAGAAAATGCTTTAGCATATGCGTTAGCCCGTCTAGCAAAAGAATTTGCCAGTCTGCAAGGTGAGTTAGTAAAAGTGTCAATTCACGGACGTCAGGTCCTATCACAGCTCGACACAGACACAATACATAAATCGGAAAAGAAGAAGAATCGGTTGCAACGGTGACGAGAAAACACGAGAAGATTGGCGACGGCCATTAATGAACTACACCGCAAACGGGAAAACTACCGGACGATAGGTCGCTAGCCCATCGGATCAAGAAAATAACTCGTCCTACGCATTAATAAACAACACCTTGTACAGAAGGTCTTTCGATCAAATGTGGCTAAGATGCCTAAGCGGGTACGAGGCCCGTGAAATCGTTAAAGAGGTGCATTCAGGACTCTGTGGCGCTCACCAGTCGGGTCTGAAGATGAAAATGAAAATTAAAAGACTAGGGTACTACTGGCCCTCGATGATGACCGACTGCATGAAAATCGCCAAGAGCTGTCACCATTGCCAAGTACATGGAGTGGTTCTACACCAACCTCCAAATGTGTTACATCCGACAATTGCGTCATGGCCATTTGAATGTTGGGGCACGGATATAGTGGTTCCAATAGAACCACCATCTTCAAAAGGACATCGCTTCATTCTTGTGGCTACAGATTACTTTTCCAAGTGGGCAGAGGCAGTTCCACTTAGAGAAGTGAAAGCACACCACGTGCTACAGTTTTTCAAGAACCAAGTTGTCTACCATTTCGGAGTGCCACGCAGGATTATCTCAGATAATGGGTCAGCATTCAGAAGCACACAAATCAACAATTTTGTCAAGAGGCACAGAATCGACTGGTAATATTCAACAATTTACTACCCAAGAGCGAACGGCCTGGCTGAGGCTTTTAATAAAACTCTCGTTCAAATTTTAAAGAAAACTTTGGACGACAATAAGAGAAATTGGCACGAGAAGTTATTAGAAGCCTTATGGGCCTACCGGACAACCTTCAGAACTCCTACTCGAAGCTACACCTTACGCTCCGAGTGTATGGGTCCGAGGCGAGTGTTACCCTTAGAGGTTCGGCTTCCTTCACTCGGAATTGCGGTAGCAAACAAAATCACGATAGAAGAGAATGCCAAATTACGACTAGAAGAATTGGAAAGCACGGAAGGGAAAAAACTTGCAGCGCGACGAGAATTTAGAATTATACCAAGCTAAGATGGTTCAAGCTCATAACAAACTGGTCCGCCCAAGAACCTTCAAAGTTGGTGACTTAGTTCTCATTCTCAAAAGACCTATTCTTGCACATTGCAAGATAGGAGGAAAATTTGAACCCACTTGGGAAGGGCCGTTTGTGGTTGAGGCAGTTTACTCAGGAGGCTCCTACCAACTAGTGAATTGCCAAGGAGAACGACATATGCTTCCGATCAACGGACGATACTTGAAGAAGTATTACGCTACCTGATGTTTCAAAGGAATGAATTCTTCATCCCTAGAAGCACGGGCGAAGTAGTTACTTATGACTGGGTCCGAACCCAAAAATAATAAAAAATGTGCTAAAATAAATAAAATCGTGAAAATAAATTTTTCCTTGTTTTCTCTTCCATATCAAAATCTCTTTCCTAATCTTATCCCACTTCATTCCTTTTAAATTTAAAAATACAAGAAGTAATAATAAAAAAAAAACTGTCTTTAATAAACTTTTTCTTAATGTTCTTGTTCTTAGTACAGCCCCTGATCCTTTTCCTTGGTTTTTCGCAAGGAAATGTCGAACGGGCGGTTGGTCCTGAACTTTAGAAATGGCGTAAGCCTTGCACTCGATGAAAAGAGGGTGAAAGATGGAGCGATAATCGAGATTGACTCGGACTTCGCACCAGCAGGCCTACGGTATGAGGAAAGTGACTCGGATCCCGAGATCGGCGAGGAACCGCCACAGGCGAACAGGTGATGAAAGTGGGTGGCCCAAGCCACCAATCCAGAGACGAAGAAAGAAAGACAAACACTGAAGAAGACAAGAAAATCAAGTCTGTAGTTGCTACAGCAGAGGGCAGGCTTGTCAGCGCCGCGCCCACAGAGATTCAGGAAGTTTGAAGAGCTACTCTCACAGCAACGCAACGAAGAAATAAGAATCGTCGTATCCGTAAGATGTTAACCGAACTAGCGACGGACCGGCGCGACGAGGCGAGTTGCTACTTGCCGGTACATACACTTCAAGGACGCCATTTCATCGAGTACCGGAAGAAAGGAGGCCGGCTCCTAGGATAACGGAAGAAACCGGGGAAATCTCAAGAAGAGCGAGAAAAAGAAGGCTAACACGCCACCGAGATAGAACCACCGGTAATGCATAACCTTGTTGCGGAAGCAACCCGGAGGATGTCCCGACGGACATCATCCCCGAGGAGCCAAGGTATGCGGGGAGAACGTGAAGGGATTGAGCCGTATATCCCACAATACGTCACCGGGCCCCGCCATTTGCAGATTATTCCGGAATACGAGCTGGAATGAATGCGGAATGTCGAAAAGAAAACTTTTGAATACTTCGAAAGAATCGAGGCGAGGAGGATCAATATACTTAGAAGGCCTCGAGCTACATACGGACGTGTTCTCGAATACGAACAACAACAAATCATGGATCGCATCCGGGATTTGAAAAGAATGGGCCGAGCGGGCCGCCTAAGAGAAAACACCTACTCGAACCCCGAAGATGGATGCCGGGGAAAGGAAGAATTACAATACAATGTAGATCTTGCTACAACTTCGCGGAAGACAGGAAGGGAAACCCACCGGAATACTCCGTCATGGCCGAGTGGATCCAATGACATTAGTCATCAAGAGAATGGTAAAGAGATTGATAACATGGAGGGTGCGCAGCGGATTGCATACCCAATAGCTGCATTATTAACATCTACAAGCGGGGTGACTGCATACCCCCGCACATAGATCACCACGACTTTGTCGGACCTTCTGCACGGTCTCTTTCCCGAACGAGTGTAACATCATGTTCGGATCCGACCTCCGGATAGCGAGCCCGGGTGAGTTCCGAGGGCCGGTGAAGATACCATTACCGGTAGGTTCCGTCATGATTCTGAAGGGCAACGGAGCAGATATCGCTAAGCATTGCATACCAGGAGTACCAGTGAAGTGGATCTCAGTTACTTTCAGGAGGATGGATGACAGGAAGACACCTTACCATTTTCAGCCAGACCCGAAGCTAGAGAGCCTCCGGCCTTACGAGCTGTGAGTTGCATGGAGAATATCACACCTCCAACGTACATCCATACGGCATCCTTGCCAAGGATGGCTTGGAAGGTGATGTTATTGACCATGTACCCCACTATTCAGACATGGATTTTTGACAGATGCTTCTTTGGATGGATCGACAAAGATCATACATAGTCCGTTTTGAGTCTACATGGATTGTATGAGATGTATTCCAGATCGAGTTGTATGATGTATCTTCGACATGATTGGAATGAAAGTGACCATGTCACATTTTTGGCCTTCACCTCTTTTGTGCAAATTGACTGGGAAACGCCATTAAAGTTAAATGAACTTCGAACAAAGAACAAAAAAGAAATAAAAAAAAGAGAATAAAAAAAACTTTCCGTAAAAAAATCTAAAAATGACGAACACCAAACTCACATGGACATTAAAAAAATAAAATAAATTCGAACCGTTAAAGAAAAACAAAATGAACATAAATTTCAAATCAAATTTAAATCAAAATTCAAATTCAACCTTCCAGATCTCAAATCAAATCTCAATCAAATTCAAATTCAATCTTTCCAAATTTCAAATTCAATATCAATCAAATTCAAACTCAACCTTCCAAATCTGAAATCCAATCCGTTCTATTCTCTCCCATATCTGGGATGGAAGCGGTTGATTCCATTGACGTGGATCGAATCTGATGGCGAGGGATTATATCCAATCCAAACCAGTGACTTCTGATCAACTCTTTTGAACAGGGTATGTAACATCTACATATTCCCTCCTAATCTATTTCCTTCATGAAAGTCTTTTACAACTTTCATGAAATTCTCGAAACACCAAAATTCCGCACTTTTCAAATCAACACTACAAATCTTTGCAAAGTCAATGACTATTCAAAATCAAACTTTTGGGGTTGAGGATTTTACATCCGAGACTGCATTGCTTTAGGATTCTTTCCCTATCGCAATGAAATACATCAAAATCAAACTTTTGGGGTTGAGGATTTTACATCCGAGACTGCATTGCTTTAGGATTCTTTCCCTATCGCAATGAAATACATCAAAATCAAACTTTTGGGGTTGAGGATTTTATATCCGAGACTGCATTGCTTTAGGATCCTTTCCTTATCGCAATGAAATACATCAAAATCAAACTTTTGGGGTTGAGGATTTTACATCCGAGACTGCATTGCTTTAGGATTCTTTCCCTATCACAATGAAATACATCAAAATCAAACTTTTGGGGTCGAGGATTTTACATCCGAGACTGCATTGCTTTAGGATTCTTTCCCTATCACAATGAAATACATCAAATTCAAATTCTTGGGGTTGAGGATTTTACATCCGAGACTGCATTGCTTTAGGATCATTTCCCTATCGCAATGAAATACATCAAAATCAAACTTTTGGGGTTGAGGATTTTACATCCGAGACTGCATTACTTTAGGATTCTTTCCCTATCGCAATGAAATACATCAAAATCAAACTTTTGGGGTTGAGGATTTTACATCCGAGACAGCATTGCTTTAGGATTCTTTCCCTATCGCAATGAAATACATCAAAATCAAACTTTTGGGGTTGAGGATTTTACATCCGAGACTGCATTGCTGTAGGATTCTTTCCCTATCGCAATGAAATACATCAAAATCAAACTTTTGGGGTTGAGGATTTTACATCCGAGACTGCATTGCTTTAGGATTCTTTCCGCATTGCTTTAGGATTCTTTCCCTATCGCAATGAAATACATCAAAATCAAACTTTTGGGGTTGAGGATTTTACATCCGAGACTGCATTGCTTTAGGATTCTTTCCCTATCGCAATGAAATACATCAAAATCAAACTTTTGGGGTTGAGGATTTTACATCCGAGACTGCATTGCTTTAGAATCTTTTCCTTATCGCAATGAAATACATCAAAATTAAACTTTAGGGGTTGAGGATTTTACATCCGAGACTGCATTGCTTTAGGATCCTTTCCTTATCGCAATGAAATACATCAAAATTAAACTTTTGGGGTTGAGGATTTTACATCCGAGACTCGCATTGCTTTAGGATTCTTTCCCTATTGCAATGAAGTACATCAAAGATCAAACTCTCGAGGTTAAGGATTTTACATCCAATACCGCATTGCTCTGAGATCTCTCCTCATTGTAATGATTCAATCCAATCAATTCAATTTTCTTTTGAGGTTGAAGATGTTACATCTAAAACCACAAAATTCCAATCTTCATTTCAAGTCTAAATCCCTTCAAATTAATCTTGACAAAACTTCAATCTAAATTGAAACTCAAACTAGAATCTAAGCTCACACATCAAAACTTAAAAAGAAACAAAATAAAATCTAAATTGAAATTCCCCCAGGTCATGTGGTTTGGGATTCACCTCCTTTTCCTTTCCCCAGGCGAGAGTTCGAGAATCTCCGGTCTCGGAGATATACTTGACACTCCCCAGGCGGGAACTCTTCTACTTTGTCCTAAGTTTGTCACTTGGACATCTGTGTTGGTTTTGTTGATCTCTTCGGTCAACGCCAATACGCGCGGTGTGCTTGGTTAGCTCACCACACCTATTGGGGGTCCATTTGTTGACCACATTTTTTATGAGGTCTTCTCTTCTTTTTAGTACTTAGGATCTAGCCTTAGGCTTTTCCTTTGACTATCTTAGAGAACTAGAAGTGGAACCCACCCTTTAGAAGTCCAACCACCTCTTGACTCCCTGAAAACCCCACAAGCTTGATTGTAGACCCCTAATCACCTAGAGGGTTGAAATGAAATGTGAAGGTTTAAAGGATGAGTTCCTTATAGGACTCTTTGGCCTTAGGACCGCCTCAGGTGGCCCGGTGCAGTGAAGGGCCGACTTACACATACACTACACTTATGCACTACACTTCCACACACCTCCTAAAAACACACCCATACTCAACTTGACCTCCTGAATCATGTAGATGATTCACATGGATGGTCCTTAACCCCTAAGCCCTTGGCTAAGAGGGTTAGGAACAACATAGTGGATGCCTCAAATGAGTCCCTTCATGGCTCATGTGGGCTTGATATGGCTTCATGGCTCAACCAAAATGATTTCATTCCACTTACATTCACCTAATCTTCAATTTTCCAAATTTTCAATTTTTGACCCCCGGGACTCTACACCCGCCTAGCCTACCCAAAACCCTTGAAATTTCCCAAAATTTGCAAAATCACCTAAATTGCCCAAAATTCCTCAAAACCATTCCTAAACATTTCCACATTACTCAAATTGATCATCCATACCCAAAAATATCAAAAATTTCAAGAATACCTCCCAATACCCTCCAAATACCCAAAATACCCTCCTTGACCCAAAAATCCAAAAAATACAAAAAATTCCCAGAAAATTCCAGAAAATCCCAAATATTCCCAATTTTATTTTGTTCAACTATACCATGGGCCAATTTTGTCAACTTACCCCACTTTTGTCAAAACCCGCAATTTGACCCATTTTAACCCTAAATGAACCCAATGTCAAACCACACCTACCCAATTGACCCAAATTCTGGTCCAATTCAATTCTAAACTTCAATTCAACATTCCTAACACCAATATAGACCAAATCCAAGTCCAATTTGATTGACATTTGGATCCAATTTCACTTTTGGCCTTAAAGCCCAATTTGGACCCATGACCCAAACCTAACCCAAACTCACCCAATTCAACTCCAATTAACCCCAAATCTTTTCTAAACCTTCCTTAGCATCCCCACAAACAAAATACTAACATGATTTGCCCAAAATTTAGGCCCAAACCCCATTCAAATTCAACCCAAAGCTAAAAGGCCCAATTTTGACCTAAACCCAAACCTAACCCAAATGAGCCCAAACCCCAAAATCAAAGCCCAACCAAAATCAAAACCTCTTTGAAACACTCCCATAAACATTTCCCAACATTAATTTTACATCAATTTCAACCCTAGCCCAACATTGGCCCAAATTATCCCAATTTGACCTATATTGGCCCATTCACCAAAGGAGCCCAAATTCAACCCAATTCAAACCCAAATCACTCCCAATTTGCTCCAAGTCACTCATGACACATCTATGAGCTAAACCCAACAATTATTTGGCCCAAGCCTTTGCCAAAATTTCATCCTAAAATCCATTTTAAAATCCAAAAGCCCACTTCCCTAAACCATTTTAAAAGCCCATTTCCACCAAATACAAAAGCCCAAAATTAGCCCTAAAGCCCACATGGCAATTTCTTTTCATCATACCTTTAATTGATATCACCCCTAAGTTTCAAAATCATCATTAAACCATTCCAAATCAAGCTTCATACAAATTCCCATCAAATTACCAAAAATTTCTAAAATCCATTTTCATGAAATTGACCAAGCTTTTCCCCAAGCCAAAGACAAGCCATGCAAGCCATGGACAAGCCACATGAAGAGATGAAAGGTTTCACATGTGATCAAGCCATTAATGGCAAAAGGAGGAGCCTCTTTTAAGCCCCCTTAAAAAGGTTTTAACCCTTTTAATGCTTCACCTTAATCCATGATTAATCAAAATATTCATGGAAGGTGACTTCTCCACCCTTTCCTAGCTGATCCATCTGATCCTCCCTCAGCCCAAATCAGCCATGGGGAGGTGAACCAAGCCCAAAAGGTGGGTTGACCCATTTGGACCCAAAATGAGCTCCTCCCTCATTCCATTTCAATTCAACTCCTTTACACATGTCCATGGCCAATTGACTGCACTAAGCCCCAGCCCTGACCTCCCTGACCTTGAGGGTGACCTGACCCTGGCCGGCCAGCCACCACAACCACCGGAAACCATCAGGCCGAGAGCTCACATGTGAGCCCAAACTTGGAATTCTCACCTGCTGAGCTGCCCCATCCCCGATGGCCATTGCAATTGTTCTTCTCTTGCCAAGAGCAGCTGATCCCAAGCCCTAACTCTCCCTGGGAGGCCCTCCACCCTCTCCTATTTAAACACCACCCCCTCTAGGCCATGGGAGGTGCTGAATCAGACCTTACTGAAACCCTGCCAAAATTTTTCCAGAACACTCTCCATACTTAGAGCAGTTGATCCCCAGTGACAATTTACCCTAATCCCCACCAACAGAGCCCGATTTCTCGGCCAAAATTCCACCCAAAACCAAGCACACTTCTCCACGGTGGATCAATCCTCAAATTGATTGGTCAACACCTTCACCGGACCGAGGGAAGGAGTCCACCAGCAAAAGCCCCCTCTCCGGAGCCACCCGGTTGCTCCGGCCTCCAAGCTTTGTGATCGAGCGTGGTCGAAATCATACCTAGGCGATTCACCGGACCGGAGACTTCATCTGGAGCTTGCTGGGATCCAATCGAAGGTCACACAACACTCAGATTGAAGCCACACTTCTCTGAGCAAAGGTATGAGTTAATTCTTCATCCCGAGCTTCTGGAGATTCTCGATTTCAAATGCTTTAATTTCAATGCATGATCACCGTATAGATGTATTCGTCTCTTCAAGACGAATCCATAGAGCATAAGAACACGAAAATTCATTGAGTATTGAGTGAGATATTAGGGATTTAGTGTGGACGGCTCTCGGGTGAGGACGCTTGGGGACGATGAACGGATGCCGTTCATTTAATACACGCACGGACGGACGGCCAGGATCGCGTCGGATCAGGAGATGGAACGACACAGCGGGGCCCCGAGCTACGAGTCAGATGGCGTCGTCGAACCAGAACGCCCCGCGTGGCCTTTCGGAGCTGCCGAGGTTGACGCGGCGCCGCGTGGATAAATAGAAAATTAGGGTATTTTTTATTTATTTAATTCCCCTAAACTTCAAAAATGCATAACTTTGTGTAGGAAAATCAGAAAAATAAAATAAAAATACCCTCTTGCTCAGTGAACAGAGGAGAATAATGTGGAAAAGAAATTATTTAATTTCATCAAGTATTTTATTTTTAATTATTTATTTCCCTTCTACATTGTTTTAATTCTCCATGCATATAGGAAATTCACCATGGCATGAGACCATAGGGCTTTTGAAGCCTCTGAATTTGGGAACATTTCCTGAATTTTCCAAAGTCAGAGGCCATCCCTATGAAAAGTTATTGATTTTTTAAATTCATGTTGCTGTTTTAAGTATTTTAATTCCAATAATTAGCATGTTGTGAAATAAATTCTAGGAAAATTTGGTGATGTCTTTTATGACCAGAGGACCCTAGGAAAAATAGGTTTTGGATTAATTTATTTAAAATAACCCTAATTGGCTTAAACACTCAAAATAGCTCCTTAATTAATTAGAGTTAACCATATATCAAATTGACTTGAAATCAATTCTCCACTGACCTTTAGGATCAGAGGAACCCACCATAAAAATTTGAAGTCAATTGGACTTGGTTAGCCCTACTAAATGGGTTGATTAAGCCATTTAGCCATTTTAAACTTTAAAAATTCATAACTTTCAAAATACCTTTCAAAAATTCACCAAATTGGTTTTGGAGACTCTCTGATATCAGGGAAATTTAAGAAAATTAAAATTTCAATTTTCTAAAAAAGTTGATTTTTTGATATTATTTTAATATTTTAATAATTAAAAAATAATAAAAATCACAAAAATAATAAAATTCACCAAAATGTTACATTTTGAATTTTAATCACTTAGGAATAAATCCTATATTTTTTTAAGGTCTATTTAATGAGATATTAAATTTTAAAGCCCTAGGGTAATTTTAAAATTAAAAAAAAATGTATTTTCTAGCATTTTCACTAAAATAATTATAATAAATCAAAGAAAAATTAGAAAATTGCAAAAATTGATTCTCTGATTTCCTTGATATCAGAAAGATTTTTGAAAAATATAAATTTCATTTTTCAACCTTTACTTTATTTTTAAATTAATTAATACTCCAAAACTTAAAATAATTATAATAAAAATAATATAATTCAAAAAATCACCAAAATTGGTCCAAGTAGTCCTCTAGTCATCAGGAATGTCCCATAATTTTCTTAAGGACAGAAACTTTCCCTTGGTCATATTATTAAATTTTCCTTGGAAATCCCTATTTTCCACCAAAAATAATTACATAAATAAATTAAATACAGAAAAATCACATTTTCTCCTCTCATGTCTTTATTGGCATATGAGTGAAATCACATAAAAATTTCAAGTTCATTTAAGCTCAATTTAGTGAGTTATGAAATTATTAAGCTTGAAGGGCAAAATGGTAATTAAAATTTTAACCCTTAATTAAAACTTTAGGTTTAATAAAAAATTAACAAGTAAAATATTTGATCCTAATCTGATTTGGATGATTGAAACTTAAATAATTAAAGGGTAGAAACCTACTAAACAATTTAAAATAATTGAAATAAACCTTAATTAAATAATTGATTAAATTTGGAAGAATAATAAAATTGGAATTATTAAAATAGGGATATTATTAGGAAGAGATTTATTCTTTAATTTAAAAATCCCTAAATTAATCATCTCAATAATATTTAATTCTTAATTAAAATGATAATTCAAATTTAAGTTTTAAAATGTTAAAGGACTTAATCATTAAATTAAATTAAAAAAAAAGTTAAATTATTAAACTCTTTTTAAATTTTCAATTAAATTAAAATTAAAAATAAAATTAAATTAAATCAAACAAATTATATTAATTTAAATTAAATTAAATCAAATAAATTAAATTAAATTAAATTGAACAAATTAAATTAAATTGAATTAAATTTAATTAAAATTAAATGAAATTAATTAAAAAAAAATTAAATTAATTAAAAAAAATAAATAATTAAATTAAATTAAATTAAAAAAAAATTAAATAATAGAATCAAGTTAAAATTAAAATCAAGTTAAATTGAATCAAAATTGAAACTAAACTAAATTAAATTAAATTAAAGTTAAATTAAATTGAATTAAATAACATCACCTAAGACATAAAGAAATTAAATATAAAGCAACTTGAACACTATTCCAAATTTAACCCCTTTAACTGAAGTTAAACTAAATCACAAATCATTGGAACACCAATTTGCCCTCGAAAACTTTTATTATCATAACTCCTAAATAGAACATTAAATGAAATGTTACTCCACTTATAGGATATTCAAATGTCCTAGTTCACTGAGTTAGATAACAACAAAACTTGAATTCTAGGACGATTAATTCATTTGTATGATTAAATTCATTTGGACTTAAAACAATTCTAGCAATATTGAAAAGATGTTTGAGATTCTTCTTAAACACTTTCTCAATGTGATAGGATGTTTATAAGAACAATCGAACTTAATTATTCTTTGATGAAGAAAATCGTCCTCGAAACCAAAACACAAGGACCTAGACGTCATAGGAAATGACTAGCTATAGGATTAGGAATTTGGTAGAAAACCATAACCCTTCCCTTAGTTTTACCTAGGAACTTGCTTAAATATTCTAATTGTCTTGGGATGACGGGAAGACCCTCCAGGTACGCTTTTATTTTATTGCAATTTACTTTATTGCAATTTATTCAATCGCATCGTAATTACTTTTCTTGCATGATAAACAAATTGTTGCATGAAAACCCACACCTTTAAGATAGTCCCTAAAACTGAAACCAAAACTAAGTAAAAAGTCATTGCAAGATAAAATTCACCGCCACAACATTTCAAAATATAAAACAACTCAAAATTTAATCACAAACGGAACACAAAACTACAATTACAACTAAATTAAAACGTCTTGTTGGATGATCGGGAATACCTCGGATGATGTAACCTACGTGTTGCTAACGGGATTTCCCACGGTCTACATGAAAGTGTGGAACTCATTCGATTGAGTTTAGCAAATTCATCCGGACTAAGTGAATCCGATAAAAATAACGATGCCGAAGGATGGAACCGTGGGATCTTAACCGGTGTTGTTATAATCAATTTTAAGGTTTGTTTTAATTAAAATATTAAAAATACTTGGAAATTAAGATTTTCCCTAAACCAAAACACTTCTCTCATTTCCTGATTTATGACTTCTATAACTAAACCTCTGCAACAACAAGGAGCTCGGAGCATGGTGGGCAGCACGGCCATCGTCATCAGCGAAACCTGAGTCTACTTCAGCTAAACATTCCTAGAATTAAACAACAAAGCCATAGGATTTTGAGGTAGTTTGCCTAGTGCAACATAAATCCTCAACTCTTCGTTAGGCATTTGCATAGCATATTAAGCCCTAACCGGTCTTAGGATTCCGAGGTAGTCATCCGATACGACATAAACCCTCATAACTTCAAGGCTATTTATGTGATTCTATCATATAAATATAAGTCCTAATTAATTAAAATTGGCAAGATCAAAACATTAAATAGATATTAGGATCTTCCTAAATTCAAGCCAAACAATAGGATAGCCGAAAAATTACCAAAGTTCGCTTCGAATCCGTAATTTCTCCTACCTTTCTTCCTTTGGAATCCCAAAATAAAATCTTCCAAATTTGATCCATTCCCTATTGAAATTCCAAAATTCAATCCTTTGAAAACTTAAACTTTGAAATTCTTGAGAGCAGAATTATTGATTATTATTGAGAGTTTTCTTAGGTGATTCCCGTCACTTAAGATGTAATTAACTATAGGGGCTTGCCCTTATAGGGGATTTTAAAGAACCTGGGTAATATAAACCCCGTTTAATGCTTTCATATTAAGCGAGGGAATTTGTCGACTTATAAAATTGGTTCGCGGACCAAACGGATGTCACAAACCTTTCTAGTTTATCTAACCGAGCCCCATTATCAAGCAGATGTGTCTATTCTTCGGGATAGATACACGGTTTGTGGTGCGGTGCTCGTTTATGTGAACTATTTGGGATGTGAAATCAGTTTGACTTCATATCTTAAAATTTTCAAACTTAAAATTATTTTCAAAATCAAATACTACATATATATTTAAATCAAATATTTGCCGACAATTTCTGTTAGGCGACCCTTTTCAAAATTCAACACACAACCTAAAAATAAGCCGTACACATACCTCTCTGAAATGTAGCAGGGGAAATACATAAACCAAAAGGCATTATTCTAAAAGAAAACATACCATAAGGACTAGTAAACGTTGTTTTCTTTTGATCGTAAGGAGCAATTTGAATTTGGTGGTACCCAGTATATCCATCTAGAAAACAAAAGTATTTATGCCCAGCCAGTCTATCTTACATCTGATCCAGAAATGGGATTGGAAAATGATCTTTCCTTGTAGCAAGATTTAATTTTCTATAATCAATGCATATTCGCCACCCTGTAACCTTTCTTGTTGTATAATCTCATTCTTCTCATCAACAGTCATAGTTACTCCTCCTTTCTGAGGAACACAGTGAATAGGACAAACTCATGCACTATCTGAAATAGGGTAGTGTTGACCTCCTTTTTGATGAGGTATTTTCTCTTCTCTCTCCTTAGTACTTAGGATCTAGCTTTAAGCTTTCCCTTTGACTATCTTAGAGGATTAGAGATGGAACCAACCACTTAGGAATTCAAACACCTCTTAACTCCCTTTAAACCCCACATGCCTGATTAACAACCCCCAAATCACTGGGAGGGTTAAGATCAAATGTGGAGATTTAAAGGATGAGTTCCCTATAGGACTCTTTGACCTTAGGACTACCCTGAGTGGCCTGGTCTGGTGAGGGTTGACTTACACACATCACACCCATACACACATTTTAAATCCCGAAAAAAACACTTTCACCCTATTTGACTTCTTGACTCATGTAGGTAATCCATATGGATGGTCCTCAACCCCTAAGCCCTTGACTAAGAGGGTTAGGAACAACATATTGAGTGTCCAAGGTGAGTCCTCTCATGGCTCCTATGAGCTTAATATAGCTTCATGGCTCAACCAAAGTGATTCCATTCTTCCCACATTCAATCAATTTTCATTTTTCCCAAATTTCAATTTTTGACCCCTGTGGCCCTACACCCACCAAACCTACCAAATGCCCTTGAAGATGCCCAAAATTTGCAAAATTACCTAATTTACCAAAAATCCCTCAAAATCAATCATAAACATTTCCCACCACTTAAATTTATCACCCATAGCCAAATATACCAAAATTCCAAAAAATACCCCTCAATACTCCAAATACCCAAAATACCCTTTTAGCCCAAAAATCCATAAATACCAAAAATTCCTAGAAAATTCCAGAAAATCCCAAATATTCCCAATTTAATTTTGTTCAACTATACCATAGGCCAATTTTGTCAATTTGACCAACTTTTACCAAAACCCCCAATTTGGCCCATTTTTAACTAAAGTAAGCCCAGTGTCAAACTAAACCACTCCAATTGACCTCAATGTTGATCCAATCAAATTCTAAACTTCAATTCAATATCCCCAATATTAATTTAGACCAAATCCAAGACCAATTTGATTAACATTTGGATTCAATTTCTATTTGAAGCTTAAAGCCTAATTTTGGCCCATGACCTAAACTTAGCCCAAACTAACACAATTCAACTCCAATTAACCCTAGATCTTTTCCTAAACCTTCCTAATACCCCCACAAACAAAACACTAACAAGATTTACCCCAAATTTGAACCCAAACTCCACCCAAAACTAACCCAAAACCAAAATCCTCTAAATTGACTAAACCAAAACCTAACCTAATTAGGCCCAAATCCCTAAATCAAAACCCAACCAAAATTGAAAACTCTTTGTAACACTCCTATAAACATTTCCCAACATTGATTTTAGATTAAAACCAACATTAGCCCAACCTTAGCCCAAGATATCCCAAGTTAGTCGTTTTTGGCCCATTTTGAACCCATTATCAAAAAGCCCAAATTAAACCCATTTCAACTCCAAATGATATCAAACCTTTTCCAAATCACTCATGATACATCACTAAACTAAACCCAATATTTTTTTGGCATGTTCCTTCACAAAATTTTTCATCCAAAAGTCCATTTTGAAACATAAATCTCACTTCCTTAAACCATTTTAAAAGCCCATCCAAAATGATTTCAAACGGCCCAAATTTAATCCAAAGCCTACATGACACTTTCACCTCATCATTCCTTTGATTTAAATCACTCCCTAAGTTTCAAATTCATCATTAAACTTTTCTAAACTAAGCCATGTGCCAAATTAGCCCTAAATATCCAAAATCCTTAAAACCCATTTCCATGAAATTGGTTATGCTTAGCCCCAAGCCAAATGGAGCTATGGAGCCATGCATAAGCCATATGTAAGCCTTGAGGAGCCCTTTCCACCTCACCAACCCATTAATGATAAAAGAGGGGATTACTTTCTTAAACCTTCACTAAACTTTTTAACCCTATTCATGTTACACTTTAACCAAAATTGGCCACCTCACCTTGGATGGGGGCTTCACCACACATGGGAGGCTGATCCAAGTAATTCTTTTCAGCCCAAAGTCAGGTTTTGGGGGGTGCACCTAGCCCAAAAGCATGGGTTGACCAAATTGAATCCAAAATGAGCCTCCCTCATTCCATTTCAATTCATCCCACACCTGCATCGGACCAAGAGAAGAAGTCCCCCAGCAAAAGCCCCCTCACCTGGCCAGCCATTGCTTCCAGCCTCCAAAGTCTGAAATCGGGCCTGGTCACTTTCATACCTAGACCTTTCACCAGGGCCAGAGGCTTCATCCCTAGGCTTCTCCAACTCCAACAAATGAGCCGAGCACATTCAGTTGAGGCTTCACCTCCTGAACCAAGGTATGGATACCCCTCCTCCCCGAGAGCTTCCAGCGAATCTCCATTTCATTTGAGTTGATTTCAATGCATGTAAACCATATGGATGTGTTCGTCTCTTCAAGACGAATCCATAGAGCATATGAACATGAAAATCCGTTGAGAAATGAGAGAGATCTTAGGGTTTGAGTGTGGATGGCTCTTGGGACACACCAGTCGGAGACAATGACCAGCTGTCGTTGAATTGAGCGTGTATCGAATAGATGGTGCAGATAGCGTCGGACCAGAAGATAAAGCGGGACTGCGGGACACGTGGCTGCTGACTAAGGTGGCGGTGTCGAATTGAAGCGCGACGCGTGGCCTTTCGAAGCCGCCGAGGTTGACACGGCGCCGCATTGATAAGTAGAAAAATAAGTTATTTTCTATTTATTTAAATACCCATAATTTGAAAAATCCATAACTTTGCATAGAAAAATCAGAAAAATAAACTAAAAATACCCTCTTACTCAGTGAACAGAGGAGAACAATGCGGAAAAGAAATCAAGTCATTTTGTTGAGAATTTTATTTTTAATTAATTATTTACTCATTTTAATGTTTTAGTTCTCCATTTGCATAGACAATTCACCATGGCATGAGACCATAGGGCTTTTGTAGCCTCTGATTTTGGGAACATTCCCTGAATTTTCCAAGGTCAGACGCCATCTCTATGGCATGTTATTGATTTTCCAAATTTGTGTGTCTGTTTTGATATTTTAATTCCCATAATTAGTATGTTGTGCAATAAATCCTAGGAAAATTAGGATAAGTATCTTAGGACTAGAGGACCCTAGGAAAATTATGGTTTGAATTAATTCATTAAAAATAACCCTAATTGGCCTAAACAGTCAAAACTGAATTTTAATTACTTTGGGTTCACCACTCATCAAAATCACTTGAAAACAATTCTCCACTGATCTTTAGGGTCAGAGGAGTCCCACATAAAAATTTGAAACCAATTGGAGGTGATTAGCCCCACTAAATGGACCAATTAAGTTACATGACCAAAAATTAAACTTTAAAAAATCATAACTCCAAAAATACATTTTAAAAATTCACACAAAGGGTTTTGGAGCTTCTCTGATATTAGGGGAGTCTAAAAAAATTAAAAATTAAAATTTTTTAAAAATCTTCATTTTTCTCCATATTTTAATATTTTAATAATTAAGAAATAATAAAAATCACAAAGATATTAAAAATCATAAAAATGTCATATTTTGATTCTTAATCATTTAGGAACAAACCAAATATTTTTCCCAAGTCTCTAGGTTAAAAAATTAAATTTTAAATGCTTAAGACAATTTTTAATATTAAAAAAAGGATTTTCCAACCTTTTCACCAAATTAATTCTAATAAATCAAAGAAAAATAAAAAAATATTAAATTTACTTCTCTGAACTCCTTGAGTTTAGAGGGACTTTAGAAAAATATAAAATCCATTTTTCAACTTTAATTTCATTTTATAATTAATTAACATTCCAAAACTCAAAATAATTACAATAAATAAAATATAATTCAAAAAATCACCAAAATTGGTCCAAGTGGTCCACTGGTTAATAGGAACATCCCATAATTTTCTTAAGGATAGAAACCTTGCCTTGGTCATGTTGTTTAATTTTCATTAAAAATTCCTATTTTTCATTAAGATAATTATATAAATTAAATTAAATTCAGAAAAATAATATGTTCTCCTCTAATGTCTTAATTGACATGTGTCTAAAGTGACATAAAAATTTTAAGTTCATTTGAGCTTAATTTGATGAGTTATGAAATGAACATGCTTAAAAGGGCATAAAGGTAATTAAAGAATTTTAACCCTAATTAATATTTAGGTTTAATCAAGGGGAGGGTAAAATATCTGATTTTAAAATTTTCACTAGATGATTGAAACCCAGGGAATTAAGAGGTAGAAACCCATTAATCATCTTGAAATTATTTAAAGTAAATATTAATTAATTAAACAATTTGAATTTTGGAAGAATAGGTTAAAATTTGGATTATTAAGATTAGGGATATGATTTAAGAAGATATCAATTCTTTAATTTAAAATCCCTAAATGAATCACTTTAATAATATTTAACTTTTAATTAAATTCAAAGTGGTAATTGAAATTAATAATTAAATATTTAAAAGGAAAATAAACCTTAATTAAATTAAAACTTAAAACTTTGAATAACTTGATAATCAAATTGAAATAAATTTAAAACATTAAAATTAATTTGAAATTACTTAAAAGACAAATCTAAAACAAATTTGAAGCATTACAGAAAATCAACCTTAATAAAACTCATAATTAAAAACATAAAAAATCAAATCAATAAAAAAATTAACCTAAAATATTTCAATTAAATTAAAATTAAATCATTAAAATTTAAATTGAATAATCTAAACACCTCTTTCAACCCAAATTAATATAATACATTGAGATCATTAAAGATGTAAAGCTTTAATTAAATTTAAAAAATTTGATCACTATTCCAAACTTAAAATTATTAAAATTTCATAACTAAATTAAATCACTTTAAATCACCAATTCCAATTTTAAATCAATAAATTCTTTAACAAACTAATTTGCCCCCTAAAAGTTTTCATTATTATAACTCTTAAGTAAAGCATCAAGTGAAATGTCATTTTACTTATAGGATAATCAAACATCTTAATTCACTGAGCAAGAAACAAACTAAACTAAATTTTTGGATGATTAATTCACCTGTGCAATAAAACTTATTTAGACTCAAAAATAATCCCAAAAATATTGAAAAGATGTTTAGGACTCATCCTAAACACTTCCTCAATATGATGGGGTGTTTTAGAAGAACAATTGAATTTAATTGTTCTTTGATGAAGAAAATCATCCTTAACAAAATACAAGAACCTAGACTTCATAGGAAATGACTAGCAATAAGATTAGGAATTTTGTAGACAACCAGAACCTTCCCTTAGCTTTACCTAGGTACTTGTTATAAATATTTAAATTCCTTAACATGTGTTTTAAGTGTAGCTTGGAATGACGAGAAGACCCTCCAGGTACGCTTTTATTTTATTGCAATTTACTTTATTACAATTTATTTATATGAGCTACACTTTACTCTTCTTGCATGCTAAACAAGATTGTTGCATGAAAACTGAAACTTTTAGGAAAGCCACAAAACTGAAACCAAAACTAAATTAAAAATCAACACAAGATAAAATTCACCACCACAACATTCAAAAGATAAAACAACTCAAAATTTAATTACAAGTAGAACAACAAAACTACAATTGCAATTAAATTAAAACATCTCGTTGGATGATCGGGAATACCTCGGATGATGTAACCTACGTGTTGCTAACGAAATTTCCCATGGTCTAAATGAAAGTGTGGAACTCATTCAGTTGAGTTTAGCAAATTCGTTTGGACTAAGTGAATCCGATAAAATAATGGTGTCGAAATGATGGAACCGTGGGATCTTAACCAGTGTTGTTATAATCAACTTTAAGATTCCCCCAATAAAACATTAAAGACATTTGAACTTTAAGACTCTTCTAAACCAAAACACTTTTTTCATCTCCTGATTTTCACCTTCTAAAACTAAACCTCTGCAACAACAAGGAGCTTGGAGCATAGTGGGCAGCATGGTCATCGTCGTCAGCAAAACTTGTGTCTACTTCAGTAAAACCTTTCTTAGCATTAAATAACAAAATCATAGGATTTCGAGGTAGTTTGCCTAGTGCAACATAAATCCTCAATTTTTTGTTAGGCATTTGCAAAATCATATTATGCAAATTAAGCCCTAACCGATCTTAGGACTCCGAGGTAGTCGTTCGGTACGACATAAACCCTCACATCTTCGAGGCTGTTTGTATGATCATGTCATACAAATATAAGTCCTAATTAATTAAAATTGGCAGGATTACAACATTAAATAAATTCTCAAATTGAAACCAAACAATAGGATAGTCAGGAAGTCACCGAAGTTCACTTCGGGTCTGTGACATCCCCTACTTCTCCTCCATTAGATTCCTAAAAATAAACTGTTCCAAATTTGAGCCATTCCCTCTTGGAATTTCTGAAATCCAATTTATTTGAAAACCTTAAACTTTGAAATTCTTGAGAGCAAAACCACTAATCATTATCGAGAGTTTTCTTAAGTGTCTTCGGACATTTAAGATGTATTTAACTATAAGGGCTTGCTCTTATAGGGAACTTTAAGAACCTAGGTAGTATAAACCCTGCTTAATTCCTTTGTATTAAGCAGAGGAACTTGTCGGCTTATAAAATTGGTTCGCAGACCAAATGGATATCACAAATCTTCTAGTTTATTTAATTGAGCCCCATCATCAAGCAGTGTGTCTATTTTTCGGGATAGATACACGGTTTGTGGTGCGGTGCTCGTTTATATAAAATATTCACGATGTGGGATCGGTTTGATTTCATAACTTAAAATTTTTAAACTTAAAATTATTTTCAAAAATCAAATGTTACTTTCCAAATTATATATATTTAAATTAAATTTAAAATCTAAAATTCGCCGCAAAATTTCTATTTGGCGACCCCTTTTCAAAACACCAACCTAAAATTATGCCAACAGGTAGATAATCCCAGCATCCAACCACTTTAAATTTTTTTTCTTAACAACATCTTTCATAATAGGATTTAATCTTCTTTGAGGTTCAGCCCTAGGTTTTTGGTTATCTTCCATAAGGATTCTATGCATACAAATTGAAGGATTAATTCATTTAATATCAGTTATCGTCCATCCAAAGGCTTTTTTGTACTTCTTCAAAACTTCAAACAATCTCTCTTCTTCTTTTTTAGTTAATTGAGAGGAAATTATCACTGTCAAAGTTGATGACTCAACTAAAAAATATACTTTAAATGATCAGGAAGCATCTTTAACTCAAGTTTTTTTAATTGATTGACCAAAAGATTGATCTTTTTCAGTCATGTCCAATAATTCAAAATTTTCATGAACATAATTTAGATCTTCCTCATGAAAATCTTCAGAATGATGTAACTCCACTTCTTGCTTATGTTTTAATTCTTCTCATTCATATTTCTCTTCCTAAGTTGATTTGAAATGACATTCACTCAAATACTTGATAACATACATCCTATAACATTCATCATCTTTACCTGTTGTAGGATATTTCATTGATTTTGAAATGTTGAATGTAACAGTCTGATCATTAACTCTCATTGTTAATTTCCCTTTTTGCGCATCTATCATTGCTCTTCCTGTGTCTAGGAAAAGTTTTCCTAAAATTATGGGTATCTCTTTATCTTCTTCCATATCCAGCAAAATGAAATCAACATGAAAGATAAATTGTTCCACTTTTACGAAAACATCTTCTTTAACTCCTTTAGGATATGTAATCAAACGATCTGCTAATTGTAGAGTTACAATAGTTGGAGTTAATTCTCCTAATCCCAGTCTTTTAAATATGGATAGAGGCATAAGTTTAATGCTTGCATCCAAATCACATAATGCTTTTCCATAAAATATGTCTCTAATTGCACATGGAATTGTGAAACTACCAGGATCTTTAAGCTTTTCAGGAAGCTTTTTCTGAATTATTGTACTGCACTCCTCACTAAGTGCAACTATCTCATTATCTTCAAACTTATTTTTCTTGTTGAGAATATCCTTCATAAATTTCACATAGCATGGCATCTGTTCTAAGGCTTCAACAAATGGAATGTTGATTGTTAGCTTCTTAAATATCTCCAATAGTTTTGAAAATTGCTTATCCAATTTTTGCTGACGAAGTCTTTCAGGAAATGTAGGTGGTGGTTTTTCCAAATCATCCTAAACTGGAGAAATAGGTCTTTCCAAACCTTTCGGAGCATCCTCTTTTGGTTCTTTAATCTCTTCTTTCTCTACTTCAATTTTTTTTTGAACTCTACCTTCCAACTCTCTTCCACTTCTCAGTTGAATTGCTTTTACATGGTCTTTATTCTTATCTCTTGGATTTACTTCAGTATTTCTTGGAAGCATACCTTTGGATCTATTACTTAATGTATTGGTAATTTGTCTCAATTAATTTTCAATATTTCTTATTGTATCTCATTAACTTTGCAATTGATTTTCCATTCGTAACACCACTTCTTCAATAGATAACTTCTTCTCCTTAAATTGTGAAGCATTGTTAAAACCTGGAGGATAGGTTGGTCTATAATTATTATTCCCTATGTTGTTCCAGTTCCCTAATGGGTTTACTTGGTTGTTCCGCCATTGTTAATTAATACCACCCTGATTACTAGTATTCCAGTTAAAGTTTGGATGGTTCTTCCAACCTAGGTTATAATAATTATAATAAGGGTTATTAGGCTTACTTATAGCATTCATAGTTTCTGGTGAAGTATGAGAATCGAACATTTGACTTAATGAATTTTCTTTAATCATCGCAATTGGCTGAGAAAAATTCAAACCAAATTGGTCTATCTTCCTTGAAATTGCAGCAACTTGATTTGCTAACATCGCAAAAGCATCATTTTCATGAATTTTGGCTACCTTTTTCAGGATTTAACCTTTTAGAAGGCCATTGAAATTTATTAGTAGTCATTTCTTCTATCAATGCATAAGCATCAGTAAACTGTTTAGACATCAGTGATCCTCCTGTAGCAGCATCGATAATAGATCTAAGAGATCCAACTAACCCATTATAAAAAAGTTTGAATTATTAACCAATCTGGTATCGAATGATGTAGACATTTTCTGAGGAGATATTTAAATCGTTTCTATGCCTCATATATAGATTCACCTTAAAATTGACAAAAAGATATGATATAATTTCTAAGCTTCACAGTCTTTGATGGTTGAAAATATTTAGCAAGGAATTTTTGTGCTAAATCACCCTAAGTTCTGATAGATCAAGGTGCTAACGAATTTAACTGACCGACAAATTTATATTATGATATCTTAATTTGATTGCAACGAAGCCAAAAACTTGACCCTGCTATATTATATGTATAGAATTGTAATTGTTTATATTGTGGATGCTATGCAAGTATACGTATCGTATCAAGTAATACAGGGCTCTAGTGGAGTCCTGGTTATCGATCCCACAGGGAAAGAGAAAATTAAATAACAGCAAATTTTAAAATAATAATGATAATAATAATAATAATAATAATAGTATACGAAAAATTTGGAATTCTGAATTTAAGCGCAATAAAGTAAACTAAGTATTTTAATTAGATAAATTAACTAAGTAGAAAATTAATATGTATTGAAAGTGTAGGAAATAAAACTAATTGCTAAATAAGTCTTAACTATTCAGAAAAAGTATCTTTCCCCATGTTTAGAAATTTAAGTGATTGATGAATTTAAATAGATAATTTTGAAGGTATTGTGACAAATAGGAGCATTCCTATTCTTTACCCTTTGGTCCAAGTGTAAAGAATATTGACTAATCCTATGTTTGATTGCGAATCCGCGGCTAGGTCGGGAGGATACCGACTGCCACTTCGAAGCTCCCACGTTCCCCTCGCTCGAGGGCTAACATCTACACTTCAGCTCTCAAACAATAGGACCGAATTGAATATTTTAGTACTGTCACACTAAAATGCTCGATTCTACGCCCGATGATATTATTTCCCTATTTATTTGCACCCTCCTTCCAAGGCTTTTGAATTCCTGAATATCAGATGTAATTTTTACTATAGTTGATAATCAACATATTTTAACAAATCAAATGGCCAGTTTGGAAAGTAAATTAAGTTTTAAGTAAAAATTATCACAATTTATTAATATATAAAAGTATCTCTATTTTAATTTCATCAAGTCACTTAATTTCATAAACAGGGAGAAAGACTAATAAACTACTCAGAATGCATGGAAGCTAAACTAAGCATGGATTTCATTTAAAGTTAAAAACAATAAATACAAATACTTATCTTAATTTATCTCCATGCAGACTTCTCGCAGTTCCTTTGACTTTTCCTTTCAGTACAGCAAAACTCACTTAAAAACTCACTAACTCACTAAATACTCACTTATAACACTCAAGGACTCTCTAAGACACACACTAAGACACAAAACTGCACACAAAACTGGACTTAACACACTTAGAACACAAAACTCGACACAAAAGACTTAATTTCGGCTTCTATATATAGAGGTGAGCAAAGGACCAAGAGGTGTGTAAGCATCCCTTCAAAAAGTGTCCAGGTTCAATGTATCTGCACCATTTGAACTATCTTGCTGTCGGCGACGAACTACCTCGCTGTCGGCGAGGCTTCTAGAAGATCTTCAAACCGCTCTAGCTCACTGTCGGCGGGCTCGGGCTCGGCTGTCGGCGAGACGATTATAAATTCTTCGGAATTTTCTTCTCGTAACCTCGCCGTCGGCGAGCTCGATTCGCCGTCGGCGACTCGAGCCTAAATTGCATGATTTTGCTCTAAATTCGCTCCTTTTTATGATTTTTGCTTTTATCACCTAAATTCTTCATTCCTGCAATAAAATAAAGAAAATACCCTTCTTTAAAGTGCAATTTCATCAAAAATAGGTATGAATTTCTTAATAAAATTTTCAGCGATCAAAATCCCCCAAACTTACTTATTACTTGTCCTCAAGTAATTTTAGTACTACATAAAAATAATGAGTTTTATAATAAGTTTTTTCAATTTAAATAACTATGATTTAGATTAATTAATATCATAATAAAGTTAAACAAAAATAATTCATGTAATTTAATTAATCTTATAGAAATAAATTATTTAGTCATCGAATCTAAGATTTCTAGCTTACTATTCATTTCGGGAATGACTATATTTAAAAGAATAACTACTTAAGATATTCATATGATAAGAAATTCAAGAAAATACTATTAGGTAAAATTCTAATCCATAAACATAAATTTGGAAACATTTAAGTTTTTTCCCTTTAGGTTAATTCAAATGAAGCCAATTTTTTTATAAGGCGTCTCCTCAAGCTTCTCCTCATTTTTCTTTTTTTCTTTTTCTTTTTTTTTCTTTTTCACTTTTTTTTTTTTTCTTTTTTTTTCTTTTGAGAATTACTGTATCTGGAGAGCCTGTTAATAATTTTGAACTTCATTTTCATCTTCCTAAATTTGAAACTTAGGAATATTTCTTAGCTTATATATACTTCATAGTTTTTACTTCATTGATTTTCAATCTTTTCTTTTTCACTTGAATACTTAAGAATTTTAATTTTAGAATATAGTTTTTCTTACTAAAAATAGTTTACTATATTCTTATTCCCTTTAACCAAATATTTTATTCTATTTAATTAATTAAAGCACTAGAAATATTTCATTTAACCTTTTATAATAATTAAATAAAATAATTCATATTAAATCAAATTGAAAAATTTGCTAAAAAAATCATTTTTATAATAATTTGAAAATAGAAATTGAGAACAAGTTAATAACTAAATTTGTATTTTACTTTCCCCCCAAACTTAAATTTTTATATCTACTCTAAATAATGAATAAGAAGGAAAGTAAATAAATCATACCTTTGAAGTTTAGGTATTTCTTTTTTTTTCTTTGAAATTTTTGCAGGCTTTTTCATTTTTCATTGAACCTGTTCTGTTAGTATTCTCCATATATATATAACAATTTAAAGAAAATGCAGGGATAAAATCTAAGATAAGTATTAAACACAACAATTAAAATAACTCTACACTACACATATGAATTACTAACATATTAAAACAATTTAACTAACATATTAACAATTTGAAAAACTTAAAACAATACAAAATAAAATAAAAACATATTAAAGAAAAACTAACATCCTATTTAACATAAAAATAAATGCAATTAACTAACACAAAAACAAAAACTAACTACTATAACAATCCAAGCAAATTAATCTAACTAACATCCAATGTCTCAAAATATAAAGTACTGAATATTACAAACATATAAAGTTTCCACAATAACTTACATCAAACAAATAAAATACATAAAGTCCTAATCTTCAGCATCAAAGTCCCAAACTATATCATCCCCTCCTTGATATGTAAGTGCCGAGAAGGCGAGCGAGGTGATGCCGAGTGTACCTAGGGCATTCTGGAAAGACAACATCTAAATCTCCACTCCTCTAACGACGTTCAGCTTCATAATATGCAATCTCATATTCCGAATGTCGCTGGAGGTATTCACTATCATAATCATGTCTCCTCTCCAGATTATCAATCCTTTGATCAAAATGATCAAACCTTCTCCCCATGGTCTCTCCAAACTACTCAAAACTTCTCCTATGCAGAGTCAATTCATTCATCAGATCTTGTAGGGTAGGGGTGGTAGGCTCAGGAGTTCCATAGCTAGTAGAGGGTATATCTCTACTTGATTGAGTAAAATAACTTCTTACTCCCGATCTCCACCCTTCATGGGACTCATACTTCTTAATGTTAGCAGTCTGTAAGTGGTTTCATAGGTTCCACCCATTCTTCATCATCTCTAGCCTCAACTCCGGAGAGTTGGCGAGTGCGAAAATCAATCCGGGGTGGCCCAATCCGGCTCCACTCTCATTTCGAGGAGTGGCCGGGATATTACGATAAATAACTCTCCCGATGTTGATGCTTCTATTATTCCGAATACGAAATTCGAATTGCTCTATCTCGTGTTACCTCACTATGGTGATATGTGGGTAACGAGTAGAACAAATAAAGTAATGCCGGGCTTTAGAGATCGCATTTAATTTAGAAAGAGGAAAATTCACTCTTTCCTGTCGCTTAATTTTCCAAACTCCGGTCCCATCGGTGAGAAAGTTAATGACTTCCTCCAGGTGGTCCTTCCATCGTTCCAAAAGTTTCATACTCGCTAAAGTGCGAGTCATGAACTTCATAGAACGTGTTAATTCTTGCGGCATTGAAATATACAAAAAACCCTCGTACCTTTCTCGGTGCATCTTCGCGCCAGTCAAATTTGCATAAAATTCTTTCACCACTTCTACAGTTGCTCTATACTGAACATAACAGAAATTTTCCCAACCTCGTTCCTTTATAATCCGCTCTACTTCTCCTCCCGGATTTTTGAATACCCGATCCGCAATGCACTTTCTTCCTTGTATATTTTCAAAATATTTTGCCTGTGCTCGTGCATTGATGAATCGGTTTTCGTCGAACTCTACTCGACATTTTTGTCGTGGAGCCATCCGATCGATCTGTGAAAATCGAGAAAATTTTCACTAAACTTAATAATAATACTAAGAAGGCTTCCTACAACATTTGTAAGCAATTTAAATCAAATTCCATGGATTTCCACCAAATATTTCTTCCACATTTTGATTTTTCCCAAAATTTGCAATGTGGTGAAAATACATGGTGAAAATCAAAAATTTTTGTATAGGAGTGAAGCTCTTACCAAGAGAAGATGAAATCCGGTGTTTTTGAGTGATGAAATCGCTTCAAATCCAAGATCTCTCAAGCCCTAGGTCGGTTTTTGCGAAAATGAGAGGTTGGGGATGATGAATAGTGTTTTTGACCCGTCAATTAAAGTGTTTTTCGTGACCTCGCTGTCAGCGAGATTTATCTCGCCGTCGGCGAGCTAATATTTTTTAGAACCAAAAACTTTCGGGAAAAATCCGCTGTCGGCGAGAAATACTTCGCTGTCAGCGAGATCGATCTCGCTGTCGGCGGGATTTTTCTCGCCATCGGCGAGATTCCAAAAAATTTTAAAATTTTTGAAATTTCGTCACTCATTTTCGTCCTTGATTTGTCTTATATTATATTTCCGGTCATATTATTTATTAATTTTAATATGAAGATTAGCTAATTATACACAAACAAATTCACACAACACAATAAATTAACTTTAATATTGAAATCCATGAGACATACAAACTACCATAATTTAAACTCTATAATCAAACTTCAAACTTCAATCCTTACTACTAATCAGCATCGCAAACCAATCCACGACACACTAAATGCTGATACAAAACTATGACGCATATCTCAATTAAGTTTGAGATATTCAAATCATCACTCCACACGTAATAAAATCTAAATCAAATCAAATAACATAAACATAAACATACTATGGAAATCTTTACTACTACTCTTCAAGGTCAGAATCTTCATCTTCTCTGATAATTCTGATATGACGATGATGCATAAATAAGTTATAGAAAGGCTCGAAGGGAAATTCCGAAGCAAATTCTTCGGTGATCCAACCCTTCGTCTCGGTAAATGAAGAAAGCTAGCTTCCAGGTGTCCGGAATGATCAAAGTGTTCCTTCATCCTCCGATCAATGTGATCGAATAAATCAGATATATTGTCGATTAAATCTCTCACATTCCGTAGTTCTTTCTCCATTCCATTAATTTTCTTCATAAGTAACTCTGTTTTATCTGAAATAGGCCTTGCTATATGATGATTCTGTGAAGCTCTATCAGAGATAAATGTAATGTCTTCATTATTGTCCAAAGTAGGGAACATATCTGTAGGATCAAGCGGCTTCCAAGGTAACAGAACTTTTTCCCAAGCTTCATAAGAAACACAGTACCGGTCGCATAATGCAAAAATAGTAGATGGGTGTCCTAGTCCGTGAACCGACCCATGCACAATTAAACCCAATGCGTGACTTAACAATTATTGATCCCACATCAATAGGCAATCCAATTTGAATACAATAATTCAATATAGCACATTCTTTCGAAACCTTGTTTACCCTCATAGTAGGTAACAATTTAGATGAGATGAAAAAGTGCTAGTGCTTCAAGACAGGATTTAAAAGTGATGCAGAGAAACTAACATACCCGTCTTCACGCATTTCCTAATCTTCCGTTTCATCAGTCAGATATCGAAATATCTCATTCATATTATACCGAGAAGACACAAAATTTGAAAAGTGACATATCGGGGTGTTTTCTATAGAGAATAATTCATTTACTCTTGATGGAGTAAACGTCACCCATCTTCCTCGGACGTAGATATTCCCATTGTTGATCGCATGTAAGTTAGAGTAGAACTCTTTTACAACCGGAATAACAACAGCAGACGTAGTGTAACAAAATACCTCCCAGTCATGCGCTGCGCGATCATTTCTTCTATCTTTGTAGTGGAATTCTCTAATCCTCGATTGACAAATCCCCGTTCCTTGATAACTCTTTTCTTTACCAAAACCTTGTTGAAGATCCGCTGCGCTTCCGCACTCACAAATTTCCTCCGGTTAAACACTCCAGATTTAAAAGAATCTAAGAATTTGGAGGCCATTATGGTGAATGGAATGAATTCTAGTGAAGAAGACAGACTTAGAATGGTTTAAGAATGGGTTTTCACAAAGGAATTGGTGCTGAAACCTCCAAATTAGCATTTAAAGTATATATAACTCATTTTTATAACTTCCTCGCTGTCGGCGGGAAGTTTCTCGCTGTCGGTGACTCAGTTATAAAAACTGACTTTCAGGTTCTCGCTGTTGGCGGGCTCGTTTCTCGCTGTCAGTGAGCTCGATAAATAAACTGAATTAAATTAGGTGCTAACCTCGCTGTCGGCGAGTATCGACCTCGCCGTCGGCGAGATTCCAAAATAATGTCCAATTTCGCTCTAAATCGAATAATTTCTTTTCTCATCATAATGGTTCGAATATGTGATGATTATTAATAAAAATTGAGTAGTAAAGTTTCAATAATATAAACTAACTATTAAGATACAATAAAAATAGATAACTAATATGGGTTGCCTCCCATAAAGCGCTTGGTTTAACGTCGTCGACCCGACCTAATTTCAATTATTAATCGAGTCGACTAAGCATTAAAACCTCTTTATAGTTAGGTCTTATACCTTCAAAATATGGTTTTAATCTATGTCCATTAACTTTAAATTTATGTCCTGTTTTTGGATCTTCGATTTCTATAGTTCCATATGAAAATATTTGAGTTATGGTGAAAGGTCCTAACCATCGAGACTTCAATTTTTCAGGAAATAATTTCAATCTAGTATTATATAACAAAACTTCCTGTCTTGGTTCAAAATTTCTCTGATTAATCTTCCGATCATGCCATAATTTCATCTTTTCTTTATAAATCCGATCATTATCATATGATTCATTTCTTAATTCTTCCAATTCATTTAATTGCAGCAATCTTTTCTCACCAGCTTTCCTTCATATTATAATTAAATTCTTTAATCGCCCAATATGCTTTATGTTCTAATTCAATTGGTAAGTGGCATGTTTTTCCATATATAAGCTCGTAAGGAGTCATTCCAATCGGAGTTTTATAAGCAATCATATAAGCCCATAATGCGATTGTCTAATCTAATAGACCAATCTAACCTATTTGGGTTTACTGATTTTTCTAAAATACGTTTAATCTCACGATTAGATACTTCAGCTAATCCGCTAGTCCGTGGATGATAAGCGAGTGGATATCTTATGAGTAATATTGTATTTTTCTCCTAGTTTGTGAATGTATTTATTTCTAAAATGAGTTCCTCCGTCAGTGATAATCACTCTCGGCATTCCAAATCTAGTAAAAATATTTTTCATCAGAAATTTTGAAACACTCTTCGCATCACACCTAGGTAAATCTTGTGCCTCAATCCATTTGGAAACATAATCAACAACTACTAATATATATGAGTTTCCAAACGAAGGAATAAAAGGTCCCATAAAATCTAATCCCCAAACATCAAAAATTTCAACTTCTAATATAAAGTTTAGAGGCATTTCGTTTCTTCTAGATATATTTCCTACTCTTTGGCATTTATCGCAAGTTTTAAAATATCTGTATACATCTCTAAATAGAGTAGGCCAGTAAAATCCAGATTGTAGAATCTTATAAGCGAGTTTATCAGTCCCAAAATGTCCTCCAAAATCAGAATCATGACATTTTTGAATAATTGGTTCAGTTTCTTTATAAGGTACACATCTTCTAATAATTAAATCCTTACATTGCTTATATAAATATGGTTCATCCAAAAAATAAGTTTTCGTATCATGGATGAATTTTTTCTATTGTTGCAAAGTTAGCATAGGTGGTAAAATATTACTAACTATATAGTTTACTATATCAGCATACCATGGTATTTTCCACTCATTGATATTATATAGTTGTGTCGGCATATTTTTAGATTGTGTGTTTTATTTTGAAAAGGGGTCGCCTAACGAAGTTCTCGGCGAATTTAAATTTTAAATTTAATTTAAATATATATATAATTTAGAAAGTAGTATTTGATTTTGAAAATAATTTTAAATTTGAAAATTTTAAGATATGAAATCAAACCGATCTCACATCCCAAATAGTTTATATAAACGAGCACCGCACCACAAACCGTGTATCTATCCCTAAGGATAGACACACTGCATGATGATGTGGCTCGATTAAATAAACTAGAAGATTTGTGACATCCGTTTGGTCTCGCGAACCAATTTTATAAGCCGACAAATTCCTCGCTTAATATGAAAGCATTAAACGGGGTTTATATTACTCGGGTTCTTTAAAATTCCCTATAAGGGCAAGCCCCTATAGTTAATTACATCTTAAGTGACGAGAATCACCTAAGAAAACTCTCGATAATAATCAATAATTCTGCTCTCAAGAATTTTAAAGTTTAAGTTCTCAAAGGATTGAAGTTTGTAATTTCAATAGGAAATGGATCAAATTTGGAACATTTTGTTTTGGGAATTCAAAGGAAGAAAAGTAGGAGAAATCACAGATTCGAAGTGAACTTCGGTAATCTCCCGACTATCCTATTGTTTGGCTTGAATTTAGGAAAGTCCTAATGTTTATTTGATGTTTTGATCTTGCCAATTTTAATTAATTAGGGCTTATATTTATATGATAGAATCATACAAATAGCCTCGAAGATGTGAGGGTTTATGTCGTATCGGACGACTACCTCGGAATCCTAAAACCGGTTAGGGCTTAATTTGCAGCGCAAATGCCTAACAAAAGGTTGAGGATTTATGTTGCACTAGGCAAACTACCTCGAAATCCTATGGCTTGGTTGTTTAATTCTTAGAAAGTTTTGCTGATGTAGATTCAAGTTTTCGTCGACGATGATGGCCGTGCTACCCACCATGCTCCAAGCTCCTTGTTGTTGCAGAGGTTTAGTTTTAGAAGTCATAAATCAGAGGGTGAGAAAAGTGTTTTGGTTTAGAGAAAATCTTAATTTCCAAGTGTTTTTGTGTTTTAATTAAAACAAATCTTAAAGTTGATTATAACGACACCGGTTAAGATCCCACGGTTCCATCCTTCCGGCATCATTATTTTTATCGGATTCACTTAGTCCAGATGAATTTGCTAAACTCAACTGAATGAGTTCCACACTTTCATTTAGACCGTGGGAAATCCCGTTAGCAACACGTAGGTTACATCATCCGAGGTATTCCCGATCATCCAATATGACGTTTTAATTTAGTTTTAATTGTAGTTTTGTGTTCTGTTTGTGATTAAATTTTAAGTTGTTTTATATTTTGAAATGTTGTGGCGGTGAATTTTATCTGGCAATGACTTTTAATTTAATTTTGGTTTCAGTTTTAGGGACTATCCTAAATGTGTAGGTTTTCATGCAACAGTTGTTTACCATGCAAGAAAAGTAAGTGTGATGCGATTAATGAAATTGCAATAATGTAAATTGCAAGAAAGTAAATTGCAATAAAATAAAAGCGTACCTGGAGGGTCTTCCCGTCACTCCAAGCTGCACTTAAAACACAATTAGAATATTTAAACAAGTTCCTAGGTAAAGCTAAGGTAAGGGTTATGGTTTTCTACCAAATTCCTAATCCTATAGTTAGTCATTTCCTATGACGTCTAGGTTCTTGTGTTTTGGTTTGAGGACGATTTTCTTCATCAAAGAATAATTAAATTTAGTTGTTCTTATAAACATCCTATCATATCGAGGAAGTGCTTAAGACGAATCTTAAACATCTTTTCAATATTTCTAGGATTGTTTTAAGTCCAAATGAATTTAATTATATAAATGAATTAATCGTCCGGGATTCAAATTTTTTTGTCTTCGCTCGAAGTGAACTAGGACATTTGAATATCCTATGGGTGAAGTAACATTTCATTTAATATTCGTTTAGGAGTTATGACAACTAAAGCTTTCGAGGGTAAATTTATGATTTATTTTGAATTCAATTAATGGGTTTAAATTTGGAATAGTGTTCAAGTTATTTTAGATTTATTTTGAATTCTTTATGTCTTTGGTGATGTTATATTTAATTCAACTTAATTTAATTTAATTTAATTTAATCTTTAATTTAATTTAATTCAATTTAATTCAATTTAGTTTGATTTGATGTTAAATTAAATTAATTTGATTTGATTTAATTTTAATTTAATTTGATTTAATTTAATTTAATTTAATTTAATTTAATTTTAATTTAATTTAATTTAATTTTAATTCATTTAATTTAATTTAATTTTTAATTTGGTTTAACTTAATTTAATTTTATTTAATTAATTTAATTTAATTTAATTTAATTCATTTAATTTAATTTAATTTTTAATTTAATTTTATTTTTAATTTTAATTGAAATTTTAAAAGAGTTTAATAATTTAATTTTAGTTTAATGAGTAAGTCTTTTAATATTTTGAATTTGAATTATCATTTTAATTAAGAATTGAATATTAATGAGATAATTAATTTAGGGATTTTTAAATTAAAGAATAAATCTCTTCCTAATAATATCCCTATTTTAATAATTCCAATTTTATTATTCTTCCCAAATTTAATCAATTATTTAGTTAAGGTTTAATCATTTTAAATTGTTTAATGGATTTCTACCCTTTAATTATTTAAATTTCAATCATCCAAATCAGATTAGGATCAAATATTTTACTTGTTAATTTTTTTTATTAAACCTAAAGTTTTAATTAAGGGTTAAAATTTTAATTACCACTTTACCCTTTAAGCTTAATAACTTCATAACTCACTAAATTGAACTCAAATGAACTTGAAATTTTTATGTGACTTCACTCATATGTCAATAAAGACATGAGAGGAGAAAATGTGATTTTTCTGTATTTAATTTATTTATATAATTATTTTTGGTAGAAAATAGAGATTTCCAAGGAAAATTTAATAACATGACCAAGGGAAAGTTTCTGTCCTTAAGAAAATTAGGGGACATTCCTAATGACCAGAGGACCACTTGGACCAATTTTGGTGATTTTTTGAATTATATTATTTTTATTATAATTATTTTAAGTTTTGGAGTGTTAATTAATTTAAAAATAAAATAAATGTTGAAAAATGAATTTTATATTTTTCAAAAATCTCTATGACATCAGGGAAATCAGAGAAGCAAATTTTGCAATTTTCTGATTTTTCTATGATTTATTATAATTATTTTAGTGAAAATGCTAGAAAATACATTTTTTAAATTTTAAAATTACCCTAGAGCTTTAAAATTTAATATCTCACTAAATAAACCTAAGAAAAATATGGGGTTTGTTCCTAAGTGATTAAAATTCAAAATGTGACATTTTGGTAAATTTTATTATTTTTGTGATTTTTTATTATTTTTTAATTATTAAAATATTAAAATAATATTAAAAATCAACTTTTTTAGAAAATTGAAATTTTAATTTTCTTAAATTCCCCTAATATCAGAGAGGCTTCAAAACCAATTTGGTGAATTTTTGCAAGATATTTTGAAAGTTATGAATTTTTTAAAGTTTAAAATGACTAAGTGGCTTAATCAACCCAATTAGTAGGGCTAAACAAGTCCAATTGACCTCAAATTTTTGTGGTGGGTTCCTCTAATCCTGAAGGTCAGTGGAGAATTGATTTCAAGTCAATTTGATGTATGGTTAGCTCTAATTAATTAGAGATCCATTTTGGGTGTTTAAGCCAATTAGGGTTGTTTTAAATGAACTAACTCAAAACCTATTTTTCCTAGGGTCCTCTGGTCATAAGGAATATCACCAAATTTTGCTAGAATTTATTTCACAACATGCTATTTATTGGAATTAAAATACTCAAAAGAGTAACATGAACTTGAAAAATCAATAACTTTTCATAGGGATGGCCTCTGACTTTGGAAAATTCGGAAATGTTCCCAAATTCGGAGGCTTCAAAAGCCCTATGGTCTCATGCCATGGTGAATTGTATAAATGCATGGAGAATTAAAAATATGCAGAGAGTAAATAAATTATTAAAAATAAAATACTTGATGAAATTAAATGATTTCTTTTCCACATTATTCTCCTCCGTTCACCGAGCAAGAGGGTATTTTTATTTTATTTTTCTGATTTTTCTACACAAAGTTATGAATTTTTGAAGTTTAGGGAATTAAATAAATCAGAAAAATCCCTAATTTTCTATTTATCCACGCGGCGCCGCGTCAACCTCGGCAGCTCCGAAACGCCGCGTCAACCTCGGCATCCGTTCATCGTCCCCAAGTGTCCTCACCCGAGAACCTTCCACACTAAATCCCTAATATCTCACTCGATACTCAATGGATTTTCATGTTCTTATGCTCTATGGATTCATCTTGAAGAGACGAACACATCTATACGGTTATCATGCATTGAAATTAAAGCATTTGAAATGGAGAATCTCCATAAGCTTGGGATGAAGAATTAGCTCACACCTTTGCTCAGAGAAGTGTGGCTTCGATCTGAGAGTTGTTGCACCTTCGATTGGATCCCAGCAAGCTCCAGATGAAGTCTCCTGGTCTGGTGAATTGTCTAGGTGGGATTTCGACCACGGCCCGATCACAAAGCTTGGAGGCTGGAGCAACTGGGTGGCCTGGAGATGGGGCTTTTGCTGGTGGACACCTTCCCTCGGTCTGGTGAAGGTGTAGAACCAATCAATTTGGGGATTGGCTCACTTTGGAGAAGTGTCCTGGTTTTGGGTGGAATTTCAGTTGAGAAATTGGATTTTGTCAGTGGGGATTAGGGCAAATTGACACTGGGGATCAACTGCTCTAAGGGTGGAGAAGGGTTTGGAACAATTTTGGCAGAGTTTCGGCAAGGTTTGTGCAACTCTCTTCTCATGGCCGTGAGGGGGTCGGGTTTAAATAGAGGTGGCTGGAGAGCCTCACAGGGATGGCCAAGGGTTGGGATCAGCTGCTCTGGTCATGGGAAGAACAGCCATGGTGGCCATTGGGCATGGGGCAGCTCAACAAGGTGGAATTCCAAAGTTTAGCTCCTCCCAAGGTCTCGGCCATGGTGTTTTCCGGCAACCCGGGCGGCCGGCCTGCAGGCATGGGTCACCCTCGAGTCCAGAGTGGGTCGGGTCGGAGGTTTGTGCGATCAATCGGCAATTGCCATGTGTAAAGGCTTTGAATTAAAATGGAATGGGGAAGGGGTCATTTTGGCTTCAATTTGGTCAACTCATTGGTTTTGGTTGGGTGCACCTCCCCATGGCCTGATTTTGGGCTGAGAGGATCGATTGGGTCGACCAAGAGAGAATGGTATGGTCTCTATCCATGATGAGGTGGCTAAACATGGTTTAGTGTGTGTCATGAATAAGGTTAAAAAGGCTTAATGAAAGATTAGGAAAGGAGCCCCTCCTTTTACCATTAATGGCATGGTCACATGCCAAACTTTCATGGCTTCATATGGCTTGTGAATGGCTCATTCATGGCTCCATTTGGCTTGGGAAAAGTTTAGTCAACTTCATAAAAATGGATTTTAAGGATTTTGGACATTTTGGTGGAAAGTTGGATGAAGCTTTATTTAAAATTATTTGATCATTGGATTAGGACTTAGGGATGATTTTAATTGAATGCATGATGAAGAGAATTTGTCATATGGGCCTTAGATTGATTTTGCCCCTTTGGATTTTGGTGGAGATGGGCTTTAGGAAGGTTTAAGAAAGTGGGCTTTTGGTTTGGAAATAAATTTATGGATGGGGAATTTGTGAAGGATTGGGCCAAACAAATGTTGTTTTTTAGCTCATGGATGAGTCATGAGTGACATGAAGCAAATTGGGAGTGATTTGGGTTTGAATTGGGTTGAATTTGGGTTCTTTTGGTGAATGGGCCAACATAGGCCCAAGTGGGCCAAGTTGGGCCAATGTTGGGCTAGGGTTGAAATTGATGTAAAATAAATGTTGGGAAATGTTTATGAGAGTGTTTCAAAGAGGTTTTGACTTTGGTTGGGCTTTGATTTTGGGGTTTGGGCTCATTTGGGTTAGGTTTGGTTTTAGGTCAAAATAGGGCCTTTTAGCTTTGAGTTGAAGTTGAGTGGGGTTTGGGTCTAAATGTTGGGCAAATGATGTTATTGTTTTGTTTGTGGGAATGTCAAGGAAGATTTGGAAAAGATTTGGGGTTAATTGGAGTTGAATTGGGTGAGTTTGGGTTAAGTTTGGGTCATGGGTCCAAATTGGGCTTTAAGGCCAAAAGTGAAATTGGATCCAAATGTCAATCACATTGGACTTGTATTTGGTCTAGATTGGTATTGGGAATGTTGAATTGAAGTTTAGAATTGAATTGGACCAGAATTTGGGTCAATTGGGTAGGTTTGGTTTGACATTGGGTTCACTTTGGGTTAAAATGGGTCAAATTGGGGGTTTTGACAAAAGTAGGGTAAATTGACAAAATTGGCCCATGGTGTAGTTGGACAAAATGAAATTGGGAATATTTGGGATTTTCTGGAATATTCTGGGAATTTTCTGAATTTTTGGATTTTTTGGGTCAAGGGGGGTATTTTGGGTATTTGGAGGGTATTGGGAGGTATTTTTGGAATTATTGGTATTTTTGGGTATGGATGATCAATTTGAGTGGAGAGAAATATTTGGGATTGATTTTGGGGAATTTTGAGCAATTTAGGTGATTTTGCAAATTTTGGGTAGTTTCAAGGGTTTTGGGTAGGCTAGACGGGTGTAGGTTCCCGGGGGTCAAAAATTGAAAATTTGGAAAATTGAAGATTGGGTGAATTTGAGTGGAATGAAGTCATTTTGGTTGAGCCATGAAGTCACATCAAGCTCACATGAGCCATGAAGGGGCTCATTTGAGGCATCCACTATGTTGTTCCTAACCCTCTTAGCCGAGGGCTTAGTGGGTTAAGGACCATCCATGTGAATCACCTGCATGAGTCAGGAGGTCAAGTTGGGTATGGTTGTGGTTTTAGGAGGTGTGTGGAAGTGTAGTGTGTAGGTGTAGTGTATAAGTGTAGTGTGTGTGTAAGTCAGCCCCTTTACCAGACCAGGCCACCCAGGGTAGTCCTAAGGCCAAAGAGTCCTATAGGAACTCATCCTTTAGACTTCCACATTTGATTTCAACCCTCTAGGTGATTAGGGGTCTACAGTCAAGTTTGTGTAGTTTGCAGGGAGTTTAGAAGTGGTTTGAATTTCTAAAAGGTGGGTCCCAATTCTAGTCCTCTAAGATAGTCAAAGGAAAAGCCTAAGGCTAGATCCTAAGCACTAAAAAGAAGAAGAGAATACCTCATCAAAAATGAGGTCAACAAGTTGTTCATCAGGAAAACTGTCTATAATTTCATTTTCAATATCAGATAATTCATGATATTCTAATCTTGATAAATGATCTGCAATTTGATTATCAGTTCCTTTCTTATTAACGATCTCAAAATCGAATTCTTGCATTAATAGCATCCATCTAATAAATCTTGGTTTGGAATCTTTCTTTTGCATTAGATATTTGATAGCAGAATGATCAGTATGCACGATACATTTTGTTCCAATCAGATAAGGTCTAAATTTATTAAAACCATATACTACCGCTAATAATTCTCTTTCACGTAATCGTATAATTTATTTCAGCGATCATTTAGAGTTTTACTAAGCATAAGTATATAACTTTAAAAATCTTTTCATATCTTTGCCCAAAACTCGCTCCTACAAGCATAATCACTAGCATCACACATAAGCTCAAATGGTTTCTCCCGAGCTAGGTGAAACTATTATAGGTGTTGTAATTAATTTTTCTTTTAAGAGTTCAAATGCATTCAGGCATTCGATTGTAAATTCAAATTTCTTGTCCTTTTCGAGAAGTTGGCATAGTAGGTTTAGTAATTTTTGAAAAATCTTTTATATAGCGTCTATAGAATCCAAGCATGTCCAAGAAAACTTCTTACCCCTTTTACCGTAGTTGGAGGTGGTAATTTAGCTATAACTTGAATTTTTGCAGGTCCACTTCCATGCCTTTTTCCGAAATTTTATGCCCTAATACAATGCCGCCCGCAACCATAAATTGACATTTCTCCCAATTTAGAACTAAATTTGTTTTCTCACATACTTCTAATACTTTTTCAAGATGAGTTAAGCATGTGTCAAATGATGTTCCAAATACAAAAAAATCATCCATAAATACTTTTATTCCATTGTCAATTAACTTACTAAATATAGACATCATACATCTCTGGAATGTTGTAGGTGCATTACATAATCCAAAAGGCATTCTTCGAAAAGTGAAAGTTCCGTAAGGACTAGTAAATGTAGTTTTCTCTTGATCCTCAGGAGCAATTTGTATTTTATGATAACCGGTGTATCCATCTAGAAAACAAAAATACTTATGTCCGGCTAATCTATCTAACATCTGGTCTAGAAATCGTAAAGGCAAGTGATCTTTCCTGGTGGCGGTATTTAATTTCCTATAATCAATACATATACGCCAACCAGTAACTTGTCTTATAGGAATAAGATCGTTATTTTCATTGACGAGTGACGGTCACTCCTCCCTTCTTAGAACACAAGTGAATCGGGCTTACCCAAGCATCGTCGAAATAGGATATATAATACCATTATCTAACCATTTTAAAATTTCTTTCTTAACTACTTCTTTCATTATAGTGGTTTAATCTCCTTTGGGGATCCGCTTTAGGTTTATGTTCATCATCTAAAATAATTCTATGCATACAGTATCGAAGGACTAATTCCTTTAATATCCGTTAAAGTCCAACCAAAAGTTTTCTTATATTTTTTTAAAGTTTCTAAAAGTTTTTGTTCTTGAGATTCGTTTAATGCGTATGAAATAATAACTGGTAAAGTTGAAGAATTAACTAAATAAGCATATTTCAAATGATCAGGTAATATTTTTAGCTCAAGTTCGGGAGGTTTAATAATTAATGGAACTATATTCTTGTCGGTGTTTTCAGTATTATCCAAAAATTCAAATCTTTCCCGAATATAATCTAGTTCTTCATTATTATCTTCAATTAATTCAGATGTTTTCTTTTTCTAATTTATCTTCGTAATATTACTTAAAATGTTCTTGTTGTAAATGTTCAAGTATTTCCATCCGAAAACATTCATCATCTTTTTCTAAGCACGAGGATATTTCATTGATTTTGCAATATTAAAGGTAACTTTTTAGTCATTTACTCTCATAGTTAATTCTCCTTTCCGAACATCAATCATAGCTTTTCCAAGAAGCTAAAAATGGTCTTCCTAAAATGATAGGAATTTCTTTATCTTCCTCCATATCTAAAACAATAAAATCTACTGGGAAGATAAATTTATCCACTTTTACTAACACATCTTCAATAACTCCCTTAGGATAGGTAACCGAACGATCAGCTAATTGAAGGGTTAATGAAGTAGGTGTAATTTTTCCTAATCCTAATCTTTTAAAAATCGATAGAGGCATTAGATTGATGCTTGCTCCTAAGTCACACAAAGCTTTTCCATAAAATTTTTCTCCTATAGCTGCAGGGTATAGTGAAACTACCGAGATCTTTCAATTTTTCGAGAAGCTTCTTCTGAAAAATAGCACTACACTCTTCACTAAGTGCGACTGTTTCATTATCAGTAAATTTTCTTTTCTTATTTAGAATAACTTTCATAAATTTTACATAATTTAGCATCTAATCTAAAGCTTCAACAAAAGGTATATTGATTGTTAATTTCTTTAATATTTCAAGGAATTTAGCAAATTGTTTATCTTTTTTATGTTGAGCTAGTCGTTGAGGAAATGGTGGTGGAGGTTTTTCAACGTAAATTTTCATAGGTATTAAAGGATGTTCCAAATTTGAATCTTGTTGAATTGTTTCCTTTTCAATTTCCACTTCCTCTTCTCGGCTTTTAAGTTCTTTTTGAATTTGAGGTTCTAATTCTTTTCCACTCCTTAGTTGTATTGCTTTAATTTGTTCTTTTCCTTGATCTTTAGGATTTATTTCCACACTAGGAAAAGTTCCAGGTATTCTATTATTTAGTGCAGTAGCAATATGTCTAAGTTGAGTTTCGATATTTTTAATAGATGTTCCTTGAATTTGTAATTGATTTCCTTGAATTTGTAGTTGATTTCCTTGATTTTGTAGTTGATGACCCATATTCAAAATTAATTCATCCATAGATAATTTCTTATCTTTGAATTGAGGGTTATTGTTATTAAATCCAGAGTGGGTAATTAGGTTTATAGTTTGGATTTGCTTCGATTAGGTTGATTCATCCATTGTTGATTAGATGTGTTATTCCAATTAAAATTTGGATGAGTTTTCCAACCAGGATTATAATAGTTTGAATAAGGGTTATTAGTTCTATTATTAATAGCATTTAAAGTTTCATAATTAGATTGAGATTCTATGATTTGTCCAGAAGAGTTTTCTTCTAAAGTAGGAGAATACTTCATTCCAAAATGATCTAATTTCTTAGATATAGCAGCAATTTGAGAAGCTAACATAGATATTGCATCGTTTTCATGAATGCCGGCTATTTTTTTAGGATTTACTCTATCAACGGAGCCGATGGAAATTATTTGTTGCCATTTCTTCGATTAGTGCATAAGCTTCATCAAATGGTTAAGAAATTAATGAACCTCCAAGTAAGAAGATCGATGATCGATCTTAAAGATCCTACTAATCCATTATAAAAGGTTTGAATAATCGACCAATCTGGTAGCGCATGATGTGGGCATTTCCTAAGAAGTTCCTTAAATCTCTCCCAAGATTCATATATTGATTCTCCATCTATCTAACAAAAAGAAGTTATATCATTTCTAAACATAGCAGTTTTAGATGGTGGAAAATATTTGGATAGAAATTTTTGTGATAATTCTCCCCAAGTTTTAATAGATCCAGGTGCTAACGAATTCAACCACATTTTAGCCTTATCCCTTAATGAAAAAGGAAAAAGTCTAAGTCTTATAAGCATCGTCGGATGCTCCTTAATATTTAAAAGTAAGCACAAAGTTCTAGAAAACTAGCAAGATGTAAGTTAGGATCTTCGTAGGTGAACCACTAAATTGATTGTTTTGTACCATTTGGATAATTGCAGTGTTTAAGTTCAAATGAATTAGCAGACTACATCGTGGTTTTGAATAGTTAAATGAATTTCATCCGATGTAGGGTTGGCATAATCTCTTAATGGTCTTTGTTGGTTCATATTTTGAATTTCAGGAATATTCGTCATTTGTGTTAAATTTATAGTTTGTTTCTTTTGTTTTCTAATTCTTTTAATTGTACGCTCTATTCAGAATCGTAAGGTATTAATTTTTCATTTCCAAATTTGCGCATACAATTTTAGAATAGATATTAAAATTATGATTATTTTAAAATAATCCGTTACTTTAAGTAAATTTTTCTTACTTTCCCTAGAACTGAACCAAAAACTCGACCCACAAATTTATATTATGATATTTTAATTTGATCGCAACGAAGCCAAAAACTCGACCCCACTATATTATATGTATAGAATTGTAATTGTTTATGTTGTGGATGCTACGCAAGTATACGTATCGTATCAAGTAATACAGGGCTCTAGTGGAGTCTCGGTTATCGATCCCACAGGGAAAGAGAAAATTAAATAACAGCTAATTTTAAAATAATAATGATAATAATAATAATAATAATAGTATACGAAAATTTGGAATTCGAATTTAAGCGCAATAAAGTAAACTAAGTATTTTAATTAGATAAATTAACTAAGTAGAAAATTAATACGTATTGAAAGTGCAGAAATAAAACTAATTGTTAAATAAGTCTTAACTATTCGTAAAAAGTATCTTTCCCCTTGTTTAGAAATTTAAGTGATTGATGAATTTAAATAGATAATTTCAAGATATTGTGACAAATAGGAGCATTCCTATTCTTTACCCTTTGGTCCAGTGTAAAGAATATCGACTAATCCTATGTTTGATTACCGAATCCGCGGCTAGGCCGGAGGATACCGACCGCCACTTCGAGCTCCCACGTTCCCTCGCCCGAGGGCTAACATCTACACTTCAGCTCTCAAACAATAGGACCGAATTGAATATTTTAGTCCGTCACACTAAAATGCTCAATTCTACGCCCAAAGGATATTATTTCCTATTTATTCGCACCCTCCTTCCAAGGCTTTTGAATTTCTGAATATCATATGTAATTTTTACTATAGTTGATAATCAACATATTTTAACAAATCAAATGGCCAGTTTGGAAAGTAAATTAAGTTTTAAGTAAAAATTATCACAATTTATTAATATAGAAAAGTATCTCTATTTTAATTTCATCAAGTCACTTAATTTCATAAACGAGGAGAAAGACTAATAAACTACTCGAATGCATGGAAACTAAACTAAGCATGGATTTCATTTAAAGTTAAAAACAATAAATACAAATACTTATCTTAATTTATCTCCAAGCAGACTTCTCGCAGTTCCTTTTACTTTTCCTTCCAGTACAGCAAAACTCACATAAAAACTCACTAACTCACTAAATACTCACTTATAACACTCAAGGACTCTCTAAGACACACACTAAGACAAAAAACTGCACACAAAACTGGACTTAACACACTTAGAACACAAAACTAGACACAAAAGACTTAATTTCGGCTTCTATATATAGAGGTGAGCAAAGGACCAAGAGGTGTGTAAGCATCCCTTCAAAAAGTGTCCAGGTTCAATGTATCTGCACCATTTGAACTATTTCGCCGTCGGCGACGAACTACCTCTCTGTCGGCGAGGCTTCTAGAAGATCTTCAAACCGCTCTAGCTCGTTGTCACTGGTCTCGGGCTCGTTGTCGACGAGACGGTTATAAATTCTTCAGAATTTTCTTCTCGTAACCTCGCCATCGGTGGGCTCGATCTCGCCGTCGGCGACTCAGCACAAATTGCATGATTTTGCTCCAAATTCGCTCCTTTTTATGATTTTAGCTTTTATCACCTAAATTCTTCATTCCTGCAATAAAATAAAGAAAATACCCTTCTTTAAAGTGCAATTTCATCAAAAATAGGTATGAATTTCTTAATAAAATTTTCAGCGATCATTAACTATATCTTAGCTTTATCCCTCAGTGAGAAAAAAAAAATTCTAAGAATAATAGTATCATCCAAAATACCATCATATTTAAAAGTAGCACACAACTCTAGAAAGCTGGTAAGATGTAAATTAGGATCTTCAGTTGGTGTTCCCCCAAACTTATTATTAGACACCATTTGGATAATAGTAGGTTTAAGCTCAAAGAAATTAGCAGCTACAGCGGGGTGTTTAATACTTCCATGAATTTCATCCAGTGGAGGGTTAGCATATTCTCTTAAATGTCTAAATTCTTGATGGATGTCAACATTTTGATTTTGATGATTTGCCATTTCTTAAATCTTTTTCGAAATTTTTAATTTTTTTTATTTTTCTGATTGTTCATTCTAATTCAGAATCATAAGGCACAAGTCCCTCAGACCCTGAACTACGCATACAACGTTAAATAAAATAAAACAAAACACACTAACAAAAGCAAAGTAAAGTAAATAATTTTTAAATTTTTCTTAATTTTCTTTAAATAAAATTTTAATCAATTTCCCCGGCGACGGCGCCAAAAACTTGATCCCCGAATATTTATTCTTACGATTTAGATATGAAATTTATGATTTATAATATTGGATACTACACAAGTATGTGTATCGTTTATCAAGTAATATAGGACTTTCTAATTAAGCCCCAAGATATCAAACCCACAGAGAAATGTCTAAAACTTTAAAGAAATAAAAAAAATAAATTTTTACTTTTTTTAATTGATTTTAATAAGTATGTTTTAAGGTACAAATTTTGAAAAGTTGATTTTGATATTTTTAATAAAAAGTTAAGCAGGAAATAAAAATTATCAATACTCTAAACATGATATAAAAGTTATAAGAATCAATTATCTTTTTCCTTCTTTAATGAATCAGTGATAGTTATGAATATTTATGTTGTGGAAGTATTTAAATGTAATGTGCCAAATAGGAGCAATTATATTCTTTATCCTTACTTGGTTCTATAAAGAAAATTGGTTAATTTGAAATTTTGAAATTTGTAGATGAGTTAGGCAGGGAAGATACCAGCTCCCACTCTAGAGTTCCCTCTGTTCCCTCCACCTAGGGGCTAACATCTCATAAAAAATTTTAAAATAACAAACCAAATTAGGGGGCTTTAACCTGTCACTCTAAAGTCCTCTAATTTTACTCCCCAAATAAACCTTATCTCCTTATATATTTGCATTCAATCATGTGGACTACAATTCTCACCCATATAATTGTATGTGATTCTTTCCAATTGTTGTTTGAGATAATAGTACATTGGATTTTACATAATCTCACAAAATCTCACAACAAATTTTAACATCTTAATTGGTCACATCAAGAAGTAAATTAAGTACAAGGAATTGAATCATCAAAATTTCTTCCAGAATTAAACACTTATACTTTCCACAACATACTTCCATAATTTAATTACTTCATCATCTAAGAAAGAAAAAAATAAAGTAAACTACTCAGATTTCATGAAGAAAACACCAACACAACTTGATTTGAAAGCATAAACCATAATGAAAATACAATAAATCTTATTTAAAAATAAAGTGTAAAAACAAAGATAAATACTTATCTGAAAATCCTCTCAACAAGACTCTGGAAGTTCCTTTGAAATTTTGCTTTCCACAATACAACTCTACAGAGGTTGGCACCCAACCTTGATGACTCTAATAAAAAATTTAAACTTCAATAAAAACTAGATACATGAAAGAAAATTGGTGAGAAGAAGGCTTCGCACCAACCCTTTTTTCTTTCTTACTCTCTACTCTCTACTGACAACTATATAAAAGAAGAACTCCAAAACCTTACTCTTAACACAGTTTCAAAACACTAACTACAAATATTCCAACAACAACACACTTTACAAATTATGAGGCTTCATTTTTATATTTTTCAAAAAGGTGCATTGGTGTCTCTTCAAATCAAGTCTAGATTCAATGTATCCACCAAAAGATGCATCCCTTCAATCACATTTGTTGCCCAAAGGAAATTAAGGAAGTCACCACCAAAATTTGCTTCAAACACCACTTGAAAATGGCACCAAATTTGATTAAAATTTAATTTTTAATTGTGGCCCTTATGTGCCGGCACTTTGGCGCTTAGGCGTCAGAGGCAAAATTTCTCAAACTTAATAATGTTGCTCCAAATTTGATCCTTTTTTGCTCCTTTCATAATAATTAATCAGCTTCATCATACCTGCAAGAAAAACACAAAATACCTTCCATTAAAGTGCAATATCATCAAAAATAGGTATAAAAATGTGCATAAAAACACTATCTATTTTAAGTGTATCAATTTTATAGCATTTGTCTACAGTATGTCTAAATATATGACAATGTTTACGGTATATAGGTTGATATTCTAAAATCACAGGTTGCCAATAACCATTGTTGGCAGTTCCCAACAAGATACCATCAATAGGAGGAAGGGTGATGTCTCTTTCAACCAGTATTCTAGCTGTGGAGCTGGTTATGTTAGCAGAAGATATATCAAGCTTCAAAGGCCTGCCTAGTGAATCACCTATATCATATAAAATCTTTTAATTGAAGTAAGGCAGCTTCAAGTTAGACAATTTATACCAAACTGGTATAATAAGGGGTTCTTGAGATTGATCCCAGTTAAACAGATTAGACTAGATGGCTTTGGGAAGACTCTGGTTGTGGTAGGCTTACCAGACAACTCTATATGATCTATTTTTGTCAAAGTGCAGCTTAGAAACAAGAGTAGTTGAAGACTTCATGAAAATGCTACCATTGCTGTTGATGATATTAATTTCTTTCAGCTACTGCTCACTCAATTGCATTGGTATTACAGCTAATTTCAATATGAAAATGCTACCATTGCTGCTCACTCAATTGCCTTGGACCAGATGGTATTACAGCTAATTTCTATAAGAAATCTTGGGAGGTTACCAAAGCTGAGATGATCCTTGCAATCCAAAGCTATTTCCAAGGTTATGATCTCCCTCAATATTTTTGTGCCTCCACCATGGTGTTAATCCCCAAAACCTCTAACACAAGAAGCTGGCATCATTTCAGACCTATTAGCCTTACCACATTGTTTAGCAAACTGATCAGTAAAATCATTGTGAATAGGCTTCAACTTCATCTTGATAAGATTATCACCCTTAATCAATCTACTTTTGTTAAGAGCAGATCAATTACAGATAATGTACTATTGGCCCAAGAACTTCTCTTAGTTCTGGACAAACCTTGCAAGGAGGAAAATCTAATCTAAAAATTAGAACTCAGGAAAGCTTATGATACTATAAGCTGGGACTTTGTGATGATGTTATAGTGCAAGAGGTTTCCCACAAGAATTCTGCATCTCATCTCAAGATGGCTACACATAAATTCACACTCCATCCTCATCAATGAGAAAACTTGGAGAGATTTCACTGCCACTAGAGGCCTACAGCAAGGATATACTTTGTCCCCTACTATTTTCATAACTGTTATGGACTATTTATCAAGGATGTTGGACAACTGCTTACTACCTCATGCTTATGCCAAGTACCATCATAAAACAAACCTGTTTATCTCTCATGAAATCTATGCATATGATATTATGGTTTACTCTAGAGCTAGCAAAATGGAAGTTAAAAAAGATACTCAATGCCTGCAAGTATTCCAACTACATTCAGCTATGCAGTTCAATCCTAAGAAATGTGAGATATTATTCAGCAGGAAAATCCCCCCACTTCTAATAAGCAATGGACTCTTCATTTCACTGGATTTATCAGTGCTCAACTTCTTATTAAATATCTGTGTGTACCTCTCGTTAAAGGTAGAGCCAAACTTATTCAATTTGATGAGGTCCTGGGAAAAATTTCCTCTCAAATCTCTTGCTGGATGCACTCTTTCTCTCCAATGGGGGCAGAATCACGATGCTACTAAGTATTCTCACAACTTTCCCATCATATATTTTACAGATGACTTGTTTGAAGAAAAGTACCAAAATTCAGTTGGAGAGAGCCTTCAACATGTTCCTATGGTCTGGGCAAAGACAACAACTCCATTGGGCTAGTTGGAAAAAACTTACTAAGCCCACTACAGCAGGTGGGATTGGTTTCAAATAGCTCCAACAATTGCAACAAGTAAACATGTGTAAACTATGTATCAAATTCAGATAGCAATCATCCTTACATGGTAAGTATATGCTGGGGAAATACTGCACTGAGGCCCATCCCAACATGGTGGGTAGGAAACTGGTTTACTCTTAGATTTGGGTGAATATGATTAAAATTAGACATTTAATTGAACAACCGTTTTTGTGGGTACTTGGTGAGGGGCACATCCATTTTTGGTTAGATGGCTGGTGCCCACCAGAGATGCTAAACCCCAAAACTTCTGACCTCAATATACATCTCATGGTGTCTGACTACTAGAGTGGGGAGCAATGGTCCTTACCTTTATTAAAAACACTACTGTAGGAACATTCAGCTGAACAGACCCAAAGGGTGTAATTTGATAGAACCAGACCTGAAAGAATTGCTTGGCAAACTAATCATTCACAGAGTTTAACAAAACAGATTTATTCCAAGCTTTAACATTAGGACTCTCTACCTTGGGGAGAGACCATTTGGAACAAACATCTGACCCCATCAATGTCACTTCTCTATTGAAGAATTTTTCACAAGCTGATTCCTATAGATGATATACTCAGGCTAAAAGGTCTGAGAGGCCCTTCTAGATGTTGTTTATAACTGAAAGAGGAGGAACACTCATATGTTCTTTGAATGTAGCTTCTCCCAGGGGGTCTGGATAGAATTCACAAATCATCTCATAATGAACACATCCCATCTATAATGGCTCAACCTTTCCTCCTACTAGACCAGTTGGAATTCTGCAAGGGTTAGGTCCATTCCTTTTATTATCACCTGGTTCTTGTGGATGGCTAGGAAAAAGGCTAAATTTGATGGACAATCATTATTTGTGAGCAAGGCAGTGAGATCCTATATCTCATTCCTTCTCAAGCTCATCGAATATAAGAACTTCCCCAACATTTGCACTGACTCTTTTACTGAAAGCCCTACTCCTGTTCACATTATTAAAGCTTTTTGGAACCCCCCCCCCCCTTCTCCCTACATCAAGGTGAATACTGATGGCAGTTTCTCTGATTTGGGAGTTGGCATTGATGGGATCTTCAGAGACCACCAAGGGAAATGTCTTCTCTTTTTCCACGCTCCTGTTGCTATTGCTGATGCCCTGGAAGCTGAACTTGTTGTCTATTGGGCAATTTTTGTTGCCAAGTTGAATAGGTGGGATCACCTACTTGTGCAGGTGGACTCCACCCTCCTACTAAAACTCTTGTCAGGTGATGAGAACTTACCTTGGAATCATTCTTATTGGGTCAACAAAATCATACCTTTAAGAAATCAACTTGGTGTTCAACTTTCCTTTATCTTTAGAGCATGGAATAGACTTGCTAACTGGCTTTCTAGAAAGGCTCTTTCCTCCAATAAAATTATTAATCATCCTCTCCTTCTCCTCCACTTATTTTTCTTTTGGAGGGGGACCTCTTTGAGGTACCTCAGAGTTGTAACCTCTTCCCAATGAATATCAATATCTTTTCTTCATTATATATATATATTATTCTCTTTAGTATTTAATTTATTAGAAAGATTACTAATATTTAATTTTTAGCTTAACAAATTATTCTCTTAGACTCTCATTGGAACATTTTATATTTTTCCTAATTCTCAAAGCTTTTACATTTAAATCAAATTTATAACACTTATTTTATCCTAACATTTATTGCACATTATTATTCTACCACCAGCAATGTTTAATTATAAAAAAATTTTCTTTTGATTCTCCAAATACATCTTCTGTTACTTGATTTATAGTTCTTATTACTTTATTCCACATAGAATTAACTTCTTAATGTACATCCAAAAATCTTGAAATCATGAAATTTATTCATAAAAATATTTTTATTTGTGTCATTTAAGTTCTTTCATCTAGTTTTATGACAATGTTTCATTGTATTCTTTATCTTACAACTCCACCAACGAGTACTCAAATTTTTTACTTTGGATGACCTTACAATATTTAGATTCTCGGGTATCTCTTTTTCTCATATGACAATAATAAATTTGTATTTTATTACATTCATGCTTATAAGTAATAAAATACTCATCTCTTTTCTTAAATAAAGTATTTGCAATAATAAAATCATATGCTAAAGCAAAATTTAAAATAATTCTACCTCCTTCATTAATCACTCCAAAATCACAACCAGCATGAATATTTTTAAATCTTCAACCACTTTACCAACATGTTCATTTAAATCTCATCTAATAAAATTCATTTCCTTCAAAAGTTATCATTTGCATTAACTCTCCTAGGATATTCAGGAAACCTATATCTAAACGTGCTCAAGGAACATAAATACTTATAACATTAAATATCTTAACACAATAAGAATCTTTAAGGCTATATTTTCATCTCTAATTCTATTAATTTTTACAACATCATCTTTCAAACTTTTATCTACAACTACATCCACACCATTACTCATACCTGAATACTAAAGTTTAAAACCTAAGTCATTAATCTCTTTAGCTTTTTCTCAAAACCATTTAATTTCTTGAATACATAAGATGTTTCTTTCTATGAACCATAATATATACTAATTCCATTAATTTACTTGTGAGAATACATACATTTGAAGTTCCTACACAAAATTTAGTTTGATAGACTAATTTCTTAACTTGCATCTGTCCGTGATGTGAGAACTTTTATTTATTTGACACTACACTCAGGCGCCGGCGTAGCGGCTTTTAAACATTTTTCATTATATTCACGTCATTCGGTGCATCACTTCTAGGAGACACCCTACAAGAATTTGGAGTATTTATATCATCATTTCTCGACAAAAATGATGATGATTTTGATGTGACATGAAAATTTTGATAAATTAAAAAATTAAAATGTAGATGTTAAATACACAAATACAAAAGAATTCGTAAATGATGTATATGTAAATGCCGCTAATTGAAGATCACATAACCACAGCAACAGAAAACTTGTAAGTCTCCGACAGACAAAACGTGGAGGCCCGGCGCTGCCACATATGAGCAAATATAAGAGACCCATCGTCAACTATTAGCATAAATGCATACCTAACCAGGAAATAAGGCATGAGAATTAAAAATTTAGAACCAGTTCCATCAAAAACGACGGAAATCCACCATTGCTACTCGGGCAAAACGTGGCAGATCTTTTACCTAAAACCTTGAATCCTTGAATACGATACCAATCTCACCAAAGTCAGAAAGTAGGTGGCTAAAACATGGTCTGCAATAACCACCATTTACAGATCCAAATTGTAACAAAAAGGACATTAGAAGTTAAGCTTACTAATATAAGAAAGAAATTACATCAGTAGTTCTGAGAGAAGCGGATCAGATCAAATCAATACCCCAATGGAAATAATAATTATAAATAATAATACATCAGCGACTAATCATAAGCCTTCCTTATCATTTAACAAAGATATATACAAACAATAACAACAATAATCATAAAAAAAGCCATAAACAAACACGTTACTACAGACTGCCGAAAGCTAACAAAACGGATTACTGCTCCCAAGGCAGCCCTGATTAAAAATATAGAATCGATCCCATTTTCATCATAATCACGGCACACTGTACCTTAAAATCTGTACACACTAGTTCCTGTCCATCGAGTTCTGGTCATAATCCTTTTCTAGCCAGCTCCTCAGATTGCAAAGGGCTTCCGTTGACAAGCTGCAGTGTCTCAACCGTGGAGCTGGTGGCTGTAACCGCTGCTGCTCTGGCAATGTAGAAGAATCACAATGTTCAGAAGTAAAGCAAACAACAATTACTGTCAGATTGTCAAAAGTGCTGAGCCTTAAAGCCTCCATTACAAGCTCCCGGGCACAACGCTCAGGATCGTCATGACGTCGGAGTCCTCGACGCACTATACTAACAGCATGCTGGCTTGACATAACATCCCATATACCATCGCAGCCAATGATTAAAAACTCATCATCCTCAGTCAGAACTACCTGCCTGAACTCCGGCTCTGCAATAAGAGGAGAGGGAGAGCCCTTTGGAAGTTTCACGTCCCAGTCTCCCAGAGCCCTTGACACAGAGAGGACTCCATTGAGATACCCATCATCAATAAAACCTCCAGATTCCTCCACCCTTTTGCACTCAACCGCATAGATGGGCCTATGATCCTGTGACATCTCCAATGCTTCACCCTTTCTACATAATACAGCTCGGCAGTCCCCAGCATTCGCCACCAACAGAATTCTGCAAAGAAAATAAATGCAAAGAAGTCAGATGATGAGAATCATACAAAATAGCAATCTAGCACCACTTGCTCACCGTTCACGCACCTTCCAAAAATTAATACTGTGAGTGCAGTGGTTCCAGAAGAAGTACTAACTGTGCAGTCATCAGCCAAAGCAAGATCAGCTTGAAGGAATGCATTCCGTACTGAGTTTTCTAGTGATTCTAGGAAGACTGCATCAGCTTCTGATGCATTTGGGAACTTAGCGTCTTCAAAAAAGAACCTAATTGCATGTCTTTTGATATATGCTGCTGCATCTGGTCCACCATGGCCATCGAAAACCTGTACAGATGGAGTCAAAATCGTTGTTCATCAATCTAAACAGATAACGCTGTCAGCAAACAACCAATGTTATGCCCTGGCAATGGAGAGGCTCGACAGCAGATAAATAGACTACTTACACCATAAAAGGCACTCGGTGTTGGGCAAGTAAACACAGAGCCCAGATAGCCAGACAGATCATCAATTCGTATATGCTCATCCTCCATGAATTTGCGTGGCCCAATATCAGTAAAACTTCCCGATCGGATGCTAGGAATAAACTCAACAAGAGTTGATTCTTCTGAAAAATCTGGGGCAGCATCCAACGTTATCAGATCCTACAAATAGTAGAAAAAACGTACAATAAAGCTTATTATATCTTCTTGCATTTAAATTAACATGTCAAAACCCCTGACTTTAATTTCACAAAATATGTTGGTTGGAAAATTGACTTCTGACTTTGAGCGTTGTAACAGCAAAGTTAGTTTTGTATAATAGAAGGGAAGGCATATTAATGGTTTAATTGGCAATATTATCATGGTTTATTCATCAAATGCACAAAAAGTGTAAAAATATAAGCCATGCACATCCAATTTGCAACAGCAATCCAAGCTTAAAGCTGAAACCAAGGTAATATGACAATTGCAACTATAAGTATTCACAAAAGCTGGGCAGGTACCACTCCTACTTTCCTAACGAATGAACTCCTTCTTGTCCTAAAGAATGAAGTGAAGTTTATGACTGTATGAGGTAAAGCTCCATAAAACATCGTCCACTAATTATGTCTTCCAAAAAATTAAAAATTATAGATTCATGTCTCTATGTTCTCGCATCTCCATAAATAACATAGCTTCGTTAATTACATCTACCGGCAAGTAGGAATTCTCAATTCTCAATTCTCAATCTGTGCGGGAGATTTTTTTTTTCCCTCCAGAAAGCCTTCACAAAATTTCAACAGACAAGAGCAGGATACATTTAGAACTAAACAAAGTGTACAGCAAAATAAAAATGAAAAAAAAGGTCTCCCCTCAAACTTGATTCTGCCATTCAATTATCAAACAAATATTACAGATCAAGCAACAGAAGAAATTCCTTTCAAATAAAACCAAGAAAACAACAACAATACCCTAATTATCCGATTCCTCCACTTTCAACTATACAAAACTCTTCTTCGGATCGGAGAGAAAAAAGACAACAGAAACTTACCAGCTCTGGAGCAGTGCCGACCGAAGAGACTAACGGCGTCGCCTCCGCAGTAGTCGGGAAGTCGACGATCTCATCCATCCGCTTGGAAATACACCGATACTGAACATCTAGAACCGGGATGACACTCTTGTGGATAATTTCCGCTCCTGCCACCATCTTCTATCCTCTGATCTCTCCTCAGCTTTTACTCTAAAACTCAATAATCTCGATAGTACAAGTAATTAGGGTTTCCTTGGTATTTCACTTCCCTCTTTCGTATATTTTCCCGTCTATTTTCTTTCCCGGATTTTGATCGATAGTAGGTGCAGTCTGCAAAGAAGAAAATTCAGAGCAGGTAAGCCATTAGTTAAACGAGCAGAAAGGGGACCGGCGGCGATCGGTATATGCGGTAATGTAATGGACACGTGTGGGCCTGTACAAGTCTCTTTGGATAATAGTTTAACGCCGCGTGAGGCAAAACGCATAAAGAAGTCTCGTGCCGGCTTCTCAAATTTCGGGAAGGACGAGTGATCGGGAAGTCAAAAACTTACGGCGCACGAGCCGTCGGATGTACGGCGTCGAGTGTGCAATGCGACGTTAGTTTCGCCTATCATTGCATGATTTTAAAATAAATATTTTTATTAAATTCTACTTTATCTTTTGTGCGTGTGCTTATAAAGAGAGAAGCAAGACAGATTAGAAAAAATTTGAAATTTTTATAAGGACGAGAGAGTGTATTTAGGGTCTGTTTAGGGCAGTTGTAAATTATTTATAATCTGCTGATAAACAGCTTATTCTGATAATCTGATAATCTGCAGATTATCAAAATAGTTAACTGTCATTGTTTAAAGCGAATTTATTCAGAATAGACTTATTCGTAATTTATGATCGTTTAAATGACTTTCCTGCACATGTCTGTAAAACTGTTTGAGGCAGCTTATTCAGAACAACTTATTGGTATTAAAGAAGCATATAGTCTAGAAGCGGTATTAAAGAAGCATATAGTCTAGAAGCGGTATTAAAGAAGCATGTAGTCCAGAAGCATAAAAATAATCACATATCAGTTTCAAAAGATGAAATGCTTTTCTTACACTTTCGTGAATAACAAAAAAAAAATATAAAGACAAGTACAACGATAATGAGAAATATTAATATATTCAATTTGAAACTCAGGCTACGTCTTTCCTCATCTGCACTATCAACCTGAGAAAACATCGGATTCCCATCACTACTGGCAGTGTAACATGTGGGAGTGTCGGCCCACCGGAAGAAGCCACAACGAGCTGAAAACCCCTGTGACAACCGTATAACTGTCTCCCAAAACTATGAGGCTTGCGCGATGTGAGTAACGCAGCTGGTAGTCCACAATAACACAAAACAACTCTGTTTGTCCCTGTAATCCTAGAAGACATGTTGTTATACCTGCCCACAAAAAAAAATAAAACCAATTATTAGATCCTGAAAAAAAACAACAAAAAAGACATGCAGACGAAAACAAACCTATAATATACAAAATAAAGAAGACTTGGTGGATCAGCTGCCATAGATAGCATCTGCGATTGACTCCCTCATAGTAGTCATCTCAGTCACACCCTCAGCGTCATGAACCTCAAATTCATTTGATTCAATCTCATCCTCATGTACTGAAGACTCAACCAGAAATGTTGATGGTTCTTCAAAGACATTTAGTTCATCGTTATCAGCCATATTAAAGTCCTTATCAGAACGTGAAGGATGTCGTCGGATGAAGTTATGAAGTGTCATTGTTGCAATCACAATTTTCACCTACTTTTGAAATGGATACGACGACATATCACATAGAATGACCCATTTCTTCTTCCAAGCCCAAAACGTTCTTTCAATTACCCCGCGTAAAGAAGAGTAGCGTTTGTTAAACATTTCTTTCCTGCCTCATATGGTGCCACTTGCTCGCTCAAAATTAGGAATATAGTATCTAGTTTATGGATATGGCTTCAGGTAGCCCCTCCGCATAGGATATCCAGCATCAACCAAATAGTATTTCCCTGTTATGTAATACATTGTTAATGACAAATTATTCATATGACTAGTACGTTCACAAATCAAAGCATACCTAAAGGCGTGTGAGGAAAACACTGTGATATGTTTGTTGTTGCATAAGAGAAAATCTTACTGTCGTGTGCACTCCCTTACCAACTCGTCATGACAAATGTGAAACACATGTTGAAGTCGCATACCACCATGATATTTTGAGTATTTGAACCACTGCGACCTATGTACGCCACCTTGTCCTGGCTGGTTAGTCGAGTGTCGACATGCGTACCGTCAATTGCACCTATGCAATTTTGTATTACAAAGTTAGAAAAAAGTATAATTTTGGGAGTAACGTAAAGAAACTAATACTGACCTTAAAATAAGGCATGTAACGGGGATCGTTAGCAATTTCCGCTGGAGTACTAACAAATGATGGATCCTCTGGTTTAATGATTTGAGTTGACAAGCTAACAAGTGCATGTATGCCTTGGGAGAAGTAACAGCTTATTGTTTCCGACGAATGCTGAAATCTTTCCATAGCACCTCTAATCGATCCATTCTGCGAAAGAATGTATAACATAATAGCCAATACCTCCCTTCTCGTCGTTCTAGAAGAACCTTCTAGGTCGTGATTCAGAGATAACTCGTTCAGGAGATCAACAAAAATTGGTACACTCATTCGAAATCCATTGTTAAACTTTACTGGATGTCCAGAAAGCATTTCACCTACCCATTTATCCCCAAAAAAATTGGACGTCATGCGGGGTATACGAACACTGCTGGATCGGTAATACTCCAACAATAATATTGCAATCGCTGCAGCCCATGCCATTCTTTTACGGCGTTCATGTTGCGGATCCATCCTAAATTTAAAAGATGTCAGTTATTTCAATAATTGACGATAACATGAAGCACTTAGAAATGCAAACGTACACAGCTCAACTTAAAAATGGAAAGCATTAATCATCTAGCAGTGCATTAAAAAAAAGATCCATACAAAATACAACATATTAAAATTACCCAAATAGATGTCCACAACATCACAAAAGATACAAATAAGACCACATATAAAAAAATTCATTCCCCAACCAAAACACACAAATATTCGATGCACAATTCAGGCTGTAGCTCCATGAACGTTATCTGACGGGTTGGATCCTCGAGTTTATTGACACAATTTGCATGAAAACGATGGTCTGTGATCCATGAAAAAAAGTACCCATTTTTAGTGTTCATTTAATGCCCACTTTATGCATATTTTTAAAGATATTACACTATAAAGAAAGTAACTTTGCATATTTTTGTTTTCAAGTATAAAAATATGATTTTAGAGAAAATGAAGCAAGAACTATGTAATTTTGAGCCAAAATGAGCAAGAAAGAAACTTCTGACTTAGCACATATCAATATGTCTTTCTATGCTTACTATCTTTCATATTTTTCACATGTTTTTGGATGAAATTATACTTTTGAGAAAGGTTGTTTTTATGTCTATCTTGTAGGTAAGGATGTTAGGAACGCAATTCAACTGAAATGGGGCAAAACAGAGTTGAAACGGAGCCAAACGGAGCAAAATGGTGAAGCTGCGCACAGGGTGGCGCCTAGGCGCCAGTGACGACAAGAAAATGGCGCCTAAACGCCAAAATCATCCAGAAACGGTTATGTGACGGATTTTTGACGACTTTAGGAGTTATTTTGACGGTGTTAAGTAGTTTCTAGGCCTTCTAGAAGCCTGGAAGTTATTCCTAATATATAGGACATGTGATACAATGTATCTAGACACATTGGAACGGTTTTAATCACGAAGAGGTGCGACCCAAAGTGAAGGGGTGCGAAGACTTGGTCAACGGAGTCCGGCGCCTAGGCGCCAGATTCAGGCGCCTAGGCGCCAGAGACACCTTCTAGAAGATTGATTGAATTTGGACACATTTTGAAGAGGTGCCTCAAGGCAACCCTTGGAGCTTATAAATAGGAGTCCACTCCTTCAGAGAAAATCGCACCCTATAGTCTCTCTCTTTCCCCTTAGTCATTTTAGTCATTTTAGAGTCATGAAGATGTAGATTTCTATATCTTATGGAGAGATTGGTGAGGGATTTTGAGATATTTATGTAAGGGATGTACGAGCGGCGCATGGATCGGTGGGAAACTTTGGTGGAGAGAATTTCTTCTTTCTTTCAGAGGAAAAAGCTAAGTATTGTGTTCTTCATTTCTTTGTAATTGTTGTAAACATTTTCTAGTGGATTTTCTTTGTTTTAAACCAAGTTTTCTGTTATGAATTATCCATGTTACGTAAGTGATTTCCTTTACTCTTTCTTTTAATATGAAGCAGTGGCATGCGTAGGAAAATCATTTTTATGATAGAATTATCTATTAGATGCTTCTAGGTGACAGATAGTTGCATAAATATAATAGAATACTAATGAAATAAGTTTCTTGTTGACACTTAATTTATTATATAGTTCTTTTACTTCTTATGTCATTATTTTCATTTACTTTTATTTTGTAATGAAATAGATGCATGTTTAAGAATTAAGATTTGCTTAGATATTCTCTTATTAAATTATGGTGATGATATTCATACCGGATCTTCATTTACTTTACAAATTAATCATTTGTATTGTTAAAACCTATTGAAGAATTCTGAGACCTAAAGGGAGATGAATTCTTAACTAGTAGATATCACATGAATCCTTGGGTAGTCGAAGGCCTTGTGTGGGTTATTCAAGGTGAAGTGCAAATAAATAGGGAGATATTGTTTATTGGGTGCAGAATTGATTAGTTTTTAGAGTGACGGACTAAATTATAATAATTTGATCTATAGAAAGGGAACGGGTCACTGATAGGGCCGACCATAGCCACCCTTGGACATCTAGTATGTGAGCCTAAATTAACTCATTCTACTAATAAAATATCCTGAACCGATCTATAGATTAGTCAATGTTCTTTATGCCTGGACCAAAGGGTAAAGAATAAGAATGCTTCTATTTGGCACTACTACATTAATTCTAAGTATATCTTTCTTACACATTATCTATGTAATTGCAAGAGAAAGGTAATTTTTAATATTTCAAATTTCTCCAAACCAATTTATCCATAAGTTATTTTTTTATTTAAGAATTTAATTTAGGATTAGTTATTAGAAAACTCATTTTAATTAACATTCCAAATTTAGGTCTTATAGAAATAGACTGGAATTAGCCTAAAGGATTTTTTACCTTGTTTCTCTGTGTGATCGATACTGGGGTAATAAAAGAAAACCCTATATTACTTGAAACGATACGTATACTTGTGTAGTACCCCTAGTGTGTAAAATATTTTGTAAAATTTTACAATATTTTAATTTTATATACTAGCCGCTATTTATAAATTGGGTCAAGCTTTTGTCCATCTTTTGGAAGCGAATATTACTGCATTATTGCGGGTCGGGTCAAGTTTTTGGCGCCTTTGCCGGGGAAGCTTCGGTAAGAACTTTAGGAGAATTTTTAATTGAAATAATTAGGTTTAGACTTTGAAAGTTATAGTATCGTAAAAACTGTTTATGTGAAAAATAAGGTGTTCGTGAAAATGATTTGTTGTGTTGAATATATTTTATCTATTATTTGTTTAATTGTTAATGTACTGTTTGTTGTGCTCTGTATGCGAAACAAAGGATCTGAAGGACTTGTGCCTTATGATCCCGAGTTAGAAAAATGGAAAAAATTAAAAAAACAGAAGGGAATCAAAAAATTAGAAATGGAAATGGAAAACTTTCAAGATAACAACTTAGAAAATCATCATACTTCATTGAGGGATTATGAAAATCCTACGACTGATGAAATTCACTCAAGTATACAAAACCCTATCGTAGAAGCTGACACATTTGAAATAAATCTTGAGTTTATCCAACTTGTGCAGAACAACCAGTTTGGGGGAACTCCTTTGGAGGATCCCTATTTACAGTTATCTAGTTTTCTAGAACTTTGTGCTACATTTCGTTATAACGATATGTCAAACGATGTTGTTAGGCTAAGGCTTTTTCCTTTCTCACTAAGGGATAAGGCTAAAATATGGTTATACTCATTAGCACCTAGCTATATTAAAATTAGGAGGAGTTAACTTAGAAATTCCTAGCTAAGTATTTTCTACCTTCAAGGACTACTAAACTTAGAAACGATATTATCTCATTTTGTCAATATGAACGAGAATCAATATACGAAGCTTGGGAAAGATTTAAGGAACTCCTAAGAAAGTGTCCACATCATGCTATGCCCGATTGGTTAATCATTCAAACATTTTATAATGGGTTAGTAGGATCCCTTAGGTCTATAATTGATGTTTCCGCTAATGAATCGTTAATGTCAAAATCATTTGATGAAGCATATGCATTAATTGAAGAAATGGCTACAAATGAATTTGAATGGCCCTCGTAAGGAAACATCCTAAAAAGGTAGCCAGTGTTCATGATATAGATGCGATTGCAATTCTTGCATCTCAGGTTGCTGAAATATCAAGGAAGTTGGACCAATTTGGAATGAACCAGCCTCAATTTACTCCAATAAGTGAGGAAAGTTCATTAGGGAATATGATTGATTCTAACTTATCATATGAAACTTTAAATACCACAAACAACCTATATTCTGACTTTTACAACCCAGGTTGGGAGAATCATCCTAAATTTAACTGGAATCATACTACTGATGGTGGAAACCAAAAATTGGAATATAATCATGTGAATCCTAATGGAAGTTGTAATAATCAGGGGAACACAAACTATAGACCTTCATATCCACCGGACTCTAACAATGATCAACAATTTGAGGATAAGGAGATGTCTATGGAAGAAGTGATATTGAAAGTGGGAAACCAGTTGCAAAGTCAAAATGTTGCGATTAAAAATATAGAGAATCAACTGGAACAAATGGCTAATTCACTTAGCAATAGACCCCAAGGAACACTTCCTAGCAACATTGAGATCAACCCTAAAGAGAATAATAACGAGCAAGTAGACATTGTCCAATTAAAAAGTGGAAGAGAGAAAGAGGATGTGGTTAGAAAAGAAAAAGATGTTGTGAGAGAAACAAATGAAACTAAAAGACCTGAAAAACATGTTTCTAAGGATCTAGAAAAATTAATATCTCCAACTAAAATCAATTTAGAAAGATCACCACCTCCATTTCCTCAAAGACTTAGACAGCATGAGTTGGATAAGAAATTTTCAAAATTCCTGAAAGTACTTAAGAAGTTAACGATAAATATTCCTTTCACTGAAGCTTTGGAACAGATGTCAAGTTATGCAAAGTTTATGAAGGAGATATTAAACAATAAAAGGAAATTTGGGGATTATGAGACAGTTTCACTAAATGAGAAGTGTAGCGCTATACTTCAGAAAAAATTTCCTCAGAAACTTAACGATCCTTGTAGCTTTACAATTCCTTATGCAATTAGAAAAAGATTATGTGGAAAAGCTTTATGTGATTTAGGAGTGAGCATTAATGTGATGCCTCTATCTATATTTAGAAGGATAGGTTTAGTCGATATTTCTCCCACTACTGTAACCCTTATGTTAGCTGATCGATCTATCATTTATCCAAAAGGAGTTATAGAAGACGTGCTTGTTAAAGTGCATAAGTTTATCTTTCCTGTGAACTTTATTGTATTACATATGGAGGAAGATAAAGAAATTCCAATTATTTTAGGGAGACCTTTTCTTGTTACTGGACAAGCTATGATAGATGTGTAAAAAGGAAAGTTGACTATGAATATTAATGACCAGTAAGTAACTTTTGATGTATTAAAGACTATGAAACATCTAGCTGAGAAAATTGATGATTGTTTTTGGATGGATGAAATTGATTATCTAAATAAAAACCATTTCCAAGAAGGTTTTGAGAGAAAGATAACAGATGAGGTCGGAATGGATTTTCATGATGATTCAAAAATTTTATTTAAAGAAGACTGTATGTATGTTCAAAAGAGGTGTGAAATGATGGACGTCACCGAAAATAGTAAAATTTTAATTCCATCTATTGAAATATCTCATGAACTTAAGATGGATGTACCCCATACAATTTTAAAGCCTACTTATTTAGGGAATTCATCTACACAACCAGTCTTTATATATTTGGATTCGACTCAATCACAAGAAAAACTTGAATTGAATGATGAACATGATAAAGTTATTAAACTAGGACTTGGAAGAGAATTTGAGGATATATTTCAAAAGAACTTTGAGTTGAGAAAAGAGGATAAGGATATTGGAAGACCATTAGAAGAAATTCCTAAGGAATTAGAAAAACCTATTTCCTCAACTATGATAGATCCTTCATCATTTAATTATTATAAAGGGTAAGAATTGGAAGATAATTTGAAACATAAGAGCAATATAGAGGATACTGTTCCAGAATCTGAATTATCTAAAGAGAATCTGATCCAAAATTTGGGAGATATTGAAGTATCTTATAAAGATTCATTTATTATAAATTTCAAGGATAATAGTAATATGCAAATTCAGAAAATCAATAGAAGAATATTGGATCTAGAAAGAAATATGATGAAAAATTATATAAATCAAACTGAATATGAAGAGTAAAATGAAAAATTAAAATTTGAGGATTTTATAGAAATCCCTGGATCTGAAAATGATTGGGCGGTTGACCGAGGATTACTTAATTGGAATTTTGATCCAGGTGGAATCATTTGTCGGGCCTGCGATGTTAAAACCGAGCGATATATGGGAGGCAACCCATAGTTATCAGTATACTTTGATTTAGTGTGCTTGAGAATCATAATTGTTTATGTTTATGTTTTAAGTTTGCTTTAGTACAGATTAGATTTGTGAGGTTATGCCTTGGTCTTGACTAAATTTGTATATGACTTCTAGTGGTAATAGGCTGACGAGTCTGTTATAACTTAGTTCTCAACTGGAGCTGAGCATTACCTTAAAGCATGTAGAGTTTAGACTTGGACCACTCCATGTCAACTCTGTTACTTCCTTTAACTGACTTTGTTTTCTCTGAGTAAGGTCGCGAACTTATTTGGTAAACAAAATATAGATGAACTGCACTACTTTTATTAATATACCCACATTATTAGTGTAGTTTCTTCCGTTAGAAATTGAAAGTAAGGAGGGAAAATGTGAGTAGAAAAGGAGATCAAATTAACCTCAATTGATATTTGTGTATGAATCTGCAAGTTTAGCTATTTTAGTTTGTGTGCTTGTATTTCTGTTTGTGTTACAACAATTTAGAGATTTGAAGAACACTTAAATATATTTTCCTATGTCGTTGTTTGTCATGCTTATTTAACCTTTCTTTAATTTAATTTTATTCTAGCATGTTAGTTTAGATTTACTTTTTGTTGCAAATTATTCTGTCCTGATGAATACATGTAGATGTTATTGATAGACAATTGTGGTAGATAGAATTTCTGAACTATTTGTTTTCCTGCTTATATTTTATGTGCTGAATGCTATACATATTCAAATTCAAGTTTGGGGGTAGGAAGAAAAATATATTTTAAAGTTAGTATACTTTCTTTTTAGTTTAATATTATTGTACGCATGTTTTAGGCTAGATTTACCTTCTCCTGCAATCATTCTATCCTGATTATGCATGTGTTTAAATTTGATAGGATGTAGTAGTTGGTAGATTTAACTTTTATTTTTCTTCCTCCTACATTTTATGGAATTAATTGCAAAATATTTTTAAAAATTCAAGTTTGGGGGAATGAAAAATTTTTCAAAAATTTAAATTTTATTTGTCCTAAAAAATGCTATAAATAAATTTGATTTTTGATTGAAAAATAATTATGTGTATGAAGTTATATTAGGGAAATAAAATTTTGAATATAGAAATGAGTAAGAAAATTTAGTTAAAATTTATAGTAGTGATGAAAAATTTAAAGTTAAATTTTTCTTAGTGAAGAAATGATAAATATTATGTAACTATCTTTAGTAAGAAAAGTTGTATTTTTAAAAAAATAGAAGGATTAGACTTTTGTTTTTAATATTTAAATTTCTATTATTGAAAAATAATTTTCAAAACTGTTATTATATTTCTAAGTAAAAGATATATATCTACCTTATGCTTTAGGAAAGGAAGGGTGGAATTCAAATTTATTAAATGCCTATCCAGATATAGTAATCCTTACCTAAAAAAGAAAAAAAAAGAGTAAAAGAAAAAGAAAAAGAAAAGGAAAAGAAAAAGAAAAAGAAAAAGGAAAGAGAAGAAAAGAAAATTATAGTATGTGAAAAAGGAAGGAGAAGCTTGAGGATTAAAGGGCCTAATTAAAAATTGGTTCCACACCTGAGCTTTTTAAAGTATAAGATTTGAGAAAATCTTAAGCTTAAAAATATAATATAGTTAGTATAATTATTTTTAATAAAAATTTTTAAGTAAAGAAAATAAAATTTCTAACCCCTATATTTTGAAAAATTTACAAGTATTTCTGAATTAGATAACAACACATATTTTCATACTCTTTAATCTAAGAGATTTCTAAACATTAAATTGGTCTCATTTACTAAATTTTTTTCTAAATTTGACTACTACATTTCTAGAACAAAATTTTAGAAACTGCTAAAGAAACTCATACACGTGATTTTCTTATGTGTTTTTACGTGATTATAGTGTTACTTGAGGACAAGTAACGTTTAAATTTTGGGGATTTTGATCCATGAAAAAAAGTACCTATTTTTAGTAGTCATTTCTTGCCCACTTTATGCAGACTTTTAAAGATATTACACTATAAAGAAAGTAATTTTGCATATTTTTTTTTTCAAGTATAAAAATATGATTTTAGAGAAAATGAAGCAAAAACTATGTAATTTTGAGCCTAAATGAGCAAGAAAGAAACTTCTGACTTAGCACATATCAATATGTCTTTCTATGCTTACTATCTTTCATATTTCTCACATGTTTTTGGATAAAATTATACTTTTGAGAAAGGTTTTTTTTATGTCTATCTTGTAGGTAAAGATGTTAGGAACGCAATGCAACTGAAATGGGGCAAAACAGAGTTGAAACGGAGCCAAAGGGAGCAAAATGGTGGAGCTGCGCACAGGGAGGCGCCTAGGCGCCAAACCCGGCGCCAAGGCACCATGAAGACGAGAAAACAGCGCATAGGCGCAAGAATCAAGGCCTAGGTGCCAGAATCATCCAGAATCGGTTATGTGACAAATTTTTAACGACTTTGGGAGTTATTTTGACGGTGTTAAGTAGTTTCTAGGCCTTCTAGAAGACTGGAAGTTATTCCTAATATATAGGACATGTGATACAATGTATCTGGACACATTGGAACGGTTTTAGTCGCGAAGAGGTGCGACCCAAAGTGAAGGGGTGCGAAGAACTTTTCAACGGAGTCCGGCGCCTAGGCGCCAGATTCCGGCGCCTAGGCGCTAGAGACACCTTCTAGAAGATTCATTGAATTTGGACACATTTTGAAGAGGTGCCTCAAGGCAACCCTTGGAGCCTATAAATAGGAGTCCACTCCTTCAGAGAAAATCACACCCTATAGTCTCTCTCTTTCCCCTTAGTCATTTTAGTCATTTTAGAGTCATGAAGATGTAGATTTCTATATCTTATGGAGAGATTGGTGAGGGATTTTGAGATATTTATGTAAGGGATGTACGAGCGGCGCATGGATCGATGGGAAAGTTTGGTGGAAAGAATTTCTTCTTTCTTTCAGAGGAAAAAGCTAAGTATTGTGTTCTTCATTTCTTTGTATTTGTTGTAAACATTTTCTAGTGGATTTTCTTTGTTTTAAACCAAGTTTTCTGTCATGAATTATCCATGTTACGTAAGTGATTTCCTTTACTCTTTCTTTTAATATGAAGTAGTGGCATGCGTAGGAAAATCATTGTTATGATAGAATTATCTATTAGATGATTCTAGGTGACAGATATTTGCATAAATATAATAGAATACTAATGAAATAAGTTCCTTGTTGACACTTAATTTATTATATAGTTCTATCAATTCTTTTACTTCTTATGTCATTATTTTCATTTACTTTTATTTTGTAATGAAATAGATGCATGTTTAGGAATTAAGATTTGCTTAGATATTCTCTTATTAACTGATGGTGATGATATTCATACCGGATTTTCATTTACTTTACAAATTGATTTCTTATATTGTTAAAACCTGTTAAAGAATTCTGAGACCTAGAAGGAGATGAATTCTTAACTAGTAGATATCACATGAATCCTTGGGTAGTCGAAGGCCTTGTGCGGGTTATTCAAGGTGAAGTGCAAATAAATAGGGAGATATTGTTTATTGGGTGCAGAATTGATTAGTTTTTAGAGTAACAAACTAAATTCTAATAATTTGATATCTAGAAAGGGAACGGGTCACTGGTAGGGCCGACCATAACGACCCTTGGACATCTAGTAGTCTGAGCCTAGATTAACCCATTCTACTAATAAAACATCCTGAACTGATCTATAGATTAGTCAATGTTCTTTATGCCTGGACTAAAGGGTAAAGAATAGGAATGCTTCTATTTGGCACTACTACATTAATTCTAAGCATATCTTTCTTACACATTATCTATTTAATTGCAAGAGAAACGTAATTTTTAATATTTCAAATTTCTCCAAACCAATTTATCCATAAGTTATCTTTTTATTTAAGAATTTAATTTCGGATTAGTTATTAGAAAACTCATTTTAATCGACATTCCAAATTTAGGCCTTATAGAAATAGACTGGAATTAGCTTAAATGATTTCTTACCTCGCTTCTCTCGTGGGATTGATATCGGGGTTATTAAAGAAAACCCTATATTACTTGAAACGATACGTATACTTGCGTAGTACCCCTAGTGTGTAAAATATTTTCTAAAATTTTACAATATTTTAATTTTATACAGTAGCCGCTATTTATAAATTGGGTCAAGCTTTTGGCCATCTTTTGGAAGTGAATATTACCGTGTTATTGCGGGTCGGGTCAGTCTGCAACTACTTCAGATATAGAAGCTAAAGTTGTGAGACATTCAAAGATGGTGTAATCAGCGACTGGAGCAAGCAGTGGGGCACCAAAGTTTCTAATAGTCGATCAAATGAGGTTTTCACAAAATGTATCTTTTTCTCTTTTTTTCCTACCAAGTCTTGGCCTCTTTGAAGGTGAACTGGACTCCCCTATCTCCCTATGGTTACTACGCACTTCTTCATCAGCTGTCAATGTCTTAGATACGAAGTTATCTTGTAAGCCTGCAAAGCCTATCTAAGCAGGGTTGAGTGCAAATTTTCCCGTGGCGACAACCCCTTCAAATATTATGTCACGCTTTTTCTCAAAATCCGGGTCAATTCCTCACTACTTATATTTCTTTGCTGACGGCATTGCCTGTGACGTTGTAATGGATGAGGGGGTTAAGTTAGTTTATTAGAGAAAAAATAAGGAATTTAAATTAAAAAAAATTATAAAGTTGAGTTATGACCTCCAATTTATCAGCCCACCATTCCTCAGAGGCATTGATTGTCCGCTTAATGAGATCACAACCCAAACTGGTACATCTACATTTGAGTTCCTGACTGCGACTTTATATATTAAGCAAGAATTTATGAAGTTGAATTTATATATTCAGAATGATTTAGTAAAGTCACAAATTCAACGCAAGTATACGTATCGTATCAAGTAATACAGGGCTCTAATGGAGTCCTGATTATCGATCCCACAAGGAGGTGAACGTTCTTTAAATCAGATAATATAGCACTAAAATCCAATACCCAATGTATAAATTACTTAAGTGTACTACCACTAGTTAATGCAAAGTATAATAAAGCTACTACAATTACTTCTAATTGCAAAACTATATTAACTAACAAACACACTAACTTATGTGATTTATAAGATACTTCTATATGAAAAGTGTCTTTCTTCCTGCATAAAGATTATTATGTGTGGATGATGAAGAATGATAATTATTTGTGTTGTGCCAAATAGGAGCATATTTGCTTCTTTACCTTTAAAAGAGTACCCCCTCTTCCAAGCAGGTAAAGAACACTCTCATATCTTAAGTTTAGTTGCTAAATCTAAGGCTAGGCTGGGAGGATACCGGCTCTCACTTAGGAGGTCCCACTCACCCTTCACCCGAAGGCTAACCATAGGCTTTAGTTACCAATCTTAAGACCAAATTGGTGATCCCATTCTGTCATCATGAAAACTCCAATTTAAATTCCATCAAAACTCATTTCCCTATTTATTTGCACTAAATCCCCATGAACTACGCAATTCATTCACGGACATTAAATGGTTTCTTCATTCTTGTTGTAGAACATTCAATTCTTTTGGAATTAATGTTCCTCAACATGTTTTAACAATTCAACTGGCTGGATTGAAAAGTAAATTAAGTTCCAAATTAAAGAAACATCACAACTTTTATAACACTTAAAGGGCACATCATTTCCACATCACCACATCATAATTACTTCATGCAAGAAGAAAGACAAGGGAGACTACTCACTAACCATGGAGAAGATATAAAAACACATAGATTTTATATATAAAAAAAGAGTCATAGAAACTACAATAGTAAATACAACTTATTTCTTTCTTTTCCCCAAGCAAAGTCCTTCAAAGTACCCTTGATTCCTTTTCTCTTCCTTGCAACACTTGATTCTCTCCTTGGAACAAAGATGAAGAAGCAATCTCTCACTTTACTCCCTCTTCTCCCCTCCTTAGAGAAGAATCTCCTTAAAATCACAAACCCTAACTCTCTCTCACACTTTCCTCACACTCTCTACAGCAATTCTCTTCTCTTCCTCCTCTCTATTTTCATCTTGGATACTTAATTTAATGTTAGGAACAAATTCCCCAAGAGTTTCTTCAAGCACCTCTTAAAAAATCCGCCAAAACTTTTGAATTCGAAGTGAACCGACATAGGGCGCCGGCGGCGCCCAATAGTGGCACCGGCGGCACCCTATCGTGCCAATTAATTCTGGAGTCTCTGGAATAGGGCGCCGGCGGAGCCAGGGTTGTTTTCCTCCCAATTGCTCCATTTTGCTCCAAATTCGTTCCTTTTTGCATCTTTTCTCTCCGATCACCTATAATCATCATACCTGCAACAAATCATGAAAAATACCTTCTTTTAAAGTGCAATATCACCAAAAATAGGTAAAAACATATAGCTAAAAGAGTATATATTTTTGGTGCATCAAAATCCACGAAACATAAACTATTACTTGTCCTCAAGTAATCCTTTTACTACATAAAATTATAACTCTATGCAATGTACTTTTCAATTGTAAGAGACCAAAATTTTTCATTCAAAAGAATATAGTGTTTAGATTTTCAGAAAAAGTTTAGCAACTCAGGTCAACATTACAGGTATAGGAATATTCAGTACTTAAGTCTAGGAGTTCTAGTCTTCTATTTATTTCAAGATGAACCATAATTTGTTATATTAAGAGTGCTTTAAAGGACTATGTGAAAAAGGAGTTCATGCAAACTTTATTAGAATGTAGGCTAGTACCTTAAACATAAATTCAGAAATGAAATCAAGCTCTCCCTTTAAGGTGATTCAAGTGAAGACAATTTTTGATTATGCATCTCCTCAAGCTTCTCCTCATAACATTTTTCTTTTCTTTTCTTTTTCTTTTTCTTTTTCTTTTCTTTATCTTTTTCTTTTCTTTTCTTTTTCCGAGGATTACTATATCTGGATGTCCTTTAATGATTTTGAACTTCACTCTCCTCTTTATAAAGTTCAAACATAAGTCATCTCTTTACTTTATTGTTAAGTACAAGTTTTATTATTCATCATAAAGTTACAATCTCTTATTAACACAATACTTTAAATTCCTTAATATTTCAAAAAAAATATAGTTTTCTTTACTTTAAATAGTTGACTCTAATTAAATCCGTTCATACCGAATATCCTACTTCTATAAAATTAACTTTTATCACTAAAAATTTTCATCCTTTCCTTCCATAATATTCAACTCAATTGAAAAGTTTTAGTTATCTTGTAATGATGTTCAATTGCCAAAAGTTATGCTAATAAAATTTTTATAAATATAATAATTGAGAACAATTAAAAGTTTAGCATTTCTCTACCCTCCCCCAAACTTACATTTTTTAATAAATTTGAAATAGTTGAGAGTAAAAGAAAACTAACATTTATGTGGTGAGATTTGAAATCTTCATAATTTACCTGGTATTAATCAAAATTTACAGCTAGCAAGCATGAATCAATTAGTAGCAGTTGTTGACCTCATTTTTGATGAGGTCTTCTCTTCTCCTTTTTTAGTACTTAGGATCTAGCCTTAGGCTTTTCCTTTGACTATCTTAGAGGACTAGAATTGGGATCCACCTTTTAGAAATTCAAACCACTTCTTAACTCCTCGCAAACTCCACAAACTTGACTGTAGACCCCTAATCACCTAGAGGGTTGAAATCAAATGTGGAAGTTTAAAGGATGAGTTCCTATAGGACTCTTTGGCCTTAGGACTGCCCTGGGTGGCCTGGTCTGGTGAAGGGGCTGCCTTACACATACACTACACCTATACACTACACTTTCACACACCTATACCTAACTTGACCTCCTGACTCATGTAGGTGATTCACATGGATGGTCCTTAACCCCTAAGCCCTCGGCTAAGAGGGTTAGGAACAACATAGTGGATGCCTCAAATGAGTCCCTTCATGGCTCATGTGGGCTTGATGTGGCTTCATGGCTCAACCAAAATGATTTCATTCCACTCAAATTTACCCAATCTTCAATTTTCCAAATTTTCAATTTTTGACCCCCGGGACCCTACACCCGCCTAACCTACCCAAAGCCCTTGAAATTACCCAAATTTTTCAAAATCACCTAAATTACCCAAGATTCCCCAAAATCAATCCCAAATATTTCCACACCACTCAAATTGATCATCCATACCCAAAAATATCAAAAATTCCAAAAATACCTCCCAATACCCCCCTTGACACAAAAATCCAAAAATTCAGAAAATTCCCAGAAAATTCCATAAAATCCAAAATATTCCCAATTTCATTTTGTCCAACTACACCATGGGCCAATTTTGTCAATTTACCCTAATTTTGTCAAAACCCCCAATTTGACCCATTTTAACCCAAAGTGAACCCAATGTCAAACCAAGCCTACCCAATTGACCCAAATTCTGGTCCAATTCAATTTTAAACTTCAATTAAACATTCCCAATACCAATATAGACCAAATACAAGTCCAATTTGATTGACATTTGGATCCAATTTCACTTTTGGCCTTAAAGCCCAATTTGGACCCATGACCCAAACCTAACCCAAACTCACCCAATTCAACTCCAATTAACCCCAAATATTTTCTAAATCTTCCTTAGCATCCCCACAAGCAAAACACTAACATGATTTACCCAAAATTTAGACCCAAACCCCACTCAAATTCAACCCAAAGCTAAAAGGCCCAATTTTGACCTAAACCCAAACCTAACCCAAATGGGCCCAAACCCCAAAATCAAAGCCCAACCAAAGTCAAAACCTCTTTGAAACACTCCCATAGAAATTTCTCAACATTAATTTTACATCAATTTCAACCCTAGCCCAACATTGGCCCAACTTGGCCCACTTGGACCTATATTGGCCCATTCACCAAAAGAGCCCAAATTCAACCCAATTCAAACCCAAATCACTCCCAATTTGCTTCAAGTCACTCATGATACAACCATGAGCTAAACCCAACAATTATTTGGCCCAACCTCTTTACAAAATTTCATCCCAAAATCCATTTTAAAATTCAAAAGCCCACTTTCCTAAACCATTTTAAAAGCCCATCCTTCACCACATCCAAAGGCCTAAAATTGGTCCCAAAGCCCACATGATATTTCTCTACATCATCCATTCAATTAAAATCATCCCTAAGTCCTAAATTCATCATCAAATCATTCCAAATCAAGTTTCATACAAATTTCCATCAAATTACCAAAAATTCCTAAAATCCATTTTTATGAAATTGACCCAACCTTTTCCCAAGCCAAATGGAGCCATGAAGCCATGCACAAGCCATATGCAAGCCATGGCAGCCACTTTACACATCACCATGTCATTTTTGGCAAAAGGAGGGAGTCCTTTAATGATTCCCTTAAGGGTGATTTAGCCACTTCCATGACTCCACTAAACCATGCTTAAACTTAATTGTACTTGGATGGTGACCCTTCCCCACTAATTAAGCTGACCTAAACCACATTATCTTCAGCCCAAACTAGCCATGGGAAGGTGCACCTAGCCCAATCCATGCATTTGACCAATTTGAGCCAAAATATACCCATACCCCATTCTACTTTGATTCAAACACTTTACACATGTCCAAGCCCAATTGCCTTCACCAACTTCAAGCCCTGGATCTCCTGACCCTGAGAGTGACCAATGCTTGGCCGTCCAGCCACCAGGTCGCCGGAAAATACCATGGCCGAGAGCTCACATGTGAGCCCAACTTGGAATTCTCACCTGCTGAGCTGCCCCATCCCCAGTGGCCATTGGAGCTGTTCTTCTCTTGCCAAGAGCAGCTGATCCCAAGCCCTAACTCTCCCTGGGAGGCCCTCCACCCTCTCCTATTTAAACACCATCCCTCTCAGCCATGAGAGGTGCTGAAACAAAACCTTAAGGAAACTCTGCCAAAATTGTTCCAGACTCCTCCCCATACACAGAGCACTTGATCCCCACTGAGATCCCCCTGCCATTTCTTCTCTGTGAGCTCAATTTCAGAGTTGAAATCTAGGCCCAAAACCAGGACACTTCTCCACAGTGAGCCAATCCCCAAATTGATTGGTTCTACACCTTCACCAGACCAAGGAAAGGTGTCCACCAGCAAAAGCCCCATCTCCAAGCCACCCAGTTGCTCCAGCCTCCAAGCTTTGTGATCGGGCTTGGTTGAAATCCCACCTAGACAATTCACCAGACTAGGAGACTTCATCTGGAGCTTGCTGGGATCCAATCGAAGGTGCAATAACCCTCAGATCGAAGCCACACTTCTCTGAGCAAAGGTATGAGCTAATTCTTTATCCCGAGCTTCTGGAGATTCTCCATTTCAAATGCTTTAATTTCAATGCATGATCACCGTATAGATGTGTTCGTCTCTTCAAGACGAATCCATAGAGCATAAGAACATGAAAATCCATCGAGTATCGAGTGAGATATTAGGGATTTAGTGTGGACGGCTCTCGGGTGAGGACACTTGGGGACGATGAACGGATGCCGTCCATTCGATACACACGCGGACGGACGGCCAGGATCGCGTCGGATCAGGAGACGGTACGAGAACCGCGGGGCCCGGGCTGCTGACTCAGATGGTAGCGTCGAATGGGAGCGCGACGCGTGTGCGTTCGGAGCTGCCGAGGTTGACGCGGCGCCGCGTGGATGAATAGAAAATTAGGGATTTTTCTGATTTATTTAATTCCCTAAACTTCAAAAATTCATAACTTTGTGTAGAAAAATCAGAAAAATAAAATAAAAATACCCTCTTGCTCAGTGAACAGAGGAGAATAATGTGGAAAAGAAATTATTTAATTTTATCAAGTATTTTATTTTTAATAATTTATTTACTCTCTGCATATTTTTAATTCTCCATGCATGTATACAATTCACCATGGCATGAGACCATAGGGCTTTTGAAGCCTCTGAATTTGGGAACATTCCCTGAATTTTCCAAATTCAGAGGCCATCCCTATGAAAAGTTATTAATTTTTCAAATTCATGTTACTGTTTTGAGTATTTTAATTCCAATAAATAGCATGTTGTGAAATAAATTCTAGGAAAATTTGGTGATTTTCCTTATGACCAGAGGACCCTAGGAAAAATAGGTTTTGAGTTAGTTCATTTAAAACAACCCTAATCGGCTTAAACACCCAAAATGGATCTCTAATTAATTAGAGCTAACCATACATCAAATTGACTTGAAATCAATTCTCCACTAACCTTTAGGATCAGAGGAACCCACCATAAAAATTTGAGGTCAATTGGACTTGGTTAGCCCTACTAATTGGGTTGATTAAGCCATTTAGTCATTTTAAACTTTAAAAATTCATAACTTTCAAAATACTTTTTAAAAATTCACCAAATTGGTTTTGGAGCCTCTCTGATATTAGGGGAATTTATGAAAATTAAAATTTCAATTTTCTAAAAAAGTTGATTTTTAATATTATTTTAATATTTTAATAATTAAAAAAATAATAAAAATCACAAAAATAATAAAATTCACCAAAATGTCACATTTTGAATTTTAATCACTTAGGAACAAACCCCATATTTTTCTTAGTTCTATTTAGTGAGATATTAAATTTTAAAGCCCTAGGGTAATTTTAAAATTTTAAAAAAAATGTATTTTCTAGCATTTTCACTAAAATAATTATAATAAATCATAGAAAAATCAGAAAATTATAAAATTTGATTCTCTGATTTCCTTGATATCAGAGAGATTTTTAAAAAATATAAAATTCCTTTTTCAACGTTTATTTTATTTTTAAATTAATTAACACTCCAAAACTTAAAATAATTATAATAAAAATAATATAATTCAAAAAATCACCAAAATTGGTCCAAGTGGTCCTCTGGTCATTAGGAATGTCCCCTAATTTTCTTAAGGACAGAAACTTTCCTTTGGTCATGTTATTAAATTTTCCTTGGAAATCTCTATTTTCTACCAAAAATAATTATATAAATAAATTAAATACAGAAAAATCACATTTTCTCCTCTCATGTCTTTATTGACATATGAGTGAAGTCACATAAAAATTTCAAGTTCATTTGAGTTCAATTTAGTGAGTTATGAAATTATTAAGCTTAAAGGGCAAAATGGTAATTAAAATTTTAACCTTTAATTAAAACTTTAGGTTTAATAAAAAAATTAATAAATAAAATATTTGATCCTAATCTAATTTGGATGATTGAAATTTAAATAATTAAAGGGTAGAAACCCATTAAGCAATTTAAAATGATTAAACCTTAATTAAATAGTTGATTAAATTTGGAAGAATAATAAAATTGGAATTATTAAAATAGGGATATTATTAGGAAGAGATTTATTCTTTAATTTAAAAATCCCTAAATTAATTATCTCATTAATATTCAATTCTTAATTAAAATGATAACTCAAATTCAAAACATTAAAAGACTTAATCATTAAACTAAAATTAAATTATTAAACTCTTTTAAATTTTTTTTAATTAAAATTAAAAAATAAAATTAAATTAAAAATTAAATTAAATTAAGTAAATTAAATTGGATTAAATTAAATTAAATTAAATTAAAATTAAAAGTTGAATTAAATTAAATTAAATTAAATTAAATTAAATAAACAAATTAAATTAAATTAAATGAATTAAATTAAATTAAATTAAATAAATAAAACCAAATTAAATTAAGTTAAACCAAATTAAAAATTAAATTAAATGAATTAAAATTTAATTAAATTAAAATAAATTAAATTAAATCAAATTGAATTAAAATTAAATCAAATCAAATTAATTTAATGTAACATCAAATCAAACTAAATTGAATTAAATTAAATTAAAAACTCAATTAAATTAAATTAAATTAAATTAAGTTGAATTAAATATAACATCACCAAAGACATAATGAATTCAAAATAAATCTAAAATAACTTGAACACTATTCCAAATTAATTGAAATTAAACTAAATCACAAATCATTTGAATACCAATTTACCCTCGAAAGCTTTAGTTATCATAACTCCTAAACATGATATTAAATGAAATGTTACTTCACTTATAGGACATTCAAATATCCTAGTTCACTGAGTAATCTAATAACAAAACTTAACTAAACCTCGGACGATTAATTCATTTGTGTAATTGAATCCATTTGGACTTAAAACAATCCTAGAAATATTGAAAAGATGTTTAAGATTCTTCTTAAGCACTTCCTCAGTATGATAGGACATTTATAAGAACAATTGAATTTAATTATTCTTTGATGAAGAAAATCGTCCTCAAACCAAAACACAAGGAACCTAGACGTCATAGGAAATGACTAGCTATAGGATTAGGAATTTGGTAGAAAACCATAACCCTTCCCTTAGCTTTACCTAGGAACTTGCTTAAATATTCTAATTGTGTTTTAAGTGCAGCTTGGGATGACAAGAAGACCCTCCAGGTACGCTTTTATTTTATTGCAATTTACTTTCTTGCAATTTACATTATTGCAATTTCATCAATCGCATCGCACTTACTTTTCTTGCATGATAAACAACCGTTGCATGAAAACCCACACCTTTAGGATAGTCCCTAAAACTGAAACCAAAACTAAGTTAAAAGTCATTGCAAGATAAAATTCACCGCCACAACATTTCAAAATATAAAATAACTCAAAATTTAATCACAAACAGAACACAAAACTATAATTACAATTAAATTAAAACGTCCTGTTGGATGATCGGGAAGACCTCGGATGATGTAACCTACGTGTTGCTAACGGGATTTCCCACGGTCTAAATGAAAGTGTGGAACTCATTCAGTTGAGTTTAGCAAATTCATCTGGACTAAGTGAATCCGATAAAAATAATGATGCCGGAAGGATGGAACCGTGGGATCTTAACCCGTGTCGTTATAATCAACTTTAAGATTTGTTTTAATTAAAACATAAAAAACACTTGGAAATTAAGATTTTCTCTAAACCAAAACACTTTTCTCATCCCCCGATTTATGATTTCTAAAACTAAACCTCTCGCAACAACAAGGAGCTCGGAGCATGGTGGGCAAGCACGGCCATCGTCATCAGCAAAACCTCGAGTCTACTTCAAGAAAACTTTCCTAGAATTAAATAACAAGGCCATAGGACTTCGAGGTAGTTTACCTAGTGCAACATAAACCCTCAACTCTTCATTAGGCATTTGCATTGCAAATTAAGCCCTAACCGGTCTTAGGATTCTGAGGTAGTCGTCTGATACGACATAAACCCTCACATCTTCGAGGTTATTTGTGTGATTTTATCATACAAATATAAGCCCTAATTAATTAAAATTGGCAAGATCAAAACATTAAATAAATATTAGGGCTTTCCTAAACTCAAACCAAACAATAGGATAGTCGGGAAATTACCGAAGTTCACTTCGAATTTGTGATTTCTCCTACTTTTCTTCCTTTGAATTCCCAAAACAAAATGTTCCAAATTTGATCCATTCCCTATTGAAATTCCAAAATTCAATCCTTTGAAAACTTAAACTTTGAAATTCTTGAGCGCAGAATTATTGATTATTATCGAGAGTTTTCTTAGGTGATTCCCGTCACTTAAGATGTAATTAACTATGGGGCTTGCCCTTATAGGGAATTTTAAAGAACCTGTGTAATATAAACCCCGTTTAATGCTTTCATATTAAGCAGGGAATTTGTCGGCTTATAAAATTGGTTCGCGTACCAAACAGATGTCACAAATCTTCTAGTTTATTTAATCGAGCCCCACCGTCAAGCGATGTGTCTATCCTTAGGGATAGCTTACACGGCTTGTGGTGCGGTGCTCGTTTATATAAACTATTTGGGATGTGAGATCGGTTTAATCTCATATCTTTAAACCTTCAAATTTAAAATTATTTTCAAAATCAAATACTACTTTTCAAAATTATTTATTTAAATTAAATTAAAAATTCGCCGACAACTTCTGTTAGGCGAACCCCTTTTCAAAATAAAACACACGACCTAAAAATATGCCGACAACTTTTGGAGACTCCACTGGGGAGAATTCCTCTCTCCATTATAATCAGATAATTCTGCTTTCAAAAATTGGTAGTGCATCCATGTCCTTAATGGATCAAACTACCCTTCTTTCCGTTGGAATACTATGTTCATTTCTACCTTGAACAAGTATAGCCAACATTCTCTCGGATTTAGGAGCCACCGTTTAGACACCCATAAACAGAGAGGTTCCGAGATCCTTTTACCTCATTTTCGAGGTGGGGTGGACCCCCAATAGGTGTTAGCTTAGGAGTGATCCTTCGAGACGAGAAGTCTTGCATAAGACCATTTCCTTTCCAACTCGAATCGGATTCCTTACCTTCTCACACCTTTGAACATTCCGTTCTAAATAAACGAACCCTCTAATAAATGATTCTTTTAACAAATGATTCCTTCTTATAAATACTTCGAACAAGAATGAGTTCGGACTCTTTTTTCAATTCCTTTCTTTTCGTCCTAAAGAAAAGAAGCATAACTCGGGACCGACAACCGTAATCTACCCTACGTAAATGGAAGCCCCAAAGCCGATTTTCTCCTTCACCAACGGATCGGACTTCGCCGTCTATAAGGATGAGCCGCCCGACAATGGGATCATCCGATTTGGACAAGGATTTGAAAACACGAATGTCAAGATCACCGACGTCTCCTCTTTGCACCGACGAACAAGGTATCCGAAGCCGAGAAGCCGCCGCTCGAGTTCAACCTTAGATCGACCTAAGAGTTTCCTCCCCGCAAAGGATCCCGACCGAGAGGAGTACCGCCGTCCGCAGGAGGACCGTTCTTACTACCCCCACCGGTTTAGTCTGCTTCGCACCTACCCCGACTTTTGCCGAATCAAAGGGGAAAGAAATCCAGAATTATGGTGGACCTGTTACTGTGGAGGGTACAGATCTTCCTGTAAGACCTTTTGTTTTCGAAATAGGGTCCAGTTCAAAGATTCCATCACTAACAAGGACCCAAAGAAGAAACAGAAGTAGAAGGATCGCCAGAGAAGCCGTAGCCGCCGAAATTGCTTTCCCGGAGGAAATCCTGGAATCCGCTCGAATATACACCGCCGCCGAATATACACCGCCGCTCGAATACATACCACTTTTGGGAGGAAGTAGGTTCCATCCCCTCTCCGCCGCAGAGGACGAGGAAAATGTTCGCAAGATTGCTGCCGCATTGCCTCAACCCGCATACTACAACGATAACCGCAAGAAAAGGACTAGAACTACGCCGTTTGCTCGACCGCAAACTTTGGTAGAAAAGTTAGCAAAGAAGGAAAACCGCCCCGTATCGGAGATTCTACGAAGGATAGTGGCGGGTGCCGCCAAATCCCGTCTTGGGCCCCGAGTAGAACCCACCATCATGACGTAAAAGCCAAGTAAAAGAATGAAGGCTAGTCCGCCCGTCGTCGTCTCGTGATTACGGATTAGGAGGATACCACCTTCTCAAGCATTTGGCCGACGCACCATCCGGTCCTGGACCTTCCGCCGCTAGAAGGATGGTATGGCGTCCTACTACCTGGCAATCGAGATCGAAACAACAAATTCAAGAAAGAAAGTCTCGCCCGGAGACTCGAATCCGAAGAAAGTGCTACCGCGATAAAGGGGACCCGACAGCCTATCACATGACAACCGCAAAGACACACGTAAAGCCCCGCTAGAAGATGCCATGGAAAAGTCGAGAACCGATATCCGACGATCGGCAAAAGAAAGAGAAGAAAAGTTCGGAGACGAGATCGATTCATCGGAATTCATGGACGACGAATATGCGTAAATCAACATGGTCGAAACACGAGCTTCATCGCCTTCGCAAGGTGCTCCTACAACCGCGCAGAAGAGAGGAGCCGGAACCGATGAGAAGGCAGCCTTCAGGAGAAAGATGACACGATCGCTCAAATGGCGAAAAGGATGGAAGAGATGGCCGTAGCTCCGGCCACTCTCCGCAGTCAAGTGCAACTACAAAGAGAGACACCCCTGCAGGTCATTCACATCAGTAGACGGAGGAAAGGAGATTACATCCGTCAATGGGGATGATCACCGAAAAGGATACAACACAACGTATGATCCCTGAAAAGGATATCAAGAACTTAGTGAAACAGCAGGTGCGAGAAGCCTTAGCACAATCGAAGAGCGGGACATCCATTCGGACGGGTAGACCTTACCCGGAAGAATTCGACGCCATCCAGCACTCCAAAGGCTTCGTACCACCTCCGTTCAAGACCTTCGATGGAACCGGAACCCCCGACAAGCATGTTGCACACTTTCGTGCCGCTGTTGTAATGCCGGAGGGAGCGATGCATTGTTCTTCCGACGGCTCGTCGCCAGTCCGTCGAGAATCGCCTTCGACCGGTATGCGAATTACCAAATGGTTCGGTGAAGACGTTCTCAGAGCTAGAGAACCTCTTCATTAAGCGATTCGCCGGAGCTCAGCACCACATCACTATAGATGATTTAGTGGTAGAGAAACAAAAGCTGAATGAAACTTTGGTGGATTACATACTCCGATGGAGGAACTTAAGCATGAAATGTGAACCACAACTGCAAGAACAACATGCAATCGGCATTTTACTTAAAAGCATTCACGGCCCGATAAGCACTTCTCCTCAAAGGATTCACTATTAAGACTTTCGAGAAGTTGTTAAGCAAGGCCGGAAGCTTGCAAGAAGAGGCGAAGCAATTAAGTTTCGCCGACAAGACGGACAAGCAAAAGCCCGTGAAGACTTTTAAAAAGAAATCCGGGATCGTTGCAAAGCAGTTGACAAAGGCAAGCAACCGATGCAAATACCACCGTAACGGCCGCAAGCAACCACAACAGAATTACCAAGCAACCCCGACCCGACTATCACTCATCTCCAGAGTATGAACAACCGCCTCGTCCGTAACGTACATTAAGGGAGCTTCGAGCGGAGAATACCGTTCAAGAATGAAGCAAGGGCCGAAAATGTTTCGTAGTCCGATGAAGACTCCGGATTTCCACCGCCGTAGCCTAAAAGACCAGAGGAAGTCAACAAGAAAGGTGATCCCAACTTTTTCCCCTACCACCGGATGCTCGGGCACAAGATAGAAGATTGCATTACCTTCAAAAGTTTGCTCAACGACAACCTTCTGAAAGGGAATATAACGATCCCGAAGGAGTACATGAAGGAACCCCGTAAAGGAGGTTCCGTCAATGTTATCTCAACCGATCCCATCATTCCGATAGATCCCTACACGACCGACGATGGATGGACTACCGCCCGGACGAGGTCTTCGAAAAGAATTTAGACAAGCATCCAAACCGCCTCTGCGAGCCTCAATTCGTAGTTCGAGACCCGTTAAGCCGGTACTATCACTTGTGATAGAAGAACCACCTCAACAGAGACGATCGAAGAGAAGAAGAAAATCGATGAAGAAGAGAGGACCGAGACTCCTAAGGCTAGCACTGTGGGCCGCTTATCCTAGGATAGTTGTTTCCGATTCGGGGAGAAATCCCTCGAACCTCTCGATTTTGTATAATTATCCGCTCACTTCGGTGGGATCATATAATGATAAGGGTGATGGCGTTGGCTACGTTTTGACTGTTTCTAACGATTACGTAACTAGCCACAATCTGGACATCGATTTCGACATCAACGACAATTCTCAAATCATACACGATCTCGACGAGCAAAATAACGAAGAAGGCATCCATAAAGGAGGCTACGAGAGTTCAACAAGCAACGAATCTATCTCGCGAGTTTCGAGGAGCTCCAGATCACGATAGAAGTTAGAGCCTTCGCATTCCGAGGATAATCCGAAAGAGCCCGTCATTCCGATTCAGGAGGAGACACCGACAAGCTCAACACTAGATTCGAAGAAATTACGTAAGTCAACTTAAGAAGTGGAAGAGTTCTACTTCCGAGAATGGGTCCAAAAGACAAAGGAAAGCAGGTGGTTGTTCAAGAAGAACCAACCCCAGCAAAAGAAATACCCATTCGAGAAGAAGCCGAGACGCATGAAAATAAAGTGGACTACAACGTGCTACCCCATCTTAGGAAACTACCGGCCAAACTGAGTATCTACGACGCCCTCATCTTATCAAAAGAGATGAGAGAAGCTCTGATCAAGGCCTTACTTGATCCAGAAATTTGCTTAGCTCAAGTGGCTGGAGATTCCTTAGATGAGGTTTGTTCGTTAAAGGAACAGCGAGGTGTTACCTTCACTGGACAATGACCTCCTACTGGGACAGCAGACCACAACCGACCGTTGTACATTTCGGCTTACAATCGGGAAGTTTACACTCTCCGCAGTATTGGTGGATCCAGGAGCATCAATAAATATAATGAGTCTTCTGGACACTAAGCATATTTGGAAATTGATGCTCGCGAGCTCGAAGCCGACAAAATGTTATTAAGAGGATTCAACCGTAAAGGAGAAAGAGCCCTCGGGTCAATAACGCTACTAATGAAGACCGGTGACTTAGCAAAGACAACCGCAAAATTTCACATAATCGATTCAGAAACATCGTTCAACGCTCTATCGGGCCGACCATGGATACATGAAAATAGGATGGTACCATCATCTCTACATCAGTGCATCAAATACTACGATGGAGGGGAACAAAGGCATCAAAGGTGACTTACAACCATTCTCCGTACATGAGATTGGAATCCATGAAGACGCAGACTTATTATGCACCTCCAAAGAAAACAATTTTCTCCGGAGATACCATAACAAATGAAGCAAAGAAAGTTCGAGACAACGAAGAACCCGAAGTTCTAGTCCAACGACCACTCACCACTCCCTTCCGGCGAGATGGTGAAGGTTTCTCCACAACTCGCATCCGAGGTCGAGGCCGGGGACGAGGCCGTGGTAGAGACGCTAGGACAGCTTGGACGAGGAAACCAGCCATCAATGTTGATCGGGAAGATAGTTCCGAAGAAGAAAAAGAAATCAAACAAGAAGCAACGACAATAAGTCAGAAGAAGCCGCAATTCAAGATCTCTCTCGAAGATGAGAAGAACGAAGAATACAAATCAATGTACGAAAAGATTAACCACTACGTACATACTATGACCCTAACCCCGATCCAGTCTAGCAAGATCGAGGGTATGGTGGTCAAAGAGGTACGTAGCGACGGTACAAAGCCAATCAAATTCTACCGTGGTGCTTCTTCCTCCAAAACCGAAAATAATGTACAATTCGAAGATGTCACTTCATCGAATTAATGGAATTACCTTTCGAGTGGTACTCTCCCCGTGTTCAAAATTTAATTCAACGTGGTTTCTTACCTCGACAATGGACAAAAGGTCAATCACAACGTTTTGAAAAATTATGGAATAATTCCGGTCGTCCGCCCAATTCAAAGCATGGTCTCGGATTCGGCACAGTGGGATCGGCCGACGATACCGAATTTTGCTTGGTTGTCACTTGCGAGTCTAATGAAAACTCGCATGGAAACTATAAACGAACTCGAAGATTTACAAATTGGAGACGCTCCACCAGAATTCGAAGAAGAGATCAAATCTACAATAGATGAGTTAACGGAAGTTAACTTAGGTACTAGCAAAGAACCTAGACATACCTTTGTTAGCTCCTTACTCAATAAAGAAGACTCCGAAGAAATAATCAAGTTATTAATGGAATTTAAAGACTGTTTTGCTTGGAACTACGATGAGATGCCGTGATTAGCTCCGCAGGTCGCAGTTCATAAGCTAGGAGTGGATCCTACTTCGTTCCAACAGTCAAGGTCCCGTAAGAATGCGTCTAGAAATCGAACAACAAGTCATAGCCGAAGTTAAAAAGCTAATAGACGCTAAATTTGTCCGTGAAGAACAATACCCGACTTGGTTAGCCAATGTGGTACCAGCCGAAAGAAGAATGGTCGATCGAATCGTGTGGACTTCGCAGATTTAAACAAGGCATGTCCAAAGGATGAATTCCCTCTACCGATCCCGAAACCGATGATCGACATTGCTTCGACACATGAGATATTCTCATTCATGGATTGTTCTTCGAGATACAACCGCATAAAAATGGCTCCAGAAGATGAAATGCTTACGCATTCGTAACGCCGATCGGAGTATTTTGCTACACAGTTGATGCCATTCGGATCGAAGAACGCAGGAGCAACCTACCGTGAGAGCAATGACAAGAATTTTTGATGATCTCATCCACAATCAAGTCGAATGCTACGTGGACGATGTGGTCATCAAAAGCAGAGTAAAGGACAACCACCTGTATGATTTTAGAATTGTTTTCGAACGATTAAGACAATTTAACCTTAAGATGAATCCCTTAAAATGAGCCTTCGGCGTCACCTCCGGAAATTCTTAGGATTCGTTGTCCGACATCGTGGAATCGAAATCGACCCGAAAAGATTAAAGCTATCTTAGAAATGCCGCCTCCCAAAACCTTAAAACAACTACAATCTTTTCAAGGGAAGCTCGGCATATCTACGACGCTTTATCTCAAACTTGTCGTAGGTGTCGACCTTTCTCGCACTAGTTAAAAAGGACGCCAAATTTATTCGGGAAGAGAAATGCCGTAAGGCCTTCGAGGACATTAAACAATATTTAATGACACCTCCCGTCTTAGCAGCCCCTGACCTCGTGTATCACGCGATACTTTACACCGCGGCTTTAGACGACTCTCTCGAGCCCCGTCGGCCTGTGTCAATGATGAGGGTAAAGAAAATGCTCTTTACTACTTAAGCCGTCGTTTACTTCGACGGAAGTAAGGTATCCCGCAATCGAAAAGCAATGTTTGGCCCCGATCTTCGCCGCTCAAAAGCTCGTGCACTACATGCTTTCTCATAAGGTCAACTCCGATCTCGAAATTTAATCCATTGCAATACTTGATGACTCGTCCGACACTTTCCTGCAGACTTGCCGATGGTCAATGATATTATCGCAATTCGATATAACTTTCGTGCCTCTCGCGTGCCGTAAAGGGACAAGTCTTAGCAGACTTTCTCGCAAAGACACCCTTTGCCGGCGAATCTCCCCTCAACGACGATTTGCCGGATGAACAAATAAAGAATCTAGAAGACCCCGATGATCGACGTTGGGAATTATATTTCGACGGAACATCTTCGACGACACAAAGACGAAGAATCACAAATGATAAGTGCCCGTAAGGCAGAATCGGGCTAATCTTTATAACACCTGGAGCGGGGATGTTAAGATACTCCTACCACTTGACGTAACCGTGTACAAACAATGAAGCGTAATCACGAAGCCCTCATAACGGGACTGGAATTAACCATTCAAATGGGGATAACAGACATTAACATCTATGGGATTCACAGCTAATCATTCAACGATATCGCTGGACAAGACAGAATTTTAAAGCCAAGACTCGAACAATACTTCCAAGTATGTCATACACATTGTTGGAACAGATTCCAAATGTGACGATCTACAAAATTCCTGCAAAAGAAAATGCTTTAGCAGATGCTTTAGCCCGTCTCGCAAAAGAATTTGCCTCGTTTGCAAGATGAATCAGCAGAAGTGTCGGTTCACGGACGTCGAGTCCTATCACGACTCAACATGTACACAATACACAAACCGAAAAAGAAAAGAATCGACTAGCAGCGAAGGATGTAAAAACACAAAAGATCGGCGACACCTATCGATAAACTACCCGCAAACAGAAAGCTACCGGACGATAGGTCGCTAGCCCATCGATCAAGAAAAGAACTCGTCTTACGCATTAATAAACAACACATCTGTACGAAGGTCTTTTCGATCAAATGTGGCTAAGGTGCCTAAGCGGGTCCGAGGCCCGTGAAATTGTTAAAGAGGTACATTCGAGACTCGTGGCGCTCACCGACGGTCCGAAGATGAAGATGAAAATTAAAAGACTAGGGTACTACTCGGCCCTCGATGATGACCGACCGCATGAAGATCACCAAGAGCCGTCACCAATGCCAAGTGCACGGAGTGGTTCTACACCAACCTCCAAATGTGCTACACCCGACAATCGCGTCGTGGCCATTCGAATGTTGGGGCACGGATATAGTGGGTCCGATAGAACCACCATCTTCAAAAGGACATCGCTTCATTCTTGCGGCTACAGATTACTTTTCCAAGTGGGCAGAGGCAGCTCCACTTAGAGAATTGAAAGCACACCACGTGCTACGCTTTTCAAAAACCAAGTTGTCTACCGTTTCGGGGTGCCGCGCAGATCATCTCGTATAATGGGTCGCATTCGAAGCACGCAAATTAACAATTTTGTCGGAGACACGGAATCGACCGGCGATACTCAACAATTTACTACCCAAGAGCAAACGGCCTCGCCGAGGCTTTTAATAAAACTCTCGTTCAAATCTTAAAGAAAACCTTGGACGATAATAAGAGAAATTGGCACGAGAAGTTGTTAAAAGCCTTATGGGCCTACCGACAACCTTCGTAACTCCTACTCAAGCTACACCTTACGCTCCGGTGTATGGGTCCGAGGCAAGTGTTACCTTTAGAGGTTCAGCCTTCCTTCACTCGAATTGCAGCTTGCAAATAAAATCACGACGAAGAGAACGTCAAATTATGACTCGAAGAATTAGAAAGCCCGGAAGGGAAAAGACTTACAGCCGCAACAAAATTTAGAACTATACCAAGCTAAGATGGTTCAAGCCCATGACAAACCGGTACGCCCAAGAACCTTCAAAGTTGGTGACTTAGTTCTTGTTCTCAAGAGACCTTTCTCGCACATCGCAAGATAGGAGGAAAATTCGAACCCACTTGGGAAGGACCGCTCCGTGGTCAAGCAAGATACTCGTGAGGTTCCTACCACCTAGTGAATTGCCGTGGAGAACGACATATGCTTCCGATCAACTGGACGATACTTGAAAAAGTATTACGCTACCTGATGTTTCGAAGGAATAAATTCTTAATCCCTAAGAAACACGGGTGAAGTAATTACTTATGACTGGGTCCGAACCCAAAAAATAATAAAAAATGTGCTAAGATAAATAAAGTCATGATAATTGAGTTTTCCTTGTTTTCTTTTCCAAATCAAAATCACTTCCCTGATCTTATCCTACTTCATTCCTGTTAAATTCGAAAATATAAAAAAAAAATATAAAAAAAATGTGTCTTTAATAAACATTTTCTTAATGTTCTTGTTCTTAGTACAACCCCTGATCCTTTTCCTTGTCTTTTCGCAGGGAAATGTCGAACGGGCGGTTGGTCCTGAACTTTAAGAATGGCGTAAGCCTTGCACTCGATGAAAAGAGGGTGAAAGATGGAGCGATAATCGAGATTAACTCTGGATTTCGCACCGCGCAGCCTACAAGTACGAGGAAAGTGACCGGGTCCCGCCTGACCGAGAAGAACCGCCCGGCGGACAAGTGATGAAAGTGGGTGGCCCAAGCCACCAATCCAAGCAGCAAGAAAAGAAAAGCAAACACCGAAGAAGACAAGAAAATGAAGTCCGTAGTCGCTACAACAGAGGCGAGCTTGTCGCCGCCACACCCACGTACATTCAAGAAGTTCGAAGAGCTACTCTCACAAGCAACACAACGAAGAAATAAGAATCGCCGTATCCGTAAGATGTTAACCAAACTAGCTGCGACCAGCACGACGAGACAATTGCTAATGCCAAGCACATACGCTTCAAGGACACCGGCTCACCAGGAACTCGAAGAAAGGAGGCCAGCTCCTAGGATAACGAAAGGACCGCAGAAATCTCCGAAGATCGAAGAAAGAAGGCTACCACGCCACCGGATAGAACCACCAGCAATGCATGACCTTGTTGCGGAGCAACCCCGGGGATGTCCCGACAGTGCATCATCCCCGAGGAGCCGAGGTATGCGAGAGAACGTGAAGGGATTGAGCCGTATATCCCACAATATGTCACTGTGCCTCGCCATCCGCAGATCATTCCGAATACGAGCTGGAGAGAATGCGAATGTCGAAAAGAAAACCTTCGAATACTTCGAGAGAATTAGAGGCGAAGAATCAATATACTAGTAGGGCCTCGAGCTACATACGTACGTATTCTCGCAGTATGAACAATAGCAAATCGTGGATTGCATCCGGATTTGAAAAGAATGGGCCGAGCGAGCCGCCCGAGGGAAAACACATACTCGTAACCCCGGAGATGGATGCCGTGGAAGGGAAGAATCACAATACAATGCGGATGCTGCTACAACTTTGCGGAAGACGAAAGGGAAACCCACCGGGATACTCCGTCATGGGCAAGTGGATCCGATGCCATTAGTCATCAAGAGAAAGGTAAAGAGATTGATAACATGGAGGGTATCGCCAGCAGATTGCATACCCAATAGCCGCATTATTAACATCTACAAGCAGGGTGACCGCATACCCCCGCACATAGATCACCACGACTTTGTCGACCTTTCGCACGCTCTCTTTCCGAACGAGTGTAACATCATGTTCGGATCCGACCTCCGGATAGCAGGCCCGTGTGAGTTCCGAGGGCCGTTGAAAATACCTTTACCGGTAGGTTCCGTCATGATATCGAAGGGCAACGGAGCGTATATCGCTAAGCATTGCATACCAGAGTACCAATGAAGCGGATCTCGCTACTTTCGAAGGATGGACGACGTGAAGACACCTTACCATTTCCAGCACTGTACCCGGAGCTAGAGAGCCTCCGGCCTTACGAGCCGCGAGTTACATGGAAAATATCACACCTCCAATGTACATCCATACGGCATCCTCGCCAAGGATGGCTTGGAAGGTGATGTTATCGACGATGTACCCCACTATTCGTACATGGATTTTTGACGATGCTTCTTCGGATGGATCAACAAAGATCATACATAGTCCGTTTTGAGTCTACATGGATTGTATGAGATGTATTCCGCATCGAGTTGTATGATGTATCTTCAACATGATTGGAATGAAAGTGACCATGTCACATTTTTGGCCTTCACCTCTTTTGTGCAAATTGATCGGGAAACGCCAATAAAGTTAAATGAACTTCGAACAAAGAACGAAAAAGAGAAAAAAAGAAGAATAAAAGAAAACTTTCCTAAAAAAAATCTTAAAAATGACGAACACCAAATTCACATGAACATTAAATAAACGATAAAGTAAAATTTGAATCATTAAAAGATAAACAAAATCAACATAAGTGTTAAATCAAATCTCAAATCAAATTCTCAATCAAATTTCAAATCCAATCTCAATCAAATTTCAAATTTGATCTTCCAAATTTCAAATCAAATCTTAAGTCAAATCTCAACCAAGTTCAAACTCATCCTTCCAAATTTCGAATTCAATCTTTCCAGATCTCAAATCTCAATCAAATTCAAACTTTTGGGTCGAGGATTTTACATCCAAGACTGCATTGCTTTAGGATTCTTTCCCTATCGCAATGAAGTACATCAAAATTCAAACTTTTGGGTCGAGGATTTTACATCCAAGACTGCATTGCTTTAGGATCCTTTCCCTATCGCAATGAAATACATCAAATTCAAACTTTTGGGTCGAGGATTTTACATCCAAGACCGCATCGCTTTAGAATCTTTTCCCTATCGCAATGAAGTACATCAAATTCAAACTTTTGGGTCGAGGATTTTACATCCAAGATCGCATCGCTTTAGGATTCTTTCCCTATCGCAATGAAATACATCAAATTCAAACTTTTGGGTCGAGGATTTTACATCCAAGACCGCATTGCTTTAGGATTCTTTCCCTATCGCAATGAAGTACATCAAATTCAAACTTTTGGGTCGAGGATTTTACATCCAAGACCGCATCGCTTTAGGATTCTTTCCCTATCGCAATGAAATACATCAAATTCAAACTTTTGGGTCGAGGATTTTACATCCAAGACCGCATCGCTTTAGGATTCTTTCCTTATCGCAATGAAGTACATCAAATTCAAACTTTTGGGTCGAGGATTTTACATCCAAGACCGCATTGCTTTAGGATCCTTTCCCTATCGCAATGAAGTACATCAAATTCAAACTTTTGGGTCGAGGATTTTACATCCAAGACTGCATTGCTTTAGGATTTTCTCCTATCGCAATGAAATACATCAAATTCAAACTTTTGGGTCGAGGATTTTACATCCAAGACCGCATTGCTTTAGGATTCTTTCCCTATCGCAATGAAGTACATCAAATTCAAATTTTGGAGTCGAGGATTTTACATCCGAGACTACATCGCTTTAGGATCTTTTCCCTATCGCAATGAAATACATCAAAATTCAAATCTTTTGGGGTCGAGGATTTCACATCCGAGACCGCATCGCTTTAGGATTCTTTCCCTATTGCAATGAAATACATCAAAATTCAATTTTTTTTTTTGGAGTTGAGGATTTTACATCCGAGACTGCATTGCTTTAGGATTCTTTCCCTATTGCAATGAAATACATCAAAATCAAACTCTTGAGGTTAAGGATTTTACATCCAATACCGCATTGCTCTGAGATCTCTCCTCATTGTAATGATTCAATCCAATCAATTCAATCTTCTTTTGGGGTCGAAGATGTTACATCTAAAACCTCAAAATTCCAATTTTCATTTCAAATCAAATCCCTTCAAATTAATTTTGACAAACTTCAATCTAAATTAAAACTCAAAATCTAAACTCGCACATCGAAACTTAAATTGAAACAAAATAAAATTTAAATTGAATTCCCCGCATCATGTGATTTGGGATTCACCTCCTTTTCCTTTCCCCAGCGAGAGTTCAAGAAGCTCCAGTTTCAGAAATATACTTGACACTCCCCAGCAGAAACTCTTCTACTTCGTCCTAAGTTTGTCACTTGGACATCTGTGTTGGTTTTGCTGATCGCTTCGGTCAACACCAATACGCGCGGTGTGCTCCGTCAGCACCACACCTATCGGGGGTCCATTTGTTGACCTCATTTTCGATGAGGTCTTCTCTTCTCCTTTTTAGTACTTAGGATCTAGCCTTCAGCTTTTCCTTTCGACTATCTTAGAGGACTAGAATCGGGATCCACCTTTTAGAAATTCAAACCACTTCTTAACTCCCCGCAAACTCCACAAACTCGACCGTAGACCCCTAATCACCTAGAGGGTCGAAATCAAATGCGGAAGTTTAAAGGATGAGTTCCTATAGGACTCTTCGGCCTTAGGACCGCCCCGGTGGCCCGGTCCGGTGAAGGGCTGACTTACACATACACTACACCTATATACTACACTTTCACACACCTATACCTAACTCGACCTCCCGACTCATGTAGGTGATTCACATGGATGGTCCTTAACCCCTAAGCCCTCGCGCAAGAGGGTTAGGAACAACATACGTGGATGCCTCAAATGAGTCCCTTCATGGCTCATGTGGGCTTGATGTGGCTTCATGGCTCAACCAAAATGATTTCATTCCACTCAAATTTACCCAATCTTCAATTTTCCAAATTTTCAATTTTCGACCCCGGACCCTACACCCGCCTAACCTACCCAAAGCCCTTGAAATTACCTAAAATTTTCAAAATCACCTAAATTACCCAAGATTCCCCAAAATCAATCCCAAATATTTCCACACCACTCAAATTGATCATCCATACCCAAAAATATCAAAAATTCCAAAAATACCTCCCAATACCCTCCAAATACCCAAAATACCCCCCTTGACCCAAAAATCCAAAAATTCAGAAAATTCCCAGAAAATTTCAGAAAATCCCAAATATTACCAATTTCATTTTGTCCAACTACACCATGGGCCAATTTTGTCAATTTACCCTACTTTTGTCAAAACCCCCAATTCGACCCATTTTAACCCAAAGTGAACCCAATGTCAAACCAAGCCTACCCAATTGACCCAAATTCTGGTCCAATTCAATTCTAAACTTCAATTCAACATTCCCAATACCAATCTAGACCAAATACAAGTCCAATTTGATTGACATTTGGATCCAATTTCACTTTTGGCCTTAAAGCCCAATTTGGACCCATGACCCAAACCTAACCCAAACTCACCAAATTCAACTCCAATTAACCCCAAATCTTTTCTAAATCTTCCTTAGCATCCCCACAAGAAAAATACTAACATGATTTACCCAAAATTTAGACCCAAACCCCACTCAAATTCAACCCAAAGCTAAAAGGCCCAATTTTGACCTAAACCCAAACCTAACCCAAATGGGCCCAAACCCCAAAATCAAAGCCCAACCAAAGTCAAAACCTCTTTGAAACACTCCCATAGACATTTCTCAACATTAATTTTACATCAATTTCAACCCTAGCCCAACATTGGCCCAACTTGGCCCACTTGGACCTATATTGGCCCATTCACCAAAAGAGCCCAAATTCAACCCAATTCAAACCCAAATCACTCCCAATTTGCTTCAAGTCACTCATGATACATCCATGAGCTAAACCCAACAATTATTTGGCCCAACCTCTTTACAAAATTTCATCCCAAAATCCATTTTAAAATTCAAAAGCCCACTTTCCTAAACCATTTTAAAAGCCCATCCTTCACCACATCCAAAGGCCCAAAATTGGTCCCAAAGCCCACATGATATTTCTCTACATCATCCATTCAATTAAAATCATCCCTAAGTCCTAAATTCATCATCAAATCATTCCAAATCAAGTCTCATACAAATTTCCATCAAATTACCAAAAATTCCTAAAATCCATTTTTATGAAATTGACCCAACCTTTTCCCAAGCCAAATGGAGCCATGAAGCCATGCACAAGCCATATGCAAGCCATGGCAGCCACTTTACACATCACCATGTCATTTTTGGCAAAAGGAGGGAGTCCTTTAATGATTCCCTTAAGGGTGATTTAGCCACTTCCATGACTCCACTAAACCATGCTTAAACTTAATCGTACTTGGATGGTGACCCTTCCCCACTAATTAAGCTGACCTAAACCACTTTATCTTCAGCCCAAACTAGCCATGGGAAGGTGCACCTAGCCCAATCCATGCATTTGACCAATTTGAGCCAAAATATACCCATACCCCATTCTACTTCGATTCAAACACTTTACACATGTCCAAGCCCAATCGCCTTCACCAACTTCAAGCCCCGGATCTCCTCGACCCCGAGAGTGACCAATGCTCGGCCGTCCGCCCACCGTGTCGCCGGAAAATACCATGGCCGAGAGCTCACATGTGAGCCCAACTTGGAATTCTCACCCGCCGAGCCGCCCCATCCCCATGCGCCATCGGAGCCGTTCTTCTCTTGCCAAGAGCAACTCGATCCCAAGCCCTAACTCTCCCCGGGAGGCCCTCCACCCTCTCCTATTTAAACACCATCCCTCTCAGCCATGAGAGGTGCCGAAACAAAACCTTAAGGAAACTCTGCCAAAATTGTTCCGTACTCCTCCCCATACACGAGAGCACTTGATCCCCACCGAGATCCCCCCGCCATTTCTTCTCTCGCGAGCTCAATTTCGTAGTCGAAATCTAGGCCCAAAACCAGGACACTTCTCCACAGTGAGCCAATCCCCAAATTGATTGGTTCTACACCTTCACCGTACCAAGGAAAGGTGTCCACCAAGCAAAAGCCCCATCTCCAAGCCACCCAGCTTGCTCCAGCCTCCAAGCTTTGTGATCTGGCTTGGTCGAAATCCCACCTGGACAATTCACTGGACTCAGGAGACTTCATCCGGAGCTTCGCCGGGATCCAATCGAAGGTGCAATAACCCTCGCATCGAAGCCACACTTCTCCGAGCAAAGGTATGAGCTAATTCTTTATCCCGAGCTTCCGGAGATTCTCCATTTCAAATGCTTTAATTTCAATGCATGATCACCGTATAGATGTGTTCGTCTCTTCAAGACGAATCCATGAGAGCATAAGAACATGAAAATCCATCGAGTATCGAGCGAGATATTAGTGGATTTAGTGTGGACGGCTCTCGGCGAGGACACTTGGGGACGATGAACGGATGCCGTCCATTCGATACACACGCGGACGGACGGCCAGGATCGCGTCTGGATCGGGGAGACGGTACGAGAACCGCGGGGCCCGGCCGCCGACTCGGATGGCGGCGTCGAACGGGAGCGCGACGCGTGTGCGTTCGGAGCCGCCGAGGTCGACGCGGCGCCGCGTGGATAAATAGAAAATTAGGGATTTTTCTGATTTATTTAATTCCCTAAACTTCAAAAATTCATAACTTTGTGTAGAAAAATCGAAAAATAAAATAAAAATACCCTCTCGCTCGCTGAACGAGGAGAATAATGTGGAAAAGAAATTATTTAATTTTATCAAGTATTTTATTTTTAATAATTTATTTACTCTCTGCATATTTTTAATTCTCCATGCATGTATACAATTCACCATGGCATGAGACCATGTGGCTTTTGAAGCCTCCGAATTTGGGAACATTTCCTGAATTTTCCAAATTCGAGGCCATCCCTATGAAAAGTTATTGATTTTTCAAATTCATGTTACTCGTTTTGAGTATTTTAATTCCAATAAATAGCATGTTGTGAAATAAATTCTAGGAAAATTTGGTGATTTTCCTTATGACCAGTAGGACCCTAGGAAAAATAGGTTTTGAGTTAGCTCATTTAAAATAACCCTAATTGGCTTAAACACCCAAAATGGATCTCTAATTAATTAGAGCTAACCATACATCAAATTGACTTGAAATCAATTCTCTACTGACCTTTAGGATCAGAGAAACCCACCATAAAAATTTAAGGTCAATTGGACTTGGTTAGCCCTACTAATTGGGTTGATTAAGCCATTTAGTCATTTTAAACTTTAAAAATTCATAACTTTCAAAATACTTTTTAAAAATTCACCAAATTGGTTTTGGAGCCTCTCGATATCATGGGAATTTAAGAAAATTAAAATTTCAATTTTCTAAAAAAGTTGATTTTTAATATTATTTTAATATTTTAATAATTAAAAAAATAATAAAAATCACAAAAATAATGAAATTCACCAAAATGTCACATTTTGAATTTTAATCACTTAGGAACAAACCCCATATTTTTCTTAGGTCTATTTAGTGAGATATTAAATTTTAAAGCCCTAGGGTAATTTTAAAATTAAAAAAAATGTATTTTCTAGCATTTTCACTAAAATAATTATAATAAATCATAGAAAAATCAGAAAATTGTAAAATTTGATTCTCTGATTTCCTTGATATCAGAGAGATTTTTAAAAAATATAAAATTCATTTTTCAACATTTATTTTATTTTTAAATTAATTAACACTCCAAAACTTAAAATAATTATAATAAAAATAATATAATTCAAAAAATCACCAAAATTGGTCCAAGTTGTCCTCTAGTCATTAGGAATGTCCCCTAATTTTCTTAAGGACAGAAACTTTCCTTTGGTCATGTTATTAAATTTTCCTTGGAAATCTCTATTTTCTACCAAAAATAATTATATAAATAAATTAAATACAGAAAAATCACATTTTCTCCTCTCATGTCTTCATTGACATATGAGTGAAGTCACATAAAAATTTCAAGTTCATTTGAGTTCAATTTAGTGAGTTATGAAATTATTAAGCTTAAAGGTCAAAATGGTAATTAAAATTTTAACCTTTAATTAAAACTTTAGGTTTAATAAAAAAATTAATAAATAAAATATTTGATCCTAATCTGATTTGGATGATTGAAATTTAAATAATTAAAGGGTAGAAACCCATTAAGCAATTTAAAATGATTAAACCTTAATTAAATAGCTGATTAAATTTGGAAGAATAATAAAATTGGAATTATTAAAATAGGGATATTATTAGGAAGAGATTTATTCTTTAATTTAAAAATCCCTAAATTAATTATCTCATTAATATTCAATTCTTAATTAAAATGATAACTCAAATTCAAAACATTAAAAGACTTAATCATTAAACTAAAATTAAATTATTAAACTCTTTTAAAATTTTTTTTAATTAAAATTAAAAAATAAAATTAAATTAAAAATTAAATTAAATTAAGTAAATTAAATTGGATTAAATTAAATTAAATTAAATTAAAATTAAAAGTTGAATTAAATTAAATTAAATTAAATTAAATTAAATAAACAAATTAAATTAAATTAAATGAATTAAATTAAATTAAATTAAATAAATAAAACCAAATTAAATTAAGTTAAACAAAATTAAAAATTAAATTAAATGAATTAAAATTAAATTAAATTAAATTAAATTAAATTAAATCAAATTGAATTAAAATTAAATCAAATCAAATTAATTTAATGTAACATCAAATCAAACTAAATTGAATTAAATTAAATTAAAAACTCAATTAAATTAAATTAAATTAAATTAAGTTGAATTAAATATAACATCACCAAAGACATAATGAATTCAAAATAAATCTAAAATAACTTGAACACTATTCCAAATTAATTGAAATTAAACTAAATTACAAATCATTTAAATACCAATTTACCCTCGAAAGCTTCAGTTATCATAACTCCTAAACAGGATATTAAATGAAATGTTACTTCACTTATAGGACATTCAAATATCCTAGTTCACCGAGTAAGATAATAACAAAACTTAACTAAACCCTCGACGATTAATTCATTTGTGTAATCGAATCCATTCGGACTTAAAACAATCCTAGAAATATCGAAAAGATGTTTAAGATTCTTCTTAAGCACTTCCTCAATATGATAGGACATTTATAAGAACAATTGAATTTAATTGTTCTTTAATGAAGAAAATCGTCCTCAAACCAAAACACAAGGAACCTAGACGTCATAGGAAATGACTAGCCATAGGATTAGGAATTTGGTAGAAAACCATAACCCTTCCCTTAGCTTTACCTAGAACTTGCTTAAATATTCTAATTGTGTTTTAAGTGCAACTTGGGATGACAAGATGACCCTCCAGTACGTTTTTATTTTATTGCAATTTACTTTCTTGCAATTTACATTATCGCAATTTCATCAATCGCATCGCACTTACTTTTCTTGCATGATAAACAACTGTTGCATGAAAACCCACACCTTTAGGATAGTCCCTAAAACCGAAACCAAAACTAAGTTAAAAGTCATTGCAAGATAAAATTCACCGCCACAACATTTCAAAATATAAAACAACTCAAAATTTAATCACAAACGAACACAAAACTACAATTACAATTAAATTAAAACGTCCCGTTGGATGATCGGGAATACCTCTGATGATGTAACCTACGTGTTGCTAACGTAATTTCCCACGCGTATAAATGAAAGTGTGGAACTCATTCAGTTGAGTTTAGCAAATTCATCCGGACTAAGTGAATTCGATAAAAATAATGATGCCGAAGGATGGAACCGTGGATCTTAACCGGTGTCGTTATAATCAACTTTAAGATTTGTTTTAATTAAAACATAAAAAACACTTGGAAATTAAGATTTTCTCTAAACCAAAACACTTTTATCATCCACCGATTTATGATTTCTAAAACTAAACCTCTCGCAACAACAAGGAGCTCGGAGCATGGTGGGCAACGACGGCCATCGTCATCAGCAAAACCCGAGTCTACTTCAAGAAAACTTTCCTAGAATTAAATAACAAGGCCATAGGACTTCGAGGTAGTTTACCTAGTGCAACATAAACCCTCAACTCTTCGTTAGGCATTTGCATTGCAAATTAAGCCCTAACCTGTCTTAGGATTCTGAGGTAGTCGTCTGATACGACATAAACCCTCACATCTTCGAGGCTATTTGTGTGATTTTATCATACAAATATAAGCCCTAATTAATTAAAATTGGCAAGATCAAAACATTAAATAAATATTAAGGCTTTCCTAAACTCAAACCAAACAATAGGATAGTCGGGAAGTTACCGAAGTTTACTTCGAATTTGTGATTTCTCCTACTTTTCTTCCTTTGAATTCCCAAAACAAAATGTTCCAAATTTGATCCATTCCCTATTGAAATTCCAAAATTCAATCCTTTGAAAACTTAAACTTTGAAATTCTCGAGAGCAGAATTATCGATTATTATCGAGAGTTTTCTTAGGTGATTCCCGTCACTTAAGATGTAATTAACTATAGTGGGCTTGCCCTTATAGGGAATTTTAAAGAACCTGTGTAATATAAACCCCGTTTAATGCTTTCATATTAAGCGGAGGAATTTGTCGGCTTATAAAATTGGTTCGCAGTACCAAACGGATGTCACAAATTTTCTAGTTTATTTAATCGAGCCCCACCGTCAAGCAGTGTGTCTATCCTTAGGGATAGCTACACGGTTTGTGGTGCGGTGCTCGTTTATATAAACTATTTGGGATGTGAGATCGGTTTAATCTCATATCTTAAAACCTTCAAATTTAAAATTATTTTCAAAATCAAATACTACTTTTCAAAATTATTTATTTAAATTAAATTAAAAATTCGCCGACAACTTCTGTTAGGCGAACCCCTTTTCAAAATAAAACACACGACCTAAAAATATGCCGACAGCAGTGATATAACAATTTTAAATATATGCACGGGTAAAGAGAAATTAACATTAAACAACTAAATATCCAACAGAACACTATAACATAAAGCAAATTACAACACCACATAACAGTACAACTAACAGTTCAACATGAAAAATAAATGACACTACATCACATAGTACAACACAGGGTTACATATCACATGAAAAGTAAATGTCCACTACATCACATCAATACATCTTAACAGACTGAGAACAACAAAAATAAACAAACAAACTATCTACCGCCTCCAACATCGTGATCGGCAGAGGTGGTCATCAGCAGGGTTAGAAGGTCCAGGCCTGTACGATGTATAACCAGGGCAAGAAGGAAATGTCACATTGGACTCCCCCCTTATAAATCTGGCCTGAGCATCGTAGTAAGCCATATCGAACTTAACTCTTCTCTGCAAATAGTGATCATTCACATAACTCTTGGCCTCAAATACATCCATCCTATGATGCATCATATCAGTACTATCACTTAGCAATCTCAACTGCTGCATGACATCAGATAGTGTCGGGGGCTCAGAAATAGATAGGACATCATAACTCGTGGTAGGAATATCAGTACTCCTACTCTTCTCTCTTACACCCACATGAGCCTCATAAGTACGAATAATGGTCTTCGTAATCGGTCTTAAAGGTATCGCCACTTCCTCAGAACTACTATACTCCACTCCAGATTGAACACAAAGGGCATGAATCGTGCGGGATGTCCTAATCCACCAAAGGGTTTCTCCTTTGGCAATAGAGTGAATGCTCTTGAATACAACAGCTCCAATATTAATCCTCTTCATATTCTGGATGCAATAAATTAAAATAGCTTGATCCATAGTAACTTCATTATGATGATAAGAAGGCAATAGTCTTGCAGAAATGAAATAATGCCATGCTTTAGAAGCAACATTTAAAGTAGAAGCAAGGAAGTTAATCATCTGTCTCTGATTCATCTTCCATTCCCCTCTTCCATCGGTCAGATACGTGATTACACTCATCAAATTCCCTTCACTAGTATCAAAATTCTCAAATTCACAAACAAAAGGTTCTCAAATTTGATAAAATGCATTGATACGTTATGGGGTGCACTCAACTAGTTTTCCTCAGACTAGGACATAGTCCGTTTCAGACTAGAGCACATTAGCACAAAATTTTCGGACTACTCCCAAAACAACATTAGCAAAAAAGTAACAGAAATGTTCCCAATTTCGCTCAGAAATTAACTGTTCTATAGATTCACCAGGATTTTCAAACGCTTGATCCTGAATACACTTCTTATTTTGCAATTGAGAGTTGAAGCGAAACTGAGCCTTAACATTAACAAATCTTTCATCGTCCCAATAAAATTTTTGCTTCCCCTTACTCGTTCTAAGAACCATGTGAATTTCTAGAAAAATTACAAAAAATTGTCAATAAATTCCAAATCCACAATTTATTAATTCCAAGCATTAATCTATTCAAGTAAGAACAAATTATACCATATGAAACTTCACTTTTTCTCAAAAATCTCCAAAAATATCATCCAACAATGTGAGAGTTTCACATGGCGAAAATCCAAAAATTTTAGGTTAAAGTAAAGCTCTTACCAAGAGAAGTGCAGATTCGGCCTCAGAAATCCTTGAAATCCTCTCTAATCCGAGATCTAACAAGCCCTAAAGCTTCAAAATCGCGAATATGGAGGTGGGAGATGAAAGAAATGGTGGAAAAATGGGTCCCAGGATATTTTCATAATTTTTAAGGCTCCCAGGCTATTTTCGGTGTTTGGGCGCCGGCAGCGCCCGATCTGGTGCCGGAGGCGCTCTATTCAAAATAATAGCCCGTTTCTCTGGATTTGGGCGCCGGCGGTGCCAGTCCAAAATTATATTAGGTTCAAAAATTTTCGTCGCAAATTCAATCGTTTCAACCTCTGCATTCCTATTTAACACATCAACAAGCATCTATTTCATCTCACAAACATTAAACAACATCAAGTTACACAAACAACACATCACATTACTTTCATATATATAAAATCCACGATACAACGATTACACACATATGTTCATCAAATATAAGCAACACTCCTTAGATCCTTAGTGTTGCAAGTACACTACGATAAGAAAACACTAAGTCCTAAGTACACACAAGAAATCAAAGCAAAGTCCAAACACACCCTACTAAAACAAAGTAAAGCAAACAACATAGCAATCAAAGCAAACTCTTAAACATAACAAAGAAGCATGTAGAATCTACTAGTTACTCCTCATCAGTATCAGAAGTCTCATCCTCTCTAATGTCTCCCATTGATTGACGATGAACGAACAGATTGTAGAATGGACGATATGGAAATTCATCAGATGAATCTTCAGCCACCACAGCATTCTTCTTCAACAGATTAACCAAACCCAACTCAATTCGACCAGTATGATCAAATTTCTCTTTCATCCTCCAATCAATGTGATTAAATAAATCAGAAATATTATTAATAGCATTCATAATATTTTGTACCATATATTCCAACTTCTTTATCTTCTTCAATATCACTCTCAAACTTTTAGAATAGTAAGGCTGAATAGGTTGTGAACTCTCAGTGAGCTGATCAGCAAGCACATCCATGTCTCCTTCATCACCTACTGCGCGGTAATCATAAAGATCAGTGGGATCAATAGGTCTCTAGGGTAGAAGAACTTTTTCCCAACTCTCATATGGCACTTGTGATTGACTACATAATAGAAATATGATGGGCGAGTGTCTAAGCCCATATTTAGATCCATCACAATAAATCCCAATACAGATTTAGTAATGATTGATCCAATATCCACTAGCCTTCCAGTTTGTAAGCAGAAATTCAGAATAGCACTTTCCTTCGTTACCTTACTTATCTTTATAGTAGGAATTAATTTTGTCGAAATAAAGTAATGCCATTTCTTTGATAACGGATTCAAGGATGAAGAAGAGAAACTGATATATCCATTATCCCTTACTTCCAATTCTTCATTCTCATCCGTCAAATAACGATAGATGTCGTTCATATCATTGCTCGTCGCATTAAAATTTGCATAATGACAAATAGGTACATTTTCTATCATGAAGAGATCATTTATCCTTGCAAGAGTGAATGGTACATACCTTCCTCGCACAAAAACACATCCTTGATTGATCTCATGCAGATTTGCATAAAATTATTTCACAACCGGAACAACCACTGCGGTGGTAGTGTATCATAACACTTCCCAACATCTTTGCTTCACAATCTCTTCAACTCTTGTAGTCGAACTCTCCAAACCTTGATTCACAAACCCTCTTTCCTTGATAATCCTTCTCATCATCATCACTTTATGGAATAGACGTTGGGCCTCAAAACTAACGAACTTCCGTCGATTGTAGATGCGAGATCTAGGGAGTTCAATGAAGTGGGAATCCATGGGATGCGAATTGAGAAAGGGAGTTTTCGTTTCTCTGGTGGTTATGGATTGAAAATGGAGTTTTGGGGTGTTTTAAGGAAGAAAATCCTACTCAAAACCGCCAAAAACCGCATTTTAAAACGTAACCCAGAATTTGGGCACCGGCGGCGCTTGATAGGGCGCTGGCAGCGCTCAAACTAGAAATTCAGCTATTATAAAAGAATAGGGCGCCGGCGGCGTCAGTGGTAAAAATTTTCACCAAACTTCGTTTGGCTCAAAATACTTCATTTTCACAATACGATCCAATATATTTTAATTTTTAACTTATTTAGGGGTAATTAGGATTCTTTAATATAAACTAGAAGCACAAACAACAATAAACAAGCAAACTCAACACACAAATACACATGGGTTGCCTCCCACAAAGCGCTTTGTTTAACGTCTCAGCCCGACAGACCATTCAGTTAACTAGGATGACTTAGCAATAAAACCTCTTTGAATTCAGGTAAAAATCCTCCAAAGTAAGGTTTTAAACGATGCCCATTAACATTGAAAATATTTCCAGTTTTATGATCCTCAATATCAACAGCTCCGAAAGAATGAACTTTTACTACATTAAAAGGTCCTATCCATCTGGACTTAAGTTTTCTAGGAAATAATTTCAATCTCGAATTATATAATAAAACTCTTTGTCCCAGTTCAAATCATTTTTTCAATATCTTATGATCATGCCACAATTTCATTTTCTCTTTATAAATCCTGTCATTATGATATGATTCATTTCTAATTTCTTCCAACTCATTTAATTGCATAAATATTTTTTCTCCCGCATTTCTCAAATTAAAATTCATCTCCTTAATCACCCAATATGCTTAATGCTCCAATTCAACCAGCAAATGGCAAGTTTTGCCAAACACTAATCTATAAGGAGATATTCCAATAGGGGTCTTAAAAGCAGTCCTATAAGCCCATAATGTGGTGTCTAATCCAGTAGACCAATCTAATTTATGAAAATTCACTGTTTTCTCCAAAATTGTTTTAATTTCCCGATTCAATACTTCCACTAATCCACTAGTCTGGGGATGATAAGCAGTAGAGATTCTATGAATAATGTTATATTTTCCAGTTAATCTCTTAATTTGATTGTTTCTGAAATGGGATCCACCATCAGTTATAATCACTCTCGGCATTCCATATCTTGTAAATATATTTTTCTTTAAAAATTTAGAAACACTCCGAGCATCACATCTTGGTAAAGCAACAGCTTCAATCCATTTCGAAATATAATCAACAGCGACCAATATATATAAATTTCTAAATGAAGGTGCAAATGGTCCCATAAAATCTAATCCCCATACATCAAAAATTTCAACTTCCAAATTGTAATTCAGAGGCATTTCATTTCTTCTAGAAATATTACCTACCCTTTGACATCGATCACAAAATTTAACATATTTATAAACATCACGAAAAAGAGTGGGATAATAAAATCTAGATTTTAAAATCTTATAAACTGTTTTATCAACACCAAAATGACCTCCAAATTCAGAATCATGACATCTCTGAATGATTGGATTAATTTATTCATGTAGCACACATCTTCTAATAATCAGATCCTTACACTGTTTATATAAATAGGGCTCATCCCAAAAATAAAATTTAGCATCATATTTAAAATTTTTTTGTTGTTGCCTTGTTAAATCTGATGGTATAATATCACTTACAATATAATTCACAATATCAGCATATCAAGGCAAATTCTTTTCCATAAGAATATACAATTGTTCATCAGGAAAAGTTTCTGCAACTTCTTTCTCAAATTCAAAAAATATATCATATTCTATTCTTGACAAATGATCAGCAATTTGATTATCAGACCAATTCCTATCAACTATCTTAAAATCAAATTCTTGCAAAAGGAGTATCCATCTAATCAATCTAGGTTTAGCATCCTTCTTTTGCATTAAATACTTGATAGCTGAATGATCAGTATGCACTATACTTTTAGTTCCAATTAATAAGGTCTAAACTTATCGAAAGCAAATACTATAGCTAATAACTCTCTTTCAGTAGTGGTATAATTAATTTGAGCATCATTAAGAGTTTTACTAGCATATTAAATAACTTTGAAAGTTTTATCATACCTTTGTCCCAAAGCAACTCCAATAGCATAATCACTAGCATCACACATTAATTCAAAGGGTTTCTCTCAATCAAGTGAAACAATTATAGGACCAGTGATTAATTTTTCTTTAAGTAATTCAAAAGCACACAAACATCCATCATTAAAATCAAACTTCCTATCATTTTCTAAACGTTGGCACAATGGTTTAGTAATTTTAGAAAAATCTTTAATATAACGCCTGTAAAATCCAGCATGTCCTAAGAAACTCCTCACCTCTCTCACAGTAGTGGGTGGTGCTAATCTCTCAATCACTCAAATTTTAGCAGGGTCGACCTCCATACCATATTCAGAAATTTTATGCCCAAGCACTATTCCTCCTGCAACCATAAATTGACACTTTTCCCAGTTCGGAATTAAATTTGTTTTCTCACAGAGTTCCAAAACTTTTGCCAAGTTTTCCAAACAAATATCAAATGAAGTTCCAAACACAGAAAAATCATCCATGAAAACTTCTATTCCATTATCTATTATATATCTAAAGATAGACATCATACATCTTTGAAAAGTTGCAGGTGCGTTACACAATCCAAAAGGCATTCTTCGAAAAGCAAATGTTCCATAGGGGCTAGTAAATGTTGTCTTTTCTTGATCCTCAGGAGCAATAGGTATTTGATGATAACCAGTATATCCATCCAAAAAGCAATAGTACTTGTGTCCAGCAAGTCTATCTAACATTTGATCGAGAAAAGGTAGAGGAAAGTGATCTTTTCAAGTGGCAGCATTTAGTTTTCTATAATCAATACAAATTTGCCATCCATTAACTTGTCTATTAGGTAAAATTTCATTCCTTTCATCCACTTCCACAATCACTCCGCCTTTCTTTGGTACACAATGAATTTGACTTACCCCAGAACTATCCGAAATAGGATAAATAATTCCAGCATCAAGCCATTTTAAAATCTCCTTCTGAACTACTTCTTTCATTATAGGATTTAATCTCCTTTGCGGATCAATTTTAGGTTTATGTTCTTCATTTAATAAAATTCTATGCATACGGATCGAAGGATCGATTCCTTTGATATTCGCCAAAGTCCATCCAAAAGCTCTTTTGTATCTTTTTAAGATTTCCAAAAATTTTTGTTCTTGATATTCAGTTAATTCCGAAGATACAATAACTGTTAAGGTAGATGATTCTCCTAAGAACATATACTTTAAATGTTTAGGGAGAATTTTCATCTCAAGTTCAGGAGGTTTAACAATAGATGAAATTAAACTTTTATCTCCACCTTCCATGGTATCTAACACTTCAAATTTCTCCTGAATATACTCCAATTCCTTATTCTTCTCATTATCTGAATCTATTTCATCTTCCGTTTCATCTTCAATTTTATTTCCATACTCCACTTTCTTCTCAAACATCTCTTTAAAATAATCATTTCTCAAAAATTTGCATACTTCCATCTTAAAACATTCATTATCTTTTGCAACTAAGGGATACTTCATAGACTTCAAAATATTAAAGGTCACCTCTTGATCATTAACTCTCATAGTTAATTCCCCTTTTTGAACATCAATTACAGCACTTCCAGTAGCTAGGAATGGTCTTCCTAAAATAATTGGAATATCTTTATCTTCCTCCATATCAAGCACAATAAAATCCACAGGAAAGATAAATTTATCCACTTTTACTAACACATCTTCTACCACTCCCTTAGGATAAGTAATAGAACGATCAGCTAATTGAAGTGTTACCGATGTAGAAGAAATTTCTCCAATTCCCAATCTTTTGAAAGTTGATAAAGGCATAAGATTAATACTAGCTCCCAGATCACATAAGGCTCTTCCAAAAAACTTTTCACCTATAGCACATGGGATAGCGAAACTATCAGGATCTTTAAGTTTTTCAGGAAGCTTTTTCTGAATTATTGCACTACACTCTCCGCTAAGTGCAACAGTCTCATGATCCATAAACTTTCTCTTCTTTTTAAGAATATCCTTCATAAATTTTGCATATTCAGGCATCTGTTCTAATGCTTCAACAAAAGGTATATTTATTGTTAACTTCTTAAGGATTTCCAAAAATTTTCCAAATCTATTATCCTTATTCTTCTGCTTCAATCTTTGAGGGAATGGAGGAGGTGGTTTCTCAACAGTAATCTTCATTGGTTCAAGAGGATATTCCAAGTCTGGATAAATCTTATCTGAACCTTTTTCAATATTCACCTTCTCCTTCTCTTCTTCAACTTTTTTCTGTGTTCTAGTTTCTAATTCTTTTCCACTCCTTAATTGAATAGCTTTAAGTTGCTGTCGGCATATTTTTAGGTTGAGTGTTGTATTTTTGAAAAGAGGTCGCCTACAGAAATTGTTGGTGAATTTTTAATTTAATTTAAATAAATAATTTGAAAAGTAGTATTTGATTTTGAAAATAATTTTAAATTTGAAAATTTTAAGATATGAAATCAAACTGATCTCACATCCCGAATAGTTTATATAAACGAGCACCGCACCACAAACTGTATATCTATCCCGAGAGTAGATACACCGCTTGATGATGGGGCTCGGTTAAATAAACTAGAAGATTTGTGACATCCGTTTGGTCTACAAACCAAGTTTATAAGCCGACAAGTTTCCCGCTTAATATAAATGAATTAAGCGGTGGTTTATATTACCCGGTTCTTAAAGTTCCCTATAAGGGCAAGCCCCTATAGTTAATTACATCTTAAATGAAGTGAATCATTTAAGAAAACACTCGATAATGATTAGTGGTTTTTCTCTCAAGAATTTCAAAGTTTAAGGTTTTCAAAGGATTGGATTTTTGAAATTTCAAAAGGGATTAGCTCAAATTTGGAACATTTATTTTCAGGAGTCCAAAAGGAAGAGAAGTAGGAGAAGCTGAGGATCCAAGAAGAATCTTGGCAACTTTTCAAACTATCTTATTGTTAGGCTCGGATTTAATAAAATCCTAATTTTATCTGATACTTCAATCTTACCAATTTTAATTAATTTGGACTTATATTTGTATGATAAAATCATACAAATAGCCTCGAAGATATGAGGGTTTATGTCGTACTAAACGACTACCTCGGAGTCCCTAAGACCGGTTAGGGCTTAATTTACATGACATGATCATGCAAATGCCTAATGAAGAGTTGAGGATTTATGTTGCACTAGGCAAATTATCTCGAAGTCCTATGGCTTAGTTTTTTAATTCTAAGAAAGTTTTGCTGATGATGATGGCCGAGCTGCCCACCATGCTCCAAGCTCCTTGTTGTTGTAGAGGTTTAGTTTTAGAAGTCATAAATCAGGAGATGAGAGAAGTGTTTTGGTTTTAGAGAAATCTTAAAGTCCAAATGTCTTTAGTGTTTTAATTAAAAAAAATCTTAAAGTTGGTTAAACAGAACCGATTAAGATCCCACGGTTCCGTCATCCCGGCACCGTTATTTTCATTGAATTCACTTAGTCCAGATGAATTTGCTAAACTCAACTAAATGAGTTCCACACTTTCATTTAGACCTTGGGAAATCCCGTTAGCAACACGTGGGTTACATCATCCGAGGTATTCTCGATCATTCAATGAGACGTTTTAATTTAGTTGCAATTGTAGTTTTGTTGTTCTGTTTGTGATTAAATTTTGAGTTGTTTTATATTTTGAAATGTTGTGGCGGTGAATTTTATCTTGTAATGATTTTTAGTTTAATTTTGGTTTCAGTTCAGTGGACTATCCTAAAGGTTTTGGTTTTCATGCAACAATTGTTTATCATGCAAGAAAAGTAAAGTAACAGTGCATGTAAGTAAATTGCAATAAAGTAAATTGCAACAAAATAAAAGCGTACCTGGAGGGTCTTCCCGTCATCCCAAGCTGCACTTAAAACACATGTTAAGACATTTAAATATTTCAACAAGTACTTAGGTAAAGCTAATGGAAAGGTTTTGGTTGTCTACCAAAGTCCTATTCCTATAGCCAGTCATCTCCTATGACGTCTAGGTTCTTATGTTTTGGTTTAAGGATGATTTTCTTCATCAAAGAACAATTAAATTCAATTGTTCTTATAAACATCCTATCATATTGAGGAAGTGTTTAAGACGAGTCTTAAACATCTTTTCAATACCTCTGCAGGATTGTTTTAAGTCCAAGAGAATTCAATTGTACAAGTGAATTAATCATCCAAGAGTTTAAGTTTTGTTCTTTTGCTCAGTGAACTAGGACATTTGAATGTCCCATGAGTGAAGTAACACTTCACTTGATACCTTATTTAAAAGTTATAATACTAAAAGCTTTATAAGGGCAAATCAAATTATTAAGTATTTTAAGGATTTAAACTTGATGATTTAATTTTCATTTTGACTTAATTAAAAAAAATTAGTTTAAGTTTGGAATAGTGTTCAAGTTATTTTAGATTTAATTCTTAATGATTTCATTTAGGTTTGTATTTAAATGATTTTGATTTAATTTAATTTAATTTAATTTAATTTAATTTAATTTTAATTTAATTTGATTTAATTTTAATTTAATTTAATTTTAATTTAATTTAATTTAATTTAAATTTAAATTTTAATTTAATTTAATTTAATTTAATTTTAATTTTAATTTAATTTAATTTTAATTTTAATTTAATTTAATTTTAATTTTAATTATTAATTGAGATTATTCGTTTGATGATTTTTTTTTAATTGAAATTTAAGTATTATTAAAGTGATTTATTTAGGGATTTTTAAATTAAAGAATAAATATCCTCTTAAATAATATCCCTACTTTAATAATTCTAATTTTTATTATTCTCCCAAAATTTCAATTAATTGATTAATTAAAGTTTTATTTTAATTATAGTTGAAATGATTAGTAGATTTCTATCCTTAATCATTTAAGTTTCAATCATCCAAAAATCAGTTTAAAATCAAATATTTTACCCTCCCCTTTGATTAATCCTAAAATTTTAATTAAATGTTGAAATTTTTAACTACCATTTTGCCCTTCAAGCTTAATAATTCTATAACTCACTAAATTAAGCTCAAATGAACTTGAAATTTTTACGCAACCTTACTCACATGTCAATTAAGACATTAGAGGAGAAAAATGTGATTTTTCTGTATTTAATTTATTTATGTAATTATTTTTAATAAAAAATAAGGGTTTTCAAAGAAAATTCAATAACATGACCAAGGAAATGTTTATGTCCTAAAGAAAATTCTGGGATGTTCCTAATAACTAGAGGAACATTTGGACCAATTTTGGTGATTTTTAAAATTATATTTTATTTATTAGAATTATTTTGCTTTTTAGAGCATTAATTAATTTTAAAATAAAATTAAAGTTGAAAAATAGATTTTATATTTTTGTTAGATCTCTCTGACCTCAAGGAGTTCAGAGAAACAAATTTTGTATTTTTCTAATTTTTCTTTGATTTATTAGAATTATTTTAGTGAAAAGGTTGGAAAATACATTTTTTAATATTAAAAATTACATTAAGCCTTTAAAATTCAATATCTTACCCTAGGGAATTAAGAAAAATATTTGGTTTGTTCCTAAATGATTATAATTCAAAATGTGACATTTTGGTGATTTTTAATATTTTTATGATTTTTATTATTTTTTAATTATTAAAAATATTAAAATAATGATAAAAATCAACTTTTTTAGAAAATTATAATTTTAATTTTCCTAAGTTACTCTGATATCAGAGAAGCTCTAAAACCATTTTTGTGATTTTTTGAAAAGTATTTTGTGAGTTGTGAATTTTTAAAGTTCAAATTTATTTAAGGGGGTTAATCAACCCATTTGGTGGATCAAACCAAGTCCAATTGGTTTCAAATTTTTATGTGGTGTTCTCCTATCCCTAGAGAACAATGAAGAATTGTTTTTAAGTTAATTTGATGTGTGGTTAACCCTAATTAATTAAAGTTCATTTTTGGGTATTTAGGCCAATTAGGGTTGTTCCAAGTGAATTAATTCAAAAATTATTTTTCCTAGGTTCCTCTGGTCATAAGAAACATCACCAAATTTTCCTAGAATTTATTTCTCAACATGCTAATTATTGGAATTAAAATAATCAAAATAGTAACATGAACTTGGAAAATCAATAACTTCTCATAGGGATGGCCTCTGACTTTGGAAAATTCAGAGAATGTTCCCAAGATCAGAGGCTTCAAAAGCCCTATAGTCTCATGCCATGGTGAATTGCCTATGCAAATGGAGAATTAAAACAACGCAGAGAGTAAATAAATAATTAAAAATAAAATACTTAATGAAATTACTTGATTTCTTTTACACATTATTCTCCTCCGTTCACTGAGTAAGAGGGTATTTTTATTTTATTTTTAGGATTTTTCTACACAAAGTTATGCATTTTTGAAGTTCTGGGTATTTAAAAAATAAGAAAAATCCCTAATTTTCTATTTAAACACGCGGCGCTGACTCAACCTCGATGCCTCCGAAGCTCCACGCGTCGCCTCTTGATTCGGCGCCGCCATCTGACTGGGATGCCACGCAGCCCGCGATTCATGTCCCTTTGCTCCGTCCGGCGCGATCCTGGCCATCCATCCAATACACGCGCGAATGGACGACATCCATTCATCGTCCCCAAGCCTCCTAGCCCGAGAACCGTCCATCTTCTAGGCTCAATATCTCCCTCGATACTTAACTTATTTCTACGTTCTTATGCTCTATGGATTCGTCTTGAAGAGACGAACACATCCATACAGTTTATGTGGCATGAAATTAAGGCAATAGAAATGGAGAATTCATGGAAGCTCGGGAAGAAGAAAGAACTCATACCTTTGCTCAGAGAAGTGTGGCTTCGATCTGAGAGTTGTTTCACCTTCGATTCAGTCCAAGTAAGCTCCAGATGAAGTCTCTGGCCCTGGGGAATTGCCTAGACTTGATTTCCACCAGACCCGATCACAACCTTTGGAGGCTAGAGGAGATAAGTGGCCTGGAGAGGGGGCTTTCACTAGGGAACTCCTTCTCTTGGCCTTGTGCAGGTGTGGGTGAGTTTAATTTGATTTTGGTGGAGAATTGGGAGATGTCCTGGTTTTGGGTGGAATTTTGGCTGAGAAATTGGGCTCTATTGGTGGAAATTAGGGCAAATTGTCATTGGGGATCAATTGCTCTAAGTGTGGAGGATGATTTGGAACAATTTTGGCGGAGTTTCTGTATGGTTTTTGTGCAACTCCTTCCATGGCCGAGAGGTGAGGGGGTTTAAATAGAGCTGGCTGAAGGGCCTCCTGGGGGAGTTAGGGGTTGGGATCGCCTGCTCCGGTGAGGAGAAGAACAGTGCACGATGGCCATTTGGAGTGGGGCGGCTCGACGAAGGTGGAATTCCAAAACTTGGCTCCTCCCAAGGTCTCGTCCATGGTGTTTTCCGGCGACTCAGGTGGCTGGCTAGCAGGCAAGGGTCACCCTCAAGTTCAGGTGGGTCAGGGCTGGGGTTTTGTGTAGGCAATTGAGCTTTGCCATGTGTCAAAAGCTTGATTTAAAATGGAATGGGAGAAGGCCAATTTTGGCTTGATTTGGTCAGGTCTACCTTTTGGGATTGGTTCACCCTTCAAGGTGGCGTTGGGTGTTGTGGGGAGTCAAAGGAATCAGTTGGTTTGGCATGGAGAAGTCCTTATCCAAATATATTTGGATTAAATTTGGGTTAAGGTGAAACATGTTTAAGGTTAATGACTTTTAGGAGGTGCTTAAAGGACCTCCTCCTTTTTCCATTTAAGGAGGGTTGACAAATTAGAGATTCTTATGGCTTGCCAATGACTTACATGTGGCTTCATGGCTCCATATGGCTTGGGAAAAGATTTGGTCAATTTCATAAAAAAAGGATTTTGTGAATTTTGGCATTTTGATGGGAATTGTTATGAGGCTTGATTTGGAATTGTTTAATGATAAATTAGGACTTTAGGAATGATTTTAAATTGAATGTGTGATGAGGGAAAATGTCATGTGGGCTTTAGATTGATTTGGGCTTTTGAATTTGGTAAAGGTGGGCTTTTAGAATGGTTTAAGGGGATGGGCTTTTAAGTTTAAAAAACAAATTGATAAGTGGAAATTTTGTAAAGGGCCATGCCAAATAAATGTTGGGTTTAGTTTAAGGATGTGTCATGAGTGATTTGGAATTAATTTGAAGTGATTTGGAATTGAATTGAGTCTAATTTGGGTCCCCTTGGTGATAGGGTCAAAATAGGTCAAAATGGACCAACTTGGGCTAAGGTTGGGCTAATGTTGAAATTGATGTAAAATTAATATTGAGAAATGTTTATGGGAGTGTTTCAAAGAGGTTTCATCTTTGGTTGGGTTTTGATTTTGGGACTTTGGCCTTTTTGGGTTAGGTTTGGGTGTAGGCCCATTTAAGGGATTTTGGGTTTAGGGTGGATTTGGATGAGGTTTGAGTCCAAATTTTGGGCAAATCATGTTATTTTTTTTTTTGTGGGGATGTTAGGGAAAGTTTAGAAAAAGTTTGGGGTCAATTGGAGTTAAATTGGGTTAGTTTGGGCTAAGTTTGGGTCATGGGTCCAAATTGGGCTTTAAGGTCAAAAGTGAAATTGGATTCAAATGTCAATCAAATTGGACTTAGATTTGGTCTAGATTGATATTGTGGATATTGAATTGAAGTTTAGAATTGAATTAGACCAAAATTGGGGTCAATTTAATAGGTTTGGTTTGACATTGGGTTCACTTGGGTTAAGAATGAGCTAAATTGGGAGTTTTGGTAAAAGTGGGGTAAATTGACAAAATTGGCCCATGGTTTAGTTGGACAAAATGAAATTGGGATTATTTGGAATTTTTTGGAATTTTTTTGGGAATTTTCTGAATTGTTGTATTTTTGGGTCAAGAGGAGCATTTTGATAATTTCGAGGGTATTGGGGGATACTTTTGGAATTTTTGGTATTTTTGGCTATGGATGATCAATTTGATTGGTGAGGAAATGTTCAAGGTTAATTTTGGGGAATTTTGGGTGATTTGGAAATTTTGGAGGATTTGGGCAATTTTAAGAGCTTTTGATAGGTTTGATAGGTGTAGGGTCCCCGGGGTCAAAAATTGAAATTTTGGAAGAATGAAGATTGATCAAATATGAGTGAAATGGAATCACTTTGGTTGAGCCATGAAGTCATATTAAACCTATATGAGCCATGAGAGGACTCATTTGAGGCATTCACTATGTTGTTCCTAACCCTCTTAACCAGGGGCTTAGGGGTTAAGGTCCATCCATATGAATTACCTACATGAGTCAGGGAGTCAAGTTGGGTATGGGTGTGGTTTTAGGATTTGAATTGTGTGTGTGAGAGTGTAGGTATGAGTGTAGTGAGTGTGTAAGTCAACCCTCACCAGACCAAGCCACCTAGGGTGGTCCTAAGGCCAAAGAGTCCTATAGGGAACTCATCCTTTAAACCTTCACTTTTGATTTCAACCCTCTAGGTGATTAGGGGTCTTCAATCAAGTTTGTGGGGTTTGCAGGGAGTCAAGAGGTGTTTAAACTTGTAAAGGGTGGGTTCCACTTCTAGTCCTCTAAGATAGTCAAAGGAAAAGCCTAAGGCTAGATCCTAAGTATTAAAGAGAGAAGAAAAGACCTCATCAAAAATGAGGTCAACAGTTGCTCCTTGTTTTGATCTTTTGGATTGATCTCCACATTACTAGGAAGCGTTCCAAAAGGTCTATTATTAAGCGCAGTGAAAATATGTCCCAATTGACTTTCAATATTTTTTATCGCAACAACATGAACTTGTAATTGGTTACTCATATTCAAAATCATTTCATCTATAGACAACTTCTTATCCTTTAACTATGGGTTATCATTAAATCCAGGAGGATAAGATTGTCTAAAGTTAGTATTTCCTTGGTTGGTTGAGTTTCTAACTGGGTTTATAGAATTGTGCCCCCATTGTGGGCTCACATTAGCATTAATATTATTCCAATTGAAATTTTGGGTGATTCTTCCAACCAGAGTTATAATAATTCGAATAAGGGTTATTAGGTCTATTAATCGCGTTCGAAGTTTCATAAGGTGTTTGAGATTCATTTATCTCCCCAAATGAATTTTCTTCTAACATTGGGGATGGTTGAGAATAATTCATTCTATATTGATCTATTTTCTTAGAAAGTGCTGCTATTTAAGAAACTATCATAGTCATCATGTCAGAATCATGAACACTAGCTACTCTTTTAGGATTTACCCATTCAGAGGGCCATTGAAAATTATTAGTAGCCATCTCTTCAATTAATGAATATGCTTCATCAAAAGGTTTTGATATTAACGATCCACCAACAGCAGCATCAATAATTGATCTTAATGAACCCACTAATCCGTTATAAAAAGTTTGAATTATTAACCAATCTGGCAAAGCATGATGTGGACACTTCCTAAGAAGATCTTTAAACCTCTCCCAAGCTTCATATATTGACTCTCCTTCAAACTGACCAAAAGATGTGATATCATTTCTTAATTTAGCAGTTTTCGATGGAGGGAAATATTTCGATAGAAACTTTTGAGAAAGTTCTCCCTAAGTTCGAATATATCCAGGTGTTAACGAGTTTAACCACGCCTTAGCCTTATTCCTTAAGGAAAAAGGAAAAATCCTAAGTCTGACAGCATCACTCGACACTCTGACATACTTAAAAGTAGCACACAATTCTAAAAAACTAGCGAGATGTAAATTTGGGTCTTCATTAGGTATTCCTCCGAATTGATTATTTTGTACCATTTGGATAATAACAGGTTTAAGTTCAAATAAATTAGCAGCAACATCAAGATTTTGAATAGTTATATCAATTTCATCTATTGTTGGGTTAGTATAATCTCTTAAAGGTCTTGGCAAATTTCCAACATTAATAATCTAATTCTCTTGATTATTCGCCATTTCACAGTAATTTTTCAGTTTATTTTTGTTGTTTTCTAATTTTTCTAATAGTACACTCTAACTCTGAATCATAAGGTATCAAACTTACAGATTCACTACTACGCATATAAAATCACACTACAAAGTAAAGGTTTTCAGTTACTACAATATCTATAAATAAGTACCGTTTATCTACCTACCCGGCAACGGCGCCAAAAACTTGACCGTGACTTTATATATTAAGCAAGAATTTATGAAGTCGAATTTATATATTTAGAATGACTTAGTAAAGTCACAAATTCAATGCAAGTATATGTATCGTATCAAGTAATACATGGCTCTAATGGAGTCCTGGTTATCGATCCCATAGGGAGGTGAACATTCTTTAAATCAAATAATATAGCACTAAAATCCAATACCCAATGAAATAATTACGTAAGTGTACTACCACTAGTTAATGCAAAGTAAAATAAAGCTACTACAATTACTTCTAATTACTGAACTATATTAACTAACAAACACACTAACTTATGTGATTTATAAGATACATCTATATGAGAACTGTCTTTCTTCCTGCATAAAGATTATTATGTGTGGATGATGAAGAATGGTAATTATTTGTGTTGTGCCAATAGGAGCATATTTGCTTCTTTACCTTTAAAAAAGTACCCCCTCTTCCAAGCAGGTAATGAACATTGCCATATCTTAAGTTTAGTTACTAAATCTAAGGCTAGGCTGGGAGGATGCCGGCTCACACTTCGGAGCTCCCACTCACTCTTCACCCGAAGGCTAACCATAGGCTTTAGTTATCAATCTTAAGACCAAATTGGGGATCCCATTTTGTCACCATGAAACCTCCAATTTGAAGTCCATCAAAACTCATTTCCCTATTTATTTGTACTTAATCCCCATGAACTACGCAATTCATTCACGGACATTAAATGGTTCTCCATTCTTGTTGTAGAACATTCAATTCTTTTGGAATTAATGTTCCTCAACATGTTTTAACAATTCAATTGGCTGGATTGAAAATTAAATTAAGTTCCAAATTAAAGAAACATCACAACTTTTATAACACTTAAAGGGCACATCATTTCCACATCACCACATCATAATTACTTCATGCAAGAAGAAAGGCAAGGGAGACTACTCACTAACCGTGGAGAAGATATAAAAACACATGGATTTTATATATAAAAGAAGAGTCATAGAAACTACAACAGTAAATACAACTTATCTCTTTCTTTTTCCTAAGCAAATTCCTTCAAGTCCCCTTGATTCCTTTTCTCTTCCTTGCAACACTTCATTCTCTCCTTGGAACAAAGATGAAGAAGCAATCTCTCACTTTACTCCCTTTTCTCCCCTCCTTAGAGAAGAATCTCTCTTAAAATTACAAACCCTAACTCTATCTCACACTTTCCTCACACTCTCTACAACAATTCTCTTCTCTTCCTCCTCTCTATTTTCATCTTGGACACTTAATTTAATGTTAGGAACGAATTCCCCAAGAGTTTCTTCAAGCACCTCTTCAAAAATCTGCCGAAACTTTTGAATTCAAAATGAACCGACATAGGGCGCCGGCGGCGCCTGATAGTGGCGCCGGTGGTGCTCTATCATGCCAATTAATTCTGGAGTCTCTGGAATAGGACGCTGGCTGCACCCATTTTGGCGCCGGCGACGCTAGGGCTGTTTTCCTGCAAATTGCTCCATTTTGCTCCAAATTCATTCCTTTTTGCATCTTTTCGCTCCAATCACCTATAATCATCATACCTGCAATAAATCATTAAAAATACCTTCCTTTAAAGTGCAATATCACCAAAAAAAGGTAAAAACTTATAGCTAAAAGTGTATATATTTTTGGTGCATCATTTCCTTCCAAATTTTCCATTCCTTCTTCAATTGGTCCCACTTGTTTTTGAATTTTAACCTATCGTAATCTCTGTCAGTCAATTCTTTAAACTTTTTCGCAATATTTACCTGACCTTCCTTGCTAAAAGACGTGTTTAGCCTATTTCCCAGTTCTATTTTTTTAAAACATAGATCACAGAAAATATTGGTTACATCTTTATCCCATGTAGCAGATGGACCCCCTTCATTCGCCTTGGACATATTAGCACTATAAGGAACCACAAATATTAGTACTAAGTTGATAATTGAAGTAAACATAAAAATTACAAACATGATGGTCCTTTCACATCAAAGTAATATCCATTGAAAGAGTATCATGGCACAATAGTGGATACCTTTAAAGAATATAAAAAAAGAACTTCATTGTTATGTAAACGAATCAACATTCGTACAGTAGTATATTTTAGCTGCTTTTCTCAATAGCTTTTTCAAGCTTAATAAATTTTACCTCACTTTTGATAACAATTTATTTACATTAGTCCAAGGATTAATGCAAGTTTTTGCCTAAAATTGTTGTTGTTAGTGACTTCAAAGGAGGCTTCCAGTAATCTCCGAAGCTCTCCCATGCTTTATGCTTGATTTAGAAGAGAAACTAAAAAAGCTCTCCGTTTGATTGCGCGTAGTGTCTATGTAAGTAATATACAATTTCAGATACAAGCAATACTTGAAATTTTCTGAAGCTTATTTCTAGCTTATTGCTTATTAAACTTGCAGCTTTAACTATGTTTATTGGTATAGCCTGCAAAAACTTACACAATTTATTCATCTGTTTATATGCAATATAATAGTTTGTAATGTAACATGTGCAACTTTTGTTTTGTAGCTTCCTTGTATCGTGTGGCTTGCTATATATAGGCCTAGGAAGTTCAGCTTGTCATGGACCACCAATTGGGTAAGTATATGAGTTCATTTGGAAATTGGGATGATCAAAATTATTTGTAAAAGTTGTAGTAATATTACACCAATTTTTTTCTGGTTTGAATAAACTGAATGATTGCCTTCCCATAGCAACAACAGTCTTACAATATATATTTGTAAAAACTACAGTCTCATCATAGAGTTTTTAAGTTGTTTTTATGCTGCTTTCTTTTTTGTTTTCAAAATCCAAGGCTGATTCAATTCTCATGTTTTGAAATGATTGTCTGTTTATGCAGATTTGTACTGTGTTGGGAGTTTTGTTGATGATCATCTAACCAATTGGAGGTTTAAGGAAAATCATAATTCAAGCAAAGACTTACAAGTTCTATTCTTAAGCTACTCCAGATTGAAAATTAATGAAAGATAAATAAGATGAAGAAGATCTAAAATTAACGCAAAATAAAGAAAAGAGACTCACGAGTGTTCTGCATTTTGTTTGAAAGTTTTTTAGATAATGTCCAAAAATGGTGTCTGAAATAAGTTTATATTGGTTGTCTTTTTGAATAGGATGACATTCAAGCTACATGGGTTCTTGCTAGTTTTAATAACTCGGTGATTCCTAGTTTTAACATTCAAGAAAATTCACTGATATAATCACTATTTAATATAATCATTGTTTAATTTTTTTCCACAGAACTATCGTGGTATTCTCATTTCTATTTAAACCTATCACACAAAGACATCATTTTATCTTTTGATAATTTTGATTGATGATTATTGATATGAAACCCACTAAAATCAAAGAGGAATTCAAGTAAAAAAGTGGTGACCAAAAACAAGAATGTAGCAAAACATTATTCTACTTTTCTCCTAGTTAAGTTTAGTAACAATGTAAAAATAAAATGGAACATATGAGATTCAAAGAATGAGACCTAAAACCTAAAACTAAAAATGAAACCTAAAACCATGGAAATAAAAGAATCATTATATAAATGAAACCTAAAACTAAAAAAAGACATTCAATAGCATCATATGAGATTCACAGAACAAGGAAACCAAAATAAATAACACATATACACATGATTAGAGTTAAAAGAGATGACAAGTAATACAATGACCGAAAAATGTATTTTTTTCTTCCAAACAACAAATTCCAAACCAAGATCTTAACACAATCACAACAACAGCAATTTTTGTACAATCAAATAGCTACCTTATGCTTTAATTACAACATGCAAATGATACATGCATAGTGAAAAATATTTGGGGCATTTACAATGGAACAATAGCCATTCAGTCATAAGATACAAATTAAGGCATTTACATGCATGGCACAAAATTCTTAAATGGAAATTAGGCAGCACATATGAAATTAGGTAATTGAAAGCTTTAACTACATGTCATAACGAAACTATAAATGTTTCTTTTATTACAAAATGGATATGCAATGGTGGATAGCAGGTAAAGCGATTACAAAGCAAAGACTCATGATAATAAGAAAATAACAACACATACACAATCGATTTTCTAGGGTGAGGGCGAAAGTGGAGGACAGCGGTTCAAGAGCATGCTGGAAGGAAGGTGGATATGCATCAGCATAGCAGGTGATGGATGAGAGTTGCGGTCAGCAACAGAGAGCTGTATTTAAGAAGGCACGACAAGTAGCGGAGGTGTGGGATTCCAACAGCGCGTCGAAAGAAGGTTCAAGAGTTGGCAGCAAAGAGCATGGGAGGGGGAGGCAGTGAAGGAGAGTAGGGGAATTGTGACACAATGGTTGGGCGACAACAGCTCTGGACTGGGAAGATCGAGCCAAAGCTAAGCTCATCGACGCTGATTCCACCATTGAACCCATATGAGAAAGCTTCAACCCTAGCAACTATCCTCAACCACAACTCACTCTCCATTGTTCCAGTTAACGATGAAGACAACCCGCTTCAACAGCTCTCTCCTACATGCGTACAGGAAGACGTCAACAAAAAAAAATTTTACCGAGAAAACAAATGAAGACAGTGCATATTACTGACCCGATTTTTGTATTTCCAAATACAAGGATTTGTTACCATTGCTAGAAAATTTAATTTCTGGCAAAGGCGCGAAACACTTGACCTGGATTAACTTGCTATATAGATGTGTACCAAATTTTAATTAGGGCAATAACATTAAATAAAAATTGATTGCTATTTAATGCTAGGCCATTAATGTTAAATACTTTTTAAAATATATGTTTATATAGCAAAATATAATTTAAAAAGAAAATATTTTATATACTTTTTGGGTACTACGCAAGTATACGTATCGTTTCAAGTAATATAGAGCTTTGAAACAAAGACCCCAGTATCGATCCCACGGGGAAAAAATATGGTAATAAATTTTTAAATATTGTATTTCAAAAATCTTTTTGTATTTAAATCTAACTATAAATTACTTTTAATTTACTAGATTCAGATAAAGAAAATACTAATAAGAAAATGATTTTGTGAAAACTATATAAAATAAATAACTTTCTTCCCTTCAATTAATCTAAGATTTTTAAGATAATTTAATATTCGTTGGAGAATCTATATTATGGTATTGTGCCAAATAGAAGCATTCATATTCTTTACCCTATGAACCAGGTGCAAAGAACATTGGCTAATTTACAGATCAGGTCCGGATGTATTGTTAGTAGAATGGGTTAATCTAGACTCACACTACTAGATGTCCAGGGTGGCTATGGTCGGCCACTACTAGTGACCCTTTCCTTATCTATAAATCAAATTATAAGAATTTAGTCTGTCACTCTAAAAACTCATTAATTCTACGCCCTTTAAATCTTATCTTCCTATTTATTTGCACTTCACCTTGACTAGCCCGCACATGGCCTTCGACTACCCAAGGATTGATGTGACATTTACAAGTTAAGAGTTCTTCTCCTCCTAGGTCTCAAAACTCTTCAATAGGTTTTAACAATTTAAATGGCCAATTTAAAAAGTAAAGTAAGATCAGGTATTAATATCATCACAATATTTTGAAAATATTTTGAATTTTAATTCTCCATCGAAACTTATATTATCTCATTTATCTTTTCATAATTGAAGGAAGAAAGTAAACTAACTTCTCAAAACTCATTGAATATAAACAACAAAACATAAATAAACTTTGAATCAAAAATAAAATACTTATCTCAAATATTCCTTCTACAGATCGTCTGATTCCTACTGACTCCATAGTGTAATGAACTCCAGATGCAACAACTTGAAAATAAACTCACTAAACTAAAATAAAAGTGGCCCTAAATTTCTCTCTCTACTTCTCTCTCTAAAGATGAGAGATCCTAAAGTGGATAAGAGAAAGGGGTTACAATCGGGGCACATTTTTCTAAGGAAATGGACTCCTATTTATAGGCTTCAAGGGTAGCCTTGAGGTACCTCTTAAAAACATGTCCACATTCAATGAATCTTCTAGAAGGTCTGCCTGGCGCTTAGGCCCCGGAAACCGCGTCCAATTCTTCGCACCTCTTCACTTTGGCTCGCACCTCTTCGCGATTAAAACCGTTTTAGAGCGTCCAAATGCAATGTATCACATGTCCTATTATCAAGGAACAACTGTCAGTCTTCTAGAATGTCCAATAACCACTCACTCAGTCAAAATAACCGTTCAAATGTTGTCAAAAACTTAACAGTTCTGTATCTAGTCTGGCGCTTAGGTGCCAACTTCTAGCGCCTAGGCGCCGGGCCTTATTTTTTATAATTTTTGTATTCTGCTTCATTTTTGCTCCTTTTTGCTCCTTTTTGCTCCTTTTTGCTCCTTTTTCCTTTTTTGGAACTTTTTACATCACCTACATCCAAAAACAAAAAATACCTTTCATTAAAGCATAATATCCTTAGAAATTGATAAGAATTAAGGCATAAACATAGGTATTTTCTATATGGATCAAAATCCTCCAAACTTAAATATTACTTATCCTCAAGTAACTCTTTCTACTATATAAAATGTATAACCTTTGGAATAAAAGATAAATATTTAAGATTCCTTATTATTTTTGATTTTATAAAGTCTTTAGTAAATTATTAACCCAATTTCACTAGCTATGTTTAATTTTAAGAATTTAAAGAATATTCAACTACCAAATCATAAGTTTTCAAACTTTTCATCCATTTTGAAAATAATAGAAGTTTATTATATTAAGATCTCATAGATTATTTACAAGAAAAAGATCTTCTTGAAAAATCTTTCCTAAATAAATATTCATGCATAAAAATTAAGTATATTTGTAACTAGATTTCTTCCTATAAGATAATTCAAGTGAAGTCAATTTTTGATTAGGCATTTCCTCAAGCTTCTCCTCTCTTTATATATATATATATATATATATATATATATATATATATATATATATATATATATATATATATATATATATATATATATATATATATATATATATATAGAGGATTACTATATCCGGATAGCGCGTTAATGGTTTTGAACTTCACTATCCTTAACTTATATTTTCAAAACTTATACATTTCCACTTAATTATTATAACATGAATAAGAATTCAGAAAGAATTCCAATCTTTTCTTATTCAAGTGATAATTTTTTATTACTTAATATTTCTAAAATTCTATTATTTCTATCATGAATAAAAAAATTTCTTAATCTTAATCTTCTTTAAGTTAAATAATTCTATTCCTAAAATCAATCAAAGTTATTAAAATTTTAGTTAATTTCACTAAATTGTTTATAATTTCAAAAATAAAAGTGATCTCAAATAAATTCTTCATTCCTTAAGTTATGTTAAAAAGTTTTTATTTTTAAGAAAATATTAGCTCTTTAAGGACAAATAAAATTTAAATTTGAATGTATTTTCCCTTCCCCCAAACTTAAGTTTTGGTACACTAATACAAGTTGAAAGTATGAGAGAAAGAAAATCATAAATTTTAAAAAGGAAATTTTTATAAGTATGTAAAAACGATCTTAAAAAGAAAAATTTACTTCTACTCATGCTTTTATGAATAATTAAGATAAAATTGAAGCAAGTATAAAAAGTAAGCAGGCTAATTTTTATGATTATACTAAATTTGAAACAAAATAAAAGCAGACTAAAATTACTAATTACTAAAAAGTAGACTGAAACAAACACTTCATAAATTAACTCTAATCTCAATCTCAAACACAATATACTAAGAATATTCTAACAACAGAATCTTAACATTAATCAAACCACATAGATACTTAAACAAATCAACATACATCAAACATAAAACTAAACAAACAAACAAAACAAATCAAATTAACAAAGTAGCACAACATAGAGATCTATAAACTACTAGTCACTGGCTGTACCCTCATCATCATCATTGTCACCAAAGGAAATTTCTACATCCTTAGGATCAACAAATGGTGTGAAACTAGGAAAAGTAGGGAAACTATCATCATGTTCACCGTTCAGAAATCTGACGAGGGCTTCATTATACTCAGCATCATAGCTACTCTTCCTCTGGGTATAATCGGATAAATGATCAAGTTTCCTATCAATAGTATCAATCTCGTAGTGAGTTTGAAATAACTCCTACTGCTGCTCTATAAACTGATCATGCATTGATTCCCAGAAACTCGATGGTGGCTCAGCAGAAGTGGAGGGTCGAGAAGTAGAAGGTCTACCTGGAGTAGGTATATAAGAAGAAGGAGTAGTCGATCTCTTCCCTCGAAGACGATCATAAATGCTAATGCTCTCCTGACTAATCGGCTTAGTAGTCTTCAACCTTTCCTCTGAAATATCTGCAGTGACTCCATTGCTAATACATAATGAATAGATCAAAGATGGGAATCCCAGCCCAACAGAAGTGCTGGATCTCGCAGTAGAATTCACAGAATCATAAATAATACTGCCGACATCAATATGCTTCCTTTCCTGAATGCAGTAGTTTAATATCGCTCGATCTCTAGTCACTTCACTCAGGTGGTTGGAAGGTAACAATCTTGCAGAAATAAAATAGTGCCATGCTTTAGAAATACCATTTAATTTAGAGGATTTGAAGTTTACCCTTTTCCCTTTCCTGATCTTCCAAGATCCAGTACCGTCAGTCAAATAAGCAATGATCATATCCAAATCTCCCTCAGATGAAGATAATCCAGAATAGTGGCACTCAATAGTCGGTGGAAGGCCATAAAATACATTGATTCATTCAGGATTAAATCCTACTCCGACACCTCTGACAAAAACTTCATAATCTTCGGCATCCAGAAAATTTGCATAAAACTCTCGAACTATAGGGATAACAACAACAGCAGTGAAATAACAGAATCATTGCCAATTATGTGCAATGATAGTGTTTTCAATCATTTCTTCCAGATGATAGAAACTTCGTTCTGAAATGAACTTGCTCGACGTCGCAAATTCATGGTATCAAAAATGCGCAGCCGCAGTAGAAAATTTGCTGCTATCAAAGTTATCTCGTACCTTCCCGCGTTTAGATTTCAAAGCCATCTAAACATGAAAGAAAATAAGAACAAATTTAGGAATCAAAAGTTCAAACTCTTTTTAAGTTTATAAAACTTAAAATAAGTATAAAAATCCAAAGAAATCACTAAAATCAATTATTTTTTTCAAAATTTCGGTTCTTAGCAAAACCTAGGAAAATCTATGGTGAAAATCGAAAATAAATGGTTTAAAGTGTAGATCTGACCTTGAGACGAAGAAATCGAGTGGTTCGCGCTCAAATCCTTGATGTTTTGACCTCAAAATGGATCTAAAAGGTGTATTTTCGTGATATGGTGAAGAAGATGAAGCTTAGGCGTAAAAATGGCTTTTATGGGTATTTAAGGAAATTTTCGGGTACAGGCCGAACCGGCTCTTTGGAGCCGAATTCTGGCGCCTAGGCGCCAGACTCGCCTTTCACAAAAAAAATATTTTTAAATTTAATTTTCCACCAAAATTCATAAATTCAACTTCCAATTACTCACATTAAAGTAGGGCTTCAGTTTCTAACTTCCACAACATTTTTCAAAAATTTTAAAAATTAAATATTTAATCCACAAATCAAACATAAAGTTTAAATCAAACTCACTAAATTCCATTTATAATCTTCAATATTGGCTCAATACATTCCAGATAAGTATTATACTTGATTCAAGTTCCTAATACACACTCAAACACAACAATTTCTAAGCAAAAACAACACACATTGAACATGAAAGCAAATACACAAACAAACACAATCGATTCACTAAATAGAAACAACGACTCAAAAAACTAGATAATAACTATCTCATTACCATAATATTCTAATATTCACAAGGGAAATTGTGTATTCCACTTAGAAAGAACACTAACGCTCTTGGGAAATCCGTAGCCGTCTTTTCGTCAATCCACCTGTTCTTCGCATATATTTCAACTTGAGCATCTTGATAAGCTGCAAAATGATCAAATTGAAGTTTCATCTGTCATTCCAGATGTTCAATCTGATGAAACATCTCATGAAGGCGATCTCCAATGCTTTCAAACTCCGCTTCAAACTTATCCAAACGACTAGAAATTTTCTCTAAACTTACCGCGATGAAACCATTGAAGTAGGGTTGAGGATCCTTTGAGACCTTGTCCCTAGCTTCTTCTCCATGATTTCTTCCTTCCATTTCTTCAAAAATTTCTCAAATCTCTCAAGAATGAAGTGTAATGGACGTAACTTTGATTTCTTGATGGTTAGGGAAGAAGATAGGTTGATTTAAAGGTGAAAATCGTGTGAAAACGGAAAATTTTTGGTTTTTGTACGACCCAGTAACCGTGGGGCTTAGACGCCGAATCTGGCACCTAGGCGCCGGACCTATTGATACATAGTTTGACTCTGGCACTTAGGCACCGAATCTTGGCGCCAAGGCGCCAGAACTATGTTCAACTCCGTTTCGCCTAATCGTCAAATTTTAAAATTTTGTTCTCCAAGATAGGTAAATTATACTGGTAAGAGTAATCTAGACTTAATAACTCACATTGTAAACAATCATAATGAAGGTTAACTTGATCTACTTTTTACTCATATTTAGAATAGAGTGATCCAATTTCTAAATCTTACATACTTCAAAATAATCTTCGACTTAAGTCAACAAAGACTTATGAGCATCAAAATTTAAAGTAATATAAAATTAGTCAAGATCGAGGCATAACCGTACATTAAAACATAAAAACACTCATAACAAAAGATAATTATGGGTTGTCTCCCACAAAGCGCTTGGTTTAACGTCGTCAGCTTGACTTAAGTAAATCTTTAATCAAGTTGACTCAATTCATAAGCCTCTTTATAAATAATTTTAATATCTCCCAAATAAGGCTTCAATCTTAATCCATTTACTTTAAAAATTTTTCCTGTTTTGGGGTCTTTAATATCCACGACTCCATAATGGTATACTTTCTCAACTATATAGGGTCCAATCCATTTAGATCTTAATTTTCCAGGAAAAAGTTTTAAACGAGAGTTAATCAGTAATACTTCTTGTCTAGGCTCAAAATTTTTTTCTGAAATTTTCTTATCATGCAACATCTTCATTTTCTCTTTATAAATCTTTGCATTTTCATATGATTCATTTCTTATTTCTTCCATCTCATTCAATTGCAATAATCGCTTTTCTCCTGCTTTATTCAAATTAAAATTAAACTCCTTTATCGCCCAATAAGCTTTATGTTCAAGTTCTACAGGTAAGTGACAATGTTTACCATAAATTAACCGGTAAGGTGACATTCCGATTGGTGTCTTATAAGCTGTTCTATAAGCCCATAATGCAGAATTAAGTCTATCAACCTAATCAGTTCTTTTAGGATTAACAGCCTTCTCTAAAATTCTTTTAATTTCTCTGTTTGATACTTCGGCCATTCCACTTGTTTGTGGATGATAAGCAGTTGCAATTCTATGTTTGATTCCAAATTTTTGTAGTAATGATTGAATTCTTATATTCCCGAAATGACTTCCACCATCGCTGATAATTACCTTAGGCATTCCAAATCTTGAAAATATCATTTTCTTTAAGAATTTAGAAACACTTTTGGAATCACAGTTTGGTAAAGCAACATCTTCAATCCACTTTGAAACATAAACAACTGCTAATAAAATATAAATTTTTCCAGATGATGGAACAAATGGTCCCATAAAGTCTAAACCCCATATATCAAAAATTTCAACTTCCAATATATAGTTTAAAGGCATTTCATCCTTCCTAGATATATTTCACATCCTTTGACATCGATCACATGTTTTCACATAATGTCTCACATCTATAAATAAGGTAGGCCAATAAAATCCAGAATTTAAAATTTTAAATGCATTTTTATCTATGCCAAAGTGTCCTCCAAAATCAGAATCATGAAATTTTTGAATAATAACAAAAGTTTCCTCATAAGGTACGCATCTTCGAATCATAAAATCTCTTCCAATATTAAATAAATGAGGATCTTCCCAAATATAAGATTTAGCGTCATATTTAAATTTCTTAATTAATTTGTTATCTAATTCATAAGGCAAAATATTGCTAACAATATAATTAACAATATCAGCATACCAAGGTGTTTTACATCCTTGAATGACATATAAAGATTCATCAGGAAACTTCTCATTTATATTTTCTTCCAAAATAATATCATTTTTAATTCTAGACAAATGATCAGCAATTTGGTTTTCAGTTCCTTTTCTATCTACTATTTGAAAATCAAATTCTTGTAGAGGTAAAACCCATCTTATAAGTCTAGGTTTAGAATCCTTCTTAGATAATAGATATTTAATAGAAGAATGATCAGTATGAACTATGCATTTAGTACCAAGAAGATAAGGTCTAAATTTATCAAAGGAAAATACTATAGCTAGAAGCTCCTTCTCAGTGGTAGTGTAATTTCTTTGTGTTTCAGTGAGAGTTTTACTAGCATAATATACAACTTTGAAAATCTTCTCATATTTTTGTCCTAATACAGCTCCAATTACAAAATCACTTGCATCACACATTAATTGAAAAGATTTATTCCAATTAGGTACAACAATGATAGGTGCAGTTATTAATTTTTCTTTTAGAATATTAAAGGCATTAATACATTCTTTGTTAAATTCAAATTTCGCATCTTTTTCCAATAAATGACAAAGAGGTTTTGAAATTTTAGAAAAATCCTTTATATATCTTCTATAAAATCCAGCATGACCTAGAAAATTTCTCACATCAGTAACAGTAGTAGGTGGTTGCAATTCAGCAATAATTTTCACTTTTGCTTGATCTACTTCCATCCCATTTTGTGATACTTTATGACCAAGTACAATGCCTTCTGTGACCATGAATTAACATTTTTCCCAGTTAAGAACTAAGTTTGTTTCTTCACATCTTTTCAGAACTTTGGCTATATTTTCCAAACAAGATTCAAAAGAAGTTCCAAAAACTGAAAAATCGTCCATGAATATTTCAATTCCTTTGTCAATCAAATCACAAAATATTGACATCATACATCTTTAAAAAGTTTCAGGTGCATTACATAAACCAAAAGGCATTCTTCTAAAAGCAAATGTTCCATAAGGACTTTTAAATGTTATTTTTTCTTGGTCCTCAGGAGCAATAAGTAACTGATGATAACCAAAATATCCATCCAGAAAATAGAAATATGGGTGTCCAGCTAATTTATCGAGCATTTGATCGAAGAAAGGTAAAGGAAAATGATCCTTTCTAGTGGCTTTATTTAATTTCCTATAGTCAATACAAATTCTCCATCCAGTAACTTGTCTTGTAGGAATAGGTCATTTTTACCATTAACAACGACAGTTACACCTCCTTCCTTCGGAACACAATGAATAGGACTTACCCATTGACTATCCGAAATAGGATAAATAATACCAGCATCTAACCACTTAACAATTTCTTTTTTAACAACCTCTTTCATGATAGGATTTAATCTTCTTTGCGGTTCAATAGTAGGTTTAAAATTTTCTTCCATTAAAATTCTATGCATACAAAAGGAAGGGCTTATTCCTCTTATATCAGCAATAGTCCAACCAAAAGCTTTCTTATGATTTTTTAACACACCTAGTAGTTTTTCTTCTTGATCTTTACTCAGTTCAGAAGAAATAATAACAGGTAATGTTAATGAATTTCCAAGAAATGCATATTTTAAATGTGAAGGTAACATTTTAAATTCCGATTCGAGGGCTTTTTTAATTGATGGTAAAAGTATATCATTTTGAGTTATGTCTAAAGTTTCCTAGTTATCTTTAATAAAATGAGTCTCTTCTTCTTTTTCATCAGTTAAAAATTCAATTTTTTTCTTCAGAAATTACTTTACATTTTTCTTGATAATGTTTTTCAATTAAATAATCAATTATATCCATTCGATAACATTTCTCTTTATCAAGGTACTTCATTGATTTAAGAACATTGAATTTAATTTCTTGATCATTAACGCTCATGGTTAATTCTCTCTTTTGCACATCAATCATAGCTCGTCCGGTAGCTAGAAAAAGTCTCCCTAAAATAATAGGTATCTCTTTATCTTCTTCCATATCAAGTACGATGAAATCTACAGGGAAGATAAATTTATCTACTTTAACAAGGACATCCTCTATAACTCCTTTAGGATAAGTGATAGATCTATAGCTAACTGAAGGGTTACAGTTGTGGGAGTAATATCTCCTAAATCCAATCTTCGAAAGATAGAAAATGGCATGAGATTAATACTTGCTCCTAAATCACATAAAGCTTTTCCACAAAATTTTTCTCCAATAGCACGAGGTATAGTGAAACTTCCGGGATCCTCAAGCTTTTCGGGTAATTTCTTTTGAATTATTAGCACCGCATTCTTCACTTAATGCAACGGTTTCAAAAGCTTCAAATTTTCATTTCTTGCTTAAAATATCCTTCATAAATTTTGCATAAGTTGGCATTTGTTCCAAAGCTTCAACAAAAGGAATGTTAATAGTAAGTTTCTTAAAAATTTCAAAGAACTTAGAAAATTGATGATCAAGTTTCTGCTATTTAAGTCTTTGAGAAAAAGGTGGTGGAGGTTTTTCAACTTCCACATTAACGGAGTATAACGATCGATCTTGAATAGGAGAGAGAGTTTCTTTAGGTTATTCAATCTCTTCAACCTCAATCTCTTTTTTAATTTCATTCTGCATTCTTTCTTTTAATTCCTTTCCACTTCTAAGTTGCACAACCTTAACATGTTCATGTTCTTTTCCAGTTTCTTTTGGATTAATTTCAACATTACTAGGAAGTGTTCCTACAGGTCTGTTAGTAATTAAAGTAGCAATTTGATCCATTTGATTTTCAATATTACGAATATCAGTATTTTGATTTTGTAATTGATTATTCATTTGTGAAATTAATTCTTCTATTGATAACTTTTTCTGTTGATTATTAAATCCAGGAGGTTTATAATTTGGATTAACTTGATTATTCCAATTTCTATTGGGATGAGATTGATTATTACCCCATTGTTGTTGTGAATTATTCCAATTAAAATTAGGATGATTTATCCACCCAGGATTATAATAATTTGAATAAGGATTATTTTTACTTGCAATAGCTTGTAAAGTTTCAATAGTTTGAGAATATTCAATATTAGCAGAGTTATTATGTGAAATATTAATTGTAAAATTATTTAATTTCTTAGACATTGCTGCTACTTGTGAAGCTAAGATAGAAAAGGCTTCATTATAGTGAATGCTTGCCATCTTTTTAGGATTAATCCTTTCGGAAGGCCATTGAAAATTGTTATTAGCCATTTCTTCAATTAAAGTGTAAGCTTCTTCAAATGATTTAGACATTAAAGAACCTTCAGCAGCGGCATCAATAATTGATTTTAAAGATCCAATTAATCCATTATAAAATGTTTGACTAATTAACCAATCAGGTAAAGCATGATAAGGACATTTTCTTAATAGTTCTTTAAATCTTTCCCAAGTTTCATATATTGTCTCCCCGTCAAATTGACTAAACGAAGTAATATCATTTCTTAATTTAGCAGTTTTAGAAGGAAGAAAATATTTAACAAGGAATTTTTGTGTCATTTCAGTCCATGTCTTAATAGAACCAGTTGCTAATGAGTTTAACCACATCTTTGCTTTATCTCTTAAAGAAAAGGAAAGAGTCTAAGTCTAATAGCATCATTAGAAACATTGTTATATTTAAAGGTAGCACAAAGTTCTAAAAAACTAACAAGGTGTAAATTTGGATCATCGTTTGGTGTTCCACCAAATTGATTGTTTTGCACCATTTGAATAATAGACAGTTTAAGTTCAAAAGAATTAGCATCTACAGTGGGTATTTGAATACTACTATGAAGTTCATCAACTGTAGGGTTAGCATAATCCCCTAATGGTTTATAAAAATTTTGATCATTAAGTTCAATTGGATTTTGTAAAGTAGTCATTTCTTGAAATTTTTGAATTTGTTTTCCCTTTTTAATTTTTCTAATTGTTCTTTCTAGTTCAAAATCTAAAGGTATTAATCCTTCAGAACCAAAACTTCGCATAAAAAAAAATAAAACAAGGAATAAAATTTTTAGATATATATTATTTTTTTATATATTATTATTATTATATATATATATGTGTGTGTGTGTGTGTGTTTTTGGAAATATAATATTTAAAATCTATAACTATTCTTAATCCTTCCCCGGCAACGGCGCCAAAAACTTGACCCGATTTTTGTATTTCCAAATACAAGGATTTGTTACCACTGCTAGAAAATTTAATTTCTGGCAAAGGCGCGAAACACTTGACCTGGAATAACTTGCTATATAAATGTGTACCAAATTTTAATTACGGCAATAACATTAAATAAAACTTGATTGCTATTTAATGCTAGGCGTTAATGTTTAATACTTTTTTAAATATCTATTTATATAGCAAAATATAATTTAAAAAGAAAATATTTTATATACTTTTTGGGTACTACGCAAGTATACGTATCGTTTCAAGTAATATAGGGCTTTGAAACAAAGACCCCAGTAACGATCCCACGGGGAAAAAATTTGGTAATAAATTTTTAAATGTTGTATTTCAAAAATATTTTTGTATTTTAATCTAACTATAAATTACTTTTAATTTACTAGATTCAGATAAAGAAAATACTAATAAGAAAATGATTTTGTGAAAACTATATAAAACAAACAACTTTCTTCCCTTCAATTAATCTAAGATTTTTAAGATAATTTAATATTCGTTGGAGAATCTATATTATGGTATTACGCCAAATAGAAGCATTCTTATTCTTTACCCTTTGATCCAGACACAAAGAACATTGGCTAATCTACAGATCAGGTCTGGATGTATTGTTAGTAGAATGGGTTAATCTAGACTCACACTACTAGATGTCCAAGGGTGACTATGGTCGGCCCTACTAGTGACACTTTTCTTATCTATAAATCAAATTATAAGAATTTAGTCTGTTACTCTCAAAACTCATTAATTCTACGCCCTTTAAATCTTATCTTCCTATTTATTTGCACTTCACCTTGAATAGCCCACACATGGCCTTCGACTACTCAAGGATTCATGTGACATTTACAAGTTAAGAGTTCTTCTCCTCCTAGGTCTCAAAACTTTTCAACAGGTTTTAACAATTTAAATGACCAATTTAAAAAGTAAAGTAAGATCAGATATTAATATCATCACAATGTTTTGAAAATATTTTGAATTTTAATTCTCCATCGAATCTTATATTATCTCATTTATCTTTTCATAATTGAAGGAAGAAAGTAAACTAACTACTCAGAACTCATTGAATATAAACAGCAAAACATAAATAAACTTTGAATTAAAAATAAAATACTTATCTCAAATATTCCTTCTACAGATCTTCTGATTCCTACTGACTCCACAGTGTAATGAACTCCAGATGCCACAACTTGAAAATAAACTCACTAAACTAAAATAAAAGTGGACCTAAATTTCTCTCTCTACTTCTCTCTCTAAGGATGAGAGATCCTAAAGTGGATAAGAGAAAGGGGTTACAATGGGGGGCACGTTTTTCTGAAGAAATGGACTCCTATTTATAGGCTTCAAGGGTTGCCTTGAGACACCTCTTCAAAACATGTCCACATTCAATGAATCTTCTAGAAGGTCTGTCTGGCGCCTAGGCGCCGGAATCTGACGCCTAGGCGCCGGACACCACGTCCAGTTCTTCGCACCTCTTTACTTTGGCTCGCACCTCTTCGCGATTAAAACCGTTTTGGAGCGTCCAAATGCAATGTATCACATGTCCTATTATCAAGGAACAACTGCCAGTCTTCTAGAATGTCCAATAACTGCTCACTCCATCAAAATAATCATTCAAACGTTGTAAAAAACTTGACAGTTCTGTATCGAGTCTGGCACTTAGGCGCCAACTTCTGGCGCCTAGGCGCTAGGCCATATTTTTTATAATTTTTGTATTTTGCTCCATTTTTGCTCCTTTTTGCTCCTTTTTCATTTTTTGGACCTTTTTACATCACCTACATCCAAAAACACAAAAATACATTTCATTAAAGCATAATATCCTTAGAAATTGATAAGAATTAAGGCTTAAACATAGGTATTTTCTTTATGGATCAATTACCTACCAAGCAAGCGCTGCAGGAGAGCTTCAGGAGGTTGGAGACGATTGCTGGAGGAGAGCTTCAATCCTTTCGTTCGCCAAGCCGGAGGTTTCGGTCTTTCCGTTTGAAGCACGCAATAGGGAAGAGATGGACCGGATGGGATCGGGGACTTTCTGCTTGAAGCGCGGGACAGCAGGGAAGAGATCGGGACGGTATAGGGGACGGGGGCCGAAGGGTAATAAGGTGGAGCGAAAACGTAGAAAGCAGGATCCTTACAGCCGCCGAAATTAGCGAAAATTTTTTAAGGATTCCCGCCGTGCGAATTTCTACCGCCTCTCCTATGCGCGAAACAAACAACGCGCCTATGTTAAAAAAACACTCGCCGCAATAATAATCCGCCCTAAACGGGCCGTTATTCTTATTTTTGTCCCGTACTTATAGATGCATATTCCATGCAATTACAAAAAGGAAGGAAACGAAGATGTAAACCATTCTTAATGTCAATGAGACACTAATTGATTGTATATATTTTCTGTCATATTTGTATTACAATTTGAATTTCAACATTAGCGATAATTGACTGATCGACTATCTTGAAGTCAGCCGACTGAGGCGACAGACCGAGTGACATTTGTGCCCTCTGAAGTACATGTTGGTCGGTCGAGGTGTTCTGCCACATGACGACCTTGTTTGGTGTCTTTTGGCACGGTCGACCAGAGCTAGTCGGTTGCGAAGTGGTCGTTTGGTCCGGACGTGGGGTTCGTTGAACGTGATCTGTTAGTTGTTTTCCGTTGAGAGAGACGCATCTTGTTTCCGCTCGGCTCGAGTCTAACAGTGCTCGGGTTTCGTCTGCCTGGTTGGTCTATCCCTTCGGTCGGATCTCACAGTCTTGTAAGGTCTTATGTGAATCTTATCGCAGTCTTTGCGGGGTATCCGACGAGACTCGGTGTCGGGATGATTTCCACCTCAGTTTCTGCAGGAATCATTTCTAAAGTTTGAACTTATCCCAATTTTGGAGGCACGGCTTCATGCTCGGCTTTGAATCGTCTGTTGATTGCTACCACAAGAGGATGATCTTTTAACTTGGTCGCTTGTTCTCTTTGAGATACATGCTGATATTTTTAGTTTATACAATTTTCATAAAAAAAAATTATGTTTCAATTGAATTAAAAATGTTTAGAAGTAGATATTTATATTTCAACAATTGGATAAAATTATATTTTAAGTTTCAATTATTTAAATTCAGTTTTGATTTATATTAGTAGCATTTCATTTATATTGCAAGTCTTTACTGATTTTGAATGCTTCACAAAATTATTTTATTTTTAGTTAATTTTAACTAAACTTTTATCATGACAGTACCATTACGGCCTTTCAATTTTTATATGCTACAATTTATATAATACTAAAAAATTCTTTCTCAATATTATTAATATATTATTATAATATTTTATTATTAAAATAATTAAATTAACACATTGGTTTTATGAAATGAACTACCATTGCGTGCGCTACAATTAAATTATTGAGAATTTTATATACTATATGCGTGTGTGGGGTGGATTTTGGTACGCTCTCTGGAATTTTGGATGCATTATTATAATTATTAGTAATCATATGTTTGCTTTACAAATAAGCAAAATTTTGACAGTTTTAAAACGAGCCAAAATTTGAAATAAGAAAAATAAGAACTTCTTCACAAGTTAAACAACTCACTTATTATGAAACGGGTTACAAATTATAGCTCTTGAACAATTGGATGCAAAAAATTGCGGGTACATAAAAAATTTTGACGTCGAAGGGTGTTTAATGACAATGGTGAAGCCAAAAACTTTTCATAATGGGTTTATATAAATTAAATTAATTTTTTTGGTAAGGGAGCAAATCCTTTTTTACTATTGAAAATATTAAATAACTTTTTTATATGTACATGGTTCATCATGTTTATATTAAATAACTTGTTTATATGCACAAGCTCAATACAATTTTCTTTATTGCATCATTCCTAAATGAATGGCTAAGTTGAGACGTAAATTAATAATTTATTAAACCTCTACAACTGTTGTATCCAAATTTATTTTGTGTGGCATGCCCGAGAATCATAGTGGTAGGAATCTCGAAAGAGAATTAGAGAGGGAGAGAGAGAGAGAAATAAATAAAATAATACCCACAAACTTGTCCCGCATTCTCGAGCTCTGTGATTCATTTTATATAGTGTAATTGGGGGATTTCAAAAGAGAGAAAGAATGAGAGAAATATCTCCCTATAAGAGTGGGTCAAGAGAGGAGCCTAAAGAGGTCTAAGCCGACACAAGCCAACATCCCCAAATACATATGACATGCTCAAAGCGCAGTGAAGCACTGCAATTCATGCAAGTGTGCATGGCGTATCATCAGTATACGGAATTTAATTCAGCGTATCGATCCCACAGGGAATGAACTAAATCCCAAGATGAAAAAGTTCTAATTTATTAGAATTGGTCCTAGCTTGAAAGGTTGCAGTTTTGGTTATGAGTAAAGTGGCAACCTAAATTTTGCAAAAAGTAATCGTACTTTAATTTATGTGAGAGAAAATTTCTCCCCTGAAATGAATCCTATGAAACTAGGTGTGTTGAATTGACGACAACTGGTGATTGACAAGAGCAAGCATCTTTCTTTGCCCATTCCGGTGGTATTAAAGTTAGGAATTTGCACTAGTGAGTTCCCTACATCCAACAAAATTCACAAGATAAACATCTCCATAACATTAACACTATATCTCAAGAAATATTCCTATTCTCATAGTCTACTGAAATTTACCATAGTTGTTCCCCTAAGGATACTTCCATATCACAAAGTTCACAAAACATATTACTAGGGCATTTATTGTGAGACCACCATAGATCTCCAAAGATTTCTATCTAAATGATCTAATATGACATTTAAAGAATAACATACTATCTTGAAAATATATAGACATTACCTTTGAATGGATTCAATCATTTAAATGAGAGAAATCTTTGGGTTTACGGAACCGGGATTTTTCCCTTACCTTATGGGTGTATGATAAGGTTTATTTTGATTATGGGGTCTCGTTCCTACAAGGGCAAGTCCTCATAGTTAATTACATTTTTAGAACTGTAAGCCCTAACTAAAAACTCTTAATTAATATGATAAGTAAAATTTCTATTGATCAACCTTTCATAAGTGAAGAGTCAAAATTGGAAGAATTAAGCTTCAAGGAATGTGACTTATAATTCGATGATGACATGTTAAGGGAATGGCTAGAGATAAAGGGATTTGACTGCCCAATGGAGGGAATCTATACTCAAAGTGATGTCCGAATAGTCTTGGAAAAGGGTGATAATGAGTTTGATTTAAATTGAATTTGAATTAAATTTGAACTGAACTTGCACTAAGTTTTGAAGTGAGTTTGGGGCCAAATGATGATTAACTATGACCATCCTCATAACCAGTAATCCTTCTTGAATGTCAGAGCATAGAGGATTCATAGTTTTGAAGCATTATAAAATTCCTTCATCAGTAACCATGGGTTACTTTATTCTAAGGTTTCCCACTAATCGTAGGGGGTAGGTTTATTATTTTGAATGTCCTATTCTTTAGCACTACTAGGTACCTGAACTAACCATGGCTTCTATACTCAGACTAACCTGTGTAGTGAGAGTTAGACAAGAGTAGTTATAGTAAGAAATTGTAGGATTATTACTTATGGTTTTTTCACACTTATCTCATCCTTAGTGAAAGATGGTGGGTAGAGATTTCCATGTAAAAATCCATTGTTTTAGAGAGAATTTAACCCCTAGGGTTGGGCCACCAATCCTAGGGAGGCTTATAAGAGAAAGGAAGAGATTCAAAGGAACTTCAAGAGCTTGGTGGAGAGGAACTTTTGATAAGTTTTTATTTTTTTAATTCATTTAGTTTTAATTGAAACTTCTTGTGTTTTCACATGATTTCTACTTTTAGAATGAATTGTTGCTATGTTTTCTTCATGAATTCTGAGTAGTTTTCTTTATCTTTTTCCTTAAAATGAAAAGTAATTAAGTGTTGGATGGAAGTTATAGAAGTATTGATCTTTAATACTAGAATAAGTTGTGATGATTTAATCCTGTACTTCATTTACTTCTTGATTTGACCAATTAAGATGTTAACATTTGTTGTCAGAACATGTAAGATCCGTGATGGTATTGTCTCATTCAACTATTGGTAGAAATCACATGAGATTATATGGATGAGAATGTAATTCATATAGTTTTGTGCAAATAAATAGGAAAATAAACTTTGATGGGTATAGAGTTCAAGGACTTTAGGGTGACAGACTAAATCCCCAAATTTAGTTTATTGTTTTAGATTTTGATACGAGATGCTAGCCCCCAGGTGGAGGGAAAAGAGGGAACCCTAGAGTGAGAGCTAGTATCTTCCCTACCTAACCCGATTTAAAAATTATTCAAACTTTAAACTAGCCAATGTTCCTTATAGCATCTCTAGTAAGGGTAAAGAAAAATATTGCTTCTATTTAGCACAACACATTTTGAATACATCCACAACAAAACTCCTATACTTACTACTTATTCATGATAAGGAAAAATATATTTTTTTAACTTCTTTTATCTTACAAAAATCTTTTTATAGTTAGTTAATTGTTTACTTTATTTCAAAATATTAAAACTTACCAGAAAGAATCGCATTTTCAATCTTCTAATTTCTTAAACTGTCTAAGTAGGTGTATTTTTTTAAATAGATTTTGTGATATAATTCCTTATTAATAATTTACATGATTCCTTGTGGGTTCGATATTTTAGGGTTTAATCAGAAAGTCTTATATTACTTGATAACGATTCGTATACTTGTGTAGAATCCCCAAATTTAAATATAACTATTAAACTCTTATTTACATATGAATCAAGTTTTTGGTGCTGTTGTAAAGAAGAAAATATTATTAAAAGAGAATACAATATTATATCATATATATATATATAAATCATACCACAGTAGAAATATTTGGGATCTAGTTTTTGGAGTCGTTGTTTGGGAATCAAAAGGAAAATTTAAAAATTTTTAAGGAATATTTAGAAAAATAAAATTTCTATTTTTAGAAAGACTTATTTAAACTTTTTATAGAATATTCCAGTGTTGTTATTTTATTTTCATTGTTATTTTATAATAGTTTATGCGTAGTTCAGGTTCTGAAGGACTAGTGTCCTACAAATTTAAAGTAGAAATAACTATTAGAAAAATTAAAAAAATTAAGAATATAGAAATATTCAAAAATTTCAAGAAATGGCAAACCAAAATAATCAAAATGTTAAAATTTATCAAGAATTTAGACTTTTAAGAGATTATGCAAACTATGATAACCCAGGTTGAAGAAATGACTACTAAGAACTTCTAAGAAAGTGTCCACACCATGCTGTGCCAGATTGGTTAATTATTCAAACTTTTTAATATGGATTAGTTGGATCTCTTAGATCTATTATCGATGCCACTGCTAGTGGTTCATTGATGTCAAAACCATTTTATGATACTTATGCTTTAATTGAAGAAATGAATACTAATAATTTTCAATTGCCTTCTGAGAGGGTACATCCTAAGAAGGTAGCAAGTATTCATGAATCTAATGATTTTGCAATATTAGCAAATCAAGTTGCTACAATTTCAAGGAAGATAAATCGATTTGGAATGAATTTTTATTAACCAATTCCAATGATTGAAGAGAATTCATTAGGCCAAATTGTAGATTCTCAAACATTAATAGAAAATTTAAATACTATAAATAATAAGTCAAACAACCCATATTCAAACTATGATAACCCAGGTTGGAAAAATCATCCAAATTTTAATTGGAATAATAATAATTTGGGTGGTATTAATCAGCAAATGGGGGAACAACCAAGTAAACCCATTGAGGAACTTGATCAACTAAGGTAATAGTAATTATAAACCTACTTATCCTCATGGTTTTAATAATAATCTACAATTTAAGGATAAGAAGTTTTCTATAGTAGAATTGGTGTTACAGATGAGAAATCAGTTACAAAGACAAGGAGTTGCTATTAGACATATTGAGAATCAATTGAGACAAATAGTAAATTCATTAAGTAATAGAACCCAAGGAACACTCCCTAGTAATACAAAAGTAAATCTAAAATATCAGAATAAAAAGCAAATAAAGGTTGTTCAACTTAGAAGTGGAAGAGAGTTGTAAGGTAGAGTTCAAAAAGAGATTAAAGTAGAGAGAGAAGAAATTGAAGAACCAAAAGAGGATGCTCCGAATGGTTTTGAGAGACATGTGTCTCCACTTAAAATAGACTTAGAATCACCACCAACCACTCCATTTCCTCAGAAACTTCATCAGCAAAAGTTGGATAAACAATTTATAAAATTTCTGGAAATCTTTAGAAAGCTTACAATTAATATTCCATTTGTTGAAGCCTTAGAAAAAATACCAAGATATGTGAAGTTTATGAAATATATTCTTAACAGAAAAAGAAAGTTTAAAAATAACGAGACAGTTGCACTTAGTGAGGATTGCAGTGCTCTAATTCAGAAAAAATTTCTTTAAAAACTTAAAAATCCTGGAAGCTTCACATTTCCATGTGCGATAGGTGACAGATTTTTAGGAAAGCTTTATGTGATTTAGGTTCAAGCATTAACCTTATGCAATTATCTATATTTAAAACATTGGGATTAGGAGAAATATCCCCTACCACTGTAACCTTGCAATTAGCAGATTGTTCGATAACATATCCTAATGGAGTTATTGAAGATGTTTTGGTAAAATTTGTTCGATTTATTTATTCTGTTGATTTCATTTTTCTAGATATGGAGGAAGATAAAGAGATACCTATTATTTTGAGGAGACATTTTCTAGCTACAGGAAGAGCAATGATTGATGTACAAAAAAGAGAATTAATTATGTGTGTCAATTATCAAATAATTACTCCTTTCATATTTCAAAATCAATGAAATACCCTGCAAATGGTAAATATGATGAATGTTTCAAGATGGATGTATTAAGATACCTTACTGAATTCCATTTCAAAACAACTTATAAAGAGAAATCCAAAATGAAATAATTGGATCACGAGCAAGAAGTGTAATTAGAACAATTTAATGATTTTATTAAAGAAGATTCAAAATTTTTTCAAGAAAGTTTTGAAGTTTTGGACGTGATGGAAAAAGACAAATTTTTTTGTCCATCAATTAAGAAACCTCCTGAACTTGAATTGAAGTTACTTCCAAAACATTTAAAATATTCCTTCTTAAGTGATTCCTTAACTTTGTCTGTTATAATTTCCTCAACTTTAACTTTTGAACAAGAAGAGTGTTTATTGAAAATTTTGAAGAAATATAAGAAAGCCTTTAGATGGACAATTTCTGATATTAAAGGAATCTTTCCTTCAATTTGTGTGCATAGAATTCGTATGGAAGAAAACTGTAACCCCAGGGCTGATCCTAAAAAAGATTAAATCCCATTATGAAAGAAATTGTTAAGAAATAAATTTTAAAGTGGTTAGATGCTGGGATCATCTATCCTATTTCAGATAGTGCATTGGTTAGTGTAATTCATTGTGTTCCAAAGAAAGGAGGAGTGACTGTAACTATTAATGAACAAAATGAACTAATATCAACAAAGCAAGTTACAGGATGACAAATATGCATTGAATATAGAAAATTAAACCTTGTCAATAGGAAAGATCATTTTCCATTACCCTCTCTAAATCAAATTCAGGATAGAATATCAACGCATAAATACTTTTGTTTTTTGGATCAATATACTAGTTATCATCAAATATAATCAAGAGAAAACAATATTTACCAGTTCTTATGGTACATTTTCTTTCAGAAGAATGCCCTTTGGTTTATGTAGTGCCCCTAGTACATTTCAAACATGTATGATGGCTATTTTCTGTGATTTAATTGAAAAAGGAATTAAAGTTTTTATGGATTATTTTTTGGGTGTTTGGGACTTCATTTGAATTGTGTTTATCATAAGTTCTTAATTGGGAAAAATGTCTGTTTTTGGTAGGGGAGGAATTGTTTTAGGACATCATATATCAGATAAAGACAAAGGTATTGAGGTAGATCCTGCAAAAATTCAAGTGATCGCTTTTTAGGACTTGCTGGATTATACATGCGATATATTAAAAACTTCTCAAAAATTGCTAAGCCACTATGTGATTTACTCAAAAAGATGTACATTTTAATTTTGATAAGGAGTGCCAAAAAGCCTTTCAGCTATTAAAAAATACATTTAGTCACTACACCAGTTATTGTTTTACCATATTGGATAAACCATTTGAGTTAATGTGTGATGCAAGTGATTATGCTATTAAATTTGGTTTGGGACAAGAATATGATTAGATTTTCATAGTAATTTATTATGCTAATAAAATTTTTAATGAAGCTCAAATTAATTATACCCCAACTGAAAAGAGTTATTAGCAATAGTATTTCCTTTCGATAAATTCAGATCATATTCAATTGGACCTAGATGTGTAGTGCATATTGATCATTCTACTATTAAGTCTTTAGTGAAAAAGAAGGATGTAAAACCAAGACGGATTAGATGGATTCTTCTTTTGCAAGAATTTGATTTTGAAATAGTTGATAGAATGGAGGTTATAATCAAATTGTTGAACATCTATCCAGACATGAATATGAAAAACCAATTTGTTTTAATAAAAGAAATTAATGAAAATTTTCCATATGAAAAAATTTTCAATATTAATGAATGGCGTGTTCCGTGGTAAGCAGATATTGTGAACTTTATTGTTAGTAATATTATACCTTATGGTCTGACACACCAACAAAAGAGGAAATTTTTCTCTGAAGCTAAGACTTATTTTTTGGATGACCCATTTTTATATAAATAAGGAAAGAATCTTATTATTAAAAGATATGTGAATTTAGAAGAAACTTATGAATTTATAAAAAATTGTCATGATTATGATTTGGTGGTGTTGATAAGACAACATACAAAATTTTGCAATTTGAATTTTATTGGCCTACAATCTTTAGAGTTATTAATGCTTATATTAAAAATTATGATCATTATCAACGTGTAGGCAATATTTCTATAAGAAATGAGATGACCCTCAATTATATTTTGGAAGTTAAAATATTTTACATTTGAGGATTACATTTCATGGAACCATTTAAACCATCTTTCAGAAATTTATATATATTGTTAGCAGTAGACTATGTGTCTAAATGGATAGAAGCTGTTGCTTTACCTCGATGTGATACTCAAAGTGCTGTAAAGTTTTTATGAAATAACATATTTTGTAGATTTGGAATGCCGAGAGTGTTCATAACTGATGGGGGAAGTCATTTCAATAATTCAATAATAAAGAAATTTGTAAAGATACATCATATCAAACATCGAATCTCTACTGCTTATTGATGCAGTGTTTTTTATTTTAATTTATGTTCTTATAGACACCGAAATAAAAATGAAAGTATACGTATTGCACAGTAATACAAAGCATTAATGGAGTCCTGGTCATCGATCCCTTGGGGATGTTGACCTCACTTTTGGTTGAGGTTTAGTCTCTCCTTAGATAGCCTAGGGTCTAGCCATAAAACTCTCTCGGTGACTTTCTTAGAAGACTAACAATTGAACCCTACAACATATAAGTTCCACATGCTTATTTCCCTCACTTAGAATTTTCATATGTTTAAGACCTAACCTCCAGCTTTTGGGAGGAAGAGACCAAGCATAAGGAAGTCCAAGTGGGATTCCTATAGGTGGTTACGCCTTAGGGTAAACCCTGGGAGGTTTGGAGCACATTCACACCTACACATTGCACTTTATATTCACAATTCTAAACTAAACACATCCCATTATAATTCCTTAACTCTTTAGAAACTCATATAGGTGGTCTCACCACTTTTCAGCCTATGGCTAAAATGGTTAGCAACAACACATATAAGACAAAAAGAGGGCTTTCATTGGTCCATAACTCAGCCAAAATGTTCCCATTCCTCCTACCTTGAAGCCATTCCAATTTCCCCAAAATTTTATTGTTGACCAAAAATTACTAAGTTGCCCTTGAATATGCCCTAATTTCCAAAATTATCCAGAATTACCCCAGCTCTCCCAAAAAAAATTCAAGAGTGTTCCCCTTGCCATACTGAGAATTTTAACTATAAACATGCCATACTTCCAAGCTACCTTTGGGCCCCTCGAGGCCAAAATAGCTGATACTTGAACGATATTTCGGGCCTCGTAAAACCCTCCACATTGATCAGAAATGCCTTCAGCCACTGTCGTTTAACTCCAAATTTCATTTTAAACTGCCTCGAGTTTTCAGTTTAGCATTTGTCACACTTACCACAAAAATCCCCAAAATGACCAAAATATCCCTCCTCACCCGAAATTCAAAAAAATTCCAAAAATTCTAAAAAATCCCAAGAAATTCCCAAAACCTCCAAAATATCTCTAATTTCATTTTCTTCAACTACAACATAGCTCAATTTGATCAATTTTACCCAATTTCACCAAAAGCCCCAATTTGACCCAAATTGAACCCAATGTCAGACAATTTCCCCCCAATTCAAATTTTAAATCCTTCATAACACTCCCTTAAACAAAATGCAACATTCACTTATCCCCAATTTGACCCCAAATTTCACCCAAAACCGATTTAAACCAAAACCTTCAAATTTGAATTATTTTCTACCCGATCATCGACGAAGTTGCCCGAACAACCTCAGATCGTGAAACAGACTGTGTTGTTACGTCCGGAACCTCAAAATTACTTGTAGAGGACATCAAGCTTGTTATGGTTATGCGCACGAAAAAACAACTTGAAATTTGGTGCGTTTTCCTCAAATAATTAAAAATTTACATTTTTAACACCCAGATCCCTAACCTAACACCATCTCACGCCTAACATAGCAACCGCCCCCCTCTATTTCACAAAAACCAGCCATGGTCGACGCCCACTTGCTCCTCCTAGCAAAAAATCCATGGATTTCTCCCTTTTCTTCCTCTCCAAGCTATGGGATATTCTCTCCTAGCTTCCATCTCATCCCATCGTAGCAAGTCATCATATTCTCCATGGACTTGTAACCTCTTTGCTACCATCTTTCTCATCTCCATCACTTCAATTAAGATCTAACGGTGGCACGCCTCTTGGACCTTCACTTTTACCCAAAGGTAAGTTGGGGGTCTTCTTCTTCCTCTTGTTCTTCCTCTTCTTCTTCCTCTTTCCTCAATAAAATGGCCTCTATTTTGAGCCCTCTAGTGTTGGCCGAAATTTACAAGGGTGAGGTGCTGCCTGATTTTTATTTTGCATCTTCTTGCTTGCCCCAAATCGTTGCCTGTTTGCTCTTTACTATGATGGAATTTTTGTTTCATGCCTAAAAACCTGAAGAGTTTGTGGTTTCATGTGATATTTTGAAGTTTCTTGCTCCTTTTTTTTACTTGGCCAAAAATGCATGTTTAGATGCTTAAAAAGTTAGGGTTCTTTGTAAAATTTTGGAGTTTTCTTGTCCTTTCTTTTCTTGGCTGAAAATTCATATTTAGGAGCTTAAAGTTTGAGTGTTTTATGTGATATTTTGATGCCTTTTTGCTCCTTCTTGGTTGGCCGAAAAATGCATGCTTAGGGGCTTAATACTTGGCTTTTTCATGTGAAATTTTTTTAGTCTTTTGCTCCTCATTTAGTTGACCAAAATCTATGCTTGTAATGTTAAAAATTTTCATTGTTTCATATGAAATTTGGAAGGTTTTATGGCTCTTTTTGGAGGGCCAAAATCCATGCATGGGATGTTTAAGATTTTCATTGTTTCATGAGATATTTAGGTGAACTTTTTGCACCTTTGGTTGGCTAAAAAAAAGGGAAAAAAACTCATATTTGGAGTCTTAAGGCTTAGCTTGTTTCATGTGATATTTTTTAATTTCTTTTGCTCCTTTTTTATGGCTAAAAATCTTGCTTGGGAGGCTTAAATTTTATATGAAGTTTAGGTGCTTTTTCTTGCACCTTTTAGTTGGCAAAACTTATGTTTAGGAGGCTTAAAGTTTTATTTTGATTATTTCATATCTTATTTTATGAGCTTTCTTACTCTCTTTTTTATGGCCAAAAATTGTGGCTAGCATGCTTGATATTTTTTTGAGATTTTATAGTTTCCTTACACTTGTGCTAAAAGCTTTAAGCATCCATGTGGTAGTAAAATTGAATCATGTGATACTTTGTAGGAAGCTTAAAATCTTGATTGATTCGTGTGGTAATATGGATGGATTCATGTGATATCTTGTAGTCTGTTTACTCTCTTTTGGATGGACAAAGTTCTTGGCTTGGAGACTGAATGCTTTGGTTGAGCCATGTAACGTTTAATAGCTCTCCTTGCTACCTTTTTGGAGTAGCCGAAAATCTACTGAGAAGGGGATGGAAGCACTTTTGTTGGCTAACTTTATTTTCATCTTGCAAGTCCCTTTGCTCCATAATATACTCTCTACTTATAATTGTTGGATGAATGTGTTACATGCATTAACATTCCATACTCTCTACTCATAATTGTTGGATAAAAGTAGTACATGCTTTAAGATTCCATACTCTCTACTCATTATTGTTGAATGAAAGTAGCACTTGCTTTAATATTCCATGCTTTGTACTCTTGATTGTTGGATGAAAGTAGTACATGCTTTAACATTCCTTACTCATTACTCATAATTGTTGGATGAAAGTAGCACATGCTTTAATACTCCATGTTTTCTACTCTTGATTTTTGGATGAGAATAGTGACTCATGCTTTAATATTTCTTGCTTTCTACTCTTGATTGTTGGATGAGAATAGTGACCCATGTTTTAATATTCCATGCTCTTTACTTTCACTTATTAGATGGAAACAGTGACATTAAATGTGCATGGATTTTATGAATGTTAAGAGGGTGATACTTCATTTGGCTTGAGACATTTATTTCAAAAAGGAAAGAAAAAAGAGAAGGGAAGTTTGGTATACATTGTTTGGAAAGTTTGGCATGCTTTAGTTTTGCTTCTCTAAGCTTGATATATATATATTGTTTGAAAAGTTTAACATGTTACATTTGCTTTAAAGCATGATAAATATTGTTTGGAAGTTGGTATGCTTCATATGCTTCTCAAAACATGATACATATTATTTAGAAAGTTTGGCATGCTTTTCCTATGCTTCTCTAAACTTGATCTCTAAACTTGAGATATATTGCTTGGAAAGTTTAATATGCTTCATATGCTTCTCTAAGTTTGGCAAATGTTATTAGGAAAAGATGGCATTTTTTACTTATGTTGGCATGTTTTACTTATGTTTCTTAGCATGTTTTGGCCTTGGAGCTTTGCATCTTGAAGAGTGAAATGATTTATTCCTTATGTGCAATTTTTGGATTTGAAAATAACCCCTTGTATAGCACTCAAGTTTTGAAGATGTGTCCCTCTCTTCGCCTATTTCATCAAGCATTCATATGTGTAACACTTAAGTGCCAATTTCAAACACATTCCACCTCATCCCATGCATAGAAGGGTGGATTTTACTTGTAGGAATTTGAGGTTAAATACTCACCTAAACTTCACTCTCCACATATACATCACCCAAAATTTTGAATTATTTACATACTTCACACCCCTCCACTTTTACATACACACATACACCTACGCTCTCACTTTTACATACATGCAACACCTAAACTTAAGTATCTTGAGTTGGTTTAAATGTTATCTTTGCTACCCCTATATTAAAAACTGCATTGTTTGACACTTCCTGAACTAGTTTAAATGTTATATTTGTTGCCCCTATCTTAAAATCTGCATTGTAGCCACCTTACATGTTGGTTTAAACGTTTTCCTTGCTACTCTTACTTAAAATCTGCATTGGTGGGCATCCTTTGTGTTGTTTTCAAGCGAAGAGAGAAAAGGAGTTAAAGGGCTTGCTTGGGTTGGATGGGTTGGCTCACTTTTCTTTAGTTGTTTGACTTGCGTATCCATACTTTTAACCTTTTCAACTTACATTGATATCATGACCTGAGGAAGTATGGTAATTTAGGAAGGTTAAAATTTATGTTCATGCCTTACAAATATCGACATCTCTCTTCGATTTAGGTTGCATTTATTCTTAAAGATGTGTGGGGATTGTTTTTTTGGAAACTTGCACTGTGAACCATGCTTATGTTTTCTCATTGTACTATCACATACATTTGTTGAAATTATGAGAAAGTGAAGAGAAATTGGGAGATTCTTTTTACATGCATGCTTTACAACTGAGGTTTTTTTCTCTCATATTACCAACATGCTTAAAATATGTTAGCCCTTCTAAAAAGAAGATTTGAGATGTTTTGAGACATTTGTTTGGTTGGAAAATCTGAAATATGGAAGTTTGACTTGGTCTTGCGGTTTGATTGTGACTGACTTTCTTTTTCTTTCTTATGCTTTACAGACTGATGTGATGTGAGTTTATATATGCTTTAAAATACAAGAATTTGATACTACTTTTTATAATATTTAATTCCTGGTAAATGGCTTCAAAAACTTGATGTGCGAGGTTTACTTTTATTAATTTAAATTTAGATTTTATAATAATTATTATAAAATTCATAATTTTAAACGCAAGTATACGTTTCATTCAAGTAATACAGGACTCTAGTGGAGTCCTAGTTATAGATCCCACAAGGATAGAAAATTTATAAAAAGTAAGAAATGTAAGAAATATTTTTGAATTTTCAAGTTAAATGCAATTTATATATACTTTATATATATATATATATATATATATATATATATATATATATTCAAATTTAATTTACTAACAATTTTTACTAAAATCAAGTAAGTAGTAAGCAGTAATAAAGTAAAGTAAGCAATAATTAAAATTCAATGCAAGTATAAAAATGACTTTCTCCTTTTCAACTAATCCAAGATTTATAGAATAATTATCTTCTGTAGGGAATTTAGATTATGGTATTGTGTTAAATAGAAGCATTCCTATTCTTTACCCTTTGGTCCAGGTGCAAAGAACATTGACTATTCTATAGATCGGTTCAGGATGTTTTATTAGTAGAATGGGTTAATCTAGACTCACACTACTAGATGTCCAAGGGTGGTTGTGGTCGGCCCTACCAATGACCCGTTCCCTTTCTATAAACCAAATTATTAGAATTTAGTCTGTCACTCTAAATACTAATTAATTTTATGCCCAGTAAATAATATCTTCCTATTTATTTGCACATCACCTTAAATAATCCGCGTATAGCCTGCGATTACCTAAGAATTCATGTGATATCTACAAGTTAAGAATTTATCTCCGAATAAGTCTCAAAATTCTTCAACAGATTTTAACAATTTAAATGGCCAATTTAAAAGGTAAACTAAAATCAGGTATTAGTATCATCACAATGTTTTAATATTTTAAATTTAATTCTCCTACAAAATTTAATTAATTTATTATCTTTTCATAGTTGAAAGGAAAAAGTTAACTAACTACTCAGAACACATCGAAATAACACAACAAAACATATTTATAAAGCTTTGAACCAAAGTACAAATACTTATCTGAAGTGTTCCTTTAAGTGATCCGCTGACTTCTACTAACTCCAAAGCAATGATGAAAGACTCCAACAACAACAACACATAATAAATACTCACAATAAACTCACTAGATACAAAATAAAGTGGCACCCTAAGTATGGAAGAGACTAAGTAAAACTAAAAGGGAGAGAAGATGCTAAAATAGGTATAGGTACTAAGAGGGGGGGTGGTGCGATTTTTTCTGTAGAATGGGCTCCTATTTATAGAGCTCTAAATTTGCACCTCTTCAAAATTCATCCAATTTCAATGCATCTTCTAGAAGGTAACTGTCGCACCTAAGTGCCGGGATCTGGCGCTAGGCGCTGGACTCTGTGATCAGGTCTTTCACACCTCTTCACTTTGGATCACACCTCTTCGCGATCCAGACCGTTTCCTTGTGTCCAAATAAATTGTATCACATGTCCTATATATTAGGAGTAACTTCCAGTCTTCTAGAAGCTCCAATAACCGCTTAACACCATCAAAATAAATAGCCCAAAGTCGTCAAAAATCTTGACAGCATCTGTATCGAACTAGTGCTTAGGCGCCGGATTCTGGCACCTAAGCGCCAGACCAATAATTGCAAAATTTTGCTCCATTTTGTTCCATTTTGCTCCTTTTTCCTTCTTTTTCTTCCTTGGACTCTTTTTTAATCATCTACATCCAAAAACATGAAAATACGTTTTATTAAAGCATAATATCCTTAAGAATAGAATAATAAATAAGACATAAAAATGGGTATTTTTTAGGTAGATCACAGACCCCTTGCACCACATTGGAGGTGTCTGTTTCCCTTACATTACATGCTTTCTAGCTACCCCTTACACCTTGTTGGAGGGGCTAGATTTACTTGTTTTAGTTGCTCCTTAGCTGCCACTTTTGCACCATATATGGAGCTTGCTCTTGTTCTTATACTAGTTCATGTTTGTTACTGTGTGCGGTTATGAGAAATGAACTGCCTCTGTCATGTCATGTTTTAGGCAGGATCATTTCCTCCTCTTTCTCTTCCTTACCCCTTGTCCTTGGTTTCTTTTTACTTCTTGGCCTGAGTCACGTGCTTATGTAGGACGCATAAACGCACTCTTATAGCCTTCATCTACATGTGGGGCCATCAAGTAAGGCTGTAAGTAGGATAGTTGGGGGAGGAAGATGATGAAAGTGCATAGACGAGGGATGCGAGAAATTTCTATAGTAATATCTCCTGACTCAGAGACCCTAGAGAGGGTAGACGAAAGAATTTATGATACTATCCGTCCATCCTTGGGGATTTCTACCACTGTTACCCTTAGGTTTCTAGTATTCCTAATTTGATTAGGATAGTCAATCTATGGATCGCACTATTTTATAAATATACATATACATTTTCATAAAAATACAAAACTACATCCACAAAAAAATAGCCTCCCCACCCATAAGTTTTCACTTGCATGCAATCTAAATTGAAATGAATGAAAAATTTACATAGGTCCATGGTTGACTATTCAGGTTGAGTTAGAACTGCCTTCCATTGGGTGTCAGTTGGTAGTTTTCACTTAAAGTTCGGAGACATACAACATAGCTCTGAGTCCTCTGCGCCATCGTGCTTACGATTCTCTCGGACTTGTAGTCCATGTTTGTGATTTTCCTACGTTCTTTTCTGTGGATCTCATATGGATTTCCTACGGATTTTTCTTCAGATTTTCTACGGATTTCCTACGAATTTTCCATAGGATTATTATAGGTTTACCTTATAGTTTCTCTTCTTTTTCCTATGAATTTTCCCCATGAATTTGCTTTCAGATTTCTTCTTTGGACGTTCTTCTTCGAACTTTTGGTTTTCTTTCATCTTTCTCTTGGTTTATTACACAAGTCTCACACTTTGCCTTTCCTGCATACACTTTAGCACACCTATACACCTATTTAGTTTAGTTTGCTTGCTTTACTTTTTAGAGCATACACACTTGTTTAGTTTAGCTTGCATACTTTGCTTTCCATAACATATACTCCTATTTAGCGTAGCTTTCTCACTTTACTTTCCCACATATCTTAAATTGTGAAAAAATGATTGAACCCCGCATGTTTAAACAACTCAAAATTTAATCACCAATAAAAATAAACTTACAACTTCAATAAAATTAAAATGTCTTTCGGATGACCGAGAAAACCTCAGAGGAGGTAATTTACATGTTGCTAACGAGATTTCCCACTGTTTAAATGAAAGTGTGGAACTCATTCAGTGAGTTTAGCAAATTCATCTGGACTAAGTGGATCTGATGAAAATGCTGATGCCGGAACGAGGGAACCATGAGATCCTAACCAGTGTCACTATGATCAACTTAAATATTTGTTTTAATTAAAACACTAAGTCACCTCAATTTTAAACCTTCCAAAACATGACACTTCTCTCATCCCTCTAATTATCACTTCTTAAACTAAACATTCTGTAACAACAAGGAGCTTGGGGATACACTGTGAGTAGCATGATCAAGGACGTGGAGGAACACGTTCGAGAGAGAAAATAACAGATCTGTAACAACAATCCCTTCCTTAGAAATAAACAACAAGCCATAGGACTTCCAGGTAGCCTGCCTAGTGTGGCATTAACCATCATCTCATTTTTTTGGGCCTTTGCACTTAGTGCAATATAAGCCCCAACTCGCCTTAGGTTTCCGAGGTTATTATCCGATATGACATAAATCCTCCTAACTTCCAGGTTATTCACATGATCGATATCAAATAAATGTAAACCTTAAATAAATAAAATAGGTTGGATGAAATTAAAATTACATGTCTCAAATTGAAGCTAAACAGTAGGATAGATTGGGAAGTCACCAAGATTTACTCTTGGATCAATGATCTCCCTTAGTTTTTCCTCCTTTGGATTCCTACAACAAATGTTCCAGAACTTGAAACCACTCACCTATTGGATTTTGATCACCTCACTTTCATTGAAAATCCTAGTCTTTAGAAGTCAATTCATAAAAATATATTTCCTGATCTAAATCAAGAGTTTTCTTAGGTGACTTCGGTCAATTAAGATGTAATTAACTATAGGGACTTGCCCTTATAGGAAACGTAAACGAACCCAGTATTACTATAAATCCTATCTAATTCATTTGTATTAGATAGGGGAACTTGTTGGTCAACACAAAGATTTGCAGGCTAGAAAAGGTGTCATAAATTTAGTAGTTTAATTGATCAAGCCATATCATCAAGCAGTGTGTCTATTCCTCTAGATTGATGCATCGTTTGCGATATCGTGCTCGTTCATTTCAAACTATTAAATGAATCAAATTCGTCCATTCTCATTTTTAAAAATTAAAAGATTATTTTCATAAATCCATATATATACATTAAATTAAATCAAAACCAAATTTTATAAAACTGCATTTCATAATTTTCAAAAGTTTCAAACTTCACCCAAAATTTAACGGTCGACAGCTTCTGGCGACTCCGCTGGGGATCGTTTCTCTCTCCATTAAGATCAGGAAATATAATTTTACACATAAGTAATGCGTCTATGTCCCTCATAGGCTAGATTACCATTCCTCCATTGATATGCTTCACACATTTCTTTCTTGGGATAGTACGATCGACTCTCCTTAACATCAGCACCGTTCATTTAAATCACTTTTAATTGAAAGGGTCTAGATGGCTTTTTAGGATTTTTCTTTGATCCTACGGGGTCTAAACCCCAATAGGTGTGTCGGTGGACAAGTTCCACCAGAACAAAGTACGTTGTGAAGAGGGTCCCGAACCGGATCCCATACTTCACTTATCCTTCTCACCAATCGAGCATAGTTTTTCTACTTTGCACCCTTTCGAATCTCGAAGTCTTTCGAAATTCTAACTTCTCTAAATCAACATCAAATTTAAAAAATACATAAAACAAAATAAGTATTTTAAGAACAAAACAACATGAGATTAACCTTCATTAACTTGTAGTGTTTACATTATAACTGTAAGGTTCTGGCCCATTCGCTAATTCTTAGAACTATTTTTCTTTTTGTGATCGAAAGAAATAATGTCGACCCCCATGCTTATGTTCTCCTGAAACTTGCCTACTTCTCATAAAGCTTGTCTCGCCACCCCCACAATTCAGTTCGGAGCTGGCTTTGATCAGTTCGAGGTCATCCTTGGAAAAGCTCCATTCGTCATAGTTAAAGTCGTTGCTCCCGAGGTTCGAGAGCCTTCCGCTGAGTTTGACTTGAAATCCCACTAGTATTTTCCCACCTTCAAGAAGATGAAAGTTATTCTTGTTCCTATTAAGTCAACCGTTTTTGTACCCAGGAGGACTGTCGCTCCTACTTCCACCGGATTCACTGTGACTGCCCCACCTTCCCATCTGCAAAGGAAAAGGAAGTTCTGCATGAGGATACTGAGGAAGACTTCTTCATCCCGTCAGTTTTTGAAGTTGGTTCCTGCTCCAAGACACATAGGAGGAATCATCACCTCAAAAAATTAAGGGTCAACAGGACCGGGATTGCCAGTCTGCCAGTTGTAGATGAGATTCCTCATCAGGGGGAACTCGGTGTACTGAAAATCGCTCCTCTCCTCCGAGGAAGCAGGTTCCACCCACTAGTGGCTATCATCAGAGTTGAGAGTCTCCACCAGATTGCTGCCACACTACCATTGCCTACTCATGACATGATGAGGTGAGGGAGGAGACCTCAGTCATCACCCAAGTTCATATTGTGTTTCATAATCATACAGAAAGGGAAAAATGCTCTGTCGCTAAACTGCTCAAGAGGATAGGATGTGCAGTGTCCCCCAAGGTGAAAAAGGAGGTTTTGAGAAAGGATAAGTCTGAGACACCGTCAGCCCGTGTCCCAGCGAAGTTCCATTTGGGAGAACGCATTACCACTACCACCAGTACAGATACAGTTGCTACCACTCTAGCAGCCGTTAGACGTAGGCTAGTCAAGTCTCGATTGGTTCTGAGAATACCACCTGATACAACTCAAGAGAGATACCTGTCAGAGAACGATGAGGGAGGATTACGATTCTCCGCACATGGCCTGCACCCTAGGGAGCACACCCCTTTCCTCGATCTGATGTCCCCACCGAGACACCTCGCCTCAAGACATCATGTTCTAAAAGAAAGGTGTGGATACTGAAGGTTACTGCACCAGTACAATCAGAGAAGTTTATTAGCCACAATATGGATCATGAGTCATATATTCCCGTCGCCACTACCACTGTCGCTACGGAATCAATGGCAGAAAGACTGTCAGATCTCCAGTCAGTGAAAAGAAGGATGATAGAAGATAAAGTCCAGAAACACCATGAGAACATTACAAAATTAGCAAAAAAAATGAGGACTAGATGTCAACAATGAGGATTTTGACCTGTCGGACCACATGGATGAATTCATGGAGATCAACATGGTAGAAACTACGACCACTTCAGCTACGCGTGAAGCTCTTCCTACCGAGGCGAACACCGTAGAGGAATACCAAAGGGCCATCCAGACCCGGGATGAACAGATACTTTGTTTGGAGAAACGAGTGAAAGAGATGACTGATGCCATGACAGCAATGGCTACGATACATGGACAGACACAGTCACGACCCACAGCATCTCTCGAAGTCAATCAACCAGAAATTGTACACATTATAGATGAAAGAAGAGAAGTCGCCTCCACCTGTAAAGAAGAACAGCAGAAGAATGACCCGGCTTCTAATTTTCCAAAGAAAAATGTTGATCAGATGATCGAGCAGAAGGTTTGAAAGGTCTTAGCCCAGTCTAAGGAAGGTGCATTGATTTTAAAGGGTAGACCCTACCAGGAGGAGTTCTATGCCGTACCCTATCCCATAGACTTCGTACCCCCGACCTTCAAGACATTCGAAGGCACCGGAAACCCCCGCCAGCACATCACTCATTTCAGAGCCAGTTATTGCAATACAGGAGGAAGCGATGCGCTACTTTTCTGTCAGTTTGTCAGCAGTTTGTCAGGAATAGCTTTCAACTAGTATGCATAACTACCTAACGGATCAGTGAAGACGTTCGCAAAAATGGAAAACTTATTCGTTAAGAGGTTTGCCGGTGCGCAACATCACATTACCATTGGAGATCTCGTAGTGGAGTAACAGAAGCACCATGATTCCTTGGTCGATTACATACTTAGATGGAGAAACCTTAGCATGAAATGTGAGCCTCAGCTACAGGAGCAACACGCGATCGAGATGCTACTCAAGAGTATCCATGATTAAGTGGCTTTCATGCTCAAAGGTTTGACCATTAAATCCTTCGAGAAGCTACTCAGTAAGGCGAGCAGTTTGCAAGAAGAACTCAAGAACATGGAGCCTTTAGAGAAAATAGAGAAATCAAGACCAACCAAATCATTCGAGAAGAGATCAGGTGTAGTGGTGACAGTTAACAAAGGGAAGCAACCAATGAGGATGCAGCTGACCTGATATAAATATATGCGTACTAAAATCTTCTTTCCCGGCAACGATGCCAAAAACTTGACCCGAAGTCTTCTGAAGATCAACATACTAATTAATGCTTTCAAAAATATATGTTATAAATAATAAAAGTGACTAGTGTATATAAATATAATTTTATGGAAAATATTTTACACACTAAGGGTTCTACGCAAGTATACGTATCGTTTCAAGTAATATAGGGCTTTGAAACAAAGTCCCCAGTATCGATCCCACGAGGAGAGAGTTATAGATCTTTAAATATTTTTATTTTAAAGTATTTCTTTTATAATTTTTAATTTACTAGATACAATAATAAAACATGAATAAAATAATTGATGTAAATAGCAATAAGAAAGCAACTTTCTCCCTTTCAATTAATCCAAGATTTTCTAAGATAATGATAATATTCGTGGAGAATATAAATTTATGGTATTGTACCAAATAGAAGCATTCATATTCTTTACCCTTTGATCCAGTGCAAAGAACATTAGGCTAGCTTATAGATCGGGTCCGGATGTATTGTTAGTAGAATGGGTTAATCCAGGCTCACACTACTTAGATGTCCGAGGGTGGCTATGGTCGGCCCTACTAGTGACCATTTCCTTTTCTATAAACCAAATCACAAGAATTTAGTCTGTCACTCTAAAAACTTATCAATTCTACGCCCATTATATAATATCTTCCTATTTATTTGCATTTCACCTTGAATAACCCGCACAAGGGCTTCGACTACCCAAGGATTCATGTGATATCTACAAGTTAAAAATTCATCTCCTTCTAGGTCTCAAAACACTTCAACAGGTTTTAAAAATTTAAATGGCCAATTTAAATAATAAATTAAGAACCAGTATTAATATCAACACAATATTTTGAAAATATATGATTTTTAATTCTCCGACAAATTTTGTATTATCTTATTTATCTTTTCATAATTGAAAGGAGAAAGTAAAGTAACTACTCAACACACATTGAAATTAAATAACAAAACATAATAAATAAACTTTGAATCAAAATAAAAATACTTATCTTAGATGTTTCTCCTACTGAACTTCTGATTCCTACTGACTTCACAGCGTAATGAACTACAGATGCACCAACTCTTTCAAACTCTGAATACAAACTCTAAATTAAACTCACTAATTTATGAAGGAAAGTAAAAAGGTGGCCCTAATATGATCTCTCTAATTCTCTTTCTAGATTGGACTCTAGATAGGGAGGGGTAGATGGGGCGTTTTTCTCTGAAGGAATACCCTCCTATTTATAGGCTTCAAGGGTTGCCTGAAGGCACCTCTTCAAAATGAGTCCACATTCAATGAATCTTCTAGAAGGTGTGTCTGGGGCCTAGGCACCGGCGCCAGACACTGCGTCCAGTTCTTCGCACCTCTTCACTTTGGATCGCATCTCTTCGCGATTAAACCGTTTTGAAGTGTCCAAATACATTGTTTCACATGTCCTATAAACCAGGAACAACTGCCACTCTTCTAGAAGGTCCAATAACCTCTCACACCATCAAAATAACCCCTAAAAGTCGTCAAAACCTTAACAGTTTTCTGTATCGAGCTGGCTCTTAGGCGCCGGACTCTGGCGCCTAGGCTCCAGGTTAGTAATTTTGACAATTTTGCAATTTGGCTCCATTTTTGCTCCTTTTTGCTCTTTTTTCATATTTTTCTCCTTCTTGAACATTTTTGTATCACCTACATCCAAAAACACAAAAATACCTTTCATTAAAGCATAATATCCTTAAAATTTAATAAAAATCAAGGCATAAAAATAGGTATTTTTTCTTGGATCAGCAGCCAAAGCAACAGCCTCAATACAGTTAGCCTCCACCACAATACAGTCAGCCTCCACCACAGTATAGTTAGCCTCCACCGCATATGATCAACAGTACAGTTAGCCCCCATAGTGTGCTCAACCTCCGTACACTCAGTAGCATGGTCATCCTCGTCCGCCGCAGCAGTACAGTCTTCAGTATAGTAAATCTGGTCAGCAATCCTCCCAACAGAGGCCGTACCAGACAGACATCAGATGAATTTAGACAATAGCAAAACTGTTAAACAGAAACTACTCCTTCAAAGACGACACCATACTAAAGATGTTTAAGAATCTGTTGCAGAAACCATAATTCTGATTATCAGAGCTAAAAAAGGCTGAAGAAGTTAATAAGAAGGATTAGCCTGACTACTGTCTGTACCACAGGTTGTTGGGACATACGATAAAAGGGTATTTCAGCTTCAAGGATTGGCTCGAGAGGAATTACAAAAAAGGAAACATCACAATCCTGAAAGAATATTTAAAAGAACCTACAAGTGGTTCTATAAATATGGTTTTGCCTGAGCCGATCTCTCAATTTGATCCATACACCGGTGAAGGAGGATGAAGCATGACCAGGGATGATCTTAAGAGAGTTTTGGATCAGATTCAGTCAGATTCAAAATAAGTTTCCACCCAACGTCTACCGCCAGCCTAACTAAAGACAAAGCCTGCGACAGGAGCGCCGTCTTGACAGCAAAGGGCAAAGAAGAAAAAGATCTTAAGAGGAAGTAAGGACGATAGCGTGAAGGGTAGGATAGAGGCTGACCTGTTGATTAGTTGTCTTAAATTCGGGGATTGAACCCTCGAACCTCTGATGTTGTACCATTATTTTTACGCCCCTCCGGGCTCTTTTGAATCCAATGATTTTGATTTCAGTTACATTCTAGTTGTCTCTACTGACAACATACCTAGCCACAACCAATCTGACTCTGATTTTAATTCTCAAACTGATCATCAAATCACATTAACTCCCAATGAGAGCATCGATGAAGAAGAAGACATTGACAAAATCAGCTATGAAAGTTCGAGGTGCGAGGAGCCAGTCCTCGAATGCAAAGGAATTCCACTCAATTTAGACTCTTCAGACACAGAGTCGACACAAGAAAAGCTAACTACAACACCGGAAGAACCTTTGGGTCCAGAAGAGGAGGAGATAACAGAGGTGAATCTCAGAAGCGGTAAAGTATTACCTCTAAGAACAGCTAGAGAAGGAAAAGTAAATAATTACTTAAGAAGGACTGTTGCCAGTGACAGCATAAACACAAATTTGAGAAGAAATCAACAACCCAATTTAAGTTTATTACAATGTACTAGCATATCTTAGGAAGTTGCCGGCCAAACTAAGAATTTGCGACGCTTTGATCCTGTCAAAAGAGATGAGGGAAAATCTGGTAAGGGCTCTGTTGACCTCACTTTTGTGAGGGTCATTCACCAAATATATTAAGAAAGGAAGTCTATCCATATTGACCTCCTAAAATTTAACAAGGTATAACAAACCCTAAGGATCTAGGGTAAAACCCAAGAAAAGGCTTTTTGACTTAAAAATGACATGGTAAATTAATCAAATTAGTGATTAAATACTTTGAAATGATTAATTTAAATAAATTTGATCTAATTAGTAAATCATATACTAAAATGATCAAAATTTAATCAAAAGGTTAATCCATGACTTAATTACCTCCTTATTGACTTGGTATTTACTACATTGACCATTAAGACATCTCAGGTAATAAATTGATTAAATATAAGTCATTTAATCAATTGATAATATTAAATTGACCCAACATTACCAACCTTGTTCAAACCTAGGTACGGTTGCTAAGATCAATAACCTTGTTATTAAATTAAGATGGCAATGTTAAATAAATCATCTAGGTCCAACTTGGACCTAAATTGATCAATTATGATCAACCTAAATCAATAATGATTAATCTTTGACATAAATAAGACAAAAATGGTCAACTTATGACCTAAACACCACTATACTAATCTCATAACCTAAAATGACAAATTAGGTTAAAATGATCAAACCATGACCCAAAAATATTATATTTACTTCATTAGTCCACCTTTTTTATTATGTTATGAAATATTTAGTAAAAAATGTTGATGCACCAAAAATATATATGATCTTTGCTATATATTTACTCATTTTTGGTGATAATACGCTTTAAAAAGAAGTTATTTTGTACGTTTTTTGGTTTTAGTTACAAGAAATGGTAATTGAAGCAAAAGGAAGCAAAAATTGTACAATTTGGAAGAAAAATGAGCAAGAAAGCAAATCTTGACTTGACACCTTTCGATAAGTCTTTTTATATTTAATCTCTTTTACACTTCTTACATATTTTTGAAAGAGATTACACTTTAAAAAAAGTTATTTTCATGCTTTGTTTGTAGGGCTATCTATTAGGAATGTAACGCAATTGAAACGAGGAAAAACGAAGCTAAAACGGAGCCAAACGGAGCGAAACGGTGGACCTCCGCAGTCTGCTTGCTGAAGGCGCCCAGACCGGCACCAACGGTGAGATTTACCAAGAAGACCAAAAAATGACATAAAAAACTCACCGACGGCACCCTCAAGCCCGCCGACGGTGCCCAAGACAGTTTGGACGCATTTTTGGGCGGTTATGACAGAAATTCAATGTATTTAGACGCTTTTTCGAATGGGTGCTTAAGGGAACTCTTAGAAATTTATCCATACTCTATAAATTTGTGATTTTAGGTTAGAAAAGAAGAGAGGAAGGTTAGGAAAAACTTGAAGAATGTTTAGGGTTCTTATAATAGGAGTAGAAATGTAGATTTCTACCCTTTTGGAGAGATTGGAGAGGGGATTTTGAGAAAATTTGTAAGGAGATGTTATAGCATTGTATGGATCAGCAGGAGACTTTGTGGGCAAGATTTTCATCTTTCTCTCAAAGGGAAAAAGCTAAGTATTACTTTCTTCATTATCTTATGATTTTGTAAACACTTATTTTGTGGATTTGCTTTGAAATGAAGTTTTCCATTTTGTTTTCTTCGTGCTTTGTGATTTCTTTCCCTTACTCTTCCTTCTTGTTTGGAAATAGTGGCATAAGAAGTTTATGCCATTGTATTCACTCAACTTTTCTTTTGCAATGAGTATGATTCATGTTTAGGATATTGGGATGCTTGCTAAAAGATGATTTAATTATAAATGTGATATTTTTACTTGTGCTTCATTTACATTACAAAAAGGGCCCTTTGTATTGTTAAAATTCATTGTAATTGCATTGTCCCAAAATGGCGGTGTAATTCTCAACAAAATAGAAGCACATTCAATGTCCATGAATGAGTTACGTATTTCATGGGGATTAAGTGCAAATAAATAGGAAAATGTAGTTTCATGGGCGTCGAATTGAAGGATTCAGGGTGACAGGCTGAGATCCCCAATTTGGTCCTAAAGTCTGGTAACTAAAGCTAGGGTTAGCCTTCAAGTGAAGGGAAGTGGGAGCTCTGAAGTGACAGCCAGTATCCTCCCAGCCTAACCATGGATTTAGGGATTAAGCGTAGGATTTTCCATTGTTCTTTATAGAACTCTGAAGAGAGGGTACTCGAAAGAGGGTAAAGAATAGGATTGCTCTTATTTGGTACAAATAATATTTAATGCATCTCATTCCTAAATTTTATCCAATTCATTACATAAGAATAGTAGATTTTAATATCTCAAAATTCACCAAATCAATTTATCCAAAAAGGGTTATCTTTAGAAGTAATATTTGCATTTAGGAGTAGTTATTATCCTTACATATAATTATCTGCATTTAGGAGTAGTTGTTAGAAACACCACTTATATCACCATTCTAAACTAAGGCTATTAGTAGTAGACTATAATTTGAATAAGGACCACTTACCTCGCTTCCCTGTGGGATCGATAAACAGGACTCCATTAAAGCCCTGTATTACTTGATACGATATGTATACTTGCGTTAGATCATTGTGACTTTATAAAAATTATTATATATCTATTGTTCATAAATCCTTGCATATAAAAAAATCGTATCAAGTTTTTGGCGTTGTTGTCGGGAAAGCTTTGGTAAGAACTTTAGGAGAATGTTAGTTAAACCTATAAGACTTAGATTTGGATTTTATAGTACTATATAGTGTGTTTATTTTCAAGAAAAAAATCTAAAATACCAAAAATATATTTGATATTTGTTCTATTAGTTATGTCTTTAAATTTGTATGCGTAGTTCAGGAGCTGCAGACCTTGAATCTTACGACTCGGATTTAGAGAGAACTTTTAGGAGGATGATGAATCAGAAAAGACTCCATGGATTTATTGTATAAATGGCGGATCGACAATATAATGAATATTCAGATTTGGATTATAATTCTAGTAGCTTTGAAAAAGTAAACCCCGAGAGAGTAATGAATTTTCAAGATGATATGCTTACTTTATTAAGTTCTCAGATTGCTGATATTGAGAGGATGTTAGATCAATTCATAGAGAGTTATCCTCAAGGTCCCCCAATTATTAAGAAAAATTCATTTGGACATTTGATTGAGCCCAACTATTTTAAAACTGGCCCTGAGATTCACAATCCTTATTCTGATTATTACAATCCAGGTTGAGGAGATTATTTGAACTTTAACTAGAATACTAATTTTGGAGGAGAAAACCAATTTTGGGAAGATAATCAATTTAATCAGATATGTGATTGTAATAATCAGGGCGATTTTAGCGATGAAATTTCTTTTCCTTAAAGATTTTACTCTAACCCATAAGATGTGGAAAATGAATTACTATTAGAAAAGGATGTGATTCAATTGGCATGTGAACTAGAAAGTGAAGGGGCCGCTACAAGGAATATAGAAAACCAGTTGGGCAGATTATGAATGTAATTAACAGTTACCCCTAAGAGATTTTACCTAGTGACCCTGAGATAAAACTTAAGCAGATGAATGATGAGCAAAATAAAGATATCGAACTAAGACTTGGAAGAGAATTTGATGATATATTTCAAAAGAAATTTAAGTTAAAAGATGAGGATAAGGAGATTGAAAGACCAATGGAAGAAATTCCAAACAAATTAGAAAGATATATAGAAAGACCACCTCAACTCTTTACTCAGTACCAAGGGGAAGAATTGGAAGATAATTTGAATCATAAGAGTAAGAAGAATTTGATCCAGAATCTAAATTATCTGGAGAGAATCCGATACAAAATTTGGGAGATCTTGAATTATCATATACAGATCCATTTCTTATAAATTTCAAGGATGACATTAATATGCGGATTGAGAAAATCAATAGAAGAGTATTGGATCTAGAAAGAAATATGAGGAACAATGGTATGAATGAATTTGTAAAAGACGAGTCAAAAGAAAAATTACAATTTGAGAACTTTGTAGGAATTTCTAGACCTGAGAAAGACTGAGCGATTGATCGAGGATTACATAATTGGAATTCTAATCTAGGAGGAATCATTTGTCAGACTGGAGATGTTAAATCAAGCACTTTATGGGAGGCAAACAATAGTTATTAGTGTGCTTTGATTTAGTATGCTTGAGAGTCATGATTGTTAGTGTTATATTGTGTTTGCTTTAGTGTGGATTGATCAGCTTAATTCATGTTTGGATTAGTGGATCGGCTTGATCTTTACGTGTCATTATGGATTGATCATTTTGATTGTTGTTGGTAGATGTTTGGATTGTTAGTGGTTGGATTTGATCTTTGTGTGTCATGAGGGAGGTGATTCCTTAACTTCTTATTATGGTTAGACTTGTATTTTCTCTTGTAGTAGTTGGATTGACAAGTTTACTATAACTCAGGTCTTACTCAAACTTGAGTTTTATAAGAGATATCATGAATTTAAACAATGACAGCTTCATCTCAATTTTTTTACATCCTTTCTCTAACTTTGTTTTCATTTGCTAGGAGTCGCGAACCTATTTGAAGAATAACATTATGATGATCTTACACTATAATATGTAACTGTTAAAGGTGCTTAATTAAAGGGATTAAATGATACCTAAGATTGGTGTCCGGAAACCAATTTATCAAGGATAATATTATCTTTAGGATTATAATCTATAAAATAATTTGATAGTACCTAATTTACTAGTGGAGTGATTATGTTAGAAATTGGAGGTAAGATAGTGAGATTAAATGAGTTAAAGGATGAATTATCCTCATTTATCATGTGTATGTTTATGTTTGTGTTACAACTTTACTTATATCTTGAAGAACATTTTTATATTCCCTTGCTGATACCTTCTATGCTAATTAAACTTTTATTTAATGAATTTCATTCTAGCATGATTAGTTTAGAATTGCTTTCGGCTGTATATTGTTTTGTCCTAATGAATGCTTGTAAATGTTTTTAATAGACATGTGTGGTAGAGAGAATTTCTGAATTATTTTCTTCCTGCTTATATTTTTTGTACTAAATACTATATATGTTAGAAATTAAGTTCAGGGGTAGGAAGAAAAATAAAACTTTAATGTGAAAATACTTCCTTTTAGTGTAATTTTATTACAAGCATGTTTATGTTAGATTTACTTTCTCTTATAGTCATTCTATCCTAATTATGCATGTATATGAATTTGATAGGATATTGTAGTAGTAAGTAGATTCAACATTTACTTTTTCTTCCTGCTATAATTTATGGAATTAATTGCAAAATATTTTAAAATTTAAGTTTAGGGGGAAGAAAAAATTTTAAAATGTAACTTTATTTGTCCTCAGTAGCCAGTATTTAATTTGATATCACTTTTAAAATGACTTGTGGTATGTGGTGATACCTTTAGGTTACTATAATTTTGATTTTAGGAATGCTAGAAAAATAACTTAGTTGAAATCCTATGTGAGGAAATTGTTCTAAAGTTAAGATATTTTGTAGGAAACATTGGGAAATTGATTTTGTTATTTATGGTAGAATGGAGTTGAATATTTGAAAAGCTAAAATTCTTAGATTTATACTTAATGAGAATTGAGCCTTTATTGAAAACCTTTTTCGAACTAATACTTACACTTATAAAAAGTGAGTGAAAGTTTTGAGTTTTGGATTTTAGAGAGAGGATAGTGAAATCAAAATTATTAAAGACCTATCCAGATATAGTAATACTCACATAAAAAAATGAAAAACAATGGATTAAAAATGATCCCAAAATAAAAGAAAAAAGAAGAAGAAGAGAAAATAAGTGAGGAGAAGCTGGAGGAGAAGCCTAATCAAAAATTTGTTTCACTTGAATCTTTTTAAAATAAAAAGAATTAAAAATAATCATAATCTTATTCTTATTTCAAAAGGTATTGGTTAAATTGGTATAAATAAGGAGCTTAAATTTCATTTTTATACTTTCTATGAATCTTTAGTTTGACAATTTTCAATAAATTTTGAAGTAAATAAAAAAATCAGGATTCCTAAGTTGAATATGAGATATTCTTACACTCTAGTTCTAGGTTGATTTGCTACAATTTCTCCTATGTTATACTATAACATTTCTGAGATGAAATTATAGGAAAATCTATTGAAACTCATAACCACAAATCAATATATTTAGTTTTTAAAGTTATAGTGTTACTTGAGGACAAGTAACAGTTAAGTTTGGGGGATTTTGATGCACCAAAAATATATATGATTTTTGTTATATGATTTTACTCATTTTTGGTGATATTACACTTTAGAAGGAAGGTATTTTGAATGTTTTTTTTGGTTTTAGGTACAAAAAATGGTTATTAGAACAAAAGGAAGCAAAAATGGTGCATTTTGGAGGAAAAACGAGCAATAAAGCAAATTTTGACTTGACACCTTTCAAAAAGTCTTTCTTTGTTTAATATCTTTTACACTTAATGCATATTTTTGAATAATACTACACTTTAAAGAAAGGTTATTTTTATGCTTATTTTGTATGGCTATATGTTAGGAATGCAACACAACTGAAACAGGGCAAAACGGGGCAAAATGGAGTTAAAACAGAGCGAAACGGAGCGAAACAGTGGAGCTGCGCAGTCAGCTCGCCGACGGCGCCCAGACCGGCACAACAGTGAGATTTACCCGAGAAGACCGAAAAATGACACAAAAAACTCACCGACAGCACCCTTGAGCCCGCCGACGGCTCCCAAGACAGTTTGGATGCGTTTTTGGGCGATTATGACAGAAATTCAATGTATTTGGATGCTTTTTCGAAGGGGTACTTAAGGGAACTCTTATAAATTCATCCATACTCTTTAAATTAGTGATTTTAGGTTAGAAAAGAAGAGAGGAAGGTTAGGAAAAACTTGGAGAATGTTTAGGGTTCTTAGAATAGGAGTAGAAATGTAGATTTCTACCTTTTTGGAGAGATTGGAGAGGGGATTTTGAGAGAATTTGTAAGGAGATGTTCTAGCATTGCATGGATTGGAGGGAGACTTTGTGGGAGAGATTTTCATCTATCTTTCAAGGGGAAAAACCTAAGTTGTGTTCTTCATTATCTTATGATTTTTTAAACACTTATTTTGTGGATTTGCTTTGAATTGAAGTGTTTCATTTTTTTTTTTCTTCATGCTTTGTGATGTCTTTCTCTTACTCTTCTTGCTTGTTTGAAAATAGTGGCATAAGAAGTTTATACCATTGTTTTCACTCTACTTTTCTTTTGCAATGACTAGGATTCATGTTTAGGATATCGGGATACTTGCTAAAAGATTTTTTAATTATAAATGTGATGGTTTTTGCTTGCGCTTCATTTACATTACAAAAAGGGCACATTGTATTTTAAAAATTCGTTGTAATTGTATTGTCCCAAAAGGGCGGTGTAATTCTTAACAAAGTGGAACCACATTCAATGTCCATGAATGAGTTACGTAGTTCATGGGAATTGAGTGCAAATAAATAGGGAAATATGGTTTCATGGGCGTCAAATTGGAGGTTTCAGGGTGATAGACTGAGATCCCCAATTTGTTCCTAAAGTTTGGTAACTAAAGCTAGGGTTAGCCTTCAGGTGAAGGGAAGTGGGAGCTCTGAAGTGGCAGCCAGTATCCTCCTAGCCTAACCATGGATTTAGGGATTAAGCCTAGGATTTGCCAATGTCCTTTATAGCACTCTGAAGAAGGGGTACTCGGAAGAGGGTAAAGAATAGGATTGCTCCTATTTAGCACAAACAATATCTAATGCATCTCATTCCTAACCTTTATCCAATTCATTACATAAGAATAATAGATTTTATTATCTTAAAATTCACCAAACCAATTTATCCAAAAATGGTTATCTTTAGAAGTAATATTTGCATTTATGAGTAATTATTATCCTTACATATAATTATCTGCATTTAGGAGTAGTTGTTAGAAACACCACTTATATCACCAGTCCAAACTAAGGCTGTTAGTAGTAGACTAGAATTTGACTAAGGACCACTTACCTCGCTTCCCTGTGGGATCGATAAATGGGACTCCATTAGAGCCCTGTATTACTTGATATTATACATATACTTGTGTTGGATCATTGTTACTTTATAAAAATTTTATATATCTATTGTTCATAAATCCTTGCATATAAAAAAGTCGCATAAACAATCCACACATAATATAAAGACAACTATATTAACCCCATTGGTCAATTCTTGACCTAAAAGGGTTAAAATTGATCACAATGGCTAACCCACACCCCTTTGACCCCAAATTAACTTCAAATACAAACATTGACATGATCAACATGATATTAATCAAAATGACTAAAATTTAAACCAAAAGTTACTATATTTGTGTTTTGAGTGACTTAAACCCTAAAAATGGTCAATTCTAGACAACATGTATCAAATTTGGTCAAATTACCCAATTTTGAACAAAAATAATAAAATTAATCAAATAATTAATTCAAAAATTATTTTGATTAATTTATTGACAAAAATATAATTTCCAATATTTTTAATTAATGACATAATTAATTAAAAAGGGGAAATATAATTAAAAGCTATAAAATAAGACCATGTCAAATTTTGAACTAAAATAATATAAAGTAAACAAATAAATTTCAAAATTATTTTGATTAATTTATTGGCCAATAATATAATTTCCAACATTTTAATTAATGACATAATTAATTAAGAATGGAATTATATTCAAAAAGCCATGAAAAGAAATTTTGACCTATGACACCATTTATGACATAATAAATGGTTTTCAAAATTTTAAGCTCATTAATGACATCATGAATGACCTCATATAGGTTAGACACAACCAATAAGACCCATAAAAAATGAACTGATTCATTAATAATTTATAATATATTATTTCTAACTAAGGTTAAAAGACATGACAACATGAAAAATGAAGTGGCAAAACCTTACCATTTCAAGGTATGAATAATCTTCCTCTCCAAGGTGATGTGGCTAGCCATGACAAAGGTTATCTTAGCCACCTCATTGATCATCCAATAAAAATGAAACATAGCCTAGGATAGAATTTTTACCATGGTTAAATACCATGATAATCCATTTATGCATGAAATGAGTAAGGAGGCTAATGTGGTTTTCTCTCCTTAACACCATTAAAAAATTATTAAAACATGAAGGGAAGGTTATACCATGGTAAGTTAACATGCCATTTCCACCTCCTAAAGGATCAAATATGAAGAATTAAATTCTAATCTAAGTGTAACCATGAGCAAACCCTACATGGGTTAATCATATTTAAATCCCAAAATCCATTTATTTGACAGCCACTACTCTATCCAAAGCATTTACAAGGGAGTTAATAACTTCCCTAGATGACTCCAAGCCAAGCCAAGCTTAGCCCTAACCATCCCCATGGCTAAAAATAGAGTTAAAGGTGAACACATGAAGAGAGGAGAGGAGGAAATCAAAAAACTTTATACACTGCTCTATTCCCCTAACTCTTAACATCAAAAACTTAGTTTAAGACCTAAGTAATAGATCCCACATGAAACCAAGCCACCAAACCCACTGCGTTAGCTCAATTGAGTCAGCCTGAGAAGACCAAAACTAGGACAAAATGGAAGTTTGAAACCAAAATCTTCAAACCTTCAAATTCGCCATCTTAAACCCATCTAGGGATTGTGTGAGAACAAGCCTAATCAATAATTACTATCCCCATAGCCTCTAAACCAGTTTTTGATCAACTACCTCAAGCCAAGCCTCCCTTTAATCAAAGTCATATAAAGACTTGATTTGAGCTCAAATTGGACTACGAGAAAGTCATCTCTAGACCACACGACGCTTCCGGACTAATCAATTTGGAGATAAACCCACTGTGGTCAAGGTATGGATTGCTTAACCCTAATTTCATTCGTGTTTAACACATTGGGAAACAAAGTAATTTAAAACATGTATAAATATGTATGGATGTGTTTGATTCCTAATGATGAAGCTTCTAAAACAAATTTCATGAAGTTTCAACAAGATTAGTTGAGATAGTAAGCTTTAGAACATAAACGGTGTTTGGGTTGAGATGGGAGGAGGATGATGCGGAGAGCCATCCGATCTTCTGTTTAAAAGACGAATAGTTCATATTGCACGATAGCTGCTCCGTTGTTCAGCTCTACACAGTGGATCAACCACGTTTCGACCCGTCCGAGGACACGCGGCGCTCTAAGGTTTATTTGGATTAAATAAAATCCAGATAAACCTTAAAAACTTCAAAAATACATAACTTTGCATAGAAAAGTCAGAAAAATAAATTTAAAATACCTCTGGATTAAGGAAAATGAACACTACAATGTGGAATTATTACCTAGGTTCTTAAAGTTCCCTATAAGGACAAGCCCCTATAGTTAATTACATATTAAATGACGGGAATCACTTAAGAAAACTCTCGATAATGATCAGTGATTTTTCTTTCAAGAATTTCATAATTTGAGGTTTTAAAGGATTAGATTTTTGAAATTTCAATAAGGAATAGATCAAATTTGGAACAGTTATTTTGAGTGTCCAAAGGAAGAGAAGTAGGGGATGTCACAGATCCGAAGTGAACTTTGGTGACTTCCCAACTATCCTATTATTTGGCTTCAATTTGAGAATTTACTTAATGTTACAATCCTGTCAATTTTAATTAATTAGGACTTATACTTGTATGATACGATCATACAAATAGCCTCAAGAATGTGAGAGTTTATGTCGTACCAAACTGCTACCTCAGAGTCCTAATACGAGTTAGGCTTAATTTGCATAATATGATTATGCAAACGCCTAAAGAGAAGTTGAGGATTTATGTTGCACTAGGAAAACTACCTCGAAATCCTATGGCTTGGTTATTTAAACTAAGGATAGGTTAAGGTGATGAAGATTTGTTTTGCTGTTGAAGATGACCATGCTGCCCATTGTGCTTGTTCCAAGCTCCTCGTTGTTGCAGAAGGTTTAGTTTTAGAAGTGGCAACTAGAGGGGTGAGAGAAGTGTATTGGTTTAGAGAGGTTGAAAATTGATATGGCTTAGTGTTTTAATTAAAACAAATCTTAAATTTGATTAAGCAGAACTGATTAAGATCCCACGGTTACATCATCCCGACACTATTATTTTCATCGAATTCACTTAGTCTAAATGAATTTGTTAAACTCAACTGAATGAGTTCTACACTTTCATTTAGACCGTGGAAAATCTCGTTAGCAACACGTTGGTTACATCATCCAAGGGATTCCCGATCATCCAATGAGACATTTTAATTTTAATTTTAATTGAAATTTTATTTTTTTAGTGATTAAATTTTGAGTTATTTAAACATGCTGGGTTCGATCATTTTCATTTTATAAATGCGGGAAAGTAAAACATTTAATAAATTACATAATGTAAATTGCAATAAACTTAAATGCGTACCTGGTGGGCATCCCATTGTTTTCACCTGCACTTAAAATACATGTTATGGAATTTATGTATTTGTAGCTAATACCTACGTAAAGCTACGAGGAGGCTCCGGTTGTCTACCAAGTCCTATGATGTCTAGGTTAAAGTCCTAGTCGACTACCAAATCCTATGACGTCCAAACTAGAATCTTGGTTATCTATCGAGTTCTATGACGTCTAGATTCTCGGTTCTATTAAGGATGATTTTCTTCATCAAAGAACAATGAAGTCTCACTGTTCTTTTAAAACATCCCATCAAGTTAGGGAAGTGCTTGAAACTTAATTCTTAACATCTTCCTAAACATTTTACGGATTATTTCGAGTTGAGTTAGTTTCATTGTGGTGACGAATCAATCACCCAGGTTTAATTGAGTTTTGATTCTTGCTCAGTGAATGTGGATTTTTGCTTATCCTATGAGTAAGGTGACATCTCATTTGATGCTTCACTTAAGAGTTATGATAATGAAAGCCCTTAGGGGCAAATTAGTTCCTTAATGAACCAAACCATTTTTAAGTTTGAGTTAATGGTTCAAAGTGATTTAAGTTTAGCTATAAGGTTATAGTTGCTCTTTTTAAATGTTTTAAATTATTTTAAGTTGGAAAAGCATTCAAGTTGTTTAACTCAGTTAAATTTTACTATTTTAAATGGTCTTAACATGTTTAGATTAATTTTAACCTTTTAAACTTATTTAAGTTAATTATGATATTTTAATTATGAACTGTTCCTAATTAACCTTAATGTTTCAAATTTGTTTTAATTTAAGTTTCAAACAATTTCAGATTAGTTTTGACATTTTAGGTCTGTTTTATTTTAATTTTTTTACTTTAAATTGGTTTTAATGTCTTAAGTTTTAATTTGATTATGAATTTTCAGGATTATCCCCTTCTTCTTTTTATTAATTTCAATTATCATTTTTTATAGCTTAATTAATAAGAACTTAATGATATTTGATCAAATCATTGATTAGGGATTCAATTTAAAGAATTAGAATCTGTTTATATTAAAATCACTTAATCTTAATAATTTATGCCTTAATTAATCTTACAAAGTTTAGGTGATTTAACTAATCAATATTTCTTCTTTGATGTTTAAGGTGATTAATGAGTTTCTACCCCTTAGCTTTCTATGTTTCAATCATCCAAATGGAAAATTAAGATCAAATGTTTACCCTTCCCTTTGGTTTAGCCTAAATTTTAATTAATGTTAAAATTCCTTAATTACCTTTATGCCCTCTTAAGCTTATTCATTTCATAACTCATCAAATTAAGTTCACATGAACTTAAAAATTTTACATGTCAATTAAGACATTAGAGAAGAAAATGTGATTTTTCTATTTTTAATTTAATTTATATAATTATTTTAGTGAAAAATAGGGATTTTCAATGAAAATTCCATAACATGACCAAGAAGAAGTTTCTGTCCTTAGGAAAATTATTGGAAGTTCTTACTGACCTGAGAACCATTTGGATTAATTTTGGTGATTTTTTGAATTTTATTTTATTTATTATAATAATTTTAACTTTTGGAGTATTAATTAATTATAAAATAAAACTGATGTGGAAAATTAAGTTTTATATTTTTCTTAAATTTCTCTAATCCTAAGAAATCCAAAGAAATAAATTTTATATTTTTTTTATTTTTCTTTGAATTTTTAAAATTATTTTTGTGAGAGGTTGGAAAATCCATTTTTAAAATTAAAAATTGTCTTAAGCCTTCAAAATTTAATATCTTTACTTAGAGACTTAGGAAAAATATTTTGTTAGTTCCCAAGTGATTAGGAGATCAAATATGATATTTTGGCAAATTTTAATATTTTTAAGATTTTTTATACTTTTTTAATTATTAAAATACCAAAAATTGGTTAAAAATAAAAATTTTAGGAAATTTTTAATTTTAATTTTCTTAGGCTCCTCTGACATCATAGAGAACTTAAAATTAATTTGGTGAATTTATGAATTATATTTTAGGTTTTATGAATTTTCTTAATTTTAAAAATGGCTATGTTACTTAGAAAATTCATTTAATGGGTTAAACCATTTCCAATCAACTTCAAAATTTTTATGGGGGTTCTTATCATTCTATGGGACAATGGAAGATTGATTTTGAGTTATTTACATTCTTAGTTTACTCTAATTAATTCAAAATTTGTTTGAGCTCATGTGAACAATCAGAGTTATTTTAAACATTTTAGCTCATGAAAAACTTTTCCTAAGCTCCTCTGGTCATAAGGAACCTACCCTAATTTTCCTAGAATTTTCCAAGCAGTATGCTAATTACTGGAATTAAAATACCAAAAGAGGCATAGAAATTTGAAAAATATATAACTTGCCATGGACATAGCCTCTAGCCTTGGAAAAGTCAGTGAATGTTCCCAAGATTAGAGGCTACAATAGCCCCATAGTCCCAAGCCATGATGAATTGTGTATGTTAGTGGAGAATTAAAATACTCAGATAAGTGTTTAATTAATTAAAAATAAAAGACTCCACAAAAAAACTTGATTTATTTTCCACATTGTTCTCCTCTGTTCACTGAGCAAGAGGGTATTTTTCTTTTAATTTTGGAATTTTCTATGCAGAGATATGAATTTTGAAGTTTCAGGAATTTAATTAATTCAGAAAAACCGGATTTTCCTACTTAAGTGGCGCGACGTCGTCTCATTTTGGGATGGATAGAAGCTCCACGCGGCATCTCTCCATTCGGCGTCGCCATCCCAGTCAGCACCACGCGGTCCGCGCTTTATGTTTCGTGGTTCCATCTGGCTCCATCCCTGCCATCCGTTCGATACATGCGTGATCGAACGATCTCCGATCATTGTCTCCGTCTGGTTCAACCTGAGAGCCATTCACCCTAAAACCTTAAGGTCTCGCTCAAGACTCAACGAAATCAAGCATGGTTGGTCTCTATCGATGTGTCTAGCCTAGACGAACACATCTACATGGCTAACATGCATTGAAATTAAATCAAATGAAATGGAGAATCGCTGGAAGCTTGGGTTGAGTAGAAGTCTCCATACCTTGGTCCAAGAGGTGAAGCCTCGATTGGATGTGCTCAGCATGTTCGTTGGAGTTGTAGGAGCCTACGAATTGAGCCTTCGGTGATGGTGAAATGCCTGGCTATGAAAGTGACCAGACCATATTTGGTGCTCTGACCGTAGAGCAAATGGGTGTCCTGGTGAGGGGGCTTTCACTGGGGAACTTCTTCTCTACCTCTGATGAAGGTGTGGGAAGAGTTAATCTGATTTTGGTGGAGATTCAGTGAGTGTCCTATTTTCTGCCCTAAAATTGAACTCAAAAATTGGGCTCAATCAGTGTGGATTAGGGCAGAAATGCAGTGGGGCTGAGCTTCTCTTGGATGGGAGGAGCTCTGGGAGCAATTTGGAGGGCTTTCATTGAGAAAAATTTCAGCACCTTCTCATGGCTGAGAGGGGGTGCTTAAATGGCCAGAGCCATATGGCTGAGCTGGTGGCCAATTGGTGGGTGGATTTAGCTGCTTAGGTGGAGGGTAGAAGGGCTCCAGTGGCAATTTTAGCTGAGGTGGCCAATTGGTGGAGTTTGAGTGAGTTTCATTTGGTGGTGGCTCTTGGTTTTGACTCCCTCCGGTGACTAGGCCAGCCGACAAGGACAAGGGTGCTGGCCCCTGAGTTCAGGTGAGTCAGGGGGAGGTTTAATGGTGATTAACAGTTGTGGGGAGGTTTTGGGGTAAGGCAAAAGATTATTTAACCATTTAAGGGAAGAAATCCCCTAAAATGGGGGACCCTTGTTCCATGGCTCACCTAGCTTAGGTTAGGTGGATCTAGGGTGGTTCCTAAGGTTCACTTGGTGGTTGTGGAAAGGTTGCTTTAGCTACATTTGGTTTAATTTGGTTAGGTTAGGTCATAGGTTCAAATTGGTTCAATTGGGTTAAGGTTGGGCTAACTTGAGTTTGGGTTTGATTTGGGTCCAAATGTCTTGAGCAACATTGTGCAAATGATTTCCATAAAGATCTTTCATGAAAACATGAAAAGGTTTTGAGGTCAATTGAAGGATCAATTTAGTGGATTTTGAGATTTTGATCAATTTGGGTAATGTTGGGTCAACTTGGGTCTAAGTTGGGCTAAGGTAGGGTTTAGACCCAATTGAATGATTCAAATGGTTTAGGAAAATGTGGTGAAGAGTTCCTAACATCAATTGGGAGGAAACTTTGGGGTTAGGCCAATCAATTTGATAGATTTTGTGCGTGTACTCAATTTGGGTTAAAATTGGGTATGCTTGGATTTCAAATGGATTTAGGCTAGGGTTGGGCTCAAATTAGGGCAATTGAATGTTGCATGGGTTTCATAGGAGTGTCATGGAGGGTTTAGGATTGAAATTCGGGGAGAATTAGTTGACATTAGGTTAATTTGGGGTTTAGGATTATTTAAGCAAAATTGGGGATTTTGGATTTCAAATGGAATTGAACTCAAATGTGGGTCAATTTGGGCTTAGATTTGGTTTATATTGGTATTGGGGATGTTTAATTAAACTTTAGAATTGAAATTGAGCAAAATTGGGGTCAATTGGGTTGATTTGGTTTGACATTGGTTCCATTTGGGTTAAAAATGGGTCAAATTAGGGATTTTGATAAAGTTGGGTCAAATTGGCAAAATTGGGTTATGTTGTAGTTAAACAAACTGAAATTAGGAATATTTTGAGATTTTCTAGAATTTTTTAGAAATTTTTGGAAGTTTTGGAATTTTGGGCAAAAAGAGGTATTTAGGGTATTTTGAGAGTATTGGGGTATTTTGGTGGATTTAAGAGGTGGGAATTATTTTGAAATGATTTTTAGGATTTTTTGGAATTTTGGGTAATTTTTGGGAATTTTTGGAGATTTTGGTGGTTGTAAGGGCAATTTAGGTAATTTTAGGTAGGTTTAAGGACCCACTCTCAAAACCAGAAATTTTGGGAAAATGGAATTTGGTTATGGTTTGTTTGACTGAAACATTTTAGGTTGAGCCATGGATGAAGAAGTGCTCAGTTTGAACATAGCATATGTATTCTTCCCAACCCTCTTAGCCAAGGGACTAGGGGTTTGTCCATTCATATGAGTGCTCTAATGAACCAGGAGTCAAGATTGGATAAAGATGGTTTAGGATTTAGGATGGGTGTAGGAGTGCAGTGTGTGCAAGCTAGAACTTACCAAGACCAGGCCACCAACGGTTTTCCTAAGGCTTGAGAATCCTATAGGAATTCATCCTTGTCTTCCTGCGCATTGGTCCTAACCTTTTAAGTGGTTTGGAGGTTGATGACCATCCATGTAGGATTCCAAGGAGAATTAAGATTTGGTTTGAATTTCTAAATGGTGGGTTCCATCTCTAGTCTTCTAGGATAGTCAAGGAGAAGTCCTATGGCTAGATTCTAAGCACTAAGAGGAAAGAAAAGACCTCACCAAAAATGAGGTCAACACCATGACAATGATGAATGAGTCGCATTGGACACACTTGAACCAGAACAGGTCAACTTGGGTTAAAATGGGTCAACCATGGTCAACCCTGGACAACATTAACCAAATTTGGTCAAAATACCTCATTTTGAACCAAAGTCAATAAAATTGATTAAATAATTAATTTCAAAAATTATTTTAATCAGTTTATGGTTAATATTATAATTTCCAATATTTTTAATTAATTACATAATTAATTAAAAATGGAATTATAATTAAATGACCTTGAAATAAATTTAAAGACATGACATAACACATGATCCCATAAATGGTTTTAAAATTCAAATTTAATTTATGAGAAAATGCTAATGGGTTACATATAACCTAGGAGACCTATTAAATTCCATCATGACATATTTGACCTTAGGAGAACCCAAGGATGATCATGACTAACCATGGGTAAAACTAATTATGATATTATCATAAAGGAAAGAGAGAGGTGTCATCTCCTCCCAAACTCAAGCCATGACTCATTCACTTGCATGAAATGAGTTGGCCAACTCTTATAATGAGGATTTTGGTCACTTCATAAGTCATCCAATGATGAATAAACACCATTTAAACCTCTCTTTCACCATGGTTATGATGGTATGGTTAGAAACCATCATAACCATGATGAGAACGCAAGCTTAAGTGTCATATTTACCCCATATACTTAAAAAAGGACATTGTTGAGTCACCATACACCTATCCTTTCATCCAATGGAGGAGAGAGCTTAGCTAAACCACTCTTTACACTATTGTTAAACTCATCATGATAATACATGAAAATGAAGAAGAAGAAGGATATGTGTCCTCCTGATGCGATGCGACTTTATATATGCTTTAAAATACAAGAATTTAATACCACTTTTTAGAATATTTAATTTCCAGCAAATGATTTCAAAAACTTGATGTGCGAGGTTTACTTTTATTATTTTATATTTAGATTTTATTTGTAAAAGTCACAATTTTAAACGCAAGTATACGTATCGTTTAAGTAATACAAGGCTCTAGTGGATTCCTAGTTATCGATCCCACAGGGATAGTGAAATAAAAAGTAAGAGATATAAGTAATATTTTGAAATTTTCTTATGCAAATTATATATACTCTCTTATATATATATATATTTAAATAGCAATTTTTACTAAATAAAAGAAGCAGTAAGCAGTAAATTATAATAAGCAGTAATTAAAATTCTATGCAAGTATAAAAACGACTTTCCCCTTTTTCAACTAATCCAAGAATTATAGATTAATTATCTTTTATAGGGAATTAAGATTATGGTATTGTGCCAAATAGAACCATTCATATTCTTTACTTGGTCTAGGTGCAAAGAACATTGACTAATCTATAGTAGGCTCAGGATTAGAATGGTGTTTATTGATTTTGATTATTGTTATGTAAGTTAGCCATTTTTTGATGTTTTGAAATTTGTTTTCCTTTTTTAATTCTTTTACTTGTTCTTTCTAATTCAGAATCAAAAGGTAGTAATCCTTCAGATCTAGAACTACGCATAAAAATTTAAAGAAAATATTTTTTTTGTATGTTTGTTTTTAAGTTTGCTTTTACTTTTTATTTTATCTTATCTTTCTTTTTACTTTTTATTTTATTATATTCTTCTTTCTACTTTTTAGTTTATTCTATCCTTCTTTTTTACATTTTATTTTATTCTATCCTTCTTTTTTACTTTTTATTTTATTCTATCCCCAGCAACGACGCCAAAAACTTGATGCGACGCGACTTTATATATGCTTTAAAATACAAGAATTTTATACCACTTTTTATATTATTTAATTTCCAGCAAATGGCTTCAAAAACTTGATGTGTGAGGTTTACTTTTATTATTTTATATTTAGATTTTATTTGTAAAAGTCACAATTTTAAACGCAAGTATACATATTATTCAAGTAATGTAGGGCTCTAGTGGAGTCCTGGTGATCCCACAGGGATAGTGAAATAAGAAGTAAGAGATATAAGTAATATTTTGAAATTTTCTTATGCAAATTATATATACTCTCTTTTTTATATATATATTTAAATAGCAATTTTTACTAAATAAAAGAAGCGATAGCGATAAATTATAATAAGCGATAATTAAAATTCTATGCAAGTATAAAAACGACTTCCCCTTTTTCAACTAATCCAAGAATTATAGATTAATTATCTTTTGTAGGGAATTAAGATTATAGTATTGTGCCAAATAGAAGCATTCCAATTCTTTATCCTTTGATCCAGGTGCAAAGAACATTGACTAATATATAGTTAGGCTAAGGATGTTTTATTAGTAGAATGGGTTAATCTAGGCTCACACTACTAGATGTCCAAGGGTGGCTATGGTCGGCCCTACCAGAGACCCATTACCTTTCTATAAACCAAAGTATTAGAATTTAGTCTGTCACTCTAAATACTAATTAATTTTATGCCTAATAAATAGTATCTTCCTATTTATTTGCACTTCACCTTAAAGAATCTGCTTATAGCCTACAATTACCTAAGGATTCTTGTGATATCTACTAGTTAAGAATTTATCTCCGGATAGGTCTCAAAATTCTTCAACAGGTTTTAACAAATTAAATGACCAATTTAAAAAGTAAACTAAGATCAAGTATTAATATCATCACAATATTTTAAAATATTTTATATTTAATTCTCCTACAAAATTTATTTAATTTATAATCTTTTCATAGTTGAATGGAGAAAGATAACTAACTACTCAGAACTCATTAAAATAACACAACAAAAGATATTCATAAAACTTTGAACCAAAGTACAAATACTTATCTGAAGTGTTCCTTCAAGAGATCCGCTGACTTCTACTGACTCCAAAGCAATGATGAAAGACTCCAACAGCAATAAATACTCAAAATAAACTCACTATATACAAAATAAAGTGGCACCCTAAGTATGGAAGAGACTAAATAAAACTAGAGATGAGAGAGAATATGCTAAAATGGGTATGTGTACTAAGAGGGGGGTTTTGGTGCCATTTTCTCTGTAGAATGGGCTCCTATTTATAGAGCTCTGAATTTGATCAGGGGTTGCTTAAGGCATCTCTTCAAAATTCATCCAAATTCAATATATCTTCTAGAAGGTAACCGTCGCGCCTAGGCGCCGGGATCTAGCGCCTAGACGCCGGGATCTGGCTCCTAGGCCCCGGGATCTAGCGCCTAGGCGCCGGGATCTAGCGCCTAGGCGCCGGACTCCGTGACCAGGTCTTTTGCACCTCTTCACTTTGGGTCGCACCTCTTCGCGATCCAAACCGTTTCCTTGTGTCCAAATACATTGTATCACATGTCCTATATATTAGGAGTAACTTCCAATCATCTTGAACCTCCAATAACCGCTTAACACATTCAAAATAACTGCCCAAAGTCATCAAAAAAAACTTGACAGCGTCTGTATCGAACTGTCGCTTAGGCGTCGGACTCTGGCGCCTAGGTGCCATGCGAATAATTCCAAAATTTGCTTCATAAGCTCCATTTTTGCTCCTTTTTGCTCTTTTTTCCTTCTTTTTCTTTCTTGGACTCTTTTTAATCATCTACATCCAAAAACGTGAAAATACCTTTCATTAAAGCATAATATCCTTAAGAATTAAATCATAAATAAGGCATAAAAATGGGTATTTTTTAGGTAGATCAAATTCCCCAAACATAAATGTTACTTGTCCTCAAGTAACCCTTTTAATTACATAAAATAGATAACATTTGGAATGAAGTTAAAATATTTAAAATTCCTTATAATTTTTGGTTTTATAAATGCTTTAGCAAATTATTAACCAAATTTCACTAATTAAGTTTAAATTTTATGAATTAAAGAACATTTAACTACCAAATCATAAGACTTCCAATTTTTCATTTATTTCAAGAATAATTGTAGTTTATCATATTAAGGTCACATAAAATATTTACAAGAAAAAGATTTTCATGAAATATTTTTCTAGTAAAAAAATTACATGTACATAGAAATTAAGTTAAAAATGTAATCAATTTTCTTAATATAAGATAATTCAAGTAAAGCCAATTTTTGATTAGGCATTTCCTCAAGTTTCTCCTCACTTTATTTCTTTTTCTCTTTTTTTTTAAGTGAGAATTACTATTTTTGGACAGTCTGTTAATGATTTTGAACTTCACTATCCTTAACTTATTTTCAAAAACTTTTACTTTCTTACTTAATAAATATGACATTAATAATTTATTATTTTTCAAAATTTATTTCAATCTTTTCTTTTTCAAGCAATAATCTTGATTCCTTAGTAATTAAAAAATACAATTCTCTTCACTATAAATAGAAAAAATTTCATCTTATTATTCTTTAAGCTAAATAATTCTATTCTTAAAATCAACCAAAATTTTTGAAATTTTAGTTAAGCTTACTAAATTATTTATAAATTCAAAAAATTAGGTATTCTTAATTAGATTTTTCATTCCTTATGTTATGTTAATATATTTTTAAAGAAAATATTAGTTCTATAAGGACAAATAATATTTAAATTTGATAGATATTTTTCCTTCCCCAAACTTCAGCTTTAGTATAAATATGGATTATGAAATTTTATAAAGCATGAAAGAAAGAAATAAACAGGAATTAATCTAAGTACAATAATGATGTAGTAAGGAAAAACTAACTTCTAATTCTACACATGCTTCAATATGAATATAGCAGAAATGATTAAGCATATATAGAAAAATTTTGCTGAGCAGGAGTTAATTCCTAAAATTTTTTATTTTATTATTTATTATTTTTATTTTTATTTTTAGAACATGCAAATTTACTAACTATTCATGAACACTAAATAATAGGCTGAAAAAAAAAATAAACTTTTATAGAAATTCATTCACATCTCAGTCTTAAACACACATCAGATAAGCTAAAAACAGTTTTAACATAAAAAGTTCATAAATAACATCATAAATAACATCACAAAAAAATAAGAAATAAGAAAACACTCTAAAAACAGAATCAACAATCTCTAGAGATAAGTCAAGCTACTAATCACTGTCTGTAGCTTCATCATCATCATCACCAAAAGAGAACCCAATATCCTTAAGATCAACATAGGGTGAAAATCTGGGACAAGTAGGGAACTGAACATCATGCTCACCCTTCAGAAATCTCACTAAAGACTCTGAATACTCAACATCATAATCACTCTTTCTTTGTGTATACTCCGAAAGATGATTGATCTTCTTGTCTACTTTGTAGTGAGTTAAGAATAACTCATGCTGCTGCTCTACAAACTTATCACGCATGGTTTCCCAAAAAGTAGATGATGGCTCAACAGAAGTAGATGGTCTCGAAGTAGAAGCTCTACCTGAAGTAGGTAATGAACCAGCAGGTGCAGTAGAACTCTTACCTTGCAGTCGATCATAAATGATGACGCTTTCTCTTCCTATAGGCTTCGTCGACTTAAGCTTTTCCTCAAAAAGCTCAGCAACTACTCCATCACTTTGACATAGAGAATAGATCAGTGATAGAAAACCAAGTCCAATAGATGTGTTAGAACGAGCAGTAGCCTCCACAGAATCATAAATAATGCTCCCTACATCAATAGACTTCCTCTCTTGAATGCAGTAGTTTAGAATAGCTCTATCTCTGGCAACTTCACTCAGATGATTGGATGGAAGGAGACGAGCAGAAATAAAGTAGTGTCATGCCTTGAAAACACCATTAAGCTTAGAAGATGAAAATTTTACCCTTTTTCCGTTCTGAATCTTCCAGGCTCCGATACTTATCGATCGCGTAGGCAATGATCATGTCCAAATCTTCTTCAGATGGAGATAAACCTGAGTAATAACACTCCATGTTTGGCGGCAGGCCATAGAAATTGTTGATACGTTCAGGAGTGAATCCTACTCCAACTCCTCGAACGAAAATATCGTATTCCTCCGCATCCATAAAATTAGCATAAAATTCTCTAACCACCTGGATAACGACAACAGTAGTGAAATAGCAGAATCATTGCCAGTTGAGTGCAACAATTGTTTCCTCAATTCTTCCTCCAAGATTACAAAAACTTCGCTCCAAGATAAACTTTTGAGTAGTAGCAAAATCATTGTATCGGAAGTGTGCAGCAGCAGTAACGAACTTGCTACGATCAAAATTTTCTCGTTCATTTCCTCGTTTAGATTTGGGTGCCATCTAAATGTGGAGTAAATTCAACGGATCTAGGAAAATAAACTAATTTAAGCTTTTTAAACTTGAAAGAGCTTAAAAATTTCATGGAATTAACCTTAAAAATCAAAATTTTTCTCAAAATTTTGATTTTTCTCAATGAGAGCAAAATCCATGGTGAAAATAAAAAATAATGAGTTTAGAATGCAGATCTGACATTGAGATGAAGAAAACGGGTGATTTCAAGCCCAAAACTTAAAAATCTGGCTCTAAATGGGATCTCTAGGTGGTATTTTTGTGAAATATTGTGGAGAAGGAAGCTTAGGCGTCAAACATGGCGTGAGGGGTTAAAGAAGATGAATTTTTGGGTTCAGGCCGAATCAACGCTTAGGCGCCGAATTCTGGCACCTAGGCGCCAGACTCACCTTTCCAAAAATTCGATTTAAATTAAATATATTCCACCAAATCTTATCAAATTTGACTCCTAATTACTCTTATGAGAGAATTAATCCATTTTATAACCTCCAAATATTTTCACAATCAATTTAAAATGATAGTATATATCCACATAAATATATCCAAATTCTTCACTTCTAAATCCTAATATCCATTCCAAATTCAATAACTTTTAGTACAAGACTTGTATCATGGTTCATCGTTTTATAAATAACATAAACAACAACAAAGCAAACATTCAAATCCAACAACACACATTGAACAAATTAAGCAAATACACATATTAGATATTCAACACACTAACACGAGACTCGATCACACCTAAAACACATATAGAATCTATTTAACACAGATCTTCAATTTCTACCTCTTTTGCAATGAAGTTCGCTAGGACCGAAGGGATAAAACACCAACTCCCTTGGAAATTCCAAAGCCGTCTTTTCATCAATCCACTTGTTCTTCGCTTACATTTCTACTTGAGCGTCTTGATAGGCAGCCATATGATCAGATTGAAGTTTGGGTTGTCATTCCAAGTGTTCATATTGGTGATACATCTCATGGAGACGATTACCAATACTTTGAAGTTCCGCTTCAATCTTATCCATACGACTAAACATCTTCTACAGACTAAAGCAATAAAACCATTAAAATATGACTGAGAATCTTTAGGAGATTTGTCTCTTACCTCATTTCCATGATTTCCTCTATCCATAGCCTCCAAATCGTTCCTAACTCCTCCAAAATGAATTGCTCTAGTCGAAATTAGTGTTTCTATGGGATTGGAGACAAAAAATAGGTTATATATAAAAATATTTCGTGTGAAAAACTGAAGAAATTTGGTTTATCCACAATCTGTAACCTCGGCGCTTAGGCGCCGGAATCTGGCGCCTAGGCGCAGGATCATCGATCGACTCTGATTCGCCTATCCTTAAATTTTGCAAAGTTTCGGTCATAAAAATTAGTCTAATAAATGAGTATGATCAACACACAAATACAGTTATGAAAAATTCAAATCACAAACAATCACAAACGAAGGTTAACTTGATCTCCCTTTTACTCACATTTTTGACATGGAGTGGTCCAAGTTCAAAGTATATATACTTCAAGAAAATGTTTAGCTTAAGCCAATACAGACTCGTTAGCCTTCTATTTCTAGAAGTTATATACAAATTCAGTCAAGACCAAGGGATAACCTTACATAAATAAAACTCAAACTAATAAATATGGGTTGCCTCCCACAAAGCTCTTGGTTTAACGTCGTCAACCCGACCTAATTAATTGAATTAATTGGGTAGATTCAGCTTATAAGCCTCTTTGTAATTTAATTTCATTTCTCCCAAATAAAGCTTCAGTCTTAATCCGCTAACTTTAAATACTTTTCCAATTTTGGGATCTTTAATATCCACAGCTCCATAAGGGTATACTTTCTCAATTATAAATGGTCTCATCCATTTAGATTTTAATTTTCCAGGGAAAAATTTTAAACGAGCATTAAATAATAATACTTCTTGTCCAAGCTCGAGTATTTTCCTTGAAATCATTTTGTCATGCAATTTCTTCATTCTTTCTTCATAAATTCTTGCATTTTTATAAGACTCATTTCTTATCTCTTCCATTTCATTCAGTTGTAATAACGTTTTTCTCCTGCAGTATTCAAATTATAATTGAACTCCTTTATCTCCCAATAAGTTTTATCCTCCAGTTCAACAGGTAAGTGACAATGTTTACCATAAATTAATCGATAAGGTGACATTTCGATAAGTGTCTTATAAGCTGTTCTATAAGCCCATAATGTTGAATCAAGTCTATCAACCCAGTCAGTTCTTTTAGGATTAAGAGTCTTTTCCAATATTCTTTTATTTTCTCTGTTTGATACTTCAGCCAATCGACTTGTTTGAGGATGATAAGCAGTTGCAATTCTATGCTTAATTCTGAATTTCTCCAGCAATGATTGAATTCTTATATTTCTGAAATGACTTCCCCCATCTGTGATAATTATCCTGGGCATTCCAAATCTTGGAAAAATCATTTTCTTTAAAAATTTCGAAATGATTTTGGAATCTCAGTTCGGTAAAGCTACAGATTTGATCCACTTTGAAATATAATCAACTTCTAATAAAATATAAATCTATCCAGATGATGGTATGAAAGGTCCCATAAAGTCTAAACCCCATACATCAAAAATTTTGATTTCTATAATAAAGTTTAGAGGCATTTCATCTTTTCTGGATATATTTCCCATTCTTTGACATCGATCACAAGTTTTCCCATATTGTCCAACATCTTTAAATAAAGCAGGCCAATAAAATTCAGAATTTAAAATTTTAAATGCAATTTTATCCACTCCAAAGTGTCCTCCAAATTCATAATCGTAATATTTTTGAATAATTACAAAAGTTTCTTCATAAGGTACACATCTTCGAATCACAAAATCTCTTCCTAATTTAAATAAATGAGGATCTTCCCAAATATATGATTTACAATCATTCTTGAATTTCTTAATAAATTTACTATTCATCCCATATGGTAAAATATTGCTAACTAAGTAGTTAACTATATCTGCATACGACGACATTTGTAATCCTTGAATGACATATAATTGCTCATCCAGGAATTTCTCATTTATATTTTCTTCATAAATCTTCTCATTATTATTTTTTATTCTTGATAAATGACCAGCAATTTAGTTGTCAGTTCCTCTTCTATTCACAATTTCAAAATCAAATTCTTGCAAAAGTAAAACCCATTTGATCAATCTAGGTTTAGCTTCCTTTTTAGATATTAAATACTTAATGATAGAATGATCAGTATGCACAATACATTTTGTTCCAAGAAGATATGATCTAAATTTATCAAAGGCATATACTATTGTTAACAGCTCTTTTTCAGTAGTTGTGTAATTTACTTGAGTTTCATTAAGAGTTTTGCTAGCATAATATATAACTTTGAAAATATTCTCATATTTTTGTCCTAACACTGCTCTGATTGCATAATCACTTGCATCCCACATTAATTCAAGTGCAACAAATGACAGGTGCAGTGATTAACTTTTCTTTCAGAATATTGAACGCATTCAGACAATCTTCATTAAATTCAAATTTAGCTTCTTTTTCCAATAAATGGCAAAGAGGTTTAGAAATTTTAGAAAAATCCTTTATATATCTCCTATAAAATCCAGCATGACCTAAAAAACTTCTTACATCGATAATGATAGTAGGTGGTTGCGGTTACATGATAATTTTCACTTTTGCTTGATCAACTTCCATCCTTATTTGTAAAACTTTATGTCCAAGTACAATGCCTTCGTGACCATAAATTGACAATTTTTCCAGTTTAGAACTAAATTTGTTTCTTCGCATCTCTTCAAAACTTTCGTTATATTTTCCAAGCAAGATTCAAAAGAAGTTTCAAAAACTAAAAAATCGTCCATAAATATTTTAATTCCTTTATCAATCAAATCACAAAATATTGACATCATACATCTTTGAAAAGTTGCAGGTGCATTGTATAAACCGAAAGGTATTCTTCTAAAGGCAAATGTTCTAGAAGGACTAGTAAATGTTATCTTTTATTGATCCTTAGAAGCAATGGGTAATTGATGATAGCTAGAATATTCATCCAGAAAACAGAAATATGAGTGTCCAGCTAGTTTATCCAGGATTTGATCCAAGAAAGGTAAAGGAAAATGATCCTTTCTAGTGGTGTTGTTTAATTTTCGATAGTCAATGCAAATTCGCCATCCAGTAATTTGTCTTGTTGGGATTAATTCATTTTTTTCATTAACACTGACTATTACTCCTCCTTTCTTCGGAACACAATGAATAGAACTTATCCATTGGATATCCAAAATAGGATAAATAATTCCAGCATCTAACCATTTCAAAATCTCTTTCTTAACAACCTCTTTCATAATTGGATTTAATCTTCTTTGGGGTTCAAAAGTGGGTTTACAATTTTCTTCCATTAAAATCCTATGCATACAAATTGAAGGGCTTATTCCTTTTATATCTGCAATAGTCCAACCAAAAGCTTTATTATAATTCTTCAGAACTCCTATTAATTTTTCTTCTTGATCTTTGCTTAATTCTGAAGATATAATTACAGGTAAAGTTAATGAATCTCCAAGTAATGCATACTATAAATGTGCAGGTAACATCATTAATTCCAGTTCTGGGGCTTTTTCAATTGAGTGTAAAAGTATATCATTTTTAGTTGTGTCTAAAATTTCCCAGTTTTCATGTATATAATGAGTTTCTTCAGATAAATTTTCTTCATTTAATGACTCATCATATAACATAGATTCTTTATCCTTATCATCAAAAATGACCTTACATTTTTCTTGGTAATACTTTTCAATCATATAATCAAAAATATCCATCTGATAAGATTTTTCTTTTTCAGGATACCTCATTGATTTCAGAACATTGAATGTTATCTCTTGATCATTAACTCTCATTATTAATTCTCCTTTTTGCACATCAATCATAGCTTAACTGGTAGCTAGAAAAGGTCTCCCTAAAATGATAGGTATTTCTTTATCTTCTTCCATATCTAAAACAATGAAATCCACATGGAAGATAAATTTATCTACCTTAACAAGAACGTCCTCTATAACTCCTTTAAGATAAGTGATTGATCGATTAGCTTACTGAAGAGTTACAGTGGTAGGAGAAATCTCTCCTAAATCTAACCTTCGAAAGATTGAAAATGACATGAGATTAATACTAGCTCCTAAATAACATAAGGCTTTTCCACAGAATTTTTCTCCAATAGCACATGGTATAGTGAAACTTCCATGATCTTTAAGTTTCTGAGGTAATTTCTTCTGAATTATCGCACTACATTCTTCACTTAATGCAACAGTTTCAAAACCTTCAAATTTTCTCTTCTTTCTTACAATATCCTTCATAAATTTTGCATAACTTGGCATTCGCTCCAAAGCTTCAGCAAAAGAAATGTTGATGGTAAGTTTCTTAAAAATTTCAAATAACTTAGAAAATTGATGGTCAGGCTTTTGCTATTTAAGTCTTTGAGGAAAAGGTGGTGGTGGTCTTTCCACTCCCACTTCAATAGGTACAATAGTATGATCTTTACTTGAAGAAAGGGTATCTTTAGGTTTTTCAATCTTTTCAACTTCTTTTGCTTTTTCAATCTCATTCCGTGTTTTCTCTTTTAATTCCTTTCCACTCCTAAGTTGTACAGCTTTTGCTTGTTCATGTTCTTTTCCAGATCCTTTAGGATTAATTTCGGCATTGCTAGGCAATGTTCCATGAGGTCTGTAATTAATGAAATTAGTAATTTGACCCATCTGATTATCAATATTACGAATAGCAGTGTTTTGACTTTGTAACTGATTACTTAGTTGCAAAATCAATTCTTCTATAGACAATGTTTTCTACTGATTTTTATAACCAGGAGGATAAGTTGGTCTATAGTTTGAATTTCCTTGATTGTTCCAATTTGGATTGGTTTGATGTCCATTACTCCAATTAAAATTAGGATGATTTTTCCAACCAGGATTATAATAATTAGAATAAGGATTATTAGTTTTTCTAGCAATAGCTTGCAACATTTATATTGTTTGAGAATCATCAGAATTTACAGAATTATCATTACTTACATGTGATATATTAATAGCAAAATTACCTAATTTCTTAGATATCGTAGCCCCTTGTGAAGCTAAAATAGAAAAGGCGTCATTATCATAAATATTAACCATTCTTTTAGGATTAACCCTTTCAGAAGGCCATTGAAAATTTTTATTAGCTATTTCTTCAATTAAGGTGTAGGCTTCTTCAAATGTCTTAGCCATTAAAGAACCACCAACAGCAACATCAATAATTGATCTAAGTGATCCAATAAGTCCATTATAAAATGTTTGAATAATTAATCAATCTGGTAAAGCATGATGAGGACATTTTCTTAATAGTTCTTTAAATCTTTCCCAAGCTTCATAAATTGTTTCTCCATCAAATTGCATAAATGAAGTAATATCACTTCTCAATTTAGCAGTTTTAGAAGGAGGAAAATATTTAACAAGGAATTTTTGTGTCATATCTGCCCATGTTCTAATAGAACAAGTTGCTAATGAATTAAGCCACATCTTTACATTATCTTTTAAGGAAAAAGGAAAGAGTCTAAGCCTAGTAGCATCATCATAAACATTATTATATTTAAAGGTAGCACAAAGTTCTAAAAAACTAGCAAGGTGTAAATTTGGATCCTCATTAGGTGTTCCTCCAAATTCATTGTTTTGAACCATTTCAATACTAGAAGGTTTAAGCTCAAAAGAATTAGCATCTACAGCTGGAATTTGAATACTAACAAGAAGTTCATCAACTGTAGGGTTTGCATATTCCCTTAATAGTTTATATACATTTTGTTCATTAATTTCGATTGGATTTTGATTATTGTTATGTAAGTTAGCCATTTTTTGATGTTTTGAAATTTGTTTTCCTTTTTTAATTCTTTTACTTGTTCTTTCTAATTCAGAATCAAAAGGTAGTAATCCTTCAGATCTAGAACTACGCATAAAAATTTAAAGAAAATATTTTTGTTGTATGTTTGTTTTTAAGTATGCTTTTACTTTTTTTTATCTTATCTTTCTTTTTACTTTTTATTTTATTCTATTCTTCTTTCTACTTTTTATTTTATTCTATCCTTCTTTTTTACATTTTATTTTATTCTATCCTTCTTTTTTACTTTTTATTTTATTCTATCCCCGGCAACGACGCCAAAAACTTGATGCGATGCGACTTTATATATGCTTTAAAATACAAGAATTTTATAACACTTTTTATATTATTTAATTTCCAGCAAATGGCTTCAAAAACTTGATGTGCGAGGTTTACTTTTATTATTTTATATTTAGATTTTATTTGTAAAAGTCACAATTTTAAACGCAAGTATACATATCATTCAAGTAATGTAGGGCTCTAGTGGAGTCCTGGTTATCTATCCCACAGGGATAGTGAAATAAAAAGTAAGAGATATAAGTAATATTTTGAAATTTTCTTATTCAAATTATATATACTCTCTTTTATATATATATATTTAAATAGCAATTTTTACTAAATAAAAGAAGCAGTAAGCAGTAAATTATAATAAGCAGTAATTAAAATTCTATGCAAGTATAAAAACGACTTCCCCTTTTTCAACTAATCCAAGAATTATAGATTAATTATCTTTTGTAGGGAATTAAGATTATGGTATTGTGCTAAATAGAAGCATTCCTATTCTTTACCCTTTGATCTAGGTGCAAAGAACATTGACTAATCTATAGTTAGGCTCGGGATGTTTTATTAGTAGAATGGGTTAATCTAGGCTCACACTACTAGATGTCGAGGGTGGCTATGGTCGGCCCTACCGGTGACCGTTACCTTTCTATAAACCAAATTATTAAAATTTAGTCTGTCACTCTAAATACTAATTAATTTTATGCCCAATAAATAATATCTTCCTATTTATTTGCACTTCACCTTAAACAATCCGCTTATAGCCTGCGATACCTAAGGATTCATGTGATATCTACTAGTTAAGAATTTATCTCCGGATAGGTCTCAAAACTCTTCAACAGGTCTTAGCAAATTAAATGGCCAATTTAATAAGTAATCTAAGATCAGGTATTAATATCATCACAATATTTTAAAATATTTTATATTTAATTCTCCTACAAAATTTATTTAATTTATAATCTTTTCATAGTTGAAAGGAGAAAGATAACTAACAACTCAGAACTCATTAAAATAACACAACAAAATATATTTATAAAACTTTGAGCCAAAGTACAAATACTTATCTGAAGTAATCTTTCAAGAGATCCGCTGACTTCTACTAACTCCAAAGCAATGATGAAAGACTCCAACAGCAATAAACACTCAAAATAAACTCACTGGATACAAAATAAAGTGGCACCCTTAGTATGGAAGAGACTAAATAAAACTAGAGATGAGAGAGAATATGCTAAAATGGGTATGTGTACTAAGAGGGGGGGTTTTGGTGCCATTTTCTCTATAGAATGAGCTCCTATTTATAGAGCTCTGAATTTGACCAGGGGTTGCTTAAGGCATCTCTTCAAAATTCGTCCAAATTCAATGTTTCTCCTATAAGGTAACCGTCATGCCTAGGCGTCAGGATCTGGCGCGCCGGACTCCGTGACCAGGTCTTTCATACCTCTTCACTTTGGGTCGCACCTCTTCGTGATCCAGACCGTTTCCTTGTGTCCAAATACATTGTATCACTTATCCTATATATTAGGAGTAACTTCCAGTCTTCTAGAACCTCCAATAACCGCTTAACACCATCAAAATAACTGCCAAAGTCATTAAAAAAACTTGACAGCGTCTGTATCGATCTGGCGCTTAGGCCCCGGACTCTGGCACCTAGGAGCCAGGCCAATAATTCCAAAATTTGCTCCATAAGCTCCATTTTTGTTCATTTTTGCTCCTTTTTCCTTCTTTTTCTTTCTTGGACTCTTTTTAATCATCTACATCCAAAAACATGAAAATACCTTTCATTAAAGCATAATATCCTTAAGAAATGAATCATAAATAAGGCATAAAAATGGGTATTTTTTAGGTAGATCACCTCCCCTCCCTTAATTCAGTGAATGAACTTATGAATTACTTAGGGGAGGTTAATTTAACTGATTATAGCTAGTTATATCCACCTCATAAGGGAGTGATGCACCAAAAATATATAAAGTTTTTGTTATCAAATTTTACCCATTAGTGGTGATATTGCACTTTAAAGAAAGGTATTTTTGATGATTTATTGCAGGTATGAAGATTTTAGATTATTGGAGTGAAAAAAAGTGAAAAGGAATGAATTCGGAGCAAAAATGAGAAAAAAAGAGCAAAATGGTGGAAAACGGGTTCTGGCGCCGCTAGAGCCAGAATGGGCGCCACCAGCGACATTTTTCAGAGACTACGACATTATTTTGACGATAGAGCACTGTTAGCACCCGATAGGCCAACTGCACCTAAAGTTAGTGGAATTCAAATTTTAAGAGTTTTGGCGACTTTTTAAAGGGATGCCTACGGAAACTCCTGGGATTTTGTTTCTAACTTATAAGTAAATGTTTTTGGATGAAAATGGTGTGGAGTTCACTAGTTCTTTTGTGGTTCTAGTGTAGTTTTAGTGTGTGTTAAGTGTTAGGGTTTAGGAAAAGAGTGTGTTGAAGTGAGATTTGAGAGGAATTCTTCTCTGCGGAGTGAAGGAGAAGGAGTAAAGTGAGAGATTGCTTCTTCCTTTCCATTCTAAAGAGAGCGTCAAGTGTTGTAAAGAAGAGAGAAAATGATTCAAAGGAACTTCATGAGAATTGCATTGGGGAAGAGAATGAGATAAGTTTTATTTTATCTTCTTCATGAATTCTGAGTAGTCTCCTTTATCTTTCTTCTTGCATAGAGATGTGATGATGGATTCATGTAGATTTGTTGTGTTTTAATGTATTAAAAAAATTGTGATGGTTTTTCATTTCGAACTTAATATACCTTTCGATTTTGTCAATTGAAATGTTAAAATATGTTGTTGAACATTAATTCTGGAAGGATTTAATGTCCTAAAACAATAATGAAGAATCCATTCAATTTCCATGGATGAATTGCGTAGTTCATGGAAATTGAGTGCAAATAAATAGGGAAATGTGTTTTGATGGACTTCAATTGGGTGGTTTTAGGGTGACAGGTTGAGATCCCCAAATTGATTCTAAGATTAGTAACTAAACATCAAAGGTTAGCCTTCAGGTGAAGGGTGAGTGGGAGCTCCAAAGTAATAGCAGGTATCCTCCCAGCCTAGCCTTAGATTTAGTGACTAAACTTAAGATATGTCAATGTTCTTTTCATGCTTAGAAGAGGGGGTACTCTTTTAAGGGTAAAGAATCATCTATGCTCCTATTTGATACAATAACAAAGATAATTGTTCCATATCAATCCACACATCACATTCTCATTGCAAGAGGAAAGATATTTTTCTCATATATCAAAAACCTTTCAAATACATAGTTTAGTGTGTCTGCTAGTTATCTGTTTTCAAAGTTGTTAGAAGTAATTGTAGTTAGATTTAATATTATTGTTTTCTGTATAGTGGTAGTAGAAGTAAGTAGTAAACTTTAAGTGCAATTTGAGTATCAGATTTTAGTGTTATATTATATATATTGTGAAACACTTTCTTCTACTTCGTACTTCCCTCTGGGATTGATAACCAGGACTTCATTAGAACCTTGTATTACTTGATACGATACGTATACTTGCATTGAGTGTTCAAACTTTACAAAATCATTATAAACATATATAAATTTGAGTTCATACATTCTTGCATATATAAAGTCCACCGGACAAGTTTTTGGCACCGTTACCAGGGAAGGTAACGAAGTAACTAAGGAAGTATAAAAGGTATAAGTAACTAAGGAAGTATAAAAGGTATTTATTGATAATATAGTAATAGAAAACCTTTATTTCATAGTGTGCAATTGTGTGTTTGTTTACTTTTTAAAAGTATTTGTGTGATTGTATATGCGTCGTAGTAGATCTATAGGTTTAGTGCCTTACGATTCGGAGTTAGAGCGTACTGTCAGAAAAATTAGAAAACAGCAAAAACAAATTTAAAATCCTTGCGAAATTGTGAAATAATCAAGATAATCAGAGAAATGATATTGGAAATTTGCCAAGACTTTTAAGAGATTATGCTAATCCAACAACAGATGAAATTCACATAACTATTCAAAATTTTGATGTTGCTGCTAATTCATTTGAATTTAAACCTGAAATTATTTAAATGGTACAAAATAATTAATTTGAAGGAACACCTAATGAGGATCCAAATTTACATCTCGCTAGTTTTTTAGAACTGTGTGCTACTTTAAAATATGACGGAGTGTCTAGTGACGTTGTCAGACTTAGAATTTTTCTTTTTTCATTAAGGGATTAATGCTAAAGCGTGGTTAAACTCGTTAGCACCTGGATCTAGTAGAACTTGGGGAGAATTATCTCAGAAGTTTTTATCAAAATATTTCCCTCCATCAAAGACTGCTAAACTGAGAAATGATATTACATCTTTTTGTCAGTTTGAATGAGAGTCAATATATGAAGCTTGGGAGACATTTAAAGATTTTCTTAGGAAGTACCCACATCATGCCTTACTAGATTGGTTAATAATTCAACATTTTATAATAGATTAGTGGGATCATTGAGATCTATTATAGATGCTGCTGCCGGTGGATCGTTAATGTCAAAACCTTTTGATGAAGCATACGCATTAATTGAAGAAATGACTACTAATAATTTTCAATGGCCCCCTAAACGGGTAAATCCTAAGAGAGTTGCTAGTGTTCATGATTCATATATGATGACTATGGTAGTTTCTCAAATTGCAGCCCTTTCTAAGAAAATGGATCAATATGGAATGAATTATTCTCAACCACCTCAAGTGTTAGAGGAAAATTCATTTGGATAGATAACAGAATCTCAAACACCTTATGAGACTTTAAATGCTATTAATAGACCTAACAATCTTTATTAAAATTATTATAATCCTGGTTGGAAGAATTACCCAAACTTCAATTGGAATAATAGTAATGCCAATGTTAACCCGCATTGGGGTAACAGTTCTATAAATCCAATTGGAAATTCGAACAATCAAGGAAATACCAATTTTAGACCATCTTATCCTCCTGGATTTAATAGTAACCCACAATTTAAGGATAAGAAGTTTTTTACTGAAGAAATGATTCTGAATATGGGAAATCAATTACAAGCTCAAGGTGTTGCTATGAAAAATATTCAAAATCAATTGGGGCATATTTTCACTACACTTAATAATAGACCTTCTAGAACACTTCCATGTAATGTTGAGATCAATCAAAAAGATCAAAACAAGGAACAACTTAAGGCTATTCAATTAAGGAGTGGAAAAGAATTGGAAAATAGAGTGCAAAAAGAAGTTGAAACACAAAAGGAGAAGGTGGAAATCGAAAAAGGTTCAAACAAGATTTTTCCAGACTTGGATTATCCTCTTGAGCTAATGAAGATAACTGTCGAAAAACCACCACCTCCATTTCCTCAAAGATTGAAGAAACAAAATAGGGATAACAGATTTGGAAAATTTTTGGAGATCCTTAAGAAATTGACGATAAATATTCCTTTTATTGAAGCATTAGAACAGATGCCTGAATATGCCAAGTATATGAAGGATATTCTGAGAAAGAAAAGAAAGATTACAGATCATGAAACTATTGCACTTAGCAAAGAGTGTAGTGTAATTATTCAGAAGAAGCTTCCTGAAAAACTTAATGATCCTGATAGTTTCACTATTCCGTGTGCTATAGGTGAATTTTTTTTTCGGAAAAGCCTTATGTGATCTGGGAGCTAGTATTAATCTTATGTCTTTATCAACTTTCAAAAGGTTAGGAATACGAGAAATTTCTCCTACATCTATGATTCTTCAGTTGGCAGATCGTTCCATTACTTACCATAAAGGAGTGGTGGAAGATGTGTTAGTGAAATTGAATAAATTTATCTTTCCTGTGGATTTTATTGTACTTGACATGGAGGAAGATAAAGAAATTCCAATCATTTTGGGAAGACCATTCCTTGCTACTGAAAGAGCAGTGATTGATGTTCAAAAAGGAGAATTAAATATGAGAGTTAATGATCAAGAGGTGACCTTTAATAATTTAAAATCTATGAAGTATCCCTAAATGGAAAAAGATAATGAATGTTTTAGGATGGAGGTTTCTGAACATTTGAGAAATGATCATTTTGAGAATATATTTGAAAAAGAAGTGGAATATGAAAATATGTTTGAAGAAGAAATTGAAGATGATGAAAATTCAGATAGTAAGAAGAATGAAGATTTGGAGTATGTTAAGGAAAGATTTGAAGTATTAGACACTATGGAAGGTGGAAATAAAAGCTTAATTCCATCTATCATAAAACCTCCTGAACATGAGATGAAAATTCTCTCTAATCAATTGAAGTATATGTTTTTAGGAGAATCATCTACTCTGCCAGATGTTGTATCTTCGTAGTTAAATGATTATCAAGAACAGAAGTTGTTGGAAACCTTAAAAAGATACCAGAAAGCTTTTGGATGGACTTTGGCAGATGTCAAAGGAGTTAGTCCTTCGATTTGTATGCACAGAATTTTATTAGATGAAGAACATAAACCGAGATTTGATACACAGAGATTGAATCCTATAATGAAAGAAGTAGTTAAGAAAGAGATTTTAAAATGGCTGGATGCTGGAATTATTTATCCTATTTCGGATAGTGCTTGGGTGATCCTAATACATTGTGTACCGAAAAAGGGAGGAGTGACTATTGAAATGAATGAATGTAATGAAATTATACCCACCAGACAAATTAATGGATGGCAAATTTGTATTGACTATATGAAGTTAAATGTCGCCACCAAGAAAGATCACTTTCCTCTTCCTTTTCTCGATCAAATGCTAAATAGACTTGTTGGACACAAGTACTACTGCTTTCTGGATGGATATACAGGTTACCATCAAATACCTATTGCTCCTGGGGATCAAGAAAAGACAACATTTACTAACCCTTATGGAACCTTTGCTTTTCGAAGAATGTCTTTTGGACTGTGTATTGTACCTGCAATATTTCAGCGATGTATGATGTCTATCTTTAGTAGTATGATAGATAATGGAATAGAAGTTTTTATGGATGATTTCTCTGTATTTGGGACTTCATTTGAAATTTTCCTAGAAAACTTAGCAAAAGTTTTGGAGCTCTGTGAGAAAATAAATCTAGTTCTAAATTGGGAGAAATGTTAATTTATGGTTGCAGGAGAATTGTGCCTGGGCATAAAATTTCTGAACATGGTATGGAGGTCAATCCTGCTAAAATTAGAGTGATTGAAAGATTGCCACCACCCACTACTGTGAGAGAGGTGAGGAGTTTCTTAGGACATGCTGGATTTTACAGGCGATATATTAAAGATTTTTCTAAAATTACTAATTTTTTATGCTGACTTTTAGAAAATGATAGAAAATTTGATTTTAATGATGAATGCTTGAGAGCTTTTGAATTATTGAAAGAGAAATTAATTATTGCACCTATAATTGTTTCACCAGATTGGGAGAAACCATTTGAACTTATGTGTGATGCGAGTAATTATGTGATTGGAGTAGCATTGGGGCAAAAGCATGATAAAGTTTTCAAAGTCATTTACTATGCTAGTAAAACTCTTAATGAGGCTCAAATTAATTATACCACTACTGAAAGAGAGTTATTGGATATATTATTTGCTTTTGAAAAGTTTAGACCTTATTTATTTGGAACTAAAAGTATTGTGTATACAGAACATTCGACTATCAAATATTTCATGCAAAAGAAGGTTGTGAAACCTAGACTCGTTAAGATGGATACTTCTTCTGCAAGAATTTGATTTTATGATAGTTAATAGAAAGGGAATTGATAATCAATTAGCTGATCATCTGTTAAGAATAGAGTATGATAAATTATCTGAATTTGAAAAGGAAATTACAGAAATTTTTCATGATGAGCAACTATATACTATTATGGGAAGTAATTTGCCTTGGTATGCTGATATTGTGAATTATATTGTAAGTGATATTGTACCACCTGATTTAACAAGGCAACAAAAAAAGAAGTTTAAATATGATGCAAGATTTTATTTTTTGGATGAGCCCTATTTATATAAATAGTGTAAGGATTTGATTATTAGGAAATGTGTGCCACAAGAAGAAATGAATTTGATTATTCAATAATGTCATTATTCTGAATTTGGAGGTCATTTCGGTGCTGATAAACTGCTTTTAAGATTTTACAATCTGGATTTTATTGGCCTACTCTTTTAGAGATGTTTATAGATATATTAAATCGTGTGATCGATGTCAGAGAGTAGGTAATATCTCTAGAAGAAATGAAATGCCTCTAAATTATAATGTGGAAGTTGAAATTTTTTATGTATGGGGATTAGATTTTATGGGACCATTTACTCCTTCATTTGGAAATTTATATATATTGTTTGTCATAGATTATGTCTTGAAATGGATTGAAGCTATTGTTTTACCTAGATATGATGCTCTTAGTGTTTCAAAATTTTTAAAGAAAAATATATTTACAAGATATGGAATGTCGAGAGTGATCATAACTGATGGTGGATCCCATTTCAAGAATAATTAAACTAAGAGATTAATTGAGAAATATAACGTTATTCATAGAATCTCTACTGCTTATCATCCCTAGACTAATGGTTTAGCAGAAGTGTCTAATCATGAAATTAAAAGAATTTTGGAGAAAACTGTGGATAATCATAAATTAGATTGGTATGCTCGATTAGATACTGTTTTATGAGCATATAGGACTGCTTTTAAAACCCCTATTGGAATGTCTCCTTATAGACTAGTGTTTGGTAAGATTTGCCATTTACCGGTTGAGCTGGAGCATAAAACATATTGGGCAATAAAAGAGTTGAATTTTAATATAAAAAATGTTGGAGAAAAAAGATTTATGCAATTGAATGAATTGGAAGATATTAGAAATGCATCTTATCACAATGAGGATTTATAAAGAGAAAATGAAATTGTAGCATGATCGAAAGATATTGAAAAAAAATTGGAATCTGATATGATAGATAAATAGATTGGCGACTCCATAACTTCGACATCGACATCGAGACAATCTCCGACACAGCTCTGAATGTTGACATGTATCTAACTTATTATATGAGACTTTAAATATTATAAACAACCCATATTCTAAATTTTATAACCCGAGTTGGAAGAACCATTCTAAATTTAACTAGATTCATACTACTGAGGGTGGAAACCAACAATGGGAAAATAATCATGAAAATTCTAATAGAAGATTGAATAATCAGGGGAACACAAACTATAGACCTTCATATCCATTGGACTCTAATAAAGATCAATAATTTGAGGATAAGAATATGTCTATAGAAGAAGTCATATTGCAAATGGGAAACCAGTTACAAAGTAAAAATGCTGTGATTAGCAATATAAAGAATCAACTGGGACAAATTGCTAATTCACTTAGCAATAGACCACAAGGAACACTTCCTAGAAACACTGAGATCAACCCTAAAGAGAAAAATAAAGAACAAGTAAAAGCTGTCCAATTAAGAAGTGGAAGAGAGATCGAGGATGTTGTTAGAAAAAGAGAAAAAAAGTTGTGAGAGAAACAAAGGAAACAAAAAGACCTAAAGAACATGTTTCTAAGGATCAGGAAAAATTTAATATCTCCAACAAAAATCAATTTAAAAAGACTACTACCTCCATTTTCTCAAAGACTTAGACAACATTAGTTGGATAAACAATTTTCAAAGTTCCTGGAAGTACTTAAGAAGTTAATGAAAAATATTCCTTTCACAGCTTTGGAAGAGATGCCAAGTTATCAAAAGTTTAGGAAGAAGATATTAAACAAGAGAAGGAAATTTGTGGATTACGAGACAGTTGCACTAAGTGAGGGGTGTAGCACAATACTTCAAAAAATTTTTCCTCAGAAAATTAATGATCCTTGTAGCTTAACAATTCTAGGTGCAATTAGAGAATGATTATGTGGAAAAGCTTTATATGATTTAGGAACGAGCATTAATGTGATGCCTCTATCTATATTTAGAAGGTTAGGTTTAGCCGATATTTCTCCAATTCCCGTAACCATTCAGTTAGCTGATCAATTTATCATTTATCCAAAAGGAGTTATTGATGACGTTCTTGTTAAAATGAATGTATTTATCTTTCCTATGGACTTTATTGTATTAGATATGAAGGATGATAAAGAAAATCCAATTATTTTGGGGAGGCATTTCCTTATTACTAGACAAACTATGATAGATGGCAAAAAGGAGAGTTGACTATGAATATTAATGACCAAAAAGTCACTTTTGATGTATTTAAGACTATGAAATATCCAGCTGAGAGAAAAGTTGATGATTGTTTTTGGATTGATGAAATTGATTGTCTAAGTAAAGATCATTTTTAAGAAAGTTTTGAGAGTAAGTTAATAGATGAGATCGAAATGGACTTTTATGATGAGTTAAAAACGTTGTTTAAAGAATTGCATGTATGTTGACAAGAGGTCTAACATGATGGACATTACCAAAAATAGTAAACTTTTAATTTCATCTGTTGAAAAATCTCACGATCTTAAGATGAATGTACACCATACAATTTTAAAGCCTACATATTTAGAGAATTCATCTACACCACCAGTCTTTATATCTTCATATTTGACTCAATCATAAGAAGAACATGAATTGAATGATGAACAAGATAAAGCTATCGAACTAAGACTTGGAAGAGAATTTGAGGATATATTTCAAAATAACTTTGAGTTGAGAAAAAAGGATAAGGATATTGAAAAACCAATAAAAGAAATTCATAAGGAAATAGAAAAACCAATTTCCTAAACTAAGTTAAATATAGAAAGACCACCCATACCATTTACTCAGTACCGAGGGGAGAATTAGAAGATAACATGAGATAGAAGAATATCCAGTAGAATTTGATCCAGAATCTGAATTTTCTATAGAGAATCTGATCCAAATTTTGGGAGATCTTGAAGTATCTCATAGAGATCCATTTCTTATAAATTTCAAAGAAGATACTAATATGCAAATTAAGAAAATCATTAGTAGAATATTAGATCTAGAAATAAATATGTGGAACAATGATATGAATTAATTTGAAAAAGAAGTGCTGAAAGAAAAATTACAATTTGAAGATGTTATAGGAATTCCTGGATCTGAAAAAGATTGGGCGATTGATCCAGGATCACTTACATGTTATTTTGATCCAGGAGGAATCATTTGTCGGACTAACAACATTAAACCTAGCACTTTATGGGAGGCAACTCATAGTTATCAGTGTAGTTTGATTTAGTGTGATTAAAAGTTACGATTGTTATAGTATTATATTTGCATTAAAGTAAATTGATCAGATTGATTGATGATTGGTGGATATTTGGATTGTTAGTGGTTTGATTTGATCTTTGTTTGTGTCATGAGAGAGGTGATTCCTTAACTTCTTATTATGGCTAAACGTGTATATATTCTTGTAGTAGTTGGATTGACGAATCCACTACGATGGGTCTCACCCGGACTTGAGTTTTACAGGAGACATCTTACTTCCTTTTTATGACTTTGTTTTTATTTGGTAGGATTCATCAACCTATTTGATGAGTATCATGTGGATAATCATATGAAATTCATTATGTTAGATGTTGAAGGTAAGTTAGTGAGATGTGATGAGTTAAAGAATGAATTAACCTCAGTTGTTGTTTGTTAATGAATCTATGAGTCTATCTATTGGAGCTTGTGTGTTTATGTTTGTGAGTCAATTTGAATAAGTTGTTGGAGATGAGAAAACTTATCAAACTTGTTAGCATCTAGCAATTCCTTTATAAAGTTTAAAATGTGTTCCTTTCTATTCTTCAGTTTGTACCTGTTCTACTATGTAAAATTCGTTTATAGTGTTATGTTAAGCATGTTTAGGCTAGATTTACTTTCTAATACAATATTCTAGCATATATTATTTGTTGATATTTTTGTAGGATGTGTAGTAAATTTTAAAAGTTATCTTTTCCCGCATATTTTTGTATTGCATTGTTACACATGTTTGAGCTTAAGATTTGGGGGGAGGGGGGATTTTATTTTAATGATTATTGTTATGTGGAGTCATCTTAAGAATGTTAGAATTTTAAGTATAAAAATGGAGTAGGAAAACTTAGTTGATATTTTTAGTGAAAAGAGTGAACCTAGAGTTAAGAATATTTAATAGAGAACCTGGGAAAATGAATAACTATCTTTAGTATGAAGAATTATATTTTTGAAAAATTAAGAATTCTTAGAAGTTTTATTTTCAAACATTTAAGGCTCTTTTATAAAGTATTTAAAATTAAAAAATAAAGAAATACATCTTTTCAAGTGAAGGAAAATAATAAGTTTTAACTTTAGAGGAGGATAATGGAATTCAAAATCATTTAAGGACTTCTCTAGATATAGAAATCATCACATATAAAAAAATGAAAAGAGCATAAAAAATGGATTAAAAAGATCCTGAAAAAGGAAAAGAAAATGCAAAAAAAAAATAAAAAAGAAAAAAAATGTGAGGTGAAGCTTGAGGAGAGGTCTTAATCAAAAATTGGTTTCACTTAAGTATTTCTAGAGTAAAGAACTTAGAACAATCCTAAGCTTGCTTTTTATAAAAATTATTTTTGAGAGATTTTTTAAGTCTAGAAAGTAAAGTTTATATAATCCGAAGTTTGAAAAATCTGCATATATTTCTGAATTATATAGGAAAACAAATTCCCAAGTTTTATGATAAATATTTTATGCCCTGGGCAAGTCTAATTCACTAGAAGTTCTTCTAAGTTGAACTATCACATTTTTAGAAGAAAATTTTAGAAATTCTAAAGGATGACCCATTAACTCTAATCTACATAATTTATTTTAAAAGTGTAGTATTACTTAAGGACAAGTAATGTTTAAGTTTTGGGGATTTTGTTACGCCTAAGAATGTATTATTTTTCGTGTTATATTTTATAATGATATTGTACTTTAAAGGTATGTTTTCTTGTGTTTTTGGTTGTAGGTACAACAAATTGAAGAATTTGGAGTGATTAGAGCAAAAGGAACAAAAATGGACCAAAATAGAGCATATCGGAGCAAAATGGGTCGAACCGGGGCACACTGGAGCCCTGGAGGCCAAGCCGGACACTTATGCACCTGTATCGGGCAGTTAAGTGCCCAAACATGGAGCTTAGGCGCCACCAGAGGGAGGCTGAGTGCCCAAAATCTGTGCTTAAGCGCCGATGACGGTTTTTTACATATTTTCTAGAATATACATCAGATTTAAAAGATTTTTGAAGTGGTGCTTTGTGCATCTCTTAGAGAATTCGTTGGAAATGATAAAATGGACTTTCTAGAAGGATTTTAGGTGGTTAGAAGGAGTTATTATTGAAGAGAAACTTTTGCACCCTTTGTAAGTTTCATTGAATATGAACACTATTGAAGAGACGCTTAAGCACCTCTTGGGATTATAAATAACTCTTGAACTTTCTCTTGAACTTTTGAGCAATTAGAAGAGAAGAAGAAGGCTTGGACGAAAGCCCCAAGTGGGGCGATAAGGTGAGAGAGAAAGAGAGAGTGAGAGATTTTTTTACTTTCTTTTCACTTTGTTCTTGGAGAGGATTGTAAGGAGATTGCTTATGCTATATAAGGAGAGCCTGATTTCCATCAAAGATTAGTATTTTCTTTGTATTTTTATTTGAATCTAGTACTTTATTTGCATGGTTTTAAAGTGTTGTTCAATGAAAATTTCTTGTTCTTTCTCTAAGTGTAGTGAGTAGTTTTCTTTATTCTTCCCTCTTACAATGAATTAGTATGCATGTGTCAGATATAGAATTGAGTAGAGTGAGAATATATTGTGATGATTTTACTTTGTTCTTCATTTACATGTAAACTTGATCAACTTGCATGTTAAAATTTGTTGTGAGAACATGTAAGAACCGGTATGGTATTGTCTCAGTCAATAATTGGTAAGAATCAGATGAGATTGTATGGATGAGAATGTAATTCATATAATTGAGTACAAATAAATAAGGAGATCAACTTTGATAGGTGTAGAATTAGAGGACTTTAGAGTGACGGACTAAAGCCCTCTAATTTGGTCTATTGTTTTAGGTTTTGATGTGAGATGTTAGCCTCCAAGTGGAGGGATATGAGGGAACTCTAGAGTGAGAGCTAGTATCTTTCATGCCTAGCCCGTCTTCGGAACTATTCAAACTTTAAATTAAACAATGTTCTTTATAGTATCTCTAGTAAGGGTAAAGAATATAATTGCTCATATTTATCACAATCTCTCTCATTACTTGTTTTATTTTTACACATGTCACTAATTTCATTGTATGAGGAAGGGTAATTTTAATATATCAAACCCCTTTTTCTAATTTTCACTAAGTATTTTAGTTTAGAAGTAAAGTAGTATTTTAGTGTTAATTGTAGGGTTTAATTAAAACCAAACATTTATCGACCTTCCAAGCTAAAGCTCGTAGACTAGAATTTCTCTTGAAATCCGCCGTGATTAACCTCGATCTCTATGGGATCGTTATTCGGGGCTTAATCAGAAACCTCTATATTACTTGCTAACTATACGTCGTAAAATCTCATTTTATAATAATATTAATTAAACTCTCATTTGCATCGGCATCAAGTATTTGACGTCGTTGTAAAGAAAGAGACATAATTAAAATGAAGTATAAAGTATAAACTCATATATAAAATGTAAGCATAAATATCAGGGATCACATATCAACATTTCTTTTGATAGATTTAACAGTTCTATATTTCAACTTGTTAAAATGATTATTTCAAAAAATTTAGATGTTTGAAAAATTTACAAGTTAGTTTATTTATAGGAAAAAGAGAACCTCTCAAGGTTAATTCATTTCTATGAAGAAGAGAACGTCTCTTATAAATGGTATCATATGATGATCTCCATATTCTAACAAATGTTTTTTCTCCATTGGTGTGCCCCAGCTATATTAACTCTATAAATTATAGTACCTTCTAATGATGGGGGGATTATGCAAATCTTCATAGCCTATCACATTGTCTATAAAATACAACTGGTGTTTATTATAAGTACTCATCCGTTTTGGATTACTTTTAGTAATGTATTATGCTTATAAGACAAGAATTGTTGTATGCTTGTTTGTGATTATTAAGTTTGACGTTAAGTCTATGTCTTTGGAATTTAAGCCAAATAATTGTCATACGAATAAATCAAGAATTTTATTACATTTGGCCACATAAAGTTATCGCATTGTGAAAGAATATACAAAAACAACAACAAAGCCTTAATTCCACTAAGTGGGTTCGGCTACATGAATCCTTTTTCTCCATTGTGTTCTATTTAGTGTCATATTTTCATTTAATTCTAATAAACTAAGATCATTTTATATATAGTAAGCCCAAGTCTTCCTAGGCCTACGTCTGGCTTTCTTAACTTAAGTCGAATCTAAAACATCGCCTAATTAGGTCATTAGATGGTCGACGTTTAATGTAACCAAACCATCTAAGAAGACTCTCTCTAATTATTTCCGTCACTTGAGCTACACAAACCCTATCATGGATATATTCATTTTGCATTTTGTCTCTATGTGTAAAGCCACTCATCCACCTAATCATTCTCATCTCGGCAACACTTAATTTAGTATTATGCTTCTCTTTTAGAGCCCAATATTCAGCGCCATGCAGGTCTCACAACCATCTTATAAAATTTTCATTTCAGTATAAGCGGTATTTTTTTATCACACAAAAGGCCCGAAGCATTCTTCTACTTTAACTTCGATTCTGCTATTAACATCTCCGTTTATATCACCATTGTTTTGAACAATATACCCGAGATATCTAAATCATTCACACATTTTAATAATTTGATCACTGAAAGTTACATTTCTGTCACTAGAGCTACTATTACTAAAATTACATTCTATGTATTCAGTTTTATTTCTACTCAAACGAAGGCCTTTAAACTCTAATGTAGACCTCCATAATCTGAGCTTTTTCCTTCCTCTTATCCATATGAAGAATATCATCAGCAAAAAGCATACACTAAGGTACATCCTCTTATAAATTTTTAGTAAGACCATCCATAAATAAAGCAAAAAGATATCGGCTTAAAGCCGATCCGTGGTGTAATCCAACAGAAATAGAAAAATATTTTGTCAATCATCTTTCAGTTCGAACACAAGTAACAACTCTAGTATACATATCTTTAATGACTTGAATATAAGTCATATTAACACCTTTCTTCTCAAGAATATAATCTAAAAAGTTTAAGTTTATTTATCCTAAGGTGTGGAAGAACAAATCTTTCTAACTTAGATTTAATTAAATGAAATAATTAAATGAAGTCTTATAAAATTTAATTATAACTTATTGGAATGTCCAAGAAAGGATTCATATCATTCTCAGCCTCCGACGAAACAATATGAAGCCTCTCCCATGCCATATCATTCATTCTCATAAATTAGTTTTTTAACTTAATGTAGCTATCTCACAATCTTTATTCTTGAAATTTTCATTTTGAAACCTTGAAAATAGGATGTATGGTGTACTTTTGGCAGTAAGACGAGTTAGAAAAGTTTGGGAATAAATTAGGAAAATGTTTCTGAAACTTTTATCCTTATAAGTTTGGTGGACAAGCAACATCTACTTTGTTGATGATTTCATTTTTATATATATTTCTTCAAGTTTAAGAAAAACTTGAATTATAGAGGTCAGTTTTAGAATCTAAAGGTTTTTGTTTGACTAAATCTAAAAATTAAATACATTGAACGTAATTTTAGTAATAAAAGATGTAGTGGCATGTTGTAATAATGGGTGATCAAGTCATTAAATGGAGTAGAAATTTTAGGTATCTTAGGTCTACTGTTCAAAGTGAAGGTGATATAGATGTGGATGTTACTAGTATAATTCATGTTGGATGATTGAAGTGGAGGAATGCATAGGGCCTATTGTGTGCTAAAAAAGTGCAGCTTGGACTTAAAAAGAAAATTTAATAAGAATTTGGTGAGAACTGTAATGCTTTATGGCGAAGAACATTGGCCTACAAATGAGAAGCATAAGATTAAGTTAAGCATTGCTAAGATGAGAATGCTCTAGTGGATGAGTGGTTTTACACTAAAAGAAAAATGCAAAATAAATATATCCATGAAAGAGTTTGAGTAGCTATAGTGGCATAAAAGATTAGAGAGTCATCTTAGATATTTAGGTTACATGAAATGTTGACCATCTAATGACTCTATTAGGAGAGTAAATATTTGAGCTTTGACTTATGCTAAAAAAAGGTAGAGGTAAAGCTAAAAAGACTAGGGCATTTTATATAAAAATACGATCTTAAATTAGTATAATTGAATGAAAATATGATACTCAAGTATGCAAAATGGAGAAATGGGATTCATGTAGCCGACCCCACTTAGTGGGATAAAAAGCTAGTTGTTGTTGTTAACATTTATAAATTTTTTGTATTTGCTTCTCCTGCATCTTGCCTAATATTATCTAAAGAAATTTTGTTAACGTTTTGGAAAATAACAAAATAACTTGACCACTTCTCTAATCAACAAAATGAATAATCAACAAAATGAAATTGTAAAGACCATTTCTTATTTCTTCTAATTTTCCACCTTATATTTCATTCAAAAATCAAATAAACTTCATACCACATCTATAAACATCCTAAACCCTTAACAATCGTATAGGACAATGGGGTCCGGTATATCATGTGATGAGCGAATTCATTTATCCTTGCCTCCACTCCAACAAAACCAATTTTACTTCTAAGGTTCCTCTGACGTAAAGCAATTTCTTACAAGGTTAACCCTCCAGTAATTTAAATGCAATACTCCATCAAGCTATTACACCGTAAGTTTTGAAGGACGAAACAATCATTGTTTTAGAAAATTTTAAAAATAGATTTTAAGAATTTTATCTTGGGTTCAAAAACCTTAGATGATGAATATAATGAAAATTACTGTCAAAATTCTAACATTAGATCCCCTATGTGCCAATTTCTATATCAAATTTATAGTTTTGGCATACAACGTTTAAAAAAAAAATGGTAGATCATCAGTTCACATAAAACAAATATTTCTCACTCATACTCACCTAAGGTAACAGCTTAAGTTGCTTGTAAGGTTGCAATTTCCGAAGGAAGATGCATGAACTCTCTTTCAATATTTTACAAATTAATATTATATCTCAAATGCCATTCAACTTGTGGCTGCAAACTCCAAATATTAATCAAGTAGGGCTCCATAAACTCTGATCTTGAGTTTAACTCATTTATTATCGACCCAGATATAATTTGAACAGGAGAAATAGAAAAAGCTACTCAACAAATTCTACTCAACAAACGTATCAATAAATTTTTTACCGCCACTTAGCTAAATAAAAAGGAAAATCTAATTAAAACATTATAATAACAATTAATGTTTAAATAGCTTAAAATATTTATTTTTCACTATTTTTAAAGTATAGTAGTTTCTGAACCAAAACATTTTAGAACTTTGTGAAAGAGTCTCGAAAGAGTATTACGAAAGGAGCAGAGGAAATAATACAAGCTTAATTAGCAGAATGAAAGTCTAAGATCTTAATATTGTGTATACAGTACGTGTATATATAGGTGTGTAGGAGACATTCTGTTGTGAGGAAGAATTGGTTAAGAGTGGAGCAGGAGTATAATTGTTTATCGGGAAGAAGTGAAGCTTTGCTCATTCTATCAAGCTCGAGCCGTACGGTTAACACTCCCCTCAACGTATGATGTGGAACGTAGCGTTAGTTTGTCCCGGAGAATAGTAAATCTGGAATGTGGAAGACACTTCGTGAGATAACTGCCGGTTATCTTGGGAGCTGATGTGTAAGACTTGTATAGCGCTTGAGTGAATGTGTTGGAAGATTAATTGATAATATAGAGCCAAAGTGAATGGTTTGGCGGATGAAATGATAATCTATATATTTAGTGCAGGCGTTCAGTATTGGGTGTTTGTGATTACCATGGCTGAAATGCTCTCGTAGTAGAGAGTGTTGGCATATTGGATGTTGATTGAAATCAGATAGTAGTCGTTGAAGCCATAGGATGTCCAAGGTTGTGGAGGCCAAAGCTCCGTATTCAGCTGCTTCTGTGGAAGACTTGGCTATGGTAGGTCGTTTCTTTGCACTCCATGATACGATGGTTTTGTTGGGATAAGAACAATAGCTGGTGATAGATTTGCGATCAGTGGAATCTGTAGGGCCAGTCAGCGTCCAAGTCTAGATGAATATTGCCAGAGAAAATTGGAAGACTGATCTGTAATGTACCTTTAAGGTAGGGTAGAAGACTTTTGAGATGTTGGTAGTGATGGTCGGGGCGAGTGAGGGTTAGGTACTACAGAGAATCTATCAGTTTGTGATAAAGTAGTAGGTTGGAGAAGGGTGACTGGAATGTAGGTGCTGGGGGTATTCGCAATGGTAAGGGTGTGGATGTGGTTATGCATGAGGACATGCCTGCTTTAGATAGTTTGGTTTGTGTAAGAAGGTAGCTTTGATCTTGCTTGGTGACCAAGATCCCCAAGGAAAAAAGAAATGTTGTCGAGAGTCTTCATTTTGAAGTGTTGTGCTAGGTTGGAGAGATGTTGAATGCAGCTCTTATTATCCCCTGTTAAGAGAATATCGTCAACATATATGAGAATGTAGAGGGTTGTACTGTCTTTGGTATAGGTGAGTTAGCTTGGATCAGCTTTGCTGAAATGAAAACGTAATGACGTAAAAAATCAGAAAATGTGTTGAGCCAGAGTTCTTGAGCTTGTTTGAGACGTTATAGTGCCTTTTTGAGAAGAAGGACGTGAATGGTATGTTTGGGATCGACAGACCGGGGTTTTCTTCATATAGATAGTGTCTTCAAGTTGGTTGTGAAAGAATGCGTTTGAGATGTTGAGTTCAAGGACATGAGCGATAGTGAAAAGTATTTTGATGGTTGGTATTTTGTGATGGGACTGAAAGTTTCATTGTAGCCAGTGTACGGTTCCTGTTTCTAGCCTTGCGGGATGTGCCTGGCTCTGTTTTAGGATATGGAGCCATCGACATGTGTCTTGATTTTGTTGGTCAAGCTGCAGTCGAGAATGTTGTGTTTGGTGGGAGGGGGTACTAATGTCAAAATTGCTTGATTTTGAAGGGCTTTGAATTCAAGAAACATGGCTTGCCTCTGGTGAGGGAATTTATGAGCTTGGGAAAAGAATGTGGGCTCAGTTGATGAGGTGGAAGCTTGCAGGGAGAAGAAATGTTTTGGTTTAAGGGAACTTGGTTGGGAGCGAGTGACCTTGTGATGTTTAGCAGGTCTTGTGGGTTGGATATTTCGAGCTGAGGTCTGATGAGTGCAAAGTGGTTTCGGTTGGATGTCAGCTATGTGAGGGTTAGTTGAGGGTGGAGAATTGATGTTTGTTGTTGATGTAAATGGCTGTGGTAGTTTAGAATATGAAGTGAGAAAAGTATAGGTGGGTGTTGAGGTGGAAAGTTGAGATGATTAGTTCAGGGAGAGTGGGAAAAACGATTCAATTGAAGGTAACATTTCGTGAAAAGAGGTTCTAGATAAAGATATCCTGTGTTTTCGTCATAGCCTAGCAGAATGCAGAGAGTGGAGCAGGCACTACCAATCACTTTGTGATCGGTGTATGTATGGATTTTATGGAATAAGTTTGTAATATAAACTTTTGTATTTGAGGACGGGGATGGAAGATGATTTATAAGGAAGACAGCTGTAAGAAAGATGTTGGGCCATAATGTGTGCGATACACTTGCTTCATCTAGAAACATTTGAGTTGTTTCGATGATATGGCGAAGTTTCCGTCAGTCCCATCAATTTATTCGGGTGTGTAAGGACAACTAATTTGATCAATTATGTTGTTAGGTTAGATTTGAGAAATTTTTAAAATGAATGATTGATGTATTCTCCCACTCCGTTGGTACGGAGAATTTTTATGTTGGTTTGGAATTGTTTTTCATGTAGAGTCTTTAAATGTTAAATGGAAGGGAGCTTCGGATTTAGTTATCATAAGAAACACCTGTGCGTTAATAAATCTCTAGTATTTACATCCTTCCGTACATACAATGGGGAACAATCACCAAATGTCTGAGTGAAAAAGTTCTAAAGGCTTATAACAGTGATTTTTGAGGCTGAGTTAATCGGTGGCCTATTTGGCCATATTACAAGAACTACAAAGAATATAAATGCTTGTTTGTTCTGGAGATGGAGGAGAAAGCTAATCAATGCCGGTGGACAAGCCTGTTGTGCCAGAGATTAGAGGTTATGGTGGCCGCCATGATTGATGGTTGTTGGGTTGAAGTGGATTTTTGAAGGTGGTAGAGACCGTTGCGCATGGACCCTGGAGGAGAATTTGATTGGTCTTTCGGTCCTTAATTTGAAAACCACATTTATCAAAGGATATGAAACAGTTAATCTCAGAAGCAAGTTTGAAGATGGAGAGTCAGTTACGCTCTATAGCAAGGAGCATTGAGATTGTTTGATGATGTAGTTTTGAGTTGGAAGAAATCCTGGCCCGTGTTGGTGATGGGGGGAGAGGTGTCGTTACCTAAAAGCACATGATCGGGATCATTATAGGTGTTGGGCTGCTGGATGTGGTTGATGTTGTAGGTGAGATGGCCGGTTGCTCCAAATCCAGATACCAATCCTCGGAATTTGATGAGTGAGCTGTTAGGAAAGCCTTCCGTGGAGTATTAGAAGAAGTCGGCTAGTAGTTTAGATTGGTGTGATGCAAACAATTGAAGGCGGAGTGTCCTTGTTTGCAGCAGATCTGGCAAATTGTGGATGATTGACGTTTCCCTTTGTATGGCTGGGACTGGTAGCTGCTTCCCTTGGAATTGAAGAAGTTAGTTCCCACCTTACGGTTTGGAGTAAAAGGTTGGCTGCAGTCTTTTAGAGCGTTGAGAGAGATTTGGTTTGTTGCTTGTTGTCCCCAAAGAATTTGAGGAGACGGGTATCTCTTGACTATATAATAGTGAATACAGGTCATCCAAATTTAAGGCATGCAATTTTGTGCGGATTTCCACTTTGAATGCCTGATAATTAGCTGGTAAGCTGTCGAGGATGTAAAGTACAATGTCCTCATCATCGATGGAGCCTCCATCTGCGTAGATGTTGTCAATCAAGAACTTGATATCGGAGAGGTCTTGGGTCATACTTCTGTGTTGCATTGTAATGTTATGCAGTTGGTTGTTGAGTTGTAGCAACTTGGGATATGTTGGAAGCTTAAAGGTGTCTTTCAATGGTAAGCCAGATAGCTGCACAGGTGGGAAGGTTGAGAGCGTAAGGTAATATGGAGGTTGAGAGTGTAGGTTGAGAGTGCTGAGTAGAGGGCGGCGGCTAGATTATGATTGATGAGCATCCAGGTATTGTGGAGTGGTTTTGGATGAATGCCACCTGCATTGTCTGTGCTAGTATTGCTGGGACAAGTGTTTGTTCCAACGAGCAATCAGCCGAAGCCACTTGTAGGAAAGAGTTTCAGGATCTGAGCACTCCATATTGGGTAGTTTTGGTCAGAGAGTTGGGTATGCACTATAGATTTGATATTGGATATGAAGAATTTTAGAGAGGGAGAGATGGTAGGAGCTCCCAGGTTAAGGCAGCAAGCTCATCATTAAGACGATGTAGATGAGAGAACCATCTGGAAGGTGGTTTGAGTAGTTTAGGGGAAATAATGTCGAGCTGATAGCACTGATACCTAGTGAAGAGTCTGGAATGAGTGTTATGAAAGAAGCGAATAAATAATACAAGCTTAATCAAGCAGAATGAAATTATTAGACCTTAATATTACTGTGTACAGTACATGTATATATTGGTGTGTCAGAGAGATATACTGCTGTGAGACGGAATTGGTTAGAGGGGAGTAGAGCAAGTGTATAGGGTTATCAGGTAGAAGTGGAACTCTGCTCATTCTGTTAAGCTTGAGCCATATGATTAACACGTGGACCCTAAAAAAAAGTAAGAAAACTCAAGAAGGTTCCTAACGATTAACCTTTATGAATAACGAAGGTCTGAAGGTCTGTATTAGAAAATATTAATTGTTGAAACTAGATCCACTTGAAGATTAATGATGTGATCTTGAGTTTAAAGATTAGGATTATGAGGAAAAATATTCCCCATTCTATGAGAAAAAAATCATTCCATGCATCGATCAGCAACTGTAGGAAAACAAAAATAAAAATAAATTAAAAGCCAAATGCAACCGCCCAAAGGTAAAACATAAAAAAAGAATCCATCTTGATGACATTGAGGTGTGAACAATGTGATCCAGAAAATGACATTGAGCACTTTCACATTTACAAAACGTTTTATACAAACGCACACCTTACCCACAATTAATAACAATACTTACAGAAATAAATAGACAGTTCAAACAGCAGCCTGATTTCATGTCTAATTCAGTGAAGAAAGTACCTCGAGAAGAGAAGCTGCAAATCGCATCTGTGTTTCTTCGTCAACTGTAACGAAGAGCGGGAAATGAATAAAAAGAGATTTGATTCCATGCTCTTCGGCAAACCGGAGAGAGTGATAGTAGACATAATTGCACACAAAACGGCCCGCGTCGTTCGAGGGAACAACATCGAATCCCATTTCTGACAAAGCCTTAACAATCATTATGACCGGAAGTGTTGTCTGCATTGAATATAAGGATAAGCATTTGATGGCAAGAAAGAGGACGCATTCTGAAATCACAGACAATATTGAGCTTACTAATTGATAGAGTTGATACAGAAAAGAGTAAAATCCAACAAACAAACACTCAAAATTTTCTTAAGATAAACGCAATTTAGTTCCCAATGTGCATTTTCTCCATTCATATGCATTTGCACATGAGCATCCAATCATATTCTAGAATAAAATAAACCAAAGACATACAAAGTTCAAATTGTTGAAAGAAAAAAATAACGTTAGATTGAAAGCTAATTGTAAAACTAATGTGGGAAACTATGAAAGGTATCAAACTTAAATTTTTTTGGGAACCTACTACTTGCAATTTCATTAAGACCACTTCAGTGAAATGCCCAATCAGGCCCTTGCCAACATAAATAGAATACAAGATTTTAGTGACATCAGACTATAGTTTGTTGGAGGACCAGTTCATTTGGAAACTCATGGTTGGTGACTAAAAAAGAAGCCTAAATAAACTTATCCGGCCTCTACTCTGGCAGCGTTCACATTTTCAATGAATTGTGTTATATTTTTCATTTCAATCGTCAAATTCTTTATCTTATAAAATGTGATGACCTGGCCTAGGGCTTAATAAGGTTGGAACTGTGGTAGGACGGCATTAACATTTCATTTTTAATTTTATTTTTTTTACTTTTCACATATTTTTCAGGAACTTTTAAAATATAAAAGAGTCACTGATATCCACAAAGTACAATAAATTCAAAACGACTAGAAATAATAATAATAATCTAAAGATGGCATTTCAAATCACCACTGGACAGTATATCACTATCTAAAGGAAAAAGAAACATTCAGCGTCATACCTAGCAATAGTAGTCTATCCTTCTTTTGTAAATTAAGTCCCTCCTACAAGACATATCAACCTAAAGTTTTTTTTTCCTGAAAAAATTCATTGATTGTAACAGTATGTTTCACTTAGTAAATAATTCTAATATTAAGATGCATTAAATTATTATACCAATGCTATGCATGAATAACCAAACAAAAATGTAGTTCATTTCTTAGTAAAACTGTAAAAGTTCACTTAAATTTTATTCCTTCTGATTTCACTTAACTAATTATCTTTTTAATTTTTTATTAATAATCATAATAGAATTACCATCATACACGAAGGTATCATCAAAATATATATCTAAAAGTACCTTCAAAATTGTACCCAAAGGTGACCTCAAAATTAAACCCGAATGTACCCTCAAAATTGCACCCGAAGGTACCCTCAAAATTGCACCCGAAGGTACACCTTTACCATTTCCTTTAACGTGAGCGGGTACATTATATCTCCTGTTAGTACCATCTGAAAGTAATCTTGTATGATTTAACCTTTACATTTCATTTCTTATCAATTTGAAATCCTTTAAAATGTAACTTATTTTCTCCCATTTGTGATATCATTTCAGATTTTCAAAATTTCATACATTAATGAATTGCTTGTCTTAAATAATTTAATAAAGTAATAATTCCTTTAATAAAACTTTAAATTAATGCATAAAAAAATAATCACTGACCTCAACTTAAAATACTTCTGAAAAATTTTAATAACTTAACTAAACTTCCTTTAACTGACACCAAAGTCAATTATAGATGCTTTAACTTATAAGAATCCTATCATAAAAGAATGACTTAATATATCTAATGACATATAATTAAAATGACATATAAGTAATTATTGAATTTCTTACCTTAAAAAATTTGATTGTTTTCCTTACTTAAAGATTTCTTTTTCCTAGTACAAGACGTTTGTGTCACCTCTCCTTCAAAATTTCACGATTTAATAACTTATATCCAAACATCGCATACAATTAAGCTAAACCTTTAAATAGTAAACAAACACGCACACAAAATGATATATATATATATATCTATATCTATATATATATATATATATATATATATATATATTTTTTTGGAAAGCTACTGAGGCCTATTTTATTGAAATAAAAGCGGTTACGTAAGCTCGAGGAGAGGGCCCAATAGATGGAGCCCTACCTCTACGATACAAAGCTAACAAAAGGATCCAAAAGATCAGATCAGAAAAAGAGCACAAACAATGCCTAAGAACGAGAATGTGATACTCTCGCTCTGTGCCTAGGTGATCCATAAAGTAAGCTCTTTAATGCTACTCCATTACCCTAAGTAACCAATGTATCATCAACTAGAAGTGTATCTCCAGGCTTCTTCTTCCATCGAGACTGATAAATATGTTTGTGCGTTCCGTGGTCTATTGGCAGAGCAGCCTCTCTGAATATCGTAAGTCTCCTCAGCTCCCGGGTTCAAATCCCCCTGTGTGTAGGGTGTGGTACTTGAATATTTGCACATCGCCCTGCCCCAAACCTAATGGGGATGTCGCGTTAGGGATGGTTGGGGCTCGTATAATAGCCTCCGACCATTCCTTTTATTTATATATATAACATAATTAATTAATAAAACTTATAAAACTTAACGCACGGGCAGTCTACTAGTTACACGAAACAATGTCGCAACGTCCCTTCCCTCTTTTCCTTTGCACGCAGACAGCATCGGTGTTCTTCTTCCTCCTCTTCCTCCAGCGTGCACATGAACACAATAGATCCCGTCTGCTCCAATTCTTCTCCATCACACGGCTCGACATCCCTAACACTCGCACACAAGGCGGCTTCGGTTGTGGCTCAACACAAGCAAGCCCTCGCGCCACTTCTTCTCTCTCCTTCCTTCTCTTACTTATTCACTATGGTTATCTCCTTCTTTCTTCCTCCTTCGCACAGTACCTGCGCACGAAGCCGTTACTTCTGCCTTCCATCTCAACTTCGATCAACTAAGGCTCGGCACAGAACAACACACACGGTTTTTCTCTTTTCTTCTCTACTTCTCTTCCTTCATTCCGTGGTTTCTTCCATACTCTTCTTTCTTCTTACTTCTTTCAATCAACTAGGGTGTGTACGATCTTTCTCTCTCTCGATCTCTGTTTCGTTAGTTCGAATGGGTAATATGATTCAGAGTCACTGACTCTTTAAGTCATAACCGAACCGAAGGAGTGCTTATCGTAGTGCATATTCGATTTGTTAATATAATTATTGTTTAACATCTATTTATTTATTTATTTTCTGTTATTATATAAAAATCTCATGAAACTTACAATATAATAATTTGTAGCACCTATGACAATAAGAAAATTAAATGCCATCATGCTGGATGAGCTTACTTTGTGACCATATGAAGATCACATGGGTCAAGTCGGGCGACCTATCCATGGAGCGAGTTTAAAGAACATGCTTGGCTGCGATCAACATTATAAATTACTGATTTAGATCTCCAGAATTACAAATCAACATTATAGATAATCTGAGCCTTTGAAATCACCACATTAAAATCCACATTCTAACAAAAAGTAGGGCTCTTCTCAACATTAAAATTTGAAGGCAAAAATTAGGGTAGATGATCAAAAGAAGGAATCCTGATTTTCCCACTAGAACCATTAGCAAACAAGTTACACTACCATCAATTTTCATCCAACGTAGGGATGTCATAAATTGACCTGGCACGCCAATACGACTCACACTCAACTCGAAGAAATCCGGGTTAAGGTTGACCCGAATACCTTTCGATTCGAGTTCGGGTCAGAGAATTCGCCCCGTTTATTATTCTGGTTCGAGTTTAACCCAAAATCCAAACATGACCCGAATAAGCACGAAATTTTGTTAGCGGATCAAGCTCATATTCGAGTCGGGTTTGGGTCTTAGTTTTCGACCCGTTTATTATCCGGGTTGACCCTATTAGGATCGGGTCATTTTTGGGTCGGATCCGAACCCGACCTGCACACCCGAATTGACACCCCTAATCGAAAGCATCTATAAAGTTCATGATAGGGCTGAACTGCTTCAAATTTGGACAATTTAGAGAAAAAATTGAACACATAAAAAATCATGGGCAAAAATGAACATCTAAGAAAAATAGGGAACATTTTGATAATTTGCTCATTAATGATGATATAAGCTTAAAATAATTTGGAATCTTGCATCATAAGCCTAAGATCCAAGAAAGAGAAATGACAATTTGAAACCTAATCAATCAATACTTATTTTTCAATTTACATATCAATAACCAGTCTCTTCATTATTTTCCAATTATTACTAACGGTCTACATTACTATATTAGTGATTTTGTTGCAGGACTGGCAAATGGATTAAGATGAAAGTGGAAAAAAAAAAGGGAAAAACATTTCTATTGATGCGTAGAACGAAGCAACATGCAAATAATATCCCACTCACAAGTGTTTAAGATATATTATTTGTAGTCCCACATCCTATTAGAAACAAATTACTAATAAAAATAAGCTTAAACCCTGTTAAGTAAAAGCTGTGTAATAAAACAATAAACATAGAAGTGAGTATAATGATTTTGGATAATTAATTAGTTGCATCAGTTCTCTATTTTCAAAAAACAAATTAAACTCGAATCTAGAAAGTTGGCTAATACAATTATCTGGCAGGTGATAGGCTTAAATGTTTGTAACATTAGAAGTGGAGGAAACTGTTAATTTTAGTGCAAGGCAAAGACAACCGTTGACATTAATACATTTGGCAATTGAAGAGGGTCCAGCTATATCAATTTTAATTTGGACTAATTACGTGTAGGAAAGCACTCTTTGTGGGTCATAACAATTCATCTGGAATGAGAAAATTTGTACCGTAATGGACGTCAGAATGTTTTCTGTAGCTAGAATTAGTAGTGGGATTTTTTTTTATATCTTCAAGTGTGATATCAAAGTTGTCAACCATCACCACAAATAGCTTGGTTCAAGCTTTAGAAAAGTCTATGAGAACAATGATATGCCTAAAAAGGAGTTCTCGTGTACACAATATTGAATAGAGATGCACAGGTAGATCAATTTGTCGATGATATGAGTTCAAAAAAAGTTCTGTCTGAAGGCAATTCCACAATCTCAATAAACATAGTTAATAAATTTATCATTGTGGTCAGAAGTCGTGCTACAAAAAGAACTTGAAAGTCGAATGATGTCTGAAAGGATAATTCATGCAACTTTAAAGGAATCAAAATTCCTACGAGTTACCACGAGCTTCATTTCTTAAAAGTGATCAGCAGCCACATAACAGAGTTAACTCCACATTTGGTCCTTAGAGGCCTAAAATGAGGTTAATAATGAGTTCCTCCTAAATAGACTCTAAAATTCGTAGGGGGGTATATAGTTCAATGTTTTGCAAACCTATTTTGTAGGTTTCACAGGTGGAGTAATTCTCAATGTATTTGTAGACATGCTGACGAAGTTTAAGCTATAAAAAACATTCTGTAGGAAGAAAAGAGTCTTATCCCTTATACTGTCATCAACTAGTCCTCCATCATGTCTTAGAATTGAGCTTGGTGTTAGTAATTCACATTTTATTACCCTTAAAGCAAAAAACCTTAATATTATAAATAATCCTATTTAGGTGAGTGATTCAAGCATTGCTTCCATTTATCGGATTATTCATAATCTGTGGCATGTAATTCACGTGGTACATAATCAAACTAGCTCATCTGCTAAGCATGTCATCCATACAATTAGGGATGGGCATCCTACCTTCTGCACAGGAACAAATATGAGCTAATATGGGAACATTACCAAAAGGGCATGCATTCAATTGAGATTCCGTTGAGTTTAAAATTGCAAAGATTGATGATCGTTGAACAAGATAAATTCTTAAAATAGTAAATAATGCTCCCATTATTTGTGCTCAAACAATGTTTTAGGAGTACTATTCATAAGTGGGCCATTTTTGCCGGTCAGTGCTCAATATGTCACTAAAACATAAAGAGGTTTGCCATCTTGGAACATAGAGTTCTTATTCTACAACAACAACAACAACAACAAAGCCTTAATCCCACTAAGTGGGGTCGACAACATGAATCCTTTTTCTCCATTGTGTCCTATTTAGTGTCATATTTTCATTTAATTCTACAACGTACAGTTCTTATTCTAAGGGCCAAAAATTATTTTCAACCTGAAATTCCTTTCCAAGGTGGGATACTCTAATAAATGAGCATAACAGAATTTATCTTTTTACTTCTTAAACTAATCCTCTGGGATGCATTCCAGGTGAACATTTCATTGTTAAACAATTAGTTATTGGACCTATGATTGTGATTATGCTACAAATAAAATAAAATAAATAAAGTGAAATGAAGGTAACTGCAGATGTCTTTAAGTGACTTGGGTGGAGACCAAGATTGGATTACCCAAACATAGAAAGATTTGCCTATATGCTAGCAACGCCAATGTAAAACCCAATTTAGATAAATTGAGATATAATTAGTTACCCATGAGACGATGAGGATGGACTTGAGTGTTGACAGTTGTCATTTAGCAAAGGGCTGAAAACAAAAAATATCATTGAAATACATGACAAAATTACCAAGAAAATGTTAACGTGCCTCACTCATCAACCACATAAATGTTCTGGGAACGTTAAAGAGGCTTGATGGCATAGTTTCCGAGTTTTGAAAGCGGTCCTCCATTCACCATTTGCTCGGAACTAAATCTGATAATAACAAATTCGAAGGTCCTATGTTGAGATTATGGTTGTGCCATCTATTTTTCCCAGCTTGACTTACAATTGGAGCAGAACATTGGAATATGAAATTAAATAATGATCTTGTTAATCACAAGACTCGTGCATATGCTGCAATTACTATCTATTATGGGAAAGATTAATGCAGGTATAACGCATAAGCTAAAGGCCATATCGAGTGAGTTATGTTTGGGTCAAGCATCCTTAAAATCTTGCAAAATCTTGAGCCAGGTGCCATTTTATAGTGTGGTAGGCATGGTGATGATGCTCCCGGAATAAGGCCAATTTGATGTAGAGTTGTTTGTAATGGTGGAAGTCAATCGAGTAACACTTGAGGGGCAACATTAGCAAAGTGTGCAATAAATGAATTACCATTGTTGGATTGATAGAGAAAGAGGATTGTTGTTCAACATTAAAAGTAGCAAACAGGCTAGTGTGTTCGCTAAAAGCTTCTAGTAAACCTAAGCTCAATATAAAAGTAAAGATGGTGTCACCCATACTCAAGCTAGTGGGGAAAACAGGTGTATCTTCTTCTCATTCAATCAAGCATGTAGATGTTGGTACGCAGTCGCACCATCCTAAACATTATTGAATAGTCATGAAAAGCCGGAAATGATATGGCGTACAACCATGTCAATACCATAAATATTACTTCAAATAAGAAATATTTACCAATGGAGATCACTTTACACATATCCAAGCTACCAAAGTTAATTCCTTTATGAACTCCATTGATTTTATATGAATTTGAGTATTTGATGATTTTCAAACTGAGAGATTTAACCATATTACTAGAAATAATATTTTCAATGAATCAGTTATCTACGAGATCACAGACCTACTGGAGTGTAAACTTTGTCTGCAGAATGGGGTAGGGGTTGCAAATTATTTGGTTGTATTGGAGCTAATAGCACCTTCACGGGAATGCAAAATAAGAATTCACCTTCATCACCTGGGACATCTTTGAACTCTTTCGTGACTTGTGATGGGGAATATTGCTTATAGCTAACTTCTTGTTCAACTTCCAGCAATTGAAGTTGATGCCTTTGAAGGCAATCATTTGATTTAAGTCTTAACTAAATGCACTAAAAAAGTTTGGAATGATTAGTTTTAAAATAAACATTATTGTGTATTCCCTCTATTTTCGGCAAAGCATTATGGTTTAGTTGTCCCTTGATAGTTGCAGTGGGATGCGATTGAGACTCGATTGCTATTCAGTACAAGTGAAATTAATTGCCTGCAATAAAGACAACTTAGTTATTTGCCAACTTGACATGGTTGGCATCTTTTAATCCCCCAATACCCTAAACTATCACCAGTTGTGTGGATTCATTAAGGATGTTACAAGCTTTTAGAAGGTATAATTCTTCAGTGTAAGCACATGGGAGCGTGTTCCCTATAATTATATACAACTTTGATATTGGAGATATAAACTTTATTCATAATTTGTGGAGAAATGACTTTTCAATACTTCTTTTATCTTGACCCAAATTTTGATACAATTCTTTCCTCCATGAAACAAAGTTGTAGCCAGTAATCACAACCCCTCTTCTTGGTTTGCACGCAATATATTTCAAACGTTTCTTCTACTAAAACCTCAATGTAGAGAATGATGGCATTTATGGCTTGCTACCAATGTAAATAAACATCAGGGTGGCCATCAAAGAAGGGTAATTTGTGTTTTACACTGGAATCTCCATAAGACTTTTTAATACCCGTCGTCATCAAGGATAACGATCTAAAGCTATTTGTGCAGTTTCAGGGTCGGCATTAAAATAATTAATTTGAAACTGTCGGCGTTAAAATAATTAGTCTGCAGGTGTTTATCTAAACCTAAGCAAAGAAAGGAAAATAAGCTTTAGTTGACAAAAAATGTCCATGCGGTCACAGTAGTTCTCTATTCATCATCAGAAAACCTTCATGTGCCGCGTTCCCCGATTTTTTGGTTGGCATCTGCAAAATCAGTTATAAGTCCAATCCGCCTATGTGCAGCTAAATAGAGTGGTTAAGCACATGAGTTTGGTTAGGAGCTCGTATCATAAACTCTGGCCAATCTTTGATTTAAATTAGAAAAACAAAAAAAAAACAAAAACACCAAAGGACCTTCATGAATTAGTATGCTAGCTATATTAACCAATAAAGACTTCAGAGAGAAGACAGTGTTGCTCCTCTTGTCGCAAGACTCCATCAATCTCCATCACAATTTGGTAAAATTTGATAATCAAGGACTACAATCTCTACTCTAGAGTTTATTGTGCATCACATAATGTATCTATTGAGATTTATATATAATGTAAGGTTCTATTTGTAAATAGAAGAAGTCTAAGGATTTATTCGCAAATGTAGTATAGCTCTATATCAACCAAAACGTTAATGAAATGAATAAGTTTAATTGCAAATTCCAGTTTAGTATCAGAGCTCTAACTTACTGCATCCAACTTGATCCAGACTTCTTCAATTTCGTCTTCTCGCGCGAACAGTAGGATTGTAATCGTCCTCACAGTTGTGAGTTGGGATTGCGAACGACGAACAAACGACTACCAGTAGGATCAACATTGTATCGCAGTCATGAGCTGGTATCACAAACAAAGAACGAAGCGAGATCGCAAACGAGCTGGGAGCTGGGATCGGGAAGCAGATCGCTCTGGGAAGGCGACAATAGGATCGCAGCTTGCTAGGTAGGATCGTGGTAGAGAACCCTTGCGATACAGTCACTGAGAAGACAACTACGGGATCGCAGGTTGTGGCTCAAGGCTTGTGGCTTGATGCTGTATAGAAGAGGCGAAGGGGAGAACAGCAACACGGCTTCGGTGTGAGGAGGAAGCAGCAAAGCACGCTATTCCAACATCTTCTGTTTAAGCGTGAGGGTTGCAGCTAGATGTAGCAGAGACGAAGCAAAAAGAAAAACAATAAGCCTTTGGTGTGAGGAGAAAGTAGTGGAGAAGGGGCTTCATGCAGTGTTTCTGTGCAACTCCAATAGAGACGAACGGTTTGAACGTCCACGTGAATAGAGACGTGCAATCCATTTTGTGTGGTGTGTGATCGACCGAGTCGTGCTTCCCTTTCGTTGGATTGTGTCGCGTGAGAACAATGACTATGGTTTCGTGCAGATGAGTTAAAGAAGGGGCATCAGACTTTTGTGACTCTTGGTCACGCGAAGAATTTGTGACGGCGTGGAATAACGATAAGGAATTGACTACATCGAACTCAAGAATAACATATGCTTAGAGGGAGATATGCAGGTGCTACAACTGTGGAGAAGTGGAACACTTGGGCAAGGTGTGTCCAAAGCCACCAAGGAGAGAAAGAAGGGTGGACGTGGATCATCTAGAGTGGGCTACCGGGTAAACATGATGGTAGCAGAGAATGAGGGAGAGACAACAGTGGTCATTACCAATGAGGATTGCAAATTTCTGAAAATGTTGAAGAGGAAGCAAAGAGAAGCATGTTGATGTCACTGTGAATGCATCTACTTTATCGTCATCCAAGGGGAACACTACTAGTTATGCTCGCTCAGTCAAAGGTGCTCGTGATACACATGCTCTTGCCTCTAAATCCACCACAATTTCACTAGAATGGATAATAGATTCTGGTGCATCTTGACATGTGGCAGGTGCCACTAGTGAGTTCTTTTCCTATACCTACCTAGTAGTTCCAGAGAGCATTCAGACCGCTGATGGGAGAACACAGTCCATGGTTGATAAGGGTACGGTGAAGTGTACTAATTCTATGATTTTGTCCAATGTTTTGCATGATCTATCTTTTCCAGTGAACATTTTATCCATTAGTGTCATTATACTCCACTTAAAATGTATTGTTTCATTTGATTTTCCAAAGGTGATCTTTCAAGAGAGGAGACTAGCCGGAAAATTGGGACTGGCATATAGCATAGTGGACTCTGATACTTCGATAAGGAGGGAATGGATTCGGCATTGGCATCCATGGTTGAGAATGCTGGAGCGGGAGGATCTAAGGGGAGTGTGGAGGATGTATTATTGCTATATCACAAGCGCATGATACACTCTTCGTTTAGTCTATTGACTCGTTTGTGCCCATCATTGTATGAAAAGATAAATAAAAAAACTTATGTGTGATGCTTGTGAGTTTGACAAGCATACTAAGAGTTTTGAAGTTAGTTCTGCTAAAAGGAGTTCTTATATTTGTGATTTGGAGCATTCAGACCTTGTTCTACAACTTCGATGGATGGTTACAGATATTTTGTGAATTTCATTGATTGATTTTCTCGTATTAGTTGGTTATATCTGATAAAAAATAAAAAGTCATCTCCTTGCCTATTTTAAAGTCTTTCACAAGGCGATTAAGACTCAATACAGTGTTGTAGTGAAGGCGGTTAGGTCTGATAATAGGACAGAGTATGCAAACAAGGGGTTTAGAGAAAACTTTTCAGCCCAATGTATACATCATCAATTTGAAATGTTGACCTATTCAGGAATCTTTGGATCTATGCTTATCTTCAACTCCCTGAAGCATTTCGTCACTTGCTACGCCCTTCCTCGTCTCTGGGTGCCTAGGTATCCACCGTAAGCCTTTCCTCGTTTGAATTTCACTCCCCGATGGGGGTTCTTTTCACCTTTCCCTCACGATACTAATTCAATATTGATCACCCAGGATTATTTAGCCTTGCAAGGAAGTCCTTCTGATTCACTCGGGATTCCACGTGCCCCATGCTACTCAGGTCAAAGCGTAAGCTAGTGATATTTCCGACTACTGGACTCTGGCCATCTAGGGTGCAGTACTCCACCGCTTCGCCTTGCAGCATGACGATTGAATTGCTCTCGCACAGCCCCATTTTCACGGTTTAGGCTGTTCCCATTTCACACGTCGCAACTACAGAAATTGCTTTTGCTTCTTTTCTTCTAGATACTAAGATGTTTCAGTTCGCCAGGCGTAGTGAAGGTATTGAAGTCTGATAAAGAGACAAAATATACCAACAAGCGGTTTGGAGAATACTTTTCAGCCTAAGGGATGCATCATCAAACTACATATTCATACACATCAGCAAAAAACAGATTAGTAGAAAGGAAAAATAGACACCTTTTAGAGGTAGCTCGAAGCATAATGATCACGATGAATGTCACAAAGCACTTATAGGAAAAGTAATTTTGAGAGCATCTCAATTGATCAGTAGAATGTCCTCAAGAGTGTTGGATTGGAAGTTTCCTTATCAAATGTTGAAAGGCGATAATAGTGGGATCTTTCCATTGAAAGTATTTGGATGTGTATGTTTTGTGAAAGACAACAGGTCATCTATAGGGAAGATGGTCCCAGAGCTGTGAAATGTGTGTTTGTGGGGTATTTTGCTACTCAGAAGGGTTATGTATGTTGGAGCCCAATCAAGCATAGATTCTTTGTGAGTATAGATGTATCATTCAGAGAGTTTCAACCTAACTACACTTTAGAGGTGAATTCACCCTTCAGTAACTCAACAATCACCGGAGATATTAGGCAAGAGAGTGTTTAGTAGTAATAGAGTGGTGCAAGTGAGAGAGGATGTGGATGAATCCACTGAGGAGACAGAAATCGAGGAGATTAACCCCAGTGATGATGGGATTCGGACTGAAAGTGAGCTAAGGGTGTATGCACGGAGGAAGAAGCAAATTAAGGGAACAGTTCCTGTTGTGCCAACAAGTACATTGTCCTAGTCTTCCCCAACTCCTAAGACACCTAGAACATTCAACTTTGATTCAAAACTCTCAGGAGATATTATTCCTCCTCCATCTACTCCTCATTAATATTAAGGAGGACCTCCCCCAGCAATGCGAGATATTCTCCTAATCATTTTGGGTGGGAACTTGACATTGCAAACTTTGTTTCTCATTCTAATATCTCACATTTGCATGGAGCATTCATTGCATCATTGGATTATATCTTTATACCTATGTGTTAGCATGTTGCTAAAAAGGATCACAAGTGGAAAGCAAAGATGCATGAAGAGCTTCGAGCTCTTGATAAAAAACGAACATGAGAGATTGTACTACTACCAGCAGAAAAGAAAGCAGTTGGACGCAAGTGGATATTTACGGTAAAGCAAACTCCGAAAGGGAATGTGGAAAAGTACAAAGCACCACAATTGACAATAGAGTATAGTCAAACGTATGGCATTGACTGCGATGAAACCTTTGCAACAGCTACAAAGATGAGCATAGTGAGGACATTGGCTTCTCTGGCAGTGAATGGTGGATGAAGACTCCATCAACTGGATGTGAAGAATATTTTTCTTCATGAGGAGCTACTGGAGGAGGTATATATGGAGATACAACCACGATTCAGTACATCCCAGACAATGGGCAAAGTGTATAGGCTCAGGAGGTCACTATATGGCTGAAGCAGTCTCTCCTTGAGGATGAAAATGGTTGGCCTGGGATACCAGCAGATCAATGCGGATCACAATGTATTCTTTTGGCAATATGAAGGTCACACCACCGTACTTGTTGTGTATGTAGATGACATTATTATCACTAATGATGATGAGGCAGCAATTGTTAACTGAAGGGAAGATTGGGGAATCAATTTGAGTTAAAGGTTCTGGAAAAGCTCGGATGCTTTCTCGGGATTGAAGTGACTCATGGACCTGAAGGGATGGTCTTGTCCTAGAGAGTATGTATTGGATCTTCTCACGAAAGCAAGTATGCGGGCGTGAAAAGTTGCAGACTCTCCAATTGATCAGAAGATCGAGCTAAGTATAGAGGCAAGTGAATCAGTTGATCGTGAGAAGTACCAAAGATTGGTGGGTTACCTAATCTATCTATGCCACACTCGACCCAATATTTCTTTTGCAGTAAGTGTAGTAAGCCGCTACATGCATAATCTAAGGAAGGGTCGTATGAATGCAGCGTATCAAATTCGGCGATATTTGAAGAGTGCACCAAAAAAAGGGATGATATTCAGAAAGAATTAGCATGTAGATATTGAGAGCTTTTGTGATTCTGACTGGGCAAGTTGTGCTAATGACAGACGATCTACAGCAGCATACTGCATGTTTGTAGGTGGCAACTTCGACTCATGGAAAAGCAAGAAAAATTGAGTTGTAGCAAGATCAACAGCATAGGCAGAATCTAGGGCCATGACTGAAAGCCTTGTTGGTTGAACTCAAAGTGGATCGGGGAACTCAAATGAAATTGTGGCGTGACAACAAGTAGGCAATCAATATTGCTAACAACCCGATGCAACACAACAGAATTAAACATGTGGAGATTGATAGATTCTTCATCAAGAAGAAGCTGAATAACAAATTGTTGGAACTAAGTCATGTAGCTACTAGAGAGCAGGTGGCTGATTGCCTCACTAAAGGACTTAGCTCAATGGAGTTAATTGAATTATGTGACAAGATGGGCTTAGTGAATATATTTCGCCCACCTTGAAAGAAAGTGTTGAGATTTTTATCTAATGTAGGGTTCTATCTATAAATAGAAGTCTAGGGGTTTATTTGTAAATATTGTATGGCTCTATATAAGCCAAAATGTTAATGAAATGAGTAAGTTTAATTGCAAAATCATTACAATTGTATCTCAGTTTTAATTTTTGTCATCAGCCTAGTCACCATCCACCATGATCAGTTTTGTGAAGTCAATATTTTGCAAAGTCAACCAATGGATGAAAATAAAGGCTGAAGAAAAGGGAAAATACTTTTTATTAATAACTATAATAAAGCATAATACAAATCAATCCCCACTAAGAGGTACTTGGGAACTATTTGTAGTCTCCATTTCCTAATTAAAAAAAAATTATTAATGACAAGAACAAATACAAGTAAGCAATAACTATGAAATTAAGACAATAAACATAGAAGTGGACACTACATGGAAGACCATTTAACATAAGATTAACTCATCTAACTACTAAAGGCCTCAATCTCATATGGCCATACACAGCATGAATGGCGCTGATTACAGATAATGCTAAGCTTCCAATGAACAAAATGTAATGTAGGACCTGCTTCTTTAAAATAAAATACTTTTTAGTAAGATGCTGATTACCACAACAAGCAAAAGCATTAAAAAGAACATTATACCTCCCTAGTCTGCGTAATTGCTCCATCAGATGGGACAATGGGAACTTTCTGGCAAGAGAAAGAAGAGCAGAATATCAGGTCAGAAATCATCACAACACTATGATAGTCAAAGACAAAAAAAGGTTTCAGCTTACATGGGGCTTCCATCCATGCTCATCTGGGCAACGGAAAGTAGCCTCATTGACAGCTTGGTTCTCAACTGCGAACTTCATTGCACCACTATTAACTCCAAAATGCAGCTGCTAAATCAAATTCTAATTGATAATCATGGACGAATGACCGATTAGAAATAACATGACTAAAGTATATAGGAAAATTGTAAAAAAGATAAGTGCTAGCAATATGATGTAAAAGGACGAAAACATGGAAATCAGACATATGTAATTCTTTGTTGTTGGAGACCATGATTGCAATCTTCATATAACTTAGAATGATGAATTCAGTATATAAAATAAAAAAATAAAAAATAATAACATATGATGAGGCTACAAGGAAACTTCTAGCTGCCACATAGATAAAACTTAAAATGAAAAAATAGGCATCCGAGGCATCTTAGTGACACATCCAATCGGGATTTTGACAGAAAAACATGCTGGTAGCTCAAACAAAAAAACAGATTTTATTTTTTAAACATCATAAGGTAAAATCACGAGAGTATAAGATTGCAGCTGCCATTTCAGAATTAAAATTATAAACTTAAGAAAGAGGCAATCCTTTCAAACATTATGCTGATTCAACTATGTCAAGTTTATCATTAAAATCATTAAAAAGGTAATATAAAACAGAAAGGCTTAATGCAACACAGATAGGTTACTAGAAATATGTAAAGCCAATTCGTATTAGGATCATTTCTATCATATGTTGAAGGCGTACTGTACATGGTAATTAAACGGAAGAAAAAGTGCCCATTCACAAACTAGGTAGAGATAATATATTTCTTCAGTTAAGTAATTACAACTAATAGAGTGAATAAAAAGCTAAAACTTTTGTGTAACAAACTACAAAAACAACATAATAGTTTGGTTGCTTTTAAATAGAAATCATGTTTTAAGCAAGAAATTTCTAGGCTCCATCATTTGCATGGGTGTAGATAGCTTTCGACCATAAAATTAACTTAAATCCCTAAAATGTGATGATTTTATTTTAAATCCAAATGAGTGAAAATAAAATCATCACTTCTTAAAACATGCAGTCAATCTTCAAGTAACCGAATGAGCCTTTAGATGAGTTGAAAACTTGAAATGAAGTTGGAAAAACTTAAAAAGTTTTCTCATTTGGCAATTGATAGCAGTAGATCACTCAATAGAGAATACCCAGCAATAGTTAATCTGAGGAGAAAAAAAATAGAGGTCTGAATGAGAATATCTAAAATGGTCAAACAATCAACCAATTAACTGCCCTAAGAGCATCCTGACTGATTGCCCCAAAAAATTGCATGGTATATGAAACATTACGGATTTTAACTGCCCATTTAAAAGGATAGTTCAGCAGCTGGATATAAAATACAGGTTAGAAATTTATCCTTTATTACACCACAACTCATTACATTAAATATTCAACAACAATTTAACGTGAGGATGATAGATGAACAACAAACCCAAATAACACTCCCAGAACTTGGGAATTGATTATTCTTGCCACTCGAAGAATTTTCCAATATTTTGTAAAGTTGTTCAACTGTCCCTTCTCCAGCAGTGTCCAGAACAGTGCAGTTTCCTAGAAGAAGGCCCTTTGGTAATCCCTTTTTCTCCATATATCGTCCCAAATTATTTACAATGGTTTCTGTAGGATTCTCCAAGACACCTTGAAATTTCTTAAAGCCGGTAACATGAACAGTCAATACTGGAGGCCCTTCTGAACCCATTGATTAAGAAAGAATGTAATAGACTGACGCTGTTCAGCACTTGAACAATTCAAAATGATGGATATCGCAGTCACAAAATTATTGACTTTTTCCTCCTGCAAGAATGGAAAAGTTGGCAAAATGAAATACAGCAAAAATCAAACTGCAAACATTTTTTTTTTTTTTTTTAGTTTGGAAACTTGGAGGTGTTGTTCCATGAAAGCAAATGCTAATCAAGCAAACATCAAGCGCAAGAACAAACTATAGCAAACTAATTTTGAACAACTCAAAAGGATCAGAGGAAAGAGGCTTTGAAAATGGTACATCTAGCTTTATGCCTTGAACAAAAAGCTTACAAGCAAGTACGATTAACTAAAAGGGTAGGAAAAAAAAAAGTTCAGATATGACAAAAAAATGAACAACACAATTTATACGGCTGGGCTTGAATAAAACCACTTTTATAAGAGAGATTAGAGGATCCAATCCACTAACAACCACAATCATGATAGATTATAAAAATAAAATTGTCAGTTTTTCCTAAAATAAGAGTGAAACGCGCTAAATAAAGGAAAAGAGAAGTCTTAAATTTCAACACTTGTAAGAGAAAGTAAAACTGAAAGGATAACAAGAAAAAAGGTAAAATGTTAATAATTAGCCACTTAAAAAGTTTCTCAGAAATGTTTCATCGATTTATTCAGACAATATTTTGAACCCCTAGAAATGAAGAACTTGATATTCCCATATCTTTCTTTCTCCTAATCTCCCCACTTAACTCTCTTCTCAATTCCTCTCAACTCTTTCATAGAAAAAAACCTCAAGTTTGTCTAATGATTCCATGACACTCAGGCTTTCACACAACTTATTTAGCCACCAACCCAATGCAGAACTACCAAACCAATGCAAAAACCCACCCCATCATATGATTCATGAATGATACTAAGTCAATACCGAAAAAAGGAACAATTAAAAAAGAGTAATGCATGTTGGATCTTTGAAACAGTTCGAACCATTTCGATAATAATAAGTTTTCTATGTTTTACCGAGAAGGTCTACGGTTCGAGTCTGTATAGCCCTAATACATTCCATTTTTGTTTTGTATAGAAAATTGAGTAGTAGTAGGAACAATAAAATAAGCACAATAATTCATTCCAACGGACTTAATTCGTATTTGTCAAATCTCGGATCAAATACCCATGGTTAAACAACTAATGAGATCTAGCACCTGAAAGGATTGATACAATTAAATAATTTACATACATAGCACAAAATTCTTATATATTTACATATCTCACTCCTAAACTTTCATATTTGCATACAGAGCACTCAAATCTTTAATATCACATTAAAAATAGCCTATTAAAAAGTGAAATACATATTTTCAGGCACAGGTTTAAAAGAACAAAGTGCTATGTATGTAACTATGCATGCATAGGTGTGAGAAATGTAAACACATAAGAATTGTCTGCTCCGTATGTAAAATTCCGTTAAAATAAATAGATTTAGTCGTAGAAGTCGCCAACAAATTACCAAAAAAGTAATCATGACATCAAGTCCTAAACAAAGGCACGTGAAAGAGTTGTTAAACGTCTTAGGGATCCTAACAAAAGTGCTTAGCTTGGTAAAGGATCTTCTAAAGAATAAATAAATATAAAAAATGTTATGCCTCAGAAAAAAAAATCGTGCCATAAGCGATCAGAAAACTATCAGAAAGAAAAATTCAATAGTCATATGTGTGCATCGCTCAAACTAATAGATCAATAACGATAAAAATCCATAGCCTGCCCTCCAGTTAATGCAATGCACAACCGGTGTCACAGATTCAACTCACAGAGTACAGACCAGCAGTAGAACATCGACCTCACAAAAAAAAAAAAAAAAGAATCTATCCAGCAAAGCATGCCATCGGACCAGAATTAAAACGTAAACTTCAAAAATAAAATTGGACCAGAATCCATGAGGTTAGAAGCTATTCAACACGGCCATCATTTAACATGCACGACAAAGGCAGCAAAAAATCTACCTTCTCCCGCCTGGAAAAGAAAATGTGATCGTGCTCGAAAACTGATATTGGAAAAGCTGGTGCAAAGGGAATACCAGAAGGTCGAAAACTGATGTGTGGAAGATGGTGGCACTTCCGTTGTCGGAGAGCTTCGGAATAACAAAATAAAACTTTCGGAAATCGTGAAGGAAGAGTTCACGGAACAAATAATACTTTTGGGTGATTTATTGTTTTATCCTTTTTTTTTCCCCGCTTCGCCCTTATTGTGTGCTATATAATTATTGCATAAATATTAGTGGCTTATTTTATTTATTAGATGTGGATTACAGCTGTACTTAAAGTGAAATTGATTTATGAACCACTTAGTTGGCATCTTTAAAATATATTAATTTAAAAATATAAAATTATTAACTGTTATGGGTTGAATCCCGATTTATCTTCTAAAATGGATCTCTAGAGATAGTTTGTGAATAAGAAGGAAATAAAAAGAGAAAATAGACATAGTGGAAGATGAATAGTATCGAGGGAAAATAATTGTGTTTTCATTTATAAAATGATCCCTATTTATAATTATGAGAGAACTTTGAATAGTTATATTTTTATCACAATTTTAGTTAGGCGTTATAAGTTATTATTTGTCCTTATTTAATTAGAGGTGTTAGAGGTTAGATTTTTCCTTTTAGATGTCTTTTCACAATTATAAATAATATTGGCGTCTTTCCAAATTTAAAACCATTTTTGACACATCTTTGTTTTGCACAAACTGATGTTGACAAGTACACAATTCTATATTTTCCGATAGGTATGCCTTTTGATCCAACTACTCAACTAAGTTGGATCGACTTATTCCTCGTAATTATCAATCAGTTTTGACTAAGAGATTTAGAGCGTCTTTTGAGTGATTGATGCAAATCAAAAAGGATTTGATCTAGATCCAGGAAGAATTAATGCAAATCTGGAATTTGATGCAAATCTAGAAAGTCTTAATACAGATCTATGAGCAATTAGTGCAAATCCGAAAAAATAAATTAAATCCATAATTCGGGCAATCACGGATGAAGTTTTTAAAGTTCGGTTTGGAAAATAATTATTTTGTTGTTACTGCTTTTTGAAATTTGAATGACTTTCCTAGTTGAATAGGAAAATAATATTTATTATTATTTTTAATTCACGCTTTCCCAATTAAGATGGGGAATTAATGTTGTTGCTTTTGTAATTTATTGTTCTAATTATTGCTTTCCCAACTATGATGGGAATTTAGTATTGTAATAGGCTATTTAATTGAGTAATGAAAACGAAGAAGGGAAATTTCTTAGTTGTCAATTCCACTTTTGTGTGTAATTATCGTTGGTGAGTTTATCCAACGCCGTAGAGAGATTCTACACCATAGAGCGAGTCTACACCCGTTATCTCATAAGGTCGATGCGATATTGACTTAAGGGAACGACATCAATTTGGTATCAGAGCCGATTGAAGTTCCTTCACTACGAAGTCTTCATCTCATGCCTGTAACTCGCAAAGGTAGCTCATATGCCATGGCGAACAACTTGCACCCAAACGACCAAAACTCCATCAATCATCACACAGATCAACCCCAGCTACAGCACCAAATCCACCAACTCAACACTGCTTTAGAGAAACTCACTCATCGGCTTGATGTTATGGAGGAACGCTATGAGCAAACGGAGTATGGCCCTAGTAATCAACGAAGGCAATAAGCAGCTCGTGGGAGAAAAAGGAACGACAACGACGGACACGCGGAGGACGTAGAGGATGATGATGAACCTTAGGAGCTGGAGAACCGCGATCGCTAGTCCGGCGTCACGGGCGGAGTTTTCGTCGAGGATAAGTTCAAAGTAGTTTAGATTATTAACCTCTAGTTGAACTCACCAAGAGAATGAAGATTGATGTGCCAGATTTTTACGTGAAGTTGGAACCCAATTCGAGGATTGGTTAACAGTAATCGAGGATTAATTCGATTGGTTTTCCGTCTCAAAGGATAGGAGGGTTCGGTACGTCTGAATGAAATTGAAGGGGCATGCGCGAGCATGGTGGGGAAGTGTGGAAGAACAATTACGACGTATGCGGCGTCCAGCGGTCTCCAATTGGGAAGAAATGAAGGAGAGGCTCAAGGAAAAATATTTGTCCATCGATTACGAGCAAATGATGTTCGAGGAAATATTGTTGCTCAGGCAGGGGCCGATGAGTGTGGATCAATTCACGGACCGCTTCCACGAGTTGACTGTCCGCAGTAAAATCATTGAAATCGAGAAACAAACTTTGGCTCGATACCACACCGGCTTGCGGAGTGAGCTACGTAGAGAGATGTGGACTGCTCGCTTAATCAACGTCGAGAAGGCGTACCAGTTGGCTCTCCGTATTGAGAAACAAACAGGTCCTACGATGATGAGGAAAGCGACGAAAATAGACGCGAGACAAGAACGTGTTACTCCAACTCCTTCCTAAAGAGCATCAGCTCTGAAAGATCACTTCAGAGTCGTGTAAAGTGGAGACTTAAAAGAAAAAACGAAGGTTACCAGCGACGGACCTCAGTGTTATAGGTGCAGAGGCTTCGGACACTATGTCGTTGTGTGCCCGACAAGATAGGAGCATCCCGATGAGGATATTCACAATGAAGAAGAACATTTGAGCGCGTCGAAGTTACCCAGCTGCGTAAACTAGAGAGTATTGACGGGATCAAAAAAAAAGAACTCCAGACCAACCCCGAGTGGCAGCTGAACCGCCTTCGCACACTTAGCGTAATTTTAATTTTTTTTGTAACAAGTACATAATATATTATTTAATCGCAGAGTTATTATTCAACGCAAGTATACATATCGCTCAAGTAATATAGGGCTTTAATAGAGTCCTGAATATCGATCTCACAGGGAATATTTTAGAAGCTACGAACTAGGATTATAGAAATCAATTCAAAATCACAACTAGGAAATTGAAATTGCCTATCTGTCACTAATATGCAATCGACAATAATATGAAGTTTTAATAAACTAGTTCTACTAACAGATAACTAATTCTACTAATAAAGTGAAGTTCAAATATATAAGCAAGAATTTTTCTCCTTTGTTAAGAAATTTAAGTGAATGTATAATTTGAATTAGTTTAAAATGGTGTTGTGCTAAATAGGAGCATACATATTCTTTACCCTTTGGTCCAGGCATAAAGAACATTGACTAATCTTATGCTTGGTTACTAAATCTGTGGCTAGGCTGGGAGGATACCGGCTCTCACTTCGGAGCTCCCACGTTCCCCTCACCTAAGGGCTAACATCTACACTTCAGCACCCAAACGATAAGACCGAATTGAGGATTTTAGCCTGTCACTCTAAAATCTCCAATTCTACGTCCGATGAATATTATTTCTCTATTTATTTGCTCCCTACTTCCAATGACTTTGACCTCCATGAATCTCGGATGTAATCTTTACTATAATTGTTAAACTCAACATATTTTAACTAATCAATTGGCCAGATTGAAAGTAAATTACGATCTAAGTAAAAGATTATCAAAACTTCTTTAAACTTTTCTAGGCACACTAATTCAGTTTTCCATTTCACAAAAATATCAAAACAAGAAGAAAGAGAGAAAAACTACTCAGATTTCATGGAGAGGATAGATAAAACTTGGATTTCATATATAAAAGCAAAGTTTTACAAACTAAAATAAATAAATACAACTTATCTTAAATTTCTTCCCAAGCAAACTCCTTGAAGTTCCTCTGAATCTCTTCCTTTCTTTAAAGTACGCAGAATTCTCCTTCGAAATGGCAATGAAGAAGAGATCTCTCAGTTCCCTTCCACTCTTAGACTCTCTCGAAGAATTCCTCACAAATATCACTATCTGAACTCACTAATCAACACTCTAGAAACTCTATATGGACTCACTAGACTCACACACTTGACTCTCTAATGGATTGGAATGACACGTGGTGGACACAAATGGACACTAGTAGACCCTTTTTTCGGCCCCAAATTGTTCCTTTTAAAGTAATTGAAGAGTTTCTAAGAGTTTTCCAAACTTCCCTTTGAAAATCGTCCATATTCAATGCACCTCGTGAAAGAACTGTCAATCCCACCATCGGCGGCCTCGAGCTCGCTATTGGTGGCCTTCTAGAATTGTTAGCCTTGGACCCTTTTGCATAAGCCCCGCTGTCGGTGGCCTCGATCGTCGCCGTCGACGGACTCCCTTGTAATATATTTTGAACTCTCAGGAAAAACACGCCGTCGGTGCCATCGACCTCGTCGTTGGCATTCTAGATCAAATTTTCATAATTTTAGTCCTTTTTGCTCTAAATTCGGTCCTTTTTGCATATTTTCGCTACATTGTTCTTAAATCAACATATCTGTAGAAAAACATTAAAAATACCCTTCTTTAAAGTGCAATATCATCAAAATCAATATAAAATAAGCATGAAAATCTTAACATATTTTTCCTTGGGTCAAAATTCCCCAAACTTAACTATTACTTATCTTCAAGTAATCTTTAGTACTACATAAAAGTTATGATTTATTGTGGTAAAGTTTTAATTCAGAAATACTATAATTTTGATTTAAATAAATATCATAGCAAGAATTCTTAGAAAGATTTTTAAGTAATTAGATTAACTCTACAGATGTAAGGTTATCTAGTCATCAAGTCTAAGAGTTCTAGTCTTCTATTCATTTGAAGAATGACTATATGTTGCAATATCAATTCACTTAGAATATTCAGAAGATAGGAAATTCTTGAGGATACTACTAGTAAAGAAACTTGTGATAAATATAAGTTTATAAATATTTTTAGTTTTCCCTTTAGGTTAATCCAAGTGAAGCCAATTTTTTATAAGACATCTCCTCAAGCTTCTCCTCACTTACTTTTTTTTCTTTTGGATTGTTTTTCAATCCTATATATTTTTCTTTTCTTTTCAGGGATTGTTTTTTTTCCGATCCTTTTCTTTTTCTTTTTCAAGTGAGGATTACTGACCCACTTTTAATATGTATGCAATTTATGTTTATAGCAACGACACCAAAAACTTGATCCCGCTTTAAATATAGAAATATGATTTAATATATAATGTGAATTCTACGCAAGTATACGTATCGTATCAAGTAATACAGAGCTCTAGTGGAGTCCTGGTTATCGATCCCACAGGGAAGTTTTTAACGGATTTGTTATCGACTAAATTTAAAGGAATTACTTACTAATATAGTAAACGTAAATTTAAAGTAACTAAAGCAAACTAAAGTAAACTAATGCTTGAAATAAGTTGATTTAAATAATTCGTAAAAAGTATCATTCTCCTTGTTTTTAGAAAATTAAGTGAATGATGAATTTAAATAGAATTTTTAAATTGTATTGTGACAAATCGGAGCATTCTTATTCTTTACCCTTTGGTCCAGGTGCAAAGAACATTGACTAATCCTATGTTTAATTACTGAATATGCGGCTAGGCTGGGAGGATATTAGCTGCCACTTCAGAGCTCCCACTTTCCCCTCACCTGAGGGCTAACATCTACACTTCAGCTCTCAAACAGTATGACCGAATTGAATATTTTAGTTTATCACACTAAAATGTCTAATTCTACGTCCGATAATAAATATTTCCCTATTTATTTGCACCCACCTTCCAAGGCTTTTGACTTCCCTGAATATTGGATGTAATTTTTACTATAGTTGATAATTCAACATATTTTAACAACTCAATTGGCCAGATTGAAAGTAAATTAAGTTTGAAGTAAAAATTATCACAATTTATTATATAATAGGTGCTTCTATTTAATTTCATCAATTCGCATAATTTTCATAAATAAGGAGAAAGACTAAGAAAACTACTCGTAATGCATGAGAATAAAACAAAGCATGGATTTCATTTAAAGTTAACAACAATAAACAAAGATACTTATCTTAATTTCCTCCCAAGCAGACTCTTCGAAGTTCCTTTGAGTTTTCCTTCTAAGTACAACAACTTCTAAATAAAGCACTCAAATAAACTAAAGAAACTCACTAAACACACTCGGACTTACTAAATTAGACACATAAAAGACTCTAGAGAAACTTTTTTAAGACTCAAAAGACACACTAAGACACTAGAATTCGGCCTCTATTTATAGAGGTAAGTAAAGGTCCAAGGGGTGCTTAAACATCTCTTCAAAAAGTATCTAGGTTCAATGTATTTGTATTTTGAACTAGCTCGCCGTCGGCGAGAAATGACCTCACCGTCAGCGAGGCTTCTAGAAGGTCTTCAAACCGCGCGATCTCGCTGTCAGCTGGCTCGGGCTCGCTGTCGGTGAGGTAGTTATAATTCCTTCAGAAATTCTCTTCACGATCTCGCCGTCGGCGAAGTAGTTATATTTGCATGAATTTCCTCCTTTTTGATCCAAATTCGCACCATTTCATGTTTTTTGCTTCAATCACTTATAAATCTTCATTCCTGCAATAAAATAAAGAAAATACATTTCTTTAAAGTGCAATTTCATCAAAAATAGATATGAATTTCTTAATGAATTTTTCTGTGATCAAAATCCCCCAAACTTAATTATTACTTGTCCTCAAGTAATTTTGATACTAAATAAAAAAAAGATTTCTATAATAGAATTTTCAATTCAAATAATATGAATTAAATTTAAATAACATTATAATAAAGTTAAATATAAATATTTACGAGTGATTAAATTAACTTTATAGATATAAGATTATTTAGTTATCAGGTCTAAGATTTCTAGCTTTCTATTTATTTCAGGAATGACTATATTTAAAATAGTAAATTACTTAAGATATTTAGATGATAGGAAGTTAAAGAAAATACTATTTAGTAAAGTACCAATTCATAAATATAAGTTTAGAAATATATTAAGTTTTACTCTTTAGTTTGATTCCATTGAAGCCAATTTTTGATAAGGCATCTCCTCAAGCTTCTCCTCACTTTTCTTTTCTTTTTCTTTTCTTTTTATTTTCTTTTTCTTTTCTTTTCTTTTCTTTTCTTTTTCAAGTGAGGATTACTGTATCTGGATAGCCTGTTAATAATTTTGAACTTCAATTTCTCTTCCTAAATTTTGAAACTTAAAATATTTCTTTGCTTATATATATTTCATAGTCTTTACTTTATTGAGTTTCTATCCTTTCTTTTTCACTTAAATATTTAAGAAATTTCAATTTTTTAGAATATAGTTTCCCTTACTTTAAATAGTTTACTATATTCTTATTCCTTTTAACAAAATATCTTATTCCATTAATTAATTGAATTGCTAGAAATATTTTCTTTAACTTTATATAATAATTAAATAAAGTAACTCATGTTTATTGAATTGAAAAACTACGATAGAAAATCATTTAATAATAATTTTTGAAAATAGAAATTAAGAACAATTTTAATAATTAAATTTGTATTTTCACCCTCCCCCAAACTTAAATTTTTCTATTTATACTATATAGTGAAAAAGGGAAAGTATATAAATAAAATTCATTATACCTTTGAGCTTTAGGTATTTCTTTTCTTTAAAAAATTTTTTTGTAGGCTTTCTCATTACTTACAGAACCTGTACTGTTAGTATTCTTCCATACATATATACTATTTAAAAGAAAGTGCAGGGATGAAAATTTTAAAATAAGTATCAAACATAACAATTGAAAACTTAATCTATTACTACACATACAATCAACTAATCTACTTTAAAACATATTAAAACACCCTAAACAATGTTTAATATTCATAACTTATAAAAACTTTAAACTAACATCCTATATTTAAAATTTTTGCAAACTAATTTAACACATAAGAAATCTAATATCACGGCTAAAGCAAACAAACAAACATACCAAGTCTAAAGTCCACAGAGAGTACTGAAATATTACACACAGAATAATAAAGTTTGCAAAATAATAAATCTAAACAAACTAAATAAACTGAACAAAGATTCTAATCTTCTGCATCGAAATCCCAAGCTATGTCATCTCCCTGATCTCCAGGCTGAGAAGGCTGAGCAGGCTGGTACTGTGAATATCGGGGGCACTCGGGAAAGACAACATCTAAATCACCACTCCTATATCGAAGTTCAGCTTCATAGTATGCAATCTTGTACTCTGAATGTCGCTGGAGATATTCGCTATCATAATCATGTCTTCTTTCCAAGCCTCCGATCCTTTGATCTATATGCTCAAATCTTCTTTCCATATTTTCTCCAAAAAGCTCAAAACTCTTTCTACTCAGGGTTAATTCATTCATCAGATCTTGAAGGGTAGGAGTGGTGTACTGAGGGGACTGATCATAACTAGTAGAGGGTATATCTCTACTTGAAGAAGGTCCATAATCCCTTGTTCCAGATCTCCATCCTTCGTGGGATTCATATTTCTTTATATTAGCCTGAGTAAGGGGTTTCATAGGTTCAATCCATTCTTCATTATCTCTTGGCTCTACCCCAGATAATTGACAAAGTGCATAGATAAGACCATGATGTCCTAGTCCTCCTCCACTTTCATTTCTAACAGTGGCTAATATGTTTTTATAAATAACATTTCCCACATTAATACTCTTCTGGTTCTGAATACAGAAATTCAGAACTGTTCTATCTCTTGTTACCTCACTATGGTGGTAGGTAGGTAACAAAGTAGAACAAATAAAATAATGTCAAGCTTTAGATGTTGCATTTAGCATAGAAAGAGGGAAGTTTACCCGTTCTCGCTGCTTTATCTTCCAGACTCCTTTCCCATCAGTGAGAAAGTCAATCACCTCTTCCAGTGGTCCTTCCATAGTTCCAAAAGTTTCATACTCGCTGGTGTAGGTGTCTCGTACTTCATAATAAGTGTTTATTCTAGCAGCATTGAAATCTACAAAAAATCCTCTAACCTTAACCGGTGCATCTTCAGCCTGTGTTAAATTTGTATAAAATTCCTTCAACACTTCCACCACGGCTCTGTTGGTCACGTAATAGAAGCTTTCCAATCCTCGCTCTTTTATAACTCGCTCCACTTCTCCTCCTGGATTCTTGAAAACTCGATCTTGTATGCACTTTCTTGCTTGAATGTTGTGGAAATATCTGTATTGTGCCCTTGCATTCACGAAACGAGTTTCATCGTAATCCAATTGTTGCTTTTGTTGTGGAGCCATTTCTCGATCTGTAAAATTTGCAAAATCTTAACTAAACTCTAAAATATTACTAAGAAGGCTTCCTACAACATCTAAAATCCATTTAAATCAATTTTCATGAAATTCTTCCAAATATTTTCTCCACATTTCAGATTTTTTTTCAAAATTCCCCAATGTAGAAAAATCCATGGTGAAAATCAAAAATTTTTGCATAGGAGTGAAGCTCTTACCAAGGGTAGTTGAAATCCGGTGTCAAAAAGTCTTGTAATCACTTCAAATCCGAGATCTCTCAAGCCCTAGGTCAGTTTTTTCGAAGTTTTGAGGAAGGGGATGATGAATAGTGTCGGTTGACTGGTCAAATATAGGTCTTTTCGCGATCTCGCTGTCGGAGAGCTAATTAATTTCATAAGGCAAAAGTTTCGGGAAAAATTCGCCGTCGGCGAGCTCGGTCTCGCTGTCAGCGGGTTTTCTCGCTGTTGGCGAGGTTCCAAAAATTTTAAATTTTTGAAATTCGTCAATCAATTTTAACTTCGATTTGCCTTTAATCAATCTTCCGATCACTTAATTTAATAATAATATGAAAGTTAGATACTTATACTCACAAAAAGTCACACAACACAAACAATATAACTTTATATATGAAATCCATGAAACTTACAATTTTCACACTAACAACTTTAACACATACTTAACCTAAATGTTCAAATCTATAATACTCAGCATCGCAATCCACACCACAACACTCTAAATGCCAAGACATAACAATTTACATAAAATCTCATCAAATCTGAGATGATCAAATCAAACTTCGACTCATAATAAAATCTAACTCCAAAACACACACACATATATATATATACAAATATAACATAAATATAGAAATCTTTCCTACTCTTCAGTGTCTGTACTAACATCTTCTCTGATATTTTTGATGCGACGCAGGTGCACAAATAAATTGTAGAAAGACCTGAAAGGGAATTCTGCAGTAGATTCTTCATTAATCCATCCTTTCTGTCTTAGTAGATGAATAAAACTGGCCTCCAGATGTCCAGTATGATCAAAGTGCTCCTTCATTCTCCAATCAATATGATCAAACATATCAGAGATATTGTCTATGAAATTCATCACATTTTGCAACTCTTTTTCCAATCCTTTAATCTTCTTCAGAATGAAGTTAGTTTTATCAGTAAAGGGCCTTACTAAATGATTGTTCTGTGATGCTCTGTCAGAAATAATTTCTTCATTGTTATCCAAAGTGGGAAACATATCAGTAGGATCCAGTGGTTTCCATGGTAAAAGTACTTTTTCCCAAGCCCCATAAGAAACTTAGTATCGATCGCATAAAGCAAATATAGTAGATGGGTGTCCAAGTCCATGCACTGGCCCATGCACAATTAATCCCAACACAGACTTTACTATTATTGATCCAACATTGATAGGTAATCCAATTTGAATACAATAGTTTAATATGGCGCATTCCTTTGAAACTTTATTTACTCTCACGGTAGGTAATAATTTTGATGATATAAAGAAATGCTAATGCTTCGAGACAAGGTTTAGAAGTGACGCAGAAAAACTGACATACCCGTCTTCTCGTAACTCCCAATCATCTGGTTCGTCGGTCTGGTATCTGTAGATCTCGTTCATATTGTATCTTGAAGGCACAAAGTTAGAATAATGAATAACAAAGGTATTCTCTATAGAAAATAATTCATTTACCCTTGAAGGAGTAAATGTTACCCATCTTCCTCTGACGTACACATTTCCATTATTGATCGCATGTAAATTAGAGTAAAACTCTTTAACTACTGGAATAACTACAGCGAATGTCGTATAACAAAATACCTCCCAATGCAGCTGTGCAATCATTTCTTCGATTTTTGCAGTAGAATTCTCTACTCCTCTGTTGACAAATCTTCTTTCTTTAATAAGTCTTTTCTTCATCAAGCCTTTGTTGAAGATTCGCTGCGCCTTCGAACTGACGATTTTCTTCGGTTGAAAACTTCAATTTTTGTGGTTTCTAAGAATTTGGTGGCCATTTTGGATGGAAAGGATTGGTCTCTAGTCGTTCCTAAGGAAGAAAATGGTGTAAAATAGGATTTGGAATAATTTCTTACGAAGGAATGGCTTAGATCCGTCAAGAACCGCACAAAAAATCTTTAAGAAACCATATTTTTAACTGCATCGCCGTCGGCGGGAAGTTCCTCGCCGTCGGCGACATAGTTATAAAACTGACTCAGGTCATGGCACACGATCTCGCTGTCAGCGGGCTCGGGCTCGCTATCGACGAGATTCGTAAAAATCGCCCAATTTTGCTCTGGTCCGAATATTTTCTAATCTCATCATATAAGTTCAACTTTGTGATGATTCTAATTAAAAATTTGAGTAGTAAGATTTGTTTTAATACTATAGACTCACTAATTTGTAGATAATTAAAATAAAAGACTATTATGGGTTGCCTCCCACAAAGTGCTTGGTTTAACGTCGTCAGCCCGACCTAATTTAGTTAGTAATCAGGTTGACTAAGCATTAAAACCTCTTTAAAATTTGGTCTTCTACCTTCAAAATATGGTTTTAATCTATGTCCGTTTACCTTAAATCTATGTCTCGTTTTTGGATCTTCAATTTCTATAGTTCCATATGAAAATATTTGAGTTATGGTGAAAGGTCCTAACTATCGAGATTTCAATTTCCTAGGAAATAATTTCAATCTAGTATTATAAAACAAAACTTCTTGTCCTGGTTCAAAATTTCTCTGATTAATCTTCCGATCATGTCATAATTTCATTCTTTCTTTATAAATCTCATCATTATTATACGATTCGTTTCTTAATTCTTCCAATTCATTTAATTGCAACAATCTCTTGTCACCAGCTTCTTTCATATTATAATTAAATTCTTTAATCGCCCAATATGCTTAATGTTCTAATTCAACTGGTAAGTGGCAAGTTTTTCCATATATAAGCCTGTAAGAAGTCATTCCAATTGGTGTTTTATAAGCAGTCCTGTATGCCCATAATGCAGTATCTAGTCTTATAGACCAGTCTAATCTATTAGGGTTTACAGATTTTTCTAATATACGCTTAATCTCTCGATTAGAAACTTCAGCTAATCCACTAGTTTGTGGATGATAAGAAGTTGATATCTTATGCATAATATTATATTTTTCTACTAGTTTGTGAATATATTTGTTTCTAAAATGAGTTCCTCCGTCAGTAATAATCACTCTCGACATTCCAAATCTAGTAAAAATAATTTTCATTAAAAATTTTGAAACACTTTTAGCATCACACCTAGGCAAAGCTTGTGCTTTAATCCGTTTGGAAACATAATCAACAGCTACTAATATATAAGAGTTCCCAAATGAAGGAATAAAAGGTCCCATGAAGTCTAATCCCCAAACATCAAAAATTTCAACTTCTAATATAAAATTCAGAGGCATTTCATTTTTCCTTGATATGTTTTCTACTCTTTGGCATTTATCGCGAGTTTTTATATATCTATATACATCTCTAAATAGAGTAGGCCGAGTATAATCCAGATTGTAGAATTTTATATGCTCGTTTTATCCGTCCCAAAATGTCCTCCAAAATCGAATCATGACATTTTTGAATAATTGGTTCAGTTTCTTCATAAGGCACACATCTTCTAATGATTAGATCCTTACATTGCTTATATAAGTATGGTTCATCCCAAAAGTATGTTTTAGTATCGTGAATGAATTTTTTCTGTTGTTGCAAAGTTAACATAGGTGGTATAATGTCACTTACAATATAATTTACTATATCAGCATACCAAGGTATTTTCAACTCATTAATATTATAAAGTTGTTCATCAGGAAAACTGTCTAAAATTTCATTATCAATATTAGATAATTCATGATTTTCTAATCTTGATAAATGATCAACAATTTGATTATCAGTTCCCTTTTTGTTTATGATTTCAAAATCAAATTCTTGCATTAATAATATCCATCTGATTAATCTTGGTTTAGAATCTTTCTTTTGCATTAAATATTTAATGTCAGAATGATCAGTATGTACAATACATTTAGTTCCTATTAGATAATGCCGAAATTTATTAAAAGCATATACAATTGCTAATAATTCTCTTTCAGTAACTGTATAATTTATTTCAGCATCATTTAGAGTTTTACTAGCATAGTATATAACTTTGAAAATCTTATCATATCTTTGCCTAAGAACTGCTCCTATAACATAATCACTAGCATCACACATAAGCTCAAATGGTTTCTCCCAATTAGGTGAAACTATTATAGGTGTTGTAATTAATTTATCTTTTAATAATTCAAAAGCATTCGGGCATTCGATTGTAAATTCAAATTTCTTGTCCTTTTCAAGAAGTTGGCATAGTATGTTTAGTAATTTTTGAAAAATCTTTAATATAACGTCCGTAGAATCCAAAGCATGTCCAAGAAAACTTCTTACCCCTTTTACCGTAGTTAGAGGTGGTAATTTAGCTATAACTTGAATTTTTGCAGGGTCTACTTCCATGCCTTTTTCCAAAATTTTATGCCCTAATACAATGCCACCTGTAACCATAAATTGACATTTCTCCCAATTAAGAACTAAATTAGTTTTCTCACATACTTCAAATACTTTTTCAAGATGATTTAAGCATGTGTCAAATGTTATTCCAAATACAGAGAAATCATCCATAAATACTTTTATTCCATTATCAATTAATTTACTAAATATAGACATCATACATCTTTGGAATGTTGCTGGTGCATTACATAATTCAAAAGGCATTCTTCGAAAAGCGAAAGTTCCATAAGGACTAGTAAATGTAGTTTTATCTTGATCCTCAGGAGCAATTTGTATTTGATGATAACTGGTATATCCATCTAAGAAACAAAAATACTTATGTCCGGCTAATCTATCTAACATCTGGTCTAGAAATGGTAAAGGGAAGTGATCTTTTCTGGTGGCTGTGTTTAATTTTCTATAATCGATACATATTCGCCATCCAAGTAACTTGTCTTATAGGGATAAGATCATTATTTTCATTAGCTTTGATGAATCACCCCTCCTTTTTTAGGTACACAATGAATTGGGCTTACCCAAGCACTGTCAGAAATAGGATATATGATACCATTATCTAACCATTTTAAAATTTCTTTCTTGACTACTTCTTTCATTATTAGATTTAATCTCCTTTGTGGATCTGCTTTAGGTTTATGTTCATTATCTAAATTAATTCTGTGCATACAAATTGAAGGACTAATTCCTTTAATATCTGCTAAAGTCCAACCAAAATTTTTTTTATATTTTTTTAATATATCTAAGAGTTTTTGTTCTTGAGATTCATTTAATTCAGATGAAATAATAACTGGTATAGTTGAAGAATTACTTAAATAAGCATATTTTTAATGATTAGGTAACATTTTTAACTCAAGTTCAGGAGGTTTAATAATCGATGGAACTATATTTTTTTCTGTGTTTTCTGTGTTATCCAAAAATTCAAATTTTTCTTGAATATAATCTAGTTCTTCCTTTATATCAGCTTTTTCAATTAATTCAATATTTTCTTTTTCTAATTTTTCTTCATAGTATTCTTTAAAATATTCTTTTTGTAAATGATCGAGTACTTCCATTCGAAAACACTCATCATCTTTTTCTAGTGCAGGATATTTCATTGATTTAGCAATATTAAAAGTAACTTTTTGGTCATTTACTCTCATAGTTAATTCTCCTTTCTGAACATCAATCATAGCTTTTCCCGTGGCTAAAAATGGTCTTCCTAAAATGATAGGAATTTCTTTATCTTCTTCCATATCTAGAACAATAAAATCTACGGGGAAGATAAATTTGTCCACTTTTACCAATACATCTTCAATAACTCCCTTAGGATATGTAACAGAACGATCAACTAACTGAAGAGTTACTGAAGTAGGTAAAATTTCTCCCAATACTAATCTTTTAAAAATTGATAGAGATTGATGCTCGCTCCTAAGTCACACGAAGCTTTTCCATAGAATTTTTCTCCAATAGTGCAGGGTATAATGAAACTACCAGGATCTTTTAATTTTTCAGGAAGTTTTTTCTGAATAATAGCACTACACTCTTCACTAAGTGCGACCATTTCATTATCGGTAAATTTTCTTTTTTATTTAGAATATCTTTCATGAATTTTACATAGTTTGGCATTTGTTCTAAAGCTTCTACGAAAGGAATATTTATCGTTAATTTCTTTAAAATTTCAAGGAATTTAGAAAATTATTTATCTTTTTTATGTTGAATTAGTCATTGAGGAAATGGTGGTGGAGGTTTTTGAACAAAAATTTTTATAGGTATTGAAGGATTTTCTAAGATTGGATCTTGTTGATTCTTTTCCTTTTCAATTTCCACTTCCTCTTTTTGAGTAAGTTCTTTCTGAATTTGAGGTTCTAATTCTTTTCCACTTCGTAATTGTATCGCTTTAATTTGTTCATTTCCTTTGTCTTTAGGATTTATTTCCACATTACTAGGAAATGTTCCAAGTATTCTATTATTAAGTGCAGTAGCGATATGTCCAAGTTGAGTTTCAATATTTTTGATAGTTTGTTCCTTGATTTTGTAATTGGTTTCCTTGTATTTGTAATTGATTTCCTTGATTTTGTAAATGTTGACCCATATTTAATATTAATTCTTCTATAGATAATTTCTTATCTTTAATTTGTGGGTTATTAAATCCAGGTGGATAATTAGATTTATAATTAGGATTTCCTTGATTAGATGGATTTCCTAATGGTTGTGTCATATTATTCATCCATGGTTGATTAGTTGTGTTATTATTCCAATTAAAATTAGGATGATTTTTCCATCCAGGATTATAATAATTTGCATAAAGATTATTGGGTCTGTTGTTAATTGCATTAATAGTTTCATGTTGTGATTGGGATTCTATAAGTTGTCCAGATGAATTTTCTTCTGATATATTTGGAGAGTAATTCATTCCAAAATGATCTAATTTTTTAGATATAACAACAATTTGTGAGGCTAATATAGATATTGTATCATTGTCATGAATATTAGCTACTTTTTTTGGATTCATTCTATCAGCAGGCCATTGAAAATTATTTGTTTCCATTTCTTTGATTAGTGCATAGGCGTCATCAAATGGTTTTGACATTAATGATCCTCCAGCAGCAGCATCGATGATTGATCTTAAAGATCCTACTAATCCATTATAGAAGGTTTGAATAATTAACCAATCTGGTAACACATGATGTGAGAATTTCCTAAGAAGTTCTTTAAATCTCTCCCACGATTCATATATTGACTCTCCATCAAACTGACTAAAAGAAGTTATATCATTTCTAAGCTTAGCAGTTTTACATGGTGGAAAATATTTGGATAGAAATTTTTGTGATAATTCTCCCCAAGTTTTAATAGATCCAGGTGCTAATAAATTTAACCACATTTTAGCCTTATCCCTTAAAGAAAAAGGAAAAAGTCTAAGTCTAATAGCATCGTTAGATACTCCTACATATTTGAAAGTAGCACATAGTTCTTAACTGGGAAAAATGTCAATTCATGGTCACAGATGGCATTGTCTTGGACACAAAGTATCACGAAAAGGGATGGAGGTAGATCAAGCAAAAGTGAAAATTATTACTGAATTGCAACCACCTACTACTGTTACTAATGTGAGAAGTTTTCTAGGTCATGCTGGATTTTATAGAAGATATATAAAGGATTTTTCTAAAATTGCTAAACTTCTTTGTTATTTATTAGAAAAAGATGCACAATTTGAATTTAATGAAGAATGTATTATTGCTTTTAATATTCTAAAAGAAAAATTAATAACTGCACCTATTATTGTTGCTCCTGACTGGAATAAATCTTTTGAATTAATGTGTGATGCAAGTGATTTTGCAATTGGAGTCGTATTAGGACAAAAATATGAGAAAATTTTCAAAGTTGTATATTATGCTAGTAAAACTCTCACCGAAACACAAAGAAATTACACTACCACCGAGAAAGAGCTTTTAGCTATAAGTATATGCCTTTGATAAATTTAGACCTTATCTTCTTGGTACTAAATGCATAGTTCATACTGATATTCTGCTATTAAATATCTAATATCTAAGAAGGATTCTAAACCTAGACTTATAAGATGGGTTCTACTTCTACAAGAATTTGATTTTCAAATAGTAGATAGAAAAGGAACTGAAAACGAAATTGCTGATCATTTGTCTAGAATTAAAAATGATATTATTTCAGAAAAAAATATAAATGAGAAATTCCCTGATGAATCTTTATATGTTATTCAAAGATATAAAACACAGTGGTATGCTGATATTGTTAATTATTTAGTTAGCAATATTTTGCCTTGTGACTTGGATAACAAATTTATTAAGAAATTTAAATATGATGCTAAATCTTATATTTGGGAAGAACCTCATTTATTTAAAATTGGTAAAGATTCTATGATTCGAAGATGTGTACCTTATGAGGAAACTTTTGCTATTATTCAAAAATGTCATGATTCCGATTTTGGAGGACACTTTGGCATAGATAAAATTGCATTTAAAATTTTAAATTTCGGATTTTATTGGTCTACTTTATTTAAAGATGTGAGACAATATGTGAAAACATGTGATCGATGTCAAAGGATGGGAAATATATCTAGGAAAGATGAAATGCCTTTAAACTATATATTGGAAGTTGAAATTTTTGATATATGGGGATTATACTTTATGGGACCATTTGTTCTATGATCTGGAAAAATTTATATTTTATTAGCAGTTGATTATGTTTCAAAGTGGATTGAAGCTATTGCTTTACCAAACTGTGATTCCAAAAGTGTTTCAAAATTTTTAAAGAAATTGATATTTTAAAGATTTGGAATGCCTAAGATAATTATCACTGATGGTGGAAGTCATTTCAGGAATATAAGAATTCAATCATTACTACAAAAATTTGGAATCAAACATAGCATTGCAACTGCTTATCACCCTCAAACTAGAGGAATGGCTGAAGTATCAAACAAAGAAATTAAAAGAATTCTAGAAAAGACTGTTAATCCTAAAAGAACTGATTGGGTTGATAGACTTGATTCTGCATTATGAGCTTATAGAACGACTTATAAGACACCAATCGAATGTCACCTTATCGGTTAATTTATGGTAAACTTTGTCACTTACCTGTAGAACTGGAACATAAAGCTTATTTGGCGATAAAGAAGTTTAATTTTAATTTGAATAATCCAGGAGAAAAACGATTATTGCAACTAAATGAGATGGAAGAAATTAGAAACGAATCGTATGACAATGCAAGAATTTATAAAGAGAAAATGAAGATGTTGCATGATAAGAAAATTTCAGGAAATTTTTTGAGCTTGGACAAAAAGTATTACTGTTTCATTCTCGTTTAAGACTTTTTCCTGGAAAATTAAGATCTAAATGGATTGGACCTTATTTTGTTGAGAAAGTATACCATTATGGAGCTGTGGATATTAAAGATCCCAAAACTAGAAAAATTTTTAAAGTAAATGGATTAAGATTGAAGCCTTATTTTGGAGATATTAAGAAGATTTATAAAGAGGCTTATGAATTGAGTCAACCTGATTAAAGATTTACTTAAGTTAGGTTGACGACGTTAAACCAAGCGCTTTGTGGGAGGCAACCCATAATTATCTTGTGTTTTTGTGTTTTAATGAAAGGTTATGCCTCGATCTTGATTAATTTTATATTACTTTAGAAAAATTTGATGCTCATAAGTCTTGGTTGACTTGGGTTGAAAATTATTTTGAAGTATGTAGAAATTAAAAATAAGATCACTCTATTTTAAATATGAGTAAAAAGGAGATCAAGTTAACCTTCATTATGATAGTTTACAATGTGAGTTATCGAGTCTAAATTACTCTTATCAGTATAATTTACCTATCTTAGAGAACGAAATTTTGAAAATTTGATGATTAGGTGAAACAGAGTTGAACATAGTTCCGGCGCCTAGGCGCCAGAATTCGGCGCCTAAGCGCCAGAATCAACTATGTGTCAATAGGTCTGTTGACCTCATTTTTGATGAGGTCTTCTCTTCTCTCTTTAGTACTTAGGATCCAGCCTTAGGCTTTTCCTTTGACTATATTAGAGGACCAGAGATGGAACCTACCCCTTTAGAAACTCAACCACTTCTTAACTTTCTGTAAACCCCACATGCTTAATTGTAAACCCCTAATCACCTAGAGGGTTGAGATCAAATGTGGAGGTTTAAAGGATGAGTTCCCTATAGGAATCTTTGGCCTTAGGACTACCCTGGGTGGCCTGGTCTGGTGAGGGTTGACCTGAACACATTACACTTTCACACACATTCAAAATCCTAAAACTATTCATGCCTAGCTTGACTTTCTGACTCATGTTGATAATTCATATGGATGGACCTTAACCCCTAGGCCCTTGGCTAAGAGGGTTAGGAACAACATAGTGAATGGCTCAAATGAGTCCTCTCATGCTCCTATGGGCTTAATATGGCTTCATGACTCAACCAAAATGATTCCATTTCACTCACACTGACTCAATTTTCATTTCTCTAAAATTTCAATTTTTGACCCTCAGGGCCCCGGACCCACCAAACCTACTAAAAGCCCTTGAAACTACCCAAAACCACCAAAGTTTCCAAATAACCCCAAACCTTACCAAAATTAACCTTGAACATTTTCCCACTAATCAAGTTGATCATTTATAGCCAAAAATACCAAAATTTCCAAAAATACCCCCAATACCCTCCAAATTACCAAAATGCCCTTCTTAGCCCAAAAAAATCCAAAAATTCCCAAAAAATTTCAGAAAATCTCAAATATTCCCAATTTCATTTTGTTCAACTACACCATGGACCAATTTTGCTAATTTACCCCACTTTTACCAAAACCCCCAATTTAGCCCATTTTAAACCCAAATGAACCCAATGTCAAACCAAATCACCCCAATTGACCTCAATTTTAGTCCAATTCAATTCTAAACTTCATATAAATATCCCCAATATCAATCTAGACCAAATCCATGCCCAAATTTATTGACATTTGAATCCAATTTCATTTTTAAGCTTAAAGCTCAATTTTGACCCATAACCCAAACTTAGCTAAAACCAACCCGACTCAACTCCAATTAACCCCAAATCTTTTCTAAACCTTCCCTAACATCTCCATAAACAAAAAAATAACATAATTTACCCAAAACTTGAACCCAAACCCCACTGAAACTCAACCCAAACCCAAAATCCCCAATTTAGCCTAAACCCAAGCTTAACCCTAACTTAGCCCAAATCCCAAAATTGAACCCTAAACAAAGTTGAAAACTCTTTGTAACACACCTATAAACATTTATCAACATTAATTTTACATTAAACCCAACTTTAGCCCAACCATAGCCCAAGCTAACCCAATTTGACCCATTTTTGTCCCCTTACCAAAGAGACCCAAGTTCAACCCAATCCAACTCGAAGCCTTACCAAATTGACTTCAAATAACTCATGAAACATTCCTAAGCCAAATTCAACACTCATTGGGCTCAAACATTACAAGGATCCTCATCCTAAAAATCCATTTTAAAATTTAAAAGCCCATTCCCTTAAGCCATTTTAAAAGCCCACCTTTGCCAAATTTTAAAAGCCCAAAATTCATCCAAAGCCTATATGACATTCTCCCTCATCATACATTCAATTTAAAATCAAATCTAAAGTCCTAATTTATCATAAAATCATTCCAATTTTAGCCACATGACAATCTTCTTAAAATTCATCAAAAATGCCTAAAACCCATTTCTATGAAACCAAGTCAAGCCATCCCAAGCCATAGGCAAGCCATGAAGCCATGCATGAGCCACATGGGAGCCATGAAAGCCCCTTTACATGTCACCATGCTATCTTGGGAAAAAGGAGGAGGTTCTTTCCATATTTCCTTAGAGTGATTAACCACTGCCATGATTCCCCTTAACCATGCTTAGGCCTAATTATACTTGGATGGTGACTTGACCCTACTGATTAAGTTGAACCAAATAACTTTCTCTTCAGCCCAAGCAAGCCATGGGGAGGTGAACCTAGCCCAAAACCATGGGTTGACCAAAACTAAGCCAAAAATGATCCCCTCCACATTCCACTTCAATCCAACTCCTTTACACATGGCCAACTCCAATTGACTTCACCATTGCCAAGCCCTGCCCTCACTGGTCAAGATGGTTACTATAAATATCATAAAAAATGAGTAAAATTATATAGCAAAAAACGTATATATTTTAGGCATGTCAATACCCCCAAACTTAACTATTATTTATCCTCAAGTAACACTATAACTTTAAAAAAAAATTGTTTATTTGTGGTTGTGGGTTTCAATAGAATTTCTTATAATTTCATATCAGAAATATTATAGCATAACATAGGAGAAATTCTAGCAAAATCAACCTAGGACTAGAGTGTAAGAATATCTCATATTCAATTTAGGAATCCTGATTTTCTATTTACTTCAAAAGTTATTGAAAATTGGTAAACTAAAGATTCATAGAAAGTATAAAAATGGAGTTTAAGCACCTTATCTATACTAATTTAACCAATACCTTTTGAAATAAGAATAAGCTAAGGATTATTTTTAATTCTTTTCATTTAAAAAGATTCAAGTGAAACAAATTTTTGATTAGGCTTCTTCTCAAGCTTCTCCTCACTTATTTTCTCATTTTTTTTTATTTTCTTTCGGGATCATTTTCAATCCCTTTTTTTCACTTTTCTTTTTCTTTCTTTTGGGATCATTTGTAATCCTTTTTTTTTTACTTTTTTTATGTAAGGATTACTATATCTGGATAGGCTTTTAATAATTTTAAATTTCACTATCCTCTCTCTAAAATCCAAAACTCAAAACTTCCCTCACTTTTTATAAGTGTAAGTATTAGTTCGAAAAAGGTTTTCAATAAAGGCTCAATTCTCATTAAGTACAAATCTAAGAATTTTAGCTTTTCAAATATTCAACTCCTTTCTACCATAAATAACAAAATCATTTTCCCAATGTTTTCTACAAAATATCGTAACTCTAGAACAATTTCTTCACTTAGGATTTCAACTAAGTTATTTTTCTAACATTCCTAAAATCGAATTTATAGTAACCTAAAGGTAACACCACATACGAAAAGTCATTTTAAAAGTGATATCAAATTAAATACTTGCTACTGAGGACAAATAAAATTACATTTTAAAAATTTATTTCTTCCCCCAAAACTTAAATTTTAAATATATTGCAATTAATTCCATAAAATGTTGCAAGAAGAAAAAGTAAAGGTTGAATCTACTTACTACTATAATATCCTATCAAATTCATATACATGCATAATCAAGATATAATGACTGTATGAGAAAGTAAATTTAACCTAAAACATGCTTGTAATAAAGTTACACTAAAAGGAAGTATTTTCACATTAAAATTTTATTTTTCTTCCTACCCCTAAACTTAATTTTTAATATATATAGAATTCAATATAGAAAATATAGGAAGAAAAACAATTTAGAAATTCTATCTACCACAAATGTCTATCAAAACCATTTACAAGTATTCATTAGGACAAAACAATATGCAACAGAAAGTAAATCTAAACTAATCATGCCAGAATGAAATTCACTAAATAAAAGTTTAACTAGCATAGCAGGTATCAACAAGGGAATATAAAAATGTTCTTCAATTATTATATAAAATTGTAACACAAATATAAACACACATAAGATAAATGAGGTCAATTCTTCCATTAAATCATCACATCACACTGATTTATTTCCAATTTCTAATGGAATCACTACACTAATAAATTATGTACATTTTAAAATGATTTTATAGATTATAATCCCAAAGATAAGATTATCCCTGGTAAATTGTTTCCTAGGCACCAATCTCAGGAATCATCTAATCTCTATAATTAAGCACCTCTAACGGATATAAATTGTAGCGTAAGATCATCCACAAGTTATTCATCAAATAGGTTCATGACTCCTATCAAATGAAAATAAAGTTAGAGAAAGGATGTAACAAAATTGAGATGAAGCTGTTATTATTCAAATTCATGATATCTCTTCAAAAACTCAAGTCCGAGTAAGACCCGAGTTATAGAGAACTCATCAATCCAACTACTACAAGAGAACATATAAGTCTAACCATAATAAGAAGTTAAGGAATCACCTCCCTCATGACACACAAAGATCAAATCAAACTACTAACAATCCAAACATTTACCAATCAATAATCAAACTTATCAAACCATAATGACACATAAAGATCAAGTCAATCTACTCTAAAGTAAACACCATACAACATTAACAACCATGACTCTCAAATATACTAAATAAAAGCACACTAATAACTATGAGTTGCCTCTCATAAAGCGCTTGATTTTAACGTCACGGGCCCGACAAATGATTCCTCCTGGATAAAAAATCCAATTAAGTAATCCTCGATCAACCACCCAATCCTTTTCAGATCTAGGAATTCCTACAAAATCCTCAAATTGTAATTTTTCATTCAGCTCTTCCTTTTCAGATGCATTTATATCATTGTTCCTCATATTTCTTTCTCGATCCAATATTCTTCTATTATTTTTCTAAATTTGCATATTAATATCATCCTTGAAATTTATAAGAAATGGATCTCTATAAGATAATTCAAGATCTCCCAAATTTTGGATCAGATTCTCTCAAGATAATTCAAATTCTGGATCAAATTCTTCTATATCACTCTTCTGTTTCAAGTTATCTTCTAATTCTTCCCCTTTATAATTATTAAATGATGGAGGATCTATCTTAGTTGACGAAATAGGTTTTTCTAATTCCTTAGGAATTTCTTCCAATAGTCTTCCAATATCCTTATCCTCTTTTCTCAACTCAAAGTTCTTTTGAAATTTATCCTCAAATTCTCTTCCAAGTCTTAGTTCAATAACTTTATCTTGTTCATCATTTAATTCAAGTTTTTCTTGTAATTGAGTTGAATATGAAGATATAAAGACAGGTGGTGTAGATGAATTCCCTAAATAGGCAGGCTTTAAAATTGTATAAGGTACATCCATCTTATGTTCAAGAGATTTTTTCAACAAATGGAATTACAAGTTCACTATTTTTGGCAGCTTCCATCAGTATTTTTTCTCAGTGTTGCTAGGAAGTGTTCATTTGGGAATATTGCTAAGTGAATTAGCAATTTCTCCCATTTGATTCTCTATGTTTCTAATCACAGCATTTTGACTTTGCAAGTGATTTCCCATTTGTAATACCACTTTGTCTATAGGTATCTTCGTATCCTCAAATTGTTGATCAATATTAGAGTCTAGTGGGTGTGAAGGCCTATACCTTGTGTTACCCTGCCTATTCTAACTTCCATTAGGATTTGCATGATTATTTTCCCATTGTTGGTTTCCACCCTCAGTAGTATGACTCAAGTTAAAATTAGGATGGTTCTTCCAACATGGGTTGTAAAACTTAAAATATGGGTTGTTTATTGTATTTAAAGTCTCACATAATAAGTTGGAATCAATCATACGCCCTAATGAACTTTCCTCACTTACAAAAGTAATTGAGGTTGGTTCATTCCAAATTGGTCCAACTTCCTTGATATTGCAGCAACCTGAGATGCATGAATTGCAATCGCATCTGTATTATGAACACTAGCTACATTTTTATGATTTACCATTGCAGAGGGCCATTGAAATTCATTTGTAGCCATTTCTTTATTTAATGCATACTCTTTATTAAATGTTTTTGACATTAATGAACCACCAGCAGCAGCATCAATAATGGACCTAAGAGATCCTACTAACCTATTATAAAAAGTTTGAATGATTAACCAATCTGGCAGAGCATGATGTGGACACTTTTCTTAGGAGTTCCTTAAATCTTTCCTAGGCTTCGTATATTGATTCCCCTTCATACTAGCAAAATGAGATACCATCATTTCTAAGTTGAGTAATCCTTGAAGGTGGAAAATACTTAGCTAGGGAATTCTGAGTTAACTCCTCCCAATTTTTAATAGTACCAGGTGCTAATGAGTATAACCACATTTTACTCTTATCCCTTAGTGAGAAAGAAAAAAGCCTTAGCCTAACATCATTGTCTGACATGCCATTATAACGAAATGTAGCACAAAGTTCTAGAAAACTAGATAAGTGTAAATAGGGATCCTCCAAATGAGTTCCCCCAAACTGGTTGTTCTGCACAAGTTGAATAATCACTGGATTTAGTTTAAACGAGTCAGCTTCTACGATAGGGTTTTGTATACTTGAGTGAATTTTATCTATCACAGGATTTACATAATCCCTCAATGATTTATGATAATTTTCCAAGTTAGTATTTTGAATGTTTTCCATTTCCATTTCTAGTTTTTCAAGTCCTTCATATTTTTTGATTTTTTTTCCATTTTCCTAACTCGGGACCATAAGGCACAAGTCCTACAGATCCCATATTTTGCATACGTAACACAACAAATAATACATTAACAATAAAACAAATAAAATGAAAAACATATTCAACACAACAAAAAATTTTCACAAACAACTTATTTTTCACACAAACAGTTTTTTTTTACAACACTTTTTCATGCAAAAAAAAAACACTTTTCACACAAAAACAATTTTACGACACTAAATTTTTCCTATTCTAAGCCTAATTACTTCAACTAAAATTCTCCTAAAATTCTTACCTAAGCTTCCTCGGCAACGACACCAAAAACTTGATGTGAATTTTTTATATGCAAGGATTTATGAACAATAGATGTAGAATAATTTTTATAAAATCACAATGATCCAACGCAAGTATACGTATCGTATTAAGTAATACAGGGCTCTAATGGAGTCCCGTTTATCGATCCCACAGGGAAGAGAGGTAAGAGGTCCTTAGTCAAATTCTAGTCTACTGCTAACAACCTTAATTTGGAATGGTGATATAAGTGATTTTTCTAACAACTACCCATAAATGCAGATGATTATATGTAAGATTAATAACTACTCCTAAATACAAATATTACTTCTAAAGATAACCCTTTATGGATAGATTGGTTTGGCGAATTTTTGAGATAATAAAATCTACTATTCTTATGTAATGAATTGGATAAAATTTAGGAATGATATGCATTAAATATTGTATGTGCCAAATAGGAGCAATCCTATTCATTACCCTCTTCCGAGCACCCCCTCTTCAGAGTGCTATAAAAATTATTGGCAAATCCTAGGCTTAGTCCCTAAATCCAAGGTTAGGCTGGGAGGATACCGACAGCCACATCAGAGCTCTCACTTCCCTTCACTTGAAGGCTAACCCTAACTTTAGTTACCAAAATTTAGGACCAAATTGGGGATCTCGGCCTGTCACCCTGAAACCTCCAATTCGACGCCCATAAAACCATATTTTCCTAATTATTTGCACTAAATTCCCATGAACTATGCAATTCATTCACAGACATTGAATGTGGTTCCACTTTGTTGAGAATTACATTGCCCTTTCGGGTCAATGCAATTACAACAAATTTTAACACTACAACGAGCTCTTTTTGTAATGTAAATGAAGCACAAGTAAAAACCATCACATTTATAATTAAAACTTATTTTACAAAACAACCCAATATCCTAAACATGAGTCATACTCATTGCAAAAGAAAAGTAGAAGGAAAACAATGACATAATTTTCTAATACCACTATTTCCAAACAAGAAGAAAGAGTAATAGAAAAACATCACAAAGCACGAATAAAACACAACGGAAAACTTCATTTCAAAGAAAATCTATAAAATAAGTGTTTACAAAATTATAAGATAATGAAGAACACAATACGTAGTTTTTTCTCCTTGAAAGAAAGATGAGAATCTCTCCCACAAAATCTCCCGCTGATCCATTCAATGCTAGAACATTCCCTTACAAATTCTCTCAAAATCCCCTCACCAACCTCTCCAAAAAGGTAGAAATGTGCATTTCTACTCCTATTCTAAGATCTCTAAGCATTCTCCAAGTTTTCCCTAACTTTCCACTCTATTTTCTAACCTAAAATCACTAATATAAAGAGTATGAACGAATTTCTAAGAGTTCCTTTAAGCACTCATTCGAAAAAGCATCCAAATACATTAAATTTTGGCCATAACCGCCCAAAAATGCGTCCAAATTGTCTCGGGTGCCGTCGGCGGGCTCGAGAGCGCCGTCAGCGAGTTTGTAGGTCATTTTTTGGTCTTCTTGGGTAAATCTCGTTGTCGGCGCCGTTCTGGGCGCCGTCGGCGAGCAGACTGCGCAGCTCCACCGTTTTGCTCCGTTTGGCTCCGTTTTAGCTCTGTTTCGCACCGTTTTAGCTCTTTATTTAATGTGTAATCTCATTCAAAAATATGCAAGAAGTGTAAACGAGATTAAACATTGAAAGACTTATCGAAAGGTGTTAGGACAAAATTTCATTTTTTGCTTGTTTTTGCTCCAAATTGCACCATTTTTGTTTATTTTTCTCCAATCAACATTTCTTGTAACTAAAACTAAAAATATACAAAGTTACTTCATTTTAAAGTGTAATATCATAAAAAATGAGTAAAATTATATAGCAAAAAACGTATATATTTTAGGCGTGTCAGTCCTCCTACACGCGCTACAGGAAAGTTTGGGTTTTGGACAGCCTATCTAGGAAGACCATTGACGACGACTTTCCCAATAAATGAACCAATGAGAGTACTCCATTTTAAGGTTATGGGATTATGTTTCACTCATATGGAGCCTCTCGTAGCTTAAGGATTGAAAAAAATACTTCGTCAAGCCCTCTCAGTGCAGAATTAGTGTTTTGGGGCTAGACCAGCACCCATGTGCTGACCTGGGCACCTCGGCGCCCAAAATGCCTTCTTGGACATCTATGATCGAGCCTCTAAAAGTCTGGTACCAATCCATGATGCATGGGCAAATAGCTAAAAAAATAACCTTTTCTTAAGCCCAGGGGAAGTACACGCCACCTGGGTGACATTTGGGCATCATACCTGACACCTAGGCACCAAGAACCTAATTCTAGAGGAAAAAAGTTAACGATTCACTTTTCCTTTTCATTCACAGTAGCTTTGAAGAATAATAGCCTTGGGATTAACATAACCAAGTTTTTTAATACCTTTTTGTTTATTCTTTTTAGATTTTTGAATCAACCATTCCTCTTCTAACCGAGCTCAAGAAAGAGGCAAATTGTTAGCTAAAACATTGATTATCATCAATCTCATTATTATTATTAAAAGGATTAGCCTCCTCTATAGATAAACCAGTTGGCAAATCCACAGAAATAAAAACAGAAGGCATAAAACCATTAGTTGGATTAATATCAAGAGACTTATCTCTATTATCAAAGTTACCATCAATATTAATGCTAGCTTGACTAGCAGCATTATCCTTAGCCATAATTTGAGATTTCATATTGTGAGTTCAAGTCATATTTTCATGAATAATCAAAACATTCTCATCATTATGAATTCTCTTAGCATCATTAATCACATTTCTCCCATGATCAACAAGAACTAGATCAGCTATATCTTTCTTAATACCTTCTTAAAAGATATTTATTCTTTTCGAATTTGTTAATTTAAGATGAGCCATATAACAAGAGCTTTAGACATTGCCAAACATACTACTTTTGTTGCAATAACTAGGAACAAATTTCACTTCCATAGTTTGCCAATACCATTCTTAGCATTACCGATCCATATATTATCATTAAAAGAGAAAATAATATCTTTTTCCACCAATACTCTTATAACCGAAGGTCTCGAGAAATTAAAAGTAGCTAGATCCACTTTTTAGGGAGTCCCAAAAATGGATCCTAAGGAATAAATAATTTTCATTTTAATTAAATGAAGCTTTAAAACCAGAAAAAATATCTGGATAGGAACAATCGGAGGTTCCTCTCTAGGATTAAAATAGGAAGTTCACTCCAAGATTTTTAAATAGCTTTTTTCAATTAAAAAGAATTTCCTAGAGAAGATATTAGCATAGTCAATTTCTTTTTCCAACCTTGTCATCAAATGGCTGCCATCAATCAAGACTATGTTCCATCTTGCTTGTAATTTTAGATCAATGAAAAACTTACGAATAATCTGTTATTTGGGATGAGCAAAAGAGAATTTTCCCACCAGCATAAGTTTTAATAGCTCTGTAAGCAAGTTAGTCTCCTCTTCAATGAAAAATGCAATTTTACCATTCTTTCTTGCCGCTTTCATCAGAAGAAAAAATAGATGAGCAATCTATCATGTGTTCCTTGTAATTAGCAGGAAAAAGATTTCTAGTCACATTTTAGCCACATTTTGATTAAAAAAATATTTTGAGGAATTCTTCCACACAAAAATATAGATAAAATATCTTGAAAAATTTACATACATACCACAAAATCTTATGTATTATATATCTAACACTTAGAAGATGAATCTATACATTTACACTACTTTTACTAAACTTGAAAAGGTATTTTACTTTTTAAATGTTGAGGACAGTGATATTTTTTGATGTTGTATGAATGATTTGATGATTATAAAAGAAAAATAAATAAATAAAATTTTTAGATATGTAAATACATAAGAATTGGGAGATATGCTTGTAAATACTAAAGTGTGATTTATGTAAATATAAAAATTTAGGTGTAAGATATATAAATATATAAGAATTGTGTGCTAGATAAGTAAAAATCATTTTTTTTAACTAAAAGCATTCATAATTCTACCCCATAACGCATCTATTCATTCGTATTTATCATGGTTTAAAAAATTGGAGTGGACCGGCCAACTTGACCGGTTCGACCATGAACTGGCCATAGGTTCGATTCCGATTGGCATAAAAAACACTTATCGAATTGAACTTTCTAGAACTGGATTGAACTGGTGGCTCAACCCTTGAACTGGTGAACCCGCATTGGTTCTAAAGAATCATTCGGTTCATGGGTGTTCACATAGATACCACTCAATTTTATGTATTTTACATGTCACATTTATACCGCAGAAATCACTCGTATCACATAAAAATAACCATTACTACAAAAAGATTAAGTTTACATACATACCACTCAATTTTATTTATTTACATATCTAACACCTTAACTTTTTTTTATTTTACATTTTTACCACCAAAATTATCTATATCACATAAAATATATCACTATTTTAATTTCTAAAATGTGAAATACATGCTTTCATGGATCGTTAAAATTAAATTTTACATGTCAGTTATTTAAATATATATAAATTGAGTAATATGTAAGTCCTTCTAAATTTATTTGTAAATTATTAGATTATCCCATGTCTTAAGCTTTGAACTTCTAGGCTCTCCTTCGAATGAAGAAATATTACATCAGGACTCCGCACGTAGCTCCATGTGTGGGGTCCAATAAAACGACGCCACGTGTCATCTCCTGACCGCACCCATTAAAACACATGAAAAAAATAAATATTTTTTAATTCGCGCGACCCGGCCCGAATCGGGCCCAACCCCTCATTCAAAAAAAAAAAGTTTCATCTTTTTGTAACGACATTTAATTTTCAATAAAGTTATTTCATCGTATGGGTCCATCGACTATTTCTTCTTTCTCTGGCTTGGCGAAACCCTACTTCCTTCCTCGGCGAAACCTTAGGCATTCTCCGGCATGCAAGAGAAGGTGATAATGGTGTCCAGCCGCTCGGTTAAATCAAGGTATGATGGTACATTTTATTTTATAATGAAATTAGGTTAGTTTCTTTGCAAATAACCCCGAAGTGATTGTGTCCAAACTCGAATAACATAAATCACCCTAAAACCTAAAACCTAAAACATAAACATCACTAAAACATGAATAACACAATAATACCACACAAGTAACACACCAATATTACAATAATAGGGTTTCAATGACCGACATGATAAAACATTTTTCTGACTGGAATAACACTAAAGTAACACCAAATACAACGAGTTAGTTTTTCGGCAGTAACACGAGAATAACAAACCAATAATACAACAATAACACAGTTTTGATGTGTTATTAGTGTGTTACTCTTGTGTTATTACTGTGTTATTCCTTTGTTATTTATGCATTATTCATGTATAATTATTGTGTTACCTTAGTTGATGTGTTTTTCTTGTGTTTTTGTGTTAGTGTTATTTTCTTGTGTTGTTTAACATCCCTATACAATTTTGAATGTTGTTGAACTGTCATTGTTTTGTTATTTCAATATCAAAGGCATAATACAGAAATAACACATCAATGAGATAGGAATTACAGGAATAAAACTTAAATAACACAACAATAACACGATAATAACACATGTATAACATAGTTTTTATGTATTATTGGTGTGTTATTGTTGTGTTATTATTGTGTTATTTATGTCATACTTTTTATTCAATTTGAAATGTAGCTCCATATAGGTACTAATAATGTGTTATTGTTTCTTGAATTTTTTAGATTATAAGCGCAAGGACTTTCAATTGTAGATGTCGACTGTTTGCAGTGAGGGGTGTCCTTGATGAAGTTAGAGATCTCATCTTAAAGGAGATGATTAATAATCTAAAGGAAATGAGGGTCTTCACTTTCTTTGACATGCCACCATATCCTCCGGACAATATCCTGACTTTACATATTCTGAGATGCTGGGATAATGGGAGGAGGGTGTTCAAAATGGGTGGAAAAGAGTTGAAATTACATGCTGACCATGTGACTTTGCTGATTGGCATGCGAAACAGAGGACAACCTATTGCATGGAAGAAAAGTCCATTAGCCAACGCCAATGTCAGACAAATAAAAGACCGAATGACAAGTTTTTTTACAGAAGGAGCTTCTACTTCTCCATTTAAACAGTTGTATTTGATGTCCCTGCAAAGCTTGGTTCTTTTAGTGTTAATACAAAAGCTTTCCTTAATATAACTGGCCTTTTGTCATATGTGAAATGATAATCGAACAAGTCAGCACGACCTACATGAAATTGAGGGAGAATAAGTCATTGGGCTATATTCAAGGTTTTGTATTTCTTTTAACGGTATGTATTTGTTATATACATTACAACATTTTATTCTGAAGTTTTTGTTTGATTGTATTTCTACTTTTGCATGAATGTTTATGGTGTTTGACATCATTAACTATGGTTTTACGAGCACACGTCCCCGGTAACTCCTGCCACGCCTGACGCTAGAACTCGCATTCTAAGGTGGCCAACAAATCATGGGTGGAGCTGGCAAGAGATTCACGAAGCCTTCAAGAGTTTCGATCATGCAGGGGTAACTCATTTACTGCATGAAAATAATTTGAAAGCTTAATATATTTTGTAGAAGTCAGTCCCAATTATTATGACATGTTCAAATACATTGTAAGTTAATGTCAGCTTCTTAGATTTGAGGGACGATGAAGTCCAGCTACTCTCAAATCCAGAGCAGAGACCACCCAGTCCTGCAAGGCCTCTACCACACCAACAAACGGCGGCATGACCATCTTCACCCAGATCGTATGCCAATGGTACAATTGTTTCAAGCGAGAATAGCCCAGTACCTGGACATACGACAGAGAGTGCTGATTATGAAGTTATGTATGATATGCTTAAATCTTAGCAACAAGTTAGCTTAAATATACAAGAAATAGTGGTTGGAGTGAATGAACAGATGCATAATGTGGTGGAAACATTATCCACCCTCACAGGATTAGTACAGAGATTATTTGAAAGCAAGGCTGACAAGGTGGTTGAGAGGAAGAAGTCCAGTAGTAGTGGACGGAAGAGAACATTCGACACACATGTATCTTGATACTAATTAATAGAAGACATAGGATAGTACATACAAATGATACACCACATACAGATGATACCGTACATACTATTGATCCTGTACATACAGAGGATCCTGTCCATACAGATGATTTCATACATACTACATATCCTGTACATACAGAGGATCATGTACATACAGATGATCATGAACAGACCAAAGAGGCCTAAGTAACAGTAAGAGATGCGCAAGACGAAGATGTTGGGGATTAGACAATCCACGAAGACCCCACTGAAGTTGAACGAATTATCCACTAAAAATTTGCTAGTTTTTTAATGTCTATTTAATACCTATTTTTAATGATATTGCAATTTAAAGAAGGGTATTTTTCATGATTTCATGCAGGTACAATGATTTTAGGCCAAAAGGAAGTAAAAAGGAGAGAATTCAAAGAAAAATGATGCATATTGTGCATTTTTGGCTTAGAGCGCCGGAGAACACCCTCACCAGAGCTGGACCGTGCCCAAATCCAGAGAAATTGGATGGAAGACTGAAAATAGTACGGGACAGTGCCCTATCGAGCGTCGGATCGTGCCATATCGTGATTTCAAGCTAGATTCAATGTGTTTTGCTGGATTTTGGAGGGATGCTTGAGGAAACTCTTCGGAAAGTTGGTTCTACCTGAATTTAAACTACTTTGGAGCTAAAAATTCAGAGGGCGGGAGTGTTTTTAATGTCTTTTCATTGTTCTTAATTGGAGAGTCCATTAGAGAGTTGATCCACCTGATATTTATACTTACAAATATGATATAAAAATTGGCAACGACACCAAAAACTTGATCCCGCCGGATATATATATGCTGATAATTTTGATCTATAATGTGGATACTACGCAAGTATACGTATCGTTTATCAAGTAATATAGGACTTTCTGATTAAGCCCCAAGATATCGAACCCACAGGGAAAAGATGAAAATCTTTAAAGGAATCAGAAAATTATCTTTTTACTTTTTTTTAATGGCTTTTGAAAGTATGTCTTGATTTTGAAAAGTTTTGAAAGTTGATTTGTCTTTTGAAATTTCCTTAATAAAATGTTTAAGCAAAAAATTAAAATTATAATAACTAATAACACTGTATGTAAAAAATTATTAACTAGAATATCTTTTTCTTTTTTTTTATAAAGTAGTAATAATTATTACAGTATTGTTGTGAAAGTATTTAAATTTGTTGTGACAGATAGAAGCAAATATGTTCTTTACTCTTACTTGGTTTTATAAAGAACATAGGTTAATTTGAAATTTTTATCATTTTGAACATGGTTAGGTAGGGAAGATACCAGTCTCTCACTCTAGAGTTCCCTCGATTCCCACGAACTGGGGGCTAACGGCTCATATCAAAACTCAAAACTTGAAACCAAATTAGGGGGTTTTAGCTTGTCACTCTAAAATCCTCTAATTTTACTCCCTTCCATAAAAATATCTTCTAATATTACATTCAATTGTATGGAGTACAATTCTCACCCATATAATTGCATGTGATTCTTACTAACTTTTATGAGACAATACCACATTGGATCTTAAATAATCTTAAGAAATTCTACAACTTAACAGGCCAAATTAAGAAGTAAACAAAGTATTCAGAATCAATCTTCACAAATTCTTCCAACTTTAAACAGTTATACTTTCCACAACAATTCTTCATAAACTAATTACTTCTCCATTTAAGAAAGAAAAAGATAAAGAAAACTACTCAGAATGCATTGAGAAAATACAAAAACACATTGATTTGAAATTAAAAACAATACGAAAAACAACAAAAAAACAAGTATTAATTAAAAAAAAACTAAATGTAAGAATAAAAGTGAACACTTATCTGAAAATTCTCTCCACAAGACTCAGGAAGTTCCTCTGAAACATTAACTCTTCACTAAACTACTCCTTAGATCTAATCTCCCAACTCCGATGACTCAGAATAAACTTCAGACTTCAATAAAAACTAAACTAAAATAAAGAAAAGAAGTGGGAAGAAGAAGACTTCACTCCGACCCTTTTCTCTTTTCTACTCTCTTCTCCTACTCTTAATAAAAACTCTCACAAAATAAAAGTAAAATACTGTAAAAGCTCTCTTCAAAATGCAAATGGAAGAGTCTCTTTTCTACTCTCTACTCCTACTCCTAATGAAAACTCTCTTCAAAATGAAAAGGAAGAGCCCTTAATTTATCCTCTACTCCTACTCCTAATGAAAACACTCTTCAAAATGCAAAGGAAGAGCACTTAGTCATTCCTAAGGCTCTCTTTAAAAATTAAACCAAAATGTACCTTGGTGCCTCTTCAAAATGTGTCCAGATTCAATGTGTCCACCAAAGAATGCACCCCTTCATTCAAACTTACCGTCCAAAGGAAGTTATGGAAGTTAACACCAAGAGTTGCATCCAATCCCCTTTGAAATTGGCGCCGAATTCCTTTAAATTTTGATTTTTAACTGTGCCGGCGCTTAGCCGCTTGTGCTAAAATTTTGATTTTTCATTTTTTTGCTCCAAATTTGATCCAATTTTGCTCCTTTCATAATGACCATCCATTTTCATCATACCTGCAAAAAAAACACAAAATACCTTCCATTAAAGTGCAATATCATTAAAAATAGGTATAAAAATGTACATAAAAAACTATATATTTTAGGTGTATCAAAATCCCCAAACATAAAATGTTATTTGTCCTCAAGTGACAGTTAATCTTATAGAAAATTTTAGCATGCAAATTATGTAATGAGTTTCTTAGGAAGATAACAAAATTTTGTTATAGAAATGGAATAGTCCAATTTAGAAAAAAATTCAGTAATTAAAACCAACTTAAAGTATAGATAGTTCTTAAGTAAAGGAAAATGACAAATATACGTTTCTATCTAATTCAGAAATATTTGTAGATTCTTCAAAATATAAGAATCAAACACTTATTTTTCTCACTTAAAAATCTTTATTTGAAAATAGTTTTACTTACTATATTATAACCTTAAGCTTTAGATTTTCTATGAACTTATATCTTAAACTTTAGGTATGAAACCAATTTTTGATTAGGCCCTTAAATCCTCAAGCTTCTTCTCCCTTTTCATATAGTATTTTTCACATTTTCTTTTTCTTTTCATTTTTTTCTCTTTTTTTTATAAGGAAAGGATTACTATATCTGGATAGGCCTTTAATGATTTTGAATTCCACCCTTCCATTTAAACTAAAGGTCAGAAATACATCTTTCACTTAAAAATCATTATAATAATATTTGAAAATTACTTTTTAATAAAAGAAATTTAAGCTTTGAAGAATAAAAGTCAAATCTTTTATTTATCAAAAAATACGAAACTTCTTACTAAAGTTAGTTTAACTTTATTTAACACCTCTTCATTAAGAAAATTTTAACTTTAAGTTTTTCATGATTACTATAAATTTTAACTAAATTCTTTCATTCATTTCTATATTCAAAATTTTTGTTCCCCTAATATAACTTCATGTACATAATTGTTCTCATTCAAAAATAAGATTTTTTTTTAAGTATTCTTGAGAATCAAATAAGATTTTAGGTTTTGGGAAATCTTTCTTTTTAAAATCCCCCCCCCCCAAAAAAAAAACTTAAATTTTTAGTTAAGATGAAACATTTACGCATAAGAAATGATACATGGGTGAGAAATAAAAACTGACATATCATGCTTGCAGGAATTTTTAATATCCTAATATGCAAGTATAACAATTTAAATAACAGGAGTAAAATGAAATCAAATTTAGTTTTTCAAAATAATTTTTATACAAAGAAAAGTAAAAATTTCAAAAAGACTTCTACAGTAGTGGAGGTTTTCAAAGAAAATACACAGCAACTAAAATAACAGACTGATACAGATAACATATGATAGTGGAATTTGAAAAATTTTAAACATGTAGTTTCCTAAGTAAAAGTTTCCAATAGTGGTTTATAATCTCCTAATAGTTTTTGAATTATAGTACACACTACTAAAAACTCTGACATAACATACACATAAAAACATTTACTAGTACACACACTATCACAAAGCAACATATAAAACATCAATACAACAACAACAATACATCTAAATATCCATAACAAAAAAATAATACAAACTACAGTCTGCATACTATCAAGGTTCACATCACAACACAATGATCAAACTAAATACTAAACAAAACACACATAAGTATATCAACAACAACACCATAATGAAAACAAATAACACAAATCTACTCATCATCCTCATCCTCATCATCATCATCATCATCGTGCTCGTTCCAATCCCTAGATGGCACATAAGGTATGTAGAATGGATGAGAGGGCATCTCAGCACTCTGATCACCTCTAATCCGTCTATCCAAATATTGCTGATAACTCTCCTCATACTTATCATGTTTCACAATATATCTTTCCACATTATCCATCTTACCATCCATATCTTTCAGATGCTCTCGAGTAAGACTCACTTTTTTCAAAATTATTCTTAATAAACTAGTCTGTGAATCAGTAGATGATGAAGCACGTGAAGTAGTAGCACGAGAAGTAGATGCAGCATAAGCAGAAGCAGAAGCTGTAGAAGCCCTACCAAATCCTCCTCTCCAACCAAGCTCTGAATATACAGTGTAAGCACCAACGTTTACACTAGTAATTGGTCTCAATGGCTGAATTGGCTCTTCCCAGGTTTCAAACTTCACTCTAGATCATTCACATAATGAATGAATCAAGGAAGGAAATCCCATACCTGCAGTAGTGGTTGATCTAGCACAGTTCAAAACATAATCATAAAATATACCTCCAATGTCAATAGGCTTCCCTTGCTGAATGCAATGGTTCAACACAGCTGTTTCTCTCGTTACTTCACTAGTATGACTCGAAGGTAACAATTTAGATGAGATAAAATAATGCCACGCCTTAGAAGTGGCATTCAATTTGGAAGCAGGAAAGTTCACTCTTCTATCATTTGTTATTTTCCATAATCCTCTTTGTTCAGTCAGAAATACCATGATCTCATCTAATTCCCCTTCCGCAGGATGATAGTTAGAATAAAACATAACATGTTAGGAGGTAGTCCATAAAAAGTGTTGATTGCCCCAGAAGAAAAGTTGACCTCATGCCTCCTAACCATCACTTGATTCTCTTCTGCAACAAGTAAATTTGCATAAAATTCTCTGACCACAGAAACAACAGCAACTGTAATTCTCCCAGTTCCTTCCAGCAATCATATCTTCAATTACTTCTCCTGGCATAATAAATACACGCTCAGGAATCAACTTACGTGACTATAGTGCATCAACATATCATTCCTCAGCCCACATGCTAACAAATTTGTCAGAATCAAATTTGGCCTTTTCTCTCGCACGCTTTGACTTTGGAGTCATCTCTAGAAATTCACAAAAAATTCACCGTAAATTCCAAAATCAAACTAAACTTGCTAAATTATCTTCCAAAAGATATTTTCACTAAATCCAAGCAATTTCTTAAGTTTTTTCTCAAATTTTCACCATGAATAGTGATTTTAAGATTTTCCAAAATGTACTCAAAATACATGGTGAAAATAAAGAATTTTTACTTAGGAGTAGTGCTCTTACCTCAAGGAATCCAATTCTAACAATTTTTGTTGAGATCAGCTCTTAAACGATCCACAATATGATGCCCTAGGCTCCTCTTTCGCGATAAATGATCCCCGATAAATATATGTGCTTACAAATATAATATGAATATTAGCAACGACGCCAAAAACTTGGTCCCATCTGGTAGATATATGTTCTGATGATTTAAGATATGAAAATAATGATTTTATAATATGAGATACTATGCAAGTATACGTATCGTTTATCAAGTCATATAGGACTTTCTGATTAAGCCCCGAGATATCAAACCCACAGGGAAAATGTGAAATCTTTAAAGGAATCAGAGAAATTCTTTTTACTTTCTTTAATTGTTTTCGAAAAAGTATGTCTTGATTTTGAAAAGTTTTGAAGGTTGATATATCTTTTGTAATATTCTTAATAAAAATGCAAAGCAAGAAATTAAAATTACAATAACTAATTACACTGGACGTAAAATACTATTAACTAGAATATCTTTTTCTTTCCTTTCATGAAGTAGTAATAATTCTTAAAGTATTGTTGTGGAAGTATTAAAATTTTTGTTGTGATAGATAGAAGCAAATGTGTTCTTTACCCTTACTTGGTTCTATAAAGAACATAGGTTAATTTGAAATTTATATTATTTTGAACATGGTTAGGCAGGGAAGATACCAGTCTCTCACTCTAGAGTTCCCTCGATTCCCACCACACTGGGGCTAACTTCTCATAACAAAACTCAAAACTTTAAACCAAATTAGGGGGTTTTAGCACTGTCACTCTAAAATCCTCTAATTTTACTCCCTTTTATAAAAATATCTTCTAATATTACGTTCAATTATATGGACTACAGTTCTCACCCATATAATTTCATGTGATTCTTACTAACTTTTATGAGACAATATCGCAATGCATCTTACATAATCTCAAGAAATTTTACAACTTAACATGCCAAATTAAGAAGTAGACAAAGTTTGTAGAATCAATCTTCACAACTTCTTCCAACTTTTAAACACTTATACTTTCCACAACAATTCTTTGTAAATTAATTACTTCTCCATTTAAGAAAAAAAAGATAAAGTAAACTACTCAGAATGCATTGAGAAAATATAAAAACACTTTGATTTGAAATAAAAAACAACGATAAGAAAAATAATAAACGAAAAAAAAGTATTAATAAACTAAATAAAAGTAAAAACTTATCTGAAAATCCTCTCCACAAGACTAAGGAAGTTCCTCTGAAACTTTGACTCTTCGCTAAACTACTCCTCAGAGGAAGTCTCCCAACTCCCTAGACTCAGAATACAGACTTCAAACTTCAATAAAAACTAAACTAAAAGAAAGAAAAGAAGTCGGAAGAAGAATACTTCACTCCGACCCTTTTCTCCTTTCTACTCTCTACTCCTACTCTAAAATAAAAACTCTTAAAAATGCAGTGGAAAAAAAAAAGAAAGAAAGAAAGAACCCTTCAAAATGCAAAGGAAGAGCCTCTTAATCTTTCTTAAGACTCTCTTTAAATAGTAAACCAAAAGGTGCCTTGGTGTCTCTTCAAAATGTCTCCAGATTCGATGTATCTAGCAAGGAATGCACTCCTTCATTCAAACTTTCTTCCCAAAGGAAGTTATGGACGTTACCACCAAAAGTTGCATCCCATCCCCTTTGAAATTGGTGCCAAATCCATTTGAAATTTGATTTTTAATTGTGGCAGCTAAGCGCCGGCCCAACGGCGCTTAGCCGCCAGTGCCAAATTTTTTATTTTTCATTTTTTTGCTCCAAATTTGATCCAATTTTGCTTCTTTCATCATGACCATCCATTTTCATCATACCTGCAAGAAAAACACAAAATACCTTCAATTAAAGTGCAATATCATTAAAAATAGGTATAAAAATGTGCATAAAAATACTATATATTTTAGGTGTATCAAAATCTCCCAAACTTAAAATGTTACTTGTCCTCAAGTGACAGTTAATCTCATAAAACAATTTAGCATGCAAGTTATGTAATGAGTTTCTTAGGAAGATAAAAAAATTTATTCTAGAAATGGAATAGTCCAATTTAGAAAAAATTTCAGTAATTAAAACCAACTTAAAGTTTAGAAAGTTCTTAAGTAAAAGAAAATGATAAATATAAGTCTCTATCTATTTCAGAAATATTTGTAGACTTTTCAAAATATAGGACTCAAACATTTTTTTTTCTCACTTAAAAATATTTATTTGAAAAATAATTTTACTTACTATATTACAACTTCAAGCTTTAGATTTTCTCTGAACTTATATCTTAAACTTTAGGTATGAAACCAATTTTTGATTAGGCTCTTAAATCCTCAAGCTTCTCCTCCATTTTCATAAACATTTTTTTTTCTTATAAGGCAAGGATTACTATATCTGGATAGACCTTTAATGATTTTGAATTCCATCCTTCCATTTAAAATAAAGATCAGATATACATCTTTCACTTAAAAATCATAATAATAATATTTGAAAATTACTCTTCAATAAAAGAAATTTAAGCTTTGAAGAAAAAAGTCAAATCTTCTATTTATCCAAAAAAACAAAACTTCTTACTAAAGATAGTTTAACTTTATTTAACACCTCTTCATTAAGAAAATTTTAACTTTAAGTTTTTCATGATTACTATAAATTTTAACTAAATTCTTTTATTCATTTCTATATTCAAAATTTTGTTCCCCTAATATAACTTCGTGTACATAATTGTTCTCAATCAAAAATAAGATTTATTTTTAAGTATTCTTGAGAATCAAATAAAATTTTAGGTTGGATAATTGTTCTCAATCAAAAATAGAATTTATAAAGAGAAAATGAAATTGTGGCATGATCTGAAGATATTGAAAAAACGATTTGAACTTGGACAAAGAGTTTTATTATATAACACGAGATTGAAATTATTTCCTGGGGAACTTAAGTCCAGATGGATAAGACCTTTTACTGTAGTGAAAGTTCAGTCTTTCGGAACTGTTGATGTCGAGGATCCTAAAATTGGAAATATTTTAAAGGTTAATGGGCATCTTTTAAAACCGTACTTTGAAGGGTTTTCCTCCGATTTCAAAGAGGTTTTATTGTTAAGTCATCCTGATTAACTGAATGGTTTGTCGGGCTGACGACGTTAAACCAAGCGCTTTATGGGAGGCAACCCATATGTTTGTTTGTGTGTTGTATTTGCTTGCTTATAGTTGTTTGTGCTTTTAGTTTGATATTTAAGAATCCTAATTACCTCTAAATAAGTTAAAAATTAAAAATATATTGGATCGTATTGAGAAAATGAAGTATTTAGAGCCAAACGAAGTTCGGTGAAAATTTTTTTCACTGGCACCGCCGGCGCTCTATTCTTTTATACCAACCAAATTTCTAGTTTGAGCGCCGTCGGCACCCTATCGAGCGCCGCCGGTGCCCAAATTCTGGGTGACAGTTTTTAAATTTTAAAATACGGATTTTAGCAGTTTTGTGCGAGATCTTCTTCCTTAAAACACCCCAAAACTCCATTTTAAACTCATAACCACCAGAAGAATGAAAACTACTTTTCCTAATTCGCATCTCATGGATTCCCACTCCATTGAACTCCCTAGATCTCGCATCTACAACCGACGAAAGTTCATTAGTTTCGAGGCCCAGCATCTATTCCATAAAGTGATGATGAAAAGAAGGATTATAAAGGAAGAGGCTTTGTGAATCAAGGTTTGGAGAGTTCAACGACAAGAGTTGAAGAGATAGTGAATCAAAGACATTGGGAAGTGTTATGCTACACTACCGCCGCAGTGGTTGTTCCGGTCGTAAAGGAATTTTTTGCAAATCTACATGGGATCAACCAAGGTTGTGTTTTTGTGCGAGGAAGGTATGTACCATTCACTCCTACAAGGATTAATGATCTCTTCATGATAGAAAGTGTTCTTATTTGTCATTACGCAAAATTCAATGCTATGAGCAACGATATGAATGAAATCTATAATTATTTGACGGATGAGAATGAAGAATAAGAAGTAAGGGATAATAGATATGTCAGTTTCTCTTCTTCATCCTTGAATCCAGTATCATAGCAGTGACATTACTTTATTTCGGCAAAATTAATTCCTACTATGAAGATAAGTAAGGTGACAAAGGATAGTGCTATGCTGAATTTCTGTATATAAACTGGAAGGCCAGTGGATATTGGATCAATCATTATCAAATATGTTCTGGGATTGATTGTGCATGGATATAAATATGGGCTTGGACACCCGTCCACCATCTTTCTATTATGTAGTCAATCACAGGTGCCATATGAAAGTTGGGAGAAAGTTCTTCTACCCTGGAGACCTATTGATCCCAATGATCTTTATCACTACAGAACAGTTGGTGATGAAGGAGACATGGATTTGCTTGCTGATCAGCCCACTAAGAGTTCAAAACCTATTCAGCCTTGCTATTCTGAAAGTTCGAGGATGATATTGAAGAAGTTGGAAAATAAGGTACAAAATGTTATGAATGATATTAATAATATTTCTGATTTATTTGATCACATTGATTAGAGGATGAAAGAGCAATTTGATCATACTGGTCGAATTAAGTTAGGTCTGATTAATCTATTGAAGAAGAATGTTGTAGTGGCTGAAGATTCATCTGAGCAATTCCCATATTATCCATTCTACAATCTATTCATTCATCGTCAATCAGTGGGAGACATTAGAGAGGATGAGACTTTTGAGACTGATGAGGAGTAATTAGTGGATTATGTATGCTGCTTTATTATGTTTAAGTGTTTGCTTTGATTACTATGTTGATTGTTTTGCTTTGCTTTATTAGGTGTGCTTAGACTTTGATTTGATTTCTTGTGTGTACTTAGGACTTAGTCTTTGCTTATCGTACTGTACTTGCAACACTAAGGATCTAAGGAATGTTGCTTTTAGTTTGATGAACTTATGTGCGTAATCGTTGTATCGTGGATTTTATACATAAAAGTGACGTGATGTGTTGTTTGTGATGTGATGTTATTTAATGTATTATGAGATGTAATAGATGCTTATTGATGTGCTAAATAGGAATGCAGAGGTTGAAACGATTGAATTTGCGATGAAAATTTGAATGAATTAAGGAAGTAAAGCCCATACCTGCAGTAGTGGTTGATCTAACACAGTTCAAAACATAATCATAAATTATACCTCCAATGTCAATAGGCTTCCCTTGCTGAATGCAATGGTTCAACACAGCTCTTTCTCTCGTTACTTCACTAGTATGACTCGAAAGTAACAATTTAGATGAGATAAATGAATGCCACACCTTAGAACTGGCATTCAATTTGGAAGCAAGAAAGTTCACTCTTCTATCATTTGTTATTTTTCATAACCCTCTTCCATCAGTCAGAAATTCCATGATCTCATCTAATTCATCTTCCGTAGGATGATAGTTAGAATAAAAACATAACATGTCAGGAGGTAGTCCATAAAAAGTGTTGATTTCCCCAGAAGAAAAGTTGACCTCATGCCTCCTAACCATCACTTGATTCTCTTCGCGAACGGCAAATTTGCAAAAAATTCTCCGACTACGTAAACAATGAAGCAACGATGGAGAAGCAACAGTAATTCTCCCAGTTCCTTTTAGCAATCATATCTTCAATTACTTCTCCTGGCTTACTAAATACATGCTCAGGAATCAACTTATGTGACTGCAGTGCGTCAACGTATCGTTCCTCAGCCCTTGTGCTAACAAATTTGTCAGAATCAAATCTAGCCTTTTCTCTCGCACGCTTTGACTTTGGACAAATCTCTAAAAATTCATGAAAAATTCACCATAAATTCCAAAATCAAACTAAACTTGCTAAATTATCTTACAAAAGATATTTTCACTAAATCCAAGCAATTTCTCAATTTTTTTCTCAAATTTTCACCATGAATAGTGATTTTAAGATTTTTCAAAATGTACTCAAAATACACGGTGAAAATAAAAAATTTTTACTTAGAAGTAGTGCTCTTACCTCAAGGAATCCAAATCTAATAATTTTTGTTGAGATCGGCTCTAAATGATCCACAATATGATGCCCTAGGCTCCGCTTTCGCGATAAACCGAAGGTTGAAGACGATGGGGTGGTTTAAAAATGTCAATTTTTGGGTTTTTGACTGCTGAGAACCAATTTTCACGAACAAGCTCCTAAGCGAGAACCCCTCGGCGCTTAGCCACAAAATCTAGCGCTTAAGCACTGGTACTCTGGCGCCTAGCCGCCAGTACCCAGATTTTCACAATTAAGGTATATGCACTAAATCACTTTGTTAATCACCCTTAATTACTCCAGAGTAATTATTTCTCCTCACAAATCTTCCAATACTCGGAATCAAAATTTAATATCCATTGATTCCACACAAATTTCACACAAAAACAAACTTATATTAAATCAAACATAACACATAATACAATTCTAGTATTTCTATCCATACATAAAGGATGAAATTCTCTAAATACAAGAGACTTTAATCTCAAATTGATAAGTATAGATCTCTAGGATGTAACCATCACATCATCAAACTTAGTTAATACTTAAATATAAACACTAAACACACCAAACATAACACACATGAACACTAAACATAACACATAAGAACATTAAACAAATAAGAATAAAGCACTCTTAATTCCATTCTCCATTAGGCGGATTATATCCCGAACCATTATGATTCTCATTTGACCCTTCTGGAATATAAATATGATAAAACGGGCGATAATTGTTCATCCTTAAATCATCTTCTTCAATCCATTTGCTCTTCAGAAACATCGCCTTATCTGCTTCTTCCACGTACCTTGAATGATTGAATTGCATCTTGAGTTGCCATCCTATGTGCTCCAAATGCAGGTTACTTTCATGAATTTTTTCTTCCATTGAAGTCATTCAGGCTTAAATTTTTGTAATTATTTCAGCAATCTCTTGAATACTAACAGTGAGAAATCCATTGAATAACTCTTTAGCACTGTCACTAACAAACTTACTCTTGTCAGAATCTTGCTTCTTCTTCATCTCATTCTCCCAGGAAGACATGATGCACTCAAAATACTCTTCTTAAGACTCAGAAATAAAAATAGAACTTGGGGGAAGTGTTTCTCTTAAATCAAGTCCTTTTAATGGACTTGGGAAGTGCTAAAACTGCCCCAAGGCTTTTTAAAACTCCAAAATAACTTCAAAAACCACTCCCCCACGATCTAGGCTTCTAGAACCTCATTTTTCACATTTTTTATAACTGCGGCGCCTAAGCGCCAACTAGGCGGCGCTTAGCCGCCATTGCTCAATTTAGCACAGGTTTTTAAGTGTCCAAAATTTCATTCTGATTTCTCTAAATCATCAATTAAGGTCAAATAAACTCTACTATAGTTTGAAAACTCCAAATTACTACCACTAAAAACATAAAAACAATCCAAACCAAGCAAACAAAGCACACTAAACAAACATTAAACAAAGCACACCGATAATTATGGGTTGCCTCCCACAAAGCGCTTGTTTTAACGTCTTCAGCCTGACATACCCAGAACTCATTCTAAGTGACCCAACATCAAATTATTATCAGATTTATATTTATTGACTGAAAAATATGGTTTAAGTCTATGTCCATTAACTTTAAATATTTTTCCAGTCTTAGGATCTTGAATATCTACAGCTTCATAAGAATAAACTTTTATCACAATAAATGGACCCATCCACCTGGACTTAAGTTTTCCTGAAAGTATTCTCAATCTAACATTATACAGTAAAACTTTTTTTCCTGGTACAAGATTTTTAGTAAGAATCTTCCGATCATGCCATAACTTCATCTTTTCCTTACAAATCTTAGCGTTTTCATAAGATTCATTCCTTATTTCTTCAAGCTCATTCAATTGCAATAATATGTTTTTAGCAGTATCTTTCAAGTTAAAATTAAACTTTTTAATAGCCCAACATGCTTTATGCTCATGTTCAAAAGGAAAATGACAAGCTTTTCCAAAAATCAGCCTATATGGGGACATTCCTATATATTTTCTGTAAGTAGTCCTATAGGCCCACAAAGCATAATCCAGTTTGGTTGACCAATCCTTTCTATTTGGATTAACAGTTTTTTCTAATATTCTTTTAATTTCACGATTTAATAATTCAACAAAACCACTTGTCTGCGGATGATAAGCAGTAGCAACACGATGATTAATATGATATTTCTTTGCTAACTTCCCAATAATTGCATTTCTAAAATGACTTCCCCCATCAGTTATGATTACTCTTGGTATTCCAAATATGCAAAATATATTCTTTTCTAAAAACTTTGCAACACTTTGAGCATCACATCGAGGTAAAGCAATAGCTTCAATCCATTTGGAAACATAGTCTACTACTATCAAAATATAAACATTTCTGAAAGATGGTGTAAATGGTCCCATAAAATCTAGTCCCCAAACATCAAATATTTCAACTTCCAACATATAATTGAGGCACATCTCATTTCTTCTAGAAATATTGCCTATACGCTGACATCTATCACAATTTTTAATATAAATATTCACATCCTTAAAAATTTTAGGCCAATAATATCCTGATTGTAATATTCTATATGCAGTTTTATCACTTCCAAAATGTCCCCCATAATCAGAATCATGACATTTTTGAATAATTTCATAAGTCTCTTCCAAAGGTAAACATCTTCGAATTATAAGATCCTTTCCTTGTTTATATAAAAATGGGTCATCCCAAAAATAAGACCTAGCATCAGACATAAATTTCTTCCTTTCTTGGTATGTCAAACCATAGGGTATAATATTACTAACAATAAAGTTTATTATGTCTGCATACCACGGAACACACCATTCTTTAACAGTGAATGCTTTTCTTCGGGAAAATGTTCATTAATTTCTTCAATATCACGAGAGAGATTTTTCAATTTCAAGCCTGGACAAATGATCAGCAATTTGATTATCAGAACCCTTCCTATCTACTATCTCAGAATCAAATTCTTACAAAAGAAGAATACATCTTATTAGTCTCGGTTTTGCATCTTTTTCTTCATTAAGTATTTAATAGCATAATGATCAGTATGCACCACACATTTAGTTCCAATTAAATATGATCGAAATTTATCAAAGGCAAATACTATAGCTAATAACTCTTTCTCAGTAGTGGTATAATTAATTTGAGCTTCATTAAGAGTTTTACTAGCACAATAAATTACTTTGAAAATTTTATCATATTTCTGACCTAAAGCAGCACCAATGGCATAATCACTAGCATCACACATGAATTCAAAAGGTCTTTCCCAATTTAGTGAAATTATTATAGGTGCAGTGATTAATTTTTTCTTTTAATGTTTCAAAGGCTTTACGATAATCATTATCAAAATTAAAAATTGCATTCTTTTCTAGTAAACGACATAAAGGTTTTGTAATCTTTGAAAAGTCTTTGATGTAACGCCTGTAGAGTCCAGCATGTCCTAAAAAACTTCTACTTCCCCTTACAATAGTTGGGCAAGGTAAATTAGATATAACTTGAATTTTTGCAGGATCTACCTCCAAACCTTTTTTTGAAATCCGATGTCCCAAAACAATTCCTCCTGCTACCATAAATTGACATTTTTCCCAATTAAGGACCAAATTATTTTCTTCACAGCATTTTAGAACTTTAGATAGATGTTCTAAACATGATTCAAATGAAATTCCAAATACTGAAAAGTCATCCATAAAAACTTCAATCCCTTTTTCAATCAAATCACAAAAAATAGCCATCATACATCTCCAAAATGTAGCAGGGGCATTACATAAACCAAAAGACATTCTTCTAAAAGCAAACGTACCATAAGGATAGGTAAACATAGTTTTCTCTTGATCCTCAGGAGCAAATTGAATTTGGTGGTAACCAGTATATCCATCCAGTAAACAAAACTATTTATGCCCATCCAGTTTATCCAACATTTGATCTAGAAGGGTAGTGGAAAATGTTCCTTTTGGCAAAGTTTAATTTTCTATAATCAATGCATATTCACCACCTCGTAACTTGTCTTGTTGGTATCATTTCATTCTTTTCATTAACAGTCACAGTCACTCCTTCTTTCTTAGGAACACAGTGAATATGACTAACCCATGCACTATCTGAACTAGGGTAGATAATTCTAGCATCCAACCACTTTAAAATTTCTTTTTAAACAACATCTTTCATAATAGGATTTAATCTCCTTTGGGGATCAGCCTGCGGTTTGCAATTATCTTCCATAAGAATTCTGTGCATATAAATTGATGGACTAATTCCTTTAATATCAGCAATTGTCCATCCAAAGGCTTTCTTATGCTTCTTCAGAATTTCAAGCAAACTCTGTTCTTCTTTTTCAGTTAATTGAGAGGAAATTATAATATACAAGATTGAGGATTCACCTAGGAAAACATACTTCAAATTATCAGGAAGCACTTTTAGCTCAAGTTCAGGAGGTTTTTCAATTGATGGACCATAAGATTCATCTTTCTCAGTCATATCCAACAATTCAAAAATTTCATGAACAAACTTTAAATTTTCCTCTTAAAAATTTTTAGAATCAAATAAATCCTCTTCTTGCTTATATTCCCATTCTTCTCTTTTAGCTTTCTCTTCAAAAGTTAATTTAAAATGACATTCACTTAAATATTCAATAACATCCACCCTATAACACTCATCTTCTTTACCTCTAGCACGATATTTCATCAATTTTGAAATATTAAATGTAACTGTTTAATCTTCAATCCTCATCATTAATTCCCCTTTTTGCACATCTATCATGGTTCGCTCCTGTAGCTAGAAAAGGTCTCCCAAAAATTATGGGTATCTCTTTATCTTCCTCCATATCTAACATAATGAAATCCACAGGAAAAATAAATTGATCCACTTTTACAAAAAACATTATCTATAACTCCTTTAGGATATGTGATCGAACGATTTGCTAATTGCAGAGTTATAGTAATTAGGGTTATTTCTCCTAGTCCTAGTCTTTTGAATATTGATAGAGGCATAAGGTTAATGCTTGCACCCAAATCACATAAATATTTTCCATAGAATCTTTCTCCGATTGCACATGGAATTGTGAAACTACCAGGATATTTAAGTTTTTCAGGAAGCTTTTTCTGAATTATCGCACTACACTCCTCACTAAGTGCAACAGTCTCATTTTCTTCAAACTTCCTCTTTTTATTAAGAATATACTTCATAAAATTCACATAGCTTGGCATTTGTTCTAGGGCTTCAGCAAATGAAATATTAATGGTAAGCTTCTTTAATATCTCCAAGAATTTTGAAAATTGCTTATCCAATTTTTGTTGACGAAGTCTCTTGGGAAATGTAGGTGGTGGTTTTTCTAAATCAACCTAAGGTGGAGAAATAGGTCTTTCAAAACCTTTTGGAGCGTCCTCTTTAGGTCTTTCAATCTTTTCTTTCTCTATGTCGGCATTTTTTTAGGTTGTATGTTTAATTAAAAAAAACGGGTCGCCTACAGAAGTTGTCGGTGAATTTTAAATTTTAAATTTAATTTAAATATACATATAATTTGGAAAGTAGCATTTGATTTTGAAAATAATTTTAGGTTTAAAAATTTAAGATATGAAATCAAACCGATCTCACATCCCAAATAGTTTATATAAACGAGCACCGCAGCACAAACCGTGTATCCATCCCAAAGAATAGACACACTGCTTGATGATGGGGCTCAATTAAAAAACTAAAAGATTTGTGACATCCGTTTGGTCTGCGAACTAATTTTATAAGCTGACAAGTTCCCCTGCTTAATATAAATGAATTAAACAGGGTTTATATTACCGGGGTTTTTAAAGGTCCCTATAAGGGCAAGCCCCTATAGTTAATAACATCTTAAATGATGAGAATCATTTATGAAAACTCTGGATAATGATCAGTGGTTTTACTCTCAAGAATTTCAAAGTTTAAGGTTTCAAATGATTGGATTTTGGAAATTTCAAAAGGTATAAGTTCAAATTTGGAACAGTTTATTTTAAGAGTCCAATGGAAGAGAGGTAAGAGAAGTTGAGGATCCAAGAAGAATCTTGACAACTTCCCAAACTATCCTATTGTTTGGTTTCAGTTTGAGAATTTATTTAACATTTCAATCCTGCCAATTTTAGTTAATTTGGACTTATATTTGTATGATATGATCACACAAATAGCCTCGAAGATGTGAGGGTTTATGTCGTACCAAACGACTACCTCGGAGTCCTAAGACCGGTTAGGGCTTAATTTACATAACATGATTATACAAATGCCTAACAAAAAGTTAAGGATTTATGTTGCACTAGGCAAACTACCTCAAAATCCTATGTCTTGGTTATTTAAAACTAAGAAAGGTTTAGCTGAAGTAGACTTAAGTTTTGCTGACGACGATGGGCGTGCTACCCACTATGCTCCAAGCTTCTTGTCGTTGCAGAGGTTTAGTTTTAGAAGGTGAAAATCAGGAGATGAGAGAAGTGTTTTGGTTTAGAAGATTTTTAAAGTTCAAATGTCTTTAATTTTTTATTAGGGGAATCTTAAAGTTGATTATAACAACATCGGTTAAGATCCCACGGCTCCATCATTCCAAGCACCGTTATTTTTATCGGATTCACTTAGTCCAGATGAATTTGCTAAACTCAACCGAATGAGTTCCACACTTTCATTTAGACCGTGGGAAATCCCGTTAGCAACATGTAGGTTACATCATCCCAGGTATTCCTGATCATCCAATGAAATGTTTTAATTTAATTGCAATTGTAGTTTTGTCGTTCTGTTTGTGATTAAATTTTGAGTTGTTTTATCTTTTGAATGTTGTGGCTGTGAATTTTATCTTATTCTGATTTTTAATTAGTTTTGGGTTTCAGTTTTGTGGCTATCCTAAAAGTTTCAGTTTTCATGCAACTATCTTGTTTAACATGCGAGAAGAGTAAAGTGTAGTTCATATAAATAAATTGCAATAAAATAATAGCGTACCTGGAGGGCCTACTCGTCATTCCAAGCTGCACTTAAAACACATGTTAAGGCATTTAAATATTTATAACAAGTGCCTAGGTAAAGCTAAGGGAAAGGTTTTGATTGTCTACCAAAATCCTAATCCTATTGCTAGTCATTTCCTATGACATCTAGGTTCTTGTATTTTGTTAAGGATGATTTTCTTCATCAAAGAACAATTAAATTCAATTGTTCTTCTAAAACATCCCATCATATTGAGGAAGTGCTTAAGACGAATCCTAAACATCTTTTCAAAATTTCTGGGATTATTTCGAGTCCAAATGAATTTCTTTGTTTAGGTGAATTAATCATCAAAGAATTTAGTTGAGTTTTGTTTCTTGCTCAGTGAATTAGGATGTTTGATTATCCTATAAGTAAAGTGACATTTCACTTGATACTTTACTTAAGAGTTATGATAATGCAAGCCTTTAAGGGCAAATCAGTTTATTAAAGATTTTAATGATTTAAAATTGGAATTGATGATTTAAAGTGGTTTAGTTTAATTATGAAATTTTAATAATTTTAAGTCTGGAATAGTGTTCAAGTTGTTTTATTATTAAATGTTTTAAACCATTTGAATTGAAAGAGGAGTTTAATTTTTTTAATTTAGACTTTAATGATTTAATTTTAATTTAATTGCAATATTCTAGATTAACTTTTAATTGGTTTGATTTTTTAATTAAGAATCATTTTTTGAAATTGATTTTAATGTTTCAAGTTTGCTTTAAATTTGCTTTCAAGTGATTTTTGAAATTAATTTTTCTTTTTGATTCAATTTAATTATCAAGTTATTTAATGTTTTAAGTTTTAATTTAATTAAGGTTTACCTTTTCTTTTAATTATTTAATTATTAATTTCAATTATCACTTTAAATTTAATTAAAAGTTAAATGTTATTAAAGTGATTCATTTAGGGATTTTAAATTATAGAATTAATATCTTATTAAATCATATCCCTAATCTTAATAATCCAAAATTTTAATCTATTCTTCCAAAATTCAAATTTACTTTAAATATTTTCAAGATGATTAATGGGTTTCTACCCCTTAATTCCGTAGGTTTCAATCATCTAATGGAAATTTTAAAATCAGATATTTCACCCCCCATTTTGATTAGACCTAAATGTTAATTAGGGTTAAAATCTTTTAATTACCTTTATGCCCCTTTAGGGTTATTTATTTCATAACTCATCAAATTAAACTCAAATGAACTTAAAATTTTTATGTCACTTCACTCATATGTCAATTAAGATATTAGAGGGAAAATATGATTTTTCTGAATTTTATTTAATTTATATAATTATTTTTGTGATAAATAAGGGTTTTCAATGAAAATTCAACAAAATAAAAAATATAAGGTTTCTGTCCTTAGAAAAATTATGGGATGTTCCTACTGACTAGGGGACCACTTGGACCAATTTTGGTGATTTTTTGAATTATATTTTATTTATTATAATTATTTTGAGTTTTAGAGTGTTAATTAATTATAAAGGTTGAAAATTAAGTTTTATATTTTTCATAAATCTCACTGACCTCAAGGAGTTCAGAGAAAAAAATTTTATAATTTTATAATTTTTTTTATTTATTAGAATTAATTTAGTGAAAAGGTTTGAAAATCCATTTTTTAAAATTAAAAATTGTCTTAAACATTTAAAATTCAATATCTTAACCAAGAGACTTGGAAAAAAATATTTGGTTTGTTCCTAAGTGATTAGGAGTAAAAAAACATGACATTTTTGTGATTTTTATTATTTTTTAATTATTTAAAATATTAAAATATGGTGAAAAATGAAGATTTTTAGAAAATTTTAATTTTAATTTTCATAGACTCCCCTAACATCAGAGAAGTCCCAAAACCAATTTGGTGAATTTTTAAGATGTATTTTTGGAGTTATGAATTTTTAAAGTTTAATTTTAATTAATCCATTTAGTGGGGTAAAACATTTCCAATTGATTCCAAATTTTTATGTGAGGTCCTTTTGATCCTAAAGATCAGTGGAGAATTGTTTTCAAGTTCTTTTGATGTGTGGTTAACCTTAATTAGTTAAAGTTCAGTTTTGAGTAATTAAGCCAATTAGAGTTATTCTTAATGAATTAACTCAAAACATAATTATCCTAGGGTCCCCTGATCCTAAGAAACTTCCCCAAATTTTCATAGAATTTTCTAAGCAATATACTAATTAATGGAATTAAAATACCAAAAATAGTGACATAAATTTGAAAAATACATTACTTGCCATAGAGATATCCTCTGACCTTAAAAAATTCAAGGAATGTTCCCAAGATCAGAGGCTTCAAGTGCCCATACCTTAGCTCCATACCTTAGCTCTGAGAAGTAAAGCTTTAATCAGAGAGTTGTGGCACCTTCTATTGCACCCAAGGAAGCTTCAGATGAAGTCTCTGGCTCTAGGGAATTGTCTAGGTATGAAAGTGACCAAGGCCGATTTCAAAGCTTGGCCGATAGAGAGGATGGGTGGCCTGGTGAGGGAGCTTTCACTGGGGAACTCCTTGTCTTAGTCTTGTGCAGGTGTGGCCGAGTTTAATTTGATTTTGGTGGAGGTTCCAGAGATGTCCTGTTCTGGGCTGAGAATTGAGCTCCAGAATTGAGCTCAATCAATGGGGTTTAGGGCAGGAGAACAGTGGGGATGAATTGCTCTTGGCTAGGGGAAGCTCTATGAGGAGTTTGGAGCGATTCTGTGAAGGTTGATTTCAGCCAACCTTTTGGTCGAGAGGGGGTGGCTTGTTTAAATTGCCATGGCCAGGGCTTCCCAGGGCAAGTGATGGCTGGGATCAGCTGCCTAGGGGAGGAGATGAAGAGCTGTGGTGGCCATTGGGCATGAGACAACTCAGTAGGTGAGAATTTGAAATTTGACTTATTCCATGCTCCTCGGCCATGGCGTTTTCCGGCGACCTGGTGGCTGACCGACCAGAGTCAGGTCACCATCCTGACCAGGAGGGTCATGGCTTGAAGTTTGTGGGTTCAATTGGCCAATGCCAAGTGCAAAGAGGTTTGATTTAAGTGGAACGTGGAAGGGTCATTTTAGGCTTGATTTGGTCCAAATCATGGTTTAGGCTAGGTGCACCACCCAAGGCTTGACCTTGGGCTGAGAGGAATCATTTGGGTCATCCTCACATGTGTGGTGAAGTCCCCATCCATGGTGAGGTAGCTAGGCTTGGTTTAGAGTGATGCATAAATGAGGTTAAAATGATTAATGAAGGTTTAAGAAAGATCCCCCCTTCTTCCCATTAATGGCATGGTGAGGTGGAAAGGGCTCCTCATGGCTTGCATATGGCTTATGCATGGCTCAATGGCTCCATTTGGCTTGGGGCCAAGCTTAGTCAATTTCATGGAAGTAGGTTTTAGGGATTTTTGGAATTTTGGTGGAAATTTGGATGAAAATTTATTTAGAATTATTTGATCATTGGTTTAGGACTTAGGGATGATTTCAATTAAAGGTATGGTGAAGAGAATTTGTCCTGTGGGCTTTAGAGCCAAATTTGGGCTTTTTGAAATCATTTTGGATGGGCTTTTAGAATGGTTTAAGAAAGTGGGCCTTTAGGTTTGAAAAAAACTTGGCTGATGAAAATTTTGTTAAGGACCACACCAAATAAATGTTGGGTTTAGTTTAGGGATGTGTCATGAGTGATTTGAAACAAATTTGAGGTGATTTGGAGTTGAATTGGGTTTGATTTGGGACTTTTTGGTAAAGGGGCCAAAGTGGGTCAAATTGGACTAACTTGGGCTAAGGTTGGGCTAATGTTAGATTTGATTTAAAATTAATGTTGAGAAATGTTTATGCGAGTGTCACAAAGAGTTTTCAACTTTGGTTGGGCTTTGATTTTGAGATTTGGGCCCATTTGGGTTTATGGTGGGCTTAGGCCAAAAATGGGGATTTTGGTTTTGGGTTAGGTTTGGGTGGAGTTTAGGTTCAAATTTGGGGCACATTAAGTTAGTTTTTTGTTTTTGTGGATATTAGGATGGTTTAGGAAATTATTTGGGGTTAATTGGAGTTGATTTGGGTTAGTTTGGGCTAAGTTTAGGTTGTGAGCCAAAATTGGGCTTTAAGCTTCAAATTGAAATTGGATCCAAATGTTAATCAAATTGGGCTTGTATTTGGTCTAAATTGATATTGGGGATATTGAATTAAAGTTTAGAATTGGATTGGATCAACATTGAGGTCAAATGGGTTGATTTGGTTTGACATTGGGCTTACTTTGGTTAAAAAAGGGCCAAATTGGGGGTTTTGGTAAAAGTGGGTTAAATTGACAAAATTAGCCTATGGTGTAGTTGAACAAAATGGAATTGGGAATATTTAGGATTTTATGGAATATTTTGGGAATTTTTGGAATTTATGGATTTTTTGGGCTAAAAGGGCATTTTGGGTATTTGAAGGGTATTGGGGGGTATTTTTGGAAATTTTAGTATATTTGGCTAAGGATGATCAATTTGAATGGTGGGAAATGTTTAGGATTGGTTTTAAGGAATTTTGGGTAAGTTAGGTAATTTTGGAAATCTTGGGCATCTTCAAGGGCATTTGGTAGGTTTGGTGGGGTAGGGCCCCGGGGGTCAAAAATTGAAATTTGGGAAAAATGAAGATTGATCAAGTTTGAGTAGAATGGAATCACTTTGGTTGATCCATGAAGCCATATCAAGCCCATACGAGCCATGAGAGGACTCATTTGAGGCATTCACTATGTTGTTCCTAACCCTCTTAGCCAAGGGCCTAGGGGTTAAGGTCCATCCATATGAATTACCTACATGAGTCAGGAAGTCAAGCTAGGTTTGAATGGTTTTAGGATTTGGAATGTGTGTGAAAATGTAATGAGTGCAGGTCAACCCTCACCAGACCAGGCCACCCAGGGTAGTCCTAAGGCCAAAGTGTAATATAGGGAACTCATCCTTTAAACCTCCATATTTGATCTAAACCCTCCAAGTGACTTAGGGGTTTACAATCAAACTTATGGGGTTTGCAGGGAGTTAAGAGGCATTTGAATTTCTAAGTGGTGGGTTCCATTTTTAGTCCTCTAAGATAGTCGAAGGGAAAGCCTAAGGCTAGATCCTAAGTACTAAGGAGAGAGAAGAGAAAAGACCTCATCAAAAATGAGGTCAACACTCTACTTCAGTTTCTTTTAGAACTCTACCTTCCAATTCTTTTCCACTTCTCAGTTGAATTACTTTTACTTGTTCTTTATTCTTTTCTCTTGGATTCACTTCAGCATTACTTGGAAGCATTTCTTGGGATCTATTACTTAAGGCATATGCAATTTGTCCCAATTGATTTTCTATATTTCTGATGGTTGCTCCTTGAATTTGTAATTGATTTCCCATATGTGATACTACTTCTTCCATAGAAAACTTCTTCTCTTTATATTGTAAAGTATTGTTATAATTAGAAGGATAAGTTAATCTGTTATTATTATTATTTCCATGGTTGTTCCAATTCCCCAATGGGTTTACTTGTGGTTCCCCCATTGTTGATTAACACAACCCTGATTATTGTTATTCCAGTTAAAATTGGATGACTCTTCCAACCTGGGTTATAATAATTGGAATATGGGTTGTTAGGTTTGATTATAGCATTCACATTTTCTGGTGAAGAATAAGAATCAACCGTTTGACTTAATGAATTTTCTTCAATCATGAGATTTGGCTGAGAAAAATTTATCCCAAATTTGTCTATCTTCCTTGATACAGCAGCATCTTGATTTGCTAACATTGTAAAAGCATCATTTTCATAAACACTGGCTACCTTTTTAGGATTTAACCTTTTAGAAGGTCACTGAAAATTATTAGTAGTCATTTCTTCAATTAGAGCATAAGCATCAGAAAATGGTTTAGATATTAATGATCCACCAGCAGCAGCATCGATAATTGATCTAAGAGATCAAACTAATCCATTATAAAAGTTTGAATTATTAACCAATCTAGTATCGCATGATGTGAGCATTTCCTGAGGAGATCTTTAAATCATTCCCATGCTTCATATATTATTCCCCTTAAAACTGACAAAAAGACGTTATATCATTTCTCAACTTAGCAGTCTTAGATGGTGTAAAATATTTAGCAAGGAATTTTTGTGACAGTTCATCCCAAGTTCTTATTGATCCAGGTGCTAACGAATGTAACCATATTTTAGCTTTATCCCTTAGTGAGAAAGGAAAAAGTCTAAGTCTAATAGCATCATCCGAAACACCATCATATTTAAAAGTGGCACACAACTCTAGAAAATTAGCAAGATGCAAATTAGGATCTTCAGTTGTTGCTCCCCCAAACTGATTATTAGACACCATTTGGATAAGAGCAGGTTTAAGCTCAAAAGAATTAACAGCTACAGTAGGATTTTGAATACTACAACGAAGTTCATCCACTGTAGGGTTAACATAATCTCTTAAAGGTCTTAATTCTTGATGGATGCCTACATTTTTATTTTGATGATTTGCCATTTCTTGAATATTTTTATATTTTTCTATATTTTTAAATTTTTTTAATTTTTCTGATAGTTCTTTCTAATTCAGAATCGTAAGGTACAAGTCCCTCAGAACCTGAACTACACATACAATAATAAAACAAAACAAAACAAAACACAACACACTAAGAAAAACAAAGAAAAGTAAAAATTTAAAATTTCTTAATTCTCTTTAAAATGCAATTTAATTAATTTTCCCCGGCAACGGCGCCAAAATCTTGATCCACCTGATATTTATACTTACAAATATGATATGAAAATTGGAAACGACACCCAAAACTTGATCCCGCCGGATATATATATATATGCTGATGATTTTGATTTATAATGTTTGAAACAATAAGAAAAACAACAAATAAAAACAAGTATTAATTAAAAAAACTAAATGTAAGAACAAAAGTAAAGACTTATCTGAAAATTCTCTCCACAAGACTTAGGAAGTTCCTCTGAAACTTTAACTCTTCACTAAACTACTCCTCAAAGCTGATCTCCCAACTCCGTGACTCAGAATAAACTTCAGACTTCAATAAAAACTAAACTAAAAGAAAGAAAAGAAGTGGGAAGAAGAAGACTTTACTCCGACCCTTTTCTCTTTTCTACTCTCTACTCCTACTCTTAATAAAAACTCTCACAAAATAAAAGTAAAATACTGTAAAACTCTCTTCAAAATACAAATGGAAGAGCCTCTGTTCTACTCTCTACTCCTACTCCTAATGAAAACTCTCTTGAAAATGCAAAGGAAGAGCCCTTAATTTACTCTCTACTTTTACTCCTAATAAAAACTCTCTTAAAAATGCAAAGGAAGAGCACTTAGTCATTCCTAAGGCTCTCTTTAAAATTTAAACCAAAAGGTGCCTTGGTGCCTCTTCAAAATGTGTCCAGATTAAATGTATCTACCAAAGAATGCACCCCTTCATTCAAACTTGCAGCCCAAAGGAAGTTATGGAAGTTACCACCAAGAGTTGCATCCCATCCCCTTTGAAATTGGCTCCAAATTCCTTTAAATTTAAATTTTTAACTCTGGCAGCTAAGTGCCGGCGCAGCGACGCTTAGCCTCCAGTGCCAAAATTTTGAATTTTCATTTTTTTGCTCCAAATTTGATCAAATTTTGCTCCTTTCATCATGACCATCCATTTTCATCATACATGCAAGAAAAACACAAAATACCTTCCATTAAAGTGCAATATCATTAAAAACATGTATAAAAATGTGCATAAAAATACTATATATTTTATGTGTATCAAGAGGCTCTAGGGTTTAGTGTGTGTTCTCTTATAAGGAGTTTAGGAGGAGAGGAAAAGTGAGAGATTTCTTCTTCCTTACTCATGTAAAGAAAGAATTATGTGTTGTTGTGGAGAAGTAAGAGGAGTCAAAGGAATTTCAAGAGATTCGCTTGGGGAAGAAATAAAGATAAGTTGTATTTAATTTTCTTTTTTTGTATGACGTTGCTTTTATATATAAAATCCATCTTTTGTCGTACTTTCCTCATGAGTCTTGAGTAGATTTCTTTGTCTTCCTCCTTTTCATGTGATGTGTTGATGTCGTGATATGGAAATGATATACCGATTTAATGTGAAGAATTTGTGATGATCTTTTCACTTCGTACTTCATTTACTTTTTGATATGGCCAATTGAATTGTTAAAAATTATTGTGAAATATACGTTCTAAAAGTACTATGAGTTCTACAAAAAAAGTTAAGGTCACATTCAATGTCCATGAATGAGTGACGTAGTTCATGGGAGTTGGGTGCAAATAAATAGGGAAATATATTTTGATGGGCGTAGTATTGATGATTTAAGAGTAACAGACTAAAATCCCCAATTTGGTCCTAGGGTTTGGAAACTAAAGCGAGAGTTAGCCTTCAGGTGAAGGGAAGTGGGAGCTTCGTAGTGACAGCCGACATCCTCCCAGCCTAACCACGTATTTAGGGACTAAACCTAGGATGAGCCAATGTTCTTTATAGTGCTCGGAAGAGGGTAAGGAATAAGAATGCTCCTATTTGGCACAATACAGTTTTATCACTGATCTATGTCACTAAATCATAACATTATCATTGAAATGGAAGAGGATTCTTTTTTGAATTTGAACTTTCGCTATAAAATTTAGTTTTGAGTTAGTTAACTGTGTTAGAAAATTAGAACGTACTTTAGTAGAATTAGTAACTGCAACTGTCTGAACGTCCTTATATTATTAGTAATTGCTGTAATCATGCTGTGATTCGAGTAGTTATTTATGTGCTCCATTCTAGAGTTTGCAAAATTCCTCATGGGATCGATAACCAGGACTCCACTAGAGCCCTGTATTACTTGAGCGATATGTATACTTGCGTTTTCAATGTGGGACTCATTAGAAATCTAAATTAATATATAAATCTAAGTTCATATATTTTGGCATTTAAAATAAATCACACTAGGTTTTTGGCACCTTTGCCGAGGAGGTAACTGTAAAAGCAAATTCGGTAGTACTCGAAAACTTATATTAGAATTACAAGTCATAATTGTGTGTGTTTGCTTATTGCTAGTATGCTTATTACGATTGTGCATGCGCAGATTCAAAACTGAAAATTTAATACCTTAGGATTCTGAATTTGAGCATACTTTTAAAAAGATTTGAAAACATAAGAGAGAACTTAGAAATTTAAATCAAATGATGAAGAATCTAAACAATCAAGGAGTTAAAAATGAAAACCAACCAAGACCATTAAGAGATTATGCTAACCCTACATTAGATGAAACTCACTTAACTATCCAAAAATCTTAATGTAGCTGCTAATTCATTTGAACTTAAACCTGCTATTATCCAAATGATATAAAATAATCAATTTGGTGGAACATCGAATGAAGATCCTAATTTACATCTTGTGAGTTTTCTAGAACTATGTGCTACATTTAAATATGATGAAGTGTCGAATAATGCTGTTAGACTTAGAACTTTTACTTTTTCACTAAGGGACAAAGCTAAGTGATGCAGACTTTTTATATTGCAAGAAATTTTGAACCTTAATTTTATATTTATAATTATTTTGTAAAGTCCAAACTTCAATGCAAGTATACGTAAAATATCAAGTAATACAAGGCTCTAATGGAGTCCTGGTTATCGATCCCACAGGAAAGGCACGTACCTTACAATAAATAGCGTATTACTGAAATCCAATACTCAAATCGTGATTAAAGTTTAAGTTTACTTCTACTAACAAGATGCAGAAAATAGTAACAATTAAGTAAACTACAATTACTTCTAATATCTTTAAAACAGAATTAACTAACAAACACACACTAAGCTTGTATTTGAAAGGTTTTGATATATATGAAAAGTATCTTTCCTCTTGCAACGAGTATATGATCTGTGAATGATGTAGAATAATTTTTTATTATGTGCAAAATAGGAGCATAAATGTTTCTTTACCCTCAAAAGAGTACCCCCTGTTCCAAGCATGAAAAGAACATTGACATATCCTAAGTTCAGTCACTAAATCTAAGGCTAGGCTGGGAGGATACCGGCTGTCACTACGGAGCTCCCACTCACCCTTCACCTGAAGGCTATCCTTCAAGTTTAGTTACTAATCTTAGGACCAAATTGGGGATCTCAGCCTGTCACCCTGAAACCTCCAATTTGAAGTCCATCAAAACACATTTCCCTATTTATTCGCACTTAATTCCCATGAACTACGCAATTCATCCATGGAAATTGAATGGATTATTCATTATTGTTGTAGGACACTAAATCCTTTCAGAGTTAATGTTCAACAATAGATTTTAACAATTCAATTGGCCAGATCGAAAAGTAAATTAAGTTTGAAATAAAAAACCATCACAATTTCTTCAATACTTTAAAAGCACTTCAAATCCACATCATCGCATCATCACATCTCTATACAAGAAAAAAGACAAATGAGACTCCTCAGAATTCATAAAGAAGACACAATAAAACATGAATTTTATATATAAAAAAGAAGTCATACAAACCAAAAGCAAATACAACTTATCTCATTCTCTTCCCCAAGCAAATCCCTTGAAGTTCCTTTGAATACTTTTCTCTCTTCTTTGCAACACTCAGTTCCCTCTTTAGAATGAAAAGGAAGAAGCAATCTCTCACTTTACTCATTCTCCTTCACTCCTTAGAGAGGAATCCCTCTCAAATTCTCACTTCTACACTCTTCTCTTACAAACCCTAACACTTAACACAGTCACACACAATAGAACTCTCATTGGAAATGAAATCCCAAGAGTTTCCCTAAGCATACCTTAAAAAAGTCGTCAAAACTCATTAAATTTGAATTGACCGACATTGGGTGTCGGCGGCGCTCTCTCAACCGATTAATTCTTGATCTCTTGGGAAAATGGCACCGGTGGCGCCAGAAGCTGTTTTCTTCCATTTTGCTCCTTTTCACTCCAAATTCGTTCCTTTTTGCTTTATTTCGCTTCAATCACCTAAAATCATCATACTTGCAACAAATCATGAAAATTACTTTTCTTTAAAGTGCAATATCACAAAAAATGGGTAAAATTTATATAGCAAAAATAGTATATATTTTTGGTGCATCAAAATCCCCCAAACTTAACTATTACTTGTCCTCAAGTAATCCTTTTACTACATAAATATATAACTCAAGGTAATGTACTTTTCACCTATAGGACACTAAAATTTTTCATTAAAAAGAATATATTGGTAAGACTTTTAGAATGAAAATCAGTAACTCAGGTCAACGCTATAGGTTTAAGAATATTTAGCAATCAATTCTAAGGGTTCTAGTCTTCTATTTATTTCAAGATAAACCATAATTTGTCACATTAAAAGTGCCTTGAAAGACTGTAAAAAATGAGTTCATGCAGAACTTCATCATAATGTAGGCTAATAATTTAAATATAAATTCAGAAATGAAATCAAGTTCTCCCTTTAGGGTGACTCAAGTGAAGCCAATTTTTGATTAGGCATCTCCTCAAGCTTCTCCTTCATAAATATTTTTCTTTCTTTTTCTTTTCTTTTTCTTCTTTCATTCTTTCTTTTTGTGATTGTTTTTCAATCCTTCTTTTCTTTTCTTTCCTTTTTCTCTTTTTTTTTATATGAGGATTACTATATCTGGATAGCCTTTAATGATTTTGAACTTCACTCTCCTCTTTCTAAAGTTCAAACTTGAAACACCTCCTTACTTTATAATTAGGTATGAGCTTTATTATTCATCATAAAGTCATAATCTCTTCTGAACACATAATACTTTAAGTCTCTTAACATTTCAAAAATACATTTTTTTTTACTTTAAATAGTTAACTATAGGCAAATCTTTTCATAACAAATATCTTACCCCTATAAAATTAACCTTTATTACTAAAATCTTTCATCCAATCCTTCATAATATTCAACTGAAATAAAAAGTTTTAGTTATCTAAAGTGAGGTTCAACTGCCAGAAGTTATGCTAATAATTTTTGAAAATATAATAATTGAGAACAAATAAGAGTTAATATTTTTCTACCCTCCCCCAAACTTAAAATTTTCAATAAATTTGAAACAGCGGAGAGTAAAAGAAACTAAGATTTTTGTGCCGGGATCTTGAAATCTTCAAAAGCTATATGGTATTAGTCAAAATTTACAGCTAACAGGTATGAAACAGTTAGTAATAGTGATATAAAAATTTTTAAACATTTGCATGGTAAAGAGATATTAACTTTAAAGATCTAAACATCCAACAAAACACCACAACTACTAAACAAACTATCACAGCACTACACAGTTCATTTAACAATTTCAATTTTTCATTAAAACATAACAGTACCTCAACAGGTTTACACATCACATGAAAAGTAAATAACTACTACATCATAAAAAACACCACACATAACAAGAAAAATAGAAATAAAAACAAACAAACTACCACTCTTCATCACCAGGTTCATCAGCAGGGTCATCAGGACCAGGTCTATATGGTGTATAGCTGGCGCAAGTAGGGAATATCACATTAGTCTCCCCCTCATGAATCTGACTTGGGCTTCATGATAGGCAATATCGAACTCAACTCTTCTTCTCATATAATCTTCATTCACATTACTTCTAGCCTCAAACACATCCATCCTACCATGGAGTCTATCCATACTAGCACTTTGTAATCTCAACTGCTCCATAATATCAGACAATATAGGGGGCTCAGACGTAGATGGAATGTCATAACTCGTAGTAGGAATATCAGTACTCCTACTCTCATCTCGGGATCCCACATGAGACTCATAAGTACAAATGATAGTCTTGGTAATCGGTCTCAGTAGTATAGCTACCTCTTCAGAACAGTTAAACTCTACTCCAGACTGTACACACAGGGCATGAACTAGGGCAGGATGTCCTAATCCTCCAATGGTCTCCCCTCTAGCAATAGACTAAATGTTCTTGAAGACAATAGCTCTAATATCAATCTTCTTCAAATTTTGAATACAACAGTTCAGAATTTCTCTATCTCTTGTAACTTCGCTGTGGTGATAAGAAGGCAACAGTCTTGCAGAGATGAAATAGTGCCAGATTTTAGATGCAACATTTAACATGGAAGCATGGAAGTTAATCATCTATTTTTAACTCACTTTCCATTCCCCTTTTCTGTCTGTCAGAAAAGCAATCACTTCCTTCATATTAGCCTCTCGGGTATCAAAATTTTTATATTCACATACAAAAGGTTCCCAAGTCTGATAAAATGCATTGATACGCTGAGGTGTAAATTCAACTATTTTTCCTTTAACTAGTACATAATCTGTCTCAGTCCAGGGAACATTTGCATAGAACTCTCTCACAACACCTAAAACAGCATTAGCAATAAAATAACAAAATCTCTCTCAGTTTCGCTCGGCAATTAACTGTTCAACAGATCCACCGAGATTGTCAAAAGCTCGATCCTGAATACACTTCTTATTATAAAGGTAAGAATTAAAACAAAATTGCGCTTTGACATTGACAAATCTTTCTTCATCATAATCAAATTTTCTGTTCCCTTTACTCATCCTTGGAGCCATGAGAATTTTTAAAAATTGCAAGAAAATTCTAATAAATTCCAAATCCATAATGTAACAAACTCCAAATACTATTCTAAAAAAATAAGAGCAGATTTCATCATAGGAAATCCCAAAATATCTTTAAAAATCCCAAAATTCCAACTTAAGCAATGTAAGAGATTCCTATGGTAAAAATTAAAAATTTTTAACTCAAAGTGAAGCTCTTACCAAGAGAAGTGTAGATCTGGTCTCAAAAAGCTTTGAAATCACTTCAAATCCAAGAACTAGCAAGCCCTAGGTCTTCAAAGTCGTGAAAATGGAGGAGGAAGACGAAAGCAAGGGAAAAAATCATGGGTCCCAGGGTCAAAATTGCGAAATATAAGGTTTTTGGCCTTCTTCTGTATTCGGGCGCCAGCAGCGCTCTATTTTTTAAAATTGGCCAAAGTCTCTGAATTTGGGCGACGGCGATGCGAGTGCAAAAATTTTTTTGGGTCTGAAATTTTTTTTGTAATTTCAATCGTTTCGTCCTCTACAATGACATTTAACACTTCATGAAGCATATATTTCATCACTCAAGCAATAACTAACACAATTCATACACAAACAACACAAAACATCACTTCTATATATAAAATCCACATTACAACATAAACACTAATATGTTCATCAAATCAAACCAACAACTCTTAGATTTTTAGTGTTGCAAGTACACTATGTTAAGAAAATGCTAAAATCTAAGCACACACAATGAAATTAAGCATAGTAAATCCAAATGCAAACTACAAAGCAAAGCAAAGCAAAGTAAATACTAAACTCACCAAACAAAATTAAGCAAAGTAAAGCAAACACAAATCAAACATAAGCAGAATCTAGTAGTCACTACTCATCAGTCTCTGAACTATCTTCCTCTCTGATATCTCCAATAGATTATTGATGCACGAACAAATTGTAGAAGGGACGAAATGAGAATTCATCAGATCAATCCTTAGCAATCATAGCATTTTTGTTCATCAGATTAATCATGCCCATCTCAATCCGACGAGTGTGATCAAATTGTTCCTTCATCCTCCAATCTATATGATCAAATAAATCAGAAATATTATTAACGACATTCAAAACATTTTGTACAACTTTTTCCAACTGCTTGATTTTCTTCAATATCACTCTAGAATTTTCAGGAAAGTAAGGCTAAATGGGTTGTGAACTCTAAGTTGGTTGATCAGCAAGCAGATCCATATCACCTTCATCTCCTACTGTTTGGTAGTCATAAAGATTAGTTGGATCAATAGGCCTCCAAGGAAGAAGAACCTTTTCCCAACTCTCATACGGAATTTGTGATTGACTACACAGCAGAAATATGGTGGACGGTTGTCAAAGCCCATATTTAGATCCATGAAATATCAATCCCAAAACTAATTTCACGATTATATTTCCATTATCAATCGGCCTTCCAGTTTGAATACAAAAATTTAAAATAGCACTTTCTTTAGTTACTTTACTAATCTTCAAAGTTGGAAATAACTTCACTGAAATAAAGTAATGCCACTGCTTTGACACTAGATTTAAAGATGCAGAAGGGAAACTAATATATCCATTGTCTCTTACTTCCCAATCTTAATTTTCATCCGTCAAATAACGATAAAAATCATTCAAATTATCGCTTGTCGCATTAAAATTGGAATAGTGGCAGATAGATACATTCTCAATCATAAAGAGATCATTATTTCTCAAAGGAGTGAATTGCACAAACCTACCTCGCACATAGACGAATCCTTGGTTGATCCCGTGAAGATTTGCATAGAATTCGTTCACAACCAGAACGACTACGGCAGTGGTAGTGTAACATAGCACTTCCCAACGCCTTTCTTTTATTATCTCTTAAACTCTTGTAGTAGGATTATCCATACCTCGATTAATAAAGCCTCTCTCCTTGATAATCCTCCTCTTCATCATCACCTTGTTGAATAATCGCTAGGCCTCGAAACTGATAAACTTCTGTAGGTTGAAAATGCGAGATCAAGGGGTTTCTATGGAGTAGGAATCCATGGGATGCAAATTGGGAAAGGAATTTTTCATTTTTTTTGGACTTTGGAAGTTTAAAATGGAGTTTAGGAAGTCATAAGGAAGAAGATCCCGCTCAAAACCGTCAAAAATCGCATTTTGAAACTCCAAAAATAGTCAACAGGTTTTGGGCGTCGGCAACGCTCGATAGGGCGCCCACGGTGCTCAAACCTTGAAGTTCAGCATATTCTCAGTATTTGGGCGCCAGCGGCGCACATTCTGGGGCCAGCAGCGCCAGCGGTCAAAAATTTCACCGAACTTCGTTTGGCCCAAAATATTCCAATATCTCAATTCGATCCAATATTTATCAATTCTTAAAAGTTTTTAGGAGCGATTAGGATTCCAAAATAACTATCTAAAAGCACAACTACAACAAACAAGCACCACAAAGATACATATGGGTTGCCTCACATAAAGTTCTCGGTTTAACGTCGTCAGCTTGATAAACCATTCAGTTAATCGAGATGACTCAACATTAAAAACTCTTTGAAGTCATGTTGAAACCCGTCAAAGTAAGGCTTTAATTGATGCCCATTAACCTTGAAAATCTTTCCAGTATCAGAATCCTCAATATCACCAGCTCCAAAAGAATGAACTCCCAACCATCTAGGCTTAAGCTTTCCAGGAAATAATTTCAGCCTTGTGTTGTATAACAAAACTTTTTATCCATATTCAAATTGCTTTTTCAATATCTTCCGATCATGCCACAATTTCATTCTCTTTTTATAGATCCTGTCATTGTGATAAGATACATTTCTAATTTCTTCTAATTCATTCAATTACATAAATCTATGCTCTCTAGCATTTTTCAAATTAAAATTCAACTCTTTTATCGTCCAATATGCTTTATGCTCTAATTTAACTGGTAAATGATAAGTCTTACAGAAAACTAGTTTATAAGGAGACATTCCAATAGGGGTCTTAAAAGCAGTCCTATAAGCCCATAATGAAGTATCTAATTGAGCAGACTAATCTAATTTGTGATTATCCACAGTTTTCTCCAAAATTCTTATAATTTCATGATTCGACACTTCTACTGAACTACTAGTCTGGGGATGATCAGCAGTAGAGATTCTATGAATAATATTATATTTCTCAATCAATCTCTTAGTTTGATTATTCCTGAAATGGGATCCACCATCATTTATAAACAATCTTGGCATTACATATCTCGCAAATATATTTTTCTTTAAAAATTTTGAAACACTCCGAGCATCACATCTAGGTAAAGCAATAACTTTAATCCATTTTGAGACATAATTAACTACAACCAATATATATAAATTCCCAAACGAAGGAGTAAATGGTCCTATAAAATCTAATCCATATACATTAAAAATTTCAACTTACAAATTATAGTTTAGAGGCATTTCATTTCTTCTAAAGATATTACTTACTCTCTGACATTGATCACATGATTTAATATATTTGTATACATCCTTAAAAAAAGTAGGCAAACACAATCCAGATTGCAAAATCTTAAAAGCAATTTTATCAACACTGAAATGACCTCCAAATTCAGAATTATGACACCGTTTAATAATTAAATTAGTTTCTTCCTGTAGCACACATCTCCTAATAATCATATCCTTACACTATTTATATAGATAAGGCTCATCCCAAAAATAAAATCTTACATCATGTTTAAACTTCGTTTGTTGTTGTCTTGTTAAATTAGGTGGTACAATATCATTCACAATATAATTCACAATATCAACATACCAAGGCAAATTTCTTCCCATAATAGTATAAAGTTGTTCATCAGGGAAAGTTTCTGTAACTTCCATCTCAAATTCAGATAATTTATCATACTCTAATCTCTATAAATGATCAGCTATTTGGTTATTAGATCCCTTCTGATCAACTATCATAAAATCAAATTCTTGCACAAGAAGTATCCATCTAATCAATCTAGGTTTGACATCCTTCTTTTGCATTAAATATTTGATAACTGAATTGTCTGTATGAACAATACTTTTTAGCTCCAATTAAATAAAGTCTAAACTTTTCAAAAGCAAATACTATAGCTAATAACTCTCTTTCAGTAGTGGTATAAGTAATTTGAGCTTCATTAAGAGTTTTACTAGAATAGTGTTGACCTCAATTTTGGTTGAGGTCTAGTCTCTCTTTAGAATAGCCTAGGGTCTAGCCATAGGACTCTCCTGGTGACTTTCTTAGAGGACTAGTCATGGAACCCTTCCCATAGAAATTCAAAACTCTTCTTGCTTCACTAGGGGGTTTTCATATGCTTAAGGCCTAACCTTCACCTTTGGTAGGAAAAAGGCAAGCAAAAGGAATCCTAGGGGAAGTCTCCTATAGGTGGTCAGACCTTAGGATTTGCCCTGAGGGAGGTCTGGAGATCACCACTCATACACTTCACATTCACAACATACACACACTGCACATCCTAATTTCAACCCTGAACTCTTTGGAAACTCATTTGAATAGCCCATCCCTAAGTCTATGAATAAGTGGTAGGGACCAACACATAAAGGACCAAATGTAAGTGACCCTTGGTCATTACATCCTACTCACCTTGAAACCACCTTCAAATTTCCAAAATTTAAATTTTTGGCCCCTTTGCCCCCGAAATAACCCTGAACTACCCAAAATACCCAAAATTTCCAAAATTACCCAAATTCACCAAAATCACCCAAAAATCATTCCATGATATTCCTCGCCACTCAAATTGACCATTCATGACCAAAATTTCCAAAATTTCCAAAAATACTCCCTAATAGCCTCAAAATACCCAAAATACCCTTTTTTGCCCAAAAATCCAAAAATTCCAAAAAATTCCAAAAAATCCTAAAAATCCCCCAATTTAATTTTTTTCAACTACACTATGGGTCAATTTTGCCAATTTAACACACTTTCAAGCCAAAATCCTAACTTTGCCCATTTAACCTAAAGGTGCCTAAACCAAACCCAATCTTGACCCAATTGACGCCAATTTTCATCAAATTCAATTCTAAACCAAAATTCAACATCCCCAATATCAACTTAGACCAAATTAAAGTCCAATGTGACCCACATTTGAATCTAATTCCACTTGAAATCAAAATCCCCAATTTTGCCTACATAACCCAAAACACCTAAAGTGACCCAATGTCAATCAATTACTCCCAAATTTCAATTCCAAACTCTTTCTAAAACCTCATTAAACTGAATTGGATCATAAATTTCCCATAATTTGAGCTCAGGTCTTATCCAAATCTATTTTGGACCAAAGAAACCCAAATTTTGACCCAAGCTGAACACATGTTTTAAATCCACCAAATTGACCCTCTAAACTTTGTCAAAACCATTTTATGTCTGCATGAAAATTCTTCTAGACAACCATATCTACATTATTGTTCAAGACCTCTGAACCCCATTCCCACTCAAACTCAAGATAACTTGACCCGAACCCAACCTGGTCCAAAATAATCAAAAATCCAATCCATGCCAAAATTGAACCTCCAAATCAGCTCAAAACCACTTTGTGTCTTCATGAAAGATCTTCATTACAATCATATGGACAATATTGATCAAGGTACTTGGGCTTCATTCAAGCTCTAGACCAATCGAAACTCAAGTTAGCCCAATGTTCTTAAAAGGGACCCGAAATCCAAAATTCACCAAATTAAAATACACTAACTCACACCCACTCACACACTTCCCCTTTTTTTTACACCTCATGGCAGCCCTAATATCAATATATATATATATATATATATATATATATATATAATAATAATAATAATAATAATAATAATAATAATAATAATAATAATAATCATAATCATAATAATAATAAATATAACAAATAAATGAAATAAAAAAAATCTATCCCCCTCCATGCCTCTCCCCTCACCTCTCCCTCACCCTACCCGCCACCTCACCCTACCCACCTCACCTCCTCGTTACCCTCACCACACCTCCACCTCATCTCTCCATTACTCCCCCTTGACTCCCTAGCCGTGAGCCTCATCCTAAATCCCCCTCATAATCTCACTTTTACACCCCCTTACACACTCTTACACAGAACCTTACACACACCTTTACACTTAGCCATTCCACCCCCCAACAATCCTCTCCTAGCCGTGAGCCTCTCCTCTTCCTCCTCTCCTTCTTCCAAGCAAAGCCACACCCACCCAAATCCCCTTCTAGCCGTGAGCTTCAACAAGGATTCTTCAAGGGTTCTTCCATGATTTTCTCCAAGGCAAGGTAACATCTTCCCCTTCTCTCTACTTTTACTTTTAGTTCAAAAATTTCTTAAAGGGAAAAGTTCATCATCATGTTTATGTCTAACTTAAAAGTCTAAATCACACATAAATGTATTTTTTTAAAAAAAAGAAAAAACTCTTCTTCCCCTACATAGTTTTCTTTTTTCTTTTTTCTTTTTTAAAAATCATGTGTTAATTATTCTTTTTTTACAAATCTTCATGTTTTTTTTAATATTTCCATGCTTTCTTTCTTTCATGCAAGCTATTAAGAATTAAAATCATGTGTAGGCTGTTCCTTCTTCATGCTATTTAAATTTTATCCATGCATAGGTTTAGGAATTCTTTTTATGCAAAGTTATTTGGCTAATGTTAATATTTACAAATCAACCACCTAGTTTCACTAACTTAAAAAAATAAAATAATAAGTTTTAAAATTTGAAAGAAACAAATATATCATAAAGGAAATGAAAATGAAAAGATGAATAAACATAAGGATAAAATAAATAAAAGGGAATGAAATAATTTTTTTTAATAACAAAATAACATAAAACATACAAATAAAATAACTACATAAATTACATATATGTAAATAATATAAATGTAAATAATATATAAGCTAATGTTAAATAAAGTAAATAAATAAAAATAACCAATATAAAAACATAAGTGATAAAATAATTGTAAATTTAAATAAAATAACTTTACTAAATTTAAATAAAACAAAAATATTAAAATTTTAAATACCTAAAAACATTAAAACTTAAAATATAACCATACTAAATTTTAAATGAAAATAACTACACTAACTTTAAAATAATATAACTATACTATATTAAATTCTAATGAATACTACTAAAATATAAATAACTAAATGAATAATATATATATATATATATATATATATATATATATATATATATATATATATATATATATATATATATATATATATATATATATATATATATATATATATATATATATATATAGGGAGAGCTGGTGTTGGGGGCATTTTCGAAACCACTATGGTCACTCGTCTTCTTTATTTCTATGCTCCCGTACTAGCTTTGGATGCACTTGGAAGCTGAATACATTGCGGTCCTTTATGCCCTGCAGCTAGCACAATCTGTTCACTGGTCTAACCTCTGGATTGAAGTTGATTCCACTGCTCTTGTTCACAGCTTACATCTGGAGTGTGGCTCCTCTTGGAGGCACAACTACTGGATCTACCAGATCCAACAGCTCTCATCCCCTCTGACTACCTTCTCTGCAATTTTTAGGGAAGGAAATAAAGTTGCCCACTGGCTGGCAAGTAAGGGTGCATCCTCTCAGCAGGTGAGGGTATCCACTACCCCAACTTATGAGTTAAACTTTCTCATTGCTGGGGACAAGCCGAGCCTCCCCAACTTAGACTAGGAAGGAAATAATTCGGTATGGTTGGTATTTTGGCCTTCGGTTATTCTCCTGGTTTGCGGTTTTCTATCCGGCTGGATGTTGGTAACTTCGAATCTCCTACAATCGGCCCATTACTCCTTGGGGAGTGTCTTACCGGATAGGCGATCTTTGGTGTCATCACCTTCTCTTGTCTTTGGATTAAGTGTTTATTGGGCACATGTTTTGGGATAGGTTTATTTTACACTTAGGTTAGTTACTTTTTCTTTTGGTGTGAAGTTGTATTGAGTCATGTTTGTTCCCATTTGGGATATTTTGTAACTTCACTTCTTTGAATCAACATGTAGGGAGCCTAAAGTAGCTCCTTTCCCAAATATATATATATGTAAATTAATAAGTAAATAATAAAAAAATAGTGTGGTAAGAATAAAATAAAAATAAATAATGAAAATAAAGTAGCTAAATAAAAGCGTCTTTTTAAAATATAAATAACACATGTGAATGATAATTTTAATAAATAATAACTTAAATAAATGATAATAATTTAAAATAAAAGAAAGGATAATTTAGGAGAGAGAATGTTTAAAAAGCATTATAAATAGATAAATAAAAAATAAAAATAGGTAAATAAAAACGTCATTCTTTTTAAAATAATCTTAATATAAATATACATGTAAATAATAATTTTAAGAAATAATAACTTAATATAAATGATAATAACCTTAAATAAAGAAAAGAATAATTTAAGAGAGAGAAAATGAAAAGTCTTATAAATAAATAAACAATAATAAAAATTATAATAATAAATAATGTAATTTAATAATATAAATTAATAATGATAAATCAATAATATTTAAGTAATAAAAATGTACATATAATTAATTAAAATAAAATAACTTATAAGGGATAATAAAAATAAATAATACATATATATATATATAAATTGAAAATAATTTAAATAATATAAATGAATAATGAATTAATTTTAAAAATTAAATAGTAATTAAATTAAATAAATTCAATTAAATAATAATTAAATTAAATAAATTACATTAAATAATAATTAATTAAGTAAACAAAAAACAATTAAATAAATAATAGTTTAAATTAAATTAAATAAATTAAATAAATTAAATAAATTAAACAAATTAAATAAATCAAAATTATATTAAATTAAATGATAATGTAAATAAATAAATAATTTAAAAATAAATTAATTTAATTAAATAAATTAAATTAAGTTAAATAAATTAATGAAAACCGAATATTAAATTAAAATTAAATAATAATGTAAATAAATAATAAATTAAATTAAATTAAATAAATTAAATAAATCAAATTATATTAAATAAAATTAAATTAAAAGATAGTATAAATAAATATTAAATTAAATAAATTAGATAAACAAATTAAATAAATTGAATAAATAATGTAAATAAATAATAAATTAAATTAAATAAAATAAGTTAAATAAAATTAAAATAAATAATAATAAAAATAAATAATGATTTATACTAAATTAAATTAAATTAAATAATAAAATAAATTATATAAAAACCAAAAATAATAATTTAAATAAATTAAAGTAAAATAAAATGAATAAATAAAAATCAATTAATTAAATAAAATAAGTAAATAACAATCAATTAATTAAATAAAATTAATAGCAACTAATTAAATAAATAAATGATAATAAAGTAAATAAATAACAATGAATTAAATAAGATAATAAATTAAATAAATAATAAAGATAATAATAATTTCAATTACAAATAAAAGATAATAATTTTAAACAACACATAATAAAAATAACAATAACAAAACACACAAACAATAAATAACAATAATAACATAAAATAATAACACATAACAATATAAACACTAATAACATAATACAATACAATCATAACATCAAACAACACAACAATCACAATATACAACAACAGTCCCAACCACAATACAATACCAACACGATAACAATCAAACCTAGGATAGGCCTCCTGAGGCATGGTTCATTTTTCCCTTTATAAAGACCCCAAGGAAATCACAACTTGGTGTAGAAAACATAATAAGAATACCCTTATACTTAGTGAATGCATAGAATAACCTAAATTTTACCCGACGTCCACACAATCTTCCCAATCCACATTCCAAACTCAAATTTAAACCTAAACCAAAAATCAAAACAAAAAATAAACCAAAATAAAAAATCCAAACACAAACCAAAATCAAACTCAAACCAAACCAAAACCAAAACCAAAACCAAATCTAAAACATAAACTCAAACAAATCTTCACAGCACTCCCATAAGTCCAAATCAAACTACCAGTTACCACCAAATACAAATCCAAACCACACCTAAACCCATTTGCCCCAACCTAGCCCGAACAACTGTGTTCATTAAGCATAAGGGTATAGGTAGGGTGAATTGTTAAGCAACGTAATAAGTCTAAATGAGCCCGAGACTTTTCATCAGGATATGAGAGGGAAGCATGGACCTGCATCCTTCTTTGACTGTTTGGATACCTCTGAGGTCTATTAAACTTAATATGTCTGCTTAACGAAACCATCCTCAACTGAGTTAAACAATGATTATTGAAATACATAGGAATTCACATAGACATCATAGGACTTAGTAGACAACCACGATCTTAACATAGACATCATAGGATTGAGTAGCTACTTCTTGTTAGTCCTACTTCTTCCTGTTTTCTGGCATGCTTTAATTTCTGTAAAATTATAAACACATATACTAAAGTCTCAGCTGGGAATGACAAGAAGACCCTCTAGGTACGCTTTTACTTTATTGCAATTTACCTTATTGCAATTTATTTACTACCTTGCTGCGTTTTACTTTTCTTGCATGATAAATAAGATTGTTGCATGAAAACTGAAACCTTTAGGATAACAACAAAACTGAAATCTAAAACTAAATTAAAAGACATACAAGATAAAATTTACCGCCACAACATTTCAAAATATAAGACAACTCAAAATTTAATCACAAACAGAACAACAAAAATTACAATTTTAACTAAATTAAAATGTCTTGTAGGATGATCGGGAATACCTCGGATGATGTAACCTATGTGATGCTAACGGGATTTCCCACGGTCTAAATGAAAGTGTGGAACTCATTCAGTTGAGTTTAGCAAATTCATCTGGACTAAGTGAATCCGATGAAAATAACGGTGCCGGGATGACGGAACCGTGGGATCTTAATCGTTTCTGTTTAATCAACTTTAAGATTTATTTTAATTAAAACATTAAAAAACATTTGGATTTTAAGATTTCTCTAAACCAAAACACTTCTGTCATCTCTTGATTTATAATTTCTAAAACTAAACCTCTGTAACAACAAGGAGCTTGAGGCAATACACCGAAGGACAACATGATCAAGGATGCGAAAGGACATGTTCAATAGAGCAAACAACAGATCTTCAACAACAAATCTCTTTTCTTGTAAATAAATAATTAGCCATAGGATTTTGAGGTAGTATGCCTAGTGCAACATAAATCCTCAACTTTTTGTTAGGCATTTGCATAATTATCTTATGCAAATTAAGCCCTAACTAGTCTTAGGACTCCGAGGTAGTCGTTTGGTACGACATAAGCCCTCACATCTTCAAGGTACGTTTGTATGATTGTCATACAAACATCAGTCCTAATTAATTAAAACAGGCAAGATGAAACATTAAATGAACTTCTCAAATTCAAGCCAAACAATAAGATAGTTTGGGAAGTTGCCAAGATTCTTCTTAGATCCTTAGCTTCTCGTACTTCTTTTCTATTGGATCCTTAAAATAAACTATTCCAAACTCGATCCATTCCCTATTGAAATTCCAAAATTTAATCTTTTGAAAACCTTAAACTTTGAAATTCTTGAGAGCAAAACCACTGATCATTATCGAGAGTTTTCTTAAATGATTCCCGTCATTTAGGATGTAATTAACTTTAGGGGCTTTCTCTTATAGGGAACTTTAAGAACCCAGGTAATATAAACCTTGCTTAATTCCTTTATATTAAGCAGGAGAACTTGTCGGCTTATAAAATTGGTTCGCAGACCAAACAGATGTCACAAATCTTCTAGTTTATTTAATCGAGCTCCATTATCAAGCAGTGCATCTATTTCTCGGGATAGATACACAGTTTGTGGTGCGGTGCTCGTTTATATAAACTATTTGGGATGTAGGATCAGTTTGATTTCATATCTTAAAATTTTCAAACTTAAATTTTTTTTCAAATTCAAATGCTACTTTCTAAATTATACATATTTAAATTAAATTTAAAATTTAAAATTCGCCGACAATTTCTGTAGGTGGCCCCTTTTTTTCTAAAATTAAACATATAACCTAAAAAATATGCCGACAGCTCCTGGCGACTCCGTTGGGGACTAGTTCCTCTCTCCATTTTGATCAGATGGTTTTGCTTTCATAAATTGGTAGTGAGTCCATGCCCCTAGTGGACCAAACTACTATTCTTTCCGTTGGCATACCACGCTCATTTCTGTCTTGAGCGAGTATAGTCAACTCCTTTTTGGATTTTGGAGCCACTGTTTAGACACCCCTAAACAGAGAGGTTCTGGAATCCTCCCAACTCCCTAAAGAGGCGAGGTAGACCCCCAATAGGTGTGTTAGAATAGGAGTGATCTATTCGTGTGATTTCAATGTGAATTCGACCTCCTCTAAATCTCGGACTAGGTCCGATGCTTCATTCCTCTTTAGGTTTGACTTGTTGTAAACATCTCAAACTGAAATTCCACTCTAACAACCTTCCAATAAACTCTAAACAAAATAAAATTTTGTTAAAATTTTAATTTAAAATAAAATTCTCAAAACCCATCGAATACACAATAATAAAACAAAATGTAAAATTTTGAGATAAAAAAATTCACACGAATAAATTTTAAAGGATGCCCAGTTTACAGTACAAGTGCGTTAACTTGAGTATTACCACTGAAATTACATGGCAAAGGACGTCATTGACTTCTGAATGTTCTTCCAAAGACGATCTACACATTCACTGAAGGACTGTCCCACGACGAAGTTGCAAACAAGTTCAAATGCCATGGATTAATAATCAAAATGGATAGAAGGATAATAGGTAGTGGTCCCAACCCTCCCACCACAGCAAAAATATAAAAAAAATAATAATGTGCTCAAGGACGTTCAAAGTTTAGCAGAAAGATAATCAAGAAGGGGTGAGACATGATGAAACTTCAGCATTTTAATAAGAATATGACTTCAGGAAAGAATGAAGTTAATGCCCTAATGATTGGGTCCTTCACTTTAAGGAATTTGGACTGGGTCCTAAGTTGATTTCAAAATGAAATAGTGGTTGAAATATGAGTAATTGATTCGGGATATCACGGGCCTTTTAATTTCCTGCCATGTGACTGGGTCCGGACTTTCAGAAAAGTTATAATATCCCAGGATTCACGTTAAGGAACATTTCAGAATTATTAATTAGGGGAGCTTTGACATTCAAAATCTTTAACAAAAATATGCACTGCCAGATACAGTAATTCTCAGAAACAAAAGGAGCAACAAAAAAAGGGAAAAAGAAAAAAAAGTTCTTTAGGCGAAGCTTAAGGTGGGCGCAAAATCAAAAATTGGTGCCCCAATTCAGGCATTCATAATCTTTAACACATGCTCCACCAGATATAGTAATCCTCAATAAAAAAATGAATAAAAAAAGGGAAATGAAAAATAGGAAATAAAAGAAAAGGACTCCCTGAGAAGAAGCTTGAGGCAAGCATATAATAAAAAAATGGTGTCTTAATCCTCCCCTGATTAATAAACCTTGAAAGGAAACCTTAAGAAGTTTCCTCTGATATTATGCTTTGAAAAGAGTCAAGCGATTCTATGCCTTTTGGTCGGTCATTAATTGGCTCAGAAATATCTTGTGCAATGAAAAATATTTTAATCACATGAACAAAAATTTTGAAATCTGCTTAAGCCTGGGAAGAAAGAATTAAAGAAAGGGTCACGTTGTTGGCAATTAATGGAAATTAGACCCTGAAGTCGTATCTTTCAGTGTCCAGCAAATACGACTCCAACGTCAGTTCAAATAACGTCAGAACAATTTCTCAAAGACAGTGTGGACAACCTTTACTGAATCAATGACAAATCAAACGACAACTGCTACAAACGAAGCAACGAAACTCCGTCCTCTTCAGCGAGGACGTCCTTAGAGATAAAACATCTTTATAGGTGCTTGAAAGAATATAATTCTGATAGAACCTTAAAGAGTGGGTTATTTTCTACAGTTGCCTAGAGTCAATGGACGATACCTCAAAAAGTACTGTGCGTCACAACTTTTCAATGACAGCCTTATTCTATGAAGCACTGATGTCACCCTTGTCTGTGACTGGGTCCAAATCTTAAAATAAAAATAATAAAAAAAAACTCTGCATCAAACACAATGAAAGAAAAGAAATTGAGAGAGAAAGAAAGAAAGCATTTTCTCCTACAATCCCGAGTACCTCACTCTCTTTTGCCTTACCCTTTGTCGCTTTAGGGGCCGCCCCCTATCGCATTCTTTGTTCGTTGCTTTAGGATCTCCTCCTATCGCAACCTTTCAAGTATTAAATTATGGAGATTAAGGATTCCACATTCGACTCCGTGGTGCTTTAGGGGCCGCCCCCTATCGCATTCTTTGTTCATTGCTTTAGGATCTCCTCCTATCGCAATCATTCAAGTATTAAATTCTAGAAGTTAAGGATGTCACATCCGATTCCATGTCGCTTTAGGGACTATCCCCCTCTTACATACCTTTTTGGTGCTTTAGAGGCCGCCCTCTACTGCATCCTTGTCGTCACTTTAGGGGCTGTCCCCCTCTTACATACCATTCTGGTGCTTTAAAGGCCGCCCTCTACTGCACTCTTATCGTCACTTTAGGGGCCGTCCCCCTCTTACATACCTTTCTGGTGCTTTAGAGGCTGCCCTCTACTACACTCTTGTCATCACTTTAGGGGCCGTCCCCCTCTTACATACCTTTCTGGTGCTTTAGAGGCCGCCCTCTACTGTACCCTTGTCGTCACTTTAGGGGCCGTCCCCCTCTTACATACTTTTTTAGTGCTTTAAAGGCCGCCCTCTACTGCACTCTTGTCTGTCGCTTTAGGGGCCGCCCCCTATTGCGTTCATTGTCCGCCGCTCTAGGGGCCGCCCCCTATTGTGTTCATTATCTATCGCTTTAGGGGCTGCCCCCCATTGCGTTCATTGTCTGTCGCTTTGGATGCCGCACCCTATTGCGCTCTTTGCCGTCGCTTTAGGGGCCGCCCCCCTATTGCACTCTTTGTTGTCGCTTTAGGGGCCGCCCCCTATTGCGTTCATTGTCAGTCGCTTTAGGGGCCACCCCCTATTGCATTCATTGTACGTCGCTTTAGGGGCTGCCCCCTATTGCGTTCATTGTTTGTCGCTTTAAGGGCGGCCCCCTATTGCGTTCTTTGTCCATAACTTTAGAGGCCGCCCCCTATTGCGCTATTTGTCGTCGCTTTAGGGGCCGCCCCCTATTGCGCTCTTTGCCATCGCTTTAGGGGCCACCCCCTATTGCGCTCTTTGTAGTCGCTTTAGGGGAAACCCCCTATTGCGTTCATTGTCCATCGCTTTAGGGGCCGCCCCCTATTGCATTCTTTTTCACCACCTCTTGGGTTGGATGTGAGTCCTTGAGCTTTCCGTCCTAATGCTTTAAATTTTCTCGATCAGTCTTTGAGTTGGATGTGAGTCTTTACGCTTTCCATCTCAATCGATCTTGTCATTTTTCTAAATTTGAAACTTTTACCAAATCAAAGACCAAAATTGAAATTGAAATTGAAATTAAAACTGAAATCAAGATCAAATTGAAATTAAAGTCGAAAGAAAAGCAAAGTAAATCGAATCCAAATTTGAAATTTGAAATTTGAAAATTGAAGTTGCAACTCTTAAATTGAAAATTCCTCCTCTTATTTCCCCAGCAGAAACAATTCTCTCTCAATTCTGCATTTTACCCTAAGTATTTTACTTAGGCTACTTTGTATTGGTTTATTGATCTTCTTCGGTTAACACCAATACGCACGGGGTGCATGTCCGGTGCACCACACCTGATGGGGGTCAATTTGTTGACCTCACTTTTGGTTGAGGTCTAGTCTCTCTTTAGAATAACCTAGGGTCTAGCCATAGGACTCTCCTAGTGACTTTCTTAGAGGACTAGTCTTGGAACCCTACCAATAGAAATTCAAAACTCTTCTTGCTTCACTAGGGGGTATTCATATGCTTAAGGCCTAACCTCCACCTTTTGGTAGGAAAAAGGCAAGCATAAGGAATCCTAGGGGAAGTCTCCTATAGGTGGTCAGACCTTAGGATTTGCCCTGAGGGAGGTCTGGAGATCACCACTCATACACTTCACATTCACAACATACACACATTGCACATCCTAATTTCAACCCTAAACTCTCTGGAAACTCATGTGGATAGCCCAGCCCTAAGTCTATGAATAAGTGGTAGGGACCAACACATAGAGGACCAACTAAAAGTCACCCTTGGTCATTACATTCTACTCACCTTGAAACCACCTTCAAATTTCCAAAATTTCAATTTTTGGCTCCTTTGCCTCCTAAATAACCCTCAACTACCTAAAATACCCAAAATTTCCAAAATTACCCAAATTCACCAAAATCCCCCAATATACCGTACTCCCCACGGATATTCTACTCGTCCTAAGTTTGTCACTCGTACATCCGTGTTGGTTTTGTTGGATCTTCGGGTCAACGCCAATACGCGCGGTGTGCTTGGCTTCATACCACACCTATCGGGTCTTATTTGTCGACTCCCATTTTCGATTATACATTGTCTTTTCTCTTCACCTAGGATCTGAAATTGTGTTTTCCTCTTCGACTAATCCTAGAGGATTAGAAATGGACCCACCACTTAGAAATTCGAACACTTCTTGATCTCTTCAAACCTCACATGTTTCGAGTGTAAACCCCTGTGCCACGGAGGTTGTGACCAATATGGAGGCTTAAAGGATGAGTTTCCCATGTGACTTTCTGCCCAGAGAGTACCCTGATGGTCCTGTCCGGTGAGGCTCAGTCTGCAAGCACACCACACTCTCACACACATTCTAACCCTAAACCCACCAAAATACCCCAATACCCTCCAACAACCTCCAAATACCCAAAATACCATTTTTAACCCAAAATTCCAAAAATTCCAAAATCTCTTTAAAAATCTCAAAAATCTCAAATATTCCCAATTTGTCTGTCTAACTACACCATACCAATTTGTCAATTCTAAGCTGATTTCATCAAAAACCCTAATTTTGACCTAAGCTCCGACCTAGGTTCCATTTGACTCAAATTGACCCGACGCTACTATTTCTTTCTCAATTTAAATTTTAAATGCTTCGACACACTCCCCTAAACTGAATGCAACATCTTCGATCGCTACCAGTTCAACCTTGAATTTCAACCAAATCGATTTAATCTGAAATCCCCATTTCATCCTTTGCTTTTCACGCGACCATCGACTATACCGGTCTCGAACGACCCTGGATGATTTAAACGACCGCGCCGTTGCGTCCGGAATGTCGATTTATCTTTAGCGAAGGATACCCATTTTGCTGTTGTTCGCGTCGTGTTAGAAATCACACGAAAATCGACGCGTATAATTAAAAAAAAAAAGAAAAGAAAGAATTTCTGCCCTATTTAAACCTACGTTAACCTAACCCTAACCCCCGACCCATTTCACTGCGCCCCCACTCCACTCACGCATAGAGCGGCCGAAAACTCCTCACACACGAGTCTCCCTCTTCGGACCAATGCCTCCCTCTCCTCCTCTATTCTCAAACCCTAGTCCCTCTTCCGTTCAACCCTCGCTGCTGATCTATTGGAGATGAGATTGAGGAAGAAAACAAAAATGTCGGATGAGGAGCACCACTTTAAGTCTAAGGCGGATGTTGGCGCCTGTGAGGCGTATCCACAGCAAGCTGGCACCATCAGGAAGAATGGCACAGCTCATCAAAGGTGATCCCCAGGAAGATCACTGTTGAGGAAGGGAAGGACCTGATGGTGACGGTAATGTCTGCCATGGGAGAGGAGCAGATCTGCGCTTGAAGGACATTGGCCCCAACTAGATCAAAGGATTATTCCTCATTTCTGAGGGGGCTTTGCTTTCACGGAAGCCAACTATCTGAGTGTTTGCTTCCATAGTATCAGTACAGTAATGGTGTCTTTGAACTGCTACTGATCGTTGATGAGACCAAAGAATTCTAATTCTCTTTATGCTTTATATTCTAGGACAAAACTTTTGTTTGTGTTGTTTTATTTATATCTTAAAAAAAGAATAAGAGCTGTTCTTCTTCTTCCTTTGAAGTTCAAGAGAAGGACTTCTTCCTTGAAGTTCACGAGAAGGACAGCTGCAGTCTTCATTCTTCCAACTGATGTGTTGGATAAATGGATTCGTTTTAATCGGAGCATTTAAATACAATAAGATTTCTCTGATCTGTACATATATAGCACTTAAACTTAACTGTTTTAATATACATTCAGCTCCAGCTCATGTGCATTTACATATCTAACACTCAAACTTTTGACTTTCATTTGTATCACCTATATTTTTCGTATTACATGAAATCCTTTTTTTTTCTGCTTCTGTTCAAATTCCTAAAAGGTAAATTATACCTTCTCATGTATAGGAATAGTGGCAAATATATATATATATATATATATATATATATATATATATATATAGTGATTTTGGTGCTAAACAAATAAACATATTATGATTGAGGTATGTATATAAATCTTCCTAATTCCTTGCAGTTCACAAAAGATTTTCAATGCAGTTTTTAGTGTTGTATTCTTGCGTACATACACATAAATGGCGGCAGGCTATTTGCTTCATTTTTTTAATTATTATGCACATTTAGATATTTATTTGTGCTATCTTTTATTGAACTAAATTCTCATACCAATTTTCGGTGTGCCTTTGCGAGGTAAACACGATTGTAGCAAATATTGACCACGAAGATCACTTTGGAGCCAACGAAATAAACAACATCAACCTCTGCTACGGCAACTTAAACTTCTCACACTTGTGCGAACAAGCGTGATTTTTGTGCATTTCTCTTGTTTACCACTCAATTTGTATGTATTTACGTTTTTTTATTTTATTTTTAAACGGCTAAATTTCACTTTACATATATGCCATCTCACGCATAAAAAAATGTATTTCCTTACTTAAAGAATTAAATGCTACAACTTTAATGTAAAAATTTAAGATTTGGATGGTATAAGTGTATAAAAAATTAAAGTTTAGGTAGTGATCTTATGTGATTTGTGAACATAAAAGCCATATGGATCTTTTATGACATGCAAGCATGCGAATAAGTGTGAATCTTTTTGTGATCTGCAAACAAAAACAGGCATGAGATTTTGAAAATGTGAAAAATTGAGCCTATTGTTTTGAGTTGAGGTTAGCACTTTATGTGAGGAATCTCTTTCATTATATGCATTTGGAATGATTTAATTACTGCGAGATTATATTTAATCAAGTGTTTTGATATTGCATTTACATTGTCGTTAATGTTGAAATGTTGAGGAAAAGAGAGGAATGAGTGATACCCTTCAACATCTTGCAAACACCTCCTCATTTAAAGTTTATGCTCCCGTGCTTGAAAATTTGAATTTGTATAGTTTTGAAATTTTGTAGGATCGTATATCCTAGAAATCTAAAACTGCTGATTTTTTTATTTAAGCAAAGTTTTTAACTCTAAAACTTGCTATTTTTTGCAAATTACGAAATTTTTTATATTTTGAGTTGTTAAAGTTTAGAAGTCCTTAGAAGTTTATTTTTGAGGTAAAGATAAATTATTTTAATTGATGGCTTAAAAGCTTTGAAGATACAAATTTTTATTTGAAAAAAAAAAAACATTTGGAATTGTTTTAAAGATTTCGGTGATACGAATTTAAAATATAAAGTTTAAGAATGCGAGTTGGCACAAAACACATATGAGTTGGGTAGAGTAGGACTTTAAACAATCTTACGCAATTCAAATTTTTTTTTTGCATCTTTATAATTAAATTCATATATTTCGTGTATTTTAAATCATCGCAATCAATTCTCATACAAATTTCTATGTATTTGCGAGGTACGTTGAGTGATGATGGGACACCGACAGCTTGAAGCAAGCGGCAAGGTGACTTCGAATCAAGTGTCACTTGACAGCTTTCCTCCTTGCAAAGGTGGCTATGAAAGAAGGTGAAACCATCACAACATATAAATGCAGCTTCTAATTACTTTCATTTTACTCTTGAGCTGTTCTGCAACTTCAAAAATATTTATCCTCTTTACAATATTTGATTTCACTTGGATGAAGCATTGGAGAAATTGTAGGTTTTAGATTTTTCTCAATCTCTCTAGATTTCTCCATTTTCGCTACTCGTTTATGCTGCAGTTTTGATGCGATCAATTTTGCAACTCAAAACTGTTCTATGTTCAGTCCTACATGCTTTTAAATGGTCTCTGGAGTCACGTTTTATGGGTTTATGAAGCTGATGAATGATTATACCTAATTATAAAGGAATTACTTGTGTTTTGTCTTTAAGTTCAATATACTATCAAAATCTGATAAAAGACCATTTGGGTATTAAATTTTGGATGCTTGGCATGTAAATTCAAACCTAAACTTATTGATATATTTGCATACATGCTTTATACTTAAGCCTATGAAATTAAAAGTTCGATTACTCATATATTTTGACAGTTAAATATATAAATGTGTGATACTCGGTTATTTAAAATCATAAAATACTTTATGTATTAAACATAAATCTAGATATAAATTTATATATTTATTTAATTTCAATGCATTTACATACTTAATACATAATAAAAATATATAAATATATAATTTTCGAATTTTTTTAAAATAATATTTACATATGTATACTTTCGCATTTTTATAATATTTAAATATATAACACTCAATTTAAACGTATTAATTTAAAAATTTTGCATTTCATATGTATAGCACTTAAAAAATTATATGTACATTTATTATCTATCAAAATTACTTTTAGTTATGTAAATATACACCTAAATTATTGTATCGAATATGAAAATCTTAAATTTCTTAACTTTTTACATAAATAACTTTTTAAAATAAAAGAAATTTTTAGATCTTTAAATCACTATGAGCTTACGTCTTAAATTGTGGATACAAAATTTATATCTTAAACCTAAGATATGATATCCAAAATAAGTCTAAACATTCTACAAACTCAATAACAATAATAATAAAACACACATAACGATAGTACATACTAAGATAAATGTAAATACATGCATATATATCTATATAAACCATAACAATAAAAGTATCAAATGAATTATAATAACAATGCCGAAAAATGTATGATTATTATTATTATTATTATTTTATACTGTTAAAAGTTATATGTTTCCGAGGAGCTTGAAATGAAAGTTAAATATGTAAACACATATGCATTGATCGACATGTATGTAAACCTTCCCGTATTCTTATGTACGCATCTTAACACTATTTCGAGAATGTTCATATTTGATTGTAAATACGTAAATGAGACGACTATAGAGATCATGCTAACAACAAAACAAAAGCATTTATCTTCAATCGAATTTCTTCATAATTTAAATAGCAAACCCATAGTGATTTCGATAGTCACTAAAGGCGACGTAAATCCTAACTGGGTTTTTGTGGGCTTTCGTACGTACTTTCCGTCAGGCAATATGCTCCTAACACTTTAGGATTCTCGAGGTCGTCGTCCGATACGACATAAACCCTCACATCTTCGAGGCTATTCGCATGACTTCATCATGCAAATATAAGTCCTAATTAATGTACCTACAGTGATTTAAACATTGGGCAATTTCAAATCGGCTCAAACCATATGATAGTGTGAGAAGTTTCCGCGCATTCTTCTCGGATCCTCGCCCTTCTCCTACTTCTTCTTTTTGACTCCTGAAATAAATGTTCCAAATTCGAGCTAATCCTTTTTAAATTTCAAAAATCCAACTTTGAAAACCTTAAACTTTGAAATTTTCGAGAGCAAAACAACCGATCATTATCGAGGTTTTCAAATTGATTCACTCATTTACATTTAATTAACTATAAGTGTCAGCCTTTATGTTTTAACTTTTTACAACTCAGACATAAACCCCGCTAATTCCTTTATATTAAGCGGGAACTTGTCGGCTTATAAAATCGGGGTTCGTTGCATCAAATCTGGATAAGTTCGACCTTCATTATTTAATCTAGCCCCATCGTCATGGGCGTGTGCCTATTCTTCGGATGTATACACTGGCGACAAGACGAATGCCGTTTATATAAACTATTCGGGATGCGAGATCTGGCTTGATTTCATATCTTAAAATCTTCAAATTTAAAAATTATTTTTAAAAATCAAATACTACTTTTCAAATTATTTATTTAAATTAAATTAAAAATTCGCCGACAATTTCTATAGGCGACCCCTTTTCAAAATACAATACAACCTAAAATATGCCGACAAATTTTCGGCGACTCCGCCGTGGACTGTCTCTCATTTCGATCAAAATTATTGCCTTTTCATAACCCAGAAGTGAGTCCATGCCCCCAAGGACCAAACTACTATTCTTCCGTTGGCATACCCCGCTCATTTCCGTCTCGAGCGAGCATAGTCAACTCCTTTTGGATTATGGAGCCACCGTTTTCGTACACCCCCAAACGCAGGGTTCCGTAACTCTCCCACCTCCCTAAAGAGGCGAGGTAGACCCCCACTGTGTGCTAGAATAGGAGCGATCTATTCATGTGATTTCAATGTGAATTCGACTCCTCTAAATCTCTCTAGATCGGGTCCCATATCATTCTTTTAGGTTTGAATGTCAGAACATGTCAAATCGAAATTCCGCTCTAACAACCTTCCAATAAACTCTAAAACAAAATAAAAATTTTCGTTAAAATTCTAATTCAAAATAAAATTTTCAAAACCCATCAAATACACAATAATAAAACAAAAATACAAAATTTTGAAATAAAAAAATTCACATGAATAAATTTTAAAGACTTACTTACAAGACAAGTGCGTTAACTTCGAGTATTACCGTTGAAAATTACAAGGAAGAGGGTGCCATCGACTTCGAATGTTCTTCAAAAGACAATCTACACATCCAATGAAGGACTGCCCTGCGACGAAGCTGCCAATAAGTTCAAATGCTGCGGATTGACAAATAAATGGATACGAGAAGGATAATGGGAAGTGGTCCACCTCCCACCACAAACAATCAAAACGACTCGATGATGGGTTGTGGGTCCCGACCTCCCACCACACAAAACAAATGGAAAGGAGACGACTACTCTGACAGGTCGTGGGGACCCACCTCCTGTCACGCGCAAAAAAATATATGCTCAAGGACGTTCGAAGTTTAGCAGAAAGACACCAAGGAGTAAACACGATGAAATCAACATTTTAATAAGAATACGACTCGTGAGAAATGAAATTAATGTCCTAATGACTGGTCTTTAACTTTATGAATTCAGACTGGTCCTGCTAGATTTTGAAATGAAGCGTTGTGCTTGAAATACGAAAATTATCCTGGATATCGTAGCCTTTAATTTTTCTCATTCACTTTTACCGAAATTTTCACGAGTTTTAATATCCCAGATTCATGTTAAGAAACATTCTGATTTATTAATTAGTGAGTTCTACATTCAAAATCTTATTTAAATACGTCTTTTACCAGATACGTAATTTCATAAAACAAAAGATAAAAGAAAAAAAGATTCCCCGTAAGAAGCTCGAGGTGAGCACACAATCAAAATCGTGTCCCAATTCGACATTCAAAATCTTAACACACGCTCACCGCATACGTAACTTTAATAAAAAAGAGCCAAAAGCTAAGAAAAAAAAAGAAAAAAGGAGAAAACAAGAATGCTCCCGAGAAGAAACATGTGTTATATAACTGCACCTGTGTCTTGACCTCCCTAATACAAACTGAAGACTACCTTAAGTTTCTCCATATTGCGTTTCAAGAGAGTCAAGGGATTTATCTTTTGCTCATTATTAATCGACTTAGAAATATCTTTGACAATGAAAAATACTTCTATCACTTATATACCTCGAATCTCAGCTTGAAAGAAAATAATCGAATAGAGGGCTCTCATATAGAAATTGATGAAAAATTCAAACTCGGTTACATTGCCTGGGCCTCCCAAAGAACACAACCCTAACATCAATTTGGGAGCGCCATCGACTCTCAAAGACAACTTGTACAATCTCACAAATCAATGTCAAAATAAACGACGATCGCTATGGCTGCAGCTACAAAGTTACAACATTTCAACATGGTGTTCGTAGAAATAACATCTCTTTCGTAGGTACTTAAAAAAAATAATTCTTTGATAAGATTCTCAAGAGTGGAAGCTGTTTTCTTTAAACGTGGCTTTAGTCGCTGGACGATGTCAAGAAGTAATCGTGCATCACATGTTTCAAAGACACTGTTTCAGCCACACGTATGTTGCACTTGCTTGTAACTGGTCCAAATCCTAAAATAAAAAACATATACAACAAAAGAAAAGTCAAAAAACATAAAAGAATACAATAAAATTTCACAACAAATAAACAACAATAAATTTCCCATTAAATGAAATAACAAATAAATGAATAAAAATATAATGAATTCACCAAAAATAAAATAAAATAAAACGTCTATACAACCGAATGAAATTCAAATCAAAGTGAACCAAAATTCAAATCAAAACAAAAATTTAAATCAAAAGAAAATCAAAAACATAAAATCAACAAAAAGTCAAAAAAAACAAATAAAAAATTTGAATTCCTCTTCCGACCTTGCATGCTCGAGCTTCATCACTTGTGGTCGGCTCCCAAACCCTTCCTTCTCGATGAGGTTTATCTTTTCAAAAATCCTAATCTAAACAAAATTTGAAGATCAAAACAAAAATGAACAAAAAAAGGAAAGAGAAGAGAAAAGAAAATGAAAAAGAAAATGAAAAGAAAATGAATGAAAATCTTTAAAAATTTGAATGTTAAAACGTAATTCCAAATTAACACGAGCTCTAATTAACAAATGAAATTGATTCACTAAAACAAAATGAATCTAAATCTCAAATTGATTTCCGATCTGAATTTCCGATTCGAACCTTTCTGGGCTTTTCCTTAATCAAAATCTATTTGAAACTCTTTTGAAATTTGAATATTTTCCTCGACTTATCATAAGTCAAGTCTTTTCATTGCACACTTACTACTCTTTCAATTCCTTTTCTTCGTGTCTTAGAGGATCTACTAGTTATATTGACACGGAGCCACGAATCCTTTGTTCGATTTGGTTCTCACGTGCATGAGACTCGGGTCCTTCTTCACATGTATAAATCTTTAAGACCTGCTTCAACTTCCAATTCTTCTTCAAGGCTAGAGCCTAATTTCTAGTCCCTTTCAAACTTTCGAGATCGGTACCCAAATTCCTGCCCTTCTCATTTCGAGGTCGGTACCTAAATTCGACTCTTCCGAGATCGATACCCAATTTCGATTCTTTGAATTGATACCCAAATTTCAATTCGAAAAAAATTTCCGAGATCGGTACCTACATTCCAAGCTTCACTCCGAGATCGACACCTAAATTTCGATTCTCATCCGACCGATACATACCCCCACCAAAATTTCGAGACCGCACCTACATTCCAAGCCATTCCGAGATCGATACCCAAATTTCTCGATTCTCATCCGAATTGATACCTAAATTTCAATTCAAAATTTCCGAGACCGGTACCTAAATTCTGGGCTTCCTCATTCCGAGATCGATACCTAAATTTCGTATTCTCATCTCGAATTGATACCTAAATTTCAATTCAAAAATTTCCCAAGGCCGGTACCTAAATTCCGTCCTCTTCCTTCGAGGTCGGCAATTTGCGAAATTCCGACTCATTCGAGATCGATACTCACCTCGATTCTCTTCGACCGATACCTAAATTTCAATTCTAAACTTTCGAGACCTGCAAATTTAAATTCCAGCTCTCATTTCGAGACTAGTACCTAAATTTAGCTTCTCATTTCGAGATCGCACCTAAATTCGATTCTCATCATTTTCGAGGTCGATACCTAAATTTCGACTCTCTTCCGAGATTGATACCTAAATTTCAACTCTACTTTAGACTCAGCCCAAATTCCCCAGCTTCTCATTCCGAGACCGCATCTAAATTTTGATTCTCATCCTTTTCAGTCGATACCTAAATTTCGACTCTTTCGAGATTGATACTTAAATTTCAATTCTCATCCCTTTCAGATCGCACTTCAAATTCGATTCTCATCCTTTTCAATCGACACTTAATCTCCGATTCTCATTCCAAGGTCGGTACCTAAATTCAGCTTTTCTTTGCAATCCCGAGATTGGAACCTAGGTTTCAATTCTCATTTCAAATCCAAATTTCCTCAAATTATTTTAACCAAACTTCAATCTAAATTAAAACTCAAAATCTAAACTTACACATCAAAACTGAACATGAAATGAAATGAAATCTAAATTGAATCTCTTTATCTGGTGGTTTGGAATTCACCTCCTTTTCTTTTCCTCAACAAGAGATCGTGAATCTCCGGGGCCTCGGAAATATACCTCGTACTCTCAGCCGGATATTCTTCTACTGGCCCTAAGTTTGTCACTAGACATCCGTGCTGGTTTTGCTGATCTTCGGTCAACGCCAATACGCGCTGTGCTCGGGTCAAGACACCACCCCACCGGTCCATTTGCTTCGACTCTATTTTCGCTTATGATTGCCTTTTCTCTCTTCTGCAATTTCAGGATTCACTTTCAGTGCTTCTTCGACTAATCCTGCGATTAGAAATGACCCACCACTTAAAATTCCGAATGACTTCGATTCCCTTCAAACCTCACATGTCGAGTGTAACCCCGCCACTGGAGGGTTACACTAATACGTGAGGTTTAGCGATTTGTGCTCTATACCTTTCGCCTTGTGAGACTCCCTTGATGGTCTCAATAGTCTGTGAGGATCTAAATTTTGTACACACCACACTCTCACACACATTCTAAACCCTAAACCCACCAAAATACCCCAATACCCTCCAAATAACCTCCAAATACCCAAAATACCATTTTTAACCCAAAATTCCAAAAAATTCTAAAAATTCCTGTGAAAATCTCAAAAAATCTCAAATATTCCCAATTTCATTTTGTTTCAACTACACCATGCCTCAATTTTGTCAATTTAAGCCGATTTCATCAAAAACCCCAATTTTGACCTAAGCCCGACTCCCAGTTCGATTTGACTCAAATTGACCCGACGCTAGCCATTTTCTAATTTAAATTTTAATGCTTCGACACACTCCCTAAACTGAATGCAACATTCGATCGCTACCAGCTCAACCTTGAATTTCAACCAAATCGATTTAATCGTGAAATCCCCATTTCATCCGTTTTTGACGCGACCATCGACGAGAGCAGCTGTCCGAATGACCTCGGATGATGAAACCACCGCGCCGTTGCGTCCGAATGTCAATTTTTAGCCGGGAAGGATACCCATTTTGCTAGTGCTCCGCGCTCGAGCAAATCGCACGAAAATCACGCGTATAATTAAAAAAAAAAAAGAAAAGAAAAGAATTTCTGCCCTATTTAAACCCACAAACCTAACCCTAACCCCCGAATTCATCAGCCCGCGCTCCCCACTCCACTCACGCATAGAGCATCGAAAACCCCTCACACACGAGTTCTCCCTCTTCGACCAATGCCTCCTCTCCTCCTCATTCTCAAACCCTAGTCCCCCTTCCGTTCAACCTGCCGCCGATCTATCGAGAGAGAGATTGAGGGAAGAAAACAAAATGTCGGATGAGGAGCACCACTTCGAAGTCTAAGGATGTTGGCGCCTCAGAGGCGTATCCACAGCAAGCTGGCACCATCAGGAAGAATGGGTACAAAGTCATCAAAGGCAGATCCTAGAAGACTACTTTGGCAGCTTTGGAGTGAAAGGGAAGGACCTGATGGTGACGGTAATGTCTGCCAGGGAGAGCAGATCAATCTGCTTGAAGGACATTGGCCCCAACCAGATCAAAGCAGATTATTCCTATTTCTGAGGGGGCTTTGAAGTTTCTCAATGGAAGCCAACTATTCGAGTGTTTGCTTCCATAGTATCACATGTATGAGGCTCTTTGAACTATTTGACTGTTGACAGGTTCAAAGAATTTTCAACTCTTTATGCTTTATATTCTAGGACCAAAACTTTTGTTTGTGTTGTTTTATTTATATCTTAAAAAAAAAAGAATAAGAGCTGTTCTTCTCTTCTTCTCAGTTCAAGAGAAGTGACTTCTTCCTTGAAGTTCATTGTATGATAGCTGCAGGTCTTCATTCTTCCAACTGATGTGTTGGATAAATGGATTCGTTTTAATCGGAGCATTTATGTAAATACAATAAGATTTCTCTGATCTTACATATATAGCACTTAAACTGAATTGTTTTAATATACATCTAGCCCAGCTCATGTGCATTTACATATCTAACACTAAACTTTTATCTCTCTACTTGTATCACCTATATTTTTCGTATTACATGAAATCCTTTTTTTTTCTGCTTCTTGTTCAAATTCCTAGCAAATTATACCTTCTCATGTATAGGAATAGGTGGCAATATATATATATATATATATATATATATATATATATATATATATATATATATATATATGGATTTTGGTGCTAAACAAATAAACATATTATGATTGAGGTATGTATATAAATCTTCCTAATTCTCGCAGTTCACAAAAGATTTTCAATGCAGTTTTTAGTGTTGTATTCTTGCGTACATACACATAAATGGCGGCAGGCTATTTGCTTCATTTTTTTTAATTATTATGCACATTTAGATATTTATTTGTATATCTTTTATTGAACTAAATTCTCATACCACCTTTTCGGTGTGCCTTTGCAGGTAAACACGATTGTGGTGCAATATTGGACGATCGCAAGGATCACTTTGGAGCCATAAATAAACAACATCAACCGCGATCCCGTATAACTTTCAACTTCTCACACTTGCGCGAACAAGCGATTTTTGTGTATCACACACTAATTTGTATGGTATTTACGTTTTTTTTTTATTTTATTTTTTTAAACGGCTAAATTTCAATTTTTACATATATGCCATCTCACGCATAAAAAATGTATTTCCTTACTTAAAGAATTAAATGCTAACTCTTTTAATGTAAAATTCTAAGATTTGGATGGTATAAGTGTATAAAAAAAAATTTAAAGTTTAGGTATGGATCTTATGTGATTTGTGAACATAAAAGCCATATGGATCTTTTATGACACAAGCATGCACAAGTGAATCTTTTTGTGATCTGCAAACAAAAATTGTGGCATGAGATTTTGAAAATGTGAAAAATTGAGCCTATTGTTTTGAGTTGAGGTTACACTTTATGTGAGGAATCTCTTTTCATTATATGCATTTGGAATGATGAATTACCGCGAGATTATATGAATTGCGGTTTTTGATATTGCATTTACATTGTCGTTAATGTTGAAATGTTGAGGAAAAGAGAGGAATGAGTGATACCCTTCAACATTCCTTGCGAACACCTCATTTAAAGTTTATTGGTGGTTCTTCCGTGCTTGAAAATTTGAATTTGTATAGTTTTGAAATTTTGTAGGATCGTATATCCGGAGAAATCTAAAACTCGTCGGATTTTTTTATTTAAGAAAAGTTTTGTAATCCTAAAACTCGCTATTTTCGCAAATTACGAAATCTTTATATCTTTTGAGTTGTTAAAGTTTAGAAGTCCTTATTATTTTGAGAAGAAAATTTGATGTGAATTTGATTTATGAAAAGTTTGAAGATACAAATTTTTATTTGAAAAAAAAACATTTGGAATTGTTTTATGAAAAGATTTGGGTGATACGAATTTAAAAGGAGTAAAGTTTAAGAATGCGATATACAAAACACATATGAGTTGGGTATATGGGGACTTAAACAATCTATAAATTCAAATTTTTTTTTTGTACCTTTATAATTAAATTCATATATTTCGTGTATTTAAATTGAAACGAATCAATTCCTCATACAAATTTCTTGGTGGCATTATGTAGGCACGTTGGAGCATGGATGGGACACCGACAACCTTGAAGCAAGCGGCAAGGTGACTTCGAATCAAGTGCCACCGGACAAACTTTCCCTCCCCGCAAAGGTGGCTATGAAAAGAAGGTGAAACCATCACAACATATAAATGCAGCCTTAATTACTTATTCTTACTCTTTGGAAATTTTTTTGCCTTGCAACTTCAAAAAAATATTTATCCTCTTTACAATATTTGATTTCACTGGGATGGTATTACTTGGAGAAATTGTAGGTTTTAGATTTTTCTGAATCTCTCTAGATTTCTCCATTTTCGCTACTCATTTATATGTGAAGCTTATGTTTAGATCAATTTTGCAACTCAAAACTGTTCTATGTCTAGTCCTACATGCTTTTAAATGGTCTGGAGTCAACGCTATGCTACGAAGTTGTTAATGATTGGTACTAATTATAAAGGAATTATTGCAGCTGCTCTTTAAGTTCAATATACTATCAAATCTGATAAAGACCATTTCAAAATAAATTTATCGCTTTCAGACAGAATTCAAACCTAAACTTATTGATATATTGCATTAATGCTTCTTATATACTTGTGTTCTCACAATCAGAAAGCTTCAGATTAATTACACATTTCGACAAATAAATATATAAATGTGTGATACTGTTATTTAAACTTAAAATACTTTATGTATTAAACATAAATCTAGATATAAATTTATATATTTATTTAATTTCAAGTATTTACATACTTAATACATAATAAAAATATATAACATATAATTTAATTTTTTTAAAATAATATTTACATATGTATAATTTTCGATTTTTATAATATTTAAATATACATAACACCAATTTAAACGTATTAATTTAAAATTTTGTATTTCATATGTATAGCACTTAAAAAATTATATGTACATTTATTATCTATCAAATTACTTTAGTTATGTAAATATACACCTAAATTATTGTATCGAATATGAAAATCTTAAATTTTTATCCTTTTTTACATAAATAACTTTTTTAAAATAAAAGAAATTTTGATCTTAACTGGGTTTGTGAGCTTACGTCTTTAAATTGAAGGATACAAATTTATATCTTAAAACCTTAAGTATATGATATCCAAAAATAAGTCTAAACATTCTACAAACTCAATACACATAATAAAACACACATAACGATAGTACATACTAAGATAAATGTAAATACATGCATATATATCTATATAAAACCATAACAATAAGTAACAAATGAATGATAATAAATAATAAAAGGGTAAGGGAGATTATTATTATTATTATTATTTTATACTAAGTTAAAGTTATATGTTCGAGGAGCTTGAAATGAAAGTTAAATATGTAAACACATATGCATTGATCGACATGTATGTAAACCTTCCCCGTATTCTTATGTACGCATCTTAACACTATTTGAGAGAATGTTCACATTTATCAACATAAATGAGACAATTATGTAGATCACAACAACAAACAAAAGATGATCTTCAATCGAATTCTTCATAATTTAAATAGCAAACCCATGTGATTTCGGCGCAGCTCGCCTAAAGGCGACGTAACCTCCCACCCCGCCAGCTGTTACGCCTCCTCCGTTGTGCAACATGCCCCTAACACTTGGTGATTCGAGTGTCGTCGTCCGATACGACATAAACCCTCACATCTTCGAGGCCATTCGTACGACTTCAATTACGCAAATATAAGTCCTAACAAATTGCACCTGCTATGACTAAAAACACAAGAATTTCCAAATCGCCCAAACTATGTGATAGCGTGAGAGTCACAAGATTCTTCGCATCCCCGCCTTCTCTACTTCTTCTTTTCGACTCCTCAAAATAAAATGCTCCAAATTCGAGCTAATCCCTTTTCGAAATTTCAAAATCCAACTTTTCAAAACCTTAACTTTGAAATTTTTGAGAGCAAAACAATCGATCATTATCGAGAGTTTTCTTAAACGATTCACTTCATTTAAGATGTAATTAACCATGTGTCACTATGCGAACTTTAAGAACCTGGTAGACATAAACCTTGCTTAATTCCTTTATATTGCTATAATCCTCATTACTTATAAAATTGGTTCGCGTACCAAACGGATGTCACAAATCTCTAGTTTATTTAATCGAGCCCCATCGTCACAGTTGTGCCTATTCTTCTAGATAGATACACGGTTTACAGATTTAATGCTTCGTTTATATAAACTATTCGGGACAAGCAGATCGGTTCGATTTCATATTCAAAATCTTCAAATTTAAAATTATTTTTAAAATCAAATACTACTTTTCAAATTATTTATTTAAATTAAATTAAAAATTCGCCGACAATTTCTATAGCGACCCTTTCAAAATACAATACAACCTAAAATACGCGACAAATTTCCTACGACCACGGTAATTGGCTTCCTCTCCATTTCGATCAAATTGCTTTTGCTTACAACGGTAGCGAGTCCACGCCCCTGCAATGACCAACTACTATTCTTTCCACACATGCTCCCGCTCATTTCCGTTCGAGCGAGTATAGTCATCAACTCCTTTTTGATTGGCGGAGCCACCTCCAAGGACACCCCTAAATGTATGCTCGTAATCCTCCCACTCTCAAAAGAGGCTTATGTTAGACTTCATTGCGTGTGTTAACAGAGCGATCTATTCATGTGATTTCAACGCGAATTGAATTTCAAATCTCTGACTCGGGTCCGATACTCATTCCTTCTAGGTTCGACTCGTCGTAAACATGTCAAACTCGAAATTCCGCTCTAACAACCTTCCAATAAACTCTAAACAAAATAAAATTTTGTTAAAATTTTAATTCAAAATAAAATTTTCAAAACCCATCAAATACACAATAATAAAACAAAATACAAAATTTTGAAATAAAAAAATCTACACGAATAAATTTTAAAGACTCAGCTTTTACAAGACAAGTGCGTTAACTCGAGATACCGTCGAAATTACAAGGAAGAGGGTGTCAATGGACTTCGAATGTTCTTCAAAAGACAATCTACACATCCAATGAAGGACTCGTCCCGCGACGAAGCCGCCAATAAGTTCAAAGCCGTGATCGACAAATAAATGGATACGAGAAGGATAATGGGAAGTGGTCCCACCCACCACAAAACAATCAAAACGACTCGATGATGGGTCAGGTCCCGACCCTCCCACCACAAAACGCTGAAAGAGACGACGACTCGATGATGGGGGTCGCGGGACCTACCTCCCACCACAGCGCAAAAAAATATATGCCCAAGGACGTTCAAGTTTAGCAAAGACAATCAAGGAGTGAAACACGATGAAACTTCAACATTTTAATAAGAATAATATCAGGCAGAGAACAAATTAATCGCTCTAACGACCTGCCTTTAACTTTATGACCTTGACGGTCCTATGTGGATTTTGAAATGAAGAAATGCGTCAAATACGAGTAATCGATCCGGATATCAAGAGTCTTTTAATTTTCTCGCCATCCGACGGGTCTCGAATTTTCGATGAGTTTTAATATCCCGCATTCATGTTAAGAAACATTTCGCATTTATTAATTGTGGAGTTTCACATTCAAAATCTTTAATAAATACGTCTTACCGTATACAAGAATTTTAAAACAAAAGTTTATAAAAAGAAAAAAAAAAAGTATTCCTGGGGAGAAGCCGAGGTGAGCACACAATCAAAAATCAGCGTCCTAATTCAGACATTCAAATCTTTAAATACGTACTCCACCCGATACGTAACTCTAATAAAAAAAGAGCGAAAAAGCTTAAGAAAAAAAAAGAAAAAAGGAGAAAACAAGAATGCCCTCATAGTTGAAGCTCGAGGCAAGCATATAATCAAAAATTCGGTGTCTTAATCCTCCCGATCGATAAAATCAAAGACTACCTAAGCTTTCCTTCGATATTATGTCAGTTATAGTCAAGCGATTTAGGTCTTTTGGCTCACACACCGACTTAGAACATTCGACAATGAAAAATACTTCTATCACATGAGCATAAATTTCTTAATCACAGCCGCAGTGCCAGCACCGACTGCAGGCTCGTTATTAGAAATCGCTGAAAATTCAACCCCCGAAGTCATATCGTTCACTTCCCGCAAATACAACCCCAACATCAATTTGAAATAGCTGTCAACACTTCTAGAAAAGACAACTCGTACAATCCTTACAAATCAATGTCAAAGAAACGACGATCGTTGCGACAGCTACAGTTACAACATTTTACTATGGTGGAACCGTAGAAATAACATCTCGTAGGTACTTAAAAAAAAATAATTTTGATAAGACCAAGAGTGGGTTGTTTTCTTTAAACGTGGCTTTAGCCGTGGACGGATGCTGGCGGAAGATCGTGCATCGTTACGTTTCAAAGACACCCGTTCTACGAAGACGTACGACCAATAGAATCGGGTCCAAATCCTAAAATAAAAAACATATACAACAAAATAAAAGTCAAAAAACATAAAAGAATACAATAAAATTAATAACAAATAAACAACAATAAATTTCCCATTAAATGAAATAACAAATAAATGAATAACAAAAATATATAATGAATTCACCAAAAATAAATAAAATAAAAACGTCTATACAAATCGAATGAAATTCAAATCAAAGTGAACCAAAATTCAAATCAAAACAAAAATTTAAATCAAAAGAAAATCAAAACATAAAATCAACAAAAAGTCAAAAAAAAAAAAACAAATAAAAAATTTGAATTCCTCTTCCGACTCGTAGCAAGTCGAGCTTCACGCCAGTGGTTGTCCTCAAACCCTTCCTTCTACGAGGTTTATCTTTCAAAATCCTAATCTAAACAAAATTTGAAGATCAAAACAAAATGAACAAAAAAAGGGGAAAGAGAAGAGAAAAGAAAATGAAAAGAAAATGGAAAAGAAATGAACGAAAAATCTTTTTAAAAAATTTGAATGTTAAAACGAATTCCAAATTAACACGAGCTCTAATTAAACAGAAAATGAAATTGATTCACTAAAAACAAAATGAATCTAAATCTCAAATTGATTTCCGATCCGAATCCTCCGATTCCGAACCTTCGCCCTTCTCTCAATCAAATCTATTTGAAACTCTTTTGAAATTTGAATATTTTCCTCGACTTATTGCTAAGTCAAGTCTTTTTCGGCTTGCGTTGACTTTATCACTCTCCTTTCACCTCTTTTCTTCCGTGTCTTAGAGGATCTACTAGTTATATCGACACGGAGCCACGAACTTGTTCGATTTGGTTCTCGATGGCATGAGACCGGGTCCTTCTTCATACGTATAAATCTTCAAGACTCGGAGCCTAACTCTCCACTTTCTTCAAGGCTGTGAGCCTAATTTCTAGTCCTCTTTCAAACTTTCGAGACTGTACCTAAATCTGGCTTCATTTCGAGGTCGGTACTAAATTCCACTCTTCCGAGATCGATACCTAAATTTCGATTCTCTTTCGAATTGATACTCAAATTTCAATTCAAAATTTCCGAGACCTGTACCTACATTCCAAGCTCACTCCGAGATCGACACCTAAATTTCGATTCTCATCCGAATCGACATACCCCTAATTCAAAATTTCCCGAGACCGGTACCTACATTCCGCCCGTCCCGAGATCGATACCTAAATTTCGACTCTCATCCGAATTTTGATACTCCTAAATTCTCTAATTCAAAATTTCCGAGACTCGGTACCTAAATTCCAGCTCTCATTCCGAGATCGATACCTACCCTCGATTCTCTTCCGAATCGATACTCTAAATTTCAATTCAAAATTTCCGAGACCGGTACCTACATTCAGCTTCTTCATTCCGAGATCGTACCTAAATTTCGATTCTCATCCAAATTGATACCTAAATTTCAATTCAAAATTTCCGAAACCGGTACCCAAATCGCCTATTCCGAGATCGATACCTAAATTTCGATTCTCATCTGAATTGATACCTAAATTTCAATTCAAATTTGCGTTTCCGTACCTAAATTCCAAATTTTCCTTCGAGGTCGGCACGAATTCCGACTCTCATTTTCAGACGATACCTAAATTTCGATTCTTCGAATCGATACCTAAATTTCAATTTAAACTTTCGAGATCGGTACTCTAAATTCCGCCCTCTCATTTCGAGACTAGTACCTAAATTCTAGTTCTCATTTCGCATCAAGACGAAATTCGATTCTCATCATTTTCGAGGTCGATACCCAAATTGACTCTCTTCCGAGATTGATACCTAAATTTCAACTCTCATTTTCGAGATCGGTACCTAAATTCCAGCTTCTCATTCCGAGACGTATCTAAATTTTGATTCTCATCCTTTTCGAGGTCGATACTCAATTTCGACTCCTTCGAGATTGATACTTAAATTTCAATTCTCATCCCTTTCGAGATCAAAGACTCTGCCCCCCGATTCTCATCCTTTTCAATCGACACTTAATCTCCGATTCTCATTCCAAGGCCGGTACCTAAATTCCGCTTTTCGCAATCCCGAGATTGGAACCGGTTTCAATTCTCATTTCAAATCCAAATTTCCTCAAATTGATTTTAAATCAAACTTCAATCTAAATTAAAACTCAAAATCTAAACTTGCACATCAAAACTCGAACAAACGAAACAAATGCAGAATCTAAATCGAATTCCCCGTATCCGTACACCACCTCCTTTTCTTTTCCTCAAGAAGAGATCAGAATCTCCACTGAAATATACCTCGTACTCCCTGCCGGATATTCTTTTCTACTTCGTCCTAAGTTTGTCACTTCGTACATCTCGTGTTGGTTTTGTCGATTCTTCGGTCAACGCCAACACGCCAGCGCGCGCTGGGTCAAAGACACCACACCTATCGGGTCCATTTGTCGAGATTCTATTTTCGATGAGGTATTGTCTTTTCTCTAGTCCTTAGGATCTGGCCTTGCTTTTCCTTTCGACTAATCCTAGAGGATTAGAAATGACCCACCACTTAGAAATCTCGAACACTTCGATTCCTTCAAACCCCACATGTTTCGAGTGTAAACCCCTGTGCCACTTGAGGGCTACACTAATATGTGCAGGTTTAAAGGATGAGCTCTCTATGTGACTCGTCCAGAGCACTCTCCCCGGATGGTCCGGGTCTCGGTGAGGTCTAGCTTGTACACACCACACTCTCACACATTCTAAACCCTAAACCCACCAAAATACCCCAATACTCCTCTCCAAATAACTCCAAATACCCAAAATACCATTTTTAACCCAAAATTCCAAAAATTCCAAAAATTCTAAAATCTCAAAAAATCTCAAATATTCCCAATTTCATTTCGTTCAACTACACCATTAAATTTTTGCCTGTTAATTTAAGTCATGATTTCATCAAAACCCCAATTTTCACCTAAGCCCGACTCAGGCTCCGATTTCCTGACCTAAATTGACCCGACGCTAGCCATTTTCTTCTCAATTTAAATTTTAAATGCTTCGACACACTCCCCTAAACTCGAATGCAACATTCGATCGCTACCAAATAACCTTGAATTTCAACCAAATCGATTTAACCGAAATCCCCATTTCATCCGTTTTCGACGCGACCATCGACGAGGCTGTCCGACCGACTCGGATGACGAAACGACCGCGCCGTCGCGTCCGAATGTCGATTTTAGCCGTAATGGCTACCCATTTTGCTAGTGCTCCGCGCTCGAGCAAATTGCACGAAAATTGATGCGTATAATTAAAAAAAAAAGAAAAGAAAAGAATTTCTGCCTCTCTATTTAAACTCAATTTAAACTTGCAAATTGATTTCACATCCGAATCCTCCGATTCAACCTTCGCTCTTCTCTCAATCAAAATCTATTTCAAAACTCTTCGAAATTCGAATATTTTCCTCGACTTATCGTTGCCGTGTCTTTTTTCGCCACACTTACTACCTCCTTTCAATTCTTTTCCGTGTCTTAGAGGATCTACTGGGCTTATATTGACACGAGCCAATGAATCCCTGCTCGATTTTGGTTCGATGGCATGAGATCGGGGTCCTTTCACAAGCGTATAAATCTTTAAGACCGGAGCCTAACTCTCCAATTCTCTTCAAGGCTAGAGCCTAATTTCTAGTCCTCCTTCAAACTTCGAGATCGGTACCTAAATTCCGCTTCTCATTTTATACTAAGACTTAAATTCCGACTCTCTTTCCGAGATCGATACCTAAATTTCGATTCTCTTTTCGAATTGATACCTAAATTTCAATTCAAAATTTCCGAGACCGGCATCACATTCCAGCTTTCCGTTCCGAGATCGACACCTAAATTTCGATTCTCATCCGAATTGATACATAAATTTCAATTCAAAATTTCGGCACGTACTCACATTCCAAGCTTCTCATTCCGAGATCGATACCTAAATTTCGATTCTCATCCGAATTGATACCTAAATTTCAATTCAAATTTCCTAGACTGTACCTAAATTCCCGCTCTCATTCCGTATCGATACCTAAATTTCGATTCTCATCCGAATCGATACCTAAATTTCAATTCAAAATTTCCAAGGCCGGTACTCCCCCAAATTCCGCTCCTCTTTTCCTTCGAGGTCGGTACTAAATTCCGACTCTATCTCGAGATCGATACCTAAATTTCGATTCTTCGAATCGATACCTAAATTTCAATTCTAAACTTTCGAGATCGGCAATTTGAATTCCAGCCTACTTTGGCATTTCAAGACGAAATTCTAGCTCATTTCGAGATTTCAAAGACTCAAATTCGATTTCATTTCGAGGTCGATACCTAAATTTCGACTCTCTTCCGAGATCGATACTAAATTTCAACTCTCATTTTCGAGACCGGTACCTAAATCGGCCATTCCGAGATCGCATCTAAATTTTGATTCTCATCCTTTTCGAGGCTCATCAAATTTCTACCTCTTCGAGATTGATACTCAAATTCCACCTCATCCCTTTCGTATCGCACTCCAAATTTCGATTCTCATCCTTTTCAATCGACACTTAATCTCCGATTCTCATTCCAAGGCCGGGTACCTAAATTCCAGCTTTTCTTTGCAACTCGAGATTGGAACCTAGGTTTCACTCATTTCAAATCCAAATTTCCTCAAATCGATTTTAAATCAAACTTCAATCTAAATTAAAACTCAAAATCTAAACTTACACATCAAAACTCGAACATGAAATGAAACGAAATCTAAATTGAATTCCCCGTATCCGGTGGTTTGGAATTCACCTCCTTTTCTTTTCCCCGCAAGAGATCGTAATCTCCACTTTTAAATATACCTCGTACCTCAAACGGGATATTCTTCTACTTCGTCCCAAGTCATTACCGTACATCTCATGGCTTACGATTCTTCGTCAACGCTAATACGCGCTGCAGTTTCGGTCGCACACCACACCTATCAGTCCATTCGTCATCCATTTCGATGAGGTATTGTCTTTTCTCTTCTTAGTCCTTAGATCTAGCCAGTTTTCCTTCGACTAATTCCTATACATGAGAAGGTTAACAAATGGTATCCGATTCTCAGAGTCATAATGACTATTCCTTCTTTCTCAACATTTCAACATTACCTACAATGTAAATGCAATATCAAAACCGCAATTCATATAATCTCGCGTAATTCATCATTCCAAATGCATATAATGAAAGAGATTCCTCACATAAAGTGCTAACTCTCAACTCAAAACAATAGGCTCAATTTTTCACATTTTCAAAATCTCATGCCCCGTTTTTGTCATAGATCACAAAAAGATTCACACTTATTCGCATGCTTGCATGTCATAAAAGATTCATATTGGCCATGCTCACAAATCACATAAGATCCATACCTAAACTTTAAATTTTTTTATACACTTATACCATCCAAATCTTAAATTTTACATTAAAAGAGTTAGCATTTAATTCTCTTAAGTAAGGAACACATTTTTTTTATGCGTGAGATGGCATATATGTAAAAATTGAAATTTAGCCGTTTAAAAAAATAAAATAAAAAAAAACGTAAATACATACAAATTGAGTGGTACGTAAATGCACAAAAATCACGCTTGTTCGCACAAGTGCGGTAAGCTTGAAAGTTATACCGTCGCAGAGTAATACGTTGTTTATTTCGTTATTCCAAAGTGATCCTTGCGATCGTCCAATATTTGCACCACAATCGTGTTTACTTTCGCAAAGCGCACACCCGAAAAGCGCCAGAGCGAGAATTTAGTTCAATAAAAGATACACAAATAAATATCTAAATGCATAATAATTAAAAAAAATGAAGCAAATAGCCTGCCGCCATTTATGTGTATGTACGCAAGAATACAACACTAAAACTACATTGAAAATCTTTTGTGAACTGCAAGGAATTAGGAAGATTTATATACATAATTTTAATCATAATATGTTTATTTGTTTAGCACCAAAATCACTATATATATATATATATATATATATATATATATATATATATATATATATATATTTGCCACCTATTCCTATACATGAGAAGGTATAATTTACCTTAGGAATTTGAACAGAAGCAGAAAAAAAGGATTTCATGTAATACGAAAAATATAGGTGATACAAATGAAAGTCAAAAGTTTGAGTGTTATATGTAAATGCACATGAGCTGGGCTAGATGTGGAGATACAGTTAAGTTTAAGTGCTATATATGTAAGATCAGAGAAACTTATTGTATTTACATAAATGCTCCGATTAAAACGAATCCATTTATCCAACACATCAGTTGGAAGAATGAAGACTGCAGCTGTCCTTCTTCTCGTGAACTTCAGGGAAGAAGTCCTTCTCTTGAACTTCAAAGGAAGAAGAGAAGAACAGCTCTTATTCTTTTTTTTTTAAGATATAACAGCTGAATACAAACAAAAGTTTTGGTCCTAAAATATAAAGCATAAAAGAGAATTAAGAAATTCTTGAACCTCATCAACGATCCAAATAGCAGTTCAAGAGCCTCATTACTGTACTGATACCATGGGAAGCAAACACTCAGATAGTTGGCTTCCCATTGAAAGCAAAGCCTCAGAAATGAGGGAATAATCTGCTTTGATCTAGTTGGGGCCAATGTCCTTCAAGCGCAGACTGCTCCTTCCCATGGCAGACATTTCTTCACTGGCTCGCCCATCAGGTCCTTCCCTTCCTCCAAGCTGCCAGTGATCTTCTAGGATCTGCCTTTGATGACTTTGCACCATTCTTCCTGATGGTGCCAGCTGCTGTGGATACGCCCTGAGTTTCCCAACATCCGCCTTAGACTTAGAAGTGGTGCCTCATCCGACATTTTTGTTTTCTTCCTCAATCTCACCTCTCAATAGATCAGCAGCAGGTTGAACGGAAGAGATCAGGTTTGAGAATGAGAGGAGAGGGAGGCATTGGTCCGAAGAGACCGTGCAGAGTTTGACGCTCTATGCGTGAGTGGAGTGGGGGCGCCGAATGAAATGAATTCGGGGTTAGGCTAGGTTTGCGTGGCTTAAATAGGCAGAAATTTTTTTTTCTTTTTTTTTTAATTATACGCATCAATTTTCGTGCACTTGCCTTGAACAAGTGAGCACTAGCAAATGGGTATCTTCCGAGTTAAAATTCACATTCCGGACGCAACGGCGCGGTCCGTTTCATCATCCGAGGTCATCTCGACAACCTCGTCGACGGTCACGTCAAAACGGATTTAAATTGCATTTCACGATTAAATCGATTTGCCGAAATTCAAGGTTGAACTTAGCGATCGAATGTTGCATTCATTAGGAGTGTGTCGAAGCATTTAAATTGAAATTGAGAAGAAAATGAAGGCCGAAATACCCGGTCAAATCGAGCTCAGCTCGCCGAGTCAAAATCGTTTTGATGAACGCCAATTGATAAATCAATGCGTGCATTAACAAACAAATCGAATATTTGAGATTTTCGAGATTTTCCGGGGAATTTTTGGAATTTTTTGAATTTTTGTTAAAATGGCATTGGTAATTGGAGGTTATTTGGAGGGTATTGGGGTATTTGGTGGGTTTAGGTTTAGAATGTGTGTGAGAGTGTGAAAAGGCCAGACCTCACTGCATCGTACCATCTGTGCAGACGGCGTCAGCAGTCCTACAGAAATCGATCTTTGCACCTCCACATATCGGGTCTTAACCCTCCAAGTGGCTCCTGGGTTTACACTCAAACATGTGGGTTCAAGGAATCAAGAAGTGTTCCGACCAAGTGGTGGGTCCCATTTCAATCCTCTAGGATTAAGAAAAGCCTAAGGCTAGATCCTAAGCCGGGACCAAGAAGAGAGAAAAGACAATACCTCATCAAAAATGAGGCCACCACAGAATATTCGACTGGGATTTAATTAGATCAACAAAATTCTTGTCATTGCTCGTGCTGTCTTCGCGTTCTTCGATTCGAATAATATCGGTAGCAAAATACTCCCATCTATGCCGAATGCCGTAAGCTTTTCATCTTCCCAGCCATTTTTATCTGCTGTATCCTCAAGATCCATCCATGAACGAGAATATTTCATGTGTTGAAGCAATGTCAATCATTAATTCTAGGATCGTAGAGGGAATTCATCCTGACATGCCTCGTTTAAATCTCTCCGAAGTCTACAAATTTCGATTTAATTATTCTTCTTTCGATCGGCACCACACTGGCTACCCAAGTCGTGCATTGTTCTTCACTGACAAATTGGCGTCTATTAGCTTTTTTTTTAACTTCGGCTATGACTTGCTGTTCGATTTCTAGACGATTCTTCGGGACCTTGTCCGACCTTACGTGGCAGATCCACTTGCCTATGGACCGCAACCTCTCGGAGCCAATCCCCGGCATTTCATCGTAGCTCCAAGCAAAACAGTCCTTAAATTCCATTAATAATTTGATTATTTCTTCGGAGTCTTCTTTATTGAGTAAGGAGCTAACAAAGGTGTCTGGTGCCTTTCGCTAGTACCTAAGTTAACTTCCATCAACTCATCTATCGTAGATTCGATCTCTTCTTCGACTCAGTGGAGCGTCTCCAATTTGTAAATCTTCGAGTTCGTCTAATAGTTTCCATGCAAGCATACTCGCAAGTGACAACCAAGCAAAATTCCGCATCGCCAATCGATCCCATCGTGCCGAATCCGAGACCATGCTTTCGACCGCGGACGACCTGGTTATTCCATAACTTTTCGTAATGTTGCGATCGGGCCTTTTTCCATCGTCGAGGTAAGAAACCACGTTGAATTAAATTAACACAGTAGAAAATTACACCAAAAAGGTAATTCCATTAATTTATGAAGGACATCTTCGACCAGGTTACTGTTTTCTACGGAGGAAGAAGCACCACCAAGAGAATTTGATCGTCTCGCACCGTCGTTACGTACCTCTTCGACCACCATACCCTCGATCTTGTTGGGACGATCGGGTTAGGTCATAGTATGTACGTAGTGGTTAATCTTCGTACATTGATTTGTATTCTTCATTCTTTCATCTTCGAGGAGATCTTGTATTGCTGCTTCTTCGACTTATTGCCGTCAAGCCATTTCGATTTCTATTTTTCTTCGTAATCATCCCAATCAACATTGATGGTTGGTTTCCTCTCGTCCAATCGTCCTAGCGTTCTCACTACCACCTCGTCTCGGCCCCCGACCTCGGATGCGGTCGTGGAGAAACCTTCACCATCTCGCCTAAGGGAGTGGTGAGTGACTGACTAGAACTTCGGTGTTCTTCGTTGTCTCGAACTTTCTCTTTTCGCTTCATTGTTACTATGATTCCCGAGTAACATTGTTTTCTTCTGCTGTGCATAATGTCGCATCTTCATGGATTCCAATTTCATGTAGACCAGAGAATGGTCAGTAAGTCACCTTCGATGCACTGCTCTCCATCGTAGTACTCGATGCACCGGTGTAGGAAGATGATGTACCATCCCGTTTTCATGTATCCATGGTCTACCAGAAGAAAGCGTTGAACGACGTTTCGAATCGATTATGAAATTTCATGTTGTCTTCGTTTAAGTCACCCCCGCCTTCATCGTTAGCGTTATTGACCCGAGGGCTCTTTCTCCTTTCTCTCGTTGAATCCTCTTTAATAACATTGGTTCGTTTCGAGCTCGCGAGCATCAATTTCCAAGTATGCTAGCGTTCAAGACTCATTATATCGATTGATGCTCCCGGATCCACCAATACTCCGGAGAGTGTAAATTTTCCATCAGAATCGAAATGTACAACGGTCGGTCGTGATCCCGCTGTCCCAAGTAGTAGGTCATTGTCCGTGATGAGTCAGGGAGTCAAGTTGGGTATGGGTGTGGTTTTAGGATTTGGATTGTGTGTGCGAGAGTGTAGAGTATGAGTGTAGTGAGTGTGTAAGTCAACCCTCACCAGACCAGGCCACCGAAGGTAGTCCTAAGGCCAAAGAGTCCTATAGGGAACTCATCCTTTAAACCTTCACATTTGATTTCAACCCTCTAGGTGATTAGGGGTCTACAATCAAGCTTGTGGTGTTTGTCAGGAGTCAAGAGGTGTTTAAACTTCTAGAGGGTGGGTTCCACTTCTAGTCCTCTAAGATAGTCAAAGGAAAAGCCTAAGGCTAGATCCTAAGTACTAAAGAGAGAAAAGAATACCTCATCAAAAATGAGGTCAACAACAGTGAACAGTTTTTTATCAGGAAAATGTTCATTAATTTCTTCAATATCCCAGAGAGATTTTTCAATTTCAAGCCTGGACAAATGATCAGCAATTTGATTATCAGAACCCTTCATATCTACTATTTCAAAATCAAATTCTTGCATAAGAAGAATCCATCTTATCAGTCTCGGTTTTGCATCATTTCTCTTCAATAAATATTTAATAGCAGAATGATCAATATGCACCACACATTTAGTTCCAATTAAATATGATTGAAATTTATCAATGGCAAATACTATAGCTAATAACTCTTTCTCAGTAGTGGTATAATTAATTTGAGCTTCATTAAGAGTTTTACCAGCATAATAAATTACTTTGAAAATTTTATCATATTTCTGACCTAAAACAGCACCAATAGCATAATCACTAGCATCACATATTAATTCATAAAGGTTTTCCCAATTTGTTGAAATTATTACAGGTGCAGTGATTAATTTTTCTTTTAATGTTTCAAAGGCTTTGAGGCAATCATCATCAAAATTAAAAATTGCATCCTTTTCCAGAAAACGACATAAAGGTTTTGTAATCTTTGAAAAGTCTTTGATGTAACGCCTGTAGAATCCATCATGTCCAAAAAAACTTCTAATTCCCCTCACATTGGTTGGGCAAGGTAAACTAGATATAACTAGAATTTTTGCAGGATCTACCTCCAATCCTTTTTCTGAAATATGATGTCCCAAAACAGTTCCTCCTGTACCATAAATTGGCATTTTTCCCAATTAAGGACCAAATTAGTTTCTTCACAGCGTTTTAGAACTTTAGATAAATGTTCTAAACATGATTCAAACAAAATTCCAAACACTGAAAAGTCATCCATAAAAACTTCAATCCCTTTTTCAATTAAATCACAAAAAATAGCCATCATACATCTCTGAAATGTTGCAGGGGCATTACATAAAACAAAGGGCATTCTTCTAAAAGCAAACGTACCGTAAGGACTAGTAAACGTAGTTTTCTCTTGATCCTCAGGAGCAATTTGAATTTGGTGGTAACCAGTATATCCATCCAAAAAACAAAAGTATTTATGCCCATCCAGTCTATCCAACATTTGATCTAGAAAAGGGAGTGGAAAATGATCTTTCCTTGTGGTAAGGTTTAATTTTCAATAATCAACGCATATTCGCCACCCTGTAACATGTTTTTTTGGTATCATTTCATTCTTCTCATTAACAGTCACAGTTACTCCTCCTTTCTTAGGAACACAGTGAATAGGACTAACCCATGCACTATCTGAAATAGGGTAGATAATTCCAGCATCCAACCATTTTAAAATTTCTTTCTTAACAACGACTTTCATGATAGGATTTAATCTCCTTTGGGAATCAGCCCGCGATTTGTAATTATCTTCCATAAGAATTTTGTGCATACAATTTGAAATACTGATTCCTTTAATATCAGCAATTGTCCATCCAAAGGCTTTCTTGTGCTTCTTCAAAATTTCAAGAAAACTCTTTTCTTCTTTTTCAGTTAATTGAGACGAAATTATAGCATGCAAGGTTGAAGATTCACCTAGAAAAATATACTTCAAATGATCAGGAAGCATTTTTAGCTCAAGTTCAGGAGGTTTTTCAATTGATGGACCATAAGATTCATCTTTTTCAGTCATATCCAACAATTCAAAACTTTCATGAACATACTTTAAATCTTCCTCTTGAAAATCTTTAGAATCAAATAACTCCTCTTCTTGCTTATATTCTAATTCTTCTCTTTCAGCTTTCTCTTCATAAGTTGATTTGAAATGACATTCACGTAAATATTCAATAACATTCATCCTATAACACTCATCTTCTTTACCTCTAGCAGGATATTTCATCGATTTTAAAATATTAAATGTAACAGTCTGATCATTAACCCTCATCGTTAATTCCCCAGTAGCTAGAAAAGGTATCCCCAAAATTATGGGCATCTCTTTATCTTCCTCCATATCTAATACAATGAAATCCACAGGAAAAATAATTTGATCCACTTTTACCAAAACATCTTCTATAACTCCTTTAGGATATGTGATTGAACGATCTGCTAATTGCAGAGTTACAGTAGTTGGGGTTATTTCTTCTAGTCCCAGTCTTTTGAATATTGATAGAGGCATAAGGTTAATTCTTGCACCCAAATCACATAAGGCTTTTCCATAGAAGCTTTCTCCGATTGCACATGGAATTGTGAAACTATCAGGATCTTTAAGTTTTTCAGGAAGCTTTTTCTGAATTATCGCACTGCACTCCTCACTAAGTGCAACGGTCTCATTTTCTTCAAACTTCCTCTTTTTATTAAGAATATCCTTCATAAATTTCGCATAGCTTGGCATTAGTTCTAGGGCTTCAGCAAATGGAATATTAATGGTAAGCTTCTTTAATATCTTCAATAATTTTGAAAATTGTTATCCAACTTTTGTTGACGAAGTCTCTGAGGAAATGGAGGTGGTGGTTTTTCTAAATCAGCCTTAGGTGGAGAAATAGGTCTCTCAAAACCTTTTGGAGCATCCTCTTTAGGTCTTTCAATCTCTTCTTTCTCTACTTCAGTTTCTTTTTGAACTTACCTTCCAATTTTTTTCCACTTCTCAGTTGAATTGCTTTTACTTGTTCTTTATTCTTTTCTCTTGGATTCACTTCAGTATTACTTGGAAGCATTCCTTGGGATCTATTACTTAAGGCATTTCCAATTTGTCCCAATTGATTTTCAATCTTTTTGATGGTTGCTCCTTGAATTTGTAATTGATTTCCCATATGTGATATTACTTCTTCCATAGACAACTTCTTCTCCAATAATTGTAAAGCATTGTTATAACATGAAGGATAAGTTAGTCTATTATTATTATTACCATGGTTGTTCCAATTCCCCAATGGGTTTACTTGGTGGTTCCCCCATTATTGATTAACACCACCCTGATTATTGTTATTCTAGTTAAAATTTGGATGATTCTTCCAACCTGGGTTATAATAATTGGAATATGGGTTGTTAGGTTTACTTATAGCATTCACAGTTTTTTGTGAAGAATATGAATCAACTATTTGGCCTAATGAATTTTCTTCAATCATGAGATTTGGCTAAGAAAAATTCATCCCAAATTGGTCTAACTTCCTTGATACTGCAGCAACTTGATTTGCTAACATTGTAAAAGCATCATTCTCATAAACACTGGCTACCTTTTTAGGATTTAACCTTTCAGACGGCCATTGAAAATTATTAGTAGTCATTTCTTCAATTAGAGCATAAGCATCAGAAAATGGTTTAGACATTAATGATCCACCAGCAGCAGCATTGATGATTGATCTAAGAGATCCAACTAATCCATTATAAAAAGTTTGAATTATTAACCGATACTGTATCGCATGATGTGGACATTTCCGAGGAGATCTTTAATTCTTTCCCATGCTTCATATATTGATTCCCCTTCAAAGTGACAAAAAGATGTTATATCATTTCTCAACATAGCAGTCTTAGATGGTGGAAAATATTTAGCAAGGAATTTTTGTGACAGTTCACCCCAAGTTCTTATTGATCCAGGTGGTAATGAATGTAACCATATTTTAGCTTTATCCTTTTGTGTGAAAGTAAAAAGTCTAAGTCTAATAGCATCATCCGAAACACCATCATATTTAAAAGTAGCACACAACTCTAGAAAATTAATAAGATGCAAATTAGGATCTTCAGTTGTTACTCCCCCAAATTGATTATTAGACAACATTTGGATAATAACAGGTTTAAGCTCAAAACAATTAGCAACTACAACAAGATTTTGAATACTACCACGAAATTCATCTACTGTAGGGATAACATAATCTCTTAAAGGTCTTAATTCTTGATGGATGCCTACATTTTGATTTTGATGATTTGCCATTTATTGATTATTTTTATCTTTTTCTGTATTTTTATTTTTATTTTTTTTTCTAATAGTTCTTTCTAATTTAGAATCATAAGGCACAATTCCTTCAGAACTTGAACTACGCATACAAAAATAAAAAAAAACAAAGCATAACACACTAACAAAAACATAGAAAAGTAAAAATTTAAAATTTGTTGTGACAGATAGAAGCAAATGTGTTCTTTACCCTTACTTGGTTCTATAAATAACATAGGTTAATTTGAAATTTTTATCATTTTGAACATGGTCAGGCAGGGAAGATACCAGTCTCTCACTCTAGAGTTCCCTCGATTCCCACTACCTGGGGGCTAACTTTTCATAACAAAACTCAAAAATTCAATCTAAATTAGGGGGTTTTAGCATGTCACTCTAAAATCCTCAAATTTTACTCCCTTCTATAAAAATATCTTCTAATATTACATTCAATTATATGGACTACAATTCTCACCCATATAATTGCATGTGATTCTTACTAACTTTTATGAGACAATATTGCAATGGATCTTACATAATCTCAAGAAATTCTACAACTTAACAGGCCAAGTTAAGAAGTAAACAAAGTTTTTAGAATCAATCTTCACAACTTCTTCCAACTTTTAAACACTTATACTTTCCACAATAATTCTCAATAAATTTATTACTTCTCCATTTAAGAAAGAAAAATATAAAGTAATTTACTCAGAATGCATTGAGAAAATAAAAAAACACATTGATTTGAAATTAAAAACCATAATAAAAATAACAAACAAGTATTAATTAAAAACTAAATGTAAGAACAAAAGTAAACACTTATCTGAAAATTCTCTCTACAAGACTCAGGAAGTTCCTCTGAAACTTTAACTCTTTACTAAACTACTCCTCAGAGCAGATCTCCCAACTCCGATGACTCAAGAATAACTTCAGACTTCAATAAAAACTAAACTAAAAAGAAAGAAAAAAAGTAGGAAGAAGAAGACTTCACTCCGACCCTTTTCTCCTCTCTACTCTATATCCTACTCTTAATAAAAACTAAAATAAAACTCTGTAAAAATGCAATGGAAGAATCCTTCAAAATGCAAAGGAAAGGCTCCTTAATCTTTCCTAAGACTCTCTTTAAATAGTAAACCAAAAGGTGCCTTGGTGTCTCTTTAAAACAAATTCAATGTATCTACCAAAGAATGCACCCCTTCATTCAAACTTGTCGTTCAAAAGAAGTTATGGAAGTTACCACCAAGAGTTGCATCCCATCCCCTTTGAAAATGGCGCCAACTTCAATTTAATTTCGATTTTTAACTATGAGAAAATAAAAAAACACATTGATTTGAAATTAAAAACCATAATAAAAATAACATACAAGTATTAATTAAAAACTAAATGTAAGAACAAAAGTAAACACTTATCTGAAAATTCTCTCCACAAGACTCAGGAAGTTCCTCTGAAACTTTAACTCTTTACTAAACTACTCCTCAGAGCGGATCTCCCAACTCCGATGACTCAGAATAACTTCAGACTTCAATAAAAACTAAACTTAAAAGAAAGAAAAAAAGTGGGAAGAAGAAGACTTCACTCCGACCCTTTTCTCCTCTCTACTCTATATCCTACTCTTAATAAAAACTAAAATAAAACTCTGTAAAAATGCAATGGAAGAATCCTTCAAAATGCAAAGGAAAGGCTCCTTAATCTTTCCTAAGACTCTCTTTAAATAGTAAACCAAAAGGTGCCTTGGTGTCTCTTTAAAACAAATTCAATGTATCTACCAAAGAATGCACCCCTTCATTCAAACTTGTCGCTCAAAAGAAGTTATGGAAGTTACCACCAAGAGTTGCATCCCATCCCCTTTGAAAATGGCGCCAACTTCAAATTAATTTCAATTTTTAACTATGGCGGCTAAGAGTTGGCCCAGCGGTGCTTAGCTGCCAGTGCCCAAATTTTGATTTTTCCTCTTTTTTTCTTCCAAATTTGATCCAATTTTGCTTCTTTCATCATGACCATCCATTTTCATCATACCTGCAAGAAAAACACAAAATACCTTCCATTAAAGTGCAATATCATTAAAAATAGGTATAAAAATGTGTATAAAAGTACTATATATTTTAGGTGTATCAGCAGGTAGCAAATGTCACATTAGTCTCCCCCCTCATGAATCTTACCTGAGCATCGTGATAAGCAATATCGAACTCAACTCTTCTCCTCATATAATCTTCATTCACATCACTTCTGACCTTATACACATCCATCCTACCATGGAGTCTATCCATACTAGCACTCTGTAATCTAAGCTACTCCTTAATATCAGATAATTTAGGGGGCTCAGATGTAGATGGAACGTCATAACTCGTAGTAGGAATATCAATACTCCTACTCTCATCTCGTGCTCCCACATGAGACTCATAAGTATGAATAATAGTCTTTATAATGGGTCTCAGTGGTATAGCTACCTCTTCAGAACTGTTGAACTCTACTCCAGACTGATCACACAGGGCATGAACTAGAGTAGGATGTCCTAATCCTCTAGGGGTCTCGCCTCTAGTAATAGTCTGAATGTTCTTGAAAACAATAGCTCCAATATCAATCTTCTTCATATTTTGAATACAATAGTTCACAATTTCTATATCCATTCTTCACTATGGTGATAAGAAGGTAACATTCTTGCAGAGATGAAATACTATCAAGCTTTAGATGCAACATTTAACTTGGAAGAGGGGAAGTTAATCATCTATTTTTGACTTACTTTCCATTCCCCTTTTCCTTCTGTCAGAAAAGCAATCACTTCTTTCATAATTGCCTCTCGGGTATCAAATTTTTCATATTCACAAACAAATGGTTCCTAAGTCTGATAAAATGCGTTAATACCCTGGGGAGTAAAGTCAACCATTTTTCCTCTAACTAGCACATACTCAGTCTCAGACTAGGGCACATTTGCATATGACTCTCTAACAACACCCATAACAACATTCGCAATAAAATAACAAACTCTCTCCCAATTCCGCTCAGCAATTAATAGTTCTACATGCCGGCATATTTTTAGGTTAACTGTTTATTTTGAAAAGGGGTCGCCTAAAGAAATTGTCGGCGAAACTTAAATTTTAAATTTAATTTAAATATAAATATAATTTAGAAAGTAGTATTTGATTTTAAAAATAATTTTAAGTTTAAAAATTTTAAGATATGAAATCAAACCGATCTCACATCCCGAATAGCTTATATAAACGAGCACCGCACCACAAACCGTGTATCTATCCCGAAGAATAGACACACTGCTTGATGATGGCGCTCGATTAAATAAACTAGGAGATTTGTGACATTCGTTTGGTCTGCGAACCAATTTTATAAGCCGACAAGTTCCCCTACTTAATATAAAGAAATTAAGCAGGGTTTATATTACATGGGTTCTTAAAGTTCCCTATAAGGGCAAGCCCCTATAGTTAATTACATCTTAAATGACGGGAATCACTTAAGAAAACTTTCGATAATTATCAGTGGTTTTGCTCTGAAGAATTTCAAAGTTTAAGGTTTTCAAACAATTGGATTTTGGAAATTTCAATTGGGAATGGATCAAATTTGGAACAGTTTATTTTAGGAGTCCAAAGGAAGAGAAGCAGGAGAAGCTGAGGATCCAAGAGGAATCTTGGCAACTTCCCGACTATCCTATTGTTTGGCTTCAATTTAGGGAGAATTATTTAGTATTTCAGCTCTGCCAATTAATTATAGGAATTACATTTACATAATCACCTGGTTATGCAAATAACCCGAAAGATAAGAGGATTTACACCGTATCGGACGGCGACCTCAGAATCCTAAGCGAGTTAGAGCTTATATTGCACAGCAAGGCTATGCAAAGGCCTAAAAGAACAGGTGAGGATTTATGTCACACTAGGCGGACTACCTCGAATCCTATGGCTTGTTGTTTAATCTAAAGAATGGTTTAGCTGATGTAGAGTTGTTTTGCTGACGAAGATGACCATGCTGCCCACCGTGCTCCAAGCTCCTTGTTGTTGCAGAGGTTTAGTTATAGAAGGTGAAAATCAAGAGATGAGAAAAGTATTTTGTTTTAGAAGTCTCAAAGTCCAAGTGTTTTTAATGTTTTAATTAGAACAAATGTTAAAGTTGTTTAAACAGAACCGATTAAGATCCCACGGTTCCGTCATCCCGGCACCGTTATTTTCAATTAATTCACTTAGTCCAGATGAATTTGCTAAACTCAACTAAATGAGTTCCACACTTTCATTTAGACCTTGGGAAATCCCATTAGCAACATGTGGGTTACATCATCCGACGTATTCCCGATCATTCAACGAGACGTTTTAATTTTGTTGCAATTGTAGTTTGTTGTTCTGTTTGTGATTAAATTTTGAGTTGTTTTATATTTTGAAATATTGTGGCGGTGAATTTTATCTTGTAATGATTTTTAGTTTAATTTTAGTTTCAGTTCAGGGACTATCCTAAAGGTTTTGGTTTTCATGCAACAGCTATTTATCATTCAAGGAAAGTAAAATACAATGCAAGTAAGTAAATTGCAATAAAGTAAATTGCAACAAAATAAAAGCGTACCTGGAGGGTCTTCCCGTCATCCCAAGCTTCACTTAAAACACATGTTAAGGCATTTAAATATTTCAACAAGTACCTAGGTAAAGCTAATGGAAAGGTTTTGGTTGTCTACCAAAGTCCTAATCCTATAGCTAGTCATCCCTATGACGTCTAGGTTCTTGTGTTTTGGTTTAAGGACGATTTTCTTCATCAAAGAAACAATTAAATTCAATTGTTCTTATAAACATCCTATCATATTGAGGAAGTACTTAAGACGAGTCTTAAACATCTTTTCAATACCTCTAGGATTGTTTTAAGTCCAAGAGAATTATACAAGTGAATTAATCATCCAGGGGTTTAAGTTTTGTTCTTTTGCTCAGTGAACTAGGACATTTGAATGTCCCATGAGTGAAGTAACACTTCACTTGATACCTCATTTAAGAGTTATAATACTAAAAGCTTTAAAAGGGCAAATCAAATTATTAAATATTTTAATGATTTAAACTTAATGATTTAATTTCAATTTTGACTTAAAAAAAAATTAGTTTAAGTTTGGAATAGTGTTCAAATTATTTTAGATTTAATTCTTAATGATTTAATTTAGGTTTGTTGATAAATGATTTTGATTTAATTTAATTCAATTTAATTTAATTTTAATTTAATTTAACTTAATTTAATTTAACTTAATTTAATTTAATTTAATTTAATTTAACTTAATTTTAATTTGATTTAGTTTAATTTAATTTAATTTATTTTAAACTTAATTTAATCTTAATTTAATTTAATTTTTAATTTAATTTAATTTAATTTAATTTAATTTTGACTTAATTTAATTTTTAATCTTAATTTTAATTTAATTTAATTTAATTTTAATTTTAATTTAATTTAATTTAATTTAATTTAATTTAATTTAATTCAATTTAATTTAATTTAATTTTAGTTTAATTTTAATTTGGATTATTATTTTAATTAAGTATTATTGAAGTGCTTTATTTAGGGATTTTCAAATTAAAGAATAAATATCTTCTTAAATAATATCCCTACTTTAATAATTCCAATTTCTATTATTCTTCCAAAATTTCAATTAATTAATTAATTAAAGTTTTATTTTAATTATATTTGAAATGATTAGTAGATTTCTACCCTTAATCATTTAAGTTTCAATCATCCAAAAATTAGTTTAAAATCAAATATTTTACCCTCCCCTTTGATTAATCCTAAAATTTTGATTAAGTGTTGAAATTTTTAATTACCATTTTGCTCTTCAAGCTTAATAATTCTTTAACTCACTAAATTAAGCTCAAATGAACTTGAAATTTTTATGTAACCTCACTCACATGTCAATTAAGACATTAGAGGAGAAAATGTGATTTTTTTGGATTTAATTTATTCATGTAATTATTTTTAATGGAAAATAGGGGTTTTCAAGGAAAATTCAATAACATGACCAAGGAAATATTTCTGTCCTTATGAAAATTATGGGATGTTCCTAATGACCAGACGACCATTTGGACCAATTTTGGTGATTTTTTGAATTATATTTTATTTATTAGAATTATTTTGATTTTTGGAGCATTAATTAATTTTAAAAAAAAATTAAAGTTGAAAAATAGATTTTATATTTTTATTAAATCTCTCTAACCTCAAAGAGTTCGGAGAAACAAATTTTGTATTTGTCTGATTTTTCTTTGATTTATTAGAATTATTTTAGTGAAAAGATTGGAAAATACATTTTTTAATATTAAAAATTACATTAAGCCTTTAAAATTCAATATCTTACCCTAGGGATTTAAGAAAAATATTTGGTTTGTTCCTAAATGATTAGAATTCAAAATGTGACATTTTGGTGATTTTTAATATTTTTATGATTTTTATTATTTTTTAATTATTAAAAATATTAAAATAATGATAAAAATCAACTTTTTTAGAAAATTGCAATTTTAATTTTCCTAAGTTCCTCTGATATCAGAGAAGCTCCAAAACCATTTTTGTGAATTTTTGAAAAGTATTTTATAAGTTATGAATTTTTAAAGTTTAATTGTATCCCTTTTGCTTAAGAGGCTTAATTAACTCATTTGATGGGGTTAATCAAGTCCAATTGATTTCAAATTTTTATGTGAGACTCTCCTGACCCTAAAGGACAGTGGAGAATTGTTTTTAAGTTAATTTGATGAGTGGTTAACCCAATTAATTAAAGTTCAATTTTGGGTATTTAGGCCAATTAAGGTTGTTCCAAGTGAATTAACTCAAAACTTATTTTTCCTAGGTCCCTTTGGTCATAAGAAACATCACCAAATTTTCCTAGAATTTATTTCTCAACATGCTAATTATTGGAATTAAAATACTCAAAACAATAACATAAACTTGGAAAATCAATAACTTCTCATAGGGATGGCCTCTAACCTTGGAAAATTCAGGGAATGTTCCCAAGTTCAGAGGCTTCAGAAGCCGTATGGTCTCATGCCATGGTGAATTGCCTATGCAAATGGTGAATTAAAATAATGCAGAGAGTAAATAAATCATTAAAAATAAAATACTTAATGAAATTACTTGATTTCTTTTCCACATTATTCTCCTATGTTCACTGAGCAAGAGGGTATTTTTATTTTATTTTTATGATTTTTCTACACAAAGTTATGAATTTTTGAAGTTCTGGTAATTAAATAAATAGAAAAATAACCTATTTTCCTACTTATCCACACAGCGCTGACTCAACCTCGGCGTCTCCGAAGCTCCACGTGGCGTCTCCTGGTTCGGCACCGCCATCTGACCGGTATGCAACGCAGCCCGCGGTTCATGTCCCGTTACTCCGTCCGGTACAATCCTGACCATCCATCCGATACACGCGTGATCCAACGGCTCCCAGTCATCGTCTACGACTGGTGTGAACCCGTGACCGTTGACCTTCTAACCCTAATTTCTCACTCGATTCTCAACTAATTTTTGTGTTCTTATGCTCTATGGATTTGTCTTGAAGAGACAAACACATCCATACGGTAATCATGCATTGAAATTAATTCAAATTAAATGGAGAATCTCTGTAAGCTCGGGAGGAGGAGAGAGCTCATACCTTTGCTCAGAGAAGTGAAGCTTCAATCTGAGGGCTATGTCACCTTCGATTGGGTCCAAGCAAGCTCCAGATGAAGTCCCTTGGCACAGTGAATTGCCTAGGTACAAAAGTGACCACAGCCGATCACAAAGCTTGGAGGCTGGAAGCAATGGTTGGCCTGGTGAGGGGGCTTTTGTTGGGAAACTTCTCCTCTTGGTCTGGTGAAGGTGTAGAGCCAATCAATTTGGGGATTGGCTCACTGTGGTGAAGTGTCCTGGTTTTTGTGCTGAAATTTGAACTCAGAATTGAGCTCAACTAGGGGAATTGGGGCTGGAATCCAGTGGGAATCAAGTGCTCTATGTGCAGAGAGTGGTCTGGGATGATTTTGGCAGGGTTTCAGTAAGGTTTGGTTCAGCACCTCTCTTGGTCGAGAGGAGGGGGTGTTTAAATAGGAGAGGCTGGAGGACCTCTCAAGGGGGTTTAAGGGTTGGGATCAGCTGCTCTGGTGAGGAGAAGAACAGCTGCAGTGGCCATTTGGAGTGAGGCAGCTCAGCAAGGTGGAATTCCAAAACTTGGCTCCTCCCAAGGTCTCAGCCATGGTGTTTTCCGGCAATCCAGGCGGCTGGCTGGCAGGCATGGGTCGCCCTCAAGTTCAGGTGAGTCAGGGTTTGGGTTTAGTGTATGCAATTGGGCTTTGCCATGTGTAAAGGGGTTGGATTAAAATGGCATGGGGGAGAGGCAATTTTGGCTTGATTTGGTCCAAGCCATGGTTTGGGTTGGGTTCACCTTCCCATGACCTGGTTTTAGGCTGAGAGGATCATGTGAGTTAACCTACCAAAGGTAGTGAAGTTCACATCAAGGATTAGGTGGAAAAGTATGGTTTAGAGTGTATCATGTTTAAGGTAAAAAAAGGTTTAAAAAGGTTTAAGAAAGAGATCCCCTCTCTTGCTATTAATGTCTTGGTGAGGTGGAAAGTAGATTCCATGGCTCTCATGGCTCCCATGTGGCTCATGCATGGCTTCATGGCTCATATATGGCTTGGGAAAAGTTGTCTCACTTGCATGAGAAAGGGTGTTGGAATTTTTTATGGATTTAAGGAGAATTGTCATAAGGCTTGATTTGGATTTATTTCGTGATAGATTTTAGAACTTAGGAAGTGTTTTAAATCAAAGGGATGATGAGAGGAATTTCATATGGGCTTTGTCATGGACTTTGGGCTTTTGAACTTGCTTTGGATGGGCTTTTTAAGAAGGCCTAAGGAAGTGGGCCTTAGGTTTTTTTTTAAAATAAGTTTATGGATGAGAATTTTGTAAAAGGTTGGGCCAAATAATTATTGGGTTTGGTTTAGGGATGTGTCATGAGTGATTTGAAATGAATTTGAGGTGGTTTGGGTTTGAATTGGGTTGGATTTGGGCTTCTTTGGTAAAGGGGCCAATATAGGTCAAATTGGGCTAATTTGGGCCAATGTTGGGCTAGGGTTGAAATTGATGTAAAATTAATGTTTGGAAATGTTTATGGGAGTGTTTCAAAGAGGTTTCAACTTTGTTTGGGTTTTGTTTTTGGAATTTGGGCTTATTTGGGTTAGGTTTGGGTTTAGGTCAAAATTAGGCTTTTTTGGTTTTGGGTTGAACTTGAGTGGGGTTTGGGTCCAAATTTTGGGCAAATTATGTTAGTGTTTTGTTTGTGGGGATGTTAGGGAAGGTTTAGAAAAGGTTTGGGGTCAATTGGAGTTAAATTGGGTTAGTTTGGGCTAAGTTTGGGTCATGGGTCCAAATTGAGCTTTAAGGTCAAAAGTGAAATTGGATTCAAAAGTCCATCAAATTGGACTTGGATTTGGTCTAGATTGATATTGTGGATATTGAATTGAAATTTAGAATTGAATTGGACCAAAATTGGGGTCAATTGGGTAGGTTTGGTTTGACATTGGGTTTACTTGGGTTAAGAATGGGCTAAATTAGGGGTTTTGGTAAAAGTGGAGTAAATTGACAAAATTGGCCCATGGTGTAGTTGGACAAAATGAAATTGGTAATATTTTGGATTTTCTGAAATTTTCTGGGAATTTGCTAAATTTTTTGTAATTTTGGGTCAAGAGGGGCATTTTGGGTATTTGGAGGGAATTGCGGGGTACTTTTGGAATTTTTGGTATTTTTGGCTATGGATGATCAATTTGATTGGTGAGGAAGTGTTCAAGGTTAATTTTGAGGAATTTTGGGTGATTTGGAAATTTTGGAGGATTTTAGCAATTTTAAGGGCTTTTGGTAGGTTTGATAGGTGTAGGGTCCCTGGGGTCAAAAATTGAAATTTTGGAAAAATGAAGATTGATCAAATATGAGTGAAATGGAATCACTTTGGTTGAGCCATGAAGTCATATTAAGCCTATATGAGCCATGAGAGGACTCATTTGAGGCATTCACTATGTTGTTCCTAACCCTCTTAACCAGGGGCTTAGGGTTAAGGTCCATCCATATGAATTACCTACATGAGTCAAGGAGTCACGTTGGGTAAGGGTGTGGTTTTAGGATTTGGATTTTGTGTGTGAGAGTGTAGAGTATGAGTGTAGTGAGTGTGTAAGTCAACCCCTACCAAACCAAGCCACCTAGGGTGGTCCTATGGCCAAAGAGTCCTATAGGGAACTCATCCTTTAAACCTTCACATTTGATTTCAACCCTCTAGGTGATTAGGGGTCTTGATCAAGCTTGTGGGGTTTGCGAGGAGTCAAGAGGTGTTTGAATTTCTAAGTGGTAGGTTCCTTTTCTAGTCCTCTAAGATTAGTCAAAGGAAAAGCCTAAGGCTAGGTCCTAAGTACTAAAGAGAAAAGAGAAGATCTCATCAAAAATGAGGTCAACACTACAGATCTACCAGGATTATCAAAAGCTCGATCCTAAATACACTTCTTATTGTAAAGGTAAGAGTTAAAACAAAACTACACTTTCACATTGACAAATCTTTCTTCTTAAAAATCCAATTTTCTCTTCCCTTTACTCATCCTTGGAGCCACGTGGATTTCTAAAAATTGCAAGAAAAATCTATTAAACTTCAAATCCACAATGTAACAAACTCCAAATAGTATTCTAAACAAGTAAGAGCAAATTTCATCATAGGAAATCTCAAAATTTCTTCAAAAATCCTAAAATTCCATTCTAAGCAATGTGAGAGATTCCTATGGTTAAAATAAAAAAATTTTAACTTAAAGTGAAGCTCTTACCAAGAGAAGTGTAGATTCGGCCCCGAAAAGCTTTGAAATTGCTTCAAATCCAAGATCTAGCAAGGCCTAGGTCTTCAAAAACGCAAAAATAGAGGAGGAAGACAAAAGCAATGGAAAAAACCGTGGGTCCCAGGGTCAAAATCGCGAAATAAAGGGTTTTTGGCCTTTTCTGTATTCGGGCGTCGGCGGCGCTTTATTTTTTTAAATAGGCCAAACTCTCTGAGTTTGGGCGCTGGCGGAGCCCATTCTAACACCGGTGGGGCCAGTCCAAAAAAATTTCTGGGTTCAAAATTTTTCTTAATTTCAATCGTTTCATCCTCCACAATGACATTTAACACTTCATTAAGCATATATTTCATCACACAAGCAATAACTAACACAATTTTACACAAACAACACAAAACATACTTCTACATATAAAATCCACATTACAACATAAACACTAATATGTTCATCAAATTAAACCAACAACTCTTTGATTTTTAGTGTTGCAAGTACACTACGATAAACAAACACTTAAATATAAGCACACACAACGAAATTAAGCATAGAAAATCCAAATTCAAACTACAAAGTAAAGTAAAGAAAATACTAAACACACCAAACAAAATTAAGCAAAGTAAAGCAAACACACATCAAACATAAGCAGAATCCAAATAATCACTCCTCATCAGTCTCAGAACTTTCTTTCTCTCTGATATCTCCAATAGATTGTTGATGCATGAACAAATTATAGAAAGGAAGAAATGGCAATTCATCAGATGAATCCTCAGCAATCACAGCATTCTTCTTCATCATATTAATCAGGCCCATTTCAATCTGACTAGTGTGATCAAATTGTTCATTCATCCTCTAATCTAAATGATCACATAAATCAGAAATATTATTAATGGTATTCAAAAGATTTTTTACCTTTTTTTCCAATTGCTTGATTCCATTCAGTATCACTCTGGAACTTTTAGGAAAATAAGGATGAATAGGTTGTGAAGTCTGAGTTGGTTGATCAACAGGCAGATCCATATCTCCTTCATCTCCTACTGTTTGGTAGTCATAAAGATTAGTTGGATTAATAGGTCTCCAGGGAAGAAGAACCTTTTCCAACTCTCATATGGAACTTGTGAGTGACTACACAACAGAAATATGGTGGACGGGTGTCCAAGCCCATATTTAAATCAATGAACTATCAAACCCAAAACTGATTTCACAATTATGTTTCCAATATCAATCAGCCTTCCAGTTTGAATACATAAATTCAAAATAGCACTTTCCTTGGTAACTTTACTAATTTTCAATGTTGAAAAAAACTTCATCGAAATAAAGTAATGACACTGCTTTAATACCAGATTTAAAGATGCTGAAGTGAAACTAATATATCCTTTTTCTCTAACTTGCCAATCTTCATTTTCATCCGTCAAATAATGATACACATCATTCATATTATCACTTGTGGCATTAAAATTGGAATAGTGGCAAATAGGTACATTCTCAATCATAAAGAGATCAATAATTCTTACAGGAGTGAATTGCACAGACGTACCATGCACAAAGATGAATTCTTGGTTAATCCCGTGAAGATTTGCATAGAATTCCTTCAAAACCGGAACAACTACGGTAGCAATAGTGTAATATAGCACTTCCCAAAGTATTTCCTTTATTATCTCTTCAACTCTTGTAGTAGGATTATCCATACCTTGATTAATAAAGCCTCTTTCCTTGATAATCCTTCTCTTCATCATCACTTTATTGAATAATCGTTGCGCCTCAAAACTGATAAATTTTCGTCGGTTAAAAATGCAAGATTGAGGGGTTTCAATGGAGTAGGAATCCATGGGATGCGAATTGGGAAAGGAAGTTTTCATGTTTCTGGAGTTTCAAAGTTTAAAATGGCGTTTAGGTAGTTATAAGGAAGAAGATCCCGCTCAAAACTGCCAAAAATAGCATTTTGAAACTCCAATAACCGTCAACAGGTTTTGGTCACCGACGGCGCTCGATAGGGCACCGACGGCGCTTGATAGGGTACCGACGGCGCTTGATAGGGCACCGGCAGCCCTTAAACCTGGATGTTCAGTATGTTCTCTGTAATTAGGCGCCGGCGGTGCCAGTGGTCAAAATCTGCACCGAACTTTGTTTGGCACGAAATATTCCAATATCTCAATTTTATCCAATATTTATCAATTTTTAAGAGTATTTAGGAGCGATTAGGATTCTAAAATAACTATCTAAATGCACAACTACAACAAATAAGCAAACACACCACACCACAAAGATACATATGGGTTGCCTCTCATAAAGCACTTGGTTTAACGTTGTCAGTCTGAAAAACCATTCAGTTAATCGAGATGACTCGGCATTAAAACCACTTTGAAGTCTGGTTGAAACCCGTCAAATTAAGGCTTTAATCGATGCTCATTAACCTTGAAAATCTTTCCAGTATCAGGATCCTCAATATCAACAACTCCAAAAGAATGAACTTTTACAACTGTGAAAGGTCCCAACCATCTATACTTGAGCTTTCCCGGAAATAATTTTAATCTTGTGTTGTATAACAAAACTTTTTGTCCATGTTCAAGTTTCTTTTTCAATATCTTCCGATCATGCCACAATTTCATTCTCTTTATAGATCCTATCATTGTGATAAGGTGCATTTCTAATTTCTTCCAATTCATTCAATTGCATAAATCTCTTCTCTCTAGCATTTTTCAAATTAAATTTCAACTCTTTTATCGCCCAATATGTCTTATGCCACAATTCAACTGGTAAATGGCAAGTCTTACCAAACACTAGTCTATTAGGAGACATTCCAATAGTGGTCTTAAAAGCAGTCTTATAATCCTATAATGGAGTATCTAATTGAGCAGACCAATCTAATTTATGTTTATTCACAATTTTCTCCAAAATTCTTTTAATTTCACGATTAGACACTTCTGCTAAACCACTAGTTTGGGGATGACAAGCAGTAGAGATTCTATGAATAATATTATACTTCTCAATCAATCTCTTAATTTGATTATTCCTGAAATGAGATCCACCATCAGTTATAATCACTCTCGGCGTTCCATATCTCGTAAATATATTTTTCTTTAAAAATTTTGAAACACTCCGAGCATCACATCTAGTTAAGGCAATAGCTTCAATCCATTTCAAGACATAATCAATGGCAACCAATATATATAAATTTCCAAATGAAGGAGTAAATGGTCCCATAAAATCTAGTCCCTATACATAAAAAATTTTAACTTCCAAATTATAGTTTAGAGGCATTTCATTTCTTCTAGAGATATTACCTACTCTCTGACATAGATCACATGATTTAATATATTTGTATAAATCCTTAAAAAGAGTAGGCCAATAAAATCTAGATTGTAAAATCTTAAAAGCAGTTTTATCAACACCGAAATAACCTCCAAATTCAGAATCATGACATCGTTGAATAATTAAATTAGTTTCTTATCGTGGCACACATCTTCTAATAATCAGATCCTTACACTGTTTATATAGATATGACCCATCCCAAAAATAAAATTTTTCATCATATTTAAGCTTCTTTTGTTGTTTCCATGTTAAATCAGGTGGTATAATATCACTCACGATATAATTCACAATATCAGCATACCAAGGTGAATTTCTTCCCATATTAATATAAACCTGTTCATTAGGGAAAGTTTCTATAACTTCCTTTTCAAATTCAGATAATTTATCATATTCTAGTCTCGACAAATGATCAGCTATTTGGTTATCATATCCCTTCCTATCAACTATCACAAAATCAAATTCTTGCAGAAGAAGTATCCATCTAAATAGTCTAGGTTTGGCATCCTTCTTTTGCATTAAATATTTGATGGTTGTATAGTCTATATGCACAATACTTTTAGCTCCAACTAAATAAGGTCTAAACTTTTCAAAAGTAAATACTATGCCTAACAACTTTGTTTCAGTAGTGGTATAATTAATTTGAGCTTCATTAAGAGTTTTACTAACATAGTAAATGACTTTGAAAACTTTATCATGCATCTGCCCCAATGCTACTCCGATCACATAATCACTAGCATCATACATAAGTTCAAATGGTTTCTCCCAATCAGGTGAAATAATTATAGGTGAAGTGATTAATTTCTTTTTCAAAAATTCAAAAGCATGCAAACATTCATCATTAAAATCAAATTTTCTATCATTTTCTAGAAATTGGCACAAAGGTTTGGTAATTTTAAAAAAAAATTTAATATATCGCCTGTAAAATCCAGCGTGACCTAAGAAACTCCTCACCTCTCTCATGGTAGTGGGTGGTGGCAATCTCTCAATCACTCTAATTTTAGCAGGGTCGACCTCCATATCATATTAAGAAATATATACCCAAGCACAACTCCTCCTGCAACTATAAATTGACATTTCTCTCAATTCAGAACTAAATTTATTTTTTCACAAAGTTCCAAAACTTTTGTTAAGTTTTCTAAACAGATTTCAAATGAAATCCCGAATACAGAGAAATCATCTATTAAAATTTCTATTCCATTATCTATCATACTACTGAATATAGACATCATACATCTCTAAAATATTGCAGGTGCATTACACAGTCCAAAAGACATTCTTCGAAAAGCAAAGGTTCCGTAAGGGCTAGTAAATGTTGTCTTTTCTTGATCCTCAGGAGCAATAGGTATTTGATGGTAACCAGTATATCCATCCAGAAAGCAGTAGTACTTGTGTCCAACAAGTCTATCCAGCATTTGATCGAGAGAAGGAAGAGGAAAGTGATCTTTTCAGGTGGCAGCATTTAATTTCCTATAGTCAATACAGATTCACCATCCATTTATTTGTCTTGTAGGTATAATTTCATTACATTCATTCACTTCAACAGTCACTCCTCCCTTTTTCGGTACACAATGTATTGGACTCACCCAAGCACTATCCGAAATAGGATAAATAATTCCAGCATCCAGCTATTTTAAAATCTCCTTCTACTTCTTTCATTATTGGATTCAATCTCCTCTGCGGATCAACTCTCAGTTTATGTTCTTCATCTAATAAAATTCTATGCATACAAATTGAATGATTGATTCCTCTAATATCTGCTAAAGTCCATCCAAGAGCCTTTTTGTATCTTTTTAAATTTCCAACAATTTTTGTTCTTGATATTTGTTTAACTCCGAAGATATAATAACTGATATGGTAGATGATTCTCCTAAAAACATATACTTCAAATGATTAGGGAGAATTTTCATCTCTAGTTCAGGAGGTTTTATTATAGATGGAATTAAGCTTTTATCTTCACCTTCCATAGTGTCTAATACTTCAAACCTCTACTGAACATACTCCAAATCTTCATTCTTTTTACTATCTGAATTTTCTTCATTTTCAGTTCCTTCTTCAAACATATTTTCATACTCCACTTCATTTTCAAATATAGTTTCCAAATGATCGTTTCTCAAATATTCACATACCTCCATCCTAAAACATTCATTAACTTTTTCCATTGATGGATACTTCATAGATTTTAAAATATAAAAGGTCACCTCTTGATCATTAACTCTCATAGTTAATTCTCCTTTTTAAACATCAATCAATGCTCTCCCAGTAGCAAGGAATGGTCTTCCCAAAATGATTGGAATTTCTTTATCTTCCTCCATATCAAGTACAATAAAATCCACGGGAAAGATAAATTTATCCACTTTCACTAACACATCTTCCACCACTCCTTTAGGGTAACTAATGGAACGATCAACCAACTGAAGAGTCACAGATGTAGGAGAAATTTATCTTATTCCCAACTTTTTGAAAGTTGAAAAAGGCCTAAGATTAATACTAGCTCCCATATGACATATGGCTCTTCCAAAAAAAATTTCACCTATAGCACACGGGATAGTGAACCTACTAGGGTTTTTAAGTTTTTCATGAAGCTTCTTATGAATAATTGCACTACACTCTGCTAAGTGAAACAGTTTTGTGGTCTGTGAACTTTCTTTTTTTTTTAAGAATATCCTTCATAAACTTTGCATAATCAGGCATCTGCTCTAATGCTTCAACAAAGGGAATATTAATCTTTAATTTCTTAATGATTTCCAAAAACTTTGTAAATATGTTATCCCTGTTCTGTTTTTTAAGTCTTTGAGGTAACGGAGGAGATGGTTTTTCAACAGTAATCTTTATTGGTTTAATCAGATATTCTAAGTCTGGATATATCTTATAAGAACCTTTTTCAATGTCCACTTCCTCTCTCTCAACTTGAACTTCTTTTTGTACACTTGTTTCCAATTCTTTTCCACTCCTTAATTGAATAACAATAATTTGCTCCTTGTTATGATGTTTTGGGTTGATCTCAACATTGCGAGGAAGATTTCCAGAAGGCCTATTATTAAGTAGTGAAAATATGTCCCAATTGATTCTCAATGTTCTTCATCGTAACACTTTGAGCATGTATTTGATTACCCATATTCAGAATTATTTCTTCAGCAGATAACTTCATTTCCTTAAATTGTGGGTTACTATTAAAACCAGGAATATAAAAAGGTCTATAATTTTTGTTTCCTTAGTTGTTCAGAATTCCAACTGGATTCATAGAATTGTTTCCCCATTGCGGTTTAACAACAATATTGTTATTATTCCAGTTGAAATTTTGGTGATTATTCTAACCAGGATTATAATAATTTGAATAAGGATTTTGAAGTCTATAATTTATAGCATTCAAGGTTTCATAAGGTGTTTTAGATTATATCATCTGTCCTGATAAATTTTCCTCTAACACTGGGGGTGTTTGAGAATAATTCATTCCATATTGATTTATTTTCTTCTAAAGGGTAGTAATTTGAGAGATTATCATATTTATTGCATCAGAATCATGAATACTAGCTACTCTCTTAGGATTTACCCACTTAGAAGGCCATTGAAAATTATTAGTAGTCATCTCTTCAACTAAACAATATGCTTGATTAAAAGGTTTTGACAGTAATGATCCACCAGCAGTAGCATCTATAATCGATCTTAAAGATCTCACTAATCTATTATAAAATGTTTGAATTATTGGCAAGTCTGGTAAAGCATGATGTGGACACTTTCATAGAAGATCTTTAAATCTTTCCCAAGCTTCATATATAGTTTCTCCATCAAATTGATTAAAAGATGTGATAGCTTAGCAGTTTTTGATGGAGGGAAATATTTTGACAGAAACTTTTGTGAAAGTTCTCTCCATGTTCTGATAGATCTAGGTGCTAACGAATTTCACCACGCCTTAGCCTTATCCCTTAATGAAAAAGGAAAAAGTCTAAGCCTAACAACATCATTCGACATTCCATCGTTTTTAAAGGTAGCACACTATTCTAGAAAACTAGCGAGATGTAAGTTAGGATCTTAATTAGGTGTTCCTCCAAATTTATTATTTTGTATCATTATGGATAATAGCAGGTTTAAGCTCAAAAGAAATAACAGCAACATCAGGGTTTTGGATAGTTAAGTGAATTTCATGTGCTATTAGATTAGCATAATCTCTTAAAGGTCATGATGTACTTTCATTTTGATTATTTTGATTGTTCAAGTTGTTCCCCATTTTGTGAGGATTTTCAGATTGTTTTTATTGTTTTCAAATTTTTCTAATAGTTCGCTCCAATTCAAAATCGTAAGACACTAAACCTATAGATCTGATACTACGCATACAATCGCAATAAGCACACTAACAATAAACAAGCACACACAATTATGACTTGTAATTCAAATATAAGCTTTCAAATACTACCAACCTAATTTTTATAGTTACCTCCCCGGCAACGGCGCCAAAACCTTGGTGTGACTATTTTAAATTGCCAAAATTTATGAACTCAGATTTATATATATATTGATTTATTTTTTTATTGAGTCACACAATTAAATACAAGTACACATATCGCTCAACTAATACATGACTCAAATGGAGTCCTGGTTATCGATCCCACGATGCGGTATTTAATTCTATAATGGAGCATAAAAATCACTACACGAATCACAACACAAATGAAGTAATGACTAATAATAAAAAGATGATTAAACAGTTGCAGTTACTAATTCTAATAAAGTTTGTTCTAACTTCCTAACACAGTTAACTAACACAAAAGTAAATTTATGATAAAATTTCAAATGTAAGAAAGAATCCTCCTCCTCTCCAATCATAATATGATGATTTAGTGACATAGATCAGTGATGCAATAGTATTGTGCCAAATAGGAGCATTCTTATTCTTTACCCTCTTCCGAGCAATACAAAGAAGATTGGCTAATCTTAAGTTTATTCCCCAAATCTGTGGTTACGCTAGGTGGATACTGGCTGTCACTACGGAGCTCCCACTTCCCTTTGCCTGAAGGCTAACTCTCGCTTTGGTTTCCAAACCCTAAGACCAAATTGGGTATTTCAGTTTGACACTCTAAAATCTCTAATTCTACGCCCATCAAAATATATTTCCCTATTTATTTGCACCCATCCCCCATGAACTACGTCACTCATTCATGGACATTGAATGTGACCTTCACTTTTGTTGTGGAACTCATAATTCTTTCGGAACATATGTTTCACAACAAGTTGTAATAATTTAATTGGCAATATCAAAAAGTAAAAGAAGTACAAAGTGAAAAGGTCATCACAAATTATCCATAATAAATCGGCACATTATTTCCATATCACAACATCAACACATCTCATGAAAATGAGGAAGACAGAAATAAACTCAAGACTTATGAGGAAAAGACGACAAAAGATGGATTTTATATATAAAAGCAATGTCATACAAAAATAGTAAAGAAAATACAAAAAGTAAATGAACTCCTCCCCAAGTGAATCTCAAGAAATTCCTTTGACTTCTCTTCTTTCTTCACAACAACACAGAATTCTCTCTTTAGATAAGGAAGAAGAAGTCTCTCACTTTTCCTCTCCTCTTACACTCCTTAGAAGAGAACACACACAAACCCTAGATTCTCTCTAATGGACTCTCTACATTAGAACACTCACTCTCTTCACTCACACACTCAAAAGACTCTCTCCTCTCTTAATTTTTTTCTCCAAAATAGTTTAAATTTGTATGTAACGTATTTCCCAAGAGTTTCCTCGAGCACCCCTCTAAAATTCAACCAAATACATCAAATCTGGAATTAAATCAGGATAGGGTGCAGTCTGACGCAGGATAAGGCACCTTCTCATGATATTTTCTGGAAAATAGCCCACACTCTCTATAAACGGGCACGGTTCGGAGCTGGTAGCTTCGCCGTCCGGTGCTCTAGGTCAAAAAGTGCATTTTGCCTCATTTTCCTCTAAATTTTCTCCTTTTTTCTTCCTTTAGCTCCAAAAGCTTAAAATCATTATACCTGCATGAAATCATGAAAATACCCTTCTTTAAAGTGCAATATCATAAAAAATAGGTATAAAATTGACATTAGAAAGCTATCAAATTTTTAGTGGATCAGTAAGTTAATAAAAGAACTCTAGTACACTAACAACGCACTCTACAACAACCACAACACACTACACTCACTAAATTACTCTCTATTTACTCCCTCTAAAGTCTCTTTTTATACTCCTATGTTTTCTGATCTTCAAGTCATTTTTTATACTTTTCCAGTAGGTTCCTTCGTATCTCTTCAAATTGTGTCCAGATTCATTAAATCTTTTAAGAGATGCATCCATTAAAGAGTAATTTAGATTAATTTTTGTTCCAATAAGGAGTTACCCACATTTGTACCAAGAGATGCCTTAAATACCTCTATAAAATGGCAATAAAAATTAAATAACTTTCACACGTAAGCACGAGGCCCCGACGCTTAGTCGCAACTATTTTGGATTGTAAGCTACAAATCTAGTGCATAGTCGCGGCGCTCTAGCTCGTAAGCGCCATCTGATCGCTTAGCCGCCACAGATCAATTTGGCAAATTTCTTCATTTTTGCTCCAATTTTGATACTTTTTCATTCCTTTCATCACATTTATTCATTTAATCATACCTGTAAGAAAAATACCCAAAATATCTTCCATTAAAATGAAATATCATTAAAAATATGTATAAAAATGTGTATAAAAATACTATATATTTTAGGTGTATCAAAATCCCCCAAACTTGAAATGTTACTTGTCCTCAAACGACACTTCAATCATATAAAAATCATACAAGTAAATTATGTGGATGAGTTTCTTTAGGAGTTTTTAAAATTTTGTTCTAGAAATGTAGTAGTCCAATTTAGAAAAAAATTTAGTAAATGAGACCAATTTAAAGTTTAGAAATCTCTTAAATAAATGCCAATGAAAGATATTAGTTTCTATCTTATTCAGAATACTTGTAGGTTTTTCAAAATATAGGGCTTAGACTTTTTATTTTTTTTTACTTAAAATTTTTTACTAAAAATAATTGTACTAACAATATTATATTCATAAGCTTCAAGATTTTCTCAATTCTTATACTCTAAAAAGATCAGGTGTGGAACCAATTTTTTATTAGGCCCTTAAATCCTCAAGCTTCTCCTTCCTTTTCACATAATATTTTTCACTTTTTTTATAAGGAAATGATTATTTATCCTGGATAAGCCTTTAATATATTTGAACTCCACCATTCCTTTCCTAAATCATAAGGTAGATATATATCTTTTACTTAAAAATATAATAAAAGTTTTGAAAATTATTTTTTAATAAAAGAAACTTTAGTATTAAAAACAAAAGTCCGATCCTCCTATTTTTCCAAAAATACAACTTTTCCTGCTAAAGATAGTTACAAAATATTTATCATTTCTTCACTAAGAAATTTTTAACTTTAACTTTTTCAGCCTTACTATAGATTTTAACTAAATTCTCTTACTCATTTCTATATTCAAAATTTTACTCCCCTAATATAACTTCATTCACATAATTATTTTACAATCAAAATTCAAATTTTATTTACAACACATTTGAGAACAAATAAAAATTTATGTTTTTTTGAAAATTTCTTTTCAACCTCCCCAAACTTTAAAGTTTTTATTATGATAAAACATTTAACCATAGTTAAATTGATACATGGGTAGGAATTAAAAACTATAAGTATTATACTTGCAAGAATTTTTATATTCTAAATATGCTGGTATAATAAATAAAAAACGTGAATGAAAATAACTAGATTAAATTTTTAACTTCTCATTTTATAGAAATTCAAAAGACTTCTTAAGTAGTGGAGGAAATAAAAGCAAATTCACACATACTTAAACAGAAATCCATAACTAAAATATATGGTAGTAAATTGAAAAGTTAAGCATGAAATTTAAATAGTGGATTTTAATAGTGTTTTAAACCTTCCTAAACAGTTTCTAGAATAAGTTCTAAACCAACAAATAAAATACACTACCAATTTTTTTTCTTTTTTTTCTTTTTTAAACACATTTACTACCACAAAAAAAAACTATAAACATTCACGTCACATAACACAAATAAACAACATCCACAAATAGCATAAAAACAAACTAATGTAGCTCAGTAACTATTACATCAGTCACATCTACAGCAGAATAGTCCAGTTAACCATCATAAATACTAAATAAACAACACATACATAATAAAAAGTCAAACGCACATCACAAAACATAACACAACACAACATAAACTATAAATCATAATCCTCATCTTCTTTCTCATCATCATCCCCTTCATTTCATGTGTGGGTAGGCACATATGGGGTAAATTTTGGATGACATGGTAACACATCACTATAGTCACATCTAATCAATCTATCCATATAACTGTGATAGCTCATCTCATACCCACTATGTCTCTGAAGAAAATCCCTAATATGATTTACATTACCTTTTATATCATGAACTTGATGCGCAATATAATTGATATTGTCTTTCATTTTATTTAAAAGTTCAGTCTAGGAACCAAAATACTGACCTGGTGATGCATGAGATGTGGAAGCACGAGATGTAGAAGCAGCAGAAGTAGATGTACTGGATGCTCTAGAGAATCCTCCTCTCCAGCCAAAAATCGAATGCTCAACATATGTTTTCATTTCACTAGAAATAGGCTTAAGAGGCTTAAGGACCTCTTCCGAATTTTTAGATCTAACATTAGCCTGCTCACACAATGAATATAAGGGAAGAAAATCTCATACCTGCAGTAGTGGTAGCTCTGGCAGGCATCCAAATACAATCATAAATAATCTTTCCAATATCAATTGCCTTCCCCTGCTGAATACAATAATTTAAAGTATTTTTTTTCCCTCGTCACCTCGCTCAAATGATGAGTAGGAAGTAACTTGGATGATATGAAATAATGCTATGCCCTAGAGGTAGAATTCAACTTTGAACCAGGGAAGTTAACTCTTCTCTCATTAGTTATTTCTCATAATCCTCTTCCTTCAGTCAAAGCAGAAATAATTTCATCCAATTCTTCTTCTGTAACATTATAATTTGAATAGAAACAAAATTTATTTGACGGTAATAGGTAAAACTCATTTGTTACCTCGGGAGTGAAATGAGCCAACTATCCTCAGACCAAAACAAATATTTCTTCTGACTCCGAGAGATTTGCATAGAACTCCCGTACAACAGAAATAACTACAAAAGTTGAGAAGCAGCAAAATCTATCCCAAAGGTGTCTAACGATCATATCTTCTATCACTCTGCCTGGCTTATTAAAACCTTGCTCCTGGATCAATTTACTTGATTGTAAAGCTTGCACGTAACAATCTTGAGCTTTTGAACTAACAAACTTGTTTTAATCGAAAGTGGATCTTGCTTTGCTCCTCTTTGGTGCCATTTTTAAATTTTGCATAAAAATTACCATAAATTCTATATTTCACTCAAAATCACTAAACTTAACTCCTAAAGGCTTAAACCACTAAATCTAAGTAATTTCTAAAGCATTTTCTCAAATTTTCACTATGAATAGTGATTTTCAGATTTCTCCAAAATGCACTCAAACGATATGGTAAAAATAAAAAAATTTTATGTAGGAGTAGTTCTCTTAACTCAACAAGATAAAATTTAGTAATTTCCACTTGAAATGGCTCAAAAATTGCAAATGTTGGTAATGCCCTAACTTCCTAAGTTGCGAACACAAAATGAAGAAGAAGATGGAGGTGAAAATTTTTTAATTTTTTGAGCTTTTAAAACCTGAAAACCGATTTTCGCGAACCTGTGTCTAAGCGCTAAAGTATGTCGCTTAGCCATGGAGCTCCGGCGCGTAAGCGCGGGTTCTCAGCGCTTAGCCGTGAATTCGCTGTTTTCAATTTTTTGGTTAAATACTCATTTTCGCTTACTTATTCAACCCCTAAATCGTTTTAATAAGTTTATCATCTCCTTATAATCTTCTTATCTCTAGAATTACGATTTTATAAATTAAAAATGGATTCAACACAAGTTTCACACAAACATAAACTCTTTATTAAATAAAACAAATACAAATTACAAATACAAACCACAAATCTTTAATCCTAGATCTTTGGATAAGATCTCATCTTTTCTACTTCACATTTAAACATTTAAATAAAACACTAAAACAAGTATTTAAAACATTAACACATTTATAACACACCAAAATATAAAACACTAAATACTAATTCTTAACACGACTAACTAACACTTAACACAAAATAAGAACTTAACACAACACAATAACTTAATTTCATTCTCCATTAGGTGGAACATATCAAGAACCTCCATTAGTTCCATCTGAATCATTTGGTATATAGATTTGATAGAACGAGCGATGGTTGAAAACTCATACTGAATCTTCTTATATCCACTTGTTCTTCAAAACAATTAGTTTATATGCTTCTTCAACATGACTAGTATGAATAAACTTCATCTTTAATTGCCATTCAATATGTGTAAAATGCGCATTATTTCATTTACCTTTGCTTCAATTGATGCAACATCAACCTCGATCTTCGCAATCTTCTCTGATATACCGTGAATATTAAAAGCCATAAATTTGTTATATAACTCTTGCGCACTCTCACAAATGAACTTCTTCTTGTCTGCATCCTCTTTCTTCTTAACTTTACTCTCCCATGAAGGCATTTTTCTAACTTAAACTCTTATTTAAGGTTTTTATGATGGAAATTTGGAATGGGATGAATATCCATTAATCTGGCTCTTATTTATAGACCTTAGATGCCTTAGAACCATTCTCCCACATTCTTTATCCATGAAATCACGTCTCATACAACATCCTAATGATAGTGGCTTCTAGATCCTCAATTTTCACGTTTTTCATGCTGCGAGTGCTCATTTTTGTACAGGTCTGCTAAATGTCAGAATACTCATTTTAAATCATCCAATTTATCATTTAAGGTCACATTAATCTCCACTAACATAATATAATCAAAATATTATCATATAATTCTTACTTCAAACCAAACAAAACACACAAAACAAACTTACTGTAAACCACACCGATAACTCTGGGTTGTCTCCCATAAAGTGCTTGGTTTGACATCGTCAGCCGGACATACCTGGTGCTTATTCTGGGTGACCCAACATCATATTATCATCAATTTTAAGTTGATTCATTGAGAAATAAGGTTTCATTCTATGACCATTTACTTTAAATTTTTCTCAGTTTTAGGATCTTTAATGTCCACAGCTCCATATAGGATAAACTTTTATTACAATAAATGGGCCCATCCACTGGACCTTTTTTCTCCAGCAAATAATCTTAATCTAACATTATATCATAAAACTTGTTGTCCTAGCTCAATATTTTTATTCAAAATCCTACGATCATGCCACATCTTCATCTTTTATTTATATATCTTAGCACTTTCATATGATTCATTTCTTATCTCTTCAAGCTCATTTAATTGCAATAATCTTTTCTCACCAGCATCCTTCAAATTATAATTGAACTCTTTAATAGCCCAATATGTTTTATGCTTAAGTTCAACTGGTAAGTGACAAGCTTTTTAAAAAATTAGCCTATATGGGGACATTCCTATAGAGTCCTATATGCAGTCTTATAAGCTCAAAAGGCAAAATCCAGTTTGATTGACCAATCCTTTTTGTTTGGATTAAAAGATTTTTCTAAAATTCTGTTAATTTCATGATCGGATAATTCAACCAAACCACTTGTCTGAGCATGATAAGCAGTGGTTTATGGATGATATGGTATTTCTTTACTAGTTTCTCCATAATTACATTTATAGAATGACATCCCCCATCAATTATGATTACCCTTGACATTTCAAATCGACAAAATATGTACATTCTTAAAAACTTTACAATACTTCGAGTATCACATCAAGGTAAAACAATAGCTTTTATCCATTTTGATACATAGTATATTGTTAACAATATATATAAATTTCTGAAAGATGATATAAATGGTCCCATGAAATTTAATCCCCAAATGTCAAATATTTCAACTTCCAACATATAATTAAGGGGCATTTCATTTATTCTAGAAATATTACCTACATGTTGATATCGATCACAATTTTTAATATAATCATTAACATCCTTAAAAATTGTAGGCCAATAAAATCCAGATTATAGAATTTTTATATGCACTTTTATCAACACCAAAATGTCCCCCAAAATCTGAGTCATGAAATTTTTGAATAATTTAATAATTTTCTTCTAATGGTACACATCCTCAAATAATTAGATCACTTCCTTGTTTATATAAAAATGGGTTGTCCCAAAAATAATTCTTAGCTTTAGATAAAAATTTCTTCCTCTGTTGGTATGTCAAACCATTGAGTATAATGTCACTAACAATAAAGTTTACAATATCTGCATACCATGGAACACGCCACTTATTAATAGTGAACAATTTTTCATCAGGAAAAGACTCATTAATTTCTTCATTAGAAAAGAGAGATTTTTCATTTTTAAGCCTGGACAGATAATCAGCAATTTGATTATCAGCATCATTCTTATCTACTATTTCAAAGTCAAATTCTTGTAAAAGAAGAATCTATCTTATCAGTCTTGATTTTGCATCCTTTTTTCATTAAATAATTAATAGCAGAATGGTTAGTATGCACCAGACATTTCATTCCAATTCAATATGATCTGAGTTTATTAAAAACAAATACTATAGCTAATAACTCTTTTTTAGTTATGGTATAATTAATTTGAGCTTAATTAAGATTTCTACTGGCATAGTATATCACTTTGAAAATTTTAGCATGTTTTGTCCTAAAACAGCTTCAATAGCATAATCACTTGCATCACACATTAATTCAAAAGGTTTTCCCAATCTGGTGAAACAATAACTGGTGCAGTGATTAATTTTTCTTTTAACAGCTCAAAAGATTTTAGGCATTCTTTATCAAAATTAAAAATTGCATCTTTTACCAATAAATGGCATAGAGGCTTAGAACTCTTTGAAAATTCTTTAATGTAATGCTTGTAGAATTCATCATGTCTTAAAAAACTCCTAATCTACCTTACATTTATTAGGCAATGTAAATTAGCGAATACTTGAATTTTTGTTGGGTGTACTTCCATACATTTTTCTGAAATATGATGTCCTAAAACAATTCCTCCTGCTACCATAAATTGACATTTTTTTTTAATTAAGGACTAATTTATTTTTTTTGCAGCATTTAAGAACTTTAGATAAATGTTCTAAATATGATTCAAATGAATTCCAAACACAGTTAAATCATCCATAAATACTTTAATTCTTTTTTCAAGTAAATCACAGAAAATTGCCATCATGCATCTTGAAATGTAGCAAGGGCATTACATAAACTAAAGGGCATTCTTCTAAAAGCAAATATACCATAAGGACAGGTAAACGTTGTTTTCTCTTGATCCTTAGGAGAAATTTGTATTTGGTGATAATCAATATATTTGTCCAGAAAACTAATGTATTTATGTTGAGCTAACCTATTTAACATTTTATCTAGAAAGGGAAGTGGAAAATGAACTTTATTAGTGGCAAGATTTAATTTTCTATAATCAATGCATATTCGTCATCCTGTAACTTGTCTTGTTGGTATAAATTCATTCTTTTCATTAACAATTACAATTACTCCCCATTTCTTAGGAACACGATGAATATGATTAACCTAAGCACTATCTTAAATAGGGTAGATAATTCAAGCATCTAACCACTTTAAAATTTAGATTTAATCTCCTTTGAGGATCAACCCTGGGTTTGTAGTTTTTTTCCATAAGGATTATGTGCATACAAGTTGAAGAACAGATTCCTCTAATATCAGCTATGGTCCATCAAAAGGCTTTCAATATTTCTTTAAAGTTTCAAGCAAACTCTCTTCTTGTTCAGTAGTTAATTTGAGGAAATTATAACAGGCAAAGTTGAGGAATCACTTAAGAAGGCATATTTTAATTTTTTTTTAAAATAACTTTGATTCAAGTTCTGGAGGTTTTTCAATTGATGGACAACAAGATTCATCATTCTTTGTCATGTTCAAAACTTCAAAATGTTCTTGAACATAATTTAAATCTTCCTCAATAAATTTATTAGAATATTGTGCCTCCTCTTCTTTCTCATGTTCCACCTTTTCACTTTCATATTTTTCTTTATATGTTGCTTTAAAATGGTATTCACTCAGATATCTCATTACATCCATCCTAAAATATTCATCATTTTTACCTCTTGCAGGATATTTCTTTGATTTTGAAATATTAAATGTCACAGTTTTATTATTCACACGCATAATTAATTCCCCTTTCTGCACATCAATCATAGCTCTTCATGTAGCTTGGAAAGGTCTCCCCAAAAGAATGGGCATCTCTTTATCCTCCTCCATATCTAACGCAATGAAATCAACAGGAAAGATAATTTGATCCACTTTTACTAAAAACAACTTCTATAACTCCTTTAGGGTATGTTATCGAACAATCTGTTAACTACAGAGTTATAATAGTCAGGGTTATTTCTCCTAATTCCAGTCTTTTAAATATAGATAATGGGATAAGGTTAATGCTTGCACCTAAATCACATAAAGCTTTTCCATAAAATATGCCTCCGATTGCACATGAAATTGTGAAGCTACTAGGATCTTTAAACATTTTAGGAAGTTTCTTTTGAATTATTAAACTACATTCTTAACTTAGTGCAACTGTCTTATTATCTTCAAACTCCCTTTTTCTATTTAGGATATCCTTCATAAACTTCACATAGCTTGACATTTGTTCTAAGGCTTCAGCAAAATGGAATATTAATTGAATGTTTCTTAAAAATTTCTAAGAACTTTGAAGAGATACAAAGGCACCTGTTGGAACATTATAAATAGAAGACTTGAAGATCAGAAAAGTGGTTGTTGTTGGAGGATGTGTACTTTATGTTTATTGTGTAAGAGAGTTTGAAGTAACACACCAATCCACTTCACCATTTCTACTTACTTTAATATAGTTTTTATTAAGATTAGAAGTGAGATTTGGAATCTTTAGAGTTGGGCACCAACCTCTAAGGAGTATTGTAAGGAAAAGCAAAGTTTTCAATGGAACTTCAAGAGTTTGGTGGAGAGGGTTTTTTATAAGTCTTTATCTTTGTTATTACATTTGGTTTTTAATTAAGACTTTTTGTATTTTCATTATGATTTCTACTTTTTAAACCAACTTGTGATTGTATTTTCTCCATAAATTCTAAGTAGTTTTTTTTATCTCTTTCCTTAAAATGATGAAGTAATAAATTTATAGAAGGATGTTGTGTGAAGTATAGGAAATTAATGTTAGAAGAAGTTGTGATGATTGGAAACCTTGCATTTCACTTACTTCTTGATTTTTCCAACTAAGATGTTAATATTTGTTGTGAAAACATGTAAGAGCAGGTATGGTATCGTCTCTATCAAGAATTGGTAAGAATCACATGATATTATATGGGTGAGAATGTAGTCCATATGATTGAGTGCAAATAAATAGGGAGATATACTTTGATGGGTGTAGAATTAGAGGACTTTAGAGTGACAGGCTAAAATCCCAATTCGATTTATTCTTTTTTTGATACATGATGTTAGCCCCAAGGTGGAGGGAGAAGAGAAAACTCTAGAGTGAGATCTAGGTATTGTCCTGCCTAGCCCATCTTCAAGATTAATAAAATATTAGATTAACTTATGTTCTTTATAAAATCTCTAGTAAGAATATAATTGCTCCTATTTGGAACAACACATTTTAGATACTTCCACAATATAATTCCATCTCTTGTTACTTATTCATAATAAGAAAAATGATATTTTATTTGCATTTGCTTTCACCTTACAAAAATCTAGTTAAAGTAGTTGTTTTCTTTCATTTCAAATTAAAAACATTACCAAAAAGAATCGATCATTCTTTCCTAGAATATTGTCATTATTTTAAGTAAGGCCTTGTCGACATATTTTTTAGATTTTAAATTTAATTTAAATATATAAATATAATTTGAAAGGTAGCATTTGATTTTTGAAAATAATTTTAAATTTGAAAATTTTAAGATATGAAATCAAACCGATCTCACATCCCAGATAGTTTATATAAACGAGCATCGCATCACTACCCATGTGTCTATCCTAAGGAATAGACACACTGCTTGATGATGGGGCTCGATTAAATAAAATAGAAGATTTGTGATATCCATTTGGTCTACGAACCAATTTTATAAGCTGACAAGTTCCCCTGCTTAATATGAAGGAATTAGGCAGGGTTTATATTACCTGGGTTCTTAAAGTTCCCTATAAGGGCAAGCCCCTATAGTTAATTACATCTTAAATGTCCAAAAACATTTAAGAATACTCTTGATAATGATCAGTGGATTTGCCCTCAAGAATTTTAAAGTTTAAAGTTTTCAAAGAATTGGATTTTGGAAATATCAATAGGGAATAGCTCAAATTTGGAACATTTTATTTTAGGAGTCCAAAGGAAGAGAAGTAGGGGATGTCACGGACCCGAGGTGAACTTCGGTGACTTCCCGACTATCCTATGATTTGGCTTCAATTTGAGAATTATTTAATCTTTCAATCCTGCCAATTAATTATAGGAATTACATTTACATAATCACCTGGTTATGCAAATGACCTGAAAGATAGGAGGATTTACGCTGTAACGACGGTAACCTCGGAATCCTAAGCGAGTTAGAGCTTATATTGTTCAAGGCTTTGCAAAGGCCTAACGAAATAGGTGAGGATTTATGTCGCAATAGGCGGACTGCCTCGAAGTCTTAGGGCTTGTTATTTAAACTAAGGAATAGTTTTACTGATATCGACAAAGGTTTTGCTGTTGACAATGGTCGTGCTGCCCTCAAAGTCGCGCTCCGTGCTCCATATCGTAGCAAGGTTGCAGTTTGAGATTTAAAGTTTAAATTATTAAAAGTGGACATGCAAATTTTTATGTAGGTGTTTTATTTCATTATGATCATTTTCCTTTTGATTATTGTTTTATTGCAAACGTTAGTGTGTGCTACAGTGACAGGAACAGTAGTAAAAGGAAGCAGGAAAACAAGTATCACAAGCAGGTTATGCTAAACAAGTGTACTACAGTAAACAATTTAAGCTAAGCAGGAGTATATATTACAGGAAATAAAACATGTTATAGTAACAAAAGCAGGCACTAAAAAATGTAAAACATGCTACGCTAGCAGCTATATATGTTGAAAAACTGAAACATGCTACTCTAACAGGTATAGGTGCTAGAAAGTAAACATGTAAAGCAGTAAAGAAGAAAGAAGTAATAAATTAAAAAAAATGCTGCAAGTGTACCGTAGACGCTGATTACCCGAGGTGTATTGTTACCTGTTTATTGTTTTCATTTTATTATCTCCTACAGGGAAGGCGTCAGTACAAGAAGAAAATAAGAGTGAATGTAGTAAGGAAAAGCTGAGCAAGTGCACTACCGTATGTGCAAGAAAAGCAAGATGTAAAATCTGAAAACAAACGCAAAAGAAAGACGACAGGAAAACAAAGAGATCAAGAAAGAAAGAAAAGAACTTCCGAGGAACACCTCGAATAAAATCACGAACGAAACCAAACAAAGTCGTAGCAAAAACTGCAAAAATACTAAAAGAAGAAACTCACAGATGTCCCGTTAAACTCACGGCGAACTGTAAGAAAGTCATGGGGCATCTGAAAAGGACCGTAATCATGGTGACGGGGAGGACTCAGAGCTGGACTGTGTGCTTCTCAATCTTGAACAAGAGCTACCAGACCGACACCCTACAGGAGGCAGTCCTAACCTCGACTCGAGTAATTAATCGTGGACCATCACTAGTTTTCATTCATTTTAGTTCACATGCATATATATTTTTGTAAGTAAGAAGTAATTTCGTCATAGATAAAGTTTTGTTGCAAAAGTATTTTTATTTTATAAAGTAGTACAGTCCACAGGCTAACAACCATAATTGAACTAGGACTATTAACAACTTAAGGGTATTGGTGGCAACAGTCTCGCCAAGAATTGGCGAATAATATCGTTGGTCCCAAGCCGCGACTCCAACGGAGATTTTACGCTTTGGCAAAGGGGATACTATTCTACACCCTCTTTTTTTAAGCACACATAAGTATTATTATCATCGTCCTAACCCCAACCACCCTACTTATAGCCTTGCTTGATGGCCCCACATATAGCCTAAAGGGGCTATATGTGCACACCTACAAGTCCCCTGTAAATGCGGACATTGAACCAAGAAGCAAGGAGAAAATCAAGGGACGGGGGAACAAGGTAAGGAGAGAGGAGAAAACAATTCACCAAACACAGAATCGTAAAACAAGGTAAATTGTTTCTTAAGATCAATCAACTCAAGTCAACCACCCCGGACTCTCGACAATCCTCACTCATCCTAAAGGGAAAGACCTAAAAGTGCTGCTACTTTCATGGAGTGACCTAGACCCCTATGGTGGTTCCGAACCCATTCCCAAGACACTCAAGTAAGGGTAAAAAGAGAAACATAAAATAAAGCTGCGGGGAAGGAAAGTAAAGTGCAGTGAAGTAGAAATGAAGTAGAAATGAAGTAAAACAAACCCAACCAAGAAAAATTGGGCAGCTTAACGACGTAAAAAAATGAATTTTTCACACCTACAATTTGTATAAAATGAAATGCCACAAGCATGTGTATATGTAACAACCAATATTTCCATTCATCCTAAGCATGTATAAAGTATGTTAGAACTCTCAAAACCATAGGATAGCTTGCATGAAAAAGAGAACTTCAAATTCCTACAAGTAAGACACACTTTTATACTTGGAGTGAGGTCAAACATGTGTGCAGTTATAGCTTTGATGTTATATATGTGAATACATGTTGAAATAGATGAAAAGCAAGCACACATAACTTCAAATTTTGATGTTTCATGAATGGACATGCTTGAATCCCAAAATTGTAAATACTTCACCAAGTTGTTTCATGTCTATGCAAACCAATGCAAAGCACCAAATTCCTGTGTATTCTCATAATAATACTTAAAGCCTTACGCATTTACAAATTCAGCACCTAAACATCTCAGATTTACTAAATAAAAGATCCAAACTTTTAGATTTTACCAAAAGAAGACACAAATGTTTCATATTTTGCAAATTGGACACCCCAAAATAAACGATTGGAATCATTCAAGATATTATCCATGTAAATATATTTGCGAAATTGAATGGTATGTATGTAAAAATAAAAAGCCCCGATTTAATGAAATAAATCTGTAAGTTTCCTTTCTTTTCTCAAATAATTTTGCATTGCGAGCCTCTCCGGCATCCTTCACATTTTCCAAAAATTTATTTTCAATTTGCACAACTAGCTCAAATGTTCCAATGCCTTCATTCTATAAACATTCTCATCATTTTTATATGGAGAGTCGGTGAACTACAAACAAATGCTGCAGCTATCCCCAAACTTATTGCAACTTAATAAAGAAAGTTCACGACCCTTGAATATGGGAGCAACCCTATACTCACTTAAGAAAGTAGCAAAACAACCAACCAAATAAAGAAAGGAGCCAATAAGGAATGCTCGAATTTTCCGAACAGGAGCTCTTAACCATGACTTCAAATATTAGATTATATAACCAAGTCACAACTACAACAATGTTGCATATCATAATGAACTTGCTCTTTTAATTGTCATTTCTTTATATGTATTATAATTTTTTTTTTTAGAAATCTGTAATATTTTTCGAAGAGTAACACTAGACAAGGCACAACTCACACAATCAATTCGAATTCCTTATGACACTGATTATAATGGGGATTTAATTACTTCCAGCATTTTGTACCAAGAGAGAAAATGTTCCCAAGACTAGTAGAAAACAAAATTTATGCATCGTCAGGTTTCACTAGGCTTCCCTTTTCAATTTAAACTAAGCACCATCTCAAACTCATAAGTATATCAACTAACATAGATTAGCCAATCAACCTCCAGCTTATACCATTGAAAACAAATATTAAGAACAATGAGAAGGCAACCTCCAAGTGTTGGGCCAATCAACCAGATTTCAGAGGATAAGAGGAGACATTTCTTCTTAATTCAATCGAGAACACAGGGACACCTCTTATTGCATGAAATATTTCATAAATAAATCAAAGAAGAAAGCAGTGAGATCTTTACTTCTTAAATGCCTGAAGAAGGAATAAGAGAGAGGGCTTCGGATTAGAGAGGGTCGAACGACAACGCTCCGGCAACGACACAGAACCAGAGGCAATTTACCAACTCAAAAATTCTGCAGCACCTCCCCTCACCCTCAAATTTTAGCCGACCCCAAACCTTCCCCAAACAAGGGTTTATATAGGCAAAGGGGAGGAGAAGAACTTACCTCCACCTACCTGGGGTGAGCTGATGTCCGAAGGTGATTGGAGAAGTGGCAACAAAAAATGATAGGGGAAGTGGGAATCGGGCCGCAAAAGCCGCAGTAGGTGTGGCTGCAGAAAGGAAGCTTTACCAAAGGCATGCGAGGAGGGGGGACCGAAGCCAAAGCTTTGCTAGGGAGGAGAGGAGATGCTCGGTTTTACCCCTCTAGGGCTCCGCCTGGGCTCGCGAACAGGAAGGGGCGGGTGGTGTGAGTGAGGCGTGAGGAAATTTGGGATTTAAGTCTGTGTTTTTTTTATTATTATTTCAAATTAATATTTTATTTTAATTTCTCCGATTAAAACAAAAATCAACCCCGCACGAAACCATATCAAAATTAGCTTCCTTTCTAGGTAATTTCGACATTCTGGAAGCACCGTCGTGGTCCGTTTTGTCATCCGGGATCATTTGGACAACCCCGTTGATGATCAGGTCGAAAATGCATTGAATTCAATTCTTGTCAAAACTTTAATTTGTGATCGATTGTTTCAAAATTTAATTTTGATTTTGATTACTTTTGAATTAAGTAAAAGTTCGAGTGATGTGAATTTCAGTGTTTAAAAGTGTCGAGGGTCTGAATTATGAAATTTTTGCATGTGGCGGTGTAAATCGCGTACAAGGCAACCCTAAGGCTTAATGATCCTATGGGGACTCATTTTGAGCTCCGTCGCGCTAATTTCGACCTTATAAACGTTAGAGGTTGGCAACTATACATGCGAAACTTCAAAACGAGTAAAGAGTCATTTCAAGTTTCTAAAATAAGGTGGGTCCCATCTCTAGTCCTCTAGGATAGTCAAAAGGAAAGTCCTATGGTTAGATCCAAAACACTAAGGAGAGAGAGAGATCAGACCTCACCAAAAATAAGGTCAACAAATGAACCCCCAATAGGTGTGGTGTGCTGACCAAGCACACCGCGCGTATTGACGTTGACCAAAGAGATCAATAAAAGCAGCACAGAAGTCTAAGAGACACACTTAGAACAAAGCGTAGAAAATTTTCGCTGGGGAGTATCAGGTAAGTCTCCAAGACTGAAGATTCCAAAACTCTCGCTGAAGAAAAAGGGGGTGAATTTTTAGATAACAAGATTTCAAGAGATTGGATTTTAGATTCATTTTATTTTTTATTTCAAGTTTTAATTTTTGAGTTTGAATTTTGATTTGATCAGAGTGTTGATTTAAATTTGATTTGAGATTGATTTCAAGATTGATTCCGTGGAAATTCTAGATTTTGAAATGAGGATTGAAAGAAAACCGGAATTTTGGCTCCAACCTCGAAGAATGGCAACCGTCAAGGACATTTCACCAGAAAGAAAAGACTATCGACTTGGAAGACCAACAGGAAAGTTACATCCGAATTGATATAGTCGATAAATGGCAACCGTCAAGGAAGTTACGCCAGGAAGAAAAGACCACCAGCTCGGAAGACCACCAGGTAAGTTACATTCGAACAAGGTAAAGTCAAGAAATGACAACCATCAAGGAAGTTATGCCAGGAAGAAAAGACTACCAGCTCGGGATACCACCAGGGAAGTTACATCTGAACAACACGTAGTCGAGAAATGGCAACTGTCAAGGAAGTTACACCAGGAATAAAAGACTACCAGCTCGGAAGACCACCAGGGAAGTTACATCCGAACAAGGTAAAGTCAAGAAATGGCAACTGTCAAGGAAGTTACGCCAGGAAGAAAAGACTACCAGCTCCGAATACCACCAGGGAAGTTACATTCGAACAAGTTAAAGTCAAGAAATGGCAACTGTCAAAGAAGTTACGCCAGAAAGAAAAGACTACTAGCTCAGAAGACCACTAGGGAAGTTACATCTGAACAAGGTAAAGTCAAGAAAAAGGTCATTTGTTGTCTTAGGATTTACTACAGATTAGAAGCAAGACTTCATGTCCAACCTAAGCGAAACAGGAAAACTAGGACAACTCAGAATACCATTGGGAGAAATTAGATATGAGTTGAAACTACTCAAGAAATATTCGTTTGTTGTCTTAGGATTTATTACAGGTTAGAAAAACTTCAAACTCAACCTAAGCGAAACCGGAGAACTTGAAAAACTCAGAATACCGCTGGGGGAAATTAGATCTGAGCTGAAACTAGTCAAGAAAGATTTGTTTGTTTTCTTAGGATTTATTACGGGAGTAGAAGTAAAACCTCAAACCCAACCTAAGCAAAACAAGAGAACTAGAACAACTCAGAATACCGCTGGGGGAAATTAGATCTGAGTTAAAACTAGTCAAGAAAGATTTGTTTGTTGTCTTAGGATTTATTATGGGAGTAGAAGTGAGACTTCATTCTCAACCTAAGCGAAACAGGAGAACTAGAACAACTCAGAATACCGCTGGGGGAAATTAGATATGAGTTGAAACTAGTCAAGAAAGATTCATTTGTTGTCTCAGGATTTATTATGGGAGTAGAAGTAAAACCTCAAACCCAACCTAAGCGAAACAAGAGAACTAGAACACCTTAGAATACCGCTGGGGAAATTAGATCTGAGTTGAAACTAGTCAGAAAAAATTTGTTTGTTTGGGAAAGACTCAGTTTGTAAGAGAGTACAAGGTTTCTCGAAAAGGAGATCCGTGTGAGGAAGAACCCAGTCCCATGCCATCATAACAAAATCGAATAAAATTTGTGGCTCCGTGTCAATAGAACCAGTTGATCCTCCAACACACAGAAGTAAGAGAATAGAAGGGAGCTGGTAAGCGTACCAAGCTGAAAAGATTCGACCTGACGATAATTTGATGGAAGGATTTAAATTTCAGAAGAGTTTCAAATAGATTTCGACTGAAGAAGAATTGAAAGGTTCGGATCAAAGGATTCAGATCAGAATTCAATTTGAGATTTAGATTCATTTTGTTTGCTTTAATGATCCGATTTCATTTTTTGTTCAATTAGAGTTCATGTTATTTTGGAATTCATTTTGACGTTCAGATTTTTAAAAAAGTTTTCGTTCATCTTCTTTTTCATTTTCTTTTCTCTTTATTTTCTCTTCTCTTCTCTTCTTTTCTTCTTTTTTTTTCTTTTCTTGATTTTATTTTATTTTATTTTTAAATTTTGTTTCATTTTGGTTTGAATTTCATTTTAATTTGTATACACATTTTTATTTTGTTTAATTTTGGTGAATTCATAATTCTTTTTTTGTTATTTATTTGCTCATTATTCATTCGTTAGGAAATTTATTGTTGTTTATTGGTTGTGAAATTTTATTGTATTCATTTATAATTCATGACTTTTCTTTTGTTGTATTATTATTATTATTACGTTTTGGACCCAGTTACGAGCAAGTGTGGTATCTGTGCTTCTTAGAACAAGACTGTCTTTGAAACATAACGATGCACAAAACTTCTTGACGTATCGTCCAATGACTAAAGCTACATTTAGAAAATAACCCACTCTTCAAGGTACTATCGAAATTATTATTATTTTTTATGTACCTACAAAGAGGAGTTATTTCTATAGGCACCATAGCTGGAAATGTTGTAACTTTGTAGCTCTATCACAATGATCGTCGTTTCTTTGACACTGATTTGTAAGGATTGTACAAGTTGTCTTTGAGAAGTCACTCTGACGCTCCTCAAATTGATGTTGGAGTTGTATTTGTTGGGTACTGAATGATATGACTTCAGGGTTGAATTCCCATCAATTGCTAATAACAAAACCCTTCTACTTCAATTCTTTCTTTCTGAGCCTAAGCAGATTCAAAATTTATGCTCATGTGACCAAAATATTTTTCACTGCCCAAAGATATTTCTGAGCCAATTAATGATCGACAAAAAGGCATAAAATCACTTGACCCTCTTCAAAGTATAATATTAAAGAAAACTTCTTAAGCTAGCCTTTCAAGTTTTATTAATCAAGGGAGGATTAAAACACCAATTTTTTATTATATGCTTGCCTCAAGCTTCTTCTCAGGGAGCCTTCTTATTTCCTTTTCTTTTTTCTCCTTTTTTTATTGAGATTTTCGCTCTTTTTTTATTATTGAGGATTACTATATCTGGAAGAGCACATGTTAAAGATTTTGAATGTCTGGATTGTGACACAAATTTTTGATTTTGTGCTCATCTCAAGCATCTCCTCAGCTGGATCTTTACCATTTTTTTGCCCCTTTTGTTTTATGAGAATTACTATATCTGGTAAGACATATTTTTGTTAAAGATTTTGAATGTCGAAACTCCCCTAATTAATAAATCTAAAATGTTTCTTAACATGAATCCTGGGATATTATAACTCATCCAAAAGTCTGGACCCAGAGACATGGCAGAAAATTAAAAGGCTCTTAGTATCCTAGATCAATTACTCGTATTTCAAGCACACTGCTTCATTTCAAAATTTACTTAAGACTCAGTCCAAATTCCTTAAAGTGAAGGACCCAGTCACTAGGGGATTAATTTCATTCTCTCCTAAAGTCATTTTCGTATTAAAATGCTGAAGTTTTACCATGTATCACCCATTCTTGATTGTATTTTTGCTAAACTTTGAACTTCCTTGAGCGTATTATCAATATTTTTTTTTATTTTTGCTGCGGTGGGAGGGTCGGGACCTACTATCCATCATCAAGTTGTTTTGATTGTTTTGTGGTGGGAGGGTCTGGACCCACTACCCATTATCCTTCTCTTATCCCTTTATTTGTCAATCCATGGCATTTAAACTTGTTGGCAGCTTTGTTGTGGGACAGTCCTTCGGTGGATGTGTAGATCGTCTTTTGAAGAATATTCAGAATTTAGTGGCGTCCTTTGCCTTGTAATTTCAACAGTAATACTCAAGTTAACGCACTTGTCTTGTAATCTGGGCAGTCTTTAAAATTTATTCGTGTGAATTTTTTTTATTTCAAAATTCTACATTTTCTTTTATTATTGTGTATTCGATGGGTTTTGAGAATTTTATTTCGAATTGAAATTTTAACAAAATTTTATTTTGTTTAGAGTTTATTGGAAGTTTGTTTGAGCGAAATTTCCGTTTGACATGTTTACAACAACTCAAACCTAAAGAGGAATGAAGTATCAAACCCAGTCTGAGATTTAGAGGAGGTTGATTCGTATTAAAATTACATGAATAGAGCGCTCCTATTCTAACACACCTATTGGGGGTCTACCTCGCCTCTTTAGGGAGGTGGGAGTATTTTGGAACCTCTCTATTTAGGGGTGTCTAAACAGTGGCTCCAGAATCCAAAAAGGAGTTGACTATTCTCGCTTAAGACAGAAATGTGTGGGGTATGCCAACGGAAAGAATGGTAGTTTGGTCCACAAGGGGCTTGGACTCACTACTGATTTATGAAAGCAAAACCATCTGATCAAAATGAAGAGAAGAACTAGTCCCCAGTGGAGTCGCCGTAAATTGTTGGCATAATTTTTAGATTCTAAATTTAATTTAAATATATATATATATATATATAATTTGAAAGGTAGCATTTGATTTTTGAAAATAATTTTAAATTTCATAATTTTAAGATATGAAATCAAACCGATCTCACATCCCAGATAGTTTATATAAACGAGCACCACATCACAAACCATGTATCTATCCCGAGGAATAGACACACTGCTTGATGATGGGGCACGATTAAATAAACAAGAAGATTTAAGACATCCGTTTGGTCTGCAAACCAATTTTATAAGCTGACAAGTTCTCCTGCTTAATATGAAGGAATTAGGCAGGGTTTACATTACCGGGGTTCTTAAAGTTCCCTATAAGGGCAAGCCCCTATAGTTAATTACATCTTAAATGTCCGAAAACATTTAAGAAAACTCTTGATAATGATCAGTAGTTTTTCTCTCAAGAATTTCAAAGTTCGAGGTTTTCAAAGAATTGGATTTTGGAAATTTCAATTGGGAATACCTCAAATTTGGAACATTTTAGTTTAGGAGTCCAAAGGAAGAGAAGTAAGATCCGAGGTGAACTTCAGTGACTTTCCGACTATCCTATGATTTAGCTTCAATTTGAGAATTATTTAATGTTTCAATCCTACCAATTAATTATAGGATTTACATTTACATAATCACCTGGTTATGCAAATGACCTAAAAGATAGGAGGATTTATGCTGTAACGACGGCGACCTTGGAATCCTAAGCGAGTTAGGGCTTATATTGCTCAAGGTTGTGCAAAGGCTTAACGAAACAGGTGAGGATTTATGTCGCAATAGGCGGACTACCTCGAAGTCCTAAGGCTTGTTATTTAAACTAAGGAATAGTTTTGCTGATGTCGACACAGGGTTTTGTTGTTAACGATGGTCGTGCTGCCCTCGAAGTCGCACTTCGTGCTCCATGTCTTAGCAAGGTTGCAGTTTGAGGTTTAAAGTTTAAATTATTAAAAGTGGACATGCAAATTTTTATGTCGGTGTTTTATTTCATTATGATCATTTTCCTTTTGATTATTATTTTATTGCAAACGTGAGTGTGTGCAACAGTGACAGGAACAGTAGTAAAAGGAAGCAGGAAAACAAGTATCACAAGCAGGTTATGCTAAACAAGTATACTATAGTAAACATGTTACGCTAAGCAGGAGTATATGCTACAGGAAGTAAAACATGCTATACTAACAGAAGCAGACACTAAAAAATGTAAAACATGTTACGCTAGCAGGTATATATGCTGAAAAAGTGAAACATGCTACTCTAACAGGTATAGATGCTAGAAAGTAAAACATGTAACGCAGTAAAGAAAAAAGAAGTAATAAATAAAAAAATGTTGCAAGTGTACCGTAGGCACTGATTACCCGCGCTGTATTGTTACATATTTATTGTTTTCATTTTATTATCTCCTGCAGGGAAGGCGTCAGTACAAGAAGAGAACAAGAATGAATGTAGTAAGGAAAAGCTGAGCAAGTGCGCTACCGTGCTTGCAAGAAAGTGAGGTGTAAAATCCGGGAACAAACTCAAAAGAAAGACGACAGGAAAACTAAGAAAATCAAGAAAGAAAGAAAAGAACTGTCGTGGAAAACCTCGAATAAAATCACTAACGAAACAATACAAAGTCGTAACAAAAAACACAAAAACACTAAAAGAAGAAACTCACAGATGTCCCGCTAAACTCACGGCGAACCGTAAGAAAGCCATGGGGCATCTGAAAATGACCATAAGCATGGTGACGGGAGGACTTAGAGCCGGATTGTGTGCTTCCCAATCTTGAACAAGAGCTACTGGACCGACACGCTACAAGAGGCAGTCCTATCCTCGACTTGAGTAATTAACCGTGGACCTTCACTAGTTTTCATTCGTTTTAGTTTGCATGCATATAAATTTTTGTAAGTAAGAATTAATTTAGTCGTAGATAAAGTTTTGTTGCAAAAAAAATTTTATTTTTATAAAGTAGTACAGTCCACAGGCTAACTGACCCGACCGCCGCGCTTAACGCAGTGATGTTGCTTCCAAAAGATAGCCAAAAAGCTTTGACTCGATTTATAATTAGCGGCTAGTGTATAAAATTAATATTATTTAAGTAATATTTTTACACACTAGGGGTATTACGCAAGTATACGTATCGTTTCAAGTAATATAGGGTTTTTAAACAAAGACCCCAGTATCGATCCCACAAGGAAAATTTATAGAAATAAACTTTCTATAAAGCAAAAGAGAAATATGATAGTAAAAATATTTTTTATTTTGATTATAATTACTATTTAACTTACTAGATGCAATTTAAAGAAATCAATCATAAGAAAATGATTTTATAAACTCTATAAAAAATAAACAACTTCCTTTCCTTCAATTAATCTAAGATTTTTAAGATAATTTAATATTCGTTGGAGAATTTAATTTATGGTATTGTGCCAAATAGAAGCATTCCTATTCTTTACCCTTTGATCCAGGTGCAAAGAACATTGACTAATTTACAGAATAGGTCCGGATGTACTGTTAGTAGTAATGGGTTAATCTAGGCTCAGACTTCTAGATGTCCAAGGGTGGCTATGATCGGCCCTACTAGTGACCCTTTCCTAGTATATAAATCAAATTATAAGAATTTAGTCTGTCACTCTAAAAACTTATCAATTCTACGCCCTTTAAATATTATCTTCCTATTTATTTACACTTTACCATGAATAGCCCGCACATGACCTTCGACTACCCAAGGATTCATGTGACATTTACAAGTTAAGAGTTCTTCCCCTACAAGGTTTTTAAACTCTTCAACAGGTTTTAACAATTCAAACGACCAATTTAAAAAGAAAAGTAAAATCAGGTATTAATGTCATCACAATGTTTTAAAAATATTTTGAATTTTAATTCTCCATCGAATCTTTATATTATCTTATCTATCTCTTCATAATTGAAGTAAGAAAGAAACTAACTACTCAGAACACATTGAAAATAAATAACAAAACATGATAATTAAACGTTGAATCAAATATAAAATATACTTATCTCAAATATTTCTTCTACAAATCTTTTGATTCCTACTGACTTCACAGTGTAATGAACTTCAGACGCAATAACTTGAAAATAAACTCACTAAACTAAACAAAAGAGGCCCTAAATTTCTCTCTCTAATTCTCTCTCTAAGGATGAGAGATCTTAAAGTAGATAAGAGAAAGGGGTACAATGGGAGGGGCACATTTTCTGAAGAATTGGACCTCTATTTATAGACTCCAAGAGTTGCCTTGAGGCACCTCTTCAAAACATGTCCACATTGAATGAATCTTCTAGAAGGTCGGTCTGGCGCCTAGCCGCCGGAATCTGGCGCCTAGGCGCCGGACACCGCATCCAGTTCTTCGCACCTCTTCACTTTGGCTCGCACCTCTTTGCGATTAAAACCGTTTTGGAGCGTCCAAATGCAATGTATCACATGTCCTATTATCAAGGAACAACTGTCAATCTTCTAGAATGTCTAATAACCGCTCACTCCATCAAAATAACTGATCAAACGTTGTCAAAAACTTGACAGTTTTCATATTGAGTCTGGCGCTTAGGTGCCAGTTTCTGGCGCCTAGGCACCAGGCCATAATTTTTTATACTTTTTGTATTTTTCTCCATTTTTGATCCTTTTTGCTTCTTTTTCCTTTTTGGACCTTTTTACATTGCCTACATCCAAAAATACAAAAAATACCTTTCATTAAAGCATAATGTCCTTAGAAATTAATAAGAATTAAGACATAAAGAAATAGGTATTTTTTATATATATCAAAATCCCCCAAACTTAAATGTTACTTGTCCTCAAGTAACTCTTTTTACTACATAAAATATAACTTTTGGAAATAAAAGATAAATATTTAAGATTCCTTATAATTTTTTATTTTATAAAGTCTTTAGTAAATTATTAACCCAATTTCACTAACTAGGTTTAATTTTAAGAATTTAAAGAATATTTAACTACCAAATCATAAGATTTCAAACTTTTCATTCATTTTGAAAATAATAGAAGTCTATTATATTAAGCTTTCATAGATTATTTACAAGAAAAAGATCTTTTTGAAAAATCTTTTCTAAATAAATATTTGTGCATAAAAATTAAGTAAAGTATGTAATTAGTTTTCTTCCTATAAGATAATTCATGTGAAGCAAATTTTTTATTAGGCATTTCCTCAAGCTTCTCCTCTCTATCTTTTTTTCTTTTTTTTTTTAATAGAGAGGATTACTATAATTGGATAGCCTGTTAATGGTTTTGAACTTCACTATCCTTAACTTATATTTTTAAAAACTTATACATCTCCCCTTAATTATTATAACATAAATAAAAATTCAAAAAGAATTCCAATCTTTTCTTTTTCAAGTGATAATTTTTTATTACATAATATTTCTAAAATTCTATTATTTCTATCATGAATAGAAAAATTCTTTTTCTCATTCTTCTTTAAGTTAAATAATTCTATTCTTAAAATCAATCAAAGTTAGTAAAATTTTGGTTAATTTTCACTAAATTGTTTATAATTTCAAAAATAAAAGTGATCTCAAATAAATTCTTCATTCCTTAAGTTATGTTAAAAAGTTTCTATTTTTAAGAAAGTATTAGCTCCTTAAGGACAAATAAAATTTAATTTTGAATGGATTTTCCCTTCCCCCAAACTTAAGTTTTGGTATATGTCGGCAACTATTTTCGGGTTTGTGTTGTGTTTTGAAAAGGGGTTCGCCTAACAAAAGTTGTCGGCGAATTTTTAATTTAATTTAAATAAATAATTTTGAAAAGTAGTATTTGATTTTGAAAATAATTTTAAATTTGAAGGTTTTAAGATATGAGAATAAACCGATCTCACATCCCAAATAGTTTATATAAACGAGCACCGCACCACAAACCATGTATCTATCCCTAAGGATAGACACACTGCTTGACGGTGGGGCTCGATTAAATAAACTAGAAGATTTGTGACATCCGTTTGGTCTGCGAACCAATTTTATAAGCCGACAAATTCCCATGCTTAATATGAAAGCATTAAACAGGGTTTATATTACCTGGGTTCTTTTAAAATTCCCTATAAGGGCAAGCCCCTATAGTTAATTACATCTTAAGTGATGGGAATCACCTAAGAAAACTCTCGATAATAATCAATAATTCTGCTCTCAAGGATTTCAAAGTTTAAGTTTTCAAGGGATTGAATTTTGGAATTTCAATATGGAATGGATCAAATTTGGAACATTTTGTTTTGGGAATCCAAAGGAAGAAAAGTAGGAGAAATCACATATTCGAAGCGAACTTCGGTAATTTCCCGACTATCCTATTGTTTGGCTTGAATTTAGGAAAGTCCTAATATTTATTTAAATGTTTTGATCTTGCCAATTTTAATTAATTAGGGCTTATATTTATATGACAAAATCATACAAATAGCCTCGAAGATGTGAGGGTTTATGTCGTATCAGACGACTACCTCGGAATCCTAAGACCGGTTAGGGTTTAATTTGCAATGCAAATGCCTAACGAAGAGTTGAGGATTTATGCTGCACTAGGCAAACTACCTCGAAGTCCTATGGCTTTGTTATTTAATTCTAGGAAAGTTTCTGTTGAAGTAGACTCGAGTTTTGCTAATGATGATGGCCGTGCCGCCCACCATGCTCCGAGCTCCTTGTTGTTGCAGAGGTTTAGTTTTAGAAATCATAAATCGGGGATGAGAAAAGTGTTTTGGTTTAGAGAAAATCTTAATTTCCAGGTGTTTTCAATATTTTAATTAAAACAAATCTTAAAGTTGATTATAACGACACCGGTTAAGATCTCACGGTTCCATCCTTCCGGCATCATTATTTTTATCGGATTCACTTAGTCCAGATGAATTTGCTAAACTCAACTGAATGAGTTCCACACTTTCATTTAGACCGTGGGAAATCCCGTTAGCAACACGTAGGTTACATCATCCGAGGTATTCCCGATCATCCAACAGGACGTTTTAATTTAATTGTAATTGTAGTTTTGTGTTCTGTTTGTGATTAAATTTTGAGTTGTTTTATATTTTGAAAAGTTGTGGCGGTGAAATTTATCTTGCAATGACTTTTAACTTAGTTTTGGTTTCAGTTTTAGGGTCTATCCTAAAGGTGTGGGTTTTCATGCAACAAATTGTTTATCATGCAAGAAAAAGTAAGTGCAATGCGGTTAAATAAATTGCAATAATGTAAATTGCAAGAAAGTAAATTGCAATAAAATAAAAGCGTACCTGGAGGGTCTTCCCGTCATCCCAAGCTGCACTTAAAACACAATTAGAATATTTAAGCAAGTTCCTAGGTAAAGCTAAGGGAAGGGTTATGGTTTTCTACCAAATTCCTAATCCTATAGCTAGTCATTTTCTATGACGTCTAGGTTCCTTGTGTTTTGGTTTGAAGGACGATTTTCTTCATCAAAGAACAATTAAGTCCAATTGTTCTTATAAATGTCCTATCATATTGAGGAAGTGCTTAAGAATAATCTTAAACATCTTTTCAATATTTCTAGGATTGTTTTAAGTCCAAATGAATTTAATTATATAAATGAATTAATCGTCCGGGGATTCAAGTTTTGTTATTATCTTACTTAGTGAACTAGGACATTTGAATATCCTATAGGTGAGGTAACATTTCATTTAATGTTCTGTTTAGGAGTTATAATAACCGAAGCTTTTGAGGGTAAATTGGTATTCAAATGATTTGATTTAAGTTAATGGATTTAAATTGGAATAGTGTTCAAGTTGCTTTATATTTAATTTCTTTCGTTTTAGGTGATGTTATTTAATTCAATTTAATTTAATTTAATTTAATTTAATTGAGTTTTAATTTAATTTAATTCAATTTAATTCAATTTAGTTTGATTTGATGTTACATTAAATTAATTTAATTTAATTTAGTTTTAATTTAATTTGATTTAATTTGATTTAATTTAATTTAATTTAATTTGTTTATTTAATTTAATTTAATTCATTTAATTTGATTTAATTTAATCTTTAATTTAATTTTTAATTTAATTCAATTTTTAATTTCAATTTAATTTAATTTAATTTAATTTAATTTAATTTACTTAATTTAATTTAATTTTTAGTTTAATTTTATTTTTAATTTAATTGAAATTTTTTTTTAAAAGAGTTTAATAATTTAATTTTAATTTAATGATTAAGTCTTTTAATGTTTTGAATTTGAGTTATTATTTTAATTAAGAATTGAATATTAATAAGATAATTAATTTAGGGATTTTTAAATTAAAGAATGAATCTCCTCCTAATAATATCCCTATTTTTATAATTCCAATTTTATTATTCTTCCAAATTTAATCAATTATTTAATTAAAGTTTAATCATTTTAAATTGCTTAATGGGTTTCTACCCTTTAATTATTTAAATTTCAATCATCCAAATCAGATTAGGATCAAATATTTTACTTGTTAATTTTTTTTTATTAAACCTAAAGTTTTAATTAAGGATTAAAAATTTTAATTACCACTTTACCCTTTAAGCTTAATAATTTCATAACTCACTAAATTAAACTCAAATGAACTTGAATTTTTTATGTGACTTCACTCATATGTCAATAAAGACATGAGAGGAGAAAATGTGATTTTTCTATATTTAATTTATTTATATAATTATTTTTGGTAGAAAATAGGGATTTCCAAGGAAAATTTAATAACATGACCAAGGGAAAGTTTCTGTCCTTAAGAAAATTAGGGGACATTCCTAATGACCAGAGGACCACTTGGACCAATTTTGGTGATTTTTTGAATTATATTATTTTTATTATAATTATTTTAAGTTTTGGAGTGTTAATTAATTTAAAAATAAAATAAATGTTGAAAAATAAATTTTATATTTTTCAAAAATCTCTCTGATATCAAGGAAATCAGAGAAGCAAATTTTGCAATTTTCTGATTTTTCTATGATTTATTATAATTATTTTAATGAAAAAGCTAGAAAATATGTTTTTTTAATTTTAAAATTACCTTAAAGCTTTAAAATTTAATATCTTACTAAATGGACCTAAGAAAAATATGGGGTTTGTTCCTAAGTGATTAAAATTCAAAATTTGACATTTTGGTGAATTTTATTATTTTTGTGATTTTTATTATTTTTTAATTATTAAAAATATTAAAATAATATTAAAAATCAACTTTTTTAGAAAATTGAAATTTTAATTTTCTTAGATTTCCCTAATATCAGAGAGGCTCCAAAACCAATTTGGTGAATTTTTGAAAGATATTTTGAAAGTTATGAATTTTTAAAGTTTAAAATGACTAAGTGGCTTAATCAACCCAATTAGTGGGGCTAACCAAGTCCAATTGACCTCAAATCTTTATGGTGGGTTCCTCTGATCCTAAAGGTCAGTGGAGAATTGATTTCAAGTCAATTTGATGTATGGTTAACTCTAATTAATTAGAGACCTATTTTGAGTGTTTAAGCCGATTAGGGTTGTTTTAAATGAACTAACTCAAAACCTATTTTTCCTAGGGTTCTCTCGGTCATAAGGAACATCATCAAATTTTCCTAGAATTTATTTCACAACATGCTATTTATTGGAATTAAAATACTCAAAACAGTAACATGAACTTGAAAAATCAATAACTCTTCATAGGGATGGCCTCGACTTTGGAAAATTCAGGGAATGTTCCCAAATTCGGAGGCTTCGAAGCCCTATGGTGTCATGCCATGGTGAATTGTATACATGCATGGAGAATTAAAAGTATGCAGAGAGTAAATAAATTATAAAAAATAAAATACTTGATGAAATTAAATGATTTCTTTTCCACATTATTCTCCTCTCGTTCACCGAGCAAGAGGGTATTTTTATTTTATTTTTCTGATTTTTCTACACAAAGTTATGAATTTTTGAAGTTTAGGGAATTAAATAAATAGAAAATACCCCTAATTTTCTATTTATCCACGCGGCGCCAACTCATCCTCGGCATCTCCGAACGCACACGCGTCGCGCTCCCATTTGACGCCGCCATCTGACTCAGCGCTCCGGGCCCCGCGGTTCTTGTACCGTCTCCTGGTCCGACGCCATCTGAGCCGTCCGTCCGCGCGTGTATTGAATGGACGGCATCCGTTCATCGTCCCCGAGCGTCCTCACCTGAGAGCCGTCCACACTAAATCCCTAAGATCTCACTCGATACTCAATGGATTTTCATGTTCTTATGCTCTATGGATTCGTCTTGAAGAGAAGAACACATCTATACGGTGATCATGCATTGAAATTAAAGCATTTGAAATGGAGAATCTCCAGAAGCTCGGGATGAAGAATTAGCTCATACCTTTGCTCAGAGAAGTGTGGCTTCGATCTGAGAGTTGTTGCACCTTCGATTGGATCCCAGCAAGCTCCAGATGAAGTCTCCTGGTCTGGTGAATTGTCTAGGTGTGATTTCGACCAAGCCCGATCACAAAGCTTGGAGGCTGGAGCAACTGGGTGGCCTGGAGATGGGGCTTTTGCTGGTGGACACCTTCCCTTGGTCTGGTGAAGGTGTAGGACCAATCAATTTGAGGATTGGTCCACTGTGGAGAAGTGTCCTGGTTTTGGGTGGAATTTCAACTCTGAAATTGAGCTCACGGAGAAGAAATGGCAGGGGAATCTCACCGGGGATCAAGTGCTCGTGTATGGGGAGGAGTCCGGAACAATTTTGGCGAGTTTCCTTAAGGTTTGTTTCAGCACCTCTCATGGCCGAGAGGGGTGGTGTTTAAATAGGAGAGGGTGGAGGGCCGCCCGGGAGAGTTAGGGCTTGGGATCAGCTGCTCTTGGCAAGAGAAGAACGGCTCCAATGGCCACTGGGGATGGGGCAGCTCAGCAGGTGAGAATTCCAAGTTGGGCTCACATGTGAGCTCTCGGCCATGGTGTTTTCCGGCGGCCTGGTGGCTGGCCGGCCAGTGCATGGGTCACCCTCGAGGTCGGGTGGGTCGTGGCTGGGACTTGGTGCAAGCAATTGGCAATTGCCATGTGTAAAGAGCTTGGATTGAAATGGAATGGGGGAAGACCATTTTGGGTTCAAATGAGTCAACCCATGGTTTTGGGCTAGGTTCACCACCCGAGGCCTGGTCTTAGGCCGAAAAGGGTCACTTGGGTCGCCCAAGAGAGAATGGTGTGGTCTCCATCCATGATGAGGTGGCTAAGCATGGTTTAGTTTGTGACATACTTAAGGTAAAAAAGGGTTTAAGGAGGATTAGGAAAGGGGCCCCTCCTTTTGCCATTAATGGCTTGATCACATGTCAAGCCTTCCATAGCCTCATGTGGCTTGTCCATGGCTTGCATGGCTCACCTTTGGCTTGGGAAAAGGTTTGGTCAATTTCATGAAAATGGATTTTAGGAATTTTTGGTAATTTGATGTAAATTAGTATGAAACTTGATTTGGAATAATTTGATGGTAAATTTAGGACTTAGGTAATGGCTTTAATTAAGTGGATGGCAAATGGAGATGTCATGTGGGCTTTAGGGTAGATTTTGGGCTTTTGAATTTGAAGGAAGTGGGCTCTTAGGAAAGTTTAAGGGAAATGGGCTTTTTGATTTTAGGATGGGCATTTGGGTAAAGATTTTGTGAAGAACTTTGTCAAATAAATGTCATAATTGGTTTAGGGATGTTCTATGAAGGGCTTGGAGTCAATTTGTTGTGATTTGGAGTTGAATTGGTTTGAATTTGGGTTTATTTGGTAAGTGGGCCTATATGGGTCCAAGTGGGCCAAGTTGGGCTAATGTTGGGATAGGGTTGAAATTGATGTAAAATTAATGTTGAGAAATATTTATGGGAGTGTTTCAAAGAGGTTTTGACTTTGGTTGGGCTTTGATTTTGGGGTTTGGGCTCATTTGGGTTAGGTTTGGGTTTAGGTCAAAAATGGGCCTTTTAGCTTTGGGTTGAATTTGAGTGGGGTTTGGGTCTAAATTTTGGGCAAATCATGTTAGTTTTTTGTTTTTGGGAATGTTAAGGAAGATTTAGAAAAGGTTTGGGGTTAATTGGAGTTGAATTGGGTGAGTTTGGGTTAGGTTTGGGTCATGGGTCAAAATTGGGCTTTAAGGCCAAAAGTGAAATTGGATCCAAATGTTAATCAAATTGGACTTGGATTTGGTCTAGATTGGTATTGGGGATGTTGAATTGAAGTTTAGAATTGAATTGGACCAAAATTGGGGTCAATTGGGTAGGTTTGGTTTAACATTGGGTTCACTTTGGGTTAAAATGGGCCAAATTGGGGGTTTTGATAAAAGTAGCGTAAATTGACAAAATTGGCCCATGGTGTAGTTGGACAAAATGAAATTGGAAATATTTGGGATTTTCTGGAATTTTCTAGGAATTTTCTGAATTTTTGGATTTTTGGGTCAAGAGGGGTATTTTGGGTATTTGGAGGGTATTGGGAGGTTTTCTTAGAATGTTTGGTATTTTTGGGTATGGATGATCAATTTAAGTGATGTGGAAATGTTTGGGATTGATTTTGGAGAATTTTGGGTAATTTGGAAATTTTTGAGAAATTTGGGTAATTTCAAGGGTTTTGGGTAGGCTAAGCGGGTGTAGGGTCCCGGGGGTCAAAAATTAAAAATTTGGGAAATTTAAAATTGGGTGGATGTAAGTGGAAAGAAGTCATTTTGGTTGAGCCATGAAGCCATATCAAGCCCATATGAGCCATGAAGGGACTCATTTGAGGCATTCACTATGTTGTTCCTAACCCTCTTAGCAAGGGCTCGGGGGTTAAGGACCATCCATGTGAATCACCTACATGAGTCAGGAGGTCAAGTTGGGTATGGGTGTGGTTTTAGGATGTGTGTGAAAGTGTAGTGTATATGTGTAGTGTGTGTGTAAGTCAGCCCCTTCACCGCACCGGGCCACCAGTAGGCGCTCTAAGGCCAAAGAGTCCTATAGGAAACTCATCCTTTAAACTTCCACATTTGATTTCAACCCTCTAGGTGATTAGGGGTCTACAGTCAAGTTTGTGGAGTTTGCAGGGAGTTAAGAAGTGGTTTGAGTTTCTAAAAGGTGGGTCCCAATTCTAGTCCTCTAAGATAGTCAAAGGAAAAGCCTAAGGCTAGATCCTAAGCACTAAAAAGAAGAAGAGAAGACCTCATCAAAAATGAGGTCAACAGTATACTATGATAATTTGAAAGTATGAGAGAAAGAAAATCATAAGTATTTTTAGTAAGTATGTAAAAAAAAACAATCCTTAAAAGAAAAAATTAACTTCTAAACATGATTTTATGAATAATTAAGATAAAATTGAAGCATGTATATAGAAAGGTAAACAGGCTAATTTTATGATGATATTAAATTTGAAACAGAATTAAAACTGAGCAAAATAATTAAGCACTAAACATTAAACTAAAACAACATATAAATTAACTCTAACATTAGTCTCAACACAATATACTAAAAATATTTTAACCACAGAATCCATCCACACAAGTACATAAACTAAACAACATACATCAAACATAAAACTAACAAACAATCCAAACAAAACAAACTAACAACAGAGTAGCACTACATAAAGATCACTCTACTACTAATCACTAGCTGTAGCCTCATCGTCATCGTCATCACCAAAGGAAAACTCAACGTCCTTAGGATCAAAAAATGGTGTAAAGCTAGGAAAAGTAGGAAAACTAACATTATGTTCACCCTTCAGAAATCTGGTTAGGGCTTCATCATACTCTGCATCGTAACTACTCTTCCTCTGGGTATAATCAGATAAATGATATAGTTTTCTATCAATAGTATCTATCCTGCAGTGAGTTTGAAATAACTCCTGCTGCTGTTCTAAAAACTGATCATGCATTGATTCCCAGAAATCTTATGGTGGCTCAGTAGAAGTAGAGGGTCTAGAAGTAGAAGGTCTACCTGAAGTATGTGCAGAAGTAGAAGGAGCGGTCGATCTCTTCCCTCGAAGACTATCATAGATACTAACACTCTCCTTCCCAATTGGCTTAGTAGACTTCAGCTTCTGCTAAGAAATATCAGCACTGACTCCATCATTAACACATAACGAATAAATCAAAGAAGGAAATCTCAATCCAAAAGAAGTGCTGGATCTCGCAGTAGACTCCACAGAATCATAAATAATGCTTCCGACATCAATAGGCTTTCTCTCCTGAATGCAGTAATTTAAGATCGCTCGATCTCTAGTCACTTCACTCAGGTGGATGGAAGGTAACAATCTTGCAGAAATAAAGTAGTGTCATGCTTTAGATACACCATTCAGCTTGGAAGATTTAAAATTTACCCTTTTGTCGTTCATGATCTTCCAAGATCCATTACTGTCAGTCAAATAGGCAATAATCATATCCAAGTTACCCTCAGATGGTGATAATCCAGAATAATAGCACTCAATAGTCGGTGGTAGGCCATAAAATATGTTGATTCTTTCTGGAGTAAATCCTACTCCGATTCCTCAAACAAAGACTTCGGAATCTTCAGCATCCAGAAAATTTGCATAAAATTCTCGAACAATCGGGATAACAACAATAGCAGTAAAATAACAAAATTGTTGCCAGTTGTGCGCAACGATAATGTTTTCGATCATCTCCCCAGGATGATAAAAACTTCATTCCGAGATGAACTTTCTCGACGATGCAAGTTCGTGGAAGCGAAAATGCGCAGCCGCAGTTGGAAATTTGCTGCCATTAAAGTTTTCTCGTTCTTTCCCGCGCTTAGATTTTGGAGCCATCTAAACGTGAAAGAAAACAAGAACTAATTTAGGAATCAAAGATTTAAACTCTTTTTAAGTTTATAAAACTTAAAATAAGTTTAAAAATCCAAAGAAATCACTAAAAATAAAAAATTTTTCAAAATTTCGGTTCTTAGCAAAAACTAGGAAAATCTATGGTGAAAATCGAAAATAAATGGTTTAAAGTGTAGATCTGACCTTGAGACGAAGAAATCGAGTGGTTTCGCGCTCAAATCTTTGATGTTTTGACCTCAAAATGGATCTAGAGGATGTATTTTCATGAAAATGGGGAAGAAGATGAAGCTTAGGCGTCAAAAATGGCTTTTGGTGGTTTAAATGGTAATTTTCGGGTAGCAGGCCAAACTGGCGCTTAGGCGCCATTCTGGCGCTTAAGCGCCAGACTCGCCTTTCATAAATTTTTTTTTTTAAAATTTATTTTTCCACCAAAATTCATAAATTCAACTTCCAATTACTCATATCAGAGTAGGGCTTCAGTTTCTAACTTCCACATCATTTTTCAAAAATTTATAAAAATTAAATATTAAATCCACCAATCAAACATAAGGTTTTCAATCAAACTCAATAATTTCCATTTAAAATCTTCAATTTTGACTCAATACATTCCTGATAAGTACTACATTTGATTCAAGTTCCTAATACACACTCAATCATAACAAGTTCAAAGCAAATACAACACACATTGAACATGAAAGCAAATATACTAACAAACACAATCGATTCTCTCAATCGATACAACGACTCAACAAACCATAATAACTATCTCTTTACCAGAATATTCTAATCTTCACAAGGGAAATTGTGTATTCCACTTGCAAAGAAGACTAACGCTCTCGGGAAATCCGTAGCCGTCTTTTCATCAATCCACTTGTTCTTCGCATACATTTCAACTTGAGCATCTTGATAAGCCGCAATATGATCAAATTGAAGTTTCATTTGCCATTCTAGATGTTCAACTTGATGAAACATCTCATGAAGGTGATCTCCAATCCTTTCAAAATCTTCTTCAAACTTATCTAAACACTAGAAATTTTCTATAAACTTACAGCGATGAAACCATTGAAGTAGGGTTGAGGATCCCTTGAGACCTTGTCCCTAGCCTCTTCTCCATGATTTCTCCTTTCCATTTCTTCAAAAATTTCTCAAATCTCTCAAGAATGAAATGTAAGGGACGTAGTTCTGATTGTTTGATGGTTAGGGAAGAAGATGGGAAGATTTAAAGGGGAAATTTGTGTGAAAAACTGAAAAATTTTTTATTTTTGCACGACCCAGTAACCGTGGCGCGCGTCGAATATGGCGCCTAGGCGCCGGACCTATTGATACATAGTTGATTATGGCGCTTAGGCGCCGAATTCTGGCGCCTAGGCGCCGGAACTATGTTCAACTCTGTTTCACCTAATCGTCAAATTTTCAAAATTTTGTTCTCAAAGATAGGTAAGTTATACTGGTAAGATTAATTTAGACTCGATAACTCACATCGTAAACTATCATAATGAAGGCTAACTTGATCTCCTTTTTACTCATATTTAAAATAGAGTGATCCTATTTTTAAATCTTACATACCTCAAAATAATTTTCAGCCTAAGTCAACCAAGACTTATGAGCATCAAATTTTTCTAACGTAATATAAAATTAATCAAGATTGAGGCATAACCTTTCATTAAAATACAAAAACACAAGATAATTATGGGTTGCCTCCCACAAAGTGCTTGGTTTAACGTCGTCAGCCCGACTTAAGTAAATCTTTAATCACGTTAACTCAATTCATAAGCCTCTTTATAAATCTTCTTAATATCTCCCAAATAAGGCTTCAATCTTAATCCATTTACTTTAAAAAAATTTTCAGTTTTGGGATCTTTAATATCCACAGCTCCATAATGGTATACTTTCTCAACAAATAAAGGTTAAATCCATTTAGATCTTAATTTTCCAGGAAAAAGTCTTAAACGATAATTAAACAGTAAAACTTTTTGTCCAAGCTCAAAAATTTTTCCTGAAATTTTCTTATCATGCAACATCTTCATTTTCTCCTTATAAATCCTCGCATTTTCATATGATTCGTTTCTAATTTCTTCCATCTCATTTAATTGCAATAATCGTTTTTCTCCTGCTTTATTCAAATTAAAATTAAACTCATTTTATCGCCCAATAAGCTTTATGTTCAAGTTCTACAGGTAAGTGACAATGTTTACCATAAATTAACCGGTAAGGTGACATTCCGATTGGTGTCTTATAAGCCTTTCTATAAGCCCATAATGCATAATCAAGTCTATCAACCCAATCAGTTCTTTTAGGATTAACAGTCTTTTCTAAAATTCTTTTAAATTCTCTGTTTGATACTTCAGTCATTCCACTAGTTTGAGGGTGAGAAGCAGTTGCAATTCTATGTTTGATTCCAAATTTTTGAAGTAATGATTGAATTCTTATATTCCTGAAATGACTTCCACCATCAGTGATAATTACCTTAGGCATTCCAAATCTTGAAAATATCATTTTCTTTAAGAATTTAGAAACACTTTTGGAATCACGAGTTTTGTAAAGCAACAGCTTCAATCCACTTTGAAACATAATCAACTGCTAATAAAATATAAATTTTTCCAGATGATGGAACAAATGGTCCCATAAAGTCTAATCCCCATATATCAAAAATTTCAACTTCCAATATATAGTTTAAAGACACTTCATCTTTCCTAGATATATTTCACATCCTTTGACATCTATCACATGTTTTCACATATTGTCTAACATCTTTAAATAAGGTTGGCTAATAAAATCCAGAATTTAAAATTTTAAATGCAGTTTTATCTATGTCAAAGTGTCCTCCAAAATCAGAATCATGACATTTTTGAATAATAGCAAAAGTTTCTTCATAAGGTACACATCTTCGAATCATAGAATCTTTACTAATTTTAAATAAATGAGGTTCTTCCCAAATATAAGATTTAGCATCATATTTAAATTTCTTAATAAATTTGTTATCCAAGTCATAAGGTAAAATATTGCTAACTAAATAATTAACAATATCAGCATACCACGATGTTTTGTATCTTTGAATAACACATAAAAATTCATCAGGGAATTTCTCATTTATATTTTCTTCTGAAATAATATCATTTTTAATTCTAGACAAATGATCAGCAATTTGGTTTTCAGTTCCTTTTCTATCTACTATTTGAAAATCAAATTCTTGTAGAAGTAAAACCCATCTTATAAGTTTAGGTTTAGAATCCTTCTTAGATATTAGATATTTAATAGCAGAATGATCAGTATGAACTATTCATTTAGTACCAAGAAGATAAGGTCTAAATTTATCAAAGGCATATACTATAGCTAGAAGCTCTTTCTTAGTGGTAGTGTAATTTCTTTGTGTTTCGGTGAGAGTTTTACTAGCATAATATACAACTTTGAAAATTTTCTCATATTTTTGTCTTAATACAGCTCCAATTGCAAAATCACTTGCATCACACATTAATTCAAAAGATTTATTCCAATCAGGTACAACAATGATAGGTGCTTTTATTAATTTTTCTTTTAGAATATTAAAAGCATTAATACATTCTTCATTAAATTCAAATTGTGCATCTTTTTCTAATAAATGACAAAGAGGTTTAGCAATTTTAGAAAATCCTTTATATATCTTCTATAAAATCCAGCATGACCTAGAAAACTTCTCACATCAGTAACAGTTGTAGGTGGTTGCAATTGAGCAATAATTTTCACTTTTGCACGATCTACTTCCATCCCTTTTCGTAATACTTTATGTCCAAGTACAATGCCTTCTGTGACAATGAATTGACATTTTTCCCAGTTAAGAACTAAATTTGTTTCTTCGCATCTTTTCAGAACTTTGGCTATATTTTTCAAACAAGATTCAAAAGAAGTTCTAAAGACTGAAAAATCATACATGAATATTTCAATTCCTTTGTCAATCAAATTACAAAATATTAACATCATAGATCTTTGAAAAGTTGCAGGTGCATTACATAAGGCAAAAGATATTCTTCTAAAAGCAAATGTTCCATAAGGACTTGTAAATGTTGTCTTTTCTTGGTCCTCGGGAGCAATAAGTAATTGATGATAAACATAATATCCATCCAAAAAAAAGAAATATGAGTGTTCAGCTAATTTATCGAGCATCTAATCCAAGAAAGGTAAAGGAAAATGATCCTTTCTAATGGCTTTATTTAGTTTCCTATAGTCAATAGAAATTTGCCATCCAGTAACTTGTCTTGTAGGAATAAGTTCATTTTTATCATTAACAATGACAGTTACTCCTCCCTTCTTCGGAACACAATGAATAGGACTTACCATTGACTATCCGAAATAGGATAAATAATACCAGCATCTAACCACTTAATAATTTCTTTTTTAACAACCTCTTTCATAATAGGATTTAATCTTCTTTGTGATTCTATAGTAGGTTTAAAATTTTCTTCCATTAAAATTCTATGCATGCAAATGGAAGGGCTTATTCCTTTTATATCAGCAATAGTCCAACCAAAAGCTTTCTTATAATTCTTTAACACACCTAGTAATTTTTCTTCCTGGTCTTTACTCAGTTCAGAAGAAATAATAACAGGTAAAATTAACGAATTCCTAAGAAAAGCATATTTTAAATGGGAAGGTAACATTTTTAATTCCGGTTCAAGTGCTTTTTTAATTGAGGGTAAAAGTATATCATTTTGAGTTATGTCTAAAGTTTCCCAATTATCTTTAATAAAATGAGTCTCTTCTTCTTCTACTATTTCATCTTCATTAGTTAAAAATTCAAATTTTTCTTCAAAAATAACTTTACATTTTTCTTGATAATGTTTTTCAATTAAATAATCAATTATATCCATTTGATAACATTTCTCTTTATCAGGGTACTTCATTGATTTAAGAACATTGAATTTAATTTCTTGATCATTGACTCTCATGGTTAATTCTCCTTTTTACACATCAATCATAGCTCGTCCGGTAGCTAGAAAGGTCTTCCTAAAATAATAGGTATCTCTTTATCTTCTTCCATATCAAGTACTATGAAATCTACAGGGAAGATAAATTTATCCACTTTAACAAGGACATCCTCTATAACTCCTTTAGGATAAGTGATAGATCTATCTGCTAACTGAAGAGTTACAGTGGTGGGAATAATATCTCCTAAATCCAATCTTTGATAGATATAAAATGGCATGAGATTAATACTTGCTCCTAAATCACATAAAGCTTTTCCGCAAAATTTTTCTCCAATAGCACAGGGTATAGTGAAACTTCCAGGATCCTTAAGCTTTTCAGGTAATTTCTTTTGAATTATTGACCGCATTCTTCACTTAATGCAACGAGTTTCAAAAGCTTCAAATTTTCATTTTTTGCTTAAAATATCCTTCATAAATTTTGCGTAAGTTGGCATTTGTTCCAAAGCTTCAGCAAAAGGTATCTTAATAAGTAAGTTTCTTAAAAATTTCAAAGAACTTAGAAAATTGATGATCAAGTTTCGTCGTTTAAGTCTTTGAGGAAAGGTGGTGGTGGTTTTTCAACTTCCACATTAACAAGTATAACAGTCTGATCTTGACTAGGAGAGAGAGTTTCTTTAGGTTTTTCAATCTCTTCAACCTCAATCTCTTTTTCAATTTCATTATGCAATCTTTCTTTTAATTCATTTCCACTTCTAAGTTGCACAGCTTTAACTTGTTCATGTTCTTTTCCAGTTTCCTTTGGATTGATTTCAACATTACTAGGAAGTGTTCCTACAGATCTGTTATTAATTAAAGTAGCAATTTGCCCCATTTGATTTTCAATATTACGAATAGCAGTATTTTGATTTTGTAATTGATTATTCATTTGCATAATTAATTCTTCTGTTGATAACTTTTTCTGTTGATTATTAAATCTAGGAGGTTTATAATTTGAATTAACTTGATTATTCAAATTTCCAGTGAGATGAGATTGATTATTATCCCATTGTTGTTGTGAATTGTTCCAGTTAAAATTAGGATGATTTTTCCACCCAGGATTATAATAATTTCAATAAGGATTATTTTTACTTGCAATGGCTTGTAAAGTTTCAATGGTTTAAGGACCTTCAATATTAGCAGAATTATTATGCGAAATATTAATTGCAAAATTATCTAATTTCTTGGATATGGCTGCAACTTGTGAAGCTAAAATAGAAAAGACTTCATTATCTTGAATACTAGCCATCTTTTTAGGGTTAATCCTTTCAGAAGGCTATTGAAAATTTTTATTAGCCATTTCTTCAATTAATGTGCAAGCTTCTTCAAATGATTGACATTAAAGAACCTCCAGCAGCAGCATCAATAATTGATTTTAAAGATCCAATTAATCCATTATAAAATGTTTGAATAATCAACCAATCAGGTAAAGCATGATGAGGACATTTTCTTAATAGTTCTTTAAATCTTTCCCAAGTTTCATATATTGTCTCCCGTCAAATCGACTAAACGAAGTAATATCATTTCTTAATTTAGAAGTTTTAGAAGGAGGAAAATATTTAGCAAGGAATTTTTGTGCCATTTCAGCCCATGTTTTAATAGAACCGATCGCTAATGAGTTTAACCACATCTTTGCTTTATCTCTTAAAGAAAAAGGAAAGAGTCTAAGTCTAATAGCATCATCAGAAACATTGTTATATTTAAAGGTAGCACAAAATTCTAAAAAACTAACAAGATGTAAATTTGGATCCTCATTTGGTGATCCACCAAATTGATTGTTTTGCGCCATTTGAATAATAGACGGTTTAAGTTCAAAAGAATTAGCATCTACAATGGGTATTTGAATACTACTATGAAGTTCATCAACTGTAGGGTTAGCATAATCCCTTAATGGATTATAAACATTTTGATCATTAAGTTCAATTGGATTTTGTAAAGTAGTCATTTTTTGAAATTTTTGAATTTGTTTTCCCTTTTTAATTTTTCTAATTGTTCTTTCCAATTTAGAATTTAAAGGTATTAATCCTTCAGAACCAAATCTTCGCATAAAACAAGCAAAAAAATTTAACTATTTTATTTCTTTCTTCCTTTGATTTCTTCCCCAGTAACGGCGCCAAAAACTTGACCCGAAAGCCACGCTTAACGCAGTGATGTTGCTTCCAAAAGATAGCCAAAAAGCTTTGACTCGATTTATAATTAGCAGCTAGTGTATAAAATTAATATTATTTAAGTAATATTTTTACACACTAGGGATACTACGCAAGTATACGTATCGTTTCAAGTAATATAGGGTTTTTAAACAAAAGACCCCAGTATCGATCCCACAGGGAAGATTTATAGAAATAATTTTTTTATAAAGCGAAAGACAAATATAATAGTAAAAATATTTTGTTATTTTGATTATAATTACTATTTAATTTACTAGATGCAATTTAAAGAAATCAATAATAAGAAAATGATTTTATAAACTCTATAAAAAATAAACAACTTTTGTTCCTTCAATTAATCTAAGATTTTTAAGATAATTTAATATTCGTTGGAGAATTTAATTTATGGTATTGTGCCTAATAGAAGCATTCCTATTCTTTACCCTTTGATCCAGGTGCAAAGAACATTGACTAATTTACAGAATAGGTCCGGATGTATTGTTTGTAGTAATGGGTTAATCTAGGCTCACACTTCAAGATGTCCAAGGGTGGCTATGGTCGGCCCTACTAATGACCCTTTCCTAGTCTATAAATCAAATTATAAGAATTTAGTCTGTCACTCTAAAAACTTATCAATTCTACGCCCTTTAAATATTATCTTCCTATTTATTTGTACTTCACCATGAATAGCCCGCACATTGCCTTCGACTACCCAAGGATTCATGTGACATTTACAAGTTAAGAGTTCTCCTACAAGGTTTTTAAACTCTTCAACAGGTTTTAACAATTCAAACGGCTAATTTAAAAAGTAAAGTAGGATCAGGTATAATGTCATCACAATGTTTTGAAAATATTTTGAATTTTAATTCTCCATCGAATCTTTATATTATCTTATCTATCTCTTCATAAATGAAGTAAGAAAGAAACTAACTACTCAGAACACATTGAAAATAAATAACAAAACATGATAATTAAACTTTGAATCAAATATAAAATATACTTATCTCAAATATTTCTTCTACAGATCTTCTGATTCCTACTAACTCCATAGTGTAATGAACTTCAGATGCAATAACTTGAAAATAAACTCACTAAACTAAACAAAAGTGGCCCTAAATTTCTCTCTCTAATTCTCTCTCTAAGGATGAGAGATCTTAAAGTAGATAAGAGAAGGGGTACAATGGGAGGGGCACGTTTTCTGAAGAATTGGACCTCTATTTATAGGCTCCAAGAGTTGCCTTGAGGCACCTCTTCAAAACATGTCCACATTCAATGAATCTTCTAGAAGGTCGGTCTGGCGCCTAGGCACCGGAATCTGGCGCCTAGGCGCCGGACACCGCGTCCAGTTCTTCGCACCTCTTCACTTTGGCTCACACCTCTTAGCGATTAAAACCATTTTGGAGCATCCAAATGCAATGTATCACATGTCCTATTATCAAGGAACAACTGTCAGCCTTCTAAAATGTCCAATAACCGCTCACTCCGTCAAAATAACTGATCAAACGTTGTCAAAAACTTCACAGTTTTCGTATTGAGTCTGGCGCTTAGGCACCAGTTTCTGGCGCCTAGGCGCCAGGCCATAATTTTTTATACTTTTGGTATTTTGCTCCATTTTTGCTCCTTTTTTCTCCTTTTTCCTTCTTAGACCTTTTTACATTGCCTACATCCAAAAATACAAAAAATACCTTTCATTAAAGCATAATATCCTTAGAAATTAATAAGAATTAAGGCATAAAGAAATAGGTATTTTTTATAGATCACTAACCACCCTAATCGAACTAGAACTACTAACAACTTAAGGGTATTGGTGGCAACAGTCTCGCCAAGAATTGGCGAATAGTATCATCAGTCCCAAGCCGCAACTCCAACGGAGATTTTACGCATTGGCAAAGGGGATACTATTCTAAACCCTCTTTTTTAAGCACACATAAGCATTATTATCATCGTCCTAACCCCAACCACCCTACTTACAGCCTTGCTTGATGGCCCCACATATAGCCTAAAGGGGCTATATGTGCACACCTACACATCCCCTGTAGGTGCGGACATTGAACCAAGAAGCAAGGAGAAAATCAAGGGACGGGGGAACAAGGCAAGGAGAGAGGAGAAAACAAATCACCTAACACAAAATCGTAAAACAAGGTGAATTGTTTCTTAAAATCAATCAACTCAAGTCAATCACCCCGGACTCCCGACAATTCTCACTCATCCTAAAGGGAAAGACCTAAAAGTGTCGTTGCTCTCATGGAGTGACCTATACCCCTATGGTGGTGCCGAACCCATTCCAAGACACTCAAGTAAGGGCAAAAAGAGAAACATAAAATAAAGCTGCGGGGAAGGAAAGTAAAGTGCAGTGAAGTAGAAATGAAGTAGAAAAGAAAAAGAATGAACCCAACCAAGAAGAATCAGGCAGCATAACTGCGTAAAAAAATGAATTTTTCACACTTACAATTTGTATAAAAAGAAATGCCGCAAGAATATGTATATGTAACAACCAATATTTCCATTCATCCCAAGCATGTATAAAGCATGTTAGAACTCTCAAAACCATATGATAGCTTGCATGAAAAAGAAAACTTCAAATTCCTACAAGTAAGACACACTTTTATGCTTGGAGTGAGGTGAAACACGTGTGCAGTTATAGCTTTGATGTTGTATATGTGAATATATGTTGAAATAGATGAAAAGCAAGCACAAATAACTTCAAATTTTGATGTTTCATGATTGGACATGCTTGAATCCGAAAATTGCAAATACTTCACCAAGTTGTTTCATGTGTATGCAAACCAATGCAAAGCACCAAATTCCTGTGTATTCTCATAATAACACTTAAACCCTTATGCATTTACAAATTCAGCACCTAAATATCTCAGATTTACTAAATAAAAGATCCAAACGTTTCAGATTTTACCAAAAGAAGACACAAATGTTTCAGATTTTGCAAATTAGCCACCCCAAAATAAACGATTGGAATCATTCAAGATATTAGCCATGTAAATATATATGAGAAATTGAATGGTATGTATGTAAAAATAAAAATCCCCAATTTAATGAAATAAATATATAAATTTCCTTTCTTTTCTCAAATAATTTTGCATTGCGAGCATCTCCGACATCCTTCACATTTTCCAAAAATTTGTTTTCAATTTGCACAACTAGCTCATATGTTCCAATGCTTTCATTCTATAACCATTCTCATCATTTTTATATGGAGAGTCGGGTCAAAAACACATCGAATTTAATTTTGTCAAAATTTCGATTCCCAATCGATTGTTTCAAAATTTAATTTCAATTCTGATTAATTTTGAATTAAATAAAAGTTCGAGTGACGTGAATTTCAGTTTTCAAAAGTGTCGAGGGTCTGAATTATGAAATTCATGTGTGCGGCGAAGTGAATCATGTACAAGGCAACCCTAAGGCTTAATGATCCTATGGGGACTCATTTTGAGCTCCGTCGTGTTAATGTTGACCTTATAAATGTTAGAGGCCGGCAATTATACATGTGCAACTTAAAAAGGAGTAAAGAGTCAATTCGAGTTTCTTAAACAAGGTGGGTCTCATCTCTAGTCCTCTAGAATAGTCAAAAGGAAAGTCCTATGGCTAGATCCAAAACACTAAGGAGAGAGAGATCAGACCTCACCAAAAATGAGGTCAACAAGCCTTTCTAAAAAAGTAAAAAGTTATTTTTTTCTGATTTCTTTGTTAAGAGTATTTAGTATTTTTTTCCCTAAGAGTTAGATATCTCGGGGCTTAATCAGGCCCTACATTACTTGATAACGATATGTATATTATGGACCAAAAATATATACGGTTTTTGCTATATAATTTTACCAATTTTGGGTGATATTGCACTTTAAAGAAAGATATTTTTCATAATTTTTTACAGGTATGATGATTTTAGGTGATTGGTGTGAAAAGAAGCAAAAAAGAATGAATCTGGAGCAAAAAGAAGTAAAAAGAAGCAAAATGGTGAAAAAGTGTTCTGGCGCCGCCGGTGCCTAAATCCAGAGAGTTCAGAATTAATTGCACGATAGAGCGTCGCCGGCGCCCGAAGTCAGTAGAGTTCAAATTTGAAGAGTTTTGACGACTTTTTGAAAGGATGCCTATGGAAACTCTTGTATTTCGTCTCTATCTTATAAGTAACTGTTTTTGGACGAAAAGAGAAGAGTTTTGGTGGTGTCTCTTACTTTCTTTTTGTTTCTCTTAGTGTCTTAATGTGTTAGGTTTTAGGAGAATTGAGTGTAGAGTGAGAATTTGAGGGGAATTCTTCTCTAAGGAGGGAAGGAGAAGAGGTAAAGTGAGAGATTGCTTCTTCCTTTCCATTCTAAAGAGAGAATTAAGTGTTGTAAAAAAGAGAGAAGAGGATTCAAAGGAACATCAGGGGAATTGTATTGGGGAAGAGAAAGAGATAAGTTTTATTTTCTTTTGTGGTTTGTATGACTTTTCTTTTATTTATAAAATCCATGTTTTATTGTATCTTCTCCATGAATTCTAAGTAGTCACCCTTGTCTTTCTTCTTACATAGAGATGTGATGATAGATTGATGTGGATTTGATGTGCTTTTAATGTAATGAAGAAATTGTGATGGTTTTTTATTTAAAATTTAATTTACTTTCGATTTGGCCAATTAAAATGTTAAATTATGTTGTTGAACATTAAGTTTGAAAGGATTTAATGTCCTACAACAATAATGAAAGATCCATTCAATTTCTATGGATGAGTTGCATAGTTCGTGGGAATTGAGTGCAAATAAATAGGGAAATGTGTTTTGATGGACTTCAATGTGGAGATTTCAGGGTGATAAGCTGAAATCCCCAAATTGGTTCTAAGATTAGTAACTAATATCAAAGGTTAGCCTTCGGGTGAAGGGTGAGTGGGAGCTCCGAAGTGAGAGCCGGTATCCTCCCTGCCTAGCCTTATAGTTAGTGACTAAACTTAGAATATGTCAATGTTCTTTACTTGCTTAGAAGAGGGGGTACTCTTTTAAGGGTAAAGAATCATCCATGCTCCTATTTGGCACAATAATATAGATAATATTTCCATATCAATTCACACATCATATTCTGATTGTAAGAGGAAAGATACTTTTCTTATATATCAAAAATCTTTCAAATACTTAGTTTAGTGAGTCTGTTAGTTGATTCTGTTCTTAAAGTTGTTAGAAGTAATTGTAGTTTAGTTAATTGTTATTGTTTCCTGCATAATAGTAGTAAGTAGTAAACTTTATTGTGAATTAAATATCTGATTTTAGTGCTACGTTACTTTTATTGTCAACGCTTTCTTATATATATTCCAAATTTCTCTGTAGATCGATTCCAGGACTCCATTAGAGCCCTGTATTACTTGATATGATACGTATACTTACGTTGAATGCTTGGACTTAACAAAATTATTATAAATCTATAAATTTGAGTTCATAAATTCTTGCAAAATATAAGTCGATTGCATCAAGTTTTTGTGTTGTTGCCGGGGATTAAATCTTCTAGCAGTGGTATCAAATTCTTGTATTTTTAAGTTTATATAAAGTCGAGCAACAATATACTTATGTAGAATCTCATTTTTATAATAATATCAATTAAAACTCTTATTTGCATAAACATAAAGTTTTTGGTATCGTTGTAAAAAAAGAGATATCATTAAAAATAAGTATAAAATTCATTTATAAAATATAAGCAAAAATATCTGGGATCAAGCATCTCATTTCTTCTAAAAATATTGCCTACACGCTGACATCGATCACTTTTTTAATATAAATATTAACATCCTTAAAAATTGTAGGCTAGTAAAATCCAGATTACAAAATTTTAAATGTTATTTAATCAACACCAAAATATCCCCCAAAATCAGAATCATGATATTTTTGAATAATTTCATAAGTTTCTTCTAATGGTACACATCTTTGAATAATTAGATCATTTTCTTGTTCATATAAAAATAGGTCATCCCAAAAATAAAGCTTAGCTTCAGATAAAAATTTCTCCTCTTTTGGTATGTCAAACCATAGGGTATTATGCCACTAACAATAAAGTTTACAATGTCGGCAAAACACGCCACTCATTAATAGTGAACAATTTTTCATCAGAAAAATGTTCATTAATTTCTTCATCATAACAGAGAGATTTTTCATTTTCAAGCCGAGACATATGATCAATAATTTGATTATCAGCACCATTCCTATCTATTATCTCAAAGTCAAATTCTTATAAATGAAGAATACATCTTATCAGTCTGGTTTTGCATCCTTCTTTTTCATTAAATATTTAATAGCAGAATGGTCAGTATGCACTACACATTTTGTTCCAATTAAATATGATCTGAATTTATCAAAAGCAAATACTATAACTAATAACTCTTTTCAGTTTTGGTATAATTAATTTGAGCTTCATTAAGAGTTCTACTAGCATGGTAGATTACTTTGAAAATCTTGTCATGTGTTTGTCCTAAAACAACTCCAATAGCACAATCACTTGCATCACACATTAATTCAAAATGTTTTTCCTAATCTAGTGGAACAACAACTGGTGCAATGATTAATTTGTCTTTTAAGAGCTCAAAAGATTTTAGGCATTCTTCATTAAAATTAAAAATTGTATCTTTTTCCAATAACTGGCATAGTGGCTTATCAATTTTTGAAAAGTCTTTAATATAACGCCTGTAGAATCCAACATATCCTAAAAGATTCCTAATCTCCCTTACATTTGTTGTCCAAGGTAAATTAGCGATCACTAGAATTTTTGTAGGGTCTACTTTCATACCTTTTTCAGAAATGTGATGCCCTAAAACAATTCCTCCTGCTACCATAAATTGTCATTTTTCCCAATTCTGGACTAAACTTGTTTCTTCACAGCATTTAAGAACTTTAGATAAGTGTTCTAAATCTGATTCAAATGAAATTCCAAACACTGAAAAAATTATCCATAAACACTTCAATTTCTTTTTCAATTACGTCACAGAAAATTGCTGTCATACATCTTTGAAATATAGCAGGAGCATTAGATAAACCAAACGACATTCTTCTAAAAACAAATGTACCGTAAAGACTCTTAAAATTTTTTTTATCTTAATTCTCAGGAGCAATTTTCATTTGGTGATAACCAGTATATCCATTTACAAAACAATAGTATTTATGCCCAGCTAGTTACATCCAATATTTGATCTAGAAAGGGTAGTGGAAAATGATCATTCTTGGTGGCAAGATTTAATTTTCTATAATCAATGCTTATTCGCCATCCTGTAACCTGTCTTGTTGGTATTAGTTCATTCTTTTCATTAATAATATAGTTACTAATCACCCTTAAAATTAATTTTTTATATCATTTTTAACTAATATTTTAAGGATATTACGCTTTAATGAAAGGTTATTTCTTATGTTATTGGTTGCAAGTACAAGAAAATAATTTTATGAAGAAAAAGAATCAAAAAGGAGAAAAAGAAGTAAAAATGAGTCAATTGAAGAAAAGAAGAAAATAAGGGCTGACTCTGGCACCCAGGCGCCAGACTCAGCAGGGAAATCTAGAGAATTTTTGGACGGTTTTGTGATAGTTATTGATGACTTAGAAGCAATCTAGAAGCCTTTGGACAATTTCCCATATGTTATTAAAAAGATACAATTAATTTAGACACAGGGAATCAGTCATTCAACGAAGAGGTGCAATTCAAAACCTGAAGGGACGCGTCCATTCGTGCAGGAGACTGGCGCCTAGGTGCCAAATCTGGCACCCAGGTGCCATAGTTACCTTCTAGAATATTCAACAAATTTGGACGAATTTTGAAGAGGTTCCCGAAGTAACCCCTGGTCATTTTCGAAGCTCTATAAATAGAGGACAATTCTACAGCAATATGTGGTCGTTTGAAGTGTGTAAGTGTTAGAAGAGTGAAAGAGGTATGCCATTTCATTTAGTTAAGGAGTGTTTAGAGTTATTTACTTTTCTTTAGTGAGAGTTCAGAATGTTTATAGTGTGATTGCTTTTGAAGTCATGTAGAAGTCAGTCGGAGTCAGAGAAACTTCAAAGGATTGCTTGGATATTATTTTAGATAAGTATTTATAAATTGGTTCTTACGTTTTGTACTTTGAATTTGAATTATAAAAATTTGGTTTGCGGTGTGAATCCTATGCTTTCAGAGTAGTCTTCTTGTCTTTCTCCATACGAATATGAAATGATTTAAATAAAGATTTAATTTAGTTTTGAGAACTTATTTTCTTCATCAATAATTTGTGATGTTACTTTACCTGATTTTCATTTACACTATAACTTGATCACTTGTAATGTTAAAACTTGCGGAGAGTTCTTAAGACCTGACCGTGAGCTAAGAGTTTTTAACTTGTAAGTATCACATTTCCCTTGGAAAGGTAGATGGTAAATCCTTGAAGGGGGAGGTGCAAATAAATAGGGAGATAATCTTTGAAGGGCGTAGAATTGAATATGTTTTTAGAGTGATAGGCTAAATTCTATCAATTTGGTTTAAGAGGAGGTGATGGGTCACTAGTAGGCCCGACCATAGGCACCCTTGGGGGAGAAACTAGAAGTGAGAGCCTAGAAATCCGTCCCTTACTGCTAACAATACATCCAAATCCAATCTTCTAAAACTAGCCAATGTTCCCACATTTTAAGTTCTCAAACTAATTTAGATGTTTACTAATCATTAAATCTTTCGTATGGGGAAAGAATTTTTGTTTCTTGTGATAAAACATTTAAATTACTACTTTATTTCCAACTGCTACTTTAATAACTTGCATATTCATACTTGTTAATTGATTAGTTTATAAATAGATTTTTCATCTTTCTTAATTATTTGTACTTAACCTTCCCTGTGGGATCGATATATGGGCCTTAATTAGAAAGCTTTATATTACTTTAAACAATACGTATACTTGTGTAGTACCCCTAGTTTGTGATTTAAATTTATTTATAAAATTATTAATCTTTAAAATATAGTACATTAGCCGCTTAATCTAATTTGGGGTCACATTTTTCCATAATTTTATAAGCTATTTTACTTGCGTAATTGCGCTGGGGTCAGTTACTCCTCCTTTCTTAGGCACACAGTGAATAAGACTAACCCATGCACTATTTGAAATATGGTAGATAATTCCAACATCTAACCACTTTATAATTTCTTTCTGTACAACTTCTTTCATAATATGATTCAATCTCCTTTTAGGATCAGCCTTGGGTTTGCAGTTTTCTTCCATAAGGATTCTGTGCATACAAATTGATGGACTGATTCCTTAATATCAGCTATGGTCCATCCAAAGACTTTCTTATATTCTTGACTAAGTCCAACAGTCTCATTATCTTCAAACTTCCTTTTTCTATTGAGAATATCCTTCATAAACTTTACATAGTTTGGTAATTGTTCTAATGCTTCAGCAAATAAAATTTTAATTGTATGTTTCTTAAAAAATTCCAAGAATTTTGAAAATTGCTTATCCAACATTTGTTGTCGAAATCTCTGAGGAAATGGTGGTAGTGGCCTTTCTAAATCAATTTTTTTAGAGAAATAGGTCTTTCCAAACATTTCGAAGCATCCTCTTTTGAAACTTCAATATCTTCTTTCTTTACTACAATCTCTTTTTGAACTCTATCTTCCAACTCTCTTCCACTTCTTAGTTGACACAGCTTTTACTTGCTCTTTATTTTTGTCTATTGGATTTTTCTATTTATTACTCGGAAACATTCCTTGGGATTTATTACTTAATGAATTGACTATTTGTCCCAATTGATTTTCAATATTTCTAATTGTACCTCATTGACTTTGTAATTGATTTCTCATTTATAACATCACTTCTTCTATAGACAACTTCTTCTCTTTAAACAATGGTAAATCAAAATAATCAAAATAATCTAAATGAACTCGCAAACATAAACTACACACCCTCCAACAACAACCATTTTCCGATTTCCAAGTCTTGTTTTTAGAATTTTCCAACAGGTTCCTTCATGTCTTTTCAAATTATGTCCATATTCAATGAATCCTCCAAGAGATGCATCCATTCAAGAGTACTTTAAATTAATTTTGGCACCAATATGAGGTTACTTACATTTGTACTAAGAGATGCCTCAAACACCTCTTCAAAATAACTCCAAAAATTATTTAAATGCTCTTAAGTAACTGTCGCACGTAAACACGAGTTCTCGGCGTTTAGCCACGAGGATCCTGACATCTAAGCTCAGGCTCTGGGTACTTAGCCGTAAGGCTCTGGCGTATGAGCGCGAGTTCGGGCGCTTAGCCTCCATAGATCAATTTTGCACATTTCTTCATTTTTCTTTAAATTTGATCCTTTTTCACTCCTTTCATTACATTCATCCATTTAATCATACCTGCAAAATAATACACAAAATACCTTCCATTAAGGTGCATTATCATAAAAAATAGGTATAAAAATGTATATAAAAATACTATATATTTTAGTTGTATCAATAATCAAAGAACAAAATGAAAATATAAGGGGAGAGAGGATCACCTTGCTTAATTCCTTTAGAGAATTTGAAAAAGCCACATTGATTACCATTAATTAAAATAGAGTAGTAGTTAATATCCAAAATCCTTTTGATAAGATTGCAAGAAGTATGATTAAAATCCCTAGCTTTAAAAACATCTAAAATGAACTCCCATCTAAGATTATCATAAGCTTTTTGAATATCCATCTTAAAAATAATGTTCCCTCCTCTGCCCTTCTTATCTAAATCAAGAACTAAAACTTGAACAATAAGGGCATTTTCAGCAATGCTTCTACCTTTAATAAAAGTAGATTGTTGCTCTAAAACTAGCTTTTTAAGAAAAGGTTGTAGATTACTTAGCACAATATTGGAAACCGCCTTAGAAATAACAGTATTGAGACTAATATGTCTGAAAGCCTCCTAATGTAGACCATCTTTAGCTTTGGGAATAAGAACTAAGTTAGAAATTTTACAATATCTAGGTAGATCAATACCTTTAAAAACATCTTGAATAGCAAAAAAAAACATCTCACATCCCAACAAACCTTATAGAAAGTAGTAGTAAAACCATCTGCTTCAGCTGATTTATTGCTGTCAATACTATCCAAAGCCTATTTAATCTCCACCTCATCAGGAATAAAAGTAAGATCATCATTACCAGTAGAAGCATAATCATTAGCAAAAAGTTTAGCATTAATATTATCCATAGCACTACTATCATTTTTGAAAAGTTCAGAATAATAATCAATACCATCAGCTTGAATGAGATCATGATCATAAAGAATATTAGCATTATTTTATTTGATTTTAATGATATTGTTATTCATTCTTCTATTTTTAATAAAAGCATGAAAATGGTAGAATTCCTATCTCCATCAAGAAATATATGCCCATAGCCTTTTGTTTATAAAAGGACTCTTCCATATTAATAACACTAATAAGTGTATACTGACTAGCAAATAAAACATGATGCTCGGTTATTGCTAAAATCCTCCTCCAACAATTTCAAATTAGTCTCGGTAGAAGGAATTAAAGTGTTAAGATTCCCAAAAATCTCCTAATTCCACTTCCTCAACTTAGCCGCCAGGTTCTTATATAGAAAACACCATCTTCTGTCCATATTGCCCTTAGTATCCAATAACCAATTATCTTTGACAAACAGTAAAAAATAATGATGAAGAGTCCACATATTTAAAAATCTAAACTAATCAACTTTAGGATTAGAATCCAAGTTAACAGTAAGAATAATAAGCGCGTGATCATATCAGACAATAGAGGGATGAGTCACTGAAGTAGCTGGGAAAGAATCCATCCAAGAAGCATTAGCCACAAATCTATCCAGCCTCTCAAATGTCTTACCATGATACCAAGTGAATAAGTTACCATTAAAACAAAGATCAAACAACTTTACATCTAAATAAACATCATTAAAATCAGTAATAAGCTTTTGATTATATTTAAGTTTATCCATAGAATTTTAGCAACAAAAAAATAAAAAAAACTAATTTTTACTATGGATTTAATGAAATTAAGTAATTTTTTATTTGTGCTATAGCTTTATCAAATAACACATATGATAATTAAACTTATTAATTATGATGCATTAATAGTAATGATGATTTGACCAAATAAAAGAATGATTTAATTTTTTGAATTTTGGTTGAAAAGTGAAATATTAAAACACAAGGAATATTTGTATTTGTATGTGCATAATGATGAAACATTCTGCATATTATTTTTTCATTTAAAAATTATAAAATGTAGTAATATATAATAAATTCAATCATTTAAAAATTTTTGATAGGAAATAATTAATTTAATGTATTAAATTTATACACAGAACTTCATGCAAGAATTTTTAAAATGAGATTGATTTTTAACAAGCCAAATGAAATGGATAAAATAAATATTTATATATTAATTAATTTATGAACATATTAATTTAAAGTTATGATATAGATGTTTTAAGATAGATCAAACCTTACTTACATTTCTGAAGCTTGATAATACTTAATTTGATATATCTAAAGTAAGTGTGTTTCTAAAGCACTTGAACAATACATGAGAGCATCCAATCATATGATTGTTATCATCGAAACCAAATTTTGAGTCATGGGGCTCATGAGGCTAACAAGCCCCATAAAAAAACTATCAAAGTATGTTTATGATCAAACAAATGATGAATATTTTTATCTCATGTGCTTGAAAGCTTAATTTACACTTAAAGATAACAAACATATCATGGAAATATTAATGATTTTATGGCACATAATCTAATTTTGATTATTGGAGGCTAGTATATCAATCATCAAAAAGTAGTAATGCACTCAAAGTTTAAATTGAAGCACACAAAAAGGCTAAGATAACACCAAAAGAGAACTTCAAAGTTTTGTTTCATTTTGTACTTATATTTATTTCTAAGGAATTTGAAACTTAAGAATGATTAAACCTCACATGTACTAAAGTATGTTGTATGTATTACAAAACATAAACTATTCTAAAGATTAAAAAATAATATTAGTTCATAGATTTGATCACAATCATAACTATAATCTTTATTATTCATATAATCTTAATTATACTAATGATCATGCTCTCAACTGTACAGATGATCCATGAAATGCTCTTCTTGATATAATCACTAAAAATACAATCATTATACAAAATTTTCACTTTATTTTAAAAGTTAATATGACAATTTTCTTATGTATAATCCTATATATAATAAAATTATTATAAATATGATTAGTTATAATTCTAGAAAAATTGTACTTTTAATCATCAACCATATGCATAATCATTTAAGGAATTCAAGTGGCTTAATGACTCTATTGACTATTATTTCGCAACTTATAATGGAAATGATGTACTTTAAACTTTATTTTATCTTCATATGACCTATAAATACTCTTTATAATAATAATTAATGAAATTTATTTTTTTGAACTTGCACGCTTCTTACACATATGCTATTTATCTTTATCTTACAAGGTATAAGCTTATTTATGCAATTTTTAATGTATAGTCTTTGAACTTTAGAACACAAATAAAAAATTCTCTTTAACTAATTTGTCGAGTCCTAAAAACTCGTGCTAGCACTTTAAAAGGGAGTTTTAAGTTTCTTTTTCCTAGTAAATGAAATATCATAAGTGGGTTTCACCACAAGCTATTAACAAAGAGAGGGTAATGTAACCTTTGAAGTGATATCAATAAGTGGGTGAGGTCGACTATGATTGAAATATAAGTTTGATTGACATAACTACATTTACATTTTTAAAATTTATTTTCTTAAAAATATTGTCATACGTCTTTATAGCAAATTATTTTTAATTTCGATTCCTAAATACTCACGCTCACAATCACATGGAGTTTTCAATGTCTTATTAGAATCTTAAGAAACTTGGTTCACTCTCTCTTAGTTCATGTTTTACTCTTTACAAATATGCCATATAATGTTTAGTTGCTCACTCTAAGTGATAACATTATAAGTGGGTCCAAATTTTTGCTTTATTATAAGATGATAATAAAAAGACACTAGCAAATAAGAGAGAAAATTTTAGATAGCTTGAGAACTAATTGGTCTTAATTTGTTTGATTAAGGTAGTGCTAGCTTGATAGCAATTGAAACAAAAGGCACCTACTGACAAGAAATATGGCTTCAAGTAATAAAGGGATGGCTTAAGTTCATTTAAGAGATGGTACTGGTTCACAATGAGATAGTGAGGACCAACATGAGAATTTATGGGTCCTGCCCATTAGTTTTGGGTGGTTATAACCTAGTGAAATTCAATTAAATGATGTCACAAACAAATAACAAAGATATTGCAAACTAGTAGAATAGTTGATGAGACATGATGATGCCAGCTAAATGTCAGCCAAATCTTTGATGAATGGAGTCTAATCAGCTTAGGAAAACTTCTATAGTCATGAAAATACCCAAAGTAACTTTTCCATATCCAAAGGTGAAGCCAATTGGGCTTAAGCTTGTTTGTTGTTAAGTTTTGACTATAGGATGGTCTCTGAGATTATTGCAAATTTAGATTGGCTAGATTAAGGTTTCTAAATTGTCCTTAGAGGACTTATTAGTCCCACAAGAATGACCATTCTAGACCTAAAAGGAGAAGCCGTGAAACTTGTGTGCACAAAACTAGCATCCAATTTAGGAGGCCTCACAATGCTCAAAGTCATGTTAACAAAATTCCTTTTCTTCAACTAAAAAAAGAAAAGAAAACAAAACGGTAGAATGTAGCTCTTCATTGCTAGCACAATTAACACCTTGATGCTTAACTCGATAAAAAATAGAGTACTTTGTTCCTAACATAGATCCTTATATTATATATACCTTTTTCCATAATTTTGCAAGGTTCTCATTATTGTAATCCTAGTAATTAGCTTTATTAATAGTGCAAAATTATTTGATATTTTCTTCTATAAATTTCATTTAGAATTTTAGTATTGTATACACTTTTTAAAATTTATTTATTGCACTGATATTTACTTTTCTTAAATTGACTTTTTTTTTCTTCCAAAAAGAAAATTTGAAAGATTGATCATTCAGTAAAAAATTAGATTAAAGTACATATAAGTAGTAAATACAAATTTATAGTATTTACTAAGGGAGTATTTGTTTTTGTGTAATTGTAGTAAAGTGGAGGGAGTGTAAGGGTTTTAAAAATTTTATCCTTTAGTTCGATGAAATCACAATGCATAATAAATTGCTTTACCGGGGTATAATCGGCCTTGCCACACAACCAACGACTTTCTAATGTCATCGCTTGCCCGTAGCCACTGCCCCAATCACCTCACCTATGCTATATCGTTAAACATTTATCTATATAAACCAAAAATTTTTAAAATATTTGGAATGCAATACATTGTTTGGATAATTACATACAAACCACCCAAAATATTGGCATTGAAAAATTAACCATCCAGGTGATTTTTTGGAACCACTAAACTGATTTGTTTACATGTGCGACAATCAAATTAAATTATTGAGAGTTTGATAAAATTAAAAAATATGAGTTGGGGTTTTACCATAAATTTTGATATTCGAGTTAGAATTTGAAATTTTGGATGAAAGTGATTGGTTGATTTGTAAATAGCAGTTTTCGTGTGGTCGGTGTATTATGGATTAAACCCTAACTGCGTGTGTAGTGGAGAATTTTTTTATGTTAAAAATGATGGGATATTTTCGGGTTCTGCTCGGCCCAGGTCTTCTAAGATGAATTTATGTGTTTTAATGAGGAAGTAAACCCTAAATATTACATCAGAACTCCGCAGGTAGCTCTATACGTAGAGACGTCGCGGCAACGCAAATTAATATGGGACTGGGCTCCCATCCACTGATCGCGATATATGTAATATTTCTTGGGATTGAGTGTGGATTGAGAAGGAGAAGGAGAAGGTGAAGAATGCCTTTGGGAAAATATTACTGCGATTACTGCGACAAACAGTTTCAGGACACACCAGCCGCCAGGAAGCGCCACCTCTCCGGTGTCCAGCACCAGCGCAATCGCACCCTCTGGTACGACTCTGTCAAAGGTATCCATTTCGATTTAGTGTAAACTCAAATTGTTCTCCCTTATTTGAAAATCAAAATCGGTTGGATTATAATCGGGTAAACTTTGTTTTGAGTTTCGATTATGCCAGAGTCACAGTGGGGCATTCTTCTTCATCACGATGTGATTCTAGATAAGGGTGTCTGCCACCATTTTGTTCGCTTGGTAAGGATCTGGAATTTTCTCCATTGGGTTCTAAAACTGAGATTTTGAAGTGCATGGAAACCCTAGTATGTGGTGTTGGCGAATTCTCTGCATTCTTCTTTGTGTTTGGTTGGTGAATTAGTCAGTGTCCTGAACTTGCATGAGTATATCTTCTCTTGCTAAGCATAATTTTCTTAAGTTTAAGTGATTTTCCATGATCATCTTTAGCCCATTGATTTATTTCTTCATTATTGCCTATCGCTTTATTACATTTGCTGGACAAAAGTCCGTTTTGTTTTCATATACATGCACACAGTCTAATGTTATTCATACTAAACTTTACTTCAGCATGTCACTGCATTTTAAACAGAGAATCATGAAGTGAAATATGTATATGTTCTTATTTTCTTTGTAGATTAATTTCTCATCAATTACACCAAAAGCAAATTATGAAGATATAATTATGGGCAAACAATATTTCTTTCAACTTAATTCCCCCAAACAAAACTCAGACAAAAGGATCACATTCATATAAGGGAAAAAGAAGAAGAAGAGATGAACAAGAATAAGACGACTCAGATGACTAGAGATCCAATGCACTAGTGGAGAAGATTTGTTACCCTTTAACTGCCATGGTAAGGTTAGATTTGGCTGCCAGGGAAGTTACAAACCATCCAAACATGCCACATTTTAGGATATAAGAGCATTTCCTAGTAGCTATGTTGAGCAAATGACTAAAATCAAAATCGTCATCATTGAGATCGTCCACAATATTCTTTACTCATAAAGATGGTAAATCACAACAAACTACTACATGTTATGTTCACACCACTAATATATATATAAGAAAAAGACGGACAGATTCAAATCCTTAATACTCTCAAATAACCATGGCTATTGCTACTTTAATAAAGAGATAGACAAATATTTATCCCTTGAATTACATCACAAAGAAAGACAAAAGGCCTTTTCAATGCTTTCACATCTCAAACTCTTAAAAAATAATAGCATAGATTGCATAAGGATATTAGGCTCATATTTGAGGTCTCATCATTCTTTGATTTAATTATAAAAAATTCACGTAAAATCACCCCCAGCTTAACAATGACCGGAACAAAACAAGTAAGCCTCTTAATAGGGAGGAAAATCAACTTCGCTAAAGCCTGAAAGGCAACAACCTAATATCTTAAACACAATTTTTAGATTCATAAAATATTAAATGAAGCTTATACTATGAGATTGTCTTCAGGCTTAGGGTTAGGGTTCGGGACAAATCCACTACCTCTCAAATTGTAAGTGTTGAGAGAGATTGCCTATTTCTCGAAATATAAGTTTATTTTCTATGTAATCGTGTGAGTTGTTTGGTTGTATTGCTATTTGATATTGCTGAAATAAAAATATTTTATACCCAAATTTTTGTAAAAAAATTATCTTGATTCATATCAAAGTAGTATCAGAGCTCACAATCTATGAAAACAAATAAATGATCGTGGCATACAGACACTGGATTGCAATACATTCATGATTTTTTCTGGCTAGGAAGCTAATGATAGAATCATAGGGTACATACATGCGATACAGTTGCGAAACAACCATAAAGAAGTCGACGGATCATGGGTATAGAATTTTCACATAGCTCGTGACCGAAACTCACGATCGGGATCTACGACGTACATAAATTCCAATTTCAAGAGGCTATCCTGATCTCGAGAGGCCATCAACATGATCATGATCTCCAAAGTGCTCTCATTTGCATAAAAAAGTTTTGAATCTCGTAATTTTAGCGTAAAGAAGTACTAAAATTGTGCAGGGAGTAATGATAGCTAAAAGAGTAGATACTTTGGAGGAGAGGTGAGCCAAAATAGGTATGAAATGGAGGAACGTTTCTCTTCTTTGGAGGGGCGGTTCTCAACTATAAAGGGGCGTTTATAGAGTAGATTCACGCCCTTGGAAGAAATGATGAACAATATTGAGGAGTTTCTCAAAACCATCTAATATCGTTGCGAGATCGAGTGAATACGTCTTGAGCGGACATGAAGGGCACTATCAGAAGGATTGGTGTTGCATTAGGGCGACGTCACTGCCTTAGGGGGATCTGGAGCTGTGGGATCGAGCGAAGGAATTAGTAGAGGACTCGAGCATGCAATAATTTTAAGACCGGGGGTTTATCCCATTAGTATGAACCCAAATCAATACACTTAGGTACATTAGGACAAGATCAAGAGATTGATCCGAGAGATGATTGAGGCATGGATCATATTGTTTAGTGTGAGCTTCTTCTCTAGCCCTACCTTGCTAGTGAAGAAGGATGAGAGTTGGTGTTTCTCTTTGTGGATTATTAAGCAATAAATAAAGAAATAGTATCTAACAAATTTGCAATTTGGTAATCAATAAGTTATTGGATGGGTTGTTTGGGATTGGAGTTTCTCCAAGATTGACTTGAATTAGGGTCCCAACAAATTTGGATTCGGTTGAAAGATGTTTACAAGAAAATTTCAATCTTATGTGCATCAATATGAATTTTTGATCAAATGAAAAGGATTGTCAGATGATGTCGCACTTAGGGTCAATATGACCTGATCTAATAATAGTTTCATATTTTTCGACCTTGAGAATAATGTGTATTTTCGAGAGGTGAGTATTCTTACATCAGAGCCTAAGAACAATTTAGTATTTTAAGTGTCTAAGGACAATTTAGTCTTTTATTATTTATTGTTGTTTAGTATTAATAGGCCTATTATGTTTGGGGTGAGTGTTGCGCTATGTAATTTTCTTCAGGTTGAGGGTTAGGGTTTGGGAGAGAACGCCTCCCCGTTGAATTGTAGGTATTGGCAGAGATTGCCTACCTCTTGAATTGCAGGTGCCTATCTTTTATGTATTTGTGTGAGTTGTTTGGTATTGTATTGGTTTGATTTGATATTTTCGAAGTAAAAATTTTGTGCCCTAATTTCTATGAAAAATTGCTTTGATTTCCTATTAAAATCTCTCCTTCCAAATCTCAAAACTTCTCTAAACACTGATGTATGATGATGATTATTTAATTCATGTTTTGTTGTGTATTTATGAAATGCGGTTGCACGGTAATCAATTCAATGATAATGACATCTCATGAACGGTGCTAACATCTTATCACTATTTCTATAGTTTGAATCAACCAAATAATATTTATTTTCAGACACCTTAAATTCCATGTCCTTTACTGCCCATTGTAATGACATTCATAATGACAGTAGACACTTCTCAACTAGAGACAATATATACAAATTAGTGATTAAAAGAAACTGCATGCATCACATTTATGATGTAAACCTACTTTTTTAAAGTACTCATTCTTCGACCTTCTGATGACCACTATTGGGATATAAGGTTTATCATTGCTCCTGTAGGATTTTGAAAATATAGATAAAATTATGAAATTTTCCGCATAAAAGGGTCATAACTTGCTTCAGCCAAAGGTAGCTTAATTAAGATAGTGATATGATTGCTCCCAATACAAGTTTAAATGCCTACTAACTATTTCCGAATGTTGAAAAAATTCACAAAGTTGTTTGTAGCTATGTGCATGTGTCACTCTATAAGAAAAATTCCTCATTGTTTAGCTATGTTCATATTTTTTTAGTCAGTTAATAACCTTTGGTTAATCGATAAGTCTATCAGTTGTATAAAAGCATGGGAGCCTAAAATAATTATATGATCTCATTAGATAACTAGCAAGCACATCTGTAATATATTCATGACCATTGACCACAGAGGGATCTGTCAAATATGAGTCTTTGAATATACTCATTTTCATATGAGAAATTCTTTTCTTTCTTAATCAACAATATCAATTCATTTATAGGATTATTGAGTTGCATATGCGTGTCAACCATTCGACAAATCTCTTTTCGAATTACTTTCTTCAAAAAATTTAATATTATTGTATTTTGATTGAAATTATATAAAAAGCTAAATTATAATACAATAAATAGCCTAGCCAGTAAAATGACATTGTTATACAAAAATTAAAATATTCTTAATAAAAAGCACGAAGCATAAAAACAAAATAAAGAGATTATCTAAAAGATAAAATAAATACTTTTACAACACAAATAAAATCAACATTGTGAAGAAATATATTACAACCAAGTTGGATATGAGTAAAAAAGAGTATGAGACCCAAATGTAAATTCGATTCGATTATGTAGCCATAACTTATCTCATGCCATCAGAGAAATTTTGTTGTCATTATTGTCCTTCAATACTTCGTGAACGACAATTATATTTGGGATTTGCCAAGTTTTGCCAGACATTCAACTATTTTGTATGGGGAATGACAACCCACACTTTGTTGAAAGTGCTGTGCATTCTTATTTGCCACCTCTAGTAATATTTTTTATTATCCGTATTTGCACTTTTATTTTATTTTTTTGTTTGAAATTCTGGTGGCAAATATGTATATTTCAAAGTTTGGGTGTTGTATATGTAAATATATAAGAGCTGAGTGGCATGTGTGTAATTCTTTGAAATTTAGGTGTTAGAGTAAACATAAAAGAATCATGTGATATGTATGTAGGTGTTCCAGTTAAAAGCAAATCTGTGAGTTTTCAATTTTCAAATAACTTTGCAAAGAGAGCCTCTCTAGCATTCTTCACACTTTCCAGAAAACACATTTTTAATTTGCACAACTCACTCATATGTTCCAACTCCCCAGTTCTATAACCATTCTCATTCTTCACATTAAACTTATTTATTCTTGAAGTGACCTTAATTTCTCAATTCCAGATACTTTAGAAAAATGCATTCAAGGGCAATTCAAAGTTACACAGATTAGAAAGATTAATCACATTGCCAGGCAAGAATGTATCAGGGTAAGATCCCCACTCCATCATGCTTCAAAGACATATTTAAGAGAGTACAATATATGGTGATTAAGAGAGATTAAGCATTCAACATACACTTGCTGCAGCTTTCCCTACTTATTGCAAATAATTCGTTTATTGATAAGCAGATAATCAATGTTTCATCCTCTAGGAAAACTATTGCATGCACCAAATATATATATAAGCATGTAAGGCTAAAGTGTCATTTGAGGCATTGCGAGCTTATCCAGTATCATCCGGATAATGCTAGCATCTGATAAGTCGCTTATCCCGATAAGTCGCTTATCTTATCGCGATAAGCGAGCTTATCGGGATAAGCGACTTATCGGGATAGCTGAGCTTATCAGGAGCTGATCCGGATAAGCTGTCTGACTGTTTGGTTTGTAAGTTTGAAAAATAGCTGATTCTGGATAAATGACCATTCTGCCCCTGTTTTGAATAAACTGTTTAGCTTTTTGAGAATTTTATTACTATTCTTGGAGATGCAACAAAATATCTATTTATTGAGAGAATTTAGATACATACCCAATTCCTCTGCATTTTATATATCTGACACCTATACTTTATTTTTTACATTTATATCACTCAAATATTTTCCATCACATTAAAGAAGCACAATTACATATAAAAAAGTGAAATACACCTTCACATATTAGATAAGGTTGTGGTTGAAGTTAGAAATTAAAGTTTAGGTTTTAATCATGTACGTACATTGGAATTGAGTGATATGTATGTAAATCCTGCTTTATTGTTTTCGCTCAGCTTCAGTAGCTAACATCAGAACTTTCAAAAGTTATTAATCAATTAGATTAATGAAAGCTAACATAAATAAAATCAAATTAAAGCCTCAACTCCATCTTCCCCATTATCGTCCCTTGCCCAAAAACTGCAACACTCTCCCAGTTTTGCCCAAAACCATCGCATTTGCCGTCGCTGCCGCATTCCGCTCCTCAAGCTCCACAGAAAGCTTTGGCGAAGACAAAAATGTTGAAGAAGAAAAGCGATCGTTCACCAGCAAAAAAAAAAAAAAGAAGATACGAACCAGAATGTCGAAGAAGAAGAAATGTCGAGGAAGAAGAAGATACCAAACGAAGAGAAGAAGAGGGAGGAGCGTTGCCTTGGATGCGATCGAGGGGAAGGGATGTGACGACAGATGCGAATGAGGGCAGAGGAGTAATATGACGCCAACGAAACGCGAAACACAGGGGTATTCCCGCGGGCGGCGTCATTCACAGAAATAAAAAGTCGTTTTTGGATAAGTTAGTGAAACGCGCGAAACAAACGGCATGACTGCGTTTTTGAAAATGTCGCCGCAGTTATAAGTTGCCCCAAACGGGCCCTAAGTGACATGAATGTAAGAGGCACAAATTTGAGTGTTAGGGATGTAAACCTTGAAGTTGAGTGGCACATATGTAATTTTCCAAAAAAAGCATAACTGTTAAGAATAATTGATAATGGTCCCAACACTAAGTGGTTTGCATGAACCCCTAAAAGAAGCCATCCAATCCTTTATGCATTTACATATCAAACACCAATTTTTTAGATTTTTATTTTTACAAATGAGCCATGCAAAGCTTCAGAATTTGCAAACGAACCATACAACGTTTCAGATTTTGCAAAACAAAACCCCCAATACTTTCCAGATTTTGCAAATAAGCCATGCAAAGCTCTCAGGTTTTGCAAATAACCCCACAATACTTTCCAGATTTTTGCTAAAAGAAGACCCAAACATTTTAGATTCCAACAAGCAAAGCATCAAAACTTTCAGTTTATTTTTTTTTTTTGATTGAGCAAGCCACAACTCTCAAGTGAAAGGACAACACAACATCACCTCTCTTTCTTTCCTCCATTTAAATAAGAAAAAAAACTATCATGCCAATAAGGAGGAGGGGAGGATCCCTTTTTTCATATTAAAAAGAAAAGACAAGCATGCTAACAGTAAATGAAGGAACGGCTAGCCGAACCAACCAACAGGAAGCACCGGGCCAAACAGAGCAAGCTACAAGCCACGACAAACTCGACCGAGAAAGAGAGGAGGGGGAGAAGAGTTTACCAGCACGCGAGAAGAGCAAGTAATCCACAAATCAATCCGGCAGCACCTCCCCTTCCTCCAGGAAAAATTCGGCTAACCTTGAAAACCTCCACAAGAGGGGCTTTTATAGCCAAAAGAAGAGAGGGGAAGCTTACCTCGGTCTTACCTGTGCGGTGAGTCAAACCAAGAGACGCTAACCTTGTCGTGTAGGGGAAGATAACGACAAGGGAAAGAAGCGACAAACGTCGCGTGGAGGGGTGGAAGCTTTACCAGAGGAGTACGAGGAGGGGGGACCTCGGCCGAAGCTTCGCGAGGAGAGGGAGTCTCGCCTGGGTGCGGCTGCTCGCGGGAGAAGATGGAGCATGGGTTCGAGCCGACTAGGGTTGCGCGAACAGGGAGCAGCTCGGGCTCGGCGTGCGCGGAAATAAAATGGGAGATGGGTGCGTGAGTTTAGGTATTTAGGGCTTTTTAAATAAAAGGAAATCATATTTTATTATTTTATTAAACGTGCCGAATTTCGTGTCGTTTACTCGTGCTCGGAAACATAGCAAATTATATGTCCCTCCCTAGCACATTCGACATCCCGGACGCATCGGTGCAGTCCGTTTTGCGATTCGAGGTCGTTCGGACAACTTCATCGTCGGTCGGATTGAAAGTACGTCAATTCTGATCCTTTTGAAATTCTAACTCGACGTCGCTCGTTATGGCATTCTGACTTCGGTCTTGATCCGCTGAGGAGAACTGAAAGCGTCGAGGCCGCAAATCGAGGAATTTGTGCTCGGTGGTACAAGAAACGTTCACGAGGCTGTCCTAAGGTCCGGTGGTTTTATGGGAACTCAATTTGAATTTTCTTTATTATAATGTTTTAAAACATTTTTAATATGTGAAGATCAAAGTTTAGAAAGTTTACTACAAATAACCTAAACGTGCAAAACAAATTTAAATGCAAATATGATTGATTTGATTGTATTTACTTTGCATTGAATTTGTGAATAAAATGAATCATGCAGTAAAATAAAAATTTTTCAGGCCAAATACAAAATATTAACTGAGCCTTGAAATTCTTTGGATTGAGTTTTCACCAATCCCAAATTATCCAAATGAGGACATGTATCTTGCAGAGAATCTCCATCTTCGTTTAGAGCTTGTGGCTCGACAATTTTTGTTTCCTTTGATAGAATCATATTCTCTTTGGCAATGCTTACAAAGTAAGCTCTCAGCCTTCTTTTTTTTTTTCAAATTATTTTTCTTACCCAGTATTGCTAGACTGTTGACTTGAGGATATACGTCATGCGATGGGCTATGCACTAAGGTTGTTTTTCTGCATGTGCTTTAAAGAATGATGTCTTTAGTTATTTCCTGCATATAGGGCTGCCTTGTTTTTGCATTTTATCACTAGATACCAATTGGTGCATAGTTTAAATTCATCACGTCCTCTCCACCTTTGGAATTTCTTCACTTAATTTGTATCTTGGTCTCTATTATTTTGATTGAAATATTTTCATCGTTATAGGGTAGCTGCAAGTATGGGGATACATGCAAATACTATCATCCTACTCAAAATGTGACAAATGCAATTCAGGTTGCAACAGGTAAGTATTTATAGAAAACCTTTGTTTTGTTTGATTACATAAAGTTCTTTTTTTTGCTATTCAAATAAAGCAAGCTTATCCGTGCCATTTGATTCCCAGTTTTCATTGAACACTTTCAAAGCTATTAATCCTTTTGGTTTTATGAGGTAATAAACTGTTCTTAGTTTGTTCAAGAATTTCATCCTATTTGTTTGATATCTTGTTGACCTCACTTTTGTTGAGGTTTAGTTTTCCTCCTAGGATTTAGGGTTCTAGCTTTAGGAGCTTCCCCGACGATCTTAGATTCTTAGCAATGGGCCCACCTCGCTTTAGAATGCTTGAAACCACTTCGACACTCTTTTGGAGTCCCAGACGGAGTTCCTGACCTCTAGCTCACAACAGGTAGGTTAGAATTAGCGTTAGGACTCCAAATCGAGTTCCTATAGGACCACTGGACCTTAGGATAGCCTCGTGCACATTTTCTGCACTACCGAGCACAAATTCCTCGAGCCACGGCCTCAACGCTTTCAACCGCCTCGCAACGGGTCAAGATTGAAGCCGGAACGCCGGGACGAGCGACGTCGAGTCAGAGTTTCAGAAAATGTCGAATTTGACGCACTTTCGACGCGATCGTCGACGAAGTTGCCCGAACGACCTCGGATGACGAAATGGACTGCGCCGTTGCGTCCGGAACGTCGTTTCCACCTAAAATTGATATTTAATTTGCGACGATCGCCTGCCGGAGCGAAAATTGCGATTTTGGGCTTATTTTAATAAAATTAATTATATATATATATATATATATATTTTAAAACCTATTTTTCTATCCTAAGCCCTAATCCCTACCCATTCGATCGGCTGGCTCTCTCTCGCTCGTTCGATGGGGCTCTCGTTCCCTGCTTCTCCCGCTCTCGAGCGCGCCTCTTCCTTGTAGCCGTTGCTCTCTCGAGCCTCGCGTGGTTCTCCCCATACCTTCTCGAGTACTATCCTGCGCGAGGGTCACCTCGCGTGATCCGCCGCTCGATCCCCGCTCCTGCTCGCCGAGCTTCGGCTCTTGGCCGCGACGCTTTGTCGCCTTCTTCCTGACTCTTCCCCACTTGCGCCCGGCTCTGCAGGTAAGGGGCGGCCCTTCCTTTCCCTCCTTTGCCTATAAAGGCCCTGTTCTTGGATGGATTGAGGGTTGGTTGGTTGGTTGTTTGATTGTCTGCTTCCTTTTGAGGAATTGGTGTTGGATTGGAGCCTAGTCTTCTTTCCTCTTTCTTACGTGCTCTACGTTACCTGGTATGCCTTCCTCCCTTTCTCTCCTTCTCAGTTTGGCCTAAGATGGCTGCGGCTTATGACTTTTGGCTTGTTTTCTTCCCTGCTTGTTGTTTCGGCTGAGCATTTGTATGCCATGGAATGTGTTATTCATTTGCTTAAGTGTTGGTTTCTTACCTCCTCTACATAGTGGCATGCTAGTGTGATCTTGTTTGAGAGCACTTTGTTGATGGAAGCATGAATAGGGATAGAGGTTTTGAGCACGTTCTAATGTGAAACATTAGTCATTTACTTGAGGAAATCAGATCTGCCATGCTGGGAACTTTTCTCTCTTTCTTTTCTATTCCCTAAAGCATGAAAAGTATGTTCTTGAGGCAAGGTATCAGCCTCTCTTATTAGCATTTTGGGCTATGCAATATGAGGCCCCCATTACTTACTCTTGTTTGTCATGAGTTATGGAAGAGCTTGTTTAGCCTTTTTTTAATATGTATGTTTGGGGCTTGGCTTTGCTCCTTGTGGCTGTCTTTATCATAATGGCATGCTAGGTAGAAATTTTAATTTAATTTGGAAGCTTTCACATTCGTTCTCATGATTAAGTACATAATGGTTCTATGCTTTGCTATATCGAATGTGCGGAGATGTTTGTTTCAACCTCATGCTTGATTTGGTAGCCTGGATTTATTTTTACATTGGGGTGGATTTTGGGGGTTTTGTGAAATCTCATTTGGCTCATTCTAGCTCTACCCAAGAGCCCCTTTCTTGATGTATAATTGTTGCCCCCTTGTTTTAAGGCTTTAAAAGATTCATTTTGGCTTCATTTGAGGGGCTTGGTTTTGCTTGTTTAGCCCCTACCCGAGAGTTTGTTTTTGATGTATTGTAGCTGTCCCCTTTTAGCACTTGATTTGGGATCTGTTTTGTTCTCGTTTATTGTCTGCCTAGCACTGACCCTAGCGCTTTTGGGGTTCGGTTTTCGATCCTTTTTATCGAGCTTGATCGTCGGGCTTGATCCTAGTCATATAGTGGCTCGGGTTGGGCCTAATCCGGCTCGGTTTTGTATTCTTGTCTGCTCCTGCACTGTCCATTCGGCATTTGATTTGGGGAATGGTTTTCGTTTCTATTTTCTCGTTGCTCCCGCAGTCTAGCCTCACCTGCATTTGAAAGGGGCTCGGATTTGTGTTTTTGCTGCTCATGCAGCCGTTACCCTCTATAGCATTTGATTTGGGAACCCTTTTGTTGTTTTGTCTTGCTGCCGCCTAGCAGCTGTCCCCACGGCACATTGGGGTTCGGTTTTGGTTCCTGCTATTCCTGCAGCCTCCCCTGGTGCAGCCTTGGTTTGGGCTCGGGTATAGGTCTTTCCTGGGCTCGGGTTTGTGCTCCTTTTAGGCTGTAGTTGGGTTAAATTGCTTGGTTGCCCTATGGATTCATTCCTATGCATTTGTGGTGAATTTGAATTAGTATGGGTGGTTTGTTGGAGTTTGGCCGTGAGCCTCATTGTGATGATTTGGATTGTCGTGGCTTTACTTCTTGCTGCCCTTTATTGTAGCTTAGGCCGTGAGCCTTGTTCTGTTTTAGCTCTGTCGAGAGCCTTATCGGGGTGATTGTTGTGATGGTGGCTTTGCTTTTTGCTTCACTTGTCTATGGAATTGATTTAATGAATTTGGAGGAGCTTCCTAGCTTACTTATGGGAAATAAATTGAGCACGATATCTGGAATACTTCTTGGAGGATTTATTTGGTGAAATTGATGCTAGTTTGGTGGCTTATGGCATGTCATTCTCTTTCTTATGTATTAAAAGTTTATTGATTCTCCTATTGCTATAGCTTGAGTCCCGAACCCGTGGGAGAACGTACCGGGGGAGTTTGTGTTTCAGGAATTGAAAGTCAATGTGGGTACTTGGAGTTTGGAAGAATCCCGAGCAGTGGTCCAGAGTCCAGGACTTGGTCAGTGTCTTTTGGTCATGATTTTACAAGTTATTTGGGAAAAGTGAATGCGTTCCTAAGGGTCTAGTCCTCATCCTCTTCGAGAGCGTCGTTGTGCCTTTAGGTCCTTCTTCCAGGATATGTGAGGTCGGTCGGGAGTCCAGGGTGACTTACGTGTTTTCTGATTATTGGAAATCGACTCACTTCTTTTCGAAATCGTGTTAAGCTGAGCCGCTTTCCGTCCTCCTTCCTCGACCTCTCGTCCCTAGTTTTCACCTCGTTTTCGCTCAAAGCACACACCTACAGGGGACGTGTAGGTGTGCATATATAACCTCCTCGGGTTATATATGGGGCCATCAGTCAAGCGCCGTAAGTGCGGTGGGGACATGGATGAGACTCGCAAAACGAGAAAAATTACGAGAATCGTAGAACGGGGCCGCTCGACTCGAGACTGCAGTAGAGAGCAGAGCGAATCACGGAACCGTTCGACCATCCTCGGGGTTTCTACCGCCGACAGCCTAATGTTCGTAGACCCAATCCTATTAGTGATAGTCAACCCGTGATCGAAATGTTTTAAAACAAAAAATACATATGTTTGAAAAATACAAAATTACCTCCACTACTACACAACCTACTTACCTACGGCTTTTACTTGCATGCAAACCAAAAAATGAAATGTGTGAAAATTTATAAAGGTCCACGTGTTGGTTATTCGAGTCGGATTAGGATCGCCTTCGCAGAAAGTCGGTCTAGTAGTCGACGACTCAAGTCCGGACATTAAGACGACTTTGAGTCCGAAACACCACCGTGCTTACGGGTCTTTTTTTTCTTTCAGAGGCCCATGGCTTTCTTATGGTTCGCCATGAGTTTAGCGGGTCGTCTGTGGGTTTTCTCACGGTGCCTTTTTGTAGTTTTATACGACTTTGTTCTATTTTCGTTCGTGACTTTTCTCGGAGTTTTCTACGGACGTTCTTTTTCTTTCTTTCTCGATTTTCTGACTTTCTCTCATGAATTTATTCGCTCCCCTGTCGTCTTTCTTTTGTTTTACCGTTGGATTTTCGTACTTTGCTCCTTTCGTACGTACCGTAGTACTCCTGTCGAGCTAGGTTTTTTGCCCACTACTTGTACTTTGTTTTTTCCTGTGCTAATAACTCTTCTGCAGGAAATTAAAAAAAATATGAAAATAATAATAAACAGGTAACGATGCGACGCGGATGATGAAAGATACGTGATCTTCTGCGATACGGTCTTTACTTTCTTTATCGTTATGCATGCTTTACTTTTCAAAGATATACTTCCTCGTTAGCTAGTTGCTTACTTTCGATACACATACTTGCTTAGTATGTTTTACTTGTCGTATCATGTTTCCTCGCTAGCTTAAGACACTCGTTTCGTGATAGGTGCTTTATGTTATTCACTATAAGCATGCTCTCCGTTTCATCGCTTTCGCTTACATACATCACATCGTCGCACACACTCACTTGCAATAAAAATAATAAACGATTTGGATGCTCACTTTAACTTAAGACTTTAAATCTAAACTGCGATCCTGGCTACGATGTGGAGCTTGGAGCATGGTGGGCAGCACGGCCATCTTCGTTAGCAAAACCTGTGTCGACATCAGCAAAACCCTTCCTAATCAAATAACGATGCCTCAGATTTCGGAGTAGTTCAGCCTAGCACGACATAAATCCTCACTGTTCTTGTAGGCTTGCACGGCCCTCCCGTGCGATATAAGCCCTAATCGCTTAGGTTCCGAGGTCGTCGTCCGATACGACGTAAATCCTCCTATCTTTCGGTGTAGTCTGCATAATCGTGACATTACGCAAACGTAATTCCTATAATTAATTTGCGAGGATTGAAATTAAAATAAATCTCTTTCCAAAACTTAAAGCCTCAACCATAGGATAGTCTGGACGTTATCGAGGTCCTCCTCGAGATCTGTGACATCCCCAACCCTTCTTTCTTTGACTCTAGAAATAACTGTTCCACATTTCACCTTTCACCTATTGGATTTCCTACTACCAAATTTCGTTGAAAACCCTACCTTTTGACTTCGTGAAGATAGAAACCCGAGATCTAAATCGAGAGTTCTCTCGAATGGACTTCGGTCATTTGAGGGTAATTAACTATAGTGCTGCATCTATAGGGAGTTTTAAAGCGCCAGATAATATAAACCCTATTTAATTCTTTTGTATTAAATAGTGAATTTATCTGATCCACATAAAGGTTCGTAGACCGTAATCGGATGTCATGAATTTTATGGTTTATTTGATCGAGCGATATTGTCGAGTAGGGTGTCTATTCTTCGGAACAGATGCATTACTCGCGATATTATGCTCATTCATCCAAACTGCTAAACGAATGAGATTCGTCCTTTCTCATTCTAATATTTTAAAATTTAAAAATCTTATTTTCAAAAACTAATATACATATATCCATTAAATTAAAATTTAAAAAAAAAGAGACGCAGCACAGCTCTTAAGCGGCCGACATATCTTTATCTACTTAATATAATATTCCTAACTTCACAAATGCTAGTTATGAGACTTCTATGATCTTGCAAGCACGTCTATTGATTAGAGTATGTCTAGCTGAATAACCTGTCTATCTACATATGGGTTAATAATGCTCAATTTCTCTAGTGGCGTAAACTCTTTGATTTCAGTTGAATTTCATTAATTTGTTTTTTTTAAGTGACCCTATTACTATCATTTTTAGTTGCAATTTGATGCCTGTCATCTTAGGGTATAGGTTTTTCATATATAGATCTATATCTTGATGTTTAAAATCATGCATGCACTTTGATGCCAGATATCTTCAATTGCACCAAAGATGGCTAGAAAGAATCGCATTGATATATATATATATATATATATATATATATATATCTCTGTATAAGGATAATGGAAAAGATGGCGTCGTCTTCTCCCCTTGGCTCCGCTAGGGTTTCCCTCATGGCACCCTAGCGACCGTTACAACGGTTTATCGCATCTCATCATTTCCTCTTCTTGTGTCTTCTCCAGCTTCGCCTTCTTCGTCTTCGCCGTGCGTAGCATCGTCTTCCTCGAGAGTTTGCGTCGCCTTTTGCGGTTCTTCGTTGCAGACAAAATGGAGTCCCCGATCTCGATGGCCCGCGTCCCCTGCGTCGTGCGTAGCGATGTCTTCCTCATCTGCTTTGTCTGGAGCTCGCATATTTTGCGGTGCTCTGCTGCAGACCAATCCTGTAGGTTGACCTAGCTTGACAGCCGCTGCCCGCTTGCAGCATTGCCCTATAGTTTCCTCTCTGTTCCACACACATTCAAACCGCTGATCCATAACTCCACTCGGATGGAGCGGAGTTATGCAGCTGCTGTGTCTGCAGGTTCGAAGCCTGATTTTGCTATCGGAAAGTCCTATATTTTTCTACAATCTTTCCACGAGGCTTTTAAAGTTTGTGGTGGTGACTGCTTTCATCAAAAAGCTTGGAAAAAAGGGAACTTTCTCTTTTTCTCTCTGAGGCTGAAACCAATGTTTTTGTGTCTGCTTATCGTTTTGTTATAGTGGGGAAATTCTTTTATGGTCACCCAAAACTTGAGATCGTTCGGAAAGATTTTGAAGCCATGAAGCTATCAGGTAGTTGGAAAATTGACTTACTTGATGGCCGACATATACTCATTTAGTTATCTAATGATGCGGATTACACTCACTTTTTTTCTAAAAAGATAATCAAGATTGATAACCGTTTTATGAAAAATTTGAAGTGTACTGTCGATTTTGATCCAAAAGCGGAGTCCCCTATCATTCCTGTTTGAATAAAGTTTTTGGGGTTAAAAGTACAACGCTTCAACTATAAAATTCTCTACTCCTTAGCCGTTGTTTACGGTACGCCTCTCAAGGTTGATAATCCCACGCTTGCTGTCACCAGACCCTCTGTAGCTTGTGTATTAGTTGAAAGAGATATCACCCAACCTGCTCCAGATGAGGTATGAATTGGATCCAATCACAAGCGGTACTGGAATAAAGTTGAAATAGATTTACATCCTCATTTTTGCTCTCATTGTCGTATGTTTGGCCACAATTCTTCTACTTGCTATCGCTCATCCTCATTTAAAGTTGGATATTGCTAAAGTTCAACCTTCTCAGAAATCTACTCATATTGAGCTGGGGGTGGATGTCTTACCGCCTACCATCACTGCTGAGGAGGTGTAACCCGATCTTATTTCCAACGCCATCCATACATCTGCTCATTTGCCTGACGCTTCTCCATAGGGGAACATTTCTGATGGTCCTCCTACTCAAATCTTGGTTGTCTCAGGTAAAGAACTCCATTCCCTAGCTGTTGCCCGAGAATCTACTACTGATGTTACAAGTGATAATATTTCTACTGTTTCTCTACCGCCTCAAGTCGAGTAAGAGGTTAATGTTACTCAAGCACATAGGGATCTTGATGTGCAACACCTACACCTATCCGGCCACCTGTGGACCAATCCACTGATTAGTTAAGTCAATCCTCGGATGAGGAATGACAAGTTTACACATCCAGGAGAATAAAGAAGAATGGAGACCTACTTCCGCTCAGGAATCCAATGGATGATACATTGGTCACTTCGGGTAATGGTTCACACCTCACCAATTTGTTAGCCGGATCCCGTCCGAGAATTAGAGGCAGAGGCAGGAATGCACGTTCCTAGCTTTTTGCGCTCTTTGGTGGTTTTGACTTTTTGATGTTATATATATCTTTTCTTTTTTGGGATATATATTTGCAATGGCGGCTGGCGACGGCGCTTTGCTAGGGTTCCCTTCGACATGGAGCTACTCCGGTGCTTCCTGGTGGTGCTAGACGACGGTGGTCCTGGTTGTTCCTTTGTTGGGGGGCTGGTTTGTGCTTTTCCTCCTTCCCGAGTTGATGTTTTTTAAATCTTGGGTACTGTTGCATTGTTTTTGGGGTCAGTTTGCTTTATTTGGTTTGCTGGCAGTTTCCTTCATTAATGGCGGCACCTGCCCCTTTTGACCCGGTTACTAATGCTGATTAGGACAAGGCTACTTATGCTAGAGTAGTGGGTAAAGGCCAAAAGACTCTTAACAACTTCGACCAGCTAGTTTTTCCTCAGGCCTTTCATGATGCGACTAAGGGAAAGAGGGGCTAAGCCCTCATTAAACCTATCATCATGAAGGATGGTAAACCTGCCATTTTTTATATTAAGGAGGACTCCAATCCTTGGTAGCTGCTTGCAGGTTCATCCTCATTGGTAAATTCCAGTTTGTGCATCCAAAAATGGGGAGCATCAGGAAATATTTTGAAATTTTAAATCTGTTGGGACCCTGGAAGTTGGGTCTGGTGAATGGAAGACACATCATAATCAAGCTTTCTTAGCAAGAGGTCTATGCTAGAATTCTTGCTATGGGGTTTCTATGAAAATCCTTAAGTGGACTCCAGACATTAATCCAAGCAAAGGGCCTCCTATTGTTCCTATCTGATTTAAGCTCCCTGAACTCCCTTTTCAATTCTACAACCAAAATTCTATCTACAATATTGGATTGGCTTTAGGCAGACCTTTGAAGGTGGATGTTCCCACCTGCAATTTCTCCAGACCAGCTGTGGCTAGAGTGCTGGTGGAGAGGGACATCACTCTTCCTGAGCTGGAAGTCATTTCGGTGGGGTCAGCTCAGGAGGGACACTGGCAGAAAATTGTGGTGGAACAAAAACCTTATTACTGCCACCACTACAAAATGTTTGGCCATACTGTAGAATGATGCTACAGGCTTCATCCTACATCTGAAGTCAGCTGTGGAATCTTCTAAACAGGCCAGCAAATTCCCTTCTGGTGGTTGCTCCTGCTGAGAATAATTCTTCAGTGATCAGGGTTTTGGCCCCAACAGAAGTACTAATTGCTTCCCTCCACCCCCCCTTGCTGAAGTTGCTAGGGTCTCCCCTGCTATTGGCGGCTGTGGAGCTAATGAAAAGCAGGCTCCAGCTTCCTCCCTTTTGGTGGTGGCTTCAGCCGAGAACAACCCCCATGTGTCCAGGGTTCAGGCCCCAACAGAAGTTTTACTTGCTCCTCCTCCACCCTCCATTATTGCTGCAGCTACAAGGGCTTCTGGTGGTTTTGGGGATGTTGCTATTGCTCCCCCACAAATTCATGAAAAGTCTCTTCCTAATTCCAATCTTATTGAGGAAGCTGCTGAGATCCCTCCTGCTATTGTTGGGAGTGTTAGTGGGGACTTTTCTTCACTTCCTGTGGCACCCTCCTCTGAACTTATTCAAGACATGAATCAGCCACTGGATGCTGATTGGCAAATCCAAAAGGCAAGGAAAAAGAAAAAGTCTACCTCTGAACTCCAAAAACTTCAGGCAGCACCCTCTTCCCCTTCTCCCAGCTCCTCTAAAAGGGACTCTCCTACCAGACCTAGCAGAGGGAGAGTCAGGTCCAGATCCCAGCCATCCAAAACATGATTTACTTCCTTTTTTGGAATATAAGGGGGATTGCTCATCCCTTGTCTATTAAAAGATTGTTACAGCTCACTTACAAACATTAACTTTGGTGTCTTGCAATTTTGGATCCTTTGGTCCATAAACATCCCCAAAAACTTATCAAAAAGTTTACTGGTTTCTCTTGTTTTGTCAATATTAACAATAAGATTTGGATCTTCTGCAGAAAAGAAAGCTCTTGGTCTGTTCTGATGAACCATAATCAATTTGTCCGTATCTCCTTCCAATTGAATGGGTACTCTGGTGTAGCCACTTTTGTGTATGCTGGTTGCACCAAGTCTGCTAGAGCTGAACTTTGGAGGGCTCTCCATTCCATCAGTTCTACTACTTCCTCCTGCAGGTTAGTGGGGGAAGACTTCAATTGCATAGCCTCCCCTACTGAAAAATCTGGTGACCGACCCCCCACTGCTTTCCAAGCTGGTAATCAATTCACCTGGAGGAGAAGACATATTTGGGGGAGACTTGACAGATTTCTAGTTAATGATTTATGGTACCAACAATTCCTGCATACCTTTGTTACTCATCTGAATTTTGTTGGTTCTGACCACAGACCTCTGTTGATCTCCATTGCTACCCCATCCTCCCCTTCTTAACATGTGGTCTGGGCATCCTTCTTTTCTAAATGCATCCCATTGGGGAGGTATTTATCATCTTGATCCCTTAATAAAGTTATGGTTTCTTCATGTGAAAGTTGGGAAAGCACTTAAAGCCTGAGGCTGGAATTCATTTGGGGATATTCATAAGACAGTGGCTGATGCTGAACAAGAGGTAAAAAATTTAGAGGAGACTGTTTTTCATTCTGGATGTTCTTGCTGCCAAGGGTTTTTCGATTGAATTTTGCTTTCTGTTTTCCCGATGGCTCCAAGGCATTGTGCACTCTGATGCGGTTTGACCTTTACTTATGTAAGAATTTATGAATTTATATTTAAATATTTATAATAATTTTTTGTAAAAGTCACAATTTCAAATGTAAGTAAATGTATCATTTTAAGTAATACAGGGCTCTATTGGAGTCCTGGTTATCGATCCCACAGGGAAGATTACGAGAAAATTAATTTAAGAAATTTTATTAGATTTTCAAATTAAAAGTAATTATTATTTTTATTTCTTTTCAAAATTCAGATTTTTAAGTTTAATTTAATTTCTACTAAATGTAAGTAAGCAGCAATAAAATAAAGATTAATGCAAGTATAAATAAAACAACTTTCTCCTTTTCAACTAATCCAAGATTTATTTAGAATAATTATCTTTCGTGGAGAACTTAGATTATGATATTGTTCCAAATCAAGCATTCTATTCTTTACATTCGCTCGATAAGATATAAACACGCTAATCTATAGATCGGTTCAGGACGTTTTATTAGTAGAATGTGTTAATTTAGACTCACACTTCTAGATGTCCAAAGGTGGCTATAGTCGGCCCTACCAGTGACCCCTTCCTTTTCTATAAACTAAATTATTAGAATTTAGTCTGTCACTCTAAAAACAAATCAATTCTATGCCCAATAAACAATATCTCCCTATTTATTTGCACTTCACCTTGAATAACCCGCATATAGCCTTCGATTTCCCAAGGATTCAAGTGATATCTACTAATGAAGAACTCATGTCCGGATAGGTCTCAGAATTGTTCAAATCAATTCTACGCCCAATAAACAATATCTCCCTATTTATTTGCACTTCACCTTGAATAACCCGCATATAGCCTTCGATTTCTCAAGGATTCATGTAATATCTACTAGTTAAGAACTCATATCCGGATAAGTCTCAGAATTCTTCAACATGTTTTAACAATTTAAATGACCAATTTAAAAAGTAAATTAAGATCAGCTATTAATATCATCACAATTTTTATAAATATTTTAAGTTAAATTTTTCAACAAAATTTAATTATCTTATTATCCTTTCATAGTTGAAAGGAGAAAGAAAACTAACTACTCAAAACCCATTGAATTCACACAACAAAACATATTTATAAAACTTTGAACCAAGTTACAAATACTTATCTATAATGTTCCTTCAAGTGATCTGCTGACTCCTACTAACTCCAATGCAAGGTACAAGACTTCAACAACAACAATACTTGAAAACTCACACTTACTACTCAAGGAATTGAGTAGTAACACTCAAAATAAAATCACTAAATACTAAAGAAAGTGGCTCCCTAAAATGTTTGGATGCTAAAGGGGGACTAGAGGAGATATATGGTGCTTGGGGACTATAGGGTGCACTTTTCTCTGTAGAATTGACTCCTATTTATAGAGCTTCGAATTTGACCAGGGGTTGCTTAAGGCACCTCTTCAAAATTCGTCCATATACAATGTATCTTCTAGAAGGTAATTGTGACGCCTAGGCGCCGTAGTCCGTGACCAAGTTTTCACACCTCTTCACTTTGGATCGCACCTCTTCGCGATTAAAACTGTTTTCCCGTGTTCAGATGCATTGTATCACATATCCTATGTATTAGGAGTAACTTCCAGTATTTTAGAAAGTCTGATAATTATTTAACACCGTCAAAATAACTGCCCAAAGTCGTTTAAAATCTTATCTGCTTCAGTATCGATCTGGCGCTTTGGCGCCGGATTCTGGCGCCTAGGCGCCAGACCTATAATTTTGGCAACTTTGCTCTTTAAGCTCTATTTTTACTTCTTTTTGCTTCTTTTTTCCTTCTTGAACTCTTTTTTATCACCTACATCCAAAAACATAAAAATATCTTTCATTAAAGCATAATATCCTTAAGAAGTGAATCATAAATGAGACATAAAAATAGGTATTTTTAAGTGGATCACACTCTATTCTGATAATGGGCAGACATTGGGCTCCTTCACTGCCTCTAGAGGTCTCCAATAGAGAGACCTCCTTCCCCTACTATTTTTATCCATTCTATTGATTACTTATCCAAGATGCTTAACCAAGAACTGCTACCACACTTCTATGCCAGGTATCACCATGGATCTAGTTTGGCTATTTCCCATCTTGCATATGCTGATGATATTATGGTGTTCTCTAAAGCTAACAAGAGTGCAATGAAGAAAGTGCTGCACTGCCTTCAGTTGTTCCAATCACACTCAGGTATGCAAATAAATCCTGAAAATGTTATGTATTGTTTAACCACAAACTCTCTACACAGTCCAAGCAATGGATTCTTCTGCAGACTAGTTTCAATGCTGCTCAGCTCCCTTTGAAATACCTTGGTGTTCCTCTTATTAAAGGTAGAAGTAAACTCATTCAATTTGAAGAGGTGCTGGGGAAGATCTCCTCTCAACTTGCTTGTTGGACCAACTCTTTTTCTAAATGGGGTCAGAATCACTTTACTGAAAAGTATCCTCACTACTTTTCCTTCCTATGTTATGCAAATGACCTGCATAAAGAAGAGTACTCAGCTACAGTTGGAGAGGGCTTTCAATAGGTTTTTTCTGATCTGGTCAGAGGCATCAACTTCACTGGGCTAGTTGGCAGAAACTCACCAAGCCTACCCTTGCTGGGGGTTTGGGTTTCAAGGGCCTCCAACAGTTGCAGCAAGTTAATATGTGCAAGCTTTGGATCAAGTTCAGACAACAGTCCTCATTGTGGGCCAAATTCATGCAAGGTAAATACTGCAGGGGGCTTCATCCAAATCTGATTAGCAGGAAAACTGGAGACTCTAAGGTGTGGGTTAGCATGCTGAAAGCCATAAATTTGGCTGAAAAACTGTTCCTTTGGGAACTTGGCGGAGGAGAGGTTAGTTTTTGGCTGGACAACTGGTGTCCCTCAGATATGTTTGCTACCTAGAACTCAATCTCTGAACCACTCATTAAGAGTGGCTGATTGCTGGATGGAGGACTGTTGGTCCATACCCATGCTTAGAACATTGCTCCAGGGTCCTTCTGCTGATATCATCTCCAGGGTAACTTTTGACAATTCCAAACCCGATAGAATTGTTTGGCAAGCTTGTGCTACCCATAGTCTAACCAAACATATTTACTCCAAGCTGAATAGTTGGGATCCGGTAACTTGGGGAGAAATTATTTGGAATAACTACCTGACCCCTCCTTTGTCTTTCTTCTGTTGGAGATTCTTCCATAAACTGTTACCCACTGATAATATCCTCAAATTGAAAGAACTGAGAGGCCCTTCAAAATACTGTTTATGTAATGCTGCTGAAGAATCTCTCTCACTTTTTCTTTGAATGTTCCTTCTCCCAGGAGGTCTGGTTGGAATCCTCTAAATCTCTAAATCTGAATACATGTAACTTGAACTGGACTCAATTGGAATCTTTCTTTTCATTGCTTGGTTGTTGTGGATGGCTGTAAACCAGGCAAAGTTTGAAAACGAGCCTCTTACAATACCTTTGGTGGCTAGGAACTGTACATCCTTTCTCCTAAAGCTGATCAGATACAAGAAGTTCCCTAACATCTGCCACCACTCTAGTGACCTCCTTTAACGTTAGCCAGGTCTTTTGGAAACCTCTCACACCCCCATCCATCAAGGTGAACACTGATGGCAGCTTCTCTGAGTTGGGGGCTGAGTGTGGGTGGGTTTTCAGGAACCATTTGGGGCATTGCCTCCTGTTATATTATACTCCTGTTCTTGCTATGGACGTGAAGCTGAGCTTATTGCTGTATATTGGGTCTTCAAACTTGCCTTTATGGCACATTGGAAATATCTACATATTGAGGTGGACTCAACTACCTTGATCCAGCTTTTGACTGTGGAGGGGCTCCATCCTTGGCATCACTCATATTTGATCCAGAAGATCAACCTACTTAGACCCCTCTTCCATTTTCAATTTTCTTTAATATTCAGGGAGGGCAATAGGCAAGCTAACTGGCTAGCTAGACTAGGTTCTTCTACGTGTGATTTTGCTGTTTCGTGGAGAGAATTAATATTTCTCTCTTTTGAGGAGAATGAATGACGATCTTGTAATTTTGTCCACTACCATCTGTGACCTTCATTCATTAATACAGGTACTTGATATGCATCTTTAATATGAAAACCACATATGGCTCTACTTTCACTAGTTTTTATGAAGGCTTATCATCGTTCGTGAACTTAAAAATGATAGTTGTATGACTATAGGAGTTCAACTAGAAAATTCCAAATTTGGCCGTGCATTTCACCAATTAAAATCGTTTGAGCAATTTTATAATCACCATGATCAAACTTTATATTTTAATTCCAAGTCATTCGTGATACCATAACTTTTGAAATGCGATTAAGCCAGCCATCAAGAATTTTATATTATGCTTTTGATGGATTATCAAATTGTCTTAAAACTGAAATCACATTTTGATTGCAATCTGATACAAACTGTGAGAGTTGCTGACTTTTTGAAACCCAAATGGGGAAGCTGAGATCTAAGCCTGGCAATTTCCATTAAAGCTCTCCGATCCTAGGTTGTTTTTATTCCTGTGTCAAGGTTATGACCTTAAAATTTAAATCTATTTGTTGTCGTTATGGGAGAATCTGTTCCAAAGAAGAATTAGCTAAATACATGAGTAAAATTAAGATTAGGAGTGCAATCAGTAACCTTGAACCAGCCATATAGGTTGCGAACTCAGCTCGGCCATTATTAAAACTTATTTTATGTTTATTTCTGCTCTCTTTCAATGCCAATTGTAGTTGCATCTGAATGAATCTAGGTCGGGAATTGATTTTATTTTCTTAAATGTGCAGAAAAACAGCCTGGAGGTCACATGGGAATTTCATGGGGTGACTTGTCTCCATCTCTGAGACCTCCTCCCGAAGGCGGTTATCCTCCCCTTCCTTTTGTCGACTGGGGATAACTCGTACTCAGAACTCCATTTTTGTATTAAATTTCCCCTATATATTTCCTCCTTTTTTTCACAGGAAAGCATATCGCGCTTTGAAAAAATCCTAGCTTATGTGGGTATTTTGTTACTGTTCAATGATTGTTTTGCAATGTTTATGCTTGGTTTGTATTGCGGAAATTATTTGCCTAATTGAGTTAATTGCAAAAAATAAATTCTAATTGTTCTGCTGATTACACTGTTTAAATAAAACGTTTCAATTTTTATCCATGTTCACAATTTTTGCATTTCATTTTTCTTTACTCCAAAGTATACAAAAAGCAGTCATAGTGTATAATGGCTAACACATACAAAAAAATAATGTGTAAAAAAATCCTTAACTATACCCTAGTCCTAGTTCTAAACAGGAACTACAAGGTGTTGACTAACAAACATCTAAATGCAAGCTGTGGAGTGTAGGAGCTAAGTGTCTTTCCTGTAGAATCTCGATAGGGTCATCAAGTTGATCCTGTCCTTAGCATCTGAATGAACTAAATCTCATCACGACAAGTGACAGTGATTAAACTAGGCCTATGCTTAGAACGATCCTACGAGATCTAGTCATAAGATGATAATTTACATTGACTGACTAGATAAACCAACAGACAATGCTCATATTTCTATTACAACTATAAGACAAACTAAGGGCAGCTGAAACTTGGGCACTTGTGTGTTGACTCATGCAACCTAGACCTATAGAAAGAAGATTGATGTTTTACTCAGATGAAATAACACACTGAGTGTACAAAGGTCCACAATATGCAAATTATGTGCATGGTAAGGTAAGCCCTAAAAGTATGACAAGACAATTATTAATGTATGAATAATGCAAGAAAGGTAAAGCAGTGCATCAAATGCATCAAGCCAATGAGTGCAACATATGTAGACTCTTAATTTGACATTCAGTGGGACACATGCATAATGCAACCCTGAACTAGAAAGGTGGTACCACGTGGTCATGTAAACAATCTTAGTATGTGAGGAGTAGTGGTAATAAAATGGCACGCGTGAGATAAATGCATAATAGATATGCAACACAACAAATGTTATATTCCCATGTGTTGTGTACAAACGTTTCAATTTTTATCCATAGGGGATAGGGGCTTAACCTAACCACTTCCCATCATTTCTTTTGGCTTCGATTTCGGCCCGAGGGGGGCTTCGGCTCCACCACTCTCCCGCTCCTCCTTTGGTTAGGGCTTGAGGGAGAGCTCTTGGGGAAGAGCTTTTGGAAGGCTTTGGAGGTGCTTGGGAGGAGCTTCTTGGAGAGAGAGCAAGGAGGAGGGGTTTCTCTTCCCCTTCTTCATCTCCTCCTTCCTCCTTATCTTTTTCTTATTTTCCCACAATTTGTGAAGGTGTGAGAGACTTTACTTTAGGAGGAGCTTGGGAGCAAGGTAGCACTCTCATATGTTAGAGGAGAGCTACAACCTTGCTTGGAGAAGGATCGCCGCAGCTTTACTGAAGTATTGCCGGAGCAACGCCAGAGTTCACTGAAGTGTATGTTTTTCTCCTATTGATAGGAGAGCTTCTTCATGTGTGAAAACACACATCTGTAGTCATTACGGTGATGAGATTTCCTAATCCCTTACCTGGACGTAGGTTTAGCCTGATCTAGGCTCGTGGATTCAACCGCCTATGCGGGGTGAATGTACCAGCCGACATTTGTCTACACAACCGAGTAGCATATGTGATGACTCCTTGATTTCCCTAAAAAAAACCTTAGGTTAGGATCTCCTTTGCGTGGTCATTCCTATTTGTAGCCGAGTAGTATCCCCTTTGTGAGCCTTAGAGCAAAATTCCATGGATTGGAATCCCAATTTCCCATGGCATTAGCACTCTCAACCTCCCTTGGAGGGGTTGGTTGAGTTTTATCTTGAGGAATAAGAAAAGCTTTGTTGCTAGCCCATTTCATAAGATCAAGAGTGTTAGTAGGATGCAGTTTTCTCCACTCCAAAGTGTCCTCTAAATTCAGAATCGTGACATTTTTGAACTGTTGCAAAAGTTTCTTCATAAGGTACACATCTTCGAATCACAGAATCTCTTCCTATTTTAAACAAATGAGGATATTCCCAAATATATGATTTACAATCATTATTGAATTTCTTAATGTATTTGTTATTCAACCCATATGGTAAAATATTGCTAACCAAATAGTTAACTATATCTGCATACCAAGACATTTGTAATCCTTGAATAACATAAAATTGTTCATCCAGGAATTTCTCATTTATATTTTCTTCATAAATCTTCTCATCATTATTTTTTATTCTTGATAAATGATCAGCAATTTGGTTGTCAGTTCATTTTCTGGTCACAATTTCAAAGTCAAATTCTTGTAAAAGTAAAACACATCTGATCAATCTAGGTTTAATATCTTTCTTAGATAGTAAGTACTTAATAGTAGAATTATCAGTATGTACGATACATTTTGTTCCAAGAAGATATGGTCTAAATTTATCAAAGGCATATACTGTTGCTAAAAACTCTTTTTCAGTAGTAATGTAATTTCTTTGAGTTTCATTAAGAGTTTTGCTAGCATAGTATATAAATTTAAAAATTTTCTCATATTTTTGTCTCAATACAGCTCCAATTGCATAATCATTTGCATCACACATTAATTCAAAAGATTTATTTCAATCAGGTGTAATAATGACAGATGCAGTGATTAGATTTTCTTTTAAAATATTGAGCGCATTCAGACAATCTTCATTAAATTCAAATTTAGCTTCTTTTTTCAATAAATGACAAAGATGTTTAGCAATTTTAGAAAAATCCTTTATATATCTCCTATAAATCCAGCATGACCCAGAAAATATCTCACATCAGTAACGGTATTAGGTGGTTGAAGTTCATTAATAATTTTCACTTTTGCCTGATCAACTTCCATTCCTATTTTTGAAATTTTATGTCAAAGTACGATTTTTTCTGTAAGCATAAATTGACATTTTTCTCAGTTTAGAACTAAATTTGTTTCTTCACATCTCTTCAAAACTTTCGTTATATTTTCCAAGCAAGATTCAAAAGAAGTTCTAATTACTGAAAAATCGTCCATAAATGCTTCAATTCCTTTATCGATTACATCACAAAATATTGACATTATACATCTTTGAAAAGTTGCAGGTGCATTGCATAAACCGAAAGGTATTCTTCTAAAGGAAAATGTTCCATATGGACTTATAAATGTTGTTTTCTCTTGGTCCTCTGGAGCAATAGATAATTGATGATAACCAGAATATCCATCCAGAAAACAGAAATATGAGTGTCCAGCTAATTTATCCAACATTTGATCCAAGAAAGGTAAAGGAAAATGATCCTTTCTAGTGTCGTTATTTAATTTTCGATAATTGATGCAAATTCTCCATCCAGTAACTTGTTTTGTTGGGATTAATTCATTTTTATCATTAACAATGACAGTTACTCCTCCTTTCTTCGGAACACAATGAATAGGACTCACCCATTGGCTATCCGAAATAGGATAAATAAATCCAAAGATCTAACCATTTCAAAATCTCTTTCTTTACAACCTCTTTCATAATCGGGTTCAATTTTCTTTGAGGTTCAATAGTGGGTTTACAATTTTCTTCCATTAAAATCCTATGCATACAGATTGAAGGACTTATTCCTTGTATATCTGCAATAGTCCAACCAAAAGTTTTCTTATAATTCTTCAAAACTTCTATTAATTTTTCTTCTTGATCTTTGCTTAGTTCTGAAGATATAATTAAAGGTAAAGTTAATGAATTTCTAAGAAATGCATACTTTAAATGTGCAAGTAACATTTTTAATTCCAGTTCAAGGGCTTTTTAAATTAAGGGTAAAAGTATATCATTTTTAGTTGTGTCTAAAATTTCCCAGTTTTCATGAATTTAATGAGTTTCTTCAGATAATTTTTCTTCATTTACTTTTTCAATTTCTTCAGTTAATGACTCATTATATAATACAAATTCATTATTTTTATCTTCAAAAATGACCTTACATTTTTCTTGATAATATTTTTCAATTATATAGTAAAAAATATCCATTCGATAGCATTTTTCTTTATCAGGATACCTCATTGATTTCGTAACATTAAATGTTATTCGTCGATCATTAACTCTCATTGTTAATTCTCCTTTTTGCACGTCAATCATAGCACGTCGGTAGCTAGAAAAGGTCTCTCTAAAATAATATGTATTTATTTATCTTCTTCTATATCTATCACAATGAAATCTACAGGAAAGATTAATTTATCTACCTTAACAAGAACATCCTTTATAACTCCTTTAGGATAAGTGATAGATCGGTCAGCTAACTGAAGGGTTACAGTGGTGGGAGAAATCTCTTCTAAATCTAACCTTCGAAAGATTGAAAATGGCATGAGATTAATACTAGCTCCTAAATCACATAAGGCTTTTCTACAAAGTTTTTCTCCAATAGCACATGGTATAGTGAAACTTCCAGGATCTTTAAGTTTCTGAGGTAGTTTCTTCCGAATTATTGCACTACATTCTTCACTTAATGCAACAGTTTCATAAGCTTCAATTTTTTTTTTCTTACTAAAAAATTCCTTCATAAATTTTGCATAGCTTGGCATTTGTTCCAACGCTTCAATAAAATGAATGTTGATGGTAAGTTTCTTAAAAATATCAAAAAACATAGAAAATTGATGGTCAAGCTTCTGTTTTTTTAATCTTTGAGGAAAAGGTGGTGGTGGTCATTCAACTTCCACTTCAATAGGAATTATAGTCTTATCTTTACTTGTAGAAATAATATCTTTAATTTTTCAATTTCTTCTACCTCTCTCTTTTTCAATTTCATTCCAAATTTTCTCTTTTAATTCCTTTCCACTTCTAAGTTGTACCGCTTTTGCTTGTTCATGTTCTTTCCCAGTTTCTTTAGGATTAATTTCAACATTGCTAGGTAGTGTTCCTTGAGGTCTGTAATTAATAAAATTAGCAATTTCACCATCTGATTCTTAATATTACAAATAGCAGTGTTTTAACTTTGTAGCTGATTACTTAGTTGCAAGATTAATTCTTCTATAGATAATTTTTTCTGCTGATTATTAAAACCAGGAGGGTAAGTTGGTCTAAAGTTTGAATTTCCTTGATTATTCCAATTTGGATTAACTTGATTATTACTCCATTGTTGATGTCCATTATTCCAATTAAAATTAGGATGATTTTTTCAACCAGGATTATAATAATTAGAATAAGGGTTTTTAGTTTTACTAGCAATAACTTGCAAAGTTTTTATTGTTTGAGAATCATCAGTATTTGCAGAATTATCATTACTTACATGCGATATATTAATAGCAAAATTATCTAATTTCTTAGATATCGCAGCCACTTGTGAAGCTAAAATAGAAAAGGCTTCATTATCTTGAATACTTGACATTCTTTTAGGATTAACCCTTTCAGAAGGCCATTGAAAATTATTATTAGCCATTTCTTCAATTAAAGTATAAGTTTCTTCAAATGTCTTAGCCATTAAAGAACCAGCAGCAGCATCATCAATAATAGATCTAAGTGATCCAATAAGTCCATTATAAAATGTTTGAATAATTAACCAATCTGGCAAATCGTGATGAGGACATTTTCTTAATAATTCTTTAAATCTTTCCCAAGCTTCATAAATTGTTTCTCCATCAAATTGTGTAAAAGAAGTTATATCATTTCTTAATTTAGCAGTTTTAGAAGGAGAAAAATTTTTAGCAAGGAATTTTTGTGTCATATTTGCCCATGTTTTAATAGAACAAGTTGCTAATGAATTAAGCCACATCTTTGCTTTATCTTTTAAGGAAAAATGAAAGAGTCTAAGCCTAATAACATCTTTAGAAACATTATTATATTTAAAGGTAGCACAAAGTTCTAAAAAACTAGCAAGGTGTAAATTTGGATCATCATTAGATGTTCCTCCAAATTAATTATTTTGAACCATTTGAATAAAAGAAGGTTTAAGCTCAAAAGAATTAACATCTACAGCTGGAATTTGAATACTAATATGAAGTTCATCAGCTGTAGGATTTGCATAATCCCTTAATGGTTTATAAATATTTTGTTCATTAATTTCTATTGGATTTTTATTATTGTTATGTAAGTTAGTCATTTCCTGATATTTTTGAATTTGTTTTCCTTGTTTTCCTTTTTTAATTCTTTTAATTGTTCTTTCTAATTCAGAATTAAAAGATAATAATCCTTCCGATCCAGAACTACGAATAAAATTAAAATCTTTTTGGTTTATTTTATTCGTAGTTCTGGATCGGAAGGACTGTTATTTTATTCGTAGTTCTAGATCGGAAGGATTATTATCTTTTGATTATGAATTAGAAAGAACAGTTAAAAGAATTAAAAAAGGAAAACAAATTCAAAAATATCAGGAAATGACTAACTTACATAACAATAATCAAAATCCAATAGAAATTAATGAACAAAATATTTATAAACCATTAAGGGATTATGCAAATCCTACAGCTGATGAACTTCATATTAGTATTCGAATGCCAACTGTAGATGTTAATTCTTTTGAGCTTAAACCTTCTATTATTCAAATGGTTCAAAATAATTAATTTGGAGAAACATTTAATGATGATCCAAATTTACACATTGCTAGTTTTTTAGAACTTTGTGCTACCTTTAAATATAATAATGTATCTAATTATTCTATTAGGCTTAGACTCTTTCATTTTTCCTTAAAAGATAAAGCAAAGATATGGCTTAATTCATTAGCAACTTGTTCTATTAAAACATGGGCTTATATGACACAAAAATTCCTTGCTAAATATTTTTCTCCTTTTAAAACTGCTAAATTAAGAAATGATATAACTTCTTTTACACAATTTGATGGAGAAACAATTTATGAAGCTTGAGAAAGATTTAAAGAATTATTAAGAAAATGTCCTCATCATGATTTGCCAGATTGGTTAATTATTCAAACATTTTATAATGGACTTATTGGATCACTTAGATCTATTATTGATGATGCTGCTGGTGGTTCTTTAATGGCTAAGACATTTGAAGAAGCTTATACTTTATTTGAAGAAATGACTAATAATAATTTTCAATGGCTTTCTGAAAGGGTTAATTCTAAAAGAATGTCAAGTATTCAAGATAATGAAGCATTTTCTATTTTAGCTTCACAGGTGGCTGCGATATCTAAGAAATTAGATAATTTTGCTATTAATATATCGTATGTAAGTAATAATAATTCTGCAAATACTGATGATTCTCAAACAATAAAAACTTTGCAAGTTATTGCTAGTAAAACTAATAACCCTTATTCTAATTATTATAATCCTGGTTGAAAAAATCATCTTAATTATAATTGAAATAATGGACATCAACAATGAAGTAATAATCAAGTTAGTCCAAATTGGAATAATCAAGGAAATTCAAACTTTAGACCAACTTACCCTCCTGGTTTTAATAATCAGCAGAAAAAGTTATCTATAGAAGAATTAATCTTGCAACTAAGTAATCAGCTACAAAGTCAAAACACTACTATTCGTAATATTGAGAATCATATGGGTCAAATTGCTAATTGTATTAATTACAGACCTCAAGGAACACTACCTAGCAATGTTGAAATTAATCCTAAAGAAACTGGGAAAGAACATGAACAAGCAAAAGCGGTACAACTTAGAAGTGGAAAGGAATTAAAAGAGAAAATTTGGAATGAAACTGAAAAAGAGAGAGGTAGAAGAAATTGAAAAACTTAAAGATACTCTTTCTCCAAGTAAAGATAAGACTGTAATTCCTATTGAAGTGGAAGTTGAATGACCACCACCACCTTTTCCTCAAAGATTAGAAAAACAGAAGCTTGACCATCAATTTTCTATGTTTTTTGAGATTTTTAAGAAACTTACCATCAACATTCCTTTTACTGAAGCGTTGGAACAAATGTCAAGCTATGCAAAATTTATGAAGGATTTTTTGAGTAAGAAAAGAAAATTTGAAATTTATGAAACTGTTGCATTAAGTGATGAATGTAGTGTAATAATTCAGAAGAAACTACCTCGAAACTTAAAGATCCTCAAAGTGTCACTATACCATGTGCTATTGGAGAAAAATTTTGTGGAAAAGCCTTTGTGATTTAGGAGCTAGTATTAATCTCATGCCATTTTCAATCTTTCGAAGGTTAGATTTAGGAGAGATTTCTCCCACCACTGTAACCCTTCAGTTAGCTGATAAATCTATCACTTATCCTAAAGGAGTTATAGAGGATGTTCTTGTTAAGGTAGATAAATTTATTTTTCATGTGGATTTCATTGTGCTAGATATGGAAGAAGATAAAGAAATACCTATTATTTTAGAGAGACCTTTTCTAGTTACCGGACGTGCTATGATTGACGTGCAAAAAGAAGAATTAAGAATGAGAGTTAATGATCAAGAGATAACATTTAATGGTCTGAAATCAAAGAGGTATCTTGATAAAGAAAAATGCTATCGAATGGATATTTTTGATTATATAATTGAAAAACATTATCAAGAAAATGTAAGGTCATTTCGAAGATAAAAATAATGAATCACGTATTATATAATGAGTCATTAACTGAAGAGATTGAAAAAGTAAATCAAGAAAAATTATCTGAAGAAACTCAATATATTCATGAAAACTGAGAAATTTTAGACACAATTAAAAATGATATACTTTTACTCTCAATTGAAAAAGCCCCTAAACTGGAATTAAAAATGTTACCTGCAGATTTAAAATATGCATTTCTTTGAAATTCATTAACTTTACCTGTAATTATATCTCCAGAAGTAAGCAAAGATTAAGAAGAAAAATTAATAGGAGTTTTGAAGAATTATGAGAAAGTTTTTGGTTGGACTATTGCAGATATAAAAGGAATAAGTCATTCAATCCCTATGCATAGGATTTTAATGGAAGAAAATTGTAAACCCACTATTGAACCTCAAAGAAGATTGAACCCAATTATGAAAGAGGTTGTAAAGAAAAAGATTTTGAAATGGTTAGATGCTCGATTTATTTATCCTATTTTGGATAGCTAATGGGTGAGTCATATTCATTGTGTTCCAAAGAAATGAGGAGTAATTGTCATTATTAATGATAAAAATGAATTAATCCCAACAAGACAAGTTTCTGGATGGCGAATTTGCATTGATTATCGAAAATTAAATAACGCCACTAGAAAGATCATTTTCCTTTACCTTTCTTGGATAAAATTTTGGATAAATTAGCCGGACATTCATATTTCTATTTTCTGGATGGATATTCTGGTTATCATCAATTACCTATTGCTCCTGAGGACCAAGAGAATACAACATTTACAAGTTCTTATAGAATATTTGCTTTTAGAAGAATATCTTTCAGTTTATGCAATGCACCTGTAACTTTTCAAAGATGTTTGATGTCAATATTTTGTGATCTAATCGATAAAGGAATTAAAATATTTATGGACGATTTTTCAGTATTTTGAACTTCTTTTGAATCTTGCTTGGAAAATAAAATGAAAGTTTTGAAGAGATGTGAAGAAACAAATTTAGTTCTAAACTGGGAAAAATGTCAATTTATGGTTACACAAGAAATCGTACTTGGACATAAAATTTCAAAAATAGGAATGGAAGTTGATTAAACAAAAGTGAAAATTATTGCTGAACTTCAACCACCTAATACCGTTACTGATGTGAGAAGTTTTCTGGGTCATGTTGGATTTTATAGGAGATATATAAAGAATTTTTCTAAAATTGCTAATCCTCTTTGCCATTTATTGGAAAAAGAAGCTAAATTTGAATTTAATGAAGATTGTCTGAATGCGTTCAATATTTTAAAAGAAAATCTAATCACGGCACCTGTCATTGTTGCACCCGATTGGAATAAAATTTTTGAATTAATGTGTGATGCAAGTGATTATGCAATTGGAGCTGTATTGGGACTCAAAGGGATTACACTTCTACTGAAAAAGAGCTTTTAGCAATAGTATATGCCTTTGATAAATTTAGACCATATCTTCTTGGAACAAAATGTATCGTACATACTGATCATTCTACTAATAAGTATTTAATTTCTAAGAAAGATGCTAAACCTAGATTGATCAGATGGGTTTTACTTTTACAAGAATTTGACTTTGAAATTGTGAACAGAAAAGGAACTGATAACCAAATTGTTGATCATTTATCAAGAATAAAAAATAATAATGAGAAGATTTATTAAGAAAATATAAATGAGAAATTCCCGGATGAACAATTATATGTTATTTAAGGATTACAAATGCCTTGGTATGCATATATAGTTAACTATTTGGTTAGCAATATTTTACAATATGAGTTGAATAACAAATACATTAAGAAATTTGGTAATGATTGTAAATCATATATTTGGGAAGATCCTCGTTTATATAAAATAGGAAGAGATTTTGTGATTCGAAGATGTGTACCTTATGAAGAAACTTTTGCAATTAATAAAAAATGTCACGATTCTGAATTTGGAGGACACTTTGGAGTGGAGAAAACTGCATTTAAAATTTTAAATTCTGGATTTTATTGGCCTACTTTATTCAAAGATGTTGGACATTCTGTGAAAATTTGTTTTCTTACAGCCTTACTTGATGACCCCACATATAACAAAAAGTTATACGTGTACGCTTATGCGTCTTACATAAGCACGAGACTTAGGCCAAGAAGTAAGAGGAAACAAAGAACAAGGGACAAAGAAGAGAAAGAGGAGGAAACGATCCTACCTAAAACACGATATGACGGAGGTAGGTCATTCCTCAAAACTGCACAAAGTAACAGGCATGAACTAGTATAAAAACAAAATAAGCTCCGTATGTGGTGCAAAAGAGGCGACCACGGAGCAAGTAAACATGTAAACAAACCCATATGAGTGTGTGTAAAGGGGTGATCCTAAGGCATCCAATACAAGTGGACTGGACCTCTCCCAACATGGTGCAGAGAGGTGGCCATGAAAGCATGTAAAGTAAGGGAAATAGACCCCTCCAACATGGTGCAAGGGGTAGCTCTAAAGCATGTGAAGTAAGGAAAACAAACCCCTCCAACATGGTGTAAGGAGTAGCTGTAAAGCATGTAAAGCAAAAGAAAGCAAACCCCTCCAACATGGTGTAAGGAGCAACCCTCAAAATAGAATGCCAAAGAAACACAAGAGTTCAAATCACTATATGAAATGCTCTTCCTACAACCACATTCCCTTCATGCTTCTATGTCTCCTAAACAACATAAATTCTTCCATACATGCCATATCAAAGAGATTAAACAAGTAAGTGATTAGAGATAATGTTTCATAACAAGTAGAAGGTGTATTGAAATTGTGTAGAAAGCAAGTGTGCAAGTGAAATGTCTCCCAATACTAGCATGTAGAATTAAAGCAAATCAGGCATGAATCACATCTCAAAATTCTCTCTTTGAAGTGGTAAGCATGCCACCTCCTCTCCTTTCTTTTCCTCACTTGAAGGCAACACAAACAATCCCCATCAATGTAAATTTTAAATGGGGGCAGCAAGAAAACAATTTAAACCAACTTGTAAGGTAACCATCAATGTAATTCTTAACATATGGGCAGCATAGAAGCACTTAAAACCAACTTAAGATATGCCAAACAATGCAGTTTTTCATGTAGGGATAACGAAGATATGTTTAAAACCAACATATGGGAAAGCTATCGATGCAGATTTTCATGTAGGGGTAGCATAGGAATGATTTAAATCTACCCGGGATAAGTTAAACAATGCATAGTTTCACTTAATAGCAGCATAGGATTGATTTACATCAACCCGAAATAAATGTAACAATGTAGATTTTCACATAATGGCAGCATAGGATTGATTTAAACCAACCCCAAACAAATGTAACAGTGCAGATTTTAACTTAATGGAAGCATAGGATTGATTTAAACCAACCCCAAACAAATGTAACATTGCAGATTTTTACATAATGACAGAATAGGAATGCTCCAAACCTATCCAAAAAATGTTAAAGCGTGCAGATTTTTACATAATGGCAGCATATGGATAATGACATTCTTTTATATGTGTAAGAATCATAACCAATAAGTGCTACAAGTATATATGTAACAATGCCCAACTCTTCCATCAAATATTGGATGTCAATAGTTATTTCCATAAGTGACACATGTAAATATTTCAAAAGTGAAGTGAAGTGAATGTGAATTGTGAAGTGTATGTATGAAGCATGTAAATATTTTTAGAAGTGAGTGAAGTATATGTGAAAAGTGGAGTTTATGGATGAAGCATGTAGATACTTCGAATTTGAGTGATGCACATGTGGAATGGGAAGTTTATGTGTGTAGCATGTAGATATTTAAAAAATAAGTGAACTGTATGTAGAATGTGAAGTGTATGTGTGTATCATGTGGATATTTCAAAAATAAGTGAATTGTGTGTAGAATGTGAAGTTTATGTGTGTAGCATGTGCATAGTTCAAAAGTGAAGTGAAGTGTTATGTGAAAAGTAAATTTTATGTATGAAGCATGTGGATATTTCAAAAGTTAAGTGAAGTGTTATGTGAAAAGAGAATTTTATGTATGAAGCATGTGAAAATTTCTTAACCATAGGATGACTTGTATGAAAAAAAAGGAGAACTTTAAATTCCTACAAGTAAAACACCTTTTTATGCACAAAATGAGGTAGAGTATGTATGAAATCAAAGCTTGAATGTTATACATATGAATACTTGATGAAATAAGTGAAGAATAAGCACACATGACTTCACTTTGGAGTGTTACATAAGTGAGTATTTTGGAATCCGAAAATTGCAAAAATTTCACTAAATCATTTTATATGTAAGCCAACCAATGCCAAACAACATCAATGCATGGAATGAGGTGGAATATGTGTGAAGTCAAAGATTGGGTGTTATACATGTGAATACTTGATGAAATAAGTGAAGAACAAGCACACATAGCTTCACTTTTGAGTGTTACATAAGTGAGTATGTTGGAATCCGAAAATTGCAAAAAATTCACCAAATCATTTTACTTGTAAGACAACCAATGCCAAACAACATCAATGCATGGAATGAGGTGGAATATGTGTGAAATCAAAGCTTGGGTGTTATACATGTGAATACTTGATGAAATAAGTGAATAAAAAGCACATATATCTTCAATTGGGTGCCACACATGTAGCTATTTTAGGATCCGAAAATTGCACATAATGAGCAAATCTTTTAATGCTTCAAAATGTAAGCCCCAAAGCGAAATCATGTGTGATAACATCAATAAAACATGCTAAACATTCCAATCAATAAGTATTAAGCTTGAAGGAGCATGGGTAAAGCAAGCTAAATCTTCCAAACAAAGTGTATCAAGCATAGGAAAGACATAGTTAAGACAAAGCCACCACATCTCATGCTTGCACTAAACCATGTACTAGAGTAAAGAAAGAGAAGAAGAAATAACACCTCCATGAGCATACACCTCAGAAAGAGGTAAAGTCCCCAAATCTTCGAAGTAAAACATGCTAACCATGAGAACTTAGCATAGATAATCCTCAAATGTAACATAACATGTAAAACATTAGAAAATGTGTAGAATACGCTATGTAAAGCCTTCTATCTCAAGTTGCCACACTAAAGCCACATGTATTTGATGCCACTATCCCCATCCAACAAGTAAAGGTAGAGAGCATACAAGAGTAATGGAGAAGAGAAAACGGGTTAGTCATGAAGTAGTAAAAAGAGAATTAACAAATATTTTCCCAAGCAGCATGCCATTGATATCCATGGAGTTTCAAACCATCTAAAAGCTAGTTTCTCTCCTTTCTTTATTTCTTTCCTTTCTTATGTTAAACATATGCATCAAGAAACTATGAAATTTAAAGTAGGAAAGAAAGAAAGGAATGACAAGGAAAAAAACTCCAGGCTTACTTCAAGTTTTTGCCATGAGAAATAACATCAAAGCCCAATAAACTCAATATTTTGACATGTAGAGTGACTTTAAAGCTTAAGCACAAACCCAAAATTTTGCCATGTAGAATGGCCTCAAAACTTAAGCATGAACTTAAAATTTTGGCATGTAAAATAACTTCAAAAGCCAAGCATAAAAACTCAAGATTTTGCCATGTGGAATGGCTCCAAAAGCCAAGCATAAACTTGAAATTTTGGCATGTAAAATGGCTTCAAAAGCCAAGCATAAAACTCAAGATTTTGGCATGTAGAATTACCCCAAAAACCAACCATGAACTTAGTGTTTTGCCATGTAAAATGACTTCAAAACATAAGAGTAAAACTTCAACCTTTGCCATGCAAAATGACTTCAAGACATAAGCATGAACTTAAAACTTTTGCCATGTAAAATAGCTTCAATGGCAAAGCATGAATTTGAAATTTTTTGCCATGTAAAATAACTTCAAATTGCCATGTAGAAACTCAAAATAGTTTCAAAAGCCAAACATAAAACCGAAACTTTTTCATGTAGAATGGCTCCAAAACCTAACCGTAAGCTTGCAATTTTGACATGTAAAACCTTAGCCAAAAGCCACAAAAATTTAAGCTATGGGAGAGGAAATTTATACCATAATGGCCAAATTCACCAACCAAGCCAAAGGGGCATGCAAGTGTGCCAAAGAACTTAGCCTAAATAAAGAACAAACAAGTTTTTGCATTAGCCTTGGATCAAAAGGAAATTTGGACAGCACCTCCCCTCCTTATGATTTTCGGCCAACAAAAAAAAAGAACAAATAGAGGGTTATTTTATAGCCCAACGAAGAAGAAGAAGAAGAAGATGAAGAAGAAGAAGAAGAAGAAGAAGAAGAAGAAGAAGACCCCCAACCTTCCTATAGGTAAATACCATAGGTCCAAAAGAGGTGCAGCCATTAAACCACCATGAAATGATGTTGAAAAGAAAAGTTGCAGCAAGACATGACTATTCCATGGAGAGGGTGACAGGATGGAAGCTAGGAGAGATTTTTCCATTGCTTGGAGAGGAAGAAAAGGGGATCGACCATGGATTTTGCATCAGAGGGGTTCAACAATGGCTTGGTTTCGCAAAATAGAGAAGGCGGTGACGGCTGCTAGGTTTATGCGTGGGTTAGGTTTAGGTTTAGAAATTTAGGTGTTAAAAATGTAATTTTTAATTATTTAGAAGAAAAAGTGCCAAATTTTGAGCCGTTTTATCGTGCGCAAAATCATAGAAAGTCATATATCTTTTCCTAGTAATTTCGACGTTTTCGACGCATTAACGCAGTCCGTTTTGCGATCTGAGGTCGTTTAGGAAACTTTGTCGTTGAGCAGATCTAAATGCAGTCGAATTCAATTTTTTTCAAAATTACAGCTTATCATCGATCAATTTGAAAATTAGATTTCAGTTTTGAAATGTTGTGAAGTATTTGAAATTTTTGGGAATTTTTAGAATTTTTGAAAATTTTGGAATTTCGGGTCAGGAGGGGTATTTTGGTCATTTTAGGGATTTTTGGGGTATGTGGTCAAATGACCGAATTGAAAGCTCGGAGTAGTTTAAAATGAAATTTGGAGTCAAATGATAGTGTCCAGGGGCATTTCTGAATAATGTGGAAGGTTTTATGAGGCTCGGAATGTCGTTCAAGTATCGGCTATTTCGGCCTCGAGGGGCCCAAAGGTCACTCGGAAGTATGGAATGTTTACAGTCAAAATTCCCAGTGCAACAAGAGGAATGTCCTGGAATGCTTTTTTGGAGAGCTTGGGTGATTCTAGGCAATTTTGGAAATTGGGGCCTTATCAGGGGCAATTTGGTAATTTATGGTCAAAAATGAAATTTTGAGTAAATTGAAATAGCTTGAAGGTAAGAAGAATGGGAACTTTCTGGCTGAGTTATGGACCAAGGAAAACTCTCTTTTGGTCCTCTATGTGTTGGTCCTATCTATTTTAGCCATGGGCTTAAAGTTGGTGGGACCACCCATATGAGTTTTTAAAGAGTTAAGGAATCAAAATGAGATGTGTTTGGTTTAGAATTGTGAGTATAAAGTGTGATGTGTAGGTGTAAATATAGGTGTGAATATGCTCCAAACTCCCAGGGTTTACCCTAAGGCCTGACCAACTATAGGAATCCCACTTAGACTTCCTTATGCTTAGTCTCTTCCTCCCAAAAGCTGGAGGTTAGGCCTTAAGCATTTGAAAATGCCAAGTAAGGGAAACAAGCATGTGGAATTTCTATGTGGTAGGGTTCCATTGCTAGTCTTCTAAAAAAGTCACCAAGAGATTCTTATGGCTAGACCCTAGGCTATCTAAGGAGAGACTAACCTCAATCAAAAGTGAGGTCAATACCAACCTCTAGCACTTAGTAGGATGGTCAAGCCTTAGGACTAACCTTGGGTCGTCTCGTCTGGGTCAAGCTTGCACACACACACACACACTTGAACCTCACATTTTCACTCTTAACCAAAAACCTAAACCAAACATGCCCAACCTTGGTTCCCTACTTTTTTGGAAAATCATGTGGGTGGTGCCCCAAGCTCTTAGCTTTAAGCTAGGACCAATACATGGAGGTTCAAAAATGACACTTTTCTTTGGACCATGGCTCAAATAAGCTGACCACATGATCAAAATTCTCAATACACCCCAATTTTACCAAAATTCCTATTTTTGGCTCTCTTAGCCTAAACTTCACCTAAATTACCAAATTGCCCCGACAACCTAAATTTTTTCAAAAACTCCTAAAATTGCCCAAATTCTCAAACTTCCTTCAAAAATCATTTCAAAACATTTCCCAACATTCAATCTAATCAAAATCCTCAGAATACCCCTAAAACCACCAACAATACCCAAAATCCCTAAAATACCCCTAAAACTCCCAAAACTACCAAAATACCCTTCAAATTCAAAAAATTCCCAAAATCTCCAAAAAAACATTTCAAATGATCCCAAAACCAATTCAAACCACTCCATTGAGCCCAATTTGACCAAATTGATCCCATTTTGACCAAAATCCTTAAATTATGCTTAAAGGCCCAAAATGCCTAAATTAACCCCAATTTCCATCAAATTGACTTCAATCTCCCTCAATTTCAATTACAAATCAAAATTCATCATCCACAAACTCAATCTAAACTAAATCCAAACCCAATTGAACTGAATTTCAAGCCCAATTCAAAAGCCTGAATTTTTACCAAAGTCCAAAGTTCCCCAAATTGAACCCTATGAGCAAATCAATTTCCCAAATTTACACTCTAAACTCTTCATAATATTCCCCAAAACCTAGTTGAGCCACCATTTGATCTAAATTTGAACTCAAACATCACCCAAGCCTAATATAAGCCAAAACCCCTAATTTTGACCTAAATTCCAAATCTCACCAAACTGAACTCCCTAAACCCAAAATTTCCATCCAATTTATTTATAAAACTCTTCATGCCAATCACCCAAATCATATTGAACCATTAATTGAATCATATCCAATCTCTAGCCCAATCCAAACCCAAGACTTGCCCAATTGCCCCAAAATTGACCATGTGACCGAAGTCCACCAAATTGAACCTCCAAATCAATTCAAAATCACCTAACTCCTTTTCAAAACTTCTCATGAAAATTTTCCAAGCCTATTTGATCAATCACTTCACCTAAAAGTTAGCCTAAAACCAACCTAGACCCAAGTTAACCCAAAACCCTAATTTTGAACTCAAACTCTAAATGTGACTAAATCAACCCAAATGGACCAATCTAAGCCCACCACTGTTAACAATTCGACCCTAGGAGCCAACCTAGATCCACCTAGCCCAACCTAGTTGAGCCATGGACTAAGAGCCCCATCATTTAGTGGATTTCCTCCCATTTTGGGCAAAAATAAATACAACTTTGCCACAAGCCATCACCAGCCATCTAGTTTAGCATTAACTCTTCCTCCGTCTCACCTAACCACCCTAGCCACCTCCCCTGACCTAGCAGACAAGCCTAGTGGACGAAAAACCACAAAATCGAGAGCCACCATAAGCCTTAAACCCAAAATTGAAACTCCTTGAGCTAGCTCACTCCCATTGGCCACTTACACATTTCTTACCTCCACCTAAGAAGCAGAGCTCACCGAGTTTGAAGCCATGGCAGCCACTCTTTCCTCCTCTATTTAAACGCCACCCTCTCATGACCAAGGGAAGAGTGTGAAAAAAACATAAATAAAACTCTGCTAATTTGTTCCCAGATCCTCTAACAGCTAAGAGAAGCTCATCCTTACCATTTTTTAGCCCTAAATCGTATTGTCTCGCACTCAATTTTAGAGCTAAAATCAGGTCAGAAATATGACACTTCATCCCACTCCACCAAACCTCAAATTGACTGTTCCATGAGCTTCACTAGAGCTACAGAGGAAGTTTTCCACTGAAAGCCCCATCTCCTTGCTCGTCTACACCAGAATTTCTCCTCAGCCTCTCCACCTATTGAAAGAGTTCTGAATCAGACCTTCTACCATGCAAAACAAACACTTCAGGAGGTTGACCAGACTCTGATGCTCAACTTTATATTTTGCAAGAATTTATGAACTCAGATTTATAGATTTATAATAATTTTATTAAGTCCAAGCATTCAACACAAATATACGTATCATATCAAGTAATACAGGGCTCTAATGGAGTCATGGATATTGATCCCACAGGGAAATATTGAAGTTTTAAGAAAACGTTACACAATGTGTAATAAGCACTAAAGTTAAGGTTTACTACTTACTACTATTATGCAAGAAACAGTAAAAATAACAAAACAGTAAGAATTAACTAACTACAGTTACTTTTAATAACTTTAAGAAGAGGATTAACTGACAGACACACTAAACTAAGTATTTGAAAGGTTTTTGATATATGAGAAAAGTATCTTTTCTCTTATAATGAGAATATGATGTGTGGATTGATATGAAATAATTATCTATATTATTGTGCCAAATAGGTGCATAGATGATTCTTTACCCTTAAAAGAGTACCCCCTCTTCTAAGTAAGAAAGAACATTGACATATTCTAAGTTTAGTCACTAACTCTAAGGCTAGGCTGGGAGGATACTGGCTCTCACTTCGGAGCTCCCACTCACCCTTCACCCGAAGGCTAACCTTTGATATTAGTTTCTAATCTTAGAACCAATTTGGGGATTTCAACCTGTCACCCTGAAATCTCTACATTGAAGTCCATCAAAACATATTTCCTGATTTATTTGCACTCAATTCCCATGAACTACACAATTCATCCATAAAAATTGAATGTATCTTTCATTATTGTTGTAGGACATTAAATCCTTTCAAACTTAATGTTTAACAACATATTTTAACATTTCAATTGGCCAAATTGAAAGTAAATTAAGTTGTAAATGAAAAACCGTCACAATTACTTCTTTACATTGAAAGCACACAAATCCTCATCAATCCATCATCACATCTCTATGCAAGAAGAAAGAGAAGGGAGACTACTCAGAATTCATGGAGAAGATACAATAAAACATGGATTTTATATATAAAAGAAAAGTCATACAAATCACAAAAGAAAATACAACTTATCTCTTTCTCTTCCCCAATGAAATTCCCTTGAAGTTCTTTTGAATCCTCTTCTCTCTTCTTTACAACACTTGATTCCTCACTTTAGAATGGAAAAGAAGAAGCAATCTCTCACTTTACCTCTTCTTCTCCCCTCCTGTAGAAGAATCCCTCTCAAATCTTCACTCTACACTCTCTACTCCTAAATCCTAACTCACTAAAACTACACTAGAACCAATGAAGAAGCACTCTAGAATTCTCTCTTCTCCAGACTATTCATCTAAAAGCAGTTATTTATAAGATAGGAACGAAATCCCAAGAGTTTCCATACGCATCCCTTAAAAAAATCGCCAAAACTCTTCAAATTTGAACTCCACCAACTTCGGGCACCGGCAGCACTCTATTGTGCCATTTAATTGTTGTGCTCTCTGGATTTGGGAGCCGGCGGCACCCATTCTCGCGCCGGTGGTGCCATAACACTTTTTCACCATTTTACCTTTGTTTGCTCCTTTTTGCTTCAAATTCGTTTCTTTTTGCTTCTTTTCACTCTAATCATCTAAATTCATCATACCTGCAGCAAATCATGAAAAATACCTTTCTTTAAAGTGCAATATCACCAAAAATGGGTAAAATTATATAGCAAAACCCGTATATATTTTCATTGCATCAGAATCCCTAAACTTTAACTATTACTTGTCCTCAAGTAATCTTTTTACTACATAAAATATAACTATAGGCAATGTACTTTTCAATTGTAAGACACTAAAATTTTTCGTTCAAAAGAATATATTGGTTAGATTTTTAGAAAGAAATTTAGTTACTCAGGTCAACACTACAGATATAAGAATATTCAACAATAAAGTCTAAGAGTTCTAGTCTTCTATTTATTTCAAGATGAACTATAATTTGTCACATTAAGAGTGCCTCAAAAGATTATGTAAGAAAGGAGTTCATGTAAACTTCATTAGAATGTAAGCCAGTACTTAAAACATAAATTTAGAAATGAAATCAAGTTCTCCCTTCAAGATGATTCAAGTGAAGCCAATTTTTTATTAGGCATCCCCTCAAGCTTCTTTTTCTTTCCTTTTCTTTTTTCTCTTTTCTTTTAGGTATTGTTCTTCAATCTTTCTTTTCTTTTCTTTTTTTTTATTGAGGATTACTATATCTGGATAGCCTTTAATGATTTTAAACTTCACTCTCCTCTTTCTAAAGTTCAAACTTGAAATATCTCCTTACTTTATAGTTAAGTATAAGCTTCATTATTCATCATAAAGTTACAATTTCTTTTTAACACACAATACTTTAAGTCCCTTAACATTTCAAAAATAGATTTTTCTTTACTTTAAATAATGGACTATAATCAAATCCTTTCATACCAAATATCTTGCTTCTATAAAACAACCTTTATCTCTAAAAATTTTCATCCTATCCTTCCTTAATATTCAATTGAAATAAAAAGTTTTAGTTATGTTATCAAGAGTTTCAACTGCCAGAAGTTATGCTAATAATTTTTGAAAATATAATAATTGATAACAAATAAAAATTAGTATTTCTCTACCCTCCTCCAAACATAAATTTTTTAGTAAATTTGAAACAATTCAGAGCAGAAGAAAACTAACCTCTCTGTACTGGGATCTTGAAATCTTCAATAGCTATCTAGTATTAATCAAAATTTACAACTAGCAGGCATGAAACAATTAGTAGCAGTGACATAACAATTTTAAATATTTGCATAGGTAAAGAGAAATTAACATTAAACATCTAAACATCCAACAAAACACTTCAATATTTACATGGAACAAACTATCACACTACTAACAGTTTTAATTATTTCCCAGGCAACGACCCCAAAAACTTGATGCTAGACTTTATATTTTGCAAGAATTTATGAACTCAGATTTATAGATTTATAATAATTTTGTTAAGTCCAAGAATTCAACACAAGTATACGTATCATATCAAGTAAGGGCCCGTTTGGGGCAGCTTATAAGTGCGGTGGCATTTTTTGAAAACGCCGCCTTCCTGTTTGGATTGCACTTTTTACCTGCTTATTTCAAAACTGAGTTTAGATTTTGTATTACACGCGGCCCGCGGGAGGACCCCTGCAGGTCGCTTTTTTGTTCGCGTTATCGAGATCAAATTACGCTCGTGACCTCCCCGCATCCTTTCGCATCTCCTTTACCCTTCTCATTCGCAGCTCCGCGACATGTTCAGAACTCATCAATGCAGAAGGAAGCCCCGTCGATGGAAGCCCCCCTCGAAGGAAGTGACTCATAACTCGCACCCGTTCATCTGCCAAAGGAAGTTGCTCCTACCTTTGCACTTGCTCTTCGCGCTCTTCTTTGATCATGTCGTCTTTTCTGGTATAGGAGGAGGAAGGGTTAGATGATGGTTTCGGGCGAAACTGGAGAGACGGGGAAGCATGGAGGCTTTGCAGCGTGGAGGGGAAGAAGGAGAAGGATTTACATAGTAATATAATTTTATTTAAGTTAATTTTAATTATTTAAGTGATTAATAATTAATGTATATATATATATTAAGCTAATTATAATTATAGAAATTAATGTGCAACTACATTTATTATTATTTAACACAAAATGAATTACTTATTAAAATTTAAGTAATTTGATACAATTACAATTAATTAATAATAAGTCTAATAAATAAAATAATCAATGATTGATTAATGGATAAAATTATTGTTTGATAAATATAAAGTTTAATAAATTTTGTTAATTAGTTTAGTAAATATTTAAATAATTATTAACATAATTAAAAATACAAATTAGTTTAACATAATATTTAACCAAACAGTTTGTCAACTTATTCAGTTCAGGGGCAGAATAATCATTTATTTACAATCAACTGCAAATAAGTTGTTTTATAAACTTTCAAACCAAACAGTCAGTCATCTTATTCGGATAAGCTGCTGATCAGCAGCTTATCAGGATAAGCTGCTTATTTGGATAAGTTGGATAAGCTGCAGCTGCCCTAAACAGACCCTAATACAGGGCTCTAATGGAGTCTTGGATATCGATCCCACAGGAAAATATTGAAGTATTAAGAAAACGTTACACAATGTGTAATAAGCACTAAAGTTAAGGTTTACTACTTACAACTACCATACATGAAACAGTAAGAACAACTAAACATTAACAATTAACTAACTACAATTACTTCTAATAACTTTAAGAACATGATTTACTAACAGACACACTAAACTAAGTATTTGAATAGTTTTTGATATATGAGAAAAGTATATTTCCTCTTGCAATGAGAATATGATGTGTGGATTGATATGTAATAATTATATATATTATTGTGCCAAATAGGAGCATAGATGATTCGTTACCCTTAAAAAGTACCCCCTCTTCTATGTAAGAAAAGAACATTAGCATATTCTAAGTTTAATCACTAACTCTAAGGCTAGGCTGGGAGGATACTGACTCTCACTTCGGAGGTCCCACTCACCCTTAACCTGAAGGTTAACCATTGATATTAGTTACTATTCTTAGAACTAATTTGGGGATTTCAGACTGTCACCCTGAAATCTCCACATTAGAGTCCATCAAAACATATTTCTCTATTTATTTGCACTAAATTCCCATGAACTACGCAATTCTTCCATAGAAATTGAATGGATCTTTTATTATTGTTGTAGGACATTAAATCCTTTCAAACTTAATGTTCAACAACATATTTTAACATTTCAATTGGCCAAATCGAAAGTAAATTAAGTTCTAAATGAAAAATCGTCACAATTTCTTCTTTACATTAAAAACACATCAAATCCTCATCAATCCATCATCACATCTCTATGCAAGAAGAAAGACAAGGGATACTACTCAGAATTAATGGAGAAGATACAATAAAACATGATTTTATATATAAAAGAAAAGTCATAAAAACCATAAAAGAAAATACAACTTATCTGTTTCTCTTCCCGAATGCAATTCCCTTGCAGTTCCTTTGAATCCTCTTCTCTCTTCTTTACAACACTTGATTCTCTCCTTAGAATGGAAAGGAAGAAGTAATCTCTCACTTTACCTCTTCTCCTCCCCTCCTTAGAGAAGAATCCCTCTCAAATCTTCACTCTACACTCTCGACTCCTAAACCCTAACACTTAACACTCACTAAACTACACTAGAACCAATGAAGAAGCACTCTAAAACTCTCTCTTCTCCAATTTTTGTCCAAAAGCAGTTATTTATAAGATATGGATGAAATCCCAAGAATTTACATAGGCATCCCTTCAAAAAGTCACCAAAACTCTTCAAATTTGAACTCCACCAACTTCGGGCATCGCTGGCGCTCTATCGTGCCATTTAATTGCTGTGCTCTCTGGATTTGGGTGCCGGCAGCGTCAGAACACTTTTTCACCATTTTGTTTCATTTTTCTCCTTTTTGCTCCGGATTCATTCCTTTTTGCTTCTTTTCAATCAAATCACCTAAAATCATCATACCTGCAGCAAATCATGAAAAATACATTTCTTTAAAGTGCAATATCACAAAAAAATGGGTAAAATTAGATAGCAAAAAATCGTGTATATTTTCAGTGCATCAGACTCCACTAAAGCTTCTGCAAGAACCTGATTGAGGCCACACCTCTTAGAAAAAGGTACAATTTTTCCCCTTTTTAAGCTCAGTTTGAGACATCATGAAAAAATTTTAATATCATAGTTGAGAAACCTTATGGATATGTTCGTCTGGACTGGATGAAGGTGTAGGAACAAACCTAAAGTGATTTGATTGGGTCTAACCAGAGATCTTAGGGTTTTAGTGTGAATGATTTAAGGGTTAAGTCTATTTGGGATGATGACCAGTAGTCCGGTCGCTCATGTATCGAACGGATGACCAGGATTGAGCTCGATGAACTCTTGATGCATGAACAACATGCTGAATCAGCTGGTAGTGCCAAATGGGAAGACAACATGTGGAGACTTCGGAGTTGCCTAGGATGACTTGGCGCTGCACTGGATAAATAGAAAATCAGGGATTTTTTGGATTTATTTAATTTTAGAAACTTTAAAAATTCATAACTTGGTGTATGAAATTCATAAAAATAAAATAAAATAGCCACTCAGTGAATAGAGGAGAATAATGTGGAATAATAATTAAAATTATTGGACTTAAATTTTACTTTCAATTAATTAAACACTCTCTCAAATATTTTTATTCAAAATAAGTAAATGTTAATCACTATGTCTTGATAGTTTGGGGGTTGGTTCTTCATGTTATTAGGGATCTTCTCTGATTTTTTCAGAGTTAGGGGGCATCTCTAACCAGAGATTCCTAATTTTGAAATTAAACCTCTCTTTTTTGTTAAAAAATTATAATAATTAAAGTATAAATAAAAATTATACAAAACTAATTTGGTAGGTTCATTGTTGTTAGAGAACTCTAGCAAAAAAATAAAATTGATTTAACTAATTAATTATAACACTAATTGTAATTAATTCATTAAATCCTTAAAAATTAAACAATTAAAACTTAAATAGAAATATCACAAATATCGTTCCACACTGTGAATAATAATCATGTTAACCCTTGATACACCTAAAATATATAGTGCTTTTATGCACATTTTTATGCCTAATTTTGATGATATTGCACTTCAATGGAAGGGATTTTGTGTTTTTCTTGTAGGTATGATGAAAATAAATAATTATGATGAAAGGAGCAAAAAAGGACCAAATTTGGAGAAAAATTATGAAGTTTGAGAAATTTGGCCTCTGGCACCTAAGCGCCAAAGTGCCGGCGCTTAAGCGCCACAATTAAAAATCAAATTTAAATGAATTTTGGCATTATTTTCAAGGGGTGTTTGAAGCAACTTTTGGCGGTGACTTCCTTAACTTCCTTTTTGCGGCAAATATGATTGAAGGGATGCATCTTTTGGTGGATACATTAAATCTAGACATGATTTGAAGAGACACCAAGGCACCTTTTGGAAAATTATAAAAAGGAAGCCTAATAATTTGCAAGTGGTTGTTATTCTGTGGTTATTATTCTGTGTGTGTTATTAAAGTGGTTATTAGAGTGTGTTAAGCTTTAGAGTTCTTCTTTTCTACAGTAGAGAGTAGAGAGTAAGAAAGAAAAAAGGGTTGGTGTGAAGGCTTCTTCTCACTAATTTGCTTTTATCCTTTTATCCTTTTATCTAGTTTTTATTGAAGTTTAAAGTCTTTATTAGAGTCATCAGAGTTGGGCGCCAACCTCTGTAGAGTTGTGCTGTGGAAAGCAAAATTCCAAAGGAACTTCCAGATTCTGGTGGAGAGGATTTTCAGATAAGTATTTATCTTTGTTTTTATATTTCATTTTCAAGTAAGATTGTTGTGTTTTCAATATGGTTTATGCTTTCATATCAAGTTTTGTTTGTGTTTTCTTCGTGAAATCTGAGTAGTTTAGTTTATCATTTTCTTTCTTAGATGATGAAGTAATTAAATTATGGAAGTATGTTCTTGAAAGTATAAGTGTTTAATGCTTGAATAAATTGTGATGATTTAATTCCTTGAACTTAATTTACTTCTTGATTTGACCAATTAAGATGTTAAAATTTGTTGTGAGATTATGTAAGATCCAATGCAATATTGTCTCAAACAACAATTGGAAAGAATCACATGCAATTATACGGGTGAGAATTATAGTCCATATGATTGAATGCAAATATGTAGGGAGATATGCTTTATTTGGGAGTGAAATTAGAGGACTTAAGAGTGATAAGCTAAAGCCCCCTAATTTGGTTTGTTATTTTAAATTTTGTTATGAGATGTTAGCCCCCAGGTGGAGGGAATAGAGGGAACTCTATAGTGAGAGCTGAAATCTTCTCTACCTAACTCATCTAAAAAAATTCAAATTAACCAATTTTCTTTATAGAACCAAGTAAGGGTAAAGAATATAATTGCTCTTATTTAGTACAATACATTTAAATACTTCCACAACATAAACTTTCATAATTATTACTATTCATTGAAGAAGGAAAAAGATATTTGATTCTTATAACTTCTATATCGTGTTTAGAGTATTAATAATTTTATTTCATGCTTAACTTTTTATTAAAAATATCAAAAACAACTTTTTGAAATTAAAACTATGAAACATACTTACAAAAATCAATTAAGAAAGTAAAAAGGTATTTTTCTTATTTCTTTAAATTTTTACACATTTCCCTGTGGGTTCAATATCTCACGGCTTAATCAGATAGTCATATATTACTTGATGAACGATATGTATACTTGCGTAGAATGCCATAATATAAATCATAAATTTCATATCTAAATCGTAAGCATAAATATTCGAGCATCAATTTTTTGGAGCCGTTGCTGGGGAAATTAATTAAAATTTCATTTGAAGAAAATTAAGAGAAATTAAAATTTTTTACTTTTCTTTATTTTTATTAGTGTGTTTTATTTTATTTTATTTAACTTAGTATGCGTAGTTCAAGGTCTGAGGGACTTGTGCCTTACAATTCTGAATTAGAAAGAACAATCCGAAAAATAAAAAAAAATTAAAAATTCTGAAAAAGATAAAAATATTCAAGAAATGACAAATCATCAAAATCAAAATGTTGACATAAAAATCAAAATGTTGACATCCATCAAGAATTTAGACCTTTAAGAAAATATGCTAACCCTACAGTGGATGAACTTCATGGTAGTAGTCAACACCCTGCTGTAGTTACTAATTCATTTGAGCTTAAACCTGTTATTATCCAAATGGTGTCTAATAATCAGTTTGGAGGAGTACCGACTGAAGATTCTAATTTACATCTTGCCAACTTTTTAGAGTTGTGTGCTACTTTTAAATATGACGATGTTTCAGATGATGCTATTAGACTTAGACATTTTCCTTTCTCACTAAGGGATAAAGCTAAGATATGGTTACATTTGTTAGCACCTGGAACTATCAGAACTTGGGTTGATTTAACACAAATTCCTTCCTAAATATTTTTACCATCAAAGACTGCAAAGCTTAGAGATGATATCACATTTTTTGTCAGTTTGAATGTTAATCTATATATGAAGCATGTGAACGATTTAAAGATCTCCTCAGGAAATGTCCACATAATTCGATACCAGATTGGTTAATAATTCAAACCTTTTATAATGGATTAGTTGGATCTCTTAGATCTATTATCGATGCTGCTGCAGGAGGATCACTGATGTCTAAACAGTTTACTGATGCTTATGCTTTGATAGAAGAAATGGCTACTAATAATTTTCAATGGCCTTCTGAAAGGTTAAATCCTAAAAAGGTAGCCAATATTCATGAAAATAATGCTTTTGCAATGTTAGCAAATCAAGTTGCTGTAATTTAAAGGAAGATAAACCAATTTGGAATGACTTTTCTCAGCCAATTGCCATGATCGAAGAAAATTTGTTAAGTCAAATGATTGATTCCCAAACTTCACCAGAAACTTTGAATGTTATAAATAAGACTAATAACCCTTATTCTAATTAGTATAACCCAGGTTGGAAGAATCCTCCAAACTTTAATTGGAATACCAATAATCAGGTTGATATTAATCAACAATGGGGGAACAACCAAGTAAAACCATTTGGAAATTGGAACAACTAAGGAAATAATAATTATAGACCAACCTATCCTCCAGGTTATAACAATGCTTCACAATTTAAGGAGAAGAGGTTGTTTATTGAAGAAGTTGTGTTACAAATGGAAATTCAATTGCAAAGTCAAGGAACTACAATAAGAAATATTGAAAATCAATTGGGACAGATTGTCAAAACATTAAGTAATAGATCCCAAGGTATGCTTCCAAGTAATACTGAAATAAATCCAAGAGAAGAATAAAGAGCATGTAAAAGCAACTCAACTGAGAAGTGTTGACCTCATTTTTATGAAAGGTCTCAATAAACCCTATGACCCAACAGGTCAACTCTTGACCCAAAAAGTCAACTTTGGTCAAAATGGTCAATCGTGACTCAATGACCAACCCTATTGACCCAATAGGTCAACCCTTAACTCAAAAAGTCAACTTTGGTCAGAATGGTCAATTCTGACCCAATGACCAGCCCTACTGATCCAACTGGTTAACCCTTGACTCAAAAAATCAACTTTGGTCAAACTGATCAATTTTTGACCCAATGACCAATTATTGACCTAATAAGCCAACTTTTGACTCAGAAAACAACTTTGGACAGATTGATCAATCTTTGACACAAAGATCAACTATTGACTACCAAGTCAATCAAAACACTAAAATGATCAAATATGATCAATTTAACCCCCTAAAGTCATTAAAAGACCAGTAAGACAACTTTGGTCAACCCTTGACCTAGATAGGTAAAAAAATGATTAAAATGTCTAACCCATACCTCTTTGGTCACCAAATTGACTTCAATAATAAAAATTGATATAATCAAACTGATATTGACCAAAATTACTAAAAGTTAACCCAAAAGTCACCATATTATCCTTTGAGTTAACTAAAACCCCAAATTTGGTCAACATGACCAATTTAGACCACAAAATGACAAATTCACCAATCTTATGACCAAATCAACCATGACAAGGTTTAGAAAGTCACATTGAACATCCTTGGACTAAAATTGATCAATCCAGGCAAACATTCATATTGATCAACCTTAGTCAACATTCATCAAATTTGGTCAAAATACTCAATTTTGAACAAAAAATAATATAAATTAATCAAATAATTATTCCAAAATTATTTTGAATAATTATATGGCCAATAATATAATTTTCAACATTTTAATTAATTAAATAATTAATTAAAATGAAAATATAATCAAAAGCCATGAAATATGACAAAATTCAATTTTAAATAAAAATGACATGAAAATTAATCAAGTAATTCATTTGGAATTATTTTCAATTAATAATTCATTAATAAAATAATTTCCAATATTTTAATTAATGACATAATTAATTAAAATGGAAAAAAATTAAGAAAGGGGTATGAAATGGAATTTTAACCTATGACATCATGGTTTTAAAAAATTCCAATCTCCTTTATGACATCACACATGACTTCATATAAAGTCATCCATGGGTCACCCATGACCCATGAGACTCATTAGATATGGGTTAACACATTAAATAACCCATAATTCATCACTTTAACCATGGTTAAGAAAGTTCATCATGAAGGGAAATGAGGTGTCATTCTCTCCCAAATTTAAAGTATAACTCATCTCCTCCATCAAGATGAGGTGGCTCACCACTTTAGGTGCCTCATGAACTCACCAATGAGAGTAAAACACTAATTAAACTCTCTTGGATACCATGCTTAACTCAAGTTATGTTCCATCATAACTAAATTATAATTTTTTTATGAGAGGTTTATGTGTCATCCCCTCATTAAAAATTGAAATGACATGTTGAAATGAAAAGGGCTTGCATTCTTAACTCACCATTCACCTCCTAAACCACCCAATGGAGGGTGATGCACCAAAAATATATATTATTTTTGCTATTTAATATTATCCATTTTTGGTGATATTTCACTTTAAAGAAAGATATTTTTCATAATTTATTGCAGGTATGATGATTTTAGGTGATTGGAGCAAAAAGAAGCGAAAAGGAACGAATTCGGAGCAAAAAGGAGCAAAAAGGAGGAAAACAGCTTCTGGAGCCGCCAACACCAGAATGGGCGCTGCTGGCACCATTTTCCCAAGAGCTCAGCAAATATTCAGATGATAGAGCGCCACTGGCGCTCAATGTTGGTGGATTTCAAAATTGAAGAGTTTTGGCGACTTTTTGAATGGATGCCTATGGAAACTCTTGGGATTTCATTTCTAACTTATAAGTAACTATTTTTGGATGAAAATAAGGGGGCTTAGAAGAGAAGAGTGTAAAAGTGAGAATTCTAAAGGAATTCTTCTCTAAGGAGTAAAAGAGGAGTAAAGTGAGAGATTTTTTCTTCTTTTCCATTCTAAAGAGGGAATTGAGTGTTGCAAAAAAGAGAGAAAATGATTCAATGGAACTTCAAGGGAAGTGCATTAGGAAAGAGAAATAGATAAGTTGTATTTTCTTATGTGGTTTGTATGACTTTTCTTTTATATATAAAATCCATTTTTATTTTATCTTCTCCATGAATTCTGAGTAGTCTCCTTTGTCTTTCTTCTTGCATGATGATGTGTTGATGTTGATTTAAAGTGATTTTAAAGTAATGATGAAATTGTGATGGTTTTTCATTTTGAACTCAATTTACTTTAGGATCTGACCAATTGAATTATTAAAATATGTTGTTGAACATTAACTCTGAAAGGATTTAGTGTCCTACAACAATAATGAAGAATCCATTCAATTTCCATGGATGAATTGCGTAGTTCATGGGAATTGAGTGTAAATAAATAGGGACATGTGTTTTGATGGAATTTAAATTGGAGGTTTTATGGTGACAGGCTGAGATCCCCAATTTGGTCCTAAGATTAGTAACTATACTCAAAGGTTAGCCTTCAGGTGAAGGGTGAGTGGGAGCTCCGTAGTGACAGCCGGTATCCTTCCAACATAGCCTTAGATTTAGTGACTAAACTTAGGATATGTAAATTTTCTTTTCTTGCTTGGAAGAGGGGGCACACTTTTGAGGGTAAAGAAACATTTATGCTCCTATTTGGCACAATATTATAGATGATTATTCCATATCATCCACACATCATATTCTCATTGCAATAGGAAAGATACTTTTCTTATATATCAAAAACTTTTCAAATATATAGCTTAGTGTGTGTCTATTAGTTAATTCTATTTTAAAGATATTAGAAGTAATTGTAGTTTGCTTAATTGTTACTATTTTCTGCATCTTGGTAGTAGAAGTAAACATTACACTTTAATTGCAATTTGAGTATTGGAATTCAGTTTTACATTATCTATTGTAAAACTCACGCCTTCCCTGTGGGATGATAACCAGGACTCCATTAGAGGCCTGTATTTCTTGATACGATACGTATACTTGCGTTGAATGTTTTTCCTTTACAAAATCATTATAATTATATATAAATTTGTGTTCATTTGTTCTTACAATATTAAATCCCGACGTATCAAATTTTTGGCACCGTTGCTGGGGAAGGAAGGAAGGAAGTATAAACTGTATTTATTGATAATATAGTAACTGAAAACCTTTACTTTGTAGTGTGTAATTTTGTGTGTTTTTTTACTTTTTAAAGTATTTGTGTGATTTTATATGCGTCATAGTGGATTTAAAGTACCTTACGATTCGGAGTTAGAGCTTACTGTTATAAAAATAATAAAACAACAAAAACAAACTGAAAATCCTTATGAAATGGTGAATAATCAAGATAATCAGAGAAATGATATTGGAAATTTGCCAAGAACTTTAAGGGATTATGCTAACCCATTAGCAGATGAAATTCATATAACTATTCAAAATCTAGATGTTGCTGCTAATTTATTTGAACTTAAACCTGATATTATCCAAATGGTACAAAATAATCAATTTTGAGGAACACCTAATGAGGATCCAAATTTAAATCTTGCTAGTTTTCTAGAACTGTGTTCTACTTTTAAATATGATGGAGTGTCGAGTGATGCTGTCAGACTTAGACTTTTTCCTTTTTCATTATAGGATAAAGCTAAGGCGTGGTTAAATTCGTTAGCACCTGGATCTATTAAAACTTGGGGAGAATTATCTCAAAAGTTTCTATTAAAATATTTCCCTTCATCAAAGACTACTATGCTAAGAAATGATATTACATCTTTTGGTCAGTTTGAAGGGGAATCAATATATGATGCTTGGGAGAGATTTAAAAATTTTCTTAGGAGTGCCCACATCATGCTTTACCAGATTGGTTAATAATTCAAACATTTTATAATGAATTAGTGGAATCATTGAGATCAATTATAGATGCTGCTGCTGGTGGATTGTTAATGTCAAAACCTTTTGATGAAGCATACGGATTAATAGAAGAAATGGCTACTAATAATTTTTATTGGCCCTCTGAACGGGTAAATCCTAAGAGAGTAGTTAGTGTATATGATTCAGATTTGATGACTATGATAGTTTCTCAAATTGCAGCCCTTTCTAATAAAATAGATCAGTATGGAATGAATTATTCTCAACCACCTTAAGTGTTAGAGGAAAACTCATTTGGGCATATGATCTACCTAAAAAATACTTATTTTTATGCCTTATTTATTATTCAATTCTTAAGGATATTATGCTTTAATGAAAGGTATTTTCATGTTTTTGGATGTAGATGATTAAAAAGAGTCCAAGAAAGAAAAAGAAGGAAAAAGGAGCAAAAAAAGCAAAAATGGAGCTTATGGAGAAAATTTTGGAATTATTGGCCTGGCGCCTAGGCGCCAGAGTATAGCGCCTAAGCGCCTAGGCGCCAGAGTATAGCGCCTAAGCGCAAGTTAGATATAGACATTATTAAGTTTTTTTTGATGACTTTGGGCAGTTATTTTGACGGTGTTAAGCGGTTATTGGAGCTTCTAGAAGACTGGAAGTTACTCCTAATATATAGGACATGTGATACAATGTATTTAGACACAAGGAAACGGTCTGAATCGCGAAAGAGGTGCGACCCAAAGTGAAGAGGTGTGACCTAAAGTGAAGAGGTGCGAAAGACCTGGTCACGGAGTCCGGCGCCTAGGCGTGATGGTTACCTTCTAGAAGATACATTAAATTTTGATGAATTTTGAAGAGGTGCCTTAAGCAACCTCTGGCAAAATTCAGAGCTCTATAAATAGGAGCCCATTCTACAGAGAAAATTGCACCAAAACCCCCCCACTTAGTACACATACCCATTTTAGTATATTCTCTCTCATCTCTAGTTTAATTTAGACTCTTCCATACTTAGGGTGCCACTTTATTTTGTATCCAGTGAGTTTATTTTGAGTGTTTATTGTGTGTAATTTCTGTTGGAGTCTTTCATCTTTGCTTTGGAGACAGTAGAAGTCAGCAGAGCTCTTGAAGGAACACTTCAGATAAGTATTTGTACTTTGGTTCAAAGTTTTATAAATATGTTTTGTTGTGTTATTTTAATGAGTTTTGAGTAGTTAGTTATCTCTCCTTTTAACTATGAAAAGATTATAAATTAATTAAAATTCATAGGAGAATTAAATATAGAATATTTTAAAATATTGTTATGATATTAATACATGATCTTAGTTTACTTTTTAAATTGGCCATTTAATTTGTTAAAACCTGTTGAAGAATTTTGAGATATATCCGGAGATAAATTCTTAACTAGTAGATATCACATGAATCCTTAGGTTATCGTAGGCTATACGCAGATTGTTTAAGGTGAAGTGCAAATAAATAGGAAGATATTATTTATTGGGCGTAGAATTAATTAGTTTTTAGAGTGACAGACTAAATTCTAATAGTTTGGTTTATTGAAAGGTAACGGGTCACTGGTAGGGCCGACCATAGCCACCCTTGGAAATTTAGTAGTGTTAGCCTAGATTAACCTATTCTACTAATAAAATATCCTAAGCCTAACTATAGATTAGACAATGTTCTTTGCACCTGGACCAAATTGTAAAGAATAGGAATGCTTCTATTTGGCACAATACGATAATCTTAATTTCCTACAAAAGATAATTAATCTATATTTCTTGGATTAGTTGAAAAAGGAGAAAGTCGTTTTTATACTTGCATAGAATTTTAATTATTGCTTATTTTAATTTACTGCTTACTACTTCCTTTATTTTAGCAAAAATTATTATTTGAATTTGAAATTTTTAAGAAACTTACCATCAACATTCATTTTGCTGAAGCTTTGGAGCAAATGCCAAGCTATGCAAAATTTATGAATGATAATTTAAGTAAGAAGAAAAAATTTGAAGCTTATGAAACTGTTGCATTAAGTGAAGAATGTAGTGCAATAATTCAGATGAAATTACCTCAGAAACTTAAAGATCCTGGAAGTTTCACTATACCTTGTGCTATTGGAGAAAAATTCTGTGGAAAAGCCTTATGTGATTTAGGAGCTAGTATTACTCACGCCATTTTCAATATTTCGAAGGTTAGATTTAGGAGAGATTTCTCCTACCATTGTAACTCTCCAGTTAGCTGATCGATCACTTATCCTAAAGGAGTTATAGAGGATGTTCTTGTTAATGTAGATAAATTTATCTTCCTTGTAGATTTCATTGTTCTAGATATGGAAGAAGATAAAGAAATACCTATCGTTTTATGAAGACCTTTTCTAGCTACCGGTCGAGAATTAACGACGAGAGTTAATGATCAAGAGATAACATTCAATTTTCTAAAATCAATGAGGTATTCCGAAAAAGAAAAATGCTATCGGATGGATATTTTTGATTATATGATTGAAAAGAATTACCAAGAAAGATGAAAGGTCATTTTTAATGATAAAGATAAAGAATCTATGTTATATGATGAGTCATTAAATGAAGAAAATTCATCTGAAGAAGCTCATTATATTCATGAAAATTGGGAAATTTTATACACAAATACAAATGATATATTATTACCCTCAATTGGAAAAGCCCCTGAATTGGAATTAAATATGTTACCTGCACATTTAAAGTATGCATTTCTTCGAGATTCATTAACTTTACCTGTAATTATATCTTCAGAATTAAGCAAAGATCAAGAAGGAAAACTAATTAGAGTTTTGAAGAATTATAAGAAAATTTTTTGTTGGACTATTGCAGATATAAAAAGAATAAGCCCTTCAATCTGTATGCATAGGATTTTAATGGAAGAAAATTTTATACCCACTATTGAACCTCAAAGAAGATTAAATCCAATTATGAAAGAGGTTGTTAAGAAAGAGATTTTGAAATGGTTAGATGCTGGAATTATTTATCCTATTTCGAATAGCCAATGGGTAAGTCCTATTCATTGTGTTTCGAAGAAAGGAGGAGTAACTGTCATTGTTAATGAAAAGAATGAATTAATCTCAACAAGACAAGTTACTGGATGGTAAATTTGCATCGACTATCGAAAATTAAACAAGGACACTAGAAAGGATCATTTTCCTTTACCTTTCTTGGATAAAATGTTGGATAAACTTGCTAGACATTCATATTTCTATTTTCTGGATGGATATTCTTGTTATCATCAATTACCTGTTACTCCTGAGGATCAAGAAAACACAACATTTACTAGTCCTTATGGAACATTTGCCTTTAGAAGAATGTCTTTTGGTTTATGCAATGCACCTGCAACTTTTCAAAGATGTATGATGTCAATATTCTGTGATTTGATTGATAAAGGAATTGAAGTATTCATGGACTATTTTTCAGTTTTTGGAACTTCTTTTAAATCTTGCTTGGAAAATATAACAAAAATTTTGAAGAAATGTGTAGAAACAAATTTAGTTCTAAACTGAGAAAAATGTCAATTTATGGTCATAGAAGGCATTGTACTTGGATATAAAGTTTCACAAATAGGGATGGAAGTTGATCAAGCAAAATTGAAAATTATTGCTGAACTGCAACCACTTACTACCGTTACTGATGTAAGAAGTTATTTGGGTCATGCTGGATTTTATAGGAGATATATAAAGGATTTTTATAAAATTGCTAAACCTCTTTGTCATTTAGTGGAAAAAGAAGCTAAAATTGAATTTAATGAAGATTTTCTGAATGCGTTCAATATTCTGAAAGAAAAGTTAAACACTGCACCTGTCATTGTTGCACCCAATTGGAATAAACCTTTTGAATTAATGTGTGATGCAAGTGATTATGCAATCGGAGAAAAATATGAGAAGATTTTCAAATTTATATATTATGCTAGCAAAACTCTTAATGAAACTCAAATAAATTACACAACTACTGAAAAAGAGCTATTAGCAATAGTATATGCCTTTGATAAATTTAGACCATATCTTCTTGGAACAAAATTTATTGTGCATACTGATCATTCTGCTATTAAGTATTTAATATCTAAAAAGGATGCTAAACCTAGATTGATCAGACGGGTTTTATTTTTGCAATAATTTGATTTTGAAATTGTGAACAGAAGAGGGACTGGCAACCAAATTGCTGATCATTTATTAAGAATCAAAAACAATAATGAGCAGATTTATGAAGAAAATATAAATGAGAAATTCCCGGATGAGCATTTATATGTCATTCAAGGATTACAAATGCCGTGGTATACAAATATAGTTAACTACATGATTAGCAATATTTTACCATATGGGATGAATAGTAAATATATTACGAAATTCAAGAATGATTGTAAATAATATATTTGGGAAGATCCTCATTTAATTAAATTAGGAAGAGATTCTGTGATTAGAAGATGTGTACCTTATGAAGAAACTTTTTCAATTATTCAAAAATGTCACAATTCTGATTTTGGAGGACACTTTGGAGTGGATAAAACTGCATTTAAAATTTTAAATTCTGGATTTTATTGGCCTAAATTATTTAAAGATGTTGGACATTATGTGAAAACTTGTGATCGATGTCAATGAATGGGAAATATATTCAAAAAAGATGAAATGCCTCTAAAATTTATATTAGAAATCAAAATTTTCGATGTATGGGGTTTAGACTTTATGGGACCTTTCGTACCATCATCTGGAAAGATTTATATTTTATTAACACTTGATTATGTTTCAAAGTGGATCGAAGCTGTAGCTTTACAAAACTGTGATTCCAAAAGTGTTTCAAAATTTTTAAAGAAAATGATTTTTACAAGATTTGAAATGCCTAGGATAGTTATCACAGATGGGGGAAGTCATTTTGGAAATATAAGAATTCAATCATTGCTGAAAAAATTCAGAATTAAACATAGAATTGCAATAGCTTATCATCCTCAAACAAGTTGAATGACTAAAGTATCAAACAGAGAAATTAAAAGAATATTGGAAAAGACTGTTAATCCTAAAAGGACTGATTGGGTTGATAGACTTGATTCTGCATTATGGTCTTATAGAACAACTTATAAGACACCTATCGGAATGTCACCTTATCGGTTAATTTATGGTAAACATTGTCACTTACCTGTTGAACTGGAGCATAAAGCTTATTAGGCGATAAAGGAGTTCAATTATAATTTGAATACTGTAAGAGAAAAATGACTATTACAACTAAATGAAATGGAAGAGATTAGAAATGAGTCTTATGAAAATGCAAGAATTTATAAGGAAAGAATGAAGAAATTGCATGACAAAATGATTTCAAGGAAAATATTTGAGCCTAGACAAGAATTATTATTATTTAATGCTCGTTTAAAGCTTTTCCCTGGAAAATTAAAATATAAATGGATGGGACCGTTTATAATTGAGAAAGTATACCCTTATGGTGTGGTGGATATTAGAGACCCCAAAATTGGAAAAATATTTAAAGTTAAGGGATTAAGACTGAAGCCTTATATGGGAGAAATGAAATTAAATTACAAAGAAGCTTATGAGTTGAGTCTACCCAATTAATTTAATTAATTTGGTCGGGCTGATGACGTTAAACCAAGCGCTTTGTGGGAGGCAACCCATATTTAATAGTTTGAGTTTTATCGCTATAAGGTTATGCCTTGGTCTTGACTGAATTTGTATATAACTTCTAGAAATAGAAGGGTAACAAGTATGTATGGCTTAAGCTAAACATTTTCTTGAAGTATATAGAAATTGGACTTGGACCACTCCATGTCAAAAGTGAGTAAAGTGGAGATCAAGTTAACCTTTGTTTGTGATTGTTTGTGATTTGATTGTGTTTGTGTGTTGATCATACTCGTTTATTAGACATATTTTTACGACTGAAACTTTGCAAAATTTGACGATAGGAAAATCAGAATCGATCGAGGGTCCGGTGCCTAGGCACCAAAAGTTGGCCCCTAAGCGCCATAATAACTGGTGTATTGATGATCCGTTGCCTAAGCGCCACGGTTACAGATCCTGGAAAAACTGAATTTCTTCAGTTTTTCACCCATAATCTCTTTATTTATAGCCTATTTTTGGTCCCCAATCCCATAGACACACTAATTTCAACCAGAGCAATTCATTTTGGTGGAGTTAGGAAGGATTTGGAGGCCATGGATAGAGGAAATCATGGAAATGAGGTAAGAGATAAATCTCCTAAAGATCCTCATCCTTATTTTAATGGTTTTATTGCTGTTAGTTTAGAGAAGATGTTTAGTATAATGGATAAGATTGAAGCAGAACTTCAAAGTATTGGTAATCGTCTCCATGAGATGTATCACCAATACGAACATTTGGAATGGCAAACCAAACTTCAATCTGATCACATGACTGCCAATCATGATGCACAAGTAGAAATGTACGCGAAGAATAAGTGGACTGATGAAAATACGTCTTTGGAATTTCCAAGGGCGTTGGTGTTCTATCCCTTTGGTCCTAGCAAACTTCATTGCAAAAGAGATGGAAATTGAAGATCGGTGTTAAATAGATTCTATATGTGTTTTAGGTGTGATCGAGTCTTGTTTTAGTGTCTTGAATACCTTATGTGTGTATTTTGGTAAATTGTTCAACGTGTGTTGTTGGATTTGAATGTTTGCTTTGTTGTTGTTTGTGTTATTTATAAAATGATGAACCTTGATACAAGTCTTGTACTGAAGATTGTTGAATTTGTAATGAATATTAGGATTTTGAATTAAAGAATTTTGATACATTTATGTGGATCGATACTTTCATTTTAAATTGATTGTGAAAATATTTGGATGTTATAAAATGGATAAATACTCTCATAAGAGTAATTAGGAGTCGAATTTGATAAGATTTGGTAGAAAATATTTAATTTGAATCGAATTTTTGGAAAGGCGAGTCTGGCGCCTAGGTGCCAGAATTCAGCGCCTAGGCGCCGGTTCAGCCTGAACCCAAAAATTCATCTTCTTAAACCCCACACGCCATTTTTGACGCCTAAGCTTCCTTCTCCATAGTATTTCACGAAAATACCACCTAGAGATTAGAGCCAGAATTTCAAGTTTTTGGGCTTGAAATCACCTGATTTCTTCATCTCGAGGTTAGATCTACATTCTAAACTCATTATTTTTTATTTTCACCATGGATTTTGCTCTCATCTAGAAAAACCAAAATTTTGAGAAAAATTTTTTATTTTTTATGGTTAAATCCATGGGTATTTAAGCTATTTCAAGTTTGAAAAGCTTAAATTAGTTTATTTTCCTAGATCCGTTGAATTTATCTCGTGTTTTTCTTTCACGTTTATATGGAACCCAAATCTAAGCGAGGAAAAGAATGCAAAACTTTGATCGTAGCATGTTCGTCACTACTGCTGCACACTTCCGATACAATGATTTTGCTACAACTCAGAAGTTTATCTTAGAGAGAAGTTTTTATAAACCTGGAGAAAGAATTGAGGAGACAATTGTTGCGCTCAACTGGCAACGATTTCTCTATTTCACTGTTGTTGCCGTTATCCCAGTGGTTAGAGAATTTTATGTTAATTTCATGGATGTGGAGGAACGAGATTTTTGTTCGAGGAGTTAGAGTAGGATTCACTCCTGAATGCATCAACATTTTTAATGGCCTGCCACCAAACATTGAGTGTTATTACTCAGGTTTATCTCCATCTGAGGAAGAATTGGACATGATCATTGCCTACCTGACTGATAGTACTGGAGCCTGGAAGACTCGGAATGGAAAAATGGTAAATTTTTCATCTTCTAAGCTTAATGGTGTTTCCAAGGCATGGAACTACTTTATTTCTGCTCGTCTCCTTCCATCCAATCATCTGAGTAAAGTTACCAGAGATAGAGCTATTCTAAACTACTGCATTCAAGAGAAGATGTCTATTGATGTAGGGAGCATTATTTATGATTCTATGGAGGCTACTGCTCGTTCTAGCACATCTATTGGACTTGGTTTTCCATCACTGATCTATTCTCTATGTCAAAGTACTGGAGTAGTAGCTGAGCTTTCTGAGGAAAAGCTCAAGTCGATGAAGCCTATAGGAAAAGAAAGCATCAGCATTTATGATCGACTGCGAGGTAAGAGTTCTACTGCACCTGCTGGTTCATTACCTACTTCAGGTAGAGCTTCTACTTCTAGACCATCTACTTCTGCTGAGCCATCATCTACATTTTGGGAAACCATGTATGATTAGTTCATAGAGCAACAACATGAGTTATTCTTAACTCACTGTAGAGTAGATACCATAGACAAGAAGATTGATCACCTTTCTGAGTATACACAAAGAAAGAGTAATTATGATGCTGAGTATTCAGAGACTTTAGTAAGATTTCTGAAGGGAGAGCATGATGTTCAGTTCTCTGCTTGTCCCAGATTTTCACCCTATGTTGATCCTAAGGATATGGAGTTCTCTTTTGGTGATGATGATGATGGAGCTACAGACAGTGATTAGTAGCTTGACTTATCTCTAGAGATTATTGATTCTGTTTTTAGAGTTTTTTCTAATTTCTTGTGCTGTTTATTATGATGTTATTTGTTAGAGTTTTTGTGAATTTTTTTTTTATGATTAAACTGTTTCTTAGCTTGTCTGATGTGTGTTTAAGATCGAGATGTGAATGAATTTCTATAAAAGTTTATTTCTGTTTCAGCTTATTGTTTAGTTTTCATGAATAGTTAGTAAATTTGCATGTTTAAATATATAAACTTCTATCACAATAAATTGACCCATGCATTTGGACTTAAGTTTTCCAGCAAAAATTTTCAACTTGGCATTATACTACAAAACTTTTTGTCCTGGCACAAGATTTTTAGTAAGAATCTTCCGATCATGCCATAACTTCATTTTCTCTTTGTAAATCTTAAGATTTTAATAAGATTCATTCCTTATCTCTTCAAGCTCATTTAATTACAATAATCTCTTCTCAACAAAATCCTTTAAATTATAATTGAATGCTTTAATAGCCCAATATGCTTTATGCTTAACTTTAACAGGTAAATGACAATCTTTTCCAAAAATTAGCCTATATGGGGACATTCCTATAGGAGTTCTGTAAGCAATCCTATAATCCTACAAAGCATAATCCAATTAGATTGACCAATTCTTTCTATTTGGATTAACAATCTTTTCCAATATTCTTTTAATTTAACAATTGGATAATTCAACTAAACCACTTGTCTACGGATGATAAGCAGTAGCATTGTGATGGTTAATATGATATTTTTTTACTAAAGTATCCATAATCGCATTTCTAAAATGACTTCCCCCTTCTGTTATGATTACTCTTGGTATTCCAAATCTGCAAAATATATTCTTTCCTAAAAACTTTACAACACTTTGAGCATCACATTGAGGTAAAGCAACAGCTTCAATCCATTTGGAAACATAGTCTACTGCTATTAAAATATAGATCATTCCAAAAGATGGTGTAAATAGTCCCACGAAATCTAATCCCTAAATATCAAATATTTCAACTTCCAAAATATAATTGAGGGGCATCTTGATTCTTCTAGAAATATTGCCTACACGCTGACATCGATCACAATTTTTAATATATGCATTAACATCTTTAAAAATTGTAGGCAAATAAAATCAAGATTGTAAAATTCTATAAGTAGTTTTATCAACTCCAAAATGTCCCCCATAATCAAAATTATGACATTTTTGAATAATTTCATAAGTTTCTTCTAAAGGCACGCATCTTCGAATGTTCAGATCCATTCTTGTTTATATAAAAATGGGTCATCCCAAAAATAAGTTTTAGCATCAGATAAAAATTTCTTCCATTCCTGGTATGTCAAACCATTTGGTATAATATCACTAAAAATAAAATTTACATTGTCGGCATACTATGGAATTCTCCATTCATTAATAGTGAACAATTTTTCATCAGGAAAATGTTCATTAATTTCTTCAGTATCACTAAGTGTTTTTTTAGTTTCAAGCCAGCATAGATGATCAAAAATTTTATTATCAGCACCCCTCCTATCTACTATCTCAAAATCAAATTCTTCCAGAAGAAGAATCCATCTAATCAATCTCGGTTTTGCATCTTTCTTCTTCATTAAATATTTGATAGCAGAATGATTAGTATGCACTATACATTTAGTTCCAATTAAATATGATCGAAATTTATCAAAAGCAAATACTATAGCTAATAACTCTTTCTCAGTAGTGGTATAGTTCATTTGAGCTTCATTAAGAGTTTTACTAGCATAGTAAATTACTTTGAAAATGTTATCATATTTTTGACCCAAAACAACACCAATAGCATAATCACTAGCATCACACATTAATTCAAAATGTTTTTTCCAATTTTGTGAAATCATAATAGGTGCAGTGATTAATTGTTCTTTTAATATTTCAAAAGCTTTTAGGCATTCATCATCAAAATAAAAAATTGTATCCTTTTCCAATAAACGGCATAAGGGTTTTGAATTTTTTTAGAAGTCTTTAATGTAATGCCTATAGAATCAAACACGTCTCAGAAAACTTCTAATTCCCTCTACATTCGTTGGACAAGGTAAATTAGAGATAACTTGAATTTTTGCTGGATCTACTTCCAAACCTTTTTCTAATATTCTATGTCTTAATACAATTCCTCATGCTACCATAAATTGGCATTTTTCCCAATTAAAGACCAAATTAGTTTCTTAACATCATTTCAGAACTTTAGATAAATATTCTAAACATGATTCAAATGAACTTCCAAACACTGAAACTCATCCATAAAAACCTTAATCCCTTTTTCAATCAAATAACAAAAAATAGCCATCATACATCTCTGAAATGTAGCAGGGGCATCACATAAACTAAAAGACATTCTTCTAAAAACAAACATACCATAAGGACTGGTAAATGTTGTTTTCTCTTGAACCTCATGAGCAATTTGAATTCGGTGGTACCCAGTATATCCATCCAAAAAACAAAAATATTTATGCCCAGCTAGTCTATCCAACATCTGATCTAGAAATGGGAGTGGAAAATGTTTTTTCCTTGTAGCAAGATTTAATTTACTATAATCAATGCATTTCCTCCACCCTGTAACTTGTCTTGTTGGTATAATCTCACTCTTCTTATTAGTCACAGTTACTCCTCCTTTCTTAGAAACACAGTGAATAGGACTAACACATGCACTATCTGAAATAGAGTAGATAATCCCAGCATCTAACCACTTTAAAATTTTTTTCTTAACAACATCTTTCATGATAGGACTTAATCTCCTTTATGTTTCAGCCATAGGTTTACAATTATCTTCCATAAGGATTCTATGCATACAAATTGAAGGACTGATTTCTTTAATATCAGCTATCGTGCATCCGAAGGTTTTCTTGTACTTCTTCAAAACTTCAAACATACTCTCTTCTTCTATTTTAGTTAATTAAGAGGAAATTTTCACTAGCAAAGTTGAGGACTCACCTAAAAAAATATACTTCAAATGATCAGCAAGCATCTTTATCTCAAGTTCAGGAGGTTTTTCAATTGATGGACCAAAAGATTTATCTTTTTCAGTCATGTCCAACAGTTCAAAATTTTCATGAACATAATTTACATCTTCCTCATGAAAATCTTCAGATTAATGTAACTCCTCTTCTTGCTCATTTTCTATTTCCTCTCTCAGATTTCTCTTCATAAGGTGATTTGAAATGACATTCACTCAAATATTTGATAACATCCATCCTATAACATTCATCATCTTTACCTCTTGCAGGATATTTCATTGATTTTAAAATGTTGAATGTAACAGTCTGATCATTAACTCTCATCGTTAATTTACCTTTTTACACATCTATCATTGCTTTGCATGTGGCTAGGAAAGGTCTTTCCAAAATTATGTGTATCTCTTTATCTTCCTCCACATCTAGCACAATGAAATTAACAGGAAAGATAAATTGATCCTGATCCATAAAAAATACCTATTTTATGTCTTAATTCTCATCAATTTCTAAGGATATTTTGCTTTAATGAAAGGTATTTTTGTGTTTTTGGATGTAGGTGATGTAAAAAGGTCCAAAAAAAGGAAAAAGGAGCAAAAAGGAGTAAAAAGGAGCAAAAATGGAGCAAAATACAAAAATTATACAAAATATAGCCTGGCGCCTAGGCGCCAAAAATTGGCACCTAAGCACCAGACTCGATACAAGAACTATCAAATTTTTGACAACGTTTGAACAGTTATTATAACGGAGTGAGCGGTTATTGGACATTCTAGAAGACTGGTAGTTGTTCCTTTATAATAGGACATGTGATACATTGCATTTGGACGCTCCAAAATGGTTTTAATCGCGAAGAGGTGCGAGCCAAAGTGAAGAAGTGCAAAGAACTGGACGCGGTTTCTGGCGCCTAGGCGCCAGATTCCGGCGCCTAGGCTCCAGATTCCGGCGCCTAGGCACCAGACAGACCTTCTAGAAGATTCATTGAATGTGGACATGTTTTGAAGAGGTGCCTCAAGGCAACCCTTGAAGCCTATAAATAGGAGTCCATTTCTTCAGAAAAAAGGTGCCCCCATTGTAACCCCTTTCTCTTATCCACTTTAGGATCTCTCATCCTTAGAGAGAGAAATAGAGAGAGAAATTTAGGGCCACTTTTGTTTTAGTTTAGAGAGTTTATTTTCAAGTTGTTGCATCTGGAGTTCATTACACTGTGGAGTCAGTAGGAATCAGAAGATCTGTAAAAGGAATATTTGAGATAAGTATTTTATTTTTGATTCAAAGTTTATTTATTATGTTGTGCTGTTTATATTCAATGTGTTCTGAGTAGTTAGTTTACTTTCTTCCTTCAATTATGAAAAGATAAATGAGATAATATAAGATTCGATGGAGAATTAAAATTAAAAATATTTTCAAAACATTGTCATGATATTAATACCTGATCTTACTTTACTTTTTAAATTGGCCATTTAAATTGTTAAAACCTGTTGAAGAGTTTTGAGACCTAGACGGAGAAGAACTCTTAAGTTGTAAATGTCACATGAATCCTTGAGTAGTCGAAGGCCATGTGCGGGCTATTCAAAATGAAGTGCAAATAAATAAGAAGATAAGATTTAAAGGGCGTAGAATTAATGAGTTTTTAGAGTGACAGACTAAATTCTTATAATTTGATTTATAGATTAGGAAAGGGTCACTAGTAGGGCTGACCATAGCCACCCTTGGACACTAGTAGTGTGAGTCTAGATTAACCCATTCTACTAACAATACATCCGGACTCGATTCGTAAATTAGCCAATGTTCTTTGCGCCTAGATCAAAGGGTAAAGAATAGGAATGCTTCTATTTGGCACAATACCATAAATCAAATTTTCCAACGAATATTAAATTATCTTAAAAATCTTAGATTAATTGAAGGGAAGAAAGTTATTTGATTTATATAGTTTTCACAAAATTATTTTCTTATTATTGTTTTCTTTATCTGCATCTAGTAAATTAAAGTTAGATTAAAATACAAAAAGATTTTTGAAATAAAATATTTAAAAATTTATTACCATATTTTTTCCCCGTGGGATCGATATTGGGGTCTTTATTTCAAAGCCCAATATTACTTGAAACGATACGTATACTTGCGTAGTACCCAAAAAGTATATAAAATATTTCGTTTTTAAATTATATTTTTCTATATAAACATCTATTTAAAAAAGTATTAAACATTAACGGCCTAGCATTAAGTAGCAATCAAGTTTTATTTAATGTTATTGCTATAATTAAAATTTGGTACACATCTATATAGCAAGCTATTCCAGGTCAAGTGTTTCACGCCTTTGCCAGAAATTAAATTTTCTAACAGTGGTAACAAATCCTTGTATTTGGAAATACAAAAATCGGGTCAGATCCGCTTTTACCAAAACATCTTCTATAACTCCTTTAGGATATGTGATCGAATGATCTACTAATTGTAGAGTTACAGTAGTTGGAGTTATTTCTTCTAATCCCAGTCTTTTAAATATGGATAGAGGCATAAGGTTAATGCTTGCACCCAAATCACATAAAGATTTTTCATAAAATCTGTCTCCGATTGCACATGGAATTGAGAAACTACCAGGATCGTTAAGCTTTTCAGGAAGCTTCTTCTTAATTATTGCACTGTACTCCTCACTAAGTGCAACTGTCGCATTATCTTCAAACTTCCTATTTCTGTTGAGAATATCCTTCATAAATTTCACATAGCTTGGCATCTGTTCTAAGGCTTCATCAAATGGAATGTTGATCGTAAGCTTTTTAAATATCTCCAAGAATTTTGAAAATTGCTTATTCAATTTTTGCTGACGAAGACTTTGAGGAAATGGAGGTGGTTATTTTTCCAAATCTTCCTTAAGTGGAGAAATAGGTCTTTCCAAAACTTTCGGAGCGTCTTCTTTTGGTTCTTAAATCTCTTCTTTCTCTACTTCAATTTCTTTTTGAACTCTATCTTCCAACTCTCTTCCATTTCTCAGTTGAATTGCTTTTACATGCTCTTTATTCTGATCTCTTGGATTTACTTCAGTACTACCAGGAAGCATACCTTGGGATCTATTACTTAATGTATTGACAATCACTCTCAATTGATTTTTAATATTTCTAATTGTTGCTCCTTGACTTTGTAATTGATTTCCCATTTGTAATACCACTTCTTCAATAGACAACTTCTTCTCCATAAATTGTGAAGCATTGTTATAACCTGGAGGATAGGTTGGTTGATGCCCGAATATTTATGCTTACGATTTAGATATGAAATTTATGATTTATAATATAGCATTCTACGTAAGTATACGTATCATTTATCATGTAATATAGGACTTTCTGATTAAGCCTCGAGATATCGAACCTACAGGACAATGTGTAAAAATTTAAAGAAATAAGAAAATCACTTTTTACTTTTTGAATTGATTTTTGTAAGTATTTTTTAAGGTTTTAATTTCAAAAAGTTGTTTTTGATATTTTTAATAACAAGTTAAACAGGAAATAAAATTATCAATACTCTTAACAAAATATAAAAGTTATAAGAATTAAATATCTTTCGCTTTCTTCAATGAATCAGTAATAATTATGGAATTTTTTTATTATGGAAGTATTTAAATGTATTGTGCCAAATAGGAGCAATTATATTCTCTACTCTTACTTGATTCTATAAAGAAAATTGGTCAATTTGAAATTTTGAAATTTTGTAGATGGGTTAGGCAAGGAAGATACCAGCTCTCACTCTAGAGTTCCTTCTATTCCCTCCACCTGGGGGCTAACATCTCATAACAAAATTTAAAATAACAAACCAAATTAGGGGGCTTTAACCTGTCACTCTAAAGTCCTCTAATTTTACTCCCCAATAAAGCATATCTCCCTATATATTTGCCTTCAATTATATTGACTACAATTCTCACCCATATAATTGCGTGTGATTCTTTCCAATTGTTATTTGAAAAAATACCTCATTGGATCTTACATAATCTCACAACAAATTTTAACATCTTAATTGGTCAAATCAAGAAGTAAATTAAGTTCAAGGAATTAAATCATCACAATTTATTCCAGCATTAAACACTTATACTTTCCACAACATACTTCCATAATTTAATTACTTCATCATCTAAGAAAGAAAAAGATAAACTAAACTACTCAGATTTCATGAAGAAAACACAAACAAAACTTGATATGAAAGGATAAACCAAAATGAAAACACAACAATCTTACTTAAAAACAAAATGTAAAAATAAAGATAAATACTTATTTGAAAATCCTCTCAACCAGACTCTATAAGTTCCTTTGGAATTTTGCTTTCCACAATACAACTCTACAGAGGTTGGCGCTCAACTCTGGTGACTAATAAAGACTTTAAACTTCAATAAAAACTAGATATAAGGATTAAAGAAAATTGGTGAGAAGAAGGCTTCACACCAACCCTTTTTCCTTTCTTACTCTCAACTCTCTAATATAGAAAAAAAGAACTCCAAAACTTAACACACTCTAATAACCACTCTAATAACACACACAGAATAACAACCTCACACAAATTATGAGACTTCATTTTTATTATTTTCAAAAAGGTGCCTTGGTGTCTCTTCAAATCATGTATAGATTCAATGATCCACCAAAAGATGCATCCCTTCAATCATATTTGTTGCCAAAAGGAAGTTAAGGAAGTCACCACCAAAAATTGCTTCAAACACCCCTTGAAAATAACACCAAAATTCATTTAAAGAAAATTTTTAACTATGACACTTAAGCGTCGGCACTTTGGCGCTTAGGCGTCAGAGGCCAAATTTCTCAAACTTCATAATTTTACGGCCAAATTTCTCAAACTTCATAATTTTGCTCCAAATTTGGTCATTTTTTGCTCCTTTCATCATAATTAATTATTTTCATCATACCTGCAAGAAAAACACAAAATACCTTCCATTAAAGTGCAATATCATCAAAAATAGATATAAAAATGTGCATAAAAACACTATATATTTTAGGTGCATCATTGGTCTATAATTATTATTCCCTTGGTTGTTCCAGTTCCCCAATGGGTTTACTTGGTTATTCCCCCATTGTTGATTAATACCACCCTGATTATTGATATTCTAGTTAGAGTTTGGTTGATTCTTCCAACTTGGGTTATAATAATTAGAATAAGGGTTGTTAGGCTTACTTATAGCATTCAAAGTTTTTGGTGAAGTATGAGAATCAACTATTTGACTTGATGAATTTTCTTTAATCATGACAATTGACTGAGAAAAATTCATTCCAATTTGTTATATCTTCCTTGAAATTACAGCAACTTGATTTGCTAACATTGCAAAAACATCATTTTCATGAATATTGGCTACCTTTTTTAGGATTTAACCTTTCAGAAGGCCATTAAAAATTATTAGTAGCAATTTCTTCTATCAAAGCATAAGCATCAATAAACTGTTTAGACATCAGTGATCTAACCCAAGGAAAAAAGGTTAAGACTTTCATGCATATTTTATATTGATTTTGATGATATTGCACTTTAAAAAAGGGTATTTTTGGTGTTTTTTTGCAGGTATGAAGATTTAAGGACAAAGGAGTAAAATATGCAAAAAGGAGCAAATTTGGAGCAAAAATGGCTAAAATATGAAAACTTAACCTAGGCCGCCGATGGCGCAGCTCGAGGTCACCGACGGTGAGGTCAATTTAAAGCACAACTTCTAGAAGGCTGTTGACTGCGGGATCTGCAGTTCTTTCACAATATTCACCGAATCTGGACGATTTTTGAAGGGATGCATGGAAAACCTTCGAGACTCTTCAACAACTTTAAAAAAAACAATTTTACACCAAAAAATTATCCTTTAGGACTCCTCTAAAAGTAGCTAAGAGTCTGTAAAAGTATTATTAGAGTCTTTTAATAGTTACTTAGTGTTCAATTAGAAAGTCAACTAGTGTCCATTGTTAATAGTAAGTATTAATTAGTGAGTTCAAGTAGAGATTGTGAGGAATTCTCCGAAGGATAGTAGGTGTGGAAGGGAAGTGAGAGATCTCTTCTGCATTGCCATTTCGAAGGAGAATTCTATGTACTGTAAAGAAGGAAGAGATTCAGAGGAACTTCAATGAGTTTGCTTGGGGAGGAATTTAAGATAAGTTGTGCTTATTTACTTTAGTTTATAGTACTTTACTTTTATATATGAAATCTAAGTTTTATTGCATCCTCTCCATGAATTCTGAGAAGTTGTTCTATCTTTCCCCTTATTTTGATATTTTTCTGAAATGATAAATAGAATTAATGTGCCATAAAAGATTTAAATAAGTTGTGATGATCTTTAACTTAGATATTAATTTACTTTCAATCCGGCCAATTGAAAAGTTAAAATCTGTTGAGTTTAACAACTATAGTTAAAATTACATCCGAGATTCAGGGAGATAAAAATCCTTGGAAATAGGGTGCAAATAAATAGGGAAATAATATTAATTGGGCATAGAATTGGAGATTTTAAAGTGACAGGCTAAAATGCTCAATTTAGTCCTATCGTTTGGGTGCTGAAGTGTAGATTGTTAGCCCTCAGGCGAGGTGAACGTGGGAGCTCTGAAGTGAGAGCCGGTATCCTCCCAGCCTAGCTACAGATTCAGTAACCAATCATAGGATTGGTCAATGTTCTTTATGCCTGGACCAAAGGGTAAAGAATAGGTATGCTCCTATTTGGCACAACACCAATTAAAAACTAATTCTAATTATCTAATCATTTAAATATCTTAATGTCGGCCGCAGAAAGCTTAAAATTTAATATGTATATGTATATGTATATTGATTTTGAAAATAGAACTCTAAATTTTAAAAATGAGAATGGACGAATCTTATTCATTTAGCAGTTTGAATGAACAAGCATCATATCGCAAGTAACGCATCTATTCTGAAGAATAGACACCCTACTTGATGATATTGCTCGATCAAATAAAGTGCAGAATTCATGACATCTGTTCTAGTCTGCGAACCTGTATGTGGACCGACAAATTCCTTTATTAAATACAAAAAGAATTAAATAGGATTTATATTATCTGGGGTCTTTAAAGCTCCCTATAGAGGCATGCCCCTATAGTCAATTACCCCTCAAATGACCGAAGTCAGCTGAGAAAACTCTCGATTTAGATCAGGGGTTTCTATCTTCTTGAAATCAAAAGGTAGGGTTTTCAACGAAGTGTGGTAGTAGGAAATCCAATAGGTGAAAGGCGCAATGTGGAACAGTTATTTCCAGAGTCAAAGAAAAGAAAGGTAGGGGATGTTACAGATCTCGAGGAGAACCTCGATGACATTCCAGACTATCCTAATGTTGGGCTTTAGATTTTGGAAATGAATTTATCTAAGTTTCAATCTTGCCAATTAATTATAGGAATTACATAATCACCCGATTATACAAATAACCTGGAAGATGGGAGGATTTACGCCGTATTGGACGACTACCTCGGAATCCTAAGCGAGTTAGGGCTTATATTACACAACAAGACTGTGCAAAGGGCTAAAAGAACAGGTGAGGATTTATGTCGCACTAGGCGAACTACATCGAAGTCCTATGGCTAGTTGTTGGTTTATAAGAAAAAAGGGTTGCTGTTGAAGATCCGCTGTTTGCTCTCTCGAACATGTCCTTCCGCATCCTTGATAGTTCTGCCCTTAGTGTATTGCCTCGAGCTCCTTATTATTGCAGAGGTTTAGTTTTAGAAAGTGAAAATCAGGAGATGAGAGAAGTGTTTTGGTTTAGAGAAGTCTTAAAATCCAAATATTTTAATGTTTTAAATAAAAAAAATCTTAAAGTTGATTAAACAGAACTGATTAAGATCCCACGGTTCCGTCATCCCGGCACCGTTATTTTCATCGGATTCACTTAGTCCAAATAAATTTGCTAAACTCAACTGAATGAGTTCCACACTTTCATTTAGATCGTGGGAAATCCCGTTAGCAACACGTGGTTTACATCATCCGAGGTATTCCTGATCATCCAATGAGTTGTTTTAATTTAGTTGTAGTTGTAGGTTTTGTTTTGTTTGTGATTAAAGTTTGAGTTGTTTTATATTTTGAAATGTTGTGAGGTAATTTATTTCATCCCAGCAATTGTATATGTAAAAGGTACAGTAAGCGAACAAGCAAGCACATGTGTATGTATGAAAGTAGAGCAGGTATGTAAGTAAGGATGTGTATGTGTGAAAGTAAAGCAGGAAAGACAGGCTGAATCAAGAACACAAGCTACGAAAGAAAGAGGCAAGTAAGTCTAAAAAAAGGTGTGTGTGTGCCACAGTGTGTGTGTGAAAGACGAAGTGTGAAACCTGTATAGCAGACCAAAAGAGAACCACAAGAGAAACCAAAAAGGTCTGAAGAGATAACGGTTCGTAGGAAATCCAGGAAAACAAATCCGTAATGGAAATCCATGGGAAATCCGTAGAAGATAAATATATAATGAAAATCCGTAGTATATCTGAAGAAAGCATTGTAGAAAAAAAAACCACAGAAAACAAAGGACTACAAGTCCAAAAGGACTGTAAGTGCAGTGGTGTATAGGACTCAGAGTTGTGTTGTATATCCCACCTTAGGTACTAACTACTTGACCGACTTTCTGCAGAAGGCAGCCCTAACTCAACTTGAGTAGACAATCGTGGACCTTTGTAAATTTTCATGCATTTCATTTTGGGTTTGCATGCAAGTAAAAAGTTGTAGGTAAGTAGGCTTTTTTTGTGGTGGAGGTGATTTTTTTGTATTTTTCAAATGTATGTATTTTTCTTTATATTTAAAATATTTTGGTCTACAGGTTGACTACCCTAATCAGATTAGGACTACTAACATCTTTAGACATCCGGTAGTAGAAACCCCAAGGATGGGAGAATAGTGTTGTGAATCCCTGCTGTACCCTCTCTAGGGTCTCTGAGTCAGGCGGCACCATTCTAAAATTTTCTCGTAATCTTCCCTGTGCAATTTTATCAGTGTCCCCACCACACTTACAGTCGTGTTTGATGGCCCCACATATAGCAGAAAGCTATACATGCGTACTTTTATGTCCTGCATAAGCACATGAATTGAGCCAAGAAACAAGGTGAAAAACAAAGGACAGGGGGTCAAGGAAAAGAAAGAGGAGAAGACAATCCACCTAACACAATTGTTGGAAAAGAGCTGGGTTGCCTCTCAAAGTCAAAATTGAAACACTTAACAAAGCGACAAAAGTTTCTCCCAACATAGTGTGGATAGCTGACGGTAAGACGTATAACACAAACAGATTAAACCCCTCCATCATGGTGCAAGGGATTATCGTATAAAACATGTAAGGTAATGAAGTAGGATAGTGAAGTAATGTGTAAAAATGTGAATATATCACTTCACCAAAATGCAAGAGGCAATCTTAGAACTTCGTGAAACCAAAACCAAAAGTTAAGGGGGCAACATACCCAAAAAAGGAATCAAAAGAGTCCAATCCTATTTAGAGAAAATTTCGGCAGCATAACGGCAGGAAAATCAAATTTTCACACCTGCAATTCAACCAAAAAAAGTGCACCAAGCATGTATATATATGTAACAACATCCACATTTGTCATCATTTCCCAAGCAATATACAACAAGTCTTGAATCGAGTGAAGCATGATAAACTTTCCAAACAACAAACTTAAAGAGGCACCTGAAGCATGCTAGACTTTTTTTTAACAATATATTTCATGCTTAAGGAAACAAAGATAAATCATGCTTAGGAGTAGTTTAGCTCAACTCCACAAAACTATAGCAGTGTAAATTCTTCATTTTTTGCAAGTATAGATTGATAAAGCCCCTTTTTGTGCATGAAATGAATTGGAGAGTATGCAAAAAAACAAAGCCTATGTGTTATGCATATGAAAGGCTAAAGAAATATGTAAGAAATAAGCACATATAACATTTTCCATGAGTGTTTCAAGTAGTGCCACTCCCAAATCCAAAAATTGCTAAATTTTCACTAAGTATTTTTTTGTTTCCAAATGTGAAGTTACAAGGCTCAAAACATGCTTAAAAAGGCCAAGCACATGAACTCTTCCAAATATTCCTTATTGAACATAAAGAGACATGAGCAAAATAGCTAGTAAATACCACATAAAGTTCACCTCTTCACAATCCTTATTTCCCAACTTACCATAAAGGCCGCATGCATTTGGTGCCTTTTCCATGCAACAATTAGCAAGATAGCATATGATGAAAGTAAAGTAAAGAGAAGGAGGATCGTGAATTACTAGCCATATTCCTTCATCAAGAAGCAAGAAAATTCCTTAAAAGGAGCAAGCTACATGTAACAAAGTATGTTTACCCTTTCTAACACTTCTCTTTGAACATAAAGAGGCATAAATTTACTAAGATATGTTATGTAAGGCTACCATTTCAAGATTTGATGTAAAGAAATGTAAAGCATGTCCTTATCTAAAACTTCCACCATAAGCTTCAAAGAGGACTTACCATGTGAAGTCTACTCCAAAAACATCACATAAACCCCAATGCATATGAGAATCTCTAAATTTTTTTTTTGCATATAGAGAAAATGCTCCAAGTGTATGTAAATTTGTTAAGCCTTTAGAAAGCAAAGAGAAATTTCCAAATGTATGTGTGAATTGCTAAGTCATAGCATGTGAAAAGAAAGCCTCAAGCATATGTAAATTTGCTAAGCCTTTAAGATGGATAGGAATCCAACCTTTTAAGCATGTAAAGTGCTCATGAAAACCAAAATTTTGACATGTGAGAGTGAGCCTAAAATGGAAACCCAAGTTCTAAAATTCACACATGTAAAGGCAAGCTTTAGATATAAGCATAAAATCTTAAGCCTAAGCATGTAACTTTGGCCATAAAATCCCACATAAGCCCCATATTTTACATGTAAGAAAATTCACAAATTTCAGATTTTTTTTGCTATGCAAGAGTGACTTTCAATACACATGTAAAAACTCCTAAGTTTAAGCATAAGTAAAATGGTCATAAGAGCATAGATTCAAAGCCCTTCACATGTAAGAAAAAAAAATTTAGAACTTTGCTATGTGAGAAATCCATATGATTCAAGCATGAAATCTAAATATCACCATGAAATCCACCATCATAAAGCAATTAAAAGTGAAATCATGGGAGGGGAAATCTCTCCCAAATGCTTAAAACTAAACATCCAGACTTTAGGGAAATTAAAGAGGATGAAGATGCATAGCCCTAAAAATGTAAATCCATACCTAAGCCTTAGATTAGAGCAAAACAAATGGCAGCACTTCCCCTTGCTTTGTGATTTTCGGGCAACACAAAAAACCAAGAAAAAAAGACCCCTTTGTAGCCATAAGAAGAGGAACAAGAAGCCCCAAAATCCCCCATGGGTAATACCCAAAGGTCTAAGGAAAGTGAAAGCTTTTACCCACCTTTGAGATGATGGAAATGAAAAGAAAGGCCAAGGGGAAGTGACCACCCATGGAGAAGTGATAGGGGGGCTGCCATAGATGTGATATGGAGCCAGAGATGCTCCCATGGTAGAGATTGCTTGGGAAAGAAGAAGCTACCTCTCACCTAGGCGCATGGAGGAGATTCGGCCACAGAGGATTCGTGAAAAAGGCATGGGGAGGAAGAAGAATCGCGAATTTGTAGAGGGGGGCCGGCGGCTAGGGCTGATATTAGGGATTTTAAGATTTTGGTGGCAAAAATGTAATTTTTTTTAATTGAAATCTCGCCAATATCGAGTCGATTTCATCGTACATCAAAGTATAACAATTATATATGCTTTCTAAGTAATTACGACATTCCAGATGCAACGGCGCAGTCCGTTTGGCGATCTGATGTCATTTGGGCAACCTCGTCGTCAAAACAAGTAAAAAAATGGTCAAATTTGGGGATCTTGCGATTAAATTGGATTTGGTTGAATTTTAAGGTCGATGTGGTGGCGATCGAATGTTACATTTAGTTTAGGGGGATGTGTCGAGGTGTTTAAAATTTAAATCGGGAATAAATTGGCTAACGTTGAGTCAAATTAGGTCAAGCCGGAGCCTAGGTTGGGCTTAGGTCGAAATTGAGGCTTTTGATTAAATTGGTCTAAAATGACATAATTAGGATATTTTGTAATTGGAGAAAAAGAAGTTTGAAATATTTTGGAGATTCTAGGAAATTTTGGAAATTTTTCAAATTTCTCAAATTTTTGGCTATGTAGGGGCATTTTGGGGAAATTTTGGGAAAGTGTCTGAAATACTAAATCAATGGCAAAAATAGTGTAAAATGGAATTCGGAATTGAATGACAGTGTCTGGGAACATTTCTGACCACGATGGAGGGTTTTGTGGGGCCCGGAATGTCGTTTAAGTAGTGACTACTTAAGCCACGTGGGGTTCGCCGGTAGCTCAAATGTATGGCATGGTTACAGTTAAACTTCTCAGCTCGACGAGAGGAACGCTTAGGAACAATTTTTGGGAACCCCAGGTGACTCTGTGAAATCTTGGGTTTTGGGCCCATTTCCAAGGGCAAGTTGGTAATTTCAGGGTAAAAATGAAATTTTGGGAAAAGTAAGGTATCGTCAGACTATGAAGAACAGAATCATTCTGGATGGGCTACGGGCTAAGGAAAGCCTCTTTTGGTCCTCTATGTGGTGATTTTAGCTCTTTTAGCCACAGACTTAAGGCTAGTGGGACCACACACGAGTTTCCAAAGAGTCCGAAGATCGCAGTAAAATATATTTGTTGACCTCAATTTTGATGAGGTCTTCTCTTCTTCTCTTTAGTACTTAGGATCTAGCCTTAGGCTTTTCCTTTGACTATCTTAGAGAACTAGAATTGGGACCCACCTTTTAGAAATTCAAACAACTTCTTAACTCCCTGCAAACTCCACAAACTCGACCGTAGACCCCTAATCACCTAGAGGGTTGAAATCAAATGTGGAAGTTCGAAGAATGAGTTCCCATAGGACTCTTCGGCCTTAGGACCGCCCCAGGCGGCTCGGTCCGGTGAAGGGGCCGACTTACACACACCACACTTATACACTACACCTACACACTACACTTCCACATACCTCATAAAACCACACCCATACCTAACTTGACCTCCTGACTCATGTAGGTGATTCACATGGATGGTCCTTAACCCCTATGCCCTTGGCTAAGAGGGTTAGGAACAACATAGTGAATGCCTCAAGTGAGTCCCCTCATGGCTCATGTGGGCTTGATATGGCTTCATGGCTCAACCAAAATGACTTCTTTCCACCTAAATTCACCCAATCTTCAATTTCCCAAATTTTCAATTTTTGACCCCCGGACCCTACACCTACTAAACCTACCCAAAACCCTTAAAATTACCCAAATTTCTCAAAAATTTCCAAATTACCCAAAATTCTCCAAAATCATTCCCAAACATTTCCACATCACTTAAACTGATCATCCATACCCAAAAATACCAAAAATTCCAAAAATACCTCCCAATACCCTCCAAATACCCAAAATACCCCTCTTGGCCAAAAAATCCAAAAATTCAGAAAATTCCCAGAAAATTCCATAAAATCCCAAATATTTCCAATTTTATTTTGTCCAACTACACCATGGGCCAATTTTTTCAATTTACCCTACTTTTGTCAAAACCCCAATTTGACCCATTTTAACCCAAAGTGAACCCAATGTCAAACCAAACCTACCCAATTGACCCCAATTTTGGTCCAATTCAATTCTAAACTTCAAATCAATATCCCAAATACCAATCTAGACCAAATCCAAGCCCAATTTGATTGACATTTGGATCCAATCTCACTTTTGGCCTTAAAGCCCAATTTGGACCCATGACCCAAACCTAACCCAAACTCACCCAATTCAATTCCAATTAACCCAAAATCTTTTCTAAATCTTCCTTAACATTCCCACAAGCAAAATACTAACATGATTTGCCCAAAATTTAGACCCAAACCCCACTCAAACTCAACCCAAGGTTAAAAGGCCCATTTTTGACCTAAACCCAAACCTAACCCAAATGAGCCCAAACCCCAAAATCAAAGCCCAACCAAAGCCAAAACCTCTTTGAAACACCCCCATAAACATTTCTCAACATTGATTTTACATCAATTTCAACCCTAGCCCAACATTAGCCCAACTTGGCCCACTTGGACCTACATAGGCCCACTTACCAAATAAATCCAAATTTAAACCAATTCAACTCCAAATCACATCAAATTGATTCCAAGCCCTTCATAGAACATCCCTAAACCAATTATGACATTTATTTGACAAAGTTCTTCACAAAATTTTTTATTCAAATGCCCATCCTAAAATCAAAAGCCCATTTCCCTTAAACTTTCCTAAAAGCCCACTCCTTCAAATTCAAAAGCCCAAATTCATCCAAAGCCCACATGACACTTCCTTTCATCATCCATTTAATCAAAATTGTCCCTAAGTTCCAAAATCATCAATCAAATAATTCCAAATCAAGCCACATGCCAAATCACCCCAAAATATCCAAAATTCTTAAAACCCATTTTTATGAAATCGACCCAACCTTTTCCCAAGCCAAATGGAGCCATGGAGCCATGCACAAGCCATATGCAAGCCATGAGAGCCTCTTTACATGTCACCATGCCATTTTGGGCAAAAGGAGGAGACTCTTTCCTTAATTCCTAAAGGTGATTAACCACTCCCATGATTCCCCTTAACCATGCTTATGCCTAATCGTGCTTGGATGGTGACTTGACCCTACCGATTATGCCGAGCCAAATCACTTTTCCCTCAGCCAAAACCAGGCCTCGGGTGGTGCACCTAGCCCAAATGGGTGGGTTGACCCATTTAGGTTCAAATTTAGCCATGCCCCCATTCCATCTAAATCAAACCCTTTACACATGGCCAATGCTAATCGATTGCACTAAGCCCTGCACTCGACCTCCCCGACCAAGATGGTGACCAATGCTCGGCCGGCCGGCCACCAGGCCGCCGGAAAACACCATGGCCGAGAGCTCACATGTGAGCCAACATCGAAATTCTCACTTGCCGAGCCGCCCCATGCCTAGTGGTCACCATGGCTGTTCTTCTCCTCACTCGCAGCAAGCTCGATCCCATGCCTCAACTCCCCCGGGAGGCCCTCCACCCTCTCCTATTTAAACTCCACCCCTCTCGGACATGAAGAGAGCTAAGCACAAACCTTGCCAAAACTCGCCAAAATTGTTCCGTACTCCTCCCCATACACAGAGCACTCGATCCCCAAGTGAGATCCCCCGCCATTTCTCCTCTCGCGAGCTCAATTTCGTAGTCGAAATTCCACCCAAAACCGTGACACTTCTCCACAGCTGAGCCAATTCCCAAATTGATTGGTTCTACACCTTCACCGTACCAAGGAAAGTGTCCACCAAGAAAAGCCTCATCTCCAGAGCCACCCAGCTTGCTCCAGCCTCCAAGCTTTGTGGATCGGGCTTGGTCGAAATCACATCCGTACAATTCACCGCACCGAGAGACTTCATCCGGAGCTTGCCGGGATCCAATCGAAGGTGCAACAACTCTCGGATTGAAGCCACACTTCTCTGAGCAAAGGTATGAGCTAATTCTTTATCCCGAGCTTCTGGAGATTCTCCATTTTAAATGCCTTAATTTTAATGCATGTTAACCGTATAGATGTGTTCATCTCTTCAAGACGAATCCATAGAGCATAAGAACATAAAAATCCATTGAGTATCGAGTGAGATCTTAGGGATTTAGTGTGGACGGCTCTCGGGTGAGGATGCTCGGGACGATGAACGGATGCCGTCCATTCAATACACGCGCGGACGAACCGCTCGGATGGCGTCGGACCGAGGAGACGGTACGAGAACCGCGGGGCCCGGCCGCCGACTCGGGTGGCGGCGTCGAATGGGAGTGCGACGCGCGTGCGTTCGGAGCCGCCGAGGTCGACGCGGCGCCGCGTGGATAAATAGAAAATTAGGGTATTTTTCTATTTATTTAATTCCTTAAACTTCAAAAATTCGTATCTCCGTGTAGAAAAATCGAAAAATAAAATAAAAATACCCTCTCGCTCGATGAACGGAGGAAAATAATGTGGAAAAGAAATCATTTAATTTCATCAAGTATTTTATTTTTTATAATTTATTTACTCTCTCGCATTATTTTAATTCTCCATGCATGCATACAATTCACCATGGCACGAGACCATAGGGCTTTGATGCCTCCGAATTTGGGAACATTCCCCGAATTTTCCAAAGTCGAGGCCATCCCTATAAAAATTTATTGATTTTTCAAATTCATGTTGCCGTTTTCGAGTATTTTAATTCCAATAAATAGCATGTTGTGAAATAAATTCTAGGAAAATTTGGTGAAGTTTCTTATGACCAGAGAATCTTAGGAAAAATAGGTTTTGACTTAGTTCATTTAAAACAACCCTAATTGGCTTAAACACCCAAAATAGGTCTTTATTTAATTAAAGTTAACCATGCATCAAATTGACTTGAAATCAATTCTCCACTGATCTTTAGGATCAGAGGAACCCACTATAAAAATTTGAGGTCAATTGGACTTGGTTAGCCCCACTAATCGGGTCGATTAAGCCACTTAGTCATTTTAAACTTTAAAAATTCATAACTTTTAAAATACCTTTCAAAAATTCACCAAATTGGTTTTGGGGCCTCTCTGATATTAGGGGAACCTAGGAAAATTTAAATTTCAATTTTCTAAAAAAGTTGATTTTTAATCATATTTTAATATTTTTGATAATTAAAAAATAATAAAATCACAAAAATAATAAAATTCACCAAAATGTCACATTTTGAATTTTAATCACATAGGAACAAATCCCACATTTTTCTTAGGTCTATTTGGTGAGATATTAAATTTTAAAGCTTTAAGGTAATTTTAAAATTAAAAAAATGTATTTTCTAGCATTTTCACTAAAATAATTATAATAAATTATAGAAAAATCAGAAAATTACAAAATTTACTTCTCTGGTTTCCTTGATATCAGAGAGATTTTTGAAAAATATAAAATTCATTTTTCAACATTTATTTTATTTTTTAAATTAATTAACACTCCAAAACTTAAAATAATTATTATAAAAATAATGTAATTCAAAAAATCACCAAAATTGGTCCAAGTGGTTCTCTGGTCATTAGGAATGTCCCCTAATTTTCTTAAGGACAGAAACTTTCCCTTGGTCATGTTATTAAATTTTCCTCGAAAATCTCTATTTTCTACCAAAAATAATTATATAAATAAATTAAATACAGAAAAATCACATTTCCTCCTCTCATGTCTTTATTGGCATATGAGTGAAGTCACATAAAAATTTCAAGTTCATTTGAGTTCAATTTAGTGAGTTATGAAATTATTAAGCTTAAAGGGTAAAACGGTAATTAAAATTTTAACCCTTAATTAAAACTTTAGGTTTAATAAAAATTAACAAGTAAAATATCTGATCCTAATCTGATTTGGATGATTGAAATTTAAATAATTAAAGGATAGAAACCCATTAAGCAATTTTAAAATGATTAAACTTTAATTAAATAATGGATTAAATTTGGAAGAATAATAAAATTGGAATTATTAAAATAGGGATATTATTAGGAAGAGATTTATTCTTTAATTTAAAAAATCCCTAAATTAATTATCTCATTAATATTCAATTCTTAATTAAAATGATAACTCAAATTTAAAATATTAAAAGACTTAATTATTAAACCCTTTTAAAATTTTCAATTAAAATTAAAAATTAAATTAAATTAATTAAATTGAATTAAATTAAATTAAAATTAAATTAAATTAAATAAATTAAATAATTGAATTAAATTAAATAAATCAAATCAAATTAAATTAAATTAAATAAATTAAATTAAATTAAATAATTGAATTAAATTAAATAAATCAAATCAAATTAAATTAAATTAAATTAATTAAATTAAATAATTAAATTAAATTAAATTAAATTAAATCAAATTAAATTAAAATTAAATCAAATTAAATTAATTTAACATCAAATCAAACTCAATTGAATTAAATTAAATTAAAACTCAATTAAATTAAATTAAATTGAATTAAATATAACATCATCAAAGACATAAAGAATTCAAAATAAATATAAAGCAACTTGAACACTATTCCAAATTTAAACTCTTTAACTTAAACCAAATCATTTGAACACCAATTTACCCTCAAAAGCTTTAGTTATCATAATTCCTAAATAGAACATTAAATGAAATGTTACTTCACTTGTAGGATATTCAAATGTCCTAGTTCACTGAGTAAGATAACAACGAAACTTGAATTCTCGGACGATTAATTCATTTGTATAATTAAATTCATTTGGACTTAAAACAATCCTAGAAATATTGAAAAGATGTTTAAGATTTGTCTTAAGCACTTCCTCGATATGATAGGATGTTCATAAGAACAATCGAACTTAATTATTCTTCGATGAAGAAAATCGTCCTCAAACCAAAACACAAAGACCTAGACGTCATAGGAAATGACTAGCTATAGGATTAGGAATTTGGTAGAAAACCCTAACCATTCCCTTAGCTTTACCTAGGAACTTGCTTAAATATTCTAATTGTGTTTTAAGTGCAGCTTGGGATGACGGGAAGACCCTCCAGCACGCTTTTATTTTATCGCAATTTACTTTCATGCAATTTACTTTCCCGCAATTTACTTTCTTGCAAATGTACTTTATTTTTCTTGCATGATAAAACAACCGTTGCATGAAAACCCACACCTTTAGGATAGCCCCTAAAACCGAAACCAAAACTAAATTAAAAGTCATTGCAAGATAAAATTCACCGCCACAACATTTCAAAATATAAAACAACTCAAAATTTAATCACAAACGTAACACAAAACTGCAATTACAACTAAATTAAAACGTCCTGTTGGATGATCGGGATTACCTCGGATGATGTAACCTACGTGTTGCTAACGGGATTTCCCACGGTCTAAATGAAAGTGTGGAACTCATTCAGTTGAGTTTAGCAAATTCATCTGGACTAAGTGAATCCGATAAAAATAATGATGCCGGAAGGATGGAACCGTGGGATCTTAACCGGTGTCGTTATAATCAACTTTAAGATTTGTTTTAATCAAAACACAAAAAACACTTGGAAAATTAATACTTCTCTAAACCAAAACACTTTTCTCATCTCCTGATTTATGATTTCTAAAACTAAACCTCTGCAACAATAAGGAGCTCTGAGCATGGTGGGCAAGCACGGCCATCGTCGTCGCAAAACTCGAACCTACTTCACAGAAACTTTCCTAGAATTAAATAACCAAGCCATAGGACTTCGAGGTAGTTCGCTCGGTGCAACATAAATCCTCAACCTTTTGTTATGCATTTGCACCGCAAATTAAGCCCCGACCGCTTTAGGATTCCGAGGTAGTCGTCCGATACGACATAAAACCCTCACATCTTCAAGGCTATTTGTATAATTCTATCATATAAGTATAAGTCCTAATTAATTAAAATCGACAAAATCAAAACATTTAAATAAACATTAGGATTTTCCTAAATTTAAGCCAAACAATAGGATAGTCGGGAAATTACCGAAGTTCACTTCGAATCTGTGATTTCTCCTACTTCTCTTCCTTTGGATTCACAAAACAAAATGTTCCAAACTTGATCCATTCCCTATCGAAATTCCAAAATTCAATCCCTCGAAAACTTAAACTTCGAAATCCTTTGAGAGCGAATTATTGATTATTATCGAGAGTTTTCTTAGGTGATTCCCGTCACTTAAGATGTAATTAACTATAGTGGCTTGCCCTTATAGTGAATTTTGAAGAACCTGTGTAATATAAACCCCGTTTAATATTTTCATATTAAACAAGTGGAATTTTGTCGGCTTATAAAATTGGTTCGCAGTACCAAACGGATGTCACAAATCTTCTAGTTTATTTAATCGAGCCCCACCGTCAGCAAGGTGTCTATCCTTAGGGATAGATACACGGTTCGTGGTGCGGTGCTCGTTTATATAAACTATTTCGGGACGCGAGATCGGCTTAATCTCATATCTTAAAACCTTCAAATTTAAAATTATTTTCAAAATCAAATACTACTTTTCAAATTATTTATTTTAATTAAATTAAAAATTCGCAGACAACTTACGTTAAGCGACCCCCTTTTTCAAAATAAAACACAACCTAAAAAATATTCCGACAGATTTCTGGCGACTCCGCTGGGGAAAATTCCTCTCTCCATTATAATCAGATAATTCTGCTTTCAAAAATCGGAAGTGTATCCATGTCCCTTGTGGATCAAACTACCCTTCTTTCCGTTGGAATACTATGTTCATTTCTATCTTGAATGAGTATAGCCAACATTTTCTCGGATTTAGGAGCCACTGTTTAGACACCCCTAAACAGAGAGGTTCCGAGATCCTTTTACCTCATTTTTGAGGTGGGGTGGACCCCCAATAGGTGTTAGTTTAGGAATGATCCTTCGAGTCGAGAAGTCTTGCTTAAGACTTTCTTTTCCTTTCCAACTCGAATCGGATTCCTTACCTTCTCTACACCTTCGAACATTCCGTTCTAAATAAACAAACCCTCTAATAAGTGACTCTTTTAACAAATGATTCCCTCTTATAAATACATGAACAAGAATGAGTTCGGACTCTTTTCAATTCCTTTCTTCTCGTCCTAAAGAAAAGAAGCATAACTTGGGACTGACAACCGAATCTACCCCGCGAAATGGAAGCTCCGAAGCCGATTTTCTCCTTCACCAACGGACCGGACTTCGCCGTCTATAAGGATGAGCCGCCCGACAATGGGATCATCCGATTCGGACAGTGGATTTGAAAACACGAATGTCAAGGTTACCGACGTCTCTCTCTGCACCGACGAACAAGGTATCCGAAGCCGAGGAACCGCCGCTCGAGTTCAACCTTAGGTCGACCCAAGAGTTTCCTCCCCGCAAAGGATCCCGACTAGGAGGAGTACCGCCGTCCGCAGAGGACTCGTTCTTACTACCCCCACTCGGTCTAGTTGTTTCGCACCTACCCCGACTTCGCCAAATCAAAGGGGAAAGAAATCCGGAATTATGGTAAACCCGTTACCGTGGAGGGTACAGTATCTTCTCGTAAGACCTTCTGTTTTCGAAATCGGGTCCAGCTTCAAAGATTCCGTCACCGACAAAGACCCAAAGAAGAAACAAGTAGAAGGATCGCCGCAGAAGCCGTAGCCGCTGAAATTGCTTTCCTGGAGGAAATTCCGTAGCCGCCGTAATATACACCGCTACCGTAATATACACCGCCGCTCGACTACATACCACTTTTGGGAGGAAGCAGGTTCCATCCCCTCTCCGCCGCAGAGGATGAGGAGAATGTTCGCAAGATTGTCGCCACATTACCTCGACCCGCATACTACAACGATACCGCAAGAAAAGAACTAGAACTACGCCGTGTTGCTCGACCGCAAACTTTGGTAGTAAAAGTTAGCAAGGAAGGAAAACTCGCCCCGTATCGAAATTCTACGAAGGATGTGGCGGGTGCTCGGTCAAATCCCGTCTTGGGCCCCGAGTAGAGCCCGCCGTCATGACGGAAAAGCCAAGCAAGAGAATGAAGGCTAGCCCGCCCGTCGTAGTCTCGTGATTACAGACAGTGAGGATACCACCTTCCAAGCATTTGGCCGATGCGACCATCCGGTCCTAGATCTTCCGCCGCTAGAAGGATGGTGTGGCGTCCCACTACCGGGCGACTGAGATCGAAACAACGACTCGAAAAAGAAAGTCTCGCCGAAGGCCGGAATCCGAAGAAAGCGCTACCGCGATAAAGGGGACTCGTGAAAAGGGACCCGACAACTATCGCATGACAACCGCAAAGACACACAGAAAGCTCCGCTAGAAGATGCCATGGAAAAGTTGAGAACCGATATCCGATGTTTAGCAAAAGAAAGAGAAGAAAATTTCGGAGATGAGATCGATTCATCGGAGTTCATGGACGACGAATATGCAGAAATCAATATGGTTGAGACACGAGCTTCATCAGCTTCTCAAGGTGCTCCTGCAGCCGCAGAAAGAGAGGAGCCGGAACTGATGAGAAGACAGCTTCAGGAAAAAGACGAAACGATCGCTCAAATGGCGAAGAGGATGGAAGAGATGGCCGTAGCTCTGGCCACTCTCCAGAGTCAAGTACAACCACATAGAGAGACACCCCCGCAGGTCATTCACATCGTAGACGGAGGAAAGGAGATTACATCCGTCAATGGGGATGACCAACTCGAAAAGGATACAACACAAAGTATGATCCCCGAAAAGGATATCAAGAACTTAGTAGAACAACAGAATGCGAGAAGCCTTAGCACAATCGAAGAACGGGACATCCATTCGGACGTGCAGACCTTACCTGTAAGAATTCGACGTTGTCCAATACCCGAAAGGCTTCGTACCACCTCTCGTTCAAGACATTCGATGGAACCGGAACCCCCGACAAGATGTTGCACACTTTCGTGCCAGCTGTTGCAATGCCGGCGGGAGCGATGCATTACTCTTCCGACAGCTTCGTCGCCAGTCATCGTCAGAATCGCCTTCGACTGGTATGCAGAATTACCCAACGGTTCTGTGAAGACATTCTCAGAGCTAGAGAGCCTCTTCATCAAGCGATTTGCCGGAGCTCAGCACCACATCACTATAGGTGATTTAGTGGTAGAGAAACAAAGGCCGAATGAAACTTTGGTGGATTACATACTTCGATGGAGGAATTTAAGCATGAAGTGTGAACCACAACTGCAAGAACAACATGCAGTCGGCATTTTGCTTAAAAGCATTCACGGCCCGATAGCACTTCTCCTCAAAGGATTCACTATTAAGACTTTTGAGAAGTTGTTAAGCAAGGCCGGAAGCTTGCAAGAAGAGGCGAAGCAATTAAGTTTTGCCGACAAGACGGACAAGCGTAAGCCGTCGAAGACCTTCGGGAAGAAATCCGGATCATTGCAGCAGCTGATAAAGGCAAGCAACCAATGCAAATACCACCGTAACGGCCGCAAGAACCACAACAGAATTACCAAGAACCCCGGTCCAGCCATCGCCGTCTCCGCAAGATGAACAACCGCCTCGTCCGCAACGTACGTCGAGGGAGCTTCGAGCGTAGAATATCCATTCAAAAATGAAGCAAGATCGAAGATGTTCCGTAGCCTAATGAAGACTCCAGATTTCCAACTGCCGAGCCTAAAAGACCGTGAGGAAGTCAACAAGAAAGGTGATCCCAACTTTCGCCCCTACCACCGGATGCTCGGGCACAAGATGAAGATTGCATTACCTTTAAAAGTCGGCTCAACGACAACCTTCGGAAAGGGAATATAACAATCCCGAAGGAGTGCATGAAGGAACCCCGTAAAGGAGGTTCCGTCAATGTTATCTCAACCGATCCCGTCATTCCGATGTATCCCTATGCAACCGACGATGGATGGACTACCGCCTCGGACGAGGTCTTCAAAGATGATTTTAGACAACATCCGAACCGCCTCGGTGCGAGCTCCAATTCGCAGTTCGAGTCCCGTTAAGACTCGGTACTATCACTTGCGATGAAGAGCCACCTCGACAGAGACGATCGAAGAAAAGAAGAAGATCGACGAAGAAGAGGGGACCGAGACTCCTAAGGCTAGACTAGGGGCCGCTTATCCTAGGATAGTTGTTTCCGATTCGGGGAGAAATCCCTCGAACCTCCGATTTTGTATGATTATCCGCTCACTTCGGTGGGATCATATAATGATAAGGGTGATGGCGTTGGCTACGTTTGATCGTTTCTAACGATTACGTAACTAGCGACAATCCGGACATCGACTTCGATGCCAACAACAATTCTCAAATCATACACGATCTCGACGATCACAATGACAAAGAAGACATCCATCAAGGAGGCTACGAGAGTTCAACAAGCAACGGATCTATCTGTGAGTTTCGAGGAGCTCCAGTTACGATAGAGTTAGAGCCTTCGCATTTTGAAGATAATCCGGAAGAGCCTCGTCATTCCGATTCAGGAGGAGACACCGACAAGTTCAACACTAAATTCAGAAGAAATTACAGAAGTCAACTTAAGAAGTGGAAAAGTTCTACCTCCAAGAATGGGTCCAAAAGACAAAGGAAAGCATGTGGTTGTTCAAGAAGAACCAACCCCAGCAGAAGAAATACCCATTCGAGAAGAAGCCGAGACGCATGAGAACAAAGGGGACTACAACGTGCTAGCCCATCTTAGGAAACTACCGGCCAAACTGAGCATTTACGATGCTCTCATCTTATCAAAGGAGATGAGAGAAGCTCTGATCAAAGCCTTACTTGATCCAGAAATTTGCTTAGCTCAAATGGCCGGAGATTCCTTAGATGAGGTTTGCTCGTTAAATGAACAAGCGAGGCGTTACCTTCACGGACAATGACCTACTACTTGGGATGCACAGATCACAACCGACCGTTGTACATTTCGAGCTACAATCGGGAAGTTTACGCTCTCCGCAGTATTGGTGGATCCAGGAGCATCAATCAATATAATGAGTCTTCGAACGCTAGCATACTTGGAAATTGATGCTCGCGAGCTCGGCGTACAAAATGTTATTAAGAGGATTCAACCGTAAAGGAGAAAGAGCCCTCGAGTCAATAACGCTACTAATGAAGACCGGTGACTTAGCAAAGACAACCGCGTAATTTCATATAATCGATTCAGAAACGTCGTTCAACGCTTTACTGGGCCGACCATGGATACATGAAAACAGGATGGTACCATCATCTCTACACCAGTGCGTCAAATACTATGATGGAGGGGAACAGTGCATCAAAGGCGACTTGCAACCATTCTCCGTACATGAGATTGGAATCCATGAAGATGCAACTTATTATGCACCGCCAAAGAAGACGATCTTCTCCAGCAGATACCGTAACAAATGAAGCAAAGAAAGTTCAGGACAACGAAGAACCCGAAGTTCTAGTCCAACAGCTCACTCACCACTCCCTTCCGGCGAGATGGTGAAGGTTTCTCCACAACTCGCATCCGAGGTCGAGGCCGGGGACGAGGTCGTGGTAGAGACACTAGACAACTGGACGTAAGAAACCAGCCATCAATGTTGATTGGAATGATAGTTCTGAAGAAGAAAAAGAAATCAAACAAGAAGCAGTGGCAATAAGTCAGAAGAAGCCGCAATTCAAGATCTCCCTCGAAGATGAAAAGAACAAAGAATATAAATCGATGTACGAGAAGATTAACCACTACGTACATACAATGACCCTAACCCCGATCCAGTCTAGTAAGATTGAGGGTATGGTGGTCAAAGAGGTACGTAATGACGGTGCAAGGCCAATCAAGTTCTACCGCGGTGCTTCTTCCTCCAAAACTGAAAATAATGTACAATTCGAAGATGTCACTTCATCGAATTAATGGAATTACCTTTTGAGTGGTACTCTCCCCGTGTTCAAAATTTAATTCAACGTGGTTTCTTACCTCGACAATGGACAAAAGGCCAATCACAACATTTTGAAAATTATGGAATAACTCCGGTCGTCCACCCAATTCAAAGCATGGACTCGGATTCGGCACGCAGGGTCAGCTGACGATACCGAATTTTGCTTGGTTGTCACTTGCGAATCCAATGAAAACCGCATGGAAACTACGTACGAACTCGAAGATTTGCAAATTGGAGACGCTCCACCAGAGTTCAAAGAAGAAATTAAATCCACAATAGATGAGTTAACGAAAGTTAACTTAGGTACTAACGAAGAGCCTAGACCTACCTTTGTTAGCTCCTTACTCAACAAAGAAGACTCCGAAGAAATAATCAAGTTATTAATGGAATTTAAAGATTGTTTTGCTTGGAGCTACGAGGAGATGCCGTGATTAGCTCCGCAGGTCGCAGCTCATAAGTTAGGAGTGGAACCTACTTCGTCCCGACCGACAAGGTCCCGTAAGAATGCGTCTAGAAATCGAACAACAAGTCATAGCCGAAGTTAAAAAGCTAATAGACGCTAAATTTGTCCGCGAAGAACAATACCCGACTTGGTTAGCCAATGTAGTGCCGCCGAAAGAAGAATGGTCGATCGTAATCCGTGCGGACTTCGCAGATTTAAACAAGGCATGTCCAAAAGATGAATTCCCTCTACCGATCCTGAATTAATGATCGACATTGCTTCAACACATGAAATATTTTCATTCATGGATGGATCTTCGGGATACAACCAGATAAAAATGGCTCCAGTAAGATGAAAAGCTTACAAGCATTCGGAACGCCGATCGGAGTATTTTGCTGACATAGTGATGCCATTCGGATCGAAGAACGCAGGAGCAACCTACCGCAGAGCAATGACAAGAATTTTTGACGATCTCATCCACAATCAAGTCGAATGCTACGTGGACGATGTGGTCATCAAAAGCAAAGTAAAGGAAAACCACTCGTATGATTCGAGAATTGTTTTCGAACGATTAAGACAATTTAACCTTAAGATGAATCCCTTAAAATGCGCCTTCGGCGTCACCTCCGGAAATTCTTAGGATTCATTGTCCGACATCGTGGAATTGAAATCGACCCGAGAAGATTAAAGCTATCTTAGAAATGCCGCCTCCCAAAACCTTAAAACAACTACGATCTTTTCAAGGGAAGCCGGCATATCTTCGACGCTTTATCTCAAACCTCGTCAGTAGGTGTCACCTTTCTCAGCACTAGTTAAAAAGGACGCCAAATTTATTTGGGAAGAGAAATGCCGAAGGCCTTCGAAGACATTAAACAATATTTAATGACACCTCCCGTCTTAGCAGCCCTGGCCTCGTGTAGATCACTGATACTTTACACCGCGGCTTTAGACGACTCTCTCGGAGCCCCGTTAGACCTGTGTCAATGATGAGGGTAAAGAAAATGCTCTTTACTACTTAAGCCGTCGTTTACTTCCGACGGAAGTAAGGTATCCCGCAATCGAAAAGCATTGTTTGGCCCCGATCTTCGCCGCTCAAAAGCTCGTGCACTACATGCTTTCTCATAAGGTCAACCCGATCTCGAAGTTTAATCCATCGCAATACTTCGATGACTCGTCCAACACTTTCCTGCGGACTTGCCGATGATCAATGATATTATTGCAATTCGATATAACTTTCGTGCCTCCGCGTGCCGTAAAGGGACAAGTCTTAGCAGACTTCCTCGCAAGTAAGCACCCTTTACGGCAGAATCTCCTCTCAATGACGATTTGCCGATGAACAAATAATGAACCTAGAAGACCTCGATGATCGACGTTGGGAATTGTATTTCGACGGAGCATCTTCAAGACACAAAGACGAAGAATCGCAAGTGATAGTGTCCTGTAAGGCAGAATCGGGCTAATCTTTATAACGCCGAGCGGGGATGTTAAGATACTCCTACCACTTGACGTAACCGTGTACAAACAACGAAGTAGAATACGAAGCCCTCATAACGGACCGGAATTAGCTATTCAAATGGGGATAACGGACATCAACATCTACGGGGATTCACAGCTAATCATTCAACGTATCGCCGGACAATACAGAATTTTAAAGCCAAGACTCGAACAATACTTCCAAGATGCCATACAAATTGTTGAACGATTCCAAATGTGACAATCTACAAAATTCCCGAAAAGAGAATGCTTTAAGCAGATGCTTTAGCCCGTCTCGCAAAAGAATTTGCCTGTTTGCAAGATGAATCAGTGGAAGTGTCAGTTCACGGACGTCGGGCCTATCACAACATGACATAGACACAATACACAAATCGAAAAAGAAAAAGAATCAACAGCAAGAAGTGATGTAAAACACGTAAGATCGGCGACATACCATCGATGATCTACCCGCAAACAGAAAGCTACCGTGACGATAGGTCGCTAGCCCATCGCATCAAGAAAAGAACTCGTCTTACGCATTAATAAACAACACATCGTACGAAGGTCTTTTCGATCAAATGCGGCTAAGGTGCTTAAGCGGGTCCGAGGCCCGTGAAATCGTTAAAGAGGTGCATTCAGGACTCGTGGCGCTCACCAGCCGGGTCCGAAGATGAAAATGAAAATTAAAAGACTAGGGTACTACCGGCCCTCGATGATGACCGACCGCATGAAAATCGCCAAGAGCCGTCACCAATGCCAAGTGCACGGAGTGGTTCTACACCAACCTCCAAATGTGCTACATCCGACAATCGCGTCGCGGCCATTCGAATGTCGGGGCACGTATATAGTGGGTCCGATAGAACCACCATCTTCAAAAGGACATCGCTTTATTCTTGCGGCTACAGCATTACTTTTCCAAGTGGGCAGAGTGCGCTCCACTTAGAGAAGTGAAAGCACACCACGTGCTACGCTTTTCAAGAACCAAGTTGTCTACCGTTTCGGAGTGCCGCGCAGATCATCTCGTATAATGGGTCGCATTCGAAGCACGCAAATCAACAATTTTGTCGAAGACACGGAATCGACCGGCGATACTCAACAATTTACTACCCAAGAGCAAACGGTCTCGCCGAGGCTTTTAATAAAACTCTCGTTCAAATCTTAAAGAAAACCTGACGATAATAAGACGAAATTGGCACGAGAAATTGTTAGAAGCCTTATGGCCTACCGGACAACCTTCGTAACTCCTACTCAAGTCACACCTTACGCTCCGGTGTATGGGTCCGAGGCAGTGTCCTCGTGGATGATGCCTGCCGGGACATCCCCCCGGCTGCTTCGCAACAAGGTCACGGCATCACCTGGTGGTTCTATCCGTGGCGTGGTAGCTCCTCTTTCTTCTCGGGGTCTTCGTAGACTTCCTCTCGTCCTTCGTCATCCCAGAGCCGGCCCTCCTTTCTTCGGCCTGTGAACCGTGTCCCGGGCGTATGCACCGACATTGCGCTGTTCTCTGCGTGCCGTGCTGACTGCGCCTACTGGTCAACATCTTACTGACACAAGGCGATTCTTATTTCTTCGTTGCGTCGTCGCGAGAGTAGCTCTCCGAACTTCGACCGCCAGCGCGCGCCGACAAGCTCCGCCCTCTCGCCGTAGCGACTACACTTCATTTTCTTATCTTCTTCAAGGTTTGTCTTTCTTCTCTCGTCGCCGGACGGCCGACTGGGCCACCCCCACTTTCATTACTCGTATGTCCAGCAATTCTTCCTGCTAACCGGGACCCGCCTGGTTTTCCTCGCATCGCAGCCCGCCGGTGCGAAATCCGAGTCAATCTCGATTATCGGCCCATCTTTCACCCTCTTTCATCAAGTGCAAGGCTTACGCCATTCTTAAAGTTCAAGACCAACCGCCCGCTCGACATTTCGCTAAGAGACAAGGAAAAGGATCATGGGGCCGTACTAAGAACAAGAACATCAAGAAAATGTTTATTAAAGACATCTTGTTTTATTATTATTTTTATATTTTCAAACTTAACAGAATGAAGTGGGATAAGATCAGGTAAGAGATTTTGATTTGGAAAAGAAAACAAGGAAAATTTTATTATCGGGATTTTATTTATTTTAAGACATTGTTATTTTGGGTTCTGACTCCAAATATAAGTAATCACTTCGCCCGTGCTTCTAGGGATGGAAAGTTCATTCCTTCAAACATCAGTGTAGCGTAATACTTTTTCAAGTATCGTCCATCGATCTAAGCATACGTCGTTCTCCCCGCAATTCACTACCGGTAGAGCCTCTCGTAAGAGATCGGGGCCAACTACAAATGGTCCTTCCCAAGCGGGTTCAAATTTTCCTCCTATTCGCGTGTGCAAGAATAGGTCTTTTGAGAACGAGAACTAAATCACCACCGAAGGTTCTCGCGAATTCGCCTTATCAGCGAGCTCCGAATCATCTAAATTGCATAATTTAAATTCGTTCGCGCCGCAAGTCTTTTCCCTTCCTGTGCTCTCTAATTCTTCGAGTCGTAATTGCTGCCTTCTCCGTTGTGATTTTATTTGCAAATCGCAACTCGAAAGCAATGCTTCCGACTTAAGGGTAACACTCGCTCGGACCCATACACCGAGCGTAAGGTGAAGCCATGTTGGGAGGGTGCCCTAAGGTCGTCCGCAGGCCCATAAGGCTTCTTAACAACTTCTCGTGCCAATTTCTCTTATCGTCGTCTAAAGTCTTCTTTAAAATTCCGAACGAGAGTTTTATTAAAAGCCTTCGGCTGTGGCCGTTTCGCTTCGGTAGTAAATCGTCGAATATCGCGCCGATTCCGTGTCTCCCGACAAAATCAAGCTGACTTGTGTGCTTCGAACGTCGACCCATTATCCGAGATGATCTCGCGCGGCACCCCGAAACGGTGGTAGACAACTTGGGTTTTGAAAATTGTAGCACGTGATGTGCTTTCACTTCTTAGCTGAACCGCCTCTCGCCCACTTTGGAAGTAATCCGTAGCCGCAAGAACGAAGCGATGTCCTTTTCGACGACTCGGTTCTATCGACCCACTATATCCGTGCCCCAACATTCAAATGGCCACGATGCAATTGCTCTGATGTAGCACATTTGGAGGTTGGTGTAGAACCACTCCGCGCACTCGCACGTTTACGCCTCTCGCGATTTTCATGTACGGCCATCATCGGCAGCCGTAGCATCTCTAGTCTTTTAATTTTCATTTTCATCTGGACCCGAATGCGAGCGCCACAGAGTCCCGAATGCACCTCCTCCTTACCCCACGAGCTCGACCCACTTCTGTGCACCTTAGCCACATTTCCGATCAAAAGACCTTCGTATAACGTATTGTCTACTAATGCGTATCGCAGTTCTTTTCGATCCGATTCGCTAGCGACCTATCGTCCGCTAGTTTCCGTTTGCAAGTAATCTATTACCTGGTCAGTTTTCAATCTTCTCGTGTTTTCCGCTCACGGCCGTACCGATTCTTCTTCCTTATCCGATTCGTGTATCGTGTCAATGTCAAGTCGCGATGTGACCCGGCGTCCGCGAACCGACACTTCCATCGATTCATCTTGCAACAGCAAATTCTTTGCGAGACGAGCGCAGCGCATCCGCTGCAGCGTTTTCTTCGGGGAATTTTGTAGATTGTCACATTTGGAATCTCGTCTAACAATTACGGCATACCGGAAGTATTGCTCGAGTCTCGTTTTAAAATTCTCGTATCATCTACGATCCGTCGAACGATTAACCGTGAATCTCCGTAGATGCTGGATGTCATATCCCCAGCCTGGAATTCGCTAATCTGGGCCCGTTACGAGGGCTTCGTATTCGCTCGTTGTTTGTACATGGTCTCCGTCATGAGGAGTGAGTATCTTAACATCCCCCGCCCGTCAAGAGTAAAAGATACCGATTCCCGCTCTTTGCACGGCACTATCACTCGCGATTCTTCGTCTCGTGTGCCGAAGATGCTCCGTCGAAATATAATTCCCAACGTCGATCATCAAGGTCTTCTAGATTCATTATTTGTTCATCCGGCAGACGTCATCGAGAGGAGATTCTCGCCGGCAAAGGGGCGTTACTGCATGAAGTTCCGGCTAGTGTCATTCCTTTACTTGACGTAAGAGGCACGAAAGTTATATCGAATTGCAATAATACTATCGACCATATGGCAAGTCCGCTCTAAAGCGTTGGACGAGTCATCAAGTATCGCAATGGATTAAACTTCGAGATCAAAGTTGACCTTGGCGAGAAAGCATGTAATGCCCGAGCTTTCGAGCGCCGAAGATCAAAGCCAAACAATGCTTTTCAATCAAGGGATATTCCTATCGGCTGGGCAAGAACGACGGCTTAAGTAATAAAGAGCATTTTTCTTTACCCTCATCATTGACTCGGGGCTAACAAAGGCTCGAGAGAGTCGTCTAAAGCCGCGGTATAAAGTATTAGCGGTCTACCCGAGACCGGGGTCGCTAAGACAGGAGGTGTCATTAAATATCGTTTAATGTCTTTCAAGGCCCTTCCGGCATTTCTCTTCCTAAATAAATTTGGCGTCCTTCTTAACTAGTGCCGAGAAAGGCCGACACCTACCTCGACAAGTTCGAGATAAAGCGTCGAAGATATGCCACTTCGAAAGATCGTAGTTGTTTTAAGGTTTTCGGAGGCGCATTTCTAAGATGTTTTCGATCTTCTCCGGTCGATTTCAATTCCACGATGTCGGATTTTCAAATCTAATCCTAAGAATTTCCCGCGGAGGTGACGCCTTCGAAGGCGCATTTTAAGGGATTCATCTTAAGGTTAAATTGCCTTAATCGTTCGAAAAGAATTTCAAATCATACAAGTGGTCGTCCTTTACTTACACGACCACATCGTCCACGTAAAGATTCGACTTCACGTGGATGAGATCATCAAAATTCTTGTCATTGCTCTTTGGTAGGTCAAGCCCCGCGTTTTCATCCGACGGCATCATCAGATAAAGAATATACTCCGATCGCGTTCGAATGCCGTAAGTTTTTCATCTTCTCGAGCCATTTTTATTCGTCGGTATCCTCAAGATCCATCCATGAACGAGAATATTTCGTGTGTCGAAGCGATGTCGATCATTAATTCCCGGGATCTAAGTAGAGGAATTCATCTTTTGGACATGCCTTGTTTAAATCTCTCCGAAATCCACAAATTCCCGATCGTATCCGACCATTCTTCTTCCCGACCGGTACCACGTTGGCTAACCAAGTCGGTATTGTCTTTTCACTGACAAATTTAGCGTCTATTGGCCTTTTAACCTCGCCTATGACTTGTTGTTCGATTTCTGTGACGCACTTTTCCGGGACCTTGTCCGACCGAGCGTGCTAGGTCCACTCCTAAGCCATGATCGCGACCTCTCGGAGCTAAACCCGGCATCTCATCGTAGCTCCAAGCAAAACAAATTTTTTAAATTCCATTAATAACTCGATTATTTCTTCCGAGTCTTCTTTTACCGAGTAAAGAGCTAACAAAGGTAGTCTAGGCTCTTCGCTAGTACCTAAGTTAACTTCTATTAACTCATCTATCAGAGATTTGATTTCTTCTTCAATTCCCTTTGGAAGCGTCTCCAATTTGCAAATCTTCGAGTTCTTCAGAAGCTCTGCGCTTTCATTAGATTCAGCAGTGACAACCAAGCAAAATCTCGCATCGTCAACTGATCCTACTGTGCCAAATCCGAGACCATGTTTTGAGTTGGGTGGACGACCTAGAGTTATTCCATAAATTTTCAAAACGCGTGATTGACCTTGTTCACCGGCCGAGGTAAGAAACCACGCGAATTAAATTTCAACACAGTGAGAGTACCACTCAAAAGGCAATTCCATTAATTCGATGAAGTAGCATCTTCAAATTGTACATTATTTTCGCTGAGGAAGAAGACCACTAAGAGAATTCGATTGTTTTGCACACACCGTTACGTACCTCACCCTCCATACCCTCGATCTTATTAATGGATCTAGGTCGTGGTCATAAGATGTGTACATAGTGGTTAATCTTCTCGTACATCGATTTATATTCTTCGTTTCTTTCATCTTCATCAGTGGATTTTGAATTGTACTTTTCCGACTTAATGGTTGCTGGCTTCTTGTCTGATTTTTCTTCGCAACTATTATCTTCCCAATCGACATCGATGCCATTTGCTTTCCGTCCAATCGTCCCACGTCTTCTACCACGACCTCGTCCCCGCCCTCGACTCGGATGCGAGTTGTGGAGAAACTCTTCACCATCTCGCCGTAAGGGAGTGGTGAGCGACCGTTGGACTAGAACTTCAGTTCTTCGTTGTCCCGAACTTTCGTTTCATTCGTTATGGTATCTCTCGAGAAGATCGTTTCTTCGGCGCGTGCATATTGCCGCATCCTCGTGGATTCCAATTTCATGTACGGAGAATGGTTGTAAGTCACCTTTGATGCACCGTTCCCCTCCATCGTAGTATTTCCGATGACCGATGCAGACGGCGGGTACCATCCTCGTTTTCATGTATCCATGGTCGGCCCAAGAGAGCGTCGAACGATGTTTCGAATCAATTACGTGAAATTTCGCGGTTGTCTTTGCTAAGTCACCGGTCTTCATCAAGAGCGTTATCGAGCCGAGGGCTCTTTTCTCCTTCGGGTCAATCCTCTTTAATAACATTTCGTCCGCCTCGAGCTCGCTAGCATCAATTTCCAAGTATGCTAGCTGCCGAAGATTCATTATATCGATCCGATGCTCCCGGATCCACCACTTCCGTGAGAGTGTAAATTTTCCGATTGTAATCGAAATGTACAATGGTCGGTTGTGATCTCAATACCCAAGTAGTAGGTCGTCGTCTGTGAAGGTAACACCTCGTCGTTCTTTTAACGAGCAACCTCATCAGCAGTCCTCCGCCATTTCGAGTTAAGCAAATTTCCGGACTGGGCAAGGCCTTGACGTAGCCTAGAATCTCCTTTCGATAAGATGAGAGCGCGCAGATGCTCATTGGGCCGGTAGCTTCCTGGGCGATGGGCTAGCACATCGTAGTCCACTTTGTTTTCATGTGTCTCCGCTTCTTCTCGAACGTATTTCTTCCGCCTGGGGTTGGTTCTTCCTGAACAACCACCCTCCGCTTTCCGTCTGACCCATTCCTGAGGTAGAACTTTTCCACTCCTTAAGCCGACTGTACTCTTCCGAATCTATTGCCGAGCTCGCCGGCCTCTTCGAACCTGAATCTACGTGCCCTTCTGACAGGGGCTTCAGAGTCCGAAGGCTCTAACTCTATCGCTGACCGAGCTCCGAAACTCGCAGATGATTCGTTCGTCGAACCTCGCAGCCTCCTCGATGATGTCTTCTTCATTATTTTGCTTGTCGAGATCGTGTATGATTCGAGAATTGTCACAGATCGAAATCGATATCCGGATCATCGTTAGTTACGTAATCGTTAGAAACAAATTTCAAAACGTAGCCAACGCCATCACCCTTATCATTATACGATCCCAATCAAGTGAGTAGATAATCATACGTAGAGTCGTGGGTTCGAGGGATTTCTCCCCCGAATCGAAACAACTATCCTAGGATAAGCGCCCTGGGCCCATTTTGTGTGCCTCACCTCTTCTCTTCTTCACACTTTCTTCTTCTCTTCAATCGTCTCCCGTTTTCGAGGTGGCTCTTCTATCGCAGTCGATAAGATTCCTACGCTTCGAACTCGAATCAAGCCGCACCGAAGCGGCTCGATGCCGGCCTAAAATCTTTTCAAGACCTCGTCCACAGCCAGAAATTCATCCATCGTCGGCCGTATAGGGATCTATCGGAATGATGGGATCACGAGACAACATCGGGACGAACCTCCTTTCCGGGTTCCTTCATGTACCTTCGGATCGTTATATTCCCTTTCCGTTGCATTGTCACTGAGCCAACTTTTCAAGGTAATGCAATCTTCTATTTTGTGTCCAAGCATCTCAGTATTTACAGAAGGGCAAAGTCGGGATCACCTTTCGTTGACCTCTTTTGGTCTTTTGCAGTTCCGCCGGAAATCCGAGTCTTCATCGATCACTAGAACATTTTCGTACCGTCTATTCTCGAATCTGATATTCTTCGGGGTTTCTAAAAGCTCTCTTAATGTACGTCGTTGACGAGACTGTTCATACCTGCTGAGATGACCGGAGAAGCCGGGCCGGGTTGATGGTAATTCCGTTGCGGTTGTCGCGGTCGTTCTGGCAGCATTTCGAGACCGCTTGCGTTCGCCTCGTCAACCGCCGCAACGATCCCGCCTTTCAAAAGTCTTTACAGTTTTTGTTTGTCCGTCTTGCCTGCGGAAACTTAATTGCTTCGCCTCTTCTCGCAAGCTTCCGGCCTTGCTTAACAACTTCTCGAAAGTCTTAATAGTAAATCCCTGAGGAGAAGTGCTATCGGGCCATGGATGCTTTTTAGCAAAATGCCGACCGCATGCCGTTCTTGCAGCTTTCTGTGGTTCACACTTCATACTTAAGTTCCTCCATCTGAGTATGTAATCTAATGTGCTCTATCTGCTTCGCTTCTACCACTAAATCACCTATAGTGATGTGGTGCCGAGCTCCGCGAATCGCTCGATGAAGAGGCCTCTAGCCTCCGAGAATGTCTTTACCGAACCGTTTCTGCACTCGCATACCCGGGCCGGAGCAGGCGATTCCCCGACAGACCGCCGACGAACCTGTCCGAAGAGTAATGCATCGCTCCCGCCGCATTGCAACAACCGGCACGAAAGTGTGCCACATGCCGTCTGGGGTTCCCTGCTCCGTCGAAGGTCTTCGAATGCAGGTGGTACGAAGCCTTTTCGGTATCGGGATGTCCGTCGAATTCTTCGGTAAGGTCTACCCGTCCGAATGGATGTCCCGCTTCGATCGTGCTAAGGCTTCGCACTCCGCTCGTTCCACCAAGTTCGACATCCTTTTCAGAATCATACTTTGTGTTGTATCCTTTTTTTTCAAATTCTAGGACATCCCCATTAACGGACGTAATCTCCTTTCCTCCGTCTACCATGTGAATGACCTCTCAGGGGTGCCTCTCTTCATGTGGTTTGCATTTCGACTTCCGGAGAGTGGCCGAGCTACGGCCATCTCTTCCATCCTTTTCGCCATTCGAGCGATCGTATCATCTTTTTCGAGCCGCCTTCTCACCGCCCCGGCCTCCTTCGGGGCGGGGCCGCTAGAGCACCTCGCGAAGCCGATGAAGCTCGTGGTCTCAACCATGTTGATTTCCCGCATTCGTAGTCCATGAATTACGATGAATCAATCTCGCTCCGAACTTTTCCTCTCTTTCTTTTGCCAACCGTCGGATACCTGGGCTCTCAACTTTTCCATGGCATCTTCTAGCTGGGCTTTCGTGTGTCTTCGTGGTTGTCGAAGCGGGATACCGCCGGTCCCTTTCTCACGAGTCCCCTTCATCGCGGTAGCACTTTCTTCGGGGATTCAAGTCTCCGGCGAAGACTTCTTTTCTCGGCCGCTCGTTTCAATCTCAATCGCCTGGGCAGGACGCCATACCATCCTTCCGGCGCGGGTCTAGGACCGCATGGCCCGTCGGCCAAATGTCAAGGCAGATTCCCTAATCCAGAATCCCGAGACGACAATAAAGTGACTACCCTTCATTCTTTTATCACTTCGCCTTTCGTCATGATACGGTTCTACGGGGCCCAAGACGGGGATTTCACCGGCACCCGCCCTATCCTCCGTAGAATTTCGATACGGGGCGCTTTTCCTCTTCGCTAACTTTTCTACCAAAGCTCAGCCGAGCAAACGGCGTAGTTCTAGTTCTTTTCTTACGGCTATCGTTTTTGTAATATGCGGGTTGTGGTAATTTGGCAGCAATCTTGCGAATGTTTTCATCTTCTGCGGCGGAGTAGGATGAAATCTGCTTCCTCCCAACAGTGGTATGTATTCAGGCATGGTGTATATTCTGGCAGTTCTGGAATTTCCAGAAAGTACCTCAGTGTACCGCTCTTTAGCGATCCTTCTATTTCTCGTTTCTTCTCCGGGTCTTTGCTAGTGACCTGACTTCGAACCTGACCCGATCTCGAAAAAATTTAAGGTCTTACAGAAGATCCGTACCCTCCACGTAACAGTCCATCATAATTCGGGATTTCTTTCCCCTTGATTTCGGCAAAAGTCGGGGTAGGTGCGTAAACAACTGCACTGGAAGCATGGCAGAAAGAGCGCTCCTTCCGCGGCAACAAAGCACTTGCCCGGATCCTTTGGCAGAGGAGGGAATTCGGGTCGACCTAAGGTCAATCTGGGCTAAATGGGTTTCAAATGTGCACTGTTCATCAGTGCGAAAAGGAGACGTCGGTGATCTCGACGTTCGTGTTTCCAAATCTCGTCCAACCTGGGATGATTCCATCAATGCAAGTAACTCATCCTTATGTACGCCGAGGTCCAGTCCGTCGGTGAAGGAGAAAATCGCCGGGCTTCCATTTCGCAGGTGATTCGGTTGTCACTCCCAGGTTATGCTTCTTTTCTTTAGATCTAAAGAAAGGAATTGGAAGAGTCCGAACTCATTCATGTTCATGTATTTATAAGAAGGAATCACTTATTAAAAGAATCACTTATTGGGAGGGTTTCGTTTTTATTTAACTGAGCGTTCAAAGGTGTAGAAGGTAAGGAATCCGAATCGGAGTCGGGAAAGGAAAAGAGAATCTTAAGCAAGACTTCGACTCGAAGGATCACTCCTAAACTAACACCTATCAAATCCACCCCACCCTCGAAATGAGGTAAAGGATCCTCTAACCTCTTGCGGGGGTGTTCAAACAAAGGGCTCCTAAATCCGAGAGAATGCTGGTTATACTTCGTTCAAGGTAGAAATGAACACAAACATTCCAACCAAAGATGGCAGTTCGATCCACAGGACATGGATACACTACCGATTTCAAAGCAGAATCCATTTCCGATTAAAATGAGAGGAACTTGTTCCCAATGGAGTCGCTGTAGTTTTTCAAGATATTTCAGTGGTCAGTTTTATTTCAAAGAGAGTCGCCTACAAAATTGCCTGGCGAATTTTTAATTTAATTTAAATAAATAATTTAAAGTAAAACATTCGATTTTCAAAATAATTTTAAATTCCAAAATTTTAAAGATATGAAATCAAACTCGATCTCACACTAATAAGCTTATGTAAACGAGCGTCGCTATTCACAAACCGTGTATCTATCCCGAAGAATGTGTATTACCACCGTCACAATGGGGCTCGATTAAATAAACTAGAAAGGTTTCGTGACATCCGTTCGTCCGCGAACCAATTTTATAAGTCAGACAAATTCCCCGCTAATATGAAACTATTAAACAAAGGGTTTATATTACCCGGGTTCTTAAAGTTCCCTATAAGGGCAAGCCCCTAAGGCTAATTACATCTTAAGTGATGGAATCACCTAAGAAAACTCTCATAATAATCAATAATTCGCTCTCAAGAATTTCAAAGTTTCAGTTTTCAAGGGGTTGAATTTTGGAATTTCAATAAATGGAATGGATCAAATTTGGAACATTTTTATTGGGGTCTAAAGGAAGAAAAGTAGGAGAGATCACGCATTCGAAGCGACTTCGTAATCTCCCGACTATCCTATCGTTTTGGTTTCGGATTTCAAAGAAAATCCTAATGTTTATTTAATGTTTTAATCTTCGACAATTTTAGTTATCAGGCTTATATTTATATGATAGAATCATACAAATAAATTTCACAGGCGAGGGCGATAAGCGTATTCGACGACTACCCTATCCTAAGACCGTTAGGCTTAATTTGCAATGCAATGCCTAACGAAGAGTCGAGAGGATTTATGTCAGTATCTGTGCAACCACTCGAAGTCCTATGGCTTTCGTTGTTTAATTCTAAGAAAGTTTTTATTAGTGAGGTTCAAGTTTTCATTGACGACGACGGCCGTGCCGCCCACCATGCTCCGAGCTCGTCATTGCGAGAGGTTTAGTTTTAGAAATCATAAATCAAGAGACGAGAGAAGTGTTCTCGTTTTTGTAGAAGTCTTAATTTCCAAGTGTTTTTTTGTGTTTTAATTAAAACAAATCTTAAAGTTGATTATAACGACACCGGTTAAGATCCCACGGCTCCATCCTTCCGCACCATTATTTTTATCTGATTCACTTACCCGTATGAATTTGCTTAAACTCAACCGAATGAGTTCCACATCATTTAGACCGCTGAAATCCCAAGAACACGTAGGTTACATCATCCGAGGTATTCCCGATCATCCAACAAGACGTTTTAATTTAGTTGTAATTGTAGTTTTGTGTTCTGCTTGTGATTAAATTTTGAGTCGTCTTATATTTTCGAAATGTCAGGAGGTGAATTTTATCTTGTAGTGTCTTTTATTTTAATTTTGGGTTTCAGCTTTTGGTTTCTCATTCTAAATGTGTCGGTTTTCATGCAACTGCTGTTTATCATGCAAGAAAATAAAGTGCATTTGCACAAATAACCGTAATAAAATAAAAGCGTACCTGAGGGTCTTCCCGTCATCCCAAGCCGCACTTAAAACACAAGCTGTATCATTTAAGCAAGTTCCCAGTAAAGCTGGGTGGAAAGGTTTATATTTTCTACCAAATTCCTAATCCTATAAACCTAGTCGTTTCCATGACGTCTGGTGGCCTTTGTGTTTCGTTCAAGACGATTTCATCAAAGAACAATTAAGTTCAATTGTTCTTGTAAATATCCTATCATATTTGAGTGGAAGTGCTTAAGAAGAATCTTAAATATCTTTCAATATTTCTAGATCGTTTCAAGTCCAAAGAATTAATTCGTGGTAAATGAATCGATCGTCCGAGGTTTTCAAGTTTTGTTAACTTGCTCGAGCTGAATTGTGATATCTAATGTCCTTGCAAGTGAAGTAACAACATTTCATTTTAATGTTCTATTTAGGAGTTATGATAACTAAAGCCTTGTGGCAAATGATATTTAATGATTATGATTCAAATTTAAGTTCAAATTACCCATTTAAGTTGAATAGTGTTCAAGTTATTTAACATTTATTTTGAGTTCCTTATGTCTTAGGTGATGTTATTTAATTCAACTTAATTCAATTTAATTTAATTTAATTTAATTTAATTCAATTTAATTAATTAGATTTTGATTTAATTTAATTCAATTTAATTTATTTGATTTAATTTCTTAATTTAATTCTAATTTTAATTTTAACTTAATTTAATTTATTTAATTTAATTTAATTTATTTATTTAATTTTAATTAATTTATTTAATTTTATTTAATTTAATTTAATTTGTTTATTTAATTTAATTTAATTTTAATTTAATTTAATTTAAAAAATTTTTTCAAAGAGTTTAATGGATTTAATTTTAGTTTAATGATTAAGTCTTTTAATATTTTAAATTTTGAGTTATCATTTTAATTAAGAAACAGTATTAAATTTGCATTTATTAATTTTAGGATTTTTAAATTAAAGAATAAATTTCTTCCTAATAATATCCTTATTTTAATAATTCCAATTTGTTATTCTTCCAAATTCAATTAATTATTTAATTAAAGTTTAATTCATTTAAATTGCTTAATGGGTTTCTACCCTTTAATTATTAAATTTCAATCATCCAAATCAGATTAGGATCAAATATTTTACTTGTTAAAATTTTTATTAACCCTTAAAGTTGTAATTAAGGGTTAAAATTTTTTTAATTACCATTTACTCTTTAAGCCTAATAATTTCATAACTCACTAAATTTAACTACAATGAATCAAGCTTTTACGTGACTTCACTTACGTGTCAAATTTAAGACATACGAGATGAGAAAACGTGATTTTTCTGTATTTAATTTATTTATATAATTATTTTTTGGTGTAAAATAAATTTCAAATTTAAAATTCAATAATATGACCAAGTGAAAGTTTCTATCTAAGAAAATTAGGTGGACATTCTAATGACAAGAGGACTACTTGACCAAATTTTGTAATTTTTTGAATTATATTTTATTTATTAGAATTATTTTAAGTTCTGAGTATTAATTAATTTAAAAAATAAAATAAATGTTGAAAAATAAATTTTATAATTTTTAAAATTCTCTCTGATATCAAGGATTCCATAACCAAACTTCTACAATTTTCTGATTTTTCTTTATTTATTATAATTATTTTGTGAAAATGTTGAAAATATATTTTTTTAATTTAAATTACCCTAGAGCTTAAAAATTAATACCTCATTAAATAATTCTAGAAAATATGACTTGCTCTAAGTGATTAAAATTCAAAATATAACATTTTAGTGAATTTTATTATTTTTGTGATTTTTATTATTTTTTAATTATTAAAAATATTAAAATAATATTAAAATCAATTTTTTAGAAAATTGAACTTTAATTTTCTTAAACTCCCTGATATTTAGAGACCTGAAACCAATTTGGTGAATTTTTGAAAGATATTTTGAAAGTTATGAATTTTTAAAATTTAAAATGACTATGCTTAATTAACCCAATTAGCTTAAGCACCAAATCCACCGACCTCAATTTTATGGTGGGTTCATCTGATCCTAAAGGTCAGTGGAGAATTGATTTCAAGTCAAATTGCTGTATGGTTACCTAACTAATTAGGAGACCTATTTCGTATTTAAACCTAATTAAAAGCATCCATGGACCATCAAATCCTATTTTTCCAGTTCTCATTACAATAACATCACCAAATTTTCCTAGAATTTATTTCACAACATGCTAATTTTTGGAATTAAAATACTTAAAATAGCAACATGCATTTGAAAAATCAATAACTTTTCATAGGGACGCCCGACTTTGAAAATTCGTGGAATGTTCCCAAATTCGTAGGCTTCAAAAGCCCTATACCTCATGCCACTATGAATTGTGAATGCATGGAGAATTAAAATAATGCAGGGAGTAAATAATTAATTAAAATAAAATACTTAATAAAAATTAATTAATTTCTTTTCCACATTATTCTCCTCTATTCACCGAGCAAGAGTATTTATTTTATTTTATGATTTTCCTACACAAAGATATGAATTTTCAAAGTTCGGTGAATTAAATAAATTAAGAAAATCCCTAATTTTCATTTAAGTGACGCGGTTAATTGCCAACTCCTACAGCCTCCGAATGCACACGCGCGCGCTCCCATTCGACGCCGCCATCCGCGTCGCCTCCCGGACCCGCTCGTATCGCTCCGTCTTCGATCCGACGCGATCCCCGGCCGTTCGTCCGCGCGTGTATTAAATGGACGGCATCCGTTCGACGTCCCCAAGGGAACCCTCACCTCGAGAGCCGTCCACACTAAATCCTTAATATCTCACTCGATACTCAATGGATTTTTACGTTTTATGTTTATCGATTCGTCTCGGCGACGAACACATCTATACCTGCTATCATGCATCGAAATTAAGGCATTTTGAAATGGAGAATCTCCAGAAGCTCGGGATGAAGACCAGACCCTATACCTTAGCTCGAGAGGTGGAGCCTCGATCGTAGATGCTCGGCACGTTCGTTGGAGATGCAGAGGCCAGTGGATGAAGCTCCGTGGGATGCGGTGGAATCGCCTGTGTGTGATTTCCACCAAAGCCGATCACAACCCGAGTCCGGAACAACCTGGGGTGACCCGAGACTTACTACGCGGACACCTTCCTCGTCCGGTGTGTGTGACCAATCAATTGGGGGATTACCACCGTGGAGAAGTGTCCCTGCTGCGGAATTTCAACTCGACCGAGCTCACAGAGAAGAAATTAAGGTGGGGATCTCACCGGGGATCAAGTGCTCTCGCGTGTGGGGAGGAGTCCGGGAACAATTCTTGCGTAGTTTCGCAAGGTCCGGTTCCGGAAGACCACCCATGGCCGAGAAGGTGAGGGGTTTGGGGACAGAGATGTCGAGACTCCTGTGGGAGTCAGGCCGGGATCACCGCTTCGGCATGCGAAGAACACGCATGGTGGCCACGCGTACTTGGCAGAAATTTCTTTGGGCTAGCGGAGAATTCCAAAGTTCGTCCTCCCAAGGTTTCGGCATTTGTTTTCCGAAGGATTCGGTGGTTTCGGCCGTCGCATCGGTCACCATCTTGTTCAGGTGGGTCGTATCGGGACTTGATGCAATCAATCGGGCAAATGCCATGTAAAGGCTCGATTAGAATGGAATGGGAGAGAGCTTATTTCCTTGCTCAAATCGATTAACCCCTCCACTTCGCTGTGTGCACCACCCAAGGCTTGGTTTTGGCCGAGGGAAAAGTGATTTGCCCAGCGCATAATCAGTAGGGTCAAGTCACCATCCAAGCACAATTGGGGCATAAGCATGGTTAAGGGGAATCAGCTGGAGTGGTTAATCACCTTAGGAATTAAGGAAAGAGCCTCCCTCCTTTGCCCAAAATGGCATGGTGACATGTAAAGAGGCTCTCATGGCTTCGTATATGGCTTCGCATGGCTCCATGGCTCCATTCGCTTCGGGAAAAGGTCGGGTCAATTTCATAAAAATGGTTTTAAGAATTTTGGATATTTTGGTGTGAATTGCATGTCACTGGAATTGTTCGATGGATGGAATTATAACTAGGGAATGGCTTTGATTAAATGGATGGCAATGGAAATGTCATGGGCTTTAAAGGGCCAAATTGGGCTTTTGTATTGGGTGGGGAATGGGCTTTTAGGAGGTTTAGGAAAATGAAGCTTTTTTGAATTTTAAAATGGATTTTTGGGATGAAATTTTGGTAAAGGCTTGGGCCAAATAATTGTTGAGTTTGGTTTAGGGATGCTTCATGAGTGGTTTGAAACAAATTCGAGGTGATTCGTCTGAATTCTGGGTCGATACGCTTTTTGCAAAGAGGCTAAAGTGGGCCAAAATGGGCTACCATAGCCAAAGTCGGCTAGAGCCGAAGTTGATGTGAAATTAATGTTGGGAAATGTTTTTGGGAGTGTTTCAAAGAGGTTTTGGCTTTGGTTGGGTTTTGATTTTGGGGTTCGGGCTCATTCAAGCTAGGCTTGGCAGTTTGTGTCAAAATCGGGCTTTTGATTTCGGGTTGAATTTTGAGTGGGTTTGGGTCTAGCTGAAAGAAATCATGTTAGTGTTTTGTTCATGGGGATGTTAAGGAAGGTTTGGAAAAGATTTGGGTTAATTGGAGTTGAATTGGGTGAGGCTCAGTTAGGTTCAGGCCATAGTCCAAATCGCGAAGGCCAAAAAGTGAAATCGACCCAAATTTCAATCCAATTAAGCTCGTTTGGTCTAGATTGGTGTTCTGGATGTTGAATTGAAGTTTGTGAATTGAATTGGACCAGAATTTGGGTCAATTGGTAGGTTTGGTTTCACATTGGGTTTACTAAGTTAAAATGGGCTTCAAATTGGGGTTTTGACAAAAGTGGGGTAAATCGACAAATTGCCCATGGTGTAGTTGAACAAAATGAAATTGGGAATATTTGGGATTTTCTGGAATTTTCTAGAATTTTCTGAATTTTGATTTTTGGGTCAAAAAGGGGTATTTTGGGTATTTGGAAGGTATTGGGGGGTATTTTGAATTTTTGATATTTTTGGATATGGATGATCAGTTTCCGAGGATGTGGGAATGTTTCCGATTGATTTTGGAGAATTTTGGGTAATTTGAAACTTTTTTGAGAAATTCCGGCTATTCGCGCGCAGGCTACTGTTGTCGTCCCTGGGGTCAAAAATTAAAATTGGAAATTGGAAGATTGGGGCGGATGTAAGTGAAATGAACAGCTTGCCGAGCCATGAAGCCATATCAAGCCCACATGGCCATGAAGGGACTCACTATACATTCACCACGTTGCTCCTAACCCTTAAATGCGCGTTTGTGGTTAAGGACCATCCATGTGAATCACCTACATGAGTCGTAAAGGTTGGGTAAGGGTGTGCTTTAGGAGGTGTGTGAAAGTGTAAAGGTGTAGTGTATGTGTAAGTCAGCCCTTTTACTGCACTGTGCCACCTGTGTATGCATTCTAAGGCCAAAGAGTCCTATAGGAACTCATCCTTTAAACTTCCACATTTCCGATTTCAACCCTAGGTGATTAGGGTCTATAATGTTTGTGGAGTTTCCGTGTGAGGAGTTAAGAAGTGGTTTAATTTCTAAAAGGTGGGTCCCAATTCTAGTCCTCTAAGATAATAAAGGAAAAGCCTAAGGCTAGATCCTAAGTACTAAAGAGAAGAAGAGAAGACCTCATCAAAAATGAGGTCAACAACAAGGTCCCAGAAGAATGCGTCTAGAAATCGAACAACAAGTCATATTGAAGTTAAAAAGCTATCAGACGCCAAATTTGTCCGTGAAGAACAATACCCGACTCGTTAGCCAACGCGGTACCAAATGAAGAAGAATGGTCGATCGACTTGTGTGGATTTCGCAGATTTAAACAAGGTACGTCCAAAAGATGAATTTCGTTTACCGATCCCAGACTAATGATCGACATTGCTTCAACACATGAAATATTCTCATTCATGGATGGATCTTCAGATACAACCAGATAAAATGGTTCCTAGATGAAAAACTTACAAAGCATTCGTAACGCCGATCGGAGTATATTGCTGCCACGTTGATGCCATTCGATCAAGAACGCAGGAGCAACCTACCAGAGAGCGATGACAAGAATTTTTGATGATCTCATCCACAATCAAGTCGAATGCTACGTGGATGATGTGGTCATCAAAAGCAAAGTAAAGGAAACCACCCGTATGATTCGAATCGTTTTCGAACGATTAAGGCAATTTAACCTTAAGATGAATCCCTAAAATGCGCCTTTCAGCGTCACCTCCTAGAAATTCTGGGATCGTTGTCCGACATCGTGGAATTGAAATCGACCCGGAAAAGATTAAAAGCTATCTTAGAAATGCCACCTCCTGTAACCTAAAGCTAACTACTACGATCTTTCGTGAAGTCAAGTATCTTCGACGCTTTATCTCGAATCTGTCGTAGGTGTCACTTTCTCAAGACTAGTTAAAAAGGACGCCAAATTTATTTCAAGAGAAATGCCGAAGGCCTTCGAGGACATTAAGCGATATTTAATGACACCTCCGGCTTTGTGCTCTGGGCCTCGTGTAGACCGCCGATACTTTATACCGCGTTTGCATGACTTTCCTGAGCCCTCGTTAAACTCTGTGTCATCGATGAGGGTAAAGAAATGCTCTTTACTACCTAAGCCGTCGTTTACTTCCGACGGAAATAAGGTATCCCGCAATCAAAAGCACCGTTTCGGCCCCGATCTTCGCCGCTCAAAAGCTCGCATTACATGCTTTCTCATAAGGTCAACCCGATTTCGAAATTTAATCCATTGCAATACTTCGATGACCCGCCCAACGCTCCTGCGACTCGCCGTACTGGCCGATGATATTATCGCAATTCGATATAACTTTCGTGCCTCTTCGTGCCGTAAAAGGACAAGTCCTACCAGGATTTCCGCAAAGACACCCTTTGCCGTTGGTAATCTCCTCTCAACGACGTATCACGATGAACAAATAATGAACCTAAGACCATGATGATCGACGTTGGGAATTATATTTCGATCGCGAGCATCTTCAGCACATAAAAAACAAAGAATCGCAAGTGATACAAGGCCCGCAAGGCAGAATCGACTAATCTTTTATAACACCTAGAGCGGGGATGTTAAAATACTCCTACCACTACGTAACCGTGTACAAACAACGGCGAATACAAAGCCCTCATAACAGACTAGAATTAACTATTCAAAATTCGGGATAACAGACATCAACATCTACTGGATTCGCAATTAATCATTCAACATCGCTGTGACAAGACAGAATTTTAAAACCAAGACTCGAGCAATACTTCCGCATGCCATACAAATTATTTAAATGTATCTCAAATGTGACAATCTACAAATTCCTCGTAAAAGAAAAACGCTTTAGCAGATGCGTTAAACGTTCCGCAAAAGAATTTTCCCGTTTGCAAGATGAATCAGCGGGAAGGCCGGGCTTCACCTGGACGTCAGTCCTATCACAGCCGACATACACAATACACAAATCAGGAAAGAGAAGAATCAATTAAAGAAAGGATTGCAGAACACAAGATCGGGCGACAACCATTAATAGACTACCCGCAAACTAGGAAACTACCGTACGATAGTCGTTAAATGCATCGTATCAAGAAAAGAACTCGTCCTACGCATTAATAAACAACACACTATACGTATGTTATTCATCAAATGTGGCTAAGGTGCCTAAGCGGGTCCGAGGCCCGTGAAATTGTTAAAGAGGTGCATTCCGTGACCTCGTAGCGCTCACCACGGCCCGAAGATGAAAATTAAAATTAAAAGACTAGTACTACTCGCCCTCGATGATGACCGATCGCATGAAAATCGCCAAGAGCGCGTCACTCGCTGCCAAGTGCACGGAAAGTGGTTCTACACCAACCTCCAAATGTGCTCCATCCGACAATTGCGTCGCCATTTGAATGCCAGTTACCTGACATAGGGTCCAATAGAACCACCATCTTCAAAAGGACATCGCTTCATTCTTGGTAAAATACATATTACTTTTCCAAGGGCAGAGGCAAGCTCCACTCGTAGAAGTGAAAGCACATCACGTGCTACAATTTTTTAAGAACCAAGTTGTCTACCATTTCGGAGTGCCACGCAGATCATCTCGTATAATTGGCCGGAAGATTCGAAGCACACAAATCAACAATTTTGTCGTGAGACACGAAATCGACTGGCGATATTCAACAATTTACTACCCAAGAGCAAACGGCTCACGCGGGAGGCTTTTTAACAAAACTCTCGTTCAAATTTTAAAGAAAACTCGACGATAATAAGAGAAATTCGGGCATCATAGTTGTACAAGCCTTATAGCCTACCGACAACCTTCGTAACTCCTACTCAAGCTACACCTACGCCCGGTGTATGGGTCCGGCTAAAGGTTACTCCTTAGAGGTCCAAATGCTCACCTCAGATCAAGTAGCTTGCAAACAAAATCAATACGAAGAGAATGCCAAATTACGACTAGAAGAATTGGAAAGCCTCGATGGAAAAGACTAAACAAGCAGTTGCACTTCAACTATACCAAGCTAAGATGGTTCAAGCCCATGACAACCGGGTCCGCCCAAGAATCTTCAAAGTTGGTGACTTAGTTCTCGTTCTCAAAAGACCTATTCCCGCACACCGCAAGATAGGAGGAAAATTTGAACCCACGTGGAGGGACCATTCAGAGTCACAAGCCGACTTCAGAGGCTCCTACCAAACTTCAGTGAACTCCAAGGAGAACGACATATGCTTCCGATCAATGGACGATACTTCAAAAGTATTGCGCTACTCGATGTTTCGAAGGAATGAATTTTTCATCCCTAGAAGCACGGGTGAAGTAATTATTTATGATCGGGTCCGAACCCAAAATAATAAAAAAATGTGCTAAAATAAATAAAATCATGATACAAAGTTTTCCTTTGTTTTCTTCCGTATCAAAATCTCTTTCCCGATCTTTTCCCACTTCATTCTTTTCGAATATAAAAATAAAAAATTTTTGTCTTTAATAAACATTTTCCTTAATGTTCTTGTTCTTAAGACAGCCCCCCATCCTTTTCCTGTCTTTTCGGCAGTGGTCGTCGAGCGGCGGTCGGGTCCCGAACTTTAGAAATGGCGTAAGCCTCGCACTCGATGAAAAGAGGAGAAAGATGGAGCGATACTGGGAGATCGACTCCGTACCCCGCACCCGCAGCCCGCAATACGAGGAAAGTGACCGGGTCCCGATTGACCGAGAGGAATTGCCCAAATGCATTTAATGAAAGTGGGTGGCCCAAGCCACCAATCCGGTACAGCCAGAAAGAAAAACGTACACCGAAGAATACAAGAGAATCAAATCCGTAGTCGCCATACAGAGGCGTTCGTCGCCGCCGCGCCCTTACGTAAACCTCGTAAGCACGAAGAGCTACTCTCACAACAACTCAACGAAGAAATGAAAATCGCCGTATCCGCAAGATGCTAACTAAATTGGGCAGAAATGACCGCCGACGAGAAGCTCGCTAATCGCCGCGTTAGACATACTTCAAGGATACCGGCTCGCCAGAACTCCGAAGGAAGAGGCCATCTCAGGATGACGTAAGAGACCAGAAATCTCAAGAAGACCGTAAGAAAGAAGGTTACTACGCCACCGCATGAAGCCACCCGTAATGCATGACCTTGTCGGGTAGAAGCAACCCTCGAGGATGTCCCGATCTGACATCATCCCCGAGAGCCGAGGTATGCAGGAGAACGCGAAGGATCGAGCCATATATCCTACAAGACGTCACTGTGCCTCATCATTTGCAAATTATTCCGTAATACGAGTTAGAAAGAATACGTAATGTCCAGAAGAAAACTTTTGAATACTTCGAGAGAATCATGTGGAGGATCAATATACTAAGGCCTCGAGCTACATGGGCGTACGTGTTCTCGTAATATGAACAACAAATCGTGGATCGCATCCGATTTGAAAAAGATGGGCCGAGCAGTCGCTTAAGAGAAAACACTTACTCGAACCCCGAGATGGATGCTGTGGAAGGGAGAATTACAATACAATGTGGATGCCGTTATAACTTCGGGGCAGAAGACAGAAGGGAAACCCACCGGGATACTCCGTCATGGCCAAAGCGGATCCAATGCCATTAAATATTAAAAGGATGGTAAAAAGAATGATAACATGGGGGTATTGCCAAAGAGATTGCATACCCAAATGCTTCTGCATCATCAACATTTACAAGAAGGGGCGACCGTATACCCCCGCACATAGATCACCACGAATTTCGTCGCACCTTTCTCGCACAAGCTTTCTTTCGAATGAGTTGTAATATCATGTTCGATCTGACCTCCGCATAGCCAGGCCTGTGTGAGTTCCGAGGGGCTGCAAGAAGATACCATTACCGGTAGGTTCCGCGCATATCAAGGGCACCTGAGCAGATAGTCGTTAAACATTGCATACCGTATACCGTTGAAGCAGATTCCGCTACTGCATGACACGACAGGAAGACACCTTACCTACCCGTACCCGAGTTAGAGAGCCTCCCATGAGCGTCGCGAGCTACATGGAAAATATCACACCTCCAACGTACATCCATACGGCATCCTTGCCAAGGATGGCTTCGGAAGGTGATGTTACTTCGATCATGTCTCACTATTCACATGGATTTTGACAAGATACCCTTTTCGATGGATCGACAAAGATCATACATACTTGCTTGAAGTCTATATGGATTGTACGAGATGTATTTTAGACGAAGCCGTACGATGTATCTTCGCACGATTGAATGAAAGTGACCATGTCACAATTCTCGCCTTCACCTCTTTGTGCAAATTGATCGGGAAACGCCATTAAAAGTTAAATGAACTTCGAACAAAGAAATCGTAAAAGAAACAAAAAGAATAAAAGAAAACTTTTCTTGAAAATATAAAAAATAATAAACTCCAAATTCACGATAAAATAAAATTTGAATCGTTAAAATACAAACAAAATGACCACAAATTCTCAATCAAAATTTCAAATTCACCTTTCCAAATTTCAAATCAAATCTCAATCACCCCAAATTCGATCTTTCCAGATCTCACATCAAACCTCAATCAAATTTAAACTCTCGGGGGTCGAGGATTTTAGACCCGAGACCGTATCGTTTTAGATTCTTCCTATCGTAATGAAATACATCAAATTCAAACTCTGGGGTCGAGGATTTTACATCCGAGACCGCATCGCTAGATTCTTTCCCTATCGCAATGAAATACATCAAATTCAAACCTTTGGGTCGAGGATTTTACATCTAAGATCGCATTGCTTTAGGATTTCTTCCCTATCGCAATGAAATACATCAAAATCAAACTCGGGGTCGAGGATTTTACATCCGAGACCGTATCGTTTTAGGATTCTTTCCCTATCGCAATGAAATACATCAAAATCAAACCTTTAAATGGTGGATTTTACATCCGAGATCGTATCAGCTAGATTCTTTCCCTATCGCAATGAAATACATCAAAATCAAACCTTTCGGGGTCGAGGATTTTACATCCGAGACCGCATTGCTTTAGGATTCTTTCCCTATTGCAATGAAATACATCAAAATAAACCTTGGGGTCGTGGATTTTACATCCGAGACCGTACGTTTTGTGATTCTTTCCCTATCGCAATGAAATACATCAAAATCAAACTCGGGGTCGAGGATTTTACATCCGAGACCGCATTGCTTTAGATTCTTTCCCCTATCGCAATGAAATACATCAAAATCAAACTCGGGGTCGAGGATTTTACATCCGAGACCGTACGTTTAGGATTCTTTCCCTATTACAATGAAATACATCAAAATCAAACTCTAGGTCGAGGATTTTTTTACATCTGAGATCGCATTGCTTTAGGATTCTTTCCCTATCGCAATGAAATACATCAAATCAAACCTTTTCGGGTCGAGGATTTTACATCCGAGACTGCATCGCTTTAGGATTCTTTCCCTATCGCAACGAAATACATCAAAATCAAACCTTTCGTGGTCGAGGATTTTACATCCGAGATCGCATCGCTTTAGGATTCTTTTCCTGTCATTGCAATGAAATACATCAAAATCAAACTCTCGAGGTTAAGGATTTTACATCCAATACCACATTGCTCAGATCTCTCTTCATTGTAATGATTCAATCCAATCAATTCAATTTTCGAGGCCGAGGATGTTACATCTAAACCACAAAATTTCAATTTTCATTTCAAATCAAATCCCTTCAAAATTAATCTTAACAAAACTTCAATCTAAATGAAAACCCAAAATCTAAACTTACACATCAAAACTTAAACTAAAACAAGACGAAAATCTAAATCAAAATTTCCCGTATCATGCGATTTTAGACTCACCTCCTTTTCCCTTCCCTGCCGAGAGTTCGTAATCTCCTGCCTTAGAGATATACTTCGATTAATTTCAAATGAACTCTTCTACTTCGTCCTAAGCTTGTCACTGACATCGTTGACGGGTTTTGGCTGATCTTTTCTATTATCTTAATTTGTTTAGTAGGTTTCTACCCTTTAATTATTTAAATTTCAATCATCCAAATTAGATTAAGATCAAATATTTTACTCTTTAATTTTACTAAGCCTAAAGTTTTAATTAAGGGTTAAAATTTTAATTACCATTTTGCCCTTCAAGCTTAATAATTTCATAACTCACTAAATTTAGCTTAAATGAACTTGAAATTTTTATGTGACTTCACTCATATTCCAATGAAGACATGAGAGGAGAAAATGTGATTTTTTCTATATTTAATTTATTTATATAATTATTTTTAGTGGAAAATAAGAATTTCCAAGGAAAATTTAATAATATGACCAAGGAAAAGTTTCTGTCCTTAAGAAAATTATGGGATATTCCTAATGACCAGAGGACCACTTGGACCAATTTTGGTGATTTTTTGAATTATATTATTTTTATTATAATTATTTTTATTGGTGTTGGGAATGTTGAATTGAAGTTTAGAATTGAATTGGACCAGAATTTGGGCCAATTGGGTTGGTTTGGTTTGACATTGGGTTCACTTAGGGTTAAAATGGATCAAATTGGGGGTTTTGACAAAAGTAGGGTAAATTGACAAAATTGGCCCATGGTGTAGTTGAACAAAATGAAATTGGGAATATTTGGGATTTTCTGGAATTTTCTAGGAATTTTCTGAATTTTTGGATTTTTGGGTCAAGGGGGGTATTTTGGGTATTTGGAGGGTATTGGGAGGTTTTCTTGGAATTTTTGATATTTTTGGCTATGGATGATCAATTTGAGTGATGTGGAAATGTTTGGGATTGATTTTGGGGAATTTTGGGTGATTTGGAAATTTTTTGAGAAATTTGGGTAGTTTCAAGGGTTTTGGGTAGGCTAAGCGGGTGTAGGGTCCCGGGGGTCAAAAATTGAAAATTTGGAAAATTGAAGATTGGGTGAATATAAGTGGAATGAAATCATTTTGGTTGAGCAATGAAGCTATATCAAGCCCACATGAGCCATGAAGGGACTCATTTGAGGCATTCACTATGTTGTTCCTAACCCTCTTAGCCAAGGATTTAGGGGTTAAGGACCATCCATGTGAATCACCTACATGAATCAGGAGGTCAAGTTAGGTATGGGTGTGGTTTTAGGAGGTGTGTGAAAGTGTAGTGTATGAGTGTAGTGTGTGTGTAAGTCAGCCTCTTCACTGCACCGGGCCACCTGGTGCGGTCCTAAGGCCAAAGAGTCCTATAGGAACCCATCCTTTAAACTTCCACATTCGATTTCAACCCTCTAGGTGATTAGGGGTCTACAGTCAAGTTTGTGGAGTTTGCAGGGAGTTAAGAAGTGGTTTGAATTTCTAAAAGGTGGTGGATCCCAATTCTAGTCCTTTAAGATAGTCAAAGGAAAAGCCTAAGGCTAGATCCTAAGTACTAAAAAGAAGAAGAGAAGACCTCATCAAAAATGAGGTCAACAAATGGACCCCCAATAGGTGTGGTGAGCTGACGGAGCACACCGCGCGTATTGGTGTTGACCGAAGCGATCAACAAAACCAACACAGATGTCCAAGTGACAAACTTAGGACGAAATAGAAGAGTTTCCGCTGGGGAGTGTCAAGTATATCTCTGAAACTGGAGATTCCTGAACTCCCGCTGGGGAAAGGAGGTGAATTCCAAATCACTTGATCTGGGGGGATTTCGATTTAGATTTCATTTTGTTTCAATTTAAGTTTTGATGTGTAAGTTTTAGATTTTGAGTTTTTATTTTAAATTGAGGTTCGATGTAAAATTTATTCGAGAAAATTTGGATTTGAAACGAGAATTGAAACCTAGGTTCCAATCTCGGGATTGAAAAGGAAACTGGAATTTAGGTACCAGCCTCGGAATGAGAATCGGAGATTAAGTGTCGATTGAAAAGGATGAGAATCGAATTTAGGTACCGACCTCGAAAGTTTAAATGAAGCTCGGAGTTGAAATTTAAGTATCAATCCCGGGAGAGAATCGAAATTTAAGTATCGGTCTCGAAAGATGGGAGGCGAATTTAGGTATCGTCCCCGAAAGAGAACTTGATTTTAGGTATCAGTCTCGAAAGTTGAGAATTGAAATTTAGGTATCAATTCGGATGAGAATCAAAATTTAGGTATCGATCTCGAAAATGAGAGTTGAAATTTAGGTATCAATCTCGGAAGAGAGTCAAAATTTAGGTATCAACCTCTGAATGAGAACCGGAATTTAGGTACCGAGTCTCGAAATTTTGAATTGAAATTTAGGTATCAATTCGGATGAGAATCGAAATTTAGGTATCGATCTCGGAATGAGAACTGGAATTTAGGTACCGATCTCGAAATTTTGAATTGAAATTTAGGTATCAATTCGGATGGGAATCGAAATTTAGGTATCGATCTCGGAATGAGAACCGGAATTTAGGTACCGGTCTCGAAATTTTGAATTGAAATTTAGGTATCAATTCGGATGAGAATCGAAATTTAGGTATCGATCTCGGAATGAGAACCGGAATTTAGTTACCGATCTCAAAAATTTTGAATTGAAATTTAGGTATCAATTCGGATGAGAATCGAAATTTAGGTATCGATCTCGGAATGAGAACTGGAATTTAGGTACCAGTCTCAGAAATTTTGAATTGAAATTTAGGTATCAATTTGGATGAGAATCGAAATTTAGGTATCCATCTCGGAATGAGAACTGGAATTTAGGTACCAGTCTCAGAAATTTTGAATTGAAATTTAGGTATCAATTCAGATGAGAATCGAAATTTAGGTATCGATCTCGGAATGAGAACTGGAATTTAGGTACCAGTCTCAGAAATTTTGAATTGAAATTTTCTGTGGAGATTTGGATTATAGCGGGAGATCGAAATGAGATATGAAAGTGTTTCATATCCCATGGGAATCAATTAAAGTCTGATTACTTGGCGAAGGGTACAAACCCATGCCATCCGGATCAAATTGAAAACTCTTCATGATTCTGAAATCATCCCGAGAGAGAGGGTTTCAAAGGAGGTCTAGAATAGATCTTGATTTGAAGAAGGATTGGAGGGTTTGAGAAGATGGGTTTAAACTGGAATTTAGCTTGAGCTTTAAATTTTTTTTGTTTGTCCTTTATTATCCCGTTTTTGTTGTTTATTTGGTGTTCAACATTTTTTAGATTTTAAGGAAAGTTTTCTTTTATTCCTTTTTTTTATTTCTTTTCTGTTCTTTGTTCGAAGTTCATTTAACTTTAATGGCGTTTCCCAGTCAATTTGCACAAAAGAGGTGAAGGCCAAAAATGTGACATGGTCACTTTCATTCCAATCATGTCGAAGATACATCATACAACTTGATCTGGAATATATTTCATACAATCCATGTAGACTCAAAACGGACTATGTATGATCTTCGTTGAACCATCCAAAGAAGCATCTGTCAAAATCCATGTCTGAATAGTGGTGTACATGGTCAATAACATCACCTTCCAAGCCATCCTTGGCAAGGATGCCGTATGGATGTACATTGGAGGTGTGATATTTTCCATGTAGCTCACAGCTCGTAAGGCCGGAGGCTCTCTAGCTCCGGGTCCGGCTGGAAATGGTAAGGTGTCTTCTCGTCGTCCATCCTTCGAAAGTAACCGAGATCCGCTTCACTCGGTACTCCCGGTATGCAATGCTTAGCGATATCTTCTCCGTTGCCCTTCGGCATCATGACGGAACCTACCGGTAAAGGTATCTTCACCGGCCCTCGGAACTCACTCGGGCTCGCTATCCGGAGGTCGGATCCGAACATGATGTTACACTCGTTCGGGAAAGAGACCGTGCGCAGAAGGTTTGACAAAGTCGTGGTGATCTATGTGTGGGGGTATGCGGTCACCCCGCTTGTAGATGTTAATAATGCAAGTATTGGGTATGCAATCTGTCGGCGTACCCTCCATGTTATCAATCTCTTTACCATTCTCTTGATGACTAGTGGCATCGGATCCACTTGGCCATGACGGAGTATTCCCGGAGGGTTTCCCTTCCCGTCTTCCGCAAAGTTGTAACAGAGCATCCACATTGTATTGTGATTCTTCCTTTCCCTGGCATCCATCTCCAGGGTTCTGAGTATGTGTTTTCCCTTAGGCAGCCCGCTCGGCCCATTCTTTTCAAATCCCGGATGCAATCCACGATTTGTTGTTGTTCATACTCTGAGAATACGTCTGTATGTAGCTCGAGGCCCTCTAGTATATTGATCCTTCTACCTCGAATTCTCTCGAAGTATTCAAAGGTTTTCTTTTCGACATTCTGCATTCTCTCCAGCTCCTATTCCGGAATAATCTGCAGATGGCGAGGCCTGGTGACATATTGTGGGATATACGGTTCAATCCCTTCGCGCTCTCCCCGCATACCTCGGCTCCTCGGGGATGATGTCCGTCGGGACATCCCCGGGGTTGCTCTCGCAACAAGGTCATGCATTACCGGTAGTTCTATCCGGTGGCGTGGTAGCCTTCTTTCTTCTGGTCTTTGTGAGATTTCCCTGGTCCTTTCTGTTATCCTAGGAGCTGGCCTCCTTTCTTCATGTTCTTGGTGAACCGGTGTCCTTGAAGTGTATGTGCTGGCAGTAGCAACTGTCTCGTCGCGTTGGTCCGCTGCTAGTTTGGTCAACATCTTGCGGATGCGGCGATTCTTATTTCTCCGTTGCGTTGCGCGAGAGTAGCTCTTCGAACTTCTTGAATCTCTATGGGCGCGGCGCCGACAAGCTCGCCCTCCGCCGTAGCGACTACGTACTTCATTTTCTTATCTTCTTCGAGTGTTTGCCTTTCTTTTCTTGCTTCGCCGGATTGGTGGCTTGGGCCACCCACTTTCATCACCTGTCCGCTCGGGCGGTTCTTCTCGTTTAACCGGGACCCGCTCACTTTCCTCGTATCGTAGGCTCGCCGGTGCGAAATCCGAGTCAATCTCGATTATCGCTCCATCTTTCACCCTCTTTTCGTCGAATGCAAGGCTTACGCCATTTCTAAAGTTCAGAACCAACTGCCCGCTTGACATTTCCCTGCCAAAAGACAAGGAAAAGGATCAGGGGCTGTACTAAGAACAAGAACATTAAGAAAGTGTTTATTGAAGACATTTTTTTTTATTACTTCTTGTATTTTAAAATTTAACAGGAATGAAGTGGGATAAGATCAGGAAAGAGGTTTTGATATGGAAGAGAAAACAAGGAAAGCTTTATTATCATGATTTTATTTATTTTAACACACTTTTATTATTTTTGGGTTCGGACCCAATCATAAGTAATTACATCGCCCGTGTTTCTTAGGGATGAAGAATTCATTCCTTCGAAACATCAGGTAGCGTAATACTTTTTCAAGTATCGTCCGTTGATCGGAAGCATATGTCGTTCTCCCTGACAATTCACTAGCTGGTAGGAACCTCCTGAGTATATTGCTTCAACCACGAACGGCCCTTCCCAAGTGGGTTCAAATTTTCCTCCTATCTTGAGGTGTGCAAGAATAGGTCTCTTGCGAATGAGAACTAAGTCACCAACTTTGAAGGTTCTTGGGCGGACCAGTTTGTCATGGGCTTGGACCATCTTAGCTTGGTATAGTTCTAAATTCTGTTGCGCTGCAAGTCTTTTCCCTTCCAGGCTTTCTAATTCCTCTAGTCGTAATTTGGCGTTCTCTTCTGTTGTGATCTTATTTGCAACTGCAATTCTGAGTGAAGGAAACTGAACCTTTAAAGGTAACACTGCCTCGGACCCATACACCAGAGCGTAAGGTGTAGCTTGAGTAGGAGTTCTGAAGGTTGTCCGGTAGGCCCATAAGGCTTCTAATAACTTCTCGTGCCAATTTCTCTTATTGTCGTCCAAGGTTTTCTTTAAGATTTGAACGAGAGTTTTATTAAAAGCCTCAGCGAGGCCGTTTGCTCTTGGGTAGTAAATTGTTGAGTATCGCCGGTCGATTCCGTGTCTCCCGACAAAATTGTTGATTTGCGTGCTTCGAATGCTCGACCGATTATCCGAGATAATCTCGCGCGGCACTCCGAAACGGTAGACAACTTGGTTCTTGAAAAACTTTAGCACGTGGTGTGCTTTCACTTCTCTAAGTGGAACCGCCTCGCCCACTTGGAAAAGTAATCTGTAGCCGCAAGCATGAAGCGATGTCCTTTTGAAGATGGGGGTTCTATTGGACCCACTATATCTGTGCCCCAACATTCAAATGGCCACGACGCAATTGTCGGATGTAGCACATTTGGAGGTTGGTGTAGAACCACTCCGTGCACTTGGCATTGGTGACGGCTCTCGGCGATTTTCATGCGATCGGTCATCATCGAGGGCCGGTAGTACCCTAGTCTTTTAATTTTTATTTTCATCTTCGGACCCGATCGGTGAGCGCCACGGAGTCCCGAATGCACCTCTTTAACAATTTCATGGGCCTCGCACCCGCTTAGGCACCTTAGCCACATTTGATCGAAAGACCTTCCGTATAACGTGTTGTTTATTAATGCGTAGGACGAGTTCTTTTCTTGATCCGATGGGCTAGCGACCTATTGTCCGGTAGCTTTCCTATTTGCGGAGTAGTTCATCAATGGCCGTCGCCAATCTTCTCGTGTTTTCCGTCACTCGTTGCAACCGATCCTTTTTCTTTTTCCGATTTATGTATCGTGTCTATGTCGAGTCGTGATAGGACTCGACGTCCGTGAACCGACACTTCCACTGATTCATCTTGCAAACAGGCAAATTCTTTTGCGAGACGTGCTAAAGCATCTGCTAAAGCATTTTCTTTTCTGGGAATTTTGTAGATTGTCACATTCGGAATTTGTTCCAAGAATTGAATGGCATACTGGAAGTATTGCTCGAGTCTTGGTTTTAAAATTCGTATGATCCGCGATCCGTTGAATGATCAATTGCGAATCCCCGTAGATGTTGATGTCCGTTATCCCCATTTGGATAGTTAATTCCAGATTCCGTTATGAGGGCTTCGTATTCTCGCTTCATTGTTTGTACACGGTTCTGTCAAGTGGTAGGAGTATCTTAACATCCCCCGCTCCGGTGTTATAAAGATTAGCCCGATTCCTGCCTTACCGGGCACTATCACTTGCGATTCTTCGTCTTTGTGTGCTGAAGATGCTCCGTCGAAATATAATTTCCAACGTCGATCATCGTGGTCTTCTAGGCTCATTATTTGTTCATCTGGCAAATCGTCATTGAGAGGAGATTCTGTCGGCAAAGGGTGTGCTGCGAGAAAGTCTGCTAAGACTTGTCCCTTTACGGCACGAAGAGGCACGAAAGTTATATCGAATTGCAATAATATCATTGACCATCTGGCAAGTCTGTCGGAAAGTGTTGGACGAGTCATCAAGTATTGCAATGGATTAAATTTCGAGTTCAGGTTGACCTTATGAGAAAGCATGTAGTGACTGAGCTTTTGAGCGGCGAAGATCAGGGTCAAACAATGCTTTTCAATTGCGGGATACTTTATTTCCGTCGGAAGTAAACGACGGCTTAAATAGTAAAGAGCATTTTCTTTACCCTCATCATCGACTCTGGCTCAACGGGGCTCCGAGAGAGTCGTCTAAAGCCGCGGTATAAAGTATCGACGGTCTACCCGAGACCTGGGCCGCTAAGACGAGAGGTGTCATTAAATATTGTTTAATGTCCTCGATGGCCTTCTGGCATTTCTCTTCCCAAATAAATTTGGCGTCCTTTTTAACTAGTGCCGAGAAAGGCTGACACCTACCTGACAGGTTTGAGATAAAGCGTCGAAGATATGCCAGCTTCCCTTGAAAAGATCGTAGTTGCTTTAAGGTCTTGGGAGGCGGCATTTCTAAGATAGCTTTAATCTTTTCCGGGTTAATTTCAATCCCACGATGTCGGACAACGAATCCTAAGAATTTCCCGGAGGTAACGCCGAAGGCGCATTTTAAGGGATTCATCTTAAGGTTAAATTGCCTTAATCGTTCGAAAACAATTCTCAAATCATACAAGTGGTTGTCCTTTACTTTGCTTTTGATGACCACATCGTCCACGTAGCATTCAACTTGATTGTGGATGAGATCATCAAAAATTCTTGTCATCGCTCTCTGGTATGTTGCTCCTGCGTTCTTCAGTCCGAATGGCATCACTGTGTAGCAATATACTCCGATCGGCTTTCTGAATGCTGTAAGCTTTTCATCTTCTGGAGCCATTTTTATCTGGTTGTATCCTGAAGATCCATCCATGAATGAAAATATTTCATGTGTCGAAGCAATTTCAATCATTAATTCTGGGATCGGTAGAGGGAATTCGTCCTTTGGACATGCCTTGTTTAAATCTCTGAAGTCCACACAAATTCTGATCTGACCATTCTTCTTTCGATCGGCACCACATTGGCTAACCAAGTCGGGTATTGTTCTTCACGGACAAATTTAGCGTCTATTAGCTTTTTAACTTCAGCTATGACTTGTTGATCGATTTCTAGATGCATTCTTCTGGGACCTTGTCTGACTGGGACAGAAGTACGATCCACTCCTAGCTTATGGACTGCGACCTCTGGAGCTAATCTTGGCATCTCATCGTAGTTCCAAGCAAAACAGTCTTTAAATTCCATTAATAACTTGATTATTTCTTCGGAGTCTTCTTTATTGAGTAAGGAGCTAACAAAGGTAGGTCTAGGCTCTTTGTTGGTACCTAAGTTAACTTCCGTTAGCTCATCTATTGTAGATTTAATCTCTTCTTCGAATTCTGGTGGAGCATCTCCAATTTGTAAATCTTCGAGTTCGTCTGTAGTTTCCATGCAGTTTTCATTAGACTCGCAAGTGACAACCAAGCAAAATTCAGTATCGTCAATCGATCCTACTGTGCCGAATCCGAGACCATGCTTTGAATTGGGTGGACGACCAGAGTTATTCCATAATTTTTCAAAAAGTTGTGATTGGCTTTTTGTCCATTGTCGAGGTAAGAAACCACGCTGGATTAAATTTTGAACACAGGGAGAGTACCAATCAAAAGGTAATTCCATTAATTCTGATGAAGTGACATCTTCAAATTGTACATTATTTTCGGCTTTGGAGGAAGAAGCACCACGGTAGAATTTGATTGGCTTTGCACCTCCGCTATGTACCTCTTTGACCACCATACCCTCGATCTTATTAGAATGGATCGGGGTTAGGGTCATAGTATGTACGTAGTGGTTAATCTTCTCGTACATTGATTTATAGTCTTCGTTCTTCTCATCTTCAAGAGAGATCTTGAATTGCGGCTTCTTCGACTTATTGTCGCTCGCTTCTCGCTTGATTTCTTTTTCTTCTTCGGAATCAGTCTTCCCACTCAACAATGATGGCTGGTTTCCTGCGTCCAACTCGTCCTAACGTCTCTACCACGACCTCGTCCCCGGCCTCGACCTCGGATGCGAGTTGTGGAGAAACCTTCACCATCTCGCCTTAAGGGAGTGGTGAGTGACTGTTGGACTAGAACCTCAGGTTCTTCATTGTCTCGAATTTTCTTTGCTTCATTTGTTATGGTATCTCTGGGGAAGATTGTTTTCTTCGGTGGTGCATAATAAGCTGCGTCTTCATGGATTCCAATTTCTTGTACGGAGAATGGTTGTAAGTCACCTTTGATGCACTGTTCCCCTCCATCGTAGTATTTGATGCACTGATGTAGAGATGATGGTACCATCCTGTTTTCATGTATCCATGGTCGGCCCAGTACAGCGTTGAACGACGTTTCCGAAACAATTATGTGGAATTTTGCGGTTCTCTTTGCTAAGTCACCGGTTTTCATTAGTAGCGTTATCGATCCGAGGGCTCTTTCTCCTTTCTGGTTGAATCCTCTTAATAACATCTTGTCTGCTTCGAGCTCACGAGCATCAATTTCCAAATATGCTAGTGTTCGAAGACTCATTATATTGATTGATGCTCCTGGATCCACCAATACTCTGGAGAGCGTAAACTTCCCAATTGTAACTGAAATGTACAACGGTCGGTTGTGATCCGCCGTCCCAAGTAGTAGGTCATTGTCCAGTGAAGGTAACACCTCGGCTGTTCCTTTAACGAGCAAACCTCATCTAAGGAATATCCTCGCCATTTGAGCTAAGCAAATTTCCGGATCAAGTAAGGCCTCGATCGAGCTTCTCTCATCTCTTTTGATAAGATGAGAGCGTCGTAGATGCTCGGCTTGGTCGGTAGTTTCCTAAGATGGGCTAGCACGTTGTAATCCACTTTATTTCCATGTGTCTCGGCTTCTTCTCGAATGGGTGTTTCTTCCGCCGGGTTGGTTCTTCTTGAGCAACCACCTACTTTCCTTTGTCCTTTGGACCCATTCTCGGAGGTAGAACTCTTCCACTTCTTAAGTTGACTTCGTAATTTCTTCGAATCTAGTGTTGAGCTTGCTGGTGTTTCTTCCTGAATCGGAATGACAGGCTCTTCCGGATTAGCTTCAGAGTCTGAAGGCTCTAATTCTATTGTGACTGGAGCTCCTCGAAACTCGCAGATAGATTCGTTGATTGTTGAACTCTCGTAGCCTCCTTGATGGATGTCTTCTTTGTCATTTTGATCGTCGAGATTGTGTATGATTTGAGAATTGTCGTTGGTATCGAAATCGATGTCCGGATTGTCGCTAGTTACGTAATCGTTAGAAACGATCAAAACGTAGCCAACGCCATCACCCTTATCATTATATGATCCCACCGAAGTGAGCGGATAATCATACAGAAGTCGGAGGTTCGAGGGATTTCTCCCCGAATACGAAACAACTATCCTAGGATAAGTAGCCCCTAGTCTAGCCTTAGGAGCCTCGGTCTTCTCTTCTTCGTCGATTTTCTTCTTCTCTTCAATCGTCTCCCGTTGAGGTGGTTCTTCTATCGCAAGTGATAGTGCCGACTTGACAGGTTTCGAACTTTGAATTGAAGCTCGCACCGAAGCGGTTTGGATGCTGTCTAAAATCTTCTTTGAAGACCTCGTCCAAGCGGTAGTCCATCCATCGTCAGTCGTATAGGGATCTATCGGAATGATGGGATCAGTTGAGACAACATTGACGGAACCTCCTTTCTGGGGTTCCTTCATGTACTCCTTTAGGATTGTTATATTCCCTTTCCGAAGGTTGTCATTGAGCCAACTTTTGAAGGTAATGCAATCCTCTATCTTGTGTCCAAGCATCTGGTGATAAGGGCAAAAGTTGGGATCACTTTTCTTGTTGACTTCTCTCAGTCGGGATCTTTTGCAGGGGAGGAAACTCTCGAGTTGACCTAAGGTTGAACTCGAGCAACGACTTCTCAGTTTCAGATACTTTGTTCGTCAGCGCGAAAAGGGAAACGTCGGTAATCTTGACATTTGTGTTCTCGAATCCTTGTCCAAACCGGATGATCCCATTGTCGGGCAGCTCATCCTTGTAAACAGCGAAGTCCAGTCCATTGGTGAAGGAGAAAATCAGCTTCGGGGCTTCCATTTCTGCAGGGTAGATCCTGATTGTCAGTCCCAAGTTATGCTTCTTCTCATCAGGACGAAAAGAAAGGAATCGAAAAGAGTCCGAACACATTCTTGTTCATGTATTTATAAGAAGGGGTTATTTGTTAAAAGAGTTATTCATTAAAAGGGTTTGTTTATTTAGAACGGAATGTCCAAAGGTGTAGAGAAGGTAAGGAATCCGATTCAGAGTTGGAAAGGAGAAGAAAGTCTTATGCAAGACTTCTCGACTCGAAGGATCACTCCTAACTAACACCTATTGGGGGTCCACCCCACCTCAAAATGAGGTAAAAGGATCTCGGAACCTCTCTGTTTAGGGGCGTCTAAACAGTGGCTCCTAAATCCGAGAGAATGTTGGCTATACTTATTCAAGGTAGAAATGAACATAGTATTCCAACGGAAAGAAAGGTAGTTTGATCCACAAGGGACATGGATACACTACCAATTTTGAAAGCAGAATTATCTGATTGAAATGGAGAGAGGAATTTTCCCCAGCGGAGTCGCCAGAAATTGTCTGCATATTTTTAGGTTGGTGTTTTGTATTTTGAAAAAGGGGTCGCCTAACAGAAGTTGTCGGCAAATTTTTTATTTAATTTAAATAAATAGTTTGAAAGGTAGTATTTAATTTTTGAAAATAATTTTAAATTTGAAGATTTTAAGATATGAAATCAAACCGATCTCACATCCCAAATAGTTTACATAAATGAGCACCGCACCACAAACCGTGTATCTATCCCGAAGGATAGGCACACTGCTTGACGATGGGGCTCGATTAAATAAACTAGAAGATTTGTGACATCCGTTTGGTCTGCGAACCAATTTTATGTGCCGACAAATTCCCCTGCCTAATATGAAAACATTAAACAGGGTTTATATTACCTGGGTTCTTTAGAATTCCCTATAAGGGCAAAACCTTATAGTTAATTACATCTTAAGTGACGAGAATCACCTAAGAAAACTCTCGATAATAATCAATAATTCTGCTCTCAAGAATTTCAAAGTTTAAGTTTTCAAGGGATTGAATTTTGGAATTTCAATAGTGGAATGGATCAAATTTGGAACATTTTGTTTTGGGAATTCAAAGGAAGAGAGGTAGGAGAAATTACAGATTCGAAGCGAACTTCGATAATTTCCCGACTATCCTATTGTTTGGCTTGAATTTAGGAAAGTCCTAATATTTATTTAATGTTTTGATCTTGCCAATTTTAATTAATTAGGACTTATATTTATATGATAGAATCATACAAATATCCTCGAAGATGTGAGGGTTTATGTCGTATCAGACGACTACCTCGGAATCCTAAGACCGGTTAGGGCTTAATTTGCAATGCAAATGCCTAACGAAGAGTTGAGGATTTATGTTGCATTAGTCAAACTACCTCGAAGTCCTATGGGTTTGTTATTTAATTCTAGGAAAGTTTTACTGAAGTAGACTCAGGTTTTGCTGATGACGATGGCCGTGCTGCCCACCACGCTCCGAGCTCCTTGTTGTTGCAGAGGTTTAGTTTTAGAAGTCATAAATCAGGAGGTGAGAAAAGTGTTTTGGTTTAGAGAAAATCTTAACTTCCAAGTGTTTTTTATGTTTTATTTAAAACAAATCTTAAAGTTGATTATAACAACACCGGTTAAGATCCCACGGTTCCATCCTTCCGGCATCGTTATTTTTATCGGATTCACTTAGTCCAGATGAATTTGCTAAACTCAACTAAATGAGTTCCACACTTTCATTTAGACCGTGGGAAATCCCGTTAGCAACACGTAGGTTACATCATCCGAGGTATTCCCGATCATCCAACAAGACGTTTTAATTTAGTTGTAATTGTAGTTTTGTGTTCTGTTTGTGATTAAATTTTGAGTTGTTTTATATTTTGGAATGTTGTAGTGGTGAATTTTATCTTGCGATGACTTTTAATTTAGTTTTGGTTTCAGTTTTAGGGACTATCCTGAAGGTGTGGGTTTTCATGCAACATGCTTGTTTATCATGCAAGAAAAAGTAAGTGCGATGCAATTAAAGAAATTGCAACAATGTAAATTGCAATAAAATAAAAGCGTACCTAGAGGGTCTTCCCGTCATCCCAAACTGCACTTAAAACACAATTAGAGTATTTAAGCAAGTTCCTAGGTAAAACTAAGGGAAGGGTTATAGTTTTCTACCAAGTTCCTAATCCTGTAGCTAGTCATTTCCTATGACGTCTATGTTCCTTGTGTTTTGGTTTGAGGACGATTTTCTTCATCAAAGAATAATTAAGTTCAATTGTTCTTATGAACATCCTATCATATCGAGGATGTGCTTAAGACAAATCTTAAACATCTTTTCAGTATTTCTAGGATTGTTTTAAGTCCAAATGAATTTAATTATACAAATGAATTAATCACCCGGGAATTCAAGTTTTGTTGTTATCTTGCTCAGTGAACTAGGACATTTGAATATCCTATAGATGAATTAACATTTCATTTAACGTTCTGTTTAGGAGTTATGATAACCAAAGCTCTCGAGGGCAAATTGGTGTTCAAATGGTTTATGATTTAATTTAAGTTAATGGGTTTTAATTTGGAATAGTGTTCAAGTTACTTTATTTTGAATTTGTTTAAATTCTTTATGTCTTAGGTGATGTTATTTAATTCAATTTAATTTAACTTTAATTTAATTTAATTTGGTTTAGTTTTAATTTTAATTTAATTTTAATTTTTAATTTTAATTTTAATTTAATTTTAATTTTAATTTTAATTTAATTTTATTTTAATTTAATTTTTTTTAATTTAATTTAATTTAACAAGTTTTAATTTAATTTAATTTAATTTAATTTAGCCATTATTTTGATTTAATTTTATTTAATTAATTTAATTTAACTTTAATTTAATTCAATTTAATTTAATTTATTCAATTTAATTTAATTTAATTTTATTGATTTAATATAATTTAAATTAATTTAATTTGTTTGATTTAATTTAATCTTTAATTTTATTTTATTTTTAATTTTAATTTAATTGAAAATTTAAAGAAAAGTTTAATATTTTAACTTTTAAATTAATTTTGATGATTAAGTCCATTGATATTTTAAAATTTAAATTTGAATTATCATTTTAATTGGAAATTAAATATTATTGAGATGATTAATTTAGGGATTTTTAAATCAAAGAATAAATCTTTTCCTAATAATATCCCTATTTAATAATTCCAACTTTATTATTTTTCCAAATTTAATCAATTATTTAATTAAGGTTTATTTCAATTATCTTAAATTGTTTAGTAGGTTTCTACCCTTTAATTATTTAAATTTCAATCATCCAAATTAGATTAAGATCAAATATTTTACTCTTTAATTTTATTAAGCCTAAAGTTTTAATTAAGGGTTAAAATTTTAATTACCATTTTGCCCTTCAAGCTTAATAATTTCATAACTCACTAAATTTAGCTTAAATGAACTTGAAATTTTTATGTGACTTCACTCATATGCCAATGAAGACATGAGAGGAGAAAATGTGATTTTTTCTATATTTAATTTATTTATATAATTATTTTTAGTGGAAAATAAGAATTTCCAAGGGAAATTTAATAATATGACCAAGGGAAAGTTTCTGTCCTTAAGAAAATTATGAGACATTCCTAATGACCAGAGGACCACTTGGACCAATTTTGGTGATTTTTTGAATTATATTATTTTTATTATAATTATTTTTATTGGTGTTGGGAATGTTGAATTGAAGTTTAGAATTGAATTGGACTAGAATTTGGGCCAATTGGGTAGGTTTGGTTTGACATTGGGTTCACTTAGGATTAAAATGGATCAAATTGGGGGTTTTGACAAAAGTAGGGTAAATTGACAAAATTGGCCCATGGTGTAGTTGAACAAAATGAAATTGGGAATATTTGGGATTTTCTGGAATTTTCTGGGAATTTTCTGAATTTTTGGATTTTTGGGTCAAGGGGGTATTTTGGGTATTTGGAGGGTATTGGGAGGTTTTCTTGGAATTTTTGATATTTTTGGCTATGGATGATCAATTTGAGTGATGTGGAAATGTTTGGGATTGATTTTGGGTAATTTTGGGTGATTTGGAAATTTTTTGAGAAATTTGGGTAGTTTCAAGGGTTTTGGTAGAGCTGAGCGGGTGTAGGGTCCCGGGGTCAAAAATTGAAAATTTGGAAAATTGAAGATTGGGTGAATATAAGTGGAATGAAATCATTTTGGTTGAGCCATGAAGCCATATCAAGCCCACATGAGCCATGAAGGGACTCATTTGAGGCATTCACTATGTTGTTCCTAACCCTCTTAGCTAAGGATTTAGGGGTTAAGGACCATCCATGTGAATCACCTACATGAATCAGGAGGTCAAGTTGGGTATGGGTGTGGTTTTAGGAGGTGTGTGAAAGTGTAGTGTATGAGTGTAGTGTGTGTGTAAGTCAGCCTCTTCACTGCACCGGGCCACCCGTGGCGGTCCTAAGGCCAAAGAGTCATATAGGAACCCATCCTTTAAACTTCCACATTTGATTTCAACCCTCTAGGTGATTAGGGGTCTACAGTCAAGTTCGTGGAGCTTGCAGGGAGTTAAGAAGTGGTTTGAATTTCTAAAAGGTGGTGGATCCCAATTCTAGTCCTCTAAGATAGTCAAAGGAAAAGCCTAAGGCTAGATCCTAAGTACTAAAAAGAAGAAGAGAAGACCTCATCAAAAATGAGGTCAAAAACTACTCGATGTCCAAGGGTGGCTATGGTCGGCCCTACTTGTGACCCTTTCCTTCTCTATAAACTAAATCACAAGAATTTAGTTTGTCACTCTAAAAACTTATCAATTCTACGCCCATTATATAATATCTTTTTATTTATTCACACTTCACCTTGAATAACCCGCACAAGGCCTTCGACTACCCAAGGATTCATGTTATATCTACTAGTTAAGAATTCAACTCCTTCTAGGTATCAAAACTCTTCAATAGATTTTTACAATTTAAATGGCCAATTTAAATAGTAAATTAAGATCTAGTATTAATATCATCACAATGTTTTAAAATATAAATAGTTTTTAATTCTCCAACGAATTTTATATTATCTTGTTTATCTTTTCATAATTGAAAGGAGAAAGTAAATTAACCACTCAGAACACGTTGAATTTAAACAACAAAACATGATAATGAAACTTTGAATAAAATTACAAATACTTATCTCATGTGTTTCTCCTACTGAACCTCTGAATTCTTCTGACTCCAAAGCAAATAAACTTCAAAAGCACCAACTCTTTAAACTCTCAATACAAACTCTAAATAAATTAACTAACTAATTTATGAAGGATAGTAAAATGTGGCCCTAAAGTATCTCTCTAATTCTCTCTCTAGATGGGGCTCTAGATAGGGGGGTATTTTTTCTGAAGGAGTTCCCTCCTATTTATAGGCTTCAAGGGTTGCCTCAAAGCCCCTCTTCAAAATGTGTCCACATTCAATGAATCTTCTAGAAGGTGTGTCTGGAGCCTAGGTGCCGGACTCTGCATCTAGTTCTTCACACCTCTTCACTTTGGATCGCACCTCTTCGCAATTAAAACTGTTTCCAAGCATCTAAATATATTGTATCACATGTCCTATAAACCAGGAACAACTGCCACTCTTCTAGAAGGTCCAATAACCAATAACACCGCAAAATAACCATCTAAAAGTCATCAAAAATCTTGACAGATCCCGTATCAACCTGGCGCTTAGGCGCCGGATTCTGGCTCCTAGGCGCCAGACTAATAGTTTTGACAATTGGCTCCATTTTTGCTCCTTTTTGCTCCTTTTCCACTTTTTTTCCTTCTTGAACATTTTTCCATCACCTATATCCAAAAACACAAAAATACCTTTCATTAAAGCATAATATCCTTAAAAATTTGATAAAAATCAAGTCATAAAAATGAGTATTTTTTTCATGGATCAAAATCCCCCAAACATAAACGCTACTTGTCCTCAAGTAACCCTTTTTACTATATAAAATGTATAACATTTGGAATGAAAGATAAATATTTAAGACTCCTTGTAATTTTTGATCTTATAAAGGCTTTAGTAAATCATTAACCAAATTTCACTAACTAAGTTTAATTTTAAGAATTTAAAGAATATTCAACTACCAATTCATAAGACTTCAAAAATTTTTCATTCATTTCGAAAATAATAGACGTTTATTATATTAAGATCACATAGATTATTTATAAGAAAAATATTTTCATGAAAAGTCCTTCCTATATAAAGATTCATGCATAAAAATTAAGTAAAGTATGTAACTAGTTTTCATCATATAAGATAATTCAAGTGAAGCCAATTTTTGATTAGGAATATTCTCAAGCTTCTCTTTTTCTTTTTTTTTCACAGTGAGGATTACTATATCTGAATAGCCTATTAATGATTTTGAACTTTACTATCCTTAACTTATATTTTCAAACTTTTACATTTTCACTTAATTATTATTACATGAATAGAATTTCAAAAAGACTTTCAATCTTTTCTTTTTCAAGTTATAATTTTTTATTTTTTAATACTTCTAAAATTCAATTATTTCTATTATGAATAGAAAAATTTCTTAATCTTTTCTTCTTTAAGTTAAATAATTCTATTCTTAAAATCAATCATAGTTATTAAAATTTTGGTTAAGTCCACTAAATTATTTATAATTTCAAAAATTTAAGTGATCTTAAATAGATTCTTCATTCCTTATGTTATGTTAATATTTTTTTTAGAAAATATTAGTTTATTAAGGACAAATAAAATTTAAATTTTCATGTATTTTCCCTTCCCCCAAACTTAAGTTTTTGTACAAAAAAAATAAAGTATGAAAGAAAGAAAAGTATAATTTAAAAAGGAATTGTATAAGCATGTAAAAAAAAATTTCTAGAAAGAAATATAATTTACTTCTACACATGCTTTTTATGAATATTACAGAAATAATGAAGCATATAAAAGTAAGCAGGCTCAATTTTTTTTAAAAAAAAAAAATTATATAGCAGTAGTTGAATTAAATAACTATATCACTAACAGAAATAGAACAACATTACTAACTATTCTAGAATACTAAGCAGTAGGCTGAAACAAAAATAAACACAAATTCATTCAAATTTCAGTCTGCAACTAAATATCTAAAACAGTCTCAACATCAAACAATTCATACAAAGTCTCATAAACAAATCTAAACTAGCAAACATCAAACAACAATCAGTACTAGCAAACAAAAACTAAACTAACAACAGACTCAGCACATCTCAGAGGTAAATCAGGCTACTAATCACTGTCTGTAGCCTCGTCATCGTCATCACCAAAAGAAATCTTCACATCCTTAGGATCAATATATGGTGAAAATCTAGGACAGGTGGGAAACTGAATATCATGCTCACCCTTCAAGAATCTAACCAAAGACTCTGAATACTCAGCATCATACTCACTCTTCCTCTCAGTGTAATCAGTTAGGTGATCAATTTTCTTATCCATAGTATCAACTCTGCAGTGAGTTAGAAATAACTCATTCTGTTGCTCCATAAATTGATCATGCATCGATTCCCAAAAACTAGACGGTGGCTCAGCAGTAGAAGTAGAAGGTCTGGAAGTGGAAGCTCTACCTCGAGTAGGTGAAAAAGTAGAAGGGGTTGTAGATCTCTTCCCATGAAGAGGATCATAGATACTAACACTCTCCTGCCCAATTGGCTTGGTAGACTTCATCTTCTCCTCAGAAATATCAGCAGTGACTCCATTGTTCACACATAAAGTATAAATCAGATATGGGAATCCAAGTCCTACACAAGTACTGGATCTAGCAGTAGACTCCACAGAATCATAAATAATATTGCTGACATCTATCAGCTTCCTCTCCTGAATGTAGTAGTTTAAGATAGCTAGATCTCTAGTCACTTCACTCAGGTGGTTAGAAGGTATAAGTCTTACAGAAATAAAGTAATGACATGCCTTTGAAATACCATTTAACATAGAAGATTTGAAATTTACCCGTTTATCGTTCCGGATATTCCAAGCTCCAGTGTCGTCAGTCAAATAAGCAATAATCATCTCAAGATCTCCCTCAGATGGAGATAATCCAGAATAGTGGCACTCAATGGTAGGTGGCAGTCCATAAAAAAATTGATCCTTTCCGGAGTAAATCCTACTCCAACACCTCTGACGAAAACTTCGTAGTCTTCTGCATCCAAGAAGTTAGCATAAAATTCGCGCACGACTAGAATAACAGCAACAACGGTGAAATAACAGAATCGTTGTTAGTTTTGCGCAACGATCCTGTTCTCGATCATTTCACCGGGATATTAAAAGCTTCGCTCTGAGATAAATTTTCTGGACGTCACAAATTTGTGATATCGAAAATGCGCCGCTGCAGTCGCGAACTTGCTACTGTCAAAATTTCTCGTGCCTTTCCTCACATAGATTTCGGTGCCATCTAAATGTGAAAGAAAACACAAATAAATTAAGGAATCAAAGATTTAAACTCTTTTTAAGCTTAAGAAACTTAAAATGAGTTTAAAAATTCATGGAGAAACACAAAAAATCAAAATTTTTATCAAAATTTCAGTTTTTAGCCAAAAATAGGAAAAACTATGGTGAAAATCAAAATTAAATGGATTAGAGTGTAGATTTGACCTTGAGATGAAGAAATCAAGTGATTTCGGGCTCAAAATCTTGATGTTTTGACCTCAAAATGGATTTAGAAGGTGGGTTTTCGAAATAAATAGGAAGGGGATGAAGCTTAGGCATCAAAAATGGCAAATGGGGGTTTAAATGGTGATTTTCGGGTAAGCAGGCCGAACCAGCGCCTAGGCGCCGAATTCTGACGCATAGGCGCCATACTCGCCTTTCCAAAAAAATCACTTTAAAAATTTTATTTTCCACCAAAATTCATAAAGTAAACTTCTAATTACTCATATAAGAGTATTGCTTCAGTTTCCATCTTCCAAAATATTTTCCAAAAATTTTAAAAATTAAAAATTAAATCCACCAATTAAACACAAGTTTAAATCAAACTCTTCTAATTCCATTCATGATTTTAAATTTCGGGCTTAATACAATTTAGATAAGTATCATAACATGATTCAAGTTCTAACAACAATCAAATAACACACATTTGAAAGAAAATACAACACACATTGAACATGAAAGCAAACACACAAACAAGCACAATCGATTCACTAAATTGATACAACGACACACTAAATCACAATCTCACCACATCACTATCTAATTCCCATTATCTTCACAATGAAGATTGCTTGGCCTACTGGGGAAGAATACTAACGCTCTCAAAAAATCCGTAGCCGTTTTCTCGTCGATCCAACTATTCTTCGCATACATCTCCACTTGAGTATCTTGATAAGCCACTAGATGATCAAATTGAAGTTTCACCTGCCATTCTAGATGTACAATTTGATGATACATCTCATGGAGGAGATCTCCAATGCTTTTAAATTCTGCTTCAAACTTATCTAGACGACTAGAAATTTTCTCCATATGTACAGCGATGAAACCATTGAAGTAGGGTTGAGGATCCTTTGAGACCTTGTCTCTAGCCTCTTCTCCAAGATTTCTCCTCTCCATTTCTTCAAAACTCCTCTCTAATCTCTCATGAATGGAGTGTATGGGTTGAAATAATGATTGCATAGGGATTAGGGATGAAGATAGGGTAATTTATAAGAGAAAATCGTGTGAAAAACTGAAAATTTTCGGTTTTAACACGATCCAGTAACTGTGGCGCTTAGGCGTCAAATCTGGCGCCTAGGCACCGGACCCATCGACACATAGTTTACTCTGGCACTTAAGCGCCAAATCTGACGCCTTGGCGCCGGAACAATGTTCGACTCCGTTTCGCCTAACGTCAAATTTCAAAGTTTCGTTCTCCAAAATAGGTAATTTAGAATAGTAAGATCAATATAGACTCAGTAACACAAATTATAAGCAATCATAATGAAGGTTAACTTGATCTCCTTTTTACTCATATATGAAATAGAGTGATCCAATGTCTAAGCATTATATATTTCAAGATAATTTTCAGCTTAAGTCAATAAAGACTTGTTAGCATCAAATTTTCTAAAGTAATATAAAATTAAACAAAACCGAGGCATAACCTTACATTAAAAATGTAAAAACACACAAAACAACAAATAACTATGGGTTGCCTCCCACAAAGCGCTTGGTTTAACATCGTCAGCCCGACCTAATTAAGTTTTTAATCAGGTAGACTCAACTCATAAGCCTCTTTATAAATCTTTTTAATATCTCCTAAATATGGCTTTAGTCTTAATCCATTAACTTTAAAAAATTTTCCCGTTTTGTGAACTTTAATATCCACAGCTCCATAATTGTATACTTTTTCAGTTATATACGGTCCTATCCATTTTGATCTTAATTTTCCAGGAAAAAGTCTTAAATGAGTATTAAATAATAATACTTCTTGTCCAGGCTCAAATACTTTTCCTGAAATCTTTTTATCATGTAATATTTTCATTTTCTCTTTATAAATCCTTTCATTTTCATATGATTCATTTCTTATTTCATCCATCTCATTTAATTGCAATAATCGTTTTTCTCCTGCAGTATTCAAATCAAAATTAAACTCTTTTATTGCCTAATAATCTTTATGTTCAAGTTCAACAGGTAAGTAACAATGTTTACCATAAACTAACCGGTAAGGTGACATTCCAATTGGTGTCTTATAAGCTGTTTTATAAGCCCATAATGCAAAATCAAGTCTATCAACCCAATCGGTTCATTTAGGATTAACAGTCTTCTCTAAAATTCTTTTAATTTCTCTATTTGATACTTCAGCCATTCCACTTGTTTGTGGGTGATATGCAATTGCAATTTTGTGTTTGATTCCAAATTTTTCCAATAATGATTGAATTCTTATATTTCTAAATTGATTTCCACCATCTGTGATAATTACCTTAGGCATTCCAAATCTTGAAAAAATCATCTTCTTTAAAAATTTTGAAACACTTTTGGAATCACAGCTAGGTAAAGCTAAAGCTTCAATCCACTTTGAAATGTAATCAAACGCTAATAAATTATAAATCTTTCCAGATGATGGTACAAATGATCTCATAAATTCTAAACCCCATATATCAAAAATTTCAACTTCCAATATATAGTTTAAAGGCATTTCATCTTTCTTGGATATATTTCTCATCCTTTGACATCGATCACATGTTTTCACATAATGTCTCACATCTTTAAATAAGGTAGGCCAATAAAATCCTGAATTTAAAATTTTAAATGCAGTTTTATCTACTCCAAAGTGTCCTCCAAATTTGGAATCATGACATTTTTGAATAATAGCATAAGTTTCTTCATAAGGTACGCATCTACGAATTACAGAATCTCTTCCTAATTTAAATAAATGAGGATCTTCCCAAATATAAGATTTAGCATCATTTTTAAATTTCTTAATAAATTTGTTATCCAATCCATAAGGTAAAATATTTCTAACTAAATAGTTAACTATATCTGCATACCATGGTGTTTGGCATCCTTGAATAACATACAGATGTTCATCAGGAAATTTCTCATTTATATTTTCTTTAGTAATAACATCATTCTTAATTCTAGATAAATGATCAGCAAATTGGTTGTCCGTTCCTTTTCTATCCATTATTTGAAAATCAAATTCTTGTAGAAGTAAAACCCATTTTATCAGTCTATGTTTAGCATCTTTTTTCAACATTAAAAATTTAATAGCTGAATCATCAGCATGAACTATGTATTTGGTACCAAGAAGATAAGGTCTAAATTTATCAAAGGCATATACTATAACTAAAAGCTCTTTCTCAGTAGTAGTGTAATTTCTTTGAGTTTCAGTAAGAGTTTTACAATATATAACTTTGAAAATTTTCTCATATTTTTGTCCCAATACAGCTCCAATTGCAAAATCACTTGCATCGCACATTAGTTCAAAAGGTTTATTCCAATTAGGTGCAATAATTATAGGTGCGATTATTAATTTTTATTTTAAAATATTGAAAGCATTAACACAGTCTTCATTAAATTCAAATTTAGCTTCTTTTTCCAATAAATGACAAAGAGGTTTAGCAATTTTAGAAAAATCCTTTATATATCTTCTATAAAATCCAGCATGACCCAGAAAACTTCTCACATCAGTAACAATAGTAGGGGTTGTAGTTCAGTAATAATTTTTACTTTTGCTTGATCAACTTCCATCCCTTTTTGTGAAACTTTATGACCAATTACAATGCCTTCTATGACCATAAATTGATATTTTTCCCAGTTAAGAACTAAATTTGTTTCTTCACATCTTCTCAGAACTTTGGAATCATTTTCCAAACAAGACTCAAAAGAAGTTCCAAAAATTAAAAAATCGTCCATGAATACTTCAATTCCTTTGTCAATCAAATCACAAAATATTGACATCATACATCTTTGAAAAGTTGCAGGTGCATTACATAAACCAAAAGGCATTCTTATAAAGACAAATATTTGACACATGCAATGAAACAAGCAAAGATGAGTTTATCTTCATAAGGAAAAGTTGTTACAAAAGTTGGCACGAAGAAAAGCTTGACTCATGCAATGAAACAAGCAAAGATGATTTTATCTTCTAAAGACAAATGTTCCATAAGGACTGGTAAATGTTATTTTCTCTTGGTCCTCGAGAGCGATAAGTAATTGATGATAACCAGAATATCCATCCAGAAAACAGAAATATGAGTGTCCAGCTAATTTGTCAAGCATTTGATCCAAGAAAGGTAAAGGAAAATGATTCTTTCTAGTGGCATCATTTAACTTCCGATAATCAATGCAAATTCGCCATCCAGTAACTTGTCTTGTAGGAATTAGTTCATTTTTATCATTGACAGTGACAGTTACTCCTTTCTTCGGAACACAATGAATAGAACTTACCCATTGGCTATCCGAAATAGGATAAATAATTCCAGCATCTAACCATTTTAAAATTTCATTTTTAACAACCTCTTTTATGAAAGGATTTAATCTTCTTTGCGGTTCAATAGTAGGTTTAAAATTTTCTTCCATTATAATTATATGCATACAAATGGAAGGGCTTATTCCTCTTATATCAGCAATAGTCCAACCAAAACCTTTCTTATAATTCTTTAACACTCCTATTAATTTTTCTTCTTAATCTAAAAATAGCTCAGAAGAAATAATAACAGGTAAATTTAATGAATTTCCAAGAAATGCATACTTTAAATGTGAAGGTAATATTTTTAATTTTAGTTCAGGGGCTTTTTTAATTGAGGGTAAAAGTATATCATTTTGAGTTATGTCTAAAGTTTCCCAGTTATCTTTAATATAATGAGTTTCTTTAAGTAATTCTTCTTCTTTTAGTTCTTCATTTTCATCAGTTAAAAATTCAATTTCTTCTTCAAGAATGATTTTACATTTTTCTCGATAGTGTTTTTCAATTATAAAATCAAAAATATCCATTCGATAGCATTTTTCTTTGTCAGGGTACTACATTGATTTAAGAACATAGAATTTAATCTCTTGATCATTAACTCTCATAGTTAATTCTCTTTTTTGCACATCAATCATAGCTCGTCCGGTAGCTAGAAAAGGTCTCCCTAAAATAATTGGTATTTATTTTTCTTCTTCCATATCAAGTACAATGAAATCCACAGAGAAGATAAATTTATCTACTTTAACAAGTACATCCTCTATAACTCTTTTAGGGTAAGTGTTAGATCTATCAGCTAACTGAAGGGTTACTGTGATGGGAGTAATCTCTCCTAAATTCAACCTTCGATAAATAGAAAATGGCATGAGATTAATACTTGCTCCTAAATCACATAAAGCTTTTCCACAAAATTTTTCTCCAATAGCACAAGGTATATTAAAACTTCTAGGATCTTTAAGTTTCTGAGGTAATTTCTTTTAAATTATTGCACTACATTCTTCACTTAATGCAACAGTTTCAAAGGTTTCAAATTTTTGTTTCTTACTTAATATATCCTACATAAATTTTGCATAAGTTGGCATCTATTCCAAAGCTTCAGCAAAAGGTATGATGTTTATAGTAAGTTTCTTAAAAATTTCAAAGAACTTAGAAAATTGATGATCAAGCTTCTACTGTTTTAATCTTTAAGGAAAAGGTGGTTGTGGTTTTTCAACTTCCACATTAATAGAAATATTAGTTTGATCTTGATTAGGAGAAGGAGTTTCTTTAGGTTTTTCAATCTCTTCAACCTCAATCTCTTTTTTAATTTCATTCTGCATTCTTTCTTTTAATTCCTTTGAACTTCTAAGTTATACAGCTTTAACATGTTCATGTTCTTTTCCAGTTTCTTTTGGATTAATTTCAACATTACTAGGAAGTGTTCCTGGAGGTCTGTAATTAATTAAATTAGCGATTTGTCCCATTTGATTCTAAATATTATGAATAGCAGTATTTTGATTTTGTAATTCATTACTCATTTGTAAAATTAATTCTTTTATTGATAACTTTTTCTATTGATTATTAAATCCAAGTGGTTTATAATTTGAATTTACTTGATTATTCCAATTTTTAGTTGGATGGGATTAATTATTACCCCATTGTTGTTGTTGATTAATCCAGTTAAAATTAGAGTAATTTTTCTATCCAGGATTATAATAATTTGAATACAGATTATTTTTACTAGCAATAGCTTGTAAAGTTTCAATAGTTTGAGAATCTTCAATATTAGATGAGTTGTTATGTGATATGTTGATGGCAAAATTATCTAATTTCTTAGATATTGCAGCTACTTGTGAAGCTAAGAAAGAAAAGGCTTTGTTATCTTGAATACTTGATATTCTTTTAGGATTAATCCTTTCAGAAGGCAATTGAAAATTATTGTTAGTCATTTCTTCAATTAAAGTATAAGCTTCTTCAAATGATTTAGAAATTAAAGAACCTCCAGCAGCATCATCAATAATTGATTTTAGTGATCCAATTAAACCATTATAAAATGTTTGAATAATTAACAAATTAAGTAAAGCATGATGAGGACATTTTCTTAATAGTTCTTTAAATCTTTCCCAAGTTTCATAAATTGTCTCCCCGTCAAATTAACTAAATGAAGTAATATCATTTCTTAATTTAGCAGTTTTAGGAGGAAAATATTTAGCAAGGAATTTTTGTGCCATTTCAGCCCATGTTTTAATAGAACCTGTTGCTAATGAGTTCAACCACATCTTTGCTTTATCTCTTAAAAAAAAGAAAAGAGTCTAAGTCTAATAGCATCATCAGAAACATTGTTATATTTAAAGGTAGCACAAAGTTCTAAAAAACTAGCAAGGTGTAAATTTGGATCCTCATTTAGTGTTCCTCCAAATTGATTATTTTGAACAATTTGAATGATAGATGGTTTAAGCTTAAAAGAATTAACATCTACAGTAGGTATTTGAATACTACTATGAAGTTCATCAACTGTAGGGTTAGCATAATCCTTTAATGGTTTGTAAACATTTTGTTCATTAATTCAATTGGATTTTGTAAATTGTTATGTAAATTAGCTATCTCTTGGATTCTTTTAATTTGTTTTTCTTTTTTAATTATTTTAACAGTTCTTTCTAATTCAGAATCTAAAGGTAATAATCCTTCAGATTCAGCACTACGCATAAAAAGTAAATTAACAAGAAATAAAATCTCTACTTATTAGTAAAAAATTTTTTATTATATATATATTTATTTATTTATTTATTTATTTATTATTTATTTATTATTTTTTTTGGTATTTTATATTTTTGAAAATAAAAGAAAATGAATAAAAAAAATAGAAAATATTTAAAATCTAAAAATTTGCCTCCACTCCTCCCCGGGCAACGGCGCCAAAAACTTGACCCACAATCCGCTGATGACAAATATAATAATTAATGCTTTCAAATATATTTAATAGATAATAATTGTGGCTAGTGTATATAAATATAATTTTATCAAAAAAATTTTACACACTAGGGGTACTACGCAAGTATACGTATCGTATCAAGTAATATATGGCTTTGAAACAAAGACCCTAGTATCGATCCCATGAGGAGTGAGTTATGGATTTTTAAATATTTTAATTTTATTTTTAAGTATTTCTTTTATAGTTATAAATTTGATATTTTAAATTTACTAAATGCAATAATAAATCAGTAATGAAATGATTGATGTAAATAGCAATAAGAAAACAACTTTCTTCCTTTCAATAAATCCAAGATTTTCTAAGAAAATGATAATATTCGTGGAGAATATAAATTTATGGTATTGTGCCAAATAGAAGCATTCATATTCGTTACCCTTTGATCCAGGTGTAAAGAACATTGGTTAGCCTATAGATCAGGTCGAAATGTATTGTTAGTAGAATGGGTTAATCTAGGCTCACACTACTAGATATCCAAGGGTGGCTATGGTCGGCTCTACTAGTGACCCTTTCCTTCTCTATAAACCAAATCACAAGAATTTAGTCACTCAAAAAACTTATCAATTATACGCCCATTATATAATATCTTCCTATTTATTTGCACTTCACCTTGAATAACCCGCACAAGGCCTTCGACTACCCAAGGATTCATGTGATATCTACTATTTAAGAATTCATCTCCTTCTAGGTATCAAAACTCTTCAACAGATTTTAACAATTTAAATGACCAATTTAAATAGTAAATTAAGATCCGGTATTAATATCATCACAATGTTTTAAAATATAAATAGTTTTTAATTCTCCAACGAATTTTATATTATCTTATTTATCTTTTCATAATTGAAAGGAGAAAATAAATTAACTACTCAGAACACATTGAATTTGAACAACGAAACATGATAATGAAACTTTAGATAAAATTACAAATACTTATCTCAAGTGTTTCTCCTACTGAACCTCTGAATTCTTCTGGCTCCAAAGCAAATAAACTTCAAAAGCACCAACTCTTTAAACTCTCAATACAAACTAACTAACTAATTTATGAAGGATAGTAAAATGTGGCCCTAAAGTATCTCTCTAATTCTCTCTTTAGATGGGGCTCTAGATAAGGGGGCATTTTTTCTGAAGGAGTACCCTCTTATTTATAGGTTTCAAGGGTTGCCTCAAGGCACCTCTTTAAAATGTGTCCACATTCAATGAATCTTCTAGAAGGTGTGTCTCGAGCCTAGGCGCTGGACTCTGCATCCAGTTCTTCGCACCTCTTCACTTTGGATCGCACCTCTTTGCAATTAAAACTATTTCCAAGCGTCCAAATACATTGTATCACATGTCCTATAAACCAGGAACAACTGCCAGTCTTCTAGAATGTCCAATAACCTCTAACAACGTCAAATTAACCGTCTAAAGTCATCAAAAACCTTGACAGATCTCGTATCGACCTGGCTCTTAGGCGCCAGATTCTGGCTCCTAGGCGCCAGACCAATAATTTTGACAATTTTGTATTTTGGCTCCATTTTTGCTCCTTTTTGCTCCTTTTTCACTTTTTTTCCTTCTTGAACATTTTTCCATCACCAATATCAAAAAACACAAAAATACCTTTCATTAGAGCATAATATCCTTAAAAATTTGATAAAAATCAAGGCATAAAAATAGGTATTTTTTTCATGGATCACCTAGATTTCATAAACAAATGGAAATACACACTCACTCTTCACTCCCTCACACTCTAAACTCTCTCTCTCTCTCTAAATTCGACTCCAAATAGTTTAAATTCGGCCATAACTGATTTCCCAAGACTTTCTTCAAATGTCCCTCCAAATCCGGCCAAATACATTGAATCTAGTTTGAAATAGAGATAGGGCATGGTCCGGCGCAATTTTTCGCCTTCTACTCCGAAAGTCTCTATAAATTGGCTCGGACCGGTGCTGGTGACAGCGCCGTTCAGCGCTAGTTCATTAAATGCATTTTGCTCTATTTTGCTCCAAATTTGCTCCTTTTCTCTTCCTTTTGCTCCAAAGGCCTAAAATCATTGTACCTGCATGAAATCATGAAATATATCTATTTTTAAAGTGCAATATCATCAAAAATAGGTATGAAATGGACATTAAAAAGCTATCAAATTTTCAGTGGATCACTCTCCCAGTAGCAAGGAATGATCTTCCCAAAATAATTAGAATTTATTTATCTTCCTCCATATCTAATACAATAAAATCCAAAAGAAATATAAATTTATCCACTTTCACTAACACATCTTCCACCACTCCTTTAGGATAAGTAATGGAATGATCAGCTAACTGAAGAGTCACGATATAGGTGAAATTTCTCCAATTCCCAATATTTTGAAAGTTAATAAAGGCATAAGATTTATATTAGCTCCTAGATCACATAAAGCTCTTCCAAAAAATTTCTCTCTTATGGCACACGGGATAGTTAAACTACCAGGGCCTTTAAATTTTTTGGGAAGCTTTCTTCTGAATAATTGCACTACACTCTCCGCTAAGTGCAACAGTCTCGTGATCTGTGAACTTTCTTTTCCTTCTAAGAATATCCTTCATAAACTTTGCATAATTAGACATCTACTCTAATGCTTCAACAAATAGAATATTTACCATTAATTTTGTAAGGATTTCCAAAAATTTCATAAATTTATTATCCCTATTTTGTTTTTTCAATCTTTGAGGAAACAGAGGAGGTGGTTTTTCAACAGTAATCTTCATTGGTTCAAGTGAGTATTCTAAGTCTAAATATATCTTATTAGAACCTTTTTCAATATCCACCTTCTCTTTCTCAACTTCAACTTCTTTTTGCACTCTTTTTCCTAATTCCTTTCCACTCCTTAATTGAATAGCCTTAATTTGCTCCTTATTTTGATCTTTTCGATTGATCTCAACAATGCTGGGAAGAGCCCCAGAAAGTCTATTACTAAGCGCAGTGAAAATATGTCCTAATTAATTCTCAATGTTCTTAATCGCAACACCTTGACCTTGTAATTGATTACCCATGTTCAACATTAATTCTTCAGTTGAGAACTTCTTTTCCTTAAATTGTGGGTTACTATTAAAGCTAGGAGGATAAGAAGGTCTATAAATGGTGTGTCCTTGGTTGTTCAAATTTCCAACTGGGTTAATAGAATTGTTTCCCCATTACAGTTTAACAGCAACATTGTTGTTATTATTCCAGTTGAAATTTAGGTGATTCCTCCAACCAGGATTATAATAGTTTAAATAAGGATTGTTGGGTCTATTATTTATCGCTTTCAAGGTCTCATAAGGTGTTTGAGATAATATTATTTGTCCTACTGAATTTCTTCTGACACTGGGGGTGTTTGAGAATAATTCATTCCTTATTGATCTATTTTCTTCAAAGAGGCGTAATTTGAGAGACTATCATAGTTATAAACATCATAATCATGAATACTAGCAACTCTGTTACGATTTACCCGTTCAGAGGGCCATTGAAAATTATTTGTAGCTATTTCATCTAGTAACGAATATGCTTCATCAAAAGGTTTTGACATTAATGATCCACCAGCAACAACATCTATAATCGATCTCAAAGATCCCACTAATCCATTATAAAATGTTTGAATTATTAACCAATCTGGTAAAGCATGGTGTGGGCATTTTCTAAGAAGATCTTTAAATCTTTCCCAAACTTCATTTATTGATTCCCACTAAAACTGACCAAAAGATGTTATATCATTTCTTAGCTTAGCAGTTTTTTTATGGAGGGAAATATTTTAACAAAAACTTTTGTGAAAGTTCTCCCCAAGTTCTGATAGATCCAGGTGCTAATGAAATTAACCAGACCTTGGCTTTATCCCTTAATTTAGAAGGAAAAAGTCTAAGTCTAATAGCATCATTCGACACTCCATCATATTTAAAAGTAGCACAGAGTTCTAGAAAACTAGTGAGATGTAAATTAGGATCTTCATTAGGTGTTCCAACAAATTGATTATTTTGTATCATTTGGATAATAGCAGGTTTAAGCTCAAATGAATTAGCAGCAACATCAGGGTTTTGAATGGTTATATGAATTTCATATGCTGTTGGCTTAGCATAATCTATTAAAGGTTTTGGTAAATTTTCATTTCCATTTCTTTGATTTTCTTGGTTGTTCGCCATTTTGTGAGGACTTTCATTGTTGTTGTTGTTTTTCAAATTTTTTCTAATAGTACACTCTAACTCTGAATCATAAGGCACTAAACCTATAGATCCAATCCGACGCATATAAAATCATACAAAACACATTAAAAAGTAAATATGCAAACACAATTGTAAACTACAAAGTAATGGTTTTAGCTGCTATAATTTTGATTAGTTACCATTTATACCTTCCCCGACAACGGCACCGAAAACTTGATCCGGTAGTGCAAGCTACCTCGAAATTCAATATTCAAAAGATAGCTTCAGTTTAGTTTTGTAAATAGACTAATTTAATAGTTAGGTAGTCACCCTTATACGCAAGTATACATATCGTTCAAGTATTACAGGGCTCTAGTGGAGTCCTAGGTATCGATCCCACAAGGAAGGCAGAAACTCTTCAAAATATAGAAAATATGTTGAAATCAAACCCTCAATTCACAATGTAAGTTCAAGTACTATTTAATAAGTTAATGCAAAGATAATAACTATAAGATTTACTACAAGTTACTCCTAAATTTTCTAAGCAAGATTAACTAACACACACAATAAGTTTTGTAATTGAAAGGTCTATATATGGAAAAGTGTCTTCCCTCTTGTAATGATTTTATGATGAGTTATTGATATAGATTGACAATATAATTATATTGTGCCAAGTAGGGGCATTCATATTATTTACTCTAGTCAGAGTACCCCCTCTTCCAAGTCATGTAAAGAACATTAACAAATCTTAGGCTTAGTCACTAAATTTATGGTTAAGCTAGGAGAATACTAGCTCTCACTTCAGAGCTCCCACTTCCCCTCACCTCAAACCTAATCCTAGCTTTAGTTACCAAACATTAGGACCAAATTGGGGATTTCAGCCTGTCACTCTAAAACCTCCAATTCGACGCCCATTAAACCATACTTCCTTATTTATTTGCACTTAATTCCCATGAACTACGCAATTCATTCATGGACATTGAATGAATTCTCCACTATTGTTGTAGAACACTTAGTCCTTTTGGATTGGATGTTTCACAAAAAAATTTAATAATTCAATTGGCCAGATTGAAAGTAAATGACGTTTGAAATGAAAAACCATCACAATTTCTTTAACATTTTTATGGCACATCAAATCAACATCAACACTTCATCACATCTCATTGCAAGAAGAAAGACAAAGAAATGTACTCAAAACTCATAAGGAAGATACAAAAAAATATGGATTTTATATATAAAAGCAAAGTCATACAAACCACAAAAGTAAATACAACTTATCTCTTTTTCTTCCCCAAACAAATCTCTTGTAGTTCCTTTATATTCTTTTCTTTGTTCTCTTCAACACTCAATTCTCTCTTTAGAATGGTAAGGAAGTAGCAATCTCTCACTTTACTCCTCCTACACACTTTCCTTACACTTACTTCAAACCCTAACACACTCTTTTCACTCCTCTCACACACACCACACACACACCACACCTATACACACACCACACCACCAAAAGTGGAATCCAAAATAGTATTAAATAAGTTAGAAACAAATTCCCCAAGAGTTTCCTCAAGCACCCCTTCCAAAAGCGTCTAAATACATTGAATTTTGACTTCCACCAACATTGGGCGCCGGCGGCGCTGTGCTGCTAATAATTTTTTGAACTCTCTGGAATTGGGTGCAGGCGGCGCCCATTCTGGCGCCGGTGGTGGCAAAAGTCAATTTTCTTCATTTTGCTTCTCTTTGCTCCAAATTCATTCCTTTTTGCTTCTTTTTGCTCCGAACACTTAAAATCATCAAACCTGCAAAAAAACATGAAAAGTACCTTCCTTTAAAGTGCAATATCACCAAAAATGAGTAAAATTATATAGAAAAACCTAATATATTTTTGGTGCATCAACGGTCAGGAAACCAATGCAATATACACCGTACACATACACCTTACACACTCATGTAAGGGTCCGAGGCAGTACTTCCATTAGAAGTTCAGCTGTCTTCTCTTAGAATTTCCATCACCAACCAAATTACAATAGAAGATAATGCCAAGCTTTGACTTGCAGAGTTGGAAAGTCTCAATGGGAAACGATTGCTCACACAGCAGAACTTGAAACTTTACCAGGCAAAGATGATTTAAGCCAACGAAGAACTGGTCCACCCGAGGACGTTTAAAGTTGGTGACCTTGTTCTTATTCTTAAAGACTTATTCTTGCAAGATATGTGGAAATTTTGAACTAACTTGGGAGGGACCGTTCATGGTTGAGAAGGTTTACTCTGGAGGAGCATCCTAGTTAGTAAATTCTCAAGGCGAAAGACACACTTTGTCAATTAATGCATAATATCTAAAGAAATACTGTGCAACCTGAAAAACTCGAAGGACGACGTTCGTTCCAAAGATAGCTATATGGCTAGTGTCTGTGACTGGTTCCTAAGAAATTTTGTAATAAAATTGAATGAAACAGGATAAATTTTGTGAAAAAAAGTGGGCAAGTTGAAATCCTTTTTATTCAAATTTCAAGAAATTTTGTGAAATAAAGTGGGCAAGTTAAAATCCTTTTTATTCAAATTTCAAGCTTAACAAAGTCATGTTAATTAAGAAGGAATCAGTAAGGTTTAAAATTCACTAGGTAAAAAATTTGTTATTCTTCTTGTTCATGCAAGTATCAATGAGCTGTCGTTTTTCCTATTTTATGTAGGAGTATGTCGGGAGAGAAGTAGATCTTCGATTTTAAAGATGACTTAAATCTCACACTGAATGAAGAAAATGTACCACAAGGGGGCATCATAAACTTTGACTTGGACTTTGCCTGAGTCAATGTTGGCTATGAAGGCCCGCAAATGAGCTTGGTCAGTCATGGAGAAATAGTAAGGCTGTAGTCTGTGATCAGAATCAACTACAAGAAAGAAGGAGAACCATTGAAATAGAAAAACATAGAGGGATATTAAGAGCCATACCTCTCTAATGAAAGAGTCAAGCAGATACCGTCCATGATCACTACACCATATGGAGGTTTAATCAGTGCAACCTAGAAAAACTCTGGATATGATGCTGCGACTCACACAATGACGTAATGCCAACCACTGAAAATGCCGAGCACTGGACAGACTTGAAAATATACATGCTAGAGAGACAGTTGCAGAGCATACTCCAATTTCTAAGGAAGAAGATTATGATCCTGAAATGAAGGAGACGTCCGCCAGCCCACCAGTCACAGAAATTAGCCAGAGTTTGCTGCAGAGCCTTAATAGTTACAAAGACTGTTGTTGGAATTCTACACCGGATGTCTGACATGCAACACAAAATTACCTGTTGTCATCAGTAGGATCATTTACAGTGTTCCCAGATTACAACTTTCTTCAATTGGAAGAGTACTAGACTTTTGAAGCATATGCAACAGGTCCGATGCTGATGAGAAGCAGAGAACATACTGATGTAGAGCCCTACATACCATAGTATGTTAAGCCACAACGACAGTAGATTGTGCCAGACTATGAGATGTCAAAGATACATAGGGTCCAAAATAAAGAATTTGAGCACTACGAGGAAATACAAGGAAGATTTGTCAACATTCTGTAAGGGCTTGAACTGTTCACTGATGTATTTTTAAGGTGTGATGGAAGCAAGCTCTTGGATTGTGTAATTGATTTTAGAGACTTGGGCTGAGCAGGCCGTTTGAGGGAGATGACATACTCAGAGCCCCAAAAATGGAAGAGGGGAAAAAGTATGATCACCATCCAATGTGGTTGCTGTTATAATTTTGGAAGGGACAGGCAAGGGAACTCCCCCGGGATTTTGAAGAATGGTGAGGTGGGACCCATGCCGTCTAGAATAAAGAAGATGGTTAAATGAATGGTGGAATGACATATATTGCCAGTGGATTGTATTTCAAACACCTGCATCATCAAAATCTACGAAGGACGAGATTGCATTCCTCCTCATATTAACCACCAGGACTTCGTCAAACCTTTCTACATAGTCTCGTTCATGAGTGAAAGCAACATTTTGTTTGGAAAGGAGATAGAGATCGTTGGTTCTACAGAAATCCAAGGTTCAGTAGAGATTCCACTATTGTTCATAAAAGTGCTAATTTTAAAGGGAAATGTAGAAGACTCGGCAAAGCACTGCATTCTTGGAGTGATAGGCTGCAGAGCCTCAGTGACATTCTGAAAAATGGATGAAAGTAAAGTGCCATACGGATAGCAGCCCAACACAGACTTGGAGGGCATCCAGCCACTGGAACTGTGAGGCAGATGTACCTCTAAGTGTGTGTGAGGGGACTTTTGTCCCAGAGCACAGCTTAGGAGGTTACAGAATGACATTGAGGGACAAGTGTTTGCTACTTTTGTACTATGTTAGAGCAGGTAGCATATGATATGCAATTTTTCAATTTCCACTCGCATGTATTCCTGATGTTTTGGTTGCTTTTCAGCATACGATCAGTTGTATCACATTTCAATCAAGATTAACAAAGATATTTCTATTTTGCTTCTACATGTGCCATAACTGTGCTATTGATGAAAAGTCGTAAGACAATGTGTTTCTCCATAATTATAATGAACAAAGAGCAATACAAGTAAAATTTGAAAATAAATGGAATTAAAATTCAAAATTTAAAAGGAATAAAAGAAAATCAAGATCGAGAAATGTTCTAAAGAAATGATGATAATAATAAAAAGAAAACAAAAAAAACAAATTATAAGCAAATTCTTCCACGAGCACGAATTCCTCAAGCATTCTGTGATCCTACGTGCTTCGTGCAATTCACGAGTCCCTCGCCATTCATTCATTTTGCCTTTCATGATGCACTTCCCACAAATACAAAAAATCCCACAATCTTCTACAAAACTCCACAACTCACACAAATTGCACAACTTCCACCTTCTTGAAATTCCACAAACCCTACACAAAACTCCCATAAATATCCATAAGTTTCCGCATCCTTTCCACCAAATTCTTTGCATTCCTAAAATCTCAAAATCGGTACCAAAATTTTGATTTTCATTCTGAGGCTGGTCCCTAACTTATAGTTCTCATCTCAGGGTCAGTACCTAAATTCTGATTCCATCTTTTTGACATAGAGGTGAGACCCTTTTAAATGGAAAACAAGGCATCCTATTCTCATCTCTGCACCACAATTTCCACATCCTATCCACAAAATTTCCACATCCTATCCACAAAATTTCCACATTCATGATATTTGAGTGTTGATGCAAGGATTTCGACTCCTCCCTTAAATTTTTTGTATACTATCTACAAATTTTCTACTTTCACAATATTTGAGGGTCAATGCAAGGATTTCGACTCCTTTCTTAAATTTTCCACATTCTAGCCACAAATTTTTAGCAATCACGATATTTGAGGTTTGATGCAAGTATTTCAACTCCTCCCCTAAATTTCTACATCCCATTCACAAATTTTCCTCATTCACGATATTTGAGAGTCGATGTAATGATTTCGACTCCTAAATTGCCCGCACTCTTTTCACAAGTTCTTCACGTTCACGATTTTTCTGAGGCTGGTACCTAAATTCCAGTCCTCATCTCTCAGGGTCAGTACCTAAATTTTGATTCTCATCTTTTGAGATTGGTACCTAAATTCTGATTCTCATCTCGGAGATGGTACCTAAATTCTAATTCCCATCCTTCGAGATCAGTACCTAAATTATGATTCCCATCATTGGAGATCGGTACCTAAATTCTGATTCTCATTCCCGGTTGATACCCAAATTCAAATTTTCATCATTCGGTATCAGTACCTAAATTTTGATTCATTTATTTCAAGATCAGTACATAAATTTCGATTCTTATTCCGGGATTAGTACCTAAATTCCAATTCTCATCCCTCGGGGTTAGTACCTAAATTCTGATCCCTTCTTTTGATATTGGTACCTAAATTTTGATTCTCATTATGGGGTTGATACCTAAATTTCAATTCCCATCATTTGGAATCATTACCTAAATTCTGACTCCCTTCTTTCGAGATCGGTACCTAAATTCTTATTGTCATTTTGGGGTTGGTACCTAAATTTCAATTCCCATTCTGGGATAAGTACCTAAATTTCAATTCCCTTTGTCACTTCTTGGGTTGGATGTGAGTCCCCGAACTTTCTTCCCCAATGTCAAATTCTCAGCATTTCGAGGCAGGTGTAAGGCCCCCTTTAAAAGATCAAGGCAGCCTAATTCTATCCTCCGCATCTATTTAAATTTAAATTTTCCAGTAAGTTAAATTAAAATTAAAAATCAAAAATTAAAATTCAAACTCATAATTTAAATTCAAAATTCAAAATTCAAAGTCAAAGTCAAAATTACTTCAAGTCAAAGTTCCAAATTCAAAATTAAGATAAGATCAAAGTCAACATTAAATTTGAAAATTCAAAATTCAAATTCAAATTAAATCAAGATTTAAATCAAAACTAAGGTTAAAATTAAAAGTGAAAAATGAAATCGAATCGAATCGGTGCCTCATCAGAATTTGAATGCTTAAATTCACAGCTTCATTTTGATGGTTTCTTATTTGCTAATTCTCGGAGGAGTCGCAAGAAATTATCGAGCGATAGAAATTGTCGGTCGCCAGAATTATAATCCCGTCGCCCGCTTTAAAAAAATAGATTTTTGTTTAATATATATATAATTTGGATTTAATTTGAAAATACGAAATCAAACCGATTTCATATCTTAAATAGTTTAAATAAACGAGCTCTACACCACAAGCCATGCACCTATCCCGAAGAATAGACACATTGCTTGATAGTGATGTTCAATTACATAAACTAATATATTTATGACAACCGTTTTGGTCTGTAAAGCCTTTATGTTGACCGAAAATTTTCTCTATCTAACATAAAAGAATTAGATAGGGTTTATATTACCTAGAATCTTAAAGTTTCTTATAAGGGCAAACCTCTATAGTTAATTACATCTTAAATGACCGAGGTCATCTAAGAAAACTCTCGATTTAGATCAGAAAATATTGTTTTCATGAACTTAAAAGTTAGGATTTTCATGGTTGGACATAAAAATTTTAAAAGATAATGTATCAAATTTGGAACAATTATTGTGGAATTCAAAGGAAAAAAGCTAGGGGATGTCATAGATCCTAAGGCGAACCTCAGTGACTTTCTAAACTATCTTATATTTTGGCTTCCATTTAGAATAGATATTATTTGATGTTTCATCCTGCCAATTTTTTTATTTAGGGCTTACATCTGTATGACACCAATTATGCAAATAGCCTGAAACATAGGAGGGTTATGTTGTATCGAACGAGAGCCTTGAAGTCCTAAGACGAGTTAGGGCTTATATTGCACAGTATGCAAAGGCCTAAAAGATGTGATGAGGGTTTATGTTATGCTAGGCAAACCGCCTCGAAGTCTTATGACTTGTTATTTATTTCTAGGGAATGTTTTAGTTGATGTTGATTTGTTTTATTGTTGAAGATGGTCATGTTGTTTATGGTATTCGCTCCGAGCTCCTCATTGTAGAAGGTTTCAAGTTTGAAATGTAAAGCTCTAGAGGTTCAAAGAAGTTCAAAGAGGTTTAAAGTATGTATGTCAGGTTTTGTTCTTGTGATTATTGTTTAAATTTCTTATTAGGGGACTTTAAGTTGATTAAGCGATACCGATCAGGATCCCACGATTCCTATTCCAGCGACTGACATAATTATATATATTTTTGTAATGTAAAACTCATACAATGTTAGTGATGGAAGGGTTAACCCTTAAATATGGTAATGTATGGGCAAATAAGAGCGTGTTTATGAATGTAATGACTCCTGAACACTATAGAAACTTACAAACACAAGGGTTTGGAGTAACCCCAACTCAATTTGTTTTCCACGCAGTACCACAAATGTGGTTGGAGCAACAATAGGTATATTTTTGCTCAAGTTGAAATATCAGAAAATGACATGCACTCCTTGTAACATAAGATGAAATAATTTACGCAATAAATGCAGTCGAATTATTAACTACACGAAGGATCACACTCTGTGTGTTATTTCTAACGTACTTTTATTTCATTTTAATCATCTTAATATTATTAACTAATTGAGTGTTTTTTATTATCAAGGATGCAACGAGCCTTAACCTGATTGAGCGAATAGAAAATGAATCTCACGTATCAATCATTATACTTTATGAACAGTGGTTTGCATTTGGTTTTGTGTATTGAATCGTTGTTAGAGGTTAATCTCATGGACTACTAGATGTTTTACTTTTTATGAAATTTAACTACTTAGTTCGTAGAATTTATATATATTTTTGTTCACCTTATACTTTATTTTTCTATGTTCTTGGAGATTGAATAGATGGATTGATATATGTTTTGATGTATTTGAAATATTAGTACTATTTCATATGATTTATGTGTTCTTTTTTTTTATCTACTTTCATATTTGTCGAATTTACACGCATACCACCCATTTCTATGTATTTACATATTTAACTCAAACTTCCATTTTTATATTTGTACTACAAAGTGTATATATAAAAAATGAAGTTTAGGTGTTAGACATATAAATAGATAGCTTGAGTGATATATATATGCGCGTGCGTATGTATATAAATATATATAGATATATATGTTTGTATAAATTTTCTTTCACAGAGATTTATGTTATTCCATATACAGATTTATTGAAAATAAGTATAATTATAAAAATTAATTTAAAAAATATATTTAAATTATCAGCTATTACAACTCATTAGAAAATCATCACAGTTATCTACACCAAAGTTGTTTGCATGGTTCTCAAAGCAAATTGACAGCCTAAACGACGACTGGACAATTTAGGAGTCATATCGCCCTACATCCAACTGTGTGATCAGGAATAAATTGACACAACTATGGCGAAAGATCCGAACGACAAACCATGCCTGTGGCTCCGACCGACTAGAGCGCCGGTGGGAACATTTGATCGCATCCAGTAGGCCAACCCACTTTTACCGTGGCGGATGAGATCACCACTTAACCGGATGCCTCGACCTACCAACAAAGGCACAATCGTCACTCAACTGATCACCTCAGGCGGCTAAACTCAGGCAAATCGGCCAAAAAATTAAAATTATATTATAATTCAAATTGTAATACAAATATGGTATGAAATTTATAAGATTGATTTGTACATCAAATGAATTAAGAGTAGTTTCCATAACTACTCGCTCCTTTCTGTAATTATACAAAACACGTATCTATAAGCAGGAGACAAAAGTATGAGTAAAGGGAACTCTCCCCATTTTCTCTCGACAATGAATTTCAGACTTATCCAACTCTCTCTTCGTCCTCTGTCTGTTTCTAAATCTTTGGGCGTGTTCGCAAATGACAAATCGAGATTTAACAACAGTTAAAACCATTGCAAAAGTCATTGCATCTAAAATCCTTCCCCTAGGATTTTAGACTACAACTCGTTGTAGCGCTAATAGTTAGCAGCATATTAATGAAAATAGCAATTAAAATAGCTGCAAAAGTTATCACAGCTAAAAACCATCCTAGATGATTTTAAAAACACTGCTATGCCTTTGCAGCATTGAGAATTGCAGTGATTTAAAATCCGTTGCAATGAAAATAACAAAATCTTTATTTTTGCGATAGTCTGTATAACGTGCTATGAATACTCATTCTTTAGAAGTGCATCTTAGACTAGATGACAACTTGACTAATCAAGTTAGCAGTGGTCATAGGGATGGGTTCATTTAAACAAATGACAAACAGCTACATCTAAACTTTTCTTATGGTAGTCTTTACTCTTTGATTCAATAACAGATGAGCCTTATCAAGCAACAAATCATGCTTCAAGGTTTGTATTTTACTTTTTTTATACAATACAAATATAGAAACTTATATATAGGGGTGAGCATTCAGTCGATTTGAATTAATCGATTGAAAAATTAGTCTTATCGATTGCAACCAAAATTCACAACCATAAAACTGAACCAATTTATGTTTTGATAGAATCAAACAAACTAAACCTAAATTCAATTTGGTTTAAACAGTTCGGTCGTGAACAAGCCGAAATTTAATTGTTTATTGGTACTTAACTATGAACAAAAATTGCAAATTATATATATTATCTATATGATATAAATTTAATTTTATGATTCCTCTATTTATTTCACTTGAATGTTGTATATAATAAAAATTTAATTTTTTTAATATATTTAAAATGAAATTAAAATATAAAAAAACAATATTATAAAATTTTAGTTTTTTGATTAATTCTGTTAAATAAAATTAAAATCTAACCAAAAACTGGATTCCTGAACTTTACTATTTCAGTCAATAAAATCCCAAAACCTCTCTCTCTCTCAATTTTTTCTTTCCGTTAAATACAATACTCGGTATAAACTTAAAAAAAAAAAGAAAAATCAGAATAATCAAATTTGTTCCAAATTCATTACAATAACGTCATGTATTTGAAATATCAATAACAAAACAAAAAATTCATTTCATGATTGTCCTTACTGAAAGGAACAAGGTAATATCAAATTTATTGGTGCCTTTGAGCTATTGTACATATTAGATAGTCGCGAACCTCACGCGCCAATCAAAGATGGTCGACGGAGAAGCTACAAAAGGATAAATATAAATATATCTATTCAATGATTATGGATAACGTGCTGAATTAAAATCCAGCGTGGAATGATAAATATGACAATCTTCAGCTTGTGATCAATAAAAAAACAATATCCATTCCTCATATTTCACAACAAGTTATCTCATCTTCGGATTGATACTTAAAAGTTCAATACTTAAAAGTTCAATAAAGGAAAATTTAAAGCAAAACAAAAAATATCAGCTTTTCAAAAATTATTTGAACATTTTAGTAGTGCGCATTCAAATTAAACTTTCTAATGAATAAAAATTTAGGGTGTGAAGAGCCTCACTTTAATAAACACTGATATTGATGAGTGTTAAAAATAATTAGCCCACTTCAAACTTAGTGCCACACTGTTTTACGTGAGAGCCCCAATGTAATATTTTTTCCATATAAGGTGGGCTTAGGACTGAGGCATGTTCATAACGACCTTCAACATGACGGATGCCCAAGGTACCATCGCCTTCTCTACCCCCGGATTACTCGCCTACGGCTTCGATGTGTTCTCCACTGTACTTCCGACCTCCCTCGTCGCCGACCTCACAGAAAGGCGCCATACCGACGGTATCTCCGTCAATTTCAACGGCCAGTTCGCCGATGGAGCTGGCGAAACCGTTACCTTCGTCTCCGAGCGAACGGGCTCGGCGCGTCTCTACCAGACATCGGCCGGTGAGGAAATCAGGCTGCTCCCGATCAACACAAACAGCTTTTTACAAGACCGTCCCACCATTAAGAACGGCCGCGTGTTCTACGTTTCCGCCCATGAGCCCCCATCAGAGTTCTTCAAGAGCTGGGCCGCCGTCTACGCAACCAGGCTTGACACAGAGGAGACTGTGCGGTTAACCCCAGACGGATTCGTCGACTTCAGTCCGGCGGTTTCAGAGTCGGGCCAACTAGTTGCCGTCGCATCTTATGGACCTCAGCCGTGGAAAGGCGATTTCCGCTCTCTCGACACCGAGATCGCCATCTTTAGTGTCTCGGACCCGGCTCGTCGGACAATCATCGCCAGGCGAGGCGGATGGCCGACTTTTTCCGGCGAGTCCACGATATTTTTTCATCTTTTAGCGGAAGACGGCTGGTGGAGCATTTACCGCCTCGATTTAAAGGATAATCTCGACGATTTAATTGCTCGTCGTATAACCCCGCCTGGATTACACGCCTTCACGCCGGCTGCATCGCACGACGGGAAGTATATTGCCGTTGCCACGCGCAGGAAAGGGAATAAATTCCGCCACATCGAAATCTTTGATCTCGAATCGGAAAAATTCTATCCGATTACAGAGAGATTAAATCCTAATTTCCATCACTACAATCCATTTTTCTCACCGGACTCGAACCACCTTGGGTACCATCGATTCAGAGGAGAATCTAACGAAAAGGTACCGAATATCCTGCCCGCGGCTTCTCCGATTCGAGGGCTCCAGGTTCTTCGACTTCACGGCACATTCCCATCCTTTTCTCCCGCCGGCGATCTTATCGCAATCAATGGTGACTTCTTTGAATCCCCTGGCTTGATGATACTCCGATCAGACGGTTCAAAAAGGTGGACGCTGCTCAAATCGCCCACAGCTTTCTATACGGCATGGAGCCCTGTGGAGAAGGGCGTCATATTCACCTCCATCGGCCCGATCTTTGAATCCAGCAAGACGACGGTAGAGATCGCCCGGATCTCCTTCAATCCCGACCATCTCGACAACGAAAACGGGGAAATCGTTGCCGATCTGAATATCCTCACCCGCGGAGGCACAGCCAACAATGCATTCCCATCATGCTCTCCGGATGGTAAGCACGTTGTCTTTCGATCTGGGCGATCGGGCCACAAGAATCTCTACATTCTCGATGCCATTGAGGGAGAGCATGCCGATGGCAGCGGGATTCAGCGCCTAACGGAAGGAGAGTGGATCGATACGATGCCGGCGTGGTCGCCGGACGGCGCGCTAATTGCTTTCTCGTCTAACCGGCACAATCCAGCTAGCTTGGAAGCATATAGCATATATTTGGTTCGACCTGACGGCTCGGACCTACGGAGGGTTCACGTGGCCGGGCCTCCGGGGTCGAAGGAGGTAGATAGGGAGAGGATCAACCATGTCTGCTTCAGTCCGGACTCGAAGTGGCTCCTCTTCACGGCGAACCTTGGAAGCGTGTCAGCCGAGACGGTGTCAATGCCGAACCACTTCCAACCATACGGGGACCTGTGGATTTGCCGCATAGATGGAACGGGGCTGACGAGGCTGACTTTCGACGCTTATGAGAACGGTACGCCTGCTTGGCACTCCGCTAATTTGTTCCACGACATTGGTATGCGCTCGGTGGTTACCCATGCATCAGATAAGTTGAGGGGTCAATTTGAGGAGCCTTTATGGTTAACATGTGATATGTAGTCTTTGTTTTGCATCCTCTGGCATCAATTTTTTCTGTCTACCATTCAAACTTCATCTTTGTTTGGATTAAATGTTGAATAAATGAAAACTAACCAAAAAAATAAAAAAAAAAATGAAAACTAGCCTTGCATTCTTTTTTATTTTAAATATTTTTTTTCTGGGAATAATCTGCAACGATGCCTTTTTTTATTTTTGCTTCTTAGGTGGGAGTAGGTTTTCCACATAGTTTCAATCTGTGATTGTTTTAATTATTTTCTCATAGCCAATAAACATTTAAAATTTTTATATATTGTATGTTCTTTCAGATTTGACAAGCAATTAAGATTGTTGGAATGAATAATGTCTGTTTTTTAAGCTTTTACATCAACAATTAAATGTGCTCTAAGATAGTGCACTACATGTTTTTAGAAATCCACAAAACATAAAAATATGCTGTATACAGTTTGCAAGAACTATAGTTTAAGCTACATGCTTTACACTAAATGGCATCCAACACAAATGAAGTCCTTAAAGCATCCAGCAACATAGACCTCATGCAAATGTTATAGCAGAATGGCATGTTCATTACTACCACAGCCATGAGTTATAACTCTTTCAGTAACCTGATTCTCACCATGTAACGTACAGTCAGCAAAGAGGTGCCCAAGCAAATACATTGTCGTTAGATGCAGACCATCAATAACACTGAGTGGTAAGGACTTCAATCTGAAACACTAAATGATTGTCCTCAGATCCACACTAGATTACTAGCTTCAAACAAACAGGTCTTAAGCCTTTGCTCGGTATGATTTCATCTATTATTGAGCAAATACTAAGCATCAAGAATTTGAACTGAAACAGCATTACTATTTTTCTTGTACATCTTTACTTGGGTATAACCTAAAATACCTATACCTTGCTATTGCTCCATCGGAGCTATATTTAACACAATAGTCCACGAAACCCAAGTATCAGTTGATTCCGCTGGTAGTGGAACAAGTATCCACTTACTTTGAGCCTGCAAGCAAAACATTTCTCGTTCATGGCAAATGTCCAGTGGGCATATTTGGCGGCCTGCGTGTATGAAGTAGGATTGTGTGGTTTGTGGTGTTGGTGGAGTAAGTTGAGTTTGGTTATAGGGTTGTGTGTTCCGTTTTACCTCTAGTTAGCATTGGGTGTGTTTGATGGGAAGTTACAGGTGGAGTGATTGGACTCTGAGATTTAGCAGGGGAGGGGGGATTTGTGGTACACTAGGATCTGATCTTTTGTTTGTGCCACGTAACTCGTTCAATATACCCGTATCTTTCTCGTGATTTTTTTTAAGATATATGCATGTTATATTTGTAATGCTAACCTTACAGCAACAACAGTGGAGGCATCAGGTACACACTACTACCTTAGAAATCATCAATAAGAATCAAATAGTATATATATATCCTTGATTATTTAAAGTGGGGGTTGGACCCCATACATCATAATGCATTAGATGCAAAGGTGCATATCTATGTAAAGTAGAGAACGGAAAAGATTGTCTGTGAAATTTGCTGCAACTGCAACTATTACATACAGAAGTAGGTATTTGTTTGCTTAAGCTAGGTATATGCTTGTATAGAAGCTTGAGAATATCAAATGAGAACGACCGAGATGTTTATGCAAGAGCGTTGACGGTTGGGTGGAGTTAGCGAGTGCGTGGATTGGATGTGGAAGAGAATGTAGCAGGTACAAGCCATCAAAGCTGGTGCCTCAGAGTAAAGGTTGCTTCGTCTTTGGATCAATGATAGTAAAACCAATCATGCCAAAGAGAATAGAGACATTGTCATGAATCAATTTATGGATAGATTAGATATTATAGGAAAAAGAAGGAGCATTGAGGTAAGAGAAGCTTACGGTCAGGTGTCCGAAGGATACACGCACCAGTATATGCAGTTGGGACGGGTTGGGTAGTGCCCACCGTGGCTTGTTTTGCTCCTGTGGCAGGAGTACCTATCTGAAGGCGGTTAAAATTTAAAGTAAGATGTGTTGTAGCTCCAAAGGCCAGGATTTAATCGGAGGTTGTCGCTTGTGGCGTCGGTTTTGTAGGTATGTACTCCAAATTGGATCAGTGCCAACATGTGGCTGCCGGGTGGCCAAATTTATTGTAAATTTAACATGTGACCTGGAGGCGAGGCGTGCTTCAACCACCCTTTGTTTGAGCATGTTGTTGAGTTCAGCCATGGCCGTGAGTTGAGGAAGATGGCTGTCTATGAGTTGCTTGGAGAGCAATTTGGGGGTTGTTAGGCTGCTTGAGTTTCTTACCATCGCTAGCTATGTTGATCTCCTCCCTATACAAGAGAGAGTAGAAGTCTTCCAAGTCTATAGGATGAAGTTGGGTGCGTATAGCCATCTTGAAATTTTGGTATGATGTGGGGATTCCTTTAAGTTTGTAGAGTATAATGTCTTCACGATCCACCTGTTCACCGACAACAATGATGTGGTCCACAACTATTTTGACGTTGGATAAATATTGCATCCTTGTTTGATTATTAATCGGGAGATTATGGAGCTCGTTCTTCATCTGGAACATAGGAAATCTGGTACAGAGAGATTTAGAACATAGGAAATGATCTATGAAGAAGTTATGGATTTGAACGCAGAGGTTTGGTTTTGATCTATAAGGGATAATGTAACTTGACTTTGCTCAAACTGTATCGCGCTGCTGTTTTCCGAAATCTGGTACATTTACTTTTTTCTAAGTTGGATCAAAACAGGAGGGAGGGGCTCGAATAAACATGAGCTCAAGGCTCTAATACCATATAAACTTCGACTGAGAGAAGGAGAATCGAAATTAGTTAGCAGGTTAAAGGTGAAATTGAGGAAGGCAGCACCCTAGACAAGCAGAAGAAAATAACCTGAATATGAGATGCTCTTCCCCTACCTTCCTACCCGATACAGTGAGGCCAAAATAAAAAATTTACGAGGAAAGGTTCTCGTGTGGTAGAATTATTTACCTTGCCCTTTACAATGTGTACCGTAGGACTACTTTATATTAACTTATCCAGGGATTAAATTATGTATGGCCATTTTCAATAAACTAAAAACACGGTTCACTTCTTAGCTGACATCTAAGCACCTATAGATACCCTTTGTTATGCCGACTAAAGGAGATTGAGCCTGATGAGCGACCTGGAGAACCGGCTGCAATACTCAATTGGATTTATTCCAACTACTACCTCCCAGTACTCATCTTCCCAACGGACACTAGAAGCTGCTTCATCTTCCCCAAAAGAAGAAGCTAACATACAAATAATAACAAGCTAGGAATTTATTCACCCATGACCATGATCTCGCTTGCAAGATATGACCAACAAAAAACTATCATAAAGCTTGTACAATGGAAGCAGGATGTTAACATAATCACCTCTTTCTTTATCAGCTTCCAATTCATAGCCTGAAGCCTTATCTTCAAATCCAATGATTCGCTAACATCAACTAACAATACATAATACCAAGAAAAACAAATAAATAAATAGACAAAAGAATATGCATTTCAAGAAAAGATAATGCAGATTGAATTCCGAATAAAACAGTTGAGCTTCAGCAGAAAAAAGAAAAAAAAAAAAAAGCTTCATTGTTGCAATACTGCTACCCATACCTAAAGTTGTTTGCCTAAATTTGAATCGAAGTTGTTTATGTTAGATTATTGATGTTGTGTGCGTGCGTGCGTGTTATTTATTGTTTATGTTGCGTGCGTGCGTGCGTGCGTGCGTGCGTGCGTGCGTGCGTGCGTGCGTGCGTGCGTGCGTGCGTGCGTGCGTGCGTGCGTGCGTGCGTGCGTGCGTGCGTGCGCGCGTGCGTGCGTGCGTGCGTGCGTGCGTGCGTGCGTGTTCGTGCGTGCGTGCGTGCGTGCGTGCGTGCGTGCGCGCGTGCGTGCGTGCGTGCGTGCGTGCGTGCGTGCGTGCGTGCGTGCGTGCGTGTTCGTGCGTGCGTGCGTGCGTGCGTGCGTGCGTGCGCGCGCGCGCGCGTGCGTGCGTGCGTGCGTGCGTGCGTGCGTGCGTGCGTGCGTGCGTGCGTGCGTGCGTGCGTGCGTGCGTGCGTGCGTGCGTGCGTGCGTGCGTGCGTGCGTGCGTGCGTGCGTGCGTGCGTGCGTGCGTGCGTGCGTGCGTGCGTGCGTGCGTCATTCAAGTTAAACATAAATAAAACTTGAAGCAACAGAGAGAGTGTGTGTGTGTGTCATTCAAGTTAAACATAAATAAAACTTGAAGCACTAGAGAACTCTATTCTCATACATGAACTCTACTCATATATGTGTGTGTGTGTGTACACGTATGAGAATAGAGATCTCTGGTGCTTCATGTTTTATTTGTGTTTTTCAATGAACTTAAATTTTGCCTCAGATTATGGTTGGCAGAATTTGTTATGATGGAAAACTTCCTATTCCAAAATCATTTAGGCTTTTAAATACTTCAGCATCAATCCAAGATATTTAATTCCTCTTTTTCAAGCTTCCGTGCGGGATACAGCAAAAGAGATATATAGTGTTTTAAAAGAACTTGATCCATAGAATAAAGGTGTGGCAAATCAAATGTTTTGCAAAATAATTAACATAAAAAGAACTTTTCAATGTGCATGAGGTTAAAATTTGGGTGTTTAGTTTAAATTTATATGCTATGTGATAATACAAAATGTGACTTTATCTAATACTCTAAACGACAAAATTATTAATCCAATTCGGAGGAAGGATTGTGTCTCTGGAGTATTGATTTGATCGCTTTTAGCATTTTCTATACATTTTAAATAAAACCAAAACTAATACATGTTTTTGCGATTTAAAATATTATTCGGAGTGTAGTTAAGAAATTTTTATGATATCTTTATATATATCATAAAATTTTGCATTTTTTGTGTGTGTTCTGGTATTGCAAAAGATAGCAAAAAATAACAGTTCTGAAATAATTGATTTTATGGGTAAGTTTAAGCTAATAATTATATGCTTCTTTCTTTAAACCTGTTGTAGATTTTATCCTATATATAATTTTTTTTTCTTTAATTATACAAAAAAGTAATTGTACTAAAGTATGAACACAAAAACTTGGACAAGTTAATTTTTACAAACTAATCAAAAAAATAAAATTCAAATAGACATAACTTAATAGACGATGATCTTCTTTAATGTGAAAAAACTATAATTTTTCTCTTTCACTTGATGTTTAAATTTATTTTAATGGAGAGAAACTCGATACTTAGATAAGCAGAGAGAGGACCATTAGTTAGTACCCTAGTTATTCAGCCGTTATTTGATCATATGGTCCATAAAATTTTATGAAATAACTCTTATTTTGAGCGAATAAATTTTGATCCACTATATTAATTATTGAATTATGTATTGTTAAAATGCTATTAAAATTAAGTTCAAATTTTTACAACTCCATAATAACTTCATAATAACATAATGTTTGTGGCGTTAGTGAAAATGAATCACTTAAAATAACGTTAGAAACTTTATTATTGACAATGTGTACATTCATTACTATAATTTTAAATAGTTTGGGCAATTAGCTTCAAGCTTAATGAAATTGTTATGGTGGCCGGAAGGACAAAGTTAGGTGATGGTTAACTTTTACTTTGTAATGTATAATATTATGGCATGCATATGATCGGATAACGAAAATAACATAATTAAAAAACAACAGGTAGTGCAGCTTTTAGCAAAAATCCACAATCTTCATCAAGTAAAAAAAACACTTATGAAAATTCCTAGCATGTTATTTTTGTTATGCAACTCTGTACAATTTAAAATTATGTTCCAGATCAAATTTCAAATAATTATATTTATTTTAATATAAATATAATAAATTAACAATTAATTAAAAACCCAAAATTCTAAAAATTTAAAATATATTATGATAAATGAATTGTTCACAATTCATTTAAGAAATGATGGAAACGTTAAAATGAGGTATAGCAGAGAATGGAGAAAATTTAAATGACAGGAATCATACTAATGAATTCATAGATCTTACACACTTTGCTAGGTGCATTTCACAAAATTTATAAAATAGTCACATGTTTTTGAAGAGATCGAACATAGAATGTTTAGTATAGTTGGCAAGTGAGATACTCCTATCTTTAGTTGTTATAAGATGTCCTACTTGAATCTTGAGATTTGAATTCATTGTTATCAAGTCCTCTCAAACTGATCATCCAAAAATAGAATCGTTAGTTTATCTCTCAATTCCATAAAATTTATAGTAGGTCGAGCTTAAGTGAATATATCTGCAGCTTGATCTTGAGTCTCAATATGTTGAATCGTATTTATGTAAGCTACAGTTTGAATATCTTTCACAACTTCTTCTTTTACTTTGTCCTTCACTGGGAGTAATTGTGAGAAGTTTGCTAAAGGAATTCTCTTGGAGATAAGGATAGCAAAATCGTCTTCACACAACGGAAGAGCTTGGCTAAAGAGAACACATCCATAATTGCATTGGTGAGAGTTCATTAACATCGCTTTATTCTAGAAACCTTTAAACTGATGTTAGAGATGATAGCTTAAGCTGATTTTATAGTAAAGCTCTGGGATAGGTGGCTTTTTTGTTTGTCCTTTAGATCCCATGAGGTCTCTCCAAAAGTCCTTAGCCCTAACCCCACTTTAAAATGGGATTGTACTAATCTCGCCACTTTGTGTTAGGAGCTTTGTTGAAATAGGAATTTAATGTTAAAGTTGCTAGGGAATGAAGAAACCTTCATCTTCGTTCTCTAGTAATTAACAATTCTCTTCTTGAAATTTCATCCTTTTAATTAACCTAATGGAGGAAACCTAGATCCTATGTGAGGTCGGTTAGGGAAGAGCTTGAGTTTGCCATCCTAATGGACTCTCATTTGTATGATGTCATGATCTTCATGGTCATTTGAATGTGTTCATAATTGTATTTCATTTTGATGGTTTGAAATTATGCATAAAAATAAATTTCATTTGCATAAATATATTTTTTTTTGCAATGTGTATAGTGACGTATTTATGGCATAAATGTCATTATCATTTGTATAGAGCTAATGTCATTTGCTCAATGTCAATATTACTTGTTGAATGCCAATGTCATTTGTTTAATGTCAATATCATTTGCATGATGATTAACCTCATTTGATTAATGAGATTGTCTTAATGCATGCTTTAATGGCATGTGTAAGTTTCATGAATGAGTATACATTAGTTTTGATGTGTGAATGTCTCTAAAACCCAAAATTATATTTTTGGTCATGTGCATATGTTGCTTTTATAATTTAACATGTAAATGCATAAAAATTACTTCTTTTGTATGTGCATATGGATTAATCCTTTAAATGCATAAAAAATATTTTTTGACTTTATATTTTCCTCGCATAATATCTCTTTTTGGACTTATTTCGGATGCCAATATTTGGTCTTGGCCTAAGTCTAGTCTCATTCGATAAATGGTGCTAGTTACATATATGCTTGATGGCATGTGTGCTACTCTAATTCGGTGAATGATGCTATCCACATATATGTTTGATGGCATGTGTGCTAGCTATATAATGTTTTTCATCTTACATTAATCATGTATGAAAAAATATAATTTAGCGTGGATAAAGATTTCTCCTTTTGTGAGAAAATTGATGTGGTATTATTATTCCTAGTAAAAGTACTATAACACCTCCTACGAAACTTTGTTATATCTAGACATTTATATAAGTTCATAAGATGCATTGTAGGCACTGTATATGCCGCTTATGGTGATCACATAGTTTGTGATTATCACATAATTTAGCATTGGAAATCATTATCCGTATGAGGTGTAATCTCATTTGTGGTGTCTTGCCCCCGATAATGATTTTTCAATTTGGTTGCTACCAAATATATTGCATGCCAAACATCTTGTTGATGTATGTGCATCATGTTATTATACCTAAAATATATAACATTTATGTACACACTTTTATACCTATTTTTGAGGATATTGCACTTTAATGGAAGGTATTTGTGTGTTTTTCTTTCAGGTACAATTAAATGGATGAAATATGGTAAAATGAGTGAAAAATGAACAAATTTGGAGCAAAAATGAAGAGGTGTGAAAATGATTGTGGCGCTTGATACACCTAAAAATGTACTATTTTTCATGCTATATTTTATAATGATATTGCACTTTAAAGGTATGTTTTCTTATGTTATTTATTGTCAATACAACAAATTGAAGAATTTGGAGTGATTGGAGCAAAAGAAACAAAAATGAACCAAAATGGAGCATACCGGTGCAAACAAGGTCGAACTGGGGCACACCGGAGCCATGGGTGCCGAAATAGGCACTTAAGTACCTGTGTCAAGCACTTAAGAGCCCAAACATGGCGCTTAGGTACCACCAGAGGATGGCTAAGCGCCCAAAATCAGTGATTAGGTGTCAGTAATGATTTTCAACATATCTTTTAAAATATACATCAGATTTGAACGATTTTTGAAGAGTTGCTTAGTGTGTATCTTGGGGCATTCATTGGAAATGATAAAATGGAATTTAGATAAGGATTTTGGGTGGTTAAAATGATTTATTATTGAAGAGACACTTGAGGCACCCTTTGGAAGATTCGTTGAATATGGATACTTTTGAAGAGACACTTAAGCATCTCTTGGGAATTATAAATAAGGCATGAAAATGTTTTTATAACTCTCTTTAAACTTTTTATTATTTTTAACTCTTGAACTAATTAGAAGAGGAGAAGAAGACTTGGAGAAGAAGAAGGCTTGGGCGAGAGCCCCAAGTGGGGCGACAAGGTGAGAGAGAAAGAGAGAGTGAGAGATTTCTTCTTTTCTTTTCACTTTGTTCTTGGAGAGGATTGTAAAGAGGTTACTTATTCTATACAAGGAGAGTCCGATTTCCATCAAAATTAAGTATTTTCATTTTATTTTTATTTGAATCTAGTACTTTATTTGCAGGATTTTAAAGTATTGTTCAATGAAAAGTTCTTGTTGTTTCTCCTTATGTAGTGAGTAGTGTTCCTTAATCATCCATCTTACAATGAATTAGTATGCATGTGTAGGATATAGAATTGAGTGGAGTGAGAATATATTGTGATGATTTTACTTTGTTCTTCATTTACATGTAAACTTAATCAACTTGCATTTTAAAATTTGTTCTGAGAACATGTAAGATCGGTGATGGTGTTGTCTTAATTAACTGTGGTAGAATCACATGAGATTTTATGGATGAGAATGTAATTCATATAATTGAGTGCAAATAAATAGGGAGATAAACTTTGAAGGGTGTAGAATTAGAGGACTTTAGAGTGACAGGCTAAAACTCCCTAATCTGGTCTATTGTTTTAGGTTTTGATGTGAGATGTTAGCCTCTAGGTGGAGGGATAAGAGGAACTCTAGAGTGAGAGCTAGTATCTTCCCTGCCTAGCCCGTTTTCAGAACTATTCAAACTATAGATTAACCAATGTTCTATATAGCATCTCTAGTAAGAGTAATGAATATAATTGCTCATATTTGTCACAATCTCTCTTGATAATTATTTTACTTTTACACATGTCACTAATTTTATTGTATGAGGAATGGTACTTTTAATATATCAAACCCCATTTTCTGATTTTCACTAAGTATTTTAGTTTATAAGTAGAAGTGGTATTGTAGTGATAATTGTAGGATTTAATTAAAATCAAAACTTTATCGACCTTTTAAGCTAGGGCGTGTTATTGTAAAGTAGAATTTCTCTTGAAAGCCGACGTAATTAACCTTGATCTCCGTGGGATCGATATTCGAAGCTTAATCAAAAAGCCATATATCATTTGATAATGATACGTATACTTGCGTAGAATCTGTAATATTTAAAGATATATCTGAAATCTTACTTTGTTTTGGATTAAGTTTTTGGCGTCATTACTTAGTGGTGTCAACTTCATAAATCCTTACATATAAAAAATATTGGGATTAAGTTTTTGGCGCTGTTGCCGGGGATCGCAACAGTCGATCATGACTTTTAGGAGAATTTTAGTTGAATTAATTAGGTTTTAACTTGGAAAACTGTTGTGTCGTAAAAACTATTTTTGTGTGAAAAGTGTTTTTTTTATAAAAAAGTGCTGTGAAAAAACTGTTTGTATGAAAAACAAGGTGTTTGTGAAAATATTTTGTTGTGTTGAATATATTTTTTGTTTTATTTTTTTGATTATTAATGTATTGTTTACTGTGTTACATATACAAAATGAAAGATCTGCAAGCTTGTGCCTTTTGATCTTGAGTTAAAAAAAAGGAAAAAGAATCAAATAAATAAATAAAACTTGAAAAACTAGGAATGGAAATGGAAAACATTCAAAATAATAACTTGGAAAATCATCATAAATAATTGAGGGATTATGTAAAACCTACGACAAATGAAATTCACTCAAGTATACAAAACCCTGTCTTAGAAGCTGACTCGTTTGAACTTAATCCAGCGATTATCCAACTGGTGCAAAATAACCAATTTGGGTAAACTCCTTCGAAGGATCCCTATTCACTCTTACCAAATTTTCTAGAACTTTGTGCTACATTTCGTTATAACGGCATGTCAGACGATGCTATTAGAGTAAAGCTTTTTCTTTTCTCACTAAGGGATAAGGCTAAAATTTGTTTATACTCATTAACACCTTGCTCTTTTACTAATTGGGAAGAGTTAACTCATAAATTTTTAGCTAAGTATTTTCCACCTTCAAGAACTAAACTTAGAAATGATATTATCTCAGTTTGTCAGTATAAAGGGGAATCAATATACGAAGCCTGGGAAAGATTTATGGAACTCCTAAGAAAGTGTCCAAACCATGCTCTGCCAGATTGGTTAATCATTCAAACTTTTTACAATGGGTTAGTAAGATACCTTAAGTTCATTATTGATGCTATTGCTGGTGGTTCATTAATGTCAAAACCATTTGATGAAGCGTATGCATTAATTGAAGAAATAGCTACAAATGAATTTTATTGGCCCTTTGCAAGGGTAAATCCTAAAATGGTAGCCAATTTTCATGATACAGATGTGATTACAATTCTTGCATCTCAAGTTGCTGCAATATTAAGGAAGTTTGACCAATTTGGAATGAATCAGCCTCAATTTACTCCAGTAAGTGAGGAAAGTTCATTAGGGCATGTGATTTATTCTAACTTATCATATGAGACTTTAAATACCATAAACAACCTGTATTCTAACTTTTATAGCCCAAGTTCGAAGAACCACTAATTTTAACTAGAATCATACTACTAGGGGTGGAAACCAACAACGGGAAAATAATCATGCAAATCCTAATGAAAGTTGGAATAATCAGGGGAACAACAAATATAGACCTTCATATCTACTGGACTCTAACAATGATCAACACTTTGAAGATAAGAAGATGTCTATAGGAGAAGTGGTACTGCAAATAGGAAACCAGTTGTAAAGTCAAAATGTTGTGATTAGAAATATAGAGAATCAACTGAGAAAAATTGCTAATTCACTTGGCAATAGACCCCAAGGAACAATTCCAATAAACACTGAGATCAACTCTAAAGAGAACAATAATAAACAAGTACAAGTTGTCCAATTAGGAAGTGGAAGAGAGATATATGATGTGATTAGAAAAGAGAAAAAAGTTGTGAGAGAAACAAAAGAAACTAAAATGCCCGAAGAACATGTTTCTAAGGATTTAGAAAAGTTAATATCTCCAACTAAAATCAATATAGAAAGACCACCTCCTCCATTTTCTCAAAGACTTAGACAGTATGAGTTGAATAAATAACTTTTAAAGTTCATGGAAGTACTTAAGAAGTTAACAATAAATATTCCTTTCGTTGAAGCTTTAAAACAGATGCCAAGTTATGCAAAGTTTACGAAGGAGATATTAAATAAGAAAAGGAAATTTGAAGATTACAAGACAGTTGAACTAAGTGAGGAGTGCAACGCATACTTCAGAAAAAGTATCCCTGAAAAATTTAAGATCCTTGTAGCTTAACAATTCATTGTGCAATTGGAGAAAGATTATGTGAAAAAGCTTTATGTGATTTAAGAGTGAGCATTAATGTGATGCCTCTATCTATATTAAGAAGTTTAGGTTAAGCCGATATGTCTCCCACAGCTGTAACCCTTCATTTAGCTGATCGATCTATCATTAATCCAAAAGGGGTTATAGAAGATGTGCTTGTTAAAGTGGATAAATTTATCTTTCCTATGGACTTTATTGTATTAGATATGGAGGAAAATAAAGAAAATCCAATTTTTTTAGGGAGACCAATCCTTTTTTTCTGAATAAGCTAGGATAGATGTGCGAAAAGGAGAGTTGACTGTGAATATTATTGACCGGGAAGTCACTTTTGATGTGTTAATAATATGATAATCTAGTTGAGAGAAGATATGATGATTTTTTTTGAATGGATGAAATTTATTATCTAAGTAAAGACCATTTCCAAGAAAGTTTTGAGAGTAAGTTAACAGATGAGATCGAAATGGACTTTCATGATGAGTTGAAAAGGTTGTTTAAATAAGACTGTATGTATGTTCAAAAGAGCTGTGAAATGATGGGCATTGCCAAAATAGTAAACTTTTTGTTCCATCTATTGAAAAATCTCATCAACATAGGATGAATGTATTCCATTCAATTTTAAAGCCTAATTATTTGGGGAATTCATCTACACCACCCGTCTTTATATCTTCAGATTTGACTCAATCACAAGAAGAACCTGAATTGAATAATGAAATCAATAAAAGATCTCCTATGAAAGAGTTATTCAAAATCACTGAATTACATATTCTGTTGTATACAAAAAAAAATGAATGAGATTCTGATGTTGGGGCAACCAGAGTAAACATTGGATACATCGGGTCGTCGATGTTAGACCAAGCACTTCGTGAGACGCAACTCATGATTATCTTTGTTATCTGTTTAGTGTGATTGTTGTTATGTTGGATTGGATAATAGTGAGATGTTGGACTTTGATCCGTGTTTGATGTGTGAGAGTGTACTGGATTAATGTTATGAGATAATTCCTTCGTCATAACTAGATTTGTATATAACTTTTGGTAGTAGTAGGCTGACGAGTCTATTATGACTTAGTTCTTAACCAAAGCTGAGCATTACCTTGAAGCATGTAGAGTTTTGAATTGGACCACTCCATGTCAACTCTATTACTTCCTTTATCTGACTTTTTTTTCACTTAGTGGTGCTACTTTTTAATTTGCCAAAATTTATGAACTCAAATTTATAAATATATATTGATTTAGTTTTATAATGAGCCACACATTTAAATGCAAGTATTCGTATCACTCAAGTAATATAGGGCTCTAGTGGTGTCCTCGATATCTACCAAAAGTACATTCTAAACGTATAGCAAGTTACACTAACACAAGACTAAATTTATAACAAAGTTCAGTTGCAAGAAAGAGTCTTCCTCCTATCCAATTATAATATGATGATTATTGTGACATAGATCAGTGATGCAACTGTATTGTGTCAAATAAGGGCATTCCTATTCTTTACCCATATCTCAGTGTATAAAGAACATTGGCTAATACTAAGTTCAGTCCCCAAATCTGTGGTTAAACTGGGAGAATACTGGCTCTCACTCCAGATCTCCCACTTTCCTTCCCCTGAAGGCTAACTCTCATTTTAGTTTCCAAACATTAGGACCAAATTGAGGATTTCATCCTATCACTCTAAAATCTCCAATTCTACGATAATCAAAGTATATTTTTCTAGTTATTTGCACTCAATCCCTATGAACTACATCTCTCATTCATGGACATTGAATGTGACATTCACTTTTGTTGTGGAACTCATAATCCTTTCGAAACATATGATTCCCAACAAGTTTTAAAAATTCAATTGGCTAGATGAAAAAGTAAATGAAGTTCGAAGTAAAAAGGTCATCACAAATTCTCCATAATAAATCAACACATCATTTTCATATCACAACATCAACACATCACATGAAAAGGAGGAGGACAAAGAAATATACTCAAGACTCGTGAGGAAAAGATGACAAAACATGGATTTTATATATAAAAACAATGTCATACAAATAGCATAAAGAAAAGACAACTTATCTCAAACTCTTCCCCAAGCGAATCTCAAGGAATTCCTTTGACTCCTCTTATTTCTTCACAACAACACACAATTCTCTCTTTAGATAAGTAAGGAAGAAGAAATCACTCACTTTCCCTCTCCTCTTACACTCCTTAGAAGAGAAAACACAAAACCTAGATTTCCTAAACAAAATGAAAAGACACTCACTCCTCACTCTCTCTACTCTATAAACTCTCTCACCTTTCAATATTTGGCTCCAAAGAAGTTTAAATTCGGCCATAACTGATTTCCCAAGAGTGTCCTCAAGCAACCCTCCAGAATCCGACCAAATACATTGAATCTAGTTTGAAATCAGGATATGTTGAGGTCCAACACAGGGTAGGGTGCTGTTCGGCACATTATTCCCCCAATCAGTCGCAACTTTCTGTAAAATAACGCGATTTGGTGCTGGTGACAGTGTCGTTCTACACTAGTTCAATAAAATGTTTTTTTGCCCCATTTTGCTCCAAATTTGCTACTTTTCGCTTCCTTTTACTCCAAAGGCCTAAAATCATTGTACCTGCATGAAATCAGGAAAATACCTTTCTTTAAAGTGCAATATCATAAAAAATATGTATGAAATGGATAATAAAAAGCTATCAAATTTTTAGTGGATCAAGATCCCCAAACTTAACTATTACTTATCCTCAAGTAATTTTAGTTAATACATAAAATAATGATCCATTGCAATGAACTTTCTTCCTAGAATACCATAACTTTGATTTAGATAAGTACAATAGTAAAATTTGTAGAAAGATCATTGAATAATTCTAGTAAATTCTACAGGTATTAAATTATCTAGTTATCAAGTCTAAGAGTTCTAGCTTTCTATTCATTTCAAAAATGACTGTAGATTGTCCTATTAAGGCACTTAAAATGATTACATGAAAAGAAGTTTATGAGACCACTATTAGTAAGGATGCTAATCCATACATATAAGTTCAGGAAAGTAATTAAGTTCTTTCCTTTAGCTAGATTCAGGTGAAGCCAATTTTTGATTAGGCATCTCCTCAAGCTTCTCCTCACTTTTCTTTTCTTTTTTTCTTTTTTTTTTCTTTTCTTTTTCTTTTCTCTTTTTGCTTTTTTTCTTTCAAGTGAGGATTACTGTATCTGGATAGGCATTTAATGATTTTGAACTACACCTTTCTCACCCTAAATTTCAAACTTACTACAATCCTTTACCTTATAGGCATTTCTTTAGCTTAATATTGATTCATCATAGAGTCTGAATCTTTTCCTATCACATGAAGTTTTAAGATTCTTAATATTTTAAACATACAATTTTTCTTACTTTTAAAAGTTAACTATAGTCCTATTCTCTTATATCAAATATCTTATCCTACAAAATTACTTTTCATTACTAAATACTTTCATTCAATTTACAAAATACTGAAAAAAATCAAAATACAGTTATCTGAAATTGAGTTCTATTACAGAACATCATGTTAATAATTTTGAAAATACTTTTAAATGAGAACTCTTAACAGTTAATTCATTCCCTCCCCAAATATAAGTTTTTGAATACTAATAAAATTAACATTGGAAGAAAGAAAATATATAAACATATAAATCATACCTCAATATGTTGAGCTTTTCATACCTTTGAGTTTAAGCAGGATTTTCTTCATAAAGTAGAACAATATGCCTAAAATAATTAAGAGTATTTCTATACACAAATATGGGTTAGATATTTGCAATGGAAGAAGTTTGAAAACATAAAACATAAACTATGCACACAACATTAACATCCAACAGTTACTACCACAGATTAAAATAACAAACCAAACACATGCAAACTCTACTATCAAATCACATACATTACAATTCACATAAAGTCTGCTACAAACACAACCAAATACAAATTACATCACAAATACTAATCAGAAAGAGTTTCAGGTACATCACAAATATAAAATACAAACACATAAAAAAGTACAATGAAAAATAAAACCAAAACTACCAATCATCTTCTGCAGGAGCTCCACCATCATCAGGTTCTTTAGGCTGGTATGTAGTATACTTAAGGTAAGTAGGAAATACAACACTAGTGTCTCCCCTGAAAAATCTCATATGTGTGTCATGGTAAGTTATCTTGTTCCTTACTTCTAGTCCCTCTACTATAGTGTTCAAACTTTCTAATTGATCCATAACATCATGCAGAGTAGGCTCCCTAGAAGTAGATGGTCTCTCATGACTAGAAGAAGGCTCATCAGCTTTCTTACTCCACTTCCATCATACATGGGCTTCATAATTTTTCAAATTCAGTTTAGTAATGGGCTTCAGGGGATAGACTACCTCATCATTATCTTCAATTTCTACACCTGCCTGAATACACAAAGCATGAATCAGGTTGGGTGTCCCAGTCCACCTGTAATCTCTCCTTTTGAACTTGTTAAAATAATTTTATGAATAATTACCCCGATATTTATATTCATCATATTCTGAATATAGTAATTCAAAATAGCTCTGTCTACAGTAACTAAGATGTGATGGTTGGTAGGCAAAAGTCTTGCAGAAATAATATAGTGTCAAGCTTTTGATACAGGATTCAAAGTAGAAAGGGGGGAATTAACTTTTAGCCTTTGTTTAACCTTCCATACCCTTTTTTCGTCATTCAAAAAGTTCAAAATCATATCCAATGCTTCATTCGTAATAGGAAAGTTTTCGTATTCACAAGAAAAAGACGTTCTCAACTGATAAAATGCATTAATGTGAGCAGGGGTTAATTCAACCATCTGTCCTCTAACCAATATATATTCACTCTCATAATAATATAGATTTGCATAAAACTCCCTATCAATTCCCAGCATCACTTCAGCAGTAAAATAACAAAAAATCTCCCATTGACGATTCACAATAAGTTCTTCAACTATACCTCTAGGATTTTTAAAAGCTTTCTCTTGAATACTTTTCTTATTGCTAAGAAATGTACTAAAATGCGAATAAGCCTTGAAACTTACAAATTTGCTTTCATTATAATCAAACTTTCTCTTCCCTTTGAAATTCTTAGAGCCATTTGTCTAAAAATATCAAATTGATTCAAATCAATTTTAAAATTGCAATGTAATGGACTCCAAGGTAAATTTAAAAAGATAAGAACTCAAAATCCATGAAAAATCTCTAAAGTTTCTCTAAAAACCTCAAAATTTCCAATCTTCCTAATGTAGGAGATTTCCACGGTCAAAATAAAAAAAAATTAGGTTAAAGTGTAGCTCTTACCAAGAGAAGATGAAATCCGAACTTTTTTTTCCACGAAATCGCTTCAAATCCAAATGCTAGTGAGCCATAGATGTGAAAATCAGCCTTGGCTGGAGGTAGAAGATGATGGTTTGGGCAAAAATTGTGGGTCCCAGGGTTAAATTGAGAAAATTTGGAGTTTAAGGCCTTTTTTTGGTCTAGCACTATCAGGCGCTAGTGACAGTGCCGTTAGGCACATTGTTCTGCTCTCATGGCTAAACACTCTATCTTTTGGCACGGTCCAGCGCTGGTGACAGTGCTGTTCGGAGCCAGTTCAAAAACTGAGCTTCCGACTTTCTTTTGCAATTTCGATGTTTTCAAGCCCGTTTCGATGTCCAGTTGGTATAGTTAAGCATTAAATAACATTCTAAAGCCATGAAAAATGACATTTATTAACACAAACAACACAAAACATCATTTTCATATATAAAATCCAAGTTACAAACACATACACATAACACTAAACACTACACGTTGTCAAGCCATAAAATTCTAAAATTCAGCATAGCTAACAACCACAACACACATAACGCTGAAAACTAAACAATAAAGCAAATCCAAACATAGCATCCAAGCAAAGCAAAGCAAAGCAAAGTAATCAGTTCAAATACATAAACACAGAAATAAAGTAATAAAGTCTTCCTTCTTCTTGAGAACTTTCATCAACTCTAAGATCTCCAATGGATTGAGCGTGAACGAACAAATTGTAAAATGCACGAAAAGGGAATTCTTCAGTAGAATATTCTTAAATCCAACCTTTCCTTTTCATCAACTGTATCAAAATTCCTTCAAGATACCTAGAATGATCAAAATGCTCATTCATTCTCCAATCTAGATGATCAAGGAATCAGATAGAATGTTGATTGCATTCATCAGGTGTTGCACTTCTCCAATTTCTTAATTTTCTTCAAGATGACATGTGAACACTCAGGAAAGTAAGGAGGAATAGGTGTCGACCTCTGAGATGGTTGTTCTTCAATGATACTCATATCATTCAGATCACCAACTGCCTGATTACTATATGCACCTGTGATGCCATGTGACTTTATATATACTTTAAAATACAAGAATTTGATACCATTTTTTAGAATATTGAATTCCTGGTAAATGTGAGAGGTTTACTTTTATAATTTTATATTTAGATTTTATTATAATTATTGTAAAAGTCACAAATTTAAACACAAGTATACGTATCGTTCAAGTAATACAGGGCTCTAGTGGAGTCCTGGTTATCGATCCCACAAGGATAGTGAATTTATAAAAAGCAAGAAATATAAGAAATATTTTGGAATTTTCAAATTAAATGCAAATTATAAGTACTTTATATATATATATATTTAAACTTAATTTACTAATATATTTTACTATAAGCAAGTAAGCAATAATTAAATTCAATGCAAGTATAAAAATGACTTTCTCCTTTTAAATTTATCCAAGATTTATAAAATAATTATCTTTTGAAGGGAATTTAAATTATGATATTGTGCCAAATGGAAGCATTCTTATTCTTTCCCCTTTGGTCCAGGTGCAAAGAACATTGACTAATCTATAGATAAGCTCATGATGTTTTATTAGTAGAATGGGTTAATTTAGGCTCACACTACTAATGTCCAAGGGTGGCTATGGTCGGCCCTACCAGTGACCTGTTACCTTTCTACAAATCAAATTATTAGAATTTAGTCTATCACTCTAAAAACTAATTAATTTTACGCCAAATAAATATTATCTTATATTTATTTGCACTTCACTTTAAATAATCCACGTATAGCCTGCGATCACTTAAAGATTCATGTTATATCTACTAGTTAAGAATTTATCTCCAGATAGCTCTCAAAAATTTTCAATAGGTTTTAATAATTTAAATGGCCAATTTAAAAAGTAAACTAAGATCAAGTATTAATATCATCATAATGTTTTAAAATATTTTAAATATAATTTTACTACAAAATTTAATTAATTTATAATCTTTTCATAATTGAAAGGAGAAAGATAATTAACTACTCAGAGTACATTGAAATAACACAACAAAACATATTTATAAAACTTTGAACCAAAGTACAAATACTTAGCTGAAGTGTTCCTTCAAGTGATCCGCTGACTCCTACTAACTCCAAAGCAATGATGAAAGACTCCAATAACAACAACACATAATAAACACCCAAAATAAACTCACTAGATACAAAATAAAGTGGCACCCTAAGTATGGAAGAGACTAAATAAAACTAAAGAGAAGAGAGAAGATGCTAAAATGGGTATGTATACTAAGGAGGGGGGGGTTTGGTGCGATTTTCTCTGTAGAATGGGCTCCTATTTATAAAGCTCTGAATTTGACCAGGGGTTGCTTAAGGTACATCTTCAAAATTCGTCCAAATTCAATGTATGTTCTAGAAGGTAATGTCGGCATATTTTTAGGTTGAGTGTTGTATTTTGAAAAGGGGTCGCCTACAGAAATTGTCGACGAATTTTATGTTTTAAATTTAATTTAAATATATATAATTTAGAAAGTAGCATTTGATTTTGAAAATGATTTTAAGTTTGAAAATTTTAAGATATGAAATCAAACCGATCTCATATCCTGAAAAGTTTATATAAACGGGCGCCGCATCACAAACCGTGTATCTATCCCGAAGAATAGACACACTGCTTGATGATGGGGCTCGATTAAATAAACTAGAAGATTTGTGACATCCGTTTGGTCTGCGAACCATTTTTATAAGCCGACAAGTTCCCCTGCTTAATACAAAGGAATTAAGCGGGGTTTATATTACCTTGGTTCTTAAAGTACCCTATAAGGGCAAACCCCTATAGTTAATTACATCTTAAATGATGGGAATCATTTAAGAAAACTCTCGATAATGATCAGTGGTTTTGCTTTCAAGAATTTCAAAGTTCAAGGTTTTCAAATGATTGAATTTTAGAAATTCAAAAGGGAATGGATCAAATTTGGAACAGTTTATTTTAAGAATCTAAAGGAAGAGAAGTAGGAGAAGCTGAAGATCCAAGAAGAATCTTGGCAACTTCCCAAACTATCCTATTGTTTGGCTTCAATTTGAGATTTTATTTAATGTTGTAATCCTGTCAATTTTAATTATTTAGGACTTATATTTGTAGGACATGATCATACAAATAACCTCAAAGATGTGAGGGTTTATGTCGTACCACACAACTACCTCGGAGTCCTAAGACCGGTTAGGACTTAATTTACATGACATGATCATGCAAATGCCTAACAAAGGGTTGAGGATTTATGTTGCACTAGGCAAACTACCTCGAAGTCCTATGGCTTGGTTATTTAATTCTAAGAAAGTTTTGCTGAAGTAGATCCGAGTTTTGTTGATGACGATGGCCGAGCTGCCCATCATGCTCCGAGCTCCTTGTTGTTGTAGAGGTTTAGTTTTCGAAGTCATAAATCAGGAGATGAGGGAAGTTTTTTGGTTTAGAGAAAATCTTAAAATCCAAGTGTTTTTAATATTTTAATTAAAATAAATCTTAAAGTTATTTAAACGTAATCGATTAAGATCTCACGGTTTCGTCATCCAGACATCGTTATTTTCATCAAATTCACTTAGTCCAGATGAATTTGCTAAACTCAACTGAATGAGTTCCACACTTTCATTTAGACCTTGGGAAATCCCGTTAGCAACACGTGGGTTACATCATCCGAGGTATTCCCGATCATTCAATGAGACATTTTAATTTAGTTGTGATTGTAGTTTTGTTGTTCTGTTTGTGATTAAATTTTGAGTTGTTTTATATTTTGAAATGTTGTGGCGGTGAACTTTATCTTGCAATGACTTTTAATTTAGTTTTGGTTTCAGTTGAGGGACTATCCTAAAACTTTTGGTTTTCATGCAACAGTTTTATTTATCATGCAAGAGAAGTAAAGTACAGTGCATTTAAGTAAATTACAATTAAATAAATTGCAATAAAATAAAAGCATATCTGGAGGATCTTCCTGTCATCCCAAGCTGCACTTGAAACACATGTTAGAACATTTTGACATTTCAACAGATACCTAGTTAAAGCTAAGGGAAGGGTTTTGGTTGTCTACCAAATTCCTAATCCTATAAGTAGTCATCTCCTATGACGTCTAGGTTCTTGGTTTGATTTAAGGATAATTTTCTTCATCAAAGAACAATTAAATTCAGCTGTTCTTCTAAAACATCCCGTCATATTGAGGAAGTGCTTAGGACGAGTCCTAAACATGTTTTCAATATTTCTGGGATTATTTTGAGTCCAAGTAAATTCAGTTACACATGTGAATTAATCATTCAGGTGTTTAGTTAAACTTTGTCTCTTGCTCAGTGAACTTAGGTATTTGATTACCTGATGAATGAAGTGACATCTCACTTAATACTCTATTTAAGAGTTATAATAATTAAAGCCTTTAAGGGCAAGTTGGTTTATCGAGAATTTTAATAATACTTAATTAAAAGTTTAAGTTAATGATTAAAAGTGTTTTAATCTAATTATGAGGTTTTAATTAATAATTTATGTCTGAAATAGTGTTCAAATTATTTTAGATTTGATTCAAATTTTTACATTTTCAATTGTCTTGGTATTTCAAATTGATATTCATGTTTTAAATTTACTTGGATAGAAAGAGGTGTTGAAATTATTGATATATTTTGATTTAATTTTTAATTATTTCATTTAGGTTTGTTGTTAAATGACTTTAATTTAATTTAATTCAATTTGATTTTAATTTAATTTAATTTAAATTAATTTTAATTTAATTTTAATTTAATTTAATTTAATTTTAGTTTTAATTTTAGTTTTAATTGTTAATTTTGATTATTATTTTAATTTTTAATTAAGAACAAAATATTGTTAAAGTGATTTATTTAGGAATTTTTAAATTAAAGAATAAATATCCTCTTAATAATATCCCTATTTTGATAATCCAAATTGTAAATATATCCTTTCCAAAATTCAGATCATTTAATTAATTAAAGTTTCATTTTGATATTTTTAAAGTGTTTAGTGAGTTTCTACCCCTTAATTTCCCTAAGTTTCAATCATCCAAGAGAAAGATAGAATCAAATATTTTACCCCCCATTTTGATTAAACCTAAAGTTTTAATTAAGGGTTAGAATTTTAATTACCTTTATGCCCTTCTAAGCTTATTTATTTCATAACTCGCTAAATTGAGCTCAAATGAATTTGACATTTTTATGTCACCTCAATCACATGTCAATTAGGACATTAGAGGAGAAAAATATGATTTTTCTGAATCAAATTTATTTATATAATTATTTTTAGTAGAAAATAGGGGTTTTCAAAGAAAATTTAATAATATGACCAATGAAAGGTTTCTATCCTTAAGAAAATTATGGGATGTTCCTAATGACTAGAGAACCACTTGGACCGATTTTTGTGATTTTTTGAATTATATTTTATTTATTATAATTATTTTTATTTTTAGAGTATTAATTAATTATAAAATAAAATTAAAGTTGAAAAATCGATTTTATATTTTTCATAAATCTATCTGACCTCAAGGAGTTCGGTGAAACAAATTTTATAATTTTCTAATTTATCTTTGATTTATTAAAATTATTTTAGTGAAAAATGTTAAAAACTTATTTTTTTTAATATTAAAAATTACATTAAGCCTTCAAAATTCAATATCTTATCCTAGGGACTTAGGAAAAATATTTGGTTTGTTTCTAAGTGATCAAAATGTGAGATGTTTATGATTTTTAATATTTTCATAATTTTTATTATTTTTTAATTATTAAAATATTAAAATATTGTGAAAAATCAACTTTTTTAGAAATTTCCAATTTTAATTTTCCTGAACTCCCCTGATATCAGAGAAGCTCCAAAATCATTTTTGTGAATTTTTAAAACTATTTTTGGAGTTGTGAATTTTTAAAGTTCCATTTTGCTTATGAGGCTTAATCAATCCATTTGGTCGGGTTAATCAAGTCCAATTGATTTCAACATTTTATATAAGGTTCCTCTGACCCTAAAGTGTAATGGAGAATTATTTTCAAGTCAATTTGATGTGTGGATAACCCTAATTAAATCAAATTCAATTTTAGGGGTTTAGGCCAATTAAGGTTATTATGAATTAATTAACTCAAAATATATTTTTCATAGGGTCCTCTGGTCCTAAGAAACATCACCAACTTTCCCTAGAATTTATTTTACAACATGTTAATTATTGGAATTAAAATACCAAAAACAGTGACATGAACTTAAAAATTTAATAACTTTTCACAGAGATGGCCTCTGACATTAAAAAATTCAGGGAATGTTCCCAAGATCAGAAACTTCAAAAGCCCTATGGTCTCATGCCATGGTGAATTATCTATGTAAATGGAGAATCAAAATATTGGAAATAGTAAATAAATTATTAAAAATAAAATACTTATCCAATTAACTTGATTTCTTTTCCAAATTATTCTCCTCTGTTCACTGAGCAAGAGAGAATTTTTATTTTATTTTTATGATTTTTCTATGCAAAGATATGAATTTTTGAAGTTCAGGGCATTTAAATAATTCAAAAATACCCTAATGTCCTACTTATCCACGCGGCGTAGCGTCAACCTTGGCAGGTCCGAAAGCCCACACGTCGTGCTATGATTCGGCGCCACCATCTAACTCAGCTCTACAGGTGCCCGCGGTTCACGTACCATTGCGACGTCCAACTTGATCTCCACCGTCCGCTCGATACACGCGCGATCCAAAGACTCCTGGTCATCGTCTACGACTGGTGTGCAACTGTGACTGTCCACACTCAAACCCTAATATCTCTCTCGATTCTCAATGGATTTTCGTGTTCTTATGCTCTATGGATTCGTCTTGAGGTGACAAACACATCCATATGGTTTATAGGCTATGCCATTAGCCCAATCAAAATGGAGAGTTGCTGGAAGCTCGGGAGGAAGAATGAGTTCATACGTTTGCTCAGAGATGAGAAGCTTCGATCTGAGAGTTGTGTCACCTTCGATCGAGTCCGAGCAAGCTCCGCATGAAGTCTCCGGCTCCGAGGAATTGTCTCAGGTATGAAAGTGACCGAGACCCGATTTCAAAGCTCGGAGTCCGGAAGCAATGGCGTGGCCCGGAGAGGGGGCTTTCACCGGGGAACTCCTTCTCTCGGTCCCGTGCAGGTGTGGGTGAGTTTAATTTGGATTTGGTCAGAGGTTCCGGAGATGTCCCGGTTTTTCGGTGGATTTTCAACTCGTAAATCGAGCTTCGTTAATAGGGTTTTAAGGCAAAGGAACTTCTGTGGATCAACTGTTCTCAATGTCTAAGAGATGATCCTCGAGCGATTTTGCGCAGTTTTCGTAAGGTCTCGGTTCTCACCTCATTTGCGCCGAGAGGTGGTGGTGTTTAAATAGAGGTGGCCTGGAGGGCTTCCTGTGTGGCAATCGGAGGCCGGGATCACCTGCTCGTGGAGGAGAAGAACGACCATGGTGTCCATTTAGGTCTGGGACGTACTCAGCCGTAGAAGAATTGAAAAATTTTGCTCACATGGAGCTCTCGGCCATGGTGTTTTCCGGCGACCTGTGCGGCCGGCCGGCAGTGGTTAGGTCACCATCCGGCTCGAAGGGTCGGGGTCGGCAATGGTGCGCCAATCGAGGCTTCGACATGTGTAAAGGAGTCGAATCAAGGTGGAAGGGGAAGGGATCATTTTGGGCTTGGTTTGGTCAAATGCTTGCTTTAGGCTTGGTGAACCTCCCCAAGGCCTGATTTTGGGCTGAGGGAAATCAGTGGGTTCAGCCAAGAGAAGGTGGTGAAGTCCCCATCCATGAATATTTAGATTAATCATGGGTTAGGGTGTATCATTAAAAGGGTTAAAACTTTTTTAAGGGGGTTTAAAAGTGGCTCCTCCTTTTGCAATTAATGGCATGGTGATGTGTAAAGGGGCTCCCAAGGCTTGCATGTGGCTTGTGCATGGTTCAATGGCTCCATTTGGCTTAGGGGTGGCTTGGCTTAGTTTCATGGAAGTGGGTTTTAGAAATCTTGGCATTTTGGTGAAAAATTTTCATGAAGCTTGATTTGGAATGGTTTAATGATGTTTTTGAAACTTAAGGGTGATTTTGATTAAATGGATGATGGAAAGAAATGTCATGCGGGCTTTGGATTGAAAAACTTGGGCTTTTGAAATGGTTTTGGATGGGCTTTTAAAGTGGTTTAAGGAAGTGGGCTTCTGGATTTTAAAATGGGCTTTAGGATGAAAATTTTGTGAAGGACCATATCAAATAAATGTTGTAATTGGTTTAGGCATGTGTCATGAGTGGTTTGGAACAAGTTTAGAGTGATTTTGAATTATATTGGGTTGAATTTGGGCTTTTTTGGTAAAGGGGCCAAGGTGGGCCAAATTGGGCTAACTTGGGCTAAGGTTGGGCTAAAGTTGGAATTGATGTAAAATTAATGTTGAGAAATGTTCATGGGAGTGTCATAAAGAGTTTTCAAATTTGGTTGGGTTTTGATTTTGGGATTTGGGCCCATTTAGGCTAAGTTTGGGCTTAGGTCAATTTAAGAGATTTTGGTTTTGGGTTAGGTTTGGGTGGAGTTTAGGTTCAATTTTTTGGCAAATCAAGTTAGTGCTTTGTTTATGGGAATGTTAGGAATGCTTTAAATAAGATTTGGAGCCAATTGGGGTTGAATTGGATGGGTTTGAGCTAGGTTTAGGTCATGGGCCAAAATTGGGCCTTAGGCTTCAAATTGAAATTGAGCTCAAATGTCAATCAAATTGGACTTAGATTTGGTCTAAATTGATGTTAGGGACGTTAAATTGATGTTTAGAACTGAATTCGACCAAAATTGAGGTCAATTGGGGTGGTTTGGTTTGACATTGGGTTCACTTGGGTTAAAAATAGGTTAAATTGGGGGTTTTTAGTAAAAGTGGGGTAAATTGGCAAAATTGGCCCATGGTGTAGTTGAAAAAAAATGAAATTGGGAATATGTGGGATTTTTTTTCAATTTTTTGGGAATTTTCTGAATTTTTGGATTTTTGGGCTAAGAAGGGCATTTTGGGTATTTTTTGGAAATTTGGGGGTATTTTTGAAAGCTTTGGTATATTTGGCTATGGATGATCAATTTGAGTGGGGGGAAATGTTTAGGATTGATTTTGAGAAATTTTGGGTAATTTAGGTGATTTTGCAAATTTTGGGTAGTTCCAAGGGCATTTGGTAGGTTTAGTGGGTGTAGGGCCCCGGGAGTCAAAAATTGAAAGTTTAGAAAAATGAAGATTGATCAAATTTGAGTAGAATGGAATCACTTTGGTTAAGACAAGAAGCCATATTAAGCCCATATGAGCCATGAGAGAACTCATTTGAGGCATTCACTATGTTGTTCCTAACCCTCTTAGCTAGGGGCTTAGGGGTTAAGGATCATCCATATGAATTACCTACATGAGTCAGGAAGTCAAGTTGGGTGAGAGTGTGGTTTTAGGACTTGAAATGTGTGTGAGAGTGTAGTGTATGTGCAAGTCAACCATCACCAGACCAGGCCACCCATGGTAATCCTACGGCCAAAAAGTCCTATAGGGAACTCATCCTTCAAACCTCCATATTTGACTTCAACCCTCTAGGTGATTAGGGTCTACAATAAAGCTTGTGGGGTTTGCAGGGGGTTAAGAAGTAGTTTGAATTTCTAAAGGGTGGGTTCCATTTCTAGTCCTCTAAGATTAGTCAAAGGAAAAGACTAAGGCTAGATCCTAAGTACTAAAGAGAGAAGCAAAAGACCTCATCAAAAATGAGGTCAACAAATGGACCCCCAATAGGTGTAGTGTGCTAACCAAGCACACCGCGCGTATTAGCATTGACCGAAGAGATCAACAAAACCAACACAGATGTCCAAGTGAAAAACTTAGAACGAAATAGAAGAATTTTCGCTGGGGAGTATCAGGTATATTTCCAAGACTGGAGATTCCTGATCTCTTGCTGGGGAATGGAAAAGGAGGTGAACTCCAAATCACAAGATCTGGGGAATTTGATTTAGATTTCATTTTACTTTTAAATTTCAAGTTCCAATGTGTGAGTTTAGATTTCGATTGAAGTTTAATTTAAAATTAATTTAAAGAAATTTTGAATTTGAAATTTAGATTTGAAATGATAATTGAAATCTAGATTTCAACCTCGGGATTGCGAAGAGAACTGGAATTTAGGTATCAGCCTCGGAGTGAGAATTAGAGTTTAAGTATCAACAGAAAAAAGGATGAGAATCAGAATTTAGGTACTGATCTCGAAATGAGAGTCGGAATTTAGGTACCGACCTCACAAAGGATGAGAATCATAATTTAGGTACTGATCTCGAGAGTGTGAGATTTGAAATTTAAGTATCAAACCTGAAAGAGAATAAAAATTTAGGTATCGATCTCAGATGAGAGTCAGAATTTAGGTACTGACCTCGAAGGAAGAGAACTGGAATTTAGGTACCAGTTTCAGAAATTTAGAATTGAAATTTATGTATCAATTCGAAAGAGAATCAAAATTTAGGTATCGATCTCGAATGAGAGTTGGAATTTAGGTACCGACCTTGAAGGAAGAGAACTGAAATTTAGGTATCAGTCTCGGAAATTTAGAATTGAAATTTAGGTATCAATTCGAAAGAGAATCGAAATTTAGGTATCGATCTCAAAGGAAGAGAACTGAAATTTAGGTACTAGTCTCGGAATTTTGAATTGAAATTTAGGTATTAATTCAAAAGAGAATCAAAATTTAGGTATCGATCTCGAATGAGAGTCAGAATTTAGGTACCGACCTCGAAGGAAGAGAACTGGAATTTAGGTACCAGTCTCGGAAATTTAGAATTGAAATTTAGGTATCAATTCGAAAGAGAATCGAAATTTAGTTATCGATCTCGAATGAGAGTCGGAATTTAGGTACCGACCTCGAAGGAAGAGAACTGGAATTTAGGTACCAGTCTCGGAAATTAGAATTGAAATTTAGGTATCAATTCGAAAGAGAATCGAAATTTAGGTATCGATCTCGAATGAGATTCAGAATTTAGGTACCGATCTCGAAGGAAGAGAACAGGAATTTAGGTACCAGTATCGCAGATTAGAATTTAAATTTAAGTATCAATTCGAAAGAGAATCAAAATTTAAGTATCGATCTTGAATGAGAGTCGGAATTTAGGTACCGACCTCAAAGGAAGAGAACTGGAATTTAGGTACCAGTCTCGGAAGTTTAGAATTGAAATTTAGGTATCAATTCGAAAGAGAATCGAAATTTAAGTATTGATCTTGAAAGAAGAGTCGAAATTTAGGTACCGACCTCGAAGGAAGAGAACTGGAATTTAGGTACTAGTCTCAGAAATTTAGAATTGAAATTTAGGTATCAATTCGAAAGAGAATCAAAATTTAAGTATCGATCTCGAAAGGAGAGTCAGAATTTAGGTACCGACCTCGAAGGAAGAGAACTGGAATTTAGGTACCCGTCTCGGAATTTAATGAGAAATGGAAACTAGTTCCAATCTCGAAGATTTATCTGTATGAAGAGGGACCCAGTCTCATGTTATCAGAACCAAATTGAACAAATTTCGTGGCTCCGTGTCAATAGAACTTGTCGATCCTCTAAGACACAAAAGAAAGAGAATTGAAAGGAGCTGGTAAGTGTACCAAGCTGAAAAGACTTGACTTAGCAATAAGTCGAGGAAAATATTCAAATTTCAAAAGAGTTTTAAACAGATTTTGATTGAGTGAAGAATTGAAAGGTTTGAATCAGAGGATTCTGATCAGAATTCAATTTGAGATTTAGATTCATTTCGTTTGTCCTTTAACGATCCCATTTTTTATTTTTGTTATTGTTTATTTAGTGTTCATGTGAATTTGAAGTTCATTTTAATATTCAGATTTTTAGGAAAAATTCTCATTTATTTTCTTTTCTTTTCTGTTCTTCATTCAAAGTTCATTTAACTCTAATGGCGTTTCCCAATCAATTTGCACAAAAAGTGGTGAAGACAAAATATGACGTAGTTGTTTTCATTCCAACTTGCTGAAAGTACATCATACAACTTGATCTAATCATGATGACATTTTCCTCATAAATTTAATGTCTCATACAATCCATTTAAATCCAAAATGGACTTTGTAAACTTCTTGTTGATCCATTCAAAAGCGTCTGTCAAAAAATCCATGTCTGAATAGTAAGAAACGTGGGCAATAACATCACCTTCCAAGCCACCCTTGGTAGGAGTGCCTCATGGATGTGCATTGAAGGTGTGTTATTTTCCATGTAACTCACAGCTCGTAGGGCCGGAGACTCTCCAATTCTGGATCTCGCTAAAAGTGGTAAGGCATTTTTCTGTCGTCCATTCTTCTAAAAGTAAGTGAGATCCACTCCACAGGCACTCCTGGAATGCAATGCTTTGCAACGTCTGCTCCGTTTCCTTTTAACACCAGTGACGGAACCTACCGGTAGTGGTATCTCCACAGCCCTCGAACTCACCGGGGCCTCGCAATCCGGAGATTAGATCCGAACATGATGTTGCACTGGTTGAGGAATGACACTGTGCAGAAGGGTCTAACAAAGTTATGATGGTCTATATGTAGAGGTATGCAATCGTCTTCCTTGTAGATGTTGATAATGCAGCTGTTGGGTATGCAATCTGCAGGCAATACCCTCCATGTTATCATCCTTTTCACCATTCTCTTGATGATTCTTAGCATCGGATCCACCTCACTGCGACGGAGTATCCATGGTGGATTTCCTTTCCTGTCTGTGGCAAAATTGTAGCAACATCCGCATTGAATTGTAACTCTCCCCTTCCCTGGCATCCATCTTCGGGGTTCTAAATGTCTTTTCTCTCAGACGGCCATCTCGACCCATTTTCTGTAATTCAAGGATGCAGTCTACAATTTGTTGTTGCTCATAATCTGAGAAAACATCTGTATGCAGCTCGAGGCCTTCCAAGATGTTGAACCTCTTGTTTCCAATTCTTTCAAGTATTCAAAGGTTTTCTTCTCAACTAATTGCATTTTCTCCAGCTTGTATTCCGGGATTATCTGAAGTCCTCGGTGTCTAGTAACATACTGCGGGATGTATGGCTCAACCCCAGCACGTTCTTCTGCATGTCTTGGCTCCTCGGGGATAGTCTCCGTAGAGACATCCTCCAGGGTTGCTTTCGTAACAAGACACTTTGGATCCGGTACGTATGCTCGGCGTCGAGGTACCGATCTATCTCTGCTTTTCTTGATATTTCTTTTATTTGTTCCGACCTTCTTGGAATTGCCTTTCTTCTTTCTGGTTCCCGATGAACCAATCTCCTTGGAGCATTTCCACTAACAGTATCCACTGTTTGTTCATGTTGATCTTCTGCTAACTTGGTTAACATTTTGCGAATGCGACGATTCTTATTTCTTCGCTGGGTAGCAGTGAGAGTAGCTCTCTTTACCCCTTAAATTTCTGCGGGTGCGGCGCTGACAAGCCTACCCTCTGCCGTGGCAATCACGGACTTAACTTTCTTATCTTCTCTGATTGCATGTGCAGCGTTCGCTTTTCTTTTCTTGCTGCTGGATTGGTGGCTCGGGCCACCCATTTTCATGACAGTCTGGCCGTGAAGTTCTTCTCGATCAACTCGGGATCCAATCATTTTCTTCGTATCGTAAGCCTGCCGGTGTGAAGTCCGAGTCAATCTCTATCATCGCTCCATCCCTCACCCTCTTTTCATGAAGTGCTAGACTCAGGCCATTTCTAAAGTTTAGAACCAACTGCCCGTTCGACATATCCCTGTGAAAAAACAAGGAAAGGATCAGGGGCTGTACTAAGAACAAGAACAATAAGAAAAACACTTAAAAAATTCTTATTCACTTCTTTTAAATTTAAAGGAAGTAGGAAGAGATGAGAAAATATTAGGAATGAATGGATTTAAAAGGAAAGATTGACATTTTATTATTATGATTTCCTATGTTTTCTTTTTAACATTTTTGTTGAAAATTTTTTTTTATCATCCATTTTATTTTTTTTTCGGTTCGAACCCAGTCACAAAGTGATTACTTCACCCATGTTTCTAGGGATGAGATTGTATTTGAGAGGCCACCCTTCGAAACATCAGGTTGCGTAATACTTCTTTAAATATCGTCCATTGATTGGAAGCATGGGTCGTTCTCCACGGCAATTCACCAGTTGGTAGGAACCTCCAGAGTAGACTGTCTCGACCACGAACGACCCTTCCCATGTTGGTTCAAATTTACCACCTATCTTGCGATGTGCAAGAATAGGTCTTCTGAGAATAAGAACTAAGTCACCGACTTTGAATGTCCTGGGACGGACCAGTTTATCATGGGCCTGGATCATCTTGGCTCGATACGCTCCAAATTCTGCCGTGCGGAAAGTCTTTTCCTTCCAAGCTTTCCAATTCTTCCGCCGTAGTCCGGCATTTTCTTCTCGTAGTGATCTTTTCCGCAACCGCAATTCGGAGTGACGGAAGCCGAACTTCCAGGGCAAGATGGCCTCGGACCCGTACACTAAAGCGTAAGGCGTAGATCGAGTAGAGTCTTAAAAGTTATCCCGTAGGCCCATAAGGCTTCTAACAACTTCTCGTGCCTATTTCTCTTATTGTCATCCAATGTTTTCTTTAAAATTTGAACGAGAGTTTTATAAAAAGCCTCGGTCAAGCCGTTTTCTCTTGGGTAGTATATCGTTGAGTATCGCCAATCGATCCCGTGTCTTCTGACAAAATTGTTGATCTTTGTACTCTTGAACGCGGACCCATTATCTGAAATATTTCTGCATGGTACCCCAAAATGGTAGACAACTTGGTTCTTGAAAAACTGTAGCATGTGATGTGCCTTCACTTCTCAGAGTGGTATAGCTTCTGCCCATTTAGAAAGTAGTCTGTAGCTGCAAGAATGAAGCGATATCCTCTTGAAGAAAGCGGTTCTATCCTCTTGAAGAAGGCGGTTCTATATGACCCACTATATCTGTACCCCAACACTCAAATGGCCAGGACACGATTGTCGGATGTAGCATAATTGGAGGTTGGTGTAGAACTACTCTGTGCACTTGGCATTGGTGACAACTTTTGGCAACTTTCATACAGTCGGTCATCATCGAGGGTCAGTAGTACCCTAGTCTTTTAATCTTCATTTTCATTTTCGGACCCGACTGATGAGCGCCACAAAGTCCTGAATGTACTTCTTTGACAATTTCATGAGCCTCGGACCCGCTCAGGCATCTTAGCCACATCTGATCTAAAGGCCTTATGTATAATGTGTTGTTTATTAATGCGTAAAACAGAGTTCTTTTCTTGATTTGATGAGCTATCGACTTATCGTCCGGTAGGATTCCTGTCTGCAAGTAGTCTATTAGTGGCTGCCGCCAATCTTCTATATTTTCTATTACTACTGCAATTGTTTCTTCTGCTTTTCTTTCTGATTTATGTATTGTATCCATGTCGAGCTGTGATAGGACCTGTCGTCCTTGAACTGACACTTCAACTGACTCATCCTGCAAGCAGACAAATTCCTTTGCGAGGCGGGCTAGCGCATCGGCGAGAGCATTTTCTTTTCTGGGAATCTTGTAGATTGTTACGTTTGGAATTTGTTCCAATAATTTCATGGCATACTGAAAGTACTGCTCGATTCTTGGTTTTAAAATTCTGTACTGTCCTGCGACCTGTCGAATGATCAACTGTGAATCTCCGTAGATGTTGATGTCCGTTATTCCCATCTGAATGGTTAATTCTAATCTGGTTATATGGGCTTTGTATTCCGCTTCATTGTTTGTACACGGTTCTGTTAAGTGGTAGGAGTATTTTAACATTCCCCGCTCCGGTGTTATAAAGACTAGTCCGATTCCTGCCTTACCGGGCACTATCGTTTGCAATTCTTTTTTCTTCTGTGCTGAGGATGCTCCGTCAAAGTACAGTTCCCAACATCGATCATTGGGGTCTTCTAGGCTCATTATCTGCTAGTCAGGCAAATCGTCGTCGAGAGGCGAATCCGCCGAGAAGGGTGTGCCGCAAGGAAGTCTGCCAGGACTCGTCCCTTACGGCACGAAGAGGAACGAAAGTTATGTCAAATTGCAATAGTATCATCGACCACCCGGCAAGTCCGCCGTAAAGCATCTGGCCGGGTCATCAAGTATTGCAACGGATTAACTCTCGAAATAAGGTTGACTTTATGAGAAAGCATGTAATGCCCGAGCTTCGTGCGGCGAAGATCGTAGCCAAGCAATGCTTCTCAATCAGAGGATACTTTACTTCCGTCGAATTCAGACGACGACTTAAGTAGTAGAGAGCATTTTCTTTTCCCTCATCATCGACTCAGGCTAGCAGGGCTTCAAGGGAGTCATCTAAAGCTGCGGTATAAAGTATCAACGGTCTACCTGAGACTGGGGCTGCTAAAATAAGAGGTGTCATTAAATATTGCTTAACGTCCTTGAAAGCCCGCTGGCATTTCTCATCCCAAACGAATTTGGCGGCCTTTTTAACCATTGTCGAGAAGGGCTGACAACTACCTGACAAGTTCGAGATAAAGCGTCGAAGATATGCCAACTTTCCTTGAAAGGATCGTAGTTGTTTCAAAGTTTTGGGAGGAGGCATTTCTAAAATAGCTTTAATCTTCTCCGGATCAATTTCAATCCCACGATGTCGGACAACAAATCCTAAGAATTTCCCTGAGGTGACGCCGAAAGCGCATTTCAAGGGATTCATCTTAAGGTTGTATTGTCTTAGTCGCTCGAAAACAATTCTCAAATCATACAGTGATCTTCCTTCGCTTACTTTCGATGACCACATCATCCACGTAACACTCAACTTGGTTGTGAATGAGATCATCAAAAATCTTCGTCATCGCTCTTTGGTATGTTGCTCCCGCGTTCTTTAGTCCGAATGGCATTACCGTGTAAGCAATACACTCCGATCGGCGTTCGAAGGCCGCGAGCTTTTCGTCTTCCGGTGCCATCTTTATCCGGTTGTATCCCGATGATCCATCCATGAAAGAGAAGATTTCATGTGTCGAAGCAATGTCGATCATCAGTCTCTGGGATTGGTAGTGGAAATTCATCCTTTGGACATGCTTTATTTAAATCTCTGAAGTCTACACAGATTCTGATCTGACCATTCTTCTTTCTGACTGGTACCACGTTGGCTAACCAAGTTGGATATTGTTCTTCACGGACAAATTTAGTGTCTATTAGCTTCTTAACTTCGGCTATTACTTGTTGCTCAATTTCTAGTACGCATTCTTCTGGGAGCTTATCTGACTGGAACGGAAGTAGGATCTACTCCTAACTCGTGAACCGCGACTTCGGAGCTAATCCCGGCATTTCGTCGTAACTCCAAGCAAAACAATCCTCGAATTCCATTAGTAGCTTGATTATGTCTTCGGAGTCTTCTTTATTGAGTAAGGAGCTAACAAAGGTAGGCCTAGGTTCTTCGCTAGTACCTAAGTTAACTTCCGTTAACTCGTCTATTGTAGATTTGATTTCTTCCTCGAATTCTAGTGGAGCGTCGCCGATTGGTAGATCCTCAAGATCTTCTGAGGCTTCCAAGCACTCTTTATTAGGTTCGCAAGTGACAACCAAGCAAAATCCCGTATCATCAACTGATCCTACTGTGCCGAATCCGAGACCATGTTTTCAATCGGGAGGCCGACCGCATTATTCCATAATTTTTCAGAGTGTCGGATCGCTTTTGTCCAATGTCGAGGTAAGACACCACGTTGAATTAAATTTTCGAACACGTAGAGAGTACCACTCAAAAGGTAGTTCCATTAATTTAGATGAAGTAACATCTTCAAATTGTACATCTTTTTCAGTATTGGAAGAAGAAGCACCACGGTAGAACTTGATTGGCTTAGCACCACCATCATGCACACCTTGACCACCATACCCTCGATCTTATTAGAATGGATCAGGGTCAGGGTCATAGTATGTACATAATGGTTAATCTTCTCGTACATCGATTTGTATTCTTCATTCGTTCCATCTTCAAGAGTGATCTTGTCGCTGCTTCTTTCTTGATTTCTTCTTCTTCTTCAGAGCCATTCTCCCAAACAGCATCGATGACCGGTTTCTTCTGTCCAACTGTTCCAACGTTGCTTCCACGTCCTCATCGCCGGCCTCGACCTCGTGTATGAGTTCTGGAGAAATCTTCACCATCTCGCCGTAAGGAAGTGGTGATAGCTGCTGGACTAGAACTTTAGGTTCTTCATCGTCTCGAATTTATTTTGCTTCATTTGATATGGTATTTCTGGAAAATATTATTTTCTTTGAGGGCGCGTAGTAGGCCGCATCTTCATGAATTCCAATTTTGTGCACGGAGAACGGTTGCAAATTACCTTTGATACATTGTTCCCCTCCTTCGTAATACTTTATGCACTGGTGCAGAGACGACGGTACCATCCAGTTTTCATGGATCCATGGCCGACCCAGTAGAGCATTGAACGATGTTTCAGAATTAATTATGTGAATTTTGCGGTTGTCTTTACTAAATCACCGGTCTTCATTAGTAGTGTTATCGATCCAAGAGCTCTTTCTCCTTTTTGATTGAAGCCTCTTAATAGCATCTTGTCTGCTTCAAGCTCACGAGCATCAATTTCCAAATATGCTAGCGTCCGAAGATTCATTATGTTGATCGATGCCCCCGGATCAACCAACACTTTGGAGAGTGTAAACTTTCCAATAGTGACTGAAATGTACAACGATCGGTTGTGATCTGCTGTTCCCAGTAATAGATCATTGTCCTTGAAGGTAACACCTCATTGTTCTCTTAACGAGCAAACCTCGTAGAAGGAATTACCAGTCATTTGGGCTAAACAAATCTCTGGATCAAGTAAAGCCTTGATCAGAGCCTCTCTTATCTCCTTTGACAGGATTAGAGCGTCGTATATGCTTAGTTTGGCTGGTAATTTCCTAAGATGGGCCAGCACGTTGTAGTCTACTTTATTACCATGTTCCTCGATTTCTTCCTGAATGGGGAATTCTTCTGCTGGGGTTGGCTCTTCCTGAGCAACCACCTGCTTTCCTTTATCCTTTGGACCCATCCTCGGGGGTAGAACTTTTCCACTTCTTAAATTTACTTCAGTTATTTCTTCTGAATTTGGTGTTGAATCTGCCGGTGTATCCTCTTGAATCGGAACTACTGGCTCATCTGAAGTTGCTTCGGTGTCTGATGGTTCTAATTCTATTGTGATCGGAGCTCCTCAGAATTCACAAATGGACTCGTTGCTTGTCGAGCTTTCGTAGCCCCCTTTGTGAACATCTTCTTCGTCGTGGTCATCAAGGTTATGTATGATTTGAGAATCGTTATTTGTATTGGAATCGAGATCCGGATTAAGTCGGTTGTCGCTAGTCACGTAATCGTTAGAAACAGTCAAAACATAGCCAACACCATAACCCTTTTCATTATAAGATCCCGCCAGAGCGAGCAGATAATCATATAGAGTCAGGAGTTCGAGGGATTTCTCCCCCGAATCGGAAACAACCATCCTAGGATAAGCAGCCCCTAGTCTACCCTTCGGAGCCTCGGTCTTCTTTTCTTCCACAATCTTCTCCTTCTTTTGGGGCGGTTCTTCAATCGCAAGTGATAGTGCCGCCTCGACAGGTTTCAAACTCTGAGTTGAAGCATGTACCGAAACAGTCTGGATGTGATCCAAAATTCTCTTCGATGATCTTGTCCAGACGATACTCCATCCATCATCAGTCGTGTATGGGTTTATCAGAAAAATAAGATATGTGAAAATAACGTTGACGGAACCTCCTTTCTGGGGTTCCTTCATGTATTCCTTTGGGATCGTTATGTTCCCTTTCCAGAGATTGTCATCAAGCCAACTCTTGAAAGTGATGCAATCCGCTATCTTGTGTCCGAGCATCTGGTGGTAAGGCCAATAGTTCGGATGATCTTTCTTATTGACTTCCTCCGACTTTTTGAGCTCTGGCAGCTGAAAATCCGATGTTTTCATTAAGCTGCGGAACATCTTCGCTACTGCTTCAGTTTTGAATGGATATTCTTTATTTAGAAGTTCTCTTAAGGTACACGATGAATGAGGCGGTTGTTCATAATGCTGAGGCGACTGATAGCTCGGATGAGGTTGTTGATAACCCTACTGAGGTTGCTGATAGCCCTGCTGATGTTTCTGATAAGTCTGTTGTGGTGGTTGATAACTAGGCTGTGGCCGCTCTGACTGTATCTGAACCGGCTGCTTGCCCTTATCTACTGCCGCGACGATTCCAGATTTCTTTTTGAATGTTTTCACGGGCTTCTTCTTATCGTTCTTGTCCATGAAACTTAACTTCTTTGCTTCTTCTTGCAAGCTCCCGGCCTTGCTAAGCAACTTCTCAAAAGTCTTGATTGTAAATCTTTTAAGGAGAAGTGCTATCGGGCCATGGATACTTTTATGTAGGATGCCGATTGCATGTTGTTCTTGAAGCTGTGGTTCACACTTCATGCTTAAGTTTCTCCATTGAAGTATATAATCCACTAAAGTCTTTCGTCTTTTTGTTGCTCCACCACTAGATCACCGATAGTAATGTGGTGATGAGCACCGAGAAATCGTTTAACAAAGAAATTCTCCAGTTCTGAAATGGTCTTTACTGAACCGTTCGACAATTCTTCATACCAGTCAAAAGCAATTCCTGACAAGCTACCGACGAACTGTCAGAAGAGTAAAGCGTCACTCCCACCGGCGTTGCAGCAACTAGCACGAAAATGTGCGACATGCTGCCGGGGGTTTCCCGTTCCATCAAAAGTCTTAAACAGAGGTGGTAAGAAGCCTTTTGGATATTGGACCGCATCGAACTCTTCGGGGTAAAGTTTACCCGTCTGAATAGGTTCTCCACTCTTAGATTGTGCTAGGGCTTCTCGCACCTGCTATTCTACCATGCTCTTAATGTCCTTTTCTGGAATCATGCTTTAGTGCAGATCTTTCTTCGTGGTTCGTCTCCGTTGACGGATGTGATATCTTTTCCTCCATCTGCAATATGGATAATTTCTGGGGGTGTCTCTTTCTGAGGTTGTACCTGACTCTGGGAGTGGCTAAGGCAGCACCCATCTCTTCCACCTCTTAGCCATCTGGGAAATTGTGTCATCTTTTTCCCGAAGCTCTGCCCTCATCACTTCCGGTTCATCACTTTCTGTAGGTGCTGGAGCACCTTGTGAAGCTGATGATGCTCGCGTCTCAACCGTGTTGATCTCGGCATACTCCACATCCATGAACTCTGACGTGTCAACTTAATCTCCTAGTTCTTCTTCTCTTTCTTTTGCTAACCGTCGGATGTCGGTCCTTAACTTGTCCATGGCATCCTCTAAAGGTCTTTTCCGCACGGTCTCGCAGTTGTCTCGTGACGGTTGTTGAACTTCCTTCCCGGGAGTCCCCTTTATTGCGGTAGCAGTTTCTTCTTATTCAAGTCTCCTGATGAGACTTTTCTTCTCAGGACATTGTTTTGGTCTTAGCTCGCCAGTAGTAGGTCGCCATACCATCCTTCTTGCAGCCGGAAGCCTAGGACTGGATGATCTGTCGGCTATATGCTGGAAGGTGGTATCCTCCCAAATATGTAGACCCGATACAACAACGAGTGAACTGACTTTTATTTTCTTCTTTGGTTTCTCTGTGACAGCATCATGCTCTATTCGCTGTCCGAGTCAGGATTTAGCTGGTACCTGTGCTATCCTTCTTAAGATTTCTGACATAGGGCATTTTTCTTTCTTTGCCAATCTTTCTATCATAGCTTGCAACCTAGCCAATGACATAGTCTTATCCCTTTTCCTCTTGTAATTGCTGTAGTACACAGGTCGGGGTAATGCAGTGGCGATCCTACGAACATTCTCTTCATCTAATGCGGCAGAGAGAGGGTGAAACCTGCTCCCTTCCAACAGAGGTATATACTCAGGCAGTTCTTCTCTTTCCTCAGGAATTTCTTCTAGAAAAGCAACTTCAGCAGCTTTGGCTTTCTCAATTCTGGCAATCTTTCTGCTTCTATTTCTCCTTTGAGTCAGAGTTACGGGTGCAACTCTTGAACTGGACCCAATCTCAAAAACAAATGGTATTGTAGCAAAATCTGTACCCTCCACGGTGATAGGCTCATCACGTACTCGGATTTCCTTCCCTTCGCCTGCGTAAGTCGTGGTAGGTGCAGAGAAGATTAGACCGGTGGGGGTAGAGACAATAGCCGTCCTACAAACAGTAGTACTCCTTTCACTCGGAATCCTTTGCAGAGGATGGAATTCTCGAGTCGATTTCAGGTTGAACTCAATCACAGGCTCTTCAGTTTCTGACACTTTATCCATTAATGTGAAGAGAGTGACATCAGCAAACTTCATATCTGTGTTATTGAATCCTTTTCTGAAACGGATGATCCCATTGTCGGGCAGCTCATGCTTGTAAACGGCGAAGTCCATTCCATTGGTGAAGGAGAAGATTAGCTTTGGGGCAGTCATTTTCTGCAGGGCAGATTCCGAGTATTAGTCCCGAATTATGCTTCCTTTTGTCGCAAAACTTAGGATAAAAAAAAGAAAGAGTCCGAATACATTTTCGTTTATCTTAGTGTATTTGTGATTTTTAAAAGAGATTGTTTATTAGGAGGTTCGTTTGTTAGAAACAAAATGATTACAGGAAAAAAGGTTGTAGAAAAGGTAAAGGGCCCGATTTAGAATTGGAAAGGAAGAGAAAGTCTTATGCAAGACTTCTCGACTCGAAGGACCGCTCCTAAACTAACACTTATTGGGGGTCCACCCCACCTTAGAAAAGAGGTAAAAGGATCTCGGAACCTCTTCCTTTAGGTGTGTCTAAACAGTGGCTCCTAAATCCGAGAGGAGTTGGTTATACTGGTTCAAGACAGAAATGAACGATGTATCCCAACAGAAGAATGGTAGTTTTGGTCCACTAGGGATATGGACTCACTACCGATTTATGAAAGCAAAACCATCTAATCAAAAATGGAGAGAGGAACTAGTCCCCAGCGGAGTCGCCATAAATTGTCAACATATTTTTAGGTTGAGTGCTGTATTTTGAAAAGGGGTCGCCTACAGAAGTTGTCGGCGAATTTTAGGTTTTAAATTTAATTTAAATATATATAATTTAGAAAGTAGCATTTGATTTTGAAAATGATTTTAAGTTTGAAAATTTTAAGATATGAAATAAAACCGATCTTACATCCTGAATAGTTTATATAAACGGGCACCACATCACAAACCGTGTCTCTATCTCGAAGAATAGACACACTGCTTGATGATGGGGCTCGATTAAATAAACTAGAAGTTTTGTGACATCCGTTTGGTCTGTGAACCAATTTTATAAGCCGACAAGTTCCCATGCTTATTACAAAGGAATTAGCAGGGTTTATATTACCTGGGTTCTTAAAGTTCCCAATAAGGGCAAGCCCCTATAGTTAATTACATCTTAAATGATGGAAATCATTTAAGAAAACTCTCGATAATGATCAGTGGTTTTTCTTTCAAGAATTTCAATGTTCAAGGTTTTCAAAGGATTGAATTTTGGAAATTCAAAAGGGAATGGATCAAATTTGGAACAGTTTCTTTTAAGAATCCAAAGGAAGATAAGTAGGAGAAGCTGAAGATCCAAGAAGAATCTTGGCAACTTCCCAAACTATCCTATTGTTTAGCTTCAATTTGAGATTTTATTTAATGTTGTAATCGTGTCAATTTTAATTATTTAGGATTTATATTTGTATGACATGATCATACAAATAACCTCGAAGATGTGAGGGTTTATGTCGTACCACACGACTACCTCAGAGTCCTAAGACCGGTTAGGACTTAATTTACATGACGTGATCATGCAAATGCCTAACGAAGGGTTGAGGATTTATGTTGCACTAGGCAAACTACCTCGAAGTCCTATGGCTTAGTTATTTATTTCTAAGAAAGTTTTGCTGAAGTAGATTTGAGTTTTGCTGATGACGATGGTCGAGCTGCCCACCATGCTCCGAGCTCCTTATTGTTGTAGAGGTTTAGTTTTAGAAGTCATAAATCAGGAGATGAGGGAAGTGTTTTGGTTTAAAGAAAATCTTAAAATCCAAGTGTTTTTAATATTTTAATTAAAACAAATCTTAAAGTTATTTAAACGAACCGATTAAGATCCCACTCGTTCCGTCATCCCGGCACAGTTATTTTCATCGAATTCACTTAGTCCAGATGAATTTGCTAAACTCAACTAAATGAGTGCCACACTTTCATTTAGACCTTGGGAAATCCCGATAGCAACACGTGGGTTACATCATACGAGGTATTCCTGATCATTCAATGAGACGTTTTAATTTAGTTGTGATTGTAGTTTTGTTGTTCTGTTTGTGATTAAATTTTGAGTAGTTTTATATTTTGAAATGTTGTGGTGGTGAATTTTATCTTGCAATGACTTTTAATTTAGTTTTGGTTTTAGTTCAGGGACTATCCTAAAGGTTTTGGTTTTCATGCAACAGTTTTATTTATCATGCAAGAGAAGTAAAGTACAGTGCATGTAAGAAAATTGCAATAAAATAAATTGCAATAAAATAATAGCGTACCTGGAGGATCTTTCCGTCATCCCAAGCTGCACTTGAAACACATGTTAGAACATTTAGACATTTCAACAGATACCTAGTTAAAGCTAAGGGAAGGGTTTTGGTTGTCTACCAAATTCCTAATCCTATAACTAGTCATCTCCTATAACGTCTAGGTTCTTGGTTTGATTTAAGGATGATTTTCTTCATCAAAGAATAATTAAATTCAGTTATTCTTCTAAAATATCCCGTCATATTGAGGAAGTGCTTAGGACGAGTCCTAAACATCTTTTCAATATTTCTGGGATTGTTTTGAGTCCAAGTAAATTCAGTTGCACAGGTGAATTAATCATCCAAGAGTTTAGTTAAACTTTGTCTCTTGCTCAGTGAACTTAGGTATTTGATTACCTGATGAATGAAGTGACATCTCACTTAATACTCTATTTAAGAGTTATAATAATTAAAGCCTTTAAGGGCAAGTTGGTTTATCGAGAATTTTAATCATACTTAATTAAAAGTTTGAGTTAATGATTAAAAGTGTTTTAATTTTATTATGAGGTTTTAATTAATACTTTTAAGTTTGGAATAATGTTCAAATTATTTTAGATTTGATTCAAATTTTTACATTTTCAATTGTCTTAGTATTTCAAATTGATATTCATGTTTTAAATTTACTTAGATAGAAAGAGGTGTTGAAATTATTGATATATTTTGATTTAATTCTTAATGATTTCATTTAGGTTTGTTGTTAAATGACTTTAATTTAATTTAATTCATTTTGATTTTAATTTAATTTAATTTAATTTAATTTTAATTTAATTTTAATTTAATTTTAATTTAATTTAATTTTAATTTAATTTAATTTTAATTTAATTTAATTTAATTTTAGTTTTAATTTTTGTTTTAATTGTTAATTTGGATTATTATTTTAATTTTTAATTAAGAAATAAATATTGTTAAAGTGATTTATTTAGGGATTTTTAAATTAAAGAATAAATATCCTCTTAATAATATTCCTATTTTGATAATCCAAATTTTAAATATATCCTTTCCAAAATTTAGATAATTTAATTAATTAAAGTTTCATTTTGATATTTTCAAAGTGTTTAGTGAGTTTCTACCCCTTAATTTCCCTAAGTTTCAATCATCCAAGAGAAAGTTAGAATCAAATATTTTACCCCCCATTTTGATTAAACCTAAAGTTTTGATTAAGGGTTAAAATTTTAATTACCTTTATGCCCTTTTAAGCTTATTTATTTCATAACTCACTAAATTGAGCTCAAATGAATTTGAAATTTTTATGTCACCTCACTCACATGTCAATTAGGACATTAGAGGAGAAAATATTATTTTTCTGAATTTAATTTATTTATATAATTATTTTTTAGTAGAAAATAGGGGTTTTCAAAGAAAATTCAACAATATGACCAAGGAAAGGTTTCTGTCCCTAAGAAAATTATGGGATGTTCCTAATGACCAGAGGACCACTTTGACCAATGTTTGTGATTTTTTTAATTATATTTTATTTATTATAATTATTTCGAATTTTAGAGTATTAATTAATTATAAAATAAAATTAAAGTTGAAAAATAGATTTTATATTTTTCTTAAATCTCTCTGACCTCAAGTAGTTCAGAGAAATAAATTTTATAATTTTCTGATTTCCTTTGATTTATTAAAATTATTTTATTGAAAAAGGTTAAAAACTTATTTTTTTTAATATTAAAAATTACATTAAGCCATTAAAATTCAATATCTTATCCTAGGGACTTAGGAAAAATATTTGGTTTGTTCCTAAGTGATAAGGAGTCAAAATGTGACATTTTTATTATTTTTAATATTTTCATGATTTTTATTATTTTTTTAATTATTAAAATATTAAAATATTGTGAAAAATCAACTTTTTTTAGAAAATTCCAATTTTAATTTTCTTGAACTCTCCTGATATCAGAGAAGCTCCAAAATCATTTTTATGAATTTTTGAAAAGTATTTTTGGAGTTATGAATTTTTAAAATTCTATTTTGCTTATGAGGCTTAATCAATCCATTTGGTGGGGTTAATCAAGTCCAATTGATTTCAAAATTTTATATAAGGTTCCTCTGACCCTAAAGAGTAATGGAGAATTATTTTTAAGTCAATTTGATGTGTGGATAACCCTAATTAAATCAAATTCAATTTTAGGGGTTTAGGACAATTATGGTTATTATGAATGAATTAACTCAAAATATATTTTTCATAGGGTCCTCTGGTCCTAAGAAACATCACCAAATTTTCCTAAAATTTATTTTATGACATGCTAATTAATGAAATTAAAATACCTAAAACAGTGACATGAACTTGAAAATTCAATAACTTTTCACAGAGATGGCCTCTGACCTTGAAAAACTCAAGGAATGTTCCCAAGATCAGAGGCTTCAAAAGCCCTATGGTCTCATGCCATGGTGAATTATTTATGCAAATGGAGAATCAAAATATTAGAAATAGTAAATAAATTATTTAAAATAAAATACTCATCCAATTAACTTGATTTCTTTTCCACATTATTCTCCTCTGTTCACCGAGCAAGAGAGAATTTTTATTTTATTTTTATGATTTTTCTATGCAAAGATATGAATTTTTGAAGTTCAGGACATTTAAATTATTCAAAAATACCCTAATTTCCTACTTATCCACGCGGCGCCGCGTCAACCTCGGTAGCTCCAAAAGCCGACGCGTCGCGCTGTGATTTGGCGCTGCCATCTGACTCAGCTCCCCAGGGGCCCGCGGTTCACGTACCATTGCGCCATCCGACTTGATCTCGACCGCCCGCTCGATACACGCACGATCCAACGACTCCTGGTCATCGTCTACGACTGGTGTGCACCCGAGACCGTCCACACTCAAACCCTACTATCTCTCTCGATTCTCAATGGATTTTCGTGTTCTTATGCTCTATGGTTTCGTCTTGAGGAGACAAACACATCCGTACGGTTTATAGGCTATGAAATTAACCCAAAAAAATGGAGAATTGCTGGAAGCTCGGGAGGAAGAATGAGTTCATACCTTTGCTCAGAGAAGTAAAGCTTCGATCTGAGAGTTGTGTCACCTTCGCTCGAGTCCGGACAAGATTCGGATGAAGTCTCCGGCTCTGGGAATTGTCTAAGTATGAAAGTGACCGAGCCCGATTTCAAAGCTTGGAGGCCGGAGCAACTGGGTGGCCTGGAGAGGGGGCTTTCACCGGGGAACTCCTTCTCTTGGTCCTGTGCAGGTGTGGGTGAGTTTAATTTGGATTTGGTAGAGGTTCCAGAGATGTCCTCGTTTTGGGTGGATTTTCAACTCGAAATCGAGCTCGTTAATGGGGTTTAGGGCAAAGGAACACTGGGAATCAACTGCTCTGGGTTAAGAGATGGTCCTGGAGCAATTTTGGCAGAGTTTCCTTAAGGTCTGGTTCATCACCTCATTTGGCCGAGAGGTGGTGGTGTTTAAATATAGGTGGTTGGAGGGCTTCCCAAGGGCAACTGGAGGCTTGGATCAGCTGCTCAGGGGAGGAGAAGAACAGCCATGGTGTCTATTTGGGTTGGGACAGCTCCGCCAGGAAGAATTGAAAATTTTGGCTCACATGGAGCTCTCGGCCATGGTGTTTTCCGGTGACCCAGGCTGCTGGCCGGCAGGGTTAGGTCACCATCTGGCTCAGAATGGTCAGAGATTGGCAATGGTGCAGTCAATTGAGGCTTGACATGTGTAAAGGAGTTGAATCAAAGTGGAAGGGGAAGGGCTAATTTTGGGCTTGGTTTGGTCAAATGCATGCTTTAGGCTTGGTGCACCTCCCCAAGGCCTGATTTTGGGCTGAGGGAAATCAGTGGGTTCAGCCAAGAGAAGGTGGTGAAGTCCCCATCCAAGAATATTTAGATTAATCATGGGTTAGGGTGTATCATTAAAAGGGTTAAAACTTTTTTTAAGGGGGTTTAAAAGTGGCTCCTCCTTTTGCAATCAATGGCATGATGATGTGTAAAGGGGCTCCCAAGGCTTGCATGTGGCTTGTGCATAGTTCAATGGCTCCATTTGGCTTAGGGGTGGCTTGGCTTAGTTTTATGGAAGTGGGTTTTAGAAATCTTGGCATTTTGGTGGAAAATTTTCATGAAGCTTGATTTGGAATGGTTTAATGATGTTTTTGAAACTTAGGGGTGATTTTGATTAAATGGATGATGGAAAGAAATGTCATGTGGGCTTTGGATTGAAAACTTGGGCTTTTGAAATGATTTTGGATGGGCTTTTAAAGTGGTTTACGGAAGTGGGCTTTTGGATGAAAATTTTGTGAAGGACCATGTAAAATAAATGTTCCAATTGGTTTAGGCATGTGTCATGAGTGGTTTGGAACAAGTTTAGAGTGATTTTGAATTGTATTGGGTTGAATTTGGGCTTTTTAGTAAAGGGGCCAAAGTGGGCCAAATTGGGCTAACTTGGGCTAAGGTTGGGCTAAAGTTGGAATTGATGTAAAATTAATGTTGATAAATGTTCATGGGAGTGTCACAAAGAGTTTTCAACTTTGGTTGGGCTTCAATTTTTGGATTTGGGCCCATTTGGGTTAGGTTTGGGCTTAGGTCAATTTAAGAGATTTTGGTTTTGGGTTAGGTTTGGGTGGAGTTTAGGTTCAAATTTAGGGCAAATCAAGTTAGTGTTTTTTTTATGGAGATGTTAGGAAGGCTTTAGAAAAGATTTGGGGCCAATTGGAGTTGAATTGGATGGGTTTGAGCTAGGTTTAGGTCATGGGCCAAAATTGGGCCTTAGGCTTCAAATTGAAATTGGGCTCAAATGTCAATCAAATTGGACTTGGATTTGGTCTAAATTGATGTTGGGGATTTTGATGGAAGTTTAGAACTAAATTGGACCAGAATTGAGGTCAATTGGGGTGGTTTGGTTTGACATTGTGTTCACTTGGGTTAAAAATAGGTCAAATTGGGGGTTTTAGTAAAAGTGGGGTAAATTGGCAAAATTTTTCCATTGTGTAGTTGAACAAAATGAAATTGGGAATATTTGGGATTTTCTAGAATTTTTTTGGAATTTTCTGAATTTTTAGATTTTTGGGCTAAGAAGGGGATTTTGGGTATTTTTTGTAAATTTGGGGGTATTTTTGAAAGCTTTGGTATATTTAGCTATGGATGATCAATTTTAGTGGGGGGAAATGTTTAGGATTGATTTTGAGGAATTTTGGATAATTTAGGTGATTTTGCAAATTTTGGGTAGTTCGAAGGGCATTTGGTAGGTTTAGTGGGTGTAGGGCCCGGGGGGTAGAAAATTGAAATTTTGGAAAAATGAAGATTGATCAAATTTGAGTAGAATGGAATCAATTTGGTTAAGACATGAAGCCATATTAAGCCCATATGAGCCATGAGAGGACTCATTTGAGGCATTCACTATGTTGTTCCTAACCCTCTTACCGTGGGCTTAGGGGTTAAGGACCATCCATATGAATTACCTACATGAGTCGAGAAGTCAAGTTGGGTGAGAGTGTGGTTTTAGGACTTGGAATGTGTGTGAGAGTGTAGTGTATGTGCAAGTCAACCCTCACTGCACTGTGCCACCCGTGGTATTCCAAAGGCCAAAAAGTCCTATAGGGAACTCATCCTTCAAACCTCCACATTTTACTTCAACCCTCTAGGTGATTAGGGGTCTACAATAAAGCTTGTGGGGTTTGCAGGGGGTTAAGAAGTAGTTTGAATTTCTGAAGGGTGGGTTCTATTTCTAGTCCTCTAAGATTAGTCAAAGAAAAAGCCTAAGGCTAGATCCTAAGTACTAAAGAGAGAAGTAAAATACCTCATCAAAAATGAGGTGAACAGGTAACGGTCGCACTTAGGCGCCGGGATCTGGCGCCTAGGAGTCGGAATACGTGACCAGGTCTTTCGTACCTCTTTACTTTGGGTCGCACCTCTTTGCGATCCAGACCGTTTCCTTGTGTCCAAATACATTGTATCATATGTCCTATATATTAGGAGTAACTTCCAATCTTCTAGAAGCTCCAATAACTGCTTAACATCGTCAAGATAACTGCCCAAAGTCATCAAAAATCTTGACAGCGTCTGTATCGAACTGGTACTTAGGCGCCGAATTCTGGCGCCTAGGCGCCAGACCCATAATTCCAAAATTTTTCTCCATAAGCTCCATTTTTGCTCCTTTTTCCTTCTTTTTGTTTCTTGGACTTCTTTTTAATCATCTACATCCAAAAACATGAAAATACCTTTCATTAAAGCATAATATCCTTATGAATTGAATCATAAATAAGGCATAAAAATGGGTATTTTTTAGGTAGATCAAATTCCCCCAAACTTAAACGTTACTTGTCCTCAAGTAACCCTTTTAATTACAGAAAATAGATAACATTTGGAATGAAGCTAAAATATTTAAGATTCCTAGTAATTTTTGGATTTATGATTGCTTTAGTAAATCTTTAACTAAATTTCACTAATGAAGTTTAATTTTAAGAATTTAAGAATGTTTAACTACCTAATCATAAGACTTCCAATTTTTCATTTATTTCAAGAATAATTTTAGTTTATTATATTAAGGTCACATAGAATATTTACAAGAAAAAGATTTTCATGAAATATTTTTCTATTAAAAATATATGTACATAGAAATTAAGTTAAAAATGTAATCAGTTTTCTCTCTATAAGATAATTCAAGTGAAACCAATTTTTTATTAGGCATTTCCTCAAGTTTCTCCTCACTTTCTTTTTCTTTTTTCTTTTTTTTTAAGTGAGGATTACTATTTTGTTATAGCCTGTTAATGATTTTGAACTTCACTATCCTTAACATATTTTCAAAAAACTTATACATTCTTACTTAATAAATATGACATTAATAATTTATTATTTTTCAAAACTTATTTCAATCTTCTCTTTTTCAAGCAATAATCTTGATTCCTTAGTATTTCAAAAATACAATTCTCTTTACTATAAATAGAAAAAATTTGATCTTATTATTCTTTAAGTTAAATAATTCTATTCTTAAAATCAATCAAAATTTTTGAAATTTTAGTTAAGTTTTCTAAATTATTTATAAATTAAAAAATTTAGGTAATCTTAAACAGATTTTTCATTCCTTATGTTATGTTAATATAATTTTAAAGAAAATATTAGTTCTTTAAGGACAAATAGTATTTAAATTTGATGAATGTTTTCCCTTCTCCCAAACTTCAGCTTTAGTATAAATATAAATCATGAAATTTTCTAAAGCATGAGAGAAAGAAATAAATAGGAATAATCTAAGTATAATAATGATGTAGTAATGAAAAACTAATTTCTACTTCTACACATGCTTCAATATGATTATAACAGAAATGATTAAGCATATATAGAAAAGTTTTGCAGAGAAGGAGTTAATTTCTAATTTTTTTTTAAATTTATTTTAGACATGCAAATTTACTAACTATTCATGAACACTAAACAATAGGCTGAAACAGAAATAAACTTGTATAAAAATTCATTCACATTTCAGTCTTAAACACACATCAGATAATCTAAAAACAATTTTAACATAAAAAGTTCACATAAACACTAACAAATAACATCACACTAAACAACACAAGAAACTAGAAACATACTAAAAACAGAATCAATAATCTCTAGAGTTAAGTCAAGCTACTAATTATTGTCTGTAGCTTCGTCATCGTCATCACCAAAAGAAAACTCCATATCCTTTGGATCAACATATGGTGAAAATCTGGGACAAGAAGGGAACTGAACATCGCGGTCACCCTTCAGAAATCTCACTAAAGACTCAGAATAATCAGCATCGTAATCACTATTTCTTTGTGTATACTCAGAAAGATGATCGATCTTCTTATCTATCGTATCTACTCTACAATGAGTTAAGAATAACTCATGCTGCTGCCCTATAAACTGATCATGCATGGTTTCCCAAAAATTAGATGGTGGCTCAGTGTTGACCTCATTTTTGATGAGGTCTTCTCTTCTCTCTTTAGTACTTACGATCTAGCCTTAGGCTTTTCCTTTGACTATCTTAGAGGACTAGAAGTGGAACCCACCTTTTAGAATTTCAAAAACACCTCTTAACTCCGTGCAAACTCCACAAACTTGATTGTAGACCCCTAATCACCTAGAGGGTTGAAATCAAATGTGGAAGTTTAAAGGATGAGTTCCTATAGGACTCTTTGGCCTTAGGACTGCCCTGGGTGGCCTGGTCTGGTGAGGGCTGACTTACACACACACTACACTTATACACTATACTTTCACACACCTCCTAAAACCACACCCATACCCAACTTGACCTCCTGACTCATGGAGGTGATTCACATGGATGGTCCTTAACCCCCAAGCCCTCGCGCAGGGTTAGGAACATCATAGTGAATGCCTCAAATGAGTCCCTTCATGGCTCATGTGGGCTTGATATGGCTTCATGGTTCAACCAAAATGATTTCATTCCACTTACATTTACCCAATCTTAAATTTTCTAAATTTTCAATTTTTGACCCCCGGGACCCCAGACCCGCCTAGCCTACCCAAAACCCTTGAAATTACCCAAAATTTTTAAAATTCTCCAAAATCATCCAAATTCCACAAAATCAATCTCAAACATTTCCCTTCACTCAAATTGATCATCCATAGCCAAAAATACCAAAAATTCCAAAAATACCCCCCAATACTCTCCAAATTACCAAAAAGCCCCTCTTATCCAAAAAATCCAAAAATTCAGAAAATTCCCAGAAAATTCCAAAAAATCCCAAATATTTCCAATTTCATTTTGTCCAACTACATAATGGGCCAAATTTATCAATTTACCCCACTTTTGTCAAAACCCCAATTTGACCCATTTTAACCCAAAGTGAACCCAATGTCAAACCAAACCTACCCAATTGACCCAAATTCTGGTCCAATTCAATTCTAAACTTCAATTCAAAATCCCCAACACCAATCTAGACCAAATCCAAGGCCAATTTGATTGACATTTGAATCCAATTTCACTTTTGACCTTAAAGCCTAATTTGGACCCATAGCCCAAACTTAGCCCAAACTAACCCAATTCAACTCCAATTAACCCAAAACCAAAAAGCCCAATTTTGACCTAAACCTAAACCTAACCCAAATAAGCCCAAACCCCAAAATCAAAACCTAACCAAAGTCAAAACCTCTTTGAAACACTCCCATAAACATTTCCCGACATTAATTTTACATCAATTTCAACCCTAGCCCAACATTGGCCCAAATTAGCCCAATTTGACCTACATTGGCCTATTTACCAAATCAACTCAAATTTAACCTAATTCAAACCCAAACCACCTCAAATTCATTTCAAATCACTCATGACACACCCCTAAACCAAACCCAACAATTATTTGACCGAAACTTCTACAAAATTCCCATCCATGAATTCATTCTTAAACCTAAAGGGGTCATCCCCTTAAACCATGCTAAAAGCCCTCATTTACCAAGTTTTAAAAGCCCAAATCAATATAAAGCCCACACTACAATTTCATCTTATCTTCACTCAATTAATATCACACCCTAACTGCTAAATCCATCAAGAAAATCAAACCAAGATGGTATTATGCCAAATCCCATCAAATAACCCCAAAATTTGCAAAATTTCATAAGTCCTTTTCCATGAAAGTTGGCTTGACTTTTCCCAAGCCAAATGTGAGCCATGAACAAGCCATTCTCAAGCCACATGAAGCCATGGGGGCTTTGACTTGTCATTAGTCCACTTATGGCAAGAAGAGGGGGTTCTTTCTTAAACCTCCCTTAAACTTTTTTTACCTTAAGCATGTCACACACTAAACCATGCTTAGCCACCTCACCATGGATGGGGACTTCACTACCCCAATTCAGCTGACCCAAATGATTCTCCCTCAACCCAAGGTCAAGTCTTGGATGGTGAACCTAGCCCAAAACCAAGGGTTGACCTAAACCAAGCCAAAATTGCCTCTTCCCCATTCCACTCCAAGCCATCCCCTTTACACATGGCAGCCATCAATTGACTTCACAAACATCAAGCTCTGACCCACCTGAACCTGAGGGTGACCCATGCCTGCCGGCCAGCCTCCTGGATCGCCGGAAACACCACACCCGAGAGCTCACATGTGAGCCAACACTGAAATTCCCCCTTGCTAAGTTGCCCCAAGTCCAGTAGCCATTGCAGCTGTTCTTCCCTTGCCAAGAGCAGCTGATCCCAGTCCCTAACTCCCCCTGGGAGGCCCGCCGGCCTCTCTTATTTAAACCTCACCCCTCTCGGCCATGAGGAGGTGCTGAACCAAACCTTACTGAAACCCTGCCAAAATTGCTCCAGACCACTCTCCATACTTAGAGCAGTTGATCCCCAGTGACAATTTGTCCTAATCCCCATCAACAGAGCCCAATTTCTCAGCCAAAATTCCACCCAAAACCAGGACATCTCCCAATTCTCCACCAAAGTCAAATTAAACTCTCCCACACCTGCACAAGACCAAGAGGAGAAGTTCCCTAGTGAAAGCCCCCTCTCCAGGCCACCCATCTGTTCCAGACTCCAAAGGTTGTGATCAGCTCTAGTGAAAATCAACTCTAGGAAATTCACCAGGCTAGGAGACTTCATCTGGAGCTTGCTTGGACCCAATCGAAGGTGACACAACCCTCAGATCGAAGCCACACTTCTCTGAGCAAAGGTATGGTCTCACTCTTCTTCCCGAGCTTCTGAACATTCTCCATTTTTATTGAGTCAATTTCATGCCACATAAACCGTATGGATGTGTTCGTCTTCTCGAAACAAATCCATAGAGCATAAGAACATTTAATTTGGTCAAGTATCGAGTGAGATCTTATGCCTAGAAGATGAACGGTTCTCGGGCTAGGAGGCTTGGGGACGATGAACAGATGCCTTTCATTCAATACACGCGCGGACAGACGACTCAGATGGTGTCGGACCAGGAGATGATACATGAACCGCGGGCTGCATGGCGCTGAGTCGGAAGGCGGCGCAGAATCAGGAGATGATGCGTGTGCATTCGGAGCTGCCGAGGTTGAGCTGGCGCCGCGTCACTTAAGTAGGAAAATAGGATTTTTCTTATTTATTAAATACCAAATCCATAACTTTGTGTAGAAAAATCATAAAAATAAAATAAAAATACCCTCTTGCTCAGTGAACAGAGGAGAATAATGTGGAAAAGAAATCATTTAATTTCATTGAATATTTGATTTTTAGTGATTTATTTACTCTCTGCACATTTTCAATTCTCCATGCATGTATATAATTCACCATGGCATGAGACCATAGTGGCTTTTAAGCCTCCGAATTTGGGGACATTCCCTGAATTTTCCAAAGTTAGAGGCCATCCCTATGAAGAGTTATTGATTTTTCAATTCTAGGTCATTATTCCGAGTATTTTAATTCCAATAATTAGCATATTGTGAAATAAATTCTAAGAAAATTTGAGAGGTTTCTTATGACCGGAGGACCCTAGGAAAAATAGGTTTTGAGTTAACTCACTTACAATAACCCTAATTGGCTTAAACACCCAAAATAGAACTTTAATTAATTAGAGCTAATCATACATCAAATTGACTTGAAATTAATTCCCCACTGACCTTTAGGATCAGAGGGACTCACCATAAAAGTTTGAAGTCAATTGGACTTGGTTAGCCCTACCAAATGGGTTGATTAAGCCATTTAGCCAAACTTAAACTTCAAAAATTCATAACTTTCAAAATACTTTTCAAAATTTCACCAAATTGGTTTAAGAGCCTCTCTGATATCAGGGTAATTTAAGAAAATTAAAATTGTAATTTTCTAAAAAGTTGATTTTTTGCATTATTTTAATATTTTTAATAATTAAAAATAATAAAAATCACAAAAATAATAAAATTCACCAAAATGTCACATTTTGAATTTTAATCACTTAGGAACAAACCCCATATTTTTCTTAAGTTTCTATGATGATATATTAAGTTTTAAAGCCCTAAGGTAATTTTAAAATTAAAAAAAATGTATTTTCTAGCATTTCCACTAAAATAATTCTAATAAAGCAAAGCAAAATCAGAAAATTATAAAAATTGGTTCGCTGGTTTCCTTGATATCAGAGAGATTTTTGAAAAATATAAAATTCATTTTTCAACATTTATTTTATTTTTAAATTAATTAATACTCCAAAACTCCAAATAATTATAATAAAAATAATATAATTCAAAAAATCACCAAAATTGGTCCAAGTGGTCCTCTGGTCATTAGGAATGTCCCATAATTTTCTTAAGAAAGAAACTTTCCCTTGGTCATATTATTAAATTTTCCTTGAAAATCCCCATTTTCCACCAAAAATAATTACATAAATAAATTAAGTACAAAAAAATCACATTTTTTCCTCTAATGTCTTGATTGACATATGAGTGAAGTCACATAAAAATTTCAAATTCATTTAAGCTCAATTTAGTGAGTTATGAAATTAGTAAGTTTAAAGGGCAAAATAAGTAATTAAAATTTTAACCTATAATTAAAAAATTTTAGGTTTAATTAAAAGTGTGGGTAAAATATTTGATACTAAGTTGATTTTGGATGTTTGAAACTTAGGTAATTAAAGGGTAGAAACCTACAAAATAATTTAAAAATAATTAAAAAAAACCTTAATTAAATGATTAATTAAACTTGGAAGAATAATAAAAAAATTGGAATTATTAAAATAGGGATATTATTAGGAAGAGATTTATTCTTTAATCTAAAAAATCCCTAAATTAAGCACCTCAATAACATTTAATTCCTAATTAAAATGATAATCCAAATTCAAAATTTAAAATATTAAAAGACTTAATCATTAAATTAAATTAAAGATTAAAACATTTAAATTAAATCCTTCCAAAATTTCAATTAAATTAATACTTTAACAATTAAATTAAATCATCTTTAAAATAAAAAAAAGAGATATAAAATATTAAATTAAAATTAAAAATTTAAATTTAATTTAAATTAAATTAAAACATATTAAATTAAATAAAATAAAATTAAATTAAAACATATTAAATTAAATTAAATTAAATTAAAATATATTAAACTAAATTAAATTAAACAAAATTAAATTGAAAGTAAAACTAAACCAAATTAAATTAAACTAAAATTAAATTAAATTGAATTAAATATAAAATCACCAAAGACATAAAGAATTCAAAATAAATCTAAAACAACTTGAACACTATTCCAAACTTAAACCCATTAATTGAAATTAAATTAAATCACAAATCACTTGAACATTAATTTGCCCTCAAAAGCACATGTTGTCATAACTCCTGAATGGAGTGTTAAGTGAAGTATTACTTCACTCATATTATATTCAAATGTCCTAGTTCACTGAGCAAGATAACAAAACTTGAACTCCTGGATGATTAGTTCATTTTGTATAATTAAATTCTCTTGGACTTAAAACAATCCTAGAGGTATTGAAAAGATGTTTAAGATTCATCTTAAGCACTTCCTCAATATGATAGGATGTTTATAAGAACAATTGAACTTAATTGTTCTTTGATGAAGAAAATCGTCCTTAAACCAAAACACAAGAACCTAAACGTCATAGGAGATGGCTAGCTATAGGAGTAGGACCTTGGTAGAAAACATAACCCTTCCCTTAACTTTATCTAGAAACTTGCTTTAAATGATTAAATATCCTAAATTGTGTTTAAGTGTAGCTTGGGATGATGGGAAGACCCTCCAGGTACGCTTTTATTTTATTGCAATTTACCTCCTTGCAATTTAGTTTATTGCAAATGCACTTTACTTTTTCTTACATGATAAACAACTGTTGCATGAAAACCCACACCTTTAGGATAGTCCCTAAAACTGAAACCAAAACTAAATTAAAAGTCATTACAAGATAAAATTCACCGCCACAACATTTCAAAATATAAAATAACTCAAAATTTAATCACAAATAGAACACAAAACTACAATTACAACTAAATTAAAACGTCTTATTAGATGATCGGGAATACCTCGAATGATGTAACCTACGTGTTGCTAACGGGATTTCCCACGGTCTAAATGAAAGTGTGGAACTCATTTAGTTGAGTTTAGCAAATTCATCTGGACTAAGTGAATCCGATAAAAATAACGATGTCGGAAGGATGGAACCGCTGGATCTTAACCGGTGTTGTTATAATCAATTTTAAGATTTGTTTTAATTAAAACATAAAAAACACTTGGACTTTAAGATTTCTAAAACCAACCTCTTCTCTTCTCTTTCGATTATAATCTTCTAAAACTAACCCTCTCGCAACAACAAGGAGCTCGGAGCATGGTGGGCCGCACGGCCATCGTCATCACGCAAAACCCGAGTCTACTCGAGCAAAACTTTCTTAGAATTAAATAACCAAACCATAGGACTTCGAGGTAGTTTGCTTAGTGCAACATAAATCCTCAACCTCTTGTTAGGCGTTTGTATCGCAAATTAAGCCCCAACCTGGTCTTAGGACTCCGAGGTAGCCGTTCAATACGACATAAACCCTCATATCTTCGAGGCTATTTGTATGATCATGTCATACGAATATAAGTCCTAATTAATTAAAATTGGCAGGATCAAAACATTAAATAAACATTGGGACTTTCCTAAATTCAAGCCAAACAATAGGATAGTTGGGAAATTACAGAAGTTCACTTCGAATCTGTAATTTCTCCTACCTTTCTTTCTTTGAATTCCCAAAAAAAAATGTTCCAAACTTGATTCATTCCCTATTGAAATTCTAAAATTCAATCCCTTGAAAACTTAAACTTTGAGATTCTTGAGAGCGAACTATTGATTATTATCGAGAGTTTTCTTAAGTGATTCCCGTCATTTAAGATGTAATTAACTATAGGGGCTTTCCCTTATAGGGAACTTTAAGAACCCAGGTAATATAAACCTTGCTTAATTCATTTATATTAAGCAGGGGAATTTATCGGCTTATAAAATTGGTTCGCAGACCAAACGGATGTCACAAATCTCCTAGTTTATTTAACCGAGCCTCATCATCAAACAGTGTGTCTATTCTTCGGGATAGATACGCGGTTTGTGATGAGATGCTCTTTTATATAAACTATCTGGGATGTGAGATCGGTTTGATTTCATATCTTAAAATTATTTTCAAAATTAAATACTACTTTCTAAACCATATATATATATTTAAATTAAAATTAAAATCTAAAATTCGCCGACAATTTCTGTTAGGCGATCCCTTTTTAAAATAATACACATAACCTAAAAATATGCCGACAACTTCTGGCGACTCCGCTGGGGAATAGTTCCTCTCTCCATTTTTAATCAGATAGTTCTGCTTTCAAAAAATCGGTAGTGTATCCATGTCCCTAGTGGATCAAACTACCCTTCTTCCCGTTGGAATACTATGTTCATTTCTACCTTGAACAAGTATAGCCAACATTCTCTCGGATTTAGGAGTCACTGTTTAGACACCCCTAAACAGAGAGATTTCGAGATCCTTTTACCTCATTTCTGAGGTGGGGTGGGCCCCCAATAGGTATTAGTTTAGGAGCAGTCTTGCGGGTCGAGAAGTTTCTACAAGACATTCTCTTCCTTTTCCAGTTCCTAATCAATTCCTTTACCCTTTCTACAACTCTTTTTCTTTTAATAATTCTTCGTCCTAACGAACAAATCTCTTAGAAAAACAATTATCTAAATAAATTTTCTTTTAATACCACAAATACACTAAGATAAACGAAAATGTGTTCGGACTCTTTCTTTTGCGTCATAAGTTTTACGACAAGAAGAAGCACGATTCGGGGACTAACACTCGGAATCCGCCCCGCGAAATGGAAGCCCCAAAACCGATCTTCTCCTTCGTCAACGGACCGGACTCCGGTCGTGTTCAAGGAAGAATCGCTCGATAATGGAATCATTCGATTCGGACAAGGATTCGGGGACACCGACATCAAAATCCCCGACGTCACTCTCTTTTCACTCGCAAGCAAAGTACCGTAAACCGAGAAGCCGTTGATCGAGTTTAACCTCAAGTCAACTCATGAATTCCGTCCTCTACAAAAGATTCCAACCGAGAGGAATACTCATTGTTCGCGGTATGACTGTTGTTGCTACTCCCATCGGTCTAGTTGTCTCTGTACCTACCCCGGCTTCTGCCAAACTAAAGGGGAAGGAAATTCAGAACTGCGATGAACCTGTGGAGGGTACAGATCTTCCTGTGAGACCTTCTGTTTTCGAGATCGGGTCCAGCTCGAGAATTCCACCACTAACACGGACTCAAAGGAGGAACGTGCGTAGAAGGATTGCTAGAGAAGCCGTAGCCGCCGAAGTCGCTTTCCCGAGGAAATCCCGTAACTCGCCCGAGTATACATCGCTGCCTGAATACATACCACTTTTGGGAGGAAGTAGGTTTCATCCCCTCTCCGCCATAGAGGATGAGGAAAATGTCCGCAAGATTGCTGCTGCATTACCTCAATCTGCATATTACAACGATGGCCGTAAGAAAAGGGCTAGAATTACGCCATTTGCTCGACTGCAAACCCTGATAGAAAAGTTAGCAAAGAAAGAAAATGCCCTGTATCAGAGATTTTAAGAAGGATAGGGCGGGTGCCGGCCAAATCTCGTCTTGGGCCGCGAGTAGAGCTCGCTATCGCTGCGTAAAAGCCGAATAAGAGAATGAAAGCTAGTCCACCCGTCGTTATTTCAGGACTACAAATTGGGGAGGATACCACCTTCCAGAGATTTGGTCGACTGCACCATCCGGTCCTAGACCTTCCGGCCGCTAGAAGGATGGTATGGCGTCCCACTACCGGATAATTAAGATTAAAACAACAACCTGAGAAGGAAAGTCTCGTCAGGAGACTTCGAGTCCAAAGAAAGTGCTACCGCAATGAAGGGGACTCATAAGAAGGAAACCCCACAGTTATCGCATGACAACTGCAAGGATGTACAGAAAAGACCATTAGAAGATGCTATGGAAAGGCTAATAACGGATATTCAGCGATTAGCAAGAGAAAGAGAAGAAAAATTCGGAGATGAAGTTGACTCGTCAGAGTTCATGGACGATGAATATGCAGAAATAAACATGGTTGAAACACAAGCTTCGTCAGCTTCACAAGGTGTTCCTACAGCCGCAGAAAGAGAGGAGCCGAAAGTAATGAGGATACAGCTTCAAGAGAAAGATGATACGATCGCCCAAATGACAAAAAGGATGGAAGAGATGGTCGCGGCCCTAGCCACTCTCCGAGTCGGTTCAACCCCAAAGAGAAACACCCCCGAAGTTATTCACATCGTAGACGGAGGAAAGGAGATTACATCCGTCAACGGTGATGATCAGTTAAAAAAGGATGCAACACAAAGCATGATTCCAGAAAAGGATATTAAGAGCATGGTAGAACAGCGGGTGCGAGAAGCCTTGGCACAATCAAAGAGTGGGACATCCATTCGGACGGGTAGACCTTACCCTGAAGAATTCGACGCTGTCCAATATCTGAAAGGCTTCGTACCACCTCTGTTCAAGACCTTTGATGGAACTAGAAACCCTCTGCAGCATGTTGCACATTTTCATGCCAGCTGTTGCAATGCCGGCGGAAGTGATGCTTTACTCTTCCGACAATTTGTTAGCAGCCTGTCAGGAATCGCCTTTGATTGGTATGCGGAATTACCGAACGGTTCGGTGAAGACATTTTCAGAATTAGAGAACCTCTTCATCAAGCGATTTGCCGGAGCTCGACACTACATCACTATAGGTGATTTAGTGGTAGAGAAGCGAGCCGAACGAAACTTTGGTGGACTACATACTTCGATGGAGGAATCTAAGTATGAAGTGTGAGCCACAACTACAAGAACAGCATGCAGTCGGTATTTTACTTAAGAGCATTCATGGCCCGATAGCACTTCTCCTCAAGGGATTTACTATTAAGACTTTCGAGAAGTTGTTAATCAAGGCCGGAAGCTAGCAAGAGGAGGCGAAGCAATTAAGTTTCACCGACAAAACAGACAAAGAGAAGCCCGTGAAAACTTTTGAAAAGAAGTCCGGGATCGTCGCAGCAGTCGATAAAGGCAAGCGACCAATACAAATACCGCCGGAACGGCCGCGAGCAAATTCAACGGAATTACCGACAACCCCGACCCAGCTATCGGTCATCCCGACGAGTATGAACAACCGCCTCGTCCACAACATACGTTAAGGGAGCTTCGAGCGGGGAGTATCCGTTCAAGAATGAGGCGAGTGCCGAAAATGTTCCGCGGCTCGATGACGACTCCGGATTTCCAATCGCCGGAGCCTAAGAAACCGGAAGAAGTCGACAAGAAAGGTGATCCCAACTTTTGCCCTTACCACCGGATGCTTGGACACAAGATAGAAGATTGTATTACCTTCAAAAGTTGGCTCAACGACAATCTCCGAAAAGGGAACATAACGATCCCGAAGGATTACATGAAGGAACCCCAGAAAGGAGGTTCCATCAATGTTATCTCGACGGATCTCATTGTTCCGATAGATCCCTATGCGACTGATGATGGATGGACTACCGCTTGGACAAAGTCTTCGAAGAAGATTTTGGATCGCATCCAAACCATTTCAGTGCGAGCCTCCGAAATCGAGTCGAAACGTCAGTCGGCACTATCACTTGCGATAGAAGAACCACCTCAACAAGAGACGATTGAAGAAAAGAAGAAAATTGATGAAGAAGAAAAGACCGAGACTCTTAAGGCTAGACTAGGGGCTGCTTATCCTAGGATGGTTGTTTCCGATTCGGAGAAGAAATCCCTCGAACCTCTGACTCTGTATGATTATTTGCTCACTCCAGTGGGATCTTATAATGATAAGGGTTATGGCATTGTCTACTTTTTGACTGTTTCTAATGATTATGTAACTAGCGACAACCAACCTAATCCGGATATAGATTCCGATACAAGTAACAATTCTCAAATCATACACAATCTCGACGATTACAATGATAAAGAAGACATCCACCAAGGAGGCTACGAGAGTTCAACAAGCAATGAATCTATTTGCGAGTTTCGAGGAGCTCCAGTCACAATAGAGTTAGAGCCTTCAGACTCTGAAGCTAATCCAGAAGAACTTGTCATTCCGATTCAGGAGGAGACACCAGCAAACTCAATACTAGATTCAGGAGAAATTACAGAAGTCAACTTAAGAAGTGGAAGAGTTCTACCTCCGAGAATGGGTCCAAAGGACAAAGGAAAGCAGGTGGTTGTTCAGGAAGAACCAGCCCTGGCAGAAGAAATACCCATTCGAGAAGAAATCGAGACACATGGAAATAAAGTGGACTACAACGTGCTAGCCTATCTTAGGAAATTACCGGCCAAACTAAGCATCTATGACGCTCTCATCTTATCAAAGAAGATGAGAGAAGCTCTGATCAAGGCCTTGCTTAATCCAGAAATTTTCTTAGCTCAAATGACCGGAGATTCCTTAGATGAGGTTTGCTCGTTAAAGGAACAACGAGGTGTTACCTTCACGGACAATGACCTACTACTTGGGACAACAGACCACAACCGACCGTTGTACATTTCAGTTACAATTGGGAAGTTTACACTCTCCAGAGTATTGGTGGATCCAGGAGCATCAATCAATATAATGAATCTTCAAACACTAGCATACTTGGAAATTGATGCTCGCAAGCTCGAAGTGGACAAAATGTTATTAAGAGGATTCAACCAGAAAGGAGAAAGAGCCCTCAGATCGATAACACTGCTAATGAAGACCAGTGACTTAGCAAAGACAACCGCGAAATTTCACATAATCGATTCTGAAACGTCATTCAACGCTCTACTTGGGCCGACCATGGATACATGAGAACCGGATGGTACCATCATCCCTACATCAGTGCATCAAATACTATGATGGAGGGGAACAGTGCATCAAAGGTGACTTACAACCATTCTCCGTACATGAAATTGGAATCCATGAAGATGCAACTTATTACGCACCTCCGAAGGAAACAATCTTCTCCAGAGATACCATAACAAATGAAGCAAAGGAAGTTCAGGAAGACGAAGAACCTGAAGTTCTAGTCCAATAGTCACTCACCACTCCCTTACGACAAGATGGTGAAGGTTTCTCCACAACTCGCATCCGAAGTCGAGGCCGGGGACGAGGTCGTGGCAGAGATGTTAAGACAGTTGGACAGAGTAAACCAACCATCAATGTTGATTGGGAAGATAGTTCTAAAGAAGAAAAAGAGATCAAGCAAGAAGCAGCGATAATAAGTCGGAAGAAGCTGCAATTCAGGATTTCTCTCAAAGATGAAAAGAACGAGGAATATAAATCGATGTACGAGAAGATTAACCACTATGTACATACTATGACCCTGACCCCGATCCATTCTAATAAGATCGAGGGTATGGTGGTCAAAGAGGTACGTAGCGGCGGTGCAAAGCCCATCAAATTCTATCGTGGTGCTCCTTCCTCCAAAACTGAAAACAATGTACAATTTGAAGATGTCACTTCTTCCGAATTAATGGAATTGCCTTTTGAGTGGTACTCTCCCTGTGTTCAAAATTTAATTCAGCGTGGTTTCTTACCTCGACAATGGACAAAAGGTCAATCACAACATTTTGAAAAATTATGGAATAACTCCGGTCGTCCACCCAATTCAAAACATGGTCTCGGATTCGGCACAGTAGGATCAATTAACGATACTGAATTTTGCTTGGTTGTCACTTACGAGTCTAATGAAAACTTCATGGAAACTACAGAAGAACTTGAAGATTTACAACTTGGAAACGCTCCACCAGAGTTCGAAGAAGAGATAAAATCTACAATAGATGAGTTAACGGAAGTTAACTTAGGTACTAGCGAAGAGCCTAGACCTACCTTTGTTGGCTCCTTACTCAATAAAGAAGACTCTGAAGAAATAATCAAGTTATTAATTGAATTTAAAGACTGTTTTGCTTGGAGCTACGATGAGATGCCGAGATTAGCTCCAAAGGTCGCAGATTCATAAGCTAGGAATGGATCCTACCACGTTCCGGCCGGACGAAGGTCCCGGAAGAATGCGTCTAGAAATTGAACAAGTCATAGGCGAAGTTAAAAAGCTAATAGACGCCAAATTTGTCCGTGAAGAACAATACCCGACTTGGTTAGCCAATGTGGTACCGGTCGAGAAGAAGAATGGTCGGATCGGAATTTGTGTGGATTTCGGAGACTTAAACAAGGCATGTCCAAAAGATGAATTCCCTCTACCTATCCCGAATTAATGATCGACATTGCTTCAACACACGAAATATTCTCATTCATGGATGGATCTTCGGGATACGACCGGATAAAAATGGCTCCAGAAGATGAAAAACTTACGGCATTGCTACACGGTGATGCCATTCGGAGTATATTGCTACACGGTGATGCCATTCGGATCGAAGAACGCAGGAGCAACCTACCGAGAGCGATGACAAGAATTTTTGATGATCTCATCCACAATCAAGTCAAATGCTACGTGGATGATGTGGTCATCAAAAGCAAAGTAAAGGAAAACCACCTGTATGATTTGAGAATTGTTTTCGAACGATTAAGACAATTTAACCTTAAGATGAATCCCTTAAAATGCGCCTTCGGCGTCACCTCCAGGAAATTCTTAGGATTCGTTGTCCGACATCATGGAATTGAAATCGACCTGGAAAAGATTAAAGCTATCTTAGAAATGCCACCTCCCAAAACCTTAAAACAACTACGATCTTTTCAAGGGAAGCCGGCATATCTTCGACGCTTTATCTCGAACTTGTCAGGTAGGTGTCAGCCTTTCTCAGCATTAGTTAAAAAGGATGCCAAATTTATTTGGGAAGAGAAATGCCAGAAGGCCTTCGAGGACATTAAACAATATTTAATGACACCTCCTGTCTTAGCAGCCCCAGTCTCAGGTAGGTCGTTGATACTTTATACCACGGCTTTGGACGACTCTCTCGGAGCCCTGTTAGCCCAGGTCAATGATGAGGGTAAAGAAAATGCTCTTTACTACCTAAGCCGTCGTTTACTTCCGACGGAAATAAAGTATCCCACAATTGAAAAGCACTGTTTGGCTCTGATCTTCGCCGCTCAAAAGCTCAGGCACTACATGCTTTCTCGTAAGGTCAACCTGATCTCAATATTTAATCCATTGCAATACTTGATGACCCTCCAACGCTTTCTGGCAGACTTTCCAGGTGGTCAATGATATTATTGCAATTCGATATAACTTTCGTGCCTCTTCGTGCCGTAAAGGGATAAGTCTAGCAGACTTCCTCGCGACACACCCTTTGCACGGCAGAATCTCCTCTCAATGACGACTTGCCGGATGAACAAATAATGAGCTTAGAAGACCACGATGATCGACGTTGGGAATTATATTTCGACGGAGCATCTTCAGCACACAAAGATGAAGAATCGCAAGTGATAGTGCCCGGTAAGGCAGGAATCAGACTAGTCTTTATAACACCGGAGCGGGGGATGTTAAGATACTCCTACCACTTCACAGAGCCGTGTACAAACAACGAAGCAGAATACGAAGCTCTCGTAACGGAGATTGGAATTAACTATTCAAATGGGGATAACAAACATCAACATTTACGGGGATTCGCGATTAATCATTCAACGGATCGCCGGACGGTACGGAATTTTAAAGCGAAGACTCGAGCAATACTTCCGGTATGCCATACGGTTGTTAGAACAGATTCCGAATGTGACGATCTACAAAATTCCCGAGAAGAAAACGCTTTAGCGGATGCGTTAGCTCGCCTCACAAAAGAATTTTCACGCTTGTAAGATGAATCGATAGAAGTGTCGGTTCACGGACGTTAGGTCCTATCACGGCTCGACATAGACACAATACACAAATCGAGAAAAGAAAAAGAATCGATCGCAGCGGTGACGGAAAACACGAAAGATTGGCGACGGCCATTAATAGAACTACCCGCAAACAGGAAAACTACCGGACGATAGGTCGTTAGCCCATCGGATCGAAAAGAACTTTGTCCTACGCATTAATAAACAACACGTTATACGGAAGGTCTTTCGATCAAATGTGGCTAAGGTGCCTAAGCGGGTCCGAGGCCCGTGAAATTGTTAAAGAGGTGCATTCGGGACTCCGTGGCGCTCACCGGTCGGGTCCGAAGATGAAAATGAAAATTAAAAGACTAGGGTACTACGGCCCTCGATGATGACCGGCTGCATGAAAATCGCCAAGAGCTGTCACCAATGCCAAGTGCACGGAGTGGTTCTACACCAATCTCCAAATGTGCTACATCCAGACAATTGCGTCGTGGCCATTTAAATGTTGGGGCACGGATATAGTGGGTCGATAGAACCACCATCTTCGAAAAGGACATCGCTTCATTCTTGCGGCTACGGTTACTTTTCCAAGTGGGCGAGGCGGTTCCACTCAGAGAGGTGAAAGCACACCACGTGCTACAGTTTTTCAAGAACCAAGTTGTCTACCATTTCAGAGTGCCGCGCAAGATCATCTCAGATAATGGGTCAGCATTCAGAAGCACACAAATCAACAATTTTGTCATGAGACACGGAATCGACTGGAGGTATTCAACAATTTACTATCCAAGAGCAAATGGCACAGTTGAGGCTTTTAATAAAACTCTCGTTCAAATTTTAAAGAAAACTTTGGACGATAATAAGAGAAATTGGCACGAGAAGTTATTAGAAGCCTTATGGGCCTACCGGACAACCTTCGAACTCCTACTCGAAGCTACACCTTACGCTCGCGGTGTATGGGTCCGAGGCGAGTGTTACCCTTAGAGGTCCGGCTTCCTTCACTCGAATTGCGATTTGCAAACAAAATCACGACGAAGAGAATGCCAAATTACGACTAGAGGAGTTGGAAAGCACGGAAGGGAAAAGACTTGCGGCGCGACGGAATTTAGAACTATACCGAGCTAAGATGGTTCAAGCCCATGACAGACTGGTCCGCCCGAGAACCTTGAAAGTTGGTGACTTAGTTCTCGTTCTCAAGAGACCTATCCTTACACACCGCAAGATAGGAGGAAAATTTGAACCCACATGGGAAGGGCCGTTTGTGGTTGAGGCAGTCTACTCAGGAGGCTCCTACCAGCTAGTGAATTGCCAAGGAGAACGACATATGCTTCCGATCAACGGACGATACTTGAAGAAGTATTATGCTACTTGATGTTTTGAAGGAATGAATTCTTCATCCCTAGAAGCACGGGCGAAGTAATTACTTATGACGGGGTCCGAACCCAAAAATAATAAAAAATGTGCTAAAATAAATAAAATTATGATAATAAAATTTTCCTTGTTCTCTCTTCCAAATCAAAATCTTTTTCCCGATCTTTTCCCACTTCATTCGTGTTGAATTTAAAAATACAAAAGGAATAATAAAAAAAAGAAAAAAAAAAGAAAACTTTGTCTCTAATAAACATTTTCTTAATGTTCTTGTTCTTAGTACAACCCCTGATCCTTTTCCTTGTATTTATGCAGGGAAATGTCGAACGGGCGGTTGGTCCTGAACTTTAGAAATGGCGTAAGCCTTGCACTCGATGAAAAGAGGGTGAAAGATGGAGCGATAATAGAGATTGACTTAAACTTAGCACCGGCAGGCCTGCAATACGAGGAAGGTGATTGGGTCCCAGTTGACCGAGAGGAACTGCCCAGTCAGACAATAATGATTGTGGGTGGCCCAAGCCACCCGACCCGGACGAAGAAAAGGAAAACAAACACCGAGGAGGACAAGAGAATCAAGTACGCTAGTCGCTACGGCGGAGGGCGGAGCTTGTCAGCGCCGCTCCCACAGAGATTCAGGAAGTACGAAGAGCTACTCTCACAGCAACTCAGTGAAGAAATAAAAATCGCCGTATCCTCAAGATGTTAACTAAACTAGCAGCGGACCAGCGCAACGAGATAGTCGCTACTACCAGTGCATATACTTCAAGGATACCGGTTCACCAGGAACCTGAAGAAAGCAGGCCAGCTCCGAGGATAACAGAAGGGACCAGGGAGATCTCAAGGAGATCAGAAGAAGGAAGGCTACCACGCCACCGGATAAATCCACCGGTAATGCATGACCTTGTTACGGAAGCAACCCGGAGGATGTCCCGACGGAGACCATCCCCGAGGAGCCGAGGTATGCGGGGAGAACGTGAAGGGATTGAGCCATATATCCCACGATACATCACCGAGGCCTCGCCATTTACGGATTATTCCGGAATACGAGCTAGAAAGAATGCGGAATGTCGAGAAGCAAACTTTTGAATACTTCGAGAGAATTAGAGGCGAGGAGGATCAATATACTAGAAGGCCTCGAGCTACATACGAATGTGTTCTCGGAATACGAACAACAACAAATCGTGGATCGCATCCGGGATTTGAAAAGAATGGGTCGAGCGAGTGCCGCCTAAGAGAAAACACCTACTCGGAACCCCGGAGATGGATGTCGGGGAAAGGGAGAATTACAATACAATGTGGATGTCGCTACAACTTCGCAGAAGACAGGAAGGGAAACCCACCGGGGATACTCCGTCATGGCATGGTAGATCCAATGCCACTAGTCATCAAAAGGATGGTAAAGAGAATGATAACATGGAGGGTACTGCCAGCAGATTGCATACCCAATAGTTGCATCATTTACATTTACAAGAAGGGTGACTACATACCCCCGCACATCGATCACCACGACTTTGTCAGACCTTTCTACACAGTTTCTTTTCTGAACGAATGTAATATCATGTTCGGATCTGACCTCCGGATAGCGGGCCCAGGTGAGTTCCGAGGGCCAGTAAAGATACCATTACCGGTAGGTTCCGTCATGATACTAAAGGGCAACGGAGCAGATGTCACTAAACATTGCATACCGGGAGTACCAATGAAGCGGATCTCGGTTACTTTCGGAAGGATGGATGACGGGAAAGCACCTTAGCACTTCCGGCCGGACCCGGAGCTAGAGAGCCTCCGGCCTTACGAGCTGTGAGTTACATGGAAAATATCACACCTCCAACGTACATCCATACGACATCCTTGCCAGGGATGGCTTGGAAGGTGATGTTATTGACCATGTACCTCACTATTCAGACATGGATTTCTGACAAATGCCTTTTTGGATGGATCGACAAAGATCATACATAGTCCGTTTTGAGTCTACATGGATTTTATGAGATGTATTCTAGATCGAGTTGTATGATGTATCTTCAACATGATTGGAATGAAAGTGACCATGTCACATTTTGGCCTTCACCTCTTTTGTGCAAATTGACTGGGAAATGCCATTAAAGTTAAATGAACTTCGAACAAAGAACAGAAAAGAAACAAAAAGAATAAAAAAAACTTTCCTTAAAAATCTAAAAAAAAATGATGATGAACGCCAAATCCACATGAACATTAAATGAACGATAAGACAAATTTGAATCGTTAAAGGACAAACAAAATTAACACAAATTTCAAATCAAATCTCAATCAAATTCAAATTCAACCTTCCAGATCTCAAATCAAATTTCAATCAAATTCAAATTCAACCTTTCAGATCTCAAATCAAATCTCAATTAAATTCAAATTCAACCTTCCAAATCTGAAATCCAATCCATTCTACTCTCTCCCTTGTCTGGGATGGAAGCGGTCAATTCCATTAACACGGAGCCACGAGGTTTTCGATTCGGATCTGATGGCAAGGAATTGTATCCAATCCAAACCAACAACTTTTGATCAACTCTTTTGATTGGGATATGTAGCATCTACATATTCCCTCCTAATCTGTTTCTTTCCACAAAAATCTTTTACAACTTTCATGAAATTCTCGAAACACCAAAATTCCACACTTTTCAAATCAACACTACAAATCTTTGCAAAATCAATTACCATTCAAAATCAAATTCTTGGGGTTGAGGATTTTACATCAGAGCTCGCATTGCTTTAGGTTCTTTCCCTATCGCAATGAAATATATCAAAATCAAACTTTTAGGGTTGAGGATTTTACATCCGAGACTGCATTGTTTTAGGTTCTTTCCCTATCGCAATGAAATACATAAAACTCAAATTCTTGAGGTTGAGGATTTTACATCCGAGATTGCATTGCTTTAGGTTCTTTCCCTATCGCAATGAAATACATCAAAATCAAATTCTTGGGGTTGAGGATTTTACTTCCGAGATCGCATTGCTTTAGGATTCTTCCCTATCGCAATGAAATACATCGAATCAAATTCTTGGGGTTGAGGATTTTACATCCGAGACTGCATTGCTTTAGGTTCTTTCCCTATCGCAATGAAATACATCAAACTCAAATTCTTGGGGTTGAGGATTTTACATCCGAGACTGCATTGCTTTAGGTTCTTTCCCTATCGCAATGAAATACATCAAACTCAAACTCTTGGGGTTGAGGATTTTACATCCGAGACTACATTGCTTTAGTTTCTTTCCCTATCGCAATGAAATACATCAAAATCAAATTATTGGGGTTGAGGATTTTACATCCGAGACTGCATTGCTTTAGGATTCTTCCCCTATCGCAATGAAATACATCAAAATCAAATTCTTGGGGTTGAGGATTTTACATCCGAGACTGCATTGCTTTAGGATTCTTCCCCTATCGCAATGAAATACATCAAAATCAAATTCTTGGGGTTAAGGATTTTACATCCGATACTGCATTGCTTTAGGATTCTTCCCCTATCGCAATGAAATACATCAAAATCAAATTCTTGGGGTTGAGGATTTTACATCTGATACTGCATTGCTTTAGGTTCTTTCCCTATTGCAATGAAATACATCAAAATCAAACTCTTGAGGTTAAGGATTTTACATTAAATACCGCATTACTCTGAGATCTCTCCTCATTGTAATGGTTCAATCCAATCAATTCAATTTTTTTTGAGGTTGAAGATGTTACATCTAAAACCACAAAATTCCAATTTTCATTTCAAGTTCAAATCCCTTCAAATTAATTTTAACAAACTTCAGTCTAAATTGAAACTCAAACTAAAATCTGAGCTCACACATTAAAACTTAAACTGAAATAAAATGAAATCTAAATCAAAATTCCCCCAGATCATGTGGTTTGGATTCACCTCCTTTTCCTTTCCCCAGCGAGAGTTCAGGAATCTCCAGTCTCAGAGATGTACTTGACACTCCCCAGCGGAAAATCCTAAATATTCCCAATTTCATTTTGTCCAACTACACCATGGGCCAATTTTGTCAACTTGCCCCACTTTTGTCAAAATCCCCAATTTGACCCATTTTAACCCAAAGTGAACCAAATGTCAAACCAAACCTACCCAATTGACCCAAATTCTGGTCCAATTCAATTCTAAAGTTCAATTCAACATCCCCAACACCAATCTATACCAAATCCAAGCCCAATTTGATTGATATTTGAATCCAATTTCACTTTTGACCTTAAAGCCTAATTTAGACCCATGGCCCAAACTTAGCCCAAACTAACCCAATTCAACTCCAATTAACCCCAAACCTTTTCTAAACCTTCCCTAACATCCCCATAAACAAAACACTAACATAATTTGCCCAAAATTTGGGCCCAAACCCCACTCAAATTCAACCCAAAACCAAAAACCCAATTTTGACCTAAACCCAAACTTAACCCAAATAAGCCCAAACCCCAAAATCAAAACCCAACCAAAGTCAAAACCTCTTTGAAACACTCTCGTAAACATTTCCCGACATTAATTTTACATCAATTTCAACCCTAGCCCAACATTGGCCCAAATTAGCCCAATTTGACCTACATTGGCCCATTTACCAAATCAACTCAAATTTAACCTAATTCAAACCCAAACCACCTCAAATTCATTTTAAATCACTCATGACACACCCCTAAACCAAACCAAACAATTATTTGACCCAAACTTCTACAAAATTCCCATCCATGAATTCATTCTTAAACCTAAATGGGTCATCCCCTTAAACCATGCTAAAAGCCCACCTTTACTAAGTTTTAAAAGCCCAAATCAATCTAAAGCCCACACTACAATTTCATCTTATCTTCACTCAATTAATATCACTCCCTAAGTGCTAAATCCATAATGAAAATCAAACCAAGATGGTATTATGACAAATCCCATCAAATAACCCCAAAATTTGCAAAATTTCATAAATCCTTTTCCATGAAAGTTGACTTGACTTTTCCCAAGCCAAATGTGAGCCATGAACAAGCCATTCTCAAGCCACATCAAGACATGGGGGCTTTGACTTGTCATTAGTCCACTTATGGCAAGAAGAGGGGGTTCTTTCTTAAACCTCCCTTAAACTTTTTTTATCTTAAGCATGTCACACACTAAACCATGCTTAGCCACCTCACCATGGATGGGGACTTCACTACCCCAATTCAGCTGACCCAAATGATTCTCCCTCAGCCCAAGGTCAAGCCTTGGATGGTGAACCTAGCCCAAAACCAAGGGTTGACCCAAACCAAGCCAAAATGGCCTCTTCCCCATTCCACTCCAGGCCATCCCCTTTGCACATGGCAGCCATCAATTGACTTCACAAACATCAGGCCCTGACCCACCTGAACCTGAGGGTGACCCATGCCCACCGGCCAGCCGCCTGGATCGCCGGAAAACACCACACCCGAGAGCTCACATGTGAGCCAACACTGAAATTCCCCGTTCGTCGAGTTGCCCCAAGTCCGAGTGGCCATTGTGAACTGTTCTTCCCTTGCCAAGAGCAGTCGATCCCGGTCCCTAACTTCCCGTGGGAGGCCCTCCGAGCCTCTCCTGATCTTAAACCTGACCCCTCGCGGGCCATGAGAAGGTGCTTGAACCAAACCTTACCGAAACCACCGCAAAATTTCTCCGGACCACTCTCCACACTTAGAGCGGTTGATCCCCAGTGATAATTTGCGCTAATCTCCATTAACAGAGCCCAATTTCTCAGCCAAAATTCCACCCAAAACCAGGACATCTCCCAATTCTCCACCAAAGACAAATTAAACTCACCCACACCTGCACAAGACCAAGAGGAGAAGTTCCCCAGTGAAAGCCCCCTCTCCAGGCCACCCATTTGTTCCAGACTCCAAAGTTTGTGATCGGCTTTGGTGGAAATCAACTCTAGGCAATTCACCAGGCCAGGAGACTTCATCTGGAGCTTGCTTGGACCCAATCGAAGGTGACACAACCCTCAGATCGAAGCCACACTTCTCTGAGCAAAGGTATGGTCTCACTCTTCTTCCCGAGCTTCTGAACATTCTCCATTTTTATTGAGTCAATTTCATGCCACATAAACCATATGGATGTGTTCACCTTCTCGAGACGAATCCATAGAGCATAAGAACATTTAATTTGGTCAAGTATCGAGTGAGATCTTAAGCTTAGAAGATGGACGGTTCTCGGGCTAGGAGGCTTGGGGACGATGAACGGATGCCGTTCATTCAATACACGCACGGACGGACGGCTCAGATGGTACGTGAACCACGGGCCGCATGACGCTGAGTCGGAAGGCGGTGCCGAATCAGGAGACGACGCGTGTGCGTTCGGAGCTACCGAGGTTGAGCTGGTGCCGCGTCACTTAAGTAGGAAAATAAGATTTTTCTTTTTTATTAAATACCCAAAACTTCAAAAATCCATAACTTTGTGTAGAAAAATCATAAAAATAAAATAAAAATATCCTCTTGCTCAGTGAACAGAGGAGAATAATGTGGAAAGAAATCATTTAATTTCATTGAATATTTGATTTTTAATGATTTATTTACTCTCTACACATTTTTAATTCTCCATGCATGTATATAATTCACCATGGCATGATACCATAGGGCTTTTGAAGCCTCTGAATTTGGGGACATTCCCTGAATTTTCCAAAGTTAGAGGCCATCCCTATGAATTGTTATTGATTTTTCAATTCTAGGTCATTATTCTGAGTATTTTAATTCCAATAATTAGCATATTCTGAAATAAATTCCAAGAAAATTTGGAGAGGTTTCTTATGACCAGAGGACCCTAGGAAAAATAGGTTTTGAGTTAACTCACTTAGAATAACCATAATTGGCTTAAACACCCAAAATGGAACCTTAATTAATCATACATCAAATTGACTTGAAATCAATTCTCCACTAACCTTTAGGATTAGAGGGACTCACCATAAAAGTTTGAAGTCAATTGGACTTGGTTAGCCCTATCAAATGGGTTGATTAAGCCATTTAACCAAACTTAAACTTCAAAAATTTATAACTTTCAAAATACTTTTCAAAATTTCACCAAATTGGTTTTGGAGCCTCTCTGATATCAGGGGAATTTAAGAAAATTAAAATTGCAATTTTCTAAAAAAGTTGATTTTTTGTATTATTTTAATATTTTTAATAATTAAAAATAATAAAAATCACAAAAATAATAAAATAAACCAAAATTTCACATTTTGAATTTTAATCACTTAGGAACAAACCCCATATTTTTCTTAAGTTTCTATGATGAGATATTAAGTTTTAAAGCCCTAAGGTAATTTTAAAATTAAAAAAAATGTATTTTCTAGCATTTCCACTAAAATAATTCTAATAAATCAAAGAAAAATTAGAAAATTATAAAAATTTGTTCTTTGGTTTCCTTGATATTAGAGAGATTTTTGAAAAATATAAATTTTTTTTTTCATCCTTTTTTTATTTTTAAATTAATTAATACTCCATAAATCAAAATAATTATAATAAAAATAATATAATTCCAAAAATCACCAAAATTGGTCCAAGTGGTCCTCTGGTCATTAGGAATGTCCCATAATTTTCTTAGGAACAGAAACTTTCCCTTGGTCATATTATTAAATTTTCCTTGAAAATCCCCATTTTACACCAAAAATAATTACATAAATAAATTAACTACAGAAAAATCACATTTTTTCCTCTAATGTCTTGATTGACATATGAGTGAAGTCACATAAAAATTTCAAATTCATTTAAGCTCAATATAGTGAGTTATGAAATTAGTAAGTTTAAAGGGCAAAATAGTTATTAAAATTTTAACCTATAATTAAAAAATTTTAGGTTTAATTAAAAGTGTGGGTAAAATATTTGATACTAAGTTGATTTTTGATGTTTGAAACTTAGGTAATTAAATGGTAGAAACCTACCAAATAATTTAAAATAATTAAAATAAACCTTAATTAAATGATTAATTAAACTTGGAAGAATAATAAAAAATTGGAATAATTAAAATAGGGATATTATTAGGAAGAGATTTATTCTTTAATCTAAAAAATCCCTAAATTAATCACCTCAATAACAATTAATTCCTAATTAAAATGATAATCCAAATTCAAGATTTAAAATATTAAAAGACTTAATCATTAAATTAAATTAAAGATTAAAACATTTAAATTAAATCCTTCTAAAATTTCAATTAAATTAATACTTTAACAATTAAATTAAATCATCTTTAAAATATAAAAAAAAGAGATATAAAATATTAAATTAAAATTAAAAATTTAAATTAAAAATTTAAATTAAATTTAAATTAAATTAAAACATATTAAATTAAATAAAATTAAATTAAATTAAAACATATTAAATTAAATTAAATTAAATTAAATTAAATTAAAATATATTAAACTAAATTAAATTAAACAAAATTAAATTGAAAGTAAAACTAAACCAAATTAAATTAAACTAAAATTAAATTAAATTGAATTAAATATAACATCACCAAAGACATAAAGAATTCAAAATAAATCTAAAACAACTCGAACACTATTCCAAACTTAAACCCATTAATTGAAATTAAATTAAATCACAAATCACTTGAACATTAATTTGCCCTCAAAAGCTAATGTTGTCATAACTCCTAAATGGAGTGTTAAGTGAAGTATTACTTCACTCATAGGATATTCAAATGTCCTAGTTCACTGAGCAAGATAACAAAACTTGAACTCCTGGATGATTAGTTCATTTTGTATAATTAAATTCTCTTGGACTTAAAACAATCCTAGAGGTATTGAAAAGATGTTTAAGATTCATCTTAAGCACTTCCTCAATATGATAGGATGTTTATAAGAACAATTGAACTTAATTGTTCTTTGATGAAGAAAATCGTTTTCAAACCAAAACACAAGAACCTAGACGTCATAGGAGATGACTAGCTATAAGAGTAGGACTTTGGTAGAAAACCATAACCCTTCCCTTAGCTTTATCTAGGAACTTGCTTTAAATGATTAAATATCCTAAATTGTGTTTAAGTGCAGCTTGGGATGACGGGAAGACCCTCAAAGTACGCTTTTATTTTATTGCAATTTACCGCCTTGCAATTCACTTTATTGCAAATGCACTTTACTTTTTCTTGCATGATAAACAACTGTTGCATGAAAACCCACACCTTTAGGATAGTCCCTAAAACTGAAACCAAAACTAAATTAAAAGTCATTGCAAGAAAAAATTCACCGCCACAACATTTCAAAATATAAAATAACTCAAAATTTAATCACAAACAGAACACAAAACTACAATTACAACTAAATTAAAACGTCTTGTTGGATGATCGGGAATACCTCAGATGATGTAACCTACGTGTTGCTTACGGGATTTTCCACGGTCTAAATGAAAGTGTGGAACTCATTTAGTTGAGTTTAGCAAATTCATCTGGACTAAGTGAATCCGATAAAAATAACGATGCCGGAAGGATGGAACCATGGGATCTTAACCGGTGTTGTTATAATCAACCTTAAGATCTGTTTTAATTAAAACATAAAAAACACTTGGACTTTAAGATTTCTAAAACCGAACTCTTCTCTTCTCTTTTGATTACAATCTTCTAAAACTAACCTTCTGCAACAATAAGGAGCTCGGAGCATGGTGGGCAGCACGACCATCGTCTTCAGCAAAACCTGAGTCTACTTCAGCAAAACTTTCTTAGAATTAAATAACCAATCCATAGGACTTCGAGGTTGTTTGCTTAGTGCAACATAAATCCTCAACCTCTTGTTAGACATTTGTATTGCAAATTAAGCTCTAACTGGTCTTAGGACTTCGAGGTAGCCGTTCAATACGACATAAACCCTCACATCTTCGAGGCTATTTGTATGATCGTGTCATACGAATATAAGTCCTAATTAATTAAAATTGGCAGGATCAAAACATTAAATAAACATTGGGACTTTCCTAAATTCAAGCCAAACAATAGGATATTCGGGAAATTACCGAAGTTCACTTCGAATCTGTTATTTCTCCTACCTTTCTTTCTTTGAATTCCTAAAACAAAAATGTTCCAAACTTGATCCATTCCCTATTGAAATTCTAAAATTCAATCCCTTGAAACCTTAAACTTTGAGATTCTTGAGAGCAGAATTATTGATTATTATCGAGAGTTTTCTTAAGTGATTCGTGTCATTTAAGATGTAATTAACTACAGGGGCTTGCCCTTATAGGGAACTTTAAGAACCCAGGTAATATAAACCCTGCTTAATTCATTTATATTAAGCAGGGGAATTTGTCAGCTTATAAAATTGGTTCGCAGACCAAACAAATGTCACAAATCTCCTAGTTTATTTAACCGAGCCCCATCATCAAACAGTGTGTCTATTCTTCGGGATAGATACACGGTTTGTGATGCGATGCTCGTTTATATAAATTATCTGGGATGTGAGATCGGTTTTATTTCATATCTCAAAATTATTTTCAAAATCAAATACTACTTTCTAAACCATATATATATTTAAATTAAAATTAAAATCTAAAATTCGCCGACAATTTCTGTTAGGCGATCCCTTTTTAAAATAATACACATAACCTAAAAATATGCCGACACTCAGCAAAAGTAGATGGTCTAGAAGTAGAAGCTCTACTTGAAGTAGATAATGAACTAGAAGGTGCAGTGGAAATCTTACCTCGCAGTCGATCATAAATACTGACACTTTCTCTTCCTATAGGCTTTATCGACTTGAACTTTTCCTCAGAAAGCTCAGCAACTACTCCAGAACTTTGACATAGAGAATAGATCAGAGATCGAAAACCAAGTCCAATAGAAGTGCTAGAATGAGCAGTAGCCTCTACAGAATCATAAATTATGCTCCCTACATCAATAGACTTCCTCTCTGGAATGCAGTAGTTAAGAATAGCTCTATCTTTGGTAACCTCACTCAGATGATTGGATGGAACGAGACGAGCAGAAATAAAGTAGTGTCATGCCTTTGAAACATTATTAAGCTTAGAAGATGAAAAATTTGCCCTTTTTTCGTTCTGAATCTTCCTGACTCCAGTACTATCAGTCAGGTAGGCAATGATCATATCCAAATCTCCCTCAGATGGAGATAATCCTGAGTAATAACACTCTATGTTTGGTGGCAGGTCATAGAAAATGTTGATGCGTTCATGAGTGCATCATACTCCAAATCCTTAAACGAAAATCTCATATTCTTCAACATCCACGAAATTAGCATAAAACTCTCTAACAATTAGGATAACGACAACAGTAGTAAATATAATCATTGCTAATTGAGCACAATGATAGTCTCCTCAATTCTTCCTCCAGGATTGTAAAAAATTCGCTCTGAGATAAATTTTTGAGTCGTAGCAAAATCATTGTAACGGAAGAGTGCAGCAGCGGTGACGAACTTGCTACTATCAAAATTTTCTCTTTCCTTTCCTCGCTTAGATTTGGGTGCCATCTAAATGGGAAATAAAACGCGAAATAAATTCAACTGATCTAGGAAAATAAACTAATTTAAGCTTTTCAAACTTGAAAGAGCTTAAAAACTCATGGATTTAACCATAAAAATCAAAATTTTTCTCAAAATTTTGGGTTTTCTCAATGAGAGCAAATTCCATGGTGAAAATCAAAATTAATGAGTTTAGAATGTTGATCTGACCTGGACATGAAGATATCGGGTGATTTCAAGCTCAAAAACTTGAAAATCCGGCTTAAAATGGGATCTCTAGGTGGTATTTTCGCGAAAAACTGTGGAGAAGTGATACACCTAAAATATTTAGTATTTTTTATGCACATTTTTATACCTATTTTTAATGATATTGCACTTTAATGGAAGGTATTTTATGTTTTTCTTGCAGGTATGATGAAAATGGATGGTCATGATGAAAGGAGCAAAATTGGATCAAATTTGGAGCAAAAAAAAAAAATCAAAAATCAAAATTTTGGCACTGGTGGCTAAGCGCCACTGGGCCGGTGCTTAGCCGCCACAGTTAAAAATCGAAATCTTCACGTATTTGGCGCCAATTTCAAAGGGGATGGGATGCAACTCTTGGTGATAACTACCATAACTTCCTTTGGGCGGCAAGTTTGAATGAAGGAGTGTGTTCCTTGGTAGAAACATTGAATCTGGACACATTTTGAAGAGACACCAAGGCACCTTTTGATTTACTATTTAAAGAGAGTCTTAGGAAAGATTAGGAGACTCTTCCTTTGAATTTTGAAGGGTTCTTTCCTTCTTTCTTTTGTTCTTCCACTGCATTTTAAGAGTTTTTATTTTAGAGTAGAAGTAGAGAGTGGATAAAAGGGTCGGAGTGAAGTCTTCTTCTTCCCACTTCTTTTCTTTCTTTTAGTTTAATTTTTATTAAAGTCTGAAGTCTGTATTCTGAGTCATCGGAGTTGGGAGACTTGCTCTGAGGAGTAGTTTAGCGAAGAGTCAATGTTTCAGAGGAACTTCCTTAGTTTTGTGGAGAGGATTTTCAGAGAAGTGTTTACTTTTAATCTTTTTATTAATACTTGCTTTTGTTTGTTATTTTTCTTATTATTTTTAATTTTAAATCAATGTGTTTTTGTATTTTCTCAATTTATTCTGAGTAGTTTACTTTGTCTTTTTCTTTCTTAAATGAAGAAGTAATTAATTTACAAAGAATTATTGTGGAAAGTATAAGTGTTTAAAAGTTGGAAGAAGTTGTGAAGATTGATTCTAAAAACTTTGTTTACTTCTTAATTTTGCCTGTTAAGTTGTAGAATTTCTTGAGATTATGTAAGATCCAATGCGATATTGTCTCATAAAAGTTAGTAAGAATCACATGCAATTATATGGGTGAGAATTGTAGTTCATATAATTTAATGTAATATTAGAAGATATATTTATGGAAGGGAGTAAAATTAGAGGATATTAGAGTGACAGGCCAAAACCCCCTAATTTGGTTTAAAGTTTTGAGTTTTGTTATGAGAAGTTAACCCCCAAGTGGTGGGAATCGAGGGAACTCTAGAGTGAGAGACTGGTATCTTCCCTGCCTATCCATTTTCAAAATAATAAAAATTTTAAATTAACCTATGTTCTTCATAGAACCAAGTAAGGGTAAAGAACACATTTGCTTCTATATGTCACAACAAATTTGAATACTTCCACAACAATACTTTAAGAATTATTACTACTTCATTAAAGGAAAGAAAAAGATATTCTAGTTAATAGTATTTTACATCTAGTGTTATTAGTTATTTTAATTTTAATTTATTTCTTAATCTTTTAACGAAATTTCGAAAGACATATCAACTTTCAAAACTATTCAAAATAAAGACATACTTTTTCAAAAACAATTAAAGAAAGTAAAAAGATAATTTTTTTATTCCTTTAAAGATTTTATATTTTCACTGTGGGTTCGATATCTCGTGGCTTAATCAGAAAGTGCTATATTACTTGATAAACGATACGTATACTTGCGTAGTATTCCATATTATAAAATCATAATTTTCATATCTAAATCATCAGCGCATATATTCCTAGTGGCCCAAGTTTTTGGTGTTGTTTTCCAGGAATCAAGTTTTTAGCGTCATTACATTTAAAGGACAGTATCAAGTTTTTGGCATAGTTACATTTATCGGGGATCAAGTTTTCGGCAGCCGTTGCCGGGGAAAATTAATTAATTGCATTTTAAAGAGAATTAAAAAATTTTAAATTTTTACTTTTCTTTGTTTTTGTTAGTGTGTTGTGTTTTGTTTTTTTTTATTGTTATATGCATAGTTTAGGTTCTGAAGTACTTGTGCCTTACGATTCTGAATTAGAAAGAGCTATCAGAAAAATCAAAAAAATCAAAAAAATTAAAAATACAGAAAAAGATAAAAATATTCAAGAAATGGCAAATCATCAAAATCAAAATGTTGGCAACAATTAAGAATTAAGACCTTTAAGATATTATGTTAACCCTACAGTAGATGAACTTCGTGGTAGTGATCCATGAAAAAAAATACCTATTTTTATGCCTTGATTTTTATTAATTTCTAAATATATTATGCTTTAATGAAAGGTATTTTTGTGTTTTTGGATGTAGGTGATGTAAAAAAGTCCAAAAAAGGAAAAAGGGTGAAAAAGGAGCAAAAAAGGAGCAAAAAGGAGCAAAAAGGAGCAAAAAGGAGCAAAAATGGAGCAAAATACAAGAATTATAAAAAATTATGGCCTGGCGCCTAGGCGCCAGAAGTTGGCGCCTAAGCGCCAGACTCGATACAGAAACTGTCAAGTTTTTGATGACTTTTGGACGGTTATTTTGACGGAGTGAGCGGTTATTGGACATTCTAGAAGACTGGCAATTGTTCCTTGATAATATGACATATGATACATAGCATTTGGACGCTCTAAAACGGTTTTAATCTCGAAGAGGTGTGAGCCAAAGTGAAGAGGTACGAAGAACTGGAAGCGGTGTCCGGCGCCTAGGCGCCAAACCGACCTTCTAGAAGATTCATTGAATTAGGACATGTTTTGAAGAGGTGCCTCAAGGCAACCCTTGAAGCCTATAAATAGGAGTCCACTCCTTCAGAAAGGAGGGCCCCCATTGTATCCCTTATCTCTTAGCCACTTTAGGATCTCTCATCCTTAGAGAGAGAAATAGAGAGAGAAATTTTGGGCCACTTTTATTTTGTTTAGTGAGTTTATTTTCAAGTTGTTGCATCTGGAGTTCATTACACTGTAGAGTCAGTAGGAATCAGAAGATTTGTAGAAGGAATATTTGAGATAAGTATTTTATTTTTGATTCAAAGTTTATTTATTATGTATTTCTATTTAAATTCAATGTGTTCTGAGTAGTTAGTTTAATTTCTTCCTTCAATTATGAAAAGATAAATAAGATAATATAAAATTCGATGGAGAATTGAAAATCAAAATTTTTTTATAACATTGTGATGATATTAATACCTGATCTTACTTTACTTTTTAAATTGGCCATTTAAATTGTTAAAACCTGTTGAAGAGTTTTGAGACCTAGAAGGAGAAGAACTCTTAACTTGTAGATGTCACATGAATCCTTGGGTTGTCGAAGGCCATGCATGGGCTATTCAAGGTGAAGTGCAAATAAATAGGAAGATAAGATTTAAAGGGCATAGAATTTATAAGTTTTTAGAGTGACAGACTAAATTCTTATAATTTGATTTATAGATAAGGAAATGGTCAATAGTAGGGCCGACCATAGCCACCCTTGGACATCTAGTAGTGTAAGCCTAGATTAACCCATTCTACTAACAATACATCCGGACTGATACGTAGATTAGCCGATGTTCTTTGCGCTCGGATTAAAGGGTAAAGAATAGGAATGTTTCTATTTGGCACAATACCATAAAATAGATTCTCCAACGAATATTAAATTATCTTAAAAATCTTGGATTAATTGAAAGGAAGAAAGCTATTTGTTTTATATTGTTTTCACAAAATCATTTTCTTATTATTGTTTTCTTTATCTGCATCTAGTAAATTAAAAGTAATTTATAGTTATATTAAAATACAAAAAGATTTTGAAATACAATATTTAAAAAATTATTACCCTTTTTACCCGTGGGATCGATACTGGGGTCTTTGTTTCAAAGCCCTTTATTACTTGAAACGATACGTATACTTGCGTAGTACCCAAAAAGTATATAAAATATTTTCCTTTAAAATTATATTTTGTTATATAAACATATATTTAAAAAGTATTAATCACTAACGGGCTAGCATTCAGTAGTAATCAAGTTTTATTTAATGCTATTGCCGTAAATTAAAATTTGGTACACATCTATATAGCAAGTTATTCCGGGTCAAGTGTTTCACGCCTTTGTCAGAAATTAAATTTTCTAGCAGTGGTAAGAAATTATTGTATCTGGAAATACAAAAATCGGGTCAGGTAGTATTCAAAACCTTTTTGTAGCTGCTAATTCGTTTGAGCTTAAACCTGCTATTATCCAATTGGTGTCTAATAATCGGTTTGGGAGAGCAACAACTGTAGATCCTATTTTGCATCTTGCTAATTTTCTAGAGTTGTGTGCTACTTTTAAATATGATGGTGTTTTGGATGATGCTATTAGACTTAGACTTTTTCCTTTCTCACTAAGAGATAAAGCTAAAATGTGGTTACATTCGTTAGCACCTGGATCAATAAGAACTTGGGGTGAACTGTCACAAAAATTCCTTGCTAAATATTTTCCATCATCTAAGACTGCTATGTTAAGAAATGATATAATATCTTTTTGTCAGTTTGAAGGGGAATCAATATATGAAGCGTGGGAAAGATCCACATCATGCGACACCAGATTGGTTAATAGTTCAAACTTTTTATAATGGATTAGTTGGATCTTTTAGATCAATCATCGATGCTTCTTCTTTGGTGGATCATTAATGTCTAAACCATTTTCTGATGCTTATGCTTTAATTGAAGAAATAGCTACTAATAATTTTCAATGGCCTTCTGAAAGGTTAAATCTTAAAAATGTAGCCAGTGTTTATGAAAATGATGCTTTTACAATGTTAGCAAATCAAGTTGCTGCTGTATCTAGGAAGATAAACCAATTTGGGATGATGTTTTCTCAGCCAAATCTCATGATTGTAGAAAATTCATTAGGCAAAATGGTTGATTCTTATTTTTCACCAGAAACTGTGAATGCTATAATCATACCTAACAACCCATAATCCAATTTTTATAACCCAGGTTGGAAGAATCATCCAAATTTTAACTGGAATAACAATAATCAGGGTGGTGTTAATCAACAATGGGAGAACACCCAAGTAAACCCATTGGGGAATTGGAACAACCAAGGTAATAATAATAATAGATTAACTTATCCTTCAGGTTATAACAATGCTTTACAAAATAAGGAGAAGAATTTGTTTATGGAAGAAGTAGTATCACATATGGAAAATCAATTACAAATTCAAGGAGCAACGATCAAAAATATTGAAAATCAATTGGGACAAATTGCAAATGCCTTAAGTAATAGATCCCAAGGAATCCTTCCAAGTAATATTGAAGTGAATCCAAGAGAAAAGAATAAGAACAAGTGAAAGCAATTCAACTGAGAAGTGGAAAAGAATTGGAAGGTAGAGTTAAAAAAGAAAGTGAAGTAGAGAAAGAAAAAAAATGAAAGACCTAAAGAGGACGCTCCAAAAGGTTTTGAAAGACCTATTTCTCCACTTAAGGTTGATTTAGAAAAACCACCACCTCCATTTCCTCAGAGACTTTGTCAACAAAAGTTGGATAAACAATTTTCAAATTTCTTAGAGATATTAAAGAAGCTTACTATCAATATTCCATTTGCTGAAGCCCTAGAACAAATGCCAAGCTATGCAAAATTTATGAAGGATATTCTTAATAAAAAGAGGAAGTTTGAAGAAAATGAGATTGTTGCACTTAGTGAGGAGTGCAGTGCGATAATTCAGAAAAAGCTTCCTGCAAAACTTAATGATCCTGGTAGTTTCACAATTCCATGTGCAATCGGAGAAAGATTCTATAGAAAAGCTTTATGTGTTTTGGGTGCAAGCATTAACCTTATGTCTCTATCAATATTTAAAAGACTGGGACTAGGAGAAATAACCCCAACTACTATAACTCCTCAATTAGCAGATCATTCGATCATATATCCTAAAGAAGTTATAGAAGATGTTTTTGGTAAAAGTGGATCAATTTATTTTTCCTGTAGATTTTAATGTGTTAGATATGGAGGAAGATAAAGATATACCTATAATTTTGGGGAGACCTTTTCTAGCTACAGGCAGAGCCATGATAGATGTGCAAAGAGGGGAATTAATGATGAGGGTTAATGATCAGACTGTTACATTTAATATTTCAAAATCGATGAAATATCCTGCTAGAGGTAAAGAAGATGAGTGTTATAGAATGGATGTTATTGAATATTTAAGTGAATGTCATTTCAAATCAATTTAAGAAGAAAAAGTTGAAAGAGAAGAATTTGAATATAAGCAATAAAAGGAGTTATTTGATTCTGAAGATTTTTAAGATGAAGATTTAAAGTATGTTCTTGAAAGTTTTGAAGTGTTGGATATGACTGAGAAAGATAAATCTTATGGTCCGTCATTTGAAAACCTCCTGAACTTGAGCTAAAAATGCTTTCTGATCATTTGAAGTATGTTTTTCTAGGTGAATCCTCAACCTTGCCTGTTATAAATTCCTCTCAATTAACTGAAAAAGAAGAAGAGAGTTTACTTGAAATTTTGAAGAAGCACAAGAAAGCCTTTGGATGGACAATTATTGATATTAAAGGAATCGGTCCTTCAATTTGTATGCATAAAATTTTATGGAAAATAATTGCAAACCGCGGGCTGATCCTCAAAGGAGATTAAATCCTATCATGAAAGATGTTGTCAAGAAAGAAATTTTAAAATGGTTGGATGCTGGAATTATCTACCCTATTTTAGATAGTGCATGGGTTAGTCCTATTCAATGTGTTCCTAAGAAAGGAGGAGTAACTGTGACTGTTAATGAAAAGAATGAAATGATACCAAGATGACAAGTTACAAGGTGGCGATTATGCTTTGATTATAGAAAGTTAAACTTTGCCACAAGGAAAGATCATTTTTAACTCTCTTTTCTAGATCAAATGTTGGATAGACTGGTTGGGCATAAATACTTTTGTTTTTTTGAATGGATATACTGGTTACCACTAAATTCAAATTGCTCCTGAGGATCAAGAGAAAACTACATTTACCAATCCTTATGGTATGTTCGCTTTTAGAAGAATGCCCTTTGGTTTATGTAATGCCCCTGCTACATTTCAGAGATGTATGATAGCTATTTTTTGTGATTTAATTGAAAAAGGGATTGAAGTTTTTATGGATGACTTTTTAGTGTTTGGAATTTCATTTGAATCATGTTTAGAACATCTATCAAAAGTTCTAAAATGCTATGAAGAAACTAATTTGGTCCTTATTGGGAAAAATGACAATTTATGGTAGCAGGAGGAATTGTCTTAGACATCAGAATTCAGAAAAAGGTTTGGAGGTAGATCCTGCAAAAATTAAAGTTATATCTAATTTACTTTTCCCAACCAATGTAAGGGAAATTAGAAGTTTTTTAGGACATGCTGGATTCTACAGGCGTTACATCAAAGACTTTTCAAAGATTACAAAACCTTTATGTCATTAACTGGAAAAGAATGCAATTTTTAATTTTGATGATGACTGCCATAAAGGTTTTTAAACATTAAAAGAAAAATTAATCACTGCACCTGTAATAATTTTACCAAATTGGGAAAAAACTTTTGAATTAATGTATGGATAGAAATTCTAGTATTGTATTAAATGTTATGTTTGTTTTAATATAAGTTTGTGTTTTTGTGAAATTTGTGTGGAATCAATGGTTATTTAACTTTGATTTGGAGTATTTGAAGATTTGTGGGGAGAAATAATTATTCTGGAGTAATTAAGGGTAATTAACAGAGTGATTTAGTGCATATACCTTAATTATGAACATTTGGGTACTGGCGTCTAAGTGCCAGAGTTCCGGCGCTTACACGCCAGATTTTGCTGCTAAGCGCTGAAAGTTCGCGCTTAGGCGCCAATTCACGAAAATTGGTCCTCGAAAGTTAAAAACCTGAAAATTGCCATTTTCAACCGCCCCATCATCTTCAACCTTCGTTTACCGCGAAAGAGGAGCCTAGGGTATCATTTTGTGGATCATTTAAGAGCCGATCTCAACAAAAATTGTTAGATTTGAATTCCTTGAGTAAGAGCACTACTCCTAAGTAAAAAATTTTTGATTTTCACCATGTATTTTGAGTACATTATGGAAAATCTTAAAATAACTATTCATGGTGAAAATTTGAGAAAAAACTTGAGAAATTGCTTGGATTTAGTGAAAATATCTTTTGGAAGATAATTTACCAAATTTAGTTTGATTTTGGAATTTATGGTGAAATATTTCGTGAATTTTTAGAGATGGCTCCAAAGTCAAAGCGTGCACGAGAAAAGACAAGATTTGATTCTGACAAATTTGTTAGTATGAGAGCTGAGGAACGATACGTCGATGCATTGTAGTCACGTAAGTTGATTCCTGAGCGTGTATTTAGTAAGCTAGGAGAGGTGATTGAAGATATGATTGCTAGAAGAAACTGGGAGAATTACTATTGCTACTCCACTGTTGCTGTTGTTTCTGTGGTTAGAGAATTTTATGCAAATTTACCTGTTGCAGAAGAGAATCAAGTGATGGTTAGAAGGCAGGAGGTCAACCTTTCTTCTGGTGCAATCAATACCTTTTTATGGACTACCTCCTGACATGTTCTGTTTTTATTCTAACTATCATCCTTCGGAAGGAGTATTAGATGAGATCATGGAATTTCTGACTGATAGAAGAGGATTATGGAAAATAACAAATAATAGAAGAGTGAACTTTCATGCTTCCAAATTGAATGCCATTTCTAAGACGTGGCATTATTTTATCTCATCTAAATTGTTACCTTCGAGTCATACTAGTGAAGTAACGAGAGAAAGAGCTGTGTTGAACCATTGTATTCAGCAAGGGAAGCCTATTGACTTTGGAAGTATAATTTATGATTATGTTTTGAACTGTGCTAGATCAACCACTACTGCGGTTATGCGATTTCCTTCCTTGATTCATTCACTATATGAACGATGCGGGTGAAGTTTGAAACACGGGAAGAGGTACTTCAGCCATTGAGACCAATTACTAGTGTAAACGTTGGTGCTTACAACTTGTACATTCAGAGTTTGGTTGGAGAGGAGGATTTGGTAGGGCTTCTACTGCTTCTGCTTCTGCTACATCTACTTCTCGTGCTACTATTTCATGTGCTTCGTCATCTACTGATTTATAGACTTGTTTATTAACAAAAATTTTGAAAAAAATGAGTCTTACTCGAGAGCATATGAAAGATATGGATGGTAAGCTGGATAATGTTGAAAGATATATTATAAAACATGATGAATATGAGGAGAATTATCAGCAATATTTGGATAGACTGATTAAAGGTGATCAGAGTGCTGAGATGCCCCCTCATCCATTCTACATACCTTATGTGTCATCCAGGGATTGGAACAAGCAGGATGATGATGATGATGAGGATGATGAGTAGTTTTTTGTTATTTTTTTTGTTGTGGTGTTGTTATTGATGTATGTTTGTTTTGTTACTATTTAATTTCATTATGTGTGATGTGAACCTTGATAGTATGCAAATTGTAGTTGTACTATTTTTCTGTTATGCATATTCAGATGTATTGTTGTTGTTGTGTTGTTGTTTTATATGTTGCTTTGTGGTAGTGTGTGAAATAGTAAATATTTTTTATGTGTATGTTTTGTCAGAGTTTTTAGTTGTGTGTACTTTAATTCAAGAACTGTTAGGAGATTATAAACCACTATTAGGAACTTCTACTTAGGAAACTACATGTTTAAAATTTTTCAAAATTCCACTTCTATCTGTTATCTATATCAGTGTGTTATTTTAGTTGGTGTGTATTTGCTTTGAAAACCTCCACTACTGTAGAAGTCTTTTTGAAATTTTTACTTTTTTATGTATAAAAAAAATATGTTTTGAAAAACTAAATTTGATTTCATTTTACTCCTGTTATTTAAATTGTTATACTTGCATATTAGGTTATTAAAAATTCCTGCAAGCGTGATATGTCAGTTTTTATTTCTCACCCATATATCATTTCTTATGCTTAAATGTTTTATCTTAATTAAAAAAATTAAAGTTTGGGGGGGATTTATTTTTAAAAACAAAGATTTTCAAAAACTTAAAATTTTCTTTGATTCTCAAGAATACTTAAAATAAATCATATTTCTGATTGAGAACCATTATGTACATGAAGTTATATTAGGGGAACAAAATTTTGAATATAGAAATGAATAAAAGAATTTAGTTAAAATTTATATTAATTATGAAAAACTTAGAGTTAAAATTTCATTAATGAAGAGGTGTTAAATAAAATTAAACTATCTTTAGTAAGAAGTTTTGTATTTTTGGATAAATAAAAGATTTGACTTTTATTCTTCAAAGCTTAAATTTCTTTTATTGAAGAATAATTTTCAAATACTATTATTATGATTTTTATGTAAAAGATGTATATCTGACCTTTATTTTAAATGGAAGGGTGGAATTAAAAATCATTAAAGGCCTATCTAGATATAGTAATCTTTGCCTGATAAAAAAAACAAAAAGAAGAGAAAAAGTGAAAAATAGTATATGAAAAGGGAGGCGAAGCATGAGGATTTTAGGGCCGAATCAAAAATTGGTTTCATACCTAAAGTTTAAGATTTAAGTTCAGAGAAAATCTAAAGCTTAAAGTTATAATATAGTAAGTAAAATTATTATCAAATAAAGATTTTTAAGTGAGAAAAATAAGTATTTGAGTTCTATATTTTTAAGAATCTACAAATATTTCTGAAATAAATAGAAACTTATATTTGTCATTTTCCTTTACTTAAGAACTTTCTAAACTTTAAGTTGGTTTTAATTATTGAAATTTTTTTCTAAATTGGACTATTCCATTTCTAGAACAAAATTTTGTTATCTTCCTCAGAAACTCATTACATAATTTGTATGCTAAAATGTTTTACGAGATTAACTGTCACTTAAGGACAAGTAACATTTTAAGTTTGGGGTATTTTGATACACCTAAAATATTTAGTATTTTTTATGCACATTTTTATACCTATTTTCAATGATATTGCACTTTAATGGAAGGTATTTTGTGTTTTTCTTGCAGGTATGCTGAAAATAGATGGTCATGATGAAAGGAGCAAAATTAGATCAAATTTGGAGCAAAAAAAAAATGAAAAATGAAAATTTTGGCACTGACGACTAAGCGCTGCTGGGCCGACGCTTAGCCGCCACAGTTAAAAATTGAAATTGTCATGTATTTGGCGCCATTCAGAGGGGATGGGATGCAAATCTTGGTGGTAACTACCATAACTCCTCTGGGCGGCAAGTTTGAATGAAGGGGTGTGTTCCTTGGTAGATACATTGAATCTGGACACATTGTGAAGAGACACCAAAGCACCTTTTTGTTTACTATTTAAAGAGAGTCTTGATAAAAATTAGGAGACTCTTTTTTTGCATTTTGAAGGGTTCTTTCCTTCTTTCTTTTGTTCTTCCACTGCATTTTAAGAGTTTTTATTTTAGAGTAGGAGTAGAGAGTAGAAAGGAGAAAAGGGTCGGAGTGAAGTCTTCTTCTTCCCTCTTCTTTTCTTTCATTTAGTTTAGTTTTTATTGAAGTTTGAAGTTCGTATTCTGAGTCATTGGAGTTGGGAGACCTGCTCTGAGGAGTAGTTTAGCAAAGAGTCAAAGTTTCAGAGGAACTTCCTTAGTCTTGTGGAGAGGATTTTCATATAAGTGTTTACTTTTAATCTTTTTATTAATACTTGCTTTCGTTTGTTATTTTTCTTATTGTTTTTAATTTCAAATCAATGTATTTTTGTATTTTCTCAATTCATTCTGAGTAGTTTCCTTTATCTTTTTCTTTCTTAAATGGAGAAGTAATTAATTTACATAGAATTGTTGTAGAAAGTATAAGTGTTTAAAAGTTGGAAGAAGTTGTGAAGATTGATTCTAAAAACATTGTTTACTTCTTAATTTGGCCTGTTATGTTGTAGAATTTCTTGAGATTATGTATGAACCAATGCGGTATTGTCTCATAAAAGTTAGTAAGAATCACATGCAATTATATGGGTGAGAATTGTAGTCCATATAATTAAATGTAATATTAGAAGATATTTTTATTGAAGGGAGTAATATTAGAGGATTTTAGAGTGACAGACTAAAACCCACTAATTTGGTTTGATGTTTTGAGTTTTGTTATGAGAAGTTAGCCCCCAGGTGGTAGGAATCGAGGGAACTCTAGAGTGAGAGACTGATATCTTCCCTACATAACCATGTTCAAAATAATAAAAATTTGAAATTAACCTATGTTCTTTATAGAACCAAGTAATGGTAAAGAACACATTTCCTTCTATCTGTCACAACAAATTTGAATACTTCCACAACAATACTTTAAGAATAATTACTACTTCATAAAAGGAAAGAAAAAGATATTCTAGTTAATAGTATTTTACATCCAGTGTTATTAGTTATTTTAATTTTAATTCCTTGCTTAACCTTTTGAGGAAATTTCAAACGACAAATCAACTTTCAACACTTTTCAAAATCAAGACATACTTTTTCAAAAACAATTAAAGAAAGTAAAAAGATAATTTTCTGATTCCTTGGAAGATTTTACATTTTCCCTGTGGGTTCGATATCTCGGGGCTTAATTAGAAAGTCCTATATTACTTGATAAACGATACGTATACTTGCGCAGTATCCCATATTATAAAATCATGATTTTCATATCTAAATCATCAGTGCATATATTCCTAGCGGCCCAAGTTTTTGGCGCTGTTTGCCGGGAATCAAGTTTTTAGCGTCGTTACATTTACAGAAAGTATCAAGTTTTTGGTTCAGTTGCATTTATCGAGGATCAAGAAGGAATCTTAGGAGTCAAAAATGGCGTGGAGGGGGGGTGTTTAAGAAGATGAGTTTTTGGGTTCAGGCCGAACCGGCGCTTAGGCACTGAATTCTGGTGCCTAGGCGCCAGACTCGCCTTTCCAAAAAAATTCGATTTAAATTTTATATTTTCCACCAAATTTTATCAAGTTTGACTCCTAATTACTCTTATGAAAGTATTAATCCAATTTATATCCTCCAAATATTTTCACAATCAATTTAAAATAATAGTATAGGTCCACAAAAATGTATCCAAATTCTTCAATTCTAATACCTAACTTCTATTCCAAATTCAATAACTTTCAGTACAAGACTGTATCAAGGTTCATTGTTTTATAAATAACACAAAAAACAACATATTCAAAGCAAACTTTCAAATCCAACAACACACATTGAACAATTAAGCGAACACACAAATTCGATATTCAACATACTAACACAAGACTCGATCACACCTAAAATACATATAGGATCTATTTAACACCGATCTTCAATTACCATCTCTTTCGTAATGAAGTGCTAGGACTGAAGGGATAGACACCAACACCCTTGGAAATTCCAAAGCCGTCGCATACATTTCTACTTGAGCGTCATGATAAGCAGCCATATGATCAGATTGTAGTTTGGTTTTTCATTCCAAGTGTTCGTATTGGTGGTACATCTCATGGAGAAGATTACCAATACTTTGAAGTTCCACTTCAATCTTATCCAATTGACTAAACATTTTCTCCATACTAACAGCAATAAAACCATTAAAAGAAGGATGAGGATCTTTAGGAGATTTGTCTCTTACCTCATTTCCATGATTTCCTCTATCCATTGCCTCCAAATCCTTCTTAACTTCCTCCAAAAGGGATTGATCTGGTCGAAATTAGTGTTTCTATGGGATTGAGGATGAAGAATAGGCAATATATAAAGAGATTTCGTGTGAAAAACTGAAGAATTTTGGTTTTTCTACGATCTGTAATCGTGGCGCTTAGGCGCTGGAATCTAGCGCCTAGGCGCAGGATCATCGATACGCAGGCCATTCTAGAGCTTTGGTGCCAACTTTTGGCGCCTAGGAGCCAGAATCTCGATCAACTCCGATTCGTCTATCGTCAAATTTTTCAAGTTTTGGCCACAAAAATAGGTCTAATAAACGGGTATGATCAACATACAAACACAAATATGAAAAATTTAAATCACAAAAAATCACAAATGAAGGTTATCTTGATCTCCTTTTTACTCACTTATGACATGGAGTGGTCGAAGTCCAAATTCTATATACTTCAAGAAAATGTTTAGCTTAAGCCAATATAGACTTGTTAGCCTTCTATTTCCAGAAGTTATATACAAATTTAGTCAAGACCAAGGCATAACCTTACAATAATAATTAAACTCACACTAATAAATATGGGTTGCCTCCCACAAAGCGTTTGGTTTAACGTCGTCAGCCCGACCTCATTAATTGAATCAATCGGGTAGTCTCAGCTCATAAGCCTCTTTGTAATTTAATTTCATTTCTCCCATATAAGGCTTCAGTCTTAATCCGTTAACTTTAAATACTTTTCCAATTTTGGGATCTTTAATTTCCACAGCTCCATAAGGGTATACTTTCTCAATTATAAATGGTCCCATCCATTTAGATTTTAATTTTCGAGGGAAAATTTTTAAACGAGCATTAAATAAAAAATTTTTCATTGAAATCATTTTGTTATGCAATTTCTTTACTCTTTCCTTATAAATTCTTGCATTTTCATTAGACTCGTTTCTTATCTCTTCCATTTCATTTAGTTGTAATAATCATTTTTCTCCTGCAGTATTCAAATTATAATTAAACTCATTTATCGCCCAATAAGCTTTATGTTCAAGTTCAACAGGTAAGTGACAATGTTTACCATAAATTAACTGATAAGGTGACATTCCGATAGGTGTCTTATAAGCTATTCTATAAGCCCATAATGCAAAATCAAGTCTATCAACCCAGTCAGTTCTTTTAGGATTAACAGTCTTCTCTAATATTCTTTTAATCTCTCTATTGGACACTTCATCCTTTCAACTTTTTTGAGGATGACAAGTAGTTGCAATTCTATGTTTAATTCCAAATTTTTCCAGCTATGATTGAATTCTTATATTTCTAAAATGACTTCCCCCATCTGTGATAATTATCCTGGGCATTCCAAATCTTGTAAAAATCATTTTCTTTAAAAATTTCGAAACACTTTTGGAATCACAGTTAGGTAAAGCTACAGTTTCAATCCACTTTAAAATATAATCAACTGCTAATAAAATATAAATCTTTCCAGATGATGGTACGAAAGGTCCCATAAAGTCTAAACCCCATACATTGAAAATTTTGATTTCTAATATAAAGTTTAAAGGCATTTCATCATTTCTGGATATATTTCCCATTCTTAGACATTGATCACAATTTTTCACATAATGTCCAACATCTTTAAATAAAGTAGGCCAATAAAATCCAGAATTTAAAATTTTAAATGCAGTTTTATAAACTCCAAAGTGTCCTCTAAGTTCAGAATCGTGATATTTTGAATAATTGTAAAAGTTTCTTCATAAGGTACACATCTTAGAATCACAGAATCTCTTCCTATTTTAAATAAATGATGATATTCCCAAATATATGATTTATAATCATTCTTGAATTTCTTAATGTATTTACTATTCATCCCATAAGGTAAAATATTGCTAACCAAGTAGTTAACTATATCTGCATACCAGAGCATTTGTATCCTTGAATGACATATAATTGCTCATACGGGAATTTCTCATTTATATTTTCTTCATAATTCTTCTCATTATTATTTTTGATTCTTGATAAAAGATCAGCAATTTGGTTGTTAGTTCCTTTTATGTTCACAATTTCAAATCAAATTCTTGTAAAAGTAAAACCCATCTGATAAATCTAGGTTTAGCATCCTTTTAGATATTAAATACTTAATAGCAGAATGATCAGTATGCACGATACATATTGTTCCAAGAAGATATGGTCTAAATTTATCAAAGGCATATACTATTGCTAAAAACTCTTTTTCAGTAGTAGTGTAATTTAATTGAGTTTCATTAAGAGTTTTGCTAGCATAGTATATAACTTTGAAAATTTTCTCATGTTTTTGTCCTAATACAGCTCCGATTGCAAAATCACTTGCATTACACCTTAATTCAAAAGGTTTATTCAAATCAGCTGCAACAATGACAAGTGCAGTGATTAATTTTTCTTTCAAAATGTTGAACACATTCAGACAATCTTCATTAAATTCAAATTTAGCTTCTTTTTCCAATAAATGGCAAAGAGGTTAAATAATTTTAGAAAAATCCTTTATATATCTCCTATAAAATCCAGCATGACCCAGAAAACTTCTCACATCAGTAATAGTAGTAGGTGGTTGAAGCTCAACAATAATTTTCACTTTTGATTGATCAACTTACATTCCTATTTGTGAAACTTTATGTCCAAGTACAATGTCTTCTGTGACCATAAATTGACATTTTCCCAGTTTAGAACTAAATTGTTTCTTCACATCTCTTCAAAACTTTCGTAATATTTTTCAAGCAAGATTCAAAAGAAGTTCCAAAAACTGAAAAATCGTCCATAAATACTTCAATTCCTTTATCAATCAAATCACAGAATATTGACATCACACATCTTTGAAAAGTTGCAGGTGCATTGCATAAACTGAATGACATTCTTCTAAAGATAAATATTCCATAAGGACTTGTAAATGTTGTCTTTTCTTGATCCTCAGGAGCAACGTGTAATTGATGATAACCAGAATATCCATCCAGAAAATAGAAATATGAGTGTCCAGCTCGTTTATCCAACATTTGATCCTAGAAAGGTAAAGGAAAATGATCCTTTCTAGTGGCGTTGTTTAATTTTCGATAGTCAATGAAAATACGTCATCCAGTAACTTGTCTTGTTGGGATTAATTCATTTTTTTCATTAATAATGACAATTACTCCTCCTTTCTTCAGAACACAAAAAATAGGACTTACCCATTGGCTATCCGAAATAGGATAAATAATTCCAACATCTAACCATTTCAAAATCTCTTTCTTGACAACCTCTTTCATAATTGGATTTAATCTTCTTTGGGGTTCAATAGTGGGTTTACAATTTTCTTCCATTAAAATCTTATGCATACAGATTGAAGGACTTATCCCTTTTATATCTGCAATAGTCCAACCAAAAGCTTTCTTATAATTCTTCAGAACTCCTATTAATTTCTCTTCTTGATCTTTGTTTAATTATGAAGATATAATTACAGGTAAAGTTTATCAATTTCCAAGAAATGCATACTTTAAATGTGTAGGTAACATTTTTAATTCCAGTTCAGGAGCTTTTTCAATTGAGGGTATATCATTTTTATTTGTGTCTAAAATTTCCCAATTTTCATGAATATAATGAGTTTTTTCAGATATATTTTCTTCATTTAATGACTCATTATATAACATATATTCTTTATCTTTATCATCAGAAATGACCTTACATTATTCTTAGTAATGCTTTTCAATTATATAATAAAAAATATCCATTCGATAGCATTTTTCTTTATCAAGATACCTCATTGATTTCAGAACATTGAATGTTATCTCTTGATCATTAACTCTCATCGTTAATTCTCCTTTTTGCACATCATTCATAGCTCGACCAGTAGCTAGAAAAGGTCTACCTAAAATTATAGATATTTCTTTATCTTCTTCCATATCTAGAACAATGAAATCTACAGGAAAGCTAAATTTATCTACCTTAACAAGAACATCCTCTATAACTCCTTTAGGATAAGTGATCAATCGATCATCTAACTAAAGAGTTACAGTGGTAGGAGAAATCTCTCCTAAATCTAACCTTCGAAAGATTGAAAATGGCATGAGATTAATACTAGCTCTTAAATTACATAAGGCTTTTCCACAGAATTTTTCTCCAATAACACAAGGTATAGTGAAACTTCCAGGATCTTTAAGTTTCTGAGGTAATTTCTTCTGAATTATTGGACTGCATTCTTCACTTAATGCAACAGTTTCATAAGCTTCAAATTTTCTCTTCTTGCTTAAAATATCCTTCATAAATTTTGCATAGCTTGGCATTTGCTCTAAAGCTTCAGCAAAATGAAAGTTGATAGTAAGTTTCTTAAAAATTTCAAAGAATTTAGAAAACTGATGATGAAGCTTCTGTTGTTTAAGTCTTTAAGGAAAAGGTGGTGGTGGTCTTCCAACTTCCACTTCAATAGGTACAACAGTCTGATCTTTACTTGGAGAAAGGGTATCTTTAGGTTTTTCAATCTCTTCAACTTCCTTCTCTTTTTCAATCTCATTCCGTGTTTTCTCTTTTGATTCCTTTCCACTTTTGAGTTGTACAGCTTTTGCTTGTTCATATTCTTTTTCAGATCCTTTAGGATTAATTTTGACATTGCTAGGTACTGTTCCTTGAGGTCTGTAATTAATGAAATTAGCAATTTGACCCATCTTATTCTCAATATTAAGAATAGCAGTGTTTTGACTTTGTAGCTGATTACTTTATTGCAAGATCAATTCTTCTACGGACAACTTTTTCTGCTGATTGTTATAACCAGGAGGATAAGTTTGTCTATAGTTTGAATTTCCTTGATTGTTCCAATTTGGATTAGCTTGATGTCCATTACTCCAATGAGAATTAGAATGATTTTTCCAACCAGGATTATAATAATTAGAATAAGGGTTATTAGTTTTACTAGCAATAGCTTGCAAAGTTTCCACTGTTTGAGAATTATCAGATTTTGCAGAATTATCATTACTTACAAGCGATATATTAATAACAAAACTATCTAATTTCTTAGATATCGTAGCCACTTGTGAAGCTGAAATAGAAAATGCTTCATTATCATGAATACTGACCATTCTTTTAGGATTAACCCTTTCAGAAGGCCATTGGAAATTTTTATTAGTCATTTCTTCAATTAAGGTGTAGGCTTCTTCAAATGTCTTAGCCATTAAAGAACCACCAGCAACGACATCAATAATAGATCTAAGTGATCCAATAAGTCCATTATAAAATGTTTGAATAATTAACCAATCTGGTAAAGCATGGTGAGGACATTTTCTTAATAGTTCTTTAAATCTTTCCCAAGCTTCATAAATTGTTTCTCCATCAAATTGCATAAATGAAGTAATGTCATTTCTCAATTTAGCTGTTAGAAGGAGGAAAATATTTAACAAAGAATTTTTGTGCCATATCTGCCCATGTTTTAATAGAACAAGTTGCTAATGAATGAAGCCACATCTTTGCATTATCTTTTAAAGAAAAAAAGAGTTTAAGCCTAATAGCATCTTTAGAAACATTATTATATTTAAAGGTAGCACAAAGTTCTAATAAACTTGCAAGATGTAAATTCAGATCCTCATTAGGTATTCCTCCAAATTGATTTTTTTGAACCATTTGAATAATAGAAGGTTTAAGCTCAAAAGAATTAGCATCTACAGCTGGAATTTGAATGCTAACATGAAGTTCATCAGTTGTAGGGTTTGCATATTTCCTTAATGGTTTATAAATATTTTATTCATTAATTTCGATTGGATTTCGATTGTTGTTATGTAAGTTAGCCATTTCTTGATGTTTTGAAATTCGTTTTCCTTTTTTAAATCTTTTAATTGTTCTTTCTAATTCGGAATCAAAAGATAGTAATCTTTCAGATCCAGAAGTACACATAAAATTTAAAATATTTTTGTTTTGTTTGTATATAGTTTTACAGATCCAGAAGTACACATAAATATTTTTGTTTTGTTTGTATATAGTTTTAAAATATTTTTGTTTTCTTTGTATATATATCTTTTTTTACTTTTTATTATATTCTATTCTATCCCCAGCAACGGCGGCCAAAAACTTGATGCGATGCGACTTTATATATGCTTTAAAATACAAGAAATTGATACCACTTTTTAGAATATTGAATTCCTGGAAAATGGCTTCAAAAACTTGATGTGCGAGGTTTACTTTTATAATTTTAGATTTAGATTTTATTATAATTATTGTAAAAGTCACAATTTGAAACACAAGTATACGTATCGTTAAAGTAATACAGGGCTCTAGTGGAGTCCTAGTTATCAATCTCATAGGGATAGTGAATTTATATAAAGTAATAAATATAAGAAATATTTTGGAATTTTCAAATTAAATGCAAATTATAAGTACTTTTTTTACATATATTTTCAAACTTAATTTACTAATAATTTTTACTACAAGCAAGTAAGCAGTAAGCAGTAAGTAAGCAGTAATTAAATTCAATGCAAGTATAAAAATGACTTTCTCCTTTTCAACTTATCCAAGATTTATAAAATAATTATCTTTTGAAGGGAATTTACATTATGGTATTGTGCCAAATAGAAGCAATCATATTCTTTACCCTTTGGTCCAGGTGCAAAGAACATTGACTAATCTAACGATAGGCTTAGGATGTTTTATTAGTAGAATGAGTTAATCTAGGCTCACACTACTAGATGTCCAAGGGTAGTTATGGTCGGCCCTACCAGTGACCTGTTACCTTTCTATAAACCAAATTATTATAATTAGTCTGTCACTCTAAAAGCAAATTAATTTTACGACAAATAAATATTATCTTCCTATTTATTTGCACTTCACCTTAAATAATCTGCGTATAGCCTGCGATTACCTAAAGATTCATGTGATATCTACTAGTTAGGAACTTATCTCCAGATAGGTCTCAAAATACTTCAACAGGTTTTAATAATTTAAATGGCTAATTTAAAAAGTAAACTAAGATCAGGTATTAATATCATCACACTGTTTTAAAATATTTTAAATATAATTTTCCTACAAAATTTAAATAATTTATAATCTTTTCATAGTTGAAAGGAGAATGATAACTAACTACTCAGAGCACATTGAAATAACACAACAAAACATATTTATAAAACTTTAAACCAAAGTATAAATACTTATCTGAAGTATTCCTTTAAGTGATCCACTGACTCCTGCTGACTCCAAAGCACTGATGAAAGACTCCAACAGCAACAACACACAATAAAAACTCAAAATAAACTCACTAGATACAAAATAAAGTGGCACCCTAAGTATGGAAGAGACTAAATAAAACTAAAGAGAAGAGCGAAGATGCTAAAATGGGTATGTACTATGAGGTGGGGTTTTGGTGCGATTTTCTCTGTAGAATGAGCTCCTATTTATAGAGCTCTGAATTTGACCAGGGGTTGCTTAAGGCACCTCTTCAAAATTTGTCCAAATTTAATGTATCTTCTAGAAGGTAACTATCACGCCTAGGCGCCGGACTCCATGACCAGGTCTTTCGCACCTCTTCACTTTAGGTCACACCTCTTCGCGATCCAGACCATTTCCTTGTGTCAAAATACATTGTATCACATGTCCTATATACGAGTAACTTCCAATCTTCTAGAAGCTCTAATAACCGCATAACACCGTTAAAATAACTGCTCAAAGTCATCAAAAATCTTGACAGCGTCTATATCGAACTGGTGCTTAGGCGCCAGACCATAATTCCAAAATTTTGCTCCATAAGCTTCATTTTTTCTCCTTTTTGCTCCATTTTCTTTTTTTTTCTTTCTTGGACTTCTTTTTAATCATCTACATCCAAAAACATGAAAATACTTTTCATTAAAGCATAATATTCTTAAGAATTGAATCATAAATAAGGCATAAAAATGGGTATTTTTTAGGTAGATCAACCTGCTGGGTCTATAGGCTTCCAAGAGTGAAGTACCCTTTCCCAGTTCTCATATGGCACTTGTGATTGATCCACCAAAATTTGATAGCTTTTTACTATCTATTTCATACCTATTTGTAATGATATTACACTATAAACGAAGGTATTTTGTATGTATTCTGTTTTTTGGTACAAGAAATGGCTTTTGGAGAAAAAAAAGTAAAAATGGTGCAATTTGGAGCAAAAACGGGCAAAAACGTAAATTTTGGCTTGACACATTTTGATAAGTATTTCTTTATTTAATCTAGTTTACACTTCTTGCATATTTTTGAATGATCTTACACTTTAAAAAAAGATTGTTTTTATGTTTATTTTGTAGGGCTATCTGTTACAAATACAACGCAACAGAAATGGGGCGAAACAGAGCTGAAATGAAGACAAACGAAGCAAAACGGTGGAGCTGCGTAGAGTACGGTGTCGTTCCAATGCCGGACGGTGCCAGAGTCATGAGAGCACGAAAAATTCATGGAAAATAGCACTGAACTGCATCCAAACAGCACTGGACCGCACCAGAAGCTATTATGGGCCAAATAAATCGAATCTGGATGCTTTTTGGAAGGTTTTTTCCAGCACCTCTTGGGAAGTTCGTCCCTACACTTTAAAAGAACGAATTTAGGTTAGAAAAAGTGTGGTTTTTTAGAGGAATGTTAGGGAAAATGTGGAGAATGCTTAGAGATCTTAGAATAGGAGTAGAAATGTAAATTTCTACCTTTTTAGAGAGATTAGTTAGGGGATTTTGAGAGAAATTGTAAGGGTTTGTACTAGCATTGCATGGATCAGCGGGAGACTTTGTGGGAAAGATCTTCTTTCTTTCAAGAGAAAAAACTAAGTATTGTGTTCTTCATTATCTTATGATTGTGTAAACACTTATTTTGTGGATTTGCTTTGAAATGAGGTTTTCCGTTGTGTTTTTTTCGTGCTTTGTGATGTCTTTCTAATATTCTTTCTTCGTCTTTGGAAATAATGACATAAGAAGATTATTCCATTGTTTTTATTCTACTTTTCTTTTGCAATGAGTAGAATTCATGTTTAGGATATTGAGATGCATGCAAAAATATATTTTAATTATAAATGTGATGGTTTTTACTTACACTTCATTTAAATTACAATTAGGGCCCGTTGTATTGTTAAAATTTGTTGTAATTGCTTTGATCCGAGAGGGTGGTGTAATTCTCAACAAAGTGGAACCACATTAAAATTCCATATATGGTGAAGTTCATGGGGGTTGAGTGCAACTTAATAGGGAAATATACTTTGATGGGTGTAGAATTTGAGATTTTAGGGTGACAGACTAAAATTCCAATTTGGTCCTAGTGTTTAGAAACTAAAGTGAGAGTTAACCTTCAGGTGAAGGAAAGTGGGAGCTCTGGAGTGAGAGCCAGTATCCTCCCAGCCTAACCAGGGATTTAGGGTCTAAACCTAGGGTTAGCCAATGTTCTTTATACACTGAAATATGAGTAAATAATAGGATTGCTTCTATTTGGCACATACAATATTTAATGCATCTCATTCCTTTACATTATCCAATTCACTACATAAGGATAATAGATTTTATTATCTCAAAATTCACCAAATCAACTCATCTAGAAAGGTTATATTTAGAAGTAATATTTGCATTTATGAATAGTTATTATCCTTACATATAATCATTTACATTTAAGAGTAGTTGCTAGATAAAACACCACTTATATCGACCCTCCAATCTATGGACTGATATAGTAAACTAGAATTTGACTAATAATCTCTTTCCTCATTTGCATGTGGGATCGATATCTAGGACTCCACTAGAGCCCTGTATTACTTGATACGATACATATACTTTCTTTTGAAATTGTGACTTTACAGAATCATTATAAATATATAAATTTGGGTTCATAAATTCATGCATATAAAAATGTCGCATCAAGTTTTTGGCGTCGTTGCTGAGGAAGCTTCGGTAAGAATTTTAGGAGAAATTTATTTGAAGTAATTAGGCTTAAAATTAGAAAACTTTAGTGTCGTAAAATTATTTTTGTGTGAAAATTGTTTTGTTGTATGAAAAAGTGTTGTGAGAAAATAGTTTGTGTGAAAAATAAGGTGTTTGTGAAAATATTTTGTTGTGTTGAATATATTTTTCTTTGTATTTGTTTGATTGTTAATGTATTATTTTGTTGCATTATGTATGCAAAATAAAGGATCTATATGATTTGTGCCTTTTGGTCCCGAGTTAGAAAAATGGAAGAAAATAAAAAAACAGAAATGACTAGAAAAACTTGAATTGGAAATGGAAAACATTCAATATCATAACTTGGAAAATCATCATAAATCGTTGAGGGATTATGTAAATTCTATGATAGATGTAATTCACTCAGGTAAACAAAACCATGTCGTAGAAGCTGACTCGTTTGAACTAAATCCAATGTTTATCTGACTACTGCAAAACAACCAGTTTGGAGGAACTCCTTCGGAAGATCCCTATTTACACATATCTAGTTTTCTAGAATTTTGTGGTACATTTCGTTATAACGGCATGTCAGACGATGCTGTTAGGCTAAGAATTTTTCCTTTCTCACTAAGAGATAAGGCTAAAATGTGGTTATACTCTTTAGCACTTGGTTCTATTAAAAATTTGGAGGAGTTAACTTAGAAATTCCTAGCTAAGTATTTTCCACCTTCAAGGACTACTAAACATAGAAACGATATTATCTCATTTTGTCAGTATGAAGGGGAATCAATATACGAAGCTTGGGAAAGATTTAAGGAACTCCTAAGAAATTGTCCACATCATGCTCTGTCAGATTGGTTAATCATTCAAAATTTTTATAATATGTTAGTAGGATCCTTTAGGATCATTATTGATCCTGCTATCGGTGGTTCATTAAAGTAAAAATTATTTGATGAAGCGTATGCAATAATTGAATAAATGACTACAAATGAATTTCAATGGCCGTCTACAAGGGTAAATCATAAAAAGGTAGACAGTTTTCATGATACAAATGTGAATGCATTTCTTGTAACTCAGGTTGCTGCAATATCAAGGAAGTTAGACCAATTTGGAATGAACCAGCCTCAAGTTACTCCTGTAAGTGAGAAAACTTCATTCGTGCATATGATTGATTCTAACTTATTATATGCGACTTTAAATACCATAAACAGCCCGTATTCTAACTTTTACAACCCAGGTTGGAAGAACCATCCTAATTTTAACTGGAATCACCCTATTGAGGGTGGAAACCAACTATGGGAAAACAATCATGCAAATCCTAATGAAAGTTGGAATAATTAGGGTAACACAAGCCATGAACTTCATATCCACTTGACTCTAACAATGATCAACAATTTGAGGATGAGAATATTTCTATTGAAGAAGTGATATTGCAAATGGAAAACCAGTCGCAAAGCCAAAACGCTGCGATTTGAAACATAGATAATCAATTGGGAGAAATTGCTAATTCACTTAGCAATAGATCCTAAGGAACACTTCCTAGCAACACTGAGAGTAAACCTAAAGAAAACAATAATGATCCAATTGAGAGAAAAGATGACGATTATTTTTGGATGGATGAAATTAATTATCTAAGTAAAGACAATTTCCAAGAATGTTTTGAGAATAAGTTAACAAATGAGGTCGGAATGGATATTCATGATGAGTTGAAAACGTTATCCAAAGAAGACAGTATGTATGTTCAGGAGAGGTGTAAAATGATGGACGCTACAAAAAATAGTGAAATTGTAATTCCATTTGTTGAAAAAACTCATGAACTTAAGATGGATGTACCCCATACAATTTTAGATCATACCTATCTAGGAACTTCATCTACACAACTAGTCTTTATATCTTTAGATTCGACTCAATCACAAGAAAAACCTGAATTGTATGATGAACAGGATAAATTTATTGATCTAAGACTTGGAAGTGAATTTGAGGTTATATTTCAAAAGAACTTTGAGTTGAGAAAAACAGATAATGATATTGATAGACCATTGGAAGAAATTCCTAAGAAATTAGAACAACCTATTTCCTAAACTAAGATAGATATAAAAAGACCTCCTCCATCATTTAATCATTATCGAAGGAAGGAATTGGAAGATAACTTGAAATAGAAGAGTGATAGAAGATTTTTATCCAGAATATGAATTATCTAGATAGAATTTGATCCAAAATTTTGGAGATCCTGAATAATCATATAAAGATCCATTTCTTATAAATTTCAAGGATGATATTGATATGCAAATTCAAAATACCAATAGAAGAATATTGGATCTAGAAAGAAATATGAGGAATAATGATAGAAATCAATTTGAAAAGGAAGAGCTGAATGAAAAATTAAAATTTAAGAATTTTTTAGGAATCCCTGGATCTGAAAAGGATTGGGTGATTGATCAAGGAATACTTATTTGGAATTTTGATCTAGGAGGAATCATTTGATGGTCTTACGATGTTAAACCTAGCACTTTATGGGAGGCAACCCATAGTTATCAGTTTGCTTTGATTTAGTATGTTTGAGAGTCATGATTGTTAGTGTTGTATTGTGTTTGCTTTAGTGTGGATTGATCAGTTTGATTGTTAATTAATAGATGTTTGGATTGTTAGTGGTTTGATTTGATCTTTATGTTTCATGAGGGAGGTGATTCCTTAAACTCTTATTATGGTTAGATTTGTATGTTCTCATATAGTATTTGGATTGACGAGTTCACTATAACTCGGGTCTTACTCGGACTTGAGTTTTACAAAAGATATCATGAATTTAAACAGTGACAGATCCATCTCAATTTTGTTACTTCCTTTCTCTACTTTGATTTCATTTGATAAGAGTAATGAACCTATTTGATTAAGTGGATGATCTTACACTACGATTTATAACTGTTAGAGGTGCTTAATTAAGGGGATTAGTTGATGCCTGAGATTGGTATCTGATCCACTAAAAATTTGATAGCTTTTTACTATTCATTTCATACATGTTTCTGATGATATTACACTTTAAAGGAATGTATTTTTGATGATTTCATGAACGTATAATGACTTTAGGACTTTGGAGCAAAAGGAAGCGAAAATGAGCAAATTTGGAGCGAAAAAGGATAAAAGTGCATTTTATTGAACTAGCATCGAACGGTGCTGCCACCAACATCGGACAGTGCCAGTTTCTAGAGAGTTACGACATTTCAGCTAATTAATGCATTGAACGGCGCTCCTACCAGAGCCGGATAGTGCCCTATCCCAATTTTGAACTAGATTCAATGTATTTTGTTGGATTTTGAAAGGATTCTTGAGGAAACTCTTGGGAATTCAGTTTTGGCTGAATTTTAACACTTTTGGAGTCACGTTTCAAAAGGGGGAAAGAAAGGAAGAGAAGAGTTTAGAGTTTAGAGAGTGAGTTCTTTCCATTTTGTGTAGGAAGTTAGGTTTGTGTTTTTCTCTTCTAAGGAGTGTGAGAGGAGAGGGAAAGTGAGAGATTTCTTCTTTCTTACTATTCTAAAGAGAGAATTGTATATTGTTGTGAAGAAAGAAGAGGAGTCAAAGGACTTCCTTGAGATTTGTTTGGGGAAGAGTTTGAGATAAGTAGTCTTTACTTTACTCGATTTGTATGATGTTGTATTTATATATGAAATCCATGTTTCGTCATCTTTTCCTCATGAGTCTTGAGTAGATTTCTTTGTCTTTCTCCTTTTCATGTGATGTGTTGATGTTATGAAATGGAAATGATGTGCCGATTTATTATGAAGATATTGTGATGACCTTTTAATTTTGAACTTCATTTACTTTTTGATCTGACCAATTCAATTGTTAAAACTTGTTGGGAAATATATGTTCCAAAAGGATTATGAGTTCTATAATAAAAGTGAAGGTCACATTCAAATTCCATGAATGGTGAAGTTCATGGGGGTTGAGTGCAAATAAATTGGGAAATATACTTTGATATGCATAGAATTGGAGATTTCAGAGTGACAGGATAAAATCCTCAATTTGGTCCTAATGTTTGGAAACTGAAGCGAGAGTTAGCCTTCAGGTGAAGGGAAGTGGGAGCTCTGGAGTGAGAGCCAGTATCCTCCCAGCCTAACCACGGATTTGGGGACTAAACTTAGGATTAGCCAATGTTCTTTATACGTTGTAATATGGGTAAAGAATCAGAATGCTCCTATTTGGCATAATACATTTGCATCACTGATCAATATCACAATAATCATCACATTATGAATAGAAAGGAGGAAGACTCTTTCTTGCAACTGAACTTTGTTATAAATTTAGTCTTGTGTTAGTTTAACTTGCTAGAGTTTAGAACGTGCTTTGGTAGATATAGTAACTAAACCTGTTTGTCTTTACTTTAAGAATTAAACCACTTGCAATTGTGTTGTGACTCGATACATGATTTCTATGCTACACCATAAAAGTAAAGCCTCCCTGTGGGATCGATATTCTAGGACTCCATTAGAGCCCTGTATTACTTCAGCGATACGTTTACTTGCTATAATTGTGTGACTCATCATCATTTAAAACAATATATATATCTAAATCTGAGTTCATTATTTTTTGCAAATTAAAAAAGTCGCACCATGTTATTGGCGTCATAGCCGGGGAGGCAAGGTAAAAAAAAGTAACAGTTAAATTTTATTTTTGTGGAGTTGGAAATCATATATTTGAATTGCAAGTCATAGTTGTGTGTGTCTATTTATTGTTAGTGTGTGTTTATTGTGTTTGTATGCATAGTATCCAATCTATAGGTTTAGTGCATTACGATTCTGATATAGACCGTATTATTAAAAAAATTCAAACACAACAAAAACAATATGCAAATCCTTACAAAATGGTGAACAATTTAAACAATCAAAACAAAAATATACCAAGACCTTTAAGAGATTATGCTAATCCAACAGCGGACGAAATTCACTAAACTATTCAAAATCTTGATGTTGTTGTTAATTCATTTGAGCTTAAACCTGCTCTTATCCAAATGGTACAGAATAAACAATTTAGAGGAATACCTAATGAATATCCTAACTTACATCTCACTAGTTTTCTAGAACTTTGTGCTACTTTTAAATACGATGGAGCATCGAACGATGTTATTAAACTTAGACTTTTTCCTTTTTCACTTAGGGATAAGATTAAGGTGTGGTTAAATTTGTTAGCACATGAATCTATTAGAACTTGGGTAGAGCTTTCACAAAAGTTTCTGTCGAAATATTTTCCTCCTTCCAAAACTGCTAAGTTGAGAAATGATATCACATCTTTTAGTCAGTTTAATGGAGAATCCATATATGAAGCTTGGGAAAGATTCAAAAATCTTCTGAGGAAGTGTCCATGATCCACTTAAAACATACCTATTTTTATGCCTTATTTATGATTCAATTCTTAAGGATATTATGCTTTAATGAAAGATATTTTTATGTTTTTGGATGTAGGTGATAAAAAAAGAGTTCAAGAAGGAAAAAGGAGCAAAAATGAGCAAAAATAGAGCTTAAAAGCAAAGTTGCTGAAATTTTAGGTCTTGCGCCTAGGTGCCAGAATCCGGTGCCTAAGCGTCATTTCGATACTAAAGAAGATAAGATTTTTGACAACTTTGGGTAGTTATTTTGACGGTGTTAAGCTGTTATCAGACCTTCTAGAAGATTGGAAGTTACTCCTAATAAATAGGACACATGATACAATGCATATGGACACGGGAAAACAGTTTTAATCGCGAAGAGGTGCGATCCAAAGTGAAGAGGTGCGAAGACTTGGTCACAGACTCCGGCGCCTAGGCGCCAGATTCTGGCGCCTATGCACCGCAGTTACTTTCTAGAAGATACATTGTATTTGGATGAATTTTGAAGAGGTGCCTTAAGCAACCTTTTGGTCATTTTTGAAGCTTTATAAATAAGAGTTAATTCTATAGAGGAAAGTGCCCTCAAGCAACCTAGAGTTCTCTCACGCTTAAAAATAATTTTAGGGAGCCACCTTCTTAATTAATTAGTAAGTTTATTTTAGTTATTTTGAGTGTTACTACTCAATTCCTTAAGTAGTAAGTGTGAGTTTGCAAGTGTTGTTGCTGTTGAAGTCTTTCATTTTGCATTAGAGTCAGTAGGAGTCAGCGGATCACTTGAAGGAACATTCTAGATAAGTATTTATTACTTGGTTCAAAGTTTTATAAATATAATTTGTTGTGCTAATTCAATGTGTTCTGAATAGTTAGTTTTCTTTTTCCTTTCAACTATGAAGAGATAATAAGTTAATTTAATTTCATTAGAGAACTTAAACTTAAATTTTATAAAAATTGTGATGATATTAATACTCGATCTTAATTTACTTTTTAAACTCGCTATTTGAATTTTTAAAACCTGTTGAAGAATTCTGAGACCTATCCGGAGATGAGTTCTTAACTAGTAGATATCACATGAATCTGTGGGTAATCGAAGGCTATATGCAGGTTATTCATGGTGAAGTGAAAATAAATAGGGAGATATTGTTAATTGGGTACATAAGTGATTAGTTTTTAGAGTGACAGACTAAATTCTAATAATTTGGTTTATAGAAAGGGAACGGGTCATTAGTTGGGCCGACCATAGCCACACTTGGACATCTAGAAGTGTGAGCCTAGATTAACTCATTCTACTAATAATACATCCTGAACCGATCTATGGATTAGCCAATGTTCTTTATACTATCGAGCGAATGTAAGGAATATGAATGCTTCTATTTGGCGCAATACCATAATTTCAAGTTCTCAACGAATGATAATTATTCTGAAAAATCTTGGATTAGTTGAAAAAGGAGAAAGTTGTTTTATTTATACTTGCATTAACAATTTACTTTATTGTTGCTTATTTGCATTTAGTAGAAATTTAACTAAACTTAAAAATCTGAATTTTGAAAAGAAATAAAAACAATAATTACTTTTAATTTGAAAATCTAATATATTTCTTAAATTTAATTTTCACTTAATCTTCCCTGTGAGATCGACCAGGACTCCAATAGAGCCCTGTATTACTTGACTCGATATGTATACTTGCGTTTGAAATTGAAACTTTTACAAAAATTAATATAAATATTTTAATATAAAGTCATAAATTCTTACATTCATAAAGGTCAGTTCAGTCCACACCATGCTTTACCAGACTAGTTAATAATTCAAACCTTCTATAATGGATTAGTAGGATTATTAAGATCGATTATCGATGCTGCTGCTGGTGGATCATTAATGTCAAAAACTTTTGATGAAGCATATTCGTTAATTAAAGAGATGGCTACTAATAATTTTCAATGGCCCTCTAAGCAAGTAAATCCTAAGAGAGTAGCTAGTATTCATGATTAGAATGTGATAACTATGATAGTCCCTTAAATTGTTGCACTTTCTAAGAAAATAGATCAATATGGAAAGAATTATTCTCCAACACCCCCAGAGTTAGAAGAAAATTCATCATGATAGATGATAGACTCTCAAATGTCTTATGAAACCTTGAATGTTATACATAATAAAGTCAATAATCCTTATTCGAATTATTATAATCCTAGTTGGAGGAATTATCCGAACTTTAACTGGAATAATACCAATGTTGTCGTTAACACATAATGGGGAAACAATACTATGAATCCAGTTGGAAATCTGAAAAACCAAGGAAATACCAATTTTAGACCTTCTTATCCTCCTGTTTTTAATAGTAATAAAAAATTTAAGGAAAAGAAGTTGTCTACTAAAGAAATGATTTTGAATATGGGTAATCAAATTCAAGCTCAAAACGTTGCGATGAAGATTATTAAAAATCAATAGGGACATATCTTTACTGCGCTTAATAACAGACCTTATGGGAATCTTAATAGCAATGTTGAGATGAACCCGAAAGATCAAAACAAAGCGCAAATTAAGGTTATTCAATTAAGTAGTGGAAAAGAATTGGAATCAAGAGTTCAAAAAGAAGTCAAAGTTGAAAGATAGGAAGTGAACATTGAGAAAGGTTCTAATAAGATATATCTAGATGAATATCTGATAAAACTAATGAAGATAACTGTTGAAAAACCACCACCTCCTTTTTCTCAAAGACTAAAGAAACAGAACAAGGATAACAGATCTGCAAAATTTTTGGAAAAGCTTAAGAAATTAACGATTAATATTCCCTATGTTGAAGCATTAGAGAAGTTGCCTGATTATACAATGTTTATGAAGTATATTCTTAAAAGGAAGAGAAATTTTAAAGACCACAAAACTGTTGCACTTAACGGTGAGTGTAGTGCAATTATCTAGAAAAAGCTTCTTGAAAAACTTAAAGACTCTGGTAGTTTCACTATCCCGTACACTATAGGTGAAAATTTTTTTAGAAGAGCGTTATGTGATCTTGGAGCTAGTATTAATCTTATGCCTTTATCAACTTTCAAATGATTGGGAATAGGAGAAATTTCACCAACTTCTGTGACTCTTTAACTTGCTGATCGTTCTATCACTTATCCTAAAGGAGTTGTGGAAGATGTGTTAGTGAAGGTGGACAAATTTATCTTTTTTGTGGACTTTATTGTATTAGATATAGAGGAAGATAAAGAAATTCCAATTATTTTGGGAAGACTATTCCTTGCTACTGGGAGAGCTATGATTGATGTCCAAAAAGGAGAACTAACTATGAGATTTATTGTCTAAAAGGTAACTTCCAATATTATAAAATATATGAAGTGCCCTTCAACATAAAAAGATGATGAGTGCTATCGAATGGAAGTCTATGATTATTTGAGAGAAGATTATTTTAAAGAAGTATTTGAAGAAAATCTTGAATGTGAGGATGAAAATGAAAGTGAAAATGATGAAGATTTGGATGATATGAAGAATTAAAAGTTAGACTTTGTTTAGGAAAAATTTGAAAGATTGGATACTGTGGAAAATGGAGATAAAAGTTTGATTCCATTTATCATTAAACCTCCTGAACTTGAGCTGAAAATTCTTCCTAAACATTTAACGTACATATTTTTAGGAGAATCATCTACTTTACTAGTCATTGTATCTTCAGATTTAAATGGACATCAAGAACAAAAATTATTTCAAACTTTAAAAAGATACAAAAAAACTTTTGGTTGGTCCATAACTCATATTAAATGAATCAGTCCTTTGATCTGTATGCACAGAATTTTATTGGATGAACAACACAAACCAAGAGTTGATCCACAAAAGAGACTGAAACCAATGATGAAATAAGTGGTTAAAAAAGAGATAATAAAGTGGTTAGATGCTGGAATTATATATCCTATTTCTGATAGTGTTTGGGTGAGCCCAATTCATTGTGTTCCTAAGAAAGGAGGAGTGACTGTTAATGTAAATGATTGGGATGAAATTATACCGACAAGACAAGTCACTGATTAGCGAATATGTATTGATTATAGAAAATTAAATGCCGCCACCAGAAAAGATCACTTTCCTTTACCATTTTTAGATCAAATGCTAGAGAGAATTGCTGGGCACAAGTACTATTGCTTTCTAGATGGATATACTGGTTATCACGAAATACCTATTTCTTCTGAGGATCAAGAGAAAACTACATTTACTAGCCCTTATGGAACTTTTGCTTTTAGAAGAATGCCCTTTGGATTATGTAATGCACCTGTAACATTTCAAAGATGTATGACATCCATATTTAGCAATTTAATTGATGATGGAATAAACGTGTTTATGGATGATTTTTCATAATTTGGAGATTCATTTGATGCATGTCTATGCAACCTAGAAAAAATTTTAGAGGTATGCGAGAGAACAAATTTAGTCCTAAACTAGGAAAAGTGTCAATTAATGGTTGCAAGAGAAATTGTGCTTGGGCATAAAATATATGAATATGGCATGGAAGTAAATCCTGCCATATATCTACTAATTGTTGTTGATTATGTATAAAAATGGATTGAAGCAATAGCTTTACCTAGGTGTGATGCTAAAAAATTTTCAAGGTTTTTAATGAAAAATATTTTCACAAGATATGGAATGTCTAGAGTAATCATCACTGATGAAGGATCCCATTTTAAAAATAATATGATTTAGAGATTAGTGGAAAAATATAATATTATGCATAGAATCTCTACATCTTATCATCCCTAAACTAATGGTTTAGCAGTGGTATCTAATCATGAAATTAAATGAATTCTAGAGAAAGTCATTAATCCTGAAAAATTGGATTGGTCTATTAAATTAGATACTACTTTATGGGTGTGTCGGCATATTTTTAGATTTGTGTATTGTATTTCTTAAAAGAGGTCACCTACAGAAATTGTCGGTGAATTTTTAATTTAATTTAAATAAATAATTTGAAAAGTAGTATTTGATTTTGAAAATAATTTTAAATTTGAAAATTTTAAGGTATTAAATCAAACTGATCTCACATCCCGAACAGTTTATATAAACGAGCAACGCACCACAAACTGTATATCTATCCCGGAGAATAGACACATCGCTTGATGATGGGGCTCGATTAAATAAACTAGAAGATTTGTGACATCCATTTGGTCTCGCGAACCTATTTTATAAGCCTACAAATTCCCTGCTTAATATAAATAAATTAAGCGGTGGTTTATATTACTCAGGTCCTTAAAGTTCCCTATAAGGGCAAGCCCCTATAGTTAATTACATCTTAAATGAAATGAATCATTTAAGAAAACTCTCGATAATGATCAGTGGTTTTGCTCTCAAGAATTTCAAAGTTTAAGGTTTTCAAACAATTAGATTTTTGGAAATTTCAATAGGGAATGACTCAAAATTTGGAACAATTATTTTCAGGAGTCCAATGGAAGAGAAGTAGGAGAAGCTGAGGATCTAGGAAGAATCTTGGCAACTTCCCAAACTATCCTATTGTTTGTTTTCGAGTTTAAGAAAATCCTAATATTATCTGATATTTCAATCTTGCCAATTTTAATTAATTAGGACTTATATTCGTATGATAAAATCATACAAATAGCCTCGAAGATGTGAGGGTTTGTGTCGTACCAAACGACTACCTTGGAGTCCTAAGACCGGTTAGGGCTTAATTTACATGACTTGATCATGCAAATGCCTAACGAAGAGTTCAGGATTTATGTTGCACTAGGCAAACTACCTCGAAATCTTATGGCTTCGTTGTTTAAAAAAAATTAGATAAGGTTTTGCTGAAGTAGACTCAGGTTTTGCTGATGACGATGGTCGTGCTGCCCACCGTGCTCCAAGCTTCTAGTTGTTGCAGAGGTTTAGTTTTAGAATTCATAAATCAGGAGATGAGAGAAGTGTTTTGTTGACCTCATTTTTGATGAGGTCTTCTCTTCCCTCTTTAGTGCTTAGGATCTAGCCTTAGGCTTTTCCTTTGACTATCTTAGAGGACTAGAATTGGGACCCATCCTTTAGAAATTTGAACTTCTTGCCTCCCTACAAACCCCACAAGCTTGATTGTAGACCCCTAATCTCCTAGAGGGTTGAAATCAAATGTGAAGGTTTAAAGGATGAGTTCCCTATAGGACTCTTTGGCCTTAGGACCACCCCGGGTGGCTTGGTCTCGTGAGGGTTGACTTACACACTCACTACACTCACACTCTATACTCTCACACACACAATCCAAATCCTAAAACCACACTCATACCCAACTTGACTCCTTGACTCATGTAGGTAATTCATATGGATGGACCTTAACCCCTAAGCCCCTGGCTAAGAGGGTTAGGAACAACATAGTGAATGCCTCAAATGAGTCCTCTCATGACTCATATAGGCTTAATATGACTTCATGGCTCAACCAAAGTGCTTCCATTTCACTCATATTTGAACAATCTTCTTTTTTCCAAAATTTCAATTTTTGACCCCGGGGACCCTACACCTATCAAACCTACCAAAAGCCCTCAAAATTGCCCAAATCCTCCAAAATTTTCAAATCATCCAAAATTCCCCAAAATTAACCTTGAACATTTCCTCACCAATAAAATTGATCATCCATAGCCAAAAATACCAAAAATTCCAAAAATACCCCCCAATACCCTCCAAATACCAAAAATGCCCCTCTTAGCCAAAAAATCCAAAAATTCAGAAAATTCCCAGAAAATTCCAGAAAATCCCAAATATTCCCAATTTCATTTTGTCCAACTACACTATGGGCTAATTTTGTCAAATTATCCCACTTTTAACAAAACCCCTAATTTAGCCCACTCTTAACCCAAGTGAACCCAATGTCAAACCAAACCTACCCAATTGACCCCAATTTTGGTCCAATTCAATTATAAACTTCAATTTAATATCCAAAATATCAATCTAGACCAAATCCAAGTCCAATTTGATTGACATTTGGGTCCAATTTCACTTTTGACCTTAAAGCCCAATTTGGACCCATGACCCAAACTTAGCCCAAACCAAACCAATTCAACTTCAATTGAACCCAAACCTTTTCTAAACCTTCCCTAACATCCCCATAAAAAAAAAACTAACATAATTTTCCCAAAATGTGGACCCAAACCCCACTCAAATTCAACCCAAAACTAAAAAGCCCAATTTTGACATAAACCTAAACCTAACCCAAATAAGCCCAAGTCCCAAAACCAAAACCCAACCAAAGTTAAAACCTCTTTGGCACACTCTCATAAACATTTCCCAACATTAATTTTACATCAATTTCAACCTTAGCCCAGCATTGGCCCACATTAGCCCAATTTGACCTACATTGGCCCATTTACCAAAGAAACCCAAATTCAACCCAATTCAAACTCAAACCACCTCAAATTCATTTCAAATCACTCATGACACATCCCTAAACCAAACCCAACAATTATTTGGCCCAAACTTCTACAAAATTTCCATCCATGAATTCATTCTTAAACATAAAGGCTCATTCCCTTAAGCCTTCCTAAAAGCCCAAAGTCCATGACAAAGCCCACATAAAATTCCTCTCATCATCCCTTTGATTTAAAACACTTCCTAAGTTCTAAAATCCATCACCAAATGAACCCAGATCAAGCCTTATTACAATTCCCCTTAAATCCATGAAAAATTCCAACACCCTTTCTCATGCAAGTGGGACAACTTTTCCCAAGCCATATATGAGCCATGAAGCCATGCATGAGCCACATGGGAGCCATTAGAGCCATGGAATCTACTTTCCACCTCACCATACCCAAGATGGCAAGAGGAGGAGGCCCTTTTCATATTCCCTTAAGGGGATTAGCCACTTCCATGACTCCACTAAACCTTGCTTAAACTTAATTGTACTTGGATGGTGACCCTTCCCCACTAATTAAGTTGACCTAAACCACTTTATCTCCATCCCAAACTAGCCATGGGAAGGTGCACCTAGCCCAATCCATGGATTTGACCAAACTTAGCCAAAATACACCCTTACACCATTCTACTTTGATTCAAACACTTTACACATGGAAAAGCTCAATTGCCTGCACAAACCTCCAGACCTGACCCACCTGGACCTGAGGGTGACCCATGCCTGCCGGCCAGCTGCCTGGATCGCCGAAAAATACCATGGCGGAGACTTTGGGAGGAGCCAAACTTTTCAATTCTACCTTGCTGAGTTGTCCCAGCCCAATTAAACACCATGGCTGTTCTTCTCTTGCATGGAGCAGCTGATCCCAAGCCTTAAACCCCCCTGGGAGGGCCTCCACCCTCTCCTATTTAAACACCACCTCCTCTCGGCCATGAAACGGTGCTGAACCAAACCTTATTGAAACCCTGCCAAAATCATCCCAGACTACTCTCTATACATAGAGAACTTGATCCGCACTGAAATCCCCCTGCCATTTCCTCTCAGTGAGCTCAATTTCAGAGTTGAAATTCAAGCCCAAAACTAGGACACTTCACCACAGTGAGCCAATCTCCAAATTGATTGGTCCTACACCTTCACCAGGCCAAGAGGAGAAGCTTCCCAGCAAAAGCCCCCTCACTGGGCCGGCCATTGCTTCCACGCCTCCAAGCTTTGTGATCGGGCTTGGTCGAAATCATAACTAGACAATTCACCAGGCCAAGGGACTTCATCTGGAGCTTGCTTGGACCCAATCGAATGTGACACAACTCTCAGATCGAAGCTTCACATCTCTGAGCAAAGGTATGGACTCACTCTTCCTCCCAAGCTTCCAGAGATTCTCAATTTAGTTTGGGTCAATTTCAATACATGTTTACCGTATGGATGTGTTCATCTCTTCAAGACTAATCCATAGAGTGTAAGAACTCGAAAATCTGTTGAGAAACAAGTGAGAAATTAGGGTTAGAAGGTTGACGGTCAGGAGTTCACACCAGTCGTAGACGATGACTGGGAATCGTTGGATCGCGCGTGTATCGAGTGGACGTCCAGGATCACGCCGGACAGAGCAACCTGGAGCGCTGAGTCGGATGGCGGCGCCGAATTAGGAGACGACGCGTGGAGCTTCGGAGCTGCAGAGGATGGCGTGGCTCCGCGTGGATAAGTAGGAAAATAGGGATTTTTCTTATTTATTAAATACCCAGAACTTCAAAAATCCATAACTTTGTGTAGAAAAATCCTAAAAATAAAATAAAAATACCCTCTTGCTCAGTGAACAGAGGAGAATAATGTGGAAAAGAAATTAAGTAATTTCATTAAGTATTTTATTTTTAATGATTTATTTACTCTCTGCATTGTTTTAATTATCCATGCATATAGGAAATTCACCATGGCATGAAACCATAGGGCTTTTGAAGCATCTGAACTTGGGAACATTCTCTGAATTTTCCAAAGTCAGAGACCATCCCTATGAGAAGTTATTGATTTTTCAAGTTCATGTTACTGTTTTGAGTATTTTAATTCCAATAATTAGCATGTTAAGAAATAAATTCTAGAAAAATTTGGTGATGTTTCTTGTGACCAAAGGGACCTAGGAAAAATAATTTTTTAATTAACTCACTTTGAAAAACCCTATTTGGCCTAAACACCCAAAATTGAACTTTAATTAATTAGGGTTAACCATTCATCAAATTAACTTAAAAACAATTCTCCACAGTTCTCTAGGGATAGGAGAATACCACATAAAAATCTGAGATCAATTGGACTTGGTTAGCCCCACCAAATAGATTAATTAAGCCCCATGAATGAAATCAAACTTTAAAAATTCATAACTCACAAAATACTTTTCAAAAATACACAAAAATAGATTTGGAGCTTCTCTGATATCAGACGAACTTAGGAAAATTAAAATTATAATTTTCTAAAAAAGTTGATTTTTATCATTATTTTAATATTTTAATAATTAAAAAATAATAAAAATCATAAAAATATTAAAAATCACCAAAATGTCATATTTTGAATTCTAAACACTTAGAAACAAACCAAATATTTTTCTTAAGTCCCTAGGATAAGATATTGAGTTTTAAAGGTTTAATGTATTTTTTTAATATTAAAAAAGGTATTTTTTCAACCTATTCACTAAAATAATTCTAATAAATCAAAGAAAAATCAGAAAATTATAAAAATTCTTTTTCTGGTTTCTCTGATATCAGAGAGTTTTGAAAAATATAAAATCCATTTCTCAACCTTTATTTTATTTTTTAAATTAATTAGTTCTCCAAAATTAAAAATAATTATAATAAACAAAACAAAATTCAAAAAATCACCAAAATTAGTCCAAATGGTCCTTTGGTCATTAGGAGTGGCCCATAATTTTCTTAATGATAGAAAATTTTCCTTGGTCATCTTATTAAATTTTCCTTGAAAATCCCTATTTTCCACATAAAATAATTATATAAATAAATTAAATTCAGAAAAATCACATTTTCTCCTCTAATGTCTTAATTGACATGTGAGTGAAGCCAAATAAAAATTTCAAATTCATTTAAGCTCAATTTAGTGAGTTTTGGAATTATTAAGCTTGAAGGGCAAAATGGTAATTAAAATTTTAACCCTTAATTAAAACTTTAGTCTCAATAAAATGAAAGAGTAAAACATTTGATCCTAATCTGATTTGGATGATTGAAATTTAAATAATTAAAGTGTAGAAACCCATCAGTCAATATTAAGAATAAACCTTAATCAATCAATTAATTGAATTTGGAAGATTAATAAAAGTTGAAATTATTAAAATAGGGATATTATTTAGAAGACATTTATTCTTTAATTTAAGAGTCCCTAAATTAATCACTTCAATAATATTTAATTCCCAATTAAAATGATAATCCAAACTCAAGATTTAAAATACTAAAAGTCTTAATCATTAAATTAAATAAAAACTTCAATTAAATTAATACTTTAATAATTAAATTAAATCATCTTTAAAACCAAAAAAATAAAATATTAAATTAAAATTAAAATAAAATTAAATTAAAATTTAAATTAAATTAAATTAATTTAATTCAAATTAATTTAAATTAAATTAAAACATATTAAATTAAATTAAATAAAATAAAAATAAAAATAAAAATTAAATTAAAACCTAAATTAAAATTAAAATTAAACCAAATTAAATTAAATTAAATTAAATTAAATTAAATTGAATTAAATATAACATCACTTAAGACATAAAGAATTCAAAATAAATCTAAAACAACTTGAACATTATTCCAAACTTAAATCAATTAATCAAAAATTAAATTAAATCGCAAATCACTTAAACATCAATTTGCCCTTAAAAGCTCTTGTTATCATAACTCCTAGATGGAGTATTAGGTGAAGTGTCACTTCATTCATAGGATATTCAAACATCCTAGTTCACTGAGCAAAAGAACAAAACTTAATTAAACCTTGGATGATTACTTCACCAGATTAATAAATCCATTTGGACTTAGAACAATCCTAGAGATATTGAAAAGATGTTTAAGACTCGTCTTAAGCACTTCCTCAATATGATAGGATATTTATAAGAACAATTGAACTTAATTGTTCTTTGATGAAGAAAATCGTCCTTAAACCAAAATACAAGAACACTAGACGTCATAGGAGATGACTAGCTATAGGATTAGGACTTTGATAGACAACCAAAACCTTTCCCTTAGCTTTACCTAGGTACTTGTTGAAGTATTTAAATGCCTTAACACGTGTTTTAAGTGCAGCTTGGGATGACGGGAAGACCCTCCGGTACGCTTTTATTTTGTTGCAATTTCCTTCGATGCAATTTACTTACAAGCACTGTCACTTTACTTTTCTTGCATGATAAACAACTGTTGCATGAAAACCAAAACCTTTAGGATAGTCCCTGAACTGAAACCAAAATTAAATTAAAAATCATTGCAAGATAAAATTCACCGCCACAACATTTCAAAATATAAAACAACTCAAAATTTAATCACAAACAGAACAACAAAACTACAATTGCAACTAAATTAAAATGTCTCGTTGAATGATCGGGAATACCTCGGATGATGTAACTCACGTGTTGCTAACAGGATTTCCCACTGTCTAAATGAAAGTGTGGAACTCATTCAGTTGAGTTTAGCAAATTCATCTAGACTAAGTTAATTCAATAAAAATAATTGTGTCGGGATGATGGAACTGTGGGATCTTAATCGGTTCTGTTATAATCAACTTTAAGATTTGTTTTAATTAAAATATTAAAAACGCTTGGATTTTAAGATTTCTAAACCAAAATACTTCTCTCATCTCCTGATTTATGACTTCTAAAATTAAACCTCTGCAACAACTAGGAGCTTGGAACACGGTGGGCAGCACGACCATCGTCATCAGCAAAACCTGAGTCTACTTCAGCAAAACCTTTCCTAATTTTTTTAAACAACGAAGCCATAGGATTCCGAGGTTGTTTGCCTAGTGCAACATAAATCCTCAACTCTTCATTAGGCATTTGCATGATCATGTCATGTAAATTAAGCCCTAACCGGTCTTAGAACTCCGAGGTAGTCGTTTGGTACGACACAAACCCTCACATCTTCGAGGCTATTTGTATGATTTTATCATACAAATATAAGTCCTAATTAATTAAAATTGGCAAGATTGAAATATCAGATAATATTAAGATTTTCTTAAACTCGAAGCCAAACAATAGGATAGTTTCGGAAGTTGCCAAGATTCTTCTTGGATCCTTAGCTTCTCCTACTTCTCTTCCATTGGATTCCTGAAAATAATTGTTCCAAATTTTGAGTCATTCCCTATTGAAATTTCCAAAAATCTAATTGTTTGAAAATCTTAAACTTTGAAATTCTTGAGAGCAAAACCACTGATCATTATCGAGAGTTTTCTTAAATGATTCATTTCATTTAAGATGTAATTAACTATAGGGGCTTGCCCTTATAGGGAACTTTAAGGACCCAGGTAATATAAACCCTGCTTAATTCATTTATATTAAGCAGGGGAATTTGTCGGCTTAGAAAATAGGTTCGCAGACCAAATGGATGTCACAAATCTTCTAGTTTATTTAACCGAGCCCCATCATCAAGCAGTGTGTCTATTCTCCGGGATAGATATACAGTTTGTGGTGCGGTGCTCGTTTATATAAACTCGTTCGGGATGTGAGATCGGTTTGATTTCATACCTTAAAATTTTCAAATTTAAAATTATTTTCAAAATCAAATACTACTTTTCAAATTATTTATTTAAATTAAATTAAAAATTCACCGACAATTTCTGTAGGCGACCACTTTTTAGAAATACAACACACAAATCTAAAAATCTGCCGACAACTTCTGGCGACACCGCTGGGGAAAACGTTCCTCTCTCCATTTTGATCAGATGGTTTTGCTTTCATAAATCGGTAGTGAGCCCATGCCCCTAGTGGACCAAACTACCATTCTTCCGTTGGAATAGCTCGTTCATTTCTGTCTTGAACGAGTATAACCAACTCCTCTCGGATTTAGGAGCCACTGTTTAGACACCCCTAAACGGAGAGGTTCCGAGATCCTTTTACCTCTTCTCTGAGGTGGGGTGGACCCCCAATAGGTGTTAGTTTAGGAGCGGTCCTTCGAGTCGAGAAGTCTTGCATAAGACTTTCTCTTCTTTTCCAATTCTGAATCGAATTCCTTAACTTCTCTGCACCTTTGAACATTCTGTTTCTAATAAACAAACCCTCTAATGAATGACTCTTTTAACAAATAACTCCTTTTTATAAATACATGAACAAAAATGTGTTCGGACTCTTTTCGATTCTTTTCTTTCATCCTGATGAAAAAAAGCATAACTCGGGACCGACGATCGGAATTTACCTCGCAGAAAATGTCTGCCCCAAAGCTGATTTTCTCCTTCACCAACTGATTGGACTTCGCTGTTTACAAGGATGAGCTGCCCGACAATGGGATCATCCGTTTTGGGCAAGGATTTGAGAACACAAATGTCAAGATCACTGAAGTTACACTTTTCACTCTTACAGACAAAGTACCTGAAACTGAAAGACCTTTGATCGAGTTCAACCTGAAGTCAACTCAAGAGTTCCCTCCCCTGCAAAGGGTTCTAGCTGAGAAGAATACTACTGTCCATAGGAGGACTGTTATCTCTACCTCCACTGGTCTAGTCTTCTCTGCACCTACCCTGGCTTCCGCCAAATTAAAGGGGAAGGAAGTTCAAATTTGTAACGAGCATGTTACCGTGGAGGGTACAGATTTCCGTGCAAGACCTTCTGTTTTCAAAATTGGCTCCAGCTCAAGAGTTCCACCCCTAACACGGACTCAGAGAAGAAACAGGGGTAGAAAGATTGCCAGGAAGGCCAGAGCTGCTGAAGTTGCTTTCTTGGAAGAAATCCCTGAGTACAAACCACTACCTGAGTACATACCATTGCCTGAGTATACACCGCTTTTGGAAGGAAGTAGATTCCATCCCCTCTTCGCTGCAGCTGACGAGGAAAATGTTCGCAAGATTGCTTCTGTATTACCTCGACCAGCATACTATAGCTACAGCCGAAGGAAAAGGGCTAGGACTACACCATTTGCCCGACTACAGACTGTGATAGAGAAGTTAGCAAAGAAAGAGAAATGTCCTGTATCCGAGATTTTAAGAAGAATAGGGCGGGTGCCAGCCAAGTCCCATATTGGGCCACGAGTAGAACCCGTTATCGCCACAGAAAAGCCGAAGTAGAAGATGAAGGCTAGTCCACCTGTTGTTGTTTCAGGTTTATAGATCAGGGAGGATACCACCTACCAACATTTCAGCCGACAGACCATCCGGTCCTAGGCCTTTTGCTACTAGAGGGATGGTGTGGCGTCCTACTACTGGCCAATTAAGACCGAAACAATGACCAGAAAAGGAATGTCTCGTCAGAAGACTCGAATCCGAAGAGAGCGCCAGCGCAATGAAGGGGACTCCCAAGAAAGAAATCCAACAGCCATCGCATGATAACTGCGAAACCATACGAAAAAGACCATTGGAGGATGCTATGGAAAAGCTAAGAACCGACATTCAACGATTAACAAGAGAAAGATAAGAAAAGTTTGGAGATGAAGTTGACTCGTCGGAGTTCATGGATGACGAATATGTGGAGATCAACATGGTCGAGACACGAGCATCGTCAGCTTCGCAAGGTGTTCCGGAAACTGCAGAGAGAGATGAACTGGAAGCATTAGGAGCACAAATTCGAGAAAATGATGATACAATCTCTCAAATGGAAAAAAGGATGGAAGAGATGGCTGCAGCCCTAGCCACTCTTCACAGTCGGCTCAACCCCAAAGAGAAACGCCTCCAGAAGTTATTCATATTACAGACGAAGGAAAAGAGATTACATCTGTTAACGGAGAAGATCAGCCAAAGAAAGACTCTACTCAGAATATGATTCCAGAGAAGGACATCAAGAACATGGTAGAACAGTAGGTGTGAGAAGCCTTAGCACACTCTAAGAGCGGAGCATCTATTCAGATGGGTAGACCTTACCCCGAAGAATTTGATCCAGTACAATACCCAAAAGGCTTCGTACCACCTCTGTTCAAGACTTTTGATGGTACCGGAAATCCTCGACAACATGCTGCACATTTTAGCGCTAGTTGTTGCAATGCTATTGGAAGTAACGCCTTACTCTTCCGACAGTTCGTTAGCAGCCTATCAGGGATCGCCTTCATTGGTATGCGGAGTTACCGAACGGTTCGGTAAAGACATTTTCAGAATTAAAAAACCTCTTCATGAAACGGTTTGCTGGAGCTCAGCACCATATCACCATCGGTGACTTAGTGGTGGAGAAACAGAGATCGAACGAGACTTTAGTAGACTACATACTTCGATGGAGAAATCTAATCATGAAGTGTGAGCCACAGCTACAACAACAACATGCAGTCGGTATCTTGCTTAAAAGCATTCATGGCCCGATAGCACTTCTCCTTAAGGGATTTACAATTAAGACTTTCGAGAAGTTGTTAAGCAAGGCCGGAAGCTTGCAAGAGGAAGCTAAACAACTAAGTTTCATCGAAAAAACAGACAAACAGAAGCCTATGAAGACATTTGAAAAGAAATCTGGGATCGTCGCAGCAGTCGATAAGGGTAAACAGTCAATACAAATACAACTGGAGCAGGCACAGCCACAGTATCAACAACCTCGACAGAACTACCAACAACCTTAACCCGGTTATCAGCCAACTCAACAATATGAACAACTGCCTCGCCCACAGCGCACGTTAAAGGAGCTTATAAATAGAGAATATCCATTCAAGAATGAGGCAGTACCAAAGATGTTCCGTAGTTTGATGAAGACTTCGGATTTTCGACTGCCAGAACCCAAGAAGCCAGAAAAAGTTAATAAGAAGGACCATCCCAACTACTGTCCTTACCACCAGATGCTTGGACATAAGATAGAGGATTGCATCACCTTCAAGAGTTGGCTTCGACAACAATCTCCGAAAGGGGAACATAACGATCCCGAAGGAATACATGAAAGAACCCCAGAAAGGAGGTTCTGTCAATGTTATTTCAACGGATCCCATTGTTCCGATAGACCCTTACACAACTGATGATGGATGGAGTACCACTTGGACGAAGTCATCGAAGAAAATTTTGGATCGCATCCAGGCCACTTCGGAGCATGCTTCAACTCAAAGTTTGAAACCTGTCAAGCCGGCGCTATCGCTTGCAATTGAAGAACCTCCCCAGGAAGAAAAGATCATAGAAAAGAAAGAGATTGTAGAAGAAGAAAGGACCGAGGCTTCTAAGGCTAGACTAGGGGTTGCTTATCCTAGGATGGTTGTTTCCGATTCGGGGGAAAAATTCCTCGAACCTTACTCTGTATGATTATTTGCTCGCTCCGGTGGGATCTTATAATGATAAGAGTTATGGCGTTGGCTACGTTTTGACTATTTCTAACGATTACGCAACTAAAGACAACGAATCTAATCCGGATCTCTATTCCGATATAAATAACAATTCTCAAATCATACACAACCTCGACAATCACAATAACAAAGAAGACATTCACCAAGAAGGCTACGAAAGTTCAACAGGCGACGAATCCATTTGTGAATTTCAAGGAACTCCAATCACAATAGAGTTAGAGCTTTCAGATTCTGAAGCAACTCCAGAAGAACCTGTCATGCTGATTCAAAAAGAGACACCAGTAAACTCAGTACCAGATTCAGAAGAAATCACAGAAGTTAACTTAAGGAGCGGAAGGGTTCTACCTCCAAGAATGGGTCCAAAAGACAAAGGAAAGCAGGTGGTTGTTCCAGGAGCATCCATCAACATAATGAATCTTCAGACGCTAGCATACTTGGAAATTGATGCTCGTGAGCTTGAAGCGAATAAGATGTTACTAAGAAGATTCAACCAGAAAGGAGAAAGAGCCCTTGGATCAATAACACTGTTGATGAGGACCGGTGACTTAGCAAAGACAACCGCAAAATTCCATATAATTGACTCTGAGACATCGTTCAACGCTCTACTGGGCCGACCGTGGATCCATGAAAATCGAACGGTACTGTCGTCTCTGCATTAGTGCATAAAATACTACGATGGAGGAGAACAGTGCATTAAAGGTGATTTGCAACCTTTCTCCGTACATGAGATTGGATTCCATGAAGATGAAGCTTATTACGCACCTTCGAAGAAAACAATCTTCTCCAGAAATACCATGCCAAATGAAGCAAAAGAAGTTCGAGACGATGAAGAACCTAAAGTTCTAGTCCAACAGTCACTCACCACTCCCTTACGTCGAGATGGTGAAGGTTTCTCCAGAACTCGCATCCGAGGTCGAGGCCAGGGACGAGGTCGTGGAAGAGACACCGGGACGAGTTGGACAAAAAAGCCGATGATCAACGTTGATTGGGAGAACGAGTCCGAGGAAGAAGAGGAAATCAAGAAAGAAGCAACTACAATAAACCGAAGAAACCACAATTCAAGATTTCTCTCGAAGATGAGAAGAACGAAGAATACAAATTGATGTACGAGAAGATTAATCACTATGTACACACTATGACCCTGACCCCGATCCAGTCTAATAAGATCGAGGGTATGGTGGTCAAAGAAGTACATAGCGGCGGTCCAAAGCCAATCAAATTTTACCGTGGCACTTCTTCTTCCAATACTAAAAGCGATGTACAATTTGAAGATGTCACTTCTTCCGAATTAATGGAATTACCTTTTGAGTGGTACTCTCCCTGTTTTCAAAATTTAATTCAGCGTGGTGTCTTTCCTTGACAATGGACAAAAGGTCAATCACAACACTTCAAAAAATTATGGAATAACGCCGGTCGGCCTCCCAGTTCAAAGCATGGTCTCGGATTCGGTACAGTAGGATCAGTTGACGATACAGAATTTTGCTTGGTTGTTACTTGCAAACCTAATGAAGACTGTTTGGAAACTACAGAAGATCTTGAAGATCTACAAATTGGATACGCTCCACCAGAGTTCGAAGAAGAAATCAAATCTACAATAGACGAGTTAATGGAAGTTAACTTAGGTACTAACGAAAAGCCTAGACCAACCTTTGTTAGCTCCTTACTCAATAAAGAAGATTCCGAGGAAATGATCAAGCTATTAATGGAATTCATGGACTGTTTTGCTTGGAGTTACGACGAAATGCCAGGATTAGCTCCAGAAGTCACAATTCACAGGCTAGGAGTGGATCCTACTTCTGTTCCAGTCAGACAAGCTTCCAGAAGAATGCATCTAAAAATTGAACAAGTAATATCTGAAGTTAAGAAGCTAATCGACACTAAATTTGTCCGTGAAGAACAATACCCTACTTGGCTAGCCAATGTGGTACCAGTCACGAAGAAGAATGGTCAGATCAGAATCTGCGTGGATTTTAGAGACTTGAACAAAGCATGTACGAAGGATGAATTCCCACTACCAATTCCAGAGTTAATGATCGACATCGCTTTGACACATGAAATATTCTCTTTCATGGATGGATCTTCAGGATACAACCTGATAAAGATGGCACCAGAAGACGAAAAGCTCACAGCATTCAGAACACCAATCGGAGTGTATTGCTACACAGTAATGCCATTCGGACTAAAGAACGCAGGAGCAACATACCAAAGAGCAATGAAAAAGATTTTTGATGAGCTCATTCACAACCAAGTTGAGTGCTATGTGGATGATGTGGTCATCAAAAGCAAACCGAAGGAAGATCACTCGTATGATTTGAGAATTGTCTTCGAGCGACTAAGGCAATACAACCTTAAGATGAATCCCTTAAAATGCGCCTTCGGCGTCACCTCCAGGAAATTCTTAGGATTTGTTGTTCGAGATCGCGTGATCGAAATTGATCCAGAAAAGATTAAAGAGATCTTAGAAATGTCGTCTCCCAAAACCTTAAAACAGCTACGATCCTTTCAAGGGAAGCTGGCATATCTTCGACGCTTTTTTCGAACTTGTCAGGTAGGTGTCAGCCCTTCTCAGCATTAGTTAAAAAGGACGCTAAATTCGTTTGGGAAGAGAAATGCCAACGGGCCTTCGAGGACATTAAACAATACTTAATGACACCTCCCGTCTTAGCAGCCCCAGTCTCAGATAGACCGTTGATACTTTATTCCACGGCTCTAGACGACTCCCTTGGAGTCCTGCTAGCCCAGGTCAACGATGAGGGAAAAGAAAATGCTCTCTACTACTTAAGTCATCGTTTGATTCCGATGGAAGTAAAGTATCCTCCAGTTGAGAAGCATTTTTTGGCCCTGATCTTCGCCGCTCAAAAGCTCAGGCATTACATGCTCTCTCATAAGGTCAACATTATCTCGAAAGTTAATCCGTTGCAATATTTGATGACCCGTCCAACACTTTCTGGCAGACTTTCCAGGTGGTCGATGATACTATTGCAATTCGACATAACTTTTGTTCCTCTCCATACCGTGATGGGACAAGTGCTAGCTAACTTCCTTGCAGCACACCCTTTACCGGCAGATTCGCCTCTCGACGACGATTTGCCTGACGAAAAGATAATGAGCCTAGAAGACACCGATAATCGATGTTGGGAACTATACTTCGACGGAGCGTCCTCAGCACAAAAAGACAAAGAATTGCAAACGATGGTGCCCGGTAAGGCAGGAATCAGACTAATCTTTATAACACCGGAGCGGGGGATGTTAAGATACTCCTGCCACTTAACAGAGCCATGCACAAACAATGAGGCAGAATATGAAGCCCTCATAACAGAAATAGAACTGACCATTCAAATGGGAATAACGGATATCAACATCTACGGAGATTCTCAGTTGATCATTCAACAGGTCGCCGGACAATGCAGAATTTTAAAGCTAAGACTCGAGCAATACTTTCAGTATGCCATGAAACTGTTGGAACAAATTCCGAATGTAACAATCTACAAGATCCCCAGAAGAGAAAATGCTCTCATAGATGCGCTAGCTCGCCTTGCAAAAGAATGTTCCTACTTACAAGATGAGTCAGTTAAAGTGTCAGTTCAAGGACGACATGTCCTATCACAGCTTGACATGGATATGATACAGAAATCAGGAAAAGCAGAGGAATCAGTTGCAGCAGTGATGGAAAACACAGAAGATTGGCATCAGCCGCTAATAGACTACCTGCAAACAGGGAAATTACCAGACGATAAGTCATTAGCACATCAAATCAAGAAAAGAGCTTTGTCTTACGCATTAATAAACAATACATTATACAGAAGGTCTTTTGATCAGATGTGGTTAAGATGCCTGAGCGGGTCCGAGGCTCGTGAAATTGTCAAAGAAGTGCATTCAGGACTTTGTGGCGTTCTTCAGTCGGGTCCGAAAATGAAAATGAAAATTAAAAGACTATGGTATTATCGGCCTCGATGATGACCGATTGCATGAAGATTGCCAAAAGTTGTCACCGGTGCCGAGTGCACGAGTGGTTCTACACCAACCTCCAAATGTGCTACATCCGACAATTGCGTCGTGGCCATTTGAGTGTTGGGGCACGGATATAGTGGGTCCGATAGAACCACCTTCTTCAAGAGGACATCGCTTCATCCTTGCAGCTACAGACTACTTTTCTAAATGGCCAGAAGCAGTTCCACTCAGAGAAGTAAAGGCACACCACGTGCTACAATGTTTCAAGAATCAAGTTGTATATCATTTCGGAGTACCGCGCAGAATCATTTCAGATAATGGGTTCGCATTCAGAAGCACAAAAATCAACAATTTTGTCAGAAGACATGGAATCGATTGGCGATACTCAACAATCTACTACCCAAGAGCAAACGACTTGGACGAGGCTTTTAATAAAACTCTCGTTCAGATTTTAAAGAAAACTTTGGATGACAACAAGAGAAAATGGCATGAGAAGTTATTAGAAACCTTATGGGCCTACAGGACGACTTTCAGGACTCCTACTCAGTCTACGTCTTATACTTTAGTGTACGGGTCTAAGGCAGTGTTACCATTGGAAGTCTAGCTTCCCTCACTCAGGATTGCAGTTGCAAATAAAATTACTACAGAAGAAAATGCCAGATTACGACTGGAAGAACTGGAAAACTTGGAAGGAAAAAGACTTGCAGTGCAACAAAATTTGGAACTGTACCAAGCTAAGATGATCCAGGCCCATGATAAACTGGTCCGCCCGAGAACTTTCAAAGTGGGTGACTTAGTTCTTGTTCTAAGAAGACCTATTCTTGCACATCGCAAGATAAGAGGCAAATTTAAACCGACTTGGGAAGGGTCGTTTGTGGTCGAGGCAGTCTACTCAGGAGGCTCCTACCAACTTGTGAATTGCCAAGGAAAACGACAAATGCTTCTAATCAATGGACGATATTTGAAGAAGTATTACGCAACCTGATGTTTCGAAGGGTGGCCTCTAAGATAGAGTCTTATCCCTAGAAACACGGGTGAAGCAATCACTTTGTGACTGGGTCCGAACCCAAAAAAATATAAAAATGGATAAAATAAAATATGTGCTAAAAATGAAATACGAGAAATCATAATAATAAAGGTTTACCCTTCCTTTCAAATTAAATTTTGTTCCTGATCTTTCTTCATCTTTTCCTACTTTCCTTAAAACTTAAAATTGGAATAAGTAAATAAGAATCTTCAGTGATAAATATTTTCTTAATGTTCTTGTTCTTAGTACAGTCCTTGATCCTTTCCTTGTTTTCTTCACAGGGAAATGTCGAACGGGCGGTTGGTCCTAAACTTTAAAAATGGCGTGAGTTTCGCAGTCGATGAAAAGAGGGTGAAGGATGGAGCAGTGATATAAATTGATTCTGATTACACACCAGCCAGCCTAAAGTATGAAGAAAATGATTGGGTCCCTGTGGACCGAGAGGAGTTTCATAGCCAGACAGTGATGAAGATGGGTGGCCCAAGCCACCAATCCAGAAACAAGAAAAGAAAGACAAACACCGAGGAAAGCAAGAAAATCAAGTCAGTAGTTGCCACGGCAGAGGGCAGGCTCGTCAGCGCCGCGCCCGCAGAAATTCAAGAAGTGAGGAGAGCTACACTCACTGCTACTCAAAGAAGGAATAAAAATCGCCGTATCCGCAAGATGTTGACTAAACTAGCAGCAGATCAACACGAGGAAACAACCACCTTCGCCAACACACACATTTCAAAGATGCCGGTTCATCAGGAAAATGAAAAGAGAGAACAAGTTCCAAGAACAACAGAAAGGATAAACGAAACTCTAAGAAGACCAGAGGCAGAGAGATTACCACGACGCCAGATAGAGCCATCAGTGGTAAGAAACCTTGTTGCAAGAGCAACCCCGGAGGATGTCACGACAGAGACAATCCCCGAGGAGCCAAGGTATGTAGGAGAACGTGATGGGATTGAGCCATACATCCCGCAATATGTTACTAGGCCTCGTCACTTGCAAATCATCCCAGAATATGAGCTAGAAAGGATGCAAAATGTTGAGAAAAAAACCTTCGAATACTTTGAGAGGATTAGAGGCAAAAGAATCAACATTTTGGAAGGCCTCGAGTTACACACAGGTGTATTCTCAGAGTACGAGCAACAGCAGATTGTGGATTGCATTTTAGAACTTCAGAAGATGGGTCGAGCAGGCCGTCTGAGAGAAAAGACTTATTTGGAACCCCGGAAATGGATACCAGGAAAAGGAAGAGTCACAATACAATGTGGATGTTGTTATAACTTCGCAGAGGACAGAAAAGGAAATCCACCAGGGATACTCCGTCATGGTGAGGTGGATCCAATGCCGAGAATAATTAAAAGAATGGTGAAAAGAATGATAACATGGAGGGTACTCGCCGGATTGTATACCCAACAGTTGCATCATCAACATTTATCAGAAGGGCGACTGCATACCTCCACACATAGACCACCATGACTTTGTCAGACCTTTCTGCACAGTTTCGTTTGTCAACCAATGCAATATCATGTTCGGATCTGACCTCCGGATAGCAGGCCCGGGTAAGTTCCGAGGGCCGGTGGAGATACCACTGCCGGTAGGTTCCGTCATGATATTACAAGAAAATGGAGCAGACGTCGCAAAGCATTGCATACCGGGAGTACCAGTGGAGCGGATCTCTGTCACATTTATAAGGATGGACGACAGAGAGGCACCATACCACTTCCGACTGGATCCGAATTAGAGAGTCTCCGGCCCTACGAGCTGTGAGTTACACGGGAAATAGCACACCTCCAATGCACATCCATGTAGCATTCCTGCCAAGGATGGCTTGGAAGGTGATGTTATTGACCGTGTATCTCATTACTCAGACATGAATTTCTAACAGATACTTTTTTTGATGGATCAGCAAGAATCATACATAGTCCGTTTTGAGTCATGGATTGTATGAGAAATATTTCAGATCGAGTTGTATGATGTATCTTCAACAAGATTGGAATGAAAGTGACCATGTCACGTTTTGCCTTCACCTCTTTTTGTGCAAATTGACTGGGAAACACCATTAAAGTTAAATGAACTTTGAACAAAGAACAAAAAAGAAAAGGAGAATAAATAAGAAACTCTATTTCATAAAAATCCAAACATTAAAAAAACTTCAAATCCACATGAACTCCTACAGACGTTCTCTGCACTTTACAATATGTTTCCATGATCTCTGCATACATAAATCTCGAGAATATGTTCAGTCTCTGCATTCATAAAACTCAGCATTCCCAAATATCAATAAAATCTTTCACAACCACTGCATAAACTGAATCTCAGCAATCGGGATAGGCTTTCGCCGTACTCCCATCTCAGCAATCGGGATAGGCTTTCGCCGTACTCCCATCTCAGCATTCGGGATAGGCTTCCGCCCTACTCCCATCTCAGCAATCGGGATAGGCTTTCGTCGTACTCCCATCTCAGCAATTGTGATAGGCTTTCACTGTACTCCCATCTCAGCATTCGGGATAGGCTTCTACCCTACTCCCATCTCAGCATTCGGGATAGGCTTCCGCCCTACTCCCATCTCAGCAATCTCAGCATTTGGGATAGGCTTTTGCCGTACTCCCATCTTAGCAATCGGGATAGGCTTCCGCCGTACTCCCATCTCAGCACTCAGGATAGGCTTTCGCCGTACTCCCATCTCAGCAATCGGGATAGGTTTTCATCGTACTCCCATCTTAGCATTCGGGATAGGCTTTCGCTGTACTCCCATCTCAGCATTCGGGATAGGCTTCCGCCCTACTCCCATCTCAGCAATCTCAGCAATCGGGATAGGCTTTCGCCGTACTCCCATCTCAGCATTCGGGATAGGCTTCCGCCATACTCCCATCTCAGCAATCTCAGCAATCGGGATAGGCTTTCGCCGTACTCCCATCTCAGCAATCGGGATAGGCTTTTGCCATACTCCCATCTCAGCAATCGGGATAGGCTTTCGCTGTACTCCCATCTCAGCATTCGGGATAGGCTTCCGCCCTACTCCCATCTCAGCAATCTCAGCAATCGGGATAGGCTTTTGCCGTACTCCTACCTCAGCATTCGGGATAGGCTTTCGCTGTACTCTCATCTCAGCATTCGGGATAGGCTTCCGCCCTACTCCCATCTCAGCAATCGGGATAGGCTTTCGCCCTACTCCCATCTCAGCAATCGGGATAGGCTTTCGCCGTACTCCCATCTCAACATTCGGGATAGACTTCCGCCCTACTCCCATCTCATCAATCTCATCACTCGGGATAGGCTTCTGCCCTACTCCCTGCTCAGCAATTCTTAGCATTCGGGATAGGCACAGTCCTACTCCTTTCTCAGCAATCTCAAAATTTGACCCTCTCAGCAAGAAATTGAAATTAAAACACTCTGCATTTCGGATAGGCTTTGTCCTATTCTTCCTCAGCATTTGGAATAGGTTCAGTCCTACTTCCTTCTCAGCATACAAATGCATTCGGGTGGACCTTAGCCCTACTCTTTTCTCCGCATAAAATCAAAATTAAAACTCGAATCAAAATTCAAACTCAAAATTAAAACTTGAAACAAAAAATGAAACGAATCTAAGATCCAATCTCTTGAAATCTTGTGATCTGAAATTCACCGTCTTTTTCCCCAGCGAGAGTTCTGGAATCTTCAGTCTTGGAGATTTACCTGATACTCCCCAGTGGAAATTTCTTACACTTCATCCTAAGTTTGTCACTTGGACATCTGTTTTGGTGCCATCGATCTCTTCGGTCAACGCCAATACGCCCGGTGCGCTTGGTTAGCACACCACACCTATTGGGGGTCCATTTGTTGACCTCATTTTTAATGAGGACTTCTCTTCCCTCTTTAGTGCTTAGGATCTAGCCTTAGGCTTTTCCTTTGACTATCTTAGAGGACTAGAATTGGGACCCATCCTTTAGAAATTTGAACCACTTCTTGCCTCCCTACAAACCCCACAAGCTTGATTGTAGACCCCTAATCACCTAGAGGGTTGAAATCAAATGTGAAGGTTTAAAGGATGAGTTCCCTATAGGACTCTTTGGCCTTAGGACCACCCTGGGTGGCTTGGTCTGGTGAGGGTTGACTTACACACTCACTACACTCACACTCTATACTCTCACACACAATCCAAATCCTAAAACCACACCCATACCCAACTTGACTCCTTGACTCATGTAGGTAATTCATATGGATGGACCTTAACCCTAAGCCCCTGGCTAAGAGGGTTAGGAACAACATAGTGAATGCCTCAAATGAGTCCTCTCATGGCTCATATAGGCTTAATATGACTTCATGGCTCAACCAAAGTGCTTCCATTTCACTCATCTTTGATCAATCTTCTTTTTTCTAAAATTTCAATTTTTGACCCAGGGGACCCTACACCTATCAAACCTACCAAAAGCCCTTAAAATTGCCCAAATCCTCCAAAATTTCCAAATCATCCAAAATTCCCCAAAATTAACCTTGAACATTTCCTCACCAATCAAATTGATCATCCATAGCCAAAAATACCAAAAATTCCAAAAATACCCCCCAATACCCTCCAAATACCCAAAATGCCCCTCTTAGCCAAAAAATCCAAAAATTCAGAAAATTCCCAGAAAATTCCAGAAAATCTCAAATAATCCCAATTTCATTTTATCCAACTACACCATGGCCAATTTTTTCAATTTACTCCACTTTTACCAAAACCCCCAATTTAGCTTATTTTTAACCCAAGTGAACCCAATGTCAAACCAAACCTACCCAATTGACCCCAATTTTGGTCCAATTCAATTCTAAACTTCAATTTAATATCCAAAATATCAATCTAGACCAAATCCAAGTCCAATTTGATTGACATTTGGGTTCAATTTCACTTTTGACCTTAAAGCCCAATTTGGACCCATGACCCAAACATAGCCCAAACCAAACCAATTCAACTTCAATTGACCCCAAACCTTTTCTAAACCTTCCCTAACATCCCCATAAACAAAACACTAACATAATTTGCCCAAAATTTGGACCCAAACCCCACTCAAATTCAACCCAAAACCAAAAAGCCCAATTTTGACCTAAACCCAAACCTAACCCAAAGAAGCCCAAGTCCCAAAACCAAAACCCAACCAAAGTTAAAATCTTTTTGGAACACTCCCATAAATATTTCACAACATTAATTTTACATCAATTTCAACCTTAGCCCAACATTGGCCCACATTAGCCCAATTTGACCTACATTGGCCCATTTACCAAAGAAACCCAAATTCAACCCAATTCAAACCCAAACCACCTCAAATTCATTTAAAATCACTCATGACACATCCCTAAACCAAACCCAACAATTATTTGGCCCAAACTTCTACAAAATTTCCATCCATGAATTCATTCCTGAAAGCCTAAAGTGCATGACAAAGCCCACATGAAATTCCTCTCATCATCCCTTTGATTTACAACACTTCCTAAGTTCTAAAATCCATAACCAAATGAACCCAAATCAAGCCTTATGACAATTCCCCTTAAATCTATGAAAAATTCCAACACCCTTTCCCATGCAAGTGGGACAACTTTTCCCAAGCCATATATGAGTCATTAAGCCATGCATGAGCCACATGGGAGCCATGAGAGCCATGGAATCTACTTTCCACCTCACCATACCCAAGATGGCAAGAGGAGGAGGCCCTTTCCATATTCCCTTAAGGGGATTAGCCACTTCCATGACTCCACTAAACCTTGCTTAAACTTAATTGTACTTGGATGGTGACCCTTCCCCACTAATTAAGCTGACCTAAACCATTTTATCTCCGACCAAACTAGCCATGGGAAGGTGCACCTAGCCCAATCCATGCATTTGACCAAACTTAGCCAAAATACACCCTTACCCCATTCTACTTTGATTCAAACACTTTACACATGGCAAAGCTCGATTGCTGCACAAACCTCCAGCCACTGACCCACCTGGACACGAGGGTGACCCATGCTGCCCAGCCAGCCGCCTGGATCGCCGGAAAATACCATGGCGGAGACCTGGGGAGGAGCCAAAATTTTCAATTCTGCCTTGCTGAGTTGTCCCAGCCCAATTGAACACCATGGCTGTTCTTCTCTTGCATGGAGCAGCTGATCCCAAGCCTTAAACCCCCCTGGGAGGCCCTCCACCCTCTCTTATTTAAACACCACCTCCTCTCGGCCATGAGAGGTGCTGAACCAAACCTTACTGAAACCCTGCCAAAATCATCCCAGACTACTCTCTATACATAGAGAACTTGATCCCCACTGAAATCCCCCTGCCATTTCCTCTCTGTGAGCTCAATTTCAAGGTTGAAATTCAAGCCCAAAACTAGGACACTTCACCACAGTGAGCCAATCTCCAAATTGATTTGTCCTACACCTTCACTCGGACCAAGAGGAGAAGTTTCCCAGCAAAAGCCCCCTCACCAGGCCAGCCATTGCTTCCAGCCTACAAGCTTTGTGATCGGGCTTGGTCGAAATCATACCTATACAATTCACCAGGCCAAGGGAATTCATCTGGAGCTTGCTTGGACCCAATTGAATGTGACACAACTCTCAGATCGAAGCTTCACATCTCTGAGCAAAGGTATGGACTCACTCTTCCTACCAAGCTTCTAGAGATTCTCAATTTAGTTTGGGTCAATTTCAATACATGTTTACCGTATGGATGTGTTCGTCTCTTCAAGACGAATCCATAGAGCGTAAGAACTCTAAAATCTGTTGAGAATCAAGTGAGAAATTAGGGTTAGAAGGTTGACGGTCACGGGTTCACACCAGTCGTAGACGATGACTGGGAACCGTTGGATCGCGCGTGTATCGAGTGGATGACCAGGATCGCGCCGGATGGAGCAATGGGACATGAACTGCGAGCCTCTGGAGCGCTGAGTCCGATGGCGGCGCCGAATCAGGAGACGACGCATAGAGCTTCGGAGCTGCCAAGGATGGCGTGGCGCAGCGTGGATAATTAGGAAAAAAGAAATTTTTCTTATTTATTAAATACCCAAAACTTCAAAAATCCATAACTTTGTGTAGAAAACTCCTAAAAATAAAATAAAAACACCATCTTGCTCAGTGAACAGAGGAGAATAATGTGGAAAAGAAATCAAGTAATTTCATTAAGTATTTTGTTTTTATTGATTTATTTATTCTCTACATTGTTTTAATTCTCCATGCATATAGGAAATTCACCATGGCATGAAACCATAGGGCTTTTGATGCCTCTGAACTTGGGAACATTCCCTGAATTTTCCAAGGTCAGAGGCCATCCCTATGAGAAGTTATTTATTTTTCAAGTTCATGTTACTATTTTGAGTATTTTAATTCCAATAATTAGCATGTTGAGAAATAAATTCTAGGAAAATTTGGTGATGTTTCTTGTGACCAGAGGGACCTAAGAAAAATAATTTTTGAATTAACTCACATTAAACAACCATAATTGGCCTAAACACCTAAAATTGAACTTTAATTAATTAGGGTTAACCATTTATCAAATTAACTTAAAAATAATTCTCCACTATCCTCTAGGGATAGGAGAACACCACATAAAAATTTGAGATCAATTGGACTTGGTTAGCCCCACCAAATAGATTAATTAAGCCCCATGAATGAAATCAAACTTTAAAAATTCATAACTCACAAAATACTTTTCAAAAATTCACAAAAATGGTTTTGGAGCTTTTCTGATATCAGAGGAACTTAGGAAAATTAAAATTATAATTTTCTAAAAAAGTTTATTTTTATCATTATTTAAATATTTTAATAATTAAAAATAATAAAAATCATAAAAATATTAAAAATCACCAAAATGTCATATTTTGAATTCTAAACACTTAGGAACAAACCAGTTATTTTTCTTAAGCCCCTAGGATAAGATATTGAATTTTTAAGGTTTAATGTATTTTTTTAATATTAAAAATGTAGTTTTCAACCTTTTCACTAAAATAATTCTAATAAATCAAAGAAAAATCAGAAAATTATAAAAATTGATTTTCTGGTTTCTCTGATCTCAGAGAGATTTTTGAAAAATATAAAATCCATTTTTCAACTTTTATTTTATTTTTTAAATTAATTAATACTCTAAAATTAAAAATAATTATAATAAATAAAATAAAATTCAAAAAATCACCAAAATTAGTCCAAATGGTCCTCTGGTCATTAGGAGTTCCCCATAATTTTCTTAAGGATAGAAAATTTTCCTTGGTCATCTTATTAAATTTTCCTTGAAAATCCCTATTTTCCACAAAAAATAATTATAAAAATAAATTAAATACAGAAAAATCACATTTTATCCTCTAATGTCTTAATTGACATGTGATTGAAGCCAAATAAAAATTTCAAATTCATTTAATCTCAATTTAGTGAGTTATGGAATTATTAAGCTTGAAGGGCAAAATGGTAATTAAAATTTTAACCCTTAATTAAAACTTTAGGCTCAATAAAATGAAAAAGTAAAATATTTGATCCTAATCTGATTTGGATGATTGAAATTTAAATAATTAAAGGGTAGAAACCCTTCAGTCAATTTTAAGAATAAACCTTAATCAATCAATTAATTGAATTTAGAAGATTAATAAAAGTTGAAATTATTAAAATAGGGATATTATTTAGAAGACATTTATTCTTTAATTTAAGAGTCCTTAAATTAATCACTTCAATAATATTTAATTCCCAATTAAAATGATAATCCAAACTCAAGATTTAAAATACTAAAAGACTTAATCATTAAATTAAATCAAAATTAAAACATTTAAACTAAATGAAATCAAAACTTCAATTAAATTAATACTTTAATAATTAAATTAAATCATCTTTAAAACATAAAAAATAAAATATTAAATTAAAATAAAAATAAAATTAAATTAAATTAAATTTAATCAAATTAATTTTAATTAAATTAAAAAATATTAAATAAAATTAAATTAAATAAAAAAATAATAAAAAAATTAAATTAAAATAAAAATCAAAACTAAATTAAAATTAAAATTAAAATTAAAATTAAACCAAATTAAATTAAATTAAATTAAATTGAGTTAAATATAACATCACTTAAGACATAAAGAATTCAAAATAAATCTAAAACAACTTGAACACTATTCCAAACTTAAATCAATTAATCAAATATTAAATTAAATCACAAATCACTTAAACATCAATTTGCCCTTAAAAGCTCTTGTTATCATAACTCCTAGATGGAGTATTAGGTGAAGTGTCACTTCATTCATAGGATATTCAAACATCCTAGTTCAACGAGCAAAAGAACAAAACTTAATTAAACCTCGGATGATTACTTCACTCGATTAATTAAATCCATTTGGACATAGAACAATCTCAGAGATATTGAAAAGATGTTTAAGACTCGTCTTAAGCACTTCCTCGATATGATAGGATATTTATAAGAACAATTGAACTTAATTGTTCTTTGATGAAGAAAATCGTCCTTAAACCAAAATACTGAGAACACAGACGTCATAGGAGATGACTAGCTATAGGATTAGGACTTTGATAGACAACCAAAACCATTCCCTTAGCTTTACCTAGGTACTTGTTGAAGTATTTAAATGCCTTAACAGGTGTTTTAGGTGCAGCTTGGGATGACGGGAAGACCCTCTAGGTACGCTTTTATTTTGTTGCAATTTACTTCATTGCAATTTACTTACATGCACTGTTACTTTACTTTTCTTGGATGATAAACAACTGTTGCATGAAAACCAAATCCTTTAGGATAGTCCCTGAACTGAAACCAAAATTAAATTAAAAATCATTGCAAGATAAAATTCACCGCCACAACATTTCAAAATATAAAACAACTCAAAATTTAATCACAAACAGAACAACAAAACTACAATTGCAACTAAATTAAAACGTCTCGTTGAATGATCGGGAATACCTCGGATGATGTAACTCAAGTGTTGCTAACGGGATTTCCCACTGTCTAAATGAAAGTGTGAAACTCATTCAGTTGAGTTTAGCAAATTCATCTAGACTAAGTTAATTCAATAAAAATAACGGTGTCGGGATGACGGAACCATGGGATCTTAATCGGTTCTGTTATAATCAACTTTAAGATTTCTTTTAATTCAAATATTAAAAACACTTGGATTTTAAGATTTCTAAACTAAAACACTTCTCTCATCTCCTGATTTATGACTTCCAAAACTAAACCTCTACAACAACTAGGAGCTTGGAGCACGGTGGGCAGCACGACCATCGTCATCAGCAAAACCTGAGTCTACTTCAGCAAAACCTTTCCTAATTTTTTTAAACAACGAAGCCATAAGATTTCGAGGTAGTTTACCTAGTGCAACATAAATCCTCAACTCTTTGTTAGGCATTTGCATGATCATGTCATGTAAATTAAGCCCTAACCGGTCTTAGGACTCCGATGTAGTCGTTTGGTACGACACAAACCCTCATATCTTCGAGGCTATTTGTATGATTTTATCATACGAATATAAGTCTTAATTAATTAAAATTGGCAAGATTGAAATATCAGATAATATTAAGATTTTCTTAAACTTGAAGCCAAATAATAGGATAGTTTGGGAAGTTGCCAAGATTCTTCTTGGATCCTCAGCTTCTCCTACTTCTCTTCCATTGGACTCCTGAAAATAATTGTTCCAAATTTTGAGTCATTCTCTATTGAAATCTCCAAAAATCTAATTGTTTGAAAACCTTAAACTTTGAAATTTTTGAGAGCAAAACCACTGATCTTTATCGAGAGTTTTCTTAAATGATTCATTTAATTTAAGATGTAATTAACTATAGGGGCTTGCCCTTATAGAGAACTTTAAGGACCCGAGTAATATAAACCCTGCTTAATTCATTTATATTAAGCAGGAGAATTTGTCGGCTTATAAAATAGGTTCGCAGACCAAACGGATGTCACAAATCTTCTAGTTTATTTAACCGAGCCCCATCATCAAGCTGCGTGTCTATTCTCAGGGATAGATACACAGTTTGTGGTGCGGTGCTCGTTTATATAAACTGTTCGGGATGTGAGATCAGTTTGATTTCATACCTTAAAATTTTAAAATTTAAAATTATTTTCAAAATCAAATACTTCTTTTCAAATTATTTATTTAAATTAAATTAAAAATTCACCGACAATTTCTGTAGGCGACCTCTGTTCAGAAATACAACACACAAATCTAAAAATATGCCGACAGGGTGATTGGGTTTGACCTTTGCTTATATAAGAATTTATGAATTTATATTTGAATAATTATAATAATTTTTGTAAAATTCATAATTTCAAGCGCAAGTATACGTATCGTTTCAAGTAATACAGGGCTCTATTGGAGTCCTGGTTAATCGATCCCATAGGGAAGATTACGAGAAAATTAATTTAAGAAATTTTAGTACATTTTTAAATTAAAAGTAATTATTATTTTTATTTCTTTTCAAAATTCAGATTTTTAAGTTTAATTTAATTTGTACTAAATCTAAGTAAGCAGCAATAAAATAAAGATTAATGCAAGTATAAATAAAACAACTTTCTCCTTTTCAACTAATCAAGATTTTTTAGAATAATTATCATTCATGGAGAACTTAAATTATGGTATTGTGCCAAATAAAAGCATTCCTATTCTTTACCTTCACTCGATACTATAAAAAACATTGGTGAATCTATAGATCGGTTTAGGATGTCTTTGATCACAGAAAAATACATCAAGAAATTCATATCTATTTTTGATGAAATTGCACTTTAAAGAAAGGTATTTTCTTTATTTTATTGCAGGAATGAAGATTTATAAGTGATGGAAGCAAAAAGCATGAAATGGAGCAAAATTTGGATCAAAAAGGAGGAAATTCCAGCAAATATAACTACTTCGCCGACGGCGAGATCGAGGCTGCCGACGACGAGATCGTGAGGAGAATTTCTGAAGGAATTATAACTACCTCGCCGACAGAGAGCCCGAGCCCACCGACAGCGAGATCGCGCGGTTTGAAGCCTTCTAGAAGCCCCGCTGACGGCGTGGTCTTTTCCCGCCGACGGCGAGGCAGTTCAAAATGCATGTAGATTGAACCTGGACACTTTTTGAAGAGGTGTTTAAGCACCCCTTGGACCTTTACTTACCTCTATAAATAGAGGCCAAATTTTAGTGATTTAGAGTCCCTTTTTAGAGTCTCTTTCTATTGTATTAAGTGTCATTTGTGTCTACTTTAGTAAGATTGAGTGTATTTAGTGAGTTCATTAGTTTAATTGAGTGTTATTTAGTTTGTTGTACCAAAAGGAAAAGTCAAAAGGAACTTGAGAGTTACGTCAGGGAGGAAATTAAGATAAGTATCTTTGTTTATTGTTGTTAACTTTAAATGAAATCCATGCTTTGTTTTATTCCCATGCATTTTGAGTAGTTTTCTTAGTCTTTCTCCTTGTTTATGAAAATTATTCGGATTGACGAAATTAAATAAAAGCACCTAATATAATATAAATAAATTGTGATAATTTTTACTTAAAACTTAATTTACTTTCAATCTGACCAATTGATTAGTTAAAATATGTTGAATTATCAACTATAGTAAAAATTACATCCAATATTCAGGGAAGTCAAAAACCTTGGAAGGAGGGTGCAAATAAATAGGGAAATATTAATTATCGAACGTAGAATTGGATATTTTAGTGTGACAGACTAAAATACTCGATTCGGTCCTCTTGTTTGAGAGCCGAAGTGTAGATGTTAGCCCTCGGGTGAGGGGAACGTGGGAACTACGAAGTGGCGACCGGCATCCTCCCGGCTGGCCAGCGGATTCGGTAATCAAACATAAGATTAGTCGATGTTCTTTGCACACTGGACCAAAGGGTAAAGAATAGGAATGCTCCTATTTGTCACAATACAATTTAAAAATCTTATTTAAATTCATCATTCACTTAATTTTCTAAAAACAAGGAGAATGATACTTTTTCTGAAGTATTTAAATCAACTTATTTCAAGCATTAGTTTAGTTTAGTTTATTATAGTTACTTTGAATTTCCGTTCACTTTATTAGTAAGTAATTCATTTTAATTTAGCTGATAACAAATCTGTTAAAAACTTCCCTGTGGGATCGATAACCAGGACTCCACTAGAGCCCTGTATTACTTGATACGATACGTATACTTGCGTAGAATCCACATTATACATTAAAACATATATCTATATTTAAAGCGGGATCAAGTTTTTTGTACCGTTGCTATAAACATAAATTGCATACATATTAAAAGTGGGTCAAATTTTTGGCGCCGTTGCCGGGGAACTAAAGAAATTATTTACTTAAGTAACGGACTATTTTATTTAATAAAATTGTATGCGAAAATTTGGAAACGAAAATTTAATACCTTACGATTTAGAATTAGAGCATACAATTAAAAGAATTAGAAAATAAAAGAAATTATAAATTTAACACAAATGACAAATATTCCTGAAAATGAAAATATCAATCAACCAAGACCATTACGAGATTATGCCAACCCTACATTAGATGAAATTCATTTAACTATTCAAAACCCTGATGTAGCTGCTAATTCATTCGAACTTAAACATGCAATTATCCAAATGGTATAAAATAATTAATTTAGTGGTTCACCTACTGATGATCCTTATTTACAGCTTGCTAGTTTTTTAGAACTATGTGCTACTTTCAAATATGAAGGAGTGTCTAACGATGTTATTAGACTTAGACTTTTTCCTTTTTCTTTAAGGGATAAGGCTAAAATGTGGTTAAATTCGTTAGCACCTGGATCTATTAAAACTTGGGGAGAATTATCACAAAAATTCCTATCCAAATATTTTTCACCATCTAAAGCTCGCTAAGCTTAGAAACGATATAACTTCTTTTAGTCGGTTTGATGGAGAGTCGATATATGAATCTTGGGAGAGATTTAAAGAACTTCTTAGGAAATGCCCACATCATGCTTTACGCAGTTGGTTAATTATCCAAACTTTCTATAATGGATTAGTAGGATCTTTAAGATCAATCATCAATCTTCGTCTGTGGAGGATCATTAATGTCAAAACCATTTGATCAAGACTATGCACTAATCGAAGAAATGACAACTAATAATTTTCAATGGCCTGCTGATAGAATGAATCTGAAAAAAATAGCTAGTATTCATGAAAATGATGCAATATCTATGTTAGCTTCACAAATTGCTGCTGTATCTAAAAAATTAGATCATTTTGGAATGAATTACTCTCAACTATATCGAAGAAAATTCATCTGGACAACTTATAGAATCCCAATCTCAATATGAAACAATTAATGCAATTAACAATAGACCCAATAATCCTTATGCAAATTATTATAATCCTGGATGGAAAAATCATTCTAATTTTAATTGGAATAATAATACAACTAATCAACCATGGCTGAATAATATGACACAATAATTAGGAAATCCATCCAATCAAGGAAATCCTAATTATAAACCTAATTATCCACCTGGATTTAATAATAATAACCCTCAATTTAAAGATAAGAAATTATCTATAGAAGAATTAATATTAAATATGGGTCAACATTTACAAAATCAAGGAAATCGATTACAAATACAAGGAAACCAATTACAAAATCAAGGAACAAGCTATCAAAAATATTGAAACTCAACTTGGACATATCGCTACTGCACTTAATAATAGAATACCTGGAACATTTCCTAGTAATGTGGAAATAAATCCTAAAGACCAGGGAAATGAACAAATTAAAGCGATACAATTACAAAGTGGAAAAGAATTAGAACCTCGAATTCAGAAAGAACTTGAAAGTCAAAAAGAGGAAGTGGAAATTGAAAAGGAAAAGAATCAATAAGATCCAAACTTAGAAAATCCTTTAATACCTATGAAAATTTCTGTTGAAAAACCTCCACCACCATTTCCTCAACGACTAATTCAACATAAAAAATACAAACAATTTGCTAAATTCCTTGAAATTTTGAAGAAATTAATGATAAACATTCCTATCGTAGAAGCTTTAGAACAGATGCCAAACTATGTAAAATTTATGAAAGATATTCTAAATAAAAAAAAATTTATCGATAATGAAATGGTTGCACTTAGTGAAGAGTGTAGTGCTATTATTCAGAAAAAACATCCAGAAAAATTAAAAGATCCTGGTAGTTTCACTATACCCTGCGCTATTGGAGAAATATTCTATGGAAAAGCTTTGTGTGACTTAGGAGCAAGCATCAATCTAATGCCTCTATCAATTTTTAAGAGATTAGGATTGGGAGAAATTTCACCTACTTCGGTAACTCTTCGATTAAGCGATCATTCTGTTACATATCCTAAGGGAGTTATTGAAGATGTATTAGTAAAAGTAGATAAATTTATCTTCCCTGTAGATTTTATTGTTCTAGATATGGAAGAAGATAAAGAAATTCCTATCATTTTAGGAAGACCATTTTTAGCCACTAGAAAAGCTATGATTGATTTTCAGAAAGGAGAATTAACTATGAGATTAAATGACAAAAAAGTAACTTTTAATATTGCTAAATCAATAAAATATCCTGCGCTAGAAAAAGATGATGAGTGTTTTCGAATGGAAATACTTGATCATTTAAAAAAAGAACATTTAAGAGAATATTATGAAGAAAAATTAGAAAAATAAAATATTGAATTAATTGAAAAATCTGAGATAAATGAAGAATTAGATTATATTCAAGAGAAATTTGAATTTTTGGATAACACAGAAAATACTGAAAAAAATATAGTTCCATCAATTATTAAACCTCTTGAATTTGAGTTAAAAATGTTACTTAATCATTTAAAGTATGCTTACTTAGGTAATTCTTCAACTCTATCAGTTATTATTTCATCTGAATTAAATGAATCTCAAGAACAAAAACTTTTAGATACGTTAAAAAAATATAGGAAAATGTTTTGTCGGACTTTAGCAGATATTAAAGGAATTAGTCCTTCAATCTGTATGCACAAAATTATTTTAGATAATGAAAATAAACCTAAAGCAGATCCACAGAGGAGATTAAATCTGATAATGAAAGAAGTAGTCAAGAAAGAAATTTTAAAATGGTTAGATAGTGGTATTATATATCCTATTTCCGACGATGCTCAGGTAAGCCCAATTCATCGTGTACCTAAAAAAGGAGGGGTGACTGTCAAAGCTAACGAAAATAATGATCTTATTCTTATAAGACAAGTTACTGGATGGCGAATTTGTATTAATTATAGAAAATTAAACACAGCCACTAGAAAAGATCACTTCCCTTTACCATTTCTAGACCAGATGTTAGATAGATTAACTGGGACATAAGTATTTTTGTTTCTTAGATGGATATACCGGTTATCATCAAATACAAATAGCTCCTGAGGATCAAGATAAAACTACATTTACTATTCCTTATAGAACTTTCGCTTTTTGAAGAATGCCTTTTGGATTATGTAATGCACCTGCAACATTCCAGAGATGTATGATGTCTATATTTAGTAAATTAATTGATAATGGAATAGAAATATTTATGGATGATTTCTCTGTATTTGGAACAACTTTTGACACATGCTTAAATCATCTTGAAAAAGTATTTGAAGTATGTGAGAAAACTAATTTAGTTCTTAATTGGGAGAAATGTCAATTTATGGTTACAGGCGGCATTGTATTAGGGCATAAAATTTCGGAAAAAAGGCACGGAAGTAGACCCTGCAAAAATTCAAGTTATATCTAAATTACCACCTCCAACTACGGTAAAAGGGGTAAGAAGTTTTCTTGGACATGCTAGATTTTACAAGCGTTATATTAAAGATTTTTCAAAAATAACTAAACATCTATGCCAACTTCTTGAAAAGGACAAGAAATTTGAATTTACAATTGAATGCCTGAATGCTTTCGAATTATTAAAAGATAAATTAATTACAACACCTATAATAGTTTCACCTAATTGGGAGAGACCATTTGAGCTTATGTGTGATGCTAGTGATTATGCTATAGGAGCGATTCTTGGGCAAAGATATGATAAGATTTTCAAAGTTATATATTATGCTTAGTAAAACTCTAAATGATGCCGAAATAAATTATACGATTCTTGAAAGAGAATTATTAGCGATTGTATATGCTTTTAATAAATTTTGGCATTATCTAATAGGAACAAAATGTATTGTGCATACTGATCATTCTGCTATAAAATATTTAATGCAAAATAAAGATTCCAAACCATGATTAATTAGATGGATATTATTAATGCAAGAATTTGATTTTGAGATAATTAACAAAAATGGAACTGATAATCAAATTGCTGATCATTTATCAAGATTAGAAAATTATGAATTATCTAATATTGATAATGAAATTTTAGACAGTTTTCCTGATGAATAACTTTATAATATAAATGAGTTGAAAATACCGTGGTAAATTATATTGTAAGTGACATTTTACCACCTATGTTAACTTTGCAACAACAGAAAAAATTCATTCACGATACTAAATCATACTTTTGGGATGAACCATACTTATATAAGCAATGTACGGATCTAATTATTAGATGATGCGTTCCTTATGAAGAAACTGAACAAATTATTCAAAAATGTCATGACTCTGATTTTGGAGGACATTTTTGGACAGATAAAATTGCATATAAAATTCTACAATCTGGATTCTACTGGTCTACTCTATTTAGAGATGTATATAGATATATAAAAACCTACGATAAATGCCAAAGAGTAGGAAACATATCAAGAAAAAGTAAAATGCATCTGAATTTTATATTAGAAGTTGAAATTTTTGATGTTTGGGGATTAGATTTCATGGGACCTTTTATTCCGTCAGTTGGAGACTCATATATATTAGTAGTTGTTGATTATGTTTCCAAATGGATTGAAGCACAAGCTTTATCTAGGTGTGATGCTAAAAGTGTTTCAAAATTTTTAATGAAAAATATTTTTACTAGATTTGGAATGCCGAGAGTGATTATCACTGATGGAGGAACTCATTTTAGAAACAAATATATTCATAAACTAGTAGAAAAATATAATATTATGCATAAGATATCAACTGCTTATCATCCGCAAACTAGTGGATTAGCTGAAGTTTCTAATTGAGAGATTAAGCGTACATTAGAAAAGTTTGTAAATCCTAATAGATCAGACTGGTCTATAAGACTAGACATTGCATTATGGGCATACAAGACTGCTTATAAAACTCCGATTGGAATGACTCCTTACAGGCTTATATATGGAAAAACATGCCACTTACCAGTTGAATTAGAACATAAAGCATATTGGGCGATTAAAGAATTTAATTATAATATGAAAAGAGCTGGCGAGAAGATATTGTTGCAATTAAAGGAATTGGAAGAACTAAGAAATGAATCATATGATAATGATAAGATTTATAAAGAAAGAATGAAATTATGGCATGATCGGAAGATTAATTAGAGAAATTTTGAACCGAGACAAGAAGCTTTGCTTTATAATACTAGATTGAAATTATTTTACGGGAAATTGAAATCTCGATGGTTAGGACCTTTCACCATAACTCAAATATTTTCATATGGAACTATAGAAATTGAAGATCCAAAAACGGGACATAGATTTAAAGTAAATGGACATAGATTAAAACCATATTTCGAAAATAGAAGACCAAATTTTAAAGAGGTTTAATGCTTAGTCGACCCGAACACTAACTAAATTAGGTCGGGCGATGACGTTAAACCAAGCGCTTTATGGGAGGCAACCCATAGTAGTCTTTTATTTTTAAATATCTATATATTAGTGAGTCTTTATTATTAAAACAAATCTTACTGCTCCAATTTTTATTAAGAATCATCACAAAATTGAACCTATTGGATGAGATCAGAAAATATTCAGACCAGAGCAAAAATGGGCGATTTTTACGAATCTCGCCGACAGCGAGATCGAGCCCGCTGATAGCGAGATTGTGGACAATTACTCCATTCAGTTTTATAACTAAGTCGCCGACGGCGAGGAACTTCCCGCCGACGGCGAGGCAGTTGAAAATTTGGTTTCTTAAAGATTTTTCGTGCGGTTTTGGACGGATCTAAGCCATTCCTTCGTAAAAAATTATTCCAAATCCTATTTTACACCATTTTCTTCCTTAGGAACGACTAGAGACCAATCCTTTCCATCCAAAATGGCCTCCAAATTCTTAGAAACCACAAAAACTAAAGTTTTCAACTGGAGAAAATTTGTCTGTTCGGAGGCACAGCGAATCTTCAACAAAGGCTTGATGAAGAAGAGAATGATTAAAGAAAGAGGATTCGTCAATAGAGGAGTAGAGAATTCTACTACAAAAATCGAAGAAATGATCGCACAGCGGCATTAAGAGGTATTTTGTTATACAACATCCGCTGTAGTTATTCTAGTAGTTAAAGAGTTTTACTCTAATTTACATGCGATCAACAATGGAAATGTCTACGTCAGAGGGAGATGGGTAACATTTACTCCTGCAAGGGTAAATGAATTGTTTTCTATAGAAAATACCTCTGTTTGTCATTATTCCAACTTTGTGCCTTCGAGATACAATATGAACGAAATCATAGATATCGATCGATGAAGCTGGATGATTGGGAGTTACGAGAAGACGGGTATGTCGGTTTTTACGCATCACTTCTTAACCTCGTCTCAAAGCACTAGCATTTCTTTATATCTTCATAATTATTACCTACCATGAGAGTAAATAAAGTTTCGAAAGGAATGTCTTATTTTAAACTACGTATTCGAATTGGATTACCTATCGATGTCGGATCAATAATAGTAAAGTCTTCATTGGGATTAATTGTGCATGGGTCAGTGCATGGACTTGGACACCCATCTACTATATTTGCTTTATGCAGTCAGTACCAAGTTTCTTTTGAAGCTTGGGAAAAAGTACTTTTACCATGGAAACCCCTGGATCCTACTGATATGTTTCCCACTTTGGATAACAATGATGAGATCACCGTTATTTCGACGAGCATCACGGAACAATCCTTTAGCAAGGCCCTTTCTCGATAAGACTAATTTCATTCTTAAGAAGATTAAACGATTGGAGAAAGAATTGTAAAATGTGATGAATTCCATTGACGATATCTGCGATATGTTTGATCATATTGATTGGAGAATGAAGGAGCACTTTGATCATACTTGGACATCCGGAGGCTAGTTTTATTCATCTACTAAGACAGAAAGGATGGATTAATGAAGAATCTACTACAGAATTCCCTTTCAGACCTTTCTACATTTTATTTGTGCACCTGCGTCGCATCGGAAATATCAAAGAAGATGTTAGTTCAGACACTGAAGAGTAGGAAAGATTTCTATGTTTATGTTATATTTGTATATATATGTGTGTTTGATTTGGAGTTAGGTTTTATTATGAGTCGAAGTTTGATTTGATCATCTTAAATTTGATGAGATTATATGTAAATTATTATGTCTCAGCATTTAGAGTGTTGTGGTGTGGATTGCGATGCTGAGTATTATGGATTTGAACATTTAAGTTAAGTATGTGTTAAGTTATTAGTGTGAAATTTGTAAGTTTCATGGATTTCATATATAAAGTTATATTGTTTGTGTTGTGTGACTTTTTGAGAGTATAAGTATCTAATCTTCGTATTATTAATAAATTAAGTGATCGGAAGATTGATTAAGGGTAATTCCAGGTTGAAAATGATTGACGAATTTCAAAAATTTAAAATTTTTGGGACCTCACCGACAGCGAGAAAACCCGCTGACAGCGAGACCGAGCTCGCCGACGGCGGATTTTTCCTGAAACTTTTGCCTTATGAAATTAATTAGCTCGCCGACGGCGAGAAAAATCTCGCTGACAGTGAGAACGCGAAAAAACCTATATTTGACTTGTCAACCGACACTATTCATCATCCCTTTCCTCAAATTTTTGAAAAAACCGACCTAGGGCTTGAGAGATCTCGGATTTGAAGCGATTTCAAGACTTTTTGTCACCGAATTTCATCTTCCCTTGGTAAGAGCTTCACTCCTATACAAAAAATTTTGATTTTCACCATTGATTTCTTATACATTGGGATATTTTGAAAATTTTTGAAATGTGAAGAAAATACTTGGAAGAATTTCATAGAAATTGATTTAAATGGATTTTAGTTGTTGTAGGAAGCCTTCTTAGTAATATTTTGGAGTTTAGTTAAAATTTTTGCAAATTTCACAGATCGAGAAATGGCTCCACGACAAAAGCGACGAATAGAATATGAAGAAACTCGATTCATTAATGCAAGAGCACAAACTCGATATTTTTAAAACATTCAAGCAAGAAAGTGCATACAAGATTGAGTTTTCAAGAATCTAGGAGGAGAAGTGGAACGAGTTATAAAGGAGCGAGGATGGGAAAACTTCTGCTACGTGACCAACAGAGCAGCTGTAGAAGTAGTAAAGGAATTTTATACAAATTTAACACAGGCTGAAGATGCACCGGTTAAGGTTAGAGGATTTTTCGTAGATTTCAACGCTGCTAGAATAAACGCTTATTATGAAGTATGAGACACCTACACCAGCGAGTATGAAACTTTTGGAACTATGGAAGGACCACTGGAAGAGGTGATCGACTTTCTCACTGATGGGAAAGGAGTCTGGAAGATAAAGCAGCGGGAATGGGTAAACTTCCCTCTTTCTATGCTAAATGCAACATGTAAAGCCTGGAATTATTTTATTTGTTCTACTTTGTTACCTACCTATCACCATAGTGAGGTAACAAGAGATAGAGCAGTTCTGAATTTTTGTATTCAGAACCAGAAGAGTATTAATGTGGGAAATATTATATATAAAAACATATTAGCCACATCTAGAAATGAAAGTGGAGGAGGACTAAGACATCCTGGTCTTATCTATACACTTTGCCAATTATCTGGGGTAGAGGCAAGAGATGATGAGGAATGGATTGAACCTATGAAACCCCTTACTCAGGCTAATATAAAGAAATATGAATCCCACGAAGGATGGAGATGCGGAACAAGGGATTATGTATCTTCTTCAAGTAGAGATATACCCTCTACTAGTTATGATCAACCCCCTCAGTACACCACTCCTACCCTTCAAGATCTGATGAATGAATTAACCCTGAGTAGAAAGAGTTTTGAGTTAGTTGGATAAAATATGGAAAGAAGATTTGAGCATATAGACCAAAGGATCGGAGGCTTGGAGAGAAGACACAATTATGATAGCGAATATCTCCAGCGACATTCAGAGTACGAGATTGCATACTATGAAGCTGAGCGTCGATATAGGAGTGGTGATTTAGATGTTGTCTTTCCGAGTGCCCCCGTTATTCACAATACCGACCTGCTCGACCTTCACGCCTGGAGATCAGGGAGATGACATAGTTTGGGATTTTAATGTAGAAGATTAGAGCTTTTGTTTAGTTTGTTTGGTTTGTTTAGATTTGTTGTTTTGCAAACTTTATTATTCTGTGTGTAATATTTCAGTACTTTCTATGGACTTTGGACTTGATATGTTTGTTTGTTTTCTTGAGCTGTGATATTAGATTTCTTATGTGTGTTAAAATTAGTTGCAAATTTTTATATATAGGATATTAGTCTTTCTTTAATGTATTGTTTAAGTTTTAAATGTATGTGTAGTAATAAATTAAGTTTTCTTTGTTATGTTTGATACTTATTTTAAAATTTCCATCCTCGCACTTTCTTTATAAAATATTATATGTGGAAGAATACTAACGGTACGAGGTTACGTAAGTAATGAAAAAGCCTGCAAAAATTTCAAAGAAAAGAAATACCTAAAGCTCAAAAGTATGATGAAATTTTAATATATACTCTCCCTTTTTCAGTATATAACATAGATAGAAAAATTTAAGTTTGGGGGAAGGTAAAAATACAAATTTATTTATTAAAATTGTCCTCAATTTCTATTTTCAAAAATTATTATTAAATGATTTTCTATCATAGTTTTTCAATTCAATAAATATGAGTTACTTTATTTAATTATTATATAAAGTTAAAGAAAATATTTCTATTAATTCAATTAATTAATAGAATAAGATATTTGGTTAAAAGAAATAAGAATATAGTAAACTATTTAATGTAAGGAAACTATATTCTAAAAATTGAAAATTCTTAAGTATTTAAGTGAAAAAGAAAGGATAGAAACTCAATGAAGTAAAGGCTATGAAATATATATAAGCAAAGAAATATTTTAAGTTTCAAATTTAGGAAGAGAAATTGAAGTTCAAAATTATTAACAGGCTATCCAGATACAGTAATCCCCACTTGAAAAGGAAAAGAAAAGAAAAAAAAAGAGAAAAGAAAAGAAAAGAAAAGAAAAGAAAAATAAAAGTGAGGAGAAGCTTGAGGAGATGCCTTATCAAAAATTGGCTTCAATGGATTCAACCTAAAGGGTAAAACTTAATTATATTTCTAAACTTATATTTATGGATTAGTATTTTACTAAATAGTGTTTTCTTTAACTTCCTATCATCTAAATATCTTAAGTAATTTACACTTTTAAATATAATCATTCCTGAAATAAATAGAAACCTAGAAATCTTAGACCTGATAACTAAATAATCTTATCTCTATAAAGTTAATTTAGTTACTTAGAAATATTTCTATTCGACTTTACTATAATGTTATTCAAATTTAATTCATATATTATCTGAATTGAAAAATTCTATTATAGAAATCATTATTTTTATTTAGTATTAAAATTACTTGAGGACAAGTAATAATTAAGTTTGGGGGATTTTGATCACAGAAAAATACATCAAGAAATTCATATCTATTTTTGACGAAATTGCACTTTAAAGAAAGGTATTTTCTTTATTTTATTTCAGGAATGAAGATTTATAAGTGATGGAAGCAAAAAGCATGAAATGGAGCAAAATTTGGATCAAAAAGGAGGAAATTCATGCAAATATAACTACTTCGCCGACGGCGAGATCGTGAGGAGAATTTCTGAAGGAATTATAACTACCTCGCCGACAGAGAGCCCGAGCCCGCCGACAGCGAGATCGCGCGGTTTGAAGACCTTCTAGAAGCCCCGCTGACGGTGAGGTCTTTTCACGCCGACGGCGAGGCAGTTCAAAATGCATATAGATTGAACCTGGACACTTTTTGAAGAGGTGTTTAAGCACTCCTTGGACCTTTACTTACCTCTATAAATAGAGGCCGAATTTTAGTGATTTAGAGTCCCTTTTTAGAGTCTCTTTCTATTGTCTTAAGTGTCATTTATGTCTACTTTAGTAAGATTGAGTGTATTTAGTGAGTTCATTAGTTTAATTGAGTGCTATTTAGTTTGCTGTACCAGAAGGAAAAGTCATAGGAACTTCAAGGAGTCTGCTTAGGGAAGAAATTAAGATAAGTATCTTTGTTTATTGTTGTTAACTTTAAATGAAATCCATGCTTTGTTTTATTCCCATGCATTTTGAGTAGTTTTCTTAGTCTTTCTCTTTGTTTATGAAAATTATTCGGATTGACGAAATTAAATAGAAGCACCTAATATAATATAAATAAATTGTGATAATTTTTACTTAAAGCTTAATTTACTTTCAATCTGGCCAATTGATTAGTTAAAATATGTTGAATTATCAACTATAGTAAAAATTACATCCAATATTCAGGGAAGTCAAAAACCTTGGAAGGCGGGTGCAAATAAATAAGGAAATATTAATTATCAGACGTAGAATTAGATATTTTAGTGTGACAGACTAAAATACTCAATTCAGTCCTACTGTTTGAGAGCTGAAGTGTAGATGTTAGCCCTCAGGTGTAGATGTTAGCATCCTCCCAGCCTAGCCGCAGATTCAGTAATCAAACATAGGATTAGTCAATGTTCTTTGCACCTGGACCAAAGGGTAAAGAATATGAATGCTCCTATTTGTCACAATACAATTTAAAAATCTTATTTAAATTCATCATTCACTTAATTTTCTAAAAACAAGGAGAATGATACTTTTTCGGAAGTATTTAAATCAACTTATTTCAAGCATTAGTTTACTTTAGTTTATTATAGTTACTTTGAATTTCCGTTCACTTTATTAGTAAGTAATTCCTTTTAATTTAGGCGATAACAAATCGTTAAAAACTTCCCTGTGGGATCGATAACCGAGGACTCCACTAGAGCCCTGCATTACTTGATACGATACGTATACTTGCATAGAATCCACATTATACATTAAAACATATATTTATATTTAAAGCGGGATCAAGTTTTTGGCACCGTTGCTATAAACATAAATTGCATACATATTAAAAGTGGGTCAGTTTTTTTGGTAGAATGGGTAAATCTATATGTCCAAGGGTGGCTATGGTCGGCCCTATCAGTGACCCGTTCCCTTTCTATAAACCAAATTATTAGAATTTAGTCTATCACTCTAAAAACTAATCAATTCTACACCCACTAAACAATATCTCCCAATATATTTGCACTTCATCTTGAATAACCTGCCTATAGCCTTCGATTTCCAAAGAATTCATGTGATATCTACTATTTAAGAACTCATCTCCGGATAGGTCTCAAAATTTTTCAACAGGTTTTAGCAATTTAAATGGCCAGTTTAAAAAGTAAATTAAGATCAGGTATTAACATGATCACAATTTTTATAAATATTTTAAGTTAAGTTTCCCAACAAAATTTAATTATCTTATTATCTTTTCATAGTTGAAACGAGAAAGAAAACTAACTACTCAGAACACATTGAATTCACACAAAAAAACATATTTATAAAACTTTAAACCAAGGTACATATACTTATCTGGAATATTCCTTCAAGTGACCCGCTAACTCCTACTAACTCCAATGCAAGGTACAAGACTTCAACAACAACAATACTTGAAAACTCACACTTACTACTCTAGGAATTGAGTAGTAACACTCAAAATAAAATCACTAAATACTAAAGAAAGTGGCTCCTGTCGGCATATTTTTAGGTTGTGTGTTTTATTTTGAAAAGTGGTCGCCTAACAGAAGTTGTCGGCAAATTTTTAATTTAGTTTAAATAAATAAATTGAAAAGTAGTATTTGATTTTGAAAATAATTTTAAGTTTGAAAAATTTTAAGATATGAAATCAAACCGATCTCACATCCCAAATAGTTTATATAAACGAATACCACACCACAAACCGTGTATCTATCCCTAAGGATAGACACTATCGCTTGATGGTGGGGCTCGATTAAATAAACTAGAAGATTTGTGACATCCGTTTGGTCTGCGAACCAATTTTATAAGCCGACAAGTTTCCCTGCTTAATATGAAAACATTAAACGGGGTTTATATTACCCAGGTTCTTTAAAATTCCCTATAAGGGCAAGCCCACTATAGTTAATTACATCTTAAGTGACGGGAATCACCTAAGAAAACTCTCGATAATAATCAATGATTACGCTCTCAAGAATTTGAAAGTTTAAGGTTTTCAAAGATTGAATTTTGAAGTTTCAATAGGGAATGGATCAAATTTTTGGAACATTTTGTTTTGTGAATCCAAAGGAAGAAAGGTAGGAGAAATCACTGATTCGAAGTGAACTTCGATAATTTCCCGACTATCCTATCATTTGGCTTGAATTTAGGAAAGTCCTAATGTTTATTTAGTATTTCGATCTTGTCGATCTTAATTAATTAGGGCTTATATTTGTATGATAAAATCAAACAAATAGCCTAGAAAATGTGAGGGTTTATATCGTATCGGACGACTACCTCGGAATCCTAAGACCTAGGTTAGGGCTTAATTTGCAATGCAAATGCCTAACGAAGAGTTGAGGATTTATGTTGCACTAGGCAAGCTACCTCGAAATCCTATGGTTTAGTTATTTAATTCTAAGAAATGTTTAGGCGATGTAGACTCGAGTTTTGTCGATGACGATGGTCATGCTGCCCACCATGCTCCGAGCTCCTTGTTGTTGCAGAGGTTTAGTTTTAGAAATCATAAATCAGGGGATGAGAGAAGTGTTTTGGTTTAGAGAAAATCTTAATTTCCAAGTGTTTTTTGTGTTTTAATTAAAACAAATCTTAAAGTTGATTATAACGACACCGGTTAAGATCCCACGGTTCCATCCTTCCGGCATCGTTATTTTTATCGGATTCACTTAGTCCGGATGAATTTGCTAAACTCAATCGAATGAGTTCCACACTTTCATTTAGACCGTGGGAAATCCCGTTAGCAACACGTAGGTTACATCATCCGAGGTATTCCCGATCATCCAACGGGACGTTTTAATTTAGTTGCAATTGTAGTTTTGTGTTCCGTTTGTGATTAAATTTTGAGTTGTTTTATATTTTGAAATGTTGTGGCGGTGAATTTTATCTTGCAATGACTTTTAACTTAATTTTGGTTTCGGTTTTAGGGGCTATCCTAAAGGTGTGGGTTTTCATGCAATCGTTGTTTTATCATGCAAGAAAAGTAAAATGCATTTGCAATAAAGTAAATTGCAAGAAAGTAAATTGCAAGAAAGTAAATTGCAAGAAAGTAAATTGCAATAAAATAAAAGCGTACTCGGAGGGTCTTCCCGTCATCCCAAGTCGCACTTAAAACACAATTAGAATATTTAAGCAAGTTCCTAGGTAAAGCTAAGGGAAAGGTTATGGTTTTCTACTAAATTCCTAATCCTATAGCTAGTCATTTCCTATGACGTCTAGGTTCTTTGTGTTTTGGTTTAAGGACGATTTTCTTCATCGAAGAATAATCGAATTCAATTGTTCTTATAAATATCCTATCATATTGAGAAAGTGCTTAAGAAGGATCTTAAACATCTTTTCAATATTTCTAGGATTGTTTTAAGTCCAAATGAATTTAATTATATAAATGAATCGATCGTCCGAGGTTTTCAAGTCTTGTTAACTTGCTCGATGAACTAGGACATTTGAATATCCTATGAGTAAAGTAACACTCCATTTAATGTTTCATTTAGGAGTTACAATAATCAAAGCTTTCAAGGGCAAGTTAGTATTCAAATGATTTGGTTTAAGTTAAAGAGTTTAAATTTGGAATAGTGTTCAAGTTGTTTTATATTTAATTTCTTTTATGTCTTAGGTGATGTTATATTTAATTTAACTTAATTTAATTGAGTTTTAATTTAGTTTAACATAATTCAATTTAATTTGACTTGGTGTTTAATTAATTTGATTTGATTTAACTTTAATTTAATTATTTAATTTAATTTAATTTAATTTTAATTATTTAATTTAATTTAATTTAATTGTTTAATTTAATTTAATTTAATTTTAATTTAATTTAATTTAATTGTTTGATTTAATTTAATTTAATTTTAATTAATTTAATTTAATTGTTTAATTATTTAATTTAATTTAATTATTTAATTTAATTTAATTTTAATTAACTTAATTTAATTGTTTAATTTAATTTAATTTAATTATTAAATTTAATTTAATTTAATTTTTAAATTTAATCTTAATTTAATTTATCTTTAATTTACTTTATTTTTAATTTTAATTGAAATTAAGTCTTTTAATATTTTAAATTTGAGTTATCATTTTAATTAAAAATTGAGTATTAGTTGATATAATTAATTTAGGGATTTTTTAAATTAAAGAAAAAATCTCTTCCTAATAAAGATCCCTTATTTTAATAATTCCAATTTTATTATTCTTCCAAATTTAATCTATTATTTAATTAAAGTTTAATCATTTTAAAATTATTTAATGGGTTTCTACCCTTTAATTATTTAAATTTCAATCATCCAAATCAGATTAGGATCAAATATTTTACTTGTTGATTTTTTATTGAACCTAAAGTTTTAATTAAGGATTAAAGATTTTAATTACCATTTTACCCTTTAAGCTTAATAATTTCATAACTCACTAAATTGAACTCAAATGAACTTGAAATTTTTATGTGACTTTACTCATATGTCAATAAAGACATGAGAGGAGAAAATGTGATTTTTCTGTATTTAATTTATTTATATAATTATTTTTGGTGAAAAATAGAGATTTTCAAGGAAAATTTGATAACATGACCAAGGGAAAAGTTTCTGTCCTTAAGAAAATTAGGGGACATTCCTAATGACCAGAGAAGCACTTGGACCAATTTTGGTGATTTTTTGAATTATATTATTATTTATTATAATTATTTTGAGTTTTGGAGTGTTAATTAATTTAAAAATAAGATAAATGTTGAAAAATGGATTTTATATTTTTCAAAAATCTCTCTGATATTAAGGAAACCAGAGAAACAAATTTTGCAATTTTCTCGATTTTTCTATGATTTATAATAATTATTTTAGTGAAAATGCTAGAAAATACATTTTTTTAATTTTAAAATTACCCTAGGGCTTTAAAATTTAATATCTCACTAAATAGACTTAGGAAAAATGTGGGATTTGTTCCTAAGTGATTAAAATTCAAAATGTGACATTTTGGTGAATTTTATTATTTTTGTGATTTTTATTATTTTTTAATTATTAAAAATATTAAAATATTATTAAAAATCAACTTTTTTAGAAAATTGAAATTTTAATTTTCTTGGGTTCCCCTGATATCAGAGAGGCTCCAAAACCAATTTGGTGAATTTTAAAAAAATATTTTAAAAGTTATGAATTTTTAAAGTTTAAAATGGCTAAGTGGCTTAATCAACCCAATTAGTGGGGCTAACCAAGTCCAATTGACTTCAAATTTTTATGGTGGATTCCTCTGATCCTAAAGGTCAGTGGAGAATTGATTTCAAGTCAATTTGATGCCTGGTTAACTCTAATTAATTAAAGACCTATTTTAGGTGTTTAAGCCAATTAGGGTTAATCCGAGTGAATTAACTCAAGTCCTATTTTTCCTAGAGTTCTCCGGTCATAAAGAACATCACCAAATATTTCTAGAATTTATTTCACAACATGCTAATTTTTGGAATTAAAATACTCAAAACGGCAACATGCATTTGAAAAATAAATAACTTTTCACAGAGATGGCCTCGACCTTGGAAAATTCGGGGAATGTTCCCAAGTTCGAGAGGCTTCAAAAGCCCTATGGTCTCATGCCATGGTGAATTGTATACATGCATGGAGAATTAAATGTATGCAGAGAGTAAATAAATCATAAAAAATAAAATACTTAATTAAATTAAATGATTTCTTTTCCACATTATTCTCCTCTCGTTCACTGAGCAAGAGGGTATTTTTATTTTATTTTTGTGATTTTTCTACACGGAGATATGAATTTTTGAAGTTTAGGGAATTAAATAAATAGAAAAATACCCTAATTTTCTATTTATCCACGCGGCGCCGCGTCGGCCTCGGCAACTCCGAAGCGCCGCGTGTCGCGCTCCCATTCGACGCCGCCATCCGAGTCGGCGGCCCGGGCCCCGCGGTTCTCGTACCGTCTCCCGGTCCGACGCAATCTCGGCCGTCCGTGCGCGCGTGTATCGAATGGACGGCATCCGTTCATCGTCCCCGAGTGTTCTCGCCCGAGAGCGCGTCCACACTAAATCCCTAAGATCTCACTCGATTCTCGATGGATTTTCATGTTCTTATGCTACATGGATTCGTCTTGAAGAGACGAACACATCTATACGGCTAACATGCATTGAAACTAAGGCATTTGAAATGGAGAATCTCCGAAGCTCGGGATGAATAGTTAACTCATACCTTAGCTCGGAGAAGTGTGGCTTCAATCCGAGAGTTGTTGCACCTTCGATTGGGTCCCGACGAGCTCCGGATGAAGTCTCACAGTGCAGTGAATTGCCTAGCTATGAAAGTGACCACGGCCGATCACGAAGCTTGGAGGCTGGAGCAGCCGGGTGGCTCGGAGATGGGGCTTTCGGTGGGAAACTTCTCCTCTTGGTCCAGTGAAGGTGTAGGACCGGTCGATTTGAGGATTGGCTCACCGTGGCAAAGTGTCCTGGTTTTGGGTGGAATTTCGGTTGAGAAATTGGGCTCTGTTGGTGGGGATTAGGGCAAATTGACACTGGGGATCAACTGCTCTCAGGATGGTGAAGGGTTTGAAACAATTTTGGCAGAGTTTCGGCAAGGTTTGTGCTTGGCCCTCCTTTGGCCGAGAGGGTGAGGGGTTTAAATAGGAGAGGGTGGAAGGCCTCCCAGGGGAGTTAGGGCTTGGGATCGAGTTGCTTCTGGTGAGGAGAAGATCGGCCATGGTGACCACTAGGGATGGGGCGGCTCGGCAAGTGAGAATTTCAATGTTGGCTCACATGTGAGCTCTCGGCCATGGTGTTTTCCGGCGGCTCGGTGGCCGGCCGGCTGAGCATGGGTCACCCTCGAGGTCGGGTGGGTCGGGGCTGGAGGTTTGTGCGATCGATTGGCCATGGACATGTGTAAAGGCTTTGATCCAAAGTGGAATGGGGCATGGCTAGATTTGAACCTAAATGGGTCAACCCACCCATTTGGGCTAGGTGCACCACCCAAGGCCTGGTTTTGGTCGAGGGAAAAGTGATTTGGCTCGGCATAATCGGTAGGGTCAAGTCACCATCCAAGCACGATTAGGCTTAAGCATGGTTTAGTGGAAACATGGAAGTGGTTAATCACCTTTAGGAATTAAGGAAAGAGCCTCCTCCTTTTGCCCAAAATGGCATGGTGACATGTAAAGAGGCTCTCATGGCTTGCATATGGCTTATGCATGGCTCCATGGCTCCATTTGGCTTGGGAAAAGTAAAGTCGATTTCATGGAAATGGATTTAAGGAAAATTTTGGTATTTAGGGGTGATTTGTCATGAGGCTTGATTTGGAATTATTTGATGATGAATTTAGGACTTAGGGATGATTTTAATTGAAAGTATGATGAGGGGAAATGTCATATGGGCCTTGGAAGAATTTTGGGCTTTTTTGAAAAGGTTTTAGATGGGCTTTTAAGATGGATTAGGAAAGTGGGCTCTTGAATTTTAAAATGGATTTTGGGATGAAATTTTGTAAAGAGGTTGGGCCAAATAATTATTGGGTTTAGCTCATGGATGTGTCATGAGTGACTTGAAGCAAATTTGGGGTAGTTTGGACTTGAATTGGGTTGGATTTGAATTCTTTTGGTGAATGGGCCAATGTAGGTCAAATTGGGCTAACTTGGGCCAATGTTGGGCTAGGGTTGAAATTGATGTAAAATAAATATTAAGAAATGTTTATGGGAGTGTTTCAAAGAGGTTTTGGCTTTGGTTGGGTTTTAATTTTGGGGTTTGGGCCTATTTGGGTTAGATTTGGGTTTAGGTCAAAATTGGGCTTTTTGATTTTGGGTTGAATTTGAGTGGGGTTTGGGTCAAAATCTTGGGCAAATCATGTTAGTGTTTTGTTTATGAGGATGTTAAGGAAGGTTTAGAAAAGATTTGGGGTTAATTGGAGTTGAATTGGGTTAGTTTGGGCTAAGTTTGGGTCATGGGTCCAAATTTGGGCTTTAAGGCCCAAAGTGAAATTGGATCCAAATGTCAATCAAATTGGACTTGGATTTGGTCTAAATTGGTATTGGGAATGTTGAATTGAAGTTTAGAATTGAATTGGACCAAAATTGGGGTCAATTGGGTATGTTTGGTTTGACATTGGGTCCACTTTGGGTTAAAATGGGTCGATTTGGGGGTTTTGACAAAAGTAGGGTAAATTGACAAAATTGGCCCATGGTGTAGTTGGACAAAATGAAATTGGGAATATTTGGGATTTTCTGGAATTTTCTGGGAATTTTCTGAATTTTTGGATTTTTAGGCAAGAAGGGTATTTTGGGTATTTGGAGGGTATTGGGGGGTTTTCTTGGAATTTTTGGTATTTTTGGGTATGGATGATCAATTTGAGTGATGTGGAGGTGTTTGGGATTGATTTTGGAAGATTTTAGGTAATTTGGAGATTTTGCGAAAATTTGGGTAATTCGAGGGTTTTGGGTAGGTTTAGTAGGTGTAGGGTCCGGGGGTCAAAAATTGAAAATTTGGGAAATTGAAGATTGGGTGAATTTGGGTGGGGTGAAATCATTTTGGTTGAGCCATGAAGCCACTTCAAGCCCATATGAGCCATGAAAGGACTCATTTGAGGCATTCATTATGTTGTTCCTAACCCTCTTAGCCAAGGGCTTAGGGGTTAAGGACCATCCATGTGAATCACCTACATGAGTCGGGGAGGTCGAAGTTGGGTATGGGTGTGGTTTTAGGAAGTGTGTGGAAATGTAGTGTGTAAGTGTAGTGTATAAGTGTAATGTGTGTGTAAGTCGGCCCCTTCACCGGACCGAGGCCGCCAGGGCGGTCCTAAGGCCAAAGAGTCTATAGGAACTCATCCTTTAAACTTCCATATTTGATTTCAACCCTCTAGGTGATTAGGGGTCTATAGTCGAGTTTGTGGAGTTTGAAGGGAGTTTAGAAGTGGTTTGAGTTTCTAAAAGGTGGGTCCCGATTCTAGTCCTCTAAGATAGTCGAAGGAAAAGCCTAAGGCTAGATCCTAAGCACTAAAAAGAAGAAGAGAAGACCTCATCAAAAATGAGGTCAACAAATGGACCCCCGATAGGTGTGGTGGTGACGGAGCACACGCGCGTATTGGTGTTGACCGAAGCGATCAACAAAACCAACACAAACGTCCAAGTGACAAACTTAGGACAAAGCGAAAAGAATTTCCGCTGGGGAGTATCGGGTATGTTCCCAAGCTGGAGATACCTGAACTCTCGGCGGGAAAAGAAAAGGAGGTGAATTCCGAATCACATGACCTGGGAGAATTTCGATTTAGATTTTATTTTGTTTCGGTTTAAGTTTGACGTGTGAACTTAGATTTTAGTTTGGAGTTTTAATTTAGATTGATGTTTTGTCAAAATTAATTTGAGGGATTTGATTTGAAATGAAAATTGGAATTCTGAGGTTTTAGATGTAACATCTTCAACCTCGAAAGAAAATTGAATTGATCAAATTGAATCATTGCGATGAGGAGAGATCTCGGAGCAATGCGGTATTGGATGTAAAATCCTTAACCTCGAGAGTTTGATTTTGATGTATTTCATTCTTTGTAGGGAAAGAATCCTAAGCGATGCGGTCTTGGATGTAAAATCCTCGACCCAAAAAGTTTGATTTTGATGTATTTCGGTGCAGATAGGGAAAGAATCCTAAAGCGGTGCGAGTCTTGGATGTAAAATCCTCGACCCAAAAGTTTGAATTTGATGTATTTCGGTGCGATAGGGAAAGAATCCTAAAGCGATGCGGTCTTGGATGTAAAATCCTCGACCCAAAAATTTGAATTTGATGTATTTCGGTGCGATAGGGAAATAATCCTAAAGCGATGCGAGTCTTGGATGTAAAATCCTCGACCCAAAAATTTGAATTTGATGTATTTCAGTGCAATAGGGAAAGAATCCTAAAGCGGTGCGATCTTGGATGTAAAATCCTCGACCCAAAAGTTTGAATTTGATGTATTTCGGTGCGATAGGGAAAGAATCCTAAAGCGGTGCGGTCTTGGATGTAAAATCCTCGACCCAAAAGTTTGAATTTGATGTATTTCGAGTGCAATAGGGAAAGAATCCTAAAGCGGTGCGGTCTTGGATGTAAAATCCTCGACCCAAAAATTTGAATTTGATGTATTTCGGTGCAATAGGGAAAGAATCCTAAAGCGAGTGCGGTCTTGGATGTAAAATCCTCGACCCAAAAATTTGAATTTGATGTATTTCGGTGCGATAGGGAAAGAATCCTAAAGCGGTGCGGTCTTGGATGTAAAATCCTCGACCCAAAAGTTTGAATTTGATTTATTTCGGTGCGATAGGGAAAGAATCCTAAAGCGAGTGCGGTCTTGGATGTAAAATCCTCGACCCAAAAATTTGAATTTGATGTATTTCGGTGCGATAGGGAAAGAATCCTAAAGCGAGTGCGGTCTTGGATGTAAAATCCTTGACCCAAAAATTTGAATTTGATGTATTTCGGTGCAATAGGGAAAGAATCCTAAAGCAGTGCAGTCTTGGATGTAAAATCCTCGACCCAAAAATTTTAATTTGAAATCTGATTTAGATTTGATTTGAAATTTGGAAGGATTGAATTTGAAATTTGATTGAGAATTTGATTTGAGATTTGGAAGAAATTGAATTTGAATTTGATTGAGAATTTGATTTGAGATTTGGAAGAAATTTGAAAGATCAAGTTTGAAACTTGATCGAGATTGGATTTAGATTTTGATTGAGGGTTTTATTTAACATTTATGTTGATTTCGTTTATCTTTTAATGATTCAAATTTTATCTTATCGTTTATTTAATGTTCATGTGAATTTGGTGTTCGGACTCAATCATAAGTAATTACTTCGCCCGTGTTTCTTAGGGATGAAGAATTCATTCCTTCAAAACATCGGGTAGCGTAATACTTTTTCGAAGTATCGTCCGTTGATCGGAAGCATATGTCGTTCTCCCGGCAATTCACTAGCGGTAGGAACCTCCCGAGTATCTTGCTTCAACCACGAAACGGCCCTTCCCAGTGGGTTCAAATTTTCCTCCTATCTTGCGGTGTGCAAGAATAGGTCTCTTGAGAACGAGAACTAAGTCACCAACTTTGAAGGTTCTTGGGCGGACCGGTTTGTCATGGGCTTGAACCATCTTAGCTTGGTATAGTTCTAAGTGCGTTGCGGCTGCAAGTCTTTTCCCTTCCAAGCTTTCTAATTCTTCGAGTCGTAGTACGGCGTTTTCTTCGTCGTGATCTTATTTGCGATTGCAATTCGAGTGAAGGAAGGCCGAACCTCTAAAGGTAACACTTGCCTCGGACCCATACACCGGAGCGTAAGGTGTAGCTTGAGTAGGGGTTACGAAGGTTGTCCGGTAGGCCCATAAGGCTTCTAACAATTTCTCGTGCCAATTTCTCTTATTATCGTCCAAGGTTTTCTTTAAGATTTGAACGAGAGTTTTATTAAAAGCCTCGGCGAGGCCGTTTGCTCTTGGGTAGTAAATTGTTGAGTATCGCCGGTCGATTCCGTGTCTCTCGACAAAATTGTTGATTTGTGTGCTTCGAATGCGGCCCATTATCCGAGATGATCTCGCGCGGCACTCCGAAACGGTAGACAACTTGGTTCTTGAAAAGCGTAGCACGTGGTGTGCTTTCACTTCTCTAAGTGGAGCCGCTCGCCCACTTGGAAAAGTAATCTGTAGCCGCAAGAATGAAACGATGTCCTTTTGAAGATGGTGGTTCATCGGACCCACTATATACGTGCCCCGACATTCGAAATGGCCACGACGCAATTGTCGGGTGTAGCACATTTGGAGGTTGATGTAGAACCACTCCGTGCACTTGGCATTGGTGACGGCTCTTGGCGATTTTCATGCGATCGGTCATCATCGAGGGCCGGTAGTACCCTAGTCTTTTAATTTTCATTTTCATCTTTGGACCCGGCGGTGAGCGCCACGAGTCTCGAATGCACCTCTTTAACAATTTCACGGGCCTCGAAACCCGCTTAGGCACCTTAGCCGCATTTGATCAAAAGACCTTACGTATAATGTGTTGTTTATTAATGCGTAGGACGAGTTCTTTTCTTGATCGATGGGCTAGCGACCTATCCTCCGGTAGCTTTCTGTTTGCGGGTAGTCCATCGATGGTCGTCGCCGATCTTCTGTGTTTTACGTCACTTCTTTGCAACTGATTCTTTTTCTTTTTCGATTTGTGTATCATGTCTATGTCAAGTTGTGATAGGACTCGACGTCAGTGAGCCGACACTTCCACTGATTCATCTTGCAAACAGGCAAATTCTTTTGCGAGACGGGCTAAAGCATCTCGTTAAAGCATTCTCTTTTCTAGGAATTTTGTAGATTGTCACATTTGGAATCCGTTCCAACAAGTTGTATGGCATACTTGGAAGTATTGTTCGAGTCTTGGTTTAAAAATCCTGTATTGTCCGGCGATCCGTTGAATGATTAGTCGTGAATCCCGTAGATGTTGATGTCTGTTATCCCCATTTGAATGGTTAATTCCAATCCCGTTATGAGGGCTTCGTATTACGCTTCGTTGTTTGTACACGGTTACGTCAAGTGGTAGGAGTATCTTAACATCCCCCGCTCCGGTGTTATAAAGATTAGCCCGATTCCTGCCTTACCGGGCACTATCACTTGCGATTCTTCGTCTTTGTGTGCTTGAAGATGCTCCGTCGAAATATAATTCCCAACGTCGATCATCGGGGTCTTCTAGGCTCATTATTTGTTCATCGGCGGATCGTCATTGAGAGGAGATTCGGCGGCAAAGGGTGTCTTTGCGAGGAAGTCTGCTAAGACTTGTCCCTTTACGAGCACGCGAGAGGCACGAAAGTTATATCGAATTGCGATAATATCATTGACCATCCGGCAAGTCTGCCGGAAAGTGTTGGACGAGTCATCAAGTATTGCAATGGATTAAACTTCGAAATCAAGTTGACCTTATGAGAAAGCATGTAGTGCACGAGCTTTTGAGCGGCGAAGATCGGGGCCGAACAATGCTTTTCGATTGCGGGATACCTTACCTCCGTCGGAAGTAAACGACGGCTTAAGTAGTAAAGAGCATTTTCTTTACCCTCATCATTGACACAGGCTAACGGGGCTCGAGGAAGTCGTCTAGAGCCGCGGTGTAAAGTATCGACGGTCTACACCGAGGCCGGGGTCTGCTAAGACGGGAGGTGTCATTAAATATTGTTTAATGTCTTCGAAGGCCTTACGGCATTTCTCTTCCCAAATAAATTTGGCGTCCTTTTTAACTAGTGCCGAGAAAGGTCGACACCTACTGACGGAGTTTGAGATAAAGCGTCGAAGATATGCCGAGCTTCCCTTGAAAAGATCGTAGTTGTTTTAAGGTTTTGGGAGGCGGCATTTCTAAGATGGCTTTAATCTTCTCGGGTCGATTTCGATTCCACGATGTCGGACAACGAATCCTAAGAATTTCCGGAGGTGACGCCGAAGGCGCATTTTAAGGGATTCATCTTAAGGTTAAATTGTCTTAATCGTTCGAAAACAATTCTCAAATCATACGAGTGGTTTTCCTTTACTTTGCTTTTGATGACGACATCGTCCACGTAGCACTCGACTTGATTGTGGATGAGATCATCAAAAATTCTTGTCATTGCTCTTTGGTAAGTTGCTCCTGCGTTCTTCGATCCGAATGGCATCACTGGTGTAACAAAATACTCCGATCGGCGTTCGAATGCTGTAAGCTTTTCATCTTCGGAGCCATTTTTATCTGGTTGTATCACGAAGATCCATCCATGAATGAGAATATTTCATGTGTCGAAGCAATATCGATCATCGGTTCTGGAATCGGTAGAGGGAATTCATCTTTTGGACATGCCTTGTTTAAATCTGCGAAGTCCACACAAATTACGATCGACCATTCTTCTTTCACGTGGCACTACGTTGGCTAGCCGAGGTCGGGTATTGTTCTTCACGGACAAATTTAGCGTCTATTAGCTTTTTAACTTCGGCTATAACTTGTTGTTCGATTTCTAAACGCATTCTTACGGGACCTTGTACGGTCGGAGCAGTAGGATCCACTCTAGCTTATGGTACCGACCTCTCGGAGCTAATCTCGGCATTTCATCGTAGCTCCGAAGCAAAACGGTCTTTAAATTCCATTAATAACTTGATTATTTCTTCGGAGTCTTCTTTATTGAGTAAGGAGCTAACAAAGGTAGGTCTAGGCTCTTCGCTAGTACCCAAGTTAACTTCGTTAACTCATCTATTGTAGATTTGATTTCTTCTTCGAGTTCGGTGGAGCGTCTCCGATTTGTAAATCTTCGAGTTCGTACGTAGTTTCCATGCGGTTTTCATTGGACTTGCAAGTGACAACCAAGCAAAATTCGGTATCGTCAGCCGACCTACTCGTGCCGAATCCGAGTCCATACTTTGAATTGGGAGGACGACCGGAGTTATTCCATAACTTTTCAAAATGTTGTGATTGGCCTCTTGTCCATTGTCGAGGTAAGAAACCACGTTGAATTAAATTTTGAACACGGGGAGAGTACCACTCGAAAGGTAATTCCATTAATTCGATGAAGTGACATCTTCGAATTGTACATTATTTTCGAGTTTTGGAGGAAGAAGCACCACGGTAGAATTTGATCGGCTTTGCACCGTCACTACGTACCTCTTTGACCTCCATACCCTCGATCTTATTAGGATGGATCGGAGTTAGGGTCATAGTATGTACGTAGTGGTTAATCTTCTCGTACATTGATTTGTATTCTTCGTTCTTTTCATCTTCGAGGGAGATCTTGTATTGCGGCTTCTTTCGACTTATTGTTGTCTGCTTCTTGCTTGATTTCTTTTTCCTCTTCGAACTATCTTCCCGATCAACATTGATGGCTGGTTTCTTACGTCCGATCGTCCTAGTGTCTCTACCACGGCCTCGTCCCCGGCCTCGACCTCGGATGCGAGTTGTGGAGAAACCTTCACCATCTCGCCGGAAGGGAGTGGTGAGTGAGCGTTGGACTAGAACTTCGGGTTCTTCGTTGTCTCGAACTTTCTTTGCTTTATTTGTTACGGTGTCTCCGGAGAAGATTGTTTTCTTTGGCGGTGCATAATAAGCCGCATCTTCATGGATTCCAATTTCATGTACGGAGAATGGTTGTAAGTCTCCTTTGATGCAGCTGTTCCCCTCCATCGTAATATTTGATGCACCGATGCGAGAGATGATGGTACCATCCCGTTTTCATGTATCCATGGTCGGCCCGAGTAGAGCGTTGAACGACGTTTACGAATCGATTATATGAAATTTTGCGGTTGTCTTTGCTAAATCACCGGTCTTCATCGGTAGCGTTATTGACCCGAGGGCTCTTTCTCCTTTACGGTTGAATCCTCTTAATAACATTTTGTCGGCCTCGAGCTCACGAGCATCGATTTCCAAGTATGCTAGTGTTCGAAGACTCATTATATTGATTGATGCTCCTGGATCCACCAAAACTGCGGAGAGCGTAAACTTCCCGATTATGAGTCGAAATGTACAACGGTCGGTTGTGATCTGGCATCCCAAGTAGTAGGTCATTGTCACGTGAAGGTAACACCTCGGCTGTTCCTTTAACGAGCAAACCTCATCTAAGGAATCTCCCGGCCATTTGAGCTAAGCAAATTTCCGGATCAAGTAAGGCCTTGATCAGAGCTTCTCTCATCTCCTTTGATAAGATGAGAGCATCGTAAATGCTCAGTTTGGCCGGTAGTTTCCTAAGATGGGCTAGCACGTTGTAGTCCACTTTGTTCTCCTGTGTCTCGGCTTCTTCTCGAATGGGTATGTCTTCCGCTGGGGTTGGTTCTTCTTGAACAACCACCTGCTTTCCTTTGTCTTTTGGACCCATTCTCGGAGGTAGAACTTTTCCACTTCTTAGGTTGACTTCGTAATTTCTTCGAATCTAGTATTGAGTTTGTCGGTGTCTCCTCCCGAATCGGAATGATCGGCTCTTACGGATTATCTTCCAAATCCGAAGGCTCTAACTCTATCATGCTCGGAGCTCCTCGAAACTCACGGATAGATCCGTTGCTTGTTGAACTCTCGTAGCCTCCTTGATGGATGTCTTCTTCGTCATTTTGATCGTCGAGATCATGTATGATTTGAGAATTGTTGTTGGTATCGAAATCGACGCCCGGATTGTCGCTAGTTACGTAATCGTTAGAAACGATCGAAAACGTAGCCAACGCCATCACCCTTATCATTATATGATCCCACCGAAGTGAGCGAGATAATCATACAAAATCGAGAGGTTCGAGGGATTTCTCCCCGAATCGAAACAACTATCTCTAGGATAAGCGGCCCCTAGTCCAGCCTTAGGAATCTCGGTCCCCTCTTCTTCGTCGATTTTCTTCTTCTCTTCGATTGTCTCCTGTCGAGGTGGTTCTTCTATCGCAAGTGATAGTACCGGCTTAACGGGTCTCGAACTACGAATTGAAGCTCGCACCGAAGCGGTTCGGATGTTGTCTAAAATCTTCTTCGAAGATCTCGTCCGAGGCGGTAGTCCATCCATCGTCGGTTGCATAGGGATCTATCGGGATGACGGGATCGGTTGAGATAACATTGACGGAACCTCCTTTACGGGGTTCCTTCATGTACTCCTTCGGGATTGTTATATTTCCTTTTCGAAGGTTGTCGTTGAGCCAACTTTTGAAGGTAATGCGGTCTTCTATCTTGTGCCCGAAGCATCCGATGGTAGGGGCGAAAGTTGGGATCACCTTTCTTGTTGACTTCCTCCGGTCTTTTGGGCTCTGGCGGTGGAAATCTGGAGTTTTCATTAAGCTACGGAACATCTTTAGTACTTGCTTCATTTTTGAACGGATATTCTCTCGCTCGAAGCTCCCTCGATGTACGTTGCGGACGAGACGGTTGTTCATACTTGCGGAGACGACCGATATTTGGACCGAGGTTGCTTGGTAATTTTGTTGTGGTTCTTTGCGGCCGTTCGGTGGTATTTGCATCGGTTGTTTGCCTTTGTCAATCGTCGCAACGACCCCGGATTTCTTTTCGAAAGTCTTCACCGGCTTCGCTTGTCCGTCTTGTCGGCAAAACTTAATTGCTTCGCCTCTTCTTGCAAGCTTCCGGCCTTGCTTAACAACTTCTCAAAAGTCTTAATAGTGAATCCCTTGAGGAGAAGTGCTTATCGGGCCGTGAATGCTTTTAAGCAAGATGCCGATCGCATGTTGTTCTTGCGGTTGTGGTTCACACTTCATGCTTAAGTTTCTCCATCGAAGTATGTAATCCACCAAAGTTTCATTCGGCCTTTGTTTCTCTACCACTAAATCACCTATAGTGATGTGGTCTTGAGCTCCGGCAAATCGCTTAATGAAGAGGCTCTCTAGCTCCGAGAATGTCTTTACTGGATCCGTTGGGTAATTCGCATACCGGTCGAAGGCGATTCTCGACAGGTCTGCTAACGAGCTCGTCGGAAGAGTAGCGCATCGCTCCCGCCGGCATTGCAACAAGCCGGCACGAAAGTGTGCGACATGCTCGTCGGGGGTTCCCGGTTCCGTCGAAGGTCTTAAACGAGAGGTGGTACGAAGCCCTTTGGGTATTGGACGGCGTCGAATTCTTCCGGGTAAGGCCTACCCGTCCGAATAGATGTCCCGTTCTTCGATTGTGCTTAGGGCTTCTCGCATTCTGCTGTTCTACCAAGTTCTTGATATCCTTTTCGGGGATCATACTTTGTGTTGTATCCTTTTCAATTTGGTCATCCCTAGTTGACGGATGTAATTTCCTTCCCTCCGTCTACGATGTGAATGACTTACGGGGTGTCTCTCTATGTGGTTGTACTTGACTTTGGAGAGTGGCTAGAGCTATGGCCATCTCTTCCATCCTCTTGGCCATTTGAGCGATCGTGTCGTCCTTTTCTGAAGCTGTCTCTTCATTAGTTCCGGCTCCTCTCTTCTGCGCAATCTGCAGGAGCACCTTGAGAAGATGATGAAGCTCGTGTCTCAACCATGTTGATTTCGCATATTCGTTGTCCATGAATTCCGATGAGTCGATCTCATCTCCGAACTTTTCTTCTCTTTCTTTTGCCAACCGTCGGATGTCGGTTCTCGACTTTTCCATGGCATCTTCTAGCGGAGCTTTCGTGTATCTTTGTGGTTGTCATGCGATGGTTGCGGGTCCTTTTTCACGAGTCCCCTTCATCGCGGTAGCACTTTCTTGCATTCCAGCCTCCTGGCGAGACTTTCTCTCTCGAGGCTGCTTGTTTCGGTCTCAGTTGCCCGTAGTGGGACGCCACACCATCCTTCTAGCGACGGAAGGTCTATGACCGGATGGTGCTATCGGCCAAATGCTGGAAGGTGGTATCCTCCCTAATCTGTAACCACGATACTACGACGGGCGGGCTAGCCTTCATTCTCTTGCTTGGCTTTTCTATCATGACGGCGGGTTCTACTCGAGGCCCGAGACGGGATTTGGCCAGGCACCCGCCCTATCCTTCGTAGAATTTCCGACACGGGGCAGTTTTCCTTCCTTGCTAACTTTTCTACCAAAGTTTGCAGTCGAGCAAACGGCGTAGTCCTGATTCTTTTCTTGCGGCTATCGTTGTAGTATGCGGGCTGTGGTAATGTGGCAGCAATCTTTTGAACATTCTCTTCATCCTCTGCGGCGGAGAGGGGATGGAACTCGCTTCCTCCCAAAAGTGGTATGTAGTCGGGCGATGGTGTATATTCGGTAACGGTGTATATTCGGCAACTGCGGAATTTCCTCCGGGAAGGCAATCTCGGCGGCTACGGCTTCCACCGGCGATCCTTCTATTTCTATTTCTTCTTTGGGTCTTTGTCGGCGAAGGAATCTTCGAGCCGGACCCGATTTCGAAGACAGAAGGTCTTACGGGAAGATCCGTACCCTCCACGGTAACGGGTTTATCATAGTTACGTATTCCTTTCCCCTTTGATTTGGCGAAGTCGGGGTAGGTGCGAAACAACTAGACCGGTGGGGGTAGTGAGAACAGATCCTCCTGCGGACGGCGGTACTCCTCCTAGTCGGGACCCTTTGCGGGGGAGGAAACTCTTGGGTCGACCTAAGGTTGAACTCGAGCGGTGGTTCCTCGGCTTCGGATACCTTGTTTGTCGGTGCGAAGAGGGAGACGTCGGTGACCTTGACGTTCGTGTTTTCAAACCCCTGTCCAAATCGGATGACCCCATTGTCGGGCGAGTTCATCCTTATAGACGGCGAAGTCCGATCCGTTGGTGAAGGAGAAAATCGGTTTCGGGGCTTCCATTTCGCAAGGTAGATTACGGTTGTCGGTCCCAAGTTATGCTTCTTTTCTTCGGGACGAAAGAAAGGAACTAAAAGAGTCCGAACTCATTCTTTGTTCATGTATTTATAAAAAGAATCATTTGTTAAAAGAATCATTTATTAGAGGGTTTGTTTATTTAGAACGGAACGTTCAAAGGTGTAGAGAAGGTAAGGAAACCGATTCGGAAAGGAAAAGAAAGTCTTAAGCAAGACTTCCCGACTCGAAGGATCACTCCTAAACTAACACCTATTGGGGGTCCACCCCACCTCAGAAATGAGGTAAAAGGATCTCGGAACCTCTCTGTTTAGGGGTGTCTAAACAGTGGCTCCTAAATCCGAGAGAATGTTGGCTATACTTGTTCAAGATAGAAATGAACATAGTATTCCAACGGAAAGAAGGGTAGTTTGATCCATTAGGGACATGGATATACTACCGATTTTTGAAAGCGGAATTATTTGATTATAATGGAGAGAGGAATTCTCCCTACGTGAGTCGCCGGAAATCCTGTCGGCATATTTTTAGGTTGTGTGTTTTATTTTGAAAAGTGGTCGCCTAACGAAGTTGTCGGCAAATTTTTAATTTAGTTTAAATAAATAAATTGAAAAGTAGTATTTGATTTTGAAAATAATTTTAAGTTTGAAAAATTTTAAGATATGAAATCAAGCTGATCTCACATCCCGAATAGTTTATATAAACGAATACCACACCACAAACCGTGTATCTATCCCTAAGGATAGACACATCGCTTGATGGTGGGGCTCGATTAAATAAACTAGAAGATTTGTGACATCCGTTTGGTCCGCGAACCAATTTTATAAGCCGACAAGTTTCCCCTGCTTAATATGAAAACATTAAACGGGGTTTATATTACACAGGTTCTTTAAAATTCCCTATAAGGGCAAGCCCCTATAGTTAATTACATCTTAAGTGACGGGAATCACCTAAGAAAACTCTCGATAATAATCAATGATTCTCGCTCTCAAGAATTTCGAAGTTTAAGGTTTTCAAAGATTGAATTTTGAAGTTTCGATAGGGAATGGATCAAATTTTTGGAACATTTTGTTTTGTGAATCCAAAGGAAGAAAGGTAGGAGAAATCACTGATTCGAAGTGAACTTCGATAATTTCCCGACTATCCTATCATTTGGCTTGAATTTAGGAAAGTCCTAATGTTTATTTAGTATTTCGATCTTGTCGATCTTAATTAATTAGGGCTTATATTTGTATGATAAAATCAAACAAATAGCTTAGAAAATGTGAGGGTTTATATCGTATCGGACGACTACCTCGGAATCCTAAGACTAGGTTAGGGCTTAATTTGCAATGCAAATGCCTAACGAAGAGTTGAGGATTTATGTTGCACTAGGCGAGCTACCTCGAAATCCTATGGTTTAGTTATTTAATTCTAAGAAATGTTTAGCTGATGTAGACTCAGGTTTTGCTGATGACGATGGTCATGCTGCCCACCATGCTCCGAGCTCCTTGTTGTTGCAGAGGTTTAGTTTTAGAAATCATAAATCAGGGGATGAGAGAAGTGTTTTGGTTTAGAGAAAATCTTAATTTCCAAGTGTTTTTTGTGTTTTAATTAAAACAAATCTTAAAGTTGATTATAACGACACCGGTTAAGATCCCACGGTTCCATCCTTCCGGCATCGTTATTTTTATCGGATTCACTTAGTCCGGATGAATTTGCTAAACTCAACTGAATGAGTTCCACACTTTCATTTAGGCACGTGGAAATCCCGTTAGCAACACGTAGGTTACATCATCCGAGGTATTCCCGATCATCCAACGGGACGTTTTAATTTAGTTGCAATTGTAGTTTTGTGTTACGTTTGTGATTAAATTTTGAGTTGTTTTATATTTTGAAATGTTGTGGCGGTGAATTTTATCTTGCAATGACTTTTAACTTAATTTTGGTTTCGGTTTTAGGGGCTATCCTAAAGGTGTGGGTTTTCATGCAACTTGTTGTTTTATCATGCAAGAAAAGTAAAATGCATTTGCAATAAAGTAAATTGCAAGAAAGTAAATTGCAAGAAAGTAAATTGCAAGAAAGTAAATTGCAATAAAATAAAAGCGTACATGGAGGGTCTTCCCGTCATCCCAAGTCGCACTTAAAACACGATTAGAATATTTAAGCAAGTTCCTAGGTAAAGCTAAGGGAAAGGTTATGGTTTTCTACTAAATTCCTAATCCTATAGCTAGTCATTTCCTATGACGTCTAGGTTCTTTGTGTTTTGGTTTAAGGACGATTTTCTTCATCGAAGAATAATCAAATTCAATTGTTCTTATAAATATCCTATCATATTGAGAAAGTGCTTAAGAAGGATCTTAAACATCTTTTCAATATTTCTAGGATTGTTTTAAGTCCAAATGAATTTAATTATATAAATGAATCGATCGTCCGAGGTTTTCAAGTCTTGTTAACTTGCTCAGTGAACTAGGACATTTGAATATCCTATGAGTAAAGTAACACTCCATTTAATGTTTCATTTAGGAGTTACAATAATCAAAGCTTTCAAGGGCAAGTTAGTATTCAAATGATTTGGTTTAAGTTAAAGAGTTTAAATTTGGAATAGTGTTCAAGTTGTTTTATATTTAATTTCTTTTATGTCTTAGGTGATGTTATATTTAATTTAACTTAATTTAATTGAGTTTTAATTTAGTTTAACATAATTCAATTTAATTTGACTTGGTGTTTAATTAATTTGATTTGATTTAACTTTAATTTAATTATTTAATTTAATTTAATTTAATTTTAATTATTTAATTTAATTTAATTTAATTGTTTAATTTAATTTAATTTAATTTTAATTTAATTTAATTTAATTGTTTGATTTAATTTAATTTAATTTTAATTAATTTAATTTAATTGTTTAATTATTTAATTTAATTTAATTATTTAATTTAATTTAATTTTAATTAACTTAATTTAATTGTTTAATTTAATTTAATTTAATTATTAAATTTAATTTAATTTAATTTTTAAATTTAATCTTAATTTAATTTATCTTTAATTTACTTTATTTTTAATTTTAATTGAAATTAAGTCTTTTAATATTTTAAATTTGAGTTATCATTTTAATTAAAAATTGAGTATTAGTTGATATAATTAATTTAGGGATTTTTTAAATTAAAGAAAAAATCTCTTCCTAATAAAGATCCCTTATTTTAATAATTCCAATTTTATTATTCTTCCAAATTTAATCTATTATTTAATTAAAGTTTAATCATTTTAAAATTATTTAATGGGTTTCTACCCTTTAATTATTTAAATTTCAATCATCCAAATCAGATTAGGATCAAATATTTTACTTGTTGATTTTTTATTGAACCTAAAGTTTTAATTAAGGATTAAAGATTTTAATTACCATTTTACCCTTTAAGCTTAATAATTTCATAACTCACTAAATTGAACTCAAATGAACTTGAAATTTTTATGTGACTTTACTCATATGTCAATAAAGACATGAGAGGAGAAAATGTGATTTTTCTCGTATTTAATTTATTTATATAATTATTTTTGGTGAAAAATAGAGATTTTCAAGGAAAATTTGATAACATGACCAAGGGAAAAGTTTCTGTCCTTAAGAAAATTAGGGGACATTCCTAATGACCAGAGAAGCACTTGGACCAATTTTGGTGATTTTTTGAATTATATTATTATTTATTATAATTATTTTGAGTTTTGGAGTGTTAATTAATTTAAAAATAAGATAAATGTTGAAAAATGGATTTTATATTTTTCAAAAATCTCTCTGATATTAAGGAAACCAGAGAAACAAATTTTGCAATTTTCTGATTTTTCTATGATTTATAATAATTATTTTAGTGAAAATGCTAGAAAATACATTTTTTTAATTTTAAAATTACCCTAGGGCTTTAAAATTTAATATCTCACTAAATAGACTTAGGAAAAATGTGGGATTTGTTCCTAAGTGATTAAAATTCAAAATGTGACATTTTGGTGAATTTTATTATTTTTGTGATTTTTATTATTTTTTAATTATTAAAAATATTAAAATATTATTAAAAATCAACTTTTTTAGAAAATTGAAATTTTAATTTTCTTGGGTTCCCCTGATATCAGAGAGGCTCCAAAACCAATTTGGTGAATTTTAAAAAAATATTTTAAAAGTTATGAATTTTTAAAGTTTAAAATGGCTAAGTGGCTTAATCAACCCAATTAGTGGGGCTAACCAAGTCCAATTGACTTCAAATTTTTATGGTGGATTCCTCTGATCCTAAAGGTCAGTGGAGAATTGATTTCAAGTCAATTTGATGCCTGGTTAACTCTAATTAATTAAAGACCTATTTTAGGTGTTTAAGCCAATTAGGGTTAACTGCGAGTGAATTAACTCAAGTCCTATTTTTCCTAGAGTTCTCTGGTCATAAAGAACATCACCAAATATTTCTAGAATTTATTTCACAACATGCTAATTTTTGGAATTAAAATACTCAAAACGAGCAACATGCATTTGAAAAATAAATAACTTTTCACAGAGATGGCCTCGACCTTGGAAAATTCAGGGAATGTTCCCAAGTTCGGAGGCTTCAAAAGCCCTATGGTCTCATGCCATGGTGAATTGTATACATGCATGGAGAATTAAATGTATGCGAGAGAGTAAATAAATCATAAAAAATAAAATACTTAATTAAATTAAATGATTTCTTTTCCACATTATTCTCCTCTCGTTCACCGAGCAAGAGGGTATTTTTATTTTATTTTTGTGATTTTTCTACACGGAGATATGAATTTTTGAAGTTTAGGGAATTAAATAAATGAAAAATACCCTAATTTTCTATTTATCCACGCGGCGCCGCGTCAACCTCGGCAACTCCGAAACGCCGCGTGTCGCGCTCCCATTCGACGCCGCCATCCGAGTCGGCAGCCGGGCCCCGCGGTTCTCGTACCGTCTCTCGGTCCGACGCAATCCCGGCCGTCCGTGCGCGCGTGTATCGAATGGACGGCATCCGTTCATCGTCCCCAAGTGTTCTCACCCGAGAGCCGTCCACACTAAATCCCTAAGATCTCACTCGATTCTCGATGGATTTTCATGTTCTTATGCTCTCATGGATTCGTCTTGAAGAGACGAACACATCTATACGGCTAACATGCATTGAAACTAAGGCATTTGAAATGGAGAATCTCCGAAGCTCGGGATGAATAGTTAACTCATACCTTAGCTCGTAGAAGTGTGGCTTCAATCCGAGAGTTGTTGCACCTTCGATTGGGTCCCGCAAGCTCCGGATGAAGTCTCCCGGTCCGGTGAATCGCTCAGCTATGAAAGTGACCACGCCCGATCACGAAGCTTGGAGGTCGGAGCAACCGGGTGGCCCTGGAGATGGGGCTTTCGATGGGAAACTTCTCCTCTTGGTCCAGAGTGAAGGTGTAGGACCGATCGACTTGAGGATTGGCTCACCGTGGCAAAGTGTCCTGGTTTTGGGTGGAATTTCGGTTGAGAAATCGGGCTCTGTTGGTGGGGATTAGGGCAAATTGACACCGGGGATCAACGCTGCTCTCGGGATGGTGAAGGGTTTGAAACAATTTTGGCGGAGTTTCGGCGAAGGTTTGTGCTTGGCCCTCCTTTGGCCGAGAGGGTGAGGGGTTTAAATAGGAGAGGGTGGAAGGCCTCCCAGGGGGAGTTAGGGCTTGGGATCAGCTGCTCTGGTGAGGAGAAGATCAGCCATGGTGACCACTAGGGATGGGGCGACTCGACGAAGTGAGAATTTCAATGTTGGCTCACATGTGAGCTCTCGGCCATGGTGTTTTCCGGCGGCTGGTGGCCGGCGGCCGAGCATGGGTCACCCTCGAGGTCGGGTGGGTCGGGAGCTGGAGGTTTGTGCAATCAATTGGCCATGGACATGTGTAAAGGCTTTGATCCAAAGTGGAATGGGGCATGGCTAGATTTGAACCTAAATGGGTCAACCCACCCATTTGGGCTAGGTGCACCACCCAAGGCCTGGTTTTGGCTGAGGGAAAAGTGATTTGGCTCGAGCATAATCAGTAGGGTCAAGTCACCATCCAAGCACGATTAGGCTTAAGCATGGTTTAGTGGAAACATGGAAGTGGTTAATCACCTTTAGGAATTAAGGAAAGAGCCTCCTCCTTTTGCCCAAAATGGCATGGTGACATGTAAAGAGGCTCTCATGGCTTGCATATGGCTTATGCATGGCTCCATGGCTCCATTTGGCTTGGGAAAAGTAAAGTCAATTTCATGGAAATGGATTTAAGGAAAATTTTGGTATTTAGGGGTGATTTGTCATGAGGCTTGATTTGGAATTATTTGATGATGAATTTAGGACTTAGGGATGATTTTAATTGAAAGTATGATGAGGGGAAATGTCATATGGGCCTTGGAAGAATTTTGGGCTTTTTTGAAAAGGTTTTAGATGGGCTTTTAAGATGGATTAGGAAAGTGGGCTCTTGAATTTTAAAATGGATTTTGGGATGAAATTTTGTAAAGAGGTTGGGCCAAATAATTATTGGGTTTAGCTCATGGATGTGTCATGAGTGACTTGAAGCAAATTTGGGGTAGTTTGGACTTGAATTGGGTTGGATTTGAATTCTTTTGGTGAATGGGCCAATGTAGGTCAAATTGGGCTAACTTGGGCCAATGTTGGGCTAGGGTTGAAATTGATGTAAAATAAATATTAAGAAATGTTTATGGGAGTGTTTCAAAGAGGTTTTGGCTTTGGTTGGGTTTTAATTTTGGGGTTTGGGCCTATTTGGGTTAGATTTGGGTTTAGGTCGAAATTGGGCTTTTTGATTTTGGGTTGAATTTGAGTGGGGTTTGGGTCAAAATCTTGGGCAAATCATGTTAGTGTTTTGTTTATGAGGATGTTAAGGAAGGTTTAGAAAAGATTTGGGGTTAATTGGAGTTGAATTGGGTTAGTTTGGGCTAAGTTTGGGTCATGGGTCCAAATTTGGGCTTTAAGGCCCAAAGTGAAATTGGATCCAAATGTCAATCAAATTGGACTTGGATTTGGTCTAAATTGGTATTGGGAATGTTGAATTGAAGTTTAGAATTGAATTGGACCAAAATTGGGGTCAATTGGGTATGTTTGGTTTGACATCGGGTCCACTTTGGGTTAAAATGGGTCAATTTGGGGGTTTTGACAAAAGTAGGGTAAATTGACAAAATTGGCCCATGGTGTAGTTGGACAAAATGAAATTGGGAATATTTGGGATTTTCTGGAATTTTCTGGGAATTTTCTGAATTTTTGGATTTTTAGGCCAAGAAGGGTATTTTGGGTATTTGGAGGGTATTGGGGGGTTTTCTTGGAATTTTTGGTATTTTTGGGTATGGATGATCAATTTGAGTGATGTGGAGGTGTTTGGGATTGATTTTGGAAGATTTTAGGTAATTTGGAGATTTTGCAAAAATTTGGGTAATTCGAGGTTTTGGGTAGGTTTAGTAGGTGTAGGGTCCCGGGGGTCAAAAATTGAAAATTTGGGAAATTGAAGATTGGGTGAATTTGGGTGGGGTGAAATCATTTTGGTTGAGCCATGAAGCCACTTCAAGCCCATATGAGCCATGAAAGGACTCATTTGAGGCATTCATTATGTTGTTCCTAACCTCTTGCGCAAGGGCTTAGGGGTTAAGGACCATCCATGTGAATCACCTACATGAGTCGGGAGGTCAAGTTGGGTATGGGTGTGGTTTTAGGAAGTGTGTGGAAATGTAGTGTGTAAGTGTAGTGTATAAGTGTAATGTGTGTGTAAGTCGGCCCCTTCACCGGACCGAGCCACCAGTGGCGGTCCTAAGGCCAAAGAGTCCTATAGGAACTCATCCTTTAAACTTCCATATTTGATTTCAACCCTCTAGGTGATTAGGGGTCTATAGTCAAGTTTGTGGAGTTTGAAGGGAGTTTAGAAGTGGTTTGAGTTTCTAAAAGGTGGGTCCCAATTCTAGTCCTCTAAGATAGTCAAAGGAAAAGCCTAAGGCTAGATCCTAAGCACTAAAAAGAAGAAGAGAAGACCTCATCAAAAATGAGGTCAACAGCTCCCTAAAATGTTTGGATGCTAAAGGGGGACTAGAGGAGATATATGGTGCTTGGGGACTATAGGGTGCTCTTTTCTCTGTAGAATTGACTCCTGTTTATAGAGCTTTGAATTTGACCATGGGTTGCTTAAGGCACCTCTTCAAAATTCGTCCAAATACAATGTATCTTCTAGAAGGTAACTGTGGCACCTAGGCGCCGGTTTCTGGCGCCTAGGCGCCGGAGTCCGTGTCCAAGTCTTCGAACCTCTTCACTTTGGATCCAACTCTTAGAGATTAAAACTGTTTTTTCGTGTCCAGATGCATTGTATCACATGTCCTCTGTATTAGGAGTAACATCCAATCTTCTAGAAAGTCCGATAACCTCTTAACTCCGTCAAAATGACTGCCCAAAGTTATCAAAAATCTTATCTGCTTCAGTATCGATCTTGCGCTTAGGCGCCGGATTCTGGCGCCTAGGCGCTAAACCTATGATTTCAGCAACTTTGCTTTTTAAGCTCTATTTTTGCTTCTTTTTGCTCCTTTTTCCTTCTTGAGCTCTTTTTTTTATCACCTACAACCAAAAAAATAAAAATACCTTTCATTAAAGCGTCATATCCTTAATAAGTGAATCATAAATGAGGCATAAAAATAGGTATTTTTAAGTAGATCAAATTCCCCGAACTTAAACGTTACTTGTCCTCAAGTAACCCTTTTAATTACATAAAATGTATAACATTTGGAATGAAGTTTAAATATTTAAGATTTCTTGTAATTTTTTGTTTTATAAATGCTTTAGAAAATCATTAACCAAATTTCACTAATTAAGTTTAATTTTGAGAATTAAAGAACATTTAACTACCAAATCAAAAGACTTCCAAAATTTTCATTTATTTCAAGAATAATTGTAATTTATCATATTATGGTCACATAGAATATTTACAAGAAAAAGACTTTCATGATACATTTTTCTAGTAAAAATATTTGTACATAAAAATTAAGTTAAAAATATAATTAGTTTTCTTCCTATAAGATAATTCATGTGAAGCCAATTTTTTATTAGGCTCTTCTCAAGCTTCTCCTCACATTTCTTTTTTCATGCTGTTTTTTTTTTCTTTTTTTTTTCTTTTTTTTCTGAGGATATTTTTCAATCCTCCATTTTTTTTTAATTTGTGAGGATTAATATATCTGGATAGTCTGTTAATGATTTTGAACTTCACTATCTTTAACTTATATTTAAAAACTTATACATTTTTACTTAATAAATATGACATTCTTAATAAATATTTTTCAAAAATTATTTCAATCTTTTCTTTTTAAAGTAATAATCTTGATTCCTTAGTATTTCAAGAATACAATTCTCTTTACTATAAATAGAAAAAAATTTTAATCTTATTATTCTTTAAGTTAAATAATTTTATTCTTAAAATAAATTAAAATTATTGAAATTTTAGTTAAGGCTGCTAAATATTTTATAAATTCAAAAATTTAAGTAATCTTAAATAGATTTTTCATTCCTTATGTTATGTTAATATTTTTAAAGAAAATATTAGTACATTAAGGACAAATAATATTTAAATTTCAAAGAATTTTCCCTTCCCCCAAACTTCGGCTTTAGTATAAAAATGAATCATAAAATTTTCTAAAGCATGAGAGAAAGAAATAAATAGGAATTTATCTAGGTACACTGATGATATAATAAGGAAAAACATATTTTTACTTCTACACATGCTTTTATGTATCTATAATAGAAATGATTAAGAATATATAGAAAATTTTGTAGAGCAGGAGTTAATTTCTACAAAAATTTTTTATTTTTTTATTTTTATTTTTTTTAAAACATGCAACATTACTAACTATTAAGGAATACTAAACAGTAGGCTGAAACAGATACAAACATTTATCATAGAAAATAAAAATTCATCCATACTTCAGTCTTTAATGTATAACACATTAGATGATCTAAAACAGTCTAAACATCACAAGTCCACACAAAGTTAATTAAACAAATCAACACTAACAAATAACAATAAAATCAGACTCATCAGTACTAACATACTAGAAATAAACTAAAAACAGAATCAACACATCTCAGGAGAAAAATCAAACTACTCATCACTAGCTGCAGCCTCGTCATCGTCGTCACCAAAATAAAATTCTACATCCTTCGGATCTACATAAGGTGAAAATCTAGGACAGCTAGGGAACTGGACATCATGATCACCCTTCAGGAATCTAACAAGAAACTCTGAATACTCAGCATCATAATCACTCTTCCTTTGGGTGTGCTCAGAAAGATGATCAATCTTCTTATTGATCGTATCTACTCTACAATGAGTTAGAAATAACTCATTCTGCTGCTCCATAAACTTATCATGCATTAATTCCCAGAAACTAGATGGTGGCTCAGCAGCAGAAGTAGAAGGTCTAGAAGTAGGTAATGAACTAGAAGGTGCGGTAGTACTCTTACCTCGGAGTCGATCATAGAGACTGACACTTTCTCGTCCAATGGGCTTTATAGACTTGAGCTTTTCCTCAGAAATCTCAGCAACAACTCCAGCACTTTCACACAGAGAATAAATCAAAGATGGAAATCCTAGTCTAACCGAAGTGCTAGAATGAGCAGTGGCCTCTAAAGACTCATAAATGATACTCCCAACATCAAACAGCTTCCTCTCTTATATGCAGTAGTTAAGGATAGCTCGGTCCTTGGTAACCTCACTCAAATGATAGGATGGAAGAAGACGAGCAGAAATAAAGTAATTCCATGCCTTTGAAACACATTTAGCTTAGAAGATGAAAAATTTACCCGTTTTTCGTTCTGAATCTTCCAAGCTCCAGTACGATAATCATCTCTAAATCTCCCCCAGATGAAGATAATCCAGAGTAATAGCACTCGATGTTCGGTGGTATGCCGTAGAAAATTTTGATTCATTTGGGAGTAAATTCTACTCTAACTCCTCTTATGAAGATCTCATACTTTTCAGCATCCACAAAATTTGTATAAAACTCCCTGACGACAGGGATAACACCAACAACAGTGAAATAATAGAATCGTTGCCAGTTAAGTGCAACGATCATTTTTTCAATCCTTCCTCTAGGATTGTATAAACTTCGTTCAGAGATAGACTTCCTTTTCGTAACAAAACCGTTGTAACAAAAATGTGCCGCAGTAGTGACAAATTTGCTAGGATCAAAATTTTCTCATTCCTTTCCTCACATAGATTTAGGTGTCATCTAAACGTGAAATAAAAACGCAAAATAAATTTATAGAATCAAAGGAAATGAACTAATTTAAGCTTTACAAACTTGAAAGAGCTTAAAAATCCATGGATTTAACTGTAAAAATCAATTTTTTTTATCAAAATTTTGGTTCACTTGAAAGAGAGCAAAATCCATGGTGAATATAAAAATAAATTAGTTTAGAATGTTGATCTGACCTTGGGATGAAGAAATTGAGTTATTCCAAGCTTAAAAACTAAAAAATCCAGCCTCAAATGGGATCTCTAGGGTTGATATTCATGAAAATGAGAAGAAGAAGGAAGCTTAGGCGTCAAAAATGGTGTTGGGGGTTAATAAACCCGATTTTCGGGTGCAGGCTGAACCGGCGCTTAGGCGCCAAGTTCTGTCGCCTAGGTGCCAGACTCGCCTTTCCAAAAATTTGATTTAAATATTATATTTTCCACTAAAACTTATCAAATTCGACTTCTAATTACTCACATGAGAGTATTAATCCAATTTCTAACTTCGGAACATTTCCATAATCAATTAAAATGATAACTTAGATCCACATTTCAAACTCAAGATATAACCAAACTTTTCAATTCCATTTCATATTTTTCATTCCAAGCTCTATAAATTCTTAAACAATACTATAACAAGGTTCATCATTCCATAAACAACACAAACAACATAAATTTAAAACAAATTTTTCAATCCAACAACACAGAATGAACAATTAAGCAAACACACAAACTCGATATTTGACACACTAGAACTTGACTCAATCACACCTAGAACACATAAAAGATCATTTTAACACCGAACTTCAGTTTCCATCTCTTTCGCAGTGAAGTTCTCTAGGACCACAGGGATAGAAAACCAACGCCCTTGGAAATTCCAAAGTCGTCTTTTCATCAATCCACTTTTTCTTCTCATACATTGGTACTTGAGCGTCTTGATAGGGCACCATGTGATCGAACTGAAGTTTTGTTTGCCCTTCCAAATGCTCAATTTGATGATACATCTCGTGCAAACGATTTCCAATGCTTTGAAGTTCCGCTTCAATCTTTTCTAAATGACTAAATAACCTCTCCATACTAACTGTAATAAAACCATTAAAATAAGGTTGAGGATCTTTGGAAGATTTGTCTCTTACCTCATTTCCATGATATCCTCTATCCATTGCTTCCAAACTCCTCTTACTTCCTACAAAATGGATTGCTTTGGTCGTAAATAAAGTTTCTTAGGGATTGGGGACAATGGTAGGGCAATTTATAAAGAGATTTAGTGTGAAAAACTGAAGTTTTTCGGTTTTTCCATGATCTGTAACTGTGGCGCTTAGGCACTGAAATCTGGCACCTATGCACCGGACTATCGATACTAATGGTTATGTTGGCGCTTAGGCGCCGACTTTTGGCGCCTAAACACCGGAACCATGTTAGACTCCTTTTCACCTATCGCCAAATTTTATAAACTTTCGGTCTTAAAAATAGGTCTAATAAAAGGGTGTGATCAACACACAAACAACGATAAAGATAAATTCAAATCACAAATAATCACAATGATAATAAATGGGTTGCCTCTCACAAAGCGCTTGGTTTAACGTCGTCAGCCCAACCTAATCAGTTGTATTAATCGGGTAGACTTAGTTCATAAGCCTCTTTGTAATTTAGTTTCATTGCTCCCATATAAGGCTGCAGTCTTAATCCGTTAAATTTAAATATTTTTCCAGTTTTGGGATCTTTAATATCCACAACTCCATAAGGGTATACTTTCTCAATTATAAATGGTCCCATCCATTTAGATCTTAATTTTCCAGGAAAAAGTTTTAAACGAGCATTAAATAATAATACTTCTTGTCCAAGCTCAAATATTCTCCTCGAAATTTTTTTATCATGTAATTTCTTCATTTTTTCTTTATAATTTTTTGCATTTTAATAGGACTCATTTCTAATCTCTTCCATTCATTCATTTGTAACAGTCGTTTCTCTCTTGCAGCATTCAAATCATAACGAACTCTTTTATCGCCCAGTAAGCTTTATGTTCCAGTTCAACAGGTAAGTGATAATGTTTACCATAAACTAACCGATAAGGTGACATTCCGATAGGTGTCTTATAAGCTGTTCTATAAGCCCATAATACAGAATCAAGTCTATCAACCCAGTCAGTTCTTTTAGGATTAACAGTTTCTCTAATATTCTTTTAATTTCTCTGTTTGACACTTCAACCATTCCACTTGTTTGTGGGTGATAAGCAGTTGTAATTCTATGTTTAATTCCTAATTTTTTTAGCAATGATCGAATTCTTACATTTCTGAAATGACTTCCCCCATCTGTGATAATTACCCTGAGCATTCCAAATCTTGTGAAAATCATTTTCTTTAAAAATTTCGAAACAGTTTTGGAATCACAGTTAGGTAAAGCGACAGCTTCAATCCACTTTGGAACATAATCAACTGCTAATAAAATATAATTCTTTCCAGATGATGGTACAAATGGTCCCATAAAGTCTAAACCCCATACATCAAAAATTTCAATTTCTAATATATATTGTAGAGGCATTTCATCTTTTCTAGATATATTCTCTATTCTTTGACATCGATCACAAGTTTTTACATAGTGTCCAACATCTTTAAATAATGTAGGCCAATAAAATCCAGAATTTAAAGTTTTAAACACAGTTTTATCCACATCAAACTGTCCTCCAAATTCATAATCATGACATTTTTGAATAATTGCAAAAGTTTCTTAATAAGGTACACATCTTCGAATCACAGAATCTCTTCCTATTTTAAATAAATAAGGATCTTCCCAAATATATGATTTAAAATCATTCTTGAATTTCTTAATATATTTTTTATTCAACCCATATGGTAAAATATTGCTAACCAAATAGTTAAGTATATCTGCATACCAAGGCATTTGTAATCCTTGAATAACATATAACTATTCATCAGGGAATTTCTCATTTATATTTTCTTCATAAATCTTCTCATTATTATTATTGATTCTTGATAAATGATCAGCAATTTGGTTGTCAGCTCCTTTTCTCTCCACTATTTGAAAATCAAATTCTTGTAAAAGTAAAACCCATCTGATCAATCTATGTTTAGCATCCATTTTAGTCATTAAATACTTAATAGCAGAATGATCAGTAAGCATGATACATTTTATTCCAAGAAGATACGGTCTAAATTTATCATAGGCATATACTATTGTTAAAAGCTCTTTTTCAGTAGTAGTGTAATTTATTTGAGTTTCATTAAGAGTTTTGCTAGCATAATATATAACTTTGAAAATTTTCTCATATTTTTGTCCCAATACAGCTCCAATTGCATAATCACTAGCATCACACATTAATTCAAAAGGTTTACTCCAATCAGGTGCAACAATAATAGGTGTAGTGATTAATTTTTCTTTTAGAATATTGAACTCATTCAAACAATCTTCATTAAATTCGAACTTAGCTTCCTTTTCTAATAAATAACAAAGAGGTTTAGCAATTTTAGAAAAATCCTTTATATATCTCCTATAAAATCCAGCATGACCCAGAAAACTTCTCACATCAATAACGGTAGTAGGTGGTTGAAGTTCAACAATAATTTTGACTTTTGCCTGATCAACTTCCATACCTATTTGTGAAATTTTATGTACAAGTACAATTCCTTCTGTGACCATAAATTGACATTTTTTCCAGTTTAGAACCAAATTTGTTTCTTCACATCTTTTTAGAACTTTCGTTATATTTTCCAAGAAAGACTCAAAAGAAGTTCCAAAAACTAAAAAATCATCCTTGAATACTTCAATTCCTTTATCAATTAAATCACAGAATATTGACATCATACATCTTTGAAAAGTTGCAGGTGCATTACATAAACCGAAAGACATTCTTCTAAAGATAAATGTTCCATAAGGACTTGTAAATGTTGTTTTATGTTGGTCCTCAGGAGCAACAAGTAATTGATGATAACCAGAATATCCATCCAGAAAATAGAAATATGAGTGTCCAGCTAGTTTATCCAACATCTGATCCAAGAAAGGTAAAGGAAAATGATCCTTTCTAGTGGCATTGTTTAATTTTCAATAATTAATGCAAATTCTCCATCCAGTAACTTACCTTGCAGGAATTAATTTATTTTTTTCATTAACAATTACAGTTACTCCTCCTTTCTTTGGAACACAATGAATAGGACTTACCCATTGACTATCCGAAATAGGATAAATAATTCCAGCATCTAACCATTTCATAATTTCTTTTTTAAGAACCTCTTTTATATTTGGGTTCAATCTTCATTTGGGTTCACTAGTGGGTTTACAATTTTCTTCCATTACAATCCTATGCATACAAATTGAAGGGCTTATTCCTTTTATATCTACAATAGTCCAACCAAAAGCTTTCTTATAATTTTTCAGAACTCCTATTAATTTTTCTTCTTAATCTTTTCTTAGTTCTAAAGATATAATCACAGGTAAAGTTAATGAATTTCTAAGAAATGCATATTTTAAATGTGCAGGTAACATTTTTAATTCCAGTTCAGGGGCTTTTTCAATTGAGGGTAAAAGTATATCATTTTTAGTTGTATCTAAAATTTCCTATTTAACACGAATATAATGAGTTTCTTCAGATATTTTTTCTTCATTTACTTCTTTAATTTATTTAGTTAATGACTCATTATATAATACAGATTCATTATCTTTTTCTTCAGAAACGACCTTACATTTTTCTTGATAATGCTTTTTAATTATATAATAAAAAATATCCATCTGATATCATTTTTCTTTATCAGGAGACCTCATTGATTTTATAACATTAAATGTTATCTCTTGATCATTAACTCTCATCATTAATTCTCCTTTTTGCACATCAATCATAACACATTCGGTAGCTAGAAAAGGTCTCCCTAAAATAATATGTATTTCTTTATGTACATCCATATCCAGTACAATGAAATCCACAGGAAAGATAAATTTATCCACCTTAACAAGAATATCCTCTATATCACCTTTAGGATAAGTAATAGATCGATCAGCTAACTGAAGGGTTACAATGGTGGGAGAAATCTCTCCTAAATCTAACCTTTGAAAGATAGAAAATGGCATGAGATTAATACTTGCTCCTAAATCACATAAGGCTTTTCCACAAAATTTTTCTCCAATAGCGCATGGTATAGTGAAACTTCCAGGATCTTTAAGTTTTTGAGGTAATTTCTTCTGAATTTTTGAACTAAATTATTCACTTAAAGTAACAATTTCATAAGCTTCAAATTTTCATTTCTTACTTAAAATATCCTTCATAAATTTTGCATAGCTCGACATTTGTTCCAAAGCTTCAGCAAAAGGAATGTTGATGGTAGGTTTCTTAAAAATCTCAAAGAACTTAGAAAATTGATGATCAAGCTTCTGTTGTTTTAGTCTTTGAGGAAAAGGTGGTGGTGGTCTTTCAACTTCCACTTCAATAGGAATTACAGTCTGATCTTTACTTGAAGAAAGAGTTTCTTTAGGTTTTTCAATCTCTTCAACTTCTCTCTCTATTTCAATTTCATTCTGCATTTTCTCTTTTAATTCCTTTCCACTTCTAAGTTGTACAGCTTTTGCTTGTTCATAATTTTTTTCAATTTCTTTAGGATTATTTTCGACATTGCTAGGCAGTGTTCCTTGAAGTCTGTAGTTAATAAAAATAGCAATTTGACCCATCTGATTCTCAATATTTCGAAAAGCAGTGTTTTGACTTTGTAGCTGATTACCTAGTTGCAAGATCAATTCTTCTAAAAATAACTTTTTCTACTAATTGTTAAAACCAAGAGGATAAGTTGGTCTAAAGTTTGAATTTCCTTGATTGTTCCAATTTTTGGTTGAATTAACTTGATTATTACTCCATTGTTGATGTCCATTATTCCAACTAAAATTAGGGTGATTTTTCCAACCTGGATTATAATAATTAGAATAAGGGTTATTAAGTTTACTAGCAATAGCTTGCAAAGTTTCTATAGTTTGAGAATCATCAGTATTTGCAGAATTATCATTACTTACATGCGACATGTTAATAGCAAAATTATCCAATTTCTTAATTATCTCAGCCACTTATAAAGCTAAAATAGAAAATGCTTCATTATCTTGAATAATTGCCACTCTTTTAGGATTAACCCTTTCAGAAGGCCATTGAAAATTATTGTTAGTCATTTCTTTAATTAAAGTATAAGCTTCTTCAAATGTTTTAGCCATTAAAGAACCACCACCAGCAGCATCTATAATAGATCTAAGTGATCCAATAAGTCCATTATAAAATGTTTGAATAATTAACTAATTTGGTAAAGCATTATAAGAACATTTTCTTAATAGTTATTTAAATCTTTCCCATGCTTCATAAATTGTTTCTCCATCAAATTGCATAAATGAAGTAATATCATTTCTTAATTTAGTAGTTTTAGAAGGAGGAAAATATTTAATTTTTGTGCCATATCTGCCCAAGTTTTAATAGAATATGTTGCTAATGAATTAAGCCACATCTTTGCTTTCTTTTAAGGAAAAAGGAAACAGTCTAAGCCTAATAGCATCATCAGAAACATTATTATATTTAAAGGTAGCACAAAGTTCTAAGAAACTAGCAAGGTGTAAATTCGGATCCTCATTTGGTGTTCCTCCAAATTGATTATTTTAAACCATTTGAATAAAAGAAGGTATAAGCTCAAAAGAATTAGCATCTACAACTGGCATTTGATTACTAATATGAAGTTCATCAGTTGTAGGGTTTGCATCATCCATTAATGGTTTATAAACATTTTGTTCATTAATTTCTATTGAATTTTGATTATAGTTATGTAAGTTAGCCATTTCCTGATATTTTTGACTTTTTTTTCCTTTCCTAATTCTTTTAACAGTTCTTTCTAATTCTAAATCAAAAGGTAATAATCCTTCGGATCCAGAACTATGCATAAAAATAAATTAAAATCTTTTTAGTATTTTTGTTTTTGTAAATGTTTTTGTATTTTTATTTTATATTTTTAAAGAAATAAAAGTATATAAATTATTTTAATTTGAGAAATGTAAAAATTATCCTTTTAACTTTCTTCCTTATCTTCCCCGGCAACGGCGCCAAAAACTTGATTGGGGTATGACCTTTACTTATGTAAGAATTTATGAATTTATATTTAAATATTTATAATAATTTTTGTAAAAGTCACAATTTCAAAAGCAAGTATACATATCGTTTCAAGTAATATAGATCTCTATTAAAGTCCTGGTTATCGATCCCAAAGGGAAGACTACGAGAAAATTAATTTAAGAAATTTTATTAGATTTTCAAATTAAATTTAATTTTTATTTTTATTTCTTTTCAAAATTCAGATTTTTAAGTTTAATTTAATTTCTGCTAAATGTAAGTAAGCAACAATAAAATAAAGATTAATGCAAGTATCAATAAAACAACTTTCTCCTTTTCAATAAATCCAAGATTTTTTAGAATAATTATCTTTCATGGAGAACTTAGATTATGGTATTGTGCCAAATAGAAGCATTCTTATTCTTTACCTTCGCTCGATAGTATAAAGAACATTGGCTAATCTATAGATCAGTTCATGATGTTTTATTAGTAGAATGAGTTAATCTAGGCTCACATTTCTAGATGTCCAAGGGTGGCTATGGTTAGCCCTACTACTGGGTCGTTCCCTTTCTATAAACCAAATTATTAGAATTTAGTCTATCACTCTAAAAACTAATCATTTCTACGCCCAAAAAAAAAAAACATCTCCCTATTTATTTTGCACTTTACCTTGAATCACCTGCATATAGCCTTCGATTTCCTAAAGATTCATGTGATATCTACTAGTTAAGAACTCATCTCCGGATAGATCCTAGAATTCTTTAGCAAGTTTTAAAAATTTAAATGGCCAATTTAAAAAGTAAATTAGAATCAGGTATTAATATCATCACAATTTTTATAAATATTTTAAGTTAAGTTTTCCAACAAAATTTAATTATCTTATTATCTTTTCATAGTTGAAAGGAGATAGAAAACTAACTACTCAAAACACATTGAATTCACACAACAAAATATATTTATAAAACTTTAAACCAAGTTACCAATACTTATCTGGAATGTTCCTTCAAGTGATCCGCTGACTCCTACTAACTCCAATGCAAGGTACAAGACTTCAACAACAACAATACTTGAAAACTCACACTTACTACTCAAGGAATTGAGTAGTAACACTCAAAATAAAATCACTAAATACTAAAGAAAGTGGCTCCCTAAAATGTTTGGATGCTAAAGGGGGACTAGAAGAGATATATGGTGCTTGGGGACTATAAGGTGCACCGTTCTCTGTAGAATTAACTCTTATTTATAGAGCTTCAAATTTAACCAGGGGTTGCTTAAGGCACCTCTTCAAAATTCATCCAAATACAATGTATCTTCTAGAAGGTAACAGTGGCGCCAAGGCGCTGATCACCGGAAAATGTATTGAGAAATTCATACCAATTTTATATGAAATTTGCACTTTAAAGAAAGGTATTTTCTATGTTTAATTGCAGGTATGAAGAATTATAAGTAATGGGAGCAAAAAGATCGAAAAGAAGCAAATCTGGAACAAAAAGGACTAAAAGAGATGAAAATTGAACTATCCCACCGATGGTTAGGAATAGGCCGCCGACGGCTCACCGTCGACATGATTTTCCCGAAAGTTTTTGAATATATTATAAAGGAGCCCGCCGACGGCAAGATCGAGCCCGCCGATAGTGAGCCTTAGTAGTTGGCCAATATTCTAGAAGTCTGTCGATGGCGCCATCGAGCCCGCCGATGGCAAGAAGGTCAGTTCATGCAAATGTTCAATGAATCTTGACGCTTTTTGAAGAGGTGCTTAAGCAACCTTTGGAAATATTTCTCCCTCTTTAAATAGAGACAAATTCAGGCCGAAAAAGTGTGTTCTTTTGGTGTGTGAGTGTGTTCTAAAGAGTTCATTATAAAGTTTAATTGAGTGTGTTGTACAAGAAGGAAGAGTCAGAGGAACTTCAAGGAGTCTGCTTGGGGAGAAGATTCGAGATAAGTTTTTGTTTATTATTTTATAGCTTTAAATGAAATCTAAGTTTTGTGTTATTCTTCCTATGCATTATTAGTAGTTTTTTCTGTCTTTCTCCTTATTGTTGAGATTTTGTGAAATGGAAACTTGAATTAGTTGTGCCTTAAATATTAAATAATAAATTATGATAATCTTTTACTTAAATCTTAATTTACTTTCAATTTGGCCAATTGAACTGTTAATATATGTTGAATTATCAACTATAGTAAAGATTACATCCAAAATTCAGGGAAATCAAAAGCCTTGAAAGGAGCGTGCAAATAAATAGGGAGATATTATTTATCGGGCGTAGAATTGTATATTTTAGTGTGACAGACTAAAATCTTCAAATTCAATCCTATCGTTTGGGAGCTGAAGTGTAGATGTTAGCCCTCAGGCGAGGGGAATGTGGGAGCTTCGAAGTGGCAGCCGGCATCCTCTCAGCCTAGATTAGATTCAGTAACCAAGCATAGGATTAGTCAATGTCCTTTATGCCTGTACCAAAGGGTAAAGAATAGGAATGCTCTTATTTGGCACAATATAATTCTAACTAAATTAATTATCCATTCACTTAATTCTCTTAACAAAGAAAAATATACATTTTCTAATCTGCAATCTTCCATTATGTAATAGAGTTTAGTATAAGCGTTCTTTATTTCCGTATACTAGATAATAATTGCAACCACTAAAATTAGTTCTTAATCTCTAAACTTCCGTGTGGGATCAATATGTAGTACTCCATTAGAGCCTTTTATTACTTGAACGATACCTATACTTGTGTTGATAAAAAGGGGCACATTTGCTATTTTTACTCTGTTAAACACTAATATAGTTATAAAGCTCCGCAAACATATCCACCCTATGCGTGCCACTTGTGTAGTCAAGTTTTTGGCGCTGTTGCCGGGGAAGTAAAGTAATTATTAAGGTAATTTAAAAAAAAATAATTATTAATGATAATTACTAGAATAACGGACTATTTTAAAATCTACTTAAGTTGTGTATGCGTAAATTTGGAACCGAAAGTTTAATACCTTACGATTCAGAATTAGAGCACACTATTAAAAGAATTAGAAAACAGAAAAAAGAAATTATAAATTTAAATCAAATGACAAATAATCCAGCAATTGAAAACACAAATTAACCAATACCTTTAAGAGATTACGCTAACCCTACATTAGATGAAATTCACTTAACTATCAAAAATCCTGATGTAGCTGCTAATTCATTTGAGCTTAATCTTGTAATTATCCAAATGGCACAGAATAATCAATTTAGTGGTTCACCAAAATAAGATCCTAATTTACATCTTGCTAGTTTTTTGAAACTTTGTGCTACTTTTAAATATGACGGAGTATCTAATGATGCTGTTAGACTTAGGCTTTTTCCTTTTTCTTTAAGGGATAAGATTAAGATGTGGTTAAATTAGTTAGCACCTAGATCTATTAGAACTTAAGGAGAATTGTCAAAAAAATTTCTATCCAAATACTTTCCTCCTTCAAAAACTGTGAAACTTAGAAATGACATAACATCTTTTAGTCAGTTTGATGGAGAATCAATATACGAAGCTTGGGAGAGATTTAAAGATCTTCTTAGGAAATGCCCACATCATGCGTTACCAGATTGGTTAATTATTCAAACTTTTTATAATGGATTAGTAGGATCTCTTAGATCTATTATAGATGCTGCTGCTGGAGGTTAATTAATGTCAAAACCATTTGATGAGGCTTATTCATTAATTGAAGAAATAGCTACCAAAAATTTTCAATGGCTTTCTGAAATGTTAAATCCTAAAAAAATAGCTAGTATCCATGACTCTGATGCAATATCTATGTTAGCTTCTTAGATTGCTGTTATATCTAAGAAATTAGATTATTTTGGAATGAATTATTCTCCTAATATAATAGAAGAAAATTCATTTGAACAACTTATAGATGCTCAAACTTCATATGAAACTTTAAATGCTATTAATAATAGACCTAATAATCCTTATGCAAATTATTACAACCCTGGTTGGAAGAACCATCCAAATTTTAATTGGAATAACAACCCTGCTAATCAACAATGGATGAACAACTCAGTAAACCCATTAGAAAATCCATCTAACCAAGGAAATTCTAATTATAAACCTTCTTATCCACCTGGATTTAATAATAACTCTCAATTTAAGGAAAAGAAGTTATCTATGGAAGAATTAATATTAAATATGAGTCAACATTTGCAGAATCAAGGAAATCAGCTACAAATTCAAGGGAACCAATTACAAAATCAAGGAACTACAATTAAAAATATTGAAACTCAACTTGGACATATCGCTACTGCACTTAATAATAGAATTCCTGGAACTTTTCCTAGTAATGTGGAAATAAATCCTAAAGATCAAGGAAAAAAAATCAAAGCGATACAATTATGAAGTGGAAAAGAGTTTGAAACAAGAATACAAAAAGAAATGTTAAGTGAAAAAGAGAAAGTGGAAACTGAAAAAGAAAAGCATCAGCAAGATCGAAATTTAGAATATCCACTAATACCTATGAAAATTTCTGTAGAGAAACCACCACCACCATTTCCTCAGCGATTAAAGCAACATAAAAAGGATAAGCAATTTTCTAAATTTCTTAAAATCCTGAAGAAATTAACGCTGAACATTCCTTTTGTAGAAGCATTAGAACAAATGCCCAATTATGTGAAGTTTATGAAAGATATTTTAAACAAGAAGAGAAAGTTCACAGACAATGAAACGGTTGCACTTAGTGAAGAGTTTGGTGCAATTATTCTGAAAAAGCTTCCTGAGAAATTAAAGGATCTTGGTAGTTTCACTATACCTTGTGCTATTGGAGAAAAATTTTAAGGAAAAGCTTTATGTGACTTGGGAGCCAGCATCAATCTTATGCCTCTATCAATTTTTAAAAGATTAGGAATGGTAGAAGTGTCACCTACTTCAGTAACTCTTCAGTTAGCTGATCATTCAGTGACATATCCTAAGGGAGTTATTGAAGATGTGTTAATAAAAGTGGATAAATTTATCTTCCCTGTGGATTTTATTATTTTAGATATGGAGGAAGATACAGAAATACCTATAATTTAGGGAGACCATTCTTAGCTACTGGAAGAGCTATGATTGACGTTCAAAATGGAGAATTAACTATGAGAGTAAACAATCAAGAAGTAACTTTTAACAGATGATGAATGTTTTCGAATGGAACATCTTGAACATCTACGAAATGAACATTTTATAGAATACTTTGAAGATAAACCAGAAATAGAAAATATAGAATTAATTGAAGAAATAGACAATGAAAAATTAGATTATATGCAAGAAAGATTTGAGATGTTGGATATTACGGAAAACGCTGAAGAGAATATTGTTCCGTCGATTATTAAACCTCCTGAACTTGAGTTAAAAATATTACCTACTCATTTGAAGTATGCATTTTAGGTAACTCTTTAACTTTACCAATTATTATATCGGCAGAATTAAACGAATCACTAGAGCAAAAACTTATGGACAATTTAAATAATTATAAGAAAGCTTTTGGTTGGACCTTAGCAGATATTAACGAAATTAGTCCTTCAATCTGTATGAACATAATTATTTTGGATTTTGAACATAAACCAAGAGTTGATCCTCAAAGGAGATTAAACCCAATAATGAAAGATGTAGTCAAGAAAGAAATATTAAAAGGGTTAGACAATGGTATTATATATCCTATTTTGGACAGTGCTTGGGTAAGCCCAATTCATTGTGTTCCTAAGAAAGGAGGAGTGACTGTTGAAGCTAATGAAAATAATGATTTAATACCTATAAGACAAGTTACTGGATGGCGTATATGTATTGATTATAGAAAATTAAATGCAGCCACCATGAAAGATCACTTCCCTTTACCATTTCTAGACCAAATGTTGGATAGACTAGTTGGGCACAAATACTTTTATATTTTAGATGGATATACTGGCTATCATCAAATTTCTATTTCTCCTGAGGATCTAGAGAAAACTACATTTACCTGTCCTTATGGAACAATTGCTTTTCAAAGGATGCCTTTTGGACTATGTAATGCACCTGCAATACCAGAGATGTATGATGTCTATATTTAGTAAATTTATAGATGATGGAATAGAAGTATTTATGGATGATTTCTCTATATTTGGAACATCATTTGAAACATTCTTGGATCATCTTGAAAAATTTTTGGAGTTATGTGAAAAAACTAACTTAGTTCTAAATTGGGAGAAATGTCAATTTATGGTTGTAGGAGAATTGTATTAGGGCATAAAATTTCAAAAAATGCCATGGAAGTAGACCCTGCAAAAATTCAAGTTATAGCCAAATTACCACCTCCTACTACAGTGAGAGGGGTACGAAGTTTTCTTGGACGTGCCGGATTTTACAGACGTTACATAAAAGATTTTTCAAAAATTACTAAACCTCTATGCCAACTTTTAGAAAAGGACAAGAAATTTGAATTCACTATAGAATGCTTAAATGCTTTTGAATTATTAAAAGATAAATTAATCACAACACCTATAATAGTTTCACCAGATTGGGAGAAACCATTTGAACTTATGTGTGATGCTAGTGATTATGTTATAGGAGCTGTTCTTGGTCAAAGGTATGATAAAATTTTTAAAGTTATATATTATGCTAGTAAAACTCTCAAACATGCTGAAATTAACTATACAGTTACAGAAAAAGAATTATTAGCAATTGTATATGCTTTTGATAAATTTAGATCTTATTTAATTGGAACCAAATGTATTGTGCAAACTGATCACTCTGCTATTAAATATTTAATGCAAAAGAAGGATACCAAACCAAAATTAATCAGATGTATCTTACTGATGCAAGAATTTGATTTTGAAATAATTAATAGAAAGGGAACTGAAAATCAAATTGCAGATCATTTGTCGAGACTAGAATATAATGAATTATCTGACACTGATAATGAAATTACAAATAGTTTTCCTGACGAACAACTTTATAATATAAATGAGTGGAAAATACCATGGTATGCTGATTTAGTTAATTATATTGTAAGTGATATTTTACCACCCATGCTAACTCTACAACAACAGAAAAAATTCATTCATGATGCTAAAATGTCTTTTTGGGATGAACCATATTTATATAAGCAATGTAAGGATCTAATTATTAGAAGATGTGTGCCCTATGAAGAAATTGAATAGATCATTCAAAAATGTCTCGATTCTGAGTTTGGAGGACATTTTGGAACTGATAAAACTGCTTATAAAATTTTACAATCTGGATTTTATTGGCCTACTCTTTTTAAAGATGATTATTGATATATCAAAACTTTTGATAAATGTCAAAGTGTAGGTAATATATCTAGAAAAATGAAATGTCTCTGAATTTTATATTAGAAGTTGAAATTTTTGATGTTTGGGGATTAGATTTCATGGGACCATTTATTCTTTCAATTGGAAACTCATATATAATAGTTGTTGTTGATTATGTTTCTAAATGGATCGAAGCACAAGCCTTACCTCATTGTGATGCTAAGAGTGTTTCAAAATTTTTAATGAAAAATATTTTCATAAGAAATGGAATGTCGAGTGTGATTCACTAATGGAGGATCCCATTTTAGGAATAAATATATTCAAAAATTAGCAAAAAAATTCAACATTATTCATAAAATATCGACTACTTATCATCAACAAACTAGTGGGTTAGCTGAAGTTTCTAATTGTGAAATTAAATGAATTCTATAAAAAAACTATAAACCCTAGTAGATTAGATTGGTCTACAAGACTAGACACTACATTATGGGCATACAGGACTGTTTATAATACCCCGTTTGGAATGACACCTTACAAACTTAATTATGGAAAAATTTGTCACTTACCAGTTGAATTAGAGCATAAAGTGTATTGGGTGATTAAAGAATTTAATTATAATTTAAAAGATGCTGGTGAGAAGAGATTGTTACAGATGAATGAATTAAAAGAATTAATGAATGAATCATATAATAATGATAGAATTTATAAGGAGAAGATGAAATTATGGCATGATTGGAAGATTAACCAAAAAAATTTTGAACCAGGATAAGAAGTTTTGCTTTATAATACAAGATTGAAATTATTTCCTGGGAAATTGAAATCTCGATGGTTATGACCTTTCACTATAACTCAAATATTTACATACGGAGCTGTAGAAATTGAAGATCAAAAGACTGGACACGAATTTAAAGTAAATGGACACAGATTAAAATCATATTTTGAAGGAAAAAGACCAAATTTTAAAGAGGTTTTAATGCTTAGTCAACCTGATTAATAACTAGAATAGGTCGGGCTGATGACGTTAAACTAAGCGCTTCATGGGAGGCAAACCATAGTTATCTTTATTTATGTGAAATGATTGTATATTTATTTGATTTATGATTAATTATGATATAAATTGAATTCTACTACTCATATTTCTCGTTATAATCATCATGATATTGGATCCATAGAAAAAAATTGGAAAGCATTTGGACCAAAGCGAAACTGGGCAAATTTTGCCTTAGCCGCCGACGGCGAGATTGACACCGCTAACAGCGAGTTCTGCCCACCAAAATTTAGTTTATATTATTTAAGAATCCCACTGACGGCTAGATCATTTCCGCTGACGGCGAGATCGGTGAATGAACGATTTAGGGAGTTATTTTGACAGTTTTTGACAGTTCTAAGTGTTTTAACTCTTTAAAAACGCCTAGAACTCGAATTCTAAACCACTTACTTCCTAAAAACGATTTGAAACTCCACAAAAACTCATCAGTATGGCATACAATCACCTTGAAATCACTAGATCTCAAGTGTTCAATCGAAGAAAATTTGTCAGTTATGAGGATCAGTGAATCTTCAACAAAGTAATGATGAAAAAGAGACTGATTAAAGAAAGAGGATTCGTGAATAGAGGAGTGGAGAATTCGACAACGGCTATTGAAGAGATGATTGTCGACGATGTTGGGAGGTATTATGCTATACAACTTCTGCAGTAGTCATCCCTGTAGTAAAAGAATTCTACTCCAATCTTCACAGAATCAACAACAGAAGCGTCTATGTGCAAGGCAAATGGGTAACTTTCACTCCTTCTAGAATTAATGAGTTATATTCAATTGAGAATACACCCATTTGCCACTATTCCAACTTTGTTCCTAAAAGAAATAATATGAATGAGATCTATCGATATTTGACTGATGAAGCAGAAGATTGGGAAACAAGAGAAGACGGTTATGTTAGCTTTTCTGCATCACTTCTAAACCCCATCTCTAAACACTGGCACTTTTTTATTTCTTCAAAATTATTACCCACTATGGGGATAAATAAAGTTTCTAAGGAGTGTGCGATTTTGAATTATTGCATTCAAGCGGGATTACCTATCGATGTTGGTTCAATTATTGTAAAGTCTGCTTTAGTCCTGATTGTGCATGGATCGATTTATGGGCTAGGATATCCTTCAATAATTTTTTCACTATGCAGTCAGTACCAAGTTTCATATGAAGCCTAGGAAAAGGTAATTTTTCCTTGGAAACCCTTAGATCCAACTGATATGTTTCCTACTCTGGATAGCGATAATCAAATAACCATTATTACGGATCAAGCATCTCAAAATTCTCTTTCAATCAAACCCTTTACTGATAAAACAAATCTGATCTTACGGAAACTCAATAGATTGGAAAAAGAGGTACAAAACGTGATGAATTCAATTAATAACATCTCTGATTTATTTGATCATATTGATTGGAGGATGAATGAACAGTTCAATCATTCTGGACATCTTGAGGCAAGTTTCTTACGGCTTTTGAGAAATAAAGGATGGATTGAAGAAGATTCTAAAGAAGAATTTCCTTATAGGCCTTTCTACAATCTATTCGTTCATTTACATTCTATTGAAGATATCAGAGATGAGTTTAGTACAGACCCTAAAGAGTAGAAGACATTCGTATTTGTTTATGTGTTGAGTTAGTTTGAATTTAATTTTTATGTAATTTGCACTTTTGATATTTTAGATTTTAAAATTTGATCTCAGTATAGATGAGATTATGTGTTGTTGTTTATATTCAGCATTTTGAGTATTGTGGTTTGGATTGCGACGCTAAATTTGGTGTGTTAAGGTTGTAAAAATACCTTGTTAGTAATGTGGTGTACGAATATTGTAAACACATGGATTTTATATAATTTTTGTGATGTTTTATATTGTGTGAGCTTAATTGATTTAAAAAAGTATCTAATCACAGTAAAATATATTTAATTGATTGATCAGACATTAACGAGGTTTAAACTGAATTGAAAACATTATAAAATATTAAAAATATTAATTTCCGAAAAATCCCGCCGACAGAAGATCGATGCCGCCGACGGCTACTTTTTCCAGAGACATTAAGTATATTTGAATTAATTAGCTCGCCGATGGCGAGATTTTTCCCGCTGACGGTGAGATTCTGAAAAACACTTTTATTTGACCGGTCAACCGTCACTTTTCATCGTCCCCTTCCTCAAAACTTCGAAAGAACTGACCTAGTGCTTGAGAGATCTTGGATTTGGAGCAATTTCAACACATTTTGACACTGGATTTTATCTTCGCTTGGTAAGAGCTTCACCCCCATGCAAAATTTTTTTTATTTTCACCGTGTATTTCTTCCACTTTTGGGGTTTTTGAAAAAAAAATGAAATATAGAGAAAATAGTTTGAAGAAATCCATGGAATTCATTTTAGATTATTTTAAGTCACCTTTGGAAGCCATTCTAGTATTATTTTGGAATTTTATTGATATTTTTGTAAATTAGATAGATCGTGAAATGGCTCCACGACAGAAGAGGTGACTAGATTTTGATGAGACACGATTCGTGAATGCTAAAGCTCAATCAGGATACAACTTTAATATAAAAGCAAGAAAATGCATTCAAGATAAATTTTTTAAGAATCCGGGAGGAGAAGTGGACCAAACAATCAAAGAGAGAAGATGGGAAAATTTTGGTTATACGACAAATAAAGCTGCAGTTGAAGTTGTAAAAGAGTTTTATGCCAATTTGACACAGATAGAGGATGGGCCTATAATGGTTAAAGGATTTTTAGTTAATTTTATTGCTACACGAATAAATTCTTTCTACGAAGTACAAGATCTTCATACTAGCGAGTACGATACATTTAGAATAATGGAAGGACCACTGGAGGAGGTGATTAACTTACTCACTGATGGGAAAGGGACTTGGAAAATTAAGCAGCATGAACTGGTAAACTTCTCCCTTTCTATGTTAAATGCAACCTCTAAGGCTTGGCATTGTTTTATTTGCTCTACTTTTCTACCCACTTATCACCATAGTGAAGTCACAAGAGATAGAGCAGTTCTAATTTTTTGTATTCAGAACCACAGAAGTATAAATGTGGGGAGTATTATTTATAAAAATATATTAGCTATTACAAAAAGTGAAAGTGGACGAGGACTGGGACATCCTGGTCTAATTTATGCACTCTGCCAATTATCTGGAGTAGAGGTGAGAGATGATGAGGAATGGGTTGAACCTATGAAACCCATTACCTATACTAATATAAAGACTTATGAATCCCACGAAGGATGGAGATCTGGGACTAGGAGCTATGCACCTTCAACTAGTAAGGATATTCCCTCTACCAGTTATGACCCTCCTACCTATAGGTTTCCTACCCTTTATGATTTGATGAATGAAATGACTCTGCAGTGGAAAAGTTTTGAAAAGATTGAAGAAAATTTGGAGCATATTGATTAGAGAATTGGAGGATTAGAGCGGAGGCATGATTATGACAGTGATTATCTCCAGAGGCATTCTAAATTTGAGATAGCATACTATGATGCTGAGAATACTTATCAGAGAGGACAACTTGATGTTATATTTCCTGAGTGCCCCCGATATACTCACTACCAGCCTACTCCACCTGCTAAACAAGGAGATGAGGATTTAGTTTGGGATTTTAATGTTGATGATTAGATTTTATGATTAGATATTTATGCTGTGTGTTTGTTTTATTGTTTAGTTTATGTATTTTGATTATTATGTTGTGTAAGACATTTAAACTTTGTTGTATAAGTTAAATTTGTGTAGTTTTAAATTTTAATATTTCAAATTCTGATTGAAACTCTGAAACTGGATTAGTGAAATGTATGTGGATGTTGTGTTAAATTGTGGTTAGTATTATAATAGGTATAAATTGTGTTAGTATTTTATACTTATTTCAAAACTTCTTTACCCAGCAATTTCTTTGATATTATATATGTGTAGAAAATTATTAACAGTAAAGGTTAATTAAGTCATGAAAAGAACCTGCAGAACTTCAAAAGGAGAAATACCTAAAACACGAAGGTATGATTTAAATTTACAGTTTGTTTTCTTTTCACCCTATATAAATAGATAGAAAAATTTAAGTTTGGGGGAGGAAAAAAATTAATTATTAAATTGTTCGCAATTTATATTTTCAAAAATATTTATATAAATGATTTCTTGTAGTAAATTTAATTCAATAAACTAGAATTAATTTATTTAATTATTATAGAAAGTTAAAATAAATATTTTTAGTGATTAAATAAATTTTGTAGATTAAGATATTTGGAAAAAAGAATAAGAATATAGTTAACTATTTAAAGTAATGAAAACTATATTTTAAAATATTAAATTCTGAGGTATTTAGAGGAGAAAGAAATGATTGAAACTCAATGAAGTGAAAACTATGAAATACATATAAGATAAAGAAATATTTCAAGTTTCAAATTTAGGAAGAGGAAAATGAAGTTCAAAATTATTAATAGGCTATCCAGATACAGTAATCCTCACTTGAAAAAAAAAGAGAAAAAGAAAAAGAAAAAGGATTGAAAATCAATCCGAAATGAAAAGAAAAGAAAAAGTATGTGAGGAGAAGCTTGAGGAGATGCCTTATCAAAAATTGGCTTCATTTAAATCAACCTAAAGCATAAAACTTAGTTTTAAACTTATATATATGGATTAGTATTTTACTAAATAGTGTTTTCATGAATTTTCTATCATCTGGATATCCTAAGTAATCTAATATTGCAAATATAGTCATTCTTGAAATGAATAGAAGACTAGAACTTTTAAACTTGATAACCAAATAGCCTTATATCTATAGAATTAATTTAAATATCTAAAAAATTTTCTAATAAACTTTACTATACTTATTTAAATTAAATTTATAGTATTTCTGAATTAAAACTTTACTACAAATAATCATTACTTTTATATAGTATCAAGATTACTTGAGAACAAGTAATAGTTAAGTTTGGGGGATTTTGATCACAAGAAAATGTATTGAGAAATTCATACCAATTTTATATGAAATTGCACTTTAAAGAAAGGTATTTTCTATGTTTTATTGCTGGTATGAAGAATTATAGATAATGGGAGCAAAATGATCGAAAAGAAGCGAATCTGGAACAAAAAGGACTAAAAGAGATGAAAATTAAACTATCCCACAGACGGCGAGGAATAGGCTGTCGACGGTATGATTTTCCCGAAAGTTTTTGAATATATTATAAAGGAGCCCATCGATGGTTAGATCGAGCCTGCCGACGGTGAGCCTTAGAAGTTGGCCAATATTCTAGAAGCCCGCAGATAGTGTCATCGAGCCCGCCGATAGTGAGAAGGTCGGTTCAAGCAAATGTTCAATGAATCTGGATGTTTTCTGAATAGTGCTTAAGAAACCTTTGGAAATATTTCTCCCTCTTTAAATAGAGACAAATTTAGGCCCAAAAAGTGTGTTCTTTTGGTGTGTGTGTGTCTTAATCTGAGTCTGGAGAGTCTGTAGTGTGTGAGTGTGTTCTAGAGAGTTCATTAGTAAGTTTAATTGAGTGTGTTGTACAAGAAGGAAGAGTCAGGGGAACTTCAAGGAGTTTTCTTGGGGAGAAGATTCGAGATAAGTTTTTGTTTATTGTTTTATAGCTTTAAATGAAATCTAAGTTTTGTGTTATTCTTCTTATGCATTCTGAGTAGTTTTCTCTGTCTTTCTCCTTGTTGTTGAAATTTTGTGAAATGAAAAATTGAATTAGTTGTGCCTTAAATATTAAATAAAAAATTGTGATAATCTTTTACTTAAATCTTAGTTTACTTTCAATTTGGCCAATTGAACTGTTAAAATATGTTGAATTATCAACTATAGTAAAGATTAAATCCAAAATTCAGGGAAATAAAAAGCCTTGAAAGGAGGTTGCAAATAAATAGGGAAATATTATTTATCAGGCGTAGAATTGGATATTTTAGTGTGACAGACTAAAATCTTCAAATTCGGTCCTATCGTTTAGGAGCTGAAGTGTAGATGTTAGCCCTCAGGCGAGGGGAATGTGCGAGCTCCGAAGTGGCAACCAGTATCGTCTCAGCCTAGCGCAGATTCAGTAACCAAGCATAGGATTAGTCAATGTTCTTTATGCCTGGACCAAAAGGTAAAGAATAGTAATGCTCCAATTGTGCACAATATAATTCTAACTAAATTAATAATCCATTCACTTAATTCTCTTAATTAAGAGAAAGACACTTTTTCTAAATTGCAATCTTCCATTAAGTAATAGAGTTTAGTATAAGCGTTCTTTATTTCCGTATACTAGATAGTAATTGCAACTGCTGAAATTAGTTCTTAATCTTTAAACTTTCCTGTGGTATCAATATCTAGGACTCCATTAGAGCCCTTTATTACTTGAATGATACGTATACTTGCGTTGATAAGAAGGGGCAAATTTGGTAGTTTTACTCTGTTAAACACTTATATAGTTATAAAGCTACGCAAACATATCCACCCTGTGCGTGCCACCTGTGTAGTTAGTTGCCAGAGTCCGTGAACAAGTCTTCGGACCTCTTCACTTTGGATCACACCTCTTCACGATTAAAATTATTTTCCAATGTCCACATGCATTGTATCACATGTACTATGTATTAGGAGTAACTTCCAGTCTTCTAGAAAGTCTGATAACCACTTAACACCTTCAAAATAACTGCCCAAGGTCGTCAAAAATCTTATCTGCTTCAGTATCGATCTGGCGCTTAGGCGCCGGATTCTTGCGCCTAGGTGCCAGACCTATAATTTCAGAAACATTGCTCTTTAAGATCTATTTTGCTTCTTTTTGCTCCTTTTTCCTTCTTGAACTATTTTTTTTATCACCTACATCCATAAACATAAAAATACCTTTCATTAAAGCATAATATCCTTAAGAAGTGAATCATAAATGAGGCATAAAAATAGGTATTTTTAAGTGGATCAATTGGCATACAAAACTGCTTATAAAACTCCTTTATGAATGTCCCCTTATAGATTTATCTTTGGAAAAACCTGTCACTTGCCAGTTGAATTAGAATATAAAGCATATTTGGCGATAAAGAAATTAAATTATAATTTGAATGATACTGGTGAGAAGAGACTGTTGCAATTGAATGAATTTGAAGAAATCAGAAATGAATCATATGATAATGATAGAATATATAAGGCAAGAAGAAAAATATGGCATGATCGGAAGATTATCAAAAAGGAATTTGAACCAGGATAAAAAGTTTTATTGTACAATGCAAGATTAAAATTATTTATTGGGAAATTGAAATCTAGATGGACAGGACCTTTCATTGTCGTAAAAGTGTATCAGTTTGGAGCTGTGATTATCGAAGACCCTAAATCTGGAAGACTATTTAAAGTTAATGGCCAAAGAATAAAACTATATTTTGAAGGTAACAAAATTAATTTTAAAGAGGTTTTAATGTTGGATCAACCTGAATAACTGAAAGTTATGTCGGGCTGACGACGTTAAACCAAGCGCTTTCTGGGAGGCAACCCACAGTTATTGAGTGTTTTCTTTGTTTGATGTGTTATTTGTGTTTGTTTGTTGCTTAATTAAGTCTTATTCTTCCTTAATTATCATTAATAATATTTAAGAAATGAATCGAATCAAAATTTGGAAAAAATTTGAACGAGGTGAAGTTTGGCAAATTTGAATTAGGACCGAACGGTGCTGATATCAGCGTCGGACAGCGTTGTTGTTCAGAAAATATTTTATTGTCATTTAAATCTGAGTTTTGGCTGTTCTAGGAAGTAACTCCTTCATTAGAACTTCCAAAAACTGCCCTTAGATGCTGGAACCTCCAAAGGAACGAAGAGTAAGACCTAAATTCTTGTCTAAATGGATTCTGAATCAATGGAAATTCAAAGATTTCAAGTGTTTAACCGTAGATAGTTTGTAAGTTTCGAGGCGCAGTGACTTTTCAACAAAAATATCTCAAAAATGAGATTGATTTAGGAGAGAGGCTTTGTAAATCGAGGTACGAATTCTCCTACAAATAGAATTGATGAAATTACTCTTCAGAGACGTTGGGAAGTATTATGTTATATTACTACCACTGTATCTGTTCTGGTTGTGAAGGAGTTTTATGTAAATCTTCATGGGATCAACCAAGGATTAGTTTACGTGCAAGGTAAGTTTGTCACATTTACTCCTGCAAAGATTAATGATTTATACATGATAGAGACTGTGCCAACCTGCCACTATTTGAATTTTGCCCGATGAAGGATCATATGAATGTCATATACAGATATCTGACAGATGAAAGTATGAATGGGAGATAAGAGATAACAGGCATGTAAGTTTCTCGACCACACTATTAAATCCTACGTCAAAACACATACATTAGTTCATCTGTGCAAAATTTCTCCCAACAATGAAAATCAGTAAGGTAACTAAGGAGTGTGTTATTCTAAATTATTGTATTCAAATGGGGATGCCTATTGATGTTGGTTTGATAATTGTTAAGTCTGTTTTGGGATTGATCGTTCATGGATCAAAGTATGGGCTTGGAAATCTTTCCACTATATTTCTCATCTGCATTCAATCACAAGTACCATATGAGAACTGACAAAGAGTACTTCTACCTTGGAAGCCTATAGACCAGCAGATGCATATAGTTACCAGGTAATTGGTGATATGAATGAGATGAGAATTATTGAAGATCAACAATCTCAAAGGTCAGCACATATTCCTTCTTATTTTCCTGAAAGTTCACAGATCATCCTGAAGAAAATCAAGAAATTGGAGAAGGAAGTACAACATCTGATGAATGTAATCAACAATCATTCTGATTTCTTTGATCATCTGGATTGAAGAATGAAGGAGAACTTTGATCATTTTGGATATCTTGAAGAAAGTTTGATGCGATTGATGAGAAGAAAAGGTTGGATTGAAGAGAATTCTACTGAAGAACTCTTGTTTCGTCCATTCAACAATTTATTTGTTCATGCTCAATCGATGGGAGATCTTAGAATTAATGATAGTTCAGAGGAAGAATGAAAATTGATTACTGTATTTATGTGTTTGTGTATTGGATTGCTTTGCTTAACTTTACTTTATTTGGTTTGAATGTTACATTTGGACATGATTTTTTGTTTAGTTCTCAGCGTTATTGTGTTGTGGTTGTGTGCGATGTTGAATTTAAGATTATATGGCTTGAAAATATATAAGGTTTAGTGTTGTGTGTATGTGTATGACTCATGGATTTTATATATGAAAGTAATTTTATGTGTTGTTTGTGTTAAAAATATCATTTTTTAAGGCTTTAAGATGTTATTCAATGCTTAATTAGACTAATTAGACATCAGAGCAGGCTTGAAATGATCGAAATTGCAAAAGAAAGTCAGAAACCCAGTTTTTGAACTGGCGCCGAACAGCACTGCCACCAGTGCCGGACAACACCAAAAGTTAGAGAGTTTGGCCATTTCAGCAGAATAATGTGCTGAACGGCACTGCTTCCAGCGTTGGATAGTGCTCGAACGCGAAAAATGCCCAAAACTCTAAATTTTCATGATTTAACCATGGAACCCGCCATTTTTTACCAAATCTTTCTCTTCAACCTCTAGCCAAGAACAATTTTCACGCCTAGGGCTTACTAGCTTTTGGATTTGAAGCAATTTTGTGGTCGGAAAGTTCAGATTTCATCTACTCTTGGTAAGAGCTACACTTTAACCTAAAATTTTCTATTTCGACTGTGGAAATCTTCTATATTAGGAAGATTTGAAAATTTAATGTTTTTGGAGAAACTTTGGAAAATTTTCATGGATTTTGAGTTCTTATCTATTTAAATTTTCCTTAGAGTCGATTGCATTGTAATTTTAAAATTGATTTGGAAAAATTTGATATTTTTAGATAAATGGCTCCAAGATTGGCTAAGGGGAAGAGGAAATTTGAATATGATGCAATTAAATTTATGAATTTTAAAGCCTATTCACATTTTAGTATGTTTATTAGCAATAAGAAATGTATTCATAAAAGATCCTTTGAAAATTCTAGAGGAATGCTTGAAGAACTAATTGTTAATCGTCAATGAGAGATTTTCTGTTATTTCATTGTTGATGCAATGTTGGGTATTATTCGAGAATTTTATGCTAATCTGTGTTATTCTGAGAGTGAATTTATTCTGGTTAGAGGACAAATGGTTGAATTCACCCCTGCCAGCATAAATGCATTTTATCAGTTGAGAGGACCCTACCATTGTGAATATGAAAAATTTTCTATTATGAATTAAGCATTGGATGAGATTATAAACTTTTTGACTGATGGAAAAGCAGAAAGGAAGATTAACCAAAGAATGAAAGTTATTTTTCATCTTTCTACTTTGAATCTTATATCAAAAGCCTCTTGGCATTATTTCATTTCTGCAAGACTGTTACCTATGAACCATCACAGTGATGTTACTATTGATAGAGCTGTTCTGAATTACTGTATTTAGAACATGAAGAATATAAGTATTGGGGCTATTATTCATAAAAGTATTTTGACAAGCTCAAAAGGAGAGACTACAGGAGGACTAGGACACTTAAGTCTGATTCATGCTCTATGTATTTAGGCAGGTGTAGTGATTGAAGATAATGTTGAGGTAGTCCACCTCCTGAAGCCTATTACTAAATTAAATCTGAAAACTAATGAAGCCCATGTAGGATGGAAATGGAGTAAAAGAGCTGATGAGCCTTCTTCTAGTCGAGATAGACCATATACATCTAGGGAGCCTACTCTGCATGATGTTATGGATCAGTTGGAAAGGATAAACACCATAGTAGAGGGACTAGAAGTAAGGAACAAAATTAATGATGATTATCAAGTGCGGTGGAGAGAATATGAGATAACTTATCATGACGCACAAATGAGATTTTTCAGGAGAGACACTGATGCTGTATTTCGTACTTACCCTGAGTATACTCCATACAAGCCTGAGAAACCTGATGATGGTGGAGCTCATGCAGTAGATGAAGATTGGTAGTTTGTGTCTCTTTATTTTTATTTTTCATTGAACTTTGTGATGTATTTGTGTTTTGTATTTGTGATGTACCTGAGACACCTTATGATTTGTATTTGAGATGTTATATGTGTGTTAGATGTACTTGAAGTAGACTTTGTTGTTGATTTGTGATGTATATAATGTGATAGTGAAGTTTTTATGAGTTTAGATTATTAGTTTAATTTATACCCGTAACATTTGGATGTTAATGTTATGTGCACAGTTTAATGTGTTTAAACTTCTTCTTTATAAACTTCTAATCCATATTTGTGTTTGTGTATAGAAATGCTTCTTAATTATTTCATTTATACTGTTCTACTTTATGAAGAAAAACCTACTAAAACTCAAAGGTTTGAAAAGCCAGCATATTGAGGTATGAGTTATATTTAGATTTTTTTTCTTTCATCCATGAAAAATTTAAGTTTGGGGGAAGGGAAAAAAAAGAATTAACTTATTTAAAATTATTTTAAAAAATTAGTAACATGATTTCCTGTAATAGAGCTCAATTTCAGATAACTGTATTTTGATATTATTTAAGTATTTTATGAAATTGAATGAAAGCATTTGGTAATGAAAAGTAATTTTGTAATGTAAGATATTTGGTATAAAAGTATAGGACTATAGTCAACTATTCAAAGTAAGAAAAACTGTATATTTGAAATATTAAGATTCTTAATATTTTATATGATAAGAAAGGATTGAGACTCTATAATGAATTATTAATAAGCTAAAGAAGTGCCTATAAGGTAAAGGAATGTGGTAAGTTTCAAATTTAGGGTGAGAAGGGTGAAGTTCAAAATCATTAAAGGTTATCCAGATACAGTAATCCTCACTGAAAAAAAGGAAACATAAAGAAGAAAAAAGCAAAGAGCAAAAGAAAAGAAAGGAAAAAAAAAGCAAAAAGAAAAATAAAAAGAAAAGAAAAGAGAAGTGACGAGAAGCTTGAGGAGATGCCTAATAAAAAATTGGCTTCACTTGGACCTACCTAAAGAGGAAAAACTTAATTATTATCCTGAACTTATATGTACGGACTAGCAACTTTACTAGTAGTGTTCTCATAAACTTCTTTTCATGTAATCCTTTTATGTGTCTTAATAGAACAATCTACATTCATTTTTGAAATGAATAGAAAGCTAGAACTCTTAGACTTGATTATTAGATATTCTTACACCTACAAAATTTACTTAAATTATTCAAATATCTTTCTGAAAATTTTACTATTGTACTTATCTAAATCAAAATTATGGTATTCTAGAAAGCAAGTTTATTGCAGTGGATCATAATTTTATGTATTAACTAGAATTACTTGAGGACAAGTAATAGTTAAGTTTGGGAGATCTTGATCCATTAAAAATTTGATAGTTTTTTATTATTCATTTCATACCTATTTTTGATGATATTGCACCTACTCATTAAAGAGAGAATTGTGTGTTATTGTGAAGGAAGAAGAGGAGTCAAAGGAATTCATTGAGATTCGCTTGGGGAAGAGTTTAAGATAAGTTGTCTTTACTTTAGTATGTTTGTATGACGTTGTTTTTATATATATAATTCATGTTTTTTCATCTTTTCCTCATGAGTCTTGAGTATATTTCTTTGTCTTTCACATTTTCATGTGATGTGTTGATGTTGTGAAATAGAAGTGATGTGTCGATTTATTATGAATAATTTGTGATGCTCTTTTCACTTAGAACTTCATTTACTTTTTGATCTAGCCAATTAAATTGTTAAAAATTGTTGGGAAACAAATATTCTGAAAGGATTATGAGTTCCACAACAAAAGTAAAGGTCACATTCAAATTCCTGTAGTGGTGAAGTTCATGGGGGGTTGAGTGCAAATAAATAGGGAAATATACTTTGTTGGGCGTAGAATTGGAGATTTCAGAGTGACAGGCTAAAATCCTCAATTTGGTCCTAATGTTTAGAAACTGAAGTGAGAGTTAGCCTTCAGGTGAAGGGGCCCATTTATTATAATAAAAGTTTATATTCATGAAGTCATGGATATTAAAGATCCTAAAACTAAGAAAATATTTAAAGTTAATGGTCATCGATCAAACCTTATTTCTCAAAGGGATCAACTTAAACTTGATGAGAATATGATTTTGGGTCACCCTGAATAAATATTGTGTATGTCGGCCGTACGACATTAAACTAAGCGCTTTGTGGGCGGCAACCCACGCTTATCGGTGTGCTTTATTTTAAGTTTGTTTTTGCGGTGTTCGATGTTTAGTTTCAAGTAAGAATTATATGGTAATATTTTGATTATATTATGTTAGTGGAGATTATTGAGACCATAATCGATAAATTGGATGAGTTAAATGTGTATTCGAACGTTTAGCAGACCCGTGCTAACAGCACCGGCTACGCTGTATAGCTGGCGCTTGTGCTTCTGGAAAGTTATGAAAAATGTGAAAAATGGGATTCTAGGAGCCATTATAATGGGAAAGTTGAATGGGACATGATTTCATGGATACATAACGTGGGAGGACAATTCTTAAGCATCTAAAGTCTATAAATAGGAGCCGGATTAAAGGAGATTCATCTCATTCCAAAATTCCACTCTAAGAGCCTTAAGGAAGAATTTAAATTAGAAAAATGTCTTCTAGAGAAAGAATTCAAGAAGAAAGAAGAGGAAAACAAGAATAAGTTCATTTGTGAGAGTGCGCAAGAGTTATATAATGGATTTCTAATTATATATTCAAGGAATAAGCAGAGATTACAAAGATCGAGGTCATGCCGAGTCAATCGAAGTAAAGGTAAATGAAAATAACACACATTTAACATTATACAATATGACAATTAAAGATGTACTAGTCATACTGGGCCTTCGACGATGAAGTGGATAAAGTGATATTTTTAAGAACAAGTGGAGGAAGAAGAAAATTCAGTAAGAGTTTTCAACCATCGTTCGTTCTATCAAATCTATATCACGGTTTAGATGGAACTAACGGAGGTTTTGGATATGTTCCACCTAATGAAGAATGGAATTAAGTTCTTGCGTTGTGTTAAGTGTTAGTTAGTTGTGTTAAGTGTTAGTATTTAGTGTTTTATATTTTGTTGTGTATTATAAATTTGATTATGTTTTAAGTATTTATTGAGTGTTTTGTTTAAGTATTTAAATGAGAGTAGAAAAGATGAGATCTCATCCAAGGATCTTGGATTAAAGGCTTGTGGTTTATACTTGTAATTTGTATTTGTTTTATTTAGTAAAGAGTTTTGTGTTTGTGTAAAACTTGTGTTGAATCCATTTTTAATCTATAAAAGCATAATTCCCCGAAGATAAGAAGATTTTATGGAGATGATATACTTATTAAAACAATTTAGTGGTTGATTAAGTGAGCAAAAATGTTATTTAGTGTAACAAATTGAAAACAACAAATTTGCGATAAGCACCGAGAACCCCCGCTTACGCGCCAGTGCTTCGCGGTTAAGCACCAAACTTTCGCGCTTACGCGCCGGTTCGTGAAATTTGATTTACAGGTTTTAAAAAGTCAAAATTCACAATTTTTGCACCCCCATCGTCTTCTTCATTCAGAGTTCGTGACTTAGGAAGTTAGGGCATCTCCAAAATTTGTTATTTTTTAGCCGTTTCAAGTGGAAATTGATAGATTTGATCTTCTTGAGGTAAGAGCACTACTCCTATGTAAAAACTTTTTATTTTCACCATATAGTTCGAGTGCATTTCGATGAAATCTGAAAATCACTATTCATGGTGAAAATTGAAGAAAAAACTTTGGAAATTACTTGTATTTAGCAAGCTAAGCCTTTAGAGTTAGAGTTTTGTGATTTTAAGTTAAATGTGGAATTTATGGTAATTTTTATGCAAATTTTAGAAATGGCACCAAAAAGAAGTAAGGCGAGATCTACTTTTTATCTTGCATGTTTATAAGTTTGAAAGCTCTAGATCAATACGTAAAGCTCTATAATCATGTAACCGATTCAGAGCTATGTGTCTTACGAGCCGTGTGAAGTGATAGAAGATATGGTCGTTAGACGCCTTTGGGACATATTATTTTGCTTCATTGTTGTAGATGTTACTTATGTTGTAAGAGAGTTCTATGAAAATCTTCTCGATTTGGAAGAAAACTTTATGTTAGTACGATTGTTTCTGGTTCATTTTACTCCCGAGGTAATAAATGAGTTTTATCTACTGCCGCCTAATACATTTTCTTTCTATTCGAATTATAATCCTATAGAAGAAGAATTTGATGAAATCATTTCTCGCTTTGACTCGATGGAAGAGACTTTAAAAATAATCAATTGGTAGTAGAGTTAACTTCCTACTTCAAAGTTAAAATGCAACCTCTAAGGCCTCGGCATTATTTAATATCTTCTAATTTGCTTCCTACTAGTCATCCGAGCAAGGTGACAAGAGAAAAAGCTACTGAACATCGTATTCGCAGGGGAAGACGATGGGGAGATCGGAAGATTATTTATGATTTTATTTGGATGTCTACCGAGCAACACCACACGTGTATATGTGATTTATCTCTTATACATTCATCGTGTGTGAGCCGGAGTAAGATCTAAAAATCGGGAAGAGGTCTTTCTACCTCTTAAGAATATTACTAGTACGAATGCGAAGACATATGTCGAGTATCAAGCAGAGGAGGATTTTCTTAGAGCTAAGTGTATCTACTTCGATGCTTCTACATCTCTTGCTTCCGCTACTCGTGCATCATCGTGTCAATTTGCCGATTCGTACTCAAACTTCTAAATAAAATGAAAGATAAAATCGTATATATCCGTCAATCGAGTTCATGATATAGAAGGAAAGGTAGATCATATTTGGGATTATCTTCGCAGACATACCGAGTATGAGGCGAATTATCACAAAGGTGCGGATAGATCGATCGTACGCGACTATAGTTTTGTTATCTCTTACATTCACACTTTACCACATATGAGCCTACACGTACTCTGGAATGAAGGTGATAATGATGTGAGGAAGAAGACGAGGATTAGTATTCAGTGTTTTGTTTTTTGTTGTGTTAAGTTATGTTATATGATTAATGTTAGACTTTTTATTCTAAATGTGTTATTTACTATTTATGGTTGTTAAGTGAACTTTTCTGTTGTAATTGTGACTAATGTAATTGTTATTGAGCTACTTTAGTTTGTTTTTATGTTATTTGTGAATGTTTGGTGTTTTTGTGGTAGTAATTGTGACTATTGTAATTGTTATTGAGTTGATGCATTGCTTTTATGTTATTTCATAATGTTTTTCGTTTGTGATATGTGATGTGGATGTTTGGTGTTTTTGTGGTAGTAAATGTGTTAATGAATTTGTAGTGTACCTTATTTGTTAGTTTAGAACTTATTTCAGAAATTATTTAGAAAAGGTTTAAGACACTATCAAACTCACCACACCGTATGCTTAACTTTCCAATTTACTACCATATATATATTTTAGTTGTATCAGTTGGGCATGTGAATTTGCTTTTATTTCTCCAATTAATTTAGAAGTCCTTTTAACTTTTAATAAAATATAATATTAAAAAATTGATCTAATTATTTTCATCTAATTTTACTTGATATAATTAAAATTTAGGATATTAAAATTTCGCAAGTATGATACTTATAGTTGTATATTCTCGCCCATGTATCTTTTTACTATGCTTAAATGTTTTATTGTATAGCACAAAAAATGAAGTCATAGGGATAATAAAAATTTTCAAAAACTTAAATTTTATTTATTCTCAAATGTGCTATAAATAAATTTAGATTTGATCAAGAATAGTTATGTATGAAGTTATATTAGATAAATAAAAATTTAAAGATAGAATTGGTAGAAGAGAATTCTAGTTAAATTCTATAGTAAGGATGAAAAATATCAAGTTTAAAAATTTTTAGTGAAGAAATGATAAATATTTTCTAACTATCTTTAGTAGGAAAAGTTGTATTTTTCGATTAGATTTAAGGATTAGATTCTTATTTTTAATACTTAAAATTTTGTTTATCAAAATGCATCAAAAACTTTTATTTATATTTCTAATTAAATATATATATATCTACTGCATATGCTTTAGGAAAGGAATGGAATTCAAAATTATTAAAGGCCTATCCAGATATAATCCTTGCCTTATAAAAAAAAGAGAAAGAAAAAGAAAAGAAAATAAAAAGTAAAAAATATTATGTGAAAAGGAAGGAGAAGTTTGAGGATTTACGCCAAATCAAAAATTACCCACACTCGATCTTTTCTGTATATAAGACTTCCAGAATATCTTGAAGCTTATAAATACAACATAGGTAAATAATTATTTTAGTAAAGATTTTTTAAGTAAGAAATAAAATATTTAAACCCTATATTTTAAAAAATATATAAGTATTACTTATCAAGATAGAAACTCATATTTTTCATCACCTAAGAGATTTCTAAACTTTAAATCCATCTCATTTACTAAATTTTTTTCTAAATTGAACTACTACATTTCTAGAACAAAATTTTAGAAACTCCTAAAGATACTCATCACATAATTACTATTTGATTTTTATATGATTATGCTGTCACTATAGAAAAGTAACATTTCTAGTTCAAAGGGATTTAACCGTTGTCTCGCCCGGCCTCCAGTATGGTTGCTAAATTTGACCCCCGTTGTCTCTGCTATGGCCGATTGTCTTCTTATCGGGGAGAGGCGTATGGAAGGCAAGTAGTTTTTCTTCTACCTCCACTCACTATTATGTAGGGCTCTCTTTGCGAATGACTATTGATAAGCATACTTGTGATAGAAGTTGTCGCCACTCTTTTTAGCCGTGATGTGGTTGTTGGCCATCTTTACCAATTATGCTAGAATTTTCGGGTTACAGTAAGCCGAGGTCATATTCAAATTGTTGTCCCCTCAACCCGAATCAAGGTAGAAAGTGTGTCACCAAAGCTCTAGATCATGTACATGTACCATCTTCTTCTCGAAATTCCGTCATGTAAGAGTGCAAGCTCTAATTCTGCCCTTACTTAATATGCCACAAGGCTTACGAGCTCTTAGTCAGTCTATGGATGCTAGAAATTCGTGCTAGAAACATCCTCTCGAAAATGTACAAATAAGGCAATTATTACTTCGTCCGGAGACCATCAACTACTCCGAGGGCTGACTCCCAATGTAGCATGGGGTACGCTGCACTTCAGTGTGTCAGTGATATACTTAAAATATATAAAATTTTTATACACATTTTATACCTATTTTTGATGATATTGCACTTTAGAGGAATGTATTTTGTGTATTTTTCATACAAAAGGATTAAATTGATGAATGTGATGAAATGAGTTAAAAGGACCAAATTTGAGAAAATAAAGAAATGCGCAAAATTTGATTCAGGGCGCTAAGCGCCGGGATTCGCACTTACGCCGCCGTAGCCCCGCGGCTATGCGCCTGCATCTAGAGCTTACACGCCGTAAGCCATGTGGCTAGGCACCGAGACCTCATGTTTACACGCGTGCTTACTAAAGAGGAGTTATTAATTTTTGCCGCCATTTAAGAGGTGTTTGAGGCGTCTCTTGGTACATACGTAGGTAACTTCCTATTAGCGCCAAAATTAATTCAAATTACTCCCGAATGGATGCATCTCTTGGAGGATTCATTGAATCTTGACACACTTGGAATGGGACATGAAGGCACTCGTTGTAAAATTATAAAAAGAGGGCTTATAAATCGAAAAGGGTTGTTGTCAGAGAGTGTGGTTTATATTTTTGTAAATAGAAGTTATTTTACTAACACAATTACCCACTTCACCATTTCAACTTACTTTACTATAAATTTTTGTATTAGTATTTAGAAGTAAGATTTGGAATTCATAGAGTTCGCTCCTAACCTCCAAGAAGTATTGTAAGGAAAAGCAAAGTTTTCAAAGGAACTTCAAGATGTTGAGAGGATTTACAAATAAGCCTTTATCTTTGTTAAGTAATTATTAAGGTAATTAAAAAAAATAATTATTAAAGATAATTACTAGAGTAATGAACTATTTTAAAATCTACTTGTTGTGTATGCGTAAATTTGGAACCGAAAGTTTAATACCTTACGATTCAAACAATTAGAGCGCACTATAAAAGAATTAAAACGTAAAAATAAATTGTAAATTTAAAATCAAATGGCAAATAATCTGGAAGAATTAAAATACAAATCAACCAAGCATCTTTTTTAAGAGATTACGCTAACCCTACATTAGATGAAATTCACTTAACTATCCAAAATCCCCGATGTAACGGCAAATTCATTTCAGCTTAAACCTGCAATTATCCAAATGGTACAGAATAATTAATTTAGTACTCACCAAACGAAGATCCTAATTTACATCTTCATGCTAGTTTTTTGGAACTTTCGTGCTACTTTTAAATATGACGGTGTATCTAATGATGCTGTTTTGACTTGGCTTTTTCCTTTTTCTTTAAGGGATAAGGCTAAGATGTGGTTAAATTCCGTTAGCACCTGATCTATTGGGACTCTGGGAGAATTGACACAAAAATTCCATACAAATACTTTCCTCCTTCAAAAATCGCGAAACTTAGAAATGACATAACATCTTTTGGCCGATTTGATGAGAATCAATATACGAAGCTTGGGAGAGATTTAGATGCATCTTCTTAGAAATGCCCACATCATGCGTTACCAGATTGGTTAATTATTCAAACTTTTTATAATGGATTAGCAGATCTCTTAGTTCTATTATAGATGTCACGAGGTTCATTAACGCGTCATAACCATTTTGATGAGGCTTATTCATTAATTGAAGAAATGGCTACCAACAATTTTCAATGGCCTTCTGAAAGGTTAAATCCTAAAAATAGCTAGTATCCATGACTCTTATGCACATCTATGTTAGCTTCTCAAATTGTCGCTTTTACATCTAAGAATTAGACGTTTCTAATGAATTATTCTCCTAATATAATAGAAGAAAATTCATCCGGACAACTTATAGATGCTCAAACTTCATATGAAACTTTAAATGTTATTAATAATAGACCTAATAATCTTTATGCAAATTATTACAACCCTAGTCGGGAAGAACCATCCAAATTTTAATTCGGAATAACAACTCTCGCTAATCAACAATGGATGAACAACTCCGCAAAACCCATTAAAGAAATGCATTCTAACCAAGTAAATTCTAATTATAAACCTTCTTTATCCACCTGGATTTAATAATAACTCTCAATTTAAGGAAAAGAAGTTATCTATGGAAGAATTAATATTAAATATGGGTCAAACATTTGCGTAATCAAGGAAATCGCCTACAAATTCAAGGGAACCAATTATAAAATCAAGGAACCGCAATTAAAAATATTGAAACTCAACTTGGACATATCGCTACTGCACTTAATAATAGAATTCTGGAACTTTTCCTAGTAATGTGGAAATAAATCCTAAGGATTAAAGAAAGGAACAAATTAAAGCGATACAAATAATGGCTTGAAAAGCGTTAGAAATAAGAATACAAAAAGAAACGAAAAGTGAAAAAGAAAAAGTGGAAACTGAAAAAAGAAAAGGATCAGCAAGATCAAAATTTAGAATATCCACTAATACCTACGAAAATTTTTGTAGAGAAATCACCACCACCATTTCCTCACCAAGTAAAGGCATAAAAAGTATAAGCAATTTTCTAAATTTCTTAAAATGTCAAGAAATTAAATGTGAACATTCTTTTTGTAGAAGCATTAGAACATTTGCCCAATTATGTGAAGTTTATGAAAGATATTTTAAATAAGAAGAGAAAGTTCACGTAATAATGAAACTAGCTCCACTTAGCGAAAAGTAAAAGGCATTATTCGTAAAAAGCTTCCTAAGAAATTAAAGGATTCTGTAGTTTCATTATACCTTGTACTATTGGGGAGAAAATTTTTATGGTAAGCTATGTGACTTGGGAGTCGCATCAATCTAATACCTCTATCAATTTTTAAAAGACTAGGATCTGAGAAGTCTCACCTACTTCGCAACTCTTCGCTAACATCATTCAGTTGACATATCCTAAGGGAGTTATTGTATGTGTTAGTAAAGTGGATAAATTTATCTTCCCCGTGGATTTTATTGTTTTAGATATGGAGAAAGATAAAGAAATACCTATAATTTTAGGAGACCATTCTTACTTACCGGAAGAGCTATGATCGACGTTCAAAAAGGAAAATTAACTATGAGAGTAAAAGATCAAGACGTAACTTTTAACATTGCAAAATCAATGAAATATCCTACTATAGAAAAAGATGATGAATATTTTCGAATGGAAATTCTTGAACATCTACGAAATGAACATTTTAAAGAATATTTTGAAGGTAAAGCAGAATAAAATACAGATTTAATCAAGAAACAGCAATGAAAAATTAGATTATATACAAGAAAGATCTGAGATGTTGGATATTATGGAAAACGCTGAAAAGAATATAATTCTATCGATTATTAAACCTCTGAACTCGAGCTAAAAATTTTACCTACTCATTCGATGTATGCATTTTGTGTAACTTTAACTTTACCTCAGTTATTATATCTAATTAAACGAATCAAAAGAGAAAAATCTTCGACAAATTAAAAGTATAAGAAAGCTTTTGGTTGGACCTTTAGCAGATAATAAAGGAATTAGTCCTTCAATCCGTATGCACATAATTATTTCTGATAATGAACATAAACCAAGAGTTGATCCCCAAAGGAGATTAAACCCAATACCTATGATGTGGCTAAGAAAGAAATATTAAAATGGTTAGATAATGGTGATGATTTATCCTATTTTGGACAGTGCTTGGGTGTTTCAATTTACATTGTAAGGTTCCTAAGAAGGAGGAGTGACTGCTGGAGCTAATGAAAATAATGATTTAATACCTATAAGACAAGTTAATGGATGGTGCATATGTATTAATTATAGAAAATTAAATGCAAAATTTCCACCAGGAAAGATCACTTCCCTTTACCATTTCTAGACCAAATGTTGGTTTAATTAGCCGAGCACAAATACTTTTTGTTTTTTAGATGGATATACCTGCTATAATCAAATTCCTATTACTCCCAGGATCAAGAGAAAACTACATTTACCGCTCTTAATTTTCGAACATTTCCGTTTTCAAAGGATGCCTTGGATCATGTAATGCACCTGCAACATTCCGTAGATGTATGATGTATATATTTAGTAAATTAATCGATGATGGAATATAAGTATTTATGAATGATTTCTTGTATTTGGAACATAATTTGAAACATACTGTGATCATTCAAAAATTTTAGAGTTATGCAAAAAAACTAACTTAAGCTTCTAAATTGGGAGATATGTCAATTTATGGTTGCAGGAGGAATTGTATTAGTGTATAAAATTTCGGAAAATGGCATGGAAGTAGACCCCCGCAAAAGTTCAAGTTATACTAAATTACCACCACCTACTACAAGTACTGAGAGGTACGAAGTTTTCGGGATACGCTGCATTTTACAGACGCTACATAAAAGCATTTTTTTAAAAATTACTAAACCTCTATGCCAACTTTTAGAAAAAGGCAAGAAATTTGAATTCACTATAGAATGCTTAAATGCTTTTGAATTATTAAAAGATAAATTAATCACGCACCTATAATAGTTTCACCGATCGGGAGAAAAGCGAGGTGACTGCATACCCCCACACATAGATCACCACGACTTTGTCAAACCTTTCGCATAGTCTCTTTCTCGAACGAGTGTAACATCATGTTCGGATCCGACCTCCGGATAGCGAGGCCCGAGGTGAGTTTCGAGGGCCGGTGAAGATACCTTTACCGGTAGGTTCCGTCATGATGCGAAGGGCAACGGAGAAGATATCGCTAAGCATTGCATACCGGGAGTACCGGTGAAGCGGATTTCGGTTACTTTCGAAGGATGGACGACGGAAGACACCTTACCATTTCCAGCCGGACCGGAGCTAGAGAGCCTCCGGCCTTACGAGTCGTGAGCTACATGGAAAATATCACACCTCCGATGTACATCCATACGGCATCCTTGCCAAGGATGGCTTGGAAGGTGATGTTATTGACCAAGTACCCCACTATTCAGACATGGATTTTGACAGATGCTTCTTTGGATGGATCAACGAAGATCATACATAGTCCGTTTTGAGTCTACATGGATTGTATGAAATATATTCCGGATCGAGTTGTATGATGTATCTTCGACATGATTGGAATGAAAGTGACCATGTCACATTTTTGGCCTTCACCTCTTTTGTGCAAATTGGTGGGAAACGCCATTAAAGTTAAATGAACTTCGAACAAAGAACAGAAAAAGAAATAAAAAAAGGAATAAAAGAAAACTTTCCTTAAAAATCTAAAAAATGTTGAACACCAAATAAACAACAAAAACGGGATAGTTAAAGGACAAACAAAACAAATTTAAAGCTCGAAACTAAATTCCAGTTTAAACCCATCTTCTCAAACCCTCCAATCCTTCTTCAAATCAAGATCTATTCTAGACCTCCCTTGAAACCCTCTCTCTCGGGATGATTTCAGAATCACGAAGAGTTTTCAATTTGATCCGGATGGCATGGGTTTGTACCCTTCGCCAAGTAATCAGACTTTGATTGATTCCCATGTGATATGAAACACTTTCATATCTCATTTCGATCTCCCGCAAAAATCCAAATCTCCACAGTAAATTTCAATTCAATATTTCTGAGACTGGTACCTAAATTCCAGTTCTCATTCCGAGATCGATACCTAAATTTCGATTCTCATCCGAATTGATACCTAAATTTCAATTCAAAATTTCGAGGCCGGTACCTAAATTCCAGTTCTCATTCCGAGATCGATACCTAAATTTCGATTCTCATCCAAATTGATACCTAAATTTCAATTCAAAATTTCTCGAACTGGTACCTAAATTCCAGTTCTCATTCAGAGATCGATACCTAAATTTCGATTCTCATCAGAATTGATACCTAAATTTCAATTCAAAAATTACGAGACTGGTACCTAAATTCCAGTTCTCATTCCGAGATCGATACCTAAATTTCGATTCCCATCCGAATTGATACCTAAATTTCAATTCAAAATTTCTGAGACTGGTACCTAAATTCTAGTTCTCATTCCGAAATCGATACCTAAATTTCGATTCTCATCTGAATTGATACCTAAATTTCAATTCAAAATTTCCGAGACTGGTACCTAAATTCCAATTCTCATTCCGAGGTCGATACCTAAATTTTGACTCTCTTCCGAGATTGATACCTAAATTTCAACTCTCATTTTTGAGATCGATACCTAAATTTCGATTCTCATCTGAATTGATACCTAAATTTCGATTCTCATCTGAATTGATACCTAAAATCAAGTTCTCTTTCGGGGACAGTACCTAAATTCTGCCTCCCATCTTTCGAGACCGATACTTAAATTTCGATTCTCTCCCAGGATTGATACTTAAATTTCAACTCCAGCTTCATTTAAACTTTCGAGGTCAGTACCTAAATTCGATTCTCATCCTTTTCAATCGACACTTAATCTCCGATTCTCATTCCGAGGCTGGTACCTAAATTCCGGTTTCCTTTTCAATCCCGAGATTGGAACCTAGGTTTCAATTCTCGTTTCAAATCCAAATTTTCTCGAATAAATTTTACATCAAACCTCAATTTAAAATAAAAACTCAAAATCTAAAACTTACACATCAAAACTTAAATTGAAACAAAATGAAATCTAAATCGAAATCCCCCCAGATCATGTGATTTGGAATTCACCTCCTTTCCCCAGCGGGAGTTCAGGAATCTCCAGTTTCAGAGATATACTTGACACTCCCCGGCGGAAACTCTTCTACTTCGTCCTAAGTTTGTCACTTGGACATCCGTGTTGGTTTTGTTGATCGCTTCGGTCAACACCAATACGCGCGGTGTGCTCCGTCAGCTCACCACACCTATTGGGGGTCCATTTGTTGACCTCATTATTGATGAGGTCTTCTCTTCTTCTTTTTAGTACTTAGGATCTAGCCTTAAGCTTTTCCTTTGACTATCTTAGAGGACTAGAATTGGGATCCACCACCTTTTAGAAATTCAAACCACTTCTTAATTCCCTGCAAACTCCACAAACTTGACTGTAGACCCCTAATCACCAGAGGGTTGAAATCAAATGTGGAAGTTTAAAGGATGGGTTCCTATGGGACTCTTTGGCCTTAGGGCCCTTACCAGGTGGCTCGAGTGCAGTGAAGAGGCTGACTTACACACACACTACACTCATACACTACACTTTCACACACCTCCTAAAACCACACCCATACCTACCTTGACCTCCTGATTCATGTAGGTTATTCGCATGGATGGTCCTTAACCCCTAAATCCTTGGTAAGAGGGTAGGAACAACATAGTGAATGCCTCAAATGAGTCCCTTCATGGCTCATGTGGGCTTGATATGGCTTAATGGCTCAACCAAAATGATTTCATTCCACTTATATTCACCCGATCTTCAATTTTCCAAATTTTCAATTCTTGACCCCAGGGACCCTACACACTAAACTGCTACCCAAAACCACTTGAAACTACCCAAATTTCTCAAAAAATTTCCAAATCACCCAAAATTCCCCAAAATCAATCCAAAACATTTCCACATCACTCAAATTGATCATCCATAGCCAAAAATATCAAAAATTCTAAGAAAACCTCCCAATATCCTCCAAATACCCAAAATACCCCCCCTTGACCCAAAAATCCAAAAATTCAGAAAATTCCCAGAAAATTCCAGAAAATCCCAAATATTCCCAATTTCATTTTGTTCAACTACACCATGAGCCAATTTTGTCAATTTACCCTACTTTTGTCAAAACCCCCAATTTGATCCATTTTAACCCTAAGTGAACCCAATGTCAAACCAAACCTACCCAATTGGCCCAAATTCTGGTCCAATTCAATTCTAAACTTCAATTCAACATTCCCAACACCAATATAGACCAAATCCAAGTCCAATTTGATTGACATTTGGATCCAATTTCACTTTTGGCCTTAAAGCCCAATTTGGACCCATGACCCAAACCTAACCCAAACTCACCCAATTCAACTCCAATTAACCCCAAATCTTTTCTAAGTCTTCCTTAGCATCCCCACAAGCAAAACACTAACATGATTTGTCCAAAATTTAGACCCAAACCCCACTCAAATTAAACCCAAACCTAACCCAAATAAGCCCAAACCCCAAAATCAAAACCCAACCAAAGTCAAAACCTCTTTGAAACACTCCCATAAACATTTCTCAACATTAATTTTACATCAATTTCAACCCTAGCCCAACATTGGCCCAACTTGGCCCATTTTGGCCTATATTGGCCCATTCACCTAAAAAGCCCAAATTCAACCCAATTCAAACCCAAATCACCCCCAATTTGCTTCAAGTCACTCATGACGCATCCATGAGCTAAACCCAACAATTATTTGGCCCAACCTCTTTACAAAATTCCCATCCATAAATTCATTTTTAAACTTAAAGGCCCATTCCTTAAACCATTTTAAAAGCCCATCTTTTGCCACATCCAAAGGCCCAAAATTGGTCTCAAAGCCCATATGACATTTCCCCTCATCATACTTTCAATTAAACTCAATACCTAAGTCCTAAATTCATCATCAAATCATTCCAAATCAAGTTTCATACAAATTTCCATCAAATTCACAAAAATTCCTAAAATCCATTTTCATGAAATTGACCGAAGCTTTTCCCAAGCCAAAGACGAAGCCATGCAAGCCATGGACAAGCCACATGAAGCCATGGAGGGTTTGACATGTGATCAAGCCATTAATGGAAAAAGGAGGACCCCCTTTCCTAATCCTTCTTAAGCCTTTTTTTACCTTAAGCATGTCACACTCTAAACCATGCTTTGCCACCTAATCCTTGATGGAGACTCCACCACACATGGGAGATTGACCCACCTGACCTCCTCAGCCCAAAACTAGGTCTTGGGGAGGTGCACCCAACCCATTTGCATGGGTTGACCAAAATAAGCCAAAATGGCCCCTTCCCCTTTCTACTTTGATTCAACCACTTTACACATGTCAAACCTCAATTGAATGCACCAAACCCCAGCCACGACCCACCTAAACAAGATGGTGACCAATGCTCAGCCGGCCAGCCACCGGGTCGCCGGAAAACACCATGGCCGAGAGCTCACATGTGAGCCGACTTTGAGATTCTACCTCGCTGAGCTGCCCCATGCCCAATGGCCACCATGGTTGTTCTTCCCTTGACCTAAGCAGGCTGATCCCAAGCCCTAACTCTCCCTGGGAGGCCCTCCACCCTCTCCTATTTAAACACCACCCCTCTCGGCCATGAGAGGTGCTGAAAACAAACCTTAAGGAAACTCTGCCAAAATTGTTCCAGACTATTCCCCATACATAGAGCATTTGATCCCCACTGAATTCCAGCCCTAATTCCCTCCAGCTGAGTTCAATTTTGAGCTCAAACTTTAGCCCAAAAACCAGGACACTTTGCCACAGTGAGCTAATCCTCAAATTGACTGGTCCTACACCTTCACTGGACCAAGAGGAGAAGTTCCCCACTGAAAGCCCCATCTCCGGAGCCACCCGGTTGCTCCGACCTCCAAGCTTTGTGATCGGTTGTGGTCGAAATCCTACCTAGGAAATTCACCGGACCAGGAGACTTCATCTGGAGCTTGCTGGGATCCAATCGAAGGTGAAACAACCCTCAGATCGAAGCCACACTTCTCTGAGCAAAGGTATGGCCTCACTCCTCTTCCCGAGCTTCTGAACATTTTCCATTTTAATTAAGTCAATTTCATGCCACATAAATCGTATGGATGTGTTCGTCTTCTCGAGACAAATCCATAGAGCATAAGAACGTTAAATTTGGTCAAGTATCGAGTGAGATCTTAGGCCTAGAAGATGGACGGTTCTCGGGTTAGGAGGCTTGGGGACGATGAACGGATGCCGTTCATTCAATACACGCGTGGACGGACGGCTCAGATGGCGTCGGACCAGGAGATGGTACGTGAACCGCGGGACCCGGGCTGCTGACTCAAGCGGCGGCGTTGAATGGGAGCGCGACACGTGTGCATTCGGAGCTGCCGAGGTTGAGCTGGCGTCGCGTCACTTAAATAGAAAAATAGGGATTTTTTTTCTATTTATTTAATTCCCTAAACTTTAAAAATTCATAACTTTGTGTAGGAAAATCATAAAAATAAAATAAAAATACCCTCTTGCTCAGTGAACAGAGGAGAATAATGTGGAAAAGAAATCATTTAATTTCATCAAGTATTTTATTTTTAATAATTTATTTACCCTCTGCATTGTTTTAATTCTCCATGCATATAGGAAATTCACCATGGCATGAGACCATAGGGCTTTTGAAGCCTCTGAACTTGGGAACATTCCCTGAATTTTCCAAAGTTAGAGGCCATCCCTATGAAAAGTTATTGATTTTTCAAATTCATGTTACTGTTTTGAGTATTTTAATTCCAATAATTAGCATGTTGTGAAATAAATTCTAGGAAAATTTGGTGATGTCTCTTATGACCAGAGGACCCTAGGAAAAATAGCTTTTGAATTAATTCACTTGGAATAACCCTAATTGGCTTAAACACCCAAAATAGATCCCTAATTAATTAGAGCTAACCATACATCAAATTGACTTGAAATCAATTCTCCACTGACCTTTAGGATCAGAGGAACCCACCATAAAAATTTGAAGTCAATTGGACTTGGTTAGCCTCTACTAAATGGGTTGATTAAGCCATTTAGTCATTTTAAACTTTAAAAATTCATAACTTTCAAAATACATTTTAAAAATTCACCAAATTGGTTTTGGAGCCTCTCTGATATCAGAGAAATTTAAGAAAATTAAAATTTTAATTTTCTAAAAAAGTTGATTTTTAATATTATTTTAATATTTTAATAATTAAAAAAATAATAAAAATCATCAAAATAATAAAATTCACCAAAATGTCACATTTTGAATTTTAATCACGTAGGAACAAACCCCATATTTTTTTAGGTCTATTTTATGAGATATTAAATTTTAAAGCCCTAGGGTAATTTTAAAATTAAAAAAATGTATTTTCTAGCATTTTCACTAATATAATTATAATAAATCAAAGAAAAATCAGAAAATTGCAAAAATTGGTTCTCTGATTTCCTTGATATCAGAGAGATTTTTGAAAAATATAAAATTCATTTTTCAACCTTTATTTTATTTTTTAAATTAATTAATACTCCAAAACTTAAAATAATTATAATAAAAATAATATAATTCAAAAAATCACCAAAATTAGTCCAAGTGGTCCTCTGGTCATTAGGAATGTCTCATAATATTCTTAAGGACAGAAACTTTCCCTTGGTCATATTATTAAATTTTCCTTGGAAATTCCTATTTTCCACTAAAAATAATTATATAAATAAATTAAATATAGAAAAAATCACATTTTCTCCTCTCATCTCTTCATTGGCATATGAGCGAAGTCACATAAAAATTTCATGTTCATTTAAGCTAAATTTAGTGAGTTATGAAATTATTAAGCTTGAAGGGCAAAATGGTAATTAAAATTTTAACCCTTAATTAAAACTTTAGGCTTAATAAAATTAAAGAGTAAAATATTTGATCTTAATCTGATTTGGATGATTGAAATTTAAATAATTAAAGGGTAGAAACCTACTAAACAATTTAAGATAATTGAAATAAACCTTAATTAAATAATTGATTAAATTTGGAAGAATAATAAAGTTGGAATTATTAAATAGGGATATTATTAGGAAGAGATTTATTCTTTGATTTAAAAATCCCTAAATTAACCATCTCAATAATATTTAATTTCCAATTAAAATGATAATTCAAATTTAAATTTTAAAATATCAATGGACTTAATCATCAAAATTAAGTTAAAAGTTAAATTATTAAACTTTTCTTTAAATTTTCAATTAAATTAAAATTAAAAATAAAATTAAATTAAAGATTAAATTAAATCAAACAAATTAAATTAATTTAAATTAAATTAAATCAATAAAATTAAATTAAATTAAATTGAATAAATTAAATTAAATTGAATTAAATTAAAGTTAAATTAAATTAATTAAATAAAATTAAATCAAAATAATGGCTAAATTAAATTAAATTAAATTAAATTAAATTAAAACATGTTAAATTAAATTAAATTAAAATTAAATTAAATTAAAATAAAATTAAATTAAAATTAAAATTAAAATTAAATTAAAATTAAAATTAAAATTAAAATTAAAAATTAAAATTAAATTATAATTAAAACTAAACCAAATTAAATTAAATTAAAGTTAAATTAAATTGAATTAAATAACATCACCTAAGACATAAAGAATTTAAAGAAATTCAAAATAAAGTAACTTGAACACTATTCCAAATTTAAACCCATTAACTTAAATTAAATCATAAACCATTTGAACACCAATTTGCCCTCGAGAGCTTTGGTTATCATAACTCCTAAACAGAACGTTAAATGAAATGTTACTTCATCTATAGGATATTCAAATGTCCTAGTTCACTGAGCAAGATAACAAGAAAACTTGAATTCCCGGGTGATTAATTCATTTGTATAATTAAATTCATTTGGACTTAAAACAATCCTAGAAATATTGAAAAGATGTTTAAGATTTGTCTTAAGCACTTCCTCGATATGATAGGATGTTCATAAGAACAATTGAACTTAATTATTCTTTGATGAAGAAAATCGTCCTCAAACCAAAACACAAGGAACATAGACGTCATAGGAAATGACTAGCTATAGGATTAGGAACTTGGTAGAAAACCATAACCCTTCCCTTAGCTTTACCTAGGAACTTGCTTAAATACTCTAATTATGTTTTAAGTGCAGCTTGGGATGACGGGAAGACCCTCTAGGTACGCTTTTATTTTATTGCAATTTACATTGTTGCAATTTCTTTAATTGCATCGCACTTACTTTTTCTTGCATGATAAACAACTGTTGCATGAAAACCCACACCTTCAGGATAGTCCCTAAAACTGAAACCAAAACTAAATTAAAAGTCATCGCAAGATAAAATTCACCACCACAACATTCCAAAATATAAAACAACTTAAAATTTAATCACAAACAGAACACAAAACTACAATTACAACTAAATTAAAACGTCTTGTTGGATGATCGGGAATACCTCGGATGATGTAACCTACGTGTTGCTAACGGGATTTCCTATGGTCTAAATGAAAGTGTGGAACTCATTTAGTTGAGTTTAGCAAATTCATCTGGATTAAGTGAATCCGATAAAAATAACGATGCCGGAAGGATGGAACCGTGGGATCTTAACCGGTGTTGTTATAATCAACTTTAAGATTTGTTTTAAATAAAACATAAAAAACACTTGGAAGTTAAGATTTTCTCTAAACCAAAACACTTTTCTCACCTCCCGATTTACGACTTCTAAAACTAAACCTCTCGCAACAACAAGGAGCTCGGAGCGTGGTGGGCGAAGCACGGCCATCGTCATCGATGAAACACCGAGTCTACTTCGGTAAAACTTTCCTAGAATTAAATAACAAACCCATAGGACTTCGAGGTAGTTTGCCTAATGCAACATAAATCCTTAACTCTTCGTTAGGCATTTGCATTGCAAATTAAGCCCTAACCGGTCTTAGGATTCCGAGGTAGTCGTCTGATACGACATAAACCCTCACATCTTCGAGGCTATTTGTATGATTCTATCGTATAAATATAAGTCCTAATTAATTAAAATTGGCAAGATCAAAACATTAAATAAATATTAGGACTTTCCTAAATTCAAGCCAAATAATAGGATAGTCGGGAAATTACCGAAGTTCGCTTCGAATCTGTAATTTCTCCTACCTCTCTTCCTTTGAATTCCCAAAACAAAATGTTCCAAATTTGATCCATTCCCTATTGAAATTCCAAAATTCAATCCCTTGAAAACTTAAACTTTGAAATTCTTGAGAGCAGAATTATTGATTATTATCGAGAGTTTTCTTAGGTGATTCCCGTCACTTAAGATGTAATTAACTATAAGGGCTTGCCCTTATAAGGAATTCTAAAGAACCCAGGTAATATAAACCCTGTTTAATGTTTTCATATTAGGCAGGGGAATTTGTCGGCACATAAAATTGGTTCGCAGACTAAACGGATGTCACAAATCTTCTAGTTTATTTAATATAGCCCCATCGTCAAGCAGTGTGCCTATCCTTCGGGATAGATACACGGTTTGTGGTAAAGTGCTCGTTTATGTAAACTATTTGGGATGTGAGATCGGTTTGATTTCATATCTTAAAATCTTCAAATTTAAAATTATTTTCAAAAATTAAATACTACCTTTCAAACTATTTATTTAAATTAAATAAAAAATTTGCCGACAACTTCTGTTAGGCGACCCCTTTTTCAAAATACAAAACACCAACCTAAAAATATGCCGACAGTAGTGTAAGCCTAGATTAACCCATTCTACTAACAATACATTTGGACCTGATCTATAGGCTAGCCAATGTTCTTTATACCTGAATCAAAGGGTAAAGAATATGAATGCTTCTATTTAGCACAATACCATAAATTTATATTCTCCACGAATATTATCATTATCTTAGAAAATCTTGGATTAACTGAAAGGAAGAAAATTGTTTTCTTATTGCTATTTACATCAATCATTTCATTACTGATTTATTATTGCATTTAGTAAATTAAAAAATATCAAATTTATAACTATAAAAGAAATACTTAAAAATAAAATTAAAATATTTGAAAATCCATAACTCACTCCTCGAGGGATCAATACTGGGGTCTTTGTTTCAAAGCTCTATATTACTTGATACGATACGTATACTTGCGTAGTACCCCTAGTGTGTAAAATATTTTCGATAAAATTATATTTATATACACTAGCCACTATTATTATCTATTACATATATTTGAAAGCATTAATTATTATATTTGTCATCAGCGGATTGCAGGTCAAGTTTTTGGCACCGTTGCTGGGGATTGAATTTTTAGTATGCATATATTTAGCATGGGTCACTAGGGTTTGTGTGTTCTCCTCTAAGGAGTGTAGGAGGAGAGGAAAAGTGAGTGATTTCTTCTTCCTTATCAAAAGAGAGAATATTGTTTTGTAGTGAAGAAAGAAGAGGAGTCAAAGGAGTTCCTTGAGATTCGCTTGGGGAAGAGTTTGAGATAAGTTGTCTTTTCATTACTCTGTTTGTATGACGTTGCTTTCATATATGAAATTCATGTTTTGTCATCTTTTCCTTATGAGTCTTGAGTAGATTTCTTTATCTTCCTCCTTTTCATGTGATGTGTTGATGTTGTGATATGAAAATGACGTGCCAATTTATTATGGAGAATTTGTGATGACCTTTCACTTCGTACTTCATTTAATTTTTGATATGGCCAATTAGATTTTTAAAACTTGTTGGGAAACATATGTTCTGAAAGGATTATGAGTTCCGCAACAAAAGTGAGGGTCACATTCAATGTCCATGAATGAGTGACGTAGTTCATGGGGATTGAGTACAAATAAATAGGGAATTATATTTTTATGGACGTAGAATTGGTGATTTTAGAGTGACAGACTGAAATCCCCAATTTGTTCCTAGGCTTTCGATGTCTAAGCGAGAGTTAGCCTTCAGGCCAAAGGAAGTGGGAGCTTTGGAGTGAGAGCCAGTATCCTCCAAGCCTAACCACAGATTTGGGGACTGAACTTAGGATTAGCCAATGTTCTTTATGCGCTTGGAAAATGGTAAAGAATAGGAATGCTCCTATTTGGCACAATTCAATAGCATCACTGATCTATGTCACTAAATCATCACATTCTTTCTTAAAACTGAACTTTGTTATAAAGTTAGTCTTGTGTTAGTTTAAATTGCTAGAAAGTTAGAACATACTTTAATAGGATTAGTAACTGCAACTGTTTGTTTCTCTTTTAAGATTAATCATTGTTTGCAATTGGGTTGTGATTCGAGATGTGATTTCTGTGCTACATTATAAAATTAATTGCCTCCCCGTGGGATCAATAACTAGGACTCCACTAGAGCCCTGTATTACTTGAGCGATATGTATACTTGCGTTTAATTGTGTGACTCAATAGAAAACTAAATCAATATATATATATATATATATATATATATATATATATATATATATATAAATCTGAGTTCATAAATTTTGACAATTTAAAAAAGTCACACCAAGTTTTTGGCGCCGTTGCTGGGGACGTAACTGCTCAAATTAATTTTGTAGTATTTGAAAGGTTAGATTTGAATTGCATGTTATAATTGTGTGTGTTTGTTTATTTTTAGTGTGTTTATTGTGTTTGTATGCATAGTATTGGATCTATAGGTTTAATGCCTTACAATTCTGAATTAGTGCGTACTATTAGAAAAATTCAAAAACAACAAGAACAATCTGAAAATTTTTACAAAATGTCGAACAGTTTGAACAATCAAAACAATCAAAATGAACATATACCAAGAACTTTAAGAGATTATGCTAATCCAACAACAGAAAAAATTCACTTAACTATTAATGTTGCTGTTAATTCATTTAAGCTTAAACCTGCTATTATCCAAATGATACATAATAATCAATTTGGAGGAACACTTAATGATGATCCTAGCCTACATCTTGCTAGTTTTCTAAAATTGTGTGCTACCTTTAAATAAGATGGAGTGTCGAACGATGCTGTTAGGCATAGACTTTTTTTTCCTTTTTCGTTAAGGGATAAGACTAAGGCGTGGTTAAATTTGTTAACACCTAGATCTATCAGAACTTGGGGAGAGCTTTCACAAAAGTTACTGTCAAAATATTTCCCTCCTTAAAAAACTGTTAAGTTGAGGAATGATATCACATATTTTAGTCAGTTTGATGGAGAATCTTTATATGAAGCTTGGGAAAGATTTAAAGATCTTCTGAGAAAATGTCCACATCATGCTTTACTAGACTAGTTAATAGTTCAGACATTTTATAATGGATTAGTGGGATCTTGGAGATCGATTATAGATGTTGTAGTCGGTGGATCATTAATGGCAAAACCTTTTGATGAAGCATATTCTATAATTGAAGAGATGGTTACTAATAATTTTCAATGACCCTCTGAGCTGGTAAATCCTAAGAGAGTAGCTAGTATCTATGATTCTAATGTGATAACTATGATAGTCTCTCAAATTGCTGCAATTTATAAGAAAATAGATCAATATAGATTGAATTAATCTCAAACACCCGCAGTCTTAGAAGAAAATTCATCAAGAGATGATAGACTCTCAAACACCTTATGAAACTTTGAATGCCATAAATAACAAAGTCAATAATCCTTATTCGATATATTACAATACTTGTTGGAAGAATCACCCAAACTTCAACTGGAATAATAACAATGCTGTTGTTAATCTGCAATGGGGAAATAATTATATGAATCCAGTTGGAAATTCAAACAACCATGGAAATACCAATTATAGACCTTCTTATCCTCCAAGTTTTAATAGTAACCCACAATTTAAGGAAAAGAAGTTGTCTACTGAAGAAATAATTCTGAATATGGGTAATCAAATTCAAGCTCAAAATGTTGCGATGAAGAACATTAAGAATCAATTGGGACATATTTTTACTGCGCTTAATAATATACCTTATGAAAATCTTCCTAACAATGTTGAGATCAACTCAAAAGATCAAAACAAAGAGCAAATTACAGCTATTCAATTAAGGAGTGGAAAACAATTGGAAGCAAGAGTACAAAAAGAAGTTGAAGTTGAAAGAGAGGATGTGAACATTAAAAAAGGTTTTAATAGGATATATCCAGACTTAGAATATCTGAATGAACCAATGAAGATAACCGTTGAAAAACCACCTCCTCCATCTCGTCAAAAACTAAAAAAAAACAGAACATGGATAATAGATTCGCAAAGTTTTTGGAAATCCTTAAGAAATTAATGATTAATATTCCATTTGTTGAAGCATTAGAGCAGATGCCTAATTATACAATGTTTATATAGGATATTATTAAAAAGAAAAGGAAGTTCAAAGACCACGAGACTGTTGGACTTAGCAGTGAGTATAACGCAATTATTTAGAAGAAGCTTCCTGAAAAACTTAAAGACCCTAGTAGTTTCACTATCTCGTGTACTATAGGTGAGAAATTTTTTATAAGTGCTTTATGTGATATGGGAGATAATATTAATCTTATACCTTTATAAACTTTCAAAAGATTGGGAATAAGAGAAATTTCACCTACATCTGTGACTCTTCAATTAGCTGATTGTTCTTTCACTTATCCTAAAGGAGTTGTAGAAGATGTATTAGTGAAGGTGGATAAATTTATCTTTCCTGTGGACTTTATTGTATTTGATATTTAGGAAGATAAAGAAATTCAAATTATTTTGGGAAGACCATTCCTTGCTACTGTGAGAGCTATGATCGAAGTCCAAAAAGGAGAATTAACTATGAGACTTAAAGATCAAGAGGTAATTTTCAATATTTTAAAATCTATGAAATACTCTTCAGCTGAAAAAGATGATGAGTGCTTTCGAATGAAAATCTGTGATTATATGAGAGAAGATCATTTTAAAGGAGTATTTAAAGAGAATTTGGAATGTGAGGATGACAGTGAAAGTAAAGATGATTTTGATGATATGAAGAATAAAAAGTTAGAATTTATTCAGGAAAGATTTGAAAGATTGGATACTATGGAAAATAGAGATAAAAGTTTAATTCCATCTATCATTAAACCCCCTGAACTTGAGATGAAAATTCTCCCCAATCATTTGAAGTATATGTTTTTAGGAGAATCATCCACCTTACCAGTCATTTTATCTTCGGATTTAAATGAATATCAAGAAAAAAAATTACTTGACATCTTAAAAAGATACAAAAAAACTTTTGGTTGGTCCTTAGCAGATATTAAAGGAATTAGTCCTTCGATCTGTATGCACAGAATTTTGTTGAATGAACAAGATAAACCTAGAGTTGATCCACGAAGGAGACTAAACCCAACAATGAAAGAAGTGGTTAAAAAAGTGATTTTAAAGTGGTTAGATGCTGGAATTATATATCCTATTTCTGATAGTTTTTGGGTAAGCCCAATTCATTGTGTTCCTAAGAAAAGAGGAGTGACTATTGACATAAATGAATAAAATGAAATTGTCGGCATATTTTTAGGTTATGTGTTTTGCGAAAGGAGTCACCTACAAAAGTTGTCGGCGAATTTTTTTTAGATTTTAAATTTAATCTAAATATATATATAGTTTAAAAGATAACATTTGATTTTGAAAGTAATTTTAAGTTTAAAAGTTTTAAGATATGAAATCAAACCGATCTCACATCCCAAATAGTTTATATAAACCAGCACCGCACCACAAACCGTGTATCTATCCCGAAGAGTAGACACACTACTTAATGATGGGGCTCGATTAAATGAGCTAGGAGATTTGTGACGTCCGTTTGGTCTGCGAACCAATTTTATAAGCCGACAAATTCCCCTGCTTAATATAAATGAATTAAGCAGGGTTTATATTACCTGGGTTTTTAAAGTTCCCTATAAGGGCAAGCCCCTATAGTTAATTACATCTTAAATGACGGGAATCATTTAAGAAAACTCTCGATAATGATCAGTGGTTTTGCTCTCAAGAATTTCAAAGTTTAAGGTTTTCAAAGGATTTGAGTTTTGGAAATTTCAAAAGGGAATGGATCAAATTTAGAACAGTTTATTTTAGGAGTCCAAAGGAAGAGGAGTAGGAGAAGCTGAGGATCCAAGAAGAATCTTGGCAACTTCCCAAACTATCCTATTGTTTGGCTTCGAGTTTAAGAAAATCCTAATATAATCTGAGATTTCAATCTTTCCAGTTTTAATTAATTTGGACTTATATTTGTATGATAAAATCATACGAATAGCCTTGAAGATGTGAGGGTTTATGTCATACCAAACGACTACCTCAGAATCCTAAGATTGGTTAGGGCTTAATTTACATGATATGATCATGCAAAAGCCTAACAAAAAGGTTGAGGATTTATGTTGCACTAAGCAAACTACCTCGAAATCCTATGGCTTGGTTATTTAATTCTAGGAATGTTTAACTGATGTAGAGTTGTTTTGCTGACGAAGATGGTCGTGCTGCCCACCATGCTCCAAGCTCCTCGTTGTTGCAGAGGTTTAGTTTTAGAATATAGTAATAAAAAAAAGAGAAGGGAAGAGTTTGGTTTTAGGAATCTTAAAGTCCAAGTGTTTTTAGTGTTTTAGTTAAAACAAATCTTAAAGTTATTAGAACGAAGCCGATTAAGATCCCACGGTTCCGTCATCCCGGCACCGTTATTTTCATTGAATTCACTTAGTCCGGATGAATTTGCTAAACTCAATCGAATGAGTTCCACACTTTCATTTAGACCGTGGGAAATACCGTTAGCAACACGTGGGTTACATCATCCGAGGTATTCCCGATCATTCAACGAGACGTTTTAATTTAGTTGCAATTGTAGTTTTGTTTTCTGTTTGTGATTAAATTTTGAGTTGTTTTTATATTTTGAAATATTGTGGCGGTGATTTTTATCTTGCAGTGACTTTTAATTTAGTTTTGGTTTCAATTCAGGGACTACCCTAAAGGTTTTGGTTTTCATGCAACAGTTGTTTATCATGCAAAAAAGGTAGAAGTGCATTTGCAATAAAGTAAATTGCAATAAAACAAAAGCGTACCTGGAGGGTCCTCCCGTCATCCCAAGCTGCACTTAAAACACATGTTAAGGCATTTAAATATTTCAACAAGTACCTAGGTAAAGCTAAGGGGAAGGTTTAGGTTATCTATCAATGTCCTAATCCTATAGCTAGTCACCTCCTATGATGTCTAGGTTCTTGTATTTTGGTTTAAGGACGATTTTCTTCATCAAAGAATAATTAAGTTCAATTATTCTTATAAACATCTTATCATATTGAGGAAGTGCTTAAGACAAATCTTAAACATCTTTTCAATATTTCTAGGATCGTTTTAAGTCCAAGAGAATTTAATTATACAAGTAAATTAATCATCCGGGAATTTAAGTGTTATTCTTTTGCTCGATGAACTTAGGACATTTGAATATCCTATAATCGAGGTAACACTTCACTCGATGTTTCATTTAAGAGTTATAATAATAAGAGCTTTAAAAGGGCAAATCAAGTTATTAAGTATTTTAATGATTTAAACTTAATGATTCAGATTTAAATTTTTTTTTTGATTTAATTATAGAAAATTAGTTTAAGTTTGGAATAGTGTTCAAGTTATTTTAGGTTTAATTCTTAATAATTTCATTTAGGTTTGTTATTAAATGATTTTAATTTGATTTAATTTAATTTAATTTAAATTTAATTTACTTTAATTTCAATTTAATTTCAATTTAATTTAATTTCAATTTAATTTATTATTATTTTTTTTAACTTAGTTTAATTTAATTTAATTTAATTTAATTTAATTTAATTTTTATTTTAATTTTAATTTAATTTAATTTAATTTAATTTAGTTTTAATTTAATTTAATTTATAATTTAGTTTAATTTAATTTAATCTGATTTGATTTTAATTTAATTTAATTTACTTTACTTTAATTTAATTTAATTTTAATTTAATTTTAATTTAATTGTAATTTGGATTATTATTTTAATCTTTTAATTAAGAATTAAGTATTATTGAAGTGATTTATTTATGGATTTTTAAATTAATGAATAAACATCTTCTTAAATAATATCCCTACTTTATAATTTCAATTTTTTTATTAATCTTCCAAATTTAATTAATTAATTAATTAAGGTTTACTTTAATTATTCTTAAAATGATTGGTGGGTTTCTACCCTTAACCATTTAGGTTTCAATAATTCAAAATCAGTTTAAAATCAAATATTTTACCCTTCCCTTTTGATTAATCCTAAAATTTTAATTAAAGGTTGAAAATTTTAATTACCATTTTGCCCTTCAAGCTTAATAATTCTATAACTCACTAAATTAAGCTCAAATGAACTTGAAATTTTTATGTGACCTCACTTACATGTCAATTAAGACATTAGAGGAGAAAATGTGATTTTTCTGTATTTAATTTATTTATGTAATTATTTTTAATGGAAAATAGGGGTTTTCAAGGAAAATTCAATAACATGACCAAGGAAATGTTTCTATCCTTAATAAAATTATGGGATGTTACTAATGACCAGAGGACCACTTGGACCAATTTTGGTAATTTTTTGAATTATATTTTATTTATTAGAATTATTTTTGAGTTTTGAAGCATTAATTAATTTTAAAATAAAATTAAAGTTGAAAAATGGATTTTATATTTTTCTCAAATCTCTATGACCTCAAGAAGTCCAGAGAAATAAATTTTATATTTTTCTGAATTTTTTTTAATTTATTAGAATTATTTTAGTGAAAAAGTTGGAAAATGCATTTTTTAATATTCAAAATTACATTAAGCCTTTAAAATTCAATATGTTATCCTAGGGACTAAGAAAAATATTTGGTTTGTTCCTAAGTGGTTAGAATTCAAAATGTGACATTTTTGGTGATTTTTAATATTTTTGTGATTTTATTTTTTTTTAATTATTAAAAATATTAAAATAAGCTTAAAAATCAACCTTTTTAGAAAATTGCAATTTTAATTTTTTTAAATTCCTATAATATCAGAGAAGCTCCAAAACCATTTTTGTGAATTTTTGAGAAGTATTTTGTGAGTTATGAATTTTTTAAAGTTTAATTTTATTCATTATTACTTAAGAGGCTTAATCAACCCATTTGGTGGGGTTAATCAAGTCCAATTGTTTTCAAATTTTTATGTGGTGTTCTCCTATCCCTAAATGACAGTGGAGAATTATTTTTAAGTTAATTTGATGAATGGTTAACCCTAATTAACTAAAGCTCACTTTTAGGTATTTAGGCCAATTAGAGTTGTTCAAAGTGAATTAACTCAAAAATTATTTTTCTTAAGCCTCTCTGGTCATAAGAAACATCACCAAATTTTCCTAGAATTTATTTCTTAACATGCTAATTATTGGAATTAAAATACTCAAAACAGCAACATGAATTTGAAAAATCAATAACTTCTCATAGGGATGGCCTCTGACCTTGGAAAATTCAGGGGATGTTCCCAAGTGCAGAGGCTTCAAAAGCCCTATGGTCTCAAGCCATGGTGAATTTCCTATATGCATGGAGAATTAAAACAATGCAGAGAGTAAATAAATCATTAAAAATAAAATACTTAATGAAATTACATGATTTGTTTTCCACATTATTCTCCTCTGTTCCCTAAGCAATGGGGTATTTTTATTTTATTTTTAGGATTTTTCTACACAAAGTTATGAATTTTCAAAGTTCTGGTAATTAAATAAATAAGAAAAATCCTAATTTCCTACTTTTCCACGAGGCGCCGCGCCAACCTCGGTGTCTCTGAAGCTCCACGTGTCGTCTTTTGATTCGGCGCAGCCATCTGACTGGGATGCCACGCGACCCGTGTTCATGTCCCGTTGCTCCATCCGGCGCGATCCTGACCGTCCGCTCGATACACAAGCGATCCGACGGCTCCTGGTCATCGTCTACGACTGGTGTGAACCCGTGACCGTCAACCTTCTAACCCTAATTTCTCACTCGATTCTCAACAGATTTTTGTGTTCTTATGCTCTATGGATTCATCTTGAAGAGATGAACACTTCCATACGGTAAACATGCATTGAAATTGATTCAAACTAAATGGAGAATCTCTGGAAGCTCGGGAAGAAGTGTGAGTTCATACCTTTGCTCAGAGAAGTGAAGCTTCGATCTGAGAGTTGTGTCACATTTGATTGGGTCCAAGCAAGCTCCAGATGAAGTCCCTTGGCCTGGTGAATTGTCTAGGTATGAAAGTGCCCACAGTGGATCACAAAGCTTGGAGGATAGAAGCAATGACTGGCCTGGAGAGGGGGCTTTTGCTGGTAAACTTCTTCTCTTGGTCTGGTGAAGGTGTAGGACCAATCAATTTGGGAATTGGCTCACTTTGGTGAAGTGTCCTGGTTTTGGGCTTGGATTTCAACTCTGAAAAATGAGCTCACAGAGAGGAAATGGCAGGGGGATTTCAGTGGGGATCAAGTTCTCTATGTGTAGAGAGTGGTCTGGGATGATTTTGGCAGGGTTTCAGTAAGTTTTGGTTCAGCACCTCCTTTGGCCTATAGGTGGTGGTGTTTAAATAAGACAGGGTGGAGGGCCTCCCAGGGGGGTTTGTAGGCTGGGATCAGCTGCTCTAGAGAGGAGAAGAAGATCTATGCTGTCCATTTGGGTTGAGACAAGTCGGCAAGGTGGAATTCCAAAATTTGGCTCCTCCCAAGGTCTCGGCCATGGTATTTTCCGGCGATCCAAGCGGCTGGCCGGCAGGCATGGGTCACCCTCAGGTCCAGGTGGGTCAGGGCTGGAGTTTTGTGCGATCAATTGGGCTTTGCCATGTGTAAAGGGGATGGCTTGGAGTGGAATGGGGAAGAGGCCATTTTGGCTTTGTTTGGGTCAACCCATGGAAATAGGCTTGGTGCACCTCCCTAAGACCTGATTTTGAGCTGAGGAAATCATTTAGGTCAGCTTAGAAGGGGTGGTGAAGTCTCCGTCCATGGTGAGGTGGCTAAGGATGGTTTAGTGTGTGACATGCTTAAGGTAAAAAAAGGTTTAAAAGGGTTTAAGAAAGAGATCCCCTCTCTTGCCATTAATGGTTTGGTGAGGTGGAAAGTAGACTCCATGGCTCTCATGGCTCCCATGGGACTCATGCATGGCTTCATGGCCCATATATGGCTTGGGAAAAGTTGTCTCACTTGCATGAGAAAGGGTATTGGAATTTTTTATGGATTTAAGGAGAATTATCATAAGGCTTGATTTGGATTTATTTGGTGATGGATTTTAGAACTTAGGAAGTGTTTTAAATCAAATGGATGATGATAGAGGATTGTCATGTGGACTTTGGGCCTTTTGAAATCATTTTTGATGGGCTTTTAGGAAGGCTAAAGGGGATGAGCCTTTAGGTTTGAAAATGGCTTTTGAATGGAAAAAATTGCAAAGGGCCATGCCAAATAAAATGTTGAGTTTTATTTAAGGATGTGTCTTGAATGATTTGAACAAAAATTTGGGTCAATTGGGGAGGTTTGGTTTGACATTGGGTTCATTTGGGTTAAGATTGGGTCAAATTAGGGGTTTTGGAAAAAGTTAGGTAAATTGACAAAATCAGCCCATGGTATAGTTGAACAAAATAAAATTGGAAATATTTGGGATTTTCTGGAATTTTCTGGGAATTGTCTGAATTTTTGGATTTTTTAGCTAAGAGGGGTATTTTGGGTATTTGAAGGGTATTGGGGGGTATTTTTGGAATCTTTGGTATTTTTGGCTATGGGTGATCAATTTTATTGGTGAGGAAATGTTTAGGGCTAATTTTGGGGAATTTTGGGTGATTTGGAAATTTGGGAGGATTTGGGCAATTTTAAGGGCTTTTGGTAGGTTTGATAGATATAGGGTCTCCGGGGTCAAAAATTGAAATTTTGGAAAAGAGAAGATTGATCAAATATGAGTGAAATGGAATCACTTTGATTGAGCCATGAAGTCATATTAAGCCTGTATTTTCCATGAGAGGACTCATTTGAGTCATTCACTATGTTGTTCCTAACCCTCTTAGCCAGGGGCTTAGGGGTTAAGGTCCATCCATATGAATCACCTAAATGAGTCAAGGAGTCAAGTTGGGTATGGGTGTGGTTTTAGGATTTGGATTGTGTGTGTGAGAGTGTAGAGTATGAGTGTAGTGAGTGTGTAAGTCAACCCTCACCAGACTAAGCTACCCAGGGTGGTCCTAAGGCCAAAGAGTCCTATGGGGAACTCATCCTTTAAACCTTCACTTTTGATTTCAAACCTCTAGGTGATTAGGGGTCTACAATCAAGCTTGTGTGGTTTGCAGGGAGACAAGAAGTGGTTTAAATTTCTAAAGGATGGGTCCCAATTCTAGTCCTCTAAGATAGTCGAAGGAAAAGCCTAAGGCTAGATCCTAAGCACTAAAGAGGAAGAGAAGACCTCATCAAAAATGATGTCAACAAATGGACCCTCAATAGGTGTGGTGTGCTAACCAAGCATACCGCGTGTATTGGCGTTGACCGAAGAGATCAACAGAACCAAAACAAATGTCTAAGTAACAGACTTAGGACGAAGTATAAGAAATTTCCACTGGGGGGTATCAGATAAATCTCTAAGACTGAAGATTCCAGAACTCTCGCTGGAGAAGAAGGAGGTCAATTTCAGATCACAAGATTTCAAAAGATTGGATCTTAGATTCGTTTCATTTTTTGTTTTAAGTTTTCAATTTTGAGTTTGAATTTCGATTTGAGTTTCAATTTTGATCTTATGCGGAGAAAAGAGTAAGGCTAAGGCCCACCCGAATGCATTTGTATGTTGAGAAGAAAGCAGGACTGAATCTATTCCAAATGCTGAGGAAGAATAGGACAAAGCCTATTCGGAATGCGAGTGCTTTGATATCAATTTCTTGCTTGAGAGGATCAAATTTTGAGATTGCTTGAGAAAGGAGTAGAATTGTGCTCTATCCCGAGTGCTGAGAATTGCTGAGAAGGGAGTAGGGCGGAAGCCTATCCCGAATGCTGAGATTGCTGAGATGGGAGTACGGCGGATGCCTATCCCGATTGCTGAGATGGGAGTACTGCGGAAGCCTATCCCGAATGCTGAGATTTGCTGAGATTGGAGTAGGGCGGAAGCCTATCCCGAGTGCTGAGATGGGAGTACGGCGGAAACCTATCCCAATTCTTTGAGATAGGAGTACGGCGGAAGCCTATCCCGAGTGCTGAGATGGGAGTAGGGCGGAAACCTATCCCGAATGCTGAGATTTCTGAGATGGGAATAGGGCGGAACCCTATCCTGAATGCTGAGATTTTGAAAACATATTGCTGAGATTTATGAATGCAGAGATTGAACATATTGCAAAGTGCAGAGAATGATTGTAGAATTTCATGTGGATTTGAAATTCTTTTTAATGTTTGGATTTTTATGAAAGAGAGTTCTTATTTATTTTCCTTTTCTTTTTTGTTCTTTGTTCGAAGTTCATTTAACTTTAATGGCGTTTCCCAGTCAATTTGCACAAAAGAGGTGAAGGCAAAATGTGACATGGTCACTTTCATTCCAATCTTGTTGAAGATACATCATACAACTCGATCTGAAATATTCTTCATACAATCCATGACTCAAAACGGACTATGTATGATTCTCGTTGATCCATCCAAAAGTATCTGCTAAATCCATGTCTGAATAATAAGGTACATGGTCAATAACATCACCTTCCAAGCCACCCTTGGCAGGAATGCCACATGGATGTGCTTTGGAGATGTGATATCTCCCATGTAACTCACAGCTCGTATGGCCGGAGACTCTCCAATTCTGGATCTGGTTGGAAATGGTATGGTGCCTTTCTGGCATCCATTCTTCTAAAGGTGACAGAGATCCGCTCCACTGGTACTCCTGGTATGAAATGTTTTGTGATATCTGCTCCATTTCCTTGTAGTATCATGACGGAACCTACCGGAAGTGGTATCTCCACTGGCCCTCGGAACTTGCCCAGGCCTGCTATCCGGAGGTCAGATCCGAACATGATATTTCACTGGTTGTCGAATGAAACTGTGCAGAAAGGTCTGACAAAGTCGTGGTGGTCTATGTTTGGAGGTATGCAGTCGCCCTTCTGATAGATGTTGATGATGCAACTGTTGGGTACACAGTCTGCTGGCACTACCCTCCATGTTATCATTCTTTTCACCATTCTTTTAATTATTCTTGGCATGGGATCCACCTCACCGTGACGGAGTATCCCTGGTGGATTCCCTTTTCTGTCTTCTGCGAAGTTATAGCAACATCCACATTGTATTGTGACTCTTCCTTTCCCTGGCATCCACTTCCGGGGTTCTGAATAAGTCTTTTCTCGCAGACGGCCTGCTCGACCCATCTTCTGAAGTTCTAGAATGCAATCCACAATCTGTTGTTGCTTGTATTCTGAGAATACACCTTTATGTAGCTCGAGGCCTTCCAGATGTTGATTCTTCTGCTATCTTGGTCAACATCTTGCGAATACGACGATTCTTATTTCGTCGCTGGGTAGCAGTGACAGTAGCTCTTCTCACTCCTTAAATTTCTGCGAGTGCGGCACTGACAAGCCTACCTTCTGCTGTAGCAACCACGGACATAATTTTCTTATCTTCTGTGGCGTTTGTTTTTCTTTTCTTGTTGTTGGATTGGTGGCTCGGGCCACCCACTTTCATCACTATTTGGCTGTGAAGTTCTTTTCGATCAACTGGGATCCAATCATTTTCTTCGTATTGTAAGCCAGTTGGTGTGAAGTCCGAGTCAATCTCTATCACTACTCCATCCTTCACTCTCTTTTCATCAAGTGCGAGACTCACGCCATTTCTAAAGTTTAGGACCAACCGCCCGTTCGACATTTCCCTGCACAAAAGACAAGGAAAGGATCAGGGGCTGTACTATGAACAAGAACATTAAAAAAGTATTTATCACTGAAGATTCTTATTCACTTATTCCAATTTTAATTTTTAAGGAAAGTAGGAAAAGATGAAGAAAGATCAGGAAAAAGATTTAATTTGAAAAGAAGGGTAAAACTTTATTATTATGATTTTCACATATTTTATTTTTAGCACATATATTTTTTTGTCCATTTTTATGTTTTTAGGTTTGGACCCAGTCACAAAGTGATTGCTTCACCCGTGTTTCTAAGGATAAGACTCTATCTTAGAGGCCACCCTTCAAAACATCAGGTTACGTAATATTTCTTCAAATATCGTCCATTGATTGGAAGCATTTGTCCTTCTCCTTGGCAATTCACAAGTTGATAGGAGCCTCCTGAGTAGATTGCCTCAACCACAAACGGTCCTTCCCAAGTCGGCTCAAATTTGCCTCCTATCTTGTGATGTGCAAGAATAGGTCTTCTGAGAACAAGAACTAAGTCACCAACTTTGAAAGTTCTTGGGCGGAACAGTTTATCATGCGCCTGGATCATCTCAGCTTGGTACAGTTACAAATTTTGTTGTGCTGCAAGTCTTTTCCCTTCCAGGTTTTCCAGTTCTTCCAGTCGTAATCTGGCATTTTCTTCTGTAGTAATTTTATTTGCAACTATGATCCTGAGTGATGGAAGTTGAACCTCTAAAGGTAAAACTGCCTCGGACCCGTACACCAAAGTGTAAGGTGTAGACTGAGTAGGAGTCCTGAAAGTTGTCCTGTAGGCCCATAAGGCTTCTAACAACTTCTCGTGCCAATTTCTCTTGTTGTCATCCAAAGTTTTCTTTAAAATATGAAAGAGAGTTTTATTAAAAGCCTCGGCCAAGCTGTTTTCTCTTGGGTAGTAGATTGTTGAGTATCGTCAGTCGATTCCATGTCTCCTAACAAAATTGTTGATTTTTGTACTTCTGAATGCAGACCCATTATCTGAAGTGATTCTGGGCGGTACCCCAAAATGGTAGACGACTTGGTTCTTGAAAAACTGTAGCACATGATGTGCCTTTACTTCTCTGAGTGGAACTGCTTCTGCCCATTTAGAAAAGTAGTCTGTAGCTGTAAGGATGAAGCGATGTCCTCTTGAAGAAGGCAGTTCTATCAGACCCACTATATCTGTGCCCCAACACTCAAATGGCCACGATGCAATTGTCGAATGTAGCACATTTGGAGGTTGGTGTAGAACCACTTCGTGTACCCGGCACTGGTGACAAATTTTGGCAATCTTCATGCAGTCGGTCATCATCGAGTGCCAGTAATACCCTAGTCTTTTAATTTTCATTTTCATTTTCGGGCCCGACTGATGAGTGCCACAAAGTCCTGAATGCACTTCTTTGACAATTTCACGAGCCTCGAACCTGCTCAGGCATCTTAACCACATCTGATCAAAAGACCTTCTGTATAATGTATTGTTGATTAATGCGTAAGATAGAGTTCTTTTCTTGATTTGATGTGCTAATGACTTATCGTCTGGTAATTTCCCTGTTTGCAGGTATTCTATTAGCGGCCGACGCCAATCTTCTGTGTTTTCCGTCACTGCTGCAACTGATTCCTCTCGCTTTTCTCGATTTCCGTATCTTATCCATGTCGAGCCGTGATAGGACCTGTCATCCCTAAACTAACACTTCAACTGACTCATCTTGTAAGCAGGCAAATTCTTTTGCAAGGCGAGCTAGCGCATCTGCGAGAGCATTTTCTCTCCTGGGGATCTTGTAGATTGTTACATTCGGAATTTGTTCCAACAATTTCATGGCATACTGAAAGTATTGCTCGAGTCTTGGCTTTAAGATTCCGTATTGTCCCGCGACCCGTTGAATGATCAACCGAGAATCTCCATAGATGTCGATGTCCGTTATTCCCATCCGAATGGTCGGCTCTAGTCCTGTTATGAGGGCCTCGTATTCTGCCTCGTTGTTTGTGCATGGCTCTATTAAATGGTAGGAGTATCTTAACATCCCCCGCTTCGGTGTTATAAAGATTAGTCTGATTCCTGCCTTACCGGGCACTATCGTTTGCAATTCTTTGTCTTTCTATGCTGAGGATGCTCCATCGAAGTATAGTTCCCAACGTCGATCATCAGTGTCTTCTAGGTTTATTATCTGCTCATCTGGCAAGTCGTCATTGAGAGGCGATTCTGCCGGCAAAGGGTGTGCTGTAAGGAAATCTGCTAGGATTTGTCCCTTTACGACACGAAGAGGCACGAAAGTTATATCAAATTGCAATAGTATCATTGACCTCTCGGCAAGCCTCGCCGTAAAGTGTTGGACGGGTCATCAAATATTGCAATGGATTAACTTTCGAAATAAGGTTGACCTTGTGAGAGAGCATGTAATGCCTGAGTTTTTGTGCGGCAAAGATTAGGGCCAAACAATGTTTCTCAATTGGAGGATATTTTACTTTCGTCGGAATCAGACGACGGCTTAAGTAGTAGAGAGTATTTTCTTTTCCCTCATCATTGACCTGGGCTAGCAGGGCTCCAAGGGAGTCGTCTAGAGCCGCGGTATAAAGTATCAACGGTCTACCTGAGACTGGGGCTGCTAAGACAGGAGGTGTCATTAAGTATTGCTTGATGTCCTCGAAGGCCCGTTGGCATTTCTCTTCCCAAACGAATTTGGCGTCCTTTTTAACTAATGCCGAGAAGGGTTGACACCTACCTGACAAGTTCGAGATAAAGCGTCAAAGATATGCCAGCTTCCCTTGAAAGGATCATAGCTGTTTTAAGGTTTTGGGAGGCGGCATTTCTAAGATGGCTTTAATCTTTTCCGGATCAATTTTGATCCAGCGATGTTGGACAACAAATCCTAAGAATTTTTCGGAGGTGACGCCGAAGACGCATTTTAAGGGATTCATCTTAAGGTTGTATCGCCTTAATCGCTCAAAAATAATTCTCAAATCATACAGGTGATCTTCCTTCAGTTTGCTTTTGATGACCACATCATCCACGTAAGCACTCAACTTGGTCGTGAATGAGCTCATCAAAAATCTTTGTCATTGCTCTTCGGTATGTCGCTCCCGCGTTCTTTAGTCTGAATGGCATTACTGTGTAGCAATATACTCCGATCGGCGTTCTAAAAGCTGTGAGCTTTTCGTCTTCTGGTGCCATCTTTATCTGGTTGTATCCTGAAGATCCATCCATGAAAGAGAATATTTCATGTGTCGAAGCGATGTCGATCATCAATTCTGGGATTGGTAGTGAAAATTCATCCTTCGGACATGCTTTGTTCAAGTTTCTGAAATCTACGCTTTCTGATCTGACCATTCTTCTTTATGACTGGTACCACGTTGGCTAGCCAAGTAGGGTATTGTTCTTCACGGACAAATTTAGCGTCTATTAGCTTCTTAACTTCAGTTATTACTTGTTGTTCAATTTCTAGACGCATTGTTCTGGAAGCTTGTTTGATTGGAACGGGAGTAGGATCCACTCCTTGCCTATGAACTACGACTTCTGGAGCTAATCCTGGCATTTCGTCGTAACTCCAAGAAAAACAGTCTTTGAATTCCATTAATAGCTTGATCATTTCCTCGGAATCTTCTTTATTGAGTAAGGAGCTAACAAAGGTTGGTCTAGGCTTTTCACTAGTACCTAAGTTAACTTCCATTAACTCATCTATTGTGGATTTGATTTCCTCTTCAAATTCTGGTGGAGCATCTCCAATTTGCAAATCTTCAAGCTCTTATGTAGTTTCTAAACAGTCTTCATTAGGTTCGCAAGTGACAACCAAACAAAATTTCGTATCGTCAACTGAACCTACTGTGCCAAATCCGAGACCATGTTTTGAATTGGGAGGCCGACCAGCATTATTCCATAATTTTTCGAAGTGTTGTGCTCGGCCTTTTGTCCATTGTCGAGGTAAGACACCACGTTGAATTAAATTTTGAACACAGGGAGAGTACCACTCAAAAGGTAATTCCATTAATTCGGAAGAAGCGACATCTTCAAATTGTACATTGTTTTCAGTATTGGAAGAAGATGTGTCACGGTAAAATTTGATTGGCTTTATACCGTTGCCACGTACTTCTTTGACCACCATACCCTCTATCTTATTAGACTGGATCGGGGTCAGGGTCATAGTGTGTACATAGTGGTTAATCTTCTCGTACATCCATTTGTATTCTTCGTTCTTCTCATATTTGAGAGAAATCTTGAATTGTGGTTTCTTCCGGTTTATTGTAGCTGCTCCTTTCTTGACTTCCTCTTCTTCCTCAGAGCTGTTTTCCCAATCAACGTTGATCATCGGCTTTTTCTGTCCAACTGTCCCAGTGTCACTTCCACGACCTCGTCCCCGGCCTTGACCTCGGATGCGTGTTCTGGAGAAACCTTCACCATCTCGCCGTAAGGGAGTGGTGAGTGACTGTTGAACTAGAATTTCAGGTTCTTTATTGTCTCGAATTTCTTTTGCTTCATTTGGCACGGTGTTTCAAGAGAAGATTTTTTTCTTCGGAGGTGCGTAATAAGCTGCATCTTCATTGACTCCAATCTCATGTACGGAGAAAGGTTGCAAATCACCTTTAATGCACTGTTCTCCTCCTTCGTAGTATTTTATGCACTGATGCAGAGACGACGGTACCATCTGGTTCTCATGTATCCATGGTGGGCCCAGTAGCGCGTTGAACGATGTTTCAGAATCAATTATATAGAATTTTACGGTTGTCTTTGCTAAGTCGCCAGTCTTCATTAACAGTGTTATTGATCCAAGTGCTCTTTCTCCTTTCTGGTTGAATCCTCTTAGTAACATCTTGTCCGCTTCAAGCTCGCGAGCATCAATTTCCAAGTATGCTAGCGTCCGGAGATTCATTATGTTGATTGATGCTCCTGGATCCACCAATACTCTGGAGAGCGTAAATTTTCCGATTGTAACTGAAATGTACAATGTTCGGTTGTGATCGGCCGTCCCAAGCAGTAGATCACTGTCCGTGAAGGTAACACCTCGCTGTTCTTTTAACGAGCAAACCTCGTCTAAGGAATCTCCGGCCATCTGAGCTAAAAAAATCTCTGGATCAAGTAAGGCCTTGATCAGAGCTTCCCTCATCTCTTTTGATAAGATGAGAGCGTCGTAGATGCTCGGCTGGTTGCAGTTTCCTAAGATGGGCTAGCACGTTATAGTCCACTTTGTTATCATGCATCTCGGCTTCTTCCCGAATGGGCAATTCTTCTGTCGGGGTTGATTCTTCCTGAACAACCACCTGCTTTCCTTTGTCTTTTGGACCCATTCTTGGAGGTAGAACCCTTCCGCTCCTTAAATTGACTTCTGTGATTTCTTCTGAGTCTGGTACTGAATTTACAGGTGTCTCCTTTTGAATTGGCATGACAGGTTCTTCGGGGTTGCTTTGGAATCTGAAGGCTCTAACTCTATTGTGATTGGAGTTCCTTGGAATTCACAAATAGATTCATTACTTATTGAACTTTCGTAGTCTTCTTGATGAATGTCTTCTTTGTCATCGTGATTGTCGAGGTTGTGTATGATTTGAGAATCGTTATTGGCATTGGAATCGGGATCCAGATTAGATTGGTTGTCGTTAGTTACGTAATCGTTAGAAACAGTCAAAACGTAGCCAACACCATAACTCTTATCATTATAAGATCCCGCCGGAGGGAGCAAATAATCATACAGAGTCAGAGGTTCGAGGAATTTTTCCCCCGAATCGGAAACAACTGTCCTAGGATAAGCAGCCCCTAGTCTAGCCTTAGGAGCCTCGGTCTTCTCTTCTTCGATGATCTCCTTCTTTTCTATGATCTTCTCTTCCTGGGGAGGTTCTTCAATTGCAAGCGATAGCGCCGGCTTGATAGGTTTCAAACTCTGAGTTGAAGCATGCGCCGAAGCGGTTTGGATGCGATCCAAAATTTTCTTCGATGACTTCGTCCAAGCTGTACTCCATCCAACATCGGTCGTGTAAGGGTCTATCAGAACAATGGGATCTATCGAAATAACATTGACAGAACCTCCTTTCTGGGATTCTTTCATGTATTCTTTAAGGATCGTTATGTTCCCTTTTCGGAGATTGTTGTCAAGCCAACTTTTAAAGGTGATGCAGTCCTCTATCTTATGTCCAAGCATCTGGTGGTAAGGACAGTAGTTGGGATGGTCTTTCTTGTTGACTTCCTCCGGCTTCATGGGCTCTGTCGGCATATTTTTGGGTTGTGTGTTTTATTTTGAAAAGGGGGTCGCCTAACAGAAATTGTTGGCGAATTTTCAATTTAATTTAAATAAATAATTTGGAAATTAGTATTTGATTTTGAAAATAATTTTAAATTTGAAAATTTTAAGATATGAAATCAAACTGATTTCACATACCGAATAGTTTATATAAACGAGCACCGTATCACAAACTGTGTATCTATCTCGAAGAATAGATACACTGTTTGGTGATGGAGCTCGATTAGATAAACTAGAAGATTTGTGACATCCGTTTGGTCTGCGAACCAATTTTATAAGCCGACAAATTCCCCTGCTTAATATGAAAGCATTAAACAGGGTTTATATTATCTGGGTTCTTAAAATTCCCTATAAGGGCAAGCCCCTATAGTTAATTACATCTTAAGTGACGGGAATCACCTAAGAAAACTCTCGATAATAATCAATAATTCTGCTCTCAAGAATTTCAAAGTTTAAGTTTTGAAGGGATTGAATTTTGGAATTTCAATAGGGAATGGATCAAATTTGGAACATTTTGTTTTGGGAATTCCAAGGAAGAGAAATAAGAGAAATTACAGATTCGAAGCGAACTTCGGTAATTTCCCGACTATCCTATTGTTCGGCTTGGATTTAGGAAAGTCCTAATGTTTATTTAATGTTTTTGATCTTGCCAATTTTAATTAATTAGGACTTATATTCGTATGACATGATCATACAAATAGCCTCGAAGATATGAGGGTTTATGTCGTATCGGACGACTACCTCGGAATCCTAAAACCGGTTAGGGCTTAATTTGCAATGCAAATGCCTAACAAAAGGTTGAGGATTTATGTTGCACTAGGAAAAATACCTCGAAGTCCTATGGCTTAGTTATTTAATTCTTAAGAAAATTTTGCTGAAGTAGATTCAGGTTTTGCTGATGACGATGGTCGTGCTGCCCACCATGCTCCGAGCTCCTTGTTGTTGCAAAGGTTTAGTTTTAGAAGTCATAAATCAGGAGATGAGAAAAGTGTTTTGGTTTAGAGAAATTCTTAATTTCCAAGTGTTTTTCATGTTTTAATTACAACAAATCTTAAAGTTGATTATAAAAACACGGGTTAAGATCCCACGGTTCCATCCTTCCGGCATCGTTATTTTTATCGGATTCACTTAGTCCAGATGAATTTGCTAAACTCAACTAAATGAGTTCCACACTTTCATTTAGACCGTGGGAAATCCCGTTAGCAACACGTAGGTTACATCATCCGAGGTATTCCCGATCATCCAACAAGACGTTTTAATTTAGTTGTAGTTGTAGTTTTGTTGTTCTGTTTGTGATTAAATTTTGAGTTGCTTTATATTTTGAAATGTTGTGGCGGTGAATTTTATCTTGTAATGAATTTTAATTTAGTTTTAGTTTCAGTTTTATGGACTACCCTAAAGGTTTTGGTTTTCATGCAACAGTTGTTTATCATGCAAGAAAAGTAAGTGCGATGCGACTAAGTAAATTGCAATAAGGTAAATTGCAATAAAATAAAAGCGTACCTGGAGGGTCTTCCCGTCATCCCAAGCTGCACTTAAAACATATGTTAGAGCATTTAAGTATTCCAACAAGTACGTAGGTAAAGCTAAGGTAAAGATTTTTGTTGTCTACCAAAGTCCTAATCCTATAGCTAGTCCTCTCCTATGACGTCTAGGTTCTTGTGTTTTGGTTTAAGGACGATTTTCTTCACCAAAGAACAATTACGTTCAGTTGTTCTCATAAACATCCTATCATATTGAGAAAGTGTTTAAGAAGAATCTTAAACATCTTTTCTATATTGCTAGAATTATTTTAAGTTGAAATGAATTTAATCATACAAATGAATTAATCGTCCGGGAATTCAAGTTTTGTTGTTACCTTACTTAGTGAACTAGGACATTTGAATATCCTATGAGGGAAATAACATTCCACTTAACATTCTATTTAGGAGTTATGAAAACAAAAGTTTTTGAGGGCAAATTGATGTTCAAATGGTTTGTGATTTAATTTAATTTCAGTTAACGGGTTTAAATTTGGAATAGTGTTCAAGTTGCTTTATATTTATTTTTGAATTTCTTTATGTCTTAGGAGATGTTATTTTTAATTCAATTTAATTTAACTTCAATTTAATTTAATTTGGTTTAGTTTTAATTTTAATTTAATTTAATCTAATTTTAATTTTAACTTGATTCTATTGTTTAATTTAATTTAATTCAATTTAATTTGATTTGATATGATTTAATTTAATTTAATTTAATTTGATTTAATTTAATTTAATTTAATTTAATTTAATTTAATTTAATTTAATTTTATTTAATTTAAATTTTAATTTCATATTTTATATATTTTTTTTATGTTTTAAAGATGATTTAATTTTAATTATTAAAGTATTAATTTAATTGAAATTTTAAAAGGATTTAATTTAAATAATTTAACTTTAATTTAATTTAATGATTAAGTCTTTTAGCATTTTAAATCTTAAATTTGGATTATCATTTTAATTAGGAATTAAATATTATTGAGATGATTAATTTAGGGATTCTTAAATTAAAGAACAAATCTCTTCCTAATAATATCCCTATTTTAATAATTCCAATTTTATTATTCTTCCAAATTTAATTAATTATTTGATTAAGGTTTATTTCAATTATTTTTTAATTGTTTAATAGGTTTCTACCCTTATTATTCAAATTTCAATCATCCAAATCAGATTAGGATCAAATACTTTACTCTTTAATTTTATTAAGCCTAAAGTTTTAATTAAAGGTTAAAATTTTAATTACCATTTTGCCCTTCCATCTTAATAATTTCATAACTCACTAAATTGAGCTTAAATGAACTTAAAATTTTTATGTGACTTCACTCATATGTCAATAAAGGCATGAGAGGAGAAAATGTGATTTTTCTGTATTTAATTTATTTATGTAATTATTTTTGGTGGAAAATAGGGATTTCCAAGGAAAATTTAATAGTATGACCAAGGGAAAGTTTCTGTCCTTAAGAAAATTATGGGACATTCCTAATGCCCAGAGGATCACTTGGACCAATGTTGGTGATTTTTTGAATTATATTCTTTTTATTATAGTTATTTTGAGTTTTGGAGTATTAATTAATTTAAAAATAAAATAAAGGTTGAAAAATGAATTTTATATTTTTCAAAAATCTCTCTGATATCAAGGACATCAGAGAATCAATTTTTATAATTTTCTGATTTCTGTTTGATTTATTAGAATTATTTTAGTGGAAATACTAAAAATATACATTTTTTAATTTTAAAATTACCTTAGGGCTTTAAAATTTAATATCTCATTATAGAGACTTAAGAAAAATATGGGGTTTGTTCCCAAGTGATTAAAATTTAAAATGTGACATTTTGGTGAATTTTATTATTTTTGTAATTTTTATTATTTTTTAATTATTAAAATATTAAAATAATGTAAGAAAATCAACTTTTTTAGAAAATTGCAATTTTAATTTTCTTAAATTCCCCTAATATCAGAAAGGCTCCAAAACTAATTTGGTGAATTTTTGAAAAATATTTTGAAAGTTATGAATTTTTAAAGTTTAAATTAGCTAAATGGTTTAATCAACCCATTTGGTGGGGCTAACCAAGTCCAATTGACTTCAAATTTTTATGGTGGGTTCCTCTGATCCTAAAGGTCAGTGGAGAATTGATTTCAAGTCAATTTGATCTATGATTAGCTCTAATTAATTAATGACCTATTTTGGGTGTTTAAGCCAATTAGGCTTATTCCAAGTGGATTAATTCAAAACCTATTTTTCCTAGGTTCCTCTGGTCATAATAAACATCACCAAATTTTCCTAGAATTTATTTCACAATATGCTAATTATTGGAATTAAAATACTCAAACTAGCAACCTAGAGTTAAAAAATCAATAACTCTTCATAGGGATGGCCTCTGACTTTGGAAAATTCAGGGAATGTTCCCAAATTCAGAGGCTTCAAAACTACATGGTCTCATGTCATGGTGAATTGTATACATGCATGGAGAATTGAAAATGTGCAGAGAGTAAATAAATTATTAAAAATCAAATACTCAATGAAATTAAATGATTTCTTTTTCACATTATTCTCCTCTGTTCACTGAGAAAGAGGGTATTTTTATTTTATTTTTATGATTTTTCTACACAAAGTTATGCATTTTTCAAGTTCTGGTAATTAAATAAATTGGAAAATAGCCTAATTTCCTACTTATCCACGCGGCGCCCTGTCATCCTCGGCATCTCCGAACGGCCACGCGGCGCGCTCCCATTCGACGCCGCCTTCCGACTCAGCGCCACGCGGCCCGCGGTTCACGTATCATCTCCTGGTCCGACGCCATCTGAGCCGTCCGTCCGCGCGTGTATTGAATGAACGGCATCCTTTCATCGTCCCCAAGCCTCCTAGCCCGAGAACCGTCAGTCTTCAAGGCCTAAGATCTCACTCGATACTTGACCAAATTGAACGTTCTTATGCTCTATGGATTCATATCGAGAAGACGAACACATCCATACGGTTTATGTGGCATGAAATTGACTCAATAAAAATGGAGAATGTTCAGAAGCTCAGGAAGAAGAGTGAGGCCATACCTTTACTCAGAGAAGTGTGACTTCGATCTGAGGGCTGTGTCACCTTCGATTGCGTCCCGGCAAGCTCCGGATGAAGTCTCTCGGTGCAGTGAATTGTCTAGGTAGGATTTCGACCACGGCCGATTACAAAGCTTGGAGTCCGGAACGGATGGGTGGCACTGGAGAGGGGGCTTTTGCTGGTGAACTTCTTCCCTTGGTCCGAGTGAAGGTGTAGGATCAATCGATTTGGGGATTGGTCCACGCTGTGAAGAAGTGTCCCGGTTTTGTCTTCGAAGTTTGAACTCGAAATTGAACTCAGCTAGAGGGAATTGGGGCTGGAATCCAGTGGGAATCAAGTGCTCTATGTGTAGAGAGTGGTCTAGAATGATTTTGGCAGAGTTTCCTTAAGGTTGGTTCAGCACCTCTCCCATGGCCGAGAGAGGGGGTGTTTAAATAGGAGAGGCTGGAGGGCCTCCCAGGGGGAGTTAGGGACCGAGGATCGAGTCTGCTCATGGCAAGAGAAGAACAGCTGCAATGGCCACTGGGCATGGGGCAGCTCAGCAAGGGAGAATTTCAATGTTCGCTCACATGTGAGCTCTCGGGTGTGGTGTTTTCCGGCGACCCAGGCGGCTGGCCGGCAGGCATGGGTCACCCTCAGGTCCAGGTGGGTCAAGGCTGGAGGTTTGTGCAATCAATTGGCCATGGACATGTGTAAAGGGTTTGAATCAAAGTGGAATGGGAAAGGGCTAGTTTTGGGTCTAAATGGGTCAACCCTTGGTTTTGGGTTAGGTCCACCATCCAAGGCCAATTTGGGCTGAAGGGAAAGTCACTTGGATCGGCTTGATTAGTGGGGTCAAGTCACAATCCAAGTACAATTAAGCTTAAGCAAGAGTTAGGGGAGACATGGGAGTGGTTAATCACTCTTAAGAGAATCACTAAAGGGTCCCCTCTTCTTGCCATTTTGGGTATGGTAAAGTGTCCAAGGCTTTCATGGCTTACATGTGGCTCATGCATGACTTCATGGCTCACCTTTGGCTTGGAAAAAGCTAAGTCAACTTTCATGAAAGAGGTTTTTAGGAATTTTTGTAATTTAGGGGTGATTTGATAGGATTTGGCATATGGCTTAGTTTAGAAAAATTTGATGGCTAATTTAGAACTGAGGGATGATTTTAATTGAGTGAGGATGAGATGAGATTGTAATGTGGGCCTTAGGATGGGTTTGGACTTTTGAAATTATTTTAGGAATGGGCTTTTGGATTTCAAAGCAAATTTTAGGTTGAAAATTTTGTAAAGGATTGGATCCAATAAGTGTTGAATTTAATTTAGGAAGGTTTCATAAATGATTTGGAATAAATTTGAAGTGGTTTGGGCTTGAATTGGGTTGGATTTGGACCTCTTTGGTAAATGGTCCAATGTAGGTCAAATTGGGCTAACTTGGGCCAATGTTGGGCTAAAGCTCGAATTGATGTAAAATTAATGTTGGGAAATGTTTATGGGAGTGTTTCAAAGAGGTTTTGACTTTGGTTGGGTTTTGATTTTGGGGTTTGGGCTTATTTGGGTTAGGTTTGGGTTTAGGTAAAAATTGGGCTTTTTGGCTTTGGGTTGAATTTGAGTGGGGTTTGGGTCTAAATTTTGGGTAAATCATGTTAGTGTTTTGTTTGTGGGGATGTTAAGGAAGGTTTAGAAAAGGTTTGGGGTTAATTGGAGTTGAATTGGGTTAGTTTGGGTTAGGTTTGGGTCATGGGTCCAAATTGGGCTTTAAGGCCAAAAGTGAAATTGGATTCAAATGTCAATTAAATTGGACTTGGATCTGGTCTATATTGGTGTTGGAGATATTGAATGGAATTTTAGAATTGAATTGGATCAGAATTTGGGTCAATTGGCTAGGTTTGGTTTGACATTGAGTTCACTTTGGGTTAAAATGGGTCAAATTGGGGGTTTTGACAAAAGTGGGGTAAATTGACAAATTTGGCCCATGGTGTAGTTGAACAAAATGAAATTGGGAATATTTGGGATTTACTGGCATTTTCTGGGAATTTTCTGAATTTTTGGATTTTTGGGTCAAGAGGGGTATTTTGGGTATTTGGAGGGTATTGGGAGGTATTTTTGGAATTTTTGGTATTGTTGGCTATGGGTGATCAACTTGATTGGTGAGGAATTGTTCAAGGTTAATTTTGGGGAATTTTGGGTGATTTGGAAATTTTGAAAAATTTGGGTAATTTCAAGGGCTTTGGGTAGACTAGGCGGGTCCGGGGTCCCGGGGGTCAAAAATTGAAAATTTGGAAAATTGGAGATTGGGTGAATGTAAGTGGAATGAAATCATTTTGGTTGAGCCATGAAGCCATATCAAGCCCACATGAGCCATGAAGGGACTCATTTGAAGCATTCACTATGTTGTTCCTAACCCTCTTGCGCGAGGGCTTAGGGGTTAAGGACCATCCATGTGAATCACCTTCATGAGTCGAGGAGGTCAAGTTGGGTATGGGTGTGGTTTTAGAAGGTGTGTGAAAGTGTAGTGTATAAGTGTAAGGTGTGTGTAAGTCGGCCCTCACCGGACCAGGGCCACCCGGGCGGTTCAAGGCCGAGAGAGTCCTATAGGAACTCATCCTTTAAACTTCCACATTTGATTTCAACCCTCTAGGTGATTAGGGGTCTACGATCAAGTTTGTGGAGTTTGCGGGGAGTTAAGAAGTGGTTTGAAATTCTAGGTGGTGGGTCCCAATTCTAATCCTCTAAGACGGTCGAAGGAAAATCCTCGGGCTAGACCCTAAGTACTAAAGAGAAGAAGAGAAGACCTCATCGAAAATGAGGTCAACAAATGGACCCCCGATAGGTGTGGTGTGCTAACCAAGCACACCGCGCATATTGGCGTTGACCGAAAAGATCAACAAAACCAACACGGATGTCCAAGTGACAAACTTAGGACGAAGTAGAAGAATTTCCGCTGGGGAGTGTCAAGTATATCTCCGAGACCTGGAGATGCTCGAACTCTCGGCGGGGAAAGGAAAAGGAGGTGAATCCCAAATCACATGATCTGGGGGAATTTCAATTTAGATTTTATTTTGTTTCAGTTTAAGTTTTGATGTGTAAGTTCAGATTTCAGTTTGAGTTTCAATTTAGATTGAAGTTTTGTTAAGATTAATTTTGAAGGGATTTGAACTTGAAATGAAAAATTGCAATTTTGTGGTTTTAGATGTGACATCTTCAACATCAAAAGAAAATTGAATTGATCGGATTGAATCATTGCAATGAGGAGAGATCTCAGAGCAATGCGGTATTGGATGTAAAATCCTTAACCTCGAGAGTTTGATTTTGATGTATTCCATTGCAATAGGGAGAGAACCTAAAGCAATGCAGTCTCGGACGTAAAATCCTCAACCCCAAGAATTTGATTTTGATGTATTTCATTGCGATAGGGAAAGAATCCTAAAGCAATGCAGTCTCGAATGTAAAATCCTCAACCCCAAAAGTTTGATTTTGATGTATTTCATTGCAATAGGGAAAGAATCCTAAAGCAATGCAGTCTCGGATGTAAAATCCTCAACCCCAAAAGTTTGATTTGATGTATTTCATTGCCATAGGGAAAGAATCCTAAAGCAATGCAGTCTCGGATGTAAAATCCTCAACCCCAAAAGTTTGATTTTGATGTATTTCATTGCAATAGGGAAAGAATCCTAAAGCAATGCAGTCTCGGATGTAAAATCCTCAACCCCAAAAGTTTGATTTTGATGTATTTCATTGCAATAGGGAAAGAATCCTAAAGCAGTGCAGTCTCGGATGTAAAATTCTCAACCCCAAGAATTTGAGTTTTGATGTATTTCATTGCGACAGGGAAAGAATCCTAAAGCAATGCAGTCTCGGATGTAAAATCCTCAACCCCATAAGTTTGATTTTGATGTATTTGATTTTGCAAAGATTTGTAGTGTTGATTTGAGAAGTGTGAAATTTTAGTGTTTCGAGAATTTCATGAAAGTTGTAAAAGATTTTTTGTGGAAAGAAGCAGATTAGGAGGGAATATGTAGATGTTACATATCCCATTCAAAAGAGTTGATCGGAAGTTGCTGGTTTGGATTGGATACAATTCCTCGCCATCAGATTCGATCCGTGTCAATGGAATCAACCGCTTCCATCCCAGACAAGGGAGAGAGTAGAACGGATTGGATTTCAGATTTGGAAGATTGAATTTAAATTTGATTGAGATTTGATTTGAAATTTGGAAGGTTGAATTTGAATTTTTGATTGAGATTTGATTTGAAATTTATGTTCATTTTGTTTGTCTTTTAACGATTCAAATTTATTTTATCATTCATTTAATGTTCATGTGAATTTGGAGTTCGTTATTTTTTAGAATTTTAAGGAAAGTTTTCTTTTATTCTTTTTGTTTCTTTTCTGTTCTTTGTTCGAAGTTCATTTAACTTTAATGGCGTTTCCCAGTCAACTTGCACAAAAGAGGTGAAGGCCAAAAATGTGACATGGTCACTTTCATTCCAATCACGTTGAAGATACATCTTACAACTCGATCTGGAATACATCTCATACAATCCATATAGACTCAAAACGGACTATGTATGATCTTTGCCGATCCATCCAAAAAAGTATCTGTAAAAAATCCATGTCTGAATAGTTAGGTACATGGTCAATAACATCACCTTCCAAGCCATCCTTGCAAGGATGCCGTATGGATGTACGTTGGAGGTGTGATATTTTCCATGTAACTCACAGCTCGTAAGGCCGGAGGATCTCTAGCTCTGGGTCTGGCTGGAAGTGGTAAGGTGCTTTCCTGTCATCCATCCTTCTGAAAGAAACTGAGATCCGCTTCATTGGTACTCCCGGTATGCAATGTTTAGTGACATCTGCTCCGTTGCCCTTCAGTATCATGACGAAACCTACCGGTAATGGTATCTTTACTGGCCCTCAGAACTAACCTGGGCCTGCTGTCTGGAGGTCAGATCCGAACATGATATTACATTCGTTCAGAAAAGAAACTGTGCAAAAAGGTCTGACAAAGTCGTGGTGATCTATGTGCGGGGGTATGCAGTACCCCTGCTTGTAAATGTTAATGATGCAACTATTGGGTATGCAATCCGCCGGCGTACTCTCCATGTTATCATTCTTTTTACCATCCTTTTGATGACTAATGGCATTGGATCCACCTGGCCATGACGGAGTATCCCTGGTTGGTTTCCCTTCCTGTCTTCTGCGAAGTTGTAGCAACATCCACATTGTATTGTAATCCTCCCTTTCCCTGGCATCCATCTCCGGGGTTCCGAGTAAGTGTTTTCTCTTAGGCGGCCCGCTCGGCCCATTCTTTTCAAATCTCGGATGCAGTCCACATTTTGTTGTTGTTCGTATTCTGAGAACACGTCTGTATGTAGCTCGAGGCCTTCTATTATATTGATCCTCCTGCCTCTGATTCTCTCGAAGTATTCAAAAGTTTTCTTCTCGACATTCTGCATTCTTTCTAGCTTGTATTCTGGAATAACCTGCAAATGGCGAGGCCTGGTGACGTACTGTGGGATATACGGCTCAATCCCTTCACATTCTCCTGCATACCTCGGCTCCTCGGGGATGGTGTCCGTCGGGACATCCTCCGGGGTTGCTTCTGCAACAAGGTTATGCATTACTGGTGGCTTTATCTGGTGGCGTTGTAGCCTTCCTTCTTCTGTTCTTCTTAAGATTTCCCTGGTCTCTTCTATTATCCTCGGAGCTGGCCTCCTTTCTTCAGGTACCTGGTGAACTGGCGTCCTTGAAGTATAAGTACTGGCAGTAGCAACTGCCTCGTCGCGCTGGTCCGCTACTAGTTTGGTTAACATCTTGAGGATATGGCGATTTTTATTTCTTCGCTGAGTTGCTGTGAGAGTAGCTCTTCGTACTTCCTGAATCTCCGTGGGCGCGGCGCCGACAAGCCCGCCCTCTGTCGTAGCGACCACGGACTTGATTCTCTTATCCTCCTCGGTGTTTGTTTTCCTTTTCTTCGCTGCTGGATTGGTGGCTTGGGCCACCCACTTTCATTACCGTCCGATCGGGCGGTTCCTCTCGGTCAACTGGGACCCAGTCACTTTCCTCGTATTGCAGGCTTGCTGGTGCGAAGTCTGAGTTAATCTCTATTATCACTCCATCTTTCACCCTCTTTTCGTCGAGTGCAAGGCTTACGCCATTTCTAAAGTTCAGGACCAACCGCCCGTTCGACATTTCCCTGTGAAAAGACAAGGAAAAGGATCAGGGTCGTACTTAAGAACAAGAACATTAAGAAAATGTTTATTAAAGACAGTTTTTTTTATTACTTTTTGCATTTTTAAATTTAATAGGAATGAAGTGGGATAAGATCAGGAAGAGATTTTGATATGGAAGAAAAACAAGGAAAGCTTTATTATCATGATTTTATTTATTTTAGCACATTTAGTATTATTATTATTATTATTTTTTTTTTTTGGGTTCGGACCCAGTCATAAGTAACTACTTCGCCCGTGCTTCTAGGGATGAAGAATTCAGTCCTTCGAAACATCAGGTAGCGTAATACTTCTTCAAGTATCGTCCGTTGATCGGAAGCATATGTCGTTCTCCTTGGCAGTTCACTAGGCCGGTAGGAGCCTCCGAGTAGACGCGCTCAACCACAAACGGCCCTTCCCAAGTGGGTTCCAATTTTCCTCCTATCTTGCGGTGTGCAAGGATAAGTCTCTTGGGAACGAGAACTAAGTCACCAACTTTGAAGGTTCTTGGGCGGACCAGTCTGTCATGGGCTTGAACCATCTTAGCTTGGTATAATTCAAAATTCTACTGCGCTGTAAGTCTTTTCCCTTCCAGGCTTTCTAATTCTTCTAGTCGTAATTTGGCATTCTCTTCTGTCGTGATTTTGTTTGTGATTGCGATTCTGAGTGAAGGAAGGCTCGGACCTCTAAGGGTAACACTTGCCTCGGACCCATACACCGAGCATAAGGTGTAGCTTGAGTAGGAGTTCGAAGGTTGTCCGGTAGGCCCATAAGGCTTCTAATAACTTCTCGTGCCAATTTCTCTTATTATCATCCAAAGTTTTCTTTAAAATTTGAACGAGAGTTTTATTAAAAGCCTCGACCAGTGCCGTTTGCTCTTGGGTAGTAAATTCGTTGAATATCGCCGGTCGATTTCGTGTCTCCCGACAAAATTTTTTATTTGTGTGCTTCGAATGTCGACCCATTATCCGAGATGATCTCGCGCGGCACTCCGAAACGGTAGACAACTTGGTTCTTGAAAACCGTAGCACGTGGTGTGCTTTCACTTCTCTGAGTGGAACTGCCTCCGCCCACTTGGAAAAGTAATCTGTAGCCGCAAGAATGAAGCGATGTCCTTTTGAAGATGGTGGTTCTATTGGACCCACTATATCCGTGTCCCAACATTCAAATGGCCACGACGCAATTGTCGGATGTAACACATTCGGAGGTTGGTGTAGAACTACTCCGTGCACTTGGCATTGGTGACAGCTCTTGGCGATTTTCATGCAGTCGGTCATCATCGAGGGCCAGTAGTACCCTAGTCTTTTAATTTTCATTTTCATCTTCGGACCCGACTGGTGAGCGCCACAGAGTCCTGAATGCACCTCTTTAACAATTTCACGGGCTTCGGACCCGCTTAGGCACCTTAGCCACATTTGATCGAAAGACTTTCTGTATAATGTGTTGTTTATTAATGCGTAGGACAAAGTTCTTTTCTTGATCTGATGGGCTAGCGACCTATCGTCTGGTAGTTTTCCTGTTTGCAGGTAATCTATTAATGGTCGTCGCCGATCTTACGTGTTTTCTATCACTTTGTTGCAACCGATTCTTCTCCTTTTTCCGATTTGTGTATTGTGTCTATGTCGAGTCGTGATAGGACTCGACGTCCAGTGAACTGACACTTCTACTAACTCATCTTGCAAACAGGCAAATTCTTTTGCGAGGCGAGCTAACGCATCTGCTAAAGCATTTTCTTTTCTGGGAATTTTGTAAATTGTCACATTCAGAATCTGTTCCAACAGCTGTATGACATACTGGAAGTATTTCTCGAGTCTTGGTTTTAAAATTTTGTACTGTCCGGCGATCTGTTGAATGATTAACTGCGAATCCCGTAGATGTTGATGTCTCGTTATCCCCATTTGAATAGTTAATTCCGGTCCTGTTAAGAGGGCTTCGTATTCGCTTCGTTGTTTGTACACGGCTCGTCAAGTGGTAGGAGTATCATAACATCCCTCGCTCCGGTGTTATAAAGATTAATCCGATCCCCGCCTTCACGGTACTATCACTTGCGATTCTTCGTCTTTGTGTGCTGAAGATGCTCCGTCGAAATATAATTCCCAACGTCGATCATCGGGGTCTTCTAAACTCATTATTTGTTCATCTAGCAAATCGTCATTGAGAGGAGATTCTGCCGGCAAAGGGTGTGCTGCGAGGAAGTCTGCTAAGACTTGTCCCTTTACGACACGAAGAGGCACGAAAGTTATATCGAATTGCAATAATATCATTGACCATCTGGCAAGTCTGCCAGAAAGCGTTGGACGAGTCATCAAGTATTGCAATGGATTAAATTTCGATATTAGGTTGACCTTATGTGAAAGCATGTAGTGCCTGAGCTTTTGAGCGGCGAAGATCAGGGCCAAACAATGCTTTTCAATTGCGGGATACCTTATTTCCGTCGGAAGTAAACCACGGCTTAGGTAGTAAAGAGCATTTTCTTTACCCTCATCATTGACTCAGGCTAACGAGGCTCCGAGAGAGTCGTCTAAAGCCGCGGTATAAAGTATCGACGGTCTACACGAGGCTCAGGGTCTGCTAAGACAGGGAGGTGTCATTAAATATTGCTTAATGTCCTCAAAGGCCTTCTGGAATTTCTCTTCCCAAATAAATTTGGCGTCCTTTTTAATTAATGCCGAGAAAGGCTGACACCTACCTGTCAAGTTTGAGATAAAGCGTCGAAGATATGCCAGCTTCCCTTGAAAAGATCGTAGTTGCTTTAAGGTTTTGGGAGGCGGCATTTCTAAGATAGCTTTAATCTTTTTCGGGTCGATTTCAATTCCATGATGTCGGACAATGAATCCTAAGAATTTCCCGAAGGTGACGCCGAAGGCGCATTTTAAGGGATTCATCTTAAGATTAAATTGTCTTAATCGTTCGAAAACAATTCTCAAATCATATAGGTGGTTGTCCTTTACTTTGCTTTTAATGACCACATCGTCCACGTAGCATTTGACTTGATTGTGGATGAGATCATAAAAAATTCTTGTCATCGCTCTCTAGTATGTTACTCCTGCGTTCTTCAGTCCGAATGGCATCCTTTGTGTAGCAATATACTCCAATTGGCGTTCTGAATGCTGTAAGTTTTTCATCTTCGGAGCCATTTTTATTTGGTTGTATCCTCGAAGATCCATCCATGAATGAGAATATTTCATGTGTCGAAGCAATGTCGATCATTAATTCGGGATCGGTAGAGGGAATTCATCCTTTGGACATGCCTTATTTAAATCTCGAAATCCACACAAATTCGATCCGACCATTCTTCTTCTTAACTAGTACCACATTGGCTAACTAAGTCGGGTATTGTTCTTCACGGACAAATTTAGCGTCTATTAGCTTTTTAACTTCAGCTATGACTTGTTGTTCGATTTCCGGATGCATTCTTCAGGACCTTGTCTCGACTCGGGACCGAAGTAGGATCCAATCCTAGCTTATGGACTACGACCTCTTGAGCTAAACCAGGCATCTCATCGTAGCTCCAAGCAAAACTGTCTTTAAATTCCATTAATAACTTGATTATTTCTTCGGAGTATTCTTTATTGAGTAAGGAGCTAACAAAGGTAGGTCTAGGCTCTTCGTTAGTACCTAAGTTAACTTTCGTTAACTCATCTATTGTAGATTTAATCTCTTCTTTGAATTACGGTGGAGCGTCTCCAATTTGTAAATCTTCAAATTCTTCTGTAGTTTCTATGCAATTTTCATTAGACTCGCAAGTGACAACCAAGCAAAATTTAGTGTCGTCAACTGATCCTACTGTGTCGAATCTGAGACCATGCTTTGAATTGGGTGGACGACCGGAGTTATTCCATAATTTTTCAAAATGTTGTGATTGACCTTTTGTCCATTGTCGAGGTAAGAAACCACGCTGAATTAAATTTTGAACACAGGGAGAGTACCACTCAAAAGGTAATTCCATTAATTCTGATGAAGTGACATCTTCAAATTGTACATTATTTTTCAGTTTTGGAGGAAGGAGCACCACGGTAGAATTTGATTGGCTTTGCACCACTGCTACGTACCTCTTTGACCACCATACCCTCGATCTTATTAGAATGGATCGGAGTCAGGGTCATAGTATGCACATAGTGGTTAATCTTCTCATACATCGATTTATATTCTTCATTCTTTCCATCTTCAAGCGGGATCCTGAATTGCGGCTTTTTCCGACTTATTGTCGCTGCTTCTTGTTTGATCTCTTTTTCTTCTTCAGAACTATCTTCCCAATCAACATTGATGGCTGGTTTCCTCTGTCCAACTATCCTAACGTCTCTGCCATGACCTCGTCCCCGGCCTCGACCTCGGATGCGAGTTGTGGAGAAACCTTCACCATCTCGCCGTAAGGGAGTGGTGAGTGACTGTTGGACAAGAACTTCAGGTTCTTCGTCATCCCGAATTTCCTTTGCTTCATTCGTTATGGTATCTCTGGAGAAAATTGTCTTCTTCGGAGGTGCATAATAACCTGCATCTTCATGGATTCCAATTTCATGTACGGAGAATGGTTGTAAGTCACCTTTGATGCACTGTTCCCCTCCATCGTAGTATTTGATGCATCGGTGTAGGGATGATGGTACCATCCTATTTTCATGTATCCATGGTCGGCCCGAGTAGAGCGTTGAATGACGTTTCGAATCAATTATGTGAAATTTTGTGGTTGTCTTTGCTAAGTCACCGGTCTTCATTAGCGAGTGTTATTGATCCGAGGGCTCTTTCTCCTTTCCGGTTGAATCCTCTTAATAACATTTTGTCTGCTTCGAGCTCGCGAGCATCAATTTCCAAGTATGCTTGCGTTCAAAGATTCATTATATTGATTGATGCTCCTGGATCCAACAATACTCTGGAGAGTGTAAACTTCCCAATTGTAACTGAAATGTACAACAGTCGGTTGTGTTCTGCTGCCCCAAGTAGTAGGTCATTGTCCGTGAAGGTGACACCTCGCTGTTCCTTTAACGAACAAACCTCATCTAAGGAATCTCCGGCCATTTGAGCTAAGCAAATTTCTGGATCAAGTAAGGCCTTGATCGAGCTTCTCTCATCACCTTTGATAAGATGAGAGCATCGTAGATGCTCGGTTGATCGGTAGTTTCCTAAGATGGGCTAGCACGTTGTAGTCCACTTTATTTCCATGTGTCTCGGCTTCTTCTCGAATGGGTATTTCTTGTGCCGGGGTTGGTTCTTCCTGAATAACCACCTGCTTTCCTTTGTCCTTTGGACCCATTCTCGGAGGTAGAACTCTTCCACTTCTTAAGTTGACTTCTGTAATTTCTCCTGAATCTAGTGTTGAGCTTGCTGGTGTTTCTTCCTGAATCGGAATGACAGGCTCTTCCGGATTAGCTTCAGAGTCTGAAGGCTCTAACTCTATCGTGACTGGAGCTCCTCGAAACTTGTAAATAGATTCGTTTCTTGTTGAACTCTCATAGCCTCTTTGGTGGATGTCTTCTTTATCATTGTGATTGTCAAGATTGTGTATGATTTGAGAATTGTCATTTGTATCGGAATCGATATCCGGATTGTCGCTAGTTACGTAATCGTTAGAAATAGTCGAAACGTAGCCAACGCCATAACCCTTATCATTATAAGATCCCACCGGAGTGAGCAAATAATCATACAGAGTCAGAGGTTCGAGAGATTTCTCCCCCGAATCGGGAACAACTATCCTAGGATAAGCAGCCCCTAGTCTAGCCTTAAGAGCCTCGGTCTTCTCTTCTTCGTCGATTTTCTTCTTCTCTTCAATCGTCTCCTGTTGAGGTGGTTCTTCTATCGTAAGTGATAGTGCCCACTTGACAGGTTTCGAACTCTGAATTGAGGCTCGCACCGAAGTGGTTTGGATGTGATCCAAAATCTTCTTCGAAGACTTTGTCCAAGCGGTGGTCCATCCATCATTAGTCGCATAGGGATCTATTGGAACAATGAGATCCGTCGCGATAACATTGAAGAAACCTCCTTTCTGGGGTTCCTTCATGTACTCCTTCGGGATCGTTATATTCCCTTTCTGAAGATTGTCGTTGAGCCAACCTTTGAAGGTAATACAATCTTCTATCTTATGCCCAAGCATCCGGTGGTAAGGGCAAAAGTTGGGATCACCTTTCTTGTCGACTTCTTCCGGTCTTTTAGGTTACGGTAGTTGGAAATCGTGAGTCTTCATCGATCTGCGTAACATTTTCAGCACTCGCCTCATTCTTGAACGGATCTCCTGCTCGAAGCTCCCTTAAAGTACGTTGCGGACGAGGCGGTTGTTCATCTGTCGAGATGATCGATAGTTGGGTCGGGGTTGCTGGTAATTCCGTTGAGGTTGTCTGCGGCCGTTCGACGATATTTGTATCGGTTGCTTGCCTTTATCGACTCGCTGCAACGATCCGGACTTCTTTTCAAAAGTTTTCACGGGCTTCTGTTTGTCTATTTTGTCGGTGAAACTTAATTGCTTCGCCTCCTCTTGCAAGCTTCCGGCCTTGCTTAACAACTTCTCGAAAGTCTTAATAGTAAATCCCTTGAGGAGAAGTGTTATCGGGCCATGAATGCTCTTAAGTAAAATGCCGACTGCATGCTGTTCTTGTAGTTGTAGCTCACACTTCATACTTAGGTTCCTCCATCGAAGTATGTAGTCCACCAAGGTTTCGTTGGGTTTCTGCTTCTCTACTACTAAATCACCTATAGTGATGTGGTGCTGAGCTTCGGCAAATCGCTTGATCAAGAGTTTCTCTAGTTCTGAAAATGTCTTCACCGAACCGTTCGGTAATTCTGCATACCAATCAAAGGCGATCCCTGACAGGCTGCTGACAAATTGTCTTAAGAGTAAGGCATCACTTCCGCCGGCATTGCAACAACTGGCACGAAAATGTGCAACATGCTGTCGAGGGTTTCCGGTTCCATCAAAGGTCTTGAACAGAGGTGGTACAAAGCCTTTCGAATATTGGACAACATCGAATTCTTCGGGGTAAGGTCTACCCGTCCGAATGGATGTCCCTCTCTTTGATTGTGCCGAGGCTTCTCGCACTCGTTGTTCCACCATACTCTTGATATCCTTTTACGGAATCATGTTACGGGTAGAATCTTTCTTTGGTCGATCGTCTCGGTTAACGGATGTAATCTCTTTTCCTCTGTCTGTAATATGAATAACTTCTGGAGGCGTTTCTCTTGGGGGTTTAACTTGACTCTGGAGAGTGGCTAGGGCTACAGCCATCTCTTCCATCCTTTTTGCCATTTGGGCGATTGTATCATCTTTCTCTTGAAGCTGCCTCCTCATTACTTCCAGCTCCTCTCTTTCGCGAGTACCGAGGGCACCTTGTGAAGCTGGCGAAGCTCGTGTTTCAACCATGTTAATTTCTGCATATTCATCATCCATGAACTCTGACGAGTCAACTTCATCTCTGAATTTCTCTTCTCTTTCCCTTGATAATTGCCGAATATCAGTTCTTAGCTTTTCCATAGCATCTTCTAGTGGTCTTTTCTGTACATCCTTGCAGTTTTCATGCGATAGCTATCGGGTTTCCTTCTCATGAGTGCCCTTTACTGCGGTAGCACTTTCTTCATACTCAAGTCTCCTGACGAGACTTTCCTTTTCAGGTTGTTGTTTTAATCTTAATTGTCCGGTAGTGGGACGCCATACCATCCTTCTAGCGACGGAAGGTGCGGGACCTGGATGGTCCGTTAGTCAAGTTACGGAAGGTGGTATCCTCCCTAATTTGTAGTCCTAAAACAACGACAGGCGGACTAACTTTCATTCTCTTATTCGGCTTTTCCGCAGCGATAGCAGGTTCTACTCACGGCCCAAGATGGAACTTGGCTGGCACCCGCCCTATCCTTCTTAAAATCTCCGACACGGGGCATTTTTCTTTCTTTCTTAACTTCTCTATCAAAGTTTGCGGTCGAAGCAAATGGCGTAGTTCTAGCCCTTTTCTTACGGCTATCGTTGTAATATACGAGGTCGAGGCGATGCGAAGCAATCTTGCGGACATTTTCTTCATCCTCTGCGGCGGAGAGGGGATGGAATCTACTTCCTCCCAAAAGTGGTATGTATTCAGGCAGCGGTGTATACTCGGGCAGTCCTGGGATTTCCTCCAGAAAAGTGACTTCAGCAGCTCTGGCCTCTCTAGCAATCCTTCTACTTCTGTTCCTCCTCTGAGTCCGTGTCGGTGATGGAATTCTCGAGCTGGACCCGATTTCAAAACGAGAAGGTCTCACGGGAAGGTCCGTACCCTCCACGGTAACGGGTTCATCATAGTTCCGAATTTCCTTTCCCTTTAGTCCGGCGAAGGCGGGGTAGGTACGGAGACAACTAGACCGGTGGGGGTAGCAACAATGGTCCTTCAGCGAACGGCGAGTACTCCTCTCGGTTGGAATCTTTTGCGAGAGGAGGGAATTCATGAGTTGACTTGAGGTTGAACTCAATCAACGGCTTCTCAGTTTCTGGTACTTTGCTTGTGAGTGAAAAGAGAGTGACGTCGGGGATTTTGATGTCGGTGTCCCCGAATCCTTGTCCAAATCGAATAATTCCATTATCAGGCAGTTCGTCCTTGAACACGGCCAGGTCAAGTCCGTTGATGAAGGAGAAGATCAGTTTTAGGGCTTCCATTTCTGCAGGGCAGATTCCAAGTGTTAGCCCCCGAATCGGGCTTCTTCTTGTCGTAACACTTATGACGAAAAAGAAAGAGTCCGAACACATTTCTGTTTACCTTAGTGTATTTGTGGTATTAAAAGAAAATTGTTTTTTTTTTGCGAAAAGATTTGTTCGTTAGGAAGGAGAATTATTAAAAGAAGGAGAGTTGTAAGAAGAGTAAAAGGAATTGATTAGGAACTGGAAAAGGAAGAGAAAGTCATATAGAAACTTCTCGACCCGCAAGACCACTCCTAAACTAATACCTATTGGGGGTCCACCCCACCTCAGAAATGAGGTAAAAGGATCTCGGAACCTCTCTGTTTAGGGGTCTCTAAACAGTGGCTCCTAAATCCGAGAGAATGTTGGCTATACTTGTTCAAGGTAGAAATGAACATAGTATTCCAACGGAAAGAAGGGTAATTTGATCCACTAGGAACATGGATACACTACCGATTTTTGAAAGCAGAATTGTCTGATTAAAATGGAGAGAGGAATTGTCCCCAGCGGAGTCGCCAGAAATTGTCGGCATATTTTTGGGTTGTGTGTTTTATTTTGAAAAGGGGGTCGCCTAACAGAAATTGTCGGTGAATTTTCAATTTAATTTAAATAAATAATTTGAAAAGTAGTATTTGATTTTGAAAATAATTTTAAATTTGAAAATTTTAAGATATGAAATCAAACTGATTTCACATCCCGAACAGTTTATATAAACGAGCACCGTATCACAGACTGTGTATATATCTCGAAGAATAGGCACACTGTTTGGTGATGGGGCTCGATTAGATAAACTAGAAGATTTGTGACATCCGTTTGTTCTGCGAACCAATTTTATAAGCCGACAAATTCCCCTGCTTAATATGAAAGCATTAAACAGGATTTATATTATCTGGGTTCTTAAAATTCCCTATAAGGGCAAGCCCCTATAGTTAATTACATCTTAAGTGACGGGAATCACCTAAGAAAACTGTCGATAATAATCAGTAATTCTGCTCTCAAGAATTTCAAAGTTTAAGTTTTGAAGGGATTGAATTTTGGAATTTCAATAGGGAATGAATCAAATTTGGAACATTTTGTTTTGGGAATTCAAAGGAAGAGAAATAGGAGAAATTACAGATTCGAAGCGATCTTCGGTAATTTCCCGACTATCCTATTGTTTGGCTTGGATTTAGGAAAGTCCTAAAGTTTTTTTAATGTTTTTGATCTTGCCAATTTTAATTAATTAGGACTTATATTTGTATGACATGATCATACAAATAGCCTCGAAGATATGAGTGTTTATGTTGTATCGGACGACTACCTCGGAATCCTAAAACCGGTTAGGGCTTAATTTGCAATGCAAATGCCTAACAAAAGGTTGAGGATTTATGTTGCACTAGGCAAAATACCTCGAAGTCCTATAGCTTAGTTATTTAATTCTTAAGAAAGTTTTGCTGAAGTATATTCAGGTTTTGCTGATGATGATGGTCGTGCTGCCCACCATGCTCCGAGCTCCTTGTTGTTGCAAAGGTATAGTTTTAGAAGTCATAAATCAGGAGATGAGAAAAGTGTTTTGGTTTAGAGAAATTCTTAATTTCCAAGTGTTTTTCATGTTTTAATTACAACGAATCTTAAAGTTGATTATAACAACACCGGTTAAGATCCCACGGTTCCATCCTTCCGGCATCGTTATTTTTATCGGATTCACTTAGTCCAGATGAATTTGCTAAACTCAACTAAATGAGTTCCACACTTTCATTTAGACCGTGGGAAATCCCATTAGAAACACGTAGGTTACATCAACCTAGGTATTCCCGATCATCCAACAAGACGTTTTAATTTTATTGTAGTTGTAGTTTTGTTGTTCTGTTTGTGATTAAATTTTGAGTTGTTTTATATTTTGAAATGTTGTAGCGGTGAATTTTATCTTGTAATGACTTTTAATTTAGTTTTGGTGTCAGTTTTATGGACTACCCTAAAGGTTTTGGTTTTCATGCAACAATTGTTTATCATGCAAGAAAAGTAAGTGCGATGCGATTAAGTAAATTGCAATAAAATAAAAGCGTACCTGGAGGGTCTTCCCGTCATCCCAAGCTGCACTTAAAACACATGTTAGAGCATTTAAGTATTCCAACAAGTACCTAGGTAAAGCTAAGGTAAAGATTTTGGTTGTCTACCAAAGTCCTAATCCTATAGCTAGTCCTCTCCTATGACGTCTAGGTTCTTGTGTTTTGGTTTAAGGATGATTTTCTTCATCAAAGAACAATTAAGTTCAGTTATTCTCATAAACATCCTATCATATTGAGAAAGTGTTTAAGAAGAATCTTAAACATCTTTTCAATATTGCTAGAATTGTTTTAAGTCGAAATGTTTATGGGAGTGTTTCAAAGAGGTTTTGACTTTGGTTGGGTTTTGATTTTGGGGTTTGGGCTTATTTGGGTTAGGTTTGGGTTTAGGTCAAAATTGGGCTTTTTGGCTTTGGGTTGAATTTGAGTGGCGTTTGGGTCTAAATTTTGGGTAAATAATGTTAGTGTTTTGTTTGTGGGGATGTTAAGGAAGGTTTAGAAAAGGTTTGGGGTTAATTGGAGTTGAATTGGGTTAGTTTGGGTTAGGTTTGGGTCATGGGTCCAAATTGGGCTTTAAGGTCAAAAGTGAAATTGGATTCAAATGTCAATCAAATTGGACTTGGATCTGGTCTATATTGGTGTTGGGGATGTTGAATTGAAGTTTAGAATTGAATTGGATCAGAATTTGGGTCAATTGGCTAGGTTTGGTTTGACATTGGGTTCACTTTGGGTTAAAATGGGTTAAATTAGGGGTTTTGACAAAAGTGGGGTAAATTGACAAATTTGGCCCATGGTGTAGTTGAACAAAATGAAATTGGGAATATTTTGGATTTTCTAGAATTTTTTGGGAATTTTCTGAATTTTTGGATTTTTGGGTCAAGAGGGGTATTTTGGGTATTTGGAGGGTATTGGGAGGTATTTTTGGAATTTTTGGTATTTTTGGCTATGGGTGATCAACTTGATTGGTGAGGAAATGTTCAAGGTTAATTTTGGGGAATTTTTGGTGATTTGGAAATTTTGAAAACTTTGGGTAATTTCAAGGGCTTTGGGTAAGTTAAGTGGTCAGGAGTCCGTGGTCAAAAATTGAAAATTTAGAAAATTGAAAATTTAGAAAATTGAAAATTTAGAAAATTGAAAATTTAGAAAATTGAAGATTGGGTGAATGTAAGTGGAATGAAATCATTTTGGTTGAGCCATGAAGCCATATCAAGCCCACATGAGCCATGAAGGGACTCATTTGAGGCATTCACTATGATGTTCCTAACCCTCTTAGCCAAAGGCTTAGGGGTTAAGGACCATCCATGTGAATTACCTTCATGAGTTAGGAGGTCAAGTTGGGTATGGGTGTGGTTTTAGAAGGTGTGTGAAAGTGTAGTGTATAAGTGTAAGGTGTGTGTAAGTCGGCCCTCACCGGACCGGGCCGCCCGTGAGCGGTCCTAAGGCCGAGAGAGTCCTAGAGGAACTCATCCTTTAAACTTTCACATTTGATTTCAACCCTCTAGGTGATTAGGGGTCTACGGTCGAGTTTGTGGAGTTTACGGGGAGTTAAGAAGTGGTTTGAAATTCTAGGTGGTGGGTCCCAATTCTAATCCTCTAAGACAGTCAAAGGAAAAGCCTATGGCTAGATCCTAAGTACTAAAGAGAAGAAGAGAAGACCTCATCAAAAATGAGGTCAACAGGCTCTGGCAGTCAAAAATCCGATGTCTTCATCAAACTGCAAAACATCTTTGGCACTGCCTCGTTCTTGAATGGATAATCTCTATTTATGAGCTCCTTTAACGTGCGTTGTGGGCGAGGTGGTTGCTCATATTGTTGGGTTGGTTGATAACCGGGTTGAGGTTGTTGGTAGTTCTGCTGAGGTTGTTGATAGCTGGGCTGCAGTTGCTCTAGTTATATTTGCATTGGCTGTTTGCCTTTGTCGACTGTCGCGACAATCTCAGATTTCTTTTCAAATGTCTTCGTAGGCTTCTGCTTGTCTGTTTTATTGACAAAACTTAGTTGTTTTGCTTCCTCTTGCAAGCTCCCGGCCTTGCTTAACAACTTCTCAAAAGTCTTAATTGTGAATCCCTTAAGGAGAAGTGCTATCGAGTCGTGAATGCTTTTAAGCGAGGATACCGACTGCATGTTGTTCTTGTAGCCGTGGCTCACACTTCATGCTTAGATTTCTCCATCGAAGTATGTAATCCACTAAAGTTTCATTCGGTTTCTGTTTCTCCACCACTAAGTCACCGATGGTGATATGGTGCTGAGCTCCAGCAAACCGTTTCACGAAGAGATTTTCCAATTCTGTAAATGTCTTTTCTGAACCGTTTTATAACTCTACATACCATTCGAAGGCGATCCCTGACAGGCTGCTGACGAATTGTCGGAAGAGTAAAGCTTCACTTCCACCGGCGTTACAACAACTAGCACGAAAATGTGCAACATGCTGTCGAGGATTTCCGGTACCATCAAAAGTCTTGAACAGAGGTGGTACGAAGCCTTTTGGGTATTGTACTGCATCGAATTCTTCGGGGTAAGGTCAACCAGTCTGAATAGATGCTCCGCTCTTAGAGTGTGCTAAGGCTTCTCGCACCTGCTGTTCCACCATGTTTTTGATGTCCTTCTCTGGAATCATGTTCTGAGTAGAATCCTTCTTTGGTCGATCGTCTCCGGTTAACGGATGTAATCTCTTTTCCTCTGTACGTAATATGAATAACTTCGGAGGTGTTTCTCTTTGGGGTTGAACTCGACTCGAAGAGTGGCTAGAGCTGTAGCCATCTCTTCCATCCTTTTTGCCATTTGAGAGATTGTATCATCCTTTTCTCGAATTTGTGCTCTTAATGCTTCCAGTTCATCCCTCTCTGCAGCTGTTGCGGCACCTTGCGAAGCTGACGATGCTCATGTCTCAACCATGTGATCTCTACATATTCGTCATCCATGAACTCTGACGAGTCAACTTCATCTCTAAACTTTTCTTCCCTTTCTCTTGCTAACTGTTGAATGTCAGTTCTCAGCTTTTCCATAGCGTCCTCCAATGGTCTTTTCGTGCGGTTTCGCGATTATCACGCGATGACCGTTGTGTTTCCTTTTTGGAAGTCTCCTTCATTGCAGTTGCACTTTCTTCGGACTCGAGTCTTCTGATGAGACTTTCCTTTTCTGGTCGTTGTTTTGGTCTTAATTGACCGGTAGTAGGACGCCATGCCATCCTTCTAGCAGCAGAAGGCCTAGGACCGGATGGTCTGTCGGGTCGAATCGCTGGAAGGTGGTGTCCTCCCTGATCTGTAATCCTGAAACAATAACAGGTGGACTGGCCTTCATCTTTTTATTCGGTTTCTCTGCGGCGCTAACGGGTTCTACTCGCGGCCCAAGACGGGACTTGGCTGCTACCCGCCCTATTCTTCTTAAAATTTCTGATACAGGACATCTCTCTTTCTTTTCTAATTTTTCTATCACAGTCTACAGTCAGGCAAATGGTGTAATCCTAGCCCTTTTCTTTCGGCTGTCGCTATAGTATGCGGGTCGAGGTAATGTAGAAGCAATCTTGCGGACATTTTCCTCGTCAGCTGCGACGGAGAGAGGATGGAATCTACTTCCTTCCAAAAGCGGTGTGTATTCAGACTATGGTATATACTCAGGTAGTGGTGTATATTCAGGGATTTCTTCCAAGAAAGCAACTTTGGCGGCTACGGCCTTTACGGCAATCTTTACTGCCTCTGTTTCTTCTGCGAGTCCGTGTTAGGGGTGGAACCCTTGAGTTGGACACAATTTCGAAAACGAAGGTCTTGCACGGAAGTCCGTACCCTCCACGGTAACATGTTCGTTACAAATTTGAACTTCCTTCCCCTTTAGTTTGGCGGAAGACGGGGTAGGTGCAGAGACGACTAGACCGGTGGGGGTAGAGACAACAGTCCTTCTACGAACAGTAGTATTCCTCTCAACTGGAACCCTTAACAGGGGAGGGAACTCTTGGGCTGACTTCAGGTTGAATTCAATCAAAGGTCTTTCAGTTTCAGATACTTTGTCTGTAAGTGTGAAAAGGGTAACTTCAGTGATCTTGACATTTGTGTTCTCGAATCCTTATCCGAAACGGATGATCCCATTGTTGGGCAGCTCATCCTTGTAAACAACAAAGTCCAGTCCATTGGTGAAGGAGAAAATCAGCTTTGGGGCAGACATTTTCTGCGAGGTAGATTCTGATTGTCAGTCCCAAGTTATGCTTCTTCTTATTGGGAAAAATAGAAAGGAATCGGAAAGAGTCCGAACACATCTTTGTTCATGTATTTATAAAAAGGAGTTATAGTTTAAAAGAGTCGTTCATTAGAGGATTTGTTTATTAGGAACAAAATATTCAAAGGTGTAGAGAAGGTAAGGAATCCGATTCAGAATTGGAAAGGAAGAGAAAGTCTTATGCAAGACTTCTCGACTCGAAGGACTACTCATAAACTAACTCCTATTGGGGGTTCACCCCACCTCAGAAAAGAGGTAAAAGGATCTCGGAACCTCTCCGTTTAGGGGTGTCTAAACAGTGGCTCCTAAATCCTAGAGGAGTTGGCTATACTCGTTCAAGACAGAAATGCACGGGGTATTCCAACGGAAGAATGGTAGTCTTGGTCCACTAGGGGCATGGGCTCACTACCAATTTATGAAAGCAAAGTCATTTGATCAAAATGGAGAGAGGAACTATTCCCCAGCGGAGTCGCCAAAAGTTGTCAGCATATTTTTAGGTTATGTGTTTTGCAAAGGGGTCGCCTACAGAAGTTGTCGACGAATTTTTTTTAGATTTTAAATTTAATTTATATATATATATATATATAGTTTAAAAGATAACATTTGATTTTGAAAGTAATTTTAAGTTTAAAAGTTTTAATATATGAAATCAAACCGAACTCACATCCTAAATAGTTTATATAAACGAGCACCGCACCACAAGCTGTGTATCTATCCCGAAGAATAGACACACTTGCTTGATGATGGGGCTCGATTAAATAAACTAGGAGATTTGTGACGTCCGTTTGGTCTGCGAACCAATTTTATAAGCCGACAGAATTCCTTGCTTAATTTAAATGAATTAAGCGGGGTTTATATTACTCAGGTTCTTAAAGTTCCTTATAAGGGCAAGCCCCTATAGTTAATTACATCTTAAATGATGGGAATCATTTATGAAAACTCTCGATAATGATCAGTGGTTTTGCTCTCAAGAATTTCAAAGTTTAAGGTTTTCAAAGGATTTGAGTTTTAGAAATTTCAAAAGGGAATGGATTAAATTTAGAACAATTTATTTTAGGAGTCCAAAGGAAGAGGAGTAGGAGAAGCTGAGGATCCAAGAAGAATCTTGGCAACTTTGCAAACTATCCTATTATTTGGCTTCGAGTTTAAGAAAATCCTAATATTATCTGAGATTTTAATATTGCCAGTTTTAATTAATTTGGACTTATATTTGTATGATAAAATCATACGAATAGCCTTGAAGATGTGAGGGTTTATGTCGTACCAAACGACTACCTCAGAATCCTAAGGCTCGGTTAGGGCTTAATTTACATGATATGATCATGCAAAAGCCTAACAAAAAGGTTGAGGATTTATGTTGCACTAAGCGAAACTACCTCGAAATCCTATGGCTTGGTTATTTAATTCTAGGAACGTTTAACTGATGTAGAGTTGTTTTGCTGACGAAAATGGTCGTGCTGCCCACCATGCTCCAAGCTCCTTGTTGTTGCAGAGGTTTAGTTTTAGAAGATTGTAATAAAAAAAAGAGAAGGGAAGAGTTTGGTTTTAGGAATCTTAAAGTCCAAGTGTTTTTAGTGTTTTAGTTAAAACAAATCTTAAAGTTATTAGAACAAAACCGATTAAGATCCCACGGTTCCGTCATCCCGACACCGTTGTTTTCATTGAATTCACTTAGTCCAGATGAATTTGCTAAAGTCAACTGAATGAGTTTCACACTTTTATTTAGATCGTGGGAAATCCCGTTAGCAACACGTGGGTTACATCATCCGAGGTATTCCCGATCATTCAACGAGACGTTTTAATTTAGTTGCAATTGTAGTTTTGTGTTACGTTTGTGATTAAATTTTGAGTTGTTTTTATATTTTGAAATGTTGTGGCGGTGATTTTTATCTTGCGGTGACTTTTAATTTAGTTTTGGTTTCAATTCGGGGACTACCCTAAAGGTTCCGGTTTTCATGCAACGGTTATTTATCATGCAAGAAAGGTAAAGTGCATTTGCAATAAAGTAAATTGCAATAAAACAAAAGCGTACCTGGAGGGTCTTCCCGTCATCCCAAGCTGCACTTAAAACACATGTTAAGGCATTTGAATATTTCAACAAGTACCTAGGTAAAGCTAAGGGGAAGGTTTAGGTTATCTATCAAAGTCCTAATCCTATAGCTAGTCACCTCCTATGACGTCTAGGTTCTTGTTTTTTGGTTTAAGGACGATTTTCTTAATCAAAGAATAATTAAGTTCAATTGTTCTTATAAACATCCTATCATAATGAGGAAATGCTTAAGACAAATCTTAAACATCTTTTCAATATTTCTAACATCGTTTTAAGTCCAAGAGAATTTAATTATACAAGTGAATTAATCATCTGGGAATTTAAGTGTTATTCTTTTGCTCAGTAAACTTAGGACATTTGAATATTCTATAAGTGAGGTAACACTTCACTTGATGTTTCATTTAAGAGTTATAATAATAAGAGCTTTAAAAGGGAAAATCAAGTTATTAAGTATTTTGATGATTTAAACTTAACGATTCAATTTAAATTTTTTTTTGATTTAATTATAGAAAATTAGTTTAAGTTTGGAATAGTGTTCAAGTTATTTTAGGTTTAATTCTTAATAATTTCATTTAGGTTTGTTATTAAATGATTTTAATTTAATTTAATTCAATTTAATTTACTTTAATTTACTTTAATTTAAATTTAATTTCAATTTAATTTAATTTAAATTTAATTTATTATTATTTTTTTTTAACTTTGTTTAATTTAATTTAATTTAATTTAATTTAATTTAATTTAATTTAATTTAATTTAGTTTTAATTTAATTTAATTTATAATTTAGTTTAATTTAATTTAATCTGATTTGATTTTAATTTAATTTAATTTTATTTACTTTAATTTAATTTAATTTAAATTTAATTTTAATTTGGATTATTATTTTAATCTTTTAATTAAGAATTAAGTTTTATTGAAGTGATTTATTTAGGGATTTTTAAATTAAAGAATAAACATCTTCTTAAATAATATCCCTACTTTATAATTTCAATTTTTTTATTAATCTTCCAAATTTAATTAATTAATTAATTAAGGTTTACTTTAATTATTCTTAAAATGATTGGTGGGTTTCTTCCCTTAACCATTTCGGTTTCAATCATCCAAAATCAGTTTAAAATCAAATATTTTACCTTTCCCTTTTGATTAATCCTAAAATTTTAATTAAAGGTTGAAAATTTTAATTATCATTTTGCCCTTTAAGCTTTATAATTCTATAACTCACTAAATTAAGTTCAAATGAACTTTAAATTTTTATGTGACCTCACTTACATGTCAATTAAGACATTAGAGGAGAAAATGTGATTTTTCTATATTTAATTTATTTATGTAATTATTTTTAATGGAAAATAGGGGTTTTCAAGGAAAATTCAATAACATGACCAAGGAAATGTTTCTGTGTTTAATAAAATTATGGGATGTTACTAAAGACCAGAGGACCACTTGGACCAATTTGGTGATTTTTTTTAATTATATTTTATTGATTAGAATTATTTTTTAGTTTTGAAGTATTAATTAATTTTAAAATAAAATTAAAGTTGAAAAATGGATTTTATATTTTTCTTAAATCTCTATGACCTCAAGGAGTAACAAATTTTATATTTTTTCTGATTTTTCTTTGATTTATTAGAATTATTTTAGTGAAAGGTTGGAAAATACATTTTTTAATATTAAAAATTACATTAAGCCTTTAAAATTCAATATCTTATCCTAGGGACTTAAGAAAAATATTTGGTTTGTTCCTAAGTGATTAGAATTCAAAATGTGACATTTTTGGCGATTTTTAATATTTTTGTGATTTTATTATTTTTTAATTATTAAAAATATTAAAATAAGCTTAAAAATCAACCTTTTTAGAAAATTGCAATTTTAATTTTTTTAAATTCCTCTGATATCAGAGAAGCTCCAAAATCATTTTTGTGAATTTTTGAAAAGTAATTTATGAGTTATGAATTTTTTAAAGTTTAATTTTATTCATTATTACTTAAGAGGCTTAATCAACCCATTTGGTGGGGTTAATCAAGTCCAATTGTTTTCAAAATTTTATGTGGTGTTCTCCTATCCCTAAAGGACAGTGGAGAATTATTTTTAAGTTAATTTGATGAATGATTAACCCTAATTAATTAAAGCTCACTTTTGGGTATTTAAGACAATTAGGGTTGTTCAAAGTGAATTACCTCAAAAATTATTTTTCCTAAGCCTCTCTGGTCACAAGAAACATCACCAAATTTTCCTAGATTTTATTTCTCAACATGCTAATTATTGGAATTAAAATACTCAAAACAGCAACATGAATTTAAAAAATCAATAACTTCTCATAGGGATGACCTCTGACCTTGGAAAATTCAGGGAATGTTCCCAAGTTCAGAGGCTTTAAAAGCCCTATGGTCTCAAGCCATGGTGAATTTCCTATATGCATGGAGAATTAAAATAATGCATAGAGTAAATAAATCATTAAAAATAAAATACTTAATGAAATTACTGAGCAAGAGGGTATTTTTATTTTATTTTTAGGATTTTTCTACACAAAGTTATGAATTTTCAAAGTTCTAGTAATTAAATAAATAAGAAAAATCCTAATTTCCTACTTATCCACGCGGCGCTGCGTCAACCTCGGAGTCTCCGAAGCTTCACGCGTCGTCTTTTGATTCGGTGCCGCCATCTGACTGGGATGTCACGCGGCCCGCGGTTGATGTCCCGTTGCTCCATCCGGCGCGATCCTAACCGTCCGCTCGATACACACGCGATCCGACGGCTCCTTGTCATCGTCTACGACTGGTGTGAACCCGTGACCGTCAACCTTCTAACCCTAATTTATCACTCGATTCTCAATGGATTTTTGTGTTCTTATGCTCTATGGATTCGTCTTGAAGAGACGAACACATCCATACGGTAAACATGCATTGAAATTGATTCAAACTAAATGGAGAATCTCTGGAAGCTCGGGAAGAAGAGTGAGTCCATACCTTTGCTCAGAGAAGTGAAGCTTCGATCTGAGAGTTGTGTCACGTTTGATTGGGTCCAGGCAAGCTCCAGATGACGTCCCTTGGCCTGGTGAATTGTCTAGGTATGAAAGTGCCCACAGCTGGTAAGAAAGCTTGGAGGCTAGAAGCAATGGCTGGCCTAGAGAGGGGGATTTTGCTGGTAAACTTCTTCTCTTGGTCTGGTGAAGGTGTAGGACCAATCAATTTGAGGATTGGCTCACTGTGGTGAAGTGTCCTGGTTTTGGGCTTGGATTTCAACTCTGAAATTGAGCTCAAAGAGAAGAAATGACAGGGGGATTTCAGTGGGGATCAAGTTCTCTATGTGTAGAGAGTGGTCTGGGATGATTTTGGCAGGGTTTCAGTAAGTTTTGGTTCAGCACCTCCTTTGGCCGAGAGCTGGTGGTGTTTAAATAGGAGAGGGTGGAGGGCCTCCCAAGGGGGTTTAAAGGCTGGGATTAGCTGCTCTGGTGAGGATAAGAAGAGCTATGCTGTCCATTTGGGTTGAGACAAGTCAGCAAGGTGGAATTCCAAAATTTGGCTCCTCCCAAGATCTCGGCCATGGTGTTTTCTGGCGATCCAGGCGGCTGACCGACAGGCATGGGTCACCCTCAGGTCCAGGTGGGTTAGGGCTGGAGGTTTGTGCAGTCAATTCATTTTGCCATGTGTAAAGGGGATGGCTTGGAGTAGAATGGAGAAGAGGCCATTTTGGCTTGGTTTGGGTCAACCCATGGAAATAGGCTTGGTGCACCTCCCCAAGACCTGATTTTGAGCTGAGGAAATCATTTAGGTCAGCTTAGAAGGGGTGGTGAAGTCTCCATCCATGGTGAGGTGGTTAAGCATGGTTTAGTGTGTGACATGCTTAAGGTAAAAAAAGGTTTAAAAGGGTTTAAGAAAGAGATCCCCTCTCTTGCCATTAATAGTTTGGTGAGGTGGAAAGTATACTCCATGGCTCTCATGGCTCCCATGGGGCTCATGCATGGCTTCATGGCTCATATATGGCTTGGGGAAAGTTGTCTCACTTGCGTGAGAAAGGGTATTGATGGCTTCATGGCTCATATATGGCTTGGGGAAAGTTGTCTCACTTGCGTGAGAAAGGGTATTGGAATTTTTTATGGATTTAAGGAGAATTGTCATAAGGCTTGATTTGGATTTATTTGGTGATGGATTTTAGAACCTAGGAGGTGTTTTAAATCAAATGGATGATGATAGAGGATTGTCATGTGGGCTTTGGGCCTTTTGAAATCATTTTTGATGGGCTTTTAGGAAGGCTAAAGGAGATGAGCCTTTAGGTTTGAAAATGGGCTTTTGAATGGAACAAATTGCAAAGGGCCATGCCAAATAAAATATTGAGTTTTATTTAAGGATGTGTCTTGAATGATTTGAACCAAAATTGGGGTCAATTGGGGAGGTTTGGTTTGACATTGGGTTCATTTGGGTTAAGAATGAGTCAAATTGGGGGTTTTGGAAAAAGTGGGGTAAATTGACAAAATCAGCCTATGGTATAGTTAAACAAAATGAAATTGGGAATATTTGGGATTTTCTGGAATTTTCTGGGAATTTTCTGAATTTTTGGATTTTTTGGCTAAGAGGGGTATTTTGGGTATTTAAAGGGTATTGGGGGTATTTTTGGAATCATTGGTATTTTTGGCTATGGATGATCAATTTTATTGGTGAGGAAATGTTTAGGGCTAATTTTGTGGAATTTTGGGTGATTTGGAAATTTTGGGGGATTTGGGCAATTTTAAGGGCTTTTGGTAGGTTTGATAGGTATAGGGTCTCCGGGGTCAAAATTTGAAATTTTGGAAAAGAGAAGATTGATCAAATATGAGTGAAATGGAATCACTTTGATTGAGCCATGAAGTCATATTAAGCCTATATTAGCCATGAGAGGACTCATTTGGGGCATTCACTATGTTGTTCCTAACCCTCTTAGCCTGTGGGCTTAGGGTTAAGGTCCATCCATATGAATCACCTAAATGAGTCAAGGAGTCAAGTTGGGTATGGGTGTTGTTTTAGGATTTGGATTGTGTGTGTGAGAGTGTAGAGTATGAGTGTACTGAGTGTGTAAGTCAACCCTCACCAGACCAAGCTACCCAGGGTGGTCCTAAGGCCAAAGAGTCTTATGGGGAACTCATCCTTTAAACCTTCACTTTTGATTTCAACCCTCTAGGTGATTAGGGGTCTACAATCAAGCTTGTGGGGTTTGCGTGGGAGACAAGAAGTGGTTTAAATTTCTAAAGGATGGGTCCCAATTCTAGTCCTCTAAGATAGTCAAAGGAAAAGCCTAAGGCTAGATCCTAAGCACTAAAGTGGGAAGAGAAGACCTCATCAAAAATGTGGTCAACAGAAATCATACCAACAAAACAAGTCACTGGTTGGTGAATATGTATTGATTATATAAAATTAAATGCCGCCACCAGAAAAGATCACTTCCCTTTACCTTTTTTAGACCAAATGCTAGACAGACTTAATGGACACAAGTATTATTACTTTTTGGATGGATACACCGATTATCACCGAATACCTATTGCTCTTGAGGATCAAGAGAAGGCTACATTTACTAGCACTTATGGAACTTTATTTTTTAGAAGAATGCCCTTTGGATTATGTAACGCGCCTGCAACATTTTAAAGATGTATGATGTCCATATTTAGCAAATTAATAGATGATGGAATAGAAGTGTTTATGGATGATTTCTCAGTATTTGGAGATTCATTTGTTGCATGCCTATGCAACTTAGGAAAAATTTTAGAGGTATGCGAAAGAACAAGTTTAGTCCTAAACTGGGAAAAGTGTCAATTTATGGTTGCAGGAGGAATTATGCTTGGGCATAAAATATTTGAAAATGGCATGCAAGTAGATCCTGCAAAGATTTAAATTATAGAAAAATTACCACCTCCAACAACTATGAGAGGATTAAGAAGCTTTTTGGGACAAGTAGGATTCTACAGGCGATATATTAAAGAATTTTCAAAAACTACTAAGCCTTTATGCCAACTTCTGGAAAAAGATAAGAAGTTTGATTTTAACGATGAATGCTTAAAAGCTTTCAATTTATTAAAGAAAAGATTAATTGCTGCCCCTATAATAGTTTCACCTGACTGGGAGAAACCATTTAAATTAATGTGCGATGCTAGCGATTATGCTATAGGAATAATTTTAGGTGATATTGTTTATATACTACGCTAGTAAGACTCTTACTGACGCTCAAATTAATTACACTACTACAGAAAGAGAGTTAATAGTGATGCACCAAAAATATATTCTGTTTTTGCTATATAATTTTACTCATTTTTGGTGATATTGCACTTTAAAGAAAGGTACTTTTCATGATTAGTTGCAGGTATGATGATTTTAGGTGATTGGAGCAAAAATAAGCAAAAAGGAACAAATTCGGATAAAAAAGGACAAAAATGGGAGAAAACAGCTTCTGGCGCCGCCAGTGCAAGAATGGGCGCCGTCGGCACCAACTTCCAGAGACTCTAGAATTAAATGGATGATAGAGCACCGTCGGTGCCCTATCGGGTGCCGCTAGCGTCCTATCTCTGTGCAATTCAAAAATGAAGAGTTTTGGCCACTTTTTGAAGGGATGCTTAAGGAAACTCTTGGGAATTCATTTCTAACATATATTTAACTATTTTTGGATGAAATTTGAGAGGAGGAGAAGAGTGTAAAAGTAGAGAGAGTGTGAGTTTAGAGTTAGGGTTTGGAAGAGTGGGTGTAGAAGTAAAGATTTGAGAGGGCTGTCACCTCTTGATCATTAACATTTAAAGTTAATTCTTCTTTTTGAGAATCAATCACTGCTCTCCCAGTAGCAAGGGATGGTCTTCCCAAAATGATTGAAATTTTTTTATCTTCCTCCATATCAAGTATAATAAAATCCACAGGAAACATAAATTTATCCACTTTCAATAACACATCTTCCACCACTCCTTTAGGGTATGTAATGGAACGATCGACCAACTGAAGACTCACAAATGTAGGAGAAATTTCTCTTATTCCCAACCTTTTGAAAGTTGATAAAGGCATAAGATTAATACTAGCTCCCATATCATATAAGGCTCTTTCGAAAAATCTTTCACCTATACTACACGGGATAGTGAAACTACCAGGATCTTTAAGTTTTTCTTGAAGCTTCTTCTGAAAAATTGCGCTACACTTTCCGCTAAGTGCAATAGTTTCATGATCTATGAACTTTATTTTCTTTTTGAGAATATCCTTCAAAAACTTGGCATAGTCAGGTATCTGTTCTAATGCTTCAATAAAAGGAATATTTATCGTTAATTTCTTAAGGATCTCCAAAAATTTTCCAAATATGTAATCCCTGTTTTGTTTCTTTAATCTTTGAGGAAATGGAGGTGGTGGTTTTTCAACACTTATCTTCATTGGTTCAAGAGGATCCATGTCTGGATAAATCTTGTTTGAACCTTTTTTAATATCCACCTTCTCTTTCTCTGTTTCGACTTCTTTTTGTACTCTTGTCTCCAATTCCTTTCCACTCCTTAATTGAAAGCCTAAAGTTGTTCCTTATTTTGATCTTTTGGATTGATCTCAACATTACTTGGAAGCGTTCTAGAAGGTCTATTATTAAGTGCAGTGAAAATATTCCCCAATTGATTTTCAATATTTTTCATCGCAACACCTTGAGCTTGTAATTGATTTCCCATATTCAGAATCATTTCTTCAGTAGACAACTTTTTATCCTTAAATTGCGGGTTACTATTGAATCTAGGAGGATAAGAAGGTCTAAAATTTGTATTTCCTTGATTGTTTAAATTTCCAATTGGATTTATAAATTTGTTCCCCCATTGTGCGTTAACATTGGAATTGTTATTATTCCAATTGAAATTTGGGTGATTTTCAAACCAGGATTATAATAATTCTAATAAGGATTAATAGGTCTATTAATAACATTCAAAGTCTCATAAGATGTTTGAGATTCCTTTATCTATCCAAATGAATTTTTCTCTGACATTAGGGTGGTTGTGAATAATTCATTCCATACTTATCTATTTTCTTAGAAAGGGCTGCAATTTGAGAAACTATCATATTCATCATATCTAAATCATGAATACCTGCGACTCTCTTAGGATTTACCCGTTCCGAGGGCCATTGAAAATTATTAGTAGCCATTTCTTCTATTAATGGGTATGTTTCATCAAAAGGTTTTGCCATCAATGATCCACCAGTAGCAGCATCAATAATCGATCTTAATGATCCCACTAATCCATTGTAAAATGTTTGAATTATTAACCAGTCTGGTAAAGCATGATGTGTGCACTTCCTAAGAAGATCTTTAAATATTTCGCAAGCTTCATAAATTGATTCCCCTTCAAACTGACCAAAAGATGTGATATCATTTCTTAGCTTAGCAGTCTTTGATGGAGGGAAATATTATGATAGAAACCTTTGAGAAAGTTCTCCCCAAGTTCTAATAGATCCAGGTGGTAACGAATTTAACCATGCCTTAGCTTTATCCCTTAATGAAAAAGGAAAAAGTATAAGTCTGACAGCATCACTCGACACCCCATCATATTTAAAAGTAGCACACAATTCTAGAAAACTAGCAAGATGTAAATTTGGATCCTTATTAGGTGTTCCTCCAAATTGATTATTTTGTACCATTTGGATAATAACAGGTTTAAGCTCAAATGATTTAGTAGCAACATCAGGATTTTGAATAGTCACATGAATTTCATCTGCTGTTGGGTTAGCATAATCTCTTAAAGGTCTTGGCAAATTTCCAATATCATTTCTCTGATTATCTTAGTTATTCACCATTTCACAAGGATTCTCATTTTGTTTTTACTGTTTTCAAATTTTTCAAACAGTACGCTCTACCCTGAATCATAAAGTAATAAACCTATAGATCCATTATTACGCATATAAAATCACATTAATACTCTAATAAGTAAACAAACACACAATTACACACTACAAAGTAAAGGTTTTTCAGTTGCTATATTATCAATAGATACCGTTTATACCTTCCCCGGCAACGACGCCGAAAACTTGATGCAAACTTTCTATTATGCAAGAACTTATGAACCCAAATTTATATATTTATAATGATTTTGTAAAGTCCAAACTTTAACCAAAGTATAAATATCATTTCAAGTAATACAGGGCTCTAATGGAGTCATGGTTATTAATCCCGTAGGGAAGGCACGTTTCTTAAAATATATAGCATAATAGTGAAATATAATACTCAAATAGCAATTAAAGTTTAAGTTTACTTCTACTAACAAGATGCAGAAAACAATAACAGTTAAAGAAACCATAATTACTTCTAATATCTTTAAACAATATTAACTAACACACACACTAAGCTTTCTATTTGAAAGGTTTTGATATTTATGAAAAGTGTCTTTCCTCTTGCAATGAGTATATGATGTGTGAATGATATAGAATGATTATTTATTCTATTGTACCAAATAGGAGCATACATTTTTCTTTACTCTCAAAAGAGTATCCCCTCTACCAAGCATGTATAGAACATTGACATACCCTAAGTTCAGTCACTAAATCTAAGGCTAGGTTGGGAGGATACTAGCTGTCACTACTGAGCTCCCACTCACCCTTCACCTGAAGGCTAACCTTCAACTTTAGTTACCAATCTTAGGGCCAAATTGGGGATCTTAGGCTGTCACCCTGAAACCTCCAATTTAAAGCCCATCAAAACACATTTCCCTATTTATTTGACTCAATTCCCATGAACTACGCAATTCATTCATGGACATTGAATGGATTCTTCATTATTTTTTAGGACACTTAATCCTTTCGGAGTTAATGTACAACAACAGATTTTAACAATTCAATTGGCCATATAGAAAAGTAAATTAAGTTCGAAATGAAAAACAATCAAAATTTCTTCAATACTTAAAAGCACTTCAAATCCACATCATCACATCATCACATCTCTATGCAAGAAGAAAGACAAAGGAGACTAATCATAATTCATAAAGAAGACACAATAAAACATGGATTTTATATATAAAAAGAAAAGTCATACAAACTACAATAGCAAATACAACTTATCTCTTTCTCTTCCCCAAGCAAATTTCTTGAAGTTCCTATGAATCCTTTTCTCTCTTCTTTGTAAGACTCAATTGCCTCTTTGGAATAGAAAGGAAGAAGCAATCTCAAGAAGAAAGACTCAATCTTAGAGTGAAGGAGAAGGAGTAAAGTAATTCATCATATTAAGGTCACATAGATAATTTACAGGAAAAAGACTTTCATGAAAACTTTTCTATTAAAGATCCTCGTACATAAAAATTAAGTTAAAAATGTAATTAGTTTTCTTCCTATTAGATAATTCAAGTGAAGCCAATTTTTGATTAGGCATCTCCTCAAGCTTCTCCTCACAATTCTTTTTTTTTGCTCTTTTCTTCTTTTCTTTTTTTTTCTTTTTTTCCTTTTTAAGGATATTTTTCAATCCTCCATTTTTTAATTTGTGAGGATTACTATATCTGGATAGTTTATTAATGATTTTGAACTTCACTATCCTTAACGTATATTTAAAAACTTATACATTTTTACTTAATAAATATGACATTCTTAATAAGTATTTTTAAAAAAGTATTTCAATCTTTTCTTTTTTAAGTAATAATCTTGATTTCTCAGTATTTCAAAAATACAATTCTCTTTACTATAAATAGAAAATTTTTTAATCTTATTATTCTAAGTTAAATAATTCTATTCTTAAAATCAATCAAAATTATTGAAATTTTACTTAATTTTACTAAATTATTTATCAATTAAATTTCAAATAATTTCCCCTTCCCCCAAACTTCAGTTTTGGTATAAACATGCATCATGAAAATTTCTAAAGTATGAGAGAAAGAATAGCATATTTTTACCAGGAATTCTAAGTATATGAAAAATAATCTAGAAACGAAAATTTTATTTCTACACATGCTTTTTATGAATATAAAGGAAAGGTCTAAGCATATATAGAAAAATTTTAATAAGCAGGATCAATTTCTACAAAAATCATATTTTTAATTTTTTTTATAATAATTTTAAATAAAAATAACTAAACTAAACATTTGTTCTGATCACTATACTAACACAAAAATAGAACATCTCATTACAAAAATAAACTATAACAATCTAAAAATCATTAATACAACAATAAGTGTCTCAGAACAGGGCATCAAACAAGCAAATCATCACATACATGCAAAACTAACACAATAACAAAATATAACATAAATAACACAGATACATAATCCTAGAACAGTCTCCTCATCCTCATCATCATTAAAAGAAAAATCTATATTCTTGTTATGGATATCAAATGGTGAAAATATAGGGTAGGTCGGGAACTGAACTAAATGATCAACCTTTATGAATCTAACAAGAGACTCAGAGTATTCAACATCTAAATCACTCTTCCTTTGGGTGTACTCAGAAAGATGATCAACTTTGAAATCTATATATCGACTCTACACTGGGTTAAAAGTAACATATTCTGCTGCTCTATAAATTTCTCATGCATATTCTCCCAAAAACTAGATGGTGGCTCAGCAACAGAAGTAGAGGGTCCAGAAGTAAAAGGTCTACCAGAAGTAGGTAATGAACTGGAGGGTGCGGTAGAACTCTTACCTCGGAGTCCATCATAAATACTGACACTTTCTCTTCTAATAGGCTTGATAGAATTGAGCCTCTCCTCTGAAAGCTCAGCAACAACTCCAGCACTTTCACACATAGAATAAATCAGAGATGGGAATCCCAATCCCACAAAAGTGCTAGAATGAGTAGTGGCCTTTACAAAATCATAAATAAAACTCCCAACATCAATTGGCTTCCTCTCCTGTATGTTGTAGTTGAGGAAAGCTCTGTCCTTTGTGACCTCACTCAAATGGTTGGATCGAAGGAGGAAAGCAGAAATAAAGTAATGTCAAGCCTTAGAAACACCATTTAGCTTAGAAGATGAAAAATTTACCAGTTTTTCGTTCCGGATCTTCTAAGCTCCAGTACCATCTGTCAATAATCATCTCCAAATCTCCCTCAGATGGAGATAATCCAGAATAATAACACTCGATGTTCGGTGGCAGGTCGTAGAAAACGTTGATTCTCTTTGGAGTAAATCCTACTCCAACTCCTCTCACAAAGATCTTGTAATCTTCAACATCCATAAAATTTGCATAAAATTCCCGAACGATAGAGATAATAGCAACAGCAGCGAAGTAACAGAATTGTTCCCAGTTCATTGGAACGATTGTATCTTCAATCCTTCCACCAGGATTGTAGAAACTCCTCTTCAAAATAATTTTTTTTGTCGTAGCAAAATCATTGTAACGAAAATGTGATGCGGTAGTGGCAAACTTGATACGATCGAAATTTTCTCGTTCTTTCCCTCGCTTAGATTTTAGAGCCATCTAAACGTAAGAGAAAGAAAATGTAAAATAAATTAAAGGATCAAAAGAATAGGCTTATTTAAGCTTTAAAATGCTTAAATAAAGCTTCAAATCCATGGATTAAACTCCAAAAATAAAAAATTTTCAGTTTTGCTCAAAAGTTGAAAAATCCTTGGTGAAAATAAAAAATAAATGGATTAGAAGGTTGATCTGACCTCAAGATGAAGAAATCGAGTGTTTCTAAGCTCAAAAACTCAAAAAACCGGCCTAAAAATGGATCCCTAAGGTTGATTTTTGCAAAAAATCGAAGAAGAAGGGAGCTTAGGCGTCGTTAATGGCGTCGGTGGGTTTAAAAACCCAACTTTCTGGTGTAGGCCGAACCGGTGCTTAGGAGCCGAATTTTGGCGCATAGGCGCCAGACTCGCCTTACCAAAAATTCAATTTAAAAATTGTATTTTGCACTAAAACTTAACTAATTTGACTTCTAATTAGTCACATGAGAGTATTACTCCAATTTCTAACTTCCAAATATTTCCACAAAAAGTTTAAATGATAACATAGATCCAACATTCAAACTTAAGATATAATCAAAGTCTTCAATTCCATTTCACATTTTTCTATTTCAAGTTCAAGAAATTCCAGAAAAAGTACTATAACAAGGTTCAATATTCTACAAACAACACAAACACACTATTTCAAAGCAAATTCACAATCAAACAACACACTTTGAACAATGAAAGCAAACACACAAACTAAATATTTGACTCACTAAAATATAACTCAATCACACCTAGAACACATCAACGATCTATTCATCTCCGAACATTGAATTTCCATCCCTCTCGCAATGAAGTTTGCTAGGCCCGCATGATAGAAAAGCACCGCCCTTGGAAATTTCAAAGTCGTCTTCTCGTCAATCCATTTGTTCTTCGCATACATCACTACTTGAGAATCTTGAAAGGCCGCCATATGATCGAATTGAAGCTTTGTCCGCCATTCCAGGTGCTCAATTTGGTGATACATCTCATGCAGAAGATTTCCATCACTTAGCAATTCCACCTCAATCTTATGTAGATGACTGAATAATTTCTCCAAACTTACAGCAATAAATCCATTGAAATAAGGTTGAGTATCTTTAGAAGACTTATCTCTTATCGCATTTCCATGATCTCCTCTCTCCATTGCTTCCAAACTCTCTTTTCTCCTCCCAAATGAGTTTTTCTAGATGAAATTAAGGTTGCTTAGGGATTGGGGACGAAGGTAGGGTGATTTATAGGAATAATTCGTGTGAAAAACTGAAGATTTTTGGTTTTTGCACGAACTGTAACTGGGGCTCTTAGGAGTCAAAATCTAGCGTCTAGGAACCGGACCAATGAAACACATGTGATATGCTCGCGCTTAGGCGCCAAGTTTGGGTGCCTAGGCGCCAGAACCACGTTCAACTCCGTTTCGCTTATCGTCAAATTTACAAAGTTTCGGTTATAAAATAGGTCTATTAAAATGTTGTGATCAACACACTCACACATCGATTAAGATAAATTCAAATTACAAACAATCACAATTATAATATATGGGTTGCCTCCCACAAAGCGCTTGGTTTAACATCGTCAGCCCAACCTAATAAATTATATTAATCGGGTAGACTTAGTTTGTAAGCCTCCTTGTAAATCAGTTTCATTTCTCCCATATAAGGCTTCGGTCTTAATCCGTTAACTTTAAATATTTTTTCTTTCTTAGGATCTTTAATATCCATAGCTCCATAAAGGTATACTTTCTCAATTATAAATGGTCCAATCCATTTAAATCTTAATTTTCAAGGAAAAAGTCTTAAACGAGTACTAAATAATAATACTTCTTGTCCAGACTCAAATATTTTTCTTGAAATCATTTTATCATGCAATTTCTTCATTCATTCCTTATAACTCTTTACATTTTCATAGGACCCATTTCTTATCTCTTCCATTTCGTTTAGTTGTAACAGTCGTTTCTCTCCTGTAGCATTAAATCATAATTGAACTCCTTTATCACCCAATAAGCTTTATGTTCCAGTTCAACAGGCAAGTGACAATGTTTACCATAAACTAACTGATAAGGTGACATTCCGATAAGTGTCTTATAAGTTGTTCTATAAGCTCATAATGCAGCATCAAGTCTATCAACCCAGTTAGTTCTTTTAGGATTAACTGTCTTCTATAATATTCTTTTAATTTCTCTGTTTGATACTTCATCCATTCCACTTGTTTGTGGGTGACAAGCAGTTTTAATTCTATGTTTAATTCTGAATTTTTCCAGTAATGATTGAATTCTTACATTTCTGAAATGACTTCCCCCATTTGTGATAATTACCCTTAGCATTCCAAATCTTATAAAAATCATTTTTTTAAAATTTCAAAAACATTTGGAATCACAGTTAGGTAAACTATAGCTTCAATCCACTTTGAAACATAATCAACTGCTAATAAAATATAAATCTTTCCAGAAGATGGTATAAAAGGTCCCATAAAGTCTAAACCCCATACATCAAAAATCTTAATTTCTAATATATAGTTTAGAGGCATTTCATCTTTTCTGGATATATTCCCCATTCTTTGACATCGATGATAAGTTTTTACATAGTATCCAAAATCTTTAAATAATGTAGGCCAATAAAATCCAAAATTTAAAATTTTAAACACAGTTTTATCCACTCTAAAGTGTCCTTCAAATTTAGAATCGTGACATTTTTGAATAATTGCAAAAGTTTCTTCATAAGGTACACATATTCGAATCACAAAATCTCTGCCTATTTTAAATAAACGAGGATCTTCCCAAATATATGATTTAGAATCTTTCTTGAATTTCTTAATATATTTTCTATTCAATCCATACGGTAAAATATTGCTAACCAAATAGTTAACTATATCTGCATACCAAGGCATTTTTAATTCTTGAATAACATATAACAGTTCATCAGGGAATTTCTCATTTATATTTTCTTCAGTAATCTTCTCATTATTTTTAATTCTTGATAAATGATCAGCAATTAGGTTGCTAGCTCCTTTTCTGTCCACTATTTGAAAATCAAATTCTTGTAAAAGTAGAACCTATCTTATCGATCTAGGTTTAGCATCCTTTTTAGATATTAAATATTTAATAGTAGAATGATCAATATGTACGATACATTTGGTCCCAAGAAGATAAGGTCTAAATTTATCAATGACATATACTATTGCTAAGAGCTCTTTCTCAGTAGTAGTGTAATTTATTTGAGTTTCATTAAGAATTTTGCTAGTATAATATATAACTTTGAAAATTTTCTCATATTTTTGTCCCAATATAGCTCCAATTGCATAATCACTTGCATCGCACAATAATTCGAAAAGGTTTACTCCGATCGAATGCAACAATGACGAGGTGCGGTGATTAATTTTTCTTTAAGAATATTGAAAGCATTCAGAAAATTTTCAATAAATTCAAACTTAGCTTCTTTTTCTAATAAACGACAAAGAGGTTTAGAAATCTTAGAAAAATCCTTTATATATCTTCTATAAAATCCAGCATGACCCAGAAAACTTCTCACATCAGTAACAGTAGTAAGTGGTTGAAGTTCAGCAATAATTTTTACTTTTGCTAGATCAACTCCATCCCTTTTTGTGAAATTTTATGTCTAAGTACAATTCCTTCTGTGACCATAAACTGACATTTTTCCCAGTTTAGAACCAAATTTGTTTCTTCACATCTTTTTAGAACTTTTGTTATATTTTCCAAGTAAGACACAAAAGTAGTTCCAAAAAAATCTTCCATAAATACTTCAATTATTTTATCAATTAGATCACTAAATATTGACATCATACATCTCTGAAAAGTTACAGATGCATTACATAAACCAAAAGGCATTCTTCTAAAAGCAAATGTTCTATAAGGACTTGTAAATGTTGTTTTCTCTTGGTCCTCAGGAGCAATAGGTAATTGATGATAACCAGAATATCCATGTAAAAAACAGAAATATGAGTGTCTAGCTAATTTATCCATCATCTGATCCAAGAAAGGTAAAGGAAAATGATCCTTTCTAGTGGCATTGTTTAATTTTTGATAATCGATGCAAATTCGCCATCTCGTAACTTGTCTTGTAGGGATTAATTCATTTTTATCTTTAATAATGACAGTTACTCCTTCTTTCTTCGAAACACAATGAATAGGGCTTACCCATTGACTATCTTAAATAGGATAAACAATTCCAGCATCTAACCACTTTAAAATCCCTTTTTTAACAGCCTCTTTCATAATTGGATTCAATCTTCTTTGAGATTCAATAGTAGGTTTACAATTTTCTTCCATTTAAATCTTATGCATACAGATTGAAGGGCTTATTTCTCTTATATCTGCAATAGTCCAACCAAAAGCTTTCTTATAGTTCTTTAGAACTCCAATTAATTTGTTTTCTTGATCTTTGTTTAGTTCTGAAGATATAATCACAGGTAAAGTTAATGAATTTCCAAGAAATGCATACTTTAAATGTGCACGTAACATTTTTAATTCCAGTTTAGGGTCTTTTTCAACAGAGGGTAAAAGTATATCATTTTTAGCTGTGTCTAAAATTTCCCAAATATCATGAATATAATGAGTTTCTTCAAATAAATTTTCTTCTTTCACTTCTTCAATTTCTTCTGTAGTGACTCATTATATAACATAGATTTATCATTTTTTTCTTCAAAAATGACTTTACATTTTTCTTGATAATGCTTTTCAGTTATATAATAAAAAATATCCATCCGATAGCACTTTTCTTTGTCAAGATACCTCATTGATTTCATAACATTAAATGTTATCTCTTGATCATTAACTTTCATTGTTAATTCTCCTTTTTGCACATCAATCATAACACGTACGGTAGCTAGAAAAGGACTCCCTAAAATAATAGGTATTTCTTTATCTTCTTCCATATCTAGTACAATGAAATCTACAGGGAAGATAAATTTATCCACTTTAACAAGAACATCCTCTATAACTCCATTAAGATAAGTAATAGATCGATCAGCTAACTGACGGGTTATAGTGGTGAGAGAAATCTCTCCTAAATCCTACCATCGAAAGATAGAAAATGGCATGAGATTAATACTTGTTCCTAAATCACATAAGGCTTTTCCACAAAATTATTCTCCAATAGCACATGGTATAGTGAAACTTCCAAGTTTTTTAAGTTTCTGAGGTTGTTTCTTTTGAATTATTGCACTACATTCTTCACTTAATGCAACAGTTTAATAAGCTTCAAATTTTTGTTTCTCACTTAAAATATCCTTCCTAAATTTTGCATAACTTAGCATTTGTTCCAAAACTTCAGCAAAAGGAATGTTGATGTTAAGTTTCTTAAAAATCTTAAAGAACTTAGAAAATTGATGGTCAAACGTCCGCTATTTTAGTCTTTGAGGAAAAGGTGGTGGTGGTCTTTCAACTTCCACTTCAATAGGTATTACAGTTTGATCTTTACTTGGAGATAGAGTTTCTTTAGGTTTTTCAATCTCTTCAACCTCTCTCTCTTTTTCCATTTCATTATGAATCTTCTCTTTTAATTCCTTTCCACTTCAAAGTTGAAAAGCTTTTTTTTGTTCATGGTCTTTTCCAATTTCTTTTGGAATAATTTCGATGCTCTAGGAAGTGTTCCTTGAGGTCTGTAATTAATTAAATTAGCAATTTGTCCCATCTGATTCTCAATATTTCGAATAGCAGTGTTTTGACTTTGTAACTGATTACCTAGTTGCAAGATCAATTATTCTAAAGATAACTTTTTCTATTGATTGTTAAAACTAGGAGGATAAGTTGGTCTAAAGTTGGAATTTCCTTGATTGTTCCAATTCCCAGTTGGATTAAATTGATTATTACTCCATTTTTTATGTTCATTATTCCAATTAAAATTAGGGTGATTTTTCGAACCTGGATTATAATAAATTGAATAAGGGTTATTAGTTTTACTAGCAATAGCTAGCAATGTCTCCATTGTTTAAGAATCAGCAATATTTGCAGAATTATCATTACTTACATGCGATACGTTAATAGCAAAATTATCCAATTTCTTAGATATCGCAGCCACTTGTGAAACTAAAATAGAAAAGGCTTCATTGTCTTGAATACTTGCCACTCTTTTAGGATTAACCCTTTTAGAAGGCCATTGAAAATTATCGTTAGCCATTTCTTCAATTAAAGTGTAAGCTTCATCAAATGTCTTAGCCATTAAAGAACCACCAACAACAGCATCTATAATAAATCTTAGTTATCCAATCAGTCCGTTATAAAATGTTTGAATAATTAACCAATCTAGTAAAACATGATGAGGACATTTTCTTAATATTTCTTTAAATCTTTCCCATGTTTCATAAATTGTCTCTCCATCAAATTGCATAAATGAAGTAATATCACTTCTTAATTAAGCAGTTTTAGAAGGAGGAAAATATTTAGCAAGGAATTTTTGTGCCATATACTTGCAAGTTTTAATAGAACCGGTTGCTAATGAGTTAAGCCACATCTTTGCTTTATCTTTTAAGGAAAAAGGAAAGAGTCTAAGCCTAATAGCATCATCAGAAATATTATTATATTTAAAGGTAGCACAAAGTTCTAAGAAACTAGCAAGGTGTAAGTTTGGATCCTCATTTGGTGTTCCTCCAAATTGATTATTTTGAACCATTTGAATAATAGAAGGCTTAAGCTCAAAAGAATTAGCATCTACATCAGTCATTTGAATACTAATATGAAGTTCTTCAGCTGTAGGGTTTGCATAATCCCTTAATGATTTATAAACATTTTGTTCATTAATTTCTATTGGATTATGATTATTGTTATGTAAGTTAGCCATTTCCTGATATTTTTGAATTTTTTTTCCTTTTCTAATTCTTTCAACAGTTTTTTCTAATTTAGAATCAAAAGGTAATAATCTTTCAGATCCAGAACTACGCATAAAAATTAAATAAAAGGAAAAATAAAATAAAATAAAATAAAATCATTTTGGTATTTTTTGTTTTTGTAAATATTTCTATATTTTTAAAGAAATAAAAGTGTATATAAAATATTTTTAATTTGAGAAATCTAAAAATTGTCTTTCACTTCCTTCCTCTACAACGGCGCCAAAAACTTCAACCACGCTTTACGACTTTATGTATATAATAATTTATGGACATAAATTTATATATTTATAATAATTTCGTAAAGTCACAATTTCAAACGCAAGTATACGTATCGTTTCAAGTAATACAAGGCTCTATTAGAGTCCTGGTTATCGATCCCACAGGAAAGATTAATTTAAAAAATTAATAGATTTTCAAATTAAAAGTAATTATAATTTTTATTTCTTTTCAAAATTTAGATTTTAAATTTAATGAAATTTCTACTAGATGTAAGTAAAGCAGCAAAAAAATAAAGGTTAATGCAAGTATAAATAAAATAACTTTCTCCTTTTCAACTAATCCAAGATTTTTCAAGATAACTATCATTCGTGGAGAACTTGAGATTATGGTATTGCGCTGAATAGAAGCAATCATATTCTTTACCTTTGCTCAATAGTATAAAGAACATTGGCTAATCTATAGATTGGTCCATGATGTATTATTAGTAGAGTGGGTTAATTTAGGCTCACACTTCTAGATGTCCAAGGGTGGCTATGGTCGGCCCTACTAGTGACCCATTCTCTTTCTATAAACCAAATTATTAGAATTTAGTCTGTCACTCTAAAAACTAATCAATTCTACGCCCAATAAAAAAATATCTCCCTATTTATTTGCACTTCACCATCAATAACCCACTCAAGGCCTTCAATTACCTAAGGATTCATGTGATATTTACTAGTTATGAACTCAACTCCAGATAGGTCTCAGAATTCTTCGACAGGTTTTAACAATTTAAATGACCAGTTAAAAAAGTAAATTAAGATAAGGTATGAATATCATCGCAATAATTTTAAAAATTTAAGTTAAGTTCTCTAACGAAATCAAATTATTTTATTATCTTTTCATTGTTGAATGAAGAAAGAAAAGTAACTACTCAGAATACATTGAATTCACACCACAAAACATATTTATAAAACTTTGAACCAAGTTACAAATACTTATCTGGAATGTTCCTTCAAGTGATCTTTTGACTCATACTGATTCCAATACAAGGTACAAGACTTCAAAAACACCAACACTTACAAACTCTCACTTACTACTCAAGGAATTGAGTAGTAACACTCAAAATAACTAAAATAAAATCACTAAATACTTAAGAAAAAAACATGTTGGCTCTCTAAAACTATCTCCGGATGCTGGAGATCTAGTGGGGTCCGGGTTCTCTGTAGAAATGTCTCCTATTTATAGAGCTTCAAAAATGACCATGGGTTGCTTAAGGCACTTCTTCAAAATTCGTCCAAATTAAATGAATCTTCTAGAAAGTAACTATGGCGCCTAGGCGCCGGGATCTGGCTCCTAGGTGCCGGACTCCGTGACCAAGTCTTCTTCACTTTGGATCGCACCTCTTCACGATTAAAACTGTTTTCTTGTGTCCAGATGCATTGTATCACATGTCCTATGTATTAGGAGTAACTTCCAGTCTTCTAGAAGGTCTGATAACCGCTTAACACCTATTGACCTCATTTTTAATGAGGTCTTCTTTTCTCTCTTTAGTACTTAGGATCTAGCCTTAGGCTTTTCCTTTGACTATCCTAGAGGATTAGAATTGGGACCCACCACCTAGAAATTCAAACCACTTCTTAACTCCCTGCAAACTCCACTAACTTGATTGTAGACCCCTAATCACCTAGAGGGTTGAAATCAAATGTGGAAGTTCTGAGGATGAGTTCCTATAAGACTCTTTGGCCTTAGGACCGCTCACAGGTGGCCCAGTGCAGTGAGGGATGACTTACACACACCTTACACTTGTACACTACACTTTCACACACCTCCTAAAACAACACCCATACCCAACTTGACCTCCTGACTCATGAAGGTGATTCACATGAATGGTCCTTAACCCCTAAGCCCTTGGCTAAGACGGTTAGGAACTACATAGTGAATGCCTCAAATGTGTCCCTTCATGGCTCATGTGGGCTTGATATGGCTTCATGGCTCAACCAAAATGATTTCATTCCACTTACATTCACCCAATCTTCAATTTTTCAAATTTTTAATTTTTGACCACCTGGGCCGCCGGAAAACGCCATGGCCGAGACATGGGGAGGAGCCAAACTTTAGAATTCCACCTTGCTGAGTTGCTCCATGCCCAATGGCCACCATGGCTGTTCTTCCCTTGACCTAAGCAGCTGATCCCAAGTCCTAACTCCCCCTGGGAGGCCCTCTAGCCTCTCTTATTTAAACCCCACCCCTCTCGGCCATGGAAGAGATGTTGAATCAACCTTAAGGAAACTCTGCCAAAATCACTCCAGACTCTCCCCACACCAGACCACTTGATCCCCACTCGTCCTCCCGCCTCTAATCCCCACTAATTGAGCTCGATTTTGGAGCTCAATTCTCAGGCTAGAACAGAACATTCCCAAATCCTCCACCAAAGTCAAATTAAACTCACCTACACCTACACAAGGTCAAGAGGAGAAGTTCCCCAGTGAAAGCTCCCTCTCCAGGCCACCCATACGTTCCGGACTCCAAAGATTTAAATCGGGCTTGGTCGAAATCATGCCGGAAAATTCATCGGGCCGGAGACTTCATGCGGAGCTTGCTTGGACCCGATCGTAGGTGACACAACCCTCGGATCGAAGCCACACTTCTGCGAGCAAAGGTATGGTCTCACTCTTCTTCCCGAGCTTCTGAACATTCTCCATTTTATTGAATCAATTTCATGCTACATAAACTATATGGATGTGTTTGTCTCTTCAAGATGAATCCATAGAGCACAAGAACACGAAAATCTGTTGAGAAATGAGTGAGTTCTTAGGGTTTTAGTGTGGACGGTTCTCGGGCTAGGAGGCTCGGGGATGATGAACGGATGCCGTTCATTCAATACACGCGCGGATGGACGACTCAGATCAGGTCGGATCAGCAGATGATATGCGGAAGGCGGGACCCGGGCTGCTGACTCAAGTGGCGGCGTAGAATGGGAGCGCGCCGCGTGGTCGTTCGGAGATGCCGAGGATGACGGGCGCCGCGGCTGGATAAGTAGGAAAATAGGCATTTTCTTATTTATTTAATTCCCTAAACTTCAAAAATACATAACTTTGTGTAAAAAAATCAAAAAAATAAAATAAAAATACCCTCTTGCTCAGTGAACAAAGGAGAATAATGTGGAAAAGAAATCATTTAATTTCATTGAGTATTTGGTTTTTAATAATTTATATACGCTCTGCACTATTTCAATTCTCCATGCATGTATACAATTCACCATGGCATGAGACCATAGGGCTTTTGAAGCCTCTGAATTTGGGAACATTCACGAATTTTCCAAAGTCAGAGGCCACCCCTATGAAGAGTTATTGATTTTTCAATTCTAGGTCACTATTTTGAATATTTTAATTCCAATAATTACATGTTGTGAAATAAATTCTAGAAAAATTTGGTGATCTTTCTTATGACCAGAGGACCCTAGGAAAAATAGGTTTTGAATTAATCCACTTGGAATGACCCTAATTGGCTTAAATACCCAAAATAGAAACTTAATTAATTAGAGCTAATCATACATCAAATTGACTTGAAATCAATTCTCCACGACCTTTAGGATCGGAGGAACCCACCATAAAAATTTGAGGTTAATTGGACTTGGTTAGCCTACCAAATGGGTTGATTAAGCCATTTAGCCAATTTAAACTTTAAAAATTCATAACTTTCAAAATACTTTTCAAAAATTCACCAAATTGGTTTTGGAGCCTCTCTGATATTAGGGGAATTTAAGAAAATTAAAACTGTAATTTTCTAAAAAAGTTATTTTTTTGCATTATTTTAATATTTTTGATAATTAAAAAATAATAAAAATCACAAAAATAATAAAATTCATCAAAATGTTATATTTTGAATTTTAATCACTTAGGAACAAATCACATATTTTTCTTAGGTCTCTATGATGAGATATTAAATTTTAAAGCCCTAGGGTAATTTTAAAATTAAAAAAAATGTCTTTTCTAGCATTTCCACTAATATAATTCTAATAAATAAAAAAAAATCAGAAAATTACAAAAACTGGTTCTTTGGCTTTCTTGTTATCAGAGAGATTTTTGAAAAATATAAAATTCTATTTTCAATCTTTATTTTATTTTTAAATTAATTAATACTCCAAAACTCAAAATAATTATAATAAAAATAATATAATTCAAAAAATCACCAAAATTGGTCCAAGTAGTCCTCTAGTCATTAGGAATGTCCCATAATTTTCTTAAGGACAAAAAATTTCCCTTGGTCATGTTGTTGAATTTTCCTTTGAAAATCCTCATTTTTCCACAAAAATAATTATATAAATAAATTAAATGCAGAAAAATCACATTTTCTCCTCTAATGTCTTGATTGACATATGAGTGAAGTTACATAAAAATTTTAAATTCATTTAAGCTCAATTTAGTGAGTTATGGAATTAGTAAGCATAAAGGGCAAAATGGTAATTAAAATTTTAACCTATAATTAAAAATTTTAGGTTTAATTAAAAGGATGGGTAAAATATTTGATACTAAGTTGATTTTGGATGTTTGAAACTTAGGTAATTAAAGGGTAGAAACCTTCGTAATAATTTGAAAGTAATCAAAATAAACCTTAATTAAATAATTAATTAAATCTTGAAGAATAATAAAAAAAATTAGAATTATTAAAATAGGGATATTATTAGGAAGAAATTTATTCTTTAATCTAAGAATCCCTAAATTAATCACCTCAATAATATTCAATTCCTAATTAAAATGATAATCCAAATTCAAAACTTAAAATGCTTAATCATTAAATTAAATTAAAATTAAAACATTTAAATTAAATCTTTTTAAAATTTCAATTAAATTAATACTTTAACAATTAAAATTAAATCATCCCTAAAACATAAAAAAAAATATATTAAATTAAAATTAAAATAATAAAATTAAATTAAAATTTAAATTAGATTAAAATTAAAATGAAATTGAATTAAATTAAATCAAATTAAAATTTAAATTAAATTAAATTAAATTAAATCACATTAAATTAAATTAAATTAAAACATATTAAATTACATTAAATTAATAATAAAAATAGTAAATAAAATCAAGTTAAAATAAAATTAAAATTAAACTAAATAAATAAAATTAAATTAAAAATTAAAACTAAACCAAACCAAATTAAATTAAATTAAATTAAATTAAATTAAATTGAATTAAATATAACATCACTTAAGACATAAAGAATTCAAAAATAAATCTAAAATAACTTGAACAACTATTCGAACTTAAACCCATTAATTGAAATTAAATTGAATTACAAATCACTTGAACATCGATTTGCCCTCAAAAGCTCTTGTTGTCATAACTCCTAAATGAAGTGTTAAGTGAAGTGTTACTTCACTCATAGGATATTCAAATGTCATAGTTCCATCGAGCGAAGATAACAAAACTTGAACTCCTGGATGATTGATTCATTGTATAATTAAATTCTCTTGGACTTAAAATAATCCTAAAAGTATTGAAAAGATGTTTAAGATTTGTCTTAAGCACTTTCTCAGTACGATATGATGTTTATAGGAACAATTGAACTTAATTGTTCTTTGATGAAGAAAATCGTCCTTAAACCAAAACACAAGAACCTAGACGTCATAGGAGATGACTAGTTATAGGAGTAGGACCTTGGTAGAAAACCATAACCCTTCCCTTAGCTTTACCTAGGAACTTGCTTTAAATGCTTAAATATTCTAAATTGTGTTTATGTGCGGCACGGGATGACGGGAAGATCCTCCAGGAGTACACTTTTATTTTATTGCAATTTACTTATTGCAATTTACTTAATCGCATCGCACTTACTTTTCTTGCATGATAAACAACTGTTGCATGAAAACCCACACCTTTAGGATAGTCCTTGAAACTGAAACCAAAACTAAATTAAAAGTCATTACAAGATAAAATTCACCGCCACAACATTTCAAAATATAAAACAACTTAAAATTTAATCACAAACAGAAGAACAAAACTACATTTATAACTAAATTAAAACGTCTTGTTGGATGATCGGGAATACCTCAGATGATGTAACCTACGTGTTGCTAACGGGATTTCTCACGGTCTAAATTAAAGTGTGGAACTCATTTAGTTGAGTTTAGCAAATTCATCTGGACTAAGTGAATCCGATAAAAATAACGATGCCAGAAGGATGGAACGCGTGGGATCTTAACCGGTGTTGTTATAATCAACTTTAAGATTTGTTTTAATTAAAACATAAAAAACACTTGGACTTTAAGATTTCTAAAACCAAACTCTTCTCTTCTCTTTTGATTACAATCTTCTAAAACTAAACCCTCTGCAACAACAAGGAGCTCGGAGCATCGTGGGCAGCACGACCATCATCATCAGCAAAACCTGAGTCTATTTCAGCAAAACTTTCTTAGAACTAAATAACCAAGCCATAGGATTTTGAGGTAGTTTGCCTAGTGCAACATAAATCCTCAAACTTTTGTTAGGCATTTGCATTGTAAATTAAGCCCTAACCGGTCTTAGGACTCCGAGGTAGTCGTTTGGTACGACATAAACCCTCACATCTCCAAGGCTATTTGTATGGTCATGTCATATGAATATAAGTCCTAATTAATTAAAATTGGAAAGATCAAAACATTAAATAAACATTAGGACTTTCCTAAATTCAAGTCAAATAATAGGATAGTCGGGAAATTACCGAAGTTCGCTTCGAATTTGTAACTTCTCCTACCGTTCTTCCTTTGAATTCCCAAAACAAAATGTTCCAAACTTGATCCATTCCCTATTGAAATTCCAAAATTCAATCCCTTGAAAACTTTAACTTCGAGATTCTTGAGAGCGGAACTATCGATTATTATCGAGAGTTTTCTTAGGTGATTCTTGTCACTTAAGATGTAATTAACTATAGGGGCTTGCCCTTATAGGGAATTTTAAGAACCGAGGTAATATAAACCCTGCTTAATTCATTTATATTAAGCAGGAAAATTTGTCGGCTTATAAAATTGGTTCGCAGACCAAACGGATGTCACAAATCTCCTAGTTTATTTAACCGAGCCCCATCATTAAGCAGTGTGTCTATTCTTCGGGATAAATACACAGTTTGTGATGCGGCGCTCGTTTATATGAACTATCTGGGATGTGAGGTCGGTTTAATTTCATATCTTAAAATTATTTTCAAAATTAAATACTAATTTCTAAATCATATATATATATTTAAATTAAAATTAAAACCTAAAAATATGCGGACAACACCGTCAGAATAACTGCCCAAAGTCGTCAAAAAAATTAATTGCTTTAGTATCGAACTAGCACTTAGGCGCCACATTCTAGCGTCAAACCTATAATTTTGGCAACTTTGCTTTTTAGCTCTATTTTTGCTCCTTTTTACTCCTTTCTCCTTCTTGAACTCTTTTTTCTATCACTTATATCCAAAAATATAAAAATACCTTTCATTAAAGCATAATATCCTTAAAAATTGAATCATAAATAAGGCATAAAAATAGGTACTTCTTAAGTGGTTTAGTATTGCATTTATTCAGAAGGATCATCCAGAAAAACTTAAAGATCCTGGTAGTTTTACTATCCCGTGTGCTACAGGTGAAAAATTTCTCGGAAGAGCCGTATGTGATATGGGAGCTAGTATTAATCTTATGCCTTTATCATCTTTCAAAAGGTTGGGAATATGAGAAATTTCTCCTACATCTGTGACTCTTCAGTTGGTCGATCATTCTATTACTTACCCTAAAGGAGTGGCAGAAGATGTGTTAGTGAAAGTGGATAAAATTATCTTTCCTATGGATTTTATTGTACTTGATATGAAGGAAGATATAGAAATTCCAATCATTTTGGGAAAACCATTCCCTGCTATTAGGAGAGCAGTGATTGATGTTCAAAAAGGAGAATTAACTATGAGGGTTAATGATCAAGAGGTGACCTTTAAAATTTTAAAATCTATGAAGTATCCCTCAATGGCAAAAGATGATGAATGTTTTAGGATGGAGTTATGTGAATATTTGAGAAAGGATCTTTTTGAAAATATAATTGAAAAAGAAGTGGAGTGTGAAAATATGTTTGAAGAAGGAATTGAAAATGACGAAAATTTAGATTGTATGAAGAATGAAGATTTGGAGTATGTTCAGGAGAGATTTGAAGTATTAGACACTATGGAAGGTGGAGATAAAAGCTTAATTCCATCTATAATAAAACCTCATGAACTTGAGATGAAAATTCTCCCTAATCATATGAAGTGTATGTTTTTAGGAGAATCATCTACCCTGCCAGTTATTGTATTTTTGGATTTAAACGAATATCAAGAACAAAAATTGTTGGAAATTTTAAAAAGATACAAAAAGCCTTTTGGATGGACTTTATCAGATATTAAAGGAATTAGTCCTTCGATTTGTATGCACAGGATTTTATTAGATGAAGAACATAAATCGAGAGTTAATCCGCAGAGGAGATTGAATCCAATAATGAAAGAAGTTGTTAAGAAGAAGATTTTAAAATGGCTGGTTGCTGGAATTATTTATCCTATTTCGGATAGGGCTTGGGTGAGTCCAATACGTTGTGTACCAAAAAAGGGAGAAGTGACTATTGAAGTGAATGAATGGAATGAAATTATACCCAAAAGACAAATTAATGGATGGCTAATTTGTATTGAATATAGGAAATTAAATGCCGCCACCCGAAAGATCACTTTCCTCTTCCTTTTCTAGATCAAATGCTGGATAGACTTGCTGGACACAAGTACTACTACTTTCTGAATGGATATACTGGTTATCATCAAATACCTTTTGCTCCTAAAGATCAAGAAAAGATAACATTTACTAGCCCTTATGGAACTTTGCTTTTCAAAGAACGTCTTTTGGACTGTGTAATGCATCTGCAACGTTTCAAAGATGTACGATGTTTATCTTCAACAGTACGATAAATAATGGATAAGAAGTTTTTCATGGATGATTTTTTTGTATTCGGGACATCATTTGAAATATTTTTGGAAAACTTAGCAAAAGTTTTGGAGCTTTGTGAGAAAAAAAATTTAGTTCTTAATTGGGAGAAATGTCAATTTATGGTTGTAGGAGGAATTCTGCTTGGGCATAAAATTTTTGAATTTGGTATGGAGGTCGACCCTGTTAAAATTCGAGTGATTGAGAGATTGCCACCACACACTACCGTGAGAGAGGTGAGGAGTTTCTTAGGAAATGTTGGATTTTACAGGCGATATATTAAAGATTTTTCTAAAATTACCAAACCTTTGTGCCAAATTCTAGAAAATGATAGAAAATTTGATTTTAATGATGAATTTTTGTATTTTTTTTAATTATTGAGGAGAAATTAATCACTGCACCTGTAATTGTTTCACCTAATTTGGAGAAACCATTTGAACTTATGTTTGATGCTAGTGGTTAGGCTATCGGAGTAGCATTGGGGTAGAGGCATGATAAAGTTTTCAAAGTCATTTATTATTCTAGTAAAACTCTTATTGAAGCTCAAATTAATTATACCACTACTAAAAGAGAGTTATTAGCTATAGTATTTGCTTTTGAAAAGTTTAGAACTTATTTAATTGGAGCTAAAAGTATTTTGCATACGAACCATTCAGCTATAAAATATTTAATGCTAAAGAAGGACGCCAAATCTAGATTGATTAGATGAATACTTCTTCTACAAGAATTTGATTTTATGATAGTAGATCGGAAGGGATCTGATAACCAAATAGCTGATCATTTGTCGAGATTAGAGTATGATAAATTATTTTAATTTGAGAAGGAAGTTACAAAAACATTCCATGATGAACAACTTTATACTATTATGGGAAGAAATTATCCTTGATATGCTGATATTGTGAATTATATTGTGAGTGATATTGTACCACCTGATTTAACAATGCACAAAAAAAGTTTAAATATGATGCAAAATTTTAATTTTGGGATGAGCCCTATCTATATAAATAGTGTAAGGATCTGATTATTAGGAGATGTGTGCCACAGGAAAAAACAAATTTAATTATTCAACGATGTCATGATTCTGAATTTGGAGGTCATTTCGGTGTTGATAAAACTGCTTTTAAGATTTTACAATCTAGATTTTTTTGGCCTACTCTTTTTAAGAATGTATACAAATATATTAAATCATGTGATCGATGTCAGAGAGTAGGTAATATCTCTAAAAGAAATGAAATGCCTCTAAACTATAATTTGGAAGTTGAAATTTTTGATGTATGGGGATTAGATTTTATGGGACCATTTACTAATTCATTTGGGAATTTATATATACTGGTTAAAGTTGATTATGTCTCGAAATGGATTGAAGCTATTGCTTTACCTAGATGTGATGCTCAGAGTGTTTCAAAATTTTTAAAGAAAAATATATTTGTGAGATATGGAATGCCGAGAGTGATTATAACTGATGGCAGATCCTATTTCAGGAATAATCAAATTAAGAGATTGATTGAGAAATATAAAATTATTCATAGAATCTCTACTTCCCAGACTAGTGGTTTAGTAGAAGTGTCTAATCGTGAAATTAAAAGAATTTTGGAGAAAACTGTGGATATTTACAAATTAGATTGGTCCGCTTGATTAGATACTGCATTATGGGCTTATAGGACTGCTTTTAAGACCTCTATTGGAATGTCTCCTTATAGACTAGTGTTAAAAAAAGCATATTGGGTGATAAAAGAGTTGAATTTTAACTTGAAAATTGCTAGAGAGAAGAGATTTATACGATTGAATGAATTGGAAGAAATTAGAAATGCATCTTATCACAATGACAAAATCTATAAAAAGAGAATGAAATTTTGGCATGATCAGAAGATATTGAAAAGGAAATTTGAACTTGGACAGAAAGTTTTGTTATACAACACAAGATTGAAATTATTTCCTGGAAAGCTCAAGTCTAGATGGTTTGGACCTTTTACAGTTGTAAAAGTTCATTCTTTTGGAGCTGTTAATATTGAGGATCCTAATACTGGAAAGATTTTTAAAGTTAATGGGCATCGATTAAAGCCTTACTTTGAAGGGTTTTAACCTGACTTCAAAGAGGTTTTAACACTGAGTCATCTCGACTAACTGAATGGTTTGTCGGGCTGACGACGTTAAACCAAGCGCTTTATGGGAGGCAACCAATATGTATCTTTGTGGTGTGTTTGCTTCTTTGTTGTAGTTGTGCTTTTAGATAGTTATTTTGGAATCCTAATCATTCCTAAATGCTTTTTAAATTTAATAAATATTGGATCGAATTGAGATATTGGAATATTTCGGGCCAAACAAAGTTCGATGAAATTTTTGACCACTGGCGCCGCCGGCGCCCAAGTGCAGACTGTATGCTAAACTTCAGGATTTGAACGCCGCTGGCGCCCTATTAAGGACCGCCGGTGTCCAAATCCTAGTGACGGTTATTGGAGTTTAAAAATTTGATTTTTGGCAGTTTTAAGCGAGATCTTCTTCCTTATAACCACCAAAACTGCATTTTAACCTCTAACCACCAGAAAAACAAAAACTTCCTTTCCCAATTCGCATCCCATGGATTCCTACTCCATAGAACCCGCTCGATCTCGCATTTTCAACCGACGAAAGTTTATTAGTTTTGAGGTGCAGTGATTATTCACCAAGATGATGATGAAGAGGAGGATTATCAAGGAGAGAGGCTTTATTAATCGAGGTTTGGATAATCCTACTGCAAGAGTTGAAGAGATAATAAAGAAAAAGGCATTGGGAAGTGCTATGTTACACTACCCTTACCGTAGTCGTTTCGATTGTGAAGGAATTCTATGCAAATCTTCATGGGATCAACCAAGGATTCGTCTATGTGTGAGGTAGGTTTGTGCAATTCACTCTTGCGAGAATTAAGAATGTACCTATCTGCCACTATTCCAATTTTAATGCGACAAGCGATGATATGAATGAAGTTTATCGTTATTTGATGGATGAAAATGAAGATTGGGAAGTAAGAGACAATGGATATATTAGTTTCTCTTATGCATCTTTAAATCCGATGTTAAGGCAGTGACATTATTTTATTTTGGCGAGGTTATTTCCAACTTTGAAGATTAGTAAAGTAACCAAGGAAAGTGCTATTTAAAATTTTTGTATTCACACTGGAAGGCCGATTGATATTGGAAACATAATTGTGAAATCTGTTTTTGTATTGATAGTTCATGGACATAAATATGGGCTTGGACACCCGTCCACCATATTTCTGTTGTGTAGCCTATCACAAATTCCATATGAGAGTTGGGAAATGGTTTTTCTTCCCTAGAGGCCTACTGATCAAACTAATCTTTATGACTACAAACAGTAGGAGATGAAGGTGATATGGATCTACTTGCATATCAACCAACTGAGACTCCACAACCCATTCAGCCTTACTTTCCTGAAAGTTCTAGAGTGATACTGAAGAAAATCAAGCAGTTGTAAAAAGAGGTACAGAATGTTTTGAATGCCATTAATAACATTTCTGATTTATTTGATCACATAGACTGGAGGATGAAGGAATAATTTGATCACACTGGTCAGATTGAAATGGGCCTGATTAATCTGTTGAAGAAGAATGTTATGATTGCAAGGATTCATCTAATGAATTCCCATTTCGTCCCGTCTACAATTTTTTCCTGCATCGTCAATCTATTAGAGATATTAGAGAAGAAGATAGTTCGGAGACTGATGAGGAGTGACTACTGGATTCTGCTTGTGCTTGATGTGTGTTTGCTTTGCTTTGCTTAATTTTGTTTGGTGTGTTTAGTATTTGCTTTGGTTTGCTTTGTGGTATGCATTTGGATTTACTATGCTTAATTTCATTTTGAGTGCTTAGATTTTAGTGTTTGCTTATCGCAGTGTACTTGCAACACTAAAAATCTATGGGTCGTTGATTTGATTTAATAAACATGTTAGTGTTTATGTTGTAATGTGGATTATATATATATAAGTGTTGTTTTGTGTTGTTTGTGTAAGAATTGTGTTAGTTATTGCTTGTGTGATGAAATAGATGCTTAATAAAGTGTTAAATGTCATTGTCGAGGACGAAAAGATTGAAATTACAAAAAATTTTTGGACCCAAATAATTTTTTGCACTAGCGCCTCCGGTGCCCAAATACAAAGACTTTGGCTGATTGGATTAAATATAGCACTGCCGGTGCCCGAATACAGAAAAAGGCCAAAACCCTTATATTTCGTAATTTTGACCCTAGGACTCATGAATTTCTCCCTTACTTTCATCTTCCTCCTCCATTTTCTTAAATTTGAAGGACTAGGGCTTCCTAGAAAGTGGATTTGAAGCGATTTCAAGGCTTTTCGAGACCGGATCTACGCTTCTCTTGGTAAGAGCTTCACTTTGAGTTAAAAATTTTTAATTTTTACTAAAGAAATCTCTCAATTGCTTCGATTGGAATCGTAGGATTTTTGATGAAATTTTGGGATTTCTTATGATGAAATTTGCTCTTACTTGTTTAGAATAGTATTTGGAGTTTGCTACATTATGGATTTGAAATTTGTTAGAATTTTCTTACAACTTTTAGAAATTCACATGGCTCGAAGGATGAGTAAGGGGAAGAGAAAATTTGATTATGATGAAGAAAAAATTGTCAATATCAAGGCGAAATTTCATTTTAATTCTCACCTTTACAATAAGAAGTGTATTTAGGATCGAGCTTTTGACAATCCTGGTGGATCTATTGAACAGTTAATTACAGATTGGAAATGGGTAATATTTTGTTATTTTACTGCAAATGCTGTTTTGGATGTTGTAAGAGAATTCTATGCAAACTTGCCTTGGACTGAGACAGAATATCTTCTAGTTTGAAGAAAAATGGTTGAATTTACCCCTCAGCATATCAATGCATTTTATTAGACTTGGGAACCTTCTGTATGTGAATTTGAAAATTTTGATACCTGAGAAGCGAATTTGAAGGAAGTTATTGCTTTTCTGACAGACGGAAAAGGGGAATGGAATGTGAGTAAAAAACATATGATTATATTCCCTGCTTCGAAGTTAAATGTTGCATCAAAAGTCTGGAACTATTTCATCTCTGCAAGACTGTTTGCTTCTTATCACCATAGTGAAGTTACAAGGGATAGAGCAATTTTGAATAATTGTATTCAGACTATGAAGAATATTAAAATTGGAGCTATTATCTTCAAGAACATTCAGTCTATTTCTAGAGAAGAGACCACTGGAGGATTAGGACATCCTGCACTGATTCATGCCCTGTGTGTACAGTCTAGAGTAGAATTCAATAGTTCTGAAGAGGTAGCTATACCACTGAGACCGATTACTAAGACTATCATTCATACATATGAGTCTCATGTGGGAGCATGAGATGAGAGTAGGAGTACTGATATTCATACTACGAGTTACGACATTCCTTCTACGTCTGAGCCCCCTACATTATAAGATACTATGGAGCAGTTGAGATCACAGAGTGATAGTATGGATAGACTTCATGGTAGAATGTATTTGTTTGAGGCTAGAAGTGATGTGAATGAGGATTATATGAGAAGAAGAGTTAAGTATGATATTGCCTATCATGACGCCAAGGTCAGATTCATGAGGGGGGAGACTGATGTGATATTCCCTACTTGCCCCAGCTATACACCGTACAGACCTGGTCTTGCTGACCCTACTGATGAAGCTGGTGATGAAGAGTGGTAGTTTGTCTGTTTTTGTTTCTATTTTTCTTTTTATGTGTTGTGTTTTTGTGATGTAGTATTTATTTACTTTCTATGTGATGTGTGAGTCTGTTGATGTACTGTAGTGTTGTAATGAAATGTTGAAATTGTTAAATGAAATGTGTAGTGGTGTGATAGCTTGTTTAGTAGTTGTGGTGTTTTGTTTATATGTTTAAAGTTGATATCTCTTTACCCTGCAAATGTTTAAAAATTTTATATCATTGTTACTAACTGTTTCATACCTGCTAGCTGTATATTTTGACTAATACCAGATGGCTTTTGAAGATTTCAAGATCCCCACACAAAAAGGTTAGTTTCTTTTACTCTCTAATATTTCAAATTTATTGAAAAATTTAAGTTTGGGAGAGGGTAGAAAAATATTAACTCTTATTTGTTCTCAATTATTATATTTTCAAAAACTATTAGCCAAACTTCTGGCAGTTGAACCTCACTTTTGATAACTATAACTTTTTATTTCAGTTCAATATTATGGAAGGATTGGATGAAAGATTTTAGTAATAAAGGTTAATTTTATAGGGGTAAGATATTTGGTATGAAAGGATTTGATTATAGTTAACTATTTAAAGTAAATAAATTTGTATTTTTGAAATGTTAAAAGACTTAAAGTATTATGTGTTAAGAAGAGATTGTGACTTTTGATGGTGATTGAATTATATGGATCGCATGTCGTCGCCGTCAATTCCTGTATCATGTTAATGTCAAGGAGTCACCACTCTCTTTCTCTATCTATCGCCTAATTCTTATCCTACCTAGACTTATTGTCAGAAGTCTTTGGAGGATTTGAAGAAGGATTAATCATGATAGAGATTGAGAGAAAAAGTGATCAAATGATAATCTCATATAATAAGTCTTCAAGTTGTGTAATTACTGAAGTTTTTCGTATGAGAAAATCATTTGAAGTTTTTGGATAACCAGAGAGGTCTTGTAAGTGAAATACCTATCCTGAGTTCTTTAATCCCCTATAGGAGCAAGCTTCTATAGTTAATCACATCCTGAGCAATTAATACTGCCTAGTAAAACTCCCGATTAAGGTTAACGTTTATCCTTGAAAAAGTGTAAGTGTTGTTGTGGCAGTGCATTTCTGAAGAATCAATACTACCAGAAATTTTGTTTATGTTGGGTGTATGTCGTTGTTTTGTTATGTTTTATTTTGTAATGTCATTTTGTCATTTTGTATGTCATGACATATGTTATGTCGGGATGTCGTAGTTTATATTTCATGTCGTAATGTCATTTTTATTGCATTTTGTTTTGTCATGATGTCGTGGTGTCATTTTGTCAAGCAGTTATATTGTCATGATGATATTGTCTTGGTTTTATCCTTGTTTTCTTTGTTTTAATTTCATCATTCTTTTGTGTTTGTTAAGGTCATTTTGTCGTCGTTATGTTTCATTGTCATTCCGTTTGATTTATCATTATTTTTTCTGGTTTTGTTATTTTGACTTGTTGTTTGTTTTGGAAGTGTTGGTTTAAATATTATGTCAATGTCAATGTCAATGTCAATGATTTTGTCGTGTTATGTCTAGTGTCGATTTTTTATATCATGTCATGTGTTATGTCAGATATCATAGTTTGTATGTCATGTCATGTCATAATGTGATGTCCTAATGTCATAAAATGTTGTGATTAATATCTCGATTTGTCATGAGATATTTTATCTCCTATAAGAAGATGTCGTTATTATGCCGTGAGATACCTTCTATGATGTCAAGAAGATATCATTATTTATTTATCTTTGTTATTTTTTTTATGATTCCCTTTTGTTCTAAATTTTAATTTTGTGGTGTCATGTCATTTTGTCATGTCCTAATATGAATCATAATATCATGTCATTTTATGTCATGTCTTAATGTGATGTCGCAATGTCATAAGATGCCTTGACTAATATCTCGATCTAATATCTCGATTTGTCATGAGATATTATATCTCCTATAAGAAGATGTCGTTATTATGCCGTGAGATACCTTCTATGATGTCAAGAAAATATCATTATTTATTTATTTTTGTTATTTTATTTATGATTTCCTTTTGTTTTAAGTTTTGTTTCTATCATGTCATTTTGTTATGTATTTATTTTTGTTTAGTGTTATGTCATCATTTTATTGTGGTATAGAAATGTCATCGTATGTTTTTGTTAATGTTGATGTTATGTTGATGTCAATGTTAATGATTTTGTCATTTTATTTCAGATTTCGTGGCTAACCTAAAAGTTCAGTTGTCTTTGTTGTCATGTCATTTTCATTTTGTTGTTTGTAGAAAGTTTAGATTTTGTAGCTATCCTAAATGTCCTGGTTTTGTCATCAATGTTCCTTCGTTGATGTCCTGCAAAACAGAGTTAGCACACCCTATAACATGCAAAGAAAATCTAAACGAAACTTCATGTCTTCATCATGCAAGAAAAATAAAGTTAGAAATAATGTCATATCAAGATATTTAGATTACCTGGTCAAAGTTTCTTTTGATCCAGAGTTGTCGGATGTCCGAGTTTGGTTGAAATGTCAATTTAGGTATATGTCAGTTTATGTTGAAATTTTTGTTGTCTTGAATATTGATTTGGGTTGGATTGTCAATTTTTAAATTTATGTCGAGTTAAGTTCAATGTGGGTCGAACTTTAGGAATTATGCAGTTTTATGTCGAGATATATTGAGGTTGGTTTGAAATGTCGTTTAATGTCATTTAATGTCGGTGTTTACTAAATTTGGTTTCAAATGTCGATTAAAGTTGGTTGGTGTCGGTGTTTGTCGAATTTCATTTGAAATGTCAATTAACGTCGGTTAATGTCAGTGTTTGTTAAATTTGATTTAAAATGTCGGTTAATCTTAAATTATGTTTGAAATGTTAATTAATGTCAAATTATGTTTGATTATGTTTGGAATGTTGATTAATGTCGAACTATGTTGAGTTTCATTTGAAATATCAGATTTATGTCAATTTTTTTGAGTTTTGTTTGGAAAGTTGGATTTATGTCGAATTTGTTGAGTTTTGTTTGGAATGTCGAATTTATGTCGGTTATGTCGATTTATGTTTGTAATGTCGGAATTATGTTGATTTGAGTTCAATTTTGTCCATTTAGGTTCAATTTGGGTTGAACCTAAGATTTATGTCGATTTAGGTTCAATTTGGGTCAATTTGGGTTGAACCTAAGGTTTATGTCGACTTTTGTCTGTTTAAATTTGGTTTCAGGTTTTGATCTTGATTTGAGTTTAGTTATGGGTTTTATATCGATTTGGGTTTGGTTTTGTGTTTTATGTCGATTTGAGTTTAGTTTTGAGTTTTATGTCGATTTGAGTTTGGTTAGGTTCATTGTCAGTTGAACCTAAGATTTATGTCATGTTGAATTGAGTTAGATTCATTGTCAGTTGAAGTTGAGTTAAACATAAGTTAGGTTTTGGTTTAGATTCAAGTTAGGTTGAACCTAAGGTTTAGGTTAGACTTAGGTTCATGTCATGTTAAACCTAAGTATGGTTTAACTTAAGTCTAATATGAGTTAGACTTAAGTTGAGTTTTTGGGTTAGGTTCATGTCAGGTTGAACCTAAGTATGGTTTGACTTATGTCTAATATGGGTCAGACTTAAGTTAAGTTTTTGGATTAGGTTTATGTCAAGTTGAATGTAAGTATGGTTTGACTTAAGTCTAATATGGGTTAGACTTAAGTTAGGTTTTTGGGTTAGGTTCATGTCAGGTTGAACCTAAGTTTGATTTGACTTAAATCTAAATTAAGTTGGGTTTAGGTTAGACTTAGGTTTATGTCAAGTTGAACCTAAGCATGGTTTAACTTAAGTCTAATATGGGTTAGACTTAAGTTAGGTTTGGATTTGATTAAACCTTAATTGGTTAAGGTTTAATTGGTTTGATTAAGTCTAATGTGGTAGACTTAATAAAGGTTTAGGTTTGATTCAACCTTAGTTAATTAAGGCTTAATAAATTAATTAAGTTTAATGTGATAGACTTAATTAAGGTTTAAGTTTGACTTAGATTCAGGATGGGTTGAACCTAAGAATAGGTTAAGGTTAGGTTCATGTATATTGAACTTAAAAGGTTTAACATAGGTTTGAATTGGGTTGAACCTAAGTATAGGTCAAGGTTATGTTCATGTTGAACCTAAGGTTTGAGTTTGACTTAGGTTTAACTTGGGTTGAACCTAAGTATAAGTTAAGGTTAGGTTCATGTATGTTGAACCTAAGGTTTGATGTTTGACTTAAGTTCAAGTTAGGGTTGAACCAAAGTATAGGTTGAACCTGGGTTCATGTTGTGTTGAACCTAAGTTAAAATTTGAACTTGGGTTCATGTTGTGTTGAACCTAGGTTAAGTTTATTTTGGGTTTGGGTTAGACTTAGGTTCATGTCGGGTTGAACCTATCTTTGGTTTGACTTAAGTTAGACTTAAGTTTAGGTTTAAGTTGAATTTAGGTTGGAATTAAGTTAGGTTGGACCTAGACTTAAAGTTGACTTAAGTTCAATATGAGTTGAACTCAAATTAAGATTTAACTTAGGTTAAGTTAGGTTCAAGTTAGATTGAACCTAGACTTAGGGTTGACTTAAGTTCAATATGGGTTGAACTTAAGTTAAGTTTGAACTTAGGTTTGGGTTTGGTTAAACCTTAGTTAGTTAAGGCTTAATGATTTAATTAGGTCTGATGGGTTAAACCTAATTAAGGTTTATGTTTGATTAAACATTAGTTAGTTAAGGTTTAAAGGTTTAATTACGTCTACTGGGTTAGAACTAACTAGGTTTTAAGTTTGATTAAACCTTAGTTAGTTAAAGTTTAATGGTTTAATTAGGTCCAATGAGTTAGACCTAATTAAGGTTTATGTTTGATTAAACCTTAGTTAGTTAAGGTTTAATAGTTTAAATAGGTCTAATGAGTTAGACCTAATTAGGGTTTATGTTTGATTAAACCTTAGTTAGTTAAGGTTTAATAGTTTAATTAGGTTTAATAGTTTAATTAGGTCTAATGGGTTAGACCTAATTAGGTTTTATGTTTGATTAAACCTTAGTTAGTTAAGGTTTAATGGTTTAATTAGGTCTAATGGGTTAGACCTAATTATGGTTTGTGTTTGATTAAACCTAATGTTTAAGGAGGTTAATTAAGTTTAATTTGTCCTTAAATTTAATTAAAGGTTTGATTTGTATTAAACCTAATTTAGTTAAGGTTTAATGGGTTAATTAAGTTTAATATGTCCTTAAACTTAATTAAAGATTTGATTTCGGTCAATTAAGTCTAATATGTCCTTAAACTTAATTAAAGAGTTTGATTTTTGTATTAAACCTAATTTAGGTAAGGTTTAATGGGTTAATTAAGTAATATGTCCTTAAACTTAATTAAAGATTTGATTTTCGTTAATTAAGTTTAATATGTCCATAAACTTAATTAAAAGGTTTGATTTTGGTTAATTAAGTTTAATATGTCCTTAAACTTAATTAAAAGGTTTGATTTTGATTAATTAAGTCTAATATGTCCTTAAACTTAATTAAAGGGCTTGATTTTTTTGTATTAAACCTTATTTAGGTAAGGTTTAATGGGTTAATTAAGTTTAATATGTCCTTAAACTTAATTAAAGATTTGATTTTGGTTAATTAAGTATAATAAGTCTTTAAACTTAATTAAAATGTTTGATTTTGATTAATTAAGTCTAATATGTCTTTAAACTTAATTAAAGGGCTTGATTTTTTTGTTTTAAACCTAATTTAGGTAAGGCTTAATGGGTTAATTAAGTTTAATATGTCATTAAACTTAATTAAAGATTTGATTTTCTTATTAAACCTAATTTAGGTAAGGTTTAATGGGTAATTAACTTTAATATGTCCTTAAACTTAATTAAATATTTGATTTTTGTATTAAACCTAATTTAGGTAAGGTTTAATGGGTTAATTAAGTTTAATATGTTCTTAAACTTAATTAAAAGAGTTTGATTTTTGTCTTAAACCCTAAGGTTTAATGGTTTAGCTCGGTTTAAGTTGTCTTTAAACCTAATTATTATTTGATTTGAGTTGGATTCATCACTTGTTTAATCCATGATGAGATGGATTAAATATGTGAAGAGAAGGTTTTGAATTATTAATTTTAAAATTAATAAATCTTAACCATATTCAAAATATCTTTTAGATTGTTTTGATGACTTCAGAATTGTTGTTTTAGGATTGTTGTTTGTTATCCTAATGTTCTCAATCATTTTGCATTTACATTTTCCAATTTTTCCAAAATTTATAATTATTTTTTACAATAATTACAAAATATCATGGAAATTAGGCAATCATATCCTAGAGAACTATCCTAGACTTAGAAAAATCAAAAGATGGGCCTAAGGACTTAAAGATAATTCCCTAAAAATTTCATATTTTTCTGACTTATAAATAATTTGTAATAATTAAAATATTCCAGAGAGTATTTAATTAATTAAAAATTAAATACTGAGAATAAAATTATGATTTTGGTCTCATAATTTTCTTATCTTCAAGAGCTTTCCAAAGGTATTTTTATTTTATATTTGTGACCTCTCGATCAAAAGATATGGATTTTTGAAGTTTTTAAGGTTTCCCTGTATCAATCCAACCCAGAAAAATCCAAGCGCTGCCATGCGTTCCCGTACCGTCGAACAGGCGGGAAGATCCGGTGCGCGACGCGGAACAACAAATACAGGATGCGTAGATTAGCGCCGTCCGTTCCAAAACACGGGAACGGACGACGGAGATAATTCCCCATTTAATTCAAAAAATTTTGAACCGTTAAATTTCAAACCCCAATATCTCACTCATATCTCAACAAAATTGAGTGATTTTTGAACCTATGGAATCATCTGGACTTATAAAATGTATCTATACGGTGATGATACATTTCTGGGCTAGTTTAACCCTTGATATTTCTAAAATACAAATTATTTTGGAGAAAATAAATTCATACCTTGGCCACAAGTATGTCGAGCTTGATCATGCCTGATGGTCAGCTTCTAGGACTCCCAAAGAAGATCTTTGTCACTTCGATTTGGTTTTGTAGCTAGCCTTGGAGAGCAATTTGAGCAAAATGGCCAAGTTTGGTTGTTTTGGGATTTTGGCCAAATTGGCTTGATTGGGCTAACCCTATGGCTTGGGCTTGGTTGGAATAGGTTGCTGAGGTCCCCAGGAAAGTTTTTTTGTGTTGGGAGCCAAGGGATTTGGGCAGTCTATAGGATTCTATGGGTTCATTCTCTCTTCTTGGATATTTTGGCCAAGAGGGGGTATTTATAGCCATGAATGACTATAGAATAACCTTGGCTGGCTTGGATTTGACCATGGTATAGTTAGGGGTGTAGAGTACAACCTCCCCCATGTAAACCAAGCTTCAACTCATCTTCCTCCATGAGAATTGTGCCACTTAAGCAAGTGCACATTTCATGGTAATTTTTGCTTAAATCTTGTCATGATGGATTTTAGCCTCTTTGTTTCCATTCCATTGGCTAAGTAGGAGGTTCATGGTGACTCAAATGGTTGAGACCCTCTCCTTGCAACACCTCATTTACCATTTCATGAGGTAGTGACACATTAGCCCCTCTCTTAATATTTTTCATGAAATGTTATGATGGTTTTATCCATTGTGTGAAGGATGGTTAAAGCTTTGTCTCCTCACTATTGGATGGCTAGGGAGGTGGCTAAACTAACCTCACCATGGCAAGACACCTCACACTTTAAATTACCATGGTTTTGCCACCTAATTTTTCATGTCATGATGGCCTTCACCATGGTTATATGTGAGTGATTTATGAATTGATTTTTCTTTAATGGATCATGTGTGATGTCATAAAAGAGTTTTAGAATTTTTAGAAAACCATATGTCTTAGGTTTTTAAAAATTCCATTTAATGCCCTCTTCAATTTAATTTCCATATTTAATTAATTATTTCATTAATTAAATATTGAAAATTATTTTATTAATCAATAATTAATTGGAAATAATTCCAAATTAATTATTTGATTAATATCCATGTCATTAAAATTAATTTTTGTCTCTTTTCATGACTTTTAAATTTAACTTTCATTTTAATTAATTATGTTATTAATTAAAATATGAAAATTAAATTTTTGATCAATTAATTAATTAAAAATAGTTTTGGAATCAATTATTTGATTAATTCCATTATTTTTAATCAATTTGTGTATTTTGTGATTTTATGGCTTTTAAATTTAATTTTTCATTTTAATTAATTAGGTCATTAATTAAAATTTTAAAATTAATTCATTAGCCAATTAATTAATCAAAATAAAATTGAAATCAATTATTTGATTAATTTTATCATTTTATGTCTTTTAATTTAATTTTCATTTTAATTTATCATGTCATTTGATTAATTAAAATATTAAAAATTAAATTATTATTCAATTAAATTAATCAAAATAATAATTTTTTTTGAATTTAATTTGATTAATTTTTTTCATTGTTGTGTTTTAAAAATGTCATTGGTTGTTTGATAAAAAATTGATCATTTTAACCAAAATTGACTTTTTAGGTCATGTGTTGACCCATTGGGTCAATAAGGTTGGTGATTGGATCTGGATTGGTTATTTTGACCAAAATTATTATTTTAGGTCAAAAGGTTGACCTGTGGGGTAAACAGGATTGGTATAGGGTTTGGATTGATCATTTTGACCAAAATTATCATTTTGGGCCAAAAGGTTGACCTGTGGGGTCAACAGGGTTGGTCATTGGGTCAGGATTGACCATTTTGACCAAAATTGTCATTTTGTGTCAAAAGGTTGACCTGTGGGGTCAACAGTGTTGGTCATTAGGCCAGGATTGACCATTTTGACCAAGATTGTTATTTTGGGTCAAAAGGTTGACCTATGGGTCAACAGGGTTAGTCATTTGGTCAGGATTGACCATTTTGACCAAAATTCTCATTTTGGGTAAAAAGGTTAACATGTGGGGACAACAAAGTTGGTTATTGGGTCTGGATTGACCATTTTGACCAAAATTGTCATTTTGGGTCAAAAAGTTGACCTGTGGGGTCAACAGGGTTGGTCATTGGGTCTGGATTGACCATTTTGACCAAAATTGTCATTTTGGGTCAAAAGGTTGACCTGTGGGGTCAACAGGGTTGGTCATTAGGTCATGATTGACCATTTTGACTAAAATTATCATTTTAGGTAAAAAGGTTGACCTGTGGGGTCAACAGGGTTGGTCATTGGGTCAGGATTGACCATTTTGACTAAAATTATCATTTTAGGTAAAAAGGTTGACCTGTGGGGTCAACAGGGTTAGTCATTGGGTCAAGATTAACCATTTTGGCCAAAATTGTCATTTTCGGTCAAAAGGTTGACCTATGGGGTTAAAAGGGTTGGTCATTGGGTCAGGATTGACCATTTTCACCAAAATTGTCATTTTGGGTAAAAAGGTTGACATGTGGGATCAACAGGGTTGGTCATTGGGTCTGTATTGACCATTTTGACCAAAATTATCATTTTCGGTCAAAAGATTGACCTATTGGGTCAACAGGGTTGGTCATTGGGTCAGCATTGACCATTTTGACCAAAGTTGACTTTTTAGGTGAAAAGATTGACCTATTGTAAAAATGAGGTCAACAAAAGGGCCCCCAATATGTGTGGAATACTGCATAAGTATTCTGCACATATTGGCGTTGACCGAAGTGGTCTAAAGAGATGTCTCATAATAATCAAGAAATGAGTGGGTGTCATACCATTCTTAGAGAATGTCAGATGTCTCATATGTTAGTTCTGAGAAGGAATGTCCTTCTCCTGTCTTAAAAGGAATTTACTGAGAGAGAAAAAGAATGTCATATTCCATTACTCAAAATGTCAATGTCAAGATTTGGTTAGAGGAAAGCCATAATTTCCGTGTCAGGAAAGGACTTATATCTAATAACCAGAGAGAGAAAATGGACGTTATTTTCCATTTTTCGAAATGTCAATGTCGATATTTGGTTAGAAGAAAACCATAATTTCCATGTTAGGAATGGACTTATATCTAATAACCAGAGAGAGAAAATGGATGTCATTTTCCATTTTTCAAAATGTCAATGTCGATATTTGGTTAGATGAAAGCCATAATTTCCATGTCAGGAAAGGTCTTATATCTAATAACTAGAGAGAGAAAATGGATGTCATTTTTCATTTTCCGAAATGTAGATGTCCATATTTGGTTAGAGGAAAGCCGTGATTTCCGTATCAGGAATGGACTTACATCCAATAAACGGAGAGAGAAAATGGATGTCATTTTCCATTTTTCGAAATGTCAATGTCGATATTTGGTTAGAGGAAAGCCATAATTTCTTTGTCAGGAAGGGACTTATATCTAATTACCAGAGAGAGAAAATGGATGTCATTTTCCATTTTTCAAAATGTCAATGTCGATATTTGGTTAGAGGAATGCCATAATTTCCGTGTCAGGAAAGGACTTATATCTAATAACCAGAGAGAGAAAATGGACATCCTTTTTCATTTTTCGAAATGTCAATGTCCATATTTGGTTAGAGGAAAACCGTGATTTTCATGTCAGGAAATGACTTACATCCAATAACCGAAGAGAGAAAATGGATGTCATATTTCATTTCTCGAAATGTCAATGTCGATATTTGGTTAAAGGAATGCCGTGATATACGTGTCAGGAAAGGAATTACATCCAATAACTGGAGAGAGAAAATGGATGTCATTTTCCATTTTTCGAAATGTCAATGTCGATATTTGGTTAAAGGAATGCCGTGATTTCCGTGTCAGGAAAGGACTTACATCCAATAACTGGAGAGAGAAAATGGATGTCATTTTCCATTTCTTGAAATATCAATGCCAAGATTTAGTTAAAGGAATGTCGTCATTTCCGTGTCGGGAAAGGACTTATATCCAATAACCGGAGAGAGAAAATGGATGTCGTCTTCCATTTCTCAAAATGTCAATGTCGATATTTGGTCAAAGGATAGCGGTGATTTATGTGTAGGGAACGGACTTACATCCAATAACCGGAGAGAGAAAATGGATGTCATATTCCGTTTCTCAAAATGTCAATGTAAAGATTTAGTTAAAGAAATGCCATGATTTCCGTGTCAGGAAAGGACTTACATCCAATAACTAGAGAGAGAAAATGGATGTCATATTCCATTTGTCAAAATGTCAATGTCGATATTTAGTTAAAGGAATGTCGTGATTTCCGTGTTAGGAAAGGACTTACATCCAATAACTCGAGAGAGAAAATGGATGTCATTTTCCATTTCTCGAAATGTCAATGTCAATATTTGGTTAAAGGAATGCCGTGATTTCTGTGTCAGGAAAGGACTTACATCCAATAACTGGAGAGAGAAAATGGATGTCATATTCAATTTCCAAAATGTCAATGTGGGTATTTAGTTAGAGGAAAGCCGTGATTTCTGTGTCAGGAACAGACTTACATCCAATAACCAGAGAGAGAAAATGAATGTCATATTCCATTTCTCAAAATGTCAATGTCGGTATTTGGTTAGAGGAAAGCCATGATTTTCGTGTCAGGAAAGGACTTACATCCAATAACCGGTGACAGAAAATGGTTGTCATATTCCATTTCTCGAAATGTCAATGTCGGTATTTGGTTAGTGGAAAGCCGTGATTTCCGTGTCAGGAAAGGACTTACATCCAATAACCGGAGAGAGAAAATGGATATCATTTTCCATTTCTCAAAATGTCAATGTCAGTATTTGGTTAGAGGAAAGCCGTGATTTCAGTGTCAGGAAAAGACTTACATCCAATAACCAAAGAGAGAAAATGGATGTCATATTCCATTTCTCAAAATGTCAATGTCAATATTTGGTTAGAGGAAAGCTGTGATTTCCGTGTCAGGAAAGGACTTACATCCAATATCCAGAGAGAGAAAATGGACGTCATATTCCATTTCTCAAAATATCAATGTCGATATTTAGTTAAAGGAATGCCGTGATTTCCATGTCAGGAAAGGACTTACATCCAATAACTAGAGAGAGAAAATGGATGTCATTTTCCATTTCTCAAAATGTCGAATGTTGATGTTGTGATAAAAGAATGTCATTTCCATGTCAGGAAAGGACTTACTTCAGATAGCAAAGGAGAGGATGAGTGTCAAACATTGATATATCAAATGTCGTAATGTCGATATGTCAGAAGTCGATAATAATTATTGATATATCAAAGGTCGAAATATAAATGTGTCAAATTTTGATAACGATTGTTGATATGTTGAAATGTTGATATGTTAAGTGTCGAAAGATAGATATCTCAAATGTCAATAAAAATTGTCGATATGTCAAATGTCGATATGTCAAATGTCGATATGTCAAATGTCAAATGTCAAATGTCGAGATGTTGATATGTCAAATGTCAAAAGATCGATATCTCAAATGCTGATAACAATTGTTGATATGTCAAAGGTCGAAAGGTCGATATGTCACATGTTGAAATGTCTGTCAAATGTCGAGATATTAAATTATGGGAATGTCATAATTTCCATGACAGGAAAAGGACTTTCATCCAAAAGTTATAAAGAGAAAATGAATGTCGTATTCCATTTCTCGTGAACGTCAAATGTCAGTGTCAAGTCAGAGGAATGCCATATTCCGTGTCAGGAAAGGACTTTTATCCAATAACTAGAAAAGAATGGAGAACTCAAGATGAAGAGTGTATCCGTTGGGGATTTGACCTTTACAGGTCGAAAGATATAAATCATCACAAGTTTTTTGTCATTTTTAATTCAAAATCCTTATTTTGGCATTTTTGGAACTGTCGATGTATTGTAAATAATTGAGGAAAGAGAACAAATATTATATTCAATTTTCTCTAAAAAAGTGTCAAAGTCAAAACGTCGATTTTGGAATAGGAATGCGTATGAGACTTATATCCTATCCAAAGAAAGATTGCTAAAGGAAATCCAACGTCATGATGGTCTTACGTCTAATAGCGAGAAAGATAATAGATGCCATCTTCCATTTAAAGAGGTCTTACACTATTTCTTAGAATTGTCAATGTCAAAATGTCGATTTTGGAATAGGAATGCATATGAGACTTATATCCTATCCAATGAAAGATTTCCAAAGAAAAGCCAATGTCATGAGAGTCTTACATCCAATAGTGAGAAAGAGAGTAGATGTCGTCTTCCATTTAAGGAGGTCTTACACTACCTCTTAGAATTGTCAATGTCAAAATGTCAATTTTGGAATAGGAATGCGTATGAGACTTATATCCTATCCAGAGAAAGATTGCTAATGGAAAGCTAATTTCATGATGGTCTTACATCCAATAGCGAGAAAGAGAATAGATGTCATCTTCCATTTAAGGAGTCTTACACTATTTCTTAGAAATGTCAATGTCAAAATGTCGATTTTGGAATAGGAATGCATATGAGACTTGTATCCTATCCAATGAAAGATTTCTAAAGGAAAGCTAACGTCATGATTGTCTTACATCCAATAGCGAGAAAGAGAGTAGATGTCGTCTTCGATTTAAGGAGGCCTTACACTACCTCTTAGAAATGTCAATTTCGTTTTCTTTTGTCTTGGTTATTTGTTTCCCAATTTAAAAAACAAGTTGTTGACCTCATTTTTGATGCGGTCTTTTCTCTTCTCTCTCCTTAGTACTTAGGATCTAGCCTTAGGGTTTCCGTTTGACTATCTTAGAGGACTAGAAATGGAACCCACCACTTAGAAATTCAAGCACCTCTTAACTCCCTGCAAACCCCATAAGTTTGATTCTAAACCCCTAAGTCACTTGGAGGGTTAAGCTCAAATGTGGAGGTTTAAAGGATGAGTTCCCTATAGGACTCTTTGGCCATAGGACTACCCTGGTTAGCCTGGTCTGGTGAGGGTTGACCTGTACACATTACACTTTCACACACATTCCAAATCCTAAACCCATTCATACCTAGCTTGACTTCTTGACTCATGTAGGTAATTCATATGGATGGACCTTAACCCCCAGGCCCTTGGCTAAGAGGGTTAGGAACAACATAGTGAATGCCTCAAATGAGTCCTCTCATGGCTCCTATGAACTTAAAATGACTTCATGGCTCAACCAAAGTGATTTTATTCTACTCACATTTGATCAATCTTCTTTTTTTCAAAATTTCAATTTTTGACGCCCGGGGCCCTATACTCACCAAACCTACCAAATGCCTTTGAAATTACCCAAAATTTTCAAAATTGTCTAAATTTCCCAAAGTTCCTCAAAATCAACTCTAATCACTTCGCACCACTCAAATTGATCATCCATAGCCAAATTCACCAAAATTTCAAAAAATTCCCAAAATACCCCCTAAATACCGAAAATACCTTTTTTAGCCCAAAAATCCTTAAAATCCAAAAATTCCTAGAAAATTCCAGAAAATCCCAAATATTCCCAATTTAATTTTGTTTAACTACACCATGGGCCAATTTTGTCAATTTAACCCACTTTTACCAAAACCCCCAATTTGGCCCATTTTTAACCGAAGTAAGCCCAATGTCAAACCAAACCACTCCAATTGACCTCAATGTTGATTCAATCCAATTCTAAACCGCAATTCAATATCCCCAATATCAATTTAGACCAAATCCAAGCCCAATTTGATTAAAATTTGGATCCAATTTCAATTTGAAGCTTAAAGCCCAATTTTGGCCCATGACCTAAACTTAGCCCAAACTAACCCAACTCAACTCCAATTAACCCCAAATATTTCCATAAACCTTCCTAATATCCCCCACAAACAAAAAACTAACAAGATTTGCCCCAAATTTGAACCCAAACCCCACCCAAACCTAAGCCAAAACCAAATTCCCTAATTTTGGCCTAAACCCACCATGAACCCAAATGGGCCCAAATCCCAAAATCAAAGCCCAACCAAAGTTGAAAACTCTTTGTAACACTCCCATAAACATTTCTTAATATTAATTTTACATCAAATCTAACATTAGCCCAACCTTAGCCCAAGTTAGCTCAATTTGACCCACTTTGGCCCCTTTACCAAAAAGTCCCAAATCAAACTCAATTCAACTCCAAATCACCTCAAATTTGTTACAATACACAAATCAACAGAAAAAGCAAAAGAAGCAATTGCAGCAGTGACAGAAAATATAGAAGATTGGTGGCAGCCATTAATAGACTACTTGCAGATAGGAAATCTACCGAATGATAAGTCGTTAGCCCATCAAATCAAGAAAAGAACTCTGTCTTACGCATTAATAAACAATACATTATATAGAAGGTCTTTTGATCAGATGTGGCTAAGATGCCTGAACGGGTCCGAGGCTCGTGAAATCGTTAAAGAAGTACATTCAGGACTTTGTGGTGCTCATCAGTCGGGTCCGAAAATGAAAATGAAGATTAAAATACTAGGGTACTACTAGCCCTCAATGATGACCGACTGTATGAAAGTTGCCAAAAGCTATCACCGGTGCCAAGTGCATGGAGTGGTTCTACATCAACCTCCAATTGTGCTACATCCAACAATCGCATCATGCCCATTTGAGTGTTGGGGCACAAATATAGTGGGTCCGATAGAACCACCTTCTTCAAGAGGACATCGCTTTATTCTAGCAGCTACATACTACTTTTCTAAATGAGCAGAAGCTATACCACTTAGAGAAGTAAAGGCACACCATGTGCTACAGTTTTTCAAGAACCAAGTTGTCTACCATTTTGGGGTACCGCATAGAATCATTTCAGATAATGGGTCTGCATTCAAAAGTACAAAGATCAACAATTTTGTCAGAAGACACGGGATCGATTGGCGATACTCAACGATCTACTACCCAAGAGCAAACGGCTTGGCCGAGGCTTTTAATAAAAATCTAGTTCAAATTTTAAAGAAAACTTTAGACGATAACAAGAGAAATTGGCACGAGAAAAGAAAAAAAAATGCCACGCATTCAATCGGAGAAGATAAGAAAGTTAAGTCCGTGGTTTCCTCAGCAGAGGGTAGGCTTGTTAGTGCCACGCCTGCAAAAATTCAAGGCGTAAGGAGAGCTACTCTCACTGCTACCCAGCGTAGAGATAAAAATCGTCGCATTCGCAAAATGTTGACTAAGTTAGCAGAAGATCAACATGAACAGACAGTGGATACTGTTAGTACAAATTCTCCAAGGAGATCGGCTTGTCAGGAAACAAAAAGAAGAAAGTCAATTCCAAGAAGGTCAGAACAGATAAAAGAGATACCAAGAAAAGCATAAATAGAGTCGGTACCTCGACGCCGAGCATATGTACCGGATCTAAAGAGTCTTGTTACTAAAGCAACCCCGGAGGATGTCCCTACAGAGACTATCCCTGAGGAGCCAAGACATGCAGAAGAATGTGTCGGGGTTGAGCCTTACATCCCGCAGTATGATACTAGACACCGAGGACTTCAGATAATCCCAGAATACGAGCTGGAGAAAATGCAACTAGTTGATAAGAAAACCTTTGAGTACTTTGAAAGAATTGGAAACAAGATGGTCAACATCTTGGAAGGCCTCGAGCTACATACAGATGTTTTCTCAGATTATGAGAAACAAGAAATTTTGGACTGCATCCTGGACTTGCAGAAAATGGGTCGAGCTGGCAGCCTGAGAAAAAAGACATATTCAGAACCCCGAAGATGGATGTCGGGGAAGGGAAGAGTTACAATCCAATGAGGATGTTGCTACAATTTTTCCATAGACAGAAAAGGAAATCCACCAGGGATACTCTGTCGCAGTGAGGTGGATCCAATGCCAAGAGTTATCAAGAGAATGGTGAAAAGGATGATAACATGGAGGGTACTGCCTGTAGATTGCATACCCAACAGCTGCATTATCAACATCTACAAGGAAGGCGACTGCATACCTCCACATATAAACCATCATGACTTTGTTAGACCCTTCTGCACAGTGTCAATCCTCAGCCAGTGCAACATGATGTTCTAATCTGACCTCCAGATTGCTGGCTCCGATGAGTTCCGAGGGCCGGTGGAGATACCACTACCGGTAGGTTCCGTCTTGGAGTTAAAAGGAAACGGAGCAGACGTTGCGAAGCATTGCTTTCCAGGAGTGCCTGTGGAGTGGATCTCAGTTACTTTTAGAAGAATGGACGACAGAAAGATGCCTTATCACTTTCGGCCAGATCCAGAATTGGAAAGTCTCCAGCCCACGAGCTGTGAGTTACATGGGGAATAGCACGCCTCCAATGCACATCCATGCGGCATTCCTGCCAAGGGTGGCTTGGAAGGTGATGTTATTACCCATGTTTCTTACTATTCAGACATGGATTTTTGACAGACGCTTTTGGATGGATCAACAAGAATCTTACACAATCTGTTTTGGATTTACAAGGATTTTATGAGACATAAAATTTCTGAGGAAAACGTCATCATGACGAGATTAAGTTGTATGATGTACTTTCAGCAAATTGGAATGAAAATGACTACGTAATATTTTGCCTTCACCTCTTTTGTGCAAATTGACTGGGAAACGCCATTAGAGTTAAATGAACTTTGAACGAAGAACATAAAAGAAAAGAAAATAAATTAGAATTTTTCTTAAAAATAAAAATCTGAATATTAAAATGAACTTCAAAATTCACATGAACATTAAATAAACAACAAAAAAAGGGATCGTTAAAGGACAAACAAAACGAATCTAAATCTCAAATTGAATTCCGATCTGAATCCTCTGATTCGAACCTTTCAATTCTTCTCTCAATCAAAATATGTTTGAAACTCTTTTGAAATTTGAATATTTTCCTCGACTTATTGTTAAGTTAAGTCTTTTCAGATTGGTACACTTATAGCTCCTTTCAATTCTCTTTCTTCTATGTCTTAGAGGATCGACTAGTTCTATTGACAAGGAGCCATGAACTTTGTTCATTTTGGTTCTGATGGCATGAGACTGGATCCCTCTTCATACAGATAAATCTTAGAGACTAGAGCCTAACTTCCAGTTCTCTTAGAGGCTAGAGCCTAACTTCTAGTCCTCTTTCGAATTCTGAGACTAGTACCTAAATTCCAGTTCTCTTCCTTCGAGGTCGGTACCTAAATTCCAACTCTCATTTGAGATCGATAACTAATTTTTTATTCTCTTTCGAATTGATACCTAAATTTCAATTCTAAATTCCAAGACTGATACCTAAATTCCAGTTCTCTTCTTTCGAGGTCGGCACATAAATTCCGACTCTCATTCGAGATCGATACCTAAATTTCGATTCTCTTTTGAATTGATATCTAAATTTCAATTCTAAATTTTTGAGACTGCTACCTAAATTCCAGTTCTCTTCCTTCGAGGTCGGTACCTAAATTCCGACTCTCATTCGAGATCGATACCTAAACTTCAATTCTCTTTCAAATTGATACCTAAATTTAAATAGTAAATTTCCGAGACTGGTACCTAAATTCCAGTTCTCTTCATTCGAGGTCGGTACCTAAATTCCGACCCTCATTCGAGATCGATACCTAAATTTCGAATCTCTTTCGAATTGAAACCTAAATTTCAATTCAAAATTCTAAGACTGGTGTTCCAGTACTCTTCTTTTGAGGACGGCACCTAAATTCCGAATCTCATTCGAGATTGATACCTAAATTTCGAATCTCATTCGAATTGATACCTAAATTTCAATTAAAAATTCCGAGACTAGTACCTAAATTCTAGTTCTCTTCCTTCGAGGTCGGCACCAAAATTCTGACTCTCATTTGAGATCGATACCTAAATTTCGATTCTCATTCGAATTGATACCTAAATTTCAATTCTAAATTTCCGAGACTAGCACCTAACTTCCAGTTCTCTTCCTTCGAGGTCGGTACCTAAATTCCGACTCTCATTCGAGATTGATACCTAAATTTCGATTCTCTTTCGAATTGATACCTAAATTTCAATTCAAAATTCCAAGATAGGTACGAAATTTAAGTTCTCTTCCTTCGAGGTCGGTACCTAAATTCCGACTCTCATCCGAGATCGATACTTAAATTTCGATTCTTTTTCAAGTTTGATACTTAAATTTCAAATCGCACACTCTCGAGATAAGTACCTAAATTCTGATTCTCATCCTTTGTGAGGTCGGTACCTAAATTCTGACTCTCATTTCGAGATCAGTACCTAAATTATGACTCTCATCCTTTTCAATTGATACTTAAACTCCAATTCTCACTCCTAGGCTGGTACCTAAATTATAGTTCTCTTCGCAATCTCGTGGTTGAAACCCAAGTTTCAATTCTTATTTCAAATCCAAATTTCAAATTCAAAATTTTCTTAAACCGATTTTTTAGATTAAACTTCAAATTGAAATCCAAACTCACACATTGAAACTTGAAATTTAAAAATAAACGGAAATCTAAATTGAATTCCTCAGATCTTGTGATTTGGAGTTCACCTCCTTTTCCATTCCCCAGCGAGAGTTCAGGGATCTCCGGTCTTGGAAATATACTTGATACTCCCCAGCGGAAATTATTCTACTTCGTCCTAAGTTTGTCACTTGGACATCTGTGTTGGTCTTGTTGATCTCTTTGGTCAACTCCAATAAGCGTGGTGTGCTTGGTTAGCACACCACACCTATTGGGGGTCCATTTGTTGACCTAATTTTTGATGAGGTCTTTTGCTTCTCTCTTTAGTACTTAGGATCTAGCCTTAGGCTTTTCCTTTGAATAATCTTAGAGGACTAGAAGTGGATCCCACCCTTTAGAAGTTCAAACACCTCTTGACTCCCTACGAACCCCACAAGCTTGATTGTAGACCCCTAATCACCTAGAGGGTTGAAATCAAATGTGAAGGTTTAAAGGATGAGTTCCCTATAAGACTTCTTGGCTTTAGGAATACCCTGGGTGCCCTGGTCTGGTGAGGGTTGACTAGCACATACACTACACTCTCACACACATTCCAAGTCCTAAAACCACACTCTCACCCAACTTGATTTCCTAACTCATGTAGGTAATTCATATGGATGGTCCTTAGCCCCTAAGCCCCTGGCTAAGAGGGTTAGGGACAACATATTGAGTGCCTAAAATGAGTCCTCTCATGGGTCTTGTGGGCTTAATATGGCTTCATGGCTCAACCAAGTGATTCCAATTTGATCAATCTCCATATTTGCAAAATTTCAATTTTTTACCCCCGGGGCCCTACACCTACTAAACCTAGTAAAAGCCCTTGAAACTACCAAAAATTTACGAAATCACTTAAATTACCCAAAATTCCGTAAAATCAATCTTAAACATTTCCCTCCACTCAAATTGATCATCCATAGCCAAAAATACCAAAAATTCCAAAAGTACCCCCCCAATACCCTCCAATTACCCAAAATGCCCTTCTTAGCCCAAAAATCCAAAAATTCAGAAAATTCCCAAAAAATTTAAAAAAATCCCAAATATTCCCAATTCCATGTTGTTAAACTACACCATGGGCCAATGTTGCCAATTTACCCCACTTTTACCAAAACCCCCAATTTGGCCCATTTTAAACCCAATTGAACCCAATGTCAAACCAAACCACCCCAATTGACCTCAATTTTGGTCCTATTCAATTCTAAACTCCAAATCAACATCCTCAATATTAATTTAGACCCAATCCAAGTCCAATTTGATTGACATTTGAGCCCAATTTCAATTTGAAGCCTAAGGCCCAATTTTGGCCCATGACCTAAACCTAGCTCAAACCCATCCAATTCAACTCCTATAAGCCCCAAATCTTTTCCAAAGCCTTCCTAACACCACCATAAATAAAACACTAACTTGATTTGCCCAAAATTTGAACCTAAATTCCACCCAAACCTAACCCAAAACCAAAATCCCTTTAATTGACCTAAGCCCAAACCTAACCCAAATGGGCCCAAATCCCAAAATTAGAGCCCAACCAAAGTTGGAAACTCTTTGTGACACTCACATGAACATTTCTCAACATTAATTTTACATCAAATCCAAATTTAGCCTAACCATAACCCAAGTTAGCCCAATTTGGTCCACTTTGGCCGCTTTAACTAAAAAGCCCAAATTAAAGCCAATTCAATTCAAAATCACTTCACACTTGTTCCAAACCACTCATGACACATACCTAAACCAATTGAAACATTTATTTGGCATGATCCTTCACAAAATTTCCATCCACCAATTTATTTTCAAACCTAAAGGCCCACTTTCTTAGACCATCCTAAAAGCCCACTTCCACCAAATCCAAAAGCCCAAAATTCATCTAAAGCCCACATGACATTTCTCTACATCATGCATTCAATTAAAATCATCCCTAAGTCTTAAACCAATGATAAAATAATTCTAAATGAAGACTCATCCAAATTTCCACCAAAATATCCAAAATCCTTAAAATCCATTTTTATGAAATTGACTAAACTTTTTTCAAGCCAAATGTGAGCCATTGAGCCATGTAAAAGCAACATGGAAGCCATGGAAGCCAATTTCCACCTCTTTCTTAAACCTTCATTAAGCTTTTTTAACCTCATCCATGTTACACTCTAAACCATGCTTAGCCACCTCACCTTGGATGGAGACTTCACCACCCCTTCCAAGCTGACCTAAATGATTCCCTCGGCTCAAAATCGAGTCTTGGGGAGGTTCACCAAGCCTATTTCCATGGATTGACCAAACCAAGCTGAAAATACACTCTCCCCCATTCCATTTTAATCAAGATTTTTACACATGTCAAACTCCAATTGACTTCACCAAATTCAATCCCTGACCCCACTGAGTCAGATGGTGACCAATGCCTGGCCGGCCAGCCACCACAGCCTCCGGAAAACACCATGGCCGAGAGCTCCATGTGAGCCAAAAAATTCAATTATCCCTTGCTGAGCGGTCCTAACCCTAAGGGACACCAGAGCTCTTCTTCTCCTCCCATGAGCAGCTGATCTCAGCCTCCAATTGCCCCTGGGAAGCCCTCCAGCCATGTCTATTTAAACCCACCACCCTCTCGGCCAAAAGTGGAGATGAACCAGACCTTAAGAAACTCTGCCAAAATTGCTCCAGGACCTTCTTCCAACCCAGAGCAGTTGATCCCCAGTGTTCCTTTGCCCTAATCCCCATTAATAGAGCTCTTTTTCTGAGTTGAAAATCCACCCAAAAAATAGTACACTTCACCACAGTGAGCCAATATCCAAATTGATTGGTCATACACCTTCACCAGACCAAGAGGAGAAGTTCCCCAGCAAAAGACCCCTCAACAGGCCAGCCATTGCTTCCTGCCTCAAAGCTTTGTGATCAGCCTTGGTCACTTTCATTCCTAGACAATTCCCAGAGCCAAAGACTTCATCTGGAGGTTGCCTGGACTCAATCGAAGGTGACACAACTCTCAGATCGAAGCTTCACTTCTCTGAGCAAAGGTATGAACTCACTCTTCCTCTCGAGCTTCCAATGATTATCCATTTTGTTTAGGTTAATTTCGTAGCCTATAAATCGTATGGATGTGTTCGTCTCTTCAAGACGAATCCATAGAGCATAAGAACACAAAAATCCATTGAGAATCGAGCAAGATCTTAGGGTTTTAGTGTGGACGGTCACGGGTGCACACCAGTTGTAGAAGATGACCGCGAGCCGTTGGATCGCGCATGTATCGAGCGGACGGTTCAGATTGCACCGGACCAGGGAATGTTACATGACCCGTGGGCCCCTAGAGTGCTGAGTCAGATGGCGGCGTTGAATAGGAATGCACCGCGTGGGCTTTCGGAGCTGTCGATGTTGCGCTGGCGCCGAGTCAGTTAAGTAGATAAATAGGGTATTTTGAATTATTTAAATGCCCAGAACTTCAAAAATTCATATCTTTGCAGAGAAAAATCACAAAAATAAAATAAAAATATCCTCTTGCTTAGTGAAGAGAGGAGAATAACGTGGAAAAGAAATCAAGTTAATTGGATGAGTATTTTATTTTTAATAATTTATTTACTATTTTTAGTATTTTGATTCTTCATTTGCATAGACAATTCACCATGGCATGAGACCATGGGGCTTTTGAAGCCTCTGATCTTTGGAACATTCCCTGAATTTTCAAGGCCAAAGGCTATCTCTGTGAAAAGTTATTGAATTTTCAATTTTATGTCACTGTTTTAGGTATTTTAATTCCAATAATTAGCATGTTGTACAATAAATTCTTGGAAAATTTGGTGATGTTCCTTAGGACCAGAGGGCCCTATGAAAAATATACTTTGAGTTAATTCATTCATAATAACCTTAATTGGCCTAAACCCCTAAAATTAAATTTGAATTAATTAGGGTTAACCACAAATCAAATTGACATGAAAATAATTCTCCATTGCTCTTTAGGGTAAGAGGAACCTCACATAAAAATTTGAAATCAATTGGACTTGATTAACCCTACCAAATGGGTTGATTAAGCCTCGTAAGTAAAATGAAACTTTAAAAATTCATAACTCCAAAAATACTTTTCAAAAATTCACAAAAATGGTTTTGGGGCTTCTCTGATACCAGGGGAGTTCAGAAAAATTAAAATTGGAATTTTCTAAAAAAGTTACATTTTGATTCCTAATCAATTAGGAACAAATCAAATATTTTTCTTAAGTCCCTAGGATAAAATATTGAATTTTAAAGGCTTAATGTAATTTTTAATATTGAAAAATGAATTTTCAACCCTCTTCACTAAAATAATTCTAATAAATCTAAGAAAAATTAAAAAATTAAAAAATTTGTTTCTCGTGACTCTTTGAGGTCAGAGAAATTTATGAAAAATATAAAATCAATTTTTCAACTTTTATTTTATTTTCCGATTAATTAATACTCTAAAACTCAAAATAATTATAATAAATAAAATATAATTCAAAAATCACCAAAATTGGTCCAAGTGGTCCTCTGATCATTAGGAACATCCCATTATTTTCTTAAGGACAACAACCTTTCCTTGGTCATGTTGTTTAATTTTCTTTGAAAACCCTTATTTTCTACTAAAAATAATTCTATAAATAAATTAAATTCAGAAAAATCACATTTTCTCCTCTTATGTCTTAATTGACATGTGAGTGAGGTGACATAAAAATTTCAAATTCATTTGAGCTCAATGTAGTGAGTTATGAAATAAATATGCTTAAAAGGGCATAAAGGTAATTAAAAATTTTAAACCTTAATTAAAACTTTAGGTTTAATCAAAATAGGGGATAAAATATTTGATTTTAACTTTCTCTTGGATGATTGAAACTTTGGGAAATTAAGGGGTAGAAACCCATTGAACATTTTGAAAATATCCAAAATGAAACTTTAATTAATTAAATGATTTAGATTTTGGAAAGAATATATTTAAATTTGGATTATTAAAATAGGGATATTATTAAGAGGACATTTATTCTTTAATTTAAAAATCCCTAAATAAGTCACTTTAACAATATTTAATTCTTAATTAAAAAAATAAAATAATAATCCAAATTAACAAATAAATCTAAAATTAAAACTAAAATTAACACTAAAATTAAATTAAAATTAAATTAAAATTAAATTAAAATTAAAGTTAAACTAAAACTGACAATTAAAATTAAAATTAAAATCAAAATTAAAACTAAAATTAAATTAAAATTAAATTAAAATAAAATTAAAATAAAATTAAATTAAAATAAAATTAAATTAAAAATTAAATAAATTTAAAATAAATTAAAATTAAATTAAATTAAAATAAATTAAAATTAAATTAAATTTAAAAATTAAATAGATTTAAATTAAATTAAAATTAAAATTAAATTAAACTTAAATTAAAATTAAATTAAATTAAGTTTAAATTAAAATCAAATTGAAATTAAATTAAATTAAAAATCATTTAACAACAAACCTAAATGAAATCATCAAGAATTAAATCTAAAATAATTTGAACACTATTCCAAAATTAAAATTATTAATTAAAACCTCATAATTAAATTAAAACACTTTAAACAAGTAACTCAAACGTTTAATCATGATTAAGATTCTCGATAAACCAACTTGCCCTTAAAGGCTTTAATTATTATAACTTTTAAATAGAGTATTAAGTGAGATGTCACTTCATTCACCTAAGTTCACTGAGCAAGAAACAAAGTTTAACTGAACTCCTAGATGATTAATTCACATGTGCAACTAAATTTACTTGGACTTAAAACAATCCCAGAAATATTGAAAAGATGTTTATGACTCATCCTAAGCACTTCCTCAATATGACATGATGTTTTAGAAGAACAACCGAATTTAATTGTTCTTTGATGAAGAAAATCATCCTTAAATCAAACCAAGAACCAAAACGTCATAGGAAATGACTAGTTTTAGGATTAGGAATTTGGTAGACAACTAAAACCCTTCCCTTAGCTTTATCTAGGTATCTGATGAAATATTTAAATGCCTTAACATGTGTTTTAAGTGCAGCTTGGGATGACGGGAAGAACCTCCAGGTACAATTTTATTTTATTATAATTTACTTTATTGCAGTTTACTTACATGCATTGTACTTTACTTTTCTTGCATTATAAATAAAACTGCTGTATGAAAACCAAAACCTTTAGGATAGTCCTTGAACTGAAACTGAAATTAAATTAAAAGTCATTGCAAGATAATATTCACCGCCACAACATTCCAAAATATAAAACAACTCAAAATTTAATCATAAATAGAACAACAAAACTACAATTACAACTAAATTAAAACGTCTCGTTGAATGATCGGGAATACCTGGATGATGTAACCCACGTGTTGCTAACGGGATTTCCCGAGGTCTAAATGAAAGTGTGGAACTCATTCGATTGAGTTTAGCAAATTCATCCGGACTAAGTGAATTCAATGAAAATAACGGTGCTGGGATGACGAAACTGTGGGATCTTAATTGGTTCTGTTTAATTAACTTTAAGATTAGTTTTAATTAAAACACTAAAAAATACTTGGATTTTAAGATTTTCTTTAAACCAAAACACTTCTCTCATCTCCTAATTTATGAATTCTAAAACTAAACCCCTACAACAACAAGGAACTCGGAGCATGGTGGGCAGCACGGCCATCGTAATCAGCAAAAATTGAATCTACTTCAGCAAAACCTTTCCTAGTTATAAACAACAAAGCTATAGGATTTCGAGGTAGTTTGCCTAGTGCAGCATAAATCCTCAACCTTTTTGTTAGGCACTTGCATAATCATTTTATACAAATTAAGTCCTAACCGGTCTTAGGACTCCGAGGTAGTCGTTCGGTACGACATAAAGCCTCACATCTTCGAGGCTATTTGTATGATTGTGACATATGAATATAAGTCCTAATTAAATAAAATTTACAGGATTGAAACATTAAATAAACTCCTGAATTGAAGCCAAACAATAGGATGGTTTGGGAAGTTGCCAAGATTCTTCTTGGATCCTCAGCTTCTCCTACTTTTCTTCCTTTGAACTCCTGAAATGAACTGTTCCAAATTTGATCTATTCCCTATTGAAGTTCCAAACTTCAATCCTTTGAAAACCTTAAACTATGAAATTGTTGAGAGCAAAACCACTAATCATTATCGAGAGTTTTCTTAAATGACTCCGGTCATTTAAGATGTAATTAACTATAGGGGCTTGCCCTTATAGGGAACTTTTAGAACCTAGGTAATATAAACCCTGCTTAATTCATTTATATTAAGCAGGGGAACTTGTCGGCTTATAAAATTTGTTAGCAGACCAAACGAATGTCACAAATCTTCTAGTTTATTTAATTGAGCCCCATTGTCAAGCAGTGTGTTTGTCCTTCGAGATAAATACATGGTTCGTGATGTGGTGCTCGTTTATATAAAGTATTTAGGATGTGAGATCAGTTTGATTTCATATCTTAAAATTTTCAAACTTAAAATTATTTTCAAAAAATCAAATACTATTTTTCAAATTATATATTTTAATTAAAATAAGGTTCGCCAAAAATTTCTGTTAGGCGACCCCTTTTTAAAATACAACACATAATCTAAAAATATGCGACAGGTGTGGCAACCTATTATTGGTGAACCAAAACCATCAGAGCATTCTAGGAAGAAAAGTCTCGTCAGGAGGCTTGAATCTGAAGGAAGTACCACTGCAATGAAAGAAACTCCTGGGAAAGACATTTAACAGTTGTCACACGACAACCGCGAGACCGTGTGGAAGTGGCCACTTGAGGATGCCATAGGAAAGTTAAGGATGGATATCTGCCAGTTGGCAAAAGAAAGAGGATAAAAGTTCGAAAATAAAGTCAATTTATTAGAATTTATGGATGAAGAGTATGTCGAGATCAACATGGTTGAAACACGAACATCGTCACCTTTGCAAGGTGCTCCGGCAGCAGTAGAAAGAGACGAGCCGGAAGTGATGAGAGTAGGATAACATAATTACTCAAATGGCAAGGAAGATGGAAGAGATGGCGGTCGCCTTAGCTACTCTCCAAAGTCAGGTGCAACCTCAGAAAGAAACACCCCCAAAAATCATCCATATTGTAGATGGAGGAAAAGAGATCACATCTGTCAACGGAGGCGAGCAACCAAAGAAGGATTCTACACACAACACGATTCCCAAAAAAGACATCAGAAACATGGTAGAACAGCAGGTACGAGAAGCCTTAGCTCAATCCAAGAGTGGAGCATCTATTCAGACTGGTAGACCATACCCCAAAGAATTTGGTGCAGTACAATACCCAAAAGGCTTCGTACCCCCTCTGTTCAAGACTTTTGATGGCACAGGAAACCCCCAGCATCATGTTGCACATTTTTGTGTTAGTTGCTGCAATACTGGTGGGAGTGACGCTTTACCCTTTCGTCAGTTCGTCAGCAGTTTGTCAGGGATCGCCTTCGGCTGGTATGCAAAATTGCCAAATGGCTCAGTTAAGACCTTTGCAGAACTTGAAAACCTCTTCATTAAGCAGTTTGTAGGGGCTCGGCACCACATCACCATCGGTGATCTAGTGGTGGAGCACCAGAAATCAAACGAAACTCTAGTGGATTACATACTTCAATGGAGAAATTTAAGCATGAAGTGTGAACCACAACTTCAGGAACAACATGCGATCGGTATTTTGCTGAAAAATATCCACTGTTCGATAGCACTTCTCCTTAAAGGATTTACAATCAAGACTTTCGAGAAGTTGCTTAGCAAGGCCGGGAGCTTATAAGAGGAAGCAAAGCAGCTATGTTTCGTGGACAAGACAGATAAACAAAAACCGATGAAAGCATTCCAAAAGAAGTCCAGAATCATAGCGATAGTAGATAAGGGCAAGCAGCCAGTGCAGATACAGCCAGAGCGGCCACAGCCTAGCTATTAACCATCGCAACATACTTACCAACAACCTCAATAGTTTTATGGATAGCCTCGACCAAGCAATCAGTCGCCTCAGCATTATGAATAACCGCCTCATCCACAGCGTACCCTGAAAGATTTTCTGAATAAGGAATATCCATTCAAAACTGAAGCAGTAGCGAAGATGTTCCACAGTTTAATGAAGACACCCAATTTTCAGATACCAGAGCCCAAGAGGCTGGAAGAAGTCAATAAGAGAGATCATCCAAACTATTGCCCTTACCACCGGTTGCTCGTGCACAAGATAGAGGATTGCATCACTTTTAAGATTTGGCTTGACGATAACCTCCGAAAAGGGAACATAACGATCCTAAAGGAATACATGAAGGAACCCCAAAAGGGAGGTTCCATCAATGTTATTTCAACGGACCCTATTGTTCCGATAGAGCCTTACATGATCCATGATGGATGGAGTACCGTCTAAACAATGTCTTCAAAGAAAATCTTGGATCATATACCGAATGCTTCGGTACACGCTTCAACTCAAAGTTTGAAACTTGCCGAGCCGGTGCTATTGCTTGCGATTGAAGAACCGCCCTAGAAGGAAGAGAAGATTGTGGAAGAAAAGAAGACCGAGGCTCCAAAGAGTAGACTAGGGGCTGCTTATCCTAGGATAGTTGTTTCATATTCAGGGGAGAAATCCCTCGAACCTCTGACTCTGTATGATTATTTGCTCACCCCGGCGGGATCTTATAATGATAAGAGTTTTGGTGTTGGCTACGTTTTGACTGTTTCTAACAATTACGTAACTAACGAAAACCAACCTAATCTGAATCTCGATTCCGATATAAATAACGATTCTCAAATCATACTAAACCTCAATGACCACGATGAAGGAGAAGACGTTCACAAGGATGGCTACGAAAGCTCAACAAGAGACGAGTCTATTTGTGAATTTTGAGGAGCTCCGATTGAGATAGAATTAGAGTCATCAGATTCCGAAACAACTACAGAAGAGCCAGAGATTTGTTTAGCCCAAATGGCCGGTAATTCCTTCGACGAGGTTTGCTCTTTAAAAGAACAATGAGGTGTTACCTTAACGGACAATGATCTATTACTGGGAACAGCAGATCACAACCGATCATTATACATTTCAGTCACTATTGGATGGTTTACGCTCTCTGGAGTGTTGGTTGATCCGGGAGCATCAATCAACATAATGAATCATCAGACGCTAGCATATTTGGAAATTGATGCTCTCGAGTTTGAAGCAGTCAAGATGCTATTAAGAGGCTTCAATCAAAAAGGAGAAAGAGCTCTTGGATCGATAACACTACTAATGAAGACCGGTGATTTAGCAAAGACAATTGCAAAATTCTATATAATTGATTCTGAAACATCGTTCAATGCCCTACTGGGTCGACCGTGGATCCATGAAAACCGGATGGTACCGTCTTCTCTTCACCAGTGCATAAAGTATTACGAAGGAGGGGAACAGTGTATCAAAGGTGACTTCCAACCATTCTCCGTGCACGAAATTGGAATTCATGAAGATGCGGCCTACTACGCGCCCCCGAAGAAAACAATCTTTTCCAGAAATACCATACCAAATGAAGCAAAAGAAATTCGAGACGATGAAGAACCTGAAGTTCTAGTCCAACAATTACTCACCACTCCCTTACGGCGAGATGGTGAAGATTTCTCCAGAACTCGCACTCGAGGTCAAGGTCCGGGACGAGGACGTGGAAGAAATGTTGGAACAGTTGGACAGAAGAAACCGGTCATCGATGTTGTTTGGGAGAATAACTCTGAAGAAGAAGAAGAAATCAAAAAAGAAGCAGCAGTAATAAATCAGACGAAACCACAGTTCAAGATCTCTCTCGAAGATGAAAGAAATGAAGAATACAAATCAATGTATGAGAAGATTAACCATTATGTACATATTATGACCACGACCCCGATCCATTCTAATAAGATCGAGGGTATGGTGGTCGAGGAAGTACATGGTGGTGGTACTAAACCAATCAAGTTTCTACCGTGGTGCTTCTTCTTCCAATACTGAAAAAGATGTACAATTTTAAGATGTTACTTCATCTGAATTAATGGAATTACCTTTTGAGTGGTATTCTCCCTGTTTTCAAAATTTAATTCAACGTGATGTCTTACCTCTACAATGGACAAAAGGCCGATCACAACACTTTGAAAAATTATGGAATAATGCCGGTCGGCCTCCCAATTCAAAACATGGTCTCGGATTATGCACAGTAGGATCAGTGGACGATACGGGATATTGCTTGGTTGTCACTTGCAAACCTGATGAAGACTGCTTGGAAGCTTCAGAAGATCTTGAAGATCTACCAATTGGTGACGCTCCACCAGAATTCGAAGAAGAAATAAAATCTACAATAGACGAGTTAATGGAAGTTAACTTAGGTATAGCGAAGAGACTAGGCGAACCTTTGTTAGCTCCTTACTTAGTAAAGAAAATTCTGAGGAAATAATCAAGCTACTAATGGAATTCAAGGACTGTTTTGCTTAGAGTTATGACGAAATGCCAGGATTAGCTCTAGAAGTCACAGTTCACAAACTAGGAGTAGATCCTACTTCCGTTCCAGTCAGACAAGCTCCCAGAAGAATGCGTCCATAAATTGAGCAACAAGTAATAGCTGAAGTTAAGAAGCTAATAAACACTAAATTTGTCTGTGAAGAACAATACCCAACTTGGTTAGCCAATGTGGTACCAGTCAGAAAGAAGAATGGACAAATCAGAATCTGCATGGATTTCAGAAATTTGAATAAAGCGTGTCCGAAGGACGAATTCCCGCTATCAATTCCAGAACAGGTGATCGACATTGCTTCAACACATGAAATATTTTCATTCATGGATGGATCATTAGGATACAACCAGATAAAGATGGCACCAGAAGATGAAAAGCTCATGTCATTCAGAACGCCGATCGGGGTGTATTGCTACACAGTAAATCCATTCGGACTAAAGAACGCAGGAGCAACATACCAAAGAGCGATGACGAAGATTTTTGATGATCTCATTCACAACCAAGTCGAGTTCTATGTAGATGATGTGGTCATCAAAAGCAAACTGAAGGAAGATCACCTGTATGATTTGAGAATTATTTTCGAGCGACAAAGACAATACAACCTTATGATGAATCCCTTAAAATGCTCCTTCGGCGTCACCTCCAGGAAATTCTTAGGATTTGTTGTCCAACATCGTGGGATTGAAATCGATCTGGAAAAGATTAATGCTATTTTAGAAATGCCTCCTCCCAAAACTTTGAAACAACTACGATCCTTTCAAGGGAAGTTGGCATATGTTCGACGCTTTATCTCGAACTTGTCAGGTAGGTGTCAGCCCTTCTCGGCTTTAGTTAAAAAGGATGCCAAATTTGTTTGGGATGAGATATGCCAACAGGCTTTCAAGGACATTAAACAATATTTAATGACACCTCCTCTCTTAGCTGCCCCAGTCTTAGGTAGACCGTTGATACTTTATACCGCGACTTTAGATGACTCTAAAGTATCCTCTAATTGAGAAGCATTGTTTAGCCCTGATCTTCGCTGCTCAAAAGCTCAGGCATTACATGCTTTCTCATAAAATCAACCTTATTTCGAGAGTTAATCTGTTGCAATACTTGATGGCCCGACCGACACTTTCTGGCAGACTTGCCAGGTGGTCGATGATACTATTGCAATTTGACATAACTTTCGTTCCTCTTCGCGCCATAATGGGACAAGTCCTAGCAGACTTCCTCGCAACACACCCTTTACCGGCAGATTCGCCTCTCAACGATGATTTGCCTGATTGGCAGATAATAAGCCTAGAAGACCCTGATGATCGACGTTGGGAATTGTACTTCGACGGTGCATCCTCAGGACAGAAGAACAAAGAATTGCAAACGATAGTGCCCGGTAAGGGAGGAATCAGACTAATCTTTATAACACTGGAGCGGGGAATGTTAAGATACTCCTACCACTTAACAGAACCGTGTACAAACAACGAGGCAGAATACAAAGCCCTTATAACAGGACTGGAATTAATCATTCAGATGGGAATAACAGATATCAACATCTACGAAGATTCTCAGTTGATCATTCAATAGGTCGTAGGACAGTACAAAATATTAAGGCCAAGACTCGAGCAGTACTTTCAGTGCGCCATGAAATTGTTGGAACAAATCCCAAATGTAACAATCAGTAAGATTCCCAGAAAAGAAATTGCTCTCGCCGATGCACTAGCCCGCCTTGCAAAGGAATTTACCTGCTTGCAGGATGATTCAGTTGAAGTGTCAGTTCAAGGACAACAGGTCCTATCACAGCTCGACATGGATACAATACACAAATCAACATAAAAAGTAGAAGAAACAATTGCAGAAGTGACAGAAAATACAGAAGATTGGCGGCAGCCATTAATAGACTACTTGCAGACAGGAAACCTACCGGACGATAAGTCGTTAGCCCATCAAATCAAGAAAAGAACTCTGTCTTACGCATTAATAAACAATACATTATACAGAAGGTCTTTTGATCAGATGTGGCTAAGATACCTAAGCGGATCCGAGGCTCATGAAATCATTAGAGAAGTACATTCAGGACTTTGTGGAGCTTACAGTCGGGTCCGAAAATGAAAATGAAGATTAAAAGACTAGGGTATTACTGGCCCTCATTGATAACCGACTGTATGAAAGTTGCCAAAAGCTGTCACCAGTGCCAAGTGCATGGAGTGGTTCTACATCAACCTCCAAATGTGCTACATCCGACAATCACATCATGGCCATTTGAGTGTTGGGGCACAAATATAGTGGGTCCGATAGAACCACCTTTTTCAAGAGGACATTGCTTTATTCTAGCAGCTACAGACTATTTTTCTAAATTGGCAGAAGCTATACCACTTAGAGAAGTAAAGGCACACCACGTGCTAAAGAATTTCAAGAACCAAGTTGTTTACCATTTTGGGGTACCGCGCAGAATCATTTCAGATAATGGATCTGCATTTAAAAGTACAAAGATCATAAATTTTTTTAGAAGACACAAGATTGATTGGCGATACTCAATGATCTACTACCCAAGAGCAAACGGCTTGGCTGAGGCTTTTAATAAAACTCTCCTTCAAATTTTAAAGAAAACTTTAGACGACAACAAGAGAAATTGGCAGGAGAAGTTGTTAGAAGCCTTATGGACCTACAGGACGACTTTTAGGACTCCTACTCAGTCTACGCCTTACGCATTAGTGTACGGGTCCGAGGCCGTCTTGCCCCTGGAAATTCAGCTTCTGTCACTCCGAATTGCAGTTGCAGAAAAGATCACTACAGAAGAAAATGTCAGACTACGGCGGAAGAATTGGAAAGCTTGGAAGGAAAAGACTTTCCACGCAACGAATTTGGAACTGTATCAAGCCAAGATGATCCAGGCTCATGATAAACTGGTCCGCCCAAGAACTTTTAAAGTCGGTGACTTAGTTCTTGTTCTCAGAAGACCTATTCTTGCACATTGTAAGATAGGCGGTAAATTTGAACCAACATGGGAAGGGCCGTTCGTGGTCAAGACAGTCTACTCGGGGAGGTTCCTACCGGCTTGTGAATTGCGTGGAGAATGACCCATGCTTCCAATCAATGGACGGTATTTAAAGAAGTATTACGCAACCCGATGTTTCGAGAGGGTGGCCTCTAAAATAGAATCTTATCCCTAGAAACACGGGTGAAGTAATCACTTTGTGACTGGGTCCGAACCCAAAACAAAATAAAATGGATGATAAAAAAAATCTCATCAACGAAAAATGTTAAAAAGAAAACATGGGAAATCATAATAATAAAATGTCAATCTTTCCTCTTAAATCCATTCATTCCTGATATTTTCTCATCTGTTCCTACTTCCTTTAAATTTAAAAGAAGTGAATAAGAATTTTTAAGTGTTTTTCTTATTGTTCTTGTTCTTAGTACAGCCCCTAATCCTTTCCTTATTTTTCGCAGGGAAATGTCAAACGGGCGGTTGGTTCTAAACTTTAGAAATGGCGTGAGTCTAGCACTTGATGAAAAGAGGGTGATGGAGCAGTGATAGAGATTGACTCAGACTTCACACCAGCCGGCTTACAATACGAAGAAAATGATTGGATCCCAGTTGATCGAGAAGAACTTCACAGCCAGAAAGTGATGAAAATGGGTGGACCGAGCCACCAATCCAACAACAAGAAAAGAAAAACAGACGCCACGCATGCAACCGGAAAAGATAAGAAAGTTAAGTCTGTGGTTGCCACAGCAGAGGGTAAGCTTGTCAGCGCCACGCCTGCAGAAATTCAAGGCGTAAGGAGAGCTACTCTCACTACTACCCAATGTAGAAATAAAAATCATCGCATTCGCAAAATGTTGACCAAGTTAGCAGAAGATCAACATGAACAGACAGTGGATACTGTTAGTACAAATGCTCCAAGGAGACCGGTTCGTCAGGAACCAGAAAGAAGAAAGTCAATTCCAAGAAGGTCAGAACAGATAAAAGAGATTCCACGAAAATTAGAAATAGAGTCGGTACCTCGACGTCGAGCATATGTACCGGATCTGAAGAGTCTTGTTGCGAAAGCAACCCCGGAGGATGTCCCTACGGCGACTATCCCCGAGGAGCCAACACATGCAGAAGAACATGCTGGGGTTGAGCCATACATCCCGCAATATGTTACTAGACACCGAGGACTTTAGATAATCCCGGAATACTATGTTGACCTCATTTTTGATGAGGTCTTCTCTTCTTCTTTTAGTACTTAGGATCTAGCCTTAGGCTTTTCCTTTGACTATCTTAGAGGACTAGAATTGGGATCCACCACCTTTTAGAAATTCAAACCACTTCTTAACTCCCTGCAAACTCCACAAACTTGATCGTAGACCCCTAATCACCTAGAGGGTTGAAATCGAAATGTGGAAGTTTAAAGGATGAGTTCTTATAGGACTCTTTGGCCTTAGGACTACCTACAGGTGGCACTGGTGCAGTGAAGGGGCTGACTTACACACACACTACACCTATACACTACAATTTCACACACCTATACCTAACTTGACCTCCTGACTCATGTAGGTGATTCACATGGATGGTCCTTAACCCTTAAGCCCTTGGCTAAGAGGGTTAGGAACAACAATGTGGATACCTCAAATGAGTCCCTTCATGACTCATGTGGACTTGATATGGCTTCATGGCTCAACCAAAATGATTTTATTCGACTTACATTCACCCAATCTTCAATTTTCCAAATTTTCAATTTTCCAAATTTTCAATTTTTGACCCCCGGGACCCTACACCCGCTTAGCCTACCCAAAACCTTTGAAACTACCCAAATTTCTCAAAAATTTCCAAATCACCCAAAAATCCCCAAAGACATTCCTAAACATTTCTCTCTACTTAAATTGATCATCCATAGCCAAAAATATCAAAAATTCCAAGAATACCTCCCAATATCCTCTAAATACCAAAAATACCCCTCTTGACCCAAAAATCCAAAAATTCAGAAAATTCCCAGAAAATTCCAAAAAATCCCAAATATTTCCAATTTCATTTTGTTCAACTAAACCATGGGCCAATTTTGTCAATTTACCCCACTTTTATCAAAACCCCCAATTTGACCCATTTTAACCCAAAGTGAACCCGATGTCAAACCAAGCCTACCCAATTGACCCAAATTCTGGTCCAATTCAATTCTAAACTTCAGTTCAACATTCCCAACACCAATCTAGACCAAAACAAAGTCCAATTTGATTGACATTTGGATCAAATTTCACTTTTGGCCTTAAAGCCCAATTTGGACCCATGACCCAAACATAACCCAAACTCACCCAATTCAACTCCAATTAACCCCAAATCTTTTCCAAATCTTCCTTAACATCCCCACAAACAAAACACTAACATGATTTGCCCAACATTTAGACCCAAACCCCACTCAAATTCAACCCAAAGTTAAAAGGCCCAATTTTGACCTAAACCCAAACCTAACCCAAATGAGCCCAAACCACAAAATCAAAGCCCAACCAAAGTCAAAACCTCTTTTAAACACTCCCATAAACATTTCCCCACATTAATTTTACATCAATTTCAACCCTAGCCCAACATTGGCCCAAGTTAGCCCACTTTGACCTATATTGGCCCATTCACCAAAGGAGCCCAAATTCAACCCAATTCAAACCCAAATCACTCCCAATTTGCTCCAAGTCACTCATGACACATCTATGAGCTAAACCCAACAATTATTTGGCCCAAGCCTTTACCAAAATTTCATCCTAAAATCCATTTTAAAATTCAAAAAGCCCACTTCCCTTAAACCTTCCTAAAAGCCCACTTCCTTCAAATTCAAAAGCCCAAATTCATCCAAAGCCCACATGGCACTTCCCCTCATCATTCATTTAATCAAAATCACCCCTAAGTTTCAAAATCATCAATTAAACCATTCCAAATCAAGCTTCATACAAATTTCCATCAAATTACCAAAAATTTCTAAAATCCATTTTCATGAAATTGACCAAGCTTTTCCCCAAGCCAAAGACAAGCCATGCAAGCCATGGACAAGCCACATGAAGCCATGGAAGGTTTGACATGTGATCAAGCCATTAATGGCAAAAGGGGGAACCCCTTTCCTAACCCTCCCTTAAGTAATTTTAACCCTTTTTTATGCAACACCTAAACCCAAAATTTACTTAAACCAAGTTGATAGGGACTTCACCACTCCATCTCGACTAGCTCTATCCGATTCCCCACGACACCCAAAGCCCCTTGGAGGGTGCACCATGCCCAAAACCATGAGTTGACCCAAATTAAGCTAAAATGATCCCTTTCCCCTTCTACTTTTATTCAACACCTTTACACATGGCCAACTGCAATTGACTGTACTAAACCCCAGCCCTGACCCACCTGGACTTGTGGGTGACCCATGCCTGCCGGCCAGCCGCCTGGGTCGCCGGAAAACTCCATGGCCGAGACATGGGGAGGAGCCAAACTTTGGAATTCCACCTTCGTTGAGCCGCCCCATGCCCAATGGCCACCATGGTGCTACGCCCTTGACCTAAGCAGCTGATCCCAACCCTTGGCCATCCCTGTGAGGCTCTCCAGCCACCTCTATTTAAACACCACCCCTCTCGGCCATGAGAGCTGCTGAAACAAACCTTAAGGAAACTCTGCCAAAATTGTTCCAGACTACTCCCCACACATAGAGCATTTGATCCCCATTGAATTCCAGCCCCAATTCCCTCCAGCTGAGCTCAATTTTGAGCTCAAACTTTAGCCCAAAAACCGGGACACTTCTTCACGGTGGATCAATCTTCAAATTGATTGGTCCTACACCTTCGCCGGACCAAGAGGAGAAGTTTCCTGCGAAAGCCCCATCTCTAGAGCCACCCAGGTTGCTCCGGCGTCCAAGCTTTGTGATCGGGCGTGGTTGAAATCATACCTATGCGATTCACCGGACCGGGAGACTTCATGCTGGAGCTTCGCTGGGATCCAATCGAAGGTGACACAACCCTCGGATTGAAGCCACACTTCTCCGAGCAAAGGTATGAGCTAATTCTTCATCCCGAGCTATGGAGATTCTCCATTTCAAATGCTTTAATTTCAATGCATGATCACCGTATAGATGTATTCGTCTCTTTAAGACGAATCCATAGAGAATAAGAACACGAAAATCCATTGAGTATCGAGTGAGATATTAGGGATTTAGTGTGGACGGCTCTTGGGTGAGGACGCTTGGGGACGATGAATGGATGCCGTCCATTCAATACACGCGCGGACGGACGGTTCAGATGGCGTCGGACCAGGAGATGGTACGTGAACCGCGGGCCGCGTGGCGCTGAGTCGGAAGGCGGCGTCGAATGGGAGCGCGCCGCGTGGCCGTTCGGAGATGCCGAGGATGACGGGGTGCCGCGTGGATAAATAGAAAATTAGGGTATTTTTGATTTATTTAATTCCCCTAAACTTCAAAAATCCATAACTTTTTGTAGGAAAATCAGAAAAATAAAATAAAAATACCCTCTTGCTCAGTGAACAGAGAAGAATAATGTGGAAAAGAAATCATTAAATTTCATCAAGTATTTTATTTTTAATGATTTATTTACCCTCTGCATTGTTTTAATTCTCCATGCATATAAGAAATTCACCATGGCATGAGATCATAGGGCTTTTGAAGCCTCTGAATTTGGGAACATTCCACGAATTTTCCAAAATCAGAGGCCATCCTATGAGAAGTTATTGATTTTTCAAGTTCATGTTACTGTTTTGAGTATTTTAATTCCAATAATTAGCATGTTGTGAAATAAATTCTAGGAAAATTTGGTGATGTCTCTTATGACCAGAAGACCCTAGGAAAAATATGTTTGGAGTTAACTCATTTAAAATAACCCTAATTGGCTTAAACACCCAAAATAGGTCCCTAATTAATTAGAGCTAACCATACATCAAATTGACTTGAAATTAATTCTCCACTGACCTTTAGGATCAGAGGAACCCACCATAAAAATTTGAAGTCAATTGGACTTGGTTAGCCCTACTAAATGGGTTGATTAAGCCATTTAGGCAATTTGAACTTAAAAAATTCATAACTTTCAAAATACCTTTCAAAAATTCACCAAATTGGTTTTGGAGACTCTCTGATATTAAGGGAATTTAAGAAAATTAAAATTTCAATTTTCTAAAAAAGTTAATTTTTTGTATTATTTTAATACTTTAATAATTAAAAAATAATAAAAATCATTAAAAAAATAAAATTCACCAAAATGTCACATTTTGAATTTTAATCACTTAGGAACAAACCCCATATTTTTCTTAGGTCTATTTAATGAGATATTAAATTTTAAAGCCCTAGGATAATTTAAAAATTAAAAAATACATTTTTTTTGGCATTTTCACTAAAATAATTATAATAAATCATAGAAAAATCAGAAAATTGCAAAAATTGATTCTCTGATTTCCTTGATATCAGAGAGATTTTTAAAAAATATAAATTTCATTTTTCAACCTTTATTTTATTGTTTAAATTAATTAATACTCCAAAACTTAAAATAACTATAATAAAAATAATATAATTCAAAAAATCACCAAAATTGGTCCAAGTGGTCCTCTGGTCATTAGGAATGTCCCATAATTTTCTTAAGGACAGAAACTTTTCCTTGGTCATATTGTTAAATTTTCCTTGGAAATACCTATTTTCCACTAAAAAATAATTACATAAATAAATTAAATATTGAAAAATCACATTTTCTCCTCTCATTTCTTTATTAGCATATGAGTGAAGTCACATAAAAATTTCAAGTTCATTTAAGCTCAATTTAGTGAGTTATGAAATTATTAAGCTTGAAGGGCAAAATGGTAATTAAAATTTTAACCCTTAATTAAAACTTTAGGTTTAATAAAATTAACAAATAAAATATTTGATCTTAATCTAATTTGGATGATTGAAATTTAAATAATTAAAGGGTAGAAACCCATTAAACAATTTAAAATAATTAAAATAAACCTTAATTTAATAAATGATTAAATTTGGAAGAATAATAAAATTGGAATTATTAAATAGGGATATTATTATTAGGAAGAGATTTATTCTTTAATTTAAAAAATCCCTAAATTAATCATTTCAATAATATTTAATTCCTAATTAAAAATGATAACTCAAATTTAAATTTTAAAATGTTAAAGGACTAATCATTAAATTAAATTAAAAAGTTAAATTATTAAACTCTTTTTAAATTTTCAATTAAATTAAAATTAAAAATAAAATTAAATTAAAGAATAAATTAAACTAAATCAAATAAATTAAATTAAATTAAATTAAATTAATAAATTAAATTAAATTAAATTAAATTAAATTAAATTAAATTAAATTAAAAAATATTAAATTAAAGATTAAATTAAATTAAATCAAACAAATTAAATAGGGTTTAGTTAAATTAAATTAAATTAAAATTAAATCAAATTAAATTAAATTAAAGGAAATTAAATCAAATTAAACTAAATTAATTTAACATCAAATCAAACTAAATTGAATTAAATTAAATTAAATTAAAATTAAAATTAGATTAAATTAAATTAAAGTTAAAAGAAATTGAATTAAATAACATTACCTAAGACATAAAGAAATTAAATATAAAACAACTTGAACACTATTCCAAATTTAAACCCATTAACTTAAATTAAATCATTTGAACTCGATTTGCCCTCGAAAGCTTTGGTTATTATAACTCCTAAACGAAAAATTAAATGAAATGTTACTTCACCGATAGGATATTCAAATGTCCTAGTTCATCGAGCAAGATAACAACAAAACTTGAATTCCCGGATGATTAATTCATTTGTATAATTAAATTCATTTGGACTTAAAACAATCCTAGAAATATTGAAAAGATGTTTAAGATTTGTCTTAAGCACTTCCTCGATATGATAGAATGTTCATAAGAACAATTGAATTTAATTATTCTTTGATGAAGAAAATCGTCCTCGAAACTAAAACACAAAGACCTAGACGTCATAGGAAATGACTAGCTATAGGATTAGAAATTTGGTAGAAAACCATAACCCTTCCCTTAGCTTTACCTAGGAACTTGTTTAAATATTCTAATTGTGTTTTAAGTGCGGCTTGGGATGACGGGAAGACCCTCCGAGTACGCTTTTATTTTATTGCAATTTACATTATTTCAATTTCTTTAATTGCATCGCACTTACTTTTTCTTTCATGATAAACAACTGTTGCATGAAAACCCACACCTTTAGGATAGTCCCTAAAACTGAAACCAAAACTAAATTAAAAGTCATTGCAAGTTAAAATTCACCGCCACAACATTTCAAAATATAAAACAACTCAAAATTTAATCACAAACAGAACACAAAAATACAATTACAACTAAATTAAAACGTCTCGTTGGATGATCGGGAATACCTCGGATGATGTAACCTACGTGTTGCTAACGGGATTTCCCACGGTCTAAATGAAAGTGTGGAACTCATTCGGTTAAGTTTAGCAAATTCATCTGGACTAAGTGAATCCGATAAAAATAACGATGCCGGAAGGATGGAACCGTGGGATCTTAACCGGTGTCGTTATAATAAACTTTAAGATTTGTTTTAATTAAAACACAAAAGCACTTGGAAATTAAGACTTCTCTAAACCAAAACACTTCTCTCATCTCCTGATTTATGACTTCTAAAACTAAACCTCTGTAACAACAAGGAGCTTGGAGCATGGTGGGCGGCACGGCCATCGTCGTCAGCAAAACTTGAATCTACATCAGCAAAACTTTCCTAGAATTAAACAACAAAGCCATAGGACTTCGAGGTAGTTTGCCTAGTGTAAGATAAATCCTCAACCTTTTGTTAGGCATGTGCATTGAAAATTAAGCCCTAACCGGTCTTAGGATTCCGAGGTAGTCGTCCGATATGACATAAACCCTCACATCTTCCAGGCCATTTGTATGATCATGTCATACGGATATAAGTCCTAATTAACTAAAGCGGCAAGATCAAAACATTAAATAAACATTAGGACTTTCCTAAATCCAAGCCGAAACAATAGGATAGTCGGGAAATTACCGAAGTTCGCTTCGAATCTGTAATTTCTCCTACTTTTCTTCCTTTGAATTCCCAAAACAAAATCTTCCAAATTTGATCCATTCCCTATTGAAATTCCAAAATTCGATCCCTTGAAAACTTAAACCTTGAGATTCGTGAGAGCAGAATTACTGATTATTATCGAAAGTTTTCTTAGGTGATTCCTGTCACTTAAGATGTAATTAACTATAGGGGCTTGCCCTTATAGGGAATTTTAAAGAACCCGGGTAATATAAACCTCGTTTAATGTTTTTCATATTAAGCGGGGAATTTGTCGGCACATAAAATTGGTTCGCGGACCAAACAGATGTCACAAATCTTTTAGTTTATTTAATCGAGCCCCACCATCGAGCAGTGTGTCTACCCTTAGGGATAGATACACGGTTTGTAGTGCGGTGCTCGTTTATATAAACTATTTGGGATGTGAGATCAGTTTGATTTCATATCTTAAAATTTTCAAATTTAAAATTATTTTCAAAATTAAATACTACTTTTCAAATTATATATATTTAAACTAAATTTAAAATCTTAAAATTCACCGACAATTTCTGTTAGGCGACCCATTTTCTAAATACAACACACCCAAAAAAAAATGCTGACATATTTACGGCGACTCCGTGGGGAAAATTCCTCTCTCCATTTTTAATCGGACAGTTCGCTTTCAAAAATCGGTAGTGTATCCATGTCCCTTGTGGATCGAAGCTATCCTTGTTTCCGTTGGAATACTATATTCATTTCTACCGTGAACAAGTATAGCCAACATTCTCTCGGATTTAGGAGCCACTTGTTTAGACACTCCTAAACGGAGAGGTTCGAGATCCTTCTACCTCATTTCGAGGTGGGGTGGACCCACGATAGGTGTTAGTTTAGGAGTAATCCTTCGAGTCGAGAAGTCTTGCATAAGACTTTCTTTTCCTTTCCAACTCTGAATCGGATTCCCTACCTTCTCTACACCTTTGAACATTCCGTTCTAAACAAACAAACCCTTTAATGAATGACTCTTTTAACAAATAACTCCTTATAAATACATGAACAAGAATGTGTTCAGAATCTTTTCAATTCCTTTCTTTTCATCCTGATGAGAAGAAGCATAACTTTGGACTGACAATTAGGATCTGCCCTGCAGAAATGGAGGCCCCAAAGCTGATTTTTTCCTTCACCAATGGACTGGACTTCGCTGTTTACAAGGATGAGCTGCCCGACAATGGGATCATCCGGTTTGGACAAGGATTCGAGAACACAAATGTCAAAATCACCGACGTTTCCCTTTTCGCGCTGACAAACAAGGTATCTGAAGCTAAGAAGCCGCTGATCGAGTTCGACCTTAGGTCGACCCGAGAGTTTCCTCCCCTGCAAAAGATCCGTCGATGAGAATGCTGCTTGTCCGCGGGAGGACTGTTCTTGCTACCCCACGTGGTCTAGTTGTCTCGCACCTACCCGGCTACGCCAGTTAAAGGGGAAGGAAATCCGGAACTATGGTGAACCTGCTGCCGTGGAGGGTACGGACTTTCTGTGAGACCTTCGTTTTTGAAATCGGGTCCAACTCAAGAATTCCATCACTAACACGGACCCGAAGAAGGAACGAAGTAGGAAGATTGCCGGGAAGGCCGGAGGCTGTCGAAGTCGCTTTCCGGAGGAAATCCCGAAATCCCTAAGTACACACCACTACCCGAATACATACCATTGCACGAAGATACACCCTTTTTGGAAGGAAGTAGATTCCATCCCCTTTCGGCCGCTGGTGATGAGGAAAATGTCCAGCGGGATTGTTTCTACATTACCTCGACCGGCATACTACGATGACGACAGAAAGAAAAGGGCTAAGATCACGCCATTTACCCGACTATAGGCGTGATCGAGAAGCTAGCAAAGAAAGAGAAATGCCCGTATCGGAGATTCTAAGAAGAATAGGGCGGGTGCCAGTCAAATCCCGTCTTGGGCCACGAGTAGAACCTGCCATCGTTACAGAAAAGCCAAATAAAAGGTTGAAGGCTAGTCCGCTTATCGTCGTTTCAGGATTACAGATTAGGGAGGATACCACCTTCCATCATTTGGCTGACAGACCATCAGGTCCTAGACCTTCTGCTGCTAGAAGGATGGTATGGCGTCCCACTTCTTGGACGAGTTAAGATTGAAACAACGGCACGAGAAGGAAAGTCTCGTCGGGAGACTTGAATCCGAAGAAAGTTCTCTTGCGGTAAAGGGGACTCGTGAGAAGGGAACCGGCAGCCTATCACACGACAAGCTGCGAGGATGCACGGAAAAGATAGCTAGAGGACCACTATGGAAAAGTTGAGGAGCGATATTCGACAGTAGCAAAAGAAAGAGAAGAGAAATTTGGAGATGAGATTGATTCATCGGAATTCATGGACGATGAGTTTGCGGAAATCAACATGGTCGAAACACGAGCTTCGTCGGCTTCACGAGGTGCTCCTGCGGCCGCGAGAAGAGAGGAGCCGAAGTGATGAGAAGACGGCTTCAAGAGAAAGACGATACGATCGCCCGAATGGCGAAGAGGATGGAAGAGATGGGCTGTAGCCCTAGCCACTCTCCAAAGTCAAGTGCAACCCCAAAGAGAGACACCCCCGAGAGGTCATTCACATTGTAGACGGAGGAAAGGAGATTACGTCGAGTCAACGGGGATGATCGGCTAAAGAAAGATACAACACGAGTATGATTCCGGAAAAGGATATCAAAAGCTTGGTGGAACGAGCGGAGTGCGAGAAGCCTTATCACAATCAAAGAGCGGGGCATCCATTCGGACGGGTAGACCTTACCGGAAGAATTCGACGCTGTCCAATACCCAAAGGCTTCTTACCACCTCCGTTCGAGACCTTTGATGGAGCAGGAACCCCAGACGGCATGTTGCACACTTTCGTGCCGAGTTGTTGCAATGTTGGCGGGAGCGATGCATTACTCTTCCGACAGTTCGTCAGCAGCCTGTCAGGGATCACCTTTGATTGGTACGCAAAATTACCGAATGGTTCAGTGAAGACGTTCTCAGAACTAGAAAACCTTTTCATCAAGCGATTCGCCGGAGCTCAGCACCACGTCACTATAGGTGATTTAGTGGTGAGAAGCGAAGCGAACGAAACTTTGGTGGATTACATACTTCGATGGAGGAACTTAAGCATGAAGTGTGAACCACAATTACAAGGACAACATGCGATCGGTATCTTACTTAAAAGCATTCACAACCAGATAGCACTTCTCCTCAAAGGATTCACTATTAAGACTTTCGAGAAGTTGTTAAGCAAGGCAGGGAGCTTGCAAGAGGAGGCGAAGCAATTAAATTTCGCCGACAAGACAGACAAGCAAAAGCATGTGAAGACTTTTGAAAAGAAATCTGGGATCTTTGCAGCAGTCGACAAAGGCAAGCAACCGATACAAATATCGTCCGAACGACCACCGCAACCTCGACGGAATTACCGGCAACCCCGACCCGGCTATCTGTCATCTCCACGATATGAACAACCGCCTCGTCGGCAACGTACATTAAGGGAGCTTCGAGCGGGGAATATCCATTCAAGAATGAAGCGATGCCGAAAATGTTACGTAGTCGATGAAGACTCCGGATTTCCGGCTACTGAGAGCCTAGAGACCGGAAGAAGTCAACAAGAAGGTGATCCCGACTTTTGCCCTTATCACCGAGATGCTTGGACACAAGATAGAAGATTGCATTACCTTCGAACGTTGGCTCAATGACAACCTTCGGAAAGGGAATATAACAATCCCGAAGGAGTACGGGAAGGAACCCCGAGAAAGGAGGTTCCGTCGATGTTATCTCGGCCGATCCCATCATTCAGATAGATCCCTATACAAGCGACGATGGATGGACTACCGCTTGGACGAGGTCTTCAAAAGATTTTAGACGGCATCCAAACGACTTCGGTGCGAGCTTCGATTCAAAGTTCGAAACCTGCTAAGCCGACACTGTCACTTGCGATAGAAGAACCACTTCAACAGGAGACGATTGAAGAGAAGAAGAAAATCAACGAAGAAGAAATGACCGAGGCTCCTAAGGCTAGACTAGGGGCTGCTTATCCTAGGATAATTGTTTCAGATTCGGGGGAGAAATCCCTCGAACTTCTGACTCTGTATGATTATCTGCTCACTTCGGTGGGATCTTATAATGATAAGGGTGATGGCGTTGGCTATGTTTTGACTGTTTCTAATGATTACGTAACTAGCGACAATCCGGACATCAATTTCGATACAAATGACAATTCTCAAATCATACACAATCTCGACGATCACGATGACGAAGAAGACATCCACCGAGGAGGCTACGAGAGTTCGATAAGCGATGAATCCATTTGCGAGTTTCGAGGAGCTCCGGTCACAATAGAGTTAGAGCCTTCGGACTCCGAAGCTAATGCTGGAAGAACACGTCATTCCGATTCGGGAAGAAACACCGACAAGCTCGACACTAGATTCGGAGGAAATTACGAAGTTAACTTAAGAAGTGGAAGAGTCCTACCTCCGAGAATGGGTCCGAAGGACAAAGGAAAGCGGGTGGTTGTTCAGAAGAACCAACCCGGCGGAAGAAATACCCATTCAAGAAGAAGCCGAGATACATGGAAATAAAGTGGACTACAACGTGCTAGCCCATCTTAGGAAACTACCGACCAAGGCGAGCATCTACGACGCTCTCATCTTATCGAAAGGAGATGAGAGAAGCTCGATCGAGGCCTTACTTGATCCGGAAATTTGCTTGGCTCAAATGGCCGAGAGATTCCTTAGATGAGGTTTGCTCGTTAAAGGAACAACGAGGTGTTACCTTCACGGACAATGACCTACTACTTGGGACAGCAGACCACAACCGACCGTTGTACATTTTAGTTACAATTAGGAAGTTTACGCTCTCCAGAGTATTGTTGGATCCAGGAGCATCAATCAATATAATGAGTCTTCGAACACTAGCATATTTGGAAATTGATGCCCGCAAGCTCGAAGCCGACAAAATGTTATTAAGAGGATTCGACCGGAAAGGAGAAAGAGCCCTCGGATCGATAACACTACTAATGAAGACCGGTGACTTAGCAAAGACAACCGCAAAATTTCACATAATTGATTCGAAACATCGTTCGACGCTCTCTGGGCCGACCATGGATACATGAAAACGAGGATGGTACCATCATCTCTACACCGAGTGCATCAAATACTACGATGGAGGGGAACGAGTGCATCAAAGGTGACTTACAACCATTCTCCGTACATGAGATTGGAATCCATGAAGACGCAGCTCATTATGCACCACCGAAGAAAACAATCTTCTCCAGAGATTCCATAACTCGCATCCGAGGTCGAGGCCGGGGACGAGGTCGTGGCAGAGATGTTAGGACAGTTGGACAGAGGAAACCAGCCATCAATGTCGATTGGGAAGACAGTTCTGAAGAAGAAAAAGAAATCGAACAAGAAGCGGCGACAATAAGTTGGAAAAAGCCGCAATTCGAAGATCTCTCTCGAAGATGAGAAGAATGAAGAATATAAATCGATGTACGAGAAGATTAACCACTATGTACATACTATGACCCTGACCCCGATCCATTCTAATAAGATCGAGGGTATGGTGGTCAAAGAGGTACGTAGTGGCGGTGCAAAGCCCACCAAATTCTACCGTGGTGCTTCTTCCTCCAAAACTGAAAATAATGTACAATATGAAGATGTCACTTCATCAGAATTAATGGAATTACCTTTTGAGTGGTACTCTCCCTGTGTTCAAAATTTAATTCAGCGTGGTTTCTTACCTCGACAATGGACAAAAGGTCAATCACAACATTTTGAAAAATTATGGAATAACTCCGGTCGTCTACCCAATTCAAAGCATGGTCTCGGATTCGGCACAGTAGGATCAGTTGACGATACTGAATTTTGCATGGTTGTCACTTGCAAGACTAATGAAAGCTGCATGGAAACCACAGAAGAATTTGAAGATTCACAAATTGGAGACGCTCCACCAGAATTCGAAGAAGAAATTAAATCTACAATAGATGAGTTAACGGAAGTTAACTTAGGTACTAGCGAAGAGCCTAGACCTACCTTTGTTAGCTCCTTACTCGATAAAGAAGACTCCGAAGAAATAATCAAGTTATTAATGGAATTTAAAGACTGTTTTGCTTGGAACTATGATGAGATGCCGGGATTAGCTCCGGAGGTCGCAGTCCATAAGCTAGGAGTGGATCCTACTTCGTCCGAGTCGGACGAGGTCCCAGAAGAATGCGTCTAGAAATTGAACAACAAGTTATAGCTGAAGTTAAAAAGCTAATAGAAGCTAAATTTGTCCGTGAAGAACAATACCCGACTTGGTTAGCCAATGTGGTGCCAGTCAGAAAGAAGAATGGTCAGATCAGAATTTGTGTGGACTTCAGAGATTTAAACAAGGCATGTCCAAAAGATGAATTCCCTCTACCGATCCCAGAATTAATGATCGACATTGCTTCAACGCATGAAATATTCTCATTCATGGATGGATATTCAGAATAAAACCAGATAAAAATGGCTCCAGAAGATGAAAAGCTTACAACATTCAGAACGCCGATCGGAGTATATTGCTACACAGTGATGCCATTCGGACTAAAGAACGCAGGAGCAACATACCAGAGAGCGATGACAAGAATTTTTGATGATCTTATCCACAATCAAGTCGAATGCTACGTGGACGATGTGGTCATTAAAAGCAAAGTAAAGGAAAACCACTTGTATGATTTGAGAATTGTTTTCGAACGATTAAGACAATTTAACCTTAAGATGAATCCCTTAAAATGCGCCTTCGGCGTCACCTCGGGAAATTCTTAGGATTCGTTGTACGACATCGTGGAATTGAAATCGACCCGAGAAAAGATTAAAGCCATCTTAGAAATGCCGCCTCTCGAAAACCTTAAAACAACTACGATCTTTTCGAGGAAGTTGGCATATCTTCGACGCTTTATCTCGAACTTGTCAGGTAGGTGTCAGCCTTTCTCGGCACTAGTTAAAAAGGACGCCAAATTTATTTGGGAAGAGAAATGTCAGAGGGCCTTCGAAGACATTAAACAATATTTAATGACACCTCCTGTCTTAGCGGCCCCGATCTCGGAGTAGACCGGCGATGCTTTATACCGCGGCTTTAGACGACTCTCTCGGAGCCTGTTAGCCGAGTCGATGATGAGGGTAAATAAAATGCTCTTTACTATTTAAGCCGTCGTTTACTTCGACGAAATAAGGTATCCCGCAATTGAAAGCATTGTTTGGCCACGATCTTCGCCGCTCGAAAGCTCGGGCACTACATGCTTTCTCATAAGGTCAACTTGATCTCGAAGTTTAATCCATTGCAATACTTGATGACTCGTCCAACACTTTCCAGCGGACTTGCTAGATGGTCGATGATATTATTGCAATTCGATATAACTTTCGTGACTCTTCGTGCCGTAAAGGGACAAGTCTTAGCGGACTTCCTCGCGGCACACCCTTTGCGGCAGAATCTCCTCTCGATGACGATTTGCCGGATGAACAAATAATGAGCCTAGAAGACCACGATGATCGACGTGGGGAATTATACTTCGACGGAGCATCTTCGGCTCACAAAGACGAAGAATCGCAAGTGATAGTGCCGGTAAGGCGGGAATCGGGCTAATCTTTATAACACGGAGCGGGGGATGTTAAGATACTCCTACCACTTAACGGAACCGTGTACGAACAACGAGCGAGAATACGACGCCCTCATAACGGGGCGTAATTAACTATTCGAATGGGGATAACGAGACATCGACATCTACGGGGATTCACGGTTAATCATTCAACGGATCGCGGGAAAGTACGGAATTTTAAAGCCAAGACTCGAGCAATACATACGGTATGCCATACAATTGTTGGAACAAATTCCGAATGTGACAATCTACAAAATTCCCGAGAAAGAAAATGCTTTAGCGGATGCGTTAGCCCGTCTAGCAAAAGAATTTGCTGTACGCAAGTTGAGTCGATAAAAGTGTCAATTCACGGACGTCGGGTCCTATTACGGCTCGACACGGACACAATACACAAATCGAGAAAAGAAAAAGAATCGGTTGCAACGGTGACGGAAAACACGAAGATTGGCGACGGCCATTAATGAACTACACGCAAACGGGAAAGCTACCGGACGATAGGTCGCTAGCCCATCAGATTAAGAAAAGAACTCCGTCCTACGCATTAATAAACAACACGTTATACGGAAGGTCTTTCGATCAAATGTGGCTAAGGTGCCTAGGCGGGTCGAGGCCCGTGAAATTGTTAAAGAGGTGCATTCGGGACTCCGTGGCGCTCACCGAGTTGGGTCCGAAGATGAAAATGAAAATTAAAAGATTAGGGTACTATCGGCCCTCGATGATGACCGACTGCATGAAAATCACCGAGAGCGTCACCAATGCCGAGTGCTCGGAGTGGTTCTACACCAACCTCCAAATGTGTTACATCCAGACAATTGCATCGTGGCCATTTGAATGTTGGGGCACGGATATAGTGGGTCCAATAGAACCACCATCTTCGAAAGGACATCGCTTCATTCTTGCGGCTACGGATTACTTTTCCAAGTGGGCGGAGGCGGTTCCACTTAGAGAAGTGAAAGCACACCACGTACTACGGTTTTCAAGAACCAAGTTGTCTACCGTTTCGGAGTGCCGTGCGGGATCATCTCGGATAATGGGTCGGCATTCGAAGCACACAAATCAACAATTTTGTCGGGAGACACGGAATCGGCTGGCGATATTCAACAATTTACTACCCGAGTGCAAACGGCACTAGTCGAGGCTTTTAATAAAGCTCTCATTCAAATCTTAAAGAAAACCTTGTACGATAATAAGAGAAATTGGCACGAGAAGTTATTAGAAGCCTTATGGGCCTACCGGACAACCTTCGAACTCCTACTCGAAGCTACACCTTACGCTGCGGTGTATGGGTACGAGGCGATGTTACCTTTAGAGGTTCGGCTTCCTTCACTCGGAATTGCGAGTTGCAAATAAGATCACGACAGAAGAGAATGTCAAATTAAGACTAGAAGAATTGGAATGCTCGGAAGGAAAAGACTTGCGGCGCGACGGGAATTTAGAACTATACCGAGCTAAGATGGTTCGAGCCCATGACGGCCGAGTCCGCCGAGAACCTTCAAAGTTGGTGACTTAGTTCTCGTTCTCGAGAGACCTATTCTTGCACTCCCCAAGATAGGAGGAAAATTTGAACCCACTTGGGAAGGGCCGTTTGTGGTTGAAGCAGTATACTCAGGAGGTTCCTACCAGCTAGTGAATTGCCAGGAAGAACGACATATGCTTCCGATCAATGGACGATACTTGAAAAAGTATTACGCTACCTGATGTTTCGAAGGAATGAATTCTTTATCCTTAGAAACACGGTCGAAGTAATTACTTATGGTCGAGTCCGAACCCAAAAATAAAAAATGTGCTAAAATAAATAAAATCATGATAATAAAGTTTTCCTTGTTTTCTTTTCCAAATCAAAATCTCTTTCCTGATCTTATCCCACTTCATTCTCGTTAAGTTTTAAAATATAAGAGTAATAAAAAAACTGTCTTTAATAAACATTTTCTTAATGTTCTTGTTCTTAGTACAGCCCCTGATCCTTTTCCTTGTCTTTTCGCAGGGAAATGTTGAGCGGGCGGTTGGTCCTGAACTTTAGAAATGGTGTAAGCCTTGCACTCGATGAAAATAGGGTGAAAGATGGAGCGATAATCGAGATTGACTCGGATTTCGCACCGGCGAGCCTACGGGACGAGGAAAGTGACCGGGTCTCGGTTGACCGAGAAGAGCCGCCGAGCGGACGGTGATGAAAGTGGGTGGCCCAAGCCACCAATCCAGCAGCAAGAAAAGAAAGGCAAACACTGAAGAAGATAAGAAAATGAAGTCTGTAGTCGCAACAGCAGAGGGCAGGCTTGTCAGCGCCGCGCCCACAGAAACTCAGGAAGTTTGAAGAGCTACTCTCACAGCAACGCAACGACGAAATAAGAATCGCCGTATCCGTAAGATGTTAACCAAATTAGCGAGCGGACCGGTGCGACGAGGCGATTGCTGCGCCGGTACATACACTTCGAGGACGCCGATTCACCGAGTGCCGGAAGAAAGGAGGCCGGCTCTAGGATAACGAAAGGACCGGGGAAATCTCACGAAGATCGAGAAGAAAGAAGGCTACCACGCTACCGAGATAGAACCACCGGTGATGCATGACCTTGTTGTAGAAGCAACCCGGGGGATGTCCCGACGGACATCATCCCCGAGGAGCCGAGGTATGCGGGGAGAACGTGAAGGGATTGAGCCGTATATCCCACAATACATCACCGAGGCCTAGCCATTTGCGGATTATTCCGGAGTACGAGCTGGAAAGAATGCGAGAATGTCAAAAGAAAACCTTTGAATACTTCGAGAGAATCAGAGGCAGAAGGATCAATATACTAGAAGGCCTCGAGCTACATACAGACTTATTCTCGGAATATGAACAACAACAAATCGTGGATTGCATCCGGGATTTGAAAAGAATGGGTCGAGCGGGTCGCCTAAGGGAAAACACCTACTCAGAACCCAGAGATGGATGCCATGGAAAGGAAGGATTACAATACAATGCGGATACTGCTACAACTTTGCGGAGGACATGAAGGGAAACCCACCGGGAATACTCCGTCATGGGCAAGTGGATCCAATGCCATTAGTCATCAAGAGAATGGTAAATAGATTGATAACATGGAGGGTACTGCCAGTAGATTGCATACCCAATAGCTGCATTATTAACATCTACAAGCGAGGTGATCGCATACCCCCGCACATAGATCACCACGACTTTGTCGGACCTTTCTACACGGTCTCTTTCCCGAACGAGTGTAACATCATGTTCGGATCCGACCTCTGGATAGCGAGCCCGGGTGAGTTCCGAGGGCCGGTGAAGATACCATTACCGGTAGGTTCCGTCATGATGCGAAGGGCAACGGAGCGGATATCGCTAAGCATTGCATAACGAGAGTACCTGTGAAGCGGATCTCGGTTACTTTCGGGAGGACGGACGACGGGAAGACACCTTACCATTTCCGGCCGGACCCGAGCTAGAGAGCCTCCGACCTTACGAGTCTGTGAGCTACATGGAAAATATCACACCTCTAATGTACATCCATACGACATCCTTGCCGAGGATGGCTTGGAAGGTGATGTTATTGACCATGTACCCCACTATTCAGACATGGATTTTTGACAGATGCTTCTTTGGATGGATCGACAAAGATCATACATAGTCCGTTTTGAGTCTATATGGATTGTGTGAGATGTATTCCAGATTGAGTTATATGATGTATCTTCGACATGATTGGAATGAAAGTGACCATGTCACATTTTTGGCCTTCACCTCTTTTGTGCAAATTGACTGGGAAACGCCATTAAAGTTAAATGAACTTCGAACAAAGGAACCAGAAAAGAAATAAAAAAAAGAATAAAAGAAAACTTTCCTTAAAAATCTAAAAATGATGAACACCAAATTCACATGGACACTAAATAAACGATAAAATAAATTTGAATCGTTAAAGGACAAACAAAATGAGCACAAATTTTAAATCAAATTTCAAATTTGATCTTCCAAATTTCAAACCAAATCTCGATCAAATTTCAAATTCAATCTTTCCGGATCCCAAATCAAATTTCGATCAAATTCCAAATCCAATCTCAACCAAATTCAAATTCGATCTTTCCAAATTTCAAATCGAATCTCAATCAAATTCAAACTCGACCTTCCAAATGCGAAATCCAATCCGTTCTATTCTCTCCCTTGTACGGGATGGAAGCGGTTGATTCCATTGACACGGATCGAATACGATGGTGAGGAATTATATCCAATCCAAATCGGTGACTTCCGATCAACTCTTTTGAATGGGGTATGTAACATCTACGAAATTCCTCCTAATCCATTTCCTTCCATGAAAGTCTTTTACAACTTTCATGAAATTCTCGAAGCACCAAAATTCCACACTTTTCAAATCAACACTACAAATCTTTGCAAAGTCAATGACTATCAAAATTCAAACTTTTGGAGTCGAGGATTTTACATCCAAGACTGCATTGCTTTAGGATTCTTGCCCTATCGCAATGAAATACATCAAATTAAACTTTTGGGTTGAGGATTTTACATCCAAGACTGCATTGCTTTAGGATTTTTTCCCTATTGCAATGAAATACATCAAAATTCAAACTTTTAGAGTCGAGGATTTTACATCCAAGACTGCATTGCTTTAGGATTCTTGCCCTATCGCAATGAAATACATCAAATCAAACTTTTGGGTTGAGGATTTTACATCCGAGACTGCATTGCTTTAGGATTCTTTCCCTATTGCAATGAAATACATCAAAATTCAAACTTTTGGAGTCGAAAATTTTACATCCAAGACTGCATTGCTTTAGGATTCTTGCCCTATCGCAATGAAATACAACAAATCAAACTTTTGGGTTGAGGATTTTACATCCAAGACTGCATTGCTTTAGGATCCTTTCCCTATCGCAATGAAATACATCAAATCAAACTTTTGGGTCGAGGATTTTACATCCGAGACTGCATTGCTTTAGGATTCTTTCCCTATCGCAATGAAATACACCAAAATCAATTTCTTGGGGTTGAGGATTTTACATCCGAGACTGCATTGCTTTAGGATTTTGTCCCTATCGCAATGAAATACATCAAATTCAAACTTTTGGAGTTGAGGAATTTACATCCGAAACTGCATTGCTTTAGGATTCTTTCCCTATCGCAATGAAATACATCAAAAAAAATCAAACTTTTGGGTTGAGGATTTTACATCCGAGACTGCATTGCTTTAGGATTCTTTCCCTATCGCAATGAAATACATCAAATTCAAATTCTTGGGGTTGAGGATTTTACATCCGAGATCGCATTGCTTTAGGATCATTTCCCTATCGCAATGAAATACATCAAAATCAAACTTTTGGGTTGAGGATTTTACATCCGAAATTGCATTTCTTTAGGATTACGTCCTTATCGCAATGAAATACATCAAATTCGAACTTTTGGAGTCAAGGATTTTACATCCGAGACTGCATTGCTTTAGGATTCGTCACTATCGCAATGAAATACATCAAATTCAAACTTTTGGAGTCGAGGATTTTACATCCGAGACTGCATTGCTTTAGGATTCTGTCCCTATCGTAATGAAATCCATCAAATTCAAACTTTTGGGTTGAGGATTTTACATCCGAAACTGCATTGCTTTAGGATACTTTCCCTATTGCAATGAAATACATCGAAAATCAAACTTTTGGAGTCAAGGATTTTACATCCGAGACTGCATTGCTTTAGGATTCTGTCCCTATCGCAATGAAATACGTCAAATTCAAACTTTTGGAGTCGAGGATTTTACATCCGAGACTGCATTGCTTTAGGATTCTGTCCCTATCGCAATGAAATACATCAAATTCAAACTTTTGGGTTGAGGATTTTACATCCGAAACTGCATTGCTTTAGGATCCTTTCCCTATTGCAATGAAATACATCAAAAATTAAACTTTTGGAGTTGAGGATTTTACATCCGAAACTACATTGCTTTAGGGTTCTTTCCCTATCGCAATGAAATACATCAAATTCAAATTCCTGGGGTTAAGGATTTTACATCCGAGACTGCACTGCTTTAGGATTCTTTCCCTACAACAATGAAATACATCAAAATCAAACTCTTAAGGTTAAGGATTTTACATCCAATACCGCATTGCTTTGAGATCTCTCCTCATTGTAATGGTTCAATCCAATCAATTCAATTTTCTTTTGAGGTTGAAGATGTTACATCTAAAACCACAAAATTCCAATTTTCATTTCAACTTCAAATCCCTTTTGACAAAACTTCAATCTAAATTGAAACTCCAAACTAAAATCTAAGCTCACACATCAAAAAATTAAACTAAAACAAAATAATATCTAAGTTGAAATTCCCCCAGATCATGTGCTTTGGGATTCACCTCCTTTTCCCTTTCCCCAGCGAGAGTTCAGGAATCTCCAGTTTCAAAGATATACTTGACACTCCCCAGTGCAAAATCTTCTACTTTGTCCAAAGTTTGTCACTTGGACATCTGTGTTGGTTTTGTTGATCGCTTCGGTCAACACCAATACGCGCGGTGTGCTCCGTCAGCTCACCACACCTATTAGGGGTCCATTTGTTGACCTCATTTTTGATGAGGTCTTCTCTTCTTCTTTTAGTACTTAGGATCTAGCCTTAGGCTTTTCCTTTGACTATCTTAGAGGACTAGAATTGGGATCCACCACCTTTTAGAAATTCAAACCACTTCTTAACTCCCTACAAACTCCACAAGCTTAGCGTAGACCCCTAATCACCTAGAGGGTTGAAATCGAATGTGGAAATTTAAAGGATGAGTTCCTATAGGACTCTTTGGCCTTAGGACTACCACAGGTGGCTCGGTGCAGTGAAGGGGCTGACTTACACACACTTCACCTATACACTACACTTTCACACACCTATACCTAACTTGACCTCCTGACTCATGTAGGTGATTCACATGGATGGTTCTTAACCCCTAAGACCTTGGCTTAGAGGATTAGGAACAACAATGTGGATACCTCAAATGAGTCCCTTCATGGCTCATGTGGACTTGATATGGCTTCACGGCTCAACCAAAATGATTTTATTCCACTTACATTCACCCAATCTTCAATTTTCCAAATTTTCAATTTTTGACCCCCGGGACCCTACACCCGCTAACCTACCCAAAACCCTTGAAACTACCCAAATTTCTCAAAAATTTCCAAATCACCCAAAATTCCCCAAAGACATTCCTAAACATTTATCTTTACTTAAATTGATCATCCATAGCCAAAAATATCAAAAATTCCAAGAATACCTCCCAATACCCTCTAAATACCCAAAATACCCCTCTTGACCCAAAAATCCAAAAATTCAGAAAATTACCAGAAAATTCCAGAAAATCCCAAATATTCCCAATTTAATTTTGTTCAACTACACCATGGGCCAATTTTGTCAATTTAACCCACTTTTATCAAAACCCCCAATTTGACCCATTTTAACCCAAAGTGAACCCAATGTCAAACCAAGCCTACCCAATTGACCCAAATCCTGGTCCAATTCAATTCTAAACTTTAGTTCAACATTCCCAACACCAATCTAGACCAAATCAAAGTCCAATTTGATTGACATTTGGATCAAATTTCACTTTTGGCCTTAAAGCCCAATTTGGACCCATGACCCAAACATAACCCAAACTCACCCAATTCAACTCCAATTAACCCCAAATCTTTTCCAAATCTTCCTTAACATCCCCACAAACAAAACACTAACATGATTTACCCAACATTTAGACCCAAACCCCACTCAAATTCAACCCAAAGTTAAAAGGCCCAATTTTGACCTAAACCCAAACCTAACCCAAATGAGCCCAAACCCCAAAATCAAAGCCCAACCAAAGTCAAAACCTCTTTGAAACACTCCCATAAACATTTACCAACATTAATTTTACATCAATTTCAACCCTAGCCCAACATTGGCCCAAGTTAGCCCACTTTGACCTATATTGGCCCATTCACCAAAGGAGCCCAAATTCAACCCAATTCAAACCCAAATCACTCCCAATTTGCTCCAAGTCACTCATGACACATCTATGAGCTAAACCCAACAATTATTTGGCCCAAGACTTTACAAAAATTTCATCCTAAAATCCATTTTAAAATTCAAAAAGCCCACTTCCCTTAAACCTTCCTAAAAGCCCACTTCCTTCAAATTCAAAAGCCCAAATTCATCCAAAGCCCACATGGCACTTCCCCTCATCATCCATTTAATCAAAATCACCCCTAAGTTTCAAAATCATCAATTAAACCATTCCAAATCAACTTCATACAAATTTCCATCAAATTACCAAAAATTTCTAAAATCCATTTTCATGAAATTGACCAAGCTTTTTCCCAAGCCAAAGACAAGCCATGCAAGCCATGGACAAGCCACATGAAGCCATGGAAGGTTTGACATGTGATCAAGCCATTAATGGCAAAAGGGGGAACCCCTTTCCTAACCCTCCCTTAAGTAATTTTAACCCTTTTTTATGCATCACCTAAACCAAAAATTTACTTAAACCAAGTTGATAGGGACTTCACCACTCCATCTCGGCTAGCTTATCCGATTCCCCACGAGCACCCAAAGCCCCTTGGAGGGTGCACCATGCCCAAAACCATGGGTTGACCCAAATTAAGCTAAAATGATTCCTTCCCCTTCTACTTTTATTCAACACCTTTACACATGGCCAGCTCCGATTGATCTGCAATAAACCCCGACCACAGCCCACTGGACTCGAGGGTGACCCATGCTGCCGGCCGGCCGCACAGGTCGTCGGAAAACTCCATGGCCGAGACATGGGGAGGAGCCAAACTTTGGAATTCCACCTTGCTTGAGCTTCCCCATGCCCGATGGCCACCATGGCCATTCTTCCCTTAACCTAGCGGTGATCCCGACCCTTGGCCATCCCGTGAGGCTCTCCGGCCACCTCTATTTAAACACCACCCCTCTCGGCCATGAGAGCTGCTCGAAACAAACCTTAAGGAAACTCCGCCAAAATTGTTCCGGACTACTCCCCACACATAGAGCATTTGATCCCCATTGAATTCCGGCCCAATTCCCTCCAGCTGAGCTCAATTTTGAGCTCAAACTTTAGCCCAAAAACCAGGACACTTCTTCACAGTGGATCAATCTTCAAATTGATTGGTCCTACACCTTCGCCAGACCAAGAGGAGAAGTTTCCTACTGAAAGCCCCATCTCTAGGCCACCCAGTTGCTCCAGCGTCCAAGCTTTGTGATCGGCTGTGGTTGAAATCATACCTATGCGATTCACCAGACCAGGAGACTTCATCTGGAGCTTGCTGGGATCCAATCGAAGGTGACACAACCCTCAGATTGAAGCCACACTTCTCTGAGCAAAGGTATGAGCTAATTCTTCATCCCGAGCTTCTGGAGATTCTCCATTTCAAATGCTTTAATTTCAATGCATGATCACCGTATAGATGTATTCGTCTCTTCAAGACGAATCCATAGAGCATAAGAACACGAAAATCCATTGAGTATCGAGTGAGATATTAGGGATTTAGTGTGGACGGCTCTCGGGTGAGGACGCTTGGGGATGATGAATGGATGCCGTCCATTCAATACACACGCGGACGGACGGTTCAGATGGCGTCGGAACAGGAGATGGTACGTGAACCGCGGGCCGCGTGGAGCTGAGTAGGAAGGCGGCGTCGAATGGGAGCTCGCCGCGTGGCCGTTCGGAGATGCCGAGGATGACGGGGCGCCGCGTGGATAAATAGAAAATTAGGGTATTTTTGATTTATTTAATTCCCCTAAACTTCAAAAATCCATAACTTTGTGTAGGAAAATCAGAAAAATAAAATAAAAATACCCTCTTGCTCAGTGAACATAGGAGAATAATGTGGAAAAGAAATCATTTAATTTCATCAAGTATTTTATTTTTAATGATTTATTTACCCTCTACATTGTTTTAATTCTCCATGCATATAGGAAATTCACCATGGCATGAGACCATAGGGCTTTTGAAGCCTCTGAATTTGGGAACATTCCCTAAATTTTCCAAAGTCAGAGGCCATCTCTATGAGAAGTTATTGATTTTTCAAGTTCATGTTACTGTTTTGAGTATTTTAATTCCAATAATTAGCATGTTGTGAAATAAATTCTAGGAAAATTTGGTGATGTCTCTTATGACCAGGGTACCCTAGGAAAAATAGATTTTGAGTTATCTCATTTAAAATAACCCTAATTGGCTTAAACACCCAAAATAGGTCCCTAATTAATTAGAGCTAACCATACATCAAATTGACTTGAAATCAATTCTCCACTGACCTTTAGGATCAGAGGAACCCACGATAAAAATTTGAAGTCAATTGGACTTGGTTAGCCCTACTAAATGGGTTGATTAAGCCATTTAGGCTATTTGAACTTTAAAAATTCATAACTTTCAAAATACCTTTCAAAAATTCACCAAATTGGTTTTGGAGACTCTCTGATATTAGGAGAATTTAAGAAAATTAAAATTTAATTTTCTAAAAAAGTTGATTTTTTGTATTATTTTAATACTTTAATAATTAAAAAATAATAAAAATCATAAAAATAATAAAATTCACCAAAATGTCACATTTTGAATTTTAATCACTTAGGAACATACCCCATATTTTTCTTAGGTCTATTTAATGAGATATTACATTTTAAAGCTCTAAGATAATTTAAAAATTAAAAAATACATTTTTTTTGGCATTTTCACTAAAATAATTATAATAAATCATAGAAAAATCAGAAAATTATAAAAATTGATTCTCTGATTTCCTTGATATCAGAGAGATTTTTAAAAAATATAAATTTCATTTTTCAACCTTTATTTTATTTTTTAAATTAATTAATACTCCAAAACTTAAAATAATTATAATAAAAATAATATAATTCAAAAAATCACCAAAATTGGTCCAAGTGGTCCTCTGGTCATTTGGAATGTCCCATAATTTTCTTAAGGACATAAACTTTCCCTTGGTCATATTGTTAAATTTTCCTTGGAAATACCTATTTTCCACTAAAAATATTTACATAAATAAATTAAATATTGAAAAATCACATTTTCTCCTCTCATATCTTTATTGGCATATGAGTGAAGTCACATAAAAATTTCAAGTTCATTTAAGCTCAATTTAGTGAGTTATGAAATTATTAAGCTTGAAGGGCAAGCTCGGTAATTAAAATTTTAACCCTTAATTAAAACTTTAGGTTTAATAAAATTAACAAATAAAATATTTGATCTTAATCTAATTTGGATGATTGAAATTTAAATAATTAAAGGGTAGAAACCCATTAAACAATTTAAAATAATTAAAATAAACCTTAATTTAATAATTGATTAAATTTGGAAGAATAATAAAATTGGAATTATTAAATAGGGATATTATTATTAGGAAGAGATTTATTCTTTAATTTAAAAAATCCCTAAATTAATCATTTCAATAATATTTAATTCCTAATTTAAAATGATAACTCAAATTTAAATTTTAAAATGTTAAAGGACTAATCATTAAATTAAATTAAAAAGTTAAATTATTAAACTCTTTTTAAATTTTCAATTAAATTAAAATTAAAAATAAAATTAAATTAAAGATTAAATTAAATTAAATCAAATCAATTAAATTAAATTAGATTAAATTAAATAAATTAAATTAAATTAAATTAAATAAATAAATTAAATTAAATTAAATTAAATTAAATTAAATTAAAAAATATTAAATTAAAGATTAAATTAAATTAAATCAAACAAATTAAATCAAATTAAATTTAATAGGGTTTAGTTAAATTAAATTAAATTAAAATTAAATCAAATTAAATTAAATTAAAGGAAATTAAATCAAATTAAACTAAATTAATTTAACATCAAATCAAACTAAATTGAATTAAATTAAATTAAATTAAAATTAAAATTAGATTAAATTAAATTAAAGTTAAAAGAAATTGAATTAAATAACATTACCTAGGACAGAAAGAAATTAAATATAAAACAACTTGAACACTATTCCAAATTTAAACCCATTAACTTAAATTAAATCATTTGAACACCAATTTGCCCTCGAAAGCTTTGGTTATTATAACTCCTATACAGAACATTAAATGAAATGTTACTTCACCTATAGGATATTCAAATGTCCTAGTTCATCGAGCAAGATAACAACAAAACTTGAATTCCCGGATGATTAATTCATTTGTATAATTAAATTCATTTGGACTTAAAACAATCCTAGAAATATTGAAAAGATGTTTAAGATTTGTCTTAAGCACTTCCTCGATATGATAGGATGTTCATAAGAATAATTGAATTTAATTATTCTTTGATGAAGAAAATCGTCCTCAAACTAAAACACAAAGACCTAGACGTCATAGGAAATGACTAGCCATAGGATTAGGAATTTGGTAGAAAACCATAACCCTTCCCTTAGCTTTACCTAGGAACTTGTTTAAATATTCTAATTGTGTTTTAAGTGCAGCTTGGGATGACGGGAAGACCCTCCAGGTACGCTTTTATTTTATTGCAATTTACATTATTGCAATTTCTTTAATTGCATCGCACTTACTTTTCTTGCATGATAAACAACTCGTTGCATGAAAACCCACACCTTTAGGATAGTCCCTAAAACCGAAACCAAAACTAAATTAAAAGTCATTGCAAGATAAAATTCACCGCCACAACATTTCAAAATATAAAACAACTCAAAATTTAATCACAAACGAACACAAAACTACAATTACAACTAAATTAAAACGTCCTGTTGGATGATCGGGAATACCTCGAATGATGTAACCTACGTGTTGCTAACGGGATTTCCACGGTCTAAATGAAAGTGTGGAACTCATTCGATTGAGTTTAGCAAATTCATCTCGGACTAAGTGAATCCGATAAAAATAACGATGCCGGAAGGATGGAACCGTGGGATCTTAACCGGTGTCGTTATAATCAACTTTAAGATTTGTTTTAATTAAAACACAAAAACACTTGGAAATTAAGACTTCTCTAAACCAAAACACTTCTCTCATCTCCCGATTTATGACTTCTAAAACTAAACCTCTCGCAACAACAAGGAGCTTGGAGCATGGTGGGCGACACGGCCATCGTCATCGGCTAAACTTGAATCTACATCGGCAAAACTTTCCTAGAATTAAACAACAAAGCCATAGGACTTCGAGGTAGTTTGCCTAGTGCAACATAAATCCTCAACCTTTTGTTAGGCATTTGCATTGCAAATTAAGCCCTAACCGGTCTTAGGATTCCGAGGTAGTCGTCCGATATGACATAAACCCTCACATCTTCCAGGCCATTTGTATGATCATGTCATACGGATATAAGTCCTAATTAACTAAAACTGACAAGATCAAAACATTAAATAAACATTAGGACTTTCCTAAATCCAAGCCAAACAATAGGATAGTCGGGAAATTACGAAAGTTCGCTTCGAATCTGTAATTTCTCCTACTTTTCTTCCTTTGAATTCCCAAAACAAAATCTTCCAAATTTGATCCATTCCCTATTGAAATTCCAAAATTCGATCCCTTGAAAACTTAAACCTTGAAATTCCTGAGAGCGAATTGCGATTATTATCGAGAGTTTTCTTAGGTGATTCCGTCACTTAAGATGTAATTAACTATAGGGGCTTGCCCTTATAGGGAATTTTAAAGAACCTGAGTAATATAAACCCTGTTTAATGTTTTTCATATTAAGAGGGGAATTGTCGGCACATAAAATTGGTTCGCAGACCAAACGGATGTCACAAATCTTTTAGTTTATTTAATCGAGCCCCACCATCAAGCAGTGTGTCTATCCTTAGGGATAGATACACGGTTTGTAGTGCGGTGCTCGTTTATATAAACTATTTGGGATGTGAGATCAGTTTGATTTCATATCTTAAAATTTTCAAATTTAAAATTATTTTCAAAATCAAATACTACTTTTCAAATTATATATATTTAAACTAAATTTAAAATCTTAAAATTAGCCGACAATTTCTGTTAGGCGACCCCTTTTCTAAATACAACACACCCTAAAAAAAAATGCCGACATACGAGCTGGAGAAAATGCAACTAGTTGAGAAGAAAACCTTTGTGTACTTTGAAAGAATTGGAAACAAGAGGGTCAACATCTTGGAAGGCCTCGAACTACATACAGATGTTTTCTCAGATTATGAGCAACAACAAATTGTGGACTGCATCCAGGACTTGCAGAAAATGGGTCGAGCTGGCAGCCTGAGAGAAAAGACATATTCAGAACCCCGAAGATGGATGCCGGGGAAGGGAAGAGTTACAATCCAATGCGGATGTTGTTACAATTTTGCCATAGATAGAAAAGGAAATCCACCAGGGATACTCCGTCGCAGTGAGGTGGATCCAATGCCAAGAGTTATCAAGAGAATGGTGAAAAGGATGATAACATGAAGGGTACTGCTTGCAGATTGCATACCCAACAGCTGCATTATCAACATCTACAAGGAAGGCAAGCGCATACCTCCACATATAGACCATCATGACCTTGTTAGACCCTTACGCACGGTGTCATTCCTCGACCGAGTGCAACATCATGTTCGAATCCGACCTCCGGATTGCGAGCTCCGGTGAGTTCCGAGGGCCAGTGGAGATACCACTACCGGTAGGTTCCGTCCTGGTGTTAAAAGGAAATGGAGCAGACGTTGCGAAGCATTGCATTCCAGGAGTGCCTGTGGAGTGGATATCAGTTACTTTTATAAGAATGGACGATAGAAACATGTCTTACCACTTTCAGCCATATCTAGAATTGGAAAGTCTCTGGCCATACGAGCTATGAGTTACATGGGGAATAACACGCCTCCAATGCAAAACCATGCGGCATTCCTGCCAAGGGTGGCTTGGAAGGTGATCTTATTACCCATGTTTCTTACTATTCAGACATGGATTTTTGACAAACGCTTTTAGATGGATCAACATGAATATTACACAATCCGTTTTGGATTTACATGGATTGTATGAGACATAAAATTTTTGAGGAAAACATCATCATGACGAGATCAAGTTGTATGATGTACTTTCAGCAAATTGGAATGAAAATGACTACGTCATATTTTGCCTTCACCTCTTTTTTGTGAAAATTGACTGGGAAACGCCATTAGAGTTAAATGAACTTTAAACGAAGAACAAAAAAGAAAAGAAAATAAATGAGAATTTTTCTTTAAAAAAATCTGAATATTAAAATGAACTTCAAAATTCACATGAACATTAAATAAACAACAAAAAAAAATCGGATTCTTTAAAGGACAAACAAAATTAATCTAAATCTCAAATTGAATTCCGATCTGAATCCTCTGATTCGAACCTTTCAATTCTTCTCTCAAACGAAATCTGTTTGAAACTCTTTTGAAATTTGAATATTTTCCTCGACTTATTGCTAAGTTAAGTCTTTTCAACTTGGTAGACTTACCAGCTCCTTTCAATTCTCTTTCCTCTGTGTCTTAGAGTATCGACTGGTTCTATTGACACGGAGCCATGAACTTTGTTCGATTTGGTTATGATGGCATGAGACTTGATCCCTCTTCATACTGATAAATCTTTGAGATTGGAGCCTAACTTCAAGTTCTCTTCGAGGCTAGAACCTAACTTCTAGTTATCTTTCAAATTCTGAGACTGGTACCTAAATTCCAGTTCTCTTCCTTCGAGGTCGGTACCTAAATTCCGACTCTCTCATTCGAGATCGATACCTAAATTTTGATTCTCTTTCGAATTGATACCTAAATTTCAATTCTAAATTCCGAGACTGGTACCTAAATTCCAGCTTTCTTCCTTCGAGGTCGGTATCTAAATTCCGACTCTCATTCGAGATCGATACCTAAATTTCGATTCTCTTTCGAATTGATACATAAATTTCAATTCTAAATTTCCGAGACTGGTACCTAAATTCCAGTTCTCATCCTTTGAGGTCGGTACCTAAATTCCGACTCTCATTCGAGATCGATACCTAAATTTCTATTCTCTTTCGAATTAATACCTAAATTTCATTTCTTATTTTCTGAGACTGGCACCTAAACTCCAGTTCTCTTCTTCCGAGGTCGGTACCTAAATTTTGACTCTCATTCGAGATCGATACCTAAATTTCGATTCTCTTTCGAATTAATTCCTAAATTTTAATTATAAAGTCCGAGACTGGTACCTAAATTCGAGTTCTCTTCTTTCGAGGTCGGTACATAAATTCCGACTCTCATTCGAGATCGATACCTAAATTTTGATTCTTTTTCGAATTGAAACCTAAATTTCAATTCTAAATTCCGAGACTGGTACCTAAATTCCTGTTATCTTTCTTCAAGGTCGGTACCTAAATTCCGACTCTCACTCAAGATCGATACCTAAATTTTAATTCTCTTTCAAATTGATACCTAAATTTCAATTCTAAATTTCTGAGACTGGTACCTAAATTCCAGTTGTCTTCCTTCGAGGTCGGTACCTAAATTCCGACTCTCATTCGAGATCCATACCTAAATTTCGATTCTCTTTCGAATTGATACCTAAATTTTAATTCTAAATTCCGAGACAGGTACCTAAATTCCAGTTCTCTTCCTTCGAGGTCGGTACCTAAATTCCGACTCTCATCCGAGATCGATACATGAATTTCAATTCTCTTCAGGTTTGATACTTAAATTTATAATCACACACTCTCGAGATCAGTACCTAAATTCTGATTCTCATCCTTTGTGAGGTCGGTACCTAAATTCTGACTCTCATTTCGAGATTAGTACCTAAATTCTGACTCTCGTCTTTTTTAATTGATACTTAAACTCCAATTCTCACTCCTAGGCTGGTACCTAAATTCCAGTTCTCTTCACAATCCCGAGGTTGAAACTCAAGTTTCAATTCTCATTTCAAATCCAAATTTAAAATTCAAAATTTTCTTAAACTGATTATTTAAATTAAACTTCAAATCGAAATCCAAACTCACACATTGAAACTTAAAATTTAAAAATAAACGGAAATCTAAATCGAATTCCCCAGATCTTGTGATTTGGAGTTCACCTCCTTTTCCATTCCCCAGCGAGAGTTCAGGGATCTCCGGTCTTGGAAATATACCTTATACTCCCCAGCGGAAATTCTTCTACTTCGTCCTAAGTTTATCACTTGGACATCAGTGTTGGTCTTGTTGATCTCTTCAGTCAACACCAATATGCGCGGTGTGCTTGGTTAGCACACCACACCTATTGGGGGTCCATTTGTTGACCTCATTTTTGATGAGGTCTTTTGCTTCTCTCTTTAGTACTTAGGATCTAGCCTTAGGCTTTTCCTTTGACTAATCTTAGAGGACTAGAAGTGGAACCCACCTTTTAGAAGTTCAAACACCTCTTGACTCCCTGCAAACCCCACAAGCTTGATTGTAGACCCCTAATCACTTAGAGGGTTGAAATCAAATGTGGAGGTTTGAAGGATGAGTTCCCTATAGGACTTCTTGGCCTTAGGAATACCCTGGGTGGCCTGGTCTGGTGAGGGTTGACTAGCACATACACTACACTCTCACACACAATCCATGTCCTAAAACCACACTCTCACCCAACTTGATTTCCTGACTCATGTAGGTAATTCATATGGATGGTCCTTAGCCCCTAAGCCCCTGGCTAAGAGGGTTAGGGACAACATATTGAGTGCCTAAAATGAGTCCTCTCATGGCTCTTGTGGGCTTTATATGGCTTCATGGCTTAACCAAAGTGATTCCATTTTGATCAATCTCCATTTTTCTAAAATTTCAATTTTTGACCCCCTGGGCCCTACACCTACTAAACCTACAAAAAGCCCTTGAAACTACCCAAAATTTACAAAATCACCTAAATTACCCAAAATTCATCAAAATTAATCCTAAACATTTCCCTTCACTCAAATTGATCATCAATAGCCAAAAATACAAAAAATTCCAAAAGTACCCCCCAATACCCTCCAATTACCCAAAATGCTCTTCTTAGCCCAAAAATCCAAAAATTCAGAAAATTCCCAAAAAATTCCAGAAAATCCAAAATATTCCCAATTTCATTTTGTTCAACAACACCATGGGTCAATGTTGCCAATTTACCCCACTTTTACCAAAACCCCCAATTTGTCCCATTTTAAACCCAATTGAACCTAATGTCAAACCAAACCACCCCAATTGACCTCAATTTTGGTCCTATTCAATTCTAAACTCCAAATCAACATCCCCAAAATCAATTTAGACCAAATCCATGTCCAATTTGATTGACATTTGAGCCTAATTTCAATTTGAAGCCTAAGGCCCAATTTTGGCCCTTGACCTAAACCTAGCTCAAACCCATCCAATTCAACTCCAATTGGCCCCAAATCTTTCCCAAAGCCTTCCTAACACCCCCATAAACAAAAAAATAACTAGATTTGCCAAAAATTTGAACCTAAATTCCACCCAAACCTAACCCAAAACCAAAATCCCTTAAATTGACCTAAGCCCAAACCTAACCTAAATGGGCCCAAATCTCAAAATTAGAGCCCAACCAAAGTTGGAAACTCTTTGTGACACTCCCATGAACATTTCTCAACATTAATTTTACATCAAATCCAAATTTAGCCCAACCTTAACTCAAGTTAGCCTAATTTGGCCCACTTTGGCCCCTTTAACTAAAAAGCCCAAATTAAACTCAATTCAATTCAAAATCACTTCACACTTGTTCCAAACCACTCATGACACATACGTAAACCAATTGCAACATTTATTTGGCATGATCCTTCACAAAATTTCCATCCACCAATTTATTTTCAAACCTAAAGGCCCACTTTCTTAGACCATTCTAAAAGCCCACTTCCACCAAATCCAAAAGCCTAAAATTCATCCAAAGCCCACATGACATTTCTCTACATCGTGAATTCAATTAAAATCATCCCTAAGTCCTAAACCAATGATCAAATAATTCTAAATGAAGCCTCATCCAAATTTCCACCAAAATATCCAAAATCCTTACAATCTTTTTTATGAAATTGACCAAACTTTTTTCAAGCCAAATGTGAGCCATTGAGCCATGTACAAGCCACATGGAAGCCCTGGAAGACACTTTCCACCTCACCAAGAAAATAATGGCAAGAAGAGGGGGGTCTTTCTTAAACCTTCATTAAGCTTTTTTAACCTCATCCATGTTACACTCTAAACCATGCTTAGCCACCTCACCTTGGATGGAGACTTCACCACCCCTTCCAAGCTGACCTAAATGATTCCCTCGGCTCAAAATCAGGTCTTGGGGAGGTGCACCAAGCCTATTTCCATGGATTGACCAAACTAAGCTAAAAATACACTCTCCCCCATTCCATTTTAATCATGCTTTTTACACGTGTCAAACTCCAATTGACTTCACCAAATTCAACCCCTGACCCCACTGAGTCAGATGGTGACCCATGCCTAGTCGGCCAGCCACCACAACCGCCGAAAAACACCATGCCCGAGACCTCCATGTGAGCCAAAAAATTCAATTCTCCCTTGCAGAACAGTCCCAACCCTAAAGGACACCAGAGCTCTTCTTCTCCTCTCCTGAGTAGCTGATCCCAGCCTCCAATTGCCCCTGGGAAGCCCTCAAGCCATGTCTATTTAAACCCTCCACCCTCTTGGTCGAAAGTGGAGATGAACCAGACCTTAAGGAAACTCTGCCAAAATTTCTCCAGGACCTTTTCCTAACCCATAGCAGTTGATCCCCAGTGTTCCTTTTCCCTAATCCCCATTAACAGAGCTAAATTATGAGTTGAAAATCCACCCAAAAAATTGGACACTTCACCACAGTGAGCCAATCTCCAAATTGATTTGTCATACACCTTCACCTGACCAAGAGAAGTTCCCCAGCAAAAACCCCCTTACCAGGCCAGCCATTGCTTCCAGCCTCCAAGCTTTGTGATCGGCCTTGGTACTTTCATAGCTAGATAATACCCTAGAGCTAGAGACTTCATATGGAGCTTGCGTGGACTCAATCGAAGGTGACACAACTCTCAGAACGAAGCTTCACTTCTCGAAGCAAAGGTATGAACTCACTCTTCCTCCCGAGCTTCTAGTGATTCTCCATTTTTTTAGGTTTATTTCATAGCTTATAAACCATATGGATGTGTTCGTCTCTTCAAGACAAATCCATAGAGCATAAGAACACGAAAATCCATTGAGAATAGAGTGAGATCTTAGGGTTTTAGTGTGGACGGTCACGGGTGCACACCAGTCGTAGACGATGATCGGGAGCCGTTGGATCGCACGTGTATCGAGCGGACGGTTCAGATTGTGCTGGACCAGGAAATATTACATGAACCACGGGCCCCTGGAGCGCTGAGTCAGATGGCGGCGTTGAATGGGAATGCGTCGCGTGGGCTTTCAGAGCTGCCGATGTTGCGCTGGCGCTGAGTCGGATAAGTAGATAAATAGGGTATTTTTGAATTATTTAAATGCCCAGAACTTCCACAATTCATATCTTTGCATAGAAAAATCACAAAAATAAAATAAAAATACCCTCTTGCTAAATGAACAGAGGAGAATAATTTGGAAAAGAAATCAAGTTAATTGGATGAGTATTTTATTTTTAAAAATTTATTTACTATTTTTAGTATTTTGATTCTTCATTCGCATAGAAACTTCACCATGGCATGAGACCATGAGGCTTTTGAAGCCTCTGATCTTGGGAACATTCTATGAATTTTTCAAGGTCAGAGGCCATCTCTGTGAAAAGTTATTGAATTCTTAATTTCATGTCACTGTTTTAGGTATTTTAATTCAATTAATTAACATGTTGTAAAATGAATTCTAGGAAAATTTGGTGATGTTCCTTAGGATCGGAGGACCCTATGAAAAATATACTTTGAGTTAATTTAATCATAATAACCTTAATTGGCCAAAACCCCTAAAATTGAATTTGAATTAATTAGGGTTAACCACACATCAAATTGACTTGAAAATAATTCTCCATTACTCTTTAGGGTCAGAGGAATCTCACATAAAAATTTGAAATCCATTGGACTTGATTAACTCTACCAAATGGGTTGATTAAGCCTCATAAGCAAAGTAGAACTTTAAAATCTCATAACTCCAAAAATACTTTTAAAAAATTCACAAAAATAATTTTGGGGCTTCTCTAATATCAGGGGAGTTCAAGAAAGTTAAAATTAGAATTTCTAAAAAAGTAGATTTTTTCACAATATTTTAATATTTTAACAATTAAAAAATAAAAAAAGTCATAAAAATATTAAAAGTTATAAAAATGTCACATTTTGATTCCTAATCACTTAGGAACAAATCAAATTTTTTTCCTAAGTCCCTAGGATAAAATATTGAATTTTAAAGGCTTAATGTAATTTTTAATATTAAAAAAATGAATTTTCAACCCTCTTCACTAAAATAATTCTAATAAATCAAAGAAAAATAAAAAAATTATAAAATTTGTTTCTTTGGATCCTTGAGGTTAGAGAAATTTAAGAAAAATATAAAATCTATTTTTAAACTTTTATTTTATTTTCTAATTAATTAATACTCTAAAATTCAAAATAATTATAATAAATAAAATATAATTCAAAAAATCACCAAAATTGGTCCAAGTTGTCCTCTAGTCTTTAAAAAGATGCCATAATTTCCTTAAGGACAACAACCATTCATTTGTCATGTTGTTGAATTTTCTTTGAAAACCCTTATTTTCTACTAAAAATAATTATATAAATAAATTAAATTCAGAAAAATCACATTTTCTCCTCTAATGTCTTAATTGACATGTGAGGGAGGTGACATAAAAATTTCAAATTCATTTGAGCTCAATTTAGTGAGTTATGAAATAAATAATTTTAAAAGGGCAAAAAGGTAGTTAAAAATTTTAGCCCTTAATTAAAACTTTAGGTTTAATCAAAATGGGGGGTAAAATATGTGATTTTAACTTTCTCTTGGATGATTGTAACTTAGGGAATCTAAGTGGTAGAAACCCATTGAACATTTTAAAAATATCAAAAATGAAACTTTAATTAATTAAATGATTTAGATTTTGGAAAGAATATATTTAAATTAGGATTATTAAAATAGGGATATTATTAAGAAGACATTTATTCTTTAATTTAAAAATCCCTAAATAAGTCATTTTAATAATATTTAATTCTTAATTAATAAAATTAAAATAATAATCCAAATTAAAAATTAAAACTAAAATTAAAACTAAAAATAAATTAAATTAAATTAAATTAAATTAAATTAAAATAAATTAAAATTAAAGTTAAACTAAAACTGACAATTAAATTTCAAATTAAAATTAAAATCAAAATTAAAACTAAAATTAAATTAAATTCAATTTAAATTAAATTAAAATATAATTAAACTAAAATAAAATTAAAATTAAATTAAATTAAAAATTAAATAAATTTAAATTAAATTTAAATTAAATTAAATTAAAATTAAATTAAAATAAAATTAAATTAAATTAAATTTAAATTAAATTAAAAATTAAATAGATTTAAATTAAATTAAAATTAAAATTAAATTAAAATTAAATTAAAATTAAATTAAAATTAAATTAAATTAAGTTTAAATTAAAATCAAATTGAAATTAAATTAAATTAAAAATTATTTAACAACAAACCTAAATGAAATCATTAAGAATTAAATCTAAAATAATTTGAACACTATTCCAAACTTAAAATTATTAATTAAAACCTCATAATTAAATTAAAACACTTTAAATCAGTAACTCAAACGTTTAATCATGATTAAGATTCTCGATAAACCAACTTGCCCTTAAAGGCTTTAATTATTATAACTCTTAAATAGAGTATTAAGTGAGATGTCACTTCATTCACCTAAGTTCACTGAGCAAGAAACAAAGTTTAACTGAACTCCTAGACGATTAATTCACCTGTGCAACTAAATTTACATGGACTTAAAACAATCCCAGAAATATTGAAAAGATGTTTTGGACTCGTCCTAAGCACTTACTCAATATGACGAGATGTTTTAGATGAATAACCGAATTTGATTGTTCTTTGATGAAGAAAATCATCCTTAAATCAAACCAAGAACCTAGATGTCATAGGAAATGACTAGTTATAGGATTAGGAATTTGGTAGACAACCAAAACCCTTCCCTTAGCTTTATCTAGGTATCTGTTGAAATATTTAAATGCCTTAACATGTGTTTTAAGTGCAGCTTAGGATGACGGGAAGACCCTCCAGGTACGCTTTTATTTTATTGCAATTTACTTTATTGCAATTACTTACATGCACTGTACTTTACTTTTCTTGCGTGATAAATAAAACTGTTGCACGAAAACCAAAACCTTTAGGATAGTTCCTGAACTGAAACTGAAATTAAATTAAAAGTCATTGCAAGATAAAATTCACCGCCACAACATTCCAAAATATAAAACAACACAAAATTTAATCACAAACAGAACAACAAGACTACAATTACAACTAAATTAAAACGTCTTGTTGAATGATCGGGAATACCTCGGATGATGTAACCCACGTGTTGCTAACGAGATTTCCCAAGGTCTAAATTAAAGTGTGGAACTCATTCAGTTGAGTTTAGCAAATTCATCTGGACTAAGTTAATTCAATGAAAATAATGGTGCCGGGATGACGTATCCGTGGGATCTTAATTGGTTCTGTTTAATTAACTTTAAGATTTGTTTTAATTAAAACATTAAAAGACACTTGAATTTTAAGATTTTCTCTAAACCAAAACACTTCTCTCATCTCCTGATTTATGACTTCTAAAACTAAACCCCTACAACAACAAGGAGCTCGGAGCATGGTGGGCAGCACGACCATCGCCATCAGCAAAACTTGAATCTACTTCAGCAAAACCGTTCCTAGTTTTAAACAACAAAGCCATAAGATTTCGAGGTAGTTTGCCTAGTGCAACATAAATCCTCAACCTTTTTGTTAGGAAATTGCATAATCATTTTATGCAAATTAAGTCCTAACCGGTCTTAGGACTCCGAGGTAGTCGTTCGGTACGACATAAACCCTGACATCTTCGAGGCTGTTTGTATGATTGTGGCATACAAATATAAGTCCTAATTAAATAAAATTGGCAGGATTGAAACATTAAATAAACTCCCGAATTGAAGCCAAACAATAAGATGTTTTAGTAAGTTGCCAAGATTCTTCTTGGATCCTCAGCTTCTCCTACTTTTCTTCCTTTGAACTCCTGAAATGAATTGTTCCAAATTTGATCCATTCCTTATTGAAATTCCAAAATTCAATCATTTGAAAACCTTAAACTTTGAAATTCTTAAGAGCAAAACCACTAATCATTATCGAGAGTTTTTTTAAATGATTCCCATCATTTAAGATGTAATTAACTATAGGGGCTTGCACTTATAGGGAACTTTAAGAACCTAGGGAATATACACCCTGCTTAATTCATTTATATTAAGCAGGGGAACTTGTTGGCTTATAAAATTGGTTCGCAGACCAAACAGATGTCACAAATCTTCTAGTTTATTTAATCGAGCCCCATCGTCAAGCAGTGTATTTGTCCTTCGAGATAGATACACGGTTCGTGATTTGGTGCTCGTTTATATAAACTATTTGGGATGTGAGATCGGTTTGATTTCATATCTTAAAAATTTCAAACTTAAAATTATTTTCAAAAAATCAAATACTACTTTTCAAATTATATATTTAAATTAAATTAAGGTTCGCCGACAATTTCTTTTAGGCGACCCCTTTTCAAAATACAACACATAATCTAAAAATATGCCGACAGGTGTGGCAACCTATTATTGGTGAACTAAAACCATCAGAGCATTCTGGGAAGAAAAGTCTCGTCAGGAGGCTTGAATCTGAAGGAAGTGCCACTGCAATGAAAGAAACTCTTGGGAAAGACATTCAACAGTTGTCACACGACAACCGCGAGACCGTGTGGAAGAGGCCACTAGAGGATGCCATAGGAAAGTTAAGGACGAATATCCACCGGTTGGCAAAAGAAAGAGAACAAAAGTTCAAAAATGAAGTCGATTTATCAGAATTTATGGATGAGGGGTATGCCGAGATCAACATGGTTGAAACACGAGCATCATCAGCTTCGCAAGGTGCTCTGGAAGCAGCAGAAAGAGACGAGCTGGAAGTGATGAGTGCACGACTTCAGGAGAAGGATAACACAATTACTCAAATGGCCAGGAAGATGGAAGAGATGGCGGTCGCCTTAGCCACTCTCCAAAGTCAGGTGCAACCTTAGAAAGAAACACCCCCAAAAATCATCCATATTGCCGATGGAGGAAAAGAGATCACATCTGTCAATGGAGACGAGCAACCAAAAAAGGATTCTGCACAGAGCATGATTCCCAAAAAAGACATCAAAAACATGATAGAACAGCAGGTGTTAGAAGCCTTAGCTCAATCCAAGAGTGGAGCATCTATTCAGACGGATAGACCATACCCCGAAGAATTTGATGCAGTACAATACCCAAAAGGCTTCGTACCACCACTTTTTAAGACTTTTGATGGCACAGGAAACCCCCGGCAGCATGTTGCACATTTTCGTGCTAGTTGCTGGAATGCCAGTGGGAGTGACGCTTTACCCTTCCGTCAGTTCGTCAGCATTCCACTGGTATACATAATTGCTAAATGACTCAGTTAAGACCTTTGCAGAACTAGAAAACCTCTTCGTTAAGCGGTTTGTAGGGGTTCGACACCACATCACCATCGGTGATCTAGTGGTGGAGCACCAGAAATCGAACGAAACTCTAGTGGATTACATACTTCGATGGAGAAATTTAAGCATGAAGTGTGAACCACAACTTCAGGAACATCATGCGATCGGTATTTTGCTGAAAAGTATCCATGGTCTGATAGCACTTCTCCTTAAAGGATTTACAGTCAAGACTTTCGAGAAGTTGCTTAGCAAGGACGGGAGCTTACAAGAGGAAGCAAAGCAGCTAAGTTTCGTGGACAAGACAGATAAACAAAAACTGGTGAAAGCATTCCAAAAGAAGTCTGAAATCATCGCGACACTAGACAAGGGCAAGCAGCCAGTGCAGATACAACCAGAGAGGCCACAGCCTAGCTATCAACCACCGCAACGTACTTACCAACAACCTCAGCAGGGTTATCAACAGCCTCAACCAAGCAATCAGTCGCCTCAGCATTATGAATAACCGCCTCGTCCACAGCGTACCCTGAAAGATTTTCTGAATATGGAATATCCATTCAAAATTGAAGCAAAAACAAAGATGTTCCGCAGTTTAATGAAGACACCAAATTTTTAGCTGCCAGAGCCCAAGAGGCTGGAAGAAGTCAATAAGAGAGATCATCCAAACTATTACCCTTACCACCGGTTGCTCGGGCACAAGATAGATGATTGCATCACTTTCAAGTTTTGGATTGAAGACAATCTCCTGAAAGGGAACATAACGATCCTGAAGGAATACATGAAGGAACCCCAAAAGGGAGATTCCGTCAATGTTATTTCAACGGACCCTATTGTTCCGATAGACCCTTACACGACCCATGATGGGTGGAGTACCGTCTGGACAAAGTCTTCAAAGAAAATCTTGGATCATATCCTGAATGCTTCGGTACACGCTTCAACTCAAAGTTTGAAACCTGCCGAGCCGGTGCTATCGCTTGCGATTGAAGAACCGCCCCATAAGGAAGAGAAGATCGTGGAAGAAAAGAAGTCTGAGGCTCCAAAGAGTAGACTAGGAGCTGTTTATCCTAGGATAGATGTTTCATATTCAGGGGAGAAATCCCTCGAACCTCTGACTCTGTATGATTATTTGCTTGCCCCGGCGGGATCTTATAGTAATAGGAGTTTTGGTGTTGGCTACGTTTTGACTGTTTCTAACGATTACGTATCTAACAAAAACAAACGTAATTCGGATCTCGATTCTGATATAAATAATGATTCTCAAATCATACTAAACCTCAATGACCACGATGAAGGAGAAGACGTTCACAAGGATGGCTACGAAAGCTCAAAAAGAGACGAGTCTATTTGTGAATTTCGAGGAGCTCCGATTGTGATTGAATTAGAGTCATCAGATTCGGAAGCAACTATAGAAGAGCCAGTCATTCCAATTCAAGAGGATACACCGACATATTCAGTACCAGATGCAAAAGAAATAACAGAAGTTAATTTAAGAAGAGGAAATGTTCTCCCCTCGAGAATGGGTCCAAAAGATAAAGGAAAGCAGGTGGTTGCTCAGGAAGAGCCAACCCCAACGGAGGAACTGCCCATTCGGGAAGAATTTGAAGAACCTAGTAATAAAGTGGATTATAACGTGCTAGCCCATCTTAGGAAGCTACCAGCCAAATTGAGCATCTACGATGCTCTGATCCTGTCAAAGGAGATGAGGGAAATACTGATCAAGGCTTTACTTGATCCAGAAATTTGTTTAGCTCAAATGGTCGGTAATTCCTTAGACAAGGTTTGCTCGTTAAAAGAACAGTGAGGTGTTACCTTCACGGACAATGATCTACTACTCGGAATGGCTTATCACAATCGATCATTGTACATTTCAGTCACTATCGGAAAGTTTATGCTCTCCAGGGTGTTAGTTGATCCGGGAGCATCAATCAACATAATGAGCCTTCGAACGTTAGCATATTTGGAAATTTATGCTCGCTAACTTGAAGCAGACAAGATGTTATTAAGATGGTGCAATTAGAAAGGAGAAAGAGCACTCGGATCAATAACACTGTTAATGAAGACCGGTGATTTGGCAAAGACAACCGCAAAATTCCACATAATTGATTCTGAAACATCATTCAATGCTCTACTGGGTCGGCCATGGATCCATGAGAATCGGATGATACCGTCGTCTCTGCACCAGTGCATAAAATATTATGAAGGAGGAGAATAGTGTATCAAAGGTGACTTGTAGCTGTTCTCCGTACATGAAATCGGAATCCATGAAGATGCAGCCTACTATGTGTCTCCGAAGAAAACAATATTCTCTAGAAAAACCATACCAAACAAAGCAAAAGAAGTGCTAGATTATGAAGAACCTAAAATTCTAGTCCAACAGTTACTCACCACTCCCTTACGGCGAGATGGTGAAGGTTTCTCCCGAACTCGCACCCGAGGTCGAGGCCGGGGACGAGGTCGAGGAAGAGACGTTGGAACAATTGGACAAAAAAAACTAGTCATCAACGTTGATTAGGAGAACTATTCTGAAGAAGAAGAAATCAATAGAGAAGCAGTGACAGTAAATCAAAAGAAACCTTAGTTCAAGATCTCTCTCGAAGATGAAAGGAATGAAGAATACAAATCAATGTATGAGAAGATTAACCATTATGTACATACTATGACCCTGACCCCGATCCATTCTAATAAGATCGAGGGTATGGTGGTCAAGAAAGTATGTGGTGGTACTAAACCGATCAAATTCTACCATGGTGCTTCTTCATCCAATACTGAAAAAGATGTACAATTTGAAGATGTTACTTCATCTGAATTAATGGAATTACCTTTTGAGTGGTACTCTCTTTGTGTTCAAAATTTAATTGAACGTGGTGTCTTACCTAAACAATGGACAAAAGGTCGATCACAACACTTCGAAAAATTATGGAACAATGCCAGTCGGCCTCCCAATTCAAAACATGGCCATGGATTCGACACGGTAGGGTCTGTTGATGATTTGGGATTTTGCTTAGTTGTGACTCACGAGTGTGATGAAAGTTTCCTGGAAGCTTCAGATGATCTCGAGGATCTACCAATTGGAAATGCTCCACCAGAATTCGAAGAAGAAATTAAATCTACAATAGACGAGTTAATGGAAGTTAACTTAGGTACTAGCGAAGAGCCTAGGCCGACCTTTGTTAGCTCCTTACTCAATAAAGAAGACTCCGAAGAGATATTCAAGTTATTAATGGAATTCAAGGACTATTTTGCTTGGAGTTATGATGAAATGCTAGGATTAGCTCCAGAGGTCGTAGTTCACAAGTTAGGAGTAGATCCCACTGCCGTTCCAGTCAGACAAGCTCCGAGAAGAATGCGCCTGGAGATTGAACTACAAGTTATAGCTGAAGTTAAGAAGCTAATAGATGCTAAATTTGTCCATGAGGAACAATATCCAGCTTGGTTAGCCAATGTGGCACCAATCAGAAAGAAGAATGGTCAGATCAGAATCTGCGTGGATTTCAGAGATGTGAACAAAGCATGTCCAAAGGAAGAATTCCCGCTACCCATTCCAGAATTGATGATCGACATTGCTTCAACACTTGAAGTCTTCTCATTCATTTATGTATCATCAGAATACTACCAGATAAAGATTGCATCAGAAGATGAAAAGCTTACAACCTTCAGAACGTCGATCGGGGTATACTGCTACACAGTGATGTCGTTTGGATTAAAGAACGCAGGAGCAACCTATCAAAGAGCAATGACAAAGATTTTTGATGATCTCATTCATAACCAAGTCTAGTGCTACGTGGATGATGTAGTCATCAAAAGAAAACTAAAAGAAGATCATTTGTATGATTTTAGAATTGTTTTCAAGCGGTTAAGACAATATAACCTTAAGATGAATCTTTTGAAAGGCATCGTCAGCGTCACCTCTAGGAAATTCTTAGGATTTGTTGTTCGACATCGTGGAATTTATATCGATCCGGAGAAGATTAAAGCTATCTTAGAAATGCCGCCTCCCAAAACCTTGAAACAACTATGATCCTTTCAAGGGAAGTTCGCGTATCTTCGACACTTTATCTCGAATTTGTTAGGAAGGTGTTAGCCTTTTTCTGCTTTGGTTAAGAAGGATGCCAAGTTTACTTGGGACTCCAAATGTCAACATGCCTTCAATGACATCAAACAATATTTAATGACACCTCCTGTCTTAGTAGCCCCAGTCTCGGGACAACCAATGATACTTTATACTGCGGCTTTAGACGACTCTCTCGGAGCCTTGTTAGCCCAGGTCAATGATGAGGGAAAAGAAAATGCTCTCTACTACTTACGTCGTCATCTAATTCTGAAAGAAGTAAAGTATCCTTCGATTGAGAAGCATTGTTTGGCCCTGATCTTCGCCGCTCAAAAGCTCAGGCATTACATTCTTTCTCATAAGGTCAACCTTATTTCGAAGTTCAATCTGTTGCAATATTTGATGACCCGACTGACGCTTTCCGGCAGATTTGCCAGGTGGTCGATGATACTATTGCAATTCGATATAACTTTCGTGCCGCTTCGTGCCGTAAAGGGACAACTACTAGCAGACTTCCTCATAACACACCCTTTATCGGCAGAATCACCTCTTAACGATGATTTGTCAGATGAGCAGATAATGAGCCTAGAAGACCCCGATGATCAACGTTGGGAATTGTACTTCGACGGAGCATCCTCAGCACAAAAATACAAAGAATTGCAAACGATAGTGCTAGGTAAGGCAGGAATCAGATTGATATTTATAACACCGGAGCGGGGGATGTTAAGGTATTCCTACCATCTAACAGAACTGTATACAAACAATGAGGCAGAATATGAAGCCCTTATAACCGGACTGGAATTAACTATTCAGATGGGGATAACAGACATTGACATCTATGGTGATTCCCAGTTGATCATTCAACAGGCGTCGGATAGTACAAGATTTTAAAACCAAGGCTTGAGCAGTACTTCCAATATGCCATGAATTTGTTGGAGAGAATTCCAAATGTAACGATCTACAAGATTCCCAGAAGAGAAAATGCTCTCGCAGATGCGTTAGTTCGCCTTGCAAAAGAATTTGCCTACCTACAGGATGAGTCAATTGAAATGTCAGTTCAAGCACGACAGGTCCTATCACAGCTCGACATGGATATAATACAAAAATCAGAAGGAAAAGAAAAAGAATTGGTTGCAGCAGTAAAAAAAAATATAGAAGATTGGCGAGAACCATTAATAGACTACTTGCAAACAGGAAACCTACTGGACGATAAGTCATTAGCCCATCAAATCAAGAAAAGACCTTTGTCTTACGCATTAATAAACAATACCTTATACAGAATGTCTTTTGATCAGATGAGGCTAAGGTGCCTGAGCGAGTCTGAGGCTCGTGAAATTGTTAAAGAATTACACTCAGGACTTTTTGGCGCTTATCAGTCGGATCCAAAAATGAAAATGAAGACTAAGAGGCTAGGATACTACTGGCCCTCGATGATGACCGATTGCATGAAGATTGCCAAAAGTTGTCACCAATGCCAAGTTCATGGAGTGGTTCTACATCAACCTCCAAATGTGCTACATCCGACAATCGCATCGTGGCTATTTGAGTGTTGGGGCACAGATATTGTGGGTCAGATAGAACTGCCTTCTTCAAGAGGACATCGCTTCATTCTTGCAGCTACAGATTACTTTTCCATGTGGGCAGAAGTAGTACCGCTCAGAGAAGTGAAAGCACATCACGTGCTACAGTTCTTTAAGAATCAAGACATCTACCGTTTTGTGGTACCATGCAGAATTATCTTAGATAACATGTCCGCATTCAGAAGCACGAAGATCAACGATTTTGTCAGAAGACACAGGATCGACTGGCGCTATTCAATGATCTACTAACCAAGAACGAACGGCTTGGTGGAGGCTTTTAATAAAACTCTCGTCCAAATCCTAAAGAAAACTTTGGATGACAATAACATAAATTGGCACGAGAACTTGTTAGAAGCCTTATGGGCCTACAGAATGACATTCAGAACTCCCACCCAGTCTATGCCTTATGCTTTAGTGTACGGGTCCGAGGTCGTTCTACCCTTAGAGGTTCAGCTACTATCTCTCAGAATTGCAGTTGCAAACAAGATCACTATAAAAGAAAATGCCAAACTACGACTAGAAGAATTGGAAAGCTTGGAAGGCAAAAGACTTTCAGCACAGCAAAATTTGGAACTATATCAAGCCAAAATAATCCAGGCCCATGATAAATTAGTCCGTCTATGGACATTCAAAGTCGGTGACTTGGTTTTGGTTCTCAGAAGACCTATTCTTGCACATCGCAAGATAGGTAGTAAATTTGAACCGACTTGGGAAGGGTCATTCGTGGTCGAGACAGTTTACTCTGGATGTTCTTATCAACTGATAAATTGCTGTGGAGAACGACTTATGCTTCCAATTAATGGACGATATCTAAAGAAGTATTACACAACCTAATGTTTCGAAGGATGAATCCTCATTCCTAGAAGCACGGGCACAGTAATTACTTTTGGCTGGGTCTGAACCAAAAAATATAAAAAAGTGGATGATAAAGAAAATCGTTAAAAAAAGGGTGATAAAAAAACATGTGATGATAATAAAGTTTTTATCTTTCCTTTCAAATCGAGTCTCACTCTTGATCTTTCTTCATCTTTTCCTACTCTTGTTGAAATTTGAAAGAAACAAATAAAATTTTCCATTAATAAATTTTTCTTTTGTTGATCCTTTCGTTGTTTTTCGCAGGGAAATGTCGAACGAGCGGATGGTTCTAAACTTTAAGAATGGCTTGAGTCTAGCACTCGATAAAAAAAGAATGAAGGATGAAGTCGTGATTGAGATCGACATTAAGTCCATGGTTGCTACCAGCAGCTGTCTCTTCACGTTGATCCACCGCTAGTTGGGTTAGCATCTTGCAAATGTGTCGGTTCTTATTTTTTCACTGGGTCGGAGTGAGAGTAGCTCTCCTTACTTCTTGAATTTCTGTGGGCATGGCGCTGACAAGCCTGCCTTCTTTGTGAAAATCCATGTCTGAATAGTGAGATACATGGACAATAACATCATCTTCCAAGCCACCCTTGGTAGGAATGCTGTACGGATGTGCATTGGAGGTGTGCTATCTCCCATGTAACTCACAACTAGTAAGGTCAGAGGTTCTCTAAATCTGGATCTGGCTGAAAGTGAAAAGGAATCTTTCTTTCATCTAGTCTTCTTTGTTTTAATTTCATCATTATTTTGTGTTTTTTAAGGTCATTATTTCGTCGTTATGTTTCATTGTCATTCCGTTTGACTTATCATTGTTTTGTCTGGCTGTTGTTATTTTGATTTGTTGTTTGTTTTGGAAGTGTCAGTTTAAATATCATGTTGACGTCAATGTCAATGTCAATGATTTTGTCGTGTTATGTCAAGTGTCAGTTATTTATATCATGTCATGTGTTATGTGGGATATCATAGTTTATATGTCATGTCATAATGTGATGTCCTAATGTCATAAAATGTCGTGATTTATATCTCGATTTATCATGAGATATTTTATCTCCTTTAAGAAGATGTCGTTATTATGCCGTGAGATATCTTCTATGATGTCAAGAAGATATCATTATTTATTTATTTTTTTTATTTTGTTTATGATTTCATTTTGTTCTAAATTTTAATTTTGTGGTGTCATGTCATTTTGTCATGTCTTAATGTGAATCATAATATCATATCATTTTATGTCATGTCTTAATGTGATGTCGTAATTTCATAAGATGTGATTAATATCTCGATTTGTCATGAGATATTTTATCTCCTATAAGAAGATGTCGTTATTATGCCATGAGATACCTTCTATGATGTCAAGAAAATATCATTATTTATTTATTTTTGTTATTTTGTTTATAATGTTCTTTTGTTTTAAGTTTTGGTTTTGTCATTTCATTTTGTTCTATATTTGTTTTGGTTTAGTTTCATGACATCATTTTATTGTGGTATAGAAATGTCATTGTATGTTTTTGTTAATGTTGATGTTATATCGATATCAATGTTAAAGATTTTGTTATTTTATTTCAGATTTCGTGGCTAATCTAAAAGTTCAGTTGTCTTTGTTGTCATGTCATTTTCATTTTGTTGTTTGTAGAAAGTTTAGGTTTTGTGGCTATCCTAAAAGTCCTGGTTTTGTTATCAATGTTCCATGGTCGACGTCCTACAAAACAGAGTTAGCACACCCTATAACTTGCAAAGAAAATCTAAATGAAACTTCATGTCTTCATCCTGTAAGAAAAATAAAGTTAGAAACAATGTCATATCAAGATATTTAGATTATCTGGTCAAAGTGTCTGTTGATCCAGAGTTGTCGGATGTTCGAGTTTGGTTGAAATGTCGATTTAGGTTTATGTCAGTTTTTGTTTAAATTTTTATTTGTCTTAAATATTTATTTGGGTTGGATTGACGATTTTTAAATTTTATGTCGAGTTAAGTTCAATGTGGGTCGAAATTTAAGAATTATGTCGTTTTATGTCAAGATATATGGAGTTTAGTTTCAAATGTCGATTAATATCATTTAATGTCAGTGATTATTAAATTTGGTTTAAAATGTCGATTAAAGTCGGTTAATGTCGGTGTTTGTCTAATTTTGTTTGAAATGTCAATTAACGTCGGTTAATGTCAGTGTTTGTTAAATTTGATTTAAAATTTCGGTTAATGTTAAAATATGTTTGAAATGTTAATTAATGTCAAATAATGTTTGATTATGTTTAGAATGTTGATTAATGTCGAACTATGTTGAGTTTTTTTTGAAATATCAGATTTATGTCGAATTTGTTGAGTTTTGTTTGGAATGTTGGATTTATGTCGAATTTGTTGAGTTTTGTTTGGAATGTCGAATTTATGTCGGTTATGTCGATTTATGTTTGAAATGTCATAATTATGTTGATTTGAGTTCAATTTTGTCCATTTAGGTTCAATTTGGGTTGAACCTAAGATTTATGTCGATTTAGGTTTAAGTTGGGTCAATTTGGGTTGAACCTAAGGTTTATGTCGACTTTTGTCTGTTTAAATTTGGTTTCAGGTTTTGATTTTGATTTGAGTTTAGTTATGGGTTTTATGTCGATTTGGGTTTTGTTTTGAGTTTTATGTCGATTTAAGTTTAGTTTTGAGTTTTAAGTCGATTTGAGGTTGGTTAGGTTCATTGTCAGTTGAACCTAAGATTTATGTCAAGTTGAATTGAGTTAGGTTCATTGTCAGTTGAACCTGAGTTGAACATAAGTTAGGTTTTGGTTTAGATTTAAGTTAGGTTGAACCTAAGGTTTAGGTTATTGTTTTATTCATACCTGCATTAATCTTTATTTTATTACTGCTTACTTGCTTTTAGTAGAAATTTTAGTAAAAACTTTGCTTAAAATTAAAACTTTGAAAATAAATAAAAATAATAATTACTTATAATTTGAAAAATCTAAAAATATTTCTTAATTTCTTCAAAATCTTCCCCGTGGGATTGATAACCAAGACTCCACTAGAGCCCTGTATTACTTGAATCGATACGTATACTTGCATTTGAAATTGTGACTTTTACAATAATTAATATAATATTTAAACATAAATTCATAAATTCTTTATTAAGTAAAAGCCGGGTCGCATCAAGTTTGTAGCGCCATTGCAGGGGATTAAATCTTCTAGCAGTGGTATCAAATTCTTGCATTAGAAAGTATATATATAAAGTCACATCACATCAAAATGCCCCAAACTTAATTTATACTTGTCCTCAAGTAATATTTTTACTACATAATAATATAACGCAAAGTAGTGAACTTTTCAATTATAGAATACTATTTTTTTATTTAAATGAATATAATAGTAAGATTTTTAGAAAGAAGTTCAGTAACTCAGGGTAAAACTATAGGTATAAGAACATTCAATAGTCAAGTTTAAGAGTTATATTTTTCTATTCATTTTAAGATGAACCATAATTTATCACATTAAGGGTTCCTTGAAAGACTATATGAAAAAGAAACTCATGCAAACTCTATTAGAAAGTAGGCTAACACTTTAAATATATCTTCATAAATGTAACAAATTTCTTCCTTTAGGATATTAAGTGAAGCCAACTTTTGATTAGGCATCTCCTCAAGCTTCTCCTCACATATATTTTCTTTCTTTTTCTCTTCCTTTTTTTTCTTTTTTCTTTTCTCTTTTTCTTTCTCTTTTCTTTTGAGGATTACTATTTCTGGATAGCCTTTAATATTTTTTAACTTCACTCTCCTCTTTCTAAAGTTGAAATTTGAAACACCACTTTACTTTATAAATATATATCAGCTTTATAATTCATAATAAAGTCACAATCCTTTCTTCACACATAGTTCTTTAAGTCTCTTAACATTTCAAAAATACAAATTTTTTACTTTAAATAGTCAACTATAGTCCAATCCTCTCATACTAAATATCTTAAACTTATAAATCTAACCTCTATTACTAAAAACTTTAATCTTAAACTACTATAATATTTAAATAAAATAAAAAATTTAGTTATCTAAAGTTAGGTTCAACTGCTAAAACTTGTGCTAATGAATTTTTAAATTATATTAATTTTGAATAGATAAGAGTTAATATTTTACCCTCCCCCAAACTTAAGTTTTTCATTACATATAAATTTGAAAAGGTAAAGAGTAAAAGAAAACTAACCTCTTTCTGCTGGGATTTTGAAATTTTCAGAAGTTATGCTGGTATTCATAAAAAAAAATTAAGCTAGCAAGCATTAAATAGCTAGAAGCAGTGATATATATTATATTAAAGATTTGCAGGGTGAAGAAATATTAAATATTTAAACATTAAAATCCAACATAACATCACAATCTCAATCCAAATCACTAAACAAACTATCACAGAGTTCATTACATTTTCATTTTTTTTAACACAGATACATTTGTAGACTTCACATATCACAGAAAAACAAATAAAAACACATAAAAGTAATAAAACACATAAATGAAAATAAAAATCATAAAACTACCTGTCATCATCACCAGCATCCTCAGCTTCACCTGCATGATCGGGTTGGTAAGAAATATAGCTGGGTCAAGTAGGAAATGTCCTTCCAGTGTCTCCGCTCATATATCTGACCTGAGCATCATGGTAAGAAATGTCATACTCAACTCTCCTCCTCATATAATATTCATTAACATCGCTTCGAGTCTCAAATTCATCCATCCTGCTATGGAGTCTATCAGTACTGGCACTCTGAATCCCCAATTGCTTCATAATATCATACAATGCAGGAGCCTCAGAAGTAGATGACATATCTTAGCTGGTAGTAGGAATATCAGTATTTCTACTTTCACCTCTCCTACTACATGAGACTCATATGTACAAATAATGATCTTGGTAATAGACATCAGTGGATGGACTAATTTCTCAATACTATCAAACTCAACTCCAAACTGTGCATATAATGCATGAATCAGGGCAGGATGTCCTAACCCAGTAATGGTTTCTCCTCTAGCAATAGTCTGAATATTCTTAAAAATAATCGATCCAATATCAATCTATTTCATAGTCTGAATACAATAATTGAGAATAGCTCTATCTCTAGTGACTTCGCAGTGATGATAAGAAGGCAGTAATCTAGCAGAGATGAAATAATGCCAAACTTTAGATGCTACATTTAATTTGGAAGCAGGGAAATTAATCATTTGTATTTTTTAACTTTCCATTCTCCTTTTTCATCAGTAAGAAATGCAATAACTTCATTCATTTTAGCTTCTGCAGTACCAAAGTTTTCATATTCACAATATGAAGTTCACCTTAACTGATAAAAAGAATTAATACGCTGAGGGTAAACTCTACCATTTTTCCACGAACAAGCACATAATCAATTTCAGTCCAAGAATATTTGCATAATATTCTCTAATAGTACCCATAATCGAGTAAGCAGTAAAATAACAAAAGATTTCCCAATTTTGATCAGTAATTAACTGTTCTACAGATCCGCCCGGATTTTCAAAAGCCTGGTCTTGAATACACTTTTTGTTACACAAAAATGAATTGAAATGATATGTTCTTTCACATTACCAAATATATCTTCATCAAAATCCATCTTTCTCTTTCCTATATTTATTTTAGGAGCCATGTAAAATTGTCTAAAAATTTGCTAGAAAATCTAATAAATTTCAAAATCACAATGTAGGAGACTCTTAAAGCAACTCTAAGTGAGTAAGAGCTTAAATCACTAAGGAAAATCTGAAAACTTCATCAAAAATTCCAAATTTTGGATCTAAATAATGTGAGAAATTTCCATGGATAAAATAAAAATTAATTAGTTTAAGGTGAAGTTCTTACCAAGAGAAATCAAGCTTCACACTTTAAAAGCCTTGAAATTGCTTGAAATCCTTGATTTAGCAAGCCCTATATTCCAAATATGCGTTGGTTGGAGGTAGAAGACGATGAAAATGGAGAAATTGGTGGGTCCCAGGGCAAAAATCTTAAATTTAAGAGGTTTCGGGTTTTTTTTCTATAATCGGGCATCGGCGGTGCTGGATAGGGCACTGGCTTGCTCTATTTAATTTAAATAGCCTAACTCTTTGTATTTGGGAGCCAGCGACACCCATTCTGGTGCCAACGGCGCCAGTTCAATTTTTGGGTCCATAAAATTTTTATAATTTTGATAGTTTCAACATTACACCATCACATATATAGCCTCTTTAAGCATATATTTCATTAATTAAGCAACTAACTAACATCAAATTTATAAAAACAACACAAAACATCACTTTAGCATATAAAATCCACATTACAAACATACACACCTAAGCATTCACTATATTAGTTCATTAAGCCATAAAAGTTCAGCTTCACAAACATACTACATTACTCTAATGCTGAAAACTAAACACAAACACAGAATCCAAGTATAATAAGTCATAATACATACTGTAAATTGAATCAAGCTAACACTAAGCACACCAAAGCATAATAAAAATACCAAATACTAAATATAATGCAGAGTCACTACTCATCGTCAGTTACAGTACTATCTTCTCCTTTGATATCTCCAATAGATTGACGATGCACAAATAAATTGTAGAAGGGACGAAACGAGAATTCATCGGTCAAATCTGTAAAAATCACAACATTCCTCTTCATTACATTCACCAAACTATCTTCAATTTACCCAGTGTGATCAAATTGTTCTTTCATTCTCCAATCCAAGTGATCAAATAATTCAGAGATATTATTAATATCATTTATAAGATTTTGTAACTCTTTCTCTAACTTCTTGATTTTCTTCAAAATCACTTGGAAACCTTCAGGAAAGTAAGGTTGAATAGGTTGTGAACTCTGAGATGGTTGATCTGCAATGAGTCTCATATCATTCTCATCTCCTATTGCCCGACATCCATAAAGATTAGTTGGGTTTATAAGCCTCTAAGGAGGAAGCGCTTTTTCCCAACTTTCACATGGAACTTGTGATTGTCTACAAAGAATAAATATAATGGAAGGATGTCCAAGCCCATATTTAGATCCATGAACAATCAATCCCAATACAGATTTCACAATTATAGTACCAATATTGATCGACCTTCCAGTTTGAATACAGTAATTTAAAATAACTCATTCCTTTGTCACTTTGGTAATTTTCATAGTTGGAAATAAATATGCAGAAATGAAGTAATGCCATTGCTTCGACACCGAATTTAAAGATGTAGTAGAAAAACATACAAATCTGATGTCTCTTATCTCCTAATCTTCATCTTCATCCGTCAAATAGCGATAAATTTTATTCATGTTGTCTCTTGTCGCATCTAAATTTGTATACTGTCAGATTTGCACTTTCTCGATCATAAATAAATCATTAATCTTAGAAGGAGTGAATGGTACAAACCTACCTCGCACATAGACGAATCCTCGATTGATTCCATGATGATTGCATAAAACTTTTTCACAACAAGAACGATTATATTAGCAGAAGAGTAGCACAACACTTCCCAATGCCTCTAAAAAATAATTTATTTTGCTTGTGTACTTGGATTATCCATACCTCGATTCACAAAGCATCTTTTTTTGATAATCCTGCTCTTCATCGTCACTTTGTTTAATAATCCCGGTGCCTAAAAATGATGAATTTTCGTCGGTTGAAAACTCTAAATCTCGAGGTTTCTACGGAGTTGGAATCCATTGGATATGAATTTGGAATGAATCCTTTAATTTTTTGGAGTTTTTGGGGTTAACAACACGTTTTAAGAAGTTACTAGGATGAAATCCCTCCTAAAACTGCCAAAAATCGCAATTTGAAACTCTAAAAAACTTAAACAGCCCTTCGGCACCGACAACACCAGATAGGGCTCCCGTGGCACCAGATAGGGCGCCCGCGTTGGCCAAATCTTGAAATAAGGTGCTGCTCTTTGAAATAGGGCACCGGCGGCACCCATTCTGGAGCCGACGGTGCCCATTCTGGCGTCGGTGGCGCCAGTGTTAAAAAATGCACCGAACTTCATTTTGGTCCAAAATATTCAAATTCTTCGATACGATCCAATAATTTCCAGTCTTTTATGATATTTATGAGTGAGTAGGACTAATATATGAGTAACTAAAAGTACAACTACTAAGAAACAACAAGCATATATAACGAAGATAAATATGGTTTGCCTCACACATAGCGCTTAGTTTAATGTCGTCAGCCCGACAAACTTTCAATCATTATGGATGACTTAACATTAAAACCTCTTTAAAATCTATTCGATACCCTTCAAAATATGTTTTTAATCTATGCTCATTAACTTTAAATATCTTTTCGATTTTAGGATCCTCAATATCAACAGTTCCAAAGGAAGAAACTTTTATAACAGTAAGATGTTCTATCAACCTAGACTTTAGTTTTCCAGGAAATAATTTCAATCTTGTATTATATAGCTAAACTTTCTATCTAGGTTCAAATTTCTTTCATAATACCTTCTGATCATGCCATAATTTCTTTTTCTCCTTATAAATTTTGTCATTATGATAAGTTTCATTTCTAATTTCTTTCAATTCATTCAATTACACAAATCTCTTCTCACCTGCGTTGTTTAAATTAAAATTCAGCTCTTTTATCACGCACTATGCTTTATGCTCCAATTCTACAAGTAGAAAGTCTATCCAAAAACTAGTCTATAAGGAGACATTCCAAAAGGTGTCTCAAAAGCAGTCCTATACGCCCATAATGCATTATCAAATATCACAGACCATTCTAATTTGTGAAGATCCACAGTTTTCTCCCAAATTCTTTTAATTTCAAGATTAGACACTTGTGCTAAACTACTAGTCTGGGGATGATAGACAGTAGAGATTCTATGAATAATATTATATTTTCCAATCAATCTCTGTCCTAAAATAAGATAGAGCATCAGTTATGATCGCTCTCGGCATTCCATATTTTGTAAAAATATTTTTCATTAAAAATTTTGAAACATTCCGAGCATCACATCTAGGTAAAGTAATTATTTCGATCCATTTTGAGACTTAATCAATAACAACCAATATATATAAATTTACAAATGAAGGAGTAAATGGTCCCATAAAATCCAATCCCCATACATCAATGATCTCAACTTCTAATATAAAATTTTGAGGCATTTCATCTCTTTTAGAAATATTACCTACTCTCTAACATAGATCACATGAGTTTATATATCTATATACATCCCTAAAAAGAGTAGGTCAATAAAATCCAGATTGTAAAATCTTATAATTAGTTTTATCAGTACCAAAATATCATCCAAATTCTGAATCATAACAACTTCGAATAATTGGTTCAATTCCTTCATATGCACACATCTTCTAATAATAAGATCCTTACACTCTTTATATAGGTAGGTCTCATCCCAGAAGTAAAATTTAGTATCATATCTAAATTTCTTTTGTTGTTGTCTTCTTAAATCAGGTGGCAAAATATCACTTACTATATAATTCACAATATCAGCATGCCAAGGCAAATTCATTCCTCTAATGATATAAAGTTGTTCATCAGGGAAAGTTTATGTAATTTCCTTCTCAAATTCAGATAGTTTATAGTATTCCAGTCAAGACAAATGGTCAACAATTTGATTATTAGTTCCTTTTCTATCAATTATCATAAAGTTAATTTCTTACATTTTAAGTATCCATCTGATTAATCTTGATTTGGCATCCTTCTTTTGCATTAAATATTTGATAGCTAAATGGTCCGTATGCACTATACATTTTGCTCCATTTAGATAAGGTCTAAACTTCTCAAAAGCATACACAATAACTAATAATTCTCTTTCCATAGTGACATAATTAATATGAGCTTCATTAAGAGTTTTACTAGCATAGTAAATAACCTTAAACATTTTATCATACCTTTGCCCTGAAGCAACTCCAATCGCAAAATCATTGGCACCACACATAAGTTCAAATGGTTTCTCCCAATCAAGTGAAATAATTATAGGGGCAGTGATTAGTTTTTTTTAATAGTTCAAAGGCATTTAAACATTCTTCATTAAAATAAAATTTTTTATCTTTTTCTAAAAGTTGGAACAAAGGTTTAGTAATTTTTGAAAAATCTTTAATGTAATACCTGTAAAATCCAGCATGTCCTAAGAAACTGTTTACCCCTCTCACTGTAGTAGGAGGTGGTAATTTCTCATTAATATGAATTTTTTTAGGTTAACTCCATACCAATTTCAAAAATTTTATGCCCAATTACAATTACTCCTGCAACCATAAATTGACATTTTTCCCAATTTAGAACTAAATTTGTTCTCTCACAAAGCTCCAAAATTTTGCATATTTTTGTTTTCAAGTATAAAAATATGATTTTAGAGAAAATGAAGCAAAAACTATGCAATTTTGAGCCAAAATAAGCAAGAAAGAAACTTCTGACTTAGCACATATCAATGTCTTTTTATGCTTACTATCTTTCATATTTATCACATGTTTTTGAATGAAATTATACTTTTGAGAAAGGTTGTTTTTATTTCTATCTTGTAGGTGAAGATTTTAGGAACGCAACGCGACTGAAATGAGGCAAAACGGAGTTGAAACGGAGCCAAACCTGGCTCCTAGGCTCCAGAATCATCCAGACACGGTTATTGGACGGGATTTTAACGACTTTGGGAGTTATTTTGATGGTGTTAAGTAGTTTCTAGACCTTCTAGAAGCCTCGAAGTTATTCCTAATATATAGGACATGTGATACAATGTATCTGGACACATTGGAACTGTTTTAATCACGAAGAGGTGCGACCCAAAGTGAAGGGGTGAGAAGACTTGGTCAAAGGAGTCCGGCGCCTAGGCGCCAGAGACACCTTCTAGAAGATTCATTGAATTTGGACACATTTTGAAGAGGTGCCTCAAGGCAACCCTTGGAGCCTATAAATAGGAGTCCACTCCTTCAGAGAAAATCGCACCCTATAGTCTCTCTCTTTCCCCTTAGTCATTTTAGTCATTTAGAGTTATGAAGATGTAGATTTTACATCTTATGGAGAGATTGGTGAGGGACTTTGAGATATTTATGTAAGGGATGTACGAGCGGCGCATGGATCAGTGGGAAACTTTGGTGGAGAGAATTTCTTCTTTCTTTCAGAGGAAAACGCTAAGTATTGTGCTCTTCATTTCTTTGTATTTGTAGTAAACATTTTCTAGTGAATTTTCTTTGTTTTAAACCAAGTTTTCTGTCGTGAATTATTCATGTTACGTAAGTGATTTCCTTTACTCTTTCTTTTAATATGAAGCAATGACATGCGTAGGAAAATCATTTTTATGATAGAATTAACTATTAAATGCTTTTAGGTGACAGATAGTTGCATAAATATAATAGAATACTAATGAAATAAGTTCCTTGTTGGCACTTAATTTATTACATAATTCTATCAATGCTTTTACTTCTTATGTCATTAATTTTATTTACTTTTATTTTGTAATGAAATAGATGCATGTTTAGGAATTAAGATTTGCTTAGATATTCTCTTATTAAATTATGGTGATGATATTCATACCAGATCTTCATTTACTTTACAAATTGATCACTTGTATTGTTAAAACCTGTTGAAGAATTCTGAGACCTAGAAGGAGATGAATTCTTAACTAGTAGATATCACATGAATCCTTGGGTAGCCGAAGGCCTTGTGCGGGTTATTCAAGGTGAAATGCAAATAAATAGGGAGATATTATTTATTGGGCGTAGAATTGATTAGTTTTTAGAGTGACATACTAAATTCTAATAATTTGATCTATAGAAAGGGAACGAGTAATTGGTAGGGCCGACCATAGCCACCCTTGGACATCTAGTAGTGTGAGCCTAGATTAACCCATTCTACTAATAAAACATTCTGAACCGATCTATAGATTAGCCAATGTTCTTTATGCCTGGACCAAAAGTTAAAGTATAGGAATACTTCTATTTGGCACTACATTAAATTCTAAGCATTGCTTTCCTACACATTATCTATGTAATTGCAAGAAAAAGGTAGTATTTAACATCTCAAAATTCTCCAAACCAATTTATCCATAAGATATCTTTTTATTTAAGAATTTTATTTAGGATTAGTTATTAGGAAAACCATTTTAATCAAACTTCCAAATTTAGGCCTTATAGAAATATACTGGAATTAGCCTAAAAGATTTCTTACCTCACTTCTTTGTGGGATCGATACTGGTGTTATAAAAGAAAACCCTATATTACTTGAAACGATACGTATACTTGCGTACTACCCCTAGTGTGTAAAATATTTTCTAAAATTTTATAACATTTTGATTTTATACACTAGCCGCTATTTATAAATTGGGTCAAGTTTTTGGCCATCTTTTGGAAGCGAATATTACTACGTTATTGCGGGTCGGGTCACCTGCCTAGTGCAGCATAAATCCTCACCTTTTCTTTAGGCCCTTTTTCAACCATGTTGTGCACCATAAGCCCTAACTCGTCTTAGGATTCTGAGGTTATCATCCGGTATGACATAAATCCTCCCATCTTCCAGGCCATTCACATGATCACTATCAAGTGAATGTAAGTACTTAATAACAAAATTGACAGGATGAAACACCAAATAAATACCCTAAATCAAAGCTAAACCATAGGATAGTTTGGGAAGACATCAAGGTTATTCTTGAATCCACGTTCTTCCCCTAGCCTTCTCTCTTTTGACTTCTGACAAAATGAAATGTTCAAAAACTTGAGCCATTCACCTATTAAATTTTTTTATTGTCACATTTTCTTTGAAAACCTTACCTTTGGAAGTCATGAATATAAATATTTTATGGTCTATATCAAGAGTTTTCTTAGGTAACTTCAGTTATCAAAGATGTAATTAACTATAATGGCTTGCCCTTATAGGAAACTTAAAGACCCCAGATTAATATAAACCCTATCTAATTCCTTTATATTAGACAGGGAAATTGTCGGTAAACAATGTTTCGCAGACCAAACACATGTCATGAATTCTTTAGTATATTTGATCAAGCCTCGCCCCAAGACATGTATCTATTCTTCGGTATAGGTACATGTCTTGTGATGATATGCTTGATTATCTAAACTAATGTTTTTATGAAATCAGTTTGATTTCACATTCGCTAAAATTAAAATATTATTTTAAAAAAATCCATATATATATATGTTAAATTAAATCAATTTTCTATTTTATAAAAAAAAACTATATTTTAAACCATTTTCAAAAATATCAACCTCCTCCAAGTATAACGGCTGACAGTTTTTTGTTGACTCTGCTGGGGAAGAGTTTCTCTCTTCATTAAGATGAGGAAATACTATATTAACATATCGGTAATGTGCTCATGTCCCTCATGAGACAGATTACCATTCTTCCATTGACATGCTTCACCTATTTCCTTCTTGGGAAAGTGTGATTAACTCATCTGGATTTCAGGACCGTCTGTTTGGTCACTCTTAAACAGAAGGGTTCTTTAGGTTTTTCCTTTTGATCTTATGGAGTCGGACCCCTAGTAGATGTCTCAGCGAGCAAATTTCGCTAGGGCAATCTGAATTGTGAAGGGGATCTTCAACAAGGTCTCATACTTCACCTCCTTTTTGTATCTCCCGGGTACAATCCCGTCTTCGACAGATTGAACCACTCTTCCTAAAATCTTAAGATTACTTTTAACAAGTATATGAAAACATAAAATGAAATAAAAAGATAATGAAATATCAAAATGAAGTGAAATTTTCTCAGTTCATAGAACAACATTTTTCATAGTGTTTGCATTAAGATGACAAGGTTTTTTGCCCTCACTAACCTTGGAAATGCTTCTTGACATTTAAAGATGTCAACCCCTACGCTTAATAACTTGCCGTCTTTTCGTGACACCAGTCTTGCAACACTGATGATTCAGTTCGGGATCGGCTTCAGTCAGTTTGAAGTGGTACTCGAAAAAGCTCTGTTCTTGGTCGTGAAAGTTGCCACTTCTGAAGTTCAAGAAACGTCTGCTGAGTTTGATCTGAACTACCACGAAGATTTCCTTTCTGCTAAGAAGGAGAAAGTAACCACTGCTCCCATTAGATCCATCACGCATCACTGCACTTACCTTCCCGTCTGCCAAAGAGAAAGAGATTCTGCGTGAAGATGATTCTGATGATGCCTTTCTTGCCCCGCCATCCGTCTTCGTGATTGGCTCAAGTTCTAGACCTCCCCTACCAACCAAATCTCAAAGAAGAAACTGCAACCGCAGGATTCATAGGGCCTCCAAAACATAAGTTGTAAATCTGCCAACAATTGATGAGATTCCTCAACAAGAAGAACTCGGTTTACCAGATACCTCTCCTCTTTTTTGAGGTAGCAGGTGTTGACCTAACTTTTGGTTGAGGTCTAGTCTCTCTTTAGAATAGCCTAGGTTCTAGCCATAGGACTCTCCTGGTGACTTTCTTAGATGACTTGTCATGGAACCCTCCCCATAGAAATTCAAACTTTTCTTACTTTACTAGGAATTTTCATATGCTTAAGGCCTAACCTCCAGTTTTGGGAGGAAGAGACCAAGCATAAGAAAGCCCAGGGGAAGTCACCTATAGGTAGTCAGACAGTAGGATCAACCTTGGGGAGGTGTGGAGCTTACACCACACTCACACTATACACTCATACTACACACTCGTAAGCCCTAAACAAAGCACATCACCTTTGATAAACTAACTCTTTGGAAACTCATGTAAGTGGTTTTCCCAAGCTCTTAGCATCAGGCTAAGGTTTGGCTAGTACCAACACATAGAGGACCAAATGAGGGTAACCCTTGGTCCATGGCTCAATTTAAACAATTCTATATTACTCACCTCGAACAAATCCCATTTTTTTAAAAAATTTAAATTCTAAACTCTTTTGCCCCAAAGTACCCTAAATACCTAAAATAACCCTAAGATCCACACTAAAAACATCTAAAATTCCCCAAAAATTATCTAAATTTCCCAAATTTTCTCAAAATCATTTCAAAATAGTTCCCACCTCTTAAATCCACCAAAACACCCCAATACACTCTAAATAACCTCCACATACCCTAAATACCCCTCTTGGCCTAAAATTCAAAAAATTCCAAAAATTCCTATAAATTTCCAAAACATCCCAAATATTCCCAATTTCATTTCTGTCAACTACCACATGACCCAATTTGGCAAATTTAGCCCAATTTAACCAAAAATGGATGTCACAAATCTTCTAGTTTATTTAATTGAGCCCCATCATTAAGTAGTGTGTCTATTCTTCTGGATAGATACACAGTTTGTGATGTACTGCTCGTTATATAAACTATTTGGGATGTGAGATTAGTTTGTTCTCATATCTTAAAATTTTCAAACTTAAAATCATTTTTAATATTAAATGCTACTTTCAAATTGTATATATATATTTAAATTAAATTTTAAATTTAAAATATGCTGACAACTTCTGGCGACTCCGCTGAGGAACTAGTTCCTCTCTCCATTTTGATCAGATGGTTTTACTTTTATAAATCGGTATTGAGTCCATACCCCTAGTGGACCTAATTACCATTCTTTTCGTTGGCATACCTTGCTCATTTCTATCTTGAGTGAGTGTAGTCAACTCCTTTTGGATTCTAGAGCCACTGTTTGGACACCCCTAAATAGAGAGGTTCTGAAATCCTCCAACCTCTCTGAAGAGGCGAGGAAGACCCCCAATAGGTGTTAGCTTAGGAGCGGTCCTTTGAGTTGAGAAATCCTACTCGATTTTTCCCTTCCTTTCTAAGCTCTGGATTGGGTCCTTTACCCTCTCTAATCTCCTCTCATTTTTAACGAATAAACTAACTTCCTAACAAAAAACTCTTTTTTAAATAGTAAATGCATAAATAAAACTTAAATAAATTATGTTCGGACACTTTTCAATTTCTTTCTTTTCATCCTGATGAAGGAAGCATAATTCAGGACTGATAATCGAAACTTGCCTTGCAGAAGATGTCTGGCCCGAAGCTGATTTTCTCCTTTACCAATAAACTTGACTTAGCTGTATACAAGGATGAACTGCCTGACAATGGGATCATCTGTTTTGGACAAGGATTTGATAACACTGACGTTAAGTTTGCCGATGTTACTCTTTCGCACTGATGAACAAATTACATGAGACTGAAGAGGCTATGATTGAGTTTAACCTGAAGTCGACTCAAGAGTTCCCTCCCTTGCAGAGGGCTTCAGTTGAAAGGAACATTGTTGTTCACAGGAGGTTGACTGCTACCCCCAGAACTATCGTTTCTAGCCCCACCGGTCTGGTCTTTACTGCACCTACCCCGGTTCCCGCCAAACTGAAAGGAAAGGAAGTAGAAGTCAGTTATAAGTCTGTCACCGTGGAGGGTTCAGACTTCGATACGATACCGTTTGTTTTCGAGATTAGGTCCAGTTCGAGAGTTGCACCCCTAACTCGGACTCAAAGGAGAAATAGAAGCAAAAAGATAGCCAGGATTGAGAAAGGCAAAGCTGCTGAAGTTGCTTTTTTAGAAGAAATTCCTGAACAAAGAGAAGAACTGCCTGAGTATATACCTCTGTTGGAAGGGAGTAGGTTTCACCCCTTCTCTGCTACATCAGATGAAGAACATGTCCGAAGGATTGTCGCTACACTACCCCGACCTGCATACTATAGTAACTGCAAAAGAAAAAAGGGTTAGGACTAAGCCATTTGCTCAGCTACAAGCCGTGATAGAAAAATTGGCAAAGAAAGAAAGATGCCCTGTGTCAGAATCCTAAGAAGAATGAGACGAGTGCCAGCTAGATCCCACCTCGGACCACGAGTAGAGCCTATCACTGCCGTAGAGAAACTAAGGAAGAAAATGAGAGCTAGTTCACCTGTTGTTGTATCGGGCCATAATATTAAGGAGGACACCATCTACCAGCATGTAGCCGACAGACTGTCCGGTCCTAGGCCTTCTGCTGCAAGAAGGATGGTGTGGCGACCTATTATTACTGAACCGAGACCAACACAACGTCTTGCGAACAAAAGCCTCGTAAAAGAGCCTGAATCAGAAGAAAGTGCTACTGCAATAAAAGAAACTCCCAGAAAAGAAGTTCAACAACCATCACACGAGAACCGCGATACCGTCTGGAAGAGACCCCTCAAGGATGCTATAGGAAAGCTAAGGATGGATATCCGACGGCTAGCAAGAGAAAGAGGACAAGAATTAAGGGACAAAGTGGATTCGTCAGAATTCATGGATGAAGAGTATGTTGAGGTTAACATGGTTGAGACACAAGCATCATCAGCCTCGCAGGGTGCTCCAGCAGCTTTAGAAAAAGATGAGCTAGAGGTAATGAGAGCACAGCTTCGGGAAAGAGATGACACAATTTCCCAGATGGCGAAAAAGATGTAAGAGATGGCTGCTGCTTTAGCCACTCTCCAAAGTCAGGTACAACCTCAGAAAGAAACACCCCGTAAATCATTCATATTGCAGAATGAGGAAAAGAGATCACATACGTCAACGGAGATGAGCCACCAAAGAAGGATTCTGCACAGAGCATGATTCCCGAAAAAGACATTAAAAACATGGTAGAACAGCAGGTGCGAGAAGCTTTAGCACAATCCAAGAGTGGAGCATCTATTCAGACGGGTAGACCTTACCCGGAAGAATTTGATGCCATCCAATACCCAAAAGGCTTCGTACCACCTCTATTTAAGACTTTTGATGGAACAGGAAACCCCCGGCAACATGTCGCACATTTTCGTGCTAGTTACTGCAATGTAGACGGGAGCGACGCTTTGCTTTTCTGACAGTACGTCAGCAGTTTGTCACGGATCGCTTTTGACTGGTATGCGGAATTGCCTAATGGATCAGTCAAGACTTTTGCAGAATTGGAAAATTTCTTCATTAAGCAGTTTGTCGGAGCTCAGCAGCACGTCACCATCTGTGATCTAGTGGTGGAGCGACAGAAACCGAACGAAACTTTGGTGGATTACATACTTCGATGGAGGAACCTGAGCATGAAGTGTGAACCACAGCTTTAGAAACAGCATGCGGTCGGTATCTTTCTCAAGAGTATTCATGGCCCGATAGCACTTCTCCTTAAGGGATCACCATTAAGACTTTTGAGATGCTGCTTAGCAAGGCCGGGAGCTTACAGGAGGAAGCAAAACAACTTAGTTTCATCGATAAGACCGATAAGCAGAAGCCTGTAAAAGCTTTCGAGAAGAAATCCAGCATCGTCGCAGCAGTAGATAAAGGTAAGCAGCTAGTGCAAATACAGCCAGAGCGACTGCAGCAAAGTTATCAACCACCGTAACGGACTTATCAACACCCTCAACAGAATTATTAGCCTCAGCAGAGTTTTCAGCCTCGACCGAGTTATCAGTCTTCGCAATATGATCAGCAGCCGCCTCGTTCGCTCTGTTCCCTGAAGGAACTTTTGAACAAAGAATAACCCTTCAAGATTGATGTAGTGGACAAGATGTTTTGCAGTTTGATGAAGATGCCTGACTTTTAGTTTCCAGAGCCCGGGAAGCCCGAGGAGGTCGACAAGAAGGATCATCCAAACTACTGCCCCTACCACCAGCTAATCGGACACAAGATAGAAGAGTGCTTCACCTTCAAGAACTGGCTGGAAGATAATCTTTGGAGAGAGAATATAATGATCCCAAAGGAATACATGAAGGAACCACAAAAAGGAGGTTCCGTCAATGTTATTTCGACGAATCCTATTGTTCCGATCGACCCATACACGACTAATGATTGGTGGAGTACTGTCTAGACAAAATCTTCAAAGAGAATTTTGGATCACATCCAGACCGCTTCAGCGCGTGTTTCAACTCAAAGTTTGAAACCTGTCGAGCCGGCACTATCACATGAGATTGAAGAAAATCCGCAGAAGGAGGAGAAGATCGTGGAAGAAAAGAAGACCGAGGCTCTGAAGGCTAGACTAGGGGCTGCTTATCCTAAGATGGTTGTTTCTGATTTGGGGGGAAATCCCTCAAACCTCTGACTCTGTATGATTATTTGCTCGCCCCGGCAGGATCTTATAATGATAAGAGTTTTGGTGTTGGCTACGTTTTGATTGTTTATAACCATTACGTAACTAACAACAACCAACCTAATCCGAATCTCGATCCCAATACGAATAACAATTCTCAAATCATACAAAACCTAGATAACCACGACAAAGAGGAGGACATTCACTAGGATGGCTATGAAAGCTTAATAAGTGACGAATCTGTTTGTGAATTCCGAGGAGCTCCTATCACGATAGAGTTAGATCTATCAGACGCCGAGGCAACTTCAGAAGAGGCAGTCGTTCCGATTCAAGAGAAGACACCGGTAGATTCAGAGGAAATTACCGAAGTCAATCTGAGAAGCGGAAAGGTGCTACCTCCAAGATTGGGTCTAAAGGACAAGAGAAAGCAGGTGGTTTCTCAGGAAGAGCCAACCCCAACAGAAAAATTGCCCGTTCGGGAACAAATTGAACAGTCTGGTAACAAAGTGGACTATAATGTGCTAGTCCATCATAGGAAGCTACCGGCCAAACTGAGCATCTACGACGCTCTGATCCTCTCAAAGGAGATGAGAGAATATCTGGTCAAGTCCTTGCTTGATCTAGAAATTTGCTTAGCTCAAATGGCTGGTAATTCCTTCGATGAGGTTTACTCATTGAAAGGACAGCGAGGTGTTACCTTCACGGACGATGATTTACTACTTGAAACAGCAGATCACAACCGACCGTTGTACATTTCAGTCAGTATCAGAAAGTTCACACTCTCCAGGGTTCTAGTTGATTTAGGAGTGTCAATTAATATAATGAACCTTCGAACGCTAGCCTATTTAGAGATTAATGCCAGTGATCTCGAGGTAGACAAAATGATGCTAAGAGGCTTCAACTAGAAAGGAGAAAGAACTCTTGGATTGATAACACTGTTAATGAAGATCGGTGAATTAGCCAAGACAACCACGAAGCTCCACATAATTGATTCTGAGACATCAATCAACGCTCTACTGGGCCGGCCGTAGATCCATGAGAACTAGATGGTACCGTCGTCTCTACACCAGTGTATAAAGTACTATGAAGGAGGACAAGAATAGTGTATCAAAGGTGATTTGCAACCATTCTCTGTACATGAAATCAGAATCCAAGAGAATGCAGCTTACTACACACCTCCAAAGAAAACTATCTTCTCCAGAAATGCCATACTAAATGAAGAAAAGAAGCACAAGACGACAAAGAACCTGAAATTCTTGTTCAACAGTTACTCTCCACTCCCTTACGGCGAGATGGTGAAGGTTTCTCCAGAACTTGCACCCGAGGCGAGGCCGGGGATGAGTTCGTGGAAGAAATGGTGGAACAGTTGAACAGAAGAAACCGGTCATCGATGTTGATTGGGAGAATAGCTTTGAAGAAGAAGAAGAAATCAAGAAAGAAACAACAACAATAAATAAAAGGAAACCCTAGTTCAAGATCTCTCTCGAAGACAAAAAGAATGAAGAATACAAAGCAATGTAGGAGAAGATAAACCATTATGTGCATACTATGACCCTGACCCCGATCCATTCTAATAAGGTCGAGGGTATGGTGGTAAAAGTGATACATGGTGGTGGTAATAAACCGATCAAATTCTACAGTGGTGATTCTTCCTCCAAAACTGAAAATGATGTACAATTAGAAGATGTTACTTCTTCTGAATTAATGGAATTGCCTTTTGAGTGGTATTCTCCCTGTGTTCAATATTTAATTCAGTGTGGTATTTTGCCTATGCAATGGTCAGAAGGACAATCACAACACTTCGAAAAGCTATGGAATAATATCGGTCGACCGCCAAACTCAAAACATAATCTTGGATTCGGCACAGTAGGATCAGTTGATGATACAGGATTTTGCTTGGTTGTCACTTGCGAGTCTAATGAAGACTGCTTGGAAACCTCAGATGATCTCGAAGATCTGCCAATCGGAGATGCTCCGCCAGAATTTGAAGAAGAGATTAAATCTACAATAGACGAGTTAATGGAAGTTAACTTAGGTACTAGCGAAGAGCCTAGGCCGACCTTTGTTAACTCCTTACTCTATAAAGAAGACTCAGAAGAAATAATCAAGCTATTAATGGAATTCAAGTACTATTTTGCTTAGAGTTTTGACGGAATGCCAGGATTAGCTCCAGAGGTCGCAGTTCACAGGCTAGGAGTAGATCACAATGCTGTTCCAGTCAGACAAGCTTCCAGAAGAATGCGTCTAGAGATTAAATAACAAGTAATAGCTGAAATTAAGAAGCTAATAGAGGCTAAATTTGTCCGTGAAGAGCAATATCCAACTTGGTTAGCCAATATGGTACCGTTCACAAAGAAGAATGGTCAGATCAGAATTTGCGTAGATTTCAGAGATTTGAAAAAAGCATGTCCAAAAGACGAGTTTCCGCTACCAATTCCCGAACTAATGATTGACATCGCTTCAAGTCATGAAATCTTCTCATTCATTGATGGATCATCAGGATACAATCAGATAAAGATGACACCAGAAGACGAACAGCTTACAGCCTTCAGAACGCCGATCAGAATATATTGCTACACAGTGATGCCTTTTGGATTGAAGAACGCAGGAGCAACATACCAAAGAGCAATGAAGAGGATCTTTGATGATCTCATTCACAACCAAGTCGAGTGCTACATGAACGATGTGGTCATCAAAAGCAAACTGAAGGAAGACCACCTATATGATTTGAGAATTGTTTTCGAGCGATTAAGACAATTCAACCTTAAGATGAATCCCTTGAAATGCGTCTTCGGCGTCACCTCTGGGAAATTCTTAGGATTTGTTGTATGACATCGCAGAATTGAAATCGATTCGAAGAAGATTAAAGCTATCTTAGAAATGCTGCCTCCCAAGACCTTGAAACAACTACGATCCTTTCAAGGAAAATTGGCATATCTTTGACGCTTTATTTCAAATTTGTCAGGAAGGTGTCAGTCCTTCTCGGGATTAGTTAAAAAGGACGCCAAATTCGTTTGGGAAGAGAAATGCCAGCGGGCCTTCGAGGACATTAAGTAGTATCTAATGACACCTCCTGTCTTAGCAGCCCCAGTCTCAGATAGACCATTGATACTTTATACCGCGGCTTTTGACGACTCCCTTGGAGCCCTGTTAGCCCGGGTCAATGATGAGGGTAAAGAAAACACACTCTATGACTTAAGTCGTCGTCTGATTCCGATGGAAGTAAAGTATCCTCCAATTGAGAAGCATTGTTTGGCACTGATCTTTGCCGCACAAAAGCTCAGGCTTTACATGCTTTCTCAAAAGGTCAACCTTTATTCTGAAAGTTAATTCATTGCAATATTTAATTTCCCGCCCGACGCTTTCTGGCAGACTTGCTAGGTGGTCGATGATACTATTGCAATTCGATATAACTTTTGTTCCACTTCGTGCCATAAAATGACAAGTCCTAACAGACTTCCTCGCAGCACATCATTTGCCGGCAGAATCACCTCTCAATGATTATTTGCCAGACGAGCAGATAATAAGCTTACAAGATCCCGATGATCAGCGTTGGGAATTGTACTTCGATGGAGCATCTTTTGCACAGAAAGACAGAGAATCGCAAATGATAGTGTCCGGTAAGGCAGGAATCAGACTAAGCTTTATAACACCGGAGCGGGGGATGTTAAGATACTCCAATCAACTAACAGAACCATGTACAAATAATGAAGCAGAATACGAAGCCCTCATAACAGGATTGGAATTAACCATTCAGATGGGTATAATAGATATCAACATCTACGGAGATTCGCAGTTAATCATTCAGTAGATTACCGGACAGTACAAAATTCTGAAACCAAGGCTCGAGCAGTACTTTCAGTATGTCATGAAACTATTAGAGCAAATTCTAAATGTAACAATCTATAAGATTCTCAGAAAAGAAAATGCTCTTGCAGATGCGTTAGCCCACCTTGCAAAAGAATTTTCTTGCTTACAGGATGAATCAGTTGAAGTGTCAGTTCAGGGACGACTGGTTCTCTCGCAGCTCGGCATGGATACAATACACAGATCAGAAGAGGAAGAAGAATCAGTTGCAGCAGTAACAGAAAATGCAGAAGATTGACAGCAACCATTAATAGATTATCTGCAAATAGGAAACCTACCGGACGATAAGTCATTATCCCATCAAATCAAGAAAAGAACTCTGTCTGACGCATTAATAAACAATACGTTATACAGAAGGTCTTTAAATCAGATGTGGCTAAGGTGCCTGAGAGGGTCCGAAGCTCGTGAAATTGTTAAAGAGGTGCAATCAAGACTCTGTGGCACTCATCAGTCAGGTCCGAAGATGAATATGAAGATTAAAAGAATAGGGTACTACTGGCCCTTAATGATGACCGACTGTATAAATGTTGTCAAAAGCTGTCACCAGTGCCAAGTGTATGGGGTGGTTCTACATCAACTTCCAAATGTGCTACATCCGATAATCGCGTCGTGGCCATTTGAGTGTTGGGCACAGATATAGTGGGTCCGATAGAACTGCCTTCTTCAAGAGGACATCGTTTCATTCTCGCAGCTACGAATTACTTTTCCAAGTGGGCAGAAGCAGTACCGCTCAGAGAAGTGAAGGCACATCGCGTGCTACAGTTCTTCAAGAATCAGGTCGTCTACCGCTTCAGGCTACCGCACAGAATCATTCAGATAATGGGTCTGCGTTCAGAAGTACGAAGATCAACAATTTTGTCAGAAGGCACAGGATTGACTGGCGTTATTCAATGATCTACTACCCAAGAGCAAATGGCTTGGGTGAGGCTTTTAATAAAACTCTAATCCAAATCCTAAAGAAAACCTTGGACGAACACAAAAGAAATTGGCACCAGAAGTTGTTGGAAGCCTTATGGACCTACAAATTGACTTTTAGGACTCCTACTCAGTCTACGCCCTACGCTCTAGTGTACGGGTCAGAGGCAATTCTACCCTTGGAAGTTCAGCTCCCATCACTCAAAATTGTAGTTGCGGAGAAGATCACTACAGAAGAAAATGCCAAATTACGGCTGGAAGAATTGGAAAACTTGGAAGGAAAATGACTTGCAGCGCAACAGAATCTAGAACTGTATCAAGCCAAGATGATCCAGGCCCACGACAAACTGATCTGCTCAAGGACATTCAAAGTCGGTGACTTGGTTCTAGTTCTCAAGAGACCTATTCTTGCACACCACAAGATAGAAGGTAAATTTGAACTGACTTGGGAGGGGCTGTTAGTGGTTGAGACAGTCTACTCAGGAGGTTCTTACCAGTTTGTGAATTACCGTGGAGAACGATTTATGCTTCCAATCAATGGACGATATTTGAAGAAGTATTACACAACCTGATGTTTTGGAGAATGAAATTTCATTCCTAGAAGCACGGGTAGAGTAACCACTTATAACTGGTTCCGAACCCGAAATATAATAAAAAAAGAAAATGAATGATAAAAATCATAAAGAAAAAAAATGTGTTAAACGAAAACATATGCAATTGAAGTAATGATAAAATCTTGATTCTTCCTTTCGGAACAAGCTCACTCCTGATCTTTTCTTATGTTTTCTTACTCTTATAAAATTTAAAATAATTAAATAAGAATTTTCATTAATAAGTAAGTTTTCTTATTGTTCTCGTCCTGAGTACAGCCCCTAATCCATTCCTTATTTTCTTTTAAGGGAAATGTTGAATGGGCGGTTGTTCCTGAACTTTAAGGATGGCTTAAGACTTGCACTTAACAAAGAAGAGCTGAAAGCTGATGCTGTGATAGAGATTGACTCAGACCTTGCATAGCTGGAGTTTGAATATGAGGAAACTTCTTGGATTGCTGTGGATCCCGAGCAGTTCCGTGGGAAGACAGTGATGAGGTTCAACAAGAAGGCTCTTCAAGCTACAAACAAGAAGAGGAAGATCCATGTGATCGAGAAGAACAAGATGAAATCAGTGATAACGTCTGCAGGAGGAAAGCTTGTCAGTGCTGCTCCTACCGAGATTCAGAGAGAGAGGAGAGCCACCCTGACCCCAACTCAGAGAAGAAACAAGAATTGCCGTATCGCCAAGATACTGAAGAAATTAACAGAAGAGCAGAGTAAGGAAGAAACCCGGACGGCCATAGCAGTTGCCCCAAGGAGGCCAGTCCTCAGGAGCACCAAAGCAGAGGTTGTTCCGGAGGAGGTTACTACAGTGCCTACACCTGAGATAGTGAAGATTCCAGAAGAGCGTGACGGTGTGGAGCCATACATCCCACAATACGTCAATAGACCCCGACAACTACAGATAATTTCAGAGCACGAACTGAAGATGATGCAGAGGGCGCGGAAGCAAAATTTTGAATACTTTCAGAGAATCAGAGGCAGATATGTCAACATCCTGGAAGGACTAGAGTTACATACAGATGTTTTCTCTCACTAAGAGCAGAGTGAGATTGTAGACTATGTCAATGAGCTGAAGAAATAAGGTCGTGCAGGACAATTACGTAGCAGGACCAACTCCGAGCCGAAGAAATGGAAACGAGGCAAAGGGAGGATTACAATCCAATTCAGATGCTGTTACAAATTTGCTGATGACAAGAAAGGAAATCCGCCAGGGATAATCCACTACGATGAAGTGGATCCAATGCCAGTTTTAATTAGGAAAATGATAAAAAGGATGGTGGCTTGGCGAGTCTTACCCGCTGATTGCATACCGAACAGTTGTATTATCAATATCTACGCTGAAGGAGACTACATTCCACCTCACATAGATCATCATGATTTTGTAAGGCCCTTTTGTATCTTTTCCTTCATCAACCAATGCAACATTATGTTTGGGACAGAACTCTGGATAGTTGGCCCCGGAGAATTCTGAGGGCCGGTGGAGATACCTCTACCAGTAGGCTCTGTTCTCGTACTACAAGGAAATGGTGCAGATGTAGCAAAGCACTGCATACCGGGAGTTCCCTACAAGAGAGTTTCCATCACTTTCAGGAGGATGGATGAGAGTAAGAATTCGGTCTACTTCTAGCCAAATCCAGAACTAGAGAATTTGCAGCCTTACGAGCTGTAGGCTACATAGAAGTAGCACACCTCTAAAATGCACTTATGTGGGATTCTCCTCCGAAAATTGGATTAGAAAGTGATGTTATTACCTATGTAGTTTACTTTTCAGACATGGATGAATCAAGCGATACGCTTTGTCGAGTACACGAAGATATCGATACGATCTATGTTCAAATATATATATATATATATATATATATATATATATATATATCAACTTTTGTAAAAGTTTGTTTTCGTAAAGATGTCATCAGAAAAGTTTTGATGGAATCACCTGATGTATCTTCGACATTTTAATGGAAATGAACATTGTGTTTTGATTGGTACCTAAACTTCTATCATCGAAATCTTCACGAATCAATTGTCAACCTTCCGAGACTGGTACCTAACATCCAGTTCCCTCTCCTTTCGAGGTCGGTACCTAAATTCAGACTCTCTTTTCGAGATCGATACCTAAATTTCGATTCTTTTTCAGAGCTGGTACCTAAATTCCAGTTCTCTCCTTTTGAAGTCGGTACCTAAATTCTGAATCTCTTTTCGAGATTGATACCTAAATTTTGATTCTCTTTCGAGACTTGTACCTAAATTCTAGTTCTCTCGTTTTGAGGTCGGTACCTAAAGTTCGACTCTCTTTTCGAGATCGATACCTAAATTTTGATTCTCTTTCAAGACTAGTACCTAAATTCCAGTTCTCTCCTTTCGAGGTTGGTACCTAAATTTCAACTCTCTTTTTGAGATCGATACCAAAATTTTGATTCTCTTTCGAGACTTGTACCTAAATTCCAGTTCTCTCCTTTCGAGGTCGGTACTTAAATTCTGACTCTCTTTTCGAGATCGATACCAAAATTTCGATTCTCTTTCAAGACTGGTACCTAAATTCCAGTTCTCACCTCTTGAGGTCGGTACCTAAATTCTGACTCTCTTTTTGAGATTGATACTTAAATTTCAATTCTCACTCTTTCAAGATCAGTACCTAAATTCTGATTCTCATCCTTTGTGAGGTCGGTACCTAAATTCCGATTCTCTCTCTGAGGCTGGTACTTAAATTCCGGTCCTCATCCCTTTCGATCAGTACCTAATTTTTGATATTATTTCCGAGGCTGGTACATAAAATCCAGTCTGCACCCCTTTCGATCAGTACCTAAATTCCGATCTTCTTTCCAAGGTTGGAGCCTAAATTCCAACTCTCTTCATCGAGACTAGAGCCTAAATTCTAGTTCTCTTTCAAATTCTGAGGTTAGAACCTAGGTTCCGATTCTCATTCCAAATTCTGAATCTCAACGAAATCCACCTTGAAATCAATCTTAAATCGAACTCTAACTAAAATTGAAACTCAAATAAAATTGAAACTAAAACTTAAAATTTGAAATAAAAATGAAACGAATTTAAAATCCAGTCTCACCAGATCTTGTGATTTGGAATCCACCTCCTTTTTCCCGAGTTAGAGTTCGGGAATATTCAGTTTTTGAGATTTACCCGACACTCCCCAGCGGAATTTTTCTATGCTTTGTTCTAAGTGTGTCACTTAGACGTCTGTGTTGGTTTTGTTGATCTATTCGGTCAAAGCCAATATGCGCGGTGTGCTTGGTTAGCACACCACACCTATTGGGGGTCCATTTGTTGACCTCATTTTTGGTGAGGTCTTTTCTCTCTCCTTAGTACTTCTTAGGATCTTGCCATAAGGTTTCTCATTGACTATCCTAGAGGATTAGAATTGGGACCCACCCTTTAGCAGTTCAGCTACTTCTTGACTCCTCTTGGGATCCCACTTGGATGGTTGCAAACCTCTAAATCACCTTGGAAGGTTAAAATCACCATATGGGCAATCAATAGTGAGTTTCTATAGGATTGTTTGGATTTAGGGTGACCCTAGGTGCCCTGAGCTTCTCTTGCACACACACACACTCCTAAGCCATTTTACCCTTTAACCCTAAAGTTTGAACTTTGCCCCTTTTACCCATTAAGAAACTCACATAATTAAACTGAAGCCACTGATCTTTAATTAAGATGTCTAAGGTCAATATGTGAAGAATCATAAAGTGGTTACCATTTGGCTAAGCTTGGTCCCAAAGTGGTTAGACTTGGTTGAGATCTATAAGCCTACCCCTATAGCCATGAGCCTACCCAAAAACTCTCCAAAATTTTCCAAAAATTATCCAAAATTCCCAAAATTCTTAAAAATCATTTAAAAACAATCCCCACCTTTTAAATTCACCAAAACACCCCAATACCCTCCAAATAACCTCTTGATACCCTAAAATGCCCTTTTGGCCCAAAATTGCAAAAATTCCAAAAATTCCCACAAAATTTCAGAAAATACCAAATATTCCTAATTGTATTTTGTTCAACTATACCATGGGCCAATTTTGTCAATTTAGCTTACTTTTACCAAAATCCGCAATTTGCCCAATCGTAACCCAAGTGGACCTAATGTCAAACCAAACTAGCCCAATTGATCCCAATTTTGACCAAATTAAATCCTAAACTTCAATTGAATATTCCTAATACCAATTTCAACCAAAACCATGTCCAATTTGGTTCACATTTGAATTCAATACTCAAGACCCCATTTTTGCCATAAATTACCCATAAACCCAAACATACCCAAATCCAATCCAAATTAGCTCAAGTTTACTTCAAAATTGTCCAAAAACTTTCCTAACACATTTCTATACCAAAACGAATGTTCATTTGTTAAAATGTTTTGACCTAAAACCCTTTTTAAATTCACTTGGATCAAAAGGCCCAATTTTGGCCCATAAGCCCAAAACCCCTTGAAAATTAACCCTATGGCCCATAAAAATTTCCCAAACCAATTTTCAATCAAATTTCAACATATCCAAATCGAATTTCAATCATTTTAAATTTATATTGATCATTCCATAATTAATCTCAAAATTCTAAATTATCATGTGCATATTAAAGGTTCATACCCTTGTGCATTTTGAAAAGCCCACTTAATTAAATTTTAAAAGCCCAAAAGTGAGTTCATATGACATATTTTTATCTTACTATCACCTCATGATATTTAAAACACCATTCCATGGCATTACATGAAGCATTGAATGTATACATGGCTCATTAACCAAATTAGGCATGTTGACATAAAATCCCCAAAATTCATAAAAAACCATTAATTCCTTTTGCATGAAACTTTCTAATGGCTCATACATAGCATAACATGGCATGTGCATCATCCCATAGCCATACCAAAGTCAATATTTTCCAAATTGGGCTAGGGAAGGTGACCCTTCCCTTCTCCCTTCTTATCAAATTTCCCTCACTCTTAAACTATCAAATCTCCTTCCCAAACTTCAAAACCAGCCATCTAAGCTCACCCAAACCTCTCCATGGACATCAAGACCAGCTCAAACCACTTTGGGCAAAGATTTAGCCTTTGGACCAAGGGCTAAACCCAAGTTAGCCTCACCTAACCCAAATCCCAAATATCCATTAAATCTCTACCTTAAAGCCATCAAATACTCAAATTGATTCCACCACTTAACCTCTCTGGAATCCCTGAACTTTTGCCTGACCTGACCTTGGTCGGCAGGCCATCCCAGTCGCCGGAAAACACCAGGCCGAGAGGCTTAGGTGGATTCAAAAATTCAAAATCAATTTGCTGAGCTGTCCCATTCCAATTGGACTCCATGGCTCTTCTTCTTCTCCCATAGTCAGCTGATCCCAGCCCTTAATTGCCCCTGGGAAGCCCTCCAGCCCTGCCTATTTAAACACTACACCTCTCGGCCATGAAAGGTGCTGAAGCTAACCTTAAGGAAACTCTGCTAAAATCACTCCAGAGCTCCTCCTAGCCAACAGAAGCTCATCCCCACTGTCCTCCTTCCCTGAATCCCCCAAGTTGAGCCCAATTTCTCAGCCAAAAATCAGGCCATAAACAGGACACTCCCCAATTCTCCACCAAACTCAAATTAACTCCTCTCACACCTTCACTAGAGGTAGAGAAGGAGTTCCCCAGTGAAAGCCCCTTCACCAGGCCAGCCATTGCTTCCAGCCTGCAATGTCTGAAATATGGCCTGGTCACTTTAGCACCTAGACATTTCACCGCAGCTCCAAACTTTATCCCAAGCCTCCTTGGACTCCAACAAATGTGCCGAGCATCTCTAATTGAGGCTTCACCTCTCAGAGCCAAGGTATGGACTCTTCCTTCCTCCCGAGCTTCTGTTAATTCTCCATTTAGTTTGGCTTATTTTCATGGCATGTTAACCATATGGATGTATTCGTCTTCTCAAGATGAATCCATAGAGCATAAGAACTCGAAAATCCTTTGAGAATCGAGGGAGATATTAGGGTTAGAAGGTCGACGGTCATGGGTGCACACCGGTCGGAGACGAAGGCCAGCCGCCGTTGGATAGAGCATGTATCGAACGAATGGCTCAGATGGCGTCGGACAAGGAGATTGAACGTGAACCGCGGACCGCGTGGCAGCTGAGTCGAATGGCGGCGCCGAACCAGAAGACGACGCGTGGAGTTCGATCCGCCGTAGGTTGACGCGGCGCCGACGTGGATAAGTAGGAAAATAGGGATTTTTCTGATTTAATTAACTAGCCAGAACTTAAAAAATTCATATCTTTGCATAGAAAAATTACAAAAATAAAAGAAAAATACTCTCTTGCTTTGTGAACAGAGGAGAATAATGTGGAAAAAGAATTGAGTTAATTTGATGAGTATTTTATTTTTAATTAATTATTTAGACATTTCAGTATTTTAATTCTCCATTTGCATAGACATTTCACCATAACATGAGACCATAGGGCTTTTGAAGCCTCTGATTTAGGAAATATTCCCTGAATTTTTCAAGGTCAGAGGCCATCCCTATAACAAGTTATGCATTTTTCAAGTTCATGACACTGTTATTGATATTTTAATTCCAAAAATTAGCATGTTGCTTAAAAAATTCTAGGAAAATTTGGTGATGTTCCTTAGGACCAGGGGACCCTAGGATAATTATGTTTTAAGTTAATTCATTAAGGATAAACCTAATTGGCCTAAATACTCAAAATATAACTTTAATTAATTAGGACTAATCACAAATTAAATTAACTTGAAATCAATTCTCCACTGATCTTTAGGATTAGAAGGACCTCACAAAAAAATTTGAAGTCAATTGAAAATGTTTAACCCTACTAAATGGATTAATTAAACCACATAATCAAAGTTAAACTTTAAAATTTCATAACTCCAAAAATACATTTCAAAAGTTCAGCAAATTGATTTTTGAGCTTCTCTGATATCAAAGGAGTTTAAGAAAAATAAAATTGAAATTTGCTAAAAATTTCATTTTAAGCATATTTTAATATTTTTAATAATTAAAAAATAATAAAAATCACAAAAATAATAAAAATCATTAAAATGTCATATTTAGTCCCCTAATCACTCAGGAATAAACTAAATATTTTTCCCAAGTTTCTAGGTTAAGATATTTAATTTTAATGCCTTAAAACATATTTTTGAATTAAAAAAATGTATTTTCTAGCCTTTCCACTAAATTAATTCGAATAAATCAAAGAAAAATCATAAAAATATAAAATTTGTTCCTCTAACTTTCTTGTGGTTAGAGAGATTTTTGAAAAATATAAAATCCATTTTTCAACTTTTATTTTTTTTTATAATTAATTAAAACTCCAAAAAATTTAAAATAATTATAATAAATAAAATATAATTCAAAAAATCGCCAAAATTGGTCCAAGTGGTCCTCTGGTCATTAGGAACATCTCATAATTTTCTTAAGGCCAAAAATTTTAGATTGGTCATGTTGGTGAATTCTCTTTGAAAACCACTATTTTTCATTAAAATTAATTATATAAATAAATTAAATTCACAAAAATCACATTTTCTCCTCTAATGTCTTAATTGACATGTGTGTGAAGTGGCATAAAAATTTTAAGCTCATTTAAGCTTAATTTAATGATTTATAAAAAAATAAGCTTAAAGGGGCATAAAGGTAATTAAAAGATTTTAACCCCTAATTAAAATTTTAGGTTTAATCAAGGTGGGGGTAAAATATTTGATTTTAATTTTCTCTTATATGATTGAAACTTTGGGAAATCAAAGGGGAGGAACCCATTAACCACTTTAATAAACCAAAAATGAAACTTTAATTAATTAAATAATTTAAATTTTGGAAGATTAATTAAAATTGGATTATTAAAATGGGGATATAATTTAAGAGCAAACTGATTCTTTAATTTTAAAAAAATCCCTAAATAAATCACTTAATAATATTTAACTCTTAAAATTGAGAGCATAAGCGGAATTAATAATTAAATGATTAAAAGTAAATAATTCTTGATTAAATTAAAACTTAAATCATTAAATAATTTAATAATTGATTAAAGCCTAAAATGTTAAATAATTAAAAAAATAATTTAAATTATTTGAAACTAATTTAAAAATCATTTCAAAGCAAACTTAAATCAAATTTGCAAATTTTAAATAATTTTAAGACAACTTACCATAAAACATAATGTAAAAATTAAATTAATTAATATAATTAATCCAAATTAAATCAGCAAAATTTAATAAATAATTTGAACGCCTCGTTTGACCTAAGTTAATCTAAAAAATTAAATAAACATAAAAGTTTGATATCATTTATAAAAAGTTTAACTTAAATGAATCAAACACCATTCTAAACTTAAAATCATTGATTAAAATTCCATAATTAAATCAAATTAAAGTAAATCATCAACTTTAACTTCAAATCATTAAAATCATTTACAAATTAACTTGCCCCTGAAAGCTTTAAATCATTATAACTATTAAATGAAGCATTAAGTGAAAAGTCACTACACTCATAGGATTATCAAACATCCTAATTCACTGAGCAGGGAAAAAAACTTAACTAAACCCTTGGATGATTAATTCACCTGTGTAATTAAATTCACTTGGACTCAAATCTGTCCCAAAAGTATCGAAAAGATGTTTAGGATTTGTTCTAAGCACTTCCCTAGTACGATGGGTAGTTCTAAAGAACAATTGAACTTAATTGTTCTTTGGTGAAGAAAATCATCCTTAACCAAAATCAAGAACCTAGAAGTCATAGGAAATGACTAGCTATAGGATTAGGATTCTGGTAGACAACCAAAACCTTTCCTTTAGTCTTTACCTAGGTACCTGTTGAAACATTTAAATGCTTTAATATGTGTTTTAAAGTGTAGCTTGGAATGACGAAAGGAGCCTGTAGATGCGCTTTTATGTTATTGCAATTTATTTTATTGCATTTTCTTTACCAACACAGCGCTTTACTTTTCTTACATGTTAAACAAGACTGTTGCATGAAAACCAAAACCTTTAGGATAGTCCCTGAACTGAAACCAAAACTAAATTAAAAGTCACTATAAGATAAAATTCACCGCCACAATATTCAAAATATAAAACAACTCAAAATTTAATCACAAACAGAACACAAAACTACAATTGCAATTAAATTAAAACATCTCGTTGGATGATCGAGAATACCTCGGATGATGTAACCTACGTGTTGCTAACGGGATTTCCCACGGTCTAAATGAAAGTATGGAACTAATTCAGTGGAGTTTAGGAAATTTATCTGGACTAAGTGAATCTGATAAAAATAACGATGCTGGAAGGATGGAACCGTGGGATCTTAACTGGTGTTGTTATAATCAACTTTAAGATTTCCTTAATAAAACATTAAAGACATTTGGATTTTAAGACTTCTCTAAACCAAAACACTTCTCTCATCCTTTGATTTATGACTTCTAAAACTAAAGCTCTGCAACAACAAGGAGCTTAGAGCATAGTGGGCAGCACGGCCATCGTCGTCAGCAAAACTTGTGTCTACTTCAGCTAAACTATTCTTAGAATTAAATATCCAAGCCATAGGATTTCGATGTAGTTTGCCTAGTGCAACATAAATCCTCAGCTTTTCGTTAGGCATTTGCATGATCATGTTATGCAAATTAAGCCCTAACTGGTCTTAGGACTTCAAGGTAGTTGTTCGGTATGACATAAACCCTCACATCTTCCAGGCTATTTGTGTGATCATGTCATACGAATATAAGTCCTAATTAATTAAAATTGGCAAGATTAAAAGGTTATATAAACTCTCAAATTGAAACCAAACAATATGATAGTTTGAGAAGTTTCCAAGATTCTTCTTGGATCTCCAGCTTTTCAAGAATTCATATCTTGTCCTAGAAAAATAAGAAAAATAAAAGAAAAATACTATCTTGCTCAGTGAACCGATGAGAACAATGTGGAATTAAAATCAAAATATTTTGTCATCTGTTTAGTTTTTAATTATTTATTTACTGTCATGAGCATTTTAATTCTCCATTATCATACATAATTCACCATGGCATGAGACTATAAGATTTCTATAGCCTCTGATCTTAGGAACATTCTCTAATTTTTCTAAGGTCAGAGGTTATGTTTAGAAGGAGTCATCTATTTTCCAAGTTTAGGGCCATTTTCTTAAGATTAATTATGGAAATTAGCATGTTGATTATAAAAATCTAGAAAAATTAGGGGAAGTGTCTTTCGACCAGGGAACCCTAGGAAAATTATGGTTTGATTTAATTCACTAAAAATAACCCTAGTTTAACCAAGCACTCAAAACTGAAATTAAATTAACTTGGGGTAACCAAACATCAAAATGACATGAAATCAATTCTCCACTGTGTTTTAGGATTGGGAGAAGCTCATATAAAAATTTTAATTCTGTTGGAGCTATTTCAACCCATTAAATGAATCACCTAAGTGGCATAACCATATTTGAAATTGAAAATTTCATAAAACCAAAAATATAACTAAAAAATTCACCAAATCAATTTTGGGAGTTCTTTGAGATAAGAGGAGTCCAGGAAAATTAAAATTGAAATTTTCATAATTTTTTTAACATATTTTTAAATATTTAAATAATTAAAAAATTATAAAAATCATAAAAATATTAAAATTCACTAAAAAGTCACATTTAGCCTCCTAAACAATTGGGAACCAACAAAATATTTTTCCTAAGTCTCTAAGTAAAAATAATAAAATTTAAAGGCTTAGGGTAATTTTTAATATTAAAAAAATGGGTTTAAAATTATTGTTGGAGGGTAATTTAGAGAGATTTTTCTAATATTTCGTTTAATTTTTATTATTGTTTCTCTGAGTTTCTTGACCTTAGAGAGATTTAAGAAAAATATAAAACATAATTTTCACCTTAATTTTATTTTATAATTAATTAATACTCCAAAAATTAATATAATTCTAAAAAATAAATTAAAATTCTAAAAATCACCAAAATTGGTCCAAGTCGTCCTCTAGTCATTAGGAACCTCCCATAGTTTTCTTAGGAACAGAAGTTTTACCTTGGTCATGTTGTTGAATTGTTATCAAAAATCCCTATTTTCCACTAAAATTATTATATTAGTATAATTAAAAATAGAAAAATCACATTTTCTCTTCTAATATCTTAATTGGCATGTGAGTGAGAAGACATATAAATTTTAAATTCATTTAAGTTTAATTTAATGAATTATGAGATGAACACGCTCAAGAGGGAATAAAGGTAATTAAGGAGCTTTAACGTTAATAAATATTTAGGTCTAACCAAAGGGGAAGCATTAATATTTGAACTTAATTTTCCTCTTGGATGATAGAAACATAGGGAAATAAGGGGTAGAAGCCCATTAATCACTTTTAACATTAAATAAGAAATCTGAATTAATTAAGCCATCAAACTTTGGAAGAATAATTAAAAGCATAAGTTGTTGAGGTCAATGACGTGTTGTAGGAGGATTCTAATTCTTTGAAGTTAAATCTCTAACCAAAGAATTGATTAAATACCACCTAACATTTACTAATGAAACCATAAAATCATGATAGAAATTGGAAAGAATAATGCTAAAATCTTAAGATTAATTTAAGACAAATTTGAACATTAAAATTAATCTGAAACATCATAATTAAATTAAAACAATTTAAAATGTTAAAATTAATTTGAAATAATTTAAAGTACATTCAAAATATTAAGATTAATTTTGAAATAACTTATAATTCATAATTAAACTGAATCAATTTAAAATATTAAAATTAACTTGAAGTATTATAATTAAATTAAAACAATTTAAGATATCAAACCTTAACTGATTTAAATGATTTAAACACCTTTCCAATTTAAAATAGTTTATAATATTGAAAAATCAACCAAAACTTTAATAGCGAAATCATTTCAAAATCACTGATTCAACTTCAATTAAGAATGGTTAAGTTCCTTAGGAACTAATTTTCCACTAAAGGATTTCATCATTATAACTCTTAAATGAAATGCCAAACGAAATGTCACCTTACTCATAGGATAATCAAACATCCAAGTTCATTTAGCAAGAGTCAAAACTCAACTAAACCTCAGATGATCAATTCATCTACATGATAAAATTCATTTGGACTCAAAATGATCCCAGAATCACTGAAAAGATGTCAGGACTCGTCCTAAGCATTTTCTCAATCCAATGGGATGTTTTAGAAGAACAATTAATCTTCATTGTTCTTGATGAAGAAAATCATGCTCAAACACACCTTAGGAATTGACTACTGATAGGATTAGGACTTGGTAGACAACCAAGACCTTTTCTTAGCTTTATCTAGGTATTTTCATTCGAATATTTAAATGCTCTAACATGCATTTTAAGTGCAGTTGGGAATGACGATAAGACCGACCAAGTACGCTTTTATTTTATTGCAATTTACGCTGTACTATACTTTCCTTTCTTGCAACTTGCATGATAAATAACAATGTCACCCTGTATGAAAATTAAAAATTTTACAATAGCCGCAAAATTAAAACAAAAACTAAACTAAAAATCACAACAGAATAAAACTTACTGCCAAAACAATCAAAATATAAAATAATTCAAAATTTAATCACAAACAAAAAAAAACAACAATTACAAAAAAACTAAAACGTCTCGTTGGGTGATCGGGAATTCCTTAGAGGAGGTAACCCACGTGTTGCTAATAGGGTTTTCCCACTGTCTAAATGAAAATATGGAACCCATTAAGTTGGGTTTAGTAAATTCATTTGGCTAAGTGAATCTGATGAAAATAATGTTGCCGGGATGATGGAACCGTGGGATCTTAGCCGGTGTTGTTATAATCAACTTTAATGTTCCCCTAATAAAATATTAAGACATCTCAATTTTAATATTTCTAAAACATGATACTTATCATTTCTCCTCAATTGACACTTCTTTAAACTAAACCTGCTACGACAAGGAGCTTGGAGCATGCATCATGGGCAGCACGACCATCTTCGATAGTAAAACCCGTCTACATCAGTAAAACCTTTCCTTAGTCTAAACGACAAGCCATAAGACTTCGAGGTAGCTTGCCTTGTGCAGCATAAATCCTCACCTTGTCTTTAGGCCTTTGCACAGCCCTGCTGTGCAATATAAGCCCTAATTCGCTTTAGGATTCTGAGGTTGTCATCTGATACGACAAAAATTCTCCCATCTTTCGGGTCATTAGCATAGGATAGTATGGGAGGACATCAAGGTTTCCCTTGAATCTGTGTATATCCCCTAGCCTTCTCTCCTTTCGATTCTGACAAAATAAAATATTTCAAAATTTGAGCACTTCACCTATTGAATTTCTGATTGTCACATTTTATTTGGAAACCTTTCCTTCGAAAGTCATGAATATAAATATTTCTTGATCTATATCAAAAGTTCTCTTAGGTATCTTTGATTATCTGAGATGTAATTAACTATAGGGGCTAGAAAATTATCTCAGATAACCAAAGATACCTAAGAAAACTTAAAGACCCTAGATTAATATAAACACCCTATATAATTCCTTCATAATAGATAGGTGAAATTGTCAGACAAAATGGTTATCAGATCGAACGGATGTCATAAATTCTTTACTTTATTTGATCAAGCTTCACCTCAAGCCATGTACTTATTCTTCGGGATTAACACACGTCTTGCGGCAAAATGTTTGATTATTCAAACTATGGGAAATATAGGGTAGGATTGATTTCATATTTTTTAATATATATATATATATATATATATTAATTTCAAAATCCATACATATACATATTAAATTAAATCAAATTTCTATTTTATAAAATCAGAACCCTTTTTTTTCAAAACAAAACACACAAAATTATATTTTCAAAAGACATGAAGTGAGAAGATAAACAAAAAAAATGACCGATAGTTTTCTAGCGACTATGCTCGAGAGTAGTTTCTCTCTTCATTAAGATCAAGAAATACTATATTCATATATCGGTAATGTGCTCGTGTCCAACATGAGCCAGATTACCATTCTTTTATTGGCATACTTTACCCATCTTTTTCTTAAGAAAGTGTGATCAACTCCTCTGGATTTTAGGATCATCTGTTAAATCACTCCTAAATAGAAGAGTTCAGGAGTCCCTAGGTTTTCCTTTTAATCTTGTGGGGTTGGACCCCCAATAGGTTTGTCAGCGATCAAATCTCGTTAGGAAATCTGCGCTGTGAAGGGGACCTCCGATAGGATCCCATACTTCACCTCCTTCTTGTTCCCCTCGGGTTCAATCCTGACTTTGGCAGATTGGCCCACTCTTCTTTAAACCTTAAAGCTCCTTTTAACCAACGCGTGAAAATCTAAGAAAATGAAATAAAAAGATAATAAAATGAAATTTTTCCCAGTTCACAAAACAACATTTTTTGTAGTGTTTGCACTATGATGACAAGTTTTTGGCCCTCACTAACTTTTGGAATGCTTCATCGGTAGTTAAAGATGTCAGCCCCTACATTGACTTTATATTGCAACTTGCCTTCCCCCCCCCCCCGCGACCCCACCTTGGGGCACCGATGATTCAGTTTGGGATTGGCTTCAATGAGCTTGAAGTCGTAGTTGGAAAAGCTCCGTTCGTGGTTGTGAAAGTTGCCACCCCTGAAATTCATGAATTGTCTGATGAGTTCGACCTGAACTCCCATGAAGATTTCCCTTTTGATAAGAAGGTGAAAATAAATGTTGCCCCCATAAAGTCAACTGTCTCCGTGTCGAGTAGAGTTGTTACCTCTGCTGCCACCGGCTTCGCTATCATCGTACCTACTTTCCCATCTGCCAAAGGGAAAGAGATTCTGTGAGATGATGATTCTGAATGTACCCTCACTGCTCCGCCGCAAGTCTTCGAAGTTGGATCGAGTTCTAGACCTTCCCTGCTAACCAATTCTCAAAGAAGAAACCGTAACCACAGGATTCGTAGGGCTGCTAAAACACAAGTCACAGATCTGCCAACAATTGATGAGATTCCTCAACAGGAAGAACTCGGTTTACTGGATACCTCTCCTCTTCTTCGAGATAGTAGGTTCCACCTGTTAGCTGACACTACTAGAGATGAAAGCCTCCATAAGATTTTTGCTACGCTTCCAACGCCACATGGTCATGATAAAGTGAGGGGAAGACGCACACCTATTACCCGTGCTCACACCATTCTGGGAAGATTGTCTGAAATAGAGGGTTGTTCCGTCGCCAAGCTTCTCAAGAGGATGGGATGTGCAATATCCCCCAAAATCAAAGATAAATTTTTGTAAATGGAAACACCCATCCAAGTTTCTGTCAAAGACCGTTTGGCATAACGTGTTGATACAGCTGCTACAGATGATACTTCTATAAGTAAGTCAGTCAAGTGCCGCGTGGGTCCGAAAGTACCAGCCATTGATAATCATAAGGAATCCCAAAAGGGAAAGAGTAGGAGAGGAATGTTCTCCTCTGTACATGGTTTACACACTAGGGAGCACACGTCCCCTTGTCACTTTGATGTCCCCGTTGAGACAGCTCGTCTCGAGACGTTAAATTTTAAGAAGAAAGTGTGGTTACTGAGAGGTGTTGTACCTATACATTTTGAAAGGTCTACAGACCACAAAATGGATTATGAGTCCAATGTTCCCATTTTCACTGCCGCCATTGCTTCTGAATCAGTTGCGGAGAAGAGTGATAGCACAGGGAAGCCTAAAGATTGCAAGTTGACTAAGAAGAAAACAATTGATGATATAGTTCGAAAGATCCAAGTAAAAATTTTTGAGTTAGTCAAACAGTAAGGGTTGGATATTGATGATGAGGATTACTTCCTGTCGGATTACATGGATGTAGAATTAATGGAAATCAATAAGGTCAAAATTCGGTCCACGTTATCTGCAAGCGATGCTACTAGTAAGGAAAACGCCGCAGATGAGCTATGGAGGACCGTCCTGATAAAAGATGAACATATTAGCCGTATGGAGAAAAGAGTAGAGGAGATGACCGCTGCCATGACTACCATGGCTGCCATGACTACGCTCCACGGACAGTCACAGCCACGACCTGCAGCGTCTATAGAGGTCAACCAGCCTGAGATTATACACATTATTGATGAATGAAGGGAGGTCGCTTTAGCCAATGAAGACGAACCACCAAGAATAAATCCGACTCTGAATCTGTCAGAAAAAGACATTAAACAGATGGTCGAACAGCAAGTTCGGGAGGCCTTGGCTCAGTCCAAAGGAGGTGCATCCGTTTTAAATGGTAGACCCTACCCGAAGGAGTTTGATACCATTCCTTACTCTAAAGGCTTCGTGCCCCTGACTTTCAAGACGTTCGACTGGATAGGGAATCCTCGCCGGCACATAACACATTTTAAAGCTAGTTTTATGACTTTCAAGTTTTTCTGTCAGTTTGTCAGCAAACTGTCAGGAACATCTTTTGATTGTTATGCCGAGCTTCCCAATGGATCAAAAAAAATTTTGCAGAAATGGAAAACCTGTTCATGAAAAGATTCACCGGTGCCCAATGATGCACCAAAAATATATACTTTTTTTGCTATATAATTTTACCCATTTTTGGTGATATTGCACCTTTAAGAAAGGTATTTTTCATGATTTGTTGCAGGTATGATGATTTTAGGTGATTGGAGTGAAAAGAAATGGAAAGGAACGAATTCGAAGTAAAAAGTAGCAAAATGGAGCAAAAAGGTGGAAAATAGGTTCTGGCGTCGCTGGCACCATTTTCCAGAGACTCGGCAACTAATTCAGACGATAGAGCGCCGCTGGCGCCCAATGTCAGTGGAATTCAAATTTGAGGAGTTTTGGCGACTATTTGAAGGGATGCCTATGAAAACTCTTGGTATTTCATTTCTAATTTAAAATTAACTATTTTGGGATGAAAATGGTGTGGGTTTTTTGTGTGTCTGAGTGTGTATTCTAATGTTCTAGAGAGGGAGAGTGTGTGTTGATTGTTAGGGCTTAGGAGAAAAGTGTGTAGAAGTTAGAATTTGAGAGGAATTCTTCTCTAAGGAGTGAAGGAGAATAAGTAAAGTGAGAGATTGCTTCTTCCTTTCCATTCTAAAGAGGGAATTAAGTGTTGTAAAGAAGAGAGAAAATGATTCAAAGGAACTTTAAGGCAATTGCATTGGGGAAGAGAAAGAGATAAGTTGTATTTTCTTTTCTGGTTTGTATGACTTTTCTTTTATATAAAATCCATGTTTTATTATATCTTCTTCATGAATTCTGAGTAGTCTCCTTTGTCTTTCTTTTTGCATAGAGATGTGATGATGGATTGATGTATTTGAAATGCTTTTAATGTATTGAAGAAATTGTGATTGTTTTTCATTTTGAAGTTAATTTACTATTCGATATGGACAATTGAAGTGTTAAAATATGTTGTTGAACATTAATTATGAAAGGATTTAGTGACTGACAACAATAATGAAGAATCCATTCAATTTCCTTGAATGAATTGCGTAGTTCATTGGAATTGAGTGCATATAAATAGGGAAATGTGTTTTGATGGACTTCAATTTGGAGGTTTCAGGGTGATAGGCTGAGATCCCCAAATTGTTCCTAAGATTAGTAACTAAGCTCGAAGGTTAGCCTTCAGGTGAACAGTGAGTGGGAGCTCCGTAGTGAGAGCCGATATCCTTCCAGCCTAGCCTTAGATTTAGTGATTAAACTTAGGATAGGTCAATGTTCTATTCATGCTTGGAAGAGGAGGTGCTCATTTAAGGGTAAAGAAACATTTATGCTCCTATTTGGCACAATAACATAGATATTTGTTCCATATCATCCACACATCATATTCTCATTGCAAGAGGAAAGATACTTTTCTCATATATCAAAAACCTTTCAAATATATAACTTAGTGTGTTAGTTAATTTTATTTTCAAAGTTATTAGAAGTAATTGTAGTTTGATTAATTGTTATTGTTTTCTGCATAGTGGTAGTAGACGTAACTATTAAACTTTAAGTGCAATTTAAGTATCGGATTTCAGTGCAACATTATTTATTGTGAAACACTTTGTTCTACTTTGTAGATTTCTTGTGGGATCGATAACCAGGACTCCATTAGAGCCCTGTATTACTTGATACGATACATATACTTGAGTTGAGTGCTTGGACTTTACAAAATTATTAAAATATATATAAATTTGAGTTCCTAAATTCTTGCAATATAAAAGTCTGTAAATCGTCTGCTCAAGTTTCTGGCGCTATTGCCGGGGAAGGTAACGAAGTAACTAAGTAAGTAAGTATGGAAGGAAGTATAAACAGTATTTATTGATAATATAGTAACAGAAAACCTTTAGTTTGTAGTGTGTAATTGTGTGTTTGTTTACTTTTAAAAAGTATTTGAGTTATTGTATATGCATCGCAGTGGATTTATAGTTTTAGTGCCTTACGATTCTAAGTTAGAGTGTATTGTCAAAAATATTAGAAAAAAGCAAAAACAAATTGAATATCCTTGTGAAATGGCGAATAATCAAGATAATTAGAGAAATGATATTGGAAATTTGCCAAGGCCTTTAAGAGATTATGCTAACCCAACAACAAACAAAATTCACATAACTATTCAAAATCCTGATGTTGCTGCTAATTCATTTGAACTTAAACCTGCTATTATCCAAATGGTACAAAATAATCAATTTGGTGGAACACCTAATGAGGATCCAAATTTACATCTCACTAGTTTTTTAGAACTGTGTGGTACTTTTAAATATGACGGAGTGTCTAGTGACGCTGTCAGACATAAACCTTTTCCTTTTTCATTAGAGGTTAAAGCTAAGGCTTGGTTAAACTTGTTAGCACCTGGATCTATTAGAACTTGGAGAGAATTATCTCAGAAGTTTCTATCAAAATATTTCCCTCCATCAAAAACTGCTAAACTAAGAAATGATATTACATCTTTTTATCAGTTTGATGGAGAGTCAATATATGAAGCTTGGGAGAGATTTAAAGATCTTCTTAGTAGGTGCCCACATCATGCTTGACCAGATTGGTTAATAATTCAAACATTTTATAATGGATTAATGGGATCATTGAGATCTATTTTAGATGATGCTGCTGGTGGATTGTTAATGTCAAAACCTTATGATGAAACATACACATTAATTGAAGAAATGACTACTAATAATTTTCAATGGCCCACTGAATGGGTGAATCCTAAGAGAGTAGCTAGTGTTCATGATTCAGATATGATGACTATGGTAGTTTCTCAATTAGAGCCCTTTCTAAGAAAATAGATCAATATGGAATGAATTATTTTCAACCACCTCAAGTGTTGGAGGAAAAATCATTTGGATAGATTACAGAATCTCAAACACCTTATGAGACTTTAAATGCTATAAATAGACCTAAAAATTCTTATTCGAATTATTATAATCCTGGTTAGAAGAATCATTCAAACTTCAATTGGAATGATAACAATGCCAATGTTAACCCACATTGCGGTAATAGTTCTATAAATCCAATTGGAAATTTGAATAATCAAGGAAATACCAATTTTTAGACCATCTTATCCTCCTGGATTCAATAGGAACCCGCAATTTAAGGACAAGAAGTTTCTACTGAAGAAATGATTCTGAATATGGGAAATAAATTACAAGCTCAAGGTGTTGCGATGAAAAATATTGAAAATCAATTGGGTCATATTTTCAATGCACTTAATAATATACCTTCTAGAACGCTTCCAAGTAATGTTGAGATCAATCCAAAAGATAAAAACAAGGAACAACGTAAGGCTATTCAATTAAGGAATGGAAAATAATTGGAAACTAAAGTACAAAAAGAAGTTGAAATAGAAAACGAGAAGGAGGAAATCGAAAAAGGTTCAAACAAGATTTATCCAGACCTAGATTATCCTCTTGAGCCAATGAAAATAAATGTTGAAAAACCACCATCACCATTTCCTAAAATATTGAAGAAATAAAACATGGATAACAGATTTTGAAAATTTTTGGAGATCCTTAAGAAATTAACGATAAATATTCCTTTTGTTGAAGCATTAAAACAGATGCCTGACTATGCCAAGTTTATGAAGGATATCATGAGAAAGAGAAGAAAGTTTACAGATCATGAATCTATTGCACTTAGCAGAGAGTGTAGTGCAATTACTCAGAAGAACCTTCCGGAAAAACTTAAAGATCCTGGTAGTTTCACTATTCTGTGTGCTATAGGTGAAAATTTTTTTTGGAAAAGCCTTATGTGATCTGGGAGCTAGTATTAATCTTATGCCTTTATGAACTTTCAAAAGGTTGGAAATAAAAGAATTTTCTCCTACATCTGTGACTCTTTAGTTCTTCGATCGTTCCATTACATACCCTAAAGGAGTGGTGGAAAATGTGTTAGTGAAAGTGGATAAATTTATCTCTCCTGTGGATTTTATTGTACTTGATATGGAGGGAGATAAAGAAATTCCAATCATTTTGGGGAGACCATTCCTTGCTACTGGAAGAGTAGTAATTGATGTTCAAAAGGGAGAATTAATTATGAGAGTTAATGATCAAGAGGTGACATTTAATAATTTGAAATCTATAAAGTATCCTTCAATGGAAAAAGATAATGAATGTTTTAGGATGGAAGTCTATGAATATTTGAGAAACGATCATTTTGAGAATATATTTGAAAAAGAAGCAGAGTATGAAAATATGTTTGAAGAAGAAATTAAAAATGAAGAAAATTGAAATAGTAAAAAGAATGAAGATTTGGAGTATGTTTAGGAGAGATTCAAAGTATTAGACACTATGGAAGGTGGAAATAAAAGCTTAACTCCATCTATAATAAAACCTCCTTAACTTGAGATGAAAATTCTCCCTAATCATTTAAAGTTTATGTTTTTAGGAGAATCATCTACCCTGCCAGATATTGTATCCTTGTAGTTAAATGATAATCATGAACAGAAGTTGTTGGAAACTTTAAAAAGATACAAGAAAGCTTTTGGATGGACTTTGGCAGATATTAAAGGAGTTAGTCCTTCGATTTGTATGCATAGAATTTTATTAGATGAAGAACATAAACTGAGAGTTGATCCTCAAAGGAGATTGAATCCAATAATGAAAGAAGTAGTTAAGAAAGAGATTTTAAAATGGCTGGATGCTGGAATTATTTATCCTATTTTGGATAGTGCTTGGGTAAGTCCAATACATTGTGTACCAAAAAAGGAAGGAGTGACTGTTGAAGTGAATGAAATTAATGAAATTATACCCACAAGATAAATTAATGGATGGTGAACTTGTATTGACTATAGTAAATTAAATGCCGCCACCATAAAAGATCACTTTCCTCTTCTTTTTCTCGATCAAATGCTAGATAGACTTGCTGGACATAAGTACTACTACTTTCTGGATGGATATACTGGTTACATCAAATAGCTATTGCTCCTGAGGATCAAGAGAAGACAATATTTACTAGCCCTTATGGAACCTTTGCTTTTCGAAGAATGCCTTTTAGACTGTGTGTTGCACTTGCAACATTTCAGAGATGTATGTTGTGTATCTTCAGTAGTATGATAGATAATGGAATAAAAGTTTTTATGGATGATTTCTTTGTATTCGGGACTTAATTTGAAATTTGCCAAAAAAACATAACAAACGTTTTGGAGCTCTGCAAGAAAACAAATCTAGTTCTGAATTGGGAGAAATGTCAATTTATGGTTACAGGAGAAATTATGCTTGGGCATAAAATTTTTGAATATGGTATGGAGTTCGATCCTGCTAAAATTAGAGTGATTGAGAGATTGCTGCTACCCTCTACTATGAGAGAGGTGAGGAGTTTCTTAGGACACGCTGGAATTTACAGGCGATATATTAAAGATTATTTTAAAATTACCAAACCTTTGTGCCAACTTTTAGAAAGTGATAGAAATTTTGATTTTAATGATGAATGCTTGAGTGCTTTCGAATTATTGAAAGAGAAATTAATCACTGCACCTATAATTGTTTCACCAGATTGGGAGAAACCATTTGAACTTATGTGTGAAGCGAGTGATTTTGCGATCACAGTAGCATTGAGACGAAGGCATGATAAAGTTTTCAAAGTCATTTACTATGCTAGTACAACTCTTAATGAGGCTCAAATTAATTATACCACTACTGAAAGAGAGTTATTAGCTATAGTATTTGCTTTTGAAATATTTAGACCTTATTTAATTGGAGCTAAAAGTATTGTGCATACAGACCATTCGACTATAAAATATTTAATGCAAAAGAAGGATGTGAAACCTAGACTAATTAGATGGATACTTCTTCTGCAAGAATTTTATTTTATGATAGTTGATAGGAAGGGAGCTGATAATCAAATAGTTGATCATCAGTCAATATTAGAATATGATAAATTATCTGAATTTGAAAAAGATGTTACAGAAACTTTCCCTGATGAACAACTTTATACTATTATGTGAAGCAATTTCCCTTGGTATGCTGATATTGTGAATTATATTATAAGTGATATTGTACCACCTGATTTAACAAGACACCAACAAAAGAAGTTTAAATATGATGCAAGATTTTATTTTTGGGATGAGCCCTGTCTATTTAAATAGTGTAAGGATCTGATTATTAGGAAATGTGTGCCACAAGAAGAAACGAATTTGATTATTCAACAATGTCGTGATTCTGAATTTGGAGGTCATTTTGGTGCTAATAAAACTGCTTTTAAGATTATATTCTTTGGATTTTATTGGCCTACTCTTTTTAGAGATGTTTATAGATATATTAAATCATGTGATTGATGTCAGAGAGTAGGTAATATCTTTAAAAGAAATGAGATGCCTCTGAATTATAATTTGGAAGTTGAAATTTTTTATGTATGGTGATTAGATTTTATGGGACCATTTTCTCCTTCATTTGGAAATTTATATATATTGTTGTTGTTGATTATGTCTCAAAATGCATTGAAGCTATTGCTTTACCTAGATGTGATGCTCGGAGTGTTTCAAAATTGTTAAGGAAAAATATATTTACAAGATATGGAATGCCTAGAGTGATCATAACTGATGGTGGATCCCACTTCAGGAATAATCAAATTAAGAGATTGATTAATAAATATAATAATATTCATTAATCTCAAGACTACTGGTTTAGCAGAAGTATCTAATCGTGAAATTAAAAGATTTTTAGAGAAAACTGTGGATAATCATAAATTAGATTGGTCTGCTCGATTAGATACTACATTATAGGCTTATAGGACTGCTTTTAAGACCCCTATTTGAATGTCTCCTTATAGACTAGTGCTTGGTAAGACTTCTCATTTACTCGTTGAATTGGATCATAAAGCATATTAGGTGATAAAAGAGTTGAATTTTAATTTGAAAAATGCTCGAGAGAAGAGATTTACCAATTGAATGAATTAGAAGAGATTAGAAATGCATCTTATCACAATGATAGGATCTATAAAGAGAAAATGAAATTATGGCATAATCAGAAGATATTGAAAAAGAAATTAAAATTTAGACAAAACAGTTATACAACACAAGATTGAAGTTATTTCCTGGAAAGCTCAAGTCTAGATGGTTAGGACCTTTTATAGTTGTAAAAGTTTATTCTTTTGAAGCTGTTTATATTAAAGATCTTGATACTAGAAAGATTTTCAAAGTTAATGGTCATCGATTAAAGCCTTAATTTGATGGGTTTCAACCTGACTTCAAAGAGGATTTAATGCCGAGTCATCTCGATTAACTGTATGGTTTGTCGGGCTGACGACGTTAAACCAAGCGCTTTATGGGAGGCAACCCATATGTATCTTTGTGGTGTGTTTGCTTGTTTGATGTAGTTGTGCTTTTAGAGAATTATTTTTGAATTATAATTACTAAATACTTTTAAAATTGATAAATGGTAGACCGAGTTGAGATATTAGAATATTTTGGGCCAAACAAAGTTCGGTGAGAATTTTTTACTACTGGCGCCGCTGGTGCCAAAATGGGTGTCGCCGATGCCCTATTACAGAGAATTGTTGAACTTACAGGTTTGAGCACCGTCGGCGCCCTATCGAGTGCCACCAGCGCCCAAAACCTGTTGTTAGTTTTTGAAGTTTCAAAATACGAGTTTTGACGATTTTGAGCAGGATCTTCATCCTTATAACTCCCTAAACTCCATTTTAGACTGCCTAACTCCAGAAAAACAAAAACAACCATTCCGAATTTGCATCCCATGGATTCCTTCTCTATAGAAACCCCTCAATCTCACATTTTTAATCGAAGAAAGTTTATAAGTTTCGAGGCGCAGCGATTGTTCAAAAAAGTGATGATGAAGAGGAGGATTATCAAAGAAAGAGTCTTCATAAATCGAGGTATAGATAATACTACTCCTAGTATTGGTGAGATAATTAAGGAGAGACATTGGGAAGTGCTTTATTACACTACCGCTGTCATAGTTGTTCCTGTCATGAAAGAATTCTATGCAAATCTTCATGGGATCAACCAAGGGTTTGTATTTGTGCGAGGTAGGTTTGTCCAATTCACTCGTGCAAGAATTAACAATCTTTTCATGATTGAAAATGTACCTATTTGCCATTATTCTATTTTCAATGCCACAAGGGATAATATGAATGATGTGTATCGTTATTTGACGAATGAGAATGAGGATTATGAAATTAGGGAAAATGGATACATTAGTTTCCCATCTGCATCTCTAAATCTAGTGTCAAAGCAGTGGCATACTTTATTTCGACAAAGTTATTTCCAACATTGAAGTTAGCAAGGTAACCAAGGAAAGTGCTACTTTGAATTTCTGTATTCAAACTGGGAGGCTGATTGACATTGGTAATATAATTGTGAAATCCGTTTTGGGATTAATTGTTCATGGATCTAAATATGGGCTTGGAAAAGGTAACTTATTTCTGTTATGTAGTCAATCACAAGTTCCATATGAGAGTTGCGAAAATTTTTTTCTTCCATGGAGGCTTATTGATCCAACTGATGCTTAAGACTACCAAATAGTGGGAGATGAAGATGATATGAATTTGCTTGCTGATCAATCAACACAGACTTCACAACCAATTCAACCCTATTTTTTTGAAGGTTCCAGAATGATATTGAAGAGGATAAACAATTGAAGAAAGAGGTACATAACGTTAGGAATGCAATCATTAACATTTCAAATTTATTCGATCATATAGATTGGAGAATGAAGGAACAATTTGATCACACTAGTTGAATTGAGCTGGCTTGATTAATCTGATGAAGAAGAATGCGGTGATTGCTGTGGATTCATCTGATGAATTTCCATTTCATCCTTTTTACAATTTTTTTGTGCATCAACAATCAATTGGAGACATTAGACGAGAAGATAGTTCTGAAACTGATGTGGAGCAATTATTTGATTCTACTTATGTTTGTTGTGTGTTTAGTTTGCTTTGCTTAATTTTACTTGGTGTGTGTAGTATTTACTTTGCTTTGCTTTGTAATTTGAATTTGGATTTGGATATGCTTACTTTCAGTGTTTGCTAGATATTAGTGTTTGCTTATCGTAGAGTACTTTCAACACTAAACATCTAAGAGTTGTTGGTTTGGTTTGAATGAACATATTTGGTGTTCATATTGTAACTTGGATTTTATATATAAAAGTTTGTTGTGTATTTTTTGTGTAAAGAATAGTGTTAATTATGGCTTGTGAGATGACGTAAAAGCTTATTGAAGTGTTAAACATCATTGTGGAAGTAGAAACGATCGAAATTATGAAAAAAATTTTGGACCCAGAAAAAAATTTTGGATTTGTGCCGCAGGCGGCCAAATCTAAAAAGTTTGGCATGTTTTGTAAAATAGAGCGCCATCGGCGCCTGAACACAGTAAAAGGCCGAAAACTCTTGATTTCACGATTTTTACCCTGGGACCCGTAGATCATTACATTGCTTTCGACTTCCTCCTCTATTTTTGAGATTTTAAAGATCTAGGGCTTGGTAGATCTCAGATTTGAGGTGATTTCAAAGCTTTTCGAGACCAGATCAACACTTCTCTTGGTAAGAGCTTCACTTTAAATTAAAAATTCTTGATTTTCACCTTGGAAATCTCTCACATTGCTTAGGTTGGAATTTTTAGATTTTTAAAGAGATTTTGAGATTTCAATGATGAAATTTGCTCTTACTTGTTTAGTATAGTATTTGGAGTTTGTTACATTGTGAATTTGTGATTTACTGGAATTTTCTTGAAACTTTTTAGATATTCACATGGATCTAAGGATGAGTAAAGGAAAGAGAAAATTGGATTTTGATGAAGAAAAATTCATTAATATTAAAGCGCAATTTCACTTTAACTCTTACCTTTACAATAAGAAGTGTTTCTAGGATCAAGCTTTTGGTAGCCCTGGTGGATCTGTAGAGCAGTTAAATGCAGAGCGGAACTGGGAACGATTTTGTTATTTTACTGCAAATGCTGTTATGGGAGTTGTTAGAGAGTTCATAGAAAGCCCTGGACTGAGACTGAGTATGTGTTAGTTAGAGGAAAAATGGTTGAGTTTACTCCTCAGCGTATCAACGCTTTCTATCAGACTCGGGAATCATTTGTTTCTGGATATGAAAACTTTGATACTCAAGGGGGAAAAATGAGAGAAGGGATTTTTTTTCTGACAGATGGAAGAGGGGAATGGAAAGTAAGTAAAAAATAGTTGTTTAACTTCCCCGCTTCCACATTGAATGTTCCATCAAAAGTTTGGCATTATTTCATCTCTACAAGACTATTACCTTCTTATCCCCACAATGAAGTTACAAGGAATAGAGCAATTCTGAACTATTTTATTCAGAAGACGAGAAAGATTGATATTGGAGCTATTGTCTAAAAGAACATTAAGATTATTGATAAAGGCGAGACCACTAGTGGATTGGGGCATCCTGCCTTAGTTCATGCAATGTGTATTCAGTATGGAGTGGAGTTTAATAGTTCTAAAGAAGTGGCTATACCGCTGAGACCAATTAGAAAGACTATTATTTATAATTATGAGTTTCATGTGGGAGCCCGAGTTAAGATTTGGAGTACTGATATTCTTACTAAGAGTTATGATGTTCCATCTATATCTGAGCCGCTAACTTATTTGATATTATGGAGCAACTGAGATTACTGAGTGCTAGTGTTGATAGATTCCATGGTAGAATGGATGTGTTTGATGCCAGGAGTGATGTGAATGAAGATTATCTGTAGAGAAGAGTTGAGTTCGATATTGCCTATTATGATGCTCAGGTCAGATTTATGAGGGGGAGCCTGATGTGATAATTTCTACTTGCCCCAGCTATACACCATATAAACCTGTCCTTGCTAATGATCCTGCTAATGACCCTGCTAATGATCCTGTTGATGGAGATTGGTAGATTGTTTGTTTCTATTTCTGTTGTTTTGATTGTGTTGTGTTGTACTATTGCATTGTAGTAGTTATTTGCTTTTCATGTGATTTGTAACCCTGTTGGTGTACTATTATGTTGTATTCAAAAATTTAAATTGTTAAATGGACTGTGTAGTACTGTAATAGTTTGTTTAGTAGTTACGGTGTTTTGTTTGATGCTTAGATGTTTAAATTTAAAATCTCTTTACCATGCAAATATTTAAAATTTTATATCACAGTTACTAATTGTTTCATGCCTGCTAGTTGTAAATTTTGATTAATACCAGATAGTTGTTGAAGATTTCAAGATCCCAGCACAAAAAGGTTAGTTTTCTTTTACTCTCTACTGTTTTAAATTTATCGAAAAATTTAAGTTTGGGGGAGGGTAAATAAATATTAACTCTTATTTGTTCTCAATTATTATATTTTCAAAAATTATTAGCATAACTTCTGGCTGTTCAACCTTACTGTATGTAACTAAAACTTTTCATTTCAGTTGAATATTATGGAAGGATTGGATGGAATTTTTTAGTAATAAAGCATAAATTGATAAGGGTAAAATATTTGGTATGAAAGGATTTGATTATAGTTAATTATTTAAAGTAAAAAAAAACTGTATTTTTTAAATCTTAAAGGACTTAAAGTATTGTGTGTTAAGAAAAGATTGTGACTTTATGATGAATAATACAGCTTGTACCTAATTATGAAGAAAGGAGGTGTCTCAAGTTTGAACTTTAGAAAGAGGAGAGTGAAGTTCAAAATCATTTAAGGCTATCCAGATATAGTATTCCTCATTTAAAAAAAGAGAGAAAAAGAAAAGAAAAGAAGGATTGAAAAACAATCCCAAAAAGAAAAGAAAAATAAAAAAAGGAAAAGAAAAAGATAATTATGAGGACAAGCTTGAGGAGATGCCTAATAAAAAATTGTCTTCACTTGAATCACCCTAAAAGGAGAACTCGATTTCATTCCTGAATTTATATTTAAAATATTGGCCTACATTCTGATAAAGTTTGCATGATCTCCTTTTTCACATAATCTTTTAAGGCACTCTTAATGTAACAAATTACGGTTTATCTTGAAATAAATAGAAGACTTGAACTCTTAGACTTGATTACTGAATATTCTTATAACTGTAGTGTTGACCTCAGTTAATAAATTTCTTTCTAAAAATCTAACTAATATATTCTTTTGAATGAAAAATTTTTGTATCTTATAGATGAACAGTGCATTGCCTAGAGTTATATTTTTTATGTAGTAAAAAGGATTACTTGAGGACAAGTAATAGTTAAGTTTGGGGGATTTTGATGCACCAAAAATATATACTATTTTTACTATATAATTTTTCCAATTTTTGGTGATATTGTACTTTAAAGAAAGGTATTTTTCATGATTTGTTTAGGTATGATGATTTTAGGTGATTGGAGCGAAAAGAAGTGAAAAAGAAAGAATTCGGAGCAAAAAGAGGTAAAAAGGAGAAAAAAAGAGGAAAACAGGTTCTGGTGCCGCCGACACCAAAATGGGCGCCGCCGACGTCATTTTCCAGAGACTCAGCAAATAATTCGGACTATATAGCACCGTCGACGCCCGATAGGAATTCAAATTTGAGAAGTTTTGGCGACTTTTTGAAGTGATGCCTATGGAAACTCTTGGGATTTCGTTTCTAACTTTTAAGTAACTATTTTTGGACGAAAATGGTGTGGGTTTTTCTTGTGTGTGAGTGTGTATTCTGATGTTCTAGAGTGGGAGAGTCTGTGTTGAGTGTTAGGGCTTAGGAGAAAAGTGTGTAGAATTTTTAATTTGAGAGGAATTCTGATCCAACGAGTGAAGGAAGAAGTAAAGTGAGAGATTGCGTCTTCTTTTCCATTCTAAAGAGGGAATTACGTGTTGCAAAGAAGAGAAAAAAGGATTCAAAGGAACTTTAAGGGAATTGCATTGGGGAAGAGAAAGAGATAAGTTAAATTTTTTTTGTGGTTTGTATGACTTTTCTTTTATATATAAAATCCATGTTTTGCTGTATCTTCTTCATGAATTCTGAGTAGTCTCATTTGTCGTTCTTCTTGCATACAGATGTGATGATGGATTGATGTGGATTTGAAGTGCTTTTAATGTATTGATAAAATTGTGATGGTTTTTCATTTCAAACTTAATTTACTATTCGATATGGCCAATTGAATTGTTAAAATATGTTTTTGAACATTAATTCTGAAAGGATTTAGTGTCCTACAACAATAATGAAGAATTCATTCAATTTCCTTGGATGCATTACATAGTTCATGGGAATTGAGCGCAAATAAATAAAGAAATGTGTTTTGATGGACTTCAATTTGGAGGTATTAGGGTCACAGGCTGAGATCCCTAAATTGCTCCAAAGATTAGTAACTAAACTCGAAGGATAGCCTTCAGGTGAAGGGTGAGTGGGAGCTCCGTAGTGAGAGTCGGTATCCTCTCAGTATAACCTTAGATTTAGTGACTAAACTTAAGATATGTCAATGTTCTTTTCATGATTGGAAGAGGGGGTACTCTTTTAAGGTTAAAGAAACATTTATGCTCTTATTTGGCACAATAACATAGATATTTGTTTCATATCATCCACGCATCTTATTCTCATTGCAAGAGGAAAGATACTTTTCTTATATATCAAAAACCTTTCAAATATATAGCTTTGAGTGTGTCTGTTAGTTAATTTTGTTTTCAAAGTTATGAGAAGTAATTGTAGTTTGATTAATTGTTAATGTTTTATGCATAGTGGTAGTAGAACTAAGTATTAAACTTTAAGGGCAATTTGAGTATCAGATTTCCGTGCTACATTATCTATTGTGAAACACTTTCTCCTACTTCGTAGCTTCCCTGTGGGATCGATAACCAAGACTCCATTAGAGCCTTGTATTACTTGATACGATACGTATACGTGCGTTGAGTGCTTTGACTTTACAAAATCATTAAAAAATATATAAATTTGAGTTCATAAATTCTTGCAATATAAAAGTCTGTGAATCGTCTAGTCACTCGTCTAATTTTATAAGAGCACCAGAGCTTTCAAATTCTTACAAATAAGCAAGTCCAACTTCCAAATTTTTGTAAATAAAACATTCAAACTTTTAGATATCGCAAACCAAGCATCAAAGGCTTCCCAACATTTCAGATTTTGAAGAAAAGGGCCACTACATTTCAAGCAATAAAGGGCCTCCCAATGATTTCAGATTTGTAAATATAAGCACCTCTAGGCTTCAGATATTGAAAATACACATCACAACTGTTCCATATTTTGTAGGAGAACCTCCCGCAGAGTTTCAAATTTTACATGAAGCTAATTTGAACCGTTTCAAATTTTTCAAAAAGTCCAACACAATTCCATAAAATTTCATGTGTGTATACAAAGTCCATTAGCGTCACATTCTCAAAAAATAATTTATAAGTGTATGTAAATGGAGAGAATAAAACATGGCCTAAATGTACACATATCATTTTGTTTGCAAATTTCAGGTGTTAGATATGTAAAGCCATAAGAATTGTGTAATATATATATATATATATATATATATATATATATATATATATAATTTTTTAAGTTTGGGAGCTTGAATATGTAGATGTATATATGAGAATCGAATGGTATGTATGTGATTGCCCCAATTCAAAAAAATCTGTAAACTTTCCCCTCTCAAATAATTTTGCAATGCAAGCCTCCCTAGCATCCCTCACATTTCCCAGAAAATGAATTTTTTTTTTTAATTTGTGCAGCTCACTTATATGTTCCAACACCACTAAAGCATGGGTCAAACACAAGGAACCTAAGCCCACCAACAAGGCAAAAACCGAGAAGTAACAAGAGGGAAACCAGCCCAGCAGGTGGGCATACCGAGAGACAAAAAGCCACCAAAAATGCAGCCCAGCAGGGGGGCAAAACGAGAGGCAACAAGCCACAAAAATGCAGCCCAGCAGTGGGCAAAGAAAACAACAAAATCGAGCACCTATAGGTGGTGCAAATGGCAGCCATGCAGGCAATTAAAACAAAGAAACAGATCTCCCTGAATGACGCAAGAGGGAGCAGCACAAAACAGTGGATCCGAGCCTCTCATAGGCTTGAAATGAAAGCTCCAAAAGTGCAAAAGGCAAAGCCACATCAAGCACAATACAGACTATCAATGCCTCTCCTCCTATATATAGTTCTCCCACAAACATTAAACCTTTCATGTATGTCATGGTAAACAATTGAATGAAATAAAGGCAAGCCACAACATGTGTCTCTCAAGTATAGAGGGCCTCTAACATGCATTTCAAACTTCCAAGCCATATAAACAACATGGGTAAGAGAGAAGCACCAACATAAAAGAGGAGCACTAACATTTACAAAGCATGCATATGAGGCTCAAACCTTCCAAAACATCATATTTTCCTCATCCACTTTTTGATTTTAAAATATGTTCTCAAACATTTTGGATTTTATAAAGTAGAGGCCTAAGCATCTCAAATCTTGAAGAATAGAATCCATCACATTTTAAGCATATATGTAATCATAAGTGAAAGAGGAACAACATAGTTATGAAGTCTACACATTGAAGCTAAAGCCCTCCAAATGGAACTTATGAAGCTTAAAAAAGTATTAGCAAGGGGGGGGTGTAACAGTTGGAAAAGCTTGCCACAATTTTAAAATGCACTTTCTTAAGGCCTTCATAAATGTCCTTTAGTAGAATAAAGAGATAGAGAGCAAGTAAGGAGGAGAATGCCACTTCCAAAAGCTACCAAACTATAAGTCGCACATGCCATAATGGATCCTCAAGAGCATTCAACATGCTTTAGCCAAAATAGAAGGAATGGGGAACAGGTAAGTAGCTAAAAACCTTAAAGCTTCCATCAAACATGCAAACATGAAAGACCACCATTCACCCCATTCCTCAAAATGAAGCTTTCAAAGATGTCGAAATGTTATAACACAAAGTTTTCAAAATTTTGAATCACATAAACCAAAATAATAGGCATTTAAAATTTTGGGAATGGAGCCTTCAGATTTTGGGAATGGAGCCTTCAAATTTTTCAAACATCTGTAATACAAGGTCACAAACCCAATGGCTAAAGAATCATGCTGGCCGAATAATATGCTTATTAAAAGGAAAGGGGATGAAATTCTTACTTTCAGAGTGAGCAAGAAGATGAGCACAAGGACCTCCAATCCAACAAGTGCACAACTCGTAATGATCCAACAACAACATCTATCAAAAGTTTCAATCACCTCCTAACACCCTTCTCTAAGCAAAACTGAAAGGGAGAGCAAGAACAAACCCCAACAGAAATTTAGCAGCACTTCCCATTTACCCATAAAATTTCGGCCAACCCTTTTATCACTCCCCAAATGGGGTTTTTATAGCTAAAGGGGGAGGAGAAACTTACCTGCTCTTACCTAGGCAGTAAGCCGAAGCCGACGGCGACAGGAGGAAACGGCGACAAACGTCGCGGCAGAGAACGTGGCGAGGAAAAGCCAGAGCGTGGCAGAAAGTGTGGTCGGGGAAGAAGCTTTAGGCAGAGGAGCGTAAAAGAATGTGACCGAAGCTGCTCTTTTGCGAGGAAGAAGAGTTTCGGTCTGCTAGGGCTTTGCCCTAGCCTATTTCGCGAAAGAGGAGGAGGACGACGATGGGTGCGTGAGGGAGAGTTAGGGATTTTAGGTGTTTTTTTTATTTCATTTCTTTCTTTTTTATTAGTGTTTTATTCAATTTTTTTTCGCCGATCCGAACAAATTTTGACCCCGCAAGAAACTATAGCAAAATTAGTGTCCTTCTTAGGAAATTTCGATGTTCCGGAAGCAACGATGCAGTCCGTTTCGTCATCCGAGGTCGTTTGGACAACCTCATCGATGGTCGCTTCAAAAAACATGTCAAATTCAATTTCGTCAAAATTTCAACTCGCGGTCGATTGTTTTAAAATTTTTTTTAATTGTGGTTAACTTTGAATTAAATAAAAGTTTGAGTGATGTGAATTTCAGTGTTCAAAAGTGTCAAGGGTCCGAATTATGAAATTCGTGTGCGCGGCGGTGCGAAAAGTGCACAAGGCAACCCTAAGGCTTAATGATCCTAAGGAGACTCATTTCGAGCTTCGTCGTGTAAGTTTCGACCTTTTAAATTTTAGAGGTCGATAACCATACAAGCAGAACTTCAAGACAAGTAAATAGTCGGTTTGAGCTTCTAAAACAAGGTGGGTCTCATCTCTAGTCCTCTAGGGTAGTCAGAAGGAAGTCCTATGGCTAGATCCTAAAATCGTAGGAAGAAAATTAGACCTCGCCAAAAATGAGGTCAACATGTGTGTAATAGTAAATGTTTTTATGTGTATGTTATGTAAGATTTTTTAGTAGTATGCATTTTTAATTTAAAAAACTATTAGGAAATTATAAACCTCAATTTGGAACTTCTACTTAGGAAAACTACATGTTTAAAATTCTTCAAATTCCACTATCATCGGTTATCTGTATCAGTATGTTATTTTAGTTGGTGTTTATTTGCTTTGAAAACCTCTACTACTGTAGAAGTCTTCTAAAATTTTTACTTTTCTTATTATTATAAAAAAAAGAAAAATGTTTTGAAAAACTAAATTTGATTTCATTTTACTCCTGTATTTAAATTGTTATACTTGCATATTAGGATATTAAAAATTCCTGCAAGCATGATATGTCAGTTTTTATTTCTCACCCATGTATCATTTCTTATGCTTAAATGTTTTATCTTAATTAAAAATTTAAAGTTTGGGGTGGGGGGATTTTAAAAACAAATATTTTGAAGAACCTAAAATTTTATTTGATTCTCAAGAATACTTAAAAATAAATCTCATTTTTGATTGAGAACAATTATGTACATAAGGTTATAATAGGGGAACAAAATTTTGAATATAGAAATGAATAAAAGAATTTAGTTAAAATTTATAGTAATCATGAAAAACTTAAAATTAAAATTTTCTTAATGAAGAGGTGTTAAATAAAGTTAAACTATCTTTAGTAAGAAGTTTTGTATTTTTGGATAAATAGAAGATTTGGCTTTTATTCTTCAAAGCTTAAATTTCTTTTATTGAGGAGTAATTTTCAGATATTATTATTATGATTTTTAAGTAAAAGATGTATATCTGATCTTTATTTTAAATGGCAGGATGGAATTCAAAATCATTAAAGGTCTATCCAGATACAGTAATTCTTGCCTTAAAAAAAATTGAAAAATATAGTATATGAAAAAAGAGGAGATGCTTGAGGATTTAAGGGCTTAATCAAAAATTAGTTTCATACCTAAAGTTTAAGATATAAGTTCAGAGAAAATCTAAAACATGAAGTTGTAATATAGTAAGTAAAATTATTTTTCAAAATAAAGATTTTTATGTGAGAAAAAAGAATGTTTGAATTCTATATTTTGAAAAATCTAAAAATATTTCTGAAATAGATAGAGACTTGTACTTATCATTTTCTCTTACTTAAGAACTTTCTAAACTTTAAGTTGGTTTTAATTACTGAAATTTTTTTCTAAATTGGACTATTCCATTTCCATAACAAATTTTTATTATGAAAATCATTACATAATTTCCATGCTAAAATGTTTTATGAGATTAACTGTCACTTAAGAACAAGAAACATTTTATTTTTGGGGGATTTTGATACACCTAAAATATATAGTATTTTATGCACATTTTTATACATATTTTTAATGATATTGCACTTTAATGGAAGGTATTTTATGTTTTTCTTGCAGGTATGATGAAAATGGATGGTCATCATGAAAGGAGCATAATTGGATCAAATTTGGAGCCAAAAAAATGAAAAATAAAAAATTTGGCACTGGCGGCTAAGCGCCGCTGGGCCGGCGCTTAGCTGCCACAGTTAAAAATCGAGATTCAAATGGATTTGGCGACAATTTCAAAGGGGATGAGATGCAACTCTTGGTGGTAACGTCCATAAATTCCTTTGGGCGGCAAGTTTGAATGAAGAGGTGCGTTCCTTGGTAGATACATCGAATCAGGACACATTTTGAAGAGACAGGATTACTTTTTAAAGAGAGTCTTAGGAAAGATTTAGAGGAGGCAATTTGAGGAGACTCTTCCACTGCATTTTGAAGAGTACTTCCATTGTTCTTCCACTACATTTTAAAACTTTTTATTTAGAGTAGGAGTAGAGAGTAGAAAAAGAAAAGGGTCGAAGTGAAGTATTCTTCTTCCCACTTCTTTTCTTTCTTTTAGTTTTGTTATTATTGAAGTCTGAAGTCTTTATTCTGAGTCAAGGGAGTTGGGAGACTTGCTCTGAGAAATAGTTTAGCGAAGAGTGAAAGTTTCAGAGGAACTTCATTAGTCTTGTGGAGAGGATTTTCAGATAAGTGTTTACTTTTATTTAGTTTATTAATACTTGTTTTCGTTTATTATTTTTCTTATAATTGTTTTTAATTTCAAATCAATGTGTTTTTATATTTTCTCAATGCATTCTGAGTAGTTTACTTTATCTTTTCCTTTCTTAAATGGAGAAGTAATTAATTTAAAGAGAATTGTTGTGGAAAGTATAAATGTTTAAAAGTTGGAAGAAGTTGTGAAGATTGATTCTAAAAACTTTGTTTACTTCTTAATTTGGCCTGTTAAGTTGTAAAATTTCTTGAGATTATGTAAGATCCAATGCGGTATTGTCTCATAAAAGCTAGTAAGAATCCCATGAAATTATGTGGGTGAGAACTGTTGTCCATATAATTGAATGCAATATTAGAAGATATTTTTATAAAAGGGAGTAAAATTAGAGGATTTTAGAGTGACAGGCTAAAACCCCCTAATTTTGTTTGAAGTTTAGAGTTTTGTTATGAGAAGTTAGCCCCAGGTGGTGGGAATTGAGGGAACTCTAGAGTGAGAGACTGGTATCTTCCCTGCCTAACCATGTTCAAAATATTATAAATTTCAAATTAACCTATGTTCTTTATTGAACCAAGTAAGGGTAAAGAACACATTTACTTCTACCTGTCACAACAAAAATTTGAATACTTCCATAACAATACTTTAAGAATTATTACTACTTCATTAAAGAAAAGAAAAAGATATTCTAGTTAATAGTATTTTACATCCACTGTTATTAGTTATTTTAATTTTAATTTCTTGTTTAGCATTTTATTAAGAAAATTTCAAAAGACATATCAACCTTCAAAACTTTTCAAAATCATAACATACTTTTTCAAAAACAATTAAAGAAAGTAAAAAGATAATTTCTCTGATTCCTTTAAAGATATCACATTTTCCCTATGGGTTCGATATCTCGGGGCTTAATCAGAAAGTCTTATATTACTTGATAAATGATACGCATACTTGCGTAGTATCCCATATTATAAAATCATTATTTCATATCATAAATCATTAGCGCATTTATCCAGTGAAACCAAGTTTCTGGCATCCGTTGCACTTTTATCTATCGGGGATCAATGGGTCCATTTATTGTGATAAAAGTTTATTCCTATGGAGCTGTGGATATTCAAGATCCTAAAACTGGAAAAATATTTGAAGTTAACGGTCATATACTTAAACCTTATTTTTCAGTCAATCAACTTAAATCTGGTGAGAATATGAAGTTGGGTCGCTTAGAATGAGTTCTTGGTATGTCAAGCTGAAGACATTTAACCAAGTGCTTTGTTGGAGGCAACCCATAGTTATCAGTGTGCTTTGCTTTATGTTTGCTTTGTATGCTTTGTTTGGTTTATTTTTATGTTTTGGTAGTATTATGTCGGCATATTTTTAGGTTATGTGTTGTACTTTAGAAAAAGGGGTCGCCTAATAGAAATTGTCGGTGAATTTTTAATTTAATTTAAATAAATAATTTGAAAAGTAGTATTTTATTTTGAAAATAATTTTAAATTTGAAAATTTTAAGATATGAAATCAAACTGATCTCACATCCCGAATAGTTTATATAAACGAGCACCGCACCACAAACTGTATATCTATCCCGGAGAGTAGACACACTGCTTGATGATGGGGGTCGGTTAAATAAACTAGAAGATTTGTGACATCCGTTTGGTCTACGAACCAATTTTATAAGCCGACAAGTTCCCTACTTAATATAAATGAATTAAGCAGGGTTTATATTACCTGGGTTCTTAAAGTTCCCTATAAGGGAAAGCCCCTATAGTTAATTACATCTTAAATGAAGTGAATCATTTAAGAAAACTATCAATAATGATCAGTGGTTTTGCTCTCAAGAATTACAAAGTTTAAGGTTTTCAAAGAATTGGATTTTTGAAATTTCAAAAGGGATTAGCTCAAATTTGGAACATTTATTTTTAGGAGTCCAAAAGGAAGAGAAGTAAGAGAAGCTGAGGATCAAAGAAAAATCTTGGCAACTTCCCACACTATCCTATGGTTTGGATTTAATTTGGAAATTTACTTAATGTTTCCATCCTGCCAATTTTAATAAATTAGGACTTATATTTGCATGATGCAGTCATGCAAAAAGCCTTGAAGATGTGAGGGTTTATGTCGTACCAAACGACTACCTCGGAGTCGTAAGACTGGTTAGGGATTAACTTACATAACATGATTATGCAAATGCCTAACAAAAGGGTTGAGGATTTATGTTGCACTAGGCAAACTACCTCGAAATCCTATGTCTTTGGTTATTTAATTCTACGAATGTTTAGCTGAAGTAGAGTCAAGTTTTACTGACGAAGATGGTCGTGCTGCCCACCGTGCTCCAAACTCCTTGTTGTTGCAGAGGTTTAGTTTTAGAAGTCATAAATCAGGAGATGAGAGAAGTGTTTTTTTAGAGAAATCTTAACGTCCAAATGTCTTTAGTGTTTTAATTAAAACAAATCTTAAAGTTGATTAAACAAAACCGATTAAGATCCCACGGTTCTGTCATCTCGGCACCGTTATTTTCATTGAATTCACTTAGTCTAGATGAATTTGCTAAACTCAACTAAAAGAGTTCCACACTTTCATTTAGACCTTGGGAAATCCCTTTAGCAACACGTGGGTTACATCATCCGAGGTATTCCCGATCATTCAATGAGACGTTTTAATTTAGTTGCAATTGTAGTTTTGTTGTTTTGTTTGTGATTAAATTTTAAGTTGTTTTATATTTTGAAATGTTGTGGCGGTGAATTTTTTCTTGTAATGATTTTTAGTTTAATTTTGGTTTCAGTTCAGGGACTATCCTAAAGGTTTTGGTTTTCATGCAACAATTATTTATCATGCAAGAAAAGTAAAGTAACAGTGCATGTAAGTAAATTGCAATAAAGTAAATTGCAACAAAATAAAAGCGTGCCTGGAGGGTCTTCCCGTCATCCCAAGCTACACTTAAAACACATGTTAAGGCATTTAAATATTTCAACAAGTACCTAGGTAAAGCTGATGGAAATGTTTTGGTTGTCTACCAAAGTCCTAATCCTATAGCTAGTCATCCCCTATGACGTCTAGGTTCTTGTGTTTTGGTTTAAGCATGATTTTCTTCATCAAAGAAACAATTAAATTCAATTGTTCTTATAAACATCCTATCATATTGAGGAAGTGCTTAAGACGAGTCTTAAACATCTTTTCAATACCTCTGAGATTGTTTTCGATCCAAGAGAATTTAATTATACAAGTGAATTAATCATCCGAGAGGTTTAAGTTTTGTTCTCTTGCTCAGTGAACTAGGACATTTGAATGTCCCATGAGTGAAGTAACACTTCACTTGATACCTCATTTAAAAGTTATAATACTAAAAGCTTTATAAGGGCAAATTAACTTATTAAATATTTTAATGATTTAAACTTAATGATTTAATTAGAATTTTGACTTAATTATAAAAGTTAGTTTAAGTTTGGAATAGTGTTAGAGTCATTTTAGATTTAATTCTTAATGATTTCATTTAGGTTTGTTATTAAATGATTTTTATTTAATTTAATTCAATTTAATTTAATTTTAATTTAATTTAATTTAATTTAATTTAATTTAATTTAATTTAATTTAATTTAATTTAATTTAATTTAACTTAATTTTAATTTGATTTAGTTTAATTTAATTTAATCTTAATTTAATTTAATTTTAATTTAATTTAATTTATTTTTAATTTAATTTAATTTGATTTGATTTAATTTAATTTCAATTTTAATTTATTTGAGATTATTCTTTTAATTTTTTAATTAAGACTTAAGTATTATTGAAGTCATTTATTTAGGGATTTTCAAATTAAAGAATAAATATCTCCTTAAATAATATCCCTACTTTAATAATTCCAATTTATATTATTCTCCAAAAATTTCAATTAATTAATTAATTTAAGTTTTATTTTAATTATTTTTGAAATGATTAGTAGATTTGTACCCTTAATCATTTAAGTTTCAAATATCCAAAAATCAGTTTAATATCAAATATTTTAGCCTCCCCTTTGATTAATCCTAAAATTTTAATTAAATGTTCAAATTTTTAATTACCATTTTGCCCTTCAAGCTTAATAATTCTATAACTCACTAAATTAAGCTCAAATGCACTTGAAAGTTTTCTGCAACCTTACTCACATGTCAATTAAGACATTAGAGGAGAAAGTGTGATTTTTCTGTATTTAATTTATTTATGTAATTATTTTTAATGGAAAATAGGGGTTTTCAAGGAAAATTCAATAACATGACCAAGGAGATGTTTCTGTCCTTAAGAAAATCATGGGATGTTTCAAATGACCAGAGAACCATTTGGACCAATTTTGGTGATTTTTTGAATTATATTTTATTTATTAGAATTATTTTGAATTTTGGAGCATTAATTAATTTTAAAATAAAATTAAAGTTGAAAAATGGATTTTATATTTTTCTTAGATCTCTCTGACCTCAAGGAATTCAGAGAAACAAATTTTGTATTTTTCTAATTTTTCTTTGATTAATTAGAATTATTTTAGTGAAAAGGTTGGAAAATACATTTTTTAATATTAAAAATTACATTAACCCTTTAAAATTCAATATCTTACCCTAGGGACTTAAGAAAAATGTTTAGTTTGTTCCTAAAGGATTAGAATTCAAAATGTGACATTTTGGTGATTTTTAATATTTTTATGATTTTTATTATTTTTTAATTATTAAAAATATTAAAATAATGATAAAAATCAACTTTTTTAGAAAATTATAATTTTAATTTTCCTAAGTTCCTCTGATATCAGAGAAGCTCTAAAACCTTTTTTGTGAATTTTTGAAAAGTGTTTTGTGAGTTGTGAATTTTTAAATTTCAAATTTATTTAAGGGGGTTAATCAACCCATTTGGTGGATCAAACCAAGTCCAATTAGTTTCAAATTTTTATGTGGTGTTCACCTATCCCTAGAGGACAGTGGAGATTTATTTTTAAGTTAATTTAATGTGTGGTTAATCCTAATTAATTAAAGTTCACTTTTGGGTATTTAGGCCAATTAGGGTTGTTCCAAGTGAATTAACACAAAACTTATTTTTCCTAGGTTCCTCTGGTCATAAGAAACATCACCAAATTTTCCTAGAATTTATTTCTCAACATGATAATTATTGGAATTAAAATACTCAAAACATTAACATGAACTTGGAAAATCAATAACTTCTCATACGGATGGCCTCTGACATTGGAAAATTCAGGGAATGTTCCTAAGTTCAGAGGCTTCAAAAGCCCTATGGTCTCATGCCATGGTGAATTGCCTATGCAAATGGAGAATTAAAACAATGCAGAGAGTAAATAAATCATTAAAAATAAAATACTTATAGAAATTACTTGATTTCTTTTCCACATTATTCTCCTCTGTTCACTGAGCAAGAGAATATTTTTATTTTATTTTTATGATTTTTCTACACAAAGTTATGAATTTTTAATGTTCTGGTAATTAAATAAATAGAAAAATACCCTATTTTCCTACTTATCGACGCATCGCCGTGTCAACCTTAGCCTTTCCGAACGGCCACGCGGAGTCTTCTTGGTCGGCGCCGCCATCCGAATCAGCACTCCAGGGGCCCGCGGTTCATGTACCGTTGCGCTGTCCGGCTCGATCTCGACCGTCCGCTCTATACACGTGCAATCCAACGGCTCCTAGTCATCGTCTACGATTGATCTGAACCCGTGACTGTTGACCTTCTAACCCTAATTTCTCACTCGATTCTCAATGTATTTTTGTGTTCTTATGCTCTATGGATTCGTGTTAAAGAGACGAACACATCCATACAGTAAACATAGGGATATTATTAGGAAGAGATTTGTTCTTTAATTTAAAAATCCCTAAATTAATCATCTCAATAATATTTAATTCCTAATTAAAAAATGATAATTCAAATTTAAGTTTTAAAATGTTAAAGGACTTAATCATTAAATTAAATAAAAAAAAGAATTAAATTATTACACTTTTTTTTTAAAATTTAAAAAATAAAATTAAATTAAAGACTAAATTAAATTAAATCAAACAAATAAAATTAAATTAAAGATTAAATTAAATTAAATCAAACAAATTAAGTAAATTAAATTAAATAAAATAAATAAATAAAATTAAATTAAATTAAATAAATAAATTAAATTAAATTAAATTAAACTAAATTAAATTAAAAAAATGTTAAATTAAATTAAATTAAATTAAATTAAAACATATTAAATTAAATTAAATTAAATTAAATTAAATTAAATTAAATTAAAATTAAAATTAAATCAAATTAAATTAAATTAAAGGAAATTAAATTAAATTAAATTAAATCAAGTTAAATTAAATTAAATTAATTCATATCAAATCAAACTAAATTGAATTAAATTAAATTAAAAAATAGAATCAAGTTAAATTGAATCAAAATTGAAACTAAACTAAATTAAATTAAATCAAAATTAGATTGTATTAAATAACATCACCTAAGACATAAAGAAATTAAATATAAAATAACTTGAACACTATTCCAAATTTAAACCCTTTAACTGAAGTTAAACTAAATCACAAACCATTTGAACACCAATTTGCCCTCGAAAACCTTTATTATCATAACTCCTAAATACAACATTAAATGAAATGTTACTTCACTCATAGGATATTCAAATATCCTAGTTCACTGAGCAAGATAACAAAACTTGAATCCCCGGACGATTAATCCATTTATACAATTAAATTCATTTGGACTTAAAACAATCCTAGAAATATTGAAAAGATGTTTAAGATTTGTCTTAAGCACTTCCTCGATATGATAGGATGTTTATAAGAACAATTGAACTTAATTATTCTTTGATGAAGAAAATCGTCCTCAAACCAAAACACAAGAACCTAGACGTCATAGGAAATGACTAGTTATAGGATTAGGAATTTGGTAGAAAACCATAACCCTTCCCTTAGCCTTACCTAGGAACTTGCTTAAATATTCTAATTGTGTTTTAAGTGCAGCTTGGGATGATGGGAAGACCCTCCAGGTACGCTTTTATTTTATTATAATTTACCTTATTGCAATTTCTTTAATTGCATCGCACTTACTTTTTCTTGCATGACAAACAACTGTTGCATGAAAACCCACACCTTTAGGATAGTCCCTAAAACTGAAACCAAAACTAAATTAAAAGTCATTACAAGATAAAATTCACCGCCACAACATTTTAAAATATAAAACGACTCAAAATTTAATCACAAACAGAACACAAAACTACAATTACAACTAAATTAAAACGTTCAGTTGGATGATCGGGAATACCTCGGATGATGTAACCTACGTGTTGCTAACGGGATTTCCACGGTCTAAATGAAAGTGTGGAACTCATTCGATTGAGTTTAGCAAATTCATACGGACTAAGTGAATCCGATAAAAATAACGATGCGGAAGGATGGAACCGTGGGATCTTAGCAGGTGTCGTTATAATCAACTTTAAGATTTGTTTTAATTAAAACACAAAAACACTAGGAAATTAAGACTTCTCTAAACCAAAACACTTTTCTCATCTCCTGATTCATGACTTCTATAACTAAACCTCTGCAACAACAAGGAGCTCGGAGCATGGTGGGCAGCACGACCATCGTCATCAACAAAACTCGGATCTACCTCAGCAAAACTTTCTTAGAATTAAACAACCAAGCCATAGGATTTCGAGGTAGTTTGCCTAGTGCAACATAAATCCTCAACCTCTTCGTTAGGCATTTGCATTGCAAATTAAGCCCTAACTGGACTTAGGATTCCGAGGTAGTCGTTTGGTACGACATAAACCCTCACATCTTCGAGGCTATTTGTATGATTCTATCATACAAATATAAGTCCTAATTAACTAAAATTGGCAAGATCAAAATATTAAAAAAACATTAGGACTTTCCTAAATCCAAGCTAAACAATAGGATAGTTGGGAAATTACCGAAGTTCGCTTCGGATCTGTGATTTCTCCTACCTTTCTTCCTTTGAACTCCTGAAATAAATTGTTCTAAATTTGATCCATTCCCTATTGAAATCTCCACAACTCAAATCCTTTGAAGACATTAAACATTGAAATTCTTGAGAGCAAAATCACTTATCATTATCGAGATTTTTCTTAAATGATTCACTTCATTTAAGATGTAATTAACTATAGGGGCTTGCCCTTATAGGGAACTTTAAGAACCCAGATAATATAAACCCTGCTTTATTTCTTTGTATTAAGCAGGGGAACTGTCGGCTTATAAAATTGGTTCGCAGACCAAACGGATGTCTCAAATCTTTTAGTTTATTTAATCGAGCCCTATCATCAAGCAGTATGTCTATTCTTCAGGATAGATACACGGTTTGTGATGCGGTGCTCGTTTATATAAACTATTTGGAATGTGAGATCAGTTTGATTTCATATCTTAAAATTTTCAAATTTAAAATTATTTTCAAAATCGAATAGTACTTTCTAAATTATATATATTTAAATTAAATTTAAAATTTAAATTTCGCCGACATTTTCTGTAGGCGACCTCCTTTTCAAAAATACAACACTCGACCTAAAAATATGCCTACAGTGGTAGCCTTCCTTCTTCTGTTCTCCTAAAGATTTCCTTGGTCTCTTCTGTTATTCTCGGAGCTGGCCTCCTTCCTTCAGGTACCTGGTGAACTGGCGTCCTTGAGGTATATGTCCTGGCAGTAGCAATTGCCTCGTCGCGTTGGTCCGCTGCTAGTTTAGTTAACATCTTGCAGATACTGCAATTTTTATTTCTTCGCTGAGTTGCTGTGAGAGTAGCCCTTCGTACTTCCTGAATTTCTGTGGGCGCGGCGCTGACAAGCTTGCCCTCTGCTGTGGCGACTACAGATTTGATTTTCTTGTCTTCTTCAGTGTTTGTTTTCCTTTTCTTGCTGCTAGATTGGTGGCTTGGGCCACCCACTTTCATTGCTGTCTGACTGGGCAGTTCTTCTTGGTCAACTGGGACCCAGTCACTTTCCTCGTATTGCAGGCCTGTTGGTGCGAAGTCTGAGTCAATCTCTATTATCGCTCCATCTTTCACCCTCTTTTCGTTGAGTGCAAGGCTTACGCCATTTCTAAAGTTCAGGACCAACCGCCCGTTCGACATTTCCCTGCGAAAAGACAAGGAAAAGGATCAGGGGCTGTACTAAGAACAAGAACATTAAGAAAATGTTTATTAAAGACATTTTTTTATTACTTCTTGTATTTTTAAATTTAACAGGAATAAAGTGAGATAAGATCAGGAAAGAGATTTTGATTTGGAAGAGAAAACAAGGAAAGCTTTATTATCATGATTTTATTTATTTTAGCACATTTTTTATTATATTTTTTTTTGGGTTCGGACCCAGTCATAAGTAATTACTTCGCCTGTGCTTCTAGGGATGAAGAATTCATTCCTTCGAAACATCAGGTAGCGTAATACTTCTTCAATTATCGTTCATTGATCGGGAGCATATGTCGTTCTCCTTGGCAATTCACTAGCTGGTAGGAGCCTCCTGAGTATACTGCTTCAACTACAAACGGTCCTTCCTAAGTGGGTTCAAATTTTCCTCCTATCTTGCGGTGTGCAAGAATAGGTCTCTTGAGAACAAGAACTAAGTCACCAACTTTGAAGGTTCTTGGGCGGACTCGATCTGTCATGGGCTTGAACCATCTTAGCTTGGTATAGTTCTAAATTCGCTACTGCTCGCAAGTCTTTTCCCTTCCGGGCTTTCCAATTCTTCTAGTCGTAATTTGGCATTCTCTTCCGTCGTGATTTTGTTTGCAATTGTAATTCGAGTGAAGGAAGTCTGGACCTCTAAGGGTAACACTCGCCTCGGACCCAAACACCGGAGCATAAGGTGTAGCTTGAGTAGGAGTTCGAAGGTTGTCCGGTAGGCCCATAAGGCTTCTAATAACTTCTCGTGCCAATTTCTCTTATTATCGTCCAAGGTTTTCTTTAAGATTTGAACGAGAGTTTTATTAAAAGCCTCGACCAGGCCGTTTGCTCTTGGGTAGTAAATTGTTGAATATCGCCGAGTCGATTCCGTGTCTCTTGACGAAATTGTTGATTTGTGTGCTTCGAATACGACCCATTATCCGAGATGATCTGCGTGGCACTCCGAAACGGTAGACAACTTGGTTCTTGAAAAACTGTAACACGTGGTGTGCTTTCACTTCTCTGAGTGGAACTGCCTCTGCCCACTTGGAAAAGTAATCTGTAGTCGCAAGAATGAAGTGATGTCCTTTTGAAGATGGTGGTTTTATTGGACCCACTATATCCGTGCCCCAACATTCAAATGGCCACGACGCAATTATCAGATGTAGCACATTTGGAGGTTGGTGTAGAACTACTCCGTGCACTTGGCATTGGTGAGAGCTCTTGGCGATTTTCATGCAGTCGGTCATCATCGAGGGCCAGTAGTACCCTAATCTTTTAATTTTCATTTTCATCTTCGGACCGGCGAGTGAGCGCCACGAGTCCTGAATGCACCTCTTTAACAATTTCACGGGCCTCGGACCCGCTTAGGCACCTTAGCCACATTTGATCAAAAGACCTTCTATATAACGTGTTATTTATTAATGCGTAGGACAAAGTTCTTTTCTTGATCTGATGGGCTAGCAACCTATCGTCTGGTAGTTTTCCTATTTGCGGGTAGTTCATTAATGGTCGTCGCCGATCTTCCGTGTTTTCACGTCACTTCTGCAAGCTGATTTTTTTCTTTTTCGATTTGTGTATTGTGTCTATGTCGAGTCGTGATAGGACTCGACGTCCGTGAATTGGCACTTCCATCGATTCATCTTGCAAGCGAGCAATTTCTTTTGCGAGGCGAGCTAACGCATCTGCTTAAAGCATTTTCTTTTACGGGAATTTTGTAGATCGTCACATTCGGAATCTGTTCCAACAATCGTATGGCATACTTGGAAGTATTGCTCGAGTCTTGGCTTTAAAATCCTGTACTTGTCCGGCGATCCGTTGAATGATTAACTGCGAATCCCCGTAGATGTTGATGTCCGTTATCCCCATTTGAATAGCTAATTCCAATCTCGTTATGAGGGCTTCGTATTCCGCCGTTGTTTGTACACGGCTCGTTAAGTGGTAGGAGTATCTTAACATCCCCCGCTCCGGTGTTATAAAGATTAATCTGATTCCTGCCTTACCGGGCACTATCACCTGCGATTCTTCGTCTTTGTGTGCTGATGATGCTCCGTCAAAATATAATTCCCAACGTCGATCATCAGGGTCTTCTAGGCTCATTATTTGTTCATCTGGCAAATCATCATTGAGAGGAGATTCTGCCGGCAAAGGGTGTGCTGCGAGGAAGTCTGCTAAGACTTGTTCCTTTACCGCACGAAGAGGCACGAAAGTTATATCGAATTGCAATAATATCATTGACCATCTGGCAAGTCTGCCGGAAAGCGTTGGACGAGTCATCAAGTATTGCAATGGATTAAATTTCGAGATCGAGTTGACCTTATGAGAAAGCATGTAGTGCCCGAGCTTTTGAGCGGCGAAGATCGAGGCCAAACAATGCTTTTCGATTGCGGGATACCTTATTTCCGTCGGAAGTAAATGACGGCTTAGGTAGTAAAGAGCATTTTCTTTACCCTCATCATTGACACTGGCTAACGAGGCTCCGAGAGAGTCGTCTAAAGCCGCGGTATAAAGTATCGGCGGACTACCCGAGACCGGGGCTGCTAAGACGGGAGGTGTCATTAAATATTGTTTAATGTCCTCGAAGGCTTTCTGGCATTTCTCTTCCCAAATAAATTTGGCATCCTTTTTAACTAGTGCCGAGAAAGGCTGACACCTACCTGACAAGTTTGAGATAAAGCGTCGAAGATATGCCAGCTTCCCTTGAAAAGATTGTAGTTGCTTTAAGGTTTTGGGAGGCGGCATTTCTAAGATAGCTTTAATCTTTTCCGGGTCGATTTCAATTCCACAATGTCGGACAACGAATCCTAAGAATTTCCCGGAGGTGACATCGAAGGCACATTTTAAGGGATTCATCTTAAGGTTAAATTGTCTTAATCGTTCGAAAACAATTCTCAAGTCATACAGGTGGTTTTCCTTTACTTTGGTTTTGATGACCACATCGTCCACGTAGCATTCGACTTGATTATGGATGAGATCATCAAAAATTCTTGTCATCGCTCTTCGGTATGTTGCTCCTGCGTTCTTCGGTCCGAATGGCATCATCGTGTAGCAATATACTCCGATCGGCGTTCGAATGCTGTAAGCTTTTCATCTTCTGGAGCCATTTTTATCCGGTTGTATCCTCGAAGATCCATCCATGAACGAGAATATTTCATGTGTTGAAGCAATGTCGATCATTAATTCGGGATCGGTAGAGGGAATTCATCCTTTGGACATGCCTTGGTTAAATCTCCGAAGTCCACACGCATTCCGATCCGACCATTCTTCTTTCGACCGGCACCACATTGGCTAACCAAGTCGGGTATTGTTCTTCACGGACAAATTTAGCGTCTATTAGCTTTTTAACTTCGGCTATGACTTGTTGTTCGATTTCTAGACGCATTCTTCTGGGACCTTGTCTGACTGGGAGAGAAGTAGGATCCACTCCTAGCTTATGCACTGCGACCTCTGGAGCTAATCCTGGCATCTCATCGTAGTTCCAAGCAAAAAAATCTTTAAATTCCATTAATAACTTGATTATTTCTTCGGAGTCTTCTTTATTGAGTAAAGAGCTAACAAATGTAGGTCTAGGCTCTTCGCTAGTACCTAAGTTAACTTCTGTTAACTCATCTATTGTAGATTTGATCTCTTCTTCGAACTCTGGTGGAGCATCTCCAATTTGTAAATCTTCAAGTTCTTCTGTAGTTTCCAAGCAGTTTTCATTAGACTCGCAAGTGACAACCAAACAAAATTCAGCATCGTCAACTGATCCTACTCTGCCGAATCTGAGACCATGCCTTGAATTGGGTGGACGAGCGGAGTTATTCCATAGTTTTTCAAAATGTTGTGATTGACCTTTTGTCCATTGTCGAGGTAAGAAACCACGCTGAATTAAATTTTAAACACAGGGAGAGTACCACTCAAAAGGTAATTCCATTAATTCTGATTAAGTGACATCTTCAAATTGTACATTATTTTCAGTTTTGGAGGAAGGAGCACCACGAGTAGAATTTGATTGGCTTTGCACCGCCGCTACGTACCTCTTTGACCACCATACCCTCGATCTTATTAGAATGGATCGGGGTCAGGGTCATAGTATGTACATAGTGGTTAATCTTGTCGTACATCGATTTATATTCTTCATTCTTTTCATCTTCGAGCGGGATCCCGAATTGCGGCTTCTTCCGACTTATTGTCGCTGCTTCTTGTTTGATCTCTTTTTCTTCTTCGAACTCGTCTTCCCAATCAACATTGATGGTTGGTTTCCTCTCGTCTAATCGTCCTAACGACTTCGCCACGACCTCGTCCCCGGCCTCGACCTCGGATGCGAGTTGTGGAGAAACCTTCACCATCTCGCCGTAAGGGAGTGGTGAGTGACTGTTGTACTAGAACTTCAGGTTCTTCGTCATCCCGAATTTCCTTTGCTTCATTCGTTATGGTATCTCTGGAGAAGATTATTTTCTTCGGAGGTGCATAATAAGCTGCATCTTCATGAATTCCAATTTCATGTACGAAGAATGGTTGTAAGTCACCTTTGATGCACTCTTCCCCTCCATCGTAGTATTTGATGCACTGATGTAGAGATGATGGTACCATCCGGTTTTCATGTATCCATGGTCGGCCCGAGAGAGCGTTGAACGACGTTTCGAATCAATTATGTAAAATTTTGCGGTTGTCTTTGCCAAGTCACCGGTCTTCATTAGCGGCGTTATTGATACGAGGGCTCTTTCTCCTTTACGGTTGAATCCTCTTAATAACATTTTGTCGGCTTCGAGCTCGCGAGCATCAATTTCCAAATATGCTAGTGTTCGAAGACTCATTATATTAATTGATGCTCCTGGATCCACCAATACTGCGAAGAGTGTAAACTTCCCGATTATGAATCGAAATGTACAACGGTCGGTTGTGGTCTGCTGTCCCAAGTAGTAGGTCATTGTCCGTGAAGGTGACACCTCGCTGTTCCTTTAACGAACAAACCTCATCTAAGGAATCTCCGGCCATTTGAGCTAAGTAAATTTCCGGATTAAGTAAGGCCTTGATCAGAGCTTCTCTCATCTCCTTTGATAAGATGAGAGCGTCGTAGATGCTCGGTTGCTCTGTAGTTTCCTAAGATGGGCTAGCACGTTGTAGTCCACTTTATTTTCATGTGTCTCGGCTTCTTCCCGAATGGGTATTTCTTCTGCCGGGGTTGGTTCTTCTTGAACAACCACCTGCTTTCCTTTGTCCTTTAGACCCATTCTCGGAGGTAGAACTCTTCCACTTCTTAAGTTAACTTCGTAATTTCTTCGATTCTAGTATTGAGTTTGTCTGGTGTTTCCTCCCGAATCGGAATGACGGGTTCTTCCGGATTAGCTTCGAGTACGAAGGCTCTAACTCTATTGTGACTGGAGCTCCTCGAAACTCGCACATAGATTCGTTGCTTGTTGAACTCTCGTAGCCTCCTTGATGAATGTCTTCTTCGTCATTGTGATCGTCGAGATTGTGTATGATTTGAGAATTGTCATTTGTATCGAAATCGATGTCCAGATTGTTGCTAGTTATGTGATCGTTAGAAACAGTCAAAACGTAGCCAACGCTATAACCCTTATCATTATAAGATCCTACCGGAGTGAGCAGATAATCATACAGAGTCAGAGGTCGAGGGATTTCTCCCCCGAATCGGAAACAACTATCTAGGATAAGCAGCCCCTAGTCTAGCCTTAGGAGCCTCGGTCCTCTCTTCTTCGTCAATTCTCTTCTTCTCTTCAATTGTCTCTTGTTGAGGTGGTTCTTCTATCGCAAGTGATAGTGTCGACTTAACAGGTTTCGAACTTTGAATTGAGGCTCGGACCGAAGCGGTTTGGATGTGATCCAAAATCTTTTTCGAAAACTTTGTCCAAGCGGTAGCCCATCCACCATCAGTCACATAGGGGTCTATCGGCACAATGGGATCCGTCGAGATAACATTAACGGAACCTCCTTTCTGGGGTTCCTTCATGTACTCCTTCGGGATCGTTATATTCCCTTTCCGAAGATTGTCGTTGAGCCAACTTTTGAAGGTAATACAATCTTCTATATTGTGTCCAAGCATCCGGTGGTAAGGGCAAAAGTTGGGATCACCTTTCTTGTCGACTTCTTCTGGTCTCTTAGGTTCTGGTAGTTGGAAATTTGGAGTCTTCATCAGACTGTGGAACATTTTCGGCACTGCCTCATTCTTGAATGGATACTCCTTGCTCAGAAGCTCCCTTAACGTACATTGCGGACGAGGCGGTTGTTCATACTAATGAGATGACTGATAGCTGGGTCGAGGTTGCTGGTAATTCTGTTGAGGTTGCTGCGGCCGTTCTGACTATATTTGTATCGGTTGCTTGCCTTTATCGACTGCTGCAACGATCCCAGACTTCTTTTCAAAAGTTTTTACAGGCTTTTGTTTGTCTATTTTATCGGTGAAACTTAATTGCTTCGCCTCCTCTTGCAAGCTTCCAGCCTTGCTTAACAACTTCTCGAAAGTCTTAATAGTAAATTCCTTGAGGAGAAGTGCTATCGGGCCATGAATGCTCTTAAGTAAAATGCCGACTGCATGCTGTTTTTGTAGTTGTGGCTCACACTTCATACTTAGATTTCTCCATCGAAGTATGTAATCCACCAAGGTTTCGTTCGGCTTACGCTTCTCTACCACTAAATAGCCTATAATGATGTGGTGTCGAGCTCCGACAAATCGCTTGATGAAGAGGTTCTCTAGTTCGAAAATGTCTTCACCGAACCGTTCGGTAATTCCGCATACCAATCAAAGGCGATCCCCGACGAGCTGCCGACAAATTGTCCGAAGAGTAAGGCATCACTTCCGCCGGCATTGCAACAAGCGGCACGAAAATGTGCAACATGCTGCCGAGGGTTTCCGGTTCCATCAAAAGTCTTGAACAGAGGTGGTACAAAGCCTTTCGGATATTGGACAGCGTCGAATTCTTCAGGGTAAGGTCTACCCGTCCTAATGGATGTCCCGCTCTTTGATTGTGCCAAGGCTTCTCGCACCTGCTGTTCCACCAAGTTCTTAATATCCCTTTCCGGAATCATGCTTTTTGTTGCATCCATTTTTAATTGATCATCCCCGTTGACGGACGTAATCTCCTTTTCTCCGTCTACAATGTGAATGACTTACGGGGTGTTTCTCTTCGGGGTTGAACTTGACTGCGGAGAGTGGCTAGGGCTACGACCATCTCTTCCATCCTTTTTGCCATTTGGGCAATCGTATCATCTTTCTCTTGAAGCTGCCTCCTCATTACTTCCGGTTCCTCTCTTTCTGCGGCTGCAGGAGCACCTTGTGAAGCTGACGAAGCTCGCGTTTCAACCATGTTAATTTCTGCATACTCATCATCCATGAACTCTGATGAATCAATCTTATCTCCGAATTTCTCTTCTCTTTCCCTTGCTAATCGCCGAATATCAGTTCTTAGCTTTTCCATAGCATCTTCTAGTGGTCTTTTCTGTACAGCCTTGCAGTTGTCATGTGATAACTGTCGGGTTTCTTTCTCATGAGTCCCCTTCACTGCGGTAGCACTTTCTTCGGACTCAAGTCTCCTGACGAGACTTTCCTTCTCAGGCTGTTGTTTCAATCTTAATTGTCCAGTAGTGGGACGCCATACCATCCTTCTAGCAGCGGAAGGTCTAGGACCGGATGGCTCGTCAGCCAAATGCTGGAAGGTGGTATCCTCCCTAATCTGTAGTCCTGAAATAACGACAGGTGGACTGGCTTTCATTCTCTTATTTGGCTCTTCTGCAGCGATAACAGGTTCTACTCACGGACCAAGACGAGATTTGACTGGCACCCGCCCTATCCTTCTTAAAATTTCTGATACAGGGCACCTTTCCTTCTTTGCTAACTTCTCTATCAAAGTTTGCAGTCGGGCGAATGGCGTAGTTATGGCCCTTTTCTTACGGCTATCTTTGTAATATACGGGCTGAGGCAATGCGGCGACAATCTTGCGAACATTTTCTTCATCCTCTGCAGCTGAGAGGGGATGGAACCTGCTTCCTCCCAAAAGTGGTATGTATTCAGGCAGCGGTGTATACTCAGGCAGTTCTGGGATTTCCTCCAGGAAAGCAACTTCAGCAGCTCTGGCTTCTCTAGTGATCCTTCTACTTATGTTCCTTCTTTGAGTCTTCTGTTCCTTCTCTAGCGATCCTTCTACTTCTGTTCCTTCTACTTCTGTTCCTTCTCTAGAGATGGACCCGATTTCAAAAACAGAAGGTCTTATAGGAAGGTCTGTACCCTCCAAGGTAACAGGTTCACCATAGTTCTGAAGTTCCTTCCCCTTTAGTTTGGCAGGAGCCGGGGTAGGTGCAGAGACAACTAGACCAGTGGGGGTAGCAACAACAGCCCTTCTGTGGACATCAGTACTCCTCTCAGTTGGAATCTTTCGCAGAGGAGGGAATTCGTGAATTGACTTGAGGTTAAACTCAATCAACGGCTTCTCAGTTTCTGGAACTTTGCTTGTGAGTGAAAATAGAGTGACGTCTGGGATTTTGATGTCAGTGTCCCCGAATCCTTGTCCGAATCTAATGATTCCATTATCAGGCAGTTCGTCCTTGAACACGGCCAGGTCGAGTCCGTCGACGAAGGAGAAGATCAGTTTTGGGGCTTCCATTTCTGCAGGGCAGATTCCAAGTGTTAGTCCCCGAATCGTGCTTCTTCTTATCGTATAACTTATGATAAAAAAGAAAGAGTCTGAACACATTTATGTTTATCTTAGTGTATTTATGGTATTAAAGGAAAATTGTCTTTTTGGAAAGATTTGTTCATTAGGACGGAGAATTATTTAAAAGAAGGAGAGTTGTAGGAAGAGTAAAAGGAATCGATTAAGAACTGGAAAAGGAAGAGAAAGTCTTGCATAAACTTCTCGACCTGCAGGACCGCTCCTAAACTAATACCTATTGGGGGTCCACCCCACCTCAGAAATGAAGTAAAAGGATCTCGGAACCTCTCTGTTTAGGGGTGTCTAAACAGTGGCTCCTAAATCCGAGAAAATGTTGGCTATACTTGTTCAAGGTAGAAATGAACATAGTATTCCAACGGAAAGAAGGGTAGTTTGATCCACAAGGGACTTGGATACACTACCGATTTTTGAAAGCAGAATTATCTGATTAAAATGGAGAGAGGAATTTTCCCCAGCGGAGTCGCCAGAAATTGTCGGCATATTTTTAGGTTTGTGTGTTTTATTCTGAAAAAAGGGGTCGCCTAACAGAAATTGTCGGCTAATTTTAAATTTTAAATTTAATTTAAATATATATATATAATTTGGAAAGTAGCATTTAATTTTTGAAAATAATTTTAAGTTTGAAAGTTTTAAGATATGAAATCAAACCGATCTCACATCCCGAATAGTTTATATAAACGAGCACCACACCACAACTCGTGTATCTATCCCTAAGGATAGACACACACGTTTGATGGTGGAGCTCGATTAAATAAACTAAAAGATTTGTGACATCCGTTATGTCCGCGAACCAATTTTATAAGCCGACAAGTTCCCCTGCTTAATATGAAAGCATTAAACAGGGGTTATATTACCTGGGTTCTTAAAATTCCCTATAAGGGCAAGCCCCTATAGTTAATTACATCTTAAGTGACGGGAATCACCTAAAAAAACTCTCAATAATAATCAGTAATTTTGCTCTCAAGAATTTCAAAGTTTAACTTTTTCAAAGGATTGAATTTTGGAATTTCAATAGGGAATGGATCAAATTTGGAACATTTTGTTTTGAGAATTCAAAGGAAGAAAGGTAGGAGAAATTACAGATTCGAAGTGAACTTCAGTAATTTCCCGACTATCCTATTATTTGGCTTGGATTTAGGAAAGTCCTAATGTTATCTGATATTACAATCTTGCCAATTTTGATTAATTTGGACTTATATTTGTATGATAAAATCATACAAATAGCCTTGAATATGTGAGGGTTTATGTCGTATCAAACAACTACCTCGGACACCTAAGACCGGTTAGGGCTTAATTTACATGACATGATCATGCAAATGCCTAACGAAGAGTTGAGGATTTATGTTGCACTAGGCAAACTACCTCGAAATCCTATGGCTTGGTTATTTAATTCTAAAAAAGTTTTGCTGAAGTAGACTCGAGTTTTGCTGATGACGATGGTCATGCTGCCCACCATGCTCCGAGCTCCTTGTTGTTGCAGAGGTTTAGTTATAGAAGTCATAAATCAGGAGATGAGAAAAGTGTTTTGGTTTAGAGAAAATCTTAATTTCCAAGTGTTTTTTATATTTTATTTAAAACAAATCTTAAAGTTGATTATAACAACACCGGTTAAGATCCCACGGTTCCATCCTTCCGGCATCGTTATTTTTATCGAACTCACTTAGTCCAGATGAATTTGCTAAACTCAACTAAATGAGTTCCACACTTTCATTTAGACCGTGGGAAATCCCGTTAGCAACACGTAGGTTACATCATCCGAGGTATTCCCGATCATCCACCAAGACGTTTTAATTTAGTTATAATTGTAGTTTTGTGTTCTGTTTGTGATTAAATTTTGAGTTGTTTTATATTTTGAAATGTTGTGGTGGTGAATTTTATCTTGCAATGACTTTTAATTTAGTTTTGGTTTCAGTTTTAGGGACAATCCTAAAAGTGTTGGTTTTCATGCAACAGTTGTTTATCATGCAAGAAAAGTAAGTGCGATGCGATTAAATAAATTGCAATAAAGTAAATTGCAACAAAATAAAAGCGTACACTGGAGGGTCTTCCCGTCATCCCAAGCTACACTTAAACACAATTTAGAATATTTAAGCAAGTTCCTAGGTAAAGCTAAGGGAAGGGTTATGGTTTTCTACAAAATTCCTAATCCTATAGCTAGTCATTTCCTATGACGTCTAAGTTCTTGTGTTTTGGTTTGAGGACGATTTTCTTCATAAAAAAAAAATTAAATTCAACTGTTCTTATAAACATCCTATCATATCGAGGAAGTGCTTAAGACGAGTCTTAAACATCTTTTCAATATTTATAGGATTATTTTTAGGCCCAAATGGATTTAATCAATCAGGCGAAATAATCGTCCGAGGTTTAGTTAAGTTTTGTTGTTATCTTACTGAGTGAATTAGGACATTTGAATATCCTATGAGTGAAGTATTGCTTCATTTAACGTTCTGTTTAGGAGTTATGATAACAAAAGCTTTCGAGGGCAAATTGATATTCAAATGGTTTGTGATTTAATTTAATTTCAGTTAACGGGTTTAAATTTGGAATAGTGTTCAAGTTGCTTTATTTTGAATTTCTTTATGTCTTAGGTGATGTTATTTTTAATTCAATTTAATTTAACTTTAATTTAATTTAATCTGGTTTAGTTTTAATTTTAACTTAATTTAATTTGATTTGATATGATTTAATTTAATTTAATTTAATTTGATTTAATTTAATTTAATTTAACTTTCTTTAATTTAATTTGATTTAATTTAATTTAATTTAAATTTAAATTTAAATTGTAATTTGATTTGATTTAATTTAACTTAATTTAGTTTAATTTAATTTAATTTAATTTAATTTACTTTGATTTAATTTAATTTTAATTTAATTTAATTTGATTTAATTTAACTTAATTTATTTTAATTTAATTTAATTTAATTTAATTTAATTTGATTTAATTTAATTTAGTTGAATTTAATTTAATTTAATTTAATTTAATTTTAATTTTAATTTAATTGAAATTTTAAAAGGGTTTAATTTAAATAATTTAACTTTAATTTAATGATTAAGTCTTTTAGCATTTTAAATCTTAAATTTGGATTATCCTTTTAATTAGGAATTAAATATTATTGAGATGATTAATTTAGGGATTCTTAATTAAAGAACAAATCTCTTCCTAATAATATCCCTATTTTAATAATTTCAATTTTATTATTCTTCCAAATTTAATCAATTACTTAATTAAGGTTTATTTTAATTATTTTAAAATTGTTTAATGGGTTTCTACTCTTTAATTATTTAAATTTCAATCATACAAATCATATTAGGATCAGATTTTTACTCTTTAATTTTATTAAGCCTAAAGTTTTAATCAAAGGTTAAAATTTTAATTACCATTTTGCCCTTCAAGCTTAATAATTCCATAACTCACTAAATTGAGCTGAAATGAGCTTAAAGTTTTTGACTTCACTCATATATCAATAAAGACATGAGAGGAGAAAATGTGATTTTTCTGTATTTAATTTATTTATGTAATTATTTTTGGTAGAAAATAGAGATTTCCAAGAAAAATTTAATAATATGACCAAGGGAAAGTTTCTGTCCTTAAGAAAATTATGGGACATTCCTAATGATCAGAGGACCACTTGGACCAATTTTGGTGATTTTTTGAAATATATTACTTTTATTATAATTATTTTGAGTTTTGGAGTATTAATTAATTTAAAAATATAATAAAGGTTGAAAAATAAATTTTATATTTTTCAAAAATCTCTCTGATATCAAGGAAATCAGAGAATCAATTTTCACAATTTTCTGATTTTTTTTGATTTATTAGAATTATTTTAGTGGAAATGCTAAAAAAATACATTTTTTTTAATTTTAAATTTACCTTAGGGCTTTAAAATTTAATATCTCATCAAATAGACCTAAGAAAAATATGGGGTTTGTTCCTAAGTGATTAGAATTCAAAATGTGACATTTTAGTAAATTTTATTATTTTGTGATTTTTATTATTTTTTTAATTATTAAAATAATAAAATAATATAAAAAATGAACTTTTTTAGAAAATTGAAATTTTAATTTTCTTAAATTCCCCTGATATCAGAGAGGTTCCAAAACCAATTTGGTGAATTTTTGAAAAGTATTTTGAAAGTTATGAATTTTTAAAGTTTAAATTGGCTAAATGACTTAATCAACCCATTTAGTAGGGCTAACCAAGTCCAATTGACTTCAAATTTTTATGGTGGGTTCCTTTGATTCTAAATTTTTATGCATTTTTGAAGTTTAGGGAATTAAATAAATAAGAAAATACCCTAATTTTTTATTTAAGTGACGCGGCGCCAGCTCAACCTCGGCAGCTCCGAACGCACACGCGTCGCCTTCTGATTCGGCGCCGCCATCCAACTCAGAGCTCCGGGGGCCCGCTGTATCGTTCTGGCTCGATCCTGGCCGTCCGTCCACGCGTGTATGGAATGAACGGCATCCGTTCATCGTCCCCAACCGTTCTCACCCGAGAGCCATCCACACTAAAACTCTAAGAACTCACTCATTTCTTAATGGATTTTCGTGTTCTTGTGCTCTATGGATTCATCTTGAAGAGACGAATACATCTATATGGTGATCATGCATTGAAATTAAAGCATTTGAAATGGAGAATCTCCAGAAGCTCGGGATGAAGAATTAGCTCATACCTTTGCTCAGAGAAGTGTGGCTTCAATCTGAGGGTTGTGTCACCTTCGATTGGATCCCAGCAAGCTCCAGATGAAGTCTCCTAGTCTGGTCAATCGCCTAGGTATGATTTCAACCAAGCCCGATCACAAAGCTTGGAGTCTAAAACATATGGGTGGCCTGGAGAGGGGGCTTTTGCTGGTGGACTCCTTCCCTTGGTCTGGTGAAGGTGTAGGACCAATCACTTTGAGGATTGATCCACTGTGGAGAAGTGTCCTGGTTTTGGGTGGAATTTTGGCTGAGAAATTGGGCTCTGTTGGTGGGGGTTAGGGCAAATTGTCACTGGGGATCAACTGCTCTAAGTATGGAGAGTGTTCTGGAACAATTTTGGTAGGGTTTTAGTAAGATCTAGTTCAGCACCTCTCATGGCCGAGAGGGGTTGTGTTTAAATAGGAGAGGGTGGAGGGCCTCCCAGGGAGAGTTAGGGCTTGGGATCAGCTGCTCTTGGCAAGAGAAGAACAGCTACAATGGCCACTGGGGATGGGGCAGTTCAGCAGGTGAGAATTCCAAGTTTGGGCTCACATGTGAGCTCTCGGCTTGGGGGTTTCCGGCGGCTGTGGTGGCTGGCCGGCCAGGGTCAGGTCACCCTCAAGGTCAGGGAGGTCAGGGCTGGGGCTTAGTGTAGTCAATTGGCATTTGCCATGTGTAAAGGGCTTAATTTAGATGGAATGGGGGAGGAGCTAATTTTTGGTCCAAATGGGTCGAAGTCATGGATTTAGGTTTGGTTCACCCTCCAAGGCCTGATTTTTGGGCTGAGGGAATCAGGTAAGTTAGCTAGCTTAGTGGGGAGAAGTTACCATCTAAGTACATTTATGTTTAATCAAGGTTTAGGAGAGTCATGAAAAGGCTTAATCACCCTTAAGGGAATCATTAAAGGACTCCCTCCCTTTGCCAAAAATGACATGGTGATGTGTAAAGTGGCTGCCATGGCTTGCATATGGCTTGTGCATGGCTTCATGGCTCCATTTAGCTTGGGGCAAAGCTTAGTCAATTTCATGGAAGTAGATTTTAGGAATCTTGGCATTTTTGGTGGAAATTTGGATGAAGCTTGATTTGGAATGGTTTAATGATGATTTTAAAACTTAGGGGTGATATCAATTAATGGTATGATGAAAAGAAATTGCCATGTGGGCTTTAGGGCCAATTTTGGGCTTTTGTATTTGGTGGAAATGGGCTTTTAGAATGGTTTAGGAAAGCGGGCCTTTAGGTTTGAAAACAAATTGGTGGATGGAAATTTTGTGAAGGTTTGGGCCAAGCAAATGTTGGGTTTAGCTCATGGATGTGTCATGAGTGATTTGAAGCAAATTGGCAGTGATTTGGGTTTGAATTGGGTTGAATTTGGGCTTCTTTGGTGAATGGGCCAATATAGGTCAAATTGGGCTAACTTGGGCCAATGTTGGGCTAGGGTTGAAATTTATGTAAAATAAATGTTGGTAAATGTTTATGGGAGTGTTTCAAAGAAGTTTTGGCTTTGGTTGAGTTTTGATTTTGGGGTTTGGGCTTATTTGGGTTAGGTTTGGGTTTAGGTCAAAATTGGGCCTTTTAGCTTTGGGTTGAATTTGAGTGGGGCTTGGGTCTAAATTTTGGGTAAATTATGTTAGTGTTTTGTTTGTGGGGATGTTAAAGAAGGTTTAGAAAAGGTTTGGGGTTAATTGGAGTTCAATTGGGTTAGTTTGGGTTAGGTTTGGGTCATGGGTCCAAATTGGGCTTTAAGGCCAAAAGTGAAATTGGATTCAAATATCAATTAAATTGTTCTTGGATTTGGTCTAGATTGGTGTTGGGGATGTCAAATTGAAGTTTAGAATTGAATTGGACCAGAATTTGGGTCAATTGGTAAGTTTGGCTTGACATTGGGTTCACTTTGGGTTAAAAATGGGTCAAATTGGGGGTTTTGATAAAAGTGGGGTAAATTGACAAAATTGGCCCATAGTGTAGTTGAACAAAATGAAATTGGGAATATTTGGTATTTTTTGGAATTTTCTGGGAATTTTCTGAATTTTTGGATTTTTGGGTCAAGAGGGGTATTTTGGGTATTTGGAGGGTATTGGGAGCTATTTTTGGAATTTTTGGTATTTTTGGCTATGAGTGATCAATTTGAGTAATGTGGAAATGTTTGGGATTGATTTTGAGGAATTTTGGGTGATTTGGGATTTTTGAAAAATTTGGGTGATTTCAAGGGTTTTGGGTAGGCTAGGCGTGTGTAGGGTCTCGAGGGTCAAAAATTGAAAATTTGGAAAATTGAAGATTGGGTGAATATAAGTGGAATGAAATCATTTTGGTTGAGCCATGAAGCCATATCAAGCCCACATGAGCCATGAAGGGACTCATTTGAGGCATCCACTATGTTGTTCCTAACCCTCTTAGCCAAGGGCTGAGGGGTTAAGGACCATCCATGTGAATCACCTACATGAGTCAGGAGGTCAAGTTGGGTATGGGTGTGATTTTAGGTGTGTGAAAGTGTAGTGTATAAGTGTATTGTATGTGTAAGTCAGCCCTTCACCAGACCAGGCCACCCAGGGTAGTCCTAAGGCCAAAGAGTCCTATAGGAACTCATCCTTTAAACTTCCACTTTTGGTTTCAACCCTCTAGGTGATTAGGGGTCGATAGTCAAGTTTGTGGAGTTTGCAGGGAGTTAAGAAGTGGTTTGAAATTCTAGGTGGTGGGTCCCAATTCTAATCCTCTAAGATAGTCAAAGAAAAAGCCTAATGCTAGATCCTAAGTACTAAAAAGAAGAAGAGATGACCTCATCAAAAATGAGGTCAACAATTCTCCTCTCCAATCTCTCCAAAAGGGTAGAAATCTACATTTCTACTCTTAATCTAAGAATCCTAAACATTCCTCCAAGTTTTCTACACTTTTGTCCTATTGTTTCTCTCCTTTTTCTAACATAAATTCACCAATTTTAATGAGTGTGGACGAATCTCCAAGAGTCTCCTTAAGCACCTCTTCGAAAAAGCGTCCAAATATGTCGAATATTGGCCCAAAACCGCCAAAAGTCGGTTCATGGTCGTCCGGGCCGCTGTCGGCGGGTTCGAGGCTACTGTCGGCGGCCTTTTTGGCCATATTTCTGTGGTCTCGGGTAAATCTCACCATCGACAAGATCGAGGCCACCGTCGGCGAGATGACTCTGTGCAGCTCCACCGTTTGGCTCCGTTTTAGCTCTGTTTCGCCCCCATTTCAGTTGCGTTGCATTTGTAACAGATAGCCCTACAAAATAAACATAAAAATAACCTTTCTTTAAAGTGTAATCTCATTCAAAAATATGCAAGAACTGTAAAAGAGATTAAGCATCAAAAGACTTATCGAAAGGTGTCAGGACCGAATTTCATTTCTTGCTCGTTTTTGCTCCAAATTGCACCGTTTTTGCTTCCTTTTACTCCAATCACCATTTATTGTACCTAAAACCAAAAAACATACAAAATACCTTCCTTTCAAGTGTAATATCATTAAAAATGAGTAAAATGATATAGTAAAAAGCGTATATATTTTAGGCGTGTCAAAATCCCCCAAACTTAACTGTTACTTGTCCTCAAGTAACACTTTTACTACATAAAAACATAACTCAAGGCAATGTACTTTTCACCTGTAAGACAATAAAATTTTTCATTCAAAAGAATATATTGGTTAGACTTTTAGAAAGAAATTTAGTAACTCAGTTTAACACTATAAGTATAAGAATATTCGACAATCAAGTCAAAGGGTTCTAGTCTTCTATTTATTTCAAGATAAACCATAATTTGTCACATTAAGAGTGCATTGAAAGATTATGTGAAAAAGGAGTTCATGCAAGCTTCATCAGAATGTAGGCCAATACTTTAAACATAAATTCGGAAATGAAATCAAGTTTTCCCTTTAGGGTGACTCAAGTGAAGTAAATTTTTTATTAGGCATCTCATCAAGCTTCTCCTCATAAATATTTTTCTTTCCTTTTTTTTTTCTTTTCTTTTCTTTCGGGATTATTTTTAATCCCCTTTTTTTCACTCTCTTTTCTTTTTCTCTTTTTTTTTTAATGAGGAATACTATATCTGGAGAGCCTGTAATGATTTTGAACTTCACTCACCTCTTTCTAAAGTTCAAACTTGAAACACATCCTTACTTTATAATTAGGCATGAGCTTTATTATTCATCATAAAATCACAATCTCTTCTTAACACACAATACTTTAAGTCTCTTAACATTTCAAAAATACAGTTTTTTTTACTTTAAATAGTTAACTATAATCAAATTCTTTCATACCAATTATCTTATCCTTATAAAATTTACTTTTACTACTAAAAAATTTCATCCAATCCTTCCATAATATTCAACTAAAATAAAAAGTCTTAGTTATCTGAAGCGAGGTTCAATTGCCAGAAGTTATGCTAATATTTTTTTTGAAAATATAATAATTAAGAACAAATAAGAGTTAATATTTTTCTTCCCCCCAAACTTAAATTTCAAAAATATTTTGCAATTAATTCCATAAAATGTAGCTGGAAGAAAAAGTAAAGGTTGAATATACTTACTACTACAACATCCTATCAAATTCATATACATGCATAATCAGGATAAAATGACTGTAGGAGAAAGTAAAGCTAACCTAAAACATGCTTGTAATAAAACTACACTAAAAAAGGAAGTATTTTCACATTAAAATTTTATTTTTCTTCCTACCCCCAAACTTAATTATTAACATATATAACATTTAGTACATAAAATATAAGCAGTAAGAAAATAATTTAGAAATTCTATCTACCACAAATATCTATCAATATCATTTTCAAGTATTCATTAGGACAGAACAATATGCAACAGAAAGTAAATCTAAACTAAACATGCCATAATGAAATTAACTAAACCAAAGTCTAACTAGCATTGTAGATATTAGTAAGGGAATATAAAAATGTTCTTCAATACCTAAATAAAATTGTAACACAAACATAAACACACATTTCAAATACAAACACATAAAATAAATGAGGTCAATTCTTTCTTTAACTCATCACATCTTACTAATTTACTTCCAATTTCTAACGGAATTACTACACTAGTAAATTAGGTACTTTCAAATAATTTTATAAATTATAATCCCGAAGATAAGATTATCCCTGATATATTGGCTCCTAGGCACCAATCTCAGGCATCATCTAATTCAGATAAATAAGCACCTCTAACAGTTATAAAAATAATGTAAGATCATCCATATGGTATTCATCAAATAGGTTTGTGACTCGTATCAAATGAAAATAAAGTTGCATAAAGGAAGTAACAAATTATGATGGAACTATCAATGTTCGAAATTCATGATTTCTCTTGTAAAACTCAAGTCTGGGTGAGACCCAAGTCATAGTGGACTCGTCAATCCAACTACTACAATTGATCAAGTCTAGCCATAAGAAGAAGTTAAGGAATCACATCCCTCATGACACACAAAGGTCAAACTACTAAAAATTCAAACATCTACTAATCAATAATCAACCTGATCAATCCACTATAAAGCAAATACAATAGATCACTAATAATCATGACTCTCAAGCACACTAAATCAAAGCACGCTGATAACTATGGGTTGCCTCCCAAAAGCGCTTGGTTTAACATCTTTAGCCCGACAAATGATTCCACCTGGATCAAAATTTCAATTAACTAATCCTCGATCAATTGCCCAATCTTTTTTCAGATCCAGGGATTCCTACAGATATCTCAAATTGTAATTTTTCATTCAGTTCTTCTTTTTCAGATTGATTCATCCCATTGTTCCTCATATTTCTTTCTAGATCTAATATTCTTCTATTGATTTTCGTAATCTGCATATTAATATCATCCTTGAAATTTATAAGAAATGGATCTTTATAAGATATTTAAATATCTCCCAAATCCTGGATTAGATTCTCTCTAGATAATTCAGATTCTGAATCAAATTCTTCTATGTTAGTCTTCTGTTTCAAGTTATCTTCCAATTCTTGCCCTTTATAATTATTAAATGATGGAGGATCTATCTTAGTTGAGGAAATAAGTTTTTATAATTCCATAGGAATTTTTTCCAATGGTCTTCCAATATCCTTATCCTCTTTTCTCAACTCAAAGTTCTTTTGAAATTTATCCTCAAATTCTCTTCCAAGTTTTAGTTCAATAATTTTATTTTGTTCATCATTCAATTCAGGTTTTTCATGTGATTGAGTCGCATCTAAAGATATAAAGACTTGTTGTGTAGATGAATTCCTTAAATAGATAGGCTTTAAATTTGTATGGGGTACATCCATGTTAAGCTCATAAGATTTTTCAATAGATGGAATTAAAAGTTTATTATTTTTGGTAGAGTCCGTCATTTCACACCTCTCCTGAACATACATACAGTCTTCTTTAAGTAATGTTTTTAAATCATCATGAAATCTATTTCAATCCCATATATTAACTTACTCTTAAAACTTTCTTGGAAATGGTTTTTATGTAGATAATCAATTTCATCTATCCAAAAACAATCATCATCTTTTTTCTCAGCTGGATATTTCATAGTCTTTAATACATCAAAAGTGACTTCCTGATCATTAATATTCATAGTTAACTCTCCTTGTTGCACATCTATCATAGCTTGTCCAGCAACAAGGATTGGTCTCCCTAAAATAATTGGAATTTCCTTATCTTCCTCCATATCTAATACAATAAAGTCTAAAGGAAAGATAAATTTATCCACTTTAACAAGCACATCTTCTATAACTCCTTTTGGATAAATGATAGAACGATCAGCTAATAAAAGGGTTACAGTAGTGGGAGATATATAGACTAAACCTAACCTTCTAAATATAGACAGAGGCATCACATTAATGCTCACTCCTAAATCAAATAAAGCTTTTCCACATAATCTTTCTCCAATTGCACAAGGAATTGTAAAGCTACAAGGATCTTTAAGTTTTTGAGGAAAATTTTTCTAAAGTATAGGGCTGCACTCCTCACTTAGTGCAACTGTCTCGTAATCTCCAAATTTCCTTTTCTTCTTTAATATATCCTTCATAAACTTTGCATAACTTGGCATATGTTCCAAAGCTTCAGTGAAAGGAATATTAATCATTAACGTCTTAAGTACTTTCATGAACTTTGAAAATTTTTTATCCAACTCATGTTGTCTAGGTCTTTGAGGAAATGGAGGTGATGGTTTTTCCAAACTGATTTTAGTTGGAGATATTAATTTTTCTAGATCCTTAGAAACATGTTCTTCAGGTTTTTTAGTTTCCTTTATTTCTCTCACAACATCTGTCTCTTTTGTAACCACATCCTCTATCTCTCTTCCACATTTTAATTGGACAGCTTCTATTTGTTCATTAGTGTTCTTTTTAGGGTTGATCCCAATGTTGCTAGGAAGTGTTCCTTGGGTTCCATTGCTAAGTGAATTAGCAATTTCTCCCAGTTGATTCTCTATATTTCTAATCGCAGCATTTTTACTTTGCAACTAGTTTCCCGTTTGCAATACCACTTCTTCCATAGACATTTTCATATCCGCAAATTTTTTATCAATATTAGAGTCTATAGTTTGTGTTCCCATGATTATTCCAACTTCCATTAGGATTTGCATGATTATTTTTCCATTGTTGGTTTCCACCATTAGTAGTATGATTCCAGTTAAATTTAGGATGTTTCTCCCAATCTGGGTTGTAAAAGTTAGAGTATGGGTTGTTTAAGGTATTTAAAGTCTCATATGATAATTTAGAATCAATTATATGCTCTAATAAACTTTCCTCACTTACAGGAGTAAATTGAGGTTTGTTCATTCCAAATTGGTCCAACTTCCTTGATATTGCAGCAACCTGAGATACAAGAATTGTAATTGTATTCTTATCATGAAAACTAGCTACATTTTTATGATTTACCCGTGTAGAGGGCCGTTGAATTTCATTTGTAGCTACTTTTTCAATTAATGCATACGCTTCATCAAATGATTTTGACATTAATTATCCATCAGCCGAAGCATCAATTATAGACCTAAGGAATTCTACTAACCCATTATAAAAAGCTTGAATGATTAACCAATTGGGCAGAGCATGGTGTGGACACTTTCTTAGGAGTACCTTAAATCTTTCCCAGACTTCGTATATTGATTCCCTTTCATACTGAAAAAATGAGATAATATCGTTTCTTAGTTGAGTAGTCCTTGAAGGTGGAAAATACTTAGCTAGGAATTTCTGACTTAACTCCTCCCAATTTTTAATAGAGTCAGGTGCTAATGAACATAACCACATTTTAGCCTTATCATTTAGTGAGAAAGGAAAAAAGCCTTAGTCTAACAGCATCATCTGACATACCGTTATAACCAAATGTAGCACAAAGTTCTAGAAAATTTGATAAGTGTAAATAGGGATCCTCTGAAGGAGTTCCCCCAAACTGATTGTTCTGCACCAGTTGGATAATTTCAGGATTTATTTTAAATGAATCAGCTTCTACGACAGGGTTTTGTATACTAGAGTGAATTTTATCTGTCGTAAGATTTATGTAATCCCTCGATGATTTATGATGATTTTCCAAATTATTAACTTAAAAGTTTTCCATTTCCATTTCTAATTTTCGAGTCCTTTCTGTACTTTTATTATTTTAATTTTTTCAAACTCGGGATCATAAAGCACAGGTGCTGTAGATCTTTTGTTTCCCATACGTAACATAACAAACAATACATTAATAATTAGACAAATAATAAATGAAACATATTCAACACAACAAAATATTTTCATGAACACCTTATTTTTCATATAATTTTTTTTTGTTTTTCTTTCACAACACTTTTTCATATAAAAACACTTTTCACACAAAAATAGTTTTTACGACACTACAGTTTTCCAAGTCTAAGCCTAATTACTTCAACTAAAATTCTCCTAAAGTTCTTACCGAAGCTACCCCAGCAACGGCGCCAAAAACTTGACCCTACCCGCCAAAAACTTAACTTTCAAAAGATGGCAAAAAAACTTGGCCAGATTTAAAAATAGCAGCTAGTGTGCAAAATCTTAAATGATATAAAAATTAGAAAATATTTTAGACACTAGGGGTACTACGCAAGTATACATATCGTTTCAAGTAATATAGAGTTTTCTTTAAAAACCCAGTATCGATCCCACGAGGAAGTCAAGTAAGAGGTCTTTAATTAAATTCTTGTCTACTACTAATTGTCCTTAGTTTGGAATGTCGATTAAAATTGTGTTTTATCTGGAAACTACTCCTAAATGCAAGAGTTAAATGTAATAATAACTATAACTAAATGCAAATAATAATTCTAAAGATAACCCTTTTTGGATGAGTTGGTTTGGAGAATTTTGAGATATTTAAAACTACGATTCTTATGTAATGAAATAGATAATGTATAGGAATGAGATGCATCTAATATTGTATGTGCCAAATAGGAGCAATCATATTCTTTACCCTTTGGTCCAGGCATAAAGAAAATTGACTAATCCTATGCTTGGTTACTAAATTTGCGGCTAGGCTGGGAGGATACCAGCTGCCACTTCAGAGCTCCCACGTTCCCCTCGCCTGAGGGCTAATAATCTACACTTCAGCACCCAAACGATAGGACCGAATTGAGGATTTTAGCCTGCCAATCTAAAATCTCTAATTCTACGCCTGATTAATATTATTTCCCTAATTATTTGCATTCAATTCCCATGAACTTCACCATCAATGGAATTTGAATGTGGTTTCACTTTGTTGAGAATTACACCGCCCTTTCGGGTCAATACAATTACAACAAATTTTAACACTACAATGGGCCCTTATTGCAATGTAAATGAAATGCAAGTAAAAACCATCACATTTGTAATTAAATTTACTTCTACCATGCATCACAAAATCTTAAACATGATTTCTACTCATGGCAAAAGAAAAGAAAAAGGAAAATAATGACATAATTTTCTTATGCCACTATTTTCAAAGAAGAAGAAAGAGCAAGAAGATACGTCACAAAGCATGAAAAAAACACAAAGGAAACTTCATTTAACCAAAGAAACTCCACTACGCAAATGTTTAATACATCATAAGATAATGAAGAACAATACATAGCTTTTTTCCTTTGAAAGAAAGACGAAGATCTCTCCCATAAAGTCTCCCGGCGATCCATGCAATGCTAGAGAAATCCCTTAGAAATTCTCTCAAATTCTCCTCTCCAATCTCTCCAAAAGGGTAGAAATCTACATTTCTACTCTTAATCTAAGAATCTTAAACATTCATCCAAGTTTTCTACACTTTTTTCCTATTGTTTGTCTCCTTTTTTAACATAAATTCGCCATTTTAAAAGTGTGTGGATGAATTTCCAAGAGTCTCCATAAGCACCCCTTTGAAAAAGCGTCCAAATACATCGAATATTGGCCCAAAACCGCCAAAAGTTTGTTCATGGTCGTCCGGGCCGCTGTCGGCGGGTTTGAGGTCATTGTCGGCAGCCTTTTTGGCCATATTTTAGTGGTCTCGGGTAAATCTCACCGTCAGCAAGATCGAGGCCGCCGTCGGCGAGATGACTCTGCACAGCTCCACCGTTTCGCTCTGTTTGGCTCCATTTTAGCTCCGTTTCACCTCATTTCAGTTGCGTTGCATTCGTAACAGATAGCCCTACAAAATAAACATAAAAACTACCTTTATTTATAGTGTAATCTCATTCAAAAATATGCAATAAGTGTAAAAGATATTAAGCATCATAAGACTTATTGAAAGGTGTCAGCGCCGAATTTCATTTCTTACTCGTTTTTGCTCCAAATTGCACCATTTTTTCTTCCTTTTACTCCAATCACCGTTTATTGTAAAACAAAAAAACATACAAAATACCTTCTTTTAAAGTGTAATATCATCAAAAATGACTAAAATGATATATTAAAAAGCGTATATATTTTAGACGTGTCACCCACCCCCCCCCCCTCAACCTTCTTTTTCACAAAATAGCCGTTACTGACGTCCCCTGTCTCCTTTTTGTGAAATTCATGGCCAAGCCTCCTCCTCCTTCATGTGAGAATCTTTCCTAGCCTCTATCCCATCCCATGGCAGTGAGCCATCACCTCCTCTAGGGCTTTGTCACTTCTTTCAGCCATCTTTCTCATCACCTTCACCATAATGGTGGTTTAATGGTTGCACCTCTGTTGGACCAATGGTTTATACCCATAGGTAGGTTGGGGGGCTTCTTCTTCAACTTCTTTTTCTTCTTTATTTGGCTATAAAATAGCTCCTTTTATTACTTTTTTTTTGTTGGCTAAAAATTGAGGAATAGGGGGAGGTGTTGTCCAAATTTCCTTTGATTCAAGGCTAGGTTGAAATTCTTGTTTTGCTCTTTGTTTGAGCAAGGTTTCTTGCCCCTTTCACTTGTCCATTTGGCTTGGTTGCTTGTCTTGGCCATCAAGGTATAAATTTCCCCTCCCATGGCTTAATTTTTTTTTTGCTTTTAGTTAAGAAATTACATAGCAAAATTTTGGGTTTCTACTTGGTAATTTAAAGTTATTTTACATGCCAAAGTTCCAAGTTCCTGCTTAGGTCTTGAAGTCATTTTACGCGGCAAAGTTTGAAGTTTTATTCTTATGTTTTGAAGCCATTCTACATGGAAAAACATTAAGTTTATGGTTGTCTTTTATGGTTATTCTACATGCCAAAATCTTGAGTTTTATGCTTGGCTTTTGAAGTTATTTTAGATGCCAAAAATCTTAAGTTCATGCTTAAGTTTTGAGACCATTCTACATGGCAAAATTTTTAGTTTGTGCTTAACCTTTGAAGTCACTCTACATGTCAAAATTTTGAGTTTATACTTGGGCTTTGAAATTATTTATCATGGAAAAAATATGAATTAAGCTTGCAGTTATTTTTCCTTGTCGTTCCTTTCTTTCTTTCCTACTTTAAATTTCATAGTTATTTCATGCTAGTGTTTAACATAAGAAAGGAAAGAAAGAAAGAAAGGAAAGAAGAGAAAAAAAAGGAGATTGAGAAGGATTTTCTCATGCTAGCCTAGCTTTTAGATGGTTTGAAACTCCATGGATATCATTGACATGCTTTGGAAAATATTTGCTAGATCTCTTTTTACTACTTCATCACTAACCTTATTCTATTTTCCATTACTCTTGTATGCTCTCTACCTTTACTTGTAGGATGGGGATAGTGGCATCAAATACATGTGGTTTTAGTGTGGGAACTTAAGATGGAAGGCCTTACATAGCATATTCTACACTTTTCCTAATGTTTTAAATGTTTCTACATTACCTTTGAGGATTATTCATGCTTAGTTCTCATGGTTAGCATGTTTTAATTGGAAGGTTCGGGGACTTTACCTCTTTTTGAGGTGTATGCTCATGGAGGTGGTATTTATTCTTCTCTTGCTTTACCCATGTTCCTTCAAGCTTAATACAAGTTGGTTGGAAAGTTTAGCATGCTTTGTTGATGTTAGCACACATTATTTAGCTTAGGGGATTTACATTTTCAAGCATGCAAAGATTTGTTCATTATGTGAAATTTTCGGATCTTAAAATTGCTACATGTGTAGCACCCAAAATTTGAAGATATATGTGCGTCTTTTTACGTATTTCATCAAGTCTTTACATATATAACACCCAGGGTTTGTTTTTTACACATACTCCATCTTATCTTATGCTTAAAGAGGTGTTTTTTTGGTAAGAACTTGGAGGTTTAGTGTGCTTGGCATTTGTTGGCCTACATATAAATGATTTGATGAAATTTTTTGCAATTTTTGTATTTCAAAATACTCACTTATGTAACACTCAAAAATGAAGTCATGTGTGCTTGTTCTTCACTTATTTCATCAAGTATTCACATGTATAACACCCAAACTTTAATTTTGTACATATTCCACATGTTACACAGATAAACATCACTTTTCACATGTATATTACTCAAATTAGAAGTATCTACATGCTTCATCCATAAACTCAACTTTTCACATATACTTCAATCACTTAAAAAATATTCACATGCTTCACACATACACTTCACATTTCACATTCACTTCACTTCACTTTTTAAAACTTTGCATGTGTCGCTTATGGAAATAGCTGTTGACATCAAATATTTGTTGGAAGAGTGGGGCATTGTTACATATATACTTGTAGTACTTTTTTGGTTATGTTTGTTGCACATATGAAAGATTGTCATTATCCCTATGCTGTCATTATGTAAAAATCTGCATGCTTTAAAATTTTTGGATTGGTTTGGAGCATCCTTATGCTGTCATTATGTGAAAATCTGCATTGTTACATTTGTTTGGGGTTGGTTTGAATCAACCTGATGCTGCCATTATGTGAAAATCTGCATTGTTACATTTATTTGGGGTTGGCTTAAATCATTCCTATGCTACCCCTACATGAAAATATTCATTGATAGCCTTCTCATATGTTGGTTTTAAACTTTTCTTTGCTTCCCCTACATGAAAAACTGCATTGTTTAACATATCTTAAGTTGGTCTTGTGTGCTTCTATGCTGCCCCCATGTTAAGAATTACATCGATGGTTACCTTACAAGTTGGATTAAATTGTTTTCTTGCAGACCCCATTTAGAATTTACATTGCTGACCCCATCCTTAAGGATTTCTGCCACTATCTCCCATAGGTTGCTTGTAGTCCTAATTCAATTAGGATATTCAACATATACATATACACTTTGAAAATATAAAACTACCCCTACAACAAAATAACCTCTCACCTATAAGTTTTCACATCTATGCAATCCAAATTGAAATGAATGATATATTTACAAAGGTCCATGGTTGACTACTCAGATCGAGTTAGAATTGCCCTCTATAGGGTGTCGGTTTGGTAGTTATCACTTAAGGCTGGGACACATATAGTAAAGCTCTAAGTCCTCTGCGACATCGTGCTTATGGTCTTCCCGAACTTGTAGTCCATTTTCGTAGTTTTCCTACGTTATTTTGCTACAGATTTTCTACTTGTTTTCTTCACAAATATGTTTTCGGGTTTCTTACAAGACGTTCTTTTTTGACCTTTTGATTTTCTTTTATCTTTCTTTTGGTTTACCATGTAGACTCCATATTTTGCCTTTCTTATATACACTTCAGCATATACACATGATTAGTTTAGTTTGATTGCTTTACTATTCAGAGCATATACACTTATTTAGATCAGTTTGCTTGCTTTACTTTTTAGAGCATATAACACATGTATATGAAAACCAAAATTACCTCAAAACATTCAAAATATAAAACAACTCAAAACTTAATCATAAACAAAACAAAACTGCAATCGTAACTAAAATTAAAACGTCTTGTTGGATCATGGAATCCTACAGAAGAGGTAATCTACGCGTTGCTAACGGGGTTTCCCATGATCTAAATGAAAGTGTGGAACTCAATCAGTTGAGTTTAACAAATTCATTTGGACTAAGTGAATTCAATGAAAATGGTGATGCTATAATGAGGAACCTTGGAATCCAAACCGGTGTTGTGATAATCAACTTAATGATTTTTTTTAATTAAAACACTAAGCCACCTTAACTTTAAACATTCCAGAACATGAAGCTTCTCTCACCCCACCGATTGTCACTTCTTAAACTAAACATTCTGCTACAACAATGAGCTCGGGCTTACATCATGGGCAGCACGATCAAGGACGTGGAGGAACACATTTGAGAGAGTAAATAATAGATCTATAATAGAAATCCTTTCCTTAGAAATAAAATACAAGCCATAGTACTTTGAGGTAGTTGCCTAGTGCAACATAAACCCTCACTACATCATTTGGGCCTTTGTACTTAGTGTAATATAAGCCCAACTCGTCTTAGGTTTTCGAGGTTGTCATCTGATATGACATAAATCCTCCCAATTTCCAGGTTATTCACATGATCGATATTATGTGAATGTAAACCCTAAATAAATAATTTTGGCAGGATGAAACAGAAAATAAGGTTTCTCAAAATGAAGCCAAACAATAGGATAGAACGAGAACTCACCGAGATTTCCTCTTGGATCCATGACATCCCCTAGTTCTTCCTCCTTTGGATTCTTACAATCAATTGTTCCAAAGTTTGAACCTTTCACCCATTGGATTCTGATCACCACAATTTCATTGAATATCCTTACCCTCTTGAAGTTGTAAGAATATATTTCCTGCTCTCTATCAAATGTTTTCTTAGGTGACCACAGTCATCTAAGATGTAATTAACTATAGGGGCTTGCGCATATTGGAAACCTAAACAAATTCAATATTAATAGAAACTCTATCTAATTCATCTGTATTAGATAGAGGAATCAATCGGTCAAAATACTGGTTTCAGATACCAAATGAATGTCATTGATTTCCTAGTTTATTTAATCGAGTCGCACTGTTGAGCAACGGTCCTCTCTTTCGTGATAGATGCGTAGCTTAATACGTAGTGCATGATTATTTAAGCTATTATGGATATGATAACAGTTTGACTTCATATATTTTCCCTAAACTAAATTTATACATATATTAAAATTTAACATCCTTCCGAAGCAGGCGATAGGACTTCGATTCTGGCGACCGTCAGCTTCTACTGGGCAACTCTCGTAACGTAAAAAAATGCACCGAGAGGATTCTAGCGACTCTGCTGGGGAAGATTTTTCTTTCCATATAGATCAGGAAACTTATTTTTACACATCGCTAATGCGTCTATGTCCATCATAGACTAGATTACCATTATTCTGTCGATATGCTTAAACCATTTCTTTCTTTGGAAAGTACGATCGACTCTCCTTAACTTTAGGACAGTTCATTTAAATCACATTTAAATGAAAGGGTCCATAAGGTTTTTAAGATTTTTCTTTGATCCTGTGGAGTCGGACCCCCAATTGGTGTGTCAATGAACAAGTTCCACCAGAGCATGGTACGTTGTGAAGAGGGTCCCAGACCGGATCCCACACTTCACTTATCCTTCTCACCCACGGAGCATAGTTTCGTTACTTTGGACCTTTTTCGAATCTCAAAATCTTTCTAAATTCCAACTTATCTAAAACAACAACAAAGTCAAAAAAATACATAAAACAAAATAAGTAATTATAAGAACAAAACAACATGAAAGTAAAAAGAAGCTTACCCAGTTCATAGATTAGCCTTCATTAACTTGTAGTGTTTACATTAAAACTGCAAGGTTTTGGCCCATTTGCTAATTCTTGGAACTGTTTTCCTTCTTGTGATTGACAGAAATAATGTCGAACCCAACACTCACGTTCTCTTGCAACTTGCCTACTTTTCGTGAAGCTCGTCTCGCCGCCCCCACAATTCAGTTTGGAGTAGGCTTAAATCGGTTCGAGGTCATCCTTGAAAAGCTCCATTTGTCATAGTTGAAGTCCTTATCCTCAAAGTTCAAGAACCTTCTACTTGTTGACCTCATTTTTGGTTGAGATCTAGTCTGTCTTCAGAGTAGCCTAGGGTCTAGCCATAGGACTCTCCTGGTGACTTTCTTAGAAGACTAGTCATGAAACCCCTCCACATAGAAATTCAGACTTTTCTCACTTCACTAGGAGTTTTCATATGCTTAAGGCCTAACCTCCAGCTCTAGGGAGGAAGAGACCAAGCATAAGGAAGCCCAGGGGAAGTCTCCTATAGGTGGTCAAACCTTAGGATCTACCCTTAGGGGTCTGGAACTTACACCACACTTACACTACACACCCACTACCCTAAACAAGGCACATCACCTTTGATCCCCTAATTCTTTTGAAACTCATGTAAGTGGTTTTCCCAAGCCCTTAACCTCAGGCTAGAGTTTGGCTAGTACCAACACATAGAGGACCAAATGAGGATGACCCTTGATCCATGGCTCAACCTAAAAAATGCCATATTACTCGCTTTCAACCAATTCCAATTTTCCCAAAGATTTCAAATTGCTAACCCCTTTGTCCCAAAATACCCAAAATACCAAAAATACCCAAAATATACCCAAAACCCTAAAATCCCCTAAAATTTCTATTATCACCCAAATTCCCCATAATTATTCAAAAATCATTCCAAAATACTTCCTACCACTCAAGTTAACCAAAATTACCCAAATTTGCTAAAATTTCAAAAAAAAATCCCCAAAATGACCAAGATGCCCCTCTTAGCCCAAAATTCAAAAAATTTCAAAAATTCCCATAAATTCCCAAACATCTCGAATGATCCCAATTTCATTTCGCTTAACTACCACATGACCCAATATAGTCAAGATAGCCCAATTTAACCAAAAGCCCCAATTTGAACCATTTAACCCAAAAAGTGCCCAAATTAAACCCAATGTCTACCCAATTGACCCTAATCTTGCCCAATTTTAATTTTAAACTTTAATTCAACATCTCCAATACCAATCTAAACCAAATCCAAGCTTAAATTGACCCATATTTGAGCCTAATTTCTAAACAAACTCAAAATCCCCAATTTTGCCTAAGTGATCCAAAATCCCTAAATTGACCCAATATCAACCAATTCCCTCAAATTTCAGTCCTAAACCATTCATAATACTCCTATGAACTACATGAAACATTCAATTGACCCTAATTTGGGTCTGATCCCCATTCAAATCCACTAGAACCAAGCTTACCAAATTTTAACCCAAATTGAACACATGACCAAATCTCACCAAATTGATTCCCCTAAACCTTAAATTTCCTCCTAATTAATCTTTGGTGCTCTTCATGAAATTTCCATAAGCCATTTGGAACCTTCAAGTGGGCTTAAACCTCACTCTAGCCCACCCTAAACCCAATCTTAGCCAACTTGTTCCAAATTGAGCAAAACACCAAACCAAGCCAAATTGACTTACCAAATCAATTCAACACCACTACAAACTTATTCTATACACTTCATAACAATCATACACACCTTTTTGAACAATCATTTGGGTCTAACCCAAGCTAGCCCAACTTGAACCCAAATGACCTAAATTGAACCCATGGCCCAATGTGACCAAATCATCCCAAATGTGACCAACCTAGGTCCACCACAGGCACCAAGTGACCCCTAGGAACCATCCTAGACCCACTTAGCCCACTCTACTTGGGCCATGGACCAAAGGTCCCTAAAATTAAGGGATCTCCTCTTTTAAATGGCTAAATCAAGAGATATTTTCAACAACCCCTTCACCATTTAAACTCATGGCACTTGATTGCATACCCACCTGACCACTAGCCAACTCCCCTGGCCCGGTCAGCCTGCCTAGTGGTTAGAAAATGCTAAAATCGAGAGCCACCCCCTCTTCAATTTAACCCAAACTCACCTCTCAAGCTGTGCAGCTCTGATTGGCTATTGGAGCTGATCTGCCCTCCACCTAAGAAGCTGAATACATTCAAAGCCATGCTCTGAGCTCAGCCAATTGGCCATGGCTACAAAAACCACCCCTCACGGCCAAAATCAAGGTGCTGGAAATTTCCTAACAAAACTCTACCAAAACTTCACTAGACCCTCTCCAGACCTCCCTAAGATCATTCCAGCTACTTTCCCCCTCTTATTCCCACTATCGGAGCACAATTTCAGAGCTTAAATTTTGTCGAAAACCAGAAAACATTTTACCACAACTACATAGTGCACCAAATTTTAATTAAGTACACCCACACCTTCACAGCAGTGAAAGAAGAAGATCCCCCATTAAAGCACCATCACAGAAGCCCTCTACACCAGACTTTGATCAACACCTGAAATCGGGCTTGGTCAAATAGGTCTAGACAATTCACTAGGGAAAGAGGTTCCATATGGAAGTTTGTTGGGACCAATCGAAGCTGCCATAATCAGCTGATTGAGGCCTCCCTTCTCAGACAAAGGTATTGAACTCACTCTTCCTCTCGAGCTTTTCTTCATCCCTCACATGTGTAGACCGTATTTCATACTATATAAACTGTATGGATAGGTTCGTCTAGGCTAGATGAAGCTTTAGAAACAAAACCCAAGTGATTTGGTTGAGTATCGACAGCGATCTTAAGTCTAGAAGGTGGATGACTCTCTTGATGAACCTGTCAAAGACCATGAAGGAGCGTCGTTCGATTGCGCATGTAATGTTTGGACAGTCAGGATAGAGTTAGATGGAGTTCAGATACATAAAGCGCGACCGTGTGGACATCCAGTCAGATGACAGTGTTGAATAGGAGCGCGTCACGTGGTCTTTCGGAGCTACCAAGGATCCAGTCAGCGCCGCGTGTTTAAGTGGGGAAATAAGGGATTTTTGAATTAATTAAATTACCATAATTTTAAAAATCCATAACTTCTTGTAGAAAAATCATAAAAACAAAAGAAAAATACTCTCTTGCTTAGTGAACAGAGGAGAATAATGTAAAAATGGTTGAAATTTATTTGATGCATGTATGATTTTTAGTTAATTAAATGCTAACTGTAGTATTAATTCTCCATACTTTAAGACATTTCACCATGGCTTGCCATTTTGGCATGTTGTAGTTTCTGTCATGAGGGATTTTCCCTGATTTTTCCAAAGTCAGAGGAGACCTCTATGGAGAGTTCTATATTTTCCAAGTTTTTACATCTATTTTCATAAATTAATTCCATAAATTAACATGGTGGTTATAAAAATTCAGAAAAATTATGGTAGGTTTCCTATGACTAGTGGACCCTAGGAAAAACACAAACTTGGTTTAAATCATTGAAAATAACTCTAATGGTAATTATGACCTAAAACCTATATAAAAATAAATTAGAATAAATAAAAATGAAAATAACCCAAAAATAATTATTCTCTGTACTTTAAAGGTCAGAGAACTTCTCATAAAAATTTCATGGCATTTGGAGTTTAGTCACTTAAATAAATTTTCTAATTGAAATAATAATTTTGAACATTAAACTAATTTTAGTAATTAAAATACAACTCAAAAAATTTTAAAACTAGTTTTGAAAGTTCTGGTAATCAGAGTATTTATTTAAAAATAATTGGGATTTTAAGAAAAAATTCATTTTTAATCATATTTTAAATATTTAAATAATTAAATAATGAAAAAAATCACAAAAATTAAAAATCACAAAATTGTCACATTTGGTTTCCTAACCACTTAGGAATCATCCATATAATTTTCCTAAGTTTCAAAAATCAAAATATCAAATTTTCAAAGCTTAAATTAACTTTAAAAAATGAATTTTCTTAACTTTCCACTAAAATAATTCTAATAATTAAACTATAAATTAGAAAAAATGTAAAATTAATTTCCTTAGGATCCCTGACCTCAGAGGGACTTTTAAAAAATTTATAATTAAATTTTCAACTATTAAAATATTTTATAATTAATTACAACCCCAGAACTTAAAATAATTCTAATAATTAAATTAAAACTCAAAAAAATATGAAATTTGGTCTAAGTGGTCCTCTGGCCTAAGTCTACCTCCAGTAAAAATTTTAAAGTCATATGTTTTGTTTTGGACAAGTTATTGAATGTTCAATGAAAACCTCTATTTTAGCATTAAAATAAATATATAAATTAAATCAAAATTTCAAAAGTCACATTTTCTCTCTAATGTTTTAATTAACCCATAAGTGGGATCATATAAAAGTTGTAAAGTCATTTGAGCTAAATTTAATGAATTATGAAGTAATAAAGGCCCATCAGGTTAAAATTCTAATTTCGGAAAGACTTAGCCTTAATCAATATTTAGGTTTAATAAAAATGGGAAAGGGCAATAAATGATCTTCATTATTATGTTGGATGATTGAAACATTAAGGGATAAATGGTAGAAACTCATTGCAATTTTATCACATCAAAATTAAATATTTAAGTTTCCTTAATTATCATAATTTGGAAAAAAATCAAATTAAAGAGAGTCTTAAGGTTAGGGTTTGATTTTGGAAGTTAATATTCCACTAATTTAGTACCCCTTCATTTGATATTTAAATGTTAATTCAATGTTTTAAAAAAAATCATAATTACGAAGGTCATTCAATTTTCTTTTCTTAAGACATGAAAATACCTACTAAAATCTTAAGTCCTTAGTAGGGAACTAGGCTTAATTAAAGAAATTAACTATTAAAAATTAGAAAATAAAACATAATTAATTTTAAAATACTTTTGAAACACTAAGAGCCCATCAAAATTTGGTAAGTCTCTCCATAAGTTAAAGTTTGCCTCTAAAGACCCGCTCACATAATTCCTAAGTAAAGTACCAAATGATAATTACCCCACCTTTCGGGATAACTAAAACATTAGCTCACTGAGCATAAGGGTATGAAACAGAAAAAATCATTTAATAACTATGATAAGTCCAAAAGAACCTCAAGAAAGTTCAAAAGTATTATGAAATATCTGGGTCTCTCCTGGATCTTTTCACAAGTCTTCTGGACACCTTGTAGGACTATTGAACCTATTATATCTATTAAATGAAAAATTTCTCTTAAATGAATATGATTCTGGGTTATGACATAGAGTTTGGGTAGGCCTGTGATGAACCTATCCATAGGGTTTTAATTTCCTGTAAATTATAAATGTTTATTGCAAGAATACTAATGTTTTAGGTGAAGATGACGGGAAGACCTACCAGGTATGCTTTTATTTTAATGAAATTTTACTTAACTGCACTCAACTGTACTTTCTTTAATTGCAAATTTGCATGTTAAACAACAATGCCACCCTGCTTGAAAACTGAAACCATTTAGGATAGCTATAATACCAAAACCAAAACAAAAATTAGAAATAAAAGTAAGATAAAATTCAATGCCAAAACATTCAAAAATATAAAACAACTCAAAATTTAATCACAAACAAAAAAAAAATCACAATTGCAACAAAATTTAAATGTTACGTTGGATGATCGAGAATCCCTCGGAGGAGGTAACCTACATGTTACTAACGAGGGTTCTCACGGTCTAAATGAAGGTATGGAACTCATTAAGTTCAGTTTAGTAAATTCATTTGGACTAAGTGATTCTGAAGAAAATAGCGATGCCGGGATGATGGAGCCATGGGATCTTAACCGGTGTTGCTATAATAAACTTTAATGTTCCCCTAACAAAATATTAAGACTTCAATTTTAAATATTTTTAAAAAGACACTTCTCTTCCCTTTTCAACTTCTTTAAACTAAACCTGTTATGAAGAGGAGCTCGGAGCATGCATAGTTGGCAGCACGACCATCTTCAACAGCAAAACTTGTCTACATCAGCAAAACAATTCCTTAGAAGTTAAAATAATAAGCCATAGGATTTCAAGGTAGCCTGCTTAGTGCAGCATAAATCCTCACATTTTCTTTAGGCCCTTGTACAACCATGTCATGCAACATAAGCCCCAACTCATCTTAGGATTCCGAGGTTGTCATCAGGTATGACATAAATCCTCTTATCTTCCAAGCCATTCACATTATCAATATCAAGTGAATTTATATCCTAAATAATAAAATTGACCGGATGAAACAATAAAAAAATGACCTAAATCAAAGCCAAACCATATGATAGTTTGGGAAGACATCAAGGTTATTCTTGAATCCATGTTTTTCCCCTAGCCTTCTCTGCTTTGACTTCTGACAAAATGAAATGTTCAAAATAGGTACATGTCTTGTGATTATCACATTTTCTTAGAAAACTTTACCTTTGGAAGTCATGAATATAAATATTTTATGATCTATATCAAGAGTTTTCTTAGGTAACTTCGATTATCTAAGATGTAATTAACTATAGGGGCTTGCCCTTATAAAAAACTTAAAGACCCCAGATTAATATAAATCATATCTAATTCTTTCATATTAGATAGGGGAAATTCTATGTCAACAATGTTTCGAAGACCAAATGGATGTCATGAATTTGTTAGTTTATTTGATCAAGCATCACCCCAAGCCATGTATCTATTCTTCAGTATAAGTACATGTCTTGTGATGATATGCTTGATTATCTAAACTAATGTTTGTATGAAATAAGTTTTATTTAACATTCACTAAATTTAAAATATTATTTTCAAAAATCCTTATATATATATGTTAAATTAAATCAAATTTATATTTATAAAAAAACTATATTTTAAACCATTTTCAAAAACATCAACCTCCTCCATGTTTAACGACCGACAGTTTTCTGGCGACTCTGCTGGGGAGGAGTTTCTCTCTTCATTAGAATCAGGAAATAATATACTCATATATCGGTAATGTGTTCATGTCCCTCATGAGCCAGATTACCATTCTTCCGTTGGCATGCTTCACCCATTTTCTTCTTCGGAAATTGTGATTAAGTCCTCTGGATTTCAGGACCGTCTGTTTGGTCACTCATAAAAAAAAGGGTTCAGGAGTCCTTACGTTTTTTCTTTTGATCTTGTGGGGTCGAACACACAATAGCTGTGAAGGGGATCTTCAACAGGGTCCCATACTCCACCTCCTTTTTATATCTCCCAGGTTCAATCATGTCTTTGTCAGATTGACCCACTCTTCCTTAAATCTTAAGATTACTTTTAACAAAGATATGAAAACCTAAGATGAAATAAAAAGATAACAAAATATTAAAAAGTAGCGAAATTTTCCCAGTTCGGAGAACAACCTTTTTCATAGTGTTTGCACTATGATGACAAGGTTTTTGGCCCTCAGTGACCTTTGAAATACTTCTCTTGACAGTTAAAGATGTCAACCCCTACGCTAACTTTCTCCTGCAACTTGCCGTCATCCCTCGAGGCCCATCTTGCAGTACCGATGATTCTGTTCTGGACCGGCTTAGTGAGTTTGAAATTGTACTCGAAAAAGCACCGTTTGTGGTCGTGAAAGATGCCACTCCTCAAGTTCAAGAACCGTCTGCTGAGTTCGATCTGAACTCCCATGAAGATTTCCCTTCTGCTAAGAAGGTGAAAGCAACTACTACTCCCTTTAGATACGTTGCCTCCATGCCAAGGAGAGTTGTCACCTCTACTGCCACCGGCTTCACCATCACTGCACCTACTTTCCAGTCTGCCAAAGGGAAAGAAATTCTACGTGAAGATGATTCTGATGATCCCTTTCTTTCCCCGCCGTCAGTCCTTAAGATTTGCTCAAGTTCTAGACCTCCCCTGCCAACCAAATCACAAAGAAGAAACCACAACTGCAGGAATCGCAGGGCTGCCATAACACAACTTGTGAATCTGCCAACAGTTAGTGAGATTCCTCAATAGAAGGAGCTCGGTTTACCCGATATCTCTCCTCTTTTTCGAGGAAGCAGGTTCCTCACTTTAGCTGACAATACTAGAGATGAGAACCTCCATAGGATTGTCACTACACTTCTAGCACTACACAGTCATGATAAGGTGAGGGAGAGGCTCATGCCTATCACCCGAGCATACACTCTTCTATGGAAATTGTCTGAAATAGAAGGTTGTTTAGTCACTAAGCATCTCAAGAGGATGGGATGTGCAATATCCCCTGAAATTAAGGAAAAAATTCTAAAAATGTAAAGACGTGTTCAAGTTTCTGCTAAACACCGTTCGGAAAATGTGTTGATACAGCTGCTACAGATGATACAAATATGAGTAGATCAATTAAGTCCCAGTTGGGTCCGAGAGTACCAGTTGTCGATGATCATAAGGAACCCCGAAGGACAAAGAATGAGGTGGTATTATTCTCCTTTGTACATGGTCTACACACTAGGGATCATACTTCCCCTCATTACCTCAATGTCCCCGCCAAGACACCTCATCTCAAGGCGTTAACTTTTAAGAGGAAAGTGTGGTTTCTGAGAGGTGTTGTACCAGTATGACCAAAAAATGTATCATGAGTCCGATATTCCAATTGCCACTACCGTCGTTGCCTCTAAATCAGTAACAAAGAAAAGTGATAGTCTTGGGAAGCCTACAGATTTAAAACTAACTAAAAAGAAAACATTTAATGATAAAGTTCGAAGGCACCGAGCAGAAATTTCTGAGTTAGCCAAACAACGAGGGTTAGACATTGATGATGGGGATTACTTTTTGTCAGATTAAATGGATGAGGAATTCATGGAAGTTAATATGGTTGAAACTTGGTCCACGTCATCTGCGTGTGATGCTCCTACTGAGGAGAACACTGCAGATGAGCGGAGGTCCATCCTGACAAGGGATGAACAGATTAGCTGCCTGGAGAAAAAAATGGAGAAAATGACTACCTCCATGACCTTCATGCTACACTCCATGAGCAATCAACATCAACACCCACAACTTCTCCAGAGATTAACCAACCCAAAATTATTCACATCACCGATGAAATAAGAGAAGTCGCTTCAGCCAACGAAGATGAACCACCGAGAAGAGATCCAACTCTAAACCTGCCAGAAAAGGACATTAAACAGATGTTTGAATAGTAAGTTCGGGTGGCCTTGGCTCAGTACAAAGGTGGAGCATTAGATTCAAAGGGTAGACCTTACCTAGAGGAGTTTGTATTTGTGCCTTACCACAAAGGCTAAATACCCCCAACTTTCAAGACGTTTGAAAGGACAGGAAATCCTTGCCATCACATAGAACACTTCAGAGCTAGTTGTTGTAACATAGGAGGAAGTGAGGCTCTATTGTTCCATCAGTTTGTCAGCAGACTGTCAGGAATAGCATTCTATTGGTATGCCGAGCTTCCCAATCTATTGGTAAAGACTTTTGCAAAAATGGAAAACATATTCGTGAAAAGATTCACCGGTGCGCAGCATCATGTTATCATAGGAGATCTCGTGGTGGAGCGGCAGAAGTCTGACGAGGCTTTGGTCGACTACATTCTGAGATGGAGAAACATAAGCATGAAATGTGAACCTTAATTACAAAATCATCACATGATCGAGATACTACTCAAGAGTATCTACGGTCTGGTAGCCTTTATGCTTAAGTGTCTCACCATCAAGTCCTTCAAGAAGCTACTCAGCAAAGCCAGCAACTTACAAGAAGAAGTTAAGCACATGGAACCTACAGAAAAGAAAGAGAAAACAAAACCTGCTAAAGCATACGAGAAGAGATCTGGCGTAGTGGCAAAGGTAGACAAAGGAATACAACCAATGAGGATTCAGCCAGAGCAGTTGCCACAGCAGCACAGTCAGTCGCCTCAGTACAGTCAGCCTCAGCAGTATGGTCAGCCTCGTGCAGAGCCGAGCAGTCAGTCTGGTCAGCAGTAAAGATCATACGAGACTGATGGAAGGCAGGGCCCGATAATGTCAGAACGGCTATGCAGGAACTACTCCTTCAAAGACGATGCTGTAGCAAAGATGTTCAGGAATTTAATGAAAAAGCCCGAGTTCAGATTGCCCGAGCCAAAAAAGCCGGAAGAGATGGACAAGAAAGATCAACCCCAACTTCTACCCCTACCATAAGATGCTTGGACACACCATAGAAAGCTGCTTCAGTTTCAAGGATTGGCTCGAGAGGAATTACAAAGATGGAAATATAACAATACCAAAGGAATATTTGAAAGAACCTGTAAAAGATTCTATAAACATGATTTCAGCAGAGCCAATCTCTCTGATTGATTGTATACCAGCAAAGGTTGATGGAGCGTAATTTGGAATGAACTCAAGAAAGTCCTAGATCAGATCCAATCAACTCTAAAGAAAGTTGCTGTCAGGAGTTTACCGCCAGCCCAATCCAAGATTAAAGCTTCGCCAAGGAGGCCACAACGACAAGAATGGAGAGGTAGTGAATCGTAAATGAAATTATGGATAATAGCGCAAAGGGTAGGATAGAGGCTGCCCTATTAAATTGGTTGTTTCAGATTCGGGGGTGAAACCCCTCGAACCCCTAATTTGTACCATTATCTTTATGCCCCTCCAGGGTCTCATAATGATAATATAAACAATATTGGCTGCATTCTTATAGTCTCTAGTGAGGAAGTAACTAATCAAGACCTCTCTAATCACGATTATCATTCCCAATTTGATCCTCAAATCATGATTATTCCCAACAACAATGTTGACGAAAATAAAGAAGATGTCGACAACATTGGCTACGACAATATTGGAAGTGAGGAGCCAGTCCTCGAATGCAAAGGAACTCTACTTGCCATCAAAGTTGACTTTTTAGAAATGGAAGAACCAGATACAGTAATGGAAGGATCTCTAGGTGAAGAAGAAGAAGGAGTAACTGAAGTACACTTGAGAAGTGGCAAGGTGCTATGCCAAGGACAGCTCCAATGGATAAAGGAAAATGGATGATTATTCACGAAGAAGTATCTCCAGTAATAGTGGAAGTACAAGATCAAAATGAAATTGAAGATTAAAACAAAGTGAATTATAAAGTGTTAGCTCATCTCAAGATGTTTCCAGCAAAACTAAGCATTTACGACCCATTGATCCTTGATCTATGAAAAGAATACCTATTTTTATGCCTTGATTTTTATCAATTTCTAAAGATATTATGCTTTAACGAAAGGTATTTTTGTGTTTTTGGATATAGGTGATGTAAAAAGGTCCAAAAAAGGAAAAAGGGTGAAAATGGAGCAAAAAGGAGCAAAAATGGAGCAAAATACAAGAATTATCAAAAATTATGGCTCGACGCCTAGGCGCTAGAAGTTGGCGCCTAAGAGCTAGACTCGATACATAAACTGTCAAGTTTTTGACGACTTTTCGACTGTTATTTTGACGGAGTGAGCAGTTATTGGACATTATAGAAGACTGGCAGTTGTTCCTTAATAATAGGACATGTGATACATTGTATTTGGATGCTCTAAAACGGTTTTAATCGTGAAGAGGTGCGAGCCAAAGTGAAGAGGTGCGAAGAACTGGACGCGGTGTTCGGTGCCTAGGCGCCAGATTCCGATGCCTAGGCTCCAAATTCCGGCGTCTAGGCGCCAGACAGACCTTCTAGAAGATTCATTGAATTTGGACATATTTTGAAGAGGTGCCTCAAGGCAACCCTTAAAGCCTATAAATAGGAGTCCACTCCTTCATAAAAAAGTGTGCCCCCATTGCATCCCCTATCTCTTAGCTACTTTAGGATCTCTCATCCTTAGAGAGAGAAATAAAAGGCCACTTTTACTTAGTTTAGTGAGTTTATTTTCAAATTGTTGCATCTGGAGTTCATTACACTGTGGAGTCAGTAGGAATCAGAAGATCTGTAGAAGGAATTTTTGAGATAAGTATTTTATTCAAATTTTAATTATTATGTTTTGCTATTTATATTCAATGTGTTCTGAGTAGATAGTTTACTTTATTCCTTCAATTATGAAAAGATAAATAAGATAATATAAAATTCGATGGAGAATTGAAAATCAAAATATTTTCAAAACATTGTGATGATATTAATACCTGATCTTACTTTACTTTTTAAATTAGCCATTTAAATTGTTAAAACCTGTTGAAGAGTTTTGAGACTTAGAAGGAGAAGAACTCTTAACTTGTAGATGTCACATGAATCCTTGGGTAATCGAAGACCATGCGCGGGCTATTCAAGGTGAAGTGCAAATAAATAGGAAGATAAGATTTAAAGGGCGTACAATTGATAAGTTTTTAGTGTGATAGACTAAATTCTTATAATTTGATTTATAGATAAGGAAAGGTTCACTACTAGGGCCGACCATAGCCACCCTTGGAATCTAGTAGTGTGAGCCTAGATTAACCCATTCTACTAACAATACATTCATACCTGATCTGTAGATTTGCCAATGTTCTTTACGCCTGGATCAAAGGGTAAAGAATAAGAATGCTTCTATTTGGCACAATACCATAAAATAGATTCTCCAATGAATATTAAATTATCTTAAAAATCTTGGATTAATTGAAAGGAAGAAAGTTGTTTGTTTTATATTTTTTTCACAAAATAATTTTCTTATTATTGTTTTCTTTATATGCATATAGTAAATTAAAAGTAATTTATAGTTAGATTAAAATACAAAAAAATTTTGAAATACAATATTTAAAAATTCATTACCCTTTTTCCCCGTGGGATCGATACTGTGGTCTTTGTTTCAAAGCCCTTTATTACTTGAAACGATACGTATACTTGCGTAGTACCCAAAAAGTATATAAAATATTTTCCTTTAAAATTATGTTTTGCTATATAAACATATATTTAAAAAGTATTAATCACTAACGGCCTATCATTCAGTAGCAATATAGTTTTATTTAATGTTATTGCTGTAATTTAAAATTTGGTACATATCTATATAGCAAGTTATTCCGAGTCAAGTGTTTCGCGCCTCTGCCAGAAATTAAATTGTCTAGCAGTGGTAACAAATTCTTGTATTTGGAAATACAAAAATCCGGTAGAGTTTTTGGCGCCGTTGTCGGGGATAAGAGGTACAACTTATAGATTTTTAAATATTATATTTCCAAAAACATAGAAAAATATAATAATATAAAAATAAAATAAACTAAAATAAAATAAAAAATTTTATTCATTGCTTTTTTTTTATGCGTGGTTTTTGTTCTGAAGGATTAATACCTTTAGATTCAGAACTAGAAAGAACAATTAGAAAAATTAAAAAGGGAAAACAAATTCAAAAATTTCAAGAAATGGCTACTTTACAAAATCCAATTGAACTTAATGATCAAAATGTTTATAAACCATTAAGGGATTATGCTAACCCTACAGTTGATGAACTTCATAGTAGTATTCAAATACCCACTGTAGATGCTTAATTCTGTTGAACTTAAACCGTCTATTATTCAAATGGTGCAAAACAATCAATTTGGTGGAACACCAAATGATGATCCAAATTTACACCTTGTTAGTTTTTTAGAACTCTGTGCTACCTTTAAATATAACAGTGTTTCTGATGATGCTATTAGACTTAGACTCTTTTCTTTTTCCTTAAGAGATAAAGCAAAGATGTGGTTAAACTCATTAGCAACTGATTCTATTAAAACATGGGCTGAAATGGCACAAAAATTCCTTGCTAAATATTTTCCTCCTTCTAAAACTGCTAAATTAAGAAATGATATTTCTTCATTTAGTCAATTTGACGGGGAGAAAATATATGAAACTTGAGAAAGATTTAAAGAACTATTAAGAAAATGTCCTAATCATGCTTTACCTGATTGGTTAATTATTCAAATATTTTACAATGGATTAATTAAATCTTTAAAATCAATTATTGATGCTGATGATGGAGGTTCTTTAATGTCTAAATCATTTGAAGAAACTTACACTTTAATTGATGAAATGGCTAATAACAATTTTCAATGGCCTTCCTAAAGGATTAATCCTAAAAAGATGGCAAGTATTCACGATAATGAAGCCTTTTCTATCCTAGCTTCACAAGTAGCTGCAATGTCTAAAAAATTAGATAATTTTGCAATTAATATTTCACATAATAACTCAGCTAATATTGAAGATTCTCGAACTATTGAAACTTTACAAGCTATTGCAAGTAAAAATAATCCTTGTTGATATTATTATAATCGTGGGTGGAAAAATCATCCTAATTTTAGCTGGAATAATTCACAACAACAATGGGGTAATAATCAATCTCATCTCACTAGAAATTGGAATAATCAAGTTAATCCAAATTATCAACCTCCTCGATTTAATAATCAACAGAAAAAATTATCAATAGAAGAATTAATTTTACACATGAATAATCAATTACAAAATCAAACTACTGTTATTCGTAATATCGAAAATAAAATGGGGCAAATTGCTACTTTAATTAATAACAAACCTGTAGGAACACTTCCTAGTAATGTTGAAATTAATCCAAAGGAAACTGGAAAAGAACATGAACATGTTAAGTCTGTGCAACTTAGAAGTGGAAAGGAATTAAAAGAAAGAATGCAGAATGAAATTGAAAAAGAGATTGAGGTTGAAGAGATCGAAAAACCTAAAGAAACTCTCTCTCCTAGTCAAGATCAGACTGTTATACCTATTAATGTGGAAGTTGAAAAACCACCACCACCTTTTCCTTAAAGACTTAAACAGTAGAAACTTGATCATCAATTTTCTAAGTTCTTTGAAATTTTTAAGAAACTTACTATTAACATACCTTTTGCTGGAGCTTTGGAAAAAATGCCAACTTATGCAAAATTTATGAAGGATAATTTTAAGCAAGAAATGGAAATTTGAAGCTTTGAAACTGTTACATTAAGTGAAGAATGCAGTGAAATAATTCAAAAGAAATTACCTGAAAAGCTTAAGGATCCTGGAAGTTTCACTATACCCTGTGCTATTGGAGAAAAATTTTGCGGAAAAGCTTTATGTGATTTAGGAGCAAGTATTAATCTCATGACATTTACTATTGTTCGAAGATTGAATTTAGGAGAGATTACTCCCACCACCGTAACCCTTCAGTTAGCTGATAGATCTATCACTTATCCTAAAGGAGTTATAGAGGATGTCCTTATTAAAGTGGATAAATTTATCTTCCCTGTAGATTTCATCGTACTTGATATGGAAGAAGATAAAGAGATACCTATTATTTTAGGGAGACCTTTTCTAGCTACTGGACGAGCTATGATTGATGTGCAAAAAGGAGAATTAACCATGAGAGTTATTGATCAAGAGATTAAATTCAATGTTCTTAAATCAATGAAGTACCCTAATAAAGAGAAATGTTATCGAATGGATATAATTGAATATTTAATTGAAAAACATTATCAAGAAAAATATAATGTCATTTCTGCAATAAAATTTGAATTTTTAACTGATAAAAATGAAGAAGTAAAAGAAGAAGAGACTCATTTTATTAAAGATAACTGGGAAACTTTAGACATAACTCAAAATGATATACTTTTACCATCAATTAATAAAGCCCCTGAACTGGAATTAAAAATGTTACCGTCACATTTAAAATATGCGTTTCTTGGAAATTTGTTAACTTTACCTGTTATTATTTCTTCTGAACTGAGTAAATATCAAGAAGAGAAATTACTAGGTGTGTTAAAGAATTATAAGAAAGCTTTTGGTTGGACTATTGCTGATATAAGAGGAATAAGCCCTTCCATTTGTATGCAAAGAATTTTAATGGAAGAAAATTTTAAACCTACTATTGAACTGCAAGGAAGATTAAATCCTATCATGAAAGAGGTTGTCAAAAAAGAAATTTTTAAGTGTTTAGATGCTGGTATTATTTATCCTATTTCGGATAGTCAATGAGTAAGTCCTATTCATTGTGTTCCAAAGAAAGGAGGTGTAACTGTCATTGTCAATAATAAAAATGAACTAATTCCTACAAGACAAGTTACTGGATGGCGAATTTGTATTAATTATAGGAAATTAAATGACGCCACTTGAAAGGATCATTTTCTTTTACCTTTCTTGGATCAAATGCTCGATAAACTAGCTGGGCACCCATATTTTTATTTTCTGGATGGATATTCTGGTTATCATCAATTACTTATTGCTTTTGAGGACCAAGAGAAAACAACATTTACAAGTCCTTATGGAACCTTTGCTTTTAGAAGAATGCCTTTTAGTTTATGTAATGCACCTGCAACTTTCAAAGATGTATGATGTCAATATTTTGTGATTTGATTAACAATGGAATTGAAATATTCATGGACAATTTTTTAGTTTTTGGAACTTCTTTGGAATCTTGTTTGGAAAACATTTCCAAAGTTCTGAAAAGATGTGAAGAAACAAACATACTTCTTAACTGAGAAAAATGTCAATTCATGGTTACAGAAGGCATTGTACTTGGTCACAAAGTTTTACAAAAAGGGATGGAAGTAGATCAAGAAAAAGTGAAAATTATTACTGAATTGTAACCACCTACTACTGTTACTGATGTGAAAAGTTTTCTAGGTCATGCTGGATTTTATAAAAGATACATAAAGGATTTTTCAAAAATTTCTAAACCTCTTTGTCATTTATTGGAAAAAGATGCGAAATTTGAATTTAACAAAGAATGTATTAATTCTTTTAATATTCTAAAAGAAAAACTAATAACTACACCTATCATTGTAGCACCTAATTGGAATAAATCTTTTAAATTAATGTGTGATGCAAGTGATTTTGCAATTGGAGCTGTTTTAGGACAAAAATACGAGAAGGTATTCAAAGTTGTATATTATGCTAGTAAAACTCTCAGTGAAACACAAAGAAATTATACTACCACTGAGAAGGAGCTTCTAGCTATAGTATATGCCTTTGATAAATTTAAACCTTATCTTCTTGGTACTAAATGCATAGTTCATACTGATCATTCTGCTATTAAATATCTAATATCTAACAAGGATTCTAAACCTTGACTGATAAGATGGGTTTTACTTCTACAATAATTTGATGTTCAAATAGTAGATAGAAAAGGAACTGAAAACCAATTTGCTAATCATTTGTCTAGAATTAAAAATGATATTATTTCGGAAGAAAATATAAATAAGAAATTTCATGATGAATCTTTATATGTTATTCAAGGATGCAAAACACCTTGGTATGCTGATATTGTTAACTATTTAGTTAGCAATATTTTACCTTATGAGTTGGATAACAAATTTATTAAGAAATTTAAATATGATGCTAAATCTTATATTTGGGAAGTTCCTCATTTATTTAAAATTGGAGGAGATTCTATAATTCGAAGATGTGTAGCTTATGAGGAAACTTTTGCTATTATTCAAAAATGTCATGATTCCGATTTTGGAGGACACTTTGGCATAAATAAAAATGCATTTAAAATTTGAAATTCTGGATTTTATTGGCCTACCTTATTTAAATATGTGAGACATTATGTGAAAATATGTGATCGAGGTCAAAGGATGGGAAATATATCTAGGAAGGATGAAATGCCTTTAAACTATATATTGGAAGTTGAAATTTTTTATATATGGGGTTTAGACATTATAGGACCATTTGTTTCATCATCAGGAAAAACTTATTTTTTATTAGCAGTTGATTATGTTTCAAAGTGGATTGAAGCTGTTGTTTTACCAAACTGTGATTCCAAAAGTTTTTCTAAGTTCTTAAAGAAAATGATATTTTCAAGATTTGGAATGCCTAAGGTAATTATCACTGATGGTGGGAGTCATTTCAGGAATGTAAGAATTCAATCATTACTACAAAAATTTGGAATCAAACATAGAATTGCAACTGCTTATCACCCACAAACAAGTGGAATGGTTGAAGTATCAAACTGAGAAATTAATAGAATTTTAGAGAAGACTGTTAATCCTAAAAGAATTGATTGGGTTGATAGACTTGATTCTGCATTATGGGCTTATAGAACAACTTATAAGACACCAATCGGAATGTCACCTTATTGATTAATTTATGGTAAACATTGTCACTTACCTGTTGAACTTGAACATAAAGCTTATTGGGCGATAAAGGAGTTTAATTTTAATTTGAATGAAGCAAGAGAAAAGTGATTATTGCAATTGAATGAGATGAAAGAGATAAGAAATGAATCATATGAAAATGCAAGGATTTATAAAGAGAAAATGAAGATGTTACATGATAAGAAAATTTTAGGAAAAATTTTTGAGCCTGGACAAGAAGTACTACTGTTTAATTCTCATTTAAAACTTTTCCTGGAAAATTAAGATTTAAATGGATTGGACCCTACATAATTGAGAAGGTATACCATTATAGAGCTGTGGATATTAAAGACCCCAAAACAGGAAAATTTTTTAAAGTAAATGGATTAAGATTGAAGCCTTATTTGGGAGATATTAAAATGATTTATAAAGAGGCTTATGAATTGAGTCAACCTGACTAAAGATTTACTTAAGTCGGGCTTACGACGTTAAACCAAGCGCTTTGTGGGAGGCAACCCATAATTATCTTTTCTTTTGAGTTTTTTTATGTTTTTAATGTAAGGTTATGCCTCGATCTTGACTAATTTTATATTTCTTTAGAAAAAATTGATGCTTATAAGTCTTTGTTGACTTAAGCTGAAGATTATTTTGAAATATATAAGATTTAGAAATTGGATCACACTATTCTAAATATGAGTTAAAAGGAGATCAAGTTAACCTTCATTATGATTACTTACAATTTGTGTTATTGAGTCTAAATTACTCTTACCAGTATAATTTACCTATCTTGGAGAACGAAACTTTTAAATTTGACGATTAGGTGAAATGGAGTTGAACATAGTACTGGCGCCTAGGAGCCAAGATTCAGCGCCTAAGCGCCAGAGTTAAACTATGTATCAATAGGTCCGGCGCCTAGGCGCCAGATTTGGCGCCTAAGCACTACGGTTACTGGGTCGTGCAAAAACCGAAAATTTTCAGTTTTTCACACGATTTTCACCTTTAAATCAACCCATCTTCATCCCTAACCATCAAGCAATCAAAGTTACGTCTATTACACTTCATTCTTGAGAGATTTGAGAAATTTTTGAAGAAATGGAAGGAAGAAATCTTGGAGAAGAGGATAGGGAAAAGGTCTTAAAGGATCCTCAACCCTAATTCAATGGTTTTATCGCAGTAAGTTTAGAGAAAATTTCTAGTCGCTTGGATAAGTTTGAAGCGGAGTTTAAAAGCATTGGAGATCGCCTTCATGAGATTTTTCATCAGATTGAACATATAGAATGGCAGATGAAACTTCAATTTGATCATTTTGAGGCTTATCAAGATGCTCAAGTTGAAATTTATGCGAAGAACAAGTGGATTGACAAAAAGACGGCTACCGATTTCTCGAGAGCGTTAGTGTTCTTTCTAAGCGGAAAACACAATTTCCCTTGTGAAGATTAGAGTATTCTGGTAGTGAGATCGTTATTATCTGGTTTGTCGAGTCGTTGTATCGATGTAGTTAATCGATTGTATTTGTGTATTTGCTTTCATGTTCAATATGTGTTGTTTTTGCTTAGAAATTGTTGTGTTTGATTGTGTATTAGGAATTTGAATTAAGTATGATACTTATCTGGAATATATTGAGTGAATATTGAAGATTATAAATGGAATTTAGTGAAGTTTGATTTAAAATTTATGTTTGATTGGTGGATTTAATATTTAATTTTTAAAATTTTTGGAAAATATTTTGGAAGTTAGAAAGTGAAGCCCTACTCTAATGTGAGTAATTGGAAGTTGAATTTATGAATTTTGGTGGAAAATTAAATTTAAAAATAATTTTTTGTGAAAGGCGAGTCTGGTGCCTAGGCGCCAGAATTCGGCGCCTAAGAGGTGGTTCGGCGTGTACCCGAAAAATCCCTTAAATACCCCCAAAAGCCATTATCGAAGCCTAAGCCTTCTTCTTCCTCCTTTTTTCACGAAAATCAGCTTTTAGAATCCATTTTTAGGTCAAAACATCAAGGATTTGGGCGCGAAACCACTCAAATTCTTCGTCTCAAGGTCAGATCTACACTTTAAACCATTTATTTTCGATTTTCACCATAAATTTCCCTAAGTTTTGCTAAGAATCAAAATTTTGAAAAAATTTTGATTTTTAGTGATTTCTTTGGATTTTTAAACTTATTTTCAGTTTTCTAAACTTAAAAAAAGTTTAAAATTTTTATTCCTAAATTTGTTCTTGTTTTCTTTTAAATTTAGATGGCTCCGAAATCTAAACGCGAAAAGGCACGAGACAACTTTGATAGCAGCAAATTTTCTACTATGGTTATGCATTTTCGATTCCACGAATTTACGACGTCGAGGAAGTTTATTTTAGAACGAAGTTTCTATCATCCAGGGGAGATGATTGAAAACACTATTGTTGCACACAACTGGCAACGATTCTGTTATTTCACTGTTGTTGCTGTTATCCCTATAATTCGAGAGTTTTATGCGAATTTTCTGGATGCTGAAGATTATGAAATTTTTGTCAGAGGTGTCGAAGTAGGATTTACTCGTGAAAGAATCAAAGTATTTTATGGCCTGCCACCGACTATAGAGTGCCACTATTCTGAATTGTCTCCATCTGAGGGAGATTTGGATATGATCATTGCTTATTTTACTAACAGTACTGGATCTTGGAAGATCAGGAATGAAAAAAGGGTGAACTTCAAATCCTCCAAGTTAAATTGTATTTCTAAAGCATGGCACTATTTTAGTTCTGCAAGATTGTAACCTTCCAACCACCTGAGTGAAGTGACTAGAGATCGAGCGATCTTAAACTACTGCATTCAGGAAAGGAAGCCTATTGATGTCGACAGTATTATTTATGATTTTGTGGATTCTACTGTGAGATATAGCACTTCTGTTGGAATGGGATTCCCATCTCTGATTTATTCATTATGTATTAGCAATGGAGTCACTACAGATATTTCAGAGGAAAGGTTGAAGACAACTAAGCCAATTGGTCAGGAGAACATTAGCATATATGATCGTCTTCGAGGGAAGAGATCGACTGCTCCTTCTTCTTCTGCACCTACTCCAGGTAGAACTTCTACTTCCCGACCTTCTACTTTTGCTGAGCCAACATCCAGTTTCTGGTAGTCAATACATGATTAGTTTATAGAGCAGCAGCAGGATTTATTTCAAACTCACTGCAGGGTTGATACTATTGATAGGAAACTTGATTATTTATCTGATTATACCCAGAGGAAGAGTAGCTATGATTTTGAGTATGATGATGCCCTCGTCAGATTTTTTAAGGGTGAGCATGATGTTAGTTTCCCTACTTTTCCTAGTTTCACACCATTTGTTGATCCTAAGGATGTTGAGTTTTCCTTTGGCGACGATGATGATGATGAGGCTTCAGCCAGTGAGTAGTAGTTGATAGATCTGTTTGTTGTGCTACTTTGTTGTTAGTTTGTTTTGTTTGGTTTGTTTGTTTAGTTTGATGCTTGATGTATGTTGATTTGGTTATGTAACTGTGTGGATTGATTAGTGTTAAGATTCTGTTGTTAGAATATTCTTAGCATATTGTGTTTGAGATTGTGATTAGTGTTAATTTATGATATGTTTGTTTCAGTATACTGTTTAGTAATTAGTAATTTTGCTCTGCTTTTATTTTGTTTTAAATTTAGTATAATCATAAAATTTAGCCTGCTTACTTTTTATACCTGTTTTAATTTTATCTTTATTTTTCATAAAAGCATGAGTAGAAGTAAATTTTTCTTTTTAAGATCGTTTTTACATACTTATAAAAATTTCCTTTTCAAAATTATGATTTTCTTTCTCTCGTAATTTCAAATTTTCATAGTATACCAAAACTTAAGTTTGGGGGAAGGGAAAATATATTCAAATTTAAATTTTATTTGTCCTAAAAGAGCTAATATTTTCTTAAAATAAAAACTTTTTAACATATCTTAAGGAATGAAGAATCTATTTAAGATCACTTTTATTTTTGAAATTATAAACAATTTAGTGAACTTAACCAAAATTTTAATAACTTTGATAGATTTTAAAAATAGAATTATTTAACTTAAAGAAGAATAAGACTAAGGAATTTTTCTATTCATGGTAGAAATAATGGAATTTTAGAAGTATTAAGTAATAAAAAATTATCACTTCAGAAAAATAAAAGATTGAAAAACTTTTTGAATTTTTATTCATGTTATAATAATTAAGTGGAAATGTATTGTTAGCATATTTTTAGGTTGAGTGTTGTATTTTTGAAAAGAGGTCGCCTACAGAAATTGTCGGCGAATTTTTAATTTAATTTAAATAAATAATTTGAAAAGTAGTATTTGATTTTGAAAATAATTTTAACTTTGAAAATTTTAAGATATGAAATCAAACTGATCTCACATCCCGAATAGTTTATATAAACGAGCACCGCACCACAAACTGTATATCTATCCCGGAGAGTAGACACACTGCTTGATGATGGGGCTCGGTTAAATAAACTAGAAGATTTGTGACATCCATTTGGTCTACGAACCAATTTTATAAGCCGACAAGTTCCTCTCGCTTAATATAAATGAATTAAGCGGGGTTTATATTACACGGGTTCTTAAAGTTCCCTATAAGGGCAAGCCCCTATAGTTAATTACATCTTAAATGAAGTGAATCATTTAAAAAAACTCTCGATAATGATCATTGATTTTGCTCTCAAGAATTTAAAAGTTTAAGGTTTTCAAAGGATTGGATTTTGGAAATTTCAACAGGGAATGGATCAAATTTAGAACAGTTATTTTCAGGAGTCCAATGGAAGAGAAGTAGGAGAAGCTGAAGATCCAAGAAGAATCTTGACAACTTCCCAAACTATCCTATTGTTTGGCTCAGATTTAAGAAAATCCTAATATTATCTGATATTTCAATTTTGCCAATTTTAATTAATTTGAACTTATATTTGTATGATAAAATCATACAAATATCCTCGAAGATATGAGGGTTTATGTCGTACTAAACGACTACCTCGGAGTCTTAAGACCGGTTAGGTCTTAATTTACATGACACGATCAAGCAAATGCCTAACGGAGAGTTGAGGATTTATGTTGCACTAGGCAAAATACCTCGAAATCCTATGTCTTGGTTATTTAATTCTAAGAAAGTTTTGCTGAAGTAGACTCAGGTTTTGCTGATGACGATGGCCGTGCTGCCCACCATGCTCCGAGCTCCTTGTTGTTGCAGAGGTTTAGTTTTAGAAGATTGTAATCAAAAGAGAAGAGAAGAGTTTGGTTTTAGGAATCTTAAAGTCCAAGTGTTTTTAGTGTTTTAGTTAAAACAAATCTTAAAGTTATTAGAACAGAACCGATTAAGATCCCACGGTTCCGTCATCCCAAGCACCGTTAATTTCATTGAATTCACTTTGTCCGGATGAATTTGCTAAACTCAACTGAATGAGTTCCACACTTTCATTTAGACCGTGGGAAATCCCGTTAGCAACACGTGGGTTACATCATCCGAGGTATTCCCGATCATTCAACGAGACGTTTTAATTTAGTTGCAATTGTAGTTTTGTGTTCTGTTTTTGATTAAATTTTGAGTTTTTTTTATATTTTGAAATGTTGTGGCGGTGATTTTTATCTTGCAGTGACTTTTAATTTAGTTTTGGTTTCAATTCAGGGACTATCCTAAAGGTTTTGGTTTTCATGCAACAGTTGTTTATCATGCAAGAAAAGTAAAGTAACAGTGCATGTAAGTAAATTGCAGTAAATTGCAACAAAATAAAAGTGTACCTGGAGGGTCTTCCCGTCATCCCAAGCTGCACTTAAAACACATGTTAAGGCATTTAAATGTTTCATCAAGTACCTAGGTAAAGCTAACGGAAAGGTTTTGGTTGTCTATCAAAGTCGTAATCCTATAGCTAGTCATCTCCTATGACGTCTAGGTTCTTGTGTTTTGGTTTAAGGACGATTTTCTTCATCAAAGAACAATTAAGTTCAATTGTTCTTATAAACATCCTATCATATTGAGGAAGTTCTTAAGACGAGTCTTAAACATCTTTTCAATATTTCTAGGATCGTTTTAAGTCCAAGAGAATTTAATTATACAAGTGAATTAATCATCCGGGAGTTTAAATGTTATTCTTTTGCTCAGTGAACTTAGGAAATTTGAATATCCTATAAGTGAGGTAATACTTCACATGATATTTTATTTAAGAGTTATAATAATAAGAGCTTTAAAAGGGCAAATCAAGTTATTAAGTATTTTGATGATTTAGACTTAATGATTTAATTCTAATTTTGATTTAATTATAAAAAAATAGTTTAAGTTTGGAATAGTGTTCAAGTTATTTGAGGTTTAATTCTTAATAATCTCATTTAGGTTTGTTATTAAATGATTTTAATTTAATTTAATTTAATTTACCTTAATTTAAATTTAATTTCAATTTAATTTAATTTCAATTTAATTTAATTTCAATTTAATTTTATTTTAATTTAATTTCAATTTAATTTAATTTCAATTTTATTTTATTTTAATTTAATTTAATTTAATTTAATTTTAATTTAATTTATTTTTAATTTAATTTAATTTTAATTTAATTTAATTTATAATTTAGTTTAATTTAATTTAATTTGAATTGACTTTAATTTAATTTAATTTAATTTTATTTTATTTTAATTTTAATTTGGATTATTATTTTAATCTTTTAATTAAGAATTAAATATTATTGAAGTGATTTATTTAGGGATTTTTATATTAAAGAATAAACAACTTCTTAAATAATATCCCTACTTTATAATTTCAATTTTTTTTATTAATCTTCCAAAATTAATTAATTAATATTAATTCAGGCTTGCTTTAATTATTCTTAAAAGAATTCGTGGGTTCTACCCTTAACCATTTAGGTTTCAATCATCCAAAATCAGTTTAAAATCAAATATTTTACCCTTCCCTTTTGATTAATCTTAAAATTTTAATTAAAGGTTGAAAATTTTAATTACCATTTTGCCCTTCAAGCTTAATAATTCTATAGCTCACTAAATTAAGCTCAAATGAACTTGAAATTTTTATGTGACCTCACTTACATCTCAATTAAGACATTAGAGGAGAAAATGTGATTTTTCTGTATTTAATTTATTTATGTAATTATGTTTAATGGAAAATAGGGGATTTCAAGGAAAATTCAATAACATGACCAAGGAAATGTTTCCGTCCTTAATAAAATTATCGAATGTTCCCGATGACCGGAGGACCACTTGGACCAATTTTGTTGATTTTTTAATTTATATTTTATTTATTATAATTATTTTGAATTTTGGAGTATTAATTAATTTAAAAATAAAATAAAGGTAGAAAAATGAATTTTTTTTTTCAAAAATATTTCTGATAACAGAGAAACCAGAAACCAATTTTCATAATTTTCTGGTTTTTCTTTGATTTATTAAAATTATTTTAGTGAAAAGGTTAAAAAAATACATTTTTAATATTAAAATTTACATTAAATCTTTAAAATTCAATATCTTCTCCTAGGGACTTAAGAAAAATATTTAGTTTGTTCCTAAGTGTTTAGAATTCAAAATATGACATTTTGGTGATTTTTAATATTTTTATGATTTTCATTATTTTTTAATTATTAAAATTATTAAAACATTGATAAAAATCAACTTTTTTAGAAAATTATAATTTTAATTTTCCTAAATTCTTCTGATATCTGAGAGGCTCCAAAACCAATTTTGTGAATTTTTGAAAAGTATTTTGTGAGTTATAAATTTTTAAAGTTTAATTTTATTCATTATTACTTAAGAGGCTTAATCAACCCATTTGGTGGGGTTAATCAAGTCCATTTTTTTTCAAATTTTTATGTGATGTTCTCCTATCCTTAAAGGACAGTGGAGAATTATTTTTAAGTTAATTTGATGAATGGTTAGCCCTAATTAATTAAAGTTCACTTTTGGGTGTTTAAGCCAATTAGAGTTGTTCAGAATGAATTAGCTCAAAAATTATTTTTCCTAGGTCCTTCTGATCATAATAAACATCACCAAATTTTCCTAGAATTTATTTCTCAACATGCTAATTATTGGAATTAAAATACTCAAAACAGCAACATGAATTTGAAAAATCAATAACTTCTCATAGGGATGGCCTCTGACCTTAGAAAATTCAGGGAATGTTCCCAAGTTCAGAGGCTTCAAAAGCCCTATGGTCTCATACCATGGTGAATTTCCTATATGCATGGAGAATTGAAATAGTGCAGAGAGTAAATAAATAATTAAAAATAAAATATTTAATGAAATTACATGATTTCTTTTCCACATTATTCTCCTCTGTTCACTGAGTAAGGGGGTATTTTTATTTTATTTTTAGGATTTTTCTACACAAATTTATGGATTTTCAAAGTTCTGGTAATTAAATAAATAAGAAAAATCCTAATTTCCTACTTATCCATGCGGCGCCGCGTCAACCTCGGCGTCTTCGAAGCTCCACGCGTCGTCTTTTGATTCGGCGATGCCATCTGACTGGGATGCCAAGCGGCGCGCGGTTCATGTCTCGTTTCTCCGTCCGGCGTGATCCTGACCGTTCGCTCGATACACATGCGTTCCGACGGCTTCTGGTCATCGTCTACGACTGGTGTGAACCCGTGACCATCAACCTTCTAAACCTAATTTCTCACTCGATTCTCAACGGATTTTTGAGTTCTTATGCTCTATGGATTCGTCTTGAAAAGATGAACAAATCCATATGGTAAACATATATTGAAATTGACCCAAACTAAATTGAGAATCTCTGGAAGCTCGGGAAGAAGAGTGAGTCCATACCTTTGATCAAAGAAGTGAAGCTTCGATCTGAGAGTTGTGTCACGTTCGATTGCGTCCAAGAAAGCTCCAGATGAAGTCCCTTGGCCTGGTGAATTGTCTAGGTATGAAAGTGCCCACAGCCGATTACAAAGCATGGAGGCTAGAAGCAATGGCTGGCCTGGAGAGGGGACTTTTAGGGGGAAACCTCTTCTCTTTGTCTGGTGAAGGTGTAGGACCAATCAATTTGGGGATTGACTCACTGTGGAGAAGTGTCCTTGTTTTGGGCTTGGATTTCAACTCTGAAATTGAGCTCACAGAGAGGAAATGGCAGGGGGATTTCAATGGGGATCAAGTTCTCTATGTGTGGGGAGTAATCTGGAACAATTTTGGCAGAGTTTCCTTAAGGTTTGTTTCAGCACCTCCCATGGCCGAGAGGAGGTGGTGTTTAAATAGGAGAGGGTGGAGGGCCTCCCAGGGGGAGTTAGGGCTTGGGATCAGCTGCTCTATGCAAGAGAAGAATAGCCATGGTGGCCACTGGACTTGGGGCAACTCAGCAAGGGGGAATTTCAATGTTGGCTCACATGTGAGCTCTCGGGTGTGGTGTTTCCCGACGATCCAGGTAGCTGGCCGGCAAGCATGGGTCACCCTCAGGTTCAGGTGGGTCAGGACTGGTGTTTAGTGCAGTCAATTGGCCATGGACATGTGTAAAGGAGTTTGATTTAAATGGAATGGGAGAAGGCTTATTTTGGCTTAGTTTGGTTCAACTCATGCATTTGTGCTAGGTTCACCATCCAAGGCTTGACCTTGGGCTGAGGGAGAATCTTTTGGGTCAGCTGAATTGGGGTAGTTAAGTCCTTATCCATGGTGAGGTGGCTAAACATGGTTTAGTGTGTAGCATAAATAAGGTTAAAAAGGTTTAAGGGAGGTTTAAGAAAGAACCCCCTCTTCTTGCCATAAGTGGACTAATGACAAGTCAAAGCCCCCATGGCTTCTTGTGGCTTGAGAATGGCTTGTTCATGGCTCACATTTGGCTTGGGAAAAGTCAAGTCAACTTTCATGGAAAAGGGTTTATGAAATTTTGAAAATTTTGGGGTTATTTGATGGGATTTGGCATAATAAAATCTTGGTTTGATTTCCATGATGGATTTAGAACTTAAGGAGTGATATTAATTGAGTGAAGATAAGTTGAAATTGTAGTGTGGGCTTTAGGATGGATTTGGGCTTTTTTTAAAAATTAGGTAAAGGTGGGCTTTTAGCATGGTTTAAGGGGATGGGCTTTTAAGTTTAAAAACAAATTGGTAAGTGGAAATATTGTAAAGGATTGGGCTAAAGAAATGTTGGGTTTAGTCTAGGGATGTGTCATGAGTGATTTGAAATGAATTTGAGGTGGTTTGGGTTTGAATTGGGTTGAATTTGGGTTGATTTGGTGAATGGGCCAATGTAGGTCAAATTGGGCTAATTTGGGCCAATGTTGGGCTAAGGTTGAAATTGATGTAAAATTAATGTTGGGAAATGTTTATGGGAGTGTTTCAAAGAGGTTTCAACTTTGGTTGGGTCTTGGTTTTGGGACTTGGGCTTATTTGGGTTAGGTTTGGGTTTAGGTCAAAATTGGGCTTTTTGGTTTGGGTTGAATTTGAGTGGGGGTTGGGTCCAAATTTTGGGCAAATCATGTTAGTTTTTTGTTTGTGGGGATGCTAGGAAGGTTTTAGAAAAGATTTGGGTCAAATTGGGATTGAATTGGGTTGGTTTGGGCTAAGTTTGGGTCATGGGTCAAAATTGGGCTTTAAGCTTAAAAATAAAATTGGATTCAAATGCCAATCAAATTGGACTTGGATTTGGTCTAGATTGATATTTTGGATGTTAAATTGAATTTTAGAATTGAATTGGACCAAAATTGGGGTCAATTGGGTAGGTTTGGTTTGACATTGGGTTCACTAAGGTTAAGATTGAGCTAAATTGGGGGTTTTGGTAAAAGTGGGGTAAATTGACAAAATTGGCCCATAGTGTAGTTGGACAAAATGCAATTGGGAATATTTGGGATTTGTTGGAATTTTCTGGGAATTTTCTAAATTTTTGGATTTTTTGGCTAAGAGTGGTATTTTGGGTATCTGAAGGGTATTGGGGATATCTTTAGAATCTTTGGTATTTTTGGCTATGGATGATCAATTTGGTTGGTGAGGAAATGTTTAGGGCTAATTTTGGGGAGTTTTGGGTGATTTGGAAATTTTAGAGGATTTGGGCAATTTTAAGGGCTTTTGGTAGGATTGATAGGTGTAGGGTCCCCGGGGTCAAAAATTGAAATTTTGAAAAAAAAAGATTGATCAAATATGAGAGAAATGGAATCACTTTGGTTGAGCCATGAAGCCATGTTAAGCCTATATGAGCCATGAGAGGACTCATTTGAGGCATTCACTATGTTGTTCCTAACCCTCTTAGCTAGGGGCTTAGGGGTTAAGGTCCATCCATATGAATTACCTACATGAGTCAAGGAGTCAAGTTGGGTATGGGTGTGGTTTTAGGATTTGGATTGTGTGTGTGAGAGTGTAGAGTATGAATGTAATGAGTGTGTAAGTCAACCCTCACTAGACCAAGCTACCCAGGGTGGTCCTAAGGCCAAAGAGTCATATGGGGAACTCATCCTTTAAACCTTCACTTTTAATTTCAACCCTCTAGGTGATTAGGGGTCTACAATCAAGCTTGTGGGGTTGCAGGGAGAAAAGAAGTGGTTTAAATTTCTAAAGGATGGGTCACAATTCTAGTCCTCTAAGATAGTCAAATGAAAAGCCTAAGGCTAGATCCTAAGCACTAAAGAGGGAAGAGAAGACCTCATCAAAAATGAGGTCAACAAATGGACCCCCAATAGGTGTGTGTGCTAACCAAGCATACCGCGCGTGTTGGCGTTGACTGAAGAGATCAACAGAACCAAAACAGATGTCCAAGTAAAAGAATTAGGACGAAGTATAAAAAAATTTCCACTGGGGAGTATCAGGTAAATCTCTAAGACTGAAGATTCCAGAACTCTCGCTGGGGAAGAAGGAGGTGAATTTCAGATCACAAGATTTCAAAAGATTGGATCTTAGATTCGTTTCATTTTCTATTTAAAGTTTTCAATTTTGAGTTTGAATTTCGATTTGAGTTTCAATTTTGATTTTATGCATAGAAAAAAGTAAGGCTAAGGCCCACCCGAATGCATTTGTATGCTGAGAAGAAAGCAGAACTGAACCTATTCCAAATGCTGAGGAAGAATAGGACAAAGCCTATCCGGAATGCAGAGTGCTTTGATTTCAATTTCTTGCTGAGAGGATCAAATTTTGAGATTGCTGAGAAAGGAGTAGGACTGTGCCTATCCCGAGTGCTGAGAATTGCTGAGAAGGGAGTAAGGTAGAAGCCTATCCTGAATGCTGAGATGGGAGTACGGCGGAAGCCTATCCTGAATGCTGAGATGGGAGTATGGCAGAAGTCTATCCCGATTCCTGAGATGGGAGTAGGGCGGAAGCCTATCTCGAATGTTGAGATTGCTGAGATGGGAGTAGTGCGGAAGCCTATCCCGATTGCTGAGAGGGGAGTAGGGTGGAGGCCTATCCTGAATGCTGAGATTGCTGAGATGGGAGTATGGCGGAAGCCTATCCCGATTGCTGAGATGGGAGTAGGGCGGAGGCCTATCCCGATTGCTGAGATGGGAGTAGGGCGGAGGCCTATCCCGATTGCTGAGATGGGAGTAGGGCGGAGGCATATCCCGATTGCTGAGATGGGAGTAGGGCGGAGGCCTATCCCGATTGCTGAGATGGGAGTAGGGCGGAGGCCTATCCCGATTGCTGAGATGGGAGTAGGGCGGAGGCCTATCCCGATTGCTGAGATGGGAGTAAGGCGGAAGCCTATCCCGAATGCTGAGATTGCTGAGAATATATTGTTGAGATTTATGAATGCAGAGATTGAACATATTGCTGAGATTTATTAATGCAGAGATTGAACATATTGCAAAGTGCAGAGAATGATTGTAGAAGTTCATGTGGATTTGAAATCCTTTTTTAATGTTTAGATTTTTATGAAAGAGAGTTCTTATCTATTTTCCTCTTTTTTTTGTTCTTTGTTCGAAGTTCATTTAACTTTAATGGCGTTTCCCAGTCAATTTGCACAGAAGAGGTGAAAGCAAAATGTGACATGGTCACTTTCATTCAAATCTTATTGAAGATACATCATACAACTCGATATGAAATATTCTTCATACAATACATGACTCAAAACGGACTATGTATGATTCTCGTTGATCCATCTAAAAGTATCTGCTAAATCCATGTCTGAATAGTAAGGTACATGGTCAATAACATCACCTTCCAAGCCACCCTTGGCAGGAATGCCGCGTGGATGTGCTTTGGAGGTGTGATATCTACCATGTAACTCACAACTCGTAAGGCCGGAGACTCTCCAATTTTGGATCTGGTTGGAAATAGTATGGTGCCTTTCTGGCGTCCATTCTTCTAAAGGTGACAGAGATCCGCTCCACTGGTACACCTGGTATGCAATGTTTTGTGATATCCGCTCCATTTCCTTGTAGTATCATGACGGAACCTACCGGAAGTGGTATCTCCACTGGCACTCGGAACTTGCCCGGGCCTGCTATCCGGAGGTCAGATCCGAACATGATATTGCACTGGTTGACGAACGAAACTGTGCAGAAAGGTCTGACAAAGTCGTGGTGGTCTATGTGTGGAGGTATGCAGTCGCCCTTCTGATAGATGTTGATGATGCAACTATTGGGTATACAGTCTGCTGGCAGTACCCTCCACGTTATCATTCTTCTCACCATTCTATTAATTATTCTTGGCATGAGATCCACCTCACCATGACGGAGTATCCTTGATGGATTCCCTTTTCTGTCTTCTGCGAAGTTATAGCAACATCCGCATTGTATTGTGACTCTTCCTTTCCCTGGCATCCACTTTCGGGGTTCTGAATAAGTCTTTTCTCGCAGACGGCCAGCTCGACCCATCTTCTGAAGTTCTAGAATGCAATCCACAATCTACTGTTGCTCGTATTCTGAGAATACACCTTTATGTATCTCGAGGCCTTCCAGGATGTTGATTCTTCTGCCTCCAATCCTTTCAAAGTATTCAAAGGTCTTCTTTTCAACTAGCTGCATTTTCTCGAGCTCATATTCTGGAATTATCTAAAATCCTCGGTGTCTGGTAACGTACTGTGGGATGTATGGCTCAACCCCAGCACGCTCTACTACATGTCTCGGCTCCTCGGGGGTAGTCTCTGTAGGGGCATCATCCGGGGTTGCTTTCACAACAAGACTGTCCGGGTCTGGTATATCTGTTCGGCGTTGAGTCACCGACTCCATTTCTGTTCTTCCTGGTATTTCTATCATCTGTTCCAACCTTTTTGGAGTTGGCTTTCTTCTTTCTGGTTCCTGCCGAACCGGTCTCCTTGGAGCATTTGCACTAACAGTACCCACTGTCTGTCCATGTTGATCTTCTGCTAACTTGGTCAACATCTTGAGAATACGACGATTCTTATTTCGTCATTGGGTAGCAGTAAGAGTAGCTCTTCTCACTCCTTGAATTTCTGAGGGTGCGGCACTGACAAGCCCACCTTCAGCTGTAGCAACCACGGACATAATTTTCTTATCTTCTGCGGTGTTTGTTTTCCTTTTCTTGTTGTTGGATTGGTGGCTCGGGCCACCCACTTTCATCATTGTTTGGCTGTGAAGTTTTTCTCGATCAACTGGGATCCAATCATTTTCTTCGTATTGTAGGCCAGCTGGTGTGAAGTCTGAGTTAATCTCTATCATTGCTCCATCCTTCACCCTCTTTTCATCGAGTGCGAGACTCACACCATTTCTAAAGTTTAGGACCAACCGCCCGTTCGACATTTCCCTGCACAAAAGACAAGGAAAAGATCAAGGGCTGTACTAAGAACAAGAACATTAAGAAAATATTTATCACCGAAGATTTTTATTCACTTATTTTAATTTTTAAGGAAAGTAGGAAAAGATGAAGAAAGATCAGGAAAAAGATTTTATTTGAACGGAAGGGTAAAACTTTATTATTATGATTTCAAGTATTTTATTTTTTTATTACATTATTTTTTTATTTATTTTTTTGTGTTTTTGGGTTCGGACCCAGTCACAAAGTGATTGTCTCAACCGTGTTTCTAGGGATAGGACTTTATTTTAGAGGCCACCCTTTGAAACATCAGGTTGCGTAATACTTTTTTAAATATCGTCCATTCATTGGAAGCATTTGTCGTTCTCCTTGGCAATTCACAAGTTCGTAGGAGCCTCCTGAGTAGACTGCCTCAACTATAAATGGCCCTTCCCAAGTTGGTTCAAATTTGCCCCCTATCTTGCGATGTGCAAGAATAGGTCTTCTGAGAACAAGAACTAAGTCACCAACTTTGAAAGTTCTTGGGTGGACCAGTTTATCATGAGCCTGGATCATCTTAGCTTGGTACAGTTCCAAATTTTATTGCGCTGCAAGTCTTTTTCCATCCAAGTTTTCCAGTTCTTCCAGTCGTAATCTGGCATTTTCTTCTGTGGTAATTTTATTTGCAACTGTAATCCGGAATGATGGAAGCTGGACTTCCAATGGTAACACTACCTCGGACCCATACACTAAAGTGTAAGGTGTAGACTGAGTAGGAGTCCTGAAGGTTGTCCTGTAGGCCCATAAGGCTTCTAACAACTTCTCATGCCAATTTCTCTTGTTGTCGTCCAAAGTTTTCTTTAAGATTTGAACGAGAGTTTTATTAAAAGTCTAGGCCAAGCCGTTTGCTCTTGGGTAGTAGATTGTTGAGTATCGCCAGTTGATTCCATGTCTCCTGACAAAATTATTGATTTTTGTACTTCTGAATGTAGACCTATTATCTGAAATGATTTTGCGCGGTACCCAAAAACGGTAGACGACTTGGTTCTTGAAAAACTGTAGCACATGGTGTGCCTTTACTTCTCTGAGTGGAACTGCTTCTGCCCATTTAGAAAAGTAGTCTGTAGCTGCAAGGACGAAGCGATGTCCTCTTTAAGAAGGTGGTTCTATCGGACCCACTATATTCGTGCCCAAACACTCAAATGGCCACGATGCAATTGTTGGATGTAGCACATTTGGGGTTGGTGTAGAACCACTCCGTGTACCTGACACTAGTGACAACTTTTGGCAATCTTCATGCAGTCGGTCATCATCGAGGGCCAGTAATACCCTAGTCTTTTAATTTTCATTTTCATTTTCGGGCCCGACTGATGAGCGCCACAAAGTCCTGAATGCACTTCTTTGACAATTTCACGAGCCTCGGACCCGCTCAGGCATCTTAACCACATCTGATCAAAAGACCTTCTGTATAATGTATTGTTGATTAATGCGTAAGATAGATTTCTTTTCTTGATTTGATGTGCTAATGACTTATCATCTGATAATTTCCCTGTTTGTAGGTATTCTATTAGCGGCTGACGCCAATCTTCTGTGTTTTCCGTCACTGATGTAACTGATTCCTCTGCTTTCTCTGATTTCTGTATCATATCCATGTCGGGCTGTGATGGGACTCGTCGTCCTTGAACTAACACTTCAACTGACTCATCTTGTAAGCAGGCAAATTCTTTTGCAAGGCGGGCTAACACGTCCGCGAGAGCATTTTCTCTTCTGGGGATCTTGTAGATTGTTACATTCGGAATTTGTTCCAACAGCTTCATGGCATACTGAAAGTATTGCTTAAGTCTTGGCTTTAAGATTCTGTATTGTCCGGCGACCTGTTGAATGATCAACTGAGAATCTCCATAGATGTTGATATTTGTTATTCCCATCTGAATGGTCAGTTCTAGTCCTGTTATGAGATCCTCATATTCTGCCTCGTCGTTTATGCACGGCTCTGTTAAATGGTAGAAGTATCTTAACATCCCCCGCTCCGGTGTTATAAAGATTAGTCCAATTCCTGCCTTACCGGGCACTATCGTTTGCAATTCTTTGTCTTTTTGTGCTCAGGATGCTCCGTCGAAGTATAGTTCCCAACGTCGATCATCAGTGTCTTCTAGGTTCATTATCTGCTCATCTGGCAAGTCGTCATTGAGAGGCGATTCTGCCTGTAAAGGGTTTGCTGCAAGGAAATCTGCTAGGATTTGTCCCTTTACGGCACGAAGATGCACGAAAGTTATATCGAATTGCAATAGTATCATTGACCACCTGGCAAGCCTTCCATAAAGAGTTGGACGGGTCATCAAATATTGCAATGGATTAACTTTCAAAATAAGGTTGACCTTGTGAGAGAGCATGTAATGCCTGAGTTTTTGTGCGGCAAAGATTAGGGCCAAACAATGCTTCTCAATTGGAGGATATTTTACTTCCGTCGGAATCAGACGACGGCTTAAGTAGTAGAGAGTATTTTCTTTTCCCTCATCATTGACCTGGGCTAGCAGGGCTCCAAGGGAGTCGTCTAGAGCTGCGGTATAAAGTATCAACGGTCTACCTGAGACTGGGACTGCTAAGACAGGAGGTGTCATTAAGTATTGCTTGATGTCCTCGAAGGCCCGTTGGCATTTCTCTTCCCGAACGAATTTGGCGTCCTTTTTAACTAATGCCGAGAAGGGCCGACACCTACCCGACAAGTTCGAGATAAAGCGTCGAAGATATGCCAGCTTCCCTTGAAAGGATCGTAGCTGTTTTAAGGTTTTGGGAGGCGGCATTTCTAAGATAGCTTTAATCTTTTCTGGATTAATTTCGATCCTGCGATGTCGGACAACAAATCCAAAGAATTTCCAGGAGGTGACGCCAAAGGCGCATTTTAAGGGATTCATCTTAAGGTTGTATCGCCTTAGTCGCTCGAAAACAATTCTCAAATCATAAGGGTGATCTTCCTTCAGTTTACTTTTGATGACCACATCATCCACGTAGCACTCAACTTGGTTGTGAATGAGCTCATCAAAAATCTTTAACATTGCTCTTTAGTATGTTGCTCCTGCGTTCTTTAGTCCGAATGGCATTACTGTGTAGCAATATACTCCGATCGGCGTTCTGAAAGCTGTGAGCTTTTCGTCTTCTGGTGCCATCTTTATCTGGTTGTATCCTGAAGATCCATCCATGAAAGAGAATATTTCATGTGTCGAAGCGATGTCGATCATCAATTCTGGGATTGGTAGTGGAAATTCATCCTTCGGACATGCTTTGTTCAAGTCTCTGAAGTTTACGCAGATTCTGATCTGACCATTCTTCTTTCTGACTGGTACCACGTTGGCTAGCCAAGTAGGGTATTGTTCTTCACGGACAAATTTAGCGTCTATTAGCTTCTTAACTTCAGTTATTACTTGTTGTTCAATTTCTAGACGCATTCTTCTGGAAGCTTGTCTGATTGGAACGGAAGTAGGATCCACTCCTAGCCTGTGAACTGCGACTTCTGGAGCTAATCCTGGCATTTCATCGTAACTCCAAGCAAAACAGTCTTTGAATTTCATTAATAGCTTGATCGTTTCCTCGGAATCTTCTTTATTGAGTAAGGAGCTAACAAAGGTTGGTCTAGGCTTTTCGCTAGTACCTAAGTTAACTTCCATTAACTCATCTATTGTGGATTTGATTTCTTCTTCGAACTCTGGTGGAGCATCTCCGATTTGTAGATCTTCGAGGTCTTCTGTAGTTTCCAAGCAGTCTTCATTAGGCTCACAAGTGATAACCAAACAAAATTTTGTATCGTCAACTGAACCTACTGTGCCAAATCCGAGACCATGTTTTGAATTGGGAGGCAGACCGGCATTATTCCATAATTTTTCGAAGTGCTGTGCTCGTCCTTTTGTCCATTGTCGAGGTAAGACACCATGTTGAATTAAATTTTGAACACAGGGAGAGTACCACTCAAAAGGTAATTCCATTAATTCGGAAGAAGTGACATCTTCAAATTGTACATTGTTTTCAGTATTGGAAGAAGAAGTGCCATGGTAAAATTTGATTGGCTTTGTACCACTGCCACGTACTTCTTTGACCACCATACCCTCGATCTTATTAGATTGAATCGAGGTCAGGGTCATAGTGTGTACATAATGGTTAATCTTCTCGTACATCTATTTGTATTATTCGTTCTTCTCATCTTCGAGAGAAATCTCGAATTGTGGTTTCTTCTGGTTTATTGTAGCTGCTCCTTTCTTGACTTCCTCTTCTTCCTCAGAGCTATTTTCTCAATAAATGTTGATCATCAGCTTTTTCCGTCCAACTGTCCCAGTGTCTCTTCCACGACCTCGTCCCCGGCCTCGACCTCAGATGTGAGTTCTGGATAAACCTTCACCATCTCGCCGTAAGGGAGTGGTGAGTGACTGTTGTGCTAGAACTTCAGGTTCTTTATTGTCTCGAATTTCTTTTGCTTCATTTGGCGTGGTGTTTCTGAAGAAGATTGTCTTCTTCGGAGGTGCGTAATAAGCTGCATCTTCATGGATTCCAATCTCATGTACGGAGAAAATTAGCAAATCACCTTTAATGCACTGTTCTCCTCCTTCATAGTATTTTATGCATTGATGCAGAGATGACGGTACCATCCGGTTCTCATGTATCCATGGTCGGCCCAGTAGCGCGTTGAACGATGTTTCGGAATCAATTATATGGAATTTCGCTGTTGTCTTTGTTAAATCACCGGTCTTCATTAACAGTGTTATTGATCCAAGTGCTCTTTCTCCTTTTTGGTTGAATCCTCTTAGTAACATCTTGTCCGCTTTAAGCTCGCGAGCATCAATTTCCAAGTATGCTAGCGTCCGAAGATTCATTATGTTGATCAATGCTCCTGGATCCACCAATACTCTGGAGAGTGTAAATTTTCTGATTGTAACTGAAATGTACAATGGTCGGTTGTGATCGACTGTCCCAAGTAGTAGATCACTGTCTGTGAAGGTAACACCTCGTTGTTCCTTTAATGAGCAAACCTCGTCTAAGGAATCTCCGGCCATCTGAGCTAAATAAATCTCTGGGTCAAGTAAGGCCTCGATCGAGCTTCCCTCATCTCTTTTGATAAGATGAGAGCGTCGTAGATGCTCGGTTTGGTCAGTAGTTTCCTAAGATGGGCTAGCACGTTATAGTCCACTTTGTTATCATGTGTCTCAGTTTCTTCCCGAATAGGCAATTCTTCTACTGGGGTTGATTCTTTTTGAACAACCACCTACTTTCCTTTGTCTTTTGGACCCATTCTTGGAGGTAGAACCCTTCCGCTCCTTAAATTGACTTCTGTGATTTCTTCTGAATCTGGTACTGAATTTACAGGTGTCTCCTTTTGAATTGGCATGACGAGTTCTTCTCGGAGTTGCTTCGGAATCTTAAGGCTCTAACTCTATTGTGATTGGAGTTCCTTGGAATTCACAAATAGATTCATTGCTTGTTGAACTTTCGTAGCCTTCTTGGTGAATGTCTTCTTTGTCATCGTGATTGTCGATGTTGTGTATGATTTCAGAATTGTTATTGGTATCAAAATCGAGATCCGGATTAGATTGGTTGTCGTTAGTTACGTAATCGTTAGAAACAGTCAAAACGTAGCCAACGCCATAACTGTTATCATTATAAGATCCCGCCGGAGCGAGCAAATAATCATACAGAGTCAGAGGTTAGAGGAATTTTTCCCCCGAATCGGAAACAACCATCCTAGGATAAGCAGCCCCTAGTCTAGCCTTAGAAGCCTCGGTCTTCTCTTCTTCTATGATCTCCTTCTTTTCTATGATCTTTTCTTCCTGGGACGGTTCTTCAATTGCAAGCGATAGCGCCGGCTTGACAGGTTTCAAAATCTGAGTTCAAGAATGTAAGGAAGCGGTTTGGATGCGATCCAAATTTTTTTTCGCTGAATTCGTCCAAGCGGTACTCCATCCATCATCAGTTGTGTAAGGGTCTATCGGAACAATGGGATCCGTCAAAATAACATTGACAGAACCTCCTTTCTGGGGTTCTTTCATGTATTCCTTTGGGATCGTTATGTTCCCTTTTCGGAGATTGTTGTCAAGCCAACTTTTAAAGGTGATGCAGTCCTCTATCTTATGTCCAAGAATCTGGTGGTAAGTGCAGTAGTTGGGATTGTCTTTCTTGTTGACTTCCTCCAGTTTCTTGGGTTCTGGCAGTCAAAAATCTGAAGTCTTCATCAAACTGCGAAACATCTTTGGCACTGCCTCGTTCTTGAATGGATATTCTCTATTTATGAGCTCCTTTAACGTGCGATGTGGGCGAGGCGGTTGCTCATATTGTTGAGTTGGTTGATAACCAGGTTGAGGTTGTTGGTAGTTCTGCTGAGGTTGTTGATAGCTGGGCTGCGGTTGCTCCGGCTGTATTTGCATCGGCTGTTTGCCCTTATCAATTGCCGCGACGATCCCAGATTTCTTTTCGAATGTCTTCGTAGGCTTCTGCTTATTTGTTTTATCGACGAAACTTAGTTGTTTTGCTTCCTCTTACAAGCTCCCTATCGACATTATTTTCAGGTTGTGTGTTTTATTTTGAAAAGGGGGTCGCCTAACAGAAATTGTCGACGAATTTTAGATTTTAATCTTAATTTAAATATATATATAATTTAGAAAGTAGTATTTGATTTTGAAAATAATTTTAAATTTGAAAATTTTAAGATATGAAATTAAACCGATCTCACATCCCAAATAGTTTATATAAAGGAGCACCGTATCACAAACTGTGTATCTATCTCAAAGAATAGACACATTATTTGGTGATGGGGCTTGATTAAATAAACTAGAAGATTTGTGACATCCGTTTGGTCTGCGAACCAATTTTATAAGCCGACAAATTCCACTGCTTAATATGAAAGCATTAAACAGGGTTTATATTATCTGGGTTCTTAAAATTCCCTATAAGGGCAAGACCCTATAGTTAATTACATCTTAAGTGACGGGAATCACCTAAGAAAACTCTCGATAATAATCATTAATTCTGCTCTCAAGAATTTCAAAGTTTAAGTTTTCAAAGGATTGAATTTTGGAATTTCAATAGGGAATGGATCAAATTTGGAACATTTTGTTTTAGGAATTCAAAGGAACAAAAGTAGGAGAGATCACATATTCGAAGCGAACTTCGGTAATTTCTCAACTATCCTATTGTTTGGCTTGGATTTAGGAAAGCCCTAATGTTTATTTAATGTTTTGATCTTGCCAATTTTAATTAATTTGGACTTATATTTGTATGGTAAAATCACACAAATAGCCTCGAAGATGTGAGGGTTTATGTCGTATCGGACGAATACCTCGGAATCCTAAAACCGGTTAGGGCTTAATTTGCAATGCAAATGCCTAACAAAAGGTTGAGGATTTATGTTGCACTAGGCAAACTACCTCGAAGTCCTATGGCTTGGTTATTTAATTCTAAGAAAGGTTTTGCTGATGTAGATTCGAGTTTTGCTGATGACGATGGTCGTGCTGCCCACCATGCTCCGAGCTCCTTGTTGTTGCAGAGGTTTAGTTTTAGAAGTCATAAATCAAAGGATGAGAGAAGTGTTTTGGTTTAGAGAAAATCTTAATTTCCAAGTGTTTTTTTTATGTTTTATTTAAAAGAAATCTTAAAGTTGATTATAACAACACCGGTTAAGATCCCACGGTTCCATCCTTCCGACATCGTTATTTTTATCGGATTCACTTAGTCCAGATGAATTTGCTAAACTCAACTGAATGAGTTCCACACTTTCATTTAGACCGTGGGAAATCCCGTTAGCAACACGTAGGTTACATCATCCGAGGTATTCCCGATCATCCAACAAGAGTTTTAATTTAGTTGTAATTGTAGTTTTGTGTTCTGTTTGTGATTAAATTTTGAGTTTTTTTATATTTTGAAATGTTGTGGTGGTGAATTTTATCTTGTAATGACTTTTAATTTAGTTTTGGTTTCAGTTTTAGGGACTATCCTAAAGGTGTGGGTTTTCATGCAACAGTTGTTTATCATGCAAGAAAAGTAAGTGCGATGCGATTAAATAAATTGCAATAAAATAAAAGCGTACCTGGAGGGTCTTCCCGTCATCCCAAGCTGCACTTAAACACAATTTAGAATATTTAAGCATTTAGAACAAGTTCCTAGGTAAAACTAGGGGGAGGGTTATGGTTTTCTACCAAGTTCCTAATCCTATAGCTAGTCATCTCCTATGACGTCTAGGTTCTTGTGTTTTGGTTTGAGGACGATTTTCTTCATCAAAGAACAATTAAGTTCAGTTGTTTTTATAAACATCCTATCATATTGAGGAAGTGCTCAAGAAGAGTCTTAAACATCTTTTCAATATTGCTATAATTGTTTTAAGTCCAAATGAATTTAATTATACAAATGAATTAATCGTCCGAGAATCCAAGTTTTGTTGTTATCTTGCTCAGTGAACTAGGACATTTGAATATCCTATAAGTGAAGTAACACTTCATTTAACATTTTTTTTAGGGGTTATGACAACAAAAGCTTTCGAGGGCAAATTGATGTTCAAATGGTTTGTGATTTAATTTAATTTCAGTTAACGGGTTTAAATTTGGAATAGTGTTCAAGTTGCTTCATATTTATTTTTGAATTTCTTTATGTCTTAGGTGATGTTATCTTTAATTCGAGTTTAATTTAACTTTAATTTAATTTAGTTTGGTTTAGTTTTAATTTTAATTTAATTTGATTTAATTTAATTTAATTTAATTCAATTTAATTTAATATGTTTTAATTTAATTTGATTTAACTTAATTTAATTTAATTTAAATTTTAATTTAATTTAATTTAATATGTTTTAATTTAATTTTATTTAATTTAATTTAATTTAAATTTTAATTTAATTTAATTTAATATGTTTTAATTTAATTTTATTTAATTTAATTTAATTTAAATTTTAATTTTTTTTTTAACTTTAAGATGATTTAATTTAAAGTATTAATTTAATTGAAATTTTAAAAGGGTTTAATTTAAATAATTTAACTTTAATTTAATTTAATGATTAAGTCTTTTAGCATTTTAAATCTTAAATTTGGATTATCATTTTAATTAGGAATTAAATATTATTGAGATGATTAATTTAGGGATTCTTAAATTAAAGAACAAATCTCTTCCTAATAATATCCCTATTTTAATAATTCCAATTTTATTATTCTTCCAAATTTAATCAATTATTTAATTAAAGTTTATTTTAATTATTTTTAAATTGTTTAGTAGGTTTCTACCCTTTAATTATTTAAATTTCAATCATCCAAATCACATTAGGATCAAATATTTTATTCTTTAATTTTATTAAGCCTAAAGTTTTAATTAAAAGTTAAAATTTTAATTACCATTTTACCCTTCAAGCTTTATAATTTCATAACTCACTAAATTGAACTTAAATGAACTTGAAATTTTTATGTGACTTCACTCATATGTCAATAAAGACATGAGAGGGGAAAATGTGATTTTCCTGTATTTAATTTATTTATGTAATTATTTTTGATGGAAAATAGAGATTTCTAAGAAAAATTTAATAATATGACCAAGGGAAAGTTTCTGTCCTTAAGAAAATTATGGGACATCCCTAATGACCAGAGGACCACTTGGACCAATTTTGGTGATTTTTTAAATTATATTATTTTTATTATAATTATTTTGAGTTTTGGAGTATTAATCAATTTAAAAATAAAATAAAGGTTGGAAAATAAATTTTATATTTTTCAAAAATCTCTTTGATATCAAGGAAATCAGAGAATAAATGTTTACAATTTTCTTATTTTTCTTTGATTTATTAGAATTATTTTAGTGGAAATGCTAAAAAATACAGTTTTTTTAATTTTAAAATTACTTTAGGGCATTAAAATTTAATATCTCATCATATAGACCTAAGAAAAATATGGGGTTTATTCCTAAGTGATTAAAATTCAAAATATAACATTTTGGTGAATTTTATTATTTTTGTGATTTTTATTATTTTTTAATTATTAAAATATTAAAATAATACAAAAAATTAACTTTTTTAGAAAATTACAATTTTATTTTTCTTAAATTCCCCTGATATCAGAGAGGCTCCAAAACCAATTTGGTGAATTTTTGAAAAGTATTTTGAAAGTTATGAATTTTTAAAGTTTAAATTGGCTAAATGGCTTAATCAACCCATTTAGTAGGGCTAATCAAGTTCATTTGACTTCAAATTTTTATGATGGATTCCTCTGATCCTAAAGGTCAGTGGAGAATTGATTTCAAGTCAATTGGATGTATGATTAGCTCTAATTAATTAGGAACCTATTTTGGGTGTTTAAGCCAATTAGGGTTATTCAAAGTGGATTAATTCAAAACCTATTTTCCCTAAGTTCCTCTGGTCATAAGAAACATCCTCACATTTTCCTAGAATTTATTTCACAACATGCTAATTATTGGAATTAAAATACTCAAAACATCAACATGAATTTGAAAAATCAATAACTTCTCATAGGGATGGCCTCTAACTTTGGAAAATTCAGGGAATGTTCCTAAATTCAGAGGCTTCAAAAGCCCTATGGTCTCATGTCATGGTGAATTTCCTACATGCATGGAGAATTAAAATAATGCAGAGAGTAAATAAATCATTAAAAATAAAATATTTGATGAAATTAAATGATTTCTTTTCCACATTATTCTCCTCTGTTCACTGAGCAAGAGGGTATTTTTATTTTATTTTTCTGATTTTCCTACACAAAGTTATGCATTTTTGAAGTTTAGGGGAATTATTTTTTATTCCTAATTTTCTATTTATCCACGCGGCGCCACGCCATCCTCGGCAGCTCCGAAATGCCTCGTGTCGCGCTACCATTCGACGCCACCATTTGAGTCAGCAGCCCGGGTCCTGCCTTCCGCGTATCATCTGCTGATCCGACCCGATCTGAGCCGTCCATCCGCGCGTGTATGGAATGAACGACATTCGTTCATCGTCCCCAGCCGTTCTCACCCGAGAGCCGTCCACATTAAAACCTTAAGAACTCACTCATTTCTCAACGAATTTTCGTGTTCTTGTGCCCTATGGATTCGTCTTGAAGAGACAAATACATCTATACGGTGATCATGCATTGAAATTAAATCATTTGAAATGGAGAATCTCCGGAAGCTCGGGATAAAGAGTTAGCTCATACCTTTGCTCGCAGAAGTGTGGCTTCGATCCGAGGGTTCCGTCACCTTCGATTGGGTCCCGACAAGCTCCGGATGAAGTCTCCGGTCCAGTGAATTGCCTAGGTATGATTTCGACCAAGCCCGATCACAAAGCTTGGAGTCCGGAACAGATGGGTGGCCCGGAGAGGGGGCTTTTGCTCGGTGGACCTCTTCCCTCGGTCCGGTGAAGGTGTAGGACCAATCAATTTGAGGATTGATCCACTCGTGGAGAAGTGTCCCGGTTTTGGGTGGAATTTTGGCTGAGAAATTGGGCTCTGTTGGTGGGGATTAGGGAAAATTGTCACCTGGGGATCAACCGCTCTAAGTATGGAGAGTGTTCGGAGCAATTTTGGCGGGGTTTCGGTAAGGTACTGGTTCAGCACCTCTCATGGCCGAGAGGAGGTGAGGTTTAAATAGGAGAGGGTGGAGGGCCTCCCAGGGGGGTTAAAGGCTTGGGATCAACTGCTTAGGTCAAGGGAAGAACAGCCATGATGGCCATTGGGCATGGGGCAGCTCAGCAAGTGGGAATTCCAAACATTGGCTCACATGGGTGCTCTCGGCATGGTGGTTTTCGACGGCTGTGGTGGCTGGCCGGCCAGGGTCAAGTCACCCTCAAGGTCTGGGGGGTCAGGGCTGGGGCTTAGTGCAGTCAATTGGCCAATACCATGTGTAAAGAGCTTGGATTGAAATGGAATGGGGGGAAGGCTATTTTGGGTTCAAATGAGTCAACCCATGACTTTGGGCTAGGTTCACCACCCAAGGCCTGGTTTTGGGCTGAAAAGGATCACTTGGGTCGCCCAAGAGAAAATGGTGTGGTCTCCATCCATGATGAGGTGGCTAAGCATGGTTTAGTGTGTGACATGCTTAAGGTAAAAAAGGGTTTAAGAAGGATTAGGAAAGGGGGCCCTCCTTTTGCCAAATGTGGTAAGGTCACATGTGAGCAACTCACATGGCTTACATGTGGCTTAAGAGTGGCTTCATGGCTTGTCTTTGGCTTGGGGAAAAGCTTGGTCAATTTCATGAAAATGAAATTTGGAAATTTTGGCAATTTAGGGGTGATTTGATGGGATTTGGCATATGGCTTGATTTGGATTTATTTGATGATTGATTTAGGACTTAGAAGATGGTTTTATCAAATAGATGATGATAGAGGATTGTCATGTGGGCTTTGGGCCTTTGAAATTTAGTGAAGGTGGGCTCTTAAAGTGATTTATGGAAGTGGGTTTTGGATTTTAAAAAATGGATTTTATGATGGGAATTTTGCAAAGGATTGGATCCAATAAGTGTTGAATTTAGTTTAGGAATGTTTCATGAATGGTTTGGAATCAATTTGGTGTGATTTGGAGTAGAATTGGTTTGAATTTGGGCTTCTTTGGTGAATGGGCCAATATAGGTCAAATTGGGCTAACTTGGGCCAATGTTGGGCTAGGGTTGAAATTGATGTAAAGTAAACATTGGGAAATGTTTATGAGAGTGTTTCAAAGAAGTTTTGGCTTTGGTTGGGTTTTGATTTTGGGGTTTAGGCTTATTTGGGTTAGGTTTGGGTTTAGGTCAAAATTGGGCCTTTTAGCTTTGGGTTGAATTTGAGTGGGGTTTGGGTCTAAATTTTGGGTAAATCATGTTAGTGTTTTGTTTGTGGGGATGTTAAGGAAGGTTTATAAAAGTTTTAGGATTAATTGGAGTTGAATTGGGTTAGTTTGGGTTAGGTTTGGGTCATGGGTTCAAATTGGGCTTTAAGGTCCAAAATGAAATTGGGTTCAAATGTCAATCAAATTGGACTTGGATTTGGTCTAGGTTGGTGTTGGGAATGTTGAATTGAAGTTTAGAATTGAATTGGACCAGAATTTATGTCAATTGGATAGGTTTGGTTTGACTTTGGATTCACTTTGGGTTAAAATGGATCAAATTGGGGGTTTTGACAAAAGTAGGGTAAATTGACAAAATTGGCCCATGGTGTAGTTGAACAAAATGAAATTGGGAATATTTGGGATTTTTTGAAATTTTCTGGGAATTTTCGGAATTTTTGGATTTTTGGGTCAAGAGGGGTATTTTGGGTATTTGGAGGGTATTGGGAGGTATTTTTGGAATTTTTGGTATTTTTGGCTATGGATGGTCAATTTGAGCGATGTGTGAATGTTTGGGATTGGTCTTGAGAAATTTTGTGTGATTTGGAGATTTTTGAAAAAATTTGGGTAATTTTAAGGGTTTTGGGTAGGCTAGGCGGGTGTAGGGTCCCGGGGGTCAAAAATTAAAAATTTGGAAAAATGAAGATTGAGTAATTGTAAGTGGAATGAAATCATTTTGGTTGAGCCATGAAGCCATATCAAGCCCACATGAGCCATGAAGGGACTCATTTGAGGTATCCACTATGTTGTTCCTAACCTCTTACGCGAGGGCTTAGGGGTTAAGGACCATCCATGTGAATCACCCTTATGAGTCAGGAGGTCAAGTTGGGTATGGGTGTGTTTTTAGGAGGTGTGTGAAAGTGTAGTGTGTAGGCGCAGTGTGTGTGTAAGTCAGCCCCTTCACCAGACCAGGCCACCCAGGGTAGTCCTAAGGCCAAAGAGTCCTATAGGAACTCATCCTTTAAACTTCCACATTTGATTTCAACCCTCTAGGTGATTAGGGGTCTATAGTCAAGTTTGTGGAGTTTGCAGGGAGTTAAGAAGAGGTTTGAATTTCTAAGTTGTGGGTCTCAATTCTAATCCTCTAAGATAGTCAAAGGAAAAGCCTAAGGCTAGATCCTAAGTACTAAAGAGAAGAAGAGAAGACCTCATAAAAAATGAGGTCAACAAATGGACCCCCAATAGGTGTGGTGTGCTAACCAAGCACACCGCGCGTATTGGAGTTGACCGAAAAGATCAATAAAACCAACACAGATGTCCAAGTGACAAACTTAGGACGAAGTAGAAGAATTTCCGCTGGGGAGTGTCAAGTATATCTCTGAGACTGGAGATTCCTGAACTCTCGCTGGGGAAAGGAAAAGGAGGTGAATCCCAAATCACATGACCTGGGGGAATTTCAATTTAGATTTTATTTTGTTTTAGTTTAAGTTTTGATGTGTAAGTTTAGATTTTAGCTTGAGTTTTAATTTAAATTGAAGTTTTGTCAAAATTAATTTGAAGGGATTTGATCTTGAAATGAAAATTGGAATTTTGTGGTTTTAGATGTAACATCTTCAACCTCAAAAGAAAATTGAATTGATCGGATTGAATCATTACAATGAGGAGAGATCTCAGAGCAATGCGGTATTGGATGTAAAATCCTTAACCTCAAGAGTTTAATTTTGATTTATTTCATTGCGATAGGGAAAGAATCCTAAAGCAATGCAGTCTCAGATGTAAAATCCTCAACCCCAAAAGTTTGATTCTGATGTATTTCATTGCGATAAGGAAAGAATCCTAAAGCAATGCAGTCTCGGATGTAAAATCCTCAACCCCAAAAGTTTGATTCTGATGTATTTCATTGCAATAGGGAAAGAATCCTAAAGCAATGCAGTCTCGGATATAAAATCCTCAACCCCAAAAGTTTGAATTTGATGTATTTCATTGCGATAGGGAAAGAATCCTAAAGCAATGCAGTCTCGGATGTAAAATCCTCAACCCCAAGAATTTGAATTTTGATGTATTTCTTTGCGATAGGGAAAGAATCCTAAAGCAATGCAATCTCGGATGTAAGATCCTCGACCCCAAAAGTTTGATTTTGATGTATTTCATTGCGATAGGGAAAGAATCCTGAAGCAATGCAGTCTCGGATGTAAAATCCTTAACCCCAAAAGTTTGATTTTGATGAATTTCATTGCGATAAGGAAAGAATCCTAAAGCAATGCAGTCTCGGATGTAAAATCCTCAACCCCAAAAGTTTGATTTTGATGTATTTCATTGCGATAGGGAAAGAATCCTGAAGCAATGCAGTCTCGGATGTAAAATCCTCAACCCCAAGAATTTGAATTTGATGCAAATGATCTTGTAAAGATCTGTAGTGTTGATTTGAAAGTGTGGAATTTTGGTATTTCGAGAATTTCATGAAAGTTGTAAAAGATTTTTTGGAAAGAAATAAATTAGGAGGGAATATGTAGATGCTACATATCACATTCAAAAGAGTTGATCAGAAGTTGCTGGTTTGGATTGGATGCAATTCCTCGCCATCGGATTCGATCCGTGTCAATGGAATCAAACACTTCCATCCCAGACAAGGGAGAGAGTAGAACGGATTGGATTTCAGATTTGGAAGGTTGAGTTTGAATTTGATTAAGGTTTGATTTGAGATCTGGAAGATTAAATTTAAAATTTGATTGAGAATTGATTTGAGATTTGGAAAGATTGAATTTGAAATTTGATTGAGATTTGATTTGAGATTTGGAAAGATTGAATTTGAAATTTAATTGAGATTTGATTTGAAATCTGGACGGTTGAATTTGAATTTGATTGAGATTTGATTTGAAATTTATGTTCATTTTGTTTGTCTTTTAACGATTCAAATTTATTTTATCATTCATTTAATGTTCATGTGAATTTGGTGTTCATCATTTTTTTTTATTTAGATTTTTAAGAAAAGTTCTCTTTTATTCTATTTGTTTCTTTTCTATTCTTTGTTCGAAGTTCATTTAACTTTAATGGCGTTTCTCAGTCAACTTGCACAAAAGAGGTGAAGGCCAAAAATGTGACATGGTCACTTTCATTCCAATCATGTTAAAGATACATCATACAACTCGATCTGGAATACATCTTATACAATCCATGTATGATCTTTGTCGATCCATCCAAAAAAGGTATCTGTCAGAAATCCACGTCTGAATAGTGAGGTACATGGTCAATAACATCACCTTCCAAGCCATCCTTGGAAAGGATGCCGTATGGATGTACTTTGGAGGTGTGATATTTTCCATGTAACTCACAGCTCGTAAGGGCGGAGGCTCTCTAGCTCCGGGTCTGGCTGGAAGTGGTAGGGTGCTTTCCTGTCATCCATCCTTCTAAAAGTAACTGAGATCCGCTTCACGGGTACTCCCGGTATGCAATGTTTAGCGACATCTGCTCCGTTGCCCTTCAGTATCATGATGGAACCTACCGGTAATGGTATCTTTATCGGCCCTCGGAACTCACCTGGGCCTGCTATCCGGAGGTCAGATCCGAACATGATATTACACTCGTTTAGAAAAGAAACTATGCAAAAAGGTCTGACAAAGTCGTGGTGATCTATGTGCGGGGGTATGCAGTCACCCTGCTTGTAAATATTAATGATGCAACTGTTAGGTATGCAATCTCGGCGCGTACCCTCCATGTTATCATTCTCTTTACCATCCTTTTGATGACTAATGGCATTGGATCCACTCGGCCATGACGGAGTATTCCCGGTGGGTTTCCCTTCCTGTCTTCTGCGAAGTTGTAGCAGCATCCACATTGTATTGTAATTTTACCTTTCCCTGGCATCCATCTCCGGGGTTCCGAGAAAGTATTTTCTCTTAGGCGGCCTGCTCGACCCATTCTTTTCAAATCCCGGATGCAGTCCACGATTTGTCGTTGTTCGTATTCTGAGAACACGTCTGTATGTAGCTCGAGGCCTTCTAGTATATTGATCCTCCTGCCTCTGATTCTCTCGAAGTATTCAAAAGTTTTCTTTTCGACATTCTGCATTCTTTCTAGCTTGTATTCCAGAATAATCTGCAAATGGCGAGGCCTGGTGATGTACTGTGGGATATACGGCTCAATCCCTTCACGTTCTCCTACATACCTCGGCTCCTCAGGGTTGGTGTCCGCCGGGACATCCTCCTGGGTTGCTTCTGCAACAAGGTTATGTATTACTGGTGGCTTTATCTGGTGGCGTGGTAGCCTTCCTTCTTCTGATCTTCTTGAGATTTCCCTGGTCTCTTCTGTTATCCTCGGAGCTGGCCTCCTTCCTTCAGGTACCTGGTGAACTGGCATCCTTGAAGTATACGTACTGGCAGTAGCAGCTACCTCGTCGCGCTGGTCCGCTGCTAGTTTAGTTAACATCTTGCGGATACGGCGATTTTTATTTCTTCGCTGAGTTGCTGTGAGAGTAGCTCTTCGTACTTCCTGAGTTTCTGTGGGCGCGACGCTGACAAGCCTGCCCTCTGCTGTAGCGACTACAGACTTGATTCTCTTGTCTTCTTCAGTGTTTGTTTTCCTTTTCTTGCTGCTGGATTGGTGGCTTGGGCCACCCACTTTCATTACTATCTGATTGGGCAGTTCCTCTCGGTCAACTGGGACCCAGTCACTTTCCTCGTATTGCGAGCCTCGCGGTGCGAAGTCCGAGTCAATCTCTATTATCGCTCCATCTTTCACCCTCTTTTCGTCCGAAGTGCTAAGGCTTACTCCATTTCTAAAGTTCAGGACCAACCGCCCGTTCGACATTTCCCTGCGAAAAGACAAGGAAAAGGATCAGGGGCTGTACTAAGAACAAGAACATTAAGAAAATGTTTATTAAAGACAGTTTTTTTTTATAACTTTTTGTATTTTTAAATTTAACAGGAATGAAGTGGGAAAATATCAGGAAAGAGATTTTGATATGGAAGAGAAAACAAGGAAAACTTTATTATCCTGATTTTATTATTTTTTTTAGCACATTTTTTATTATTTTTGGGTTCGGACCCAGTCATAAGTAATTACTTCGCCCGTGCTTCTAGGGATGAAGAATTCATTCCTTCGAAACATCAGGTAGCATAATACTTCTTCAAGTATCGTCCGTTGATCGGAAGCATATGTCGTTCTCCTTGGCAATTCACTAGCTGGTAGGAGCCTCCTGAGTATACTGCTTCAACCACAAACGGTCCTTCCCAAGTGGGTTCGAATTTTCCTCCTATCTTGTGGTGTGCAAGAATAGGTCTTTTGAGAATGAGAACTAAGTCACCAACTTTGAAGGTTCTTGGGCGGACCAGTTTGTCATGGGCTTGAACCATCTTAGCTTGGTATAGTTCTAAATTTTCTTGTGCTGCAAGTCTTTTCCCTTCCAGGCTTTCCAATTCTTCTAGTCGTAATTTGGCATTCTCTTCTGTCGTGATTTTGTTTGCAAGCTGCAATTCCGAGTGAAGGAAGGCTGGACCTCTAAGGGTAACACTGCCTCGGACCCATACACCGGAGCGTAAGGTGTAGCTTGAGTAGGAGTTCGAAGGTTGTCCGGTAGGCCCATAAGGCTTCTAATAACTTCTCGTGCCAATTTCTCTTATTATCGTCCAAGGTTTTCTTTAAAATTTGAACGAGAGTTTTATTAAAAGCCTCGACAGGCCGTTTGCTCTTGGGTAGTAAATTGTTGAATATCGCCGGTCGATTCCGTGTCTCCCGACAAAATTGTTGATTTGTGTGCTTCGAATGCCGACCCATTATACGAGATGATCCTGCGCGGCACTCCGAAACGGTAGACAACTTGGTTCTTGAAAAGCCGTAGCACGTGGTGTGCTTTCACTTCTCTAAGTGGAGCCGCATCCGCCCACTTGGAAAAGTAATATGTAGCCGCAAGAATGAAGCGATGTCCTTTTGAAGAAGGTGGTTCTATTGGACCCACTATATCTGTGCCCCAACATTCAAATGGCCACGACGCAATTGTCGGATGTAGCACATTTAGAGGTTGGTGTAGAACCACTCTGTGCACTCGGCATTGGTGACAGCTCTTGGCGATTTTCATGCAGTCGGTCATCATCGAGGGCTAGTAGTACCCTAGTCTTTTAATTTTCATTTTCATCTTCTGACCCGACTGGTGAGCGCCACAGAGTCCCGAATGGACCTCTTTAACAATTTCACGGGCCTCGGACCCGCTTAGGTACATTAGCCACATTTGATCGAAAGACCTTCTGTATAATGTGTTGTTTATTAATGCGTAGGACAGAGTTCTTTTCTTGATCTGATGGGCTAGCGACCTATCGTCTGGTAGTTTTCCTGTTTTCGTGGTAGTCATTAATGGTTGTCGCCAATCTTACGTGTTTTCTGTCACTCTTGCAACTGATTCTTCTTCTTTTTCTGACTTGTGTATTGTGTCTATGTCGAGCTGTGATAGGACTCGTCGTCCTTGAACTGACACTTCTACTGACTCATCTTGCAAACAGGCAAATTCTTTTGCAAGGCGAGCTAATGCATCTGCTAAAGCATTTTCTTTTTTGGGAATTTTGTAGATTGTCACATTCGGAATTTGTTCTAACAACTGTATGGCATACTGGAAGTATTGCTCGAGTCCTGGTTTTAAAATTCGCATCTTGTCCGACGATACGTTGAATGATTAACTGCGAATCCCCGTAGATGTTGATGTTTGTTATCCCCATTTGAATAGTTAATTCCAGTCCTGTTATGAGGGCTTCGTATTCTGCTTCGTTGTTTATATACGGCTCTGTCAAGTGGTAGGAGTATCTTAACATCCCCCGCTCCGGTGTTATAAAGATTAATCCGATCCCTGCCTTACCGGGCACAATCACTTGCGATTCTTCGTCTTTGTGTGCTGAAGATGCTCCATCGAAATATAATTCCCAATGTCGATCATCAGGGTCTTCTAGGCTCATTATTTGTTCATCTGGCAAATCGTCATTGAGAGGAGATTCTGCCGGCAAAGGGTGTGCAGCGAGGAAGTCTGCTAAGACTTGTGCCTTTACGGCACGAAGAGGCACGAAAGTTATATCGAATTGCAATAATATCATTGACCATCTGGCAAGTCTGCCGGAAAGCGTTGGACGAGTCATCAAGTATTGCAATGGATTAAATTTCGAGATCAGGTTGACCTTATGAGAAAGCATGTAGTGCCTGAGCTTTTGAGCGGCAAAGATCAGGGCCAAACAGTTCTTTTCAATTGTGGGATACCTTATTTCCATTGGAAGTAAACGACGGCTTAGGTAGTAAAGAGCATTTTCTTTACCCTCATCATTGACCTGGGCTAACAGGGCTCCGAGTGAGTCGTCCCAAGCCGCGGTATAAAGTATCAGCGGTCTACCTGAGACTGGGGCTGCTAAGACAGGAGGTGTCATTAAATATTGCTTAATGTCCTCGAAGGCCTTCGGCATTTCTCTTCCCAAATAAATTTGACGTCCTTTTTAACTAGTGCCGAGAAAGGCTGACACCTACTCGACAAGTTTGAGATAAAGCGTCGAAGATATGCCAGCTTCCCTTGAAAAGATCGTAATTGTTTTAAGGTTTTGGGAGGCGGCATTTCTAAGATAGCTTTAATCTTTTCCAGGTCAATTTCAATTCCACGATGTCAGACAACGAATCCTAAGAATTTCCCGGAGGTGAAGCCGAAGGTGCATTTTAAGGGATTCATCTTAAGGTTAAATTGTCTTAATCGTTTGAAAACAATTCTCAAATCATATAGGTGGTTGTCCTTTACTTTGATTTTGATGACCACATCGTCCACGTAGCATTCGACTTGATTGTGGATGAGATCATCAAAAATTCTTGTCATCGCTCTCTGGTATGTTGCTCCTGCGTTCTTTAGTCCGAATGGCATCACTGTGTAGTAATATTCTCCAATCGGCGTTCTGAATGTTGTAAGTTTTTCATCTTCTTGAGCCATTTTTATCTGGTTGTATCCTGAAGATCCATCCATGAATGAGAATATTTCATGTGTCGAAGCAATGTCGATCATTAATTCTGGGATCGGTAGAGGGAATTCATCCTTTGGGGATGCCTTGTTTAAATCTCTGAAATCCACACAAATTCTGATCTGACCATTCTTCTTCCTAACTGGTACTACATTGGCTAACCAAGTCGGGTATTGTTCTTCGCGGACAAATTTAGCATCTATTAGCTTTTTAACTTCGGCTATGACTTGTTGTTCGATTTCCGGACGCATTCTTCCGGGACCTTGTCCGGCCGGGACGAAGCGAGGATCCACTCCTAACTTATGGACTGCGACCTCTGGAGCAAAACCTGGGATCTCATCGTAGCTCCAAGCAAAACAGTCCTTAAATTCCATTAATAACTTGATTATTTCTTCGGAGTCTTCTTTATTAAGTAAGGAGCTAACAAAGGTAGGTCTAGGCTCTTCTCTAGTACCTAAGTTAACTTCCGTTAACTCATCTATTGTAGATTTAATCTCTTCTTTGAATTCTGGTGGAGCGTCTCCAATTTGTAAATCTTCAAATTCTTCTGTAGTTTCCATGCAGTTCTCATTAGACTCGCAAGTGACAACCAAGCAAAATTCAATATCGTCAATTGATCCTACTATGCCGAATTCGAGACCATGCTTTGAATTGGGTGGACGACCGGAGTTATTCCATAATTTTTCAAAATGTTGTGATTGCCCTTTTGTCCATTATCGAGGTAAGAAACCATGCTGAATTAAATTTTGAACACAGGGAGAGTACAACTCAAAAGGTAATTCTATTAATTCTGATGAAGTCACATCTTCAAATTGTACATTATTTTCAGTTTTGGAGGAAGGAGCACCACGGTAGAATTTGATGGGCTTTGCACCGCCGCTACGTACCTCTTTGACCACCATACCCTCGATCTTATTAGAATGGATCGGGGTCGGGGTCATAGTATGTACATAGTGGTTAATCTTCTCGTACATCGATTTATATTCTTCATTCTTTTCATCTTCGAGCGGGATCCCGAATTGCGGCTTCTTCCGAGCTTATTGTCGTTGCTTCTTCTTTGATCTCTTTTTCTTCTTCGAATTGTCTTCCCAATCAACATTGATGGTTGGTTTCCTCCGTCCAACTGTCCTAACGTCTCTGCCACGACCTCGTCCCCGGCCTCAACCTCGGATGCGAGTTGTGGAGAAACCTTCACCATCTCGCCGTAAGGGAGTGGTGAGTGACTGTTGGACTAGAACTTCAAGTTCTTCTTCATTCTGAATACCCTTTGCTTCATTCGTTATGGTATCTCTGGAAAAGATTGTTTTCTTCGGAGGTGCATAATAAGTTGCATCTTCATGGATTCCAATTTCATGTACGGAGAATGGTTGTAAGTCACCTTTGATGCACTGTTCCCCTCCATCGTAGTATTTGATGCACTGATGTAGAGATGATGGTACCATCCTGTTTTCATGTATCCATGGTCGGCCCAAGTAGAGCGTTAAACGACGTTTCGAATCAATTATGTGAAATTTCGCGGTTGTCTTTGCTAAGTCACCGATTTTCATTAGCGAGTGTTATTGATCCGAGGGCTCTATCTCCTTTCGGTTGAATCCTCTTAATAACATTTTGTCACGCTTCAAGCTCGCGAGCATCAATTTCCAAATATGCTAGCGTTCGAAGATTCATTATGTTGATTGATGCTCCTGGATCCACCAATACTCTGGAGAGTGTAAACTTCCCTATTGTAACTGAAATGTACAACGGTCGGTTGTGGTCTGCTGTCCCAAGTAGTAGGTCATTGTCCAGTGAAGGTGACACCTCGTCGTTCCTTTAACGAACAAACCTCTTCTAAGGAATCTCCGACCATTTTAGCTAAGCAAATTTCGGATCAAGTAAGGCTTTGATCAGAGCTTCTCTCATCTCCTTTGATAAGATGAGAGCATCGTAGATGCTCAGTTTGGCCGGTAGTTTCCTAAGATGGGCTAGCACGTTGTAGTCCACTTTATTTTCATGTGTCTCAATTTCTTCCCAAATGGGTATTTCTTCTGTCGGGGTTGGTTCTTCCTGAACAACCACCTTCTTTCCTTTGTCCTTTGGACCCATTCTCGGAGGTAGAACTCTTCCACTTCTTAAGTTAACTTCTGTAATTTCTTCTGAATCTAGTATTGAGTTTGCTGGTGTCTCCTCTTAAATCGGAATGACAGGTTCTTCTGGATTAGCTTCGGAGTCTGAAGGCTCTAACTCTATTGTGACTGGAGCTCCTCGAAACTCGCAAATAGATTCGTTGCTTGTTGAACTCTCGTAGCCTCCTTGATGGATGTCTTCTTCGTCATTGTGATCATCGAGATTGTGTATGATTTGAGAATTGTCATTTGTATCGAAATCGATGTCCGGATTGTCGCTAGTTACGTAATCATTAGAAACAGTCAAAACGTAGCCAACGCCATAACCCTTATCATTATAAGATCCCACCGGAGTGAGCAGATAATCATACAGAGTCAGAGGTTCGAGGGATTTCTCCCCCGAATCGAAAACAACTCTCCTAGGATAAGCAGCCCCTAGTCTAGCCTTAAGAGCCTCAGTCTTCTCTTTTTCGTAGATTTTCTTCTTCTCTTCAATTGTCTCTTGTTGAGGTGGTTCTTCTATCCCAAGTGATAGTGTCGACTTAACAGGTTTAGAACTCTGAATTGAGGCTCGCACCGAAGTGATTTGGATGTAATCCAAAATCTTTTTCGAAGACCTTGTCCAAGCGATAGCCCATCCATCATCGGTCGCATAGGGGTCTATCGGCACAATGAGATCCGTCGAGATAACATTGACGGAACCTCCTTTCTGGGGTTCCTTCATGTACTCCTTCGGGATCGTTATTTTCCCTTTCTGAAGATTTTCGTTGAGCCAACTTTTGAAGGTAATACAATCTTCTTTCTTGTGTCCAAGCATCCGGTGGTAAGGGCAAAAGTTGGGATCACCTTTCTTGTTGACTTCTTCTGGTCTCTTAGGTTCTGGCAGTTGGAAATCTGAAGTCTTCATCAGACTGCAGAACATTTTCGGCACTGCCTCATTCTTGAACGGATACTCCCTACTCAGAAGCTCCCTTAACGTACGTTGCGGACGAGGCGGTTGTTGATACTGTGGAGATGACTGATAGCTGGGTCGAGGTTGATGGTAATTCTGTTGAGGTTGTTGCGGCCGTTCTGAATATATTTGTATCGGTTGCTTGCCTTTGTCGACTGCTGCAACGATCCCAGACTTCTTTTCAAAAGTTTTCACCGGCTTCTGTTTGTCTGTTTTGTTAGTGAAACTTAATTGCTTCGCCTCCTCTTGCAAGCTTCCGTCCTTGCTTAACAACTTCTCAAAAGTCTTAATAGTAAATCCCTTGAGGAGAAGTGCTATCGGGCCATGAATGATCTTCAGTAAAATGCCGATCGCATGCTCGTTCTTGTAGTTCGTGGCTCACACTTCATACTTAGGTTCCTCCATCGAAGTATGTAGTCCACCAATGTTTCGTTGGGTTTCTGCTTCTCTACCACTAAATCACCTATAGTGATGTGGTGCTGAGCTCTGGCAAATTGCTTAATGAAGAGGTTCTCTAGTTCTGAAAATGTCTTCACCGAACCGTTCGGTAATTCTGCATACCAATCAAAGGCGATCCCTGATAGGCTGCTGACAAATTGTCTGAAGAGTAAGGCATCACTTCCACCGGCATTGCAACAACTGGCACGAAAATGTGCAACATGCTGCCGAGGGTTTCCGGTTCCATCAAAGGTCTTGAACAGAGGTGGTACAAAGCCTTTCGGATATTGGACAGCGTCAAATTCTTCGGGGTAAGGTCTACCCGTCCGAATGGATGTCCCGCTCTTTGATTGTGCCAAGGCTTCTCGCACCTGCTGTTCCACCATGCTCTTGATATCCTTTTCCGGAATCATGCTTTGTGTTGCATCCTTTTTTAATTGATCATCCCCGTTGACGGATGTAATCTCCTTTCCTCTGTCTACAATGTGAATGACTTCTAGGGGTGTTTCTCTTTGGGGTTGAACTTGATTCTGGAGAGTGGCTAGGGCTACGCCCATCTCTTCCATCCTTTTGCCATTTGGGCGATCGTATCATCTTTCTCTTGAAGTCGCCTCCTCATTACTTCCGGCTCCTCTCTTCTCGCGGCCGCGGGAGCACCTTGTAAAGCTGACGAAGCTCGTGTTTCAACCATGTTAATTTCTGCATATTCATCATCCATGAACTCTGACGAATCAATCTCATCTCCGAATTTCTTTTCTCTTTCCCTTGCTAATCGCCGAATATCGGTTCTTAGCTTTTCCATAGCATCTTCTAGTGGTCTTTTCTATACATCCTTGCAGTTGTCATGTGATAACTCGTCGGGTTTCCTTCTCATGAGTCCCCTTTACTTGCAGTAGCACTTTTTCGGATTCAAGTCTCCTGACGAGACTTTCCTTCTCAGGCTGTTGTTTCAATCATAATTGTCCAGTAGTGGGACGCCATACCATCCTTCTAGAAGGAGAAGGTCTAGGACTGGATGGTTTATCAGTCAAATGCTGGAAGGTGGTATCCTCCCTAATCTGTAGTCCTGAAACAACGACAGGTGGACTAGCTTTCATTCTCTTATTTGGCTTTTCTGCAACGATAGCAGGTTCTACTCGAAGGCCCAAGACAGGATTTGACTTGTACCCGCCCTATCCTTCTTAAAATTTCTGATACACGGCTCCTTTCCTTCTTTGCTAACTTCTCTATCAAAGTTTGCAGTCGAGCAAATGGCGTAGTTCTGGCCCTTTTCTTACGACTATCGTTGTAATATATGGGCTGAGGCACTGCGGCAGCAATCTTGCGAACATTTTCTTCATCCTCTGCAGCTGAGAGGGGATGGAACCTGCTCCCTGCCAAAAGTGGTATGTATTCAGGCAGCGGTGTATACTCGGGCGAGTTCGGGATTTCCTCCAGAAAGCAACTTCGGCAGCTCTAGCTTCTCTAGCGATCCTTCTACTTCGTTCCTTCTCCGAGTCCGTGTCGGCGATGGAATTCTCGAGCCGGACCCGATTTCAAAAACGAAGGTTTCACGAGAAGGTCCGTACCCTCCACGGTAACAGGTTCACCATAGTTCGAATTTCCTTCCCTTTAGTTTGGCGAGAGCCGGGGTAGGTGCGAGACAACTAGACCGGTGGGGGTAGCAACAACGATCCTTCGTGGACGAGCAGTACTCCTCTCAGTTGGAATCTTTTGCAGAGGAGGGAATTCGTGAGTTGACTTGAGGTTGAACTCAATCAACAGCTTCTTAGTTTCTGGTACTTTGCTTGTGAGCGAAAATAGAGTGACGTCGGGGATTTTGATGTCGGTGTCCCCGAATCCTTGTCTGAATCGAATAATTCCATTATCAGGCAGTTCATCCTTGAACACGGCCAGGTCGAGTCCGTTGACGAAGGAGAAGATCAGTTTTTGGGTTTCCATTTCTGCAGGGTAGATTCCAAGTGTTAGTCCCTGAATCGTGCTTCTTCTTGTCGTAAAACTTATGACGAAAAAGAAAGAGTCCAAACACATTTCTGTTTATCTTAGTGTATTTGTGGTATTAAAGGAAAATTGTCTTTTCAGAAAGATTTGTTCGTTAGGGAGGAGAATTATTAAAAGAAGGAGAGTTGTAGGAAGAGTAAAAGGAATTGATTAGGAACTGGAAAAGGAAGAGAAAGTCTTGTAGAAACTTCTCGACCCGCAAGACCGCTCCTAAACTAATACCTATTGGGGGTCCACCCTAACTCAGAAATGAGGTAAAAGGATCTCGGAACCTCTCTGTTTAGGGGTGTCTAAACAGTGGCTCCTAAATCCGAGAGAATGTTGGCTATACTTGTTCAAGGTAGAAATGAACATAGTATTCCAACGGAAGGAAGGGTAGTTTGATCCACTAGGAACATGGATACACTACCGATGTTTGAAAGCAGAACTATCTGATTAAAAATGGAGAGAGAAATTTTCCCCAGCGAAGTCGCCAGAAATATGTCGGCATTATTTTCAGGTTGTGTGTTTTATTTTGAAAAGGGGGTCGCCTAACAGAAATTGTCGGCAAATTTTAGATTTTAAACTTAATTTAAATATATATATATATAATTTAGAAAGTAGTATTTGATTTTGAAAATAATTTTAAATTTAAAAATTTTAAGATATGAAATCAAACCGATCTCACATCCCAAATAGTTTATATAAACGAGCACCGTATCACAAATTGTGTATCTATCTCGAAGAATAGACGCATTGTTTGGTGATGGGAATCGATTAAATAAACTAGAAGATTTGTGACATCCGTTTGGTCTGCGAACCAATTTTATAAGCCGACAAATTCCCCTGCTTAATATGAAAGCATTAAATAGGGTTTATATTACCTGAGTTCTTAAAATTCCCTATAAGGGCAAGCCCCTATAGTTAATTTCATCTTAAGTGACGGGAATCACCTAAGAAAAATCTCGATAATAATCAGTAATTCTGCTCTCAAGAATTTTAAAGTTTAAGTTTTCAAAGGATTGAATTTTGGAATTTCAATAGGGAATGGATCAAATTTGGAACATTTTGTTTTGGGAATTCAAAGGAACAAAAGTAGGAGAGATCACAGATTTGAAGCAAACTTCGGTAATTTCTCAACTATCCTATTGTTTGGCTTGGATTTAGGAAAGCACAAATGTTTATTTAATGTTTTAATCTTGCCAATTTTAATTAATTTGGACTTATATTTGTATGGTAAAATCACACAAATAGCCTTGAAGATGTGAGGGTTTATGTCGTATCGGACGACTACCTTAGAATCCTAAAACCGGTTAGGGCTTAATTTGCAATGCAAATGCCTAACAAAAGGTTGAGGATTTATGTTGCACTAGGCAAACTACCGCGAAGTCCTATGGCTTGGTTATTTAATTCTAAGAAAGGTTTTGCTGATGTAGATTCGAGTTTTGCTGATGACGATGGTCGTGCAGCCCACCATGCTCCGAGCTCCTTGTTGTTGCAGAGGTTTAGTTTTAGAAGTCATAAATCAAAGGATGAGAGAAGTGTTTTGGTTTAGAGAAAATCTTAATTTCCAAGTGTTTTTTTATGTTTTATTTAAAACAAATCTTAAAGTTGATTATAGCAACACCGGTTAAGATCCCACGCTTTCATCCTTCCGGCATCGTTATTTTTATCGGATTCACTTAGTCCAGATGAATTTGCTAAACTCAACTGAATGAGTTCCACACTTTCATTTAGACCGTGGGAAATCCCGTTAGCAACACGTAGGTTACATCATCCGAGGTATTCCCGATCATCCAACAAGACGTTTTAATTTAGTTGTAATTATAGTTTTGTGTTCGTTTGTGATTAAATTTTGAGTTGTTTTATATTTTGAAATGTTGTGGCGGTGAATTTTATCTTGTAATGACTTTTAATTTAGTTTTGGTTTCAGTTTTAGGGACTATCCTAAAGGTGTGGGTTTTCATGCAACTGTTGTTTATCATGCAAGAAAAGTAAGTGCGATGCGATTAAATAAATTGCAACAAGGTAAATTGCAATAAAATAAAAGCATACCTGGAGGGTCTTCCCGTCATCCCAAGCTGCACTTAAACACAATTTAGAATATTTAAGCATTTAGAACAAGTTCCTAGGTAAAACTAGGGGAAGTGTTATGGTTTTCTACCAAGTTCCTAATCCTATAGCTAGTCATCTCCTATGACATCTAGGTTCTTGTGTTTTGGTTTGAGGATGATTTTTTTCATCAAAGAACAATTAAGTTGAGTTGTTCTTATAAACATCCTATCATATTGAGGAAGTGCTCAAGAAGAGTCTTAAACATCTTTTCAATATTGCTAGAATTGTTTTAAGTCCAAATGAATTTAATTATACAAATGAATTAATCGTCCGAGAATCCAAGTTTTGTTCTTATCTTGCTCAGTGAACTAGGACATTTGAATATCCTATAAGTGAAGTAACACTTCATTTAACATTCCGTTTAGGGGTTATGACAACAAAAGCTTTCGAGGGCAAATTGATGTTCAAATGGTTTCTGATTTAATTTAATTTCAGTTAACGGGTTTAAATTTGGAATAGTGTTCAAGTTGCTTCATATTTATTTTTGAATTTCTTTATGTCTTAGGTGATGTTATCTTTAATTCAGTTTAATTTAACTTTAATTTAATTTAGTTTGGTTTAGTTTTAATTTTAATTTAATTTGATTTGATTTAATTTAATTTAATTTTATTTAATTTAATTTAATTTAATTTAATATGTTTTAATTTAATTTGATTTAACTTAATTTAATTTAATTTAATTTAATTTAATTTAATTTGTTTTAATTTAATTTAATTTAATTTAATTTAATTTAATTTAATTTAATTTAATATGTTTTAATTTAATTTAATTTAATTTAATTTAATTTAATTTTTAATTTAATTTTATTTTTAACTTTAAGTTGATTTAATTTAAAGTATTAATTTAATTGAAATTTTAAAAGGGTTTAATTTAAATAATTTAACTTTAATTTAATTTAATGATTAAGTCTTTTAGCATTTTAAATCTTAAATTTGGATTATCATTTTAATTAGGAATTAAATATTATTAAGATGATTAATTTAGGGATTCTTAAATTAAAGAACAAATCTCTTCCTAATAATATCCCTATTTTAATAATTCCAATTTTATTATTCTTCCAAATTTAATCAATTATTTAATTAAAGTTTATTTTAATTATTTTTAAATTGTTTAGTAGGTTTCTACCCTTTAATTATTTAAATTTCAATCATCCAAATCAGATTAGGATCAAATATTTTATTCTTTAATTTTATTAAGCCTAAAGTTTTAATTAAAGGTTAAAATTTTAATTACCATTTTGCCCTTCAAGCTTAATAATTTCATAACTCACTAAATTGAACTTAAATGAACTTGAAATTTTTATGTGAGTTCACTCATATGTCAATAAAGACATGAGAGGGGAAAATGTGATTTTCCTGTATTTAATTTATTTATGTAATTATTTTTGATGGAAAATAGATATTTCCAAGGAAAAATTAATAATATGACCAAGGGAAAGTTTTCGTCTTTAAGAAAATTATGGGACATCCCTAATGACTAGAGGACCACTTGGACCAATTTTGGTGATTTTTTGAATTATATTCTTTTTATTATAATTATTTTGAGTTTTGGAGTATTAATCAATTTAAAAATAAAATAAAAGTTGCAAAATAAATTTTATATTTTTCAAAAATCTCTCTAATATCAAGGAAATCAGAGAATTAATTTTTACAATTTTCTGATTTTTCTTTGATTTATTAGAATTATTTTAGTGGAAATGCTAAAAAATACATTTTTTTAATTTTAAAATTACCTTAGGGCTTTAAAATTTAATATCTCATCATATAGACCTAAGAAAAATATGGGGTGTGTTCCTAAGTGATTAAAATTCAAAATATAACATTTTGGTGAATTTTATTATTTTTGTGATTTTTATTATTTTTTAATTATTAAAATATTAAAATAATACAAAAAATCAACTTTTTTAGAAAATTACAATTTTATTTTTCTTAAATTCCCCTGATATCAGAGAGGCTCCAAAATTAATTTGGTGAATTTTTTAAAAGTATTTTGAAAGTTATGAATTTTTAAAGTTTAAATTGGCTAAATGGCTTAATCAACCTATTTAGTAGGGCTAATCAAGTCCATTTGACTTCAAATTTTTATGATGGATTCCTCTAATCCTAAAGGTCAGTGGAGAATTTATTTTAAGTCAATTGGATGTATGATTAGCTCTAATTAATTAGGAACCTATTTTGGGTGTTTAAGCCAATTAGGGTTATTCCAAGTGGATTAATTCAAAACCTATTTTTCCTAGGTTCCTCTGGTCATAAGAAACATCCTCAAATTTTCCTAGAATTTATTTCAGAACATGCTAATTATTGGAATTAAAATACTCAAAACAGCAACATGAATTTGAAAAATCAATAACTTCTCATAGAATGGCCTCGACTTTGGAAAATTCGTGGAATGTTCCCAAATTCAGAGGCTTCAAAAGCCCTATGGTCTCATGCCATGGTGAATTTCCTATATGCATGGAGAATTAAAACAATGCAGAGAGTAAATAAATCATTAAAAATAAAATATTTGATGAAATTAAATGATTTCTTTTCCACATTATTCTCCTCTGTTCACTGAGCAAGTGGGTATTTTTATTTTATTTTTCTGATTTTCCTACACCAAGTTATGCATTTTTGAAGTTTAGGGGAATTAAATAAATCAAAAATACGCTAATTTTCTATTTATCCACGCGGTGCCACGCCATCCTCGGCAGCTCCGAAATGCCGCGTGTCGCGCTACCATTCGACGCCGCCGTTTGAGTCAGCAGCCCCGGTCCCACCTTCCCCGTATCATATGCTGATCTGACCCGATCTGAGCCGTCCATCCGCGCTTCTATGGAATGAACGGCATCCGTTCATCGTCCCCAGCCGTTCTCACCCTAGAGCCGTCCACACTAAAACCCGAAGAACTCACTCATTTCTCAACGAATTTTCGTGTTCTTGTGCCCTATGGATTCATCTTAAAGAGACGAATACATCTATACAGTGATCATGCATTGAAATTAAATCATTTGAAATGGAGAATCTCCAGAAGCTCGGGATAAAGAGTTAGCTCATACCTTTCCTCAGAGAAGTGTGGCTTCAATCTGAGGGTTGTGTCACCTTCGATTGGGTCCCAGCAATCTCCAGATGAAGTCTCCTGGTCCAGTGAATTGCCTGAGTATGATTTCGACTAAGCCCGATCACAAAGCTTGGAGTCTGGAACAGATGGGTGGCCTGGAGAGGGGGCTTTTGCTGGTGGACCTCTTCCCTTGGTCTGGTGAAGGTGTAGGACCAATCAATTTGAGGATTGATCCACTGTGGAGAAGTGTCCTGGTTTTGGGTGGAATTTTGGCTAAGAAATTGGGCTCTGTTGGTGGGGATTAGGGCAAATTGTCACTGGGGATCAACTGCTCTAAGTATGGAGAGTGTTCTGGAGCAATTTTGGCAGGGTTTCAGTAAGGTCTGGTTCAGCACCTCTCATGGCCGAGAGGAGGTGAGGTTTAAATAGGAGAGGGCGGAGGGCCTCCCAGGGGGGTTAAAGGCTTGGGATCAGCTGCTTAGGTCAAGGGAAGAACAACCATGATGGCCATTGGGCATGGGGCAGCTCAGCAAGTGGGAATTCCATACTTTGGCTCACATGGGTGCTCTCGGCCTGGTGGTTTTTGCCGGCTGTGGTGGCTGGCCGGCCAGGGTCAAGTCACCCTAAAGGTCAGGGAGGTCAGGGCTGGGGCTTAGTGCAGTCAATTGGCCAATGCCATGTGTAAAGATCTTGGATTGAAATGGAATGGGGGAAGGCTATTTTGGGTTCAAATGAGTCAACCCATGATTTTGGGCTAGGTTCACCACCCAAGGCCTGGTTTTGGGCTGAAAAGGATCACTTGGGTCAGCCAAGAGAAAATGGTGTGGTCTCCATCCATGATGTGGTGGCTAAGCATTGTTTAGTGTGTGACATGCTTAAGGTAAAAAAGGGTTTAAGGAGGATTAGGAAAGGGGGCCCTCCTTTTTCCAAATGTGGTAAGGTCACATGTGAGGAACTCACATGGCTTACATGTGGCTTAAGAGTGGCTTCATGGCTTGTCTTTGGCTTGGGGAAAAGCTTGGTCAATTTCATGAAAATGGAATTTGGAAATTTTGGCAATTTAGGGGTGATTTGATGGGATTTGGCATATGGCTTGATTTGGATTTATTTGATTATTGATTTAGGACTTAGGAGATGGTTTTATCAAATAGATGATGATAGAGGATTGTCATGTGGGCTTTGGGCCTTTGAAATTTAGTGAAGGTGGGCTCTTAAAGTGATTTATGGAAGTGGGTTTTGGATTTTAAAAAATGGATTTTATGATGGGAATTTTGCAAAGGATTGGATCCAATAAGTGTTGAATTTAGTTTAGGAATGTTTCATGAATGGTTTGGAATCAATTTTGTGTGATTTGGAGTAGAATTGGTTTGAATTTGGGCTTCTTTGGTGAATGGGCCAATATAGGTCAAATTGGGCTAACTTGGGCCAATGTTGGGCTAGGGTTGAAATTGATGTAAAATAAATGTTTGGAAATGTTTATGGGAGTGTTTCAAAGAAGTTTTGGCTTTGTTTGGGTTTTGATTTTTGGGTTTGGGCTTATTTGGGTTAGGTTTGGGTTTAGGTCAAAATTGGGCCTTTTATCTTTAGGTTGAATTTGAGTGGGGTTTGGGTCTAAATTTTGGGTAAATCATGTTAGAGTTTTGTTTGTGGGGATTTTAAGGAAGGTTTAGAAAAGGTTTGGGATTACTTGGAGTTGAATTGGGTTAGTTTGGGTTAGGTTTGGGTCATGGGTTCAAATTGGGCTTTAAGGTCCAAAATGAATTTGGGTTCAAATGTCAATCAAATTGGACTTGGATTTAGTCTATATTGGTGTTGGGAATGTTGAATTGAAGTTTAGAATTGAATTGGACCAGAATTTGGGTCAATTGGATAGGTTTGGTTTGACATTGGGTTCACTTTGGGTTAAAATGGATCAAATTGGGGGTTTTGACAAAAGTAGGGTAAATTGAAAAAATTGGCCCATGGTGTAGTTGAACAAAATGAAATTGGGAATATTTAGGATTTTCTGGAATTTTCTGGGAATTTTCTGAATTTTTTGATTTTTGGGTCAAGAGGGGTATTTTGGGTATTTGGAGGGTATTGGGAGGTATTTTTGGAATTTTTGGTATTTTTGGCTATGGATGGTCAATTTGAGTGATGTGTGAATGTTTGGGATTGTTCTTGAGGAATTTTGGGTGATTTAGAGATTTTTGGAAAAATTTGGGTAATTTTAAGGGTTTTGGGTAGGCTAGGCGGGTGTAGGGTCCCGAGGGTCAAAAATTGAAAATTTGGAAAAATGAAGATTGAGCTCCGACAAACCGTTTCACGAAGAGATTTTCCAATTCTGTAAATGTCTTTACCGAACCGTTTGGTAACTCTGCATACCAATCGAAGGCGATCCCTGACAGGCTGCTGACGAATTGTCGGAAGAGTAAAGCGTCACTTCCACCGGCGTTACAACAACTAGCACGAAAATGTGCAACATGCTGTCGAGGATTTTCGGTACCATCAAAAGTCTTGAACAGAGGTTGTACGAAGCATTTTGGGTATTGTACTGCATCAAATTCTTTGGGGTAAGGTCTACCCGTCTGAATAGATGCTCCGTTCTTAGAGCGTGCTAAGGCTTCTCGCACCTGCTGTTCCACCATGTTTTTGATGTCCTTCTCTGGAATCCTGTTATGAGTAGAATCCTTCTTTGGCTGATCGTCTCCGTTAAAGGATGTAATCTCTTTTCCTCCGTCTGTAATATGAATAACTTTTGGAGGTGTTTCTCGTTGGGGTTGAACCTGACTCTGAAGAGTGGCTAGAGCTGCAGCCATCTCTTCCATCCTTTTTGCCATTTGAGAGATAGTATCATCTTTTTTCTCGAATTTGTGCTCTTAATGCTTCCGGTTCATCTCTTTCCGCAGCTGCTGGGGCACCTTACGAAGCTGGCGATGCTCGTGTCTCAACCATGTTGATCTCCACATATTCGTCCATGAACTCCGACGAGTCAACTTCATCTCCTAACTTTTCTTCTCTTTCTCTTGATAATCATTGAATGTCAGTTCTTAGCTTTTCCATAGCATCCACCAATGGTCTTTTTCGTGCAGTTTCACAGTTGTCTCGTGACGGTTGTTGAACTTCCTTTCCGGGAGTCCCCTTTATTGCAGTAGCACTTTCTTCTGACTCGAGTCTTCTGATGAGACTTTCCTTTTCTGGTCATTGTTTTGGTCTTAATTGACCGGTAGTAGGGCGCCATACCATCCTTCTAGTAGCAGAAGGCCTAGGACCGGATGGTTTGTCGGTTGAATGCTGGAAGGTGGTATCCTCCCTGATTTGTAATCCTGAAATAATAACAGGTGGGCTGGCTTTCATCTTTTTATTCGGTTTCTCTGCGGTGCTAACGGGTTCTATTCGCGGCCCAAGATGGGACTTGGCTGACACCCGCCCTATTCTTCTTAAAATCTCTGTTACAGGACATTTCTCTTTCTTTGCTAACTTCTCTATCACAGTCTGTAGTCGGGCAAATGGTGTAGTCCTAGCCCTTTTCTTTCGGCTGTCACTATAGTATGCGGGTCGAGGTAATGTAGAAGCAATCTCGCGGACATTTTCCTCGTCAGCTGTGGCGGAGAGGGGATGGAATCTACTTCCTTCCAAAAGCAGTGTGTATTCAGGCAATGGTATATACTCAGGTAGTGGTGTATATTTAGGGATTTCTTCCAAGAAAGCAACTTCGGCGGCTACGGCCTTTCCGGCGATCTTTACGCCTCTATTTCTTCTCTCGAGTCCGTGTTAGGGGTGTAACCCTTGAGCTGGACCCAATTTCGAAAACAGAAGGTCTTGCACGGAAGTCTGTACCCTCCACGGTAACATGTTCGTTACAAATTTGAACTTTCTTCCCCTTTAGTTTGGCGGAAGCCGGGGTAGGTGCAGAGACGACTAGACCGGTGGGGGTAGAGACAACAGTCCTTCTACGAACAGTAGTATTCCTCTCAGCTAGAACCCTTAGCAGGGGAGGGAACTCTTGGGCTGACTTCAGGTTGAATTCAATCAAAAGGTCTTTCAGTTTTAGATACTTTGTCTGTAAGTGTGAAAAGGGTAACGTCAGTGATCTTGACATTTGTGTTCTCGAATCCTTGTCAAAAACGGATGATCCCATTGTTGGGCAGCTCATCCTTGTAAACAGCGAAGTCCAGTCCATTGGTGAAGGAGAAAATCAGCTTTGGGGTAGACATTTTCTGCAAGGTAGATTCTGATTGTCAGTCCCAAGTTATGCTTCTTCTCATCGGGACGAAAAGAAAGGAATCGAAAAGAGTCTGAACACATGTTTGTTCATATTTTTATAAAAAGGAGTTATAATTTAAAAGATTCGTTCATTAGAGGATTTGTTTATTAGGAACGGAATGTTCAAACGTGTAAAGAAGGTAAGGAATCCAATTCATAATTGGGAATGAAGAGAAAGTCTTATGCAAGACTTCTCGACTCGAAGGACTGCTCCTAAACTAACACCTATTGGGGGTCCAGCCCACCTCAGAAAAGAGGTAAAAGGATCTCGGAACCTCTCCGTTTAGGGGTGTCTAAACAGTGGCTTCTAAATCCGAGAGGAGTTGGCTATACTCATTCAAGACAGAAATGAACGGGGGTATTCCAACGGAAGAATGGTAGTCTTGGTCCACTAGGGGCATGGGCTCACTACCGATTTATGAAAGCAAAGTTATTTGATCAAAATGGAGAGAGGAACTATTCCCCAGCGGAGTCACCAAAAGTTGTCAGCATATTTTTAGGTTGAGTGTTGTATTTTTAAAAAGAGGTCGCCTACAGAAATTGTCGGCGAACTTTTAATTTAATTTAAATAAATAATTTGAAAAGTAGTATTTGATTTTGAAAATAATTTTAAATTTGAAAATTTTAAGATATGAAATTAAACCGATCTCACATCCCGAATAGTTTATATAAACAAGCACCGCACCACAAACTCGTATATCTATCCCGGAGAGTAGACACACTTGCTTGATGATGGGGCTCGGTTAAATAAACTAGAAGATTTGTGACATCCGTTTGGTCTACTAACCAATTTTATAAGCCGACAAGTTCCCCGCTTAATATAAATGAATTAAGCGAGGTTTATATTACTCGGGTTCTTAAAGTTCCCTATAAGGGCAAGCCCCTATAGTTAATTACATCTTAAATGAAGTGAATCATTTAAGAATACTCTCGATAATGATCAGTGGTTTTTCTCTCAAGAATTTCAAAGTTTAAGGTTTTCAAAGGATTGGATTTTGGAAATTTCAACAGGGAATGGATCAAATTTAGAACAGTTATTTTCAGGAGTCCAATGGAAGAGGAGTAGGAGAAGCTGAAGATCCAAGAAGAATCTTGGCAACTTCCTAAACTATCCTATTGTTTGGCTCAGAATTAAGAAAATCCTAATATTATATGATATTTCAATCTTGCCAATTTTAATTAATTTGGACTTATATTTGTATGATAAAATCATACAAATAGCCTTGAAGATATGAGGGTTTATGTCGTACTAAACGACTACCTCGTAAGTCCTAAGACCGGTTAGGGCTTAATTTACATGACACGATCATGCAAATGCCTAACGGAGAGTTGAGGATTTATGTTGCAGTAAGCAAACTACCTCGAAATCCTATGGCTTTGTTATTTAATTCTAAGAAAGTTTTTCTGAAGTAGACTCAGGTTTTGCTGATGACGATGGCCGTGCTGCCCACCATGCTCCGAGCTCCTTGTTGTTGCAGAGGTTTAGTTTTAAAAGATTGTAATCAAAAGAGAAGAGAAGAGTTTGGTTTTAGGAATCTTAAAGTCCAAGTGTTTTTAGTGTTTTAGTTAAAACAAATCTTAAAGTTATTAGAACAGAACCGATTAAGATCCCACGGTTTCGTCATCCCGGCACCGTTATTTTCATTGAATTCACTTAGTACAGATGAATTTGCTAAACTTAACTGAATGAGTTCCACACTTTCATTTAGACCGTGGGAAATCCCGTTAGCAACACATGGGTTACATCATCCGAGGTATTCCCGATCATTCAACGAGACGTTTTAATTTAGTTGCAATTGTAGTTTTGTGTTCTGTTTGTGATTAAATTTTGAGTTGTTTTTATATTTTGAAATGTTGTGGCGGTGATTTTTATCTTGCAGTAACTTTTAATTTAGTTTTGGTTTCAATTCAGGTACTATCCTAATGGTTTTGGTTTTCATGCAACAGTTGTTTATCATGCAAGAAAAGAAAAGTAACAGTGCATGTAAGTAAATTGCAGTAAATTGCAACAAAATAAAAGTGTACCTGAAGGGTCTTCCAGTCATCCCAAGCTGCACTTAAAACACATGTTAAGGCATTTAAATGTTTCATCAAGTACCAAGGTAAAGATAAGGGAAAGGTTTTGGTTGTCTAGCAAAGTCCTAATCCTATAACTAGTCATCTCCTATGACGTCTAGGTTCTTGTGTTTTGGTTTAAGGACGATTTTCTTCATCAAAGAACAATTAAGTTCAATTGTTCTTATAAACATCCTATCATATTGAGGAAGTGCTTAAGACGAGTCTTAAACATCTTTTCAATATTTCTAGGATCGTTTTAAGTCCAAGAGAATTTAATTATACAAGTGAATTAATCATCCGGGAGTTTAAATGTTATTCTTTTGCTCGGTGAACTTAGGACATTTGAATATCCTATAAGTGAGGTAATACTTCACTTGATATTTCATTTAAGAGTTATAATAATAAGAGCTTTAAAAGGGCAAATCAAGTTATTAAGTATTTTGATGATTTAGACTTAATGATTTAATTCTAATTTTGATTTAATTATAAAAAATTAGTTTAAGTTTGGAATAGTGTTCAAGTTATTTTAGGTTTAATTCTAAATAATTTCATTTAGGTTTGATATTAAATGATTTTAATTTAATTTAATTTAATTGAATTTAATTTAATTTACCTTAATTTCAATTTAATTTCAATTTAATTTAATTTCAATTTTATTTTATTTTAATTTAATTTCAATTTAATTTAATTTCAATTTTATTTTAATTTAATTTAATTTAATTTAATTTAATTTTAATTTAATTTAATTTTAATTTAATTTAATTTTAATTTAATTTAATTTATAATTTAGTTTAATTTAATTTAATTTGATTTGACTTTAATTTAATTTAATTTAATTTACTTTAATTTAATTTTAATTTGGATTATTATTTTAATCTTTTAATTAAGAATTAAGTATTATTGAAGTGATTTATTTTGGGATTTTTGAATTAAAGAATAAACATCTTCTTAAATAATATCCCAACTTTATAATTTGAATTGTTTTTTTGTTAATCTTCCAAATTTAATTAATTATTTAATTAAGGCTTACTTTAATTATTCTTAAAAGGATTGGTGGGTTTCTACACTTAACCATTTAGGTTTCAATCATGCAAAATCAGTTTAAAATCAAATATTTTACCCTTCCCTTTTGATTAATCTTAAAATTTTAATTAAAAGTTGAAAATTTTAATTACCATTTTGCCCTTCAAGCTTAATAATTCTATAACACACTAATTTAAGCTCAAATGAACTTGAAATTTTTATGTGACCTCACTTACATGTCAATTAAGACATTAGAGGAGAAAATGTGATTTTTCTGTATTAATTTATTTATGTAATTATTTTTAATGGAAAATAGGGGATTTCAAGGAAAATTCATTAACATGACCAAGGAAATGTTTCTGTGCTTAATTAAATTATGGGATGTTCCTGATGACCAGAGGACCACTTGGACCAACTTTGGTGATTTTTTGAATTATATTTTATTTATTATAATTATTTTGAATTTTGGAGTATTAATTAATTTAAAAATAAAATAAAGGTTAAAAAATGAATTTTATATTTTTCAAAAATCTTTCTAATATCAGAGAAACAAGAAACCAATTTTTAAAATTTTCTGATTTTTCTTTGATTTATTAGAATTATTTTAGTGAAAAGGTTAAAAAAATACATTTTTAATATTAAAAATTACATTAAATCTTTAAAATTCAATATCTTATCCTAGGGACTTAAGATAAATTTTTAGTTTGTTCCTATGTGTTTAGAATTCAAAATATGACATTTTGGTGATTTTTAATATTTTTATGATTTTCATTATTTTTTAATTATTAAAATTATTAAAACATTGATAAAAATCAACTTTTTCAGAAAATTATAATTTTAATTTTCTTAAATTCCTTTGATATCAGAGAGGCTCCAAAACCAATTTTGTGAATTTTTGAAAAGAATTTTGTGAGTTATAAATTTTTAAAGTTTAATTTTATTCATTATTACTTAAGAGGCTTAATCAACCCATTTGGTGGGGTTAATCAAGTCCAATTGTTTTCAAATTTTTATGTGATGTTCTCCTATCCCTAAAAGACAGTGGAGAATTGTTTTTAAGTTAATTTGATGAATGTTTAGCCCTAATTAATTAAAGTTCACTTTTAGTTGTTTAAGCCAATTAGGATTGTTCAGAATGAATTAGCTCAAAAATTATTTTTCCTAGGTCCTTCTGGTCATAAGAAACATTACCAAATTTTCCTAGAATTTATTTCTCAACATGCTAATTATTTTAATTAAAATACTCAAAACGAGCAACATGAATTTGAAAAATCAATAACTTCTCATAGGGATGGCCTCGACCTTGGAAAATTCGAGGAATGTTCCCAAGTTCAGAAGGCTTCAAAAGCCCTATGGTCTCATGCCATGGTGAATTTCCTATATGCATGGAAAATTGAAATAGTGCAGAGAGTAAATAAATAATTAAAAATAAAATACTTAATTAAATTATATGATTTCTTTTCCACATTATTATCCTCTGTTCACTGAGCAAGGGGGTATTTTTATTTTTTTTTTAGGATTTTTCTACACAAAGTTATGGATCTTCAAAGTTCTGGTAATTAAATAAATAAGAAAAATCCTAATTTCCTACTTATCCACGCGGCGCCGCATCAACCTCTGCATCTCCGATGCTCCACGCGTCGTCTTTTGATTCGGTGCCGCCATCTGATTGGGATGCCACGCGGTCCGCGGTTCATGTCCCGTTGCTCCGTTAGTCACGATCCTGACCGTCCGCTCGATACACACGTGATCTGACGGTTCCTGGTCATCGTCTACGACTGGTGTGAACCCGTGACCGTCAACCTTCTAACCCTAATTTCTCACTCGATTCTCAACGGATTTTCGAGTTCTTATGCTATATGGATTCGTCTTGAAGAGACGAACACATCCATATGGTAAACATGTATTGAAATTAACCCAAACTAAATTGAGAATCTCTGGAAGCTCGGGAAGAAGAGTGAGTCTATACCTTTGCTCAGAGAAGTGAAGCTTCGATCTGAGAGTTGTGTCACGTTCGATTGGGTCTAAGCAAGCTCCAGATGAAGTCCCTTGGCCTAGTGAATTGTCTAGGTAAGAAAGTGCCCACAGCGGATTACAAATCTTGGAGGCTAGAAGCAATGGCTGGCCTGAAGAGGGGGCTTTTAGGGGAGTAATCTGGAACAATTTTGGTAGAGTTTCCTTAAGGTTTGTTTCAGCACCTCCCATGGCCGAGAGGAGGTGGTGTTTAAATAGGATAGGGTGGAGGGCCTCCTAGGGGGAGTTAGGGCTTGGGATCAGCTGCTCTATGCAAGAGAAGAATAGCCATGGTGGCCACTGGACTTGGGGCAACTCAGCAAGGGGGAATTTCAATGTTGGCTCACATGTGAGCTCTCGGGTGGGGTGTTTTCCGGGGTTCCAGGTGGCTGGCTGGCAGGCATGGGTCACCCTCAGGTTCAGGTGAGTCAGGGCTGGGGTTTAGTGCAGTCAATTGGCCACGGACATGTGTAAAGGAGTTTGATTTAAATGGAATGGGAGAAGGCTCATTTTGGCTTGGTTTGGTTCAACTCATACATTTAGGCTAGGTTCACCATCCAAGGCTTGACCTTGAGCTGAGGGAGAATCATTTGGGTCGAGCTGAATTGGGGTAGTGAAGTCCTTATCCATGGTGAGGTGGCTAAACATGGTTTAGTGTGTAGCATAAATAAGGTTAAAAAGGTTTAAGGGAGGTTTAAGAAAGAACCTGCTATTCTTGCCATAAGTGGACTAATGACATGTCAAAGCCCCCATGGCTTCATCTGGCTTGAGAATGGCTTGTTCATGGCTCACATTTGGCTTGGGAGAAGTCAAGTCAACTTTTATGGAAAAGGGTTTATGAAATTTTGAAAATTTTTGGGTTATTTGATGGGATTTGGCATAATACAATCTTGGTTTGATTTTCTTGATGGATTTAGCACATAGGGAGTGATATTAATTGAGTGAAGATAAGATGAAATTGTAGTGTGGGCTTTAGGATGGGTTTGGGCTTTTTTTAAATTAGGTAAAGGTGGGCTTTTAGCATGGTTTAAGGGGATGGGCTTTTAAGTTTAAAAACAAATTGGTAAGTGGAAATATTGTAAAGGATTGGGCTAAAGAAATGTTGGGTTTAGTCTAGGTATGTGTTATGAGTGATTTGAAATGAATTTGAGGTGGTTTGGGTTTGAATTTGGTTGAATTTGGGTTGATTTCATGAATGGGCCAATGTAGGTCAAATTGGGCTAATTTGGGCCAATGTTGGGCTAAGGTTGAAATTGATGTAAAATTAATGTTGGTAAATGTTTATGGGAGTGTTTCAAAGAGGTTTCAACTTTGGTTGGGTTTTGGTTTTGGGACTTGGGCTTATTTGGGTTAGGTTTGGGTTTAGGTCAAAATTGGGCTTTTTGGTTTGGGTTGAATTTGAGTGGGGTTTGGGTCCACATTTTGGGCAAATCATGTTAGTGTTTTGTTTTTGGGGATGCTAGGAAGGTTTTAAAAAAGATTTGGGTCAAATTGGGATTGAATTGGGTTGGTTTGGGCTAAGTTTGGGTCATGGGTCAAAATTGGGCATTAAGCTTAAAAATGAAATTGGATTCAAATGCCAATCAAATTGGACTTGGATTTTGTCTAGATTGATATTTTGGATGTTAAATTGCAGTTTAGAATTGAATTGGACCAAAATTGGGGTCAATTGGGTAGGTTTGGTTTGACATTGGGTTCACTTAGGTTAAGAATGGGATAAATTGGGGGTTTTGGTAAAAGTGGGGTAAATTGACAAAATTGGCCCATGGTGTAGTTGGACAAAATGAAATTGCGAATATTTGGGATTTTTTGGAATTTTCTGGGAATTTTCTAAATTTTTGGATTTTTTGGCTAAGAGGGGTATTTTGGGTATTTGAAGGGTATTGGGGGTATCTTCAGAATCTTTGGTATTTTTGGCTATGGATGATCAATTTGATTGGTAAGGAAATGTTTAGGGCTAATTTTGGGGAGTTTTGGGTGATTTGTAAATTTTAGAGGATTTGGGCAATTTTAAGGGCTTTTGGTAGGTTTGATAGGTGTAGGGTCCCCGGGGTCAAAAATTTAAATTTTGAAAAAAAGAAGATTGATCAAATATGAGTGAAATGGAATCACTTTGGTTGAGCCATGAAGCCATATTAAGCCTATATGAGCCATGAGAGGACTCATTTGAGGCATTCACTATGTTGTTCCTAACCCTCACAGCTAGGGGCTTAGGGGTTAAGGTCCATCCATATGAATTACCTACATGAGTCAAGGAGTCAAGTTGGGTATGGGTATGGTTTTAGGATTTGGATTGTGTGTGTGAGAGTGTAGAGTATGAGTGTAGTGAGTGTGTAAGTCAACCCTCACCAGACCAAGCTACCCAGGGTGGTCCTAAGGCCAAAGAGTCCTATGGGGAACTCATCCTTTAAACCTTCACTTTTGATTTCAACCCTCTAGGTGATTAGGGGTCTACAATCAAGCTTGTGGGGTTTGCAGGGAGACAAGAAGTGGTTTAAATTTCTAAATGATGGGTCCCAATTCTAGTCCTCTAAGATAGTCAAAGGAAAAGCATAAGGCTAGATCCTAAGCACTAAAGAGGGAAGAGAAGACCTCATCAAAAATGAGGTCAACATGTATAAGTTTTGAAAACATAAGTTAAGGATAGTGAAGTTCAAAATCATTAACAGGCTATCCAGATATAGTAATCCTCTCTATATGTTAAAAAAAAAAAGAGAAGAGAGGAGAAGCTTGAGGAAATGCCTAATAAAAAATTGGCTTCACTTAAATTATCTTATAGAAGGAAAACTAGTTACATATTTTACTTAATTTTTATGCATGAATCTTTATTTAAGAAAGGTTTTTCAAGAAGATCTTTTTCTTGTAAATAATCTATGAGATCTTAATATAATAAACTTCTATTATTTTCAAAATGGAAGAAAAATTTTAAATCTTTTTATTTGGTAGTTGAATATTCTTAAAATTCATAAAATTAAACCTAGTTACTGAAATTAGGTTAATAATTTACTAGAGACTTTATAAAATTAAAAATTATAAGGAATCTTAAATATTTATCTTTTATTACAAAGGGTATACGTTTTATATAGTAAAAAGGGTTACTTGAGGACAAGTAACATTTAAGTTTGGGGGATTTTGATTCATGAAAAAAATAACTATTTTTATGCCTTGATTTTTATTAATTTCTAAGGATATTATGCTTTAGTGAAGGGTATTTTTGTGTTTTTGGATGTAGGTGATGTAAAAAGGTCCAAAAAGGTAAAAGGGTGAAAAAGGAGCAAAAAGGAGCAAAAATAGTGCAAAATACAAGAATTGCAAAAATTAAAGAGGTGCGAGCCAAAGTGAAGAGGTGCGAAGAATTAGACGCGGTGTCCGGCGCCTAGGCGCCAGACAGACCTTCTAGAATATTCATTGAATTTGGACATGTTTTGAAAAGGTGCCTCAAGGTAACCCTTGAAGCCTATAAACAGGAGTCCACTCCTTCAGAAAAAAGTGTGCCCCCATTGCATCCCCAATCTCTTAGCCACTTTAGGATATCTCATCCATAGAGAGATAAATAGAGAGAGAAATAGAGGGCCACTTTTATTTAGTTTAGTGAGTTTATTTTCAAATTGTTGCATCTGGAGTTCATTTCACTGTGGAGTCAGTAGGAATCAGAGGATCTGTAGAAGGATTATTTGAGATAAGTATTTTATTCAAAGTTTAATTATTATGTTTTGCTGTTTATATTCAATGTGTTATGAGTAGTTAGTTTACTTTGTTCCTTCAATTATGAAAAGATAAATAAGATAATATAAAATTCGATGGAGAATTGAAAATCAAAATATTTTCAAAACATTGTGATGATATTAATACCTGATCTTACTTTACTTTTTAAATTGGTCATTTAAATTGTTAAAACCTGTTGAAGAGTTTTGAGACTTAGAAAGAGAACTCTTAACTTGTAGATGTCACATGAATCCTTGGGTAGTCGAAGGCCATGCACGGGCTATTCAAGCTGAAGTGGAAATAAATAGGAAGATAAGATTTAAAGGGCGTAGAATTGATAAGTTTTTAGAGTGACAGACTAAACTCTTATAATTTGATTTATAGATAAGGAAAGGGTCACTAGTAGGGCCGACCATAGCCACCCTTGGACATCTAGTAGTGTGAGCCTAGATTAACCCATTATTCTAATAATATATCCGGACCTGATCTGTAGATTAGCCAACATTCTTTACGCCTGGATCAAAGGGTAAAGAATAGGAATGCTTCTATTTGGCACAATACCATAAAATAGATTCTCCAACGAATATTAAATTATCTTAAAACTCTTGGATTAATTGCAAAGAAGAAAGTTGTTTGTTTTATATTTTTTTCACAAAATCAATTTATTATTATTGTTTTATTTATCTGCATCTAGTAAATTAAAAGTAATTTATACTTAGATTAAAATACAAAAAGAGTTTGAAATACAATATTTAAAAATTTATTACCCTTTTTCCCCGTGGGATCGATACTGGGGTCTTCGTTTCAAAGCCCTTTATTACTTGAAATGATACGTATGCTTGCGTAGTACCCAAAAATTATATAAAATATTTTCCTTTAAAATTATATTTTGTTATATAAACATATATTTAAAAAGTATTAATCACTAACAGCCTAGCATTCAGTAGCAATATAGTTTTATTTAATGTTATTGTAGTAAATTAAAATTTGGTACACATCTATATAGCAAGTTATTCCAGGTCAAGTGTTTCGTGCCTTTGCCAGAAATTAAATTTTCTAGCAGTGGTAATAAATTCTTGTATTTGGAAATACAAAAATCGGGTCAAGTTTTTGGCACCGTTGCCGGGGATAAGAGATACAATTTATAGATTTTTAAATATTATATTTCCAAAAACATAAAAAAAATATAATAATATAAAAGTAAAAATAAAAAAATAAAATATAAAATTTTATTCCTTGCTTTATTTTTTTTATGCGTAGTTTTTGTTCTGAAGGATTAATACCTTTAGATTCAAAACTAGAAAGAACAATTAGAAAAATTAAAAAGGGAAAACAAATTCAAAAATTTCAAGAAATGACTACTTTACAAAATCCAATTGAACTTAATGATCAAAATGTTTATAAACCATTAAGGGATTATGCTAACCCTACAGTTGATGAACTTCATTGTAGTATTCAAATACCCATTATATATGCTAATTCTTTTGAACTTAAACCGTCTATTTTTCAAATGGTGCAAAACAATCAATTTGGTGGAACGCCAAATGAGGATCCAAATTTACACCTTGTTAGCTTTTTAGAACTTTGTGCTACCTTTAAATATAACAATGTTTCTGATGATGCTATTAGACTTAGACTCTTTCCTTTTTCCTTAAGAGATAAAGCAAAGATGTGGTTAAACTCATTAGCAACCGGTTCTATTAAAACATGTGCTGAAATGGCACAAAAATTCCTTGCTAAATATTTTCCTCCTTCTAAAACTGCTAAATTAAGAAATGATATTACTTCGTTTAGTCAATTTGATGGGGAGACAATATATGAAACTTGAGAAAGATTTAAAGAACTATTAAGAAAATGTCCTCGTCATGCTTTACCTGATGGGTTAATTATTCAAATATTTTACAATGGATTAATTGAATCTTTAAAATCAATTATTGATGCTGCTGCTGGAGGTTCTTTAATGTATAAATCATTTGAAGAAGCTTACACTTTAATTGAGGAAATGACTAATAACAATTTTCAATGGCCTTCTGAAAGGATTAATCCTAAAAAGATGACAAGTATTCACGATAATGAAGCCTTTTCCATCCTAGATTCACAAGTAGCAGTAATGTCTAAAAATTAGATAATTTTGCAATTAATATTTCACATAATAACTCTGCTAATATTGAAGATTCTCAAACTATTGAAACTTTACAAGCTATTGCAAGTAAAAATAATCCTTATTCAAATTATTATAATCCTGGGTGGAAAAATCATCCTAATTTTAACTGGAATAATTCACAACAACAATGGGGTAATAATCAATCTCATCCCACTAGAAATTGGAATAATCAAGTTAATCCAAATTATAAACCTACTGGATTTAATAATCAACAGAAAAAGTTATCAATAGAAGAATTAATTTTACAAATGAATAATCAATTACAAAATCAAAATACTACTATTCGTAATATCGAAAATCAAATGGGGAAAATTGCTACTTCAATTAATAACAGACCTGTAGGAACACTTCCTAGTAATGTTGAAATTAATCCAAAGGAAATTGGAAAAGAACATGAACATCTTAAGGCTGTGTAACTTAGAAGTGGAAAGGAATTAAAAGAAACAATGTAGAATGAAATTGAAAAAGAGATTGAGGTTGAAGACATCGAAAAACCTAAAGAAACTCTCTCTCCTAGTCAAGATTAGACTGTTATACCTATTAATGTGGAAGTTGAAAAACCACCACCACCTTTTCCTCAAAGACTTAAACAGCAGAAACTTGATCATCAATTTTCTAAGTTCTTTGAAATTTTTAAGAAACTTACTCTTAACATACCTTTTGCTGGAGCTTTGGAAACAATGCCAACTTATGCAAAATTTATGTAGGATATTTTTAAACAAGAAACGAAAATTTGAAGCTTTTGAAACTATTACATTAAGTGATGAATGCAGTGCAATAATTAAAAAGAAATTACCTGAAAAGCTTAAGGATCCTGTAAGTTTCACTATACCCTGTGCTATTGGAGAAAAATTTTGCGGAAAAGCTTTATGTGATTTAGGAGCAAGTATTAATCTCATGTCATTTTCTATTGTTCAAACATTGAATTTAGGAGAGATTACTCCCACCACCGTAACCCTTCAGTTAGATGATAGATCTATCACTTATCCTAAAGGGGTTATAGAGGATGTCCTTATTAAAGTGGATAAATTTATCTTCCCTGTAGATTTCATCGTACTTGATATGGAAGAAGAAAAAGAGATACATATTATTTTAGGGAGACCTTTTCTAGCTACCGAACGAGCTATGATTGATGTGTAAAAGGGAGAATTAACCATGAGAGTTAATGATCAAGTGATTAAATTCAATGTTCTTAAATCATTGAAGTACCCTGATAAAGAGAAGTGTTATCGAATGGATATAATTGATTATTTAATTGAGAAACATTATCCAAAAAAATTTAAAGTCATTTCTACAAAAAAATTTGAATTTTTAACTGATGAAAATGAAGAAGTAAAAGAAGAAGAGACTCATTTTATTAAAAATAACTAGGAAACTTTAGACATAACTCCAAATGATATAATTTTACAATCAATTAAAAAAGCCCCTGAACTGGAATTAAAAATGTTACCTTCACATTTAAAATATGCGTTTCTTGGAAATTTGTTAACTTTATCTGTTATTATTTCTTCTGAACTGAGTAAAGATCAAGAAGAAAAATTACTAGGTGTGTTAAAGAATTATAAGAAAGCTTTTGGTTGGACTACTGTTGATATAATAGGAATAAGCCCTTCCATTTGTATGCATAGAATTTTAATGGAAGAAAATTTTAAACCTACTATTGAAGTGCAAAGAAGATTAAATCCTATCATGAAAGAGGTTATTAAAAAAGAAATTTTTAAGTGGTTAGATGCCGGTATTATTTATCCTACTTCGGATAGTCAATGGGTAAGTCCTATTCATTGTGTTCCAAAGATAGGAGGTGTAACTGTCATTGTCAATGATAAAAAAGAAATAATTCCCACAAGACAAGTTACTGGATGGCGAATTTGTATTAATTATAGGGAATTAAATGATGCCACTATAAATGATCATTTTCCTTTACCTTTCTTAGATCAAATGCTTGATAAACTAGCTGGACACCCATATTTCTATTTTCTGGATGGATATTCTGGTTATCATCAATTACTTATTGCTCCTAAGGACCAAGAGAAAACAACATTTACAAGTCCTTATGGAACCTTTGCTTTTAGAAGAATGTCTTTTAGTTTATGTAATGCACCTGCAACTTTTCAAAGATGTATGATGCCAATATTTTGTGATTTGATTGACAAAGGAATTGAAATATTCATGGGCAATTTTTCAGTTTTTGAAACTTCTTTTGAATCTTGTTTGGAAAAAATTTCCAAAGTTCTGAAAAGATGTGATGAAACAAACTTAGTTCTTAACTGGGAAAAATGTCAATTCATGGTCACAGAAGGCATTGTACTTGGTCACAAAGTTTCACAAAAGGGATGGAAGTAGATCAAGCGAAAGTGAAAATTATTGCTGAATTGCAACCACCTACTACTGTTACTGATGTGAAAAGTTTTCTAGGTCATGCTGGATTTTATAGAAGATACATAAAAGATTTTTCAAAAATTGCTAAACCTCTTTGTTATTTATTGGAAAAAGATACGAAATTTGAATTTAATAAAGAATGTATTAGTTATTTTAATATTCTAAAAGAAAAACTAATAACTGCACCTATCATTGTAGCACCTAATTGGAATAAATCTTTTGAATTAATGTGTGATGCAAGTGATTTTGCAATTGGAGCTCTTTTAGGACAAAAATATGAGAAGGTTTTCAAAGTTGTATATTATGCTAGTAAAACTCTCACTGAAACACAAAGAAATTACACTACCACTGAGAAGGAGCTTCTAGCTATAGTATATGCCTTTGATAAATTTAGACCTTATCTTCTTGGTACTAAATGCATAGTTCAAACTGATCATTCTGCTATTAAATATCTAATATCTAAGAAGGATTGTAAACCTAGACTGATAAGATGGGTTTTACTTCTACAAGAATTTGATGTTCAAATAGTAGATAGAAAAGGAACTGAAAACCAAATTGCTAATCAATTGTCTATAATTAAATTTGATATTATTTCGGAAGAAAATATAAATGAGAAATTTCCTGTTGAATCTTTATATGTTACTCAAGGATGCAAAACAGCTTGTTATGCTTATATTTTTAACTATTTAGTTAGCAATATTTTACCTTATGAATTGGATAACAAATTTATTAAGAAATTTAAATATGATGCTAAATCTTATATTTGGGAAGTTCCTCATTTGTTTAAAATTTGAAGAGATTCTATAATTCTAAGATGTGTAGCTTATGAGGAAACTTTTGCTATTATTCAAAAATGTCATGATTCCGATTTTGGAGGACACTTTGGCATAAATAAAACTGCATTTAAAATTTTAAATTCTGGATTTCATTGGCCTACCTTATTTAAGGATGTGAGACATTATGTGAAAACATGTGATCGATGTCAAAGGATGGGAAATATATCTAGGAAGGATGAAATGCCTTTAAACTATATATTGGAAGTTGAAATTTTTGATATATGGGGTTTAGACATTATAGGACCATTTGGTTCATCATCTGGAAAAAGTTATATTTTATTAGCAATTGATTATGTTTCAAAGTGGATTGAAGTTGTTGCTTTACCAAACTGTGATTCCAAAAGTGTTTCTAAATTCTTAAAGAAAATGATATTTTCAAGATTTGGAATGCCTAAGGTAATTATCACTGATGGTGGGAGTCATTTCAGGAATGTAAAAATTCAATCATTACTATAAAAATTTGGAATCAAACATAGAATTGCAACTGCTTATCACCCACAAACAAGTGGAATGGCTGAAGTATCAAACAGAGAAATTAAAAGAATTTTAGAGAAGACTGTTAATCCTAAAAGAACTAATTGGGTTGATAGACTTGATTCTGCATTATGGGCTTATAGAACAGCTTATAAGACACCAATCAAAATGTCACCTTACCGATTAATTTATGGTAAACATTGTCACTTATCTGTTGAACTTGAACCTAAAGCTTATTGGGCCATAAAGGAGTTTAATTTTAATTTGAATGAAGCAGGAGAAAAGTGATTATTGCAATTGAACTAGATGGAAGAGACAAGAAATGAATCATATGAAAATGAAAGGATTTATAAAGAGAAAATGAAGATGTTACATGATAAGAAAATTTCAGGAAAAATTTTTGAGCCTGGATAAGAAGTATTGCTGTTTAATTCTCATTTGAAACTTTTTCCTGGAAAAATAAGATTTAAATGGATTGGACCCAATATAATTGAGAAAGTATACCATTATGGAGCTGTGGATATTAAAGACCCCAAAACAGGAAAAATTTTTAAAGTAAATGGATTAAGATTGAAACCTTATTTGGGAGATATTAAAATGATTTATAAAGAGGCTTATGAATTAAGTCAACCTGATTAAAGATTTACTTAAGTCGGGCTGACGAAGTTAAACCAAGCGCTTTGTGGGAGGCAACCCATATTTATCTTTTGTTTTGACTGTTTTTATATTTTAAATGTAAGGTTATACCTCGATCTTGACTAATTTTATATTTCTTTATAAAAAATTGATGCTTATAAGTCTTTTTTGACTTAAGCTGAAGATTATTTTGAAATATATAAGATTTAGAAATTGGATCACACTATTCTAAATATGAGTAAAAAGGAGATCAAGTTAACCTTCATTATGATTACTTACAATTTGTGTTATTGAGTATAAATTACTCTTACCAGTATAATTTACCTATCTTGGAGAACGAAACTTTAAATTTGACGATTAGGTTAAACAGAGTTGAACATAGTACTGGCGCCAAGGCGCCAAGATTCGGCGCCTAAGTGCCCGAGTTAAACTATGTATCAATAGGTCCGGCGCCTAGGCGCCAGATATGCTGCCTAAGCACCACGGTTACTGGGTCGTACGAAAATCGAAAATTTTCAGTTTTTCACAAGATTTTCACCTTTAAATCAACCCATCTTCATCCCTAACAATCAAGCAATCAATATTACATCTATTACACTTGATTCTTGAGAGATTTGAGATATTTTTGAAGAAATGGAAGGAAGAAATCTTGGAGAAGAGGATAGGGACAAGGTCTCAAAGGATCCTCAACCATAATTTAATGGTTTTATCACAGTAAGTTTAGAGAAAATTTCTAGTCGCTTGGATAAGTTTGAAGCAGAGTTTAAAAGCATTAGAGATCGCTTCATGAGATATTTCATCAGATTGAACATCTAGAATGGCAGATGAAACTTCAATTTGATCATTTTGCGGCTTATCAAGATGCTCAAGTTGAAATGTATGCGAAGAACAAGTAGATTGACGAAAAGACTGCTACTGATTTCTCGAGAGCGTTAGTGTTCTTTCCAAGCGGAATACGCAATTTCCCTAGTAAAGATTAGAGTATTCTGGTACTGAGATCGTTATTATCTTGTTTGTTTAGTCGTTGTATCGATGTAGTGAATCGATTGTATTTGTGTATTTGCTTCCATGTTTAGTATGTGTTGTTTTTGCTTAGAAATTGTTGTGTTTGATTGTGTATTAGGAACTTGAATCAAGTATGATACTTATCTGGAATATATTGAGCCAATATTGAAGATTATAAATGGAATTTAGTGAAGTTTGATTTAAACTTTATGTTTGATTGGTGGATTTAATATTTAATTTTTGAAATTTTTGGAAAATGTTTTGGAAGTTAGAAACTAAAGCCCTACTCAAATGTGAGCAATTGGAAGTTGAATTTATGATTTTTGGTGGAAAATTAAATTTAAAAATAATTTTTTGTGAAAGGCGAGTCTGGCGCCTAGGCGCCAGAATTCGGTGCCTATATGCTGGTTCGGCCTGCACCCGAAAAATTCCTTAAATACCCCCAAAAGCCATTATCGACGCCTAAGCCTACTTCTTCCTCCATTTTTCACGAAAATCAGCTTTTAGAATCCATTTTGAGGTCAAAACATCAAGGATTTGGGTGCGAAACCACTCGAATTCTTCGTCTCAAGGTCAGATCTACACTTTAAACCATTTATTTTTTATTTTCACCATAGATTTCCCTAGGTTTTGTTAAGAATCAAAATTTTGAAAAAATTTTTATTTTAGTGATTTCTTTGGATGTTTAAACTTATTTTAAGTTTTCTAAACTTAAAAAGAGTTTAAATTTTTTAATCCTAAATTTGTTCTTGTTTTCTTTCACATTTAGATGGCTCCAAAATCTAAATGAAGGAAGGCACGAGACAACTTCGATAGCAGCAAATTTTCTACTGCTGTTGTGCATTTTCAATTCCACGAATTTGCGACGTCGAGGAAGTTTATTTCGGAACGAAGTTTCTATCATCCGAGGGAGATGATTGAAAACACTATCGTTGCACACAACTGGTAACGATTCTGTTATTTCACTGCTGTTGTTGTTATCCCTATAGTTCGAGAGTTTTATGTGAATTTTCTGGATGCCAAAGATTATGATGTTTTTGTCAGAGGTGTCGGAGTAGGATTTACTCCTAAAAGATTCAATGTATTTTATGGCCTGCCACCGACTATAGAGTGCCATTATTCTGGATTATCTCCATCTGAGGGAGATTTGGATATGATCATTGCTTATTTTACTGACGGTACTGGATCTTGGAAGATCAGGAATGGAAAAAGGGTAAACATCAAATCATCCAAGTTAAATTGTATTTCTAAAGCATGGCACTATTTTATTTCTGCAAGATTGTTACCTTCCATCCACCTAAGTGAAGAGACTAGAGATCGAGTGATCATAAACTACTGCATTCTGGAAAGGAAGCCTATTGATGTCGATAGTATTATTTATGATTCTGTTGATTCTACTGCGAGATCCAGCACTTCTGTTGGAGTGGGATTCCCATCTCTGATTTATTCATTATGTATTAGCAATGGAGTCACTGCAGATATTTCAGAGGAAAGGTTGAAGACTACTAAGCCGATTGGTCAGGAGAGCATTAGCATATATGATCATCTTCGAGGGAAGAGATCGACTGCTCCTTCTTCTTCTGCACCTACTCCAGGTAGACCTTCTACTTCCCGACCTTCTACTTCCCGACCTTCTACTTCTGCAGAACCAACATCTAGTTTCTGGGAGTCAATGCATGATCAGTTTATAGAGCAGCATCAGGAGTTATTTCAAACTCACTGCAGGGTTGATACTATTGATAGGAAACTTGATGATTTATCTGATTATACCCAGAGGAAGAGTAGCTATGATGTTGAGTATGATGATGTCCTCATCAGATTTCTGAAGGGTGAGCATGATGTTAGTTTCCCTACTTTTCCTAGTTTCACACCATTTTTTGATCCTAAGGATGTTGAGTTTTCCTTTGGTGACGATGATGATGATGAGGCTTCAGCCAGTGACTAGTAGTTGATAGATCTCTTTGTTGTGCTACTTTGTTGTTAGATTGTTTTTTTTGGTTTATTTGTTTAGTTTGATGTTTGATGTATGTTGATTTGGTTATGTACCTGTGTGGATTAATTAGTGTTAAGATTCTGTTGTTAGAATATTCTTAGCATATTGTGTTTGAGATTGAGATTAGAGTTAATTTAAGATATGTTTGTTTCAGTCTACTGTTTAGCAATTAATAATTTTGCCCTACTTTTATTTTGTTTTAAATTTAGTATAATCATAAAAATTAGCCTGCTTACTTTTTATACCTGCTTCAATTTTATCTTTATTATTCATAAAAGCATGAGTAGAAGTAAATTTTTCTTTTTAAGATCGTTTTTACATACTTATAAAAAATTCATTTTTAAAATTATGATTTTCTTTCTCTCATACTTTCAAATTTTCATAGTATACCAAAACTTAAGTTGGGGGAAGGGAAAATACATTCAAATTTAAATTTTATTTATCCGTAAAGAGCTAATATTTTCTTAAAATAAAAACTTTTTAACATAACTTAAGGAATGAAGAATCTATTTAAGATCACTTTTATTTTTGAAATTATAAACAATTTAGTGAACTTAACCTAAATTTTAATAACTTTGATAGATTTTAAGAATAGAATTATTTAACTTAAAGAAGAATAAGACTAAGGAATTTTTCTATTCATGGTAGAAATAATGGAGTTTTAGAAGTATTAAGTAATAAAAAATTTTCACTTGAAAAAAAGAAAAGACTGAAAAACTTTTTGAATTTTTATTTATGTTATAATAATTAAGTGGAAATGTATAAGTTTTGAAAATATAAGTTAAGGATAGTGAAGTTCAAAATCATTAACAGGCTATCCAGATATAGTAATCCTCTCTATATGTTAAAAAAAAATAAAAATAAAAAAAGAGAATAGAGGAGAAGCTTGAGGAAATGCCTAATCAAAAATTGGCTTCACTTGAATTATCTTATAGAAGGAAAACTAGTTACATATTTTACTTAATTTTTATGCATGAATCTTTATTTAAGAAAGGTTTTTCAAGAAGATCTTTTTCTTGTAAATAATTTAAGAGATCTTAATATAATAAACTTCTATTAATTTCAAAATGGAAGAAAAATTTGAAATCTTATGATTTGGAAGTTGAATATTCTTTAAATTCTTAAAATTAAACCTAGTTACTGAAATTGGGTTAATAATTTACTAAAGACTTTATAAAATCAAAAATCATAAGGAATCTTAAATATTTATCTTTTATTACAAAGGGTATACATTTTATATAGTAAAAAGGGTTACTTGAGGACAAGTAACATTTAAGTTTGGGGGATTTTGATCCATGAAAAAAATACCTATTTTTATGCCTTGATTTTTATCAATTTCTAAGGATATTGTGCTTTAATGAAATGTATTTTTGTATTTTTGGATGTCGGTGATGTAAAAAAGTCCAAAAAAGAAAAAAGGTGAAAAAGGAGTAAAAAGGAGCAAAAATAGAGCAAAATACAAGAATTATAAAAAATTATGGCCTGGCGCCTAGGCGCCAGAAGTTAGCGCCTAAGCGCCAGACTAGATACAAAAACTGTCAAGTTTTTTACAACTTTTGGACGGTTATTTGGACAGAGTGAGCTGTTATTGGATATTCTAGAAGACTGGCGGCTATTACTTGATAATAGGACATGTGATACATTGCATTTGGACGCTCCAAAACAGTTTTAGTCGCGAAGAGGTGCGAGCCAAAGTGAAGAGGTAAGAAGAACTGGACGCGGTGCTGGCGCCTAGGCGCCAGACAGACCTTCTAGAATATTCATTGAATTTGGACATGTTTTGAAGAGGTGCCTCAAGGTAACCCTTGAAGCCTACAAATAGGAGTCCACTCCTTCAGAAAAAAGTGTGCCCCATTGCATCCCCAATCTCTTAGCCACATTAGGATCTCTCATCCTTAGAGAGAGAAATAGAGAGAGAAATACAGGGCCACTTTTATTTAGTTTAGTGAGTTTATTTTCAAATTGTTGCATCTGGAGTTCATTATACAGTGGAGTCAGTAGGAATCAGAAGATCTGTAGAAAAAATATTTGAGATAAGTATTTTATTCAAAGTTTAATTATTATGTTTTGCTGTTTATATTCAATGTGTTCTGAGTAGTTAGTTTACTTTCTTCCTTCAATTATGAAAAGATAAATAAGATAATATAAAATTCGATGGAGAATTGAAAATCAAAATATTTTCAATAAATTGTGATGATATTAATACCTGATCTTAATTTACCTTTTAAATTGGTTATTTAAATTGTTAAAACCTGTTGAAGAGTTTTGAGACTTAGAAGGAGAACTCTTAACTTGTAAATGTCACATGAATCCTTGGGTAGTCGAAGGCCATGCGCGGGCTATTCAAGGTGAAGTGCAAATAATTTATAGATAAGGAAAGGGTCACTAGTAGTGCCGACCATAGCCACCCTTGAACATCTAGAAGTGTGAGCCTAGATTAACCCATTCTACTAACAATACATCCGGACCTGATCTGTAAATTAGCCAATGTTCTTTGTGCCTAGATCAAAGGGTAAAGAATAAGAATGCTTTTATTTGGCACAATACCATAAAATAGATTCTCCAACGAATATTAAATTATCTTAAAAATCTTGGATTAATTGAAAGGAAGAAAGTTGTTTGTTTTATATTGTTTTCACAAAATCCTTTTCTTATTATTGTTTTCTTTATCTGCATCTAGTAAATTAAAAGTAATTTATAGTTAGATTAAAATACAAAAAGATTTTGAAATACAAAATTTAAAAATTTATTACCCTTTTTCCCTATGGGATCGATATTGGGGTCTTTGTTTCAAAGCACTTTATTACTTGAAACGATACGTATACTTGCGTAGTATCCAAAAAGTATATAAAATATTTTCCTTTAAAATTATATTTTGCTATATAAACATATATTTAAAAAGTATTATTCACTAACGGCCTAGCATTCAGTAGCAATCAAGTTTTATTTAATGCTATTGCCGTAAATTAAAATTTGGTACACATCTATATAGAAAGTTATTCCGGGTCAAGTGTTTCGCGCCTTTACCATAAATTAAATTTTCTATCAGTGGTAACAAATTCTGGTATTTGGAAATACAAAAATCGGGTCAATCCTGTCAAAGGAAATGAGAGAAAATTTGATCAAGTGTTTATTTAATCCAGATATTTGCTTAACACAGTTGGCTAGCTCATCCTCAGATGGAGTTTGCACTTTGAAAGAACAGCTTGGCGTAACCTTCATCGATGAAGATTTGTTACTCGGTATAGCCGATCACAACCGTTCGCTCTACATTTCTTTCTTCATCGGTAGGTTCGTACATTCTAGAGTGTTGGTAGATCCTAGAGCGTCGGTCAACATAATGAGTTTACGTACGTTAGCCTACCTGGATATCAACGCTCGAGAACTTTCTATAGGTAAAATGATGTTAAGAGGATTAAACCAGAAAGGAAAAAGAGCCCTCGGTTCTATAACACTACAGATGAAAGTTGGAAATCTAGTAAAAACTACAAAATTCCATGTCATCGATGTGGATACATCGTTCAATACCCTACTTGGTCGGCCGTGGCTTCATGAATACAATATGGTTCCGTCGTCGCTTCATCAATGCATCATGTACTACAAGGACAGACAAGAACATTGCATTAAGGGAGACTTACAGCCTTTCTCAATACAAGAAGTATGTATCCACGAAGACGCCACCTACTATGCTCCCCCGAAGAAAATAATACTTTCAAGAGAAATTATGACAAGTAAAGTCGAAGATTCAGAAGAACTATGAGAATGGGACCATACAGCTCCAATTCAACGATCTCCCACCACTCCTTCACAACGAGTTGGTGGAGGTTCTTTTAGCTCACGCATTCGAGGTCGAGGCTGGGGACGTGGTCGAGGTAGAACTCACATGATTGTTGACCGGACGAAGCCGACCATCATCATTGAAGCAGAAGGAAGCTCCAAAGAAGATAAGGAAACAATGATGATAAGTCAGAAGAAGCCTCAGTTCGAGATTTCTCCAGATGACACAGAAAGGGATGAATATGAATCAATGTATGATTGGATTAATCATTATGTTTAATCCATGACTCTAACTCTGATCCATCCTCAAAAGATTGAGAGAAGAGAAGTCAAGGAAGTCCATAATGATGGTTTTAAACCGATCAAGTTTTATAAAGCTTCTTCTTCTACATCTAAACCTTGTATAACTCTTGAAGAAAATAACTACTAATGAATTAATGGAATTACCTTCTAGTTACTTTTTTCTTATGTACAAAAATTAATTCAATAAGGATATGTGCCAAAGAAAATGCCTAAACATAAGTTACAATTGTTCAAAAAATTATGGAATACAAAAGGAAAGAAACTCTACTCGAACGAAGATCTTGGGTTCGGTACGATTGGACCCGTCGATGATTCAGGATTTTGCACGGTTTTTACTAGTAAGCCAGTAGAGAATTGCATGGACATCCAAGATGAACATGTAGATTAACCAATAGAAGAGGCTCCACTAGAGTTTGAAGAAGAAATTAAATCAACTGGGATGAAATAAAAGAAATCAATCTCGGGACTGAGGAGCAGCTTCGGCCAACTTTAATAAGTTCATTGCTAAACAAAGAAGAGGTTACATACAAGGTCATGTTTCTGTAAGAATTTAGAGATTGCTTCGCCTAGAACTATGTTGAGATGCCTGGAATATCTCTAAGGGTTGCAATTCACCGACTAGGAGTGGATCAAAGTACAATGCCAGTGAAATAAGCTCCTAGAAGAATGTGCCTCAAAATATAACAACAAGTTACAGTAGAAATAAAGAAATTAATAGACGCTAACTTTGTCCAGGAAGAACGATGATCCGACATGGTAAGCCAATGTCATGCCGATAAAGAAGAAAAATGGACAAATCCAAGTACATGTCGACTTTAAGGATTTAAATAAAGCGTGTCTAAAACATGAGTTCCCGTTGCCGATACTGGAGCTAATGTTGGACATTGCGTTGTCACACGAAATTTTCTACTTCATGGATGGATCGTCAGGATACAATCAAATCAAGATGGCTCTAGAAGATGCAACACTTCCAGCATTCAGAACTCTGATAATGATTTACTGCTACATTGTGATGTCATTCAGATTGAAGAACGCTGGAGCAACTTACCAAAGAGAAATGACAAAGATCTTCAATGACCTCATTCACAACCAAGTGGAATGCTACATGGAAGATTTGGTCATCAACAGCAAAGTGAAGGATAGCCACCTAAATGATCTAAGGATCGTATTTGAATGATTACGACAATACAATCTAAAGATAAATCCATTAAAATGCACTTTCAGCTTTACCTCCGGGAAATTTTTAGGATTCGTTGTCCATCATCGGGGAATCAAAATTGACCCAGAGAAGATTAACGCGATATTAGAAATGCCTCCACCTAAAGCCTTGAAACAACTACATTCTTTTTAAGAAAAATTGGCATATCTATGACGCTTCATATCTAATTTGTCAAGAAGGTGTCTACCCTTTTCAAAATTACTTTAGAAGGATGTCACATTCGTTTGGGGAGAGCCGTGTCAACAAGCTTTCGAAGATATTAAATGATATCTAACGATACCTTAATTTTGGTAGCCCCTATCCCAGGTAGACCATTGATACTTTATACTGCGGCTTTAGACGAGTCTCTCAGGGTACTACTTGCCCAAGTCAATGATGAGGGTAAATAGAACGCGCTCTACTACCTGAGTTGACATCTAATACTTGTAGACGTAAAGTACCCTCCTATTGTGAAACATTGTCTAGCTTTAGTTTTTGTCACTCAAAAGCTCAGACATTACATATTGTCTCATAAAGTCAACTTAATTTTGAAAGTTAATCCATTGAAAAATTTGATGACCCAACCAAAACATTCCAGATGATTAGCAAGTGGTCAATGATATTATTTCAATTTGACATAACATTTGTGCCCCTTTGCGCTATCAAATGTCAGATTCTCGTATATTTACTCGCAGCGCACCCACTGCTAGCTGGGTCCCCTCTCAATGATGAACTACCAGATGAACAAATACTACAAATAGAGCAGCCTAATGCCAGATGTTGGGAAATGTATATCGATGGAGAGTCATCAACCCGAAGAGATCAACGATAACAGACAGTGATACCCGCCAAAGCAGGAATCAGTTTGATCTTTGTGACTCCGGACCAGGCGATGCTGAGATTCTCCTATCACTTGACGGAGCTGTTTACCAATAATGAAAAAGAATATGAAGCTCTAATCATGGATTTGGAATTAGCAATATTAATGGAAATTACAGACATTGCCATTTATGGCGACTCACAACTCGTCATTCAATAAGTGGTAGGAAAATACAAAATTTTTAAACCAAGGTTAGCAAAATACTACCATTACATAATGAAATTAATCGAGCAAATTTTGAGTGTGATTCTATAGGATTCCTCGAGTAGAAAATGCCTACGCAGACGCTTTAGCTAAACTTGCTACAAAATTGGCTTTTCCACCCGAAGATTCTATAGATATTACGGTACAAGGACGTCAGGTTTTGTCACAGATCGACCTCGACAGTCTACGCAATATTATAAAAAAAAGAGATAGCAACTACTGTGTTAGATAATACTGAAGATTGGCGTCATCCATTAATAGAATATTTGCAAACTGGAAGGTTACCAGAAGACAAGTCAGCAGCTCATCAAATTCAGAAGAGAGCTCTCTCATATGCCTTAGTTGACAGTGTTCTATGTAGAAGATCCTTCGATCAGATTTGGTATGCCTTAGCAAAGAAGAAGCACAGAAAATTGTCAAAGAAGAACAAGCTGGATAGTGTTGAGCTCACTAGTCTAGACCAAAGATGAAGATGAAAATCAAAAGACTCAGATACTACTGGTCGGAAATGATGACAAGCTGCATGGATACAAGAAAGAAATGTCATCAATGCAAAGTTCACTGAGTGGTCTTACACCAACCTCCAAATGTTCTACACCCCGCGATTGCTTTCTGTCCATTCGAGTTTTGGGGAACGGATATAGTGGGTCTAATAGACCCTCCATTTTCGAAAGGACACAGATTCATACTCGCAACTATAGACTACTTCTCCAAGTGGCCATAGGTAGTTCCGCTACGGAAAGTTACAGCACAGCAAGTTCTACAGTTCTTTAAGAATCAGGTTGTATACCACTTCTCTATGCTGCAAAGGATCATTTTAGATAATGGGTCCACTTTCAAGAGCAGGAAAATCAACAACTTTGTCAGAAGACATGGGATAGATTGGAGATACTTTACAATCTACTACCCCAAGGCAAATGGCTTGGCGAAGCCTTCAACAAGATGTTCGTTCAAATTCTAAAGAAGATGCTTAACGCCAACAAAAGAGGATGGCAGAAGAAATTGCTAGAAGCTTTGTAGGCCTATAGGACGACAATCAGAATGTCGACGCAGTCTACACCTTATGCACTTGTGTACGGGCCTGAGGCAGTCCTTCCACTAGAAGTTCAGCTACTGTCACTCTGGATCACCCTTGCCAATCAAATTACAATAGAAGAGAATGCCAAACTTCAACTGACATAATTAGAAAGTCTCGAAGGGAAAAGGTTGCTTGCACAACAAAAATTGGAACTCTACCAAGCAAAAATGTTTTAAGCCCACGATAAATTGGTCCACGCGAGGTCGTTCAAAATTGGTGACCTTGTGCTCGTTCTCAGAAGGCCTATTCTTGCACACCGCAAGATAGTTGGAAAATTTGAACCGACCTGGGAAGGACCATTCGTGGTGGAAAGGGTTTACTCTGAAGGGTCGTACCAACTAGTGGACTCTCAAGGGGATAAACCCATGTTGCCAATAAATGGACGATGTCTCAAGAAGTACTACGCAACATGAGGAATATAAAGAAAGATTTTCATTCCGATGTAAAATAGGTCCAACTTCTATGATTGGGTCCAAATCTTATAATAAAACAATGTTAAATAAACTAAAGTAAATTTTCTCACAAAATAAAATAAACTTGTTGAAGTTTCTAAATTTTATAAAACTATATTAAAAAAGTTAATGGAATTAAAACAATTATAAAACTTATTAAAGTAAAAGATAATAAGTTTGTCTTTGTTCTTGTTCGTGCGCAACACCACCCGCTGACATTTCCTTTATTTACTTGTGCAAGAGGTGTCAGATTATGAGTTGGTGTTTGCTTCCAAATACGGCTTGGACTTCACGTCCTAAAAAGAAACACACAAAAGGAGATTATAAACATGAAGTTGATGAGGAAGATTGGTCATAGAGAGACTGGACAGACATCAAGATATGATGGGACTTGAGGGTTCGTCGACTCACACCTCTTCGCCTTAAGACACGGTCAAGTCTTGTCTATGATCACTACTCTAGAGGGTGATCTTGTTGCTGCTTCAGTTGAAAGAGTTCCAGATGCTCCGTTAGCGCGTACAAAAAGAAGAAATGTAATTCGCCGCAAGCTTCGCCTCTTAGACAGGATGGAGAGGAGACAAGATCGGGAACTAGCCGCCACGCATCACCCGTTCCAGAAGATTCTTATGATCTTGAGATGAATGAAACTGACGACAGTGCACCGCACACCGATACTAAGCTTGAGGCTATAGAGTATCCCGCGCCGACATTGTCTAGGTGTCCAACTTGCAACTCTAGTTTACCCAGACTGCCTTCAGCGACTGGGCCATTTTCAGAGTGCCCAGAATGTCACGTTTTACAGCTAGAGGAGTATGATAAATTTGAAGCGTATGCAGCTGCCTCAATGCTACTCAGGAGTAGGGAATGTCCTGATGTGGAGCCGTACGTACCACACTTTTTCCTACTGCCGCCACCACCATGAGGAGTCACAGACTATGTGATGGCAAAAATTAGAAGAATCATGAAAAAATAATTTCAACAATATGAAGACATACAAGGGAAATTTGTCAATATCCTAGAAGGATTCGATTTATACAATGATGTATGCTCAAAGAAAGATGAAGAAGGAATTTTGTATTGCATTGACGCTCTTCAGACTGGGAAAATTAGGAAGCTTGAGCCCGAGAACATATACAGAGCCATCAAAAAGGAGAAGAGGTGAGGGCAGAGTCACTATTCAGTGTGGCTGCTGCTACAACTTTGCTAAAGATTGACAAGGCAATCTCCCAGGAATTTTACAGAATGATAAGGTGGACTCGATGTCACCGCAGATAAGAAAGATGGTATGGAGGATGGTCGTGTGACACATGTTGCCTGTAGACTATATTTCTAATAGCTAGATAATAAATATTTACGAGGACGGGGACTATATCCCGCCTCATATTGACCACCATGACTTTGTGAGACCCTTCTCCACGGTCTCCTTTATAAGTGAAATCCAGATTGTTGGACTAAGAGAATTCTTATGTTCAGTTGAAATTCCCTTACCAATCGTATCAGTACTGGTATTAAAAGGAAATGGAGCAGATTTGGCAAGACACTGCATCCCAAGAGTTACAAGAAAGAAGGTATTGTTGACCTCATTTTTGATGAGGTCTTCCTTTTCTTCTTTTTAGTGCTTAGGATCTAGCCTTAGGCTTTTCCTTTGACTATCTTAGAGGACTAGAATTGGGACCCGCCTTTTAGAAATTCAAACCACTTCTAAACTCCCCGCAAACTCCACAAACTCGACTATAGACCCCTAATCACCTAGAGGGTTGAAATCAAATATGGAAGTTTAAAGGATGAGTTCCTATAGGACTCTTTGGCCTTAGGACCGCCCCGGGTGGCCCTGGTCCAGTGAAGGGGCCGACATACACTACACTTACACACTACATTTCCACACACTTCCTAAAACCACACCCATACCCAACTTGACCTCCCGACTCATGTAGGTGATTCACATGGATGGTCCTTAACCCCTAAGCCCTCAGGCAAGAGGGTTAGGAACAACATAGTGAATGCCTCAAATGAGTCCTTTCATGGCTCATATGGGCTTGAAATGGCTTCATGGCTCAACCAAAATGATTTCTTTCCACCTAAATTCACCCAATCTTCAATTTCCCAAATTTTAAATTTTTGACCCCCGGGACCCTACACCTACTAAACCTACCCAAAACCCTTGAATTACCCAAATTTTTGCAAAATCTCCAAATTACCTAAAATTTTCCAAAATCAATCCCAAACACCTCCACATCACTCAAATTGATCATCCATACCCAAAAATACCAAAAATTCCAAGAAAACCCCCAATACCCTCCAAATACCCAAAATACCCTTCTTGGCCTAAAAATCCAAAAATTCAGAAAATTCCCAGAAAATTCCAGAAAATCCCAAATATTCCCAATTTCATTTTGTCCAATTACACCATGGGCCAATTTTGTCAATTTACCCTACTTTTGTCAAAACCCCCAAATTGATCCATTTTAACCCAAAGTGGACCCAATGTCAAACCAAACATACCCAATTGACCCCAATTTTGGTCCAATTCAATTCTAAACTTCAATTCAACATTCCCAATACCAATTTAGACCAAATCCAAGTCCAATTTGATTGACATTTGGATCCAATTTCACTTTGGGCCTTAAAGCCCAAATTTGGACCCATGACCCAAACTTAACCCAAACTCACCCAATTCAACTCCAATTAACCCCAAATCTTTTCTAAAACTTCCTTAACATCCTCATAAACAAAACACTAACATGATTTGCCCAAGATTTTGACCCAAACCCCACTCAAATTCAACCCAAAATCAAAAAGCCCAATTTCGACCTAAACCCAAATCTAACCCAAATAGGCCCAAACCCCAAAATTAAAACCCAACCAAAGCCAAAACCTCTTTGAAACACTCCCATAAACATTTCTTAACATTTATTTTACATCAATTTCAACCCTAGCCCAACATTGGCCCAAGTTAGCCTAATTTGACCTACATTGGCCCATTTACCAAATAAACCCAAATTCAACCCAATTCAAACCCAAACCACCTTAAATCTATTTCAAATTATTCATGAAACATCCCTAAACCAAAACCAACAACTATTTGGCCCAAACTTCTACAAAAATTCCCATCCATGAACACATCCTTAAACTTAAAAGCCCACTTCCCTTAAACCTTCTTAAAAGCCCATTTCCTTCAAAATTCAAAAGCCCAAATCTACCCTAAAGCCCACATGACATCTCCATTTGTCATCCATTTAATTAAATCCATTACCTAAGTCCTAAAATCATCATTGAATTATTCCAAATGAAGCCTCATGCCAAATCACCCCTAAATACTAAAATTTTCCTTAAATCCATTTCCATGAAATTGACTTTACTTTTCCCAAGCCAAATGGAGCCATGGAGCCATGCATAAGCCATATGCAAGCCATGAGAGCCTCTTTACATGTCACCATGCCATTTTGGGCAAAAGGAGGAGGCTCTTTCCTTAATTCCTAAAGGTGATTAACCACTTCCATGTTTCCACTAAACCATGCTTAAGCCTAATCGTGCTTGGATGGTGACTTGACCCTACCGATTATGCTCGAGCCAAATCACTTTTCCCTCAGCCAAAACCAGGCCTTGGGTGGTGCACCTAGCCCAAATGGGTGGGTTGACCCATTTAGGTTCAAATCTAGCCATGCCCCATTCCACTTCGGATCAAAGCCTTTACACATGTCCATGGCCAATTGATTGCACAAACCTCCAGCCCCGACCCACCCGACCTTGAGGGTGACCCATGCCCGGCCGGCCGGCCACCATGCCGCCGGAAAACACCATGGCCGAAAGTTCACATGTGAGCCAACATTGAAATTCTCACTTGCCGAGCCGCCCCATCCCCAGCGTGGCTACCATGGCTGATCTTCTCCTCACCGGAGCAGCTCGATCCCAAGCCCTAACTCCCCCGGGAGGCCTTCCACCCTCTCCTATTTAAACCCCTCACCCTCTCGGCCAAAGGAGAGCCAAGCACAAACCTCGCCGAAACTGCGCCAAAATTGTTCCAAACCCTTCACCATCCTTAGAGCGAGTTGATCCCCAAGTGTCAATTTGCCCTAATCCCCACCAACAGAGCCCGATTTCTCAACCGAAATTCCACCCAAAACCAGGACACTTTGCCACGGTGAGCCAATCCTCAAATCGATCGGTCCTACACCTTCACCGGACCAAGAGGAGAAGTTTCCCACCGAAAGCCCCATCTCCAGGCCACCCAGTTGCTCCGAGCCTCCAAGCTTTGTGATCGGCCGTGGTCACTTTCATAGCTAGAGCAATTCACCGGACCGGGAGACTTCATCCGGAGCTTGCCGGAACCCAATCGAAGGTGCAACAACTCTCAGATTGAAGCCACACTTCTCTGAGCCAAGGTATGAGCTAACTCTTCATCCCGAGCTTTTGAAGATTCTCTATTTCAAATGCCTTAGTTTCAATGCATGTTAGCCGTATAGATGTGTTCGTCTCTTCAAGACGAATCCATAGAGCATAAGAGCATAAAAATCCATTGAGTATCGAGTGAGATATTAGGGATTTAGTGTGGACGGCTATCGGGTGAGGACACTTGGGGACGATGAACGGATGCCGTCCATTCAATACACGCGCGGACGAACGGCTCAGATGGCGTCGGACCGGGAGACGGTACGAGAACCGCGGGGCCCGGCTGCCGACTCGGATGGCGGCGTCGAATGGGAGCGCGACACGCGGCGTTTCGGAGCCGCCGAGGTTGACGCGGCGCCGCGTGGATAAATAGAAAATTAGGGTATTTTCTTATTTATTTAATTCCCTAAACTTCAAAAATCCATATCTTTGTGTAGAAAAATCACAAAAATAAAATAAAAATACCCTCTTGCTCAGTGAATAGAGGAGAATAATGTGGAAAAGAAATCATTTAATTTAATTAAGTATTTTATTTTTTATGATTTATTTACTCTCTGCATACATTTAATTCTCCATGCATGTATACAATTCACCATGGCATGAGACCATAGGGCTTTGAAGCCTCTGAACTTGGGAACATTCCCTGAATTTTCCAAGGTCAGAGGCCATCTCTGTGAAAAGTTATTTATTTTTCAAATGCATGTTGCTGTTTTGAGTATTTTAATTCCAAAAATTAGCATGTTGTGAAATAAATTCTAGAAATATTTGGTGATGTTCCTTATGACCAGAGAACTCTAGGAAAAATAGGACTTGAGTTAATTCACTCGGATTAACCCTAATTGGCTTAAACACCCAAAATAGGTCTTTAATTAATTAGAGTTAACCAGGCATCAAATTGACTTGAAATCAATTCTCCACTGACCTTTAGGATCAGAGGAATCCACCATAAAAATTTGAAGTCAATTGGACTTGGTTAACCCCACTAATTGGGTTGATTAAGTCACTTAGCCATTTTAAACTTTAAAAATTCATAACTTTTAAAATACTTTTCAAAAATTCACCAAATTGGTTTTGGAGCCTCTCTGATATCAGGGAAACCTAAGAAAATTAAAATTTCAATTTTCTAAAAAAGTTGATTTTTAATAATATTTTAATATTTTTTAATAATTAAAAAATAATAAAAATCACAAAAATAATAAAATTCACCAAAATGTCACATTTTGAATTTTAATCACTTAGGAACAAATCCCACATTTTTCCTAAGTCCATTTAGTGAGATATTAAATTTTAAAGCCCTAGGGTAATTTTAAAATCAAAAAAAATGTATTTTCTAGCATTTTCACTAAAATAATTATTATAAATCATAGAAAAATCAAAAAATTGCAAAATTTGATTCTCTGGTTTCCTTAATATCAGAGAGATTTTTGAAAAATATAAAATCCATTTTTCAACATTTATCTTATTTTTAAATTAATTAACACTCCAAAACTCAAAATAATTATAATAAAAATAATATAATTCAAAAAATCACCAAAATTGGTCCAAGTGCTTCTCTGGTCATTAGGAATGTCCCCTAATTTTCTTAAGGACAGAAACTTTTCCCTTGGTCATGTTATCAAATTTTCCTTGAAAATCTCTATTTTTCACCAAAAATAATTATATAAATAAATTAAATACAGAAAAATCACATTTTCTCCTCTCATGTCTTTATTGACATATGAGTAAAGTCACATAAAAATTTCAAGTTCATTTGAGTTCAATTTAGTGAGTTATGAAATTATTAAGCTTAAAGGGTAAAATGGTAATTAAAATCTTTAATCCTTAATTAAAACTTTAGGTTCAATAAAAAATCAACAAGTAAAATATTTGATCCTAATCTGATTTGGATGATTGAAATTTAAATAATTAAAGGGTAGAAACCCATTAAATAATTTTAAAATGATCAAACTTTAATTAAATAATAGATTAAATTTGGAAGAATAATAAAATTGAAATTATTAAAATAAGGGATCTTTATTAGGAAGAGATTTATTCTTTAATTTAAAAATCCCTAAATTAATTATATCAACTAATATTCAATTTTTAATTAAAATGATAACTCAAATTTAAAATATTAAAAGACTTAATTAAATTATTAAACTCTTTTGAAATTTCAATTAAAATTAAAAATAAAGTAAATTAAAGATAAATTAAATTAAAATTAAATTAAATTTAATAATTAAATTAAATTAAGATAAATTAAATTAAGATTAAATTTAAAAATTAAATTAAATTAAATTTAATAATTAAATTAAATTAAATTAAACAATTAAATTAAGTTAATTAAAATTAAATTAAATTAAATAATTAAATTAAATTAAATAATTAAACAATTAAATTAAATTAATTAAAATTAAATTAAATTAAATCAAACAATTAAATTAAATTAAATTAAATTAAATTAAAATTAAATTAAATTAAATTAAACAATTAAATTAAATTAAATTAAATTAAATTAAAATTAAATTAAATTAAATTAAACAATTAAATTAAATTAAATTAAATAATTAAAATTAAATTAAATTAAATTAAACAATTAAATTAAATTAAATTAAATTAAATAATTAAATTAAATTAAATCAAATCAAATTAATTAAACACCAAGTCAAATTAAATTGAATTATGTTAAACTAAATTAAAACTCAATTAAATTAAGTTAAATTAAATATAACATCACCTAAGACATAAAAGAAATTAAATATAAAACAACTTGAACACTATTCCAAATTTAAACTCTTTAACTTAAACCAAATCATTTGAATACTAACTTGCCCTCGAAAGCTTTGATTATTGTAACTCCTAAATGAAACATTAAATGGAGTGTTACTTTACTCATAGGATATTCAAATGTCCTAGTTCACCGAGCAAGTTAACAAGACTTGAAAACCTCGGACGATCGATTCATTTATATAATTAAATTCATTTGGACTTAAAATAATTCTAGAAATATTGAAAAGATGTTTAAGATCCTTCTTAAGCACTTCCTCAATATGATAGGATATTTTTAAGAACAATTGAATTTGATTATTCTTTGATGAAGAAAATCGTCCTTAAACCAAAACACAAAGAACCTAGACGTCATAGGAGATGACTAGCTATAGGATTAGGAATTTGGTAGAAAACCATAACCTTTCCCCTAGCTTTACCTAGGAACTTGTTTAAATATGCTAATTGTGTTTTAAGTGCGGCTTGGGATGACGGGAAGACCCTCCAGTACGCTTTTATTTTATTGCAATTTACTTTCTTGCAATTTACTTTCTTGCAATTTACTTTCTTGCAATTTACTTTATTGCAAATGCATTTTACTTTTCTTGCATGATAAAACAACGATTGCATGAAAACCCACACCTTTAGGATAGCCCCTAAAACCGAAACCAAAATTAAGTTAAAAGTCATTGCAAGATAAAATTCACCGCCACAACATTTCAAAATATAAAACAACTCAAAATTTAATCACAAACGAACACAAAACTACAATTGCAACTAAATTAAAACGTCCCGTTGGATGATCGGGAATACCTCGGATGATGTAACCTACGTGTTGCTAACGGGATTTCCCACGGTCTAAATGAAAGTGTGGAACTCATTCAGTTGAGTTTAGCAAATTCATCCGGACTAAGTGAATCCGATAAAAATAACGATGCCGGAAGGATGGAACCGCGGGATCTTAACCGGTGTCGTTATAATCAACTTTAAGATTTGTTTTAATTAAAACACAAAAAACACTTGGAAATTAAGATTTTCTCTAAACCAAAACACTTCTCTCATCCCCTGATTTATGATTTCTAAAACTAAACCTCTCGCAACAACAAGGAGCTCGGAGCATGGTGGGCAAGCACGACCATCGTCATCAAGAAACCCGAGTCTACTTCAAGAAAACTTTCCTAGAATTAAAACAACCAAGCCATAGGACTTCGAGGTGGCTTCGCACTAGTGCAACATAAATCCTCAACTCTTCGTTAGGCATTTGCATTGCAAATTAAGCCCTAACCGGTCTTAGGATTCCGAGGTAGTCGTCCGATACGACAATAAACCCTCACATCTTCTAAAGTTATTTGTTTGATTTTATCATACAAATATAAGCCCTAATTAATTGAAATTGGCAAGATTGAAATATCAAATAAACATTAGGACTTTCCTAAATTCAAGACAAACAATAGGATAGTCGGGAAATTATCGAAGTTCACTTCGAATCGGTGATTTCTCCTACCTCTCTTCCTTTGGATTCACAAAACAAAATGTTCCAAAATTTGATCCATTCCCTATTGAAATTCCAAAATTCAATCTTCGAAAACCTTAAACTTTGAAATTCTTGAGAGCAGAATCATTGATTATTATCGAGAGTTTTCTTAGGTGATTCCCGTCACTTAAGATGTAATTAACTATAGGGGCTTGCCCTTATAGGGAATTTTAAAGAACCTGTGTAATATAAACCCCGTTTAATGTTTTCATATTAAGCGGTGGGAAACTTGTCGGCTTATAAAATTGGTTCGCGGACCAAACGGATGTCACAAAACTTCTAGTTTATTTGATCGAGCCCCACCATCAAGCGAGTGTGTCCATCCTTAGGGATAGATACACGAGTTGTGGTGCGGTGCTTCGTTTATATAAACTATTTGGGATGTGAGATCGGTTTAATCTCATATCTTAAAACTTTCAAATTTAAAAATTATTTTCAAAATCAAATACTACTTTCTAAATTATATATATTTAAATTAAATTTAAAATAAAAATTCGCCGCACAACTTCGTTAGGCGACCACTTTTCAAAATAAAACACACAACCCGAAAAATAATGCCGATGATTTCGCTACCATTGGGACAATTCCTCTCTCCATTATAATCAACACCGTTTTCTGCACCTGAGGTATCCACGTCCCTACCGATCAAACTACTCCTTCTTCATTGAATACTATGTTCATTTCATCTTCGAACAAGTTACGCTAACATTCTCTCTGGATGAGGAAGCCACCGTTGGGGACATTCCCAAACGAGAGGTTCCGAGATCCTTTTACCTCATTTCGAGGCGCGGGTGGACCCCCAATGTGTTAGCTAGAGGACCCCGAGCCTAGAAGTCTTGCTTAAGACTTTCTTTTCCTTTCTCGTAATCGGATTCCTTACCTTCTACACCTTCGAACATTCCGTTCTAAATAAACAAACCCTCTAATAAATGATTCTTTTAAATAAAACGATGTAAATACATGAACAAAGAACGAGTTCCTGACTTTTTAATTCCTTTCTTTTCGTCCCGAAGAAAAGGAGCATAGCTCTCGACTAACAACCGTAATCTACCCCGCAAAATGGAAGCCCCGAAACCGATTTTCTCCTTCACTCAACGGACCGGACTTCGCCGTCTATAAGGATGAACTCGCCCGACAACGGGCCATCCGATTCGGACAAAATTCGAAACACGAACGTCAATGTCACCACGTCTCCCTCTTCAGACCGACAAACAAGGTATCCGAAGCCGAAGAACCACCGCTCGAGTTCAACTCCAGTCGACCCAAGAGTTTCCTCCCCCGCAAAGGGTCCCGACTAGAGGAGTACCGCCCGTCCGCAGAGGACCGTTCACCACCCCACCTGGCCTAGCTCGTTTCCGCACCTACCCCGACTTCGCCAACCGGGAAAGGAATCCGTAACTATGATAAACCTCGTTACCGTAGGTACGGTCTTCCCCGTAAGACCTTCGTCTTTCGAACGGTCCGGGCCAAGATTCCTTCGCCGACAGCACCCAAAGAAGAAGAAATGTAAGACGCTGCAGCCCGTAGCCGAGACGCCCCGAGGAAATTCCGTAGCCGCGAATATACACCGTTACTTCGTAATATACACCAATCGTCTACCACATACCACTTTTGGAGGAAGCAGGTTCCATCCCCTCTCCGCCGCAGAGGATGAAGAGAATGTTCGAAAGACGTCGCCACACATTAACATGTACCGCATACTACAACGATACCTAAGAAAAGAACTCGAACTACGCCGTTTGCTCGACCGCAAACTTTGGTAAAGCCAGCAAGGAAAACTCGTCCCGCGTTCTGGAATTTACGAAGGATGTGGCGGGTGCCGCTCAAATCCCGGCTCGGGCCTCGAGTAGACCCGCCTGGCCATGATGTAGTGCCGCGCAGAAACGGCTGCCAGCCCGCCCGGCCGCATCGTGCTGCGTATTGCAGGATACCACCTTCCAGCATTCGGCCGACACCATCCGTCGGCGTACCCGCCGTTGGGAAGGATGGCCAAGCGGGCGTCCTACCACAAGGGGCTGAGATCGAAACAAGAAATTTCGAGAGAGAAACTTCGCCGTATACCAATCAAGAAAGCACGCGATGAAGGACTCGGGAAAAGGACCCGCAACCATCGCACGACAACCACAAAGATACGAAAAGCCCGCTAGAAGATGCTATGTGTGCCGAGAACCGACATCCGACGGCCGGGTAAAAGAAAGAGAAGAAAAGTTCGGAGACGAGATCGACTCATCTGAATTCATGGACAACGAATATGCAAAATCAACATGGCCGAGACACGCAGCTTCATCATCTTCTCAAGGTGCTCCCCCGCAACCCGCAGAAGAGAGGAGCCGAATCGATGAAGAGACACGCCTTCGTGAAAAGGACGACACGATCGCTCAAATGGCGAAGAGGACGCCAAGAGATGGCCGTAGCCCCAACCCACTCAAAGTCGTTACGCCCACATAGAGAGACACCCCTGCGTAAGTCATTCACCTCGTACCTGAGGGGAAGGAAATTACATCCGCTACCTAGATTTACCTACCGAAAAAGGATACAACACAAAGTATGATCCCCGAAAAGATATCAAGAACTCGGGTGTAACGGGAAGAAAAAGCAGAAGCCCTAGCACAATCGAAGAACGGACATCTATTCGACGGCAGCCTTACCGAAGAATTCGACGCCGTCCAATACCCAAAGGCTTCGTACCACCTCTCCGTTTAAGACCTTCGACGGAATCGGAACCCCCGACAAGATGCCGTACACTTTCGTGCCGCTGTCGTACGTCGCGGAGCGATGCGCTACCTTCCGAGCGCCCGTTTGGGCGCAGCTTCCGTCGTGAATCGCCTTCGACCGGTATGCAGACTACCCAACTGACCGTAAAGACATTCTCGTAGCTAGAGAGCCTCTTCATTAAGCGATTCTCATGGAAGCTCGCACTCACATCACTATGTGTGATTTAGCCAGTAGAAACAAAGTGCCGAATGAAACTGCGGATTGCGACACTGGCTGGAGAAACTTAAGCATGAAGTGTGAACCAATAACCGCAAGAACAAATATGCGCCCAGATTCGCTTTTGGTGCGCACCACTACCCGATAAGACTCCTCCTCAAGGGATTCACTATTAAGACTTTGAGAAGTTGTTGCTGCTGGCCGGAAGCTCGCAAGAAGAGGCGGCTAATTAAGTTTCGTCGACAAGACTGGGACAAGCGAAGCCGGTGAAGACTAAAAGAAATTCGGGTCACAGTTACTGACAAAGGCAAACAACCGATGCAAATACCACCGTAACGCGCCGCAAAGAACCACAACAAAATTACCAAAGAACCCCGGTCCAAATTTATCGGGCCGTTCCGCAAGATGAACAACCGTCTCGTCCGCAACGCATATCAAGGAGCTTCGCGCAGAATATCCGTCAAGAATGAAGCGCACCAAAGATGTTCCGTAACCTAATGAAACTCCAGATTTCCACTGCCGTGTTCTCCCAAAAGCACTGCATAAGTCAACAAGAAGCGCGATCCCAACTTCGCCCCTACCATCTGGACAAGCCGGGGCACAAGATAAGACCGCATTACCTTCAAAGTTGGCTCAACGACAACCTTCTAAAGGAAATATAACAATCCCGAAGGAGCATACGAAGGAACCCTGCGAGGAGGGTCCGTCAACGCATCTCAACCGATCCCGTCATCCCGATGTACCCCTATGCAACCGACGACACACTACCGCTCGACGAGATCTTCGAAGAAGATTTTACAACATCCGAACCGCTTCTGCGAGCTTCAATTCGGTAGTTCGAGACCCGTTAAGCCGTACTATCACTCGCGATGGAGGAACCACCTCGACAGGAGACAATCGAAGAGAAGAAGAAATCGACGAAGAAGAGGGGACCGAGATTCCTAAGGGCTGTAATTAAAAATGCCATCCTAGATACTGCTTCCGATTCGTGGGAGAAATCCCTCGAACCTCTCGATTTTGTATGATTATCTCGCTCACTTCATGGGATCATATAATGATAAGGGTGATTGCCATTGCCACGTTTTCGAATCGTTTCTAACGATTACGTAACTAGCGACAATCCGGCCGATTTCGATACCAACAATTCTCAAATCATACATGATCTCGACGATCAAAACGACGAAGAAGGCATCCATCAAGGAGGCTACGAGTTCAACAAGCAACGCATCTATTCGTGAGTTTCGAGGAGTCTGAAGCATAATAAGAGCAGCCTTCGTATCTGAAGATAATCCAAGAGCCAATCATTCATCGTATGACACCGACAAACTCAACATCGATTCGAAGAAATTACAGAAGTCAACCTAAGAAGTGGAAAAGTTCTACTTCCAAGAATGGGTCCAAAAGATAAAGGAAAGCAGTGTGGTCGTTCAAGGTGACCAACCCTACCAAGAAATACCCATTCGAGAAGAAGCCGAGACACAGGAGAACAAAGTGCCGACTACAACGCGCTAGCCCATCTAGGAAACTACCGGCCAACCGAGCATTTACGATGCTCTCATCTTATCAAAGGAGATGAGAGAAGCTCGATCAAGGCCTTACTTGATCCGGAAATTCCGTTGAATTTCAAATCACGGGGAGATCTCGTATGAGGCTCGCTCGTTAAAGGAAATCGCCGAGGTGTCACCTTCACGTACAATGACCTACTACTGTGGATGTTACATCACAACCGACCGTCGTACATTTCGGGCTTACAATCGGGAAGTTTACGCTCTCCCGCAGTATCGCGGATCCAGGAGCATCAATCAATATACTGAGTCTTCGAACACTGCGCAATTTCTGGAAATCGATGCTCATGAAGCTCGAGGCCGACAAAATGTTATTATGAGGATTCAACCAGAGAAGAGGAAGAGCCTCTGGTCAATAACGCTACCGATGAAGACCGGTGATTTAGCAAAGACAAACGCAAAATTTCATATAATCGATTCAAACGTCGTTCAACGCTCTATCGTCAATTCAATGGGATATACGAAAACAGATGGTACCATCATCTCCGCATCGCTAAGGCCAAATATTACGGGCCGAGGAGAACAAAGCAGCATCAAAGGAGACTTACAACCATTCTCCGTACATGAAATCGAATCCATGAAGATGCGCTCTTATTATGCACCGCCAAAGAAAACAATCTTCTCCGAGATACCGTAACAAATAAAGCAAAGAAAGTTCGTGACAACGAAGAACCCGAAGTCTCTAGTCCACTACTCACCACTCCTTCCCGCGAGATGCAGAAGGTTTCTCCACAACTCGCATCCGAGGTCGAGGCCGGGGACGAGGCCGTGGCAGACACTCAGACACCGCATTTAAGAAACCAACCATCAACAAGCCGATTGGGATGATAAGCCTGCGAAGAAAAAAGAAATCGGTTAAAAGGCGCAACAATAAGTCGAAAGAAGCCGCAATACAAGATCTCCCCGAAGATGAAAAGAACGAAGAATACAAATCAATGTACGAGAAGATTAACCACTACGTACATACTATGACCCCTAACTCCGATCCATTCTAATAAGATCGAGGGTATGGAGGTCAAAGAGGTGCGTAGCACAAGGCAAAGCCGATCAAATTCTACCGTGGTGCTTCTTCCTCCAAAACCGAAAATAATGTACAATTCGAAGATGTCACTTCATCGAATTAATGGAATTACCTTTCGAGTGGTACTCTCCCCGTGTTCAAAATTTAATTCAACGCGTTTCTTACCTCGACAACCCGACAAGAGGCCAATCACAACATTTTGAAAAGTTACGAATAACTCCGCCGTCCTCCCAATTCAGCATGACGCATCGGCACGCAGGCCGCCGACGATATCGACTCGGCTGTTGTCACTCGCAAGTCCAATGAAAACCGTACGGAACTACGTACGAACTCAAGATTTACAAATCGAGACGCTCCACTGCATTCGAAGAGGAAATTAACCACAATAGATGAGTTAATCGAAGTTAACTCGGTACCAATGGAGCTTCCGTACCTACCTTTGTTACCCTTACTCAATAAAGAAGACTCCAAAGAAATAATCGAATTATTAATGGAATTTAAGGACTCGTTTTGCTTCGGAGCTACGATGAAATGCCAGATTAGCCCGTAGGTCATGGCCCATAAGCTAGGAGGATCCTACTTCGTTCCAAATTTCAGACAAGGTCCCGTAAGAATGCGTTCGGAAATCGAACAACAAGTCATACTCGGTTAAAAAGCTAATGTACGCTAAATTTGTCCGCGAAGAACAATAATTCCGACTCGCTAGCCAACGTGAGTGCCGCCGAGTTAAGAATGGTCGATCGAATTTGTGCGTACCGAGATTTAAACAAGGCATGTCCAGCGATGAATTCTCTACCGATCCTGCAATTAATGATCGACATCGCTTCAACACATGAAATATTCTCGTCATTGATGATCTTTCAGGATACAACCGCATAAAAATGGCTCCGAAGATGAAAAGCTTGCGCATTCGAACGCCGATCTTATATTTTGCTACACAAGATGCCATTCTGACCGAAGAACGCAGAGCAATCACTGAAAGAGCAATGACAAGAATTTTTGACGATCTCATCCACAATCAAGTCGAGTGCTACGTGACGATGTCGTCATCAAAAAGAAAGTAAAGGAAAAACCACCGTATGATTCGAGAATTGTTTTCGAACGATTAAGACAATTTAACCTTAAGATGAATCCCTTAAAATGCGCCTTCGGCGTCACCTCCGGAAATTCTCAGATTCGCTCGTCCGACATCGTGGAATCGAAATCGACCCGAGAAGATTGAAGCCACTTTAGAAATGCCGCCTCCCAAAACCTAAAAACAACTACGATCTTTTCAAGGGAAGCCGGCATATCTTCGACGCTTATCTCAAACTCCACCGTCGTGCAGTGTCGGCCTTTCTCGCACTCGCTTAAAAGACGCCAAATTTATTTCGGAAGAGAAATGCTTAAGGTCTTCTAAGACATTAAACAATATTTAATGACACCTCCCGTCTTGAAGAGGCCCCGCCCTCAGTGCACCGCCGATACTTTACACCGCGGCTCTGGGGACGACTTCCCTCGGAGCCCCGCAAGCCTCAGTCACCGACGAGGGTAAAGAAAATGCTCTTTACTACTTAAGCCGTCGTTTACTTCCGACGGAGGCAGCGCATCCCGCAATCGGGGTGCGCATTGCTCCTCGTCCCCGATCTTCGCCCGCTCGTGTGCCCCCCGCGCATTTCACGCTTTCTCATAAGGTCAACTCGATCTCAAGCTTAATCCATCGCAATACTCGATGACTCGTCCAACACTTTCCGCGTACCCGTCAGACACACGATATTACCGCAATTCGATATAACTTTTCGCGCTCTCTCATACAATAGAAGGGACAAGTCTTACAGACCTCCTCGCAAAGACACTTTCACGGCCGATCTCCTCTCAACGACGTATCCGCCGATGAACAAATAATGAGCTTAAGACCCCGATGATCGATGTCGGGAATTATATTTCGACGCGAGCATCTTCAGCATTACTAAAGACGTAAGAATCGCATGACAAAGGTCTCGCAAGGCAGGAATCTGCCAATCTTTAACAATCGAGCGGGGATGCTAAGATACCCCACCACTCGACGAACCGCGTACAAACAACGAAGCAGAATACGAAAAGATTTACAATCCAGATTGGAATTAACCATTCAAATTCGGATAACGTACATCAACATCTACGGATTCACAGCTAATCATTCAACAACATCACGGACACATAATTTTTAAACCAAGACTCGAACAAGATTTCCAAAAGATGCTGAGACAATTGCCGAATCGTATTCCAAATGTGACAATCTACAAAATTCCTAGAAAAGAGAATGCTTAAGAACATGCTTTTACCTCGTCTCGCAAAGAATTTGCCCGTTTGCAAGATGAATCAAGGAAGTGTCAGCTCACTGACGCTGTGTCCTACCGCGCCTCGACATTAATAAGACAATAACCACAAAAGAAAAAGAACTTCGCCGTAGCGATAAACATGCGAAGATCGGGCGACACTATCGATGGGACGACCAAACGGAAAGCTACCGCAGGATAGGTCACAATTTATCGTATCAAGAAAAGAACTCGCTTACGCATTAATAAACAACACATTATACAAGGTCTTTCGATCAAATGCGGCTAAGGTGCCCGAGCGTCCGAGGCCCGAAACGTTAAAGAGGCGCATTCGCACTCGCGGCGCTCACTCACGGTCCAAAGATGAAATGAAAAAAAAAGACTAGGGTACTACCGGGCCCTCGATGATGACCGATCGCATGAAAATCGCCAAGAGCCGTCATCAATGCCAAGCGCATCGAGTGGTTCTACATCAACCTCCAAATGCCACACCCGACAACCGCGTCGCTGCCATTCGAATGTCGCAAGTACGTACATAAGGTCCGACAGAACCACCATCTTCAAAAGGACATCGTTTCATTCTCGGCAGCCTACGCATTACTTTTCCAAGCGGCAAGGCCCACTCCTAGAGAAGTGAAAGCACACCACGTGCTACAAGCTTTTCAAGAACCAAGCCGCTCACCGTTTCGCAGTGCCGCCAGATCATCTCGGAGCAATTGCCGCATTCGAAGCACACAAATCAACAATTTTGTCGTGAGACACGGAATCGATCATGATACTCAACAATTTACTACCCAAGAGCAAACTACTTCGCCGAGGCTTTTTAATAAAACTCGTTCAAATCTTAAAGAAAACCCTTTGACGATAATAAGAGAAATCGGGCACGAGAAATTGTTAGAAGCCTTACAAGCCTGACGGACAACCTTCGTAACCCCTACTCAAGTTACACCTTACGCTCTCCGGTGTATGGTCCGAGGCAAGAGTTACCTTTAGAGGTTCACTTCCTTCACTCGGCGAATTGCAATTGCAAATAAGATCACGACGTAAGAAAACGCCACTACGACTCGAAGAATTAGAAAGTCAAGGAAAAGATCATGAAGACAACGTAATTTAGAACTACACGGTGCCAGATGGTTCAAGTCTACGACAACCGGTCCGCCCAAGAACCTTCAAAGTCAGTGATTTAGTTCTCGTTTCAAGAGACCCATTCTCGCACACCGCAAGATAAAGAGGAAAATCGAACCCACTGAAGGACCGTTTCGCGGTCAAGCAAAGATATTCGGAGGTTCCTACGTCTAGTACCGTCAGTGAGAACGACATATGCTTCCAATCAACGACGATACTTGAAAAATGTTTACGCTTACCTCGATGTTTCGAAGGAATGAATTCTTCATCCCTAAGAAACACGGTGAAGTAATTACTTCATATCAGTCCGAACCCAAAAAAATAATAAAACGTGCTAAGATAAATAAAATCATGATAATTAAGTTTTCCCTTGCTTCTTCTCCAACTAAGATCTCTTTCCGCATCTTATCCTACTTCATTCCCGTTAAATTTCAAAATATAAGAATAATGAAAAATGTATCTTTAATAAACATTTTCTTAACGTTCGTTTCCAAGATGCCCCCCCGATCCTTTTCCTTGTCTTTTCAGGAAATGTCGAACGGCGGTCGGGTCTCGAACTTTAAGAATGGCGTGCTTCGTACCTCGATGAAAAGAGGGTGAAAGATGGAGCGATAATCGAGATCGACTCGCATTTCGCACCAGCGAGCTCAGCGCACGAGGAAAGTGACTCCAGTCCCGCTAACCGAGAAGAACTACCCTTGCGTACAAACTCGATGAGCGGGTGGCCCAAGCCACCAATCCAACAACAAGAAAAGAAAAGCAAACACCGAAGAAGACAAGAAAATGAAGTCCGCGCTCACTACATCGAGGGCGTGCTCGTCGCCGCCGCGCCCGCAGATGCAAGAAGTTCGTGAGGGCTACCTCGTTCCCGCCACGCAACGAAGAAATAAGAATCGCCGCATCCGTAAAATGTTAACAAAACTAGGGGCCGCGACCGCCACATGAGATACCGCTAATGCCAAGACACAGATTTCAGCACACCTGCTCACCAGAACTCGAAAAGGAGGCCACTCCTAATAACAGAAGAACTGTGTGAAACTCCCAAGATCGAAGAAAGAAGGCTACCACGCCATCGGATAACCACCCAAGAAGGCATGACCTTGTCGGCAGGCGGCACCCGGGATGTCCCGAGACCTCATCCCCGAGGAGCCGAGGCGTGTGGGAACGTGAAGGGATCGGGAATCCATATATCCCACAATACGCCGTATTTATGCCTCGCCATCTCGCGTATCATTCAACACGAGCCGAGATAAGCGCAATGTCAAAAGAAAACTTTCGAATACTTCGAGAGAATTAAAGGAAGAAGAATCAACATACTAGAAGGCCCAGCCACACACCGACGTATTCTGTGGCATTTAACAACAAAGAACGCACCGCATCCGGATCCGCAATGTGGCCGAGCAGCCGCCCGAGGGAAAACACATACTCGAACCCCTGAGATGACGCGGAAAGGAAGAACTACAATACAATGCGGATGTCGCTACAACTTCACAAGATGAAGGAAACCTGACCAGGATACTCGTCACGGGCAAGTAGATCCTAATATTGGCTATCAAGAGAATTGGGTGAGACGATAATATGAGAAAATACAAAGAGACGATGCACCCAGCTACCGCATTATCAACATCTACAAACAGCGCGACCGCATACCTCAATATTATCGATCACCACGATCACGTACCTTTCTCGTACGCCCTTTCTTAACGAGTAACATCATGTTCGGATCTCATCTCCGGACAGCGAGTTCGGTGCTAGTTCCGGAGGGCTGGCAAAGATACCACGCGGGTTCCGTCATGATACCGCACAGTAACGGAGCGTATATCGCAGCATTGCATACTGTGGGTGCCGTGGAGCGACCAAGCATTTCTCAGAGGATGGACGACAAGAACACTACCATTTCCAACCGCATCCGCAGCTGTATAACCTCCCATTTTTATCAGAACAAGTGAAAGTTATACGGGAAATATCACACCTCCAATGTACATCCAACATCCTGCTGCTGACGGCTTGGAAGGTGATGTTACGACCATGTACCTCACTATTCGCACATGGATTTCGATGCATGATTCTTTTCACGGATCAACAAAGATCATACACAAATTCGTTTGAAGTCTATACTTGACATGAAATATATTCCAGATCGAGTCGTATTTAACGTATTTTCAACATGATTGGAATGAAAGTGACCATGTCACGTTTTTGGCTCACCTCTTTTGTGCAAATTGATTGGGGAAACGCCATTAAAGTTAAATGAACTTTGAACAAAGAACAAAAGAAAAAAGAGAATAAAAGAAAACTTTCTAAAAAAAAATCAAAAAATGACAAACACTAAGTTCACATGAACATTAAATAAACAACAAAATAAAATTTGAACCATTAAAAGATAAACGAAATCAACACAAATCTCAAATTCCATCCTTCCAAACTTCAAAATCAAATTCCATCCTTCCAAATTCCAAATCAAATTTCATCTTTGAAAATTCCAAATCAAATCCTCAATCAAATCTAAATCCAATCTCGATCAAGTTTCAAACTCGATCTTCAAATTTCAAATCAAATCTTAAATCAAATTCTCAATCAAGTTCAAACTCATCCCTCCAAATTCAAATTCATCCTTTCCGCATTCTAAATCTCTATCAAATCTCAAATCCGATCTTCTGGACTTCAAATCAAATCTCATTCAAAAAATTCAAATTCAAACTCTCGAGTCGAAGATCACATCCAAGACCGCACCGCTTAGGATCCTTTTCCTATCAGACCGAAATACACCAAAATTCAAGACTTCTCAGTCTGAAAGATTTCACATCCAAGATCCACCGCTTTAGGATCCTTTTCCTATCGCACCGAAATACATCAAAACTCAAACCCCCGAGGCTCCATCTTACATCCAAGACCGCACCGCTTTAGGATCCTTTTCCTATCGCACCGAAATACATCAAAATTCAAAACTTTCGAGGTCGAGGATTTTACATCCAAGACCGCACCGCTTTAGGATCCTTTCCTACTGCACTGAAATACATCAAAATTCAAAACTTCGAGGTCGAGGATTTACATCCAAGACCGCACCGGCGAGGATCCTTTTCCTATCAGACCGAAATACATCAAAATTCAAAACTCGAGGTCGAGGATTTTACATCCAAGATCGGCATCGCTTTAGGATCCTTTTCCTATCAGACCGAAATACATCAAAACTCAAAACTCGAGGTCGAGGATTTTACATCCAAGACTCAGACCGCTTTAGGATTCTCTTCCTGACAGACCGAAATACATCAAAATTCAAAACTTTTGGGTCGAGGATTTTACATCCAAGACTGCATCGCTTTAGGATTCTCTTCCTATCGTACCGAAATACATCAAAATTCAAAACTTCGGTCGAGGGATTTAAATATCCAAATCGCATCGCTTTAGGATTCTCTTCCTATCGCACTGAAATACATCAAAATTCAAAACTTTTCGTCGAGGATTTTACATCCAAGATCGCACCGCTTTAGGATTCTCTTCCTATCGTACCGAAATACATCAAAATTCAAATCTTTTGGGTCAAGGATTTTACATCCAAGACTGCACCGCTTTAGGATTCTCTTCCTATCGCACCGAAATACATCAAAATTCAACTTTTGGGTCGAGGATTTTACATCCAAGACCGTATCGTTTTCAGATCTTTTCCTATCGCAATGAAATACATCAAATCGAAATCAAACTCTTCGAGATTAAAGATTTTACATCCAACACCACTTTCGCTTCGAGATATCTTCTCGTTGCAACGGTTCAATCTAATCAATTCAATTTTCCTTCGAGGTCGGAGATGTTACATCTAAAACCTCAAAATCCTAATTTTCATTTCAAATCAAATCCCTCAAATTAATTTCACAAACTTCAATCTAAATCAAACTCCAAACTAAAATTTCAAACTCACACATCAAAACATAAATCAAGCAAAATAAAATCTAAATCGAAATTCCCGTATCATGTGATTCGGGATTCACCTCTTCCTTTCCCGCCGAGAGTTCAAGAATCTCCTGCTCCGCAGATATACTCGACACTCCCCCAAATGGAATCCTTCTACTTCGTCCTAAGTTCGTCACTTCGACATCCGTGTCAGTTTTGTCGTATCGCCCGTCAACACCACCACGCGCGTGTGCTCCGTCGGCCCTCACCACACCTATCGGGGGTCCATTTGTCGACCCCATTTTTGACGAGGTCTTCCTTTTCTTCTTTTAGTGCTTAGGATCTAGCCTTGAAGCCTTTCGACTATCTTAGAGGACTAGAATCGGGACCCGCCTTTTTTAAATTCAAACCACTTCTAAACTCCCCGCAAACTCCACAAATCCCCGACTATAGACCCCTAATCACCTGCAGGTCAAAATCAAATATGGAAGTTTAAAGGATGAGTTCCGATGGGGACTTTTCGGGGCCTTAGACCGCCCGGGGCGGCCCGGTCCGGTGAAGGGCCGACATACACTACACTTACACACTACATTTCCACACACTTCCTAAAACCACACCCATACCCAACTCGACCTCCCGACTCATGTAGGTGATTCATATTTACCCTTAACCCCTCAAGCCTCGAAGCAAGAGGGCGAGAACAACATGTTCGAATGCCTCAAACGAGTCCTTTCATGGCTCATATGGGCTTCGAAATGGCTTCATGGCTCAACCAAAATGATTTCTTTCCACCTAAATTCACCCAATCTTCAATTTCCTGTAAATTTTAATTTTCACCCCGGACCCTACACCTACTAAACCTACCCAAACCCTCGAATTACCCAAATTTCGCAAAATCTCCAAATTACCTAAAATTTTCCAAAATCAATCCCAAACACCCTCCACATCACCAAATCGATCATCCATACCCAAAAATACCAAAATTCCAAGAAAACCCCCCAATACCCTCCAAATACCCAAAATACCCTTCTTGGCCTAAAAATCCAAAAATTCAGAAAATTCCCAGAAAATTCCAGAAAATCCCAAATATTCCCAATTTCATTTTGTCCAATTACACCATGGGCCAATTTTTGTCACCGCACTTACTATCAAAACCCCCAAATTGATCCATTTTAACCCAAAGGACCCAATGTCAAACCAAACATACCCAATCACCCCAATTTTGGTCCAATTCAATTCCAAACTTCAATTCAACATTCCCAAATTAGACCAAATCCAAGTCCACTTCCGATTAATACTGATCCAATTTCACTTTGGGCCTTAAAGCCCAAATTTGGACCCATGACCTAAACTTAACCCAAACTCACCCAATTCAACTCCAATTAACCCCAAATCTTTCTAAAAACTTCCTTAACATCCTCACAAACAAAACACTAACACTTTGCCCAAGATTTTGACCCAAACCCCACTCAAATTCAACCCAAAATCAAAAAGCCCAATTTTGACCTAAACCCAAATCTAACCCAAATAGCCCAAACCCCAAAATTAAAACCCAACCAAAGCCAAAACCTCTTTGAAACACTCCCATAAACATTTCTTAACATTTATTTTACATCAATTTCAACCCTAGCCCAACATTGGCCCAAGTTACCACTCGACCTACATCGTCCACTTTATCAAATAAACCCAAATTCAACCCAATTCAAACCCAAACCACCTAAATCTATTTCAAATTATTCATGAAACATCCCTAAACCAAAACCAACAACTATTTGGCCCAAACTTCTACAAAAAATTCCCATCCATGAACACATCCTTAAACTTAAAAGCCCACTTCCCTTAAACCTTCTTAAAAGCCCATTTCCTTCAAAATTCAAAAGCCCAAATCTAAAGCCTACATGACATCTCCATTTGTCATCCATTTAATTAAATCCATTACCTAAGTCCTAAAATCATCATTGAATTATTCCAAAATGGAAGCCTCATGCCAAATCACCCCTAAATACTAAAATTTTCCTTAAATCCATTTCCATGAAATCGACTTTACTTTTCCCAAGCCAAATGGAGCCATGGAGCCATGGCTAAGCTATACGCAAGCCATGAGAGCCTCTTTACATGTCACCATGCCATTTTGGGCAAAAGGAGGAGTGCCTCTTTTCCCTTAATTCCTAAAGGTGATTAACCACTTCCATGTTTCCACTAAACCATGCTTAAGCCTAATCGTGCTCTGGATGGTGACTGGACCTACCGATTATGCCGAGCCAAATCACTTTTCCCTCACCAAAAACCAGCTCGGGTGGTGCACCTAGCCCAAATGGGCGGGTTTTACCCATTTAAACTAATCACCATGCCCCATTCCACTTTCGATCAAAGCCTTTACACATGTCCATGGCCAATCGATCGCACAAACCTCCACCCCGACCCACTGACTCCGAGGTGACCCATGCTCGGCCTGGCCGGCCACTAAAGCCGCCGTAAAACACCATGGCCGAAAGTTCACATGCGAGCCAACATTGAAATTCTCACTTCGTCGAGCGCCCCATCCTCAATGCATACCACGCTGATCTTCTCCTCACCTCGGTGAGTACCATCCTAAGCCCTAACTTCCCCCGAGGCCTTCCACCCTCTCCTATTTAAACCCCTCACCCTCTCGCCAAAGGAGAGCCAAGCACAACCCCCGCGAAACTCGCCAAAATTGTTCCAAACCTTCACCATCCTTAGAGCAATGATCCCCGCGTCACCTGCTCTAATCCCCACCAACAGAGCCCACCTTCAAATCAAATTCCACCCAAAACCAGGACACTTCTGCCACAAGGAGTCAATCCTCAAATCAATCGGTCCTACACCTTCACCGGACCAAGAGGAGAAGTTTCCCACCGAAAGCCCCATCTCCAGCACGAAATAAGCCCACTTCCAACTTTCGTGGATCTACTGCGGTCACTTTCATGGGCCAGGCATCCACGACCAGAGACTTCATCTGAGCTTGCCGGGAACTCAATCGACAGTAACAACTCTCGATCGAAGCCACATCGAGCCAAGGTATGAGCTAACTCTTCATCCCGAGCTTTCAAGATCTCTATTTCAGCCGTTCCTAGCTTCAATGCATGTTACTCGTATAGATGCGTTCGCTTCTTCAAGACGAATCCATAGAAAGCATAAGAGCATAAAAATCCACGTAGCATCGAGTGAGATATTGTGATCAGTGCGACGGCCATCTGGGCGAGGACACTCGGGGGACGATGAACGGATGCCGTCCATTCAATACACGCGCTGACGAATCTGGGCCGTACTGGCGCTTCGACCGCAGATCGTACGAGAACCGCGGCCCGGCCGCCCACCGATGGCGGCGTCGAACGGGGAGCGCGACACGCCAAGCCGTGAGCTCTGCCGAGGCCGACGCGGCGCCGCGTGGATAAATAGAAAATTAGGGTATTTTCTTATTTATTTAATTCCCTAAACTTCAAAATCCATATCTTTGTGTAGAAAAATCACAAAAATAAAATAAAAATACCCCTCTCGTCGCTGAATGCAGGAGAATAACGTAAAAGAATCATTTACGACTTAAGTATTTTATTTTTTACGCATTTATTTACTTCCTCGCATACATTTAATTCTCCATGCATGTATACAATTCACCACGCATGAGACCATGTATTTCTTCCTCTCGAACTCGGGAACATTCCCCGAATTTTCCGCCGATACTTCATCTCGCTAGTGTTATTTATTTTTCAAACGCATGTCGTCGTTTTCGAGTATTTTAATTCCAAAATTAGCATGTTGTGAAATAAATTCTAGAAATATTTGGTGATGTTCCTTATGACCAGAGAACTCTAGGAAAAATAGACTCGAGTTAATTCACTCGCATTAACCCCACCTATTTAAACACCCAAAATAAAGGTCTTTAATTAATTAGAGTTAACCAGGCATCAAATTGACTTGAAATCAATTCTCCACCGACCTTTAGACTGCAGGAATCCACCATAAAAATTTGAAGTCAATCGACTGGGTTAACCCCACTAATTGGGTTGATTAAGTCACTTAGCCATTTTAAACTTTAAAAATTCATAACTTTTAAAATACTTTTCAAAATTCACCAAATTGGTTTTGGAGCCTCTCTGATATCAGGGAAACCTAAGAAAATTAAAATTTCAATTTTCTAAAAAAGTTGATTTTTTAATAATATTTTAATATTTTTTAAATAATTAAAAAATAATAAAAATCACAAAAAATAATAAAATTCACCAAAATGTCACATTTTGAATTTTAATCACTTAGGAACAAATCCCACATTTTTCCTAAGTCCATTTAGTGAGATATTAAATTTTAAAGTTCTAGGTAATTTTAAAATCAAAAAAAATGTATTTTCTAGCATTTTCACTAAAATAATTATTATAAATCATAGAAAAATCAAAAAATTGCAAAATTTGATTCTCTGGTTTCCTTAATATCAGAAAGAGATTTTTGAAAAATATAAAATCCATTTTTCAACATTTATCTTATTTTTTAAATTAATTAACACTCCAAACTCAAATAATTATAATAAAATAATATAATTCAAAAAATCACCAAAAATTGGTCCAAGTGCTTCTCTGGTCATTAGGAATGTCCCCTAATTTTCTTAAGGACAGAAACTTTTTCCTCGTCATGTTATCAAATTTTCTCTTGAAAATCTCTATTTTTCACCAAAAATAATTATATAAATAAATAAATACAGAAAAATCACATTTTCTCCTCTCATGTCTTTATTGACATACGAGTAAAGTTTCACATAAAAATTCTGCTCATTCGAGTTCAATTTAGTGAGTTGCGAAATTATTAAGCTTAAAGGGTAAAATGGTAATTAAATTCTTTAATCCTTAATGAAACTTTAGGTTCAATAAAAAATCAACAAGTAAAATATTTGATCCTAATCTGATTTGGATGATTGAAATTTAAATAATTAAAGCGTGGAAACCCATTAAATAATTTTAAAATGATCAAACTTTAATTAAATAATAGACAATTGTAAATAATAATAAACTGAAATTATTAAAATAAGGATCTTTATTAGGAAGAGATTTATTTTAATTTAAAAATCCCTAAATTAATTATATCAACTAATATTCAATTTTTAATTAAAATGATAACTCAAATTTAAAATAATGTTAATTTAATTAAATTATTAAACTCTTTAAATTTCAATTAAAATTAAAAATAAAGTAATTAAAGATAAATTAAATTAAAATTAAATTAAATTTAATAATTAAATTAAATTAAGATAAATTAAATTAAGATTAAATTTAAAAATTAAATTAAATTAAATTTAATAATTAAATTAAATTAAATTAAACAATTAAATTAAGTTAATTAAAATTAAATTAAATTAAATAATTAAATTAAATTAAATAATTAAACAATTAAATTAAATTAATTAAAATTAAATTAAATTAAATCAAACAATTAAATTAAATTAAATTAAATTAAATTAAAATTAAATTAAATTAAATTAAATAATTAAATTAAATTAAATTAAATTAAATTAAAATTAAATTAAATTAAATTAAACAATTAAATTAAATTAAATTAAATAATTAAAATTAAATTAAATTAAATTAAACAATTAAATTAAATTAAATTAAATGAAATAATTAAATTAAATTAAATCAAATCAAATTAATTAAACACCAAGTCAAATTAAATTTAATTATGTTAAACTAAATTAAAACTCAATTAAATTAAGTTAAATTAAATATAACATCACCTAAGACATAAAAGAAATTAAATAAAAACAACTCGAACACTATTCCAAATTTAAACTCTTTAACTTAAACCAAATCATTCGAATACTAACTCGCCCTCAAAGCTTCGATTATTGTAACTCCTAAATGAAACATTAAATGGAGTGTTACTTTACTCATGTGATATTCAAATGTCCTAGTTCATCGAGCAAGTTAACAAGACTAAAACCTCTGACGATCGATTCATTTATATAATTAAATTCAGCCTGACTTAAAATAATTCTAGAAATATCAAAAGATGTTTAAGATCCTTCTAAGACTTCCTCAATATGATGTGATATTTTTAAGTATCACCTGAGCTATTCTCAATGCTAAAATCGGCCTAAACCAAAACACAAAATAACCTGGGGACACATAGACATCAACATATGATTAGAATTTGGTAAAACCATAACCTTCCCCAAGCCTTTACCTAGGAACTCGTTTAAATATGCTAATCGTGTTTTAAGTGTACTGGGGATGACTCGGAAGACCCTCCAGCATGCTTTTATTTTATTGCACTTACTTTCTGCACTTACTTTCTTGCAATTTACTTTCGCAATTTACTTTATTGCAAATGCATTTTACTTTTCGCATGATAAAACAACAAGCAGCATGAAAACCCACACCTTTAGGATACCCCCAAAACCGAAACCAAAATTAAGTTAAAAGTCACTGCAAGATAAAATTCACCGCCACAACATTTCAAAATATAAAACAACTCAAAAATTTAATCACAAACAAACCTAACACAAACTACAATCGCAACTAAATTAAAACGTCCCGTCGGATGATCGGAATACTTGATGATGTAACCTACGTGTCGCTAACGTACGACGGCCTAAATGAAAGTGTGGAACTCATTCAAATTGAAGCCAGTTAAATTCATCTCGACTAAGCGAATCCGATAAAAATAACGATGCCTGGGCTGATGGAACCGGATCTTAACCGTGTCGTTATAATCAACTTTAAGATTTGTTTTAATTAAAAACACAAAAAACACTCGGAAATTAAGATTTTCCTAAACCAAAACACTTCTCTCATCCCCTCGATTTATGATTTCTAAACTAAACTTCCAGAATAACAAGGAATGGAAAGACAAGGGCGCACGACCATCGTCATCAAGAAACTCCGAGTCTACTTTAAAGAAAACTTTCCTAGAATTAAAACAACCAAGCCATAGACTTTCGGTAAGTGGCTCGCTTTCTAATATAAATATAAATCCTCAACTCTTCACAGCATTCGTATCGCAAATTAAGCCCTAACCGGTCTTAGGATTCCGAGGTAGCCGTCCGATACGACAATAAACCCTCACATCTTCTGCTATTTGCTTCGATTTTATCATACAAATATAAGCCCTAATTAATCAAATCGCAAGATCGAAATATCAAATAAACATTAGACTTTCCTAAATTCAAGACAAACAACAGATAGTCGTGAAATTATCGAAGTTCACTTCGAATCGTTGATTTCTCCTACCTCTTCCTTTCGGATTCACAAAACAAAAATGTTCCAAAATTTGATCCATTCCTATCGAAATTCCAAAATTCAATCTTTCGAAAACCTTAAACTTCGAAATTCCCGAGAGCAGTAATCATCGATTATTATCGAGAGTTTTTGGGGGATTCCGTCACTTAAGATGTAATTAACTATATGTCGTCTATAAATGGAATTTTAAAGAACCTGTAATATAAACCCCGTTTAATGTTTTCATATTAAGCAGGAAACTTGTTCGCCATAAATTATTCGTTGCATCAAACGATGTCACAAAACTTCTAGTTTACTCATCGAGCCCCACCATCATAAGCTCAACCTGTGATAGATACACCTGTCATGCGCGCGGGGTGCTCGCTTATATAAACCATTCTTGGGATGCGAGATCGGCTTAATCTCATATCTTAAAACTTTCAAATTTAAAAATTATTTTCAAAATCAAATACTACTTTCTAAATTATATATATTTAAATTAAATTTAAAATAAAAATTCTGCCGCACAACTTCGTTAAATACCACTTTTCAAAATAAAACACACAACTCCGAAAATAATGCCGACAGTATCACCAATTAAAGAATGGCGAAGATAAAGCGTCATTTTACACCGAGCTAGATCCATAATTGAGAACCTTCTATCTCTACACGATGTGACGGCAGCTCATGAGGGGACTTTTGTTCTCGAGCATAACCTCGTGTGGCCGTTCGACACCGTTGCAATCTCGTGCAACAAGTAATCTACTACCCCTTACAACGGTCATGACAATTGCTGTCACTACTTTTGCGCAATTTAGATGATATGATATGTCGCCTTCGTTCACTTTTGTACACATGATTCATTTCGATGTCATCACATATGATCAACAGTACTACTAAAGAAAATAATGAAGATTTTGCTTTCAAAATGCTTTCTTTCAATGCTAATCAGTTATAAGAACCATGTGTTGGTTCCAAATGAAAATGACAAAAGAATTATGCAGAAGAAAAAGATAAAATGACAACAAAATAAGATTAAAATCAAAATGAACTCAAACTTAAGTCAAATGAAATAGAATGATATGAAAAAGGAATTTAAATGAACTCATAATTTAAATCAAAATGAAATTTAAATTAAAATCTAAATATAAGTTGAAATTTAAATAAAAAAAATAAAATGAAATGGAACCAAACAAATGATATTTTCCGAGATTCTCGAGTCTTCGTGACCATTCAATCCCTCACTTTTGCGAGCACTCCGCAAAATCTCGGCACTTTTCACACCGCACTTCTCACAAATTCGAAAAATCATGAAATTCTATAAATCTTGCAATGGCTACTGATCTTGGCCGAATTGTGCCAAATTTGCTTTCTTTTAAAATCAATACCAAGTTTTACCAAATTTTTCTCAAATGAAATTCCAGAATAAGTACTTGAGTTCTTAGTTCCTCCTGTTACCTCTTGGGCCGGATGTGAGTCCTTGAGCTTTCCTGCCCAAGAATCCCCAAAATTTCCTAATTTTCCATTTCCTATCCGAGAAATCTTCAACCTTCCATGACATTTCGGGATCGGAGCCTAGTCATCTGATTCCCAAATTCTCTAATTTTCCATTTCCTATCCAAGAAATTTTCGCCTTCCATGAAATTTTAGAATCGGAGCATTGTCGTCCGACTCCTTCAAATTCTCTAATTTTTAGTTTCCTATCCTAGAAAATTTTCTCCTTCCATGAAATTCCGAGAAAGGAGCTTAGTCGTTCGATTCCCCAAAAATTCCTGAAATTTTATATTTCTTATCCGAAAAATTTTCCACCCTCCATGAAATTCTGGAACAAAGCTTAGTCGTCTGATTCCCCTAAAATTCCCTAATTTTCCATTTTCTATCCGAGAAACTTTCCACTATCCATGAAATTCCGAGAATGGAGCCTAGTCGTCTGATTCCCCCCCCCCCAAAATTCCATAATTTTCCATCGCCCTTCCAAGAAAATTTTCCACATCAACGGAATCTCGAGACCGGTACCAAAATTCCAGTTCTCATCCTTTGGGATCAGTACCTATTATCTGACACCCACCTCCCAGGATTGGTACTGAAATTTTGATTTCCCCCTTTGTACTCACTTCTAACTCAAATTTCCCACAAGATTAAAATTTTTAAATTTAAAATTCCACAAATTCTGAAATTTCCATAAAATACCACAAAACTTAAAATTAAAATTAAAACTAAAAATTAAATAAAATCAAACTCAAATTTTAAATTAAAATCAAATCCAATTTCTAAATCCAAATTCCAACTTTAAATCGATTCAGATCGAAATCCTTTAGAGTTTCGAGGCTTGAAATTCATAGCCCCTCTCATGAAGGTATTCCATTTTCCTTCCCCAACGAGAGTTCCCGGGACTTGAGGTTTTCAACCAAATAATCCCCAGCAGAATCTTCCTTGCTAAACTTTGTGTTTGTCATTAGTTTTAACTCAGACAGTTGTGTTGGTTTTGTTGATCTCGCCGGTCAATACCAAGACGTGCAGTGTGCTTGACCAACACACCAGACCTGAGGGTCTATTTGTTGACCTCACTTTTGGTTGATGTCTAGTCTGTCTTCACAATAGCCTAGGATCTAGCCATATGACTCTCCTGGTGACTATCTTAGAAGACAAGTCATGGAACCCCTCCCCATAGAAATTCAAACTTTTTTCACTTCACTGGGAGTTTTAGTATGCTTAAGGCCTTATCTCAGCTCGTGGGAGGAAGAGACCAAGCTTAAGGAAGGCCAGGGGAAGTCTTTTATAGGTGGTCAAACCTTAGGATCTACCCTAGGGGATCTGGAACTTACACCACACTTACACTACACACTCACAACCCTAAACAAGGCACATCACCTTTCATCCCCTAACTCTTTGGGAACTCATGTAAGTAGTTTTCCTAAGCCCGTAGCCTTAGTTTAAGGTTTGGCTAGTATCAACACATAGAGGACCAATTGAGGGTGACCCTTAGTCCATGGCTCAACCTAAACAATTCCATATTACTCACTTTCAACTAATCCTAATTTTCCCAAAAATTTCAAATTGCTAACCCCTTTGTCCCAAGATACCCAAAATACCAAAAATACCCAAAATACCTCCAAAACCCAAAAATCCCCCCAAATTTCCAAAATCACTCAAATTACACATAATTCTTCAAAAATCATTCCAAAATACTTCCTACCACTTAAATTAACAAAAAATACCCAAAATTTCCAAAATTTCCAAAACAAATCGTCAAAATGACCAAAATGCCCCTCTTAACCCATAATTCCAAAAATTCTCATAAATTCTCATAACATCCCAAATATTCTCAATTTCATTTCTCTCAACTACCACATGACCCAATTTCGTCAATTTAGACCAATTTAACTAAAAGCCCTAATTTGACCCATTTAACCCAAAAAGGGCCCAAATTAAACCCAATGTCTACCCAATTGACCCCAAAATTACCCAATTTAAATTCCAAACTTTAACTCAAAATCACCAAAACCAATATAAACAAATCCAAGCTCAAATTAAACCGCATTTGAGTGAAATTTCAATTTAAACCCAAAATCCCCAATTTTGCCTAAGTGGCCCAAAATCCCCAAATTGATCCAATGTAAACCAATTGCCCCAAATTTCAATCCTAAACCCTTCATAACACTCCTATGAACCACATGCAACATTCAATTGTCCTCAATTTGGATCTTAGCCACATTCAAATCCACTTGAACCAAGCTTACCCAATTTTAACCCAAATTGAACACATGACCAAATCTCACCAAATTGATTCCTCTAAACCTCAAATTTCCTCCCAATTAATGTTAGGAACTCTTCATGACATTCCCCTAAACCATTTTGATCCTTTAATTGGGCCTAAACCCTTCTCTAGCCCAACCTAAACCCAAGCTTATCCAACATGCCCCAAATTGACAAAAACACTAAACCAAGCCAAATTGACCTACCAATTCAGTTCAAAACCACTCCAAACCTCTTCTAAACACTTCATGAAAATCATACAAACCATTATGAACAATCATTTGGGTCTAATCCAAGCTCAAACCCAAGCTAGCCCAACTTGAACCCAAATGACCTAGATTGAACCCATGGCCTAATGTGACCAAATCATCCCAAATGTGACCAACCTAGGTTTACCACAACCACCAAGTGACTCATAGGAACCACCCTAGACCCACCTAGCCCACACTACTAGGGCCATGGATCAAAGATCGTCCAAATTAGTGGATCTCCTCCTTTAAATGTCTAAATCTAGAGTTATTTTCAATAACCCCTTCACCATTTAAATGCATGGCACTTGATGGCCTGCCCACCTAACCATCTAACCATTGGCCACCTCTCATGGCCTGGCCAGCAGGGCTAGTGGCCAAAAAATGCCAATAACAAGAGCCACATCCTCTCCAATTTAACCCAAACTCACCTCCCAAGTTGTCCACCTCAGATTGGCCATTGAAGCTGATTTGCCCTCCACCTATGCAGCCGAATACAACCAAATCCATGCCCTAAGCTCAGCAAATTAGCCATGGCAATAAAAACCACCCCTCATGGCCAAAATCAAGGTGCTAGAAATTTCCTAACAAAACTCTTCCAAAACTTCACCAGAGTTTCTCCATAGCTCCCAAAGATCGTTCTAGCCACTTTCCCCCTCTGATTGCCACTGCTAGAGCTCACTTTCAGAGCTCAAAGTTGTCTGGAAACTAGGACACATTTCACCACAGCTCCACAGTGCACCAAAGTTCAATTAACTACATTCACACCTTCATAGTAGTGAAAGAAGTGGATCCCCCATCAAAGTCCCATCACAGAAGCCCTCTGCACCAGACTTTGATTAAAACCTGAAATCGGGCTTGGTATAACTTGGGTCTAGACAATTCACTAGGGCAAGAGGCTCCATCTGGAGGTTCATTGGGACCAATTGAAGTTGCCAAAATCATCTGATTGAGGCCTCCCCTCTCAGACAAAGGTTTTGAACTCACTCTTCCTCCCGAGCTTTTCTTCATCCCCCACATGTGTAGACCGTATTTCATACCATATAAATCATATGGATAGGTTCGTTTAGGATAGATGAAGCTTTAGAAAAAATCCCCAAGTGATTTGGTTGAGTATCAAGAGAGATCTTAGGTTTAGAAGGTAGAAGGCTCTTGGAGTGAACCTGTCGAAGACGTTGAAGGAGTGTCGTTCGATTGCGCGTGTAATGTTTGGACGGCAAGGATAGAGTCGGACGGAGATCAGATACATAAAGCACGGCCGCATGGACATCCAGTCAGATGGAGGTGTTGAAAAGAAGTGTGTCAGGTGGTCTTTCGGAGCTGTCGAGGATCCAGTCAGCGCCGCATGTTTAAGTGGGAAAATAGAGGATTTTTGAATTAATTAAATTACTAGAACTTTAAAAATCCATAACTTCTTGTAGAAAAATCATAAAAATAAAAGAAAAATATTCTCTTTCTCAGTGAACAGAGGAGAATAATGTGGAAGTAGTTTGAAAATTATTTGATTCATGTATGATTTTTAATTATTTACATACAGTTTGTAGTATTTTAATTCTCTATGTGTTAAGACATTTCACCATGGCTTGCCATTTTGGCATGTTGTAGCCTCTATCATGGGAGATCTTCCCAGATTTTTTTAATGTCGGAGGAGTCCTCTTTCGAGATTACTATATTTTCCAAGTTTTTGGATCTATTTTTATAATTTAATTCCAAAAATGAGCATGATGGTTATAAAAACCCAGAAAAATCATGGAAGGTTTCCTATAACCAGTGGACCTTAAGAAAAATGGAAACTTGGTTTAAATCATTGAAAATAACTCTAATGGTAATTAAGACCTAAAACTTATATAAACATAAATTGAAATAAATAAAAATGAAAATAACCCAAAAAAAATTCTCCACTGTACTTTAAAGGTCAGAGAACTCTTCACAAAAATTTCATGGCATTTGGAGTTTATTTAGTCACCTAAATGAAATTTCTAAGTGAAATAAAAATTTTGAACATTAAACAAAGTTTAATAATTAAAATACAACTAAAAAAATTATAAAATTAGTTTTGGGAGTTCTCTGTGATTAGAGGATGTTTCAAAAAATAAAATTGGAATTTTAACAAAACTTTCATTTTTAATCATATTTTAAATATTTAAATAATTAAATAATAATAAAAATAAAAAAAATACTAAAAATAATCAAATTATCACATTTTGTTTCCTAATCACTTAAGAACCATCCATATAATTTTCCTAAGCTTCAAAATCAAAATATCAATTTTTAAAGGCTTAAATTAATTTTAAAAAGGTAAAAATGAATTTTGTTAACTTTCCACTAAAATAATTCTAATATATAAACTAAAAATTAGAAAAATGTAACATATATTTCCCTAGGTTCCCTGACCTTAAAGGGACTTATGAAAATAATAATATTAAATTTTCAACTTTTAAAATATTTTACAATTAATTAAAACCTCAGAACTGAAAATAATTATAATAATTAAATTAAAACTCTAAAAATTATGAAATTTGGTCCAAGTGGTTCTCTGGTCTAGGTCTACCTCCAATAAAAATTTCAAAGTCATATGTTTTGTTTTGGACAAGTTATTGAATTTTAATGGAAATCCCTATTTTTCCATTAAAATAAATATTTAAAGAAAATGAAAAGTTTAAAAGTCACATTTTCTCCTCAAATGATTTAATTCACCCATAAGTGAGGTCACACAAAAGTTTTAAAGTCATTGGAGCTAAATTTAATGAATTATGAAGTAATAAAGGCCCTTAGGGGTAAAATTGTAATTTTTGAAAGACTTAGCCTTAATCAATATTTAGGCTTAGTCAAAATGAGAAAGGGCAATAAATTACCTTAATCTTAATTATTATGTTGGATGATTAAAACATTATGGGATAAATGGTAGAAACTCATTGCAATTTTGTTACATCAAAATTAAATATTTAAATTTCCTTAATTATTATAATTTGGAACAAAAACAAATTAAAGAGAGTCTTAAGGTTAGGGGTTGATTTTGGAAGTTAATATTCAACTAATTTAGTACCTCCTTCATTTGATGTTTAAATAATAATTCAATATTTTGATAAGAATCATAATCATGAAGGTCATTCAATTTCCTTTTCTTAAAACATGAAAATACCTACTAAAATCATAAGGGCTTAGTAGTGAGCTAGGCTTAATTAAAGAAATTAACTGTTAAGAATTAGAAAAGAAAACATAATTAATTTTAAACTACCTTTGAAACATTACAAGCCCATTAAAATTTGGTAAGTCTCTCCATAAGTTAAAGTTTGCCTCTAAAGGCCCACTCACATAATTCCTAAGTAAAGTACCAAATGATAATTACCCCACTTTTCGGGATAACTTAAACATTGGCTCACTGAGCATAAGGGTATTAAACAGATAAATCATTTAATAACTAGATAAGTCCAAAAGGACCTCAAGAAAGTTCAAAAGTATTGTGAAATATCTAGGTCTTTCCTGGATCTTTTCAGAGGTCTTCTGGACACCTTGTAAGACTATTGTTCCTATTATATCTATTAAATGAAAAATATCTTTTAAATGAATAGGATTCACCGGGTTATCACATAGAGTTTGGGTAGGCCTGTGACGAACCTATCCATAGGGTTTTACTTTCCTGTAAATTATAAATGTTTATTGCAAGAATACTAAAGTTTCAGGTGGAGATGACAGGAAGACCTACCAGGTATGCTTTCATTTTAATGCAATTTACTAACCTGCACTCTACTGCACTTTCTTTCCTTGCAAATTTGCATATTAAACAATAATGTCACACTGCATGATAATTGAAACCTTTTAGGATAGACATAAAACCAAAACAAAAATCAAAATTAGAAATCATAGTAAGTAAAAATTCACTGCCACAACATTGAAAAATATAAAACAACTCAAAATTTAATCACAAAAAAAACAAAAATCACAATTGCAACTAAATTAAAACGTCTCGTTGGATGATCGGGAAAACTTTAGAGGAGGTAACCAACCTGTTGCTAACGGGTTTTCCCACGGTCTAAATGAAAGTATGGAACTCATTAAGTTAAGTTTAGTAAATTCTTTTGGACTAAGTGAATCCGATGAAAGTAGCAATGTCGGGATGATGGAACCATGAGATCTTAACCTGTGTTGCTATTATTAACTTTAATATTCCCCTAGAAAAATATTAAGACATCTCAATTTTAAATATTTCCAAAAACATGACACTTCTCTTCCCTTTTCAATTGCAACTTCTTTAAACTAAACCTGTTACGACGAGGAGCTCGGAGCATACGTAGTGGGCAGCATGACCATCTTTAACAACAAAACTCTTCTACTTCAGCAAAACAATTCATTAGAAGTTAAAACAACAAGCCATAGGATTTCAAAATAGCTTGCCTAGTGCAGCATAAATCCTCACTTTTAATTTATGCCCTTGTACAACAATATTGTGCAACATAAGCTCTAAATCGTCTTAGGATTCCAAGGTTATCATTAGGTATGACATAAATCCTCCTATCTTTCAGGCCATTCACATGATCAGTATCAAGTGAATGAAGGTCCTAAATAATAAAATTTACATGATGAAACACAAAATAATTACTCTAAATCAAAGCCAAACCATAAGATAGTTTGGGAAGACATTAAGGTTATTCTTGAATCCATGTTCTTCCTCTAGCCTTCTCTCCTCTGACTTCTGACAAAATGAAATGTTCAAAAATTTGAGCCATTCACCTATTGAATTTCCGATTATCACATTTTCTTGAAAAACCTTTCCTTTGGAAGTCATGAATATAAATATTTCATAATCTATATCAAGAGCTTTCTTAGGTAACTTTGGTTATCTAAGATGTAATTAACTATAGAGGCTTGCCCTTATAGAAAACTTAAAGACCCCAGATTAATATAAACCCTATCTAATACCTTCATATTAGATAGGGGAAATTGTCGGTTAACAATGGTTCACAGACAAATCAGATGTCATCAATTCTTTAGTTTATTTGATCAAGCCTCACCCCAAGCCATGCATCTATTCTTTGGTATATGTACATGTCTTGTGATGAAGCACTTGATTATCTAAACTAATGTTTGTATGAAATTAGTTTGATTTCGAAATAGCAAAAATTAAAATATTATTTTCAAAAATCCATATATATATGTTAAATTAAATCAAATTTCTATTTTATAAAAAAAACTATATTTTAAACTATTTTCAAAAATATCAACCTCCTCCAAGATTAACGGCTGACACTGCTGAGTTTGACTTGAATTCCCACAAGGATTTTCCCATTGTTAAGAAGATGAAAGTTACTCCTGCTCCTATTTAGGAAACAATTTTTGTACCCAAAAGGACTGTTGCTCCTACTGCTACCAGATTCACTATGACAACTCCCACCTTCCCATGTGCAAAGGGAAAGGAAGTTCTGCATGAGGATACTGAGGAAGGCTTCTTTATCCCGCCAATTTTTAAAGTTGGTTCCTATTCCAGGGTCGATTTGTCGATAAAGACTCAGAGGAGGAATCTCCGCCGTAGAAATTCAAGGGCCACCAGAGCTAGGATTGCCAGTCTGCCAGCTATGAATGAGACTCCTCATCAGGAGGAACTCAATGTACCAGAAACCACTCCTCTCCTCTGAGGAAGCAGGTTCCACCCACTAGTGGATACCACCAGAGATGAGAGTCTCCACCAGATTGCTGCCACACCACTGTTGTCTACTCACAGATGTGATGAGGTGAGGAAGGAGCCCTCACTTGTCACCCAAGTCCATACTATGTTTCATAAACTCACAGAAAAGAGAGAGATGCTTTGTCATTGAATTACTCAAGAGGATATGATGTGCAGTGTCCACCAAGATGAAAAAGGAAATTTTGAGAAAGGATAAGTCTGAGATACAGTGAGACCATGTCCTAGCGAGGTTCTATTTGGGAAAATGCATTACCAATACCTCCAGTAAAGATACAGCTGCTACCGCTCTAGCAACCGTCAGACGTAGGCTAGTAAAGTCTCAATTGGGTCCGAGAATACCACTTGCTACAACATAAGGGAGATACCTGTAAAAAAATTACGAGCGAGGATTATGATCCCCCGCACATAGTTTGCACCCTAGAGAGCACACCTCTATTCCTCACTCTGATGTCCGCACCAAGGCACCCCATCTCAAGACATCAGGTTCTAAAAGGAAGTTATGGATACCGAAGGTTGCGGCACCATTGTAATTAGAGAAGTCCGTTAGCCACAATATGGATCATCAATCATATATTCCCGTCGCCACTAACACTGTCGCCTCGAAATCAATGGTAGAAAGACCGTTGGATCTCCAGTCAGTAAAGGAAAGATGATAGAAGACAAAGTCCAGAAACTTCGTGAGGAAATTACAGAACTAGCAAAAGAACGAGGACTAGATGTCGACCATGAGGATTTTTACCTGTCAGACCACATGGATGAATTCATGGAGAACAACATGGTACAAACTAGGGCCACTTCATCTGCACGTGAAGCTCTTCCTACTGAGGCGACACTGCGGAGGAATACCAGAGAGCCATCCAGACCCGGGATGAACAAATACTTGGTTTGGAGAAATGAATGGAAGAGATGATTGTTGCCATGAAAGAAATGGCCATGGTACATGGATAGACACAATCTTGATCCACAGCATCTCCGGAAGTCAATCATCCAGAAATTTTACACATTATAGATGAAAGAAGAGAAGTCCCCTCCACCAGTGGAGAAGAACAGCATAAGAAAGATTTAGCTTCTAATTTACCAGAAAAGATATCAAGCAGATGGTTGAGCAGCAGGTGCGAGAGGCCATGGCTCAGTCTAAGGGCAGCACATTAATTTCAAAGGTTAGACCCTACCTAGAGGAGTTTGATGTCGTACCCTATCCCACAGGCTTTGTACCCCTGCCCATTAAGACGTTTGATGGTACCAGAAATCCCCGCCAGCACATCGCCCATTTAAGAGATAGTTTTTGCAATACAAGAGGAAGCGAAGCGCTACCTTTCCGTCAGTTTGTCAGCATTTTATCAGGGATAGCTTTCAACTAGTACGCAGAACTACCTAACGGATCAGTGAAGACATTCACAGAAATGGAAAACTTATTCGTTAAGAGGTTTGCCGGCTTGTAGTATCACATCACCATTGGAGATCTCGTAGTGGAGAGACAGAAGCCCCACGAGTCCTTGGTCGATTACATACTTAGATGGAGAAACCTTAGCTTGAAATGTAAGCCTCAGCTACAAGAGCATCACGCAATCGGGATACTACATAAGAGTATCCACGGTCAAGTGGCTTTGATGCTCAAAGGTTTGACCATTAAATCCTTCGAGAAGCTACTCAGCTAGGCGAGCAGTTTGCAAGAAAAATTTAAGCATATGGAATCATTAGAGAAAAAAGAGAAATCAAGACCAGCCAAAGCATTTGAGAAGAGATCAGGTGTAGTGGCGACGGTTGACCAAGGGAAGCAGCCAATGAGGTTACAACCAGAGTAACAACCTCAATACAGTCAGCCTCCACCACAATATAGTTAGCCTCCACCACAGTACAGTCAACCTCTATAGTATGCTCGGCCTCCGCACACTCAGCAGTGTGGTCAGCCTCATCTACCACATCAGTACAGTCCTTTGTACACTAGGCCTGTTTAGCAGTCCTCCCAGTAGAGGTATGTTGACCTCATTTTTTATGAGGTCTTTTGCATCTCTCTTTAGTACTTAGGATCTAGCCATAGGCTTTTCCTTTGACTAATCTTAGAGGACTAGAAGTGTAACCCACCCCTTTAGAAATTCAAACACCTCTTGACTCCCTACAAACCCCACAAGCTTGATTGTAGACCCCTAATCACCTAGAGGGTTGAAATCAAATGTGGAGGTTTAAAGGATAAGTTCCCTATAGGACCTGTACATACAGAACACACTCACACACATTCCAAGTCCTAAAACCACACTCTCACCCAACTTGACTTTCTGACTCATGTAGGTAATTCATATAGATGGTCCTTAACCCCTAAGCCCCTGGCTAAGAGGGTTAGTAACAACATAGTGAATGCCTCAAATGAGTCCTCTCATGGCTCATATGGGCTTAATATGGCTTCATGGCTCAACCAAAGTGATTCCATTCTACTTAAATTTGATCAATCTTCATTTTTCCAAAATTTCAAATTTTTGACCCCCGGGGCCCTACACCTACTAAACCTTCCAAATGCCCTTGAAACTACCCAAAATTTACAAAATCACCTAAATTACCCAAAATTCCTCAAAATCAATCCTAAACATTTCCCCCCACTCAAATTGATCATCCATAGCAAAAAAAATACCAAAATTTCCACAGTACCCCCGATACCCTTCAAATACCCAAGATGCCCCTCTTAGCCCAAAAATCCAAAAATTCAGAAAATTCTCAAAAAATTCCAGAAAATCCAAATATTCCCAATTTCATTTTGTTCAACTATACCATGGGCTACTTTTTTAATTTACCCCACTTTTACTAAAACCCCCAATTTGACCCATTTTAAACCCAAGTGAACCCAATGTCAAACCAAACCACCCCAATTGACCTCAATTTTGGTCCAATTCATTTCTAAACTTCAAATCAACATCCCCAAAATCAATTTAGACCACATCCAAGTCCAATTTGATTGACATTTGGGCTGAATTTCAATTTGAAGCCTAAGGCCCAATTTTGGGCCATGACCAAACCTCCACATTTGACTTCAAGCCAATCCAAATCAACTTCAATTGGCCCCAAATCTTTTCTAAAGCCTTCCTAACACCCCCATAAACAAAAAACTAACTTGATTTGCCCAAAATTTGAACCTAAACTCCTCCCAAACTTAACCTAAAACAAAAATCCCTTAAATTGACCTAAGCCCAAACCTAACCCAAATGGGCCAAAATCCCAAAATTAGAGCCCAACCAAAGTTGAAAACTCTTTGTGATACTCCCATGAACATTTCTCAATATTAATTTTACATCAAACCAACATTAGCCTAACCTTAAGCCAAGTTAGCCCAATTTGGCCCACTTTGGCCTCTTTAACTAAAAAGCCCAAATTCAACCCAATTCTACTCCAAATCACACCAAATTGATTCCAAAGCATTCATGAAACATCCCTAAACTAAATCCAACACTTTTTTGGCCCAAGCCTTTACCAAACTTTCATCCTAAAATCCATTTTAAAATCCAAAAGCCCACTTCCCAAAACCATTTTAAAGGCCCTTCTACACTAAATTTCAAAAGCCTAAACTTCATGCTAAAGCCCATATGACATTCTTTTCATCACCCCATTAATTGATATCATCCCTTAAGTCCTAAATCAATCATAAAATAATCCTAAATTGGCCTCATGCCATAATCACCCATAAATCCCAAAAAATTCAAAACCTTCTTTCATGTAAATGACCAAGCTTTGTCCCAAGCCACATGGAGCCATGAGCAAGCCATTTACAAGCCATATGAAGCCATGGAAGGTTTGACATGTGACTAAGCCATTAATGGAAAAAGGAGGGCCCCCATTCCTAATCCTCCATTAAACCTTTTTAGCCATAACCATGTCACACACTAAACTAAGTTTAGCCACCTCACCATGGATGGGGACTTCACCACTCCATGGCAGCTGACCCAACTGATTCCCCTGGCCTAAAATCAGACCATGGGAAGGTGAACCAAGCCCAAATACATGGGTTGACCAAATTAAACCCAAAATGAGCCTCTCCCCATTCCATTTCAATTCAGCCCCTTTACACATGTCAAACTTCAACTGACTGCACCATTGCCAACCCCTGACCCCACTGGTCAAGATAGTGACCAGTGCTTGGCCAGCCAGCCACCAGGCCGCTGGAAAACACCATGGCCAAGAGCTCCATGTGAGCCAAACTTTTTAATTCTCCCTTGCTGACTTGTCTCAACCCAAATGGACACCATGGTTGTTCTTCTCTTGCATGGAGCAGCTGATTCCAAGCCCTAACTCCCTCTGTGAGGCCCTCCAGCCATGCCTATTTAAACACCACCTCCTCTCGGCCATGAGAGGTGCTGAATAGAAACTTAACAAAGCTCTGCCAAAATTTCTCCAAAACCTTCTCCCAACCTAGAGCAATTGATCCCTAGTGTCCATTTGCCCTATTTCCCATTAACAGAACCCAATTTCTTAGTCAAAAATCCACCCAAAAACCAGGACACTTCACCACAGTGAGCCAATCCTGAAATTGATTGACTCTACACCTTCACCAGACCAAGAGGAGAAGTTCCCCAGTAAAAGCCCCCTCACCCGGCCAGCCATTGCTTCCAGCCTCCAAGCTTTGTGATCGACCTTGGTCACTTTCGTACCTAGGCATTTCCCCAAAGCAAGATACTTCATCTGGAGCTTGCTTGGACTCAATCGAAGGTGACACAACCCTCAGATTGAAGATTCACTTCTCTGAGCAAAGGTATGAACTCACTCTTCCTCCTAAGCTTCTAGAGACTCTCCATATTTTTTGAGTCGATTTCAATGCATGTTTACTGTATGGATGTGTTCGTCTCTTCAAGATAAATCCATAGAGCATAAGAACACAAAAATCCGTTGAGATTCGAGTGAGTTCTTAGGGTTTTAGTGTGGACAGTCACGGGTGCACACTAGTCATAGACGATGATCAGGAGCCGTTGGATCACGCGTGTATCGAGCGGACGGTCGAGATCAAGCAGGACAGTGCAATGGTACGTGAACCGCGGGCCCCTGGAGCACTGAGTCAGATGACAGGGTAGAATAGGAATGCGCGACGTCGGCTTTCGGAGCTGTCGAGGATTGCGTGGCGCCGCGTGGATAAGTAGAAAAATAGGGTTATTTTCTATTTATTTAAATCCCAGAACTTTAAAAATCCATATCTTTGCATAGAAAAATCACAAAAATAAAATAAAAATACCCTCTTGCTCAGTGAATAGAGGAGAATAATTTGGAAAAGAAATCAAATTAATTGGATGAGTATTTTATTTTTAATATTTTATTTACTGATTTCAGTATTTTGATTCTTCATTTGCATATATAATTAACCATGTCATGAGACCATAGGGCTTTTGAAGCCTCTGATCTTGGGAACATTCCCTGAATTTTTCAAGGTCAGAGGCCATCTCTGTGAAAAGTTATTGAATTTTCAATTTCATGTAACTGTTTTAAGTATCTTAATTTCAATAATTAGTATATTGTGAAATAAATTCTAGGAAAATTTGGTGATGTTCCTTAGGACCAGAGGACCCTAGGAAAAATATTTTTTGAGTTAATTGTCATTCATAATAATCTTAATTGGCCTAAACCCTAAAATTGAATTTGAATTAATTAAGGTTAACCACATATCAAATTGATTTGAAAACAATTCTCCACTGATCTTTAGCATCAGAGAGACCTCACATAAAAATTTGAAATCAATTGGACTTGATTAACCCTATCAAATGGATTAATTAAACCTCATAAGCAAAATGAAATTTTAAAAATTCATAACTCAAAAAATACTTTTCAAAAATTCACAAAAAGAGTTTTGGGGCTTCTCTGATATCAGGGGAGTTTATGAAAATTAAAATTGAAATTTTCTAAAAAAGTTGATTTTTCATATTATTTTAATATTTTAATAATTAAAAAAATAATAAAAATTATAAAAATATTAAAAATCATAAAAATGTCACATTTTGATTCCTAATCACTTAGGAACAAACCAAATATTTTTCCTAAGCCCCTAGGGTATGATATTGAATTTTAAAGGCTAAAAGTAATTTTTAATATTAAAAAATGAGTTTTTAACCTTTTTCACTAAAATAATTCCAATAAATCAACAAAAAATCAGAAAATTATAAAATTTAATTTTATGAACTCCTTGAGATTAGAGAGATTTAAGAAAAATATAAAATCTATTTTTCAACTCTAATTTTATTTTATAATTAATTAATACTCTAAAACTCAAAATAATTATAATAAATAAAATATAATTCAGAAAATCACCAATATTGGTCCAAGTGGTCCTCTGGTCATTAGGAACATCCCATAATTTTTTTAAGGATAGAAACCTTTCCTTGGTCATGTTGTTGAATTTTCTTTGAAAACCCATTTTTTCTACTAAAAATAATTATATAAATAAATTAAGTTTAGAAAAATCACATTTTCTCCTCTAATGTCATAATAGACATGTGAGTGAGGTGACATAAAAATTTTAATTTCATTTTAGATCAATTTAGTGAGTTATGAAATAAATAAGCTTAAAAGGGCATAAAGGTAATTAAAAATTTTAACCCTTGATTAAAACTTTAGGTTTAATCAAAATGGGGGGTAAAATATTTGGTTTTAACTTTCTCTTGGATGATTGAAACTTTGAAAAATTAAGGGGTAGGAACCCACTAAACATTTTGAAAATATCAAAAATGAAACTTTAATTAATTAAATAATTTAAATTTTGGAAAGAATATATTTAAATCTGAATCATTAAAATAGGGATATTATTAAGAGGATATTTATTCTTTAAATTTAAAAATCCCTAAATAAATCACTTTAACAATACTTAATTCTTAATTAAAAATTAAAATAATAATCCAAATTGATTAATTAAAATAAACAATTAAATTAAATTAAAGCTAAAACTAAATTAAATTAAATTAAATTAAAACTAAAATTAAATTAAATTAAATTAAAATTAAAACTAAATTAGATTAAATTAAATTAAATTAAAGTAAATTAAATTAAATTAAATTAAATTAAAATTAAATTAAATTTAAAATTAAATAAATTTAAATTAAATTTAAATTAAATTAAAATTAAATAAAACTAAAATTAAATTAAAATCAAATTGAATTAAATTAAATTAAAAATCATTTAACAACAATCCTAAATGAAATCATTAAGAATTAAATCTAAAAATAATTTGAACACTATTCCAAACTTAAAATTATTAATTAAAACCTCATTATTAAATTAAAAACACTTTAAACCATTAACTCAAACTTTTAATTAAGAATGATTAAAAATCTCGATAAACCAACTTGCCCTTAAAGGCTTTCATTATTATAACTCTTAAATGAAGCATTAAATGAAATGTCACCTTACTCACAAGGATAATAAAACATCCTAATTCACTGAGTAAGAGAAACCCGGATGATTAATTCATCTATACAAAAAAATTCATTTGGACTCGAAATGATTCCAGAAGTATTGAAAGATGTTTAGGACATTTCCTAAGCACTTCCTCAATATGACGGAGTATTTTAGAAGAACAACTGAATTTAATTGTTCTTTGATCAAGAAAATCATCCTTAAACCAAACCAAGAACCTAGACGTCATAGGAGATGATAAGTTAGCGGATTAGGAACTTGGTAGACAACAAAATCCCTTCCCTTAGCTTTACCTAGGTACTTGTTGAAATATTTAAATGCCTTGACATGTGTTTTAAGTGTAGCTTGGGATGACGGGAAGACCCTCCAGGTACGCTTTTATTTTATTGTAATTTATTTTATTGCAATTTGCTTACATGCACTGTACTTTACTTTTCTTGCATGATTAAAACTATTGCATGAAAACCAAAACCTTTAGGATAGTCCTTGAACTGAAACCAAAACTAAATTAAAAGTCATTGCAAGATAAAATTCACCTCCACAACATTTCAAACTATATAACAACTAAAAATTTAATCACAAACAGAACAACAAAACTACAATTGCAACTAAATTAAAACGTCTTGTTGAATGATCGGGAATACCTCGGATGATGTAACCCACGTGTTGCTAACGGGATTTCCCACGGTCTAAATGAAAGTGTGAAACTCATTCAGTTGAGTTTAGCAAATTCAACTGGACTAAGTGAATTCAATGAAAATAACGGTGTCGGGATGATGGAACCGTGGGATCTTAATCGGTTCTGTTTAATTAACTTTAAGATTTGTTTTAATTAAAATATTAAAAATACTTAGACTTTAAGATTTCTAAACCAAAACACTTTTCTCATCTCTTGATTTTCACCTTCTACAACTAAAACTCTGCAATAACAAGGAGCTCGGAGCATGGTGGGCAGCTCGGCCATCGTCATCAACAAGACTCGGATCTACTCCAGCTAAACCTTTCTTAGAATTAAATAACCAAGCCATAGGATTTCGAGGTAGTTTGCCTAGTGCAACATAAATCCTCAACCTTTTGTTAGGCATTTGCATGATCATGTCATGTAAATTAAGTCCTAACCAGTCTTAGGACTCCTAGGTAGTCGTTTGGAACGACATAAACCCTCACATCTTCGAGGTTATTTGTGTGATTATATCATACAAATATAAGACCTAAATAAATAAAATTGGCAGGATTGCAACATTAAATAATTTTCTTAAACTCGAAGCCAAACAATAGGACAGTTTGGGAAGTTGCCAAGATTCTTCTTGGATGCTCAGCTTCTCCTACTTCTCTTCCTTTGGATTCTTGAATCAAACTGTTCCAAACTTGATCCATTCCATATTGAAATCCCAAAATTCAATCCTTTGAAACCTTAAAATTTGAAATTCTTGAGAGCAAAACCACTGATCATAATCGAGAGTTTTCTTAAATGATTCCCATCATTTAAGATGTAATTAACTATAGGGAACTTTAAGAACCCAGGTAATATTAACCCTGCTTAATTTCTTTGTATTAAGAAAGGAACTTGTCAGCTTATAAAATTGGTTCACAGACCAAACAGATGTCACAAATCTTCTAGTTTATTTAATCGAGCCCTATTATCAAGCAGTGTGTCTATTCTTCGGGATAGATACACGGTTTGTGATGCGGTGCTCGTTTATATAAACTATTCGGGATGTGAGATCGGTTTGATTTCATATCTTAAAACTTTCAAATTTAAAATAATTTTCAAAATCAAATACTACTTTCTAAATTATATATATATATTTAAATTAAATTTAAAATCTAAAATTCTCCTACAATTTCTGTTAGGTGACCCCTTTTCAAAAATAAAACACACAAACCTAAAAATATGCCGACAAATTTTGGCGACTCCGCTGGGGACTAGTTCCTCTCTCCATTTTGATCAGATGATTTTGCTTTCATAAATCGGTAGTGAGTCCATGCCCCTAGTGGACCAAACTACTATTCTTCCGTTGGAATACCCCGTTCATTTCTGTCTTGAACGAGTATAGCCAACTTCTCTCTGATTTAGGAGCCACTGTTTAGACACCCCTAAACAGAGAGGTTCTGAGATCCTTTTACCTCTTTTCTGAGGTGGGGTGGACCCCCAATAGGTGTTAGTTTAAGAGCGGTCCTTCGAGTTGAGAAGTCCTGCATAAGACTTTCTCTTCCTTTTCAATTCTAAATCAGGCCCTTTACCTTTTCTACAACCTTTTTCCTTCAATCGTTTTGTTTCTAACAAACGAACCTCCTAATAAACAATCTCTTTTAAAAATCACAAATACACTAAGATAAACGAAAATGTATTCGGACTCTTTCTTCTTCGTCCTAAACTTCACAACGAAAAGAAGCATAATTCGGGACTGACATTTGGAATCTTCCCTGCAGAAAATGACTGCCCCAAAGCTAATCTTCTCCTTCACCAATGGAATGGACTTTGCCGTTTAAAAGGATGAGCTGCCCGACAATGGGATCATCCATTTCGGACAAGGGTTCGACAACACAGATATCAAGTTTGCTTATGTCACTCTCTTCACACTAATGGACAAAGTGTCAGAAACTGAAGAGCCCGTGATTGAGTTCAATCTGAAATCAACTCAAGAATTCCCTCCCCTGCAAAGGATTCCAACTGAGAAGAGTACTACCGTTCATAGGAGGACTGTTGTCTCTACCCCCACCCGTCTAGTCATCTCTGCACCTACCCCGAATTCTGCCAAACTAAAGGGGAAGGAAATCCAAATTTGTGATGAGCCTGTCACCGTGGAGGGTACAGATTTTGCTACAATACCATCTATTTTTGAGATTGGGTCCAGTTCAAGAATTACATCCCTAACTCAGAATCAAAGGAGAAATAGAAGAAGAAAGATTGCCAAGAAAGCCAGAGCTGCTGAAGTTGCTTTTCTAGAAGAAATTCCTGAGGAAAGAGAAGAACTGCCTGAGTATATACCTCTGTTGGAGGGTAACAGGTTTCACCCTCTCTCTGCCGCATTAGATGAAGAGAATGTCCATAGGATCGCTGCTGCATTACCCTGACCTGCGTACTACAACAATTACAGAAGGAAAAGGGATAAGACTACGCCATTCACTTGGCTGCAAGCTGTGATAATAAGATTGGCAAAGAAAGAAAGATGCCCTGTGTCAGAAATTTTAAGGAAGATAGGATGGGTGCAAGCTAAATCCCGCATCAGACCGCGAATAGAGCCTGTTACTGCCACAGAGAAACCAAAGAAGAAGATAAAAGCCAGTCCGCCCGTTGTTGTATCGGGTCTACAAATTAAGGAGGATACCACCTTCCAGCATATAGCCGACAAACCATCCGGTCCTAGGCTTCCGGCTGCAAGAAGGATGGTATGGCGACCTACTACTGGCGAGTTAAGACAAAAATAATGCTCTAAGAAGAAAAGTCTCGTCAGGATACTTGAATCAGAAGGAAGTGCTACTGCAATAAAGGGGACTCCCGGGAAGGAAGTTCAACAACCGTCACGAGATGACTGCGAGACCGTACGAAAAGGGCCATTAGAGGATGCCATGGATAAGTTAAGGACCAATATCCGACGATTAGCAAAAGAAAGAGAGAAAGAATTAGGAGATAAAGTTGACTCATCCGAGTTCATGGATGAGGAGTATGTCGAGATCAACATGGTTGAGACACTAGCATCGTCGGCTTCACAAGGTGCTCCGACAGCTGCGGAAAGAGATGAACCAGAGGTGTTAAGAGCACAGATTCGGGAAAGAGATGACACAATTTCCCAAATGGAAAAGATGATGAAAGAGATGGCTACTGCCTTAGCCACTCTCCAGAGTCAGGTACAACCTCAGAAAGAGACACCCCCAGAAATTATCCATATTGCAGATGGAGGAAAAGAAATCACATCCATCAACGGAGATGAACAACCAAAGAAACATCCTGCACAAAGCATGATTCCAGAAAAGGACATTAAAAGCATGGAAGAACAGCAGGTGCGAGAGGCCCTAGCACAATCTAAGAATGGAGCATCTATTCAGATGGGTAGACCTTACCGCGAGGAGTTTGATGCGGTCCAATACCCAAAAGGCTTCGTACCACCTATGTTTAAGACTTTTGATGGAACAGGAAACCCCCGGCAACATGTTGCACATTTTCGTGCTAGTTGCTGCAATGTCGGTGGGAGTGACGCTTTAGTCTTCCGATAGTTCGTCAGCAGCTTATCAGGGATTGCCTTTGACTGGTACGCAGAATTGTCGAACGATTCAGTAAAGACCTTTTCAGAACTAGAAAAGCTCTTCGTGAAACAATTTGCCAGAGCTCAACACCACATCACTATCGGTGATCTAGTGGTGGAGCAACAAAAGTCGAACGAGACTTTAGTGGATTACATACTTCGGTGGAGAAACTTAAGCGTGAAGTGTGAACCAGAGCTTCAAGAACAACATGTAGTCGGCATCCTACTTAAAAGTATCCATGGCCCAATAGCACTTCTCCTTAAAGGGTTTACAATTAAGACTTTTGAGAAGTTGCTTAGCAAGACCGGGAGCTTGCAAGAAGAGGCAAAACAGTTAAGTTTCGTAGACAAGACTGATAAGCAGAAGCCTGTGAAAACATTTGAAAGGAAATCTGGAGTCGTCGCGGCAGTAGATAAGGGCAAGCAGCCGGTTCAGATACAGTCAGAGCGGCCACAGCGTAGTTATCAACCACCACAACGGACTTATCAGCAACCTTAGCAAGGCTATCAGCAACCTTGTCCAGGCTATCAGTCACCTCAGCATTATGAATAACCGCCTCGTTCATCGCATACCTTAAGAGAACTCCTAAATAAAGAATATCTATTCAAAACTGAAGCAGTAGCGAAGATGTTCCACAGCTTAATGAAGACACCGGATTTTCAGCTGCCAGAGCCCAAGAGGCCGGAAGAAGTCAATAAGAAAGATCATCAGAACTATTGCCCTTACCACCAGATGCTCGGACATAAGATAGAGGATTGCATCACTTTCAAGAGTTGGCTTGATGGGAATCTCCGAAAAGGGAACATAACGATCCCAAAGGAATACATGAAGGAACCCCAGAAAGGAGGTTCCGTCAATGTTATTTCAACAGATCCTATTGTTCTGATAGACCCTTACGCGACTGATGATGGATGGAGTACCCTCTGGACGAAGTCATCAAAGAAAATTTTGGATCACATCCAAACCGCTTCGGCACACGCTTCAGCTCAAAGTTTGAAACCTTTCGAGCCGGCACTATCACTTGCGATTGAAGAACCGCCCCAGAAGGAGTAGAAGATCATGGAAGAAAAGAAGACCGAGGCTCCGAAGGGTAGACTAGGGACTGCTTATCCTAGGATGGTTATTTCTGATTCGGGGGAGAAATCCCTCGAACTCCTTACTCTGTATGATAATCTGCTCGCCCCTGCGGGATCTTATAATGATAAGGGTTATGGCGTTGGCTATGTTTTGATTGTTTCTAACGATTACATAACTAGTGACAACCGACTTAATCCGGATCTCGATTCCAATACAAATGATGATTCTCAAGTCATACATAACCTCGACGACCACGACAAAGATTTTCACCAAGGAGGCTACGAAAGCTTAACAAGCAACGAGTCCATTTGTGAATTTCGAGGGGCTCCGATCACGATAGAATTAGAACCATCAGACACCGAAGCGACTTCGGAAGAGCCAGTTGCTCCGATTCAAAAGGAAACACCAAATTCAGAAGAAATAACTGAAGTGAATTTAAGAAGTGGAAAAGTTCTACCCCCGAGAATGGGTCGAAAGGATAAAGGAAAGCAGGTAGTTGCTCAGGAAGATCCAACCCCAGCAGAGGAACTGCCCATTCAGGAAGAAATCGAGGAACATGGTAATAAAGTAGACTAAAATGTGCTAGCCCATCTTAGGAAGCTACCAGCTAAAATAACATATTCGACACTCTGATCCTGTCAAAGGAGATGAGGGAGGCTCTGATCAAGGCTTTACTTGATTCAGAGATTTGTTTAGCCCAAATGACCGGTAATTCCTTCGATGAGGTTTGATCTTTAAGAGAACAACGAGGTGTTACCTTCACGGACAATGATCTATTACTGGAAACAGCAGATCACAACTGACCGTTATACATTTCAGTCACTATTGGAAAGTTTACGCTCTCCAGAGTGTTGGTTGATCTGGGAGCATCAATCAACATAATGATTCTTCGGACGCTAGCGTATTTGGAAATTGATGCTCGCGAGCTTGAAGAGGACAAGATGCTATTAAGAGGCTTCAATCAAAAAGGAGAAAGAGCTCTCAGATCGATAACACTACTAATGAAGACCAGTGATTTAGCAAAGACAACCGCAAAAGTTCACATAATTGATTCTAAAACTTTGTTCAATGCTCTCTGGGTCGACCATGGATCCATGAAAACCGGATGGTACCGTGGTCACTGTACCAGTGCATAAAGTATTACGAAGGAGGAGAACAGTGTATCAAAGGTGATTTGTAACCGTTCTATGTGCACGAAATTGGAATTCATGGAGATGCGGCCTACTACGCGCCCCCGAAGAAAACAATCTTTTCTAGAAATGCCATACCAGATAAAGCAAAAGAAATTTGAGACGATGAAAAACCTGAAGTTCTAGTCCAACAGTAGCTCACCACTCCCTTACGGCGAGATGGTGAAGATTTCTCCAGAATTCGCACCCGAGGTCAAGGCCGGGGACGAGGACGTGGAAGAAATGTTGAAACAGTTAGACAGAAGAAACCAGTCATCGATGTGGATTGGGAGAACAGTTCCGAAGAAGAAGAAGAAATTAAGAAAGAAGCAGCAACAATAAATCAGAAGAAACCACAGTTCAAGATTTCTCTCGAAGATGAAAGGAATGAAGAATACAAATCAATGTGCGAGAAGATTAACCATTATGTACATACTATGACCCTGACCCCGATCCATTCTAATAAGATCGAGGGTATGGAGATCAAGGAAGTACATGGTGGTGGTACTAAACCAATCAAGTTTTACCATGGTGCTTCTTCTTCCAATACTGAAAAAGATGAACAATTTGAAGATGTTACTTCATCTGAATTAATGGAATTCCCTTTTGAGTGGTACTCTCCCTGTGTTCAAAATTTAATTCAGTGTGGTGGCTTACCTCGACAATGGATAAAAGGCCGATCACAACACTTTGCAAAATTATGGAATAACGCCCGTCGGCTTCCCAATTCAAAACATGGTCTCAGATTTGGCATAGTAGGATCAGTTGACGATACGGGATTTTGATTGGTTGTCACTTGCGAACCTAATAAAGACTGCTTGGAAGCCTCAAAAGATCTTGAAGATCTACCAATCGGTAACGCTCCACCAGAATTCGAAGAAGAAATCAAATCTACAATAGATGAGTTAATGGAAGTTAACTTAGGTACTAGCGAAGAGCTTAGGCCTACCTTTGTTAGCTCCTTACTCAATAAAGAAGACTCCGAAGAAATAATCAAGCTATTAATGGAATTCAAGGACTGTTTTGCTTGGAGGTACGACGAAATGCCAGGATTAGCTCCAGAAGTCGCAGTTCACAGGCTAGGAGTAGATCCCACTTCCGTTCCAGTCAGGCAAGCTCCCCGAAGAATGAGTCTAGAAATTGAGCAACAAGTAATAGCCAAAGTTAAGAAGCTAATAGACACTAAATTTCTCCGCGAAGAACAATACCCTACTTGGCTAGCCAACATGGTACCTGTCAGAAAGAAGAATGGACAAATCAGAATCTGCTTAGATTTCAGAGATTTAAATAAAGCATGTCCAAAGGATGAATTTCCACTACCAATCCCAGAACTGATGATCGACATTGCTTCAACACATGAAATCTTCTCTTTCATGGATGGATCATCAGGATACAACCAGATAAAGATGGCACTAGAAGACGAAAAGCTCACGACATTCAGAACGCCGATTGGAGTGTATTGCTACACAGTAATGCCATTCAGACTAAAGAACGTAGGAGCAACATACCAAAGAGCGATGATGAAGATTTTTAATGATCTCATTCACAACCAATTCGAGTTCTACGTGGATGATGTGGTCATCAAAAGCAAACTGAAAGAAGATCACCTGTATGATTTGAGAATTGTTTTCGAGCTACTAAGACGAAGCAATCTTAAGATGAATCCCTTAAAATGCACCTTCGGCGTTACCTCCGGGAAATTCTTAGGATTTTTTATTCGACATTGCGGGATTGAAATCGATCGGAAAAGATTAAAGCTATTTTAGAAATGCCTCCTCCCAAAACTTTGAAACAACTATGATCATTTCAAGAGAAATTGGCATATCTTCGACGCTTTATCTCAAACTTATCAGGTAAGTTTCAGCCCTTCTCGGCATTAGTTAAAAAGGACGCCAATTTCGTTTGGGATGAGAAATGCCAACGGGCTTTCAAGGACGTTAAGTAATATTTAATGACACCTCCTGTCTTAGCAGCCCCAGTCTCAGGTAGACCGTTGATACTTTATACCGCAGCTTTAGACGACTCCCTTGGAGCCCTGCTAGCCCAGGTCAATGATGAGGCAAAGGAAAATGCTCTCTACTACTTAAGCCGTTGTCTAATCCCGACGGAAGTAAAGTATCCTCCGATTGAGAAGCACTGTTTGGCCCTGATCTTCGCCGCTCAAAAGCTCAGGCATTATATGCTTTCTCATAAGGTCAATCTTATTTCGAGAGTTAATCCGTTGCAATACTTGATGACCCGACCGACGCTTTCTTGCAGACTTGCCAGGTGGTCAATGATACTATTGCAATTCGACATAACTTTCATTCCTCTTCGCTCCGTAAAGGGACAAGTCCTAGCTAACTTCCTTGCAGCACACCGTTTACCGGCAGATTCGCCTCCCAATGACGATTTGCCTGACGAGCAGATAATGAGCCTAGAAGACCCTGATGATCGACGTTGGGAACTATACTTTGATGGAGCATCCTCGGCACAGAAGAACAAAGAATTGCAAACGATAGTGCACGGTAAGGCAGGAATCGGACTAATCTTTATCACACCAGAACCGGGGATGTTAAAATACTCCTACCACTTAACAAAGCCGTGTACAAACAACGAGGAAGAATACGAAGCCCTTATAACCGGATTAGAATTAACCATTCAGATGGGAATAATGGACATCAACATCTACAGAGATTCTCAGTTGATCATTCAACAAGTCACAGGACAGTACAAAATTTTAAAGCCATGACTCGAGCAGTACATTCAGTACGCCATGAAATTTTTTGGAACAAATTCCAAACGTAACAATCTATAAGATTTCCATGAAAGAAAATGCTCTTGCAGATGCGTTAGGCCGCCTTGCAAAGGAATTTGCTTGCTTGCAGGATGAGTCAGTTGAAGTGTCAGTTCAAGGACGACAGGTCCTATCAAAGCTCGACATGGATACAATACACAAATCAACAGAAAAAGCAGAAGAAACAATTGCAGCAAGGACATAAAATACAAAAGATTGGATGCAGCCACTAATAGACTACTTGCAAATAGAAAACTTACCAGACGATAAGTCATTAGCCCATCAAATCAAGAAAAGAACTCTGTCTTACGCATTAATAAACAATACATTATACAGAAGGTCTTTTGATCAGGCATGGCTAAGATGCCTGAGCGGATCCGAGGCTCGTGAAATCGTTAAAGAGGTACATTCAGGACTTTATGGCGCTCATCAGTCGGGTTTGAAAATGAAAATGAAGATTAAAAGACTAGGGTACTACTGGCCCTCAATGATGACCGACTGTATGAAAGTTGCCAAAAGTTGTCACCAGTGCCAAGTGCACGGAGTGGTTCTACACCAACCTCCAAATGTGCTACATCCGACAATCGCGTCATGTCCATTCGAGTGTTGGGGCAAAAATATAGTGGGTCCGATAGAACCACCTTCCTCAAGAGGACATCGCTTTATTCTAGCAGCTACAGACTACTTTTCTAAATGGGCAGAAGCTATATCACTCAGAGAAGTGAAGGCACACCACGTGTTACAGTTTTTCAAGAACCAAGTCATCTAACGTTTTGGGGTATGCGTAGCATCATTTCAGATAATGGGTCAGCATTCAAACGTACAATGATCAACAATTTTGTCAGAAGACACGGGATCAATTGGCGATACTCAATGATCTACTACACAAGAGAAAACGGCTTGGCTGAGGCTTTTAATAAAACTCTCATTCAAATTTTAAAGAAAACTTTGGACGAAAACAAGAGAAATTGGCACGAGAAGTTGTTAGAAGCCTTATGGGCCTACAGGACGACTTTTATGACTCCTACTCAGTCTACGACTTACGCTTTAGTGTACGGGTCCGAGGCCGTCTTGCCCCTAGAAGTTCAGCTTCCGCCACTCCGACTTGCAGTTGCGAACAAGATCACTACAGAAGAAAATGCCAGACTATGACTAGAAGAATTGCAAAGCTTGGAAGGGAAAAGACTTTCCGCGCAACAGAATTTGGAACTGTATCAAGCCAAGATGATCCAAGCCCACGATAAACTGGTCCGTCCCAGGACATTCAAAGTCGGTGACTTAGTTCTTATTCTCAGAAGGCCTATTCTTGCACATCGCAAGATAGGTGGTAAATTTGAACCAACATGGGAAGGGCCGTTCGTGGTCGAGACAGTCTACTCAGGAGGTTCCTACCAACTGGTGAATTGCCGTGGAGAACGACTCATGCTTCCGATCAATGGACGGTATTTAAAGAAGTATTACGCAACCTGATGTTTCGAAGGGTGGCCTCTAAAATAGAACCTTATCCCTAGAAACACGGGTGAAGCAATCACTTTGTGACTAGGTCCGAACCCAAAAAAAAAAAATAAAATGGATGATAAAAAAATCTCATCAACGAAAATGTTAAAAAGAAAACATGGGAAATCATAATAATAAAATTTAATTTTTTCCTCTTAAATCCGCTCATTCCGAATATTTCCTCATCTCTTCCTTCTTCCTATAAATTTAAAAAAAGTGAATAAGAATTTTTAAGTGTTTTTCTTATTGATCTTGTTCTTAGTATAGCCCCTGATCCTTTCCTTGTTTTGTTTCGCAGAGAAATGTCGAACAGGCGGTTGGTTCTAAACTTTAGAAATGGCGTGAGTCTAGCACTTGATGAAAAGAGGGTGAGGGATGGAGCAGTGATTGAAATTGACTCAGACTTCACACCAGCGGCTTACAATACGAAGAAGATGATTGGATCCCAGTTGATCGAGAAGAACTTCACAACCAGACAGTGATGCAAATGGGTGGCCCGAGCCACCAATCTAGCAAAAAGAAAAGAAAAGCAAACGCCACGCATGCTACCGGAGAAGATAGAAAAATTAAGTCCGTGGTTGCCACAGCAGAGGGTAGGCTTGCCAGCGCCGCACCTGTAGAAATTCAAGGGGTAAGGAGAGCTACTCTCACTGCTACCCAGTCAAGAAATAAGAATCGCCGCATTCGTAAAATGTTGACCAAGTTAGCAGAAGATCAATATGAACAGATAGTGGATACTGTTAGTGCAAATGCTCCAGGGAGACCGGTTCGTCAGGAACCAGAAAGAAGAAAGTCAATTCCAAGACTGTTGAAACAGATAAAAGAGATACCAAGAAGAGCAGAAATAGAGTCGGTACCTCGATGTCGAGCATATATACCAAATCTGAAGAGTCTTATTGCGAAAGCAACCCCGGAGGATGTCCCTACGGAGACTATCCTCGAGGAGCCAAGACATGTAGATTAACGTGATGGTGTTGAGCCATACATCCCGCAGTATGTTACTAGACACCGAGGACTTCAGATAATCCCGGAATACGAGTTGGAGAAAATGCAACTAGTTGAGAAGAAAACTTTTGAATACTTTGAAAGAATTGGAAACAAGAGGGTCAACATCTTGGAAGGCCTCGAGCTACATACAGATGTTTTCTCAGATTATGAGCAACAACAAATTGTAGATTGCATCCTGGATTTAAGGAAAATGGGTCGAACTGGCCGCCTGAGAGAAAAGACATATTCAGAACCCCGAAGATGGATACCAGGGAAGGGAAGAGTTACAATCCAATGCGAATGCTGCTACAATTTTACCATAGACAGAGAAGGAAATCCACCAGGGATACTCCGTCACAGTGAGGTGGAGCTAATGCCAAGAGTCATCAAGAGAATGGTGAAAAGAATGATAACATGGAGGGTACCGCTCGCGTATCGCATACCCAACAGCTGCATTATCAACATCTACAAGGAAGGCGACTGCATACCGCCACATATAGACCATCAAGACTTTGTTAGACCATTCTGCATAGTGTCATTCCTCAGCCAGTGCAACATCATGTTACAGGCCCCGGTGAGTTCCGAGGGCCGGTGGAGATACCACTACCGGTAGGTTCCGTCCTGGTGTTAAAAGGAAACGGAGCAGACATTGCGAAGCATTGCATTCCAGGAGTGCCTGTGGAGCGAATCTCAGTTACTTTTAGAAGAATGGACGACAGAAAGATGCCTTACCACTTTCAGCCAGATCAAAAATTGGAGAGTCTTCGGCCCTACGAGCTGTGAGTTACATGGGAAATAGCACACCTCCAATGCACATCCATGCGGCATTCCTGCCAAGGGTGGCTTGGAAGGTGATGTTATTGCACATGTTTCTTACTATTCAGACATGGACTTTTCGACATACACTTTTGGATGGATCAACAAGAAGTTTATACAGTCCGTTTTGGATTTACACGGATTGTATAAGACATTTAATTTCTGAGGAAAATGTCATCATGACTAGATCAAGTTGTATGATGTACTTTCAGCAAATTGAAATGAAAATGACTACGTCATATTTTGTCTTCACCTCTTTTGTGCAAATTGACTGGGAAACACCATTAGATTTAAGTGAACTTTGAACGAAGAACAGAAAAGAAAAGAAAAAAAATGAGATTTTTCCCTAAAATAAAATATGAATTTTAAAATGAACTTCAAAATTCACATGAACATTTAATAAACAACAAAAAATAAAAAAATGGGATCGTTAAAGGACAAACAAAATCAATCTAAGTCTCAAATTGAATTCCGATCTGAATCCTCTTATTTGAATCTTTCAATTCTTCTCTCAATCGAAATCTGTTTAAAACTCTTTTGAAATTTGAATATTTTCCTCGACTTATTGCTAAGTCAAGTCTTTTCAACTTGGTACACTTACCAGCTCCTTTCAATTCTTTTTCTTCTGTGTCTTAGAGAAACGACTAGTTCTATTGACATAGAGCCATGAACTTTGTTCGATTTGGTTCTGATGGCATGAGACTGGGTCCCTCTTCCTACAGATAAATCCTCAAGGCTAGAGCCTAACTTCTAGTCCTCCTTCAAAATTCTGAGACTGGTACCAAAATTCCAGTTCTCTTCCTTCGTGGTCGGTAACTAAATTCTGACTCTCATTCGAGATTGATACCTAAATTTCGATTCTCTTTCAAGGTTGATACCTAAATTTCAATCCTCTAAAGTCCGAGACTGGTACCTAAATTCCAGTTCTCTTCCTTCGAGGTCGACACCTAAATTCTGACTCTCATTCGAGATCGATACCTAAATTTTTATTCTCTTTCGAGGTTGATACCTAAATTTCAATCCTCTAAATTTCTAGACTGGTACCTAAATTCCAGTTCTCTTCCTTCGAGGTCGGTACCTAAATTCCGACTCTCATTCGAGATCGATACCTAAAATTTGATTCTCTTTCAAGGTTGATACCTAAATTTCAATCCTCTAAATTCTGAGACTCGTACTTAAATTCCAGTTCTCTTCCTTCGAGGTCAGTACCTAAATTCTGACTCTTAATCGAGATCGATACATAAATTTCGATTCTCTTTCGCGGTTGATACCTAAATTTCAATCCTCTAAATTCTGAGACTGGTACTTAAATTCTAGTTCTCTTCCTTTGAGGTCGGTACCTAAATTCTGACTTTCTTTTGAGATCGATACCTAAATTTTGATTCTCTTTTGAATTGATACCTAAATTTCAATTCTATATTCCGAGACTGGTACCTAAATTCCAGTACCTAAAAATCATAAAAATATTAAAAATTACCAAAATGACACATTTTGAATTCTAATCACCTAGGAACAAACCAAGTATTTTTCCTAAACCTCTAGGGTAAGATTTTGAATTTTAAAGGCTTAAAATAATTTTTGAATTAAAAAAATTATTTTCTTTAACATTTCCACTAAAATAATTTTAATAAATCAAAGAAAAATTAGAAAAATATAAAATTTGGTTCTCTAATTTCCTTGAGGTCAGAGAGATTTTTAAAAAATATAAAATCCATTTTTCAACTTTTATTTCTTTTTTAAATTAATTAATACTCTAAAACTCAAAATAATACTAAAAAAAAAGTATAATTAAAAAAATCACCAAAATTGGTCCAAGTGGTCCTCTGGTCATTAGGGACATCCTATAATTTTTTTAAGGATAGAAACATTTTCTTGGTCATGTTATTGAATTTTCCTTGAAAACCCCTATTTTCTTTTAGAAATAATTACATAAATAAATTAAATATAGAAAAATCACATTTTCTCCTCTAATGTCTTAATTGACATTTGAGTGAGGTTACATAAAAATTTCAAGTTCTTTTGAGTTTAGTTTAGTGAGTTGTAGAATTATTAAGCTTAAAGGGCAAAAGGGTAATTAAAAAATTTCAACCCTTAATTAAAATTTTAGGATTAATCAAAAAGGGGAAGGTAAAATATTTGATTTTAAGCTGATTTTGGATGATTGAAACTTAAGTGATTGAGGGTAGAAACCTACTAACAATTTCAAATATAATTAAAATAAAACTTTAAATAATTAATTAATTGAAATTTTGGAAGAGTAATAGAAATTGGAATTATTAAAGTAGGGATATTATTAAGAGGATATTTATTCTTTAATTTATGAATCCCTAAATTAATCACTTCAATAATATTTAATTCTTAACTAAAAGGATAATCCTAACTTAAAATTTAAAATGCTAAACAATTTAACAATTAAATTAAATTAAATTAAAGATGTTGAGATTAAATTAAATCAAAATCTAAATTAAGTTAAGACCTTAACAATAAAATTAAATCATATTTATTATATTAAGATAAAATTAAAATTAAATCATAATAAATTAAATCAAATTAAGTTGAATTAAAATTAAATTAAAATTAAATTAAATCAAATTAAATTAAACTAAATTAAATTAAATTAAATCAAATTAAATTAAATTAAATTAAATTAAACTTAAATTAAAATTAAAATTAAATTGAATTAAAATCATTTAACAACACACCTAAATGAAATCATTAAGTGTTAGACCAAACACTTAAAGTAGGTTTAAAACATAAAGGTTAAATCTGAGATATAACATCATTTAAAACATAAAGATTTAAATTAAATCTAAAAAAAATGTCTTCAACACTATTCCAAACATAAACTTTTTTTATATTTAAGTCAAAATTAAAATTAAATCATTAAGTTGAAATCATTAAAATACTTAATAAGTTGTTTTGCCCTTTTTAAAGCTCTTATTATTATAACTCTTAAATGAAGTATCAAGTGAAGTGTTACTTCACTTATAGGACATTCAAATGTCCTAGTTTATTGAGCAAGAGAACAAAACTTAAACTCCTGGATGATTAATTCACCTGTGCAACTAAATTTACTTGGACTCAAAACAATCCCAGAAATATTGAAAAGATGTTTAGGACTCACCCTAAGCACTTCCTCAATATGATGGGATGTTTTAGAAGAACAATTGATTCTAGTTGTTCTTTGATGAAGAAAATCATCCTTAAACCAAATCAAGAACCTAGATGTCATAGGAGATGACTAGTTATAGGATTAGGAATTTGGTAGACAACCAAAACCCTTTCCCTTAGCTTTACCTAGGTATTTCTTGCAAAATATTTAAATGCCTTAACATGTGTTTTAAGTGCAGCTTGGGATGACGAGAAGACCCTCCAGGTACGCTTTTATTTTATTGCAATTTACTTACATGCATTGTACTTTACTTTTTCTTGCATGATAAACAAAACTGTTGTATGAAAACCAAAACCTTTAGGATAGTCCCTGAACTAAAACCAAAACTAAATTAAAAAGTCATTGCAAGATAAAATTCACCGCCACAACATTCCAAAATATAAAACTACTCAAAATTTAATCACAAACAGAACAACAAAACTACAATTATAACTAAATTAAAACATCTCGTTGAATGATCGGGAATACCTCGGATGATGTAACCCACGTGTTGCTAACGGGATTTCCCACGATCTAAATGAAAGTGTGGAACTCATTCAGTTGAGTTTAACAAATTCATCTGGACAAAGTGAGTTTAATGAAAATAACGGTGCCGGGATGATGGAGCCGTGGGATCTTAATCGGTTCTGTTTAAACAACTTTAAGATTTGTTTTAATTAAAATATTAAAAACACTTGGATTTTAAGATCTTCTCTAAACTAAAACACTTCTCTATTCTTCTGATTTCTGACTTCTAAAACTAAACCTCTGCAACAACAAGGAGCTTGGAGCACAGTGGGCAGCACGGCCATCGTCATCAGTAAAACTCGAATCTACTTTAGGAAAACCTTTCTTAGAGTTAAATAACAAAGCCATAGGACTTCGAGGTAGTTTGCCTAGTGCAACATAAATCCTTAACTCTTCGTTAGGCATTTGCATGATCATGTCATGTAAATTAAGCCCTAACTGGTCTTAGGACTCCGAGGTAGTTGTTTGGTATGACATAAACCCTCACATCTTCGAAGCTATTTGCATGACTGTGTCATGCAAATATAAGTCATAATTAATTAAAATTGGCAGGATTGAAACATTAAATAAACTCCCAAATTGAAGCCAAAAAATAGGATAGTTTGGAAGTTGCCAAGATTCTTCTTGGATCCTCAACTTCTCCTACTTCTCTTCCTTTGGACTCTTAAAATAAATTATTCCAAATTTGATCAATTCCCTATTGAAAATTCCAAAATCTAATCCTTTGAAAACCTTAAAATTTGAAATTCTTGAGAGCAAAATAACTAATCATTATCGAGAGTTTTCTTAAATGATTCCTGTCATTTAAGATGTAATTAACTATAGGGGCTTGCCCTTATAGGGAACTTTAAGAACCTAGGTAATATAAACCCTGCTTAATTCATTTATATTAAGCAGAGGAACTTGTCGGCTTATAAAATTGGTTCACAGACCAAACGGATGTTACAAATCTCCTAGTTTATTTAATCGAGTCCCATCATCAAGCAGTGTGTTTATTCTTCGGGATAGATACACGGTTTGTGATGCGGTGCTCGTTTATATAAACTATTTGGGATGTGAGATTGGTTTGATTTTATATCTTAAAATTTTCAAATTTAAAATTATTTTCAAAATCAAATACTACTTTCTAAATTATATATATTTAAATTAAATTTAAAATCTAAAATTTGCCGACAATTTCTGTTAGGCGACCCCTTTTCAAAATACAACACACAAACCTAAAAATATGCCGACAAGGTGCCGGCATCTGGCGCATAGGCGCTGGACTCCGCGTCCAATTCTTAACATCTCTTCAATTATGTTATGTTATGTTAATATATTTTTTAGAAAATATTAGCACTTAAGGACAAATAAAATTTAAATTTGCATGTATTTTCCCTTCCCCCAAACTTAAGTTTTTGTATATCATGAAAAAATTTAAAGTATCAGAGAAAGAAAATAATTTTAAAAGGGATTTTATAAGTATGTAAAAATAGACTACAAAGAAAAATTTACTTCTACACATGCTTTTTATAAATATCACTGGAATAATGAAGCATATATAAAAGTAAGCAGGTTCAATTTTTCTATCAGTAGCAAAATTAATTCACAATAACAGAAACAGAACAACATCAATAACTAAATAGTATGACAATCGTCAGTACAGCTAACATCAACAAAACATCAAATAAACATAAACTAATCATACTACTAAGTCTAACACACAGACAAATAAAACAAGAACATAATCTCGACACTCTAATCATCACTCGCAGTCTCCTCATCACCACCATCATCATCACCAAAGGAAAAATCCTCAGGCCTCTTCGGATCAAAAGGTGTGAATCTAGGATAAGTAGGGAACTTAATAGACTGTTCTCCCTTAAGGAATCTAACAAGAGCTTCATCATACTCGACATCATAATTGCTCTTCCTTTGGGTAAAATCAGCAAGATGATCAAATTTTGAATCGATCGTGTCTATGCCAAAATGAGCTATATGTAACATATTCTCCTGCTCTGAATACCTCTCACCCATAGTCTCCCAAAAACTAGGTGGTGGTGTAGCAGAATTAGAAGGTCTAGAAGTAGAAGCACTACCTGGAGTAGGTACAGAAGTATAAGGAGTAGTAGATCTTTTCCCGTAAAGATGATCATGAATACTAACACTCTCCTGCCCAATTGGCTTTGTAGTCTTCAGCTTCTCCTCAGAAATATCAGCAATAAATCTATCGCTCACACATAAAGAATATATCAATGATGGGAATCCAAATCCCAAAGAAGTGCTGGATCTTGCAATCGACTCTACAGAAACATAGATAATGCTGCCAACATCTATCGACTTCCTTTCCTGAATGTTGTAGTTCAGGATAGCTCTATCTCTAGTAACTTCACTCAGGTGGTTGGAAGGAAGTAATCTAGCAGAAATAAAATAGTGTCAGGCCTTTGAAATACCATTCAGCTTAGAAGATTTAATGTTTACCCGTTTGTCGTTCTGGATCTTCCAAGCTCTAGTGCCATCAGTAAGATATGCAATGATCATCTCCAGATCTCCTTTAGATGGAGATAGACCAGAATAGTAGCACTCGATAGTAGGTGGTAGGTCATAGAAAATATTGATCAGCTCCGGAGTGAATCCCACTCCGACACCTCTAACAAAGACTTCATAGTTTTCTGCATCCATAAAATTGGCGTAAAATCCTCGTACAACGGGAATAACAGCAACGATAGTGAAATAACAGAATTGCTATCAGTTGTGTGCAACGATCGTGTTCTCGATCATCTCTCCATGATTGTAAGAACTGCATTCCGAGATAAATTTCCTTGATGTCGTAAATTCGTGATAATGAAAGTGCGCTACCGCAGTAGCGAACTTGCTGCGATCAAAATTTTCTCATTCTTTCCCACGCTTAGATTTAGGTGCCATCTAAACGTGAAAGAAAATATAAATAAACTAAGGAATCAAAGAAACTAAACTCTTTTAAGCTTGAGAAACTTAAAATGAGTTTAAAAATCCATGGAAAAATTTCTAAAAATCAAAATTTTTCTCCAAAATTTTGGGTTTTAGAAAAAATAGGCAAATCCATGGTAGAAATAAAAAATAAATGGATTACAAGGTAGATCTGACCTCAAGATGAAGAAATCAAGTGATTTCGGACTAAAAAACGTGAAGATTTGGCCTCTAGATGGATCTAGGGGGTAGGTTTTTGCGAAAAAGAGAAAGGGGATGAAGCTTAGGCGTCGGTAATGGCTAATGAGGGTTTAAATCCTGATTTTTGATTAGTAGGCCGAACCGGTGCCTAGGTGCCGACATCTAGCACCTAGGCACCAGACTCGCCTTTCACAAAAATCATTTCAAAAATTTAATTTTTCATCAAAACTCACTTCTTCAACTTTCAATTAGTCACATAAAAGTATTGCTTTAGTTTCCAACTTCCAAAATATTTTCCAAAATTTTTTAAAAATTATTAATTAAATCCATCAATCCAACACTAGTTTAAGTCAAACTCTTCTAATTCCATTTCTTAATCTTCAATTTCGGGCTCAATACATTACAGATAAGTATAATAAAAAGATTCAAGTCTTAACTAACAATCAAACAACACAGTTTCAAAGCAAATACAACACACACTGAACAATAAAACAAACACACACTGAACAATAAAACAAACACACAAACAACACAATCGATTTAACAAATCGATATGACGACACACTTGATAAAGTCTTGATCTAACCACATTTACTTGTCGGCATATTTTTAGGTTGTGTGTTTTATTTTGAAAAGGGGGTCGCCTAACAGAAATTGTCGGCGAATTTTTAATTTAATTTAAATAAATAATTTGAAAAGTAGTATTTGATTTTGAAAATAATTTTAAATTTGAAAATTTTAAGATATGAAATCAAACTGATCTCACATCCCGAATAGTTTACGTAAACGAGCACCGCACCACAAACCGTGTATCTATCCCGAAGAATAGACACACTGCTTGATAATGGGGCTCGGTTAGATAAACTAGAAAGGTTTGTGACATCCGTTTGGTCTGCGAACCAATTTTATAAGCCGATAAGTTCCCCTGCTTAATATAAATGAATTAAGTAGGGTTTATATTACCTGGGTTCTTAAAATTCCCTATAGGGGCAAGCCCCTATAGTTAATTACATCGTAAGTGATGGGAATCACCTAAGAAAACTCTCGATAATAATCAGTAGTTCTGCTCTCAAGAATTTCAAAGTTTAAGTTTTCAAAGGATTGAATTTTGGAATTTCAATAGGGAATGGATCAAATTTGGAACATTTTATTTTGGGAATTCAAAGGAAGAAAGGTAGGAGAAATCACATATTCGAAGCGAACTTCGGTAATTTCCCGACTATCCTATTGTTTGGATTAGATTTAGGAAAATCCTAATGTTTGTTTAATGTTTCAATCTTGTCAATTTTGATTAATCTAGACTTATATTTGTATGATAAAATCATATAAATAGCCTCGAAGATGTGAGGGTTTATGTCGTATCGGACGACTACCTCGGAATCCTAAAACCGGTTAGGGCTTAATTTGCAATGCAAATGCCTAACAGAAGGATTAAGATTTATGTTGCACTAGGAAAACTACCTCGAAGTCCTATGGCTTGGTTATTTAATTCTAAGAAAGTTTTGCTGAAGTAGATCTGAGTTTTGCTGATGACGATGGTCGTGCTGCCCACCATGCTCCGAGCTCCTTGTTATTGCAGAAGATTGTAACCAAAAGAGAAGAGAGGAGTTTGGTTTTAGAAATCTTAAAGTCCAAGTGTTTTTTATGTTTTAATTAAAACAAATATTAAAGTTGATTATAACAACACCGGTTAAGATCCCACGGTTCCGTCGTTCTGGCATCGTTATTTTTATCGGATTCACTTAGTCCAGATGAATTTGCTAAACTCAACTGAATGAGTTCCACACTTTCATTTAGACCGTGGGAAATCCCGTTAGCAACACGTAGGTTACATCATCCGAGGTATTCCCGATCATCCAACAAGACGTTTTAATTTAGTTGTAGTTGTAGTTTTATTGTTCTGTTTGTGATTAAATTTTGAGTTGTTTCATATTTTGAAATGTTTTGGCGGTGAATTTTATCTTGCAATGACTTTTAATTTAGTTTTGGTTTCAGTTTTAGGGACTATCCTAAAAGTGTGGGTTTTCATGCAACAGTTGTTTATCATGCAAGAAAAGTAAGTGTGATGCGATTAAATAAATTGCAACAAAATAAAAGCGTACCTGAAGGGTCTTCCCGTCATCCCAAGCTACACTTAAACACGATTTAGAATATTTAAGCAAGTTCCAAGGTAAAGCTAAGGGAAGGGTTATGGTTTTCTACCAAATTCCTAATCCTATAGCTAGTCATTTCCTATGACGTCTAGGTTCTTTATGTTTTGGTTTGAGGATGATTTTCTTCATCAAAGAACAATTAAATTCAGTTGTTCTTATAAACATCATATCATATTGAGAAAGTGTTTAAGAAGAATTTCAAACATCTTTTCAATATTGCTAGAATTGTTTTAAGTCCAAATGAATTTAATTATACAAGTGAATTAATCGTCTGGAATTCAAGTTTTGTTGTTATCTTACTCAGTGAACTAGGACATTTGAATATCCTATGAGGGAAATAACATTTCACTTAACGTTCTATTTAGGAGTTATGACAACAAAAGCTTTTGAGGGCAAATTGATGTTCAAATGGTTTGTGATTTAATTTAATTTCAGTTAACGGGTTTAAATTTGGAATAGTGTTCAAGTTGCTTCATATTTATTTTTGAATTTCTTTATGTCTTAGGTGATGTTATTTTTAATTCAATTTAATTTAACTTTAATTTTATTTAATTTGGTTTAGTTTTAATTTTAACTTAATTTAATTTGATTTGATTTTAATTTTAACTTGATGCTATTATTTAATTTAATTTAATTCAATTTTAGTTTGATTTGACATGATTTAATTTAATTTAATTTAATTTGATTTAATTAATTTGATTTAATTTACTTAACTTTAATTTAATTTAATTTAATTTAATTTAATTTAATTTAAATTTAATTTGATTTAATTTGATTTAATTTGATTTAATTTAATTTAATTTTTATTTAATTTAATTTAATTTAATTTAATTTAATTTTAATTTTAATTTTTATTTTAATTTTCATTTTTAATTTTAATTTAATATTTTATTTTTTATGTTTTAAAGATGATTTAATTGTAATTGTTAAAGTATTAATTTAATTGAAGTTTTAAAAGGGTTCAATTTAAATAATTTAACTTTAATTTAATTTAATGATTAAGTCTTTTAGCATTTTAAATCTTAAATTTGGATTATCATTTTAATTAGGAATTAAATATTATTGAGATGATTAATTTATGGATTCTTAAATTAAAGAACAAATCTCTTCTTAATAATATCCCTATTTTAATAATTCAAATTTTATTATTCTTCCAAATTTAATCAATTATTTAATTAAGGTTTATTTTAATTATTTTTAAATTGTTTAGTAGGTTTCTACCCTTTAATTATTTAAATTTCAATCATCCAAATCAGATTAGGATCAAGTATTTTACTCTTTAATTTTATTAAGCCTAAAGTTTTAATTAAAGGTAAAAATTTTAATTACCATTTTGCCCTTCAAGCTTAATAATTTCATAACTCACTAAATTGAGCTTAAATAAACTTGGAATTTTTATGTGACTTCACTCATATGTCAATAAAGACATGAGAGGAGAAAATGTGATTTTTCTGTATTTAATTTATTTATGTAATTATTTTTGGTGGAAAATAGGGATTTCCAAGGAAAATTTAATAATATGACCAAGGGAAAGTTTCAGTCCTTAAGAAAACTATGGGACATTTCTAATGACCAGAGGACCACTTGGACCAATTTTGGTGATTTTTTGAATTATATTATTTTTATTATAATTATTTTGAGTTTTGGAGTATTAATTAATTTAAAAATAAAATAAAGATTGAAAAATGAATTTTATATTTTTCAAAAATCTCTCTAATATCAAGAAAACCAGAGAACAAATTTTCATAATTTTCTGATTTTTCTTTGATTTATTAGAATTATTTTAGTGGAAATGCTAAAAATATACATTTTTTTAATTTTAAAATTAGCTTAAGGCTTTAAAATTTAATATCTCATTATAGAGACTTAAGAAAAATATGGGGTTTGTTCCTAAGTGATTAAAATTCAAAATATGACATTTTGGTGAATTTTATTATTTTTGTGATTTTTATTATTTTTTATTTATTAAAATATTAAAATAATGCAAAAAATCAACTTTTTTAAAAAATTGCAATTTTATTTTTCTTAAATTCCCCTGATATCAGAGAGGCTCCAAAACCAATTTGGTGAATTTTTGAAAAGTATTTTGAAAGTTATGAATTTTTAAAGTTTAAATTGGCTAAATGGCTTAATCAACCCATTTAGTGTGGCTAACCAAGTCCAATTGACTTCAAATTTTTATGGTGGGTTCCTCTAATCCTAAAAGTCAGTGGAGAATTGATTTCAAGTCAATTTGATGTATGATTAGCTCTAATTAATTAAGGACCTATTTTGGGTGTTTAAGCTAATTAGGGTTATTCCAAGTGGATTAATTCAAAACCTATTTTTTCCTAGAGTCCTCTGATCATAAGAAACATCACCAAATTTTCCTAGAATTTATTTCACAACATGCTAATTATTGGATTTAAAATACTCAAAATAGCAACATGAATTTGAAAAATCAATAACTTCTCATAGGGATGGCCTCTGACCTTGGAAAATTCAGGGAATGTTCCCAAATTCAGAGGCTTCAAAAGCCCTATGGTCTCATGCCATGGTGAATTTCCTATATGCATGGAGAATTAAAACAATTCAGAGAGTAAATAAATCATTAAAAAAAAATACTTGATGAAATTAAATGATTTCTTTTCCACATTATTCTCCTCTGTTCACTGAGCAAGAGGGTATTTTTATTTTATTTTTCTGATTTTCCTACACAAAGTTATGTATTTTTGAAGTTTAGGGAATTAAATAAATAGAAAAATAACCTATTTTTCTACTTATCCACGCGGCGCCAGCTCAACCTAGGCATCTCCGAAGCGCCGCGTGTCATCTTCTGATTCGGCGTCGCCATCCAACTCAGCGCTTTGGGGGCCCGCTGTATCGTTCCGTCTCCTCATCCGGCATGATCCTGGTTGTCCGTCCGCGCGTGTATTAAATGAACGGCATCCGTTCATCGTCCCCAAGCCTCCTAGCCCGAGAACCGTCCACACTAAATCCCTAATATCTCACTCAATACTTAACGGATTTTCGTGTTCTTGTGCTCTATGGATTCGTCTTGAAGAGACAAATACATCTATACGGTGATCATGCATTGAAATTAAGGCATTTGAAATGGAGAATCTCCAGAAGCTCGGGATAAAGAGTTAGCTCTAACCTTTGCTCAGAGAAGTGTGGCTTCAATCTGAGGGTTGTGTCACCTTCGATTGGGTCCAAGCAAGCTCCAGATGAAGCCTCCTAGTCTGGTGAATTGTCTAGGTAGGATTTAGAACACAGCGGATTACAAAGCTTGGAGCCTGGAATAGATGGGTGGCCTGGAGAGGGGGCTTTTGCTGGTGGACTTCTTCCCTTGGTCTGGTGAAGGTGTAGGACCAATCAGTTTGGGGATTGGTCCACTGTGAAGAAGTGTCCTAGTTTTTGTGCTGAAATTTGAACTCAAAATTGAGCTCAGCTAGAGGGAATTGGGGCTGGAATCCAGTGGGGATCAAGTGCTCTATGTGTAGAGAGTGGTCTGGAATGATTTTGGCAGAGTTTCCTTAAGGTTGGTTCAGCACCTCTTCCATGGTCGAGAGAGGGGGTGTTTAAATAGAGCTGGCTGGAGGTTCTCCCAGGGGGAGTTAGGGCTTGGGATCAGCTGCTCTGGTGAGGAGAAGAACAGCCATGGTGGCCACTAGGCATGGGGCAGCTCAGCAAGGGAGAATTTCAATGTTGGCTCACATATGAGCTCTCGGGTGTGGTGTTTTCCGGCGGCCTGGTGGCTGGCCGGCCAGGCACTCGTCACCATCTTGTTCTGGTGGGTCAGGGCTGGGGTTTAGTGTAGGCAATTGTAAAATGCCATGTATCAAAAGCTTGGATTAGAATGGTATGGGAGAAGGCTCATTTTGCACTTGGTTTGGTCAACCCATGGAAATGGGCTTGGTTCACCTCCCCATGGCTGATTTGGGCTGAGGGAGGATCTGATGAATCAGCTAGGAAAGGGTAGAGAAGTCACCATCCATGAATATTTTGATTAATCATGGATTAAGGTGAAGCATTAAAAGGGTTAAAACCTTTTTAAGGGGGCTTAAAAAAGCCTCCTCCTTTTGCCATTAATGGCTTGGTCACATGTGAGCAACTCACATGGCTTGCATGTGGCTTAAGAGTGGCTTCATGGCTTGTCTTTGGCTTGGGGAAAAGCTTGGTCAATTTCATGAAAATGGATTTTAGAAATTTTGGTAATTTAGGGGTGATTTGATGGGATTTGGCATATGTCTTGATTTGGAACCATTTGATGATTGATTTAGGACTTAAGGGATGACTTTAATTGAATGCATGATGAAGAAGAGTGTCATATGGACTTTGGATGAATTTTGGGCCTTTGAAATTTAGTGAAGATGGGCTTTTAAAATGGTTTAGAGAAGTGGGCTTTTGGATTTCAAAACAAATTTTAGGTTGATAATTTTGCAAAGGATTGGATCCAATAAGTGTTGAATTTAATTTAGGAATGTTTCATGAATGATTTGGAATAAATTTGAAGTGTTTTGGGCTTGAATTGGGTTGGATTTGGACCTTTTTGGTAAATGGGCCAATGTAGGTCAAATTGGGCTAACTTGGGCCAATGTTGGGCTAGGGTTTAAATTGATGTAAAATTGATGTTGGGAAATGTTTATGGGAGTGTTTCAAAGAGGTTTTGGCTTTGGTTGGGTTTTGATTTTGGGGTTTGGGCTTATTTGGGTTAGGTTTGGGTTTAGGTCAAAATTGGGCTTTTTGGCTTTGGGTTGAGTTTGAGTGGGGTTTGGGTCTAAGATTTGGGTAAATCATGTTAGTGTTTTGTTCGTGGGGATGTTAGGGAAGGTTTAGAAAAGATTTGGGGTTAATTGGAGCTGAATTGGGTTAGTTTGGGTTAGGTTTGGGTCATGGGTCCAAATTGGGCTTTAAGGCCAAAAGTGAAATTAGATTCAAATGTCAATAAAATTAGACTTTGATTTGGTCTAGATTGGTGTTGAGAATGTTGAATTGAAGTTTAGAATTGAATTGGGCCAGAATTTGGGTCAATTGGGTAGGTTTGGCTTGACATTGGGTTCACTTAGGGTTAAAATGGGTCAAATTGGGGGTTTTGACAAAAGTGGGGTAAATTGACAAAATTGACCCATGGTTTAGTTAAACAAAATGAAATAGGGAATATTTGAGATTTTTTGGAATTTTCTGGGAATTTTCTGAATTTTTGGATTTTTGGGTCAAGAGGGGTATTTTAGGTATTTGGAGGGTATTGGGAGGTATTTTTGGAATTTTTGATTTTTTTGGCTATGGATGATCAACTTAATTGGTGAGGAAATGCTCAAGGTTAATTTTGTGGAATTTTGGGTGAATTGGAAATTTTGAAAAATTTGGGTAATTTCAAGGGTTTTGGGTAGGCTAGGCGGGTGTAGGGTCCCGGGGGTCAAAAATTGAAAATTTGCAAAATTGAAGATTGGGTGAATGTAAGTGGAATGAAATCATTTTGGTTGAGCCATGAAGCCATATCAAGCCCACATGAGCCATGAAGGGACTCATTTGAGGCATGCACTATGTTGTTCCTAACCCTCTTAACCAAGGGCTTAGGGGTTAAGGACCATCCATGTGAATCACCTTTATGAGTCAGGAGGTCAAGTTAGGTATGGGTGTGTTTTTAGGATGTGTGTGAAATTGTAGTGTATAAGTGTAGTGTGTGTGTGTAGGTCAGCCCTTCACCAGACCAGGCCACCCAGGGTAGTCCTAAGGCCAAAGAGTCCTATAGGAACTCATCCTTTAAACTTCCACATTTGATTTCAACCCTCTAGGTGATTAGGGGTCTACAGTCAAGTTTGTGGAGTTTGCAGGGAGTTAAGAAGTGGTTTGGATTTCTAGGTGGTGGGTCTCAATTCTAATCCTCTAAGATAGTCAAAGGAAAAGCCTAAGGCTAGATCCTAAGTACTAAAGAGAAGAAGAGAAGACCTCATCAAAAATGAGGTCAACATTACTATCTAATCTTCAAATTTGAAATTTCCATTTTTGTAGCAATGAAGATTAGTAGGCCTACTTGGAAAGAACACTTACGCCCTTGGAAAATCCGTAGCAGTTTTCTCGTCGATCCATTTGTTCTTCGCATAGATATCCACTTGAGCATCTTGATAGGCCGCTAGATGATCGAATTGAAGCTTTGCCTGCCATTCCAGATGCTCGATTTGATGATACATCTCATGGAGGCGATCTCCAATGCTTTTGAATTTCGCTTCAAATTTATGTAGGCGACTCGAAAACATCTCCAAACTAACAGCAATAAAACCATTGAAGTAAGATTGAGGATCCTTAGAACACTTATCTCTAGCCTCTTCTCCATGATTTATTTTCTCCATTTCTTCAAAATCTTCTCTTATCTCTTCAAGAATGAAGTGTAAAGGTCGTATCTAGGGTTTCTTAGGGATTGAGAACGAATATGGGGTAGTTTATAGGAGAAAATCGTATGAAAAATTGAAAATTTTCAGTTTTTACACGACCCAATAACTGTCGCGCTTAGGCGCTAAAACTGTCTCGCTTAGGCGCTAAAACTGGCGCCTAGGCGCTGGACCCATCGATACACAGTTTACTCTGACGCTTAGGCACCAAATTTCAGCGCCTAGGTGCCGGAACCATGTTCGACTCTGTTTAGCCTAACGTCAAATTTCAAAGTTTCAATCTCAAAAATAGGTAAATTAGAATGGTAAGATCAATATAAACTCAATAATTAAAAAAATCATAATGAAGGTTAACTTAATCTCCTTTTTACTCACATACAAAATGGAGTGATCCAAAGTCCAAACTTTATAGACTTCGAGATAATCTTTAGCTTAAGTCAATAAAGACTTGTTAGCATCCAATTTTCTAAAGTTAGATAAAATTTAGTCAAGACCGAGGCATAACCTTCAAAAATATAAAAACACACAAAAATAATTATGGGTTGCCTCCCACAATGTGATTGGTTTAACATCGTCAGCCCGACCTAATTAAGTCTTTAATCAGGTAGACTCAACTTGTAAGCCTCTTTATAAATGGTTTTTATGTCTTCGAAATAAGGCTTCAGTCTTAATCTGTTAACTTTAAATATTTTTCTCGTTTTGGGGTCTTTAATATCCAGAGCTTCGTAATGGTATACTTTCTCAATTATATATGGTCACATCCATTTAGATCTTAATTTTCTAGGAAAATGTCTTAAACGAGTATTAAATAATAATACTTCTTGTCCAGACTCGAATATATTTCCTGAAAACTTTTCATCATGTAATATCTTCATTTTCCCTTTTTAAATCTTTACATTTTCACATGACTCATTTCTTATTTCATCCATCTCATTTAATTGTAATAATTTTTTTTTTCTCCTGCAGTAATCAAATCAAAATTATACTCCTTTATCGCCCAATAAGCTTTATGTTCAAGTTCAATAGGTAAGTGACGATGTTTACCATAAACTAACCGGTAAGTTGACATTCTAATTGGTGTCTTATAAGTTGTTCTATAAGTCCATAATGCAGAATCAAGTCTATCAACCCAATCAGTTCTTTTAGGATTAACAGTTTTCTCTAAAATTCTTTTAATTTCTCTCAACCATTCCACTTGTTTGTGGGTGATAAGCAGTTGCAATTCTATGTTTGATTCCAAATTTTTTCAGGAATAATTGAATTCTTATATTTCTGAAATGACTTTCACCATCTGTGATAATTACCTTAGGCATTCCAAATCTTGAAAAAATCATTTTCTTTAAAAATTTTGAAACACTTTTGGAATCACAGTTAGGTAAAGCTACAGCTTCAATCCATTTTGAAACATAATCAACTACTAATAAAATATAAATCTTTACAGATGATGGTACAAATAGTCCCATACAGTCTAAACCCCATATATAAAAAATTTCAACTTCCAATATATAGTTTAAAGGCATTTCATCTTTCTAAGATATATTTCCCATCCTTTGACATCGATCACTTGTTTTCACATATTGTCTGACATCTTTGAACAAGGTAGTCCAATAAAATCATGAATTTAAAATTTTAAATGCAGTTTTATCTACTCCAAAGTGTCCTCCAAATTTGGAATCATGACATTTTTTAATAATAGCAAAAGTTTCTTCAAAAGTTACACATCTTCGAATTATAGTATCTCTTCCCAATTTAAATAAATGAGGATCTTCCCAAATATAAGATTTAGCATCATTTAAATTTCTTAATATATTTGTCATTCAATCCATAAGGTAGAATATAACTAACTAAATAGTTAACTATATCAGCATACCAAGGTGTTTGACATTCTTGAATAACATATAACTGTTCATCAGGAAATTTCTCATTTATATTTTCTTGAATAATAATATCATTCTTAATTCTAGATAAATGATCAGCAATTTGGTTATCAGTTCCTTTTCTATCCACTATTTGAAAATCAAATTCTTGTATAAGTAAAACCCATCTTATCAGTCTAGGTTTAGCATCTTTTTTAGACATTAAATATTTAATAGCGGAATGATCAGTATGAACTATGCATTTGATACCAAGAAGATAAGGTCTAAATTTATCAAAGACATAGACTGTAGCTAAAAGCTCTTTTTCAGTAGTAGTGTAATTTCTTTGTGTTTCAGTAAGAGTTTAATTAGCATAATATATAACTTTAAAAAATTTCTCATATTTTTGTCCCAATATAGCTCCAATTGCAAAATCACTTGCATCGCACATTAATTCTAAATGTTTATTCCAATTAGGTGCAATAATAATAGGTGCAGTTATTAACTTTTTCTTTTAAAATATTGAAAACATTAATACAATCTTCATTAAATTTAAATTTAGCTTCTTTTTCCAATAAAGGACAAAGAGGTTTAGCAATTTTAGAAAAATCCTTTATATATCTTTTATAAAATCCAGCATGTCCCAAAAAACTTCTCACATCAATAACAGTAGTAGGTGGTTGCAGTTCAACAATAATTTTCACTTATGCTTGATCAAATTCCATCCCTTTTTGTGAAATTTTATGACCAAGTACAATGCCTTCTGTGGCCATAAATTGAGATTTTTTCCAGTTAAGAACTAAGTTTGTTTCTTCACATCTTTTCACAACTTTGAAAATATTTTCCAAAGAAGATTCAAAAGAAGTTCCAAACACTAAAAAATTGTCCTTAAATATTTCAATTCCTTTGTCAATCAAATCAAAAAATATTAACATCATACATCTTTGAAAAGTTGTAGGTGCATTACATAAACTGAAAGACATTCTTCTAAACACAAATGTTCCATAAGGACTTGTAAAGGTTGTTTTCTCTTGGTCCTCAGGAGCGAAAAGTAATTGATGATAACCAGAATATCCATCCAGAAAACAAAAATATGAGTGTCCAGCTAATTTATCAAGCATTTGATCCAAGAAAGGTAAAGGAAAATGAACCTTTCTAGTGGCGTTATTTAATTTCCGATAATCAATGCAAATTCACCATCCAGTAACGTGTCTTGTAGGAATTTGTTCATTTTTATCATTGACAATGACAGTTACTCCTCCTTTCTTCGGAACATAATGAATAGGACTCACCCATTGACTATCCGAAATAGGATAAATAATCCTAGCATCTAACCATTTTAAAATTTCATTTTTAGCAACCTCTTTCCTAATAGGATTTAATCTTCTTTGTGGTTCAATAGTATGTTTAAAATCTTCTTCCATTAAAATCCTATGCATACAGGTGGAAGGGCTTATTCCTTTTAAAAGAACCTATTTCTAATGAGTTCAGTCACATCTTTGCTTTGTCTCTTAAAGATAAAGGAAAGAGTTTAAGTCTAATAGCATCATTAGAAACATTGTTATATTTAAAGGTAGCACAAAGTTCTAAAAAACTTGTGAGGTGTAAATTTGGATCCTCATTTGGTGTTCCCCCAAATTTATTATTTCGAGCCATTTGAATAAAAGTTAGTTTAAGTTCAAAAGAATTAGCATCTACAGCAGGTATTTGAATACTATTATGAAGTTCATCAGCTGTAGGGTTAGCACAATCCCTTAATGGTTTGTAAACATTTTGTTCATTAATTTCAATTGGATTTTGTAACTTGTTATGTAAATTAGTCATCTCTTGATATTTTTGAATTTGTTTTCCTTTTTTAATTCTTCTTATAGTTCTTTCTAATTCAGAGTCTAAAGGTAATAATCCTTCAGATCCAGAACTACGCATAAAAAGTAAGTAAAAAGTAAAATAAAATAGCAATAAATAAAATTTGTTCTTTTCTTCTTTTTTATATTTTATAAATGTTTTTGTTTGTTTTTTTTATATTTTTGACAATAAAAGAAATAAATCAAATAATAAAAATATATTTAAAATCTAAAAATTTGCCTCCCCGGCAACGGTGCCAAAAACTTGACCCGACCGCAAATTACGCAGTAATTTATGCTTCCAAAAATATGTTATAGCCAATTCTTTGAACCAAATAATAATAGTGGCTAGTGTATATAAATATAATTTTATGGAAAATATTTTACACACTAAGCAAGTATACGTATTGTTTCAAGTAATATATGGCTTTAAATAAAGACCCCAGTATCGATCCCACGAGGAGGTTTATAGATTTTTAAATATTTTAATTTTATTTTTATGTATTTCTTTCAAAGTTTTAATATTTAATTTACTAAATGCAGAAATTAAGCAGTACTAAAATAATGAGTTATGAAAATAATAATAAGCAAACAACTTTCTTCCTTCCAATTAATCCAAGACTTTTTAGATAATGTAATATTCATGGAGAATATAAATTAATGGTATTGTGCCAAATAGAAGCAGTCTTATTGTTTACCTTCGCTCGATAGTATAAAGAGCATTGGCTATTCTATATATCAGGTTTGGATGTATTGTTAGTAGAATGGGTTAATCTTTACTCACACTACTAGATGTCCAAGGGTGGCTATGGTCGGCCCTACTAGTGACCCGTTCCCTTTCTATAAATCAAATTAAAAGAATTTAGTCTATCACTCTAAAACTTATTAATTCTACGCCCATTGAATAATATTTTCCTATTTATTTGCACTTCACCTTGAATAACCCGCACAAGGCCTTCGACTACCCAAGGATTCATGTGATATCTACTATTTAAGAATTCATCTCCTTCTAGGTCTCAAAACTCTTCAATAGATGTTAACAACTTAAATGGCCAATTTAAATAGTAAATTTAAGATCCGGTATTAATATCATCACAATATTTAGACATATTTTAGTTTTTAATTCTCCAAAGATTTTATATTATCTTATTTATCTTTTCATAATTGAAAGGAGAAAGTAAAGTAACTACTCAGAATACATTGAATCTAAATAACAAAACATATAAATAAAACTTTAAATCAAATTACAAATACTTATCTCAGGTGTTTCTCCAACTGAGCCTCTAATTCCTACTGACTCCAAAGTGAAATAGACTTCAATAGCACCAACTCTTTCAAACTCTCAATACAAACTCTAAATAAAATAAACTCACTAATTTATGAACGAAAGTAAACTAAAAGTGTGGCCCTAAAATTTCTCTCTAATTGGAGACCACTTTGATTAGGGCCTCTCTCTAATTGGGGGCCTCTTTTTCTGTAGAAATGGCCTCCTATTTATAGGCTTCAAGGGTTGCCTAAAGAATCTCTTCAAAATGTGTCCAAGTTCAATGAATCTTCTAGAAACTGTGTCTGGCTCCTAGGCGCCGGCATCTGGTGCCTAGGCGCCGGACTCTGCGTCCCATTCTTCGCACCTCTTCACTTTAGATCACACCTCTTCGCGATCCAAACCGTTTCCAAGCATCTAGATACAATGTATCACATGTCCTATAATCCAGGAATAACTGCCACTCTTCTAGAAGGTCCAATAAATGCTCTAACCGTCAAAATAACTGCCCAAAGTAGTTACAAAATAGTAACTGCATTGGTATCGAGCTGGCGCTTAGGCGCCAGACCCATTATTTTGGCAATTTTGCATTTTGGCTCCTTTTTTTGCTCCTTTTTACTCCTTTTTCATCCTTTTACATCTTCTTTTCCTTTTTGAACATTTTTACATCACCTGCATCCAAAAACATAATATACCTTTCATTAAAGCATAATATCATTAAAATTTAATAAAAATCAAGGCATAAAAATAGGTAATTTTTTCATGGATCACTCTTCTAGCAAAAGTCGATTATGAGGGTACCGAAAACACACTCTACTTCTTGAGTCGTGTTGACCTCATTTTTGATGAGGTCTTCTCTTCTTCCCTTTAGTACTTAGGATCTAGCCTTAGGCTTTTCCTTTGACTATCTTAGAGGACTAGAATTGGGACCCACCTTTTAGAAATTCAAACCACTTCTTAACTCCCCGCAAACTCCACAAACTTGACCGTAGACCCCTAATCACCTAGAGGGTTGAAATCAAATGTGGAAGTTTAAAGGATGAGTTCCTATAGGACTCTTTGGCCTTAGGACCGCCCCAGGTGGCCCGGTCGCGGTGAAGGGGCTGACTTACACACACACTACACCTATACACTACACTTTCACACACCTATACCTAACTTGGCCTCCCGACTCATGTAGGTGATTCACATGGATGGTCCTTAACCCCTAAGCCCTTGGCTAAGAGGGTTAGGAACAACATAGTGGATGCCTCAAATGAGTCCCTTCGTGGCTCATGTGGGCTTGATGTGGCTTCATGGCTCAACCAAAATGATTTCATTCCACTCAAATTTACCCAATCTTCAATTTTCCAAATTTTCAATTTTTGACCCCGGGACCCTACACCCGCTAACTTTACCCAAAACCCTTAAAATTACCCAAATTTCTCAAAAATTTCCAAATAACCCAAGATTCCTCAAAATCAATCCCAAACATTTCCACATCACTCAAATTGATCATCTATACCCAAAAATACCAAAAATTCCAAAAAAAAACCTCCCAATACCCTCCAAATACCCAAAATACCCCTCTGGACCCAAAAATTCAAAAAATTCAGAAAATTCCCAGAAAATTCCAGAAAATCCCAAATATTCCCAATTTCATTTTGTTCAACTACACCATGGGCCAATTTTGTCAATTTACCCTACTTTTGTCAAAACCCCCAATTTAACCCATTTTAACCCAAAGTGAACCCAATGTCAAACCAAGCCTACCCAATTGACCCAAATTCTGGTCCAATTCAATTCTAAACTTCAATTCAACATTCCCAACACCAATCTAGACCAAATCCAAGTCCAATTTGATTGACATTTGGATCCAATTTCACTTTTGGCCTTAAAGCCCAATTTGGACCCATGACCCAAACCTAACCCAAACTCACCCAATTCAACTCCAATTAACCCCAAATCTTTTCTAAATCTTCCTTAGCATCCCCACAAGCATAAAACTAACATGATTTGCCCAAAATTTGGAACCAAACCCCACTCAAATTCAACCCAAAGCTAAAAGGCCAAATTTTGACCTAAACCCAAACCTAACCCAAATGGGCCCAAACCCCAAAATCAAAGCCCAACCAAAGTCAAAACCTCTTTGAAACACTCCCATAGACATTTCTGAACATTAATTTTACATCAATTTCAACCCTAGCCCAACATTGGCCCAACTTGGCCCACTTGGACCTATATTGGCCCATTCACAAAAAGAGCCCAAATTCAACCCAATTCAAACCCAAATCACTCCCAATTTGCTTCAAGTCACTCATGATACATCCATGAGCTAAACCCAACAATTATTTGGCCCAACCTCTTTACAAAATTTCATCCCAAAATCCATTTTAATATTCAAAAGCCCACTTTCCTAAACCATTTTAAAAGCCCATCCTTCACCACATCCAAAGGCCCAAAATTGGTCCCAAAGCCCACATGATATTTCTCTACATCATCCATTCAATTAAAATCATCCCTAAGTCCTAAATTCATCATCAAATCATTCCAAATCAAGTCTCATACAAATTTCCATCAAATTACCAAAAATTCCTAAAATCCATTTTTATGAAATTGACCCAACCTTTTCCCAAGCCAAATGGAGCCATGAAGCCATGCACAAGCCATATGCAAGCCATGGCAGCCACTTTACACATCACCATGTCATTTTTGGCAAAAGGAGGGAGTCCTTTAATGATTCCCTTAAGGGTGATTTAGCCACTTCCATGACTCCACTAAACCATGCTTAAACTTAATTGTACTTGGATGGTGACCCTTCCTCACTAATTAAGCTGACCTAAACCACTTTATCTTCAGCCCAAACTAGCCATGGGAAGGTGCACCTAGCCCAATCCATGCATTTGACCAATTTGAGCCAAAATATACCCTTACCCCATTCTACTTTGATTCAAACACTTTACACATGTCCAAGCCCAATTGCCTTCACCAACTTCAAGCCCTGGATCTCCTGACCCTGAGAGTTACCAATGCCTGGCCGGCCAGCCACTGTGTCGCCGGAAAACACCATGGCCGAGAGCCGACATGTGAGCCCAACTTGGAATTCTCACCTGCCGAGCCGCCCCATCCCCAATGGCCATTGGAGCTGTTCTTCTCTTGCCAAGAGCAGCTGATCCCAAGCCCTAACTCTCCCTGGGAGGCCCTCCACCCTCTCCTATTTAAACACCACCCCTCTCGGCCATGAGAGGTGCTGAAACAAAACCTTAAGGAAACTCTGCCAAAATTGTTCCAAACTCCTCCCCATACACAGAGCACTTGATCCCCACTGAGATCCCCCTGCCATTTCTTCTCTGTGAGCTCAATTTCAGAGTTGAAATCTAGGCCCAAAACCAGGACACTTCTCCACAGTGAGCCAATCCCCAAATTGATTGGTTCTACACCTTCACCAGACCAAGGGAAGGTGTCCACCAGCAAAAGCCCCATCTACAGGCCACCCAGTTGCTCCAGCCTCCAAGCTTTGTGATCGGGATTGGTCGAAATCCCACCTAGACAATTCACCAGACTAGGAGACTTCATCTGGAGCTTCATCGGGATCCAATCGAAGGTGCAACAACCCTCAGATCGAAGCCACACTTCTCTGAGCAAAGGTATGAGCTAATTCTTAATCCCGAGCTTCTGGAGATTCTCCATTTCAAATGCTTTAATTTCAATGCATGATCACCGTATAGATGTGTTTGTCTCTTCAAGACGAATCCATAGAGCATAAGAACATGAAAATCCATTGAGTATCGAGTGAGATATTAGGGATTTAGTGTGGACGGCTCTCGGGTGAGAACACTTGGGGATGATGAACGGATGTCGTCCATTCAATACACGCGCGGACGGATGGCCAGGATCGCGTCGGATCAGGAGACGGTACGAGAACCGCTGGGCCCAGGCTGCTGACTCAGATGTCGGCGTCGAATGGGAGCGCGACGCGTGTGCGTTCGGAGCTGCCGAGGTTGACGCGGCGCCGCGTGGATAAATAGAAAATTAGGGATTTTTTTTTTATTTATTTAATTCCCTAAACTTCAAAAATTCATAACTTTGTGTAGAAAAATCAGAAAAATAAAATAAAAATACCCTCTTGCTCAGTGAACGAGAGGAGAATAATGTGGAAAAGAAATTATTTAATTTTATCAAGTATTTTATTTTTAATAATTTATTTACTCTCTGCATATTTTTAATTCTCCATGCATGTATACAATTCACCATGGCATGAGACCATAGGGCTTTTGAAGCCTCTGAATTTGGGAACATTCCCTGAATTTTCCAAAGTCAGAGGCCATCCCTATGAAAAGTTATTGATTTTTCAATTTCATGTTACTATTTTGAGTATTTTAATTCCAATAAATAGCATGTTGTGAAATAAATTCTAGGAAAATTTGGTTATTTTCCTTATGACCAGAGGACCCTAGGAAAAATAGGTTTTGAGTTAGTTCATTTAAAACAACCCTAATTGGCTTAAACACCCAAAATGGATCTCTAATTAATTAGAGCTAACCAAACATCAAATTGACTTGAAATTAATTCTCCACTGACCTTTAGGATCAGAGGAACCCACCATAAAAATTTGAGGTCAATTGGACATAGTTAGCCCTACTAATTGGGTTGATTAAGCCATTTAGTCATTTTAAACTTTAAAAATTCATAACTTTCAAAATACTTTTTAAAAATTCACCAAATTAGTTTTGGAGCCTCTCTGATATCAGGGGAATTTAAGAAAATTAAAATTTCAATTTTCTAAAAAAGTTGATTTTTAATATTATTTTAATATTTTAATAATTAAAAAATAATAAAAATCACAAAAATAATAAAATTCACCAAAATGTCACATTTTGAATTTTAATCACTTAGGAACAAACCCCATATTTTTCTTAGGTCTATTTAGTGAGATATTAAATTTTAAAGCCCTAGGGTAAATTTAAAATTAAAAAAAATGTATTTTCTAGCATTTTCACTAAAATAATTATAATAAATCATAGAAAAATCAGAAAATTGTAAAATTTGATTCTATGATTTCCTTGATATCAGAGAGATTTTTAAAAAATATAAAATTCATTTTTCAATATTTATTTTATTTTTAAATTAATTAACACTCCAAAACTTAAAATAATTATAATAAAAATAATATAATTCAAAAAATCACCAAAATTGGTCTAAGTGGTCCTCTGGTCATTAGGAATGTCCCCTAATTTTCTTAAGGACAGAAACTTTCCTTTGCTCATGTTATTAAATTTTCCTTGGAAATCTTTATTTTTTATCAAAAATAATTATATAAATAAATTAAATACAGAAAAATCACATTTTCTCCTCTCATGTCTTTATTGACATATGAGTGAAGTCACATAAAAACTTCAAGTTCATTTGAGTTCAATTTAGTGAGTTATGAAATTATTAAGCTTAAAGGGCAAAATGGTAATTAAAATTTTAACCTTTAATTAAAACTTTAGGTTTAATAAAAAAATTAATAAATAAAATATTTGATCCTAATATGATTTGGATGATTGAAATTTAAATAATTAAAGGGTAGAAACCCATTAAGCAATTTAAAATGATTAAACCTTAATTAAATAGTTGATTAAATTTGGAAGAATAATAAAATTGGAATTATTAAAATAGGGATATTATTAGGAAGAGATTTATTCTTTAATTTAAAAATCCCTAAATTAATTATCTCATTAATATTCAATTATTAATTAAAATGATAACTCAAATTCAAAATATGAAAAGACTTAATCATTAAGCTAAAATTAAATTATTAAACTCTTTTAAAATTTTTTTTAATTAAAATTAAAAAATTAAATTAAATTAAAAATTAAATTAAATTAAGTAAATTAAATTGGATTAAATTAAATTAAATTAAATTAAAATTAAAAGTTGAATTAAATTAAATTAAATTAAATTAAATTAAATAAACAAATTAAATTAAATAAATTAAATTAAATAAATAAAACCAAATTAAATTAAGTTAAACCAAATTAAAAATTAAATGAAATGAATTAAAATTAAATAAATTAAATTAAATTAAATTAAATCAAATTGAATTAAAATTAAATCAAACCAAATTAATTTAATGTAACATCAAATCAAACTAAATTGAATTAAATTAAATTAAAAACTCAATTAAATTAAATTAAATTAAATTAAGTTGAATTAAATATAACATCACCAAAGACATAATGAATTCAAAATAAATCTAAAATAACTTGAACACTATTCCAAATTAATTGAAATTAAACTAAATCACAAATCATTTGAATACCAATTTACCCTCGAAAGCTTTAGTTATCATAACTCCTAAACAGGATATTAAATGAAATGTTACTTCACTTAAAGGACATTCAAATATCCTAGTTCACTGAGTAAGATAATAACAAAACTTAACTAAACCTCGGACGATTAATTCATTTGTGTAATTGAATCCATTTGGACTTAAAACAATCCTAGAAATATTGAAAAGATGTTTAAGATTCTTCTTAAGCACTTCCTCAATATGATAGGACATTTATAAGAACAATTGAATTTAATTGTTCTTTGATGAAGAAAATCGTCCTCAAACCAAAACACAAGAACCTAGACGTCATAGGAAATGACTAGCTATAGGATTAGGAATTTGGTAGAAAACCATAACCCTTCCCTTAGCTTTACCTAGGAACTTGCTTAAATATTCTAATTGTGTTTTAAGTGCAGCTTGGGATGACGGGAAGACCCTCCAGTGTACGCTTTTATTTTATTGCAATTTACTTTCTTGCAATTTACATTATCGCAATTTCATCAATCGCATCGCACTTACTTTTCTTGCATGATAAACAACTCGTTGCATGAAAACCCACACCTTTAGGATAGTCCACTAAAGCTGAAACCAAAACTAAGTTAAAAGTCATTGCAAGATAAAATTCACCGCCACAACATTTCAAAATATAAAACAACTCAAAATTTAATCACAAACAGAACACAAAACTACAATTACAATTAAATTAAAACGTCCTGTTGGATGATCGGGAATACCTCGGATGATGTAACCTACGTGTTGCTAATGGGATTTCCCACGGTCTAAATGAAAGTGTGGAACTCATTCAATTGAGTTTAGCAAACTCATTTGGACTAAGTGAATCCGATAAAATAATGATGCCGGAAGGATGGAACCGTGGGATCTTAACCGGTGTCGTTATAATCAACTTTAAGACTTGTTTTAATTAAAATATTGAAAACACTTGGAAATTAAGATTTTCTCTAAACCAAAACACTTTTCTCATCCCCTGATTTATGACTTCTAAAATTGAACCCCTGTGACAACAAGGAGCTCGGAGCATGGTGGGCAGCACGGCCATCGTCATCGAGCAAAACTCGAGTCTACTTCAAGCAAAACTTTCCTAGAATTAAATAACAAAGCCATAGGACTTCGAGGTAGTTTGCCTAGTGCAACATAAATCCTCAACTCTTCGTTAGGCTTTTGCATTGCAAATTAAGCCCTAACCGGTCTTAGGATTCTGAGATAGTCGTCTGATACGACATAAACCCTCACATCTTCGAGGCTATTTGTGTGATTTTATCATACAAATATAAGCCCTAATTAATTAAAATTGGCAAGATCAAAACATTAAATAAATATTAGGGCTTTCCTAAACTCAAACCAAACAATAGGATAGTCGGGAAATTACCGAAGTTCACTTCGAATTTGTGATTTCTCCTACTTTTCTTCCTTTGAATTCCCAAAACAAAATGTTCCAAACTTGATCCATTCCCTATTGAAATTCCAAAATTCAATCCTTTGAAAACTTAAACTTTGAAATTCTTGAGAGCAGAATTATTGATTATTATCGAGAGTTTTCTTAGGTGATTCCCGTCACTAAAGATGTAATTAACTATAGGGGCTTGCCCTTATAGGGAATATTAAAGAACCCGAGTAATATAAACCCTGTTTAATGCTTTCATATTAAGCGGGGAATTTGTCGGCTTATAAAATTGGTTCGCGGACCAAACGGATGTCACAAATCATCTAGTTTATTTAATCGAGCCCCACCGTCGAGCGGTGTGTCTATCCTTAGGGATAGGCTACACGGTTTGTGGTGCGGTGCTCGTTTATATAAACTATTTGGGATGTGAGATCGGTTTAATCTCATATCTTAAAACCTTCAAATTTAAAATTATTTTCAAAATCAAATACTACTTTTCAAAATTATTTATTTAAATTAAATTAAAAATTCGCCGACAACTTCTGTTAGGCGAACCCCTTTTCAAAATAAAACACACGACCTAAAAATATGCCGACAAGTCGCCGTCTAAATTGAGAAACATTATCTAGCTTTAAGCTTCGACGTCCAAAAGCTTAGACATTACATGTTGTCTCGTAAGGTCAACCTGATTTCGAAAGTCATTCCATTGCAATATTTGATCACCCGACCCACACATTCCGGACATCTTGCAAGATAGTCGATGATTTTATTGCAATTTGATATAACTTTCATGCCCCTTCACATTATCAAAGGGCAGATTTTAGCAGACTTTCTTGCGGCACACCCACTGCGCCTAGGTCCCCGCTCAATGATGAATTACCAGACTAACAAATATTACATGCAGAAGACCCCGTTGCTCAATGTTGGGAGATGTACTTTGACGGAGCTTCTTCAGTCAGAAGAGACAAAAGACAATGAACAGTGATACCAGGCAATGTTGAGATTCTCCTAACACTTGATAGAGCCGTGTAGTGACACTGAAGCAGAATATGAAGCGCTAATTACAGGATTAGATATGACAATTTTAATTGATATAACGGACATTGCCATATATGGCGACTCGCAGCTCATCATTCAGTAGTTGGCCAGACAGTATAAGATTATGAAACCAAGATTAACAGATTACCATAGACACATGATGAAATTGTTGGAACGAATCCTCAGTGTGACGTTCTATAGGATTTCTCGAACAGATAACACCTATGTAGACGCTTTAGCTAAGCTGGCTAAAGAGTTTGCATGTCTGCAGGAGGATTCTATAGACATCACAATACAAGGGTGTCAGGTTCTGTCACAGATAGACCTCGACACTCTACACGAATTAGGAAATGAAAGATTAGCAGCGATAGTGACAGAAGACACAGAAGATTGGATACAGCCTTTAATAAAATATTTACAAACCGAAAAGATACCAGAAGACAGATCGACAGCGCATTAGATACAGAAAAGAGCAATGTCATACACAGTAATCAATGATTTTCTATACAGAACATCTTTTTAATCAGATGCGGCTCAAATGTCTAAGCAGAGCAGATGCCCGACAAATCGTCAAAGAAGTACATGCCAGATTCCGTGGAGCTTACCAATCAGGGCTAAAAATGAAAATAAAAATCAAAAGACTTGAATACTATTGGTCGGTGATCCCGAAATGTTTACCCTTACGTTTTTTATATGAAATTATACTTTAATTATTTATAATATGGGATACTACGCAAGTATACGTATCGTTTATCAAGTAATATAGGATTTTTGGATTAAGCCCCGAGATATCGAACAAGGAAATGTCTGAAATTTTAAAGAAATAAGAAAAATAACTTTTTACTTTTAAAAATGATTTTGTCTAGTATGTTTTAAGATATCAAGTTTTTCAAATTTATTTTTGGTATTTTCAGATGAAAAAGTAATGCAAACAACTAAAGTTAACACAAGTAAGAAATAGTATGAAGCAAATGAGAATAAAATATCTTTTTCCTCTTTCAATGAATCAATAATAATTATGGGTTTTCATTGTGGAAGTATCTAAAAGGTGTTGTGCCAAATATAAGTAATTATATTCTTTACCCTTACTTGGTTATATAAAGAACATTGGTTAATTTGATGCTTTGAAATCATATGGATGGGTTAGGCATGGAAGATACTAGCTCTCACTCTTGAGTTCCCTAGATTCCCTCCACCGGGGGGCTAACATCTCATAAAAAAAAATTTCAAATAAAACCAAATTAAGGGGCTTTAGTCTATTACTCTAAAGTTCTTTATATTTACTCCCCATTATAAACGTATCTTCTTATTTATTTGCACCCAACCATATGGACTACAATTCTCATACATACAATTGCATATGATTCTTTCTAATTGTTGATTGAGACAATATCGTAATGGATCTTACATAATCTCCCAATAAATTTTAACATCTTAATTGGCCAAATGAAGAGGTAAATGAAGTGCAAGGTAGTGAATCATCACAACTTCTTCCAACATTGAAATCCTGTACTTCAAAAAAATTCCTTCCATAATTTAATTACTTCATCATTTAAAAGGGAAAAAGATAAAGAAAACTACTCAGAATCCATGGAGAAAACACAATCACAACTTGATTTGAATGTATAAATCATAGTGAAAACACAAGAAGTCTTACTTTAAAACAAAATGTAAAACAAAGTTAAACACTTATCTGAAAATCCTCTCCACAAGACTCTTGAAATTCCTTTTTTTTTCTTTTGGGGTGAAAGAGCAATAGTGCTCCTTACGCGTTTCATCATGAAACAAAATATAAAGAAAGAATATAGTTCCCTCTACACACCCCATACAACTCACACAAGAAAAAAGAATCTATAGGAACTCTATCCAAGGGAGGGAGGAGGACCAGCTACACACCAAATACAACTCACACACAAAAAAAGAGAATATAAAGGCCCTCCAACCTCAAAAAAAAAACAAAAAACAAAAAACAACAAAAACAAAGAACAAAAAAAAACCAAACAACAAGCAGCAACATCTTCCTAAATCATTAAGAACAATCGCGCACAAATCAAGAGGAACAAAAGAGGTCACCTGCGCATCCACCTGTGTCAGTCCAACTTTAGCAGCCGAATGTACAGCAAGGTTTCCACTTCTTTTGTTATGAGACCACCAAACAATCAATCCCTTTGCTAAATCATCAATCTTCTTCATTTGTAGAGTAATACTCTAATGGACATCAACCTTTTGAACACAACATCTCTAAAAAAGTAAGGAGTCAGTTTCTAAAACAACACAGCGCCAGCCCATCTACTTAGCAACAAAGAGACCAAAAACCAAAGTTTCAGCCTCAGCCACTAAAGGAGAATCAGTACAAGTACCAACTGAATACCAACATAAAACTAAGCCAACGCAATCTCTACATAATCCTCCTACACTAGCATAGTTAGCCTTCCAGTAGCCATCCACATTGATTTTTCAAAAAGGGACACAAGGTTTAAACCAATGCGCAATAGGTAAAGATCTACTGTGCTTAGAATAAGAAACAAAATCAAGACTGTAAAAACCTTATTAAATTCCTCATAATCTTCTTAAGAGGAGTTAACTACTTAATGACTTTCAATAAGAAACCATATATCTTCCTAGACATGCCAGCAAAGAAAGAAACCAAATTACTACGTTTAGCAGCATTCCTAGCAAGCCAAATGAACCAAAAAACAACAGCAGATTGAATCTTTGCTTTCCCTTTATAAGACACAATAAAGGTTGGCGCCCAACTCCATTGACTCTGAATCTCTATTCTACTCTTAATAAAAACCAAATGGAATTAATAATAAAAGAAATGAAGTGGAAAGGGGTGCTCTCAATAACTCTCTAACTAAAGCTTTACTCTTAACACTAATCACACCCTCCAACAACAACCCTTTTTCTTATCATCAAGTCTTCTTTTAAATTTTTTGAAAAGGTGTTTTGGTGTCTCTTCAAAATATGTCCAAATTCAAAGTATCCACTACACATGCATCCATCAGTTCAAATTTTAAATGAGTTTTGGCGCTGATGGGAGGTTAGTGAAGTTTAAACCAAATGATGCTTCAAAAACCCCTTCAAATTTGCGCCAAAATCAAATAAAATTCGTAACTTTAATTGTGGTGTCTATTGCCAAGGGTCTGGTGCTTAGCCCTCAAAGGCCAATTTTGCACACCTTTCAATTTTGATCCAAATTTGATCCTTTATTGCTCCTTTCATCATAGTCAATCATTTTCATCATACCTGCAAGAAAAACACAAAAATATCATCCATTAAAATATAACATCATCAAAAATAGGCATAAAAATGTATTTAAAAAAACTATAAATTTTAGGTATATCTTCCGGCAATGATGACACACTATATAGACATAGCTAAGAAAGAAATGTCATCAATGCTAGGTGCATGGAGTGGTCTGCACCAACCATTGAATGTTCTATACCCACGATCACTTCATGGTCATTCAAGTGTTGGAGCACAGACATAGTGGTTCTAATAGACCCTCCTTTCTCTAAGGGACAAAGATTCATACTAACAGCTATAGACTACTTCTCCAAATGGGCAGAGGTTGTTCCGTTTCACGAAGTCACAGCTCAACGGGTTTTATAACTCTTCAAGGAGCAAACATATACAACTTCAGTGTACCGTGCAGAATCATCTCTGATAATGGGTCCGCTTACAAGAGCAACAAAATCAAAAACTTTGTCAGGCGCCATAGGATAGATTGGAGATACTCTACAATTTACTATCCCAAAGTCAATGGACTAACAGAGGCATTCAACAAAACACTGGTTTAGTTCCTAAAGAAAACACTTGACGATAAAAAAAGAGGATGAAACGAGAAATTACTAGAAGCCTTATGGGCTTACAGGACGACAGTTAGAACTCCGACGCAGTCTACACCCTACACTTTCCTATACGGGTCTGAGGCAAATCTACCATTGGAGGTATAGCTACCATCACTCAGAGTCACCGTTACAATTCATATTACTACAAAAGAGAACGCTAAGCTAAGACTTGCAGAAATGAAGAACCTTGAAGGAAATAGATTACTCGCCAGCAGAATTTGCAACTTTATCACGTGAAGATGATCCAAGACCACGAAAAATTGGTCCGCTCAAGGTCATTCAAAGTTGGTGACTTTGTACTTTTTCTCAGAAGGCCTATTCTTGCACACCATAGGATAGGTGAAAAATTTGAACCAACATAGGAGGGATTATTCGTGGTAGAGAAAGTTTACTTTAGAGGACCTTACCAATTCATGAATTCTCAAGGGGAAAGGCTTATGTTGCCGATAAATGGATGATACCTAAATAAATATTACGCAACGTGAAAATGTTAAAAGGAGAGTTTTTTTTTCGATGAAGCTATGTTGCTAGTATCTGTGACTGGATCTGAAATTTTGTAATAACTTAAAAATAAGATAAATTTACTATCAAAATATTCATGTGAAACTTCGTAACTTTAAATCTCATAAAATTACATTAAATAAGATAATGCAATCAACATAACTTAAAATTCATTAAAATAAATTTTGATATTTTTCTTGTTCATGCAAAATACCAACGACTGACACTCCCTCTGTCTTTCTTGTGTATAAAATGTTAGTATGTAGGTCGGTAATTTCTCCTAATAGCGACTTAAACCTTGCGCTTCGGGACGAAGGAAAAACCTCAGGGTACGGTGGTACTGGAGGTTTTGTCTATTCAAACTTACTTGCCAGCAGACATAGTCAGCTTCAGTCATGATCACCATGCCGCGAGATGATTGATGCTCGACTTTATTTTTGCAAGAATTTATGAACTCGGATTTATAGATTTATAATAATTTTGTTAAGTCCAAGGATTCAACGCAAGTATACATATCGTATCAAGTAATACAACGCTCTAATGGAGTTCCTGGATATCGATCCTACGGGGAAATATTGAAGTTTTAAGAAAACGTTACACAATGTGTAATAAGCACTAAAGTTATGGTTTACTACTTACTACTACTAAGAAGGAAATAGTAAGAATAACGAAACAGTAACAATTAACTAACTACAATTACTTCTAATAACTTTAAGAACAAGATTAATTAACAGACACACTAAACTAAATATTTGAAAGGTTTTTGATATATGAGAAAAGTATCTTTCTTCTTGTAATGAGAATATGATGTGTGGATTGATATGGAATAATTATCTATTTTATTGTGTCAAATAGGAGCATAGATGATTCTTTACCCTTAAAAGAGTACCCCCTCATCTAAGTAAGAAAAGAACAATGATATATTCTAAGTTTAGTCACTAACTCTAAGGCTAGGCTGGAAGGATACAAGCTCTTACTTCGGAGCTCCCACTCACCCTTCACTCGAACGCTAAAATTTGATATTAATTACTAATCTTGGAACCAATTTGCGGATTTCAGCCAGTCACCCTAAAATCTCTACATTAAAGTCCATCAAAACATATTTCCCTATTTATTTGCACTCAATTCTCATGAACTACTTAATTCATCCATAGAAATTGAATGGATCTTTCATTATTGTTGTAGGACATTAAATTCTTTCAAACTTAATGTTCAACAACATATTTTAATATTTCAATTGGCCAAATCGAAAGTACATTAAGTTCTAAATGAAAAACTGTCACAATTTCTTCATTATATTAAAAGCACATCAAATCCACATCAATACATCATAACATCTCTATGCAAGAAGAAAGACAAATGAGACTACTCAGAATTCATGGAGAAGATACAATGAAACATGGATTTTATATATAAAAGAAAAGTCATACAAACCATAAAAGAAAATACTACTCATCTCTTTCTCTTCCCCATTGAAATTCATTTGAAATTCCTTTGAATCCTCTTCTCTTTTCTTTACAACACTTGATTCTTTCTTCAGAGTGGAAAGGAAGAAGTAATCTCTCAATTTACCTCTACTCCTCCCCTTCTTAAAGAAAAATCCCTCTCAAATCTTCACTCTACACTCTCTACTCCTAAACCCTAACACTCAACACTCACTAAAAACTACTCTAGAAGACACAAAAACACTCTCTAGACACTCTTCTCTAAACACTTTTCGTCCAAAAGAAGTTACTTATATGATAGGGATGAAATCCAAAGAGTTTCCATAGGCATCCCTTCAAAAAAGTGCCAAAACTATTCAAATTTGAACTCCTCCGACTTCGGGCGCCGGCGACACTCTATCGTGCCATTTAATTGCAGTGTTCTCTGGATTTGGGCGCATGCGGCGCCAAAACACTTTTTCACTATTTTTCTTCTTTTTGCTCCTTTTTGCTCCGGATTCGTTCCTTTTTGCTTCTTTTCACTCCAATCACTTAAAATCATCATACCTGCAGCAAAATCATGAAAAATACCTTTCTTTAAAGTGCAATATCACCAAAAATGGGTAAAATTAGATAGCAAAAACCGTATATATTTTAGTGCATCAAAATCCGCCAAACTTTAACTATCACTTGTCCTCAAGTAATCTTCTTACTACATAAAATATAACTCTAGGAAATGTACCTTTCAACTGTAAGACACTAAAATTTTTCATTCAAAAGAATAGATTGGTTAGATTTTAAGAAGGAAATTTAGTAACTCAGGTCAACACTACAGGTATAAGAATATTCAGCAATCAAGTCTAAGAGTTCTAGTCTTCTATTTATTTCAAGATGTACCATAATTTGCGACATTAAGAGTGCCTCAAAAGATTATGTGAGAAAGGTGTTCATGTAAAATTCATTAGAATGTAGGCCAGTACTTAAAACATAAATTCAGAAATGAAATCTAGCTCTCCCTTTATGGTGATTCAAGTGAAGCCCATTTTTGATTAGGCATCTCCTCAAGCTTCTCCTCATAAACATTTTTCTTTCCTTTTTTCTTTTCTCTTTTATTTTATGGATTATTTTTCAATCCTTCATTTCTTTTCTTTCTTTCTTTTCTTTTTTATTTTATTGAGGATTGCTATATCTGGATAGCCGTTTAATGATTTTAAACTTCACTCTCCTCTTTCTAAAGTTCAAACTTGAAATATATCCTTATTTATAGTTAAGTATAAGCTTCATTATTCATCACAAAGTTACAATCTCTTCTTAACACACAATACTTTAAGTCCCTTAACATTTCAAAAATACAGTTTTCTTTACTTTAAATAGTTGATTATAATCAAATGATTTCATACCAAATAGTTTACTTCTATAAAATAAACCTTTATCACTAAAAAGTTTCATCCTATCCTTCCTTAATATTCAATTGAAATAAAAAGTTTTAGTTATCTTATAATGAGGATCAACTGCCAGAAGCTATGATAATAATTTTTGAAAATATAATAATTGAGAACAAATAAAAATTAGTATTTCTCTACCCTCCCCCAAACTTAAATTTTTCAGTAAATTTGAAACAGTTCAGAGTAGAAGAAAACTAACCTTTCTGTTCTGGGATCTTGAAATCTTCAATAGCTATCTGGTATTAATCAAAATTCACAACTAGCAAGCATGAAACAATTTGTAGCAGCGATATAACAATTTTTAAATATTTGCATGGGTAAAGAGAAATTAACATTAAACATCTAAACGTTCAATAGAACACTATAACATGAAACAACCTATCACACTACTAACAGTACAACTAACAATTTTAATGTTTTAGTACAACATAACAGTACAACATGAAAAGTAAATAAAACTACATCACAGTAGTACAACACAGGGTTACAAATCACATGAAAAGTAAATACCACTACATCATATCAGTAAAACACAATAGACTAAGAACAACAGAAATAAAACAAATAATCTGCCAGTCTCCATCACCAGGATCAGCAGCAGGGTCATCAGTAGGGTCAGGTCTATATGGTGTATAGCAGGGGTAAGTAGGAAATATCACATCGGACCCCCTCTCATAAATCTGACCTGAGCATCATAATAATCAATATCAAACTCAACTTTCCTCTGCAGAAAATCTTCATTCATATCACTCCTTGCCTTAAATACATCCATCCAACCGTGGAGTCTATCCATACTAGAACTCTGTAGTCTCATCTACTCCATAATAACAGCTAAGGTAAGTGGCTCAGAAGTAGATGGAACATTATAACTAGTAGTAGGAATATCAGTACTCCTACGCTCAACTCTGGCTCCCATATGAGACTCATAATTACAGATAATATTCTTTGTAATAGGTCTCAAAGGTATAGCCACTTCCTCAGAACTACTGAACTCCACTCTAGACTGAACACAGAGAGCATGAACTAAAGCAGAATGTCCTAAACCTACAGTGGTCACGCCTCTAGCAATCATCTGAATTTTCTTGTAAATAATAGTTCCAACATCAATTCTTTTCATCTTTTGATTACAGTAGTTCAGAATCGCTCTATCTCTAGTAAATTCGCTGTGGTGATAAGATGGTAATAATATTATAGAAATGAAATAATGCCAAACTTTTGAAACAACATTCAAAGTGAAGGGAGGGAAATTTATCAACTATTTTTGACTTACTTTCCATTCTCCTCACCCGTCAGTCAGAAAAGCATTAACTTCTCTCATATTCTCCCTCCAAGTGTCAAAGTTTTCGTATTCACACACGAATGGTTCCCGAGTCTGATAGAAAGCATTGATACACTGAGGAGTAAACTCAACCATCTTCCCTCTAACAAGCACATACTCAGTCTTAATCCAGGGTATATTAGAATAGAATTCTCTAACAACTCCCATAACAACATTCATAGTGAAATAAAAAAATCGCTCCCAGTTTCGCTCTGCAATTAATTGTTCTACATATCCTCTAGGACTATCAAAAGCTCGATCCTGGATACACTTTTTGTTGTGAAGGATAGAGTTATAGCGAAATTTGGCTTTTACGTTAACAAACATCTCCTCATCAAAATAAAATTTCCTCTTCCCTCTCGGAGCCATATGAATTTCTAAAATTTACAGGAAAAATTCCAATAAATCCCAAATTCACTTTGTAAAAACTCCAAACACTATTTTAAACAAGTAAGAGCAAATTTCAACATAGAAATCTCAAAATCTCTTTAAAACTCCAAAAATTCCACCCTAAGCAACGTGAGAGATTTCTATGATGAAAATCAAAAAATTTTAACTTAAAGTGCAGTCCTTACCAAGAGAAGTGCAAATCTGGTGTTGAAAGGCTTGAAATCTCCTTAAATTCAAGATCTAGCAAGCCCAAGATCTTTAAAATTGCAAAAATGGAGGAGGAAGACGAAGGAAATAGAAAAATTTGCGGGTCCCAAGGAAAAAATCACAAAATTGAGCGTTTTAGGCCTTTTTCTGGGTTGGGGCGCCAGCGGCGCTAGATTGGGCACCGGCGGCGCTCTATTTAAAAATAATGGCCAACTCTATGGATTTGGGCGCCGGCGGCACCAGTCTAAATTATTTTTTGGGTCCAAAAGTTACTTCCGGCACCGTTATTTTTATCAGATTCACTTAGTCCAGATAAATTTGCTAAATTCAACTGAATGAGTTCCACACTTTAATTTAGACAGTGGGATATCCCATTAGCAACACATAGGTTACATCATCCGAGGTATTCCCGATCATCCAACGAGATGTTTTAATTTAATTGCAATTGTAGTTTTGTTGTTCTGTTTGTGATTAAATTTTGAGTTGTTTTATCTTTTGAATTTTGTGGAGGTGAATCTTAACTTGTGTTGATTTTAATTTAGTTTTGGGTTTCAGTTTTCTGGCTATCCTAAAAGTTTCAGTTTTCATGCAACAATCTTGTTTAACATGCAAGAAGAGTAAAGTGTAGCTCATATAAATAAATTGCAATAAAGTAAATTGCAATAAAATAAAAGCATACCTGGAGAGTCGTCTCGTCATTCCAAGCTGCACTTAAAACACATGTTAAGGCATTTAAATATCTGTAACAAGTACCTAGGTAAAGCTAAGGGAAGGTTCTTGTTGTCTACCAAATTTCTAATCCTGTTGCTAGTCATCTCCTATGACGTTTAGGTTCTTGTATTTTGTTAAGGATGATTTTTTTCATGAAAGAACAATTAAATTCAATTGTTTTTCTAAAACATCCCTTTGTATTGAGGAAGTGTTTAGGACGAGTCCTAAACATCTTTTCAATATTTTTGGGAATAGTTTTTAGTCCAAATGAGTTCTATTGCACAGGTGAATTAATCATCTAAAAATTTAGTTTAGTTTGTTTCTTGCTCAGTGAATTAGGATGTTTGATTATCCTATAAGTAAAATGTCATTTCACTTGATGCTTTACTTAAGAGTTATAATAATGAGAACCTTTAGAGGGCAAATTAGTTTTTTAAAGAATTTAATGATTTAAAATTGGAATTGGTGATTTAAAATGGTTTAATTTAGTTTTGAAATTTTAATAATATTACGTTTGGAATAGTGTTCAAGTTGCTTTATTCTTAAATGTTTTAAACCATTTGAATTGAAAGAGCAGTTTTAATTTAGACTTTAATGATTTAATTTTAATTTAATTGCAATATTCTAGATTAACTTTTAATTGGTTTTGATTTTTTTTTTAATTAAGAATCATTTTTTTTGAAAATTGATTTTGATGTTCCAAGCTTGCTTTAAATTTTCTTTCAAGTGATTTTTGAAATTAATTTTCTTTTTGATTAAATTTAATTATCAAGTTATTTAATGTTTTAAGTTTTAATTTAATTAAGGTTTAGTTTCCTTTTAATTATTTAATTATTAATTTCAATTATCACATTAAATTTAATTAAAAGTTAATTATTAGTATTAAAGTGATTTATTTAGGGATTTTAGTCTAAGTTATTATAGTCTCTCTAAATTATATCCCAATTTTAATAATCCAAATTTTAACTTATTCTTCCAAAATTCAAATTGTTTAATTAATTAAAATTTACTTTAAATATTTTCAAGATGATTAATGGGTTTCTACCCCTTAATTCTCTAGGTTTCAATCTTCTAATGAAAATTTTAGAATCAGATATTTTACCCCCCATTTTGATTAAACCTAAATGTTAATTAGGGTTAAAATTATTTAATTACCTTTATGCCCCTTTAGGCTTATTCATTTCATAACTCATCAAATTAAGCTCTAATAAACTTAAAATTTTTATGTCACTTCACTCTATGTCAATTAAGACATTAGAGGGGAAAAAGTGATTTTTCTGAATTTAATTTAATTTATATAATTATTTTTGTGATAAATAAGGGGTTTGAATGAAAATTTAACAACATGATCAAGCTAAGGTTTCTGTCCTTAAGAAAATTATGGGATTTTCCTACTGACTAGAGGACCACATGGACCAATTTTGGTGATTTTTCGACTTATATTTTATTTATTATAATTATTTTAAGTTTTGGAGTGTTAATTAATTATAAAATAAAATTAATGTTGAAAAATGAATTTTATATTTTTCTTAACTCTCTATGACTTCAAGGAGTTCAAAGAAGTAAATTTTATATTTTTTTTATTTTTCTTTGATTTATTAGAATTAATTTAGTGAAAAGGTTAGAAAATCCATTTTTTAATATTAAAAATTGTCTTAAACATTTAAAATTCAATATCTTAACCAAGAGACTTGGGAAAAATATTTGGTTTGTTCCTATGTGATTAGGAGTCAAAATATGACATTTTTTGTGATTTTTTTTTATTTTTGTGATTTTTATTATTTTTTAATTATTTAAAATATTAAAATATGGTGAAAAATGAAGATTTTTAGAAAATTTTAATTTTAATTTTCTTAGACTCTCCTAACATTAGAGAAGCCCCAAAACCATTTTTATGAATTTTTAAAATGTATTTTGGGAGTTATGAATTTTTAAAAGTTTAATTTTGGTCATGTAACTTAATTAATCCATTTAAGGGTTTAAACATTTCCAATTGATTACAAGTTTTTATGTGATGTCCCTCTGATCCTAAAGATTAGTAGAGATTTGTTTTCAAGTTATTTTGATGTGTGGTTAACCCTAATTAATTAAAGATTTGTTTTAAGTAATTAGGCAAATTAGGGTTGTTCTTAATGAATTAACTCAAAATATAATTATCCTAGGGTCCTCTAGTCCTAAGAAACTTCCCCAAATTTTCCTAGAATTTTCTAAGCAATATGCTAATTAATGGAATTAAAATACTAAAAATAGTGACATAAACTTGAAAAATACATTACTTACCATAAAGATAGCCTCTAACCTTGAAAAATTCAGGGAAATTTCCCAAGATCAGAGGCTTCAAAAGCCCTATGGTCTCATGCCATGGTAAATTGTCTATGCAAATAGAGAATTAAAATACTGAAATGAGTAAATAATTAATTAAAAATAAAATACTTATTGAATTAACTCAATTCTTTTTCCACATTATTCTCCTCTGTTCACTGAGCAAGAGGGTATTTTTATTTTATTTTTGTGATTTTTCTACATAAAGATATGGATTTTCTAAGTTTTGGGTATTTAAATAAATCAAAAATACCCCTAATTATCTACTTATCCACGCGGCGCCGACTCATCCTCGGCAGCTCCGAAAACCCACGCGTCGCCTCCCAATTCGACGCAGCCATCCGACTCAGCGCTCTGGGGGACCACGGTTCATGTCCCGTTCACTCATCCGATGCCATCTGCACCGTCCATTCGATACACGCTCGATCCTACGACGGCTGATCATCGTCTCCACCTGGTGTGTCCCGAGAGCCGTCCACACTCAAACCCTAAGATCTCTCTCGTTTCTCAATGGATTTTCATGTTCTTATGCTATGTGGATTCGTCTTGAGGAGACGAACACATCCATATGGTTTATGTTCTATGAAATTAAGCCAAGAAAAATAGAGAATTGCTGGAAGCTTGGGAGGAAGAAGGGGTCCTTACCTTAGCTCTGAGAAGTTAAGCTTCAATCAGAGAGTTGTGGCACCTTCAATTGCACCCAAGGAAGCTCCAGATGAAGTCTCTGGCTCTAGGGAATTGCCTATGTATGAAAGTGACCAAGGCCAATTTCAAAGCTTGGCCAATAGAGAGGATGGCTGGCCTGGTGAGGGGGCTTTCACAAAGGGAACTCCTTCTCTTGGTCCTGTACAGGTGTGGGTGTGTTTAATTTGATTTTGGTGGAGGTTCCAGAAATGTCCTGTTCTGGGCTGAGAATTGAGCTCCAAAATTGAGCTCAATCAATGGGGTTTAAGGCAGGAGATCAGTGGGGATGAATTGCTCTTGACTAGGGGAAGCTCTGTGAGGAGTTTGGAGGGATTCTGTGAAGGTCAATATCAGCCAACCTGGCTGAGAGGGGGTGGCTTGTTTAAATAGCCATGGCCAGGGCTTCCCAGGGGCATTTGATGGCTTGGATCAACTGCTCTGGTGAAGAGAAGAACAGCAATAGTGGCCATTTGGGTTGGGATAGCTCAACCAAGTGAATTTAAATTTTTGAATCCATTTAGACATCTCAACCATGGTGTTTTCCGGCAGCACTGTGGCTGGCCGGCCGAGGTCGAGTCACCATCCCGATCGAGAGGGTCGGGGCTTGAAGTTTGTGGGTTCAATTGGCCAATGCCAAGTGTAAAGAGGTTTGATTTAAGTGGTAAGGGGGAAGGATCATTTTAGGCTTGATTTGGTCGAAAGAATGGTTTAGGCTAGGTGCACCATCCAAAGCTCTGATTTTGGGCTCAGGGAGGTCAGGTGAGTCAGCATATGAAGAGTGGTGAAGTCTCCATCCATGGTGAGGTAGCTAAGCCTGGTTTAGAGTGTTGCATAAATGAGTTTAAAAATGCTTAATGAAGGTTTAAGAAAGATCCCCCCTTCTTGCCATTAATGGCATGGTGAGGTGGAAAGGGCTCCTCATGGCTTGCATATGGCTTATGCATGGCTTAATGGCTCCATTTGGCTTGGGGCCAACCTTAGTCAATTTTGTGGAAGTAGGTTTTAGGGATTTTTGGTATTTTGGTGGAAATTTGGATGAAGCTTTATTTAAAATTATTTGAATATTGGTTTAGGACTTAGGGATGATTTCAATTAAAGGTATGGTGAGGATAATTTGTCATGTTGGCTTTAGAGCCAAATTTGGGCTTTTTGAAATCATTTGGATGGGTTTTAGAATGGTTTTAAGAAAGTGGGCCTTTAGGTTTGAAAACAAATTGATGGATGGAAATTTTGTGAAGGACCATGCTAAATAAATTTTGGTTTTAGTTTAGGGATGTGTCATGAGTGATTTGAAACAAATGTGAGGTGATTTGGAGTTGAATTTGGTTTGATTTGGGACTTTTTAGTAAAGGGGCCAAAGTGGGTCAAATTGGGATAACTTGCGCTAAGGTTGGGCTAATGTTAGATTTTATGTAAAACTAAGGTTGAGAAATGTTTATGGGAGTGTTACAAAGAGTTTTCAACTTTGGTTGGGCTTTGATTTTGGGATTTGGGCCCATTTGGGTTCATGGTGTGTTTAGGCCAAAATTGGGGATTTTGGTTTTGGGTTAGGTTTGGGTGGAGTTTGGGTCCAAATTTGGGCAAATCTTGTTATTGTTTTGTTTTTGGGGATATTAGGAAGGTTTAGGAAAAGATTTGGGGTTAATTGGAGTTGAGTTGGGTTAGTTTGGGCAAAGTTTAGGTCATGGGCCAAAATTGGGCTTTAAACATTAAATTGAAATTGGATCCAAATGTTAATCAAATTGGGCTTATATTTGGTCTAAATTGATATTGAGGATATTTAATTGAAGTTTAGAATTTGATTGGATCAACGTTGAGGTCAATTGGGTTGATTCAGTTGGACATTGGGCCCACTTAGGTTTAAAAAATGGTCAAATTGGTGGTTTTGGTCAAATTGGATTAAAATGATAAAATTAGCTCATGGTGTGGTTGAACAAAATGACATTGGAAATATTTGGGATTTTTTAGAATTTTCTGGGAGTTTTTTGAATTTATAGATTTTTTGGTTAAAAAGGGCATTTTTGGTATTTAGAGGGTATTGGGGGGTATTTTTGGAAATTTTGGTATATTTGGCTAAAGATGATCAATTTGAATGGTGGGAAATGTTTAGGATTGGTTTTGAGAAATTTTGAGTAATTTATGTAATTTTTGCAAACTTTGGGCATTTTCAAAAGCATTTGGTAGGTTTGGTGGTTGTAGGGCCCCGGGGGTCAAAAATTGAAATTTTTGAAAAAATAAAGATTGATCATGTTTGAGTAGAATGGAATCACTTTGGTTGAGCCATGAAACCATATCAAGCCTATAAGAGCCATGAGAGAACTCATTTGAGGCATTCACTATGTTGTTCCTAACCCTCTTAGCCAAGGGCCTAGGGGTTAAGGTCCATCCATATGAATTACCTACATGAGTCAGGAAGTCAAGCTAGGTATGAATGGTTTTAGGATTTGGAATGTGTTTGAAAGTGTAATGTGTGCAGGTCAACCCTCACCAAACCTGGCCGCCTAGGGTAGTCCTAAGGCCAAAAAGTCCTATAGGGAACTCATCCTTTAAACCTCCACATTTGATCATAACCCTCCAAGTGACTTAGGGGTTTACAATCAAACTTATAGGGTTTGCAGGGAGTTAAGAGATGTTTGAATTTCTAAGTGGTGGGTTCCATTTCTAGTCCTCTAAGATAGTTAAAGTGAAAGCTTAAGGCTAGATCCTAAGTACTAAGGAGAGAGAAGAGAAAAGACCTCATCAAAAATGAGGTCAACAACATTCATAACGTTTCGTACCTCTTTCTCCAATTGTTCGATCCTCTTCAATATCATTCTCGAACCTTCAGTAAAATAGGGTTGAATCAGCTGTGAAGTTTGTGTTAGTTGATCAGCAAGCAAATTCATGTCATCTTCATCTCCAACTGTCTGGTAATCATAGGGATTAGTTGGATCAATAGGGCTCCATGGAAAAAGAACCTTTTCCCAACTTTCATAAGGAACCTGTGACTGACTACATAACAGAAATATGGTGGACGAGTGTCCAAGCCCATATTTAGAGCCATGCACAATTAATCCAAGTACTGATTTCACAATAATATTACCAATATTAATCGGCCTCCCAGTTTGAATACAGAAATTCAAAATGGCGCTTTCCTTGGTTATCTTGCTAACCTTCATTGTCGGAAATAACTTTGCTGAAATAATGTAATGCCACTGCTTCGATACTGGATTGAGAGATGCAAATGGGAAACTCTTCATTCTCATCCGTTAGATATCAATATACATCATTCATATTATCCCTCGTGGCATTGAAATTAGAATAGTGGAAAATAGTTACGTTCTCGATCATAAAGAGATCGTTGACTCGTGTAGGAGTGAATTCAACAAATCTACCATGCACAAATACGAACCCTTTGGTTGATCCCGTGAAGATTTACATAAAACTCTTTCATGACGGGAACAACAATGACAACGGTAGTGTAGCAAAGCACTTCCCAACGTCTCTCTATAATAATTTCTTCAATTTTAGTAGTAGGATTATCCATACCTCGATTTATGAAGCCTCTTTCCTTAATAATTCTTCTTTTCATCATCACTTTGTAGAATAAACGCTGCGCTTCAAAAGTTATGAACTTCCTTCAGTTGAAAAACGAAATCGAGGGGTTTCAATGGGAAAGGAATCCATAAGATACAAATTGGGATAGGTGGTTTCCATTTTTCTGGAGTTAAGAAGTCAAAAATGGAGTTTAGGGAGTTATAAGGAGAAAGATCCTGCCAAAAACCGCCAAAACTTGCATTTTGAAACTTAAAAATCGTCAAGCAGGTTTTGGGCTTCGACGGCACTCGATAGGGCGCCGACAGCGCTCAAACAGTCGAGTTTAGTGCAGGAAAATGATAGGCCACCGGCGGCGCCCATTCTGGCACCAGCGGCGCCAGTGGTCAAAAATTCTCACTGAACTTCATTTGATCCAAAATATTCAAATATCTCGATTCGATCCATCATTTATTAATTTTTAAGAGTAATTAGGATTCAAAAATAACTATCTAAAAAGCACAGCTACAACAAACAAGCATACACACCACAAAGACACATATGGGTTGCCTCCCATAAAGCGCTTAGTTTAACATCGTCAGCCAGACAAACCATTCAGTTAATCGAGATGACTCAACATTAAAAACTCTTTGAAGTTAGGTTGAAACCTGTCAAAGTAAGGCTTTAATCGATGTCCATTAACTTTGATAATGTTTCCAGTATCAGGATCTTTAATATCAATAGCTCCAAAAGAATGAACTTTTACAACTATAAAAGGTCCTAACCATCTAGAGTTGAGCTTTCCAGGAAATAACTTAAATCTTGCATTGTATAATAAAACTTTTTGTCCATTTTCCAAATTCTTTTTCAATATATTCCAATCATGCCATAATTTCCTTTTCTCTTTATAGATCCTATCATTGTGATAAGATGCATTTCTAATCTCTTCCAATTCATTCAATTGCATAAATCTTTTCTCTCCAGCATTTTTCAAATTAAAATTTATCTCTTTTATCGCCCAATATGTTTTTTGCTCCAATTCAACTGGTAAATGGCAAGTCTTACCAAACACTAGTCTATAAGGAGACATTCCAATAAGGGTTTTAAACACAGTTCTATAAGCCCATAAAGCAGTATCTAATCGAGTAGACCAATCTAATTTATGATTATCCACAATTTTCTCCAAAAATCTTTTAATTTCACGATTAGACACTTCTGCTAAACCAGTAGTCTGGGGATGATAAGCAGTAGAGATTTTATGAATGATATTATATTTCTTAGTTAATCTCTTAATTTGATTATTCCTGAAATGGGATCCACAATCAGTTATGATCACTCTCGGCATTCCATTTCTCGTAAATATGTTTTTCTTTTAAAATTTTGAAACACTCCGAGCATCACATTTGAATAAAGCAATAGATTCAATCCATTTTGAGACATAATCAACAGTAAACAAAATGTTTAGATTTCCAAATGAAGGAGTAAATGGTCCCATAAAATCTAATCCCCATACATCAAAAATTTCAACTTCAAAATTATAATTTAGAGGCATTTCATTTCTTCTAGAGATATTACCTACTTTCTAACACTGATGACATGATTTAATATATCTATAAACATTTCTAAAAAAAGTAGGCCAATAAAATCCAGATTGTAAAATCTTAAAAGCAGTTTTATCAATACCAAAATGACCGCCAAATTTAGAATCGTGACTTCGTTGAATAATCAAATTTGTTTCTTCTTATGGCACACATCTCCTAATAATCAGATCCTTACACTGTTTATATAGATAAGGCTCATCCCAAAAATAGAATTTTGCATCATATTTAAACATCTTTTATTGTTGCCTTGTTAAATCAGGTGGTACAATATCACTTACAATATAATTCACAATATCAGCATACCAAGGCAAATTATTTCACATAATAGTATAGAGTTGCTCATTAGTAAAATTTCAGTAATTTATTTTTCAAATTCAGATAATTTATCATAGTCTATTTTGGATAGATGATCAGCTATTTGAATATCAGCTCCCTTCTTATCAACTATCATAAAATCAAATTCTTGCAGAAGAAGTACCCATCTAATGAGTATAGATTTCACATCCTTCTTTCGCATTAGATATTTAATAGCTGAATGATCTGTATGCACAATACTTTTAGCTCCAATTAAATAAGTTCTAAATTTTTCAAAAGCAAACACTATAGCTAATAATTCTCTTTCAGCTGTAGTATAATTAATTTGAGCCTCATTAAGAGTCTTACTAGCATAGTAAATGACTTTGAATACTTTATCATGCCTTTACCCCAATGCTACTCCACTTGGTTCAAATAAGTTCAAATGGTTTCTCCCAACCAGGAGTAACAATTATAGGTGCAGTGATTAATTTTTCTTTTAATAATTTGAAAACTCTTAAGCATTCAACATTAAAATCAAACTTTCTATCATTTTATAAAAGTCAACACGAAGGTTTTGTAATTTTAGAAAAATCTATAATATATCGCTTGTAAAATCCAGCGTGTCCTAAGGAACTCCTCACCTCACTCATAGTAGTGGGTGGCGGTAATCTCTCAATCACTCTAATTTTAGCAGGGTTAACCTCCATACCATGTTTAGAAATTTTATGCCCAAGCACAATTCCTCCTGTAACCATAAATTGACATTTCTCCCAATTCAGAACTAGATTTATTTTCTCACAAAGCTCCAAAACTTTTGCTAAGTTTTCCAGGAAAATTTCAAATGAAGTCCCAAATACAGAGAAATCATCCATAAAAACTTCTATTCCATTATTTATCATACTACTGAAGATAGACATCATACATCCTTGAAATGTTGCAGGTGCATTACACTGTCCAAAAGGCATTCTTCGAAAAGCAAAGGTTCCATAAGGGCTAGTAAATGTTGTCATTTCTTGTTCCTCAGGAGCAATAGGTATTTGATGGTAACCAGTATATCCATCCAGAAAATAGTAGTACTTGTGTCCAGCAAGTCTATCTAGCATTTGATAGAGAAAAGGAAGAAGAAAGTGATCTTTTCTGGTGGCGGCATTTAATTTCCTATAGTCAATGCAAATTCGCCATCCATTAATTTGTCTCGTAGGTATAATTTCATTACATTCATTGACTTCAACAGTCACTCCTCCATTTTTCAGTACACAATGTGTTGGACTTACCTAAGCACTATCCGAAATAGGATAAATAATTTCAGCATTCAGCCATTTTATAATCTCTTTCTTAACTACTTCTTTCATTATAGGATTCAGTCTCCCTTGCGGATCAACTCTAGGTTTATGTTCTTCATCTACTAAAATTCTATGCATACAAATAGAAGGACTAATTCCTTTAAAATCTGCCAAAGTCCATCCAAAAGCTTTCTTGTTTCGTTTTAAAGTTTCCAACAACTTCTGTTCTTGGTATTCGTTTAGCTCTGAAGATACAATAACAGGCAAACTAGATGATTCTCCTAAAAACATATACTTTAAATGAGTAGGGAGAATTTTCATTTCAAGTTCAAGAGGTTTTATGATAGATGGAATTAAGCTTTTATCTCCACCTTCCATAGTGTCTAATATTTCGAATCTCTCCTAAACATACTCCAAATCTTCATTCTTCTCATTATCTGAATGTTCTTCATCTTCACTTTCTTCTTTAAACATATTATTATATTCTTCTTCCTTTTCGAATATATCTTCAAAATGATTATTTTTCAAGTAATCACAGACCTCCATTCTAAAACATTCATTATCTTTTCCATTGAGGGATACTTCATAAATTTTAAAATATTAATGGTCACCTCTTGATCATTAACTCTCATAGTTAATTCTCCTTTTTAAAAATCAATTACCACTCTTCCAGTAGTAAGTAATGGTCTTCCCAAAATGATTGGAATTTCTTTACCTTCCTCCATATTAAGTAGAATAAAATCCACAGGAAAGATAAATTTTTCCACTTTCACTAACACATCTTCCACCACTCCTTTAGGATAAGTAATGGAATGATCGGCCAACTGAAGAGTCACAGATGTAGGAGAAATTTCTCTTATTCCCAACCTTTTGAAAGTTGATAATGGCATAAGATTAATACTCGCTCCCAAATCACATAAAGCTTTTCCAAAAAAAATTTCACCTATAGCATACTGAATAGTGAAACTACCAGGATCTTTAAGTTTTTCTGGAAGCTTCTTCTGAATAATTGCACTACACTCTCCGCTATGTACAACAGTTTCATGATCTATAAACTTTATTTTCTTTCTCAGAATATCCTTCATAAACTTAACTTAGTCAGGCATCTATTCTAATGCTTCAAAAAAAGGAATTTTAATCGTTAATTTCTTAAGGATCTCCAAAAATTTTCCAAATCTGTTATCCCTATTTTTTTTATTTAATCTTTGAGGAAATGGAGGTGGTGGCTTTTCAACAGTTATCTTCATTGGTTCAAGAGGATAATCCAAGTCTGGATAAATCTTGTTTGAACCTTTTCAATTTCCACCTTCTCCTTTTCTATTTCAACTTCTTTTTGCACTCTAGTTTCCAATTCTTTTCCACTCCTTAAATGAATAGCCTTATGTTGTTCCTTGTTTTGATCTTTTGGATTGATCTCCACATTACTTGGATGTGATCCCGAAGGTCTATTATTAAGTGCAGTGAAAATATATCCCAATTGATTTTCAATATTCTTCATAGCAACATCTTCAGCTTATAATTGATTTCCTATATTCTGAATCATTTCTTCAATAAACAACTTCTTATCCTTAAATTATGGGTTACTATTAAGTCCAGGGGGATAAGATGGTCTAAAATTAGAATTTCCTTGATTGTTTGAATTTCTAATTGGATTCATAGAACTGTAATCTCAAAGCGGGTTAACATTAGCATTACTATTATTCCAATTGAAGTTTGGGTGATTCTTCTAACCAGGATTATAATAATTTGAATAAGGATTGTTAGGTCTTTTAATAGCATTTAAGGTATCATAAGTGTTTGAGATTCTATTATCTGTCCAAATGAATTTTCCTCTAACACTGGAGGTGGTTGAGAATAATTCATTCCATATTGATCTCTTTTCTTTGAAAGGGCTACAATTTGAGAAACTACCATAGTCATCATATCTAAATCATGAACACTAGCAAATCTCTTAGGATTTACCCATTCAGAGGGCCATTGAAAATTATTGGTAGTCATTTCTTCAATTAATGTGTATGCTTCATCAAAAGGTTTTAACATTAATGATCCACTAGCAACAGCATCTATTATAGATCTCAATGATCCCACTAATCCATTATAAAATGTTTTAATTATTAACCAATCTGGTAAAGTATGATGTGGGCACTTCCTATGAAGATCCTCTTCCAAGCTTCATATATTAACTCTCCTTCAAACTGACAAAAAGATGTAATATCATTTATTAGTTTAGCAGTCTTTGATGGAGGGAAGTATTTTGATAGAAACTTTTGAGATAATTCTCTCCAAGTTCTAATAGATCCAGGTGCTAATGAATTTAACTAATCCTTAGCCTTATCCCTTAACGTAGAAGGAAAAAGTCTAAGTCTGACAGCATCTCTAGACACTCCATCATATTTAAAAGTAGCACACAGTTCTAAAAAAACTAGCGAGATGTAAGTTTGGATCCTCATTAGGTGTTCTGACAAATTAATTGTTTTGTACTATTTGGATAATAACAGGTTTAAGATCAAATGAATTAGCAACAACATTAGGATTTTGAATAGTTATATGAATTTCATCTCCTGTTGGGTTAGCATAATCTCTTAAAGGTCTTGGAAAATTTCCAATTTCATTTCTTTGATTATCTTGAATATTAGCCATTTTGCAAGGATTTTCAATTTGTTTTTGTTGTTTTCTAATTTTTCTGACAGTATGCTCTAACTCCGAATCGTAAGGTACTAAACCTATAGATCTGCTACTGCGCATATACAAACATAAATACTTTAATAAAAATAAACAAACTTACAATTACACACTACAAAATAAAAGTTTTTTTTATATTATTAATAAATACCTTCCTACTTACTTTCTTAACTCCGTTAATGTCCCCAGAAATGACGCCTAAAAATTGATGCTCGATATTATATTTTGCAAGAATTTATAAACTCAGATTTATAGATTTATAATAATTTTGTTAAGTCCAAGCATTCAACGTAAGTATACGTATCGTATCAAGTAATACAGAGCTCTAATGGAGTCCTGGATATCGATCCCACAGGGAAATATTGAAGTTTTAAGAAAACATTACATAATGTGTAATAAGCACTAAAGTTAAGGTTTACTACTTACTACTACTAAGCAGGAAATAATAAGAACAACGAAAGAGTAACAATTAAGTAACTACCATTACTTTTAATAACTTTAAGAACAAGATTAACTAACAGACACACTAAACTAAATATTTGAAAGGTTTTTGATATACGAGAAAAGTATCTTTCCTCTTGCAATAAGAATATGATGTGTTGATTGATATGGAATAATTATCTATTTTATTGTGCCAAATAGGAGCATAGATGATTCTTTACCCTTAAAAGAGTACACCCTCTTCTAAGGAAGAAAAGAAAATTGATATATTCTAAGTTTAGTCACTAACTCTAAGGCTAGGCTGGGAGGATACCGGCTCTCACTTTGGAGCTCCCACTTACCATTCACCTGAAGCTAACCTTTGATATTAATTACTAATCTTACAACCAATTTGGAGATTTCAGCCTGTTACCGTGAAATCTTCACATTGAAGTCCATCGAAACATATTTCCCTATTTATTTGCACTCCATTCCCACGAACTACACAATTCATCCATAGAAATTGAATGGATCTTTCATTATTGTTGTAGGACATTAAATTCTTTCAAACTTAATGTTCAACAACATATTTTAACATTCCAATTGGCCAAATCGAAAGTAAATTAAGTTCTAAATGAAAAACCGTCACAATTTCTTCATTATATTAAAAGCACATCAAATCCACATCAATCCAACATCACATCTCTATGTAAGAAGAAAGACAAATGAGACTACTCAGAATTTATGAAGAAGATACAATAAAACATGGATTTTATAAATAAATGAAAAGTCACACAAACCACCAAAGAAAATACAAGTTATCTCTTTCTCTTCCCCAATGCAATTCCCTTGAAGTTCCTTTGAATCCTCTTCTCCTTTCTTTACAACACTTGATTCTCTCTTTAGAACGGAAAGGAAGAAGCAATCTCTCACTTTACCTCTTCTCCTCCCCCCCTTAAAGAAGAATCCCTCTCAAATCTTCACTTTACACTTTCTACTCTTAAATCCTAACACTCAACACTCACTAAAAATTACTCTAGAAGACACAAAAACACTCTCTAGACACTCTTCTCCACACACTTTTCATCCAAAACAGTTACTTATATAATAGGGACGAAATCCCAAGAGTTTCCATAGACATCCCTTCAAAAAGTTACCAAAACTATTCAAATTTGAACTACACCGACTTCGGGCACTAGCAGTGCTCTATCGTGCCATTTAATTGTTGTACTCTCAGAATTTGGGCGCCGGCAGTGCCCATGCTGACACCAGCGGCACCATAACACTTTTTCACCATTTTGCTTCTTTTTGCTCCTTTTTGCTCTGGATTCGTTCCTTTTTGCTTCTTTTCACTTCAATAACCTAACAATATACCAGTAGCAAATCATGAACAATACCTTTATTTAATGTGCAATATCACCAAAAATGAGTAAAATTAGATAGAAAAAACTATATATATTTTCAGTGCAGTAGTGATCTATTTGCAGCTACTATAGAAAGACAGCTTGATGCGCTGTTGGGGCGCACTAAAAGAAGGAAAGCGAATCACCGTAAGCGCCATCTTCTAGACATGAAAGAGAGGAAGCAGGACTGAAAGATGGTCGCTGAACTTGCAACATTGCATGAAGAAGTTTTCTATGAGCCTGAGATGAAAGAATTAGATGAAAGTTCACCAAGGACCGATACAGAGTCAGAGCTCGCTGAGGAGCCCTAGCCATTACAGAATTTGATGGAAGTGATTTTCACGGGATGCCCGACATGCAGCTCGGACATCCCTAGACAGTTGACAGCTTCAGGAGCATTCTCAGTGTGCCCAGACTGTATTGTGCTACAATTAGAAGAATATGAGACCTATGAGGAGTATGCCGCTGCCACACTGAGGAGGCAGCTTGGGGAGCTACCTGACGTCGAGCTGTATGTGCCGCAGTTCATCCTACTACCGTTGCCTCTGCCAATACCAGATTACATCATGACAAAGACCAGAAAAGTCTGGAGGGATAGGTTCGAGCACTACGACACTATTCAACAAAAGGCAGTCAACATTTTGGAAGGCCTCGAACTCTGCACCAATGTCTTCTCAAAGGAAGATGAGCAGAAGATTCTGGCTTCTGTTCAGGCTCTACAAGACTTGGGTAGGGCAGGCTGATTGAAGGAAAGAACTTATTCTGTGTCCAAAAAGTGGAAAAGAGGCAAGGGTAGAGTCAAGATCCAGTGTGGTTGCTGCTACAACTTCACGAAAGACAGATAAGGTAATCCCCCATGGATTTTACTACATGATGAGGTGGATGAGATGCCACTAGAAATTAGATGGATGATAAAAAGAATCATTGACTGGCACATCCTCCTTCTAGATTGTATTCTGAGCAGCTGCATTATCAACATCTATGAGGATGAAGACAGCATTCCCCCTCATATCGATAATCATGATTTCTTTAGGTCATTTTGCACAATCTCGTTTGTGAGTGAAAGTGATATCCTGTTTGGATGAGAGATTCAGATCATCGGGGCGGGAGAATTCAGAGGCACAACAAAGATCGTGCTACCGGTTGGATCAGTTTTGGTTCTCCAAGGAAATTGACCAAATCTAGCGAAGCACTCCCAGGGGTCCAAGGACAAAGGGTCTCAATCACGTTCAGAAGGATGGATGAAGATAAAACACCATTTTTCTAAAAGCCAGATCCAGAGCTAGAGAGCTACCATCCGTTACAGCTGTGACAGTAGTACCTCTGGGTGATCGCGTGGGGACTTTTGTTACGGAGCGTAACCTTTGGAAGGTTGGCTTGTCCGTAGGTGCATACCAGACATCAGTAGATTTCTACTAGTTCCTGCATCAGCTCACATCAGTTACTACTACTCCAGCATCAGTTTGATAGATATTTCAGCTCCACTGTATTCAGACATGTGTACTTGATCAACCTTGAGATGTTCATCAGCACTTGATCGGTTGTACCGATGTTCTAAGTAAAATTAATGAAAATTCATGTGTTTAGAATGTTCCCTTTGTACTTAATGGTTGATAAACCGCAGGACTGTGCTCTGGTCCCAAAGGACAGAACAAACGAAGAACGATACAAAACAAATAAAAGGAAATTAAAATCACAACACTCCTAAAAAAATCAAAACAAAACTTGTGAAAGAAATAACATGATGGAGAAAAACAAAATCTAAGTTAAAAAGATAAAGAAATCTAATTCTTCCCAAAATTCTAAAACTAGCAACTCATCTTGAAAAATCCTCATTCCAGAAAGAGCACATCACAAATTCTTGCACTTTACCCAATGTCACTTCCCACAAATGTCAAATTCATACATCAAAAATCACGAATGCTAGGAAGATCTCAAATCTGCAAAAGCCTTACATGAGCGCGTAGTAAGAAGGTATGTTCTTTCTTTTCAGCTTCAGAGTCCCTGACTCTATTGACCCTTGCTACTCCGCATAGTAAGGAGGTATGTTCTTTCTTTTTAGCTTCAGAGTCCCTGACTCTGTTGACCTTTGCTACTCTGCGTAGTAAGAAGGTATGTTCTTTCTTTTTGGCTTCAGAGTCCCTGACTCTGTTGACCCTTGCTACTCTGCATAGTAATGAGGTATGTTCTTTCTTTTCAGCTTCAGAGTCTCCGACTCTGTTGACCCTTGCTACTCTGCGTAGTAAGGAGGTATGTTGTTTGTTTTCGACTTTAGAGTCCCTCGCTCTGTTAACCCTTGCTACTCCTCATATTAAGGAGGTATGTTATTTCTTTTCAGCTTCAAAGTCCCTGACTCTGTTGATGCTTGCTACTCCACGTAGTAAGGAGGTATGTTCTTTCTTTTTGGCTTCAGAGTCTCTGACTCTATTGACTGTTGCTACTCCACATAGTAAGGAGGTATGTTTTTTCTTTTTTGGCTTCAGAGTCCCTGACTCTGTTGACCCTTGATACTCCCCGTAGAAAGGAGGTATGTTCTTTCTTTTTCAGCTTCGAGTCCTTGACTCTGTTGAACATTGCTACTCCGTATAGTAAGGAGGTATATTTTTTTTCTTTTTCAGCTTCAGAGTTCCTGACTTTATTAACCCTTGCTACTCTGCATAGTAAGGAGGTATGTTTTTTCTTTTCATCTTCAGAGTCCTTGACTCTGTTGACCCTTGCTACTCCGCGTAGTAAGAAGGTATGTTCTTTCTTTCAGACTTTAGAGTCCCTGACTCTGTTGATCCTTGCTACTCCTCAAACTAAGGAGGTAAGTTCTTTCTTTTTTGGCTTCAGAGTCCCTGAATCTGTTGAGCCTTTCTACTCTGCGTAGTAAGGAGGTATGTTCTTTCTTTTCAGCTTCAGAGTGTCTGACTCTGTTGACTCTTGCTACTCTGCGTAGTAAGGAGGTATGTTCTTTTCTTTCGACTTCAGAGTCCCTCACTTTGTTGATCCTTGCTACTCCACGTAGTAAGGTGGTATGTCCTTTCTTTTCAGCCGCAGATTCTTAGACTTTGTTGACCCTTGCTACTCTGCGTAGTAAGGAGGCATGTTCTTTGTTTTTGGCTTCAGATTCCCTGACTCTGTTGACCCTTTCTAATCCGCTTTGTAAGGAGTTATGTTCTTTCTTTTAAGCTTCAGAGTCCCTGACTCGGTTGACCCTTGTTACTCCTCGTAGTAAGGAGAAATGTTCTTTCTTTTTCAGTTTCAGAGTCCCTCACTCTGTTGACCCTTGCTACTCTGCATAGTAGGGAGGTAATTCCTTTCTTTTGGCCTAAGTTTCCCTGACTCTATTAACCCTTGCTACTCTACGTAGAAAGGAGGTATGTTCTTTCTTTTTTAGCTTCAGAGTCCCTGACTCTGTTGTCATTGCTACTCCGCGTAGTGAGGAGGTATGTTCTTTCTTTTAGGCTTCAGAGTCCCTGACTATGTTGACCCTTGCTACTCCGCGTAGTAAGGAGGTATGTTCTTTCTTTTCGGCCTCAGAGTCCCTGGCTCAGTTGACCCTTGCTACTCCGCATAGTAAAAAGGTATGTTCTTTCTTTTAGGTTTCAGAGTCCCTAACTCTATTGACCCTTGCTACTCTGTGTAGTAAGGAGGTATGTTCTTTCTTTCTTCGCTTCAGAGTCCCTGATTCTGATCACCCTTACTACATCACATGGTAGGGAGACATCTACCTTTCAGGATCAGTGCCTAAATTCTGATTAAGCTTACTACATCACGTGGTGGGGAGACATCTACCTTTTGGGATCAGTACCTAAATTTTGATCACCTTTACTACATCACGTAGTAGGGAGACATCTACCTTTTGGGAACAGTACCTAAATTCTGATCACCCTTACTACTCTATGTGGTGAGGAGACATCCACTTTTTGGGATTGATGCAAGGTCATTTGATTCTTTCCAAGGTTCAATGTCGGTCGTCAACTACCAATCCTCATTTCAAGGCTAGTACCTAAATTCTAGTCCTCACTTCTTTTCAAATTTCACCAATCCATCGACTCATAATCTTTAGAAAATCTCAAATGTTTGTTCAATTAAAACCTCAAATTCAGACTAAAATTGAAATCCTATACAAGAAAATTTTTTCAAAATTTGAAACCAAACTCAAAGTAAAATTAAATTCTCTCAGACTCCAAAACTAAATCTAAAATTTCAAATTCAAAATTCAAAATTCCTAAATTAACAAATCACATCCTTCATTTTTTTAAAAAGAATAATGCAAAATAAAATTAATAGATCGTCTTCAAAAATTTAAATTACTTTAAATCACTCTCGAAACCCAAACTCAAGTTCTCAACTTAAATCAAGTTGGTTCCCATTTAGAAGGTGGAAGAGTGAATGTTTTATTGCATTTTGAATGGTTTCGCCCACTATTGCCTCGCCAGATTTTTCTCTTCCCCAACGGAAGTTCAATCCCCAGCAGATACTTTATCACTTGATTCTACCTCCTGTCTTGAGCTTTGGCTCATACAGTTATGTTGCCCCATCAGTCAGCAGTAATACGTGAGGTGTGCTCTTCTCGCACACCACACCTATTGTGGGTCCTTTTGTTGACCTCAATTTTGGTTGAGGTTTAGTCTCTCCTTAGATAGCCTAGGCTCTAGCCATAGGATTCTCTTGGTGACTTTGTTAGAAGACTAGCAATGGAACCCCACCACATAGAATTTCCACATTCTTGTTTTCCACACCTGGAATTTTAATATGCTTAAGGCATACCCTCCACCTTTTGGGAGGAAGAGACCAAGCATAAGGAAGTTCAAGTGGGATTCCTATAAGTGGTCAGGCCTTAGGGTAAACCCTAGAAGTTTTGGAGCACATTCACACCTACATTCACACCTACACATCACACTTTATACTCACAATTCTAAGCCAAACACAACTCGTTTTGATCCATTAACTCTTTGGAAACTCATATAGGTGGTCCCACCAACTTTCAGCCTACGGCTAAAATGGCTAAGACCAACACATAGAGGACCAAAAGAGGGTTTTCCTTTGTCCATGACTCAACCAAAATGGTCCCATTCTTCCAACCTTGAAGGTATTTCAATTTCCCCAAAATTTTACTTTTTACCTCAAATTACCAAATTGCCCCTAAAAAGGCCCCAATTTCCAAAATTATCCAGAATTACCCAAGCTCTCCAAAAACCATTCCAGATCATTCCCCTCATCATATTGAGAATTTGACTATAAACTTTCATACTTCTGAGCTACATTTGGGCTCCTCGACACTAAAAATGACTGATACTTAAAAAGCGTTACGGGCTTCATAAAACCTTCCATATTGATCAGAAATGCCCCCAGACACTGCATTTCGACTCCAAAATTCATTTAGAACCACCTCAAGCTTTCAGTTCAGCCTTTTAACCACTAACCCTAAAAATCCCCAAAATGACCAAAATACCCCTTCTGACACGAAATTCCAAAAATTCCCAAAAATTTGAAATACTTCACAATTTCTCAAAACTAAAATCCAGTTTTCAAATTGATCGAAGATAAGCCAGAATTTTGAGATGATTTGAATTCGATACGCTTTTGATCCGCTCGACGATGAAGTTTCCCGAGCGACCTCGGATCACAAAACGGATGTGCCAATGTGTCTGGAACGTCAAAATTACTAGGAAAGGACATATAACTTGCTATGATTTTGCGCACGAGAAAACGACTCAAAATTCAGTGGGTTTTCTTTTAAATAATTAAAAATTACATTTTTTAAAATCTAAATTTTAAAACTAACCCTAACCCATGCCTAAACCTAGCAGCCAATGCCCCTCATTTTTATTTTTCGTGAAATTGCCATAGCTGACGCCCCCTGCCTCCTTTTCACGAAATCCATGGCCAAGCCTCCTCCTTCTTCATGTGAGAATCTACCATGGCCTCTATCCCATCTCATGGAAGTGAGCCATCACCTCCTCTAGGGCTTTGTCACTTCTTTCTGCCATCTTTCTCATCACCTTCACCTCAATGGTGGTTTAATGGTTGCACCTCTCTTGGACCAATGGTTTTTACCCATAGATAGGTTGGGGGTCTTCTTCTTCTTCTTCTTCTTCTTCATCTTCTTCTTCTTCTTCTCCTTCATTTGGCCATGAAATAGCCCCTTTTGTTGTTTTTTTTTGGCCAAAATTTGAGGAAGAGGGGGAGGTGTTGTCAAATTTTCCTTTGATTCAAGGCTAGGGTGAAATTCTTGTTTTGCTCTTTGTTTGGGCTAGGTTTCTTGCCCATTTCACTTATCCCTTTGGCTTGGTTACTTGTCTTGGCAGTCAAGGTATAAATTTTCCCTCCGATGGCTTAATTTCTTTTGTTGCTTTTAGTTAAGAAATTACATAGCAAAATTTTGAGTTTCTACATAGCAATTTGAAGTTATTTTACATGCCAAAAGTTCCAAGTTCCTGCTTAGGTCTTGAAGTCATTTTACATGGAAATGTTTGAAGTTTTATGCTTATGTTTTAAAGCCATTCTACATGGAAAAACTTAATGGTTATGGTTGGCTTTTGGGGTCATTCTACATGCAAATCTTGAGTTTTATGCTTGGCTTTTGAAGTTATTTTACATGCCAAAAATCTTACGTTCATTTTTAAGTTTTGAGGCCATTCTGCATGGCAAAATTTTGAGTTTGTGCTTACCCTTTGAAGTCACTCTACATGTCAAAATTCAGAGTTTATACTTGGGCTTCGAAATTATTTCTCATGGTAAAAACTTGAAGTAAGCTTGGAGTTATTTTTCCTTTTTGTTCCTTTCTTTCTTTCCTACTTTAAATTTCATAGTTGCTTGATGCTAATGTTTAACATAAGAAAAGAAAGAAAGAAAGGAAAGAGGGGAAAAAAAAGGAGATTGAGAAGGATTTTCTCATGCTAGCCTAGATTTGGATGGTTTGAAACTCCATGGATATCATTGGCATGCTTTGGCAATATTTGCTAGCTCTCTTTTTACTATTTCATGAATAACCCATCTTCTCTTTTCCATTACTCTTGTATGCTCTCTACCTTTACTTGTTGGATGGGGATAGTGGCATCAAATACATGTGGCTTTAGTGTGGGAACTTGAGATAGAAGGCTTTACAGAGCATATTCTACACTTTGTATAATATTTTTCATGTTTCTATGTTACATTTAAGGATTATCCATGCTTAAATCTCATGGTTAGCATGTTTCACTTGGAAGCTTTTGGAACTTTACCTCTTTCTGAGGTATATGCTCATGGAGGTGGTATTTATTCTTCTCTTTCTTTACTCTAATACATTGTTTAGTGCATGCATGGGATGTGGTGGCTTTGCCTTAACTATGTATTTTTTATGCTTGATATACTATGTTTGGAAGATTTAGCTTGCTTTACCCATGTTCCTTCAAGCTTAATACATGTTGGTTGGAAAGTTTAACATGCTTTATTAATGTTATCACACATGATTTAGCTTCGGGGCTTTACATTTTGAAGCATGAAAAGATATGTTCATTATGTGCCATTTTCGGATCTTAAAATAGCTACATGTGTAGCACCCAATATTTGAAGATATATGTGCCTCTTTTTATTTTTTTCATCAAGTATTTACATATATAACACCCAAACTTTATTTTTTGCACATACTCCATCTTATCATATGCATAAAGAGGTGTTTTGTTGGTAAGAACTTGGAAGTTTAATGTGCTTGGCATTTGTTGGCTTACATATAAATGATTTGATGAATTTTTTATAATTTTTGGATCAAAATACTCATTTATGTAACACTCAAAAATGAAGCCATGTGTGCTTGTTCTTCACTTATTTCATCAAGTATTCACATGTATAACAACTAAGCTTTGATTTCACACATATTCCACATGCTACACACATAAACTTCACATTTCACATGTGCATCACTCAAATTCAAAGTATCTACATGCTTCATCTATAAACTCCACTTTTCACACATACTTCACTCACTTTTAAAAAATATTCACATGCTTTATACATACACTTCACATTTCACATTCACTTCACTTCAATTTTGAAATATTTATATGTGTCACTTATGGAAATAGTTGTTGGCATTAAATACTTGTTGGTAGAATGGGGGAATTGTTACATATATACTGTTAGTACTTTTTTGGTTATGTTTATTGCACATATGAAAGAATACGATTATTCCATGCTACCATTATGTAAAAATTTGCATGCTTTAATGTTTTTGGATTAGTTTGGAGCATCTCTATGCTGTCATTATGTGAAAATCTGCATTGTCACATTTGTTTTGGGTTGGTTTAAATCAATCTTATGCTGCCATTATGTGAATATCTGCATAGTTACATTTGTTTGGGGTTGATTTAAATCATTCCTATGCTACCCCTACATGTAAATCTGCATTGCTACATTTGTTTCTTTCCTGCCCCAACATGAAAAATTGCATTGTTTAGCATATCTTAAGTTGGCATTAAGTGCTTCTGTGCTGCCCATATGTTAAGAATTACATTAATGGTTACCTTACAAGTTGGTTAAAATTGTTTTCTTGCTGCACCCATTTAAAAGTTACATTGATGGGGATTGTTTGTGTTGCCTTCAAGTGAGGAAAAGAAAGGAGAGGAGGTAGTGTGCTTGCCACTTCAAAGAGAGAATTTTGAGATGTGATTCGTGCTTGATTTGCTTTAATTATACATGCTAGTATTAGGAGACATTTCACTTGCACACTTGCTCTCTACACTATTTCAATACACCTTCTACTTGTTATGACACATTATCTCAAATAACCTTTTTGTTTAATCTCTTTGATATGGCACGTATGGAAGAATTTATGTTATTTAGGAGACATAAAAGCATGAAGGGAATGTGGTTGGTAGGAAGAGAATTTCATATAGTGATTTGAACTCTTGCATTTCCTTGGCATTTTATTTTGAGGGTTGCTCCTTGCACCTTGTTGGAGGGGTTTGTTTCCCTTACTTTACATGCTTTCATGGCCACCTCTCTACACCATGTTGGGAGAGGTCTGATTCACTTATTTTGGTTGCCTTCTTATTACACCTTTACACTCACTCATAGGGTTTTATTTACATGTTTACTTGCTCCATGGCCACCCCTTTTGAACCACTTACGGAGCTTGTTTTGTACTTATAACAGTTCGTGTCTGTTACTTTGCGAGGCTTTGAGGAACGACCCGCCTCCATCATGTCGTATTTTTGGTAGGATCGTTTCCTCCCCTTTCTCTTCCTTGCCCCCTATCCTTTGTTTCTTCTTACTTCTTATCCTAAGTCTCGAGCTTATGTAGGATGCATAAGCACGAACGTATAGGATTCTGCTATATGTGGGGCCATCAAGTAAGGTTGTAAGTAGGATGGTTAGGGGGGATGATGATGACAGTGCATAGACGAGGGATACGAGAAATTTTTAGAGTAATATCTCCTGACTCAGAGACCCTGGAGAGGGTAGACGAAGGAATTTACGATAATATTTTCCCATCCCTGGGGATTTTTTGCCACTATCACCCTTAGGTTGCTAGTAGTCCTTATTCAATTAGGATATTCAACTATCAATCACAATATTTTAAAAAATATACATATACATTTCAAAAATACAAAACTACCACTACAACAAAATAGCCTCTCACCCATAAGTTTTCACTTGCATGCAATCCAAATTGAAATGAAAGAAAAATTTACAAAGTTCCACACTTGACTACTCAGATCAAGCTAGAACTTCCCTCTGTAGGGTGTTGGTTTGGAAGTTATCACATAAGGCTAGAACACATATACCACAGCTCTGAGTCCTCTGCATCATCGTACATACAGTCCTCTCGGACTTGTAGTCCGTTTTCTTGTTTACCTTTGCTCTTTTTCTTTGGATTTCCTATGAGTTTCCTTCACAAATTTGTTTTTGAGTTTCCTACGAGAAGTTCTTTTTCGACATTTTGGTTTTCTTTCGTCTTTCTTTTGGTTTACCATGTAAAATCCACATTTCACCTTTCTTATATACAATTCAGCATATACACCTGTTTAGTTTAGTTTGCTTGCTTTACTTTTCAGAGCATATACACCTGTTTAGTTCAACTTGCTTGCTTTACTATTTAGAGCATATAACACTTGTATATGAAAACCAAAATTACCTCACAACATTCAAAATATAAAACAACTCGAAACTTAATCACTAACAAAACAAAACAACAATCATAACTAAAATTAGAACGTCTCGTTGGATGATCGGGAATCCTACTGAGGAGGTAACCTACGTGTTGCTAACGGGGTTTCCCACAGTCTAAATGAAAGTGTGGAACCCATTCAGTTGAGTTTGGTAAATTCATTTGGACTAAGTGAATCTAATGAAAATGGTGATGCTGGAATGAGGGAACAGTGAGATCCTAATTGGTGTCGCCATAATCAACTTAAACATTCATTTTAATAAAAACACTAAGCCACCTCAATTTTAAACCTTCCAGAACATGACACTTCTTTCACCCCCCTGATTTTCACTTCTTAAACTAAACATTCTGCAACAATAAGGAGTTCGGGGCATACACTGTGGGCAGCACGATCAAGGACATAGATGAACACTTTGAGAGAGCAAATAAAAGATCTACAATAACAATCCTTTCCTTAGAAATAAACAACAAGCCATAGGATGTTGAGATAGTTGCCTGGTGTAACATAAACCCTCACTTCATCTTTTGGGCCTTTGCACTTAGTTAAATATAAGCTCCAACTCACCTTAGGTTTCCGAGGTTGTCATCTGATATGACATAAATCCTCCCAATTTCCAGGTTATTCACATGATTGATATCAAGTGAATGTAAACTATAAATAAATAAAATTGGCAGGATGAAACCTATAATAATGTTTCTCGAAATGAAGCCAAACAATACGATATATCAGGAAGTCACCAAGATTTCCTCTTGGATCCATGACATCATCTAGTTCTTCCTCCTTTGAATTCTTACAATCAATTGTTCCAAAATTTGAACCTTTCACCCATTGGATTTTGATCACCACAATTTTGTTGAAAAATCCTTACCCTCTTGAAGAAGTAGAAATATCTTTGTTGATCTTTATTGAATGTTTTCTTGGGTGAACTAGGTTATCTAAGATGTAATTAAATATAGGGGCTTGCGCCGATAGGAAACCTAAATGAACCCAATATTAATATAAACCTTATCTAATTAATCTGTATTAGATAGGTGATCCACTATAAAAATACCCATTTTTATGCCTTATTTATGATTCAATTCTTAAGGATATTATGCTTTAATGAAAGATATTTTTATGTTTTTGGATGTAGGTGATAAAAAAAGAGTTCAAGAAGGAAAATGGAGCAAATAGCAGCAAAAATTGAGCTAAAAGAGCAAAGTTGTCAAAATTATAGGCCTGGCGCCTAGGCACTAGAATCCGGCGCCTAAGAGCCAGTTTGATACAGTCGCAGACAAGATTTTTGACGACTTTGGGCAGTTATTTTGACGGTGCTAAGTGGTTATTGGAGCTTATAGAAGACTGGAAGTTACTCCTAATATATTAGACATGTGATACAATGCATCTGGATGCAGGGAAATGGTTTTAATTGCGAAGATGTGCGAACCAATGTGAAGAGGTGCGAAGATCTGAACAAAGTGTCTAGTACCTAGGAGCCAGATTCAGGTGCCTAGGAGCGATAGTTACCTTCTAGAAGATACATTGTATTTGGATGAATTTTGGAGAGGTGCCTTAAGCAACCCCTGGTCAAATTCAAAGCTCTAGAAATAAGAGCCATTCTAGAGAGAAAATCGTGCCTTATAGTCTCTTTCACCCCATCTTGCATCTTTAGTCACCAAGCACTATATTCCATCCAATTATTTTAGGGAGCCACCTTCTTTATTATTTAGTTAGTTTATTTTGAGTGTTAAGTGTGAGATTATTAGTGTTTTTGCTATTAAAGACTTTCATCATTGCATTGGATCAGTAGGACTCAGGGAATCACTTGAAGGAACATTCCAGATAAGTATTTGTAACTTGGTTCAAAGTTTTATAAATATGTTTGTTGTGTGAATTCAATGTGTTCTGAGTAGTTAGATTTCTTGCTCCTTTCAACTGTGAAAAGATAATAAAATAATTAAACTTTGGCGGAGAATTTAATTTATAATATTTAAAAAAATTGTGATTACATCAATACCTGATCTTAGTTTACTTTTTAAATAGTCCATTTAAATTGTTAAAACCTATTGAAGAATTCTAAAACCTATCCGGAGATGAGTTCTTAACTAGTAGATATCACATGAATCCTTAGGTAATCGCAGGCTATACACGGGTTATTTAAGGTGAAGTGCAAATAAATAGGAAGATATGATTTATTGGGCGTAGATTTCATTAGTTTTTAGAGTGGCAGACTAAATTATAATAATTTGGTTTATAGATAGGGAACGAGTCACTGGTAGGGCCGACCATAACCACCACCCTTGGACATCTAATAGTATGAGCCTAGATTAACCCATTCTACTAATAAAACATCTTGAACCAATCTATAGATTAGTCAATGTTCTTTATGCCTGGACCAAAGGGTAAAGAATAGAAATGCTTCTATGTGGCACAATACCATAATCAAAAATCTCCAAAAATGGCAATTATTCTAAAAATCTTGGATTAGTTGAAAAGGATAAAGTTGTTTTATTGATACCTGCATTAATATTTATTCTAGTATTGCTTACTTACAATTAGTATAAATTTCATTAAATCAAAAATCTAAACTTTAAAAAGAAATAAAAATAAGAAAAATTAATTTTAATTTGAAAAATCTAAAAATATTACTTAATATTCTAAAAATCTTCCCAATGGGATTGATAACCAGGACTCCACTAGAGCCCTATATTACTTTATATGATACATATACTTGTGTTTCTAATTGTGACTTTTATAAATTATATCTAAATATAAATTCATAAACTCTTTCATAAGTAAAATCACATCAAGTATTTGGCACTGCTGTCAGTGATTAAATCTTCTACCAGTGGTATCAAATTCTTGCATTTGAAAGTATATATATAGCCCCTTTAGGCTAAGTCACACATCAAGTTTTTGGCACTGTTGCCGGAGATGATTAGCAAAATAAGTAAGAAAGTTAAAAAGACATTTTTCAAATTAAATATAATTTATACACTTTTATTTCTTTTAAAATACCAAAAATATAAAAAAATAATATATATAAAAATAAAAATACCAAAAAGATTTTAATTTTATGCGTAGTTCTGGATCGGAAGGATTATTCCCTTTTGATTCTGAATTAGAAAGAATAGTTAAAAGAATTAAAAAAAGGAAAACAAGGAAAAAAATTGAAAATATCAGGAAATGGCTAACTTACATAACAATAATCAAAATCCAATAGAAATTAATGAACAAAATATTTATAAACCATTAAGGGATTATGCAAATCCTATAGCTGATGAACTTCATATTAGTATTCAAATGTCAGGTGTAGATGCTAATTCTTTTGCGCTTAAACCTTCTATTTTTCAAATGGTTCAAAATAATAAATTTGGAGGAACACCTAATGAGGATCCAAATTTCCACCTTGCTAGTTTTTTAGAACTTTATGCTACCTTTAAATATAATAATGTTTCTGATGATGTTATTAGGCTTAGAATCTTTCCTTTTTTCCTTAAAAGATAAAGCAAAGATGTGGTTTAATTCATTAGCAACTTGTTCTATTAAAACATGGGCAGATATGGCACAAACATGCCTTGCTAATTATTTTCCTCCTTTTAAAACTGCTAAATTAAGAAATGATATAACTTCTTTTACACAATTTGATGGAGAAACAATTTATGAAGCTTGGGAAAGATTTAAAGAATTATTAAGAAAATGTCCTCATCATGCTTTGCCAAATTGGTTAATTATTCAAACATTTTATAATGTACTTATTGGATCACTTAGATTTATTATTGATGCTACTGGTGGTGGTTCTTTAATGGCTAAGACATTTAAAGAAGCTTATACCTTAATTGAAGAAATGGCTAATAATAATTCTCAATGGCCTTCTAAAAGGGTTAATCCTAAAAGAATGGCAAGTATTCAAGATAATGAAGCCTTTTTCATTTTAGCTTCACAAGTATCTGCGATATCTAAGAAATTTGATAATTTTGCTATTAATATATCACTTGTATGTAATGATAATTCTGCAAATACTTATGATTCTCAAACACTGGAAACATTGCAAGCTATTGCTAGTAAAACGAATAACCCTTATTCTAATTATTGTAATCCTGGTTGGAAAAATCATCCTAAGTTTAATTGGAATAATGTACATCAACAATGGAGTAATAATCAAGTTAATCCAAATTGGAACAAGCAAGGAAATTCAAACTTTAGACCAACTTAACCTTCTGGTTTTAATAATCAGCAGAAAAAGTTATCTATAGAAGAATTAATCTTGCAACTAAGTAATCAACTACAAAGTCAAAACACTATTATTCGTAATATTGAGAATCAGATGGGTCAAATTGCTAATTTTATTAATTACAGACCTCAAGGAACACTCCCTAGCAATGTCAAAATTAATCCTAAAGAAACAGGGAAAGAACATGAACAAGAAAAAGCTGTACAACTTAGAAGTGGAAAGGAATTAAAAGAGAAAATTCTGAATGAAATTGAAAAAGAAAGAGAGGTAGAAGAAATTGAAAAACCTAAAGATACTCTTTCTCCAAGTAAAAATGAGATTGTAATTCCTATTGAAGTGGAAGTTGAAAGACCACTGATACACCTAAAATATATAGTATTTTTATGCACATTTTTATACCAATTTTTAATGATATTGCACTTTAATGGAAGATATTTTGTGTTTTTCTTGTGGATGGGCATGATGAAAGGAGCAAAATTAGATCAAAATTTGGAGCAAAAAAATGAAAAATCAAAAATTTCGCTCTGGCGGCTAAGCGCCGCTGGGCCGGCGCTTAACAGCCACAGTTAAAAATCAAGATTCAAATGGATTTGGCTCCAATATCAAAGGGGATGGGATCTTGGTGGTAACGTCCATAACTTCCTTTGGGCGGCAAGTTAGATTGAAGGGGTGCGTTCCTTGGTAGATACATCAAATCTGGACACATTTTGAAAAGACACCAAGGCACCTTTTGGTTTACTATTTAAAGAGAGTCTTAGGAAAGATTTAGAGGAGGACATTTGAGGAAACTCTTCCACTGCATTTTGAAGAGTACTTCCATTGTTCTTCTACTGCATTTTAAAAGTTTTTATTTAGAGTAGGAGTAGTGAGTAGAATGGAGAAAAGGTTCGGAGTGAAGTATTCTTCTTCCCACTTCTTTTATTTATTTTAGATTAGTTTTTATTTAAGTCCGAAGTCTGTATTTTGAGTCAACAGAGTTGGGAGACTTGCTCTGAGAAGTAGTTTAGTGAAGAGTCAAAGTTGCAGAGGAACTTCCTTGGTCTTGTGGAGAGGATTTTCAGATAAGTGTTTAATTTTATTTAGTTTATTATTACCTGTTTTTGTTTATTATTTTTCTTATCATTGTTTTTAATTTCAAATCAATGTGTTTTTATATTTTCTCAATGCATTCTGAGTAGTTTAATTTATCTTTTTCATTCTTAAATGGAGAAGTAATTAATCTAAAGAGAATTGTTGTGGAAAGTATAAGTGTTTAAAAGTTGGAAGAAGTTGTGAAGATTGATTCTAAAAACTTTGTTTACTTCTTAATTTAGCCTATTAAGTTGTAAAATTTCTTGAGATTATGTAAGATCCAATGCGGTATTGTCTCATAAAAGTTAGTAAGAATCACATGAAATTATATGGGTGAGAACTATAGTCCATATAATTGAATGTAATATTAGAAGATATTTTTATAAAAGGGAGTAAAATTAGAGGATTTTAGAGTGACCGGCTAAAACCCCCTAATTTGGTTTAAGTTTTGAGTTTTGTTATGAGAAGTTAGCCCCCAGGTGGTGGGAATCGAGGGAACTCTAGAGTGAGAGACTAGTATCTTCCCTGCCTAACCATGTTCAAAATAATATAAAATTCAAATTAACCTATGTTCTTTATAGAACCAAGTAAGGGTAACGAACACATTTGTTTCTATCTGTCACAACAAAAATTTGAATACTTCCACAACAATACTTTAAGAATTATTACTACTTCATGAAAGGAAAGAAAAAGATATTCTAGTTAATAGTATTTTACATCCATTGTTATTAGTTATTGTAATTTTAATTTCTTGCTTTAAATTGTATTAAGAAAATTTTAATATATATATATATATCAACCTTCAAAACATTTCAAAATCAAGACATACTTTTTTGAAAATAATTAAAGAAAGTAAAAAGATAATTTTTCTGATTTCTTTAAAGATTTCACATTTTCCCTGTGGGTTCAATATCTCGTAATCAGAAAGTCCTATATTACTTGATAAACGATATGTATACATGCGTAGTATCCCATATTATAAAATTAATATTTTCATATCCTAAATCATCAGAGCATTTATCCAGCAGAACCAAGTTTCTGGCATCTGTTGCACTTATATCTATCAGGGATCAAGTTTTTGGCTACCATTGACGGGGAAATTAATTTAAATTACATTTTAAAGATAACTAAGAAATTATAAATTTTTACTTTTCTTTTTTTTGTTAGTGTGTTATATTTTGTTTTGTTTTATTATTGTATGCGTAGTTCAGGTTCTGAAGGACTTGTGCCGTACGATTCTAAATTAGAAAGAACTATCAAAAAATAAAAAAAATTAAAAATACAAAAAAAGAAAAAAATATTCAAGAAATGGCAAATCATCAAGATCAAAATGTTGGTATCCATCAAGAATTAAGACCTTTAAGAGATTATGTTAACCCTACAGTAGATGAATTTCGTGGTAGTATTCAAAACCCTGTTGTAGCTGGTAATTCTTTTGAGCTTAAACCTGCTATTATCCAAATGGTGTCAAATAATCAGTTTGGGGGAGCAACAACTGAAGATCCTAATTTGCATCTTGCTAAATTTCTAGAGTTGTGTGCTACTTTTAAATATTATGGTATTTCAGATGATGCTATTAGACTTAGACTTTTTCCTTTCTCACTAAGGGATAAAGGTAAAATGTGGTTACATTTGTTAGCACCTGGATAAATTAGAACTTGGGGTGAACTGTCACAAAAATTTCTTGCTAAATATTTTTCACCATCTAAGACTGCTAAGTTGAGAAATGATATAACATCTTTTTATCTGTTTGAAGGAGAATCAATATATGAAGCATGGGAAAGATTTAAAGATCTCCTCAGGAAATGTCCACATCATGCGATACCAGATTGGTTAATAATTCAAACTTTTTATAATGGATTCATTGGATTTCTTAGATCAATCATCGATGCTGCTGCTGGTGGATCATTAATGTCTAAACCATTTTCTGATTTTTATGCTTTAATTGAAGAAATGGCTACTAATAATTTTCAATGGCCTTCTGAAAGGTTAAATCCTAAAAAGGTAGCTAGTGTTTATGAAAATGATGCTTTTACAATGTTAGCAAATCAAGTTGCTGTTGTATCAAGGAAGATAGACCAATTTGGGATGAATTATTCTCAGCCAAATCTCATGATTGAAGAAAATTCATTAGGCCAAATGGTTGATTCTTATTCTTCAACAGAAACTGTGAATGTTATAATCAAACCTAACAACCCATATTCCAATTATTATAACCCAAGTTGGAAGAATCATCCATATTTTAAATAGAATAACAATAATCAGGGTGATGTTAATCAACAATGGGGGAACACCCAAGTAAACCCATTGGGGAATTGGAACAACCAAGGTAATAATAATAATAGATTAACTTATCTTTCAGGTTATAACAATGCTTTACAAAATAAGGAGAAGAAGTTGTGTATGTAAGAAGTAGTATCACATATGGGAAATCATTTACAAATTCATGGAGCAACCATCAGAAATATTGAAAATCAATTGGGACAAATTGCAAATGCCTTAAGTAATAGATCCCAAGGAATGCTTCCAAGTAATACTGAAGTGAATCCAAGAGAAAAGAATAAAGAACAAGTGAAAGCAATTCAACTAAGAAGTGGAAAAGAATTAGAAGTTAGAGTTCAAAAAGAAACTGAAGTAGAGAAAGAAGAGATTGAAAGACCTAAAGAGGATGCTCTAAAAGGTTTTGAAAGACCTATTTCTCCACCTTAGGTTGATTTAGAAAAACCACCACCTCCATTTCCTCAGATACTTCGTCAACAAAAGTTGGATAAGCAATTTTCAAAATTCTTGGAGATATTAAAGAAGCTTACCATTAATATTCCATTTGCTGAAGCCCTAGAACAAATGCCAAGCTATGCGAAATTTATAAAGGATATTATTAATAAAAAGAGGAAGTTTGAAGAAAATGAGACTGTTGCACTTAGTTAGGAGAGCAGTGCGATAATTCAGAAAAAGCTTCCTGAAAAACTTAAAGATCCTGGTAGTTTCACAATTCCATGTGCAATCGGAGAAAAATTATGTGGAAAAGCTTTATGTGATTTGGGTGCAAGCATTAACCTTATGCCTCTATCAATATTCAAAAGACTGAGACTAGGAGTTATGGAAGATGTTTTGGTAAAAGTGGATCAATTTATTTTTCGTGTTGATTTCATTGTGTTAGATATGGAGGAAGATAAAGAGATACCCATAATTTTGGGGAGACCTTTTCTAGCTACAGGCAGAGCCATGATAGATGTGCAAAAAAGAGAATTAACGATGAGGGTTAATGATCAGACTGTTACATTTAATATTTCAAAATCGATGAAATATCTTTCAAGAGGTAAAGAAGATGAGTGTTTTAGGATGGATGTTATCGAATATTTAAGTGATTGTCATTTCAAATTAACTTATGAAGAGAAAGCTGAAAGAGAAGAATTTAAATATAAGCAAGAAGAGGAGTTATTTGATTATGAAGATTTTTAAGAAGAAGATTTAAAGTATGTTCGTGAAAGTTTTGAATTGTTGGATATGACTGGAAAAGAAATCTTATGGTCCGTCAATTGAAATACCTCCTAAACTTGAGTTAAAAATGCTTACTGATCATTTGAAGTATGTTTTTCTAGGTGAATCCTCAACCTTGCCTGTTATAATTTCCTCTCAATTAACTGAAACAGATGAAGAGAGTTTGCCTGAAATTCTGAAGTAGCACAAGAAAGCCTTTGGATGGACAATTGCCGATATTAAAGGAATCGGTCCTTCAATTTGTATGCACAAAATTCTTATGGAAGATAATAGCAAACCGCGAGTTGATCCCCAAAGGAGATTAAATCCTATCATGAAAGATGTTGTTAAGAAAGAAATTTTAAAGTGGTTGGATGCTGGAATTATCTACCCTATTTCAGATAGTGCATGGGTTAGTCCTATTCATTGTGTTCCTAAGAAAGGAGGAGTAACTATGACTGTTAATGAAAAGAATGAAATGATACCAACAAGACAAGTTACAGGGTGACAAATATGCATTGATTATAGAAAATTAAACCTTGCCACAAGGAAAGATCATTTTCCACTCCCTTTTCTAGATCAAATGTTGGATAGACTGGGTAGGCATAAATACTTTTGTTTTCTGGATGAATATGCTGGTTACCACCAAATTCAAATTGCTCCTGAGGATCAAGATAGAACTACGTTTACCAGTCCTTATGGTACGTTTGCTTTTAGAAGAATGCCCTTTGGTTTATGTAATGCCCCTGCTACATTTCAGAGATGTATGATGGCTATTTTTTGTGATTTAATTGAAAAAGGGATTGAAGGTTTTATGGATGACTTTTTAGTGTTTGGAATTTCATTTGAATCATGTTTAGAACATCTATCTAAAGTTCTAAAATGCTGTGAAGAAACTAATTTGGTCCTTAATTGAGAAAAATACCAATTTATGGTAGCAGGAGGAATTGTTTTGGGACATCGGATTTCAGAAGGTAGATCCTGCAAAAATTCAAGTTATATCTAATTTACCTTGCCCAACCAATGTAAGGTGAATTAGAAATTTTTTAGGACATGCTGGATTCTACAGGCGTTACATCAAAGATTTTTCAAAGATTACAAACCCTTTATGCCATTTACTAGAAAAGGATGCAATTTTTAATTTTGATGATGACTGCCATAAAGCCTTTGAAACATTAAAAGAAAACTTAATCACTGCACCTGTAATAATTTCACCAAATTGGGAAAAACCTTTTAAATTATTGTGTGATGCTGGTGATTATGCTATTGGTGTTGTTTTGGATCAGAAATATGATAAAATTTTCGAAGTAACTTCTTATGCTAGTAAAACTGTTAATGAAGCTCAAATTAATTATACCACTACTGAGAAAGAGTTATTAGCTATAGTTTTGCCTTTGATAAATTTCGATCATATTTAATTGGAACTAAATGTGTTGTGCATACTGATCATTCTGCTATTAAATACTTAATGAAGAAAAATGATGCAAAACTGAGACTTATAAGATGGATTCTTCTTTTGCAAGAATTTGATTTTGAGATAATAGATAAGAAGGGTTTTGATAATCAAATTGCTGATCATTTGTCCAGGCTTGAAATTGAAAAATCTTTCTGTGATACTGAAGAAATTAATGAACATTTTCCTGATGAAAAACTGTTCACTGTTAAAGAATGGAGTGTTCCGTGGTATGCAGACATAGTAAACTTTATTTTTAGTAATATTATACCCTATAGTTTGACATATCATGAAAGAAGAAATTTTTGTCTGATGTTAAGACTTATTTTTGGGATGACCCATTTTTATATAAACAAGGAAAGGATCTTATAAATCGAAGATGTGTACCTTTGGAAGAGACTTATGAAATTATAAAAAAATGTCATGATTCTGATTATGGGGGACATTTTGGAAGTAATAAAACTGCATATAAAATATTACAATCAGAATTTTTTTGGCCTACAACTTTTAAGGATGTGAATGTTTATTTTAAAAACTGTGATAGATGTGAGAGTGCAGGCAATATTTCTAGAAGAAATGAGATGCCCCTCAATTATATGTTGGAAGTTGAAATATTTGATGTTTGGGGATTAAATTTTATGGGACCATTTACACCATCTTTCGGAAATGTTTATATTTTGATAGCAGTATACTACGTTTCCAAATGGATTGAAGCTATTGCTTTACCTTAATGTGATGCTCAAAGTGTTGCAAAGTTTTTAGAAAAGAATATATTTTGCAGATTTGGAATACCAAGAGTAATCATAACTGATGGAGGAAGTCATTTTAGAAATGCAATTATTGGGAAGTTAGCAAAGAAATATCATATTAATCATCACATTGATACTGCTTATCATCCGCAGACAAGTGGTGGATGGGCCCATTCATTGTGATAAAAGCTTATTCTTATGGAGCTATAGATATTCAAGATCCTAAGTCTGGAAAAATATTTAAAGTTAATGGACATAGACTTAAACCATATTTTTTAGTCAATAAATCTAAAACTGATGAGAATTTAATGTTGGGTCACTCAGAATGAGTTTTGGGTATGTCAGGCTGAAGACGTTAAAACATGCGCTTTGTGGAAGGCAACCCATATTTATCGGTTTGTTTTGCTTTATGTTTATTTTGTGTGTTTTGTTTGCTTTGTTTGGTTTGTTTTTATATTTTTAGTTGTAGTAATTTGGAGTTTTTAAACTTAAGTGGAGTTTATTCGACCTTAATTGATGATTTGGAAAAATCAGAATGTGAATTTGGACACTTAGCAGACCTGTACTAAATTGTGCACTGGCGGCTAAGCGCCGACTAGTTGGAGCTTAGGCGCCACAGTTATAAAAAACATGAAAAATGTGAATTGAAAGCCTAGACCATGGGGGAGAAGTTGTGGGAGTTATTTAGGAGATTCTAAATGTGTTTGAGAATATTCTAGCATCTCCCAACTCTATAAAAAGATCCTGACTAAAGGAAAACACTTGCCCCAAGTCCTATTTTCATTTCTGAAGTCTAAGAAGAGAATTTTGAGCACCATGTTTTCCTGGGAGAACGAGATGAAGAAGAAGCAAGATTCTGATAAAATTAAGTTCATTAGTGATAGTGTTAAGGAGTTATTTATTGGATATTTGGTTGTTAGCATTCAAGGTATTGCAGAGATGATTGCAAAAATTGAAGCCCGAGTGACTTCAATGGAAGCAAAACTCAATGATATTACTTTACATCTGGATCACATGGGATGGCAACTCAAGATGCAATTCAATCATTCAAGGTATGTGGAAGAAATAGATAAGGCGATGTTTGTGAAGAACAAATGGATTGAAGAAGATGATATAAGAATGAACAATGATTGCCCGTTCTATCAAATTTATATTCCCGAAGGGTCAAATGAGAATAATAGTGGTCCTGATTATATTCCGCCTAATGGAGAGTGGAACTAAAAGTGTTTTGTTTCTACTTGTTTAGTGTCTTATGTGTTATGTTATTTTTCTTGTGAGTTCATGTTTGGTGTGTTTAATGTTTTTATATATGCCTGATGATGTGATGGGTACATCTTAGAGATGTACACTTATCAGTTTAAGATTATAGTGTCTTGTATTTTGAGAATTTTATCCTTTATGTTTGGATAAAAATTCTATTATTGTATTGAATGTTATGTTTGTTTTAATATAAGTTTGTTTTTGCGAAATTTGGGTGGAATCATTGGTTATTAAATTTTGATTTGCAGTATTAGAAGATTCATGTGGGAAAAAAAATTATTTTGGAGTAATTAAGGGTAATTAACATAGTGATTTAGTGCATATACCTTAATTGTGAATATTTGGGTACTGGCGGCTAAGCATCAAAGTGCCAGCGCTTACACGCCAGATTTCGCGGCTAAGCGCCGATAGTTCGCGCTTAGGCACCAGTTTGCCAAAATTGATTCCCGAAAGTTAAAAACCCGAAAATTGTCATTTTTAACCGCCCCCATATTCTTCAACCTTTGCTTTGTCGCGAAAGAGGAGCCTAGGGTATCATATTTTGGATCATTTAAGAGCCGATATAAACAAAAATTGTTAGATTTGGATTCCTTGAGGTAAGAGCACTACTCCTAAGTAAAATTTTTTGATTTTCACCATGTATTTTGAGTACATTTTGGAAGATCTTAAAATCACTATTCATGGTGAAAATTTGAGGAAAGCTTGATAAATTTCTTGAATTTAGTGAAAATATCTTTTGGAAGATAATTTAGCAAGTTTAGTTTGATTTTGGAATTTATGGTGAATTTTTCGTGAATTTTTAGAGATGGCTCCAAAGTCAAAGCTTGCACGAGAAAATACGAAGTTTGATTCTGACAAATTTGTTAGTTTGAGGGCTGAGGAACGATACGTCGATGCATTGCAATCACGTAAGTTGATTCCTGAGCGAGTGTTTAGTAAGCCAAGAGAGGTTATTGAAGATATGATTGCAAGAAGAAACTGACAAAATTATTGTTGCTTCTCCGTTGTTGTTGTTGTTTCTGTGGTAAGAAAATTTTATGCAAATTTACCTGCTGCAGAGGAAACTCAGGTGATGGTTAGGAGGCATGAGGTAAACTTTTCCTCTGGTGCAATCAATACTTTTTATGGACTACCTCCTAACATGTTTTGTTTTTATTCTAACTATCATCCTTCGAAAGGAGATTTAGATGAGATTATGGAGTTTCTAACTGATGGAAGAGGATTATGGAAAATTACAAATGATAGAAGAGTGAACTTTTCTGCTTCCAAATTGAATGTCATTTCTAAGGAATGACATTATTTTATCTCATCTAAGTTGTTACCTTGAAGTCATACCACTGAAGTGACGAGAGAAAGACTGGTGTTGAACCATTGTATTCAGCATGGGAAGCATATTGATATTGGAAGCATAATTTTTTATTATGTTTTGAACTGTGCTAGATCAACCACGACTGCAGGTATGGGATTTCCTTCCTTGATTCATTCACTATGTGGAAGATCTGGAGTGAAATTTGAAACCCGGGAAGAGGTACTTCAGCCATCGAGACCAATTACCGGTGTAAACGTTAGTGCTTACACCGTACATTCGGATTTTGGTTGGAGAGGAGGATTTGGTAGGGCTTCTATCGCTTCGCTCGCTTCGCTTCAGCTTCTCGTGCTACTACTTCATGTGCTTCGTCATCTACTGATTCACAGATTGGTTTATTAAGAAAGATTTTGAAAAAAGTGAGTCTTACTCGAGAGCATGTGAGAGATATGGATGGTAAGCTGGATAATGTTGAGAGATATATTGTAAAACATGATGAATATGAGGAGAATTATCAGCAATATTTCGATAGACTGATTAGAGGAGATCAGAGTGCAGAGATGCCACCTCATCCATTCTATATACCTTATGTGCCATCCAGAGATTGGAACGAGCGAGATGATGATGATGATGAGGATGAAGAGTAGATGTATGTTGTTTGTTTTAGTTGTTGTATTGATGTGTTGTGTCACTGTGTACTTTATCTAGTATTTTGTTTGATGATTGTGTTGTGATGTGAACCTTGATAGTATGCAGCTTGTAGTTGTACTGTTTACCTGTTATGTCTATTCAGGTATTGTTGTTGTTTTATTGTTGATTTATATGTTGTTGTGTGGTAGTGTGTAATAGTAAATTTTTTTATGTGTATGTTATGTAAGAGTTTTTAGTAGTATGTATTTTTAATTTCAAAAACTGTTAGGAAATTATAAACCACTATTAGAAACTTCTACTTAGGAAAACTACATGTTTAAAATTCTTCAAATTCCACTATCTTCTGTTATCTGTATTAGTGTGTTATTTTAGTTCTGTGTATTTGCTTTGAAAACCTCCACTACTATAGAAGTCTTATGAAATTTTTTACTTTTCTTATTATTATAAAAAAAAAAAGAAAAATGTTTTGAAAAACTAAATTTGATTTCATTTTACTCCTGTATTTAAATTGTTATACTTGCATATTAGGTTATTAAAAATTCCTGCAAGCATGATATGTCAGTTTTTATTTCTCACACATGTATCATTTCTTATGCTTAAATGTTTTATCTTAATTAAAATTTTAATGTTTGGGAGGGATTTTAAAAACAAAGATTTTTAAAAACCTAAAATTTTATTTGATTCTCAAGAATACTTAAAACGAAATCTTATTTTTGATTGAGAACAATTATGTACATAAAGTTATATTAGGGGAACAAAATTTTGAATATAGAAATGAATAAAAGAATTTAGTTAAAATTTATAGTAATCATGAAAAACTTAAAGTTAAAATTTTCTTAATAAAGAGGTGTTAAATAAAGTTAAACTATCTTTAGTAAGAAGTTTTGTATTTTTGGATAAATAGAAGATTTGACTTTTATTCTTCAAAGCTTAAATTTCTTTTATTAAAGTGTAATTTTTAGATACTATTATTATGATTTTTAAGTGAAAGATGTATATCTGATCTTTATTTTAAATGGAAGGATGAAATTCAAAATCATTAAAGGTCTATCCAGATATAGTAATCCTTGCCTTTAAAAAAAAGAAGTGAAAAATATAGTATATGAAAAGGAAGGAGAAGCTTGAGGAATTAAAGGCCTAATCAAAAATTGGTTTCATACCTAAAGTTTAAGATATAAGTTTAGAGAAAATCTAAAGCTTGAAGTTGTAATATAGTAAGTAAAATTATTTTTCAAATAAAGCTTTTTAACTGAGAAAAATAAATGTTTGAATCCTATATTTTGAAAAATCTACAAATATTTCTGAAATAGATAGAGACTTATATTTGTCATTTTCTTTTACTTAAGAACTTTCTAAACATTAAGTTGGTTTTAATTATTGAAATTTTTTCTAAATTGGACTATTCCAGTTCTAGAACAAAATTTTGTTATCTTCCTAAAAAACTCATTACATAATTTGCATGCTAAAATGTTCTATGAGATTAACTATCACTTGAGGAAAAGTAACATTTTAAGTTTGGGGGATTTTGATACACCTAAAATATATAGTATTTTTATGCACATTTTTATACCTATTTTTAATGATATTGCACTTTAATGAAAGGTATTTTGTGTTTTTTCTTACAGGTATGATGAAAATGGATGGTCAAGATGAAATGAGCAAAATTGGATCAAAATTTGGAGCAAAAAAATGAAAAATAAAAAATTTGGCACTAGCGGCTAAGCACCGCTGGGCCGGCGCTTAGCTGCCACAGTTGAAAGTCGAGATTCAAATGGATTTTGTGCCAATTTCAAAAGGGATGGGATGCAACTCTTGGTGGTAACGTCCATAACTTCCTTTGGGAGGCAAGTTTGAATAAAGGGGTGCTTTCCTTGGAAGATACATCGAATTTGGACACATTTTGAAGAGACACCAAGGCACCTTTTGGTTTTCTATTTAAATAGAGTCTTAGGAAAGATTTATAGGAGGCAATTTGAGGAGACTCTTCCACTGCATTTTGTAGAGTACTTCCATTGTTCTTCCACTGCATTTTAAAAGTTTTTATTTAGAGTATGAGTAGAGATTAGAGAGGAGAAGAGGGTCAGAGTGAAGTATTCTTGTTCCCACTTCTTTTCTTTCTTTTAGATTAGTTTTTATTGAAGTCTGAAGTTTGTATTCTGAGTCAACGAAGTTGGGAGAATTGCTCTGAGAAGTAGTTTAGGGAAGAGTCAAAGTTGCAAAGGAACTTCCTTAGTCTTGCGGAGAGGATTTCCAGATAAGTGTTTACTTTTATTTAGTTTATTAATACTTGTTTTCATTTATTATTTTTCTTATCATTGTTTTAAATTTCAAATCAATGTGTTTTTATATTTTCTCAATGTATTCTGAGTAGTTTACTTTATCTTTTTTTCCTTAAATGGAGAAGTAATTAATTTAAAGAGAATTGTGGTGGAAAGTTGACCTCAATTTTGGTGAGGTCTTTTGCTTCTCTCTTTAGTACTTAGGATCTCGCCTTAGGCTTTTCCTTTAACTATTCTTAGAGGACTACAAATGGAACCCACCATTTAGAAATTCAAACTACTTCTTAACTCCCTCCAAACCCACGAGCTTGATTGTAAACCCCTAATCACCTAGAGGGTTGAAATCAAATGTGGAGGTTTAAAGGATGAGTTCCCTATAAGACTTTTTGGCCTTAGGAATACCCTAGATGGCCTGGTATGGTGAGGGTTGACTTGCACATAAACTACACTCTCTCACACATTCTAAGTCCTAAAACCACACTCTCATCCAACTTGACTTCCTGACTCATGTAGGTAATTCATATGGATGGTCCTTAACCCCTAAGCCCCTGGCTAAGAGGGTTAGGAACAACATAGTGAATGCCTCAAAAGAGTCCTCTCATGGCTCATATGGGCTTAATATGATTTCATGGCTCAACCAAAATGATTCCATTCTACTCAAACTTGATCAATCTTTGTTTTTCCAAAATTTTAATTTTTGACCCCCGGGGCCCTACACCCACCAAACCAACCAAATACCCTTGAAATGACCCAAAATTTGCAATAAATTACCCAAGATTCCTCAAAATTAATCCTAAACACTTCCCACCACTCAAATTGACCATATTTTGCCAAAAATACCAAAATTTCCAAAAATACCCCTAAATCCCCCCAAAATTACCAAAATACCCTTTTACCCCAAATATACAGAAATTCTAAAAATTTCTAAAAAAATTCCAAAAAATCCCAAATATTAACAATTTCATTTTGTTCAACTACACCATGGGCCAATTTTTCCAATTTACCCCACTTTTACCAAAATCCCCAATTTGACCCATCTTTTTACCCCAAGTGAACCCAATGTCAAACCAACCCACCCCAATTGACCTCAATTTTGGTACAATTCAATTCTAAACTTCAATTAAATATCCCCAATATCAATTTAGACCAAATCCAAGTCAAATTTGATTGACATTTGGGCCCAATTCCAATTTGGGGCTGAAGGCCCAATTTTGACCCATGACCCAAACCTAGCCCAATTCAACTCCAATTGGTCCCAAATATTTTCTAAAGCCTTCCTAACATCCCCATAAACAAAACACTAACTTGATTTGCCATGATTTGAACCTAAACTCCACCAAAACTAACCCAAGACCAAAATCCCTTAAATTGACCTACGCCCAAACCTAACCCAAATGGGCCCAAATCCCAAAATTAGAGCCCAACCAAAGTTGAAAACTCTTTCTAACACTTCCATAAACATTTTTCAACATTAATTTTACACCAAATTCAACCTTAGCCCAACCTTAGCCCAAGTTAGCCCAATTTGGCCCACTTTCACCCCTTTACAAAAAAAGCCAAAATTCAACCCAATTCTACTCCAAATCACACCACATTGATTCCAAACCATTCATGAAACATCTCTAAACTAAACCCAACATTTATTTGGCAAGCTATTTCACAAAATTTTTCATCCAAAAGTCCATTTTGAAATATAAAGGCCCACCCATTTAAGCCTTTTAAAAAGCCCACTTCCACCAAACCCAAAAGCCCAAAATCCATTCCAAAGCCCACATGAGATTTCCTCTCATCATCCCTTTGATTTAAATCATTTCCTAAGTTTCAAACTCATCATCAAATTATTCTAAATTAAGCCTCAAGCCAATCTCCCCTAAAGTTATCAAAAATTCCAACATCCTTTCTCATGCAAATGAGCTAACTTTTCCCAAAGCCAAATGGAGCCATGAAGCCATGTATAAGCCACATACAAGCCATGAAAGCCACTTTCCACCTCACCAAGCCATTAATGGCAAGAGGAGGGGGTTCTTTCTTAACCCTTTATTAAACCTTTTTAACCTCCTTTATGCTACACTCTAAACCAAGCTTAGCCACCTCACCATGGATAGAGACTTCACCACTCCAATTCAGCTGACCCAAATGATTCCCTAAGCCCAAAACTAGGTCATGGGAGGGTGCACCCAACCCATTTGCATGAGTTCACCAAACCAAGCCTAAAATAGCCCTTTCCCCATACCATTTAAATCAAACCACTTTACACATGTCCAAAGCCAATTGAATTCACCAAATCCCAGTCCTGACCCCACTGGTCAAGATGGTGACCTGACCCTGGCCGGCTAGCCACCACAGCCGTCGGAAAACCACATGGCCGAGAGCTCCATGTGAGCCAAAAAATTCAAAACTCATCTACTGAGCTGTCTCATGGCCAGTGGACACCATAGCTGTTCTTCCCTTGACTTAGGCGGTAAATCCCAACCCTTAATTGCCCCTGGGAAGCCCTCCAGCCAACTCTATTTAAGCACCACCTCCTCTCCGCCAAAAAAGTTGTTGACCAAACCTTACCAAAACTCTGCCAAAATCACTCCATATCCCTCTCCAGACATAGAGAACTTGATCCCCACTGAAATCTAGCCCTAAAGCCCTCTCTGTGAGTCCAATTTTGGAGTTGAAATTCAAGCCCAAAATCAGGACACTTCACCAAGTGAGCCAATCTTCAAATTGATTGACTCTACACCTTCACCAGACCAAGAGGAGAAGTTTCCCAGCAAAAGGCCCCTCACCAGGCCAGCCATTGCTTCCAGCCTCCAAGCTTTGTGATAGTCCTTGATCACTTTTGTACCTAGGCATTTCCCTAGAGCAAGAGACTTCATCTGGAGCTTGCTTGGACTCAATTGAAGGTGACACAACCCTCAGATCGAAGCTTCACTTCTCTGAGCAAAGGTATGAACTCACTCTACCTATTGAGCTCCTGGATATTCTCCATTTAGATTGAGTTGATTTTAATGCACCTTAACCTTATAGATGTGTTCATCTCTTCAAGACGAATCGATAGACTATAAGAACGCAAAAATCCATGGAGAATGCAGTGAGATCTTAAGGTTTTAGTGTGGACGGTCACGATTGTACACCAGTCGGAGACGATGACCAGGAGCCGTTGGATCGCCCGTGTATCGAGCGGACGGTCGAGATCAAGCCGGACAGCGCAGTGGTACGTGAATGGCGGGCCCCATAGAGCTGACTCAGATGGCTGCGTCGAATCACGGAGCGACGCGTGGGCTTTCGATCCGGATGAGAATGAAGCGGCGCCGAGTCGGATATGTAGAAAATTAGGATTTTTTTGGATTTATTTAAATACCAGAACTTCAAAAATTCATGTCATTGCATAGAAAAATCACAAAAATAAAATAAAAATACCCTCTTGCTCAGTGAACACAGGAGAATAATGTGGAAAAGAAATCAAGTTAATTGGATGAGTATTTTATTTTTTATAATTTATTTACTATTTCCAATATTTTGATTCTCTATTTGCATAGACAATTCACCATGGCAAGAGACCATAATGCTTTTGAAGCCTCTGATCTTCGGAACATTCCCTGAATTTTTCAAGGTCAAAGGCCATCTCTGTGAAATGTTTTTGATTTTTCAAGTTCATGTCACTGTTTTAGGAATTCTAATTCAAATAATTAGCATGTTGTAAAATAAATTCTAGGAAAATTTGGTGGTGTTTCTTAGGAACAGGGGACACTATGAAAAATATATTTTGAGTTAATTCATTAATAATAACCCTAATTGGCCTAAACTCTCAAAATTGAATTTGAATTAATTAGGGTTAACCACACACCAAATTGACTTGAACACAATTCTCCATTGCTCTTTAGGGTTAGAGGAACCTTACATAAAATTTTGAAATCAATTGGACTTGATTAACCCTACCAAATGGATTGATTAAGCCTCATAAGAAAAATGGAACTTTAAAATTCATAACTCCAAAAATACTTTTAAAAAATTCACAAAAATGGTTTTGGAGCTTCTCTGATATTAGGGGAGTTCAGGAAAATTAAAATTGAAATTTTTTTAAAAAGTTGATTTTCATAATATTTTAATATTTTAATAATTAAAAAATAATAAAAATCACAAAAATATTAAAAATCATAAAAATATCACATTTTGACTCCTAATCACTTAGGAACAAACCAAATATTTTTCATAAGTCCCTAGGAAAAGATATTGAATTTTAAAGGCTTAATGTAATTTTTAATATTAAAAAATGAATTTTCAACCTTTTTCACTAAAATAATTCTAATAAATCAAAGAAAAATTAGAAAATTATAAAATTTGTTTCTTTGGACTCCTTGAAGACAAAGAAATTTAAGAAAAATATAAAATCAATTTCTCAGTTTTTATTTTATTTTAAAATTAATTGATACTCTAAAACTCAAAATAACTATAATAAATAAAATATAATTCAAAAAATCACAAAAGTTAGTCCAAGTAATCCTCTGGCCATAGGAAACATCCCATAATTTTCTTAGGGACACAAACTTTACCTTGGTCATGTTGTTGAATTTTCTTTGAAAACCCCTATTTTCTACTAAAAATAATTATGTAAATAAATTAAAGTCAGAAAAATCACATTTTCTCCTCTAATGTCTTAATTGACATATGAATGAAGTGACATAAAAATTTCAAATTCATTTGAGTTCAATTTAGTGATTTATGAAATAAATAAGCCGAAAAGGGCATAAAGGTAATTAAAGAATTTTAACCCTTAATTAAATCTTTAGGTTTAATCAAAATGGAGGGTAAAATATTTGATTTTAATTTTCTCTTGGATGATTGAAACTTAGGGAAATTAAAAGGGTAAAAATCCATTAAACACTTTGAAAATTTCAAAATGAAACTCTAATTAATTAAATAATTTAAATTTTGGAATGAATATATTTAAAATTTAGATTATTAAAATAGGGATATTATTAAGAGGATATTTTTTCTTTAATTTAAAAAAATCCCTAAATAAGTCACTTCAATAACATTTAGTTCTTAATTAAAAATTAAATTAATAATACAAACTAAATAAATTAAAAATTAATAGAAGATAACCCTTAAATGAATTAAAGCTTAAAATGTTAAATGGTCCAACAATTAAAATCAAATTTAAAATCTTGGAGTTAAATTAAATTAAATTAAATTAAGTCAAGTCAAAGTTTAAATAAAATTAAATTAACACCTTAACAATTAAATTAAATTAAATTTAAAATATTGAAACTAAAATTAAATTAAGTTAAATTAAATTAAATTAAATTAAAAATTAATTTAAATTAAATTAAATTAAAATTAAATTAAATTAAATTAAATTAAATTAACATCATTTAGCAACAAAACTAACTGAAATCATTAAGAGTTAAATCAAAACATATGAAAGATTTCAACACCTTTTTCAATATAAGTAAATCTAAAACATAAGAAGTTAATCTAAAATATAATATCACTTAAAGTGTAAAGATTTAAATTAAAATCTAAAATAATTCGAACACTATTCCAAACTTAAAATTATTAATTAAAACCTCATAATTAAATTAAATCACTTTAAACCATTAACTCAAACTTTAAATTAAGAATGATTAAAATTCTCAACAAACCAACTTACCCTTAAAGGCTTTAATTATTATAACTCTTAAATAGAGTATTAAGTGAGATGTCACTTCATTCATCAGGTAATCAAATACCCAAGTTCACTGAGCGAGAGACAAAGTTTAACTAAACTCCTAGATGATTAATTCACCTGTGCAGCTAAATTTACTTGGACTCAAAATGATCTCGGAAATATTGAAAAAGTTGTTTAGGACTCGTCCTAAGCACTTTCTCAATATGATGAGTTATTTTAGAAGAAAAATTGAATTTAATTGTTCTTTGATGAAGAAAATCATCCTTAAACAAAACACAAGAACCTAGACGTCATAGGAGATGACTAGCAATAGGATTAGGAATTTGGTAGACAACCAAAACCCTTCCCTTAGCTTTACCTAGGTACTTGTTGAAATATTTAAATGCCTTAACATGTGTTTTAAGTGCAGCTTGGGATGACGGGAAGACCCTCCAGGTTCACTTTTATTTTAATGCAATTTACTTTATTAAAATTTACTTACATGCACTGTACTTTACTTTTTCTTGTATGCTAAAAAAGATTGTTGCATGAAAATTGATACCTTCTAGGATAGCCATAAAACTGAAACCAAAACTAAATTAAAAGTCACCACAAGATAACATTCACCGCCACAACATTCCAAAATATAAAACAACTCAAAATTTAATCACAAACAGAATAACAAAACTACAATTGCAACTAAATTAAAACGTCTCGTTGAATGATCGGGAATACCTCGAATGATGTAACCCACGTGTTGCTAACAGGATTTCCCACGGTCTAAATGAAAGTGTGGAACTCATTCAATTGAGTTTAGCAAATTCATCTGGACTAAGTGAATTTGATGAAAATAACAGTGTCGGGATGACGGAACCGTGGGATCTTAATCGGTTCTGTTTAAATAACTTTAAGATTTGTTTTAATTAAAATATTAAAAATATTAGGATTTTAAGATTTATAAACCAAAACACTTTTCTCATCTCCTCATTTTCACCTTCTAAAACTAAACCTGTGCAACAACAAGAAGCTCGGAGCAAGGTGGGCAGCACGGCCATCATCATCAGTAAAACTTGAATCTACTTCAGCGAAACCTTTCCTAGTTTTAAACAACAAAGCCATAGGATTTCGAGGTAGTTTGCTTAGTACAACATAAATCCTCAATTTTTTGTTAGGCATTTGTAAAATCATGTTATGCAAATTAAGCCCTAACCGGTCTTAGGGCTCCGAGGTAGTCACTTGATACGACATAAACCCTCACATCTTCGAGGCTATTTGTGTGATTATATCATATAAATATAAGTCCTAAGCAATAAAAATTGGCAGAATTGCAACATTAAATAATTTTCTTAAACTCGAAGCCAAATAATAGGATAGTTTGGGAAGTTGTCAAAATTCTTCTTGGATCCTCAACTTCTCCTACTTCTCTTCCCTTGAATTCCCAAAATAAATTGTCCTAAATTTGATCCATTCCCTATTGAAATTCCAAAATCTAATTGTTTGAAAACCTTAAACTTTGGAATTCTTGAGAGCAAAACCACTAATCATTATCGAGAGTTTTCTTAAATGATTCCCGTCATTTAAGATGTAATTAACTATAGGAGCTTGCCCTTATAAGGAACATTAAGAACCCAGGTAATATAAACCCTGTTTAATTCCTTTATATTAAGCAAGGGAACTTATCGGCTTATAAAATTGTTTCGCAGACCAAACATATGTCACAAATCTTCTAGTTTATTTAATCTAGCCCCATCATCAAGCAGTGTGTCTATTCCTCGGGATAGATACACAGTTTGTGATACGGTACTCATTTATATAAACTATTTGGGATGTGAGATCGTTTTGATTTCATATCTTAAAATTTTCAAAAGTTATTTTCAAAATCAAATACTACTTTCTAAATTATATACATATATTTAGATTAATTTTAAAATCTAATAAAATTTGCCGACGACTTCTGTAGGCGACACCCTTTTCAAAATAAAACACATAACCCAAAAATAAGCCGTACAATTTCTGGCGATTCCGCTGGGAAATAGTTCCTCTCTCCATTTTGATCAGATGGTTTTGCTTTCATAAATCGGTAGTGTATCCATGTCCCTAGTGGAGGAAACTACCATTCTTTCGTTGGAATACCCCGTTCATTTCTGTCTTGAACGAGTATAGCCAACTCCTCTCGGATTTAGGAGCCACTGTTTAGACACCCCAAAACAGAGAGGTTCCGAGATCTTTTTACCTCTTTTTTGAGGTGGGGTGGACCCCCAATAGGTGTTAGTTTAGGAGCGGTCCTTCGAGTTGAGAAGTCTTGCATAAGACTTTCGCTTCATTTCTAATTCTAAATCGGGCCCTTTACCTTTTCTATAACATTTTCCCTTTTATTGTTTTGTTTCTAACAAATGAACCCGTTAATAAACAACCTTCTAATAAACAATTTCTTATAAAAATCACAAATACACTAAGATAAATGAAAATGTGTTCGGACTCTTTCTTTTTCATCCTAAACTTTTCGACGAATGGAAGTATAATTCGGGACTGACATTCAGAATTTGCCCTGTAGAAAATGACTGCGCCAAAGTTAATTTTCTCCTTCACCAATGGAATGGACTTCGCCGTTTACAAGGATGAGCTACCCGACAATGGAATCATCTGTTTCAAACAAGGATTCGACAACACAGATTTTAAGATCACTGACTTCACTCTCTTCGCACTAATAGATAAAGTGTCGGAAACTGAGAAACCCCAGATTGACTTCAACTTGAAATCGACTCAAGAAATCCCTCCCCTGCAAAGGGTTCCAGCTGAAAGGAGTACTACTTTTCGTAGGAGGACTGTTGTCTCTACGCTCACCGGTGTAGTCATCTCTGCACCTACCCCGACTTCTGCCAAACTGAAGGGGAATAAAATCCAAGTCTGTGATGAGCCTGTCACTGTGGAGGGTACAGATTTTGCTTCGATACCATCTATTTTCAAAATTGGGTCCAGTTCGAGAGTTGCACCCCTAACTCGAACTCAAAGAAGGAATAGGAGTAGAAAGATAGCCCGGGTTGAAAAGGCCAGAGCCGCTGAAATTGCTTTCCTGGAAGAGATCCCTGAACTGTCTGAGTATACACCTCTATTGAAAGGGAGCAGGTTTCACCCTCTCTCTGCCGCATCAAATGAAGAGGATGTCCGAAGGATCGCAACTACATTACCCCGACCAGCGTACTACAGCAATTACAAAAGGAAAAGGGATAAGACTACGCCATTTGGTCTACTGCAAGCTGTGATAGAAAGATTAACAAAGAAAGAAAGATGCCCTGTGTCAGAAATCTTAAGAAGGATGGGGCGGGTGCCAGCTAAATCCCACCTCGGACAGCGAATAAAGCCTGTTGCTGCCATAGAGAAACAAAAGAAGAAGATAAAAGCCAGTTCACCCGTTGTTGTATCGGGTCTGCAAATTAGGGAGGATAGCACCTTCCAGCATATAGCCGACAGACCATCCAGTCCTAAGCTTCCGGCTGTAAGAAGGATGGTATGGCGACCTACTACTGGTGAGCTACGACCAAAACAATGTTCTGAGAAGAAAAGTCTCGTCAGGAGACTTGAATCAGAAGAAAGTGCTACTGTAATAAAGGGGACTCCCGGAAAGGAAGTTCAACAACAGTCACGTGACAACCGTTAGACCGTGCGGAAAAGGCCACTAGAAGATGCCATGGACAAGTTAAGGACCGACATCCGACGGTTAACAAAAGAAAGAGAAGAAAAACTAGAAGATGAAGTTGATTCATCAGAATTTATGAATGACGAGTATGCTGAAATCAACATGGTTGAGACGCGAGCATCATCAGCTTCACAAGGAGCTCCAGCAGCTGCAGAAAGAGATGAACCAGAAGTGATGAGAGAACGACTTCAAGAGAATGATGATACAATTTCCCAGATAGCAAAGAGGATAGAAGAGATGGCTGCCGCTTTAGCCACTCTCCAGAGTCAGGTTCAGCCTCAGAAAGAAACACCCCTAGAAATTATGCAGATTGTAGATGGAGGAAAAGAGATCACATCTGTCAACGAAGACGAACAACCAAAGAAAGATCCTGCACGGAGCATGATTCCCAAAAAGGACATTAAAAACATGGTAGAACAGCAGGTGCGAGAAGCCCTAGCATAATATAAGAGTGGAGCATCTATTCAGACAGGTAGACCTTAGCCCGAAGAGTTTGATGCACTCCACCTCTGTTTAAGACCTTTGTTTAAGACTTTTGATGGAACGGGAAACCCCCGGCAGCATGTTACACATTTTTATGCTAGTTGCTGCAATGCCGGTGGGAGTGACGCTTTACTCTTCCGTCAGTTCGTCAGCAGTTTGTCAGGGATCGCCTTCGACTGGTACGCAGAATTGCCAAATGGTTCAGTTAAGACCTTTGTAGAGTTAGAAAACCTTTTCATTAAGCAGTTTGCCGGGGCTCGACACCGCATCACCATCGGTGATCTAGTGGTGGAGTACTAGAAACCGAACAAGACTTTAGTGGATTACATACTTCGATGGAAAAATTTAAGCATGAAGTGTGAACCACAGCTTCAAGAACAACATGCAGTTGGCATATTGCTTAAAAGCATCCACGTCCCGATAGCACTTCTCCTTAAAGGATTTACAATTAAGACTTTCAAGAAGTTGCTTAGCAAGACCGGGAGCTTACAAGAGGAAGCAAAGCAGCTAAGTTTCGTGGACAAGACCGATAAACAGAAACCAGTGAAAACATTCGAAATGAAGTCTGGAATCGTCGCGACAGTAGATAAGGGCAAGCAGCCAGAACGGCCACAGCCTAGCTATCAACCACCGCAACCGATCTATCAGTAACCTGAGCAGGACTATCAACAGCATCGACCGAGCTATCAGTCGCCTCAGCATTATGAACTACCACCTCGTCCACAGCGTACCCTGAAAGATTTGCTGAATAGAGAATATCCATTCAAAACTAAAGCAATAGCGAAGATGTTCCGCAGTTTAATGAAGACACCAGATTTTCAGCTATCAGAGCCCAAGAGGCCGGAGGAAGTCAATAAGAAAGATCATCCAAACCATTGCCCTTACCACTAGATGCTCGGCACAAGATAGAGGATTGCATCACTTTCAAGAGTTGGCTTGATGACAATCTCCGGAAAGGGAACATAACGATCCCGAAGGAATACATGAAGGAACCCCAAAAAGGAGGTTCCGTCAATGTTATTTCAATGGATCCCATTGTTCTGATAGACCCGTACACGACTGATGATGGATGGAGTACAATCTGGACAAAATCATTGAAGAAAATTTTGGATCATATCCAGATGGCTTCGGTGCTCGTTTCGACTCAGAGTTTGAAGCCTGTCGAGCCGGCACTATCACTTGCGATTGAAGAACCACCCCAGAAGGAGGAGAAGATCGTGGAATAGAAGAAGACTGAGACTCCAAAGGGTAGTGTTGACCACATTTTTGATGAGGTCTTCTCTTCTTCTTTTTAGTACTTAGGATCTAGCCTTAGGCTTTTCCTTTGACTATCTTAGAGGACTAGAATTGGGACCCACCACTTAGAAATTCAAACCACTTCTTAACTCCCCGCAAACTCCACAAACTTGACTATAGACCCCTAATCACCTAGAGGGTTGAAATCAGATGTGGAAGTTTAAAGGATGGGTTCCTATAGGACTCTTTGGCCTTAGGACCGCCCAGGTGGCCCGGTGTCAGTGAAGGGGCTGACTTACACACACACTACATTTATACACTACACTTTCACACACCTATACTCAACTTGACCTCCTGACTCATGTAGGTGATTCACATGGGTGGTCCTTAACCCCTAAGCCCTTGGCTAAGAGGGTTAGGAACAACATAGTGGATGCCTCAAATGAGTCCCTTCATGGCTCATGTGGGCTTGATATGGCTTCATGGCTCAACCAAAATGATTTCATTCCACTTATATTCACCCAATCTTCAATTTTTCAAATTTTCAATTTTTCAAATTTTCAATTTTTCAAATTTTCAATTTTTCAAATTTTCAATTTTTCAAATTTTCAATTTTTGACCCCCGGGACCCTACACCCGCCTAACCTACCCAAAACCCTTGAAATCTTCCAAAATTCCCAAATCACCCAAAATTCCTCAAAATCAGTTCCAAACATTTCCACATTACTCAAATTGACCATCCATACCCAAAAATATCAAAAATTCCAAAAAAACCTCCCAATACCCTCCAAATACCCAAAATACCCCCCTTGACCCAAAAATCCAGAAATTCAGAAAATTCCCAGAAAATTCCAGAAAACCCGAAATATTCCCAATTTCATTTTGTTCAACTACACTATGGGCCAATTTTGTCAATTTACCCTACTTTTGTGAAAACCACCAATTTGGCCCATTTTAACCCTAAGTGAACCCAATGTCAAACCAAGCCTACCCAATTGACCCAAATTCTGGTCCAATTCAATTCTAAACTTCAATTCAACATTCCCAACACCAATCTAGACCAAATCCAAGTCTAATTTGATTGACAATTGGATCCAATTTCACTTTTGGCCTTAACGCCCAATTTGGACCCATGACCCAAACCTAACCCAAACTCACCCAATTCAACTCCAATTAACCCCAAATCTTTTCTAAACCTTCCTTAGCATCCACACAAACAAAACACTAACATGATTTGCCCAACATTTAGACCCAAACCCTACTCAAATTCAACCCAAAGTTAAAAGGCCCAATTTTGACCTAAACCCAAACCTAACCCAAATGAGCCCAAACCCCAAAATCAAAGCCCAACCAAAGTCAAAACCTCTTTAAAACACTCCCATAAACATTTCCCAACATTAATTTTACATCAATTTCAACCCTAGCCCAACATTGGCCCAAATTAACCCAATTTGACCTATATTGGCCCATTCACCAAAGAAGCCCAAATTCAACCCAATTCAAACCCAAATCACTTCCAACTTACTTCAAATCACTCATGACACATCCATGAGCTAAACCCAACATTTTTTTGGCCCAATCCTTCACAAAATTCCCATCCATAAATTTATTTTCAAACCAAAAGCCCACTTTCTTAAACCTTCCTAAAAGCCCAAACTTCATGCTAAAGCCCATATGACACATTCTTTTCATCACTCCATTATTGAAATTATCCCTAAAGCCTAAATCAATAATCAAATCATTCCAAATTAGGCTTTATCCAAATTCCATCAAAAGTACCCAATATCCTTAAAAAACCATTTTCATGAAACCAAGCCAACTTTTTCCAAAGCCAAATAGAGCCATGAAGCCACTCTTAAGCCACATGTAAGCCATGTGAGTTGCTCACATGTGACCTAACCACATTTGGCAAAAGGAGGGCCCCCTTTCCTAATCCTTCTTAAACCCTTTTTTACCTTAAGCATGTCACACACTAAACCATGCTTAGCCACCTCATCATGGATGGAGACCACACCATTTTCTCTTGGCTGACCCAAGTGATCATTTTCAGCCCAAAACCAGGCCTTGGGTGGTGAACCTAGCCCAAAATCATGGGTTGACTCATTTGAACCCAAAATAGTCTTCCTCCCATTCCATTTCAATCCAAGCTCTTTACACATGACATTGGCCAATTCTATCGCACTAAACCCCATCCCCGACCCACCCGAACTTGAGGGTGACCATTGCCGTCGGCCACCGCCCGGATCGCCGAGAAAACACCATGATCGAGACCTCGGGAGAAGCCAAAAATTTCAATTCTCCCTTGCTGACGTGTCTCAACCCAAATGGACAGCATAGCTCTTCTTCTCTTGCCAAGAGCAACTGATCCCAAGCCCTAACTCTCCCTGGGAGGCCCTCCACCCTCTCCTATTTAAACACCACCCCCTCTCGGCCATGAGGGGTGCCGAACCAGACCTTACTGAAATCCTGCCAAAATTGTTCCGGAACACTCTCCATACTTAGAGCGAGCTTGATCCCCAGAGTGACAATTTGCCCTAATCCCCACCAACGAGCCCAATTTCTCAGCCAAAATTCCACCCAAAACCAGGACACTTCTCCACAGTGGATTAATCCCCAAATTGATTGGTCCTACACCTTCACCAGACCAAGAGAAGGAGTCCATCAGGAAAAGCCCCCTCTCCAGGCCACCCAGTTGCTCCAGCCTCCAAGCTTTGTGATCGGTTGTGGTCGAAATCATACCTAGGCGATTCACTAGACCAGGAGACTTCATCTGGAGCTTGCTGGGATCCAATCGAAGGTGACACAACCCTCAGATTGAAGCCACACTTCTCTGAGCAAAGGTATGAGCTAATTCTTCATTCCGAGCTTCTGGAGATTCTCTATTTCAAATGCTTTAATTTCAATGCATGATCACCGTATAGATGTATTCGTCTCTTCAAGACGAATCCATAGAGCATAAGAACACGAAAATCCATTGAGTATTGAGTGAGATATTAGGGATTTAGTGTGGACGGCTCTCGGGTGAGGACGCTTGGGGATGATGAACGGATGCCGTTCATTTAATACACGCGCGGACGGACGGTTCAGATGGCGTCGGACCAGGAGATGGTACATGAACCGCGGGCCGCGTGGCGCTGAGTCGGAAGGCGGCGTCGAATGGGAGCGCGCCGCGTGGCCGTTCGGAGATGCCGAGGATGACGGGGCGCCGCGTGGATAAGTAGGAAATTAGGTTATTTTTCCTATTTATTTAATTCCCTAAACTTCAAAAATCCATAACTTTGTGTAGGAAAATCAGAAAAATAAAATAAAAATACCCTCTTGCTCAGTGAACAGAGGAGAATAATATGGAAAAGAAATCATTTAATTTCATCAAGTATTTTATTTTTAATAATTTATTTACCCTCTGCATTATTTTAATCCTCCATGCATATAGAAAATTCACCATGGCATGAGACCATAGGGCTTTTGAAGCCTCTGAATTTGGGAACATTCCCTGAATTTTCCAAAGTCAGAGGCCATCTCTATGAAAAGTTATTGATTTTTCAAATTCATGTTACTGTTTTGAGTATTTTAATTCCAATAATTACCATGTTGTGAAATAAATTCTAGGAAAATTTGGTGATGTCTTTTATGACCAGAGGACCCTAGGAAAAATAGGTTTTGAGTTCATTCATTTAAAATAACCCTAATTGGCTTAAACACCCAAAATAGATCTCTAATTAATTAGAGTTAACCATACATCAAATTGACTTGAAATCAATCCTCCACAGACTTTTAGGATCAGAGGAGCTCACAATAAAAATTTGAGGTCAATTGGACTTGGTTAGCCCTACTAAATGGGTTGATCAAGCCATTTAGTCAATTTGAACTTTAAAAATTCAGAACTTTCAAAATACCTTTTAAAAATTCACCAAATTGGTTTTGGAGCCTCTCTGATATCAGGGGAATTTAAGAAAATTAAAATTGCAATTTTCTAAAAAAGTTGATTTTTTAATATTATTTTAATATTTTAATAATTAAAAAATAATAAAAATCACAAAAATAATAAAATTCACCAAAATGTCACATTTTGAATTTTAATCACTTAGGAACAAACCCCATATTTTTCTTAGGTCTATTGAATGAGATATTAAATTTTAAAGCCCTAGGGTAATTTTAAAATTAAAAAAAATGTATTTTCTAGCATTTTCACTAAAATAATTATAATAAATTAAAGAAAAATCAGAAAATTGTAAAAATTGATTCTCTGATTTCCTTGATATCAGAGAGATTTTTGAAAAATATAAATTTCATTTTTCAACCTTTAATTTATTCTTAAATTAATTAATACTCCAAAACTTAAAACAATTATAATAAAAATAATATAATTCAAAAAATTACCAAAATTGGACCAAGTGGTCCTCTAGTCATTAAGAATGTCCCATAATTTTCTTAAGGACAGAAACTTTCCCTTGGTCATCTTATTAAATTTTCCTTGGAAATCCCTATTTTCCACCAAAAATAATTACATAAATAAATTAAATACAGAAAAATCACATTTTCTCCTCTCATGTCTTTATTGGCATATGAGTGAAGTCACATAAAAATTTCAAGTTCATTTAAGCTCAATTTAGTGAGTTATGAAATTATTAAGCTTGAAGGGCAAAATGGTAATTAAAATTTTTAACCCTTAATTAAAACTTTAGGTTTAATAAAATTAAAGAGTAAAATATTTGATCTTAATCTGATTTGGATGATTGAAATTTAAATAATTAAAGGGTAGAAACCTATTAAACAATTTAAAAATAATTAAAATAAACCTTAATCAAAAAATTAATTAAATTTGGAAGAACAATAAAATTGGAATTATTAAAATAGGGATATTATTAGGAAGAAATTTATTCTTTAATTTAAAAATCCCTAAATTAATCATCTCAATAATATTTAATTCCTAATTAAAATGATAATTCAAATTTAAGTTTTAAAATGTTAAAAGACTTAATCATTAAATTAAATTAAAAGTTAAATTATTAAACTCTTTTGAATTTTCAATTAAATTAAAATTAAAAAATAAAATTAAATAAAAGATTAAATTAAATTAAATCAAACAAATTAAATTAATTTAAATTAAATTAAATCAAATAAATTAAATTAAATTAAACAAATTAAATTAAATTGAATTAAATTTAATTAAAATTAAATGAAATTAATTAAATAAAAATTAAATTAATTAAAAAATAAATAATTAAATTAAATTAAATTAAATTAAATTAAATCATTTTAAATTAATTTAAATTAAATTAAATTAAATTAAATTTAAAAAAAATAATAAAATCAAGTTAAAATTAAAATTAATTTAAATTAAATAAATTAAATTTAAATTGAACCTAAACCAAATTAAATTAAATTGAAGTTAAATTAAATTGAATTAAATAATATCACCTAAGACATAAAGAAATTAAATATAAAGCAACTTGAACACTATTCCAAATTTAAACCCTTTAACTGAAGTTAAACTAAATCACAAACCATTTGAACACCAATTTGCCCTCGAAAACTTTTATAACTCCTAAATAGAATATTAAATGAAATGTTACTCCAGTTATAGGATATTCAAATGTCCTAGTTCACTGAGTAAGATAACAACAAAACTAGAATTCCCGGACGATTACTTCATTTGTATAATTAAATTCATTTGGACTTAAAATAATTCTAGCAATATTGAAAAGATGTTTGAGATTCTTCTTAAACACTTTCTCAATATGATAGGATGTTTACAAGAACAACTGAACTTAATTATTCTTTGATGAAGAAAATCGTCCTTAAACCAAAATACAAGAACCTAGACGTCATAGGAAATGACTAGCTATAGGATTAGGAATTTAGTAGAAAACCATAACCCTTCCCTTAGCTTTACCTAGGAACTTGCTTAAATATTCTAAATTGTGTTTTAAGTGCAGCTTGGGATGACGGGAAGACCCTCCTGGTACGCTTTTATTTTATTGCAATTTACCTTATTGTAATTTATTTAATCGCATCGCATTTACTTTTCTTGCATGATAAACAATTGTTGCATGAAAACCCACACCTTTAGGATAGTCCCTAAAACTGAAACCAAAACTAAATTAAAAGTCATTGCAAGATAAAATTCACCGCCACAACATTTTAAAATATAAAACAACTCAAAATTTAATCACAAACGAACACAAAACTACAATTACAACTAAATTAAAACGTCCCGTTGGATGATCGGGAATACCTCGGATGATGTAACCTACGTGTTGCTAACGGGATTTCCCACGGTCTAAATGAAAGTGTGGAACTCATTTAGTTGAGTTTAGCAAATTCATCTGGACTAAGTGAATCCGATAAAAATAACGATGCCGGAAGGATGGAACCGTGGGATCTTAACCGGTGTCGTTATAATCAACTTTAAGATTTGTTTTAAATAAAACATAAAAAACACTTGGAAGTTAAGATTTTCTCTAAACCTCTGCAACAACAAGGAGTTCGGAGCATAGTGGGCAGCATGGCCATCGTCATCAGCAAAACCTGAGTCTACTCCAGCAAAACTTTCTTAGAATTAAATAACTAAGCCATAGGACTTCGAGGTAATTTGCCTAGTGCAACATAAATCCTCAACCTTTCGTTAGGCATTTGCATTGCAAATTAAATCCTAACCGGTCTTAGGATTTCGAGGTAGTCATCCGATACGACACAAACCCTCACATCTTCGAGGCTATTTGTATGATTTTATCATACAAATATAAGTCCTAATTAATTAAAATTGGCAAGATCAAAACATTAAGTAAATATTAGGACTTTCCTAAATCCAAGCCAAACAATAGGATAGACGGGGAATTACCGAAGTTCGCTTCGAATCTGTGATTTCTCCTACTTTTCTTCCTTTGAATTCCCAAAATAAAATCTTCCAAATTTGATCCATTCCCCATTGAAATTCTAAAACTCAAATCCTTTGAAGAACTTAAACTTTGAAATTCTTGAGAGCGAATTATTGATTATTATCGAGAGTTTTCTTAGGTGATTCCCGTCACTTAAGATGTAATTAACTATAGGGGCTTGCCCTTATAGGGAATTTTAAGAACCTGTGTAATATAAACCCCGTTTAATGCTTTCATATTAAGCTGTGGAATTTGTCGGCTTATAAAATTGGTTCGCAGACCAAACGGATGTCACAAATCTTCTAGTTTATTTAATCGAGCCCCATCATCAAGTAGTGTGTCTATTCTTCGAGATAGATACATAACTTGTGATGTGGCATTCATTTATATAAACTATTCGGGATGTGAGATCAGTTTGATTTCATATCTTAAAATTTTCAAACTTAAAATTATTTTCAAAAAAATCAAATACTACTTTTCAAATTATTTATTTAAATTAAATTAAAAATTCGTCGACAATTTCTGTAGGCGACCCCTATTCAAAATACAACACAACCTAAAAAAAAATAAGCCGTACAACTTCTGGCGACTCCGCTGGGGATGATTCCTCTCTCCATTTTAATCAGACAATTCTGCTTTCAATCGGTAGTGTATCCATGTCCCTTGTAGATCGAACTACCCTTCTTTCCGTTGGAATACTATGTTCATTTCTACCTTGAACAAGTATAGCCAACATTCTCTCGGATTTAGGAGCCACTGTTTAGACACCCCTAAACAGAGAGGTTCCGAGATCCTTTACCTCATTTCTGAGGTGGGGTGGGCCCCCAATAGGTATTAGTTTAGGAGTGATCCTTCGAGTCGAGAAGTCTTGCATAAGACTTTCTTTTCCTTTCCAACTCTGAATCAGATTCATTACCTTCTCTACACCTTTGAACATTTCGTTCTAAATAAACAAACCCTCTAATGAATGATTCTTTTAACAAATAACTCCTTCTTATAAATACATGAACAAGAATGATTTCGAACTCTTTTCGATTCCTTTCTTTTCGTCCTGATGAGAAGAAGCATAACTTGGGACTGACAATCAGAATTTACCTTGCAGAAATGGAAGCCCCAAAGCTGATTTTCTCCTTCACCAATGGACTGGACTTCGCTGTTTACAAGGATGAGCTGCCCGACAATGGGATCATCCAATTTGGACAAGGATTCGAGAACACGAATGTCAAGATCACCGACGTTTCCCTTTTCGCATTGACAAACAAAGTATCTGAAACTGAGAAGCCGTTAATCGAGATCAACCTTAGGTCAACTCAAGAGTTTCCTCCCCAGCAAAAGATTCCAACTAAGAGGATTACTGCTGTCCATAGAAGGACTGTTGTTGCTACCCCCACTGGTCTGGTTGTCTCTGCACCTACCCCGGCTTCTGCCAAATTCAAGGGGAAGGAAATCCGGAACTATGGTGAACTCCGTTACATTGGAGGGTACGGACCTTCTCGTGAGACCTTCGTTTTTAAATCGGGTCCAAATCTCGAAAATTCCATCACTAACACAGACCCAAAGAAGGAACAGAAGTAGGAAGATTGCCAGGAAGGCCAGAGCTGCTGGAGTCACTTTCTTAGAAGAAATCCCTGAGTACACACCACTACCTGAATACATACCATTGCCTGAAGATACACCCATTTTGGAAGGAAGTAGATTCCACCCCTTTCCGCCGCAGTCGACGAGGAAAATGTCCGCGAGATTGTTTCTACATTAACTTAACCAAAGCATACTACAACGACGCGAGAAAGAAAAGGGCTAGGATCACGCCATTTGCCCGACTACAGACTGTGATCGAGAAGCTAGCAAAGAAAGAAAAATGCCCAGTCTCAGAGATTCTAAGAAGGATAGGGCGGGTGCCAGTTAAATCCCGTCTTGGGCCACAAGTAGAACCTGTCATAGTTACAGAAAAGCCAAATAAAAGGATGAAGGCTAGTCCGTCTATCGTTGTTTCAGGGTTGTAGATTAGGGAGGATACCACCTTCCAGGCATTTGGGCCGACGGACCATCCGGTCCTAGACCTTCGCCGCTAGAAGGATGGTATGGCGTCCCACCACCTGGACGCTAAGATTGAAACAACGGCTCGAGAAGAAAGTCTCGTCGGGAGACTCGAATCGAAGAAAGCGCCACCGCAAGAAAGGGGACTCGTGAGAAGGGAACCCTACAGCTATCACACGACAACTGCGAGGACGCACAGAAAAGACCGCTAGAGGACGCTATGGAAAAGTTGAGGACTGATATTCGACGACTAGCAAAAGAAAGAGAAGAGAAATTTAGAGACGAGATTGATTCATCGGAATTCATGGACGATGAGTATGCAGAAATCAACATGGTCAAAACACGAGCTTCGTCAGCTTCACAAGGTGCTCCTGCAGCCACAGAAAGAGAGGAGCCGGAAGTGATGAGAAGGCAACTTCAAGAGAAAGACGATACGATCGCCTAAATGGCGAAGAGAATGGAAGAGATGGCTGTAGCCCTAGCCACTCTCCAGAGTCAAATGCAACCCCAAAGAGAGACGCCCCCAGAGGTCATTCACATTGTGGACGGAGGAAAGGAGATTACATCCGTCAACGGGGATGATCGACTAAAGAAAGATACAACACAAAGTATGATTCCGAAAAGATATCAAGAGCTTGGTGGAACAGCAGGTGCGAGAAGCCTTAGCACAATCAAAGAGCGGGACATCCATTCGAACGGGTAGACCTTACCCGGAAGAATTTGACGTTGTCCAGTACCCAAAAGGCTTCGTACCACCTCTGTTCAGGACCTTTGATGGAACCGGGAACCCCCGACGAGCATGTTGCACACTTTCGTGCCGGCTGTTGCAATGCCGGCGGAGCAATGCATTACTCTTCCGACGGCTCGTCGGCAGCTCGTCGGGGATCGCCTTTGATTGGTATGCGAATTACCAAATGGTTCGGCGAAGACGTTCTCGAACTAGAAAACCTCTTCATCAAGCAATTCGCCGGAGCTCAGCACCGCATCACTATAGGTGATTTAGTGGTAGAGAAGCAGAAGCCGAACGAAACTTTGGTAGATTACATACTTCGATGGAGAAATCTAAGTATGAAGTGTGAACCACAACTACAAGAACAGACATGCGGCTCGGCATCTTACTTAAAAGCATTCATGGCTCGATAAGCACTTCTCCTCAAGTGATTTACCATTAAGACTTTCGAGAAGTTGTTAAGCAAGGCCTGAAGCCTGCAAGAGGAGGCGAAGCAATTAAGTTTCGCCGACAAGACAGACAAGCAAAAGCCTGTGAAGACTTTTGAAAAGAAATCCAAGATCGTTGCAGCAGTCGACAAAGGCAAGCAACCGATACAAATATCGTCCGAACGGCCGCAGCAACCTCAACAAAATTATCAACAACCTCGACCCAGCTATCAGTCATCTCCACAGTATGAACAACCGCCTCGTCCGCAACATACATTAAGGGAGTTTCTGAGCAGGGAATATCCATTCAAAAATGAGGCAGTACCAAAAATGTTCCGTAGTCTGATGAAGACTCCAGATTTCCAGCCGCCGCAGCCTAAGAGACCGAAGAAGTTAACAAGAAAGGTGATCCCAACTATTGCCCTTACCACCGGATGCTTGGGCCCAAGATAGAAGATTGCATTACCTTCAAAAGTTGGCTCAATGACAACCTTCGGAAAGGGAATATAACGAGTCCCGAAGGAGTACATGAAGGAACCCCGTAAAGGAGGTTCCGTCAATGTTGTCTCGACCGATCTCATCGTTCGATAGATCCCTATACAACCGATGATGGGTGGACTACCGCTTGGACGAGGTCTTCGAAAAGATTTTAGACATCATCCAAACCGCTTCGGTGCGAGCTTCAATTCAGAGTTCGAAACCTGTCAAGTCGGCACTATCACTTGCGATAGAAGAACCACCTCAACAGGAGACGATTGAAGAGAATAAGAAAATCGACAAAGAAAAGAAGACTGAGACTCCTAAGGCTACACTAGGGGCTGCTTATCCTAGGATAGTTGTTTCTGATTCGGGGAGAAATCCTCGAACCTCCGATTTTGTATGATTATCCGCTTACTTCGGTGGGATCATATAATGATAAGGGTGATGGCATTGGCTACGTTTTGACTGTTTCTAACGATTACGTAACTAGCGACAATCCGGATATCGATTTCGACATCAACGACAATTCTCAAATCATACACAATCTCGACGATCAAAATAACGAAGAAGGCATCCGTCAAGGAGGCTACGAGAGTTCAACAAGCTACGAATCTATCTGCGAGTTTCGAGGAGCTCCGATCACGATAGAGTTAGAGCCTTCGCATTCCGAAGATAATCCGGAAGAGCCTGTCATTCCGATTCAGGAGGAGACACCGACAAGCTCAACACTAGATTCAGAAGAAATTACAGAAGTCAACTTAAGAAGTGGAAGAGTTCAACCTCCGAGAACGGGTCCAAAGGACAAAGGAAAGCAGGTGGTTGTTCAAGAAGAACCAACCCCGGCAGAAGAAATACCCATTCGGGAAGAAGCCGAGACGCATGAAAATAAATGGATTACAACGTACTAGCCCATCTTAGGAAACTACCGGCCAAACTGAGCATCTACGATGCTCTCATCTTATCAAAGGAGATGAGAGAAGCTCTGATCAAAGCCTTACTTGATCCGAAATTTGCTTAGCTCAAATGGCCGGAGATTCCTTAGATGAGGTTTGTTCGTTAAAGGAACAGACGAGGTGTTACCTTCACGGACAATGACCTACTACTTGGGACGGCGAGATCACAACCGACCGTTGTACATTTCAGTTACAATTGGGAAGTTTACGCTTTCCAGAGTATTGGTGGATCCAGGAGCATCAATCAATATAATGAGTCTTCGAACACTAGCATATTTGGAAATTGATGCTCGAGAGCTCGAGGCCGACAAAATGTTATTAAGAGGATTCAACCGTAAAGGAGAAAGAGCCCTCGGATCAATAACACTACTAATGAAGACCGGTGACTTAGCAAAGACAACCGCAAAATTTCACATAATTGATTCAGAAACGTCGTTCAACGCTCTACTCGGCCGACCATGGATACATGAAAACAGGATGGTACCATCATCTCTACATCAGTGCATCAAATACTACGATGGAGGGGAACAGTGCATCGAAGGTGACTTACAACCATTCTCCGTACATGAGATCGGAATCCATGAAGATGCAGCTTATTATGCGCCTCCGAAGAAAACAATTTTCTCCAGAGATACCATAACGAATGAAGCAAAGAAAGTTCGGGACAACGAAGAACCCGAAGTTCTAGTCCAACGATCACTCACCACTCCCTTCCGGCGAGATGGTGAAGGTTTCTCCACAACTCGCATCCGAGGTTGAGGCCGGGGACGAGGTCGTGGTAGAGACGTTAGGACAGTTGGACAGAGGAAACCAGCCATCAATGTTGATTGGGAAGATAGTTCTGAAGAAGAAAAAGAAATCAAACAAGAAGCAGCGACAATAAGTCAGAAGAAGCCGCAATTCAAGATATCTCTCGAAGATGAGAAGAACGAAGAATACAAATCAATGTACGAGAAGATTAACCACTATGTACATACTATGACCCTAACCCCGATCCATTCTAATAAGATCGAGGGTATGGTGGTCAAAGAGGTACGTAGCGGCGGTGCAAAGCCAATCAAATTCTACCGTGGTGCTACTTCCTCCAAAACTGAAAATAATGTACAATCTGAAGATGTCACTTCATCGAATTAATGGAATTACCTTTTGAGTGGTACTCTCCCTGTGTTCAAAATTTAATTCAGCGTGGTTTCTTACCTCGACAATGGACAAAAGGTCAATCACAACATTTTGAAAAATTATGGAATAACTCCGGTCGTCCACCCAATTCAAAGCATGGTCTCGGATTCGGCACAGTAGGATCAGTCGACGATACTGAATTTTTCTTGGTTGTTACTTGCGAGTCCAATGAAAACTGCATGGAAACTACAGACGAACTCGAAGATTTACAAATTGGAGATGTTCCACCAGAGTTCGAAGAAGAAATCAAATCTACAATAGATGAGTTAACGGAAGTTAACTTAGGTACTAGCGAAGAGCCTAGACCTACCTTTGTTAGCTCCTTACTCAATAAAGAAGACTCGAAGAAATAATCAAATTATTAATGGAATTTAAAGACCGTTTTGCTTGGAGCTACAATGAGATGCCGGGATTAGCTCCGGAGGTCGCGATCCATAAGCTAGGAGTGGATCCTACTTCGTCCTAGTCGGACAAGGTCCCGGAAGAATGCGTCTAGAAATCGAACAACAAGTCATAGCCGAAGTTAAAAAGCTAATAGACGCCGGATTTGTCCGTGAAGAACAATACCCGACTTGGTTAGCCAATGTGGTGCCGGTCGAAAGAAGAATGGTCGGATCGGAATTTGTGTGGACTTCGGAGATTTAAACAAGGCATGTCCAAAGGATGAATTCCCTCTACCGATCCCGGAACTAATGATCGACATTGCTTCGACACATGAGATATTCTCATTCATGGATGGATCTTCGGGATACAACCGGATAAAATTGGCTCCGTAAGATGAAAAACTTACGAGCATTCGTAACACCGATCGGAGTATTTTGCTACACAGTGATGCCATTCGGACTGAAGAACGCAGGAGCAACCTACTAGAGAGCAATGACAAGAATTTTTGATGATCTCATCCACAATCAAGTCGAATGCTACGTGGACGATGTGGTCATCAAAAGCAAAGTAAAGGACAACCACTTGTATGATTTGAGAATTATTTTCGAACGATTAAGACAATTTAACCTTAAGATGAATCCCTTAAAATGTGCCTTCGGCGTCACCTCCGGGAAATTCTTAGGATTCGTTGTCCGACATCGTGGAATTGAAATCGATCCGGAAAAGATTAAAGCCATCTTAGAAATGCCACCTCCCAAAACCTTAAAGCAACTGCGATCCTTTCAAGGGAAGCTGGCATATCTTCGACGCTTTATCTCAAACTTGTCAGGTAGGTGTCAGCCTTTCTCGGCACTAGTTAAAAAGGAGGCTAAATTTATTTGGGAAGAGAAATGCCAGAAGGCCTTAGAGGATATTAAACAATATTTAATGATACCTCCTGTCTTAGCAGCCCCAGTCTCGGGTAGACCGCTGATACTTTATACCGCGGCTTTAGACAACTCTCTCGGAGCCCTGTTAGCCCAAGTCAATGATGAGGGTAAAGAGAATGCTCTTTGCTATTTAAGCCGTTGTTTACTTCCGACGGAAATAAGGTATCCCGCAATTGAAAAGCATTGTTTAGCCCTGATCTTCGCCGCTCAAAAGCTCAGGCACTACATGCTTTCTCATAAGGTCAACCTGATCTCGAAATTTAATCCATTGCAATACTTGATTACTCGTCCAACACTTTCCGGCAAACTTGCCAGATGGTCAATGATATTATTGCAATTCGACATAACTTTCGTGCCTCTGCGTGCCATAAAGGGACAAGTCTTAGCGAGACTTTCTCGCAAAGACACCCTTTGCGCTGCAGAATCTCCCCTCAACGACGATTTGCCGGATGAACAAATAATGAATCTAGAAGACCCCGATGATCGACGTTGGGAATTATATTTCGACGGAGCATCTTCAAGCACACAAAGATGAAGAATCGCAAGTGATAGTGCCTGTGAAGGCAGAATCGGGTTAATCTTTATAACACCGGAGCGGGGGATGTTAAGATACTCCTACCACTTGACGTAACCGAGTACAAACAATGAAGCAGAATACAAAGCCCTCATAACGAGACTGGAATTAACTATTCAAATGGGGATAACGGACATCAACATCTACGGGGATTCGCAATTGATCATTCAACGGATCGCCGGACAAGTACGAATTTTTAAACCAAGACTCGAGCAATACTTCCAAGATGCCATACAACTTGTTGGAAAAGATTCCGAATGTGACGATCTATAAAATTCCTGAAAAGAAAATGCTTTAGCAGATGCTTTAGCCCATCTCGCAAAAGAATTTGCCTGTTTGCAAGATGAATCGAGTAGAAGTGTCGACTCACGGACGTCGGGTCCTATCACGACTCGACATAGACACAATACACAAATCGAAAAAGAAAAAGAATCAGCTAGCAGCAGTGACGAAAAACACGAAGTTCGGCGACAGCCATCGATGAACTACTCGCAAACAAGAAAGCTACCGGACGATAGGTCGCTAGCCCATCAAATTAAGAAAAGAACTCGTCTTACGCATTAATAAACAACACATTGTACGGAAGGTCTTTTGATCAAATGTGGCTAAGGTGCCTAAGCGGGTCCGAGGCCCGTGAAATTGTTAAGGAGGTGCATTCGAGACTCGTGGCGCTCACCGGTCGGGTCCGAAGATGAAAATGAAAATTAAAAGACTAGGGTACTACCGGCCCTCGATGATGACCGACCGCATGAAAATCGCCAAGAGCCGTCACCAATGCCAAGTGCACGGAGTGGTTCTACACCAACCTCCAAATGTGCTACATCCGACAATTGCGTCGTGGCCATTTGAATGTTGGGGCACGGATATAGTGGGTCCAATAGAACCACCATCTTCAAAAGGACATCGCTTCATTCTTGCGGCTACGGATTACTTTTCCAAGTGGGCAGGCGGTTCCACTTAGAGAAGTGAAAGCACACCACGTGCTACAGTTTTTCAAGAACCAAGTTGTCTACCGTTTCAGAGTGCCGCGCAGGATCATCTCAAATAATGGGTCAGCATTCAGAAGCACACAAATGTATGATTTTGTCAGGAGACACGGAATCGACTGGTGATACTCAACAATTTACTACCCAAGGGCAAACGGCCTCGCTGAAGCTTTTAATAAAACTCTTGTTCAAATCTTAAAGAAAACCTTGGACGATAATAAGAGAAATTGGCACGAGTAGTTGTTAGAAGCCTTATGGGCCTACCGGACAACCTTCGAACTCCTACTCAAGCTACACCTTACGCTCCGGTGTATGGGTCCGAGGCAAGTGTTACCTTTAGAGGTTCGGCTTCCTTCACTCGGAATTGTAGTTGCAAACAAAATCACGACAGAAGAGAACGCCAAATTACGACTCGAAGAATTAGAAAGCCTGGAAGGGAAAAGGCTTGCAGCGCAACAGAATTTAGAACTATACCAACCTAAGATTGTTCAAGCCCATGACAAACTGGTCCGCCCAAGAACCTTCAAAGTTGGTGACTTAGTTCTCGTTCTCAAGAGACCTATTCTTGCACACCGCAAGATAGGAGGAAAATTTGAACCCACTTGGGAAGGACCGTTTGTGGTTGAAGCAAGTATACTCGGGAGGTTCCTACCAGCCTAGTGAATTGCCGGGAGAACGACATATGCTTCCGATCAACGGACGATACTTGAAAAAGTATTACGCTACCCGATGTTTCGAAGGAATGAATTCTTCATCCCTAAGAAACACGAGCGAAGTAATTACTTTTGACCGGGTCCGAACCCAAAAATAATAAAAAATGTGCTAAAATAAATAAAATCATGATAATAAAGTTTTCCTTGTTTTCTTTTCCAAATCAAAATCTCTTCCCTGATCTTATCCTACTTCATTCCTGTTAAATTTAAAAATATAAAAAAAGAAGAAAAATATATGTCTTTAATAAACATTTTCTTAATGTTCTTGTTCTTAGTACAGCCCCTGATCCTTTTCCTTGTCTTTTCGCAGGGAAATGTCGAACGGGCGGCTGGTCCTGAACTTTAAGAATGGCGTAAGCCTTGCACTCGATGAAAAGAGGGTGAAAGATGGAGCGATAATCGAGATTGACTCGGATTTTGCACCAGCGAGCCTACAAGTACGAGGAAAGTGACCGGGTCCAAGTTAACCGAGAAGAACCGCCGGTGCGTGACGAGTGATGAAAGTGGGTGGCCCAAGCCACCAATCCAGCAGCAAGAAAAGAAAAGCAAACACTGAAGAAGATAAGAAAATGAAGTTTGTAGTCGCTACAACAGAGGGCAGGCTTGTCAGCGTCGCGCCCACAGAGATTCAATAAGTTCGGAGAGCTACTCTCACAGCAACGCAACGAAGAAATAAGAATCGCCGTATCCGTAAGATGTTAACAAAACTAGCTGCGGACCAGCGCGACGAGACAGCTTGCTAATGCCGCACATACACTTCAAGGACATCGGTTCACCAGGAACCCGAAGAAAGGAGGCCGGCTCCTAGGATAACGTAAAGGACCGGGGAAATTTCCGGAAGATCGAAGAAAGAAGGCCGCCACGCCACCGGATAGAACCACCGGTGATGCATGACCTTGTTGCAGAAGCAACCCCGGGGGATGTCCTGACGGACATCATCCCCGAGGAGCCGAGGTATGCAGGAGAACGTGAAGGGATTGAACCGTATATCCCACAATATGTCACCAGGCCTCGCCATCTGCAGATCATTCCGGAGTACGAGCTGGAGAGAATGCAGAATGTTGAAAAGAAAACCTTTGAATACTTTGAGAGAATTAAAGGCAGAAGAATCAATATACTAGAGGGCCTCGAGCTACATACAGACGTATTCTCAGAGTATGAACAACAGCAAATCGTTGATTGCATCCGGGATTTGAAAAGAATGGGCCGAGCAGGCCGCCTAAGGGAAAACACAAACTCAGAACCCCGGAGATGGATGCCAGGGAAGGGAAGAATCACAATACAATGCGGATGCTGCTACAACTTTGCGGAAGACAGGAAGGGAAACCCACCGGGAATACTCCGTCATGGGCAAGTGGATCCGATGCCATTAGTCATCAAGAGAATGGTAAAGAGATTGATAACATGGAGGGTATTGCCAGCAGATTGCATACCCAATAGCTGCATTATTAACATCTACAAGCAGGTGATCGCATACCCCTACACATAGATCACCACGACTTTGTCGGACCTTCCGCACAGCTCTCTTTCCCGAACGAGTGTAACATCATGTTCGCATCCGACCTCCGGATAGCGAGCCCGGGTGAGTTCCGAGGGCCGGTGAAGATACCTTTGCGGTAGGTTCCGTCATGATACCGAAGGGCAACGGAGCGACTATCGCTAAGCATTGCATACCGGGAGTACCGAGTGAAGCGGATCTCGGTTACTTTCGAAGGATGGACGACGGAAGACACCTTACCATTTCCGACCGGACTCGGAGCTAGAGAGCCTCCGGCCTTACGAGTTGTGAGTTACATGGAAAATATCACACCTCCAATGTACATCTATACGGCATCCTTGCCAAGGATGGCTTGGAAGGTGATGTTATTGACCATGTACCCCACTATTCAGACATGGATTTTTAACAGATGCTTCTTTGGATGGATTGACGATGATCATACATAGTCCGTTTTGAGTCTACATGGATTGTATGAAATATATTCCAGATCAAGTTGTATGATGTATCTTCGACATGATTGGAATGAAAGTGACCATGTCACATTTTTGGCCTTCACCTCTTTTGTGCAAATTGACTGGGAAACGCCATTAATGTTAAATAAACTTCAAACAAAGAACAGAAAAGAAATAAAAAAAAAGAATAAAAGAAAACTTTCCTTAAAAATCTAAAAATGACGAACACCAAATTCACATGAACATTAAATAAACGATAAAATAAAATTTGAATCATTAAAAGATAAACAAAATCAACATAAATGTTAAATCAAATCTCAAATGAAATTCTCAATCAAATTTCAAATCCAATCTCGATCAAATTTCAAATTTGATCTTCCAAATTTCAAATCAAATCTTAAATCAAATTTCAATCGAGTTCAAACTCATCCTTCCAAATTTCGAATTCAATCATTCCAGATCTCAAATCAAATCTCAATCAAAATTCAAACTTTTGGGTCGAGGATTTTACATCCAAGACTGCATTGCTTTAGGATCATTTCCCTATCGCAATGAAATACATCAAATCAAACTTTTGGGTCGAGGATTTTACATCCAAGACTGCATTGCTTTAGGATCCTTTCCCTATCACAATGAAGTACATCAAATTCAATCTTTTGGGTCGAGGATTTTACATCCAAGACTGCATTGCTTTAGGATCCTTTCCCTATCGCAATGAAATACATCAAAATCAAACTTTTGGGTCGAGGATTTTACATCCAAGATCGCATTGCTTTAGGATCCTTTCCCTATCGCAATGAAATACATCAAATTCAAACTTTTGGGTCTAGGATTTTACATCCAAGACTGCATTGCTTTAGGATCCTTTCCCTATCGCAATGAAATACATCAAAATCAAACTTTTGGGTCGAGGATTTTACATCCAAGACTGCATTGCTTTAGGATCATCTCCCTATCGCAATGAAATATATCAAAATTCAAACTTTTGGGTCGAGGATTTTACATCCAAGACTGCATTGCTTTAGGATTATTTCCCTATCGCAATGAAATACATCAAATCAAACTTTTGGGTCGAGGATTTTACATCCGAGACTGCATTGCTTTGGGATCATCTCCCTATCGCCATGAAATACATCAAATTTAAATTCCTGGGGTTAAGGATTTTACATTCGAGACTGCATTGCTTTAGGATCATTTCCCTATCGCAATGAAATACATCAAATCAAACTTTTGAGTCGAGGATTTTACATCCAAGACTGCATTTCTTTAGGATCCTTTCCCTATCGCAATGAAGTACATCAAAATCAAATTCTTGGGGTTGAAGATTTTACATCCGAGACTGCATTGCTTTGGGATCATCTCCCTATCGCAATGAAATACATCAAATTTAAATTCCTGGGGTTAAGGATTTTACATCCGAGACTGCACTGCTTTAGGATTTTTTCCCTATTGCAATGAAATACACCAAAATCAAACTCTTGAGGATAAGGATTCTACATCCAATACCACATTACTCTGAGATCTCTCCTCATTGTAATGATCCAATCCAATTAATTCAATTTTCTTTTGAGGTTGAAAATGTTACATCTAAAATCTCAAAATTTCAATTCTGATTTCAAATCAAATCCCTTCAAGTTAATTTTAACAAAACTTCAATCTAAATTGAAACTCCAAATTGAAATCTAAACTCACACATCAAAACATAAATTGAAACAAAATAAAATCTAAATTGAATTTCCCCCAGATCATGTGATTTGGAATTCACCTCCTTTTCCTTTCCCCAGCGAGAGTTCAGGAATCCCCAGTTTCAGAGATATACTTGACACTCCCCAGCGAAAACTTTTCCACTTCGTCCAAAGTTTGTCACTTGGACATCTGTGTTGGTTTTGTTGATCTGTTCGGTCAATGCCAATACGCGCGATGTGCTCCGTCAGCTCACCACACCTTTTGGGGGTCCATTTGTTGACCTCATTTTTGATGAGGTCTTTTCTTCTTCTTTTTAGTACTTAGGATCTAGCCTTAGGCTTTTCCTTTGACTGTCTTAGAGGACTAGAAATGGAACCCAGCCTTTAGAAGTTCAAACCACTTCTTAACTCCCTGCAAACTCCACAAACTTGATTGTAGACCCCTAATCACCTAGAGGGTTGAAATCAAATGTGGAAGTTTAAAGGATGAGTTCCTATAGGACTTTTTGGCCTTAGGACTGCCCTGGGTGGCCTGGTCTGGTGAAGGGCTGACTTACACATACACTACACTCATACACTACACTTTCACACACCTATACCTAACTTGACCTCCTGACTCATGTAGGTGATTCACATGGATAGTCCTTAACCACTAAGCCCTTGGCTAAGAGGGTTAGGAACAACATAGTGAATGCCTAAAATTAGTCCCTTCATGGCTCATGTGGGCTTGATGTGGCCTCATGGCTCAACCAAAATGATTTCATTCCACTTAGATTCACCCAATCTTCAATTTTCCAAATTTTCAATTTTTGACCCCCGGGACCCTACACCCGCCTAAGCCTACCCAAAACCCTTGAAATCCTCCAAAATTTCCAAATTACCTAAAATTCCTCAAAATCAATTCCAAACATTTCTCTCCACTCAAGTTGATCATCCATACCCAAAAATACCAAAAATTCCAAGAAAACCTCCCAATACCCTCCAAATACCCAAAATACCCCCCTTGACCCAAAAATCCAAAAATTCAGAAAATTCTCAGAAAATTCCAGAAAATCCCAAATATTCCCAATTTCATTTTTTCCAACTACACCATGGGCCAATTTTGTCAATTTACCCTACTTTTGTCAAAACCCCCAATTTGACCCATTTTAACCCAAAGTGAACCCAATGTCAAACCAAACCTACCCAATTGACCCAAATTCTGGTCCAATTCAATTCTAAACTTCAATTAAACATTCCCAACACCAATCTAGACCAAATCCAAGTTCAATTTGATTGATATTTGGATCCAATTTCATTTTTGGCCTTAAAGCCCAATTTGGACCCATGGCCCAAACTTAACCCAAACTCACCCAATTCAACTCCAATTAACCCCAAATCTTTTCTAAATCTTCCTTAGCATCCCCACAAGAAAAACACTAACATTATTTGCCCAAAATTTAGACCCAAACCCCACTCAAATTCAACCCAAAGCTAAAAGGCCCATTTTTGACCTAAACCCAAACCTAACCCAAATGAGCCCAAACCCCAAAATCAGAGCCCAACCAAAGTCAAAACCTCCTTGAAACACTCCCATAAACATTTCTCAACAATAATTTTACATAAATTTCAACCCTAGCCCAACATTGGCCCAACTTGGCCCACTTGGACCTATATTGGCCCATTCACCAAAAGAACCCAAATTCAACCCAATTCAAACCCAAATCACTCCCAATTTGCTTCAAGTCACTCATGATACATCCATGAGCTAAACACAACAATTATTTGGCCCAACCTCTTTACAAAATTTCATCCCAAAATCCATTTTAAAATTCAAAAGCCCACTTTCCTAAACCATTTTAAAAGCCCATCCTTCACCACATCCAAAGGCCCAAAATTGGTCCCAAAGCTCACATGATATTTCTCTACATCATCCATTCAATTAAAATCATCCCTAAGTCATAAACCAATGATCAAATAATTCTAAATGAAGCTTCATCCAAATTTTCACCAAAATATCCAAAATTCTTAAAACCCTTTTTTATGAAATTGACTTGACTTTTCCCAAGCCAAAGGTGAGCCATGAAGCCATGCATGAGCCACATGGAAGCCATGAGAGCCTCTTTACATGTCACCATGCCATTAATGGAAAGAAGAGGGGACCCTTTCCTAACCCTTCATTAAGCCTTTTTAACCATACTCATGTCACACTCTAAACCATGCTTTGCCACCTAATCCTTGATGAAGACTCCACCACACATGGGAGGTTGACCCACCTGACCTCCTCAGCCCAAAACCAGGTCTTGGGGAGGTGCACCCAACCCATTTGCATGGGTTAACCAAAATAAGCCAAAATGACCCCTTCCCCTTTCTACTTTGATTCAATCACTTTACACATGTCAAACCTCAATTGAATGCACCAAACCCCAGCCCTGACCCACCTGAACAAGATGGTGACCAATGCCTGGCCGGCCGACCACCGAGCCGCCGTAAAACACCATGGCCGAGAGCTCACATGTGAGCCAACCTAGGAATTCTCCCTTGCCGAGCCGCTCCTATCCCCGCGTGGCCATTGGAGCCGTTCTTCTCTTGCCAAGAGCAGCTCGATCCCAAGCCCTAACTCTCCCCGGGAGGCCCTCCACCCTCTCCTATTTAAACACCACCCCTCTCGGCCATGAGAGGTGCCGAAACAAACCTTAAGGAAACTCGCCAAAATTGTTCCGTACTCCTCCCCATACATAGAGCACTTGATCCCCACCGAGATCCCCCTGCCATTTCTTCTCTCGCGAGCTCAATTTCGTAGTCGAAATCTAGACCCAAAACCAGGACACTTCTCCACAGTGAGCCAATCCCCAAATTGATTGGTTCTACACCTTCACCGTACCAGGGAAGGTGTCCACCAAGCAAAAGCCCATCTCCGTGCCACCCAATTGCTCCGAGCCTCCAAGCTTTGTGGATCGGGCTTGGTCGAAATCACACCTGGACAATTCACTGCACCGGGAGACTTCATCCGGAGCTTGCCGGGATCCAATCGAAGGTGCAACAACTCTCGGATCGAAGCCACACTTCTCTGAGCAAAGGTATGGCCTCACTCTTCTTCCCGAGCTTCTGAACATTCTCCATTTTTATTGCGTAAATTTCATCCCACATAAACCGTATAGATGTGTTCGTCTTCTCAAGACGAATCCATAGAGCATAAGAACATGAAAATCCATTAAGTATCGAGTGAGATCTTAGGGATTTAGTGTGGACGGCTCTCGAGTGAGGACGCTCGGGGACGATGAACGGATGTCGTCCATTCAATACATGCGCGGACGGATGGCCAGGATCGCGTCGGATCAGGAGACGGAACGATACGGCGGGCCCCCGGAGCGCCGAGTCGATGGCGGCGTCGAATGGGAGCGCGCCACGCCGCGTTTAGGAGCCGCCGAGGTCGACGCGGCGCCGCGTGGATAAATAGAAAATTAGGGATTTTTCCGATTTATTTAATTCCCTAAACTTCAAAAATTCATAACTTTGTGTAGAAAAATCATAAAAATAAAATAAAAATACCCTCTCGCTCGAAGTGAACGGAGGAGAATAATGTGGAAAAGAAATTATTTAATTTCATCAAGTATTTTATTTTTAATAATTTATTTACTCTCTGCATATTTTTAATCCTCCATGCATGTATACAATTCACCATGGCATGAGACCATAGGGCTTTTGAAGCCTCTGAATTTGGGAACATTCCCTGAATTTTCCAAAGTCAGAGGCCATCCCTATGAAAAGTTATTGATTTTTCAAATTCATGTTACCGTTTTGAGTATTTTAATTCCAATAAATAGCATGTTGTGAAATAAATTCTAGGAAAATTTGGTGATGTTCCTTATGACCGGAGGACCCTAGGAAAAATAGGTTTTGAGTTAGTTCATTTAAAACAACCCTAATTGGCTTAGACACCCAAAATGGATCTATAATTAATTAGAGCTAACCATACATCAAATTGACTTGAAATCAATTCTCCACTGAACTTTAGGATAAGAGGAACCCACCATAAAAATTTGAGGTCAATTGGACTTGGTTAGCCCTACTAATTGGGTTGATTAATCCATTTAGTCATTTTAAACTTTAAAAATTCATAACTTTCAAAATATCTTTCAAAAATTCACCAAATTAGTTTTGGAGCCTCTCTGATGTTAGGGGAATTTAAGAAAATTAAAATTTCAATTTTCTAAAAAAGTTGATTTTTAATATTATTTTAATATTTTCAATAATTAAAAAATAATAAAAATCACAAAAATAATAAAATTCACCAAAATGTCACATTTTGAATTTTAATCACTTAGGAACAAACCCCATATTTTTCGTAGGTCTATTTAGTGAGATATTAAATTTTAAAGCTCTAGGGTAACTTTAAAATTAAAAAAAATGTATTTTCTAGCATTTTCACTAAAATAATTATAATAAATCATAGAAAAATCAGAAAATTACAAAATTTGATTCTCTGATTTCCTTGATATCAGAGAGATTTTTTGAAAAATATAAAATTCATTTTTCAACATTTATTTTATTTTTAAATTAATTAACACTCCAAAACTTAAAATAATTATAATAAAAATAATATAATTCAAAAAATCACCAAAATTGGGCCAAGTGGTTCTCTGGTCATTAGGAATGTCCCCTAATTTTCTTAAGGACAGAAACTTTCCCTTGGTCATGTTATTAAATTTTTTTGGAAATCTCTATTTTCTACCAAAAATAATTATATAAATAAATTAAATACAGAAAAATCACATTTTCTCCTCTCATGTCTTTATTGACATATGAGTGAAGTCACATAAAAATTTCAAGTTCATTTGAGTTTAATTTAGTGAGTTATGAAATTATTAAGCTTAAAGGGTAAAGTGGTAATTAAAATTTTAATCCTTAATTAAAACTTTAGGTTTAATAAAAAATTAACAAGTAAAATATTTGATCCTAATCTGATTTGGATGATTGAAATTTAAATAATTAAAGGATAGAAACCCATTAAACAATTTAAAATAATTAAACCTTAACTAAATAATTGATTAAATTTGGAAGAATAATAAAATTAGAATTATTAAAATAGGGATATTATTAGGAAGAGATTTATTCTTTAATTTAAAAATCCCTAAATTAATCATCTCATTAATATTCAATTCTTAATTAAAATGATAACTCAAAATTCAAAATAGTAAAAGACTTAATCATCAAACTAAAATTAAATTATTAAACTCTTTCAAAAATTTCAATTAAAATTAAAAATAAAATTAAATTAAAAATTAAATTAAATTAAGTAAATTAAATTAGATTAGATTAAATTAAATTAAATAAACAAATTAAATTAAATTAAATGAATTAAATTAAATTAAATTAAATAAATAAAACCAAATTAAATTAAGTTAAACCAAATTAAAAATTAAATTAAATGAATTAAAATTAAATTAAATTAAATTAAATTAAATTAAATCAAATTAAATTAAAATTAAATCAAATCAAATTAATTTAATGTAACATCAAATCAAACTAAATTGAATTAAATTAAATTAAATTAAGTTAAAACTCAATTAAATTAAATTAAATTAAATTAAGTTAAATTAAATATAACATCACCAAAGACATAAAGAATTCAAAATAAATCTAAAATAACTTGAACACTATTCCAAATTTAAACCCATTAATGGAAATTAAACTAAATCACAAACCATTCGAACACCAATTTACCCTCAAAAGCTTTAGTTATCATTACTCCTAAACGTAATATTAAATGAAATGTTACTTCACCTATAGGATATTCAAATGTCCTAGTTCACCGAGCAAGATAACAAAACTTGAAATTCTTGGACGATTAATTCATTTGTGTAATTGAATCCATTCGGACTTAAAACGAGTTCTAAGCAATATTGAAAAGATGTTTAAGATTCTTCTTAAACACTTTCTCAATATGATAGGATGTTTATAAGAACAATTGAATTTAATTGTTCTTTGATGAAGAAAATCGTCTTCAAACCAAAACACAAGGAACCTAGACGTCATAGGAAATGACTAGCTATAGGATTAAAAATTTGGTAGAAGACCATAACCCTTCCCTTAGCTTTACCTAGGAACTTGCTTAAATATTCTAATTGTGTTTTAAGTGCAGCTTGGGATGATGGGAAGACCCTCCAGGTACGCTGTTATGTTATTGCAATTTACTTTCTTGCAATTTACATTATTGCAATTTTATTAATCGCATCGCACTTACTTTTCTTGCATGATAAACAACTCGTTGCATGAAAACCCACACCTTTAGGATAGTCCCTAAAACCGAAACCAAAACTAAGTTAAAAGTCATTGCAAGATAAAATTCACCGCCACAACATTTCAAAATATAAAACAACTCAAAATTTAATCACAAACAGTAACACAAAACTACAATTACAATTAAATTAAAACGTCTTGTCGGATGATCGGAATACCTCTGATGATGTAACCTACGTTTGTCTAACGGGATTTCCCACGGTCTAAATGAAAGTGTGGAACTCATTCAGTTGAGTTTAGCAAATTCATCTGGACTAAGTGAATCCGATAAAAATAACGATGCCGGAAGGATGGAACCGTGGGATCTTAATCGGTGTCGTTATAAATCAACTTTAAGATTTGTTTTAATTAAAACATAAAAAACACTTGGAAATTAAGATTTTCTCTAAACCAAAACACTTTTCTCATCCCCTGATTTATGACTTCTAAAATTGAACCTCTACAACAACAAGGAGCTCGGAGCATGGTGGGCAGCACGACCCTCATCATCAGCAAAACAAGTCTACTTCATCAAAACTTTCCTAGAATTAAATAACAAAGCCATAGGACTTCGAGGTAGTTTGCCTAGTGCAATATAAATCCTCAACTCTTCGTTAGGCACTTGCATTGCAAATTAAGCCCTAACCGGTCTTAGGATTCCGAGGTGGTCGTCCGTACGACAATAAACCCTCACATCTTCGAGGCTATTTGTTTGATTTTATCATACAAATATAAGCCCTAATTAATTAAAATTGGCAAGATCAAAACATTTAAATAAATATTAGGACTTTCCTAAACTCAAGCCAAACAATAGGATAGTCGGGAAATTACCGAAGTTCGCTTCGAATCCGTGATTTCTCCTACTTTTCTTCCTTTGGATTCCCAAAACAAAATGTTCCAAATTTGATCCATTCCCTATTGAAATTCCAAAATTCAATCCTCGAAAACTTAAACTTTGAAATCCTTGAGAGCAGAATTATCGATTATTATCGAGAGTTTTCTTAGGTGATTCCCATCACTTAAGATGTAATTAACTATGGGGCTTACCCTTATAGGGAATTTTAAAAGAACCTGTGTAATATAAACCCTGTTTAATGCTTTCATATTAAGCAAGGGAATTTGTCAGCTTATAAAATTGGTTCGCAGACCAAACGGATGTCGCAAATCTTCTAGTTTATTTAATTGAGCCTCACCGTCAAGCAGTGTGTCTATCCTTAGGGATAGATACACGGTTTGTGGTGCGGTGCTCGTTTATATAAATTATTTGGGATGTGAGATCGGTTTAATCTCATATCTTAAAACCTTCAAATTTAAAATTATTTTCAAAATCAAATACTACTTTGCAAAATTATTTATTTAAATTAAATTAAAATTCGCCGAAAACTTCTGTTAGGCGACCCCCCTTTTTTTAAAAATAAAACACACAACCTAAAAATATGCCGACATCATCATGGATGGAGACCACACCATTTTCTCTTGGCTGACCCAAGTGATCCTTTTCAGCCCAAAACTAGGCCTTGGGTGGTGAACCTAGCCCAAAATCATGGGTTGACTCAATTGAACCCAAAATAGCCTTCCCCCCATTCCATTTCAATCCAAGCTCTTTACACATGGCATTGACAATCGATCGCACTAAACCCCGCCCCCGACCCACCCGAACTCGAGGGTGATCATTGCTCGTCGGCCGGCCGCCTGGATCGCCGGAAAACACCATGGCCGAGACCTTGGGAGGAGCCAAAAATTTCAATTCTCCCTTGCTAACTTGTCTCAACCCAAATGGACAGCATAGCTCTTCTTCTCTTGCCAAGAGCAGCTGATCCCAAGCCCTAACTCTCCCTGGGAGGCCCTCCACCCTCTCCTATTTAAACACCACCCCCTCTCGGCCATGAGGGGTGCTGAACCAGACCTTACTGAAACCCTGCCAAAATTGTTCCAGAACACTCTTCCATACTTATAGCAGCTTGATCCCCAGTGACAATTTGCCCTAATCCCCACCAACGAGCCCAATTTCTCACCAAAATTCCACCCAAAACCAGGACACTTCTCCACAATGGATCAATCCCAAAATTGATTGGTCCTACACCTTCACCGGACCAAGAGAAGGAGTCCACCAGCAAAAGCCCCTCTCCAGAGCCACCCAGCTTGCTCCAGCCTCCATGCTTTGTGATCGAGTCGTGGTCGAAATCATACCTAGGCAATTCACCAGACCAGGAGACTTCATCTGGAGCTTGCTGGGATCCAATCGAAGGTGACACAACCCTCAGATTGAAGCCACACTTCTCTAAGCAAAGGTATGAGCTAATTATTCATCCCGAGCTTCTGGAGATTCCCTATTTCAAATGCTTTAATTTCAATGCATGATCACCATATAGATGTATTCGTCTCTTCAAGATGAATCCATAGAGCATAAGAACACGAAAATCCATTGTGTATTGAGTGAGATATTCGGGATTTAGTGTGGACGGCTCTCGGGTGAGGACGCTTGGGGACGATGAACGGATGTCGTTCATTTAATACACGCGCGGACGAACGGTTCAGATGGCGTCGGACCAGGAGATGGTACGTGAACCGCGGGCAGCGTAGCGCTGAGTCGGAAGGCGGCGTCGAATGGGAGCGCGCCGCGTGGCCGTTCGGAGATGCCGAGGATGACGGGGCGCCGCGTGGATAAGTAGGAAATTAGGTTATTTTTCCTATTTATTTAATTCCCTAAACTTCAAAAATCCATAACTTTGTGTAGGAAAATCAGAAAAATAAAATAAAAATACCCTCTTGCTCATTGAACAGAGGAGAATAATGTGGAAAAGAAATCATTTAATTTCATCAAGTATTTTATTTTTAATAATTTATTTACCCTCTGCATTATTTTAATCCTCCATGCATATAGGAAATTTTCCATGGCATGAGACCATAGGGCTTTTGAAGCCTCTGAATTTGGGAACATTCCCTGAATTTTCCAAAGTCAGAGGCCATATCTATGAAAAGTTATTGATTTTTTAAATTCATGTTACTGTTTTGAGTATTTTAATTCCAATAATTAGCATGTTGTGAAATAAATTCTAGAAAAATTTGGTGATGTCTCTTATGACTAGAGGACCCTAAGAAAAATAGGTTTTGAGTTCATTCATTTAAAATAACCCTAATTGGCTTAAAAACCCAAAATAGATCTCTAATTAATTAGAGTTAACCATACCTCAAATTGACATGAAATCAATCCTCCACTGACCTTTAGGATCAGAGGAGCTCACAATAAAAATTTGAGGTCAATTGGACTTGGTTAGCCCTACTAAATGGGTTGATTAAGCCGTTTAGTCAATTTGAACTTTAAAAATTCATAACTTTCAAAATACCTTTTAAAAATTCACTAAATTGGTTTTGGAGCCTCTCTGATATCAGGGGAATTTATGAAAATTAAAATTGTAATTTTCTAAAAAAGTTGATTTTTTGATATTATTTTAATATTTTAATAATTAAAAAATAATAAAAATCACAAAAATAATAAAATTCACCAAAATGTCACATTTTGAATTTTAATCACTTAGGAACAAACCCCATATTTTTCTTAGGTCTATTTAATGAGATATTAAATTTTAAAGCCCAAGGGTAATTTTAAAATTAAAAAAAATGTATTTTCTAGACTTTTCACTAAAATAATTATAATAAATTAAAGAAAAATCAGAAAATTATAAAAATTGTTTCTCTGATTTCCTTGATATAAGAGAGATTTTTGAAAAATATAAATTTCATTTTTCAACCTTTATTTTATTTTTAAATTAATTAATACTCCAAAACTTAAAACAATTATAATAAAAATAATATAATTTAAAAAATTACCAAAATTGGTTCAAGTGGTCCTCTGGTCATTAGGAATGTCCCATAATTTTCTTAAGGACAGAAACTTTCCCTTGGTCATATTATTAAATTTTCCTTGGAAATCCCTATTTTCCACCAAAAATAATTACATAAATAAATTAAATACAGAAAAATCACATTTTCTCCTCTCATGTCTTTATTGGTATATGAGTGAAGTCACATAAAAATTTCAAGTTCATTTAAGCTCAATTTAGTGAGTTATGAAATTATTAAGCTTGAAGGGCAAAATGGTAATTAAAATTTTTAACCCTTAATTAAAACTTTAGGTTTAATAAAATTAAAGAGTAAAATATTTGATCTTAATCTGATTTGGATGATTAAAATTTAAATAATTAAATGGTAGAAACCTATTAAACAATTTGAAAATAATTAAAATAAACCTTAATCAAATAATTAATTAAATTTGGAAGAACAATAAAATTGGAATTATTAAAATAGGGATATTATTAGGAAGAAATTTATTCTTTAATTTAAAAATCCCTAAATTAATCATCACAATAATATTTAATTCCTAATTAAAATGATAATTCAAATTTAATTTTTAAAATGTTAAAAGACTTAATCTTTAAATTAAATAAAAAGTTAAATTATTAAACTTTTTTGAATTTTCAATTAAATTAAAATTAAAAAATAAAATTAAATTAAGATTAAATTAAATTAAATCAAACAAATTAAATTAATTTAAATTAAATTAAATCAAATAAATTAAATTAAATTAAATCAAATAAATTAAATTAAATTAAACAAATTAAATTTAATTTAATTAAATTTAATTAAAATTAAATGAAATTAATTAAATAAAAATTAAATTAATTAAAAAATAAATAATTAAATTAAATTAAATTAAATTAAATCACATTAAATTAAATTAAATTAAATTTAATTTAATTTAATTTAATTTAAAAAATAATAATAAAATCAAGTTAAAATTAAAATTAATTTAAATTAAATAAATTAAATTTAAATTGAACCTAAAACCAAATTAAATTAAATTGAAGTTAAATTAAATTGAATTAAATAATATCACCTAAGACATAAAGAAATTAAATATAAAGCAACTTGAACACTATTCCAAATTTAAACCCTTTAACTAAAGTTAAACTAAATCACAAACCATTCGAACACCAATTCGCCCTCGAAAACTTTTATAACTCCTAAATAGAACATTAAATGAAATGTTACTCCACTTATAGGATATTCAAATGTCCTAGTTCACTGAGTAAGATAACAACAAAACTTGAATTCCCGGACAATTAATTCATTTGTATAATTAAATTCATTTGGACTTAAAATAATTCTAGCAATATTGAAATAATGTTTGAGATTCTTCTTAAACACTTTCTCAATATGATAGGATGTTTACAAGAACAACTGAACTTAATTATTCTTTGATGAAGAAAATCATCCTTAAACCAAAATACAAGAACCTAGACGTCATAGGAAATGACTAGCTATAGGATTAGGAATTTGGTAGAAAACCATAACCCTTCCCTTAGCTTTACCTAGGAACTTGCTTAAATATTCTAAATTGTGTTTTAAGTGCAGCTTGGGATGACGGGAAGACCCTCCAGGTTCGCTTTTATTTTATTGCAATTTACCTTATTGCAATTTATTTAATCGCATCGCATTTACTTTTCTTGCATGATAAACAACTGTTGCATGAAAACCCACACCTTTAGGATAAGTCCCTAAAACCGAAACCAAAACTAAATTAAAAGTCATTGCAAGATAAAATTCACCGCCACAACATTTTAAAATATAAAACAACTCAAAATTTAATCACAAACGTAACACAAAACTACAATTACAACTAAATTAAAACGTCCCGTTGGATGATCGGGAATACCTCGGATGATGTAACCTACGTGTTGCTAACGGGATTTCCCACGGTCTAAATGAAAGTGTGGAACTCATTTAGTTGAGTTTAGCAAATTCATCTCGGACTAAGTGAATCCGATAAAAATAACGATGCCGGAAGGATGGAACCGTGGGATCTTAACCGGTGTCGTTATAATCAACTTTAAGATTTGTTTTAAATAAAACATAAAAAACACTTGGAAGTTAAGATTTTCTCTAAACCTCTGCAACAACAACGAGTGCGGAGCATAGTGGGCAGCACGGCCATCGTCATCAGCAAAACCTGAGTCTACTCCAGCAAAACTTTCCTAGAATTAAATAGCTAAGCCATAGGACTTCGAGGTAGTTTGCCTAGTGCAACATAAATCCTCAACCTTTCGTTAGGCATTTGCATTGCAAATTAAACCCTAACCGGTCTTAGGATTCCGAGGTAGTCGTCCGATACGACACAAACCCTCACATCTTCGAGGCTATTTGTATGATTTTATCATACAAATATAAGTCCTAATTAATTAAAATTGGCAAGATCAAAACATTAAGTAAATATTAGGACTTTCCTAAATCCAAGCCAAACAATAGGAAAGACGGGGAATTACCGAAGTTCGCTTCGAATCTGTGATTTCTCCTACTTTTCTTCCTTTGAATTCCCAAAATAAAATCTTCCAAATTTGATCCATTCCCCATTGAAATTCTAAAACTCAAATCCTTTCAAGAACTTAAACTTTGAAATTCTTGAGAGCGTAATTATTGATTATTATCGAGAGTTTTCTTAGGTGATTCCCGTCACTTAAGATGTAATTAACTATAGGGGCTTGCCCTTATAGGAAATTTTAAGAACCTGAGTAATATAAACCCTGTTTAATGCTTTCATATTAAGCAGGGGAATTTGTCGGCTTATAAAATTGGTTCGCAGACCAAACGGATGTCACAAATCTTCTAGTTTATTTAATCGAGCCCCATCATCAAGTAGTGTGTCTATTCTTCGGGATAGATACATAACTTGTGATGTGGCGTTCATTTATATAAACTATTCGGGATGTGAGATCAGTTTGATTTCATATCTTAAAATTTTCAAACTTAAAATTATTTTCAAAAAAATCAAATACTACTTTTCAAATTATTTATTTAAATTAAATTAAAAATTCGCCGACAATTTCTGTAGGCGACCCCTTTTCAAAATACAACACAACCTAAATAAAATAAGCCGTACAGGTAGACTAGGGGCTACTTATCCTTGGATGGTTGTTTCCGATTCGAGGGAGAAATCCCTCGAACTCCTGACTCTGTATGATTATCTCTTATAATGATAAGGGTTATGGTGTTGGCTACATTTTAACTGTTTCTAACGATTACGTAACTAGCAACAACTGGCTTAATCTGGATCTCGATTCTAATACAAATAACGATTCTTAAATCATACACAACCTCGATGACCATGACGAAGAAGATGTTCACAATGTAGGCTACAAAAGCTCGACAAGCAACGAGTCCATTTGTGATTTCCGAGGAGCTCCGATCACGATAGAATTAGAACTATCAGATAATGAAGCAACTTCAGAAGAGACAGTTGTTCTGATTCAAGAGCAGACACTGGTAAATTTAGAAGAGATAACAGAGGTCATTCTAAGAAGCAAAAAAGTTCTACCCCCGAGAATGGGTCCAAAGGATAAAGGAAAGCAGGTGGTTGCTCAGGAAGAGTCAACCCCAACAGAGGAACTATCCATTCGGAGAGAAACCAAGGAACATGGTAATAAAGTGGACTACAATGTGCTAGCCCATCTTAGGAAGCTACCAGCCAAACTAAGCATATATGACGCTCTGATCCTGTCAAAGGAGATGAGGAGGCTCGATCAAGGCTTTACTTGATCCGGAGATTTGTTTAGCTCAAATGGCCAGTAATTCCTTTGACGAGGTTTGCTCGTTAAAAGAACAGAGAGGTGTTACCTTCACGGATAATGATCTATTACTGGGAACAGCTGATCACAACCGACCGTTTTACATTTCAGTCACTATTGGAAAGTTTACGCTCTCCAGAGTGTTGGTTGATCCGGGAGCATCAATCAACATAATGAATCTTCGGACGCTCGCATATTTGGAAATTGATGCTCGCGAGCTTAAAGCGTACAAGATGTTATTAAGAGGCTTCAATCAAAAAGGAGAAAGAGCTCTTGGATCGATAACACTACTAATGAAGACCGGTGATTTAGCAAAGACAACCGCAAAATTCCACATAATTGATTCTGAGATATCGTTCAACGCTCCACTGGGTCGGCCATGGATCCATGAAAACCGGATGGTACTATCGTCTCTGCACCAGTGCATAAAGTATTACAAAGGAGGGGAACATTGCATCAAAGTTGATTTGCAACCGTTCTCCATGCATGAATTTAAATCTACAAAAGAAGAGTTAACGGAAGTTAACTAAGGTACCAGCGAAGAGCCTAGACCTACCTTTATTAGCTCCTTACTTAATAAAGAAAACTCCGAAAACATTATCAAGCTATTGATGGAATTCAAGGACTGTTTTGCTTCAAGTTATGATGAAATGTCAGGATTCCCTCTCATCATCCCAAAACCATGTCATGGGAGGGTGCACCCAACCCATTTGCATGAGTTGACCAAACCAAGCCTAAAATAGCCCTTTCCTCATACCATTTAAATCAAACCACTTTACACATGTCCAAAGTTAATTGAGTTCACCAAATCCTAGCCCTGACCCCACTGGTCAAGATGGTGACCTGACCCTGGCCGGCCAGCCACCACAGCCACCAGAAAACCCCATGGCCGAGAGCTCCATGTGAGCCAAAAAATTCAAAAACTCACCTGCTAAGCTGTCTCATGGCCAGTGGACACCGTGGCTGTTCTTCCCTTGACTTAGGCAGCAAATCTCAACCCTTAATTGCCCCTGGGAAGCCCTCCAGCCAGCTTTATTTAAGCACCACCTCCCCTCGACCAAAAAAGGTGTTGAACAAAACCTTACCAAAACTTTACCAAACCTTACCAGATCCCTCTCCAGACATAGAGAACTTGATCCCCACTAAAATCCAGCCTTAAAGCCCTCTTTGTGAGTCCATTTTTAGAGTTGAAATTCAAGCCCAAAACCAGGACACTTTACCACAGTGAGCCAATCTTCAAATTAATTGACTCTACACCTTCACCAGACCAAGAGGAGAAGTTCCCCAGCAAAAGCCCCCTCACCAGTCCAGCCATTGCTTCCAGCCTCTAAGCTTTGTGATCGGCCTTAATCACTTTAGTACCTAGGCATTTCCCAAGAGTAATAAACTTCATCTGGAGCTTGCTTGGACACAATCAAATGTGACACAACCCTCAGATCGAAGCTTCACTTCTCTGAGCAAAGGTATGAACTCACTCTTCCTCCCTAGCTCCTGGAGATTCTCCATTTAGTTTGAGTTGATTTCAATGCACCTTAACCGTATAGATGTGTTCTTCTCTTCAAGACGAATAGATAGAGTATAAGAACGCAAAAATCCATGGAGAATCGAGTGAGATCTTAAGGTTTTAGTGTGGACGGTCACGGGTGCACACCAGTTGGAGACAACGACAAGGAGCCATTGGATCGCGCGTGTATCGAGCGGACGGTCGAGATCAAGTCGGACAGCGCAATGGTACGTGAATGGCAGGCACCATAGTGCTGACTCAGATGGCAGCGTCGAATCACGGATTGACGCTTGGGCTTTTGATCTGGACGAGGATGACGCGGCGCCGAGTCGGATAAGTAGAAAATTAGGATTTTTTTGGATTTATTTAAATACCAGAACTTCAAAAATTCATATCTTTGCATAGAAACATCACAAAAATAAAATAAACATACCCTCTTGCTCAGTGAACAGAGGAGAATAATGTGGAAAATAAATCAAGTGAATTGGATGAGTATTTTATTTTTAATAATTTATTTACTGTTCCCAATGTTTTGATTCTCCATTTGCATAGACAACTCACCAGGGCATGAGACCATAGGGCTTTTGAAGCCTCTGATCTTGGGAACTTTCCCTGAATTTTTCAAGGTCAGAGGCCATCTCTGTGAAAAGTTATTGTTTTTTTAAGTTCATGTCACTATTTTAGGTATTCTAATTCTAATAATTAGCATGTTGTATAATAATTTCTAGGAAAATTTGGTGGTATTTCTTAGGACCAGGGGACCCTATGAAAAATATATTTTAAGTTAATTCATTCATAATAACCCAAATTGGCCTAAACTCCCAAAATTGAATTTGAATTAATTAGGGTTAACCACACATCAAATTGACTTGAAAATAATTTTTCATTGCTCTTTAGGGTCAGAGGAACCTTACATAAAATTTTGAAATCAATTGGACTTGATTAACCCCACCAAATGGATTGATTAAACCTCATAAGCAAAATGGAACTTTAAAAATTCATAACACTAAAAATACTTTTCAAAAATTCACAAAAATGGTTTTGGAGCTTCTCTAATATCAGGAGAGTTCAGGAAAATTAAAATTAGAATTTTCTAAAAAAGTTGATTTTTCATAATATTTTAATATTTTAATAAATAAAAAATAATAAAAATCACAAAAATATTAAAAATCATAAAAAAGTCACATTTGACTCCTAATCACTTAGGAACAAACTAAATATTTTTCCTAAGTCCCTAGGATAAGATATTGAATTTTAAACGCTTAATGTAATTTTTAATATTAAAAAACGAATTTTCAATCTTTTTCACTAAAATAATTCTAATAAATCAAAGAAAAGTCAGAAAATTATAAAATTTATTTCTCTATACTCATTGGGGTTAGAGAAATTTATGAAAAATATAAAATCTATTTTTCAATTATTATTTTATTTTAAAATTAATTAATACTCTAAAAATCAAAATAATTATAATAAATAAAATATAATTCAAAAAATCACAAAAATTGGTCCAAGTGGTCCACTGGTCATTAGAAATATCCCATAATTTTCTTAAGGATTGAAACTTTACCTTGGTCATGTTGTTGAATTTTCTTTGAAAACCCCCTATTTTGTATCAAAAATAATTATATAAATAAATTAAAGTCAGAAAAATCACATTTTCTCCTCTAATGTCTTAACTGACATATGAATGAAGTGACATAAAAATTCAAATTCATTTGAGCTCAATTTAGTGAGTTATGAAATAAATAAGTCCGAAAGGGCATAAAGGTAATTAAAGAATTTTAACCCTTAATTAAAACTTTAGGTTTAATCAAAATGGAGGGTAAAATATTTGATTTTAATTTTCTCTTGGATGATTGAAACTTAGGGAAATTAAAAGGGTAGAAACCCCTTAAACACTTTGAAAATATCAAAATGAAACTCTAATTAATTAAATAATTTAAATTTTGGAAGGAATATATTTAAAATTTAGATTTTTAAAATAGGGATATTATTAAGAGGATATTTATTCTTTAATTTAAAAAAATCCCTAAATAAGTCACTTCAATAATATTTAGTTCTTAATTAAAAATTAAAATAATAATCCAAACTAAATAAATTAAAAATTAAAAGAAGATAACCCTTAAATGAATTAAAGCTTAAAATGTTAAATGGTCCAATAATTAAAATCAAATTTAAAATCTTTGAGTTAAATTTAATTAAATTAAAATTAAATTAAAATTAAATTAAAATTAAATTAAATTAAATTAAATTTAATTAAATCAAATTAAATTAAATTAAATCAAATTAAATTAAATTAAATTAAATTAACATCACTTAACAACAAACCTAAATGAAATCATTAAGAGTTAAATCAAAACATATGAAAGATTTCAACACCATTTTCAAGATAAGTAAATCTAAAACATAAAAAGTTAATCTGAAATATACTATCACTTAAAGTGTAAAGATTTAAATTAAAATCTAAAATAATTTGAACACTATTCCAAACTTAAAATTAATAATTAAAACCTCATAATTAAATTAAATCACTTTAAATCATTAACTCAAACTTTAAATTAAGAATGATTAAAATTCTCAACAAAACAACTTGCCTTTAAAGAATTTAATTATTATAACTCTTAAATAGAGTATTAAGTGAGATGTCACTTCATTCATCAGGTAATCAAATACCCAAGTTCACTGAGCGAGAGACAAAGTTTAACTAAACTCCTGGATGATTAATTCACCTGTGCAACTAAATTTACTTGGACTCAAATTGATCTAAGAAATAGTGAAAAGATGTTTAGGACTCATCCTAAGCACTTTCTCAATATGATGAGATATTTTAGAAGAACAATTGAATTTAATTGTTCTTTGATGAAGAAAATCATCCTTAAACAAAACACAAGAACCTAGACGTCATAGGAGATGACTAGCAATAGGATTAGGAATTTGGTAGACAACCAAAACCCTTCCCTTAGCTTTACAAAGGTACTTGTTGAAATATTTAAAAGCCTTAAAATGTGTTTTAAGTGCAGCTTGGGATGACGGGAAGACCCTCCAGGAACGCTTTTATTTTATTGCAATTTACTTTATTGTAATTTACTTACATGCACTGTACTTTACTTTTTCTTATATGCTAAACAAGATTGTTGCATGAAAATTGAAACCTTCTAGGATAGCCACAAAACTGAAACCAAAACTAAACTAAAAGTCACCACAAGATAAAATTCATCACCACAACATTCCAAAATATAAAACAACTCAATATTTAATCACAAACAGAACAACAAAACTACAATTGCAACTAAATTAAAACGTCTCATTGAATGATCGGGAATACCTTGAATGATGTAACCCACGTGTTGCAAACGGGATTTCCCACGGTCTAAATGAAAGTGTGGAACTCATTCAGTTGAGTTTAGCAAATTCATCTAGACTAAGTTAATTCGATGAAAATAACAGTGTCGGGATGACGAAACTGTGGGATCTTAAACAGTTCTGTTTAAACAACTTTAAGATTCTTTTTAATTAAAATATTAAATATATTTGGATTTTAAGATTTCTAAACGAAAACACTTTTTTCATCTCTTGATTTTCACCTTCTAAAACTAAACCTCTACAACAACAAGGAGCTCGGAGCATGGTGGGCAGCACGACCATGGTCATCAGCAAAACTTGAATCTACTTCAGCAAAAACTTTCCTAGTTTTAAATAACAAAGCCATATGATTTCAAGGTAGTTTTCTTAGTACAACATAAATCCTCAACTTTTCGTTAGGCATTTGTATAATCATGTTATGCAAATTAAGCCCTAACCGGTCTTAGGACTCCGAGGTAGTCGCTTGATATGACATAAACCCTCACATCTTCGAGGCTATTTGTGTGATTATATCATATAAATGTAAGTCCTAATAAATTAAAATTGGCAAAATTGCAACATTAAATAATTTTCTTAAACTTGAAGCCAAATAAAAGGATAGTTATAGAAGTTGCCAAAATTCTTCTTGGATCCTCAACTTCTACTTCCCGTCCCTTGAATTCCCAAAATAATTTGTCCTAAATTTGATCCCTTCCCTATTGAAATTCCAAAATCCAATTGTTTGAAAACCTTAAACTTTGGCTTCTTGAGAGCAAAACCACTGATCATTATCAAGAGTTTTCTTACATGATTCCTGTCATTTAAGATGTAAATAACTATAGGGGCTTGCCCTTATAGGGAACTTTAAGAACCCAGGTAATATAAACCATACTTAATTCCTTTATATTAAGCAGGGGAACTTGTCGGCTTATAAAATTGGTTCGCAGACCAAAAGGATGTCACAAATCTTCTAGTTTATTTAATCGAGCCCCATCATCAAACAGTGTGCCTATTCCTCAGGATAGATACACTGTTTGTGATACGGTGCTCGTTTATAAAAACTATTTGGGATGTGAGATCAGTTTGATTTCATATCTTAAAATTTTCAAAAGTTATTTTCAAAATCAAATACAACGTTCTAAATTATATACATATATTTAAATTAAATTTAAAATCTAAAAAAATTCACTGACGACTTCTATAAGCGACCCCCTTTTCAAAATAAAACACATAACCCAAAAATAAGCCGTACAAAAGTATAAGTGTTTAAAAGTTAGAAGAAGTTGTGAAGATTGATTCTAAAAACTTTGTTAACTTCTTAATTTGGCCTGTTCAGTTGTTAAATTTCTTGAGATTATGTAAGATCTAATGTGGTATTGTCTCATAAAAGTTAGTAAGAATCACATGAAATTATATGGGTGGGAACTGTAGTCCATATAATTGAATGTAATATTAAACAATATTTTCATAAAAGGGAGTAAAATTAGAGGATTTTAGAGTGACAGGCTAAAACCCCCTAATTTGGTTTGAAGTTTTGAGTTTTGTTATGAGAAGTTAGCCCTCAGGTTGTGGGAATCGAGGGAACTGTAGAGTGAGAGACTGGTATCTTCCCTGCCTAACCATGTTCAAAATAATATAAATTTCAAATTAACCTATGTTCATTATAGAACCAAGTAAGGGTAAAGAACACATTTGCTTCTATCTGTCACAACAAAAATTTGAATACTTCCACAACAATACTTTAAGAATTATCACTACTTCATGAAAGGAAAGAAAAAGATATTCTTGTTAATAGTATTTTACATCTAGTGTTATTAGTTATTGTAATTTTAATTTCTTGCTTTGAATTGTGTTAAGAAAATTTAAATCCTCAGCTTCTCCTACTTCTTTTCTGGTATAATGATTTTGCTACAACTCAGAAGTTTATCTCGGAGTGAAGTTTTTACAATCTGGGAGGAATAATTGAGGAAATGATCGTTGCACTCAAGTGGCAACGATTCTGTTATTTTACTGCTGTTGCTGTTACCCTGTGGTTAGGGAATTTTATGCCAATTTCATGGATGCTGAAGAGTATGAGATTTTCGTCAGAGGAGTTGGAGTAGGATTCACTCCAAAATGTATCAACATTTTTTACAGCCAGCCGCCGAACATAGAGTGTTTTACTCAAGATTATCTCCATCTGAGGGAGATTTAGATATGATTATTGCTTACATGACTGATGGTACTGGAACTTGGAACATCCGGAATGGAAAAATGGTAAATTTTTCATCTTCTAAGATTAATGGTGTTTCAAAGGCATGGCACTACTTTGTTTCTGCTCGTCTCCTTCCATCCAATCATTTGAGCGAGGTTACCAAGGATAGAGCTATCCTTAATTATTGCATACAAGAGAAGAATTTGATTGATGTAGGAAGTATCATTTATGATTCTGTAGAGGCGACTGCTCGCTCTAACACTTCTGTTGAACTTGGATTTCCATCTTTGATATATTCTCTGTGTGAAAGTGCTGGAGTAGTTGCTGAGCTTTCTGAGGAAAAGCTCACGTCTACAAAGCCCATAGCAAGAGAAAGCGTCAGTATCTATGATCGAATTTAAGGTAAGAGATCTACTGCACCTTCTAGTTCATTACCTACTTCTGGTAGAGCTTCTACTTCTAGACCTTCTACTTCTACTACTGAGCTACCATCTAATTTCTGAGAGTCTATGCATGATCAGTTTATGGAGCAGCAGAATGAGTTATTTCTAACTCATTGTAGTGTAGATACGATCAATAAGAAGATCTATCATCTTTCAGAGTATACCCAAAGGAAGAGTGAGTATGATGTTGAGTATTCTAAGTCTTTAGTTAGATTCCTAAAGGGTGTGCATGATGTTCAGTTTCCTACCTGTCCGAGATTTTCACCATATGTTGATCTGAAGGATATGAAATTTTCTTTTGATGATGACGATGACGAGGCTACAGATAGTTATTAGTAGCCAGATTTACCTCTTGAGATGTGTGATTCTGTTTTTAGTTTATTTCTTATTTGTTAGTACTGATTAGTGTGATTACATTGTTGTTTGTTAATGTCGATTTGCTTAAGTAACTTTGTATGAACTTTTGATATTGAGATAGTTATAGAGCATCTGCTGTAATATGTGTTAAAGACTGAAATATGGATGAATTTTTATTGTTTACGATGAATGTTTACTTCCATTTCAGCCTACTGTTTAGTTAGTAATTTACCATGTTCTAAATACTTAAAAAAAATTTAGAAATTAACTCCTGTTCTTCAAACTTTTCTATATATGATTAATTATTTTTATTATATATCTATTAAAGCATGTGTAGGATTAGAAATTAGTTTTTCCTTTCTACACTATCAATGTACCTAAATAAATTCCTGTTTAATTCTTTCTCTCATGCTTTAGAAAATTTTATGATTCAATTATATACTAAAACTGAAGTTTGGGGGAAGAGAAAACATTTTTAAAATTTAAATATTATTTGTCCTTAATGATCTGATACTTTCTTTAAAAATATTAACATAACATAAGGAATGAAAAATCTATTTATGATAACTTAAATTTCTGGAATTTATAAATAATTTAGTAAACTTAACTAAAATTTCAAAATTTTGATTGATTTTAAGAATAGAATTTTTAACTTAAAGAATAATAATATTAAGAATTTTTCTATTTATAGTAAAGAGAATTGTATTTTAGAAATACTAAGGAATCAATATTATTACCTGAAAAAGAAAAGTTCGAAATAATTTTTGAAAAATACTTACTAATAATATCATATTTGTTAAGTAAAACAAATATATAAGTTTTAAAATATTTGTTAAGGAAAGTGAAGTTCAAAATTATTAACAGGCTATCCAAAAATAGGAATCCTCACTTGTGAAAAAAAAAAAAGAGAAGTGAGGAGAAGCTTTAGGAAATGCCTAATCAAAAATTGGCTTCACTTGACTTCTCTTATAGGAAAAAAAAACTGATTACATTTTTTTTAACTTACTTTTTATGAACAAATATTTTTTATTATAAAAATATTTCATGAAATTCTTTTTCTTGTAAGTATTCTATGTGACCTTAATATAATAAATTACTATTATTCTTGAAATAAATGAAAATTTTAAAGTCTTATGATTTGATAGTTTTCTTTAAATTCTTAAAATTAATCTTAATTAGTGAAATGTGGTTAATGATTTACTAAAGCATTTATAAAACTAAAAATTACAAGGAATCTTAAATATTTAAACATCATTCCAAATGTTATATATTTTATGTAATTAAAAGGGTTACTTGAGGACAGGTAACGTTTAAGTTTGGAGGAATTTAATCCAATATAAAAATTCCCATTTTTATGCCTTATTTATGATTCAATTTTTAAGGATATTATGCTTTAATGAAAGATATTTTTATGTTTTTGGATGTAGGTGATAAAAAAGAGTACAAGAAGGAAGAAGGAGTAATAAAGAGCAAAAATGGAGCTAAATGAGTAAAGTTGTAGAAATTATAAGCCTGGCACCTAGGCGCCAGAATCTGGTGCCTAAGCGCTAGTTCGATACAGTCGCAGAAAAGATTTTTGACAACTTTGAGCAGTGATTTTGACGGTGTTAAGCGGTTATTGGAGCTTCTAGAAGACTGGAAGTTACTCCTAATATATAGGACATGTGATACAATGCATCTGGACGCAAGGAAAAGGTTTTAATCACGAAGAGGTGCGACCCAAAGTGAAGAGGTGAGAAGACATGGTCAAAGAGTCTGGCGCCTAGGTGCGACAGTTACCTTCTAGAAGATACATTGTATTTGGATGAATTTTTAAGAGGTTCCTTAAGCAACCCTTGGTCAAATTCAGAGCTCTATAAATAGGAGCTTTTCTACAGAGAAAATCACACCTTATATTCTCTTTCACCCCTTCTTGCATCTTTAGTCCCCAAGCACTATATTCCACCTAATTATTTTAGGGAGCCACCTTCTTTATTATTTAGTGAGTTTATTTTGAGTGTTGAGTGTAAGATTATTAGTGTTGTTGTTGTTGAAGTCTTTCATCATTGCATTGGAGTCAGTAGGAGTCAGCAGATCACTTGAAGGAACATTCCGGATAAGTATTTGTAACTTGGTTCAAAGTTTTATAAATATGTTTTGTTGTGTGAATTCAATGTGTTCTGAGTAGTTAGATTTCTTTCTCCTTTCAACTATGAAAAGATAATAAAATAATTAAAATTTGGTGGAGAATTTAACTTAAAATATTTATAAAAATTGTGATGATATTAATACCTGATTTTAGTTTACTTTTTAAACTGCCATTTAAATTGTTAAAACCTGTTGAAGAATTCTGAGACCTATCCGAATATGAGCTCTTAACTAGTAGATATCACATGAATCATTAAGTAATCGCAGGCTATACACGGGTTAATTAAGGTGAAGTGCAAATAAATAGGAAGATATGGTTTATTGAGCGTAGAATTCATTAGTTTTTAGAGTGACAGACTAAATTCTAATAATTTAGTTTATAGATAGGGAACGAGTCACTGGTAGGGCCGACAATAGCCACCCTTGGACATCTAGTAGTGTGAGCCTAGATTAACCCATTTTACTAATAAAACATCCTGAACCAATCTATAGATTAGTCAATGTTCTTTATGCATGGACCAAAGGGTAAAGAATAGAAATGCTTCTATTTTGCATAATACCATAATCTAAAAACTCCACAAATTGTAATTATTCTAAAAATCTTGGATTAATTGAAAAGGAGAAAGTTGTTTTATTTAAACATACATTAATACTTATTTTAGTATTGCTTACTTAGATTTAGTATAAATTTCATTAAATCTAAAATCTAATCTTTAAAAAGAAATAAAAATAATAAAAATTATTTTAAATTTGAAAAATCTAAAAATATTACTTAATATTCTAAAAATCTTCCTTGTGGGATCGATAACCAGGACTCCACTAGAGCCCTGTATTACTTGATATGATACGTATACTTGCATTTGTAATTGTGACTTTTACAAGTTATAATCTAAATATAAATTTATAAACTCTTTCATAAGTAAAATCACATCAAGTGTTTGGCGCCGCTGTCAGTGATTAAATCTTCTAGCAGTGATATCAAATTATTGCATTTGAAAGTTTATATATAGCCCCTTTAGGCTACATCACGAATCAATAGGGGAATCTGTCGGTCAAAATATAGGTTTCGCAGAGCAAACAGATGTCATTAATTTTCTAGTTTATTTGATTGAGCTGTACTATTGAGCAATGTGTAGCTTAATGTGTAGCGCTCTGTTTAAACTATTAGGGATATGATATCATTTTGACTTCATATGCTTTCCCTAAACTAAATTTATACATAAATTAAAATTTAACGTCTTTCCAAAGCGGGCGATGTGATTTCGATTCTGGAGATCGATAGCTTCTACTGGGCAACTCTCTTAGTGTAAAAAAAAGCATCAACACCATCCAATATGTGCTAAATGTGATTTAGTTTCATTTACTTTTTCTTCGATTGAAGCCACGTCAGCTTCAATCTTAGACATCCTTTCTGTGATTCCTTGAATACTAACGGCTAGAATTCCATTGTATGAGCATTCTTACAAAAGGACTTCTTCTTGTTAGCTTCTTTTTTCTTCTTAACTTCTCTCTCCCAAGAAGATATTTTTTCTCTAAAAATACTCTTCCTTAAGACTCAGAAGTGAAAATAAGAACTATGGCAAGTATCTCTTAATTCTAAGTCTTTTTATAGACTTGAGAAGTCTCCAAAACCGACCCTAGACATATTTTAGGTCCTCATTAACTCCAAAAACCACTTACCCATAATTTAGGCTTCTAGAACCACATTTATCATGTTCTATTAACTGTGGAGCCTAAGTGCCAACATCTGGTGCATAAGTGCCAGTGCTCATTTTAGTACAGTTCTGCTAAATATCCAAATTTTCATTCTGACTCTTCTGAGTCATTAATTAAGGTCCAATAAACACCACTATAACATAAACACTTCGAAATATCACCACATTTTCTTAAATTAAACCAAACAAAATCACTCAAAGCAAACTTAAAACAAAACACACCGATAAATATGCATTGCCTCCCACAAAGCGCTTGGTTTATCGACTTCAACATGACATACCAAGAGTTTATTTTGAGTGACCAACATCAGATTATCATCAAATTTAGATTGATTGATTGAAAAATAAGGTTTTAATCCAAGACCATTGACTTTGAATATTTTTCCAGTCTTATGATCTTTCGTATCCATAGCTCCATATGAACAAAATTTCATCATAATAATTGGGCCCATCCACCTTGACTTAAGTTTTCCAGCAAATATTTTCAATCTAGCATTATATAACAAAACTTATTGTCTTGGCTCAAGATTTTTTGTAAGAATCTTCCGATCATGCCATAACTTCATCTTTTCTTTATAAATCTTAGTATTTTCATAAGATTCATTCCTTATTTCTTCAAGCTCATTTAATGGCAACAATCTCTTTTCACTAACATCTTTCAAATTATAATTGAACTCCTTAATAGCCCAATATGCTTTATACTCAAGCTCAACTGGTAAATGACAAGCGTTTGAAAAAATCAGCCTATATGGGGACATTTCTTTAAGAGTTCTTTATGTAGTTCTATAGGCCCACAAAGCGTAATCCAGTTTGGTTGACCACTCCTTCCTATTTGGATTAACAAATTTTTCCACTAATCTTTTAATTTCACGATTTGATAATTCAACAAAAACACTAGTTTACGGATGATAAGCAGTAGCAATGAGATGGTTAATATGATATTTCTTTACTAGCTTTTCCATAATCGCATTTCTAAAATGACTTCCCCCATCAGTTATGATAACTCTTGGTATTCTAAATCTGCAAAATATATTATTTCTTAAAAATTTAGCAACACTTTGAGCATCATATCGAGGTAAAGCAACAGCTTCTATTCATTTAGATACATATTCTACTGCTATCAAAATGTATATATTTCTGAAAAATGGTATAAATGGTCCCATGAAATATAATCCCCAAACATCAAATATTTCAACTTCCAACATATAATTGAGGGGCATCTCATTTCTTCTAGAAATAAAACCTACACGTTGACATCAATCATAATTTTTAATATAAGCATTAACATCCTAAAAAATTGTAGGCCAATAAAATCCAAATTGTTATATTTTATATGTTGTTTTATCAACACCAAAATGTCCCCCATAATCAAAATTATGAAATTTTTGTATAATTTCATAAGTTTCTTCTAATGACACACATCTTCAAATAATCAGATCCTTTCCTTATTTATATAAAAACAGGTCATCCCAAAAATGAGTTCTGGCTTTAGAAAAAAATTTCTTCCTCTCTTGGTATGTCAAATCATCAGGTAAAATATCACTGACAATATATTTTATAATGTCGGCATACCACAGAATATGCCACTCTTTGATAGTGAACAATTTTTCATTAAGAAAATGTTCATTGATTTCATTTTCAAAGTAGAGAGATTTTTCAAAATCAAGACTGAACATATGATTAGCAATTTTATTATCAGCACCCTTCCTATCTATTATTTCAAAATCAAATTCTTACAAAATAAGAATCCATCTTATCAGTATTGGTTTTGCATTCTTCTTCTTCATTAATTATTTAATAGCAAAATGGTCAGTAGGCACCACATATTTTGTTCCAATTAAGTATGATCTAAATTTATCAAAAGCAAATACTCTTGCTAGTAACTCTTTCTCATTTATGGTATAATTATTTTGAGCTTCATTAAGAGTTATGCTAGCATAGTAGATCGCTTTGAAAATCTAATCATATTTCTGACCTAAAATAGGTCCAATAGCATAATCAATTGCATCACATATTAATTTAAAAGATTTTTCTCAGTTTGGTGAAACTCTAACATGTGTAGTGATTAATATTTACATCTCTGAAATATAGCAGGGGCATTACATAAACCAAAGGGCATTCTTTTAAAAGCAAATGTACCATAAGGACTGGTAAACGTTGTTTTCTCTTAATCCTCGGGAGCAATTTGCATTTCTTGGTAACCAGTATATCCATCCAAAAAATAAAGGTACTTATGCCCAGCCAGTCTATCCAACATCTGATCTTGAAAGTGTAGTGGAAAATGATATTTCCTTGTGGCAAGGTTTAATTTTCTATAATCAATGCATATTCATCACCCTGTAATTCTTCTTGATGATATTAATTCATTCCTTTCATGAGCAGTCACAGTAACTCCTTCTTTCTTAAGAACACAGTGAATAGGACTAAACCATGCACTATCTGAAATAGAGTAGATAATTCCAACATCCAACCACTTTAAAATTTCATTCTTAACAACATCTTTCATGATAGGATTTAATCTTCTTTGAGGATCAGCTCGAGGTTTGCAATTCTCTTCCAAAATGATTCTATGCATAAAAATTGAAGGACTGATTCCTTTAATATCAACTACTGTCCATCCAAAGGCTTTCTTATATTTATATAAAACTTCAAGCAAACTCACTTCTTCTTTTTCAGTCAATTGAGAGGAAATTATTACTTGCATTTTATAGCATTCTATAGCATTCATCATCTTTACCACTTGCAGTATATTTCATTGATTATGAGATATTGAATGTAACAGCTTGAACATTGACTCGCATAGTTAAGTCCCCTTTTTGCATGTCTATCATTGCTCTGCATGTGGATAGGAAAGGTCTCCCTAAAATTATGGGTATCTCTTTATCTTCCTCCATATCTAGCATAACGAAAACAACAGGAAAGATAAATTGATCCACTTTCACTAAAACATCTTCTATAACTCATTTAGGATATGTGACCAAACAATCCGCTAATTGCAGAGTTACAATAGTCGGGGTTATTTCTCCTAATCCTAGTCTTTTGAATATAGTTAATGGCATAAGTTTAATGCTTGTACCTAAATTACATAAAGCTTTCCCATGAAATCTGTCTCCGATTGCATATGGAATTGTGAAAATACCAGGATCTTTAAAATTTTCAGGAAGCTTTTTGTGAATTATTGCACTACACTCTTCACTGAGTGCTATAGTTTCATTATCTTCAAACTTCCTTTTTCTGTTGGAAATATCCTTTATAAATTTCACATAGCTTGGCATTTGTTCTAAAGCTTCTGAAAATGGAATGCTGATTGTAAGCTTATTAAATATTTCAAAAAACATTAAAAATTGTCTATCCAAATTTTTTTATTGAAGTCTTTGAGGAAATGGAGGTGGTGTTTTTTCTAAATCAATCTTAGGTGGAGAAATAGGTCTTTCCAAAACTTTCGGATCGTCTACTTTTAGTTTTTCAATCTCTGCTTTCTCCACTTCAATCTCTTTTTAAACTCTACCTTCCATCTCTCTTTCACTTCTCAACTGAATAACTTTTACTTGCTCTTTATTATTGTCTCTTGGATTTACTTCTCTATTACTGCGAAGTGTTCCTTGGGATCTATTACTTAATGAATTGGCAATATGTTCCAATTAATTCTCAATATTTCTGATTGTAGCTCCTTGACTTTGTAATTGATTTCTCATTTGTAACACCACTTCTTCTCCTTAAATTGTGAAGCATTGTTAAAACTTGGAGGATAGGATGTTCTATAATTATTATTCCCTTTTTTGTTCCAGTTCCTTGATGAGTTTACTTAGTTGTTCCCCTATTGTTGATTAATACCATCCTGATTATTGTTGTTCCAGTTAAAGTTTGGATGGTTCTTCCAACCTGGGTTATAATAATTCGAATATGGGTTATTATGCTTGTTTATGACATTCAAAGTTTCTAATGATGTTTGAGAATTAACCATTTGGCCTAATGAATTTTCTTCAATCAAGGAAATTGGCTGAGAAAAATTCATTCCAAATTGGTCTATCTTCCTTGAAATTGCAGCAAATTGATTTGCTAGCATTACAAAAGCATCACTTTCATGAATATTAGCTACATTTTTAGGATTTAACCTTTCAAAAGGCCATTTAAAATTATTATTAGTCATTTCTTTAATAAAAGCATAAACGTCAGAAATTGTTTAGACATCAATGAACCACCAGCAGCGGCATTGATAATAGATTTAAGAGAGCCAGCTAATCCATTGTAAAAAGTTTGAATTATTAACCAATCTGGTATCGAATGATTTGGACACTTTATTAGGAGATATTTAAAACATTCCCATGCTTCGTAAATTTGTTCCCCTTCAAATAGGCAAAAAAATGTAATATCATTTCTAAGTTTCGCAGTCTTCGATGTTGGAAAATATTTAGCAAGGAAGTTTTGTGCTAATTCACCCAAAGTTCTAATAGATACAGGTGATAATGAATTTAATTATATCTTAGTCTTATCCCTCAGTGAGAAAGGAAAAAAGTCTAAGTCTATTAGCACCGTCTGAAACATCATCGTATTTAAAAGTAGCACAAAATTCTAGAAAAGTGGCAAGATTTAAATTAGGATCTTCAGTTGGTGCTCCCCCGAGCTGATTATTAGATACCATTTAGATAGCAGTTTTAAGTTCAAATGAATTAGCCGCTACAACAGTTTTTTGAATATAACCATGAAGTTTATCTACTGTGTGGTTAGCATAATCTCTTAATGGTATAGATTCTTGATGGATTTCAACATTTTGATTCGCCATTTCTTGAATATTTTTATCTTTTTCTGTATTTTTAATTTTTCTGATTTTACTTATAGTTGTTTCTAATTCAGAATTGTAAGACACAAGTCCTTCAGAACCTGAACTACGCATACACAATTATAAAGAAAAATAAAATAAAATACACTAAAAAAAGCAAGGAAAAAAGTAAAAATTTGGTTTTTCTTGAATTTTCTTTAAAAAATTTTAATTAATTTCCCCAACAATGTGACACCAAGAACTTGAACCCCAAATATTTATGCTTATGTTTTACACTTTATATTTCTTCTTAATGATAATATCTCTTTCTTTGCAACGACGCAAAAAACTTGATCCCCGGATATTTATGCTTACGATTTACACTTTATATTTCTTCTCAATGATAATATCTGTTTCTTTGCAATAGCACCAAAAACTTGATTCTGAAGAAAATAAGAAATTAACTTAATTATTTTATAATATGGGATTCTATGTAAGTATATGTATTCTTTATCAATTAATATAGGACTTTCCAATTAAGTCTCGAGATATTGAACCCACCGAGAAATGTCTAAAATTTAAAGAAAGCAAGAAAATAACTTTTTACTTTTTCAAATGTTTTTGCAAGTTATGTTCTATAATTAAAAATTTTAAATTCTTTTGCTAATTTTTTTTAGAAAAAGTAAAGTAAGCAACTAAAATTAACAAGACTCTTAAATGATATGAAAGCAAATGAGAGTAAAATATTTTTTTTCCTCCTTCAATGAATCAGTAATAACTATGGAATTTCGTTGTGGAAGTATCTAAATGTGTTGTACCAAATAAAAGCAGTTATATTCTTCATCTTTGGTTCTATAAAGAACATAGGTAAATTTGAATTTTTAAAATTTTGTAGATGGGTTAGGCAGGAAGATACTAGCTCTCACTCTAGAGTTCCCTCTTTTCCCTCCACCTCAGGGCTAATATCTCATAACAAAACTTAAAATATTAAACCGAATTGGGGCTTTAGCCTATCACTCTAAAGTCCTCTAATTCTACACCCAATCAAAAGCATATCTCCCTATTTATTTGCACTTAACTATATGGACTACAATTTTCAACCATAAAATTTCATGTGATTCACTCCAATTGTTGGTTGACACAATGCCGTATTGGTTCTTACATGTTCTCACAACAAATTTTAACATCTTAATTGGCTAAATCAAGAAATAAATGAAGTGCAAGTTAGTGGAATCATCACAACTTCTTTCAACATTAAACACCTATGCTTCACACAACTTCCTTCCATAATTTAATTACTTCCTCATTTAAAAGAAAAAAGATAAAGAAAACTACTTAGAACTCATGGAGAAAACACAAACAAAACTTGATTTAAAAGTAGAAATCATAGTGAAAACACGACAAGTTTTACTTTAAAACCAAATGTAAAAATAAAGATAAAAACTTATCTGAAAATCCTCTCCATAAGACTCTTGAAGTTCTTCTGAAACTTTTTCTTTCTACTAAATAACTCCTTAGAGGGTGGTGCCCAACTCTAAAGATTTACTCTCTTAAATTCTAATACAAACTATGATAAAGTAAAGTGGAAAAGTAAAAAAAATATTGCGAGAAGAAGGCTCTCTTTCTTCCTCTTTCCCTTCAACCACTTTAAGCTTTTCTCCAACTTCTCCCGCCAAAACTTCCTTTCAAAAATCTTCTCTTTTTTTGATCTTAAGTCTTCATTTTAACAATTTTTCAAATGTTGCTTTGGTGTCTCTTCAAATCTTGTCCAGGTTCAATGTATCTACCAAAAGATGCATCTAACTTGACGCCCAAAAGAAGTTAAGCAAGTTTAAACCGAAAGTTGCTTCGAAACACCCCTTGAAAATGGAGCCAAATTTGATTTAATTCGTCACTTATAGCTGTGGCGCTTATGTATCTGCCATCGGCGCTTAGCCGCAAAAGGTTAATTTTGCACACCTTTCATTTTTGCTCTAAATTTGATCTCTTTTTCCTCCTTTCATCATAATCACTCATTTTAATCATGCCTTCAAGAAAAACATGAAAAAACCTTCTATTAAAGTGTAATATCATCAAAAATAGGTATAAAAAAGTGCATAAAAATACTACATATTTTAGGTGTATCAATGCCCTCTAACCTTGCAAAAATCAGAAAAGATCCCTAATAACATGTGGAATCAACCCCCAAAGTTTGAAGCCATGGTGAAATGTTTGTGGTGAGTTATGATTTAAACAAGTTTTGCTCTATTTAGTTAATTTAAAAAAAATAGAAATCAAATAACTCCAATTTTATTTCCACATTGTTTTTCTCTATTTGCTGAGTAAGGGGGTATTTTTTTAAAGATATTTGAATGAAAATAAATAAAAAATTTTTTAATTTTCTATTTATCCAATGCGGTGCCACCTCAACCTAGGCAGCTCTGAAGCTCTTAGTGGTGCTCCTTCATTTGACGCAACCATCTGACTCAGAATCCATTCGTCTCACGGTTCATTTATCATCTGTTTGTCGAGCGCGATCAGGAGTGTACATCCATTACATGCGTGATCTAATGACTCCTGATCATCATCCCCAACTGACCTAACTCATAAACCGTCCACACTAAAACCCTAAGTTCTCTGCCTAGACTTAACCAAATCACTTTGAGTTTGTCCTTATAACCTCATCTAGTTAAGACGAACCGAGTATATTGCCATGAATGGACAAATCGAGCTCGATTTAGGGGGGAGTTTGATACCTTTGCATGAGAGCTGTGGCATAAATTAGGTACTTATACAAGCTTCACAGGACTCCGACAAATCTAAGCAGCCTCGCTGCCACCTCACCTTGCTCTGAGGACAGCCATGGCTTCTTTTATTTAAAAACCACCCCTATGGCCTAAAAGGGATGATGCACCTAACCCTAGCCAACTTTGTAAAACTTTTCCCAAATCATCCCCACAGCCCAGAGAAGCTCAGCTCCACCTTTTTCCAACTTCCTGACCTCTACCCGAGCTCAATTTCTGAGCCCAAAATTAGGTTGGAAATAGGACACTTCTCCAAAATCAACAAAATCCTAAATTAATTATTCCATGAGCTTCACCAGAGCAAGAGATGAAGCTCCCCATCAAAATCCTCATCAATTGAAGCATGTACCAGACTTTCATCAAGAGCTGCCACCTATAGGAGGAATTCCTACACAAACTATTCATCAGAACTAATCAACACATCTAGAGGGTGCGCCAGACTCCACTGAAGCTTCTCCAAGCGTCAGATTAAGGTCTTCCCTCTAGGACAAAGGTATGGATTAAATTCCTCAAATTTGAGCTCTGTTTGAGACTTCATGATGCTTGATTAACCATATAGATTGGTTCGTCTCACTTACAAGAAACTCTAGGAACAAACTTCACGCAATTTGGTTGAGAATCTAGTGAGGTATTAGGATTAGAAAACGTGTGGATCTCGGTTTGAACCAGCTGGACCTAGAACCGTCTAATCGCACGTGTATCAGACGAACGGTCCAGATCATGTTGGATAGAAGGAATGGAATGGAACCGCGGAGCTACGTGGGGCTGAGTCAAATGGCGGTTCCTATCCATAAGACGCTACGTGTTGACTTCGATCCGCCGTAGGTTTGCATGCGGATGACTAGGATAAGTAGGAAAAACCAATTTTTTGTATTTATTTAATTTAGTAATCTTAAAAATTCATAACTTCGTGTAGAATATTCCCAAAAATAAAATAAAATATCCCTCTTTTTTAGTGAATAGGGGAGAATAATTAAAAATTAAAATTATTTGACATGAATCTGATTTTTAATTAATTAAAAACCTTTATTGATGTTTTAATCATAACTCAATAAATAATAATCACCATGACTTGAACCTTAAAGGTTGATTCCTCATGTTAATAAGGGCATCCTTTAATTCTTCCAAATTCAGAGGCCATCTCTGGTATGAGATAATTTTTAACATTAATCACCTCTGTCTAATTAAAAATTATAATAATAAAATATAAAACAGAAAAATATAAAGTTCTCTTTATTAGGTTCATTAAGGTCAGAGAATCATAAGAAAAATATAAAATGGATTTCATTAAGTAAAAAATATTACTTTATTAAATTAACTCATTAAAGCTTAAGTAAAATTAAATAATTAAAATATAATCAGAAAAATCATGAAAACTAATCTATGCTAACGAAAATGGTCTGAGGAACTCCCCATAAAAACTTGAGCTCAATTAGAATTTATTTGACCACTAAACTTGATTTTTCAAGTAAAATGGAATTTTTAACATTAAAATAATTATAATAATTAAAATATAAGTCAAAAATCACAAAAATAGTTTTGAAAGTTCATTATGCCGGAGGAATTTAAGAAAAATTAGATTGAAATTAAAGTAAATAATTCATTTTTAACCTTTTCCTTAATTTTTAAAATAATTAAAATAATTAAAAAATAATAAAAATCACAAAAATATTAAAATGCATAAAAATGTTCTAAATTGCTTCCTTATCACTTAAGAACAATAAAAATATTTTTTCTCAATTTTATAAATAAAGTTATAAATTTTAAAATCTTAAAAATAAATTTAAAAATACTTAAAATGAATTTTCCTTAATTTTGCATTAAAATAATTCCAATAAATCAAAACAAATCACAAAAATATAAAATTTATTTTTCTGGATTCCTTGAACATAGAGGGATTTAGGAAAAAATTAAAACTTAATTTTTCACTCAGATAAAATTTTATATTTAATTAATACTCAAAATCAATAAATAATTATAATAATTAAAATAAAAATTCAAATAATTATGAAAATTTGTTTAAGTGGTCCCCTGACTTAGGTGAACCTCCCATTGTTTTCTTAAGGATATATCATTTATCTTGGTTAAGTTATTGAATGAACATGGAAAATACACAATTTTGAATTAAAATAACTATAAAAATAAAATAAAAATTACAAAATTGCATTTTCTTCTCTGATATTTTAATTGACCCATGAGTGGGGTAACATAAAAATTTCAATATAATTTGAGTTATATTTAAGGAATTATGAAGTAATAAACCTTGAAGGGCAAAATGGTTGTTTGAGGACTTAAGCTTTAATTAAAATTTAGGTCTAATTAAAAGGTAAATGGGCAATGAATAATCATTACTGACATTCTTTGATGATTGAAACATAAGGAACTAAGAGGTAGAAACCAATTCACTGCTTTTTAATATTAAGGATAAAATTATTAATCAATGGTTTGATGATAATGGCATCTTTAGTAAAGATCAAATTTTGCTTATCCTAATAATACTTTAAATTGTAAATCTACCCATAAAAGATTAAGGGCTAGGTAGTGAATCAGGTTTGATCTTAACTTCAACTAATAAGGATTAGAAAAAAGAACGAAATCATTTATAAAAACTTTGAAATACTACCGGCTAAACATTAATTAAATTGGCTTAGTCCCCTAATAATTTAATTTGCCCCTAAAGGCTTTCACTCACATAACTCATAAATGAAACATCAAATGAATGTTACCCTACTTGAGGGATAATCAAAACATCTAAGTTCTTTGAGCAAGGATTAAAACATTATTAATAAACCTTAATTGAGTATGGGTGATTGATTGAACAATATCATGAAACCAAATGAACCTTAAGTGGACCCAAAGCTTTGAGAATGATGTCTAGGGTTATGCCCCGAGCACTTCCTCAACTAATGGGTTATTTTAGAAGAACAATTGGGTTTCATTTTTCTTTGATCAAGTAAATCATTCTTAACATATCTTAGGGACCCACTAAGTTATGAAATAGGATCCCCATTTAGACTTAAACCACTAAACTCTAATTATCAATCTTATACCTACTTTAAAATGTTAAACATTTCAGTGTCAGGTACGATTTATGATTATTGCAATTTACACTGCTTTAATTGAATGTTCCGCAGCAACTTCCATGTTATACTTGTGATAATTATTAAAATAGGAAAACCAAACTTGCATGTCAGAACTAAAAATTTTAGGATAACCATGAAAACAAAACGAAACAGAAAAATCAATTCACAACTAGCAAAATATAAGATAACTCACAATTTAATCACAAAGAAAAAAATAAAATAATAATTGCAATTAAGTTAATACGTCTCTATCAGATGATATGTAATCCCTCAGAGGAGGTAACCTACAGTTTCTAATGAGATTTTTTAGGGCTTGATAAAATTATGGAACTCATTCATTTAAGTTTAGACAATTCATCTAGACTAAGTGAATCCAAAGAAAATAGTGGTGCCGAAACAAGGGAACCGTGGAATCCTAACCAGTATCTCTTAATCAACTTAAATATTTTCCCTTAATTAAGACACAAAATGACAACAAAACAAAACTTGAACTCTAAACATTGACTCTTCCCTTTCTCTAAAAGATGACACTTCTAAAACTGAACCTGCTACAACGAGGAGCTTGAAGCAAACACCGTGAGACACAACGATCTTCAACAGCAAAGTGGATCTACAACAGCAACCATTCCTTATAACTAAAATTACAAAGCCATAGGACTTCAAGGTATTCTGCCTAGTAAAACATAAACCCTCACTTTATCTCTTTAGGTTTTTCTACCTTGTGCAATATAAGCCCTAACTCATCTTAGGATTTTGAGGTTGTCGTTCGGTATGATAGAAATCCTCCTATCTTCCAAGCTATTTGTATTATTAGTATTATACAAATGTAAGCTCTAGTTAATAAAACTAGCAGGATGAAACATTAAAAAAATTTCTCTTCAAAACTGAGCCCAACAATAGGATTGTTTGGGAAGTTACCAGGGTTCTCCTCTGGATCCGTGACATCCCTGACTTCTCTTTCCTTTGGATTCCAGAATAACTGTTCCTATTTGATCCATTCTCGTTTGATATTCTCCGAGTCCATCATTAAAAGTTTTAAACTTTGAAAATCTTGAGAGAAAAACCACTGATCTTTATCGAGAGTTTTCTTGGGTGACTTTGGCCATTTATGATGTAATTAACTATAAGGGCTTGTCTTTATAGGGAACTTTTCAACTTAAGTAATATAAACCATGCCTAATTCTTTTGTACTATATAGGGAAACTTGTCGGTTAACACAAAATTGGTTTGCAGACCAAACAGATGTCATAAATCTATTATTTTATTTAATCGAGGCTCACTAACAGGTAATATGTTTATCCGTCAAGATAGTTGCATGGCTTGTGGTGTATGATTCATTTATTTAAACTATTAAGGATATGGGATCAGTTTGGTCTCATATTTTCAAAGTTACACTATTTTCCAAACTTATTAAAATTATATTTGTATACTAAAATAAAATTTAAATAAAAATATGCTACTGATAATTTCTGGTGACTCTGCTGGGGAGGTGACCACTCCTTCTCCCCTCTCCACTTTCATTTACCCATTTTGTGAAACTTTTTAAGAAATTTTCCCATGCCCAAAATAGCGATTTAACCTCACATAAACACACTTGAGGACCTTAAAAGCAGCTCTAACCACTTTAGGGCATGATTTAGCCAAGTGACCGAAGGTTTTAACCCAAGCTAGCCAACATAGCCAAAACCTAAAATCCTCATTGATTCTTCACCTTGGAGCCACCATAGAACCAAATTGACTCCACCACTCAACCTCCCTCGCTCACCTGACCCTGAGGGTTACCCGACCCATGTTGGCGAACTACCCTAGCCTCCTGAGAACACCATGCTTAAGAGGTTCAAAATGAATTAAACCTAAAATTAATCCCACCTGAGCTGGTTCAACTTGATTGGCCACTAGAGCACTTCCTCCCTCCACCTAATCTGCCTCCCAGCCACCTCAACTTGCCCTGAGGATAGCCATTCCTTCTTCTATTTAAACACCACCCTCCACAGCATAAAAGGCATGATGCACCCAACCCTAACTAAAATCCGTAAAACTTGTCTCAAATCATCTCCGCAACTCATAGAAGCTCAGCCCCACCATTTTCTAGCCTCTCTGACCTCTGCCTGAGCTTAATTTCTGAGCCCAAAATTAGACTGGAAACAAGACATCTCTCAAAAATTAATAAAACCCAAAATTTATTGTTCCCTGAGCATTAACCGAGTAAGAGAGGGAGCTCCCTGTCCAAATCCCCATAAATGGAGCCTCTGACTAAACTTTCATCAAGAGATGCCCACCTGTAAGAGGAAGTCCTACACAGACCATTCACCTGAGCTAATCAACACATTCAGGTGATGCTCCAGACTCCATTGAATATTCTCCAAGCATTTGATTAAGGCCTCCCATCTCAAACAAAGGTATGGATAAAATTCCCTAAATCTGAGCTCTGTCTGAGACTTTATAAAGAAAATTTGCAATCCATGCTTGATTAACCGTATAGATAGGTTTGTCTCACTTAGATGAAACTCTAGGAACAAACCACATGCAATTTTGTTGAGAATTCAGTGAGATATTAGGGTTAGAAAATGTGCGGTTCTCAGTTTGAGCCAGTTGGGGACGATGAACCAAAACTATCTGATCGTGCAAGTATCGGACAGACAAATCACCTTGGATAGAAGGAATGGAACTGAACCGCACAGCCGCGTGGCACTGAGTTGGATGCAGCGCCCAACTAGAAGACGCCACGTGGAAGCTTCGATCCGTCGTAGGTTTTCATGGCGCTGACTAGGATAAGTAGGAAAATCTGATTTTTTTAGTATTTATTTAATTCAGTAATCTTTAAAAATCCATAAATTGGTGAAAAAAATTCCAAAAATAAAATAAAAATACCCTCTTACATAGTGAACAAAGGAGAATAATGTGGAACAAATATTAAATTATTTGACATGTCTCTAATTTATAATTTATTAAATACTCTCTGTGATGTTTTAATCATAACTCATTAAATAATAATCACCATGGTTGAAACTTTGGAGGTTGATTCCTCATGTTAATAGGGGCATCACCTGATTTTTCCAAAGTCAGAGGGCATCTGTAGTATTAGAACCCTAATTTTTAAGATTAATCACCTCTGTCTAGTTAAGAAATTATAATAATTAAAATATAAATCATAAAAATGAAAAGTTTGTATTGGTAGGTTCATTAGAGTCATAGGATCATTAAAAAAATTTAAAATGAATTTCAATAAGTAAAAATGTCACTATATGTAATTAACACATTAAATTTTATAAAAAATTAAATAATTATAATTTAATAAAAAATCATGAAAACAATCCACACTAACGGAAATGGTCAGTGGAACTCCCCATCAAAATTTGTGCTCAATATGAATTTATTTGACCACTAAACTTTACTTTTCAAATAGAGTGCCATTTTTAACATTAAAATAATTAAAATACAAGTAAATAATCACAAAATTGGTTTTGGGAGTTCCTTATGACTAGAGGAGTTTAAGAAAATTAAAATTGAATTTAAATCAAATAGTTCCTTTTTAAGTTATTTCTTAATTTTTAAAATAATTAAAATAACTAAAAAATCATAAAAATTACTAAAATATTATAATGCACAAAAATATTCTAAATTACTTCCTAATCACTTAGGAACAATTAGAATATTTTTCTTAATTTTATAAATAAAGTTAAAAAATTTTAAAAGCTTAAAAATAAAATTTAAAAGGTTTTAAATGAATTTTCCTTATTTTGCATTAAAATAATTCCAATAACTTTAAGAAAAATCATAAAAATATGAAAATTGTTTATTTGGATTCCATGAACTTAAAGGGAGTTAAAAGGTATGCTCCTATTTGACACAACACAATTTTAAACTATTTCTAATTATCCATTCACTTAAATTTCTTAACAAAGGAGAAGGATGCTTGCTTATATATATTAAACCTCACTTTATTAGTAGAAGTAGTTAATTGTTAGTAGAACTAGTTTGTTAAAATTGAATTTTATTTATGATTTGTTATTAGTGGCAGATAGGTAATTTGATCTACAAGTTGTGATTCTGAATTGGTTTTTATAATACTAGTCCGTAGCCTCTAAAATATCCCTGTGGGATCGATATCCAGGACTCCACTAGAGCGTTGTATTACTTGAGCGATACGTATACTTACGTTGATAAAGGTAACTCTGCAATTATTGACTATATTATATACTTGTTACAATATTAAGATTAAGCGAAGTACGTGAAGGCGGTTTCACTAAGTCTATAAAAAGGGTCTGAATTTACGAGATACTTGCCCCAGTTCTTATTTTCATTACTGATTATTAAAAAGATTATTTTGAGTGCAAAAATTCCTTCTTGGGAGAGCAAAGTTAAGAAGAAAGAGGATGAAAATCAGAAGAAGTTTATTTGTGATAGTGCACAAGAGTTATATAATGGATTTCTGACAATGAGTATTAAAGAAATAGCATAAAGGATTACGAAGATTGAGACCGATGTGGAGTATATTGATGCAAAGGTAAATGAAATTAATGCACATTTAGAGCACATAAGATGGAAACTCAAAATGCAATTCGGTAATACAAGTCACGTGAAAGAAGCGGATAAAGCAATGTTTTTGAAGAACATATGGATAGAGGAAGAAGATTTTAGAGTTTTCAATCATCGCCCGTTTTATCAGATTTACATTCTAGATGGTTCAAATGGAACTAATGGTGGTTCTGGACATAATCCACCTAATGAAGATTGGAATTAAATTATGTGTGGACTTGTGGTTTAATTTTGTGTGTTTATTGCTTTATGTATGTGGTTATTTTTTTAATGTTTGTCTTTGTTGCACTTTAGATGTGTTTGTTACATCTCAATGATGTAAATTTGTGTTTAATTACATGAGTTATGAACTTATGTTTTGGGGAATTTCATCCAAAGTGTTTAGATAGAAATTTGTAGTTTGTATTAAGTGTACTTTGATATTTATGTAATATAAGTGTTTTTTTGTGTGAGATTTGTGTGGAATCATTGGAGAATAAAGTGTACTTTTGGAGTATTCGAAGAGTTTATGGGAATAAAGAATTATTTAATGTGATTAAAGGTGATTAACTTAGATTTTTATGGAATTAACTTAATTGCCAAAATCTGGGCACTGGCAGCTAAGCGAATAAGCGCCAGATTTCACGACTAAGCACTGTATGCCTCGTGCATAGGCGCCAATTCACAAAAAATTGATTTTATGTAGTTAAAAACCTAAATTTTCCATTTTTAACAATCCCATCAACTTCAACCTCTCGATTTTGCAAAATAGGAGCCTAGGGCATCAATAAATTGGATCACTTTAGAGCTAATTTCGACAAAATTTGTTGGATTTAAGTTCTTTAAGGTATGATCACTACTCCAAAGTAAAAAAAAATATTTTCACCATGTATTTTGAGTACATTATTAAAAAATCTGAAAACCATTATTCATGGTGAAAATTTGAGGAAAAGCATGAGAAATTGCTTGGATTTAGTGGAGTTTGCCTTTGGAAGTTGAGTTAACATGTTTAATTTAAATTTGGAATTTATGGTAAATTTTTTGTAAATTTTTAGAGATGGCTCCAAAGTCAAAATGCTCAAAAGAAAAGGTAAGATTTGATTCCAACAAATTTATCAGATCTCAAGTAGAGAATCGTTATGTCGATGCACTCGCATCGCAGAAATTGATTCCATAATGAATTTTTAGCAAGCCGGGAGGAGAGATTGAGGAGATAATTGCTAGAAGGAATTGGGAAAGATACTATTGCTTATCTGTTGTTGCAGTTGTTTCTGTGGTGAGAGAGTTCTATGCTAAATTGCCGAAAAAAATTTGGTGATGGTTAGGAGGCAACAAGTGGATTTTTGGCCCGCGGTAATTAATACTTTTTACCGATTACCTCTTGAGATGTTTTGTTTTTATGAGAATTATTATACATCTGAGGCAGAGTTAGAAAAGATTATGGCCCTTCTTACTGATGGAAGAGGTTTATGGAAGATTACAAATGAAAGAAGAGTAAATTTTCAAGCCTCTAAGTTGAATGTCACCTCAAAGGCATGGCATTACTTCTTCTCATCTAAGATTCTGCCTTCAAGTCATGTCAATGAAGTTACAAGGAAGAGAGCTATTCTGAACCATTGTATTCAGTAGAGAAAGCCATTAAATATTGGAGTTATTATTTATGATTATATTATGAATTTTTCCAGAGCTGCTACTACTGCAAGTATGGGATTTCCTTCCCTAGTTCACTCAATTTGTGAGTAATTTGGTGTTAAGTCTGAAACATGGGAAGAGGTTCTTTAGCCACTTAACCTATTAGTAGTGTAAACGTGAACACTTACACTATACATTTAGTATTTGGCTGGAAAGGAGGATCTGTTAGAGCTTCCAGTGCTTCTGCTTCTGTTGCTTCTACTTCTCGTGCTTCCACTGCACATGCATCATCCTCCAGAGATTCACAAACTGGATTATTACATAAGATTTTAAAGAAGGTGAGTCTTACCAGAGAACATGCTAGAGATATGGATGGAACGGTAGAGAATTGTCGGCATTATTTTTAGGTTGGTGTGCTTTAAAAAAGGGGGGTCGCCTAACAGAAATTGTCGGCGAATTTTTAATTTAATTTAAATAAATAATTTGAAAAGTAGTATTTGATTTTGAAAATAATGTTAAATTTGAAAATTTTAAGATATGAAATCAAATCTATCTCACATCCCAAATAGTTTATATAAACGAGCACCGCATCACAAACTGTGTATCTACCCCGAAGAATAGACACACTGCTTGATGATAGGGCTCGATTAAATAAACTAGAAGATTTGTGACATCCGTTTCGTCTGCGAACCAATTTTATAAGCCGACAAGTTCCCCTGCTTAATATGAAAGCATTAAACAGGGTTTATATTACTCAGGTTCTTAAAATTCCCTATAAGGGCAAGCCCCTATAGTTAATTACATCTTAAGTGACGAGAATCACCTAAGAAAACTCTCAATAATAATCAGTAATTCTGCTCTCAAGAATTTCAAACTTTAAGTTTTCAAAGGATTGAATTTTGGAATTTCAATAGGGAATGGATCAAGTTTGGAACATTTTGTTTTGGGAATTCAAAGGAAGAAAGGTAGGAGAAATCACAGATTCGAAGCGAACTTCGGTAATTTCCCAACTATCCTATTATTTGGCTTGGATTTAGGAAAGTCCTAATGTTTGTTTAATGTTTTGATCTTGCCAATTTTAATTAATTTGGACTTATATTTGTATGATAAAATCATACAAATAACTCGGAAGATGTGAGGGTTTATGTCGTACCAAACGACTACCTCGGAGTCCTAAGACCGGTTAGGGCTTAATTTACATGACATGATCATGAAAATGCCTAACGAAGAGTTGAGGATTTATGTTGCACTAGGCAAACTACCTCGAAATCCTATGGCTTAGTTGTTTAATTCTTAGAAAGTTTTGCTGAAGCAGATTCAGGTTTTGCTGATGACGATGGTCGTGCTGCCCACCATGCTCCGAGCTCCTTGTTGTTGTAGAGGTTTAGTTATAGAAGTCATAAATCAGGAGATGAGAAAAGTGTTTTTGTTTAGAGAACATCTTAATTTCCAAGTGTTTTTTATGTTTTATTTAAAACAAATGTTAAAGTTGATTATAACAACACCGGTTAAGATCCCACGGTTCCATCCTTCCGGCATCGTTATTTTTATCGGATTCACTTAGTCCAGATGAATTTGCTAAACTCAACTAAATGAGTTCCACACTTTCATTTAGACCGTGGGAAATCCCGTTAGCAACACGTAGGTTACATCATCCGAGGTATTCCCGATCATCCAACAAGACGTTTTAATTTAGTTGTAATTATAGTTTTGTGTTATCGTTTGTGATTAAATTTTGAGTTGTTTTATGTTTTGAAATGTTGTGGCGGTGAATTTTATCTTGTAATGACTTTTAATTTAGTTTTGGTTTCAGTTTTAGGGGCTACCCTAAAGGTGTGGGTTTTCATGCAACAATTGTTTATCATGCAAGAAAAGTAAAGTGCATTTGCAATAAAGTAAATTGCAAGAAAGTAAATTGCAATAAAATAAAAGCGTACACGGAGGGTCTTCCCGTCATCCCGAGCTGCACTTAAACACAATTTAGAATATTTAAGCATTTAAAGCAAGTTCCTAAGTAAAGCTAAGGGGAGGGTTATGGTTTTCTACCAAGTTCCTAATCCTATAGCTAGTCATTTCCTATGACGTCTAGGTTCTTGTGTTTTGGTTTGAGGACGATTTTCTTCATCGAAAGAACAATTAAGTTTAGTTGTTCTTATAAACATCCTATCATATTGAGGAAGTGCTTAAGAAGAATCTTAAACATCTTTTCAATATTCTTAGAATTGTTTTAAGTCGAAATGAATTTAATTATACGAATGAATTAATCGTCCAGGAATTCGAAGTTTTGTTGTTATCTTACTCGATGAACTAGGACATTTGAATATCACATGAGTGAAGTATCACTTCATTTAACGTTACGTTTAGGAGTTATGACAACAAAAGCTTTCGAGGGCAAATTTATGTTCAAATGGTTTATGATTTAATTTCAGTTAACGGGTTTAAATTTGGAATAGTGTTCAAGTTGCTTTATTTTGAATTTCTTTATGTCTTAGGTGATGTTATTTTTAATTCAATTTAATTTAACTTTAATTTAATTTAATTTAGTTTAGTTTTAATTTTAATTTAATTTAATTTGATTTTAATTTAATTTTTATTTTAACTTGATTTTATTTTTCATTTTAATTTAATTTAATTTAATTTAATTTATTTTAATTTAATATGATTTAATTTAATTTAATTTGATTTAATTTGGTTTAATTTAATTTAATTTAATTTAAATTTTAATTTAATTTTATTTTTAATTTTAATTTAATATTTTATTTTATTTTTATGTTTTAAAGATGATTTAATTTTAATTGTTAAATTATTAATTTAAGTGAAATTTTAAAAGGATTTAATTTAAATAATTTAACTTTAATTTAATTTAATGATTAAGTCTTTTAGCATTTTAAATCTTAAATTTGGATTATCATTTTAATTAGGAATTAAACATTATTGAGATGATTAATTTAGGGATTCTTAAATTAAAGAACAAATCTTTTCCTAATAATATCCCTATTTTAATAATTCCAATTTTATTATTCTTCCAAATTTAATCAATTATTTAATTAAGGTTTATTTCAATTATTTTTAAATTGTTTAATAGGTTTCTACCCTTTAATTATTCAAGTTTCAATCATCCAAATCAGATTAAGATCAAATATTTTACTTTTTAATTTTATTAAACCTAAAGTTTTAATTAAAGATTAAAATTTTAATTACCATTTTGCCCTTCAAGCTTAATAATTTCATAACTCACTAAATTGAGCTTAAATGAACTTGAAATTTTTATGTGCCTTCACTCATATGTCAATAAAGACATGAGAGGAGAAAATGTGATTTTTCTATATTTAATTTATTTATGTAATTATTTTTGGTGGAAAATAGGGATTTCCAAGGAAAATTTAATAATATGACCAAGGGAAAGTTTCTGTCCTTAAGAAAATTATGGGACATTCATAATTACAAAAGGACCAATTGGACCAACTTTGGTAATTTTTTGAATTATATTCTTTTTATTATAATTATTTTGAGTTTTGGAGTATTAATTAATTTAAAAATAAAATAAAGGTTGAAAAATGAATTTTATATTTTTCAAAAATCTCTCGATATCATGGAAATCAGAGAATCAATTTTTACAATTTTCTGATTTTTCTTTGATTTATTAGAATTATTTTAGTGGAAATGCTAAAAAATACATTTTTTTTAATTTTAAAATTACCTTAGGGCTTTAAAATTTAATATCTCATCAAATAGACCTAAGAAAAATATGGGGTTTGTTCCTAAGTGATTAAAATTCAAAATGTGACATTTTGGTGAATTTTATTATTTTTGTGATTTTTATTATTTTTTAATTATTAAAATATTAAAATAATACAAAAAATCGACTTTTTTAGAAAATTGAAATTTTAATTTTCTTAAATTCTACTAATATCAGAGAGGCTCCAAAACCAATTTGGTGAATTTTTGAAAAGTATTTTGAAAGTTATGAATTTTTAAAGTTTAAATTGGCTAAATGGCTTAATCGACCCATTTAGTAGAGGCTAACCAAGTCAATTGACTTCAAAGTTTTATGGTGGGTTCCTCTGATCCTAAAGGTCAGTGGAGAATTGATTTTAAGTCAATTTGATGTATGATTAGCTCTAATTAATTAGGGACCTATTTTGGGTGTTTAAGCTAATTAGGGTTATTCCAAGTGGATTAATTCAAAACCTATTTTTCCTAGAGTCCTCTGGTCATAAGAAACATCACCAAATTTTCCTAGAATTTATTTCACAACATGCTAATTATTAGATTTAAAATACTCAAAACAGCAACATGAATTTGAAAAATAAATAACTTCTCATAGGGATGGCCTCGACCTTGGAAAATTCAGGGAATATTCCCAAGTTCAGAGGCTTCAAAAGCCCTATGGTCTCATGTCATGGTGAATTTCCTATATGCAAGGAGAATTAAAATAATGCAGAGAGTAAATAAATTATTAAAAATAAAATACTTAATGGAATTAAATGATTTCTTTTCCACATTATTCTCCTTTGTTCACGGAGCAAGAGAGTATTTTTATTTTATTTTTCTGATTTTCCTACACAAAGTTATGCATTTTTGAAGTTTAGGGAATTAAATAAATAGAAAAATAACCTATTTTTCTACTTATCCACGCGGCGCCAGCTCAACCTCGGCAGCTCCGAACGCACACGCGTCGTCTTCTGATTCGGCGCCGCCATCCAACTCAGCGCTCCGGGGGCCCGCTGTATCGTTCTATCTCCTCATCCGACGTGATCCTGGCCGTCCGTCCGCGCGTGTATTAAATGAACGACATCCATTCATCGTCCCCAAGCCTCCTAGCCCGAGAACCGTTCACGCTAAATCCCTAATATCTCACTCAATACTTAACAGATTTTCGTGTTCTTGGACTCTATGGATTCATCTTGAAGAGACGAATACATCTATACGGTGATCATGCATTGAAATTAAGGCATTTGAAATGGAGAATCTCCAGAAGCTCGGGATAAAGAGTTAGCTCATACCTTTGCTCAGAGAAGTGTGGCTTCAATCTGAGGGTTGTGTCACCTTCAATTGTGTCCGAGCAAGCTCCAGATGAAGTCCCTTGGCCTGGTGAATTGTCTCAGGTATGACTTAGACCAAGCCCGATCACAAAGCTTGGAGTACGGAACAAATGGGTGGCATCGGAGAGGGGGCTTTTCTTTGGTGGACCTCTTCCCTGCAGTGCGGTGAAGGTGTAGGATCAATCAATTTGGGGATTGATCTACTATGGAGAAGTGTCCTGGTTTTGGGTGGAATTTTGGCTGAGAAATTGGGCTCTGTTGGTGGGGATTAGGGCAAATTGTCACTGGGGATGAACTGCCTAAGTATGGAGAGTAGTCTGGAGCAATTTTGGCAGGGTTTCAGTAAGGTCTGGTTCAGCACCTCTCATGGCCGAGAGGAGGTGAGGTTTAAATAGGAGAGGGTGGAGGGCCTCCCGGGTGGTTTAAGGCTTGGGATCAGCTGCTTAGGTCAAGGAAGAACAGTCATGATGGCCATTGGGCATGGGGCGGCTCGACGAAGTGGGAATTCTAAACTTTTGCTCACATGGGTTCTCTCGGCTTGGTGGTTTCCAGTGGCTGTGGTGGCTGGCCGGCCAGGGTCAGGTCACCCTCAAGGTCAGGGAGGTCAGGGCTGGGGCTTAGTGCAGTCAATTGGCCATGGACATGTGTAAAGGAGTTGAATTGAAATGGAATGGGGGAAGGCTATTTTGGGTTCAAATGAGTCAACCCATGGTTTTGGGCTAGGTTCACCACCCGAGGCCTGGTTTTGGGCTGAAAAGAGTCATTTGGGTTAGCCAAGAGAAAATGGTGTGGTCTCCATCCATGGTGAGGTGGCTAAGCATGGTTTAGTGTGTGACATACTTAAGGTAAAAAAGGGTTTAAGAGGGTTTAAGAAAGAGATCCCCTCTCTTGCCATTAATGGTTTGGTGAGGTGGAAAGTAGATTCCATGGCTCTCATGTGTCCCATGGGGCTCATGCATGGCTTCATAGCTCCATTTGGCTTGGGAAAAGTTAAGTCAACTTTCATGGAGAAGGATTTTGTGAATTTTGGAATTTAGGGGTGATTTGGCATGAGGCTTGATTTGGAATCATTTGATGATGGGATTGGAACTTAGGGAATGACTTTGATTAAATGGATTGCAAATGAAAATGTCATATGGGCTTTAGGGTAGATTTTGGGCTCTTTGAAATGGTTTTAGATGGGCTTTTAAAGTTATTTAGGGAAGTGGGTTTTTTTTGTTTTAGGATGGGCTTTTGGGTGAAAATTTTGTGAAGGACCATGTCAAATAAATGTTGCAATTGGTTTAGGGATGATTCATGAATGGTTTGGAGTCAATTTGGTGTGACTTGGAATTGAATTGGTTTGAATTTGGGCCTCTTTGGTAAATGGTTCAATGTAGGTCAAGTTGGGCTAATTTGGGCCACTGTTGTGCTAGGGTTGAAACTGATGTAAAATTAATGTTGGCAAATGTTTATGGGAGTGTTTCAAAGAGGTTTTGGCTTTGGTTGGGTCTTGATTTTGGGGTTTGGGCTCATTTGGGTTAGGTTTGGGTTTAGGTCAAAATTGGGCCTTTTAGTTTCGGGTTCAATTTGAGTGGGGTTTGGGTCCAAATTTTGGGCAAATAATGTTAGTGTTTTGTTTGTGGGGATGCTAAGGAAGGTTTAGAAAAGATTTGGGGTTAATTGGAGTTGAATTGGGTTAGTTTGGATTAGGTTTGGGTAATGGGTCCAAATTGGGCTTTAAGGCCAAAAGTGAAATTGGATTCAAATGTCAATCAAAATGGACTTAGATTTGGTCTATATTGGTGTTGGGAATGTTTAATTGAAGTTTAGAATTGAATTGGAACAGAATTGGGGTCAATTGGGTAGGTTTGGCTTGACATTGGGTTCACTTTGGGTTAAAATGGGTCAAATTGGGGGTTTTGTTAAATGTGGGGTAAATTGACAAAATTGGCCCATGATGTAGTTGAACAAAATGAAATTGGGAATATTTGGGATTTTTTGGAATTTTCTGGGAATTTTCTGAATTTTTAGATTTTTGGGTCAAGAGGGGTATTTTGGGTATTTGGAGGGTATTGGGAGGTATTTTTGGAATTTATGGTATTTTTGGCTATGGATGATCAATTTGAGTAATGTGGGAATGTTTGGGATTGGTTTTAAGGAATTTTGGGTATTTGGAGATTTTTTGAAAAATTTGGGTAATTTTAAGTGTTTTGGGTAGGCTAGGCGGGTGTAGGGTCCCGGGGGTCAAAAATTGAAAATTTAGAAAATTGAAGATTAGGTGAATGTAAGTGGAGTAAAATCATTTTAGTTGAGCCATGAAGCCATATCAAGCCCACATGAGCCATGAAGGGACTCATTTGAGGCATCCATTATGTTGTTCCTAACCCTCTTAGCCAAGGGCTTAGGGGTTAAGGACCATTCATGTGAATCACCTTTATGAGTCAGGAGCTCGAGTTAGGTATGGGTGTGTTTTTATGATGTGTGTGAAAGTGTAGTGTATAGGTGTAGTGTGTGTGTAAGTCAGCCCTTCACCAGACCAGACCACCCAGGCTAGCCAAAGAGTTCTATAGGAACTCATCCTTTAAACTTCCACATTTGATTTCAACCCTCTAGGTGATTAAGGGTCTATAGTCAAGTTTGTGGAGTTTGCAGGGAGTTAAGAAGTGGTTTGAATTTCTAAGTGGTGGGTCCCAATTCTAATCCTCTAAGATAGTCAAAGGAAAAGCCTAAGGCTAGATCCTAAGTACAATAGAGAGAAGAGAAGACCTCATCAAAAATGAGGTCAACAAATGGACCCCCAATATGTGTGGTGTGCTAGCCAAGCACACCGCGCGTATTGGCGTTGACCGAAAAGATCAACAAAACCAACACAGATGTCCGAGTGACAAACTTTGGACGAAGTAGAAGAATTTCCGCTGGGGAGTGTCAAGTATATCTCTGAGACTGGAGATTCCTGAACTCTCGCTGGGGAAAGGAAAAGGAGGTGAATCCCAAATAACATGACCTGAGGGAATTTCAATTTAGATTTTATTTTGTTTTAGTTTAAGTTTTGATGTGTGAGCTTAGATTTTAGTTTGAGTTTAAATTTAGATTGAAGTTTTGTTAAAATTAATTTGAAGGGATTTGAACTTGAAATGAAAATTGGAATTTTGTGGTTTTAGATGTAACATCTTCAACCTCAAAAGAAAATTGAATTGATTGGATTGAATCATTGCAACGAGGAGAGATCTCAGAGTAATACAGTCTCGGATGTAAAATCCTTAACCTCAAGAGTTTGATTTTGATGTATTTCATTGCGATAGGGAAAGAATCCTAAAGGAATGCAGTCTCGGATGTAAAATCCTCAACCCCAAGAATTTGATTTTGATGTTTACATTGCAATAGGGAAAGAATCCTAAAGAAATGTAGTCTCGGATGTAAAATCCTCAACCCCAAGAGTTTAATTTTGATGTATTTCATTGCGATAGGGAAAGAATCCTAAACCAATACAGTCTCGGATGTAAAATCCTCAACCCCAAAAATTTGATTTTGATGTATTTCATTGCGATAGGGAAAGAATCCTAAAGCAATGCAGTCTCGGATGTAAAATCCTCAACCCCAAGAGTTTGATTTTGATGTATTTCATTGTGATAGGGAAAGAATCCTAAAGCAATGCAGTCTCGGATGTAAAATAATCAACCCCAAGAATTTGATTTTGATGTATTTCATTGCAATAGAGAAAGAATCCTAAAGCAATGAAGTCTCGGATGTAAAATCCTCAACCCCAAGAATTTGATTTTGATGTATTTCATTGCGATAGGGAAAGAATCCTAAAGCAATGCAGTCTCGGATGTAAAATCCTCAACCCGAAGAATTTGATTTTGACGTATTTCATTGCGATAGGGAATGAATCCTAAAGCAATGCAGTCTCGGATGTAAAATCCTCAAACCCCAAAATTTTATTTTGATGTATTTCATTGCGATAGGGAAAGAATCCTAAAGCAATGCAGTCTCGGATGTAAAATCCTCAACCCCAAAAATTTGATTTTGATGTATTTCATTGTGATAGGGAAAGAATCCTAAAGCAATGCAGTCTCGGATGTAAAATCCTCAACCCAAAAAATTTGATTTTGGTGTATTTCATTGCGATAGGGAAAGAATCCTAAAGCAATGCAGTCTCGGATGTAAAATCCTCAACCCCAAAAATTTGAATTTTGATGTATTTCATTGCAATAGGGAAAGAATCCTAAAGCAATACAGTCTCGGATGTAAAATCCTCAACCCCAAAAGTTTGTTTTTGATATTTCTTTGCAATAGGGAAAGAATCCTAAAGTAATGCAGTCTCGGATGTAAAATCCTCAACCCTAAAAGTTTGATTTTGATGTATTTCATTGCGATAGGGAAAGAATCCTAAAGCAATGCAGTCTCGGATGTAAAATCCTCAACCCCAAGAATTTGAATTTTGATGTATTTCATTGCAATAGGGAAAGAATCCTAAAGCAATGCAGTCTCGGATGTAAAATCCTCAACCCCAAAAGTTTGATTTTGATGTATTTCATTGCAATAGGGAAAGAATCCTAAGGCAATGCAGTCTCGGATGTAAAATCCTCAACCTCAAAAGTTTGAATTTGACGTATTTCATTGCGATAGGGAAAGAATCCTAAGGTAATGCAGTCTCGGATGTAAAATCCTCAACCCCAAGAATTTGAATTTGATGTAATTGATTTTACAAAGATTTGCAGTGTGGAATTTTGGTGTTTCGAGAATTTCATGAAAGTTGTAAAAGATTTTGTGGAAAGAAACAAATTAGGAGGGAATATGTAGATGCTACATATCCCATTCAAAAGAGTTGATTGAGAGTTGCTGGTTTGGATTGGATATAATTCCTTGCCACTAGATTCAAATCGAAAACCTCGTGGCTCCATGTCAATGGAATCGATCGCTTCCATCCCAGACAAAGGAGAGAGCAGAACGGATTGGATTTCAGATTTGGAAGATTGAATTTGAATTTGGTTGAGATTTGATTGGAAATTTAGAAAGATTGAATTTGAAATTTGATTGAGATTTGATTTGAAATTTATGTTCATTTTGTTTGTCCTTTAACGATTCAAATTTATTTTATCATTCATTCAATGCTCATGTGAATTTGAAGTTCATCATTTTTTAGATTTTTAAGGAAAGTTTTATTTTATTCTTTTTTTTTCTTTTCTGTTCTTTGTTCGAAGTTCATTTAACTTTAATGGCGTTTCTCAGTCAACTTGCACAAAAGAGCTGAAGGCCAAAAATGTGACATGGTCACTTTCATTCCAATCATGTTGAAGATACATCATACAACTCGATCCGGAATACATCTCATACAATCCATGTAGCCTCGAAACGGACTATGTATGATCTTTGTCGATCCATCCAAAAAGGTATCGTCGGAAATCCATGTACGAATAGTGAGGTACATGGTCGATAACATCACCTTCCAAGCCATCCTTGGCAAGGATGCCGTATGGATGTACGTTGGAGGTGTGGTATTTTCCATGTAACTCACGGCTCGTAAGGCCGGAGGCTCTCTAGCTCCGTGTCCGGTCGGAAGTGGTAAGGTGTTTTCCTGTCATCCATCTTTCTAACGATGGTCGAGATCCGCTTCACGGGTACTCCCGGTATGCAATGTTTAGCGACATCTGCTCCATTGCCCTTCAGTATCATGACGGAACCTACCGATAATGGTATCTTTACTGGCTCTCGGAACTCACCTTGTCCTACTATCCGGAGGTCAGATCCGAACATGATATTACACTCGTTCAAAAAAGAAACTGTGCAAAAAGGTCTGACAAAGTCATGGTGATCTATGTGCGGGGGTATGCAGTCACCCTTCTTGTAAATGTTAATGATGCAATCGTTGAGTATGCAATCGCGCTGCCGGTACCCTCCATGTTATCATTCTTTTTACCATCCTTTTGATGACTAATGGCATTGGATCCACTGGCCATGACGGAGTATCCCTGGTGGGTTTCCCTTCCTGTCTTCTGCGAAGTTGTAGCAGCATCCACATTGTATTGTAATTCTCCCTTTCCCTGGCATCCATCTCCGGGGTTCTGAGTAAGAGTTTTCTCTTAGGAGGCCTGCTCGGCCCATTCTTTTCAAATCCCGGATGCAGTCCACGATTTGTTGTTGTTCGTATTCGAGAACACGTACGTATATAGCTCGAGGCCTTCTAGTATATTGATCCTCCTGCCTCTGATTCTCTCGAAGTATTCAAAAGTTTTCTTCTCGACATTCTGCATCCTTTCTAGCTCGTATTCTGGAATAGTCTGCAAATGGTGAGGCCTGATAACGTACTGTGGGATATACGGCTCAATCCCTTCACGTTCTCCTGCATACCTCGGCTCCTCGTGGATGGTGTCCGTCGGGACATCCTCCGGGGTTGCTCCTGCAACAAGGTTATGCATTACTGGTGACTTTATCTGGTGGCGTGGTAGCCTTCCTTCTTCTGTTCTCCTTAAGATTTCCCTGGTCTCTTCTGTTATTCTTGGAGCTGGCCTCCTTCCTTCAGGTACCTGGTGAACTGGCATCCTTGAAGTATATGTGTCGGCGTAGCTAGTGCCTCGTCGTGTTGATCCGTTGCTAGTTTAGTTAACATCTTGCGGATACGGCAATTTTTATTTCTTCACTGGGTTGTTGCGAGAGTAGCTCTTCGTACTTCCTGAATTTCTATGGGCGCGGCGCTGACAAGCCTGCCTTCTGCTGTAAAGACTACAGACTTGATTCTCTTGTCTTCTTCAGTGTTTGTTTTCCTTTTCTTGCTGCTGGAGTGGTGGCTTGGGCCACCCACTTTCATTCTTGTCCGACTGGGCGGTTCCTCTCGGTCAGCCGGGACCCGGTCACTTTCCTCGTATTGCGAGCTCTGCCGGTGCGAAGTCCGAGTCAATCTCTATTATCGCTCCATCTTTCACCCTCTTTTCGTCGAGTGCGAGGCTTACACCATTTCTAAAGTTCAGGACCAACTGCCCGTTCGACATTTCCCTGCGAAAAGACAAGGAAAAGGATCAAGGGCTGTACTAAGAACAAGAACATTAAGAAAATGTTTATTAAAGACAGTTCTTTTTATTACTTCTTGTATTTTTAAATTTAACAGGAATGAAGCGGGATAAGATCAGGAAAGAGATTTTGATATGGAAGAGAAAACAAGGAAAACTTTATTATCATGATTTTATTTATTTTAGCACATTTTTTATTAGTTTTGGGTTCGGACCCAGTCATAAGTTACTACTTCACCCTTGCTTCTAGGGATGAAGAATTCATTCCTTCGAAACATCAGGTAGTATAATACTTCTTCAAGTATCGTCCGTTGATCGGAAGCATATGTCGTTCTCCTCGGCAATTCACTAGCTGGTAGGAGCCTCCTGAGTATATTTCTTCAACAACAAATGGCCCTTCCCAAGTGGGTTCAAATTTTCCTCCTATCTTGCGGTGTGCAAGGATAGGTCTCTTGAGAACGAGAACTAAGTCACCAACTTTAAAGGTTCTTGGGCGGACCAGTCTGTCATGGGCTTGAACCATCTTGGCTTGGTATAGTTCTAAATTTTGCTACGCTGCAAGTCTTTTCCCTTCCAGGCTTTCCAATTCCTCTAGTCGTAATTTGGCATTCTCTTCTGTCGTGATTTTATTTGCGGTTGCGATTCCGAGTGAAGGAAGGCTGGACCTCTAAGGGTAACATCGCCTCGGACCCATACACCGGAGCGTAAGGTGTAGCTTGAGTAGGAGTTCTGAAGGTTGTCCGGTAGGCCCATAAGGCTTCTAATAACTTCTCGTGCCAATTTCTCTTATTATCGCCCAAAGTTCTCTTTAAAATTTGAACGAAAGTTTTATTACAAGCCTCAGCCAGGCCGTTTGCTCTTGGGTAGTAAATTGTTGAATATCGCCAGTCGATTCCGTGTCTCCTGACAAAATTGTTGATTTGTGTGCTTCGGAATGCTGACCCATTATACGAGATGATCCTGCACGGCACTCCGAAACGGTAGACAACTTGGTTCTTGAAAAGCGTAGCACGTGGTGTGCTTTCACTTCTTTGAGTGGAGCTGCCTCTCGCACTTGGAAAAGTAATCTGTAGCCGCAAGAATGAAGCGATGTCCTTTTGAAGATGGTGGTTCTATTGGACCCACTATGTCAGGTGCCCCAACATTCAAATGGCCACGACGCAATTGTCGGATGTAACACATTTGGAGGTTGGTGTAGAACCACTCCGTGCACTTGGCATTGGTGACGAGTATTGGTGATTTTCATGCGGTCGGTCATCATCGAGGGCCGGTAGTACCCTAATCTTTTAATTTTCATTTTCATCTTTGGACCGGCTGGTGAGCGCCACGAGTCTTGAATGGACCTCTTTAACAATTTCACGGGCCTCGGACCCGCTTAGGCACCTTAGCCACATTTGATCGAAAGACCTTACGTATAACGTGTTGTTTATTAATGCGTAAGACGGAGTTCTTTTCTTAATGCGATGGGCTAGCGACCTATCGTCCGGTAGTTTTCCTGTTTGCGGGTAGTCATTAATGGTTGTCGCCGATCTTCCGTGTTTTCACATCACTTGTTGCAGCTGATTCTTCTTCTTTTCCGATTTGTGTATTGTGTATATGTCGAGTCGTGATAGGACTCGACGTCAGTGAGCTGACACTTCTCTCGACTCATCTTGCAAACAGTGCAAACTCTTTTGCAAGGCGAGCTAACGCATCTGCTTAAAGCATTTTCTTTTGTGGGAATTTTGTAGATTGTCACATTCGGAATCTGTTCCAACGATTGTATGGCATACTTGGAAGTATTGCTCGAGTCTTGGTTTTAAAATTCCGTATTATCCGGTGATCCGTTGAATGATTAACTGCGAATCCCAGTAGATGTTGATGTTTGTTATCCCCATTTGAATAGTTAATTCCGGTCTGTTATGAGGGCTTCGTATTCTGCTTCGTTGTTCGTACACGGCTCTGTCAAGTGGTAGGAGTATCTTAACATCCCCCGCTCCGGTGTTATAAAGATTAATCTGATCTCTGCCTTATCGGGCACTATCACTTGAGATTCTTCGTCTTTGTGTGCTGAAGATGCTCCGTCGAAATATAATTCCCAACGTCGATCATCAGGGTCTTCTAGGCTCATTATTTGTTCATCTGGCAAATCGTCATTGAGAGGAGATTCTGCCGGCAAAGGGTGTCTCTGCGAGGAAGTCTGCTAAGACTTGTCCCTTACTGACACGAAGAGGCACGAAAGTTATATCAAATTGCAATAATATCATTGACCATCCGGCAAGTCCGCCGGAAAGCGTTGGACAAGTCATCAAGTATTGCAATGGATTAAATTTCGAGATCAGGTTGACCTTATGAGAAAGCATGTAGTGCTTGAGCTTTTGAGCGGCGAAGATCAGGGCCAAACAATGCTTTTCAATTACGGGATACCTTATTTCCGTCAGAAGTAAACGACGGCTTAGGTAGTAAAGAGCATTTTCTTTACCCTCATCATTGACACAGGTAAACGGGGCTCGAGAGAGTCATCTAAAGCCGCGGTATAAAGTATCGGCGGTCTACTCGAGGCCAGGGTCGCTAAGACGGGAGGTGTCATTAAATATTTCTTAATGTCCTCGAAGGCCTTCGGCATTTTTCTTCCCAAATAAATTTGGCGTCCTTTTTAACTAATGCCGAGAAAGAGCGACACCTACACGACAAGTTTGAGATAAAGCGTCGAAGATATGCCGGCTTCCCTTGAAAAGATCGTAGTTGCTTTAAGGTTTTGGGAGGCGGCATTTCTAAGATAGCTTTAATCTTTTCCGGGTCGATTTCAATTCCATGATGTCGGACAATGAATCCTAAGAATTTCCCGGAGGTGACGCCGAAGGCGCATTTTAAGGGATTCATCTTAAGGTTAAATTGTCTTAATCGTTCAAAAACTATTCTCAAATCATATTGGTGGTTGTCCTTTACTTTGCTTTTGATGACCACATCGTCCACGTAGCATTAGACTTGATTGTGGATGAGATCATCAAAAATTCTTGTCATCGCCCTCTGGTAGGTTGCTCCTGCGTTCTTCAGTCCGAATGGCATCACTGTGTAGCAATATACTCCAATCGGCGTTACGAATGCTTGTAAGTTTTTATCTTTTGGAGCCATTTTTATACGGTTGTATCACGAAGATCCATCCATGAATGAGAATATTTCATGTGTTGAAGCAATGTCGATCATTAATTGCAGGATCGGTAGAGGGAATTCATCTTTTGGACATGCCTTGTTTAAATCTCTGAAATCCACACAAATTCTGATCTGACCATTCTTCTTCCTTACTGGTACCACATTAGCTAACCAAGTCGAGTATTGCTCTTCACGGTCAAATTTAGCGTCTATTAGCTTTTTAACCTCAGTTATGACTTGTTGTTCGATCTCTAGATGCATTCTTCTGGGACCTTATCTGACTGGGACAGAAGTAGGATCCACTCCTAGCTTATGGACTGCGACCTCCGGAGCTAATCCTAGCATCTCATCGTAGTTCCAAGCAAAACTGTCTTTAAATTCCATTAATAACTTGATTATTTCTTCGGATTCTTCTTTATTGAGTAAGGTGCTAACAAAGGTAGGTCTCAGGCTCTTCACTAGTACCTAAGTTAACTTCCGTTAACTCATCTATTATAGATTTGATCTCTTCTTCGAACTACGGTGGAGCGTCTCCAATTTGTAAATCTTCGAATTCTTCGTAGTTTCCATGCGGTTTTCATTAGACTCGCAAGTGACAACCAAGCAAAATTCGGTATCGTCGGCCGATCCTACGTGCCGAATCCGAGACCATGCTTTGAATTGGGTGGACGACCGAGTTATTCCATAAATTTTCAAAACGTTGTGATTGACCTTTTGTCCATCGTCGAGGTAAAAAACCATCTTGAATTAAATTTTGAACACGGGAGAGTACCACTCAAAAGGTAATTCCATTAATTTTGATGAAGTGACATCTTCAAGTTGTACATTATTTTCGGTTTTGGAGGAAGGAGCACCACGGTAGAATTTGATGGGCTTTGCACCGCCGCTATGTACCTCTTTGACCACCATACCCTCGATCTTATTAGAATGGATCGGGGTCAGGGTCATAGTATGTACATAGTGGTTAATCTTCTAGTACATCGATTTATATTCTTCTTTCTTTTCATCTTCGAGCGGGATCCTGAATTGTGGCTTCTTCCGACTTATCATCGCTGCTTCATGTTTGATCTCTTTTTCTTCTTCAAAACTGTCTTCCCAATCAACATTGATGGCTGGTTTCCTCTGTCCAACTGTCCTAACATCTCTGCCACGACCTCGTCCCCGGCCTCGACCTTGGATGCGAGTTGTGGAGAAACCTTCACCATCTCGCCGTAAGGGAGTGGTGAGTGACTGCTAGACTAGAACTTCAGGTCCTTCGTCGTCCCGAACTTCCTTTGCTTCATTCGTTATGGTATCTCTGGAGAAGATTGTTTTCTTTGGAGGTGCATAATAAGCTGCATCTTCATGGATTCCAATTTCATGTACGGAGAATGGTTGTAAGTCACCTTTGATGCACTGTTCCCCTCCATCGTAGTATTTGATGCACTGATGTAGAGATGATGGTACCATCCGATTTTCATGTATCCATGGTCGGGCCAGTAGAGCGTTGAATGACGTTTCTGAATCGATGATGTGAAATTATGCGGTTGTCTTTGCCAAGTCACCGGTTTTCATTAGTAGTGTTATTGATTCAAGGGCTCTTTCTCCTTTCTGGTTGAATCCTCTTAATAACATTTTGTCTGCTTCAAGCTCGCGAGCATCAATTTCCAAGTATGCTAGCGTTCGAAGATTCATTATATTGATTGATGCTCCTGGATCCACCAATACTCTGGAGAGTGTAAACTTTCCAATTGTAACTAACATGTACAACTGTCGGTTGTGGTCTGCTGTCCCAAGTAATAGGTCATTGTCCGTGAAGGTGACACCTCGTTGTTCCTTTAACGAGCAAACCTCATCTAAGGAATCTTCAGCCATTTGAGCTAAGCAAATTTCTGGATCAAGTAAGGCCTTAATCGAGCTTCTCTCATCTCCTTTGATAAGATGAGAGCGTCGTAGATGCTCGGTTTGGCGGTAGTTTCCTAAGATGGGCTAGCACGTTGTAGTCCACTTTATTTCCATGTGTCTCGGCTTCTTCTCGAACGGGTATTTCTTCTGTCGGGGTTGGTTCTTCCTGAATAACCACCTGCTTTCCTTTGTCTTTTAGACCCATTCTCGGAGGTAGAACTCTTCCACTTCTCAAGTTGACTTCTGTGATTTCTTCTGAATCTAGTATTGAGTTTGTTAGTGTCTCCTCTTGAATCGGAATGACGGAGTTCTTACGGATTAGCTTCGGAGTACGAAGGCTCTAACTCTATTGTATTGGAGCTCCTCGAAACTCGCAAATAGATTCATTGCTTGTTGAACTCTCGTAGTCTCCTTGATGGATGTCTTCTTCGTCATTGTGATCGTCGAGATTGTGTATGATTTAAGAATTGTCATTTGTATCGGAATCGATGTCCAGCTTGTCGCTAGTTACGTAATCGTTAGAAACAGTCAAAACGTAGCCAACGCCATAACCCTTATCATTATAAGATCCCACCGGAGTGAGCAGATAATCATACAGAGTCAAAGGTTCGAGGGATTTCTCCCCATAATTGGAAACAACAATCCTAGGATAAGCAGCCCCTAGTCTAGCCTTAAGAGCCTCAGTCTTCTCTTCTTCGTCGATTTTCTTCTTCTCTTCAATCGTCTCCTGTTGAGGTGGTTCTTCTATCGCAAGTGATAGTGCCGACTTGACAGGCTTCGAACTCTGAAATGAGGCTCGCACCAAAGCGGTTTGGATGTGATCCAAAATCTTCTTCGAAGACTTTGTCCAAGCGGTAGCCCATCTATCATCAGTCGCATAGGGGTCTATCGGCACAATGAGATCCGTCGAGATAACATTGACGGAACCTCCTTTCTGGGGTTCCTTCATGTACTCCTTCGGGGTCATTATATTCCCTTTCGAAGATTGTCGTTGAGCCAACTTTTGAAGGTAATACAATCTTCTATCTTATGCCCGAGCATCCGATGGTAAGGGCGAAAGTTGGGATCACCTTTCTTGTCGACTTCTTCGGTCTCTTAGGTTACGCAGTTAGAAATGCGGAGTCTTCATCAAGCTGCGGAACATTTTCGGCACTTGCCTCATTCTTGAACGGATACTCCTCGCTCGAAGCTCCCTTAACGTACGTTGCGGACGAGGCGGTTGTTCATACTGTTGAGATGACTGATAGCTAGGTCGGGGTTGCTGGTAATTCTGTTGATGTTGCTACGGCAGTTCTAACGATATTTGTATCGGTTGCTTGCCTTTATCGACAACTACGACGATCCCGGATTTCTTTTCAAAAGTTTTCACAGGCTTTTGTTTGTCTGTTTTATCGGTGAAACTTAATTGTTTCGCCTCCTCTTGCAAGCTTCCGGCCTTGCTTAACAACTTCTTGAAAGTCTTAATAGTAAATCCCTTGAGGAGAAATGCTATCGGGCCGTGAATGCTCTTAAGTAAAATGCCAACTGCATGCTGTTCTTGTAGCTGTGGCTCACACTTCATACTTAGATTTCTCCATCGAAGTATGTAATCCACCAAAGTGTCGTTCGACTTCTGCTTCTCTACCACTAAATCACCTATAGTGATGTGGTGCTGAGCTCCGGCAAATCTCTTGATGAACGAGGTTCTCTAATTCGAAAAAGTCTTCACCGAACCTGTTCGGTAATTCGCATACCAATCAAAGGCGATCCACGACGAGCTGTCGACAAATTGTCGGAAGAGTAAAGCATCACTTCCACCGGCATTGCAACAATCGGCACGAAAATGTGCAACATGCTTGCCGAGGGTTTCCGGTTCCATCAAAGGTCTTGAACAGAGGTGGTACAAAGCCTTTCGGATATTGGACAGCATCGAATTCTTCAGGGTAAGGTCTACCTGTTCGAATGGATGTCCCGCTCTTTGATTGTGCCAAGGCTTCTCGCACCTGTTGTTCCACCAAGTTCTTGATTTCCTTTTCTGGAATCATGCTTTGTGTTGCATCTTTCTTTAACTGATTATCCCCGTTGATGGACGTAATCTCCTTTCCTCCGTCTACAATGTGAATGACTTCGGGGTGTCTCTCTTTGGGGTTGCACCTGACTCTGGAGAGTGGCTAGGGCTACAGCCATCTCTTCCATCCTTTTTGCCATTTGGGCGATCGTATCATCTTTCTCTTGAAGCTGCCTCCTCATTACTTTCGGCTCCTCTCTTTCTGCGGCTTCAGGGGCACCTTGTGAAGCTGACGAAGCTCGTGTTTCAACCATGTTAATTTCTGCATATTCATCATCCATGAACTCTGACGAGTCAACCTCATCTCCGAATTTCTCTTCTCTTTCCTTTGCTAATCGCTGAATATCAGTTCTTAGCTTTTCCATAGCATCTTCTAGTGGTCTTTTCCGTATATCCTTGCGGTTGTCATGTGATAACTGTCGGGTTTCCTTCTCATGAGTCCCCTTTACTGCGGTAGCACTTTCTTCGGACTCAAGTCTCCTGACGAGACTTTCCTTCTCAGGATGTTGTTTTAATCTTAATTGCCCGGTTGGGACGCCATACCATCCTCCTAGCAGCAGAAGGTCTGGGACCGGATGGTTTGTCAGCCAAATGTTGGAAGGTGGTATCCTCCCTAATTTGTAGTCCTGAAACAACGAAAGGCGAACTAGCTTTCATTCTTTTATTCGGCTTCTCTACAGCGATAGCAGGTTCTACTCGCGGCCCAAGACGGGACTTGGCTGGCACCCGCCCTATCCTTCTTAAAATTTCTGATACAGGGCATTTTTCCTTCTTTGCCAACTTTTCTATCAAGGTTTGCAGTCGAGCAAATGGCGTAATTCTAACCCTTTTCTTACGGTTGTCGTTGTATTATACGGGCTGAGGCAATGCGGCAGTAATCTTGCGAACATTTTCCTCATCCTTTGCAGCGGAGAGGGGATGGAACCTGCTTCCTCCCAAATGTGGTATGTATTCAGGCAGCGGTGTATACTCGGGCAGTTCTGGGATTTCTTCTAGGAAAGAAACTTCAGCAGCTCTGGTTTCTCTAGCAATCCTTCTACTTCTGTTCCTTCTCTGAGTCCGTGTCAGCGATGGAATTCTCGAGCTGGACCCGATTTCAAAAACAGAAGGTTTCACAAGAAGGTCTGTACCCTCCACGGTAACAGGTTCATCGTAGTTCTGAATTTCCTTCCCCTTTAGTTTGGCAGAAGTCGGGGTAGGTGCAGAGACAACTAGACCAGTGGGGGTAGCAACAACAGTCCTTCTGTGGACAGCAGTACTCCTCTTAGTTGGAATCTTTTGCAGAGGAGGGAATTCGTGAGTTGACTTGAGGTTAAACTCAATCAATGGCTTCTCAGTTTCTGGTACTTTGCTTGTGAGTGAAAAGAGAGTGACGTCGGGGATTTTGATGTCGGTGTCCCCGAATCATTGTTCGAATCGAATAATTCCATTATCAGGTAGTTCGTCCTTGAACAGGGCCAGGTCCAGTCCGTTGACGAAGGAGAAGATCAGTTTTCGGGCTTTCATTTCTGCAGGGCAGATTCCAAGTGTTAGTCTCCGAATCGTGCTTCTTCTTTTCGTAAAACTTATGACGAAAAAGAAAGAGTCCGAACACATTTCTGTTTATCTTAGTGTATCTGTGATATTAAAAGAAAATTGTTTTTTTCAAAAAGATTTGTCTGTTAGGAAGGAGAATTATTAAAAGAAGGAGAGTTGTAGGAAGGGTAAAAGGAATTGATTAGGAACTGAAAAAAGAAGAGAAAGTCTTGTAGAAACTTCTCGACCCGCAAGACCGCTCCTAAACTAATACCTATTGGGGGTCCACCCCACCTCAGAAATGAGGTAAAAGAATCTCGGAACCTCTCTGTTTAGGGGTGTCTAAACAGTGGCTCTTAAATCCGAGAAAATGTTGGCTATACTTGTTCAAGGTAGAAATGAACATGGTATTCCAACGGAAAGAAGAGTAGTTTGATCCACTAGGAATATGGATACACTGCCTATTTTTGAAAGCAGAATTGTCTGATTAAAAATGGAGAGAGGAACTTTCCCCAGCGGAGTCACCAGAAATTGTCGGCATTATTTTTAGGTTGGTGTGCTTTAAAAAAGGGGGGTCGCCTAACAAAAATTGTCGGCGAATTTTTAATTTAATTTAAATAAATAATTGGAAAAGTAGTATTTGATTTTGAAAATAATGTTAAATTTGAAAATTTTAAGATATGAAATCAAACCGATCTCACATCCCAAATAGTTTATATAAACAAGCACCGCATCACAAACTGTGTATCTACCTTGAAGAATAGACACACTGCTTGATGATAGGGCTCGATTAAATAAACTAAAAGATTTGTGACATTCGTTTGGTCTGCGAACCAAGTTTATAAGCCGACAAGTTCCCCTGCTTAATATGAAAGCATTAAACAGGGTTTATATTACATGGGTTCTTAAAATTCCCTATAAGGGCAAGCCCCTATAGTTAATTACATCTTAAGTGACGGGAATCACCTAAGAAAACTCTCGATAATAATCAGTAATTCTGCTCTCAAGAATTTCAAAGTTTAAGTTTTCAAAGGATTGAATTGTGGAATTTCAATAGGGAATGGATCAAGTTTGGAACATTTTGTTTTGGGAATTCAAAGGAAGAAAGGTAGGAGAAATCACAGATTCGAAGCGAACTTCAGTAATTTCCCAACTATCCTATTGTTTGGCTTAGATTTAGGAAAGTCCTAATGTTTGTTTAATGTTTTGATCTTGCCAATTTTAATTAATTTGGACTTATATTTGTATGATAAAATCATACAAATAGCCTGGAAGATGTGAGGGTTTATGTAGTACCAAACGACTACCTCAGAGTCCTAAGACCGGTTAGGGCTTAATTTACATGACATGATCATGCAAATGCCTAACTAAGAGTTGAGGATTTATGTTGCACTAGGCAAACTACCTCTAAATCCTATGGCTTAGTTGTTTAATTCTTAGAAAGTTTTCGTTGAAGCGATTCGAGTTTTGCTTGATGACGATGGTCGTCTTGCCCACCATGCTCCGAGCTCCTTGTTGTTGTAGAGGTTTAGTTATAGAAGTCATAAATCAGGAGATGAGAAAAGTGTTTTAGTTTAGAGAACATCTTAATTTCCAAGTGTTTTTTTTTATGTTTTATTTAAAACAAATCTTAAAGTTGATTATAACAACACCGGTTAAGATTCCACGGTTCCATCCTTCCGACATCGTTATTTTTATCGGATTCACTTAGTCCAGATGAATTTGCGAAACTCAACTAAATGAGTTCCACACTTTCATTTAGACCGTGGGAAATCCCGTTAGCAACACGTAGGTTACATCATCCGAGGTATTCCCGATCATCCAACAAGACGTTTTAATTTAGTTGTAATTGTAGTTTTGTGTTCTGTTTGTGATTAAATTTTGAGTTGTTTTATGTTTTGAAATGTTGTGGCGGTGAATTTGATCTTGCAATGACTTTTAATTTAGTTTTGGTTTCAGCTTTAGGGGCTACCCTAAAGGTGTGGGTTTTCATGCAACAATTGTTTATCATGCAAGAAGAGTAAAGTGCATTTGCAATAAAGTAAATTGCAAGAAAGTAAATTGCAATAAAATAAAAGCGTACCTGGAGGGTCTTCCCGTCATCCAGTGCCGCACTTAAACACAATTAAGAATATTTAAGCATTTAAAGCAAGTTCCTCAGTAAAGCTAAGGGAAGGGTTATGGTTTTCTACCAAGTTCCTAATCCTATAGCTAGTCATTTCCTATGACGTCTAGGTTCTTGTGTTTTGGTTTGAGGACGATTTTCTTCATCAAAGAACAATTAAGTTTAGTTGTTCTTATAAACATCTTATCATATTGAGGAAGTGCTTAAGAAGAATTTTAAACATCTTTTCAATATTGCTAGAATTGTTTTAAGTCCAAATGAATTTAATTATACAAATGAATTAATCTCTTCCTAATAATATCCATATTTTAATAATTCCAATTTTATTATTCTTCCAAATTTAATCAATTATTTAATTAAGGTTTATTTCAATTATTTTTAAATTGTTTAATAGGTTTCTACCCTTTAATTATTCAAGTTTCAATCATCCAAATCAGATTAAGATCAAATATTTTACTTTTTAATTTTATTAAACCTAAAGTTTTAATTAAAGATTAAAAGTTTAATTACCATTTTGCCCTTTAAGCTTAATAATTTCATAACTCACTAAATTGAGCTTAAATGAACTTGAAATTTTTATGTGGCTTCACTCATATGTCAATAAAGACATGAGAGGAGAAAATGTGATTTTTCTATATTTAATTTATTTATGTAATTATTTTTGGTGGAAAATAGGGATTTCCAAGGAAAATTTAATAATATGACCAAGGAAAATTTTTTGTCCTTAAGAAAATTATGGGACATTCCTAATGACCAGAGGACCACTTGGACCAATTTTGGTGATTTTTTGAATTATATTCTTTTTATTATAATTATTTTGAATTTTAGAGTATTAATTAATTTAAAAATAAAATAAACGTTGAAAAATGAATTTTATATTTTTCGAAAATCTCTCTGATATCAAGGAAATCAGAGAATCAATTTTTACAATTTTTTGATTTTTCTTTGATTTATTAGAATTATTTTAGTGGAAATGCTAAAAAATACATTTTTTTAATTTTAAAATTACCTTAGGGCTTTAAAATTTAATATCTCATCAAATAGACCTAAGAAAAATATGGGGTTTGTTCCTAAGTGATTAAAATTCAAAATGTGACATTTTGGTGAATTTAATTATTTTTGTGATTTTTATTATTTTTTAATTATTAAAATATTAAAATAATACAAAAAATCAACTTTTTTAGAAAATTGAAATTTTAATTTTCTTAAATTCCCCTAATATCAGAGAGGCTCCAAAACTAATTTGGTGAATTTTTGAAAAGTATTTTGAAAGTTATGAATTTTTTAAAGTTTAAATTGGCTAAATGGCTTAATCAACCCATTTAGTAGGGCAAACCAAGTCCAATTGACATCAAATTTTTATGGTGGGTTCCTCTAATCCTAAAGGTCAGTGGAGAATTGATTTCAAGTCAATTTGATGTATGATTAGCTCTAATTAATTAGGGACCTATTTTGGGTGTTTAAGCCAATTAGGGTTATTCCAAGTGGGTTAATTCAAAAACTATTTTTCCTAGAGTCCTCTGGTCATAAGAAACATCACCAAATTTTCCTAGAATTTATTCCACAACATGCTAATTATTAGATTTAAAATACTCAAAACAGCAACATGAATTTGAAAAATCAATAACTTCTCATAGGGATGGCCTCTGACCTTAGAAAATTCAGGGAATATTCCCAAGTTCAGAGGCTTCAAAAGCCCTATGGTCTCATGCCACGGTGAATTTCCTATATGCATGGAGAATTAAAATAATGCAGAGAGTAAATAAATTATTAAAAATAAAATACTTGATGGAATTAAATGATTTCTTTTCCACATTATTCTCTTCTGTTCACTGAGCAAGAGGGTATTTTTATTTTATTTTTCTGATTTTCCTACACAAAGTTATGCATTTTTGAAGTTTAGGGAATTAAATAAATAGAAAAATAACCTATTTTTCTACTTATCAACGCGGCGCCAGCTCAACCTCGGCAGCTCCGAACGCACACGCGTCGTCTTCTGATTCAGCGCCGCCATCCAACTCAGCGCTCCGGGGGCCCGCTGTATCGTTCCATCTCCTCATCCGACGCGATCCTCGCCGTCCGTCCGTGCGTGTATTAAATGAACGGCATCCGTTCATCGTCCCCAAGCCTCCTAGCCCGAGAACCGTCCACACTAAATCCCTAATATCTCACTCAATACTTAACGGATTTTTGTGTTCTTGGGCTCTATGGATTCGTCTTGAAGAGACGAATACATCTATATGGTGATCATGCATTGAAATTAAGGCATTTGAAATGGAGAATCTCCAGAAGCTCGGGATAAAGTGTTAGCTCATACCTTTGCTCAGAGAAGTGTGGCTTCAATCTGAGGGTTGTGTCACCTTCGATTGCGTCCCAGCAAACTCCAGATGAAGTCTCTTGGCCTGGTGAATTGTCTAGGTATGACTTCGACTAAGCCCGATCAAAAAGCTTGGAGTCTGGAACAGATGGGTGGCCTCGAGAGGGGGCTTTTGCTGGTGGACCTCTTCCCTTGGTCTGGTGAATGTGTAGGATCAATCAATTTGGGGATTGATCCACTGTGGAGAAGTGTCCTGGTTTTGGGTAGAATTTTGGCTGAGAAATTGGGCTCTGTTGGTGGGGATTAGGGCAAATTGTCACCTGGGGATCAACTCGCTCTAAGTATGGAGAGTGGTGCGGAGCAATTTTGGCGGGGTTTCGAAAGGTCCGGTTCGAGTACCTCTCATGGCCGAGAGGAGGTGAGGTTTAAATAGGAGAGGGTGAAGGGCCGCCCAGGGGGGTTTAAGGCTTGGGATCAGCTGCTTAGGTCAAGGGAAGAACAACCATGATGGCCATTGGGCATGGGGCAGCTCAACAAGTGGGAATTCCAAACTTTGGCTCACATGGGTTCTCTCGGCCTGGTGGTTTCCGGCAGCTGTGGTGGCTCGCCGGCCAGGGTCAGGTCACCCTCAAGGTCAGGGAGGTCAGGGAGGTCAGGGCTGGGGCTTAGTGCAGTCAATTGGCTATGGATATGTGTAAAGGAGTTGAATTGAAATGGAATGGGGGGAAGGCTATTTTGGGTTCAAATGAGTCAACCCATGGTTTTGGGCTAGGTTCAGCACCCAAGGCCAAGTTTTGGGCTCAAAAGAGTCACTTGGGTCAGCCAAGAGAAAATGGTGTGGTCTCCATCCATGGTGAGGTGGCTAAGCATGGTTTAGTGTGTGACATACTTAAGGTAAAAAAAGGTTTAAGAGGGTTTAAGAAAGAGATCCTCTCTCTTGCCATTAATGGTTTGGTGAGGTGGAAAGTAGATTCCATGGCTCTCATGGCTCCCATGGGGCTCATGCATGGCTTCATAGCTTCATTTGGCTTGGGAAAAGTTAAGTCAAATTTCATGGAGAAGGATTTTGTGAATTTTGGCATTTAGGGGTGATTTGGCATGAGGCTTGATTTGGAATCATTTGATGATGGGATTGGAACTTAGGGAATGACTTTGATTAAATGCATTGCAAATGAAAATGTCATATGGGCTTTAGGGTAGATTTTGGGCTCTTTGAAATGGTTTTAGATGGGCTTTTAAAGTGATTTAGGGAAGTGGGTTTTTTTTTGTTTTAGGATGGGCTTTTGGGTGAAAATTTTGTGAAGGACCATGTCAAATAAATGTTACAATTGGTTTAGGGATGATTCATGAATGGTTTGGAGTCAATTTGGTGTGACTTGGAATTGAATTGGTTTAAATTTGGGCCTCTTTGGTAAATGGTTCAATGTAGGTCAAGTTGGGCTAATTTGGGCCAATGTTGAGCTAGGGTTGAAATTGATGTAAAATTAATTTTGGGAAATGTTTATGGGAGTGTTTCAAAGAGGTTTTGGCTTTGGTTGGGTCTTGATTTTGGGGTTTGTGCTTATTTGGGTTAGGTTTCGGTTTAGGTCAAAATTGGGCCTTTTAGTTTTGGGTTGAATTTGAGTGGGGTTTGGGTCCAAATTTTGGGCAAATCATGTTAGTGTTTTGTTTGTGGGGATGCTAAGGAAGTTTTAGAAAAGGTTTGGGGTTAATTGGAGTTGAATTGGGTTAGTTTGGATTAGGTTTGGGTCATGGGTCCAAATTGGGCTTTAAGGCCAAAAGTGAAATTGGATTCAAATGTCAATCAAATTGGACTTGGATTTGGTCTAGATTGGTGTTGGGAATGTTGAATTGAAGTTTAGAATTGAATTGGACCAGAATTTGGGTCAATTGGGTAGGTTTGGCTTGACATTGGGTTCACTTTGGGTTAAAATGGGTCAAATTGGGGGTTTTGATAAAAGTGGGGTAAATTGACAAAATTGGCCCATGGTGTAGTTGAATAAAATGAAATTGGAAATAATTTGGATTTTTTGGAATTTTCTGGGAATTTTCTGAATTTTTGGATTTTTGGGTCAAGAGGGGTATTTTGGGTATTTGGAGGGTATTGGGAGGTATTTTTGGAATTTCTGGTATTTTTGGCTATGGATGATCAATTTGAGTAATGTGGGAATGTTTGGGATTGGTTTTGAGGAATTTTGGGTATTTGGAGATTTTTTGAAAAATTTGGGTAATTTTAAGGGTTTTGGGTAGGCTAGGCGGGGTGTAGGGTCCCGGGGGTCAAAAATTGAAAATTTGGAAAATTGAAGATTAGGTGAATGTAAGTGGAATAAAATCATTTTGGTTGAGCCATGAAGCCATATCAAGCCCACTTGAGCCATGAAGGGACTCATTTGAGGCATCCACTATGTTGTTCCTATCCCTCTTAGCCAAGGGCTTAGGGGTTAAGGACCATCCATGTGAATCACCTTTATGAGTCAGGACGTCAAGTTAGGTATGGGTGTGTTTTTAGGATGTGTGTGAAAGTGTAGTGTATAGATGTAGTGTGTGTGTAAGTCAGCCCTTCACCAGACCAGGCCACCCAGGGTAGTCCTAAGGCCAAAGAGTCCTATAGGAACTCATCCTTTAAACATCCACATTTGATTTAAACCCTCTAGGTGATTAGGGGTCTATAGTCAAGTTTGTGGAGTTTGCAGGGAGTTAAGAAGTGGTTTGAATTTCTAAGTGGTGAGTCCCAATTCTAATCCTCTAAGATAGTCAAAGGAAAAGCCTAAGGCTAGATCCTAAGTACTATAGAGAGAAGAGAAGACCTCATTAAAAATGAGGTCAACAAGAATATTGAGAGGTATATTCAGAAACATGACAATTATGAGGAGAACTATCATCAATACAAGGATTGGCTGATTAGAGGAGATCATAGTGCTGAGATGCCTCCCCATCCTTATTTATACCTAATGTGCCATTCAGAGATTGGAATGAGGGAGATGATGATGATGAGGATGATGAGTAAGATTTGATTTTTTGTGTTGTTGAGTTTGTTATCTTTTTATTTGTGTTGTATGATGTATGGATTTTTTTTTTTTGATATGAACTCTAATGTTGTGTAGATTATAGTTAGACTATTTTTATTATGCACATTCAGATGTTTGTGTGTTGGATTGATGTTTTGTGTTGTAATATGTGTTGTGTTGTGATAGTAAATGTTTTTATGCTTTTCTAGTGTTTCAGATTTTAGTAGTGTCTAATTTAATTCCTATAAATATTAGAAAAATATAGAACACTATTAGAAACCACTATTTATATAGCATGTTTAAACTTTTCAAAATTTGCTACCATTTATTTTCTAGTATGTTGTTATTTGTGATATGTTAAGTTGGTGTGTACTTGCTTTGAAAACCTCCACTATTATAGAAGTCCTTTCAAATTTTGAAATTTCATTCTTTTTTGCTTCCTTTTGCTCCAATCACCTAAAATCTGCATACCTACAGCAAAACATAAAAAATACCTTCCGTTAAAGTGCAATATCACAAAATCTGAGTACAAATTATTTAGAAAAAACTTAACATATTTTTGGTGCATCAGGAACTAACTAAAATTAACTTAGGTTCAATCCACATTAAACTTAACTCAAGTCAAACATATGTTTAACCCAACTTTAACTTAAATCAAAATCATTAATTTAGGTTCAAACCACATTGCCTAAACCAAAACCTTTAACTTAGGATCAACCCAAAGTGAACATAAGTCAGAACTCTTAACTTAGGTTCAAACCACATTGAACCTAAAATAAAACCTTTAACTTAAGATCAACTCAAAGTTAAACTTAAGTCAAACCTCAAACTCAACCTTAGGTTTAACTTACATTGAACTTAAACTTAACATCCAAATTAAATTAAACTAAACTAAATCTTTAGGACCAACTGACCTCAGGACCTAAAACCCTATGTCTAACCTACATTAGACTTAACCAAATCTGTTTTGGTCCAACCAATGATATAACTTAAATATTAAGTCTAACCTAAATTTAGACTTAGATTCAAAATATATTGAATCTAAATTCCTAAATTTATTTTATATTTGATTTAACTCAAAGAGATTAGATTCAAATGAAACTAAATCTAAATTCCTAAGTCTAATTTACATTAGACTTAATTTAGAAATCATTAGATTCAAATGACACTAAATCTAAATTCTCAAGTCTAATTTACATTAGGCTTAGTTTAAAACCTGTAGATTCAATTGACAATTAATCTAAATCCCTAAATCTAATTCATATATAGTTTAACTTGAAATCATTAGATTCAAATGGCACTGAGTCTAAAATTCTCAAGTTTAATTAGATCTTATAAACATTAGATCTAAGTAAATTTGAATCCTTTCTTGAAGTCTAAAATTCATTAATCTTAAATAAACAAATCAAAACTGACATATAAAATTAATCAACAGATGGAAAATTTTAATTGTTTAATAAATCATAAACAACCTAAAATTTTCCAACCTAAAATCCAAAAAAACATTAAAACTTAAATGAAACCTTAATGAAAAAAGATTTCCAAATGCAACTTGAACCCTAACGTTTATTGGACGATGTAATCTTGGTTGTTGACAGGAGACTTCTGGTCCTGTTTTAAATACATTTTGGGCGAAGTAGATCAAGGTTCCCGACGACCTTGGGATGCTAAAGCCATGGACATCCTGACCGGGTTATCTAAATACTAAAACTTAATCAACTAAATTAAATAATTAAGAAATAAAATTGACATTATTCTGACACTATTTTCTTACAGGTTGAAGACAAATTTTGCTTTAGTTTTGTTTTGCATGTTATTAGGGTGTGCAAACTCTATTTTGCAGGACAACATTCTAAAGATGGGACAAATGATAACAAAATAAATCAAAACCAAAAAGACATCAAAACAATGACATTGACAAAAAAAAATCAAAATGATGAACAAAGAAACAAAACCTAAACTTTTAAGATAGTCACAAAACCTAAACTTTTAGGATAACCACCGAAGAAATAACAACTACAAGACAAAATGAAAAATAACAAAACAATAATAAAACTGACATAACAAATGACATTGACAAAATCAATCCTTTAGAGTAGTACTTGACCCATATAAACATATTACCCCTAGATTGAACATTTACGTTTCTTTTCTTGTTCTTGAAATTTCTTAGATAACAGGTGTTAACATTAATTAGAAGTTTTCTTAGATAAACTTAATTATCTAAGAAGTAATTAACTATAGGAGCTTGCTCCTTTAATAGATTTAAGAACTTAAAATAGTTATCACATCTAGAAATCTCTGGTTATCAAAATTTCACATGTGATCCTCCTTATATAAAAATTTCTTGAATAAGGTATTCTGTAATCTCCTTTTGTAAGGATTATCATTGAAATTTCTTATTCTACTATTTTATAATTTATCAACCATTATTTTCTTCAAATTTCTTAATATCTGAGGATCCTGTACATGATTCAAAGAAATAAGATCTCTTCAAAATTAGAGAAATAAATTGGACAAACAGAGTGGCGACTCCAAATAATGATATTGACATTGACACGAGAGAAACTCGGCGGGAACGGGCTGGGAACGAGCCGACATTCCACAACTTCGAATGCCACCACCACCGTATCGGCCTTCTAAGAAAGATGAGGATATAGATTTTGGAGATGGAGATGATGATGATAGTGATGATGTTGCTAGTGATGGTGAAGATGTTGATGTGTAGTGTGTTGTTTTCTTTCCTTCTTTCCTTTTATGTGTTTGGATATTTGGACTTTGTTATATTAGTGATTAGTTGTATTTGTGTTGGAGTGTGCACGTATTTTTTTGCTTTAGTTAATTGTTTCTATTAAACTGTTAGTTCCACTGTTTATCTTTTGCTCCAAATTTAAATATTAGAGTTGTATCTGTTTTATATTTTTATTATGGATGTTAATCTTATGTTTGTTACTACTCAATACTTGTCTTCATTACATATACCTACACTAATTTCCCTATTTTAAATTAAAAAAAAATCACTCTTTCTTCATAAACTTTCCTATTTTAAATTAGTTTAAAAATTTTACGTTTGGGGGAAGGAGGAAAATTCTGTTTAAACTAAATTTTACTTGTCCTAAGGGTATTTTATTTTTCAAAATTATTTTAACATAACGTGTATTATGCAGAGTTAACTTTAGAAAACTATATTTTTTATATTATGAAAGTAATAGAAAATCTAAGTAAAAGTTTTTAATAATGAAGGTTAATTCTAGAATTAAAGTATTTAACATGAAGGGTTTTGAGTTATGCTTTTGCTATTTAAAGTAATGAAAATTGTATTTTTGGAAATATTAAAGATCTTATATTTATACTTGAAAACAAAGAATTAATACTTTATGAAAAATTTTCAAAGCTAATACACTTTTATTAAAGAAATGTGAGATGTCTGTAACTTTAAGAAGAGAATAGTGGAGTTAAAAATCATTAAAGGCTATCCAACTATTGTAATCCTCAAATAAAAAAAAAGAAAAGAAAGGATTGAAAATGATCCTAAAAGAAAATCAAAAAGAAAAGAAAAAAGAGAAAATATTTTAGGAGATGCTTGAGGAGATGCCTAATAAAAAATTGGCTCTCTTGAATCATCTTAAGGAAAGAAAATTATTTACATTTCCAACATTGAATTAGAAGTATTAGCACCTTTACTAATAAATTTCTTATGAAATTCTTTTTCTGGTAGTTTATCTAAGTATCTTAAGTATGAAAAGTGGCAGTTACTTTTGAAATAAATAGAAAATCAATACTTTTAAAACCGACTGTTAAATATCCTTGTGTTTTAGTTTTTAACCTGAGTTGTTAAAAATTTTTTTGAAAGTTTCACAATAGCATTTATAAGCAAAAATTATATAAATCTTTATATTAAATTTGCTAACACAAGTTATAAAATTTTATATAGTACAAGGAGATACTTAAGATCAAGTAACGTTTAAGTTTGGGGGAATTGTTTCACCTAAAAATAACCTGTTTTTAGTCATATTTTATAAGCCTTTTTTGTACATTTTTTATGAGATTACACTTTAAAGGAATGTATTATGCATGATTTTTTTATTTTCGATACTTAAAATAGACATTTAGATAAAATGTGGGAAAAATGGAGCAATATTGGGTCAATATTGGTGGCGCTATAGCGCCACCCCTGGCGCTAACAGCTCCAGTCTCCAGGCAGATGGGTGCTATAGCACCAAAGACTCGTTCTATAGTGCCAAAAAACTAACTTTTTTGGAAGATCCATTGAATTTGGCCAAATTTGGAGGGGTTTTTGAAGTAACCCATTGTTATTTTCTATTTTTTATTAAATGAGAAGGATTTAGCTGAATTTAGAGACCTTTTGGAGCCTAAAAAGTTCATTTGGGCAGCAATAGAAATTAGGGTTTTCTTATTTTGTGTTTAAGTGTAAGTTTGAGAGTATTTTATTGTGTATAATTTTGGAGATTTCTTATCCAAAAGTTTACTTGGGGAGAAGACATAAGGTGCTTTCTATTTGTGTTTAAGTTTTTGTTGTAAGACTTGGATTTCAATGCAAATGTTTTGTTTCTGTTTAATCTTCATGAATTATGAGTAGTTCCCTTTTTTCTCCTTACATATGGGAATTAATCTTTTGGGATAAGAATGATTTAAAAATTTATTTTTACTTTTAAAATGGTGATTGTATTTTCATTGAATCTTCATTTACTTTACAAACTGGTCACTTGTGAGGTTAAAATACATTGATAAACAAAATGAACTGGGAGGGTTGTGATTTCACCTAACTTGTGGATACCGCATTTCATTCTAAGAACAGCCATTGCAATCACCTAAGGGGGAGTTCAAATAAAAAGGGAAATAAGTTTTGATGAGAGTAGAATTGGTTAGTTCCAGGGTGACAGGCTAGATTCTTTCTAATTTGGCTTAATGTTTAGTACCCTGAGGCTGGGATTCAGTCAATATATTGGTTTAAGCTAGGCATCTTAAGGTGAGATGCTAGAATGTTCTGATGTAGAATCGAAATGTTAATGAATCAGCCTTAAGTTAGCCAATGTTCTTTCCTAGCACCAGAATGGGGTAGATAATAAGGTATGCTTTTATTTATCACAATACATCAATTTTGTCTTAAATCGTTTGAACCCTACATAGGTTAAAATCTTTTTGAAAGGAGAAATGTTTTCCATTAGTTTCAAACTTGCTATTATATTTTATTAAGTTGTTACATTTAGTTTTCGCTTTCTTTTTAATTCTTTAAAAGTAATTTTTAGTAAGAATATCATTATAGTACTCTTATCTGTTTAATTTTCACTTTAACAGAAATTTTGTAAGTTGATTTTAAGAGTTACCTCTTTCCCCATAGGATCGATACTGAGGTTTTAAGGAAAATCCTATATTACTTTAAATGATACGAATACTTACCTAACACCCCTAGTATAATTTTTTTTTTAATTCATAAATCATTATATTAGTTCACACTAGTCACTAGATATAATTTGAGACATATTTTATGGCATAATTTTGGAGGTTAAAAGAAAAAAGAATGCTTCTACTTTCACAATGCTTCAATATTGTCTTAAATCGTTTGAATCTTACATAGGTTAAAATCTCATTGCAAGGATAAAGGTTTTTCATAAATTCCAAACTTGTTGTTATATTTTATTAAGTTGTTACATTTAGTTGTTGCTTTCCTTTTAACTTTTTAATAGTAATTTGCAATTTAGATAGAAGTTTTGTAAGTGGATTTTAAGAGTTATAGCTTTCCATGTCGGATCGATACTTAGGTTTTAAAGGAAAATCCTATATTATATGAAACGATACTTATACTTGCATAGCACCCTAAGTGTGAAAATTTATTTTATAATTCATAAATCATTACATTTGTTCACACTAACCGCAAGATAAAATTTGAGACATATTTTATGGAAATATTTTGGAGATTAAAAATATATGTAATTGCAGGTCGGGTCATCCCTACACGTCCTAAAAAAATGGCCTTGCCGAACAAAAACTTCATCATGTACTCGAAACAACAGTATAAGATGTCTCTCATCTACCACCAAATTATTTGCCCAAAACCATCCTCACCACCGATCATCTCATCAAAAGGATGCCTTATCCCAACATCGAAAATAACTCTCCCTATTAACTCCTTCATAATAAATCACCAACCTATGAACATCTACGATTATATGGGTGTGCTTGCTTTCCTTGGTTTCCTCCAAATCTTCTCCCTACTTCCATACCGTCACGCACCCAAAAACACCCTCCCAACTGATGACAACACCAAAACAATCTGATACTCTTCATCCTCCAGTCCACAAAATAACCATCCAATCGGCCAATACCACCTCATTTTCAACAAAGTTAACCCCACCACCACCTAATTCCTCACTCTCTCCAACCCATCCAATGATTACACGCTTCAAAATAGGGTCCCTGAAACTGAAACAAATCTTCTCGTTGTAAGAGTCCATTAACACAGAAACCAAACCTTCTTCTGTCAAGGAAGCCTCACGACATCCTTAATGGCAATAGACAATGACAAACGAACTCCATTCTCTTCGTTATCTACAAATCTGGAAATTTGTTCCTCCTCCTTCTCACCAACCCATCGTGGGCTGCCTATGAACGTATAAGATCAAGCGGAAAATGGGTGGAACCATAGCCAAGTACAAGGCTAGACTGGTTGCCCTTGGCTATCAACAAGAATATGTTCTCCAGTACAATGAGACATTTTGTCCAGTTGCCAAACATGCTACTATTCACACACTTCTAACCATCACTATCAATCGTTAATGTCCAATCTTCCAACGTGATGTCTTAAACGCCTTTCTCCATGACACTCTATAAGAGACTATTTACATGTGCCATCCTTTGAGCTATGTTGATGAACAATATCCACACCATGTATGCTTGCTAAGACAATCAAACAATCACTAAGTCAATAGTTCAACACATTTACTGGTTATCTCCTTAAACTCAATTTCCTCAAAAGTCACCTCAAGCACCATCCTCCCATCACGCCCGCCAAGTGTGAAAATTTATTTTATAATTCATAAATCATTATATTTGTTCACACTAACCGCTAGATACAATTTGAAGCATTTTTTATTGAAAAATTTTGGAGATTAAAAAATACATGTAATTGCAAGTTGGGTCATCCTTACACATTCCAACAAAATGGCCTTGCCGAAAAAAAAACTGTCATGTACTCGAAACAACAGTATTAGATGTCTCTCATCTACCACAAAATTATTTGCCCAATACCATCCTCACCACCCATCATCTCATCAATAGGATGCCTTATCCCAACACCAGAAATAAATCTCCCTATCAACTCCTTCATAATCAATCACCATCCTATGAACATCTACAGTTATACAAGTGTGCTTGCTTTCCTTGGTTTCTTCCCTCTCATTGCAACAAACTCAACCAACGTTCTGGGCAATATGTCTTCCTTGATTATCCTAAAAATATCAAAGGGTAAAAATTCCTTCAACTTCTCACCGGTAAGGTTATCTTCTCTCGACACAATAGTGAACATCACTTCCTTTACAATAAACCCCACCCTTACGCTCACAAGTAACTCTAAGTCTTCTCCCTACTTCCATACCGTCATGAACCTAACAACCTCCCTCCCAACAGATGACAACACCAATACAATCTGATACTCTTCAGCCTCCAGTTCACAAAATATCCTTCCAACTGGCCAACATCATCTCATTTTCAATAAACTTAACCCCACTAGCACCTAATTCCTCACTCCCTCCAACCCATCCAATGCTTACATGCTTCAAAATAGGGTCCCTGAAACTGAAACAAATCTTCTCACTATAGCAGTCCATTACCACTTAAACGGAACCCTCTACCTTCAAGGAAGCCTCACAACATCCTCAATGGCAACAGACAATGGAAAACAAGCTCCTTGCTCTTAATAATTTACAAATTTGGACATTTGTTCCTCCTCCTTCTCACCAATCCATCGTGGGCTGCAAATGAACGTATAAGATCAAGCAAAGAATAGGTGGGAACATAGCCAAGTACAAGGTTAGACTAGTTGCCCTTGGCCATCAACAAGAATATGGTCTCCAGCACAATGTGACATTTTGTCCAGTTGCTAAACTTGTTACTATTCACACACTTCTCACCATCACGATCAATCGTTAATGTCCAATCTTCCAACTTGATGTCTAAAATGCCTTTCTCCACGACACTCTTAAGAGACTATTTACATGTGCCAACCTTCGAGCTATGTTGATGAACAATATCCACATCGTGAATCTTTTTTTAAGAAAAGCCATCTATGAGCTCAAACAATCGCCAGGTCAATAGTTCAACACATTTACCGGTTATCTCCTTCAAATCAATTTCCACAAAAGTCACCTCAAACACCATCCTCCAATCCTGCCTACCAAGTGTGAAAATTTAATTTATAATCCATAAATCATTACATTTGTTCACACTAACCGCTAGATATAGTTTGAGACATATTTTGTGGAAAAATTTTGGAGATTAAAAATATATGTAATTGCAGGTCGAGTCATCCCTACACGTCCTAACAAAATGGCCTTGACGAACAAAAACTTCGTAACGTACTCTAAAAAACAGTATAAGATGTCTCTCATCTACCACAAAATTATTTGCCCAACACCATCCTCACTACCGATCATCTCATCAATAGGATGCCTTATCCCAACATCGGAAATATAGCTCCCTATTAACTCCTTCATAATCAATCACCTTCCTACGAACATCTACGGTTATACAACTATGTTTTCTTGCCTTAGTTTCCTCCCTCTCATTGCAACAAACTCAACCAACGATCTGGGCAATATGTCTTCCTTAGTTATCCTAAAAATATCAAAGGGTATAAATTCCTTCAACTACTCAACGGTAATGTTATCAACTCTCAGCATGACAATGAACATCACTTCCCTTACAATAAACCCCTCCCTCACCCTCACAAGCACCTCTAAAAATTATTCCTACATTCATACCAACAGGAACCACCCAACAACCCTCCTCCCAACTGATGACAACACCAATACAATATGATACTCTTCAGCCTCCAGTCCACAAAATAATCATCCAATCGGCCAATACCACCTCGTTTTCAACAAACTTAACCACAACACCACCTAATTCCTCACTCCCTCCAACCCATCCAATGCTTACACGCTTCAAAATAGGGTCCTTGAAACTAAAACAAATCTTCTCACTGTAGAAGTCCATTAAAACAAAAACCAAACCCTCTACCACCAAGGAAGCCTCACGACATACTTAATGGCAACAGACAATGGTAAACGAACTCCGTGCTCTTCATAATCTACAAATTTGGACATTTGTTCCTCCTCTGTCTCACCAATCCATCGTGGGCTGCAAATGGACGTATAAGATCAATCGAAAAACTGATGGAACCATAGCCAAGTATAAGGCTTGACTGGTTGCCCATGGCTATCAACAAGAATATGTTCTCCAGTACAATGAGACATTTTGTTCAGTTTCCAAACATGCTACTATTCACACACTTCTAACCATCACTATAAATCCTTAATGTCCAATCTTCCAACGTGATGTCTCAAATGCCTTTCTCCACGACACTCTATAAGAGACTATTTACGTGTGCCAACCTTCGAGCTATGTTGATGAACAATATCCACACCATGTATGCTTGCTAAGGGAAGCCATCTATAAGCTCAAACAATCGTTAGGTCAATAGTTCAACATATTTACCAGTTATCTCCTTCAACTCAATTTCCTTAAAAGTTACCTCAAGCACCATCCTCCAATCCCACACGCCAAGTGTGAAATATATCTTGTCATTGATAAATCATTACATTTGTTCACACTAACTGCTAGATATAATTTGAGACATACTTTATGGAAAATTTTTGGAGATTAAAAATATATGTAATTGCAGGTCGGGTCATCCCTACATGTCCTAACAAAATGGCCATGTCGAAAAAAAACTTCGTCATGTACTCGAAACAACAGTATTAGATGTCTCTCATCTACCACAAAATTATTTGCCCAATACCATCCTCACCACCAATCATCTCATCAATAGGATGCCTTATCCCATCACAGGAAATAAATCTCCTTATTAACTCTTTCATAATCAATCATCATCCTACGAACATCTACGGTTATACGACTATGCTTTCTTTCGTTGGTTTCTTCCCTCTCATTGCATTGAACTCAAACAATGATCAAGGTAATATGTCTTCCTTGAATATATTAAAACTATCAAAGGGTATAAATTCCATCAACTTCTCACCAGTAAGGTTATCATCTCTCGGCACGACAATGAACATCACTTCCCTTACAATAAACCCCACCCTCACCCTCAAAAGCACCCTAAATCTTCTCCCTACTTCCATATCATCATGCACCCAACAACCCTCCTCCCAACTGATGACAACACCAATACAATCTGATACTCCTCAGCCTCCAATCCACAAAATAACAATCCAATCGTCCAACACCACCTCATTTTCAACAAACTTAACCCCACCACCTCCTAATTACTCACTCCCTCAAACCAATACAATGCTTACACGCTTCGAAATAGGGTCTCTGAAATTGAAACAAATCTTCTCACTGCAGCAGTCCATTACCATAGAAACCGAACCCTTTACCGCCAAGGAAGCCTAATGACATCCTCAATGGCAACAGACAATGGCAAACGAACTCCATGCTCTTCATAATCTACAAATCTGGACATTTCTTCCTCCTCTTTCTCACCAATCCATTGTGGGCTGCAAATGGATGTATCATCATACAGAAAATGGGAGGAACCATAGCCAAGTACAAGGCTAGGCTGGTTGCCCTTGGCTATCAACAAGATTGTGGTCTCCAGTACAATGAGACATTTTGTCAAGTTGCCAAACATGCTCCTACTCACACACTTCTAACCATCACTATCAATCATTAATGTCCAATCTTCCAACATGATGTCTCAAAGGCCTTTCTCCACGACACTCTACAAGTGACTATTTACATGCGCCAACCTTCGAGCTATGTTGATGAACGATATCCACACCATGTATGCTTGCTAAGATAAGCTATCTAGGAGCTCAAACAATAGCCAGGTCAATAGTTCAACACATTTACCAGTTATCTCCTTCAATTGAATATCCACAAAAGTCACCTCAAGCCCCATCCTCCAATCCCGCCCGCCAAGTGTGAAAATATATTTTGTAATCCATAGATCATTACATTTGTTCCAACTAACCGCTAGATATAATTTGAGAAAAATTTTATAACAAAATTTGGAAATTAAAAATATATCTAATTGCAGCTCGGGTCATCCCTACATGTCCCAGCAAAATGGCCTTGCCGAACAAAAGCTTCGTCATGTATTCGAAACAACATTATTAGATGTCTCTCATCTACCACCAAATTATTTACCCAATACCATCCTCACCATCGATCATCTCATCAAAAGGATGCCTTATCCCAACACTAGAAAGAAATATCCCTCTCAACTCTTTCATAATTAATCACCATCCTACAAACATCTACGATTATACTGGTGTGCTTGCTTTCCTTGGTTTCCTCCCTCTCATTGCAACAAAATCAACCAACGATCTAAGCCATATGTCTTCGTGGATATCCTAAAAATATCAAAGGGTATAATTTCCTTCAACTTCTCACCGGTAAGTGATCCATGAAAAAAATACCTATTTTTATGCCTTGATTTTTATCAAATGTTTAAGGATATTATGCTTTAATGAAAGGTATTTTTGTGTTTTAGGATGTAGGTGATGTAAAAATGTTCAAGAAGGAAAAAATGATGAAAAAGGAGCAAAATTGAGCAAAAATGGAGCCAAAATGTAAAATTGTCAAAATAATTGACCTGGCGCCTAGGCGCAAGAATCTGGCGCCTAAGCGCCAGTTCTATACAGAATTTTGTAAGATTTTTGACGACTTTTGGATGGTTATTTTGACGATGTTAGCGGTTATTGGACCATCTAGAAGATTGGCAGTTATTCCTAGATTATAGGACATGTGATACATTGTATTTGAATGCTTAGAAACGGTTAGGATCGTGAAGAGGTGCGATCCAAAGTGAAGAGGTGCGAAGAACTAGACGCAGAGTCCAGCGCCTAGGCCCCAGATTCCGGCGCCTAGGCACCAGACACACCTTCTAGAAGATTCATTGAACATGGACACATTTTGAAGAGGTGCCTCAAGGCAACCCTTGAAGCCTATAAATAGGAGGCTACTCCTTCAGAGAAAAAGGCCCAAAAACCACCAACGCCCAACCTAGTCCCCTAGCCCTATAGTTCCTTTAGAGAGAGAAATTAGAGAAATATTTTAAGGGTCATATTTATAATTTCTTTTATTAATTAGTGAGTTTATTTAGAGTTTGTATTGAGAGTATTTGAAGAATCGGTGCTTTTGAAGTCTATTTACTTTGGAGTCAGAAGGATTCAAAGGTTCAGTTGGAGAAACACTTGAGATAAGTATTTGTATTTTCATTCAAAGTTTTATGTATATGTTTTGTTGTTTAAATTCAATGTGTTCTAAGTAGTTACTTTACTTTCTCCTTTCAATTATGAAAAGATAAATAAGATAATATAAAATTAGTTGGAGAATTAAAAACTATATATATATTTTAAATATTATGATGATATTAATACCGGATCTTAATTTACTATTTAAATTGGCCATTTAAATTGTTAAAATCTGTTAAAGAGTTTTGAGACCTAGAAGGAGATGAATTCTTAACTATTAGATATCACATGAATCCTTGGGTAGTCAAAGGCCTTGCGTGGGTTATTCAAGGTGAAGTGCAAGTAAATAGGAAAATATTATTTAATGGGCGTAAAATTGATAAGTTTTTAGAGTGACAAGCTAAATTCTTGTAATTTGGTTTATAGAGAAGGAAAGGGTCACTAGTAGGGCCAACCATAGCCACCCTTGGACATCTAGTAGTGTGAGCCTAGATTAACCCATTCTATTAACAATAAATCCAGACCTGATCTATAGATTAGCCAATGTTCATTATACTATCGAGCGATGGTAAGGAATAGGAATGCTTCTATTTGGCACAATACCATAAATTTATATTCTCCACGAATATTACATTATCTAACATGTCTTGGATATATTGAAAGGAAGAAAGTTGATTGCTTATTTTTATTTACATCAATCATTACTTTATTACTGCTTTATTTCTGCATCTAGTAAATTAAAAATCAACTTTTAAACTTTAAAAGAAATACATAAAAATAAAATCAAAATATTTTAAAAAAAATCTATAATCCTCCTCGTGGGATCGATACTGGGTGTTTATTTAAAGCCCTATATTACTTGAAACGATGCGTATACTTGCGTAGTACCCCTAGTGTGTAAAATATTTTCCATAAAATTATATTTATATACACTAGCCGCTATTATTATTTAAGTCAAAGTATTGGCTATATCATATTTTTGATAGCATAAATTACTGCATCATTTGGCAATTGCAAACCAAGTTTTTGGTGCATTGTTGTGGATCGAGGGTCACATTTTTAGCGCCGTTGCTAGGGAGGCAAAATTTATAGATTGTAAATATTTTATTTTATTTATTTCTTTTATTTTCAAAAATATAAAATACAAAAACATTTAAATAAAATAAAAATAAAAAAATAAATAATAATTTTTTTTCTTGTTATTTTACTTTTTATTTACTTTTTATGTGTAGTTCTGGATTTGAAGGATTATTACCTTTAGATTCTGAATTAGAAAGAACTGTTAGAAAAATTAAAAAAGGAAAAAAAATTCAAAAATATCAAGAGATGGCTAATTTACATAACAATTTACAAAATCCAATTGAAATTAATAAAAAAAATGTTTATAAACCATTAAGAGATTATGCTAACCCTACAGTTGATCAACTTCATATTAGTATTCAAATACCTACTGTAGATGCTAATGCTTTTAAGCTTAAACCATCTATTATTCAAATTGTTCAAAATAATCAATTTTGGGGAACACCAAATGAGGATCCAAACTTACACCTTGCTAGTTTTTTTGAACTTCCTGCTACCTTTAAATATAACAATATTTCTGATGATGCTATTAGACTTAGACTCTTTCCTTTTTCTTTAAGAGATAAAGCAAAGATGTGGTTGAACTCATTAGCAACAGGTTCTATTAAAACATGGGCTGAAATGGCAGAAAGATTCCTTGCTAAATATTTTCCTCCTTCTAAAACTGCTAAATTAAGAAATGATATTACTTCGTTTAGTCAATTTGACGGGGAGACAATTTATGAAACTTGGGAAAGATTTAAAGAACTATTAAGAAAAAGTCCTCATCATGCTTTACCTGATTGGTTAATTATTCAAACATTTTATAACGCACTTATTGGATCATTGAAATCAATTATTGATGCTGCTGCTGGAGGTTGTTTAATGGCTAAATCATTTAAAGAAGCTTATACTTTAGTTGAAGAAATGGCTAATTATAATTTTCAAAGGCCTTCTGAAAGGATTAATCCTAAAAGAATGGCAAGTATTCATGATAACGAAGCCTTTTCTATCTTAGCTTCACAAGTAGCTGCAATATCTAAGAAATTAGATAATTTTGCTTATAAATATATCACATAACAACTCTGCTAATATTGAAGATTCTCAAACTATTGAAACTTTACAAGCTATTGCTAGTAAAATTAACCCTTATTCCAATTATTATAATCCTGGATGAAAAAATCACCCTAACTTTAACTGGAATAATTCACAACAATAATGGGGTAATAATCAATTCCATCCAACTAGAAATTGGAACAATCAAGTAAATTCAGACTATAAACCACCTGTATTTAATAATCAACAGAAAAGTTATCTAGAAGAATTAATTTTATAACTAAGTAATCAATTACAGAATCAAAACACTGTTATTCGTAATATTGAGAATCAAATAGGACAAATAACTAATTTAATTAATTACAGACCTCCAGGAACACTTCCTAGTAATGTTAAAAGCAATCCAAAAGAAACTAGAAAAGAGCATGAACATGTTAAAGTTGTGCAACTTAGAAGTGGAAAGGTATTAAAAGAATGAATGCATAATGAAATTGAAAATGAGGTTGAGGTTGAAAAGATTGAAAAACCTAAAGAAACTCCTTCTCCTAGTAAAGATCAGACTGTTATTCCTATTAATGTGGAAGTTGAAAAACTACCACCACCTTTTCCTCAAAGACTAAAACAATAGAAGCTTGATCATCAATTTTCTAAGTTCTTTGAAATTTTTAAGAAACTTCCCATTAACATACCTTTTGCTGAATCTTTGGAATAGATGCCAACTTATGATAAATTTATGAAGGATATTTTAAGTAAGAAATGAAAATTTGAAGCTTTTAAAACTGTTGCATTAAGTGAAGAATGTAGTGCAATAATTCAAAAGAAATTACCTCAGAAACTTAAAGATCCTGGAAGTTTTACTATACCTTGTTCTATTGGAGAAAAATTTTGTGGAAAAGTTTTATGCGATTTAGTAGCAAGTATTAATCTCATGTCATTTTCTATTTTTAGAAGGTTGAATTTAGGAGAGATTACTCCCACCACTGTAACCCTTCAGTTAGCTGATAGATCTATCACCTACCCTAAAGGAGTTATAGAGAATGTTCTTGTTAAAGTAGATAAATTTATTTTCCCCGTGGATTTCCTTGTATTTGATATGGAAGAAGATAAAGAAGTTCCTATTATTTTAGGGAGACCTTTTCTAGCTTCCAGACGAGCTATGATTGATGTGCAAAATGGAGAATTAACCATGAGAGTAAATGATCAAGAGATTAAATTTAATGTTCTTAAATCAATGAAGTGAAAAATGGATATTATTGATTATATAATTGAAAAACATTATCAAGAAAGATGTAAAGTCATTTCTAAAGAAAAAATTTTAATTATTAACTGATGAAAATGAAGAATAAAAGAAGAAGAATTATCTAAAGAAACTCATTATATTAAAGATAACTGGGAAATTTTGGACATAACACAAAATGATATACTTTTACCCTCAATTAAAAAAGCCCCTGAACTGGAATTAAAAATGTTACCTGCAAATTTAAAATATGCTTTTCTTAGAAATTCATTAATGTTACCTGCTATTATTTCTTCTAAACTAAGTTTAGATCAAGAAGAAAAACTGATAGGAGTGTTAAAGAATTATAAGAAAGCTTTTGGTTGGACTATTGCTAATATAAGAGGAATAAGCCCTTCCATCTGTATGCATAGAATTTTAATAGAAGAAGATTTTAAACCTACTACTGAACCTCAAAGAAGATTAAATCCTATCATGAAAGAGGTTGTTAGAAAATAAATTTTAAAATGGTTAGATGCTTGGAATTATTTATCCTATTTCGGATAGCTAACTAGGTAAGTCCTATTCATTATGTTCGAAGAAAGGAGGAGTAGCTGTCATTGTCGATGATAAAAATGAACTAATTCCTACAAGACAAGTTACTGGATGGCGAATTTGCATTGATTATCGGAAATTAAATGACGCCACTAGAAAGGATCATTTTCCTTTACCTTTCTTGGATCAAATGCTTGATAAATTAGCTGGACACTCATATTTATGTTTTCTGGATGGATATTCTGGTTATTATCAATTACCTGTCGCTCCTGAGGACCAAGAGAAAACAACATTTGCAAGTCCTTATGGAATATTTGCATTTAGAAGAATGTCTTTCGGTTTATGTAATGCACCTGCAACTTTTCAAAGATGTATAATGTCAATATTTTGTGATTTAATTGACAAAGGAATTGAAATATTTATGGATGATTTTTCAGTCTTCGGAACATCTTTTGAATCTTCTTTTGAAAATATTTCCAAAGTTCTGAAAAGATGTGAAGAAACAAATTTAGTTATGAATTGGGAAAAATGTCAATTTATAGTAACAGAAGGCATTGTACTTGGACACAAAATTTCACAAAAAGGGATGGAAGTTGATCAAGCAAAAGTGAAAATTATTGCTAAACTGCAACCACCTACTACTATTACTGATGTGAGAAATTTTCTGGGTCATGTTGGATTTTATAGAAGATAAATAAAGGATTTTTCTAAAATTGCTAAACCTCTTTGTCATTTATTAGAAAAAGAAGCTAAATTTGAATTTAATGAAGACTGTGTTAATGCTTTTAATATTTTAAAAGAAAAATTAATAATCACACCTATAATTATTGCACCTAATTGGAATAAACCCTTTGAATTAATGTGTGATGCAAGTGATTTTGCAATTGGAGCCGTATTGGGACAAAAATATGAGAAAATTTTCAAAGTTATATATTATGCTAGTAAAACTCTAACTGAAACTCAAAGAAATTACACTACTACTGAGAAAGAGCTTTTAGCTATAGTTTATGCCTTTGATAAATTTAAACCTTATCTTCTTGGTACCAAATGCATAGTTCATACTGATCATTCCACTATTAAATATTTAATGACAAAAAATGATGCTAAGCCTAGACTGATAAGATGGGTTTTACTTCAACAAAAATTTGATTTTCAAATAGTGGTTAGAAAAGGAACTGATAACCAAATTGCTGATCATTTATCTAGAATTAAGAATGATGTTATTACTGAGGAAAATATAAATGAGAAATTTCCTGATGAACATTTATATGTTATTCAAGGATGCCAAACACCTTGGTATGCGGATATAGTTAACTATTTAGTTAGCAATATTCTACCTTATGGATTGAATAACAAATATATTAAGAAATTTAAAAGTGATGCTAAATCTTATATTTGGGAAGATCTTCATTTATTTAAATTAAGAAGAGATTTTGTAATTCGAAAATGTGTACCTTATGAAAAAACTTTTGCTATTATTCAAAAATGTCATGATTCTGATTTTGGAGGACACTTTGGAGTAAATAAAACTGCATTTAAAATTTTAAATTCAGGATTTTATTAGCGTACCTTGTTCAAAGATGTGAGACATTATGTGAAAACATGTGATCGATGTCAAAGGATGGGAAATATATCTAGAAATGATGAAATGCCTTTAAACTATATATTGGAAGTTAAAATTTTTGATATATGGGGTTTAGACTTTATGGGACCATTTGTACCATCATTTGGAAATATTTATATTTTATTAGCAGTTAATTTTTTTTCAAAGTGGATTGAAGTTATAGCTTTACCTAACTGTGATTCCAAAAGTCTTTCAAAATTTTTAAAGGAAATGATTTTTTCAAGATTTGGAATGCCTAAGGTAATTATCACAGATGGTAGAAGTCATTTCAGAAATAAAAGAATTCAATTATTACTGGAAAAATTTGGAATCAAACACGAATTGCAGACTCGCGTATCACCCTCAAATAAGTGGAATGGTTGAAGTATCAAACGAGAGAAATTAAAAGAATTTTAGAGAAGACTCGTTAATCCTAAAAGAACCGATTGGGTTGATAAACTTGATTCTGCATTATGGGCTTATAAAACAGCTTATAAGACACCAATCAGAATGTCACCTTACCGGTTAGTTTATGGTAAACATTGTCACTTAACTGTTGAACTTGAACATAAAGCTTATTGGGCGATAAAGGAGTTTAATTTTGATTCGAATACTGCAGGAGAAAAATAATTATTACAAGTAAATGAGATGGAAGAAATAAAAAATGAATCATATGAAAATGCAAAAATTTATAAAGAGAAAATGAAGATGTTACATGATAAAAAGATGTCAGGAAAAATATTTGAGCCTGGACAAGAAGTATTATTATTTAATACTCGTTTAAGACTTTTTCCTGGAAAATTAAGACTAAATGGATGGGACCATATATAATTGAGAAAGTATACCATTATGGAGCTGTGGATATTAATGACCCAAAAATAGGAAAAATATTTAAAATTAATGGATTAAGACTGAAGCCTTATTTGGGAGACATTAAAATAATTTATAAAGAGGCTTACGAGTTAAGTCAACCTGATTAAAGACTTATTTAGGTCGGGCTGACAACGTTAAATCAAGCACTTTGTGGGAGGCAACCCATAGTTATTTTTTTGTGTTTTTACATTTTTAATGTAAGGTTATGTCTCGGTCTTGACTAATTTTATATAACTTTAGAAAATTGGACGCTAACAAGTATTTATTGACTTTAGCTAAAGATTATCATAAAGTATATAAAGTTTGGACTTTGGGTCACTCCATTTCACATGTCAGTAAAAAGGAGATCAAGTTAACATTCATTATGATTGTTTATAATTTATGTTACTAAGTCTATATTGATTTTACCATTCTAATTTACCTATTTTGGAGAACAAAACTTTAAAATTTGACGATAGGTGAAATGGAGTAGAACATGGTTCTGGCGCCTAGGCTCCAGAATTCGGCGCCTAAGCGCCAGAATAAACTGTGTATCGATAGGTCTGGTGCCTAAGCGCCACAGTTACTGGGTCGTGTAAAAACCAAAAAATTTTCAATTTTTCACACGATTTTCTCCTTTAAATTACCCCATCTTCATCCCCAATCCCTAGGCAACCAAAATTACGACCTAGGCACTTCATTCTTGAGAGATTAGAGAGGATTTTTGAAGAAATGGAGAGAAGAAATCTTGGAGAAGATGCTAAAGACAAAGGTTCAAAGGATCCTCAACCATACTTCAATGGTTTTATCGCTGTAAGTTTGGAGAAAATTTCAGGTCGTCTAGATAAATTTAAAGCAGAATGCAAAAGTATTGGAGATCGCCTCCATGAGATTTATCATCAAATTGAACATCTAGAATGGCAGGCGAAGCTTCAATTTGATCATCTAGCGGCTTATCAAGATGCTCAAGTGGAGATGTATGCTAAGAACAATTGGATCGATGAGAAAATGGCTACGCATTTTTCGAGGGCGTTAGTATTTTTCCCAAGTAGGCCTAGTAATATTCCTTTCGAAAAGAATGGAAATTTCTAATTTGAAGATTAGATAGTTATTGTGGTGTGGTCTAGACTTTTATTTGTGTGTCGTTGTATTGATTCAGTAAATCGAATGTGTTGTTGGTGTGTTTGATTTATTGTTCAATGTGTGTTGTATTTGTTTTGAAAGTTGTGTAGCTTGATTGTTTGTTAGGACTTGAATCATATTAATACACTTATCTGTATTGTATTGAGCCAAAATTGAAGATTATGAATGGAATTAGAAGAGTTTGATTTAAACCTTGTGTTTAATTGGTGGATTTAATTTTTAATTTTTAAAATTTTTGGAAAATATTTTGGAAGTTGGAAACTAAAGCACTACTCTAATATGACTAATTGGAAGTTGAATTTATGAGTTTTGGTGGAAAATAAAATTTTTAAGGTGATTTTTGTGAAAGGCGATTCTGGCGCCTAGGCGCCAGAATTCGGTGCCTAGGCGCCGGTTCAGCCTGCTTACCGAAAATTAGCATGTAAATCCCATTAGCCATGGTTGACACCTAAGCTTCATCCCCTTCCTCTTTTTCTTGAAAATACACCGCCTAGATCCATTTTGAGGTCAATACATCAAGTTTTTTAGCCCAAAATCACTTGATTTCTTCATCTCGAGGCTAGATCTACCTTCTAATCCATTTATTTTTTATTCTTACCATAGTTTTTCCTATTTTTTGCTAAAAACCAAAATTTTGAGAAAAATTTTGATTTTTAGAGTTTCTCCATGGATTTAAACTCATTTTAAGTTTCTCAAGCTTAAAAAGAGTTTAAATATTTGATTCCTAAATTTATTTGTGTTTTCTTTCACGTTTAGATGGCACCAAAATCTAAGCGTGGAAACACACGAGAAAATTTCGATAGCAGCAAATTTCAACTGCGGTAGTTTATTTTCATTATCACGAATTTGCGACGTCAAGAAAGTTTATCTCGGAGTGCAGTTTTTACAATCCTGATGAAATGATCGAGAACACGATCATTGCACACAATGGGCAACTATTTTGTTATTTCATTGTTGTTGTTGTTATTCCTATTGTATGAGAGTTTTATGCCAACTTTTTGGATGCGGAAGACTACGAAGTCTTTGTTAGAGGTGTCGGAGTAGGATTTACTCCGGTACAAATCAATATTTTCTACGGCCTGCCACCTACCATCGAGTGCTACTATTCTGGTTTATCTCCATCTGAGGGAGATGATGAGATGATTATTGCATATCTGATTGATGGCACTGGAGCTTGGAAGATCCGGAATGAAAAACGGGTAAACTTCAAATCTTCTAAGCTAAATGGTATTTCAAAGGCATGGCATTCTTTTATTTCTGCTAGACTTCTACCTTCCAACCACCTGAGTGAAGTTACCAGAGTTCAAGCTATCCTGAACTACTGCATTCAGGAGAGGAAGCCGATAGATGTTGGTAGTATTATTTATGATTCAGTGGAATTGATTGCTAGATCCAGCACTTCTGTGGGATTAGGATTCCCATCCTAGATTCATTATTTATGCATGAGCAATGGAGTTTCTGCTGATATATTAGAGGATAAGTTGAAGACTACAAAGCCAATTGGGCAGGAGAGTGTTAGCATTTATGATCGTCTTCGAGGGAAGAGATCTACTGGTCCTTCTACTTCTGTACCTACTCCAGGTAGAGCATCTACTTCTAGACCTTCTACTTCTGCTGCTAAGCCACCATCTAGTTTCTGGGAATCATTGCATGATCAATTTCTGGAACAGCAGATGAGTATTTCTAACTCACTGCAGAGTAGATACTATAGATAAGAAGATTGATCATTTGTCTGAGTTTACCCAAAGGAAAAGTGAGTATGATGCCGAGTATTCAGAGTCTTTAGTGAGATTCTTGAAGGGTGAGCATGATGTTCAGTTTCCTACCTGTCCTAGATTTTCACCGTATGTTGATCCAAAGGATGTGGAGTTTTCTTTTGGTGATGATGATGACGAGGCTACAGATTGTGATTAGTAGCTTAATTTACCTCTGAGATGTGTTGATTATGTTGTTAGTTTATTTTGTGTTTGCTAGTATTGTTTGTTGTTTGTTGTTTGATGTTTGTTAGTGTAGATTTGTTTATAAAACTTTGTGTGGATTGTTTGATGTTGAGACTGTTTTAGATATTTAGTGTATTGTCTTGAAGACTGAAATTTGGATGAATTAATGTTTATTTCTGTTTTAGCCTATTGTTTAGTATTCTTAAATAGTTAGTAATGTTGTTCTGTTTCTGTTATTATTAGTAGTATAGTCATTTAATTCAGCTACTGATATAAAAAAAAATGATGAGCTTGCTTACTTTTATATATGCTTCGTTATTTCAATAATATTCATAAAAAGCATGTGTAGAAGTAAATTTTTCTTTTTAGACTGTTTTTACATACTTATAAAAATTCCTTTTTAAATTATACCTTTTTTCTCTCATACTTTAAATTTTTTTCATGATATAACAAAACTTAAGTTTAGGGGAAGGGAATATACATGCAAATTTAAATTTTATTTGTCCTTAATGAACTAATATTTTCTAAAAAAATATTAACATAATATAAGGAATGAAGAATCTATTTAAGATCATTTAAATTTTTGAAATTATAAATAATTTTGTAGACTTAACCAAAATTTTAATAACTTTGACTGATTTTAAGAATAGAATTATTGAACTTAAAGAAGAGTAAGATTAAGAAATTTTTCTATTCATAGTAGAAATAATTGAATTTTAGAAGTATTAAGAAATAAAAAATTATAACTTGAAAAAGAAAAGATTGAATTTCTTTTTGAAATCTATTCAAGTTATAGTAATTAAGTGAAAATGTATAAGTTTGAAAATATAAGTTAAGGATAGCGAAGTTCAAAACCATTAACAAGTTATCCAGATATAGTAACCCTCTATGTAAAAAAAAAGAGAGAGAGGAGAAGCTTAAGGAGATGCCTAATCAAAAATTGGCTTCACTTGAATTAGCTTATAAGAAAAAACTGATTACATATTTTAATTAATTTTTATGCATGTATCTTTATTAGAAAATATTTTCATGAAGATCTTTTTCTTGTAAATAATTTATGTGATCTTAATATAATAAACTACAATTATTTTCAAATTAAATGAAAAATTTTTGAAATCTTATGATTTGGTAGTTAAATATTCTTTAAATTCTTAAAATTAAACTTAGTTAAATTTGGTTAATGATTTACTAAAGCCTTTATAAAATCAAAAATTATAAGAAATCTTAAATATTTATCTTTTACTCCAATTGTTATACATTTCATATAGTAAAAAGGGTTAGTTGAAGATAAGTAATGTTTAAGTTTGGGGGATTTTGATCCATGAAAAAAAATACTTATTTTTATGCCTTAATTTTTATCAAATTTTTAATGATATTATGCTTTAATGAAAGGTATTTTTGTGTTTTTGGATGTAGGTGATGCAAAAATGTTCAAGAAGGAAAAAGGGATGAAAAAGGAGAAAAAATGGAGCCAAAATGCAAAATTGTCAAAATAATTGGCTTGGCGCCTAAGCGCCAGTTCGATACAGAATTCTGTAAGATTGTTTGACGACTTTTGGACGGTTATTTTGACAGTGTTAGCGGTTATTGGACCATCTAGAAGATTGGCAGTTATTCCTGGATTATAGGACATGTGATACATTGTATTTGGATGCTTGGAAACGGTTAGGATCGCGAAGAGGTGCGATCTAAAGTGAAGAGGTGCAAAGAACTAGACGTAGAGTCCGGCGCCTAGGTGCCAGATTCCGGCGCCTAGGCACCAGATTCTGGTGCCTAGGCGCCAGACACACCTTCTAGAAGATTCATTGAACATGGACACATTTTGAAGATCTGCCTCAAGGCAACTCTTGAAGCCTATAAATAGGAGGCTACTTCTTCAGAGAAAAAGGCCCAAAAACCACCAACGCCCAACCTAGTCCCCTAGCCCCATAGTTCCTTTAGAGAGAGAAATTAGAGAAATATTTTAAGGGCCATATTTATAGTTTCTTTTATTAATTAGTGAGTTTATTTAGAGTTTGTATTGAGAGTATTTGAAGAGTCAGTGCTTTTGAAGTCTATTTACTTTGGAGTCAGAAGGATTCAGAGGTTCAGTTGGAGAAACACTTGAGATAAGTATTTGTATTTTGATTCAAAGTTCTATTTATATATTTTGTTGTTTAAATTCAATGTGTTCTGAGTAGTTACTTTACTTCTCCTTTCAATTATGAAAAGATAAATAAGATAATATAAAATTCTTTGGAGAATTAAAAACTATATATATATTTTAAACATTGTGATGATATTAATACCGGATCTTAATTTACTATTTAAATTGGCCATTTAAATTCTTAAAATCTATTGAATAGTTTTGAGACCTATAAGGAGATGAATTCTTAACTAGTAGATATCACATGAATCCTTGGGTAGTCGAAGGCCTTGCTCGGGTTATTCAAGGTGAAAAGAAAATAAAAAGGAAGATATTATTTAATAGGCATAGAATTGATAAGTTTTTAGAGTGACAGGCTAAATTCTTGTAATTTGGTTTATAGAGAAGGAAAGGGTCACTATTAGGGCTGACCATAGCTACCATTGGACATCTAGTAGTGTGAGCCTAGATTAAACCATTCTACTAAAAATACATCCAGACCTGATCTATAGATTAGCCAATGTTCATTATACTATCGAGCGAAAGTAAACAATAGGAATGCTTCTATTTGGCACAATACCATAAATTTATATTTTCCACGATATTACATTATCTAAAAGTCTTGGACTAATCGAAAGGAAGAAAGTTGTTCGCTTATTTTTATTTACATCAATCATTACTTTATTACTCGCTTTATTTCGCATCTAGTAAATTAAAAATCAACTTTTTAACTTTAAAAGAAATACATAAAAATAAAATCAAAATATTTAAAAAAAAATCTATAATCCTCCTCGTGGGATCGATACTGGGGTCTTTATTTAAAGCCCTATATTATTTGAAACAATATGTATACTTGCATAGTACCCCTAGTGTATAAAATATTTTCCATTAGTTTATATTTATATACACAAGCCACTATTATTATTTAAGTCAAAGTATTGGCTATAACATATTTTTGATAGCATAAATTACTGCATTGTTTGGGGATTGCAAACCAAGTTTTTGGTGCATTGCTGCAGATCGAGGGTCAGTAAGGTTATCATCTCTTGGCACGACAAAGAACATCACTTCCCTTAAAATAAAACCCACCCTCACCCTCACAAGCACCTCTAAATCTTCTCCCTACTTCCATACCGTCATGCACCCAACAACCCCCCTCCCAATCGATGACAACACCAAAACAATATTATACTCTTCATCCTCTAGTCCACAAAATAACCATCCAATCAGTCAATACCACCTCATTTTCAACAAACTTAACCCCACCACCACCTAATTGCTCACTCTCTCCAACCCATCCAATGCTTACACACTTCAAAATAGGGTCCCTGAAACTGAAACAAACCTTCTCACTGCAGTAGTCCATTACCTTTGAATCTGAACCCTCTACCGTCAAGGAAGCCTCACGACATCCTCTATGGCAGTAGATAATGGAAAACGAACTCCATGCTCTTCCTAATCTATAAATCTGGACATTTGTTCCTCCTCCTTCTCACCAATCCATTGTGGGCTGCAAATGGACATATAAGATCAAGCGGAAAATGGGTGGAACCATAGCCAAGTACAAGGCTAGACATGTTGCCCTTCGCTATCAACAAGAATATGTTCTCCAGTACAATGAGACAATTTGTCCAGTTGTCGAACAAGCTATTATTCACACACTTATCACCATCACCATCAATCGTTAATGTCCAATCTTCCAACTTGATGTCTCAAATGCCTTTTTCCACGACACTCTACAAGAGACTATTTACATGCACCAACCTTCGAGCTATGTTGATGAATGATATCCACACCATGTATGCTTGCTAAGAAAAGCCACCTATGAGCTCAAACAATCGTCAGGTCAATACTTCAACACATTTACTAGTTATCTCCTTCAACTCAATTTTCACAAAAGTCATAAATGTGGATGACATTTTAGTGACCGGTATAATAACAAGGACATCTAAAAACTAATGACAGCTCTCAAATACAAATTCTCTATGAAAGTTTTGGGGCACATCTCCACATTCTTTGGCACTAACATCTCAAATACAAAAATAGGTTATCCTTAATCAATCCCACTATGTTGCGAATATTCTAACCAAAGCGGGCATGGAAGATTGTAAACCTACACCTAATCCCATGTCATCACAAAAGAAGCGTACTATAGAACTGTAGCAACCTTTCGCCAACCCACACCTCTACAAGCACCTTAACTACTCTCTACAATACCCGGCAATGAAAAGGCTACATATTCCTAATACGTACAGTAGCCCTTATGCAATTACTTTCAACAATTCAAACACCTCCTTCGATACATCAAACGGACCAACACGTTTCGTCTCCCTATTTGCCAAGGATTCCTCGTTTCCAAAGTTACTCAGATTCAAGTTGGGCAAATGACAACCAACAGGCGATCCAACACGGGCCACTGTTCCTTTCTGGGCGATACTTTCATCTCATGGCAGGTAACGTAGCTCGCTTGTCAAATGAAGCCGAATATCGTGCTCTCTCAACGAGAGCCACTAATGTTATATGGCTACGAACACTGCTACATGATCTCCATGTTCCGCTCATAGTCCCAACCACCATACATTGCGACAATACTTCCGCTACAGTTATAGCTCACAACCCGGTTTTCCACTCTCGCATAAAATATATTGAAATAGATTTTGTCACTTCATTCACAAGAAAATTTTGTCTAATGATGTTGTCATCAATCACATCTCCACCAAGGATCAAAAAGCGGATATCTTCATGAAGACATGTCCAACAGCTGACTTCCTTGCTCTATGCGACAAGCTGACCCTTCCACTTAGCAGCGTTAGCTAGAGAGTGGATAGTGTTGGAATATTTGCTTAGAACTGCTTACAAGTTTCTAAGTTTGGTTGGATTTAAATTAGTCCTTAATCCTAGAAATCATTTTTATTTTCTTTAAATCTTGTTTTAAAGTTTTGATTTCTTTTAGCTATTTTTATGGACGTTAATTAAGGAACCTTTATTACTTTCCTTTATTTTTTTCTCTGTTATGTATGTGGAAAATTTATTCATTCTCTTTATCTTTGTCTTTGTCTTAATTCAAGAATCTTTCAATTGGTATCAGAGCTCACTTCTTAAGGGGCCTGTGTGTGTGTTCGCTTGTTATGGAGATCAGCACCAGTTTTTCCTCGATTGTTCCACCAGTTTTTCCTCGATTCTCTAAGTTCGCTTGTTTACAAAGTCACTTCCAATGAGCAAGTTTGAGTTTCTAAAGCAGAAAATTGGTGTTCGCAGCTCCTAAAGCAAGGAGGAGTGTTGGAATATTTGCTTAGGACTGCTTACAAGTTTCCAAGTTTGGTTGGATTTAAATTAGTCCTTAATCGTAGGAATCAGTTTTATTTTCTTTAAATCTTGTTTTAAAATTTTGATTTCTTTTAGTTATATTTATGGACGTTAATTAGGGAGCCTTTATTACTTTCCTTTATTTTTTTCTTTGTTATGTATGTGGCGGCAATTCAAATCGGAATGCTGCAGCCCTTCTTCTTTTTTCTAAGGAAGCTGATTCTAAGTTCCTTCTCTTTGTGTTTGCCTTTGTCTTGATTCAAGAATCCTTCAGATAGTAATGTATAATCATCACTCAGCATAAAGGATGATTTCATTACCAGCAAGGCACATTAACTCTTATGTCCTCCCTACAACTAGAAATTTTGGTAAAGCCAATCAATATTGGCAAGTTACCGTAATTTGTGTGGAGAAAAGCTTCTCTGTGAGAGGCACCTGCTTGCTTCTCTCGGTTGAGCCACAGCTCTTACAGCTTTTCTATCTGTAAGTTTTAAATAACAAGCCTACCTCATCTTCTTCATTTTACTACTGTTTTACATATCTCCTTTTAAACGATGAATAACATCTAAAGGAGGTTGACGTAACTAGAAATTTACCATGACGAAAAGCTCAGATGGGGAAGTCATATTTTTGTCATATTAGCCAAAGAAGTTATTGCCGTTCCACAAAAACAAACCAAATAAAAAGCATTGAAAACAAATTGCCATATTATCACTTGTTAATGCTTCACGATAATAAGGTAATAATATGGCATGGAAAAACCCATGAATGGTAGTCTCGAAGACTGATCACCTAACCCAGAACTAACATCTGATAGTATTGGAGACTTGAATGCCTCTCTTGATGAACCAAAGAAAAGGGAAGTTGTTGCCAAATGGACAGTAATTACCAGAGAAGAACATACAAATTGGAACATATGGTGGAGAGCAGCAAAGATGCAAAACCATCAGAGAGGTTCATAGGGGAAAATCTCTTGAAAAGAACTGATAGAAAAAGGGATATGGCCTTGTTAGATTGGCTCATATATCAAAATAAGGGACAGATGTTGGAGCAGAAAGGAGCGAGCTAGCGAAGCTCGCTAGCAGAGTGGAGGGGAAGAATCTGTCCAATCAGGAGAGTTGCGTTATGTGGGTTGGGGATGCGGGAGCAACGCCCCCGCGGTACGGTATAGAGGTAATTTTGTATTTACATATTGTACGCCAGGGATATATATATGTTGTATTATAACCCTAAAATCAAATTTGTACTCTTTTTCTAAAAATTGAAAAGAAAGTCGCCGCTCTGCTCTTGAGAACGTAGGTATCTTTGTCGAACCTCGTTAAACCTTTATGTTCTTCTGAATTTGTGTTCTTTGCCCTAAATTTCTCAACAGGGCTTACCGAAAAACTAGACCACGAGCAATGAAGGAGACTAAAGGATACTATTTCGATGATGACATTCGACAATTACTGCGCAGCATAAGAACATATGAAAGTTTGGGGGAACCTGAGCTGGGACAACCTCAACAACATCTGTTGGTATCCCAAGACAGAAACATGTCTATTTTTATTCTGTTAGAATCTTTTATGTTTATTTTAAATGCATCTCACAATTTTTGATGATTCTATGTTTTAATTGCTAAGTAGGTAGTAAAATGTTGATTATTATCTAGTTATTTGTTTTACTTGGCAATCCGAAATATAAAAAATTTCTTTTTATAATATGACACTTCAGAGAAGTATTTGAAAGATACAATTTCAGCATGTACTAGAAAACTGAAACTAGGATTCCAAAGAAATAAATAGAAAGAGAAGAAAAGTTCTATGTTTTGGTTACATTCCATATCACGTTCCAAAATCACATGGTTATTTTCCATTAAATTAAGAAAAAAACATTAATACACTGAAATCTTTGAAAAATTTTGTGACTGAATACTTCTATTTTCCGTTAATAAATAACTTTATTATAGCATAAAATATTATACATCGTTTAATTAAAAATAATTACAAAATAAATTATATTTTGGATGAAGAATTACCTCCTGAACAAAGTAGCTTACAAAGAGATGCCTTAAATTGCTCCAAACAGCAAACAGTATGGAAGTTTGGGTTATCATTCATCTAAAATGACATACAACATTATCATATTAGCAAGATAAAATATTACGTTGTTTCATACAAAAAGGATTATATCAATCTCGTCGTTTACTTCTTATAAACAGAGATTTTTAATTTATCGCCTAGAATTTGCTGCTCATTGTTTAATTAATTATTAAGGGGATCAACTGGAATTGAAAATTGAAGTTAGGGATGCATTTCATATGTATTTGCATATCTAGAAAGATGGCATATTTGGCTTTTTGCAAGGTTAAATACATATGAATTGAGAGATACGTATTAATGTATGTAAATCTTCCTTCTTTCTTGCTAGGCTAAGTTGATCAAGCTTGCTCAAATTTCTACATTAAAATTTATGTGCACATAAACAGTGTTTTTATTTTTGAAAGGAACTTATAGAATTCAATGGTATGGCAGAAGGGGCATCTTCAAGAATGCATGCTGTAAAAGTAGTCTACAAGATAACGTAGGTTATCTTTTGATAAATGATTTTTTCTGTATTTAAACGTATAAAGATGAGTTCGAAAATGTTGATAATGAGTTTGTTTTACATTCTTTCACAACATGATAATTTCTCAGGGTCAATTACAACTAAGTTCCTGAAACATATCTTGAAATTTTTGCATAACAATATTTTGGTGCGTCAGTATTCCTGTAATGTGAATTTATCATGCAATCCCTTAAAACATAATTTAGAATTTAAATAAAATTATTTTCTTACAACCCCTTTGCCGGGCTCTTAGATCTGCTACTACGCGCGTAACCATATGATTAGTAGTCACATTGCCAAATATTCTTTCATATACAACTCTTGCGTACGTCAAGTGCATGCAAATTTTAATTCCCACTGGGCAGAGAACGAACTCTAGCTTTTTTTTTTCTTTTTCCAGAACAAATAGCAATTAAATCATCATACTAGCTTTTTCCCCTACAAATGCCGTGCTTCCTCTACCTTGGCATTGTAATATACACAAACCTTCTTCAAGTTTTCAGAGTTTAGTTTTAATAAAAGGAAGACAAAAAGCGGAGCTCCACAAGTTATTCTGCCTTCAAAATGAAAAAAAATGCTGAACATAAAGGAAAGACACAAACTTAAACAAATTTCAAGGCCAACAGTACAGATATTTTCAAGACTCGTCAGTCCTCGTTTGCCTTAATTATCATCACTAGTAGATAGGTAAAATGGGAGAACAAAACACCAACAATATAAACCACTTTGCAACACTTAAAATACGAATAAAATCATACAGATGGATAGCAAACCGTAGAAGACATTGATAAAAGTAGAATATCGTCAACAAGCTCTTCCATGAACTCTATGAAACGCTTGTTACTACTTCAAACATCAACCTGTTAAGGGTTGCCCCCAAATGATCCTCCAGGGAAACTCGGCACACCGGGGAATGTGGGCACTGTTCCACCTAGAATAGGTGGTGCACCAATGGAGGGCAGCCCGAACCCAGTTCCAGGAAATCCTCGGCTGCTTCCAAGCCCTGGATTTGGCAGGTAACCTCCATAAGCTCCGTTAAATAATTTAGGCTGAGAAAAATCAGATTTGACCTGCTTGAGGTCCCTGGCATCAGTGCCAATGGCAGAAATTGTTAAGAACGCAGCCAGAACAAAGATAATCTTTGTAATCCTATTCATCTTCATATTTTTGGAGCTGTTTTTACTTAATGAATCATACAACCTTCCACCCCATTTTATAGCTGGGAACGGATTAATTACTGCTCTCTTCCAGTGGAGGCCATTAAAATCCTGCAACTACCAACTCCAGCTTTTAACTCTTTCCATGTGACCGTTTTCTTTCTTTCATTTGATAGGTCCTATGGACTGATCATGAATTCTGGGTGAAGATTGATTGGGTTTTTTCTTCTTCTCTCCTTTTGAGAGAGGTGTGGATTGCAGATTTTAAAGATTAAATGCGTACTTGCTGTTATGAATAAAAGTTGAACAGTAAGTTTGAGAGGGTAAAGGGGAAGGTGCGTGAATGCTGTGTCCTTAACATCTAACCACTTAATAAACTTGAACTACTTGTGGATGCACTGATGTGGTGTGGGGTATAATTTGTACTGAACAACATAAAGAGATTTCTGGGCAGCGGGACAATTTAAGAGGGGAACTAAAGGCTATCATACTAAGGATCTTGCATACTATATCGAATGAATAACACATTATCATTTGTTCTGGTCATTTTGCTCTCCAAAAATTAATTGGACCACTATTATAAATTTGGGCTACAATTGAACAGCATGAATTTGTGAATAACTTTTGTTTATTTATTTATTTATGTTTTAATTGTGACGAAAAGCAACAAATTTGTTATAATTTTCTACCGCGGTAACAATTTTCAATTCATTTTGGACTATTAATTTTATTCCAATAGTTTAAATTAGTTTAAAATGTACTTCCTTATTTAATTTAAATCACAAATAATTTTAGCCACAAAAATAATGTGTTTGGGAAATGAAAAGTGAAACGAAAAAATATGATTAAAACTATTTAAATGCATGCACGAGTTGTTGGACGTCTTTTTCTTTTAGAACAGGTTGAGCATTTTCCTAACAGGAAAAGATTTGACAGTAATTAGCAAGATAAAAAGATGTATGGATTGGAAGCGAGCATTGCTAGAAAAGACAATTCGAATCAATATGGCCCACCTATACAAATGAATGATAAAAATTTTACTTTATTTTATTTTAAGATATTATATTTTTTTACTTATATGATTCAAAAGAAAATTATATGTTAGTTGTGTGCTTCCTTCAAGTATTGCAAGTATAAAATACTTTGTTCACCTATATTTAGTGAAGTGATATTAATTTGTATACCAAAAATATGTTAGCACAAATCTTGAAGAAATCTGATGGTTTGGTGAAGACACGACAGCGACGGATGGATAGATCGACCGATCGGTTACTATCTACACAAACTAGGACACAAAGATCTGTCTGAGGGGATCTAGGGCCACTACCCTATTTGTCCGGCTCCCTATCCCGCTAAAACCTCATTACCACTAGTCGGACCAATCGTCTTACACAAAGAGCAGATTGATAGGTGGAATTCCTCCTCAGAAATATCTACAATATTTTGGTTTCATATTTGTAAAATATTGAAATAACCCACACTACCCTAATAAAGAGATGGCATAAATTTAATCTCATGTCAGTACCCCCTTGTGCCTATAAATCTGGGGTTACTTCTCAAATAAATATTACATATTTTCTACTGTTCAATGTCGTGTTATCTCTGTCTTTCTTTTCTCTACGATGCTCTATTCCTTGGGTGTGTCTCCCAGACAATGCCCGTTTTCTGAAAAGTGCCGTAAGCATGGACTCTGCTGTCAACAAGCCGAGATGCACGACAGCAAGAAGAAAACCACCATAGAGACATAGTAACATAGTATGCACCAGAGAGGTCATGGAGGTGTTCGTGCAATGAGAGATGAAGAAACTAAGGAACTAGATAGCGGGACAGATTGAAAAGTTTACGACTCAGAGAGGAGAACACTAATCTTGAGGACAAAACAATCATTGAGCAGTACCTCGAAGGTAGACCTCTTCGAGAGGCAGAGTTGGCCTACAATGGTAAGAGATTGAATTATGGCTTAGATCAAGCCTAGGACTCACAATACTAGAAAATGTTGGATCAGTACTAATGAAGTGAAAATGATTTAGGTGCATTGTGACAGCACGTGAATCAGAGTATGCAATCTCCCTTCAAATCTAATGAGTTGAGCCCTCTGAGAAGTTTAAATTTTGTGTTAGAATTTTAAAACGGTCTGTTTGATCTTAATGACTGTCTGACATCCTCCATATCATCCATGTGCCTTATTAAAATCTCTATGCTTTTAAGCGTCATCTAAGTTTTACCACCTTGAGGTCGTCAGCTTTGAGGTGGTTTAACTGACAACTCGTTGAAGTTATGTTGATCTCATTTTTTATGAGGTCTAATCATTCTTCCTTAGAAGCCTAGGATCTAGCCATAAAACTTTCCTATTAACTATCCTAGAGGACTAGTGATGGAACCCTCCCATATAAAAATTCTAAACACTCCTTGACTCTTTTTGTGAAGTCTCTTATAGGTGGTCCCAAGCCCTTCTCCTTTGGCCAAGATGTCTATGACCAACATGTGAAGACTCAAGAATGAGTTCCTATAAAATCAATGAAGCCTTACTTTGACCATGGGTGGCTTGGTCTTGGTCACACATACACATGAACATATCACAAATCCCCAGATACCCTAAATCCTAAATCACTTAAACTTGATCTACCTCTTAACTTATTTTAGAAACTCATGTGGGTGGCCCCAAGCCCTTAACCTTTAGTTAAGATCGCTAGGACCAGCATGTGAAAGATCCAAACTGAGTTCTCTTATGGTTCTCATGGCTTTAGGGAGGTTCATGGCTTGCACGCCTACTCTGCCCCCACATTTACCAAAATTATAAAAATACCATAGGAACTCTAAAAATTCCAAAATTGCATCTCCAATTTTCCACCAAAAATCAATCCAAATTAACTCAAATTATTCAAATTATTAAAATTTATCCCAAGTTTTCCAAAATTGACCTAAACGCTCAAAATTCTCAAAATGCCCCTACGGCCCCAAAATTCCCATTTCATTACCAAAGCCATTTTAAATTCAAATTCATCACACCCAAACTCAATTTCTCAAACTCTAATCAAATTACACAAAATTGTAAGCCCAAATTCAAATTCAAATCCAAAATAAATACAAGTCACACCCTAACACAATTTTCAACAATTTTGGATTCATAGACCAAACCAAAATTCAGTTAATTTAAATTCTAAATTTCATCATCACAATCTCAAAACCTCATGAAAACATGACAAATTTTAAAGACAATTGACATTAAATCAAAGCCCATTTCCAAGCACAAAATCAAATTTCCATGACCCATCCTTGGAAGCCCAAAACCAAGCCCAACTTCAATTCCCTTTGAAATGAAAAAAGCTCATATGACAAAAATCATCCCTTCCACTCAGTACGTTAATCAAATTTATCAAGCCATAAGTCCAAGATGACATGATTTAATTAACCTGAAATTGAATGCATGTAAATCCTTCCAAGAATGAATTTTTAACCTTCCCATTTTGGTGCAAGCCATGTGGGCTAAGCATGAGTCATGGGCAAGCCATGTGGCTTCATCCAAGCCACAAGAAAGCTATGGCCATGCATGAGTCATATGTGAAGCCACCAAACCTTCAATGGCAAAAGAAGGGGGCACTTTCCACTCCCCCCCCTAAAAGCACCTTACCTTACTCATGCCTCACTTCGAACTATATTTTAGCCCCAATCCCTTAGACAATGACCTCACTAAACACTCTCCAAAGCTGATCATTAGCCCAAGCCACCTTGGTGGGTGAAGAAACCCAAATATATGAATTAGACTTAAATCTCCTAAATGCAGATGATTATATGTAAGGATAATAACTATTACTAAATGTAAATATTACTTCTAACAAAAAACTTTCTAGGATAAATTGGTTTAGAGATTTCTTAGATGTTAAAACTACTATTCTCATGTAATGAATTGGATAATGTAAGCGAATGAGATGCATTAAATATTGTATGTGTCAAAATAGGAGCAATCCTATTCTTTACCCTCTTTCGAGTGCATAAAGGACATTGGTAATCTTAGGTTTAGTCACTAAATATGTGGTTAGTCTGAGAGGATACTAGATCTCACTCCAAAGCTCCCACTTCCCTTTGGCTGAAAGCTAACTCTCGCTTTAGTTTCTAAACACTATGATCGAATTGGGGATTTTAGTCTGTCACTCTAAAATCTCCAATTCTACGCCCATAAAAGTATATTTCCTTATTTATTTGCACTCAACCCCCATGAAATTCACCATCCATGGAATTTGAATGTGGTTCCACTTTGTTGAAAATTACACCGCCCTCTCAGATCATAATACAACTACAACAAATTTTAACACTACAATGCGCTCTTTTTGTAATGTATATGAAGCGCAAGTAAAAACCACCACATTAATAATTAAAAATTCTTCTAGCATCCATCCTGATATCCTAAACATGAATCCTACTCATTGCAAAAGAAAAGTAGAATGAAAATAATGGAATAATCTTCTTATGCCACTATTTTCAAATAAGAAGAAAGAGTAAGAGAAATACATCACAAAACACGAAGAAAACACAATGGAAAACTTCATTTTATCAAAGAAAATCAACTACATAAGTGTTTAAAAAATTATATGATAATGAAGAACACAATACTTGGCTTTTTCCTTTGAAAGGCAGATGGAAATCTCTTCCACAAAGTCTCTCGCTGATACATGAAATGCTAGTACAACCCCTTGCGGATTCTCTCAAAATCCCCTCACCAATCTCCCCAAAATGGTAAAAATCTACATTTCTACTCCTATTCTAAGATCTCTAAACATTCTCCACATTTTTTTTCAAACTTCTACCACACTTTTTTTTACTTCAAATTCACTTTAAAATAGTGTAGGGACGAATTTCCGAAGAGGTGCTTCATGAAACCTTCCAAAAAGCATCTAGATTCAATGTATATGGTCAGTAGCTGCTCCTGACGGTGTTAGCACCATTTTTGGGCGCTGTTGGCATCCAAAATCTGTGCTCTCAGGTTTTTGGCACCGTCGGCACCCATTCTGCACAGCTTCACTATTTTGCTCTGTTTGGCTCCGTTTTAGCTCCATTTCAAAGCGTCTCAGTTAGTTGTGTTCCTAATATCTTCACCTACAACATAAGCATAAAAATAATCTTTCTTTAAGTGTAATCTCATTCAAAAATATGCAAGAAGTTTAAAAGAGATTAAACAAAGAAAGACTTATCAAAATGTGCTAAGCTAAAATTTGCTTTCTTGCTCGTTTTTCTCCTAATTTTTCTCCAAGAGTCCATTTATTGTACTTAAAATCAAAGAACATACAAAATACCTTCCTTTAAAGTGCAATATCATTAAAATTATGTGTAAAATTTATATGTAAAATCAAGCAGTTTTTAGGCGTGTCAAGTCTCCCAAACTTAACTATTATCTGTTCTCATATAACACTATAACTATAATGTTGTCTTAGAAATGTTATAGTGTAACTTATGAAAAATTCTAGCAAATCAACCTAGGAATAGAGTGTAAGAATATCTTATATTCAACTTAGGAATCGTGATTTTCTATTTACTTCAAAAGTTATTGAAACTTATCAAACTAAAGCTTCATAGAAAGTATAAAAACAGAATTAAGCACTTTATGTATACCCATTTGACCAATACCTTTTGAAATAAGAATAAGTTTAGGATTATTTTTAAGACTTTTCATTTAAAAAGATTCAAGTGAAACCAATTTTTTATTATGCTTCTCCTCAAGCTTCTCCTCAAATATTTTCTTTTTTCTCTTTCTTTTCTTTTTCTTTTTCTCTTTTATTTTCCTTTCTCTCTGGAACATTTTCAATCCTTTTTTTTTCTCTTTTTATTATGTGAGGATTACTATATCTGCATAGGCCTTTAATGATTTTGAATTTCACTATCCCCTTTCTAATGTCCAAAACTCAAACTTTCCCTCCCTTTTTAAAAGTGTAAATATTAGTTTGAAAAAGATTTCAATAAAGGCTCAATTATCATTAAGTATAAATCTAAGAATCTTAGCTTTTCAAATATTCAACTCCTTTCTAGCATAAATAGTAAAATCATTTTCCCAATGAATCCTACAAAATATCTTAACTCTAGAACAGTTTCATCGCATAGGATTTTAACTAAGTTATTTTTCTAACATTCCTAAAATCAAAATTATAGTAACATAAAGAAAAAATCACATACCACAAGTCATTTTAAAAGTGATATCAAACTAAATACAGACTACTGAGGATAAATAAAGTTACATATTTAAAAATTTATCTTCCCCCTAAACTTGAATTTTAAAATATTTGCAATTAATTCCATAAAATGTAGCAGGAAGGAAAAAGTAATTGAATTTACTAGCTACTACAACATCATATCAAATTCATATACATGCATAATCACGATAGAATGTTGACCTCATTTTTGATGAGGTCTTCTCTTCTTCTTTTTAGTACTTAGGATCTAGCCTTAGGCTTTTCCTTTGACTGTATTAGAGGACTAGAAATGGAACCTACCCTTTAGAAGTCCAAACACCTCTTGACTCCTCGCAAACCCCACAAACTCGATTGTAGACCCCTAATCACCTGGAGGGTTGAAATTAAATGTGGAAGTTTAAAGGATGAGTTCCTATGGGACTCTTTGGCCTTAGGACCGCCCTGGGCGGCCTTGGTCCAGTGAAGGGCTGACTTACACACACACTACATTTATACACTACACTTTCACACACCTATACTCAGCTTGACCTCCCGACTCATGTAAGTGATTCACATGGATGGTCCTTAACCCCTAAGCCCTCGCAAGAGGGTTAGGAACAACATATTGGATGCCTCAAATGAGTCCCTTCATGGCTCATGTGGGCTTGATATGGCTTCATGGCTCAACCAAAATGATTTCATTCCACTAACATTCACCTAATCTTCAATTTTCCAAATTTTCAATTTTTGACCCCCGGGACCCCACACCCGCCTAACCTATCTAAAACCCTTGAAATCCTCCAAAATTTCCAAATCACCCAAAATTCTCTAAAATCATTCCTAAACATTTCTCTCCACTCAAAATTGACCATACATACCCAAAAATACCAAAAATTCCAAAAATACCTCCCAATACCCTCCAAATACCCAAAATACCCCTCTTGACCCAAAAATCCAAAAATTCAGAAAATTCCCAGAAAATTCCAGAAAATCCCAAATATTCCCAATTTCATTTTGTTCAACTATACCATGGGCCAATTTTATCAATTTACCCTACTTTTGTCAAAACCCCCAATTTCACCCATTTTAACCCAAAGTGAAACCAATGTCAAACCAAACCCACCCAATTGACCCAAATTCTGGTCTAATTCAATTCTAAAATTCAATTCAACATTCCCAACACCAATCTAGACCAAATCCAAGTCCAATTTGATTGACATTTGGATCCAATTTCACTTTTGGCCTTAAAGGCCCAATTTTGACCTAAACCCAAACCTAACCCAAATGAGCCCAAACCCCAAAATCAAAGCCCAACCAAAATCAAAACCTCTTTGAAACACTCCCATAAATATTTCCCAACATTAATTTTAAATCAATTTCAACCCTAGCCCAACATTGGCTCAAATTAACCCAATTTGACCTATATTGGCCCATTCACCAAAGAAGCCCAAATTCAACCCAATTCAAACCCAAATCACTCCCAACTTGCTTCAAATCACTCATGACACATCCATGAGCTAAACCCAATATTTGTTTGGCCCAATCCTTCACAAAAATTCCCATCCATAAATTTATTTTCAAACCAAAAGCCCACTTACATGAAACCTTCCTAAAAGCCTAAATTTCATGCTAAAGCCCATATGACAATTGCTCTACATTACAACCTTAATTAAAATCAATCCTTAAGTTTGAAAATTCATCATGAAGCCATTCCAAATTAATCCCCATACAAATTCTCATCAAAATACCAAAATTTTTCTTAAATCCATTTCCATGAAATTGACTCAACTTTTCCCAAGCCAAAGACAAGCCATGCAAGCCATGGACAAGCCACATGAAGCCATGGAGGGTTTGACATGTGATCAAGCCATTAATGGCAAAAGGGGGAACCCCTTTCCTAACCCTCCCTTAAGAAATTTTAACCCTTTTTTATGCAACACATAAACCCAAACTTTACTTAAACCAAGTTGATAGGGACTTCACCACTCCATCTCAGCTAGCCTATCCGATTCCCCACAAAGACCCAAAGCCCCTCGGAGGGTGCACCATGCCCAAAACCATGGGTTGACCCAAACTAAGCTAAAATGATCCCTCCCCCTTCTACTTTGATTCAACACATTTACACATGGCCAATCGCAATCGATTTCACCATTGCCAAGACCCGACTTCCCCGAACTCGAGGGTGACTCGACCTCGGCCGGCCACCACCACGACACGTCGGAAACCACCAGGCCGAGAGCTCACATGTGAGCCCAAACTTGGAATTCCCACTCGCCGAGCCGCCCCATCCCCAGTGGCCATTGCTACTGTTCTTCTCTTGCCAAGAGCAGTTGATCCCAAGCCCTAACTCTCCCTGGGAGGCCCTCCACCCTCTCCTATTTAAACACCACCCCCTCTCGGCCATGGGAGGTGCTGAAACAAACCTTAATGAAACTCTGCCAAAATTGCTCCAGATCACTCTCCATACTTAGAGCAATTGATCCCTGGTGCCAATTTGCCCTAATCCCCACCAACAAAACTCAATTTCTCAGCCAAAATTCCACCCAAAACCAGTGACACTTCTCCACAAGTGAGCCAATCCTCAAATCGATCGGTCCTACACCTTCACCGGACCAAGAGGAGAAGTCCACCAAAGAAAGCCCCCTCTCCAGGCCACCCAGTTGCTCCAGCCTCCAAGCTTTGTGATCGGCTGTGGTCGAAATCATACCTAGGCGATTCATCAGACCAGGAGACTTCATCTAGAGCTTGCTGGGATCCAATCGACGGTGACACAACCCTCTTATTGAAGCCACACTTCTCTAAGCAAAGGTATGAGCTAATTCTTCATCCCGAGCTTCTGGAGATTCTTCATTTCAAATGCCTTAATTTTAATGCATGATCACCGTATAGATGTATTCGTCTCTTCAAGACGAATCCATAGAGCATAAGAACACGAAAATCCATTGAGTATTGAGTGAGATATTAGGGATTTAGTGTGGACGGCTCTCGGGTGAGGACACTTGGGGACGATGAACGGATGCTGTTCATTTAATACACGCGCGGATGGACGAGTCAGATGGCGTCGGACCAGGAGATGGTACGTGAACCGTGGGCCGCGTGGCGCTGAGTCGGAAGGCGGCGTCGAATGGGAGCGCGCCGCGTGGCCGTTCGGAGATGCCGAGGATGACGGGGCGCCGCGTAGATAAGTAGGAAATTAGGTTATTTTTCCTATTTATTTAATTCTCTAAACTTCAAAAATGCATAACTTTGTGTAGGAAAATCAGAAAAATAAAATAAAAATACCCTCTTGCTCAGTGAACAGAGGAAAATAATGTGGAAAAGAAATCATCTAATTTCATCAAGTATTTTATTTTTAATGATTTATTTACCCTCTGCATTATTTTAATTCCCCATGCATATAGGAAATTCACCATGGCATGAGACCATAGGGCTTTTGAACCCTCTGAATTTGGGAACATTCCATGAATTTTCCAAAGTCAGAGGCCATCCCTATGAAAAGTTATTGATTTTTCAAATTCATCTTGCTGTTTTAAGTATTTTAATTCCAATAATTAGCATGTTGTGAAGTAAATTCTAGAAAAATTTGGTGATGTCTCTTATGACCAGAGGACCCTAGGAAAAATATGTTTTGAGTTCATTCATTTAAAATAACCCTAATTGGCTTAAACACCCAAAATAGATCTCTAAGTAATTAGAGTTAACCATACATCAAATTGACTTAAAATCAATTCTCCACTGACCTTTAGGATCGGAGGAACCCACCATAAAAATTTGAAGTCAATTGGACTTGGTTAGCCCTACTAAATGGGTCGATTAAGCTATTTAGCCATTTTAAACTTCAAAAATTCATAACTTTCAAAATACCTTTCAAAAATTCACCAAATTGGTTTTGGAGCCTCTCTGATATCAGGGGAATTTAAGAAAAATAAAATTTCAATTTTCTAAAAAAGTTAATTTTTTGTATTATTTTAATATTTTAATAATTAAATAATAATAAAAATCACAAAAATAATAAAATTCACCAAAATGTCACATTTTGAATTTTAATCACTTAGGAACAAACCCCATATTTTTCTTAGGTATATTTAATGAGATATTAAATTTTAAAGCCCTAGGTAATTTTAAAATTAAAAAAAATGTATTTTCTATCATTTTCACTAAAATAATTATAATAAATTAAAGAAAAATCAGAAAATTGTAAAAATTGATTCTTTAGTTTCCTTGGTATCAGAGAGATTTTTGAAAAATATAAAATTCATTTTTCAACCTTTATTTTATTTTCAAATTAATTAATACTCTAAAATTTAAAATAATTATAATAAAAATAATATAATTCAAAAAATCACCAAAGTTGGTCCAAGTTGTCCTCTGGTCATTAGGAATGTCCCATAATTTTCTTAAGGACAGAAACTTTTCCTTGGTCATATTATTAAATTTTCCTTGGAAATTCCTATTTTCCACTAAAAATAATTATATAAATAAATTAAATACAGAAAAATCACATTTTTTCCTCTCATGTCTTTATTGACATATGAGTGAAGTCACATAAAAATTTCAAATTTATTTGAGCTCAATTTAGTGAGTTATGGAATTATTAAGCTTGAAGGGCAAAATGATAATTAAAATTTTAACCCTTAATTAAAACTTTAGGTTTAATAAAATTAACAAGTAAAATATTTGATTTTAATATGATTTGGATGATTGAAATTTAAATAATTAAAGGGTAGAAACCCATTAAACAATTTAAAATAATTGAAATAAACCTTAATTAAATAATTGATTAAATTTGGAAGAATAATAAAATTGGAATTATTAAAATAGGGATATTATTAGGAAGAGATTTATTCTTTAATTTAAAAATCCCTAAATTAATCATCTCAATAATATTTAATTCCTAATTAAAAAATGATAATTCAAATTTAAGTTTTAAAATGTTAAAGGACTTAATCATTAAATTAAATTAAAAAAAAGAGTTAAATTATTAAACTTTTTTTTAAAATTTAAAAATAAAATTAAATTAAAGATTAAATTAAATTAAATCAAACAAATAAAATTAAATTAAAGATTAAATTAAATTAAATTAAATAAATAAATTAAATTAAATTAAATTAAATTAAATAAATAAATTAAATTAAATTAAATTAAACTAAATTAAATTAAAAAATGTTAAATTAAATTAAATTAAATTAAAATTAAATCAAATTAAATTAAATTGAAGGAAGTTAAATTAAATTAAATTAAATTAAGTTAAATTAAATTAAATTAATTTATATCAAATCAAACTAAATTGAATTAAATTAAATTAAATTAAATTAAAATTAAATTAAATTAAAATTAAATTAAATTAGATAACATCACCTAAGACATAAAGAAATTAAATATAAAGCAACTTGAACACTATTCCAAACTTAAACCCGATAACTAAAATTAAACTAAATCACAAATCATTGGAGCACCAATTTGCCCTCGAAAACCTTTATTATCATAACTCCTAAATAGAACATTAAATGAAATGTTACTTCAATCATAGGATATTCAAATGTCCTAGTTCACTGAGCAAGATAACAAAACTTGAATCCCCGAACGATTAATCCATTTATATAATTAAATTCATTTGGACTTAAAATAATCCTAGAAATATTAAAAAGATGTTTAAGATTTGTCTTAAGCACTTCCTCGATATGATAGGATGTTCATAAGAACAATTGAACTTAATTATTCTTTGATGAAGAAAATCGTCCTCAAACCAAAACACAAGAACCTAGACGTCATAGGAAATGACTAGCTATAGGATTAGGAATTTGGTAGAAAACCATAACCCTTCCCTTAGCTTTACCTAGGGACTTGCTTAAATATTCTAATTGTGTTTTAAGTGCAGCTTGGGATGATGGGAAGACCCTCCAGATACGCTTTTATTTTATTGCAATTTACCTTATTGCAATTTCTTTAATTGCATCGCACTTACTTTTTCTTGCATGACAAACAACTGTTGCATGAAAACCCATACCTTTAGGATAGTCCCTAAAACTTAAACCAAAACTAAATTAAAAGTCATTACAAGATAAAATTCACCGCCACAACATTTCAAAATATAAAACAACTCAAAATTTAATCACAAACAGAACACAAAACTACAATTACAACTAAATTAAAACGTCCTGTTGGATGATCGAGAATACCTCGTATGATGTAACCTACGTGTTGCTTAACGGGATTTCCCACTTGTCTAAATGAAAGTGTGGAACTCATTTAGTTGAGTTTAGCAAATTCATCCGGACTAAGTGAATCCGATAATAATAACGATGCCGAAGGATGGAACCGCGGGATCTTAACCGGTGTCGTTATAATCAACTTTAAGATTTGTTTTAATTAAAACACAAAAACACTTGGAAATTAAGACTTCTCTAAACCAAAACACTTTTATCATCCCCTGATTCATGACTTCTATAACTAAACCTCTGCAACAACAAGGAGCTCAGAGCATGGTGGGCAGCACGACCATCGTCATCAGCAAAACCTGAGTCTACATCAGCAAAACTTTCCTAGAATTAAACAACAAAGCCATAGGATTTCGAGGTAGTTTGCCTAGTGCAACATAAATCCTCAACCTCTTCGTTAGGCATTTGCATTGCAAATTAAGCCCTAACCGGACTTAGGATTCTGAGGTAGTCGTTTGGTACGACATAAACCCTCACATCTTCGAGGCTATTTGTATGATTCTATCATATAAATATAAGTCATAATTAACTATAATTGGCAAGATCAAAATATTAAACAAACATTAGGACTTTCCTAAATCCAAGCCAAACAATAGGATAGTTGGGAAATTACCGAAGTTCGCTTCGGATCTGTGATTTCTCCTACCTTTCTTCCTTTGAATTCCCAAAACAAAATGTTCCAAAATTGATCCATTCCCTATTGAAATTCCAAAATTCAATCCCTTGAAAACTTAAACATTGAAATTCTTGAGAGCAGAATTATTGATTATTATCAAGAGTTTTCTTAGGTGATTCCCGTCACTTAAGATGTAATTAACTATAGGGGCTTGCCCTTATAGGGTATTTTAAGAACCCGAGTAATATAAACCCCGTTTAATGCTTTCATATTAAGCAGGGAATTTGTCGGCTTATAAAATTGGTTCGCGAGACCAAACGGATGTCACAAACCTTTCTAGTTTATTTAATCGAGCCCCATTACCAAGCAAGTGTGTCTATTCTTTGGGGTAGATACATGGTTTGTGGTGCGGTGCTCGTTTATGTAAACTATTCGGGATGTGAAATCGACTTGATTTCATATCTTAAAATTTTCAAACTCAAAAATTATTTTCAAAATCAAACGCTACTTTCTCAATCATATATATATTTAAATTAAATTTAAAATAAAAAAATACGCCGACATATTTCTGGCGACTCCGCTGGGGAATAATTCCTCTCTCCATTTTAATTGGACAGTTCTGCTTTCAAAAAAATCGGTGGTGTATCCATATCCCTTGTGGATCAAGTTACCCTTCTTTCCGTTGGAATACTATGTTCATTTCTACCTTGAACAAGTATAGCCAACATTCTCTCGGATTTAGGAGCCACTGTTTAGACACCCCTAAATAGAGAGGTTCCGAGATCCTTTTACCTCATTTCTGAGGTGGGGTGGACCCCCAATAGGTGTTAGTTTTGGAGTGATCCTTCGAGTCGAGAAGTCTTGCATAAGGCTTTCTTTTCCTTTCCAACTCTGAATCGGGTTCATTACCTTCTCTACACCTTTGAACATTCCGTTCTAAATAAACAAACCCTCTAATGAATGACTCTTTTAACAAATAACTCCTTCTTATAAATACATGAACAAGAATGTGTTCGGACACTTTTCGATTCCTTTCTTTTCATCCTGATGAGAAGAAGCATAACTTGGGACTGACAATCAAGATCTACCCTGTGAAATGGAAGCCCCAAAGCTGATTTTCTCCTTCACCAATGGACCGGACTTCGTCGTTTACAAGGATGAGCTGTCCGACAATGGGATCATCCGGTTTGGACAAGGATTCGAGAACACGAATGTCAAGATCACCGACGTTTCCCTTTTCGCGCTGACAAACAAAGTATCTAAAGCTAAGAAGCCGCTGATCGAGTTCAACCTTAGGTCAACCCAAGAGTTTCCTCCCCTGCAAAAGATCCCGACTGAGAGGAGTACTGCTGTCTGCAGGAGGACTTTTGTTGCTACCCCCGCTGGTCTGGTTGTCTCTGCACCTACTCCGGCTTCTGCCAAATTAAAGGGGAAGGAAATCCGGAACTATGGTGAACTCCGCTACCGTGGAGGGTACGGACTTTCCCGTGAGACCCTCTCGTTTTGAAATCGGGTCCAGCTCAAGAATTCCATCACTAACACGGACCCAAAGAAGGAACGAAGTAGGAAGATTGCCGTGAAGCGCCGTAGCCGCTCGAAGTCGCTTTCTGGAGGAAATCCCGTAAATCCCCGAGTACACACCACTACCTGAATACATACCATTGCCTGAAGATACACCCTTTTTGGAAGGAAGTAGATTCCATCCCCTTTCCACCGCAGCTGACGAGGAAAATGTCCGCAGGATTGTTTCTACATTACCTCAACCAGCATACTACGACGACAACAGAAAGAAGAGGGCTAGGATTACACCATTTGCCCGACTACAGACTGTGATCGAGAAGCTAGCAAAGAAAGAGAAATGCCCCGTATCAGAGATTCTAAGGAGGATAGGGCGGGTGCCAGTCAAATCCCGTCTTGGGCCATGGGTAGAACCTACCACCGTTACAGAAAAACCAAATAAAAGGAAGAAGGCTAGTCCGCCTATCGTTGTTTCAGGGTTGCAGATTAGGGAGGATACCACCTTCCAGACATTTGGTCGACGCACCATCCGGTCCTAGACCTTCTGTCGCTAGAAGGATGGTATGGCGTCCCACTACTCGGACGAGCTAAGGCTGAAACGAGGACTCGAGAAGGAAAGTCTCATCAGAAGACTTGAGTCCGAAGAAAGTGCCACTGCAGTAAAGGGGACTCGTGAGAAGGGAACCCGGCAGCTATCGCACGACAACTGCGAAGATGCACAGAAAAGACCTCTAGAGGACGCTATGGAAAAGTTGAGGACTGATATTCGACGACTAGCAAAAGAAAGAGAAGAGAAATTCGGAGATGAGATTGGTTCATCGGAATTCATGGACGATGAGTATGCAGAAATCAACATGGTCGAAACACGAGCCTCGTTAGCTTCACAAGGTGCTCCTGCAGCCGCAGAAAGAGAGGAGCCAGAAGTGATGAGAAGGCAACTTCAAGAGAAAGATGATACGATCGCCCAAATGGCGAAAAGAATGGAAGAGATGGTCGTAGCCCTAGCCACTCTCCGCAGTCAAGTGCAACCCCAAAGAGAGACGCCCCGGAGGTCATTCACACCGTGGACGAGAGGAAAGGAGATTACATCCGTCAACGGGGATGATCAGCTAAAGAAAGATACAACACAAAGTATGATTCCAGAAAAAGATATCAAGAGCTTGGTGGAACAGCAGGTGCGAGAAGCCTTAGCACAATCAAAGAGCGGGACATTCATTCGGACGGGTAGACCTTACCCGGAAGAATTTGACGTTGTTCAGTTCCCAAAAGGCTTCGTACCACCTCTGTTCAAGACCTTTGATGGAACCGGGAACCCCTGATAGCATGTTGCACACTTTCGTGCTAATTGTTGCAATGCCGGCGGGAGCGATGCATTACTCTTCCGACAATTCGTCAGCAGCCTGTCAGGGATCGCCTTTGATTGGTATGCAGAATTACCAAATGGTTCAGTGAAGACATTCTCAGAACTAGAAAACCTTTTCATCAAGCGATTCGCCGGAGCTCAGCACCACATCACTATAGGTGATTTAGTGGTAGAGAAGCAGAAGTCGAACGAAACTTTGGTGGATTACATACTTCGATGGAGGAACTTAAGCATGAAGTGTAAACCACAACTACAAGAACAACATGCAATTGGCATCTTACTTAAAAGCATTCACGGCCCGATAGCACTTCTCCTCAAAGGATTCACTATTAAGACTTTCGAGAAGTTGTTAAGCAAGGCCAGGAGCTTGCAAGAGGAGGCGAGGCAATTAAGTTTCGCCGACAAGACAGACAAGCAAAAGCCTGTGAAGACTTTTGAAAAGAAATCCGGGATCGTTGCAGCAGTCGACAAAGGCAAGCAACCGATACAAATATCGTCCGAACGACCACAACAACCTCAACAGAATTACCAGCAACCCCGACCCAGCTATCAGTCATCTCCACAGTATGAACAACCGCCTCGTCCGCAACGTACATTAAGGGAGTTTCTGAGCAGGGAATATCCATTCAAAAATGAGGCAAGCACCAAAAATGTTCCGTAGTCTGATGAAGACTCCAGATTTCCAGCTGCCAGAGCCTAAGAGACCAGAAGAAGTTAACAAGAAAGGTGATCCCAACTTTTGCCCTTACCACCGGATGCTTGGACACAAGATAGAAGATTGCATTACCTTCAAAAGTTGGCTCAACGACAACCTTCGGAAAGGAAATATAACAATCCCTAAGGAGTACATGAAGGAACCCCAGAAAGGAGGTTCCGTTAATGTTGTCTCAACTGATCTCATCGTTCCGATAGATCCCTATGCAACTGACGATGGATGGACTACCTCTTGGACGAGGTCTTCAAAAAAGATTTTAGACAGCATCCAAACCGCTTCGGTGCGAGCTTCAATTCAGAGTTCGAAACCTGTCAAGTCGGCACTATCACTTGCGATAGAAGAACCACCTCAACAGGAGACGATTGAAGAGAAGAAGAAAATCGACAAAGAAGAGAAGACCGAGGCTCCTAAGGCTAGACTAGGGGCTGCTTATCCTAGGATAGTTGTTTCGGATTCGGGGGAGAAATCCCTCGAACCTCTAACTCTGTATGATTATCCGCTCACTTCGGTGGGATCTTATAATGATAAGGGTGATGGCGTGGGCTACGTTTTGACTGTTTCTAACGATTACGTAACTAGCGACAATCCGGACATCGATTTCGATACCAATGATAATTCTCAAATCATACACAATCTTGACGATCACGATGACGAAGAAGACATCCATCAAGGAGGTTACGAGAGTTCAACAAGCAAAGAATCTATCTGCGAGTTTTGAGGAGCTCCAGTCACAATAGAATTAGAGCCTTCAGACTCTGAAGCTAATCAAGAAGAACCTGTCATTCCGATTCGAGAAGAAACACCAAGAAACTCAACACTAGATTCGAAGAAATTACGAAGTCAACTTAAGAAGTGGAAGAGTTCTACCTCAGAGAATGGGTCCAAAGGATAAAGGGAAACAGGTGGTTGTTCAGGAAGAATCAACCCCGGCAGAAGAAATACCCATTCGAGAAGAAGCCGAAACACATGAAAATAAAGTGGACTATAACGTGCTAGCCCATCTTAGGAAACTACCGGCCAAACTGAGCATCTACGACGCTCTCATCTTATCAAAGGAGATGAGAGAAGCTCGATCAAGGCCTTACTTCGATCCGGAAATTCGCTTAGCTCAAATGGCCCGAGATTCCTTAGATGAGGTTTATTCGTTAAAAGAACAACGAAGGTGTTACCTTCACGTGACAATGACCTACTGCTTGGGACGACAGACCACAACCGACCGTTGTACATTTCGAGCTATAATTGGGAAGTTTACACTCTCCGCAGTATTGGTGGATCCGGGAGCATCAATTAATATAATGAGTCTTCGAACACTAAGCATACTTGGAAATTGATGCTCGCGAGCTCGAAGCCGACAAAATGTTATTAAGAGGATTCAACCGTAAAGGAGAAAGAGCCCTCAGATCAATAACACTACTAATGAAGACCGGTGACTTAGCAAAGACAACCGCAAAATTTCACATAATTGATTCAGAAACATCGTTCAACACTCTGCTGGACCGACCATGGATACATGAAAACAGGATGGTACCATCATCTCTACACCAGTGCATCAAATACTACGATGGAGGGGAACAGTGCATCAAAGGTGACTTACAACCATTCTCCGTACATGAGATTTGAATCCATGAAGATGCAGCTTATTATGCACCTCCGAAGAAAACAATCTTCTCCAGAGATACCATAACGAATGAAGCAAAGAAAGTTCGGGACAACCAAGAACCTAAAGTTCTAGTCCAACAATCACTCACCACTCCCTTACGGCGAGATGGTGAAGGTTTTTCCACAACTCGCATCCAAGGACAGTTGGACAGAGGAAGCCAGCCATCAATGTTGATTGGGAAGACAGTTCTGAAGAAGAAAAAGAAATCAAGCAAGAAGCAGCGACAATAAGTCAGAAGAAGCCGCAATTCAAGATCTCTCTCGAAGATGAGAAGAATGAAGAATACAAATCAATGTACGAGAAGATTAACCACTATGTACATACTATGACCCTGACCCCGATCCATTCTAATAAGATTGAGGGTATGGTGGTCAAAGAGGTACGTAGCGGCGGTGCAAAGCCAATCAAATTCTACCGTGGTGCTTCTTCCTCCAAAACCGAAAATAATGTACAATTTGAAGATGTCACTTCATCGAATTAATGGAATTACCTTTTGAGTGGTACTCTCCCTGTGTTCAAAATTTAATTCAGCGTGGTTTCTTACCTCGACAATGGACAAAAGGTCAATCACAATATTTTGAAAAATTATGGAATAACTCCAGTCGTCCACTTCGGCACAGTAGGATCAGTTGATGATACTGAATTTTGCTTGGTTGTCACTTGCAAGACTAATGAAAACTGCATGGAAACTACAGAAGAATTTGAAGATTTACAAATTGGAGACGCTCCACCAGAATTCGAAGAAGAGATTAAATCTACAATAGATGAGTTAACGGAAGTTAACTTAGGTACTAGCGAAGAGCCTAGGCCTACCTTTGTTAGCTCCTTACTCAATGAAGAAGACTCCGAAGAAATAATCAAGTTATTAATGGAATTTAAAGACTGTTTTGCTTGGAACTACGATGAAATGCCAGGATTAGCTCCAGAGGTCGCGATCCATAAGCTAGGAGTGGATCCTACTTCGTCCCAGGCTAGACAAGGTCCCGAAGAATGCGTCTAGAAATTGAACAACAAGTCATAGCTCGAAGTTAAAAAGCTAATAGACGCTAAATTTATCCGTGAAGAAAAATACCCGACTTGGTTAGCCTAATGTGGTGCCGATCGAAAGAAGAATGGTCGGATCGTAATTTGTGTGGACTTCAGAGATTTAAACAAGGCATGTCCAAAAGATGAATTCCCTCTACCGATCCTAGAATTAATGATCGACATCGCTTCGACACATGAAATATTTTCATTCATGGATGGATCTTCAGGATACAACTAGATAAAAATGGCTCCAGAAGATGAAAAGCTTACAACATTCAGAACGTCGATCGGAGTATATTGCTACACAGTGATGCCATTCGGACTGAAGAACGCAGGAGCAACCTACCAGAGAGCGATGACAATAATTTTTGATGATCTCATCCACAATCAAGTCGAATGCTACGTGGACGATGTGGTCATCAAAAGCAAAGTAAAGGACAACCACTTGTATGATTTGAGAATTGTTTTCGAATGATTAAGGCAATTTAACCTTAAGATGAATCCCTTAAAATGCGCCTTCGGCGTCACCTCCGGGAAATTCTTAGGATTCGTTGTCCGACATCGTGGAATTGAAATCGACCCGGAAAAGATTAAAGCTATCTTAGAAATGTCGCCTCCCAAAACCTTAAAATAACTACGATCCTTTCAAGGGAAGCTGACATATCTTCGACGCTTTATCTCAAACTTGTCAGGTAGGTGTCAGCCTTTCTCGGCACTAGTTAAAAAGGACGCCAAATTTATTTGGGAAGAGAAATGCCAGAAGGCCTTCGAGGACATTAAGCGGTATTTAATGACACCTCCTGTCTTAGCAGCCCCAGCTCTCGTGTAGACCGCCGATACTTTATACCGCGGCTCTAGACGACTCTCTCGGAGCCTCGTTAGCCTGTGTCAATGATGAGGGTAAAGAAAATGCTCTTTACTATTTAAGTCGTCGTTTACTTCCGACGGAAATAAGGTATCCCACAATTGAAAAGCATTGTTTGGCCCTGATCTTCGCCGCTCAAAATCTCAGGCACTACATGTTGTCTCATAAGGTCAACCTGATCTCGAAATTTAATTCATTACAATACTTGATGACTCGTCCAACGCTTTCCGGTAGACTTGCCAGATGGTCGATGATATTATTGCAATTCGATATAACTTTCATGCCTCTTCGTGCCGTAAAGGGACAAGTCCCAGCAGACTTCCTCGCAGCACACCCTTTGCCGGCAGAATCTCCTCTCAATGACGATCTACCAGATGAACAAATAATGAGCCTAGGAGACCCTGATGATCGACGTTGGGAATTATATTTCGACGGAGCATCTTCAGCACACAAAGACGAAGAATCGCAAGTGATAGTGCCCAGTAAGGCAGGAATCAGATTAATCTTTATAACACCGGAGCGGGGGATGTTAAGATACTCCTACCACTTGACAGAACCGTGTACAAACAACGAAGCAGAATACGAAGCCCTCAAAATAGGACTGGAATTAACTATTCAAATGGGGATAACAGACATCAACATCTACGGGGATTCACAATTAATCATTCAACAGATTGCCGGACAGTATAGAATTTTAAAGCCAAGACTCGAGCAATACTTCCAGTATGCCATACAGTTGTTGGAACAAATTCCGAATGTGACAATCTACAAAATTCTCAGAAAAGAAAATGCCTTAGCAGATGCGTTAGCTCGCCTCGCAAAAGAATTTGCTTGTTTGCAAGATGAGTCAGTGGAAGTGTCAGTTCACGGACGTCAGGTCCTATCGCAGCTCGACATAGACACAATACACAAATCAGAAAAAGAAGAAAAATCAGTTGCAACAGGTGATGTGAAAACACGAAGATTGGCGACAACCATTAATAGCACTACCGAAAACAGGGAAACTGCCAGACGATAGGTCATTAGCCCACCAGATCAAGAAAAGAACTCTGTCTTACGAATTAATAAACAACACCTTGTACAGAAGGTCTTTCGATCAAATGTGGCTAAGATGCCTAAGCGGGTCCGAGGCCCGTGAAATTGTTAAAGAGGTTCATTCAGGACTCTGTGGCACTCACCAGTCAGGTCCGAAGATGAAGATGAAAATTAAAAGACTAGGGTACTACTGGCCCTCGATGATGACCGACTGCATGAAAATCGCCAAGAGCTATCACCAATGCCAAGTGCACGGAGTGGTTCTACACCAACCTCCAAATGTGCTACATCCGACAATTGCGTCTTGGCCATTTGAATGTTGGGGCACAGAGATAGTGGGTCCAATAGAACCACCATCTTCAAAAGGACATCGCTTCATTCTTGCAGCTACGGATTACTTTTCCAAGTGGGCAGAGGCGGCTCCACTTAGAGAAGTGAAAGCACACCACGTGTTACGGTTTTCAAGAACCAAGTTGTCTACCGTTTCGGAGTGCCGCGCGAGATCATCTCGTATAATGGGTCGGCATTCGAAGCACGCAAATCAACAATTTTGTCGGGAGACACGGAATCGACTGGCGATATTCAACAATTTACTACCTAAGAGCAAAAGGCCCTGGTCGAGGCTTTTAATAAAACTCTCGTTCAAATCTTAAAGAAAACCTTGGACGATAATAAGAGAAATTGGCACGAGAAGTTATTAGAAGCCTTATGGGCCTACCGGACAACCTTCAGAACTCCTACTCAAGCTACACCTTACGCTCTAGTGTATGGGTCCGAGGCAGTGTTACCTTTAGAGGTTCAGCTTCCTTCACTCAAAATTACAGTTACAAATAAGATCACGACAGAAGAGAATGCCAAATTACGACTAGAGGAATTAGAAAGCCTGGAAGGTAAAAGACTTGCAGCGCGACAGGAATTTAGAACTATACCAAGCTAAGATGGTTCAAGCCCATGACAAATCGGTCCGCCCAAGAACCTTCAAAGTTGGTGACTTAGTCCTCGTTCTCAAAAGACCTATCCTTGCACACCGCAAGATAGGAGGAAAATTTGAACCCACTTGGGAAGGGCCGTTCGTGGTTGAAGCAGTATACTCAGGAGGTTCCTACCAGCTAGTGAATTTCCAGGGAAAACGGCATATGCTTCCGATCAACGGACGATACTTGAAAAAGTATTACGCTACCTGATGTTTCGAAGGAATGAATTCTTCATCCCTAGAAGCACGGGTGAAGTAGTTACTTATGACTGGGTCCGAACCAAAAAATAAAAAATGTGCTAAAATAAATAAAATCATGATAATAAAGTTTTCCTTGTTTTCTCCTCCATATCAAAATCTCTTTCCTGATCTTATCCCACTTCATTCCTGTTAAATTTAAAAATACAAGAGGTAATAAAAAACTGTCTTTAATAAACATTTTCTTAATGTTCTTGTTCTTAGTACAGCCCCTGATCCTTTTCCTTGTCTTTTCGCAGGGAAATGTCGAACGGGCGGTTGGTCCCGAACTTTAGAAATGGCGTAAGCCTTGCACTCGATGAAAAGAGGGTGAAAGATGGAGCGATAATCGAGATTGACTCGGACTTCGCACCGGCGGACCTACGAGTACGAGGAAGGTGACCGGATCCCGGCTGACCGAGAGGAACTCGCCCGGCGGACAGTGATGAAAGTGGGTGGCCCAAGCCACCAATCCAAAGCAAGAAGAAAAGAAAAACAAACACCGAAGAAGACAAGAAAATCAAGTCCGTAGTCGCAATGACGGAGGGCGAAGCTTGTCGCCGCCGTGCCCACAGAGATTCAAGAAGTTCAAAGAGCTACTCTCACAGCAACGCAACGAAGAAATAAGAATCGCCGTATCCGTAATATGTTAGCCAAACTAGCAGCGGCCCAACGCGACGAGGCAGTTGCCACTGCCAGTACATATACCTCAAGGACACCTGTTCACCAGGTACTGGAAGAAAGGAGGCCAGCTCCTAGGATAACAGAAAAAACTAGGGAAATCTCACGGAGATCAGGAGAAAGAAGGCTACCACGCCACCAGATAGAACCACCAGTAATGCATGACCTTGTTGCAGAAGCAACCCCGGAGGATGTCCCGACAGACATCATCCCCGAGGAGCCGAGGTATGCAGGAGAGTGTGAAGGGATTGAGCCGTATATCCCACAATATGTCACCAGGCCCCGCCATTTACAGATTATTCCAGAATACGAGCTGGAAAGAATGCAGAATGTCGAAAATAAAACCTTTGAATACTTCGAGAGAATCAGAGGCAGAAGGATCAATATACTAGAAGGCCAAGAGCTACATACAGACGTATTCTCAGAATATGAACAACAACAAATTGTGGATTGCATCCGTGATTTGAAAAGAATGGGCCGAGCGGGCCGCCTGAGAGAAAACACCTACTCAGAACCCCGGAGATGGATGCCGTGGAAAGGAAGAATTACAATACAATGTGGATGTCGTTACAACTTTGCGGAAGACGAGAAGGAAACCCTCCGGAATACTCCGTCATGGCCAAGTGGATCCAATGCCATTAGTCATCAAGAGAATGGTAAAGAGATTGATAACATGAAGGGTACTGCCAGCAGATTGCATACCCAATAGCTGCATTATTAACATCTACAAGCAGGGTGACTGCATACCCCCGCACATAGATCACCACGACTTTGTCAGACCCTTCTGCACAATCTCTTTCCTGAATGAATGTAACATCTTGTTCGGATCCGACCTCCGGATAGCGGAGCCTGGGTGAGTTCCGAGGGCTAGTGAAGATACCTTTACCGTAGGTTCCGTCATGATACCGAAGGGCAACGGAAGCGGATATCGCTAAGCATTGCTTACCGGAGTACCGATGAAGCGGATCTCGGCTACTTTCAGAAGGATGGACGACAGGAAGACACCTTACCACTTTAAGCCAGACCCGGAGCTAGAGAGCCTCGGGCCTTACGAGCTGTGAGCTACATGGAAAATATCACACCTCCAATGTTCATCCATACGACATCCTTGCCAAGGATGGCTTGGAAGGTGATTTTATTGACCATGTACCCCACTATTCAGACATGGATTTTTGACAGATGCTTCTTTGGATGGATCGACAAAGATCATACATAGTCCGTTTTGAGTCTACATGGATTGCATGAGATGTATTCCATATCGAGTTGTATGATATATCTTCGACATGATTGGAATGAAAGTGACCATGTCACATTTTGGGCCTTCACCTCTTTTGTGCAAATTGACTGGGAAACGCCATTAAAGTTAAATGAACTTCGAACAAAGAACAGAAAAGAAATAAAAAAAAAAGAATAAAAAAAACTTTCCTTAAAAATCTAAAAAATGATGAACTCCAAATTCACAATAAAATAAGATTTGAATTGTTAAAGGACAAACAAAATGAACACAAATCTCAATCAAATTTCAAATTCAATCTTTCCAGACTCCAAATCAAATTTCAATCAAATTCCAAATCCAATCTCGATCAAATTTCAAATTCGATCTTCCAAATCTCAAAACAAATTTCAATCTAGTTCAAACTCAATCTCCCAAATCTGAAATCCAATCCGTTCTACCCTCTCCCTTGTCTGGGATGGAAGCGGTTGGTTCCATTGACACGGATCGAATCTGATGGCGAAGAATTGTATCCAATCCAAACCAGTGATTTCCGATCAACTCTTTTGAACGGGGTATATAACATCTACATATTCCCGCCTAATCTATTTCCTTCCATGAAAGTCTTTTACAACTTTCATGAAATTCTCGAAATACCAAAATTCCACACTTTTCAAATCAACACTACAAATCTTTGCAAAGTCAATGACTATTCAAAATTAAACTTTTGGGGTTGAGGATTTTACATCCGAGACTGCATTGCTTTAGGATTCTTTCCCTATCGCAATGAAATACATCGAAATTAAACTTTTGGGGTTGAGGATTTTACATTCGAGACTGCATTGCTTTAGGATCCTTTCCTTATCGCAATGAAATACATCGAAATTAAACTTTTGGGGTTGAGGATTTTACATCCAAGACTGCATTGCTTTAGGATCCTTTCCCTATCGCAATGAAATACATCAAAATCAAATTCTTGGGGTCGAGGATTTTACGTCCGAGACTGCATTGCTTTAGGATTCTTTCCCTATCGCAATGAAATACATCAAAATCAAATTCTTGGGGTCGAGGATTTTACATCCAAGACTGCATTGCTTTAGGATTCCTTCCCTATCGCAATGAAATACGTCAAAATCAAATTCTTGGGGTCGAGGATTTTACATCCAAGACTGCATTGCTTTAGGATTCCTTCCCTATCGCAATGAAATACATCAAAATCAAATTCTTGGGGTCGAGGATTTTACATCCAAGACTGCATTCCTTTAGGATTCCTTCCCTATCGCAATGAAATACATCAAAATCAAATTCTTGGGGTCGAGGATTTTACATCCAAGACTGCATTGCTTTAGGATTCCTTCCCTATCGCAATGAAATACATCAAAATTCAAACTTTTGGAGTCGAGGATTTTACATCCAAGACTGCATTGCTTTAGGATCCTTTCCCTATCGCAATGAAATACATCAAAAATCAAATTCTTGGGGTTGAGGATTTTACATCCGAAACTGCATTGCTTTAGGATTATTTCCCTATCGCGATGAAATACATCAAAATTCAAATTCTTGGGGTTGAGGATTTTACATCCGAAACTGCATTGCTTTAGGATTCTTTCCCTATCGCAATGAAATACATCAAAATTCAAACTTTTAGAGTCGAGGATTTTACATCCGAGATCGCATCGCTTTAGGATTCTTTCCTATCGCAACGAAATACATCAAAATTCAAACTTTTGGAGTCGAGGATTTTACATCCGAGACCGCATCGCTTTACGATTCTTTCCCTATCGCAATGAAATACATCAAAATTCAAATTCTTGGGGTTGAGGATTTTACATCCGAAACTGCATTGCTTTAGGATTCTTTCCCTATCACAATGAAATACATCAAAATTCAAACTTTTGGAGTTGAGGATTTTACATCTGATACCGCATTGCTTTAGGATTCTTGCCCTATCGCAATGAAATACACCAAATTCAAACTTTTGGGTCAAGGATTTTACATCCGAGACTGCATTGCTTTAGGATCCTTTCCTTATCGCAATGAAATACATCAAAATTAAATTTTTGGGGTTGAGGATTTTACGTCCGAGACTGCATTGCTTTAGGATTCTTTCCCTATCGCAATAAAATACATCAAAACCAAATTCTTGGGGTCGAGGATTTTACATCCAAGACTGCATTGCTTTAGGATTCCTTCCCTATCGCAATGAAATACATCAAAACCAAATTCTTGGGGTTGAGGATTTTACATCCGAGACTGCATTGCTTTAGAATTCTTTCCCTACTGCGATGAAGTATATCAAAATCAAACTCTTGAGGTTAAGGATTTTATATCCAATATTGCATTGCTCTGAGATCTCCCCTCATTGTAATGATTCAATCCAATCAATTCAATTTTCTTTTGAGGTTGAAGATGTTACATCTAAAACCACAAAATTTCAATTCTTATTTTAAATCAAATCCCTTCAAATTAATCTTGACAAAACTTCAATCTAAATTGAAACTCAAACTCAAAATCTAAACTTACACATCAAAACTTGAACATGAATGAAACGAAATCTAAATTTAATTCCCCCAGGCCATGTGATTTGGGATTCACCTCCTTTTCCTTTCCCCAGCGAGAGATCAGGAATCTCCAGTCTCAGAGATATACTTGACACTCCCCAGCGAAAACTCTTCTACTTCATCCTAAGTTTGTCACTTGGACATCTGTGATGGTTTTTTTGATCTCTTCGGTCAACGGCAATACGCGCGGTGTGCTTGGTTAGCTCACCACACCTATTGGGGGTCCATTTGTTGACCTCATTTTTGATGAGGTCTTCTCTTCTTCTTTTAGTACTTAGGATCTAGCCTTAGGCTTTTCGTTTGACTCGTCTTAGAGGACTAGAAATGGAACCTACCCTTTAGAAGTCCAAACACCTCTTGACTCCCCGCAAACCCCACAAACTTGATTGTAGACCCCTAATCACCTGCAGGGTCGAAATTAAATGTGGAAGTTTAAAGGATGAGTTCCTATAGGACTCTTTCGCCTTAGGACCGCCCCAGGTGGCCCGGTCCAGTGAAGGGCCGACTTACACACACACTACATTTATACACTACACTTTCACACACCTATACTCGGCTTGACCTCCCGACTCATGTAGGTGATTCACATGGATGGTCCTTAACCCCTAAGCCCTTGGCAAGAGGGTTAGGAACAACATATCGGATGCCTCAAATGAGTCCCTTCATGGCTCATGTGGGCTTGATATGGCTTCATGGCTCAACCAAAATGATTTCATTCCACTAACATTCACCTAATCTTCAATTTTCCAAATTTTCAATTTTTGACCCCCGGGACCCTACACCCGCCTAACCTACCCAAAACCCTTGAAATCCTCCAAAATTTTCAAATCACCCAAAATTATCCAAAATCATTCCTAAACATTTCTCTCCACTAAAATTGACCATCCATACCCAAAAATACCAAAAATTCCAAAAATACCTCCCAATACCCTCCAAATACCCAAAATACCCCTCTTGACCCAAAAATCCAAAAATTCAGAAAATTCCCAAAAAATTCCAAAAAATCCCAAATAGTCCCAATTTCATTTTGTTCAACTACACCATGGTCCAATTTTATCAATTTACCCTACTTTTGTCAAAACCCCCAATATGACCCATTTTAACCCAAAGTGAACCCAATGTCAAACCAAACCTACCCAATTGACCCAAATTCTGGTCCAATTCAATTCTAAACTTCAATTCAACATTCCCAACACCAATCTAGACCAAATCCAAGTCCAATTTGATTGACATTTGGATCCAATTTCACTTTGGCCTTAAAGGCCCAATTTTGACCTAAACCCAAACCTAACCCAAATGAGCCCAAACCCCAAAATCAAAGCCCAACCAAAGTCAAAACCTCTTTGAAACACTCACATAAACATTTCCAAACATTAATTTTACATCAATTTCAACCCTAGCCCAACATTGGCTCAAATTAACCCAATTTGACCTATATTGGCCCATTCACCAAAGAAGCCCAAATTCAACCCAATTCAAACCCAAATCACTCCCAACTTGCTTCAAATCACTCATGACACATCCATGAGCTAAACCCAACATTTGTTTGGCCCAATCCTTCACAAAATTCCCATCCATAAATTTATTTTCAAACCAAAAGCCCACTTACATGAAACCTTCCTAAAAGCCCAAATTTCATGCTAAAGCCCATATGACAATTGCTCTACATCACACCCTTAATTAAAATCAATCCCTAAGTTTGAAAATTCATCATGAAGCCATTCCAAATTAAGCCCCATACAAATTCCCATCAAAATACCAAAATTTTTCTTAAATCCATTTCCATGAAATTGACTCAACTTTTCCCAAGCCAAAGACAAGCCATGCAAGCCATGGACAAGCCACATGAAGCCATGGAGGGTTTGACATGTGATCAAGCCATTAATAGCAAAAGGGGAACCCCTTTCCTAACCCTCCCTTAAGCAATTTTAACCCTTTTTTATGCAACATCTAAACCCAAAATTTACTTAAACCAAGTTGATAGGGACTTCACCACTCCATCTCGGCCTAGCCTATCTGATTCCCCACAGCACCCAAAGCCTCTTGGAGGGTGCACCATGCCCAAAACCATGGGTTGACCCAAACTAAGCTAAAATGATCCCTCCCCCCTTCTACTTTGATTCAACACTTTTACACATGGCCAACTGCAATTGATTTCACCATTGCCAAGACCTGACTTCCACGAACCCGAGGGTGACTCGACCCCGGCCGGCCGACCACCACGCCCGCCGGAAACCACCGGGCCGAGAGCTCACATGTGAGCCCAAACTTGGAATTCCCACTCGTCGAGCCGCCCCATCCCCGCGTGGCCATTGCGAACTGTTCTTCTCTTGCCAAGAGCAGCCGATCCCAAGCCTTAACTCTCACTCGGGAGGCCCTCCACCCTCTCCTATTTAAACACCACCCCCTCTCGGCCATGGGAGGTGCCGAAACAAACCTTAAGGAAACTCGCCAAAAATTGCTCCGGATCACTCTCCATACTTAGAGCAATTGATCCCCGAGTGCCAATTTGCCCTAATCCCCACCAACCGAACTCAATTTCTCGACCAAAATTCCACCCAAAACCAGGACACTTCTCCACGGTGAGCCAATCCTTAAATCGACTGGTCCTACACCTTCACCGGACCAAGAGGAGAAGTCCACCAGAGCAAAGCCCCCTCTCCAGAGCCACCCAGCTTGCTCCGACCTCCAAGCTTTGTGATCGGCCGTGGTCGAAATCATACTCAGGCGATTCACCAGACCAGGAGACTTCATCTGGAGCTTGCTGGGATCCAATCGAAGGTGACACAAGCCTCAGATTGAAGCCACACTTCTCTGAGCAAAGGTATGAGCTAATTCTTCATCCCGAGCTTCTGGAGATTCTCCATTTCAAATGCCTTAATTTCAATGCATGATCACCGTATAGATGTATTCGTCTCTTCAAGACGAATCCATAGAGAATAAGAACACGAAAATCCATTGAGTATTGAGTGAGATATTAGGGATTTAGTGTGGACGGCTCTCTGGTGAGGACACTTGGGGACGATGAACGGATGCCGTTCATTTAATACAAGCGCGGATGGACGGTTCAGATGGCGTCGGACCAGGAGATGGTACGTGAACCGCGGGCCGCGTGGCGCTGAGTCGGAAGGCGACGTCGAATGGGAGCGCGCCGCGTGGCCGTTCGGAGATGCCGAGGATGACGGGGCGCTGCGTGGATAAGTAGGAAATTAGGTTATTTTTCCTATTTATTTAATTCCCTAAACTTCAAAAATGCATAACTTTGTGTAGGAAAATCAGAAAAATAAAATAAAAATACCCTCTTGCTCAGTGAATAGAGGAAAATAATGTGGAAAAGAAATCATCTAATTTAATCAAGTATTTTATTTTTAATGATTTATTTACCCTCTGCATTATTTTAATTCTCCATGCATATAGGAAATTCACCATGGTATGAGACCATAGGGCTTTTGAAGCCTCTGAATTTGGGAACATTCCATGAATTTTCCAAAGTCAGAGGCCATCCCTATGAAAAGTTATTGATTTTTCAAATTCATCTTGCTGTTTTAAGTATTTTAATTCCAATAATTAGCATGTTTTGAAATAAATTCTAGAAAAATTTGGTGATGTCTCTTATGACCAGAGGACCCTAGGAAAAATAGGTTTTAGTTCATTCATTTAAAATAACCCTAATTGGCTTAAACACCCAAAATAGATCTCTAATTAATTAGAGTTAACCATACATCAAATTGACTTGAAATCAATTCTCCACTGACCTTTAGGATCAGAGGAACCCACCTTAAAAATTTGAAGTCAATTGGACTTGGTTAGCCCTACTAAATGGGTTGATTAAGCCATTTAGCCATTTTAAACTTCAAAAATTCATAACTTTCAAAATACCTTTCAAAAATTCACCAAATTGGTTTTGGAGCATCTTTGATATCAGGGGAATTTAAGAAAAATAAAATTTCAATTTTCTAAAAAAGTTGATTTTTTGTATTATTTTAATATTTTAATAATTAAGAAATAAAAAAAATCACAAAAATAATAAAATTCACCAAAATGTCACATTTTAAATTTTAATTAGTTAGGGACAAACCCCATATTTTTCTTAGGTATATTTAATGAGATATTAAATTTTAAAGCGCTAGGGTAATTTTAAAATTAAAAAAAATGTATTTTCTAGCATTTTCACTAAAATAATTATAATAAATTAAAGAAAAATCAGAAAATTATAAAAATTGATTTTCTGGTTTCCTTGGTATCAGAGAGATTTTTAAAAAATATAAAATTAATTTTTCAACCTTTATTTTATTTTTAAATTAATTAATACTCCAAAACTTAAAATAATTATAATAAAAATAATATAATTCAAAAAATCACCAAAATTGGTCCAAGTGGTCCTCTGGTCATTAGGAATGTCCCATAATTTTCTTAAGGACATAAACTTTCCCTTGGTCATATTATTAAATTTTCCTTGGAAATTCCTATTTTCCACTAAAAATAATTATATAAATAAATTAAATACAGAAAAATCACATTTTTTCTCTCATGTCTTTATTGACATATGAGTGAAGTCACATAAAAATTTCAAATTCATTTGAGCTCAATTTAGTGAGTTATGGAATTATTAAGCTTGAAGGGCAAAATGGTAATTAAAATTTTAACCCTTAATTAAAACTTTAGGTTTAATAAAATTAACAAGTAAAATATTTGATTTTAATATGATTTGGATGATTGAAATTTAAATAATTAAAGGGTAGAAACCCATTAAAAAATTTAAAATAATTGAAATAAACCTTAATTAAATAATTGATTAAATTTGGAAGAATAATAAAATTGGAATTATTAAAATAGGGATATTATTAGGAAGAGATTTATTCTTTAATTTAAAAGTCCCTAAATTAATCATCTCAATAAGAAACCCAGGTAATATAAACCCTGTTTAATGCTTTCATATTAAGCAGGGGAATTTATCGGCTTATAAAATTGGTTCGCAGACCAAACGGATGTCACAAACATTTCTAGTTTATTTAATCGAGCCTCATTACCAAGCAGTGTGTCTATTCTTTGGGGTAGATACATGGTTTGTGGTGCGATGCTCATTTATGTAAACTATTCGGGATGTGAAATCAGTTTGATTTCATATCTTAAAATTTTCAAACTCAAAAATTATTTTCAAAATCGAACGCTACTTTCTAAATCATATATATATTTAAATTAAATTTAAAATAAAAAAATACGCCGACATAGAATGACTGCAAAATAAAGTAAAGCTAGCCTAAATCATGCTTGCAATAATATTAAACTAAAAGGAAGTATACTCACTTTAAAATTTTATTTTTCTTCCTACCTCCAAACTTGATTTTTAACATATATAGCATATAGTACAGATACTATAAACAGGAAGAAAAACTGTTTTGAAATTTTATCTACCACAAATGTCTATAAAAAACATCTACAATTATTCATCAGGAGAGAATAATATGCTACAGAAAATAAATTTAAACTAATGATGCCAGAATGAAATTGAATAAATAAAAGTCTAACTAGCATAACAAGTATTAGCATAGGAATATAAAAATGTTCTTCAAGTCTTATATAAAGTTGTAACACATAAACAAACACATGATAAATGAGGTCAATTCTTCCATTAACTCATCACATCTCACTAACTTATTTCCAATTTCTAACAGAATCACTGCACTAAGAAATTGGGTACATTATAAAATGATTTTATAGATTATAATCCCAAATATAAGATTATCCCTGATATATTAGCTCACGTGCACAAACCTCAGGCATCATCTAATCCCCTTTCCTAAGCACCTCTAACAGTTATAAAGATAGTGTAACATCATCCTCATGTTACTCATCAAATAGATTTGCAACTTCCATCAAATGAAAATAAAGTTAGAGAAAGGAAGTAACAAAATTAAGATGTATTCGTCACTGTTCAAATTCATGATATCTCTTGTAAAACTCTAGTCTGGGTAAGACTCGAGTCATAGTGGACTCGTCAATCCAACTACTACAAGTGAACATATAAGTCAATCCATAATAAGAAGTTTAGGAATCACCTCCCTCATGACACATAAAGATCAAATCAAACCACTAACAATCCAAACATCTACCAATCAACAATCTAACTGATCAATCCACACTAAAGCAAACATAATACAATACTAACAATCACGACTCTCAAGCATACTAAATCAAAACACACTAGTTACTATAGGTTGCCTCCCATAAAGCGCTTCGTTTAATGTCGCCAGCCCAAAAAATGATTCCTCCTAGATCAAAATTCCAATTAAGTAAACCTTGATCAATCGCTCAATCTTTTTCAGATCCAGGGATTCCTAAATAATCCTCAAATTGTAATTTTTTATTCAGCTCTTCCTTTTTAGATTGATTCATATCATTGTTCCTCATATTTGTTTATAGATCTAATATTCTTATAATGATTTTCTCAATCTGCATATTAATATAATTCTTGAAACTTATAAGAAATAGATCTTTATAAGATACTTCAATATCTCCCAAAATTTGGATCAGATTCTCTCTACTTAATTAAGATTCTGGATCAAAATATTTTATGTTACACTTCTTCTTCAAGCTATCTTCCAATTCTTCCCCTTGGTACTGAGTAAAGGATGGAGGTGGTCTTTCTATATCTATCTTAGTTAAAGAAATAGGTTTTTCTATTTTGTTATGAATTTCTTTCATTGTTCTTTCAATATCCGTATCCTCTTTTCTCAACTCAAAGTTCTTTGAAATATATCCTCAAATTCTCTTCCAAGTCATAGTTCAATAAATTTATCTTGTTCATCATTCAATTCAGGTTTTTTGTTGTAATTGAGTCGAATATGAAGATATAAAGACTAGTGGTAGATGAATTCCCTAAATAGGTAGGCTTTAAAATTGTATGGGGTACAACCTTCTTTAGTTCATGAGATTTTTCAACAGATGGAATTAAAAGTTCACTATTTTTGGTGGTGTCCATCATTTCACACCTCTCCTGAACATACATATAGTATTATTTAGACAATGTTTTCAACACATCATGAAATTTCATTTCGATCTCATATGTTAACTTACTTTCAAAACTTTTTTGGAAAGGGTCTTTACTTAAGTAATCAATTTAATCCATCAAACAACAATCATCATCTTTTCTCTCAACTAGATATTTCAGTCTATAACACATTAAAGGTGACTTCCTGGTCATTAATATTCATAATTAACTCTCCTTTTTGCACATCTATCATAGCTTGTCCAGCAACAAGGAAAGGTCTCCCCAAAATAATTAAAATTTCTTTATCTTCCTCCATATCCAATACAATAAGGTCCATATGAAAGATAAATTTATCTACTTTAACAAGCACGTCTTCTATAACCCATTTTGGATAAATGATAGATCGATCAGCTAACTAAAGGGTTACAGTAGTGGGAGAAATATCAGCTAAACCTAACCTTCTAAATATAGATAGGGACATCACATTAATACTCGCACCTAAATCACATAAAGCTTTTCCACATAATCTTTCTCCAATTACACAAGGAATTGTAAAGCTACAAGGGTCTTAAAGTTTCTGAGGAAACTTTTTCTGAAGTATAGCGCTGCACTCCTCACTGAGTGCGACTATCTTGTAATCCCCAAATTTCCTTTTCTTGTTTAATATCTCCTTCATAAACTTTGCATAACTTGGTATCTGTTCTAAAGCATTTGTGAAAGAAATATTTATTGTTAACTTCTTAAGTACTTTCATGAACTTTGAATATTGTTTATCCAACTTATGATGTCTAAGTCTTTGAGGAAATGGAGGTGATGGTCTTTCTAAATTAATTTTAATTGGAGATATTAATTTTTCTAGATCCTTAGAAACATGTTCTTCAGGTCTTTTTATTTCCTTTATTTCTATCACAACTTCTTTCTATTTTCTAACCACATCATCTATCTCTCTTCCACATCTTAATTGGACAAATTCTACTTGTCCATTATTGTTCTCTTTAGGTTTGATCTCAGTGCTGCTAGGAAGTGTTCCTTAAGGTCTATTGCTAAGTGAATTTTCAATTTGTTCAAGTTAATTCTCTATGTTTATAATTACAACATTTTGACTTTGTAACTGGTTACCCATTTGTAGTACCACTTTGTCTATAGACATCTTCTTATCTTTAAATTGTTCATCATTGTTAGAGTTTGGTGGATTTGAAGGTTCATAGTTTGTGTACCCCTGATTATTCCAACTTCCATTAGGATTTGCATGATTATTTTCCTAGTTTTGGTTTCCACCCCCAGTAGTATGATTCCAGTTAAAATTTGGATGGTTCTTCCAACCTGGGTTGTAAAAGTTGGAATACATGTTGTTTATGGTACTTAAAGTATTTATAATAAGTTGGAATCAATCATATGCCCTAATGAAATTTCCACACTTACAGGAGTAAATTGGGACTGGGTCATTTCAAGTTAGTCCAACTTCCTTTATATTGCAGCAACCTGAGGTGCAAGAATTACAATCGCACCTGTATCATGAACACTAGCTACCTTTTTAGGATTTACCCTTGCAGAGAGCCATTGAAATTAAATTGTAGCTATCTCTTTAATTAATGCATATGCTTCATCAAATGGATTTGACATTAATGAACCACCAGCAGCAACATCAATAATGAACCTAAGGGATCCTACTAACCCATTATAAAAAGTTTGGATGATTAACCAATCTGGTAGAGTATGATGTAGACACTTTCTTAGGAGTTCCTTAAATCCTTCCCAGGCTTCGTATATTGATTCCCCTTCATAATGACAAAATGAGATAATATCGTTTCTAAGTTTAGTAGTTCTTGAAGGTGAAAAATACTTAGCTAGGAATTTCTGAGTTAATTTCCTCCCAATTTTTAATAAAGTCATGTGCTAATGAGTATAACCACATTTTAGCCTTATCCTTTAGTGAGAAAGGAAAAATCCATAGCCTAACATCATCGTCTGACATGCCATTATAAAAAAATGTAGCACAAATTTCTAGAAAACTAGATAAGTGTAAATAGGGATCCTCCGAAGAAGTTCCCCCAAACTAGTTGTTCTACACCAGTTGGATAATCACTAGATTTAATTCAAATGAGTCAGCTTCTACGACATGTTTTTGTATACTTGAGTGAATTTCATATGTCGTAGGGTTTACATAATCCGTCAATGATTTATGATGATTTTTTAAGTTATTATTTTAAATGTTTTCCATTTCCATTTTTGATTTTTTTAAGTCATTTATGTTTCTTGATTTTTTCCATTTTTTTAACTCGAGACCGCAAGGCACAAGTCATACAGATCCTTTATTTTGCATACGTAACACAAATAACAATACATTAACAATAAAACAAACAGAATTAAAAATATATTCAACACAACAAAATATTTTCACAAACACCTTATTTTTCATACAAACAGTTTTTTCATAACACTTTTTCATGCAAAAAACACTTTTTACACAAAAATAATTTTACGACACTAAAGTTTTCCAATTTTAAGCCTAATTACTTCAACTAAAATTCTCCTAAAATTATTACCAAAGCTTCCCCGGCAACAAAGCCAAAAACTTGAAGCACCCCGGGCGTGTGCTATTTTTATGTGTGTTTTTATGTTTGTATGTATGAGCACACACTAGAGGTTCTACGTAAGTATATGTATCGTATTAAGTAATATAGGACTCTAATGGAGTCCCGTTTATGGATCCCACAAGGAAGCGAGGTATGAGGTCCTTAGTCAAATTCTAGTCTACTACTATCAGGCCTTAGATTGGAATGTCAATTAAAATGGTGTTTTATGTAGTAACTACCCCTAAATGCAGATGATTATATGAAAGGATAATAATTATTCCTAAATGTAAATATTACTTCTAAAGATAACCCTTCTTGGATAAATTCGTTTAGAGAATTTTGAGATGTTAAAAACTACTATTCTCATGTAATGAATTAGATAATGTAAGGGAATGAGATGCATTAAATACTGTATGTGCCAACTAGGAGTAATCTTATACTTTACCCTCTTTCGAGTGCATACAAAACATTGGCTAATCCTAGGTTTAGTCCCTAAATTCGTGGTTAGGCTGGGAGGATACTAGCTCACAATCCAGGACTCCCACTTCCCTTCGTGTGAAGGCTAACTCTCACTTTAGTTTCCAAACACTAGGACCGAATTGAGGATTTTAGTCTGTCATCCTAAAATCTTCAATTCTAAGCTCATCAAAGCATATTTCCCAATTTATTTGAACTCAACCCCCATGAACTTTTCCATCCATCAAATTTGAATGTGGTTCCACTTTGTTAAGAATTACATCGCCCTCTCAGATCATAACACAATTAAAATGAATTTCAACACTACAATGAGCTCTTTTGGTAATGTAAATGAAGCGCAAGTAAAAATCATCACATTTATAATTAAAAATTCTTCTAGCATGCATATCAATATCATAAACATGAATCCTACTCATTATAAAAGAAAAGTAGAATGAAAACAATGAAATATTCTTCTTATGCCACTATTTCTAAATAAAAAGAAAGAGTAAGAGAAAGAAATTACAAAGCACGAAGAAAACACAATGTAAATATTCATTTTATCAAAACAAATAAGTGTTTACAAAATCATAAGATAATGAATAACCTAATACTTAGCTTTTTCTCTTTGAAAAACAGATGAAAATCTCTTCCACAAAGTCTCCCACTGATCCATGCAATGCTAGTACAAACCCTTACAGATTCTTGAAATTCCCCTCACCAATCTCTCCAAAAAGTTAGAAATATACAATTCTACTCCTATTCCAAGATCTCTAAGAATTCTTCACGTTTTTCCTAACTTCTACCACACTTTTTTGACTTCAAATTCACTTTAAAATAGTGTAGGGACAAATTTCCCAAGAGGTGCTTCAAGAAACCTTCCAAAAAGTGTCTAGATTCAATGTATATGGCCAATAACAGCCCCTGACGCCATCAGAACAGTTTTTGGGCGCTATCGGGGCCCAAAATCTGTGCTCTCGGGATTCTGGTGCTTTCTTGGTCATTTTTGCTCCAAATTGCACCGTTTTTGCTTCTTTTTCTCCAAGAGTGCATTTATTATACCTAAAACCAAAAAAAACCTTCCTTTAAGGGGAAATATCATTAAAATTAAGCATAAAATATCAAGTAGTTTTTAGGCCTGTCACCATGGCCCCGCGGTTATGCGACCGGATCCGAAGCTTACGAACCAACAGGCTCGTGGCTAAGCGCCGATACCGCGCGCTTACGTGCGGTTATGCGACTTATTTATATGCAAGAATTTATGACCCCAGATTTATATATTTATAATGATTTTGTAAAGTCACAATTTCAAACGCAAGTATACGTATCGTATCAAGTAATGCAGGGCTCTAATGGAGTCCCGATTATCGATCCCACACGGAAGCGAGGTAAAAAGGTCCTTAGACTAATTCTAGTTTACTACTATTAGACTTTAGTTTGGAAAGTCAATATAAGTGGTTTTTCTTTAACACGTACTCTTAAACGTAAATATTAATTTTAAAATAACTAATAAATACTTCTAAAGGAAAATATTGCTTCTAAAGATAACCTTTTTTGGATAAATTGGTTTGGTAAATTTTAAGATAATAAAATCTACTAATCTTATGTAATGAATTGGATAAAGTTTAGGAATGAGATACATTAAATATTATATGTGCCAAATAGGAGCATAAATGTTTATTTACCCTCAAAAGAGTACATCCTCTTCCAAGCATGTAAAGAACATTGACATATCCTAAGTTCAATGACTAAATCTAAGGCTAGGCTGGGAGGATACCGACTCTCACTATGGTGCTCGCACTCGCCCTTCACCCGAAGGCTAACCTTTGACTTTAGTTACCAATCTTAGGACCAAATTAGAGATCTCAGTCTGTCACCCTGGAACCTCCAATTTGAAGCCCATCAATATTTCCCTATTTATTTGCACTCAATCCCCATGAAATACGCAATTCATTCACGGGCATTGAATGTGGTTCCACTTTGTTGAGAATTACACCTCCCCTTTCGGGTCAATGCAATTATAACAAATTTTCACACTACATCAGGCCTTTACTGTAATGTAAATGAAGTTCAAGTAAAAACCATCACATTTATAATTAAAACATCTTTTAGCAAGCATCCCAATATCCTAATCATGAATCCTAATAATTGCAAAAGAAAAGTAGAATAAGAACAATGACATAATCTTCTTATTCCACTATTTCCAAAGAAGAAGAAAGCATAAGAGAAAAACATCGCAAAGCACGAAGAAAACACAACGGAAAACATCATTTCAAAGCAAATCCACAAAATAAGTGTTTACAAAACCATAAGATGATGAAGAACATAATACTTAGGTTTTTTTTCCCTTGAAAGAAAGATGAAAATCTCCCACACAAAGTCTCCCGTCGATCCATGCAATGCTAGAACATTCCCTTACATATTCTCTCAAAATCCCCTCTCCAATCTCTCCAAAAAGGTAGAAATCTAAATTTCTACTCCTATTCTCAGATCTCTAATCATTCTCTACATTTTTCTAACTTCTACTCCCCTCTTGTTGGCCTCAAAATTGATTTAAAATAGTGTAGGGACTAATTTCCCAAGAGGTGCATGAAGAAACCTTCCAAAAAGCGTCCAGATTCAATGTATTTAGCCAATAACTGCTCCTGGTGCTGCCGGCGCCTTACTTGGTACTGTTGGCGCCCAAAAATCGTGGTCACGAGTTTCTGGACCTGTCGGCGCCTGATTCTGTACAGCTCCACCATTTTGCTCCGTTTGGGTCCGTTTTAGCTTCGATTCGCCCCGTTTTAGTTACGTCGCATTCCTAACAGATAACCCTACAAAATACGCATAAACATAACCTTTCTTTAAAGTGTAATCTCATTCAAAAATATGCAAGAAGTTTAAAAGAGATTAAGCATAAAAAAACTTATCGAAAGGTGCTAGGCCAAAATTTGCTTTCTTGCTCGTTTTTGCTCCAAATTGCACCGTTTTTGCTTCTTTTTCTACAATCACCATTTCTTGTACTTAAAACCAAAAAACATACAAAATACTTTCTTTTAAAGTGTAATATCATAAAAAATCAGTAAAATTATATAGCAAAAAGCGTATATATATTAGGCATATCAAATACCCCCAAACTTAACAGTTACTTGTCCTCAAGTAACACTATAACTTTAAAAACCAAATATATTGACTTGTGATTTGTTGACCTCATTCTTATAATGAGTCAAAACCTTTTGACCTAAAAAGTCAACTTTGGTCAAAATGGTCAAACCAGACCCAATGACCAAACCTTGTTGAACCCATGCGTCACCTTTTTGACCTAAAAAGTCAACTTTGGTCAAAATGGTCAAACCAGACTCAATGACCAACCCTGTTGACCCCATAGCTCACCCTTTTGAACTAAAAAGTCAACTTTGGTCAAAATGGTCAAACCAGACCCAATGACCAACACTATTGACCCCATAGGTCACCCTTTTAACCTAAAAAGTCAACTTTGGTCAAAATGGTCAAACCAGACCCAATGACCAACCCTATTGACCCCATACCTCACCCTTTTGACCTAAAAGTCAACTTTGGTCAAAATGGTCAAACCAGACCCAATGAGCAACCATGTTGTCCCCATGGGTCACCCTTTTGACCTAAAAGTCAACTTTGGTCAAAATGGTCAAACCAGACCCAATGACCAACCCTGTTGACCCCATGGGTCACCCTTTTGACCTAAAAAGCCAACTTTGGTCAAAATGGTCAAACCAGACCCAATGACCAACCCTGTTGACCCCATAGGTCAACCTTTTGACCTAAAAAGTCAACTTTGGTCAAAATGGTCAAACTAGACCCAATGACCAACCCTATTGACCCCATACCTCACCCTTTTAACCTAAAAAGTCAACTTTGGTCAAAATGGTCAAACCAGACCCAATGACCAACCTTGTTGACCCCATAGGTCAACCTTTTGACCTAAAAAGTCAACTTTGGTCAAAAAGGTCAAGACCCAATTACCAACCCTGTTGACCTCATAGGTCACCCTTTTGACCTAAAAAGTCAACTTTGATCAAAATGACCAAACTAGACCCAATGACTAAACCTGTTGACCCCATAGGTCAACCCTTTGACCCAATAACATGTTTAAAACCCCACAATGATAAAATCACAAATATTGTGATCAAATCAACCATGACAAAGTTGAAAAAGGTCACATTGGACATCTTGAAATTAAATTGATCAATTTAGGCTGACTTGGGTCAACCTAAATCAAAATTGGTCAACAATTATCTATTTTAATCAAAATAGGTAAAAATGAAATAAAAATAATAAAATTAATTGAATAATTAATTTCAAAATTATTTTGATTAATTAATTTAATTAATGATTTAATTTTTAGTTTTTTAATTAAATGACATAATTAATTAAAATAAAAATTAAATTAAAATCATAAAATGACAAAATTAAATAAAAATGATAAAATTAATGAATTAATTAATTTGAAATTATTTTCAATTAATAAATTGATTAATAATAATTTCCAACAATTTTTAATAACATAATTAATTAAAATGGAAATAACACATGGCCTTCCCATAATTAATTAAAGTTTAAACTAAATTAAACCCATCATAAGGCATAATTAACACATGACAAAGCTTAGCTTAATTTTGGTTAACCATGGGTTAACTCCCATCATGGTGAATCAAATGAGGTGGCTCTTTCTCCTTCATTCTAAGCCATGACTCACCTCTACTTAACAATGAGGTGGTCGACCAACAATAAGGCTTTTTTCCACCTCCTAAACTAACCAATGGGAAGGGAACGAAGCTTAAAATCCACTCCTCACCATGGTTAAATGAAATCATGAGGGGGAAGCATATGTGTCACCATTTGCCAAAGCTAATGGGTGACTTGTAAGCTCATGAGGAAGAGAAATTACAGCTCATTTCAAAGAGCTAAACCGCTAAACCACCTCATGCATAATCCAATGGGAAGGAGCCAAGACAATGAGCTCATGATGGAAAACTTTGGAAAGACAACCATAGTTATCACCTCAACTGAAATTTTATCTTCAATTCATTAATAGAGAAGGTAACAACTCCCCTAGTACAGCCTAAGCCAAGCCATCACCTCCCCATAGCTAGAAATAGGGCCATACTCGAGCCTTATAGAAATAAAGAAAAAAATTTAGTGAGACCTATAGGCTGCCCACATCTTCTGGCTCCCAATACAAAAACTCTTCCTAAGAGTCTTATCAATCCATTTTGATCAAACCCAAGCCATAAATTGAGCCCAATCGAGCCAATTTGATCAAAATTTAAAACAGCCCAAACCAGCCACCCTCTTAAAATTCTCCTTTGAGGCCGACTTTTAAACCATATTGGTGCAGCAACAATCTTCCTCTGGAGTCTTAGAAGACAACTACAAGGTCTGATCAAGTTTGATTTACTTGTGGCAAAGGTATGAAATTATTTTTCTTAAAATAATTCAAGTTTTTGAAATATCATGTGTTATACTAGCCTAGAAATGTTGCATCATCATATGGATATATTCTACATGTTTAGATGATTCCATACGTTCAAAAATCACTCAATTTCGTTAAGAAATGAGTGAGATATTGTTATTTGAAGTTTAACGGTTTGAAATTTTTTTGAATTTTCGACCGATTTTTCTCAGCCGTTCGATCCTGTGTTTCGGGATGGACGATGCTCATCGCGTCCCGCGGTGTCCGTTGTTCCTCTTCGCACAGTGGATCTTCCCGCTCGTCGATCGGTACAAGGACACGCGGCGTGTCCTCAAATTTTCTGGAATTATTTAATTACAGAAAACCTTAAAAACTTCAAAAATCTATATCTTTTGATCCAGAGGTCATAAAAATAGAATAAAAATACCTCTGGAAAGAGCAAAAGAGAAGAAAATTATGAAATAAAAATCATAATTTTATTCCCATTATTTAATTTTTAAATAATTAAATACTCTTTGGAGTATTTTAATTATTAAAAATTATTTATAAATCAAAAAAATATGAAACTTTGAGGCATTTATCTTTATGCTCTTATGAATGTTTCATGATTTTTCCAAGGACAGAAAACATGTCTAGGACACTTTTTTCTAATTTTCAAGTCATGTTGTAATTATTTCAAATAAATAATTATAAAAAATGAAAATTAAGAAAAATAAAATGAAAATGATTAGAAATGTTAGGGTAACAGAAAATGACCCTAGAAAAATAATTTCTAAGTCATAAAAATAATTTTAAATGATATTTTAAAATTTAGGATTAAAATTCATTATTAAATAATAAATTTAATCCTAAAAATCACCCTTTTAAAAACTTAACCTATTTTCTTTAAGAGGCTAAGTTTGAAATGAATCTAGTCCATATTAGACTCATAAAAAACTTTAACTAAGTCTAAAAAATGATAAATTAGACTTGATAAACTCAATTAGGTTTAAAACATCATTTAAACCTATTAAACCTTAAGCTTAATCAATTAAGTCTAAAATGACAAAATTAGACTCAATTAGGTTTAAAACAACATTTAAACCTATTAAACCTTAAGCTTAATCAATTAAGTCTAAAATGACAAAATTAGACTGAATTAGGTTTAAAACATCATTTAAACCTATTAAACCTTAAGCTTAATTAATTAAGTCTAAAATGACAAAATTAGGCTTAATTAGGTTTAAAACATCATTTAAACCTATTAAACCTTAAGCTTAATCAATTAAGTCTAAAATGACAAAATTATACTTAATTAGGTTTAAAACATCATTTAAACCTTTTAAACCTTAAGCTTAATCAGTTAAGTCTAAAATGACAAAATTAGACTTAATTTGGTTTAAAACATCATTTAAACCTATTAAACCTTAAGCTTAATTAATTAAGTCTAAAATGACAAAATTAGACTTAATTAGGTTTAAAACATCATTTAAACCTATTAAACCTTAAGCTTAATCAATTAAGTCTAAAATGACAAAATTAGACTTAATTAGGTTTAAAACATCATTTAAACCTATTAACCATAAACAATTAGACTTAACCCATATTAAGTCTAATTAAATCAATTAAACCCTACCTAAATTAAGATTAATTAACCTTAAACAATTAGACATAACCCATAATAAGTCTAATTAAATCAATTAAACCTTACCTAAATTAGGTTTAATTAACCTTAAAGAATTAGACTTAACCCATAATAAATCTAATTAAATCAATTAAACCTTACCTAAATTAGGTTTAAATAACCTTAAACAATTAGACTTAACCCATAATAAGTCTAATTAAATCAGTTAAACCTTACCTAAATTAGGTTTAAATAACCTTAAACAATTAGACTTAACCCATAATAAGTCTAATTAAATCAATTAAACCTTACCTAAATTAGGTTTAATTAACCTTAAATAATTAGACTTAACCCATAATAAGTCTAATTAAATCAATTAAACCTTACCTAAATTAGGTTTAATTAACCTTAAATAATTAAACTTAACCCATAATAAGTCTAATTAAATCAATTAAACCTTACCTAAATTAGGTTTAATTAACCTTAAATAATTAGACTTAACTCATAATAAGTCTAATTAAATCAATTAAACCTTACCTAAATTTGGTTTAATTAACCTTAAATAATTAGACTTAATCCATAATAAGTCTAATTAAATCAATTAAACCTTACCTAAATTAGGTTTAATTAACCTTAAATAATTAGACTTAACCCATAATAAGTCTTATTAAATCAATTAAACCTTACCTAAATTAGGTTTAATTAACCTTAAACAATTAGACTTAACCCATATTAAGTCTAATTAAATCAATTAAACCTTACCTAAATTAGGTTTAATTAACCTTAAGTCTAATTAAATCTATTAAACCTTGCCTAAATTAGGTTTAATTAACCTTAAATAATTAGACTTAACACATAATAAATCTAATTCAATCAATTAAACCTTACCTAAATTAGGTTTAATTAACCTTAAACAATTAGACTTAACCCATAATAAGTCTAATAAAGTCAATTAAACCTTACCTAAATTAGGTTTAATTAACCTTAAACAATTAGACTTAACCCATATTAAGTCTAATTAATCAATTAAACCTTACCTAATTTAGGTTTAATTAACCTTAAACAATCAAACTTAACTCATATTAAATCTAATATAACCTGAATACAGTCTAACTTGAACTCAAGTTAACTTAAACCTTAGGTTCAATGTAACATAACCTAAATCTAACTTAAGTCTAACCTACATTAGACTTAAGTCAAACAAAACTTTGGTTCAACCCAACATAAACCTAAGTCAAACCTAAACCTGAACTCAAGTCTAACCTACATTAGACTTAAGTCAAAACAAACTTAGGTTCAACTAGACATAAACCTAAGTCAAACCTAAACCTGAACTCAAGTCTAACTTATGTTAGACTTAAGTCAAACCAAACTTAGGTTCAACTCGACATGAATCGAAGTCAAACCTAAACCTAGATTAAGTTTGATCTACATTAGACTTAAGTCAAACCAAACTTAGGTTCAACCCGACATGCACCTAAGTCAAAACTAATCCTAACTTAACTCTAACTCACACTAGACTTAAGTTAAATCATACTTAAGATTCAACCTGACATGAACTTAAAGTCTAACCCAAATCCTACATAAACCTTAATTAAGTCTATTACATTAGACTTAATTAAATCATTAAACCTTATTCAACTAAGGTTTAAATAAACACAAGTCATGATTAAGTCTAATTCATTAAGACTTAATATCCAAACAAATCTTGGTTAAATCAAATTAGATTTGATTAAAACATAAGCCTTACCTAAAAAGGACTTAGATGGTCTGAAATTCTAATTAAGTCTAATTTATTAGATTTAATTAACCTTTAAGTCCTATTTAAACAAGGCTTAAAACTTAATTAGGTCTATTCTGATTAAACCAAACCTTTTAACTTAAGTTCAAACGGACATGAACTCAAGTTAATTAGATTCAATAAACATTGAATTTAACTTAGGTTCAACCAGACATGAGCCCAAGTTAATTCAATCAATATTGAATCTAACTTTTAACCTTTTAACTTATGTTCAGACAGACAAGAACTCAAGTTAATCTAAACCAAACCTTTTAACTTAAGTTCAGACATATATGAACTCAAGTTAATCTAACCCAACTTTCAACTCATATTCAAACAGACATAAATTCAAAATTTAAGTTTAAACATAAATCAAGACATAAATTCAACATTTCAAACCAAAATCGACATAACTGACATAAATTCGACAATTCAAACCAAAATCAACATAACCAACATAAATTCGACATTTCAAACATAAATCGACATAACCGACATAAATTTGACATTTCAAACTAAAATCGACATAACCGACATAAATTTGACATTTCAAACCAAAATCGACATAACCGACATAAATTCAACATTTCAAACATAAATCGACATAACCGACATAAAATTGACATTTCAAATATAAATTTGACAAATATCGATATTAAATGAAATTAATTCGATATTTCGACAAAATTAAATATTAATATATATAATTTGACATAAACCGACATCTAGGACATGTTAAATCAAAATAATGAACATGACATTATTTTCTGACAATCTTTTCTTTGTTGGGTGAAGACAAAAATTTTCGTTTACATTTTCTTTGCATGTTATAGGATGTGCTAACTCTGTTTTGCAGGATGACATTCTGGACAAACAAAAACAAAAAAAAACTTTTAGGATAGTCACCAAAACAAAACTAAACAACGACATTGACAAACAAAAACAAAAACTTTTAGGATAGTCACCAAAACAAAACAAAACAACGACATGAAAAACAACAACAAAACTTTTAAGATAACGACATGAAAAATAAAATCAAAACTTTAAAATAATAAATATGACATGACATTTAGGAGTGATAGTGGGTACATCTCTCCTTAAAAATAAAATTTTAGAAAAAAAATGATTGACATTAATCAGAAGTTTTCTTGAACAATTAAAAATTATTTAAGATGTAATTAACTATAGAAGCTTGCTTATATAGGAGATCCAAAAGAACCCACAATAGAAATCTCTGGTTTTCCATGATTTTCTTTATATGAAAATTCTAGGATATATTATTCTAGGATATTCTTCTATAAGGATTGTCATAAACATCCTTTTTCTACTATTAGCCCTAAATTCCTCAAATCTTTCATGGGATTTATAGGAATAAAATTAGGCTAATATTAGATGGCGACTCCTCAATATCGACATTCCACACCAATCACTTCCCATAGTCACTAAGAGTTTTTGTGGCGACTCCGCTGGGGAAGATCTTTCTTCTCATCTTTTGTCGTCATTTGTTTTCATTTTAAATTTTAAAAAATAAGCTCCCAGTTTATAAATAAGTCAATAATATTCATTTTTTTTGAAATTTCAGAAAAGTTGCAATGGATTCTCTGAATTCAATCTTTTCTTATTTTCAATACTTTGACATACCAATAGAGGAAAATCCTCCCTTTCATCAAAATGATTATGGATTATTTAGTGAAACAGAATTCATATTAGATAATGCATATCAAACTGATATACAATCTTTTCAAGAATTTTACTTACAACCTTATGAAGACTTTCTGAATTTTACAGAAAATTTTCCTCAATATATACCTGAAGAACCTAATACCCTTGAAGAAATGAAGAGACAAGCTGATAGGAAAGGAAAATAAGTTTACAATGAAGATGATGCTCTACCATCATTTATGTATGAGATTGGATCTTGTTCAAAGAATATTCATAAAACTCCTTCATTCAAAAGAAAGAAAAGGTGGAACGAAAATGATAATTTTGAAACACCCGAATTTCAACAGAATATTTTTGGAAACCCTTCCTTTTTAGAAGAAAATCCATATATTCTCATTCCTGTTGAATACACTGATAGTTCCTTTCAACTTAAAAGCTCTCCTCCGTTTCGTGCTATATATTCAGTGTTTAAAAGGTTAGCACGAAAAGATAGATGTTCACTATCTAAATTATTAAACAAAATGGGTTGTGCAGTCTCCAACACCATGAAAAGGAGAATTTTAGCGATAGAAAATTCTGACTATCAAGAAACTGACTATCAATTTCTGACTGATAAACATTGTGTTCGAGTGCCAGTAAAATTTTGTTTGGGCCCTAGAATAAAAGATTTGGTAGTCACAAATGACAAAGCTAAATATGATGAATTGATATCAGGAGCAGAAGATACAACTGCTAAAATGTCGGACTTGGTCCAAATGTTACAAAAAGCAAATTATCCTCACACAGGATACGATACACCACCTGAAAATTTTTGTCCTCTACTTAAAAATAATGTATGGAGACGAAAATCATCTGAAAGAAATTCAGATACCACCAACACTCCTACAAATAGTTCACAAGAAGAAACTTGTAAAAAACATTTTGTAAAATCATTTCAGGAAAGATTGAAGAAATTAAAAAATGATATTAAACAACTTTCAGAGCAAAGGAAGAAAAATACCTCTGATAGTTCCAATGAAAATGTTGCCAGTGTTAACATGGTAGAAACACGATCTACTTCCTTAACACGAGAATCAAATGAAGAGGAGGCAACCAATGAATTGCGAGCGGTGATACGACAACGTGATGAACAAATTAGTCGTCTTGAACAAAAAATGAAAGAATTGGTAACAACTCTGCAAAATCCACCAACGAACCCATCTCCAGCCAATGAAATCATCAGACCGGAGGCTATTCATATCCTTAAAAATAAAGAAGAACCAATAGATATTAAGGAAAGCACTCAAAAGAAAAAGAATTCTCCTCATAATGAAATTCTAGAAAAGGATATTACAAAATTAGTAGAACAAAAAATTAAAGAAACAATGGCTCAAGTGAAAGCTGGAGCATTAACTCCAAAGGATAGAGCATACCCAGAGGAATTTGATTCTGTTCAATACCCTAAAGGCTTTGTTCCTATTGTCTTTAAAATGTTTGATGGAACGAGTAATCCCCAACAACACCTAGCACATTTTAGAGCAAGTTGCTGTAATGCTGGAGGAAGTGATACTCTCCTATTTCGACAATTTGTTAACAGTCTCACCGGAGTTGCCTTTTATTGGTATGCAGAACTTCCTAATGGATCTGTCAAAACCTTTGTTGAACATAAAAGCCTTTTTATTCAACGTTTTGCAGGAGCACAACATCACACCACTGTTGGTGATTTGGTGATAGAAAAACAAAAACCGGGAGAAAGCTTAGTGGATTATATTTTACGCTGGAGAAATCTCAGCATGAAATGTGAACCACAACTACAAGAGCAACATGCTGTTGGAATATTGCTTAAAAATATCCATGGCCATATAGATTTTATGCTCAAAGGATTCACAATAAAGACATTTGAAAAACTACTCAATCAAGCTGCTAATCTCCAAGAAGAAGCAAAGCAGATGAGTGTAACAGAGAAAACTGAAAAGACAAAAACTATCAAAACATTTGAAAAGAAACCTAGAAATGTGTAGAAAAACGTAAACAAGTGATACAGATTCAACCAGAAAAAAAGAAACAACAAAGACAGAATCCTTCGACATCACAGACATCACCTCAATTACAACTTCAACAACCAATCCTAGTACCAACAGAAAAGAAAATAATGGCTGAAAGAATGAATAAAGAATATTCATTTAAAATAGAAGCAGTTAGTAAAATATTTTGTAGCCTTCTTAAAATGCCCGAATTTAAGCTACCAAAAGCTAAAAGGCCAGCATAAATTGACATGAAAGAAAATCCTAATTATTGTCCTTATCACAGAATGCTTGAGCATAAAATTGAAGACTGTTTTGTCTTCAAAGACTGGTTAGAGCGTAATTTTAAAGTCAGAAACATAATAATCCCGAAAGAATATTTGAAAGAACCTGAAAAAGGATAATTCAATATGATTTCGATAGAGAAACTCAATCCTGAAAACAAAGACAGTACTTCTGAAGAGATCTTTGCTAAATATCAAATCACAAAATTTCCCAAGAAGGAAAAGAAAAAGAAAATCAAGAAAGCGAGAAAGATCAAAAGTCTTCCAAGTATAGGGGCTGCAACTCCTTTTGTACCTTCTAGTTCATTTTCCTCTTGTACTAGGATAGTTATGTTGGGTGAAGGACAAAAAATCCTCAAACCAATAACTTTGTATGACTTCCTTTTTACCACCATGAATAATAACAATCCTAGTTTTTCTTATATTTTGTCTATTTTGGGTGATGTTTCTAAGAATAATCATTTGAATTCTAACCCTATTGACGATACTCAAATCGTATATGATCAATCTAAGGACAACCAAAATAATGAAAATACAGATGAAAAGTTTGATAACGAAAAATATGAAAATGACATTGCTACACATCAACTACAAGGAACCCTGATTTCCATAGAATTGAATTCTCGGATTCAGAAACTAAAGAGTCAAATAACCAACTTGAATAAATAATTAAAATTAATTTAAGAAGTGGAAAGATCTTACATCCTAGGACGATTCCACAAGAAAAAGAAAAACAAATAATCACACCAGACAAGATCATTCCTCCAATACATCCCCAAACCCATGAAAGAAATAAGGATATCTTCATAACAAAGTGGATTATAACATACTAGCTCATTTGAGAAAATTACCTGCAAAATTAAGCATTTATGACGCTCTCATACTTTCCAAAGAAATGAGAGAATCGTTAATAAAGGCCCTTTCAGATCCAGATATTTGCTTAACTCAACTTGCTAGTATTACCCAAAATGAAGCTTACCCATTAGAGGAATCAATGAAGATTACCTTCTCCGACAATGACTTGTTGCTTGGAACAATCGAACACAATCGTCCACTCGTATATTACGGTGAACATAAATGATACAATACTTTCAAGAGTTCTTATTGACCTGAGTGCTTCAATCAACATTGTGAATTTGAGAACTCTTGCATATTTGGACATTGATGCCTCTCAACTATCAAGGGATACGATGATGTTACGAGGATTCAATCAGCAAGGAGAACAGGCCCTTGGATCAATAACATTACTCTTAAAAATAGCTGCCTTGGCAACGACAGCAAAATTTCATATTATTGATTCAGACACCTCTTTTAATGCCTTACTTGGCGGACCATGGCTTCATGAATACAAAATGGTTCCTTCTTCAATACACCAATGTATAAAATACCTACGAAAAGGACAGGAATGTCGTATTATAGGAGATCTGCAACGTTTTCAATTCATGAAACCGGTATACATGAAGATGCAACATATTATGCTCCTATAAATAAAACAATGTCTTCGAAAGAAACAATGGTGGATGTGGAAGAAAAGAACAAAGAAAAGAAAATAAATGAAAAGAATTCTTCTTCAATTAAGACAAGAGGAACTAATTCCCGTCAAACTCATACTCGAGGACGAGGACGAGGGAAAGAAGATCCGATTGTCACAATGAAGAAACCACTGAAATTCAAAATCCACCTGGACTCTGAAGAAGAAACGACATCTGTGATTGCGAAGAAACCTCAATTCAAAATATCTTTGGAAGAAGAAGATAAACAAAGAAAATTTAAATCTATGTATGACAAAATCAATCATTATATACATTCTATGACTTTGACTCCAATCTCCACTGCTAAGATTGAGAATCTAATAGTCCAAGAAGTATATAATGATGACAAAATGCCAATTAAGTTTAGACTTGGCTCTACTTCCTCTTGTACTGAAAATGATGTAAAAATAGATGATGAAAATCTTCCATAATCAATAAAAATTCCTTTTGAGTTGTATTCTCCTTGGGCACAAAAAATTATTCGAAAAAGTTTAATTCTCAAATAATGGTTTTTAAAACAACCACATTTCATCGAAAAAATATGGAATAATAATAAATAAAATTCTAACTCCAAAGAAGGTATTGGATTTGGAACTCTAGGACCATTAGATGACACAAAATTTTGTCTGACCATCACTGAAGAATACGATTCTGAATCATTACCTGATCTTCCAATTGAAGATGCTCCTCCAGAATTGGAAGAAGAAATTAAATCGACAATTTATGAATTAAAAGAAATAAATTTAGTAACTGATGAAAGTCCAAAACCAACTTTTATTAGTTCATTTCTTAATGATGAGGAAGCAAAAGACATAACTCAACTATTGATAGAATATAAAGATTGTTTTGCTTGGACTTATGACGAGATGCCTTATTTGTCTCCAGAAGTCGCAGTCCATAAACTTGGGATAAATCAAATCACAATCCCAGTTAAACAACTCCGAGGAGAATGCGTGTTGAAATAGAGCAACAAGTCATTGCAGAAGTCAAGAAATTTATAGAAGCTGACTTCATACGAGAAGAGAATTATCCAACATGGTTAGCCAATGTGGTGCTAGTTAAAAAGAAAAATGGACAGATAAAGGTCTGTATAGACTTCAGGGACTTAAACAAAGCATGTCCAAAAGATGAATTTCCTTTACCAATTCCTGAATTAATGGTCGATATAGCATCAAAACATGCAATATTCTCATTTATGGATGGATCATCAGGATATAACAAAATAAAGATGTTTTCGGAGGATGAAGCGAATACAGCTTTCCGGACACCCAAGGAGATATATTGTTATAAGGTTATGCCATTTGGACTAAAAAATGCTAGTGCAACCTACCAAAGAGCCATGACACGGATTTTTTATGAATTAATACATAATCATGTCGAATGTTATGTCGACGATCTGGTTGTCAATAGTAAACAAAAAGATGATCATATATACGATTTGAGAATTGTCGTTGAACGACTATGAAAATACAATCTTAAAATGAATCCCTTAAAGTGCACCTTCGGTGTCACTTCAGGAAAATTTTTAGGATTTGTAGTTCGGCATCGTGGGATAGAAATTGATCCTCTCAAAATTGAAGCTATCCTGAATATGCCTTTTCCTAAAAATCTAACCCAATTGAGATCCTGTCAAGGAAAATTAGCGTATATACGACGTTTCATTTCCAATCTATCGGGTAGATGTCAACCTCTCTCTGCCCTTACTAGAAAGGATAACAAATTTGTGTGGGATGAAAAATGCCAGCACGCCTTTGAAAACATTAAACAATATCTGACAACCCCTCCTATCTTAGCAGCCCCTGTATTAGGAAGACCTCTAATCCTTTACACCGCAGCATTGGACAATTCACTTGGAGCTTTATTAGCACAAGTAAATGATGAAGGAAAAGAAAGTGCATTATACTATTTAAGTCGTTGTTTAGTTTCAACAGAAATAAAATACCCAACAATTAAGAAGCATTGTTTAGCCTTGATCTTTGTAGTTCAAAAACTAAGGCATTATATGCTTTCTCATAAGGTAACTCTTATTTCAAAAGTTAATCCATTACAATATTTAATAACATGACCAACACTTTCTGGGAGATTAGCAAGATGGGCAATGATCTTACTCCAATTTTATATAACATTTGTACCGTTACGTGCTGTCAAATAATAAATCTTGGCAGATTTCTTAGCAGCACATCCAATTCCAACTAGATCACCCCTTAATGATGATTTAACTAATGAACAAATATCAGAAATAAAAAATTCCAATGTGCAATGATGGGAACTCTACTTTGACGGAGCATCATCTGCATGGAAAGACAAAGACAAACAAACAATTATACCCGGCAAAGCCGGAGTAGGATTGATTTTCATTGCTCCAGACAAAATGATGATGCCTTTTTCCTATCATTTGATAGAACCATGCACAAATAATGAAGCCAAATATGAAGCTCTCATAACCGGTTTAGAATTAACAATATTGATGGAAATTAAAAATATCGACATCAACGGGGATTCCCAGTTGATTATTAATCAAATTGCTGGCAAATACAAAACTTTGAAGTCAAGACTCGAACAGTATTCTTGTTACACTCTGAAATTACTTCAACAAATTATTAATGTAACATTCTTCTTAATCCCGAGACGAGATAATTCTCTAGCAGATGCTCTGGCAAAACTTGCAAAAGAATTCGCATGTCCAGAAGAAGACAACATACAGATCTCTATAAAAGGACGACAAGTTCTTTCTCAAATTGATATGGATAGTTTACATAAAATCGGTGAAAATATGACAATGACAATAAATGATGAAAATGATGATTGGAGATAACCATTCATCCAATATTTACAAACTGGGAAATTACCTAAAAACATTTCTATTCCCAACCAAATCAAAAAAAGAGCATTATCATATGCTTTAATAAATGATATTCTTTACAAACGATCTTTTGATCAGATGTAGTTAAGATGTTTAAACCAAGTTGAAGCTCAAGAGATTGTTAAGGAAGTTCATTCAGGTTTATGTGGTGCACATCAATCTGGGCCCAAAATGAAAATGAAAATAAAAAGAATGGGTTATTATTGGCCATCAATGATGGCCGATTTCCTTGACATTGCAAAGAAATGCCATCAATGTCAAGTACATGGGGTAGTTTTACATCAACCTCCAAATGTCCTACACCCAACTATTGCATCATGGCCATTTGAATGTTGGGGTACCGACATAGTGGGCCCTATAGATCCTCCATCTTCCAAGGGTCATAAATTTATTTTGGCGACCATCGACTATTTTTCCAAGTGGGCGAAGCAACACCACTTAGAGAAGTTAAGGCAGAACAAGTTCTTCATTTCTTTAAAACACATATCGTTTATAGATTTGGAATTCCTCGAAGGCTCATATCAGATAAAGGATTAGCCTTAAAAAACACGAAAATGAATAATTTTATCCAAAGACACGGGATTGATTGGAGGTACTCCACAATTTATTACCCTAAGGCCAATGGATTAGCCGAAGGTTTTAATAAGACATTGGTTCAAATCTTGAAAAAGACGTTGAATAACAACCCGAGACAGTGGCATGAACGATTAATAGAAGCTTTATGGGCTTATAGAACTACATATCGAACTCCAACACAGTCTACACCATTTTCTTTGGTATATGGTTCTGAAGCCATTTTACCACTTGAAGTCCAAATTCCTTCTCTCAGAATTGCGATAGCAAACAAAATAACTGAAGAAGAAAATGCTAGACTACGACTTGAAGAACTTGAAAGTTTGGAAGGCAAACGTCTACAAGCCTAACAAAATCTGGAACCGTATCAAGCAAAAATGATACGAGCTCACGACAAATTAGTTCGCTTCATAACCTTTAGAATCGGTGAATCATTATTAGTTCTTTGAAGACCTATACTAGCTCATCGAAAGATAGGTGGTAAATTTGAACCAATATGGGAGGGCCCATATGTAATTGAAAAGACATATTCAAGAGGATCCTACTAACAGGTGGATTGTAGAGGAGAAAGAATCCTGCCTCCAATCAATGGACGTTTTCTAAAGAAATACTATGCAACATAAAAATAAAAATGAATAACAACTTATTTATAAGCTGGGACAATAAATTCTTCTTTCCAAAATCATCTTTAATTTTTTTATGACATCTGTTTCATTTTCTAAACAAATGTTTAAAAGGCTAAAATGTCATTTTGTCTTATTATTTTCAGGAAAAATGTCTGAAGACAGACTATTTTTATCGTTTCAAAATAATATGACCTTCGCCTTGGATCGTCGACACATGGACGAGGGAACCAAAATTCATTTCAACTTTGACCTGTTGCAGGTTGAATCCATATATCATGGATCGTTACATTATCTGGTGAATCATAATGAAGTTAATCTACGAACACCTTTGATAGAATTCAAACTCCGACAACCCGAAGAGTATGACTTCACAATTAGTGATAGTTCAGATGAGCAAGAATTCATGACTACTTCAGTACAAGGAGCATCTACATCGGGTAAAAAAAATATAGCAATAGGACTTACTAGATCACAAAGACGAAATCATAATAAATGACTGAAGTGTCAAAAACAATTACAAGAAAAACAAAATATGGAGGATATTGGTCAATCGAAATCACGAACTATTAATACTCCATTTGAAGAAATAAATTCTGCATTAGAAACGACAAATCTAAATCCTACAAAGAAAAATCAAGATGGGAAAGCGATTATCACTTCACCATCAGTCACACCTGCTCAGAGTTTGAAGGTATCAGATAAGAAAGTTGACATAAAGAATCACTCAAGGGAAGAGGTTTGACGAATTCACGCTATCGAATGGAGAACCTTTGAACAATATAAGCATGTGAACAAAAGGACAATAAATATTCTGGATGGTCTTAAACTGTTTACCAGGATATTTGATGAGGATGAACAAGCTGCTATCATTGATCATATTACAAAAGCCAGAAGTCAGGGTAGGGCTGGACACCTTCGAAGGAAAACCTATTCTGAACCCAATAAATGGATTCTTGGTAAGGGCAGATAAACCATCCAATATGGGTGTTGCTACAATTATTCAAGAGACAAAGAAGGAAATCTCCTCAAAATTTTGCGACACGAACAAGTAGATCCTTTACCCACTGTGATAATTCAAATTATCAGACGACTCGTCACGGGGGATCATACCTGCAGATTGTGTTCCCGATAGCTGCATCATCAACATGTATGATGAAGGAGATTGTATCCCTCCTCATATTGACAGTCATGACAATGAAAGACCCTTTTGTACGGCGTCTTTAATGAACCACTGCTCTATTGTGTTTGGGAGGGAGATACAGATTCTCGGACCTGGAGAATTTGAAGGAACATGCCGTATCCTTCTGACTCGAGGATCAGTCCTTTTATTTCAAGGAAATGGAGCAGACTTTGTAAAACACTGCATACCCAGCGTCGATAGGCCACACATATCAATCACTTTGCGATGGATGAAGCCTGACAAAAGATAGGTTGGATACCAAGCTATCCCAAAACATGAAGGAATGAAGCCTTTGGAGTTACCGTAATCCCATAAAAATGTCCGAACACCTGAAACATGTTCGACAAATAATGTTTTGGAGTGTAGGACGTTTATAGACAGTCTGTTAACATCCAAGGCTATGTTATGATATATATAAGAACTTTTGACATGTGATATATCTGTAGTTGTCGATGTGTGAAATATCAGTAACTCTTGGTATGTAAAATATCAGTAGTTTGTTGCAGCACGTTATATGATATGTACACATATATGTATCGTTAGTTTTTGCTTGCAATAATATGTACTTGTGACCTTTTTAGGGAAATAAAATGAAATGTTGGAAAAATGTTCCCCATTGTCTATGATATGTCGACAGGTCCTAAAAATAATAAAATAAATTTGAATGACGAAATGAATAACTTGTGATAACTAAACATGAGAATTATCATTCGACTTATATAGGTCAAAATCCCAGCAGATATTCCCTCCAAAAATATTAGTGAGTTCGCCACTCTCTCCGGTTATTGGATGTAAGTCCATTCCTGACACAGAAATCATGGCTTTCCTCTAACCAAATCTTGACATTGACATTTTGAGGAAAATAGAAAATGACATATTTTTTCTCTCTCCGGTTATTGGATGTAAGTCCTTTCCTGACACGGAAATCATGGCTTTCCTCTAACCCAATCTCGACATTGACATTTTGAGGAAAATAGAAAATGACATCTATTTTCTCTCTCCTGTTATTGGATGTAAGTCCTTTCCTGACACGGAAATCATGCCTTTCCTCTAACCAAATCTTGACATTGACATTTTGAGGAAAATAGAAAATGACATCTATTTTCTCTCTCCGATTATTGGCTGTAAGTCCTTTCCAGACACGGAAATCGTGGCTTTCCTCTAACAAAATATCGACATTGACATTTTGAGGAAAATATAAAATGACATCTATTTTCTCTCTCCGGTTATTGGATGTACGTCCTTTCCTGACACAGAAATCATGACTTTCCTCTAACCAAATCTTGACATTGACATTTTGAGAAAAATCGAAAATGACATCTATTTTCTCTCTCCGGTTATTGGATGTAAGTCCTTTCCTGACACGGAAATCGTGGCTTTCCTCTAACCAAATCTCGACATTGACATTTTGAGGAAAATAGAAAATGACATTTATTTTCTCTCTCCGGTTATTGGATGTAAGTCCTTTCCTGAGACGGAAATCATGGCTTTCCTTTAACCAAATCTTAACATTGACATTTTGAGGAAAATAGAAAATGACATCTATTTTCTCTCTCCGGTTATTGGATGTAACTCCTTTCCTGATACGGAAATCGTGGCTTTCCTCTAACCAAATCTCGACATTGATATTTTGAGGAAAATAGAAAATGACATTTATTTTCTCTCTCCAGTTATTGGTGTAAGTCCTTTCCTAACACTGAAATCGTGTCTTTCCACTAACCAAATCTTGACATTGACATTTTGAGGAAAATAGAAAATGACATCTATTTTCTCTCTCCGGTTATTGGATGTAAGTCCTTTCCTGAAACGGAAATCACGGCTTTCCTCTAACCAAATATCGACATTGACATTTCAAGAAATGGAATATGACATCCATTTTCTCTCTCCAGTTATTGGATGTAAGTCCTTTCCTTACACCAAAATCACGGCTTTCCTATAAATAAATATCGACATTGACATGTCGAGAAATGGAATATGACATCCATTTTCTCTCCGGTTATTTGATGTAAGTCCTTTCCTGACACGAAAATCACGGCTTTCCTATAACCAAATATCGACATTGACATTTCGAGAAATGGAATATGACATCCATTTTCTCTCTCCGGTTATTGGATGTAAGTCATTTCCTGACACGTACATCACAGCATTCCTCTAACTAAATATCGACATTGACATTTCGGGAAGTGGAATATGACATCCATTTTCTCTCTCCGGTTATTGGATGTTAGTCCTTTCCTGACACGGAAATCACGGCTTTCCTCTAACCAAATATTGACATGGACATTTCAAGAAATGGAATATGACATCCATTTTCTCTCTCAGTTATTGGATGTAAGTCCTTTCCTGACAAGGAAATCACGACTTTCCTCTATCCAAATATCGACATTGACATTTCAAGAAATGAATTCTGACATCCATTTTCTCTCTCCGGTTATTGGATATAAGTCCTTTCCTGACAAGGAAATCACGGATTTCCTCTAACCAAATATCGACATTGACATTTCGAGAAATGGAAAATGACATCCATTTTCTCTCTCTGGCTATTAAATATAAGTCCTTTCTTGACACTGAAATCACAGCTTTCCTCTAACCAAATATCGACATTGACATTTTGGAAAAATGGAAAATGACATCCATTTTCTCTCTCCAGTTATTGGATGTAAGTCATTTCCTGACACGCAAAATCATGGCTTTCCTCTAACCAAATCTTAACATTGACATTTTGAGGTAAATAGTAAATGACATCTATTTTCTCTCTCCGGTTATTGGATGTAAGTCCTTTCCTGACACGGAAATCATGGATTTCCTCTAACCAAATCTTGACATTGATATTTTGAGAAAAATAGAAAATGACATCTATTTTCTCTCTCCGGTTATTGGATGTAAGTCCTTTCCGTACACGGAAATCATGGCTTTCCTCTAACCAAATCTTGACATTGACATTTTGAGGAAAATAAAAAATGACATCTATTTTCTCTCTCCGGTTATTGGATGCAAGTCCTTTCCTGACACGAAAATCATGGCTTTCATCTAACCAAATCTTGACATTGACATTTTGAGGAAAATAGAAAATGACATCTATTTTCTCTCTCCGGTTATTCGATGTAAGTCCTTGCCTGACACGGAAATCATGGTTGTCCTCTAACCAAATCTTGACATTGCCATTTTGAGGAAAATAGAAAATGACATCTATTTTCTCTCTCCGGTTATTGGATGTAAGTCCTTTCCTGACACATAAATCATGGCTTTCCTCTAACCAAATCTTGACATTGACATTTTGAGGAAAATAGAAAATGACATCTATTTTCTCTCTCCGGTTATTGGATGTATAGTCCTTTCCTAACACGAAAATCATGGCTTTCCTCTAACTAAATCTTGACTTTGACATTTTGAGGAAAATAGAAAATGACATCTATTTTCTCTCTCTGGTTAATGGATTAAGTCCTTTCCTGACGTGGAAATCATGGCATTCCTCTAACAAAATCTTGACATTGACATTTTGATAAAAATAGAAAATGACGTCTATTTTCTCTCTCCAACTATGGGATATAAGTCCTTTCTTAACACGGAAATCATGGCATTCCTTTTACAAAATAGCAACAATGATATTTTGAAAAATGGAATATGACATCCATTTTCTCTCCCGGTAAATTCTTTTTCAGACACGAGAAGAATATTCCTTCTAAGAACAGACGAATAAGACATCTGACATCCTCTAGGAGCAGTATGATACCATTGGGTCAAAGGGTTGACTTATGGGATCAACAGGTTTGTTCATTGGGTCTAGTTTGGTCATTTTGATCAAAGTTGACTTTTTAGGTCAAAAGGGTGACCTATGGGGTCAACAGGGTTGGTCATTGAGTCTGGTTTAAACATTTTGACCAAAGTTGACTTTTTAGGTCAAAACGTTGACCTATGGGGTCAATCGAGGTTGGTCATTGGGTGCAGTTTGACCATTTTGACCAAAGTTGACTTTTTAGGTCAAAAGGTTGACCTATGGGGTCAACGAGGTTAGTCATTAGGTCCGGTTTGACCATTTTGACCAAAGTTGACTTTTTAGGTCAAAAGGGTGACCTATGGGGTCAACAGGGTTGGTCATTGGATGCAGTTTGACCATTTTGACCAAAGTTGACTTTTTATGTCAAAAGGTTGACATATGGGGTCAACAGGGTTGGACATTGGGTCTGGTTTGACCTTTCTGACCAAAGTTGACTTTTTAAGTCAAAAGGGTGACCCATGGGGTCAATAGAGTTGGCCATTGGGTCTGGTTTGACCATTTTGACCAAAGTTGACTTTTTAGGTCAAAAGGGTGACCTATGGGTCAACGGGGTCAGTCATTGGGTCCGATTCGACCATTTTGACCAAAATTGACTTTTTAGATCAAAAGGGTGACCTATGGGGTCAATCAGGGTTAGTCATTAGGTCGCAGTTTAACCATTTTGACCAAAGTTGACTTTTTAGGTCGAAAAGGGTGACCTATGGGGTCAATGGGGTCAGTCATTAGGTCCGGTTTGACCATTTTGACCAAAGTTGACTTTTAGGTCAAAAAGGTGACTCTATGGGTCAACAGGGTTGGTCATCGGGGTCCGGTTCGACTATTTTGACTAAAGTTGACTTTTTAGGTCAAAAGGCTGACCTATGGGGTCAACAGGGTTGGTCATTGGGTCTGGTTTTACCATTTTGACCAAAGTTGACTTTTTAGGTCAAAAGGGTGACCCATGGGGTCAACAGGGTTTGGTCTTTGGGTCTGGTTTGACCATTTTGACCAAAGTTGACTTTTTAGGTCAAAAGATTTTGACTCATTATAAAAATTAGGTGTACAAAAGGGCCCCTAATATGTGTAGAATAATATATAAGTATTCTGCACATATTGGCGTTGATCGAAGTGGTCTAAGAGATGTCTCATAACAATCAGAAAAAGAGTGTAAAGAACGTTGACATATCCTAAGTTCAATCACTAATTCTAACGCTAGGCTGGGAGGATACCGGCTCTCACTACGGAGCTCCCACTCACCCTTCACGCGAAGGCTAACCTTCGACTTTAGTTACCAATCTTAGGACCAAATTGGGGATCTTAGTCTATCACTGTGAAACCTCCAATTTGAAGCCCATCAAAATACATTTCCCTATTTATTTGCACTCAATCCTCATGAACTACGCAATTCATTCACAGACATTGAATGTGGTTCTACTTTGTTAAGAATTACACCTCCCCTTTTGGGTCAATGCAATTACAACAAATTTTAACACTACAACAGGCCTTTATTGTAATGTAAATGAAGTGCAAGTAAAAACCATTACATTTATAATTAAAACATCTTTTAGCAAGCATCTCATTATCCTAATCATGAATCCTACTCATTGCAAAAGAAAAGTAGAATGAGAACAATGACATAATCTTCTTATGCTACTATTTCCAAAGAAGAAGAAAGACTAAGAGAAAGACATCGCAAAGCACAAAGAAAACATAACGAAAAACTTCATTTCAAAGCAAATCCACAAAATAAGTGTTTACAAAACCTTAAGAAGATGAAGAACACAATTCTTAGCTTTTTTTTCCCTTGAAAGAAAGATGTATCTCCCACACAAAGTCTCCCATCGATCCATGCAATGCTAGAACATTCCCTTACATATTCTCTCAAAATCCCATCTCCAATCTCTTCAAAAAGGTAGAAATCTACATTTATAGTCCTATTCTCAAATCTCTAATCATTCTCTACCTTTTTCTAACTTCTACTCCCCTCTTTTTGGCTTCAAAATTGGTTTAAAATAGTGTAGGGATGAATTTCCTAAGAGGTGCATGAAGAAACATTCCAAAAAGCGTCCAAATTCAATGTATTTGTCTAATAACCGCTCCTGGTGCTGCCGGCACCGTACTTGGGCGCTGCCGGCGCCCAAAAATCATGGTCGCGGGTTCCTGGCGCCGCCGAAGCCCTATTCTGTACAGCTCCACCATTTTGCTCCGTTTAGCTCCGTTTTAGCTCCGATTCACCCTATTTCAGTTGCGTTGCGTTCCTAACTGATAGCCCTACAAAATAAGCATAAAAATAACCTTTCTTTAAAGTGTAATCTCATTCAAACATATGTAAGAAGTATAAAAGATATTAAGCATAGAAAGACTTATCGAAAGATGTTAGGCCAAAATTTGCTTTCTTGCTCGTTTTTGCTCCATGTTGCACCGTTTTTGCTTCTTTCTCTCTAATCACTATTTCTTGTACCTAAAACCAAAAACATACAAAATAACTTCTTTTAAAGTGTAATATCATAAAAAATGAGTAAAATTATATAACAAAAAGCGTATATATTTTACGCGTGTCATGCGACAATTAAAAAAAAGGATTTTTTTTAATTTAGGTACCATTTTGAAAAGGTTTTCAAAGCACCTCTTCGGGAGAATGTGAGTAGCTACCTATTAGCGACAATTTCAATTCAAATTACTCTTATATGGATGCATCTCATGGAAGATACATTGAATCAGGACACAATTTGAAGAGATACGAAGACTCTTTTTTATAAAGTATAAAAATAGGACTTGAAAATTAGAAAAAAGTTTGTTGTTGAAGGGTGTGATTAATGTTTAAAAGTGAGGTTTATGTTAGAGAGTTGTTGTAGAACACACCTCTCCACTTCACCAACTTTACTTCATTTTATATAGTTTGTATTAGGAGTAGAATTGAGATTTGGAGTCTACTGAGTTGGACGACATGTATTGTAAGGGAAAGCAAAGTTTTCAAAAGGACTTTAGAAGTTTTGTGGGGATGATTTACAGGAAAAGTTTTCAAAAGGACTTTAGAAGTTTTGTGGGGATGGTTTACAGATAAGTCTTTATCTTTGGATTACATTTGGTTTTGGATTAAGACTTCTTGTGTTATCACTATGATTTCTAATTTTAAACCAGTTGTGATTGTATTTTCTCCATGAATTCTAAGCAGCTTTCTTTATCTTTATCTATAAAGTGATGAAATAATTAAGTTTTGGAAGTATGTTGTGTGAAGTATAAGATTTCAATGTTGGAAGAAGTTATGATGATTTAAAACCTTGTGCTTTATTTATTTATTGATTTGGCCAATTAAAATGTTAAAACATGTTGAGAGAACATTTAAGATCCAACGATGTATTGTCTCAGTCAACAATTGAAAAGAATCACATGAGATTGTATGAGAGAGAATGTAATCCATAAAGATGACCGCAAATAAACGTGGAGATATACTTTGATGGATGTAGAATTAGAGGATTTTAGAGTGATAGACTAAAGCCCCCAATTCAGTTTATTGTTTTATGTTTTGATACAAGATGTTAGGCCTAAGTGGAGGTAATCGAGGAAACTATAGAGTAAGAGCTAGTATCTTTCCTTCCTAACTTGTCTTCAAGAATTTTAGAACAGTGGAGGTAATCGAGGAAACTATAGAGTAAGAGCTAGTATCTTTCCTTCCTAACTCGTCTTCAAGATTTATAGAACAGTAAATTAACATATGTTCTTTATAGCATCTCTAGTAAGGGTAAAGAATAATATTTCTCCTATTTGGCATAACACATATTTAGATACTTCCATAACAAATATTTTCCAAAACCTGTTACTGATTCATAAAAAGGATAATGATATTTCATTTGCATAATTTTTCATCTTACAAAAGTTTAATTAAAGTAGTTTCTTACTTTCATTTCAAATTTAATAAAGTTTAATTAAGAACTTTGGGTGATTTATCACAACAATTTCTTGCTAAATATTTTCCACCATCGAAGACTGCAAAGCTTAGAAATGATATTACATCTTTTTGCCAGTTTGAAGGGGAATCTATTTATGAAGCTTGGGAAAGTTTTGAATATCTCCTAAGAAAGTGTCCACATTATTCAATACCAAATTGGTTAATAATTCAAACTTTTTATAATTGATTGGTTGGATCTCTTAGATATATTATCAATGCTGCTGTTGGTGGTTCATTGATGTTTAAAAAGTTTAATGATGCTTATGCTTTAATTGAAGAAATGGCTATAAATAATTGTCAATTGCCTTTTAAGAGGGTAAATTCTAAAAAGTTAGCCAGTATTCATGAACCTGATGCTTTTGCTATGCCAACAAATCAAGTTGTTGCAATTTTAAGGAAGATAGACCAATTTGGATGAATTATTCTCAACCAATCCAAATGATTGAAGAAAATTCATAAGGCCAAATAGTAGATTCTCAATCATCTTTACAAACTTTGACTACCATAAACAAGTCAAATAACCCATATTCCAATTATTATAACCTAGGTTGGAAGAACCATCCAAACTTTAACTGGAATACCAATAATCAGAGTGGTAGTACTCAACAATGGGGGAATAATCAAGCAAACCCATTGGAAAATTGGAAAAAAACAAGGGAATAATAATTATAGATTTACATATCCTCCTGGTTCTAACAGTGTTTTACAAACTAAGGAGAAGAAGTTATCTATAGAAGAAGTGGTGTTACAAATTGGAAATCAATTGCAAAGTCAAGGAGCTACAACTAAAATATTGAGAATCAATTGAGACAGATAGATAATTCATTAAGTAATACATCCCAAGGAACACTTCCTAGTAATACTGAGATAAATCCAAGAGAAAAAATAAAGAGCAAGTAAAAGCTATTCAATTAAGAAGTGGAAGAGAGTTGGAAGGTAGAGTTCAAAAAGAGATTGAAGTAGAGAAAGAAGAGATTGAAGAACTAAAAGAGGACGCTCAAAAAGGTTTGGAAAGACCTATTTCTCTACCTAAAATTGATTTAGAAAAACCTCCACCACCATTTTCTCAGAGACTTCGACAACAGAAGTTGGATAAGCAATTTTCAAAGTTCTTGAAGATTTTTAAGAAACTTACAATTAATATTCCATTTGTTGAAGCCTTAGAACAAATGCCAAGCTATGTGAAGTTTATGAAGGATATTCTAAAGGAAAAGGAATTTTGAAGATAACGAGACTGTTGCACTTGGTGAATAATGCAGTGCAATATTTCAGAAGAAGCTTCCTAAAAAGCTTAAAGATCCTAGTAGCTTCCAAATTCCATGTTAAATCAGAGAAAGATTTTATGGAAAAGCCTTATGTGATTTGGGTGCAAGCATTAACCTTATGCCATTATCTATATTTAAAAGGCTGAGATTAGAAGAAATAACTCCTACTACTATAACTCTGTAGTTAGCAGATTATTCGATCACAGATCCTAAAGGAGTTTTAGAAGTTGTTTTAGTAAAGATGGATCAATTTATCTTTCTTGTTGATTTCATTATGCTTGATATGAAAGAAGATAAATAAATATTTACTATTATGGGGAGACCATTCCTAGCTACAGGAAGAGCAATGATAGATGTGCAAAAAGGGGAATTAACTATGCATATCAATGATCAAACTGTTTCATTTAATATTTCAAAATCAATGAAATATCCTGTCATAGGTAAAGACGATGAATGCCTCAGGATGGATGTTGTAAAATATTTGAGTTAATGCCATTTCAAATTAAATTATGAAGAAAATTTTGAAAGTGAACAGTTGGAACACGAGCAAGAAGAGAAAACACAATATTCAAATGATCTTATTGAGGAATTCTTAACTTATATTCAAGAAAGTTTTGAAGTTTTGGACATGTTGAAGAAAGATGAATCTTTTTGTCCATTAATTGAAAAACCTCCTGAACATGAATTGACGTTACTTCCTGAACATTTAAAATATGCCTTTTTAGGTGGTTCCTCAACTTTGCTTGTCCTAATTTCCCCAAAATAAACTACAGAAGAAGAAGAGAGTTTACTTTAAATTCTAAAGAAATATAAGAAAGCCTTTAGATGGACCATAGCTGATATTAAAGAAACCAGTCCTTCAATTTGTATGCACAGAATCCTTATAGAGGAAAGTTGCAAACCCAAGGCTGATCTTCAAAGAAGATTAAATCCTATTATGAAAGAAGTTATTAAGAGAGAAATTCTAAAGTGGTTGGATACTGGAATTATTTACTTTGTTTCAGATAGTGCATGGGTTAGTCCTATTCACTGTGTTCTTAAGAAAAAAAGGAGTAACTGTAACTGTTAATGAGAAGAATGAATTAATACCAACAAGTTAAGTACATGATGACGAATATGCATTGTTTATAGAAAATTATATCTTGCCACCAGAAAAGATCATTTTCCACTTCCCCTTCTTGATTAAATGTTGGATAGATTTGCTGGGCATAAATACGTTTATTTTTTGGATGGATATGTTGGTTATCACGAAATACAAATTGCTCCAGAGGATTAAGAGAAAAGAATGTTTACCAATCCTTATGGTACATTTTCTTTTAGAAGAATGCCATTTGGTTTATCTAATGCCCCTGCTACAATTCAAAGATGTGTTATGGCAATTTTCTGTGATTTAATTGAAAAAGGAATTGAAGTCTTTATGGACAATTTTTCAGTGTTTAGAATTTCATTTGAATCATGTTTAGAACATTTATCCAAGGTTCTTAAACGCTGCGAAGAAACAAATCTAGTCCTTAATTGAGAAAAATGTCAATTTATGGTAGCAGGAGGAATTGTTTTGGAACATCAAATTTCAGAGAAGGGTATAGAAGTAGACCCTGTAAAAATTCAAGTGATCACTAATTTTCTTTACCCAAATGTAAGGTAGATTAGGAATTTTTTGGGACATGTTGGATTCTACAAATGTTATATTAAAGACTGTTAAAAAATTACTAAGCTTCTATATCAGTTATTGGAAAAAGATGTCATTTCATATTTTAATGAAGGCTGCATAAAAGCTTTTGAATTATTGAAAGAAAAATTAATCACTGCACCCGTTATTGTTTCACCAAATTGGGAAAAACCTTTTGAATTAATGTGTGATTCTAGTGATTATGCAATTGGAGCTGTTGTAGGACAAATACATGATAAAATGTTCAAAGTGATCTACTATGCTAATAAAACTCTGAATGAAGCACAAATCATTTGTACCACAACTGAGAAAGTGTTACTAGCGAAAGTATATGCTTTTGATAAATTCAGATCATATTTGATTGGAAGTAAATGTGTGGTGCATACTAATCATTCTGTTATTATATTTAATGAAAAAGAATGATGCTAAACCAAGACTGATAAGATGAATTCTTTTTTTATAAAAATTTAACTTTGAGATAGTAGATAGATCATCTCTCAAGGCTTGATAATGAAAAATCTCCTTTTTCTGATGAAGAATTTAATGAACATTTTCTGATGAAAAAATACTCACTACTAATGAGTGGCGTGTTCAATGGTATGCAAACATTGTGAACTTTATTTTTAGTGACATATTACCCTATGGTATGACATACCATCAGGGGAAGAAATATTTATCTGAAGGTAGGATTTATTTTTGGGATGACCCATTTTTATATAAACAAGGAAAGGATCTGATTATGCCTTTAGAAGAAACTAATGAAATTATTCAAAATGTCAGCGTGTAGGCAATATTTCTAGAAGGAATGAGTTTCCCTTCAATTATATATTGGAAGTTGAAATATTTAACATTTGCGGATTAGATTTAATTGGACCATTTATACCATCTTTTGGAAATTTATATATATTGATGACAGTAGACTATCTTTCTAAATGGATAGAAATTGTTGTTTTGCCTCAATGTGTTGCTCGAAGTATTGCAAAGTTTTTAAGAAAGATTATATTTTGTAGATTTGGAATGCGAAGAGTAATCATAACTGATGGGGTAAATCATATTAAAAATGAAATTATTGAGAAATTAGTAAGGAAATATCATATCATCCATAAAATTGTTACTTCTTATCATCTTCAAACAAGTGGTTTGGTTGAATTATACAATCTTGAAATTAAAAGAATTTTGGAAAAATCTGTTAATCCAAACAAAAAGGATTAGTTAATCAAACTGGATTTTGCTTTGTGGGCTTATACGACTGCTTACAGGACTCTTATAGGAATGTCTCCTTATAGACTAATTTTTGGGAAAAATTGTCATGTACTAGTTAAAATTGAGCATAAAGCATATTTGGCTATTAAAGAGTTCAATTATTATTTGCAGGATACTAGTGAGAAAAGATTATTGCAATTAAAAGAGCTTGAAGAGATAAGAAATGAATCATATGAAAGTGCTAAGATATATACATAAAAGATGAAGACGTGGCATGATCGTAGGATTTTGAATAAAAATATTGAATCAGGAAACAAGTTTTGCTATATAATGCCATATTGAGATTATTTGCTATAAAACTTAAGTTCAGGTGGATGGGCCCATTTATGGTAGTAAAAGTTTATCTTTATGGAGCTGTGGATATTAAAGATCCTAAAACTGAAAATATTTAACGAAAATAGTCATAGACTAAAACCTTATTTCTCAGTTGAACAACTTAAACTTGATGAGAATTTGATGTTGGGTCACTGTCGGCTGAATAAATTTGAGGTTGAAATTTTTGAAAAGTTTAAAATATTGTTTTATAAAAAAATAAAATTTTGATTTAATTTAATATACATGGGTTTTTGAAAATAATATTTTGATTTTTTTAAAAAGAAAAAATCAAACCGATCTCATATAAGTAATAGTTTAAATAATCGAAGCATTTCACCACAAGACATGTATCTGTCAGGCGTATTTTATATTTTAAATTTAATTTAAATATATATATATATATAATTTAGAAAGTAGCATTCGATTTTGAAAATAATTTTAAGTTTGAAAATTTTAAGATATGAAATCAAACTGATCTCACATCCCAAATAGTTTATATAAACGAGCACCGCACCACAAACCGTGTATCTATCCCTAAGGATAGACACGGCGCTTGATGGTGGGGCTCGATTAAATAAACTAGAAGATTTGTGACATCCGTTTGGTACGCGAACCAATTTTATAAGCCGACAAATTCCCCGCTTAATATGGAAGCATTAGACGAGGTTTATATTACCGGGTTCTTAAAATTCCTTATAAGGGCAAGCCCACATAGTTAATTACATCTTAAGTGACGGGAATCACCTAAGAAAAGCTGTCGATAATAATCAATAATTCGCTCTCAAGAATTTCAAAGTTTAAGTTTTCAAAGGATTGAATTTTGGAATTTCAATAGGGAATAGATCAAATTTGGAACATTTTGTTTTGGGAATTCAAAGGAAGAAAAGTAGGAGAAATTACAGATTCGAAGCAAACTTCGGTAATTTCCCGACTATCCTATTATTTGGCTTGGATTTAGGAAAGTCCTAATGTTTGTTTAATGTTTTGATCTTGCCAATTTTAATTAATTAAGACTTATATTAGTATGATAAAATCATACAAATAGCCTCGAAGATGTGAGGGTTTATGTCGTATCGGACGACTACCTCGGAATCCTAAAACCAGTTAGGGCTTAATTTGCAATGCAAGCGCTTTAACAAAAGGTTGAGGATTTATGTTGCACTAAGGCAAACTACCTCGAAGTCCTATGGCTTAGTTATTTAATTCTAAGAAAGTTTTGTTGAAGTAGACTCGAGTTTTCTTGATGACGATGGCCGTCTTGCCCACCATGCTCCGAGCTCCTTGTTGTTGCGAGAGGTTTAGTTATAGAAGTCATAAATCGAGGAGATGAGAAAAGTGTTTTGGTTTAGAGAAAATCTTAATTTCTAAGTGTTTTTATGTTTTATTTAAAACAAATCTTAAAGTTGATTATAACAACACCGGTTAAGATCCCACGGTTCCATCCTTCCGGCATCGTTATTTTTATCGGATTCACTTAGTCCAGATGAATTTGCTAAACTCAACTGAATGAGTTCCACACTTTCATTTAGACCGTGGGAAATCTCGTTAGCAACACGTAGGTTACATCATCCGAGGTATTCCCGCTCATCCAACAAGACGCTTTAATTTAGTTATAATTTTAGTTTTGTGTTCTGTTCGTGATTAAATTTTGAGTTGTTTTATATTTTGAAATGTTGTGGCGGTGAATTTTATCTTCCAATGACTTTTAATTTAGTTTTGGTTTCAGTTTTAGGGACTATCCTAAAGGTGTGGGTTTTCAAGCAACAGTTGTTTATCATGCAAGAAAAGTAAGTGCGATGCGATTAAATAAATTGCAATAAGGTAAATTGCAAGGAAGTAAATTGCAATAAAATAAAAGCGTATCTGGAGGGTCTTCCCGTCATCCCAAGCTGCACTTAAACACAATTTAGAAAATTTAAGCAAGTTCATAGGTAAAGCTAAGGGAAGGGTTATGGTTTTCTACCAAATTCCTAATCCTATAGCTAGTCATTTCCTATGACGTCTAGGTTCTTGTGTTTTGGTTTGAGGACGATTTTCTTCATCAAAGAACAATTAAGTTCAATTGTTCTTATAAACATCCTATCATATTGAGAAAGTGTTTAAGATGAATCTTAAACATCTTTTCAATACTTCTAGGATTATTTTAAGTCCAAATGGATTTAATCAATCAGGTGAGGTAATCGTCCGAGAATTCAAGTTTTGTTGTTACCTTGCTCAGTGAACTAGGACATTTGAGTATCCTATAAGTGAAGTAACATTTCACTTAACACACCATTTAGGAGTTATAATGATAAGAGCTTTTGAGGGCAAATTGATGTTCGAATGGTTTGTGATTTAATATAATTTCGAGTTGACGGGTTTAAATTTGGAATAGTGTTCAAGTTGCTTCATATTTATTTTTGAATTTCTTTATGTCTTAGGAGATGTTATTTTTAATTTAATTTAACTTTAATTTAATTTAATTTAATCTGGTTTAATTTTAATTTTAATTTAATTTTGTTTAATTTTAACTTGATTCCATTATTTAATTTAATTCAATTTTAGTTTGATTTGATATGATTTAATTTAATTTAATTTGATTTAATTTAATTTTATTTAATTTCGTTTAATTTAATTTGATTTAATTTAACTTAATTTAATTTTAATTTAATTTAAATTTTAATTTAATTTTATTTTTTAATTTTAATTTAATTTAATTTAATTTGATTTTAATTTAATTTTAATTTAATTTGATGTTAATTTATTTAATCTAATATGTTTTAATTTAATTTTATTTAATTAATTTAATTTAATTTTAATTAAATTTAATTAAATTTAATTCAATTTAATTTAATTTGTTCAATTTAATTTAATTTAGATTAATTTAATTTGTTTGATTTAATTTAATTTAATCTTTAATTTAATTTTTTTTTAATTTTAATTTAATTGAAAATTTTAAAAAAAAGTTTAATAATTTAACTTTAATTTAATTTAATGGTTAAGTCCTTGAACATTTTAAAACTTAAATTTAAATTATCATTTTAATTGGGGATTAAATATTATTGAGATGATTAATTTAGGGATCCTTAGATTAAAGAACAAATCTCTTCTTAATAATATCCCTATTTAATAATTCCAACTTTATTATTCTTCCAAATTTAGTCAATTATTTAATTAAGGTTTATTTTAATTATTTTTAAATTGTTTAATAGGTTTCTATCCCTTAATTATTTAAATTTCAATCATCCAAATCAGATTAAGATCAAATATTTTACTTTTTAATTTTATTAAACCTAAAGTTTTAATTAAGGGTTAAAATTTTAATTACCATTTCGCTCTTCAAGCTTAATAATTTCATAACTCACTAAATTGAGCTTAAATAAACTTGAAATTTTTATGTGAATTCACTCATATGCCAATAAGGACATGAGAGGAGAAAATGTGATTTTTACGTATTTAATTTATTTATGTAATTATTTTTGGTAGAAAATAGGGATTTCCGAGGAAAATTTAATAATATGACCAAGGGAAAGTTTACTGTCCTTAAGAAAATTATGGGACATTCCTAATGACCGAGAGGACCACTTGGACCAATTTTGGTGATTTTTTGAATTATATTATTTTTATTATAATTATTTTAAGTTTTGGAGTAGTAATTAATTTAAAAAAAAAATAAAGGTTGAAAAATAAATTTTATATTTTTCAAAAATCTCTCTGATTTCAAGGAAATCAGAGAATCAATTTTTACAACTTTCTGATTTTTCTTTGATTTATTAGAATTATTTTAGTGGAAATGCTAAACAATTCATTTTTTTTAATTTTAAAATTACCTTAGGGCTTTAAAATTTAATATCTCATCAAATAGACCTAAGAAAAATATGGGGTTTGTTCCTAAGTGATTAGAATTCAAAATATGACATTTTAGTGAATTTTATTATTTTTGTGATTTTTTATTTTTTTAATTATTAAAATATTAAAATAATACAAAAAATCAACTTTTTTAGAAAATTGAAATTTTAATTTTCTTAAACTCCCCTGATATCAGAGAGGCTCCAAAACTAATTTGGTGAATTTTTGAAAAGTATTTTGAAAGTTATGAATTTTTAAAGTTCAAATTGACTAAATGGCTTAATCAACCCATTTAGTAGGGCTAACCAAGTCCAATTGACTTCAAATTTTTATGGTGGGTTCCTCTGATCCTAAAGGTTAGTGGAGAATGGATTTCAAGTCAATTTGATGTATGGTTAACTCTAGTTAATTAGGGACCTATTTTGGGTGTTTAAGCCAATTAGGGTTATTTTAAATGAACTAATTCAAAACCTATTTTTCCTAGGGTCCTCTGATCATAAGAAACATCACCAAATTTTTCTAGAATTTATTTCACAACATGCTAATTATTAGATTTAAAATACTCAAAACATGCAAGAATTTTTTCCTAGGGTCCTATGGCTTTGTTATTTAATTCTAAGAATGGTTTTGCTGAAGTAGACTCAGGTTTTGCTGATGACGATGGTCGTGCTACCCACCATGCTCTAAGCTCCTTGTTGTTGCAGAGGTTTAGTTATAGAAGTCATAAATCAAGAGATGAGAAAAGTGTTTTGGTTTAGAGAAAATTTTAATTTCCAAGTGTTTTTTTTTTAAATTTTATTTAAAACAAATCTTAAAGTTGATTATAACGACACCGGTTAAGATCCCACGGTTCCATCCTTCCGGCATCGTTATTTTTATCGAATTCACTTAGTCCAGATGAATTTGCTAAACTCAACTAAATGAGTTCCACACTTTCATTTAGACCGTGGGAAATCCCGTTAGCAACACGTAGGTTACATCATCCAAGGTATTCCCGATCATCCAACAAGACGTCTTAATTTAGTTGTAATTGCAGTTTTGTGTTCTGTTTGTGATTAAATTTTGAGTGGTTTTATATTTTGAAATGTTGCAGCGGTGAATTTTATCTTGTAATGACTTTTAATTTAGTTTTGGTTTCAGTTTTAGGGGCTATCCTAAAGGTGTGGGTTTTCATGCAACAATTGTTTATCATGCAAGAAAAGTAAAGTGCATTTGCAATAAAGTAAATTGCAAGAAAGTAAATTGCAATAAAATAAAAGCGTACCTGGAGGGTCTTCCCGTCATCCCGAGCTGCACTTAAACACAATTTAGAATATTTAAGCAAGTTCCTAGGTAAAGCTAAGGGAAGGGTTATGGTTTTCTACCAAGTTCCTAATCCTATAGCTAATCATTTCCTATGACGTCTAGGTTCTTGTGTTTTGGTTTGAGGACGATTTTCTTCATCAAAGAACAATTAAGTTCAATTGTTCTTACAAATATCCTATCATAGTGAGGAAGTGCTTAAGAAGAATCTTAAACATCTTTTTAATATTGCTAGAATTGTTTTAAGTCGAAATGAATTTAATTATACAAATAAATTAATCGTCCGAGAATTCAAGTTTTGTTATCTTGCTTAAGGAACTAGGCCATTTGAATATCCTATAAGTGAAGTATCATTTCATTTAATTTTCTGTTTAGAAGTTATGACAACAAAAGCTTTCAAGGGCAAATTGATGTTCAAATGGTTTGTGATTTAATTTAATTTCAGTTAACGGGTTTAAATTTGGAATAGTGTTCAAGTTGCTTTACATTTATTTTTAAATTCTTTATGTCTTAGGTGATGTTATTTTTAATTTAATTTAACTTTAATTTAATTTAATTTGGTTTAGTTTTAATTTTAATTTAATTTAATTTCATTTGATTTTAATTTGATTCTGTTATTTAATTTAATTTTATTCAATTTAACTTGATTTGATATGATTTAATTTAATTTAATTTGATTTAATTTAATTTAATTTAATTTAATTTGATTTAATATGATTTAATTTAATTTAATTTGATTTAATTTAATTTTAATTTGTTTTAATTTAATTTTATTTAATTCAATTTAATTTAAATTTTAATTTAATTTCATTTTAATTTTAATTTAATTGAAATTTTAAAAGGGTTTAATTTAAATAATTTAACTTTAATTTAATTTAATGATTAAGTCTTTTAGCATTTTAAATCTTAAATTTGGATTATCATTTTAATTAGGAATTAAATATTATTGAGATGATTAATTTAGGGATTCTTAAATTAAAGAACAAATCTCTTCCTAATAATATTCCTATTTTAATAATTCCAATTTTATTATTCTTCCAAATTTAATCAATTATTTAATGAAGGTTTATTTCAATTATTTTCAAATTGTTTGGTAGGTTTCTACTCTTTAATTAATTAAATTTCAATCATCCAAATCATATTAGGATCAGATATTTTACTCTCTAATTTTATTAAGCCTAAAGTTTTAATTAAAGGTTAAAATTTTAATTACCATTTTGCCCTCCAAGCTTAATAATTCCATAACTCACTAAATTGAGCTTAAATGAACTTGAAATTTTTATGTGACTTCACTCATATGTCAATAAAGACATGAGAGGAGAAAATGTGATTTTTCTGTATTTAATTTATTTATGTAATTATTTTTGGTAGAAAATAGAGATTTCCAAGAAAAATTAATAATATGACCAAGGGAAAGTTTCTGTTCTTAAGAAAATTATGGGACATTTCTAATGACCAGAGGACCACTTGGACCAATTTTGGTGATTTTTTGAAATATATTCTTTTTATTATAATTAATTTGAGTTTTGAAGTATTAATTAATTTAAAAATAAAATAAAGGTTGAAAAATAAATTTTATATTTTTTAAAAATCTCTCGATATCAAGGAAATCAGAGAATCAATTTTAACAATTTTCTGATTTTTCTTTGATTTATTAGAATTATTTTAGTGGAAATGCTAAAAAATACATTTTTTTAATTTTAAAATTACCTTAGGGCTTTAAAATTTAATATCTCATCAAATAGACCTAAGAAAAATATGGTGTTTGTTCCTAAGTGATTAAAATTCAAAATGTGACATTTTGGTGAATTTTATTATTTTTGTGATTTTTATTATTTTTTAATTATTAAAATATTAAAATAATACAAAAAATCAACTTTTTTAGAAAATTACAATTTTATTTTTCTTAAATTCCCCTTATATCAGAGAGGCTCCAAAACCTATTTGGTGAATTTTTGAAAAGTATTTTGAAAGTTATGAATTTTTAAAGTTTAAATTGGCTAAATTGGTTAATCAACCCATTCAGTAGGGCTAACCAAGTCCAATTGACTTCAAATTTTTATGGTGGGTTCCTCTGATCCTAAAGGTCAGTGGAGAATTGATTTTAAGTCAATTTGATGTATGACTAGCTCTAATTAATTAAGGACCTATTTTGGGTGTTTAGGCCAATTAGGGTTACTCCAAGTGAATTAATTCAAAACCTATTTTTTCTAGGGTCCTCAGGTCATAAGAAACATCACCAAATTTTTCAAGAATTTATTTCACAACATGCTAATTATTGGAATTAAAATACTCAAAACAGCAACATGAATTTGAAAAATTAATAACTTCTCATAGGCATGGCCTCTGACTTTGGAAAATTCAGGGAATGTTCCCAAATTCAGAGGCTTCAAAAGCCCTAAGGTCTCATGCCATGGTGAATTTCCTATATGCATGGAGAATTAAAACAATGCAGATCGTAAATAAATTATTAAAAATAAAATACTTGATGAAATTAAATGATTTCTTTTCCACATTATTCTCCTCTGTTCACTGAGCAAGAGGGTATTTTTATTTTATTTTTCTGATTTTTCTACACAAAGTTATGCATTTTTGAAGTTTAGGGAATTAAATAAATCAAAAAATACCCTAATTTCCTACTTATCCACGTGGTGCCACGCCATCCTCGGCAGCTTCGAACGCACACGCGTCGTCTTCTGATTCGGCGCGGCCATCAAACTCAGTGCTCCGGGGGCCCGCTGTATCGTTCCGTCTCCTCATCCGGCGCGATCCTGGCCGTCCGTCCGCGCGTGTATGGAATGAACGGCATCCGTTCATCGTCCCCAGCCGTTCTCGCCGAGAGTCATCCACACTAAAACCACTAAGAACTCACTCATTTCTCAACGGATTTTCATGTTCTTGTGCTTCATGGATTCGTCTTGAAGAGACGAATACATCTATACGGTGATCATGCATTGAAATTGAGGCATTTGAAATGGAGAATCTCCGGAAGCTCGGGATAAAGAGTTAGCTCATACCTTTGCTCGGAGAAGTGTGGCTTCGATCCGAGGGTTGTGACACCTTCGGCGGGTCCAACGAAGCTCCGGATGAAGTCCTTTGGCCCGGTGAATTGTCCAGGTATGATTTCGACCAAGCCCGATCACAAAGCTTGGAGTACGGAACGGATGGGTGGCTTGGAGAGGGGGCTTTTGCTGGTGGACTTCTTCCCTTGGTCGCAGTGAAGGTGTAGGACCAATCAATTTGAGAATTGATCCACTGTGGAGAAGTGTCCTAGTTTTGGGTGGAGTTTTGGGTGAGAAATTGGGCTCTGTTGATGGGGATTAGGGCAAATATTCACTGGGGATCAACTGCTCTAAGTATGGAGAGTGGTCTGGAGCAATTTTGGCAGGGTTTCGGTAAGGTCGCAGTTCGGCACCTCTCATGGCCGAGAGGAGGTGAGGTTTAAATAGGAGAGAGTGGAGGGCCTCCCGGGGGGGTTTAAGGCTTGGGATCAGTCGCTTAGGTCGAGGGAAGAACGACCATGATGGCCATTGGGCATGGGGCGGCTCGGCGAAGTGGGAATTCCAAACTTTGGCTCACATGGGTTCTCTCGGCACGGTGGTTTCCGGCGGCTGTGGTGGCTGGCCGGCCAGGGTCAAGTCCTTGTTGTCATCAGGAGGGTCAGGGGTTGGTAATGGTGCAAGCAATGGGGAGTGGCCATGTGTTGAAAGCTTTATTCAAAATGGAATGGAGAAGGGGCTCTTTTAGGCTCAATTTGGTCATCTTATGGGTTTGGGTTGGGTGCACCTTTCCAAGCTCCAATTTGGGCTGAGGGAGGTCGGTGAGTCCGCTAGATTAGCGAGGGAGAAGTCATCTATCCAAGCATGTTTAAGTTTAAACAGAGTTTAGGGGAAGCATGAAAAGGTTTAATCACCTTTAAGAGAATCCTTAAAGAGGCTCCTCCTCTTGCCATTTATGGGATGGTCACATGTCAAACTTCTCATGGCTTTATATGGGGCTTAAGGATGGCTTCATGGCTTTATTTGGGCTTGGGTATGGCTTAGTTAATTTCATTGGAATGGATTTTAGGAATTTTGGCATTTTGATGGGAATTTGGATAGAGCCTAATTTGGAATGATTTAATCATAGGTTTCAAACTTTAGGGAATGATTTTATCAAGTGGATGATGAGAAGGAATTGTCTTGTGGGCTTTGGAGGAATTTTTGGGCTTTTGGGTTTGGTGGAAGTGGGCTTTTTAAAAGGCTTCGATAGGTGGGCGTTTATATTTCAAAATGGACTTTTGGATGAAGAATTTTGTGAAAAACCATGCCAAATAAATTTTGGGTTTAGTTTAGGGATGTTTCATGAATGGTTTGGAATCAATTTGGTGTGATTTGGAGTAGAATTGGTTTGAATTTGGGTTTTTTGGTAAAGGGGCCAAAGTGGGCCAAATTGGGCTAACTTGGGCCAATGTTGGGCTAGGGTTGAAATTAATGTAAAATTAATGTTGAAAAGTGTTCATGGGAGTGTTTGAAAGAGGTTTTGGCTTTCGTTGGGTTTAGATTTTGGGTTTTGGGCTTATTTGGGTTAGGTTTGGGTTTAGGTCAAAATTGGGCCTTTTAGCTTTGGGTTGAATTTGAGTGGGGTTTGGGTCCAAATTTTGGGCAAATCATGTTAGTGTTTTGTTTGTGGGGATGTTAGGGAAGGTTTAGAAAAGATTCGGGGTTAATTGGAGTTGATTTGGGTTAGTTTGGATTAGGTTTGGGTCATGGGTCCAAATTGGGCTTTAAGGCCAAAAGTGAAATTGGGTTCAAATGTCAATCAAATTGGAATTGGATTTGGTCTAGATTGGTGTTGGGAATGTTGAATTGAAGTTTAGAATTGAATTGGACCAGAATTTGGGTCAATTGGGTAGGTTTGGCTTGACATTGGGTTCACTTAGGGTTAAAATGGGTCAAATTGGGGGTTTTAACAAAATTGGGATAAATTAATAAAATTAGCCTATGGTGTAGTTAAACAAAATGAAATTGGAAATATTTAGGATTTTCTGGAATTTTCTGGAAATTTTCTGAATTTTTGGATTTTTGGGTCAAGAGGGGTATTTTGGGTATTTGGAGGGTATTGGGAGGTATTTTTGGAATTTTTGATATTTTTGGCTATGGATGGTCAATTTGAGTGATGTGGAAATTTTCAAGGTTAATTTTGGGGAATTTTGGGTGATTTGGGATTTTTGAAAAATTTGGGTGATTTCGAGGGCTTTGGGTAAATTTGGCGGGTGTAGAGTACGGGGGTCGAAAATTGAAAATTTGGAAAATTGAAGATTGGGTGAATGTAAGTGGAATGAAATCATTTTGGTTGAGCCATGAAGCCATATCAAGCCCACATGAGCCATGAAGGGACTCATTTGAGGCATCCATCTATGTTGTTCCTAACCTCTTGCGCGAGGGCTTAGGGGTTAAGGACCATCCATGTGAATCACCTACATGAGTCAGGAGGTCAAGTTAGGTATGGGTGTGGTTTTAGGAGGTATGTGAAAGTGTAGTGTGTGTGTGTAAGTCAGCCCTTCACCAGACCAGGCCACCCAGGGCAGTCCTAAGGCCAAAGAGTCCTATAAGAACTCATCCTTTAAACTTCCACATTTGATTTCAACCCTCTAGCTGATTTAGGGTCTATAGTCAAGTTTGTGGTGTTTGCAGGGAGTTAAGAAGTGGTTTGAATTTCTAAGTGGTGGGTCCCAATTCTAATCCTCTAGGATAGTCAAAGGAAAATCCTCAGGCTAGATCCTAAGTATTATTGAGAGAGAGAAGACCTCATCGAAAATGAGGTCGACAAATGGACCCTCGATAGGTGTGGTGAGTGACGGAGCACACCGCGCGTATTGGTGTTGACCGAAGCGATCAAAAAAACCAACACAAAAGTCCAAGTGACAAACTTAGGACGGAGCGAGAAGAGTTTCACTTGGGGAGTGTCGAGTATATCTACGAGACTCGGAGATTCACGAACTCTCGTTCGGGGAAAGGAAAAGGAGGTGAATGCCAAATCACATGACACAGGGGAATTTCAATTTAGATTTTATTTTGTTTCAATTTAAGTTTTAATGTGTGAGCTTAGATTTTAGTTTGAGTTTCAATTTAGATTGAAGTTTTGTCAAGATTAATTTGAAGGGATTTGATTTGAAATGAAAAAAATGGAATTTTGTGGTTTTATATGTAACATATTCAACCTCGAAAGAAAATTGAATTGATTGGATTGAATCATTGCAATGAGGAGAGATCTCAGAGCAATGTAGTATTGGATGTAAAATCCTTAACCTCAAGAGTTTGATTTTGATGTATTTCATTGCAATAGGGAAAGAATCCTAAGGCAATGCAATCTTAGATGTAAAATCCTTAACCCCAAAAGTTTGATTTTGATGTATTTCATTGCGATAGGGAAAGAATCCTAAAGCAATGCAGTCTCGGATGTAAAATCCTCAACCCCAAGAATTTGATTTTGATGTATTTCATTGCGATAGGGAAAGAATCCTAATACTGATGCGAGTCTCGGACGTAAAATCCTCGACCCAAGAATTTGATTTTGATGTATTTCATTGCGATAGGGAAAGAATCCTTAAGCGATGCGGTCTCGGATGTAAAATCCTCGACCCCAAGAATTTGATTTTGATATATTTCATTCGTTATAGGGAAAGAATCCTAAAGCGATACGGTCTCGGATGTAAAATCCTCGACCCAAGAATTTGATTTTTATGTATTTCATTGCGATAGGGAAAGAATCCTAAAGCAATGCGATCTCGGACGTAAAATCCTCGACCCCAAGAATTTGATTTTGATGTATTTCATTGCGATAGGGAAAGAATCCTAAAGCAATGCGATCTCGGATGTAAAATCCTCGACTCCAAAAATTTGATTTTGATGTATTTCATTGCGATAGGGAAAGAATCCTAAGGCGAGTGCGGTCTCGGATGTAAAATCCTCGACCCCAAGAATTTGATTTTGATGTATTTCATTGTGATAGGGAAAGAATCCTAGAGAAATGCGGTCTCGGATGTAAAAGCCTCGACCCAAAAGTTTGAATTTGATGTATTTCATTGCGATAGGGAAAGAATCCTAAAGCAATGCAGTCTCAGATGTAAAATCCTCAACTCCAAAAATTTGAATTTTGATGTATTTCATTGCGATAGGGAAAGAATCCTAAGGCAATGCAGTCTCGGATGTAAAATCCTCAACCCCAAGAATTTGATTTTGCAAAGATTTGCAGTGTGGGATTTTGGTGTTTCGAGAATTTCATGAAAGTTGTAAGAGATTTTGTGGAAAGAAACAAATTAGGAGGGAATATGTAGATGCTACATATCCCATTCAAAAGAGTTGATCGTAAGTTGTTGGTTTGGATTGGATACAATTCCTCGCCATCGGATTTGATCACGTGTCGATGGAATCGAACCGCTTTCATCCCGGACGAGGAGAGAGTAGAACGGATTGGATTTCGGATTTGGAAGATTGAATTTGAAATTAGATTAAGATTTGATTTGAAACTTGGAAAGACTGAATTTGAAATTTGATTGAGATTTGATTTGAGATCTGGAAAGATTGAATTTGAAATTTGATTGAGATTTGATTTGAAATTTGGAAAGATTGAATTTGAAGTTTGTGTTCATTTTGTTTGTCTTTAACGATTCAAATTTATTTTATCATTCATTTAATGTTCATGTGAATTTGGTGTTCATCATTTTTTAGATTTTTAAGGAAAGTTTTCTTTTATTCTTTTTTGTTTCTTTTCTGTTCTTTGTTCGAAGTTCATTTAACTTTAATGGCGTTTCCTAGTCAACTTGCACAAAAGAGGTGAAGGCCAAAAATGTGACTTGGTCACTTTCATTCCAATCATGTTGAAGATACATCATACAACTCGATGCGGAATACATCTCATACAATCCATATAGACTCGAAAACGGACTATGTATGATCTTTGTTGATCCATCCAAAAAGGTATACGTCGGAAATCCATGTTTGAATAGTGAGGTACATGGTCGATAATATCACCTTCCAAGCCATCCTTGGCAAGGATGTCGTATGGATGTACGTTGGAGGTGTGATATTTTCCATGTAACTCGCGACTCGTAAGGCGGAGGCTCTCTAGCTCCGGGTACGGCTGGAAGTGGTAAGGTGCTTTCTGTCATCCATCCTTCGAAAGTAAGCGAGATCCGCTTCACGGGTACTCCCGGTATGCAATGTTTAGCGACATACGCTCCATTGCCCTTCGGTATCATAACGGAACCTATCGATAATGGTATTTTCATCGGCCCTCGAAACTCACACGGGCTTGCTATCCGGAGGTCGGATCCGAACATGATATTACACTCGTTTAGAAAAGAAGCGTGCGAAAGGTCGACAAAGTCGTGGTGATCTATGTACGGGGTATGCGATCACCCTTCTTGTAAATGTTAATGATGCAAGCTGTTGGGTATGCAATCTGCGGCGAGTACCCTCCATGTTATCATTATTTTTACCATCCTTTTGATGACTAATGGCATTGGATCCACTGGCCATGATGGAGTATCCACGGTGGGTTTCCCTTCCGTTTTCGCGAAGTTGTAGCGACATCCACATTATATTGTAATTCTCCCTTTCCCAGGCATCCATCTCCGGGGTTCCGAGTAAGTGTTTTCTCTTAGGTGGCCCACCCGGCCCATTCTTTTCAAATCCCAGATGCAGTCCACGATTTGTTGTTGTTCGTATTCTGAGAACACGTCTGTATGTAGCTCAAGGCCTTCTAGTATATTGATCCTCCTGCCTCTGATTCTCTCGAAGTATTCGAAAGTCTTCTTCTCGACATTCTGCATTCTTTCTAGCTCGTGATACGGAATAATCTGTAAATGGTGAGGCCTGGTGACGTATTGTGGGATATATGGCTCAATCCCTTCACGTTCTCCTGCATACCTCGGCTCCTCGGGGATGGTGTCCGTCGGGACATCCTCCGGGGTTGCTTCTGCAACAAGGTTATGCATCACTGGTGACTTTATCTGGTGGCGTTGTAGCCTTCCTTCTTCTGAACTTCTTGAGATTTCCCTGATCTCTTCTGTTATCCTAGAAGCTGGCCTCCTTCCTTCAGGTACCTGGTGAACTGGCGTCCTTGAAGTATATGCACTGGCAGTAGCAATTGCCTCTTCGCGCAGGTTCGCTGCTAGTTTAGTTAACATCTTGCGGATATGGTGATTTTTATTTCTTCGCTGAGTTGCTGTGAGAGTTGCTCTTCGTACTTCCTGAGTTTCTGTGGGCGCGGCGCTGACAAGCCTGCCCTCTGCTGTAGTGACTACAGACTTGATTCTCTTGTCTTCTTCAGTGCTTGTTTTCCTTTTCTTGTTCTTTGGATTGGTGGCTTGGGCCACCCACTTTCATTCTTGTCTGTCGGGCGGTTCCTCTCGATCGGCCGGGACCCGGTCATTTTCCTCGTATTGCAGAGCTCGCGGTGCGAGTCGAGTCGATCTCGATTAGCGCTCCATCTTTCACCCTCTTTTCGTCGAGTGCGAGGCTTACGCCATTTCTAAAGTTCGGGACCAACCGTCCGTTCGACATTTCCTACGAAAAGACAAGGAAAAGGATCGGGGGTGTATCTTAAGAACAAGAACAATAAGAAAATGTTTATTAAAGACAATTTTTTTCTTTTATTATTTTTTGTATTTTTAAATTTAACAGGAATGAAGTGGGATAAGATCATGAAAGAGATTTTGATATGGAAGAGAAAACAAGGAAAACTTTATTATCATGATTTTACTATTTTAGCACATTTCTTATTATTTTTGGGTTCGGACCCAGTCATAAGTAATTACTTCGCCCGTGCTTCTAGGGATGAAGAATTCATTCCTTCGAAACATCAGGTGGCGTAATACTTCTTCAAGTATCGTCCGTTAATCGGAAGCATATGTCTTTCTCCTTGGCAATTCACAAGCTGGTAGGAGCCTCCTGAGGATACTGCTTCAACCACAAACGGCCCTTCCTAAGTGGGTTAAAATTTTCCTCCTATCTTGCGGTGTGCAAGAATAGGTCTTTTGAGAACGAGAACTAAGTCACCAACTTTGAAGGTTCTTGGGCAGACCAATCTGTCATGGTCTTGAACCATCTTAGCTTGGTATAGTTCTAAATTCTGCTGCGCTGCAAGTCTTTTCCCTTCCAGGCTTTCTAATTCCTCTAGTCGTAATTTGGCATTCTCTTCTATCGTGATTTTGTTTGCAAGCTGCGATTCGAGTGAAGGAAGGCTGGAGCTCTAAGGGTAACACTTGCCTCGGACCCATACACCGAGTGTAAGGTGTAGCTTGAGTAGGAGTTACGAAGGTTGTCCGGTGGGCCCATAAGGCTTCTAATAACTTCTCGTGCCAATTTCTCTTATTATAGTCCAAAGTTTTCTTTAAGATTTGAACGAGAGTTTTATTAAAAGCCTCGAGCAGAGCCGTTTGCTCTTGGGTAGTAAATTGTTGAATAACGCCGGTCGATTCAGTGTCTCCTAACAAAATTATTGATTTGTGTGCTTCCGAATGCTTGACCCATTATACGAGATGATCTGCGTGGCACTCCGAAACAGTAGACAACTTGGTTCTTGAAAAACTGTAGCACGTGGTGTGCTTTCACTTCTCTAAGTGGAACTGCCTCTGCCCACTTGGAAAAGTAATCTGTAGCCGCAAGAGTTAAACGATGTCCTTTTGAAGACGGCGGTTCTATTGGACCCACTATATCTGTGCCCCAACATTCAAATGGCCACGACGCAATTGTCGGATGCAGCACATTTGGAGGTTGGTGTAGAACCACTCCGTGCACTTGGCATTGGTGACAGCTCTTGGCGATTTTCATGCGGTCGGTCATCATCGAGGGCCGATAGTACCCTAGTATTTTAATTTTCATTTTCATCTTCGGACCCGGCGGTGAGCGCCACGGAGTCCTGAATGCACCTCTTTAACAATTTCACGGGCCTCGGACCCGCTTAGGCACCTTAGCCACATTTGATCGAAAGACCTTACGTATAACGTTTTGTTTATTAATGCGTAGGACGAGTTCATTTCTTGTTCGATGGGCTAGCGACCTATCATCCGGTAGTTTTCTTGTTTGCGGGTAGTACTATTAATGGTTGTCGCCGATCTTACGTGTTTTACATCACTCATTGCAAGCTGATTCTTCTTCTTTTTCGATTTGTGTATTGTGTCATGTCGAGTCTGTGATAGGACTGACGTCCACTGAGCCGACACTTCCACCGATTCATCTTGCAAGCGAGGCAAATTCTTTTACGAGGCGAGCTAACGCATCTGCTAAAGCATTTTCTTTTACGGGAATTTTGTAGATTGTCACATTCGGAATGCGTTCCAACGATTGTATGGCATACTTGGAAGTATTGCTTGAGTCTCGGTTTTAAAATTACGTGCTTGTCCAGCGATCTGTTGAATGATTAACTGCGAATCCCCGTAGATGTTGATGTCCGTTATCCCCATTTGAATAGTTAATTCCAGTCCCATTATGAGGGCTTCGTATTACGCTTCGTTGTTTGTACACGGCTCGTTAAGTGGTAGGAGTATCTTAACATCCCCGCTCCGGTGTTATAAAGATTAGTCCGATTCTGCCTTACAAGGCACTTATCACTTGCGATTCTTCGTCTTTGTGTGCTTGAAGATGCTCCGTCGAAATATAATTCCCAACGTCGATCATCGGGGTCTTCTAGGCTCATTATTTGTTCATCCGGCAAATCATCATTGAGAGGAGATTCTGCCGGCAAAGGGTGTCTTTGCGAGGAAATCTGCTAAGACTTGTCCCTTTACGGCACGAAGAGGCACGAAAGTTATATCGAATTGCAATAATATCATTGACCATCCGGCAAGTCTGCGGAAAGCGTTGGACGAGTCATCGAAGTATTGCAAAGGATTAAATTTCGAGATTAGGTTGACCTTATGAGAAAGCATGTAGTGCTCGAGCTCTTGAGCGGCGAAGATCGAGGCCAAACAATGCTTTTCAATTGCGGGATACCTTATTTCCGTCGGAAGTAAACGACGGCTTAGGTAGTAAAGAGCATTTTCTTCACCCTCATCATTGACACAGGCTAACGGGGCTCCGAGAGAAGTCGTCTAAAGCCGCGGTATAAAGTATCGGCGGTGTACACGAGGCCGGGGCTGCTAAGACGGGAGGTGTCATTAAATATTGCTTAATGTCCTCGAAGGCCTTCGGCATTTCTCTTCCAAAATAAATTTGGCGTCCTTTTTAACTAGTGCCGAGAAAGGTCGACACCTACGACAAGTTTGAGATAAAGCGTCGAAGCTATGCCGGCTTCCCTTGAAAAGATCGTAGTTGCTTTAAGGTTTTGGGAGGCGGCATTTCTAAGATAGCTTTAATCTTTTCCGGGTCGATTTCAATTCCACGGTGTCGGACAACGAATCTAAGAATTTCTGGAGGTGACGCAGAAGGCGCATTTTAAGGGATTCATCTTAAGGTTAAATTGTCTTAATCGTTCGAAAACAATTCTCAAATCATATAGGTGGTGGTCCTTTACTTTGCTTTTGATGACCAAATCGTCCACGTAGCATTCGACTTGATTGTGGATGAGATCATCAAAAATTCTTGTCATCGCTCTCTGGTATGTTGCTCCTGCGTTCTTCAGTCCGAATGGCATCACTATGTAGCAATATACTCCGATCGGCGTTACGAATGCTCGTAAGTTTTTCATCTTACGGAGCCATTTTTATGCGGTTGTATCACGAAGATCCATCCATGAATGAGAATATTTCATGTGTCGAAGCAATGTCGATCATTAATTGCAGGATCGGTAGAGGGAATTCATCCTTTGGACATGCCTTGTTTAAATCTACGAAATCCACACAAATTCCGATCGACCATTCTTCTTCCTAGCGGTACCACATTGGCTAACCAAGTCGGGTATTATTCTTCGCGGACAAATTTAGCGTCTATTAGCTTTTTAACTTCGGCTATGACTTGTTGTTCGATTTCTAGACGCATTCTTACGGGACCTTGTCGGCGGGATAGAAGTAGGATCCACTCCTAGCTTATGGTGCGACCTGCGGAGCTAAACACGGCATCTCATCGTAGCTCCAAGCAAAACGGTCTTTAAACTCCATTAATAACTTGATTATTCCTTCGGAGTCTTCTTTATTGAGTAAGGAGCTAACAAAGGTAGGTCTAGGCTCTTCGTTAGTACCTAAGTTAACTTCCGTTAACTCATCGTTGTAGATTTAATCTCTTCTTCGAATTACGGTGGAGCGTCTCCAATTTTGTAAATCTTCGAGTTCTTCCGTAGTTTCCATGCGGTTTCCATTAGACTCGCAAGTGACAACCAAGCAAAATTCGGTATCGTCAGTCGATCCTACTTGTGCCGAATCCGAGACCATGCTTTGAATTGGGTGGATGGCTGGAGTTATTCCGTAAATTTTCAAAATGTTGTGATTGACCTTTTGTCCATTGTCGAGGTAAAAAACCACGGCGAATTAAATTTTGAACACGGGTAGAGTACCACTCGAAAAGGTAATTCCATTAATTCGATGAAGTGACATCTTCAAGTTGTACATTATTTTCGGTTTTGGAGGAAGGAGCACCACGGTAGAATTTGATTGGTTTTGCACCACCGCTACGTACCTCTTTGACCACCATACCCTCGATCTTATTAGAATGGATCGGGGTCAGGGTCATAGTATGTACATAGTGGTTAATCCTCTCGTACATCGATTTATATTCTTCATTCTTTTCATCTTCGAGTGGGATCTGAATTGCGGCTTCTTCCGAGCTTATTCTCGCTGCTTCTTGCTTGATTTCTTTTTCTTCTTCGAAGCTGTCTTCCCGATCGACATTGATGGCTAGTTTCCTCCGTCCAGCTCGTCCTAACGTCTCTGCCACGACCTCGTCCCCGGCCTCGACCTCGGATGCGAGTTGTGGAGAAACTTTCACCATCTCGCCGTAAGGGAGTGGTGAGTGAGCTGTTGGACTAGAACTTCGGAGTTCTTCGTCGTCCCGAACTTCCTTTGCTTCATTCGTTATGGTATCTCCGGAGAAGATTGTTTTCTTCGGAGGTGCATAATAAGTCGCATCTTCACGGATTCCAATTTCATGTACGGAGAATGGTTGTAAGTCACCTTTGATGCACTGTTCCCCTCCATCGTAGTATTTGATGCAGCGATGTAGAGATGATAGTACCATCCGGTTTTCATGTATCCATGGTCGGCCCGATAGAGCGTTGAACGACGTTTCGAATCAAATATGTGAAATTTTGCGGTTGTCTTTGCTAAGTCACCGGTCTTCATTAGCGGTGTTATTGAGCCGAGGGCTCTTTCTCCTTTACGGTTGAATCCTCTTAATAACATTTTGTCCGCTTCGAGCTCGCGAGCATCAATTTCCAAGTATGCTTAGCGTTCGAAGATTCATTATATTGATTGATGCTCCTGGATCCACCAATACTGCGGAGAGTGTAAACTTCCCGATTGTAAGCCGAAATGTAAAACGGTCGGTTATGGTCCGTGCATCCCAAGTAGTAGGTCATTTTCCGTGAAGGTAACACCTGTTGTTCCTTTAACGAGCAAACCTCATCTAAGGAATCTCCGGTCATTTGAGCTAAGCAAATTTCGGATCAAGTAAGGCCTTGATCGAGCTTCTCTCATCTCCTTTGATAAGATGAGAGCGTCGTAGATGCTCAGTTTGGTCGGTAGTTTCCTAAGATGGGCTAGCACGTTGTAGTCCACTTTATTTCCATGTGTCTCGGTTTCTTCTCGAATGGGTATTTCTTCTGCCGGGGTTGGTTCTTCCTGAACAAACACTTGCTTTCCTTTGTCCTTTGGACCCATTCTCGGAGGTAGAACTCTTCCACTTCTTAAGTTGACTTGTGTAATTTCTCCTGAATCTAGTATTGAGTTTGCTGGTGTTTCCTCCTGAATTGGAATGACAGGTTCTTCTAGATTAGCTTCAGAGTCTGAAGGTTGTAACTCTATTGTGACTGGAGCTCCTCGAAACTCACAAATAGATTCGTTTCTTGTTGAACTCTCATAGCCTCCCTGGTGGATGTCTTCTTTGTCATTGTGACCGTCGAGATTGTGTATGATTTGAGAATTGTCATTTGTATCGAAATCGATGTCCAGATTTCGCTAGTTACGTAATCGTTAGAAACAGTCAAAACGTAGCCAACTCTATAACCCTTATCATTATAAGATCCCACCGGAGTGGGCAGATAATCATACAGAGTCAGAGGTTCGAGGGATTTCTCCCCCGAATCGGAAACAACTATCCTAGGATAAGCAGCCCCTAGTCTAGCCTTACGAGCCTTGATCTTCTCTTCTTCATCAATTTTCTTCTTCTCTTCAATTGTCTCTTGTTGAAGTGGTTCTTTTATCGCAAGTGATAGTGTCGACTTAACAGGTTTCGAACTCTGAATTGAGGCTCGCACTGAAGCGGTTTGGATGTGATCCAAAATCTTTTCGAAGACTTTGTCAAGCGGTAGCCCATCCATCATCAGTCGCATAGGGGTCTATCGGCACAATGGGATCCGTCGAGATAACATTAACGAAACCTCCTTTCTGGGGTTCCTTCATGTACTCCTTCGGGATCGTTATATTCCCTTTCCGAAGATTGTCGTTGAGCCAACTTTTGAAGGTAATACAATCTTCTATCTTGTGTCCAAGCATCCGGTGGTAAGGGCAAAAGTTGGGATCACCTTTCTTGTCGACTTCTTCTGGTCTCTTAGGCTCTAGCAGTTGGAAATCTGGAGTCTTCATCAGACTGCGGAACATTTTTGGCACTGCCTCATTCTTGAACGGATATTCTCTACTCAGAAGCTCCCTTAACGTATGTTGCAGACGAGGCGGTTGTTCATACTGTAGAGATGACTGATAGCTGGGTCGGGGTTGCTGGTAATTCTGTTGAGGTTGCTGCGGCCGTTCTGACGATATTAGTATCGGTTGCTTACCTTTATCGACTGCTGCGACAATCCCAGACTTCTTTTCAAAAGTCTTCACGGGCTTCTGTTTGTCTGTTTTGTCGGTAAAACTTAATTGCTTCGCCTCCTCTTGTATGCTCCCGGCCTTGCTTAACAACTTCTCGAAAGTCTTAATAGTGAATCCCTTGAGGAGAAGTGCTATCGGGCCGTGAATGCTCTTAAGTAAAGAGCCGACTGCATGCTGTTCTTGTAGTTGTGGCTCACACTTCATACTTAGATTTCTCCATCGAAGTATGTAATCCACCAAGGTTTCGTTCGACTACGCTTCTCACCACTAAATAACCTATAGTGATGTGGTCTTGAGCTCCAGCAAATCGCTTGTTGAAGAGGTTCTCTAGTTCTGAATATGTCTTCAACGAACCGTTCGGTAATTCTGCATACCAATCAAAGGCGATCCCTGACAGGCTGCTAACAAATTGTCTAAAGAGTAAGGCATCACTTCCGCCGGCATTACAACAACTGGCACGAAAGTGTGCAACATGTTGCCGAGGGTTTCTGATCCCATCGAAGATCTTGAACGAGAGGTGGTACGAAGCCTTTCGGATATTGGACGGCGTCGAATTCTTCGAGGTAAGGTCTACCGTCCGAATGGATGTCCCGCTCTTTGATTGTGCCAAGGCTTCTCGCACTTTCTTGTTCCACCAAGTTCTTGATATCTTTTTCCGGAATCATGCTTTGTGTTGCATCCTTTTTTAACTGATCATCCCCGTTGACGGACGTAATCTCATTTCCTTCGTCTACAGTGTGAATGACTTCTGGGGGTGTTTCTCTTAGGGCTACAGCCATCTCTTCCATCCTTTTTGCCATTTGGGCGATCGTATCATCTTTCTCTTGAAGCTGCCTCCTCATTACTTTCGGCTCCTCTCTTTCTGCGACTGCTGGAGCACCTTGTGAAGCTGACGAAGCTCGTGTTTCAACCCTGTTAATTTCTGCATACTCATCATCCATGAACTCTGACGAATCAATCTCATCTCCGAATTTCTCTTCTCTTTCCCTTGCTAATCGCCGAATATCAGTTCTTAGCTTTTCCATAGCATCTTCTAGTGGTCTTTTCTGTACATCCTTGCAGTTGTCATGTGATAACTGTCGGGTTTCCTTCTCATGAGTCCCCTTTACTGCGGTAGTGCTTTCTTCGGACTCATGTCTCCAGATGAGACTTTCCTTCTCAGGTTGTTGTTTTAATCTTAATTGTCTGGTAGTGGGACACCATACCATCCTTCTAGCTGCGAAGGTACGGAGCCGGATGGTACGTCGACCAAATCTTTGGAAGGTGGTATCCTCCCTAATTTGTAGTCCTGAAACAACGACGGGCGGACTAGCTTTCATTCTTTTATTCGGCTTCTCTACGGCGATAGCGAGTTCTACTCGCGGCCCAGAAGGGACTTGGGCGGCACCCGCCCTATCCTTCTTAAAATTTCGATACGGGGCATTTTTCCTTCTTTGCCAACTTTTACATCAAGGTTTGCGGTCGAGCAAATGGCGTAATTCTAGCCCTTTTCTTATGGCTATCGTTGTAATATACGGGCTGAGGCAATGCGGCAGCAATCTTGCGAACATTTTCTTCATCTTCTGCGGTGGAGAGGGGATGGAATCAACTTCCTCCCAAAAGTGGTATGTATTCAGGCAGTGGTGTATACTCGGGCAGTTCTAGGATTTCCTCCAGGAAAGCAACTTCGGCGGCTACGGCTTCTCTAGCAATCCTTCTACTTCTGTTCCTTCTCTGAGTCCGTGTCAGCGATGGAATTCTCGAGTTGGACTCGATTTCAAAAACAGAAGGTTTCACAGGAAGGTCTGTACCCTCCACGGTAACAGGTTCACCATAGTTCTGAATTTCCTTCCCCTTTAGTTTGGCGGGAGCCGGAGTTGGTGCGAGAGACAACTAGACCGGTGGGGGTAGCAACAACGGTCATGCACGTGGACAGCAGTACTCCTCTAAGTTGGAATCTTTTGCAGAGGAGAGAATTCGTGAGTTGACTTGAGGTTAAACTCAATCAACGGCTTCTCAGTTTCTGGTACTTTGCTTGTGAGTGAAAATAGAGTGACGTCGGGGATTTTGATGTCGGTGTCCCCGAATCCTTGTCCGAATCGAATAATTCCACTATCAGGCAGTTCGTCCTTGAACACGGTCAGGTCAAGTCCGTTGACGAATGAGAAGATTAGTTTTGGGGCTTCCATTTATGCAGGGCAGATTCCAAGTGTTAGTCCCTGAATCGTGCTTCTTCTTGTCGCACAAGAAAGAGTCTGAACACATTTCTGTTTATCTTAGTGTATTTGTGGTATTAAAGGAAAATTGTCTTTTTTTTTTTGAAAAGATTTGTTCATTATGAAGGAGAATTATTAAAAGAAGGAGAGTTGTAGGAAGAGTAAAAGGAATTGATTAGGAACTTGAAAAGGAAGAGAAAGTCTTGCAGAAACTTCTCGACCCGCAAGACCTCTCCTAAACTAATACCTATTGGGGGTCCACCCCACCTCAGAAATGAGGTAAAAGGATCTCGGAACCTCTCTGTTTAGGGGTGTCTAAACAGTGGCTCCTAAATCCAAGAGAATGTTGGCTATTCTTGTTCAAGGTAGAAATGAACATAGTATTCCAACGAAAAGAAGGGTAGTTTGATCCACTAGGAACATGGATACACTACCGATTTTTGAAAGCAGAATTGTCTTATTAAAATGGAGAGAGGAATTATCCCCAGCGGAGTCGCCAGAAATTGTCGGCATATTTTTAGGTTGTGTGTTTTGAAAAAGGGATCGCCTAAAGAAATTGTCGACGAATTTTTAATTTAATTTAAATAAATAATTTGAAAAGTCGTATTTGATTTTTGAGAATGATTTTAAATTTGAAAATTTTAAGATATGAAATCAAACCGATCTCACATCCCAAATAGTTTATATAAACGAGCACCGCATCACAAACCGCGTATCTACCCCGAAGAATAAACACACTGCTTGATGATAGGGCTCGATTAAATAAACTAAAAGGTATGTGACATCCGTTTGGTCTGCGAACTAATTTTATAAGCCGACAAATTCCCCTGCTTAATATGAAAGCATTAAACGAGGTTTATATTACACAGGTTCTTAAAATTCCCTATAAGGGCAAGCCCACTATAGTTAATTACATCTTAAGTGACGGGAATCACCTAAGAAAACTCTCAATAATAATCGATAATTCTGCTCTTAAGAATTTGAAGTTTAAGTTTTCAAAGGATTAAATTTTAGAATTTCAATAGGGAATGGATCAAATTTGGAACATTTTGTTTTCGGAATCCAAAGGAAGAAAGGTAGGAGAAATCATAGATTCGAAGCAAACATCGGTAATTTCCCGACTATCCTATTGTTTGGCTTGGATTTAGGAAAGTCCTAATGTTTGTTTAATGTTTTGATCTTGCCAATTTTAATTAATTTGGACTTATATTCGAATGATATGATCACACAAATAGCATTGAAGATGTGAGGGTTTATGTCGTATCGGACGACTACCTCGGAATCCTAAAACCGGTTAGGGCTTAATTTGCAATGCAAATGCCTAACAAAAGGTTGAGGATTTATGTTACACTAGGCAAACTACCTCGAAGTCCTATGGCTTGGTTATTTAATTCTAAGAATGGTTTTGCTGAAGTGGACTTAGGTTTTCTTGATGACGATGACCGTGCTACCCACCATGCTCCGAGCTCCTTGTTGTTGCGAGAGGTTTAGTTATAGAAGTCATAAATCGGGAGATGAGAAAAGTGTTTTGGTTTAGAGAAAATCTTAATTTCCAAGTGTTTTTTTTTATATTTTATTTAAAACAAATCTTAAAGTTGATTATAACAACACCAGGTTAAGATCCCACGGTTCCATCCTTCGGCATCTTTATTTTTATCGGATTCGGTTAGTCCGGATGAATATGCTAAACTCAACTAAATGAGTTCCACACTTTCATTTAGACCGTGGGAAATCCCGTTAGCAACACGTAGGTTACATCATCCGAGGTATTCCCGATCATCCAACAAGACGTCTTAATTTAGTTGTAATTGCAGTTTTGTGTTCTGTTTGTGATTAAATTTTGAGTGGTTTTATATTTTAAAATGTTGCAGTGGAGAATTTTATCTTGTAATGACTTTTAATTTACTTTTGGTTTCAGTTTTAGGGGCTATCCTAAAGGTGTGGGTTTTCATGCAACAGTTGTTTATCATGCAAGAAAAGTAAAGTGCATTTGCAATAAAGTAAATTGCAAGAAAGTAAATTGTAATAAAATAAAAGCTTATCTGGAGGGTCTTCCCGTCATCCCAGACTGCACTTAAACACAATTTAGAATATTTAAGCAAGTTCCTAGGTAAAGCTAAGGGAAGGGTTATGGTTTTCTACCAAGTTCCTAATCCTATAGCTAATCATTTCCTTTGACGTCTCAGGTTCTTGTGTTTTGGTTTGAGGACGATTTTCTTCATCAAAGAACAATTAAGTTCAATTGTTCTTATAAATATCCTATCATATTGAGGAAGTGCTTAAGAAGAATCTTAAACATCTTTTCAATATTGCTTAGAATTGTTTTAAGTCCGAATGAATTTAATTATACAAATGAATTAATCGTCGAGAATTCAAGTTTTGTTATCTTGCTCAGTGAACTAGGCCATTTGAATATACTATAAGTGAAGTATCACTTCATTTAATGTTCTGTTTAGGACTTATGACAACAAAAGCTTTCGAGGGCAAATTGATGTTCAAATGGTTTGTGATTTAATTTAATTTCACTTAACGGGTTTAAATTTTGAATAGTGTTCAAGTTGCTTTACATTTATTTTTAAATTCTTTATGTCTTAGGTGATGTTATTTTTAATTTAATTTAACTTTAATTTAATTTAATTTGGTTTAGTTTTAATTTTAATTTAATTTAATTTCATTTGATTTTAATTTTATTCGTTATTTAATTTAATTTAATTCAATTTAACTTGATTTGATATGATTTAATTTAATTTAATTTGATTTAATTTAATTTAATTTAATTTAATTTAATTTAATTTAATTTAATTTAATTTAATTTAATTTAATTTAATTTAATTTAATTTAATTTAATTTAATTTAATTTAATTTTATTTTATTTAATATGATTTAATTTAATTTAATTTGATTTAATTTAATTTTAATTTGTTTTAATTTAATTTTATTTAATTCAATTTAATTTAAATTTTAATTTAATTTAATTTAAATTTTAATTTAATTGAAATTTTAAAAGGGTTTAATTTAAATAATTTAACTTTAATTTAATTTAATGATTAAGTCTTTTAGCATTTTAAATCTTAAATTTGGATTATCATTTTAATTAGGAATTAAATATTATTGAGATGATTAATTTAGGGATTCTTAAATTAAAGAACAAATCTCTTCCTAATAATATCCTTATTTTAATAATTCCAATTTTATTATTCTTACAAATTTAATCAATTATTTAATTAAGGTTTATTTCAATTATTTTTAAATTGTTTGGTAGGTTTCTACTATTTAATTATTTAAATTTCAATCATCCAAATCATATTAGGATCAGATATTTTACTCTTTAATTTTATTAAGCCTAAAGTTTTAATTAAAGGTTAAAATTTTAATTACTATTTTGCCCTTAAAGCTTAATAATTCCAGAACTCACAAAATTGAGCTTAAATGAACTTGAAATTTTTATGTGACTTCACTCATATGTCAATAAAGACATGAGAGGAGAAAATGTGATTTTTCTGTATTTAATTTATTTATGTAATTATTTTTGGTAGAAAATAAAGATTTCCAAGAAAAATTTAATAATATGACCAAGGGAAAGTTTCTGTTCATAAGAAAATTATGGGACATTCCTAATGACCAGAGGACCACTTGGACCAATTTTGGTGATTTTTTGAATTATATTCTTTTTATTATAATTATTTTTAATTTTGGAGTATTAATTAATTTAAAAATAAAATAAAGGTTGAAAAATAAATTTTATATTTTTTAAAAATCTCTCTGATATCAAGAAAATCAGAGAATCAATTTTTATAATTTTCTGATTTTTCTTTGATTTATTAGAATTATTTTAGTGGAAATGCTAAAAAATACATTTTTTTAATTTTAAAATTACCTTAGGGCTTTAAAATTTAATATCTCATCAAATAGACCTAAGAAAAATATGGGGTTTGTTCCTAAGTGATTAAAATTCAAAATGTGACATTTTGGTGAATTTTATTATTTACGTGATTTTTATTATTTTTTAATTATTAAAATATTAAAATAATACAAAAAATCAACTTTTTAGAAAATTACAATTTTATTTTTTTTAAATTCCCTGATTTCAGAGAGGCTCCAAAACCTATTTGGTGAATTTTTGAAAGGTATTTTGAAAGTTATGAATTTTTAAAGTTTAAATTGGCTAAATGGCTTAATCAGCCCATTTAGTAGGGCTAACCAAGTCGATTGACTTCAAATTTTTATGATGGGTTCCTATGATCTTAAAGGTCAGTGGAGAATTGATTTCAAGTCAATTTGATGTATGACTAGCTCTAATTAATTAAGGACCTATTTTGGGTGTTTAGGCCAATTAGGGTTACTCCATGTGAATTAATTCAAAACCTTTTTTTTCTAGGGTCCTCTGGTCATAAGAAACATCACCAACTTTTTCAAGAATTTATTTTACAACATGCTAATTATTGGAATTAAAATACTCAAAAGAGCAACATGAATTTGAAAAATCAATAACTTCTCGTAGGGATGGCCTCGACTTTGGAAAATTCGGGGAATGTTCCCAAATTCGGAGGCTTAAAAGCTCCTATGGTCTCATGCCATAGTGAATTTCCTATATGCATGGAGAATTAAAACAATGCGAGATAGTAAATAAATTATTAAAAATAAAATGCTTAATGAAATTAAATGATTTCTTTTCCACATTATTCTCCTCTGTTCACTGAGCAAGAGGGTATTTTTATTTTATTTTTCTGTTTTTTTTACACAAAGTTATACAATTTTGAAGTTTAGGGAATTAAATAAATCAAAAAATACCCTAATTTCCTACTTATCCACGCGGCGCCACGGCATCCTCGGCGACTCCGAACGCACACGCGTCGTCTTCGATTCGGCGCCGCCATCCAACTCGGCGCTCCGGGGCCCGCTGTATCGTTCCGCCTCCTCGTCGGGCGCGATCCGGCCGTCCGTCCTCGCGTGTATGGAATGAACGACATCCGTTCATCGTCCCGAGTCGTTCTCGCCGAGAGCCGTCCACACTAAAACCTAAGAACTCACTCATTTCTCGACGGATTTTCGTGTTCTTGTGCTCTATGGATTCGTCTTGAAGAGACGAATACATCTATACGGTGATCATGCATTGAAATTGAGGCATTTAAAATGGAGAATCTCCAGAAGCTCGGGATAAAGAGTTAGCTCATACCTTTGCTCAGAGAAGTGTGGCTTCAATCTGAGGGTTGTGTCACCTTCGATTGGGTCCAGCAAGCTCCGGATGAAGTCCCTTGGCACAGTGAATTTTCTAGGTATGATTTCGACTGAGCCCGATCACAAAGCTTGGAGTACGGAATGGATGGGTGGCACGGAGAGGGGGCTTTTGTTGGTGGACTTCTTCCCTTAGTGCGAGTGAAGGTGTAGGACCAATCGATTTGAGGATTGATCCACCGTGGAGAAGTGTCCCGGTTTTGGGTGGAATTTTGGTGAGAAATTGGGCTCTGTTGATGGGGATTAGGGCAAATTGTCATCTGGGGATCAACGCTTGCTAAGTATGGAGAGTTGTGCGGAGCAATTTTGGCGGGGTTTCGGTAAGGTCCGGTTCGGCACCTCTCATGGCCGAGAGGAGGTGAGGTTTAAATAGGAGAGGGTGGAGGGCCTCCGAGGGGTGTTTAAGGCTTGGGATCGGTTGCTTGGGTCGAGGAAGAACAACCATGATGGCCGTTGGGCATGGGGCGGCTCGGCGAGTATGAATTCCAAACTTTGGCTCACATGGGTTCTCTCGGCACAGTGGTTTCCGGCGAGCTCGTGGTGGTTGGCCGGCCGGGGTCGAGTCATCTGTTGTCATCAGGAGGGTCAGGGGTTGGCAATGGTGCAAGAAATGGAGAGTGGCCATGTGTAGAAAGCCTTATTCAAAATCGAATGGGGAAGGGGCTCTTTTAGGCTCAATTTGGTCATCCTATGGGTTTGGGTTGGGTGCACCTTTCCAAGCTCAATTTGGGCTGAGCGAGGTCGAGTGAGTCGGCTAGATTAGCGGGGAGAAGTCACTATCCAAGCATGTTTAAGTTTAAACATAGTTTAGGGGAAGCATGAAAAGGTTTAATCACGTTTAAGAGAATCCTTAAAGAGGCTCCTCCTCTTTCCATTTATGGGATGGTCACATGTCGAACTTCTCATGGCTTTACATGGGGCTTAAGGATGGCTTCATGGCTTGTATTTGGGCTTGGGTATGGCTTAGTCGATTTCATTGGAATGGATTTTATGAATTTTGGCATTTTGATGGGAATTTGGATAAAGCCTAATTTGGAATGATTTAATCATAGGTTTCAAACTTTAGGGAATGATTTTATCAAGTGGATGATGAGAAGGAATTGTCTTGTGGGCTTTGGTGGAATTTTTGGGCTTTTGGGATTGGTGGAAGTGGGCTTTTTAAAAGGCTTCAATAGGTGGGCCTTTATATTTCAAAATGGACTTTTGGATGAAGAATTTTGTGAAAAACCATGACAAATAAATGTTGGGTTTAGTTTAGGGATGTTTCATGAATGGTTTGGAATTAATTTGGTGTGATTTGGAGTAGAATTGGTTTGAATTTGGGCTTTTTTGGTAAAGGGGCCAAAGTGGGCCAAATTGGGCTAACTTGGGCCAATGTTGGGCTAGGGTTGAAATTAATGTAAAATTAATGTTGAAAAGTGTTTATGGGAGTGTTTGAAAGAGGTTTTGGCTTTCGTTGGGTTTTGATTTTGGGTTAGGTTTGGGTTTAGGTCAAATTGGGCCTTTTAGCTTTGGGTTGAATTTGAGTGGTGTTTGGGTCCAAATTTTGGGCAAATCATGTTAGTGTTTTGTTTGTGGGGATGTTAGGGAAGGTTTAGAAAAGATTTGGGGTTAATTGGAGTTGAATTGGGTTAGTTTGGATTAGGTTTGGGTCATGGGTCCAAATTGGGCTTTAAGGCGAAAAGTGAAATTGGGTTCAAATGTCGATCAAATTGGACTTGGATTTGGTCTAGATTGGTGTTGTGAATGTTGAATTGAAGTTTAGAATTGAATTGGACCAGAATTTGGGTCAATTGGGTAGGTTTGGCTTGACATTGGGTTCACTTAGGGTTAAAGTGGGTCAAATTGGGGGTTTTGACAAAAGTGGGGTAAATTGACAAAATTGACCCATGGGGTAGTTGAACAAAATGAAATTGGGAATATTTGGGATGTTTTGGAATTTTCTGGGAATTTTCTGAATTTTTGGATTTTTGGGTCAAGAGGGGTATTTTGGGTATTTGGAGGGTATTGGGAGGTATTTTTGGAATTTTTGATATTTTTGGCTATGGATGGTTAATTTGAGTGTTGTGGAAATGTTCAAGGTTAATTTTGGGGAATTTTGGGTGATTTGAGATTTTTGAAAAATTTTTGGGTGATTTCAAGGGCTTTCGGTAGGCTAGGCGGGTGTAGGGTCCCGGGGGTCAAAAATTGAAAATATGGAAAATTGAAGATTGGGTGAATGTAAGTGGAATGAAATCATTTTGGTTGAGCCATGAAGCCATATCAAGCCCACATGAGCCATGAAGGGACTCATTTGAGGCATCCATCTATGTTGTTCCTAACCCTCTTGCGAGGGCTTAGGGGTTAAGGACCATCCTTGTGAATCACCTACATGAGTCGGGAGGTCGAGTTGGGTATGGGTGTGGTTTTAGGAGGTGTGTGAAAGTGTAGTGTATAAGTGTAGTGTGTGTGTAAGTCGGCCCTTCACCGGACCGGAGCCACCAGGGGTAGTCCTAGGCCGAAGAGTCCTATAGGAACTCATCCTTTAAACTTCCGCATTTGATTTCGACCCTCTAGGTGATTAGGGGTCTATAGTCAAGTTTGTGGAGTTTGCAGGGAGTTAAGAATTGGTTTGAATTTCTAAGTGGTGGGTCCCAATTCTAATCCTCTAAGATTGTGAAAGGAAAAGCCTAAGGCTAGATCCTAAGTACTATAGAGAGAAGAGAAGACCTCATCAAAAATGAGGTCAACAATGAGTTCCATATTTTCATTTAGACCATGGGAAACCCAGTTAGCAACACATAGGTTACCTCCTCCGAGGTATTCCTGATCATCTAACGAGACATTTTAATTTAGTTGCAATTATGACTTTTGTTTTGTTTGTGATTAAGTTTTGAGTTGTTTTATATTTAGCTGTTGTAGCGGTGAATTTTATCTTTCCTTGATTTTTTATTTTGATTTTGGTTTTGGTTTTATGACTATCCTAAGAGTTTTGGTTCTCATGTAGGATGACATTGTTTTTTAACGTGCAACCTTACAAGCAAGAAAAAGGTAAAGAAAGTGCAAGAAAAGAAAGCGTTGTAAACTTGTAAAAGTGTACCTGGCGAATCTTCTCGTTCCTCCACCTGAGACCTTAGTATTTTGCAATAAAAATTAATTTTTTCACAGGAAATTTAAAACCCTATGGATAGTTTTGTCACAGGCCACCAAATCCTATGTCATAACTTGGTGAGTTCTATTCATTTATTTAGAGATTTCTTCATTTAATAAATTCAACCACTTCTTAACTCCCTGCAAACCCCACAAGCTTGATTGTAAACCCCTAATCACCTAGAGTGTTGAGATCAAAAGTGGAGGTTTAAAGGATGAGTTCTCTATAGGACTCTTTTGCCTTAGGATCACCCCAGGTGGCACAGTGCGGTGAGGGTTCACTGCACACATTACACTTTCACACACATTCCAAATCCTAAAACTATTCATGCCTAGCTTGACTTCCTGACTCATATAGATAATTCATATGGATGGACCTTAACCCCTAGGCCCTTGGCTAAGAGGGTTAGGAACAACATAGTGAATGCCTCAAATGAATCCTCTCATGGCTCATATGGGCTTAATATTGCTTCATGGCTCAACCAAAATGATTCTATTTCACTCACACTTGCTCATTTTTCATTTTTCATTTTTCAAAATTTCAATTTTCGACCCCCGGGGCCCCGGACCCACCAAACCTACTAAAAGCCCTTGAAACTACCCAAAACCACCAAAATTTCCAAATCACCCAAAACTTTCTCAAAATTAACCTTGAACATTTCCCCACCAATCAAATTGATCATCTACAGCCAAAAATACCGAAATTTCCAAAAATCCCCCCAATACCCTCGAAATTACCAAAATGCCCCTCTTGACCCAAAAAACCCAAAAATTCAGAAAATTCCCAGAAAATTTCAGAAAATCCCAAATATTCCCAATTTCATTTTGTTAAACTACACCATGTGCCAATTTTTCCAATGTACCATACTTTTACCAAAACCCCCAATTTAGCCCATTTTAAACCCAAATGAACCCAATGTCAAACCAAACCACCCCAATTGACCTCAATTTTGGTCCAATTCAATTCTAAACTTCAATTAAATATCCCCAATATCAATCTAGAGCAAATCCAAGCCCAATTTAATTGACATTTCAGCCCAATTGCAATTTGAAGCCTAAGGCCCAATTTTGGCCCATAACCCAAATTTAGCCCAAACCAACCCAATTCAACTGCAATTGACCCCAAACCTTTTCTAAACCTTCCCTAACATCACCATAAAGAAAACACTAACATAATTTTCCCAAAATTTGGACCCAAACCCCACTCAAATTTAACCCAAACCCAAAATCCCCAATTTAGCCTAAACCCAAGCTTAACCTTAACTTAGCCCGAATCCCGAAATTGAACCCCAACCAAAGTTGAAAACTCTTTCTAACACACTATAAACATTTCTCGACATTAATTTTACATCAAAACTACCTTTAGCCCAACCTTAGCCCAAATTAACTCGATTTGACCCATTTTTGTCCCCTTACGAAAGAGACCCAAGTTGACCCGATCAATCCACGAAGCCTTACCACATTGACTTAAAATAACTTATGAAACATTCAACACTCATTGGGCCCAGACCACTACTGAGGCTCCTCATCCTAAAAATAAACCCATTTTAAAATTTAAAAGCCCATTTCCCAAGCTACTTTAAAAGCCCATACAAAACAAACCCAAAAGCCTAAAATCCACCTTAAAGCTCACATTACAATCTCATCTCAACCATCCTTAATTAATATCACTCCCTAAGTGCTAAATCCATCATGAAAATCAAACCAAAATGGTGTTATGCCAAATCCCATCAAATAACCCCAAAATTTTCAAAATTCCATAAACCCTTTTCCATGAAAGTTGACTTGACTTTTCCCAAGCCGAATGGAGCCATGAAGCCATGTATGAGCCACATGGGAGCCATGAAAGCCTTGGACACCTCACCATACCCAAAGTAGCAAGAAGAGGGGACCCTTTAATGATTCTCTTAAGAGTGATTAACCACTCCCATGATTCCCCTAAACCATGCTTAAGCCTAATTTTACTTGGATGGTGACTTCCCCCCACTAATTAAGCTGAGCCAAATAGCTTTCTTTTCAGCCCAAGCATGCCATGGGGAGGTGAACCTAGCCCAAAACCAAGGGTTGACCCAAACCAAGCCAAAATCACCCTTTTCCCATTCCATTTCAATTCACCACCTTTACACATGGCAACCATCGATTGAACTCACAGGAATCGAGCTCGACCTCACCGACCCTCAGGGTGACCCCTGGCACGGCCAGCCACCACAGCTGCCGGAAACTGCCATGGCCGACAGCACCATGACAGCCCAACATTGAAATTCTCTCTTGCTGAGCTACCCCATGCCCAATGGCCATTGGAGTTGTTCTTCCCTTACCCAGAGTAGCTAATCCCAGCCATTAAATCCCTCTGAAAGGCCCTCCAGCCAACTCTATTTAAACCACACCCCTCTCGGCCAAGAAGGGAGTTGCACCAAACCATACAGAAACTCTGCCAAAATTGTTCCAGACCATCCTCCACACTTAGAGCAATTGATCCCCAGAGATAATATGCCCTAAACTCCATCCACAGAGCTCAATTTCTCAGTCAAAATTCCACCAAAAACCATGACACTTTCCAATTCTCCACCAAACTCAAATTAAACTCACCCACACCTGCAAAAGACCAAGAGAAGGAGTTCCCCTGTGAAAGCCCCCTCTCCTGGCCACCCATTTGTTCTAGCCTCCAAAGGTTGAAATCGGGTCCGGTGGAAATCGGGTCGAGCGATTCCCCGGGGCCGGAGACTTCATCCGGAGCTTACTTAGGTTCAATCGAAGGTGACACAACTCTCAGATCGAAGCCACACTTCTCTGAGCAAAGGTATAAGCTCTCTCTTCTTCCAGAGCTTCTGAACATTCTCTATTTTGATTAGGATAATTTCATGCGACATAAACCATATAGATATGTTCGTCTCTTCAAGACGAATCCATAGAGTATAAGAACATAAAAATCCATTGAGAATCGAGTGAGATCTTAGGATTTTAGTGTGGAAGGTCACGGGTGCACACGAGTCGTAGACGATGACCAGGAGTCACTGGATCGCGCGTGTATCGGACGGGCGGTCGAGATCAAGTCGGACGGTGAAATGGTACGTGAACCGCGAGCCCCGTGGCAGCTGACTCAAATGGCGGTGCCGAATCAAAGCGCGCCGCGTGGCCTCTCGGAGCTGCCAAGGATTGTGTGGCGCCACGTGGATAAGTAGGAAAATAGGGTATTTTTCTATTTATTTAATTATCAGAATTTCAAAAATTCATAACTTTGTGTAGAAAAATCAACCCTTAATTAAAATTTTAGGATTAATCAAAAAGGGGAGGGTAAAATATTCGATTTTAATCTGATTTTGGATGATTGAAATTTAAATAATTGAAGGGTAGAAACCTACTAATCATTTCAAGAATAATTAAAATAAACTTTAATTAATTAATTAATTAAAATATTGGAAGAATAATAGAAATTGCAATTATTAAAGTAGGGATATTATTAAGAGGATATTTATTCTTTAATTTATGAATCCCTAAATTAATCACTTCAATAATATTTAATTCTTAACTAAAAGGATAATCCTAACTTAAAATTTAAAATGCTAAACAATTTAACAATTAAATTAAATTAAATTTAAGATGTTGAGATTAAATTAAATCAAAATCTAAATTAAGTTAACACCTTAACAATTAAATTAAATCATATTTAATATATTAAGATAAAATTAAAATTAAACCAAAATAAATTAAATCAAATTAAGTTGAATTAAAATTAAATTAAAATTAAATTAAATCAAATTAAATTAAAATTTAAATTAAATTAAATTAAACTAAATTAAATTAAATTAAATCAAATCAAATTAAATTAAATTAAATTAAATTATAATTAAATTGAATTAAAGTCATTTAATAACAAACCTAAATGAAATCATTAAGAATTAACTCTAAAATAATTTGAACACTATTTCAAACTTAAACTTTTTTTATATAATTAATTTAAAATTAAAATTAAATCATTAAGTTTAAATCATTAAAATACTTAATAAGTTGTTTTCCCCTTTTTAAAGCCCTTATTATTATAACTCTTAAATGAAGTATCAAGTGAAGTGTTATTTCACTTATAGAACATTCAAATGTCCTAGTTCACTGAGCAAGAGAACAAAACTTAAACCCCTAGATGATTAATTCACATGTGCAACTAAATTTACTTGAACTCAAAACAATCCCAAAAATATTGAAAAGATGTTAGGACTCGCCCTAAGCACTTCCTCAATATAACGGGATGTTTTAGAAGAACAATTGAATCTAGTTGTTCTTTGATGAAGAAAATCATCCTTAAACCAAACCAAGAACCTAGACGTCATAGGAGATGACTAGTTATAGGATTAGGAAGTTGGTAGACAACCAAAACCCTTCCCTTAGCTTTACCTAGGTATCTGTTGAAATATTTAAATGCCTTAACATGTGTTTAAGTGCAGCTTGGGATGACGGGAAGACCCTCCAGGTACGCTTTTATTTAATTGCAATTTACTTTATTGCAATTTACTTACATGCACTGTACTTTACTTTTCTTGCATGATAAATAAAACCGTTGCATGAAAACCAAAACCTTCAGGATAGTCCCTAAACTGAAACCAAAACTAAATTAAAAGTCATTGCAAGATAAAATTCACCGCCACAACATTTCAAAATATAAAACAACTTAAAATTTAATCACAAACAGAACAACAAAACTACAATTGTAACTAAATTAAAACATCTCGTTGAATGATCGGGAATACCTCGGATGATGTAACCCACGTGTTGCTAACGGGATTTCCCATGATCTAAATGAAAGTGTGGAACTCATTCAGTTGAGTTTGGTAAATTTATCTGGACTAAGTGAATTCAATAAAAATAACGGTGCCGGGATGACGGAACCGTGGGATCTTAATCGGTTCTGTTTAAACAACTTTAAGATTTGTTTTAATTAAAATATTAAAAACACTTGGATTTTAAGATTTTCTCTAAACCAAAACACTTCTCTTATCTCCTGATTTATGACTTCTAAAACTAAAACTCTACAACAACAAGGAGCTTGGAGCACTGTGGGCAGCACGGCTATCGTCATCAGCAAAACTAGGATCTACTTAGCAAAACTTTTCTTAGAGTTAAATAACAAATCCATAGGACTTCAAGGTAGTTTGCCTAGTGCAACATAAATCCTCAACTCTTCGTTAGGCATTTGCATGATCATGTCATGTAAATTAAGCCCTAACTGGTCTTAGGACTTCGAGGTAGTTGTTTGGTACGACATAAACCCTCACATCTTCGAGGCTATTTGTATGATCATGTCATATAAATATAAGTCCTAATTAATTAAAATTGGCGGGATTGCAACATTAAATAAACTCCCAAATTGAAGCCAAACAATAGGATAGTTCGAGAAGTTGTTCAAGATTCTTCTTGGATCCTCAGCTACTCCTACTTCTCTTTCTTTGAACTCTTAAAATAAACTGTTCCAAATTTGATCCATTCCCTATTGAAATTTCCAAAACTCAAATCCTTTGAAAACCTTAAACTTTGAAATTCTTGAGAGCAAAACCACTGATCATTATCGAGAGTTTTCTTAAGTGATTCTTCGGACATTTAAGATGTAATTAACTATAGGGGCTCGCCCTTATAGGGAACTTTAAGAACCCGAGTAATATAAACCCTGCTTAATTCCTTTGTATTAAGCAGGGGAACTTGTCGGCTTAAAAAATTGGTTCGCAGACCAAACGGATGTCACAAATCTTCTAGTTTATTTAATCGAGCTCCATCATCAAGCAGTGTGTCTATTCTTCAGGATAGATACACGGTTTGTTGTGCGGTGCTCGTTTATATAAACTATTTCGAGATGTGAGATCGGTTTGATTTCATATCTTAAAATTTTCAAACATAAAATTATTTTCAAAATCAAATGCTACTTTCCAAATTATATATATAGTTAAATTAAATTTAAAATTTAAAATTCACCGACAATTTCTGTAGGGGACCCCCTTTTTAAAATACAACACATAACCTAAAAATATGCCGACAACTTCTGGCGACTCCGCTGGGGATTAGTTCCTCTCTCTATTTTCATTAGATGGTTTTGCTTTCATAAATCGGTGGTGAGTCTGTATCCCAAATGGACCAAAACTACCATTCTTCCGTTGGAATACCCCGTTCATTTCTGTCTTGAACGAGTATAACCAACTCCTCTCGGATTTAGGAGCCACTGTTTAGACACCCTTAAATAGAGAGGTTCCGAAATCATTTTACCTCTTTTCTGAGGTGGGGTGGACCCCCGATAGGTGTTAGTTTAGGAAGCGGTCCTTCGAGTCGAGAAGTCTTGCATAAGACTTTCTCTTCCTTTCTGATTCTGAATCGAATCATTAACCTTTTCTATACCTTTAAACATTCCATTCCTAATAAACAAATCCTCTAATAAAAAACTCTTTTGATGAATAAATCCTTTTAAAATCACAAATACACTAAGATAAATGAAAATGTGTTCGGACTCTTTCTTTTTCGTCCTAAACTTTACAACGAAAAGAAGTATAATTCGGGACTGACACTCGGAATCTGCCCTGCAGAAAATGACTGCCCCAAAACTAATCTTCTCCTTCACCAATGGAATGGACTTCGCTGTTTACAAGGATGAATTACCCGATAATGAGATCATCTGTTTCGGACAAGGATTTGGCAACACAGATGTCAAGTTCACTGACGTCACTCTCTTCACACTAATGGACAATGTGTCAGAAACTGAAGAGCCCATGATTGAGTTCAACCTGAAGTCGGCTCAAGAATTCCCTCCCCGTAAAGGGTTCCAGCTCGAGAGGAGTACTACCGTTCGTAGGAGAACCGTTGTCTCTACCCCCACCGGTCTAGTCATCTCTGCACCTACCCTGACTTTCGCCAAACTGAAGGGGAAGGAAATCCAAGTCTATGATGAGCCTGTCACCGTGGAGGGTACAGATTTCGCTACAATACCATCTGTTTTTTAGATTGGGTCCAATTCAAGAGTTGCACCCCTAACTCGGACTTAAAGGAGAAATAGAAGCAGAAAGATCGTCGAGAAAGCCAGAGCTGCTGAAGTTGCTTTTCTAGAAGAAATTCCTAAGGAAAGAGAAGAACTGCCTGAGTATATACCTCTATTAGGAGGAAGCAAGTTTCACCCCCCCCTCTGCCGCATCAGATGAAGAGGATGTTCGTAGGATCGCCACTGCATTACCCCGACCTGCATACTACAACAATTACAAGAGGAAAAGGGATAAGATAACTCCATTGGCTTGGCTGCAAGCTGTTACAGAAAGTTTGGCAAAGAAAGAAAGATGCCCTGTATCAGAAATCTTAAGAAGGATAGGACGGGTGCCAGCTAAATCCCGCCTCAGACCGCGAATAGAACTCGCTGCCGCCACCGAGAAACCAAAGAAGAAGATAAAAGCCGTCCACCCGTTGTTGTATCCGGTCTACAGATTAGGGAGGATACCACCTTCCAGCATATAGCCGACAGACCATCCGGTCCTAGGCTTCTGGCTACTAGAAGGATGGTTTGGCGACCTACTACTGGCGAGTTAAGACCAAAACAATGCCCTGAGAAGAAAATTCTCGTCAGGAGACTCGAATCAGAAGAAAGTGCTACTGCAATAAAGGGGACTCCCGGGAAGGAAGTTCAACAACCGTTACGAGACAACTGCGAGACCGTGCGAAAAGGGCCACTGGAGGATGCCATGGATAAGTTAAGGACCAACATCTGACGGTTAGCAAAAGAAAGAGAAGAAGAACTAGGAGATGAAGTTGACTCATCAGAGCTCATGGATGAGGAGTATGCCAAGATCAACATGGTTGAGACACGAGCATCATCAGCTTCGGAAGGTGCTCCGGCAGCTACGGAAAGAGATGAACCAGAAGTGTTGAGAGCACAGCTTCGGGAAAGAGATGATACAATTTCTAAAATGGCAAAGAGGATGGAAGAGATGGCTGCTGCCTTAGCCACTCTCCAGAGTCAGGCCCAGCCTCAGAAAGAGACACCCCCAGAAATTATCCATATTGCAGATGGAGGAAAAGAGATCACATCTGTCAACAGAGACTAACTACCAAAGAAGGATTCTACACAAAGCATGATTCCAGAAAAGGACATTAAAAATATGGTAGAACAGTAGGTGCGAGAAGCTTTAGCACAATCCAAGAGTGGAGCATCTATTCAGATGGGTAGACCTTACCTCGAAGAGTTCGATGCAGTCTAATACCCGAAAGGCTTCGTACCACTTCTGTTTAAGACTTTTGATGGGACGGGAAACCCCCGACAACATGTTGCACATTTTAGTGCTAGTTGCTGCAATGCCGGTGGGAGCGACGCTTTACTCTTCCGCCAGTTCGTCAGCAGCTTGTCAGGGATCGCCTTCGACTGGTACGCAGAATTGCTGAACGGCTCAGTGAAGACTTTTTCAAAACTAAAGAATCTCTTCATTAAATGATTTGTCGGGGCTCAGCACCACATCACTATCGGTGATCTAGTGGTGGAGCAACAAAAGCCGAACGAGACTTTAGTGTATTACATACTTCGATGGAGAAACTTAGGCATGAAGTGTGAACCACAGCTTCAAGAACAACATGCAGTCGGCATCCTACTTAAAAGTATCCATGGCCCGATAGCACTTCTCCTAGAGGGTTTACAATCAAGACTCTGAAGTTTCTTAGCAAGGCCAGGAGCTTGCAAGAGAAGGCAAAGCAATTAAGTTTCGTACACAAGACTGATAAGCAGAAGCCTGTGAAAACATTTGAAAAGAAATATGGAATCGTCGCGGTAGTAGATAAGGGCAAGCAGCAGGTTCAGATACAGTCAGAGCGGCCACAGCCTAGTTATCAACCACCGTAACAGACTTATCAGCAACCTCAGCAGGGCTATCATCAACCTCGTCTGAGCTATCAGTAGCCTCAGCATTATGAACAACTGCCTCGTTCATCGCATACCTTAAGAGAACTCCTAAATAAAGAATATCCATTCAAAACTGAAGCAGTAGCGAAGATGTTCAGCACCTTAATGAAGACACCAGATTTTCAGCTGCCAGAGCCCAAGAAGCCGGAGGAAGTCAATAAGAAAGATCATCCGAACTATTGCCCTTACCGCCAGATGCTTGGACACAAGATAGAGGATTGCAACACTTTTAAGAGTTGGCTTGATGACAATCTCTGAAAAGGGAACATAACGATCCTAAAGAAATACATGAAGGAACCCCAGAAGGGAGGTTCCGTCAATGTTATTTCAATGGATCCTATTGTTTGTTGACCTCATTTCTGATGAGGCCTTAGGCTTTTCCTTTGACTATCTTAGAGGATTAGAATTGGGGCCCACCACTTAGAAATTCAAACCACTTCTTAACTCCCTGCAAACTCCACAAACTTGACTGTAGACCCCTAATCACCTAGAGGGTTGAAATCAAATGTGGAAGTTTAAAGGATGAGTTCCTATAGGACTCTTTGGCCTTAGGACTGCCCTGGGTGGCCTGGTCTGGTGAAGGGCTGACTTCACACACACTACACTTATACACTACACTTTCACACACATCCTAAAAAAAAAAAACACACCCATACCTAACTTGATCTCCTGACTCATGAAGGTGATCCACATGGATGGTCCTTAACCCCTAAGCCCTTGGCTAAGAGGGTTAGGAACAACATAGTGGATGCCTCAAATGAGTCCCCTCATGGCTCATGTGGACTTGATATAGCTTCATGGCTCAACAAAAATGATTTTATTCCACTTACATTCACCTAATCTTCAATTTTCCAAATTTTCAATCTTTCACCCCCAGGACCCTACACCCGCCTAGCCTACCCAAAACCCTTGAAACTATCCAAAATGTGCAAAATCATCTAAATTACCCAAAATTCCTCAAAATCAATCCCAAACATTCCCACATTACTCAAATTGATCATCCATACCCAAAAATACCAAAAATTCCAAAAATATCTCCCAATACCCTGCAAATACCCAAAATACTCCTCTTGACCCAAAAAAATCCAAAAACTCAGAAAAGTCCCAGAAAATTCCAGAAAATCCCTAATATTTCCAATTTCATTTTGTTCAACTACACCATGGGCCAATTTTGTCAATTTAACCCACTTTTGTCAAAACCCCCAATTTGACCCATTTTAACCCTAAGTGAACCCAATGTCAAGCCAAACCTACCCAATTGACCCAAATTCTAGTCCAATTCAATTCTAAACTTCAATTCAACATTCCCAACACCAATCTAGACCAAATCCAAGTCCAATTTGATTGACATTTGAATCCAATTTCACTTTTGGCCTTAAAGCCCAATTTGGACCCATGACCAAAACCTAACCCAAACTAACCCAATTCAACTCCAATTAACCCCAAAACTTTTCTAAACCTTCCCTAACATCCCCACAAACAAAATACTAACATGATTTACACAAAATTTAGACCCAAACCCCACTCAAATTCAACCCAAAGCCAAAAAGCCCAATTTTGACCTAAACCCAAACCTAACCCAAATAAGCCCAAACCCCAAATCAAAACCCAACCAAAGTCAAAACCTCTTTGAAACACTCCCATAAACATTTCCCAACATTAATTTTACATCAATTTGAACCCTAGCCCAACATTGGCCCAAGTTAGCCCAATTTGACCTACATTCGCCCATTCACCACAGAGGTCCAAATCCAACCCAAACCTAGCCCAAACACTTCAAGTTTATTTCAAATCATTCATGAAACATTCCTAAACTAAATTCAACACTCATTGGATCTAATCCTTTGCAAAATTCTCATCCTAATATCCATTTTAAAATCCAAAAAGCCCACTTCTCTAAACCATTTTAAAAGCCTATTTCCTCCAAATACAAAAGCCCAAAATTGGCCCTAAAGCCCACATGGTAATTTCTCTTCATCATACCTTTAATTGATATCACCCTAAGTTTCAAAATTATCATTAAACCATTCCAAATCAAGCTTCATCCAAATTTCCACCAAAAATGCCAAGATTCCTAAAATCTACTTCCATGAAATTGACTAAGCTTTGCCCCAAGCCAAATGGAGCCATGAAGCCCCATGCAAGCCATGAACAAGCCACATGAAGCCATGGAAGGTTTGACATGTGATCAAGCCATTAATGGCAAAAAGGGGAACCCCTTTCCTAACCCTCCCTTAAGTAATTTTAACCCTTTTTATGCAACACCTAAACCCAAGATTTACTTAAACCAAGTTGATAGTGGACTTCACCACTCCATCTCAGCCTAGCCTATCCGATTCCCCACAAGCACCAAAAGCCCCTTGGAGGGTGCACCATGCCCAAAACCATGGGTTGACCCAAACTAAGCCAAAATGATCCCTCCCCCTTCTACTTCGATTCAACACCTTTACACATGGCCAACCGCAATCGATTTCACCATTGCCAAGACCCGACCTCCCCGAGCCCGAGGGTGACCTGACCCCGGTCGGCCAGCCACCACAGCCCGCCGGAAACCGCCGTGCCGAGAGCTCACATGTGAGCCCAAACTTGGAATTCTCACCGCCGAGCCGCCCCATCCCAGCGGCCATCAGTAGTTGTTCTTCTCTTGCCAAGAGCAGCTCGATCCCAAGCCCTAACTCCCCCGGGAGGCACTCCACCCTCTCCTATTTAAACCTCACCTCCTCTCGGCCATGAGAGGTGCTGAACCGCATCTTACCGAAACCCCCGCCAAAATTGTTCCGTAACATTCTCCATACTTAGAGCGAGCTTGATCCTCAGTGGACAATTTGCCCTAATCCCCACCAACGAGCCCAATTTCTCACCCAAAATTCCACCCAAAACCAGGACACTTCTCCACAGTGGATCAATCCTCAAATTGATTGGTCCTACACCTTCACCAGACCAAGGGAAGGAGTCCACCAGAAAAAGCCCCCTCTCCAGGCCACCCATCTGTTCCAGACTCCAATCTTTGTGATCGGGGTTGGTCGAAATCATACCTAGGCGATTCATCAGACTAGGAGACTTCATCTAGAGCTTGTTGGGATCCAATCGAAGGTGACACAACCCTCAGATTGAAGCCACACTTCTCTGAGCAAAGGTATGAGCTAATTCTTCATCCCGAGCTTCTGGAGATTCTCCATTTCAAATGCTTTAATTTCAATGCATGATCACTGTATAGATGTATTCGTCTCTTCAAGACGAATCCATAGAACACAAGAACACGAAAATCCGTTGAGAAATGAGTGAGTTCTTAGGGTTTTAGTGTGGACGGCTCTCGGGTGAGAACGGCTGGGGATAATGAACGGATGCCGTTCATTCCATACACGCGCGGACGGACGGCCAGAATCGCACCGGATGAGGAGACGGAACGATACAGCGGGCCCCCGGAGCGCTGAGTTGGATGGCGGCGCCGAATCAGAAGGCGACGCGTGTGCGTTCGGAGCTGCCGAGGTTGAGCTGGCGCTGCATCACTTAAATAAAAAATTAGGGTATTTTCTTATTTATTTAATTCCCTAAACTTCAAAAATGCATAACTTTGTGTAGAAAAATCAGAAAAATAAAATAAAAATACTCTCTTGCTCAGTGAACAGAGGAGAATAATGTGGAAAAGAAATCATTTAATTTCATCAAGTATTTTATTTTTAATGATTTATTTACCCTCTCGCATTGTTTTAATTCTCCATGCATATAGGAAATTCACCATGGCATGAGACCATAGGGCTTTTGAAGCCTCTGAATTTGGGAACATTCCCTGAATTTTTCAAAGTTAGAGGCCATCCCTATGAGAAGTTATTGATTTTTCAAATTCATTTTGCTGTTTTAAGTATTTTAAATCTAATAATTAGCATGTTGTGAAATAAATTCTAGAAACATTTGGTGATGTTTCTTATGACCAGAGGACCCTAGGAAAAATAGCTTTTGAATTAATTCACTTGGAATAACCCTAATTGGCCTAAACACCCAAAATAGGTCCCTAATTAATTAGAGCTAATCATACATCAAATTGACTTGAAATCAATTCTCCACTGACCTTTAGGATCAGAGGAACCCACCATAAAAATTTGAAGTCAATTGGACTTGGTTAGTTCTACTAAATGGGTTGATAAATCCATTTAGCTAATTTAAACTTTAAAAATTCATAACTTTCAAAATACTTTTCAAAAATTTACCAAATTGGTTTTGGAGCCTCTCTGATATTAGGGGAATTTAAGAAAATTAAAATTTTAATTTTCTAAAAAAGTTGATTTTTTGTATTATTTTAACATTTTAATAATTAAAAAATAATAAAAATCATAAAAATAATAAAATTCACCAAAATGTCACATTTTGAATTTTAATCACTTAGGAACAAACCCCATATTTTTCTTAGGTCTATTTGATGAGATATTAAATTTTAAAGCCCTAAGGTAATTTTAAATTAAAAAAAATGTATTTGTTTAGCATTTCTACTAAAATAATTCTAATAAATCAAAGAAAAATCAGAAAATTATAAAAATTGATCCTCTGAATTCCTTGATATCAGAGAGATTTTTGAAAAATATAAAATTTATTTTTCAACCTTTATTTTATTTTTAAATTAATTAATACTCCAAAACTCAAAATAATTCTAATAAAAATAATATAATTCAAAAAATCACCAAATTTGGTCCAATTGGTCCCCTGGTCATTAGGAATGTCCCATAATTTTCTTAAGGATAGAAACTTTCCCTTCGTCATATTATTAAATTTTCCTTGGAAATCCCCATTTTCCACCAAAAATAATTACATAAATAAATTAAATACAGAAAAATCACATTTTCTCCTCAAATGTCTTTATTGACATATGAGTGAAGTCACATAAAAATTTCAAGTTCATTTAAGCTCAATTTAGTGAGTTATGAAATTATTAAGCTTGAAGGGCAAAATGGTAATTAAAATTTTAACCCTTAATTAAAACTTTAGGTTTAATAAAATTAAAGAGTAAAATATTTGATATTAATCTGATTTGGATGATTGAAATTTAAATAATTAGAGAGTAGAAACCTACCAAACAATTTGAAAATAATTAAAACAAACTTTAATTAAATAATTGATTAAATTTGGAAGAATAATAAAATTGGAATTATTAAAATAGGGATATTAATAGGAAGAGATTTCTTCTTTAATTTAAGAATCCCTAAATTAATCATCTCAATAATATTTAATTCCTAATTAAAATGATAATTCAAATTTAAGATTTAAAATGTTAAAAGACTTAATCATTAAATTAAATTAAAGTTAAATTATTAAACTCTTTTAAAATTTCAATTAAATTAAAATTAAAAATAAAATTAAATTAAAATTTAAATTAAATTAAATTAAACAAATTAAATTAAATTGAATTAAATTAAATTAAATTAAATTAAATTAAATTAAATTAATTAAATAAAATTAAATTAAAACATATCAAATTAAATTAAATTAAATTAAATCAAATCAAATTAAATTAAATCAAGTTAAATTAAATTAAGTTAATTCACATCAAATCAAACTAAATTAAATTAAATTAAATTAGATAATAGAATCAAGTTAAAATTAAATCAAATTAAATTAAATTAAAATTAAAACTAAACTAAATTAAATTGAAGTTAAATTAAATTGAATTAAAAATGACATCACCTAAGACATAAAGAAATTCAAAATAAAGCAACTTGAACACTATTCCAAATTTAAACCCGATAACTGAAATTAAATTAAATCACAAACCATTTGAACATCAATTTGCCCTCGAAAGCTTCCGTTGTATAACTCCTAAACAGAACGTTAAATGAAATGTTACTTCACTTATAGGATATTCAAATGTCCTAGTTCATCGAGTAAGATAACAACAAAACTTAACTAAACCTCGGACGATCACTCCACCTGATTGATTAAATCCATTTGGACTTAAAACAATCCTAGCAGTATTGAAAAGATGTTTATGACTCGTCTTAAGCACTTCCTCAATATGATAGGATGTTTATAGGAACGATTGAATTTAATTGTTCTTTGATAAAGAAAATCGTCCTCAAACCAAAACACAAGAACCTAGATGTCATAGGAAATGACTAGCTATAGGATTAGGAACTTGGTAGAAAACCATAACCCTTCCCTTAGCTTTACCTAGGAACTTGCTTAAATATTCTAAATTGTATTTAAGTGTAGCTTGGGATGACGGGAAGACCCTCCAGGTACGCTTTTATTTTGTTGCAATTTACTTTATTGCAATTTATTTAATCGCATCGCACTTACTTTTCTTGCATGATAAACAACTGTTGCATGAAAACGCACACCTTTAGAATAGTCCCTAAAATTGAAACCAAAACTAAATTAAAAGTCATTGCAAGATAAAATTCACCGCCACAACATTTCAAAATATAAAACAACTCAAAATTTAATCACAAACAGAACACAAAACTACAATTACAACTAAATTAAAATGTCTTGTTGGATGATCGGGAATACCTCGGATGATGTAACCTACGTGTTGCTAACGAGATTTCCCACGATCTAAATGAAAGTGTGGAACTCATTCAGTTGAGTTTAGCAAATTCATCTGGACTAAGTGAATCCGATAAAAATAACGATGCCGGAAGGATGGAACCATGGGATCTTAACCGGTGTTGTTATAATCAACTTTAAGATTTGTTTAATTAAAATATAAAAAAACACCTTGATTTTAAGATTTTCTCTAAACCAGAACACTTCTCTCATCTCCTGATTTATGACTTCTAAAACTAAACCCGTGCAATAACAAGGAGCTCGGAGCATGGTGGGCAGCACGACCATTGTCATCAGCAAAACTCGGATCTACCTCAGCAAAACTTTCTTAGAGTTAAATAACCAAACCATAGGACTTCGAGGTAGTTTGCCTAGTGCAACATAAATCCTCAACCTCTTCGTTAGGCATTTGCATGATCATGTCATGTAAATTAAGCCCTAACTCGGTCTTAGGACTCTGAGGTAGTCGTTCGGTACGACATAAACCCTCATATCTTCAAGGCTATTTGTATGATTGTCTCATACGAATATAAGTCCAAATTAATTAAAATTGGCAAGATCAAAACATTAAATAAACATTAGGACTTTCCTAAATTCAAGCCAAACAATAGGATAGTCGGGAAATTACCGAAGTTCGCTTCGAATCTGTAATTTCTCCTACCTTTCTTCCTTTGAATTCTCTAAACAAAACGTTCCAAACTTGATCCATTCCCTATTGAAATTCAAAAATTCAAACCTTTTGAAAACTTAAACTTTGAAATTCTTGAGAGCAGAATTACTGATTATTATCGAGAGTTTTCTTAGGTGATTCCCGTCACTTAAGATGTAATTAACTATAGGGGCTTGCCCTTATAGGGAATTTTAAGAACCCAGGTAATATAAACCCTGTGTAATGCTTTCATATTAAGCAGGGGAACTTGTCGGCTTATAAAATTGGTTCGCAGACCAAACGGATGTCACAAATCTTTTAGTTTATTTAATCGAGCCCTATCATCAAGCAGTATGTCTATTCTTCGGATAGATACACGGTTTGTGATGCGGTGCTCGTTTATGTAAACTATTCGGGATGTGATATCAGATTGATTTCATATCTTAAGATTTTCAAACTTAAAGTTATTTTCAAAATCAAATGCTACTTTCCAAATTATATATATATTTAAATTAAATTTAAAATTTAAAATTCACCGATAATTTCTGTTAGGTGACCCCCTTTTTAAAATAATACACATAACCTAAAAATATGTCGACATTGTTCTGATAGACCCTTACGCGACTGATGATGGATGGAGTACCGTCTGGACAAAGTCATCAAAGAAAATTTTGGATCACATCCAGAGCCGCTTCGGTACGTGCTTCAACTCGTAGTTTGAAACCTTTCGAGCCGGCACTTTAACTTGCGATTAAAGAACCGCCCCAGAAGGAGGAGAAGATCTTGGAAGAAAAGAAGACCGAGTCTCCGAAGGGTAGACTAGGGGCTGCTTATCCTAGGATGGTTATTTCTGATTCGGGGGAGAAATCCCTCGAACTCCTGACTCTGTATGATTATATGCTCACCCCGGCGGGATCTTATAATGATAAGGGTTATGGTGTTGGCTACGTTCTGACTTTTTCTAACGATTACATAACTAGCGACAACCGGCTTAATCCGGATCTCAATTCCAATGTAAATAACAATTCTCAAATCATACACAACCTCGATGACCATGATGAAGAAGATGTTCACAAAGGAGGCTACCAAAACTCAACAAGCAACGAGTTCATTTGTGAATTCCGAGGGGCTCCGATCACGATAGAATTATAACCATCAGACACCGAAGCAACTTCAGAAGAGCCAGTTGTTCCAATTCAAGAGGATACACCGGCAGATTCAACACCAAATTCAGAAGAGTTAACTGAAGTAAATTTAAGAAGCGAAAAAGTTCTACCCCCGAGAATGGGTCCAAAGGATAAATGAAAGCAGGTGGTTGCTCAGGAAGAGCCAACCCCGACAGAGGAATTGCCCATTCGGGATGAAACCGAGGAACATGGTAATAAAGTGGACTATAATGTGCTAGCCCATCTTAAGAAGCTACCAGCCAAACTAAGCATATACAACGCTTTGATCCTGTCAAAGGAGATGAGGGAAGCTCGATCAAGGCTTTACTTGATCCGCAGATCCGTTTAGCTCAAATGGCCGGTAATTCCTTCGACGAGGTTTGCTCGTTAAAAGAACAGACGAGGTGTTACCTTCACGGATAATGATCTATTACTAGGAACAAGCAGATCACAACCGACCATTATACATTTCGATCCACTATCGGAAGGTTTACACTCTCCAGAGTGTTGGTTGATCCGGGAGCATCAATCAACATAATGAATCTTCGGACGCTAGCATATTTGGAAATTGATGCTAGCGAGCTTGAAGCAGACAAGATGCTATTAAGTCGCTTCAATCAAAAAGGAGAAAGAGCTCTTAGATTCATGAGACCGGTGATTTAGCAAAGACAACAGCAAAATTCCACATAATTGATTCTGAGACATCGTTCAACGATCTACTGGGTTGACCATGGATCCATTAAAACTGGATGGTACTGTCGTCTCTGCACCAGTGCATAAAGTATTATGAAGGAGGGAAACAGTGTATCAAAGGTGACTTGCAACCATTCTCCGTACATGAGATTGGAATTCATGAAGATGCGGCCTACTACGCGCCCCCGAAGAAAACAATTTTTTCAAGAAATACCATACCAAATGAAGCAAAAAAAATCTGAGACGATGAAGAACGTGAAGTTCTAGTTCAACAGTTGCTCACCACTCCCTTACGACGAGATGGTGAAGATTTCTCCAGAACTCGCACCCAAGGTCGAGGCCGGGGACAAGGACGTGGAAGAAATGTTAGAACAGTTGGACAGAAGAAACCGGTCATCGATGTTGATTGGGAGAACACTTCCGAAGAAGGAGAAGAAATCAAGAAAGAAGCAGCGACAATAAGTTAAAAGAAACCCCAGTTCAAGATCTCTCTCGAAGATGAAAAGAATGAAGAATACAAATCAATGTACGAGAAGATTAACCATCATGTACATACTATGACCTTGACCCCGATCCATTCTAATAAGATCGAAGGTATGGTGGTCAAGGAAGTGCATGGTGGTGGTACTAAGCCAATCAAGTTTTACCGTCGTGCTTCTTCTTCCAATAATGAAAAAGATGTACAATTTGAAGATGTTACTTCTTCCGAATTAATGGAATTACCTTTTGAGTGGTACTCTCCCTGTGTTCAAAATTTAATTCAACGTAGTGTCTTACCTCGACAATGGACAAAAGGCCGATCACAACACTTTGAAAAATTATGGAATAATGCTCGTCGACCTCCCAATTTAAAATATGGTCTCGGATTCGGCACAGTAGGATCAGTTGACGAAACGAGATTTTGCTTGGTTGTCACTTGCGAACCTAACGAAGACTGCTGGAAGCTTCGTGAGATCTCTAAGATCTACCAATCGGAGACGCTCCACCGTAATTCGAAGAAGAAATCAAATCTACAATAGACGAGTTAACGGAAGTTAACTTAGGTACTAGAGAAGAGCCCAGGCCTACCTTTGTTAGCTCCTTACTCAATAAAGAAGTTTCCGAGGAAATAATCAAGCTATTAATCGAATTCAAGGATTGTTTTTCTTGGAGTTACGACGAAATGCCAGGATTAGCTCCAGAAGTCGCAGTTCACAAGTTAGGAGTATACCCTACTTCTGTTCCAGTCAGACAAGCTCCCAGAAGAATGCGTCTAGAAATTGAACAACAAGTAATAACTGAAGTTAAGAAGCTAATAGACGCTAAATTTTTCTGTGAAGAACAATACCCTACTTGGTTAGCCAATGTGGTACCGATCGTAAAGAAGAATGGTCGGATCGGAATCTGTGTAGACTTCGTAGATTTAAATAAAGCATGTCCGAAAGACGAATTTCCACTACCAATCCCGTAACTAATGATCGACATTGCTTCAACACATGAAATATTTTCATTCATGGATGGATCGTCGTGATACAACCGGATAAAGATGGCACCGTAAGACGAAAAGCTCATGACATTCAGAACGCCGATCGGAGTGTATTGCAACACAGTAATGCCATTCGGACTAAAGAACGCAGGAGCAATATATCAAAGAGCGATGACGAAGATTTTTGATGATCCCATTCACAACCAAGTTGAGTGCTACGTGGATGATGTGGTCATCAAAAGCAAACTGAAGGAAGATCACCTGTATGATTTGAGAATTGTTTTCGAACGACTAAGACAATACAACCTTAAGATGAATCCCTTAAAATGCGCCTTCGGCGTCACCTCTGGGAAATTTTTAGGATTTGATGTCCGACATCGCGGGATTGAAATTGATCCGGAAAAGATTAAAGCTATCTTAGAAATGCCACCTCCTAAAACCTTGAAGCAGCTACGATCCTTTCAAGGAAAGTTGGCATATCTTCGACGCTTTATATCGAATTTGTCAGGAAGGTGTCAGCCTTTTTCTGCTTTGGTTAAGAATGATGCCAAGTTTACTTGGGACTCCAAATGTTAACATGCCTTCGATGACATCAAACAATACTTAATGACATCTCCTGTCTTAGCAGCCCCAGCCTCGTGTAGACCGTTGATACTTTATACCGCGGCTTTAGACGACTCCCTTGGAGCCCTGCTAGCCGAGGTCAATGATGAGGGAAAAGAAAATGCTCTCTACTACTTAAGCCGTCATCTAATTCCGACGGAAGTAAAGTAGCCTCCTATTGAGAAGCACTGCTTGGCCCTGATCTTCGCCGCACAGAAGCTCAGGCATTACATGCTTTCTCATAAGGTCAACCTTATTTCGAGAGTTAATCCGTTGCAATACTTGATGACCCGTCCAACGCTCTCTGGCAGACTTGCCAGGTGGTCAATGATACCATTGCAATTTGACATAACTTTTGTTCCTCTTCGCGCCGTAAAGGGACAAGTTCTAGCTGACTTCCTTGCAGCACACCCTTTACCGGCAGATTCGCGTCTCTATGATGATTTGCCTGACGAGCAGATAATGAGCCCAGAAGACACTGATGATCGACGTTGGGAACTATACTTCGACGGTGCGTCCTCAACACAGAAGAACAAGGAATTGCAAATGATAGTGCCCGATAAGGCAGGGATCGAACTAATATTTATAACACCGGAGCGGGGGATGTTAAAATACTCCTACCACTTAACAGAGCCATGTACAAACAATGAGGTAGAATACGAAGCCCTCATAACAGGACTAGAACTAACCATTCAAATGGGAATAACGGATATCAACATCTACGGAGATTCTCAGTTGATCATTCAACAGGTCGCCGGACAATACAAAATTTTAAAGCCAAGACTCGAGCAACGATTTTCGGCATGCCATGAAACTGTTGGAACATATTCCGAATGTAACAATCTACAAGATCCCCAGAAAAGAAAATGCTCTCGCGGATGTGCTAGCTAGCCTTGCAAAATAATTTGCCTGCTTACAAGATGAGTCAGTTGAAGTGTCAGTTCAGGGACGATAGGTCCTATCACAGCTCGACATGGATATGATACAGAAATAAAAAAAAGCAGAGGAATCAGTTGCAGCAATAACAGAAAACACAGAAGATTGGCGTCAACCGCTAATAGACTACCTGCAAACAGAGAAATTACCGGACGATAAGTCGCTAGCCCATCAGATCAAGAAAAGAACTTTGTCTTACACATTAATAAACAATATGTTATACAGAAGCTCTTTTGATCAAATTTGGTTGAGATGCCTGAGCGAGTGCGAAGCTCGTGAAATTGTCAAAGAGGTACACTCAGGACTCTGTGGTGCTCATTAGTCGGGTCCAAAGATGAAAATGAAGATTAAGAGATTAGGGTACTACTGGCCCTCAATGATGACCGACTGTATGAAGATCGCCAAAAAGCTGTCACCAATGCCAAGTGCATGGAGTGGTTCTACATCAACCTCCCAATGTGCTACATCCGATAATTGCGTCGTGGCCATTTGAGTGTTGGGGCACAGATATAGTGGGTCCGATAGAACCGCCTTCTTCAAGAGGACATCGCTTCATCCTTGCAGCTACGGACTACTTTTCTAAATGGGCAGAAGCTATACCACTCAGGGATGTAAAGGCACACCATGTGCTATAGGTTTTTAAGAACCAAGTCGTCTACCGTTTTGGGGTACCGCGCAGGATCATTTCAAATAATGGGTCTGCATTCAAAAGTACAAAGATCAATAATTTTGTCAGAAGACACGGGATCTATTGGCGATACTCAACGATCTACTACCCAAGAGCAAACGGATTGGTCGAGGCATTTAATAAAACTCTCGTTCAGATCTTAAAGAAAAATTTCGACGACAACAAGAGAAATTGGCACGAGAAGTTGTTAGAAGCCTTATGGGCCTACAAAACAACTTTAGGACTCCTACTCAGTCTACGTCCTATGCTTTAGTGTACGGGTCCGAGGCAGTTCTACCCTTTGAAGTTCAGCTCCCATCACTCAGAATTGCAGTTGCGAACAAAATCACTACGGAGGAAAATGCCAGACTACGACTAGAAGAATTGGAAAGCTTGGAATGGAAAAGAATTTCCGCACAATAGAATTTGGAACTGTATCAAGCCAAGATGATCCAGGCCCATGATAAACTAGTCCGCCTCAGGACATTCAAAGTCGGTGACTTGGTTTGGGTTCTCAGAAGACCTATTCTTGCACATCGCAAGATAGGTGGTAAATTTGAACAAACTTGGGAAGAGTCGTTTGTGGTCGAGATAGTCTACTCAGGAGGCTCCTACCAAGTTGTGAATTGCCAAGGAGAACGACAAATGCTTCCAATCAATGGACAATATTTGAAGAATTATTACGCAACCTGATGTTTCGAAGGAATGAATTCTCATCCCTAGAAAGACAGGTGAAGTAACCACTTGTGACTGGGTTTGAAACAAACAAAAAACATAAAAATGGATGACAAAAAAATCATTAACAAAAAAAAATATGTGCTAAAAATAAAATATGTGAAATCATAATAATAAAGTTTTACCCTTCCGTTCAAATCAAATCTTGTTCCTGATCTTTCTTCATCTTTTCCTACTTTCCTTAAAAATTAAAATAAGTGAATAAGAATCTTTAGTGATAAATATTTTCTTAATGTTCTTGTTCTTAGTACAGCCCCTGATCCTTTCCTTGTCTTTTTCGCAGGGAAATGTCGAACGGGCGGTTGGTCCTAAACTTTAGAAATGGTGTGAGTCTCGCACTCGATGAAAAGAGGGTGAAGGATGGAGCAGTGATAGAAATTGATTTTGACTTCACACCAGCCAGCCTACAGTACGAAGAAAATGATTGGGTCCCAGTTGACCGAGAAGAGCTTCACGGCCAGACAGTGATGAATATGGGTGGCCCAAGCCACCAATCCAGCAACAAGAAAAGAAAGACAAACATCGAGGAAATCAAGAAAATCAAGTATGTAGTTACCACGGCAGAGGCCAGGCTCGTCAGCGCCGCGCCCACAGAAATTCAAGGGGTAAGGAGAGCTACTCTCACTGCTACCCAAAGAAGGAATAAGAATCACCGTATCCACAAGATGTTGACTAAACTAGTAGCAGATCAACACGAGGAAACAGCCGCTTTTGCCGGCACACACATTTCAAAGATACCGGTTCATGAGGAACCAGAAAGAAGAAAGTCAACGCCAAGAAAATAGAAACAAATCGAAGAAGTGCCAAGAACAACAGAAATAGAGTCAGTGCCTCGACGCCGGACAGAGATACCAGATCTGAAGCACCTTGCTGCGGAAGCAACCCCGGAGGATGTCCCGATAGAGACAATCCCCGAGGAGCCAAGGTATGTAAGAGAACGTTATGGGATTGAGCCATACATCTGGCAGTACGTTACTAGGCCTCTTCACTTGCAGATCATCCCAGAATATGAATTAGAAAGAATGCAAAATGTTAAGAAGAACACTTTCGAATACTTTGAAAGGATTAAAGGCAAGAGAATCAAAATTTTGGAAGGCCTCGAGTTACACACAGATTTATTCTCAGAACATGAGCAACAGCATATTGTGGATTGCATCTTAGAACTTCAGAAGATGGGTCGAGCAGGCCGTCTGAGGGAAAAGACTTATTCAGAACCCCGGAGATGGATGCCAGGGAAAGGAAGAGTCACAATACAGTGTGGATGTTGCTATAACTTCGCAGAGGACAGAAAAGAAAATCCACCAAGGATACTCCGTCGCAGTGAGGTGGATCCAATGTCGAGGATAATTAAAAGAATGGTGAAAAGAATGATAACGTAGAGGGTACTGCCGACAGATCGCATACCCAACAGCTTGCATCATCAACATTTACCGTAAAGGCGACCGCATACCTCCACACATAGACCACCACGACTTTGTCGAACCTATCTACACAGTTTCGTTCGTCAACCAATGCAATATCATGTTCGGATCTGACCTCCGGATAGCATGCCAGGGTAAGTTCCGAGGGCCGGTGGAGATACCACTTCAGGTAGGTTTCGTCATGATATTAAAAGAAAATGGAGCAAACATCGCAAAACATTGTATACCGGGAGTGCTAGTGGAGCGGATCTCCGTCACTTTTAAAAGGATGGATGACAGAAAGGCGCCTTACCACTTCCAGCCAGATCCAGAATTGGAGAGTCTCCGGCCCTACGAGCTATGAGTTACATGGGAAATAGCACACCTCCAATGCACATCCATGCGACATTCCTGCCAAGGGTGGCTTGGAAGGTGATGTTATTACCCATGTTTCTTACTATTCAGACATGGATTTTTGACAGACGCTTTTGGATGTATCAACAAGAAGTTTACACAGTCCGTTTTGGATTTACATGGATTGTACGAGACAATAAATTTCTGAGGAAAATGTCATCATGACTAGATCAAGTTGTATGATGTACTTTCAGTAAGTTGGAATGAAAATGACTACATCATATTTTGCCTTCACCTCTTTTTTTGCAAATTGACTGGGAAACGCCATTAGAGTTAAATGAACATTGAACGAAGAACAGAAGAGAAAAGAAAATAAATGAGAACTTTTCCTAAAAATCTAAATAGTAAAATAAACTTCAAATTCACATGAACACTAAATAAACAACAAATAAAAAAAATCAGATCATTAAAGGACAAACAAAACGAATCTAAATCTCAAATTAAATTCCAGTCTAAATCCATCTTTTCAAACCCTTCGATTGTTCTTCAAATCAAGATCCACTTCAGACCTTCTTTGAAACCCTCTCTCGTGATGATTTCAGAACCACAAAAAATTTTCGATTTGGTTCTGATGGCATGGATTCATACCCTTCGCCAAATAATCAAACTTTGATTATTTCTCGTGGGATGTGGAACACTTTCATATCTCATTTCGATCTCCCTCTAAATCAAAATCTCCACAGTACATTTCAATTCAAAATTTTTGAGACTAGTACCTACATTCCAGTTCTCATTTCGAGATCGATATCTACATTTCGATTCTCATCTAAATTGATACCTACATTTCAATTGAAAATTTTCGAGCTGGTACCTACATTCCAGTTCTCATTTCGAGATCGATACCTACATTTCGATTCTCATTCGAATTGATACCTACATTTTAATTCAAAATTTTCGAGACTGGTACCTACATTCCAACTCTCATTTCGAGATCGATACCTACGTTTTGATTCTCATCTGAATTGATACCTATATTTCAATTCAAAATTTCTGAGACTGGTACCTACATTCCAGTTCTCATTTCGAGATCGATACCTACATTTCGATTCTCATCTGAATTGATACCTACATTTCAATTCAAATTTTCGAGACTGGTACCTACATTCTAGTTCTCATTTCGAGATCGATACCTACATTTCGATTCTCATTCGAATTGATACCTACATTTCAATTCAAAATTTCTAAGACTGGTACCTACATTCCAGTTCTCATTTCGAGATCGATACCTAAATTTCAATTCTCATCTGAATTGATACCTACATTTAAATTCAAATTTTCTGAGACTGGTACCTACATTCCAGTTCTCATTTCAAGATCGATACCTACATTTCAATTCTCGTCCAAATTAATACCTACATTTCGATTCTCGTCCAAATTAATACCTACATTTCAATTCAAAATTTCTGAGACTGGTACCTACATTCCAGTTCTCATTTCAAGATCGATACCTACATTTCGATTCTCATCTGAATTGATACCTACATTTCAATTCAAAATATTCGAGACAGGTACCTACATTCCAGTTCTCTTTCGAGATCGCACCTAAATTCTGATTCTCATCCTTTTCAATCGACACTTAAGCTCGGATGCTTACTCCGAGGCTGCTACCTAAAATCCAGTTTTCTTCGTAATCTCGAGCTTGAAACTCGGGTTTCAATTCTCATTTCAAATCCAAATTTCCTCAAACTGATTTTAAATCAAACTTCATCCTAAATTGGAACTCCAAATCAAAAATCTAAACTCACACATCAAAACTTGAACATGAAATGAAACGAAATCTAAATCAAAATTCTCCAAATCTTGAGATTTGGAATTCACCTCCTTTTCCTTTCCCCAGCGAGAGTTCAAGAACCTCCAGTCTTGGAGATATACTTGATACTACCTAGCGGAAATTTTTATACTATGTCCTAAGTTTGTCACTTGGACATATGTGTTGGTTTTGTTCTTCTCTTCGGTCAACGCCAATATGCGCGGTGTGCTTGGTTAGCACACCACACCTATTGGGGGTCTATTTGTTGACCTCATTTTTTATGAGGTCTTCTCTTCTCTCTTTAGTACTTAGGATCTAGCCTTAGGCTTTTCCTTTGACTATCTTAGAGGACTAGAGATGGAACCTACCCCTTTAGAAACTCAACCACTTCTTAACTCCCTGCAAACCCCACAAGCTTGATTACAAACCCCTAATCACCTAGAGGGTTGAGATCAAATGTGGAGGTTCAAAGGATGAGTTCCTTATAGGACTCTTTGGCCTTAGAGTCACCCCAGGTGGCTCGGTTCGGTGAGGGTTCACCCGCACACATTACACTTTCACACACATTCCAAATCCTAAAACTATTCATGCCTAGCTTGACTTCCTGACTCATATAGATAATTCATATGAATGGACCTTAACCCCTAGGCCCTTGGCTAAGAGGGTTAGGAACAACATAGTGAATGCCTCAAATGAATCCTCTCATGGATCCTATGGGCTTAATATGGCTTCATGGCTCCACCAAAATAATTCCATTTCACTCACACTTGCTAAATTTTCATTTTTTCAAAATTTCAATTTTTGACCCCCGGGGCCCCGGACCTACCAAACCTACTAAAAGCCCTTGAAACCACCCAAAACCACCAAATTTCCAAATCACCCAAAACTTTTCCAAAATTATCCTTGAACATTTCCTCACTGATCAAATTGATCATTTACAGCCAAAAATACCAAAATTTCCAAAAATACCCCCAATACCCTTCAAATTACCAAAATGCCCCTCTTGACCCAAAAATCCAAAAATTCATAAAATTCCCATAAAATTCCAGAAAATCCGAAATATTCACAATTTCATTTTGTTCAACTACATCATGGGCCAATTTTGCCAATTTACCCCACTTTTACCAAAACCACCAATTTAGCCCATTTTAGCCCCAAATGAACCCAATGTCAAACCAAACCACCCCAATTGACCACAATTAAGGTTCAATTCAATTCTAAACTTCAATTTAATATCCACAATATCAATCTAGACCAAATCCAAGCCCAATTTGATTGACATTTGAGCCCAATTTCAATTTGAAGCCTAAGGCCCAATTTTGGCCCATAACCCAAATTTAGCCCAAACGAACCCAATTCAACTCCAATTGACCCCTAACCTTTTCTAAACCTTACCTAACATCTCCATAAACTAAACATTAACATAATTTACCCAAAATTTGGACCCAAACCCCACTCAAATTCAACCCAAACCCAAAATCTCCAATTTAGCCTAAACCCAAGCTTAACCCTAACTTAGCCCAAATCCCAAAATTGAACCCCAACCAAAGTTGAAAACTCTTTTGAACACACCTATAAACATTTCTCAACATTAATTTTACATCAAAACCAACTTTAGCCCAACCTTAGCCCAAGCTAACCTAATTTGACCCATTTTTGTCCCCTTACCAAAGAGACCCAAGTTCAACCCAATCCAACCCTAAGCCTTACCACATTGACTTAAAATAACTTATGAAACATTCAACACTCATTGGGCCCAACCACTACAAGGCTCCTCATCCTAAAAAAAACCCATTTTAAAATTTAAAATCCCATTTCCCAAGATACTTTAAAAGCCCATACAAAACAAACCCAAAAGCCCAAAATCCACCTTAAAGCTCACATTACAATCTCATCTCATCCATCCTCAATTAATATCACTCCCTAAGTGCTAAATCCATCATGAAAATCAAACCAAAATGGTATTATGCCAAATCCCATCAAATAACCCTAAAATTTTCAAAATTCTATAAACCCTTTTCCATGAAAGTTGACTTGACTTTTCCCAAGCCAAATGGATCCTTGAAGCCATGTATGAGCCACATGGGAGCCATGAAAGCCTTGGACACCTCACCATACCCAAAGTCGCAAGAAGAGGGGACCCTTTAATGATTCTCTTAAGTGTGATTAACCACTCCCATGATTCCCCTAAACCATGCTTAAGCCTAATTGTACTTGGATGGTGACTTCTCCCCACTAATTAAGCTGAGCCAAATAGCTTTCTTTTCAGCTCAAGCAGGCCATGTGGAGGTGAAACTAGCCCAAAACCATGAGTTGACCCAAACTAAGCCAAAATCACCCTTTTCCCATTCCATTTCAATTCACCACCTTTACACATGGCAACCATCAATTGAACTCACAGGAATCAAGCTCTGACCTCACTGACCCTGAGGGTGACCCATGCCTGGCCGGCCAGCCACCACAGCCGCCGGAAACTGCCATGGCCGAGAGCACCATGAGAGCCCAACATTGAAATTCTCTCTTGCTGAGCTGCCCCATGCCCAATGGCCATTGGAGCTGTTCTTCCCTTGCCTGCAGCAGCTAATCCCGACCATTAACTCCCCCGGAAGGCCTCCGACCAACTCTATTTAAACCCCACCCCTCTCGGCCAAGAAGGGAGTTGCACCAAACCATACAGAAACTCTGCCAAAATTGTTCCAGACCATCCTCCACACTTAGAGCAATTGATCCCCAGTGATAATTTTCCCTAATCCCCATCCACAGAGCTCAGTTTCTCAGCCAAAATTCCATCCAAAACCAAGACACTTTCCAATTCTCCACCAAACTCAAATTAAACTCACCCACACCTGCACAAGACCAAGAGAAGGAGTTCCCCAGTGAAAGCCCCCTCTCCAGGCCACCCATTTGTTCTAGCCTCCAAAGGTTAGAATCGGGTCTCGGTGGAAATCCAGTCTGCAGCAATTCCCTGTGGCCAAAGACTTCATCCTGAGCTTACTTAAGTTCAATCGAAGGTGACACAACTCTCGGATCGAAGCCACACTTCTCTCGAGCAAAGGTATAGCTCTCTCTTCTTCCCGAGCTTCGAATATTCTCTATTTTGATTGGGTTAATTTCATGCCACATAAACTGTATGGATATGTTCGTCTCTTCAAGACGAATCCATAGAGTATAAGAACATAAAAATCCATTGAGAATCAAGTGAGATCTTAGGGTTTTAATGTGGACGGTCATGGGTGCACACCAATCGCAGACGATGACTAGGAGCCGTTGGATCGCGCGTGTATCGGACGGACGGTCAAGATCAAGTCGAATGGTGCAATGGTACGTGAACCGCAGGCCCCGTGGCAGCTGACTCAGATGGCGGCGCCGAATCCAAGCGCGCCGTGTGGCCTTTCGAAGCTGCCGAGGATTGCGTGGCGCCGCATGGATAAGTAGGAAAAAAGGGTATTTTTCTATTTATTTAATTATCAGAACTTCAAAAATTCATAACTTTGTGTAGAAAAATCAGAAAATAAAATAAAAATACTCTCTTGCTCAGTGAATAGAGAAAAATAATGTGGAAAAGAAATCAAGTCATTTCATCAAGTACTTTATTTTTAATGATTTATTTACTCTCTATGGTATTTTAATTCTCCATTTGCATAGACAATTTACCATGACATGAGACCATAGGGCTTTTGAAGCCTCTGATCTAGGGAACATTCCCTGAATTTTTCAAGGTAGTGGCCATCCCTATGAGAAGTTATTGATTTTTCAATTGCATGTTACTGTTTTGAGTATTTTAATTTCAATAATTAGCATGTTGTGAAATAAATTCTAGCAAAATTTGCTGATGTTTCTTATGACCAGAGGAATCTAGGAAAAATAGGTTTTGAGTTAATTCACATGGAAAAACCCTAATTGGCCTAAAAACCCAAAATTGAACTTTAATTAATTAGGGTTAATTACACATCAAATTAACTTAAAATAATTATCCACTGATCTTTAGGATTAGAGGAACATCATGTAAAAATTTGAAATCAATTGGAAATGTTTAACCCCACAAAATGGATTAATTAAGTCACATAACCAAAATTAAACTTTAAAAATTCATAACTCATAAAATACTTTTCAAAAATTTACAAAAATGGTTTTGGGGCTTCTCTGACATCAGAGGAACTTAAGAAAATTAAAATTGTAATTTTCTAAAAAAGTTGATTTTATCATTATTTTAATATTTTTAATAATTAAAAAATAATAAAAATCATAAAAACATTAAAAATTACCAAAATGTCACATTTTGAATTCTAATCACCTAGGAACAAACCAAATATTTTTCCTAAGTCTCTAGGGTAAGATATTGAATTTTAAAGGCTTAAAATAATTTTTGAATTAAAAAAATGTTTTTTTTAACATTTCCACTAAAATAATTCTAATAAATCAAAGAAAAATTAGAAAAATATAAAATTTGGTTCTCCGATTTCCTTGAGGTTAGAGAGATTTTTAAAAAATATAAAATCCATTTTTCAACTTTTATTTCTTTTTAAATTAATTAATACTCCAAAACTCAAAATAATTCTAATAAATAAAATATAATTCAAAAAATTACCAAAATTGGTCCAAGAGGTCCTCTAGACATTAGAAACATCCCAGAATTTTCTTAAGGATAGAAACATTTCCTTGGTCATGTTATTGAATTTTCCTTGAAAACCCATATTTTCCATTAGAAGCAATTACATAAATAAATTAAATACAGAAAAATCACATTTTCTCCTCTAATGTCTTAAATGACATTTGAGTGAGGTTACATAAAAATTTCAATCTCATTTGAGTTTAGTTTAGTGAGTTATAGAATTATTAAGCTTGAAGGGCAAAAGGGTAATTAAAAAATTTCAACCCTTAATTAAAATTTTAGGATTAATCAAAAAGGGGAGGGTAAAATATTTGATTATAAGCTGATTTTGGATGATTGAAATTTAAATAATTTAAGGGTAGAAACCTACTAATCATTTCAAGAATAATTAAAATAAACTTTAAATAATTAATTAATTAAAATTTTGGAAGAATAATAGAAATTTGAATTATTAAAGTAGGGATATTATTAAGAGGATATTTATTCTTTAATTTATGAATCCCTAAATTAATCACTTCAATAATATTTAATTCTTAACTAAAAGGATAATCCTAACTTAAATTTTAAAATGCTAAACAATTTAACAATTAAATTAAAATAAATTTAAGATGTTGAGATTAAATTAAATCAAAATCTAAATTAAGTTAACACCTTAACAATTAAATTAAATCATATTTAATATATTAAGATAAAATTAAAATTAAACTAAAACAGATTAAATCAAATTAAGTTGAATTAAAATTAAATTAAAATTAAATTAAATCAAATTAAAATAAAATTTAAATTAAATTAAATTAAACTAAATTAAATTAAATTAAATTAAATTAAACTTAAATTAAATTAAAATTAAATTGAATTAAAATCATTTAACAAGAAACCTAAATGAAATCATTAAGAATTAACTCTAAAATAATTTGAACACTATTTCAAACTTAAACTTTTTTTATATAATTAAGTTTAAATTAAAATTAAATCATTAAGTTTAAATCATTAAAATACTTAATAAGCTGTTTTCCTCTTTTTAAAGCTCTTATTATTATAACTCTTAAATGAAGTATCAAGTGAAGTGTTACTTCACTTATAGGACATTCAAATGTCCTAGTTCACTGAGCAAGAGAACAAAACTAAACCCCTGGATGATTAATTCACCTGTGCAACTAAATTTACTTGGACTCAAAACAATCTCAGAAATATTGAAAAGATGTTTAGGACTCGTCCTAAGCACTTCCTCAATATGACGGGATGTTTTAGAAGAACAATTGAATCTGGTTGTTCTTAGATGAAGAAAATCATCCTTAAACCAAACCAAGAACCTAGACGTCATAGGAGATGACTAGTTATATGATTAGGAATTTGGTAGACAACCAAAACCCTTCCCTTAGCTTTACCTAGGTATCTGTTGAAATATTTAAATGCCTTAACATGTGTTTTAAGTGCAGCTTGGGATGACGAGAAGACCCTCCTGGTACGCTTTTATTTAATTGCAATTTACTTTATTGAAATTTACTTACATGCACCGTACTTTACTTTTCTTGCATGATAAATAAAACTGTTGCATGAAAACCAAAACCTTCGGGATAGTCCCTAAACTGAAACCAAAACTAAATTAAAAGTCATTGCAAGATAAAATTCACCGCCACAACATTTCAAAATATAAAACAACTCAAAATTTAATCACAAACAGAAAAACAAAACTACAATTGTAACTAAATTAAAACATCTCGTTGAATGATCTGGAATACCTCAGATAATGTAACCCACGTGTTGCTAACAAGATTTCCCAGGGTCTAAATGAAAGTGTGGAACTCATTCAGTTGAGTTTAGCAAATTCATCTAGACTAAGTGAATTCAATGAAAATAACGGTGCCGGGATGACGGAACCGTGGGATCTTAATCGATTCTATTTAAACAACTTTAAGATTTGTTTTAATTAAAATATTAAAAACACTTGGATTTTAAGATTTTCTCTAAACCAAAACACTTCTCTCATCTCCTGATTTATGACTTCTAAAACTAAACCTCTACAACAACAAGGCGCTTGGAGCACATTGGGCAGCACGCCTATCGTCATCAGCAAAACTCAGATCTACTTCAGCAAAACCTTTCTTAGAGTTAAATAACAAAGCCATAGGACTTCAAGGTAGTTTGCCTAGTGCAACATAAATCCTCAACTCTTCGTTAGATATTTGCATGATCATGTCATGTAAATTAAGCCCTAACTGGTCTTAGGACTCCGAGGTAGTTGTTTGGTACGACATAAACCCTCACATCTTCGAGGCTATTTGCATGACTGCGTCATGCAAATATAAGTCCTAATTAATTAAAATTGGCAGGATTGAAACATTAAATAAACTCCCAAATTGAAACCAAACAATAGGATAGTTTGAGAAGTTGCCAAGATTCTTCTTGGATCCTCAGCTTCTCCTACTTCTCTTTCTTTGAACTCTTAAAATAAACTGTTCCAAATTTGATCCATTACCTATTGAAATTTCCAAAACTTAAATCCTTTGAAAACCTTAAACTTTGAAATTCTTTAGAGCAAAACCACTGATCATTATCGAGAGTTTTCTTAAGTGTCTTCGGACATTTAAGATGTAATTAACTATAGGGGCTTGCCCTTATAGGGAACTTTAAGAACCCAGGTAATATAAACCCTGCTTAATTCCTTTGTATTAAGCAGGGGAACTTGTCGGCTTATAAAATTGGTTCATATACCAAAAGAATGTCACAAATCTTCTAGTTTATTTAATCGAGCCCCATCATCAAGCAGTGTGTCTATTCTTCGGGATAGATACACGGTTTGTGGTGCGGTGCTCGTTTATATAAACTATTTCGAGATGTGAGATCGGTTTGATTTCATATCTTAAAATTTTCAAACCTAAAATTATTTTCAAAATCAAATGCTACTTTCCAAATTATATATATATTTAAATTAAATTTAAAATTTAAAATTCGCCGATAATTTTTGTAGGCGACCCCCTTTTTAAAATAGAACACATAACCTAAAAATATGCCGACATGCATCAGCAATCGATTGGAAACATTAGATGAGAGGATAGTTCTGAAACTGATGTGGAGTAATTGATGGATTCTATTTATGTTTGTTGTGTGTTTAGTAGTTATGTTTGGTTTGTGTAGTATTTGCTTTGAAATTTGAATTTGGATTTGGATGTGCTTACTTTCATTGTGTGCTTAGATCTTAGTGTTTGTCTATCGTAGAGTACTTGCTGCACTAAATATCTAAGAGTAGTTGGTTTGAATGAACATATTTGGTGTTTATGATGTGACTTGGATTTTATATATATAAGATTGTTGTGTATTGTTTGTGTGAAGAATTTTGTTAATTATTGCTTATGGGATAATGTAAATGCCTATTGAAGTGTTAAACATCATTATGGACGTCGAAACGATCAAAATTATGAAAAAAATTTCAGACCCAGAAAATATTTTAAATTGGCGCCGCCGGCACCAGAATGGGCACCGCCGGTGCCCAAATCTAGGGAGTTTGGCTAATATTTTAAATAGAGCGCCGCCAGCGCCCGAACCCAGTAAAAGGCCAAAAACCCTCATTTTTGCGATTTTTACCCTGGGGCCCGCAAGTCTTCCTCCTCACTTTTCGCGATTTTGAAGATCTAGGGCTTGCTAGATCTCGGATTTAAGGAGATTTCAAAGTTTTTCGACACCGGATTCACACTTCTCTTGGTAAGAGCTTTACTTTAAGTTAAAATTTTTGGATTTTCACCATGGAAATCTCACACATTGCTTATGGCGGGATTATTGGAGTTTTAAAGAGATTTTGAGATTTCCATGATGAAATTTGCTCTTACTTGTTTAGAATGGTGTTTGGAGTTTGTTACATTATGAATTTGGAATTTATTGGAATTTTCTTGCAAATTTTAGAAATTCACATGGCTCCATGGTTGAGTAAAGGGACGAGGAAATTAGATTTTGATGAGGAAAAATTTGTTAATATCAAAGCCTAATTTCGCTATAACTTTTACCTCTATGTCGGCATATTTTTATGTTATGTGTTGTATTTTGAAAAGGGGGTCTCCTAACAGAAATTGTCGGTGAATTTTAGATTTTAAATTTAATTTAAATATATATAATTTAGAAAGTAGTATTTAATTTTGAAAATAATTTTAAGTTTAAAAATTTTAAGATATGAAATCAAACCGATCTCACATCCCAAATAGTCTATATAAACGAGCACCGCATCACAAACCGTGTATCTATCCCGAAGAATAGACACACTGCTTGACGATGGGGCTCGATTAAATAAACTAGAAGATTTGTGACATTCGTTTGGTCTGTGAACCAATTTTATAAGCCGACAAGTTCCCTTGCTTAATAGAAAGGAATTAAGGAAGGTTTATAATTCTTTTTATAAATTATTTTTTGGCTTAGATTTGGGAGTTTATTTAATTTTACAATCCTGCCAATTCTATTTATTTAGGTCTTATATTTGTATGATATAATCACACAAATAGCCTCAAAGATGTGAGGGTTTATGTCGTACCAAACGACCACCTCGGAGTCCTAAGACCGGTTAGGGCTTAATTTACATGACATGATCATGCAAATGCCTAACAAAGAGTTGAGGATTTTTATTGCACTAGGCAAACTACCTCGAAGTCCTATGGCTTGGTTATTTAATTCTAAGGAAAGTTTTGCTGAAGCAGATCTGAGTTTTGCTGATGACGATGGCCGAGCTACCCACCATGCTCCGTGCTCCTTATTATTGCAGGGGTTTGGTTTTAGAAAGTGACAATCAGAAGATGAGAAAAGTGTTTTGGTTTAGAGAAAATCTTAAAATCTTAAGTGTTTTTAGTGTTTTAGTTAAAATAAATCTTAAAGTTATTTAAACAGAACCGATTAAGATCTCACGGTTCCGTCATCCCGACACCGTTATTTTCATTGAATTCACTTAGTCCAGATGAATTTGTTAAACTCAACTGAATGAGTTCCACACTTTCATTTAGACCGTGGGAAATCCCGTTAGCAACACGTGGGTTACATCATCCGAGGTATTCCCGATCATTCAACGAGAAGTTTTAATTTAGTTACAATTGTAGTTTTGTTGTTCTGTTTGTGATTAAATTTTGAGTTGTTTCTTATATTTTGGAATGTTGTAGCGGTGAATTTTATCTTGCAATGACTTTTGATTTAGTTTTGGTTTCAGATTAGGGACTATCCTAACGGTTTTGGTTTTCATGCAACAGTTTTATTTAACATGCAAGAAAAGTAGAGTACAGTACATGAAAGTAAATTGCAATAAAATAAAAGTGTACCTGGAGGGTCTTCCCGTTATCCCAAGCTACACTTAAAACACATGTTAAGGCATTTAAATATTTCAACAGATACCTAGGTAAAGCTAAGGGAAGGGTTTTGGTTGTCTACCAAATTCCTAATCCTATTGCTAGTCATCTCCTATGATGTCTAGGTTCTTGATTTGGTTTAAAGATGATTTTCTTCATCAAAGAACAACTAAATTCAATTGTTCTTCTAAAACATCTCGTCATATTGAGGAAGTGTTTAGGACGGGTCCTAAACATCTTTTCAATATTTCTGGGATTGTTTTGAGTCCAAGTAAATTTAGTTGCACATGTGAATTAATCATCCATGGGTTTAGTTAAACTTTGTCTCTTGCTCAGTGAACTAGGACATTTGAATATCCTAAAAGTGAAGTAACACTTCACTTGATACTTCATTTAAGAATTATAATAATAAGAGCTTTAAAAGGGCAAATCAATTTATTAGGTATTATAATGATTTAAACTTAATCATTTAATTTCAATTTTGACTTAATTATAGAAATTAGTTCAAGTTTGCAATAGTGTTCAAGTTATTTTATATTTAATTCTTAATGATTTCATTTAGGTTTGTTATTAAATGATTCTGATTTAATTTAATTCAATTTAATTTTAATTTAATTTATTTTAATTTTAACTTAATTTGATTAGATTTTGATTTTAATTTAATTTAGTTTAATTTAATTTAATTTAAATTTAAATTTAATTTAATCTAATTTAATTTAATTTTAATTTTAATTTAATTTAATTTTAATTTAAATTTAGTTTAATTGTAACTTAATTTAATTTTTTATTTAATTTATTTAATTTAATTTAATTTAGTTTAGTTTTAATTTAATTTTAATTTATTTTAATTTCAAGTTAATTTAATTTTAATTAATTTTAATTTTAATTTAATTTAATTTAGTTTTAATTTTAATTTAATTTTAATTTACTTTAATTTTGTTTAGTTTAATTTTAATTTAATTTTAATTTGATTTAATTTTTAATTTAGTTTAAATTTAATTTTAATTTAATTTTAGTTTAATTTTAGTTTTAATTATTAATTTAGATTAATATTTTAATTTTTTAATTAAGAATTAAGTATTATTGAAGTGATTTATTTAGGGATTTTTAAATTAAAGAATAAATATCCTCTTAATAATATCCCTACTTTAATAATTCCAATTTTTATTATTCTTCCAAATTTTCAATTAATTAATTAATTAAAGTTTTATTTTAATTATATTAGAAATGGTTAGTAGGTTTCTACCCTCAATCATTTAAGTTTCAACCATCCAAAATCAGTTTAAAATCAAATATTTTATCCTCCCCTTTTTGATTAATCCTAAAATTTTAATTAAGGGTTGAAATTTTTAATTACCCTTTTGCCCTTCAAGCTTAATAATTCTATAACTCACTAAACTAAGCTCAAATGAAATTGAACTTTTTATGTGACCTCACTCACATGTCAATTAAAACATTAGAGGAGAAAATGTGATTTTTCTGTATTTAATTTATTTATGTAATTATTTTTAATAGAAAATAGGGGTTTTCAAGAAAAATTCAATAACATGACCAATGAAATGTTTCTGTCCTTAAGAAAATTATGGGATGTTCCTAATGATCAGAGGACCATTTGGACCAATTTTGGTGATTTTTTCAATTATATTTTATTTATTAGAATTATTTTTAGTTTTGGAGTATTAATTAATTTAAAAAATAAAATTGAACTTGAAAAATAGGTTTTATATTTTTCAAAAATCTCTTTGCTATCAGGAAAGTCAGAGAATAAAATTTTATATTTTTCTCATTTTTCTTTGATTTATTATAATTAATTTAGTGGAAATGTTAAAGAAAATCAATTTTTAATTCAAAAAATTGTTTTAAGCCTTTAAAAATCAATATCTTACCCTAGAAACTTAGGAAAAATATTTTGTTTGTTCCTAAGTGATTAGAATTCAAAATGTGATATTTTGGTGATTTTTAATATTTTTATGATTTTTATTATTTTTTTATTATTAAAATATTAAAATAATGATAAAAATCATCTTTTTTTAAAAATTACAATTCTAATTTTTCTAAATTTCACTGATATAAGAGAAACTTCAAAAGTATTTTTGTGAATTTTTGAAAAGTATTTTGTGAGTTATGAATTTTTAAAATTTAATTTTATCCATTTTGCTTAAGAGGCTTAATCAACCCATTTGATGAGGTTAATTAAATCCAATTGACTTCAAATTTTTATGTGATGTTCCTCTGATCCTACAGAATAGTGGAGAATTATTTTCAAGTTAATTTTATGTGTAATTAACCCTAATTAATTAAAGTTTAATTTTGGGTTTTTAGGCCAATTAGGGTTGTTTCATGTGAATTAACTCAAAACCTATTTTTCCTAGGTTCCTCTAGTCATAAGAAACATCACCAAATTTTCCTAGAATTTATTTCACAACATGCTAATTATTGGAATTAAAATACTCAAAACAGTAACATGCAATTGAAAAATCAATAACTTCTCATAGGGATGGCCTCTGACCTTGGAAAATTCAGGGAATGTTCCCAAGTTCAGAGGCTACAAAAGCCACATGGTCTCATACCATGGTGAATTGCCTATGCAAATGGAGAATTAGAAAATGCAGAGAGTAAATAAATCATTAAAAATAAATTATTCAATGAAATTACTTGATTTTTTTTCCACATTATTCTCCTTTGTTCTCTGAGCAAGAGGGTATTTTTTTTATTTTTATGATTTTTCTACACAAAGTTATGCATTTTTGAAGTTCTAGGTATTTAATAAATAAGAAAATTCCCTAATTTTCTACTTATCCAGCGCAGTGCCCTGTCATCCTCGGCATATCTGAAAGCCCACGCGATGTGCTCCCATTCGACGCCGCCATCTGAGTCAGCTGCCACGAGGCCCGCGGTTCACGTACCATCTCCTAGTCCGACGCCATCTGGGTCGTCCGCTCGATACACGTGCGATCCAACGGCTCCCAGTCATTGTCTACGACTGGTGTGCACCCGTGACCGTCCACACTAAAACCCTAAGATCTCACTCGATTCTCAATGGATTTTTATGTTCTTATACTCTATATTTTCGTCTTGAAGAGAAGAACATATCCATACGGTTTATGTGGCATGGAATTAACCCAATCAAAATATAGAATGTTCAGAAGCTCGGGAAGAAGAGAGAGCTCATACCTTTGCTCAGAGAAGAGAAGCTTCGATCTGAGAGTTGTGTCACCTTCGATTGAGTCCAAGAAAGCTCCAGATGAAGTCTCTGGCCCTGAGGAATTTCCTAGACCTGATTTCCACCAGACTCGATTTCAACCTTTGGAGGCTAGAACAAATGGGTGGCCTGGAGAGGGGGCTTTCACTGAGGAACTCCTTCTCTTGGTCTTGTGTAGGTGTGGGAGAGTTTAATTTGATTTTGGTGGAGGATCTGAAGGAGTCCTGTTCTGGCCTGAGAATTGAGCTCCAAAATTGAGCTCAATCAGTGGGAATTAGGGAAGGAGGACAGTGGGGATCAAATGCTCTTGGCTAGGGGAAGCTTTGTGAGGAGTTTGGAGGGAATTTGTGAAGGTCGATTTCGACCCAACCTTTTGGCCGAGAGGGGTTGGTCGGCTTAAATAGCCATGGCCATGGCCTTTCATGGGGAGCTAGGGGCCGGGATCGACCTGCTCCGGTGAGGAGAAGAACGGCCACAATGGCCATTTGGAGTGGGGCGGCTCAGCCATGGGGAATTGTAATTTTTGGTTGATTTGGACCTCTCGGCTCGGTGTTTTCCGACGATCGTGGTGGTTGGCTGTCCAAGGTCAGGTCACTGTTGTGATCAGGAGGATCAGTGCTTGAGTTTTTTGAGTTAAATTGATTGTTGCCATGTGTAAAGGTGGTGAATTGAAATGGAAAGGGGAAGAGGTGATTTTGGCTTGGTTTAGGTCAACCCATGTATTTGGGCTTGATTCACCTCCCCATGGCCAGATTTTGGGCTGCGGAGGTCAGGTGGGTCAGGCTCACATGTGTGGTGAAGTCCACATCCAAACATATTTGGATTAATTTTGGGTTAAGGGTGTTCATGGTTAAGGCTAATGACTTTAAAGGAACCAAGAAAGAGCTTCCTCCATTTGCCCAATGTCGTATGGTCACATGTCAAACCTTTCATGGCTTCACATGGGGCTTAAGGATGGCTCCATGGCTCTTATATGGCTTGGGAAAAGTTGGCTTGGTTTCATGGAAATAGGTTTTAGGAATTTTGGTATTTTTGTGTGAAATTTGGATGGTTTGTCATATGGCTTAATTTAGAAAGTTTGATTGTTGATTTAGAATTTAGGGATGATTTTAATTAATGAAATGATGAATGGAGTGTCATATGGGCTTTAGCATGAAGTTTGGGCTTTTAAAATTTGGTAAAGGTGGGCTTTTAAAATGATTTTAGGGGAATGGGTTGTTTTTGTTTCAAAATGGGCTTTTAAATCAAAAACATTCATAAAGGGCCATGCCAAATAAATGTTGGGTTTAGTTTAGGGATGTGTCATGAGTGATTTAAAACAAATTTGGAGTAATTTGGGATTAAATTGGATTGGATTTGGGTTTATTTGGTAAAGGGGCTAAGGTGGGCCAAATTGGGCTAACTTAGGCTAAGATTGGGCTAAAGTTGGTTTTGATGTAAAATTAATGTTGCGAAATGTTTATAGCTGTGTTATAAAGAGTTTTCAACTTTGGTTGGGGTTCAATTTTGGGATTTGGGCTAAGTTAGGGTTAAGCTTGGGTTCAGGCTAAATTGGGGATTTTGGGTTTGGGTTAAATTTGGGTGGGGTTTGGGTTCAAGTTTTGGGCAAATTATGTTAGGTTTTTGTTTATGGAGATGTTGGGGAAGGTTTAGAAAAGATTTGGGGTTTATTGGAGTTGAATTGGGTTGGTTTGGGCTAAGTTTGTGTTATGGGTCAACATTGGGCTTTAAGCTTAAAAATGAAATTGAATTCAAATGTCAATAAAATTGGGCTTGGAATTGGTCTAGATTGATATTGGGGATATTGAATTGAAGTTTAGAATTGAATTGGACCAAAATTGAGGTCAATTGGGGTGATTTGGTTCGACATCGGGTTCATTTGGGTTTAAAATGAAGCTAAATTGGGGGTTTTGGTAAAAGTGGGGTAAGTTGGCAAAGTTTTCCCATGGTGGAGTTGAACAAAATGAAATTGAGAATATTTAGGGTTTTCTGGAACTTTCTGGGAATTTTCTGATTTTTTGGATTTTTGGGTCAAGAGGGGCATTTTGGTAATTTGAAGGGTATTGGGGGTATTTTTGGAAATTTTGGTATTTTTGGTTATGGATGATCAATTTGAATGGTTGGGAAATGTTCAAGGTTGATTTTGGAAAAGTTTTGGGTAATTTAGGTGATTTTGTAGATTTTAGGTAGTTTCAAGGGCTTTTGGTAGGTTTAGTAGGTGTAGGGGGCCCCGGGGGTCAAAAATTGAAATTTTGGAAAAATTAAAATTGAGCCAGTGTGAGTGAAATGGAATCATTTTGGTTGAGCCATGAAGCCATATTAAGCCCATAGGAGCCGTGAGAGGACTCATTTGAGGCATTCACTATGTTGTTCCTAACCCTCTTAGCCAAGGGCTTAGGGGTTAAGGTCCATCCATATGAATTATCTACATGAGTCAGGAAGTCAAGCTAGGCATGAATAGTTTTAGGATTTGGAATGTGTGTGAAAGTGTAATGTATGTGCAGGTCAACCCTCACCAGACCAGGCCACCCAGGGTGATCCTAAGGCCAAAGAGTCCTATAGGGAACTCATCCTTTAAACCTCCACATTTGATCTCAACCCTCTAGGTGATTAGGGGTTTACAATCAAGCTTGTGGGGTTTGCAGGGAGTTAAGAAGTGGTTGAGTTTCTAAAGCGGTAGGTTCCATCTCTAGTCCTCTAAGATAGTCAAAGGAAAAGCCTAAGGCTAGATCCTAAGTACTAAAGAGAGAAGAGAAGACCTCATCAAAAATGAGGTCAACACTCTACAACAAGAAGTGTATCCAGGATCGAGCTTTTGATAGCCCTGGAGGATCTGTAGATCAATTAATTGCAGAGCAGAACTGGGATAGATTTTGTTATTTTACTGCGAATGATGTTATGGGAGTTGTTAGAGAGTTCTATTCGAATGTAACCTAGACTGAGACTGAGTATGTGCTAGTAAGAGGAAAAATGGTTGAGTTTACTCCTCAGCGTATCAATGCTTTCTATCAGACTCGGGAACCATTCATTTGTGAATACGAAAACTTTGACACTCAAAGGTAGAATATGAGAGAATTTATTGCTTTTCTGACTGACGGGCGAGGAGAATGGAAAGTAAGTAAAAAATGATTGATTAACTTCCCCGCCTCCACATTGAATGTTGCTTCAAAAGTGGCATTATTTCATTTCTGTGAGACTATTACCATCTTATCACCACAGTGAAGTTACAAGAGATAGAGCGATTCTGAACTACTGTATTCAGAAGATGAAAAAGATTAATATTGGAACTATTATTTACAAGAACATTCAGACGATTGCTAGAGGCGAGACCACTGGAGGATTAGGACATCCTGCTTTAGTTCATGCCCTGTGTGTTCAGTCTGGAGTGGAGTTTAGTAGTTCTGAAGTAGTGGCTATACCATTGAGACCAATTACAAAGAATATTATCCATACCTATGAGTAGCATGTGGGAACCAGAGCTGAGCGTAGGAGTACTGATATTCCTACTATGAGTTATGTTGTTCCATCTATATATAAGCTGCCTACCTTATCTGATATTATGGAGCAGCTGAGACTACAGAGTGCTAGTGTAGATAGACTCCATGGTCGGATGGATGTATTTGAGGCGAGGAGTGATGTGAATGAAGATTATCTACAGAGGAGAGTTGAGTTCGATATTGCTTATTATGATGCTCGGGTCAGATTTATGAGGGGGAGTCTGATGTGATATTTCCTACTTGCCCTAGTTATACACCATATAGACCTGACCCTACTAATGACCCTGTTGATGACCAAGCTGATCTTGGTGATGGAGACTGGTAGATTGTTTATTTTTATTACTGTTTTTCTTATTTTGTTGTGTTGTACTGATGTGATGTAGTAGATATTTGCTTTCATGTGTTGTGTAACCCTGTTGGTGTATTATTATGTTATACTGAAACATTACAATTGTTAGCTGGACTGTGTAGTACTGTGATAGTTTATTTCATGTCATAATGTTTTGTTGGATGTTTAGATGTTTAATGTTAATTTCTCTTCGCTCATGTAAATTTTTAAAATTGTTATATCTCTGTTACTAATTTTTTCATGCCTCCTAGTTGTAAATTTTGACTAATACCAGATAGTTGTTGAAGATTTCAAGATCCCAGCACAGAAACGTTAGTTTTCTTCTACCCTCAACTGTTTTAAATTTACTGAAAAATTTAAGTTTGGAGGAGGGTAGAGAAATACTAACTTTTATTTGTTCTCAATTATTATAATTGCAAAAAAATATTAGCATAACTTCTGCCAGTTGATCCTCATTGTAAGATAACTAAAACTTTTTATTTCAGTTGAATATTATGGAAGGATAGGATGAAAATTTTTAGTGATAAAGGTTAATTTTATAGAAATAAGATATTTGGTATGAAATGATTTGATTATAGTCAATTATTTAAATTAAAGAAAACTGTATTTTTGAAATGTTAAGGGGCATAAAGTATTGTGTGTTAAGAAGAGATTGTAACTTTATGATGAATAATAAAGCTTATACTTAACTATAAAGTAAGGAGATGTTTTAGGTTTGAACATTAGAAAGAGGAGAGTGAAGTTCAAAATTATTCAAGGGCTGTCCAGATATAGTAATCCTCATTAAAAAAAAGAGAAAAGAAAAGAATGATTGAAAAACAATCCCTAAAAGAAAAGAGAAAAAGAAAAGAAAAGAAAATGAAAGAAAAATGCTTATGAGGAGAAGCTTGAGGAGCTGCCTAATCAAAAATTGGCTTCACTTGAATCACCTTAAAGGGAGAGCTTGATTTCACTGAATTTATGTTTTAAGTACTGGCCTACATTCTAATCAAGTTTGCATAAACTTCTTTTTCACATAATTTTTTGAGACACTCTTAATGTGACAAATTATGGTTCATCTTGAAATAAATAGAAGACTAGAACTCTTAGACTTGATTTCTGAATATTCTTACACCTGTAGTGTTGACCTGAGTTACTAAATTTCTTTCTGAAAATCTAGCCAATATATTATTTTGAATAAAAAATTTTAGTGTCTTACAGTTGAAAAGTACATTGCCTAGAGTTATATTTTATGTAGTAAAAGGATTACTTGAGGACAAGTAATAGTTAAAGTTTGGGGATTCTGATGCACCAAAAATATATACGATTTTTGCTATATAATTTTACCCATTTTTGGTGATATTGCACTTTAAAGAAAGGTAATTTTCATGATTTATTGCAGGTATGATGATTTTAGGTGATTGGAGTGAAAAGAAGCAATAAGGAACGAATCCGGAGCAAGAAGGAGCAAAAAGGAGCAAAATGGTGAAATTGGTATGATGGCTCCTTCGGCACCGGAATGGGTGTCGCCGGCGCCTAAATCCAGAGACTTCAGCATTTATTGGCACGATAGAGCGCCGCCGGTGCCCTATCTGACGTCGCTGGCACCCAAAGTCGGTGGAAATGAAATTGAAGAATTTTGGCGAATTTTTGAAGGGATGCCTATGGAAACTCTTAGGATTTCGTCCCTATCTTATAAGTAACTATTTTTGGACAAAAATGGTGTGGAGTTCAGTGTCTTCTAGTGTAGTTTTAGTGATTGTTAAGTGTTAGGGTTTAGGAGAAGTGTGTGTAGAGTGAGGATTTGAGAGGAATTCTTCTCAATGAGTGAAGGAGAAGGAGTAAAGTGAGAGATTGCTTCTTTCTTTCCATTCTAAAGAGAGAATCAAGTGTTGTAAAGAAGAGAGAAAATAATTCAAAGTAACTTCAAGGGAATTGCGTTGGGGAAGAGAAAGAGATAAGTTGTATTTTCTTTTGTGGTTTGTATGACTTTTCTTTTATATATAAAATACATGTTTTATTGCATCTTCTTCATGAATTCTAAGTAGTCTCACTTGTCTTTCTTCTTGTATAGAGATGTGATGATGGATTGATGTGGATTTAATGTGCTTTTAATGTAATGAAGAAATTGTGATGGTTTTTCATTTCGAACTTAATTTACTTTTGATTTGGCCAATTGAAATGTTAAAATATGTTGTTGAACATTAAGTTTGAAAGGATTTAAATTCCTACAACAATAATGAAAGATCCATTCAATTTCTATGGATGAATTGTGTAGATCATGGGAATTAAGTGCAAATAAATAGGGAAATATGTTTTGATGGACTTCAATGTAGAGATTTCAGGGTGACGGGCTGAAATCCCCAAATTGGTTCTAAGATTTGTAACTAATATCAAAGGTTAGCCTTCGGGTGAAGGCTGAGTGGGAGCTCTGAAGTGAGAGCCGGTATCCTCCCAGCCTAGCCTTAGATTTAGTGACTAAACTTAAGATATGTCAATGTTCTTTTCTTGCTTAGAAGAGGGGGTACTCTTTTAAGGGTAAAGAATCATCTATGCTCCTATTTGGCACAATAACTTAAATATTTGTTCCATATCAATCCACAAATCATATTTTCATTGCAATAGGAAAGATACTTTTATCATATATCGAAAACCTTTCAAATACTTAGTTTAGTGTGTCTATAGTAATTATGTTTTTCTAAAGTTGGTAGAAGTAATTGTACTTTAGTTAATTTTTACTGTTTCCTGCATAGTAGTAGTAAGTAGTAAACTTTAATTGCAAATTAAATATCGGATTTTAGTGCTATATTATTTATATTGTGAACGCTTTCTTATACTTTAAACTTCCTTGTGGGATCGATAACCAGGACTCCCTTAGAGGCCTGTATTACTTGATACTATACGTATACTTGCATTGAATGCTTGGACTTAACAAAATCATTATAAATAAATAAATTTGAGTTCATAAATTCTTGCAAAATATAAGTCCGCCGCATCAGTATTCAAAAGTGAAACAGAGAAATTTACATACCCGTTGTCTCTTATCTTCCAATCTTCATTTTCATCCATAAAAAATCGATAAATTTCATTCATGTTATCTCCTTTAGGGGCAAAATTTGTGTAATGGTAGATTGGAACATTTTCTATCATAAACAATTTGTTAATCCTTGGTTGATTCTTTGAATATAAAACTCTTTCACCACAGGAACGAATACTGCGGCAGTAGTGTAGCATATACTTCCCATCGCCTCTGCATAATAATCTCTTCTACTAGAGTACTTGGAGAATTCAAACCATGATTGACAAAGCCTCCTTCCTTGATTAGCCTCCTCTTCACAATAACTTTGTCGTAAAATTGTTGCACCTCGAAATTGATGAACTTCGTCCTATTGAAAAACTCTAAATCTTGGGGTTTATAAAATGTTAGAAGCCATAAGGTGCGAATTTGGGAACTATCTTTTCCTTTTTCTGGATTTCAAGGGTTTAAAATTGAGTTTGGAGAATTATAAGGGTGAAAATTTTGCTTAAAACTGCCAAAAACTGCCATTTGAAACTCCAAAACTGTCACCAGAACCGTCAGCACCGTCGGTGCTGGATAGGGCACTGTCGGCGCCCGTGCTCCACAATTTGATGAAAATCTCTGTAAAAGGCACCGTCGGTGCCAGAACGCAACTTTGCTCCAAACTTCTCTTTGGTCCATATAAATTCTGAATCTTCGATACAATCAAATAACTATGATTATTTATGATATTTATGAGTGAGTTGGACTCAAGTATATAATTAACTAATAATAATATCAACTATAACTAACTCAAACAAACTAAATAACAAAGATAACTATAAGTTGCCTCCCATAAAGTGCTTGGTTTAACGTTGTCAGTCTGACAAACTTTAGCTTTATTCAGGATGACTCAACATTAAAACTTCTTTAAAATTTGGTCGATACCCCTCAAAATATGATTTTAATCTATGTCTATTAACTTTAAATATTCTTCTAGTTTTAGGATCTTCAATATCAATAGCTCCAAATTGATAGCTTTTATAACAGTGGAAGGTCCTATCCACCTAGACTTTGGTTTTTCAGGAAATAATCTCAATCTTGTATTATATAACAAAACTTCATGTTCGGGTTTAAATTTCTTTTTTATAATATTCTGATCATGTCATATCTTCATTTTCTTCCTATAAATTCTATCATTATCATTGATTCATTTCTAATTTCTTCCAATTCATTAAGTTGTACTAATCTTTTCTCACCAGCATTTTCTAAATTAAAATTAAACTCTTTCATCGCTCAATATGCTTTCTGTTCCAATTCTACTAGTAAGTGGCAAGTCCTTCCAAAAATTAGTCTATAAGGAGACATTCCTATAGGGGTTTTGTAAGAATTCCTATATGCCCATAATGAAGTATCTAATCTAGCACATCAATCAAATTTGTGGGGTGTTTACAGTTTTCTCCAAAATTTGTTTAATTTCCCGATTATAGACTTCAATTGAACCAATAGTTTGGAAATGATAAGTGGTTGAGATTCTATGCATAATATTATATTTTTTTAATCAATCTCTAAATTATATTATTCATAAAATAAGATCCACCAACAGTAATGATAACTCTCGGCATTCCATATCTTGTAAAAATATTTTTCATTAAAATTTTTGAAACACTCTGAGCGTCACATCTAGGTAAAGCTATTGCTTCAATCTATTTTAATACATAGTTTACTGCAATCAATATGTATATATTCTCAAATGAAGGAATAAATGGTGCAATGAAATTTAATCCCCAATCATCAAAGATCTCAACTTCCAATGTAAAATTTAGGGGCATTTCATTTCTTCTATAAATATTACCTACTCGTTGACATTTATTACATGTTTTAATATATCTATTAACATCCCTAAAAAGGGTACGCAAAAAGAACCCATATTGTAAAATCTTATGTGCAGTTTTTGTTAGTTCCAAAATGTCCCCAAATTCAGAATCATGACATCTCTGAATAATTATTTCAATTTCTTCATAAGGCACACAACTCCTAATAACTATATCCTTGTCGGCATTATTTTTTAGGGTGTGTTGTATTTAGAAAAGGGGTCGCCTAACAGAAATTGTCGGCGAATTTTAAGATTTTAAATTTAGTTTAAATATATATAATTTGAAAAGTAGTATTTGATTTTGAAAATAATTTTAAATTTGAAAATTTTAAGATATGAAATCAAACTGATCTCACATCCCAAATAGTTTATATAAATGAGCACCGCACTACAAACCGTGTATCTATCCCTAAGGATAGACACACTGCTTGATGGTGGGGCTCAATTAAATAAACTAAAAGAATTGTGACATCCGTTTGGTCCGCGAACCAATTTTATGTGCGGACAAATTCCCTCGCTTAATATGAAAACATTAAACAGGGTTTATATTACTCAGGTTCTTTAAAATTCCCTATAAGGGCAAGCCCCTATAGTTAATTACATCTTAAGTGACGGGAATCACCTAAGAAAACTCTCGATAATAATCGGTAGTTCTGCTCTCAAGAATTTCAAAGTTTAAGTTTTCAAAGGATTGAATTTTGGAATTTCAACGAGGAATGGATCAAGTTTGGAACATTTTGTTTTGGGAATTCAAAGGAAGAAAAGTAGGAGAAATTACGGATTCGAAGCGAACTTCGGTAATTTCCCGACTATCCTATTGTTTGGCTTGGATTTAGGAAAGTCCTAATGTTTATTTAATGTTTTGATCTTGCCAGTTTTAGTTAATTAGGACTTATATCCGTATGACATGATCATACAAATGGCCTGGAAGATGTGAGGGTTTATGTCGTATCGAACGACTACCTCGGAATCCTAAGACCGGTCAGGGCTTAATTTTCAATGCAAATGCCTAACAAAAGGTTGAGGATTTATGTTGCACTAGGCAAACTACCTCGAAGTCCTATGGCTTTGTTGTTTAATTCTAGGACAGTTTTGCTGATGTAGATTCAAGTTTTGCTGACGACGATGGCCGTGCTGCCCACCATGCTCCAAGCTCCTTGTTGTTGCAGAGGTTTAGTTTTAGAAGTCATAAATCAGGAGATGAGAAAAGTGTTTTGGTTTAAAGAAGTCTTAATTTCCAAGAGTTTTTGTGTTTTAATTAAAACAAATCTTAAAGTTGATTATAACGACACCGGTTAAGATCCCACGGTTCCATCCTTCCGGCATCGTTATTTTTATCGGATTCACTTAGTCCAGATGAATTTGCTAAACTCAACCGAATGAGTTCCACACTTTCATTTAGATCGTGGGAAATCTCGTTAGCAACACGTAGGTTACATCATCCGAGGTATTCCCGATCATCCAACGAGGACGTTTTAATTTAGTTGTAATTGTAGTTTTGTGTTCACGTTTGTGATTAAATTTTGAGTTGTTTTATATTTTGAAATGTTGTGGCGGTGAATTTTATCTTGTAATGACTTTAAATTTAGTTTTGGTTTCAGTTTTAGGGACTATCCTAAAGGTGTGGGTTTTCATGCAATAGGTGTTTATCATGCAAGAAAAAGTAAGTGCGATGCAATTAAAGAAATTGCAATAATGTAAATTGCAATAAAATAAAAGCGTACTCGGAGGGTCTTCCCGTCATCCCAAGCTGCACTTAAAACACAATTAGAATATTTAAACAAGTTCCTAGGTAAAGCTAAGGGAAGGGTTATGGTTTTCTACCAAATTCTTAATCCTATAGCTAGTCATTTCCTATGACGTCTAGGTCTTTGTGTTTTGGTTTGAGGACGATTTTCTTCATCAAAGAATAATTAAGTTCAATTGTTCTTATGAACATCCTATCATATCGAGGAAGTGCTTAAGACAAATCTTAAACATCTTTTCAATATTTCTAGGATTGTTTTAAGTCCAAATGAATTTAATTATACAAATGAATTAATCGTCCGGAATTCAAGTTTTGTTGTTATCTTGCTCGAGTGAACTAGGACATTTGAATATCCTATAGGTGAAGTAACATTTCATTTAATGTTCGTTTAGGAGTTATAATAACCAAAGCTTTCGAGGGCAAATTGGTGTTCAAATGATTTAATTTAAGTTAATGGGTTTAAATTTGGAATAGTGTTCAAGTTGCTTTATATTTAATTTCTTTATGTCTTAGGTAATGTTATTTAATTCAATTTCATTTAACTTTAATTTAATTTAATCTAATTTTAATTTAAATTTAATTTAATTTAATTTAATTCAATTTAGTTTGATTTGATGTTAAATTAATTTAGTTTAATTTGATTTAATTTCCTTTAATTTAATTTAATTTGATTTAATTTTAATTTAATTTAATTTAATCTAATTTAATTTAATTTAATTTGTTTTATTTTAATTTAATTTAATTTAATTTGTTTTAATTTAATTTAGTTTAATTTAATTTAACTTAATTTATTTATTTAATTTGATTTAATTTAATTTAATTTAATTTAATTTAATTTAATTTAATTTAATTTGATTTAATTTGTTTGATTTAATTTAATTTAATTTAATCTTTAATTTAATATTTTTTAATTTAATTTAGTTTAATTTAATTTAATTTAATTTATTAATTTAATTTATTTAATTTAATTTAATTTAATTTAATTTATTTGATTTAATTTAATTTAATCTTTAATTTAATTTTATTTTTAATTTTAATTTAATTGAAAATTTGAAAAGAGTTTAATAATTTAACTTTTTAATTTAATTTAATGATTAGTCCTTTAACATTTTAAAATTTAAATTTGAGTTATCATTTTTAATTAGGAATTAAATATTATTGAAATGATTAATTTAGGGATTTTTTAAATTAAAGAATAAATCTCTTCCTAATAATAATATCGATATTTAATAATTCCAATTTTATTATTCTTCCAAATTTAATCAATTATTTAATTAAGGTTTATTTCAATTATTTTAAATTGTTTAATGGGTTTTTACCCTTTAATTATTTAAATTTCAATCATCCAAATCATATTAGGATCAAATATTTTACTTGTTAATTTTTATTAAACTTAAAGTTTTAATTAGGGGTTAAAGTTTTTAATTACCATTTTACCCTTCAAGCTTAATAATTTCATAACTCACTAAATTGGGCTCAAATGAACTTGAAATTTTTATGTGACTTCACTCATATGTCAATAAAGACATGAGAGGAGAAAATGTGATTTTTCTGTATTTAATTTATTTATATAATTATTTTTAGTGGAAAATAGGAATTTCCAAAGAAAATTTAATAATATGACCAAGGGAAAGTTTCTGTCCTTAAGAAAATTATGGGACATTCCTAATGACCAGAGGACCACTTGGACCAATTTTGGTGATTTTTTGAATTATATTATTTTTATTATAATTATTTTAAGTTTTGGAGTATTAATTAATTTAAAAAAAAATAAAATAAAGGTTGAAAAATGAAATTTATATTTTTCAAAAATCTCTCTGATATCAAGGAAATCAGAGAATCAATTTTTGCAATTTTCTGATTTTTCTATGATTTATTATAATTATTTTAGTGAAAATGCCAAAAAAAATGTATTTTTAAATTTTTAAATTACCTTAGGGCTTTAAAATTCAATATCTCATTAAATAGACCTAAGAAAAATATGGGGTTTGTTCCTAAGTGATTAAAATTCAAAATGTGACATTTTGTGAATTTTATTATTTTTATGATTTTTATTATTTTTTTAATTATTAAAATATTAAAATAATACAAAAAATCAACTTCTTTAGAAAATTGAAATTTTAATTTTCTTAAATTCCCTTGATATCAGAGAGGCTCCAAAACCAATTTGGTAAATTTTTAAAAAGTATTTTGAAAGTTATGAATTTTTAAAGTTCAAATTGCCTAAATGGCTTAATCAACCATTTAGTAGGGCTAACCAAGTCCAATTGACTTCAAATTTTTATGGTGGGTTCCTCTGATCCTAAAGGTCAGTGGAGAATTGATTTCAAGTCAATTTAATGTATGGTTAGCTCTAATTAATTAGGGATCTATTTTGGGTGTTTAAGCCAATTAGGGTTATTTTAAATGAGTTAACTCAAAACCTATTTTTCCTAGGGTCCTCTCAGTCATAAGAGACATCACCAAATTTTCCTAGAATTTATTTCACAACATGCTAATTATTAGAATTAAAATACTCAAAACGAGTAACATGAATTTGAAAAATCAATAGCTTCTCATAGGGATGGCCTCCGACTTTGGAAAATTCGAGAAATGTTCCCAAATTCAGAGGCTTCAAAAGCCCTATGGTCACATGCCATGGTGAATTTCCTATAAGCATGGAGAATTAAAATAATGCAAACAATAAATAAATTATTAAAAATAAAATACTTGATGAAATTAAATGATTTCTTTTCCACATTATTCTCCTCTGTTCACTAAGCAAGAGGGTATTTTTATTTTATTTTTCTGATTTTCCTACACAAAGTTGAGGATTTTTGAAGTTTAGGGAATTAAATAAATCAGAAAATCCCTAATTTTCTATTTATCCGAGTCGGCGTCGCGTCAACCTTAGCATCTCTGAAGTGCCGCGTGGCGCGCTCCCATTCGACGTCGCCGCTTGAGTCAGCAGCCCGGGTCCCGCCTTCCGCGTATCATTTGCCGATCCGACCTAATCTGAGCCGTCCGTCCGCACGTGTATTAAATGGACGGCATCCATTCATCGTTCCCAAGCGTCCTCACCCGAGAGCCGTCCACACTAAATCCCTAATATCTCACTCGATACTCAATGGATTTTCGTGTTCTTATGCTCTATGGATTCATCTTGAAGAGACAAATACATATATACGGTGATCATGCATTGAAATTAAAGCATTTGAAATGGAGAATCTCTAGAAGCTCGAGATGAAGAATTAGCTCATACCTTTGCTCAGAGAAGTGTGGCTTCAATCTGAAGGTTGTGTCAGCTTCGATTGTGTCCCAGCAAGCTTCGGATGAAGTCTCCTGGTCTGGTGAATTGCCTAGGTAGGATTTCGACCACAGCCGATCACAAAGCTTGGAGGCTGGAGCAACTGGGTGGCCTGGAGATGGGGCTTTTGCTGGTGGACACCTTCTCTTGGTCTGGTGAAGGTGTAGGACCAATCAATTTAAGGATTGATCCATTGCGGAGAAGTGTCCTGGTTTTGGGTGGAATTTCGGCTGAGAAATTGGATTTTGTCAGTGGGGATTAGGGCAAATTGACACTGGGTATCAACTGCTCTAAGGGTGGAGAAAAGTTTGGAACAATTTTGGCAGAGTTTCGGCAAGGTTTGTGCAACTCTCTTCTCATGGTCGTGAGGGGGTGGTGTTTAAATAGGAGAGGGTGGAGGGCCTCCGGTGGAGAGTTAGGGCTTGGGATCAGCCACTCCGGGCATGGGAAGAACAGCCATGGTGGCCATTGGGCATGGGGCGAGCTCGGCGAGGGAGAATTCCAAAGTTGGCTCACATGTGAGCTCTCGGCCATGGTGTTTTCCGGCGACCTGGTGGCTGGCCGGCCGAGCATTGGTCACCATCTTGTTCGGGTGGGTCGGGGCTGGGGTTTAGTGTAGGCAGTCTGGCAAATGCCATGTGTAAAAGGCTTGGATTAGAATGGAATGGGAGAGGGCTCATTTTGGCTCAAATTGGTCAACCCCTCCATTTGGGCTAGGTGCACCACCCAAGGCCTGGTTTAGGCTGAATAGAAAGTGATTTAGGTCAGCTTAATCAGTGGGGAATGGTCACCATCCAAGTACAATTAAGCTTAAGAAAGATTTAGTGGAATCATGGGAGTGGTTAATCACCTTTAGGAATTAAGGAAAGAGTCTCCTCCTTTTGCCCAAAATGGCATGGTGACATGTAAAGAGGCTCTTATGGCTTCCATGTGGCTCATGCATGGCTTCATGGCTCACCTTTGGCTTGGGAAAAGTCAAGTCAATTTCATGGAAATGGATTTAAGAAAAATTTTGGTATTTAGGGGTGATTTAGCATGAGGCTTGATTTGGAATTATTAGATGATGGGATTATAACTTAGGGAATGGCTTTGATTAAATGGATGGCAAATGGAAATGTCATGTGGGCTTTAGGGCCAATTTTGGGCTTTTGTATTTGGTGGAAATGGGCTTTTAGGAAGGTTTAGGGAAGTGGGCTTTTGGATTTTAAAATGGATTTTAGGATGGAATTTTAGTAAAGGCTTGGGCCAAATAATTGTTGGGTTTAGCTCATGGATGTGTCATGAGTGACTTGGAGCAAATTGGGAGTGATTTGGGTTTGAATTGGGTTGAATTTGGGCTTCTTTGGTGAATGAGCCAATATAGGTCAAATTGGGCTAACTTGGGCCAATGTTGGGCTAGGGTTGAAATTGATGTAAAATTAATGTTGGGAAATGTTTATGGGAGTGTTTCAAAGAGGTTTTGACTTTGGTTGGGCTTTGATTTTGGGGTTTGGGCTTATTTGGGTTAGGTTTGGGTTTAGGTCAAAATTGGGCGTTTTGGTTTTGGGTTGAATTTAAGTGGGGTTTGGGCTTAAATGTTGGGCAAATCATGTTAGTTTTTTGTTTTTAGGGATGTTAAGGAAGGTTTAGAAAAGATTTGGGGTTAATTGGAGTTGAATTGGGTGAGTTTGGGTTAGGTTTGGGTCATGGGTCCAAATTGGGCTTTAAGGCCAAAAGTAAAATTGGATCCAAATGTCAATCAAATTGAACTTGGATTTGGTCTAGATTGGTGTTGGGAATGTTGAACTGAAGTTTAGAATTGAATTGGACCAGAATTTGGGTCAACTGGGTAGGCTTGGTTTGACATTGGGTTCACTTTGGGTTAAAATGGGTCAAATTGGGGGTTTTGATAAAAGTGGGGTAAATTGACAAAATTGGCCCATGGTGTAGTTAAACAAAATGAAATTGGGAATATTTAGGATTTTTTGGAATTTTCTGGGAATTTTATGAATTTCTGGATTTTTGGGTCAAGGGGGGTATTTTGGGTATTTGGAGGGTATTGGGAGGTTTTTTTTGAATTTTTGATATTTTTGGGTATGGATGGTCAATTTGAATGGAAAGAAATGTTTAGGAATGATTTTAGAGAATTTTGGGTGATTTGGAAATTTTTGAGAAATTTGAGTAGTTTCAAGGGTTTTGGGTAGGCTAAGCGGGTGCAGGGTCCCGGGGGTCAAAAATTGAAAATTTGAAAAATTGAAGATTGGGTGAATATAAGTGGAATAAAATCATTTTGGTTGAGCCATGAAGCCATATCAAGCCCACATGAGCCATGAAGGGACTCATTTGAGGCATTCACTATGTTATTCCCAACCCTCTGCAGCAAGGGCTTAGGGGTTAATGACCATCCATGTGAATCACCTACATGAGTCGGGAGGTCAAGTTAGGTATGGGTGTGGTTTTAGGAGGTGTGTGCAAGTGTAGTGTATGAGTGTAGTGTCCGTGTAAGTCAGCCCCTTCACTGGCACCGGGCCACCTGTGAGGCGCTCTAAGGCCAAAGAGTCCTATAGGAACCCATCCTTTAAACTTCCACATTTGATTTCAACCCTCTAGGTGATTAGGGGTCTACGGTCGAGTTTGTGGAGTTTGCGGGGAGTTAAGAAGTGGTTTGAATTTCTAAAAGGTGGTGGATCCCAATTCTAGTCCTCTAAGATAGTCAAAGGAAAAGCCTAAGGCTAGATCCTAAGTACTAAAAGAAGAAGAGAAGACCTCATCAAAAATGAGGTCAACAATCCTAACATTGTTTATAAAAATTTAGGTCATCCCAAAGTAAGATTTGACATCATACATAAATTTCTTCTATTGTTGCTTTGTTAATTCAGGTGGTAAAATATCACTCATAATATTATTCACAATATCAACATACCATGGTAAAATCCATTCCTTAATATTATAAAGTTGTTCATCAGGAAGAGTTTCTGTATTTTCATCTTCAAAATTAGATAGTTCATGTTATTTAAGCCTAGATAATTGATCAGCTCTTTAATTGTCGGTACATTTTCTATCCACTATCATGACATCAAATTCTTGCATTAAAAGTACTCATCCGATTAATCTTGGTTTAGCATCCTTCTTTTGCATTAAATATTTAATATCAGAATAGTCTGTATGCACTATACATTTAGTCCCAATTAAATATGACCTAAATTTTTCAATAGCATATATAATAGCTAATAAATCTCTTTCAGTAATGGCATAATTAATTTGAGCATCATTAAGAGTCTTGCACAGTATATAACTTTAAAAATTTTATCATACATTTGTCCTAAAACAGCTCCAATTACATAATCACTGGCATCACATATTAGTTCAAATAGTTTCTCCCAATCATGTGAAACTATTATAGAAGAAGTGATTAATTTTTTTTCAATAATTCAACGGCGTTCAAGCATTCTACATTAAAATCAATTTTCTTATCTTTTTCTAAAATGTTGCACAGAGACTTAGTAATTTTTGAAAAATCTTTAATATATCTCCTATAGAAACTAGCATGTCCTAAAAAACTTCTAACCACTCTCACAGTAGGAGCTGGTAATTTAGAAATGATTTGAATTTTTGCAGGGTCTACTTCCATGTCATGTTCAGAAATTTTATGCCCAAGTATAATTCCTCCTGCAATCATAAATTGACATTTCTCCTAATTTATAACTAATTTTATCTTTTAACATAACTCCAAAAATTTTTCTAAATTATTTGAACAAGAGTCAAATGAAGTTCCAAATGCAGAAAAATCATCCATAAAAACTTCTATTCCATTATCAATCATATTACTAAAAATTTACATCATACATCTTTGAAATGTTGTAGGTGTGATACATAATCGAAAGTGCATTCTTCGAGTTTCATAAGAAATAGTAAATATGGTCTTTTCATGATTCTCATGAGCATTTGGTATTTGATGATGGCTGTTATATCCATCTAAAAAGTAAAAATACTTGTGTCGAGCTAGCCTATCCAACATTTGGTCTAGAAAAGGTAAAGTAAAGTGATCTTTCCTAGTGGCAGCATTTAATATTCTATAATTAATACTGATTTTCCAACCAGTGACTTGTCTCATAGTTCTTAATTCATTTTTTTCATTCGCATCATCTGTCACTCCATTCTTAGGAACACAATGAATTGGACTTACCCAAACTCTGTCTGAAATAGGATATATAATTATAGCATCCAACCATTTAAAAATTTCTTTATTTACTACTTCCTTCATTATTGGATTTAATCTCCTTTGCGGATCAGATTTTGTTTTATGTTGTGAATCTAATAAAATTCTATGCTTACAGATTGAAGGACTGATTCCTTTAATATCAGCTAATGTCCAACCAAAAGCTTATTTGTATCATTCTAATGTATCTAACAATTTATGCTTTTGTAAATCATTTAGATATGAGGATACAATAATTGGTAATGTAGATAATTCTCCTATGAACACATACTTTAGATGTTTAGGAAGTATTTTCATTTCAAGTTCAGGAGGTTTTATGATAGATGGAATTAAACTTTTATTATCATTTTCTGTAGTATCCAACGTCTCAAATCTTTCCTTAACATAATCCAGTATTTCATCATCTATCTTATCATATTTATCTTTCATTTCATTTTCATCCTCGCATTTCAAATCTTTTTCTCTTTTTTATCTTTAAACTTTTTCATAAAATGATCATCATTTAAATAATCACAAATTTCCATTCGAAAGTGCTCATCATCTTTTTCTGTTGCGGGATATATCATTGATTTTGAAATATTAAATAATGTTACCTCTTGGTGACCTCAATTTTGGTGAGGTCTTTTCCTTTCTCTTAGTACTTATGATCTAGCCATAGGACTTCTCCATGACTATCCTAGAGGACTAGAATTGGGACCCACCCTTTAGCAATTCAACTACTTCTTGACTCCTATTGGGACCCTACTTGGATGGTTTCAAACCTCTAAATCACCTTAGAACGTTAATACCACCATATGGAGAACCAATAGTGAGTTCCTACAAGGTTGTTCAAGCCTTAGGACTACCTTGGGTGACCTGGTCCTGGTGAAGTCTGGCTTACACACACTGCACTTTCACACACACCATCCTTACCCATTTCCTCCCCCTGGTTAATGGGAGCACTCATGTGGCTAAATCCCAACCCCTAGCTCTTTGGCTAAGAGGTTTGGATACAACCCATGAGATGTTCAGGAAGGATATTTCTTGGTCCATGACTCACTTTAAGCTTCACCATGATCAAAATTCAACTTTTACCAAAGTTCTTGGTTTTGACATTGGGTCCTTCAAACCCACCTAAAATCACCTAATTGCCCAAAATTTTCCAACATTCCTACAAAATTACCCAAAATTACCAAAAGTCCTAAAAATCATTTTGAAATAATCCCCACCTCTTAAATCCACCAAAATACCCCAATACTCTCCAAATAACCTCTCAATATCCTAAATACCCCTTTTAGCCAAGAAATCTACAAATTCCAAAAATTCCCAAAAAATTCCAGAAAATCCAAAATATTCCTAATTTAATTTTTTTAAACTACACCATAAGCCAATTTTTCCAAAATAACCCACTTTTATCAAAATTCCCAATTTAACCCATTTTTAACCTAAATGGACCCAATGTCAAACCAATTTGATCCAATTGACCCCAATCTTGCCCAATTTCAATTCTAAACTTCAGTTCAACATCCCTAATACCAATATAAAACAAATCCAAGCCCAATTTTATCCACATTTTAGTTTAATTTCAACTTTAAACCACAAAACCCCCAATTTTAACCTATGACCAAAACCTACCCCAAATTCAGCACAATTCAACTCATTTTCCCCCCAAATCAACTCTAAACTCTCCCTAATACATTTCTACACCAAGCACAATATTAATTGGCCCTCAATTTAAACTCAAACTCTATCCAAAATCCCTTTAAACCAAAACCCCCAAATTTGACCTAAAGTTACCACATACCCCAAATTACCCAATTTGAATCCCCTAAACCCAAAATTTCCGATCAATTTCTATAGTAAACCTTTTATAACAATAATTTGTACCCTTTTGAATTATCAATTAGCCTTGAAGCAAGTTTTAGCCAAACCTAAATCTAACCTAACCCATGGTGGCCAAATTTAACCAAAATCCCAAAATTCTCCTAATTGAACTTTCAATTGAACTCAAAACATCTCCATGTCTTCATGAAAGTTCTTCATGGCAATCCTCTCTACAATGTTGCTCAAGACACTTGGACCTAAATCAAGCCCAGACTCAAGTTAGCCTAACCTAAACCCAAGTGAGCCAATTTGAACCCATGGCCTAACTTAAACAAATTGAACCAAATGTGGCCAAACCAACTCTTCCACAGCCACCATTTGGACCCTAGGAACCACCCAAGATCTACCTAGCCCAAGATAAGTGAGCCATGGACCAAGGGTTCCCCATTTTAAGGGATTTCCTCCCTTAAGTGGATAAATCTCCTTTTGACCCACCCCAAAATCCTCCCATACCTGATTAATCACCATTAAACCTCTCCATGACTCACCTGACCTCAGGGGCCAGCTCCCCTATCCTTGCCGGCCAACCTAGTCACCGGAGGGGGTCAAAACCGAGAGCCACCACCCACCTAAACTCACCCAAACTCCACCAATTGGCCACCTCAGCCAAATTAAACATTGGAGCCTTTCTGCCCTCCACCTAAGCAGTGGAATCCACCCACCGATCGAACCCGAACCCCGCTGAATGGCCCCGGCCATTTAAGCACCACCTCTCAACCATGAGAGGGGTGTTGAAATTTTTCTCAACAAAACCTCACCAAATCACTCCGAAAGCTTCTCCCAGCCTAGAGAAGAAGAACCCCACTGCTTTCCTGCTTCCTCCTCCACTGGTTGAGTTCAATTTTTGAACTCAATCTCGGGTCGAAAATAGGACATTCCCTAAACCTCCACTAAAACCAAATTAAACTCACCCACACCTTCACAGCACCCAGAGAAGGAGTTCCCTAGTGGAAGCCCCCTCTCTAGGCCACCCAATCTCTCCAGCCATCAAAGCTTGAAATCAAGCTTGGTCGAAGTCATACCCAGGCAATTCACCACAGCTCCAGGCTTCATCCCTAGCTTTCTTGGACTCCAACGAACGTGCTGAGCCTCTCTGATAGAAGCTTCACTTCTCAGAGCCAAGGTATTCCCCTCTTCTTCCTCCCAAGCTTTTAGCGATTCTTCATTTCATTCAAGTCAATTTCAATGCATGTTCGTCGTATGGATATGTTCGTCTCTTCAAGATGAGTTCATATAGCATAAGAACGTTTAATTTGGTTAAGTATCGAGTGAGATATTAGGGTTAGAAGGTGGACGGTTCTCGGCTCACACCAGTCGGGACGGCTAGGATCGCGTCGGACGGAGCAACAGAATATAAACCACGGGCCGTGTGGCTGCCGAGTCAGACGGCAGTGCCGAATCAGGGAGCGGCGCGTGGAACTTCGACCCGCCGTAGGTTGAGTTGGCACCAACGTGGATTATTAGGAAAATCTAATTTTTCTTATTTATTTAAATACCAAAAAATTCAAAAATTGATATCTTTGCATAGAAAAATAATAAAAATAAAAGAAAAATACCCTCTTGCTCAGTGAACAAAGGAGAATAATGTGGAAAAAGAATTGATCTATTTTGTTGAGTATTTTATTTTTAATCAATTTAATACTATTTTGAGTATTTTAATTCTGCATGCATGTATACATTTCACCATGGCATAAGACTATATGGCTTTTGTAGCCTCTGATCTTGGCAACATTCTTTGAATTTTTCAAGGCCAGAGGCTATCCCTGTGGCAAGTTATTTATTTTCCAAGTTATGTGCCTGTTTTTGTATTTTAATTCCAACAATTAGCATGTTGATCAATAAAATCTAGAAAAATTAGGGGAAGTACCTTATGACTAGAGAACCCTAGGATAATTATGGTTTGGCTTAAATCATGCAAATGAACTTTAATTTGGCCAAAACATTAAAATTGAACCCTAATTAATTAGGAATAACCACATATCAAAATCATTTGAAATCAATTCTTCATTGATCTTTGGGATCAGAGAAACCTCACATAAGAATTTGAAATCAATTGGAAATAATTTAACACAATAAATGGATCATTTAAGTTATATGATCATTTTTAAACTTCAAAAATCCATAAAACCCAAAATATTTTTCAAAAATTCACCAAATTGATTTTGGGACTTCTCTGATATCAGAGGAGTGTAGGAAAAATAAAATTGGAATTTTATAAAAAATTTTATTTTTAGCCTATTTTTAAATATTTTAATAATTAAAAAATATTAAAAATCATAAAAATATTAAAATCATAAAAATGTCATATTTTACTCCCTAATCATTTAGGAACCAACCAAATATTTTTCCCAAGTCTCTAGGTTAAAATATAAAATTTTAAAGGCTTAATGTAATTTCTAATATTAAAAATGAATTTTTTAACCTTTCTCACTAAATTAATTCTAATAAATCAAAGAAAAATTATAAAATTTATTTCTCTGAATTTCTTGAGGTCAGAGAGATTTTTGAAAAATATAAAATTCATTTTCAACTTTTATTTTATTCTAAAATTAATTAACACTCTAAAATTTAAAATAATTATAATAAATAAAATATAATTCAAAAAATTACCAAAATTGGTTCAAGTGGTCCTCTGGTCAATAGGAACATCCCATAAATTTCCTAAAGTTAGAAAAATTACTTTGGTCATGTTGTTGAATTTTCATTGAAAAATCTCTATTCCTATTAAAAATAATTATACAAATTAAATTAAAAATAGAAAAATCACATTTTCTCCTTTAATGTCTTAATTGATATGTGAGTGAAGTGACACAAAAATTTCAAACTCACTTGAGCTTAATTTACTGAGTTATGAAGTGAATAGCCTTAAGAAGGCATGAAAGTAATTATGGATTTTAACTTTAATAAATATTTTAGGCCTAATGAAAGGAGAGGGTAAAATATTTGATTTAATATTCCCTTAGATGATTGCAACTCAAAGGATAAAAGGGTAGAAACCCATCAATCACTTTAAAAATATTAAGATGGAACCTTAATTAATTAAATTATTTAAATTTTGGAAGATTAATTAAAATTTTTTGATAAAACTTTTTTTATTAGGGATATAACTTAAGAAGATATTAATTCTCTAATTTTAATCCCAAATTGAATTAATACAATGACATTCAACTCTTAAGAATTATAATTTAAATTATTTATTGAATAATAAATAATTCATAAATTTAAAATATCAAATAATTTAAATAGTTAATTAAAATTTAAAACTTTAACAATTTAGTAATTAATTAAAATTTAAAATATTAAATCATTTAATAATCAAATCAAAGGTCGCTTAAAGTATTTGAAACTAATCTAGAATCATTTAATAAGCAAATTCAAAACATTAAATTAAAAAAATGTGAGAATTAAATCAATTTAAGATCAACTTAAATTAGTCATTAAAATCAATCTAATTTAATATGATTAACTCAAAATCAAATTTAAATCATCAAAACTTAAACTGAACAACTCAAGTATCCCTTTCAATCTAAGTAACTTAAGATGCTCAGGAGAAAAACTAAAATTATCTTAAGTTATCAATTAAATTTTAATTAAAGGATGGTTAGATTCCTTAACAAACCAATTTGCCCCTAAAGGCTTTTATTATTATAAGTCTTAAACAAAACACTAAGTGAAATGTCACTTCACTCATAGGATAATCAAACGTCCTAGTTTACTGAGCAAGAGACAAAACTCAACTAAAGCATTAGAAGATTAATTCACCTGTGCAATGAAATTCATTTAGACTCAAAACAATCGCAGAAGCGTTGAAAAGATGTTTATGTTTAAGACTCGTCTTAAGCACTTTCTCAATATTATGGGATGTCTTAAAAGAATAATTGAACTTAATTATTCTTTAGTGAAGAAAATCATCCACAAAACAAAAGAACCTGAACGTCATAGGAGTTGACTAGCAGTAGGATTAGGATTTTGGTAGACAACCAAAACCTTCCCTTAGCTTTACCTAGGTACGTGTTGCAGATATTTAAATGCCTTAACACGTGTTTAAAGTGCAGCTTGGAATGACGAGAAGACCCTCCAGATACGCTTTTTTTATTGCAATTTATTTACCTGTACCGCGCTTTACTTTTTCTACATGTTAAACAAGATTGTCACCCTGCATGAAAACTGAAACTTTATGATAGCCACAAAACTGAAACCAAAACTAAATTAAAATCAACGAAAGATAAATTTCACCGCCACAACATTTCAAAATATAAAAAACAACTCAAAATTTAATCACAAACAGAACAACAAAACCACAATTGCAATTAAATTAAAATATCTTGTTGGATGATCGGGAATACCTCGGATGATGTAACCTACATGTTGCTAACGGGATTTCCCACGGTCTAAATGAAAGTGTGGAACTCATTTAGTTGAGTTTAGCAAATTCATCTGGACTAAGTGAATCCGATAAAAATAACGGTGCCGGGATGATGGAACCGTGGGATCTTAACCGGTATTGTTATAATCAACCTTAAGATTCCCCTAATAAAACATTAAAAATATTTGGACTTTAAGACTTTTTCTGAACCAAAACACTTCTCTCGTCTCTTGATTGCCACCTTCTAAAACCAAACCTCAATAACAACAAAGAGCTCAGAGCATAGTGGGCAGCACGACCATCGTCATCAGCAAAACCTGAGGTTACATCAGCTAAACCTTTCTTAGTTTTAAATAACCAAGCCATAGGACTTCGGGGTAGTTTGCCTAGTGCAATATAAATCCTCAACTTTTCATTATGCATTTGCATGATTGTGTTATGCAAATTAAGCCCTAGCCGGTCTTAGGACTCTGAGGTAGTTATTTGATATGACATAAACCCTCACATCTTCAAGGCTATTTGTATGATCATGTCATAAAAATATAAGTCTTAATTAACTAAAATTGGCAGGATCGAAACAATAAATAAATTTTCAAATTGAAGCCGAACAAAATGATAGTTTGGGAAGTTTCCAAGATTCCTCTTGGATCCTCAACTTCTCCTACTTCTCTTCCATTGGATTCTCAAAATAAACTGTTCCAAATTTGAGCTATTCCCTATTGAAATTTTCAAAATCCAATTTGTTTGAAACCTTAAACTTTGAAATTCTTGAGAGAAAAACCACTGATCATTATCGAGAGTTTTCTTAAATGATTCTCGTCATTTAAGATGTAATTAACTATAGGGCTTGCTCTTATAGGAACTTTAAGAACCCGAGTAATATAAACCCCGCTTAATTTCTTTATATTAAGCGATGAGAACTTGTCGGCTTAAAAATTGGTTCGCAGACCAAACGGATGTCACAAAACTTCTAGTTTATTTAATCGAGCCCCATCATCGAGCAATGTGTCTATTCGTCGGGGTAGATACATGGTTTGTGGTGCGGTGCTCGTTTATATAAACTAATTGGGACATGACATCGGTTCGATTTCATATCTTAAATTTTCAAACTTAAAAGTTATTTTCAAAAATCAAATATTATTTTTCAAATTATATCTATTTTTTAAATTAAATTTAAAATCTGAAGATTCGCCGATAATTTTTGTAGGCGACCCCTTTTCAAAATACAACACACAACCTAAAAATATGCCGACAACTTTTTGGCGACTCCGCTGGGGACTAGTTCCTCTCTCCATTTTGATCAAATGGTGTTGCTTTCATAAATTGATAGTGAGTCCATACCCCTAGTGGATCAAACTACCATTCTTTTCCGTTGGCATACTACGTTTATTTCTATCTTGAACGGGTATAGCCAACTCCCCTTTGGATTTTGGAGCCACTGTTTAGACACTCCTAGACAGAGAGGATCTGAAATTCTTCACCTCTCCAAAGAGGTGGGGTGGACCCCCAATCAGTGTTAGCCTAGGAGCAGTCCTTCGAGTTGAAGAGTTTTGTGAAGACTTTCTCCCCTTTTCCAATTCTGGATTGGATCCCTTAATCTTTCTAATTCTAATCTTCTCTCTTTAATTGTTTCGTTCTTAAAGAGTAAACCTTCTAACCAACGATCTCTCAATAAACAAACTCTTTTAAAATTACAAATGCACGAATAAAACAAAAAGATAAATGGAAATGTGTTCGGACTTTTTTAAATTCCTTTCTTTTCATCTTGATGGAAGGGAGCATAACCCGGGACTGACATTCGGAACTTACCCTGCAGAAGATGTCTGCACCGAAGTTGATCTTCTCTTTCACCAACGGGGTAGACTTAGCTGTCTACCAGAACGAACTGCCTAACGAAGCAATCATCCGCTTTGGACAAGGGTTTCACAATACGGATGTTAAGTTCGCTGATGTTACTCTCTTCGCACTGATGAACAAGGTACCTGAAACTGAGGAGCCCATAATGGAGTTCAACCTGAAATCGGCTCAAGAGTTCCCTCCCCTGCAAAGGGTCCCAGCTGAGAGGAGTACTGCTGCTCACAAGAGGTTAGCTGCTACACCCAGAACTGTCGTCTCTACCCCCACCAGTCTAGTCATCACTGCACCTACCCCGGCTCCCGCCAAACTGAAGGGGAAGGAAGCCCAAGTCTGTGATGAGCCTGTCACCTTGGAGGGTTCAGACTTTGCGGTTGTGTCGTCTATTTTCGAGATAGGGTCCAGTTTGAAATCTAGACCCCTAACCCATACACAAAGGAGAAATAAGAAAAGAAAGATTGCTAAGACCAGGAAGGCCAGGGCCGCCGAAGCTGCCTTTCTTGAAGATATTCCCAAGGAAAGTGAAGAACTGCCCGAGTACTCACCACTGTTGGAAGGGAGTAGGTTTCACCCTCTCTCTGCTGCATCTGATGAAGAAGATGCCCGTAGGATTGCCACTGCATTACCTTTACCTACATACTACAGTAATTGCAAGAAGAAGAAGAGCAAGACTATGCCACTTACCCGACTGCGAGCAGTAATAGGGAAGTTGGCCAAGAAAGAAGGATGCCCCGTAGCAGAAATTCTGAGAAGGATGGGACGAGTGCCAATTAGATCCCGCCTCGGACCACGAGTAGATCCCATCACTGCCATGAAAAATCCAAGAAAGAAGATACGAGCTAGTCCGTCTGTTATTGTATCGGGTCATCATATTAGGAAAGACACCACCTACCTACATACAGTCGACAGACCATCTGATCGTAGGCCTTCTACTGCAAGAAGGATGGTGTGGCGACCTATTATTGCTGAGCTGATACATATACAATGTTCTAAGAAGAGAAGTCTCATTAGAGAGCCCATATCTGAGGAAAGTACTGCAGCTTCAAAGGAAACGCCTGAAAAGAAGGTTCGACAGTCATCGCCAGATAACCATGAGACCGTTCAAAAGATACTACTTGAGGATGCCATAGGAAGGCTAAGGACGGACATCCGATGGTTTGCCAGAGAAAGAGGAGAAAAGTTGGGCGATGAGTCGGAATTTATGGATGATGAGTATGCCGAGATCAATATGGTTGATACCCGAGCATCATCAGCTTCGTAAGGTGCTCCAGCAGCTGCAGAAAGAGATGAACTGGGAGCAATGAGAGTACAAATCCAGGAAAAGGATGACACGATTTCCCAGATGGTAAAGAGGATGGAAGAGATGGCTGCCACTTTAGCCACTCTCCAGAGTCAGGTGCAACCTCAGAAAGAAACACCTCCAGAGATTATCCATATTACGGATGGAGGGAAGGAGATCACATCTGTCAATGGGGATGAACAGCCGAAGAAAGACTCAGCACATAATGTGATCCCCGAAAAGGACATTAAGAGCATGGTAGAACAGCATGTGCGAAAAGCCTTAGCACATTCTAAGAACGAAGCATCTATTTGGACGGGTAGACCTTACCCCAAAGAGTTTGATGCAATCCAATACCCAAAAGGCTTCGTACCACGTCTGTTCAAGACTTTTGATGGAACGGGAAATCCCAGGCAACATGTCGCACATTTTTGTGCTAGTTGCTGTAATGTCGGTGGGAGCGATGCTTTACTCTTTCGGCAGTTCGTTAGCAGCTTATCAGGGATTGCCTTCGATTGGTACGCGGAACTGCCAAAAGGCTCAGTTAAGACCTTTGCAGAATTAGAGAACCTTTTCATTAAACGGTTTGCCGGGGCTCGACACCACATCACCATCGGTGATTTAGTGGTGGAGCAATAGAAACAGAATGAAAATTTAGTGGACTACATACTTCGATGGAGGAACTTGAGCATGAAATGTGAGCTACAGCTTCAGGAACAGCACGCAGTCGGTATTCTGCTTAAGAGTATCCATGGTCCGATAGCACTTCTCCTTAAAAGATTTACAATTAAGACTTTCGAGAAGTTGCTTAGCAAGGCCGGGAGCTTGCAGGAAGAAGCGAAACAACTAAGCTTCATCGACAAGAATGATAAGCAGAAGCCCGTAAAAGCTTTCGAGAAGAAATCAGGAATCGTCACAGCAGTGGATAAGGGCAAACAGCCAGTACTGATACAGCCAGAGCGGCCACAGCCAAGTTACCAACCACCACAACAGACTTATCAACAACCTCAGCAAAGCTATCAGTAGCCTCGATAGAGTTATCAGCATGATCAGCTGCCGTCTCACCCACCACGTACCCTGAAGGAGCTTTTGAATAAAGAATACCCTTTCAAAACTGAAGCAGTGGCTAAGATGTTTTGTAATTTGATGAAGACGCCCTATTTTTCAGCTGCCAGAACCCAGAAGGCCAAAGGAAGTTGATAAGAAGGATCATCTGAACTACTGCCCTTACCACAGGATGCTCGGACATAAGATAAAAGACTGCTTCACCTTCAAGAACTGGCTCGAGGACAATCTTCGAAGAGGGAACATAACGATTCCAAAGGAATACATGAAGGAGCCCCAAAAAGGAGGTTCTGTCAATGTTATTTCAACGAATTATATTGTTCCAATAGACCCTTATGCGACTGATGATGGATGGAGTACTGTATGGACAAAGTTTTCAAAGAAAATTTTGGATCCCATCCCGACCGCTTCAGTGTGTGCTTCAGCTCAGAGTTCAACACCTGTCGAGCTGACACTATCGCTTGCGATCAAAAAACAGCCCCAGAAGGAGGAGAAGATCGTGGATGAAAAGAAGACCGATGTTCCAAGGGGTAGAGTAGGGGCTGCTTTTCCTATGATGGTTGTTTCTGATTCGGGGGAGAAATCCCTTGAACCTCTGACTCTGTATGATTATTTGCTCGCCCCGGCGGGATCTTATAATGATAAGAGTTTTTGTGTTGGCTATGTTTTGACTATTTCTAACAATAACGTAACTAACGACAACCAACCTAATATGAATTTTGATATCGATGTGACTAACGATTCTCAAATCATACAAAATCTCGACGATCCTGACGAAGGAAAAGACATTTACAAAAGTGGCTATGAAAGTTCGACAAGTGACGAGTCCGCTTGTGAATTCCGCGGAGCTCCAATCACAATAGAATTGGAGTTATCAGATTCTGAATTAACTCCAGAAGAGCCAGTCGTTTCTATTCAAGAGAAGACATCGGAAGATTCAGAAGAAATAATAGAAGTCAATCTAAGAAGTGGAAAAGTTCTACCTTCGAGAGTGGGTCCAAAGGATAAAGGAAAGCAGGTGCTTGTTTAAGAAGAGCCAACCTCAGCAGAAGAATTGCCCGTTCAGGAAGAAACTGAAGAGCGCGGTAATAAAGTGGACTATAATGTGCTAGCCCATCTTAGGAAGCTACTAGCCAAACTGAGCATCTACGACGCTCTGATCCTGTCAAAGAAGATGAGGGAAACTCTGATCAAGGCTTTACTTGATCAAAAAATTTGCTTAGCTCAAATGGATGGTAATTCCTTTGACGAGGTTTGCTCATTAAGAGAACAGCGTGATGTTCCTTCACGGACAATGATCTACTACTTGGAACAGAAGATCACAATCAACCATTGTACATTTCAGTCAGTATTGGAAAATTCACACTCTCCAAGTGTTATTCAATCCGAGGGCATCAATTAATATAATGAATCTTCAGACGTTAGCATAATTAGAGATTGATGCCCGTGATCTCGAAGTAGATAAGATGATGCTAAGAGGCTTTAACCAGAAAAGAGAAAGAGCTCTCGGGTCGATAACACTATTAATGAAGATCGGTGAGTTAACAAAGACAACCGCGAAATTCCGTATAATTGATTCTGAGACATCATTCAACGCTCTACTGGGTCGGTCGTGGATCCATGAAAACTGGATGGTACCATCGTCTCTACACCAGTGTATAAAATATTATGAAGGAGGGCAAGAGAAGTGTATCAAAGGTGATTTGCAACCATTCTCCGTGCACGAAATTGGAATCCACGAAGATGCAGCCTACTACGCGCCTCCGAAGAAAACAATCTTCTCCATAAACACCGTACCAAATCAAGAAAAAGAAATACAAGACGATAAAGAACCTGAAATTCTTGTTCAACAGTTACTCACCACTCCCTTACGACGAGATGGTGAAGGTTTCTCCAGAACTCGCACCCGAGGTCGAGGCCGGGGATGAGGTCGTGGAAGAAGCGGTGGAACAGTTGAACAGAAGAAGCTGGTCATCAATGTTGATTGGGAGAACAGCTCAGAAGAAGAAGAAGAAATCAAGAAAGAAGCAGCAACAGTAAACCAGAAGAAACCTCGGTTCAAGATCTCTCTCGAAGATGAAAAGAATGAATAATACAAAGCAATGTACGAAAGGATAAACCAATGTGTACTTACTATGACCCTGACCCCAATCCACCCTAGTAAGGTCGAGGGCATGGTGGTCAAAGAAGTGCATGGTGGCGATACTAAGCCGATCAAGTTCTATCATGGTGCATCATCTACTAAAGTTGAAAATGATGTACAATGAAGATGTTACTTCTTTTGAATTAATGGAATTGCCTTTTGAGTGGTATTCTCCTTGTGTTCATAATTTAATTTAACGTGGTGTCTTACCTAAACAATGGACAAAAGGTCAATTACAGTGCTTTGAAAATTTATGGAATAATGCCAGTCGACCGCCCAACTCAAAACATGGTCTCGGATCAGTTGACGATACAGGATTATGTCTGGTTGTCACTTGCGAGCCTAATGAAGATTACTTGGAAGCTTCAGATGACCTCGAAGATCTGCCAGTCGGAGACGCTCCGCCAGAATTTGAAGAAGAAATTAAAACTACAATAGACGAGTTAATGGAAGTTAACTTAGGTACTAGCGAAGAGCCTAGGCCGACCTTTGTTAGCTCCTTACTCAATAAAGAAGACTCCAAAAACATTATCAAACTATTAATGGAATTCATAGACTGTTTTACTTGGAGTCATGAGGAAATGCCAGGATTAGCTCCAGAAATTACAGTTCATATGCTAGGGGTGGATCCCACTTCTGTTCCAGTCAGACAAGCTTCCAGAAGAATGCATCTAGAGATTGAACAACAAGTAATTGCTGAAGTTAAGAAGCTAATAGATGTTAAATTTGTCCGTGAAGAGAAATACCCGACTTTGTTAGCCAATGTGGTTCCAGTCAGAAAGAAGAATGGTCAGATCAGAATCTGTGTAGATTTTAGAGACTTGAATAAAGCATGCCCAAAAGATTAGTTTTCGCTACCAATTCCAGAATTAATGATCGACAGCTTCAACGCACGAAGTCTTCTCTTTCATGGATGGATCGTCAGGATACAACCAGATAAAGATGGCACCAGAAGATGAAAAGCTCACAGCCTTCAGAACACCAATTGGAGTGTACTGCTACACAGTGATGCCGTTTGGATTGAAAAACGCAGGAGCAACCTACCAAAGAGCAATGACGAGGATTTTCGATGATCTCATCCACAACCAAGTCGAATGCTACGTGGATGATGTGGTCATCAAAAGCAAACTGAAGGAAGATCATTTGTATGATTTGAGAATTGTTTTCGAGCGATTAAGACAATTCAACCATAAGATGAATCCCTTGAAATGTGCCTTCGGCGTCACCTCTGGGAAATTCTTAGGATTTGTCGTCTGACATCATGGAATTGAAATCGATCCAGAGAAGATTAAAGCTATCTTAGAAATGCCACCTCCCAAAACCTTGAAGCAATTACGATCCTTTCAAGGAAAATTGGCATATCTTCGATGCTTTATCTCAAATTTGTCAGGCAGGTGTCAGCCTTTCTCAACATTAGTTAAAAAGGATGCCAAATTCATTTGGGAAGAGAAATGTCAGCGGGCCTTCGAGGACATTAAGCAATATTTAATGACACCTCCTGTCTTATCATCCCCAGTCTCGGGTAGACCGTCGATACTTTATACCACAGCGTTAGACGACTCCCTTGGAGCCCTGCTAGCCCAGGTCAATGACGAGGGTCAAGAAAATGCACTCTAATACTTAAGTCTTCATCTAATTCTGATTGAAGTAAAGTATCCTTCCATTGATAAGCACTGTTTGGTCCTGATCTTTGCCGCTCAAAAGCTCAGGTGTTACATGCTCTTCCATAAGGTCAACCTTATCTCGAAGTTTAATTCGTTGCAATACTTGATGACTCGCCCGACGCTTTCCAGCAGACTTTCCAGGTGGTCAATGATATTATGTCAATTCGATATAACTTTCGTTCCCCTTCGTGCCGTAAAAGGGCAAGTCCTAGTAGACTTCCTCGCAGCACACCCTTTACCGGTAGAATTGCCTCTCAACAATGACTTGCCAGACGAGCAGATAATGAGCTTAGAAGATCCCGATGATCAGCGTTAGGAACTGTACTTCGATGGAGCATCCTCAGCGCAGAAAGACAAAGAATCACAAATAATAGTGCCCGGTAAGGCAGGAATCGGACTGATCTTTATAACACCAGAGCGGGGGATGTTAAGATACTCCTACCATCTAACAGAACCTTGTACGAACAACGAAGCAGAATACGAAGCCCTTATAACCGGACTGGAATTGACCATTCATATGGGTATAACAGATATCAACATCTACGGTGATTCACAGTTGATCATTCAACAGGTCGCGGGACAGTACAGAATTCTGAAGCCAAGACTCGAGCAATACTTTCAGTATGCCATGAAATTATTGGAACGAATTCCAAATGTAACGATCTACAAAATTCCTAGAAAAGAAAATGTGCTCGCAGATGCGTTAGCCCACCTTGCAAAAGAATTTTCCTACTTTCAGGATGAGTCAGTTGAAGTGTTAGTTTAGGGACGACAGGTTCTCTCACAGCTCGACATGGATACAATATACAAATCAGAAGAAGAAGCAGAAGAATCAGTTACAGTAGTAACAGAAAATACAGAAGATTGGCGATAGCTGTTAATAGACTACCTGCAAATAGAAAATTTACCAGATAATAAGTCATTAGCCCATCAGATCAAGAAAAGAACTCTATCTTATGCATTAATAAACAATACGTTATACAGAAGGTCTTTTGATCAGATGTGGTTAAGGTGTCTGAGCGGGTCCGAGGCTCGTGAAATTGTCAAAGAAGTGCATTCGGGACTCTGTGGCACTCATCAGTCTGGTCCGAAGATGAAAATGAAGATCAAGATACTAGGGTACTATTGGCCCTCAATGATGACCGATTGCATGAAGGTCGCCAAGAGTTGTCACCAGTGCCAAGTGCATGGAGTGGTTCTACATCAACCTCCAAATGTGCTACATCTGACAATTGCGTCGTGGCCATTTGAGTGTTGGGGCACAGATATACTGGGTCCGATAGAATCGCCTTCTTCAAGAGGACATCACTTCATTCTGGCAGCTACAGATTACTTATCCAAGTGGGCAGAAGCAGTTCTGCTTAGAGAAGTGAAAGCACACCATGTGCTATAGTTCTTCAAGAACCAAGTTGTCTACCATTTTGGGGTACCACGTAGAATCATTTCAGAAAATGGATCCGCATTCAGAAGTACGAAGATTAACAGTTTTGTTAGGAGGCACGGGATAGACTGGCGCTATTCAACGATTTACTACCCAAGAGCAAACGGATTGGCCGAGGCTTTTAATAAAACTCTCGTTAAAATCCTAAAGAAAACTTTGGACGAAAACAAAAGAAATTGACACGAGAAGTTGTTAGAAGCCTTATGGGCCTACAGAACGACTTTCAGAACTCCTACTCAGTCTATGCCTTACGCTCTAGTGTACGGGTCCGAGGCAGTGCTACCCTTGGAAGCTCAACTCCCATCACTCAGAATTATAGTTACAGAGATGATTACTACAGAAGAGAATGCCAAACTACGACTAGATGAACTGGAAAGCTTGGAAGAGAAACGACTTTCAGCACAGCAGAATTTGGAATTGTATCAAGCTAAGATGATCCAGGCCCACGATAAACTGGTCCGCCCAAGGACATTCAAAGTCAGTGACTTGGTTTTAGTTCTCAAGAGACATATTCTTGCACACTGCAAGATAGGAGGTAAATTTGAACCAACTTTGGAAGGACCGTTCGTGGTCGAGACAATCTACTCAGGAGACTCTTACCAACTGTACGGCTTATTTTTTAGGTTGTGTGTTTTATTTTGAAAAGGGGGTCGCCTAACAGAAGTTGTCGGCGAATTTTTAATTTAATTTAAATAAATAATTTGAAAAGTAGTATTTGATTTGGAAAGTAATTTTAAGTTTAAAAATTTTTAAGATATGAAATCAAACTGATCTCACATCCCGAATAGTTTATATAAACGAGCATCGCATCACAAACCGTGTATCTATCTCGAAGAATATACACTTTGTTTGGTGATGGGGCTCGATTAAATAAACTAGAAGATTTGTGACATCCGTTTGGTCTGCGAACCAATTTTATAAGCCGACAAATTCCCCTGTTTAATATGAAAGCATTAAACAGGGTTTATAATATCTGGGTTCTTTAAAATTCCCTATAAGGGCAAGCCCCTATAGTTAATTACATCTTAAGTGACGGGAATCACCTAAGAAAACTCTCGATAGTAATCAGTAATTCTGCTCTTAAGAATTTCAAAGTTTAGGGTTTTCAAGGGATTGAATTTTGGAATTTCGATAGGGAATGGATCGAATTTGGAACATTTTGTTTTGGGAATTCAAAGGAAGAAATGTAGGAGAAATCGCGGATTCGAAGCGAACTTCGGTAATTCCCGACTATCCTATTGTTTGGCTTGAATTTAGGAAAGTCCTAATATTTATTTAATGTTTTGATCTTGCCAATTTTGATTAATTTGGACTTATATTTGTATGATAAAATCATACAAATAGCCTTGAAGATGTGAGGGTTTATGTCGTACCAAACGACTACCTCGGAGTCCTAAGACCGGTTAGGGCTTAATTTGCAATGCAAATGACTAACAAAGGGTTGAGGATTTATGTTGCACTAGGCAAACTACCTCGAAGTCCTATGGCTTGGTTATTTAATTCTAAGAAAGTTCTGCTGAAGAAGACTCAGGTTTTGCTGATGACGATGGCCGTGCTGCCCACCATGCTCCGAGCTCCTTATTGTTGCAGAGGTTTAGTTATAGAAGACGAAAATCAAGGGATGAGAAAAGTGTTCTGGTTTAGAGAAGTCTTAAAATCCAAGTGTTTTTAATATTTTAATTAAAACAAATTTTAAAGTTGATTATAACGACACCGGTTAAGATCCCACGGTTCCATCCTTCCGGCATCGTTATTTTTATCGGATTCACTTAGTCCAGATGAATTTGCTAAACTCAACTGAATGAGTTCCACACTTTCATTTAGACCGTGGGAAAACTCGTTAGCAACACAGAGGTTACATCATCCGAGGTATTCCCGATCATCCAACAGGACGTTTTAATTTAGTTGTAATTGTAGTTTTGTGTTCCGTTTGTGATTAAATTTTGAGTTGTTTTATATTTTGAAATATTGTGGCGGTGAATTTTATCTTGCAATGACTTTTAATTTAGTTTTGGTTTCAGTTTTAGGGACTATCCTAAAGGTGTGGGTTTTCATGCAACAGTTGTTATCATGCAAGAAAAGTAGGTGCGATGCAATTAAATAAATTGCAAGAAAAGTAAATTGCAATAAAATAAAAGTGCACTTGGAGGGTCTTCCCGTCATCCCAAGCTGCACTTAAACACAATTTAGAATATTTAAGCAAGTTCCTAGGTAAAGCTAAGGAAAGGTTATGGTTTTCTACCAAATTCCTAATCCTATAGCTAGTCATTTCCTATGACGTCTAGGTTCTTGTGTTTTTGTTTAAGGACGATTTTCTTCATCAAAGAACAATTAAGTTCGATTGTTCTTATAAGTATCCTATCATATTGAGAAAGTGTTTAAGAAGAATCTTAAACATCTTTTCAATACTTGCTAGGATTGTTTTAAGTCCAAATGGATTTAATTAATCGAGTGAAGTAATCGTCCGAGGTTTAGTTTAGTTTTGTTGTTATCTTGCTTCGGTGAACTAGGACATTTGAATATCCTATAAGTGAAGTAACATTTCATTTAATGTTCTGTTTAGGAGTTATGGTAACCAAAGCTTTCGAGGCAAATTGATGTTCGAATGGTTTGTGATTTAATTTAATTTCGGTTATCGGATTTAAATTTGGAATAGTGTTCAAGTTACTTCATATTTAATTTCTTTATGTCTTAGGTGATGTTATTTAATTCAATTTAATTTAACTTTAATTTAATTTGGTTTAGTTTTAATTTTGATTTTTAATTTTAATTTTAATTTTAAATTTAATTTTAATTTTAATTTTTATTTGATTTTATTTTATTTTTATTTTATTTTAATTTAATTTAATTTTAATTTAATTTAATTTAATTTAATTTAATTTAATTTAATTTAATTTAATTTAATTTAATTTAATTTAATTTAATTTAATTTAATATGTTTTAATTTAATTTAATTTAATTTAATTTAATTTAATTTAATTTAATTTAATTTAATTTAATTTAATTTAATTATTTATTTATTATTTTTTAATTTTAATTTAATTTAATTTAATTTAATTAATTTAATTTAATTTATTTAATTTAATTTAATTTATTTAATTTGTTTGATTTAATTCAATTTAATCTTTAATTTAATTTTATTCTTAATTTTAGTTTAATTGAAAATCTAAAAAGAGTTTAATAATTTACTTTTAATTTAATTTGATGATTAAGTCCTTTGACATTTTAAAACTTAAATTTGAATTATCATTTTAATTAGAAATTAAATATTATTGAGATGATTAATTTAGGGATTTTTAAATTAAAGAACAAATCTCTTCCTAATAATATCCTTATTTTAATAATTCCAATTTTATTATTCTTCCAAATTTAATTAATTATTTAATTAAGGTTTATTTCAATCATTTTAAATTGTTTAGTAGGTTTCTACCCTTTAATTATTTAAATCTCAATCATCCAAATCAGATTAAGATCAAATATTTTACATGTTAATTTTATTAAACCTAAAGTTTTAATTAAGGGTTAAAATTTTTAATTACCATTTTGCCCTTCAAGCTTAATAATTTCATAACTCACTAAATTGAGCTTAAATGAACTTAAAATTTTTATGTGAATTCACTCATATGCCAATAAAGACATGAGAGGAGAAAATGTGATTTTTCTGTATTTAATTTATTTATGTAATTATTTTTGGTAGAAAATAGAGATTTCCAAGGAAAATTTAATAATATGACCAAGGGAAAATTTCTGTTCTTAAGAAAATTATGGGACATTCCTAATGACCAGTGGACCACTTGGACCAATTTTGGTGATTTTTTGAAATATATTATTTTTATTATAATTATTTTATGTTTTGGAGTATTAATTAATTTAAAAATAAAATAAAGGTTGAAAAATGAAATTTATATTTTTTAAAAATCTCTCTGATATCAAGGAAATCAGAGAATCAATTTTTGCAATTTTCTGATTTTTCTTTGATTTATTATAATTATTTTAGTGAAAATGCTAGAAAATACATTTTTTTTTAATTTTAAAATTACCCTATGGCTTTAAAATTTAATATCTCATTAAATAGACCTAAGAAAAATATGGGATTTGTTCCTAAGTGATTAAAATTCAAAATTTGACATTTTGGTGAATTTTATTATTTTTATGATTTTTATTATTTTTTAATTATTAAAATATTAAAATAATGCAAAAAATTAATTTTTTTTAGAAAATTGAAATTTTAATTTCCTTAAATTCCCCTGATATCAGAGAGGCTCCAAAACCAATTTGGTGAACTTTTGAAAGGTATTTTGAAAGTTATGAATTTTTAAAGTTTAAAATGGCTAAATGGCTTAATCAACCCATTTAGTAGGGCTAACCAAGTCCAATTAACTTCAAATCTTTATGGTGGGTTCCTCTAATCCTAAAGGTCAGTGGAGAATTAATTTCAAGTCAATTTGATGTATGGTGAGCTCTAATTAATTAAGGAGCTATTTTGGGTGTTTAAGCCAATTAGGGTTATTTTAAATAAACTAATCCAAGATCTATTTTTCCTAGGGTCCTCTGGTCATAAGAAACATCACTAAATTTTCCTAGAATTTATTTCTCAACATGCTAATTATTGGAATTAAAATACTCAAAACAGTAACATGAATTTGAAAAATCAATAACTTCTCATAAGGATGGCCTCTGACTTTAGAAAATTCAGGGAATGTTACTAAATTCAGAGGCTTCAAAAGCCCTATGGTCTCATGCCATGGTGAATTTCCTATATGCATGGAGAATTAAAACAATGCAGAAGGGAAATAAATCATTAAAAATAAAATACTTGATGAAATTAAATGATTTCTTTTCCACATTATTTTCCTCTGTTCACTGAGCAAGAGGGTATTTTTATTTTATTTTTTTGATTTTCCTACACAAAGTTATGGATTTTTGAAGTTTAGGGAATTAAATAAATAGAAAAATACCCTAATTTTCTATTTATCAATGCGGCGTCGCATCAACCTCGGCAGCTCCGAAACGCCGCGTGGCGCTCTCCGATTCTACGCCGCCATCTGACTCAGCGCTCCGGGGGCCCGCTGTGTCGTTCCGTCTCCTGATCCGGCGAGATCCTGGCCGTCCGTCCGTGCGTGTATTAAATGAACGGCATCCGTTCATCGTCCCCGGGCGTCCTTGCCGAGAGCCGTCCGTCTTCTGGGCCCAAGATCTCACTCGATACTCGACCAAATTTAACGTTCTTATGCTCTATGGATTCGTCTCGAGAAGACGAACACATCCATACAGTTTATGTGGCATGAAATTGACTCAATGAAAATGGAGAATGTTCAGAAACTCGGGAAGAAGAGTGAGGCCATACCTTTACTCAGAGAAGTGTGGCTTCGATCTGAGGGTTGTGTCACCTTCGATTGGATCCCAGCAAGCTCCAGATGAAGTCCCTTGGCACAGTGAATTGTCCAGGTAGGATTTCGACCACGGCCGATCACAAAGCTTGGAGGCTGGAGCAAGCCGGGTGGCTCGGAGATGGGGCTTTCGGTGGGGAACTTCTCCTCTTGGTCCAGTGAAGGTGTAGGACCGATCGATTTGAGGATTGGCTCACTGTGGCAAAGTGTCATGGTTTTGGGTGAAATTTCGGTTGAGAAATTGGATTCGTTGGTGGGGATTAGAGCAAATTGACACCGGGGATCAACTGCTCTACAGGATGGAGAATGGTTTGGAACAATTTTGGCGAGTTTCGGCGAGGTTTGTGCAACTCTCCTCTCATGGCCGTGAGGGGGTCGGGTTTAAATAGAGGTGGGCTGGAGGGCCTCGCGGGGATGGCCGAGGGTTGGGATCAGCTTGCTGCGGGCATGGGAAGAACAACTACGATGGCCATTGGGGATGGGGTCGCTCGGCAGGTGAGAATTTCGAGTTCGGGCTCACATGTGAGCTCTCGGGTGTGGTGTTTTCCGGCGACACAGTGGCTGGCCGGCCAGGCATTGGTCACCATCAAGCTCAGGGAGGTCAGGGCTGGGGCTTAGTGTATTTAATTGGCAGTTGCCAAGTGTAAAATGGTTGGATCAAAATGGAATGAGGATATGGCTAATTTTGGCTAGGTTTGGTCAACCCATTTGTTTGAGGCAGGTTCACCTCCCCATGGCTAGCCTTGGGCTGAGAAGATCGGTTAGGTTAGGCGATCAAAAGGTGGTGATGTCCTTATCCAAGAATATTTGGATTAATTCTTGGTTAAGGGGTATCATGGGTGAGGTTAAAGACTTTTAGGAATTAAGGAAAGCTCCCTCTCCTCTTACCCGATGTGGTATGGTCACATGTCAAACAATTCACATGGCTTGCATGTGGCTTAAGAATGGCTTCATGGCTCACCTTTGGCTTGGGAAAAGTTGAGTCAATTTCATGGAAATGGATTTAAGAAAAATTTTGTTATTTAGGGGTGATTTGGCATGAGGCTTGATTTGGAATTATTTGATGATGGGATTGGAACTTAGGGAATGGCTTTGATTAAATGGATGGCAAATGGAAATGTCATGTGGGCTTTAGGGTAGATTTTGGGCTCTTTGAAATGGTTTTAGATGGGCTTTTAAAATGGTTTAGGGAAGTGGGCTTTTGGATTTTAAAATGGATTTTAGGATGAAATTTTGGCAAATGCTTGGGCCAAATAATTGTTGGGTTTGGTTTAAGGATGTGTCATGAGTGATTTGAAACAAGTTTGGAGTGGTTTGGGTTTGATTTGGACCCCTTTGGTGAATGGGCCAATGTAGGTCAAATTGGGCTAACTTGGGCCAATGTTGGGCTAGGATTGAAATTGATGTAAAATAAATGTTGGGAAATGTTTATGGGAGTGTTTCAAAGAGGTTTTGGCTTTGGTTGGGTTTTGATTTTGGGGTTTGGGTTCATTTGGGTTAGGTTTGGGTTTAGGTCAAAATTGGGCTTTTTGGCTTTGGATTGAATTTAAGTGGGGTTTGGGTCTAAATTTTGGGCAAATCATGTTATTGTTTTTTTTTGTGGGAATGTTAAGGAAGGTTTAGAAAAGCTTTGGGGTCAATTGGAGCTGAATTGGGTGAGTTTGGGTTAGGTTTGGGTCATGGGTCCAAATTGGGCTTTAAGGCCAAAAATGGAATTGGATCCAAATTTCAATCAAATTGGACTTGGATTTGGTCTAGATTGGTGTTGGGAATGTTGAATTGAAGTTTAGAATTGAATTGGACCAGAATTTGGGTCAATTGGGTAGGTTTGGTTTGACATTGGGTTCACTTTGGGTTAAAATGGGTCAAATTGGGGGTTTTGATAAAAGTGGGGTAAATGGACAAAATTGGCCCATGGTGTAGTTGAACAAAATGAAATTGGAAATATTTGGGATTTTCTGGAATTTTCTAGGAATTTTCTGAATTTTTGGATTTTTGGGTCAAGAGGGGTATTTTGGGTATTTGGAGGGTATTGGGAGGTATTTTTGGAATTTTTGGTATTTTTGGGTATGTATGATCAATTTGAGTAATGTGGGAATGCTTGGGATTGATTTTGAGGAATTTTGTGTAATTTAGGTGATTTTGCAAATTTTGGGTAGTTTCAAGGGCTTTGGGTAGGCTAGGCGGGTGTAGGCTCGGGGTCAAAAATCGAAAATTTGGAAAATCGAAAATTGGAAAATTGAAAATTTGGAAAATTGAAAATTTGGAAAATTGAAAATTTGGAAAATTGAAGATTGGGTAAATGTAAGTGGAATGAAATCATTTTGGTTGATCCATGAAGCCATATCAAGCCCACATGAGTCATGAAGGGACTCATTTGAGGCATTCACTATGTTGTTCCTAACCCTCTTAGCCAAGGGCTTAGGGGTTAAGGACCATCCATGTGAATCACCTACATGAGTCAGGAGGTCAAGTTGGGTATGGGTGTGGTTTTAGGAGGTGTATGAAAGTGTAGTGTATAAATGTAGTGTATGTGTAAGTCAGCCCTCACTCGAGACCAGGCCACCCGACGCGATCCTAAGGCTAAAGAGTCCTATAGGAACTCATCCTTTAAACTTCCACATTTGATTTCAACCCTCTAGGTGATTAGGGGTCTACAATCAAGTTTGTGGAGTTTGCAGGGAGTTAAGAAGTGGTTTGAATTTCTAAGTGGTGGGTCCCAATTCTAATCCTCTAGGATAGTCGAAGGAAAAGCCTAAGGCTAGATCCTAAGTACTAAAGAGAAGAAGAGAAGACCTCATCAAAAATGAGGTCAACAAATGGACCCCGATAGGTGTGGTGTGCTAAACAAGCGCACCGCGCGTATTAGCGTTGACCGAAAAGATCAACAAAACCAACACGGATGTCCAAGTGACAAACTTAGGACGAAGTAGAAGAATTTCCGCTGGGAGTGTCAAGTATATCTGCGAGACCGGAGATTCCTGAACTCTCGCTGGGGAAAGGAAAAGGAGGTGAATCCCAAATCACATGATCTAGGGGAATTTCAATTTAGATTTTACTTTGTTTCTATTTAAGTTTTGATGTGTGAGCTCAGATTTTAGTTTGAGTTTCAATTTAGATTGATGTTTTGTTAAAATTAATTTAAAGGGATTCGATTTGAAATGAGAATTGGAATTTTGTGGTTTTAGATGTAACATCTTCAACCTCGAAAGAAAATTGAATTGATCGGATTGAATCATTACAATGGGGAGAGATCTCAGAGCAATGCGGTATTGGATGTAAAATCCTAAACCTCAAGAGTTTGATTTTGATGTATTTCATTGCGATAGGGAAAGAATCTTAAAGCAATGCAGTTTCGGATGTAAAATCCTCAACTCCAAAAATTTTATTTTGATGTATTTCATTGCGATAGGGAAAGAATCCTAAAGCAATGAAGTTTTGGATGTAAAATCCTCAACCCCAAAAATTTGATTTTGATGTATTTCATTGCGATAGGGAAAGAATTCTAAAGCAATGCAGTTTCAGATGTAAAATCCTCAACCCCGAAAATTTGATTTTGATGTATTTCATTGAGATAGGGAAAGAGTCCTAAAGCAATGCAGTTTCGGATGTAAAATCCTCAACCCCAGGAATTTGATTTTTGATGTATTTCATTGCGATAGGGAAAGAATCCTAAAGCAATGCAGTTTCGGATGTAAAATCCTCAACCCCAAAAATTTGATTTTGATGTATTTCATTGCGATAGGGAAAGAATCCTAAAGCAATGCAGTTTTGATGTAAAATCCTCAACCCAAAAGTTTGAATTTGATGTATTTCATTGCGCTAGGGAAAGAATCCTAAAGCAATGCGATCTCGGATGTAAAATCCTCAACCCAAAAGTTTGAATTTGATGTATTTCATTGCACTAGGGAAAGAATCCTAAAGCAATGCAGTCTCAGATGTAAAATCCTCAACCCAAAAGTTTGAATTTGATGTATTTCATTGCGCTAGGGAAAGAATCCTAAAGCAATGCAGTTTCGGATGTAAAATCCTCAACCCCAGGAATTTGATTTTTGATGTATTTCATTTTGCAAAGATTTGCAGCGTTGATTTGAAAAGTGTGGAATTTTGGTGTTTCGAGAATTTCATGAAAGTTGTAAAAGACTTTCATGGAAGGAAATAGATTAGGAGGGAATATGTAGATGTTACATACCCCATTCAAAAGAGTTGATTGGAAGTCACTGGTTTGGATTGGATATAATTCCTCGCCATCAGATTCGATCCGTGTCAATGGAATCAACCGCTTCCATCCCAAACAAGGGAAAGAGTAGAACGGATTGGATTTCAGATTTAGGAAATTGAATTTGCATTTTCGATTGAGATATGATTTGAGATCTGGAAGATTGAATTTGAATTTGATTTAAAACTTGATTTGAAATTTGGAAGGATTGAATTTGAATTTGATTTAGATTTGATTTGAGATCTGGAAGATCGAATTTGAATTTGATTTAAAACTTGTGCTCATTTTGTTTGTCCTTTAACGATTCAAATTTATTTTATCGTTTATTTAATGTTCATGTGAGTTTGGTGGTTATCATTTTTTTAGATGTTTACGGAAAGTTTTCTTTTATTCTCTTTTTTTTTATTTCTTTTCTCTTATTTGTTCGAAGTTCATTTAACTTTAATGGTGTTTCCCAGTCAATTTGCACAAAAGAGGTGAAGGCCAAAAATGTGACATGGTCACTTTCATTCCAATCATGTCGAAGATACATCATACAACTCGATCTGGAATACATCTCATACAATCCATGTAGACTTAAAACGGACTATGTATGATCTTTGTCGATCCATCCAAAAAGGTAACTCGTCGAAATCCATGTACCGAATAGTGAGGTACATGGTCGATAACATCACCTTCCAAGCCATCCTTGGCAAGGATGTCGTATGGATGTACGTTGGAGGTGTGATATTTTCCATGTAACTCACAGCTCATAAGGCCGGAGGCTCTCTAGCTCCGGGTCTGGCTAGAAGTGGTAAGGTGTCTTCCTGTCGTCCATCCTTTTGAAAGTAATTGAGATCCGCTTCACTGGTACTCCTGGTATGCAATGTTTAGCGACATCTGCTCCGTTGCCCTTCAGTATCATGATGGAGCCAACCGGTAATGGTATCTTTACTGGCCCTCGGAACTCACCTGGGCCAGCTATCCGGAGGTCAGATCCGAACATGATGTTACACTCGTTCGGAAAGAAACCGTGCGAAAGGTCCGACGAAGTCGTGGTGATCTATGTGCGGGGGTATGCGGTCACCCCGCTTGTAAATGTTAATGATGCAAGCTGTTGGGTATGCAATCGCCGGCAGTACCCTCCATGTTATCAATCTTTTTACCATTCTTTTGATGACCAATGGCATCGGATCCACTGGCCATGATGGAGTATTCCCGGTGGGTTTCCTTCCTGTCTTCTCGCGAAGTTGTAGCAGACATCCACATTGTATTGTAATTCTTCCTTTCCCCGGCATCCATCTCCGGGGTTCCGAGTAGGTGTTTTCTCTTAGGCGGCCCGCTCGGCCCATTCTTTTCAAATCCCGGATGCAATCCACGATTTGTTGTTGTTCATATTCGAGAATACGTACGTATGTAGCTCGAGGCCTTCTAGTATATTGATCCTTCTGCCTCTGATTCTCTCGAAGTATTCAAAAGTTTTCTTTTCGACATTCTGCATTCTTTCCAGCTCGTACTCTGGAATAATCTGCAAATGGCGAGGCCTGGTGACATACTGTGGGATATATGGCTCAATCACTTCGCGTTCTCCTGCATACCTTGGCTCCTCGGGGATGGTCTCAGTCGGGACATCCTCCGAGGTTGCTCCTGCAACAAGGTTATGCATTACTGGTGACTTTATCTGGTGGAGTGGTAGCTTTTCTTCTTCTGATCTTCGTGAGATTTCCCTGGTCCCTTTTGTTATCCTAGGAGCTGGCCTCCTTTCTTCTGGTACCTGGTGAACTGGCGTCCTTGAAGTGTATGTACTGGCAGTAGCAACTGCCTCGTCGCGCTGGTCCGCTGCTAGTTTGGTTAACATCTTGCGAATACGGCGATTCTTATTTCTTCGTTGGGTTGATGTGAGAGTAGCTCTTCGTACTTCCTGAATTTCTGTGGGCGCGGCGCTGACAAGCCTGCCCTCTGCTGTAGAGACTACAGACTTGATTCTCTTGTCTTCTTCAGTGTTTGTTTTCCTTTTCTTGTTCTTGGATCGGTGGCTTGGGCCACCCACTTTCATCATCGTCCGACCGGGCGGTTCCTCTCGGTCAGCGGGACCCGGTCACTTTCCTCATATTGCGAGGCTCGCTGGTGCGAAGTCCGAGTCAATATCGATTATCGCTCCATCTTTCACCCTCTTTTCGTCGAGTGCGAAGGCTTACGCCATTTCTAAAGTTCAGGACCAACCGCCCGTTCGACATTTCCCTGCGAAAAGACAAGGAAAAGGATCAGGGGCTGTACTAAGAACAAGAACATTAAGAAAATGTTTATTAAAGACACACATTCTTTTTTTATATTATTATTTTTTTTGTATTTTTAAATTTAACAGGAATGAAGTGGGATAAGATCAGGAAAGAGATTTTGATGTGGAAGAGAAAACAAGGAAAGCTATATTATCATGATTTTATTTATTTTAGCACATTTTTTATTTTTGGGTTCGGACCCAGTCATAAGTAACTACTTCGCCCGTGCTTCTAAGGATGAAGAATTCATTCTTTCGAAACAACAGGTAGCGTAATACTTCTTTAAGTATCGTCCGTTGATCGGAAGCATATGTCATTCTCCTTGGCAGTTCACTAGCTGGTAGGAGCCTCCTGAGTATACTGCTTCAACAACAAACGGTCCTTCCCAAGTGGGTTCAAATTTTCCTCCTTTCTTGCGGTGTGCAAGGATAGGTCTCTTGAGAACGAGAACTAGGTCACCAACTTTGAAGGTTCTTGGGCGGACCAGTTTGTCATGGGCTTGAACCATCTTAGCTTGGTATAGTTCTAAATTCTTGCTGCGCTGCAAGTCTTTTCCCTTCCGAGGCTTTCTAATTCCTCTAGTCGTAACTTGGCATTCTCTTCGTCGTGATTTTGTTTGCAAGCTGCAATTCGAGTGAAGGAAGGCCGAACCTCTAAAGGTAACACTCGCCTCGGACCCATACACCGCGAGCGTAAGGTGTAGCTTGAGTAGGAGTTCTGAAGGTTGTCCGGTAGGCCCATAAGGCTCCCAATAACTTCTCGTGCTAATTTCTCTTATTATCGTCCAAAGTTTTCTTTAATATTTGAACGAGATTTTTATTAAAAGCCTCAGCCAGGCCGTTTGCTCTTGGGTAGTAAATTGTTAAATATCGCCAGTCGATTCCGTGTCTCCTGACAAAATTATTGATTTGCGTGCTTCGAATGCCGACCCATTATCCGAGATGATCTCGCGCGGCACTCCAAAATGGTAGACAACTTGGTTCTTGAAAAGCCGTAGCACGTGGTGTGCTTTCTCTTCTACAAGTGGAACTGCCTCTGCCCACTTGGAAAAGTAATCTGTAGCCGCAAGAATGAAGCGATGTCCTTTCGAAGATGGTGGTTCTATTGGACCCACTATATCCGTACCCCAACATTCAAATGGCCACGACGCAATTGTCGGATGTAACACATTTGGAGGTTGGTGTAGAACCACTCCGTGCACTTGGCATTGATGACAGCTCTTGGCGATTTTCATGCAGTCGGTCATCATCGAGGGCCAGTAGTACCCTAGTCTTTTATTCTTCATTTTCATCTTCGGACCCGACCGGTGAGCGCCACGAGTCTCGAATGCACCTCTTTAACAATTTCACGGGCCTCGGACCCGCTTAGGCACCTTAGCCACATTTGATCGAAAGACCTTCCGTATAACGTGTTGTTTATTAATGCGTAAGACGGAGTTCTTTTCTTGATCCGATGGGCTAGCGACCTATCGTCCGGCGGTTTTCCTGTTTGCGGGTAGTACGATTAATGGTTGTCGCCTAATCTTCGTGTTTTCTGTCACTATTGCAATTGATCCTTTTCCTTTTTCTGATTTGTGTATTGTGTCTATGTCAAGCTGTGATAGGACCTGATGTCCGTGAACTGACACTTCCACTGATTCATCCTGCAAGCAGGCAAATTCTTTTGCGAGACGAGCTAACGCATCTGCTAAGGCATTTTCTTTTCTGGGAATTTTATAGATTGTCACATTCGGAATCTATTCCAACAACTGTATGGCATACTAGAAGTATTGCTCGAGTCTTGGTTTTCAAATTCTGTTCTGTCCGGCGATCTGTTGAATGATTAACTGCGAATCCCCGTAGATGTTGATGTTTGTTATCCCCATTTGAATAGTTAATTCCAGTCCTGTTATGAGGGCTTCGTATTCTGCTTCGTTGTTTGTACACGGCTCTGTTAAGTGGTAGGAGTATCTTAACATCCCCCGCTCCGGTGTTACAAAGATTAGTCCGATTCCTGCCTTACCGGGCACTGTCACTTGCGATTCTTCGTCTTTGTGTGCTGAAGATGCTCCGTCGAAATATAATTCCCAACGTCGATCATCAGGGTCTTCTAGGCTCATTATTTGTTCGTCTGGCAAATCATCATTGAGAGGAGATTCTACCGGCAAAGGGTGAGCTGCGAGGAAGTCTGCTAAGACTTGTCCCTTTACGGCACGAAGAGGCACGAAAGTTATATCGAATTGCAATAATATCATCGACCATCTGGCAAGTCTGCCGAAAAGCGTTGGACGGGTCATCAAGTATTGCAATGGATTAAATTTCGAGATCAGGTTGATCTTATGAGAAAGCATGTAGTGCCTGAGCTTTTGAGCGGCGAAGATCAGGGCCAAACAATGCTTTTCAATTGCGGGATACTTTATTTCCGTCGGAAGTAAACGACGGCTTAAGTAATAAAGAGCATTTTCTTTACCCTCATCATTGACCTGGGCTAACAGGGCTCCGAGAGAGTCGTCTAAAGCCGCGGTATAAAGTATCAACGGTCTACCCGAGACCGGGGTCGCTAAGACGGGAGGTGTCATTAAATATTGTCTAATGTCCTCGAAGGCCTTCTAGCATTTTTCTTCCCAAATATATTTGGCGTCCTTTTTAACTAGTGCCGAGAAAGGCTGACACCTACCTGACAAGTTTGAGATAAAGCGTCGAAGATATGCCAGCTTCCCTTGAAAAGATCGTAGTTGCTTTAAGGTTTTGGGAGGCGGCATTTCTAAGATGGCTTTAATCTTTTCCGGGTCGATTTCAATTCCACGATGTCGGACAACGAATCCTAAGAATTTCCTGGAGGTGACGCCGAAGGCGCATTTTAAGTGATTCATCTTAAGGTTAAATTGTCTTAATCGTTCGAAAATAATTCTCAAATCATACAGGTGGTTTTCCTTTACTTTGCTTTTGATGACCACATCGTCCACGTAGCATTCGAGTTGATTGTGGATGAGATCATCAAAAATTCTTGTCATCGCCCTCTGGTATGTTGCTCCTACGTTCTTTAGTCCGAATGGCATCACTGTGTAGCAATATACTTCGATCGGCGTTCTGAATGCTGTAAGCTTTTCATCTTCTGGAGCCATTTTTATCTGGTTGTATCCTGAAGATCCATCCATGAATGAGAATATCTCATGTGTTGAAGCGATGTCGATCATTAGTTCACGGGATCGGTAGAGGGAATTCATCCTTTCGACATGCCTTGTTTAAATCTCTCGAAATCCACACAAATTCGATCCGACCATTTTTCTTTCGATCGGCACTACATTGGCTAGCCAAGTTGGGTATTGTTCTTCACGGACAAATTTGGCGTCTATTAGCTTTTTAACTTCGGCTATGACTTGTTGTTCGATTTCTAGACGCATTCTTACGGGACCTTGTCCGACGGGACAGAAGTAGGATCCACTCCTAGCTTATGGACTGCGACCTCTGGAGCTAATCATGGCATCTCATCGTAGCTCCTAGCAAAACGATCTTTAAATTCCATTAATAACTTGATTATTTCTTCGGAGTCTTCTTTATTGAGTAAGGAGCTAACAAAGGTAGGTCTAGGCTCTTCGCTAGTACCTAAGTTAACTTCCGTTAACTCATCTATTGTAGATTTAATTTCTTCTTCGAACTCTGGTAGACCGTCTCTAATTCGTAAATCTTGAAATTCTTCTGTAGTTTCCATGCAGTTTTCATTAGACTTGCAAGTGACGACCAAGCAAAATTCAGTATCGTCAACTGATCCTACTCTGCCGAATCCGAGACCATGCTTTGAATTGGGTGGACGACCGGAGTTATTCCATAAATTTTCAAAACGTTGTGATTGACCTTTTGTCCATCGTCGAGGTAAGAAACCACGCCGAATTAAATTTTGAACACGGGGAGAGTACCACTCAAAAGGTAATTCCATTAATTCTGATGAAGCGACATCTTCAAATTGTACATTATTTTCAGTTTTGGAGGAAGGAGCACCACGGTAGAATTTGATTGGCTTTGCACCGCCGCTATGTACCTCTTTGACCACCATACCATCGACTTTTTTAGAATGGATCGGGGTTAGGGTCATAGTATGTACATAGTGGTTGATCTTCTCGTACATTGATTTATATTCTTCATTCTTCTCATCTTTGAGAGAGATCTTGAATTGCGGCTTCTTCCGACTTATTGTCGCTGCTTCTTGCTTGATTTCTTTTTCTTCTTCGAGCTTGTCTTCCCAATCAACATTGATGGCTGGCTTCCTCTGTCCAACTATCCTAACGTCTCTACCACGACCTCGTCCCCGGCCTCAACCTCGGATGCGAGTTGTGGAGAAACCTTCACCATCTCACCGTAAGGGAGTGGTGAGTGACTGTTGGACTAGAACTTCAGGTTCTTCGTTGTCCATAACTTTCTTTGCTTCTTTGTTATGGTATCTCTGGAGAAGATTGTTTTCTTCGGAGGTGCATAATAAGCTGCATCTTCATGGATTCCAATTTCGTGTATGGAGAATGGTTGTAAGTCACCTTTGATGCACTGTTCTCCTCCATCGTAGTATTTGATGCACTGATGTAGAGATGATGGTACCATCCTGTTTTCATGTATCCATGGTCGGCCCGATAGAGCGTTGAACGACGTTTCGAATCGATTATGTGAAATTTTGCGGTTGTCTTTGCTAAGTCACTGGTCTTCATTAGTAGTGTTATTGATCCGAGGGCTCTTTCTCCTTTCTGGTTGAATCCTCTTAATAACATTTTGTCGGCTTCAAGCTCGCGAGCATCGATTTCCAAATATGCTAGTGTTCGAAGACTCATTATGTTGATCGATGCTCCTGGATCCACCAATACTCTGGAGAGTGTAAACTTCCCGATTGTAACTGAAATGTACAACGGTCGGTTGTGGTCTGTTGTCCCAAGTAGTAGGTCATTGTCCGTGAAGGTAACACCTCGCTGTTCCTTTAACGAACAAACCTCATCTAAGGAATCTCCGGCCATTTGAGCTAAGCAAATTTCTGGAGCAAGTAAGGCCTTGATCAAAGCTTCTCTCATCTCTTTTGACAAGATGAGGGCATCGTAGATGCTCAGTTTGGTCGGTAGTTTCCTAAGATGGGCTAACACATTGTAGTCCACTTTATTTCCATGTGTCTCGATTTCTTCCCGAATGGGTATTTCTTCTGCTGGGGTTGGTTCTTCCTGAACAACCACCTGCTTTCCTTTGTCCTTTGGACCCATTCTCGAAGGTAGAACTCTTCCACTTCTTAAGTTAACTTCTGTAATTTCTTTTGAATCCAGTATTGAGTTTGCTGGTGTTTCCTCCTGAATCGGAATGACAGGTCCTTCTGGATTAGCTTCAGAGTCTGAAGGCTCTAACTCTATTGTGACTGGAGCTCCTCAAAACTCGCAAATAGATCCATTGCTCGTTGAACTCTCGTAGCCTCCTTGATAGATGTCTTCTTCGTCATTGCGATCGTCGAGATTGTGTATGATTTGAGAATTGTCATTGGTATCGAAATCGATGTCCGGATTGTGGCTAGTTACGTAATCGTTAGAAACAGTCAAAACGTAGCCATCGCCATAACCCTTATCATTATAAGATCCCGCCGGAGCGAGTAAATAATCATACGAGTCGAGAGGTTCGAGGGATTTCTCCCCGAATCCGAAACAACTATCCTAGGATAAGCAGCCCCTAGTCTAGCCTTAGGAGCCTCGGTCTTCTCTTCTTCGTCGATTTTCTTCTTCTCTTCAATCGTCTCCGTTGAGGTGGTTCTTCATCGCAAGTGATAGTGTCGACTTGACGGGTTTCGAACTCCGAATTGAAGCTCGCACCGAAGCGGCTTGGATGCTCGTCTAAAATCTTTTTGAAGACCTTGTCCAAGCGGTAGTCCATCCATCATCAGTTGTATAGGGATCTATCGGAACGATGAGATCAGTCGAGACAACATTGACGGAACCTCCTTTCTGGGGTTCCTTCATGTACTCCTTCGAGATTGTTATATTCACTTTTCGAAGGTTGTCGTTGAGCCAACTTTTGAAGGTAATGCAATCTTCTATTTTGTGTCCAAGCATCCGGTGGTAAGGGCAAAAGTTGGGATCACCTTTCTTGTTAACTTCTTCGGTCTCTTAGGCTCTGGCACTGGAAATGCGGAGTCTTCATCGGACTACGGAACATTTTCGGCACCTGCCTCATTCTTGAATGGATATTCCCCGCTCGAAGCTCCCTTATTGTACGTTGCGGACGAGGCGGTTGTTCATATCGTGGAGATGACCGATAGCTAGGTCGGGGTTCGTTGCTAATTCGGTTGAGGTTGTCTGCGGCCGTTCGGACGATATTTGTATCGGTTGTTTGCCTTTGTCGACCGCCGCAACAATCCCGGATTTCTTTTCAAAAGTCTTCACTGAGCTTTTGCTTGTCCGTCTTGTAGGCGTAACTTAATTGCTTCGCCTCCTCCCGCAAGCTCCCGGCCTCGCTTAACAACTTCTCGAAAGTCTTAATTGTAAATCCTCGAGGAGAAGTGCTATCGGGCGTGAATGCTTTTAAGTAAGATGCCGATCGCATGCTGTTCTTGTAATTGTGGTTCACACTTCATACTTAGATTTCTCCATCGAAGTATGTAATCCACCAAAATTTTGTTCGGCTTCTGCTTCTCTACCACTAAATCACCTATAGTGATGTGGTGCTGAGCTCCGGCAAATCGCTTGATGAAGAGATTTTCTAGTTCTGAGAATGTCTTCACCGAACCATTCGGTAATTCTGCATACCAATCAAAGGCGATCCCTGACAGGCTGCTGACGAATTGTCGGAAGAGTAATGCATCGCTCCCACCGGCAATGCAACAACTGGCACGAAAGTGTGCAACATGCTGTCGGGGATTCCCAGTTCCATCAAAGGTCTTGAACAGAGGTGGTACGAAGCCTTTTGGGTATCGGATGGCGTCGAATTCTTCCGGGTAAGGTCTACCCGTCCGAATGGATGTCCCGCTCTTTGATTGTTCTAAGGCTTCTCGCACTCGCTCGTTCCACCAAGCTCTTGATATCTTTTTCTGGAATCATACTTTGTGTTGTATCTTTCTTTAGCTGATCATCCCCGTTGACGGATGTAATCTCCTTTCCTCCATCTACAATGTGAATGACCTCTGGGGGTGTCTCTCTTTGGGGTTGCACTTGACTTTGGAGAGTGGCTAGGGCTACAGCCATCTCTTCCATTCTCTTCGCCATTTGGGCGATCGTATCGTCTTTCTCTTGAAGCTGCCTTCTCATCACTTCCGGCTCCTCTCTTTCTGCGGCTGCAGGAGCACCTTGCGAAGCTGACGAAGCTCGCGTTTCGACCATGTTGATTTCTGCATACTCATCGTCCCTGAATTCTGATGAATCAATCTTGTCTCCGAATTTCTCTTCTCTTTCTTTTGCTAATCATCGAATATCAGTCCTCAACTTTTCCATAGCATCTTCTAGCGGCCTTTTCTGTGCATCCTCGCAGTTGTCGTGTGATAGCTGCCGGGTTCCCTTCTTACGAGTCCCCTTTACTGCAGTGGCGCTTTCTTTAGATTCAAGTCTCCTGACGAGACTTTCCTTCTCGTGTTGTTGTTTCAATCTTAACTGTCCAGTAGTGGGACGCCATACCATCCTTCTAGCAGCAGAAGGCGTAGGACCAGATGGTCTGTCAGCCACATGCTGGAAGGTGGTATCCTCCCTAATCTGTAATCCTGAAACAACGATAGGTGGACTAGCCTTCATCCTTTTATTTGGCTTTTCTGTAACGATGGCGGGTTCTACTCGGGGCCCAAGACGGGATTTGACTGGCACCCGCCCTATCCTTCTTAGAATCTCCGATACGGGGCATTTCTTTTTCTTCGCTAGCTTCTCGATCACAGTCTGTAGTCGGGCAAATGGTGTGATCCTAGCCCTTTTCTTTCGGCTGTCGTTGTAGTATGCTGGTTGAGGTAATGTAGAAACAATCCTGCGGAAATTTTCCTCGTCAGCTGCGGCGGAAAGGGGTGGAATCTACTTCCTTTCAAAAAGGGTGTATCTTCGAGCAATGGTATGTATTCAGGTAGGGGTGTGTACTCAGGGATTTCTGGGATTTCCTCCAGGAAAGCAACTTCGGCAGCTCTGGCCTTCCTGACAATCTTCCTACTTCTGTTTGTTCTTTGGGTCCGTGTTAGTGATGGAATTCTTGAGCTGGACCCGATTTCAAAAATAGAAGGTCTCACAGGAAGGTCTGTACCCTCCACTGGTAACGGGTTCACCATAGTTCTGGATTTCCTTCCCCTTTAATTTGGCAGAAGCCGGGGTAGGTGCAGAGACAACCAGACCAGCGGGGGTAGCAACAACAGTCCTCCTGCGGACAGCAGTACTCCTCTCAGTTGGAATCTTTTGTAGGGGAGGAAACTCTTGGGTTGACCTAAGGTTGAACTCGATCAATGGCTTCTCAGCTTCAGATACTTCGTTTGTCAGCGCGAAAAGGGAAACGTCGGTGATCTTGACATTCGTGTTCTCGAATCCTTGTCCAAACCAGATGATCCCATTGTTGGGCAGCTCATCCTTGTAAACAGCGAAGTCGAGTCCATTGGTGAAGGAGAAAATCAGCCTTTGGGGCTTCCATTTCTGCGAGGTAGATTCCGATTGTCGATCCTAAGTTATGCTTCTTCTCATCGGGACGAAAAGAAAGGAATCAAAAGAGTCCGAACACATTCTTGTTCATATATTTATAAGGAGAAGTTATTTGTTAAAGGAGTCATTCATTAGAGGGTTCGTTTATTTAGAACGGAATGTTCAAAGGTGTAGAGAAGGTAACGAATCCGATTCGTAGTTGGAAAGGAAAAGAAAGTCTTATGCAAGACTTCTCGACTCGAAGGATCACTCCTAAACTAACACCTATCGGGGGTCCACCCCACCTCAGAAATAAGGTAGAAGGATCTCTGAACCTCTGTTTAGTGGTGTCTAAATAGTGGCTCCTAAATCCAAGAGAATGTTAGCTATACTCGTTCAAGGTAGAAATGAACATAGTATTCCAACGGAAAGAAGGGTAGCTTGGTCCACAAGGGACATGGATACACTACCGATTTTTGAAAGCAGAATTGTCCGATGAAAATGGAGAGAGGAATTGTCCCCAGCGGAGTCGCCAGAAATTGTACGGCTTATTTTTAGGTTGTGTGTTTTATTTTGAAAAGGGGTCGCCTAACAGAAGTTGTCGGCAAATTTTTAATTTAATTTAAATAAATAATTTGAAAAGTAGTATTTGATTTGGAAAGTAATTTTAAGTTTAAAAATTTTTAAGATATGAAATCAAACTAATCTCACATCCCGAATAGTTTATATAAACGAGCACCGCATCACAAACCGTGTATCTATCTCGAAGAATATACACACTGTTTGGTGATGGGGCTCGATTAAATAAACTAGAAGATTTGTGACATCCGTTTGGTCTGCAAACCAATTTTATAAGCCGACAAATTCCCCGTTTAATATGAAAGCATTAAACGAGGTTTATATTATTCGGGTTCTTTAAAATTCCCTATAAAGACAAGCCCCTATAGTTAATTACATCTTAAGTGACGGGAATCACCTAAGAAAACTCTCGATAGTAATCGGCAATTACGCTCTCAAGAATTTCAAAGTTTAGAGTTTTCGAGGGATTGAATTTTGGAATTTCAATAGGGAATGGATCAAATTTGGAACATTTTGTTTTGGGAATTCAAAGGAAGAAAGGTAGGAGAAATCACAGATTCGAAGCGAACTTTGGTAATTCCCCGACTATCCTATTGTTTGGCTTGGATTTAGGAAAGTCCTAATATTTATTTAATGTTTTGATCTTGCCAATTTTGATTAATTTGGACTTATATTTGTATGATAAAATCATACAAATAGCCTTGAAGATGTGAGGGTTTATGTCGTACCAAACGACTACCTCGGAGTCCTAAGACCGGTTAGGGCTTAATTTGCAATGCAAATGCCTAACAAAAGGTTGAGGATTTATGTTGCACTAGGCAAACTACCTCGAAGTCCTATGGCTTGGTTATTTAATTCTAAGAAAGTTTTCGTCGAAGTAGACTCAAGTTTTCGTCGATGACGATGGCCGTGCTGCCCACCATGCTCCGAGCTCCTTGTTGTTGCAGAGGTTTAGTTATAGAAGACGAAAATCAAGGGATGAGAAAAGTGTTCTGGTTTAGAGAAGTCTTAAAATCCAAGTGTTTTTAATATTTTAATTAAAACAAATTTTAAAGTTGATTATAACGACACCGGTTAAGATCCCACGGTTCCATCCTTCCGGCATCGTTATTTTTATCGGATTCACTTAGTCCAGATGAATTTGCTAAACTTAACTGAATGAGTTCCACACTTTCATTTAGACCGTGGGAAATCCCGTTAGCAACACGTAGGTTACATCATCCGAGGTATTCCCGATCATCCAACATGACGTTTTAATTTAGTTGTAATTGTAGTTTTGTGTTCTGTTTGTGATTAAATTTTGAGTTGTTTTATATTTTGAAATATTGTGGCGGTGAATTTTATCTTGCAATGACTTTTAATTTAGTTTTGGTTTCAGTTTTAGGAACTATCCTAAAGGTGTGGGTTTTCATGCAACGAGTTGTTATCATGCAAGAAAAGTAGGTGCGATGCGATTAAATAAATTGCAAGAAAAGTAAATTGCAATAAAATAAAAGCGTACCTGGAGGGTCTTCCCGTCATCCCAAGCTGCACTTAAACACAATTTAGAATATTTAAGCAAGTTCCTAGGTAAAGCTAAGGGAAAGGTTATGGTTTTCTACCAAATTCCTAATCCTATAGCTAGTCATTTCCTATGACGTCTAGGTTCTTGTGTTTTGGTTTGAGGACGATTTTCTTCTCTTATAAGTATCCTATCATATTGAGAAAGTGTTTAAGAAGAATCTTAAACATCTTTTCATTACTGCTAGGATTGTTTTAAGTCCAAATGGATTTAATTAATCAGGTGAAGTAATCGCCCGAGGTTTAGTTTAGTTTTGTTGTTATCTTGCTCAGTGAACTAGGACATTTGAATATCACTATAAGTGAAGTAACATTTCATTTAATGTTACTGTTTAGGAGTTATGGTAACCAAAGCTTTCGAGGGCAAATTGATGTTCAAATGGTTTGTGATTTAATTTAATTTCAGTTATCGGATTTAAATTTGGAATAGTTGTTCAAGTTACTTCATATTTAATTTCTTTATGTCTTAGGTGATGTTATTTAATTCAATTTAATTTAACTTTAATTTAATTTGGTTTAGTTTTAATTTTGATTTTTAATTTTAATTTTAATTTTAATTTTAATTTTAATTTTAATTTTAATTTTAATTTTAATTTTAATTTTAATTTTAATTTTTATTTGATTTTATTTTATTTTTATTTTATTTTAATTTAATTTAATTTTAATTTAATTTAATTTAATTTAATTTAATTTAATTTAATTTAATATGTTTTAATTTAATTTAATTTAATTTAATTTAATTTAATTTAATTTAATTTAATTTAATTTAATTTAATTATTTATATTATTTTTTTATTTTAATTTTATTTAATTTAATTTAATTTAATTTATTTTATTTAATTTAATTTATTTAATTTGTTTGATTTAATTCAATTTAATCTTTATTTTAATTTTATTCTTAATTTTAGTTTAATTGAAAATCTAAAAAGAGTTTAATAATTTACTTTTAATTTAATTTGATGATTAAGTCCTTTGACATTTTAAAACTTAAATTTGAATTATCATTTTAATTAGGAATTAAATATTATTGAGATGATTAATTTAGGGATTTTTAAATTAAAGAACAAATCTCTTCCTAATAATATCCCTATTTTAATAATTCCAATTTTATTATTCTTCCAAATTTAATTAATTATTTAATTAAGGATTATTTCAATGATTTTAAATTGTTTAGTAGGTTTCTACCCTTTAATTATTTAAATCTCAATCATCCAAATCAGATTAAGATCAAATATTTTACATGTTAATTTTATTAAACCTAAAGTTTTAATTAAGGGTTAAAATTTTTAATTACCATTTTGCCCTTCAAGCTTAATAATTTCATAACTCACTAAATTGAGCTTAAATGAACTTGAAATTTTTATGTGACTTCACTCATATGCCAATAAAGACATGAGAGGAGAAAATGTGATTTTTCTGTATTTAATTTATTTATGTAATTATTTTTGGTAGAAAATAGAGATTTCCAAGGAAAATTTAATAATATGACCAAGGGAAAATTTCTGTCCTTAAGAAAATTATGGGACATTCCTAATGACCAGTGGACCACTTGGACAAATTTTGGTGATTGTTTGAATTATATTATTTTTATTATAATTATTTTAAGTTTTGGAGTATAATTAATTTAAAAATAAAATAAAGGTTGAAAAATGAAATTTATATTTTTTAAAAATCTCTCTGATATCAAGGAAATCAGAGAATCAATTTTTGCAATTTTCTGATTTTTCTTTGATTTATTATAATTATTTTAGTGAAAATGCTAGAAAATACTTTTTTTTTTAATTTTAAAATTACCCTAGGGCTTTAAAATTTAATATCTCATTAAACAGACCTAAGAAAAATATAGGATTTCTTCTTAAGTGATTAAAATTCAAAATGTGACATTTTGGTGAATTTTATTATTTTTATGATTTTTATTATTTTTTAATTATTAAAATATTAAAATAATGCAAAAATTAATTTTTTTAGAAAATTGAAATTTTAATTTTCTTAAATTGCCTCGATATCGGAGAGGCTCCAAAACCAATTTGGTGAACTTTTGAAAGGTATTTTGAAAGTTATGAATTTTTAAAGTTTAAAATGGCTAAATGGCTTAATAAACCCATTTAGTAGGGCTAACTAAGTCCAATTGACTTCGAATTTTTATGGTGGGTTCCTCTGATCCTAAAGGTCAGTGAAGAATTGATTCCAAGTCAATTTGATGTATGGTCAGCTCTAATTAATTAAGGAGCTATTTTGGGTGTTTAAGCCAATTAGGGTTATTTTAAATAAACTAATCTAAGATCTATTTTTCCTAGGGTACTCTGGTCATAAGAAATATCACCAAATTTTCCTAGAATTTATTTCTCAACATGCTAATTATTGGAATTAAAATACTCAAAATAGTAACATGAATTTGAAAAATCAATAACTTCTCATAAGGATGGCCTCTGACTTTGGAAAATTCAGGGAATGTTCCTAAATTCAGAGGCTTCAAAAGCCCTATGGTCTCGTGCCATGGTGAATTTCCTATATGCATGGAGAATTAAAACAAAGCAGAAGGGAAATAAATCGTTAAAAATAAAATACTTGATGAAATTAAATGATTTCTTTTCCACATTATTCTCCTTTGTTCACTAAGCAAGAGGGTATTTTTATTTTATTTTTCTGATTTTCCTACACAAAGTTATGGATTTTTGAAGTTTAGGGAATTAAATAAATAGAAAAATACCCTAATTTTCTATTTATCCACGCGGCGCCGCGTCAACCTCGGCAGCTCCGAAACGCCGCGTGGCGCTCTCCGATTCTACGCCGCCATCTGACTCAGTGCTCCGGGGGCCCGCTGTGTGGTTCCGTCTCCTGATCCGGCACGATCCTGGCCGTCCGTCCGCGCGTGTATTAAATGAACGGCATCCGTTCATCGTCCCCAGGCGTCCTTACCCAAGAGCCGTCCGTCTTCTAGGCCTAAAATCTCACTCGATACTCGACCAAATTTAACGTTCTTATGCTCTATGGATTCGTCTCGAGAAGACGAACACATCCATACGGTTTATGTGGCATGAAATCGACTCAATGAAAATGGAGAATGTTCGAAGCTCGGGAAGAAGAGTGAGGCCATACCTTTGCTCGGAGAAGTGTGGCTTCGATCCGAGGGTTGTGTCACCTTCGATTGGATCCCGACGAAGCTCCCGATGAAGTCCCATAGCCTCAGTGAATTGTCTAGGTAGGATTTCGACCACGACTCGATCACAAAGCTTGGAGGCTGGAGCAACTCGGGTGGCTTAGAGATGGGGCTTTCGAGTGGGGAACTTCTCCTCTTGGTCCGAGTGAAGGTGTAGGACCGATCGATTTGAGGATTGGCTCACCGTGGCAAAGTGTCCTGGTTTTGGGTGAAATTTCGGTTGAGAAATTGGATTCCGTTGGTGGGGATTAGGGCAAATTGACACTCTGGGGATCAACCGCTCTAAGGATGGAGAAGGGTTTGGAACAATTTTGCGCGAGTTTCGGCAAGGTTTATGCAACTCTCCTCTCATGGCCGTGAGGGGGTCGGGTTTAAATAGAGGTGGCCTGGAGGGCCTCGCGGGGATGGCCAAGGGTTGGGATCGAGCCTGCTCCGGGCATGAGAAGAACGACTACAATGGCCATTGGGGATGGGGCGACTCGGCAGGTGAGAATTTCGAGTTTGGGCTCACATGTGAGCTCTCGGGTGTGGTGTTTTCCGGCGACTCGGTGGCCGGCCGGCCGTGCATTGGTCACCATCAAGCTCAGGGAGGTCAGGGCTGGGGCTTAGTGTATTCAATTGGCAGTTGCCAAGTGTAAAATGGTTGGATCAAAATGGAATAGGGATATGGCTAATTTTGGCTAGGTTTTGTCAACCCATTTGTTTGGGCTGGGTTCACCTCCCCATGGCTAGCATTGGGCTGAGAAGATCAGTTAGGTTAGCTGATCAAAAGGTGGTGATGTCCTTATCCAAGAATATTTGGATTAATTCTTGGTTAAGGGGTATCATGGGTGAGGTTAAAGACTTTTAGGAATTAAGGAAAGCTCCCTCTCCTCTTACCCAATGTGGTATGGTCACATGTCAAACAATTCACATGGCTTGCATGTGGCTTAAGAATGGCTTCATGGCTCACCTTTGGCTTGGGAAAAGTTGAGTCAATTTCATGGAAATGGATTTAAGAAAAATTTTGGTATTTAGGGGTGATTTGGCATGAGGCTTGATTTGGAATTATTTGATGATGGGATTGGAACTTAGGGAATGGCTTTGATTAAATGGATGGCAAATGGAAATGTCATGTGGGCTTTAGGGTAGATTTTGGGCTCTTTGAAATGGTTTTAGATGGGCTTTTAAAATGGTTTAGGGAAGTGGGCTTTTGGATTTTAAAATGGATTTTAGGATGAAATTTTGGCAAAGGCTTGGGCCAAATAATTGTTGGGTTTGGTTTAAGGATGTGTCATGAGTGATTTGAAATAAATTTGGAGTGATTTGGGTTTGATTTGGACCCCTTTGGTGAATGGGCCAATGTAGGTCAAATTGGGCTAACTTGGGTCAATGTTGGGCTAGGGTTGAAATTAATGTAAAATAAATGTTGGGAAATGTTTATGGGAGTGTTTCAAAGAGGTTTTGGCTTTGGTTGGGTTTTGATTTTGGGGTTTGGGTTCATTTGGGTTAGGTTTGGGTTTAGGTCTAAATTGGGCTTTTTGGATTTGGATTGAATTTAAGTGGGGTTTGGGTCTAAATTTTGGGCAAATCATGTTAGTGTTTTGTTTGTGGGAATGTTAAGGAAAGTTTAGAAAAGATTTGGGGTCAATTGGAGCTGAATTGGGTGAGTTTGGGTTAGGTTTGGGTCATGGGTCCAAATTGGGCTTTAAGGCCAAAAATGGAATTGGATCCAAATTTCAATCAAATTGGACTTGGATTTGGTCTAGATTGGTGTTGGGAATGTTGAATTGATGTTTAGAATTGAATTGGACCAGAATTTGGGTCAATTGGGTAGGTTTGGTTTGACATTGGGTTCACTTTCGGTTAAAATGGGTCAAATTGGGGGTTTTGATAAAAGTGGGGTAAATGGACAAAATTGGCCCATGGTGTAGTTGAACAAAATGAAATTTCGAATATTTGGGATTTTTTGGAATTTTCTGGGAATTTTCTGAATTTTTGGATTTTTGGGTCAAGAGGGGTATTTTGGGTATTTGGAGGGTATTGGGAGGTATTTTTGGGTATGTATGATCAATTTGAGTAATGTGGGAATGCTTGGGATTGATTTTGAGGAATTTTGGGTAATTTAGGTGATTTTGCAAATTTTGGGTAGTTTCAAGGGCTTTGGGTAAGTTGGCGGGTGTAGGGTCCGGGGTCGAAAATTGAAATTTTGGAAAATTGAAGATTGGGTAAATGTAAGTGGAATGAAATCATTTTGGTTGAGCCATGAAGCCATATCAAGCCCACATGAGTCATGAAGGGACTCATTTGAGGCATTCACTATGTTGTTCCTAACCTCTTAGCCGAGGGCTTAGGGGTTAAGGACCATCCATGTGAATCACCTACATGAGTCGGGAGGTCGAGTTGGGTATGGGTGTGGTTTTAGGAGGTGTATGAAAGTGTAGTGTATAAATGTAGTGTATGTGTAAGTCGGCCCTCACCGGACCAGGGCCACCCGAGGCGGTCCTAAGGCCAAAGAGTCCTACGAGAACTCATTCTTTAAACTTCCACATTTGATTTCAACCCTCAGGTGATTAGGGGTCTACGATCGAGTTTGTGGAGTTTGCGGGGAGTTAAGAAGTGGTTTGAATTTCTAAGTGGTGGGTCCCAATTCTAATTCTCTAGGATAGTCAAAGGAAAAGCCTAAGGCTAGATCCTAAGTACTAAAGAGAAGAAGAGAAGACCTCATCAAAAATGAGGTCTACACCAACTTGTGAATTGTCGGGGAGAACGACCTATGCTTCCGATCAATGGATGATATTTGAAGGAGTATTACGCAACCTGATGTTTCGAAGGATGAAATCTCATTCCTAGAAGCACGAGTGAAGTAATCACTTAAAAATGTGTCCGAACCCAAAAATAAAAAAAAATGAATAAAACAAAATGGTAAAAAAAAAGATGTGTTAAAAGAAAACATGTAAAAATCATAATTTTAATCTTTTCCTTTCGAATCAGCTCACTCCTGACCTTTTCTTATCTTTTTCTACTCTTATTAAAATTTGAAACAAATGAATAAAAATTTTCCATTAATAAGTAAATTTTCTTATTGTTCTCATTCTAAGTACAGCCCCTGATCCTTTCCTTGTTTTATTTTTAGGGAAATGTCGAACGGGCGGTTGTTCCTGAACTTTAAGGATGTCGTAAGTCTTGTACTTAATGAAGAAGAGCTGAAAGCTGGTACTATAATCAAGGTTGACTCAGAATTTGCACAGCCAGAGCTGAGATATGAGAAAACTGCTTGGACTACTGTAGATCCCGAGCAGTCCCATGGAAAGACAGTGATGAAACTCAGTGAGAAGATTTAGCACACCGCAAATCAGAAAGGGAAGATCAGCGTAATTGAAGAAAGTAAAATGAAATCAGTAATAACGGCTGCAGGAGGAAAGCTTGTCAGTGCTGCCCCTACTGAAATCCAGGGGGAGAGAAGAGCCACTTTGACCCCAACCCAAAGAATAAACAAGAACCGGTGCATCGCCAAGATGTTGAATAATATGACAGAGGAACAGAATAAAGAGGAAGAAATTCCAGCTATCATAGGGGTTGTCCCTAAAAGGCCGGTCCTCAGGAGCACCATAGCAGAGGTTGTTCCGGAGGAGGTTACTACAGAGCCTGTACCTGAGACAGTTTTGATTCCAGGAAAGCGTGATGGTGTGGAACCATACATCCCACAATATGTCACTAGACCCCGACAGTTACACATAATTTCAGAGCATGAGTTGGAAATGATCCAGAGGGTGCGAAAGCAGAATTTTGAATACTTTCTGAGAATCCGAGGCAGATATGTCAACATCCTGGAAGGATTAGAGTTGCATACAGATGTCTTCTCTCACTACGAGCAGAGTGAGATTGTGGACTACGTCGACGAGCTGAAGAAGCAAGGTCATACAGGACGACTACGTAGCAGGACCTACTTCGAGCCTAAGAAATGGAAACGAGGCAAGGGGAGGATTACAATCCAATTCGGATGTTGTTACAATTTTTCTGATGACAGGAAAGGAAATCCACTAGGGATACTCCGCTACGATGAAGTGGATCCAATGCTAGTTCTGATTAAGAAAATGATAAAGAGGATGGTTGCTTGGCGAGTCTTACCCGCTGACTGCACCAAACAGCTGTATAATCAACATCTATGCAGAAGGAGACTGCATTCCACCTCACGTGGACCACCACGACTTTGTGAGGCCCTTCTGCACTGTTTCCTTCATCAACCAATGCAACATCATGTTCGGAACAGAACTCTGGATAGTCGGCCCCGGAGAATTCCAAGGGCCTGTAGAGATACCTCTACCGGTAGGCTCTGTTCTCGTACTACAACGAAATGGTGCAGATGTGGAGAAGCACTGCATACCGAGAGTTCCCTACAAGTGGGTCTCCATCACTTTCAGGAGGATGGGTGAGAGCAAGATTCCGGTCTACTTCCAGCCAGATCCAGAATTAGAGAGTCTGCAACCCTACGAGCTGTAAGCTACATAGTAATAACACACCTCTAAAGCACACTTACGTGGGATTCTCCTCCGGAAAGTGGCTTAGAAGGTGATGTTATTACCTATGCAGTTTACTTTTCAGACATGGATTAATCGAACAGATAATTTTGTCAGAATACATGAAGATATCAGTACAGTCTGTGTTCAGACATATATGGATTTTGTAAAAGTCTATTTTCAGAAAGATGGCTTCGGAAATGTTTTGATGGAATCACCTGATGTACCTCTAATATTTTTAATGGAAATGACTATCGTATTTTACCTTCAGTTTTGTGCAATTGATTGCAAACGCCACCAAATCTGAGTTTGACTCAAGTTTAAAGAAAAAAATTGAATGAAGAATGATTTGAATAAATTAAAAAAAATTCAAATTCAAAATCCAAATAAAGTACAGAATTTGAAAATCAAAACAAAATAAAATCACCAAAACTAAACAAAAAAATAATAAAAGAATGAAGCTCCGAATCCAAAATTCCCAGCCTCAGGTTGTTCTCGAAATCTTTCGACTCTCCGTGATTTCTCCCTTTCGAGGTCGGTACCTAACTTCCGACTCTCTTTCGAGACTGGTACCTAACTTCCAGTTCTCACCCTTTTGGGGCTGGTACCTAACTTCCAGTTCCCTTCCTTTTGAGGTCGGTACCTAACTTCTGACTCTCTTTCGAAACCGGTACCTAACTTCCGCTTCTCACCCCTTGGCCGGTACCTAACTTCCAGCTCCCTCCTTTCGAGGTCGCACCTAACTTTCGACTCTCTTTCTAGACCGGTACCTAACTTCCAGCTTCTCACCCTTTCGGGCCGGTACCTAACTTCCGGCTCCCTCCCTTTCGAGGCCGGTACCTAACTTCGACTCTCTTTCGAGACCGGTACTTAACTTCCAGCTTCTCACCCTTTTGGGCCGGTTCCTAACTTCCAGCTTCCTCCTTTCGAGGTCGGTACCTAACTTCCGACTCTCTTTCGAGACCGGTACCTAACTTCCAGCTCTCACCCTTTCGGGCCGGTACCGACTTCCAGCTCCTCCTTTCGAGGTCGATGCACTAACTTCTGACTCTCTTTCGAGACTGGTACCTAACTTCCAGTTCCCTCCCTTTCGAGGTCGGTACCTAACTTCTGACTCTTTTCCGAGACTGGTACCTAACTTCCAGTCTTCTTCGCGGTCCCGAGATTGGAACCTAGGTTCCAATTCTCATCTTAAACCCTTAAAACCAATCTTAAGTCAAACTTCAACCAAAATCTACACTCGAATCAATTCAAAACTTAAACTTAAAATTTGAATCGAATCTAAAATCCGATCTCTCCAGATCTTGTGATTTGGAATTCACCTCCTTTCCCCAGCGAGAGTTCAAGGATCTTCAATCTTGGGGATATACCTGATACTCCCCAGCGAAAAGTTTTCTTTGCTTTGTTCTAAGTGTGTCACTTGGGACGTCTTTGTTGGTTTTGTTGATCTCTTCGGTCAACGCCAATACGCGCGGTGTGCTCTTTTAGCACACCACACCTATTGGGGGTCCATTTGTTGACCTCATTTTTGGTGAGGTCTTTTCCTTTCTCTTAGTACTTAGGATCTAGCCATAGGACTTCTCCTTGACTATCCTAGAGGACTAGAATTGGGGCCCACCCTTTAGAAATTCAACTACTTCTTGACTCATATTGGGACCCAACTTGGATGGTTTCAAACCTTTAAATCACCTTAAAAGGTTAAGACCACCATATGGAGAACCAATAGTGAGTTCCTACAAGGTTGTTCAAGCATTAGGACTACCTTGGGTGACCTGGTCCTGGTGAGGTCTGGCTTATACACACTGCACTCTCACACACACCATCCTTACCCATTTCCTCCCCCTGGTTCATGGGAGCACTCATGTGGATAAATCTAAACCCCTAGCTCTTTGGCTAAGAGGGTTGGATACAACCCATGAGATGTTCATGAAGGACATTTCTTAGTCCATGGCTCACTTTAAGCTTCACCATGATCAAAATTCAACTTTTGCCAAAGTTCCTGTTTTTGACATTGGGTCCTTCAAACCCACCTAAAATCACCTAATTACCCCAAATTTTTCAATATTCCTACCAAATTACCCAAAATTCTAAAAATTCCTAAAAATCATTTTGAAATAATCCCCACCTATTAAATCCACCAAAATACCCCAATACTCTCCAAATAACCTCTCAATATCCTAAATACACCTTTTAGCCAAAAAATCTAAAAATTCAAAAAATTCAAAAAATTCCCAAAAAATTTCAAAAAATCCCAAATAATCCCAATTTCATTTTGTTCAACTACACCATAAGCCAATTTTGTCAAAATAACTTACTTTTATCAAAATCCCCAATTTGACCTATTTTTAACCTAAATGGACACAATGCCTAACCAAATTGATCCAATTGACCCTAATCTTACCCAATTTCAATACTAAAATTCAATTCAACATCCCCAATACCAATATAAACCAAATCTAAGCCCTATTTGATCCACATTTGAGTTCAATTTCAACTTTAAACGAAAACCCCCAATTTTAACCTATAACCCAAACCTACCCCAAATTCAGCCCAATTCAACTCATTTTCCCCCCAAATCAACTCTAACTCTCCCTAATACATTCCTACACAAAGCACAATATTAATTGGCCCTCAATTTAAACTCAAACTCTATCCAAAATCCCTTTAAACCAAACCCCCAAATTTTACCTAAAGTTACCACATACCCCAAATTACCCTCTTTGAATCCCCTAAACCCAAAATTTCCATCCAATTTCTATACTAAACATTTTATAACAATCATTTGTACCCTTTTGAATTATTATTAGCTCTGAATCAAGTTCTAGCCAAACCTAAATCTAACCAACCCATGGTGGCCAAATTTAACCAAAATCCCAAAATTCACCTAATTGACCTTTCAATTGAACTCAAAACATCTCCATGTCTTCATGAAAGTTCTTCATGGCAATCCTCTCTACAATGTTGCTCAAGACACTTGGACCTAAATCAAGCCCAAACTCAAGTTAGCCTAACCTAAACCCAAGTGAGCCAATTTGAACCCATGGCCTAACTTAACCAAATTGAACCAAATGTGGCCAAACCAACTCTTCCACAGCCACCATTTGAACTCTAGAAACCACCCTAGATCCACCTAGCCCAAGGTAAGTGAGCCATGGACCAAGGGTTCCCCATTTTAAGGGATTTCCTTCCTTAAGTGGATAAATCTCCTTTTGACCCACCCCAAAATCCTCACATACCTGATTAATCACCATTAAACCTCTCCATGACTCACCTGACCTCAGGGGCCAGCTCCCCTGTCCTTGACTGCTGACCTAGTCACTGGAGGGGGTCAAAACCAAGAGCCACCACCCACCTAAACTCACCCAAACTCCACCAATTGGCCACCTCAGCCAAATTAAACATTGGAGCCTTTCTCGCCCTCCACCTAAGCAATGGAATCCACCCACCAATCGAACCCAAACCCCGCCGAATGGCCCCGGCCATTTAAGCACCACCTCTCGCCACGAGAGGGGTGTTGAAATTTTTCTCAACGTAACCTCACCAAATCACTCCCGCAGCTTCTCCCAGCCCTGCAGAAGAAGAACCCCACTGTTTTCCTGCTTCCTCCTCCACTGGTTGAGTTCAATTTTTGAACTCAATCTCGGGTCGAAAATAGGACATTCCTTAAACCTACACTAAAACCAAATTAAACTCACCCACACCTTCACAGCACCCATAGAAGGAGTTCCCCAGTGGAAGCCCCCTCTCCAGGCCACCCAATCTCTCTAGCCATCAAAGCTTGAAATCGAGATTAGTCGAAGTCATACCCAGGCAATTCACCACAGCTCTAGGCTTCATCCCTAGCTTCCTTAGACTCCAACGAATGTGCCGAGCCTCTCTGATAGAAGCTTCACTTCTTAGAGCCAAGGTATTGCCCTCTTCTTCCTCTCGAGCTTCCAGCGATTCTTCATTTCATTCAAGTCAATTTCAATGCATGTTAGCCAGATGGATATGTTTCGTCTCTTCAAGACGAGTTCATGGAGCATAAGAACGTTTAATTCGTTAAGTATTAAGTGAGATATTAAGGTTAGAAGGTGGACGGCTCTCGGCTCACACCGCCGGACGATGACCCAGCAGCCGCTCTGGACGCGCGTGTATCGGGATGACGGCTAGGATCACTTCGGACGGAGCAACGGAACATGAACCGCAGGCCGAGTCGCTGCCAAGTCAGATGGCGGCGCCGAATCAGGGAGCGACGCGTGGAGCTTCGACCCGCTGTTGGTTGAGTTGGCGCCGATGTGGATAAGTAGGAAAATCCGATTTTTCTTATTTATTTAAATACCAAAAACTTCAAAATTTGATATCTTTTCATAGAAAAATCATAAAAATAAAAGAAAAATACCCTCTTGCTCAGTGAAAAGAGGAGAATAATGTGGAAAAAGAATTGATCTATTTTGTTAAGTATTTTTTTTAATTAATTTAATACTTTTTTGAGTATTTTAATTCTCCATGCAAGTATACATTTCACCATGGCATGAGACCATAGAGCTTTTGTAGCTTCTGATCTTGGCAACATTCCCTGAATTTTCCAAGGCCAGAGACTATCCCTATGGCATGTTATTTCCAAGTTTATGTGCCTGTTTTTGTATTTTAATTCCAATAATTAGCATGTTGATCAATAAAATCTAGAAAAATTAGGGGAAGTACCTTATAACTAGGGAACCTTAGGATAATTATGGTTTGGCTTAAATCATTCAAATGAACTTTAATTTAGCCAAAATCCTAAAATTGGACCCAAATTAATTAGGAATAACCAGATATCAAAATCATTTGAAATCAATTCTCCATTGATCTTTAGGATCGTAGAAACCTCACCTAAAAATTTGAAGTCAATTGGAAATAATTTAACCCACTAAATGGATCATTTAAGTTATATGATCATTTTTAAACTTCAAAAATCCATAAAACCCAAAATACTTTTCAAAAATTCACCAAATTAATTTTGGGACTTCTCTAATATCAGAGGAGTCTAGGAAAAATAATATTGAAATTTTCAAAAAATTTTTATTTTTAGCCTATTTTTAAATATTTTAATAATTAAAAAATATTAAAAATCATAAAAATATTAGAAATCATAAAAATGTCATCTTTTACTCCCTAATCATTTAAGAACCAACCAAATATTTTTCCCAAGTCTCTAGGTTAAAATATTAAATTTTAAAGGCTTAATGTAATTTCTAATATTAAAAATGAATTTTTTAACCTTTCTCACTAAATTAATTCTAATAATTCAAAGAAAAATCAGAAAATTATAAAATTTATTTCTCTGAGTTCCTTGAGGTTAGAGAGATTTTTGAAAATTATAAAATCCATTTTTCAACTTTTATTTTATTCTAAAATTAATTAACAATCCAAAATTTAAAATAATTATAATAAATAAAATATAATTCAAAAAATTACAAAAATTGGTCCAGGTGGTCCTCTGGTCAATAGGAACATCCCATAATTTTCCTAAGTTTAGAAAAATTACCTTGGTCATGTTGTTGAATTTTCATTGAAAAACCCCTATTCCTATTAAAAATAATTATATAAATTAAATTAAAAATAGAAAAATCACATTTTCTCCTTCAATGTCTTAATTAACATGTGAGTGAAATGACACAAAAATTTCAAACTCACTTGAGTTCAATGTAGTGAGTTATGAAGAGAATAGGCTTAAGAGGGCATGAAAGTAATTAAGGATTTTAACTTTAATAAATATTTTAGGCCTAATGAAAGGGGAGGGTAAAATATTTGATTTAATATTCCCTTAGATGATTGAAACTCAAAGGATAAAAGGGTAGAAACCCATCAATCACTTTAAAAATATTAAGATGGAACCTTAATTAATTAAATTATTTAAATTTTGGAAGATTAATTAAAATTTTTGGATAAAACTTTTTTATTAGGGATATAACTTAAGAAGATATCAATTCTCCGAATTAAATCCCTAATTCAATTAATACAATGACATTCAACTCTTAATAATTATAATTTAAATTATTTATTAAATAATAAATAATTCTTAAATTTAAAATATCAAACAATTTAAATAGTTAATTAAAATTTAAAACTTTAACAATTTAGTAATTAATTAAAATTTAAAATATTAAATCATTTAATAATCAAATCAAAGGAAGCTTAAAGTATTTGAAACTAATCTAGAATCATTTAATAAGCAAAATCAAAACATTAAATTAAAAAATGTGAGAATTAAATCAATTTAAGATCAACTTAAATTAGTCATTAAAATCAATCTAATTTAATATGATTAATTCAAACTCAAATTTAAATCATCAAAACTTAAACTAAACAACTCAAGTATCCCTTTCAATCTAAGTAACTTAAGATGCTCAGGAGAAAACTAAAATTATCTTAAGTTATCAATTAAATTTTAATTAAAGGATGGTTAGATTCCTTAACAAACCAAATTGCCCCTAAAGGCTTTTATTATTATAACTCTTAAATAAAGCACTAAGTGAAATGTCACTTCACTCATAGGATAATCAAGCGTCCTAGTTTACGGAGCAAGAGACAAAACTCAACTAAATCCTTGGACGATTAATTCACCTGTGCAATGAAATTCATATAGACTCAAAACAATCCCAGAAGCGTTGAAAAGATGTTTATGACTCGTCTTAAGCACTTTCTCAATATGATGGGATGTCTTAAAAGAATAATTGAACTTAATTATTCTTTGGTGAAGAAAATCATCCACAAAACAAAACCTAGACGTCATAGGAGTTGACTAGCAGTAGGATTAGGATTTTGGTAGATAACTAAAACCTTCCCTTAGCTTTACCTAGGTACGTGTTGCAGATATTTAAATGTCTTAACACATATTTTAAGTGCAGCTTGGAATGACGAGAATACCCTCCAGGTGCGCTTTTATTTTATTGCAATTTATTTTATTACAATTTATTTACCTGTATCGCGCTTTACTTTTTCTGCATGTTAAATAAGATTGTCACCTTGCATGAAAACTGAAACTTTAGGATAGCCACAAAACCGAACCCAAAACTAAATTAAAATCAACGAAAGATAAAATTCACCTCCACAACATTTCAAAATATAAAAAACAACTCAAAATTCAATCACAAACAGAACAACAAAACAACAATTACAATTAAATTAAAATGTCTTGTTGGATGATCGGGAATACCTCGGATGATGTAACGTACGTGTTGCTAACGGGATTTCCCACGGTCTAAATGAAAGTATGGAACTCATTTAGTTGAGTTTAGCAAATTCATCTGGACTAAGTGAATCCGATAAAAATAATGGTGCTGGGATGATAGAACCATGGGATCTTAACCGGTGTTGTTATAATCAACATTAAGATTTCCCTAATAAAACATTAAAAATATTTGGACTTTAAGACTTTTTCTAAACCAAAACACTTCTCTCATCTCTTGATTGCCACCTTTTAAAACCAAACCTCTGCAACAATAAGAAGCTCGGAGCATAGTGGGCAACACGGCCATCGTCATCAACAAAACCTGAGGCTACATCAGCTAAACCATTCTTAGTTTTAAATAACCAAGCCATAGGACTTCGGGGTAGTTTGCCTAGTGTAATATAAATCCTCAACTTTTTGTTAGACATTTGCATGATCGTGTTATGCAAATTAAGCCCTAACCGGTCTTAGGACTCTGAGGTAGTCGTTTGATATGACATAAACCCTCACATGCTCAAGGCTATTTGTATGATCATGTCATACAAATATAAGTCCTAATTAACTAAAATTGGTAGGATCGAGACATTAAATAAATTTTCAAATTAAAGCCAAACAATAGGATAGTTTGGGAAGTTGCCAAGATTCCTCTTGGATCCTCAACTTCTCCTACTTCTCTTCCATTGGATTCTCAAAATAAACTGTTCCAAATTTGAGCTATTCTCTATTGAAATTCTCAAAATCCAATTTGTTTGAAACCTTAAACTTTGAAATTCTTGAGAGCAAAATCACTAATCATTATCGAGAGTTTTCTTAAATGATTCCCGTCATTTAAGATGTAATTAACTATAGGGGCTTGCCCTTATAGGGAACTTTAAGAACCCAGGTAATATAAACTCTGCTTAATTTTTTTATATTAAGCAGGGGAACTTGACGGGTTATAAAATTGGTTTGCAGACCAAACGGATGTCACAAAACTTCTAGTTTATTTAATCGAGCCCCATCATCGAGCAGTGTGTCTATTCTTTGGGGTAGATACACAGTTTGTGGTGCGGTACTCGTTTATATAAACTACTTGGGACATGAGATAGGTTCGATTTCTTATCTTAAAATTTTCAAACTTAAAAGTTATTTTCAAAAATCAAATATTATTTTTCAAATTATATATATATATATATATATATTTAAATTAAATTTAAAATCTGAAGATTCGCCGACAATTTTTGTAGGCGACCCCTTTTCAAAATACAACACACAACCTAAAAATATACCAACACCTCTTGATCATTTATTCTCATGGTTAATACTCCTTTTTAATCCTATATCATAGCTCTTCCGGTTGTAAGGAATGGTCTTCCCAAAATAATAAGAATTTTTTTATCTTCCTCCACATCTAAAATAATAAAATCCACAGGAAAGATAAATTTATCAACATTTACTAATACATCTTCTACAACTCCTTTAACATAAGTAATAGAACGATCAGCTAATTGAAGAGTTACAGAAGTAGGGTAAATTTCTCTCATTCCTAAACTTTTAAAAGTTAATAGAGGCATGAGGTTAATACTGGTTCCCAAATCACATAATGCTCTTCCAAAAATATTTTCACCAATAGCACAAGGTATAGTGAAGCTACCAGGATCTTTAAGCTATTCAGGAAGATTTTTTTGAATAATTGCGCTACACTCTTCATTGAGTGCAACAGTCTCATTATCTATGAACTTTCTTTTCTTATTAAGTATATCTGTCATAACTTCACATACTTAGGCATTTGTTTTAAGGCTTCAACGAAGACAATGTTTACTGTTAATTTTTTAAGGATTTCGAAAAATGAAAATTGTTTATCTCTTTTTTGTTGTTTCAATCTTTGAGGAAACGGAGGTGGTGGTCTTTCTATAGTAATAAACACTTGTTTAAGCGGATATTCTAAATCCGAATATATGCTTTTGTTACTTTTTTTTCAGTTTTCACCTTCTCTTTCTCAACTTCAGCTTCTTTTTATACTCTTTTTTTCAATTCCTTTCCACTTGTATAGCCTTAACTTGTTCTTTATTTTTATCCTTTGGGTTAACTTCAACATCACTAGGGAGAGTTCCTGAAGGTCTATTACTAAGTACATTAGCAATATGTCATAATTGATTTTCGAAAATTTTAATTGCAGCTCCCTGACTTTGTAATTTATTACCTTGACTTTGTAATTGATTACCAATGTTTAATATTATTTCTTTGAAAGAAAAGTTCTTCTTCTTAAATTGTAGGTTACTATTAAAACCTGGAGGATAAGAAGGTCTATAGTTAGTGTTTCCCTCGTTGTTCAAATTTTCTAATGGGTTCACTGAATTGTTCCCCCCACTACAGCTTAATAGTAGCAGTGTTATTATTCCAAGTTAAGTTTGGGTGGTTATTCCAACCAAGATTATAATAATTAGAATAAGGATTGTTGGGTCTATTATTTATAACATTTAAGGTATCATAAAAACATTGAGATTCTATTATTCGACTCAATGAAATTTTCTCTAATACCTGAGGTGTTTGAGAATAATTCATTTCAAATTGATCTATTTTCTTTGAAATATCAGCAATTTGAAAAGCCAACATAGATATTGCATCAAAATCATGAATACTAGTTACTCTTTTTGGATTTACCCATTCAGAGTCCATTGAAAATTATTAGTAGCCATCTCCTCTATTAAAGAAAATGCCTCATTAAAGGATTTTGACATTAATGATCCACCAACAATAGTATCAATAATAAGAGATCCCACTAATCCATTATACAATATTTGAGTTATTAAAAATCTGGTAAATCATGATGTGGACACTACCTAATGAGATCATTAAATCTTCTCCAAGCTTCATATATTGATTCCCCTTCAAACTAACAGAAAGATGCAATATTGTTTCTAGGCTTATCAGTTTTTTATGAAGGGAAATATTTTGATAAAAATTTTTGTGATAGTTCTCCCCAAGTTCTGATAGATCTAGGTGCGAACGAATTTAACCCTCCATAGCTTTATCCTTTAATGAAAAAGAAAAAAGTCTAAGTCTGGTTTGACACTCTGTCATATTTAAATGTAGCACACAATTCTAGAAAACTAACAAGATGTAAGTTAGGATATTCATTCGATGTTCCACCAAATTGATTATTTTGTTCCATTTTGATAATAATAGGTTTAAATTCAAATGAATTAGAAGCTACATCAAGATTTTGAATAGTTCAGCTACATCAAAATTTTGAATAGTTAAGTGAATTTCATCGGCTGTAGGTTTAGCATATTCTCTTAAGCTCTAGGTTGATATTTGTTGTGGTGACTTTATATACTTAAAAATACAGGACTTTATGAATTTAGATTTATATATTTATAATGGTTTAATAAAGTCACACTTTCAACGCAAGTATATGTATCGTATCAAGTAATACAGGGCTCTAATGGAGTTCTGGTTATCGATCCCACAGGGAGGTGAACATTCTTTAAATCAGATAATATAGCACTAAAATCCAATACCAAATGTAATAATTGCTTAAGTGTACTACAACTAGTTAATGCAAAGTTCAATAATAAATTACTACAATTACTTCTACATAATAAACTCTTAACTAACACACGCAGTAACTTATGTGATTTATAAGATACTTCTATATGAAAAAGTGTTTTTATTCCTGCATAAAGATCATGATGTGTGGATGATGAAGAATGTTAATTATCTATATTGTGTCAAATAGGAGCATATTTACTTCTTTACCTTTAAAAGAGTAGCCCCTCTTCTAAGCATGTAAAGAACATTGTCATATCTTAAGTTTAGTCACTAAGTCTAAAGCTAGGCTGGGAGGATACCGGCTCTCACTACGGAGCTCCTACTCACCCTTCACCCAAATACTAACTGTAGGCCTTAGTTACAATTCTTAAGACCAAATTGGGGATCCCATTATGTCACCATGAAACCTCCAATTTGAAGTCCATCAAAACTCATTTCCCTATTTATTTGCACTTAATCCCCATGAACTACGCAATTCATTCATGGACATTAAATGATTTCTTCATTCTTGTTGTAGAATATTCAATTCTTTTGGAATTAATATTCCTCAACATGTTTTAACAATTCAATTGGCCGAATTAAAAATTAAATTAAGTTCTAAATGAAAGAAACATCACAACTTTATAATCTTTTAGGGCACATCAATTCCACATCATCACATCATCACTACTTCATGCAAGAAGAAAGGCAAGGGAAACTACTCACAATTCATGGAGAAGATATAAAAACACATGGATTTTATATATAAAAGAAGAGTCATACAAACCACAAAAGTAAATACAACTTATCTCTTTCTCTTCCCCAAGCAAATTCTTCAAAGTCCTCTTAATTCCTTTTCTCTTCCTTGCAACACTTGATTTCTCCCTTTGGAACAAAGATGAAGAAACAATCACTCACTTTACTCCCTCTTCTCTCCTTCTTAGAGAAAAATCTCTCTTAAAATCACAAACCCAAGCTCTCTCTACAGCAATTCTCTTCTCTTACTCCTCTCTATTTTCGTCTTGGACACTTAATTTAATGTTAGAAATGAATTCCCCAAGAGTTTTTTCAAGCACCTCTTCAAAAATCCACCAATAAATTTGAACTCTCTGGAGTAGGGCGCCGGCGGTGCCAGAACTGTTTTCCTCTAAATTCCTCAATTTTGCTCTAAATTGATTCCTTTTTTCATCTTTTCGCTCCAATCACCTATAATCATCTTACCTGTAACAAATCATGAAAAATACCTTCCTATAAAGTGCAATATCACCAAAAATAGGTAAAAACATATAGCTAAAAGAGTATATATTTTTGGTGCATCAAAATCCCCCGAACTTAAACTATTACTTGTCCCCAAGTAATCCTTTTACTACATAAAATATAACTCTGGGCAATGTATTTTTTAATTGTAAGAGACTAAAATTTTCATCCAAAAGAATATAGTGGTTAGATTTTCAGAAAAAATTTAGCAACTCAGGTCAACATTACAGGTATAAGAATATTCAGTATTTAAGTCTAAGAATTCTAGTCTTCTATTTATTTCAAGATGAACTATAATTTGTTACATTAAGAATACTTTAAAAGACAATGTGAAAAAGGAGTTCATGTAAACTTTATTAGAATGTAGGCTAGTACTTTAAATATAAATTCAAAAATGAAATCAAGCTCTCCCTTTAAAGTGATTCAAGTGAAGCCAATTTTTTATTAGGCATCTCCTCAAGCTTCTCCTCATAAATATTTTTCTTTTATTTTCTTTTCCTTTTTTTTCTGAGGTTTATTATATCTGGATAGCCTTTAATAATTTTGAACTTCACTCTCCTCTTTATAAAGTTTAAACTTAAGTCACATCATTACTTTATAGTTAAATACAAGCTTTATTATTCATCATAAAGTTACAATCTCTTCTTAACACACAATACTTTAAATCCCTTAACATTTCAAAAATACAGTTTTATTTACTTTAAATAGTTGACTATAATCAAATCCTTTTATACCAAATATCCTACTTCTATAAAATTAACCTTTATCACTAAAAAATTTTCATCCTTTCCTTCCATAATATTCAACTGAAATGAAAAGTTTTAGTTATCTTATAATGAAGTTCAACTACCAAAAGTTATTCTAATAATTTATGAAAATATAATAACTGAGAACAAATAAAAGTTTAGCATTTCTCTACCCTCCACCAAACTTACCTTTTTCAATAAATTTGAAATGGTTGAGAGTAAAAGAAAACTAACCTTTCTGTGCTGGGATCTTGAAATCTTCATAATCTATCCGGTATTAATCAAAATTTACAATTAGCAAGCATGAAACAATTAGTAGCAGATGATATAATAATTTAAATATTTGCATGGGTAAAGAGAAATTAACATTAAACAACTAAATATCCAATATAACACTATAACATGAAGCAAACTATCACACTACATAACATTACAACTAACAGTTCAACATGAAAGTAAATGACACTACATCACACAGTACAACATAGGATTACACATTACATAAAAGGTAAGTATCCACTACATCACAACAGACTAAAAACAACAGAAATAAAACAAACAAACTATCTACTAGTCTCCATCACCAGGATCAGCAGCAGGGTCATCAGCAGAGTCAGAAGGTCCAGGCCTGTTCGGAGTAAAACTAGGACAAGTAGGAAATGTCACTTCGGACTCCCCTCTCATAAATCTGACCTGAGCATCATAATAAGCCATATCAAACTCAACTCTTCTCTGTAAATAGTCTTCATTCACATCACTCCGGGCCTCAAATACATTCATCCTATTATGCATCCTCTCTATACTATCACTCTGCAATCTCAACTGCTGCATGATATCAGATAGTGTCGGGGGCTCGAGTAGATGGAACATCATAGCTCGTAGTAGGAATATCGGTACTCCTACTCTCCTCTCTGCACCCATACGAGCTTCATAAGTACGGATAATGGTCTTTGTAATCGGCCTCAAAGGTATCGCCACTTCCTCAAAACTACTATTCTCCACCTGCGGATCGAACACAAAGTGCATGAATCGAAGCAGGGATGTCCTAATCCACCAAATGGTTTCTCCTTTGGCAATAGAGTGAATGCTCTTAAAAATAATGGCTCCAATATTAATCTTTTTCATATTCTGGATACAATAATTCAATATAGCTAGTTCCATAGTAACTTCACTGTGATGATAAGAAGTTAATAGTCTTGCAGAAATGAAATAATGCCACACTTTAGAAGCAACATTCAAATTAGAGGTGGAAGTTAATCATCCGTCTCCGATTCACCTTCCACTCCCTCTTCCATCGATCGATACGTGATTATATTCATCAAATTCCCCTTACTAGTATCAAAATTTTCAAATTCTCAAACAAAAGTTTCCCGAATTTGATAAAATGCATTGATACATTGTGGGGTGAACTCAACTAGTTTTCCTCGGACTAGCACATATTCAGTCTCAGACCAGAGCACGTTAGCATAAAATCTAGTACTACTCCCAAAACAACATTAGTAGAAAAGTAACAGAAACGCTCCCAATTCCGCTTAGAAATCAATTGTTCCACAGATCCCCCTGGATTCTCAAACGCTCGATCTTGAATACACTTCTTATTTTGTAATTTAGAGTTGAAGCGAAACTGAGCCTTAACATTAACAAATCTTTCATCGTCCCAATCAAATTTTCGCTTCCCCTTACTCATTCTAGGATCCATGTGTATTTCTAAATATTGCAAAAATTTACCAATAAATCTCAAATCCACAATGTATTAACTCCAAACATTAATCTAAACAAGTAAGAACAATTTCTACCATATGAAATCTCACTTTTTCTCAAAAATCTCCAAAAATATCATCCAATCAATGTGAGAGTTTCACAAGGTGAAAATCCAAAAATTTTAGTTTAAAGTAATGCTCTTACTAAGAGAAGTGCAGATCCGGCTTCAGAAATCCTTGAAATCCTTTCTATTCCGAGATCTACCAAGCCCTAAAGCTTAAAATTGCGAATATGGAGGTAGGAGACGAAAGAAGTGGCGGAAAAAATGGATCCCAGGCGGTTTTCACAAATTTTTAAGGGTTTCAGGACTTTTTCGGTATTTGGGCGCCGGCGGCGCTCTATTCAAAATATTAGCCAGTGCTCTGGATTGGGCGCCGGCGGCGCTAGTCCAAAATTCTATTGGGTTCAAAAATTATCGTCGCAAATTCAATCGTTTCAACCTCCACATTCTTATTTAGCACATCAATAAGCATCTATTTCATCTCATAATACATTAAATAACATCACATCACAAACAAAACATCACATCACTTTTATATATAAAATCCACGATACAACGATTACGCACATAAGTACATCAAACTAAAAGCAACATTCCTTAGATCCTTAGTGTTGCAAGTACACTATGATAAGCAAACACTAAGTCCTAAGTACACACAAGAAATCAAAGCAAAGTCTAAGCACACCTACTAAAGCAAAGCAAAACAAACAACATAGTAATCAAAGCAAACACTTAAACATAATAAAGCAGCATACAAAATCCACTAATTACTCCTCATCAGTCTCAGAAGTCTCATCCTCTCTAATGTCTCCCATTGATTGATGATGAACGAACATATTGTAGAATGGAAGATAAAGGAATTCCTCAGATGAATCTTCAGCCACTACAGCATTCTTCTTCAATAGATTAATCAGACCCAACTCAATTCGACCAGTATGATCAAATTGCTCTTTCATCTTCCAATCAATGTAATCAAATAAATCAAAAATATTATTAATAGCATTCATAACATTTTGTACCTCATTTTCCAACTTCTTTAACTTCTTCAATATCATCCTCAAACTTTCAAAATAGTAAGGCTGAATAGGTTGTGAACTCTCAGTGGGCTGATCAGCAAGCAAATCCATGCCTCCTTCATCACCAACTGTTCTGTAGTCATAAAGATCATTGGGATCAATAGGTCTCCAGGGTAGAAGAACTTTCTTTCAACTTTCATATGACACTTGTGATTGACTACATAATAGAAATATGGTGGACGGGTGTCCAAGCCCATATTTAGATCCATGCACAATCAATCCCAGAACAGATTTGATAATGATTGATCCAATATCCACTGGCCTTCCAGTTTGTATACAGAAATTCAGAATAGCACTTTCCTTCATCACCTTACTTATCTTCACAGTAGGAATAAATTTTGCTGAAATAAAGCAATGCCACTGCTTTGATACCGGATTCAAGGATGAAGAAGAGAAACTGACATATCCATTATCACTTACTTCCCATTCTTCATTCCCATCTGTCAAATAACGATAAATTTCATTCATATTGTTGCACGTAGCATTGAAATTTGCGTAATGACAAATAGGTACACTTTCTATCATGAAGAGATCATTAATCCTTGCAGGAGTGAATGGTACATACCTTCCTCGTACAAAAACACAACCTTGGTCGATCCCATGCGATTTGCATAAAATTCCTTCACGACCGGAACAACCACTCGCGGCGGTAGTGTAAGCATAACACTTCCCAACATCTTTGCTTCACTATCTCTTCAACTCTTGTCGTCGGGCTCTCCAAACCTCGATTCACAAAGCCTCTTTCCTTTATAATCCTTCTTTTCATCATCACTTTATGGAATAGACGCTACACCTCAAAACTAATGAACTTCTGTCAGTTGTAGATGCAAGATCTAGGGAGTTCAATGGAGTGGGAATCCATGAGATACGAATTGGGAAAGGTAGTTTTTGTTCTTCTTGTGGTTATGAGTTTAAAATGGAGTTTTGGGGTGTTTTAAGGAAGAAGATCCCGCTCAAAACTGCCAAAATCAATATTTTAAAATTTAAAAACTGTCACCCAGAATTTGGGCGTCGGCGGCGCTCGATAGGGCGCCGGCGACGCTCAAACTAGAAATTTAGCTGGTATAAAAGAATAGGGCGCCGGTGGCGCAAGTGACAAAAATTTTCACCGAACTTCGTTTGGCTCGAAATACTTCTTTTTCTCAATACGATCCAATATATTTTTAATTTTTAACTTATTTAGGGGTAATTAGGATTCTTAAATATCAAACTAAAAGCATAAACAACTATAAGCAAGCAAATACAACATACAAACAAATATATGGGTTGCCTCCCATAAAATGCATGGTTTAACGTCGTCAACCCGACAAAACATTCAGTTAATCAGGATGACTTATCAATAAAACCTCTTTGAAATCAGGGGAAAACCCTTCAAAGTAAAGGTTTTAAATGATGCCCATTAACCTTGAAAATATTTCCAGTTTTAGGATCCTCGATATCAACAGCTCCGAAAGACTGAAGTTTCACTACAGTAAAAGGTCCTATCCATCCGGACTTAATTTTCCCGAGAAATAATTTCAATCTCGTGTCATATAATAAAACTCTTTGTCAGTGTTCAAATCATTTTTTTCAATATCTTCGGATCATGCCACAATTTCATTTTCTCTTTATAAATTCTATCATTATGATATGATTCATTTACGATTTCTTCCAACTCATTCAATTGCATAAATCTTTTCTCTCCCGCATTTTTCAAATTAAAATTCAACTCCTTAATCGCCCAATATGCTTTATGCTCCAATTCAACTGGCAAATGGAAAGTTTTGCCAAGTACTAATCTATAAGGAGACATTCCAATAGGGGTCTTAAAAGCTGTCTTATAAGCCCATAATGCGGTATCTAATCTAGCAGACCAATCTAATTTATGAATATCCACTATTTTCTCCAAAATTCTTTTAATTTCTCTATTAGATACTTCCGCTAAACCAGTAGTCTAGGGATGATAAGAAGTTGAGATCCTATGAATAATGGTATACTTTTCAATTAATCTCTTAATTTGATTATTTCTGAAATGGGATCCACAATCAGTTATAATTAATCTCGGCATTCCATATCTTGTAAATATATTTTTCTTTAAAATTTTAGAAACACTCCGAGCATCACATCTTGGTAAAGCAACAGCTTCAATCTATTTCAAAACATAATCTACAGCGACCAATATATATAAATTTCCAAATGAAGGTGTAAATGGTCTCATAAAATCTAATCCCCATTCATCAAAGATCTCAACTTCCAAATTATAATTCAGAGATATTTCGTTTCTTCTAGAAATATTACCTACTCTTTAACATTGATCACAAAATTTAACATGTTTATAAACATCACGAAAAAGAGTTGGCCAATAAAATCCAGATTGCAAAATCTTATAAGTCATTTTATCAACACCAAAATGACCTCCAAATTCAGAATCATGACATCTCTGAATGATTGGATTAATTTCTTCATGTGGTACACATCTTCTAATAATCATATCCTTACACTGTTTATATAAATAGAGCTCATCCCAAAAATAAAATTTAGCATCATATTTAAAAATTTTTTGTTGTTGCCTTGTTAAATCTAATGGTATAATGTCACTAACAATATAATTCACAATATTAGCATACCAAGGCAAATTCTTTTCCATAAGAATATACAATTTTTCATCAGGAAAAGTATCCGTATCTTCCTTCTCAAATTCGGACGATCTATCATATTCTATTCTTGACAAATGATCAGCAATTTGATTATCAGATCCTTTCCTATCAACTATTTCAAAATTAAATTCTTGCAAAAGGAGTATCCATCTAATCAATCTAGGTTTAGCATCCTTCTTTTGCATTAGATACTTAATAGCTAAGTGATCAGTATGCATTATACTTTTAGTCCCAATTAAATAAGGTCTAAACTTATCAAAAGCAAATACTATAACTAATAATTCCCTTTCGAATGTGGTATAATTAATTTGAGCATCATTAAGAGTTCTACTAGCATAGTAAATAACTTTGAAAGTTTTATCATATCTTTACCCCAACGCAACTCCAATAGCATAATCACTAGCATCACACATCAATTCAAAGTGTTTCTCCCAACCAGGTGAAACAATTATAGGAGCAGTGATTAATTTTTCTTTAAGTAATTCAAATGCACACAAACATTCTTCATTAAAATCAAACTTCCTATCATTTTCTAGAAGTTGGCACAAGGGTTCAGTAATTTTAGAAAAATCTTTGATATAACGCCTGTAAAATCCAGCATGTCCTAAGAAAATCTGCACCTCTCTCACAGTAGTGGGTGGTGGTAATCTCTCAATTACTCGAATTTTAGCAGGATCAACCTCTATACCAAATTCAGAAATTTTATGTCCAAGCACTATTCCTCCTGCAACCATAAATTGACATTTTTCCCAGTTCAGAACTAAATTTGTTTTTTCACAGAGTTGTAAAACTTTTGCCAAGTTTTCCAAAAAAATATCAAATGAAGTTCCAAACACAGAAAAATCATCCATAAAAACTTCTATTCCATTATCTATCATACTACTGAAGATAGACATCGTACATCTTTGAAAAGTTGCACGTGCGTTACATGATCTAAAAGGAATTTTTCGAAAAGCAAATGTTCCATAGGGGCTAGTAAACGTTATCTTTTCTTGATCCTCAGGAGCAATAGGTATTTGATGATAACCAGGTATATCCATCCAAAAAGCAATAAGTACTTTGTGTCCAGGCAAATCTATCCAACATCCGATCGAGAAAAGGAAGAGGAAAGTGGTCTTTTCGGGTTGCAAGCATTAAGTTTTCTATAATCGATACAAATTCGTCATCCATTAACTTGTCTAGTAGGTAAAATTTCATTCTTTTCATCCACTTCCACAGTCACTCCACCTTTCTTTGGTACACAATAAATTGGACTTACCTAAGAACTATCCGAAATAGGTTAAATAATTCCAGCATCTAGCCATTTTAAAATTTCTTTCTTAACTACTTCTTTCATTATAGGATTTAATCTCCTTTGTGGATCAATTTTAGGTTTATGTTCTTCATTTAATAAAATTCTATGCATACAGATCGAAGGACTGATTCCTTTGATATCTGTCAAAGTTCATCCAAAAGCTTTTTTGTATCTTTTTAAAATTTCCAATAATTTTTGTTCTTGATATTCAATTAACTCTGAAGATACAATAACTGGTATGGTAGATGATTCTCCTAAGAACATATACTTTAAATGCTTAGGGAGAATTTTCATCTCAAGTTCAAGAGGTTTATCAATATATGAAATTAGACTTTTATCTCCACCTTCCATGGTATCTAACACTTAAAATTTCTCCTGAATATACTCTAATTCCTTATTCTTCTCATTATCTAAATCTGTTTCATTTTCAGTTTCATCTTCAATTATATCTTCATACTCCATATTCTTTTTAAACATCTCTTTAAAATAATAATTTCTCAAATATTCACAGACTTCCATCCTAAAACATTCATTATCTTTTGCAACTGAGGGATACTTCATAGATTTCAAAATATTAAAGGTCACCTCTTGATCATTAACTCTCATAGTTAATTCCCCTTTTTGAACATCAATTACCTCTCTTCCAGTAGCTAGGAATGGTCTTCCTAAAATAATTGTAATATCTTTATCTTCCTCCATATCAAGCACAATAAAATCCACAGGAAAGATAAATTTATCCACTTTTACTAACACATCTTCTACCACTCTCTTAGGATAAGTAATAGAACGATCAGCTAATTGAAGAGTTACAGAAGTAGGAGAAATTTCTCCAATTCCTAATCTTTTGAAAGTTGATAAAGGCATAAGGTTAATACTATCTCCCATATCACATAAGGCTCTTCCAAAAAAACTTTTCACCTATAGCACATAGGATAGTGAAACTACCAGGATCCTTAAGTTTTTCAGGAAGCTTTTTCTGAATTATTTCACTACACTCTCTGCTAAGTGAAACAGTCTCATGATCCGTGAACTTTCCCTTCTTTTTAAGAATATCCTTCATAAATTTTGTATAATCAGGCATCTGTTCTAATGCTTCAACAAAAGGTATATTTATTGTTAACTTCTTAAGGATTTCCAAAAATTTTCCAAAATTATTATCCCTATTTTTCTGCTTCAATCTTTGAGGAAATGGAGGAGGTGGTTTTTCAACAGTAATCTTCATAGGTTCAAGAGGATATTCCAGATCTGGATAAATCTTATTTGAACCTTTTTCAATATTCACCTTCTCCTTCTCTTCTTCAACTTCTTTCTGCACTCTCGTTTCTAATTCTTTTCCACTCCTTAATTGAATAGCCTTAAGTTGCTCCTTGTTTTGATCTTTTGGATTGATCTCCACATTACTAGGAAGCGTTCCAGAAGGTCTATTATTAAGCGCAGTTAAAATATGTCCCAATTGATTTTCAATATTTTTTATCGCAACACCTTGAATTTGTAATTGATTACCCATATTCAAAATCATTTCATCTGTAGACAACTTCTTATCCTTAAACTGTGGGTTATTATTAAATCCAAGAGGATAAGATGGTCTAAAGTTAGTATTTTCTTGGTTGTTTGAATTTCCAACTGGGTTCATAGAATTGTGTCCCCATTGTGGGTTCACATTAGCATTACTATTATTCCATTGAAATTTGGGTGATTCTTCCAACCGGAGTTATAATAATTTGAATAAGGGTTATTAGGTCTATTAATTGCTTTTAAAGTTTCATAAGGTGTTTGAGATTACGTTATTTGCCTAAATAAATTTTCCTCTAACACTTGAGGGTGGTTGAGAATAATTCATTCCATATTGATCTATTTTCTTAGAAAGTGCTGCTATTTGAGAAACTATCATAGTTATCATATCAGAATCATGAACACTAGCTACTCTCTTAGGATTTACCCGTTCAGAGGGTTATTGAAAATTATTAGTAGCCATCTTTTTAATTAATGAATATGCTTCATCAAAAGGTTTTGACATTAACGATCCACCAGCAGCAGCATCAATAATTGATCTTAATGATCCCACTAATTCGTTATAAAAAGTTTGAATTATTAACCAATCTGGCAAAGCATGATGTGGACACTTCCTAAGAAGATCTTTAAACCTCTCACAAGCTTCATATATTGACTCTCCTTCAAACTGACCAAAAGATGTGATATCATTTCTTAATTTAGTAGTTTTTTATGGAGAGAAATATTTTGATAGAAACTTTTGAGAAAGTTCTCCCCAAGTTCAAATAGATCCAGGTCTGCTAACGAGTTTAGCCACGCCTTAGCTTTATCCCTTAAGAAAAAGGAAAAGTCTAAGTCCGACGACATCATTCGACACTCTGTTATACTTAAAAGTAGACATGCAGTTCTAAAAAACTAGCAAGATGTAAATTTGGGTCTTCATTAGGTGTTCCTCCGAATTGATTATTTTGTACTATTTGGATAATAGCAGGTTTAAATTCAAATGAATTAGCAGCAACATCAGGATTTTGAATAGTTACATGAATTTCATCTACTGTTGGGTTAGCATAATCTCTTAAAGTTCTTGGCAAATTTCCAACATTAATATTATGATTCTCTTGATTATTCGCCATTTCATAGTAATTTTCAGTTTGTTTTTGTTGTTTTCTAATTTTTCTAATAGTACGCTCTAACTCTGAATCGTAAGGTATCAAACCTACAGATCCACTACTACGCATATAAAATCACACTACTAAATAAATAAGCACACAAATATACTACAAAGTAAAGGTTTTCAGTTACTACAATATCTATAAATAAGTACCGTTTATTTACCTCCCCAGCAACGGCGCCAAAAACTTGATGCAGCGACTTTATATACTTAAAAATGCAGGACTTTATGAATTTAGATTTATATGTTAATAATGGTTTAATAAAGTCACACTTTCAACGCAAGTATACGTATCGTATCAAGTAATACAGGGCTCTAATGGAGTCGTGGTTATCGATCTCACAGGGAGGTGAACATTCTTTAAATCAGATAATATAACATTAAAATCTAATACTAAATGTAACAATTGCTTAAGTGTACTACAACTAGTTAATGCAAAGTTCAATAATAAATTACAACAATTACTTTTACGTACTAAACTCTTAACTAACACACGCACTAACTTATGTGATTTATAAGATACTTCTATATGAAAAAGTGTCTTTCTTCCTGCATAAAGATCATGATGTGTGGATGATGAAGAATGTTAATTATCTGTATTGTGCCACATAGGAGCATATTTACTTTTTTACCCTTAAAAGAGTACCCCCTCTTTTAAGCATGTAAAGAACATTTTCATATCTTAAGTTTAGTCACTAAGTCTAAGGCTAGGCTGGGAGGATATCGGCTCTCACTACGGAACTCCCACTCACCCTTCACCCGAAGGCTAACCATAGGCTTTAGTTACCAATCTTAAGACCAAAATGGGGATCCCATTCTGTCATCATGAAACCTCCAATTTAAAGTCCATCAAAACTCATTTACCTATTTATTTGCACTTAATCCCCATGAACTACGCAATTCATTCATGGACATTAAATGATTTCTTCATTCTTGTTGTAGAATATTCAATTCTTTTGGAATTAATATTCCTCAACATGTTTTAACAATTCAATTGGCTCGGATTGAAAAGTAAATTAAGTTCTAAATGAAAGAAACATCACAACTTTATAATACTGTAAGGGCACATCAATTCCACATCATCACATCATCATTACTTCATGCAAGAAGAAAGGCAAGTGAAACTACTCACAATTCATGGAGAAGATATAAAAACACATGGATTTTATATATATAAGAAGAGTCATACAAACCACAAAAGTAAATACAACTTATCTCTTTCTCTTCCCCAAGCAAATTCTTCAAAGTCCCCTTAATTCCTTTTCTCTTCCTTGTAACACTTGATTTCTCCCTTTGGAACAAAGATGAAGAAGTAATCTCTCACTTTACTCCCTCTTCTCTACTCCTTAGAGAAAAATCTCTCTTAAAATCACAAACCCTAACTCTCTCTACAGCAATTCTTTTCTCTTGCTCCTCTCTATTTTCGTCTTGGACAATTAATTTAATGTTAGGAATGAATTGCCCAAGAGTTTCTTCAAGCACCTCTTCAAAAATCCGCCAAAACTTTTGAATTCGTAGTGAACCGACATGGGGCGCCGGCGGTGCCCTGTCGTGCCAATAAATTTGAACTCTTCGGAATGTAGCACGGCGCGCCGTAACCGTTTTCCTCTAAATTGCTCCATTTTGCTCCAAATTCGTTCATTTTTGCATCTTTGCGCTCCAATCACCTATAATCATCTTACCTGCAACAAATCATGAAAAATACATTCCTTTAAAGTGCAATATCACCAAAAATAGGTAAAAACATATAGCTAAAAGAGTATATATTTTTGGTGCATCAATATTCAATTCCTTTCTTTAATTATCTAAATTGTTTGCCATTTTGTTCAATTTTTTAGATTTTTTTGTTGTTTTTTAATTTTCTAATAGTACGTTCTAACTCTGAATTGTAAGGTACTAAACCTTCACGTCCAATACTACGCATACACAATTACAGTGTGCATACTTAAAAGTAAGTAAGCACACATAATTGCAAATTATAAAATAAAGGTTTTTAATTACTACTAAAGTTACAATTATCTCCCCGGCAACAGCGCCAAAAAATTGATCACGACTTTCTTAAATAAGTATTTAAAAATTATTTTTAGTTCAATCACAAAGTATAATCAATTTAATAAGAAAGCTGCCAAACTATAAGCAATTATACACATCGCTCAAGTAATACAGGGCTCTAATGGAGTCCTAGTTATCGATCCCACAAGGAATACGTAAATCTGAAAATCATAGCACATAAATCCAATATTCAAATTACAATGCACATAAAATAAATACTAAAGTTGCTAAATTTTAATGATGCTAAAGATTCTAAGATTAGTAAAGTACTTTCTAAACTTCGAAATAAAGTTAACTACCACTAAACAAAGTTTTGTATTGAAAGGTTCAAATTTGGAGAAAGTGACCTTCCCCTTACAATGATGTTATGATGAGTGAATAATAAAGATTGGTGAAAATTTGTATTGTGCCAAATAAGAGTATACATATTTTTACCCACTTTCGAGTGTTATAAAGAACATCGACTAATCCTAGGTTTAGTCCCTAAATCCATTGTTAGGCTGAGAGGATACTGGCTTTTACTCTAGAGCTCCCAATCCCCTTCGCCTGAAGGCTAAATCTCCCTTTAGTTTCCAAACACTACGACCAAATTGTGGATTTAGTCTGTCTCCCTAAAATCTCCAATTCTACGCCCAATAAAACATATTTCCTTATTTATTTCCATTCAAACCCCATGAACTACATCACTCATTCATGTACATTGAATGTAATCTTCACTTTTGTTGTAGAACACATAATCCTCTCAGATCGTATGTTTCACAAAAAATTTTAACAATTCAATTGGCAATATCAAAAAGTAAATGAGTACGAAGTGAAAAATCATCACAATTTCTTAACATTCACATGACACATCCAATCTAAATCATCACTTCACCATATCTCATTGTAAGGAAAAAGACAAAGAAATCTACTCAAAATTCATGAGGAATATACGACAAAATAAGGATTTTATATATAAAATCCTTATTTTGTACAAACAATAAGAAGTAAACACAACTCTTCTCAATTTATTCCCCAAGTAAAACCTTTGAAATTCCTTTGAATCTCTTTCCCTCTTCACAACAACACACAATTCCCTTTTAGAACAGTACAAAAGAAGTAATCTCTCACTTTCCTTCTCCTCCTACAACTCTTAGAGAAGAATCCCTCACAAAACAACACTTTCACACACCAAACCCTAAACTTTAAACTCTCTATAATGACCAAAATTTGACTTTCACACACTTTTCTGGCGTCAAATTCACTTTAAAATAGTCTATGGACAAAATCCCTAAGAGATGCCTCAAGCAAACCTCCAAAAGTCATCCAAATACATTGAATATAGCCTTCACCAACATTTGGTGCCGTTGGTGCCGTTTCTAGGTGTTATCAACACCCAGAGCATTTTAATCTCTATTGCACTCTGACTTTGGGCGCTATTGGCCTCAGAAAGTAGAATTCTGGATGATTTTATGAATATGCTTGAAGAACTTAGGAGTGATTACCAACAAGCCGTGACGAGAATTTTTGACAACCTCATCCATAACCAAGTAGTGCTATGTTGATGATTTGGTCATCAAAAGTAAATAAAGGGAGGACCATTTATTTGATTTGATGATTTTCTTGAACGATTACGACAATTTAATCTTAAGATGAATTCCTTAAAATACATCTTTAGTGTCACCTCTAGAAAATTTCTAGGGTTTTTTGTCTGTCACTGAAGAATTGAATTGATCTAGAGAAGATTGAAGCTATCTTAGAAATGTCACCCCATAAACCTTGAAACAACTATGGGCTTCTCAAGGGAAATCAGCATACCTAAGACGTATTATATCTAATCAGTCAAGTAGGTGTTAGCCATTTTTGGCATTAATCAAAAAGGACGCCAAGTTCGCTTAAAATGATAAATGCTAGTAGGCCTTCGAAGATATTAAACAATATCTAATGACGCTTCCTGTGTTCGCAACCTCACTCTTGGGTAGACCTCTGATACTTTATACTGTGGCTTTGAATGACTCCCTTGGAGCTCTTCTAGCCCAAGTTAAGAACGAGGGCAAAGAGAATGCCCTCTAGTACCTTAGTCGTCGTATAATCCTGATGGAGTTAAACTATCCTCCTATCGAGAAGCATTGTCTAGCCCCAGTTTTCGCCTTCAAAAAGCTTAGACATTTCATGCTCTCTCATAAGGTCAACCTAATATCAAAAGTTAATTTGTTGCAAAATTTGATGACACGACCGCACTTTCTGGAATATTAGCAAGGTGATCAATGATTTTATTGCAATTCCATATAATCTACATACCCCTTCGCGTCGTGAAGGAACAGATTTTATCAGATTTTCTTGCAGCGCATCCGTTGCCAGCCGATTTACCTCTCAATGATGATCTACTAAATGAACAAGTGATGAATGTGGAGCATCCCAGTGATCAATGTTGGGCAATGTATTTCGATGAAGCTTTGTCAACACGAAGAGACAAAGATTCATGGACAATACCCGACAAAGTAGAAATCGGTTTGGTCTTTGTTACGCCATATCGAGGAATGATAAGGTACTCCTACCACTTAGCAAAGTCATGTAAGAACAACGAAGAAGAATATGAAGCTCTCACGGGATTAGAGTTAACAATCTCAATAGAAATAACTGACATATACATTTACGGCGACTCACAGCTCATTATCCAGCAAGTGGCTGGACAGTACAAGATTTTGAAGCAAAAGTTGGAACAGTACTTTCATTATACAATGAAGCTGTTAGAGCAAACCCACAACGTAACGATATACCGAATACCGAAAAAGAGATAACACTCATACAGATGCTTTAGCCAAGCTCAGTAAAAGAGTTAGCATGTTTGCCAGAAGATTTCATTGATGTCACGATAGAAAGGCGACAAGTGTTGTCTCAAATCGACATAGACACCTTACAAGAACTTGGAAAAAGAGAGACAGTGGTTGAAGTGACCGAAGATACAGAAGACTGGCTCTAATCGTTCATCGAATAACTAAAGGCCAGGAAATTGCCAGAGGACAAGTCAATAGCTAATCAGATAAGGAAGAGAGCGTTGTATTATGCCTTATTGACAATGTTTTATATAGAAGATCGTTCGATCATATGACTGGGATGTTTAAGCAATTCAGAAGCACGGAAGATCGTCAAGGAAGTACATATAGAGCTATGCAGTGCTCATGAGCCGGGTCCAAAAATGAATATGAAAGTTAAGAGAATGAGATATTACTGCCTGATGATATAACCGACTACATAAAAATTACCAGTTGTCACCAGTTTTAAATACATTGAGTGATCTTACGTCAACCTCCAAATATACTACACCTGACGGTAGCGTCATTGACATTCGACTGTTAGGGCATAGATATAGTGTGTTTGTGGCCCGACAAAAGAAAGTTCACTTATATACATATAAAATATATTAAGACGTCCATATTAATTTATCTTTTTTATATTTAACAAAAAAGTTCAAACCTCAAAGCTTTTCAATTTATTTTATTTTAGTAGTGGAGTTCGATTGCTTGGCCAGTGCAGCGATTATAAGTTCCCACGACAACACAAATCTTATTTAGCAAACACCATCTCAATCCTTTAAACATTACCCTGTACAATGTGTTTTGGGTACTATAAAATCTGTATTCATACATAATAAATAATCCTAATCTACATTATAAGTGACAATAAACAATACTGAATAAGAGAAATAAAAATACATAGATTTGAATATAATCCCTGCCCTTGTGTAGAAATCACTAGTAATTGAACTTTGTGGCCAACCATACACAATGCTGAAGCAAGGCTCAAAAGAATAACCGAACAATAGATGAATATATCTTTCTCCACAAACGCCAACATCCTATTTACTCGAACTGCTGCTCGGGGCATTCGGCTTAGAATCTGGGTTGTCACTTTTGTCCGTATCGGAGTTCTCCCTCAAGGAATCTATTTCACTGCTTCCAGCCCGGTTCCTTCTAAGCTTCCTGTCCTGTGAAATAGAATAAGAAATTATTATTATTGTTTGTTGCAAGATTTTGAATGGGGTAGATCCGTTTTAGACATTAAGCATAGTACCACTCAACCAAATAGTTGGTGGCCAATTTGCTTGATCGGTGACTTTGGAATTCGCATTTCCAAGACCTAGTCAGAATCTAAATAATCTACGTGAACTTCTTACAAATTGGCTAAAAGATTATGTAGGAGTTTTCCAGATCGACTTCATAAGAAGTTTACGGACAACGCAAGGCCATATGAATCACGTAAACCTCCCCATTAGCAAGAACCAAGGTCAGATTAGCAAGAGCAACACGCATGGATGAAATGATAATCGATAAGAATTGATAGGCATCCTATTAGCATGAAGTGGTGGAAATTACAATCATATCAAATACAGAAGAAGAAATGTTGACATGGTGATTAAAGGTTTTAGATAACTAATGAAATTTGGTAGCCATTATCAATAAATGACTGTCATTACTATATCATTGCGCAAAGAAAGGCTATAGACTGAAATTAAAACAGGATTATCTATACATATTTTTTATGTTATTAATATAATAATATATTCCTTTTTAGATAGATTTGATTGCTTGAATCACTAAAATATTAACTTGATTATAACCATTATTTCTGATACAATGAGAAACGTCCTCAAGAGGACAGGCAGTCTGACTGACCCAAATACTTCAGCAATCGAATCTACATTTTAAAACATTGTCGTAGTAGGATAACATCTCCAAAAGTCTTGGCCTTTTTCACACCAAGCATCTCATCTCCGATGTATTTGAGCCTAGTGTGTTTCTCACCGATCTCCTTATCGAACCACATCATACCCATATGCATCCAATGATTATTCAATGTATCATCTGATGGAAAAAGGATGATATTTCTCGATTTACAGATATTCAAGGACTTCAAAAAAGGAGGGAATATCTGTAGAAATATCATCTGTAGGAATATCATCTGAGAGAAATATCATCAGAATATCCATTCAGATGCTAGTCCGTGGGAAAAGGAGGGAGTATCTGTAGAAATATCATCTGATGGAAAAAAGAGGGATATCATCCATTCCAAGTTATAAGACGGCCCTTTCAAACTCTTGGTGAGAATATCTGAAAGTTGTTCACAAGTGATTATGAATATAATAAAGATTAGACCACTGTCAAGCTTTAAATATATAAATCTATGAATTTGAATATGTTTAGTACGCTCATGTTCCATGAAATTATACACAATATTAATGTATAACTTATTATGACAATAGTGTCAAATGGTATTTCTTGCAACTTCTGAATTTTCCAAGCTGATTTTAGCCATAACTAGTCTCTTAGTATCATAGATCTAATTTCAGCTTGTATGTTAGATCCTGCTAACACTTCTTTCGTTTACATTTACTAGTCACAAAATTGCCTACTAAAAACTGGACCTGAAGTGAAAACCTCATGTCAACTTGTCAACTATCTAACCCAAATAATCTGCCTCTACGTATGCTTCAAGAGCCAGATTCCCTTCAAACATTATAAAATTCTATATATCATCCTAAGGTGTGACTCTTTAGTAATGAACATGAATTTGCTCACCAATCACACCAGCCAACAACATAAGCAATGTCAAGTCTAATATGCAATGAGTAAAAAAACCTTCTCATCACCCTCTTCTCTAATAAGGGTCTTTTTCAATTATTATGTCTTCTACAGCATCTCTGAATCTATGATTAAATTTTATTGGGCGAGAGAAGTGAATCCTAATTTACTCAATTCATCCAATAATTTTTTATAGTGAGATAAAGATTTCAATACCAAATATATATTTTAACTTGCATAAATCTTTGACGTCAAACTCTTGGAGTGACAATTTTTTTAAATTCTTCATTTTATGTAAGTTATTACTTGCCATGATAATGTCCACAAAATAAAATAGTGGTGTAGAGACTTCCTTAAAGCCTTTTATTTCAAAAATAATAAATGAGTTTCTTGATTTTGATAATATATCCTAATGTTAATAAATATCTAGGCAAATAATACGACAATGTGCTCGCATACTGCTTCAACCCATAAAATGCCTTTTAAAGCTTACATGCCTTTTAATAGATATATGAGCTAAGTCAAGAAAGTCTTTCCATGTATATCTCCTTCTCCATGTTACTATAAAAGAAGATATTTTTCACTCAAATTGTTGTAACTTTAAATCCATATTAGCTACTAAAGATAAGAGAACGCAAACAATATCCATTTTAACAAATAGAACAAATGTTTCAAGATAAGCAATTTTATATATTTGAGTGTAATTTTTTACTGCTAGTCATATTTCTAGTCAATCTATTAGACTTGCTCCTACGAGGCCATTTTGCAGATAATTTGAAAAGTGATATTAGGCGCAAGGCTAAAAGGGCAAATTAGTTATTTGTTGATTTCCATCAAATTAGTATTAGAGCATCTAAGTATGATGCTCTGCAAGAAATTTTTGTTGTTTGCATTCAAGGCTGCTAATCTGCCTTTTATCATTCTAAAATCTTCATTGTGTCACAATAATGATTGAACCTCATGATACAGTCATGATTTGAGCTAGTTGAGAAACCAAAGACAGGATAGTGGGTCACATTCGTGACGGAACCTCACAATATGATCATAATTCGAGCTAGCTAGGAAGCCTAAAACGGCTTCGTAAGTCTCCTTCATGACTGAGCCTCACAATTCAAGCTAGCAGGGAAGACCCGCGATGTCACCTTTGAGACCAAACCTCTTGATACAGTCATTATTCAAGCTAATGGGGAAGCCTACAACGGCATCACAGTTTACAGGAATTCTGCCTTCATATAGAAATCATTCTAAGAGTAATAGCGGTCAAGAAACTAGATTGTTATAGAGAAGAAATTAGAAAAAGATGTGAGCCAAAGATGGAACGGATGAGCGTTTCTCATCCATAGAGGAGCGGTACTTGTCCATGGGGGGAGACTCATTGCCCTAGAAGAAATGATGATGATGCTTGTGGAGTTTCACACAAACCCTTCCGCCACCAGCCACAATATCGAGTGACAATGGCTGGAGCGGATGCGAGCGGCAGCACTCAGAAGGATTTGGGCAGCATCAAGGCAGTGTTGCTACCTTAGGCGGATCTAGAGCCGCGGGATCAAAAAAGAAATCAGGAGTAGACTCAAGTGGCAAAATTTAGAAGGAATATTGCTACATTTGGACAACTAGAATGAGCGATAGTATGTGGAACGAAATAGCATTAAATTCAAGGATATAGAAGATTGATTCGAAGACTTTTGGCCTGGAAAAGGGAACAACAGTGGGTAGGACCCGCTTGAGGGTTGTATCCAATCGCATCAGTACATTTTTTGCGACAATTTTTCGGAAGGAATGTAAATCAGAAGCCTATGCGAATGAGCGAGCTAATTGTAAGTCGAGCCGGGCATATGGAAAAGGGAAAATCAATATGGGCTAAGGGAATCCAACTTCTGCTTCATTGGTGGAAAGAACTTCATGTTGACCTCGTTTTTGGCGAAAATCAATCGGCATTGTGCTTGCTGAATAACTTCAATCGGGCCGACAAATTGCATTCTCCGCGCCGCACGCGAATATATCTTAAGTTGACCCTACCGTCGACAAATTTGTCCAAATGACCTCGGATGAAAAAACAGGCCGCGCCAGTGCGACTGGAACGTCAATTTTATCAGGGAAAGACACAACTTACTATGATTTTGTGCACAAACTGAAAATACGCAAATTGATGTTGTTGAAATTAAAAAAAAAAAAAGAGAAAATTCTACTAATTGATGTTGTTGAAATTAAAAAAAAAAAAAGAGAATTCTAATAAAAGGAGCGGTCTCTTTCCCATTCTCATGCGCACCCAAAAAAGGAGCGGTCTCTTTCCCATTCTCTCGGATTCGCGAAAAAGAAAACCCAGTTCCTCTTCGCGTGCCCTAGGTGATCGAAACCTCTTCGCGTGCCCTAGGCGATCCTGCCGCCCGGTTGCGATCTCCCTTGCCTGGCCTCGTGCCGCTGGCTTTGCCACCGGACCTACCTCCACGCCGGCTCCGCTTGTCGCCGCTCTCGTCTCCGATCCGAGGAACCTCCAGGTCGCGACCCTAGCGACGCCTTCTCTCGCGACTGAGGTCGCGCAGGCCTCGCCTCCTTCTCGGTTGGCGACGACGCAGGCGAACTTGCCCGTTCGCTGCCTCATTCTCAGGTGGGAGAAACCCCCCCCCCCCCCCTCCCGATCCCATTTTCTGCAAACTCGCCTGGTGCCCTAGCTTTCTCTCACGTGTCGTACGCGCCAATCCTTCCCTCCTCGCCGGCGAGAACCGACCCATCGGAAACAGCTGTGGAGCCCAGGCATTCAACTCCCTCTTCTTCTCTTCCAACCACTCATCCTCACCACCTCACATTTCATCCCTCTTCCTCAAACTGTGAATTAAAAAAAAAAACCTACAAGCACATATCCCTTTACCACCATTAGTGCTCGTCCTCACCGCCGGCGAGCCCCTCTTTATGTCGTTGTCTCCTAGCTAGAGCTCCACAGCAGAAAAGTCACCTCCTCCTTCGCGTGAGATCTAGGGCGTGCCGCCCTTTCCTCGTCGACTCGCCTCTCGCCGGCGACGGTACCGGACCGCTGTCTTTTTCCTCTCCCACCGACAAAGCCACCTCGGCGGTATAGCTTCTTGGTCCGAGTGCCTCTTGCCGTGAGATTCCCCTACTCGGTTGCGCGGCTTCCTAGTCTGAGAGCTTCTTGCCGCGAGCTTCCTCCACCTCGGCGACGTAGCTTCTTGGGCCGAGAGCCCTCCTGCTGCGAGCTTCCTCTAGCTTGATGGTGTGGCGTTTTAGTCCGAGAGCCTCTTGCCACGATCTTTCTCGCGATCGGCGGACAACAACGAAGCTACAACATACAAAAGTGTGGGCGCCTTTCCAAAGGAGAGCTTTTTTCCTGTTTCTGTTTGATGTCCGCAACCTTCGCGGTGGTGAGATTATCTTTCCTGTCTTTTTCTTCCTAGCTAGCCTTAGGGTTTAGTGTCGCTAGGCATGTAGGTTCGATCGCCCGCACGGCGTGCGTGCGTCGGCGTGAGCTAGCGCGGCCACGTGCCTGTATGATGGATCGTTTATAAACCTAAAGCTAGCCTTAAGGTAGGATTTTACATGCGTGGTCAAACAACCTTCGTAGAGCCGAGTGAACCCCCCTTTTTGATGTAAATCCTAGCACGAATCTCTACGGGCTAGAGTCTATTCCTCCCCTTGCTTTGGTTTTCCCAATTTTCTTTGGATGATTTGAGAGTTTGGTTTTGCAAAGTGAGAAAAGCTTTATAGCTAGCTCGCTTTGCGAAGTCGGAGGAGTTGTGAAATGGGAAAAACTTCGTGGTCAGCTTGTTTCGCAACGTCATTGAAGAGTTTCCCTCGGAATCCCAGGGAGAAAATCTCGCATGCCTCGTCAGAAAGGAAAAGGCGGCTATGCCACACATCCGAGTGTCCAAACCTTTAAGTACCTAAGTGAGGGCGTTAGCACGAGTCTGGTTTGCTATCGAGCATATTGCATTTGCATCTTTTATGTCGTATTCGCATACCACACTTTGCACTTGCAATTGCACCTCACACTTACATGTTGCACTTTGCACTTGCACATTGCACCTCGCACTTGCACGTTGCACCTTGCATTTTGCACCCCGCACTTGCATTTTGCACCCTGCACTTGCATTTTGCACCCCGCACTTGCATTTTGCACCCCGCACTTGCACTTTCCAACTCGCGCTTGCACTTTACCTCGACCAGCCCCCCAGCCCAGTCGACATCAGACTTTACCTCGACCGGTCATCTCAGCCCGGTCGACATTTCACTTTGGTTCAACCGGCCTCCCCGAAATCCTGTCGACCGACCACTTTGGTTCGACACCCACCACAGTCCGGTCGACCTATCACTTGCATGCTTTTATGCTTTTTGCGTCATTTTACTTGTTTGTTTGCATGTGTCTGTTTGCCCGCTTCCATGATGCATTGCATATTGTATGTGTTAGTTTGCATGATCACTATCATTTGCTTGTGATGCACCTCTTTGGATCACCACCCCCACGACATGCTCAATTGTTGGGCCCCTACTTCCACGACAAGTCTGCTAGTTCAGATCACTGCCATCATGGCACACCCACCTTTCTCGAGTTACTGCCTTCACGGCATACTCTCTGTCACCATTTATGTGCATGATTGTCTGCATTTACATTTGCATGCTTGCATTGATAGCGAACCAAGCTCAATAGAAGAGTTACTCTTGTGTCGATCGCGGTGTCTTAACGAGCATTGCTTGTCGGGTCGATCCCGGCGAGCAATCTGAGTTAAGTTATCGGGATTGACACAAGTATGATTGTACTAAGAATCTAATGGATTTAATTTGTCACCCTATGTGTTACGAGAATGACCCTTATTTTAAGTTTAAAGGATATATTAAATTTAAAAGAAATACATATTTTTCTACATATTATATCTACTATACTTTAAAAATTATGCATGTTGCAAAGTAGGCCGTATATGAGACTAACTCTCTTTTCAAAAATCTATATTGGGTGAAACCTTTTAAATCCATTGGATCTTTAAGGCAGGGCCAGCAAGGCGACCCTGGGAAAGTCATACTTTACCGGAAGACTTGACCCTGTGCACTTAGATGTTGGTTAGGACATTTTTTTGTTAGATGGTGTGCTAGGCAAGGGTTTAGGATGCTAGGTAGTCTTTTTTACGCCTCTGACTATTGTTTTGTGACGTGTTTTTCATGCTCTTGGGTTAGCCACACGTCACTTTTTTGCTCTTTTTTGTGTGGCTGCATGTGCATATGAATAATAGTGTGTTATGGTGTTCTTCTACAATGAGTCGTGCCTACTTATACGCACACATACATGTACCGCTATGGGGGAGCATGCAATGATTTCTAACCCTTTCGCTTGCAGGTGCTATTTAGCTTCCCCACTTATAAGGCACGGCTCATTATATTTGTTACATTATATATGTTTTCTGTATGTCGAGTCTTTTATTTTTCTCTTTTATATATATTTGATAGAGTCCTTAGGTCGAGTTTTGTAGCAAAAATAAGATAAGGGCACAGGTTCTGAGGCATTTGAAGCAAGAACCACGTGAAGGGGACCAGAAACAGATGCTCGTTTCCCGTATCTTAATTATGCATTTGATATTGATGTATAGATATAGGACCGGGCATATATATGCGAAGTCCGACCGCTCTTTTCCTTTCTGGATATGTTGCCGACCCAACGGCACCAACATATTTATTATTTTGTTTGGCTTGTTTTGCTTTTTACATGTGCATTTGTATGCCTGGATTACTTTTCATTGTTTATTTCTGTGAATCTGGGATTTCACGATGCAATATAGATTCTTTAGGACTTAAATTTCCAATCTTTCTATAAAATCCTAAATAAAATATTCAAAATAATTAAAATTTATGATTAAAATATTCTGGACTTTAAAAAGCTGAACTTATAGAGCCTCCACAATATTTAAGGGCCGCTCTAGATAACTGCATCATATTTACATGTCTCGAGGAGAAAACCCCGTGCTTCTCCAACCCGACTGGCCCAACATAGATTTCTATTTATGTGGTTGTTTAGCACACATTGAGTTATGAGGCTCCACGACCCAGAAGGGGTGTAAATCCTCTTGTTTTAAGTGTTTCCAGCTTTGTAGCTGAATCTCCATTTCTCTTCCTTTCCTGAGGCATCCTCGTCAATTTGACAGGTATAAATCCCACCACTTGTAGCTCCAACTATAGTCATAGGATAGAGTTTTCTTCCTTTGACCTTAGAGCTAACGAGGTTCCCCGTGGACAACACAATTCACGGATTGCTGACCGGGAATCTCAGGACGTGTTGGGTCGACTACCTTCACAACCAAGTAGACTTGGTGTCTCAGTGACTTGGGATGACGGGTTTGTAGTACCCCAACCCGGCTATCTCTACCTTTTAGGGACTAATCCTCCCCTCCTTTTGACTACACCTCTTGAGCCCTTTCGCTCTTGTTGAATTCGTTGGTATCAACTTGATGGCCGATCGTCGGCGATTGCCGCCGTTTGGAGACGACACTGTTGTCCTCTGCCCTTATAGCCCGGAAGTGTTTTGACGTATTGGGGTAACCCCCGTCGAGATGATTATTGGTTGTTCACGTTGAGCCTTATACTACTAATGGCCGCTACCGGTCGGGATGTGAGAGACTCACTTTATGCCCGATAAGCTACAAAGCTTTGAAGCATATTGGCGTTCCCACACAGAATAACCTCCATTTGATATCCTATATTCTCATATCTATTATAATACGAGCGAAAACCCTTTTATCGAGAGTATTCTTGGGCATCCTCCAATTTGTAATTAACAAAGTGGTACACGTCCCCTTGGGAGTGCTCTTAGCCCCAGAACAAGCATACACCTAAATCATTGGTTATGGGTAGCCTATTCAGATATTCTTTCGCGGATATTAGTCCAAAGTGCCTCCGCCCGACCTTGTTTGGGCAAACATATTTGAACTATCCTTGTGAGGTTTATCGTAAGTATGTTCTCCGCGTTTTGTTTTTTCTTCTCGTCTATCTTCTTTGTCGCATGTTCGTCTTTTACGGTACTTCTCTTCTATGGGACATTCATATGACCTGGAAGAGAGATTTATTCGGAGAATGAAAGTATACGATAATCGACGAACTGTCATTCCTTCAAAAATAAAAGAGAGGAAAAATCTAAGCGAAAACACTTCAGTCGAGAAAATTGGAGATGGACGCATGAGAAAGCTAAAAATGTCGTTCTTTTAAGGAAATGATGCCTATGGTTGGATTTGTTGCATGAAGAGATGATTTACTATTAATACGCTGACAGAGGAAAAAACATTGATGGTGGCATCCTTGTGTTTGAAAGGGAAGGCTCTAGCATGGTATCAATAGAACGATGTAAGCCAATTAGAACGTGGGAAGAATCGATCCAACAGCTCCCCTACAACAATTTGTAGAAGTTTTCTAGCTGCCACGCGGATGGTGGCCTCAAAGCGAACATGAAGATGCAGTAAACCTGAGACCAGAGGTTTCTTAAATTAATGTGCGCCCCTACCGCTACTCCTAGAATTTCATTTCAATGCTAATAGAGTTGGTTGAATCTTCTAGTAGACGAGGGGGCGATCAAATTGGGGAGATGAGGCTTAATCTTCACTTAGACTTAAAAGGCCTTTTGAAACACTTTACAATGGTCCAAAAACTAATATTATTGTTCTTAGTGTCATGATGATAATTTTGAGGAATACAATATGTGGCTAGCAATAGAAAATAAAAATATTTCGTGCCTTGGAGATGGAGAGTGGATGACTACCAATGCCAGTCTTAACATGGATTGGGTTGATAGTGCGAAGCATGTTTTTGAGCATTTTACAAAAGGAACTCCTAGGTCTCACTTTGAACATTGAAAGTCCTCAATTGTATGCAACTACAAGTATGCATAGGTAGAATTTGGAAGAATTCAAGCTTGGGACATTGCTATAGCATCTATGAATAGGTCTAATATATAATGCAATTGTTGATGCGTCATAGACAGTCGGTTATTTAAAGTCCATTCAATGGGGGCTAAGGGTCTATAATTGATTGAATATTGGGAGAAATTGAGCACAACAAGAACATGGTTACACCAATAGATTATGTTTATGCATCAGGCACTTCCTAGTAGAGGATGAGGATATGGACATTCACACAGAACCACTTGAGTTAATAAGAGGTGCGCCAAAAATCTATAGATGGGAAAGATGTATTGATTAAATGGAAAGGATTGTCGGATCATGATTGATCTGGCAGCAGTTTCCTCTCTTCCACCTTAAAGACAATATGTCTTCTTGGGAGATCAGTGATGTTAGACTGGCACTTACAACATCATCCTCCAAATAATTTGAAAACTTATATTAGGAGCAAAACAATACGGGCAATTTAATTATTTATTTGTTATTATTATGGGCTATAGATAGGGGCTTAATATGTTTAGGTATAGTGAAGGTTTGATTATTATCTTGAATCTTAGGGTAAGGACTTTGAAGACATCATCTATCACTCGAATTATAGATGTATATCTTTTATGTATTTGGAATTGTATCATTTGTGATCTAATATTTATGTCATAATTTCTGCATAAATTTGTCTGTTGCTATCTAAATTAGTAATGTCCATTTACATCCCACTTCGTCTCTTTTTTTTTATAATTTTACCACTTCACATAATTTATTTTTTTCAGAGTCATATACTTCATCTCGTAGCATTATTCTAATTCACATTATTTAAACTCTCAAATACCTTTATAGGGATAAAAAATATATGCAAGATAATAAGGGTGGATTTGTAATCATGAAAAAAAAAATTATGATAAAAATAAGCATAATAGATGTTCAATAAAACTTCTTATGCTTTATATGTGAATTCAATGTTTTTCTCAATATATTTGTTGATAAAGATTTATTTGGCTAAATCAATTTTGTTCATTCAAACACAGATTAAGTTATCTCACATTTTAAGTTAACCTGTGATGGCTAAGTAAGAAGTGGTTCTTTGCTGGTTCAATTTAGATAAGAGTGGTTGGTTCTGGAATAAAGTTGTTAGTTGAGATAAGAAGAACTAACAATTATTAATGATATTTCTTAGCTAGAATAAATAAAAACGAAGTAACAATCTTTTTTATTGAATGTAAGATCACCATATGCATTCACTTTCTTTGTGGTGATGACAACATTTATAATCTTGTGTAAAAGAATAGCCAATAAACATATTTTATTACATGGCAATCAAATTTTCTTCTATCTTTTGGTGTGCATGAGAAGAAAGACAATACATCAAACTTTTTAGAAAAAGCTATTTGTGGGTATTAAAATAAGAAAATTTTTGTTGATAACTTACGTAAGACTCATGAACACGACGACTTTTGTATATAACTAGTTTATCAAGTAGATAGCTATTATAATTGCTTCCCCTCAAAATTATTTGTGATAGTTTTCAAAAAAAACATAACCGTTAAGTAGCAAATATGTAGCCATACTTTCATTTAGTAACTCACTTTTTTTTGGTGGATAAGGAAAAATATTAAATTATTTCTTAATAAAATATTCAGTAGAGATATATTTAAGTTAACTTTGGCATTGCCGGATCTTTAACACCTAAAAAAGAAAAAAAGAAAAAAAAAAGTAAACTAAATATTTGCTTCATAATTACCCCAATTTTTAACATTCCAAAAAATCATCAAACTTACTTTAATAGGATGTTGCATTTTAATAAGGTCATTCTGAAATATAGGTTTATATGTAAATAATGTAACTTTAATAGTTATTTAATTCATTTGCTAATTACATTTTTTTTTTAAATTTTAGTTTGTTTTACTGTAACAATTTTGTTGCACTGAACACAAAATTCACTAAGCAGGGCATGGAAGTTGTTGGATTTGGTTTCAAGGGCTGAGATTAAATTTAATTAACTCAAATCATTAACCGAAATATAGTTATTTATATAATAAGTGTGTGTATAAATATATATAACTCATTTCCCTCATTCCATTACTATTCCCTGGAAAAACAGAGTTGCTGCTTTGAGTTGGAAAATAGTATGAAAGAGAAAGAAAAAGGGAAGAAATCTAGGATTCAAAGAATCTGATTTCTCATTTTATTTTCAATGATCTGACTTGGGTTGGAAAATAGTATGAAAGATCTTATTAGAGGAGATACTTTTAAGGTGAGAATATTATTTTGTAATTTTTTAGTACATTTAAAATAATAAATACGATTATGTTACAAATCGATAATTTGCTGATTTGGAAAGCTTGTGCATAAACAATCAAAATATTGGCGTGATGAAAATCAAAAAAATCTGTCTTAATGAAACCCAAAAATTAAGGAGAGATTCAATTTCTAAAATAAAAAGTAAACTGTTATCAGGTTAATGTCTGAAACTCCTTAATAGATATAAGAAACTTTTTATAGAATTGAAGTTGTGATCAATTAATAAGATATAATGCATACTTTATTATGAATTGTTAAATGCTATAGGTCAAGATATATCTTGACCTATAACATTTAAAAAAGCATAATAAAGTATGCATTATATATATACTTTCATGCTTAGTAAATGTAGATAACAATAGTGTAACAAAGAAAGATAAATCAATGAAAGATCACACCAATTGTGATAAGTAGGAAGACTATGATGATATATGCTGTGCATGACAGATTTTGATGAGATGAGCCTTCACATAAAACTAGAAAGATTCTTGACTTGACACTAAAGTAGAAATGGTCCTACTAGCACCAAAAAATCGTTAACTATAATGTTGAGTTTACCAAATTTTATCAATGATTTTGCATGGCCAACAAGCTAGTAATAACCAAATGATTTAAATATGCCTAAAAATCTATATAAATATAATATGACATTTCTCAAATGACGAGTAATATTACTAAAAAAGATGAAAAAAAAAAAACTAATATAGTAAAATAAAAGAATTCACATGGTAAAATGTTTAATGGTTATTAAAATATTTTATTTATTTACTTAAGTATCAAAATATACTTTCACTTAATATTGCAATTGAACTAAGTTAATTATAATTATATTAGTCACACATCAATACATATAGTATTATTTATTTATTGTATATTTATTCTAGCATTGTGAACTTATTTCAAAATTATTAATCTCATTGGGCATTGGTCCCATCAAATACTATAAATATGGTTTTAGGAAAAGGACAACAATAGACGAAACAATAGTTAGGTTACTAATTCTATCCGTACAGCATTTTGGTTGTACAGTTTTAGATGTTTTATAGCAGATAGTCGTGTATGTTGTACATTAAAGACCTTTTACATATATAAATTTTTATTTGAATCTTATTTAGAAATTTCATATTATATTTTGATGATTGTTCTATCCAGCTTCTGATTTAAAAATTATGATGAATACTAAAGAATTTGAAATATAATGCATCAATACAAATGATTTAGACAGCCTGTTTTTTAACTCACTCAATTTTTATGAGCAAAATAAGAATCGATGATGAAAATAAGTTGGACTGAATTGTTCTCATCTATTATACCTCTGTTAGATTGCAATTTTTATGAATTTAATGAATCAAATTTTATGCCATATATTGATAAATTTGTGATTATATTCAACAATGATAGATTAATTTATTATAATACTAATAATAATCATACTTGATATTGGAAATTAATTTTAAAATTATTGAGGAAAAATAATGTTAAATATGGTTGAGAAGTATTACACTTTTGGTACATGACATAAGTGGCCAAGGAATTTCAATGGAGTTCAAAATATGAAAGAAATATTTGAATCCTCGATACCAAAGAATGTTATAGAGATTTGTAAATTTTTTGATTTAGCTTGATATTTCAAGAGATTTGTCAAGAGACCCTCACAGATAGTTATTCCACTATCTAAGTTGAAGAGAAAGAATACTAAGTTTGAATAGACAAAAAATGTGTGGACAATTTTTAGTAATAAAAAATGCAATTGGCAACTGCTCCTATGTTAACTTTTCATTATAAATAGAATTATTTTAGATTTACAATGATGTATCATTGAATTTAATTAGATTCTTTTGTATAGAATGAATTGAAGAGAAGAATATAAAGATTTATCTACAACGACTACAATACTCATCAATTGATAAGTAGGTAGATGTCTTTGGCCAGTCACCTACTATTTTTTTTTTTTAATTATGAGTTAAATGTGAAACCAGTTGAAAGCTGTTACCATGTTGGTCGTTGGTCAAAATCATGGATGGAAGGGTCTCCTTGCTGTTTTAATATCAATGCTACACTTGGAGACCTTTGATTCTCAAAATGCTAAATAGTTTTAAAGAGGTGCAAACGTCTTTTGGGTTCTGTTGTACATAGGTAGATGACCACCATAAGAAGGTTGGTATTTGATCTTTTTTGCTTTGGGGATTGGCTAAGGGAGAAAGGTTGAGAGAGCGAGAGGGGTGTAATAACACTAATTATTTGAATTTAACCAGCTAACAAAATCTGATGCCCTTTCCCCAGACAGTTTGCAGACATTTTAAATTATGAATTTTAATTCTTAGGGCATGATGAGAGAGATGCGAGATAATGGAAAGGCTAACTTTATAGTGTGGACAAGATCGACTTGCAAGACTGACTTCAACCTCATGGCTTGTGCTAGTAGTCGAGCACGAGTCTTTAAACATGTGCAGAGGCAAAAATTCATGCCTTTATGGCTAAAGTTTGACATTAATGTAAAATTAAAAGTAAATGAAGGTCAACTTTTGAGGTTGTAGACGTCTAGAGCGATCAAGAGGAATGACATTGATGAGTGGGGTTGATGGCTGGTGAGAGAGTAGAGCAACTCAGTATCAAGTCAGCCAAATTCTCACGAGAGAAAGTATTCGACATAAGATTTAGTATTTCTTTAAAGATCTAAGCACTAATTATAAGAGATGAAATGTATATTCTTTTTTTGAACATCATATTGGATATTTAGTTTTCTCAAAAGAATAAATCTTGAATAAAACTTGAGACGAAAGAAATAGCTTGACTTTATTAAAGATTACGGCTTCAAAATATAGTATTTCCATGGAAAAGTTCACTTTGTGATTGATATCTACAAGGACTATAAATCCACAAGCCCCGTATCTAGGATTGTAGTTGTTTAAATGTTAAGCTTAATAAATTATGTTCAATCCTACTTAATTAGCTAATTAGATTAACATAAATGCGCCAGATTACAGTCTAGCTCTAGTTATTAACTCTGCATCTGTTCTCTTTTACCCTTAATTTATTGGATTTATCAAGCATGTAGATGTTTTCATCTAAAGCCAGTTGCAACAGAACTTTACCATAAGCAGGTAGAAACAAAGAGATAACATTGCGTACCTCACGTGATATTGGATCATCTGAATCTAGCATTCGAACAATCTGCCCCATCCTAGGTCTCTTCTCTGAATCAGGGTCAACACATCTTAAAGCTGTTAGAAGGGCTCTCTTCAGAGCCCTAGTGGATGGCTTTTCCTGTATAGTTGGATCCACCACCTCTTCTGATCTCCTGCTAGCAACCATCATTTTAAGCCAGTCCACCAAATTAACCTGCAATCACCGAGAAAATGTAAACTAAGCATTCGCTCAAAGAATGCTCAATGAAGTGGCATTAATATACCTCATTTGCAGGACGACCATAATCAACAGGATCCCTCCCAGTTATGGCTTCCAATAGAACAACTCCAAAACTATAGATGTCACTCTTCTCGTTAAGAAGTCCAGTGTTAGCATATTCTGGTGCTACATATCTATCAAACAAAATGTTAACAGATAACTAAGATTATGATAGGACAGCAGATGATGCATACTATATTTAATCAGCTCTCAGAATATCAGCAAACAAAGATTTATGAATATGGCATAAAATAAGATGTAAGTAATTGGAAATAGGCTGCCCACCCAAAGGTTCCCATAACTCGAGTAGTAATATGGCTTTTCCCAGCACCTAACAGCTTTGCTAAGCCAAAATCTGACACCTTGGCATTAAACTCAACATCAATTAATATATTGCTGGATTTGATATCCCTATGAACCACCTTTGGCTCAATTGCTTCATGAAGATAAGCCAGGCTGCAAAAATGTATTATTTCTTCGAATTAGAAAAAGTTCATAACTGAGATTTAATCAGGGTGAAAGTGAGCATTTTGGAAAATAAAGGAACATGCAAGGAAGCTAGAAATTATACATAGCTCATCTTGACTATAAAAAAGATAAATTAAAGGATAAAAAATAATCATATCACTAGCTTAAATAGAACAAATAGTTCACATCACAATTTTCTGTGAAAGACTGACAAAAAACTTTTTCAGATGAGTTGCATAAAAAATTACTGATTTAACACTATTTTAACTTACGCTTTAGCAGTGCCAAGGAGAATCTTGATACGAGCCTCCCAAGTCAGGGATGCCCTTTGACGCAATACTCCATGAAGCCATTGTTCAAGGTTTCCATTATTAACATATTCATAAACAAGCATCCTGAAATATAAGCATGTTAATAAGAAAAAGAAAACAAAAGATCAAATGAGAAATCATAAGGATGACAGAGGATATAAATATTTTACATAATTTGAAACTGATTCTCCTAAATTCATCGACAATATAATGTTCAGAGCTAAAATTGCAATATATGGTTCCCTCGAATAGTAAGCTATGGCAGCACTATAAATAGGGAAATTTTTCATTTTAACCTTAAAATATTTCGTAAAAAATACACTTAGCATATTTCACGGAATTAGAAAATGCAATTGAGCTTTTGATTCATGGGCACCACCCTTGAACCCCCAAATAACTTAGTGTGAAGTTAGATCCATTGGCACAAATGGAATCATTAACAGAGACCAACAATAGAGTTCAAACTTCAAATACTCTCAGCACAAACGACTCAGAGAATTCAAACAAATGCTATTTAACCATCAGGCCAGATGAGAATTCAGTAATTTGAACCAATGAAGTACTTAATACAATAAAAACATTAAGGAAAAATACTCTGTAGTTCAAAATGAGATCTCCAATTAAACATGATATCGTAGTGGGAAATTTTAAAGCAAATTTCACTAATCAGAACCCGTCCAGACTCCAACACTTGCCATCATATCAGCACTACACCTAACTGGGAACCAATATTCTCATTACAAATGAAAGTAACATTCTAAAACAGAAGAATAGATTCAGATGTTGACTTTTGGAAGTTAAACCAGTATTGCATAATCGCAAAGCTGGACACACTCAGATGAAACAAAGTAGAAAGACAGCAATAGATGATAAATGCACAACATACCTCTGTGTACCCTCCACACAATAACCCAAAAGCCGCACTAGGTTTTTGTGGCGGACATGGCCGATTGCCTCCACTTCCACCCTGAACTCTTTTTCCGCCTGCCCTCTATATTAAGTTACAATCCAAAAACAATAAATAAGAATTTTAAAATTGAACGCATGCAATAATGTACCAGGATAAGTTAAAAGAAAAAGCATTTATAAGCTTACAGGTTGTTAAGAAGTTTTTTGACAGCTACTGGAGTTCCATTAATCAATTGGCCACGATATACTATTCCATAACCTCCCTCTCCTAAGACATTATCTTTTGAAAAGCGATTTGTTGCAAGTTCCAAGTCCCTTAAAGTAAACCAATGACCCCATCCAAGGTGCGAGAATTCTGGAAGGCCTATAAGAGGAGAAGGAGCAGCTATAGGATTGGCAGATGGTTTATAAGCAGCAAGTGTGCCCGAATCATCACCAGATTGGGAACTAGCATCTTTTTCAAGATTGCGAAAAGAATCTGAACGACTCTTGCAATCTGAATTTTTTGAATAAATTATGCCTGGACGATTCATGGCCTTGTTTGATTCTCTTCCATTGGAATTATTCTGAATCGTCAGCTTAACCTGATCATGTCCTACAATGCCAAGGGATGGAAGTTGCTTCACCCTCACCTCTTTGATTTCTTTAGAAACAGCAGGTATTTGTGTCAGCGGTGGATTAAAGGAATCCCTTCTCAGCTTTTTCCGACTCCGATAAGTAAGACATATAATCAGCATCAGTAGAATACATAGCATTAGCGCTCCAACACATATACCAACAATGACCCATATTTTCAGGCCTAAAAGATCAGTCTTTTTAGATAAGCCTTGAGAAAGACCAGTGTCTGTGGAACTCATATTTCAGATCGTAAGATATCTGCAAGGAATTGCAAATCAGATCATTGTTAAGTAAAGGACCTTTACCTACTCATTGTGCAAACATTGTGTAAAAAATGTCCATTCTACATTCAAGGATAAGTTCATATCATGATTCAAACAGCAAATTTACTAGTACATGCATAAAAGCTTTTGGTAAATAAGACTTCAAGCATCTACACAGTAATCCTATATAAACCTATTCAGCCTAAATTATGTAGTATACGCATAAGAGATTTTGGTAAATAGGACTTGAAGAATCCACACAATAATCTAAAACCAACATATTCAGCCAAAATTGTGTAGAAATATTGGTGATTTTTGCATATTAGTCAGTTAAAATTGGTTGTGCTGCATAAACTATTACATTAAATTAATCCACTGCGGTTTTGCAACCGCAGTAAAGTTAACATTTTATTATGTGCATCCTAGATTTAGATCTCTATCAATTCACATGGTTTCAGCTGCAGTGTGGATGTGGTGAGGTGCAAGTTCGAGATACTATGCAAGGAATGTTAGCGAGCTGGCATAGACCTTGATACTCCTTGGGCATACAATTTTTTTTATGGAAACGTAAGAACTGGATACATGCAGCAAACAATTACCATATGGACGATCCAAAGATCTAAATCATAAAGTATACTGAGAAAAGAATAGCTAAGAAGTTAAAAACTAAGCTGCTAACCCATAACAACGCAATTTTAAATCATATTGAACTTTCTTCTTTTTCAATTCTATTTCAGTTGTTCATTCAAAAATCAAAAAATGTAAACATAACCAACCATAACACCTCATATCAAACACATCTCAACTACCTCTCTCATATGAGCTGCATTTCAGTAAAACTGAAAAAATAACACTGAATATTTTATCCAATGACACAGTAATAGTTCAACTTTTAAATTGAATAAAGTAGTAATAGTTCAACTTTTTGGATCTGAGTAACTGGCACCATATATCTTTTAAATTTTAAGTTTGCAATCCACACAAAAAAATAAGAATGCTATAAGCAACTATCAATCATTAAATATGCAAACCACTAGCACAATACTTTATACAAATTAAGTAGATATGGATTGATGTGGGGTAAAGATAAGACGGAAGCATTTTCCAAACGGCATCATGCATCAATTAGCCTGGGCAAATCAAGTAAAATACCTTGTAGCATACAAGTTTTCGTGACCGGATCTATCATTCACAACAAACTGAAACGACTACAAAGCGCACCAATAAATCATTTACATCTACAATCGATTACTGCACGAATGGGTATTCACCTGTGATCTTATAAAGATCAACTATGCTATTATTCTAATTCAAAAGGATAAAGAAACTCTAACATCTGTATTTCTGTAAGTGTGCGAGTGTATAACCGATCCTTTGTTAGTGTATTTGAGCTTGTTCAATGCAAAACAGACAGATCTGCTGACAAAACAAATATAATCTGTGGTTCTATTTTCGTAAGATAGAAAAAGCAAATTAGAAATTTAACCATAAAATAAACAGAAAAAATAATCGTTATCAAATCATCGCAATGTTCATGGAATAAAAGATACTTAACGTGAAAGCATTATTAAGGGGGAAGTTGAAACAAATTTCCAACCAAGCGCAACTACTATGTTTCAGATGTTACAGAAGTTAAGTATCATAGAACATCAAGAGTCGTGACGCAATTCAAAACATTATACCTTCGATCCCCGGATGTCGGCCAAAATCCAGCTCCTTCTCCGCTTCTCAAGCCCGCATTACCTCAGACAAAACCCAGTGACAACCGTAGCCCAACAACGTTTAGATCTATATCGCATCTGCAATGTGTGAATTCAGGATAGGATGGCAACCGGATCCAGCGGCCAGACCAGAAATGGGGTGGATCACACCGGAGAGCTTCTGGCTGTGGGCGGTGGGAGGCCGACTAGCGCTTTTGGGAGGATCTCCAACCTTCTGCGTGGAAACAGCGATTCGGCTCTGATTGGTTGCCAGATTAGGTAAAGGGGCATCGAATGTGAAATGCAAACGAGGAGAGGTTACCGAGGAGCGAAGGAGAAGAAGAAAAAAGAGGAGAATCAGAGAGAGCTGGAGAGAGAGGTCGGGAGAAGTTGAGTTATCAGCGTTAGGTGGTGAGGGCGGAGATGCTTCTTAGCGCAGTTAAGAGGAACCACGTAACAGTGGACCACTGAGTTTTTCAGTTTTCAGTATTCATGCTTTGTTCCTTTCAGATTTTCCACTTTTACGTACAGGCTTCTGGCTCCAGTTAATTCCCTATGTAACCGTTGAGAGAAGCTGCAGTCAAAAATAGGCGGAGCAGCTTCACCCAAATCCCATAATTTGTCCGACCGCAGATGTAACTGATGAGAGGTTCTCACTTTAAACCCCAAAATAGGCGGGCCATATTGTTCGCGAGTAGCTCGTGTTTGACTCGTTAAGAAGCTCGTGTTTGGCTCGTTACGAAGCTCGTGTTCGACTCGTTCGCTAAGTTAACAAGCCTTAACGAGCCGAACACGAACAAATATTAGATTTGTTCGTTCGTGTTCGGCTCGTTTTGGCTCGAAATACTATTGCTCAATTACACACACACACACACATATATATATATATAGTGGGAGGATTTGGCATAACATTATTCCAACTGATGATCTCCTCAAGTTAAAAGGGCTGAGAGGACCTTCTAGATGTTCCTTTTGTTGTTAGGAGGAGGAAATTGTTGACCACCTTTTTTTCAATTGTACTTGGGTACAAAGTGTCTGGTCTAAATTTATTTCATACATTACCACAGATATTGTTCTTGTTAGCTGGCTTAACTTCAAATCATCCTGGGGGGACTGGAATAGTATTGGTCTTCATCCCATTCCCTGTTGTATGGCTTGGTTTGTTTGGATGCACAGAAATGCTATCAGATTTGAAGGTCTTCCCCCATCTCAAGCCCAGATTTCTGCTAATTGTTTGGCTTACCTGCAGAAAATCATCAGATATCAAAAATTCCCTAATGTATGTAAAAATTGGCTTCCCCCAAATTCTCTCAGTTATGCCATCAACAAACCTCTTGTTTCCTTGGTCTCTTGTTAGCTGGCTTAACTTCAAATCATCCTGGGGGGACTGGAATAGTATTGGTCTTCATCCCATTCCCTGTTGTATGGCTTGGTTTGTTTGGATGCACAGAAATGCTGTCAGATTTGAAGGTCTTCCCCCATCTCGAAGCCGGATTTCGCTAGCTTGTTTGGCTTACCTGTAGAAAATCATCAGATATCAAAAATTCCCTAATGTATGTAAGAATTGGCTTCCCCCAAATTCTCTCAGTTCTGCCATCAGCAAACCTCTTGTTTCCTTGGTCTCTTGGTGCCCCCCCCCCCCCCCCACCCCTGGCTGGATTAAAATTAACACTCATGGCAGTGTGGCTAAGAAGGATGCTAGTTTTGGAGGTATTATCAGAAACCATATGGGTAAATGCCTCTTGTTCTTTGCTTCTCAACCTATGTTTCTCATCCCCTAGAAGCAGAAATGGTGGCCATATTCTGGGCTTTGAAGGCTGTTGCTAGCTTACAATATGATAAGGTCATCATTGAAACTGATTCTACTCAGGTGGTGCAGATTTTGAAATTTCGTCATTACTCCTGGGATCTGCTGGAGTGGATGCACAAAATTAATGGGTTCTCTAACTCCATTCATACCAGTTACTCTTACATTCCTAGGGAGGTAAATATACAAGCTAACTGGCTAGCTAGACTTGGTAGGTTTTCTGAATGTATTTTGGTGTCCAAGTCTCCCCTCTGGCTCTAGATTTTTTGTTACATGGTGATGCCCTTGGCATCCCTTTTGTGAGATCCATGTAAGCAGTATTTCATATTAATATATCAACATGGGGTAATCCCCTAGGTATTTTGGGCAAATATATATATATATATATATATATATATATATATATATATATTAATGGGTAGTATTTTTTTAAAAATTTAAAGATTTATAATCAATTAAATTATTAATTAAGTAAATATAATAAAAGTATTAAATTAGATTCAAATGATGTTTTAATAGAAACTATAATTCTTAAATCTTGCCTCAACCCTTAACATATTATGGTTACGTGATTAGGATTGTCAAAACGACACGTTGCTCGTGAATAGCTCGTGTTTGGCTCGCTAAGCAAACGAGTCGAAAACAAATACACTTTTTGGGCTCGAAATATGAACAAGCCGAACACGAACTTAGCCTGGGCTCGCTCGTGTTCGGCTCGTTTACACCCCTAGCCATATCTACTCAACAAGGATTTTTTTTTTCTTTTTTCCTTTTTTAATTTTATCTTCGGTCTTTTTTTATTATTATTGAGGCATGTACAAACATGCCTCGCAATTATTTTATATTTATATATCTAGCCCATATCTCGAAGAGATCCAACTGCCAGCACAAACGAGTCATCCAAAAAAGGAAGAGTATAGCAAAGGCTGGTTGCTGGCCAATTGCCAGAAGATCATAACACCTACTTGGCTGACCAAGTGAATTCGTACTAGCTAAAGAGAATTGGGCCACAAGACAGACAACCACAGACCATTCTGCCAGAAACGAGATAAAAGAGCATTTGAGCCAACCACTATAAGAAGAACAATACAATACAATAATCTACTTTCAAGTAAACTCGATTCATGGGAAGATCCAATTTCACGGTATCTCCAACCATCTCATTGACACCCCCAATGACTCCTCACCAAGGATCAAGTAATGACAATCGGTTTTTATCTGTCAATTGACTCTGCCAACCACGCTCAAACTACTGAGCTGATCCCATCAACCTGAAGACAACTAAGCTTAGTTGACCGAGCCAAAACACTGTCAGACGAGATAAACTCGTACATGTAAAATATCAAAAACGCTCTAATATGGACCCCTTCCAAAAGGAAGCAAAAGTATAATATCTACGTTTTACCCTCTCCCATGAATAGGAAAATATTTTATAAATAAGATATGATTGATTATTGTTCGTTATTATTTCTCTCTCTCTCTCTCCCTCTCTCCCTTTTCCCCTCTCTCTCATTGCTCACAATCTATTCATTTTGTATGCTTCACAGCCCAATTTGGATTCAAAGCTTTGACATTTATATTCATAACGCTAAAATTTTTATTATCACATAAAAATATTATTATTATTTACTTTTTATAAGTGATATAAACATTTTCATCTATAATATAAGGCATTAAAATGTTATAATGTGAATACGAAAATTTAAGTGCTAGATATGTAATGGTACAAACTTAAATTTTCACAATTTTTTCCTTAATCAATTGTTATGCGGAAAATGAAGAATGATGATCATAAAGATAATGGGTGCAAGGCATGGAAAACTATCCAATTGGCATTTCATCTAAGGATGTGTTTGGGCAGCTTGTGCTTATCCAGATAAGCCGTTTATCTCAAAATGCACACCACAGGGTTCGACCCGAGTTTCGTTTTCAATATAAAAAACCAATTGCATTTTTCGATAAACTGTTCAAACTCAGTTTTCAAACGGTGAGGTGACATTTTCAAAATGCTGCCATAGCAGATAAGCTGCTCCAAACACAACTTAAAGCGCAACCCTAGCTCTATGCTTGGTATTAAATTCTCATTCATGTATTTTATTTTTTTAAGGTGCCAGAAGCTACTTTTTGGGATACTTCTCTTTACTTTCAACCATTATAAAATCCGAGCAACTAGCCGTTTATATATATATATATATATATATCAAAGATATTCTAACATAATTTACTTGAGAATGGATGTGAAATTTATTAAATTCATTATGAAATTAGTGTTATATATGAAATGTTCATCTTATACTTATCTAAAAAATATTCAATAAATATTTAGAGTATATTAATACATTTTATATCAAAAATATCTTCATATAAAATTTATTCTCTTTTTTTTTTTCGCCAAATTCCTTGACATTTTCTCAACAATCATTTTTTGGTTGATCACCTATATCTTTAATTTATTGTTTTGAAGGTATAATCTTCTCTTTGTCATCTATTGGTATGTTGACACACCGATTTTGATGTATGGTATGAGACTTCAATAAATTTTTTTAGATGTTAATTTATATTATAAAATAACAACACATCAATCATGATGATATAGAAAAAGAAAATCATTTTTGTTTCACGTAAAATCCTAAATATGAAAATAAATGAACCAACACACACAAGAGATTATAGATTTTAATATGAAAAATCAAATAGAAAATGATCATAGAGTTTAGTCCAATTTTAGATATAAAATATCATTATATTAGTTGAATTTCAAATGATTTACTTATCTACACTACGGGAGGATGCTATAATATAAGATTTGAATATGAAATAGATGTCTCTTATAGTGATGGTGGAGATTATTGGAATGTGGAAATTTTGATAAGACTTATAGTAAACAACGATAAATATAAACAGAAAAGGCAATGGTAGATGATTATCTAAGAATATAAAATGACAACAATCATTATTGATTTGTAGTCGTGGATATAAATTTTCAAAGACATGCAAAGGCAGCAACAAAGATGTTATATACTATTAGTAATAAAAAATAATTCAAATCATTGAAAATTAATATTTAATTAGATTTGAACATGATAATCATCTTAATTGAAGATAAAATTATGCAATCAGGAGTGGCAAGTAGAAGATAAATTAAGACATATCCAATTCAAAAAGAAAAAAGCCAAGTTTTCAAATAATCACAATTTGAAAAAGCTTTTTAGTTGAAAAAATATTTTAACTTTATTCTGAAAAAGGTTTTGATTTTGCTAGAAAAGATTTTAAGTTTAGCTTGTGAAAGGTTTTAATTTTATCTTTAAAATATTTTTAATTTTATTTTGAAAAATAATTTAGTTTTATATTATTTGAAGTAATTTTTGTTTTTATTTTATTTTGAAAAGAAAATTTAATTTAATTTTATTTCAAAAAAAATGTTAAGTTTAAATTTTTATTTTTGGTTTGAAAAAGGTTTTAGTTTTTCTTTGAAAAAGGTTTTAATTTTGTTTGAAAAAGGTTTTAATTTTGTTTGAAAAAGGTTTTAAGTTTATTTTGAAAAGGTTTTAGTTTAATCTGAGAAAGAGTTTTAATTTTGAAAAAGCTTTAATCTTTATTTGAAAAGGGTTTCAATTTGTTTGGAAAAAGTTTTAAATTTTTATTTGGAAAGGGCTTTAAATTTTAGTTTGAAAAAAATTGTAATCTTTAATCTTAGAAAACTTATTTTAAATAGGTTTTATGTTTTAGTATAAAAGAGATTTAAGTTTTAATTTAATTTAAAAGTCTTTAGGTTTTAGTTAAATTGAAGAATTCCATGTTTTAATTTGTCCATATGGAAATATTTTATTATCTTCAAAAGGTTCTTCAAAAGAAATTCTCTTAAGAATAAAAGTCCTTTATATTTTTAATTTTAAGATTTTAGATGACAATTAATTTAATTATATCTGTATAAACATATTTTTCTTTTATTTTATAAGTTTTCCTAAACCCTCTTTCTTATTTAATTTAAGGAATTAAATTCTCTTTCAGATAATACATCAACCACAGATTTTACGTCAACTTATGTCATGAGGTTAGAATTCGCACTTAAAATTCCAAACTTTATGAAAATATAAAGTTCACCCCAACTTGAATGAAAATATAAAGTTTATCTCAACTTGCATGAAAATATAAAGCTCATCTCAACTCGCATGAAAGTATAAAACTCATCCAAAACTAGCATGGAAATATAAAATTCATCCCAACTTGCATGAAAATACAAAGCTCATGGGTCATTCCTTCTGCTACAAGCACATACACATAGTCATTCACACTTGCCCACATTAACATAATTATTCATATTTCTTCAAACATACATGAACATTTGTTAACACATACATAAATTCATTCAAATACACATACACACATGTTCTACGTTCATTCACACTTATGCACATATTACCAGTCTTATATTTACTCTCTCTCTCTCACACAAACACACACACACACACACACACACACACACACACACACACACAGACATATATATACACATATATATATATATAGATATATATATATATATATATGTATATACATATATATGTATATAGATATATATATATGTATATACATATATATATGTATATATATATATATATATATATATATATATAGGAAAAATGAACTTTTTATTAGATCTAGGAAAGTCTATTACATCTCAAATGAGGGATAGACATAAGGTTCCCATGCAAAAGTAAACTAAAAGCAAAGTAAATAGAAGTTCTATCATAAAAATCATTATAAGGACAACAAACAAGCAAATTTGATGAAGAAGCTCAAGTGGCAAGCCAATTTGCTGGTTGATTTACTTCTCTATACACATGACTCCACCTGATATGTATAGATGATGCAATTTGATTGATTTTGTTGATCCAAATCTGAATGTACCAAGGAGCTGGAGCCTTCTTCAGTAGAATATTTACCAGGGTAGCCAAATCAGTTTCAATATGAATAAAAGGATGATTATTTATTAAAGCTGCTTTCAGACCCCAAAAAATAGCTATGACTTCAGTTATAAGAGCATTATTGGCAATAATAGGAGCTGCTAGAAACCATAAGCATTTACCATTATGATTTCTACCAAGAATACCAATACCACCTACACCATCATTGTAACTTCCATCAACATTGATCTTAATCCAGGGGAATAAAGGAGGAGTCCACTGAATTAACAAAGGTTTAGTTGCCATTTGATGATGCTTTATATTAAAATGCTTCCTTATCTTGAATATATAAGCCAAATAGTTATTAATCACCAACTGAGAAGAGAACATCTTCAAATAACACACCATTTCTTGAAAACCAGATAAACCAGAAAACTATTAAAGGAATATAAAATTCTTGATCCCTTTCTGTCCGGCCAAGCAAGCTTTAATAGAGTTCCACAATGAGAATTTAACTTTTGTATTCTTTGCTGCTAATAACAGAATTCCATATTATCTGAACTGCTGGAAAATTCAGGAAAAGATGATAGTGAATTCTTCCTTGAAGGAACAAAAGTACATCTAGAAAATTTTAAACTTACATATTTCTTTAAATTTTAACACACACACACACATACACTTTAACATACAAAGAAACACACAGACACACTCATATACACACTTATAAACAATATTTCCATACACACATACTTACACATTGACATACACATTGCACTACACATAAACATACACATTACACTACACTTACACATCACACTTCCCTCTTCTCATCTCTTTCTTTTCGTTTTCTAGTAATGGTCTTACGTTAATATTAAAGTGGGTTAGGTTTTCAGATGAGGCTAATAGGGGGCTCATGTTTTGTTTCTTCAGGCTCGATTTAGACAATCTAGGTTTCAGGTTTGGGTCCTTTACAGTCGATATGGTTCGGTTTCGGTGTCTATGTTTGTCTCAGATTTGGTTAGGGTGAATCTAGGGTGGTCTTGGGTTCAGTTAGGTTAATGGGTGACGTAGAGTTTGGATAGGTTAAAGGGTAAGGTAATTTAATGGATTAAGGGTTATTAAGTTAGTGGGCATGCTTTAGGATTAGGTAATTTAATGGGATTATAGGTTATTAGATTAATGGGTAGTTTTTTGTATGCTTGGTAGGTTTTTTGGTAAATTTAGGGTTAACTTAGGTAACTGTGTAAACTAATGTTAGGATTTAGCGAGGGATTGTGTGGTGCCTCAGTTTTCGGTGAGGGAAGGGGTTAGGGCTTCTATATTTGGTGAGGGAAGGGGTTAGATTTGTGAAATTTTGTTTTTTTTTTTTTGGTGAGAGAAGGGATGAAGTTTGATGTAATTTTGATTTTTCGATAAGGGAAGGATATGTTTGATGGAATATCAGATTTTTAGTGAGTTAAGGGTTTAAGGTTGATGAAATTTGGTTGAGGTTGTAAAGCGGTGAGAGATAAGTGGATAAATGGAAGGGATAAGGTTTGATCATGAGAAAAGGAGAGGAAAAAGTCAATCAACAAGCAATATAAGATAAAGGGAACAAAAGCTCCATGATTTACATTATGCAACAATGAAATTGGAAATAAAGGAATAATCACTTAATAATTCACACCATCGAAAGTCAAATTGGACAAGAAGGAACAAAATTCTTAAGATTTACATTGTGCAAAAATAAATTTGTAAATGAAGGAATTTATAAGGGATTATACCTTGCATTGAGAAATTGGTGTTTTTCCATGGATGAAAGATGTTCTTTCTTACTCTTCCTTGGATTCCTTGGCTTCCTAGTCTTGATCCCCTCAGTTTAGTGAAGGAGCTGGGGTGCAATTCTCAATTTTGTGAGGGAAGAAGTGGGAATAGGAGAGGTAGTTCTCAATTTTGGTGGTGGAAGAGGGAGCAATGAGGGAGGTAAAAAATGAGAGAGAGAGAGAGAGAGAGAGAGAGAGAGAGAGAGAGAGAGAGAGAGAGAGAGAGAGAGAGAGATAGAGAGAGAGAGAGAGCGAGAGGAGAGGAGAGGGTTGGAGAGCGAATGAAGGATCAGAATGATGTGATCTTAATTGTGAGAGGAGATTCAGGTGATGAATTTGGGGAGAGTAGTTAAGATGGATTGGGGGGAAATTTGAAAGAGGGGACATGGATGGGATTTTGAAAAAGGGAGGGCTAATTCAATTATTTTGAAAAGGTAGTTATGGTAGTGGGAGCAAAATACAGATATGTCATCTTGAAGAGGATGAAACAAGGAATGTAATGGTCTAATCCATCTTAAAAATGGATGTCCCTAGCCCAAGGTATGTCCAATTAATGAGGATAGGTCATTACAAGGTAGTTATGATGTTTATGACCAAATACTTTGACATAGGATTTTTTGATGAAAAAACTATGTGGACTTTAGTGGTGCAGTCGATTTTGGTAAAAATGAGCCCTATCTCAAAATATTTTAAGTCATGGTCCCAATCCTAGGAGAGAGAATGTTGGTGGATTTTAAGTTGGAGCTTTAATTGATCAAATTGTGTGTTTTCTAATTTAGAACAATTTTGGTTGAATTCCAATTTTATTTTGAGCTTATTTTGCGTAACTTATTTATAAATTATCCTTTTATTATTGAAATTATCATTTTCTCTCTCCTAATTAATTTCAACTTAATGGGCATTCAAACGAAGTCAAACTTGTGTGTGGAGAGGTTTATGTGAATGATTTCAATGATACATGTGCAATGGTCAAGCTTGGTTTGAAAAATAACTCTTTGAAAAATTTTTATATGGGACTATTTTTCATGCATGAAACCCTAAGTGCGTAATTTTATGTAAAAGTAGTTTCTTGTGACCACCAAACTATTTTTTAGGCTCTTCATATATGATAATGAAGATTATACAATTTACAAAATATAAATTGGATCATCGGATTTATCTATGGAGAAATTATAATTTTAGAGTTAGTGAGAAAACACCATTAATGCATAAAAAGTTGAACTAAAGGATTTTAAATAAAACTTGTTTACGATGATTATCGACTCTATTTTCATGGGCTTTATATATGATAATAAACATAATGCAACTTTCAAAATGAAGTTTTGAATCCTACGATGATCTAGGGAGAAAAATAATAATATTGAGGCTTCGTTGATTAAAGTAGATTTTAGGTAAACTTTAGGGTTTAATTAAAATTGGGTTACATTAGGAGTTTGTTTTGGTTAATTTCATTTTTTTAAAGTTAAAATTCAGCTTAGGGTTTAGCTCAATATTCAACTCAAGTGAAATTCAATGAAAATACAACCTAGGAAAAGGATTAAACAAAAAATGAGATCAATAGAGCTCCAAATCACCATTATTGACCTGGTGGTGGAGAAAGATAAATCTAGGGATACTCTGGCGGAATATATTTTATGTTGGAGAAATCTAAATATAAAAGCTCCTAGAGTAATAATCAATAGAGATCTTGTTGAAGAGTATCCATGGACTGGTAACATTTCTACTAAAGGGATTTACAAATAAGACATTCAAAACCTACTAAGTAAAGTATGTGGCCTTCAGGTAGATGTAAAGCAACCTAGCTTCATGGAAAAGATAGGTAGGATAAATGCATTCAAAGCCTTCAATATGAAGTTAAGGAATGTAGTGACTGTAGACAAAGGAAAATAATTGTTATAGATTTAGTCAGAACAACCGCGATAGTAGCAACAACAGAATGTCCATTCATATCAACCAAGACATTATGCTAAAAAATGATAGTATAGGATGCTCAGCAGTCATATCAACAGAGATTCTACTATTTGAATAGATCACAATCTCTAACGGTGACCGATTACCTTAAAAAAAAGTCTACTTCTTCAAAACTGAAGTCATTGCAAAGATGTTCTGGAACAAAAACAAGGAAGCCCAAATTTTAGTTACCAGAAGCAAAGTAGCCGAGATAAATTGGAAAGATCATATACTCTTTATATTTAAGATTCATCCACATGCTTATAAAATATATTATCTTTTACACAACAAAAACAGCAACAACAACAAATCCGTAATCCCACTAAGTGGGGTCAACTACATGAATAATTTTTCTTCATAACGTCCTATTTAGTGTCAAATTATCTTTTACACACAAAAAAAATATTATTAATGATTTCCTCATTCAAAGAGTGTTAATGATGTGAACTTACTTGCTAATGAAATGTATGTATTTGAAATAGCTCAGGACTTACATGCTTAAGGACTAAGCCTATGAACTATACTCATGAATATGTAAGTCTTGATTAGACTAAGTTGTTCCATAAGGGGTCGGTAAAGCTTAAGCCTTCTTAATATTTTATTTGATAAAGTCATTTTAACAGAATTTCTTGAAATAATTTTTTTTTGGTTGAATTTCTTTCTAAAAGTTTAATGAAGGCATTTAAGTTTATTTCCATAAAATAGTTTTAATTTTTTTATCTATTTTTGGAAAAGTTTAAGTTTAGAGTTTTAAAAGGTTTGGTTTTGGTTGTTTAAAATATGTTATGGGTTTAGTTTTTCACTTTTAAATTGAAGGTTTTTAAAATTTATTTTATAATGTAGGCTTTTAAAAGAGGGTTTGTTTTATCAATTTTGTTAAAAGTATTTCATTTATTTATTTTTGAGTTTTCAAAATGAACTTTTTAATTTTTTTAATTTATATTGGATTTTATTTCAAAACGATTCTATTGAGTTATGTTTTATTAAAAAGGAGGTTAATTTCAAACTATTATTGAAAAGAAGTTTTTTTTTTAATTTTTAAAAGATGTTATTTAGATTAATTTTTAAAGAAAGAGTATTTAATTTTGATTTTCTTAAAAGGGTTGTTAAATTTTATTCAAAACTATTTTAAAATCGTCAAAATAAGTTCTCTTGAGCTTGAACTGTCATAAAATTTAAAATTTACCCTTTTGGAACACAATTAGTTGATGTAGAAATATATATTCATTGGGTATGCATACTTTTTATAAGAAAAATGATATCATTTAAAGCATTTTTAATTTATATATAATTTCCAAAAACTATTCCTTTGGCCTTTTATTTCTTAGAAGTTTTTTCCATAAGCTTTGGATAAGCTCTTTCGCTCTCACTTAGCCTAAGGAACTAAAATCTCTTTCCTGCAAGTAACATCAATCACAAATTTTAGGTGAAACTAAGGTCAACAAACATGAATGAGCACCAACTTACATACACTTAAGAAAAATACCTTCCAACTTGCATCGGCCTTAAGAAACATAACATTCAACTTACATAAATTTTAAGAAAATAACATCCAACTTGCCCAAGCCTTAAGAATAATCTTGCACTGTTGCACAAGCCTTAAGTAAAATAACATCCAACTTGCATAAGCCTTAAGATATAGATTTAAGCATGTGATATCTTGTATAAATAATGATGTTCAATATGTTAAATATAGGTTCTTACGTGATAACCATCCATATTTGTCTATCCTTAGTATAAACTAACATGAAGTTGACTAACATAAAACATAGTTGAACATGGATATTTTTGTTTTGTTACATGAAATATATTGTTTAACAAATTGGTTTAACTAACATGGAGAATTAGGCTAATTAAGGCTAACATGGAACTCCTTTTTTTTATTTTATTTTCTTTTTAGTTTTATAACATGAAACATAGTCCTAATACATGGATTTCCTTTAATCATAACATTTGTCACTAATCATATAAGCACACAATATGACATAGTGTAGATGAAGAACTAAAACATAACTACCATATAAACTCATTGGTTATTCACTTTAACATATACATTTACTTAAATATATACACCCAAATTCATGTTCAGGCACATAAATGTTCACACATGCATAGACATTCATGTTCACACATACATACACATTCATATTCACACATGCACACACATTAATGTTCACACATGCATACACATTCATTTTCACACATGCACACACATTAAGAAATGAGACATGAATATATTAATTAAAAAAAGACTTGCAAACTAGTTTTTGGAATTAAGAAATGAGACATGAGTAAACAACTTATATTCCTTTCCACACAATCTCTGCTCAAAGTTTTGGGACTCATGCTTCTGTTCATTTTTTAGTATAGACTCTGCTAAAGAGACTCCAAAAAGTATATGGAAGAAATTAAAAAAAAAAAGACTCATCCTACCAAAAAGCCAATTCAAGCTATCTCATGTAACATATAAAAGGATGTATCACATAGAAAAAGATTTAAACATCACCTACAATAATATATTATTTTAAATCATAACTAAGATCCCCCTTTCGGACACGACATCCTACAAAGAAAATTTTGATCTAACAAACTAGCTTGTAAGTCTCAAATCCAATAAAACATACAAAAAGGAAAATAAAGTGAACAATTGCTAGCACAAATCAATGAACAATAGCCATGAACAAAAATCTCTAACTAAACCCAAGCCATAATTCTAAAGAAGGAATTAACAAGTGTTGTATATGCATACATCTATGTGCAGGACATGCAAGTGTATGTGCTAAGGGTCTTTTCGTAGGATCTTGAAGGAGTCATCAAGCTTGTCCCATCCCAAGCACTGAGTGAATTAACCCTCACCATGACCAGTGACCAACATTAACCTAGTCCTATGCTTCTACAATATGGTAATAATAAGGTAACTCACATTATTCAATTAGACAAGCCAATGACTAATGGCCATTTCTCTATTATTACTATAGGTCATATTAAGAGCCATCTTGGTACTACCACCAACATGCAAACTCATCAAAGTTAGACCTATATTATGAGATAGGAAACAGAGTCATACATGGAAAGGTATGATCCTACATGTAAAGATGCACATAAACAATGCATGAAAGATGCCACACAGAATATATCATTGGAACTAAAACAAAAATGACACTAACAATGAGTTAAACATCAATGATAATAAAAATAGGAACAATCAAATAAGTGTGTGTTAACATGCAAGATACACAGAAAATGTATTCAAACATATATCAAACCTACATGGATCACCTCACCCACCACAAAGAGGGTGATATGATGCCATGAAAATGACTCCATAGAATGATCATTACGATAAAGATGGAAGAATTTTGTATTTCTATCACCAAAAAGTTTTTTGTTAATGGAGGCTTTATGCTGCAAGAACATCTCCTCTTTATCCAAAGCTTGAGTCAACTTATTCTGAGCATTGATCAACTCTTGGCCATTATCACCTCCCAGATCCTGAGTAGCTTCAAGTAATTGGACTTTGTTATCAGCCTCCCTGACCTGTTGAAATATATTACCAAAGCTTTGCTTATTCCATTGTCTTAGATGATAGGCCACATTCTTTTGTAACCTCCAAAGCTTTATAAGAGCATTAGTATCAGAAGCAATTGGATTAGTCCATCCAGCCTTTACCACCTCAAGAAAGGAAGGATGATCAGTCCAAACATTTAAAAATCTGAACGGGGAAGATCTTGTTCTTGGGAAAAAGGATATCTTAATTAATAGAGGGGAATGATCAGAGGTAGTTCTGTGCAAATGATGAACTTGGGTAATAGGAAAGGAATGCATCCAATAGTCATTAGCAAGGATTCTATCTATTCTCTTCAGCAGATTGCCTCTCTTCCAGGTAAAAGGAGTGCCAAGGAAACCCAAATCAAAAAGCTCAGCTTTAGTAATATTTTGAGAGAAGTTCAACATGGTTTGGAGATCAGGAGTTCTGCCCCCCATCTTCTCACTAGGATCACTAATGCAATTAAAATCACCCCCCACCAACCAACATGTGTGAGCTTGGCTGAGACAAAGAAGGGCATCCCAAAGAACAGTTATATATATATATATATTTGAAAATTAATATTATATTTTGAAAATACGAGGCCGAACTAATCCCATATATTTGATAGTTTAAATAAATAAGCACTATGAAAGGCATGCATCTACCCCAAGAAATAGATGACCCGACCCGTAATTACGTTAATATTTATCTTTCTTAAAATTGCCAAATACATATACCAATTTATGTTTAGCAGCTAGTGTGAATAAATGCAATGATTTATAAAATATATAATAATTTTTACACTATGGTACTTGATCCACTAAAAAATTGATAGTTTTTTACTATCCATTTCATACCTATTTTTGATGATATTGCACTTTAAAGGAATATATTTTTCATGATTTCATGAAGGTACAATGATTTTTGGCCATTGGAGCAAAAGGAAGAGAAAAGGAGAAATTTTAGAGCAAAAAGGAACAAAAGTGCATTTATTGAACTAACACCGAACGACGCTGTCACCAGCACCAGACCTGCCATTTTACAGAAAGTTACAACCATTTTGGCGAAATAATGCACCGAACGATGCCTTATCCAGTGCCGGACCCTGTCCTATCCCAATTTTAAACTAGATTCAAGGTATTTGGTCGGATTTTGAAGGGTTGCTTAAGGAACCTCTTAGGAATTTAGTTTTGGCCGATTTTAAATACTTTTGGAGCCAATTTTAGAAGGGGGAAGAAGATAAGAGAAGAGTTTAGAGTTTAGAGAGAGTTTCTTTCCATTTTGTGTAGGAAATTAGGTTTTGTGTTTTCTCTTCTAAGGAGTGTGAGAGGAGAGGGAAATTGAGAGATTTCTTCTTCCTTACTATTCTAAAGAGAGAAGTGTGTGTTGTTGTGAAAAAAGAAGAGGAGTCAAAGAAATTCCTTGAGATTCTTTTGGGGAAGAGTTTTAGATAAGTTGTGTTTACTCTACTCTGTTTGTATGACGTTGTTTTTAAATATAAAATCAATATTTTGTCATCTTTTCCTCATGATTCTTGAGTAGATTTCTTTCTCTTTCTCCATTTCATGTGATGAGTTGATGTCGTGATATGGAAATGATGTGCCGATTTATTATGGAGAAATTGTGATAAATTTTTCACATCAAACTTCATTTACTTTTTGATCTGGCCAATTGAATTGTTAAAACTTATTGGGAAACATATTTTCTGAAAGGATTATAAGTTCCCACAACAAAAGTGAATGTCACATTCAATGTCCATGAATGAGAGACATATTTCATGGGGATTGAGTGCAAAAAAATATGAAAAAAATACTTTGATGAGTGTAAAATTGGAGATTTCAGAGTGATAGGCTGATATCCTCAATTTGGTCCTAATGTTTGGAAACTGAAGCGAGAGTTATCCTTCAGGTGAAGGGAAGTAGGAGCTCTGGAGTGAGAGCTAGTATCCTCCCAACCTAACCACGTATTTTGGGACTAAACCTAGGATTAGCCAATGTTCTTTATATGCTAAAATATGGATAAAGAATAAGAATGCTCCTATTTTGTATAATACATTTGCATCACTGATCTATGTCACAATAATCATCACATTATGATTGGAAAAGAGGAAGACTCTTTCTTGCAACTGAACTTTGTTATAAATTTAGTCTTGTGTTAGTTTAACTTGCTAGAGTTTAGAACGTACTTTGGTAGATATAGTAACTACAATTGTTTGTCTTTATTTTAAGAATTAAACTTACTTGCAATTATGCTGTGAATCGATAAGTGATTTTTGTTCTATGCCATAAAATTGAAGCCTCCCTATGGGATTGATATTCCAGGACTCCACTAAAACCCTGTATTACTTGAGCGATACGTATACTTGTGTTTAATTGTGTGATTCATTATAAAACTAAATCAATAATATATATATATCTAAATCTGAGTTCATAAAATTTAGAAAATTTAAAAAGTTGCACTAAGTTTTTGACGCTGTTGACGGGGAGGTACTGTAAAAAAAAGGTAACTGTTAAAATTTAATTTTGTAGTATTTGAAATCTTATATTTGAATTGCAAGTCATAATTGTGTGTGCCTGTTTATTGTTAGTGTACTTATTGTGTTTGTATGCGTAGTATCAAATCTATAGGTTTAGTACCTTACGATTCTGAATTAGAGCGTACAATTTAAAAAATTTGAAAACAACAAAAACAATATGCAAATCCTCATAAGATGGCGAACAATTTAAATAATCTAAATGAAAATATACCAAGACCTTTAAGAGATTATGCTAATTCTATAGTAGATGAAATTCATTTAACTTTCCAAAATCTTGATATTGCTGCTAATTTATTTGAGCTTAAACTTGTTATTATCCAAATGGTAAAGAATAATCAATTTGGAGGAACACCTAATGAAGATCCTAACTTACATCTCGCTAGTTTTCTAGAACTGTGTACTACTTTTAAATATGATGGAGTGTCAAACGATGTTGTTAGGCTTAGACTTTTTTCTTTTTCAATAAGGGATAAGACGTCATATTGTAAGGAGTGGTTAATTCATTAGCACCTGAATCTATCAGAACTTAGGGAGAGCTTTCACAAAAGTTTCTGTCAAAATATTTTCCTCCTTGTAAAACTGCTAAGCTGAGGAATGATATCACATCTTTTAGTCAGTTTGATGGAGAATCCATATATGAAGCTTGGGAAAGATTTAAAGATCTTCTAAGGAAGTGTCCACACCATGCTTTACCAGACTAGTTAATAATTCAAACCTTTTATAATGGATTAGTGGGATCTTTGAGATCGATTATTGATGTACTGCTGGTGGATGATTAATGTCAAAACCTTTTGATGAAACATATTTGTTAATTGAAGAGATGGCTACTAATAATTTTCAATGGCCCTCTGAGTGGGTAAATCCTAAGAAAGTATCTAGTATTCATGATTCTGATACGATAACTATGATAGTCTCTCAAATTGCTGCACTTTCCAAGAAAATAGATCAATATAGAATGAATTATTCTCCAACACCCCCAGTGTTAGAAGAAAATTCATCAGGACAGATGATAGACTCTCAAATGTCTTATGAAACATTGAATGCCATAAATAAATAAGTCAATAATCCTTATTTGAATTATGATAATCCTAGTTGGAGGAATCACCCGAACTTCAACTGGAATAACACCAATGCTATTGTTAACCCGCAATGGGGAAACAATCCTATGAATTCAGTTAGAAATCTGAACAACCAAGGAAATAATAATTATAGACCTTCTTATCCTCCTAGTTTTAATAGTAATCAACAATTTAAGGAATACAAGTTGTTTACTGAAGAAATGACTCAAATGCAAGCTCAAAACGTTGCAATGAAGAACATTGAGAATCAATTGGGACATATCTTTACTGCGCTTAATAATAGACCTTCTGGAAATCTTCCTAGCAATGTTGAGATCAACCCAAAAGATAAAAACAAAGAGCAAATTAAGGCTATTCAATTAAGGAGTGGAAAAGAATTGGGACCATGAGTTTAAAAAAAAGTTGAAGTTGGAAGAGAGGAAGTGAACATTGAGAAAGGTTCTAATAAGATATATCCAAATGAATATCCACTAGAACCAATGAAGATAATTGTTGAAAAACCACTTCCTCCTTTTCCTCAAAGACTAAAGAAACAAAACAGGGATAAAAAATTTGCAAAGTTTTTGAAAATTTTTAAGAATTTAATGATTAATATTCCCTGTGTTGAAGCATTAGAGCAGATGCATGATCATGCAAAGTTTGTGTAGGATATTCTTAAAAAGGATCATGAGACTGTTGCACTTTGTGGTGAGTGTAGTGAAATTATTTATAAGAAGCTCTCTGAAAAACTTAAAGACCCAGGTAGTTTCACTATCCCGTGTGCTATAGGTGAGAAATTTTTCGGAAGAGCTTTATGTGATCTTGGAGCTAGTATTAATCTTATGACTTTATCAACTTTCAAAAGATTGGGAATAGGAGAAATTTCACCTACATTTGTGACTCTTTAACTGGCTAATCGCTCTATCACTTATCCTAAAGGAGTTGTGGAAGATGTATTAGTAAAGGTGGATAAATTTATCTTTTCTGTGTACTTTATTGTATTAGATATGGAGGAAGATAAAAAAATTCCAATTATTTTGGGAAGACCATTCCTTACTACTTGGAGAGCTATGATTGATGTTCAAAAAGGAGAATTAACTATGAGAATTAATGACCAAGAGGTAACTTTCAATATTCTGAAATCTATGAAATACCCTTCAACTGAAAAAGGCAGTGCTTTCGAATGGAAATCTGTGATTATTTGAGAGAAGATCATTTTAAAGAAGTATTTAAAGAAAATGGGAATGTGAGGATGAATGTGAAAGTGAAAATGAAGATGATTTTGATGATGTGACAAATGAAAAGTTAGAATTTGTTCAGGAAAAATTTGAAAGATTGGATACTATGAAAAGTAAAGATAAATGTTTAATTCCATCTATCATTAAACTCCATGAAATTGAGCTGAAAATTCTCCCTAATCATCTAAAGCAAATATTTTTAGGAGAATCATCTACTTTACCAGTCATTATATCTTCAGATTTAAATGAATATCAAGAATACAAATTATTGGACACCTTAAAAAGATATAAAAAGGCTTTTGGTTGGTCCATAGCTGATATTAAAGGAATCAATCCATCGATCTGTACGCACAGAATTTTGTTGGCTAATAAACATAAACCTAGAGTTGATCCACAAAGGAGACTGAACCCAATAATGAAAGAAGTGGTTAAAAAAGAGATTTTAAAGTGGTTAGATCCTGGAATTATATATCCTATTTCTGATAGTGTTCGGATAAACCCAATTCATTGTGTTCCTAAGAAAGGAGGAGTGACTGTTGACGTAAATGATAGAAATGAAATTATATTGATAAGACAAGTCATTGGTTGGCAAATATTTATTGATTATAGAAAATTAAACACCGCCACAAGAAAAGATCACTTTCCTTTACCATTTTTAGACCAAATGCTAGATAGACTTGTTGGGCACAAGTACTATTGCCTTCTAGATGGATATATCAGTTATCTCCAAATACCTATTGCTCCTGAGGATCAAGAGAAGACTGCATTTACTAGCCCTTATTGAACTTTTGCTTTTAGAGGGATGACATTTGGATTATGTAATGCACCTACAACATTTTAAAGATGTATGACATCCATATTTAACAAATTAATTGATAATGGAATAGAAGTGTTTATGGATGATTTTTCAGTATTTGCAGATTCATTTGATGCATTCCTATGCAACTTAGAAAAAGTTTTAGAGGTATGTGAAAGAACAGATTTAGTCCTAAACTAGGGAAAGTGTCAATTTATGGTTGCAGGAGGAATTGTGCTTGGGCATAAAATATCTAAATATGACATGGAAGTAGATCCCACGAAGATTCAAATTATAGAAAAATTACCACCTCCAACAACTGTGAGAGGGGGAAGAAGCTTGTTGGGACATGTAGGATTCTACAGGCAATATATTAAAGACTTTTCAAAAATTACTAAGCCTTTATGCCAACTTTTGGGAAAGATAGGAATTTTGATTTTAACGTTCAATGCTTAAAAGCTTTCACTCTATTAAAGGAAAAATTAATCGATGCACCAATAATAGTTTCACCTGTCTGTGAGAAACTACTTGAATTAATGTGCGATGCTAGTGATTATGCAATTGGAGTTATTTTAAGCAAAGACATGACAAAATGTTTAAAGTTATATACTACACTAGTAAAACTCTTACTGATGCTAAAATTAATTACACTACTACTGAAAGAGAGTAATTAGTGATTGTTTATACCTTTGAAAGATTTAGATCTTACTTAATTGGAGCTAAATGTGTAGTGCAAACTGATCATTCTGCTATTAAATATTTAATACAAAAGAAGGACGCAACATCAAGACTGATTTGATGGATGCTTTTAATGCAAACATTTGATTTTGAGATCGTTAATAGAAAAGGGGTTGATAATTAAATAGCTGATCATTTATATAGACTTGAACAACCTAATTTGAATGACTTTGAAAAGGAAATTACTGAAAATTTTCTTGATGAGCAATTATATAATATTATTGAAGAAAATTTACTGCCGTATGCTGATATTGTGAACTACATCGTTAGTAATATTTTACCACCTGACTTAATAATGCAACAGCAGAAAGAAATTTAAGCATAATGCTAAATTTTATTTCTGGGATGATCGTTATCTATACAAGCAATGTAAAGATCTTATTATTAGGAGATGTATGCCTTATGAAGAAACTATAAGAATTATTTGAGAATGTTATGATTTTGAATTTGAAGAATGTTTTGGAATTGATAGAACTGTATATAAGATTTTGCAATCTGGATTTTATTAGCCTACACTTTTCAAAGATGTTTATAGATTTGTCAAAACTTATTATCAATGTCAGAGAAAGGAAATATATCCAGAAGAAATGAAATGCCTTTTACTTTTACTTTGGAAGTTGAAATTTTTGATTCATGGGGATTAGATTTTATGGGACCATTTATACATTCAATTGGAAATATATATATATATATATATATATATATATATATATATATATACTGATTGCTGTTGATTATGTATCGAAATGGATTAAGGCAATAACTTTACCTAGGTGCGATGCTAGAAGTGTTTCAAGGTTTTTGATGAAAAATATTTTCACAATATATGGAATGCCTAGAGTAATCATCACTGATGAAGGATCCCATTTTAAGAATAATCAGATTCAGAGATTGGTAGAAAAATATAATATTATGCGTAGAATCTCTACAGCTTATCATCCTCAAACTAATGATTTAGCAGAGGTATCTAATCATGAAATTAAACGAATTTTGTAGAAAGTCATTAATCCTGAGAAATTGGATTGGTTTGATAGATTAGATACTGCTTTATGGGCATACAAAACTGCTTATAAAACTCTTATAGGAATGTCCCCTTACAGATTAGTCTTTGGAAAAACCTGTCACTTGCCAATTGAATTAGAATATAAAGCATATTGGGTGATAAAGAAATTTAATTTTAATTTGAAAGATGCTTTGGTGAGAAGAGACTATTGCAGAATCGAAAGAATTGGAAGAAATCGAAATGAATCATATGATAATGAAAAAATATATAATGAAAGAAGAAAAATATGGCATGATCGGAAGATTGTCGAAAAGAAATTTGAACTAGGATAAATAGTTTTATTATACAATACAAGATTAAAATTATTTCTGGAAAGCTAAAATCTAGATGGACGGGACCTTTCATTGTCGTAAAAATTTATCGGTTGGAGATGTGATTATCGAATACCCTAAATCTGGAAGAATATTCAAAGTTAATGGACAAAGATTAAAGTCATATTTTGAAGGTAATAGACTTAATTTTAAAGAGGTTTTAATGTTGGATCAACCTGCTAACTGAAAGTTATGTCGGGCTGACGACGTTAAACCAAGCACTTTGTGAGAGGCAACCCACAGTTATTTAGTGTTTGCTTTGTTTGATGTGTTATTTATGTTTGTTTATTACTTAATTAGGTCTTATTCTTCCTTAAATATCATTAACAACTTTTAAGAAATGAATCAAATCGAAATTTGGAAAGAATTTGGATGAAGTGATGTTTGACGAAATTTGAACTAGCGTCGAATAGCACTGTTATCAGCGTTGGACAGCGCCGCTGTTCAGAAAACTGTTTCTCATCTTTAAATTTGAGTTTCTGTAGTTCTAGTCGGTAAATCCTCCATTAGAACTCTGACCCAATATAAATATATGCGTACTAAAATCTTCTTCCCCGGCAACGGCGCCAAAAACTTGACCCGAAGTCCTTTAAAGATCAACTTACTAATTAATGCTTTAAAAATATATGTTATAAAAAATAATAGCGGCTAGTGTATATAAATATAATTTTATGTAAAATATTTTACACACTAGGGGTACTACGAAAGTATACGTATCATATCAAGTAATGTAGGGCTTTGAAACAAAGACCCCAGTATCGTTCCCACGAGGAGAGAGTTATAGATCTTTAAATATTTTTCATCAAAAACCTTGAAACACTTCTAGCATCGCACCTAGGTAAAGCTATTGCCTTAATCCATTTTGATACATAATCAACAGCAATCAGTATATATATATATATATGCGATTGCCGTTGATTATGTATCAAATGGATTAAGGCAATAGCTTACCTAGGTGCGATGCTGAAGTGTTTCAAGGTTTTTGATGAAAAATATTTTCACAATATATGAAATGCCTAGAGTAATCATCACTGATGAATGATCCCATTTTAAGAATAATCAGATTCAGAGATTGGTAGAAAAATATAATATTATGCGTAGAATCTCTACAGCTTATCATCCTCAAACTAATGATTTAGCAGAGGTATCTAATCATGAAATTAAATGAATTTTGTAGAAATTCATTAATCCTGAGAAATTGGATTGGTCTGATAGATTAGATACTGCTTTATGGGCATACAAAACTGCTTATAAAACTCTTATAGAAATGTCCCCTTACAGATTAGTCTTTGGAAAAACCTGTCACTTGCCAATTGAATTAGAATATAAAGCATATTGGGTGATAAAGAAATTTAATTTTAATTTGAAAGATGCTGGTGAGAAGAGACTATTGCAACTGAAAGAATTGGAAGAAATCAGAAATGAATCATATGATAATGAAAAAATATATAATGAAAGAAGAAAAATATGGCATGATCGGAAGATTGTCAAAAAGAAATTTGAACTAGGATAAATAGTTTTATTATACAATACAAGATTAAAATTATTTCCTGGAAAGCTAAAATCTAGATGGACAGGACCTTTCATTGTCGTAAAAATTTATCAGTTTGGAGATGTGATTATCGAATACCCTAAATCTGGAAGAATATTCAAAGTTAATGGACAAAGATTAAAGTCATATTTTGAAGGTAATAGACTTAATTTTAAAGAGGTTTTAATGTTGGATCAACCTCGTTAACTCGAAAGTTATGTCGGGCCGACGACGTTAAACCAAGCACTTTAGTGAGAGGCAACCTACGGTTATTTAGTGTTTGCTTTGTTTGATGTGTTATTTATGTTTGTTTATTACTTAATTAGGTCTTATTCTTCCTTAAATATCATTAACAACTTTTAAGAAATGAATCAAATCGAAATTTGGAAAGAATTTGGATGAAGTGATGTTTGACGAAATTTGAACTAGCGTCGAATAGCACTGTTATCAGCGTTGGACAGCATGCATTGCTCGAAAACTCGTTTCTCATCTTTAAATTTGAGTTTCTGTAGTTCTAGTCGGTAAATCCTCCATTAGAACTCTGACCCAATATAAATATATGCGTACTAAAATCTTCTTCCCCGGCAACGGCGCCAAAAACTTGACCCGAAGTCCTTTAAAGATCAACTTACTAATTAATGCTTTAAAAATATATGTTATAAATAATAATAGCGGCTAGTGTATATAAATATAATTTTATGTAAAATATTTTACACACTAGGGGTACTACGAAAGTATACGTATCATATCAAGTAATGTAGGGCTTTGAAACAAAGACCCCAGTATCGTTCCCACGAGGAGAGAGTTATAGATCTTTAAATATTTTTATTTTAAAGTATTTCTTTTATAATAAAAAATAAGATATCTTTAATTTCCTAGATGCAATAATAAAGCAGAAATAAAATAATTGATGTAAATAGCAATAAGAAAGCAACTTTCTCCCTTTCAATTAATCCAAGATTTTCTAAGATAATGATAATATTTCTGGAGAATTTAAATTTATGGTATTGTGCCAAATAGAAGCATTCATATTTTTTACCCTTTGATCTAGGTGCAAAGAACATTGGCTAGCCTATGTTGACCTCATTTTTGATGAGGTCTTTTGCTTCTCTCTTTAGTACTTAGGATCTAGCCTTAGGCTTTTACTTTGACTAATCTTAGAGAACTAGAAGTGGAACCCACCCTTTAGAAGTTCAAACACCTCTTGACTCCCTGGAAACCCCACAAGCTTGATTATAGACCCCTAATCACCTAGAGGGTTGAAATCAAATGTGGAGGTTTAAAGGATGAGTTCCCTATAGGACTTCTTGGCCTTAGGAATACCCTGGATGGCCTGGTCTGGTGAGGGTTGACTTGCACATACACTACACTCTCACACACATTCCAAGTCCTAAAACCACACTCTCACCCAACTTGACTTCCTGACTCTTGTAGGTAATTCATATGGATGGTCCTTAACCCCTAAGCCCTTGGCTAAGAGGGTTAGGAACAACATAGTGAATACCTCAAATGAGTCCTCTCATGGCTCATATGGGCTTAATATGGCTTCATGTATCAACCAAAGTGATTCCATTTTACTCAAATTTGATCAATCTTCATTTTTCTATAATTTCAATTTTTGACCCCCGGGGCCCTACACCTACTAAACCTAATAAAAGCCCTTGGAACTACCCAAAATTTACAAAATCACATAAATTACCTAAAATTACTCAAAATCAATCCTAAACATTTCCCATCATTCAAATTGACCATATTTGGCAAAAAATACAAAAAATTCCAAAAGTACCCCGCAATACCCTCCAAATACCCAAAATGCCCTTCTTAGCCCAAAAATCTAAAAATTCAGAAAATTCCCAAAAAATTCTAGAAAATCCCAACTATTCCCAATTTCATTTTGTTCAACTACACCATGGGCAAATTTTGCGAATTTACCCCACTTTTATCAAAACCCCCAATTTGGCCCATTTTAAACCGAAGTGAACCCAATGTCAAACCAAACCACCCCAATTGACATCAATTTTGGTCCAATTCAATTCTAAACTTCAAATAAACATCCCCAATATCAATTTAGACCAAATAAAACTCCAATTTGATTGACATTTGAGCCCAATTTCAATTTGAAGTCTAAGGCCTAATTTTGGCCCATGACCTAAACCTAGCTCAAACCAATCCAATTCAACTCCAATTGGCCCCAAATATTTTTCCAAAGCCTTGATAACACCCCCATAAACAAAACACTAACTTGATTTGCCCAAAATTTGAACCTAAACTCCACCCAAAACTAACCCAAAACCAAAATCCCTTAAATTGACCTAAGCCCAAGCCTAACTCAAATGGGCCCAAATCCCAAAATTAGAGCCCAACTAAAGTTGGAAACTCTTTGTGACACTCCCATGAACATTTCTCAACATTAATGTTACATCAAATCCAACTTTAGCCCAACCTTAGCCCAAGTTAGCCCAATTTGAACTACTTTGGCCCCTTTACCAAAAGACCCACATCAAACCCAATTCAATTCAAAATCACTTTAAACTTGTTCCAAACCACTCATGACACCTCCCTAAACTAAACCCAACATTTATTTGGCATGATCCTTCACAAAATTTCCATTCACCAATTTATTTTCAAACCTAAAGGCCCACTTTCTTAAACCATTCTAAAAGCCCACTTCCACCAAATCCAAAAGCCCAAAAATTCATCCAAAGTCCATATGACACTCTTCTTCATCATGCATTCAATTAAAATCATCCCTAAGTCCTAAACCAATGATCAAATAATTATAAATGAAGCTTCATCCAAATTTCCACCAAAATATCCAAAATCCTTAAAATCCATTTTTATGAAATTGACCAAACTTTTTCCAAGCCAAATGTGAGCCATTGAGCCATGTACAAGCCACATGGAAGCCATGGAAGCCACTGTCCACCTCACCAAGCTATTAATGGCAAGAAGAGGGGATTCTTTCCTAATCCTTAATTAAGCCCTTTTAACCATATTCATATCACACTCTAAACCATGCTTAGCCACCTCACCATGGATGGAGACTTCACCACTCCAATTCAGGTGACCCAAATGATACCCTAAGCCCAAAACCAGGTCATGGGAGGGGGCACCCAACCCATTTGCATGAGTTGACCAAACCAGGCCTAAAATAGCCCTTTCCCCATACCATTTAAATCAAACCACTTTACACATGTCCAAAGCCAATTGAGTTCACCAAATCCCAGCCCTGACCCCACTGGTCAAGATGGTAACTGACCACTGCCGGCCGGCCACCACAGTACCCGAGAAAACCCCATGGCCGAGAGCTCCATGTGAGCCAAAAATTCAAAACTCACCTGCCGAGCTGTCCCAACCCCAATGGCCACTGGAGCTCTTCTTCTCCTCCCCTGAGCAGCTGATCCCAGTCTTCAAACCCCCCTGGGAAGCCCTCTAGCCATTCCTATTTAAACACCACCACCTCTCGGTCAAATGAAGAGTTGAACAAAAACCTTACCAAAACTTTGCCAAAATCATTCCAGACCCCTCTCCAGACATAGAGAACTTGATCCCCACTAAAATCCAGCCCTAAAACCCTCTCTGTGAGCTCAATTTCTGAGTTGAAAATCCACCCAAAAAATAGAACACTTCATCATAGTGAGCCAATCTCCAAATTGATTGGTCCTACACCTTCACCAGACTAAGAGGAAAAGTTCCCAGCAAAAGCCCCCTCACCAGGCCAGCCATTGCTTCCAGCCTCCAAGCTTTGTGATCGGCCTTAGTCACTTTCATACTTAGACAATTCTCCAGATCCAGAGACTTCATCTGGAGCTTGCCTGGACTCAATCGAAGGTGACACAACTCTCAGATCGAAGCTTCACTTCTTTGAGCAAAGGTATAAACTCACTCTTCCTCCCAAGCTTCCAGTGATCCTCCATTTTGTTTAGGTTAATTTCATAGCCTATAAACTGTATGGATGTGTTCGTCTCTTCAATACGAATCCATAGACCATAAGAACATGAAAATCCATTGAGAATCGAGTGAGATCTTATGGATTTAGTGTGGACGGTCACGGGTGCACACCAGTAGTAGACGATGACCAGGAGCCATTGGATCGCGCGTGTATCGAGCAGATGGTCGAGATCAAGTCGGACGGCACAATGGTACATGAACCGCGGGACGCGTGGCTGCTGACTCAAGTGGCGGCGTTGAATGGGAGCGCGACATGTAGGGGTTTCGGAGCTGCCGAGGTTGACGCGACGCCGCGTGGATAAGTAGATAAATCCCTATTCTCTGAATTAATTAAATACCCAGAACTTAGAAAATTCATATCTTTGCATAGAAAAATCAAAAAAATAAAATAAAAATATCATCTTGTTCAGTGAACAGAGGAGAATAATATGGAGAAGAAATAAAATTAATTGGATGAATATTTTATTTTTAATAATATATTTACTATTTTCAATGTTTTGATTCTTCATTTGTATAGACAATTCACCATGACATGAGACCATAGGGCTTTTGAAGCCTCTGATCTTGGGAACATTCTCTGAATTTTTCAAGGTCAGAGACCATCTCTGTGAAAAGCTATTGAATTTCGAGTTCACGTCACTGTTTTAGGTATTTTAATTCCAATAATTAGCATGTTGTAAAATAAATTCTAGAAAAATTCCTTAGGACCACAGAGGACCCTATGAAAAATATATTTTGAGTTAATTCATTCACAATAACCTTAATTGGCCTAAACTCCTAAAATTGAATTTGATTTAATTAGGGTTAACCACACATCAAATTGACCTGAAAATAATTCTCCATTACTCTTTAAGGTCAGAGGAACCTTACATAAAATTTTGAAATCAGTTGGACTTGATTAGCCCCACAAAATGGGTTGATTAAGCCTCATAAGCAAAATGGAATTTTAAAAATTCATAACTCCAAAAATACTTTTAAAAAATTCACAAAAATGATTTTAGAGCTTCTACGATATCAAGGGAGTTCGGGAAAATTAAAATTGGAATTTTCTAAAAAGTTGATTTTTCACAATATTTTAATATTTTAATAATTAAAAATAATAAAAATCATAAAAATGTCACATTTTAACTCCTAATCACTTAGGAACAAACCAAATATTTTTCCTAAGTCCCTAGGGTAAGATATTGAATTTTAAAAGCTTAATGTAATTTTTAATATTAAAAAATAAGTTTTTAACCTTTTTCACTAAAATAATTCTAATAAATCAAAGAAAAATCAGAAAATTATAAAATTTATTCTTCTAAACTCCTTGAGGTTAGAGAGATTTAAGAAAAATATAAAATCCATTTTTAAACTTTAATTTTATTTTCTAATTAATTAATACTCTAAAATTCAAAATAATTATAATAAATAAAATATAATACAAAAAGTCACCAAAATTGGTCCAAGTGGTCCTCTAGTCATTAGGAACATTTCATAATTTTCTTAAGGATAGAAACCTTTCCTTGGTCATGTTGTTGAATTTTCTTTAAAACCCCTATTTTCTACTAAAAATAATTATATAAATAAATTAAATTCAGAAAAATCACATTTTCTCCTCTAATGTCTTAATTGACATATGAGTGAGGTGAAATAAAAATTTCAAATTCATTTGAGCTCAATTTAGTGAGTTATGAAATAAATAAGCTTAAAAGGGCATAAAGGTAATTAAAAATTTTAACCCTTAATTAAAACATTAGGTTTAATCAAAATGGGGGTTAAAATATTTGATTTTAATTTTCTCTTGGATTATTGAAACTTAGGGAAATTATGGGGTAGAAACCCATTAAACACTTTAAAAATATCAAAATGAAACTTTAATTAATTAAATAATTTAAATTTTGGAAAGAATATATTTAAATTTTGGATTATTAAAATAGGGATATTATTAAGAGGATATTTATTCTTTAATTTAAAAATTCCTAAATAAGTCACTTTAATAATATTTAATTCTTAATTAAAAATTAAAATAATAATCCAAATTAACAATTAAAACTAAAATTAAAACTAAAATTAAAACTAAAATTAAATTAAATTAAATAAAATTAAATTAAAATAAATTAAATTAAAATTAAATTAGATTAAATTAAATTAAAATTAAATTAAAAATTAAAGTTAAATTAAAATAAAAATTAAAATCAAAATTAAAACTAAAATTTAATTAAAATTAAATTAAATTAAAATTAAATAAAATTAAATTAAAATTAAATTAAAATTAAATAAAAATTAAACTAAAATCAAATTGAATTAAATTAAATTAAAATCATTTAACAACAAATCTAAATGAAATCATTAAGAATTAAATCAAAACATATCAATAATTTCAACACCTCTTTCTATCTAAGTAAATTTAAAACATGAATATCAATTTGGAATACTAAGATAATTGAAAATGTAAAGATTTAAATTAAATCTAAAATAATTTGAACACTATTCCAAACTTAAAATTGTTAATTAAAACCTCATAATTAAATTAAAACATTTTAAACCATTAACTCATACATTAAATTAAGAATGATTAAGATTCTCGATAAACCAACTTGCCCTTTAAGGCTTTAATTATTATAACTTTTAAATAGAGTATTAAGTGAGATGTCACTTCATTCATGAGGTAATCAAATACCTAAGTTCACTGAGCAAGAAATAAAGTTTAACTAAACTCCTGGATGATTAATTCACCTGCACAACTAAATTTACTTGGACTCAAAACAATCCCAAAAATATTGAAAAGATGTTTTGGACTCGTCCTAAGCACTTCCTCAATATGACGGGATGTTTTAGAAGAACAACTGAATTTAATTGTTCTTTGATGAAGAAAATCATCCTTAAACCAAACCAAGAACCTAGACGTCATAGGAGATGACTAGTTATAGGATTAGGAATTTGGTAGACAACCAAAACCCTTCCCTTAGCTTTACCTAGGTATATGTTGAAATATTTAAATGCCTTAACATGTGTTTTAAGTGCAGCTTGGGATGACGGGAAGACCCTCCAGGTACGCTTTTATTTTATTGCAATGTACTTTATTGCAATTTAATTACATGAACTGTACTTTACTTTTCTTGCATGATAAATAAAACTATTGCATGAAAACTAAAACCTTTAGGATAGTCCCTGAACTGAAACCAAAACTAAATTAAAAGTCATTGCAAGATAAAATTCACCACCACAACATTTCAAAATATAAAACAACTCAAAATTTAATCACAAACAGAACAACAAAACTACAACCACAACTAAATTAAAACGTCTCATTGAATGATCGGGAATACCTCGGATGATGTAACCCACGTATTGCTAACTGGATTTCAAAAGGTCTAAATGAAAGTGTGGAACTCATTCAGTTGAGTTTAGCAAATTCATCTGGACTAAGTGAATTCGATGAAAATAACGGTGCCGGGATGACGGAATCGTGGGATCTTAATCGGCTCTATTTAATCAACATTAAGATTTGTTTTAATTAAAATATTAAAAACACTTGGATTTTAATATTTTCTCTAAAACAAAACACTTTTCTCATCTCCTGATTTATGACTTCTAAAACTAAACCTCTGCAATAACAAGGAGCTCGGAGCATGGTGGGCTGCTCGGCCATCGTCATCAGCAAAACTCAGATCTACTTAAGCAAAACTTTCTTAAAATTAAATAACTAAGTCATAGGACTTCGAGGTAGTTTGCCTAGAGCAACATAAATCCTCAACTCTTCGTTAGGCATTTGCACGATCATGTCATGTAAATTAAGCCCTAAACAGTCTTAGGACTCCGAGGTAGTCGTTCGGTACGACATAACCCCTCATATCTTCTAGGTTATTTGTATGATCATGTCATACAAATATAAGTCCTAATTAATTAAAATTGGCAGGATTGCAATATTAAATAAATTCCCATATTGAAGCTAAACAATAGGATAGTTTTGGAAGTTGCCAAGATTCTTCTTGGATCCTCAGCTTCTCCTACTTCTCTTCCTTTGGATTCTTGAAACAAACTGTTCCAAATTTGATCCATTCCCTATTGAAATTCTAAAATTCAATCCTTTAAAAACCTTAAACTTTAAAATTCTTGAGAGCAAAACCACTAATCATTATCGAGAGTTTTCTTAAATGATTTCCTTCATTTAAGATGTAATTAACTATAGGGGCTTGCCCTTATAGGGAACTTTAAGAACCCAGGTAATATAAACCCTGCTTAATTCATTTATATTAAGTAGGGGAACTTGTCGGCTTATAAAATTGGTTCGTAGACCATACAGATGTCACAAATCTTTTAGTTTATTTAATCGAGCCCCATCATCAAGCAGTGTATCTATTCCTTGGGATAAATACACGGTTTGTGGTGCGGTGCTCGTTTATATAAACTATTCGGGATGTGAGATCGGTTTGATTTCATATCTTAAAACTTTCAAACTTATAATTATTTTCAAAATCAAATGCTACTTTTGAAATTATATATATTTAAATTAAATTTAAAATATGAAAATTCGCCGACAACTTTTGTAGGCGACCCCTTTTTAAAAATACAACACAACCTTAAAATATGCCGACAGCCTATAGATCAGGTTCGGATGTATTGTTAGTAGAATGGATTAATCTAGGCTCACACTACTAGATGTCCAAGGGTGGCTATGGTTGGCCCTACTAGTGACCCTTTCCTTTTCTATAAACCAAATCATAAGATTTTAGTCTGTCACTCTAAAAACTTATCAATTCTACGCCCAATATATAACATCTTCCTATTTATTTCACTTCACCTTGAATAACCCGCACAAGACATTCGACTACCCAAGGATTCATGTGATATCTACAAGTTAAGAATTCATCTCTTTCTAGGTCTCAAAACTCTTCAACAGGTTTTAACAATTTAAATGGCCAATTTAAATAGTAAATTAAGAACTGGTATTAATATCATCACATTGTTTTGAAAATATATGATTTTTAATTCTCCGACAAATTTTGTATTATCTTATTTATCTTTTCATAATTGAAAGGAGAAAGTAATGTAACTACTCAGAACACATTGAAATTAAATAACAAAATATAATAAATAAACTTTGAATAAAAATAAAATACTTATCTTAGATGTTTCTCCTACTGAACTTCTGATTCCTATTGACTCCACAGCATAATGAACTACAGATGCACCAACTCTTTCAAACTCTAAATACAAACTCTAAAATAAACTCACTAATTTTTAAAGGAAAGTAAAAGGTGGCCCTAATATGATCTCTGTAATTCTCTCTCTAGGTTGGACTCTAGATAGGGGGGCTAGATTTGGGCGTTTTTCTCTGAAGGAATACCCTCCTATTTATAGGCTTCAAGGGTTGCCTCAAGGCACCTCTTTAAAATGTGTCTACATTCAATGAATCTTCTAGAAGGTGTGTCTGGCGCCTAGGCGCCAAAATCTAACACCTAGGCACCGGACACCGCGTCCAGTTCTTCGCACCTCTTCACTTTGGATCGCACCTCTTCGCGATTAAAACCATTTTGGAGATTCCAAATATATTGTATCACATGTCCTATAAACCAGGAACAACTGCCAGTCTTCTAGAAGGTCCAATAACCATTCACACCGTCCAAATAACTGGCCAAAGGTCGTCAAAAACTTAATAGTTTTTTGTATCGAGCTGGCGCTTAGGCGCCAGGCCAGTAATTTCGACAATTTTGCATTTGGCTCTATTTTTGCTCCTTTTTGCTCCCTTTTTGCTCCCTTTTCATATTTTTCTCCTTCTTGAACATTTTTGTATCACCTACATCCAAAAACACAAAAATACCTTTCATTAAAGCACAATATCCTTAAAATTTAATAAAAATCAAGGCATAAAAATAGGTATTTTTTTCTTGGATCAAAATCCCCCAAACTTAAACATTATTTGTCCTTAAGCAACCCTTTTTACTATATAAAATGTATAACATTTGGAATAAAAAGGTAAATATTTAAGACTCCCTATGATTTTTGATTTTATAAAGGCTTTAGTAAATCATTAACCAAATTTCTCTAACTAAGTTTGATTTTAAGAACTTAAAGAATATTCTAACTACCAAATCATAAGACTTCAAAAATTTTTCATTCACTTCGAAAATAATTGTAGTTTATTATATTAAGATCACATAAATTATTCACATGAAAATTATCTTCATGAAATTCTTTCCTAATAAAAATACATGCATAAAAATTAAGTAATATATGTAATCAGTTTTCTTTTTATAAGTTAATTCAAGTGAAGCCAATTTTTTATTAGGCATTTCCTCAAGCTTCTCCTCTCTATTTCTTTTTTCTATCCTTTTTTTTAAAGAGAGAATTACTGTATTTGGATAGCCTGTTAATGGTTTTGAACTTCACTATCCGTAACTTATATTTTCAAACTTATACATTTTCACTTAATTATTATAACATAAATAGATTTAAAAAAGAATTTCAATCTATTCTTTTTCAAGTTACAATTTTTGATTTCTTAATACTTCTAAAATTCAATTATTTCTACTATGAATATAAAATTTTCTTAATCTTATTCTTCTTTAAGTTGAATAATTCTATTCTTAAATCAATCAAAGTTATTAAAATTTTTGATTAAGTCCACTAAATTATTTTTAATTTCAAAAATTTAAGTGATCTTAAATAGATTCTTCATTCCTCATGTTATGTTAAAAATTTTTATTTTAAGAAAATATTAGTTCTTAAAGGACAAATAAAATTTAAATTTGAATGTATTTTAACTTTCCTCCAAACTTAAGTTTTGGTCTATCATGAAAATTTTTTTTAAAGTATGAGAGAAAGAAAAACATAATTTTAAGAAGGAATTTTTATAAGTATGTAAAAAAAAATTCTAGAAAGAAAAATTTACTTCTACACATTCTTTTATGAATAATACTGAAATAATGAAGTAGGTATAAAAGTAAGCAGCCTCATTAGTAATTAAATTAAATGACTATACTACTTATAATAACATAAATATAACAACAATACTAACTACTAAACAGTAGGCTGAAATAGAAATAACCATAAATTTATCCAAATTTCAATCTTAAACACAATACATTAAAAATACTCTAACAGCAGTCTCAACACCAAACAATCCACACAAAGTACATAAACAAATCTAAACTAGAAAACAACAAACAACAATCAATAGTAGCAAACAAACTAAACTAACAACAGACTTAGCATAACTCAGAGGTAAATCAGGCCACTAATCACTGTCTGTAGCCTCATCATCGTCATCATCACCAAAAGAAAACTCAACATCCTTAGGATCAACATATGGTGAGAAACTGGGAAAGGTAGGAAGCCGAACATCATGCTCTCCCTTCGGGAATCTAACGAGAGCTTCATCATACTCATCATTGTAACTACTCTTCCTACGGGTATACTCGGATAAATGATCGATTTTCTTATCAATAGAATCAACTCTGCGGTGAGTTTGAAATAACTCATCTTCTTCGCTCTATAAGCCGATCATGCATCAATTCCTAAAAACTAGATGGTGGCTCAGCAGTAGAAGTAGAAGGTCTGGAAGTGGAAGGTCTACCTGAAGTGTGTGCAAAAGTAGAAGGGGCTGTAGATCTCTTCCCACAAAGACGATCAAAGATACTAACACTCTTCTGCTCAATTGGCTTGGTAGACTTCAGCTTCTCCTCAGAAATATTAGCAGTGACTCCATTACTAATACATAAAGAATAGATCAAAGATGGGAATCCCAGTCCCGCAGAAGTGCTAGATCTAGCAGTAGCTCCACAGAATCATAAATAATACTGCCGACATCTATCAGCTTCCTCTCTTGAATGCAATAGTTCAGAATAGCTCTTTCTCTGGTAACTTCTCTCAGGTGGTTGGAAGGTAGAAGTCTAGAAAAAATAAAATAATGCCAAGCCTTTGAAACACCATTTAGCTTAGAAGATTTGAAGTTTACCCATTTTTCATTCTGGATCTTCCAGGCTCCAGGTGCCGTCGATCAAATAAGCAATAATCATCTCGAGATCTCCCTCGAATGGAGATAATCCAGAATAGTGGCACTCGATGGTAGGTGGCAGTCCATAAAACACATTGATCCTCTCCGGAGTAAATCCTACTCCAACACCTCTAATGAAGACTTCGTAGTCTTCCGCATCTAAAAAGTTAGCATAAAATTCATGAACAACTGGAATAACAATAATAACAGTGAAATAACAGAATCGTTGCCAATTGTGCGCAACGATTGTGTTCTCGATCATTTCACCCAGATCTTAAAAGCTTCGCTCCGAGATAAACTTTCTCAAAGTCGCAAATTCGTGATATCGAAAATGCACTGCCGCAGTCGCGAACTTGCTACTGTCAAAATTTTCTCGTCCCTTCCCTCGCTTAGATTTCGGTGCCATCTAAACATGAAAGAAAACAAGAACAAATTTATGAATCAAATATTTAAACTCTTTTTAAGTTTAAGAAACTTAAAATAAGTTTAAAAATCCAAATAGATTACCTAAAAATCAAATTTTTTCTAAAAATTTTGGTATTTAGCAAAACATAGGAAAAACTATGGTGAAAATCGAAAATAAATGGATTAGAGTGTAGATCTAACCTCGAGACGAAGAAATCAAGTGATTTCACAACCAAATAGTTGATGTTTTGACCTCAAAATGGATCTAAGAGGTGTATTTTCATGAAAATGGGGAAGGAGGTGAAGCTTAGGCGTCATCCATGGCTAATGGGGTTTATATGTTAAGTTTTGTTTAAGCAGGCCGAACCGGCACTCAGGCGCCGAATTCTAGCGCCTAGGCGCCATACTCGCCTTTCACAAAAATCACTCTAAAAATTTTATTTTCCACCAAAATTCATAAATTCAACTTCCAATTACTCATATTAGAGTAGGGCTTCAGTTTCTAACTTCCAAAACATTTTCCAAAAATTTTAAAAATTAAAAATTAAATCTACAAATCAAACACAAGGTTTAAATCAAACTCCTCTAATTTCCATTTATAATATTTAATATTAGCTTAATACACTTCAGATAAGTATAATATAATGATTCAAGTCCTAACACATAATAAAACAATACAATTTGAAAACAAATACAAAACGCATTAAACATGAAAATAAATACACAAACAAACACAATCGATTCACTAAATCGATACAACGACTCACTAGATAAATCACGATCTCACCAAATCACTATGTAATTTCCATTATCTTGGCAAGGAAAACTATTCAGCCCACTTGGGAAGAAGACTAATGCTCTTGGAAAATCCATAGCCATTTTCTAGTCGATCCAATTATTCTTCGCATACATCTCCACTTGAGCATCTTGATAAGTCGTTAGATGATCAAATTGAAGTTTCGCCTGCCATTCCAGATGTTCAATTTGATGATACATCTCATGAAGACGATCTCCAATGCTTTTGAAATCCGCTTCAAATTTATCAAGACGACTAGAAATTTTCTCCAAACTTACAGCGATGAAACCATTGAAGTCGGGTTAAGGATCTTTTGGACCTTTGTCTCTAGCCTCTTCTCCAAGATTTCTCCTCTCCATTTCTTCAAAAATCCACTCTAATCTCTCAAGAATGAAGTATATGGGTCGAAATAATTATTGCATAGGGATTGGGGATGAAGATGGGTTAATTTAAAGGTGAAAATCGTGTGAAAAACTGAAAATTTTCGGTTTTTACATAACCCAGTAACCGTGGCGCTTAGGAGCCAAATCTGGCGCCTAGGCGCCGGACCCATCGACGCACAGCTTATTCTGGTGCTTAGGCGCCGAATTCTGGCTCCTAGGCGCCGGAACCATGTTCGACTCCGTTTTGCCTAACGTCAAGTTTCAAAGTTTCGTTCTCCAAAAATAGCTAAATTATAATGGTAAGATCAGAACAATCTCAATAACACAATTATACATAATTTTAATGAAGGTTAACTTGATCTCCTTTTTACTCACATATGAAATGGAGTGATCCAAAGTACAAACTTTTATATACTTCAATATAATTTTTAATTTTTTGAAGTTATTTAAAATTAGTCAAGATCGAGGCATAACCATACATTAAAAATGTAAAAACACACAAAAAATAAAATCTATGGGTTGCCTCCCATTAAGCGCTTGGTTTAACGTCGTCAGCTCGACCTAAGTAATTATTTAATCAGATTGACTTAATTCATAAGCCTCTTTATAAATCTTTTTAATGTCTCCCAAATAAGGCTTTAATCTTAATCCATTAACTTTAAAAATTTTTCCCGTTTTGGGGTCTTTAATATCCACAGCTCCATAATGGTATACTTTTTCAATTATATATGGTCCTATACATTTGATCTCAATTTTCCGGGAAAAAGTCTTAAACGAGTATTAAATAGTAATACTTCTTGTCCAGGCTCAAATATTTTTCCTGAAATCTTTTTATCATGTAATACCTTAATTTTCTCGTTATAAATTTTTGCATTATCATATGATTCATTTCTTATTTTATCTATCTCATTTAATTGCAATAATCATTTTTCTCCTGCAGTATTCAAATATGAATTAAACTCCTTTATCGTCCAATAAGTTTTATGTTCAAGTTCAATAGGTAAGTGACAATGTTTTCCAAAAACTAACCGGTAAGGTGACATTCCGATTGGTGTCTTATAAGCTGTTCTATAAGCCCATAATGCAAAATCAAGTTTATCAACCCAATCAGTTCTTTTAGGATTAACAGACTTGTCTAAAATTCTTTTAATTTCTCTATTTGATACTTCAGCCATTCCACTTATTTGTGGGTGATATGCAGTTGCAATTTTATGTTTGATTCGAAATTTTTGCAGTAATGATTGAATTCTTATATTTCTAAAATGACTTCCACCATCTGTGATAATTACCTTAGGCATTCCAAATCTTGAAAAAATCATCTTCTTTAAAAATTTAGATACACTTTTGGAGTCACAGTTAGGCAAAGCTACATCTTCAATCCACTTTGAAACGTAATCAACTGCTAATAAAATATATATTTTTTCCAGATGATGGTACAAATGGTCCCATAAAGTCTAAACCCCATATATCAAAAATTTCAACTTCCAATATATAGTTTAAAGGTATTTCATCTTTCTTGGATATATTTCCCATTCTTTGACATCGATCACATGTTTTAACATAATGTCTCACATCTCTGAATAAAGTAGGCCAATAAAATCCTGAATTTAAAATTTTAAATGCAGTTTTATCTACTCCAAAGTGTCCTCCAAAATCAGAATCGTGACATTTTTGAATAATAGCAAAAGTTTCTTCATAAGGTACGCATCTTCAAATTATAGAATCTCTTTCTAATTTAAATTAATGAGGATCTTCCTAAATATATTATTTAGCATCATTTTTAAATTTCTTAATAAATTTTTTATTCAATCCATAAGGTAGAATATTGCTAACTAAATAGTAAACTATATCCGCATACCAAGGTGTTTGGTATTCTTGAATAACATATAAATGTTCATCAGGAAATTTCTCATTTATGTTTTCTTCAGTAATAACATCATTCTTAATTCTAGATAAATGATCAGCAATTTTGTTGTCCGTTCCTTTTCTATCCACTATTTGAAAATCAAATTCTTGTAGAAGTAAAACCCATCTTATTAGTCTAGGTTTAGGATCCTTTTTGACATTAGATATTTAATAGCGGAATGATCAGTATGAACTATGCATTTAGTACCAAGAAGATAAGGTCTAAATTTATCAAAGGCATATACTATAGCTAGAAGCTCTTTCTCAGTAGTAGTGTAATTTCTTTGTGTTTCAGTGAGAGTTTTACTAGCATAATATATAACTTTGAAAATTTTCTCATATTTTTGTCCCGATACAGCTCTAATTGCAAAATCACTTGCTTCACACATTAATTCAAAACATTTATTCCAATTAGGTGCAACAATGATAGGTGCAGTTATTAATTTTTCTTTTAAAATATTAAAAGCATTAACACAATCTTTGTTAAATTCAAATTTAGCATCTTTTTCCAATAATTGATAAAGAGGTTTAGCAATTTCAGAAAAATCCTTTATATATCTTCTATAAAATCCAACATGACCTAGAAAACTTCTCACATCAGTAACAGTAATAGGTGGTTGTAATTAAGCAATAATTTTTACTTTTGCTTGATCTACTTCCATCCCTTTTTGTGAAATCTTGTGACCAAGTACGATGCCTTCTGTGACCATGAATTAACATTTTTCTTAGTTAAGAACTAAGTTTGTTTCTTCACATCTTTTTAGAATTTTGGAAATATTTTTCAAACAAGATTCAAAAGAAGTTCCAAAAACTGAAAAATCGTCCATGAATATTTCAATTCCATTGTCAATTAAATCACAAAATATTGACATCATTCATCTTTGAAAAGTTGCAGGTGCATTACATAAACCAAAAGGCATTCTTCTAAAGGAAAATTTTCCATAAGGACTTGTAAATGTTGTTTTCTCTTGGTCCTCAAGAGCGACATGTAATTGATGTTAACCAGAATATCCATCCAGAAAATAGAAATATGAGTGTCCAGCTAATTTATCAAGCATTTTATCCAAGAAAGGTAAAGGAAAATGATCCTTTCTAGTGGCGTCATTTAATTTCTTATAATCAATGCAAATTCGCCATCCAGTAACTTGTCATGTAGGAATTAGTTCATTTTTATCATTGACAATGATAGTTACTCCTCCTTTCTTTGGAGCACAATGAATAAGACTTACCCATTGGCTATCCAAAATATGATAAATAATGCCAGCATCTAACCATTTAACAATTTCTTTTTTAACAACCTCTTTCATGATAGAATTTAATCTTCTTTACTGTTCAATAGTAGGTTTAAAATTTTATTCCATTAAAATTCTATGCATACAAATGGACGAGTTTATTCCTCTTATGTCAGCAATTGTTCAACCAAATGCTTTCTTATAATTCTTTAACACTCTTATCAATTTTTCTTCTTGATTTTTACTTAGCTCAGAAGAAATAATAACAGGTGAAGTTAATGAATTTCCCATAAATGTATACTTTAAATGTGAAGGTAACATTTTTGATTCTAGTTCAGGGGCTTTTTTAATTGAGGGTAAAAGTATATCATTTTGAGTTATGTCCAAAATTTCCCAATTATCTTTAATATAATGAGTTTCTTCTTCTTTTAGTTCTTCATCTTCATCGGTTAATAATTCAAAGTTTTCTTCAAAAATGACTTTACATTTTTCTTGATAATGTTTCTCAATTAAATAATCAATTATATCCATTCAATAACATTTTTCTTTGTCAGGGTACTTCATTGATTTAAGAACATTAAATTTAATCTCTTGATCATTAACTCTCATGGTTAATTCTCCTTTTTACACATCAATCATAGCTCGTCCGGTTGCTAGAAAAGGTCTCCCTAAAATAATAGGTATTTCTTTATCTTCTTCCATATCAAATACAATGAAATCTACAGGGAAGATAAATTTATCTACTTTAACAAGAACATCCTCTATAACTCCTTTAGGGTAAGTGATAGATCTATCGACTAATCGAAGGGTTACGGTGGTGGGAGTAATCTCTCCTAAATTCAACCTTCAAAAAATAGAAAATGACATGAGATTAATACTTGCTCCTAAATCGCATAAAGCTTTTCCACAAAAATTTTCTCCAATAGCACAAGGTATAGTAAAACTTCCACGATCTTTAAGTTTTTGAGGTAATTTCTTTTGAATTATTGCACTACATTCTTCACTTAATGCAACAGTTTCAAAAGTTTCAAATCTTTTTTTCTTACTTAAAATAAATTTCATAAATTTTGCATAAGTTGGCATCTGTTCCAAAGCTTCAACAAAAGGTATGTTTATAGTAAGTTTCTTAAAAATTTCAAAGAACTTAGAAAATTGATGATCAAGCTTCTGATGTTTAAGTCTTTGAGAAAAAGGTGGTGGAGGTTTTTCAACTTCCATATTAAGAGATCTTTGTTAGGAGAAGGAGTTTCTTTATATTTTTCAATCTCTTCAACCTCAATCTCATTTTCAATTTCATTCTGCATTCTTTCTTCTAATTCCTTTCCATTTCTAAGTTGTATAGCTTTAACATGTTCATGTTCTTTTCCAGTTTCTTTTGGATTGATTTCAACATTACTAGGAAGTGTTCCTGGGGATCTATAATTAATTAAATTAGCGATTTGTCCCATTTGATTCTCAATATTACAAAAAGCAATGTTTTTATTTTGTAATTGATTACTTAGTTGTAAAATTAATTCTTTTATAGATAACTTTTTCTGTTGATTGTTAAATTTAGGTGTTTTATAGTTTGAATTAACTTGATTATTCCAATTTCCAGTGGGATGAGATTGATTATTACCCCATTGTTGTGAATTATTCCAGTTAAAATTAGGATGATTTTTCCATCCAGGATTATAATAATTTGAATAAGGATTATTTTTATTAGCAATAGCTTGTAAAGTTTCAATAGTTTGAGAATCTTCAATATTAGCAGAGTTATTATGTGATATATTAATAGCAAAACAATCTAATTTCTTAGACATTGCTGCTACTTGTGAAGCTAAAATAGAAAAGGCTTCATTATCATGAATACTTGTCATTCTTTTAGGATTAATCCTTTCAGAAGGCCATTGAAAATTATTGTTAGCCATTTAGTCAATTAAAGTGTAAGCTTCTTCAAGTGATTTAAACATTAAAGAACCTCCAGCAGTAGCATCAATAATTGATTTTAAAGATCCAATTAATCCATTATAAAATGTTTGAATAATTAACCAATCAGGTAAAGCATGATGAGGACATTTTCTTAATAGTTCTTTAAATCTTTCCCAAGTTTCATAAATTGTCTCCCCGTCAAATTGACTAAATGAAGTAATATCATTTCTTAATTTAGCAGTTTTAGAATGAGGAAAATATTTAGCAAGGAATTTTTGTGCCATTTCAGCCCATGTTTTAATAGAACCTGTCGCTAATGAGTTCAGCCACATCTTTGCTTTAGCTCTTCAAGAAAAAGGAAAGAGTATAAGCCTAACACCAACATCAGAAACATTGTTATATTTAAAGGTAGCACAAAGTTCTAAAAACTAGCAAGGTGTAAATTTGGATCTTCATTTGGTGTTCCACTAAATTGATTGTTTTGAACCATTTGAATAATAGACGGTTTAAGCGCAAAAGAATTAGCATCTACAGTGGGTATTTGAATACTACTATGAAGTTCATCAACTGTAGGGTTAGCATAATCCCTTAATGGTTTATAAACATTTTGATCATTAATTTCAATTGGATTTTGTAAATTGTTATGTAAATTAGTCATTTCTTAAAATTTTTGAATTTGTTTTTCGTTTTTAATTCTTCTAACAGTTCTTTGTAATTCAGAATCTAAAGTTAATAATCCTTCAAATCCAGAACTACACATAAAAAGTCAATTATTAAGAATTAAAATAAATATTATTACTATGTATATGTTTTTTTATTTTTTTAAAATAAAGAAAAATGAATAAAACAGAAATACTTAAAATATAAAAGTTTGCCTCTGCTCTCCCCATGCAATGGTGCCAAAAACTTGACCCAATATAAATATATGCGTACTAAAATCTTCTTTCCCGGCAACAACGCCAAAAACTTGACCCGAAGTCCTCTGAAGATCAACATACTAATCAATGCTTTCAAAAATATATGTTATAAATAATAATAGCGGCTATTGTATATAAATATAATTTTATGGAAAATATTTTACACACTAGGGGTACTACGCAAGTATACGTATCGTATCAAGTAATATAGGGCTTTGAAACAAAGACCCCAGGTATCGTTCCCACGAGGAGAGAGTTATAGATCTTTAAATATTTTTATTTTAAAGTATTTCTTTTATAATTAAAAATAAAATATCTTTAATTTACTAGATGGAATAATAAAGCAGAAATAAAATAATTGATGTAAATAACAATAAGAAAGCAACGTTCTCCCTTTCAATTAATCTAAGATTTTCTAAGAGAATGATAATATTCGTGGAGAATTTAAATTTATGGTATTGTGCCAAATAGAAGCATTCATATTCTTTACCCTTTGATCTAGGTGTAAAGAACATTGGCTAGCCTATAGATCAGTTCCGGTTGTATTGTTAGTAGAATGGGTTAATCTAGGCTCACACTAGTAGATGTCCAAGGGTAGCTATGGTCAGCCCTACTAGTGACCCTTTCCTTTTCTATAAAATAAATCATAAGATTTTAGTCTATGACTCTAATAACTTATCAATTCTACGCCCAATATATAACATCTTCCTATTTATTTGCACTTCACCTTGAATAACCCGCACAAGGCCTTCGACTACCCAAGGATTCATGTGATATCTACAAGTTAAGAATTCATCTCCTTCTAGGTCTCAAAACTCTACAACAAGTTTTAACAATTTAAATGGCCAATTTAAATAGTAAATTAAGAACCGGTATTAATATCATCACAATGTTTTGAAAATATATGATTTTTAATTCTCCGACGAATTTTGTATTATCTTATTTATCTTTTCGTAATTGAAAGGAAAAAGTAAAGTAACTACTCAGAACACATTGAAATTAAATAACAAAAGATAATAAATAAACTTTGAATCAAAATAAAAATACTTATCTTAGATGTTTCTCCTACTGAACTTCTGATTCCCACTAACTCCACAATGTAATGAACTACAAATGCACCAACTCTTTCAAACTCTAAATACAAACTCTAAAATAAACTCACTAATTTTTGAAGGAAAGTAAAAAGGTGGCCCTAATATGATCTCTCTAATTCTCTCTCTAGGTTGGACTCTAGATAGGGGGGCTAGATGGGGCGTTTTTCTCTGAAGGAATACCCTCTTATTTATAGGCTTCAAGGGTTGCCTCAAGGCACCTCTTCAAAATGTGTCCACATTCAATGAGTCTTCTAGAAGGTGTGTATGGCGCCTAGGCGCCGGACACCGCGTCCAGTTCTTCGCACCTCTTCACTTTGGATCGCACCTCTTCGCGATTAAAACCATTTTGAAGCATCCAAATACATTGTATCACATGTCCTATAAACCAGAAACAACTGCCAGTCTTCTAGAGGGTCCAATAACCGCTCACACCGTTAAAATAACTGCCCAAAAGTTGTCAAAAACTTAACAGTTTTTTATATCGAGCTGGCGCTTAGGCGCCGGACTCTGGATCTAAGTATGGGTCTATTTTTCGACAATTTTGGCTCTATTTTTGCATTTTGACTTTATTTTTGCTCCTTTTTGCTCCCTTTTTACTCCTTTTTCATATTTTTCTCCTTCTTGAACATTTTTGTATCACCTATATCCAAAAACACAAAAATACCTTTCATTAAAGCATAATATCCTTAAAATTTAATAAAAATGAAGGCATAAAAATATATTTTTTTTTCTTGGATCAAACTCCAAAAAACCGCCCCTAGACGCAGAAACTATGCAAGGAACGAAGAGGAAGATCCAAATTCTTGTCCAAATGGATTCCAGCTCGATGGAAACTTCAAGATTTCAAGTTTTTAACTGTAGAATGTTCATCAGGTTTGAGGCGCAACGTCTATTCAACAAAAAATATCTCGAAAATGAGATTGACTAAGAAATGATGCTTTATAAATTGAGGTACGAATTCTCCTACGACTAGAATTGATGAAATTATTATTCTCAGACGTTGGGAAGTATTGTGTTATACTACTACCACTATAGTTATCCCGGTTGTGATGGAGTTTTATGCAAATCTTCATGGAATCATCCAAGGATCAGTCTTTGTGCAAGGTAGGTTTGTCACTTTTACTTCTACAAAGATTAATGTTTTATAAATGATTAAGAATGTGTCAATCTGCCACTATTCAAATTTTGCCCCGACGAAGGACAATATGAATGATATATACAGATATCTGACGAATGAAAGTGATGAATGAGAGATATGAGATAGCAATTATGTAAGTTTCTCGACCACGCTGTTAAATTCTACGTCGAAACACTTACATTATTTCATATGTGTAAAATTGCTCCCAACTATGAAAATCAGAAAAGTAACTAAGGAGTGTGATATTCTGAACTATCGTATTCAAATGGGGATGTCTATTGATGTTGGTTCGGATTGATCGTTCGTAGATCTAAGTATGGGCTTGGAAATCCTTCCACCATATTTCTCCTCTACAGTCAATCAAAAGTGCCATATGAGAACTGGGAAAGAGTACTTCTACCTTGGAAGCCTATAGGCCCAGTAGATGCATATAGTAACCACGTAGTTGGTGATATGAATGACATTAGCATTATGTAAGATCAACCACCTCAGAGGTCAACACCTATTCCTCCTTACTTTCTTGAAAGTTCATAGATTATCTTGATGAAAATTAAGAAATTGGAGAAGGAAGTACAACACCCGATGAATGCAATCAACAATCTATCTGATTTCTTTGATCATCTGGATTGGAGAATGAAGGAGCACTTTGATCATTCTAGATATCTTGAAGGAAGTTTAACACAATTGATGAAAAGGAAAGGTTGGATTGAAGAGGATTCTACTGAAGAATATCCTTTTCATCCATTCTACAATCATTTTGTTCATGCTCAATCAATTGGAGATCTTAGAATTGATGATAGTTTTGAGGAAAAATGAAAACTTGATTATTGTATTTTTGTGTTTGTGTATTTGATTGCTTTGCTTTGCTTTGTTTGAATGTTATATTTGGCCATGCTTTCTTGTTTAGTTTTCAGCGTTATAGTGATGTGGTTGTGTGCAACGCTGAATTTAAGATTATATGGCTTGATGATGCGTAATGTTTAGTGTTATATGTATGTATCCAAAACTTGGATTTTATATATCAAAGTGATGTTTTGTGTTGTTTGTGTTAAAAATACCAGTTGCCATGGCTTTAGGATGTTATTCAATGCTTAATTAGACTAATTATATGTCGGAGCGGGCTTGAAAAGATCAAAATTGTAAAAGAAAGTTGGAAGCCCAGTTTTTGAACTAGCATCGAACAGTGCTGTCACTAGACAAAAGTCAGAGAGTTTGGTCATTAGAGCAGAATAATGTGCCGAACTGCGCTGCCACTAGCGCTAGACTGGGAAAAAGGCCTAAAATTGTAAATTTTCGTGATTTAACCCAGGGAACCGCCATTTTTGCCCAAACCATCATCTTATACCTCCAGCCAAGGCCTATTTTTGCACCTAAGGCTCATTAGCATTTGGATTTGAAGCGATTTCGTGGCTAAAAAATTTTGGATTTTATCTTCTCTTGGTAAGAGCTACACTTTAACCTAAAATTTTTTGATTTTGATTGTGGAAATCTCCTGCATTAGTAAGATTTAAAATTTTGATGTTTTTAGAGAAACTTTGTAGATTTTTCATGGATTTTGGTTTCTTATCTTTTTAAATTTACCTTGGTGTTTACATTGCAATTTTAAAATTGATTTGGATAAATTTAGTATTTTTAAACAAATGGGTCCAAGAATTTCATAGAGGAAAAAGAAATTTGAGTATGATGAAAACAAATTTGTGAATTTCAAGGCTTATTACCACTTTAGTACATTTCTCAGCAATAAGAAATGTATTCAAGAGAGAGCCTTTGAAAATCCTAGAGGTATGCTGGAAGAACTTATTGCAAATCATCAATGGGAGATTTTCTGTTATTTCACTGCTAAAGCGTTGCTTGGTATTATTAGAGAGTTTTATGAAAATCTGTATTATTCTGAGGTGAATACATTCTGGTTAGAGGCCAAATGATTGAATTCACCCCTGCTCTCATAAATGCATTTTATCAGTTAAGAGCACCTTTTTCTTGTGAATATGAAATTTTTTCTATTATGAATGATGAATTAGATATGATTGTAAATTTTTAACTGATGGAAAAGGGGAGTGGAAGGTTAAACAAAGGCTAAAAGTTAACTTCCCCCTTTCTACTTTGAATCCTATGTCGAAAGCCTGACACTATTTCATTTCTACAAGACTTTTGCTACCAACGATCACAGTGAGGTTACTGTTGATAGAGCTGTTTTGAGTTGTTGTATTCAGAACATGAAGTTTATAAATATTGGGGCTATTATTCATAAAAGTACTTTGACAAGTTCAAAAGGAGAGACTACAGGAGGAATAGGACACCCCAGCCTACTCCATGCCTTGTGTATTCAGTCAGGAGTAGCAGTTGAAGATAATGATGAGGTGATATATCCCCTGAAGCCCATTAGTAAACGAAATCTGAAAACATATGAAGCCCATGTAAGTTGGAAGTGGAGTAAGAAAGCTGATGAGCCTTCTTTTAGTCATGATAGACCATCTACATCTAGGGAGCCTACTCTGCATGATGTTATGGATCAGGTGGAAAGGTTGAACACCAGAGTAGAGGAACTAGAAGTAAGGAACAAGATAAATGATGATTATCAAGTGCGGTGGAGAGAATATGAGATAGCTTATCATGATGCACAGATGAGATTTTTCAGAGGAGGCACTAACACTGTATTTTCTACTTACCCTGAGTATACTCCATACCAGCCTGAAGAACCTGATGATGGTGGAGCTCCTGCAGATGATGATTGGTAGTTTATTTATTTTTATTTTCATTTTATATTGTATTTGTTGATGTATTTGTGATGTACCTGAGACTCTTTCTGATTAATATCTGTGTTGTAATATGTATTTGGTTGTACTTGTAGTAGAATTTATGTTGATTTCTGATGTATGTGATGTTATAGTAGAGTTTTCATTGTGGTTTTGTAGTTTAATTTGTGATTGTAACAGTTGGATGTTAATGTTGTGTGCATAGTTTATGTTTCATGTTTTTAAACTTCTTCTCATATAAATTTCTAACCCATATTTGTGTATAGAAATGCTTCAAATTATTTCAGGCCTACTGTTCTGCTTTATGAAGAAAACCTGCTTAAACTCAAATGTATGAATAACCCAACATATTGAGGTATGAGTTATATATTTATACCTTTCTTTCTTCCCATGTTAAATTGTATTAATATTCAAAAATCTTAGTTGAGGGAGGGAAATAATTAACTATTAATTGTTCTCATTTAAAATATTTTCAAAATTATTAACATGATTTCTTGTAATAGAATTCAATTTCAGATAACTGTATTTTGATTTTATTTAAGTATTTTGTAAAGTTGACTGAAAGTATTTGGTAATGAAAAGTAATTTTGTAGGATAAGATATTTGGTATAAGAGAATAGGAATATAGTCAACTATTCAAAGTAAGAAAAACTATATGTTTGAAATATTAAAAATCTTAAAATTTTATGTGATAGGAAAGGATTGAGACTCTATGATGAATCATTAATAAGCTAAAGAAATGCCTATAAGGTAAAGGAATGTAGTAAGTTTCAAATTTAGGGTGAGAAGCGGTGAAGTTCAAAATCATTAAAGGCTATCCAAATACAGTAATCACTACAGAAAAGAAAAGAAAAGAGCAGAAAAGAAAAAAAAAAGGAAAAGAAAAGAGAAGTGTGGGGAAGCTTGAGGAGATGCCTAATCAAAAATTGGCTTCACTTGGATCTACCTAAAGGGAAATACTTAATTACTTTCCTGAACTTATAGGTATGGATTAGCATTTTTACTAGTAGTGTTCTCATAAACTTCTTTTAATGTAATCCTTTTAAGTGCCTTAATAGGACAATCTACAGTCTTTTTTGAAATGAATAGAAGGCTAGAACTCTTAGACTAGACTACTAGATAATCTTACATCTACAGAATTTACATGATTTATTCAAAGATCTTTTTGAAAATTTTACTATTATATTTATCTAAATCAAAATTATGGTATTCTAGAAAGAAAGTTAATTACAGTGGATCATTATTTTATGTATTATCTAAAATTACTTGAGGACAAGTAATAGTTAAGTTTGGGAGATCTTGATCTACTGAAAATTTGATAGTTTTTTATTATCCATTTCATACCTATTTTTAATGATATTGCACTTTAAAGTAAGATATTTTTCATGATTTCATATAGGCATAATGATTTTAGGCCTTTGGAGCAAAATGAAGAGAAAAGGAGCAAATTTGGAGCAAAAAAGGGATAAAAGTGCATTTTATTGAACTAGTGTTGAACGACGCTGTCACCAGTGCCTAACCGCGACATTTTACAGAGAGTTGCAACTATTTTGGTGGAATAATGTGTCAAACGGTGCTCTAACCAACGCTGGACCGCGTCCAATCCCGATTTTAAACAAGATTTAATGTATTTGGATGGATTTTAAAGGGTTGTTTTAGGAAACTCTTGGGAATTCAATTTTGGCCGAATTTAAACACTTTTGGAGCCAAGTTTCGAGAGGGGGGAGAAGAAAAGAGAAAATTTTAGAGTTTAGAGAGAGTTTCTTTTCATTTTGTGTAGGAAATTTGGTTTTGTGTTTTCTCTTGTAAGGAGTGTGAGAGGAGAGGGAAAGTGAGAGATTTTTTCTTCCTTATCTAAAGAGACAATTGTGTGTGGTTGTGAAGAAAGAAGAGGAGTCAAAGGAATTCCTTGAGATTCGCTTGGGGAAGAATTTAAGATAAGTTGTCTTTACTTTACTCTGCTTGTATGACATTGTTTTTATATATAAAATCCATATTTTGTCATCTTTTCCTCATGAGTCTTGAGTAGATTTCTTTGTCTTTCTCCTTTTCATGTGATGTGTTGATGTTGTGATAGGGAAATGATGTGCTGATTTATTATGGAGAATTTGTGATGACCTTTTTACTTCAAACTTCGTTTACTTTTTGATTTGGCCAATTGAATTGTTAAATCTTGTTGGGAAACATATTTTTCGAAAGGATTACGTGTTCCACAACAAAAGTGAATGTCACATTCAATGTCCATGAATAAGAGACATATTTCATGGGGATTGTGTTCAAATAAATAGGGAAATATACTTTGATGGACGTAAAATTTGAGATTTCAGAGTGACAGACTAAAATCCTCAATTGGTTCCTAATGTTTGGAAACTGAAGTTAGAGTTAGCCTTTAGGTGAAGGGAAGTGGGAGCTAGTATCCTCCCAGCCTAACCACCGATTTGGGGACTAAACTTAGGATTAGCCAATGTTCTTTATACGTTGAAATATGGGTAAAGAATAAGAATGCTTGGCACAAAATATTTACATCACTGATCTATGTCACAATAATCATCACATTATGATTGGAAAGGAGGAAGACTCTTTCTTGCAATTGAACTTTGTTATAAATTTAGTCTTGTGTTAGTTTAACTTGCTAGAGTTCAGAACATATTTTGATAGAAATAGTAACTACAACTGTTTGTCTTTATTTAATAATTAAACTTACTTGCAATTGTCTTTGTGATTCGATAAGTGATTTCTGTGTTACGCCATAAAATTGAAGACTCCCTGTGGGATCGATATTCCAGGACTCCACTAGAGTCCTGTATTACTTGAGTGATACGTATACTTGCATTTTATTGTGTGACTCATTATGAAACTAAATCAATATGTATATCTAAATCTGAGTTCATAAATTTTGGCAAATTAAAAAATTCACACCAATACTAAGTATACATAACGTTTCAAGTAATAAAGAATTTTCTTTAAAAATTCTAGTATCAATCTCACAGAGAAAGTGCAACATTTAATATTTAACTTGCCAAATACCCTATTCAAATTGTGGATAAATATAATAGGATAACAATGTCAATATTTTGCAATGATTAAAAATAAATTTAGGTAAAAATTAACAACTAAATTTGAAAGTTTGATAAAATGCAAATGACTACTAAAGTTTAAATGTGACATTGAATTTTATAAAAAGATCTTTCCCCTTGCAAAGAGATGCTATTCAATGTAATATTTGAATGATTTAAAGTGTAAAATAATGGAATGTGATAAATAAGGGCCTTCATATTTTTTATCCTCTCTAGGTGCTAGCAAAGAACATTGGCTTATCTCATGTTTATCTCTAGCTTGTTAAGTAGTGCTGAGTAGATTCTTGCCTCTCACCTCTAGATTACCCACTATGTCCTCTCTAAAGGACCTACTAGGGACCCTTACGATTCAAACTTTAAACCGAATTGATAAAAAAATCTAGTCTTTGACCCTAGAAATATCAATTCTAAGCCCATCAAAACTTATCTCCCTATCTATTTGAACTGCACCTCGGGTAATCGTAACGGCTCTTTCCAAAGCGATGTGTAGTATTTACAAGTTAGTTGAAATTATAGCCTTCCTGGGTCCTTATGTTTCTCAATGGATTTTAACCTCACAAGTGCCTAACACTCAAAATACCTTCCTTTAAAGTGTAATATCATAAAAAATGTAGAATTTTTTACATCCATTTTTCCCTGAAAAATGTTTATGTTGTCTGAAAAGTTCCCTTATCTAATATGAAAGATTATATAGGGTTTATATTATTCTTGATTTTTAAAGTTTCCTATAAGGGCATGCCTCTATAGTTAGTTACATCTTAGGCAACTGAAGTCACTTAAGAAAAATCTCAATTTAGATCAAAGATATTGACTTCATGAATTTAAAGTTTTAGGATTTCAAGGTCAGAGATAGGAAATTCAAATGAGAAAGGATCGAATTGGAACAGTTATTGTATAATCCAAAGGAAGAAAGATAGGGGCCTTCACTGATCCTGAGGAGAACTCGACCACTTCCCAAACTATCCTATGGTTGGCTTCAATATCAAAGATATATTATTTAATGTTTCATTCTGCCAATTTTATTATGTAGGGCTTACATTTGTATGGTACCAATCATACAAATAGCTTGGAAGATAGAAGGAATTACATTGTACCGAACAACGACCTCAAAATCCTAAGGCGAGTTAGGGCTTATATTACACAACATGGTTGTTCTAAGGTGTTGACCTCACTATTGGTTGAGGTCTACTCTTTAGAATAGCCTAGGATCTAGCCATAGGACTCTCTTGGTAACATTCTTAGAAGACTAGTCTTAGAACCCTCCCTTAGAAATTAAAACACTTCTTTGCTTCACTGGGAGTTTTCATATGCTTAAGGCCTAACCTCCAGCTTTTGGGAGGAAGAGACTAAGCGTAAGGAAGCCCAGGGGAAGTCTCTTATATGTGGTCACACCTTTGGATTTTCCCTGAGAGGTTTGGAGCTTACACAATACACACACTTCACACTCACAACCCTAAACAAAGCACATCCCATCCTGAGCCCCTGACTCTTCGGAGACTCATGTGTGTAAATTTTCAAACCTCTTAGCCCCAAGCTAAGGTTTAATTAGTACCAACACGTAGAGGACCAAATGAGGGTTACCCTTGGTCCATGGCTCAAACTAAACAATTTCATATTACTCACCTCTAACCAACATCTATTTTTCCAAATTTCAATTTTTGACATCACTACCGTCAAATCTACCCAAAATACCCCTCAACCTCAATTTTACTCAAAATTACCCAAATTACCCACTTTTCTCCAAAAATAATTTCAAAATGTTTCCCACCACTCAAATTGACCAAAATTACCCAAACTTACCAAAATATCCAAAATAGCTCCGAAATTTGCAAAATTACCAAAATACCCATCCTAACCCAAAAATCCAAAAAATCCAAAAAATTCTCGAAACCTTCCAAATATTCCCAATTTCATTTCTCTCAACTATCACAAGACCCACTTTGACCAATTTAGCCCAAAGTAACCAAAAGCCCCAATTTGACCCATTTAACCCAAAAAAATCCAAATTAAACCAATGTCCACCCAATTAACCCTAATCTTTCCCAATTTCAATTCCAAACTATAGTTCAATATCTCTAACCTCAATCTAAACCAAATCCAAGCTCAATTGGACCTACATTCAAGCCCAATTTGAGCCAAAAACCAAAATCTCCAAAATTGGCCAGGTGACCCAATCTCTCGAAATCAAACCCAATGTCAACCAATTATTCCCCAATCAATATTGAAAACACTTCATAAAACTCTCCTAAGTTCAATTAATCCACCATTTGCCCCTAATTTGAACCAATGCTCCACCCAAATCCATTTGAACAAAAAACCCCCAATTTTAACCCAAGTTGAACACATGACTAAATCTTACCAAATTGATAGCCCTAATCCCAAAATCGACACCCAATTTATGTTGAAACTCTTTATAACATCCCCCTTGGACCCATTGGAACCTTCAATTAGCCTTGAACCCAAACCTAGTCTAACCTAAACCAAAGCTAACCCAAGTTGTCCCAAATTGGCTAAAATCCCAAATTAAGCCAGATTGAACCTCTAAACCATTTCAAAATCACTCCAATCCACCATTCATGACAATTATATACCCAAATACGGCTCAATCATTTGAGCTTAATTCAAGCTCAAACCCAAGTTAGCCCAGTTTGAACCCAAAGTGGCCCAAATGAACCTGACACAAATTCATCAAATTAAACCAAATGTGACCAATCCAAGCTTTCTACAACCACCAAATGGACCGTAGGGACTGACCAAAATGCCCATAGCCCAACATAGGGGAGCCATGGACTAAAGGTCCCTTAAATTAGGGGATCTCCTCCTTTAAATGACTAAAATCAAAAGATATTTGCAATAATCCCTACACCATTTAAGTTCATGGCACTTGATGGTCTGGTTCACTTGACCACTGGCTCACCTGACCATTGACCACCTCCCCTAGCCTGGTCAGCCAGCTTAGTGGCCAAAAAATGCTAAAATCGAGAGACACCCCCTCACCAATTGATCCAAACTCACCTCCCATGCTAGCTAGCTTTGGTTGGCCATTGGAACTGATCTGCCCTCCACATAAGCAGCTGAATACACCTAAATGGAAGTACTGGCAGCCACTCCAGCCATAGCTATTTAAAATCACCACCCTTCACGACCAAAAGAGGGAATTCAATTTACTAGGAGAGACTTTGCCCAATTGCTTCCAAAGCTTCCCCTGACCTTCCTGAGTTCATCCCAACCAATTTCCCCCTTTGATTCCCTTGCCTGAGGGCAATTTCTCCACTGACATCTCAGCCGGAACCACGACAAACTCCACCACAGCCCCATAGTGTACTAAACTCTAATTAATTACAACCACATCTTCATAACATTGGAAGAAGAAGATCCCCCATCAAAGCCCCATCACAGAGAGCCTCTGCACCAAACTTTGATCAACACCTAAAATTGGCCTTAGTCGAGTTCAGGTCCAGATATTTCACCACAACACAATGCTCTATCTGGAAGTTCTTTGGGACTAATCGAGGTTGTCACAACCATCTGATTGAGGCATCCCCTCTCAAACAAAAGTTTTAAACTCATTCTTCATCTCAAGCTTTTTCTGATCTTATACATGTGTAGACCGTATTTATACTGTATAAACCATATGGATAGGTTTATCTAGGTCATATGAATCTCCAGGAACAAACCCCATGTGATTTGGTTGAGTCTAGGCAGAGATCTTAATGTTTTAAGGTGGACAGTATATGGGCTAGGTCAGTTGGGGACGATGACTTGAAGCCATCAGATCGCACATGTATTCGATGGACCGCTAAGATTGCATCAGGCAGAACACTGAGACATAAAGTACAGAGCTGAGTCAGATGGCAGCGTAGAATAGAAGCATGCCGCGTGGTCTTTCGGAGCTGCTGAGGTTGAGGTGGTGCCGCTTTGGATAAGTAGGAAAATAGGGAATTTCTAATTTAATTAAATCACTGGAACTTCAAAAATCCATAACTTGGTGTAGAAAAATCACAAAAATAAAGAAAAATACCTTAGTGCTCAGTGAACAGAGGAGAATAATATGGAAATAATTTGAAGTTATTTGATGAATATTTTATTTTTAATTAATTAAATACTATCTAAAGTATTTTAATTCTCCATGCGCTTATACATTTTACCATTACTTGACATTTTGGCATGTTGTTACCACTCTCTTAAAGGATCTTCCCTGATATTTCCAAAGTCAGAGGAGACCTCTAGACAGAGATCTCTATTTTTTAAGTTATTGTGTCTATTTTGGGTAAAATAATTATAATAATTAAAATAATAATTATAAAAATTCAATAAAATTATGGTAGGTTCCCCGTGACTAGAGGACCCTAAGAAGAATAAAAAGTTGGTTTAAATCATTAAGTACAACCCTAATGGTAATTAAGACCTAAAAATTAAATAAAAATAAATTGGAATAAATATAAATGAAAATAACTTGATTTTTGTTCTCCACTGTAGAGGAACCCCCTATAAAAATTTCAAGTCAAATGAAGTTAATCTAAGCACCAAAATTAATTTTTAAAGTTAAAACACATTTTTGGAAATTAAATAATTATAATAATTAAATTACATTTCAAAAATTTACCAAATTAATTTTGGGAGTTCTCTGAGGTCATAGGAGTCTTTCAAAAATAAAAGTGTAATTAAAATAAAATTTTCATTTTTGAGTATTATTTTAATATTTAAATAACTCAAAATTTACAAAAATCTTAAAATTATTAAAATGGTTGGAAATGTTGTAAATTGTCTCTGAAGCATTTAGAAATAATTGTGATATTTTTCCAAATTTTCTAAGATAAGATATTAATTTTAAAGGGTTAAAATCAATTTTTAAAGGCTAAAATGGAATTCCATAATTTTCGTTAAAATAATTCTAATAATTAAAAGAAGAATAAAATAAATATAAAATTTGGTTCTCTAGGTTTCCTAACCTCAGAGAGATTTAAGAAAAATACAAAACTTAATTTTTAATTTAAAAACTTTTTTATATTTAATTAATACTCTAAAAATAGAAATAATTTTAATAATAAATTAAAGCTCAATAAAATCATGAAATTTGGTCCAAGAGGTCCTCTAGTCTAGGGCTACCTCTAGTAAGAATTTCAAAGGATTAGGCTTTACCTTGGTCATGATATTGAATTTTCTTTAAAAAATCTAATTTTTACATGAAAATAATTATATAAATTAAATTAAATATTAAAAATTCACATTTTTCTCCTATGGTGTCTTAATTGACCTATAAGTAAGCAAGGATAAAATTCCAAAGCCATTTGAATTAAATTTAGTGAATTATAGTGTGATAAAGCCCTAGGGGCAAATTTATAATTTTAATAAAAAATTAGTCTTAATTAATATTTAGGACTAATTAAATGGAATGGGTAATTGATTATCTTAAATAACATGTTGAGAAGATTGTAACATCAAGGGATGAATGGAAGAAACCCACTTCAATTTTGTCACATCAAAAATAGATTAATAATTTCCTAATTATGTGAATTTGGAAGACTATCAAATGAATGATCCTAAAGATTAGGGGTTGATTTTAGAGGTCAATAATCCACTAATTCTCACCCCTATTTGATGTATGAATGATAATCCAATGTCTTGATAAAAACTAAACTCACATAAAATTAATTACAACTTCTTCACTAAACCTTAAGGGCTTGGTAGTGAGCTAGGCCTAATAAAACTTTGTTAAAGGAAGTTTAGAAAAACAAACATAATCAAGCTTCAAACACTTGGATACACTACAAGCCGGATACACCTAAAATATATAGTATTTTATGCACATTTTTATACTTATTTTTGATGATATTGCACTTTAATGGAAGGTATTTTTGTGTTTTTCTTGTAGGTATGATTAAAATGATTGATTATGATGAAAAGGAGCAAAAGAGGATCAAATTTGGAGCAAAATTGGGCTATATGAAAATTTGACCTTTGGCGGCTAAGCACCGTATGGTTGGTGCATAGGCACCACAGTAAAAAAAATTAGAATTAAATAAAATTTGGTGCCATTTTCAAGGGATGTTTGAAGCACCTTTTGGTGGTAACATCCTCAACTTACTTTGGGCGGCAGATTTGAATGAAGAGATGCAACCTTTGGTGGATACATTGAATCTGGACATAATTTGAATGAAGAGATGCAACCTTTGGTGGATACATTGAATCTAGACATGATTTGAAGAGACCCTAAAGCACCTTTTGGAATATTAAAATGAAGACTTGAAATCAGTTTAAAGTCTTCTTTTCAGTCTTCTTAGGGTCTTACCTTCAGTCTTATTAGAGTCTTTTTTTTCAGTTTTCTTAGAGTCTTCTTATTATTTAGAGTTAGTTAGTTAAGTCCATTTAGTTTAAGAGAGTTTTTGAGGAGAAAGGGGTTGGTGTGAAGCCTTCTTCTCAGCAATTTTCTTTCATCCATTTATCTAGTTTGTATTAGAGTCTAAACTCAGAGTTGGAGTCAACAGAGTTGGGCGCCAACCTCTGTGGAGTATTTTAGTGGAAAGAAAAATTTCAGAGGAACTTCCAGAGTCTTGTGGAGAGGATTTTCATATAATTGTTTATCTTTGTTTTTACATTTGGTTTTTAATTAAAACTTGTTATGTTTTAACTATGATTTCTACTTTCAAATCAAGTTGTGTTTGTGTTTTCTCTATGAGTTCTGAGTAGTTTTCTCTATATTTTTTCTTTTAAATGATGAATTAATTAAATTATGGAAGGAAGTTGTGTGAAGTATATAAGTTTAATGTTGAAAGAAGTTGTGATGATTTATTTCCTTGTACATAATTTACTTCTTGATTTAGACAATTAAGATGTTAAAATTTGTTGTGAGATTATATAAGATCCAACGTGGTATTGTCTCAATCAACAATTGGAAAGAATCACATGCAAATGTATGGATGAGAATTGTAGTCCATATAATTGAATGCAAATAAATATGGAGATATGTTTTAATAGGGAGTAAAATTAGAGGACTTTAGAGTGACAAACTAAAGTCCTCCTAATTTTATTTGAGGTGAAAATTTTTGTTATGAGTTGTTAGCCCCTAGGTGAAGGGAATCGAGGGAACTCTAGAGTGAGAGCTGGTATCTTCCTTACCTAACCCATCTACAAAACTTCAAAGCTTCAAATTAACCAGTTTTTTTTATAGAACCAAGTAAGGGTAAAGAATATAATTGCTCCTATTTGGCAAAACACATTTAAATTCTTCCACAATGAAATTCTATAATTATTGCTAATTCATTAAAAGAGGAAAAAGATAATTTTATTCTCATTGCTTTCATATCATTTAGTATTCTTGTTAATTTTAATTACTTGCTTTACTTTTTCTTAAATAGAAAATATCAAAAACAATTTTCAAATTATCTATTTTAAAACATACTTTACAAAATCAATTTAAAAAGTAAAAAAATTATTTTCTTATTTTTTTATATTTTTAGATATTTCCTTGTGAGTTCGATATCTCAGGGCTTAATCAGAAAGTCCTATATTACTTCATAAACGATACGTATACTTACATATAATCTCATATTATAAATCAATAAAAATATATTTCTTATTTGCTTCAGAATTAAGTTTTTGGCACCGTTGCAAAGGAAGAGATAATATCATTGGAAAGAAATATAAAGAGAAAAATGTAAGGGTAAATATTAGGGGATCAATTAAAATTTCATATAAAGAAAATTAAGAAAAATTAAATATTTTTACTTTTCCTTACTTTTGTTAGTGTGTTTTATTTTTTTATGCGTAGTTCAGGTTTTGAAGGACTTGTGCCTTACGATGCTGAATTATAGAGAAATATCAGAAAAATAAAAAAAATTAAAAATACTGAAAGAGATAAAAATATTCAAGAAATGGCGGATCAAGAAAATCAAAATGTTAACATCCATAAAAAATTCTGACCTTTAAGAGATTATGCTAACCCTACAGTGGATGAACTTCATGGTAGTATTGAACACCCTGTTGTAGTTGCTAATTCATTTGAACTAAAACCTATTATTATTCAAATGGTATCTAATAATCAGTTTTGGGGAGCACCAACTGAAGATCCTAATTTACATATTGCCAATTTTTTAGAACTGTGTGCTACTTTTAAATATGATGGTGTTTTTTATGATGTTATTAGACTTAGACTTTTTCCTTTTTCACTGAGGGATAAGGCTAAGATATGGTTAAATTCATTAGCACCTGGATCTATCAGAACTTGGAGTGATTTAGCACAAAAATTCCTTGTTAAATATTTTCCACCATCAAAGACTGCGAAACTTAGAAATGATATTACATCTTTTTGTTAGTTTGAAGGTGAATCTATATATGAAGCATGGGAACAATTTAATGATCTCCTAAGAAAGTATCCACATCATTCGATACCAGATTGGTTAATAATTCAAACATTTTAAAATGGATTATTTTGATCTATTAGATCAATTATTGATGTCAATGTTGGTGGTTCATTGATGTCTAAATAGTTTGTAGATGCTTATGCTTTAATTGAAGAAATGACTACTAAAAATTTTCAATGGCCTTCTGAAAGGTTAAATCCTAAAAAGGTAGTCAATATTCAAGATAATGATACTTTTGCAATGCTAGCAAATCAAGTTTTGTAATTTCAAGAAAGTAGACCAATTTGGAATGAATTTTTCTTTGCCAGTTTCCATGATTGAAGAAAATTCATTAGACGAAATGGTTGATTCTCAAACATCACCAGAAACTTTGAATGTCATAAGTAAGCCTAATAACCCATATTACAATTTTTATAACTCAAGTTGGAAAACCATCCAAGCTTGAACTGGAATAACAATAATTAAGGTGGTAGTAATAAACAATGGGGGAACAACCAAGTAAACCCTTCAGGGAACTAAAACAACTAAGGGAATAATAATTATAGACCAACCTATCCTTCATGATTTAACAATACTTCACAATTTAAGGAGAAGAAGTTGTCTATTGAAGAAATGGTGTTACAAATGGGAAATAAATTCCAAACTCAAGGAGCAACAATCAAAAATATTGAGAATCAATTGGGAAAAATTTCCAATTCAATAAGTAATAGATCACAAGGAACGCTTCCTAGTAATATTGAAGTAAATCCAGGAGATAAGAATAAAGAGCAAGTAAAAGCAATTCAAATGAGAAGTGGAAGAGAGTTGGAAGGTAGAGTTCAAAAAGAGATTGAAGTAGAGAAATAAGAGATTGAAGAACCAAAAGAGGATGCTCTGAAAGGTTTGGAGAGGCTTATTTCTCCACCTAGGATTGATTTAGAAAAGCCACCTCCATTTCTTAGAGACTTCGACAACAAAAGTTGGATAAGCAATTTTCAAAGTTCTTGGAGATATTTAAGAAGCTTATAATCAACATTCCATTTGTTGAAGCCTTAGAACAAATACCAAGCTATGTGAAACTTATGAAGGATATTCTCAACAGAAAAAAGGAAGTTTGAAGATAATGAAACTGTTGCACTTAGTGAAGAGTGCAGTGCAATAATTTAGAAAAAGCTTCTTGAAAAGCCTAAAGATCCAAGTAGTTTCACAATTCCATGTGTGATTGGAGATAGATTTTATGGAAAAGTTTTATTTTATTTGGATGTAAGCATTAACCTAATGCCATTATCAGTATTTAAAAGACTGGGATTAGGAGAAGTAACCCCTACAACTGTAACTCTGCACTTAGTGAATCGTTCGATCACATATCCTAAAGGAGTTATAGAGAATGTTTTGGTGAAAGTGGTCCTTTTGATTTCATTGTGTTAGATATGGAGGAAGATAAAAAGATACTTATAATTTTAGGGAGACCTTTCCTAGCCACAGGCAGAGGAATGATGGATGTACAAAAAGGGGAATTAACAATGAGAGTCAATGATCAAACTGTTACATTTAATATTTCAAAATCAATGAAATATCCTACAAGAGGTAAAGATGATGAATGCTATAGGATGGATGTTATCATATATTTAAGTGAATGTCATTTCAAATCAGCTTATGAAGAGAAATCTGAAAGTGAAGAAATGGAACATGAGCAAGAAAAGGAATTACAATATACTGAAGATTTTTATGAGTAAGATTTAAATTATGCTATTGAAAATTTTGAATTGTTGGACATGATTGAAAAAGATGAATCTTTTTTTCCATAAATTGAAAAGCCTCCTGAACTTGATTTAAAGTTGCTTCCTACCCATTTAAAGTATTTTTTTAGGTGATTCCTCAATTTTTCCAGTTATAATTTCCTCTCAATTGACTAAGAAAAAAGAAGAATGTTTGCTTGAAATTTTAAAGAAATATAAGAAATCCTTTGGATGGACAATAGCTAATATTAAAGAAATATGTCCTTCAATTTGTATGCATAGAATCCTTAAGGAGGATAACTACAAACCTCAAGTTGATCCTCAAAGGAGATTAAACCCTATTATGAAAGATGATGTTAAAAAAGAAATTTTAAAGTGGTTGGATGCTGGAATTATCTACTCTATTTCAGATAGTGTATGGGTTAGTCCTATTCATTGGGTCCCTAACTGTGACTGCTAATGAAAAGAATGAAATTATACTAACAAGACAAGTTACAGGATAGAGAATATGTATTGATTATAGAAAATTAAACCTTGCTACAAGGAAAGAACATTTTCCACTTTCCTTTCTAGATCAGATATTGGATAGAGCAGCTGGACATAAATATTTTTGTTTTTTGGATGGATATGCTGGTTACCACCAAATACAAATTGCTCCTGAGGATTAAGAGAAAAAAACTTTTACCAGTCCTTATGGCACATTTTCTTTTAGAATAATGCCCTTCGGTTTATGTAATGCCCCTATTACATTTCAGAGATGTATGATAGCAATTTTATGTGATTTAATTGAAAAATGAATTAAAATTTTTATGGATGACTTTTTAGTGTTTGGAATTTCATTTGAATCATGTTTAGAACATCTGTCTAAAAATTTAAAACACTGAGAAGAAATTAATTTGGTTCTTAACTGCGAAAAATGTCAATTATGGTAGCAGGAGGAATAGTTTTAGGACATCGTATATCAAAAAATGGTATGGAGGTAGATCCTGCAAAAATTGAAGTGGTCTCTAATTTACCTTGCCCCACCAATGTAAGGGGAATAAAAAGTTTTTTAAGATATGCTGGATTCTACAGGAGATATATTAAAGACTTTTCAAAAATTTCGAAACCTTTATGCCGTTTACTGGGAAAAAATATAATTTTTTATTTTGATGATGAATGCCTAAGAACTTTTAAAACATTAAAAGAAAAATTAATTACTGCACCTGTTATAGTGTCACCAAACTAAAAAAATCTTTTGAATTAATGTGTGAAGCTAGTGATTATGCTATTGGAGTTGTTTTAGTTCAGAAATATGATAAAATTTTCAAGGTAATTTACTATACTAGTAAAACTCTTAATGAAGCTCAAATTATTTATACCACTACTAAGAAGAGCTATTAGCTATAATATTTGCTTTTGATAAATTCAGATCATATTTAATTGGAACAAAATGTGTTGTGCATACTGATCATTATGCTATTAAATATTTAATGAAAAAAGGATGCAAAACCAAGATGGATAAGAGGAATTCTTCTGTTGCAAGAATTTGAATTTGAGATTGTAGATAGGAAGGGTGCTGATAATCAAATTGCTGATCATCTGTCTAGGCTTGAAACTAAAAAATCTCCCTGTGATGCTGAAGAAATTAATGAAATTTTTCCTGATAAAAAGTTGTTCACTGTTCATGAGTGGCATGTTCCATGGTATGCCAACATTGTAAACTTTATTGTTAGTGATATTATAACCTATGGTTTGACATACCAGGAGAGGAAGAAGTTTTTATCTGAAGCCAAGACTTACTTTTGGGATGACCCATTTTTATATAAAAAAGGAAAGGTCTAATCATTTGAAGATGTGAGTCATTAGAGGAAATATGAAATTATTCAAAAATGTCATAATTCTGATTATGAGGGACTATTTGGAGTAGATAAAACTGCATATAATGTCTTACAATCTGGATTTTATTGGCATTCAATTTTTAAGGATGTTAATGCTTATATTAAAAATTGTGATAGATGTCAACGTGTAAGCAATATTTCTAGAAGAAGGAGATGCCCCTCAATTATATTTTAGAAGTTGAAATATTTAATGTTTAGGGATTAGATTTCATGGGACCAATTCTACCATCTTTCAGAAAAATATACATTTTGATAGCAGTAGACTATGTATCCAAATGGATAGAAGCTATTTACCTCAATGTGATGCTCAAAGTGTTGCAAAATTTTTAAGAAAGAATATATGTTGCAGATTTTGAATACCGAGAGTAATCATAACTGATGGGGAAGTCATTTTAGAAATTGGATTATGGAAAAGCTAACAAAGAAAAATCATATTAACCATCGCATTGATACTGCTTATCATCCGCAGATAAGTGGTTTGGTTGATTTATCCAATCGTGAAATTGAAAGAATATTGGAAAATTTTGTTAATCCAAATAGAAAGGATTGGTTAATTAAACTCTATTATGCTTTGTGGGTCTATATGACTACTTACAGGACTCCTATAGGAATGTCCCCATATTGGCTAATTTTTGGAAAAGCTTGTCATTTACCAGTTGAACATAAGCATAAAGCATATTGAGCTATTAAAGAGTTCAATTATAATTTGAAAGATGCTGGAGAAAAGAGATTATTGCAATTGAATGAGCTTGAAGAGATAAGGAATGAATCTTATGAAAATGCTAAGATTTATAAGAAAAGATGAAGTTGTGGCATGATTGGAAGATTCTTACTAAAAAGATTGAGTCAGGGCAAAATTTTTTGCTATATAATACTAAATTGAAAATATTTGCTGGAAAACTTAAGTCCAGGTGGACGGGCCCATTTATTGTGATGAAAGTTTATTCCTACGGAGCTGTGGATATTCAAGATCCTAAGACAGGAAAAATATTTAAAGTTAACGGTCATAGAATTAAACTTTATTTGTCAGTTAATCAATTTAAATCTGATGAGAATCTGATGTTGGGTCACTCAGAATAAGCTCTGGGAATGTCAGGCTGAAGATGATAAACCAAGAACTTTGTGGGAGGCAACCCATATAGGTGTACTTTACTTTAAGTTTTATGTGTGTGCTTTGTTTGGTTTTTTTTTATGATTATGTGGTAGTAATTTGATGTTTATATGATATATAGGTGTTATTTGGACCTTATTTGATGACTTAGAGGAGTCAGAATGAAGATTTGGACGTTTAGCAAACCTGTGCAAAATTAAGCACTGACGGCTATGCACCGTAGATTGGCGCTTAGGCACCGGAGTTACAAAAAATGTGAGAACATGGTTTATAGATGCCTAAGTTGTGGGTAAGTGGTTTTTAGAGTTAATGAGGAGTTTTAACACATCTATTGTCAGTTTAGTGCCTTCCCAAGTCTATTAAAAGGCCCTAAATTATAGAAATACTTGCCCCAGTTCTTATTTTCAATCCTGTGTCTTAAGAAGAGTATTTTGAGTGCAAAAATGTCTTCTTGGGAGTGCGAAGTTATGAAGAATGAGGAAGCCAACAAGAAGAAGTTTATTAGTGAAAGTGCGCAAGAGTTATTCAACAGATTCCTAGCAGTTAGTATTCAAGGAATTGTAGAAAGGATTGCAAAGATTGAAGCAGATGTGGAATCAATTAAAGCAAAGATAAATGAATCTAACGCTCATTTAGCACATATTGCATGGCAACTCAAAATGCAATTCAGCGATACAAGTCATGTGGAAGAACAAAATATAATAATGTATCCAAAGAACAAATGGATAAAAGAAGAAGAAGTAAGAGTTTTTAATCATCGTCCGTTTTATCGTATTTATATTCTAGCTGGTTCAAATGGAACTAATGGTGATTCTGGATATATTCCGCCTACTAAAGATTGGAATTAAATTAAGTGTAGTCTTGTGATTTGGTTTTTCTGTGTTAAGTGTTTTGTGTTTGAAATTTATGTTTGTGTTTTGTTGCACTTTAATTTGATGTTTGTTACATCTTAATGATGTAAGTTTGTGTTTATGAAATGAGTTACTAACTTATGTATTATGGAATTTCATCCAAAATGTTTGGAGAGAAATTTTTAGTTCGTATTAAGTGTAGTTTGTTATTAATGAAATATAAGTTTGTGTGTAATTTTTTTGAAATTGATAGAAATTTTAGTATAATTTTGGAGCATTAGAAGAGTTTATGGGGAAAAATAAGCATTAGAAGTGATTAAGGGAGATTAACTAAGTGATTTTGTGCCATTAGAATTAATTTTCAAAATTTGGGCACTGGCGGTTAAGCACCAAACCATCGGCACTTAAGCGCCAAATTTTGTGGCTATAATCTGTATGCTCTGCGCATAGGCGCCGGTTCACAAAAATCAATTTTTTTGCAGTTAAAAACCCAAAAATTTTCCATTTTAACCCCCATCGCCTTCAACCTCTCGGTTTCGTGAAATAGAATATTAGGGCATCGCTTAGTTGGATCATTTAGAGCTGGTTTTGTTGAAATTTGTTAGATTTGAGTTCCTTGAGGCATGAGCACTTCTCCTAAGTAAAAAAATTTGATTTTCACCATGTAATTTGAGTACATTTTTGAAAAACCCAAAAATCTCTATTTATGGTGAAAATTTGAGGAAAAACATGAGAAATTGCGTTGATTTAGTGGAAATTACCTTTAGAAGTTAAGTTAGAAAGTTTAGTTTGATTTTGGAATTTATGGTGAATTTTTTGTGAATTTTTAGAGATGGTTCCAAAGTCGAAGCGATCGAGAGAGAAGGCATATTTGTCAGTTATAGAGTGGGGGATAGATACGTCGACACACTTTCGTAGCGTAAATTGATTCCACAATGAGTCTTTAGTAAGCCTAAAGAAGAGATTGAAGAAATGATTGCTAGAAGAAATTGAGAAAATTACTGTTGCTTCTCCGCTGTTGCTGTTGTTTCTGTTGTTAGAGAGTTTTATGCAAACTTGCCAGTAGCATAAGAAAATATGGTGATGGTTAGAGGTCATCAAGTAGATTTTTCACCTGCAATAAGTAATATTTTTTTATCAACTGCCTCCTAAAATGTTTTTTTAATGCTAATTATCATCTTTCCGAGGGAAAGTTAGATGAGATAATATCTTTTCTTACTAATTGAAGAGGTTTATGGAAGATAACAAATGAAAGAAGAGTAAATTTTCAGGCCTCTTAGTTTGATGCCACCTTAAAGGCATGACATTACTTTATCTCATCAAAGTCGTTGCCTTCAAGTTATGTTAGTGAAGTTACAAGAGAAAGAGTTGTTCTTAACCATTGTATTCAGTAGGAAAAGCCTTTAGTCATTGGAGCTATTATTTATTATTATGTTTTGAACTGTGCCAGAGCTGCTACTACTGCAAGTATGGGGTTTCCTTCTCTAATTCATTCACTTTGTGAGCGGTCTGACGTTAAGTTTGAAACATGGGAAGAGGTTCTTCAGCCCTTTAAATCCATTACCAGTGTAAATGTAAACACTTACACTGTGCATTCAATATTTGGCTAGAAAGGAGGATCTATTAGAGCTTCCAGTTCTTCTGCTTCTAATACCTCTACTTCTTGAGCTTCTACTTCACATCCATCATCTTTAAGAGAATCACAATCTGGTTTATTACAAAAGATTTTAAAGAAAATTAATCTTACCAGAAAACATGTTAGAGATATGGATGGTAAGATAGAAAATATTGAAAGGTATATTGTGATGACTATGAAGAGAATTATCAGTTGTACATGGACAAAGTGATTAGAGGTGATCACAGTGATGAGATGCCCCCTCATCCTTTTTATATACCTTTTGTGCCATCCAGAGACTGGAATGAGGATGATGATGATGAAGATGATGAGTAGGATTTGCTTTTATGTGTTGTTAAATTTATGATGTTTATATTTGTGTTGTATGATGTCTAGATTTTTATTTGTTGATGTAATTTTTCTGTGAACACTGATATTATGTAGACTGTAGTTGGACTATTTTTGTTATGCACATTCAGATGTTTCTATGATAAATGGATGTTTTACAATGAATGCTTGTGATATGTTTGTGGTATTAAATGTTTTAAAAGTGTATCTAGTCTTTAAGTTTTTAGTAGTGTATAATGTAATTTCAAAATTGTTAAGAAAATTTAGAACACTATTAGAAACCCATATTTATATTGTATGTTTAAACTTTTCAAAATCTGCTACCATGTATTATCATATGTTGTTGTGCTTTTAGTCATGTTAAAGTTGTTGTGTATTTTCTTTGAAAGCCTCCGCTACTGTAGAAGTCCTTTGAAATTTTTATTTTATAAAAAACTGAACTAAAGAATTGAACTTGATTTCTTTTTACTCCTTGTTATTAAACTGTTACACTTGCATATTTAGGATATGAAAAATTCCTGCTAGCATGTTATTTTAGTTTTTAATTCTTACCCATGTATCATTTTTTATGCTTAAATGTTTAATCCTAACTAAAAATTTAAAGTTTGGGGGGAATTTAACAAGCAACTTTTCAAAAACTAAAATTTTATTTGTTCTCAAGAATACTTATACTGAAATTTGATTTTTAATTGAAAATAATTATATATATGAAGTTATATTTGGGGAAAAAATTTTTTAATGTAGAAATGAGTAAGAGAATTTAGTTAAAATTTATAGTAGTGATGATAAGTTTAAACTTAAAATTTTCTTAGTAAAGAATTGATAAATTTAGTTAAACTATTTTTAGTAAGAAATGTTGTATTTTAGGAAAAATAGAAGATTTGACTTTTCCTTTTCAAAAATTAAATTTATTTTTTTAAAAAATAATTTTCAACTTTATTATTATGACTTTTTAGTGAAAGATATATATCGAACATTATTTTAAATGGAAGGGTAGAATTCAAAATCATTAAAGGCCTATTCAGATATAATAATCCTTGCCTTAAAAAAAAGAAGAGAAAAAGAAAAAGAAAAATAAAAAGAAAAAAAGAAAAGAAAAGTGAGGAAAAGCTTGAGGATTTAAGGACCTAATCAAAAATTGGTTCCATACCTAAAGTTTAAAATATAAGTTTTGAGAAAATCTAAAGTTCAAGTTTATAAAATAGTTAGTAAACTTATTTTCAAATAAAAAGTTTTACTTTTTAGTGTTTGGAATTTCATTTGAATCATTTTTAGAACATCTGTCTAAAAATCTAAAATGCTGTGAAGAAACTAATTTGGTTCTTAACTGGGAAAAATGCCAATTATGGTAGCAAGAGGAATAGTTTTAGGACATCGTATATCAGAAAATGGTATTGAGGTAGATCCTGCAAAAATTGAAGTGGTCTCTAACTTACCTTTCCCGACCAATGTAAGGGGAATAAAAAGTTTTTTAGGATATGCTGGATTCTACAGGCGATATATTAAAGACTTTTCAAAAATTTCAAAACCTTTATGTCGTTTATTGGAAAAAGATGTAATTTTTTATTTTGATGATGAATACCTAATAACTTTTAAAACATTAAAGGAATAAATTAATCACTGCACCTGTTATAGTGTCACCAAACTAGAAAAAATATTTTGAATTAATGTGTGATGCTAGTGATTATGCTACTGGAGTTGTTTTAGGTCAGAAATATGATAAAATTTTTAAATTTGTTTAGTTTGCTAGTAAAACTCTTAATGAAGCTCAAATTAATTATACCACTACTAAGAAAGAGTTATTAGCTATAGTATTTGCTTTTAATAAATTCAGATCATATTTAATTGGAACAAAATGTGTTGTTCATACTGATCATTGTGCTATTAAATATTTAATGAAAAAGGGATGCAAAACCAAGATTGATAAGATGAATTCTTCTGTTGCAAGAATTTGATTTTGAGATTGTAGATATGAAAGGTGTTGATAATCAAATTGCTGATCATCTGTCTAGGCTTCAAACTGAAAAATCTCTTTGTGATGCTGAAGAAATTAATGCAAATTTTCCTAATAAAAAATTGTTCACTGTTAATGAGTGGCACGTTTCGTGGTATTCCAACAATGTAACTTTATTGTTAGTGATATTATAACCCATGGTTTGACATACGAGGAGAGGAAGAAGTTTTTATCTGAAGCCAAGACTTATTTTTTGGATGACCCATTTTTGTATAAAAAGGAAAGGAACTAATCATTCGAAGATGTGTGTCATTAGAAGAAACATGAAACTATTCAAAAATGTCATAATTCTGATTATGAGGGATATTTTAGATTAGATAAAACTGCATATAATGTCTTACAATCTGGATTTTATTGGCATTCAATTTTTAAGGATGTTAATGCTTATATTAAAAATTGTGATAGAAGTTAACGTGTAGGCAATATTTCTAGAAGAAAGGAGACGCCTCTCAATTATATTTTAGAAGTTTTAATATTTAATGTTTAAGGATTAGATTTCATGGGACCATTTATACCATCTTTTGGAAAAATATACATTTTAATAGTAGTAGTCTATGTATCCAAATGGATAGAAGCTGTTTACCTCAATGTAATGCTTAAAGTGTTGCAAATTTTTTAAGAAAGAATATATTTTGCAGATTTGGAATACCAAGAGAAATCATAACTGATGGGGGAAGTCATTTTAGAAATATGATTATAGAAAAGCTAACAAAGAAAAATCATATTAACCATTGCATTGATACTGCTTATCATCCGCATATAAGTGGTTTGCTTGAATTATCTAATCGTGAAATTGGAAGAATATTGGAAAAGACTGTTAATCCAAACAGAAAGAATTGGTCAATTAAACTTTATTATGCTTTGTGGGTCTATATGACTGCTTACAGGACTCCTATAGGAATATCCCCATATAGGCTAATTTTTGAAAAAGCTTGTCATTTACCAGTTGAACTTAAGCATAAAGTATATTGGGCTATTAAAAAGTTCAATTATAATTTGAAAGATGCTGGAGAAAAGAGATTATTGCAATTGAATGAGCTTGAAGAGAAAAGGAATGAATCTTATGAAAATGCTAAGATTTATAAAGAAAAGATGAAGTTGTGGCATGATTAGAAGATTCTTACTTCAAATCTTGAGCCAGGGCAAAAAGTTTTGTTATATAATGCTAAATTGAAAATATTTATTGGAAAACTTAAGTCCAGGTGGACGGGCCCATTTATTGTGATGAAAGTTTATTCCTTTTGAGCTGTGGATATTCAAGATCCTAAGACTGGAAAAATATTTAAAGTTAACGGTCATAGACATAAACCTTATTTGTAAGTTGATCAATTTAAAGCTGTGTTGACCTCATTTTTGATGAGGTCTTCTCTTCCCTCTTTAGTGCTTAGGATCTAGCCTTAGGCTTTTCCTTTGACTATCTTAGAGGACTAGAATCGGGACCCATCCATTAGAAATTTAAACTACTTCTTGTCTCCCCGCAAACCCCACGAAGCTTGATTATAGACCCCTAATCACCTGAGGGTTGAGATCAAAAGTGAAGGTTTAAAGGATGAGTTCCCTATAGGACTCTTTGGCCTTAGGACCACCCTGGGTGGCTTGGTCTGGTGAGGGTTCACTTACACACTCACTATACTTATACTCTACACTCTCACACACGCAATCCAAATCCTAAAACCACACCCATACCTAACTTGACTCCTTGACTCATGTAGGTAATTCATATGGATGGACCTTAACCCCTAAGCCCTTGGCTAAGAGGGTTAGGAACAACATAGTGAATGCCTCAAATGAGTCCTCTCATGGCTCATATAGGCTTAACATGGCTTCATGGCTCAATCAAAGTGATTCCATTTCACTCATATTTGATCAATCTTCATTCTTCCAAAATTTCAATTTTTGACCCCGGGAACCCTACACCTATCAAACCTACCAAAAGCCCTTAAAATTGCTCAAATCCTCCAAAATTTCCAAATCACCCAAAATTCCCCAAAATTAACCTTGAAAATTTCCTCACCAATCAAATTGATCATCCATAACCAAAAATACCAAAAATTCCAAAAATACCCCCCATACCCTCCAAATACCCAAAATGCCTCTCTTAGCCAAAAAAATCCAAAAATTCAGAAAATTCCTAGAAAATTCCAGAAAATCCCAAATATTCCCAATTTCATTTTGTCCAACTACACCATGGGCCAAGTTTGTCAATTTACCCCACTTTTACCAAAACCCCCAATTTAGCCCATTCTTAACCCAGGTGAACCCAATGTCAAACCAAATCTACCCAATTGACCCCAATTTTTGTCCAATTCAATTCTAAACTTCAAATTGATATCCAAAATATCAATCTAGACCAAATCCAAGTCCAATTTGATTAACATTTGAATCCAATTTCACTTTTGACCTTAAAGCCCAATTTGGACTCATGACCCAAACTTAGCCCAAACCAAACCACTTCAACTCCAATTGACCCCAAACCTTTTCTAAACCTTCCCTAACATCTCCACAAACAAAACACTAACATAATTTGTCCAAAATTTGGACCCAAACCCCACTTAAATTCAACCCAAAACCAAAAAGCCCAATTTTGACCTAAACCTAAACCTAACCCAAATAAGCCCAAGTCCCAAAACCCAAAACCCAATCAAAGTTAAAACCTATTTGAAACACTCCCATAAACATTTCCCAATATTAATTTTACATCAATTTCAACTCTAGCCCAACATTGGCCCAAATTAGCCCAATTTGACCTACATTGGCCCATTTACCAAATGAACCAAATGCAACCCAATTCAATTCCAAACTACCTCAAATTTGCTTCAAATCATTCAAGACACATCCTTAAACTAAATTCAACATTTATTTGGCATGGCCCTTTGCAAAATTTTTCATCTAAAAGCCCATTGCTAAACATAAAGGCCCACTCCATTAAACCTTCCTAAAAGCCCACTCCTACCAAATTCATAAGCCCAAACCCATCCTAAAGCCCATATTGAAATCACATCTCATCCTCACTTAATTGATATCATTCCCTAAGTGCTAAAACCATCATCAAAATCAAACCAAAAATGGTATTATTCCAAATCCCATCAAATAACCCCAAAATTTCCAAAAATTCCTAAAGCCCTTTCCATGAAAGTTGACCAAGCTCTTGCCAAGCCATATGTGAGCCAAAGACAAGCCATATGAAGCCATGGGATGTTTGACATGTGACCATGCCCAAAGTAGCAAAAGGAAGGCCCCCTTTCTTAAACCTTCATTAAGCTTTTTAACCCCTTCCATGTTACACACTAAACCAAGATTAGCCACATCACTTTAGATGGGGACTTCACCACCCCTTTCTAGCTGATGCAAATGATCCTCCCTCAACCCAAATCAGCCATGGGGAGGTGAACCTAACCCAAAATCATGGCTTCGACGAAATCAAGCCAAAATGGCCTCTCCCCCATGCTATTTTAATCCAAGCTCTTTACACGTGGCATTGGCCAATTGCTTGCACAAACCTCCAGCCCTGACTCACCTGAACCTGAGGGTGACCCATGCCCGTCGGCCGGCCACACTGGATCGCCGGAAAACACCATGGCCGAGACCTTGGGAGGAGCCAAATTTTGAATTCCACCTTGATGAGCCGCCTCACTCCAAATGGTCATTGCAGCTGTTCTTCTCCTCACCAGAGCAGCTGATCCCAACCCTTAAACCCCCCTGGGAGGCCCTCCAACCTCTCCTATTTAAACACCCCCTCTTCTCGGCCAAGTAAGGTACTGAAAAAAACCTTAAGGAAACTCTGCCAAAATTGTTCCAGACTACTCCCCACACTTAGAGCAATTGATCCCCAGTGACAATTTGCCCTAATCCCCACCAACATAACCCAATTTCTCAGCCAAAATTCCACCCAAATCCAGGACATCTCCAAATTCTCCACCAAAATCAAAATAAACTTACCCACACCCGCACAAGACCAAGAGAAGGAGTTCCCCAGTGGAAGCCCCCTTTCCAGACCACCCAGCTGTTCCAGACTCCAAAGGTTGTGATCGGGCTTGGTCAGAATCATACCTAGACAATTCAACAGGCCAAGGGACTTCATCTGGAGCTTACTTGGACCCAATCGAAGGTGACACAACCCTCAGATTGAAGCCACACTTCTCTAAGCTAAGGTATGAGCTAACTCTTTATCCAGAGCTTCTGGAGATTCTCCATTTCAAATGCCTTAATTTCAATGCATGATAACCATATAGGAGGCTTGGGGACGATGAACGGATGCCGTCCATTTGATACACGAGCGGGTGGACGATCCAGATTGAGCCGTATGAGGAGACGAAACGATACAGCGGGCCCCTGCAGCGCTGAGTCGGATGGCGGCGCCGAATCAGAGCGCGCCGCGTGGCCTTTCGGAGCTGTCGAGGATGGCGTGGCGTCGCGTGGATAAGTAGGAAAATAGGTTATTTTTCTATATATTTAATTACCAGAACTTGAAAAATGCATAACTTTGTGTAGAGAAATCCTAAAAATAAAACAAAAATACCCTCTTGCTTTGTGAACACAGGAGAATAATGTGGAAAAGAAATCAAGTAATTTCATTAAATATTTTATTTTTAATGATTTATTTACTCTCTGCATTGTTTTAATTCTCCATTTGCATAGGTAATTCATCATTGCATGAGACCTTAGGGCTTTTGAAGCCTCTGAACTTGGGAACATTCCCTGAATTTTCCAAGGTCAGAGGCCATCCCTATGAGAAGTTATTGATTTTTCAAGGTCATGTTACTGTTTTAAGTATTTTAATTCCAATAGTTAGCATATTGAGAAATAAATTCCAGAAAAATTTGGTGATGTTTCTTGTGACTAGAGAGACCTAGGAAAAATAATTTTTGAGTTAATTCACATTAAACAACCCTAATTGGCCTAAATACCCAAAATTGAACTTTAATTAATTAGGGTGAACCATCCATCAAATTAACTTAAAAACAATTCTCCACTGTCGTCTAGGGATAGGAGAACACCACATAAAAATTTGAAACCAATTAGACTTGATTAATCCCACCAAATGGGTTGATCAAGACTCTTAAGCAAAAATGGGTAAAATTAAACTTTAAAAATTCATAACTCACAAAATACTTTTAAAAAATTCACAAAAATGGTTTTAGAGCTTCTCTGATATCAAAGGAACTTAGGAAAATTAAAATTGTAATTTTCTAAAAAAGTTGATTTTTATCATTATTTTAATATTTTTAATAATTAAAAAATAATAAAAATCATAAAAATATTAAAAATCACCAAAATGTCAAATTTTGAATTCTAATCATTTAGGAACAAAGCAAATTTTTTTCTTAAGTCCCTAGGATAAGATATTGAATTTTAAAGACTTAATGTAATTTTTTAATATTAAAAAATGTATTTTACAATCTTTTCACTAAAATAATTCTAATAAATCAAAGAAAAATCAGAAAAATATAAAATTTATTTCTCTGAACTCCTTGAGATTAGAGAGATTTAAGAAAAATATAAAATCCATTTTTCAACTTTAATTTCATTTTAAAATTAATTAATGCTCCAAAACTCAAAATAATTCTAATAAATAAAATATAATTCAAAAAATCACCAAAATTGGTCGAAATGGTCCTCTGGTCATTAGGAATATCCCATAATTTTCTTAAGGATAGAAACATTTTCTTGTTCATGTTATTGAATTTTCCTTGAAAATCCCTATTTTCCATTAAAAATAATTACATAAATAATTTAAATACAGAAAAAATCACATTTTCTCCTCTAATGTCTTAATTGACATGTAAGTGAGGTCAAATAAAAATTTCAAGTTCATTTTAGCTTAATTTAGTGAGTTATAGGATTATTAAGCTTGAAGGGCAAAATGGTAATTAAAATTTTCAACCTTTAATTAAAATTTTAGGATTAATAAAAAAGGGGAGGGTAAAATATTTGATTTAAACTGATTTTAGATGATTGAAACTTAAATGGTTAAGAGTAGAAACCCACCAATCATTTTAAGAATAATTAAAGTAAACCTTAATTAATTAATTAATTAAATTTGGAAGATTAATGGAAAATTGAAATTATTAAAGTAGGGATATTATTTAAGAAGATATTTATTCTTTAATTTAAAAATCCCTAAATAAATCACTTCAATAATACTTAAAAAGAAAATTAAAAGAGTAATCTAAATTAAATTAAAATTGAAATTAAATTAAAATTAAATTAAAATTAAATTAAAATTAAATTAAATTAAATTAAATTAAATTAAAATTAAATTGAATTAAATTAAATTAAATTAAAATGAAATTAAATTGAATTAAATTAAAATTAAATTGAATTAAATTAAAATTAAATTGAATTAAATTAAAATTAAATTGAAATTAAATTAAATTAAATTAAATTAAATTAAATCAAAAATTAAATTAAATTGAATTAAATTAAATTAAAATCATTTAATAAGCTTAAATAACTTGAACACTATTCCAAACTTAAACTAATTTTTTTATAATTAAGTCAAAATTGAAATTAAATCATTAAGTTTAAATCATCAAAATATTTAATAATTTAATTTGCCCTTTTTTTAAGCTCTTATTATTATAACTCTTAAATGAGGTATCAAGTGAAGTGTTATCTCACGTATAGGATATTCAAATGTCCTAGTTCACTGAGCAAAAGAACAAAACTTAAACTCCCGGATAATTAATTCAATTGTATAATTAAATTCTCTTGGACTTAAAACAATCCTAGAGGTATTGAAAAGATGTTTAAGACTCGTCTTAAGTACTTCCTCAATATGATAGGATGTTTATAAGAACAATTGAACTTAATTGTTCTTTGATGAAGAAAATCGTCCTTAAACTAAAATACAAGATCCTAGACGTCATAGGAGGTGACTAGCTATAGGATTAGGACTTTGATAGACAACCAAAACCTTTCCCTTAGCTTTACCTATGTACTTGTTGGAATATTTAAATGCATTAACATGTGTTTTAAGTGCAGCTTGGGATGACGGGAAGACCCTCCAAGTACGCTTTTATTTTATTGCAATTTACTTTATTGCAAAGCCAATTTACTTTTCTTGCATGATAAACAACTGTTGCATGAAAACCAAAACCTTTAGGTTAGTCCCTGAACTGAAACTAAAACCAAATTAAAAGTCATTACAAGATAAAAATCACCGCCACAACATTTCAAAATATAAAACAACTCAAAATTTAATCACAAGCAGAGCACAAAACTACAACTGCAACTAAATTAAAACGTCTCGTTGAATGATCGGGAATACCTCGGATGATGTAACCCACGTGTTGCTAACCGGATTTCCCACGTTGATACACAGTTTGTGGTGCGGTGCTCGTTTATATAAACTATTCGGGATGTGAGATCAGTTTGATTTCATATCTTAAAATTTTCAAATTTAAAATTATTTTCAAAATCAAATAATACTTTTCAAATTATTTATTTAAATTAAATTAAAAATTCGCCGACAATTTCTATAGGTGACCTCTTTTCAAAAATACAACACTCAATCTAAAAATATGCTGACAACTTCTGGCGACTCCGTTTGGGATCTAGTTCCTCTGTCTATTTTGATAAGATGGCTTTGCTTTCATAAATCGGTAGTGAGCCCATGCCCCTAGTGGACCAAAATACCATTCTTCCGTTGGAATACCCCGTTCATTTCTGTCTTGAACGAGTATAACCAACTCCTCTCGCATTTAGGAGCCACTCGTTTAGACACCCCTAAACGGAGAGGTTCCGAGATCCTTTTACCTCTTTTCTGAGGTGGGGTGGACCCCCAATAGGTGTCAGTTTAAGAGCGATCCTTCAAGTCGAGAAGTCTTGCATAAGACTTTCTCTTCCTTTCCAATTCTGAATCGGATTCCTTACCTTCTCTACATCTTTAAACATTTTGTTCCTAATAAACAAGCCCTCTAATGAATGATTCTCTTAACATATAACTCCTTTTTATAAATACATGAATAAAAATGTGTTCGGACTCTTTTCGATTCCTTTCTTTTCGTCCTGATGAGAAGAAGCATAACTTGGGACTGACAATCAGAATCTACCTTGCGGAAAATGTCCGCCCCAAAGCCGATTTTCTCCTTCACCAATGGATCGGACTTCGTTGTTTACAAGGATGAGTCGCCCGACAATGGGATCATCCGTTTTGGGCAAGGATTCGAGAACACAAATGTCAAGATCACTGACGTTACCCTTTTCACACTTACAGACAAAGTGCCTGAAACTGAAAGACCTTTGATCGAGTTAAACCTCAAGTCAACTCAAGAGTTCCCTCCCCTGCAAAGGGTTCCAACTGAGTGGAATACTACTGTCCATATGAGGTCTGTTATCTCTACCCCCATTGGTCTAGTCGTCTTTGCACCTGCCCCGACTTTTGCCAAACTGAAGGGGAAGGAAATTCAGATTTGTAACGAGCATGTTACCGTGGAGGGTACAGATCTCCGTGCGAGACCTTCTATTTTCGAAATTGGGTCCAGCTTAAGCGTTCCAACCCTAACACGGACTCAGAGAAGAAACAGAGCTAGAAAGATTGCCAGAAAGGCCAGAGCTGTAGAAGTTGCTTTCTTGGAAGAAATCCCTGAGTACACACCACTACATGAGTACATACCATTGCCTGAGTATACACCGCTTTTGGAAGGAAGTAGATTCCATCCCCTCTCCGCCGCAGCTGACGAGGAAAATGTCCGCAAGATTGCTTCTACGTTACCTCGACCCGCATACTATAGCGACGACCGAAAGAAAAGGGCTAGGATTACACCATTCGCCCGACTACGTACCGTGATGAGAAGTTAGCAAAGAAAGAGAGATGTCTTAGTATCGTAGATTTTAAGAAGAATAGGCGGGTGCCGCCCAAGTCCCGTCTCGGGCCGCGAGTAGTAACCGTTAGCACCACGTAAAAGCCGAATAAGAAGATGAAAGCTAGCCCACTCGTTGTTGTTTCGGGTTTACGGATCGTGGAGGATACCACCTTCCGACATTCGACTCGATAGACCATCAGGTCCTAGGCCTTCTGCTACTAGAAGGATGGTATGGAGTCCTACTACTGACCAATTAAGACCGAAACAACGACCGGAAAAGGAAAGTCTCGTCAGGAGACTCGAGTCCGAAGAAAGCGCCACTGCAATGAAGGGGACTCCCAAGAAGGAAACCCAACGGTCATCGCATGATAACTGCAAAACCGCTCGAACAAGACCATTGGAAGACGCTATCGAATAGCTAAGAACCGACATTCAACGATTAGCAAGAGAAAGAGAAGAAAAGTTTGGAGATGAAGTTGACTCATCGGAGTTCATGGATGACGAATATGTGGAGATCAACATGGTTGAGACACGCTTCGCAAGGTGCCCCGGCAGCTGCGGAGAGAGATGAACCAGAAGCATTAAGAGCACAAATTCGAGAAAAAGATGATACAATCTCTCAAATTGCAAAAAGGATGGAAGAGATGGCTGCAGCCTTAGCCACTCTTCGTAGTCGAGTTCAACCCCCAAGAGAAACGCCTCCGTAAGTTATTCATATTACGTACGAAGGAAAAGAGATTATATCGATTAATGGAGATGACCGTACGAAGAAAGATTCTACCGTAATATGATTCCGCAGAAGGACATCAAGAACATGGTTGAACGACAGAGTGCGAGAAGCCTTAGCACAGTCTAAGAGCGGAGCATCTATTCAGACGGGTAGACCGTACCCCGAGTAATTTGATACAGTAAAATACCCAAAAGGCTTCGTACGACCTCTGTTCAAGACTTTTGATGGTACCAAAAACCCTCGACAGCATGTTGCACATTTTTGCGCTAGTTGTTGCAACGCCGGTGGAAGTGACGCCTTACACTTCCAAGAATTCGTCAGCAGCCTATCAGGGATCGCCTTTGATTGGTACGCAGAGTTACCGAACGGTTTGGTAAAGACATTTTTAGAATTGGAAAACCTCTTCGTGAAACGGTTTGCGGGAGCTCAGCATCATATCACCATCGGTGACTTAGTGGTGGAGAAAAAGAAATCAAACGAAACTTTAGTGGACTATATACTTCGATGGAGGAATCTAAGCATGAAGTGTGAGCCACAGCTACAAGAACAAGATGCGCTCAGTATCTTGCTTAAAAGCATTCACGGCCCGATAGCACTTCTCCTTAAGGGATTTACGATTAAGACTTTCGAGAAGTTTTTAAGCAAGGCCGGAAGCTTGCAAGAGGAAGCAAAGCAACTAAGTTTCGTCGACAAAACAGACAAACAAAAGCCTGTGAAGACATTTAAAAAGAAATCTGGGATCGTTGCGGCAGTCGATAAGGGCAAGCAGCCAATGCAAATACAAATCGGAAGCAACATGCAATCTCAGCTATCAACAACCTCAGCAGAACTACCAACAACCTCAACCCAGTTATCAGCCAACCCAATAATATGAGCAACCGCCTCGCCCACAGCGCACGTTAAAGGAGCTTATAAATAGAGAATATCCATTCAAGAATGAGGCAATGGCTAAAGATGTTCGCAGCTTTGATGAAGACTTCTGATTTTCGACTGCTAGAATCCAAGAAGCCAGAAGAAGTCAACAAGACCATCCCAACTACTGCCCTTACCACCAGATGCTTGGACATAAGATAGAGGATTGCATCACCTTCAAAATTTGGCTTGACAACAATCTCTGAAAAGGGAACATAACGATCCTAAAGGAATACATGAAAGAACCCTAGAAAGGAGGTTTTGTCAATGTTATTTCAACGGATCCCATTGTTCTGATAGACCCTTACACGACCGATGATGGATGGAGTACCGCTTGGATGAAGTCATCAAAGAAAATTTTTGATCGCATCCAAACCGCTTGGGCACATGCTTCAACTCAGAGTTTGAAACCTGTCAAGCCGGCGCTATCGCTTGCAATTGAAGAACCGCCCCAGGAAGAAAAGATCATAGAAAAGAAGGAGATCGTAGAAGAAGAAAGGACCTAAGCTCCTAAGGCTAGACTAGGGGCTGCTTATCCTAGGATGGTTGTTTCCGATTCGGAGGAAAATTCCTCGAACCTCTGACTCTGTATGATTATTTGCTCACTCCGGCGGGATCTTATAATGATAAGAGTTATGGCGTTGGCTATGTTTTGACTATTTCTAACGATTACGTAACTAACGACAACCAATCTAATCCGGATCCCGATTTCGATACCAATAACAATTCTCAAATCATACACAACCTCGACAATCACGATGACAAAGAAGACATTCATTAAGAAGGCTACGAAAGTTCAACAAGCAATGAATCTATTTGTGAATTCCAAGGAACTCCAATTACCATAGAGTTAGAGCTTTCAGATTTCGAAGCGATTCCAGAAGGACCTGTCATGCCAATTCAAAAGGAGACACCGTAAACTCGACACTGCATTCGAAGAAATCACAGAAGTCAATTTAAGGAGCGGAAGGGTTCTACCTCCGAGAATGGATCCAAAAGACAAAGGAAAGCAGGTGGTTTTTCAGGAGGAATCAACCCCAGCAGAAGAATTGTCCGTTCGGGAAGAAACTGAGACACATGGTAACAAAGTGGACTATAACGTGCTAGCCCATCTTAGGAAACTACCAACCAAACTGAGCATCTACGACACTCTCATCTTATCAAAAGAGATGAGGGAAGCTCTAATTAAGGCCTTAATTGATCCAGAGATTTGTTTAGCTCAGATGGCCGGAGATTCCTTAGACGAAGTTTGCTCATTAAAGGAACAACGAGGTGTTACCTTCACGGACAGTGATCTACTACTTGGGACAGCCGATCACAACCGACCATTGTACATTTCAGTTACAATCGGAAAATTTACGCTCTCCAGAGTATTAGTGGATCCAGGAGCATCGATCAACGTAATGAATCTACGGACGTTAGCATACTTGGAAATTGATGCTCGCGAGCTTGAAGCGGACAAGATGTTACTAAGAGGATTCAACCGTAAAGGAGAAAGAGCCCTTGGATCAATAACACTGTTGATGAAGACCGGTGACTTAGCAAAGACAACCGCAAAATTTCACATAATTAACTCTGAGACATCGTTCAATGCTCTACTGGGCCGGCCGTGGATCCATGAAAACGGGATGGTACCATCGTCTCTGCATCAGTGCATAAAATACTACGAAGGAGGAGAACAATGCATTAAAGGTGATTTACAACCTTTCTCCATACATGAGATTGGAATCCATGAAGATGCAGCTTATTACTCACCTTCGAAGAAAACAATCTTCTCCAGAAACACCGTGCTAAATGAAGCAAAAGAAATTCGAGACAATGAAGAACCTGAAGTTTTAGTCCAACAGTCACTCACCACTCCCTTACGACGAGATGGTGAAGGTTTCTCCAGAACTCGCATCCGAGGTCGAGGTCGGGGACGAGGTCATGGAAGAGACACTGGGACAGTTGGACAGAAAAAGCCGATGATCAACGTTGATTGGGAGAACAGCTCTGAGGGAGAAGAGGAAGTCAAGAAAGAAGCAACTACAATAAACCGGAAGAAACCACAATTCAAGATTTCTCTCGAAGATGAGAAGAACGAAGAATACAAATCGATGTACGAGAAGATTAACCACTATGTACACACTATGACCCTGACTCCGATCCAGTCTAATATGATCGAGGGTATGATGGTCAAAGAAGTACATAGCAGCGTTGCAAAGCCAATCAAATTTTACCGTGGCACTTCTTCTTCCAATACTGAAAATGATGTACAATTTGAAGATGTCACTTCTTCCGAATTAATGGAATTACCTTTTGAGTGGTACTCTCCCTGTGTTTAAAATTTAATTCAGCGTGGTGTCTTACCTCGACAATGGACAAAAGGCCGATCACAACATTTCGAAAAATTATGGAATAATGCTGGTCGGCCCCCCAATTCAAAACATGGTCTCGGATTCAGCACAATAGGTTCAGTTGACGATACGGAATTTCATTTGGTTGTCACTTGCGAATCTAATGAAGACTGCTTGGAAGCTTCAGAGGACCTCGAGGATCTACCAATCAGAGATGCTCCACCAGAATTCGAAGAAGAAATCAAATCTACAATAGATGAGTTAATGGAAGTTAACTTAGGTACTAGCGAAAAGCCTAGACCAACCTTTGTTAGCTCCTTACTCAATAAAGAAGATTCCGAGGAAATGATCAAGCTATTAATGGAATTCAAGGACTGTTTTGCTTGGAGTTACGACGAAATGCCATGATTAGCTCCAGAAGTCGCAGTTCACAGGCTAGGAGTAGATCCTACTTTCGTTCCAGTCAGACAAGCTTCTAGGAGGATGCGTTTGGAAATCGAACAACAAGTAATAGCTGAAGTTAAGAAGCTAATCGACACTAAATTTGTCCGTGAAGAACAATATCCTACTTGGCTAGCCAATGTGGTACCAGTCAGGAAGAAGAATGGTCAGATCAGAATTTGCGTGGATTTCAGAGACTTGAACAAAGCATGTCCGAAGGATGAATTTCCACTACCAATTCTAGAGTTAATGATCGACATCACTTTGACACATGAAATATTCTCTTTCTTGGATGGATCTTCAGGATACAACCAGATAAAGATGGCACCAGAAGACGAAAAACTCACGGCATTCAGAACACCAATCAGAGTGTATTGCTACACAGTAATGCCATTCGGACTAAAGAACGCAGGAGCAACATATCAAAGAGCAATGATAAAGATTTTTGATGACCTCATTCACAACCAAGTCGAGTGCTACGTGGACGATGTGGTCATTAAAAGCAAACTAAAGGAAGATCACCTATATGATTTGAGAAATGTCTTCGAGCGACTAAGGCAATACAACCTTAAGATGAATCCCTTAAAATGCGCCTTCGGCGTCACCTCCGGGAAATTCTTAGGATTTGTTGTCCGACATCGCGGGATTGAAATTGATCTGGAAAAGATTAAAGCTATCTTAGAAATGCCTCCTCCCAAAACCTTAAAATAGCTACGATCCTTTCAAGGGAAGCTGGCATATGTTCGACGCTTTATTTCTAACTTGTCAGGTAAGTGTCAGCCCTTCTCGGCATTAGTTAAAAATGACGCCAAATTCATTTGGGAAGAGAAATGCCAACGGACCTTCGAGGACATTAAACAATACTTAATGACACCTCCTGTTTTAGCAGCCCCAGTCTCAGGTAGACCGTTGATACTTTATAGCACGGCTCTAGACGACTCCTTGGAGCCCCGCTAGCCTGTGTCAATGATGAGGGAAAAGAAAATGCTCTCTACTACTTAAGCCGTCGTTTGATTCCGATGGAAGTAAAATATCCTCCAATTGAGAAGCATTGTTTGGCCCTGATCTTCGCTGCACAGAAACTCAGGCATTACATACTCTCTCATAAGGTCAACCTTATCTCGAAAGTTAATCTGTTGCAATATTTGATGACCCGTCCAACACTTTCGGCGTGACTTGCCAGGTGGTCGATGATACTATTGCAATTCAACATAACTTTCGTTCCTCTCCGTGCCGTAAAGGGACAAGTGCTAGCTGACTTCTTTGCAGCACACCCTTTACCGGCAGATTCGCCTCTCGACGACGATTTGCCTGATGAACAGATAATGAGCCTAGAAGACACTGATGATCGACGTTGGGATCTATACTTCGACGAAGCGTCCTCAGCACAAAAAGACAAAGAATTGCAAACGATAGTGCCCGGTAAGGCAGGAGTCGGACTAATCTTTGTAACACCGGAGCGGAGGATGTTAAGATATTCCTACCATTTAACAGAGCCGTGCACAAACAACGAGGCAGAATACGAGGCCCTCATAACAGGACTAGAACTGACAATTCAAATGGGAATAACAGATATCAACATCTACGGAGATTCTCAGTTGATCATTCAACAGGTCACAGGACAATACAAAATCTTAACGCCAAGACTCGAGCAATATTTTCAGTATGCCATGAAACTGTTGGAACAAATTTCAAATGTAACAATCTACAAGATCCCCAGAAGAGAAAATGCTCTCGTGGATGCGCTAGCTCGCCTTGCAAAAGAATTTGCCTACTTACAAGATGAGTCAGTTGAAGAGTCAGTTCAAGGACGACAGGTCCTATCACAGCTCGACGTGGATATGATACAGAAATCAGAAAAAGTAGAGAAATCAGTAGCAGCAGTGACAGAAAACACAGAAGATTGGCGTCGGCCGCTAATAGACTACCTGCAAACAGGGAAATTACCAGACGATAAGTCATTAGCCATCAAATCAAGAAAAGAACCCCATCTTACGCATTAATAAACAATACATTATATAGAAGGTCTTTTGATCAGATGTAGTTAAGATGCCTGAGCAGGTCCGAGGCTCGTGAAATTGTCAAAGAAGTACATTCAGGACTTTGTGGCGCTCATCAGTCGGGTCCGAAAATGAAAATAAAAATTAAAAGACTAGGGTACTACTGGCCCTCAATGATGCCGATTGCATGAAGATTGCCAAAAGTTGTCACCAGTGCCAAGTGCACGGAGTGGTTCTACACCAACCTCCAAATGTGCTACATCCGACAATTGCGTCGTGGCCATTTGAGTGTTGGGGCACAGATATAGTGGGTCCGATAGAACCACCTTCTTCAAGAGGACATCACTTCATCCTTGCAGCTACAAACTACTTTTCTAAATGGGCGAAGCGACTCCACTCAGAGAAGTAAAGGCACACCACGTGCTACAGTTTTTCAAAAATCAAGTCGTCTACCGTTTCAGAGTACCACGCAGAATCATTTCAGATAATGGGTCCGCATTTAGAAGCACAAAAATCAACAATTTTATCAGAAGACTTGGGATCGATTGGCGATACTCAACAATCTACTACCCAAGAGCAAACGGCTTGGCCGAGGCTTTTAATAAAACTCTCGTTCAAATTTTAAAGAAAATTTTGGATTACAACAAGAGAAATTGGCACGAGAAGTTGTTAGAAGCCTTATGGGCCTACAAGACGACTTTCAGGACTCCTACTCAGTCTACGCCTTATACTTTAGTGTACGGGTCCGAGGCAGTGTTACCATTGGAAGTCCAGCTTCCATTACTCAGGATTGCAGTTGCAAATAAAATTACTACAGAAGAAAATGCTAGATTACGACTGGAAGAAATGGAAAACTTGGAAGGAAGAAGACTTGCAGCTCAACAAAATTTAGAACTGTACCAAGCTAAGATGATCCAGGCCCATGATAAACTGGTCCGCCCAAGAACTTTTAAAGTTGGTGACTTAGTTCTTGTTCTCAGAAGACCTATTCTTGCACATCACAAGATAGGAGGCAAATTTGAGCCGACTTGGGAAGGGTCGTTTGTAGTTGAGGCAGCCTACTCAAGAGGCTCCTACCAACTTGTGAATTGCCAAGGAGAACGACAAATGCTACCAATCAATGGACGATGTTTGAAGAAGCAACCTGATGTTTCGAAGGGTGGCCTCTAAAATAGAGTCTTATCCCTAGAAACACGGGTGAGGCAATCACTTTGTGATTGGGTCCGAACCCAAAAACATAAAAATGGATAAAATAAAAAAATGTACTAAAAATAAAATATGTGAAAATCATATTAATAAAGTTTTATCCTTCCTTTCAAATCAAATCTTTTTTTTCTGATCTTTCTTTATCTTTTCTTGCTTTCCTTTAAAAATTAAAATTGGAATAGGTGAATAAGAACCTTCAGTGATAAATACTTTGTTAATGTTCTTGTTCTTAGTACAGCCCCTGATCCTTTCCTTGTATTCTTCACAGGGAAATGTCGAACGGGCGGTTGGTCCTAAACTTTAAAAATGGCGTGAGTCTCGTACTCGATGAAAAGAGGGTGAAGGATGGAGCAGTGATAGAAATTTATTCTGACTTCACACCAGCCGGCCTACAGTATGAAGAAAATGACTGGGTCCCAGTGGACCGAGAGGAGCTTCATAGCCAGACAGTAATGAAGATGGGTGGCCTAAGCCGCCAATCCAACAACAAGAAAAGAAAGACAAACACCGAGGAAAGCAAGAAAATCAAGTTAGTAATTGCCACGGCAGAGGGCAGGCTCGTCAGCGCCGCGCCCGCAGAAAGTCAAGAAGTGAGGAGAGCTACGCTCAATGCTACTCAAAGAAGGAATAAGAATCGCCGTATCCGCAAGATGTTGACTAAACTAGTAGCAGATCAACACGAGGAAACAGCCACCTTCGCCTACACACACATTTCAAAGATACCGGTTCATCAGGAACCTGAAAAGAAAGAACAAGCTCCGAGAACAACAGAAAGGATAAGGGAAACTCTGAGAAGATCAGAGGCAGAGAGATCGCCTCGACGCCAGATAGAGATACCATATCTGAAGAGCCTTGTTGCTGAAGCAACCTCGGAGGATGTCCCGACAGAGATAATCCCCGAGGAGCCAAGGTATGCAGGAGAACATGACAGGATTGAGCCATACATCCTGCAATACGTTACTAGGCCTCGTCACTTGCAGATCATCCCATAATATGAACTAGAAAGAATGGAAAATGTTGAGAAGAAGACTTTCGAATACTTTGAAAGGATTGGAGGCAGAATCAACATTTTGGAAGGCCTCGAGTTACAAAAAGGTGTATTCTCAGAGTACGAACAACAGCAGATTGTTGATTGCATTCTAGAACTTCAGAAGATGGGTCGAGCAGGCCGTCTGAGAGAAAAGACTTATTCGAAACCCCGGAAATGGATGCCAGGGAAAGGAAGAGTCACAATACAATGCGTATGTTGCTATAACTTCCCAGAGGACAGAAAAGAAAATACACCAGGGATACTTCATCACGGTGAGGTGGATCCAATGTTGAGAATAATTAAAAGAATGGTGAAAAGAATCATAACATGGAGGGTACTGCCAGCAGACTGCATACCCAACAGTTGCATCATCAACATTTATCAGAAGGGCGACTGCATACCTCCACACATAGGCCACCATGACTTTGTCAGACCTTTCTGCACATTTTTGTTCGTCAACCAATGCAATATCATGTTCGGATCTGACCTCCGGATAGCAGGCCCTGGTAAATTCCGAGGGCCCTTGGAGATACCACTTCCGGTAGGTTCCGTCATGATATTACAAGGAAATGGAGCAGACATCGCAAAACATTGTATACCGGGAGTACCAGTGGAGCGGATCTCCGTCACTTTTAGAAGGATGGACGACAGAAAGGCACCATACCACTTCCAGCCAGATCCAAAATTGGAGGGTCTCCGGCCTTACGAGCTGTGAGTTACACGGGAAATAGCGCACCTCCAATGCACATCTATGCAGCATTTCTGCCAAGGATGGCTTGGAAGGTGATGTTATTGACCGTGTATCTCATTATTCAGACATGGATTTAACAAATACTTTTTGGATGGATCAACAAGAATCATACATAGTCCGTTTTGAGTCATGGATTGTATGAGAAATATTTCAGATCGAGTTGTATGATGTATCTTCAACAAGATTGGAATGAAAGTGACCATGTAACATTTTGCCTTCACCTCTTTTTGTGCAAATTGACTGAGAAATGCCATTAAAGTTAAATGAACTTCGAACAAAGAACAGAAAAGAAAAGGAAAATAAATAAGAACTCTCTTCATAAAAATCCAAACATTGAAAAGAATTTCAAATCTACAAGAACACCAAATAAATAATAAAAAAATGGGATAGTTAAAGAACAAACAAAACAAATCTAAAGCTCAAATTGAATTCCAGTCTAATTCCATCTTTTCAAATCCTCCAATTCTTTTTTAAATCAAGATCTATTCCAGACCTCCTTTGAAACCCTCTCTCGGGATGATTTCAGAATCACGAAGAACTTTCAATTTGATTCGGATGGCATGGGTTCGTATCCTTCGCCAAGTAATCAGACTTTGATTGATTCCCATGGGATATGGAACACTTTCATATCTCATTTCAATCTCAGCAAATCTCAGCATTTGGGATAGGCTTCCGCCCTACTCCCATCTCAGCAAATCTCAGCATTCGGGATAGGCTTCCGCCCTACTCCCATCTCAGCAAATCTCAGCATTCGGGATAGGCTTCCGCCCTACTCCCTTCTCAGAAATTCTCAGCATTCGGGATAGGCTTTCGCCCTACTCCCATCTCAGCAAATCTCAGCATTTGGGATAGGCTTCCGCCCTACTCCCATCTCAGCAAATCTCAGCATTCGGGATAGCCATCTCAGCAATCTCAGCATTCGGGATAGGCTTCCACCCTACTCCCATCTCAGCATTCTCAGCACTCGGGATAGGCTTCCACCCTACTCCCTTCTCAGCAATTCTCAGCACTCGGGATAAGCACAGTCCTACTCCTTTCTAAGTAATCTCAAAATTTGACCCTCTCAGCAAGAAATTGAAATTAAAGCACTCTGCATTTCGGATAGGCTTTGTCCTATTCTTCCTCAGCATTTGGGATAGGCTCAGCTCTAATCCTTCTCAGCATTTGTGATAGGCTCAGTCCTAATCCTTCTCAGCATACACAATTGGAATAGGTTCAGTTCTGCTTCCTTCTCAGCATACAAATGCATTCGGGTGGGCCTTAGCCCTACTCTTTTCGCCGTATAAAATCAAAATTGAAACTCAAATCGAAATTCAAACTCAAAATTAAAACTTGAGATAGAAAATGAAACGAATCTAAGATCCAATCTCTTGAAATCTTGTGATCTGAAATTCACCTCCTTTTTCCCTAGCGAGAGTTCTGGAATCTTCAGTCTTGGAGATTTACCTGATACTCCCCAGTGGAAATTTCTTTCACTTTGTCCTAAGTTTGTCACTTGGACATTTGTTTTAGTTCTGTTGATATCTTCGGTCAACGCCAATACTCGCGGTGTGCTTGGTTAGCACACCACACCTATTGGGGGTCCATTTGTTGACCTCATTTTTGATGAGGTCTTCTCTTCCCTCTTTAGTGCTTAGGATCTAGCCTTAGGTTTTTCCTTTGACTATCTTAGAGGACTAGAATTGGGACCCATCCTTTAGAAATTTAAACCACTTCTTGTCTCCCCGAAAACCCCACTAGCTTGATTGTAGACCCCTAATCACCTAGAGGGTCGAGATCAAAAGTGAAGGTTTAAAGGATGAGTTCCCTATAGGACTCTTTGGCGTTAGGACCACCTTGGGTGGCTTGGTCTGGTGAGGGTTAACTTACACACTCACTAAACTCATACTCTACACTCTCACACACACAATCCAAATCCTAAAACCACACCCATACCCAACTTGACTCCTTGACTCATGTAGGTAATTCATATGGATGGACCTTAACCCCTAAGCCCCTGGCTAAGAGGGTTAGAAACAACATAGTGAATGCCTCAAATGAGTCCTCTCATGGATAATATAGGCTTAACATGGCTTCATGGCTCAATCAAAGTGATTCCATTTCACTCATATTTGATCAATCTTCATTCTTCCAAAATTTCAATTTTTGACCCTGGGAACCCTGCACCTCTCAAACTTACCAAAAGCCCTTAAAATAACTCAAATCCTCCAAAATTTCCAAATAATCCAAAATTCCTCAAAATTAACCTTCAAAAATTTCCTCACCAATCAAATTGATCATCCATAACCAAAAATACCAAAAATTCCAAAAATACCCCCCAATACCCTCCAAATACCGAAAATGCCCCTCTTAGCCAAAAAAATACAAAAATTCAGAAAATTCCTAGAAAATTCCAGAACATCCCAAATACTCCCAATTTCATTTTGTCTAACTACACCATGAGCCAATTTTGTCAATTTACCCCACTTTTACCAAAACCCCTAATTTAGCCCATTCTTAACCCAAGTGAACCCAATGTCAAACCAAATATACCTTATTGACCCCAATTTTTGTCCAATTCAATTCTAAACTTAAAATTGATATCCACAATATCAATCTAGACCAAATCTAAGTCCAATTTGATTAACATTTGAATCCAATTTCACTTTTGACATTAAAGCCCAATTTGGACTCATGACCTAAACTTAGCCCAAACCAAACCCATTCAACTCCAATTGACCCCAAACCTTTTCTAAACCTTCCCTAACATCTCCACAAACAAAACACTAACTTAATTTGTCCAAAATTTGGACCCAAACCCCACTCAAATTCAACCCAAAACCAAAAAGCCCAATTTTGACCTAAACCCAAACCTAACCCAAATAAGCCCAAGTCCCAAAACCTAAAACCCAATCAAAGTTAAAACCTCTTTGAAACACTCCCATAAACATTTCCCAATATTAATTTTACATCAATTTCAACTCTAGCCCAACATTGGCCCAAATTAGCCCAATTTGACCTACATTGGCCCATTTACCAAATGAACCCAAATTCAACCCAATTCAATTCCAAACTACCTCAAATTTGCTTCAAATCATTCATGAAACATCCTTAAACTTAAACTAAACTCAACATTCATCCTTAAACTAAACCCACACCTGCACAAGACCAAGAGAAGGAGTTCCCCAGTGGAAGCCCCCTTTCCAGACCACCCAGCTGTTCCAGACTCGAAAGGTTGTGATCGGGCTTGGTCAAAATCATACCTAGAAAATTCACCAGGCCAAGGGACTTCATCTGGAGCTTGCTTGGACCCAATCGAAGGTGACACAACCCTCAGATTGAAGCCACACTTCTCTGAGCTAAGGTATGAGTAAACTCTTTATCCCGAGCTTCTGGAGATTCTCCATTTCAAATACCTTAATTTCAATGCATGATCACCATATAGATGTATTCGTCTCTTCAAGACGAATCCATAGAGCACAAGAACATGAAAATCCGTTAAGTATTGAGTGAGATATTAAGGATTTCGTCTGGACTGTTCTCGGGCTAGGAGGCTTGGGGACGATGAACGGATGCCGTCCATTTGATACACGCGCGGGTGGACGATCCAGATTGAGCAGTATGAGGAGACGAAACGATACAGCGGGCCCCTGCAGTATGCGAGTCGGATGGCGGCGCCGAATCAGAGCTCACCGCGTGGCCTTTCGGAACTGCCGAGGATGGCGTGGCGCCGCGTGGATAAGTAGGAAAATAGGCTATTTTTCTATTTATTTAATTACCAGAACTTGAAAAATGCATAACTTTGTGTAGAAAAATCCTAAAAATAAAATAAAAATACCCTCTTGCTCAGTGAAAACATAGGAGAATAATGTGGAAAAGAAATCAAGTAATTTCATTAAGTATTTTATTTTTAATGATTTATTTACTCTCTGCATTGTTTTAATTCTCCATTTGCATTGGTAATTCGTCATGGCATGAGACCATAGGGCTTTTGAAGCCTCTGAACTTGGGAACATTCCCTGAATTTTCCAAGGTCAAAGGCCATCCCTTTGAGAAGTTATTGATTTTTCAAGTTCATGTTACTGTTTTGAGTATTTTAATTCAAATAATTAGCATATTGAGAAATAAATTCCAGGAAAATTTGGTGATGTTTCTTGTGACTAGAGAGACCTAGGAAAAATAAATTTTGAGTTAATTCACTTTGAACAACCCTAATTGGCCTAAATACCCAAAATTAAACTTTAATTAATTAGGGTTAACCATCCATCAAATTAACTTAAAAATAATTCTCCACTGTCCTCTAGGGATAGGAGAACACCACATAAAAGTTTGAAACCAATTAGACTTGATTAACCCCACCAAATGGGTTGATCAAGCCTCTTAAGCAAAAATGGGTAAAATTAAACTTTAAAAATTCATAACTCACAAAATACTTTTCAAAAATTCACAAAAATGGTTTTGGAGCTTCTCTGATGTTAGAGGAACTTAGGAAAATTAAAATTGTAATTTTCTAAAAAAGTTGATTTTTATCATTATTTTAATATTTTTAATAATTAAAAAATAATAAAAATCATAAAAATATTAAAAATCACCAAAATGTCACATTTTGAATTCTAATCATTTAAGAACAAACCAAATATTTTTCTTAAGTCCCTAGGGTAAGATATTGAATTTTAAAGACTTAATGTAATTTTTTAATATTAAAAAATGTATTTTCCAACCTTTTCACTAAAATAATTCTAATAAATCAAAGAAAAATCAGAAAAATATAAAATTTATTTCTTTGAACTCCTTGAGGTTAGAGAGATTTAAGAAAAATATAAAATCCATTTTTCAACTTTAATTTCATTTTAAAATTAATTAATGCTCCAAAAATTAAAATAATTCTAATAAATAAAATATAATTTAAAAAAACACCAAAATTGGTCCAAATGGTCCTCTGGTCATTAGGAATATCCCATAATTTTCTTAAGGATAGAAACATTTCCTTGGTCATGTTATTGAATTTTCCTTGAAAATCCCTATTTTCCATTAAAAATAATTACATAAATATATTAAATACAGAAAAAATCACATTTTCTCCTCTAATGTCTTAATTGACATGTAAGTGAGGTCAGATAAAAATTTCAAGTTCATTTGAGCTTAATTTAGTGAGTTATAGGATTATTAAGCTTGAAGGGCAAAATGGTAATTAAAATTTTCAACCTTTAATTAAAATTTTAGGATTGATCAAAAAGGGGAGGGTAAAATATTTGATTTAAACTGATTTTAGATGCTTGAAACTTAAATGGTTAAGGGTAGAAACCCACCAATCATTTTAAGAATAATTAAAGTAAACCTTAATTAATTAATTAATTAAGTTTGGAAGATTAATGGAAAATTGAAATTATTAAAGTAGGGATATTATTTAAGAAGATATTTATTCTTTAATTTAAAAATACCTAAATAAATAACTTCAATAAAACTTAAAAAGAAAATTAAATGAATAACCTAAATTAAATTAAAATTGAAATTAAATTAAAATTAAACTAAAATTAAATTAAATTAAAATTAAATTGAATTAAATTAAATTAAATTAACATGAAATTAAATTGAATTAAATCAAAATTAAATTGAAAATAAAATAAATTAAATTAAATTAAATTAAATTAAATTAAATTAAATTAAAAATTAAATTAAATTGAATTAAATTAAATTAAAATCATTTAATAACCTAAAATAACTTGAACACTATTCCAAACTTAAACTAATTTTTTTATAATTAAGTCAAAATTGAAATTAAATCATTAAGTTTAAATCATCAAAATATTTAATAATTTGATTTGCCCTTTTTTAAGCTCTTATTATTATAACTCTTAAATGAGGTATCAAGTGAAGTGTTATCTCACTTATAGGATATTCAAATATCCTAGTTCACTGAGCAAAAGAACAAAACTTAAGCTCCCGGATAATTAATTCACTTGTATAATTATATTCTCTTGGACTTAAAACAATCCTAGAGGTATTGAAAAGATGTTTAAGACTCGTCTTAAGCACTTCCTCAATATGATAGGATGTTTATAAGAACAATTGAACTTAATTGTTCTTTGATGAAGAAAATCGTCCTTAAACTAAAATACAAGAACCTAGACGTCATAGGAGGTGACTAGCTATAGGATTAGGACTTTGATAGACAACCAAAACCTTTCCCTTAGCTTTACCTAGGTACTTGTTGGAATATTTAAATGCATTAACATGTGTTTTAAGTGCAGCTTGGGATGACGGGAAGACCCTCTAAGTACGCTTTTATTTTATTGCAATTTACTTTATTGCAAATGCACTTTACTTTTCTTGCATGATAAACAACTGTTGCATGAAAACCAAAACCTTTAGGATAGTCCCTGAACTGAAACCAAAACCAAATTAAAAGTCATTACAAGATAAAAATCACCGCCACAACATTTCAAAATATAAAACAACTCAAAATTTAATCACAAACAGAACACAAAACTACAACTGCAACTAAATTAAAACGTCTCGTTGAATGATCAGGAATACCTCGGATGATGTAACCCACGTGTTATTAACGAGATTTCCCACGGTCTAAATGAAGGTGTGGAACTCATTCAGTTGAGTTTAGCAAATTCATCCGGACTAAGTGAATTCGATGAAAATAACGGTGCCGGGATGACGGAACCGTGGGATCTTAATCTGGTCTCGTTTAAACAACTTTAAGATTTGTTTTAATTAAAATATTAAAAACACTCGTATTTTAAGATTTTCTCTAAACCAAAACACTTCTCTCATCTCCTGATTTATTAGTTCTAAAACTAAACCTCTGCAACAACAAGGAGCTTAGAGCACAGTAGGCAGCACGACCATCGTCATCAGCAAAACTCAGATCTACTTAAGCAAAACTTTCTTAGAATTAAATAACCAAGCCATAGGAATTCGAGGTAGTTTGCCTAGCGCAACATAAATCCTCAACTCTTCGTTAGGCATTTTCATGATCTTGTCATGTAAATTAAGCCCTAACCGGTCTTAGAACTCCGAGGTAGTCGTTTAGTACGACATAAACCCTCATATATTCGAGGTTATTTGTATGATTTTATCATACAAATATAAGTCCAAATTAATTAAAATTGGCAAGATTGAAATATCACATAATATTAGGATTTTCTTAAATCCGAGCTAAACAATAGGATAGTTTGGGAAGTTGCCAAGATTCTTCTTGGATCCTCAGCTTCTCCTACTTCTCTTCCTTTTGGACTCCTGAAAATAAATGTTCCGAATTTGAGCTAATCCCTTTTGAAATTTCAAAAATCCAATCCTTTGAAAACCTTTAACTTTGAAATTCTTGAGAGCAAAACCACTGATCATTATCGAGAGTTTTCTTAGATGATTCCCGTCATTTAAGATGTAATTAACTATAGGGGCTTGCCCTTATAGGAAACTTTAAGAACCCAGGTAATATAAACCCTGCTTAATTCATTTATATTAAGTAGGGGAATTTGTCGGCTTATAAAATTGGTTCGTAGACTAAAAGGATGTCACAAATCTTCTAGTTTATTTAACCGAGCCCCATCATCAGCAAGGTGTCTACTCTCCGGATAGATACACGATTTGTGGTGTGGTGCTCGTTTATATAAACTATTCGGGATGCGAGATCAGTTTGATTTCATATCTTAAAATTTTCAAATATAAAATTATTTTCAAAATCAAATACTTCTTTTTATATTATTTATTTAAATTAAATTAAAAATTCGGCGACAATTTCTGTAGGTGACCTCTTTTCAAAAATACAACACTCAACCTAAAAATATGCCGACAAGCTGATGAGAATCCAATGTTGAGTCACTCAGAATAAGCTCTGGGAATGTTAGACTGAACACGATAAACTAAGCACTTTGTGGGAGGCAACCCATAGTTATCGGTGTACTTTACTTTAAGTTTTATGTGTGTGCTTTGTTTGGTTTGTTTTTATGATTATGTGGTAGTAATGTGATGTTTATATGCTATAGAGGTGTTATTTGGACCTTATTTGATGACTTAGAGGAGTCAGAATGAAGATTTAGACATTTAGCAGACCTGTGCAAAATTGAGCACCGACGGCTATGCGCCGTAGATTGGTGCTTAGGCGCTGGAGTTACAAAAAATGTGAGAACATGGTTCCTAGATGCCTTAGTTGTGGTTAAGTGGTTTTTAGAGTTAATGAGGAGTTTTAACACATTTATGGTCAGTTTTGTGCCTTCCCAAGTCTATAAAAAGGCCCTAAATTAAAGAAATACTTGCCCCAGTTCTTATTTTCATTCCCCAGTCTTAAAAAGAGTATTTTTAGTGCAAAAATGTCTTCTTGGGAGAGCGAAATTAAGAAGAATGAGGAAGCCAACAAGAACAAGTTTATTAGTGAAAGTGTGCAAGAGTTATTCAACGGATTCCTAGTAGTTAGTATTCAAGGAATTGTAGAAAGGATTGCAAAGATTGATGTTGATGTGGAATCCATTAAAGAGAAGGTAAATGAAACTAATGCTCATTTAGCGCATATTGCATGGCAACTCAAAATGCAATTCAGTCATACAAGTCATGTCGAAGAAGCAAATATAGTGATGTATCCGAAGAACAAATGGATAGAAGAAGAAGATGTAAGAGTTTTTATTCATCGCCCGTTTTATCATATTTATATTCCAGATGGTTCAAATGGAACTATTGGTGATTCTGGATATATTCCGCCCACTGGAAATAGGAATTAAATTAAGTGTAGTCTTGTGATTTGGTTTTTCTGTGTTAAGTGTTTTGTGTTTGAAATTTATGTTTGTGTTTTGTTGCACTTTAATTTGATGTTTGTTACATCTTAATGATGTCAGTTTGTGTTTATGAAATGAGTCAATAACTTATGTATTGTGGAATTTCATCCAAAACGTTTGGATAGAAACTTTAGTTTGTATTAAGTATAGTTTCTTATTAATGAAATATAAGTTTGTGTGAAATTATTTTAAAATCAATGGAAATTTTAGTATAATTTTGGAATATTAGAAGAGTTTATGGGGAGAAATAAGCATTAGAAGTGATTAAGGGAGATTAACTAAGTGATTTTGGGCCATTAGAATTAATTGTCAAAATTTGGGCACTGGCGGTTAAGCGCCAAATTTTGCGAGTATGCGCCGTACGCTCTGTGCATAGGCGTTGGTTCGCAAAAATCTGTTTTTTGCAGTAAAAAAGCTAAAATTTTGCCATTTTAACCCCCATCACCTTCATCCTCTTGGTTTCATAAAATAGAAGATTAGGGCATCGCTTAGTTTGGTCATTTAAGTGTTGATTTTGCTGAAACTTGTTAGATTTGAGTTCCTTGAGGCATGAGCACTTCTCCTAAGTAAAAATTTTTTATTTTCACCATGTAATTTGAGAAAATTTTTGAAAAAATCTGAAAATCACTATTTATAGTGAAAATTTGAGGAAAAGCATGAGAAATTGAGTTGATTTAGTGGAAATTACCTTTAGAAGTTAAGTTAGCAAGTTTAGTTTGATTTTAAAATTTATGGTGAATTTTTTTGTGAATTTTTAGAGATGGCTCCAAAGTCGAAGCGATCGAGAGAAGTAAAAATTTGATTCCAATAAATTTGGCAGTTCTAGAGCGAAGGATAGATACGTCGACGCACTTTCATCATGTAAATTAATTCCAGAACGAGTTTTTAGTAAGCCAAGGGGAGAGATTGAAGAAATGATTGCTAGAAGAAATTGGGAAATTTACTGTTGCTTCTCCACTGTTGCTGTTGTTTATGTTGTTAGAGAGTTTTATGCAAACTTGCCAGTTGCATAAGATATGGTGATGGTTAGAGGTCAGCAAGTAGATTTTTTATCTGCGATAATTAATAATTTTTTATCGATTGCCTCCTAAAATGTTTTTTTTCATGCTAGTTATCATCCTTCTGAGGGAGAGTTAGATGAGATAATATCTTTTCTTACTGATTAAAGAGGTTTATGGAAGATAACAAATGAAAGAAGAGTAAATTTTTAGGCCTCTAAGTTGAATGCCACCTCAAAGGCATGACATTACTTTATCTCATCAAAGTTGTTGCCTTCAAGTCATGTTAGTGAAGTTACAAGAGAAAGAGTTGTTCTGAACCATTGTATTCAGCAGGGAAAGCTATTAGTCATTGGAGCTATTATTTTTTATTATGCTTTGAACTGTGTCAGAGCTGCTACTACTGCAGGTATGGGATTTCCTTCTCTGATTCATTCACTTTGTGAGCGGTCTGGTGTTAAGTTTGAAACATGGGAAGAGGTTCTTCAGCCACTTAAACCCATTACCAGTGTAAATGTAAACACTTACACTGTGCATTTAGTATTTGGCTAGAAAGGAGTATCTGTTAGAGCTTCCAGTGCTTCTGCTTCTGCTACCTCTACTTCTCAAGCTTCTACTTCACATGCATCATCTTCAATAGATTCACAAACTGGTTTATTACAAAAGATTTTAAAGAAAGTGAATCTTAACAGAGAACATGTTAGAGATATGGATGGTAAGATAGAAAATATTGAAAGGTATATTGTGATGAGTATGAAGAGAATTATCAGCTGTACATGGACAAAGTGATTAGAGGTGATCACAGTGATGAGATGCCCCCTCATCCTTTTTATATACCTTATGTGTCATTCAGAGACTGAAATGAGGATGATGATGATGAAGGCGATGAGTAGGATTTGCTTTTATGTGTTGTTGAATTTGTGATGTTTGTATTTGTGTTGTATGATGTCTAGAGTTTTATTTGTTGATGTAATTTTTTTGTGAACTCTGATATTGTGTAGACTGTAGTTGGACTATTTCTGTTATGCACATTCATATGTTTTTGTGATAAATTGATGTTTTATGATGAATTCTTGTGATATGTTTGTGGTAGTAAATGTTTTAAATGTTTATCTAGTGTTTAAGTTTTTAGTAGTGTATAATGTAATTTCAAAACTGTTAGGAAAATTTAGAACACTATTAGAAACCCCTATTTAAATTGTATGTTTAAACTTTCAAACTCTCCTACCATGTATTATCATATGCTGTTGTGCTTTTAGTCATGTTAAACTTGATGTGTATTTGCTTTGAAAGCCTCCCCTACTGTAGAAGTCATTTGAAATTTTTATTTTATAAAAAACTGAACTGAAAAATTGAAATTGATTTCTTTTTACTCCTTGTTTTTAAACTGTTACACTTGCATATTTAGGATATGAAAATTCTTGCTAGCATGTTATTTTAGTTTTTAATTCTTACCCATGTATCATTTTTTATGCTTAAATGTTTAATCCTAACTAAAAAATTAGAGTTTGGGGGAATTTTAACAGACAACTTTTCAAAAACTAAAATTTTATTTGTTCTCAAGAATAATTATACTGAAATTTGTTTTTTGATTGAAAAAATTATATATATGAAGTTATATTTGGGGAACAAATTTCTGAATATAGAAATGAGTAAGAGAATTTAGTTAAAATTTATAGTAATGATGATGATTTTAATGTTAAAATTTTCTTAGTAAAGAAATGATAAATATAGTTAAGCTATCTTTAGTAAGAAATGTTGTATTTTTACAAAGATAGAAGATTTCACTTTTATTTTTCAAAAATTAAATTTCTTTTTTTGAAAAAAAATTTTCAACACTATTATTATGACTTTTAAGTGAAAGATATATATCAGACCTTTATTTTAAATGGAATGGTGGAATTCAAAATCATTAAAGTCCTATTCATATATAGTAATCGTTGCCTTAAAAAAAGAAGAGAAAAAAGAAAAAGGAAAAGAAAAAGAAAAAAAGAAAAGAAAAGGGAGGAGAAGCTTGAGGATTTAAGGGCCTAATCAAAAATTGGTTCCATACCTAAAGTATAAAATTTAATTTTTGAGAAAATCTAAAGCTTATGATTATAAAATAGTGAGTAAAATTATTTTCAAACAAAAAATTTTAAGTAAGGAAAATTAAATGTTTAAATCCTAGATTTTGAAAAATCTACAAGTATTTCTGAATTAGATAGGAACTTATATTTTTCATGAACCTTTACTTAAGAACTTTCTAAACTTTAAGTTGGTCTCATTTACTTAAATTTATTCTAAATTGAACTATTTCAATTCTAGAACAAAAATTTGAAACCTTCCTAAAGAAACTCACTTACATAATTTGCATGCTTGATTTTTATATGAATTTAGTGTCACTTGAGGCAAGTAACATTTTAAGTTTGGGGTATTTTGATACACCTAAAATATATAGTATTTTTATGCAGATTTTTATTCCTATTTTTGATAATATTACACTTTAATATAAGGTATTTTTGTATTTTTCTTTCAAGTATGATTAAAATGATTGATTATGATAGAAAGGAGCAAAAGAGGATCAAATTTGGAGCAAAATTAGGCTATGTGAAAATTTGGCCTTTGGCAGCTAAGCGCTGTATGATTACCGCGTAGGCGCCATAGTTGAAAAATATGAATTAAATTAAATTTGGCGCCCTTTTTAAGAGATGTTTGAAGAATAACATCCTCAACTTACTTTGGGCGGCAGATTTGAATGAAGAGATGCAATCTTTGGTGGATACATTTAATCTTCACATGATTTGAAGAGACCCTAAAGAACCTTTTGGAGAATTATTAAAATGAATACATGGAATGAGTTTAGATTCTTCTTTTCAGTTTTCTTAGGGTCTTCTTTTCAGTCTTATTAGAGTCTTCTTTTCAGTTTTCTTAGAGTCTTCTTTTTGTTTAGAGTCAGTTAGTTAAGTCTTTTTAGTTTGAAAGAGTTTTTAAGGAGAAAGGGGTTGGTGTGAAGCCTTCTTCTCGCAAATTTTCTTTCATCCATGTATCTATTTTGTATTAGAGTCTAAAGTCAGAGTTAAAGTAAACAGAGATGGGCACCAACCTCTGTGGAGTATTTTAGTTGAAAGCAAAATTTCAGAGGAACTCCCAGAGCCTTGTGGAGAGGATTTCAGATAAGTGTTTATCTATGTTTTTACATTTGGTTTTTAAGTAAAACTTGCTCTATTTTCACCATGATTTCTACTTTAAAATCAAGTTGTGTTTGTGTTTTCTTCATGAGTTCTAAGTAGTTTTCTTTATCTTTTTCCTTTTAAATGATAAAGTAATTAAATTATGGGAAGTTGTGCAAAGTATATAAGTTTAATGTTGGAAGAAGTTGTGATGATTTATTTCCTTGTACTTAATTTATTTCTTGATTTGGCCAATTAAGATGTTTAAATTTGTTGTGAGATTATGTAAGATCCAATATGGTATTGTCTCCATCAACAATTGGAAAGAATCACATGGAATTGTATGGATGAGAATTGTAGTCCATATAATTGAATGCAAATAAGTAGGGAGATATGTGTTAATGGGGAGTAAAATTAGAGGACTTTAGAGTGACAGGCTAAAGCCCCCTAATTTGATTTGAGGTGAAAAATTTTGTTATGAGATAGCCCCCAGGTGGAGGGAATCGAGGGAACTCTAGAGTGAGAGTTGGTATGTTCCATGCCTAACCCATCTACAAAATTTCAAAGCTTCAAATTAACCAATTTTCTTTATAGAACCAAGTAAGGGTAAAGAATATAATTGCTCCTATTTGGCACAATACATTAAAATAATTCCACAACGAAATTCCATGATTATTAATGATTCATTAAAAGAAGAAAAAGATATTTTATTCTGATTGCTTTCATTTTATTTAGTAGTCTTGTTAATTTTAGTTGCTTGCTTTACTTTTTTTTAAATAGAAAATATAAAAAATAATTTTCAAATTATCTCTTTAAAAACATACTTTACAAAATCAATTTAATAAGTAAAAAATTAATTTTCTTATTTCTTTATATTTTTATACATTTCCATGTGGGTTCGATATCTTGAGGTTTAAATTAGAAAGTCTTATATTATTTGATAAACAATGCGTATACTTGCATAGAATACCATATTATAAATCAATTAAAATATATTTCTTATTTGCTTCAGAATCAAGTTTTTGGCTTCTTTGCAAAGGAAGAGATAATATCATTGGAAAAAAATATAAAGAGAAAAACGTAAGGGTAAATATTTGGGGATCAAAGCCCAATTCTAAAATTAATTGGCTAACTTTCCTAAATAAATTAACTTTGCCCCCAAAGGATTTTCACCCACATAACTCCTAAATGAAATAACAAATGATAATTACCTTAATTAAAAGTAAAAATTAAAACGTTAGTTCACTAAGCATGAGGGTATGAAATAGATGAATCATTTAATAATCATGATAAGTTTTCAATGAACTCAAGGAAGCTTAAAATAATTGTGAAATGTCTAGGTATCTTCTGGGCCCTTTTTACAAATCTTCTGGACACCTTGGAGAAAATCGAACCTATCATATTTTGTTAAATGAATCTCCTAATTGAATATGACCCACCAAGTTATGACATAGGATTTAGTAGGCTTGTGACGAACCTATCCATAGGTTTTACTTTCCTGCAAAATCATAAATGTTTATTGCAAAAGATACTAAATTTTTCAGGTGGAGGGACGAGAAGACTCGTTAGGTACAGTTTTATAATTTTACAGTACCTTCCTATTGTACTTTCCTTTAGCATTTCCTTTACTTTTTTGTGCTTAAAAGATTGCATGTTAAACAATGTCACCCTGCATGAAAACCAAAATTTTTAGGATAATCACAAAACCAAAACAAAAAATCAAAATTAAAAATAAAAAAAAAGATAAAATTCACCGCCATAATAGTCAAAATATAAAACAACTCAAAATTTTATCACAAACAAAACAAAAATTATAATTGTAACTAAATTATAACGTCTCGTTGGATGATCGGGAATCCCTCAGAAGAGGTAACCTACATGTTGCTAACAAGGTTTGCTACAGTCTAAATGAAAGTATGGAACTCATTAAGTTGATTTTAGTACATTTATTGGACTAAGTGAATCCGATGAAAATAGTTGTGTCAGGATGACGGAACCTTGGGATCTTAACCGGTGTCGCTATAATCAACTTTAATATTCCCCTAATGAAGTATTAAGACACCTCAATTTAAATGTTTCCTAAGAACTACACTTCTCTTTTCTTACAATTGACACTTTTTTAAACTAAACCTGCTACGATGAGGAGCTTGGAGCTTGCACAGTGGGCAGCACGACCATCTTCAATAGCAAAACTCCTTAAACTCCTTTGAAATTAAAACAACAAGCCATAAAACTTTGAGGTAGCTTGCCTAGTGCAGCATAAATCCTCACATTATCTCTTTAGGCCTTTGCACAACCATGTTGTGCAATATAAGCTCTAACTCGTCTTATGATTCCGAGGTTGTCATCAGGAATGACATAAACCCTCCTATCTTCCTGGCTTTTCACATGATCAGTATCAAGTGAATGTAAGCTATAAATAATAAAATTGATAGGATGAAACATCAAATAAATATCTCAAATTGGAGCCAAACTATAGGATAGTTCAGGAAAACACCAAGATTTCTCTTGGATCTATGCTTATCCCCTAGTCTCTCTTTCCATTGGATCCTTACAATAATTGTTCCAAATTTGAGCCACTCACCAATTAGATTTTCTACTATCATATTTCCTTGAAGAACTTTACCCTTTTAGAAGTCCTGAATATGAAAATTTCCTGATCTATATCAAGAGTTTTCTTAAGTGACTTCGGTTATCTAAGATGTAACTAACTATAGGGGCTTGCCCTTATATGAAGCGTAAAGACCCCAGATTAATATAAACTCTATATGACTCCTTCATGTTAGATAGGAGAAATTATTGGTCAGCAATGGTTTACAGACCAAACGATGTCATGGATTCTTTAGTTTATTTTATCTAGCCTCATCCCAAGCCATGTATCTATTCCTCGGGATAGATACATGCATTATGGTGAAGTGCCTGATTATTTTAAACTATCGATTATTTGATATCGATTTGATTTCATATTTTTAAAATAATATTTTCAAAAATCCATATACATTAAATTAAATCAAAATTCTATTTTTATAAAACTACACATTCTAAAAAGTTATGAATCCCCCACGACCTACTTTAATGAGCGACAGTTTTCTGGCGACTCCGCTAGGGATAAGTTCTCTCTTCATTAAGATTAGGAAATGTTATATTCTTACATCAGTAATGAGTTCATATCCCTCATGAACCAGATTACTATTCTTCCGTTGATATACTTCACTCATTTCTTTCTTAGGGAAGTACAATCAACTTTCCTCAATTTCAGGATCATCTGTTTAACCATCGTTAAACAGAGGGGTTTCAGAGAAATTTAGGTTTTTTTTTTGTGGGGTCGGACCCCTAATAGGTGTGACGGTGAACAAGTTTCACCATGGTAATGTTCATTGTTAAGGGGATCTTGGACGGGATCCCATACTTCACTTCCTCTTTATGCCTTTCGGGTTCAATCCTACCCTCAGCAGATTGACCCATTCTTCCTTAAAATCTTAAAACTCCCTGTAAGAAATTTATGAAAAATCAGAAAATAAAAGGAAAATAGAATAATAATAAATTATCAAGATAGAATGAAATTGTGCCCAGTTCACAGAACAATCTTCCTTTCCGTGGTGTGTCCACTGTGTTAGTTAGTGTTGGCAATGCCATAATAGTTATAGAGAGTTAGTTTAATTAGTGTTAATTGTGAGGAATTCTTCGACTTGAACTCCCACCAAGATTTCCTTTCTGCTAAGAAGGTGAAAGTTTCTACTGCTCCCGTTAAGTTAGTCGTCTCTGCACTAAGGAGAGTCATCACTCCTACCACTACCGGTTTTGCCGTTACTGCACCTACTTTCCCATCAGTAAAAGGGAAAGAGGTTCTGAGTGAAGAAGGTTCGGACAACGCCTTTCTTTCCCTGCCATCAGTTTTTGAGATTGGTTCTAATTCCAAGATTCCCCCACCAACCAGATCTCAAAGGAGGAACCACAATCGAAGTAGTCTCAAAGCTGCCAGGGCACAAGTTACATGCCTGCCAGGGATTGATGAGATTCCTCGGTAGAAGGAACTCATTTTACCGGATACCTCTCCTCTCCTTCGAGGAAGTAGGTTCCACTCGTTGATTAACACTACCAAAAATAAAAGCCTTTACAAGATTGCCACTATGTTACTGTTGCCACCTGGTTGTGATGAGGTGAGGGAGTGGCCCACACCCATCACTCGAGCTCATACCCTTCTCCAATGATTGGCTGAAAATGAAGGATGCTCTATTGTTAAGCTCTTTAAGAGGATGGGGTGTGCAATATACCCCGAAATAGAGGATAAATTTATTAGGATGGAGAGGCCCATCCGAATACCCGCCAAACACTATTTGGGAAGACATGTTGATATTACCTCAAATGTTACTACTGCTGTTCTGACACCCTCAGTGCGCAGATTAGTTACACCCCAGCTGGGTCTGAGACTACCATCTGTAGATGATTATAAGGGAAATTTGTTTACCTTTGTGCATGGTCTACACCCTAGGGAGCACACTACCCCTCACCACTTTGATATCCCCGCCAAGGCACTCCGTCCCAAGGCGCCGACACTTAAGAGGAAAGTGTGGTTACCAAACATCATTGCACCAGTACATTCTAAGAGGTCTGTAGACCGCAAGTTGGATCATTATTTTGATGTTCCTACTGCAACTGCGACCATTGCTTCTGAGTCAGTTGCAGAGAAAAGTAACTGTCAAGAGAAGCTTATGGATTTGAAACTTACAATAGTGAAAGAAATTGATGATAAGGTTTAAAGGCTCCAAGAAAAAATTCAGAATTAGCCAAACAATGAGGTTTGGATATCAATGATGAGGATTACTTCCTGTTAGATTGCATGGATGAAGAGTTCATGGAAATCAATATAGTTGAAAATTGGTCCACGTCATCTACGCGCGATGGTCATAGTGAGGAGAACACCGCGGATGAGCTTCGAAGGACCATACTAACAAGAGATGAGTAGATTATTCATCTAGAAAAGAGAATGGAGGAGATGACCTCCGCCATGATTGCCATGGACACACTCCGCAGACAGTCACAGTCACGACCTGCAACATCTTTGGAAGTTGATCCATGAAGAAATACCTGTTTTTATGCCTTGATTTTTATCAAAATTTTAAGGATATTATGCTTTATGAAAGGTATTTTATGTTTTTGGATGCAGGTGATGTAAAAATGTTCAAAAAAGGAAAAAAAGATGGAAAAGGATGAAAAAAGAGCAAAGAGGAGCAAAAATGGAGTTAAAATGCAAAATTGCAAAAATAATGGGCCTGGCGCCTAGGCGCCAGAATCCTGCGCCTAAGCGCCAGAATCTGGTGCCTAAGCGCCAGCTCGATACCAAATCTGTGACGGTTTTTGTAACTACTTTAGGCGGTTATTTTGACAGTTAGAGCAGTTATTGGACCATCTAGAAGATTGGCAGTTTTTCCTGGATTATAGGACATGTGATACATTGTATCTAGATGCTTAGAAACGGTTTGGATCGCGAAGAGGTTTGATCCAAAGTGAAGAGGAGCGAAGAACTGGACGCGGAGTTCAGCGCCTAGGCGCCAGATTTCGGCGCTTAGGCGCCCGACACACTTTCTAGAAGATTCATTGAACTTGAACACATTTTGAAGAGATGCCTTAGGCAACCCTTGAAGCCTATAAATAGAAGGTCATTTTTTCAGAGAAAAATGCCCAATAAGAAGCCAAATTAGAGAGAGCCCCAAAATCAAAGAGGTTCCTAATAAGAGAGAAATTTTAAGAGCTATACTTTTAGTTTACTTTCCTTCATAAATTAGTGAGTTTATTTTATTTAGAGTTTGTATTGAGAGTTCGAAAGAGTTGGTGCTTTTGAAGTCTATTTCGCTTTGGATTCAGAAGGAATCGTAGGTTCGACTGGAGAAACACTTGAGATAAGTATTTGTAATTTGATTCAAAGTTTTATTTATATGTTTTGTTACTTAAATTCAATGTGTTCCGAGTAGTTACTTTACTTTCTCCTTTCAATTATGAAAAGAAAAATAAGATAATATTAAATTCGTTGGAGAATTAAAATTTAATATGTTTAAATATTGTGATAATATTAATATTGGATCTTAATTTACAATTTAAATTGGTTATTTAAATTGTTAAAATCTGTTGAAGAATTTTGAGACCTAGAAGGAGATGAATTCTTAACTAGTAGATATCACATGAATCATTGGGTTGTCGAAGGCCTTGTGCGGGTTATTCAAGGTGAAGTGCAAATAAATAGGAAAATATTATTCAATGGGCGTATAAATGATAAATTTTTAGAGTGACAGACTAAATTCTTGTAATTTGGTTAATAGAGAAGGAACGGGTCACTAGTAGGGCCGACCATAGCCACCCTTGGATCTCTAGTGTGTGAGACTAGATGAACCCATTCTACTAACAATACATCCAGACCTGATCTACAGATTAGCCAATGTTCTTTATACTATCGAGCGAAGGTAAAGAATAGGAATGCTTCTATTTGGCACAATACCATAAATTTATATTCTCCACAAATATTACATTATCTAAAAAGTCTTGGATTAATTGAAAGGAAGAAAGTTGTTTGCTTATTATTATTTACATCACTCATTATTTTACTATTGCTTTAATTATGCATTTAGTAAATTAAATATTAAATTTATAACTTTAAAAGAAATACATAAAAATAAAATTAAAATATTTAAAAATCTATAAACCTCCTCGTGGGATCGATACTGGGGTCTTTATTTAAAGCCCTTTATTACTTGAAACGATACGTATACTTGTGTAGTACCTCTAGTGTGTAAAATACTTTTCATAAAATTATATTTACATACACTAGCCGTTATTATTATTTGGGTCAAAGTATTGGCTATAACATATTTTTGAAAGCATAAATTACTGCGTTGTTCGCAGATCGAGGTCAAGTTTTTGGAGCCGTTGCCGGGGAGGGAAAATTTTTAGATTTTAAATATTTATTTTATTTTATTTTATTTATTTCTTTTATTGTCAAAATACAAAAATATAAAATACAAAAATATTTATAAAAAAAAACAAAAATAACAAAAAAAGTAACTAGAGATTTTATTTCTTGCTATTTTATTTTACTTTTTATTTACTTTTTATGCGTAGTTCTGGTTCTGAAGGATTATTACCTTTAGATTCTGAATTAGAAAGAACTGTTAGAAGAATTAAAAAAGGAAAACAAATTGAAAAATATCAAGAGATGGCTAATTTACATAACAATTTACAAAATCCAATTGAAATTAGAGCAAAATGTTTACAAACCATTAATGAATTATGCGAACCCTACAGTTGATGAACTTCATAATAGTATTCAAATGCCTGCTATAGATGCTAATTCTTTTGAGCTTAAACTGTCTATTATTCAAATGGTTCAAAATAATCAATTTGGGGGAACACCAAATAAGGATCCAAATTTACACCATGCTAGTTTTTTAGAACTTTGTGCTACCTTTAAATATAACAATGTTTCTGATGATGCTATTAGACTTAGACTCTTTCCTTTCTCTTTAAGAGATAAAGCAAAGATGTGGTTGAAATCATTAGCAACAGGTTTTATTAAAACATGGGCTGAAATGGCACAAAAGTTCCTTCCTAAATATTTTCCTCCTTCTAAAACTGCTAAATTAAGAATGACATTACTTCATTTAGTCAATTTGACGGGGAGACAATTTATGAAACTTGGGAAAGATTTACAGAACTATTAAGAAAGTGTCCTCATCATGCTTTATCTGATTGGTTAATTATTCAAACATTTTATAACAGACTTATTGGATCACCGAAATCAATTATTGATCGTCATCGTCGGAGGTTCTTTAATGGCTAAATCATTTGAAGAAGCTTATACTTTAATTGAAGAAATGACTAACAATAATTTTCAATGGCCTTCTGAAAGGATTAATCTTAAAAGAATGACAAGTATTCATGATAATGAAGCCTTTTCTATCTTAGCTTCACAAGTAGCTGCAATATCTAAGAAATTAGATATTTTTGCTATCAATGTATCACATAACAACTCTGCTAATATTGAAGATTCTCAAACTATTGAAACTTTACAAGCTATTGCTAGTAAAAATAACCCTTACTCAATTTATTATAATCCTGGATGAAAAAATCCTAATTTTAACTGGAATAATTCACCACAACAATGGGGTAATAATCAATCTCATCCAACTGGAAATTGGAACAATCAAATAAATTCAAACTATAAACCTCCTGGATTTAATAATCAACAAAAGAAGTTATCTATAAAAGAGTTAATTTTACAACTAAGTAATCAATTACAAAATCAAAACACTGCTATTCGTAATATTGAGAATCAATTGGGACAAATCGCTAATTTAATTAATTACAGACCTCCAGGAACACTTCCTAGTAATGTTGAAATGAATCCAAAAGAAACTGGAAAAGAACATGAACATGCTAAGGCTGTAGAACTTAGAAGTGGAAAGGAATTAAAAGAAAGAAATCAGAATGAAATTTAAAATGAGATTGAGGTTTAAGAGATTAAAAAACCTAAAGAAACTCCTTCTCCTACTAAAGATCAGACTGTTATTCCTATTAATGTGGAAGTTGAAAAACCACCACCACCTTTTCCTCAAAGATTAAAACAGCAGAAGCTTGATCGTCAATTTTCTAAGTTCTTTGAAATTTTTAAGAAACTTACCATTAGCATACCTTTTGCTGAAGCTTTGGAACAGATGCCAACTTATGCAAAATTTATGAAGGATATTTTTAAGTAAGAAACGAAAATTTGAAGCTTTTGAAACTGTTGCATTAAGTGAAGAATGTAGTACAATAATTCAAATACCTTAGAAATTTAAAGATCCTGGAAGTTTCACTATACCTTGTGCTATTGAAGAAAAATTTTGTGGAAAAGCTTTATGTGATTTAGGAGCAAGTATTAATCTCATGCCATTTTTTATTTTTCAAAGGTTGAATTTAGGAGAGATGACTCGACCACTCGTAACCCTTCGGTTAGTCGATAGATCTATCATTTACCCTAAAGGAGTTATAGAGGATGTTCTTGTTAAAGTGGATAAATTTATTTTACCTGTGGATTTCATTGTACTTGATATGGAAGAAGATAAAGAAATACCAATTATTTTAGGGAGACCTTTTCTAGCTACCGGAGGGGCTATGATTGATGTGCAAAAAGGAGAATTAACTATGAGAGTTAATGGTCAAGAAATTAAATTCAATTTCCTTAAATCAATGAAGTACCCTGATAAAGAAAAACGCTATCGAATGGATATTATTGATTATATAATTGAAAAACATTATCAAGAAAAATGTAAAGTCATTTCTAAAGAAAAAATTGAATTATTAACTGAAGAAAATGAAGAACTAAAAGAAGAAGTATTATTTAAAGAAACTCATTATATTAAAGATAACTAGGAAATTTTAGACATAACTCAAAATGATATACTTTTACCCTCTATTTAAAAAGATCCTGAACTGGAATTAAAAATGTTACCTGCACATTTAAAGTATGCTTTTCTTGGAAATTCATTAACTTTACCTGTTAATATTTTTTCTAAACTAAGCTTAGATCAAGAAGAAAAATTAATAGGAGCGTTAAAGAATTATAAGAAGGCTTTTGGTTGGACTATTGCTGATATAAGAGGAATAAGCCCTTCCATCTGTATGCATAGGATTTTAATGGAAGAACATTTTAAACCTACTATTGAACCTCAAAGAAGATTAAATCCTATCATGAAAGAGGTTGTTAAAAAAGAAATTTTAAAATGGTTAGATGCTGGAATTATTTATCCTATTTCGAATAGTCAATGGGTGAGTCCTATTCATTGTGTTCCGAAGAAAGGAGGAGTAACTGTCATTGTCAATGATAAAAATGAACTAATTCCTACAAGACAAGTTACTGGATGGTGAATTTGCATTGATTATCAGAAATTAAATAACTCCACTAGAATGGATCATTTTCCTTTACCTTTCTTGGATCAAATGCTTGATAAATTAGCTAGACACTCATATTTCTTCTTTCTGGATGGATATTCTGGTTATCATCAATTACTTGTCGCTCCTGAGGACCAAGAGAAAACAACATTTACAAGTCCTTATGGAACATTTGCATTTAGAAGAATGTCTTTTGGTTTATGTAATGCACCTGAAACTTATCAAAGATGTATGATGTCAATATTTTGTGATTTGATTAACAAAGGAATTGAAATATTTATGGACGATTTTTCAGTTTTTGAAACTTCTTTTGAATCTTCTTTGGAAAATATTTCCAAAGTTCTGAAAAGATGTGAAGAAACAAACTTAGTTCTTAACTGGGAAAAATGTCAATTTATGGTCACAGAAGGCATTGCACTTGGTCACAAAATTTCATAAAAAGGGGTGGAAGTTGATCAAGCAAAAGTAAAAATTATTGCTAAACTGCAACCACCTACTACTGTTACTGATGTGAGAAGTTTTCTGGGTCATGATGGATTTTATAGAAGATATATAAAAGATTTTTCTAAAATTGCTAAACCTCTTAGTCATTTATTGGAAAAAAAAGGTAAATTTGAATTTAATGAAGTTTGTGTTAATCCTTTCAATATTTAAAAAAAAAATTAATAATTGCACCTATAATTATTGCACCTAATTGGAATAAACCATTTGAATTAATGTGCGATGCAAGTGATTTTGCTATTGGAGCTGTATTGAGACAAAAATATGAGAAAATTTTGTAAGTTATATATTATGCTAGTAAAACTCCTACTGAAACTCAAAGAAATTACACTACTACTGAAAAAAAGATTTTAGCTATAGTCTATGCCTTTGATAAATTTAGACCTTATCTTCTTGGTACCAAATGCATAGTTCATACTGATCATTCTGCTATTAAATATTTAATGTCAAAAAAGATGCTAAACTTAGACTGATAAGATGGGTTTTACTTCTGCAAGAATTTGATTTTCAAATAGTGGATAGAAAAGGAACTGAGAACCAAATTGCTAATCATTTATCTAGAATTAAGGATGATATTATTATTGAAGAAAATATAAATGAGAAGTTTCCTGATGAACAGTTATATGTTATTCAAGGATGCCAAACACCTTGGTATGCGGATATAGTTAACTATTTAGTTAACAATATTCTACCTTATGGATTGAATAACAAATATATTAAGAAATTTAAAAATGATGCTAAATCTTATATTTGGGAAGATCCTCATTTATTTAAAATGAGAAGAGATTCTGTAATTCGAAGTTGTGTACCTTATGAAGAAATTTTTGCTATTATTCAAAAATGTCATGATTCTTAATTTGGAGGACACTTTGGAGTAAATAAAACTGCATTTAAAATTTTAAATTCAGGATTTTATTGGCCTACCTTGTTCAAAGATGTGAGAAATTATGTTAAAACATGTGATCGATGTCGAAGGATGGGAAATATATCTAGGAAAGATGAAATGCCTTTAAACTATATATTGGAAGTTGAAATTTTTGATATATGGGGTTTAGAATTTATGGGACCATTTGTACCATCATCTAGAAAGATTTATATTTTATTAGCAGTTGATTATGTTTCAGAGTGGATTGAAGCTGTAATTTTACCTAACTGTGATTCCAAAAGTGTTTCGAAATTTTTAAAGAAAATGATTTTTTCTAGATTTGGAATGCCTAAGAAAATTATCACAGATGGTGGAAGTCATTTCAGAAATATAAGAATTCAATCATTACTGGAAAAATTTGAAATCAAACACAGAATTGCAACAACTTATCACCCACAAACAAGTGAAATGGCTGAAGTATCAAACAGAGAAATTAATAGAATTTTAGAGAAGAATGTTAATCCTAAAAGAACTGATTGGGTTGATAGACTTGATTCTGCATTATGGGCTTATAGAACAGCTTATAAGACACCAATCAGAATGTCACCTTATCGGTTAGTTTATAGTAAATATTGTCACTTACTTGTTGAACTTGAACATAAAGCTTATTAGGCGATAAAGGAGTTTAATTTTGATTTAAATACTCGCAGGAGAAAAATGATTATTACAATTAAATGAGATGGATGAAATAAGAAATGAGTCATATGAAAATGCAAAGATTTATAAAGAGAAAATGAAGATATTACATGATAAAAAGATTTCAGGAAAAATATTCGAGCCTGGACAAGAAGTATTATTATTTATTACACGTTTAAGACTTTTCCTAGAAAATTAAGATCTAAATGGATGGGACCATATATAATTAAGAAACTATACCATTATGGAGCTGTGGATATTAAAGACCCAAAAACGGGAAAAATATTTAAAGTTAATGGATTAAGACTAAAGCCTTATTTAGGAGAAATAAAAATGATTTATAAAGAGGCTTACGAGTTGAGTCTACCTGATTAAAGACCTAATTAGGTCGGGCTGACGTCATTAAACCAAGCGCTTTGTGAGAGGCAACCCATAGTTAATTTTGTGTGTTTTTACATTTTTAATGTAAGGTTATGCCTCGGTCTTGACTAATTTTTTATAACTGTAGAAAATTGGATGCTAACAAGTCTTAATTGACTTAAGCAAAAGATTATCTCGAAGTATATAAAGTTTGGACTTTGGATCACTCCATTTTGTAAGTTAGTAAAAAGGAGATCAAGTTAACCTTCATTATGATTATTTTAATTATTGAGTTTATATTGATCTTACCATTCTAATTTACTTATTTTTGAGATCAAAATTTTGAAATTTGACGTTAGGCAAAACAGAGTCGAACATGGTTCAGGCGCCAAAATCTGGCCCCTAAGCGCCAGAGTAGGTTGTGTATCGAAGGGTCCGGTGCCTAGGCGCCAAATTTGGCGTCTAAGCGCCACAGTTACTGGGTCGTGTAAAAACTAAAATTTTTCAGTTTTTCACATGATTTTCTCCTATAAACTACCCCATCTTCGTCCCCAATCTCTAAGCAACCATAGTTACGACCTTTACACTTCATTCTTAAGGAGATAAGAGAAGATTTTGAAGAAATGGAGAGAAGAAATCATGGAGAAGAGGCTAGAGATAAGTGTTCTAAGGATCCTCAATCTTTCTTCAATGGTTTTATTGCTGTAAGTTTGGAGAAATTTTCGAGTCGCCTAGATAAGTTTGAAGCGGAATTCAAAAGTATTGGAGATCGCCTCCATGAGATTTATCATCAAATTGAACATCTGGAATGGCAGGCAAAGCTTCAATTCGATCATCTAGCAGCTTATCAAGGTGCTAAAGTGGAGATGTATGCGAAGAACAAATGGATCGACGAGAAAACTACTACAGATTTTCCAAGGGCATTAGTGTTCTTCCCAAGTAGGTCGAGTAATTTTCATTGAGTTGAGTATGGAAATTTCAAATTCAAAGATTAGATAGTAAATGTGGTTAGATCAAGAATTTATCTAGTGTTTCATTGCATCGATTTAGTAAATCGAATGTATTGTTTGTGTGTTTGTTTTATTGTTCAATTTGTGTTGTATTTGCTTTCAAATTGTGTTGTTTTATTGTTTGTTAGGACTTGAATCTTATTATTAAACTTATCTGTATTGTATTGAGCCAAATTGAAGATTATGAATGGAATTAGAAGAGTTTGACTTAAACTTGTGTTTAATTGATGGATTTAATTTTTAATTTTAAAAATTTTTAGAAAATATTTTGGAAGTTGGAAACTGAAGCAATACTCTCATATGAGTAATTAGAAGTTGAATTTGAGAGTTTTGGTGGAAAATTAAATTTTTAAAATGATTTTTGTGAAAGGTGAGTCTGGTGCCTAGGCACTAGAATTCGACGCCTAAGCGTCGGTTCGGCCTGCTACCCGAAAATCGGGATTTAAACCCCCAAAAGCCATGGCTGACACCTAAACTTCATCTCCTTCCTCATTTTTGTGAAAATCCACCCCCTAGATCCATCTTGAGGTCAAAACATCACGTTTTTTAGCCCGAAATCACTCGATTTCTTCATCTTGAGGTCAGATCTACCTTCTACTCCATTTAATTTTGATTTCTACCATGGATTTTCCTATTTCTACTAAAGATCGAAATTTTAGAGAAAAATTTTGATTTTTAGAAATCCTCCATGGATTTTCTTAACTTATTTTAAGTTTATCAAGCTTAAAAGAGTTTAGATATTTGATTCCTTAATTTATGTGTGTTTTCTCTCACGTTTAGATGACACCTAAATCTAAGTGCAAAAAAGCATGAGAAAATTTCGACTGCAGCAAGTTCGCTACTGCGGCAGTGCACTTTTATTATCACGAATTTGCATCATCAAGGAAATTTATCTCGGAATGCAGTTTTTACAATCCTGGAGAGATGATCGGGAACACGACCGTTGCACACAACTGGCAGCGATTCTGTTATTTCACTACCGTTGCTATTATTCCTGTTGTACAAGAGTTTTGTGCCAACTTTATAAATGCGGAAGACTATGAAGTCTTCGTTAGAGGTGTCGGAGTGGGATTCACTCCGGAACGGATCAATATTTTCTACAGCCTACCACCTACCGTCAAGTGCTACTATTCTGGTCTATCTCCATCTAAAGGAGATCTGGAGATGATTATTGCATATCTGACTGATAGCACTGGAGCTTGGAAGCTCCAGAATGACAAACGGGTAAACTTTAAATCTTCTAAGCTAAATGGTATTTCAAAGGCCTGACACTATTTTATTTCTGCTAGACTACTTCTTCCAACCACCTGAATGAAGTTACCAGAGATAGAGCTATCCTGAACTACTGCATTCAGAAAAGGAAGCCGATAGATGTTGGCAGCATTATCTATAATTTTGTGGAGTCTATTGCACGATCCAGCACTTCTGTGGGATTAGGATTCCCATCCTTGATATATTCTTTATGCATGAGCAATGGTGTTATTACTGATATTTCAGAGGAGAAGCTGAAGAATACAAAGCCTATTGGACAAGAGAGTGTTAGTATTTATGATCATCTTCGCGGGAAGAGATCTACTGCTCCTTCTACTTCTGTACCTACTCCAGGTAGAGCTTCTACTTCTAGACCTTCTACTTCTACTACTAAGCCACCATCTAGTTTCTGGGAATCCATGTATGATCAATTTCTGGAGCAGCAGAATGAGTTATTTCTAACTCACTGCAGAGTAGATACTATAGACAAGAAGATTGATCATCTATCTGAATTTACCCAAAGGAAGAGTGATTATGATGCTGAGTATTTGGACTCTTTAGTTAAATTCTTGAAGGGTGAGCATGATGTTCAGTTCCCTACCTGTCCTAGATTTTCATCGTATGTTGATCCAAAGGATGTGGAATTTTTTTTTGGTGATGACGATGACGAGGCCACATATAGTGATTAGTAGCTTGATTTACCTGTTGAGCTGAGTTGATTCTGTTTTTAGTTTATTTCTTGTTTGTTAGTACTCGATTAGTTCGATGTTAGTTAGTGTCAATTTTTTTAAGTAACTTTCGTGTGGATTTTTTTAATGTTGAGACTGTTTTCAGAATATCTAGTGTGATATGTGTTTAAGACTGAAATATGGATGAATTTTTTTTATTTTCTATGATAAATGTTTATTTCTGTTTCATCCTACTGTTTAGTATTCTTGAATAGTTAGTGATGTTGTTTTGTTTCTATTATTGTGATTAATGTAGTCGTTTAATTTAGCTAATGATATAAAAATTGAGCCTGCTTACTTTTATATAAGCTTCATTATTTCAGTAATATTCATAAAAAGCGTGTGTAGAAGTAAATTTTTCTTTGTAAACTGTTTTTACATACTTATAAAAATTCCTTTTTAAAATTATGCCTTTCTTTCTCTCATACTTTAAAATTTTTCATGATATATCAAAACTTAAGTTTGGGGAAGGGAAAATACATGCAAATTTAAAGTTTATTTCTCCTTAAGTGCTAATATTTTCTTTAATAAAAAAATATTAACATAACATAACGAATGAAAAATCTATTTAAGTTTACTTAAAATTTTGAAATTATAAATAATTTAGTAGACTAAACCAAAATTTTAATAACTTTGTCTAATTTTAAAAATATAATTATTCAACTTAAAGAAGAGTAAGATTAAGAATTTTTTCTATTCATGATAGAGATAATTGAATTTTAGAAGTATTAAGAAATCAAGAATTATAAATTGAAAAAGAAAAAGATTGAAAGTCTTTTTGAAAACTATTCATGCTATAGTAATTAAGTGAAAAAGTATAAGTTTGAAAATATAAGTTTAGGATAGTGAAGTTCAAAATCATTAACTGGCTATCCAGATACAGTAGTCCTCACTGTGAGGAAAAAAAAATAAAGGAAAGAAGAGAGAAGCTTGAGGAGATGCCTAATCAAAAATTGGCTTCACTTGAATTATCTTATAAGAAGTAAACTAATTACATATTTTACTTAATTTTTATACATGGATCTTTATTAAAGATTTTCATGAAGATCTTTTTCTTGTAAATAATTTATGTGATCTTAATATAATAAACTACAATTATTTTCGAAATGAATGAAAAATTTTTGAAGTCTTACAATTTGGTAGTTAAATATTCTTTAAATTCTTAAAATTAAACTTAGTTAGTGAAATTTGGTTAATGATTTACTAAAGCCTTTATAAAATCAAAAATTACAAGGAATATTAAATATTTACCTTTTATTCTAAATGTTATACATTTTATATAGTAAAAAGGGTTACTTGCGTTTGGGGGAGTTTGATCCATGAAAAAGATACCTATTTTTATGCCTTGATTTTTATTAAATTTTTAAGGATATTATGCTTTAATGAAAGGTATTTTATGTTTTTGGATGCAGGTGATGTAAAAATGTTCAAAAAGGAAAAAAAAGATGAAAGAGGATGAAAAAAAGGAGCAAAAAGGAGCAAAAATTGTGCCAAAAATGCAAAATTGCCAAAATAATGGGTCTGGCGCCTAGGCGCCAGAATCTGGCGCCTAAGCGTCATTTCGATACCAAATTTGTGACGGCTTTTGTAACTACTTTGGGCGGTTATTTTGACGGTTAGAGTAGTTATTAGACCATATAGAAGATTGGCAATTATTCCTGGATTATAGGACATGTGATACATTATATCTAAACGCTTGGAAATGGTTTGGATCGCGAAGAGGTGCAATCCAAAGTGAAGAGGTACGAAGAAATGGACGCGGAGTCCTGTGCCTAGGCACCAGATTCCGACGCCTAGGTGCCCGACACACTTTCTAGATGATTCATTGAACTTGGACACATTTTTAAGAGATGCCTTAGGCAACCCTTGAAGCCTATAAATAGGAGTTCATTTCTTCTGAGAAAAACGCCCAATAAGAAGCCAAATTAGAGAGAGCCCCAAAAGCAAAGAGGTTCCTAATTAGAGAGAAATTTTAAGGGCCATACTTTTAGTTTACTTTCCTTCATAAATTAGTGAGTTTATTTTATTTAGAGTTTACATTGAGAGTTTGAAAGAGTTGGTGCTTTTGAAGTCTATTTCGCTTTGGAGTTAGAAGGAATCAGAGGTTCAGTTGGAGAAACACTTGAGATAAGTATTTATAATTTGATTCAAAGTTTTATTTATATGTTTTGTTATTTAAATTCAATGTGTTCTGAGTAGTTACTTTACTTTCTCCTTTCAATTATGAAAAGATAAATAATATAATATTAAATTTGTTGGAGAATTAAAAACTAAATATGTTTAAATATTGTGATGATATTGTCGGCATATTTTTAGGTTGAGTGTTGTATTTTGAAAAGGGGTCGCCTATAGAAATTGTCAGCGAATTTTAGATTTTAAATTTAATTTAAATATTTATATAATTTAGAAAGTAGAATTTGATTTTGAAAATAATTTTAAGTTTGAAAATTTTAAGATATGAAATCAAACCGATCTCACATCCCAAATATTTTATATAAACGAGCACCACACTACAAGCCGTGTATCTATCCCGAAGAACAGACACACTGCTTGATGATGAGGCTCGATTAAATAAACTAGAAGATTAATGACATCCGTTTGGTCTGCGAACCAATTTTATAAGCTGACAAGTTTCCTCGCTTAATATAAAGGAATTAAGCAGGGTTTATATTACCTGGGTTCTTAAAGTTCCCTATAAGGGCAAGCCCCTATAGTTAATTACATCTTAAATGACGGGAATCATTTAAGAAAACTCTTGATAATGATCAGTGGTTTTGCTCTCAAGAATTTCAAAGATTAAAGCTTTCAATGGATTGGATTTTTGAAATTTCAATAGGGATTAGCTCAGATTAAGATCAGTTTATTTTAAGAGTCTAAAGGAAAAAAAGTAGGAGAAGCTGAGGATCTAAGAAGAATCTTGGCAACTTCCCAAACTATCCTATTGTTTAGCTTCAATTTGGGAATTTACTTAATGTTTCAATCTTGCCAATTTTAATTAATTAGGACTTATATTTGTATGACATAATCATACAAATAGCCTCGAAGATGTGAGGGTTTATGCCGTACCGAACGACTACCTCAGAGTCCTAAAACAAGTTAGGGCTTAATTTGTATAACATGATTATACTAATGCCTGACAAAAAGATTGAGGGTTTTTTTTGCACTAGGCAAACTACCTCGAAATCCTATGGCTTGGTTATTTAAAATTAAGAAATGTTTTGCTGATGTGGTACAAGTTTTACTGATGACAATGGCCGTGCTGCCCACTATGCTCCAAGCTCCTTTTTGTTGCAGAGTTTTAGTTTTATAAGGTGAAAATCAGGGGATGAGAAAAGTGTTTTAGTTTAGAATAAGTTTTAAAGTCCAAATATCTTTAGTGTTTTATTAGGGGAATCTTAAAGTTGATTATAACAAAACCGGTTAAGATCCCACGGTTCCATCATTCCGACACCGTTATTGTTATCGGATTCACTTAGTCCACATGAATTTCCTAAACTCAACTGAGTGAGTTCCACACTTTCATTTAGACCGTGGGAAATCCCGTTAGCGACACGTGGGTTACATCATCCGAGGTATTCCCGATCATCCAATGAGTCATTTTAATTTAATTGCAATTATAGTTTTGTGTTCTGTTTGTGATTAAATTTTGAGTTGTTTTATATTTTAGAATGTTATGGCGGTGAATTTTATCTTGTGGTAACTTTTAATTTAGTTTTGGGTTTCAGTTTTGTGATTATCCCAAAGGTTTCAGTTATCATGCAAAAATCTTGTTTAACATGCAAGAAAAAGTAAAGTGCAGTGCATGTAAGTAAATTGCAATAAAATAAAAGTGTACCTGGAGGGTCTTCTGGTCATCCCAAGCTGCACTTAAAACACATGTTAAGGTATTTAAATATTTCAACAAGTTCCTAGGTAAAGCTAAGGGAAGGTTCTGGTTGTCTACCAAGATCATAATCCTATAACTAGTCATTTCCTATGACGTCTAGCTTCTTGTGTTTTGTTTATGGATGATTTTCTTAACTGAAGAACAATTAAGTTCAATTGTTCTTCTAAAACAACTCATCATATTGAGAAAGTTATTAGTACGAGTCCTAAAGATCTTTTCAATACTTCCGAGATTATTTTGAGTCCAAGTAAATTTAGTTACACAGGTGAATTAATCATCCAGGAGTTTAGTTAAGCTTTGTCTCTTGCTCAGTGAACTTGGGCATTTGATTACCTGATGAATGAAGTGACATCTGACTTAATACTCCATTTAAGAGTTATAATAATTAAAGCCTTTAGGGGTTTGTTGAAAATTTTAATCATTCTTAATTTGAAGTTTGAGTTAATGGTTTAAAGTGATTTTGTATAATTATGAGGTTTTAATTAATAATTTTAAGTTTGGAAAAGTGTTCAAATTATTTTTGGTTTAAATCTTTATACTTTAAGTGATCTTAATATTTTAAATTAATCTTTGGTGTTTCAAATTCACTTAGATTATAATATATCTTAATGATCTAGTTTAGGTTAATTATGATATTTTAGGTTAATCCTGATTAGTTTGATTTTTTATATTCTTAATTATGAATTGTCTTAATATTTCAAATTTGTTTTACTTTTATTATCGAGTGATGTTAATTTAATATAATTTAAATTTAATTTAATTGAATTTAACTTAATTTAATTTAATTTAATTTCAATATTTTAAATTTAATTTAATTTAATTTTTAAAATGTTAATTTAATTTAATTTTAATTTTAATTTAATTTTTACTTAATTTAATTTAATTTAATTGTTAAACCACTTAATATTTTGAGCTTTCCTTTAATTTAAGGGTTATTTTTTTTAATTTTTAATTTACTTAGTTTGGATTATCATTTTAATCTTAATTAAGAGTTAAATATTTGTTGAAGTGATTTATTTACAGATTTTTTTATCAAAGAATTAATATCCTCTCAAGTTATATCCCTATTTTTAATAATTCAAATTTTCATTAATCTTCTAAAATTTAAATTGTCTAAATAATTAAAGTTTCCTTTTTTGGTTTATTAAAAGTGATTAATGGGTTCCTACCTTTTTAATTTCCCAAAGTTTCAATCATCCAAGAAAGATAAAATCAAATATTTTACCCTTCATTTTAATTAAACCTAAAATTTTAATAAAGGGGTTTAAATTCTTTAATTACCTTTATGCCCTTTTAGGCTTGTTTATTTCATAACTCACTAAATTGAGCTCAAATGAACTTAAAATTTTTTATGTCACTTCACTCATATGTCAATTATAACATTAGAGGAGAAAATGTGATTTTTCTGATTTTAATTTAATTTATATAATTATTTTAATGAAAAATAGGGATTTTCAATGAAAATTCAACAACATGACCAAGGAAAGGTTTTTGTTCTTATGAAAATTTAGGGATATTTCTAATGACCAGAGGACAACTTGGACCAATTTTGGTGATTTTTAAATTATATTTTATTTATCATAATTATTTTGAGTTTTGGAGTGTTAATTAATTATAAAATAAAATTAAAGTTGAAAAATGGATTTTATATTTTTCTAAAACTATCTAACCTCAAGGAGTTTAAAGAAATAAATTTTACAATTTTCTGATTTTTCTTTGATTTATTAGAATTAATTTAGTGAAAAGGTTGGAAAATACATTTTTTAATATTAAAAATTGTTTTGAGCCTTTAAAATTCAATATCTTAACTTAGAGACTTAGGAAAAATATTTGGTTGGTTTCTAAGTGATTAGGAGTCAAAATGTGACATTTTTATAATTTTATTATTTTTTTGATTTTTGTTATTTTTTAATTATTTAAATATCAAAAATATCATTAAAAATGAAAATTTTTAGAAAATTCCAATTTTAATTTTTATAGACTTCTCCGATTTCGCAGAGCCCACAAAACTAATTTGATGAATTTTTGAAATGTATTTTTGGAGTTATGAATTTTTGAAGTTTAATTTTGATCATGTGGCTTAATTAATTCATTTAGTGGGGCTAATCATTTCCAATTGACTTCAAATTTTTATGCAAGGTTCTCTATATCCTAAAGATAAATAGAGAATTAATTTCAAGTTATTTTGATGTGTGGTTAACCTTAATTAACTAAAATTCAATGTTGAGTATTTAGGCTAATTAGGGTTATTCTTAATGAATTAAGCCTAACCATAATTATCCTAGGGTCCTCTAGTCCTAAGAAACGTCCCCAAATTTTTCTAGAATTTATTGAGCAATATGCTAATTATTGGAATTAAAATACCAAAATAGTGACATAAACTTAAAAAATATTTAACTTGCCATAGAGATAGCCTCTGACCTTGAAAAATTTAAGGAATGTTCCCAAGATCAGAGGCTTCAAAAGTCCTATAGTCTCATGCCATTGTGAATTTTTTATGCAAATGGAGAATCAAAATACTCAAAATAGTGAATAATTAATTAAAAATAAAATACTCATCAAATTAACCCAATTCTTTTTCCACATTGTTCTCCTCTATTCACTGAGCAAGAGAGTATTTTTATTTTATTTTTGTGATTTTTCTATGAAAAGTTATGAGTTTTTGAACTTTATGTCCAAAAATAAATCAAAAATCCAATTTCCCTCTCAAACTATCGCTATAAGGGGGGCCACGTGTCGCTCCGTGATTGGCTGGCGTGTTTCTGCTTATGGATGAAGCTCCCATCCGACTACATCTCGGCCGTCCGTGCGATACAAATGTGATCAGACGGCTACTGCTCCTCTCTCCTAGTTCTATTCACCCAAAACCGTTTACCTTCAAACCCTAATATCTCACTCATTTCTCAACGAAATTGAGCGAATTTTTTTTTAAATGATCGTCTAATCGAGTAGCACACATCTAAATGGTGATGATATACTTAAAGCATGTGAATATTTATAGAAATTTAAAATAAGCTCGGTTGGAGGAAAAAAAATTTGATACCTTTGTCCAAGAGGTGAGGCCTCAATTGGAAATGGTTGGATTGAACTTAGGAGTGCTTGGAGAAGCTTTGGGAACAATTTGGCAGAGTTTCCCCAAGGTAATCTTTGCATCTCTTCTCTTTGTCCTTGAATGGAGCTTAAATAGAGGAGTTTAAGTTCAAATTGGTTAAAGCATGAGGTTGGTCTTGGTTCACCTTTCCATGGTCTGATTTGGGTTGAGAAAAGCTGCCTTGATTCAGCTTGATTAGTGGGGAGAAGTCACAATCCAAGTACAATTAGGCTTAAGCATAGGTTAGGGGAAACATGGAGTGCTTTATTACTTTAAGGGAATCAAGAAAGAGGCTCATCCTCTTGCCCAATATGGTATGGTCACATGAACACCACTCATATGGCTTGCATGGGGCTTAAGGATGGCTTCATGGCTAGCCTATGGCTTGTCCATGGCTTGGTCAATTTTCATGAAAAAAGGTTATTTGGAATTTTTTGAAAAACTTAGGATTTTTTTATTGGTTTTGTCATGATGCTATTTTGGTTTAATCAAAATGATGGGTTTTGGACTTATGGGTGATTTAAATCATAGGGAATGATGAGGGAAAATTTCATGTGGGCTTTGGAATGAAATTTGGGCTTTTGAAATTGTTGGAAGTGGGCTTTTAAAAAATTTAAGGAGGTAGGCTTTTAGGTTTGAAAACAATATGGTAGATGGAAATTTTGTAAAAGATTTGGTCAAACAAATGTTGGGTTTAGTTTAGGGATGTGTCATGAGTGATTTGGAACAAATTTGAAGTGATTTTGAATTGAATTGGGTTTAATTTGGGTCAAATTGGGGGTTTTGGTAAAAGTGGGTTAAATTGACAAAATTGTCTTATGGTGTAGTAGAACAAAATGAAATTGGGAATATTTGGGATTTTCTGAAATTTTCTGAGAATTTTTGGAATTTATGGATTTTTTGGTTAAGAAGGGCATTTTTGGTATTTGGAGGGTGTAGGGCCCCGGAGGTCAAAAATTGAAATTTTTGGAAAAATAAAGATTGATCAAGTTTGAGTAGAATGGAATCACTTTGGTTGAGCCATGAAGCCATATGTAGCCCATAAGAGCCATGAGAGGACTCATTTGAGGAATTCACTATGTTGTTCGTAACCCTCTTAGCCAAGGGTTTAGGGGTTGAGGACCATCCATATGGATTACCTACATGAGTCAGGAAGTCAAGCTAGGTATGAATGGTTTTAGGATTTGGAATGTGTGTGAAAGTGAAATGTGTGCAGGTCAACCCTCACCAAACCAGGCCACCCGTAGTTCTAAGGCCAAAGAGTCCTATTGGGAACTCATCTTTTAAGCCTCCACATTTGATCTTAACCCTCCAAGTGACTTAGGGGTTTACAATCAAACTTATGGGGTTTGCAGGGAGTTAAGAGGTTTAAATTTCTAAGTGGTGAGTTCCATTTCTAGTCCTCTATGATAGTCAAAGGGAAAGCCTAATGCTAGATCCTAAGTACTAAGGAGAGAGAAGAGAAAAGACCCCATCAAAAATGAGGTCAACAAATGGACCCCCAATATGTGTGGTGTGCTAACCAAGCACACTACACGTATTGGCGTTGACCGAAGAGATCAACAAAACCAACACAAACGTTTAAGTGATACACTTAGAACCGAGTAGAGACAAATTTCTGCTGGGAGTGTTGAGTATATCTCCAAGACTGGAGATCCCTGAACTCTCGCTGGGGAAAAGAAAAGGAGGTGAATTCCAGATCATAAGATCTGGGGAAATTTGATTTTGATTTCATTTTATTTTCTGTTCCAAGTTTTTTTTTAATGTGTGAGTTTAGATTTCGACTTATTTTCAGATTCAATTTCGGTTGAGGTTTAATTTAAAATCAATTCAAGGAAATCTCGATTTGAAATGAGAATTGGAACTTAGGTTCCAACCTAGGGATTGTGAAGAGAACTGAAATTTAGGTACCAGCCTCGGAGGGAGAGAGTTGAAATTTGGTATCAATCTCGGGAAGAGAGTCAGAATTTTATACCGACCTCGAAAGGAGAGAACTGGAATTTGGTACCAACCTTGAAGGTTTAAAGAGAAATGGAATCTGGTTCCAGTCTCGAAGGTTTAAAGAGAACTGGAATCTGGTTCCAGTCTCGAAGGTCTAAAGAGAAGTGGAAACTGGTTCCAATCTTGAAGGTCTAAAGAGAAATGGAAGCTGGTTCCAATCTCGAAGGTCTAAAGAGAAATGGAAACTGGTTCCAATCTCAAAGGTCTAAAGAGAAATGGAAACTGGTTCCAATCCCGAAGGTCTATAGAGAAATGGAAACTGGTTCCAATCCCGTAGGTCTAAAGAGAAATGGAAACTGGTTCTAATCTTGAAGGTCTAAAGAGAACTGAAATCTGGTTCCAGTCTCGAAGGTTTAAAGAGAAATGGAAACTGGTTCCAATCTCGAAGGTCTAAAGAGAAATGGAAACTGGTTCCAATCTCGAAGGTCTAAAGAGAAATGGAAGCTGGTTCCAATCTCGAAGGTCTAAAGAGAAATGGAAGCTAGTTCCAATCTCGAAGTTTTAAAGAGAAATGGAAACTGGTTCTAATCTCGAAGGTTTAAAGAGTTGAAATTTTCTGTGGAGATTTGAGTTTAGCGGAAGATTTGGAACGAGACGTGAAAGTGTTTCACGTCCCATGAAGATCGATCAAAGTCTGATTATTTGGCGAAGGATATGAATCCATGCCATCAGAACCAATTCAAAAATTTTTGTGGTTCTATGTTAGTAGATTCAGTCGACCTTCTCAAAAGAGGGAAGGAATTATGGAGAGTCAAAAAGAGATTTGAGAATAGCCGAAGGCTGGGGATTTCAGATTCAGGAACTTGTCTTAGTCGCTTATTATGATTTGATTTTTAGCTTGATTTTCAATTTAGGGTTCACATTTATTTAGAATTTGTGTTTATTTGTAGTTTGTTTTGACATTCAGATTTTTAAAAGAGTTCTCATTTATTTTTATTTTCCCTTTGTTCTTTGTTCGAAGTTCATTTAATCAGAACCAACCGCCCGTTCGACATTTACCTAAGAAAAATAAGGAAAGGATCAGGGGCTGTACCAAGAACAAGAACAAAAAAAAATATTTGTTTATTAATGAAGAGCTTTTTATTTGTTTATTTTGAATTTAAATAGGAGTAGGAAAAGATGAAAAAAGTTCAAGAGCGAGACTCGATTTAAAAGGAAGGATAAAGACTTCATTATCATGATTTCACACGTTTTCTTTTAACATTTTTTTTAAACGATTTTCTTTATCATCCACTTTTTTTATATTTTTGGGTTCGGACCCAGTCATAAGTAATTATTGTGCCCGTGCTTCTAGGAATGAGGATTCATCCTTCGAAACATCAGGTTGTGTAATACTTCTTTAGATATCGTCCATTAATTGGAAGCATAGGTCGTTCTCCACGGCAATTTACAAGCTGGTAAGAACCTCCTGAGTAGATTGTCTCGACCACAAATGGCCCTTTCCAAGTCGGTTCAAATTTACCACCTACCATGCGATGTGCAAGAATAGGTCTTCTGAGAACTAGAACCAAGTCACCTTCTTTAAATGTCCTTGGACGGACTAGTTTATCGTGGGCCTGGATCATCTTGGCTTGATATAGTTCCAAGTTCGGTTGTGCTGAAAGTCTTTTCCCTTCCAAGCTTTCCAATTCTTCTAGTCGTAATTTGACATTTTCTTCTGTATTGATTTTGTTTGCAACTGCAATTCTGAGAGACGGAAGCTGGACCTCTAAGGGTAGAACGGCCTCAGACCCGTACACTAAGGTGTAAGGCGTAGACTGGGTGGGAGTTCTGAAAGTCGTCCTGTAGGCCCATAAGGCTTCTATCAACTTCTCGTGCTAATTTCTCTTATTGTCATCCAAAGTTTTCTTTAGGATTTTGTGGAGAGTTTTATTAAAAGCCTCTGTCAAGCCGTTCGCTCTTGGGTAGTAGATTGTTGAATAGCACCAGTCGATCTCGTGTCTTCTGACAAAATTGTTTATCTTCGTACTCTTGAACGCGGACCCATTATCTGAAATGATTCTGGACGGTACTCCGAAACGGTAGACAACTTGATTCTTGAAGAACTGTAGCACATGGTGCGCTTTCACTTCTCTGAGTGGTATAGCATCTGCCCACTTAGAAAAGTAATCTGTAGCTGCAAGAATGAAGCGATGTCCTCTTGAAGAAGGCGGTTCTATCGGACCCACAATATCTGTGCCCCAACACTCAAACTGCCACGGTGCGATTGTCGGATGTAGGACATTTGGAGGTTGATGTAGAACTACTCCATGCACTTGGCACTGGTGACAACTTTTGGCAATCTTCATGCAATCGGTCATCATTGAGGGCCAGTAGTACCCTAGTCTTTTAATCTTCATTTTCATATTCGGACCCGACTGATGAGCGCCACAAAGTCCTGAGTGTACTTCTTTAACAATTTCACGAGCCTCGGACCCGCTCAGGCATCTTAGCCACATCTGATCAAAAGATCTTCTGTATAACATGTTGTTTATTTATGCGTAAGACAGAGTTCTTTTCTTGATTTGATGGGCTAACGAATTACCGTCTGGTAGGTTTCCTGTTTGCAAGTAGTCTATTAATGACCGCCGCCAATCTTCTGTATTTTCTGTCACTGCTGTAATTGTTTCTTCTGCTTTTCCTGCTTTGTGTATTGTATCCAGGTCGAGCTGTGATAGGACATGTTGTCCTTGAACTGACATGTTAACTGATTCATCCTACAAGCAGGCAAATTCTTTAGCAAGGCGAGCTAACGCATCTGCGAGAGCATTTTCTCTTATGGGGATCTTGTAGATCGTTACATTTGGAATTTGCTCCAACAGTTTCATGGCGTACTGAAAGTACTGCTCAAGTCTTAGCTTTAGAATTTTGTACTGTCCGGCGACTTGCTGAATGATCAACTGTGAATCTCCTTAGATATTGATATCTTTTATTCCCATTTGAATGGTTAATTCCAATCCTGTTATGAGGGCTTCGTATTCTGCCTCATTGTTTGTACATGGTTCTGTTAGATGGTACGAATACCTTAACATCCCCCGCTCCGGTGTTATAAATATTAGTCCGATTCCTGCCTTACTGGGCACTATCGTTTGCAATTCTTTATCTTTTTGTGCTGAGGATGCTCCATCGAAGTACAGTTCTCAACACTGATCATCGGGGTCTTCTAGGCTCATTATCTGTTTGTTTGCCAAGTTATCGTTGAGAGGCGATTCTGCCGGTAAAGGGTGTGCTGCAAGGAAGTCTGTCAGGACTTGTCCCTTTACGACACAAAGAGGAACGAAAGTTATATCGAATTGCAATAGTATCATTGAAAACCTGGCAAGTCTGCCGAAAAGTGTTGGACGGGTCATCAAATATTGTAACGGATTAAACTTCGAAATAAGGTTAACCTTATGAGAAAGCATGTAGTGCCTGAGCTTCTGTGCGGTGAAGATCAGGGCCAAACAGTGCTTCTCAATAGGTGGATACTTTACTTCCGTTGGATTTAGATGACGACTTAAGTAGTAGAGAGCATTTTCTTTTCCCTCGTCATTGACCTGGGCTAGCAGGGCTCCGAGAGAGTCGTCTAACGCTTCGGTATAAAGTATCAATGATCTACCCGAGAACTGGAGCTGCTAAAATAGGAGGTGTCATTAAATACTGTTTAATGTCATCGAAGGCATGTTGACATTTGGAGTCCCAAGTAAACTTGGCATCCTTCTTAACCAAAGTAGAAAAAGGCTGACATCTTCCTGACAAATTCTAGATAAAGCGTCGAAGATATGCCAATTTTCCTTGAAAGGATCATAGTTGTTTCAAGGTTTTAGGAGGTGACATTTCTAAGATAGCTTTAATCTTCTCTGAATCGATTTCAATTCCATGATGTCGAACAAGAAATCCTAAAAATTTCCCAGAGGTGACGCCGAAGGCGCATTTCAAGGGATTCATCTTAAGGTTATATTGTCTTAATCGCCCGAAAAAAATTCTCAAATCATACAAGTGATCTTCTTTTAGTTTACTCTTGATGACCACGTCATCCACGTAGCACTTGACTTGGTTGTGAATGAGATCATCAAAAATTCTTGTCATTGCTCTTTGATAAGTTGCTCCTGCGTTCTTTAATCCAAACGACATCACCGTGTAGCGAGTATACCCCGATCGGCGTTCCGAAGGTCCGTAAGCTTTTCATCTTCTGGTGCCATCTTTATCTGGTTGTATCCCGAAGATCCATCCATGAAAGAAAAGATTTCATGTGTTGAAGCAATGTCGATCACCAATTTTGGAATGGGTAGCGGGAATTCATTTTTTGGACATGCTTTGTTCAAATCTCTGAAATCCACGCAGATTCTGATCTGACCATTCTTCTTTCTGACTGGTACCACATTGGCTAACCAAGTTGGATATTGTTCTTCACGGACAAATTTAGCATTTATTAGCTTCTTAACCTCAGCTATAACTTGTTGTTCAATCTCTAGACGCATTCTTCTCGGAGCTTGTCTAACTGGAACGGCAGTGGGATCTACTCCTAACTTGTGAACTACGACTTCTGGAGCTAATCCTGGCATTTCATCGTAACTCCAAGCAAAACAGTCCTTGAATTCCATCAATTGCTTGATTATCTTTTCGGAGTCTTCTTTATCGAGTAAGGAGCTAACAAAGGTCGGCCTAGGCTCTTCGCTAGTACCTAAGTTAACTTCCATTAATTCGTCTATTGTAGATTTAATTTCTTCTTCAAATTCTAGAGGAGCATCTCCGATTTGCAGATCTTTGAGATCTTCTGAAGCTTCTAAGCATTCTTCATTAGGCTCGCAAGTGAAAACCAAGTAAAATCCCGTATCGTCAACTGATCCTACCGTGCCGAATCCAAGACCATGTTTTGAATTGGGAGGCCGACTGGCATTATTCCATAATTTTTCAAAGTGTTTTGATTGACCTTTTGTCCATTGTTAAGGTAAGACACCACATTGAATTAAATTTTGAACACAGGGAGAGTACCACTCAAAAGGCAGTTCCATTAATTTAGAAGAATTAACATCTTCAAATTGTACATGTTTTTCAGTATTGGAAGAAGAAGCGCCACAGTAAAACATGATTGGTTCAGTACCACCACGTACTTCCTTGACAACCATACCCTTGATCTTATTAGAATGGATCGGGGTCAGGGTCATAGTATGTACATAATGGTTAATCTTCTCGTACATTGATTTGTATTCTTCATTCTTTTCATCTTCGAGAGAGATCTTGAAGTGGGGTTTCTTTTGATTTACTGTTGCTGCTTCTTTCTTGATTTCTTCTTCTTCGAAACTGGTCTCCCAATCAACATCGATGACTGGTTTCTTCTGTCCAACTATTCTAACATCTCTTCCACGACCTCATCCCCAGCCTCGACCTCGGGTGCGAGTTCTGGAAAAAGCTTCACCATCTCGCCGAAAGGGAGTGGTGAGTAACTGTTGGACTAGAATTTCAAGCTCTTTATCATCTTACACTTCTTTTGCTTCATTTGGTATGACATTTCTAGAGAATATTATTTTCTTCAGAGGCGTGTAATAGGCTGCATCTTCGTGAATTCTGATTTCATGCATGGAGAATGGTTGCAAGTCACCTTTGATACACTGTTCTCCTCCTTCGTAATACTTTATGCACTGGTGCAAAGATGACGGTACCATCCGGTTTTTATGGATCCATGGCCGACCCAGTAGAGCGTTGAATGATGTTTCAGAATCAATTATGTGGAATTTTACGGTTGTCTTTTCTAAATCACCGGTCTTCATCAGTATTGTTATCTATTCAAGAGATCTTTCTCCTTTCTGATTGAGCCCCCTTAATAACATCTTATCTGCTTCAAGTTTGCGAGCATCAATTTCCAAATATGCTAACGTTTGAAGGCTCATTATGTTGATTGATGCTCCCGGATCAACTAACACTCTAGAGAGCATAAACTTTCCAAAAGTGACTTAAATGTACAACAATCAGTTGTGATCTGCTGTTCCAAGTAGTAGATCATTGTCTGTGAAGGTAACACCTCGCTCTTCTTTTAACGTGCAAACCTCATCGAAGGAATTACCAGCCATTTAAGGTAAACAAATCTCTGGATCAAGTAGAGCCTTAATCAGAGCTTCCCTCATCTCCTTTGACAGGATCAGAGCTTCGTAGATGCTTAGTTTGGCTGGTAGCTTCCTAAGATGGGCTACCACGTTGTAGTCAACTTTATTACCGGGTTCTCCAATTTCTTCTCGAATGGGCAGTTCCTCTGCTAGGGTTGGCTCTTCCTGAGCAACCACCTGCTTTCCTTTATCCTTTGGACTCGTTCTCGGGGGTAGAACTTTTCCACTTCTTAAATTCACTTCAGTTATTTCTTCTACATCTGGTGCTGAATCTGCCGGTGTTTCCCCTTGAATTGGAATGACTAGCTCTTCTGAAGTTGCTTCAGAATCCGATAACTCTAACTCTATTGCGATTGAAGCTCCTCAAAATTCACAAATGGACTCGTTGCTTGTTGAGCTTTCGTAGCCTCCTTTGTGAACATCTTCTTCGTCGTAGTCATCGAGGTTGCATATGATTTGAGAATCGTTATTTATATTGAAATCGAGATCTGGATTAATTTGATTATCGCTAGTTACGTAATCGTTAGAAACAGTCAAAAGGTAGCCAACACCAAAACTCTTATCATTATAAGATCCCACCGGGCGAGCAATTAATCATACAGAGTCAGAGGTTCGTAGGATTTCTCCCCCGAATCAGAAACAACCATCCTAGGATAAGCAGCCCCTAGTCTACCCTTCAGAGCCTCAGTTTTCTTCTCTCCCACGATTTTCTCTTCCTTCTGGGCGGTTCTTCAATCGCAAGCGATAGTGCCGGCTTGGCAGGTTTTAAACTTTGAGTTGAAGCATGCACTGAAGTGTTCTGGATATGGTATAAAATTTTTTTTGAAAACTTTGTCCAGACGGTTCTCCATCCATCATCGGTCCTATACGAGTTTATTGGAACAATAGGATCTGTCGAGATAAAATTGACGGAACCTCCTTTTTGGGGTTCCTTCATGTATTCCTTCGGGATCGTTATGTTCCCTTTCCGGAGATTGTCGTCAAGCCAAATCTTGAACGTGATGCAATCCTCTATCTTGTGCCTGAGCATCCGGTGGTAAGGGCAATAGTTTGGATGATCTTTCTTATTGACTTCTTCCGGCCTCTTGGGCTCTAGTAGCTGAAAATCAGGTGTCTTCATTAAACTGAGGAACATCTTCGCCACTGCTTCAGTTTTGAATGGATATTAGTTGTTCAGAAAATCTTTTAGGGTACGCTGTGGACGAGGTAGTTGTTCATATTGCCGAGGCGACTGATAGCTCGGTCGAGGCTGTTGATAACCCTGCTGAGGTTGTTGGTAAGTACGTTGCAGTGGTTGATAGCTAGGCTATGGCCACTCTGGCTGTATCTATACTGGCTACTTGCCTTTATCGACTGTCGTGATGATTCCGGACTTCTTTTCGAATGTTTTCACTGGTTTCTGTTTATCGGTCTTGTCCACGAAACTTAGCTGCTTTACTTCCTCTTGTAAGCTCCCGGCCTTGCTAAGCAGCTTCTCGAAAGTCTTGATTGTAAATCCTTTAAGGAGAAGTGATATCGGGCCGTGGATGCTTTTTAGCAAAATACCGATCGTATGCTGTTCTTAAAGTTGTGCTTCACACTTCATGCTTAAATTTCTCTATCGAAGTATGTAATCCACTAGAGTTTCGTTCGGTTTCTGGTGCTCCACCACTAGATCACCGATGGTGATGTGGTGTCGAGCTCCGGCAAACCGCTTAACGAAGAGGTTTTCCAATTCTGCAAAGGTCTTAACTGAACCATTTGGCAATTATGCATACCAGTCGAAGGCGATCCCTGACAAACTGCTAACGAACTGACGGAAGAGTAAAGCTTCGCTCCCACCGGCATTGCAGCAACTAGCACGAAAATGTGCGACATGCTGCCGGGGGTTTCCCGTTCCATCAAATGTCTTAAATAGAGGTGGTACGAAGCCTTTCGGGTATTGGACTGCATCAAACTCTTTGAGGTAAGGTCTACTCGTATGAATAGATGCTCTGCTCTTAGATTGTGCTAAGGCTTCTCGCACCTGCTGTTCTACCATGTTTTTAATGTCCTTTTCAGGAATCATATTCTGTGTAGAATCCTTCTTTGGTGGCTCATCTCCGTTGACGGATGGGATCTCTTTTCCGCCATCTGCAATATGGATGATCTCTGGGGGTGTTTCTTTCTGAGGTTGTACCTGACTCTGGAGAGTGGCTAAAGCAGCAGCCATCTCTTCCATCCTCTTTGCCATCTGTGAAATTGTGTCATCTCTTTCCCGAAGCTGTGCTCTCATCACTTCCGGTTCATCTCTTTCTGCAGCTGCCGGAGCACCATGCGAAGCTGATGATGCTCGTGTCTCAACCATATTGATCTCGGCATACTCATGAACTCTGATGAATCAACTTCATTTTTTAACTTTTCTCCTCTTTCTTTCGCCAACCATCGGATATTCGTCCTTAGCTTTCCTATAGCATCCTCGAGGGGTCTCTTCCAGATGGTCTCGCAGTTATCGTGTGATGGCTGTTGAACTTCTTTTTCGGGACCTTTATTGAGGTAGAACTTTCTTCTAATTCATGCTCTTTGATGAGGCTTTTCTTCTCAGGACGTTGTGTTGGTCTTGGCTTGGTAATAATAGATCACCACACCATCCTTCTTACAGCAGAAGGCCTAGGACCGGATGGTCTGTGGGCTATATGTTGGTAGGTGGTGTCCTCCCTAATATGATGGCCGATACAACAACAGGTGAACTAGCTCTCATTTTCTTCCTTGGTTTCTCTATGGCAGTGATAGACTCTACTCGCGGTCTGAGGCGGGATCTAGCTGGCACTCGTCCCATTCTTCTTAGGATTTCTAACACAGGGCATCTTTCTTTCTCTGCCAATTTCTCTATCACAGCTTGTAGCCGAGGAAATGGTGTAGTCTTAACCCTTTTTCTTTTGCAGTTACTATAGTATGCAGGTCGGGGTAATGTAGCGGCGATCCTTCAAACATCTTCTTCATCCAATGCAGCAGAGAGGGGATGAAACCTACTCCCTTCCAATAGAGGTATATACTCAGGCAGTTCTTCTCTTTCCTCAGGAATTTCCTCTAGAAAAGCAACTTCAGCAGCTTTTGCTTTCTCGATCCTGGTGATCTTTTTGCTTCTATTTCTCCTTTGAGTCTGAGTTAGGGGTGCAACTCTTGAACTGGACCCAATCTTGAAAATAGATGGTATTGTAGCAAAATCTGTACCCTCCACGGTGATAAGCTCATCACGTGACTCGGATTTCCTTTCCTTTAGTTTGCGTAAGCTCGGGGTAGGTGCAGAGATGACTAGACTCGGTGGGGGTAGAGACAACAGCTTCTCCTATGAATAAGCAAGCACTTCTTCTCGCCGGAACCCTTTGCAGGGGAGGGAACTCTTGAGTCAACTTCAGGTTGAACTCAATTACGGGCTTCTCAGTTTCTAGTACTTTGTCCATTTGTGTGAAGAGAGTGATGTCAGCGAACTTAATATCTATGTTGTCGAATCCTTGTCCAAAACGGATGACCCCATTGTCAGGCAGCTCATCCTTATAGACGGCGAAGTCCATTCCATTGGTGAAGGAGAAAATTAACTTTGGGGTAGTCATTTTCTGCAGTGTAGATTCTGAATGTCAGTCCCGAATTATGCTTCCTTTCATCACATAACTTAGAATTAAAAGAAAGAGTCCGAACACATTTTCATTTATCTTAGTGTATTTGTGATTTTTAAGAGAATTCGTTTATTGGAAAGTTGTTTATTAGAGGATTTGTTTGTTAGGAACAAAATGATTAAAGGTATAGAAAAGGTAAAGGACCCGATTCAGAATTGGAAAGGAAGAGAAAGTCTCGTAAGACTTCTCAACCCGAGGGACCCCTCCTAAGCTAACACCTATTGGGGGTCCACCCCACCTCAGAAAAGTGGTAAAAGGATTTCAGAACCTCTCTATTTAGGGGTGTCTAAACAGTGACTCCTAAATCCGGGAGAAGTTGGCTATACCCATTCAAGATAGAAATGAATGTGGTATGCCAACGGAAGAATGATAGTTTGGTCCACTAGGGACATGGATACACTACCGATTTATGAAAGCAAAAACATCTGATCAAAATGGAGAGAGGAACTAGGTCCCAGCGTAGTCGCCAGAAGTTGTCGGCATATTTTTAGGTTGAGTGTTGTATTTTGAAAAGGGGTCACCTACAAAAATTATTCGGCGAATTTTAGATTTTAAATTTAATTTAAATATATATATAATTTAGAAAGTAGCATTTGATTTTGAAAATAATTTTAAGTTTGAAAATTTTAAGATATGAAATCAAACCGATCTCACATCCTAAATAGTTTATATAAAAGAGCACCACACCACAAGCCGTGTATCTATCCCAAAGAATGGACACACTACTTGATGATGAGGCTCGATTAAATAAACTAGAAGATTTGTGACATCATTTTGGTCTGCGAACCAATTTTATAAGCCGACAAGTTCCCCTGCTTAATATAAAGGAATTAAGCAGGGTTTATATTACCTGGGTTCTTAAAGTTCCCTATAAGAGCAAGCCCCTATAGTTAATTACATCTTAAATTACGGGAATCATTTAAGAAAACTCTCGATAATGATCAGTGGTTTTGCTCTCAAGAATTTCAAAGTTTAAAGCTTTCAAAGGATTGGATTTTTGAAATTTCAATAGGGATTAGCTCAGACTCAGAACAATTTATTTTAAGTGTCCAAAGGAAGAAAAGTAGGAGAAGTTGAGGATCCAAGAAGAATCTTGGTAACTTCCCAAACTATCCTATTGTTTGGCTTCAATTTGGGAATTTACTTAATGTTTTAATCTTGCCAATTTTAATTAATTAGGACTTATATTTGTATGACAAAATAATACAAATAGCCTCGAATATGTGAGGGTTTATGTCGTACCGAATGACTACCTCAGAGTCCTAAGATGAGTTAGGGCTTAATTTGTATAACATGATTATACAAATGCCTAACAAAAAGGTTGAGGGTTTATGTTGCACTAGGCAAACTACCTCAAAATCCTATGGCTTGGTCATTTAAAATTAAGAAATGCTTTGTTGATGTAGATGCAAGTTTTGCTGACGACGATGGCCGTGCTGCCCACTATGCTCCAAGCTCCTTATTGTTGCAGTGTTCTAGTTTTAGAAGGTGAAAATCAGGGGATGAGAAAAGTGTTTTGGTTTAGAAAAAGTTTTAAAGTCCAAATGTCTTTAGTGTTTTATTAGGGGAATCTTAAAGTTGATTATAACAACACCGGTTAAGATCCCTGGTTCCATCATTCCGGCACCATTATTTTTATCGGATTCACTTAGTCCAGATGAATTTGCTAAACTCAACTGAATGAGTTCCACACTTTCATTTAGACCGTGGGAAATCCCGTTAGCAACATGTGGGTTACATCATCCGAGGTATTCCTGATCATCCAGTGAGTCATTTTAATTTAATTGCAATTGTAGTTTTGTGTTATGTTTATGATTAAATTTTAAGTTGTTTTATATTTTAGAATGTTGTAGCGGTGAATTTTACCTTGCGGTGACTTTTAATTTAGTTTTGGGTTTCAGTTTTGTGACTATCCTAAAGGTTTCAGTTTTCATGCAACAATCTTGTTTAACCTGCAAGAAAAAGTAAAGTGCAGTGCATGTAAGTAAATTGCAATAAAGTAAAAGCGTACCTGGAGGGTCTTCCTGTCATCTCAAGCTGCGCTTAAAACACATGTTATGGCATTTAAATATTTCAACAAGTACCTAGGTAAAGCTAAGGAAAGGTTCTGGTTGTCTACCAAGATCATAATCCTATAACTAGTCATTTCCTATGACGTCTAGGTTCTTGTGTTTTGTTTATGGATGATTTTCTTCACCAAAGAACAACTAAGTTCAATTGTTCTTCTAAAACATCTCATCATATTGAGAAAGTGCTTAGGACGAGTCCTAAACATCTTTTCAATACTTCCAAGATTATTTTGAGTCCAAGTAAATTTAGTTGCACAGGTGAATTAATCATCCAGGAGTTTAGTTAAGCTTTGTCTCTTGCTCAGTGAACTTGGGCATTTGATTACCTGATGAATGAAGTATGACTCGACCGCAAGTAACACAGTGATATATGCTTCCAAAAGATGGCCAAAGCTTGACCCAATTTATAATAAGCGGCTAGTGTATAAATCAAAATATTATAAATTTCAGAAATTACTTTACACACTATGGGTACTACACACGTATACGTATCGTTTCAAGTAATATAGAGTTTTCTATTATAACCCAAGTATCGATCCCACAGGGAAAAATTATAGAAATAAATTTTCTAAATATTATATTTTAAAAATATCTTTATATCCTTTAAATTAATTATAAATTAATCTTAATTTACTAGATGCAATTAAAGAAAACAATACTAAGAGAATGATTTATGAAAACTATTTAAAATAACAACTTTCTTTCCTTCAATTAATCCAAGATTTTTAAGATAATTTAATATTCGTTGGAGAATCAGATTTATGGTATTGTGTCAAATAGAAGCATTCCTATTCTTTACCCTTTGATCCAGGCGCATAGAACATTGGCTAACTTACAGATCAGGTCCAGATGTATTGTTAGTAGTAATAGGTTAATCTAGACTCTCACTTCTAGATGTCCAAGGGTGGCTATGGTCGGCCCTACTAGTGACCCATTCCTGATCTATTAATCAAATTATAAGAATTTAGCCTGTCACTCTAAAAACTTATCAATTCTACGCCCTTTAAATCTTATCATCCTATTTATTTGCACTTCACCTTGAATAGCCCGCACATGGCCTTGACTACCCAAGGATTTATGTGACATTTACAAGTTAAGAGTTCTTCTCCTTCAAGGTTACAAAACTCTTCAACAGGTTTTAACAATTTAAATGGCCATTTTAAAAAGTAAAGTAAGATCAAGTATTAATGTCATCACAATGTTTTTGAAAATATTTTGAATTTTAATTCTCCATAGAATCTTTATATTATCTTATCTATCTCTTCATGATTGAAGGAAGAAAGTAAACTAACTACTCAGAATACATTGAAAATAAACTGCAAAACATAATAAATAAACTTTGAATCAAATAAAAATACTTATCTCAAATATTCCTTCTACAGATCTTATGATTCCTACTGACTCCACAGTGTAATGAACTCCAGATGCTACAACTTGAAAGTAAACTCACTAGACTAAACAAAAGTGGTCCTAAATTTCTCTCTCTAATTCTCTAGACTCTCTCTCTCTAATGAGATTTCTCTCTCTAAGGTGGCTAGAGGGGGTGGGGCGAATGGGGGGCGATTTTCTCTGAAGGAGTGGACTCCTATTTATAGGCTCCAAGAGTTGCCTTGAGGCACCTCTTCAAAACATGTCCAAATTCAATGAATCTTCTAGAAGGTCGGTTTGGCGCCTAAGCGCCAGACACCGCGTCCAGTACTTCACACCTCTTCGCTTTAGCTCGCACCTCTTTGTGTTTAAAACCTTTTTGGAGCATCCAAATGCAATGTATCACATGTCCTATTATCAAGGAACAACTGCCAGTCTTCTAGAATGTCCAATGACTGCTCACTCCATCAAAATAACCGTCCAAAAGTCGTCAAAAACTTGACAGTTTCTGTATCGAGTCTGGCGCTTAGGCGCCACTTTCTGGAGCCTAGGCGCCACTTTCTAGAGCCTAGGCGCCAGGCTATATTTTTTTCTTCTTTTTGTATTTTGCTACATTTTTGCTCCCTTTTTGCTCCTTTTCCTTTTCTAGACCTTTTTATATCACCTACATCCAAAAACACAAAAATACCTTTCATTAAAGCATAATATCATTAGAAATTGATAAAAATCAAGGCATAAAAATATGTATTTTTCTTCATGGATCAAAATCCCCCAAACTTAAATGTTATTTGTCCTCAAGTAACTCTTTTTACTATATAAAATATAACATTTGGAATAAAAGATAAATATTTAAGATTCCTTATAATTTTTGATTTTATAAAGTCTTTAGTAAATTATTAACCTAATTTCACTAACTAGGTTTAATTTTAAGAATTTAAAGAATATTTAACTACTAAATCATAAGATTTAAAACTTTTCATTCATTTTGAAAATAATAGAAGCTTATTATATTAAGATCTCATAGATTATTTACTAGAAAAAGATTTTCTTGAAAAATCGTTTTTAAATGAATATTCATGTATAAAAATTAAGTAAGATATGTAATTAGTTTTCTTCCTATAAGATAATTCAAGTGAAGCCAATTTTTTATTAGGCATTTCCTCAAGCTTCTCCTTTCTCTTTTTATATATATATATATATATAGAGGATTACTATATCTGGATAGCCTGTTAATGGTTTTGAACTTCACTATCCTTAACTTATATTTTTAAAACTTATACATTTTTACTTAATTATTATAACATAAATAAAAATTCAAAAAGATTTCCAATCTTTTCTTTTTCAAGTGATAATTTTTTATTACTTAATATTTTTAAATTCTATCATTTCTATCATGAATAGAAAAATTCTTGAATCTTATTCTTCCTTAAGTTAAATAATTATATTCTTAAAATCAATCAAAGTTAGTAAAACTTTAGTTAATTTCACTAAATTGTTTATAATTTCAAAAATAAAAGTGGTCTCAAATAAATTCTTAATTTCTTAAGTTATGTTAAAAAGTTTTTATTTTTAAGAAAATATTAGCTCTTTAAGGACAAATAAAATTTAAATTTGAATGTATTTCCCTTCCCCCAAACTTATGTTTTGGTACACTATGAAAATTTTGAAAGTATGAGAGAAAGAAAATCATAAGAATTTTTATAAGTGTGTAAAAACAATCTTAAAAAGAAAATTAACTTTCTAAACATGCTTTTATGAATAATTAAGATAAAATTGAAGCATGTATAAAAAGTAAGCAGGCTAATTTTTGATTATACTAAATTTGAAACAAAATTAAAGCAGAGCAAAATTACTAAGTACTAAACAGTAGACTAAAACAAACATATAAATTAACTCAAAAATTAGTCTCAACACAATATACTAAAAATGTTTTAACTAAAGAATCCATTCACATAAGTACATAAACTAAACAACACACATCAAACATAAAACTAACAAACAATCCAAACAAAACAAACTAACAACAGAGTAGCACTACATAAAGATCTCTACTACTAATCACTAGCTGTCGCCTCATCGTCATCATCATCACCAAAGGAAAACTCAACGTCCTTAGGATCAATAAATGGTGTAAAGCTAGGAAAAGTAGGGAAACTCACATCATGTTCACCCTTCAGAAATCTGACTAGGGCTTCATCATACTCTGCATCGTAACTACTCTTCCTCTGGGTATAGTCAGAAAGATTATCCAGTTTCTTGTCAATAATATCTATCCTGCAGTGAGTCTGAAACAACTCCTGCTGCTGCTCTAAAAACTGATCATGCATGGACTCCCAAAAACTAGATAGTTGCTCAGCTGAAGTAGAGGGGTGAGAAGTAGAAGGTCTACCTAGAGTATATGCAGAAGTAGAAGGAGCGGTCGATCTCTTACCTCAAAGACGATCATAGATACTAACACTCTCCTGCCCAATTGGCTTGGTAGTCTTTAACTTCTCTTTAGAAATATCAGCACTGACTCCCTCATTAACACATAACGAATAAATCAAAGAAGGAAATCCCAATCCAACAGAAGTGTTGGATCTCACAATAGAATCCACAGATTCATAAATAATACTGCAACGTTTATAGGTTTCCTCTCCTGAATGCAGTAATTCAAGATCGCTCGATCTTTAGTTACTTCACTCAGATGATTGGAAGGTAACAATCTCGTAGAAATGAAATAGTGCCATGATTTTGAAATACCATTCAGCTTGGATGATTTGAAATTTACCCTTTTGCCTTTCCTGATCTTCCAAGATCCAGTACCGTCAGTCAAATAGGCAATAATCATATCCAAATCACCCTCAGACGGTGATAATCCAGAATAATAGCACTCAATCGTCGGTGGCAGGCCATAAAATATGTTGATTCTTTCTGGAGTAAATCCTACTCCGATTCCTCTAACAAAGATTTCAGAATCTTCAGCATCCAAAAAATTTGCATAAAATTCTCGAACAACCGAGATAACGGCAATAGCAGTGAAGTAACAAAATCGTTGCCAGTTATGCGCAATGATAGTGTTTTCGATCATCTCCCCAGGATGATAAAAACTTCGTTTCGAGATGAACTTTCTCGACGACGCAAGTTCGTGGAAGCGAAAATGCGCAGCCGCAGTTGGAAATTTGCTGCTATCAAAATTTTCTCGTCCCTTCCCGCGCTTAGATTTTGGTGCCATCTAAACATGAAAGAAAACAAGAACAAATTTAGGAATCAAAGATTTAAACTCTTTTTAAGTTTATAAAACTTAAAATAAGTTTTAAAATCTAAAGAAATCATTAAAAATCTAAATTTTTTTTTCAAAATTTTGGTTCTTAGCAAAAACTAGGAAGATCTATGGTGAAAATAAAAAATAAATGGATTAAAGTGTAGATCTGACCTTGAGACGATGAAATCGAGTGGTTTCGTGCTCAAATCCTAAATGTATTGACCTCAAAATGGATCCAAAGAGTGTATTTTCACAAAAATGAGGAAGAAGATGAAGCTTAAGCGTCAAAAATGGCTTTTAGGGGTTTAAATGGTAATTTTTGGCTAGCAGGCCGAACCAGAGCTTAGGCGCCGAATTCTGGCGCTTAGGCGCCATACTCGCCTTTCACAAAAAATTATTTTTAAATTTAATTTTCCACCAAAATTCATAAATTTAACTTTCGATTATTCATATTAGAGTAGGGCTTCAGTTTCTATCATCCAAAACATTTTCCAAAATTTTAAAAATTAAATATTAAATCTACCAATCAAACACTAAGTTTACATCAAACTCACTAAATTCCATACATAATCTTCAATGTTGACTCAATACATTCCAGATAAGTATTATACTTGATTCAAGTTCCTAATACACAACCAAACACAACAATTTCTAAACAAAAACAACATTGAACATGAAAACAAATACACAAACAATCACAATCGATTCTCTAAATCGATACAACGACTCAACAAACCATATAATAACTAACCCATTACCAGATTATTCAATCTTCACAAGGGAAATTGTGAATTCTACTTCGAAAGAACACTAACGCTCTCGGGAAATCCGTAGCCGTTTTTTCGTCAATCCACTTGTTCTTTGCATACATTTCAACTTGAGCATCTTGATAAGCCGCAAAATGATCAAATTGAAGTTTCATCTGCCATTCTAGATGTTCAATCCGATGAAACATCTCATGAAGGCGATCTCCAATTCTTTTAAAATCCACTTCAAACTTATCCAAACGACTAGAGATTTTTTCTAAACTTACAACGATGAAACCATTGAAGTAGGGTTGAGGATCCTTAGAAACCTTGTCTCTAACTTCTTCTCCATGATTTCTTTCTTCCATTTCTTCAAAATTCTCTCAAATCTCTCAAGAATGAAGTGCAATGGACGTAATTCTGATTGCTTTGATGGTTAGGGAAGAGAATATGTTGATTTATAAGGGAAAATCGTGTGAAAAACTGAAAATTTCGGTTTTTGCTCGTCCCAGTAACCGTGGCGCTTAGGCGCCTAGGCGCCGGACCTATTAATACATAGTTTATTCTGGCGCTTAGGCGCCGAATTCTGGGGCCAAGGCGCTGGAACTATGTTCACCTCAGTTTCGCCTAATCGTCAATTTTCAAAATTTTGTTCTCCAAGATAGGTATACTATACTGGTAAGAGTAATTTAGACTCAACAACTCACATCGTAAGCAATCATAATGAAGGTTAACTTGATCTCCTTTTTACTCATATTCAAAATAGAGTGATCCAATTTTTAAATTTACATACTTTAAAATAATTTTCAGCCTAAGTCAATAAAGACTTATAAGCATCAAATTTTTCTAAAGTAATATAAAATTAATCAAGATCGAGGCATAACCTTACATTAAAACACAAAAACACTAAAAACAAAAGAAAAATATGGGTTGCCTCCCACAAAGCGCTTAGTTTAACGTCGTCAGCCCAACTTAAGTAAATCTTTAATCAGGTTGACTCAATTTATAAGCCTATTTATAAATCTTTTTAATGTCTCCCAAATAAAGCTTCAATCTTAATCCATTTACTTTAAAAATTTTTCTTGTTTTGGGATCTTTAATATCCACAGCTCCATAATTGTATACTTTCTCAACTATATAGGGTCCAATCCATTTAGATCTTAATTTTCCAAGAAAAAGTTTTAAACAAGAATTAAACAGTAATACTTCTTATCTAGGTTCAAAAACTTTTCCTGAAATTTTCTTGTCATGTAACAACATCATTTTCTCTTTATAAATCCTCGCATTTTCATATGCTTCATTTCTTATTTCTTCCATCTCATTTATTTGCAACAATCTCTTTTCTCCTGCTTTATTCAAATTAAAATTAAACTCCTTTATCGCCCAATAAGCTTTATGCTCAAGTTCTACAGTGTAAGTGACAATGTTTACCATAAATTAACCGGTAAGGTGACATCCCGATAGTGTCTTATAAGCCGTTCTATAAGCCCATAATGCAGAATCAAGTCTATCAACCCAATTAGTTCTTTTAGGATTAACAGTCTTCTCTAGAATTCTTTTAATTTCTCTATTTGATACTTCAGCCATTCCGCTTGTTTGTGGGTGATAAGAAGTTGCTATTTTATGCTTGATTCCAAATTTTTGTAGTAATGATTGAATTCTTATATTCCTAAAATGACTTCCACCATCCGTGATAATTACCTTAGGCATTCCAAATCTCGAAAATATCATTTTCTTTAAAAATTTAGAAACACTTTTGGAATCATAGTTTGGTAAAGCAACAGCTTCAATCCACTTTGAAACATAATCAACTGCTAATAAAATATAAATTTTTCCAAATGATGGAACAAATGGTCCCATAAATTCTAAACCCCATATATAAAAAATTTCAACTTCCAATATATAGTTTTAAAGGCATTTCATTCTTCCTAGATATATTTCCCATCCTTTGACATCAATCACATGTTTTCACATAATGTCTCACATCATTAAATAAGGTAGGCCAATAAAATCCAGAATTTAAAATTTTAAATCCAGTTTTATCTATGCCAAAGTGTCCTCCAAAATCAGAATCATGACATTTTTTGAATAATAGCAAAAGTTTCTTCATAAGGTACACATCTTTGAATCATAGAATCTTTTCTAATTTTAAATAAATGAGGTTCTTCCCGGATATAAGATTTAGCATCATATTTAAATTTCTTAATAAATTTGTTATCCAAGTCATAAGGCAAAATATTGCTAACTAAATAATTAACAATATCAGCATACCAAGGTGTTTTATATTCTTGAATAGCATATAAAGATTCATCAGGAAATTTCTCATTTATATTTTCTTCCGAAATAATATCATTTTTAATTCTACATAAATGATCAACAATTTGGTTTTCAGTTCATTTTCTATCTACTATTTGAAAATCAAATTCTTGTAGAAGTAAAACCCATCTTATTAGTCTAGGTTTAGAATCCTTCTTAAAGAATAGATATTTAATAACAGAATGATCAGTATGAACTATGCATTTAGTACCAAGAAGATAAGGTCTAAATTTATCAAAGGCATATACTATAGCTAGAAGCTCTTTCTCAGTGGTAGTGTAATTTCTTTGTGTTTTAGTGAGAGTTTTACTAGCATAATAAATAACTTTGAAAATTTTCTCATATTTTTGTCCTAATACAGCTCCAATTGCAAAATCACTTCCGTCACACATTAATTCAAAATATTTCTCCCAATTAGGTGCAACAATGATAGGTGCAGATATTAATTTTTCTTTAAGAATATTAAAAGCATTAATACATTCTTTATTAAATTCAAATTTTGCATCTTTTTCTAATAAATGACAAAAAGGTTTAGGAATTTTAGAAAACTTTTCACATCATTAACAATAATATCAAGCATGACCTAGAAAACTTTTCACATCATTAACAATAGTGGGTGGTTGCAATTCAGCAATAATTTTTACTTTTTCTTGATCAATTTCCATCCCTTTTTGTGATACTTTGTGACCAAGTACAATGTCTTATGTGACCATGAATTGACATTTTTCCCAGTTAAGAACTAAATTTTTTTCTTCATATCTTTTTAGAACTTTGGAAATGTTTTCCAAACAAGATTCAAAAGAAGTTCCAAAGACTGAAAAATCATCCATGAATATTTCAATTCCTTTGTCAATCAAATCACAAAATATTGACATCATACATCTTTGAAAAGTTGCAGGTGCATTACATAAAAAAAAGGCATTCTTCTAAAAGCAAATGTTCCATAAGGACTTGTAAATGTTGTCTTTTCTTGGTCCTCAGGAACAATAAGTAATTGATGATAACCAGAATATCCATCCAGGAAACAGAAATATGAGTGTCCAGCTAGTTTATCAAGCATTTGATCCAAGAAAGGTAAAGGAAAATGATCCTTTCTAGTGGCTTTATTTAATTTCCTATAGTCAATACAGATTCACCATCCGATAACTTGTCTTGTAGGGATAAGTTCATTTTTATCATTAACAATGACAGTTACTCCTCCTTCCTTTGGAACACAATGAATAGGACTTACCCATTGATTATCTTAAATAGGATAAATAATACCAGCATCTAACCATTTAATAATTTCTTTTTTAACAACCACTTTCATGATAGGATTTAATCGTCTTTGCGATTCTATAGTTGGTTTAAAATTTTCTTCCATTAAAATTCTATGCATGCAAATGGAATGGCTTATTCTGCTTATATCAGTAATAGTCCAACCAAAAGCTTTCTTATAATTCTTTAAGACACCTATTAGTTTTTCTTCTTGATCTGTACTAAGTTCAGAAGAAATAATAACAGGTATAGTTAACGAATTTCCAAGAAACGCATATTTTAAATGTGAAGGTAACATTTTTAATTCCAATTCAGAGGCTTTTTCAATTGATGGTAAAGTATATCATTTTGAGTTATGTCTAAAGTTTCCCAATTATCTTTTATAAAATAAGTCTCTTCTTCTTCCACAACTTAATCTTCATCAGTTAAAAATTAAAATTTTTCTTCAGAAATGACTTTACATTTTTATTGATAGTGTTTTTTAATTAAATAATCAATTATATCCATTCGATAACATTTCTCTTTATCAGGGTACTTCATTGATTTAAGAAAATTGAATTTAATTTCTTGATCATTAACTCTCATGGTTAGTTCTCCTTTTTGCACATCAATCATAGCTCGTCCAGTAGCTAGAAAAGGTCTCCCTAAAATAATAGGTATCTCTTTATCTTCTTCCATATCAAGTACTATGAAATCTACAGGGAAGATAAATTTATCCACTTTAACAAGTACATCCTATATAACACCTTTAGGATAAGTGATAGATCTATCAGCTAACTGAAGGGTTACAGTGGTGGGAGTAATATCTCCTAAACCTAATCTTCGAAAGATAGAAAATGACATGAGATTAATACTTGCTCCTAAATCATATAAAGCTTTTCCACAAAATTTTTCTCCAATAGCACAGGGTATAGTGAAACTTCCAGGATCTTTAAGCTTTTCAGGTAATTTCTTTTGAATTATTGCACTGCATTCTTCACTTAGTGCAAAAATTTCAAAAGCTTCAAATTTTCGTTTCTTGCTTAAAATATCCTTCATAAATTTTGCATAAGTTGGCATTTGTTCCAAAGCTTCAGAAAAAAGGTATATTAATAGTAAGTTTCTTAAAATTTTCAAAGAACTTAGAAAATTGATGATCAAGTTTCTGCTGTTTAAGTCTTTGAGGAAAAGGTGGTGGTGGTTTTTCAACTTCCACATTAACATGTATAACAACCTGATTCGACTAGGAGAGAGAGTTTCTTTAGGTTTTTCAATCTCTTCAACCTCAATCTCTTTTTCAATTTCATTCTGCATTCTTTCTTTTAATTCCTTTTCACTTCTAAGTTGCACAGCTTTAGCTTGTTCATGTTCTTTTCCAGTTTCCTTTGGATTAATTTCAACATTACTAGGAAGCATTCCTACATGTTTGTTATTAATTAAAGTAGCAATTTGCCTCATTTGATTTTCAATATTACGAATAGCAGTATTTTGATTTTGTAATTCATTATTTATTTGTAATATTAATTCCTCTATTGATAACTTTTTCGGTTGATTATTAAATCCAGAAGGTTTAAAATTTGGATTAACTTGATTATTCCAATTTCCAGTGGGATGAGATTGATTATTACCCCATTGTTGTTGTGAATTATTCCAGTTAAAATTAGGATGATTTTTCCACCCAGGATTATAATAATTTCAATAAGGATTATTTTTACTTGCAATAGCTTGTAAAGTTTCAATAGTTTGAGAATCTTCAATATTAGCAGAGTTATTTTGTGAAATATTAATCGCAAAACTATCTAATTTCTTAGACATTGTCGCTACTTGTGAAGCTAAAATAGAAAAGGCTTCATTATCGTGAATACTTGCCATCTTTTTAGGATTAATCCTTTCGGAAGGCCATTGAAAATTGTTATTAGCCATTTCTTCAATTAAAGTGTAAGCTTCTTCAAATGATTTAGACATTAAAGAATCTCCAAAGCAGTAGCATCAATAATTGATTTTAAAGATCCAATTAATCCATTATAAAATGTTTGAATAATTAACCAATCAGGTAAAGCATGATGAGGACATTTTCTTAATAGTTCTTTAAATCTTTCCCAAGTTTCATATATTGTCTCCCCGTCAAATCGACTAAACGAAGTTATATCGTTTCTTAATTTAGCAAGCTTTTAGAAGGAGGAAAATATTTAGCAAGGAATTTTTGTGCCATTTCAGCCCATGTTTTAATAGAACCAATCACTAATGAGTTTAACCACATCTTCGCTTAATCTCTTAAAGAAAAAGGAAAGAGTCTAAGTCTAATAAGCATCATCGAAACATTGTTATATTTAAAGGTAGCACAAAGTTCTAAAAAACTAACAAGATGTAAATTTGGATCCTCATTTGGTGTTCCACCAAATTGATTGTTTTGCACCATTTGAATAATAGACGGTTTAAGTTCAAAAGAATTAGCATTTACAGTTAGTATTTGAATACTACCATGAAGTTCATCAACCGTAGGGTTAGCATAATCCCTTAATGGTTTATAAACATTTTGATCATTAAGTTCAATTCGATTTTGTAAAGTAGCCAATTCTTGAAATTTTTGAATTTGTTTTCCCTTTTTAATTTTTCTAATTGTTGTTTCTAATTCAGAATCTAAAGGTATTAATCCTTCAGAACCAAATCTTCGCATAAAACAAGGAATAAAATACAAATTTTTTTTATATTTTATATTTTTAATTAAAATTTTTTTTATATTTTTATATTTTTAGAAATATAATATTTTTTTACAGAAATTTATAACTATTTTATTTCTCTCCCCGGCAACGGCGCCAAAAACTTAACCTGACCGTAAGTAACGCAGTGATATATGCTTCCCAAAGATGGCCAAAACTTGACTCAATTTATAATAAGCGGCTCGTGTATAAATCAAAATATTATAAATTTTAGAAATTACTTTACATACTAGGGGTACTATGCAAGTATACATATCATTTTAAGTAATATAGGGTTTTCTATTATAACCCAAGTATCGATCCCACGGGGAAAAATTATAGAAATAAATTTTCTAAATATTATATTTTAAAAATATCTTTTTATCCTTTAAATTAACTATAAATTACTAATAATTTACTAGATGCAATTAAAGAAAACAATACTAAGAGAATAATTTATGAAAACTATTTAAAATAACAACTTTCTTTCCTTCAATTAATCCAAGATTTTTAATATAATTTAATATTCGTTGAAGAATCAGATTTATGGTATTGTGCCAAAAAGAAGAATTCCTATTCTTTACCCTTTGATCCCGGTGCAAAGAACATTGGCTAACTTACAGATCGGGTTCGGATGTATTGTTAGTAGTAATGGGTTAATCTAGACTCTCACTTCTAGATATCCAAGGGTGGCTATGGTCGGCCCTACTAGTGACCCATTCCTTATCTATAGATCAAATTATAAGAATTTAGCCTGTCACTCTAAAAACTTATCAATTCTATGCCCTTTAAATCTTATCTTCCTATTTATTTGCACTTCACCTTGAATAGCCCGCACATGGCCTTCGTCTACCCAAGGATTCATCTAAAATTTACAAGTTAAGATTTCTTCTCCTTCAAAGTTTCAAAACTCTTCAACAGGTATTAATAATCTAAATGACCATTTTAAAAAGTAAAGTAAGATCAGGTATTAATGTCATCACAATGTTTTTGAAAATATTTTGAATTTTAATTCTCCATCAAATCTTTATATTATCTTATCTATCTCTTCATGATTGAAGGAAGAAAGTAAACTAACAACTCAGAATACATTGAAATTAAACTGCAAAACATAATAAATAAACTTTGAATCAAATAAAAATACTTATCTCAAATATTCCTTCTACAGATCTTCTGACTCCTGACTCCATAGTGTAATGAACTCCAGATGCTACAACTTGAAAGTAAACTCACTAAACTAAACAAAAATGACCCTAAATTTCTCTCTCTAATTCTCTAGACTCTCTCTCTCTAATGAGATTTCTCTCTCTAAGGAGACTAGGGGAGGTGGGGCGAATGAGGGGCGATTTTCTCTGAAGGAGTGGATCCTATTTATAGGCTCCAAGGGTTTCCTTGAGGCACCTCTTCAAAACATGTCCAAATTCAATGAATCTTCTAGAAGGTCGGTCTGGCCCCTAGGCGCCGGAATCTGGCTCCTAGGTGCCGGACACCGCGCCCAGTTCTTCGCACCTCTTTGCTTTGGCTCGCACCTCTTCGCGTTTAAAACCGTTTTGGAGCGTCCAAATGCAATGTATCACATGTCCTATCATCAAGGAACAACTGTCAGTCTTCTAGAATGTCCAATAACTTCTCACTCCATCAAAATAACCATCCAAATGTCATCAAAAACTTGACAGTTTCTGTATCGAGTCTAGCGCTTAGGTGCCAGGCCATATTTTTTTCCTCTTTTTGTATTTGGCTCCATTTTTTCTCCCTTTTTGCTCCTTTTCCTTTACTGGACCTTTTTACATCACCTACATCCAAAAACACAAAGATACCTTTCATTAAAGCATAATATCCTTAGAAATTGATAAAAATCAAGACATAAAAATATGTATTTTCTTCATGGATCAAAGTGACTCTCACTTAATCCTCCATTTAAGAGTTATAATAATTAAAGCCTTTAGGGTTAAATTGGTTTGTTGAGAATTTTAATCATTCTTAATTTGAAGTTTGAGTTAATGGTTTAAGGTGATTTAGTTTAATTATGAGGTTTTAATTAATAATTTTAAGTTTAGAATAGTGTTCAAATTATTTTTGGTTTAAATCTTTATACTTTAAGTGAACTTAATATTTTAAATTAATCTTTGGTGTTTCAAATTCACTTAGATTATTCATATATCATAATGATTTGGTTTAGGTTAATTATGATATTTTAGGTTAATCTTGATTAGTTTGATTTTTTATATTCTTAATTATGAATTGTCTTAATATTTCAAATTTGTTTTACTTTTATTATTGAGTGATGTTAATTTAATATAATTTAAATTTAATTTAATTGAATTTAAATTAATTTAATTTAATTTAATTTCAATATTTTAAATTTAATTTAATTTAATTGTTAAAATGTTAATTTAATTTAATTTTAATTTTAATTTAATTTTTACTTAATTTAATTTTAATTTAATTTAATTTAATTGTTAAACCACTTAATATTTTGAGCTTTCCTTTAATTTAAGGGTTATTTTTTTTTTAATTTTTAATTTACTTAGTTTGGATTATCATTTTAATCTTAATTAAGAGTTAAATATTATTGAAGTGATTTATTTAGGGATTTTTTTATTAAAGAATTAATATCCTCTCAAGTTATATCCCTATTTTTAATAATTCAAAATTTCATTAATCTTCCAAAATTTAAATTGTTTAAATAATTAAAGTTTCATTTTTGGTTTATTAAAAGTGATTAATGGGTTCCTACCCTTTTAATTTCCTAAAGTTTCAATCATCCAAGAAAGATAAAATCAAATATTTTACCCTCCATTTTAATTAAACCTAAAATTTTAATAAAGGGGTTTAAATTCTTTAATTACCTTTATGCCCTTTTGTAGCTTATTTATTTCATAACTCACTAAATCGAGCTCAAATGAACTTAAAATTTTTATTTCACTTCACTCATATGTCAATTAAGACATTAGAGGAGAAAATGTGATTTTTCTGATTTTAATTTAATTTATATAATTATTTTAATGAAAAATAGGGATTTTCAATGGAAATTCAGCAACATGTCTAAGGAAAGGTTTCTGTCCTTAAGAAAATTAGGGGATGTTCCTAATGACCAGAGGACCACTTAGACTAATTTTGGTGTTTTTTTAAATTATATTTTATTTATTATAATTATTTTGAGTTTTGGTGTGTTAATTAATTATAAAATAAAATTAAAGTTAAAAAGTGAATTTTATATTTTTCTTAAATCCTTGTGACCTCAAGGAGTTCAGGGAAACAAATTTTACAATTTTTTGATTTTTCTTTGATTTATTGGAATTAATTTAGTGAAAAGGTTGGAAAATACATTTTTTAATATTAAAAATTGTTTTGAGCCTTTAAAATTCAATATCTTAACTTACAGACTTAGGAAAAATATTTGGTTTCTAAGTGATTGGGAGTCAAAATTTGACATTTTTATGATTTTTATTATTTTTGTGATTTTTATTATTTTTTAATTATTTAAATATAAAAAATATCATTAAAAATGAAGATTTTTAGAAAATTCCAATTTTAATTTTTATAGACTCCTCTGATATCAGAGAGTCCAGAAAACCAATTTGGTGAATTTTTGAAATGTATTTTTGGAGTTATGAATTTTTGAAGTTTAATTTTGATCATGTGGCTTAATTAATTCATTTAGTGGGGCTAATCATTTCCAATTGACTTCAAATTTTTATGCAAGGTTCTTTGTATCCTAAAGATCAATGGAGAATTGATTTCAAGTTATTTTGATGTGAAGTTAACCCTAGTTAATTAAAATTCAATTTTGAGTATTTAGGCTAACTAGGGTTATTCTTAATGAATTAAGCCTAACCATAATTATCCTAGGGTCCTCTAGTCCTAAGAAATGTCCCCAAATTTTTCTAGAATTTATTGAGCAATAATGCTAATTATTGGAATTAAAATACCAAAACAGTGACACAAACTTGAAAAATACATAACTTGCCATAGAGATAGCCTCTGATCTTGAAAAATTCAGGGAATGTTTCCAAGATCAGAGGCTTCAAAAACACTAATGGTCTCATGCCATGGTGAATTATTTATGCAAATAGAGAATCAAAATACTCAAAATAGTAAATAATTAATTAAAAATAAAATAGTCATCAAATTAACCCAATTCCTTTTCCACATTGTTCTCCTCTATTCACTGAGCAAGAGGATATTTTTATTTTATTTTTGTGATTTTTCTATGAAAAGTTATGAATTTTTGAAATTTATGTCCAAAAATAAATCAAAAATCCAATTTCCCTCTCAAACTATCTCTATCAAGGGGGGCCACGTGTCGCTCCGTGATTGGCTGGCGCATTTCTGCTTATGGATGAAGCTCCCATCCGACTGCATCTCAGCCGTCCGTGCGATACACATGTGATCGGACGGCTACTGCTGATCTCTCCTAGTTCTATTCACCCAAAACCGTCTACCTTCAAACCTTGATATCTCACTCATTTCTCAACGAAATTGAGTGAATTTTTTTTAAATGATTGTCTTATCGAGTAGCACACATCTATACGGTGATGATATACTTACAGCATGTGAATATTTACAGAAATTTAAAATAATCTCGGTTGGAGGAGAAAAAATTTGATACCTTTGTCCAAGAGGTGAGGCCTCAATTGGAAATGGTTGGATTGAGCTTAGGAGTGCTTGGAGAAGCTTTGGGAACAATTTGGCAGAGTTTCCCTAAGGTAATCTTTGCATCTCTTCTCTTTGGACATGAATGGAGCTTAAATAGAGGAGTTTAAGTTCAAATTGGTCAAAGCATGAGGTTGGGCTTGGTTCACCTTTCCATGGTCTGATTTGGGCTGAGAAAAGCTCGCTTGATTCAGCTTGATTAGTGGGGAGAAGTCACAATCCAAGTACAATTAGGCTTAAGCATTGGTTAGGGGAGACATGGGAGTGCTTAATTACTTTAAGGGAATCAAGAAAGAGGCTCCTCCTCTTGCCCAATATGGTATGGTCACATGAACACCACTCACATGGCTTGCATGGGGCTTAAGGATGGCTTCATGGCTAGCCTATGGCTTGTCCATGGCTTAGTTAATTTTCATGAAAAAAAGTTATTTGGAATTTTTTGAAAACTTTGGATTTTTTATTGGTTTTGTCATGATGCTATATTGGTTTAATCAAAATGATGGGTTTTGGACTTATGGATGATTTAAATCATAGGGAATGATGAGGGAAAATTTCATGTGGGCTTTGGAATGAAATTTGGGCTTTTGAAATTGTTGGAAGTGGGCTTTTAAAAAGGTTTAAGGAGGTGTGCTTTTAGGTTTGAAAACAAATTGGTAGATAAAAATTTTGTAAAAGATTTGGTCAAACAAATGTTGGGTTTTGTTTAGGGATGTGTCGTGAGTGATTTGGAACAAATTTGAAGCGGTTTTGAATTGAATTGGGTTTAATTTGGATCAAATTGGGGGTTTTGGTAAATGTGGGTTAAATTGATAAAATTATCTTATGGTGTAGTTGAACAAAATGAAATTGGGAATATTTGGGATTTTCTGGAATTTTCGTGGAATTTTTGGAATTTATGGATTTTTTGGTTAAGAGGGGCATTTTGGGTATTTGGAGGGTGTAGGGCCCTGGAGGTCAAAAATTGAAATTTTGGAAAAATGAAAATTGATCAAGTTTGAGTAGAATGGAATCACTTTGGTTGAGCCAGGAAGCCCTATCAAGCCTATAAGAGCCATGAGAGGACTCATTTGAGGCCTTCACTATGTTGTTCCTAACCCTCTTAGCCATGGGCTTAGGGGTTGAGGACCATCCATATGGATTACCTACATGAGTCAGGAAGTCAAGCTAGGTATGAATGGTTTTAGGATTTGGAATGTGCGTGAAAGTGTAATGTGTGCATGTCAACTCTCACCAGACCAGGCCACCCAGGTTAGTCCTAAGGCCAAAGAGTCCTATTGGGAACTCATCTTTTAAACCTCCACATTTGATCTTAACCCTCCAAGTGACTTAGAGGTTTACAATTAAACTTATGGGGTTTACAGGGAGTTAAGAGGTGTTTAAATTTCTAAGTAGTGGGTTCCATTTCTAGTCCTCTAAGATAGTCAAAGGGAAAGCCTAAGGCTAGATCCTAGGTACTAAGGAGCGAGAAGAGAAAAGACCTCATTAAAAATGAGGTCAACAGATATTAATATCAGATCTTAATTTACTATTTAAATTGGCCATTTAAATTGCTAAAATCTGTTGAAGAATTTTGAGATCTAGAAGGAGATGAATTCTTAACTAGTAGATATCACATGAATCCTTGGGTAGTCGAAGGCCTTGTGCGGTTTATTCAAGGTGAAGTGCAAATAAATAGGAAAATATTATTCAATGGGTATAGAAGTGATAAGTTTTTAGTGTGACAGACTAAATTCTTGTAATTTGGTTTATAAAGAAGGAACGGGTCACTAGTAGGGCCGACCATAGCCACCCTTGGACCTCTAGTGTGTGAGACTAGATTAACCCATTCTACTAACAATACATCCAAACCTGATCTATAGATTAACCAATGTTCTTTATACTATCGAGTGAAGGTAAAAAATATGAATGCCTCTATTTGGCACAATACCATAAATTTATATTCTCCACGAATATTACATTATCTAAAAAGTCTTGGATTAATTGAAAGGAAGAAAGTTGTTTGCTTATTATTATTTACATCACTCATTATTTTATTATTGCTTTAATTCTGCCTTTAGTAAATTAAATATAAAATTTATAACTTTAAAAGAAATACATAAAAATAAAATTAAAATATTTAAAAATCTATAAACCTCCTCGTGAGATCGATACTGGGGTCTTTATTTAAAGCCCTATATTACTTGAAACAATACATATACTTGCGTAGTACCTCTAGTGTGTAAAATATTTTCCATAAAATTATATTTGTATACACTAGACACTATTATTATTTGGGTCAAAGTATTGGCTATAACATATTTTTGAAAGCATAAATTAATGCGTTGTTCGCGGATCGAGGTTAGAAGTTAACCAGCCTGAAATCATAAATATAACAAAGGAAAGATGAGAAATTGCTTCTGCTAATGAAGATGAACCACCGAGAAAAGATCCATCTCTGTGTCCACCAGAAAAGGATATCAAGAAAAAGATTGAACAACAAGTTTGGGAGGCCTTGGCTCAGTCAAAAGGCTGAGCATCAGTTTCAAAGGGTAGACCCTACCCGAATGAGTTCAATGTTGTGCCTTACACTAAAGGCTTCGTGCCCCCTACTTTCAAGACGTTCGACAGCACAGGAAATCCTCGTCAGCATATGACACACTTCAGAGTCAGTTTTTGCAATATAGGAGGGAGTGAAGCATTGTTTTTCTGATAGTTTGTCAGCAGCTTGTTAGTGATAGCATTTGAATGGTATGCCGAGCTTCCCAACAGATCAGCAAAGACATTTGCAGAGATGGAAAACATGTTCGTGAAGAGATTTGTTGGTGCCCAGCACCATGTTATTATAGGAGATCTCATAGTGGAGTGCGAGAACCCCGAAGAGACTTTAGTTGACTACCTCTTGAGATGGAGAAAACTTAGCATGAAGTGTGAGCCTCAGCTACAAGAACAACACACGATCGAGATAATACTCAAGAGTATCCACGATCCCGCAGCTTTCATGCTCAAGGGTCTCACCATTAAGTCCTTCAGGAAGTTACTCAGCAAGGCCAATAGTTTACAAGAAGAAGCCAAGCACATGGAGCCTACAGAGAAAGCAGAGAAAACAAGGTCCGCTAAAGCATATGAGAAAAGATATGGCATAGTGGTAACGGTCGATAAAGGGAAGCAACCGATGAGGATTCAGGCTGAGCATTCGTCGCAGCAGCACAGTCAGTCACCTCAGTACAATCAGTCTCAGCAGTATACTCAGCCTCGTGCATAGCAGGCTAGTCAGTCTGGTCAGCAGCAGAGGTCATATAGGATAGATGGATGACAGGGTTCGACAATGTCAAAACAACTACGCAGAAACTACACCTTTAAAGATGACGCCGTAGCAAAGATGTTCAAGAATTTAATGAAGAAGCCCAAGTTCAGATTGCCTGAGCCGAAGAAGCTGGAAGAGATGGACAAGAAGGATCAGTCCAACTATTGTCCCTACTAAAGGATGCTCGACCACACCATAGAGATCTGCTTCAGTTTTAAGGATTGGCTCGAAAGAAATTACAAAGAAGGGAATATAACAATACAAAAAGAATATTTAAAAGAACTTGAAAGAGGTTCTATCAATGTGGTTTCTCCGATTGACCCATATGCCGGCAAAGGTGTATAGAGTATAATCTGGAACGAGCTCAAGAGAGTCCTGGATTAGATCCAGATTACTTCAAAGAAAGCCGCTGCTCAGGATCTGCCACTAGCTCAGTCCAAGAAGAAGATTCCACCAAGGAGACTACCACAACGGGAAATAAGAAATAAAAAAATTGTGAGTGAAATTAAGGAGGATAGCGCGAAGGGTAAGATAGAGGCTGTCAGTACTCTCAGATTCGGGGGTGAAACCCCTCGAACCCCTAACCTTACACAATTATCTTTATGCCCCTCTGGGGTCTCATAATGATAATAGAAATGGTTTAGCTACGTTCTTACTGTCTCTAGTGATGACGTAACTAATCACAACCTATCTAACCCTGATTTTGATTTCCAAAATGATCCTTAAATCACGCTAGTTCCCGACGAAAGCGTTGATGGAAATGAATGAGATATCGACAACACCAGTTACGACACTACAGAAAGTGAGGAGCCATTTCTCAAGTGCAAAGGAATACTGCTTGCAATCAACATGTATCTACCAGAAGAGTACTACAACATCAAGAGAACCTCTGGGTCCAGAGGAGGAAGAAATAACATAAAAACATTTAAGAAGTGGAAAGGTGCTACCGCCAAGAATAGCTCCAGTAGATAAAGGAAAACAAATGATCACTCAAGAAGAAATATCTCCAACAACGGAAGAATTACAAACTCGAAGCGAGATTGAAAGTTCAAATAAAGTGGATTACAATGTACTAGCACATCTCAAGAAGTTGTCAGCCAAACTAAGCATCTACGACGCTCTGATCCTATCAAAGGAGATAAGAGAAAACCTGATCAAGTCTTTACTTGATCCAGATATTTGCTTAGCATAGTTGGCTAGCACATCCTCAGATGGAGTTTGTACTTTGAAAGGATAGTCTGGTGTAACCTTCACCGATGAAGATTTGCTACTCGGTACAACCGATAACAACCGTCTGCTCTACATTTCCGTCATCATCGGTAGGTTTGTACTTTCTAGAGTATTAATAGATCCTGAAGCGTCACTCAACATAATGAGTCTACGGACGTTAGCTTACTTAGACATTGACACACTAGAGCTCACTACAGATAAAATAATGCTAAGAGGATTCAATCAGAAAGGAGAAAGAGTTATAACGCTACAAATGAAAGTTGGAAATCTAGTAAGAACCGCAAAATTTGATGTTATCGACGGGATACTTCGTTCAATACCCGGCTTTGTCGGTCATGGCTTCACGAGTATAATATGGTCCCATCGTCGCTTCACCAATGCGTCAAATATTACAAAGATGGATAAGAACATTGCATTAAAGGAGACTTACAGCCATTCTCAATACATGAAGTAGTCATGCACGAAGTCGTTGCCTACTATGCTCCCCTGAAGAAAACTGTCTTTTCAAGAGAAGTGGTAACAAATAAAGTCAAAGATTCAGAAAGATCATGAGAAAGGGACTATGCGCCTTTGCTTCAACAACCTCCTACCACTCCTTCACAACGAGTCGGTGGAGGTTCTTTTAGCCCACTGATCCAAGGTCAAGGTTGGGTATGCGGGCAAGGAATAACTCTCTAGATTGTTGAACGGATGAAGCCGGCAATGAGCATCAACATAGAATGAAGCTCCGGAGAGGATGAATTCAGCAAAGAAACAATGGTAATAAGTCAGAAGAAGCCTCAGTGCGAGATTTCTACAGATGACACAGAAAGGATGAATATGAATCAATGTATAATTGGATTGATCATTATGTTCAAGCCATGACCCTAATTCTGATCCATCCTCAAAAGATCGAGAGTATGGAGGTTAAGGAAGTCCATAATGATGGTTTTAAATCGATCAAGTTTATCGAGCTTCTCCTTCTACTCCTGAACCTTGTGTAATTCTCGGTGAAAATGATTCTAATGAATTAATGAAATTTCCTTTTGGTTACTTTTCGCCATGTGTATAAAAATTAATTCAACAAGGACAAGTGATGAAGTAAATGCCAAAAGATAAGTTACAATTGTTCGAAAAATTATGGAATACAAAAGGAAAGAGACTTAGCTCGAAAGAAGGTCTTAGATTTGGTACAATTAAACCCATCGATGAATCCATATTTTGAATGGTTGTTACTAGTTAGCTAATAGAAGATTGCCTAGACATTCAAGATGAATTTGAAGATCAACCAATAGAAGATGCCCCGCCAGAATTCGAAGAGAAACTAAAATCAATAGTGGACGAATTAAAAGAATCAATCTCGGGACCGAAAAATAGCCCTGACCCACTTTCTTACTCAATATAGAAGAGGTTACATGTTACTGTCAGAATTCAAGGATTGCTTTGCTTGGAGCTATAACGAAATGTCTGGACTATCTCCAAAGGTTGCAGTTCACCGACTAAGAGTGGATCAAAGTGCAACGCCAGTAAAGCAAGCTCCCAGAAGAATGTGCCTCAAAATAGAATAACAAGTTACGGTAGAAATAAAGAAATTGATAGACGCTAACTTTATCTGAGAAGAATAGTATCCGACATGGTTGGATAACGTCGTGTCTATTAAGAAAAGAATGGACAAATACAAGTATGTGTTGACTTCAGGGACCTAAATAAAGCATGTCCGAAAGATGAATTCCCTTTACCAATACCAGAATTAATGGTGGACATTGCGTCGTCAAATGAAATTTTCTCCTTCATGGATGGATCGTCAGGTTACAATCAAATCAAGATGGCTCCAAAAGATGCAATGCTTACAACCTTCATAACTCCAATTGGGATCTACTGCTACACCGTAATGCCATTCAGATTGAAGAACGCTGGAGCGACATACTAAAGTGCAGTGAAAAAGATCTTCGATGACCTAATGCACAACCAAGTTGAGTGCTACATGGAAGATTTGGTCATCAAGAGCAAAGTAAAAGAAAACCACCTGTATGATTTGGGGATCATATTTAAACGATTACGGCAATACAATCTCAAGATGAATCCCTTAAAGTGCGCCTTCGGTGTTACCTCTGTGAAATTTCTAGGATTCGTTGTCCTTCAAAGGGGAATCAAAATCGACCCAGAGAAGATTAAAGATATCTTAGAAATGCCTCCTCCCAGAACCTTGAGACAACTACGTTCCTTTCATGGAAAATTGACATATTTAAGACGCTTCATATCTAATATGTTAAGAAGGTGTCTAGCCTTTTTAAATTTACTTCAAAAAGATGTCGCATTCATTTGGGGAGAGCCGTGCCAATGAGCTTTCAAAGATATTAAACAATATTTAACGACACCTCCTGTTTTAGCAGCCCCTATACCGGGTAGATCGTTGATACTTTATACCGCAGCTTTAGACGAGTCCCTCGAAGCCATACTTGCCCAAGTTAATGATGAGAGTAAAGAGAATGCACTCTACTACGTGAGTCGACGTCTAATACATGAGGAAGTAAAGTATCCCCATATTGAGAAATATTGTCTAGCTTTGGTTTTTGCCTCTCAAAAGCTTAGACATTACATGTTGTCTCATAAGGTCAGCCCAATCTCAAAAGTTAATCTGTTGCAATATTTGATGACCCGACCATCACTTTCCGGATGCTTAGCAAAGTGGTTGTTGATTTTATTATAATTTGATGTAACTTTTATGCCCCTTCGCGCTATCAAAGGGCAGATTCTCATAGATTTTCTCGCAGCACACCCACTACCAGCTGGGTCCCCTCTCAATGATGACCTACCAGACAAATAGATATTGCAAGTGGAGGAGCCCAACACTCAACATTGGGAGATGTACTTTGATGGAGTGTCATCAGCCATAAGAGAAAAAGGACAACAAACAGTGATAACCGACAAAGCAGAAATTGGTCTGATTTTCGTGACACCAGATCAGGCCATACAAAGGTATTCCTACCACCTGTCAGAACCTCTACCAATAACGAAGTAGTATATGAAGCTCTAATCACCGATTTGGAATTGGCAAAACTAATGGAAATTATAGACATTGTCATTTATAGCGACTCACAACTAGTCATACAGCAAGCGACGAGAGAGTATAAAATTCTAAAACCAAAATTAGAAGAATACCATCGATACACGATGAAATTGCTAGATCAGATTCCAAGTATGATATTTAATAGGATTCCTCGAGTAGACAATGCCCGTATGAACACCTGAACAAAGCTCTGATCAACCCGATATTTATACTTACAAATATGATATGAAAAATGGCAACAACAACGGAAACTTGATCCCACCGGATATATATGCTTATGATTTTGATTTATAATGAGGATACTACGCAAGTATACGTATCGTTTATCAAGTAATATAGGACTTTCTGATTAAGCCCCAAGATATCAAATCCACAGGGAAAGTGAAAATCTTTAAAGAAATAAGAAAATTATCTTTTTACTTTTTAAATTGGCTTTTGAAAGTATGTTTTGATTTTGAAAAGTTTGATAGTTGATTTCACTCTTTAAATTTTCTTATAAAAGTCAAACAAGAAATTAAAATGATAGTAACTGTAAACACGGTATGAAAAACACTATTAACTAGAATATCATTTTCTTTCTTTTATAAAGTAGTAATAATTATGAAAACATTTTTGTGGAAGTATTTAAATTTGTTGTGAAAAATAGAAGCAAATGTATTATTTACCCTTACTTGGTTCTATAAAGAACATTGGTTAATTTGAAATTTTATCATTTTGAACATGGTTAGGCAGGGAAGAGACCAGCTCTCGCTCTAGAGTTCCCTCATTTCCCTCCACCTGAGGGCTAACTTCTCATAACAAAATTCAAAACTTAAAACCAAATTAGGTTCTTTTAGCCTGTCACACTAAAAATCCTCTAATTTTACTCCCCTTAAAACATCTTCTAATATTTTGTATTCAATTATATGAACTACAATTTTCACCCATATAATTGCATGTGGTTCTTTCTAACTTTTATGAGACAATACCACATTGGATCTTACATAATCTCACCACAAATTTTACATCTTAACAGGCCAAATTAAGAAGTAAATAAAGTTTATAGAATCAATTTCCACAACTTCTTCCAACTTTAAACACTTATACTTTCCACAAAAATTCTCTATAAACTAATTACTTCTCCATTTAAGAAAGAAAAAGATAAACAAACTACTCAGAATGTATTGAGAAAATACAAAAACACATTGATTTGAAAATAAAAACCATACGAAAAACAACAAACAAAAACAAGTATTAATTAAAAATAAAATTTAAGAACAAAAGTAAACACTTATCTGAAAATCCTCTCCACAAGACTCAGGAAGTTCCTCTGAAACTTTAACTCTTCACTAAACTACTCCTCAGAGCAAGTCTCCTAACTCTGATGACTCAGAATACAGACTTCAAACTTCAATAAAAACTAAACTAAAGGAAAGAAAAGAAGTGGTAAGAAGAGTGCATAAATCCAACCCTTCCCACTTTTCTACTCTCTACTCCTACGCCTAATTAAGACTAAAATAAAAAATCTGTAAAAATGCAATGGATGAACCTTTCAAAATGCAAAGGAAGAGCCCCCTAATTTTTCCTAAGACTCTCTTTAAATATTATATCAAAAAGTACCTTGGTGTCTCTTCAAAATGTGTCCAGATTCGATGTATCCACCAAAGAATGCACCCCTTCATTCAAACTTTCCGCCCAAAGGAAGTTACCACTAAGAGTTGCATCCCATCTCCTTTGAAAATGTTGCCAAATTTAAATTAAACTAGATTTTTAACTATGGAGGCTAAGCGCTGTCCCAACGACACTTAGCCGCTAGTGCCCAAATTTTCATTTTTCATTTTTTTGCTCCAAATTTGATCCAATCCTGCTCTTTTCATCATAATCACTCATTTTCATCATACCTGTAAGAAAAACACAAAACACCTTCCATTAAAGTGCAATATCATCAAAAATATGTATAAAAATGTGCATAAAAATACTATATATTTTAGGTGTATCAAAATCCCCTAAACTTAAAATATTACTTGTCCTCAAGTGACAGTTAATTTTATCGAAAAAATTTTAACATGCAAATTATATAATGTGTTTCTTAGGAAGATAACAAAATTTTGTTCTAGAAATGAAATAGTCTAATTTAGAAAAAATTTCAGTAATTAAGACCAACTTAAAGTTTAAAGAGTTCTTAAGGAAAGAAAAATGACAAATATAAGTCTCTATCTAATTCAGAAATATTTGTAGCTTCTTCAAAATATAGGATTCAAACATCTTATTTTTCTCACTTAATAATCTTTATTTGAAAATAATTTTACCTAGTATATTATAACCTTAAGCTTTAGATTTTCTCTGAACTTATATGTTAAACTTTAGGTGTGGAACCAATTTTTTATTAGGCCCTTAAATCCTCAAGCTTCTCCTCCCTTTTTACATACTATTTTCACTTTTTTTTCTTTTTCTTTTTCTTTTTTTCTTTTTTTTTGTTTTTTCTTTTTCTAAGGCAAGGATTACTCTATCTGGATAGGTCTTTAATGATTTTGAATTCCACCCTTCTATTTAAAATAAAGGTCAGATATATATCATTCACTATAAAATCATAATAATAGTATTTGAAAATTATTCTTCAATAAAAGAAATTTAAGCTTTGAAGAATAAAATTCAAATCTTCTATATATCCAAAAATATAAAATTTCTTACTAAAGATAGATAACTATATTTAACATCTCTTCACTAAGAAAATTAAACTTTTAAGTTTTTCATGATTACTATAAATTTTCAACAAAATTCTTTTATTAATTTCTATATTCAAAATTTTTATTCCCCTAATATAACTTCGTATACATAATTGCTCTCAATCAAGAAATAAGATTTATTTTAAGTATTCTTGAGAATAAATAAAATTTTAGGTTTTTGAAAAAAAAATTTTGTTTTTAAAATTCCCCCCCAAAATTTAATTTTAAGTTAGGATAAAACATTTAAACATAAGAAATTATACATGGGTGAGAATTAGAGACTAACATAATATGCTTGTAGGACTTTAAATATCCTAAATATGCAAGTATAACAATTTAAACAACAGGAGTAAAATGAAATCAAATTCAGTTTTTCAAAAAAAAATTTTTTATAACAAGAAAAGTAAAAATTTCAAACGACTTCTACAGTAGTGGAGGTTTTCAAAGTAAATACACACCAACTGAAATCATACTGATACTAGATAGCAAATGGTAGTGGTAGATTTTCTTAAAGTTTTTAAGCATGCATTTTCCTAAATAGTAGTTTCTATAGTGTTCTCTAATCTCCTAACAGTTTTAGAATTAAAGTACACCCTAAAAAAACCTCTAGTATAACATACACATTAAAACATTTACTACCACACACACTACACTCAAAGCAACATATAAAACATCAATCCAACAACAATACATCTGAATATGCATAACAGATAAATAGTACAACTACAATCTGCATACTATCAGAGTTCATATCACAACACAATCATCAAACAAAATACTAGATAAAGTACACAATAACAAAGCACAACAACACAACAACTAAAATAAACAATATACATCTACTCTTCATCCTCATCATCATCATCCTGCTCGCTCCAATCCCTGGATGGAACATAAGGTATGTAGAATGGATGAGGGGGCATCTCAGCTGTCTGATCACCTCTAATTAGTCTATCCAAATAATGCTGATAATTCTCCTCATATTCATCATGTTTTACAATATATCTCTCCACATTATCTATCTTACCAACCATATCTTTCAGATGCTCTCGAGTAAGACTCACTTTTTTCAAAATTTTTCTTAATAAACCATTCTGTGAATCAGTAAATGATGAAGCACATGAAGTAGTAGCATGAGAAGTAGATGCAGCAGAAGCAGAAGCAGAAGTAGGGGAAGCCCTACCAAATCCTCCTCTCTAGCCAAATTCTGAATGTACAATGTAAGCTCCAATGTTTACACTGGTGATAAGTCTCAAAGGCTGAAGTACCTCTTCACAGGTTTCAAATTTCACTTCAGACCGTTCACATAATGAATGAATTAGGGAAGGAAATCCCATACCTGCAGTAGTGGTAGATCTGACACAATTCACAATATAATAATAAATGATCGCTCCAATATCTATAGGCTTCCCGTGTTGAATGTAATGGTTTAAAACAGCTCTTTCCCTCTTCACTTCACTTGTATGACCTGAAGGCAACAATTTACAAGAGATAAAATAATGTCATGCCTTAAAAGTGGCATTTAATTTGGAAGCAGGAAAATTCACTCTTCTATCATTCGTTATATTCCATAATCCTCTTCCATCAGTCAAAAATCCCATTATCTCATCTAACTCTCCCTCCGTAGGATGAAAATTAGAATAAAAACAAAACATAGCAGGTGGTAGTTGATAGAAAGTGTTAATTACCCCAGAAGAAAAGTTCACATCTTGCCTCCTAGCCATCACTAAATTCTCTTATGATGCAAGCAAATTCACATTGAATTCTCTAACAACAGAGACAACAGTAATAGCGGAGAAGCAACAGTAGTTCTTCCAGTTCCTCCTAGCAATCATATCTTCAATCACTTCTCCTGGCTTACTGAACACTCTTTCAGGAATAAATTTACGTGACTGCAATGCATCAACGTATCATTCCTCAGCCTTCACACTAACAAATTTGTCAGAATCAAACTTCATCTTTCCTCTTGCGCGCTTTAATTTTGGAGCCATCTCTAAGAATTAATGAGAAATTTACCATAAATTCCAAAATCAAACTAAACTTGCTAAATTATCTTCCAAAAGATGTTTCCACTAAATCCAAGCAATTTCTTAAATTTTTCCTCACATTTTCATCATGAAAAGTGATTTTAAGATTTTCCAAAATGTACTCAAAATATATGGTGAAAATAAAAAATTTTACTTAGGAGTAGTGTTCATACCTCAAGGAATCCAAATTTACAAATTTTTGTTGAGATCACCTCTTAAATGGTCCAAATCAAGGATGCCCTAGACTCTCTCTCGCGTGAAAACGATGGGTTGAAGATGAACAGGGGAGTTAAAATGGCGATTCACTGGTTTTTAACTGCTGGGAACCAATTCCAAATCAAGGATGCCCTAGAGCCTAAGCGTGAACCCTTCTGCGCTAGACGCAAAATCTGGCAGTTAAGCGCTGGTACTCTGGCTCTTAGCCGCCAATACCCAGATTTTTATAATTAAGGTATATGCTTTAAACCAATTCATTAATCACCCTTAATATATTCAAAATAATTATCTCTTCCCCATAAATCTTCAAATATTCCAATTTAAATGTTAAATATTCATCAATTCCAAACAAATTTCACACAAACACAAACTTATATTCATTAAAACATAAAACTTAATAAAATCCTAGAATTTCTATCCACATATATAGGATGAAATTCTCTAGATACAAGAGAAATAATCTCAAACTGATAAGTTTACATCTCTAGGATGTAACTATCACATCGTAAGGCATAATTAAAAACTTAAACATAAACACTAAACACACCAAACAAAACACATAATAACACAAAACATATTAAAAAAAACACATAAAAACACTAAACATGTAAAAACAAAGCACACTTAATTCCACTCTCCATTAGGCGGATTATATCCAGGACCACAATTATTCTCATTTGACCCTTCTGAAATATAAATTTGATAGAACGGGCGATAATTGTTCATTCTTACATCTTCTTCTTCAATCCATTTGTTCTTCAAAAATATCGCCTTATCCGCTTCTTCCACGTGTCTTGAATGACTGAATTGCATCTTAAGTTGCCATCCCATGTGCTCCAACTGTAAGTTAGTTTCATTGATCTTTGCTTCCATTGAAGTCACTCGGGCTTCAATTTTGGCAATCATTTCTGCAATCCCTTGAATACTAACAACGAGAAATCCATTGAATAACTCTTTAGCACTGTCACTAATGAACTTAATCATGTCAGAATCTTGCTTCTTCTTAATCTCATTCTCCCAGGAAGACATGATGTACTCAAAATATTCTTCTTAAGACTCAGGAATGAAAATAGGACTTGGGGCAAGTGTTTCTCTTAAATCAGGTTCTTTTTATAGAGTTGGGAAGTGCTAAAACTACCTGAAGACGTTTTAAAACTCCAAAATAACTTCCAAAACCTCTTCCCCACGATCTAGGCTTTTAGAATCTCATTTTTCACATTTTTTTTAACTCCGGTGCCTAAGCGACAACTAGGCGGCACTTAGCCACCAGTGCTCAATTTAGCACAGGTATGCCAAATGTCTAAATTTTCATTCAGACACCTCTAAGTCATCAAATAAGGTCAAATAAACTCTATTTAGTTCAAAAACTCCAAATTACTATCACTAAAAACATAAAAACAAACCAAACAAAGCAAACAAAGCACATAAAATAAACATGAAGCAAAGCACATCGATAAATATGGGTTGCCTCCCACAAATGTCTTCAGCCTGAAAAACCCAGAACTCATTCTGAGTGACCCAACATCAGATTCTTATCAGACTTAGATTGCTCGACTGAAAAATATTATTTAAGGCTATTTCCATTAACTTTAAATATTTTTCCAGTCTTAGGATCTTGAAAATAAACAGCTCCATAAGAATAAATTTTCATCACAATAAGAGGACCCATCCACCTGGACTTAAGATTTCCAGAAAATATTCTCAATTTGGCATTATACAACAAAACTTTCTGTCTTGGCACAAGGTTTTTAGTAATAATCTTCTGATCATGCCATAACTTCATCTTTTCCTTATAAATCTTGGCACTTTCATAAGATTCATTCCTTATCTCTTCAAACTTATTTAATTGCAATAATCTCTTCTCAGTAGCATCTTTCAAATTATAATTGAACTCTTTAATAGCCTAAAATGCTTTTTGCTCAAGTTCAATAGGTAAATGACAAGCTTTTCCAAAAATCAGCCTATGTGGGGACATTCCTATAGGGGTTCTGTAGGCAGTCCTATAGGCCCACAAAGCATAATCCAATTTGATTGACCAATCCTTTCTATTTGGATTAACAGTCTTTTCCAATATTCTTTTAATTTCATTATTGGATAATTCAACTAAACCACTTGTCTGCGGATGATAAGCAGTAGCAATGTGATGATTAATATGATATTTCTTTGCTAACTTCCCAATAATCACATTTCTAAAATGACTTCCCCCATCAGTTACGATTACTCTTGGTATTCCAAATCTGCAAAATATATTCTTCATCAAAAACTTTGCAACACTTTGAGCATCACATCGAGGTAAAGCAATAGCTTCAATCCATTTGGAAACATAGTCTATTGCCATCAAAATATAAACATTTCTGAAAGATGGTGTAAATGGTCCCATAAAATCTAATCCCCAAACATCAAATATTTCAACTTCCAACATATAATTGAGGGGCATCTCATTTCTCCTAGAAATATTGCCTACACGCTGACATCTATCATAATTTTTAATATAAATATTCACATCCTTAAAAGTTGTAGGCCAATAAAATCTAGATTGTAAGATTTTATATACAGTTTTATCACTTCCAAAATGTCCCTCATAATCAGAATCATCACATTTTTGAATAATTTCATAAGTCTCTTCCAAAGATACACATCTTCAAATTATAAGATCCTTTCCTTATTTATATAAAAATGGGTCATCATAAAAATAGGTCTTAGCATCAGAAAAAAATTTCTTCTTTTCCTGACATGTCAAACCATAGGGTATAATATTACTGACAATAAAATTTACTATGTCTGCATACCACGGAATACACCACTCATTAACAGTGAACAACTTTTTCATCAAGAAAATTTTCATTAATATCTTCAACATCACAGAGAGATTTTTCAATTTCAAGCCTGGACAAATGATCAGAAATTTGATTTTTAGAACCCTTTCTATCTACTATCTCAAAGTCAAATTCTTATAAAAGAAGAATCCATCTTATCAGTCTCAGTTTTGCATCTTTTTTCTTCATTAAGTATTTGATAACAGAATAATCAGTATGCACAACACATTTAGTTCGAATTAAATATGATCGAAGTTTGTCAAAGGCAAAAACTATAGCTAATAAATCTTTCTCAGTAGTGGTATACTTAATTTGAGCTTCATTAAGAGTTTTACTAGCATAATAAATAACTTTGAAAAACAAATTAATTCAAAAGGTTTTTTCCAATTTGGGGAAATTATTACAGGTGCAATGATTAATTTTTCTTTCAATGTTTCAAAGGCTTTAAGGCAATCATCATCAAAATTAAAAATTGCATCCTTTTCCAGTAAACAACATAAAGGTTTTGTAATCTTTGAAAAGTCTTTGATGTAACGCCTGTAGAATCCAGCATGTCCTAAAAAACTTCTAATTCCCTTTACATTGGTTGGGCAAGGTAAATTAGATATAACATGAATTTTTGCAGGATCTACTTCTAAACCTTTTTCTGAAATTTGATGTCCCAAAACAATTCCTCCTGCTACCATAAATTGGCATTTTTCCCAGTTAAGGACCAAATTAGTTTCTTCATAGCGTTTTAGAACCTTAGATAAATGTTCTAAACATGATTCAAACGAAATTCCAAACACTGAAAAGTCATCCATAAAAACTTCAATCCCTTTTTCAATTAAATCACAAAAAATAGCCATCATACAACTCTGAAATGTAGCAGGGGTATTACATAAACCAAAGGGCATTCTTCTAAAAGCAAACGTACCATAAGGACTAATAAACATAGTTTTCTCTTGATCCTCGGGAGCAATTTAAATTTGGTGGTAACCAATATATCCATCTAGAAAACAAAAGTGTTTATGCCCAGCCAGTCTATCCAACATTTGATCCAGAAATGGGAGTGGAAAGTGATCTTTCCTTGTGGCAAGATTTAATTTTCTATAATCACTGCATATTCGCCACCCTGTAACTTGTCTTGTTGGTATTATTTCATTCTTTTCATTAAAAGTCACAGTCACTCCTTCTTTCTTAGGAACACAATGAATAGGACTAACCCATGCACTATCTAAAATAGGCTAGATAATTCCAGCATCCAACCATTTTAAAATTTCTTTCTTAACAACGTCTTTCATGATCGGATTTAATCTCCTTTGAGGATTAGCCCGCGGTTTGTAATTATCTTCCATAAGAATTCTGTGCATACAAATTTAAGGACTGATTCCTTTAATGTCAGCAATTGTCCATCCAAAGGCTTTCTTATGCTTCTTCAAAATTTCAAGCAAACTCTTTTCTTCTTTTTCAGTTAATTGAGAGGAAAATTTAACTGGCAAAGTTAAGGATTCACCTAGAAAAACATACTTCAAATTATTAGGAAGCATTTTTAACTCAAGTTCAAGAGGTTTTTCAATTGATGGACTATAAGATTCATCTTATTCAGTAAAATCCAACAATTCAAAACTTTCACGAACATACTTTAAATCTTGCTCTTGAAAATCTTCAGAATCAAGTAACTCATCTTCTTGTTTATGTTCCAATTCTTCTCTTTCAGATTTCTCTTCATAAGTTGATTTGAAATGACATTCACTCAAATATTTGATAACATTCATCCTATATCATTCATCTTCTTTACCTCTAGTAGGATATTTCATCGATTTTGAAGTATTAAATGTAACAGTCTGATCATTAACCCTCATAGTTAATTCCCCTTTTTGCACATCTATCATAGCTTGGCCTGTAGCTAGGAAAGGTCTTCCCAAAATTATAGGTATCTCTTTATCTTCCTCCATATCTAACACAATGGAATCATCAGGAAAAATAAATTGATCCACCTTAACCAAAACATCTTCTATAACTCCTTTAGGATATGTGATTGAATGATCTGCTAATTGCACAGTTACAGTAGTTGGGGTTATTTCTCCTAGTCCCAGTCTTTTGAATATTGATAGAGGCATAAGGTTAATGCTTGCACTCAAATCACATAAAGCTTTTCCATATAATCTATCTCCGATTGCACATGGAATTGTGAAACTACCATGATCTTTAAGCTTTTCAGGAAGCTTTTTCTGAATTGTTGCACTGCACTCCTCACTAAGTGCAACAATCTCGTTATCTTCAAACTTCCTTTTCTTGTTAAGAATATCGTTCATAAATTTTGCATAGCTTGGCATTTGTTTTAAGGCTTCATCAAATGGAATATTAATAGTAAGCTTCTTAAATATCTCCAAGAATTTTGAAAATTGCTTATCCAACTTTTGTTGACGAAGTCTCTGAGGAAACGGAGGTGGTGGTTTTTTAAATCAACCTTAGGTGGAGAAATAGGTCTTTCCAAACCTTTCGAAGCATCCTCTTTTGGTTCTTCAATCTCTTCTTTCTCAACTTCAATTTCTTTTTGAACTCTATCTTCCAATTCTCTTCCACTTCTCAGTTGAATTTCTTTTACTTGTTCTTCATTTTTTTCTCTTGGATTTACTTCAGTATTACTTAGAAGCATTCCTTGGGATCTATTACTTAAGGCATTTGCAATTTGTCCCAATTGATTTTCAATATTTCTGATGGTTGCTCCTTGAATTTGTAATTGATTTCCCATATGTGACACCACTTCTTCAATAGACAACATTTTCTCCTTTAATTGTACAACATTGTTATAACCTGAAGGATTAGTTAATCTATTATTATTATTATTATTTTTTTAGTTGTTCCAATTCCCCATTGGGTTTACTTGGTGGTTCCCCCATTGTTGATTAACACCACCCTGATTATTAGTATTCTAGTTAAAATTTAGATGAGTCTTCCAACCTGTGTTATAATAATTGCAGTATGGGTCGTTAGGCTTAATTATAACATTCATAGTTTCTGGTGAAGAATAACAATCAACCATTTGACCTAATGAATTTTCTTCAATCATGGAATGTGGCTGAGAAAAATTCATCTAAAATTGGTCTATCTTCCTTGAAACATCAGCAACTTGATTTGCTATCATTGTAAAAGCATCATTTCAAAATCAATGGCTACCTTTTTAGGATTTAACCTTTTAGAAGGCCATTGAAAATTATTAGTAGTGATTTCTTCAATTAAAGCATAAGCATCAAAAAATGGTTTAGACATTAATGATCCACCAACAGTAGCATCGATGATCAATCTAAGAGATCCAACTAAACCATTATAAAAAGTTTGAATTATTAACCAATCTGGTATCGAATAAAGTGGACATTTCCTGAGGAGATCTTTAAATCTTTCCCATGCTTCATATATTGATTCCCCTTCAAACTGACAAAAAGATGTAATATCATTTCTCAACTTAGCAGTCTTAAATGGTAGAAAATATTTAGCAAGGAAGTTTTGTGACAGTTCACCCCAAGTTCTAATTGATCCAGGTGTTAACGAATGTGACCATATTTTAGCTTTATCCCTCAGTGAGAAAGGAGAAATTATAAGTCTAATAGCATCATCCAAAACACCATCATATTTAAAAGTAGCAGACAACTCTAAAAAATTAGCAAGATGCAAATTAGGATCTTCTGTTGTTGCTCCCCCAAACTAATTATTAGACACCATTTGGATAATAGCAGGTTTGAGCTCAAAATAATTAGCAGCTATAGTATGGATTTAAACACTACCACGAAGTTCATCCACTATAGGGTTAACATAATCTCTTAAAGGTCTTAATTCTTGATGGATGCCAACATTTTGATCTTGATGATTTGCCATTTCTTAAATATTTTTATCTTTTTCTATATTTTTAATTTTTTTAATTTATCTGATAGTTCTTTCTAATTCAGAATCATAAGGCACAAGTCCCTCAGAACTCGAAATACGCATAAAATAATAAAACAAAACAAAACACAACACACTAACAAAAATAAAGAAAAGTAAAATTTAAAATTTTATAATTTTCTTTAAAATGTAATTTTAATTAATTTCTTTCCTCGGCAACAGTGCCAAAAACATGATCCACCCGATTTTTATACTTACAAATATGATATGAAAATACGCAACAACGATAGAAACTTGATCCCATCGGATATATATGCTTATGATTTTGATTTATAATGTGGATACTACACAAGTATACGTATCGTTTATCAAGTAATATAGGACTTTCTGATTAAGCCCCAAGATATCGAACCCACAGAGAAAGTGAAAATCTTTAAAGAAATAAGAAAATTATTTTTTTACTTTTTTAATTGGCTTTTGAAAGTATGTTTTGATTTTGAAAAGTTTGATAGTTTATTTCACTCTTTAAATTTTCTTATAAAAGTCAAACAAGAAATTAAAATGATAATAACTGTAAACACGGTATGAAAAACACTATTAACTAGAATATCTTTTTCTTTCTTTTATAAAGTAATAATAATTATGAAAACATTGTTGTGAAAGCATTTAAATTTGTTGTGAAAAATAGAAGCAAATGTATTCTTTACCCTTAGTTGGTTTTATAAAGAACATTGGTTAATTTGAAAATTTATCATTTTAAACTTGGTTAGGCAGGGAAGATACCATCTCTTACTCTAGAGTTCCCTCATTTCCCTCCACCTGGGGGCTAACGTCTCATAACAAAATTCAAAACTTCAAACCAAATTAGGGCCTTTTAGCCTATCACACTAAAAATCCTCTAATTTTACTCCCCTTTAAAACATCTAATATATTGCATTCAATTATACGAACTACAATTTTCACCCATATAATTGCATGTGATTCTTTCTAACTTTTATGAGACAATAATGCATTGGATCTTACATAATCTCACCACAAATTTTACATCTTAATAGGCCAAATTAAGAAGTAGATAAAGTTTATAGAATCAATTTTCACAACTTCTTCTAACTTTAAACACATACTTTCCACAACAATTCTTCATGAATTACTTACTTCTTCATTTAATAAAGAAAAAGATAAAGTAAACTACTCAGAATGTATTGAGAAAATACAAAAACACATTGATTTGAAATTAAAAACCATAAGAAAAACAACAAATAAAAACAAGTATTAATTAAAAACTAAATGTAAGAACAAAAGTAAACACTTATCTGAAAATCCTATCCACAGGACTAAGGAAGTTCCTCTGAAACTTTGACTCTTCACTAAACTACTCCTCAGAGCAAGTCTCCCAACTCCGATGACTCAGAATACAGACTTCAGACTTCAATAATAACTAAAATAAAGGAAAGAAAAAAAAGTGGGAAGAAGAAAGCTTCAATCATACCCTTTTCTCTTTTCTACTCTCTACTCCTAATTAAAACTAAAATAAAAACTCTATAAAAATGCAATGGAAGAACCCTTCAAAATGCAATGGAAGAGCCCCCTAATTTTTCCTAAGATTATCTTTAAATATTAGACCAAAAGGTGCCTTGTTGCCTCTTCAAACTGTGTCCAAATTCGATGTATCCACCAAAGAGTACACCCCTTCATTCAAACTTGCTGCCCAAAGGAAGTTATGGATGTTACCACCAAGAGTTGCATCCCATCCCCTTTAAAAATGGTGCCAAATTTAAATTAAACTCGATTTTTAACTGTGGCGACTAAGCGATCCACCTGATATTTATACTTACAAATATGGTATGAAAATTTGCAATGGCGCCAAAAACTTGACTCTGTACCGATATTTATACTTACAAATATGATATTGTTGACCTCATTTTTGATGAGGTATTGTCTTTTCTCTCTTCTTAGTCCTTAGGATCTAGCCTTAGGCTTTTCCTTTGACTAATCCTAGAGGACTAGAAATGGGACCCACCACTTAGAAATTCCAAACACTTCTTGATTCCCTTCAAACCCCACATGTTTGATTGTAAACCCCCAGGCCACTTGGAGGGTTAAGACCAATATGTGAAGGTTTAAAGGATGAGTTTCCTATAGGACTCTTTGGCCTTAGGAGTACCCTGGATGGTCTGGTCTGGTGAGGTCTAGCTTGCACGCATCACACTCTCACACACATTCTAAACCTTAAACCCAACAAAATACCCCAATACCCTCCAAATAACCTCTAAATACCCAAAATACTCTTTTTAACCCAAAATTCCAAAAATTCCAAAAATTCCAAAAATTCCCAGAAAATCCCAGAAAATCCCAAATATTCCCAATTTCATTTTGTTCAACTATACCACAGCCCAATTTTGTCAATTTAAGCCGATTTCATCAAAAAACCCCAATTTTGACCTAAGCCCGACCTAGGCTCCGATTTGACCCAAATTGACCCGACGCTAGCCATTTTCTTCTCAATTTAAATTTTAAACGCTTCGACACACTCCCCTAAACTGAACGCAACATTCGATCGCTACCAGTTCAACCTCGAATTTCAACCAAATCTGATTTAATCGCGAAATCCCCAAATTTGACCTTTTTGACCTGTTTTGATAACGAGGTTGTCCAAACGGCCCCGGATGACGAAACGGATCGTGTCGTTGCGTCCGGAACGTCGAAATTACCTAGGAAGGACACTAATTTTGATATAGTTTCGTGCGGGGTCAAAATTTGTCCGAATCGGCGAAATTTGACTAAAACATTTTTTAAAATAAATAAATAAAAAAAACGTAAAATCCTTAATTATAAACACACCTAAATCCCTAACCCTCATCTCCCTCACGCCTCTTGCCCCAGCCCCCATTCGCGATTCCTCCTGTCGCGAGCCCCAGCCGAACCGAGCCCCTCCCCCCATCTCCTCTTCTTTGTCGCGGAGCTTCGACCGTGGTCCCCTTCTCGTACGCGTGCTCTGCCTAAAGCTTCCCCTTCTGCCGCCACGCCTCCTGCGCCCTCTGCGGCTCGATTTCCACTTCCCTCACATGACTCTTGTCGCTTCTCTTGGCTCGCCTCATGGGCTGGGTAAGTCGACGATACACTCCTCCTCTCCTCTGGCTATATAAACCCCACTTGGGGAGCTCTTTAAGGTTGGGCTGAAAATCTTTGGAGAAGGGGAGGTGCTGCCAAAATTTTGGCTTGCTCGATACTCTTAGCATTTGCTCGATATCTTGCTTGGTTACTCGCTCGTTTACCGGGCTTTAGAGGTAGTTGGCTGAAAATCTTTGGAGAAGGAAAGGTGCTGCTGATTTTTTTTTTGGGCTTTTTGTTGCATTCTCTTTGTGCTCTGCATCAAAAGGTAATTCCTTCTCCCTCTCTGTCCTATTGGTTTGCTCGATAAACTTGTGGGCTTCTCGAAACTTCACTGTTTGGTTCGATACTCTTGTTGGTCCTTCTCGATTTATATTTGAATAAGTAAATCACAATCATTCATTAGCATCTAGCCCCTGTTATTTTCTTTGAGCGAAATCAAAGATTTACATTTACTGCCTTGCTGAGCATCTATGTTCATGAAATTTCATTAAGTGATGCTCAAGTCCCGTTACTAGAACAGTGTATTAAATCTATTTAAATACTTCAATACTCTGGGAAAGAAATTGTTAATGACCCTGCGTGTTTATGTGTAGAACTGATGCAGATCATGGCCATTTTATATCTTAAGCTATTACAGCAGTAAAGAACTGTAAATGCATGCTATACAATTCTTGTATATATTCATATATCAAATGGTGGTATTTCATTGCCTTGCGTCACATACATGCCACCCAGCTCTTATATATATATATATATATATATATATTTTTTTTTTTGGCAAAATATATATATTTATATATATATTTATATATATATATATATATATATATATATATATATATATATATATATTTGGGAGAGTCATGTGAAAGCTAAATTCATAAGAATTTGGTGGTATGAATGCGAAAATGCAAGATTTAGGTGTCAGATATATAAATATACAACAATTGAGTGGTATGTATGTAAATCTTCCTGAAATTTGGTACATTGCTCTTTATTTTCTGGCTGATCAACTTAAAGCTGTGCCTTGGCTTAACCTGTTGCTAAATAAGATGGTATGAGTTTTGTCCAAAGAGATATATGTGAGACGCCACCATTGTATTGTATTGCATGACCATTGTTTCATATATCATGAGCCAGATGATAATTATCCATGCAGGTGTTGTCATGTTTTAAAGAAAGCTATACTCCATAGTTCTTATCCTAAGCATTTCTTAACATCTCTTTATTTTGATTGAAAAATGAGCCGGTTTGAATCCCTTTGGGTATGGATGTCCCAACTATACGTCGCACCACTTTTTTTTTATTATTATTTGCAAGACCTTGCTAGCATCGACCTCCGTTAATGTGATTATAATTTGTCTTGGAAATAATTAGATAGGTGGCTTTGCTTTACTCAATGCACATTTTGTTCGCTATGGAAAATATCAGTAAGATAATGATCATTAGAGGCTCGTACGGTTGCTTGGTTCAACCGTTTAATTTGCGAGAATTCTGAAACTTTGACGAGTTGGTTCTTTGCAAAATCTGAAATGGTTGGGAGGCTTTTCTTTGTTGAAATATAGTGGCTTCTTTTCTTCAAAATCTGAAATGATTGGGAAACCTTTTGACGCTTATGTTTCGAAAATCTGAGGGCTTTGTTACCTTATTTACAAATGTTGGGAAGCCTTTGATGCTTGTGTTTTAAAACCTGAAAAGTTTGGCTTGCTTATTTACAATAATCTATCTCGAGGCTTTGCATTTTGAAAATTTGAAAGGTTTTATTTGTCCTTTGTAATTATTCGAGAGCTTTGGTATTTGGCTTTTGAAATCCTGGAAGGCATGGGTGTTCCTTTTTTTTTTGTAAAAGATTGAGAAGTTTGGATGGCTTATATGTGAAAACTTGAAAAGCTTTGCATGACTCTTTTGTGAAAATTTAGAGATCCCGGGTGGCTTATTTGAAAATTCTAAAACTTGATATAGCTCTCTTTTGAAAATGTGAAAAGTTTTGAGATGTGATCTTTGAAATGGGGAGAGGCCGCCTCCTCTTTGCATTTATTTTGGGGCTCGGTTTGGCTCTTTTAGTTGTAGGAAGCTGCTCCTATTTGCACTAAAATGGAGGGCTCGGTGTTCATGCTTCTAATATGCTTTATACATGCTTGGGATGAATGGAAACAGTGGTTGTTACATATACATATGCTTGCGACATCTCTTTTTATGCAAATTGCAGGTGTGGAAAATTCATTTTTACGTCGTTATGCTGCCCGATTTTTCTTGGTTGGTTTCGTTCTTTTTTACTTCATTTCTACTTCACTCTACTTTACTTTCCCTTCCTGCGGCTGTTTTATGTTTCTCTTTTCTTTGCCATTACTTGAATGTTTGGGAAGGGTTACACACCACCTTAGGAGTCTAGTCTTCACCTTCTCCGAGAGCGTCGAGGTGCCTTTAGTCCTTTTCTCAGGACATGTGAGGTCGGTCGGGAGTCCAGGGTGACTTACATGTTTTCTGATTATTGGAAATCGACTCACTTCTTTTCGAAATTGTGTTAAGTGAGCCGCTTTCCGTCCTTCTTTCCTTGACCTCTCGTCCCTAGTTTCACCATGTTTCTTGGCTCAAAGCACACACCTACGAGGGACGTGTAGGTTTGCATATATAACCTCCTTGGGTTATATATGGGGCCATCAAGCAAGCGTCTGTAAGTGCGGTGGGGACATTGATGAGACCGCAAAACGAGAAAAATTACGAGAGCCATAGAATGGGGCCGCCCGACTCGGAGACTGCGCAGAGAGTAGAGCGGGAATCACGGAACCGTTCGACCGTCCTTGGGGTTTCTATTGCCGACAGTCTAATGTTCGTAGACCTAGTCCTATTAGGGTAGTCAACCTGTGGACTGAAATGTTTTAAAACAAAAATACATATGTTTGAAAAATACAAAATTACCTCCACTACTACACAGCCTACTTACCTACGGCTTTTTACTTGCATGAAAACCAAAAAATGAAATGTGTGAAAATTTATAAAGGTCCACGGTTGGCTATTCGAGTCGGATTAGGACTGCCTTCTGCAGAAAGTCGGTCTAGTAGTCAGCACTCAAGTCCGGATATTAGCACAGCTCTGAGTCCGATACACCACCGTGCTTACGGGTCTTTCTTTCCAAAGGCCCATGGCTTTCTCATGGTTCGCCATGAGTTTAGAGGGTCGTCTGTGGGTTTTCTCACGGTACTTTTCGCAGTTTTCTACGACTTTGTTGTGTTTTCGTTCGTGACTTTTCTCAGAGTTTTCTACGGACGTTTCTTTTCTTTCTTTCCCGACTTTCTTGGTTTTCTTCTGTGATTTTCCTCGTTTTCCTTCGTTTTACTGTTGAGTTTTCAGACTTTACTTTCTTTGTACACACCATAGCACCCCTGTTTAGCTAGGTTGTTTTCACTTACTACTTTTACTCCTGCTCTTTTAGTACTGACAAATTTGTTGCAGAAAATATAAAAAAATAATAAACAAGTAACAATACACCGCGGATGAGCAGAGCATACGGTACTCCTGTGACACAGTTTTTTTACTTTCTTTACTGTTATACCTGCTTTATTTTTCAGTACATACTCCTGCTAGTCTAGCCTGTTTACTTTCAGTTTATACCTGTTACGCATGCCTTACTTTTCAGCATATACTCTTGCTAGTCTAGCCTGCTTATTTTCAGTATACATACTTGCTTAGCATGTTTTGCTTGTTGTAGCATGTTATTCCTGTTTAGCTCAGCATAACCTGCTTGTGATACTTGCTTCCTGTTGTTTGCTATAGCATATTCCTGCTTACTTGTTTTCCTGCTTTCTTTAGCTACACCTGTCACTGTTGCACACACTCACGCTTGTAATGAAAATGAAAACGATAATAATAATAAGATGAAATAAAACGATTTGCATGTTCACTTTAACTTAAGATTTAAGTTTAAACTGCAACTTTGCTACGGTGTGGAGCACGGAGCACGACTTCGAGGGCAGCACGGCCATCGTCAACAGCAAAACCTGTGTCGACATCAGCAAAACTATTCTTTAGTTTAAACAACAAGCCATAGGATTAGAGGTAGTCCGCTTAGTGCTACATAAATCCTCACCTGTTCTTTTAGGCCTTTGTACAGCCTTGCTGTGCAATATAAGCCCTAACTCGCTTTAGGATTCCGAGGTCGTCGTCCGATACGATGTAAATCCTCCTACCTTTCAGGTTGTTTGTATAATCAGGTGATTATGTAAATGTAATTCCTATAATTAATTGGCAAGATTGAAACTTAAATAAATTCATTTTCAAAATTCAAAGCCCAACAATAGGATAGTCGGGAAGTTGTCGAGATTCTTCTTGGATCCTCAGCTTCCCCTACTCCTCTTCCTTTGGACTCCTAAAATAAACTGTTCCAAATTTGAGCTATTCCCTATTGAAATTTCCAAAATCCAATTGTTTGAAAACCTTAAACTTTGAAATTCTTGAGAGCCAAACCACTGATCATTATCGAGAGTTTTCTTAAATGACTCCCGTCATTTAAGATGTAATTAACTATAGGGGCTTGCCCTTATAGGGAACTTTAAGAACCCAGGTAATATAAACCCTGCTTAATTCATTTATATTAAGCAGGAGAACTTGTCGGCTTATAAAATTGGTTCGCGGACCAAACGGATGTCACAAATCTTCTAGTTTATTTAATCGAGCCCCACCATCGAGCGATGTGTCTATCCTTAGGATAGATACACGGTTTGTGATGCGGTGCTCGTTTGTATAAACTATTTGGGATGTGAGATCGGTTTAATTTCATATCTTAAAATGTTCAAATTTAAAATTATTTTCAAAAATCAAATACTACTTTTCAAATTATTTATTTAAATTAAATTAAAAATTCACCGACAATTTCTGTAGGCGACCCCTTTTCAAAATACAACACAACCTAAAAATATGCCGACAACTTCTGGCGACTCCGCTGGGGAAAAGTTCCTCTCTCCATTTTTGATTAGAGGGTTTTGCTTTCATAAATCGGTAGTGAGTCCATGCCCCTAGTGGACCAAACTACTCTTCTTTCCGTTGGCATACCCTGCTCATTTCTGTCTTGAGCGAGTATAGTCAACTCCTTTCTGGATTTTTGAGCCACTGTTTAGACACCCCTAAACAGAAAGGTTCCAAAATCCTCCTTTTGTTACCTCTCCAAAGAGGTGGGGTGAACCCCCGATAGGTGTGGTGTGTTATCATTGGTCTATCGAAGTAAATTCGATGAGAAATCAATCCCCCTCAAATTTCAGTCCTGGTCCTACTCTTCATTCCTCTTTGAGTTTGACTTTTTTTTGTAAACAAGTTAAACCTTAATCTTGCTCTCACAACATTCCATTTAAATTTCAACTAAAATAAAATTTCTTCAAAATTTCAAAAGCAAAATAAAACTTTTTAAAAAACACAGCAAATACACTAATAAACAATACACAAAATTTGAAATAAAAATTTACAAGGGCGTGCAGTTTGTAAGACGAGTGCGTTAACTTCAGTACTTTCACTGAAACTGCAAGACACGGGATGTCACTGACTTCTGGGAATTCTTCAAATGACAGGGACGATGTCTTCACCGAAGTTGATCTTCTCTTTCGCCACCGGAGAAGAATTCGCTATCAGTAGGGATGAGCTGCCTGATCTGTCAGTCATCAAGTTTGGACAAGGGTTCAACGATGTTGAAGTTAAGTTTGGGGATGTGGCTATTGAAATAGTGAAGCCCGAAATGAGCAAGTCCGTTAAGCCTATTGTAATGTTCAACTCGAAGTACGTTGAGGAACTTCCCATGCCAAAGAAGGAATGGATTGAAAAGAACTCTGTTGTCATTACAAGCGTTGGGACGTCTCCTAAAGCTATTTCTGCTCCTACTGTTGGATTCATTACCGCTGTACCAGTCTCTCCGCTAACTAAAGGAAAAGAGATTCTACACGAGGGAAAGTCAGCCGGCGTTTATGACCTACCATTTTCCAGATTCAATATTGGGTCCAATTCAAAGCCCATACAACTGACAAAGGCACAGAAAAGAAGACCATCTCTTACGGATAGAGCAACAATGAGTCAACGATTAAACAAGGTATACCCGTTTAAGGAAGAGTCAGTGTCGAAGATATTCCATGACTTGCTTCTAAGTTCAGAAATCGAGCTACTCGAGCCAAAAAAGCCGAGAGGAGGTTGGCAAGGAAGATCACCCGATGTACCGCCCATACCACGGAGTTGGTCGGCCATACTATAGAAAACTGCCGGCTTTAAGGATTGGCTTGAGGAGAATTTCGAAGTGGAAAGGTGGTAATACTAGAAGAATATTTAAAAGAACTTGAAAAAGGTTCTGTAAATATGATTTCAGATGATTCAATTGACTTCTACGCGACGACACTAGTGCTCGGGGAAATAAGTGATGTTTCTCGAAAATCTCCAGTTGACCTTAAAGTCATCAAAGGAAAGTCAATTGAGGAGGCTGTGGAAAAGCTTCGAGCTAACATTGCACAACCGTCAAAGATCGGAAAAACAACATTGAAGAGGAAGATTACGAACTAGCAGATTTCATGGAAGGTGAATTCGCAGAAATCGACGTCGTCGAGACCCAATCAACATTATCTGCGAGCGACACTCCGCCTTTTGGTGAAGAGAACGCCGCAGAGGATTGGCAAAGGGCCATTCAACAACGAGATGAACATATCAACCATTTGAAGAAGCAACTATAAGAAGTGATGGCTGCTATGGCCATAATTCAAGGAAAGTCACAATCACCGCGAATAACACCTCCAGAAACAAACCAACTAGAGACCATTAATGTTACGGATGAAAGAAGGGAGTTTACCGTCGATGTACAACGGAAGAGGGATTCGGTTCGAGGTCCGGTACCGAACAAGACATTAAGCAAATGGTGGAACGACGAGTGAGAGAAGCCACAGCTCGGTCTAAAGAACGAACATCGATTATGAAGGGTAGACCATACCACGAAGAGTTTGATGCTGTCCAATATCCCGGAGGTTTCGTATCACCTCGGTTCAAGATTTTTGATGAGTACGGAAACCCCGACGGCATGTTGCACACTTTCGAGCAAGTTGTCTGCAACGCGGGGGTAGCGATGCATTGTTGTGTCGTCGATTTGTGAATAGCCTTTCGGGGGTTGCATTCGACCGGTACGCGAGCTGCTAAATGGTTCGGTGAGAACGTTCGTAGAATTGTAAGACCTCTTTGTTAAGCGGTTCGTCGGAGCTAGACACCATATCACCATCGGTGATCTTGTGGTGGAGCGACAGAAGTCAACCGAAACATTGGTAGACTACATTTTGCGATGGAGAAATTTAAGCCTGAAGTGTGAGCCACAACTCCAGGAGCAACATGCAATTGAAATTCTCTTAAAGAGCATCCATGGACCAGTTGCATTTCTCCTCAAAGGATTCACAATCAAAACGTTCGAGAAACTACTTTGCAAAGCCGGAAGTTTGCAAGAGGAAGCCAACGAGTTGGGTTTTCCGAGAAAATTCTGAAAAGCTAGAGTCGGTCAAGACATTTAAGGAGTACGAGACAATGACGGTGGTGGATAAAGGCAAGCGACCAATGCGGATCCAGATTGAACGACCTCGACAACGATGACTATCAGCAGTCGTCTCAACGGTGGTCGCTTCGGATGGATGGAAGACAGGGTCCGTCTACGGCCAAGAAACTAAGCAGAGTATATTCTTTCAAAGATGAGGCAGTGGAAAAGATGTTTCAGAATTTGATTAAGAAGCCCAAGTTCAGATTGCCTGAGGCAAAGAAACCAGCGGAAGTTAACAAGAAGAATCATCCCAACTATTGCCCATATCATAGAATGCTTGCGCACACCATTGAAGGCTATATCAGTTTCAAAGAATGGCTGGAGAAAAACTTCAAGAATGGAAGCGTAACAATCCCTGATGAATATTTGAAAGGAACTTGAAATAAGTTATATCAATATGATTTCAGGCGATTTGTTTGCTTCAATTGGTTCCTACGCAGCTGACAACGGACGTGACACTTTTTGGTTGCTATTACTTTTGACGCTGAAAGAAGATATTAGCACGATCAGTATTGGTCTGTACCTTCCTTCTTACTGCAATGAATGAATGACAAGGAGTTTGTTTTTGTCCAGAACTGCTCAATGTTTGGAAAGCTTAAATTTGGATATTTTGCTAAGACTATGGTTTCAGGGAAGAATGAAATTAATGCTCTAATAATTGAGTCGTTTACTTTAAGGAATTTGGACTGGGTCCTAAATTGATTTCAAAATGAAGTAGTGTGGTTGAAATACGAGTAATTGACTCGGGATATCACGGGCCTTTTAATTTCCCGCCATGTGGCTTGGTCCGGACTTTCGAATAAGTTATAATATTCCAGAATTCACGTTGAGGGACATTTCAGAATTATTAGTTGGGGGAGTTTTTGACATTCAAAATCTTTAACAGAAATATGCACTGCCAGATACAGTAATTCTCAGAAAACAAAAGGAGCAAAAAAAAGGGTGTTCCTGAGGAAAAGCTTGAGGTGAGCACACAATCAAAAATTGGTGTCACAATCCAGACATTCAAAATCTTCAATCTGTGTTCACTAGATATAGTAATCCTCAATAAAAAAAAAGGAGATTGAAAAGCTCAAAAAAAAAAAGAATGCTCCCTGAGAAGAAGCTTGAGGCAAGCATATAATCAAAAATTGGTGTCTTAATCCTCCCCTGATTAATAAAACTTGAAATAAAACCTTAAGAAGTTTCCTCTGATATTATGCTTTGAAAAGAGTCAAGTGATTTTATGTCTTTTGGACGGTCATTAATCGGCTCGAAATATCTTTGGACGGTGAAAAATATTTTAATCACATGAACATAAATTTTGAAATCTACTTAAGCCCGGGAAGAAAGAATTAAACAAATGACAATGATATTAGCGAGTTAATGTAAATTCAACCCCTAAGTCGTATCCTTCGAGTGCTCAACGAAATACAACTTCAACGTCGGTTCAAAGAACGTCATAGCAATTTCTCGAAAACAGTGTGAACAACTTTACAAAATCGATGACAAAATCAAATGACAACTGCAAAGAACGGAGCTACGAAGTTGTGGCCTCTTCAACTGCGACGTCCTTAGAGATAACACATCTTTATAGGTGCTTGAAAGAATATAAATTTCGATAGCAACTTAAAGAGTGAGTTATTATCTACGATTGATTTCAATCGGTTGATGATACCCTCGAAGTACTCGCGCATCGTGATGCTTCGGAGACAAATTCTTGTCCTACGAAGCAACGATGTCGCACTTGTCTAAAACTCGGGTCCAGACTCTTAAAACAAATGAAACTAAATAAAACTACGCATCAAACAAAATAAAAGTCAACATTTGAACAAAACAAAAGAACTTCGCACCTTGTGAATTTTCAAAAATCTCCGCATAACATTTCGATAAAATTCAACACTCGCATGAACTTCTACAAACATTCTCTGCACTTTACAATATGTTTTCACAATCTCCGCATTCATAAATCTCGGCAATATGTTCGAGTCTACGCATTCATAAAACTCGCATTCCCAAATATCGGCAAAATCTTTCTCGAATCTCGAGCATAAGCCAAATCTCAGTAAAATTCTTCATAGTCATAGCATAAATCAAATATCAACAAAATTTTTCACAACCACTGCATAAACTGAATCTCGGCAAAAATTCCCCATGGACCTCAGCAAAATTTCCCTCAATCTCCACATAAATAAATTTCAACAAAATTCTTCAGTCTCAGCATAAGTCAGCAAAATTCTTCGATGTCTCGCATTCACGGAATCTACTGCAATTCTCGGCACTTGGGATAGGCTTCCGCCCTACTCCTTCTCGGCAATCTCGGCAATTCTCGGCATATTCTCGGCATTTCTCGGCAATCTCGGCGAGTTCTCAGCAATTCTCAGCAATCTCAGCAGTTCTCAGCAATTCTCAGCATTCTCAGCATATCCTCAGCAATCTCAGCAATTCTCAGCATATCCTCAGCAATCTCAGCAATTCTCAGCATATTCTCAACATTCGGGATAGGCTTCCGCCGTACTCCCATCTCAGCATATTCTCTGCAATTCTCAGCACTCGGGATAGGCTTCCGCCGTACTCCCATCTCAGCATATTCTCTGTAATTCTTAGCTCTCAGGATAGGCTTCAGCCCTATTCCCTTCTCAGCAATTCTCAGTACTAGGGATAGGCACAGTCCTACTCCTTTCTCAGCAATATCAAAATTTGATCCTCTCAGCAAGAAATTGAAATTAAAGCACTCTGCATTTCGGATAGGCTTTTTCCTATTCTTCCTCGGCATTTGGGATAGGCTCAGTCTTAATCCATCTCAGCATACACATATGGAATAGGTTCAGTCCTGCTTCCTTCTCAGCATACAAATGCATTCGGGTGGGCCTTAGCCCTACTCTTTTCTCCGCATAAAACCAAAATTGAAACACAAATCGAAATTCAAACTCATAATTAAAACTTGAAATAAAAAATAAAATGAATCTAAGATCCAATCTCTTAAAATCTTGTGATCTGAAATTCACCTCCTTTTTTTTTCCCCAGTGAGAGTTCTGGAATCTTCAATCTTGGAGATTTACCTCGTACTCCCCAGCGGAAATTCTTCTACTTCGTCCTAAGTTTGTCACTTAGACATCTGTGTTGGTTTTGTTGGTCTCTTCGGTCAACGCCAATACGCGCGGTGTGCTTGGTCAGCACACCACACCTATTGAGGGTCCATTTGTTGACCTCATTTTTGATGAGGTATTGTCTTTTCTCTCTTCTTAGTCCTTAGGATCTAGCCTTAGGCTTTTCCTTTGACTAATCCTAGAGGACTAGAAATGGGACCCACCACTTAAAAATTCCAAACACTTCTTGATTCCCTTCAAACCCCACATGTTTGATTGTAAACCCCCAGGCCACTTGGAGGGTTAAGACCAATATGTGAAGGTTTAAAGGATGAGTTTCCTATAGGACTCTTTGGCCTTAGGAGTACCCTGGATGGTCTGGTCTGGTGAGGTCTAGCTTGCACGCATCACACTCTCACACACATTCTAAACCTTAAACCCACCAAAATACCCCAATACCCTCCAAATAACCTCCAAATACCCAAAATACTCTTTTTAACCCAAAATTCCAAAAATTCCAAAAATTCCAAAAATTCCCAGAAAATCCCAGAAAATCCCAAATATTTCTAATTTCATTTTGTTCAACTATACCACAGCCCAATTTTGTCAATTTAAGCCGATTTCATCAAAAAACCCAAATTTTGACCTAAGCCCGACCTAGGCTCCGATTTGACCCAAATTGACCCGACGCTAGCCATTTTCTTCTCAATTTAAATTTTAAACACTTCGACACACTCCCCTAAACTGAACGCAACATTCGATCGCTACCAGTTCAACCTCGAATTTCAACTAAATCTGATTTAATCGCGAAATCCCCAAATTTGACCTTTTTTGACCTGTTTTGATAACGAGGTTGTCCAAACGGCCCCGGATGACGAAATGGACTATGTCGTTGCGTCCGGAACGTCGAAATTACCTAGGAAGGACACTAATTTTGATATAGTTTCGTGCGGGGTCGAAATTTGTCCGAATCGACGAAATTTGGCTAAAACATTTTTTAAAATAAATAAATAAAAAAAAAACGTAAAATCCCTAATTCTAAACACACCTAAATCCCTAACCCTCATCTCCCTCACGCCTCTTGTCCCCGCCCCCATTCGCGATTCCTCCTGTCGCGAGCCCCAGCCGAACCGAGCCCCTCCCCCCATCTCCTCTTTTTTGTCGCGGAGCTTCGGCCGTGGTCCCCTCCTCGTACGCGTGCTCTGCCTAAAGCTTCCCCATCTGCCGCCACGCCTCCTGCGCCCTCTGCGGCTCGATTTCCACTTCCCTCACGTGACTCTTGTCGCTTCTCTTGGCTCGCCTCATGGCACAGGTAAGTCGACGATACACTCCTCCTCTCCTCCGGCTATATAAACCCCACTTGGGGAGCTCTTTAAGGTTGGGTGAAAATCTTTGGAGAAGGGGAGGTGTCGCCAAAATTTTGTCTTGCTCGATACTCTTAGCATTTGCTCGATATCTTGCTTGGTTACTCGCTCGTTTACCGGGCTTTAGAGGTAGTTGGCTGAAAATCTTTGGAGAAGGAAAGGTGCTGCTGATTTTTTTTTTGTGCTTTTTGTTGCATTCTCTTTGTGCTCTGCATCAAAAGGTAATTCCTTCTCCCTCCCTGTCCTATTGGTTTGCTCGATAAACTTGTGGGCTTCTCGAAACTTCACTGTTTGGTTCGATACTCTTGTTGGTCCTTCTCGATTTATATTTGAATAAGTAAATCACAATCATTCATTATCATCTAGCCCCTGTTATTTTCTTTGAGCGAAATCAAAGATTTACATTTATCGCCTTGCTTGAGCATCTATGTTCATGAAATTTCATTAAGTGATGCTCAAGTCCCGTTACTAGAACGAGTGTATTAAATCTATTTAAATACTTCAATACTACGGGAAAGAAATTGTTAATGACCCTGCGTGTTTATGTGTAGAACCGATGCGAGATCATGGCCATTTTATATCTTAAGCTATTACGACGAGTAAAGAAGCTGTAAATGCATGCTATACAATTCTTGTATATATTCATATATCAAATGGTTGTATTTCATTGCCTTGCGTCACATACATGCCACCTGACTCTTATATATATATATATATATATATATATATATATATATATATATATATATATATATATATATATATATATATATATATATATATTTGCCACAAAAGGAAATTTCATTTAAATAAGAGAGTTACATACATCTAATGTAGGGGAGATCATTGAGATCACCAAAAAGTAAAGGCTCAAGAGGCCCAAAAGGTGTGGCGAGAAAATGAAATGGTACTAGTGGATGTAGCCTTTTTGGCTAACCAATTAGCTGGTTGGTTACCTTCTCTATATATATGAGACCATTTTAAAGTTAAGTTGCTTGGAGATATGGATAATTTTTCCGAACAAGTAAACCAACCGCCGGGGAGGAGATGAAAGACCTTGTGAAATGTTAACTAATGACTTGGAATTAGATTCAATCCGGATAAACTTGTAATTTAGAGCTTTAACGGTTAGCAAAGCCCAATAAGCGGCTTGCATCTCGGAATCCGGAGCTGAAACGAAATAATGGGTATCATGAAGCACCACAAAAATTGACCCAAGGAATTCCTACACACGGCTCCAATACCGGCGGATGAAGGAGTATAGCTACCATCAATATTGATTTTTATCCATGGCAAGGAAGGAGGGAACCATTTCAGCAAAACGAGGTTTGCATTTAGGTGGGACATCTAACAATGAGTGCTTACTCAAGAAGCTACAACGACTAGCCACAATTTGATTGATAAAAGCAAGTTTATTATCAAACTTTACTCTATTTCTAGCCATCCATATGAACCAAAAGATAACCATAGGAACCTGAAACCAATTTTCATTTTTCCAATCCTCCCGACAAGCCTCCACAGTGACCCGATTATATTTTAGATGAAATAAATTGAAATGCATTAGTACGACCTTCCAAACCCGATTAGAGACTTCACGACTTATGAAAAGGTGGGATACAGATTCTTCATGGGATTTGCATAACCAGCATCTAGAGGCAGTTCTTAACCCTTTTAGCTTCAGAATGTCATCCAAAGGGAGGTATTTATGAAAAAGTCGCTAGCAAAAAAAGGACATTGATGGAGATAGCCTGTCTGTCCAGATTTTCTTTCCCCAACTAGTGTACGGCCAATAATTAAAGGAGTCAGTAAATCATCTTGTTTAATGATTGATTGGTAGTTTGTTTCAAAACAATCCTATCGGCTTTGGTTGAATCAATTGGTATATGAAGTATCTGCTGCACACTCTCCTCATCCATCACCTCTCTAAGTAAGTTGGTATTCCATTGATCTTCAATCCGAAATGCGAAGCGAAAGTTGTGTGTCAAAAGCGACGGTGAAGGTTAAAGGGTTACCCATAGTCCGGTTATCATATTGGAAATTAATTTTCCCCTTTCCAACTTCCCAGCGAGAAAAAGCTGATTAGCGAGTATCTCTTATTTTCAGCAAATGTTTCCGAGTGTTTGGAATCCCCCATTTTGGGCAAGACGAGCATTGGGATGGGACTTCCAGCGGTACTTGTTCTTTAAATAAGTAGCCCACATGGTGTCTTGTTGTCCGAACTTAATCCATTGTTTGCGGTAAAGCGAGTTGGCTCATTTGTTGAAAGCATTTGAATCCCGACCCACCAGACCTTGATAGGTTTGCAAACTTTATTCCACACGATCCAATGGGGTTGCTTGTATTGGCCCTCCCAAAGGAATTTGTTGAAAATTGTTTCAATCATCTTCAGGTGCTTCTCTTCATCCTTATCATTTGCAAATTATAAAGAGGAAAAGTTGCAAGGATACTTTTTAGCAAGGTTAGCCTACCCCCATTAGACAAGAAAGTATTGGTCCAACAGTTTAAAGTTGAGGTAATTTTCTGTACCACCCCATCATACTGTGACTGTTTTCTCCTTCCTTTCATTAACTTTATACCTAGGTACTTCAGAGGGAGATCACTTGCAGAGAAGCCGGTTACATCCTTCATCCATTGTTGATGTTTAAAGCCTTTACCGGCTAAAAATTGACATTTCTTGTGATTAAGCTCCAACCCGACAACCATGGCTAAGTGATTAGTTAATAACAATGTTTTCCTTAAAGCTTGTTTACACCCATTGGTGAAGATGATAATATCATCAGCATAGGCCAAATGGTCGATGCATTGAGAGGCTCCATTTTTGAAGTTGAGATAAGGGTAATGGAGATGTGCAGCATTTAGAATTTTAGAGAAATAGTCAAAAGCTAAAATGAATATAGTAGGGGAAAGTGGATCCCCTTGCTTTAATCCCCTTCCGCTTGAAAAAAACCACAATTTGTTACCATTTAGAAGAATACTATAATAAGCATTAGCTAACCATCTCTGTATTAAATGACAGAAGGAAGGATTAAAACCATGAGCTTTAAGTACCATATCAATAAACTGCCAGCTGATAGTATCATAAGCTTTTTTAAGGTCCAGTTTTAAGATTAAATTCTGTCCCCTACACCTGTTATCAAGATCAAGTAATAACTCTTGTGCAAGTAAGCAATTGTCAACAATGGATCTACCATGTACAAAAGCAGATTGGTTAGGGCTAATTAATTGATTGAGATGTGGTTGTAATCTTCCAACAATAATTTTGCTGATTAGTTTAGAGAAAGTGGAGGTTAGGTGATAGGTCCGAAATCAGCCAATTTGGTTTTATGATTATCTTTGGGGATCAAGCACAATACTAGTGGCAGCAAAGTATTTAGGTAAATCGATCCCTAAGAAGTAAGATTGAGCAGTCTTTATGATGTCTTGTCCCACAATATCCCAAGATTTGAGGTAAAAATTGGAAGTGAAGCCATTAGGACCATTGCATCCTGTTACCATCAATATTCTTTAAAGCATTCTGAATTTCCAAGGCATCAGGAATGAAAGTCAGATTAAGCTGATTGGCATAGTTAAAATTTTCAGAGAAAACTTCTCCATATAGACACTGGGAGGTGTTAGGTTGTGAAGCAAATAGTAGCTGAAAGTGCTGAATAGCACTATTAGAGATGAGAGTGGGGTCTGTAACCCAATTACCAGTTGAATCCTTTATTCTGAGAATAGCATTTATCTTCCTCCTGTGTTTGATCATAGCATGGAAATACTTAGTGTTTCTATCCCCAAAAAGAGACCTTGTGGTAGCAGCTTTTTGTTGCAGAAAACTCTCTTCTCTATCTAAAGCTTGTGCAAGTTGAGAATGAGCAATCAACAATTCCTGCTCCTGAATCTCTCCCAAATTCTGTTGAGCCTCCAATAGTTGGACTTTTATTTCAGCATCCACGACTTGTTGGAACACATTGCCAAATGTGTGCTTATTCCAATACCTGAAATGAAATGCCAGATTCTTATGCAGTCTCCAAAGTCTGATAATTGGATTGATATTATGACAATCAGGTACTTTCCAAGAGTGCTTGACCTCTTCCAGAAAGGTGGGATGATCACACCAGATGTTTAGAAATCTGAAGGGAGAGTGTCCTGTATGAGTACCGAAGGAGATCCGAATCAATAATGGAGAATGATCGAAGTAGCTCTATGCGAGATGAAGTACTTGGGTGATGGGAAAAGTGTTCAACTAGGAATCATTTACTAGCACTCTATCCGAGTCTCTCCATTAGTTTGCCTCTCCGCCAAGTGAAGGGGGATCCAATGAATCCCAAATCAAAAAGCCCGAGAGAGGTTATATTGTGAGAGAATTGCATCATAGTTTGGAGATCGGGGTTCCGCCTCCCTTTTTTCACTAGGGTCTCTAATACAATTAAAGTCCCCACCCACTAACCAATTTGAGGGATTAGAAGCACCGATGCTTCGCAAATTTCAGCCCAAAGATTAGATCTATCAATGGAAGAACGACCAGCATATAAGAAAGTGGCACGACCATGGAATTGATCTAACCCAAATTGAATGTGTAACGAGTTGATAGTTATCAATAAGAGTAGTACAATACAATTCTTTTACGGTAAAAACCCAAATCTTATTATTACGAGTTTGATTGGAAGTGAAAACACGGGAATTTTTTTGTAATTTTAGTAATATTAGTGTGAACCAAAGGCTCTAAGAGAGCAAAAATCCAAAGTTTATAAGTCCTGTTCAAATGTAGCGACTTGTTGAGGGTGCCGGGACCTGCAACACCCCTAACATTCCAGCGAGAAGATTAATCATGATGGAGTGCCTTACCACGCCCTAGTAAGCCTAGGGGAGTGGTCGAAGATTGACCCATACCAATGATGTTATCTTGTGATAAATTTTGTAGTTCCATAAGATCTTTCCTCCTTCTTCTACTCTTTTGCATAGACCATGCTCCTTCTGCTTCATTATTCAATTCAGAGAGTATAATTTGGGCTGACTCACCTGTTATAGGTTCAGAAGGGGAAGTAACACTTGTATTTATTGTAGGCTCTATGGGAGTAGCAAAGGTACCACTCGTGCAGAAGCGTCGAGTAGTTCTCGTACAAAAGTAGTAGGGGTTCTTCGACATTAACCTGGAGTGAGGGACTTTTATCAGGGGGGTCTCTTATCTCAATAGCTTGATCAACATATTTCCCAGCAGCTGAGAGGTCAAAACCAGTTGCAGTCCCATCCTTCCCAGGTTCAGATACAGCTGTAGTTATAACCTGAGCAGGAATAAAAGGAAGAATTGGAGTGTGGTGATTGTGTATTACTTGAATAGTTGAAGTATTCTCCATATTTTTTGTGCCTTTCTTCTCAACATTATATGGTCTGAGTTCAGGATGTAGTTTGAAGCACTGCTCCATTGTATGGCCAAAAAAATGACAGTGTTTACAATATAATGGTTGGTATTCCATTACAATAGGTTGCCGGTACCCATTGTTGGTCGTACCAAGCCAAACCCCATCAATGTATGGTTGAGTTATATCCCTTTCCACTAAAAATCTTGCATTTGAAATTCTTGTAGCATTAGTCGATGGTATATCAAGTTTTAATGGTCGCATCATAGAGTCGGCAATGTCATAGATGATCCTATGATTGTTGAAAGGAAGTTTCGGGTTGGGTAAGCTCGAACCAAACAGGAACAATTGGAGGTTCTTTTGTTGGATCAAAATCTAAAGTCCATTTTAGTAGTTTCATAGGCTTCCCATCTATCATGATTACCTTTTTTGAGAAAATCTGAGCATAGTCCTCTTCCAAAGCTAGCTGTAACATGATATGGCGACTGTCAAAGACCCCAATCTTCCAGCTGCCCACCAATTTGAAGTCATTAACAGCTTTCCTAAGAATGTCAAGTTTGGGATGTCCAAACTGGAATTTTCCCACCAGTGTGAATCTGTATGGTTCAGATAACTTTAACATCTCCTCTTCAGTAAAGATAAGAGCAAGCTTGCCAGCCTTTTTAGTACACTTTCTAATAAATTCACACTCTACCTTACCTTCCATTGCATCATGAAACAGCTGGGGAAAAACTAACTTGTCTCCAATGGTGGTACCTCCTTCTTTTCTAACTATCACTTCAGCAAACGTGCCCCTTCCAACAAAATGTGGATCAGCACTAGTAAGTGCCGTAGCCATCACCAATGAAACAAGTAAATCACAAGAAAAATTCAAATAAGCAAACACCCGGGAAGGGAGAAAACTAATTTCCCTTCCAAAACCAGAGAAAGACCACAAAAGGAAAGCCTTCTTCTTGCACCCGACTACTCTCCTCCTCACTAGCAAAGCGGCGCCGCCACCACCTCTCGTGTATTAGCTCCATAGAAACCCTAGCAGAGCACCTACAGCTCGCCACCATATCTATAGAATTATATATATATATATATATATATATATATATATATATATATATATATATATATATATATATATATATATATATATATATATATTTGGGAGAGTCATGTGAAAGCTAAATTCATAAGAATTTGGTGGTATGAATGCGAAAATGCAAGATTTAGGTGTCGGATATATAAAAATACAACAATTGAGTGGTATGTATGTAAATCTTCCCGAAATTTGGTACATTGCTCTTTATTTTCTCGGCTGATCAACTTAAAGCTGTGCCTTGGCTTAACTCTGTTGCTAAATAAGATGGTATGAGTTTTGTCCAAAGAGATATATGTGAGACGCCACCATTGTATTGTATTGCATGACCATTGTTTCATATATCATGAGCCGGATGATAATTATCCATGCGGGTGTTGTCATGTTTTAAAGAAAGCTATACTCCATAGTTCTTATCCTAAGCATTTCTTAACATCTCTTTATTTTGATTGAAAAATGAGTCGGTTTGAATCCCTTTGGGTATGGATGTCCCAACTATACGTCGCACCACTTTTTTTTTATTATTATTTGCAAGACCTTGCTAGCATCGACCTCCGTTAATGTGATTATAATTTGTCTTGGAAATAATTAGATAGGTGGCTTTGCTTTACTCAATGCACATTTTGTTCGCTATGGAAAATATCAGTAAGATAATGATCATTAGAGGCTCGTACGGTTGCTTGGTTCAACCGTTTAATTTACGAGAATTCTGAAACTTTGAGGAGTTGGTTCTTTGCAAAATCTGAAATGGTTGGGAGGCTTTTCTTTGCTTGAAATATAGTGGCTTCTTTTCTTCAAAATCTGAAATGATTGGGAAACCTTTTGACGCTTATGTTTCGAAAATCTGAGGGCTTTGTTACCTTATTTACAAATGTTGGGAAGCCTTTGATGCTTGTGTTTTAAAACCTGAAAAGTTTGGCTTGCTTATTTGCAATAATCTACCTCGAGGCTTTGCATTTTGAAAATTTGAAAGGTTTTATTTGTCCTTTGCAATTATTCGAGAGCTTTGGTATTTGGCTTTTGAAATCCCGGAAGGCATGGGTGTTCCTTTTTTTTGTAAAAGTTTGAGAAGTTTGGATGGCTTATATGTGAAAACTTGAAAAGCTTTGCATGACTCTTTTGTGAAAATTTAGAGATCCCGGGTGGCTTATTTGAAAATTCTAAAACTTGATATAGCTCTCTTTTGAAAATGTGAAAAGTTTTGAGATGTGATCTTTGAAATGGGGAGAGGCCGCCTCCTCTTTGCATTTATTTTGGGGCTCGGTTTGGCTCTTTTAGTTGTAGGAAGCTGCTCCTATTTGCACTAAAATGGAGGGCTCGGTGTTCATGCTTCTAATATTCTTTATACATGCTTGGGATGAATGGAAACAGTGGTTGTTACATATACATATGCTTGCGACATCTCTTTTTATGCAAATTGCAGGTGTGGAAAATTCATTTTTATGCCGTTATGCTGCCCGATTTTTCTTGGTTGGTTTCGTTCTTTTTTACTTCATTTCTACTTCACTCCACTTTACTTTCCCTTCCTGCGGCTGTTTTATGTTTCTCTTTTCTTTGCCATTACTTGAATGTTTGGGAAGGGTTACACACCACCTTAGGAGTCTAGTCTTCACCTTCTCCGAGAGCGTCGAGGTGCCTTTAGTCCTTTTCTCAGGACATGTGAGGTCGGTTGGGAGTCCAGGGTGACTTACGTGTTTTCTGATTATTGGAAATCGACTCACTTCTTTTCGAAATTGTGTTAAGTGAGCCGCTTTCCGTCCTTCTTTTCTTGACCTCTTGTCCCTAGTTTCACCTTGTTTCTTGGCTCAAAGCACACACCTACAGGGGACGTGTAGGTGTGCATATATAACCTCCTTGGGTTATATATGGGGCCATCAAGCAAGGCTGTAAGTGCGGTGGGGACATTGATGAGACTGCAAAACGAGAAAAATTACGAGAGCCATAGAATGGGGCCGCCTGACTCAGAGACTCTGTAGAGAGTAGAGCAGGAATCACGGAACCGTTCGACCGTCCTTGGGGTTTCTACTGCCGACAGTCTAATGTTCGTAGACCTAGTCCTATTAGGGTAGTCAACCCGTGGACTGAAATGTTTTAAAACAAAAATACATATGTTTGAAAAATACAAAATTACCTCCACTACTACACAGCCTACTTACCTACGACTTTTTACTTGCATGAAAACCAAAAATGAAATGTGTGAAAATTTATAAAGGTCCACGGTTGGCTATTCGAGTCGGATTAGGACTGCCTTCTGCAGAAAGTCGGTCTAGTAGTCAGCACTCAAGTCCGGATATTAGCACAACTCTGAGTCCGAAACACCACCGTGCTTACGGGTCTTTCTTTCCAGAGGCCCATGGCTTTCTCATGGTTCGCCATGAGTTTAGAGGGTCGTCTGTGGGTTTTCTCACGGTGATTTTGGCAGTTTTCTACGACTTTGTTGTGTTTTCGTTCGTGACTTTTCTCAGAGTTTTCTACGGACGTTTCTTTTCTTTCCTTCCCGACTTTCTTGGTTTTCTTCTGTGATTTTCCTCGTTTTCCTTCGTTTTACTATTGAGTTTTCAGACTTTACTTTCTTTGTACACACCATAGCACCCCTATTTAGCTAGGTTGTTTTCACTTACTACTTTTACTCCTGCTCTTTTAGTACTGACAAATTTGTTGCAGAAAATATAAAAAAATAATAAACAAGTAACAATACACCGCGGATGAGCAGAGCATACGGTACTCTCGTGACACGGTTTTTTACTTTCTTTACTCGTTATACCTGCTTTACTTTTCGAGCACATACTCCTGCTAGTCTAGCTTTGTTTACTTTCGGTTTATACCGTTACGCATGCCTTACTTTTCGAGCATATACTCTTGCTAGTCTAGCCTCGCTTATTTTCGGTATACATACTTGCTTAGCATGTTTTGCTTGTTGTAGCATGTTATTCCTGTTTAGCTCAGCATAACCTGCTTGTGATACTTGCTTCCTGTTGTTTGCTATAGCATATTCCTGCTTACTTGTTTTCCTACTTTCTTTTGCTACACCTGTCACTGTTGCACACACTCACGCTTGCAATGAAAATGAAAATGATAATAATAATAAGATGAAATAAAACGATTTGCATGTTCACTTTAACTTAAGATTTATGTTTAAACTGCAACTTTGCTACGACGTGGAGCACGGAACACGACTTTGAGAGCAGCACGGCCATCGTCAACAGCAAAACCTGTGTCGACATCAGCAAACTATTCTTTAGTTTAAACAACAAGCCATAGGATTCGAGGTAGTCCGCTTAGTGCTACATAAATCCTCACCTGTTCTTTTAGGCCTTTGTACAGCCTTGCTGTGTAATATAAGCCCTAACTCGCTTTAGGATTCCGAGGTCGTCGTCCGATACGATGTAAATCCTCCTACCTTTCAGGTTGTTTGTATAATCAGGTGATTATGTAAATGTAATTCCTATAATTAATTGGCAAGATTGAAACTTAAATAAATTCATTTTCAAAATTCAAAGCCCAACAATAGGATAGTCGGGAAGTTTTCAAGATTCCTCTTGGATCCTCAACTTCCCCTACTCCTCTTCCTTTGGACTCCTAAAATAAACTGTTCCAAATTTGAGCTATTCCACTATTGAAATTTCCAAAATCCAATTGTTTGAAAACCTTAAACTTTGAAATTCTTGAGAGCAAAACCACTCGATCATTATCGAGAGTTTTCTTAAATGACTCCCGTCATTTAAGATGTAATTAACTATAGGGGCTTGCCCTTATAGGGAACTTTAAGAACCCAGGTAATATAAACTCTGCTTAATTCATATTAAGCAGGGGAACTTGTCGGCTTATAAAATTGGTTCGCAGACCAAACGGATGTCACAAATCTTCTAGTTTATTTAATCGAGCCCCACCATCAAGCAGTGTGTCTATCCTTAGGATAGATACACGGTTTGTGATGCGGTGCTCGTTTGTATAAACTATTTGGGATGTGAGATCGGTTTAATTTCATATCTTAAAATGTTCAAATTTAAAATTATTTTCAAAAATCAAATACTACTTTTCAAATTATTTATTTAAATTAAATTAAAAATTCGCCGACAATTTCTGTAGGCGACCCCTTTTCAAAATACAACACAACCTAAAAATATGCCGACAGATATGAAAATTGGCAATGACAACAAAAACTTCATCCCGCCGGATATATATATATATGCTAATGATTTTGTTTTATAATATGGATACTACACAAGTATACGTATCGTTTATTAAGTAATATAGGACTTTCTAATTAAGCCCAGAGATATCGAACCCACAGAGAAAGGATGATAATCTTTAAAGGAATCAGAAAATTATCTTTTTACTTTTTTTATTGGTTTTTGAAAAGTATTTCTTGATTTTGAAAAGTTTTGAAAGTTATTGTCTTTTGAAATTTCCTCAATAAAAAATTCAACAAGAAATTAAAATTATAATAACTAATAACACTGTATGTAAAACACTATTAACTAGAATATCTTTTTCTTTCCTTTTATGAAGTAGTAATAATTATTAAAGTATTGTTGTGGAAGTATTTAAATTTGTTGTGACAGATAGAAGCAAATGTGCTCTTTACCCTTACTTGGTTCTATAAAAAACTTAGGTTAATTTGAAATTTTTATCATTTTGAACAAGGTTAGGCAGGGAAGATACCCGTCTCTCACTCTAGAGTTCCCTCGATTCCCACCAATGGTGGACTAAATTCTCATAACAAAACTCAAAACTTTAAACCAAATTAGGGGGTTTTAGCCTGTCACTCTAAAATCCTCTAATTTTACTCCCTTCCATAAAAATATCTTCTAATATTACATTCAATTATATGGACTACAATTCTCACCCATATAATTGCATGTGATTCTTACTAACTTTTATGAGACAATACCGCATTGGATCTTACATATTCTTAAGAAATTCTATAACTTAACAGGCCAAATTAAGAAGTAAACAAAGTTTTCAGAATCAATCTTCACAACTTCTTCCAACTTTAAACACTTATACTTTCCACAACAATTCTCTATAAACTAATTACTTCTCCATTTAAGAAAGAAAAAGATAAAGAAACTACTCAGAATACATTAAGAAAATACAAAAACACATTGATTTGAAATTAAAAACCATAAGAAAAACCACAAACAAAAACAAGTATTAATTAAAAAACTAAATGTAAGAACAAAAGTAAACACTTATCTGAAAATTCTCTCCACAAGACTTAGGAAGTTACTCTAAAACTTTAACTCTTCACTAAACTACTCGTCAGAGCGGATCTCCCAACTGCAATGACTCAGAATAAACTTCAGACTTCAATGGAGACTAAACTAAAAGAAGAGAAGAAGTGGGAAGAAGAAGACTTCACTCCGATCCTTTTCTCCTTTCTACTCTCTACTCCTACTCCTAATTAAAACTCTCACAAAATAAAAGTAAAATACTTTAAAAACTCTCTTCAAAATGTAAGTGGAAGAGCAAAAGAAAGAAAAAACCCTTCAAAATGCAAAGGAAGAGCCCAAAAGAAAGAAAGAATGAACCCTTCAAAATGTAAAGGAAGAGTCCAAAAGAAAGAAAGAACCCTTCAAAATGCAAAGGAAGAGCCACCTAATCTTTCCTAAGACTCTTTTTAAATATTAAACCAAAAGGTGCCTTGGTGTCTCTTCAAAATTTGTCTGGATTCAATGTATCTACCAAAGAATGCACCCCTTCATTCAAACTTGGCGCCCAAAGGAAGTTATGGAAGTTACCACCAAGAGTTGCATCCCATCCTCTTTGAAAATGGCGCCAAATTCAATTTAATCTCGATTTTTTACTGTGGCGGCTAAGCAACGGCCCAGCAGAGCTTAGCCGCCAATGCTAAAATTTTGATTTTTCATTTTTTTTGCTCAAAATTTGATCCAATTTTGCTCCTTTCATCGTGACCATCCATTTTCATCATACCTGTAAGAAAAATACAAAATAACTTCCATTAAAGTGCAATATCATTAAAAATAGGTATAAAAATGTACATAAAAATACTATGGATTTTAGGTGTATCAAAATCCCCCAAACTTAAAATGTTACTTGTCCTCAAGTGACAGTTAATCTGATAGAACATTTTAGCATGCAAATTATGTAACGAGTTTCTTAGAAAGATAATAAAATTTTGTTCTAGAAATGGAATAGTCCAATTTAGAAAAAAAATTTAGTAATTAAAACCAACATAAAGTTTAGAAAATTCTTAAGTAAAGGAAAATGACAAATATAAGTTTCTATCTAATTCAGAAATATTTGTAGATTCTTCAAAATATGGGACTCAAACACTTATTTTTCTCACTTATAAATCTTTATTTGAAAAGTAATTTTACTTACTATATTATAACCTTAAGCTTTAGATTTTCTCTGAACTTATATCTTAAACTTTAGGTATGAAGCCAATTTTTGATTAGGCCCTTAAATCCTCAAGCTTCTCCTCCCTTTTTACATACTATTTTTCACTTTCTCTTTTTTTTTTATAAGGCAAGGATTACCAAGTCTCGATAGGCCTTTACTGATATTGAATTCCACCCTTCCATTTAAAATAAAGGTCAGATATACATCTTTCACTTAAAAATCATAATAATAGTATTTGAAAATTATTCTTCAGTAAAAGAAATTTAAGCTTTGAAGAATAAAAGTTAAATCTTCTATTTATCCAGAAATATAAAACTTCTTACTAAAGATAGTTTAACTTTATTTAACACCTCTTCATTAAGAAAATATTAACTTTAAGTTTTTCATGATTACTATAAATTTTAACTAAATTCTTTTATTCATTTCTATATTCAAAATTTTTTTTTCCCTAATATAACTTCATGTACATAATTGTTCTCAATCAAAAATAAGATTTATTTTAAGTATTCTTGAGAATCAAATAAAATTTTAGGTTTTTCAAAATATTTGTTTTTAAAATCCCCCCAAAACATTAATTTTTAATTAAGATAAAACATTTAAGAATAAGAAATGATACATGGGTGAGAATTAAAGACTAACATAACATGCTTGCATCAACTTTTAATATCCTAATATGCAAGTATAACAATTTAAATAATAGGAGTAAAATGAAATCAAATTCAGTTTTTTCGAAACAATTTTCTATTTATAACAAGAAAAATAAAAATTTTAAAAAGACTTCTACAGTAGTGGAGATTTTCAAAGCAAATACACACCAACTAAAATAACACACTGATATAGATAGCAAATGGTAGTGGAATTTGAAAAATTTTAAACATGTAGTTTCCTAAGTAGAAGTTCTCAATAGTGGTTTATAATCTCCTAACAGTTTTTTAATTAAAGTACATACCACTAAAAACTCTGACATAACATACACATTAAAACATTTACTGCCACACACACTACACTCAAGCAACATATAAATCATCAATACACCAACAACAATACATCTGAATATGCATAACAGATAAATAGTACAACTACAATCTGCAAACTATCAAAATTCACATCAAAACACAATCATCAAACAAAATACTAGATAAAGTACATGATAACACAGCACAACAACATAATAACTAAAACAAACAACATACATCTACTCTTCATCCTCATCATCATCATCCTGATCGTTCCAATCCCTAGATGGCACATAAGTTATGTAGAATGGATGAGGGGGATTCTTAGCACTCTGATCACCACTAATCAGTCTATCCAAATAATGTTGATAACTCTCCTTATATTCATCATGTTTTACAAAATATCTCTCCGCATTATCCATCTTACCATCCATATATTTCATATGCTCTCGAGTAAGACTCACTTTTTTCAAAAATTTTCATAATAATCCAGTCTGTGAACCAGTAGATGATGAAGCACGTGAAGTAGTAGCACGAGAAGTAGATGCAGTAGAAGCAGAAGCAGTAGAAGCCCTACCAAATCCTCCTCTCCAACCAAACTCTGAATGTACAGTGTAAGCACCAACGTTGAGACTGGTAATTGGTCTCAATGGATGAAGTACCTCTTCCCAGGTTTTAAACTTCACTCCAGATCGTTTACATAATGAATGAATCAAGGAAGGAAATCCCATACCTGTAGTAGTGGTTGCTCTAGCAGATTTCAAAACATAATCATAAATTATACCTCCAATGTCAATAGGCTTCCCTTGTTGAATGCAATGGTTCAACACAACTCTTTCTCGTTACTTCACTAGTATGACTCGAAGGTAACAATTTAGATGAGATAAAATAATGCCACGCCATAGAAGTGGCATTCAATTTGGAAGCAGGAAAGTTCACTCTTCTATCATTTGTTATTTTCCATAATCCTCTTCTATCAGTCAGAAATTCCATGATCTCATCTAATTCCCCTTTCGTAGGATGAGAGTTAGAATAAAAACATAACATGTCAGAAGGAAGTTCATAAAAAGTGTTGATTGCCCCAGAAGAAAAGTTGACCTCATGCCTCGTAACCATCACTTGATTCTCTTCTGCAGCAAGCAAATTTGAATAAAATTCTCTGACCACAGAAACAACAGCAACAGTGGAGAGACAACAATAATTCTCCCAGTTCCTTCTAGCAAACATATCTTCAATTACTTCTCCTAGCTTACTAAATACACCCTCAGGAATCAACTTACGTGACTACAGTGTGTCAACGTATCATTCCTCAGCACTCGTGCTAACAAATTTGTCAAAATCAAAACTTGTCTTTTCTCTTGCACGCTTTGACTTTGGAGCCATCTCTAAAAATTCATGAAAAATTCAACATAAATTCCAAAATCAAATTAAACTTATTAAATTATCTTCCAAAAGATATTTTTACTAAATCCAAGCAATTTCTCAAGTTTTTCCTCAAATTTTCACCATGAATAGTGATTTTAAGATTTTCCAAAATGTACTCAAAATACATGGTGAAAATAAAAAAAATTACTTAGGAGTAGTGCTCTTACCTCAAGGAATCCTAATCTAACAATTTATCTTGAGATTGGCTCTTAAATGATCCAGAAAATGATGCCCTAGGCTCCTCTTTCGCGATAAACCGAAGGTTGAAGATGATGGGGTGGTTAAAAATGACAATTTTTGGGTTTTTAACTGCTGGGAACCAATTTTCGCTAACTGTCACCTAAGCGAACCCCTCGGCGCTTAGCCGCGAAATCTGGAGCTTAAGCGCCGGCACTCTGGCGCTTAGCCGCTAGTACCCAAATTTTCACAATTATGGTATATGCACTAAATCACTTTGTTAATCACCCTTAATTTCTCCAGAATAATTATTTCTCCCCACATAAATCTTCCAATATTCCAAATAAAAATCTAATATCCATTGATTCCACACAAATTTCACACAAACACAAACTATATTAAAGCAAACATAACACTTAATACAATTCTAGAATTTCTATCCACACATAAAGGATGAAATTTTCTAAATACAAGAGACTTTAATCTCAAACTGATAAGTATACATCTCTAGGATGTAACCATCACATCATTAGGCTTAGTTAATACTTAAATATAAACACTAAACACACAAAACATAACACACATGAACAATAAACATAACACATAAGAACACTAAACAAATAAGAAAAAAACACTCTTAATTCCATTCTCTATTAGGCAGATTATATCCCGAACCATCATGATTCTCATTTGACCCTTCTAGAATATAAATCTGATAAAACGGGCGATAATTGTTCATTCTTAAATCTTCTTCTTTAATCCATTTTTTTTCAGAAACATCGCCTTATCCGCTTCTTCCACGTACCTTGAATGACTGAATTGCATCTTGAGTTGCCATCCCATGTGCTCCAAATGCAGATTACTTTCATGGATTTTTGCTTCCATTGAAGTCACTCGGGCTTCAATTTTTGCTTCCATTGAAGTCACTCGGGCTTCAATTTTTGCAATCATTTCAACAATCCCTTGAATACTAACAGCGAGATATCCATTGAATAACTCTTTAGCACTATCACTAACGAACTTACTCTTGTCAGAATCTTGCTTCTTCTTAATCTCATTCTCCCAGGAAGACATGATGCACTCAAAACTCTCTTCTTAAGACTTAGAAATGAAAAAAGGACTTGGGGCAAGTGTTTCTCTTAAATAAGGTCCTTTTTATAGACTTGGGAAGTGCTAACACAACTCTAAGACGTTTTAAAACTCTAAAATAACTTTCAAAACTACTCCACCACATTCTAGGCTTCTAGAACCTCATTTTTCACATTTTTATAACTATGGCGCCTAAGCGCCAACCAGTCGGTCTTAGCCGCCAGTGCTCAATTTAGCATAGGTCTGCTAAGTGTCCAAATTTTCATTCTGACTCCTCTAAGTCATCAAATAAGGTCAAATAAACTCTACTATAGTTTAAAAACTCCAAATTACTACCACTAAAAACATAAAAACAAACCAAACCAAGCAAACAAAGCACACTAAACAAACATTAAGCAAAGCACACCGATAATTATGAGTTGCCTCCCACAAAGTGCTTATTTTAACGTCTTCAGCCCGACATACCCAGAACTCATTCTGAGTGACCTAACATCAAATTATTATCAGATTTAGATTTATTGAGTGAAAAATATGGTTTAAATCTATGTCCGTTAACATTAAATATTTTTCAGTCTTAGGATCTTGAATATCTACAGCTCCATAAGAATAAACTTTTATCACTAAATGAACCCATCCACCTGGACTTAAGTTTTCTAGAAAATATTCTCAATCTAGCATTATACAGTAAAAATTTTTGTCCTGGTACAAGATTTTTAGTAAGAATTTTCCGATCATGCCATAACTTCATCTTTTCCTTATAAATCTTAGCATTTTCATAAGATTCATTCCTTATTTCTTCAAGCTCATTCAATTGCAATAATATCTTTTCAGCAGCATCTTTCAAATTCTAATTGAACTCTTTAATAGCCTAATATGCTTTATGCTCAAGTTCAAAAGTTAAATGACAGGCTTTTCAAAAAATCAGCCTATATGGGGACATTCCTATAGGTGTTCTGTAAGCAGTCCTATAGGCCCACAAAGAATAATCCAGTTTGATTGACCAATCCTTTCTATTTGGATTAACAATTTTTTTTCCAATATTGTTTTAATTTCATGATTGGATAATTCAACCAAACTACTTGTTTGCGGATGATAAGCAGTAGCAATGAGATGATTAATATGATATTTCTTTGCTAACTTCCCAATAATCATATTTCTAAAATGACTTCCCCCATCAGTTATGATTACTCTTGGTATTCCAAATCTGCAAAATATATTCTTTTCTAAGAACTTTACAACACTTTGAGCATCACATCGAGGTAATGCAATAGCTTCAATCCATTTGGAAACATAGTATACTGCTATCAAAATATAAACATTTCCGAAAGATGGTGTAAATGGTCCCATAAAATCTAGTCCTCGAACATCAAATATTTCAACTTCCAACATATAATTGAGGGGCATTTCATTTCTTCTAGAAATATTGCCTACACGTTGACATCTATCATAATTTTTAATATAAACATTCACATCCTTAAAAATTGTAAGCCAATAAAATCCTGATTTTAATATTCTATATACAGTTTTATCACTTCCAAAATGTCCCCCATAATCAGAATCATAACATTTTTGAATAATTTCATAAGTCTCTACCAAAGGTACACATCTTCAAATTATAAGATCCTTTCCTTGTTTATATAAAAATGGGTCATCCCAAAAATAAGGCTTAGCATCATACAGAAATTTCTTCTTTTCTTGGTATGTCATCCCAAAAATTTATTATGTCTGCATACCACGGAACACGCCATTCTTTAACAGTGAACAATTTTTCATCAAGAAAATGTTCATTAATTTCTTCAATATCACAGAGAGATTTTTCCATTTCAAGCCTAGACAAATGATCAGCAATTTGATTATCAGAACTTTTCTTATCTACTATCTCAAAATAAAATTCTTGCAAAAGAAAAATCCATCTTATCAGTATCGATTTTGCATCTTTTTTCTTCATTAAGTATTTAATAGTAGAATGATCAGTATGCACCACACATTTAGTTCCAATTAAATATGATCAAAATTTATCAGAGCAAGTACTATAGCTAATAACTCTTTCTCAGTAGTGGTGTAATTAATTTGAGCTTCATTAAGAGTTTTACTAACATAATAAATTACTTTGAAAATTTTATCATATTTCTGACCTCAAATAGCACCAATAGCATAATCACTAGCATCACACATTAATTCAATAGGTTTTCCCAATTTGGTGAAATTATTACAGGTGCATTGATTAATTTTTGTTTTAATGTTTCAAAGGTTTTGTAATATTTGAAAAGTCTTTGATGTAACGCCTGTAGAATCCAGCATGTCCTAAAAAACTTCTAATTCCCCTTACATTGGTTGGGCAAGGTAAATTAGATATAACTTGAATTTTTGCAGGATCTACCTTCAAACCTTTTTCTGAAATCCGATGTCCCAAAACAATTCCTCCTGCTATCATAAATTGGCATTTTTCCAAATTAAGGACCAAATTAGTTTCTTCACAGCGTTTTAGAACTTTAGATAGATGTTCTAAACATGATTCAAACAAAATTCCTATCACTGAAAAGTCATCCATAAAAACTTCAATACCTTTTTCAATCAAATCACAAAAAATAGCCATTATACATCTCTGAAGTGTAGCAGGGGCATTACATAAACTAAATGCAATCTTCTAAAAAGTAAACGTACCATAAGGACTGATAAACATAGTTTTCTCTTGATTCTTAGAAGCAATTTGAATTTAGTGGTAACCAGTATATCCATCCAGAAAACAAAAGTATTTATGCCCAACTAGTCTATCCAACATTTGATCCAGAAAAGGAAGTGGAAAATGATCTTTCCTTGTGGCAAGGTTTAATTTTCTATAATCAATGCATATTCGCCACCCTGTAACTTGTCTTGTTTGTATCATTTCATTCTTTTCATTAACAATCACAGTTACTCCTCCTTTCTTAGGAACACAGTGAATAGGACTAACCCATGCACTATCTGAAATAAGGTAGATAATTCCAGCATCCAACCATTTTAAAATTTCATTCTTAACATATTCTTTCATGATAGTATTTAATCTCCTTTGGGGATCAGCCCGAGGTTTGCAATTAGCTTCCATAAGAATTCTGTGCATACAAATTGAAGGACTGGTTCCTTTAATATCATCAATTGTCCATCCGAAGGCTTTCTTGTGCTTCTTCAAAATTTCAAGCAAACTCTCTTCTTCTTTTTCAGTTAATTGAGAGGAATTTATAACATGCAAGGTTGAGGATTCACTTAGAAAAACATACTTCAAATGATCAGGAAGCATTTTTATCTCAAGTTCAGGAGGTTTTTCAATTCATGGACCATAAGATTCATCTTTCTCAGTCATATCCAACAATTCAAAACTTTCACGAACATACTTTAAATCTTCCTCTTGAAAATCTTCAAAATCAAATAACTCCTCTTCTTGCTTATATTCCCATTCTTCTCTTTCAGCTTTCTCTTCATAAGTTGATTTGAAATGACATTCAATTAAATATTCAATAATATACATCCTATAACACTCATCTTCTTTACCTCTAGCAGGATATTTCATCGATTTTGAAATATTAAATTTAACAGTCTGATCATTAACCCTTTAATTCCCCTTTTCACACATCTATCATGGCTCTGTTTGTAGCTAGAAAAGGTCTCCCCAAAATTATGGGTATCTGTTTATCTTCCTCCATATCTAACACAATGAAATCCATAAGAAAAATAAATTGATCCACTTTTACCAAAACATCTTCTATAACTCCTTTAGGATATGTAATCAAACGATCTGCTAATTGCAGAGTTACAGTAGTTGGGGTTATTTCTCCTAGTCCCAGTGTTTTAAATATTGATAGAGGCATGAGGTTAATGCTTGCACCCAAATCACATAAGGCATTTCCACAGAATCTTTCTTCGATTGCACATGAAATTGTGAAACTACCAAGATCTTTAAGTTTTTCAGGAAGCTTTTTGTGAATTATCGCACTGCACTCCTCACTAAATGCAACAGTCTCAATTTCTTCAAACTTCCTCTTTTTATTAAGAATATCCTTCATAAATTTCGCATAGCTTGGCATTTGTTCTAGGGCTTCAGTAAATGGAATATTAATGGTAAGCTTCTTTCATATCTCCAAGAATTTTGAAAATTACTTATCCAACTTTTGTTGACGAAGTCTTTGAGGAGATGGAGGTGGTAGTTTTTCTAAGTCAACCTTAGGTGGAGAAATAGATCTTTCAAAACATTTTGAAGCATCGTCTTTAGGTCTTTCAATCACTTCTTTCTCTACTTCAGTTTCTTTTTGAACTCTACCATCCAATTCTTTTCCACTTCTCAGTTGAATTGCTTTTACTTGTTATTTATTCTTTTCTCTTAGATTTACTTTAGTATTACTTGGAAGCATTCCTTAGGATCTATTACTTAAAGCATTTGCAATTTGTCTCAATTGATTTTCTATATTTTTTATGGTTGCTCCTTGAATTTGTAATTGATTTCCCATATGTAATACTACTTCTTCCATAGACAACTTCTTCTCCTTTAATTGTGAAGCATTGTTATAACCTGAAGGATAAGTGAATCTATTTTTATTATTACCTTGGTTCTTCCAATTCCCCAATGGGTTTACGTAGTGGTTCCCCCATTGTTGATTAACACCACCCTGATTATTGTTATTCCAATTGAAATTTGGATGATTCTTCCAACCTGGGTTATAATAATTGGAATATGGGTTGTTAGGTTTGATTATAGCATTCACAGTTTCTGGTGAAGAATAAGAATCAACCATTTGGCCTAATGAATTTTCTTCAATCATGAGATTTGGCTGAGAAAAATTCATCCCAAATTGGTCTATCTTCCTTGATACAGCAACAACTTGATTTACTGACATTATAAAAGCTTCATTTTCATAGACACTAGCTACCTTTTTAGGATTTAATATTTCAGAAGGTCATTGAAAATTATTAGTAGCCATTTCTTCAATTAAATCATAATCTTCAAAAAATGGTTTAGACATTAATGATCCACCAGCAGTAGCATCAATGATTGATCTAAGAGATCCAACTAATCCATTATAAAAAATTTGAATTATTAACCAATCTGGTATCGCATGATGTGGACATTTCCTGAGGAGATCTTTAACTATTTCCCATGCTTCATATATTGATTCCCCTTCAAACTGACAAAAAGATGTTATATCATTTCTCAGCTTAGCAGTCTTAGATGATGGGAAATATTTAGCAAGTAATTTTTGTGACAGTTCACCCCAAGTTCTTATTGATCCAGGTGATAACGAATTTAACCATATTTTAGCTTTATCCTTTAGTGAGAAAGGAAAAGTCTAAGTCTAATAGCATCATCTGAAACACCATCATATTTAAAAGTAGCACACAACTCTAGAAAATTAGCAAGATGCAAATTAGGATCTTCAGTTGTTGCTCCCCTAAACTGATTATTAGACACCATTTAGATAATAACAGGTTTAAGCTCAAAAGAATTAGCAGCTACAGCAGGGTTTTAAATACTACCACGAAGTTCATCTACTGGAGGGTTAACATAATCTCTTAAAGGTCTTAATTCTTGATGGATGCCAACATTTTGATCTTGATGATTTGCCATTTCTTGAATATTTTTATCTTTTTCTGTATTTTTATTTTTTTTAATTTTTCTGATAGTTCTTTCTAATTCAGAATCTTAAGGCACAAGTCTCTCAGAACCTGAACTACGCATACAACAATAAAACAAAACAAAACACAACACACTAACAAAAATAAAGAAAAGTAAAAATTTAAAATTTCTTAATTCTCTTTAAAATGCAATTATTTTTCTTTTCCCCGGCAACGGCGCAAAAAACTTGATCCACCTGATATTTATACTTACAAATATGACATGAAAATTGGCAATGGCGCCAAAAACATAACTTCGTACTGATATTTAGACGTAAAAATATGATATGAAAATTGGCAACAACACTAAGAACTTGATCCCGTCGGATATATATATGCTGATGATTTTGATTTATAATGTGGATACTAAGTAACTATACGTATCGTTTATCAAGTAATATAGGACTTTCCGATTAAGCCCCGAGATATCGTACCCACAGGGAAAGGATGAAAATCTTTAAAGGAATCAGAAAATTATCTTTTACTTTTTTTATTGGTTTTTGAAAAGTATGTCTTGATTTTGAAAAGTTTTGAAAGTTGATTTGTCTTTTGAAATTTCCTTAATAAAAAGTTAAGCAAGAAATTAAAATTATAATAACTAATAACACTGTATGTAAAACACTATTAACTAGAATATCTTTTTCGATCCTTTTATGAAGTAGTAATAATTATTAAAGTATTGTTGTGGAAGTATTTAAATTTGTTGTGATAGATAGAAGCAAATGTATTCTTTACCCTTGGTTCTATAAAGAACATAGGTTAATTTGAAATTTTTATCACTTTGAACATGGTTAGGCAGGGAAGATACCAGTCTCTCACTCTAGAGTTCCCTCGATTCCCACCAATTGGGGGCTAACTTTTCATAGCAAAACTCAAAACTTCAAACCAAATTAGGGGGTTTTAGCCTATCACTCTAAAATCCTCTAATTTTACTCCCTTCCATAAAAATATCTTCTAATATTACATTCAATTATATGGACTACAATTCTCACCCATATAATTGCATGTGATTCTTACTAACTTTTATGAGACAACACCGCATTGGATCTTACATAATCTCAAGAAATTCTATAACTTAACAGGCCAAATTAAGAAGTAAACAAAGTTTTCAGAATCAATCATCACAACTTCTTCCAACTTTAAACACTTATACTTTTCACAACAATTCTCTATAAACTAATTACTTCTCCATTTAATAAAGAAAAAGATAAAGTAAACTACTCAGAATGCATTGAAAAAATACAAAAACACATTGATTTGAAATTAAAATCCATAAGACAAAACAACAAATAAAAACAAGTATTAATTAAAAAACTAAATGTAAGAACAAAAGTAAACACTTATCTGAAAATTCTGTCCACAAGACTCAGGAAGTTCCTCTGAAACTTTAACTCTTCACTAAACTACTCCTCAGAGTAGATCTCCCAACTCTTATGACTCAGAATAAACTTTAGACTTTAATTGAAACTAAACTAAAAGAAAGAAACGAAGTGGGAAGAAGAAGGCTTAACTCTGACCCTTTTCTCCTTTCTACTCTCTACTCATACTCTTAATAAAATAAAAGTAAAATACTGTAAAAACTCTCTTTAAAATGCAAGTGGAAGAGCAAAAGAAAGAAAGAACCCTTCAAAATGCAAAGGAAGAGCCCAAAAGAAAGAAAGAATGAGCCCTTCAAAATGCAGAGGAAGAGTACAAAAGAAAGAAAGAACCCTTCAAAATGTAAAGGAAGAGCCACCTAATCTTTCCTAAGACTCTCTTTAAATATTATAACAAAAGTTGCCTTCGTGTCTCTTCAAAATGTGTCCAGATTCAGTGTATCTACCAAAGAATGCACCCCTTCATTCAAACTTTCCGCCCAAAGGAAGTTATAAAGGTTACCACCAAGAGTTGCATCCCATCCTCTTTGAAAATTGTGCCAAATTCAATTTTATCTCGATTTTTAACTGTGGCGGCTAAGCACCGGCCCAGCAGCGTTTAACCGCCAGTGCCAAAATTTCTTTTTTTTGCTCCAAATTTTATCTAATTTTGCTCCTTTCATCATGACCATCCATTTTCATCATACCTGCAAGAAAAACACAAAATACCTTCCATTAAAGTGCAATATCATTAAAAATAGGTATAAAAATGTGCATAAAAATACTATATATTTTAGGTGTATCACTATGCACCGACCCAGCGGTGCATAGCCGCCAGTGCCCAAATTTTCATTTTTCATTTTTTTGCTCCAAATTTGATCAATTCTTGCTCCTTTCATCATAATCACTCATTTTCATAATACCTGCAAGAAAACACAAAATACCTTCCATTAAAGTGCAATATCATCAAAAATAGGTATAAAAATGTGCATAAAAAATACTATATATTTTAGGTGTATCAAGCTCGCTAAAGAATTGGCTTGTTTGCCCAAAGATTCTATAGATATTACCGCATAAGGTCATCAAGTTTTGTTGTAGATCGACCTCGACAGTTTGCACAAGATTGGAAAAGAAGAGGTGGAAGCTACAATGTTAGATGATACAAAAGATTAGTGTAACCCATTACTTGAATACTTGCGAATAGGAAGATTACCATACGACAAGTAAATAGCACATCAAATTTAGAAGAGGGATTCATCGTATGTCTTAATCGATAATGTTCTGTACAGAAGATCCTTCGATCAGAAGATCCTTAGATCAGATAATGTTCTATAGAGAAGATGTCTCAGCTGAGCAGATGCACAAAATATCGTTAAAGAAGTACATGCCAGATTGTGTGGAGCTCATCCAGGACCAAAAATGAAGATGAAAATTAAAAGACTCAGATACTATTGGCCAGCAATGATGACCGACTACATGGATATGCTAAGAAATGTCATCAGTACCAAGTGCAAGGAGTGGCCTTCCACCAACCTTTGAATGTTCTACAACCCATGATTGCCTCATGGCCATTCGAGTGTTGGGGCACGGATATAGTGGGTCTGATAGACCCTTCGCCTTCAAAAGGACACATATTTATACTCGCTGCTACGGATTACTTCTCCAAATGAGCAGATGCAGTGCCACTACGGGAAGTCACAGCATAGCAGATTCTATAGTTATTCTTGAATTAGGTTGTATACCGATTCGGTGTGCTGTGAAGAATCAACTCAAATAATAGTTCTGCTTTCAAGAGCACGAAGATCAACAACTTTGTCAGAAGATATGTGATAGATTGTAGATACTCTACAATCTTTTACCCCAGAGAAAATGACTTGGTAGAAGCCTTCAACAAGACACTCATGCAGATCTTAAAGAAGACACTCAACGACAACAAAAGAGGATGGCGTGAGATGTTACTGGAAGCTTTGTGGGCTTACAGGATGATAGTTAGAATGCCAACATAGTCTACACCTTACGCACTTGTGTAAGTGTCCGAGGCAGTTCTTCCATTAGAACTTCAACTACCATTACTCCGGATCACCGTCACCAAAATACAATAGAAGAGAATGCCAAATTATGAATTGTAGAATTAGAAGGTCTTGAAGGAAAAATATTACTCATACAACAGAATTTAGGACTCTACCAAAGAAAGATGATTTAAGCCCACGATAAGTTAGTCCACCCAAGGTCGTTCAATATCGGTGACCAAGTCCTCGTTCTTAGAAGACCTATTCTTGCACATCGCAAGATAGGTGAAAATTTTGAACTGACCTGGGAAGGGCCATTCGTGGTGGAACAAGTTTATTCAGGAGGTTCGTACCAGTTGGTGGATTCCCAAGGGCATAGACCCATGTTTCCAATATATGGACGATATCTAAATAAGTACTACGCAACATGATATGTCTGAAGAAGGATATAAATTCTGATGTAGCCATATGGCTAGTATCTATGACTGGGCCAAAACAAAACATTGTAATAAAATAAAGTTTCTCACAAAATAAAGTACACTTTTTAAATTTCTAATTCAAGATCTTATAAAATAATATTAAAAAAGACTAGCATCAAAACAATTGCGAAAGAATTGTTAATAAATAATATAAATAAGCTTGTTATTGTTCTTGTTTGTGCAAAGAGTCAGCCACTAACATTTTTCCTGTCTTTTTATGCAGGAAGTGTCAGGTTGCATGGCATTTGCTTTAAAAGATAGCTTAGACTGAGCGTCTTGAAGAGAAAGAATACATAGTAGAAGACTGCGGATTTGAAGTCTATGATGATAAGTGTTCGCAGAGAGACTGAAAAGACATCAGGACATGGAGGCACTGGAGGTTTCGTTGGCTCACACCTCCTCGCCAGAAGACATAGTCAGTTTCCATCCATGATAACTACTCCTGAGGTTGATCTTGTCGCTGCTTTAGATGAGAGAGTCCCAGATGCGTTGTTAGCATGCACTACAAGAAGAAATGCAAATCACTGTAAGCATCGCCTCTTAGATAGGACAGAGATGAGACAGGCTCGGGAGTTAGTCGCCGAGCTACCGTCTATTCCAGAAGATTTTTATGATCCTGAAATGAAAGAACTTGACGACAACGCACCGTACACCAATACTGAGCCAGAGACCACTTAGGATCCCGTGTCTACATTGGATCAGATGGAATAAATCTTTACTAGGTGTCTGACTTACAACTCAGATTTACCAAGGAAACTTTCAGCGACAGGAGCATTTTCAGAGTGTACGCAGTGTCACGTTATACAGTTAGAAGAGTATGGCATGTTCCAGGCATATGCAACCACCTCTTATGCTACTCAGGAGCAGGGAGCATCCTGACGTAGAGCCATATGTAGCACAGTTTGTTCTGTCACCGCCGCAATGAGGAGTTCCAGACTACATCATGGCAATGATTAGAAGAAATAGGAAAATAGAATTTCAGCACTATGAAGATATACAATGAATGTTCATCAACATCTTGGAAGGCCTCAAGCTATACACAGATGTGTTTTCAAAGAATGATCAAGAAAATTTTTTGGATTGCATCTTCGTTCTCCAAGACATGGGCAGAGCAGGTCATCTGAGGCTGAGGACGTACACAGAGCCGACGAAGTGCAAAAGTGGAAAGGGCATAGTCACAATTCAGTGTGGCTACTGCTACAATTTCACTAAAGATCGACAGACCAATCCCCCAGGGATCCTACAACACGATGAGATGGATGAGATGCCGCCGCAACTCAAGAAGATGATAAAGAGGATTGTTGAGTGGCATGTCTTGCCTGCAGACTGTATGCATAACAGCTGCATTATAAATTATTATGAGGACGTGGACTGTATCCTGCATCATATCGACCACCATGACTTTGTGAGGCCCTTCTGCACGGTCTCATTTGTATGTGAAGGTAATATATTGTTTGGACGAGAAATTCAGATTATTGGACCGAGAGAGTTCCGAGGCTCTGTTGAAATCCCTCTACCAGTCGGATCAGTGCTGGTGCTGAAAGGAAATGGGGCAGATCTTTCAAAGCACTGCATCCCAAGAGTTACAAGACAAAGGATATCAGTTACCTTCAGAAGAATGGATGAGGATAAAGCGTCATTTTACTATGAGTCAGACCCAGAATTAGAAAACCTTCATCTCTTGCCGCTGTGACAGTAGTACCTCTGGGTGTTCGCAAGGGGACATTCCATTCCAAAGCGTAGCCTTGGCAGGTTAGCTTGTTCACGGAACAACCTCAGATGACAGATATCTACTACCTTCCACATCGGGTTGCAGTAGTCGTCACTACTTTCGTACCAGCCGGATATGATATGATGATTTTTATTCAGCCTTGTATGCTTGATCAAATTTTGGATGCTTGTCAACATATGATCAGTTGTACTACTACCTTTGGCAAGAATTAATGAAGATTTCTGCTTCGGTTTGTCAAATTTGTCAGAAATGTCTCTTTTTGACGTGACGGTGGAGAGCCACAGGATCGTACATCGGTCCCAAATTAAAATGAGCAAAGAACGATATGAAAGAAAAAGATAAAATATTAAAATAAAAATAATAAAAAATCGAAAAGGTTAAAACAAAAATCAAATGAAATTAAATGAAATTAAAGTTAAATTAAATTTGAAATAAAAATTAAGCAAAATGAAATTAAATGAAGTTTAACAAAACAAATTAGAAGAAAATTATAAAATGAAAATAAATGATAAGTTAACTATTTCTCGAGATTCCGAGTCCTTGCACTCACCCTCAAATCCTTTATTTGCAAAAGCATTCCACTAAATTTGACACTATCCAAAGCGTCACTTCTCAGAAATTCCAAATATCATGAAATTCTACAATATTACAGGGGCTACCAATCTTGGCTGAATTGTACCAATCCTACACTCTCCGAGCGTCAACATCAATTTTTCTCCAAATTCTCTTCATGAAATTCTGGAATTAGTACCTAAATTTTGTTTCCATTCCATCACCTCTGGGATTGGATGTGAGTCCTTGAGCTTTACTTGCTAATGTGACACTCTGCTACCTCTTGAAGCTTGGATCTGAGTCCCTGAGCTTTCCTCCTCGATGTGCTAAAATTCCATAAATTTTCATCTTCCTTCCAAGAAAATTTTCAGCCTTCCATGAAATTCCAGGATCGGAGCTTAGTTGTCTGATTCCTCAAATAGCTAAATTTACATTTTCCTTCAGAGAAATTTTTTGCCTTCCATGAAATTTTTGGATCAGAGCTTAGTCTTCTGATTCCTTAAATTCCCTAAATTTTCATTTTCCTTTCGAGAATTTCCTTTCCGCCTTCCATGAAATTCCTGGATCGGAGCTTAAGCATCTGATTCATCAAATTCCCTAAATTTCCATTTTCCTTCAGATAAATTTTCCTCCTTCCATGAAATGCTGGGATCGAAGCTCAGTCATCCAATTCCCTATATTTCTATTTCCTAACCGAGAAATTTTTCGCCTTCCATGAAATTCTAGAATCGGAGCTCAGTTGTTTGATTCCCTAAATTCTTTATATTTCCATTTCCTATCTAAGAAATTTTCAGCCTTCCATGAAATTCCGTGATCGGAACTTAGTCTTCTGATTCCCCTAAATTCTCTATATTTCCATTTCCCTTCCAAGAAATATTCCACATCCACAAAATCTCGAGATCTGTACCAAAATTCTGATTCTCATTTCTGAGACTGGTACCTAAATTCCAGTTGTAGTCCTTCGAGATCGATACTTAAATTCTGATTCCCATCTCGCGAGATCGGTACCAAAGTTTTGATTCTCATTTTTACGACTGGTACCTAAATTCCAGTTCTCGTTCTTTGGGATAAGTACTTAAATTCTGATTCTCATTTCTATTACTGGAACCTAAATTTCAGTTCTAGTTCTTTAGAATCAGTACTTAAATTTTGATTCCCATCTCCCGAGGTCAGTACCGAAATTCTGATTCTTATTTCTGAGACTGGTACCTAAATTCCAGTTCTTGTCCTTCAGGATCAGTACTTAAATTCTGATTCCCATCTTCCGAGATCAGTACTGAAATTCTGATTCCCATTTCTGAGACAGGTATCTAAATTTGAGTTCTCATCCTTCTAGATTAGGACTTAGATTTTAACTCCAACCTGTCGAGATCAGTATTGAAATTTCGATTTCCCCTCTGCACTCACTTAAAACTCAAAATTCCACAAATTCTGAAATTTCCATAAAGTCCTTAAAACTTAAGATTCAAATTAAAATTCCATAAGATTTAAATCAAAATCTGAAATTAAATCAAATTCTAAATCCAAATTCTAAATTCAAACCGATTCAGATCGGACTCCTTCAGAGTTTGGAGGTTAGAAATTCATAGCTCCTCTCATAAAGGTATTCCACTTTCCTTCCTCGGCAGGAGTTCCCGGGACTTGAAGGTTTCAACCAAATAATCCCCAGCGGAAACTGCCTCGCTAAATTCCATGTTTTTTCTTGAGTTTTAACTCAGATAGTTGCATTGGTTTTGTTAATCTCATTAGTCAACACTAATACGTGCAATGTGCTTGCCCAGCACACTGCACCTATTGGGGATCCATTTTTTTACCTCACTTTTGGTTGAGGTCTAGTCTCTCTTTAGAATAGCCTAGGGTCTACCCATAGGACTCTCCTGGTGACTTTCTTAGAAGACTAGTCTTAGAACCCTCCCCTTAAAAATTAAAACACTTCTTTGCTTCACTAGGAGTTTTCTTATGCTTAATGCCTAACCTCCAGCTTTTGGAAGAAAGAGACCGAGCATAAGGAAGCCCATGGGAAGTCTCCTATAAATTTTCAAACGTTAGGATTTACTCTAAGAGGTCTGGAGCCTACACAATACACACACTTCACACACAACCCTAAACAAAGCACATCCCATCCCGAGCCCTTGACTCTTTGGAACTCATGTGTGTGGTTTTCCTAACCTCTTAGACCCAAGCTAAGGTTTAGTTAGTACCAACATATAGAGGACCAAATGAGGGTTACCCTTGGTTCATGGCTCAACCTAAACAATTCTATACTACTCATCTTTAACCAACACCATTTTTTTCAAAATTTCAAAATTTGACCCCCCTACCGTCAAATCTACCAAATATACCCCTTAACCTCAATTTTACCCAAAATTACCCAAATTACCGATTTTTATCTAAAAAATCATTTCAAAATGTTTCCAACCACTCAAATAAATCAAAATTACCCAAACTTACCAAAATTTCTAAAATAACCCCAAAATTTGTAAAATTACCAAAATACCCCTCCTAACCAAAAAAATTCAAAAATTCTAAAAAAACCTAAAAATTCCCAAAACCTTCAAAATATTCCCAATTTCATTTCTCTCAATTACCACATGACCTAATTTGACAAATTTAGCCTAATTTAACCAAAAGCTCCAATTTGACATATTTATCCTAAAAGTACATAAATTAAACCCAATATCCACCCAATTGACCCCAATCTTGCCCAATTTCAATTCAAAGCTTTAATTAAACATCTCTATCCTTAATCTAAATCAAATTTAAGATCAATTAGACCACATTAAAGCCCAATTTGAGCCCAAACCTAAAATCTCTAAAATTGGCCAAGTGACCCAATCTCTCCAAATCAAACCCAATGTCAACCAATTTTCCCCCAATCAATATATAAAACACTTCATAAAACTCTCCTAAGTTCAATAAAACCACCAATTTCCCCCAATTTGAACCTAAGCTCCACCCAAATCAATTTGAACCAAAACCCCCTAATTTTAACCCAAATTGAATTTATGACCAAATCTTACCAAATTGATTGCCCTCATCCAAAAATTGGCACCCAATTGATGTTAACAACTCTTTATAACATCCCTCTAGACAATTTGAAAACTTCAATTAGCCTTGAACCAAACCCTATCCTAACCTAAACCCAAGTTAACCCAACTTGCCCCAAATTGGCCAAAATCCCAAATTAAGCCAAATCGAACCTCTAAACCAATTCAAAACCACTCTAATTCTTCTCTAAACCATTCATGAAAATCTTATACATAATATTGCTCAATTAATTGAGCTCAATTCAAGCTCAAACACAAGTTAACCCAATTTAAACCCAAAATGACCCAAATGAACCCATGCCACAAATTGATAAAATTAAACCATGTGTGACCAATCCAAGCTTCCTACAGCCACCAAATAGACCATAGAGACTGACCTAAATTCCCATAGCCCAACCTAGGTGAGCCATGGACCAAAGGTCCCTCAAATTAGGGGATCTCCTCCTTTAAATGGATCAAATAAAAAGATATTTGCAATAATACCTCCACCATTAAAGATCATTGCACTTGATGGTCGGCTCACCTGACCACTGACCACCTCCCCTGGCCTAGCCGACCAACCTAGTGGCTAGAAAATACCAAAATTGAGAGTCATGCCCTCTCCAATTGAACCTAAAATCACATCTTAAGCTGGCCTTCTTTGATTGGCCATTGGAGCTGAACTGCCCTCCACCTAAGCAGCTTAATACACCTAAATGAAAGCTCTGGTAGCCACTCCAGCCATGGCTATTTAAAATCACCACCTTTCATGGCCAAAAGAGAGAATTAAATTTTCTTAGGGGACACTCTGCCCAATTGGTTCTAAAGCTTCCCCTGACCTTCTTGAGTTCATCCCAACCATTTTCACCCTCTGATTCAATTTCTCCATTGAAATCTCTGTCGGAACCAGGACAAACTCCACCACAGCCTACAGTTCACCAAACTCAAATTAATTGCACCCACACCTTCACAGCATTGGAAGAAGAAGATCCCCCATCAAAGCCCCACCACAGCACAAGGCTCCATCTAGAGGTTCGTTGGGACTAATCGAAGCTGCCACAACCATCTGATTGAGGCCTCCTCTCTCAGACAAAGGTATTGAACTCATTCTTCATCTCGAGATTGTTCTGATCTTATACTGGTGTAGACTGTATTTCATACCATATAAACTGTATGGATAGGTTCGTCTAGGTCAGATGAAGCTATAGGAATAAAACACATGTGATTTGGTTGCGTCTAGGTAAGAAACTTAATGTTTTAAGGTGGACGTGTTATAGGCTAGTTCAATTGGGGACGATGACCAGGAGCCGTCAGATCGCACGTGTATTTGATTGACGGCTGAGATTGCGCCGGACAGAACACTGATACATAAAGAGCAGAGCTGAGTCAGATAGTGGCGTCGAATAAAAGCGCGCCATGTGGTCTTTCGGAGCTACCGAGGTTGAGGTGGCGTTGCGCTGGATAAGTAGGAAAAAAGGGAATTTCTAATTTAATTTAATCTGTGGACCTTTGAAAATCCATAACTTGGTGTAGAAAAATCACAAAAATAAAAGAAAAATACCCTAGTTCTCAGTGAACAAAGGAGAACAATTTAGAAATGGTTTGAAGTTTATTTGATGAATATTTTATTTTTAATTATTTAAATACCATCTGAAGTGTTTTAATTCTCCATGAACTTATACATTTTACCATAGCTTGAAATTTTGGCATGTTGTTGCCTCTGTCTTAGAGGATCTTCCTTGATTTTTCCAAAGTTAGAGGAGACCTTTAGATAGAGATCTCTATTTTTCAAGTTATTGTGTCTATTTTGGGTAAAACAATTTTAATAATTAAAATATTAATTAGAAAATTTTAAGGAATTTATGGTAGGTTTCCTGTGACCAGTGGATCCTAAGAAAAAAATCATTATGTACAACCATAATGGTAATTAAGACCTAAAAATTAAATAAAAATAAATTGGAAAAAATATAAATAAAAATAACTTGATTTTTATTCTCCACTATAATTTAAAGTCAGAGGAACCCTCTATAATAATTTCAAGTCAAATGGAGATAATTTAAGCATCTAAATGAATTTTTCAAGTTAAAACAAATATTTGGTAATTAAATAATTATAATAATTAAAATACATTTCATAATTTCACTAAATTAATTTTGGGAGTTCTTTGAGGTCAGAGGAGTCTTTAAAAAAATAAAAGTGTAATTTAAATAAAATTTTCATTTTTGAGCATTATTTTAATATTTAAATAATTAAAAATTCACAAAAATCATAAAATTATTAAAAATGGTTGGAACTGTTCTAAATTATCTCCAAAGCATTTAGAAAAAAATTGAGATATTTTTCCTAATTTTCTAAGAAAATATATTAATATTTAAAGGGTTAAATTAAATTTTTAAAGGCTAAAATGGAATTCCCAATATTCATTAAAATAATTGTAAAAATTAAAACAAAAATAAGAAAAGTATGAAATTTGGTTCTTTGGGTTTCCTGACCTCAGAGAGATTTAATAAAAATATAAAACTTAATTTTCAACTTGAATAATTTTTTATATTTAATTAATAATTTAAAAATTAAAATAATTCTAATAAAAAAATTAAAGCTCAATAAAATCATGAAATTTAGTCTAAGTGGTCCTCTGCCCTAGGGCTACCTCTAGTAAAAATTTCAATGGATTAGCCTTTATCTTGGTCATGGTATTGAATTTTCTTTAAAAAAATCCAATTTTTACATGCAAATAAATATATAAATTAAATAAAATATTAAAAATTCACATTTTTCTCCTCTAGTGTCTTAATTGACCTATAAGTAAGGTAGAATAAAATTCCAAAGCCATTTAAATTAAATTTAGTGAATTATGGGGTTATAAAGCCCTAGGGGCAAAGTTGTAATTTTATGGTTTTAGACTTAATTAATATTTAGGATTAATTAAATGGAATGGGTAATTGATAATCCTAAGTAACATATTGAGAAGATTGAAACATCAAGGGATGAATGGTAGAAACCCACTTCAATTTTGTCACATCAAAAATAAATTAATAGTCTCCTAATTATATGAATTTGGAAGACCATCAAACTGAATGATCCTAAAGATTAGGGGTTAATTTTAGAGGTTAATAATCCATTAATTCTCACCCCTATTTGATGTATGAATGATAATCCAATGTTTTGATGAAAACTAAACTCACATAAAATTAATTACAAACTTGTTCACTAAACTTTAAGGGCTTGGTAGTGAGCTAGGCCTAATCAAACTTTTTTAAAAGAAGTTTAGAAAAACAAACATAATCAAGCTTCAAACACTTGGAAACACTACAAGCCCAATTCTAAAATTAATTGGCTAACTTTTCTAAATAAATTAACTTTGCCCCAGAGGATTTTCACCCACATAACTCCTAAATGAAATGACAAATGATAATTACCTTATTTAAAGGGAAAAGTTAAAACATTAGTTTACTAAGCATGAGGGTATGAAATAGATGAATCATTTAATAATCATGATAAGTTTGGAATGAACTCAATGAAGCTCAAAAGAATTGTGAAATGTCTAGGTATCTCCTGGGTCCTATTTGCAAATCCTCTGGACACCTTGGAGAACAACTGAACCTATCATATTTTGTTAAATGAATCTCCTAAATGAATAGGAGCCACCAAGTTTTAACATAAGATTTAGTAGGCTTATGACGAACCTATCCATAGGTTTTGCTTTCCTAAAAAATCATAAATTCTTATTGCAAAAGATACTAAAAGTTTCAGGTGGAGGAACGAGAAGACTCGACAGGTACACTTTTACAAGTTTACAGTACCTTCCTTTTGTACTTCCATTCAGCATTTCCTTTACTTTTCTTGCTTATAAGCTTGGATGTTAAATAACAATGTCACCCTGCATGAAAACCAAAAATTTTAGGATTGCCACGAAACAAAAACCAAAAATCAAAATAAAAAATTCAAAACAAGATAAAATTCACTCCCACAACAGTCAAAATATAAAACAAATCAAAATTTAATCACAAAAAAAATCATAATTGCAACTAAATTAAAATGTCTCATTGGATGATCAGAAATCCCTAGGAGGAGGTAACCTATGTGTTGCTAATGGTGCTTCCTACTATCTAAATGAAAGAATAGAACTCATTAAGTTGAGTTTAGTAAATTCATTTGGACTAAGTGAATCTGATGAAAATAGTGGTGTCGGGATGATAAAACCATGGGATCCTAACCAGTGTCTCTATAATCAACTTTAATATTCCCTTAAAAAAATATTAAGTCACCTCAATTTAAATGTTTCCATAACATGATGCTTCTCTCTTCTTACAATTAACACTTCTTTAAAATAAACATGCTATGACAAGGAGCTTGGAGCATGCACAGTGGGTAGCATGACCATCTTCAACTGCAAAAACTCATTAGATATTAAAACAACAAGCCATAGGACTTTAAGGTAGGTAGCCTAGTGTAGCATAATCCTCACTTTATCTCTTTAGGCCTTTGCACAACCATGTTGTACACTATAAGCCCCAACTTGTCTTAGGATTCTGAGGTTGTCATCAGGAATGACATAAACCTTCCTATCTTTCTGGCTTTTCACATGATCGATATCAAGTGAATGTAAGCCCCAAATAATAAAATTGACAAGATCAAACATCAAATAAATATCTCAAATTGGAGCCAAACTATAAGATAGTTCGGGAAAACACCAAGATTTCTCTTAGATCTACGTCATTCCCCTAGTCTCTCTTTTTTTTGGATCCCTACAATAATTGTTCCAAATTTAAGCCACTCACCTATTGGATTTCTTACTATCTCATTTCCTTGAAGAACCTTACCCTTTAGAAGTCATGAATATGAAAATTTCTTGATCTCTATCAAGAGTTTTCTTAGGTGACTTCGGTTATCTAATATGTAATTAACTATAAGGGCTTGCCCTTATAGAAAACTTAAAGACCCCAGATTAATATAAACCACATCTGACTACTTTATATTAGATAGGGGAAATTGTTGATCAACAATGATTCGCAGACCAAATGGATTTCATGGATTCTTTAGTTTATTTGATCAAGCCTCACCCTAAGCCATGTATCTATTCTTCGGGATAGATACATGTCTTGTGGTGAAGTGCTTGATTATTTTAAATTATCAATTATACGAGAACGATTTGATTTCATATTTTTAAAATAATATTTTCAAGAATCCATATACATTAAATTAAATCAAATTCTACTTTTATAGAACTCCACTTTCCAAAAAGTTACGAATCCCCCACGACCTACTTTAACGACTGACACACGACCTAAAAGATAATTTGAGGATTTATGTCGCAATAGGAAGACTGCCACAAAGTCCTATAACTTATTGTTTAAACTAAGGAAAGGTTTGTTGTTGTAGACCAGTTCGCTCTCTCGAAGTTGTCCACCTGCAGGTTCTCATCGTGATGCCCATGATTTTTGCTTCGAGGTCCTCATTGAAGAACCAGTCCTAAGGTCTAAGGTTCAGAAAGTTCTACCATGAATGTTTCAATGTTTTGGTTTTATTGTTGTTGTTGTTTTGGTTTTGGTTTCGGTTTTGCATGTAAAGTAGGTAAATGCATGTAAGAATATATTGTAAAGTAAAATGAAAGAAAATGACAGTACATAAAATAAAATGCGTACCTTTACTTCTGCACAACTACAAGGTTAGTGTAATAAAGCATAATATAATTTACAAGAAATTTAAATAATTTGCAGGAAAGTAACTAAGTGTAGTGATAAAAATCCAGTAAAAGAAAACTCGTAGTCACATATGGAAGACCAAGACTAGGTATAAGATATCAATAAATGTGGGGTCTCCGAGCAAGACTGTTGGATTCTCGGCCTCAGGTAAGAGCAACCGACTGGACATCCTAAAGAACGCTATCCTAACATTGATCCAAGAGACTAACCATGGACCTTTAGCAATTTTTCATCAAAATTCTTTAGTTTTCATGCAAAAGCTGTTGTTTAAGTTTCCATGAGTTTGTTTTAGCTAGCAAAAGAAATTTTGTTTTAATTTTATAAAGTAGTGTAGTCCATAGATTAGTCACTCTAATCAAGCTAGGACTACTGGTAACCTAAGTGCGTCGTGGGCAGCAATCTCACCAAGAGTCGACGAATAGTATTATCAGTCCTTTCCTCTCCTTATTGAAGGTCCTTGAGTTAGGAGATACTATTCTAAAAATCCCACATCAAATCCATCATAGCATTATCTTCATCGCTATAGCCACCTAGACCTCAGAATTATACCAGTCTAATGATCAATATGTGGCAAAAAACAAATTTCCCTAGTTGCTCATAAGGACTTAAATACCTTAGAGAAGATTCATGTCTTTAAGCATTGAGTTTTAAATGTAGGATAAATAGTTTAATGCATTTCTACTGATTTAGGTGAATTAACAGGTCTCTATTCGTAATTTGGTGGGTTCCTAATGATTTTAAGGATGATTTCCTTCATCAAAGCATAATACGTTCAGTTGTCCTTCAAAACATCCAAAAGATTGCAAAAGTTTTTGGGGCATAACACTAAATAACTTTTAAAATCCATTGAATGGTTTAAAGTTCTTTTAAACTTATTATGTTATTGAATCATTCATCCTAGATTAAGTTAGACCTTAGTGGTGATGTTTGAACCTGTGCTTAGTGAATCTTATTGTTTTAATTATCCCATTAGCGGGGTATCTAGGTATTCATTTGATGTTCTATTTAAGGATTATGTGTGTGGACGCCCCTAAGGAAAATTTAGATTATTAAGAACTTTTACTTTTCAATTAAGATTAGGCTTGTAGTGTTTTAAGGGTATTTAAAATTAGTTATGTTTCATTTTCCAAACCTCATTAATCAAGTTAGATTAAAACTAGCTCACTACTGAGCCATTAAGATTTCATGAATAAATTTAGAATTATTAGAAGTTTGATTCACATGAATTTAACTTCTATCAAAAGAGTGCACCTATCATTTGATCTCCAATTAAGGGCTTCATATTAGTGAATTATTATCTCCCTAACACAAGCCCACTATTCTAGAATCATCCGATTGGGTTAACCTCCAAGTCATGATAATTCAGAAATTTACAATTTTAACCTTATTGTAAATAGTGATAGATTAGTTTCTACAACTTAAACCCTTTGCGTTTCATTCATCAAAGAAAGTTAATTAAGATCAATGTTACCCATTTACCATTTAGTTTGACAAAAATTTTAATTAGAGCTCAGAATTCCATAATCATCGTTTTGCTCTTAATCACTTTCCACTTTATATTCTTTTAAATTTAACTCAAATGACCTTAAGATTTCATCATCACCCTACTCATGGGTTAATTACAACATTAGAGGAGAAATTGTTTTTTTAAAATTTTTATTTGATTTTTAAAAATTATTTTAACTCAAAAATAAAGATTTTCAATGTTAATTAGTTCAATTAATCAAAGCAAGTCTTCTTTCCGTAGGAAATTTGTTGGAGGTTTACCTAGATCAGAAGACCTCTAGATATAAGATTTTGTGAATTTTTTAATTATATTTTAATTTCTTATTTTTATTACATGACCCTTTTAAGGAATAATAAAATAGAAAAATATATTTTTATTATTAAAATTCACTTTTATATTTTTCATAAATCTCTCTAACCTCAATAAACTCAAAGAAAATTATTTTAAATTTTTCACATTTTTATTTTATTTTAAAGAATTTTTAAAGTGAAAAAAAGGCCAAAAATAAAGTAATTATTTTAAGTTCAATTTTATTTTTCTTAGGTGCCCCTAGCCATATGAATTACCCCAGACTACTTTTTAATATTTTTCTGAGGTTTTTTTAATTTATGTAATTATTTTCAAAAAAAATTCAAATTCACTTAAAAAAATTGATTTTTATATCAAAAATAATTTTATTATCCTTAAGATTTTTACCAGAGATTCGTGAAGTGGTAAGCTTCATTTTGGCCCAACTTAGTGATTAGTTGAATTATTTTGCATTTTTCTTAATTTTAGCATTTTCAATAATTTTAAAATAGGAAAATAGGTTTTAAATTTTTAAATTTTATTTTTTCTTTTTCTAAGTTCCTTTGACCACAGTAAATCTACCAAACTCATTCTCATAATTTTCTGATTTGTATTTATTTTTTTATAATTATTTTTAGAAAATAATGGTGATTTTCCTTGAAATGTAGGGTTTTCCATGTTAAAGAAGCCCTCTGACTTTGTAAAAATCAGAGAACATCCCTAAGCATGTGAGGAGCAAATCCCACAAATTTCTTATTTTTGTAATTATTATTTATTTATTATAATTAAAAGAAGCTCTGGAGTATTTAATTTATCAAAAATAAAATACAAGATAAATATTTTTAACTTTTAGTCCATATTTTTTCCTCTGTTCACTCAGCATAGAGGTATTATTATTTTATTTTTATGAATTATCTACACCAAGTTATGATTTTTCAAAGTTTCAATATTTAATTAAATTAAAAAAGCCCATTTTTCGTAATTATCCACATTAGCTCCACGTAAACTTATTATGGCTCCAAAACTCTGCATGGTGCGTTCCCATTTGACGCCACGTTCTGTGCTAATTCAGACTTGACATGCGCTTTGTGCTCCATCTTCTCATTTGGCAGAATCTGAGCCATCCACCCAATTCACACGCAATCCAACGACTGCGCATCTTTGTCCCCAACCAGTGACAACCGAGAACCGTCCACACTTAAAACCTAATGTCTCACTTGATACTTAATGAAATTACTTAGGGTTTATTCCTACACTTGCATCTAACTGAGATGAACACATCTATAAGGCTACTCAAGCATGAAATTAAACTTTTCTTCATAAAGGCCCAAGCAAGCCGGGATTTGGGTGAAATGGTGTATACCTGAGCCCAAGAGCTGAGGCCTCGATTGGCATGGTTCTGCGTATTTGTTATTAGCTGGTGAACCTTATCCAAGAGTCAATTTGAGCAAAGTTTGAAGCTGTATAAGAGTTCCTCATGGGGGTGGTGAGGAATATGTGGATGACTAATGCAGAAGTCTTGGGAGAGGTGGCTTCTGATTGGGGAAGTGTTCTTAAGCCTTGGTCAAGCTTAAGAGCACTTAAATTTGGAGGTTGGTTGAGTTTGGTGGGGATGGCCTTGAAAATGCCATGTTTATTAGCTCTGAAATTAAGCTCAGGCAAGGGGAATAAGGGCTGGAAGACAGTGGGGATAAGCTTCTCTGGGCTACTATGAGGTCTGGGAAAATTTTCATAGAGTTTCGTTTAGGTTTTGGTCACTCTCTATTTTATTCATGGAGGGAGGGTTATCATAGCCATGGCTAAGGAAGAGTCCTCAGGCTCTGATTGGCTGGTCTTGATAAGCTTAGGTGGAAGGTTAAGCAGTGCCAGTAGCTAATTGGAGATTGCGACAGAGGATTTTGGGTTCAATGATTGGGGAGGCTCTCAGTTTTAGGTTCTCTGGGGACTAGGGTGGCTGGCCAGGGCTGAGCTGGTGGCTTGCTGGGTTAGGAAACTCAGGGGAGTTTAACAGTGATTAGTTTGGAGGCTTGATCGTTGATGGAAAGTATCTCCTTAGTTTTACTAATTTTGGTAAGAAATCCCATAATTTGAGGGACCCCTTGTCCATGGCTCAACTAGGGTGGCCTAATTGGATCTAGGTTGGGCCTTAGAAGTCAAAAGATGGCTGTGATGGCCAATGTTGGGCTAGCTCAAGTGGTTTGAGGTAAATTTGGGTTTTGGGTTCAAGATCGTGTTTTGGACTTGAACTTGGTTTTTGGTCTAGCTAGGGCTTGGATAGGGGTTAACCAGAAGTCCCAAATTTTTTAGAAAATTTTCATGAGGAATTTGGACATCAATTGGGTTGAAATTCGGGTGTCAAGTTCAATTCGGCGAAATTTTGATTTTGGGGAAAAATTGGGGGTTTTTATCTGGGTTGAATTTATGCAAGGTTTCAGTTTAGGTATAGTCCAATTAAGAGTTCAAATTAGGTTTGGACAAGTTGGAATTAATTTTTGAAATGAAATTGGGTGAGATTGAAATGAGTTTGTTGTAAATTGAGGGATATTTGGAAAATTTAGGCATTTAGGGGCAATTTGGGAATTTTACCTAATTTAGTGAATTTGGGTATAATTTAAGATATTGGGTGGTTCAAATTGATTTTGGAGACATTTAAATTGGATTTAGAAATTTTGAGATTTTTTTTGCGCGTGAGGGGCATTTTGGTAATTTTGGCAAATTTGGGTTTTTTTGGAAATTTTGAGGATTTTGGAGTATTTTGGGCAATTGGAATGACTTGGAATGATTTGATATGATTTTTTAAGAGAATTCATGCTGTGGGAAATTTTGAGAAAATTAGGGTTTCAAGGGCATTTTAGTCATTTTGGAAAATTTTGGGGCTAAAAGTTCAAAGTTGGGGATTTGGAAAAATTGGGATCAATTGAGAATGCTAATCATAAAATTACCCCTTTTGAGCCATGAGACCAAGGGACATCTCTTTTTTGGATCCTCCATCAGTTGGACCTAGCCACCCAAGCCAAGGGCTGAGGGTTTGGGGGACCACCCATATAAGTTTCTAAAAGAGTGGAACCAAGTTAAGCAAGATTAGTTTAGGGTTTTATGTTGTGAGAAAAAGTGAGGGGTTCTCATGTGTGTGTGTACAAGATCAACCAAGGCCACACAACCCAGGGCTAACCCTAAGGCCAGACAGTCCTATGGGGACCCTTCATGAGCTCCCTATGTTGCTTCATCCCACTAAGTGCTAGAGTCAAAACCAAACATGTGGAACTCAAAGAAGATTACACAAGTGTTTAGAATTTTTAATGGGTAGGTTTCTATCACTAGTCATCTACGACATTTAATAGAAAAGTCCTAGGTTAGATTCTTGGCCTCTAAGGAACAAAGCCTAGACCTCAAGAAAGGTGAGGTCAACAAATGGACCCCCAATAGGTGTGGTGCACCGAACAAGCACGCCGCATGTATTGGCATTGACCGAAGATATCAACAAAACCAACACAACTGTGTAAGCCAACACATTTAGAATAGAGTGCAGAAATAGGCGAGCATCATATTTACTGGAGAATTAACAGGTGTGTTCTCACATTTTAGCTATGAATTCAAGTTTTCAAATTTTAGAGTGATTTCAGTATTATTGTCACGATTTTATTTTTCATTTATCTTTATGAATGGGTGTTTTATGAATTTATGGTGGCAACAATCAGGATTCCTTATCGAAACTTGACAGTCGAGGTGAGCTTAATTTACTTGGATTTTGCCTTTATTTTTTATTTAATTTTAATGTGGAAAAAAACTAAATTTGGATAAATGTGGAGACCAGGTCGAGGTGGAAAGCACTAGGACTCACATCTAACTCCAATGCTGATCAAAGAGGGGGACGGGGGAAAGCTACATTGTGGAGGAAAGCACAGGGACTCACATCTAACCAAAGAGGTAGTGGCGGTGCTGAGAATGTCACAATATGAAGGAAAGCTCAAGGACTCACATCCAACCTAAGAGGTGACGAGCTACATTAGGAAGGAAAGCTGAGGGACTCACATCCAACCCAAGAGGTACCAAAAGTGATGAAAGGAGAATCAAATTCCTTGCTTCATGTAAGGGGGTCTGACGCCGATCTCCAAGTGCTGAAATGTCATAGGAAAGCTCAGTGACTCACATCCAACCTATGAGGTATAAAAAGTGCTGAGAATGTCACAGTAGGAAGGAAAACTTAGTGACTTACATCTAACCTAAAAGGTGATGAGTTGCATTGGGAAGGAAAGCTCAAGGACTCACATCCAATCCAAGTGGTAGCAAAAGTGCTGATAAGAGAATCGAATTCCTTGGTCCATTTTAGGGGATCTTACACCGATCTCGAAGTGCTGAGAATGTCACTTTTGGAAGAAAAGCTCAGGGACTCACATCCAACTTAAGTGGTGACGAGATACATTAGGAAGAAAAGCTCAGGGACTCACATCCAACCAAAGGAGTGGAAAAAGTGTTGAGAAGATAATTAGATGTCTTGCTCCATTTAAGGGATCACACCGATCTCAAGTGCTGAGAATGTCATATTAGGAAGGAAAGCTCAGGGACTCACATCCAACCAAAAAGGTGACATACTACATTGAGAAGGAAAGCTCAGGGACTTGTATCCAACTCAAGAGGTAGCAAATGTGCTAACAATGTCACATTAGGATGGAAAGCTCGGTGACTCACATTTAACCTAAGAGGTGACGAGCTACATTGGGAAGGAAAGTTCAAGGACTCACACCCAACCCAAGAGGTAGTAAAAGTGTTGAGAAGAGAATCAGATACCTTGCTCCATTTAAGAGGGTTTCACACCAATCTTGAAGTGCTGAGAATGTCACATTAGGAAGGAAAACTTAGGGACTCGCATCCAACCTAAGAATGAAGAGCTACATTGTGAAGGAAAGTTCAGGGACTGACATCCAACCTAAGCGGTAGCAAAAGTGTTAAGCAGAGAATCAGATGCCTTGCTCTATTTAAGGGGTCTTACACCGATCTCTAAGTGCTGAGAAGGTCACATTAGAAAAGCTCAGGGACTCACATCCAATCTAAGAGGTGATGAGCTACATTGGAAAGGAAAGCTCGGGGACTCACATCCAACCCAAAGGTAACAAAAGTTATGAGATAGGATTAGGACGACGCATATCCCTAATGCTGAGTTTACAGAGGTTGTATAAACTTTCAAAAATTATGGAAGTCTTGTGAAGAACTTGTTGAGTTTATGTGAATTATGGAAATTGTGTCAATGGAAGAGTGTGGAAATTGTATAGAAGAGTGTGAAAATTGTGTTTAAGAGTGTGGAAATTGTGTCGAAGAGTGTGGGAATTTGTAAGAACGGAGGAATTTCAAATGCATCATTTATTTTTTTATCATTTTCCCTTATTATTAAGAAATTTTCCAAATTTAATGTTTTTCTATTCCAAAATTTTAATTTTGTCCATTTTTCAGATTTTCCTTTGCATCGTTCTTTGTTCGTAATAACTCGAGACTAACGTGTGGTCTGCGTCTCTTTATCGATCACACAAACATGGCAACTTCATAACACATGCTAAAACCCAAAATAAACTTTGTTGATTCTACTTTGAAAATTTAGAACAATTGATCATATGCTAAAGTCACAAAAAAAAAAAAATCAAGAATACATCCAACTAGAACTATAATCTGCTATATCATGTCCTCACTGCTCAAGTAGGGTAAAAAAGTAGTAAACTGTCTGTCTGACTTCTGAGGCTATCCTGTGATGGAGCTAACCTCCTAAGTGATGCTATGGAACAAAGTTCCCTTGTGTATACTTAGAGGTACATTTGTCTCACAGCTCAAGTGGTCAGAGTTCTTCCAAGTGTGGATCGAGTTGATATTCATCTGACACCTTGCTATCATCCATTCTTCGTAATATAACTGAAACTCTTCTATGTGGGATTCCAGAGATGCGGTGCTTAGCCAAATCCAGTCCCTTCCCTTTCAAAATCAGTATTGATCCAATCAATAGAGGGATCTCAACCAGCCCTCAGAATTCCCCTGGGCCAACTATCTCTATTTCTTACCTGAATAAAATGTTTCTCTTGTTCATGAACAAAACCGTGCTGAAGAAGGGCCTGATGAAGTCATAGTGATTAATGTGAGGGGGAATAAAGTATCCTTCTTAATAAATGTTGATGATACAATTATTTAGAATGTAATTCGTTGGCAATATATGTCATTCCACCATTCTCTTAATTATTTTCTTTATTATGGACGACATGAGATCCACCTCGTCATTTCTCAAAATCCCCCTTGCCTATCCTTTACAAAATTGTGACAACAACCACATTGGGTGGTTATTGAAGTGGTTATCAAATACCTTGCTCCATTTAAGAGGGTTTCACACCAATCTTGAAGTGCTGAGAATGTCACATTAAGAAGGAAAACTTAGGGACTCGCATCCAACCTAAGAATGAAGAGCAACATTGTGAAGGAAAGTTCAGTGACTGACATCCAACCTAAGCGGTAGCAAAAGTGTTAAGCAGAGAATCAGATGCCTTGCTCTATTTAAGGGGTCTTACACCGATCTCTAAGTGCTGAGAAGGTCACATTAGAAAAGCTCAGGGACTCACATCCAATCTAAGAGGTGATGAGCTAGATTGGAAAGGAAAGCTCGGGGACTCACATCTAACCCAAAGGTAACAAAAGTTATGAGATAGGATTAGGACGACACATATCCCAAATGCTGAGTTTACAGAGGTTGTATAAACTTTCAAAAATTGTGGAAGTCTTGTGAAGAACTTGTTGAGTTTATGTGAATTATGGAAATTGTGTCAATGGAAGAGTGTGGAAATTGTATAGAAGAGTGTGAAAATTGTGTTTAAGAGTGTGGAAATTGTGTCGAAGAGTGTGGGAATTTGTAAGAACGGAGGAATTTCAAATGCATCATTTATTTTTTTATCATTTTCCCTTATTATTAAGAAATTTTCCAAATTTGATGTTTTTCTATTCCAAAATTTTAATTTTGTCCATTTTTCAGATTTTCCTTTGCATCGTTCTTTGTTCGTAATAACTCGAGACTAATGTGTGGTCTGCGTCTCTTTATCAATCACACAAACATGGCAACTTCATAACACATGCTAAAACCCAAAATAAACTTTGTTGATTCTACTTTGAAAATTTAGAACAATTGATCATATGCTAAAGTCACAAAAAAAAATATCAAGAATACATCCAACTAGAACTATAATCTGCTATATCATGTCCTCGCTGCTCTAGTAGGGTGAAAAAGTAGTAAACTGTCTGTCTCACTTCTGAGGCTATCTTGTGATGGAGCTAACCTCCTAAGTGATGCTATGGAACAAAGTTCCCTTGTGTATACTTAGAGGTACAGTTGTCTCACAGCTCAAGTGGTCGGAGTTCCTCCAAGTGTGGATCGAGTTGATATTCATCTGACACCTTGCTATCATCCATTCTTCATAATATAACTGAAACTCTTCTATGTGGGACTCCAGAGATGCGGTGCTTAGCCAAATCCAGTCCCTTCCCTTTCAAAATCAGTATTGATCCAATCAATAGTGGGATCTCAACCAGCCCTCAGAATTCCCCTGGGCCAACTATCTCTATTTCTTACCTGAATAACATGTTTCTCTTGTTCATGAACAAAACCGTGCTGAAGTAGGGCCTGATGAAGTCATAGTGATCAATGTGAGGGGGAATAAAGTATCCTTCTTAATAAATGTTGATGATACAATTATTTAGAATGTAATTTGTTGGCAATATATGTCATTCCACCATTCTCTTAATTATTTTCTTTATTATGGACGACATGAGATCCACCTCGTCATTTCTCAAAATCCCCCTTGCCTATCCTTTACAAAATTGTGACAACAACCACATTGGGTGGTTATCCTGCCTTTTCCACGCATCCATTTCTATGGTTCTGAATATGTTTTCTTCTTTAAGCGGCCTGCCCAACCTAAGTCATTGAGGCTGAACACGCAATCCAAAATCTTATTTTTTTCACTCTCTAAAAATACATCAGTGTGAAACTTAAGACCTTCCAAGATGTCGACAAACCTTCCTTAGATGTCCACGTAGAGCTCAAACTCCTATTTTCGGACCCTTCATATCTTTGCCAGTTCATACTATGAAATAGTCCATGATCACCGAGATCGCTTCTCTGACTCATCTTTAGGAACAATCCATGATCATCATGACTTAACAAACCATGGAATATATGGCTCCACCTTTGGGTGCTCCGTACTTGTGAACATCATTGAGGCTGCTGCATACGCTTCAAAATTTCTGTAAAGCTCTAGGTGGAGAACATTACACTCTTAGCACTCTGTAAATGCTGTTGTTGATGAAATCTCCCTTGGTATATCTGTAATGCATGTCAGGCATCATGCGCATGTTGACCTCACTTTTGTTGAGGTCTAGTTAGTCTTTCTTAAAAGCCTATGATCAAGCTATATAACTTTCATGTTGATTATCCTAGAGGACTAGTGATGGAACCTGACCGCATTAGAAATTCTAAACATTTCTTTGTTTCTCTTGGAGTTCTACATGTTTGGTCCTAACCTCTAGCACTTAGTAGGTGGGAGCCAAATATGAGGAAGCTCAAAAGGAGTCCCCATAGAATGGTCAAGCCTTAGGATCAACCCTGAGTGATCTGGTCTTGGGAAAGCTTACAAACACACACTTGGACCTCACACTTACACTCACTACCTTAAACCTTAAAACTAATCATATTTGACTTAGTGTCCCCACTTCTTTTGGAGACTCATGTGGGTAGTCCCCCAAGAACTTTGCCCTAAGCTGTGGTTTGGCTAGGACCGACACATGGAGGATCTAAAAAGAGACTTCTCCTTAGTCCATGGCTCAAATAGCATAAATTCATGATTAACATTCTCATTTTACCCAATTTTTTTCAAAATTCTTAAATTTAACCTCTTGCCCCCAAACATTCCTAAAATTACAAAAATACCCCTATACTCTAAATTTTCCCAAAATTCCCAAAATTTCCCAAAATTGGCCAAATTCTCAAATTTCCTTCAAAAATCATTCAAACCATTTCAAACCACATAAATTGACCAAAAAACCTAAAAATTCTCAAAATTTTCAAAATACAAAAAAACCCAAAATTACCAAAATGCCCTTCATGCCCTAAAATTCCAAAATTCCCCAAATCTCCAAAATCACACCAAATGTTTCCAAAATTAATTCAAACTACTCCATTGAGCCCAATTTGACCAAAATCCCAAAATTGCCCCTAAAGTCTCAAAATTCCCAAATTACCTCCAATTTCCACCAATATGACTTCAATCTCACCCAATTTCAATTCTAAATCAAAATTCATCATGTCTAATCTCATTCAAAACCAATTCCAAGCCCAATTGAACCCAATCTCAAGCTAAATTCCAAGCCCAATCCCAAAATCCACAATTTTGCTCCAAGACCAAAATGTCACCAATTTGAACTTCCTAACCTACAATTTCCACCCAATTGATATCCAACACACTTCACCAAAATTTCTTGGACTAATTTGAACCATAAATTAAACCAAATCAAAACCCTAGCCAAATCTAAACCTAAGTCAAGCCCAAATGCTCCAAATTGATTCAAATTCAAAATCCCATTATATTGAACCTCCCAATCAATTCAAAATAACTCAATTCCTTTTCAAAACATCTCATGACAATCTTCCACATCAAATTCATCAATCAAACCACCTAAATCTTAGCCCAAACCCAACTTAGACCCAAGTTCAAACCAAAAGTCTAATTTTGATCCCAAACCCTAAATTTGACCAAACCCATTCAATTTGACCAAACCATGGTCACCACAACTAACTTCTAAGCCCTATGAAAACATGCTAGATCCACCTAGCCCAACCAAGTTGAGCCATGGACCAAGGATCCCTTGAATTAAGGGATTTCTTCCCTTAAGTGGCTAAACTAAGGAAGATAGTTACCACCAGCCGTCAGGCCACCCAAACCATCACCATTAAACTCCCCTGGCTCATGACCACCGTAGCCACCTGTCCTAGCCTGGTCAATCGGCCTAGTCACCGAAAAACATCAAAACTGAGAGCCTGCCCAACCTCTAAACCCAAAATTCGAACCCCCTGAGCAGGCTCACACTCATTGGCCATTGGTACCTTTTACTCTCCACCTAAGTATCGTCCTATTTTTAGGTTGAGTGTTTAATTTAAATTTATATAGATTTTCTGGAAAGTAGAATTTTGATTTTTGAAAATAGTTTTAAGTTTGAAAAATTTTGATGTATGAAGTCAAACTGATCTCACACTTCAAAAAGTTTATGTAAAAGACCACCGCATTATAAACTGTGTATCTATTCCGAGGAATAGACATACCACTTGATAATGGGGCTCGATTAAATAAACTAGAAGAATAGTGACATGCGTTTGGTCTGCGAACCAATTTTATAAGTCGACAAATTCCCCTGCTTAATATAAAGGAATTAAGCAGGGTTTATATTACCCGGGTTCTTAAAGTTCCCTATAAGGGCAAGCCCCTATAGTTAATTAATTCTTAAATGACGGGAGTCACTTAAGAAAACTCTCGATAATGATCAGTGGTTTTTCTTTCAAGAATTTCAAAGTTTAGGGTTTTTAAAGAATTGAATTTTGGAAATTTCAATAGAGAATATCTCAAATTTAGAACAGTTATTTTAAGAGTCCATAGGAAGAGAAGTAGGGGATGTCACAGACCCGAAGCGAACTTCGGTGACTTCCTGACTATCTTATTTTTTGGCTTAAATTTGAGAGTTTATTTAATGTTTCAATCCTGCCAATTTTAGTTAATTAGGACATATGCTTGTATGATATAATCACACAAATAGCCTCGAAGATGTGAGGGTTTATGTCATACCAAATGACTACCTCGGAGTCCTAAGACCAATTAGGACTTAATTTGCATAATATGATTATGCAAATGCCTAACAAAAAGTTGTGGATTTATGTTGCATTTAAGCAAACTACCTCGAAATCCTATGACTTGGTTATTTAATTCTAAGAAAGGTTTAGCTGAAGTAGACCCAAGTTTTGCTGATGAAGATGGTCATGCTACACACCGTGCTCCAAGCCCCTTATTGTTGCAGAGATTTGGTTTTAGAAGGTGACAATCAGGAGATGAGAGAAGTGTTTTGGTTTATAAAGGTTGAAAATTTAGATAGCTTAGTATTTTAATTAAAACAAATCTTCAAATTGATTAAGAAGAATTGATTAAGATCTCACGGTTTCATCATCCCGGCACCGCTATTTTCATTGGATTCACTTAGTCAAACTGTATTTGCTAAACTCAAATGAATGAGTTCCACACCTTCATTTAGACTGTGGGAAATCTTGTAAGCAACACGTGGGTTACATCATCCGAGGGATTCCCGATCATCCAATGAGACATTTTAATTTTAGTTTTAATTGCAGTTTCATTTTTGTTGGTGATTAAATTTTGAGTTGTTTAAACATGCTGGGTTCAATCATTTTCATGCATTTATAAGTACAAGAAAGTAATACATTTAATAAATTGCTAAATATAAATTGCAATAAACTTAAATGCATACCTGGTGGGCATTCCCGTCATTTTTACATGTACTTAAAACATTTGTTAAGGCATTTATATATTTGCAGCAAACACCTAGGCAAGGCTAAGGGAATGTTATGGTTGTCTACCAAAATCCTAATCCTACTGCTAGTGAATTCCTATGATGTCTAGGTTCTTGTGTTTTAGTTAAGGATGATTTTCTTAATCAAAGAACAATGAAGTCTTAATGTTCTTTTAAAACATCCCATCTAGTTAGAGAAGTGCTCGGAATTGAATTTTGTACATCTTCTTAAACATTTTAGGGATTACTTTAAATTCAGTTAGTTTCATTGTGGTGATGAATCACTCACCCAAGTTTAGTTTGGATTTTGACTCTTGCTCAATGAATTAGGATGCTTGATTATCCTGGTGAGTAAGGTGACATTTCATTTTATGCTTCATTCAAGAGTTATAATAATGAAATCCTTTAGAGGCAAATTAATTCATTAAAGATTCTAACCATTCTTAATTTAAAGTTTGAGTTGATGGTTTAAAGTGATTTAGTTTAGTTATAATATTTTGATCAATTATTTGAAGTTTGGAATAGTGTTCAAGTTTTTCAATTCAGTTAAGCTTTAGTATTTTAGAAAGTCTTAACTTTTAGGTTCAAACAATTTAATTTCCTTTAATTATAATCTTTTGATTTATAAATTATGTCAAATGAACTTTAATGTTTTAATTTTATTTTTAATTTAAGTTTCAAACAATTTCATATTACTTTTGATATTTTAAAGTATTTCAATTTAGCTTTAATATTTTGGACTTATTTTAATTTAAGCTTTAGACAATTTCAAATTAATTTCTTTTAATGTCTTTAGTTTAATCATAAGATGTTTAAAAATTGTTCTTTTCTTAAAATATTAATTTCAACCATCATTTTAGAGGTCCACTAATTGATATTCAAATAATGTTTGATCAATTTATTGATTAAGGGTTCAATTTAAAGAATTAGAATTCTCTTGTGTTACATCCCTTAATCTCAATTATTCAAGCTTTAATTAATCTTCCAAATTTCATGTGATTTAATTAATGTTTCTTCTTTAATGTTTAAGGTGGTTTAATGAGTTTCTACCACTTAAACTCCCTATGTTTCAATCATCTAAGGCAAAGTTAGGATCAAAGATTTACCCTCCCCTTTGGTTAAACCTAATGATTAATTAAGTCTAAAACCTTTTAATTACTTTAATGCCCTCTTATGCATATTCATCCCATAATTCATCAAATTAAGCTTAAATGAACTTGAAATTTTTATGTCACCTCACTCGCATGTCAATTAAGTCATTAGAGAAGAAAATGTGATTTTTCAGTTTTTAATTTAATTAATATAATAATTTTAAATAAAAATAAGGATTTTTAATGAAAATTTCATAACATGACCAAGAGGAAGTTTCTATCCTTAGGAAAATTATGGGAGATTCTATTGACTAGAGGATCATTTAGACCAATTTTGGTGATTTTTTCAATTATATTTTATTTATTATAATTACTTTGAGTTTTGGAGTATTAATTAATTATAAAATAAAACCATAATGGAAAAATGGGTTTTATATTTTTCTTAAATCCCTCTGATTCCAAGGAGCTCAGAGAAATAAATTTTATAAATTTCTAATTTTTCTTAACCTTTTATATTTAATTTAGTGAAAAGGTTGGAAAATTCATTTTCAATATTAAAAATTACCCTAAGCCTTTAAAATTCAACATCTTTACTTTGAGACTTGGGAAACTTTTTTAGTTGGTTCCTAAGTGGTTAGGGGACCAAATATGACATTTTTATGAATTTAAATATTTTTTTGATTTTTATAATTTTTTAATTATTAAAATATTAAAAGATAGGTTAAAAATGAAGTTTTTTAGAAAAATCCCATTTTAATTTTCATAGACTCCTCTAATATCAGAGAGTCTCCAAAATTAATTTGGTGAATTTTTTAAATGTATTTTAAATTTTATGAATTCTTTAAGCTTAAATTTAACTATGGCATTTAGAAAATCTATTTAATAGGTTAAAACTTTTTTAATTAACTTTAAACTTTTTATGGGGGTTCTTACTATCCTACATGACAGTGGAGAGTTGGTTTCAAATTATTTTTATTTTTAATTTGCCTTAATTAATTCAAAGTTGGTTTAGGTCAAGTGAACCATTAGGGTTATTTACAATGTTTTAATTCATGAGATAATTTCCTTGAGTTCCTCTAGTCATAAGGAACCTATCCTAATTTTCCTGAAATTTTCCAAACATTATACCAATTACTGGAATTAAAATATCAGAAGAAACATAAAAACTTGAAATTTTGATAACTTGTTATGGACATAGCCTCTGGCCTTGGAAAATTCAGTGAATGTTCTCAAGATCAGAGGCTACAAAAGCACTATGGTCTCATTCCATGGTGAATTGTGTGTGTGAGGGGAGAATTAAAATACTCAAATTAGTATAAAAATTATTAAAAATTAAATATTCAACCAAATGACTTGATTTCTTTCCACATTATTCTCCTCTATTCACTGAGTAAGAGGGTGTTTTTATTTTAATTTTGTGATTTTTCTACACAAAGATATAGATTTTTGAAGTTTCAGGAATTTAATTAAATCAGAAAAGGGGATTTTCCTACTTAAACCAGTCAGCGCTGACTGGATCCTGCGACGAATGGAAAGCACACAGGCGCGGTTTGATTCGGTGCTGCCATCTAACTTGGCAGCCACTCGTCCTACTGTTCACGTTCCATCACTCTATCCGGCTTGATCCTAGCCATCAATCTGATACACGCGCGATCCAACGGTATCTGTTCATCATCCCAACTGGTGTTAGCCGAGAGCCGTCCACCTTATAGCTCTAAAATCTCACCCTATACTCTTCAAAATCGAGTGTGGTTTTTTTCCTACACACTCGTCTAGCCTAGGGGAGTCTATCCATACGGCTAAAGCGCACTATAAATAAGTGGAATAAAATGGAGAATCCATGAAAGCTCAGTAAGAAGAAGAGCTCAATACCTTTTCTCTGAGAAGTGAAACTTCAATCAGAGATGCTCGACACATTCTTCAAAGTCCCAGGAGGCTACGGATTGAGGCTCGAGTGCTGGTGAAATGCCTAGGTATGACTTCGTCCAAGTCCGATTTCGAGCTCTGGCCGATAGAAGAAATGGCTGACCTGGTGAGGGGGCTTTCACTGGGAAAGTTCTTCTCTACCTCTGGTGAAGGTGTGGGAGAAGTTAATTGAAGTTTGTTGAAGTTTCAAGGGTTCAAGGCAAGAAAACTGTGGGGCTCTTCTTCTCTAGGCTGAGAGAAGCTCTGGGAGTGAATTGGAGAGGTTTTCCAAGAAAATTTCAACACCTCTCTCATGCCCAAGAGGTGGTGCTTATATGGTCAGGGCCATACAGCAGGGCTTGGGTTCAATTGAAGGGTTGATTCCACTGCTTAGGTGGAGGGCAGAGGAGCTCCAAGGTTTAATTTAGCTAAGGTGGCCAATTGGGTAAGTTTGAGTGTGTTTCACTTGGTGGTGGCTCTTGGTTTTGACTCCCTCCAACGACTAGGCCGGCTGGTAAGGACAAGGGAGCTGGCCCTTGAGGTCAGGTGAGTCAGGGAGAAGTTTAATGGTGATTAACAATTGTGGGGATGTTTTGGGGTGAGGAAAAAGAGGATTTAACCAATTAATGGAAGAAATTCCTTAAAATGGGGGACCCTTGGTCCATGGCTCACTTAGCTTGGGCTAGGTGGATCTAGGGAGGTTCCTAGGGTTGAAATGGTGGCTGTGGAAAGGTTGGTTTAACCACATTTGGTCCAATTTGGTTTGGTTTGGTCATGGGTTCAATTTGGCTCATTTGGGTTTAGGTTGGGCTAACTTGGGTTTGGTTTTGATTTAGGACCAAATGTCTTGAGAGATATTGTTCAAATGATTGCCATGAAGAAGTTTCATGAAGACATGGAAAACTTTTGAGTTCAATTACAAGGTCAATTTGGTGGATTTTGGGATTTTGGTTAATTTGGGTAAGGTTGGATCAACTTGGGTCCAATTTGGGTCAAGTTGGGGTTTAGACCCAATTGAAAGTTTACAATGGTTTAGGGGAATGTATTTAAGAGTTCCCAACATTAATTGGGAGGAAATTTTAGGATTAGGCCAATCAATTTGGTATATTTAAGGCATGAATTCAATTTGGGTCTTAAAATGGGGTATTTTGAATTTCAAGTGGATTTAGACTAAGCTTAGGCTCAAATTAGGATAATTCATTATTTCATGGGTTTCATGGGAGTGTCATGGAAGGTTTAGGATTGAAATTTGGAAGGAAAAAAGTTGACATTAGGTCAATTGGGGGTTTTGGATTAAATAGGCAAAATTGGGGATTTAGGTTTCAAATGGAATTGAACTCAAATTTGAATCAATTTGGCCTTAAATTTGGTTTAGATTAGTATTGGGGATGTTGAATTAAAGTTTAGAATTGAATTTGGGCAAAATTGAGGTCAAATGGGTTGGTTTGGTTTGACATTGGGTCCATTTAGGTTAAAAATGGGTTAAATTTGGGGGGGTTAATAAAATTTGGTCAAATTGACCAAATTAGGTTATGGTGTAGTTAAATAAAATGAAATAGGGAATATTTGGGATTTTCTGGAATTTTCTAGGAATTTTTGGAATTTTTGGAATTTTGGGCTAAAAGGGATATTTTGGGTATTTGAAGGTTATTTAGAGGGTATTGGGGTATTTTGGTGGATTTAAGAGGTGGGAATTGTTTTAAAATTATTTTTATGGTTTTTTGGGAATTTATGGTATTTTTTGGAAAATTTTGGAGAGTTTTTGTAGTTGTAGGGGCAATTTAGGTAGTTTTAGGTAGTTTTAGGTATGTTTAAGGACCCAATTTCAAAACCATAAATTTTGAGCAAAATGGAATTTGGGTATGGTTGATTGGAGTGTGTTGACATCATTTTTTATGATGTTCTTTCCTTTCCTCTTAGTGCTTAGGATCTAACCATAAGTTTTCTCCTTAACTATCCTAGAAGACTAGAGATGGAACCCACCACTTAGAAATTCAAACACTTCTTAACTCCCTTCAAACCCCACATGTTTGATTGTAAACCCCCAAGCCATCTGGAGGGTTAAAACCAATATGTGAAGGTTTAAAAGATGAGTTTCCTATAAGGCTCTTTGGCCTTAAGATTACCCTGGATGGTCTGATTTTGGTGAGGTTCAGCTTGCACACACCACACTCTCACACACATTCTAAATCCTAAAACTACTCTTACCCAACTTGGCTTCCTGACTCATGTAGGAAACTCATATAGATGGACCTCAATCCCTAGGCCCCTGGCTAAGAGGGTTAGAAACAACATATTGAATGCCTAAAATGAGTCCTCTCGTGGCTCTTGTGAGCTTGGCATGGCTTCATGGCTCAACCCAAATGGTTTCACTCTACTCACACCTAATTAACCTTCATTTTTCCCAAATTTCAATTTTTAGACCCCCGGTGCCCTAAAACCACCAAACCTACCAAATACCCTTGAAACTGCCCAAAACTCCTAAAATTACCTAAATTACCCAAAATATCTCAAAATCAATCCTAAACATTCCCCACCACTCAATTTGTTCATCCATGGCCAAATATATCAAAATTTCCAAAAATACCCCTCAAGACCCTCCATACCCAAAATACCCTTTTTGACCCAAAAATCCAAAAATTCCATAAATTCCTAAAAAATTACAAAAAATCCCAAATATTCACAATTGCATTTTGTTCAATTGCCATAAACCCTAATTTTATCAATTTAACTTAGTTTTATCAAAAAACTCCAAATTGGCCCTTGAGGCCAAAAGTGACCAACTAATCCAATCCATCCCAGATTCAACCCAAATGACACCCAATTTTTCCCAAATTTGTTTTGAAATCTTCCTAACATCCCCACAAACAAAACTCTAACTTAATTTACCTTATACTTGGACCCAAACTCCATCCAAACCTAACCCAAACCAAAATTCCTCAAATTGTCCTAAACCAATCATGAACCCAAATAAACCCAAACCCTAATATTAAGACCCAACAAAAATTGAGAACTTTTTGTAACACTCCCATAAACATTTTGCAAGATTAGCCCAACCTTAGCCCAGGTTAGCCCAATCTGACCCACTTTGACTCTATTACTAAAAGACCCAAATTAAACCTAATTCAACCCCAAATGACACCAAATCTTTTCTAAAATTTTCATAACAAACTCCTAAATAAAATGCAACATTTATTTGACATAATATTTTACAAAATTTTCATCCATAAATTTATTTTGAAGCCTAAAAGGCCACTTTCCTAAAATATTTAAGAGCCCATTTTCCACTAAACTTAAAAAGCCCAAAATTGGCTCTAAAGCCCACGTGAAGTTTTCTTCGCATCATCCATTTAATAAAATCACCACCTAAGATCTATTTCATCATTTAAATAAACTAAATGTGGTCTCATGAAAACTTTTCATGAAAATGCCCAAAAATTCAAAACCCTTTTTCATGAAATTGACCAAGCTTTGCCCCAAGCCACATGGAGCCATGAAGCCATGGATAAGCCACATGCAAGCCTTAGGAACAACTTTACACATAACCATGCCATTAATTGCAAAAGGAGGAGACTCTTTTAAACTCCCTTAAAAAGATTTTAACCCTTTTAATTTTTCACCTTAACCCATGATTAATCTAAATATTCATAGATGGGGACTTCACCACCCTTTCCTAGCTGACTCACCTGACTCCCACAACATTCAAAGCCCCTTGGTGGGTGCACTAAACCCAAATCCAAGCATTTGACCCATTTGAGCCTAAAATACATCCTTACCCATTCCATTTTAAATCAAGCGCTTTACTCATGGCTAATGCCCATTGCTTGCACCAAATTCAATCCCTAGACTTACTGAGTCAGATGGTGACCTGACCCTGGCCAAACCACCACCTGGGTCGCCAGAAAACCCCATGGCCGAGAGCTCCATGTGAGCCAAAAAATTCAGAACTTGTTTGCTGAGTTGTCCCAACACAAATGGTCTGTCGGCATTATTTTTTTTTATTTTTTTTTAGGTTGTGTTGTATTTAGAAAAGGGGTCGCCTAACAGAAATTGTCGGCGAATTTTAAGATTTTAAATTTAGTTTAAATATATATAATTTGAAAAGTAGTATTTGATTTTGAAAATAATTTTAAATTTGAAAATTTTAAGATATGAAATCAAACTCGATCTCACATCCCAAATAGTTTATATAAACGAGCACCGCACTACAAACCGTGTATCTATCTCTAAGGATAGACACACCGCTTGATGGTGGGGCTCGATTAAATAAACTAAAAGATTTGTGACATCCGTTTGGTCCGCTGAACCAATTTTATGTGCCGACAAATTCCCCGCTTAATATGAAAAACATTAAACAGTGGTTTATATTAATCGGGTTCTTTAAAATTCCCTATAAGGGCAAGCCCCTATAGCTTAATTACATCTTAAGTGACGGGAATCACCTAAGAAAACTCTCGATAATAATCAATAATTCCGCTCTCAAGAATTTCAAAGTTTAAGTTTTCAAGGGATTGAATTTTGGAATTTCAATATGGAATGGATCAAATTTGGAAGATTTTGATTTGGGAATTCAAGGGAAGAAAAGTAGGAGAAATTACTGCATTCGAAGCGAACTTCCGTAATTTCCCGACTATCCTATTGTTTGGCTTGGATTTAGGAAAGTCCTAATGTTTATTTAATGTTTTGATCTTGCCAGCTTTAGTTAATTAGAACTTATATCCGTATGACATGATCATACAAATGGCCTGGAAGATGTGAGGGTTTATGTCATATCGGACGACTACCTCGGAATCCTAAGACCGGTTAGGGCTTAATTTGCAATGCAAATGCCTAACAAAAGGTTGAGGATTTATGTTGCACTAGGAAAACTACCTCGAAGTCCTATGGCTTTGTTGTTTAATTCTAGGAAAGTTTTGCTGATGTAGATTCAAGTTTTGCTGACGACGATGGCCGTGCTGCCCACCATGCTCCAAGCTCCTTGTTGTTGCAGAGGTTTAGTTTTTGAAGTCATAAATCAGGAGATGAGAGAAGTGTTTTGGTTTGAAGAAGTCTTAATTTCCAAGTGTTTTTGTGTTTTAATTAAAACAAATCTTAAAGTTGATTATAACGACACCGGTTAAGATCCCACGGTTCCATCCTTCCGGCATCGTTATTTTTATCGGATTCACTTAGTCCAGATGAATTTGCTAAACTCAACCGAATGAGTTCCACACTTTCATTTAGACCGTGGGAAATCCCGTTAGCAACACGTAGGTTACATCATCCGAGCTATTCCCGATCATCCAACAAGTCGTTTTAATTTAGTTGTAATTGTAGTTTTGTGTTCTGTTTGTGATTAAATTTTGAGTTGTTTTATATTTTGAAATGTTGTGGCGGTGAATTTTATCTTGTAATGACTTTTAATTTAGTTTTGGTTTCAGTTTTAGGGACTATCCTAAAGGTGTGGGTTTTCATGCAAGAGTTGTTTATCATGCAAGAAAAAGTAAGTGCGATGCAATTAAAGAAATTGCAATAATGTAAATTGCAATAAAATAAAAGCGTACCTGGAGGGTCTTCCCATCATCCCAAGCTACACTTAAAACACAATTAGAATATTTAAACAAGTTCCTAGGTAAAGCTAAGGGAAGGGTTATGGTTTTCTACCAAATTCCTAATCCTATAGCTAGTCATTTCCTATGACGTCTAGGTCTTTGTGTTTTAGTTTGAGGACGATTTTCTTCATCAAAGAATAATTAAATTCAATTGTTCTTATGAACATCCTATCATATCGAGGAAGTGCTTAAGACAAATCTTAAACATCTTTTCAATATTTCTAGGATTGTTTTAAGTCCAAATGAATTTAATTATACAAATGAATTAATCGTCCGGGAATTCAAGTTTTGTTGTTATCTTGCTCAATGAACTAGGACATTTGAATATCCTATAGATGAAGTAACATTTCATTTAATGTTCTGTTTAGGAGTTATAATAACTAAAGCTTTCGAGGGCAAATTGGTGTTCAAATGATTTAATTTAAGTTAATGGGTTTAAATTTGGAATAGTGTTCAAGTTGTTTTATATTTAATTTCTTTATGTCTTAGGTAATGTTATTTAATTTCTTTATGTCTTAGGTAATGTTATTTAATTCAATTTCATTTAACTTTAATTTAATCTAATCTAATTTTAATTTTAATTTAATTTAATTTAATTCAATTTAGTTTGATTTGATGTTAAATTAATTTAGTTTAATTTGATTTAATTTCCTTTAATTTAATTTAATTTGATTTAATTTTAATTTAATTTAATTTAATTTGTTTTAATTTAATTTAATTTAATTTAATTTATTTACTTTAATTTAATTTAACTTAATTTATTTGATTTAATTTAATTTAATCTTTAATTTAATTTTATTTTTAATTTTAATTTAATTGAAAATTTAAAAAGAGTTTAATAATTTAACTTTTTAATTTAATTTAATGATTAGTCCTTTAACATTCTAGAATTTAAATTTGAATTATCATTTTAATTAGGAATTAAATATTATTGAAATGATTAATTTAGGGATTTTTTAAATTAAAGAATAAATCTCTTCCTAATAATAATATCCCTATTTAATAATTCCAATTTTATTATTCTTCCAAATTTAATCAATTATTTAATTAAGGTTTATTTTAATTATCTTCAAATTGTTTAATAGGTTTATACCCTTTAATTATTTAAATTTCAATCATCCAAATCAGATTAAGATCAAATATTTTATTTGTTAATTTTATTAAACCTAAAGTTTTAATTAAGGGTTAAAATTTTAATTACCATTTTGCCCTCCAAGCTTAATAATTTCATAACTCACTAAATTGAGCTTAAATGAACTTGAAATTTTTATGTGACTTCATTCATATGTCAATAGAGACATGAGAGGTGAAAATGTGATTTTTCTGTATTTAATTTATTTATATAATTATTTTTGGTGGAAAATAAGGATTTCCAAGGAAAATTCAACAACATGACCAAGGGAAGATTTCTGTCCCTAAGGAAATTATGGGACATTCCCAATGACCAGAAGACCACTTGGACCAATTTTAGTGATTTTTTGAATTATATTATTTTTATTATAATTATTTTAAGTTTTGGAGTATTAATTAATTTAAAAATAAAATAAAGGTTGAAAAATGAATTTTATATTTTTCAAAAATCTCTCTGATATCAAGGAAATCAGAGAATTAATTTTTGCAATTTTCTGATTTTTCTATGATTTATTATAATTATTTTAGTGAAAATGCCAAAAAATGTATTTTTTTAATTTTTAAATTATCTTAGGGCTTTAAAATTTAATATCTCATTAAATAGACCTAAGAAAAATATGGGGTTTGTTCCTAAGTGATTAAAATTCAAAATGTGACATTTTGGTGAATTTTATTATTTTTGTGATTTTTATTATTTTTTTAATTATTAAAATATTAAAATATTACCAAAAAATCAACTTTTTTAGAAATTTGAAATTTTAATTTTCATAAATTCCCCTGATATCAGAGAGGCTCCAAAACCAATTTGGTGAATTTTTGAAAAGTATTTTGAAAGTTATGAATTTTTAAAGTTCAAATTGACTAAATGGCTTAATCAACCCATTTAGTAGGGCTAACCAAGTCCAATTTACTTCAAATTTTTATGGTGTGTTCCTCTGATCCTAAAGGTCAGTGGAGAATTGATTTCAAGTCAATTTGATGTATGGTTAGCTCTAATTAATTAAGAAGATATTTTGGGTGTTTAAGCCAATTAGGGTTATTTTAAATGAGTTAACTCAAAACCTATTTTTCCTAGGGTCCTCTGGTCATAAGAGACATCACCAAATTTTCCTAGAATTTATTTCACAACATGCTAATTATTGGAATTAAAATACTCAAAACAGTAACATGAACTTGAAAAATCATTAACTTCTCATAGGGATGGCCTCTGACTTTGGAAAATTCAGGGAATGTTCCCAAATTCAGAGGCTTCAAAAGCCCTATGGTCTCATGCCATGGTGAATTTCCTATATGCATGGAGAATTAAAATAGTGCAGATAGTAAATAAATTATTAAAAATAAAATACTTGATGAAATTAAATGATTTCTTTTCCACATTATTCTCCTCTGTTCACTAAGCAAGAGGGTATTTTTATTTTATTTTTATGATTTTCCTACACAAAGTTATGAATTTTCCAAGTTCAGGGAATTAAATAAATAGAAAAAATCCCTAATTTTCTATTTATCCAAGTCGGCGCCGCGTCATCCTCGGCATCTCCGAACGGCCACGCGGCGCGCTCCCATTCGACGCTGCCGCTTGAGTCAGCAGCCCGGGTCCCGCCTGTATCGTTCCGTCTCCTCATCCGGCGCGATCCTGGCCGTCCGTCCGCGCATGTATTGAATGAACGGCATCCGTTCATCGTCCCCAAGTGTCCTCACCCGAGAGCCGTCCACACTAGATCCCTAATATCTCACTCGGTACTCAATGGATTTTCGTGTTTTTATGCTTCTATGGATTCGTCTCGAAGAGACGAATACATCTATACGATGATCATGCATTGAAATTAAAGCATTTGAAATGGAGAATCTCTAGAAGCTCGAGATGAAGAATTAGCTCATACCTTTGCTCGGAGAAGTGTGGCTTCAATCCGAGGTTGTGTCACCTTCGATCGGATCCCGCAAGCTCCGCATGAAGTCTCCCGGTCTCAGTGAATTGCTCAGGTATGATTTCGACCACGACCGATCACAAAGCTTGGAGGTTGGAGCAACCGGGTGGCCCCGGAGATGAGGCTTTTGCTGGTGGACACCTTCTCTTGGTCCGGTGAAGGTGTAGGACCAATCAATTCGAGGATTGATCCACCGTGGAGAAGTTTCCTGGTTTTGGGTGGAATTTCGACTGAGAAATCGGATTTTGTCGATGGGGATTAGGGCAAATCGACACTCTGGGATCAACCGCTCTAAGGGTGGAGAAGGGTTTGGAACAATTTTGGCGCAGTTTCGACAAGGTTTGTGCAACTCTCTTCTCATGGCCGTGAGGGGGTCGGGTTTAAATCAGAGGTGGCCGGAGAGCCTCACGGGGATGGCCAAGGGTCGAGATCACTGCTCGGTCATGGGAAGAACAACCATGGTGGCCATTGGGCATGGGGCAGCTCAGCAAGGTGGAATTCCAAAGTTTGTCTCCTCCCAAGGTCTCGGCCATGGTGTTTTCCGGCGACCCAGGCGGCTGGCCGGCAGGCATGTGTCACCCTCAGGTCCAGGTGGGTCAGAGCTGGAGGTTTGTGCAGTCAATTGGCCATGGACATGTGTAAAGGGTTTGAATCAAAAGAGTATGGGGAGAGGCTCATTTTGGGTCCAAATGGGTCAACCGACCATTTTGGGTTTGGTGCACCCTTCCATGGCCGATTTGGGCTGAGGGAGGATCAGGTGAATCAGCTTGAAAAGGGTAGAGAAGTCACCATCCATGAATATTTTGATTAATCATGGATTAGGGTAAAGCATTAAATGGGTTAAAACCTTTTTAAGGGGGCTTAAAAGAGGCTCCTCCTTTTGCCATTAATGGCTTGATCACATGTCAAACATTCCATGGCTTCATGTGGCTTGTCCATGGCTTGCATGGCATGTCTATGGCTTGGGGAAAAGCTTGGTCAATTTCATGAAAATGGATTTTAGAAATTTTTGGTAATTTGATGGGAATTTGTATGAAGCTTGATTTGGAATGGTTTAATGATGATTTTGAAACTTAGGGGTGATATCAATTAAAGGTATGATGAAAAGAAATTGCCATGTGGGCTTTAGGGCCAATTTTGGGCTTTTGTATTTGGTGGAAATGGGCTTTTAAAATGGTTTAGGGAAGTGGGCTTTTGGATTTTAAAATGGATTTTAGGATGAAATTTTGGCAAAGGCTTAGGCCAAATAATTGTTGGGTTTAGCTCATAGATGTGTCATGAGTGACTTGAAGCAAATTGGGAGTGATTTGGGTTTGAATTGGGTTGAATTTGGGCTCCTTTGGTGAATGGGCCAATATAGGTCAAATTGGGCTACCTTGGGCCAATGTTGGGCTAGGGTTGAAATTGATGTAAAATTAATGTTGGGAAATGTTTATGGGAGTGTTTCAAAGAGGTTTTGACTTTGGTTGGGCTTTGATTTTGGGGTTTGGGCTTATTTGGGTTAGGTTTGGGTTTAGGTCAAAATTGGGCTTTTTGGTTTTGGGTTAAATTTAAGTGGGGTTTGGGCTTAAATGTTAGGCAAATCATGTTAGTGTTTTGTTTGTGGGGATGCTAAGGAAGATTTAGAAAAGATTTGGGGTTAATTGGAGTTGAATTGGGTGAGTTTGGGTTATGTTTGGGTCATGGGTCCAAATTGGGCTTTAAGGCCAAAAGTGAAATTTGATCCAAATGTCAATCAAATTGGACTTTGATTTGGTCTCGATTGGTGTTGGGAATGTTGAACTGAAGTTTAGAATTGAATTGGACCAGAATTTGGGTCAATTGGGTAGGTTTGGTTTGACATTGGGTTCACTTTGGGTTTAAAATGGGTCAAATTGGGGGTTTTGATAAACGTGGGGTAAATTGACAAAATTGGCCCATGGTGTAGCTGAAAAAAATGAAATTGGGAATATTTGGGATTTTCTGGAAGTTTCTGGGAATTTTCTGAATTTTTGGATTTTTGGGTCAAGAGGGGTATTTTGGGTATTTGGAGGGTATTGGGAGGTATTTTTGGAATTTTTGATATTTTTGGGTATGGATGGTCAATTTGAGTGGAGAGAAATGTTTAGGAATGATTTTGCAGAATTTTGGGTTATTTAAAAATTTTTGAGAAATTTGGGTTGTTTCAAAGGTTTTGGGTAGGTTAGGCGGGTGTAGGGTCCCGGGGGTCAAAAATTGAAAATTTGGAAAATTGAAGATTGGGTGAATATAAGTGGAATGAAATCACTTTGGTTGAGCCATGAAGTCATATCAAGTTCACATGAGCCATGAAGGGACTCATTTGAGGTATCCACATTGTTGTTCCCAACCCTCTTAGCCAAGGGCTCAAGGGTTAAGGACCATCCATGTGAATCACCTACATGAGTCAGGAGGTCAAGTTAGGTATGGGAGTGGTTCTAGGATGTGTGTGAAAGTGTAGTGTATAGGTGTAGTGTGTGTGTAAGTCGGCCCTTCACTGCACCGAGCCACCTGTGGTAGTCCTAAGGCCAAAGAGTCCCATAGGAACTCATCCTTTAAACTTCCACATTCGATTTCAACCCTCTAGGTGATTAGGGGTCTATAGTCAAGTTTGTAGAGTTTGCGGGGAGTTAAGAAGTGGTTTGAAATTCTAGGTGGTGGATCCCAATTCTAGTCCTCTAAGATAGTCAAAGGAAAAGCCTAAGGCTAGATCCTAAGTACTAAAAAGAAGAAGAGAAGACCTCATCAAAAATGAGGTCAACAAATGGACCCCCAATAGGTGTGGTGAGCTAACCAAGCACACCACGCGTATTGGCGTTGACCGAAGAGATCAACAAAACCAACACGGATGTCCAAGTGACAAACTTAGGACGAAGTAGAAGAGTTTCCGCTGGGGAGTGTCAAGTATATCTCTGAGACTGGAGATTCCTGAACTCTCGCTGGGGAAAGGAAAGAGGTGAATCCCAAATCATATGATCTGGGGGAATTTCAATTTAGATTTTATTTTGTTTTAGTTTAATTTTTGATGTGTGAACTTAGATTTTAGTTTGAGTTTCAATTTAGATTGAAGTTTTGTCAAGATTAATTTGAAGGGATTTAGACTTGAAATGAAGATTGGAATTTTGTGGTTTTAGATGTAACATCTTCAACCTCAAAAGAAAAATTGAATTGATTGGATTGAATCATTACAATGAGGAGAGATCTCAGAGCAATGCGGTATTGGATGTAAAATCCTTAACCTCGAGAGTTTGATCTTTGATGTATTTCATTGCAATAGGGAAAGAATCCTAAAGCAATGCAGTCTCGGATGTAAAATCCACAACCCCAAAAGTTTAATTTTTGATGTATTTCATTGCGATAGGGAAAGAATCCTAAAGCAATGCAGTTTTGGATGTAAAATCCTCGACTCCAAAAGTTTGAATTTGATGTATTTCATTGCGATAGGGCAAGAATCCTAAAGCAATGCAGTCTTGGATGTAAAATCCTCGACCCAAAAGTTTGAATTTTGATGTATTTCATTGCGATAGGGCAAGAATCCTAAAGCAATGCAGTCTCGGATGTAAAATCCTCAACTCCAAAAGTTTGAATTTGATGTATTTCATTGCGATAGGGAAAGGATCCTAAAGCAATGCAGTCTCGGATGTAAAATCCTCAACCCAAAAGTTTGATTTTGATGTATTTCATTGCGATAGGAAAGGATCCTAAAGCAATGCAGTCTCGGATGTAAAATCCTCAACCCAAAAGTTTGATTTGATGTATTTCATTGCGATAGGGAAAGGATCCTAAAGCAATGCAGTCTCAGATGTAAAACCCTCGACTCCAAAAGTTTGAATTTGATGTATTTCATTGTGATAGGGAAATGATCCTAAAGCAATGCAGTCTCGGATGTAAAATCCTCAACCCAAAAGTTTGATTTTGATGTATTTCATTGCGATAGGGAAAGGATCCTAAAGCAATGCAGTCTCAGATGTAAAATCTTCAACCCAAAAGTTTGATTTTGATGTATTTCATTGCGATAGGGAAAGGATCCTAAAGCAATGCAGTCTCGGATGTAAAATCCTCAACCCAAAAGTTTGATTTGATGTATTTTATTGCGATAGGGAAAGGATCCTAAAGCAATGCAGTCTCGGATGTAAAACCCTCGACTCCAAAAGTTTGAATTTGAATAGTCATTGACTTTGCAAAAATTTGTAGTGTTGATTTGAAAAGTGTGGATTTTTGGTGTTTCGAGAATTTCATGAAAGTTGTAAAAGACTTTCATGGAAGGAAATGGATTAGGAGGGAATATGTAGATGTTACATACCCCGTTCAAAAGAGTTGATCGGAAGTCACTGGTTTGGATTGGATATAATTCCTCGCCATCAGATTCGATCCGTGTCAATGGAATCAACCGCTTCCATCCCAGACAAGGGAGAGAGTAGAACAGATTGGATTTCAGATTTGGGAGATTGAGTTTGAATTTGATTGAGATTTGATTTGAAATTTGGAAAGATTGAATTTGAAATTTGATTGAGATTTGATTTGGAATCTGGAAAGATTGAATTTGAAATTTGATTGAGATCTGGATTTGGAATTTGATTAAAATTTGATTTGGGATCTGGAAAGATTGAATTTGAAATTGATTTAGTTTTGATTTGAAATCTGGAAGATCAAATTTGAAATTTGATCGAGATTGGATTTGGAATTTGATTAAAATTTGATTTGGGATAGAAAACAAGGAAAACTTTATTATCATGATTTTATTTATCTTAGCACATTTTTTTATTATTTTTGGGTTCGGACCTAGTCATAAGTAATTACTTCGCCCGTGTTTCTAAGGATAAAGAATTCATTCCTTCGAAACATCAGGTAGCGTAATACTTTTTCAAGTATCGTCCGTTGATCGGAAGCATGTGTCGTTCTCCCCGGCAATTCACTAGCCGGTAGGAACCTCCCGAGTATACTCTGCTTCAACCACAAACGACCCTTCCCAAGTGGGTTCAAATTTTCCTCCTATCTTGCGGTGTGAAAGAATAGGTCTCTTGAGAACGAGAACTAAGTCACCAACTTTGAAGGTTCTTGGGCGGACCGATCCGTCATGGGCTTCGAACCATCTTAGCTTGGTATAGTTCTAAATTCCGCTCGCGCCGCAAGTCTTTTACCTTCCGGGCTTTCTAATTCCTATAGTCGTAATTTGGCATTCTCTTCCGTCGTGATCTTATTTGCAATCGCAATTCGAGTGAAGGAAGCCGAACCTCTAAAGGTAACATCGCCTCGGACCCATACACCGGAGCGTAAGGTGTAGCTTGAGTAGGAGTTCTGAAGGTTGTCCGGTAGGCCCATAAGGCTTCTAATAACTTCTCGTGCCAATTTCCATTATTATCGTCCAAGGTTTTCTTTAAGATTTGAACGAGAATTTTATTAAAAGCCTCAGCGAGGCCTTTGCTCTTGGGTAGTAAATTGTTGAATATCGCCAGTCGATTCCGTGTCTCCCGACAAAATTATTGATTTGTGTGCTTCGAATGCCGACCCATTATCCGAGATGATCTCGCGCGGCACTGCGAAACGTTAGACAACTTGGTTCTTGAAAACTCGTAGCACGTGGTGTGCTTTCACTTCCCGAGTGGAACCGCCTCGCCCACTTGGAAAAGTAATCCGTAGCCGCAAGAATGAAGCGATGTCCTTTTGAAGATGGTGGTTCTATCGGACCCACTATATCCGTGCCCCAACATTCAAATGGCCACGACACAATTGTCTGGATGTAGCACATTTGGAGGTTGGTGTAGAACCACTCCGTGCACTTGGCATCGATGACGCCTCTTGGCGATTTTCATGCGATCGGTCATCATCGAGGGCCGATAGTACTCCTAGTCTTTTAATTTTCATCTTCATCTTCGGACTGGATCGGTGAGCGCCACGGAGTCCCGAATGCACCTCTTTAACAATTTCACGGGCCTCAGACCCGCTTAGGCACCTTAGCCACATTTGATCAAAAGACCTTCTCTATAAAGTGTTGTTTATTAATGCATAGGACAAAGTTCTTTTCTTGATCTGATGGGCTAGCGACCTATCATCTGGTAGTTTTCCTGTTTCGTAGTAGTCTCATCAATGTGCCGTCGCCAATCTTCTCGTGTTTTCTATCACCGTTGCAATTGATCCTTTTTTTATTTGTGTATTATGTCTATGTCGAGTCGTGATAGGACTCGACGTCCGTGAACCGACACTTCCACTGATTCATCTTGCAAACAGGAAAATTCTTTTGCGAAGCGAGCTAACGCATCTGCTAAGGCATTTTCTTTTCTGGGAATTTTGTAGATCGTCACATTCGGAATTTGTTCCAACAACTGTATGACATACTGAAAGTATTGCTCGAGTCTTGGTTTAAAAATTCTGTACTGTCCGGCGATCTGTTGAATGATTAATTGTGAATCCCCGTAGATGTTGATGTCCGTTATCCCAATTTGAATAGTTAATTCCAATCCGTTATGAGGGCTTCGTATTCTGCTTCGTTGTTTGTACACGGTTCTGTTAAGTGGTAAGAGTATCTTAACATCCCCCGCTCTGGTGTTATAAAGATTAATCCAATCCCTGCCTTACCGGGCACTATCACTTGCGATTCTTCATCTTTGTGTGCTGAAGATGCTTCGTCGAAGTATAATTCCCAACGTCGATCATCAGGGTCTTCTAGGCTCATTATTTGTTCATCTGGCAAATCGTCATTGAGAGGAGATTCTGCTGCAAAGGGTGTGCTGCGAGGAAGTCTGCTAAGACTTGTCCCTTTACGGCACGAAGAGGCACGAAAGTTATATCGAATTGCAATAATATCATCGACCATCTGGCAAGTCTGCCGGAAAGTGTTGGACGAGTCATCAAGTATTGCAATGGATTAAAATTCGAGATCAAGTTGACCTTATGAGAAAGCATGTAGTGCCTGAGCTTTTGAGTGGCGAAGATCAGGGCCAAACAATGCTTTTCAATTACGGGATACCTTATTTCCGTCGGAAGTAAACGACGGCTTAAGTAGTAAAGAGCATTTTCTTTACCCTTATCATCGACACTGGCCAACAGGGCTCCGAGAGAGTCGTCTAAAGCCGCGGTATAAAGTATCGGCGTCTACCCGAGACCAGGGCGCTAAGACGGGAGGTGTCATTAAATATTGTTTAATGTCTTCGAAGGCCCTCCGGCATTTCTCTTCCCAAATAAATTTGGCGTCCTTTTTAACTAGTGCCGAGAAAGGCTGACACCTACCTGACAAGTTCGAGATAAAGCGTCGAAAATATGCCAACTTCCCTTGAAAAGATCGTAGTTGTTTTAAGGTTTTGGGAGGCGACATTTCTAAGATAGCTTTAATCTTTTCCAGGTCGATTTCAATTCCATGATGTCGGACAACGAATCCTAAGAATTTCCCGGAGGTGACGCCGAAGGATCATTTTAAGGGATTCATCTTAAGGTTAAATTGTCTTAATCGTTCGAAAACAATTCTCAAATCATACGAGTGGTTTTCCTTTACTTTGCTTTTAATGACCACATCGTCCACGTAAGCATTCGACTTGATTGTGGATGAGATCATCAAAAATTCTTGTCATCGCTCTCTCGGTATGTTGCTCCTCGCCTTCTTCGGTCCGAATGGCATCACCGTGTAGCAATATACTCCGATCGGCGTTCCGAATGCCGTAAGCTTTTCATCTTCCGAAGCCATTTTTATCCGGTTGTATCCTAAAGATCCATCCATGAATGAGAATATTTCATGTGTTGAAGCAATGTCGATCATTAATTCCGGGATCGGTAGAGGGAATTCATCTTTTGGACATGCCTCGTTTAAATCTCTCGAAGTCCGCACAAATTCCGATCCGACCATTCTTCTTCTCGACCGGCACCACATTGGCTAACCAAGTCGGGTATTGTTCTTCACGGACAAATTTAGCGTCTATTAGCTTTTTAACTTCAGTTATGACTTGTTGTTCGATTTCTAGACGCATTCTTCCGGGACCTTTCCCGACCGGAACGAGTAGGATCCACTCCTAGCTTATGGATCGCGACCTCCGGAGCTAATCCTGGCATTTCATCGTAGTTACAAGCAAAACAGTCTTTAAATTCCATTAATAACTTGATTATTTCTTCGGAGTCTTCTTTATTGAGTAAGGAGCTAACAAAAGTAGGTCTAGGCTCTTCGTTAGTACCTAGGTTAACTTTCGTTAACTCATCTATTGTAGATTTGATTTCTTCTTCGAATTCTGGTGGAGCATCTCCAATTTGTGAATCTTCAAATTCTTTTGTGGTTTCCATGCAGTTTTCATTAGATACGCAAGTGACAACCAGGTAAAATTCAGTATCGTCAACTGATCCTACTGTGTCGAATCCGAGACCATGCTTTGAATTAGGTGGACGACCGGAGTTATTCCATAATTTTTCAAAATGTTGTGATTGGCCTTTTGTCCATTGTCGAGGTAAGAAACCACGCTGAATTAAATTTTGAACACAGGGAGAGTACCACTCAAAAGGTAAATCCATTAATTCTGATGAAGTGACATCTTCAAATTGTACATTATTTTTTGAGTTTTGGAGGAAGAAGCACCACGGTAGAATTTGATTGGCTTTGCACCGCCGCTACGTACCTCTTTGACCACCATACCCTCGATCTTATTAGAATGGATCGGGGTCAGGGTCATAGTATGTCATAGTGGTTAATCTTCTCGTACATCGATTTGTATTCTTCGTTCTTCTCATCTTCGAGAGAGATCTTGAATTGCGGCTTCTTCCGACTTATTGTCGTCGCTTCTTGTTTGATTTCTTTTTCTTCTTCGTAACTATCTTCCCAATCAACATTGAGGGCTGGTTTTCTCTGTCCAATTGTCCTAACGTCTCTACCACGACCTCGTCCCCGGCCTCGACCTCGGATGCGAGTTGTGGAGAAACCTTCACCATCTCGCCGTAAGGGAGTGGTGAGTGACTATTGGACTAGAACTTCAGGTTCTTCATTGTCCCGAACTTTCTTTGCTTCATTTGTCATGGTATCTCTGGAGAAAATTGTTTTCTTCGGTGGTGCATAATAAGCTGCATCTTCATGGATTCCAATTTCATGTACGGAGAATGGTTGTAAGTCACCTTTGATGCACTCGTTCCCCTCAATCGTAGTATTTGATGCACTCGGTGTAGAGATGATGGTACCATCCTCGTTTTCATGTATCCATGGTCGGCCCAAGAGAGCGTTGAACGATGTTTCTGAATCAATTATGTGAAATTTTGCGGTTGTCTTTGCTAAGTCACCGGTCTTCATTAGTAGTGTTATCGATCCGATGGCTCTTTCTCCTTTCTGGTTGAATCCTCTTAATAACATTTTGTCGGCTTCAAGTTCACGAGCATCAATTTCCAAATATGCTAGTGTTCGAAGACTCATTATATTGATTGATGCTCCCGGATCCACCAATACTCTAGAGAGCGTAAACTTCCTAATTGTAACTGAAATGTACAACGGTCGGTTGTGGTCTGCTGTCCCAAGTAGTAGGTCATTATCCGTGAAGGTAACACTTCACTGTTCCTTTAACGAGCAAACCTCATCTAAGGAATCTCCTGCCATTTGAGCCAAGCAAATTTCTGGATCAAGTAAGGCCTTGATCAGAGCTTCTCTCATCTCCTTTGATAAGATGAGAGCGTCGTAGATGCTCAGTTTGGCTGGTAGTTTCCTAAGATGGGCTAGCACGTTGTAGTCCACTTTATTTTCATGTGTCTCGGCTTCTTCTCAAATGGGTATTTCTTCTGCCGGGGTTGGTTCTTCTTGAACAACCACCTGCTTTCCTTTGTCCTTTGGACCCATTCTCGGAGGTAGGACTCTTCCACTTCTTAAGTTAACTTCTGTAATTTCCTCTGAATCTAGTGTCGAGCTTCGTCGGTGTTTCTTCCCGAACCGGAATGACAGAGTTCTTCCGGATTAGCTTCGGAGTCTGAAGGCTCTAACTCTATTGTGACTGGAGTTCCTTGAAACTCACAAATGGATTCATTGCTTATTGAACTCTCGTAGCCTCCTTGGTGGATGTCTTCTTCGTCATCGTGATCGTCGAGATTGTGTATGATTCGAGAATTGTCATTTGTATCGAAATCGATGTCCGGATTGTCGCTAGTTACGTAATCGTCGAAACAAGTCAAAACGTAGCCAACGCCATCACCCTTATCGTTATAAGATCCCACCGAAGTGAGCGAGATAATCATACGGAGTCGTGGGTTCGAGGGATTTCTCCCCCGAATCGGAAACAACTATCCTAGGATAAGCGGCCCCTAGTCTAGCCTTAGGAGCCTCGGTCCTTTCTTCTTCGTTGATTTTCTTCTTCTCTTCAATCGTCTCCTGTCGAGGTGGTTCTTCTATCGCAAGTGACGAGTGTCGGCTTAGCGAGGTTTCGAACTTTGAATTGAAGCTCACACCGAAGCGGTTTGGATGCCGTCTAAAATCTTTTTCGAAGACCTCGTCCAAGCGGTAGTCCATCCAACGTCGGCTGTATAGGGATCTATCGGAATGATGGGATCAGTCGAGACAACATTGACGGAACCTCCTTTCTGAGGTTCCTTCAAGTATTCCTTCGGGATTGTTATATTCCCTTTCCGAAGGTTGTCGTTGAGCCAACTTTTGAAGGTAATGCAATCTTCTATCTTGTGTCCAAGCATCCGGTGATAAGGGCAAAAGTCGGGATCACCTTTCTTGTTGACTTCTTCTGGTCTCTTAGGCTCTGACAGCTGGAAATCTGGAGTCTTCATCAGACTACGGAACATTTTCGGCACTGCTTCATTCTTGAATGGATATTCCCTGCTCAGAAGCTCCCTTAATGTACGTTGCGGACGAGGCGGTTGTTCATGCTGTGGAGATGACTGATAGCTAGGTCGGGGTTGCTGGTAATTCTGTTGAGGTTGCGGTGGTCGTTCGGACGATATTTATATCGGTTGCTTGCCTTTGTTGACTGCTGCAACGATCCCGGATTTCTTTTCAAAAGTCTTCACAGGCTTTTGCTTGTCTGTCCTGTCGGCGAAACTTAATTGCTTCGCCTCCTCTCGCGAGCTTCCGACCTTGCTTAACAACTTCTCGAAAGTCTTAATGGTAAATCCTCGAGGAGAAGTGCTATCGGGCCATGAATGCTTTTAAGTAAGATGCCGATCGCATGCCGTTCTTGTAATTGTGGTTCACACTTCATACTTAGATTTCTCCATCGAAGTATGTAATCCACCAAAGTTTCGTTCGGCTTCGCTTCTCTACCACTAAATCACCTATAGTGATGTGGTGCCGAGCTCCGGCGAATCGCTCGATGAAAAGGTTTTCTAGTTCCGAGAACATCTTCACCGAACCATTCGGCAATTCTCGCGTACCAATCAAAGGCGATCCCTGACAGGCTGCTGACGAACTGTCGGAAGAGTAATGCATCGCTCCCGCCGGCATTGTAACAACTGGCATGAAAGTGTGCAACATGCTGTCAAGGGTTCCCGGTTCGATCAAAGGTCTTGAACAGAGGTGGTACGAAACCTTTTGGGTATTGGTCAGCGTCAAATTCTTCCGTGTAAGGTCTACCCGTCCGAATGGATGTCCCGCTCTTTGATTGTGCTAAGGCTTCTCGCACCTGCTGTTCCACCAAGCTTTTGATATCCTTTTGTGGAATCATACTTTGTGTTGTATCTTTCTTTAGCTGATCATCCTCGTTGACGGACGTAATCTCCTTTCCTCCGTCTACAATGTGAATGACCTCTGGGGGTGTCTCTCTTTGGGGTTGCACTTGACTTTGGAGAGTGGCTAGGGCTACAACCATCTCTTCCATTCTCTTCACCATTTGGGCGATCGTATCGTCTTTCTCTTGAAGCTGTCTTCTCATCACTTCGGCTCCTCTCTTCTCGCGGCCGCAGGAGCACCTCGTGAAGCCGACGAAGCTCGTGTTTCGACCATGTTGATTTCTCGCATACTCATCGTCCATGAATTCCGATGAATCAATCTCATCTCCGAATTCTCTTCTCTTTCTTTTGCTAGTCGTCGAATATCGGTCCTCAACTTTTTCATAGCGTTCTCTCAGCAGTCTTTTCGTGCGTCCTCGCAGCTTGTCGTGCGATAGCCGCCGGTTCCCTTCTCACGAGTTCCCTTTATCGCAAGTAGCACTTTCTTCGGATTCAAGTCTCCCGACGAGACTTTCCTTCTCGAGCCGTTGTTTCAATCTTAACCGTCCAGAGTAGGGACGCCATACCATCCTTCTAGCAGCGAGGTGTCTAGGACCGCATGGTCCGTCGCCCAAATGCTGGAAGGTGGTATCCTCCATAATCTGTAATCCTGAAACGACGACAGGCGGACTAGCCTTCATCCTTTTATTTGGCTTTTCCGTAACGATGGCGGGTTCTACTCGGGGCCCAAGACGGGATTTGACCTATCCTTCTTAGAATCTCCGATACGGGGCATTTCTCTTTCTTTGCTAGCTTCTCGATCACAGTCTGTAGTCGGGTAAATGGCGTGATCCTAGCCCTTTTCTTTCCGCTGTCGTCGTAGTATGCTGGTCGAGGTAATGTAGAAACAATCCTCGCGGACATTTTCCTCATCGACTGCGGCGGAAAGGGGATGGAATCTACTTCCTTCCAAAAAGGGTGTAACTTCGAGCAATGGTATGTATTCGGTAGGGGTGTGTACTCAGGGATTTCTGGGATCTCCTCTAGGAAAGCGACTTCAGCAGCTCTGGCCTTCCTGGCAATCTTCCTACTTCTGTTCCTTTTTTGGGTCCGTGTTAGTGATGGAATTCTTGAGCTGGACCCGATTTCAAAAACAGAGGGTCTCACAGAAAGTCCGTACCCTCCACGGTAGCAGGGTTCACCATAGTTCCGGATTTCCTTCCCCTTTAATCCGGCGAAGCCGGGTAGGTGCGAGAGACAACTAGACCGGTGGGGGTAGCAAGAACAGTCCTCCTGCAGACAGCAGTACTCCTCTCAGTCGGGATCTTTTGCAGGGGAAGAAACTCTTGGGTTGACCTAAGGTTGAACTCGAGCAACGGCTTCTCAGTTTCAGATACTTTGTTCGTCAGCGCGAAAAGGGAAACGTCGGTGATCTTGACATTTGTGTTCTCGAATCCTTGTCCAAACCGGATGATCCCATTGTCGGGCAGCTCGTCCTTGTAAACAGCGAAGTCGAGTCCATTGGTGAAGGAGAAAATCAGCTTTGGGGCCTCCATTTCTGCAGGGCGGATCATAATTGTCGGTCCCAAGTTATGCTTCTTCTCATCAGGACGAAAAGAAAGGAATTGAAAAGAGTCCGAACACATTCTTGTTCATGTATTTATAAGGAGTTATTTGTTAAAAGAGTCATTCATTAAAGGGTTTGTTTGTTTAGAACGAAATGTTCAAAGGTGTAGAGAAGGTAGGGAATCCGATTCAGAGTTGGAAAGGAAAAGAAAGTCTTATGCAAGACTTCTCGACTCGAAGGATCACTCCTAAACTAACACCTATTGGGGTCCACCCCACCTCGTAAATGAGGTAAAAGGATCTCGTAACCTCTCTATTTAGGGGTGTCTAAACAGATGGTTACTAAATCCGAGAGAATGTTGGCTATACTTGTTCAAGATAGAAATGAACATAGTATTCCAACGGAAAGAAGGGTAGTTTGATCCAAAAGGGACATGGATACACTACCGATTTTTGAAAGCAGAATTGTCTGATTAAAAATGGAGAGAGGAATTTTCCCCAGCGGAGTCGCCAGAAATCTGTCGGCATTATTTTTTTTTATTTTTTTTTAGGTTGTGTTGTATTTAGAAAAGGGGTCGCCTAACAGAAATTGTCGGCGAATTTTAAGATTTCAAATTTAGTTTAAATATATATAATTTGAAAAGTAGTATTTGATTTTGAAAATAATTTTAAATTTGAAAATTTTAAGATATGAAATCAAACTGATCTCACATCCCAAATAGTTTATATAAACGAGCACCGCACTATGAACCGTGTATCTATCCCTAAGGATAGACACACTCGCTTGATGGTGGGGCTCGATTAAATAAACTAAAAGATTTGTGACATCCGTTTGGTCCGCGAACCAATTTTATGTGCTCGACAAATTCCCTCGCTTAATATGAAAAACATTAAACGGGGTTTATATTACTCGGGTTCTTTAAAATTCCTTATAAGGGCAAGCCCCTATAGTTAATTACATCTTAAGTGACGGGAATCACCTAAGAAAACTCTCGATAATAATCAATAATTCTGCTCTCAAGAATTTCAAAGTTTAAGTTTTTAAGGGATCGAATTTTGGAATTTCAATAGGGAATGGATCAAATTTGGAAGATTTTGCTTTGGGAATTCAAGGGAAGAAAAGTAGAAGAAATTACAAATTCGAAGCGAACTTCGGTAATTTCCCGACTATCCTATTGTTTGGCTTGGATTTAGGAAAGTCCTAATGTTTATTTAATGTTTTGATCTTGCCATTTTTAGTTAATTAGGACTTATATCCATATGACATGATCATACAAATGGCCTGGAAGATGTGAGGGTTTATGTCATATCGGACGACTACCTCGGAATCCTAAGACCGGTTAGGGCTTAATTTTCAATGCAAATGCCTAACAAAAGGTTGAGGATTTATGTTGCACTTGGCAAACTACCTCGAAGTCCTATGGCTTTGTTGTTTAATTCTAGGAAAGTTTTGCTGATGTAGATTCAAGTTTTGTCGACGACGATGGTCGTCTCGCCCACCATGCTCCAAGCTCCTTGTGGTTGCAGAGGTTTAGTTTTAGAAGTCATAAATCAGGAGATGAGAGAAGTGTTTTGGTTTGAAGAAGTCTTAATTTCCAAGTGTTTTTGTGTTTTAATTAAAACAAATCTTAAAGTTGATTATAACGACACCGGTTAAGATCCCACGGTTCCATCCTTCCGGCATCGTTATTTTTATCGGATTCACTTAGTCCGGATGAATTTGCTAAACTCAACTTGAATGAGTTCCACACTTTCATTTAGACCGTGGGAAATCCCGTTAGCAACACGTAGGTTACATCATCCGAGGTATTCCCGATCATCCAACAAGACGTTTTAATTTAGTTGTAATTGTAGTTTTGTGTTCTGTTTGTGATTAAATTTTGAGTTGTTTTATATTTTGAAATGTTGTGGCGGTGACTTTTATCTTGTAATGATTTTTAATTTAGTTTTGGTTTCAGTTTTAGGGACTATCCTAAAGGTGTGGGTTTTCATGCAAGAGTTGTTTATCATGCAAGAAAAAGTAAGTGCGATGCAATTAAAGAAATTGCAATAATGTAAATTGCAATAAAATAAAAGCGTACCTGGAGGGTCTTCCCATCATCTCAAGCTGCACTTAAAACACAATTAGAATATTTAAACAAGTTCCTAGGTAAAGCTAAGGGAAGGGTTATGGTTTTCTACCAAATTCCTAATCCTATAGCTAGTCATTTCCTATAACGTCTAGGTCTTTGTGTTTTAGTTTGAGGACGATTTTCTTCATCAAAGAATAATTAAATTCAATTGTTCTTATGAACATCCTATCATATCAAGGAAGTGCTTAAGACAAATCTTAAACATCTTTTCAATATTTCTAGGATTGTTTTAAGTCCAAATGAATTTAATTATACAAATGAATTAATCGTCCGGGAATTCAAGTTTTGTTGTTATCTTGCTCAGTGAACTAGGATATTTGAATATCCTATAGGTGAAGGAACATTTCATTTAATGTTCTGTTTAGGAGTTATAATATTAAAAGCTTTCGAGGGCAAATTGGTGTTCAAATGATTTAATTTAAGTTAATGGGTTTAAATTTGGAATAGTGTTCAAGTTGTTTTATATTTAATTTCTTTATGTCTTAGGTAATGTTATTTAATTCAATTTCATTTAACTTTAATTTAATCTAATCTAATTTTAATTTTAATTTAATTTAATTTAATTTAATTTAGTTTGATTTGATGTTAAATTAATTTAGTTTAATTTGATTTAATTTCCTTTAATTTAATTTAATTTGATTTAATTTTAATTTAATTTAATTTAATCTAATTTAATTTAATTTAATTTGTTTTAATTTAATTTAATCTAATTTAATTTATTTAATTTAATTTAATTTAACTTAATTTATTTGATTTAATTTAATTTAATCTTTAATTTAATTTTATTTTTAATTTTAATTTAATTGAAAATTTAAAAAGAGTTTAATAATTTAACTTTTTAATTTAATTTAATGATTAGTCCTTTAACATTCTAGAATTTAAATTTGAATTATCATTTTTAATTAGGAATTAAATATTATTGAAATGATTAATTTAGGGATTTTTTAAATTAAAGAATAAATCTCTTCCTAATAATAATATCCCTATTTAATAATTCCAATTTTATTATTCTTCCAAATTTAATCAATTATTTAATTAAGGTTTATTTTAATTATCTTCAAATTGTTTAATAGGTTTCTACCCTTTAATTATTTAAATTTCAATCATCCAAATCAGATTAAGATCAAATATTTTATTTGTTAATTTTATTAAACCTAAAGTTTTAATTAAGGGTTAAAATTTTAATTATCATTTTGCCCTCCAAGCTTAATAATTTCATAACTCACTAAATTGAGCTTAAATGAACTTGAAATTTTTATGTGACTTCACTCATATGTCAATAAAGACATGAGAGGAGAAAATGTGATTTTTCTGTATTTAATTTATTTATATATTATTTTTGGTGGAAAATAAAAATTTCCAAGGAAAATTCAACAACATGACCAAGGGAAGGTTTCTGTCCCTAAGGAAATTATGGGACATTCCTAATGACCAGAGGACCACTTGGACCAATTTTGGTGATTTTTTGAATTATATTATTTTTATTATAATTATTTTAAGTTTTGGAGTATTAATTAATTTAAAAGATAAAATAAAGGTTGAAAAATGAATTTTATGTTTTTCAAAAATCTCTCGATATCAAGGAAATCGGAGAATCAATTTTGCAATTTTCTGATTTTTCTATGATTTATTATAATTATTTTAGTGAAAATGCCAAAAAAAATGTATTTTTTTAATTTTTAAATTATCTTAGGGCTTTAAAATTTAATATCTCATTAAATAGACCTAAGAAAAATATGGGGTTTGTTCTTAAGTGATTAAAATTCAAAATGTGACATTTTGGTGAATTTTATTATTTTTGTGAATTTTATTATTATTTTTAATTATTAAAATATTAAAATAATACCAAAAAATCAACTTTTTAGAAAATTGAAATTTTAATTTTCTTAAATGCCCCTGATATCAGAGAGGCTCTAAAACCAATTTGGTGAATTTTTGAAAAGTATTTTGAAAGATATGAATTTTTAAAGTTCAAATTGACTAAATGGCTTAATCAACTCATTTAGTAGGGCTAACCAAGTCCAATTGACTTCAAATTTTTATGGTGTGTTCCTCTGATCCTAAAGGTCAGTGGAGAATTGATTTCAATTCAATTTGATGTATGGTTAGCTCTAATTAATTAAGGAGCTATTTTGGGTGTTTAAGCCAATTAGGGCTATTTTAAATGAGTTAACTCAAAACCTATTTTTCCTAGGGTCCTCTGGTCATTAGAGACATCACCAAATTTTCCTAGAATTTATTTCACAACATGCTAATTATTGGAATTAAAATACTCAAAACAGTAACATGAACTTGAAAAATCATTAACTTCTCATAGGGATGGCCTCTGACTTTGGAAAATTCAGGGAATGTTCCCAAATTCAGAGGCTTCAAAAGCCCTATGGTCTCATGCCATGGTGAATTTCCTATATGCATGGAGAATTAAAATAGTGTAGACAGTAAATAAATTATTAAAAATAAAATACTTGATGAAATTAAATGATTTCTTTTCCACATTATTCTCCTCTGTTCACTGAGCAAGAGGGTATTTTTATTTTATTTTTATGATTTTCCTACACAAAGGTATGAATTTTCCAAGCTCAGGGAATTAAATAAATAGAAAAAATCCCTAATTTTCTATTTATCCGAGTCGGCGCCGCCTCATCCTCAGCATCTCCGAACGACCACGCGGCGCGCTCCCATTCGACGCCGCCGCTTGAGTCAGTAGCCTGGGTCCCGCCTGTATCGTTCCGTCTCCTCATCCGGAGCAATCCTGGCCGTCCGTTCCCGCGTGTATTGAATGAACGGTATCCGTTCATCGTCCCCAAGTGTCCTCACCCGAGAGCCGTCCATACTAAATCCCTAATATCTCACTCGATACTCAATGGATTTTCGTGTTTTTATGCTCTATGGATTCGTCTTGAAGAGACGAATACATCTATATGGTGATCATGCATTGAAATTAAAGCATTTGAAATGGAGAATCTCCAGAAGCTCGGGATGAAGAATTAGCTCATACCTTTGCTCAGAGACGTGTGAGTTCAATCTGAGGGTTGTGTCACCTTCGATTGGATCCCAGCAAGCTCCAGATGAAGTCTCCCTGGTCTGGTGAATTGCCTAGGTATGATTTCGACCACAGTCGATCACAAAGCTTGGAGGCTGGAGCAACTGGGTGGCCTGGAGATGGGGCTTTTGCTGGTGGACACCTTCTCTTGGTCTGGTGAAGGTGTAGGACCAATCAATTTAAGGATTGATCCACTGTGGAGAAGTGTCCTGGTTTTGGGTGGAATTTCAGTTGAGAAATTGAATTTTGTCGGTGGGGATTAGGGGCAAATTGACACCTGGGATCAACTGCTCTAAGGGTGGAGAAGGGTTTGGAACAATTTTGGCAGAGTTTCGGCAAGCTTTGTGCAACTCTCTTCTCATGGCCGTGAGGGTGTCGGGTTTAAATCGAGGTGGCTGGAAAGCCTCACAGGGATGGCCAAGGGTTGGGATCAGCTGCTCTGGTCATGGGAAGAACAGCCATGGTGGCCATTGGGCATGGGCCAGCTCAGCAAGGTGGAATTCCAAAATTTGGCTCCTCCCGAGGTCTCGGCCATGGTGTTTTTCGGCGACCCGGGCGGGCGGCCGACAGCATGGGTCACTCCTCGTGTCCAAGTGGGTCGTGGCCGGAGGTTTGTGCACTCAATCGGCCATGGACATGTGTAAAGGGTTTGAATCAAAAGGGTATGGGGAGAGGCTCATTTTGGGTCCAAATGGGTCAACCCACCATTTTGGGTTTGGTGCACCCTTCCATGGCCGATTTGGGCTGAGGGAGGATCAGTGAATCGGCTTGAAAAGGGTAGAGAAGTCACCATCCATGAATATTTTGATAAATTATGGATTAGGGTGAAGCATTAAAAGGGTTAAAACCTTTTTAAGGGGGCTTAAAAGAGGCTCCTCCTTTTGCCATTAATGGCTTGATCACATGTCAAACCTTCCATGGCTTCATGTGGCTTGTCCATGGCTTCGCATGGCTTGTCTTTGGCTTGGGGAAAAGCTTGGTCAATTTCATGAAAATGGATTTTAGAAATTTTTGGTAATTTGATGGGAATTTGTATGAAGCTTGATTTGGAATGGTTTAATGATGATTTTGAAACTTAGGGGTGATATCAATTAAAGGTATGATGGAAAGAAATTGCCATGTGGGCTTTAGGGCCAATTTTGGGCTTTTATATTTGGTGGAAATGGGCTTTTAAAATGGTTTAGGGAAGTGGGCTTTTGGATTTTAAAATGGATTTTAGGATGAAATTTTGGCAAAGGCTTGGGCCAAATAATTGTTGGGTTTAGCCCATAGATGTGTCATGAGTGACTTGGAGCAAATTGGGAGTGATTTGGGTTTGAATTGGGTTGAATTTGGGCTCCTTTGGTGAATGGGCCAATATAGGTCAAATTGGGCTACCTTGGGCCAATGTTGGGCTAGGGTTGAAATTGATGTAAAAGTAATGTTGGGAAATGTTTATGGGAGTGTTTCAAAGAGGTTTTGACTTTGGTTGGGTTTTGATTTTGGGGTTTGGGCTTATTTGAGTTAGGTTTGGGTTTAGGTTAAAATTGGGCTTTTTGGTTTTGGGTTGAATTTAAGTGGGGTTTGGGCTTAAATGTTGGGCAAATCATGTTAGTTTTTTGTTTTTGGGGATGCTAAGGAAGTTTTATAAAAGATTTCGGGTTAATTGGAGTTGAATTGGGTGAGTTTGGGTTATGTTTGGGTCATGGGTCCAAATTGGGCTTTAAGGCCAAAAGTGAAATTTGATCCAAATGTCAATCAAATTGGACTTTGATTTGGTCTATATTGGTGTTGGGAATGTTGAACTGAAGTTTAGAATTTAATTGGACCAGAATTTGGGTCAATTGGGTAGGTTTGGTTTGACATTGGGTTCACTTTGGGTTTAAAATGGATCAACTCAGGGGTTTTGATAAAAGTGGGGTATATTGACAAAATTGGCCCATGGTGTAGTTGAACAAAATGAAATTGGGAATATTTGGGATTTTCTGGAATTTTCTGGGAATTTGTTGAATTTTTGGATTTTTGGGTCAAGAGGGGTATTTTGGGTATTTGGAGGGTATTGGGAGGTATTTTTGGAATTTTTGATATTTTTGGGTATGGATGGCCAATTTGAGTGGAGAGAAATGTTTAGGAATGATTTTGGAGAATTTTAGGTGATTTGGAAATTTTTGAGAAATTTGGGTAGTTTCAAGGGTTTTGGGTAGGTTAGGCGGGTGTAGGGTCCCGGGGGTCAAAAATTGAAAATTTAGAAAATTGAAGATTGGGTGAATATAAGTGGAATGAAATCACTTTGGTTGAGCCATGAAGCCATATCAAGTTCACATGAGCCATGAAGGGACTCATTTGAGGTATCCACATTGTTGTTCCTAACCCTCTTAGCCAAGGGCTTAGGGGTTAAGGACCATCCATGTGAATCACCTACATGAGTCAGGAGGTCAACTTAGGTATGGGTGTGGTTCTAGGATGTGTGTGAAAGTGTAGTGTATAGGTGTAGTGTGTGTGTAAGTCAGCCCTTCACCAGACCAGGCCACCCAGGGCAGTCCTAAGGCCAAAGAGGCCTATAGGAACTCATCCTTTAAACTTTCACATTTGATTTCAACCCTCTAGGTGATTAGGGGTCTATAGTCAAGTTTGTAGAGTTTGCAGGGAGTTAAGAAGTGGTTTGAAATTCTAGGTGGTGGATCCCAATTCTAGTCCTCTAAGATAGTCAAAAGAAAAGCCTAAGGCTAGATCCTAAGTACTAAAAAGAAGAAGAGAAGACCTCATCAAAAATGAGGTCAACATGGTCATGCAATTGCTTTTCTCCTTTCCCGAGCAGCTGATCCCAGCCCTCAATTTCCCTTGGAAAGCCCTCTAGCCCTGGTTATTTTGAACCCACCTCCCTCACAAACAAAGGAGGTGCTGACATTAACCTTACCAAAACTCTGCCAAATTTGCTCCAAACTCTTCTCCTGACTTAGAGCAATTGATCCCCACTGAAATCAAGCCCTAAAACCTCCTCTGTGAGTTCAATTTCTGAGTTCAATCTCAAGCCCAAAACCAGGACATTTCACCACAGTGAGCAAAACCCAAAATTGATCAACTCTACACCTTCACCAGACCAAGAGAGGAAGTTCCCAGTGGAATCCCCCTCACCAGGCCACCCAATTGTGCTAGAGACCAAAGCTTAAAATCAAGTTTGGTGGAAATCATACCTAGGCATTTCACCACAGCTCCAAGCTTCATCCATAGCTTCCTTGGACTCCAACAAACGTGCCAAGCCCCTCTGATTGAAGCTTCACTTCTCAGAACCAAGGTATTGATCCCTTCCTTCCCGAGAGCTTCTTTCGATGCTCCATTTTGGTTGAATCCATTTCATAGCATCTTAGCCAGATAGATGTGTTTGTCTTGTTGAGACGAGTCCATAGAGTCCAAGATCATGAAATTTGGTGGAGAAATGAGGGAGATCTTAGGGTTTTAGTGTGGACAGTTCTCAAGTTAGAGCTCTCGGGGTCGATGAACGGATGTCGTCCATTCGTGCGTGTATCGAATGAACGGTCCAGATTACGTCGGACGAAGGCACGGTGCGGAACCGCAGGACGTGTGGCTGCTGAGTCAGATGGAGGCACCGAATCAAATTATGCTGCGTGGGCTTTTGATCCGGATGAGGATGACGCGGCGCTGACTGGGTTTAGTAGATAAATAGGATTTTTCTGAATTTATTAAATAGCCAGAACTTTGAAAAATCATATCTTTGCATATAAAAATCATAGAAATAAAATAAAAATACCATCTTGCTCAGTGAACAGAGAAAAATAATGTGGAAAAAGAATTAAGTTAATTTATTGAGTGTGTAATTTTTAATTATTTAAATACTCTCTGTGATACTCTAATTCTCCATTTGCATACATAATTCATTATGGCATGAGACCATAGGGCTTTTGTAGCCTCTGTCCTTGGGAATATTCTCTAAATTTTTCGAGGCCAAATGACATCTCTATGGCAAGTTATTTACTTTCTATGTTTATGTGCCTGTTTTGGGATTTTAATTATAGTAATTAGCATATTGTTTAGAAAATTCTAGAAAAATTAGGGGAGGTATCTTATAACCAGAGGACCGTAGGAAAAATATGGTTTGACTTAATTCCTTAAGAATAACCCTAATTAGCCTAAACCCTTGGAATTGAATTTTAATTAATTAAGAGTAACCACACATCAAAATCACTTGAAATCAATTCTCTATTATCATTTAGGATGCAGAGAAGCTCACATAAAAATTTCAAGATAATTGGAATTAATTTAACCTACTAAATGAATTAATTAAGTGAAATAACTATTTTAAAAATTAAAAAACTCATAAAACCTAAAATTCACTTAAAAATTTCACCAAACTTGTTTTGTGGGCTCTCTGGTGTCAGAGGAGTATACAAAAATTAAAATTGGATTTTTCTAAAAAATTTCATTTTTAACCTCATTTTCAATATTTTAATATTTAAAAAATTAAGAAAATCATAAAAATATTAAAAATCACAAAAATGTTATATTTTGTTCATTAATCACTTAGGAACCAACCAAATATTTTTCTTAAGTCTCTAGGTTAAGATATTGAATTTTAAAAGCTTAATGTAATTTTAAATGTTAAAAAATGAATTTTCAAACCTTCCAACCAAAATAATTCTAATAAATCAAAGAAAAATCAGAAAAAATATAAAATTTTTTTCTTTGACTTCCTTGAGTTCAGAGAGACTTAAGAAAAATATAAAACTCAATTTTCAACTTTAATTTTATTTTATAATTAATTAATACTCTAAAATTTAAAATAATTATAATAAATAAAATAAAATTCAACAAATCACCAAAATTGGTCTAAGTGGTCCTCTGGTCAGTAGGAACATGCCATAATTTTCCTAAGGACAGAAACCCTACCTTGGTCATGTTGTTGAATTTCCATTGAAAACCCTTACTTTCTACAAAAATAATTATATAAATTAAATTAAAAATGGAAAAATCACTTTTTCTCCTCTAATGTTTTAATTGACATGTGAGTGAGGTGACATAAAAATTTCATGTTCATTTGGGCTCAAATTAGTGAGTTATGAAATAAATAACCCTAAAGGGGCATAATGGTAATTAAGGAATGTTAACCATAACTAAAATTTAGGCTAAACCAAAGGGAGGGATAAAATATTTGATCTTAAATTCTTATTAGATGATTGAAACTAATGTAGTTAAGGGGTAGAAACCCATTAATCACCTTGAACATTTAAAGATGAAACTTTTATTAATTAAATCATATAAACCTTCGAAGTTAATTAAAAATGTGAATTATTAAGGTTAAGGGATTTTGAATATAGAAAGATTTTAATTCTTTAAATTGAATCCCTAATCAATAATTTGATCAAATATTGTTTAGAAAACAATTAATGGGACTCTAAAAATGATGATTGGAACTAATAATTTAAAAACAGAATGATTTTTGAAATTTTATAATTAAATTAAAAGATAATTGGATTAATTTGAAATTACTTGAAAATCAAATTGAAACAAACCCAAGATGTTAAAATTAACCTGAAATTGTTTAAGACTTAAATCAAATTAACTTTAAAACATTAAAGACACCTGAAAATCAAAACTTCTAAACCAAAACACTTCTCTCATCTCCTGATTTTCACCTTCTAAAACTAAATCTCTTCAATAACAACGAGCTTGGAGCTCAGTGGGCAGCACGACCATCTTCATCAGCAAAACTTGTATCTACTTCAGCAAAACCTTTCTTAGAACTAAATAACCAAGCCATAGGCTTTTAAGGTAGTTTGCCTAGTGCAACATAAATCCTCAACTTCTCTTTAGGCATTTGCATAATCATATTATGCAAATTAAGCCCTAACCAATCTTAGGATTCCGAGGAAGTCGTTTTGTACGACATAAAACCTCACATCTTCGAGGCTATTTTTGGATTATATCATACAAGTATAAGTTCTAATTAACTAAAATTAGAAGAATTGAAATATTAAATAAACTCTCAAATTGAAGCCAAACAATAGGATAGTCAGGAAGTCACTGAAGTTCACTTCGAGTCTGTGACATCCCCTACTTCTCTTCCTTTGGACTCTCAAAATAAACTGTTCCAAATTTGAGCTAATCCGTTTTGAAATTTCTAAAATCCAATTTGTTTGAAACCCTAAACATTGAAATTCTTGAGAGTAAAACCACTGATCATTATCGAGAGTTTTCTTAAATGATTCCCGTCATTTAAGATATAATTAACTATAGGGGCTTACCCTTATAAGGAACTTTAAGAACCCAGGTAATATAAACCCCGCTTAATGTCTTTATATTAAGCAGGGGAACTTGTCGGTAATATGAGCAAAACTCTTAGCAACTGACACATGGACTGAAAACCAAGGTCTCATAAAAGGCTTAGCTGTGACTCAAAGGAAGAGAATCAGGTCATGATAATATGAGCGAAACTCCTAGTATGGAGAGAGGCTGTAAACCCAGAAAAAGCGAAGCTCCAAGTATGGAGAGAGAGACCTCCCCCCAACGGAGTCGCCAATATTGTATCTGCCATTCTTTTCTCTTTTTTATTTTAAAGGAGTCGCCAGCTTGTCAATCGTCGTATACTTACCTTATTCGAATAAATATCCCTCCCGAATCAAAAAAATGATTCGAAGAGGAGAGGAACCAAATAGGAAGGGACATATGACAAAAATGACAAACAAGAGAAAAGAGAAACATGGAGAGTCTACGTATGATAAACCTCGCAAGGATAAGTCAAGCATGTCCACCCAAACAAGATCGGGCAGAGGCACCTTGAACCAATATCCGTTAAAGAAGTATCTACGTAGACTACCCATAACCAGAGTCGAGTGCATGTACACTTGCAGGGTCAAGAGCACTACTTAGAGGAACGTATTCCTACTGGTTAATTACATCTTGGGGGATACCCAAAAATACTCTCGATAAAAGGAGTTTCGCTTTATATTATCATAGACCTGGGATATAGGCAATCAAAAGAAGATTATTCCATGTGGGAAAGTCTCGGTGCTTCAAAGCACTCACTAAGCCATCGGGCAGAGAGTGAGTCTCTCACATCCCAAATGGGGTTGAAGCTCATCTGCATACGAAGCCCACAAAATAACCTAAATAATCTTGATGGGGGTATCCCAACACGTCAAAGCACGTCTGGGTCATAAGGGCAGAGGACAAATCGTCGTATCCCAAACGGGCGGTAGCTCATCGGTATCGGGCCGTCAAAATGATATCAACTAGGTCAAGGAGCGAAGTGGCTCAACAGGGGTAGTCAAAGGAAGGGAGGAGTAACCCTAAAGGGGTAGAGATAACAGAGTTGGGGTACCACAGACCCGTCATCCCAAGTAGTAGGACCCTAAGTCTACCCGGTCCTGAAGGTAGTCGACCCAACACATCCTGAGATCCCCGGTCAGCAATCCAAGAATCAGATTATCTGCGAAGACCTCGATAGCCCTAAGGTCAAAGGAAGGAAACTCTATCCTATGACTATAAGATGGAGCTCCAAGTGGTGGGTCTCACACCTGCCAAAGTGGCGAGGATGCAGCAGGAAAGAAGAGAAAGGGAGGTTCAGCTACAAAGCTGCAAACACTCCAAACAAAAGGGCTTATACCCCGTCTGGGTCGGGGAGCCTTCTAACACCCTAGGCGCACTAGACAACCACCTATAAAGGTATGCTAGGCCAGTGACATTGGAGAAGCACGGGGACTCCTCCTCAGGACTTGCAAATATGAATGTAGTTATTGTTGACCTCATTTTTGATGAGGTCTTCCTTTTCTTCTTTTTAGTGCTTAGGATCTAGCCTTAGGCTTTTCCTTTGACTATCTTAGAGGACTAGAATTGGGACCCGCCTTTTAGAAATTCAAACCACTTCTAAACTCCCTGCAAACTCCACAAACTTGACTATAGACCCCTAATCACCTAGAGGGTTGAAATCAAATATGGAAGTTTAAAGGATGAGTTCCTATAGGATTCTTTGGCCTTAGGACTGCCTTGGGTGGCCTGGTCTGGTGAAGGGGCTGAATTACACTACACTTACACACTACATTTCCACACACTTCCTAAAACCACACCCATACCCAACTTGACCTCCGACTCATGTAGGTGATTCACATGGATGGTCCTTAACCCCTAAGCCCTCGGCTAAGAGGGTTAGGAACAACATAGTGAATGCCTCAAATGAGTCCTTTCATGGCTCATATGGGCTTGAAATGGCTTCATGGCTCAACCAAAATGATTTCACCCCACTCAAATTCACCCAATCTTCAATTTCCCAAATTTTCAATTTTTGACCCCCGGGACCCTACACCTACTAAACCTACCCAAAACCCTTGAAATTACCCAAATTTTTGCAAAATCTCCAAATTACCTAAAATTTTCCAAAATCAATCCCAAACACCTCCACATCACTCAAATTGATCATCCATACCCAAAAATACCAAAAATTCCAAAAATACCCCCCAATACCCTCCAAATACCCAAAATACCCTTCTTGGCCTAAAAATCCAAAAATTCAGAAAATTCCCAGAAAATTCCAGAAAATCCCAAATATTCCCAATTTCATTTTATCCAACTACACCATGGGCCAATTTTGTCAATTTACCCTACTTTTGTCAAAACCCCCAAATTGACCCATTTTAGCCCTAAGTGAACCCAATGTCAAATCAAACCTACCCAATTGACCCCAATTTTGGTCCAATTCAATTCTAAACTTCAATTAAATATCCCAAATACCAATTTAGACCAAATCCAAGTCCAATTTGATTGACATTTGGATCCAATTTCACTTTGGGCCTTAAAGCCCAAATTTGGACCCATGACCCAAACTTAGCCCAAACTAACCCAATTCAACTCCAATTAACCCCAAATCTTTTCTAAACCTTCCTTAACATCCTCATAAACAAAACACTAACATGATTTGCCCAAGATTTTGACCCAAACCCCACTCAAATTCAACCCAAAATCAAAAAGCCCAATTTTGACCTAAACCCAAATCTAACCCAAATAGGCCCAAACCTCAAAATTAAGACCCAACCAAAGCCAAAACCTCTTTGAAACACTCCCATAAACATTTCTTAACATTTATTTTACATCAATTTCAACCCTAGCCCAACATTGGCCCAAGTTAGCCCAATTTGACCTACATTAGCCCATTTACCAAATAAACCCAAATTCAACCCAATTCAAACCCAAACCACCTTAAATCTATTTCAAATTATTCATGAAACATCCCTAAACCAAAACCAACAACTATTTGGCCCAAACCTCTACAAAAATTCCCATCCATGAACACATCCTTAAACTTAAAAGCCCACTTCCCTTAAACCTTCTTAAAAGCCCATTTCCTTCAAAATTCAAAAGCCCAAATCTACCCTAAAGCCCACATGACATCTCCATTTGTCATCCATTTAATTAAATCCATTACCTAAGTCCTAAAGTCACCATCAAATTATTCCAAATCAAGTTTCATACAAATTTCCATCAAAACATCCAAAATTCTTAAAACCCTTTTCATGAAACAAATCAACCTTTTCCCAAGCCAAATGAAGCCATGAACAAGCCATTCTCAAGCCACATGAAGCCATGAGGGCTTTGACTTGTCATTAGTCCATTTATGGCAAGAAGAGGGGGTTCTTTCTTAAACCTCCTTTAACCCTTTTTACCTTAATCATGTCACACACTAAACCATGTTTAGCCACCTCATCATGGATGGAGACTTCACCATTCCTTCTAGGCCGACCTAAATGATTCCCTCAGCTCAAAATCGAGCTTGGAAGGGTGCACCAAGCCCAAAATGGTGGGTTGACCCAAACCAAGCCAAAGTGAGCCTTCTCCCATTCCATTTAAATCAAACTCCTTTACACATGTCAAACCTCAATTGCCTACACTAAACCCCGACCCCGACCCACCCGACCAAGATGGTGACCATTGCTCGGCCGGCCGGCCACCGAGCCGCCGGAAAACACCATGGCCGAGAGCTCACATGTGAGCCAACATTGAAATTCTCACTTGCTGAGCCGCCCCATGCCTAGTGGTCACCATGGCTGATCTTCTCCTCACGAGAGCAGCCGATCCCAAGCCCTAACTCCTCCGAGAGGCCTTCCACCCTCTCCTATTTAAACTCCACCCCTCTCGGCCATGAGAGAGCCGAAACAAAAACCTTAAGGAAACTCTGCCAAAATCACTCCGCATCACTCTCTACACATAGAGCACCCGATCCCCACCGAATTCCAGCCCCAATTTCTTCTAGCGAGCCCAATTTTGAGCTCAAACTTTAGCCCAAAACCAGGACACTTCTCCACAAGGTGAGCCAATTCCCAAATTGATTGGCTCTACACCTTCACTCGTACCGAGGGAAGGTGTCCAAGCACCAAAAGCCCCATCTCCAGAGCCACCCGGGTTGCTCCGACCTCCAAGCTTTGTGATCGGGCTTGGTCGAAATCATATCCAGTACAATTCACCGAGACCGGGAGACTTCATCCGGAGCTTGCTAGGACCCAATCGAAGGTGCAACAACTCTCGGATTGAAGCCACACTTCTCCGAGCCAAGGTATGAGCTAACTCTTCATCCCGAGCTTCCGAAGATTCTTCATTTCGAATGCCTTAGTTTCAATGCATGTTAGCCAGTATAGATGTGTTCGTCTCTTCAAGACGAATCCATAGAGCATAAGAACATGAAAATCCATCGAGAATCGAGTGAGATCTTAGTGGATTTAGTGTGGACGGCTCTCGGGCGAGAACACTCGGGGACGATGAACGGATGCCGTCCATTCAATACACGCGCGGACGAACGGCTCAGATGGCGTCGGACCAGGAGACGGTACGAGAACCGCGGGGCCCGGGCTGCTGACTCAAGTGGCGGCGTCGAATGGGAGCGCGTCGCGTGGCCTTTCGGAGCTGCCGAGGATGCGCTGGCGCCGCGTGGATAAATAGAAAATTAGGGTATTTTTTTATTTATTTAATTCCCTAAACTTCAAAAATCCATATCTTTGTGTAGAAAAATCACAAAAATAAAATAAAAATACCCCCTTGCTCAGTGAACAGAGGAGAATAATGTGGAAAAGAAATCATTTAATTTAATTAAGTATTTTATTTTTTATGATTTATTTACTCTCTGCATACATTTAATTCTCCATGCATGTATACAATTCACCATGGCATGAGACCATAGGGCTTTTGAAGCCTCTGAACTTGGGAACATTCCCTGAATTTTCCAAGGTCGCAGGCCATCTCTGTGAAAAGTTATTTATTTTTCAAATGCATGTTGCTGTTTTGAGTATTTTAATTCCAAAAATTAGCATGTTGTGAAATAAATTCTAGAAATATTTGGTGATGTTCCTTATGACCAGAGAACCCTAGGAAAAATAGGACTTGAGTTAATTCACTCAGATTAACCCTAATTGGCTTAAACACCCAAAATAGGTCTTTAATTAATTAGAGTTAACCAGGTATCAAATTGACTTGAAATCAATTCTCCACTGACCTTTAGGATCAGAGGAATCCACCATAAAAATTTGAGGTCAATTGGACTTGGTTAGCCCTACTAATTGGGTTGATTAAGCCACTTAGCCATTTTAAACTTTAAAAATTCATAACTTTTAAAATACTTTTTAAAAATTCACCAAATTGGTTTTGGAGCCTCTCTGATATCAGGGGAACCTAAGAAAATTAAAATTTCAATTTTCTAAAAAAGTTGATTTTTAATAATATTTTAATATTTTTAATAATTAAAAAATAATAAAAATCACAAAAATAATAAAATTCACCAAAATGTCACATTTTGAATTTTAATCACTTAGGAACAAATCCCACATTTTTCCTAAGTCTATTTAGTGAGATATTAAATTTTAAAGCCCTAGGGTAATTTTAAAATTAAAAAAAATGTATTTTCTAGCATTTTCACTAAAATAATTATTATAAATCATAGAAAAATCAGAAAATTGCAAAATTTGATTCTCTGGTTTCCTTGATATCAGAGAGATTTTTGAAAAATATAAAATCCATTTTTCAACATTTATTTTATTTTTAAATTAATTAACACTCCAAAACTCAAAATAATTATAATAAAAATAATATAATTCAAAAAATCACCAAAATTGGTCCAAGTGCTTCTCTGGTCATTAGGAATGTCCCCTAATTTTCTTAAGGACAGAAACTTTCTTTTGGTCATGTTATCAAATTTTCCTTGAAAATCTCTATTTTCCACCAAAAATAATTATATAAATAAATTAAATACAGAAAAATCACATTTTCTCCTCTCATGTCTTTATTGACATATGAGTGAAGTCACATAAAAATTTCAGGTTCATTTGAATTCAATTTAATGAGTTATGAAATTATTAAGCTTAAAGGGTAAAATGGTAATTAATCTTTAATCCTTAATTAAAACTTTAGGTTTAATAAAAAGTCAACAAGTAAAATATTTGATCTTAATCTGATTTGGATGATTGAAATTTAAATAATTAAAGGGTAGAAACCCACTAAATAATTTTAAAATGATTAAACCTTAATTAAATAATAGATTAAATTTGGAAGAATAATAAAATCGGAGTTATTAAAATAAGGGATCTTTATTAGGAAGAGATTTATTCTTTAATTTAAAAATCCCTAAATTAATTATATCAACTAATACTCAATTTTTAATTAAAATGATAACTCAAATTTAAAATATTAAAAGACTTAATTAAATTATTAAACTCTTTTGAAATTTCAATTAAAATTAAAAATAAAGTAAATTAAAGATAAATTAAATTAAGATTAAATTAAATTTAATAATTAAATTAAATTAAATTAAACAATTAAATTAAATTAATTAAAATTAAATTAAATTAAAGATAAATTAAATTAAATTAAATTAAATAATTAAAATCAAATTAAATTAAATTAAACAATTAAATTAAATTAAATTAAATTAAATAATTAAATTAAATTAAATCAAATCAAATTAATTAAATACCAAATCAAATTAAATTGAACTATGTTAAATTAGATTAAAACTCAAATTAAATTAAATTAAACTAAATATAAAGCAACTTGAACACTATTCCAAATTTAAACCCTTTAACTTAAATCAAATCATTTGAATACTAATTTACCCTCGAAAACTTCGATTATTATAACTCCTAAGTGAAACATTAAATGGAGTGTTACTTCACTCATAGGATATTCAAATGTCCTAGTTCATCGAGCAAGTTAACAAGACTTGAAAACTTCGGACGATCGATTCATTTATATAATTAAATTCATTTGGACTTAAAATAATCCTAGAAATATTGAAAAGATGTTTAAGATCCTTCTTAAGCACTTCCTCAATATGATAGGATATTTATAAGAACAATTGAATTTGATTATTCTTTGATGAAGAAAATCGTCCTTAAACCAAAACCCAAAGAACCTAGACGTCATAGGAGATGACTAGCTATAGGATTAGGAATTTGGTAGAAAACCATAACCTTTCCCTTAGCTTTACCTAGGAACTTGCTTAAATATTCTAATTGTGTTTTAAGTGCAGCTTGGGATGACGGGAAGACCCTCCAGGTACGCTTTTATTTTATTGCAATTTACTTTCTTGCAATTTACTTTCTTGCAATTTACTTTATTACAAATGCATTTTACTTTTCTTGCATGATAAAACAACTCGTTGCATGAAAACCCACACCTTTAGGATAGACCCTAAAACTGAAACCAAAACTAAGTTAAAAGTCATTGCAAGATAAAATTCACCGCCACAACATTTCAAAATATAAAACAACTCAAAATTTAATCACAAACAAAACACAAAACTACAATTACAACTAAATTAAAACGTCCTGTTGGATGATCGGGAATACCTCGGATGATGTAACCTACGTGTTGCTAACGGGATTTCCCACGGTCTAAATGAAAGTGTGGAACTCATTCGATTGAGTTTAGCAAATTCATCCGGACTAAGTGAATCCGATAAAAATAATGATGCCGGAAGGATGGAACCGTGGGATCTTAACCGGTGTCGTTATAATCAACTTTAAGATTTGTTTTAAATAAAACATAAAAAACACACTGGAAATTAAGATTTTCTCTAAACCAAAACACTTTTCTCAACTCCCGATTTATGATTTCTAAAATTAAACCTCTGCAACAACAAGGAGCTCGGAGCATGGTGGGCGAAGACGACCATCGTCATCGACAAAACCTGAGTCTACTTCAGCAAAATTTTCCTAGAATTAAAACAACCAAGCCATAGGACTTCGAGGTAGCTTGCCTAGTGCAACATAAATCCTCAACTCTTCGTTAGGCATTTGCATTACAAATTAAGCCCTAACCGGTCTTAGGATTCCGAGGTAGTCGTCCGATACGACAATAAACCTTCACATCTTCTAGGCTATTTGTTTGATTTTATAATACAAATATAAGCCCTAATTAATTGAAATTGGCAAGATTGAAATATCAAATAAACATTAGGACTTTCCTAAATTCAAGCCAAACGATAGGATAGTCGGGAAATTATCGAAGTTCACTTCGAATCAGTGATTTCTCCTACCTTTCTTCCTTTGGATTCACAAAACAAAATTTTCCAAAAATTTGATCCATTCCCTATTGAAACTCCAAAATTCAATCTTTGAAAACCTTAAACTTTGAAATTCTTGAGAGCAGAATCATTGATTATTATCGAGAGTTTTCTTAGGTGATTCCCGTCACTTAAGATGTAATTAACTATAGGGGCTTGCCCTTATAGGGAATTTTAAAGAACCTGAGTAATATAAACCCCGTTTAATGTTTTCATATTAAGCGGTGGAAACTTATCGGCTTATAAAATTGGTTCGCGGACCAAACGGATGTCACTAATCTTCTAGTTTATTTAATCAAGCCCCACCATCAAGCGGTGTGTCTATCCTTAGGGATAGATACACGGTTTGTGGTGCGGTGCTCGTTTATATAAACTATTTGGGATGTGAGGTCGGTTTAATTTCATATCTTAAAACCTTCAAATTTAAAATTATTTTCAAAATCAAATACTACTTTTCAAATTATTTATTTTAATTAAATTAAAAATTCGCCGACAGATTTATGTTAGGCGACCCCTCTTCAAAATAAAACACGACCTAAAAATATGCCGACAGGATTTCGGCGACTCACGTGGGAATATTCCTCTCTCCATTATAATCAAATAATTCGCTTTCAAAAATCGGTAGTGTATCCATGTCCCTAATGGATCGAACTACCCTTCTTTCCGTTGGAATACTATGTTCATTTCTATCTTGAACAAGTATAGCCAACATTCTCTCGGATTTAGGAGCCACTGTTTAAACACCCCTAAACAGAGAGGTTCCGAGATCCTTTTACCTCATTTCTGAGGTGGGGTGGACCCCAATAGGTGTTAGTTTAGGAGTGATCCTTCGAGTCGGGAAGTCTTGCTTAAGACTTTCTTTTCCTTTCCGAATCGGATTCCTTACCTTCTCTACACCTTTGAACATTCCGTTCTAAATAAACAAACCCTCTAATAAGTGATTCTTTTAACAAATGATTCTTTTTTATAAATACATGAACAAAGAATGAGTTCGGACTCTTTTCAATTCCTTTCTTTTCGTCCTAAAGAAAAGAAGCATAACTTGGGACTGACAACCGGAATCTACCCCTGCGAAATGGAAGCCCCGAAGCTGATTTTCTCCTTCACCAACGGACTCGGACTTCGCCGTCTATAAGGATGAGCCGCCCGACAATGGGGTCATCCGATTCGGACGTGGATTTGAAAACACGAACGTCAAAGTCACCGACGTCTCCCTCTTTGCACCGACGAACAAGGTATCCGAAGCCGAGGAACCACCGCTCGAGTTCAACCTTAGGTCGATCCAAGAGTTTCCTCCCCGCAAAGGGTCCCGACTAGGAGGAGTACTGCCTGTCCGCAGGAGGACCGTTCTCACTACCCCCACCGGTCTAGTTGTTTCTGCACCTACCCCGACTTCGCCAAATCAAAGGGGAAAGGAATCCGGAACTATGATAAACCCGTTACCGTGGAGGGTACGGATCTTCTCGTAAGACCTTCCGTCTTCGAAATCGGGTCCGAGTTCGAAGATTCCGTCGCCGACAAAGACCCAAAGAAGAAATAGAAATAGAAGGATCGCCGGGGAAGCCGGAAGCTGCCGAGATTGCCTTCCTGGAGGAAATTCCGGAGTTACCGGAATATACACCGCTACCGGAATATACACCATCGCTCGACTACATACCACTTTTGGGAGGAAGCGGGGTTCCATCCCCTCTCCGCCGCGAGGATGAAGAGAATGTTCGAAAGATTGTTGCCACATTACCACGGCCCGCATACTACAACGATAGCCGCAAGAAAAGAATCGAACTACGCCGTTTCGCTCGACCGCAAACTTTGGTAGAAAAGCTAGCGAAGAAGGAAAATTGCCCCGTGTCGAAATTCTACGAAGGATAGGGCGGGTGCTCGGTCAAATCCCGTCTTGGGCCCCGAGTAGAACCCGCCGTCATGATAGAAAAGCCAAGCAAGAGAATGAAGGCTAGCCCGCCCGTCGTAGTATCGTGGTTACAGATTAGGGAGGATACCACCTTCCAGACATTTGGCCGATAGACCATCTCGGTCATAGACCTTCTCGTCGCTAGAAGGATGGTGTGGCGTCCCACTACGGGGCGATCGAGATCGAAACGAGCAGCCCGAGAAAGAAAGTCTCGCCAGGAGGCCGGAATCGAAGAAAGTGCTACCGCGATGAAGGGGACTCGTGAAAAAGGACCCGCAACCATCGCATGACAACCACAAAGATACACGAAAGCTCCGCTAGAAGATGCCATGGAAAAGTCGAGAACCGACATCCGACGGTTGGCAAAAGAAAGAGAAGAAAAGTTCGGAGATGAGATCGACTCATCGGAATTCATGGACAACGAATATGCGAAATCAACATGGTTGAGACACGAGCTTCATCATCTTCTCAAGGTGCTCCCGCGACCGCAGAAGAGAGGAGCCGGAACCGATGAAGAGACAGCTTCGAGAAAAGGACGACACGATCGCTCAAATGGCGAAGAGGATGGAAGAGATGGCCGTAGCTCTAGCCACTCTCCAAAGTCAAGTACAACCACATAGAGAGACACCCCGAAGTCATTCACATCGTAGACGGAGGAAAGGAGATTACATCCGTCAATGGGGATGACCAGCTGAAAAAGGATACAACACAAAGTATGATCCCTGAAAAGGATATCAAGAACTTGGTAGAACAGCAGGTGCGAGAAGCCCTAGCACAATCGAAGAACGGGACATCTATTCGGACGGGTAGACCTTACCCGGAAGAATTCGACGCCGTCCAATACCCAAAGGGCTTCGTACCACCTCTCGTTTAAGACCTTCGACGGAACCGGGAACCCCCGACAAGCATGTTGCACACTTTCGTGCCGCGTTGTTGCAATGCCGGCGGGAGCGATGCGCTACTCTTCCGACAGTTCGTTAGCGATCCGTCGAGAATCGCCTTCGACCGGTATGCGGAATTACCCAACGGATCCGTAAAGACATTCTCGGAGCTAGAGAGCCTCTTCATTAAGCGATTTGCCGGAGCTCGGCACCACATCACTATAGGTGATTTAGTGGTAGAGAAACAAAGGCCGAATGAAACTCTAGTGGATTACATACTTCGATGGAGAAATTTAAGTATGAAGTGTGAACCACAACCGCAAGAACAACATGCGATCAGCATCTTGCTTAAAAGCATTCACGGCCCGATAAGCACTTCTCCTCAAGGGATTCACTATTAAGACTTTTGAGAAGTTGTTAAGCAAGGCCGGAAGCTTGCAAGAAGAGGCGAAGCAATTAAGTTTTGCCGACAAGACGGACAAGCGAAGCCGGTGAAGACTTTCGAAAAGAAATGCGGGGTCGTTGCAGCGAGTTGACAAAGGCAAACAACCGATGCAAATACCACCGTAACGGCCGCAAGGAACCACAACAAAATTACCAAGCAACCCCGGTCCAACTATCGATCGTCTCCGCGAGTATGAACAACCGTCTCGTCCGCAACGTACATTGAGGGAGCTTCGAGCAGAGAATATCCGTTCAAAAATGAAGCAAGTACTAAAGATGTTCCGTAGCTTAATGAAAACTCCAGATTTCCAGCTGCCGAGCCCAAAAGACCGGAGGAAGTCAACAAGAAAGGTGATCCCAACTTTTGCCCCTACCATCGGATGCTTGGGCACAAGATAGAAGACCGCATTACCTTCAAAAGTTGGCTCAACGACAACCTTCGGAAAGGAAATATAACAATCCCGAAGGAGTACATGAAGGAACCCCGTAAAGGAGGTTCCGTCAATGTTATCTCAACCGATCCCGTCATCCCGATAGATCCCTATGCAACCGACGATGGATGGACTACCGCCTGGACGAGATCTTCGAAGAAGATTTTAGATAACATCCGAACCGCTTCGGTGCGAGCTTCAATTCAGAGTTCGAGACCTGTTAAGCCGGTACTATCACTTGCGATAGAAGAACCACCTCGACCGAAGACAATCAAAGAGAAGAAGAAAATTGACGAAGAAGAGGGGACTGAGACTCCTAAGGCTAGACTAGGGGCTGCTTATCCTAGGATAGTTATTTCCGATTCGGGGAGAAATCCCTCGAACCTCCGATTTTGTATGATTATCTCGCTCACTTCGGTGACATCATATAATGATAAGGGTGATGGCGTTGGCTACGTTTTGATCGTTTCTAACGATTACGTAACTAGCGACAATCCGGGCGTCGATTTCGATACCAACAACAATTCTCAAATCATACAAGATCTCGACGATCAAAATGACGAAGAAGACATCCATCAAGGAGGCTACGAGAGCTCAACAAGCAACGAATCTATCTGTGAGTTTCGAGGAGCTCCAGTTACAATAGAGTTAGAGCCTTCAGATTTGGAAGATAATCCGGAAGAGCCGATCATTCCGATTCAGGAGGAGACACCGACAAACTCAATACTAGATTCGAAGAAATTACGAAGTCAACTTAAGAAGTGGAAAAGTTCTACCTCCGAGAATGGGTCCAAAAGACAAAGGAAAGCGGTGGTTGTTCAAGAAGAACCAACCCCGGCAGAAGACATACCCATTCGAGAAGAAGCCGAGACACAGGAGAACAAAGTGGACTACAACGTGCTAGCCCATCTTAGGAAACTACCGGCCAAACCGAGCATCTACGATGCTCTCATCTTATCAAAGGAGATGAGAGAAGCTCGATCAAGGCCTTACTTGATCCGGAAATTTGCTTAGCTCAAATGGCCGGAGATTCCTTAGATGAGGTTTGCTCGTTAAAGGAACGACGAGGTGTCACCTTCACAAACAATGACCTACTACTTGGGACGAGCAGATCACAACCGACCGTTGTACATTTCAGCTTACAATCGGGAAGTTTACGCTCTCCGAAGTATTGGTGGATCCAGGAGCATCAATCAATATAATGAGTCTTCGAACACTAAGCATACTTGGAAATTGATGCTCGCGAGCTCGAGGCCGACAAAATGTTATTAAGAGGATTCAACCGTGAAAGGAGAAAGAGCCCTCGGGTCAATAACGCTACCGATGAAGACCGGTGATTTAGCAAAGACAACCGCAAAATTTCATATAATCGATTCGAAACGTCGTTCAACGCTCTACTCGGGCCGACCATGGATACATGAAAACGGGATGGTACCATCATCTCCGCATCGGTGCATCAAATATTACGATGGAGGGGAACAGGTGCATCAAAGGAGACTTACAACCATTCTCCGTACATGAAATTGGAATCCATGAAGATGCAGCTTATTATGCACCGCCAAAGAAAACAATCTTCTCCGGAGATACCGTAACAAATAAAGCAAAGAAAGTTCAGGACAACGAAGAACCTCGAAGTTCTAGTCCAACGCTCACTCACCACTCCCTTCCGGCGAGATGGTGAAGGTTTCTCCACAACTCGCATCCGAGGTCGAGGCCGGGGACGAGGCCGTGGTAGAGACACTAGGACAATCGGATAGAAGAAACCAGCCATCAATGTTGATTGGGAAGATAGTTCTGAAGAGGAAAAAGAAATCAAGCAAGAAGCAGCAACAATAAGTCGAAAGAAGCCGCAATACAAGATCTCCCTCGAAGATGAAAAGAACGAAGAATACAAATCAATGTACGAGAAGATTAACCACTACATACATACTATGACCCTAACTCCGATCCATTCTAATAAGATCGAGGGTATGGAGGTCAAAGAGGTACGTAGTGACGGTGCAAAGCCGATCAAATTCTACCGTGGTGCTTCTTCCTCCAAAGCTGAAAATAATGTACAATTCGAAGATGTCACTTCATTAGAATTAATGGAATTACCTTTTGAGTGGTACTCTCCCCGTGTTCAAAATTTAATTCAACGTGGTTTCTTACCTCGACAATGGACAAAATGCCAATCACAACATTTTGAAAAGTTATGGAATAACTCCGGTCGTCCTCCCAATTCAAAGTATGGACTCGGATTCGGCACGAGTAGGGTCGGCTGACGATACTGAATTTTGCTTGGTTGTCACTTGCAAATCCAATGAAAACCGCATGGAAACTACGGACGAACTCGAAGATTTACAAATTGGAGACGCTCCACCGAATTCGAAGAAGAAATCAAATCTACAATAGTATGAGTTAACGGAAGTTAACTTGGGTACTAGCGAAGAGCCTAGACCTACCTTTGTTAGCTCCTTACTCAATAAAGAAGACTCCGAAGAAATAATCAAATTGTTAATGGAATTTAAGGACTCGTTTTGCTTGGAACTACGATGAAATGCCGGGATTAGCCCCGGAGGTTGCGTACCATAAGTTAGGAGTGGATCCTACTTCGTTCCGATCGGACAAGGTCCCGGAAGAATGCGTCCGGAAATCGAACAACAAGTCATAGCCGAAGTTAAAAAGCTAATAGACGCTAAATTTGTCCGTGAAGAACAATACCCGACTTGGCTAGCCAACGTAGTGCCGATCGAAAGAAGAATGGTCGGATCGAATTTGTGTGGACTTCGGAGATTTAAACAAGGCATGTCCAAAAGATGAATTCCTCTACCGATTCCAGAACCGATGATCGATATTGCTTCGACACATGAAATATTCTCATTCATGGATGGATCTTCGGGATACAACCGGATAAAAATGGCTCCGTAAGATGAAAAGCTTACGAGCATTCGTAACGCCGATCGGAGTATTTTGCTACACGGTGATGCCATTCGGATCGAAGAACGCAGGAGCAACCTACCAAAGAGCAATGACAAGAATTTTTGATGATCTCATCCACAATCAAGTCGAGTGCTACGTGGACGATGTCGTCATCAAAAGCAAAGTAAAGGAAAACCACTCGTATGATTTGAGAATTGTTTTCGAACGATTAAGACAATTTAACCTTAAGATGAATCCCTTAAAATGCGCCTTCGGCGTCACCTCCGGAAATTCTTAGGATTCGTTGTCCGACATCGTGGAATTGAAATCGATCCGGAGAAGATTAAAGCTATCTTAGAAATGCCGCCTCCCAAAACCTTAAAACAACTACGATCTTTTCAAGGGAAGCCGGCATATCTTCGACGCTTTATCTCAAACCCGTCGGTAGGTGTCAGCCTTTCTCGGCACTAGTTAAAAAGGACGCCAAATTTATTCGGGAAGAGAAATGCCAGAAGGCCTTCGAAGACATTAAACAATATTTAATGACACCTCCCGTCTTAGCAGCCCCGAGCCTCGGTGTAGACCGTCGATACTTTACACCGCGGCTCTGGACGACTCCTCGGAGCCCCGTTAGCCTGAGTCAATGATGAGGGTAAAGAAAATGCTCTTTACTACTTAAGCCGTCGTTTACTTCCGACGGAAGTAAGGTATCCCGCAATTGAAAAGCATTGTTTGGCCCCGATCTTCGCCGCTCAAAAGCTCGTGCACTACATGCTTTCTCATAAGGTCAACTTGATTTCGAAGTTTAATCCATTGCAATACTTGATGACTCGTCCAACACTTTCCGGCGGACTTGCCGGATGGTCAATGATATTATTGCAATTCGATATAACTTTCGTGCCTCCGCGTGCCGTAAAGGGACAAGTCTTAGCAGACTTCCTCGCGAAGACACCCTTTGCCGGCCGAATCTCCTCTCAATGACGATCCGCCGGATGAACAAATAATGAGCCTAGAAGACCCCGATGATCGACGTTGGGAATTGTATTTCGACGGAGCATCTTCGAGCACACAAAGACGAAGAATCGCAAGTGATAGTGCCCGTAAGGCAGGAATCGGGCTAATCTTTATAACACCGGAGCGGGGGATGTTAAGATACTCCTACCACTTGACGGAACCGTGTACAAACAACGAAGCGAAATACGAAGCCCTCATAACGGGATTGGAATTAACCATTCAAATGGGGATAACGGACATCAACATCTACGGGGATTCACGGTTAATCATTCAACAGATCGCCGGACAATACAGAATTTTTAAACCAAGACTCGAACAATACTTCCAAGATGCCATACACAATTGTTAGAACAGATTCCAAATGTGACAATCTACAAAATTCCTAGAAAAGAGAATGCTTTAGCAGATGCTTTAGCCCGTCTCGCAAAAGAATTTGCCTGTTTGCAAGATGAATCGATGGAAGTGTCGGTTCACGGACGTCGGGTCCTATCACGACTTGACATAGACATGATACACAAATCGAAAAAGAAAAAGAATCAGCTGCAGAGAGTGACGTAGAAAACACGGAAGATTGGCGACGACCATTGATGGACTACCCGCAAACGGAAAGCTACCGGACGATAGGTCGCGGTCCATCGGATCAAGAAAAGAACTCGTCTTACGCATTAATAAACAACACATTATACGTAAGGTCTTTTGATCAAATGTGGCTAAGGTGCCTAAGCGGGTCCGAGGCCCGTGAAATTGTTAAAGAGGTGCATTCAGGACTCGTGGCGCTCACCGGTCGGGTCCAAAGATGAAAATGAAAATTAAAAGACTAGGGTACTACCGGCCCTCGATGATGACCGACCGCATGAAAATCGCCAAGAGCCGTCACCAATGCCAAGTGCACGGAGTGGTTCTACACCAACCTCCAAATGTGCTACACCCGACAATTGCGTCGTGGCCATTTGAATGTTGGGGCACGGATATAGTGGGTCCGATAGAACCACCATCTTCAAAAGGACATCGTTTCATTCTTGCAGCTACGGATTACTTTTCCAAGTGGGCGAGCGGTTCCACTTAGAGAAGTGAAAGCACACCACGTGCTGCGCTTTTCAAGAACCAAGTTGTCTACCGTTTCGGAGTGCCGCGCAGATCATCTCGGATAATGGGTCAGCATTCGAAGCACACAAATCAACAATTTTGTCGGGAGACACGGAATCGACCGGCGATACTCAACAATTTACTACCCAAGAGCAAACGGCCTCGCCGAGGCTTTTAATAAAACTCTCGTTCAAATCTTAAAGAAAACCCCGGACGATAATAAGAGAAATTGGCACGAGAAATTGTTAGAAGCCTTATGGGCCTACCGGACAACCTTCGAACTCCTACTCAAGCTACACCTTACGCTCGGTGTATGGGTCCGAGCGCAGTGTTACCTTTAGAGGTTCAGCTTCCTTCACTCGAATTGCAGCTTGCAAACAAGATCACGACGAAGAAAACGCCGTACTACGACTCGAAGAATTAGAAAGCTTGGAAGGGAAAAGACTTGCGGCGCAACGGAATTTAGAACTATACCAAGCTAAGATGGTTCAAGCCCATGACAAACCGGGTCCGCCCAAGAACCTTCAAAGTTGGTGATTTAGTTCTCGTTCTCAAGAGACCTATTCTTGCACACCGCAAGATAGGAGGAAAATTTGAACCTACTTGGGAAGGACCGTTTGTGGTTGAAGCAGTGATACTCGTGGAGGTTCCTACCGGCTAGTGAATCGCCGGGGAGAGCGACATATGCTTCCAATCAACGGACGATACTTGAAAAAATATTACGCTACCCGATGTTTCGAAGGAATGAATTCTTCATCCCTAAGAAACACGGGTGAAGTAATTACTTGTGATCGGGTCCGAACCCAAAAATAATAAAATGTGCTAAGATAAATAAAATCATGATAATTAAGTTTTCCTTATTTCCTTTTTCAAATCAAGATCTCTTCCCTCATCTTATCCTACTTCATTCTCGTTAAATTTCAAAATATAAGAATAATAAAAAATGTATCTTTAATAAACATTTTCTTAATGTTCTTGTTCTTAAGTACGACCCCCGATCCTTTTCCTTGTCTTTTCGCAGGAAATGTCGAACGGGCGGTTGGTTTTGAACTTTAAGAATGGCGTAAGCCTCGCACTCGATGAAAAGAGGGTGAAAGATGGAGCGATAATCGAGATTGACTCGGATTTCGCACCGGCAGGCCTACGAGTACGAGGAAAGTGACCGGGTCCCGAGCTAACCGAGAAGAACTGCCCGGACGGACAGATGATGAAAGTGGGTGGCCCAAGCCACCAATCCAACAACAAGAAGAGAAAAGCAAACACCGAAGAAGACAAGAAAATGAAGTCCGTAGTCACTACAAGCGGAGGGCGGGCTTGTCGGCGCCGCGCCCGCAGAGATTCAAGAAGTTCGGAGGGCTACTCTCACGACCACGCAACGAAGAAATAAGAATCGCCGCATCCGTAAAATGTTAACAAAACTAGTCGCGGACCGGCGCGACGAGACACTGCTAATGCCAAGCACATACACTTCAAGGACACCGGTTCACCGAGAACTCGAAGAAAGGAGGCCAGCTCCTAGAATAACAGAAAGAACCGTGGAAATCTCCGGAAGATCGAAGAAAGAAGGCTACCACGCCACCGGATAGAACCACCAAGCGGTGCATGACCTTGTTGCGAAGCAACCCTGGGGATGTCCCGACGGACATCATCCCCGAGGAGCCGAGGTATGCGGGGAACGTGAAGGGATTGAACCATATATCCCACAATATGTCACAAGGCCTCGCCATCCGCAGATCATTCCGGAATACGAGCCGGAGAGGATGCGAATGTTGAAAAGAAAACTTTCGAATACTTCGAGAGAGTTAAAGGAAGAAGAATCAACATACTAGAAGGCCTCGAGCTACACACCGACGTATTCTCGGAGTATGAACAACAAGCAAATCGTGGACTCGTATCCGGGATCCGAAAAGAATGGGCCGAGCGGGCCGCCCGAGGAAAACACATACTCGGAACCCCGGAGATGGATGCCGGGGAAAGGAAGAATCACAATACAATGCGGATGCTGCTACAACTTTGTCGAAGACAGAAAAGGAAACCCACCGGAATACTTCGTCATGGGCAAGTAGATCCGATGCCATTAGTTATCAAGAGAATGGTAAAAAGATTGATAACATGGAGGGTACCGCGACGGATTGCATACCCAATAGCTCGCATTATCAACATCTACAAACGAGGTGATCGCATACCCCCACATATTGATCACCACGACTTCGTCGGACCTTCTCGCACGGTCTCTTTCTTGAATGAGTGTAACATCATGTTCGGATCCGACCTCCGGATAGCAGTGCCCGGGTGAGTTCCGAGGGCCGATAAAGATACCTTTACCGGTGGGTTCCGTCATGATACCGCAAGGTAACGGAGCGGATATCGCAAAGCATTGCATACCAGGAGTGCCGATGGAGCGAATCTCGCTTACTTTCGGTGAGGATGGACGACAAGAAAATACCTTACCATTTCCAACCGGATCCGAGCTAGAGAACCTCCGGCCTTACGAGCCGTGAGTTACATGGGAAATATCACACCTCCAACGTACATCCAAGTCAGGCATCCTTGCCAAGGATGGCTTGGAAGGTGATGTTATCGACCATGTACCTCACTATTCGGACATGGATTTTTGACGGATGATTATTTTGATGGATCAACAAAGATCATACACGATCCGTTTTGAGTCTACATGGATTGTATGAAATATATTCCGCATCGAGTTGTACGACGTATTTTCAACATGATTGGAATGAAAGTGACCATGTCACGTTTTTGGCCTTCACCTCTTTTGTGCAAATTGATTGGGAAACGCCATTAAAGTTAAATGAACTTCGAACAAAGAACGAAAAGAAAAAAAAAGAGAATAAAAGAAAATTTTTTAAAAAAAAAAATCTGAAAAATGACAAACACCAAGTTCACATGAACATTAAATAAACAACAAAATAAAATTTGAACCATTAAAAGATAAACGAAATCAACACAAATCTCAAATTCAATCTTTCCAAATTCCGAATCAAATTTCAATCTTTTCAAACTTCAAAATCAAATTCTATCCTTCCAAACTTCCAAATCAAATCTCAATCAAATTCCAAATCCACTCTCGATCAAATTTCAAATTTGATCTTCCCAAATCTCAAATCAAATTCTCAATCAAAATCCAAATCCAATCTCGATCAAGTTTCAAACTTGATCTTTCAAATTTCAAATCAAATCTTAAATCAAGTTTCAATCGAGTTCAAACTCATCCTTCCAAATTTCCAAATTTCCAAATTCAATCTTTCCAGGCTTCAAGTCTCAATCAAGTTCAAATTCAATCTCTATCAAATCTCAAATCCGATCTTCTAGATCTCAAATCAAATCTCAATCGAAAACATCAAAATTCAAACTTTTGGGTCGAGGATTTTACATCCAAGACTGCACTGCTTTAGGATTCTCTTCCTATCGCACCGAAATACATCAAAATTCAAACCTTTTGGGTCGAGGATTTTACATCCAAGACTGCACTGCTTTAGGATTCTCTTCCTATTGCACTGAAATACATCAAAATTCAAACTTTTGAGTCGAGGATTTTACATCCAAGACTGCACTGCTTTAGGATTCTCTTCCTATTGCACTGAAATACATCAAAATTCAAACCTTTTGGGTCGAGGATTTTACATCCAAGACCGCACTGCTTTAGGATTCTTTTCCTATTGCACTCGAAATACATCAAAATTCAAACTTTTGAGTCGAGGATTTTACATCCAAGACCGCACCGCTTTAGGATTCTCTTCCTATCGCATCGAAATACATCAAAATTCAAAACTTTTGGGTCGAGGATTTTACATCCAAGACCGCATCGCTTTAGGATTCTCTTCCTATCGCACCGAAATACATCAAAATTCAAAACTTTTGAGTCGAGGATTTTACATCCAAGACCGCATCGCTTTAGGATTCTCTTCCTATCGCACTCGAAATACATCAAAATTCAAACCTTTTGGGTCGAGGATTTTACATCCAAGATCGCACCGCTTTAGGATTCTCTTCCTATTGCACCGAAATACATCAAAATTCAAACTTTTGAGTCGAGGATTTTACATCCAAGACCGTACCGCTTTAGGACTCTCTTCCTATTGCACCGAAATACATCAAAATTCAAAACTTTTGGGTCGAGGATTTTACATCCAAGATCGCACTCGCTTTAGGATTCTCTTCCTATTGCACCGAAATACATCAAATCAAAATTCAACCTTTGGGTCGAGGATTTTACATCCAAGATCGCATTGCTTTAGGATCTTTTCCCTATCGCAATGAAATACATCACATCAAAATCAAACTCTTGAGGTTAAGGATTTTACATCCAACACCACTTTGCTCTGAGATATCTTCTCATTGCAACGATTCAATCTAATCAATTCAATTTTCTTTTGAGGTTGGAGATGTTACATCTAAAACCTCAAAATCCTAATTTTCATTTCAAATCAAATCCCTCAAATTAATCTAAACCCCAAACTAAAATTTAAACTCACACATCAAAACATAAATTGAAACAAAATAAAATCTAAATCGAAATTCCCCGCATCATGTGATTTGGGATTCACCTCCTTTTCCTTTCCCCAACGAGAGTTCAAGAATCTCCGGTTCCAGAGATATACTTGACACTCCCCAGCAGAAACTCTTCTACTTCGTCCTAAGTTCGTCACTTGGACATCTGTGTTGGTTTTGTTGATTGCTTCGGTCAACACCAATACGCGCGGTGTGCTCCGTCAGCTCACCACACCTATTGGGGGTCCATTTGTTGACCTCATTTTTGATGAGGTCTTCCTTTTCTTCTTTTTAGTGCTTAGGATCTAGCCTTAGGCTTTTCCTTTGACTATCTTAGAGGACTAGAATCGGGACCCGCCTTTAGAAATTCAAACCACTTCTAAACTCCCTGCAAACTCCACAAACTTGACTATAGACCCCTAATCACCTAGAGGGTTGAAATCAAATATGGAAGTTTAAAGGATGAGTTCCTATAGGATTCTTTGGCCTTAGGACTGCCTCAGGTGGCCCGGTCCAGTGAAGGGGCCGACATACATTACACTTACACACTACATTTCCACACACTTCCTAAAACCACACCCATACCCAACTTGACCTCCCGACTCATGTAGGTGATTCACATGGATGGTCCTTAACCCCTAAGCCCTTGGCAAGAGGTTAGGAACAACATAGTGAATGCCTCAAATGAGTCCTTTCATGGCTCATATGGGCTTGAAATGGCTTCATGGCTCAACCAAAATGATTTCACCCCACTCAAATTCACCCAATCTTCAATTTCCCAAATTTTCAATTTTTGACCCCGGGACCCTACACCTACTAAACCTACCCAAAACCTCGAAATTACCCAAATTTTTGCAAAATCTCCAAATTACCTAAAATTTTCCAAAATCAATCCCAAACACCTCCACATCACTCAAATTGATCATCCATACCCAAAAATACCAAAAATTCCAAAAATACCCCCCAATACCCTCCAAATACCCAAAATACCCTTCTTGGCCTAAAAATCCAAAAATTCAGAAAATTCCCAGAAAATTCCAGAAAATCCCAAATATTCCCAATTTCATTTTGTCCAACTACACCATGGGCCAATTTTGTCAATTTACCCTACTTTTTTCAAAACCCCCAAATTGACCCATTTTAGCCCTAAGTGAACCCAATGTCAAACCAAACCTACCCAATTGACCCCAATTTTGGTCCAATTCAATTCTAAACTTCAATTCAATATCCCAAATACCAATTTAGACCAAATCCAAGTCCAATTTGATTGACATTTGGATCCAATTTCACTTTGGGCCTTAAAGCCCAAATTTGGACCCATGACCCAAACTTAGCCCAAACTAACCCAATTCAACTCCAATTAACCCCAAATCTTTTCTAAACCTTCCTTAACATCCTCATAAACAAAACACTAACATGATTTGCCCAAGATTTTGACCCAAACCCCACTCAAATTCAACCCAAAATCAAAAAGCCCAATTTTGACCTAAACCCAAATCTAACCCAAATAGGCCCAAACCTCAAAATTAAGACCCAACCAAAGCCAAAACCTCTTTGAAACACTCCCATAAACATTTCTTAACATTTATTTTACATCAATTTCAACCCTAGCCCAACATTGGCCCAAGTTAGCCCAATTTGACCTACATTAGCCCATTTACCAAATAAACCCAAATTCAACCCAATTCAAACCCAAACCACCTTAAATCTATTTCAAATTATTCATGAAACATCCCTAAACCAAAACCAACAACTATTTGGCCCAAACCTCTACAAAAATTCCCATCCATGAACACATCCTTAAACTTAAAAGCCCACTTCCCTTAAACCTTCTTAAAAGCCCATTTCCTTCAAAATTCAAAAGCCCAAATCTACCCTAAAGCCCACATGACATCTCCATTTGTCATCCATTTAATTAAATCCATTACCTAAGTCCTAAAGTCACCATCAAATTATTCCAAATCAAGTTTCATACAAATTTCCATCAGAACATCCAAAATTCTTAAAACCCTTTTCATGAAACAAATCAACCTTTTCCCAAGCCAAATGAAGCCATGAACAAGCCATTCTCAAGCCACATGAAGCCATGAGGGCTTTGACTTGTCATTAGTCCATTTATGGCAAGAAGAGGGGTTCTTTCTTAAACCTCCTTTAACCCTTTTTTACCTTAATCATGTCACACACTAAACCATGTTTAGCCACCTCATCATGGATGGAGACTTCACCATTCCTTCTAGGCCGACCTAAATGATTCCCTCAACTCAAAATCGAGCTTGGAAGGGTGCACCAAGCCCAAAATGGTGGGTTGACCCAAACCAAGCCAAAGTGAGCCTTCTCCCATTCCATTTAAATCAAACTCCTTTACACATGTCAAACCTCAATCGCCTACACTAAACCCCGACCCCGACCCACCCGACCAAGATGGTGACCATTGCTCAGCCGGCCGGCCACCAGGCCGCCGGAAAACACCATGGCCGAGAGCTCACATGTGAGCCAACATTGAAATTCTCACTTGCTGAGCCGCCCCATGCCTAGTGGTCACCATGGCCGATCTTCTCCTCACGAGAGCAGCTCGATCCCAAGCCCTAACTCCCTCCGAGAGGCCTTCCACCCTCTCCTATTTAAACTCCACCCCTCTCGGCCATGAGAGAGCCGAAACAAAAACCTTAAGGAAACTCCGCCAAAATCACTCCGCATCACTCTCTACACATAGAGCACCCGATCCCCACCGAATTCCGACCCCAATTTCTTCTAGCGAGCCCGATTTTGAGCTCAAACTTTAGCCCAAAAACCAGGACACTTCTCCACAGGTGAGCCAATTCCCAAATTGATTGGCTCTACACCTTCACTCGGACCGAGGGAAGGTGTCCAAGCACCAAAAGCCCCATCTCCGAGCCACCCAGCTTGCTCCAGCCTCCAAGCTTTGTGATCGGGCTTGGTCGAAATCATATCCGGACAATTCACTGGACCGGGAGACTTCATCCGGAGCTTGCTAGGACCCAATCGAAGGTGCAACAACTCTCGGATCGAAGCCACACTTCTCCGAGCCAAGGTATGAGCTAACTCTTCATCCCGAGCTTCGAAGATTCTTCATTTCGAATGCCTTAGTTTCAATGCATGTTAGCCGTATAGATGTGTTCGTCTCTTCAAGACGAATCCATAGAGCATAAGAACATGAAAATCCATCGAGAATCGAGTGAGATCTTAGGGATTTAGTGTGGACGGCTCTCGGGTGAGAACACTTGGGGACGATGAACGGATGCCGTCCATTCAATACACGCGCGGACGAACGGCTCGGATGGCGTCGGACCGGGAGACGGTACGAGAACCGCGGGGCCCGGCCGCCGACTCAAGTGGCGGCGTCGAATGGGAGCGCGTCGCGTGGCCTTTCGGAGTCGCTCGAGGATGCGCCGGCGCCGCGTGGATAAATAGAAAATTAGGGTATTTTTTTTATTTATTTAATTCCCTAAACTTCAAAAATCCATATCTTTGTGTAGAAAAATCACAAAAATAAAATAAAAATACCCCCTTGCTCGGTTGAACGAGGAGAATAATGTGGAAAAGAAATCATTTAATTTAATTAAGTATTTTATTTTTTATGATTTATTTACTCTCTGCATACATTTAATTCTCCATGCATGTATACAATTCACCATGGCATGAGACCATAGGGCTTTTGAAGCCTCCGAACTTGGGAACATTCCTCGAATTTTCCAAGGTCGTAGACCATCTCTGTGAAAAGTTATTTATTTTTCAAATGCATGTTGCTGTTTTGAGTATTTTAATTCCAAAAATTAGCATGTTGTGAAATAAATTCTAGAAATATTTGGTGATGTTCCTTATGACCGGAGAACCCTAGGAAAAATAGGACTTGAGTTAATTCACTCAGATTAACCCTAATTGGCTTAAACACCCAAAATAGGTCTTTAATTAATTAGAGTTAACCAGGTATCAAATTGACTTGAAATCAATTCTCCACTGACCTTTAGGATCGGAGGAATCCACCATAAAAATTTGAGGTCAATTGGACTTGGTTAGCCCTACTAATTGGGTTGATTAAGCCACTTAGCCATTTTAAACTTTAAAAATTCATAACTTTTAAAATACTTTTTAAAAATTCACCAAATTGGTTTTGGAGCCTCTCTGATATCAGGGGAACCTAAGAAAATTAAAATTTCAATTTTCTAAAAAAGTTGATTTTTAATAATATTTTAATATTTTTAATAATTAAAAAATAATAAAAATCACAAAAATAATAAAATTCACCAAAATGTCACATTTTGAATTTTAATCACTTAGGAACAAATCCCACATTTTTCCTAAGTCTATTTAGTGAGATATTAAATTTTAAAGCCCTAGGGTAATTTTAAAATTAAAAAAAATGTATTTTCTAGCATTTTCACTAAAATAATTATTATAAATCATAGAAAAATCAGAAAATTACAAAATTTGATTCTCTGGTTTCCTTGATATCAGAGAGATTTTTGAAAAATATAAAATCCATTTTTCAACATTTATTTTATTTTTAAATTAATTAACACTCCAAAACTCAAAATAATTATAATAAAAATAATATAATTCAAAAAATCACCAAAATTGGTCCAAGTGCTTCTCTGGTCATTAGGAATGTCCCCTAATTTTCTTAAGGACAGAAACTTTCTTTTGGTCATGTTATCAAATTTTCCTTGAAAATCTCTATTTTCCACCAAAAATAATTATATAAATAAATTAAATACAGAAAAATCACATTTTCTCCTCTCATGTCTTTATTGACATATGAGTGAAGTCACATAAAAATTTCAGGTTCATTTGAATTCAATTTAATGAGTTATGAAATTATTAAGCTTAAAGGGTAAAATGGTAATTAATCTTTAATCCTTAATTAAAACTTTAGGTTTAATAAAAAGTCAACAAGTAAAATATTTGATCTTAATCTGATTTGGATGATTGAAATTTAAATAATTAAAGGGTAGAAACCCACTAAATAATTTTAAAATGATTAAACCTTAATTAAATAATAGATTAAATTTGGAAGAATAATAAAATTGGAGTTATTAAAATAAGGGATCTTTATTAGGAAGAGATTTATTCTTTAATTTAAAAATCCCTAAATTAATTATATCAACTAATACTCAATTTTTAATTAAAATGATAACTCAAATTTAAAATATTAAAAGACTTAATTAAATTATTAAACTCTTTTGAAATTTCAATTAAAATTAAAAATAAAGTAAATTAAAGATAAATTAAATTAAGATTAAATTAAATTTAATAATTAAATTAAATTAAATTAAACAATTAAATTAAATTAATTAAAATTAAATTAAATTAAAGATAAATTAAATTAAATTAAATTAAATAATTAAAATCAAATTAAATTAAATTAAACAATTAAATTAAATTAAATTAAATTAAATAATTAAATTAAATTAAATCAAATCAAATTAATTAAATACCAAATCAAATTAAATTGAACTATGTTAAATTAGATTAAAACTCAAATTAAATTAAATTAAACTAAATATAAAGCAACTTGAACACAATTCCAAATTTAAACCCTTTAACTTAAATCAAATCATTTGAATACTAATTTACCCTTGAAAACTTTGATTATTATAACTCCTAAGTGAAACATTAAATGGAGTGTTACTTCACTCATAGGATATTCAAATGTCCTAGTTCACTGAGCAAGTTAACAAGACTTGAAAACTTCGGACGATCGATTCATTTATATAATTAAATTCATTTGGACTTAAAATAATCCTAGAAATATTGAAAAGATGTTTAAGATCCTTCTTAAGCACTTCCTCAATATGATAGGATATTTATAAGAACAATTGAATTTGATTATTCTTTGATGAAGAAAATCGTCCTTAAACCAAAACCCAAAGAACCTAGACGTCATAGGAGATGACTAGCCTATAGGATTAGAATTTGGTAGAAAACCATAACCTTTCCCTTAGCTTTACCTAGGAACTTGCTTAAATATTCTAATTGTGTTTTAAGTGCAGCTTGGGATGACGGGAAGACCCTCCAGTACGCTTTTATTTTATTGCAATTTACTTTCTTGCAATTTACTTTCTTGCAATTTACTTTATTGCAAATGCATTTTACTTTTCTTGCATGATAAAACAACTCGTTGCATGAAAACCCACACCTTTAGGATAGACCCTAAAACTGAAACCAAAACTAAGTTAAAAGTCATTGCAAGATAAAATTCACCGCCACAACATTTCAAAATATAAAACAACTCAAAATTTAATCACAAACAAAACACAAAACTACAATTACAACTAAATTAAAACGTCCCGTTGGATGATCGGGAATACCTCGGATGATGTAACCTACGTGTTGCTAACGGGATTTCCCACGGTCTAAATGAAAGTGTGGAACTCATTCAATTGAGTTTAGCAAATTCATCCGGACTAAGTGAATCCGATAAAAATAATGATGCCGGAAGGATGGAACCGTGGGATCTTAACCGGTGTCGTTATAATCAACTTTAAGATTTGTTTTAAATAAAACATAAAAAACACCTGGAAATTAAGATTTTCTCTAAACCAAAACACTTTTCTCAACTCCCGATTTATGATTTCTAAAATTAAACCTCTCGCAACAACAAGGAGCTCGGAGCATGGTGGGCAAGCACGACCATCGTCATCAGCAAAACCCGAGTCTACTTCAATGAAATTTTCCTAGAATTAAAACAACCAAGCCATAGGACTTCGAGGTAGCTTCGCCTAGTGCAACATAAATCCTCAACTCTTCGTTAGGCATTTGCATTACAAATTAAGCCCTAACCGGTCTTAGGATTCCGAGGTAGTCGTCCGATACGACAATAAACCTTCACATCTTCTAGTGCTATTTGTTTGATTTTATCATACAAATATAAGCCCTAATTAATTGAAATTGGCAAGATTGAAATATCAAATAAACATTAGGACTTTTTAAATTCAAGCCAAACGATAGGATAGTCGGAAATTATCGAAGTTCACTTCGAATCGGTGATTTCTCCTACCTTTCTTCCTTTGGATTCACAAAACAAAATTTTCCAAAAATTTGATCCATTCCCTATCGAAACTCCAAAATTCAATCTTTGAAAACCTTAAACTTTGAAATTCTTGAGAGCGAATCATCGATTATTATCGAGAGTTTTCTTAGGTGATTCCCGTCACTTAAGATGTAATTAACTATAGGGGCTTGCCCTTATAGGGAATTTTAAAGAACCTGAGTAATATAAACCCCGTTTAATGTTTTCATATTAAGCGAGGGAAACTTGTCGGCTTATAAAATTGGTTCGCGGACCAAACGGATGTCACTAATCTTCTAGTTTATTTAATCAAGCCCCACCATCAAGCGGTGTGTCTATCCTTAGGGATAGATACACGGTTTGTGGTGCGGTGCTCGTTTATATAAACTATTTGGGATGTGAGGTCGGTTTAATTTCATATCTTAAAACCTTCAAATTTAAAATTATTTTCAAAATCAAATACTACTTTTCAAATTATTTATTTTAATTAAATTAAAAATTCGCCGACAGATTTCTGTTAGGCGACCCCTCTTCAAAATAAAACACGACCTAAAAATATGCCGACAGTTATCTAGAGCGATCCTTAAATAATGTGGAGGCCCTATTAGTATGACTTGGGTGATAGCCATGCAATGTAACCCATTTAAAATCCGGCCCGAAGGCCATGCAAGAAAGTAAAAGTTCACATTTTAAAATCTTGAATATTTTAATCCTAAAATTTATTTATATTAAATATGGATTATTAACATATAAAATTTACAATTTTAGGGTCCTTAAAGAGCCTAAATGGTATCGCAAAATCCCAGATCACAGAAAGAAACAAGGAAAACACATGCAGGCATGCAAGTATGTAATGAAAGCAAGAAAGAAAAGCACTCCATAATAAAATAAAATAGGCCAAAATGTCGTTGGACCGGCAACATACCCCAAGAAAAAGCAAAATGCGGCCTGACTCCACATATACATGCCCGGTCCTAATTCTATACATTAATATAAAAATAAAGAATTAAGATACGGGCACGTGCATCTGCTCCTAGTCCCCCTCCACGTGGTTCTCGTGCAAAAACGTCTCAAAACCCGTGCCTGTATCTTATTTCTGCTACATGAATCTCCTAAACTCTAAAAGTACAAAGGAAAAGAAAAAGACTCAATCCTGCATGAAAACAAGTGTTAGCGGGAAAGCTCACATGCAAATAACGTATAATTAGCCATGCTTTATAAGTGGGGGAGCTATTAGCACCTTCAAGCAAATTATTAGAAATCATCACTTGCTCCCCCCATAGCGGTACCTGTGTGTGCATATAAATAGGCATGGCTCCCTGAAGAAATGCGTCCTAACACACTACCACACATATGAAGCATGCAGTCACACAACAAGAAAAGTGCAAAAGAAAGATACCTGGCTAGGGCAACCAATCCAGCAAAGAATAATAGTCAGGCATCAGAAAGACTACCAAGCAACCTAATCCTAGCCTAGCTCACCATCTAAAGAAAGTGCACAAACCTAATGCCTAAGTGCGAGGTAAGTCTGGGTATAGTATGACTTTGACAAGGTCGCCATACCGGCCACGACCTAAAGATCCGAAAGATCTAAAGGGCGTCATGAAGAGGGGTGACACAAGTTAGATCCAATGGATCCTTAGCATAGTCATACTTGTGTCGATCCCGATGACTTAACTCGCATTGCTCACCGGGATCAACCTAGCAAGCAATGCTCGTTAAGGCATCGCGACTGACATGAGGTCACTCTCCTAACGAGTAGGATAAGCCATCGAGGAATGGGTAAGTAAACAGTCATGCAAGAAGCCCACATTGTGACTGCTCGACTGAAGTAGGGAACAATCACAATGGGCGCCCAAAAGGGCAAGCACACACATCATGCAAAATGCAAGGATGCTACATGCAAAGAGGATGCACCAAAGTGGTGAGGGTGAGTATACCGTGAAGGTAGTGACTCAGAAAGAGCAGGCATGCTGTGAAGGTAGTGACCCAAAGGATGGGTATGCCGAGGAGGCAGTGACCCAAAGGTGGGCATGCCGTAACGGCAGCGGCCCGGAGGTGGGCATGCCGTAGCGGCAGCAGCCCAAGAAAATGCGCAACACGAAGAAGTGATAGTGCTTATGCAAGTAAACATACACAAGATTTGATGCGACATGCAAGCATACCAACATATACATGCATACAAACATGCAAAATGATGCAATAAGTGGTCACATGCAAAAGAATGCAACAAGGTGGACCAAACACATGCAACACAACCTCGACGCTCGATGTCATGTCGAACTCGTCCTAACAACCTCACATAGGAACCTGAGGTTGACACTCTTGGATGTGCGGCATCGCCGCCTCTATTTTGGCGTGGCTAAGTGGAGGGCTTCCCCCTCCGATTTCTCATAAGGGAAACTCTCCACCGTTCGTAGGGCGGACTAGCTACAAAGCTTTTCCCGTCCTCTAAGATCGAACTCAACTAATCCCTCCAAGGGAGATTAGGAGCCCCAAAACTATGGGAAATTGGGATTCCGACCCAGCAAGATTAAGATCTAAAGCTCAAAATTAGGGAATCACTAGTCTACGAATAGGACTGGCCAACGCACAAGATTCCTAACCTATGGCTCACTCTAGGTAAATCAACGATCCATCACATAGGCAGCTCGACCGGTCGACACATGTCGTTCGGCACCACCACCCTACGTGGGCGATAGAACCCACATGCCTATATCGGACTAAGCCTATGGCCAGCTAAGGTATCAGAAATTTTCACCACCGTGATGGTTGGAGATGCGTTCTCTTTATGCTGAATGAGAGCCTAAATTTCTGGTGAATCGCCAGTGTTCGGTCCATTTTTCAGAAAGATCATAGCATATGGAAATGCAAACCTCACATATACCTTCACAAGAAGGGACTCCCGATGACGGCGAAAGAGGGGAAACCACGAGGTGAAAGAAACTCGTACCTCCTCGAATAGCGATATCCTTGCTGTCCATTGACCATAAAATGCTCTGGCTAAGTCTTCGGTTGTCGGGAGGATAAGACGGCGAGGTTGAGGGGTTAGGTCGCTGACGGTGTACACCGGAAGCAAAGAAAATGCGGAGGACCGGCTAGGAAGAGGTGGTGGAGGCTAGAGCTCGGTTCTGACGAAAGGAAAAAAAGGTCGGCCTGCGGTGGAAAAGAGGAGGCCAACAAAAGAGGTGGCGCAGCCTGCGGAACAAGAAGGGGCAGCACAAGATGGATGGCCGACGGTGTTGCGAGAGCAGGGAGACGGAACTCGAGCCAGCTTCGTGAGAGAGAGGCTGAGAGCTCGGGCAGGCTTCACAAGAGAAAAGGAGATGGCTTTCGCAGGTCGGCTAGAGGCGGCGGACGACCGGCTGGAGGCGGCAGACGACCGACTGGAGGAGCTCCAGCCGACGAGCAAGGTGCACAGATCGACAGTGGGCATGACGGCTAGGGTTCACGAATATGGGAGAGGCGGCTGCTGTGTCGCGATATTTGGTAGAGATGTTAGGCTTAGGTTATATAGGATAAAAATAATAATATAATATATATCATATAATATTATTATTATTATTATCATAGTTATCCTCCATAAATGTTTAACATGCATACGTCCTCGCAGCAAAGCGAATGTCCCTCTTAGCTAAAATCGACGTTCCGGACGCACTGGCACAGTCCGTTTCATTGTCCTGGGCCGTTCGAGGCCGCTCGGGCTACTTTTTGAGCAATTGGGCCAAAAAGAATAATTCGCATATTTTAAGCCCGTCTGCGATGTCGCAGCAAAATGAACATCCTCTGTAGGTAAAATCAATGTCCTGTACACAATCGTGTTATTCGTTTCATCATCGGGAGTCGTTCGAGAGACTTTTTTGACGATTGGACCAAAAACAATAATTTGTACACTTTTTACCCCACCTGCAAAGCCGTAGCAAAATAGACATCCTTCTTAAGTAATATCAATGTCCCGGACATACTCATGTGGTCATTTTCGTCCTACGAGGTCATCTGAACAAGCTCTCTAGTGGATGGGCCAATTTGAGCCAATTTCCCTGCTCGACGCGTCGAGTAACACCTGCCGGCCCGACCAAAGCCATCCGACGTGTAAAATGTCGACCGGCGATCACCTAAGCGAAAGCCAAAGTCTAACAGCATGACCCCGGTTGCGTGCTCCTCAACACATACCGAAAGGTCACAAATGGATGTCTGGAGCTACGGGTGACTTATTTGCATAAAGTACAATCCTGATGCGCTTAAGTGGACATTACACATGTAATAAAAAAACTGATGCCAACAAAGGACACCCAACAAGTGTGGTGTACCGCTGAGGCACAGTGCAGTTGTTGGAAGCATCCTTAAAGGATAGTATCTCATAGTAGTCGAGGTGACATCCCAGGAGAAGAGTAGGAGAAATCTCAACCAGGCCAGATAAACTGGGCATGGTATGGTCGAGGGTGTGGCTAACCTATCGTGACCGTTCAATCATCAAAAATAGGTTTGGTGGTCGTAAAGGCATAACCTAAAAGGGGTGGTTTAGAGGTCGTGAAGGCATAACCACAACAATAGGTTCAGAGGCCATAAAGGCATAACGCAGGAGGGGTGGTTTAGAAGCCGTAAAGGCATAACCATGAAAATAGGTTCAGAGGCCGTAAAAGGCATAACCTAGGAGGGTGGTTCAGAGGTCGTAGAGGCATAACCACAAAAAAAAGGTTCAGAGGCCGTAGAAGCATAACCTAGGGGGGGTGGTTCAGAGGCCGTAGAGGCATAACCACGAAGGATCCCAACCAGACCAGAAAAACGGGGCAGAGTATGGTTGGGGGTGGTGGTCGGCATTCGAAGCTAACTGTCCACAGAAGAGCTCAGCCAGGCCAGATAAACTGGACATGCTATGGCGAGAAAAGATTTACCTGAACTCATTCAAACCGACAATATTGATATGTCTGACCTCATTCGAAACAATAGAATCGATTAAAATCCCGTACCTGACCACATTCAAAATGGTAGGAGCGAAAGGACCCAGCCAGGCCAGATAAACTCGACATGTTTGGCGGGGGTTTGCCTGACCTCATTTGAAATAGCAATATCAATCTATTTGACCTCATTCAAAACAACAGAGTCAATAAAAATCCCGTGCCTGATCACATTCGAAACAGTAGGAGAGAAAGGACCCAGCCAGGCCAGATAAACAGGACATGTTTGGCTGGGGGTTTGCCTGACCTCATTCGAAATGACAACATCGATCTGTTTGACCTAATTAGAAACAACAGAATCGATGAAAACCCCGTACCTGACCACATTCGAAATAGTAGGGGAGAAAACCTAGTCATCTCGTGTGACCAAATCTCCTGTTATGTTTCCTCTGAAAGAAACTCCGATTGCGAGTCTACTGATCTCCTTGAGACGAAACACCCATCACTTTAACCAGGTGGATATAAAGCACAACATGTCCTAATCGGAGGTGGTGATCAAGCCAGTGAGTATAAAGTATGGTTGACCCAAAAGTAAAAAGAGAGAGGTGGTTTAGAGGCCATGAAGGCATGACCAAACACAGTGGTTCAGGGGCCATAAAGGCATAACCACAATAATAAGTTCAGAGGCCTTAAAAGAATAACGTAGGGGTGGGTTCAGAGGACATAGAGGCATGACCCAAGGAATGTACGAAGAAGAGATACTCTCGTAAATGAACCAGCCCAAAAGGGACATATGGTCTGAGAAGTATCGAAAGGCTAATGAGCCGGATACGACAATATATTCTCATAAAAGAGCTAACTAGAATGTCATATAGCTTGAGAAATGTTGCATCAAGTGGCTATCACACCAAAGATGTCAAAAGACAAGGTGTCCTCTTAACAGAGCCGACTAAAGTGTCATATGGCTCGAGGAACATGGATAGAAAGCCGAAAGTGTCCAAAGACGGGATACTCTCGTAAATGAACATACCCGAAAGAGACATGTGGTCCGAGAAGTACCTAAAGGCTAATGAGCCTGATACGAGAATATATTCTCATAAGAGCTGACTAGAGCATCATGTAGCTCGAGAAATGTCGAATGAAACAGCTACGGGACCAAAATGTCAAAAGACAAGATGTCCTTCTAACAGAGCCAACTAAAGTGTCATATGGCTCGAGGAACATGGCCAGAAAGCCAAAAGTATCCAAAGACGGGATGTTCCCATAAGGAAACAGACTAAAGTGTCACATGGCTCGAGAAACATCAAGGTATATGGCTATATAAAGCTAAAAATGCTCTCATGAGAGAACCAGCTAAAATGGGCATGCTGTTCAAGAGACCTCAAAGCTAAATGGCTACGAAAACCCGACGTGCCTCATAATGAGGTCTTATCATCAAGGTTCGACCAAGTGAAGGCAATAGTTCCATTGATCGAAACATCAAATGTTCAGAGAGATATGTATCCCGATTAAGGTAGTCTAGGAGGTATGTATCTTGACTATACATCAAGTAAATTAGGAGGTATGTATCCTACTTCTCATATCAAATGGCACAGGAGGTATGCATTTCAGCTAAACATATCAAATAACACAGGAGGTATGTATCCTGGTCGAATGTATCAGATGACACGGGAGGCATGTACCCTGTGGCCGAGCATCAGAAAGGACAAGAGTTATGTATCTTGCCTACACGTCAAATGAGCAACCATACAGTGAAACAACCTGAGGCAACTTGCTCCAAGTATAGTCGGATGTCAAAGTAATCCGATAGAACATGGATCAGTGGTAAGATCGATGTAACATGTCACTCGACATGGCGGATAGAAGACCCAAAGTAGTCAAAAATATCAAATGGGATAGTATGGAGGTATCCTGCCTATGCACCAGATGAGCAACCATATGGCTAAAATAACCTGAGGTATCATGCTCAGAGTATATGTTGGACACATGGAGCGATCCGGCCAAACATGGATCGGCGGTAAAACCGATGCAACATGTTACTCGATGTGGCGAACATAACTAACCAAACAATCAAAAGAATTAAAGGGGCTAGGCAACCGAAATGGTTTAATCACAAAAGTGTTTTTACGTAAGCACTAGCGAGACATATCTCACAGGGGATTCTCCCATTTAGCAAATAATTATGCTGGGGAGGCATCAAATATCCCGGTGTAGACATGGATCAACTGAGTGACTGATCAACATGTCATTCAATGAGGCGGATCAAACAAACCAAACCAATCAAAATATCATCGAGGTGGACTCACAAGTCCAAATGTAGGGTGCTTTAAGCAAGCACTAGCGAAGTAAGTCTCGCTAAAAGGTCCCTCAAAACTAGCAAAGTAGGTATCGCTAAGGAGAGCTCAACTGATTTTCTTGCAAGAACTGGCTAAGGCAATTCTTATCGGGGAAAATACCGAGGCAAACGTCAGGCATCAAAAGTGGCACTGACTAAGGACATGGATCGAATAGATATCAGACAAAGTCTAAAACCGATACAACATGTCGCTCTAACAAGGCAATGAAAATTGATTGAGTCAAGAATATTAAAGAGTGTGGATGGTTAGAACATACCAACCCTATATACGATACTGCTACCAGAGATTTTGATATAAAGAATTCAGCTTGGGAATTACCGCAGTATCTAGGAGTGGTTGGTCAAAGTATAACATTCCAACCACAAGGGTATATGGATCTCAGACCAACCCAAAAACATCTTCTTATGAAGGAAAAAGCCACACTCATTTGAAATGAGTGGGAGACTCTAATTCGGACCCAGAAAGAGTGCTTAATCGAATAGAGGTGTCGAGGAAAGAAACATGGCTTTCCCGCACAAAAGAGGCATCAATCAAACTTGACCTCGGTCAGTGGAGACACCAGAGAAAGGTTGGGCAAAATAGATCGAACCAACAAAATGATATTTAGCCATAAGACCAAACCAGAATATATCCCTTAAGAGGAAGTCCACCACACTCATCTAAAGTGAGCGGGACAAGCATATTCTTAAAAAGGTGCTCAGTTCAGACCCTATATAGAATGGGTAACCAAACAAGAATGCTAGGAAAGGGAATGGCTTTTCTGCATAAAGAAAATATCAATCGAAATTGACTCCTGTCAATCGAGATATTGCGAAGGTTAGCTAAGTAAGATATGATAACCATAACTGCTTTGTCATAAAGCTAGGCTTAAATCCTCCAAAAAGAGGGTATCTTCCACTCTCACTGTAACAAGAGGGACAAATGTATCTACCACACTCATTTATGATGGATGGGACACACTTGCTCGGACCCGCTCAAAGCGATGAACCGAAGAGAAAATATAAGAGAAGTACTTGGCTTCTCTTACACTGATTACAAGTAGTGCCAGGTATAAGCCACTCGTAAGAATTCCACTTTATCTGTTTAGCAATTCAGTAATTTGTTTTAAGAGATGCACAAAACTTCTCTTACTTGCAATGAAGTAAAGGAAAGGGTGGGGTACAGTTTGTCGTACAACATACCCACAAAGAAGGCTAGTCAACTTCCAAAGGAAGGACTACCGGGACCCGAGGGTCAATGCATAAAGCATAAAAGAAGGTCGGTGGAAACCCACATAGAAGGCAAGTCATCTTTATAGGACAGGTCACCGGACCGAGAGGGTAGACGCATAAAGCGTAAAGATGGTGGGTAAAGAGCCCACGCGATGGCAAGCCTTTCTTCCAAAGGAAGGCCTGCCGGACCCAGAGGGTCGACGCATAGTGTGTAAGGGTGGTGGGTGAAGAGTCCGTGCACAAAAAAGAGAGTCAACTTCCAAGGAAGGACTGTCGGACCCAGAGGGTCAACACATTAAGCGTAAGACGATGTGGGTGTACGGTATGTAATACAACATGTCCACAAAGCTATTGAGAGCCTTCCATGCCATTTATATTTTTTTATTGGCATTAAACACATTTTTTTATTATTATTCCCAACATAAGTCATTATGAGGAATGATTTGGCGTGACATGCCAAATTGATCTGGTAAATGGAGCTCTCAAGTAAGCTTCCTAGACTCACGACCAGATATACCATGTAAAAAAAATGAGGTTTGCAAAAATCAAGTCCAGGTGGGATTTTCCTTGAGTACTCTTCCCTAGTCCCAAGCCTTTATTTATTTTCACCCTTAGCCTAGATGGGCCTCGTCATTCATATCTGGGTGTTAAGAAAATGCTTTCATTTTGGAGATGTATTTAAATCCATTACTGATTTATCAACCATCCCAACGTCACTTAAACAATTCTCTGAACATTAATATTCTAAGATCTTACCAGGAGAATTTTGAAATCAACAAATCCTTTATGTTGAAATTTTTTTGATTTTTCCACTCACCCCAAGCTTCTTCTTAGAAGTGTTGAACATTTTTTTTTTCTTTTTCTTTTTTTTTGAAGCCTTTCACACTTTTTTTGTAATCTCTCCTGAGAATTACTATATCTGGTGAGCTTCTTTCTGTTATAAAGTAATTTATTCTGACTCAAAAATCTCCCAAAGAAAGATTCTTAGAATTTTATGGTCCATTACTTGTCAAGCTTCCATCGGTCTAGCTGAATGGAAAAATAAGAGATCTAAATAGTCTCTGAAACCTACTTACATCTCAAGGGCACCCATCTAGTCATTCTGAGGTGTTCTCAGGACTTAGATGAAAGTTCATTAAAGTAAGGGATTCTGTCATCAAGACATAATTCAACTCTCCAAAACCATGAGGTTCTACAAATCCTAAGAAGGTGAATACATGGTCTGGCTCAAGCCATCCTTAAGATCTATCCTAGATTCAACCTCAAGAAACATTGAAGGAAAATCCAAGGTAAGATCAACTAAGGGGTGCATTTCCTTTCGGAACCATCTCAACGGCCTCCATAAATGGAGTCGGAACATCAAGAGGTACAGGGATAAGAATCCACTACCTCTTGGTCAAAGTATATCTCGGTTAGATAAGCAGAGAGGTCTAACCGGTAGTGTCGGATATCGAGGTATCACGATGAGTCATGGATTGATTTATCATGACAAGGTGCTCTGATCAGTTCAACATGACTATTGACAAGGTGATAAGAATCAACCAAGTCAAAAAAAAAATATCCATGAGGTTGGATATAGGAAATAAATCCATCTCACAGTGATGCTTTCTTTCCAAGAATATACTAAAAGTCAATAAGGTTCTAGATAAGAGGCACCAAATTTTAGTTAGGTTCAGAGTAGACTAACTAAATCAAATGCTAGAAAATTAAGGTGGTCTTAGCAATGAAATGCTCTTTTCAAGAGCTTAGCCAAAAGGTAAACATAGCTCAAATCGAATGAGGCACTCTCGAACAGCCTGGGAGATGTGCATCCTAGCTAAACATGGATCGACTGAGACTAGTAAAATGGTTTAGTCAATACAACATGTTATCAACAAGAGATTTTTTTTGGGGGAGTATTCCCTAATTGGAGTATAAAACATTCATTATAGCCTTGCTTAATAAATGAAAGAGGTAGAATAAAGCACTCTTCAAAGCAAAGCCAAGTAAACTCCTCGCCGTCAAATGTAGAAAGTCATTCTACTTGCATCATCGAGATATCAAGAGATATGGTAAAAATAATTTGCCTAACTCATTGGATATTTACCGATATATTACGATCAACTTCTATCCTCAAATAAGGTGAGAATAGATGAGAGTGCGCCCCAAATCTCCCTTTATCGACATAGGACAAACACATCTAGCCGATGAAGAAGAAACCACAAAATTTTCCTTATGACTTGTGGAAAGAGTTGGAACATCAAATATGGGTTAAAGCCACTCCAACAGGATCATCAATGATACCTGGAACAACATCTGGTAAGTGGCACTAAATATCATGCCAAGGGTTCCATGCAACACCACGGCGGGTCTCTTGTCCTGCACAACAGATGGAGAAACATCCAAATCTTGTAATGGACTGAGAGGTATATCTCGATCTCTTACTATGAGAATTGTGGGGGTAAGGTAAGTAGAGGAGTTCTCACACAACATGCTTAGATATTTCAGAGATCTAAGCAAGGAACTCATCTCTAGAAATTGGACCCTGTCCTCTTAAAGAGGAAACTAGAATCTCAACAGGTAAAAAGACCTGTGGTTGAGTCAGCCACTATGGTTGCAGCAGTCTGTTCATATTCTTCTTGACGCCATTGCCTAATTTAGGGACAGGCGAGACCTGAGAAAACCAGAAAAATTGGGGCTAGGACAGTCATCAAACCAGCAAAAAACATTTCCCCTTAAAGAGGATGCTTCTCCTACAATCTTCCAAGTCGGAGAGCTCGTGGTAGCAACAACAATACGGACTGCAAGGTGAGAATGACTTGCATCCGAAGGAGGGAAGAATCCCAAGAAGAGCTGATTGGAGTGTGGTCCACATAACCAGACATAGGAGAAAAATGATTCTCAGCTGACATGATCTCAACATCTTCTCATGTTATAACCAAAATAAGTCATGGCGAGAACATAGTCCACATCACCAGAAGATGAAGAGGTGATTTTCAGCCTTCAAGATTTATGCATAAATCTCGGGCTGAAACCAAAACAAATTATGGCGAGGACCCGGTCCACACCGCCAGAGGACGGTACCATAACAGGTAACTCTAGCACTCTTACATAATGCAACATCCGTGAGGATGGAAATTCTCAACATATGGAAGGACTAAAATAAAGGCTAGTAAACAGAAAGAGCGTTGTAGCGCATCGCCATCTGGCACTAGTCCTTTCCTACAGAGAAAAGTAGCAGTGATACGAGTTGCTACAACGAAAGTAGTACTATATTACAACTCATTTTCAAAGGAGGACATGTAGCAAATGTCCAATGGGGACATGGTCCGCTCAACGGGGACAGTAGCAAAAATGACTCAAAACGGGGGCCAAAGGAACCTCCTAAACTGGACTCATAATAAGTATAGAAACCTGATACAAGAAATGCTACTAAATTTGAAGCAATCTATTCATAGTCTTTCTGGCCTTCATGCCTAATCGAGGGACAGGTGGATCCTTAGAGGAAACGGAGTAGAAAGAAAGAGAACCGGGACAGAAATCACAACAGAGACAGTGGTGACAAACCTACTGCTGAAAGGAGACTTACCTACTGTTAATAAAAGACTCACCTACCTATGGCAAGGAGACAAGTGAGAACTCGGAGGGACAAGTCTAGAAAAGACTGTCAGGTGCTGTGGCGTATCGCTATCAAGTGACAGCCTCTTTTGCAAAAGAAACAGACGCGACACAAGCCACTGCTGCAAAAACAGCGAACTGTGTACGACTCCCCTTTTAAGGAGGAGGACACAGAGAAAAACACCTCAGAAGGCTTAGGAACAACTCAATATGCACGTCTCCCCTTTTAAGGGGGAGGGCACAGCGCAAAACACCTAAGAGAGCGTAAGAACAACTCAATATGCACGTCTCCCCTTTTAAGGGGGAGGGCATAGAGAAAATGCCTTACAGGGCGTATGAACGACTCAATATGCACATCTCTCCTTTTAAGGGGGAGGGCATAGAGCTAATGCCTCGAAGGGCGTAGGACTACGTAAGGTAATCCCACAGGGATGCTCGACAAAAATTGAAGGTAATGACACCCTCAGAAGCTCAAAAAATGCTATGGGAGAGAGGAAAGAGTTTCCCCTAGCAGTAGTGATCATGTCCATCTTTCTGCTTTTCCACATAGCAGGGCAAAAAGGGAAACAATCAAAAGCAAGGAAAGGTTATGAAACCAATCACAAACTAAAATGACATCGATGCATGCAATAATGCAGCAATCGAACTGTCAAGGATGAGAGAAGGGACAGAATGTACCAAGTTGCTACCCCTAGCAACTGACACATGGATTAAAAACCAAGGTCTCACAAAAGGCTTAACTGTGACTTGAAGGAAGAAAACTAAGTCACAATAGTATGAGCAAAACTCCTAGTATGGAGAGAGGTTATAACCCCAGAAAAAGCGAAGCTCCAAGTATGGAGAGAGAGACCTCCCCCTAGCAGAGTCGCCAATTTTGTTTCTGCCATTCTTTTCTCTTTTTTATTTTAAAAGGAGTCGCCAGCTTGTCAATCATCGTATACTTCCCTTATTTAAATAAATCTCCCTCCCGAATAAAAAAAGTGATTCGAAGAGGAGAGGAACCAAATAAGAAGGGACATACGACAAAAATGACAAACAAAAGAAAAGAAAAACATGGAGAGTCTACGTGCGATAAACCTCGCAAGGATAAGTCAAGCATGTCCGCCCAAACAAGATCGGGTGGAGGCACCTTGAACCAATATTCGCAAAAGAAGTATCTACATAGACTACTCATAACCAGAGATTCAGGTGTATGTACCTGTTATGGGGTCAAGAGCACACCCAGAGGAACATATTCCTACTGGTTAATGACATCTTGGGGGATACCCAAGAATACTCTCGATAAAAGGAGTTTCACTTTATATTATCATAGACCTAGGGTATAGGCAATCAAAGGATGATTATTCCATGTGGGAAAGTCTCGATGCTTCAAAGCTCTCGCTAAGCCATCGGGCAGAGAGCGAGTCTCTCACATCCCAAATGGGGTTGCAGCTCATCGGCATACGGAGCCAAAGAAATAACCTAAATCATCTTGACGGGGGTATCCCAACATATCAATGCACGTCCAAACCATAAGGGCAGAGGATAAATCATCGTATCCTAAACGGGCGGCAGCTCATCGGCATCTGGCCATCAAAATGATATCAAAGAGGTCAAGGAGCGAAGTGGCTCAACAGGGGTAGTCAAAGGAAGGAAGGAGTAACCCTAAAGGGGTAGAGGTAGCGGAGTCGGGGTACCATAGACCCGTCATCCCAAGCAGTAGGACCCTAAGTCTAGCCGGTCGTGAAGGTTGTCGACCCAACACGTCCTGAGATCCCCGGTCAGCAATCCAAGAATCACATTATCTGAGGAGACCTCAGTAGCCCTAAGGTTAAAGGAAGGAAACTCTATCCTATGAATATAAGCTGGAGCTCCAAGAGGTGGGTCTCACACCTGCCAAAGTGGCAAGGATGCTGCAGGAAAGAATAGAAAGGGAGGTTCAGCTACAAACTGCAAACACTCCAAACAAAAGGGCTTACACCCCGTCTAGGTTGGGGAGCCTTCTAACACCCTAGGTGCACTAGACAATCACCTATAAAGGTATGCTGGGTCAGTCAGGTTGGAGAAGCACAGGGACTGCTCCTCGGGACATGCAAATATGAATTCAGTTATTTATAGCGGTCCTTAAAAAATGTGGAGGCTCTATTAGTATCACTTGGCTGATAGCCATGCAATGCAACCAATTTAAAATCCGGCCCGAAGGCCATGCAAGAAAGTAAAAGTGCACATTTTAAAATCTTGAATATTTTAATCCTAAAATTTATTTATCTTAAATATTTTATTAGGATTATTAACATATAAAATTTACATTTTTAGGGTCCTTAAAGAGCCTAAATGGTATCGCGAAATCCCAGATCACAGAAAGAAACAAGGAAAACACATGCAAGCATGCAAGTATGTAATGAAAGCAAGAAAGAAAAGCACTCCATATTAAAATAAAAGAGGCCAAAATGTCGCTGGTCCGGCAACATATCCCAGGAAAAAGAAAAATGCGGCCGGACTCTGTATATACATGCCCGGTCCTAATTCTATAAATCAATGTAAAAAATGCAGAATTAAGATACGGGGCAAGAGCATCTGCTCCTGGTCCCCCTCCATGTGGTTCCCACGCAAAACGCCTCGAAACCCATGCTCGTATCTTATTTCTGCTACATGACTCTCCTAGACTCTAAAAGTACAAAGGAAAAGAAAAAGACTCAATCCTGCATGAAAACAAGTGTTAGCGGGAAAGCTCACATGCAAATAACATATAATGAGTCATGCCTTATAAGTGGGGGAGCTATTAGCACCTTCATGCAAATTATTTGAAATCATCACTTGCTTCCCCTATAGCGGTATCTGTGTGTGCATATAAATAGGCATGGCTCCCTGCAGAAAAGCGTCCTAACACGATACCACACATATGAAGCATGCAGTCACACAACAAGCAAAGTACAAAAGAAAGATACCTGGCTAGGGCAACCAATCCAGCAAAGAACAATAGTTAGGCATCAAAAGGACTACCAAGCAACCTAATCCTATCCTAGCACACCATCTAATGAAAGTACACAAACCTAGTGCCTAAGTGCGGGGTAAGTCTAGGTATAGTATGACTTTGACGAGGTCGCCATACCGGCCCCGACCTAAAGATCCGAAGGATCTAAAGGGCGTCACGAAGAGGGGTGACACAAGTTAGATCCAATGGATCCTTAGCATAGTCATGCTTGTGTCGATCCCGATGACTTAACTCGCATTGCTCATTGGGATCAACCTAGCAAGTAATGCTCGTTAAGGCATCGCGACCGACACGAGGTCACTCTCCTAACGAGTAGGACAAGTCATCGAGGAAGGGTAAGCAAACACTCATGCAAGAAGCCCACATTGTGACTGCTTGACTGACCTACGGAACAATCACAACGGGCGCCCAAAAGGGCAAGCACACACGTCATGCAAAATGCAAGGATGCTCCATGCAAAGAGGATGCACCAAAGTGGTGAGGGTGAGTATACCGTGAAGGCAGTGACTCAGAAAGAGCGGGCATGCTGTGAAGGCAGCAACCCAAAGGATGGGTATGCTGAGGATGCAGTGAACTGAAGGTGGGCATGCCGTAGCGGCAGCAGCCCAAGCAAATGTGCAACGCGAACAAGTGATAGTGCTTATGCAGGTAAACATACACATGATATGATGTTACATGCAAGCATACCAACATACACATGCATACCAACACAACCTCGACGCTCGACGACATGTCGAACTCATCCTAACGAACTCACATAGGAACCTTAGGTTGACACTCTTGCATGTGCAGCATCGCCGCCTCCAGTTTTGGCGTGGCTATGTGGAGGGCTTCCCCCTCTGATTTCTCATAAGGGAAACTCTCCAACGTTCATAGGGAGGACTAGCTACAAAGCTTTTCCCGCTCTACGAACACCTGATCTTATAGGATGGACTAGCTACAAAGCTTTTCACGTTCTCTAAGATCGAACTCAACTAATCCCTCCAAGGGAGATTAGGAGTGCAAAAACTGTGGGAAATTGGGATTCCGACCCAGCAGGATTAAAATCTAAAGCTCAGAAATAAGGAATCGCTAGGCTATGAATAGGACTAGCCAACACACAGGATTCCAAACCTACGGCTCGCTCTAGGTAAATCAACGATCCATCACATAGGCGGCTCGACCGGTCGACACATGTTGTCCGACACCTCCACCCCATGTGGGCGATCGAACCCACGTGCCTAGACTAGACTAAGCCTATGGCCAGCCAGGGGATCAAAAAATCTCACCACCGTGATGGTTGGAGATGCGTTCTCTTTATGCTGAAGGAGAGCCCATGTTTCCAGCGAACCGCCGGTTTGGTCCATTTTTGGAGAATCTCAAAACAACAAACACAGGGAAAACAACAACAAAGGAGTGAGGTATGCAAAGCATCTTAAAATGAAAGATCATAGCATATGGAAATGCAAACATCACATATACCTTCACGAGAAGGGACTCCCGATGACGGCGAAAGAGGGGAAACAACGAGGTGAAAGACGCTCGCACCTCCTCGAATAGTGATATCCTCGTTGTCCATTGACCGTAAAAGGCTCTGGTGAAGTCTTCGGTCGTCGGGAGGATATGACGGCGAGGTTGAGGGGTTAGCTCGCCGACAGTGCACACTGGGAGATCCCAAAATTCTACGCTCTCCTCGTTGATTTTCTCCAGCATAAATGCAATGCCGGCGAGGCAAAAAGCCAGCGAAGAAGAGGTGGTGGAGACTGGAGCTCGGCACCGGCTAAAGGAAAAAAAGGTCGGCCGGCGGTGGAAAAGAATATGCCGACAAAAGAGGTGGCGCGGCCTGCGGAACAAGAAGGGGCAGCACAGGATGGACGGCCGACTGTGTTGCGAGAGTAGGGAGACGGAACTCGAGCCGGCTTTGCGAGAGAGAGGCTGAGAGCTCGGGCAGGCTTCGCGATAGAAAAGGAGAGGGCTTGAGCAGGTTGGCTGGAGGTGGTAGATGACCGGCTGGAGGCGGCAGACGGTCAGAGAAGAGGAGCTCCAGCCGGCGAGCACGGTGCGCAGATCGACAGTGGGTGTAACTGCTAGGGTTCGCGAATATGGGAGAGGCGGCTGCTGTGTCGCGATATCTGGGAGAGAGGGGTTGGCATAGGTTATATAGGATAATAATAATAATATAATATATATTATAAATAATAATATTATTATTATCATAATTATCCTTCATAAATGTTTAACATGCATATGTCCTAGCAGCAAAGCGAATGTCCCTCTTAGCTAAAATCGACGTTCTGGACGTACTAGCGCAGTCCGTCTTATCGTCCGGTGTCATTCGGGGCCATTCGAAGTGTAAAATGTCGACCAGCCTTCGCCTAAGCGAAAGCCAAAGTCTAATAGAATGACCCCGGTTGTGTGCTCCTCAACACATTGAAAGGTCACAAATGGATGTCTGGAGCTACGACTGACTTATTTGCATAAAGTACAACCGCTTAAGTGGACATTCCACACATGTAATAAAAATATGATGCCTACATCAGCTTATAAAAATTGGTTCACATACCAAACGAATGTCACAAATCTTCTAGTTTATTTAATCGAGCCCCATCATCAAGCAATGTGCCTATTCTCCGGGATAGGTACACGGTTTGTGGTGCGGTGCTCGTTTATATAAACTATTCGGGATTTGAGATCGGTTTGATTTCATATCTTAAAATTTTAAAACTTAAAGTTATTTTCAAAACCAAATAATACTTTCAAATTATATATATATATATATATATAAATTAAATTTAAAATATAAGATTCGCCGACAATTTCTGTAGGCAATCCCCTTTTTCAAAACACAACCTAAAAATATGCCGATAATTTCTGGTGACTCCGCTGGGGACTAGTTTCTCTCTCCATTTTGATCAGATGGTTTTGCTTTCATAAATTAGTAGTGAGTTCATATCCCTAGTGGATCAAACTATCATTCTTTCTGTTGAAATACCACGTTCATTTCTGTCTTGAACGGGTATAGTCAACTCTCTTGGATTTTGGAGCCACTGTTTAGACACCCCTAAATAGAGAGGTTCCGGAATCCTTTTACCTCTTTGAGGTGGGGTGGACCCCTAATTGGTGTGAGCTTAGGAGCGGTTCCTCGAGTTGAGAAGTCTTGTGAGACTCTCTCATCCTTTCCAATTTCTAGATTGGGTCCCTTACCTTTCCTTTAACCTTTCCCCTTTTAATTGTTTTATTCCTAATAAACAAACCTTCTAATAAACAAACTCTTTAATAAATGAACTTTCTGTTAAACCGCAAATACATAAATAATAAAAAAATGAGATTCTGAATTTCTTTATAAGAAAACAAAAAGATAAATGTGAGTGTGTTCGGACTCTTTTGGAGAATTCCTCTCTTTCTTCGTCCCGATGAAAGGAAGCATAACTCAGAACTGACGCTTAGAATCTTCCTTGCAGAAAATGTCTGCACCAAAGCTGATTTTATCCTTCACCAACAGGATAGACTTAGCTGTCTACAAGGACGAGTTGCCTGATAATTGGATCATTCATTTCAGACAAGGATTCGATAACACAGATATTAAGTTCGCTGACATTACTCTCTTCGCACTAATGAACAAAGTAACGGAGACTGATAAGCCCATAATCGAGTTCAATTTGAAATAGACTCAAGAGTTCCCTCCCCTGTAAAGGGTCCCAATTGAAAGAAACACTGTTGTTCATAGGAGGTTAGTTCCTACCCCCAGAACTGTCATCTCTACCCCCACCGGTCTGGTCATTACTGCACCTACCCAGGCTCCCGCCAAACTGAAAGGAAAAGAAGTCCAAATCGGCGATGAGCCCATTGCTGTGGAGGGTTCAGATTTTGCTGCAATACCGTCTATCTTCGAGATAGGGTCCAGCTCTAAAGTTACACCCTTAACCCGGACTCAAAGAAGAAATAAGAACAGAAAGATCGCCAAGATCAAGAAAGCCATGGCTGCTGAAGTTGCTTTTCTGGAAGAGATTCCTGAGGAAGAAGAAGAACTACCTAAAATTTCACCACTGTTGGGAGGAAGTAGGTTCCACCTTCTCTCTGCTGCATCGGATGAAGAAGATGTCTGGAGGATCGTCGTTGCATTACCCCAACCTGCATACTATAGTGACTGTAAGAGGAAGAGGGCCAAGACTATGCCGCTGAGCCGACTGCGAGCCGTAGTGGAGAAACTAGCAAAGAAAGAAGGGTACCCCTTATCAGAGATCCTGAGAAGGATGGGATGAGTGCCAGTCAAATCTCGCCTCGGACCATGAGTAGACCCCGTCACTACCGAACAAAAGCCAAGGAAGAAGATACGAGCTAATGAGAGGAGTTCGCCTGTTGTTGTATTAGGTCACCATATTAGGGAGGACACCACCTACCAGCGTACAGCCGACGAGCCATCTGGTCCTAGGCCACCTACTGCAAGAAGGATGGTGTGGCAACCTATTATTGCCAAACTGATACCGACAGAGTGCACTGGAAAGAGAAGTCTCTTCAGGAAGCCTGAATCTGAAGAAAGTGCTACTGCATTAAAGGAAACTCCTGAAAAAGAAGTTCAACAGTCATCACATGACAACCGCAAAACTGTTTGGAAGAGACCACTTGAGGATGCTATAGGAAAGCTAAGAACGGACATCCGACGGTTGGCAAGGGAAAGAGGAGAAGAATTGAGAAATGAAGCGGATTCATCAGAATTCATGGAGGAAGAATGTGCTGAGATCAACATGGTCAAGACCCAAGCGTCGTCAGCTTTACAAGGAGCTCCGTCAGCTTCAGAAAGTGATGAACTAAAAGCAATGAGAGAACGTCTTCAAGAAAAGGATGACACGATCTCCCAGATGGCAAAGAAGATGAAGGAGATGGCGGCCGCCATAGCCACTCTCCAGAGTCAGCTTCAGCCTCAAAAGGAAACACCCCCAGAAATTATTCACATCACCGATGGAAGAAAAGAAGTCACATCCGTCAATGGAGACGAACAGCTAAAGAAGGATTCAGTGCAGAACATGATTCCCGAAAAGGATATTAAGAACATGGTAGAACAGCAGGTGCGAGAAGCATTAGCTCAGTCTAAGAATGGAGCATCTATTCAGACGGGTAGACCTTACCCTGAAGAACTTGATGCGGTCCAATACCCGAAGGGCTTCATACCACCTTTGTTTAAGACTTTCAATGGTACAGGAAACCCCCGGCAACATGTCGCACATTTTCGTGCTAGTTGCTGTAATGCCGGTGGGAGCGACGCCTTGCTCTTTCGTCAGTTCGTCAGCAGTTTATCAGGGATTGCCTTTGATTGGTATGCAGAATTACCGAATGGTTCAGTTAAGACATTTTCAGAATTAGAAAACCTCTTTGTTAAGTGGTTTGCAGGGCTCGGCACCACATCACTATCAGTGATCTAGTGGTGGAGCAACAGAAACCGAACGAAACTTTAGTAGATTACATACTTCGATGGAGGAACTTAAGTATGAAGTGTGAATTACAATTTCAGGAACAGCATGCAATCAGTATCCTGTTGAAAAGTATCCATGGCCCGGTAGCACTTCTCCTTAAAGGATTCACAATTAAGAATTTTGAGAAGTTGCTTAGAAAGGCCAGGAGCTTGCAGAAGGAAGCAAAGCTGCTGAGTTTCGTTGACAAGACTGATAAGCAGAAGCCAGTAAAGGCATTCAAAAAGAAATTCGGGATCCTCACGGCAAGAATAAAGGTAAGCAGCCAGTACAAATACAGCCAGAGCGGCCACAACCAAGTTATCAACCACCGCAACGGGTTTATCAGCAACCTTAATAGAGTTATCAACAGCCTCGACCGAGCTATCAATCATTGCAGTGTGATCAGCTGCCGCCTTGTCCACAGCATGCCATGAAGGAACTTATGAATAAAGAATATCCCTTCAAGACTGAAGCAGTGGTAAAGATGTTTCACAGTTTGATGAAGACACCCGACATTCAACTACCAGAGCCCAAGAGGCCAGAAGAAGTCAATAAGAAGGATCATCCGAACTACTGCCTCTACCACCGGATGATCGGACACAAGATAGAAGACTACTTCACCTTTAAGAATTGGATTGATGATAGTCTCCGGAAAGGGAACATAACGATCCTGAAGGAATACATGAAGGAGCCTAAAAAAAGAGGTTCCATTAATGTTATTTCAACGGATCCTATTGTTCCGATAGACCCATACACAACCAATGATGGATGGAGTACTGTCTGGATAAAGTCTTCGAAGAAAATTTTGGATAACATCCAGACCGCTTTGGTACGCGCTTCAACGCAAAGTTTGAAACCTGTCGAGCTGACACTATTGCTTGCGATCGAAGAACCGCCCCAGGAGGAGGGGAAGATCGTGGAAGAAGAGAAGACTGAGGCTCTAAAGGGTAGACAAGGGGCTGCTTTTCCTAGGATGGTTGTTTCTGATTTGGGGGAGAAATCTCTCGGACATCTGACTCTGTATGATTATTTGCTCGCCCCGTCGGGATCTTATAATGATAAGGCTTTTGGTGTTGGCTACGTTTTGACTGTTTCTAACGACTACGTAACTAACGACAACCAACCTAATCCGGATCTCGATTTTGATATAAATAACGATTCTCAAATCATACTAAACCTCAATGACCATGACGAAGGAGAAGAAGTTCACAAGGATGGCTACGAAAGCTCGAGAAGCGACGAGTCTGTTTGTGAATTCTGAGGAGCTCTAATCATGATAAAATTGGAGTTATCAGATTCCAAAGTGATTCCAGAAGAGCCAGTCATTCTGATTCAAGGGGAGACACCAGCAGGTTCAGCACTAGATGCAGAAGAGATAACAGAAGTTCATTTAAGAAGCGAAAAAGTTCTACCCCTGAGAATGGGTCCAAAGGATAAAGGAAAGCAGGTGGTTGCTCAAGAAGAGCCAACCCCAGCAGAGGATTTGCCCATTTTGGAAGAAATTGAAGAATCTGGTAATAAAGTGGATTATAATGTTCTAGCCCATCTTAAGAAGCTATCAGCCAAACTGAGCATCTACGACGCTCTGATCCTGTCAAAGGAGATGAGAGAGACTCTGATCATGGCTTTACTTGATATAGAAATTTGCTTAGCTCAAATGGTCGGTAATTCCTTGGATGAGGTTTGCTCGTTAAAAGAATAGCGAGGTGTTACCTTCACGGACAATGATCTGCTACTTGGGACAGCTGATCACAATCGACCGTTGTACATTTCAATCACTATCAAAAAGTTTACGCTCTCCAGGGTGCTAGTTGATTCGGGAGCATCAATCAACATAATGAATCTTCGGACGTTAGCATATTTGGAAATTGATGCTCATGAACTCGAAGGCATGTAATGTTACTAAGAGAATTTAATCAGAAAGAAGAAAGAGCTCTTGGATCAATAACACTATTAATGAGGACCATTGATTTGGCAAAGACAACCGTAAAATTCCATATAATTGATTCTGAAACATCGTTTAACGCTCTACTGGGTTAGCCGTGGATCCATGAAAACTGGATGGTACCGTCATCACTGCACCAGTGCATAAAGTTTTATGAAGGAGGAGAACAGTGTATCAAAAGTGACTTGCAACTGTTCTTTGTGCATGAAATCGGAATTCACGAAAATTCAGCCTACTACGCACCTCTAAAGAAAACAATCTTCTCCAGAATTGTCATACCAAATGAAGTAAAAGAAGTTCGAGACGATGAAGAACTTGAAATTCTAGTTCAACAGTTACTCACCACTCTCTTATGGCGAGATGGTGAAGGTTTCTCCATAACTCACACCCGAGGTCAAGGCCGGGGACGAGGTCGAGGAAGAAATGGTGGAACGGTTGAACAAAAGAAACCAGTCATCAATGTTAAATGGGAGAACAGTTCCGAAGAAGAAGAAATCAAAAAAGAAGCAGCGACAATAAGTCATAAGAAACCCCAGTTCAAGATCTCTCTCGAAGATGAAAAGAATGAAGAATACAAATCAATGTACGAGAAGATTAACCACTATGTACATACTATGACCCTGACCCCGATCTATCCTAATAAGGTCGAGGGTATGGTGGTCAAAGAAGTGCATGGTGGCGGTGCTAAGCCGATCAAGTTTTACCATGGTGCTTCTTCTTCCAAAATTGAAAATGATGTACAATTTGAAGATGTTACTTCATCTGAATTAATGGAATTGCCTTTTGAGTGATACTCTCCCTGTGTTCAGAATTTAATTCAACATGGTATCTTACCTAAACAATGGACAAAAGGGCGATCACAACATTTTGAAAAATTATGGAATAATGCCAGTCAGCCTCCCAATTTAAAACATGGTCTCGGATTCGGCACAGTAGGATCAGTTGATGATACGGGATTTTGCTTGGTTGTCACTTGCAAGCCTAATGAAGACTGCTTGGAAGCTTCAGATAATCTCGAGGATCTACCAATCGGAGACGTTCCACCATTATTTGAAGAAGAAATTAAATCTATAATAGACGAGTTAATGGAAGTTAACTTAGGTACTAGCGAAGAGCCTAGGCCGACCTTTGTTAGCTCCTTACTCAATAAAGAAGACTACGAAGAAATGATCTAGCTATTAATGGAATTTAAGGACTGTTTTGCATAGAGTTATTATGAAATGCCAGGATTAGCTCCAGAAGTGCAGTTCACAATCTAGGAGTGGATCACACTGTCGTTCCAGTCAGACAAGCTCCAAGAAGAATGTGTCTAGAAACTGAACAACAAGTTATAGCTGAAGTTAAGAAGCTAATATACGCTAAATTTGTCCGTGAAGAACAATATCCAACTTGGTTAGCAAATATGGTACCAGTCAGAAAGAAGAATGGTCAGATTAGAATCTGTGTGGATTTCAGAGACTTGAACAAAGCATGTCCAAAAGATGAGTTTTCACTACCAATTCCAGAATTGATGATCGACATCATTTCGACACATGAATTCTTCTCTTTCATGGATGGATCATCAGGATACAATCAAATAAAGATGGCACCGGAAGATGAAAAGCTTACGGCCTTCAGAACACCAATCAGAATATACTGCTACATAGTAATGCCCTTCGGATAAAAGAACACAGGAGCAACTTACCAAAAAGCAATGACAAGGATTTTTTATGATCTTATTCACAACCAAGTCGAGTGCTACGTGGGTGATGTGGTCATCAAGAGCAAACTGAAGGAAGATCACCTGTATGATTTGAGAACTGTTTTCGAGCGATTAAGACAATTTAACCTTAAGATGAATCCCCTGAAATGCGCCTTCAGCATTAGCTCCGGGAAATTCTTAGGATTTGTTGTCTGACATCGCGGAATTAAAATCGATCTGGAGAAGATTAAAGCTATCTTAGGAATGCCACCTCCCAAAACTTTGAAACAACTACGATCCTTTCAAGGGAAGTTGGCATTCTTCGACGCTTTATCTCGAATTTGTTAGGTAGGTGTTAGCCCTTCTCGGCATTGGTTAAAAAGGAAGCCAAATTTATTTGGGAAGAGAAATGTTAGCGGGCCTTCAAGGACATTAAGCAGTATTTAATGACACCTCCAGTCTTAGCAGCCCCAGTCTCAGGTAGACTATTAATACTTTATACCACGGCATTAGACGACTCCCTCGGAGCCCTGCTATCTCAGGTCAATGACGAGGGAAAAGAAAATGCTCTCTACTACCTAAGCTGTCGTCTAATTCCAATGGAAATAAAGTATCCTCCTATTGAAAAGCATTGTTTGGCTCTGATCTTTGCCACTCAAAAGCTCAGGCATTACATGCTTTCTCATAAGGTTAACTGTATTTCAAAGTTTAATCCATTGCAATACTTGCCGACCAACACTTTCCGGCAGACTTGTCAGGTGGTCGATGATACTATTACAATTTGATATAACTTTTGTTCCTCTTCGTGCTGTAAAGGGACAAGTCCTGGCGGACTTCCATGTAGCGCACCCTTTGCCGGTAGAATCGCCTCTTAACGACGACTTGCCCGACGAGCAGATAATGAGCTTACAAGACCCCAATGATCAGTGATCCATGAATAAATACCTATTTTTTATGCCTTAATTTTTATTAAATTTTTAAGGATATTATGTTTAAATGAAAGGTATTTTATGTTTTTGGATGTAGGTGATGCAAAAATATTCAAAAAGGAAAAAAAATGAAAAAGAATGAAAAAGGAGCAAAAGGAGCAAAAAGGAAGCCAAAATGCAAAATTGCCAAAATAATGAGCCTGACACCTAGGCGCCAGAATCCGGCGCCTAAGCGCCAGCTCGATACCAAATCTGTGACGGTTTTTGTAACTACTTTGGATGGTTATTTTGACGGTTAGTGCAGTTATTAGATCATCTAAAAGATTGGCAGTTATTCATGGATTATAGGACATGTGATACATTGTACATAGACACTTGGAAACGGTTTGGATCGCGAAGAGGTACTATCCAAAGTGAAGAGGTGCAAAGAACTGGACGTGGAGTCCGGCGCCTAGACGCCAGATGCCGGCGCCTAGGCACCAGACACACTTTCTAGAAGATTCATTGAACTTGGACACCTTTTGAAGAGGTGCCTTACGCAACCCTTGAAGCCTAAAAATAGGAGGCTATTCTTATAGAGAAAAAGGCCAACCCCAAGTAGCTCAATAAGAAATCCAAAAATTAGAGAGATAATTTTAAGGGCCATACTTTTAGTTTACTTTCCTTCATAAATTAGTGAGTTTATTTTATTTAGAGTTTTTATTGAGAGTTTGGAAGAGTTGGTGCTTTTGAAGTCTATTTCGCTTTGGAGTCAGTAGGAGTCAAAGGTTCAGTTGGAGAAACACTTGAGATAAGTATTTGTAATTTTATTCAAAGTTTTATTTATATGTTTTGTTATTTAGATTCAATGTGTTCTAAGTAGTTACCTTACTTTCTCCTTTCAATTATGAAAAGATAAATAAGATAATATTAAATTCGTTGGAGAATTAGAAACTAAAATATGTTTTAAATATTGTGATGATATTAATACCGGATCTTAATTTACTATTTAAATTGGCCATTTAAATTGTTAAAATCTATCGAAGAGTTTTGAGACCTAGAAGGAGATGAACTCTTAACTAGTAGATATCACATGAATCCTTGGGTAGTCGAAGGCCTTGTGCGGGGTATTCAAGGTGAAGTGCAAATAAATAGGAAAATATTATTCAATGGGCGTGGAATTGATAAGTTTTTAGAGTGACAGACTAAATTCTTGTAATTTAGTTTATAGAGAGGGAACGGGTCACTAGTAGGGCCGACCATAGCCACCCTTGGACATCTAGTAGTGTGAGCCTAGATTAACCCATTTTACTAACAATACATCCAGACCTGATCTATAAATTAGCCAATGTTCTTTATATTATTGAGTGAAGGTAAAGAATAGGACTGCTTCTATTTGGCATAATACCATAAATTTATATTCTCTACGAATATTATATTATCTAAAAAGTCTTGGATTAGTTGAAAGGAAGAAAGTTGTTTGCTTATTATTATTTACATCACTCATTATTTTAGTACTGCTTTAATCCTGCTTTTAGTAAATTAAATATTAAATTTATAACTTTAAAAGAAATACATAAAAATAAAATTTAAATATTTAAAAATCAATAAACCTCCTCGTGGGATCGATGCCTTGGGTCTTTATTTAAAGCCCTATATAACTTGAAACGATACATATACTTGCGTAGTACCTCTAGTCTGTAAAATATTTTTCATAAAATTATATTTATATACACTAGCCGCTATTATTATTTGGGTCAAAGTATTGACTATAACATATTTTTAGAGCATAAATTACTATGTTGTTCACGGATTGAGGTCAAGTTTTTGGCGCCGTTGCCAGCGAGGGCAAAGTTTTAGATTTTAAATATTTATTTTATTTTTATTTTATTTATTTCTTTTATTGTCAAAATACATAAATATAAAATACAAAAAAATTTATAAAAATAAAAATAAAAAAATAAGTAAGTAGAGATTTTATTTCTTGTTATTTTATTTTACTTTTTATTTTTTACTTTTTATGCGTAGTTTTGGTTCTGAAGGATTATTACCTTTAGATTCTGTATTAGAAAGAACTTTTAGAAGGATTGAAAAAGGAAAACAAATTTAAAAATATCAAGAGATGGCTAATTTACATGACAATTTACAAAATCCAATTGAAATTAATGAACAAAATGTTTACAAACCATTAAGGGATTATGCTAACCCTACAGTTGATGAACTTCATAATAGAATTCAAATACCTACTGTAGATGCTAATTCTTTTGAGCTTAAACCATCTATTATTCAAATGGTTCAAATAATTAATTTGGGGGAACACCAAATGAGGATACAAATTTACACCTTCCTAGTTTTTTAGAACTTGTGCTACCTTTAAATATAACAATATTTCTGATGATGCTATTAGAGTTAGACTCTTTCCTTTCTCTTTAAGAGATAAAGCAAAGATGAAGCTTAACTCATTAGCAACAGGTTCTATTAAAATATGGGCTGAAATGGCACAAAAATTCCTTGCTAAATATTTTCCTCCATCTAAAACTGCTAAATTAAGAAATGACATTACTTTATTTAGTCAATTTGACGGGGAGACGATTTATGAAACTTGGGAAAGATTTAAAGAACTATTAAGAAAATGTCCTCATCATGCTTTACCTGATTGGTTAATTATTCAAACATTTTATAACGGACTTATTGGATCACTGAAATCAATTATTGATGCTACTACTGGAGGTTCTTTAATGGCTAAATCATTTAAAGAAGCTTATACTTTAATTGAAGAAATGGCTAACAATAATTTTCAATGGCCTTCTGAAAGGATTAATCCTAAAAGAATGGTAAGTATTCATGATAACGAAGCCTTTTCTATCTTAGCTTCACAAGTAGCTGCAACATCTAAGAAATTAGATAATTTTACTATCAATGTATCACATAACAATTCTGTTAATATGGAAGATTCTCAAACTATTGAAACTTTACAAGCTATTGCTAGTAAAACTAATCCTTAATCAAATTATTATAATCCTAGATGGAAAAATCACCCTAATTTTAACTCGAATAATTCACAACAACAATGGGGTAATAATCAATCTAATCCAACTAGAAATTGGAACAATCAAGTAAATTCAAACTATAAACCTCCTGGATTTAATAATCAACAAAAAAAGTTATCTATAGAAGAATTAATTTTACAACTGAGTAATCAATTACAAAATCAAAACACTGCTATTCGTAATATTGAGAATCAAATGGGACAAATCACTAATTTAATTAATTACAAACCTCTATGAACAATTCCTAGTAATGTTGAAATCAATCCAAAAGAAACTGGAAAAGAACATGAACATGTTAAGGTTGTACAACTTAGAAGTGGAAAGGAATTAAAAGAAAGAATTTGGAATGAAATTGAAAATGAGATTGAGGTTGAAGAGATTGAAAAACCTAAAGAAACTCCTTCTCCTAATAAAGATCAAAATGTTATTCCTATTAATGTGGAAGTTGAAAAACCACCACCACCTTTTCCTTAAAGATTAAAACAACAGAAGCTTGATCATCAATTTTCTAAGTTCTTTGAAATTTTTAAGAAACTTACCATTAACATACCTTTTGCTGAAGCTTTGGAACAGATGCCAACTTATGCAAAATTTATTAAGGATATTTTAAATAAAAAACGAAAATTTGAAGCTTTTGAAACTGTTGCATTAAGTGAAGAATGCAGTACAATAATTCAAAAGAAATTACCTCAGAAACTTAAAGATCCTGGAAGTTTCACTATACCTTGTGCTATTGGAGAAAAATTTGGTGGAAAAGCTTTATGTGATTTAGGAGCAAGTATTAATCTCATGTCATTTTCTATTTTTCGAAGGTTGAATTTAGGAGAGATTACTCCCACCACTGTAACCCTTCAGTTAGCTGATAGATCTATCACTTACCCTAAAGGAGTTATAGAGGATGTTCTTGTTAAAGTGGATAAATTTATTTTCCCTATGGATTTTATTGTGCTTGATATGGAAGAAGATAAAGAAATACCAATTATTTTAGGGAGACCTTTTCTAGCTACCGGATGGGCTATGATTGATGTGCAAAAAGGAGAATAAAGTATGAGAGTTAATGATCAAGAGATTAAATTCAATGTTCTTAAATCAATGAGTACCCTGATAAAGAAAATGCTATCGAATGGATATTATTGATTATATAATTGAAAAACATTATCAAGAAAAATGTAAAGTCATTTCTGAAGAAAAAATTTAATTATTAACTGACGAAAATGAAGAACTAAAAGAAGAAGAATTATTTAAAGAAACTCATTATATTAAAGATAACTGGGAAATTTTAGACATAACTCAAAATGATATACTTTTACCCTCAATTAAGAAAGACTCTGAACTAGAATTAAAAATGTTACCTGCACATTTAAAGTATATTTTCTTGGAAATTCATTAACTTTACCTGTTATTATTTCTTCTAAACTAAGCTTAGATCAAGAAAAAAAATTAATAGGAGTGTTAAAGAATTATAAGAAAGCTTTTGGTTGGACTATTGTCGATATAAGAGGAATAAGCCCTTCCATCCGTATGCATAGGATTTTAATGGAAGAAGATTTTAAACCTACTATTGAATCTCAAAGAAGATTAAATCTTATTATGAAAGAGGTTGTTAAAAAAGAAATTTTAAAATGGTTAGATGCTGGAATTATTTATCCTATTTCGGATAGTCAATGGGTGAGTCTTATTCATTGTGTTCCGAAAAAAGGAGGAGTAACTATCATTTGCCAATGATAAAAATGAACTAATTCCTACAAGACAAGTTACAGGATGGCAAATTTGCATTGATTATCAGAAATTAAATAATTCCACTAGAAAGGATCATTTTCCTTTACCTTTCTTGGATCCAATGCTTGATAAATTAGCTGGACACTCATATTTCTGTTTTCTGGATGGATATTCTGGTTATCATCAATTACCTGTCGCTCCTGAGGACCAAGAGAAAACAACATTTACAAGTCCTTATGGAACATTTGCGTTTAGAAGAATACCTTTCGATTTATGTAATGCAAAGGAATTGAAATATTTATGGACGATTTTTCAGTTTTGGAACTTCTTTTGAATCTTGTTTGGAAAATATATTCAAATTTCTGAAAAGATGTGAAACAAACTTAGTTCTTAACTAGGAAAAATGTCAATTTATGGTCACAGAAGGCATTGTACTTGGTCACAAAATTTCACAAAAAGGGATGGAAGTTAATCAAGCAAAAGTAAAAATTATTGCTGAACTGCAACCATCTACTACTATTACTGATGTGAGAAGTTTTTTGGGTCATGCTGGATTTTATAGAAGATTTATAAAGGATTTTTCTAAAATTGCTAAACCTCTTAGTCATTTATTGGAAAAAGAAGCTAAATTTAAATTTAATGAAGATTATGTTAATGCTTTCAAAATTTTAAAAGAAAAATTAATAACTGCACCTATAATTATTGCACCTAATTGGAATAAACCTTTTGAATTAATGTGCGATGCAAGTGATTTTGTAATTGGAGCTGTATTGGGACAGAAATATGAGAAAATTTTCAAAGTTATATATCATGCTAGTAAAACTCTTACTGAAACTCAAAGAAATTACACTACTACTGAAAAAGAGCTTTTAGTTATAGTCAATGCCTTTGATAAATTTAGACCTTATCTTCTTGGTACCAAATGCATAGTTCATACTGATCATTCCGCTATTAAATATTTAATGTCAAAAAAAGATGCTAAACCTAGACTGATAAGATGGGTTTTACTTCTGCAAGAATTTGATTTTCAAATAGTGGATAGAAAAGGAACTGACAACCAAATTGCTGATCATTTATCTAGAATTAAGAATGATATTTTATTTGAAGAAAAAATAAATGAGAAATTTCCTGATGAACAGTTATATGTTATTCAAGGATGCCAAACACCTTGGTATGCGGATATAGTTAACTATTTAGTTAGCAATTTTCTACCCTATTGATTGAATAACAAATGTATTAAGAAATTTAAAAATGATGCTAAATCTTATATTTGGGAAGATCCTCATTTATTTAAATTGGGAAGAGATTCTGTAATTCGAAGATGTGTACCTTATGAAGAAACTTTTGCTATTATTCAAAAATGTCATGATTCCGAATTTGGAGGACACTTTGGAGTAGATAAAACTGCATTTAAAATTTTAAATTCAGGATTTTATTGGCCTACCTTGTTCAAAGATGTGAGACATTATGTTAAAACATGTGATCGATGTTAAAGGATGGGAAATATATCTAGGAAAGATGAAATGCCTTTAAAATATATATTGGAAGTTGAAATTTTTGATATATGGGGTTTAGACTTTATGGGACCATTTGTACCATCATCTGGAAAGATTTATATTTTATTAGCAGTTGATTATGTTTCAAAGTGGATTGAAGATGTAGCTTTACCTAACTATTATTCCAAATGTGTTTCAAAATTTTTAAAGAAAATGATTTTTTTATATTTGGAATGCCTAAAGTAATTATCACAGATGGTGGAAGTCATTTCAGAAATATAAGAATTCAATCATTACTGGAAAAATTTTGGAATCAAACCTAGAATTGCAACTGCTTATCACCCACAAACAAGTAGAATGGCTGAAGTATCAAACAGGGAAATTAAAAGAATTTTAGAGAAGAATGTTAATCCTCAATGAACCGATTGGGTTGATAGACTTGATTCTGCATTATTGGCTTATAGAACAGCTTATATGACACCATCGGAATGTCACCTTACTGATTAGTTTATGGTAAACATTGTCACTTACATATTGAACTTGAACATAAAGCTTATTGGGCGATAAGGGAGTTTAATTTTGATTTAAATACTGCAGGAGAAAAATGATTATTACAATTAAATGACATAGATGAAATAAGAAATGAGTAATATGAAAATGAAAATATTACATGATAAAAAGATTTCAGGAAAAATATTCGAGCTTGGACAAGAAGTATTACTATTTAATACTCGTTTAAGACTTTTTCCTGGAAAATTAAGGTCTAAATGGATGGGAACATATATAATTGAGAAAGTATACCATTATGGAACTATGGATATTAAAGACCCCAAAATAGAAAAAATATTTAAAGTTAATGGATTAAGACTGAAGCCTTATTTGGGAGAAATAAAAATGATTTATAAAGAGGCTTACGACTTGAGTCTACCTGATTAAAGACTTAATTAAGTCGGCCTGATGACGTTAAACCAAGTGCTTTGTGGGAGGCAACCCATAGTTATTTTTGTGTGTTTTTACATTTTTAATGTAAGGTTATGCCTCGGTCTTGACTAATTTTATATAACTTTAGAAAATTGGATGCTAACAAGTCTTTATTGACTTAAGTTAAAGATAATCTTAAAGTATATAAAGTTTGGACTTTGGATCACTCCATTTTGTATGTGAGTAAAAAGGAGATCAAGTTAACCTTCATTGTTTTAATTACTGAGTTTATATTGATCTTACCATTCTAATTTAGCTATTTTTGAGATTGTGAAATTTGACGTTAGGCGAAACGGAGTCGAACATGGTTCTGGCACCTAGGCGCCAAAATCCGGCACCTAAGAACCAGAATCCGGCGCCTAAGCGCCAGAGTAAACTATGTGTCGATGGGTCCGGCACCTAGGCGTCAGATTTGGCGCCTAAGCACCATAGTTACTGGGTCGTGTAAAAACTGAAAATTTTATGTTTTTCACACGATTTTCTCCTATAAACTACTCCATCTTCGTCCTCAATCCCTAAGCAACCATAATTACGACCTTTACACTTCATACTTGAGGAGATAAGAGAAGATTTTGAAGAAATGGAGAGAAGAAATCATGGAGAAGAGGCTAGAGATAAGTATTCTAAGGATCCTCAACCTTACTTCAATGGTTTCATTGTTGTTAGTTTGGAGAAGTTTTCGAGTCATCAAGATAAGTTTGAAGCGGAATTCAAAAGCATTGGAGATCGCCTCTATGAGATGTATCATCAAATCGAGCATCCGGAATGGCAGGAATAGCTTTAATTCGATCATCTAGCGGCCTATCAAGATGCTCAGGTGGAGATGTATGCGAAGAACAAATGGATCAACGAGAAAATGGCTACGGATTTTCTAAGGGCGTTAGTGTTCTTCCCAAGTAGGACAAGTAAATTTCATTGCAACGAAAATGGAAATTTCTAATTTGAAGATTAGATAGTAAATGTGGTTAGATAGAGACTTTATCTAGTGTGTCGTTGTATCGATTTAGTAAATTGATTGTATTGTTTATGTGTTTGTTTTATTGTTCAATATGTGTTGTATTTGCTTTAAAATTGTTTTGTTTGATTATTAGTAAGACTTAAATCTTATTATTTTACTTATATGTAATGTATTGAGCTCGAAATTGAAGATTATGAATGGAATTAGAAGAGTTTGACTTAAACTTGTATTTAATTGATGATTTAATTTTTAATTTTTCAAAATTTTTGGAAAATATTTTGGAAGTTAGAAACTGAAGAATTACTCTTATATGAGTAATTAGAAGTTGAATTTGTGAGTATTTGAGGAAAATTAATTTTTAAAAATGATTTTTGTGAAAGGCGAGTCTGGCGCCTAGGCGCCAGGCGCCGGTTCTGCCTACTACCCGAAAATCGGGATTAAAACTCCAAAAGCCATGGTCGACGCCTAAGCTTCATCCTCTTCCTCATTTTCGCAAAATAACACCCCCTAGATCCATCTTGAGGTCAAAACGTCACGTATTTGAGCCCGAAATCACTCGATTTCTTCATCTTAAGATCAGATCTACCTTCTAATCCATTTATTTTTTATTTCTACCATAAATTTTTCTATTGTTGCTAAAAATCGAAATTTTGGAGAAAATTTTTTATTTTTAGAAATTTTCCATGTATTTTCTAAACTCTTTTTAAGTTTCTCAACCTTAAAAGAGTTTAGATCTTTGATTCCTTTATTTATTTGTGTTTTCTTTCACGTTTAGATGGCACCTAAATCTAAGTGCGGAAAAGCACGAGACAATTTCGACAGCAGCAAGTTTGCTACTGCGGCAACGTACTTTTGTTTTCACGAATTTGCGTCATCAAGGAAATTTATCTCAGAGCGCAGTTTTTACAATCCTGGAGAGATGATCGTGAACACGATCATTGCACACAACTGGCAGCGATTATGTTATTTCACTGTCGTTGCTGTTATTCCTGTTGTACGAGAGTTTTATTCCAACTTTATGGATGCGAAAGACTACGAAGTCTTCATTAGAGGTGTCGGAGTGAGAGTCACTCCAGAACAGATCAATATTTTCTACGGCCTACCACATACTGTCGAGTGCTACTATTCTGGTCTATCTCCATCTGAAGGAGATCTGGAGATAATTATTGCATATCTGACTGATGGCACTGGAGCTTGGAAGATCCGGAATTACAAATGGGTAAACTTTAAATCTTCTAAGCTGAATGGTAATTTCAAAGGCCGGCACTATTTTATTTCTGCTAGACTACTTCCTTCCAACCACCTGAGTGAAGTTAGCAAAGATAGAGCTATCTTGAACTACTGCATTTAGGAGAGAAAGCCGATAGATGTTGACAGCATTATCTATGATTTTGTGGAGTCTATTGCAAGATCCAGCACTTCTGTGGGATTAGGATTCCCATCCTTGATATATTCTTTATTTGTGAGCAATGGAGTTATTCCTGATATTTCAGAGGAGAAGCTGAAGACTACAAAGCCTATTGGGCAGGAGAGTGTTAGTATTTATGATCGTCTTTGTGGGAAGAGATCTATTGCTCCTTCTACTTCTGTACCTTCTCCAGGTAGAGCTTCTACTTCTAGACCTTCTACTTCTACTGCTGAGCCACCATCTAGTTTCTGGGAATCAATGCATGATCAATTTCTGGAGCAGAAGAATGAGTTATTTCTAACTCACTACAGAGTAGATATTATAGACAATAAGATTGATCATCTATCTGAATATACCCAAAGGAAAAGTGATTATGATGCTAAGTATTCAGAGTCTTTAGTTAGATTCTTGAAGGGTGAGTATGATGTTCAGTTCCCTACCTGTCCTAGATTTTCACCGTATGTTGATCCAAAGGATGTGGAATTTTCTTTTGGTGATGACGATGACGAGGCTATAGATAGTGATTAGTAGCTTGATTTACCTCTGGAGATGAGTTGATTCTGTTTTTCGTTATTTCTTGTTTGTTAGTACTGATTAGTTTGTTGTTAGTTAATGTCAATTTATTTAAGTAACTTCGTGTGGATTTTTTTTTTATGATGAGACTGTTTTTAGAGTATCTAGTTTGATATATTTTTAAGACAGAAATATGTATGAAATATTTTTCATTTTCTATGATAAATGTTTATTTCTGTTTTCAGCCTACTCTTTAGTATTCTTCTATAGTTATTGATGTTGTTTTGTTTCTGTTATTGTGATTAGTATAGTCATTTAATTTTGCTAATGATATAAAAATTAAGCCTGCTTACTTTTTTATAGGATTCATTATTTCAGTAATATTCATAAAAAGAATGTGTAAGAAGTAAATTTTTCTTTGTAGACTGTTTTTACATACTTATAAAAAAATTCCTTTTTAAAATTATGCCTTTCTTTCTCTCATACTTTAAAATTTTTCATGATATATCAAAACTTAAGTTTAGGGGAAGGGAAAATACATGCAAATTTAAATTTTATTTGTCCTTAAAGTGCTAATATTTTCTAAATAATAATATTAACATAACATAAGGAATGAAAAATCTATTAAGATCACTTAAATTTTTCAAATTATAAATAATTTAGTAAACTTAACCAAAATTTTAATAACTTTAATTGATTTTAAGAATAGAATTATTCAACTTAAAGAAGAGTATTTTCTATTCATAATAGAGATAATTGAATTTTAGAAATATTAAGAAATCAAGAATTATAACTTGAAAAAGAAAAAGATTGAAAGTCTTTTTGAAAACTATTCATGTTATAGTAATTAAGTGAAAATGTATAAGTTTGAAAATATAAGTTAAGGATAGTGAAGTTGAAAACCATTAACAGGCTATCCAGATACAGTAATCCTCACTGTGAAAAGAAAAAAAAAGAAGAGAAGAAGTGAGGAGAAGCTTGAGGAGATGCCTAATCAAAAATTGGCTTCACTTGAATTATTTTATGAAAAGAAAACTAATTACATATTTTACTTAATTTTTATGCATGTATCTTTATTAGAAAAGATTTTCATGAAGATCTTTTTCTTGTAAATAATTTATTTGATCTTAATATAATAAACTATAATTATTTTGAAATGAATGAAAAATTTTTGAAGTCTTACAATTTGGTAGTTAAATATTCTTTAAATTCTTAAAATTAAACTTAGTTAGTGAAATTTGGTTAATGATTTACTAAAGCCTTTATAAAATCAAAAATTACAAGGAATCTTAAATATTTACCTTTATTCCAAATGTTGTACATTTTATATAGTAAAAAGGGTTACTTAAGGACAAGTAACGTTTAAGTTTGGGGGATTTTGATCCATGAAAAAAATACTTGTTTTTATGCCTTAATTTTTATCAAATTTTTAAGGAATTTATGCTTTAATGAAAGGTATTTTATGTTTTTAGATGTAGGTGAAGCAAAAATGTTCAAAAAGGAAAAAAAGATGAAAAAGAATGAAAAAGGAGCAAAACGGAGCAAAAATGGAGTCAAAATACAAAATTGCCAAAATAATGAGCCTGGCGCCTAGGCGCCAGAATCCGACGCCTAAGCACCAGCTTGATACCAAATCTGTGATGTTTTTGTAACGACTTTGGACAGTTATTTTGACGGTTAGAGCGGTTATTGGACCATCTAGAAGATTGGCAGTTATTCCTGGATTATAGGACATGTGATATATTGTATTTAGATGCTTGGAAACAGTTTGGATCATGAAGAGGTGCGATCCATTGTGAAGAGGTGCGAAGAACTAGACGCGGAGTCTGGCGCCCTGGAGCCAGAGGTCGGCGCTTAGGCGCCAGACACACTTTTTAGAAGATTCATTGAACTTGGACACATTTTGAAGAGGTGCCTTAGGCAACCCTTGAAGCCTATAAATAGGAGGCTATTCTTACAGAGAAAAAGGCCCACCCCAATTAGCCCAATAAGAAATCCAAATATTAGAGAGATAATTTTAAGGGCCATACTTTTAGTTTACTTTCCTTCATAAATTAGTGAGTTTATTTTTTTTAGAGTTTATATTGAGATTTTAGAAGAGTTGGGGCTTTTGAAGTCTATTTCGCTTTGGAGTCAGTAGGAATCAGAGGTTCAATTGGAGAAACACTTGAGATAAGTATTTGTAATTTTATTCAAAGTTTTATTTATATGTTTTTTTATTTAGATTCAATGTGTTATGAGTAGTTACTTTACTTTCTCCTTTCAATTATGAAAAGATAAATAAGATAATATTAAATTCGTTGGAGAATTAGAAACTAAAATATGTTTTAAATATTTTGATGATATTAATATCGGATCTTAATTTACTATTTAAATTGGCCATTTAAATTGTTAAAATCTATTAAAGAGTTTTGAGACCTAGAAGGAGATGAACTCTTAACTAGTAGATATCACATGAATCCTTGGGTAGTCGAAGGCCTTGTGTGGGCTATTCAAGGTGAAGTTCAAATAAATAGGAAAATATTATTCAATGGGTGTAGAATTGATAAGTTTTTAGAGTGACAGACTAAATTCTTGTAATTTAGTTTATAGAGGGGGAACGGGTCACTAGTAGGGCCGACCGTAGCTACCCTTGGACATCTAGTAATGTGAGCCTAGATTAACCCAATCTACTAACAATACATCCAGACCTGATCTTTAGATTAGCCAATGTTCTTTATACTATCGAGCGAAGGTAAAGAATAGGACTACTTCTATTTGGCAAAATACCTTAAATTTATATTCTCCACGAATATTATATTTTCTAAAAAGTCTTAGATTAATTGAAAGGAAGAAAGTTGTTTGCTTATTATTATTTACATCACTCATTATTTTAGTATTGCTTTAATTTTGCTTTTAGTAAATTAAATATTAAATTTAAAACTTTAAAAGAAATACATAAAAATAAAATTTAAATATTTAAAAATCTATAAACCTCCTCATGGGATCGATACTGGGGTCTTTATTTAAAGCCCTATATTACTTGAAACGATACGTATACTTGAGTAGTACCTCTAGTGTGTAAAATATTTTTCATAAAATTATATTTATATACACTAGCCGCTATTATTATTTGGGTCAATGTATTGACTATAACATATTTTTGAGAGCATAAATTACTACGTTGTTCGCGGATTGAGGTCAATCAGCATTGGGAATTGTACTTCGACGAAGCATCTTTAGCACAAAAAGACAAAGAATTGCAAAAGATAGTGCCCGATAAGGCAGAATCGGACTAATCTTTATAACACTGGAGCAGGGGATGTTAAAGTATTCCTACCATTTAACAGAACCGTGCACCAACAATGAAGCTGAATACGAAGCCCTTATAACTAGACTGGAGTTAACCATTCAGATGGGGATAACAGACATCAACATCTATGGAGATTCTCAGTTGATCATTCAATAGATCGCAGGACAGTACAGAATTCTGAAACCAAGACTCGAACAGTACTTTCAGTATGCAATGAAGTTGTTGAAACAGATTCTAAATGTAAAGATCTACAAGATTCCCAGGAGAGAAAATACTCTCGCAGACGCGCTAGCTCGCCTGGCAAAAGAATTTTCTTGCTTACAGGAGGGGTCAGTTAAAATGTCGGTTCAGGGACTACAGGTCCTATCACAGCTCGACATGGATGCAATATCCGAATAAGAAGGAAAAGAGGAAACGGTTGCAACAGTGGCTGAAACTACAGAAGATTGGCGGCAGCCATTAATAGACTACCTGCAAACAGGAAACCTACCAGACAATAAGTCATTAGCCCATCAATTCAAGAAAAGAACTCTGTCATATGCATTAATAAATAATATGTTATATACAAGGTCTTTTGACCAGATGTGGCTAAGGTGCCTAAGCGGGTCCGAGGCTCGTGAAATTGTTAAAGAGGTGCACTCAAGACTTTGTGGCACTCATCAGTCGGGTCCGAAAATGAAAATGAAGATTAAGAGACTAGGGTACTACTAGCCCTCAATGATGACCGACTGAATGAAAGTTGCAAAAGTTGTCACCAGTGTCAAGTGCTCAAATGTACTACATCTGACAATCCCATCGTGGCCGTTCGAGTGTTGGGGCATAGATATTGTGTGTCTGATAGAACTGCCTTCTTCAAGAAGACATCGCTCTATACTTGCAGCTACATATTACTTTTCAAAGTGGGCAGAAGCAGTACCACTTAGAGAAGTGAAAGCACATCATGTGCTACAATTCTTCAAGAATCAAATCGTCTACCGTTTCGGGGTACCGCGCAGAATTATCACAGATAATGGGTTCGCATTCAGAAGCATGAAGATCAACAATTTTGTCAGAAGGTACAGGATCGACCGGCGTTATTCAACGATCTACTACCCAAGAGCAAGCGGCTTGGCCAAGGCTTTTAATAAAACTCTCATCCAAATCCTAAAGAAAACTTTGGACGATAACAAAAGAAATTGGCACGAGAAGTTTTTAGAAGCCTTTAGGCCTACAGAACGACATTCAGAACTCCTACTAAGTCTACGCCCTACGCTCTAGTGTATGGGTCCGAGGCCGTCTTGCCCTTGAATGTTCGGCTTCCATCTCTCAGAATTGCGATTGCAAATAAGATAACTACAGAAGAGAACACCAAACTACGACTAGAAGAATTAGAAATCTTGGAAGGAAAACGAATTTCAGCACAACAAAATCTAGAACTATATCAGGCCAAGATGATCCAGGCCCATGATAAACGGGTCCGCCCAAGGACATTCAAAGTCGGTGACTTAGTTCTAGTTCTCAAGAGACCTATTCTCGCACACCGCAAGATAGGAGGAAAATTTAAACTGACTTTGGAGGGGCTGTTCGTGGTCGAGATAGTCTACTCTAGAGGTTCTTACCAACTCGTGAATTGTCGTGGAGAACAACCTATGCTTCCAATCAATGGACGATATTTGAAGAAGTATTACGCAACCTGATGTTTTGAAGGATGAACTTTAAAAACGAAGTCTTGTTCCTAGAAGCACGGGTAGAGTAATCATTTGTAACTGGGTCCGAACCCAAAATAAAAAAATGGATAAATAAATCATTAACCAAAAATGCGTGTTAAAAAGAAAATATGTGAAACCATAATAATAAAATTTTGATCATCCCTTTAAATCAGCTTACTCCTGATCATTCCTCATCTTTTCCTACTCTTATTAAAATTTGAAAGAAACGAATAAGAATTTCCCATTGATAAATGATTTTTTCTTATTGTTCTTGTTCTTAGTACAGCCCCTGATCCTTTCCTTGTTGTTAGCAGGGAAATGTCGAACAGGCAGTTGGTTCTGAACTTTAAGAATGGCGTGAGTCTAGCACTTGACGAAAAGAGGATGAAGGATGGGGCCGTGATTGAGATCAACTCTGATTTCACACAGGTCAAGCTATAGTACATAGAAATTGATTGGACTCTGATTGACCGAGAAGAGTTCCACAGCCAGACAGTAATGAAATTGGGTGGCCCAAGTCAGCAGTCCACCTACAAGAAAAGAAAATCAAATGCCGCTCATCTAACAGGAGAGGACAAGAAAGTTAAGTCTATGGTTGCTACAGTAGAGGGCAGGCTTGTCAGCCATGCCCATAGAAGTTCAAGAGGTAAGAAGAGCTACTCTCACTCTGAAATAACGAAGAAACAAGAACCGTCACATTCGCAAAATGCTGACCAAGCTAGCAGAGGATCAACATGAAGAGACAGCTGCTACCGTCAGTACAAGTACTTTGAAGAAGCTAGTTCAGTAGAAGCCAGAAAAGAGGAGATCAACTCCAAGAACAGCAGAAAAGATTAAAGAAATTCCAAGCAAAATAGAAATAGAATCAGCATTGCGACGCCAGACAGATGCAACAGTTTTGAAGAGTCTTGTTGCGAAAGAAACCCCGGGGAATGTCCTGACAGGGATTACCCCCGAGGAGATGAGACATGCAGGAGAACATGCTGGGGTTAAACCATACATCCCACAGTACGTTACCAGACCTCGCCGATTGTAGATAATCTGAGAATACGAGTAGGAGAGAATGCAGAAGGTTGAAAAGAAAACTTTTGAATATTTTGAAAGAATTCGAGGCAAGAGGATCAACATCTTGGAAGGCCTTGAGCTGCATATGGATGTGTTCTCAGACTACGAGCAACAGCAAATTGTGGACTATGTCGTTGAGCTTCAAAAAATGGGTCAAGCTGGTCGTTTGAGAGAGAACACCTACTCAGAACCTCGAAGGTGTATGAAAGGAGACGGAAGGGTTACAATCCAGTGTGGGTGTTGCTACAACTTCGCTGAGGACAGAAAGGGAAATCCACCAGGGATACTCTGTCGTAGTGAGGTAGATCTGATGCCAAGAATTATCAAGAGAATGGTAAAAAGAATGTTGACGTGGAGGGTACTGCCTGCAGTTTGCATACCAAACAGTTGCATTATCAACATATATAAGGAGGGCGACTGCATACCCCCACACATAGATCATCATGACTTTGACAGACCTTTCTGCACAGTGTCTTTTGTAAACCAATGTAACATCATATTCGGATCTGACCTCCGGATAGCAGGCCCCGGAGAATTCCGAGGGCTGGTGGAGATACTTCTATCGGTAGGTTCCTTCTTGGTGTTAAAAGGAAATGGAGCAGACATAGCAAAACACTGAATTCCAGGTGTGCCTGTTGAGCGGATCTCTATCATTTTCAGGAGGATGGACGACAACAAAATGCCTTTCCACTTTCAGTCAGATCCAGAGTTAGAGAGCCTTCGGCCCTACAAGCTGTGAGCTACATGGAAAATAGCACACCTCCAATGCACATCCCGATGGAATTTCCTGCCAAGGATGGCTTGGAAGGTGATGTTATTTTCCCTGTGTCTCACTATTCATACATGAATTTCGACAGATGCTTTTGGAAGAAACATGCAAGAATCTTACACAATCCATTTTGGATTTATGTGGATTGTACGAGATACTGAATTTTCAAGGAAAATATCATCATGTTTTAGATTGAGCTATATAATGTACTTTCAACAAATTGGAATGGAAACGACCATGTTGTGTTTTGCCTTCACCTTTTTTGTGCAAATTGACTGGGAAACGCCATTAAGTTAAATGAACTTCGAACAAAGAACGAAAAGAAAATAAAATAAATAAAGAACTCTTTTTAAGAATTCGAATGTGAAAAAACAAACTTCAAATTAACACGAACTCTAAATAAACGAAAATAAAATTGAATCACCAAAACAAATAAAATGAATCTAAATCTCAAATTGAATTTCGATCTGAATCCGTCGTTTTGAATCTTTCGACTAAAATCCATTTGAAGCTCCTTTGAACCCTCTTGCGAGTTGATTCTTCCCCACATAAGACTTCAACTTCAAACTTTTAAACTTCTTCACCGTCTTGAAATCCTTTCGGCTCTCCGTGATCTCTTTCCTCTTTTGAGAAGGTTGACTGAGTCTACTGACACAGAACCACAAAAATTTTCGATTTGGTTCTGATGGCATGGACTCATATCCTTCGCCAAACAATCAAACTCTAATCAACTCTCTTGGGATGTGAAACACATTCATGTCTCATTCCAATCTTCCACTAAACTAAAATTTTCACAGAATCTTCAAAACCAAATCAAATACCAACTTTTGGGGATTGGTACTTAAATTCCAATTCCCATCTTTCCTAAGGCTGGTACTTAAATTACAGTCCTCATTTCAAATCTCGAGGTTAATACCTAAATTTCCACTCTTTTTCTGAGGCTGGTACCTAAATTCCAGTCCTTGTTTCAAATCTTGAGAACGATACCTGAATTCCGATTCTCTTCCGAGACTAGTACCTAAATTTGAGTTCTCATTTCGAGACTGATACTTAAATTTTGATTCTCTTAAATGAATTTCCGCCAAATTCGCATTCTTTCTGAGAAATTTTTCCACATTCTAATCCTCCGACTTGGGTATAAGATCGACAAAGCATCCTGATCTCGGTGTCCGCCAAATTCGCACTCTTTTCGAGAAATTTTTCCACATCCTAATCCTCCGACTTGGGTAAGACCAACAAGGCATCCTGATCTCGGTGTCCTCCAAATTCGCACTCTTTCGAGAAATTTTTTCCGCATTCTAATCCTCCGACATGGGTATAAGACCGACAAGGCATCCCGATCTCGGTGTCCGCCAAATTCGCACTCTTTCCTAGAAATTTTTCCGCATTCTAATCCTCAGACTTGGGTATAAGACCGACAAGGCATCCTAATCTCGGTGTCCGCCAACTTCACACTCTTTTTGAGAAATTTTTCCACATTCTAAGCCTTTGACTTGGGTATAAGACCGACAAGGCATCCTAATCTCGGTGTCCGCTAAATTCACACTCTTTCCAAGAAACTTTTCGCATTCTAATCCTCCGACTTGGGTATAAGGCCGCCAAGTCATCCTGATCTTGTTGTCCGATAATCTCGCATTCTATCCAAAAAAATTTCCCGCACTCCTAAAATTTCAAGGTCGGTATTTAACTTCTGACTCTCTTCCGAGACTGGTACCTAACTTCCAGTTCTCATCCTTTTCGAGGTCAGTACCTAACTTCTGACTCTCTTCCGAGACTGGAACCTAACTTCCAGTTCCCACCCTATTCTCGATCGGTACTTAATTGTCGATTTCTTCTCGAGGCTGGTACCTAAATTCTGGTTCTCTTTGCAATCCTGAGGTTGGAATCTAACTTCCAATTCTCATTTTAAATCCAAAATCTCAGCAAAAATCACCTTGAAATCAATCTCAAATTAGGTTTCAATCAAAATTCCGATTAATTCAAATTGCAACAAAAATTGAAACTCGAATTGAAAATTCAAACTCAAAATTAAAACTTGAAATGAAAATGAAACGAATCTTAATCCAATATATCTCTCTCCAGATATTGTGATTTGGAATTCACCTCTTCTTCCCCAGCGAGAGTTTTGGAATCTTCAGTCTTGGAGATTTACCTAATACTCCCCAGCAGAAATTTCCTACACTTTGTTCTGAGTTTGTCACTTAGACATCTGTGTTGGTTTTGTTGATCTCTTCGGTCAAAGCCAATACGCGCGGTGTGCTTGGTTAGCACACCACACTTATTGGGGGTCCATTTGTTGACCTCATTTTTTATGAGATTCTTTCCTTTCCTCTTAGTGCTTAGGATCTAGCCATAGGTTTTCTCCTTGACTATCCTAGAGGACTAGAGATGGAACCCACCACTTAGAAATTCAAATACTTCTTAACTCCCTTCAAACCCCACATGTTTGATTGTAAACCCCCAGGACACCTGGAGGTTTAAAACCAATATGTGAAGGTTTAAAAGATGAGCTTCCTATAGGACTTTTAAGCCTTAGGATTACCCTGGATGGTCTGGTCTTGGTGAGGTTCAGCTTGCACACACCACACACACACACATTCTAAATCCTAAAACTACTCTTACCCAACATGGTTTCCTGACTCATGTAGGAAACTCATATGGATGGACCTCAATCCCTAAGAGCGGTTAGAAACAACATATTGAATGCCTAAAATGAGTCCTTTCATGGCTCTTGTGAGCTTAGCATGGCTTCATGGCTAAACCAAAATGGTTTCACTCTACTCACACCTAATCAATCTTCATTTTTCTCAAATTTCAATTTTTAACCCCCTAGGGCCCTAAACCCACCAAACCTACCAAATACCCTTGAAATTGCCCAAAACTCCCAAAATTGCCTAAATTACCCAAAATTTCTCAAAATCAATTCTAAACATTCCCCACCACTCGAATTGGTCATCCATGGCCAAATATGCCAAAATTTTCAAAAATACCCCCCCAATACCGTCCATATACCCTTTTTGACCCAAAAATCCAAAAATTCCCAAAAAACTCCAGAAAAACAAAAATATTCCCAATTTCATTTTGTTCAACTTCCACTTACCCAAATTTTGTCAATTTAACCTAGTTTAATCAAAAATTTCCAAATTGGCCCTTAAGGCCCAAACTGACCAACTAACCCAAACCATCCCAAATTCAACCCAAATGACACCCAATTTTCCTCAAATTTGTTTTTAAATCTTTCTAACATCCCTACGAACAAAAATCTAACTTAATTTACCCTATAATTGGACCCAAACTCCACCCAAACCAAAATTCCCCAAATTTTCCAAAACCAATCATGAACCCAAATAAGACCAAACCCCAAAAATTGAGAACTCTTTGTAACACTCCCATAAACATTTTGCAACAATAATTTTACACCAAAACCAACATTAGCCCAAGATTAGCCCAAGATTAGCCCAAGTTAGCCCAATCTGACCCACTTTGACTCTATTACTAAAAGACTCAATTAAACCTAATTCAACCCCAAAGGACACCAAATCTTTTCTAAAATTTTCACAACGCATTCCTAAATAAAATGCAAAATTTATTTGACCCAATCTTTTACAAAATTTTCATCCATAAATTTATTTTGAAGCCTAAAAGCCCACTTTCCTAAAACATTTAAAAGCCTGTTTTCCTTTAAACTTAAAAAGCCTAAAATTGGCTTTAAAGCCCACATGACATTTTCTTTTCATCATCCATTTAATAAAATCACCCCTTAAGGTCTATTTCATCATTTAAATAAACTAAATGTGGTCTCATGAAAATTTTTCATCAAAATGCCCAAAAATTCAAAACCCTTTTTCATGAAATTGACCAAGCTTTGCCCCAAGCCACATGGAGCCATGAAGCCATGGATAAGCCACATGCAAGCCTTGGGAGCCACTTTACACATCACCATGCCATTAATTGCAAAAGGAGGAGACTCTTTTAAACTCCCTTAAAAAGGTTTTAACCCTTTTAATGCTTCACCATAACCCAAGATTAATCTAAATATTCATAGATGGGGACTTCACCACCCTTTCCTAGCAGGCTCACCTGACTCCCACAGCACTCAAAGCTCCTTGGTGGGTGCACCAAACCCAAATCCATGCATTTGACTCATTTGAACCTAAAATACACCCTTACCCATTCCATTTTAAATCAAGTTCTTTACACATGGCCAATGCCCATTGCTTGCACAAAATTCAATCCTTGGATTCACTGAGTAAGATGGTGACCTGACCCTGGCCGGACCACCACCTGGGTCACCGGAAAACCCCATGGCCGAGAGCTTCATGTGAGCCAAAAAATTCAAACTTGTTTGTTGAGTTTTCCCAACCCAAATGGTCACTACAGCTGCTCTTCTCCTTCCCTGAGCAGTCGATCCCAGCCCTTAATTGCCCCAGGGAAGCCCTCTAGCCCTGGTTATTTAAACCCACCTCCGTCACGGCCAAAGGAGGTGCTGACATTAACCTTACCAAAACTCTACCAAAATTTCTCCAAACTCTTCTCCTGACTCAAAGCAATTGATCCCACTGAAATCCAGCCCTAATACCCCCTCTGTGAGTTCAATTTCTGAGTTCAATCTCAAGCCCAAAACTAGGACATTTCACCAAAGTGAGTAAAACCCCAAATTGAGCAACTCTACACCTTCACCAAACTAAGAGAGGAAGTTCCCCAATGGAAGCCCCCTCACCAGACCACCCAATTGTGCTAGAGACCAAAGCTTGAAATCGGGTTTGCTGGAAATCAGACCTAGGCATTTCACCACAGCTCCAGGCTTCATCCCTAGCTTCCTTAGACTCCAACGAACGTGCCAAGCCCCTCTGATTGAAGCTTCACTTCTCAGAGCCAAGGTATTGATCCCTCCCTTCCTTAGAGCTTCTTTCGATTCTCCATTTTGTTTGAGTCTATTTCATAGCATCTTAGACACATGTACGTGTTTGTCTTCCATAGAGTCCAATATCATGAAATTTGGTGAAGAAATGAGGAAGATCTTAAGGTTTTAGTGTGGACAGTTCTCGAGTTAGAGCTTGATCTCCGATAGATATAAGTGCAACGGCACCAAAAACTTGGAATCGTCAGATATAAGTGCGCTGATAATTTTAAGATACGTAAATTATGATTTTATAATATAGGATACTACGCAATTATACGTATCGTTTATCAAGTAATATAGAACTTTCTGATTAAGCCCCGAGATATCGAACCCACAGGGAAAATTTGAAAATATTTAAAGGAATTTAGAAAATTATCTATTTACTTTCTTTAATTATTTTTGAAATATTATGTCTTGATTTTGAAAAGTTTTAGAAAGTTGATTTATCTTTTGAAATTTTCTTATTAAAATGCTAAGTAATGAAAGTAAAGGTTTCAATAACTAATAACATTGGATGTAAGAATACTATTAACTAAAATATTTTTTCTTTCCTTTCATGTAGTAATAATTCTTAAAGTACTGTTGTGGAAGTATTTAAATTTTGTTGTGACAGAAAGAAGCAAATGTGTTATTTACCCTTACTTGGTTCTATAAAAAAACATAGGTTAATTTGAAATTTATATTATTTTGAACATGGTTAGGCAGGGAAGATACCAGTCTCTCACTCTAGAGTTCCCTCGATTCCCACCACCTGGCGGCTACCTTCTCATAATAAAACTCAAAACTTCAAACCAAATTAGGGGTTTTTAGCCTGTCACTCTAAAATCCTCTAATTTTACTCCCTTATATAAAAATATCTTCTAATATTACATTAACTTATATGGACTATAGTTCTCACCCATATAATTGCATGTGATTCCTACAAACTTTAATGAGATAATGCCGCATTGGATCTTACATAATCTCAAGAAATTTTACAACTTAACAGGCCAAATTAAGAAGTAAACAAAGTTCTCAGAATCAATCTTCACATCTTCTTCCAACTTTTTAAACACTGATACTTTCCACATCAATTCTCTTTAAATTAATTACTTCTCCATTTTAACAAAGAAAAAGATAAAGTAAACTACTCAGAATGCATTGGTAAAATATAAAAACACATTGATTTGAAATTAAAAGCAATAAGAAAAATAATAAACGAAAGCAAGTATTGATAAACCAAATAAAAGTAAACACTTATCTAAAAATCCTTTCCACAAGACTAAAGAAGTTCCTCTAAAACTTTGACTCTTCGCTAAACTACTCCTCCTAGCAAGTCTCCAAACTTTGATGACTCAGAATAGAGACTTCAGACTTCAATAAAAACTAAACTAAAAAAAAGAAAAGAAGTGGGAGAAGAACTCTTAACTCCGACCCTTGTCTCCTTTCTACTCTCTACTCCTACTCTAAATAAAAACTTAAAATGCAATGGAAGAATCTCCTAAATTCCTCTCTTTGAAATACACTGAAGAGCCTCTTCAATTCTTCACTTCTTCACTTCTTCACTTCTAAGACTCTCTTTAAATAGTGAACCAAAAGGTGTCTTGGTGTCTCTTCAAAATGTGTCTAGATTCGATGTATCTACCAAGGAACACACCCCTTCATTCAAATTTGTCTTCCAAAGGAAGTTATGGACATTACCACCAAGAGTTGCATCCATTCCCTTTTGAATTTAGCGCCAAATCTAATTAAAGTTTGATTTATAACTGTGGTGGCTAAGCGTCGGCCCAGCGGCGCTTAGCCGCTAGTGCCAAATTTTTTATTTTTCATTTTTTTGCTCCAAATTTGATCCAATTTTGCTCCTTTCATCATGACCATCTATTTTCATCATACATGTAAGAAAAACACAAGATACCTTTCATTAAAGTGAAATATCATTAAAAATAGGTATAAAAATGTGCATAAAAATACTATATATTTTAGGTGTATCAAAATCCCCCAAACTTAAAATGTTACTTGTCCTCAAGTGACAGTTAATCTCATAAAACATTTTAGCATGCAAACTATGTAATGAGTTTCTTAGGAAGATAACAAAATTTTGTTCTAGAAATGCAATAGTCCAATTTAGAAAAAATTTAGTAATTAAAACCAACATAATGTTTAGAAAGTTCTTAAGTAAAAGAAAATGATAAATATAAATCTCTATTTATTTCAGAAATATTTGTAGATTTTTCAAAATATAGGATTCAAACATTTATTTTTCTCACTTAAAAGTCTTTATTTGAAAAATAATTTTACTTACTATATTACAACTTTAAGCTTTATATTTTCTCTGATCTTATATCTTAAACTTTAGGTATGAAACCAATTTTTGATTAGGCCCTTAAATCTTAAAGCTTCTCCTACCTTTTCATATACTATTTTTCACTTTTTCACTTCTCTCTTTTATTTTTATTTTTTTATTTTTTTCTTTTTAAGGTAAGGATTACTATATCTGGATAGGCCTTTAATGATTTTGAATTCCACCCTTCCATTTAAAATAAAGGTCAGATATACACCTTTCACTTAAAAATCCTAATAATAGTATTTGAAAATTACTCTTCAATAAAATAAATTTAAGCTTTGAAGAATAAAAGTCAAATCTCTATTTGTCCAAAAATACAAAACTTCTTACTAAAGATAGTTTAACTTTATTTAACACCTCTTCATTAAGAAAATTTTAACTTTAAGTTTTTCATGATTACTATAAATTTTAACTAAATTCTTTTATTCATTTTTATATTCAAAATTTTATTCCCCTAATATAACTTCATGTACATAATTGTTCTCAATCAAAAATAAGATTTATTATAAGTATTCTTGAGAATCAAATAATATTTTAGGTTTTTGAAAATCTTTGTTTTTAAAATCCTCCCAAACTTTAAATTTTTAATTAAGATAAAACATTTAAGCATAAGAAATGATACAGGGGTGAAAAATAAAAAACTGACATAACATGCTTGCAAGAATTTTTAATATCCTAATATGCAAGTATAACAATTTAAATAACAGGAGTAACATGAAATCAAATTTAGTTTTTCAAAACATTTTTCTTTTTTTTTTATAATAAGAAAAGTAAAAATTTCAGAAGACTTCTACAGTAGTGGAGGTTTTCAAAGCAAATACACACCAACTAAAATAAAACACTGATACAGATAACAGATAATAGTGGAATTTCAAGAATTTTAAACATGTAGTTTTCCTAAGTAGAAGTTCCTAATAGTGGTTTATAATCTCCTAATAGTTTTTGAATTAAAGTACACACTATTAAAAACTCTGGCATAACATACACATAAAAAACATTTACAATTACACACTACTACACATCAACATATAAATCCATAATAAAACAACAACAATACCTGAGTATGCATAACAGATAAATAGTACAACTACAATCTGCATACTATCAAAATTCACATCACAACACAATCATCAAACAAAATATTAGAACAAGTACACAATAACACAGCACAACAACACAATAACTAAAACAAACACACATACAACTACTCTTCATCCTCATCATCATCATCATCTTGCTCGTTCCAATCTCTAGATGGCACATAAGGTATATAGAATGGATTAGGTGGCATCTCAGCACTCTGATCTCCTCTAATCTGTCTATGCAAGTATTGCTGATAATTCTCCTTATAGTCATCATGTTTTACAATATATCTCTCAACATTATCCAGCTTACCATCCATATCTCTCACATGCTCTCGAGTAAGACTCACGTTTTTCAAAATCTTTCTTAATAAACCAGTCTATGAATCAGTAGATGATGAAGCACGAGAAGTAGAAGCACGAGAAGTAGAAGCATCAGAAGCAGAAGGAGTAGAAGCCCTACCAAATCCTCCTCTCCAACCAAACTCTGAATGTACAGTGTAAGCACCAACATTTACACTAGTAATTGGTCTCAATGGTTGTAGTACCTCTTCCCAGTTTTCAAACTTCACTCCAGATCTTTCACTAAGTGAATGAATCAAGGAAGGAAATCCCATACCTGCAGTCGTGGTTGATCTAACACAGTTCAAAACATAATCATAAATTATGCTTCCAATATCAGTCGGCTTCCCATGCTGAATACAATGGTTTAACACGGCTCTTTCTCTCGTCACTTCACTGGTATGACTTGAAGGTAACAACTTAGATGAGATAAAATAATGCCTTGCCTTAGAAATGACATTCAATTTGGAAGCAGGAAAATTCACTCTTCTATCATTTGTAATTTTCCATAATCCTCTTCCATCATTCAGAAACTCCATAATCTCATCTAATTCTCCTTCCGAAGGATGATAGTTAGAATAAAAACAAAACATATCAGGAGGTAGTCCATAAAAGGTATTGATTGCACCTGAAGAAAAGTTTACTTCATGCCTCCTAACCATCACCTGATTTTCCTCTGCAGTAGGAAAATTTGCATAAAATTCTCTTACCACAGAAACAATAGCAACAATGGAGAAGCAACAGTAATTCTGCCAGTTTCTTCTTGCAATCATAGCTTCAATAACCTCTCATGGCTTACTAAACACTCGCTCAGGAATCAACTTACGTGATTGCAATGCATCGACATATCGTTCCTCAGCCCTCAAACTAACAAATTTGTCAAAATCAAACTTCATCTTTTCTCGTGCACGCTTTGACTTTGTAGCCATCTCTAAAAATTCACGAAAAATTTACCATAAATTCCAAAATCAAACTAAACTTGCTAAATTATCTACCAAAAGAATTTTTTCACTAAATCCAAGCAATTTATCAAGCTTTTCCTGAAATTTTTACCATGAATAGTGATTTTAAGATTTTCCATAATGTACTCAAAATACATGGTGAAAAACAAAAAGTTTTACTTAGGAGTAGTGCTCTTACCTCAAGGAATCCAAATCTAACAATTTTTGTTGAGATCGGCTCTTAAATGATCCACAATATGATACCCTAGGCTCCTCTTTCGTGGCAAAGCAAAGGTTGAAGACGATGGGGCGGTTAAAAATGGCAATTTTTGGGTTTTTAACTTTCGGGAATCAATTTTCGCGAACTGGCGCCTATGCACGAACTATTAGCGCTTGGCCACGAAATCTGGCGCGTAAGTGCCGGCATTCTGGCGCTTAGCTGCCAGTACCCAAATTTTTATAATTAATGTATAAGCACTAAATCACTTTTTTAATAGCCCTTAATTAGTCCATAATAATTAATTCTCCCACATAAGTCCTCTAATACTCCAAATCAAAGTTTAATAACTATTGATTCCACACAAATTTCACAAAACACAAACTTATATTTAAAACAAATATAACATTTAATACAACACTAGAAGTTCTATCCAAATATAAAGGATAAAATTCTCAAACACTATAATATTAAACTGATAAGTATACATCTCTAAGATGTACCCATCACATCATCAGGCATATATAAAAACACTAAACACATCAAACATGAACTCACAAGAACACTAACATAAAACATTAAGACACTAAACAAATACAAACAAAAAACATTTAGTTCCACTCTCCATTAGGCAGAATATAACCAGGACCACTATTATTCTCATTTGACCCTTCAGGAATGTAGATTTGATAGAACGGGCTATCATTGTTCATTCTTATATCATCTTCTTTAATCCATTTATTTTTCACAAACATCGCTTTATCTATTTCTTTCACATACCTCAAACGATTGAATTGCATCTTGATTTGCCATCCCATGTGATCCAGATGTAAGGTAATATCATTGATTTTTGCTTCCATTGAAGTCACTCGTGCTTCAATTTTTGCAATCATCTCTGCTATACCTTGAATACTAACAGCCAGATATCCATTAAATAACTCCTTAGCACTATCACTAATGAACTTACTTTTATCAGAATCTTGCTAATTCATCATCTCATTCTCCCAGGAAGACATGGTGCTCTTCAAAATTTTCTTCTTAGACTTCAGAAATGAAATTTGGACTTAGGGTAAGTGTTTCTATCAACTCTAGTCCTTTTTATAGACTTGTGAGATGCTAGAATATTCCCCTATACATTTAGAATCTTCTAAATAACTCTCATAACTTCTCCCCCACAATCTAGGCTTCTAGATCCACATTTTTCACGTTTTTTATAACTGTGGCGCCTAAGCGCCAACTAGTCAGCGCTTAGCCTCCAGTGCACATTTTAGCACAGGTCCACTAAGTGTCCAAATTTTCATTCTGACTTCACTTTATCATCAATTAAGGTCGAAAAAACTCTACTTATGTTTTAAAACTCCAAATTACTACCATTAAAAACATAAAAACAAACCAAACAAATCAAACAAAACACACAAAACAAACATAAAGCAAAGCACACCGATAAATATGGGTTGTCTCCCACAAAGCGCTTGTTTTAACATCTTCAGCCTGACATACCCAGAACTCATTCTGAGTGACCAAACATTAAATTCTCATCAGATTTAGATTTATTGACTGAAAAATATGGTTTAAGTATATGTTAGTTAACTTTAAATATTTTTTCCAGTCTTAGGATTTTTGAATATCTACAGCTCCATAAGAATAAACTTTTATCATAATGAATGGACCCATCCACCTGGACTTAAGTTTTCCATAAAATATTCTCAATCTAGCATTATGCAGCAAAACTTTTTGTCCTCGTACAAGATTTTTGGTAAGAATCTTCCGATCATGCCATAATTTCATTTTTTCCTTATAAATCTTAGCATTTTCATAAGATTCATTCCTTATTTCTTTAAGCTCATTCAATTGCAATAATCTCTTTTCAGTATCATCTTTCAAATTATAATTGAACTCTTTAATAGCCTAATAAGCTTTATGCTCAAGTTCAAAAGGTAAATGACAAGTTTTTCAAAAAATCAGCCTATATGAGGACATTCCTATAGATGTTCTGTAAGCAGACCTATAGGCCCACAAAGCATATTCCAGTTTAATTGACCAATCCTTTCTATTTGGATTAACAGTTTTTTCCAATATTCTTTTAATTTCACGATTGGATAATTGAACCAAAACACTTGTCTGCAGATGATAAGCAGTAGCAATGTGATGATTAATATGATATTTCTTTGCTAACTTCCCAATAATCGCATTTCTAAAATGACTTCCCCCATCAGTTATGATTACTCTTGGTATTCCAAATCTGCAATATATATTCTTTTCTAAAAACTTTGCAACACTTTGAGCATCACATCGAGGTAAAGCAATAGCTTCAATCCATTTCGAAACATAATATACTGCTATCAAAATATACGCATTTCCAAAATATGGTGTAAATGTTCCCATAAAATCTAATCCTCAAACATCAAATATTTCAACTTCTAACATATAATTGAGGGGCATCTCATTTCTTCTAGAAATATTGCCTACACACTGACATCTATCATAATTCTTAATGCAATCATTCACATCATTAAAAATTGTAGTCCAATAAAATCCTGATTGTAATATTTTATATGCAATTTTATCACTTCCAAAATGTCCCCCATAATCAGAATCAAGACATTTTTAAATAATTTCATAAGTCTCTTCCAAAGGTACACATCGTCTAATTATAAGATCCTTTCCTTGTTTATATAAAAATGGGCCATCACAAAAATAACTCTTAGCATCAGCCAAAAATTTATTCTTTTCATGATATGTCAAACCATAGGGTCTAATATTACTAACAATAAAGTTTACTATGGCTGCATACCATCGAACATTCCTTTCTTTAACAGTGAACAATTTTTCATCAGGAAAATGTTCATTAATTTCTTCAATATCATAGAGAGATTTTTCAATTTCAATCTTGGACAAATGATCAGCAATTTGATTATCAGAACCCTTCCTATCTACTATTTCAAAATCAAATTCTTGCAAAAGAAGAATCCATCTTATAAGTCTCGGTTTTGCATCATTTTTCTTCATTAAGTATTTGATAGCAGAATGATCAGTATGCACAACACATTTAGTTCCAATTAAAAATGATTGAAATTTATCAAAGGCAAATACTATAGCTAATAACTCTTTCTCAGTAGTGGTATAATTAATTTGAGCTTCATTAAGAGTTTTACTAGCATAATAAATTACTTTAAAAATTTTATCGTATTTCTGACCCAAAAGAACACCAATAGCATAATCACTAGCATCACACATTAATTCAAAAGGTTTTCCCAATTTGGTGAAATTATTACAGGTGCAGTGACTAATTTTTCTTTTAATGTTTCAAAGGCTTTACAGCAGTTCTCATCAAAATTAAAAATTGCATCATTTTCCAGTAAACGACATAAAGGTTTTGTAGTTTTTGAAAAGTCTTTAATGTGACGCCTGTAGAATCCACCATGTCCTAAAAACTTCTAATTCCCCTTACATTGGTTGGGCAAGGTAAATTAGATATAACTTGAATTTTTGCAGGATCTACCTCCAAACCTTTTTCTGAAATCTGATGTCCCAAAAGAATTCCTCCTGCTACCATAAATTGGCATTTTTCCCAATTAAGAACCAAATTAGTTTCTTCATAGCGTTTTAGCACTTTAGATAGATGTTCTAAACATGATTCAAACGAAATTCCAAACACTGAAAGTCATCCATAAAAATTTCAATCCCTTATTCAATTAAATCACAATAAATAGCCATCATACATCTCTGAAATGTAGCAGGGGCATTACATAAACCAAAGGGCATTCCTCTAAAAGCAAATGTACCGTAAGCACTGGTAAACGTAGTTTTCTCTTGATCCTCTGGAGCAATTTGAATTTGGTGGTAACCAGTATATCCATCCAGAAAACAAAAGTATTTATGCCCAGCCAGTCAATCCAACATTTGATCTAGAAAAGGGAGTGGAAAATGATCTTTCCTTGTGGCAAGGTTTAATTTTCTATAATCAATGCAGATTTGCCACCCTGTAACCTGTCTTGTTGGTATCATTTCATTCTTTTCATTAACAGTCACAGTTACTCCTCCTTTCTTAGGAACACAGTGAATAGAACTAACTCATGCACTATCTGAAATAGGGTAGATACTTCCAGCATCCAACCACTTTAAAATTTCTTTCTTAACAGCTTCTTTCATAATAGGATTTAATCTCTTTTGGGGATCAGCCCGCGATTTCCAATTATCTTCTATAAGAATTCTGTGCATACAAATTGAAGGACTGATTCCTTTAATATCAGCAATTGTCCATCCAAAGGCATTCTTGTGCTTCTTCATTTTAAGCAAACTCTCTTCTTCTTTTTCAGTTAATTGAGAGGAAATTATAACAGGCAAGGTTGAGGATTCTCCTAGAAAAGCATACTTCAAATTTTCAGGAAGCATTTTTAGCTCAAGTTCAGGAGGTTTTCAATTGATGGACCATAAGATTTATCTTTCTCAGTCATATCCAACAATTCAAAATTTTCATGAACATACTTTAAATCTTCCTCTTGAAAATCTTCAGAATCAAATAACACCTCTTCTTTCTTATATTCAAATTCATCTCTTTCAACATTCTCTTCATAAGTTGATTTGAAATGACATTCACTTAAATAATCAATAACATCCATCCTATAACACTCATCTTCTTTACCTCTTGCAGGATATTTCATCGATTTTGAAATATTTAATGTAACAGTCTCATCATTAAACCTCATCGTTAATTCCCCTTTTTTCACATCTATCTTGGCTCGGCCTGTAGCTAGAAAAGGTCTTCCCAAAATTATGGGTATCCCTTCTTCTTCCTCCATATCTAACACAATGAAATCCACAGGAAAAATAAATTGATTCACTTTTACCAAAACATCTTCTATAACTCCTTTAGGATATGTGATCCAACGATCTGCTAATTGCAGAGTTACAGTAGTTAGGGTTATTTCTCCTAGTCCCAGTCTTTTGAATATTGATAGAGGCATAAGGTTAATGCTTGCACCCAAATCACTTAAAGCTTTTCCACAGAATCTTTCTCCGATTGCACATGGAATTGTGAAACTACCAGGATCTTTAAGTTTTTCAGGAAGCTTTTTCTGAATTATTGCACTGCACTCCTCACTAAGTGCAACAGTCTCATTTTCTTCAAACTTCCTCTTCTTATTAAGAATATCCTTCATAAGTTCGCATAGCTTGGCATTTGTTCTAGGGCTTCAGCAAATGGAATATTAATGGTAAGCTTCTTTAATATCTCCAAGAATTTTAAAAATTGCTTATCCAACTTTTGTTGATGAAGTCTCTAAGGAAATGGAGGTGGTGGTTTTTCTAAATCAACCTTAGGTGGAGAAATAGGTCTTTCAAAACCTTTTGGAGCGTCCTCTTTAGGTCTTTCAATCTCTTCTTTCTCTACTTCAGTCTCTTTTTGAACTCTACCTTCCAATGCTTTACCACTTCTTAGTTGAATTGCTTTTACTTGTTCTTTATTCTTTTCTCTTGGATTCACTTTAGTATTACTTGGAAGCATTCCTTGGGATCTATTACTTAAGGCATTTGCAATTTGTCCCAATTGATTTTCAATATTTCTGATGGTTGCTCCTTGAATTTGTAATTGATTTCCCATATGTGATACTACTTCTTCCATAGATAACTTCTTCTGCTTAAGTTGTAAAGCATTGTTATAACCTGAAGGATAAGTTAATCTATTATTATTATTACCTTGGTTGTTCCAATTCCCCAATGGGTTTACTTGGGTGTTTCCCTATTTTTGATTAACACCACCTTGATTATTGTTATTCCAGTTAAAATTTGGATGATTCTTCCAACTTGGGTTATAATAATTGGAATATGGGTTGTTAGGTTTGATTATAGCATTCACAGTTTCTGGTGAAGAACAAGAATCAACCATTTGGCCTAATGAATTTTTTTTTAATCATGAGATTTGGCTGAGAAAAATTCATCCCAAATTGGTCTATCTTCCTTGATACAGCAGCAACTTGATTTGCTAACATTTTAAAATCATCATTTTCATAAACACTGGCAACCTTTTTAGGATTTAAACTTTCAGAAGGCCATTGAAAATTATTAGCAGCCATTTCTTCAATTAAAGCATAAGCATCAGTAAATGGTTTAGACATTAATGATCCACCAGCAGCAGCATCGATGATTGATCTAAGAGATCCAACTAATCCATTATAAAAAGTTCAAATTATTAACCAATCTGGTATCGCATGATGTGGACATTTCCTGAGGAGTTCTTTAAATCTTTCCCATGCTTCATATATTGATTCTCCTTCAAACTGACAAAAAGATGTTATATCATTTCTTAACTTAGCAGTCTTAGATGGTGGAAAATATTTAGCAAGGAATTTGGTGACAGTTCACCCCAAGTTCTAATTGATCCAGGTGCTAACGAATGTAACCACATTTTAGCTTTATCCCTTAGTGAGAAAGGAAAAAGTATAAGTCTAATAGCATCATGCGAAACACCATCATATTTAAAAGTAGCACACAACTCTAGAAAATTAGCAAGATGGAAATTAGGATCTTCAGTTGTTGCTCCCTCAAACTGATTATTAGACACCATTTGGATAATAGCAGGTTTAAGCTTAAAAGAATTAGCAGCTACAGCAGGGTTTTGAATACTAGCACGAAGTTCATCCACTGTAGGGTTAACATAATCTCTTAAAGGTCTTAATTTTTTATGGATGCCAACATTTTGATCTTGATGATTTGCCATTTCTTGAATATTTTTTTCTTTTTCTGTATTTTTTATTTTTTTGATTTTTCTAATAGTTCTTTTTAATTCAGAATCATAAGGCACAAGTCCTTCAAAACCTGAACTACACATACAATAATAAAAATAAACAAAACACAACAAACTAAAAAAAAACAAAAAAGTAAAAATTTTAAATTTCTTAATTCTCTTTAAAATGTAATTTAATTAGTTTTCCCCAACAACGATCGCCGAAAACTTGGTTCTGCACCGATAGATATAAGTGCAACGATGCCAAAAACTTGGTACCGTCAAATATAAGTGCGCTGATGAGTTTAAGATATGAAAATTATGATTTTATAATATGGGAGACTACGCAAGTATACGTATCGTTTATCAATTAATATAGGACTTTCTGATTAAGCCCCGAGATATTGAACCCACAGCGAAAAGTTGAAAATCTTTAAAGGAATTTACAAAATTATCTTTTTGCTTTATTTAATTGTTTTTGAAATAGTATGTCTTGATTTTGAAAAGTTTTAGAAAGTTGATTTGTCTTTTAAAATTTTCTTAATAAAATGCTAAGCAATGAAAGTAAAGGTTTTAATAACTAATAACACTGGATGTAAAAATACTATTAACTAAAATATCTTTTCTTTCCTTTCATGAAGTAGTAATAATTCTTAAATTATTGTTGTGGAAGTATTTAAATTTTGTTGTGACAGATAGAAGCAAATGAGTTATTTACCCTTACTTGGTTCTATAAAGAACATAGGTTAATTTGAAATTTATATTATTTTGAACATGGTTATGCAGGGAAGATACCAGTCTCTCACTCTAGAGTTCCCTCAATTCCCACCACCTGGGGGCTAACTTCTCATAACAAAACTCAAAAATTCAAACCAAATTAGGGGGTTTTAGCCTGTCACTCTAAAATCCTCTAATTTTACTCCCTTCTATAAAAATATCTTCTAATATTACATTCACTTATATGGACTACAGTTCTCACCCATATAATTGCATGTGATTCCTACTAACTTTAATGAGATAATATCGCATTGGATCTTACATAATCTCAAGAAATTTTACAACATAACAGGCCAAATTAAGAAGTAAACAAAGTTCTCAGAATCAATCTTCACAACTTCTTCCAACTTTTAAACACTGATACTTTCCACAACAATCATCTTTAAATTAATTACTTCTCCATTTTAAGAAAGAAAAAGATAAAGTAAACTACTCAGAATGCATTGAGAAAATATAAAAACACATTAATTTGAAATTAAAAACGATAAGAAAAATAATAAACGAAAGTAAGTATTGATAAAAAAAATAAAAGTAAACACTTATTTGAAAATCCTTTTCACAAGACTAAGGAAGTTCCTCTGAAACTTTGACTCTTCTCTAAACTACTCCTCAGAGCAAGTCTCCATACTCTGATGACTCAGAATATAGACTTTAGACTTCAATAAAAACTAAACTAAAAGAAAGAAAAGAAGTGGGAGAAGAACTCTTAACTCTGACCCTTCTCTCATTTCTACTCTCCACTCCTACTCTATATAAAAACTTAAAATGCAGTGGAAGAATCTCCTAAGTCCTCTCTTCAAAATACAGTGAAGAGCCTCTTCAATTCTTCACTTCTTCACTTCTAACACTCTCTTTAAATAGTGAACCAAAAGGTGTCTAGGTGTCTCTTCAAAATGTGTCCAGATTCGATGTATCTACCAAGGAACGCACCACCCCTTCATTCAAATTTGACGCCCAAAGGAAGTTATGGATGTTACCACCAAGAGTTGCATCCTTTCCCTTTTAAATTTGGCTCCAAATCTAATTAAAGTTAGATTTATAACTGTGGTGGCTAAGCGCCGGCCCAACGGCGCTTAGCAACTAGTGCCAAAATTTTTTATTTTTCACTTTTTTGTTCCAAATTTGATCAAATTTTCCTCTTTTCATCATGACCATCTACTTTCATCATACCTGCAAGAAAAACACAAAATATCTTCCATTAAAGTGCAATATCATTAAAAATAGGTATAAAAATGTGCATAAAAACACTATATATTTTATGTGTATTAGAGCTCTCGGGGACGATGAACGGATGTCGTCCATTCGTGCGTGTTTCGAATGAACGGTCCATATCGCGTAGGACGGAGGCACGGAGCGGAACCGCGGGACGCATAACTACTGAGTCGGATGGCGGCACCGAATCAAATTACGCAGCATGGGCTTTCGATCCAGATGAGGATGATGCGGCGCTGACTGGGTTAAGTAGATAAATAGGATTTTTTTGAATTTATTAAATAGCCAGAACTTTAAAAAATCATATCTTTGCATAGAAAAATCATAAAAATAAAATAAAAATACTCACTTGCTCAATGAACAGAGGAGAATAATGTGGAAAAAGTATTAAGTTAATTTGTTGAGTCTATGATTTTTAATTATTTAAACACTCTCTGTGATACTCTAATTCTCCATTTGCATACATAATTCATTATGGCATGAGACCATAGGGCTTTTGTAGCCTCTGTCCTTGAGAATATTCCTTGAATTTTTCAAGGCCAGAGGCCATCTCTATGGTAAGTTATTTATTTTTCAAGTTTATGTTCCTGTTTTGGGATTTTAATTCTAATAATTAGCATATTATATAGAAAATTCTAGAAAAATTAGGGGAGGTATCTTATAACCAGAGAACCCAAGGAAAATTATGGTTTGACTTAATTCCTTAAGAATAATCCAAATTAGCCTAAACCCTTAGAATTGAATTTTCATTAATTAGGAGTAACCACACATCAAAATCACTTGAAAAAAATTCTCCATTATCATTTAGGATGTAGAGAACCTCACATAAAAATTTCAAGTCAATTGGAATTAATTTAACCCACTAAATGAATTAATTAAGTGACATAGCTATTTTAAAAATTAAAAAATTCATAAAACCTAAAATACACATAAAAAATTCACCAAACTTGTTTTGTGGGCTCTGTGGTATCAGAGGAGTCTAAAAAATTAAAATTGGATTTTCCTAAAAAATTTCATTTTTAACCTCATTTTCAATATTTTAATAATTAAAAAATTAAGAAAATCACAAAAATATTAAAAATCACAAAAATATCATATTTTGTTCATTAATCACTTAGGAACCAACCAAATATTTTTCTTAAGTCTCTAGGTTAAGATATTGAATTTTAAAAGCTTAATGTAATTTTTAATGTTAAAAAATGAATTTTTAAACCTTCCCACTAAAATAATTCTAATAAATCAAAAAAATATAAAATATGTTTCTCTAACTTCCTTGAGTTTAGAGAGACTTAAGAAAAATATAAAACTCAATTTTTCAACTTTTTTTTATTTTATAATTAATTAATACTCCAAAAATTAAAATAATTATAATAAATAAAATAGAATTGAAAAAATCACCAAAATTGGTCCAAGTGGTCCTCTAGTCAGTAGGAACATCCCATAATTTTCCTAATGATAGAAACCCTACCTTGGTCATGTTGTTGAATTTCCATTGAAAACCCTTACTTTCTACAAAAATAATTATATAAATTAAATTAAAAATGGAAAAATCAATTTTTCTCCTCTAATATCTTAATTGACATGTGAGTGAGGTGACATAAAAATTTCAAGTTCATTTGAGCTCAATTTAGTGAGTTATGAAATAAATAAGCCTAAAGGAGCATAATGGTAATTAAGGAATGTTAACCATAACTAAAATTGAGGCTAAACCAAAGGGAGGGATAAAATATTTGATCTTAAATTCTTATTAGATGATTGAAACTAAAGTAGTTAAGGGGTAGAAACCCATTAATCACCTTGAACATTTAAAGAAGAAACTTTTATTAATTAAATCATATAAACCTTGGAAGTTAATTAAAAATGTGAATTATTAAGGTTAAGAGATTTTAAATATAGAAAGATTTTAATTCTTTAAATTGAATCCCTAATCAATAATTTGATCAAATATTATTTAGACATCAATTAATGGGACTCTAAAAATGATAATTGGAACTAATAATTTAAAAAAGAGAATGATTTTTGAAATTTTATAATTAAATTAAAAGATATTTGGATTAATTTGAAATTATTTGAAAATCAAATTGAAACAAACTCAAGATGTTAAAATTAACCTGAAATTGTTTAAGACTTAAATCAAATTAACTTTAAAACATTAAAAACACCTGAAACTTAAAACTTCTAAACAAAAACACTTCTCTCATCTCCTGATTTTCACCTTCTAAAACTAAATCTCTGCTACAATAAGGAGCTTGGAGCTCAGAGGGAAGCACGACCATCTTCATCAGCAAAACTTGTATCTACTTCACCAAAACCTTTCTTAGAATTATATTACCAAGTCATAGAATTTTGAGGTAGTTTTCCTAGTGCAACATAAATCTCAACTTCTTTTTAAGCATTTGCATAATCATATTATGCAAATTAAGCCCTAATCGGTCTTAGGATTCCAAGGTAGTCATTTGGTACGACATAAACCCTCACATCTTCGAGGCTATTTGTGTGATTATATCATACAAGTATAAGTCCTAATTAACTAAAATTGGCAGGATTGAAACATTAAATAAACTCTCAAATTGAAGCCAAACAATAGGATACTCGAGAAGTCACCGAAGTTCACTTCGGGTCTGTGACATCCCCTACTTCTCTTCCTTTGAACTCTCAAAATAAACTGTTTTAAATTTGAGCTAATCCCTTTTGAAATTTATAAAATACAATATGTTTGAAACAATAAACTTTAAAATTCTTGAGAGCAAAACCACTGATCACTATCGAGAGTTTTCTTAAATGATTCCCGTCATTTAAGATATAATTAGCTATAGGGGCTTGCCCTTATAGGGAACTTTAAGAACCCAGGTAATATAAACCACACATATTCCTTTATATTAAGCAAGGGAACTTGTCGACTTATAAAAATTAGTTCGCAGACTAAACAGATGTCACAAATCTTCTAGTTTATTCAATCGAGCCCCATCATCAAGCAGTGTGCCTATTCTTCGGGATAGGTACACGGTTTGTGGTGCGGTGCTCGTTTATATAAACTATTCGGGATGTGAGATCGGTTTAATTTCATATCTTAAAATTTTCAAACTTAAAGTTATTTTCAAAACCAAATACTACTTTCAAATTATATATATATATTTAATTTAAATTAAAAATGTAAGATTCGCCGACAATTTCTGTAGGCAACCCCCTTTTTCGAAACTCAAACTAAAAATATGCCGACAGAGTGGAATGGTTTAGAGTGAGCCATGAACCAAGAAGGTGTTCATTTTGAACATCTCATATGTTGTTCCTAACCCTCTTAGCCAAGGGCTAGGGGTTTGGACTTAGCCGCATGAGTTCTCTAATGAACCAGGAGTCAAGATTGGGTAGGGATGGTTTAGGGTTTAGGATGGGTGTAGGAGGGCAATGTGTGCAAACCAGATCTCACCAAGGCCAGGCCACACAGGGCAGTCCTACGGCTTGACCATCCTATAGGAACTCATCTTTGTCTTCCGGCACATTGGTCTTAACCTTCCAAGTGACTTGGAGGTTAATGACCATCTATTTAGGATTGCAAAGAGAATCAAGATTTGGTTTGAATTTCTAAAAAGGTGGGTTCCATCTCTAGTCCTCTAGGATAGTCAAGGAGAAGTCCTATGGCTAGATCCTAAGCACTAAGAGGAAAGAAAAGACCTCACCAAAAATGAGGTTAACAAATGGAACCCCAATAGGCGTGGTGTGCTAAACAAGCACACTGCGCCTATTGGCGTTGACCAAAGAGATCAACAAAACCAACACAGACGTCTAAGTGACACACTTAGAACTATGCATAGAAAACTTTCTATTGGGGAGTATCAGGTAAATCTCCAAGACTGAAGATTTCAGAACTCTCACTGGGGAAAGAGGAGGTGAATTCTAAATCACAAGATCTGGAGGGACCAGACTTTAGATTTGTTTCATTTTTTATTTCAAGTTCTAATTTTGAGTTTGAATTTTGATTTAATCGGGGTTTTGATTTAAATTAAGATTTGATTTAATAAGGTTAACTTCATTGAAATTCTGGATTTAGACAGAGAATGGGAACTTAGGTTCCAACCTCGGGATTGCAAAGAGAACTGGAATTTAGGCTTCAGTCTTGGGAATTTGAATGAGAACTGGAAGTCAGGCTCCAGCCTTAAAGATTTAAGATGAGAACTAGAATTTAGGCTCCAGCCTCGAAAATTTGAATGAGAGCTTGAAGTTAGGCACTAGCCTCGGGAAGAGAACTGTAAGTTAGGCTCCAGCCTCGGAAATTTGAAAGAGAGCTAGAAGTTAGGCTCTAGCCTCAAGAAGAGAACTGGAAGTTAGGCTCCAGCCTCAGAAATTTGAAAGAGAGCTAGAGGTTAGGCTCTAGCCTCAGGAAGAGAATTGGAAGTTAGGCTTCAGCCTCAGAAATATGAAAGATAGTTAAAAGTTAGGCTCTAGCCTCAGGAAGAGAACTGGAAGTTAGGCTCCAGCCTCAGAAATTTGAAAGAGAGCTAGAAGTTAAGCTCTAGCCTCAGGAAGAGAACTAAAAGTTAGGCTCCAGCCTCGAAAATTTGAAAGAGAGTTAGAAGTTAGGCTCTAGCCTCAGGAAGAGAACTGGAAGTTAGGCTCTAGCCTCAGGAAGAGAACTGGAAGTTAGGCTCCAGCCTCAGAAATTTGAAAGAGAGCTAGAAGTTAGACTCTACCCTCAGGAAGAGAACTGGAAGTTCCAGTTAGGCTCCAGCCTCGGAAATTTGAAAGAGAGCTAGAAGTTAGGCTCTAGCCTTAGGAAGAGAACTGGAAGTTAGGCTCCAGCCTCGAAAATTGAATGGGATATGAAGGTGCTTCAAATCTCACTCGAGGGCTTCTCGAAAGGAGATCCGTGTGAAGAGGGACCTAGTCTCATGCCATCAGAACCAAATAGAACAAAGCTCGTGGCTCCGTGTCAATAGAACTAGTCAATCCTCTAACACGCAGAAGAAAGAGAATTGAAAGGTTCGAATTGAAGGATTTAGAACAGAAATCAATTTGAGACTTAGATTCATTTTGTTTATTTCTAGCGATTTGATTTTCGTGTTTTCATGTTATTTTGGAATTTGTTTTGACATTCAGATTCTTAAAAAGAGTTTTTATTTGTTTTCTCTTCTTATTTTTTCGTTTTTTTCTTTTGTTTTTTTCTAATTTTGGATTCGGACCTAGTTACAAGTGATTACTGTGCCCGTGCTTCAGGAACGAGACTTCATCCTTAAAGTTCATTCTTCAAAACATCAGGTTGCGTAATACTTCTTCAAATATCGTTCATTGATTGGAAGCATAGATCGTTCTCCACGGCAATTCACGAGTTGGTAAGAACCTCCTGAGTAGACTGTCTCGACCACGAACGACCCCTCCCCAGTCAGTTTAAATTTACCTCCTATATTGTGGTATGCAAGAATAGGTTTCCTGAGAACTAGAACCAAATCACCAACTTTGAACATCCTTGGGTGCACCAGTTTATCGTGGGCCTGAATCATCTTAGTTTGGTATAATTCCAAATTCTGATGTGCTGAAAGTTGTTTCCCTTCCAAGCTTTCCAGTTCTTCTAGTCATAGTCTGGCGTGCTCTTTTGTAGTAATCTTGTTTGTAACTACGATTCTGAGAGACTGAAGTTGAACCTCTAAGGGAAAGACTGCCTCGGAACCGTACACTAGAGCATAAGGTGTAGACTAAGTAGGAGTTCTGAAAGTCATTTTGTAGACCCATAAGGCTTCTAACAACTTCTCGTGTCAATTTCTCTTGTTATCGTCCAAAGTTTTCTTTAAGATTTGGATGAGAGTTTATTAAAAGCCTCAGCCAAGTAGTTTGCTCTTGGATAGTAGATTGTCAAATAGCACCAGTAAATCTCGTGCCTTCTGATAAAATTGTTGATCTTCATACTTTTGAATGCTGACCCATTATCTGAAATAATTCTGTGCGATACCCCGAAACGGTATAGGACTTGATTCCTGAAGAACTGTAGCATGTGATGTGCCTTCACTTCTCTGAGCGGCACTGCTTCTGCCCATTTGGAAAAGTAATCTGTAGATGCAAGAATGAAACAATGTCCTCTTGAAGAAGGCAGTTCTATCAAACCCACAATGTCTGTGCCCCAAAATTCGAATGGCCACGATGCGATTATTGGATGTAGCACATTTGAAGGTTGATGTAGAACCACTCCATGCACTTGGCACTGCAACCCTTGGCAACTTTCATGCAGTCGGTCATCATCGAGGGCTAATAATACCCTAATCTTTTAATCTTCATTTTCATCTTCGAACCCGACTGATGAGCGCCACAAAGTCCTGAGTGCACTTCTTTAACAATTTCACGAGCCTCAGACTCGCTCAGGCACCTTAGCCACATCTGATCGAAAGACCTTCTGTACAAGGAATTATTTATTAATGCGTATGGCAGAGTTCTTTTCTTGATTTGATGGGCTACTGAATTATCGTCTCGTAGGTTTCCTGTTTGCAGATAGTCTATTAATGGATGCTGCCAATCTTCTGTAGTTTCAGCTACTGCTGCAATGTTTCTTCTTCTTTTTATGATTTGTGTATTGCATCCATGGGAGCTGTGATAGGACCTATCGTCCCTGAACTGACATTTCAACTGATTTGTCCTGTAAACAAGCAAATTCTTTCGCGAGGTGGGCCAACGCGTCTGCGAGAGCATTTTCTCTTCTGGGAATCTTATAGATTGTCACGTTCAGAATTTGCTTCAACAACTTCATTGCATACTGAAAATACTACTCAAGTCTTGGTTTCATAATCTTGTACTGTCCGGCGACCTGTTGAATGATCAATTGTGAATCTTCGTAGATGTTGATGTCGGTTATACCCATCTAAATGGCTAACTCCAGTCAGGCTACAAGAGCTTCGTATTCTGCTTCATTATTCGTACAAAGTTCTGTTAAATTGAAGAAGTATCTTAACATCCCTCGCTCTAGTGTTATAAAGATTAATCCGATTCCTACCTTACTGGGCACTATCGTTTGTAATTCTTTGTCTCGTTGTGCTGATGACACTCCGTTGAAGTACAGTTCCCAATGTTGATCATTGGGGTCTTCTAGGCTCATTATCTGTTCATCTGGCAAGTCGTCATTGAGAGGAGATTCTGCAGTTAAAGGGTGAGATGCGAGGAAGTCTGCTAGGACTTGTCACTTTACGGCACGAAGAGGAACGAAAGTTATATTGAATTGCAGTAGTATCATTGACCACTTGGCAAGTCTGCCGGAAAGCGTCGAACAGGTCATCAAATATTGCAACGGATTAAACTTCGAGATAAGGTTGACCTTATGAGAAAGCATGTAGTGCCTGAGCTTTTGAGCAGCGAAGATCAGGGCGAAACAATGCTTCTCATTAGAAGGATACTTTACCTCTGTCAAAATTAGACGATGACTCAGATAGTAGAGAGCGTTTTCTTTACCCTTGTCATTCACATGGGCTAGCAGGGCTTCGAGGGAGTCATCTAAAGCCGTAGTATAAAGAATCAACGGTCGACCCAAGGCTGGGGCTATTAAGATAGGATGTGTCATAAAATATTGCTTAATGTCCTCAAAGGCCCGCTGGCATTTTCCTTCCCAAAAGAATTTGGCATCCTTTTTAACTAATGTCAAGAAGGCTGACACCTACCTGATAAATTCGAAATAAAGCATCGAAGATATGCCACTTCCCTTGAAAGGATTGTAGTTTTTTCAAAGTTTTGGGAGGCAGCATTCCTAAGATAGCTTTAATCTTCTCTGAATTGATTTCAATTCTACGATGTCATACAACAAATCCTAAGAATTTCCCAGAGGTGACGCTGAAAGCGCATTTCAAGGGATTCATCTTAAGGTTAAATTGTCATAACCGCATGAAAACAATTCTCAATTCATACAGGTGATCTTCCTTCAGTTTGTTCTAGATGACCATATCATCCACGTAGCACTCGACTTGGTTGTGAATAAGATCATCAAAGATCCTCGTCATTGCTCTTTGGTATGTTGCTCCTGTGTTCTTCAATCTGAAAGGCATTACTGTGTAGCAGTACACTCCGATTTGCGTTCTGAAGGCTCTGAGCTTCTCATCTTCTGGTGCCATCTTTATTTGATTGTATCCAGATGATCCATCCATGAAAGAAAAGACTTCGTGTGTCGAAGCGATGTCGATCATCAACTCTGGAATTGGTTGCGGAAATTCGTCTTTTGGGCATGCTTTGTTCAAATCTCTGAAATCCACGCAGATTCTGATATGATCGTTCTTTTTTCTGACCGGTACCACATTGGCTAACCAAGGTTGATATTTTTCTTCACATACAAATTTAGCGTTGAGGAGCTTCTTAACCTTAGCTGTAACTTGTTGTTCAATCTCTAGACGCATTCATCTCGGAGCTTGTCTAACTAGGACGGCAATGTGATTCATTCCTAGCTTGTGAATTACAACCTCTGGAGCTAATCCCAACATTTCATCATAACTCCAAGCAAAACAGTCCTTGAATTCCATTAGTAGCTTGATCATTTCTTTGGAGTCTTCTTCATTGAGTAAGGAGCTAACAAAGGTCGGCCTAGGCTCTTTGCTAGTACCTAAGTTAACTTCCATTAACTCATCTATTGTAGATTTAATTTCTTCTTCGAATTCTAGTGGAGCATCTCCGACTGGTAGATCCTCGATATCATCTGAAGCTTCCAAGCAGTTTTCATTAGGCTCGTGAGTGACAACTAAGCAAAATCCTGTATTGTCAACTGATCCTACTGTGCCGAATCCGAGACCTTGCTTTGAATTAGGAGGTCGATCGGTATTATTCCATAATTTTTCAAAGTGTTGAGATTGATCATTTGTCCATTGTTTAGGTAAGATACCACACTATATTAAGTTTTTAACATAGGGAGAATACCACTCAAAAGGCAATTCCATTAATTCGGATGAGGCAAAATCTTCAAATTTTACATCATTTTCAATTTTGGAAAAAGAAGCACCACGGTAGAACTTGATTGGCTTACTACCACCACCACGTACTTTCTTGACCACCATACCCTCGACCTTGCTAGGGTAGATCGGGGTTAGGGTCTTAGTCTGTACATGATGGTTAATCTTCTCGTACATTGCTTTGTATTCTTCCTTCTTTTCGTCTTCAAGAGAGATCTTGAACTGGGGTTTCTATTGATTTATCTTCATTGCTTCCTTCTTGATTTCTTCTTCTTTGAAATTTCTTTCCCAATCAACAACAATGACTGGTTTCCCCTGTTCAACTGTTCCACCGTTTCTTCCTCGACCTTGTCCCCGGCCTCGACCTCGGGTGCGATTTCTGGAGAAACCTTCACCATCTCGCCGTAAGGGAGTGGTGAGTAACCGTTGAACTAGAACTTCAGGTTTTTCATTGCCTTGAGTTTCTTATGCTTCGTTTGGTATGGCATTTCTAGAACAGACTGTTTTCTTCGGAGGCACGTAGTAAGCAACATCTTCATGAATTTTAATCTCGTGTACAGAGAACGGTTGCAAATCACCTTTGATACACTGTTCTTCCCCTCCTTCATAATACTTTATGCACTGGTGCAGAGACGACGGTACCATCCGATTTTCATGGATCCACGATAGACTCAGCAGAGCGTTGAACGATGTCTCGGAATCAATTATGTGGAATTTTACAGTTTTCCTTGCCAAATCACCGATCTTTATTAATAGTGGTATTGATCCAAGGTCTCTTTCTCCTTTTTAATTAAAACCTCTTAATAATATTTTGTCTGCTTCGAGATCGTGGGCATCAATTTCCAAATATGCTAATGTCCGAAGGTTCATTATATTAATCGATGCACTCAGATTAACTAACACCCTGGAGAGCGTAAACTTTTTGATACTGACTGAAATGTACAAAGGTCGATTGTGATCAACTATTCCAAGTAGTAGATCATTGTTCGTAAAGGTGACACCACGCTGTCCTTTCAATGAGCAAACCTCATCTAAGGAATTAGCAGCTATTTGAGCTAAGCAAATTTTTGGATCAAGTAAAGCCTTGATCAGAGCTTCTCTCATCTCTTTTGACAGGATCAGAGCGTCGTCGATGCTTAGTTTGGTCGGTAGCTTCCTAAGATGGGCTAGCACGTTATAATCCACTTTACTACCAGGTTCTTCAATTTCTTCCCGAATGGTCAATTCTTCCGTCGGGGTTGGTTCTTCCTAAGCAACCACCTGCTTTCTTCTATCTTTTGGACCCTCTCTCAGGGGTAGAACTTTTCCGCTTCTTAGATTGACTTCTGTTATTTCTTTTGAATCTGATGCTAGATTTGCCGGTGTCTCCTCTTGAATTGGAACGACTGGCTTTTCTGAAGTTGCTTCAGGATCTGACAGCTCTAATTCTATCGCGATCGGAGCTCCTCAGAATTCACAAATGGACTCGTCACTTCCTGAGCTTTCGTAACCACTCCTGTAAACGTCTTCTCCTTCATCGTCGTCGTTGAAGTTTTGTATGATTTAAGATTTATTATTCATATCGAAATCGAGATCCAGATTAGGTTGGTTGTCGTTAGTTACATAATTGTTAGAAACAGTCAGAACGTAGCCAACACCAAAGCTCTTATCATTATAAGATCCCGCCGAGGCAAGAAAATAATCATACAGAGTCAGAGGCCCGAGGGATTTCTCCCCCTAATTAGAAACAACCATCCTAGGAAAAGCAACCCCTAGTCTACCCTTCGGAGCCTCGGTCTTCCCTTCTTCCACTATCTCCTCCTCCTTCTGGGGCAGTTCTTCAATCACAACCAATAGTGTCGACTTAGTGGGTTTCGAACTCTGAGTTGAAGCGCGCACCGAAGCTGTCTGGATGTGATCCAAAATTTTCTTCGAAGCCTTTGTCCAAACAGTACTCCATCCATCATTGGACGTGTACGAGTCTATCGGAACAATAGAATCCGTTGAAATAACATTGAAGGAACCTCCTTTTTGGGGCTCCTTCATGTATTCCTTCGGGATCGTTATGTTCCCCTTCCGAAGATTATCCTCAAGCCAATTCTTGAAGGTGAAGCAGTCTTCTATCTTGTGTCCCAGCATCTTGTGGTAGGGGCAGTAATTCGGATGATCCTTCTTGTCAACTTCCTCTGGCCTTCTGGGCTCCGGTAGCTGAAATTTGGGCGTCTTAATCAAACTGCGAAACATCTTGGCCACTACCTTAGTCTTGAAGGGGTATTCTTTATTCAAAAGCTCCTTCAGGCCATGTGATGAGTGAGGCAGCGGTTGATCATGCTGCCTTGACTGATAGCTCGGTCGAGGCTACTGATAGCTCTGCTGAGGTTGTTGATAAGTCTGTTGCGGTGGTTGATAACTTGGTTGTGGTAGCTCTAGCTATATCTGCACTTGCTGCTTACCTTTATCCACTGCCGCGATGATTTTGGATTTCTTCTCAAATGCTTTCATTAGCTTCTGCTTATAGTCTTGTCGAAGAAACTCAGTTGTTTTGCCTACTCCTGCAGGCTCCCGACCTTGCTAAGCAACTTCTAGAAAGTCTTAATTGTGAATCCTTTAAGGAGAAGTGCTATCGGGCCGTGGATACTCTTAAGCAGGATACCGACTGCATGTAGTTCCTGAAGCTGTGGTTCACACTTCATACTATACTTAGGTTCCTCCCTTGAAGTATGTAATCCACCAAGGTTTCATTCAGTTTTTGTTGCTCCACCACTAGATCACCAATAGTGATGTGGTGTCGAGCCCCAGCAAACCGCTTAACAAAAAAGTTCTCCAATTCTGAGAAAGTCTTGACCGAACCGTTCGGTAATTCTGCATACCAATCAAAGGCGATCCCTGACAAGCTGCTGACGAACTGATAAAAAAGCAAAGCGTCGCTCCCACCGTCATTGCAGCAACTAGCATGAAAATGTGCAACATGCTGTAGGGATTTCTCGTACAGTCAAAAGTCTTAAACATAGGTGGTACGAAGCCCTTCGGGTATTGGACTGCATCAAATTCTTCAGGGTAAGGTTTACCCGTCTGAATAGATGCTCCACTCTTAGACTGGGCTAAGGCTTCTCGCACCTGGTGTTCCACTATATTTTTAATGTCCTTTTCGGAAATCATGCTCTGCACAGAGTCTTTCTTTAGCTGTTCATCTTCGTTGACGGATGTAATTTCTTCTCCTCCATCTGCAATGTAAATGATCTCTGGGGGTATTTCCTTTTGAGGCTGAGGCAGACTCAGGAGTGTGGCGAGGGCAGCCTCCATCTCCTCCATCTTTTTCTCCATTCGGTAGATCATATCATCCTTTTCCTACAGATGTAGTTTCAGTGCTTCTGGATCGTCTCCTTCTGAAGTTGATGGAGTTCTTTGTAAAGCTGACGACGCTCGGGTCTCAACCATGTGACCTCAGCAAACTCTTCATCCATGAACTCTGACGAATCCATTTCATTTCTCGGTCCTTCTCTTCTTTCTCTTTCCAATCGTTGGATGTCAGTTCTTAGCTTCCCTATGGTAGCCTCCAGTGGTCTTTTCCAAACAGTTTCACTGTTGTTAGGCGACGACTGTTGAACCTCATCTTCAGGAGTTTCTTTCAGAGCTGCAGCACTTTCCTCATATTCGGGGTCTCTAACGCGACTTCTCTTTCTAGAGAGTTATGTCTGTATCAGTTCAACAATAACAAGTCGCCACACCATCCTTCTTGCAGTAGGTGGCCTAGGACCGGATGGTCTATCGGTTGTACGTAGGTAGGTGGTGTGTTCCTTAATATGGTGACCTGATACAACAACAGGTGAACTCCTGTCGTTAGTTCTTTCTTTCTTCCTTGGCTTTTCTATGTCAGTGATGAGGTCTACTCATGGTCTGAGGTGGGATCTAACTGGTACTCGTCCCATTCTTCTCAGAATCTCTGACACGGGGCATCCCTCCTTTCTAGCTAACTTCTCCACTACTGCTCGCAATTGGGTAAGCAATGTAGTCTTGATAGTCTTCCTCTTACAATCACTATAGTACGTAGGTAAGGGCAAAGTAGTGGTGATCCTTCGAGCATCTTCCTCATCAGATACAGTAGAGAGAGGGTGGAATCTACTCCCCTCCAACAACGGTGAGATCTCAGGCAGTTATTCCTCTTCTTCAAGAATCTCTTCAAGGAGTGCAGCTTCAGCGGCTTTGGTCTTTCTGATCTTGGCAATCTTTCTGTTCTTATTCCTTCTTAGCGTCCGGGTTAAGGGTGCGAACCTCGAACTAGACCTTATCTCAAAGACAGACGGTATTACAGCAAAGTCTGAACCCTCCACTGTAACAGGCTCATCACTGACTTGGACTTCTTTCCCTTTCAGTTTGGTAGGAATCGGAGTAGGTGTAGTGATGACCAGACCGGTGGGGGTAGAGATGACCATCCTGGGGGTAGCAGCTAACCTACTATGAACAGTGGTGCTTCTTTCAACTGAGACTCTTTGTAGGGGAGGAAACTCTTGAGCTAACTTCAGGTTGAACTCAATTATGGGTTCCACAGTTTCTGGTACTTTGTCCATCAGCGCGAAGAGAGTAATATCTACGAACTTAATGTCCGTATTGTCAAATCCTCATCCGAAGTGAATGATTGCATCATCAGGCAACTCCTCCTTGTGGACTGCTAAGTCCAGTCCGTTGGTGAAGGAGAAAATCAGCTTCGGTGCAGACATCTTCTTAATATAAAGGAATTAAGCAGGGTTTATAACAAAAAAGAATCTCTCCAAAATAGAATCCGGATGCATTTTCATTTATATTTTTCTTAGTTTTATTTATAAAGTATCTCAGATTCTACTTTATTTGTGTATTTGCGGTTTAGTAGAAGGTTCGTTTATTAAAGGGTTTATTTATTAGAAGGTTTGTTCATTAGGAACGAAACAATTAAAAGGGGAAAGGTTATAGAAAAGGTAAGGGATCCAATCCAAAAACTGGAAAGAAAGAGAAAGTCTCACAAGACTTCCCAACCCGAGGGACTGCTTCTAAGCTAACACCTATTGGAGGTCCACCCCACCTCTAAGAGGTAGAACAATTCTGGAACCTCTCTGTTTAGGGGTGTCTAAACGGTGGCTCCATAATCTAAGAGAGTTGACTATACCAGTTCAAGACAAAAATGGACGTGATATGTCAACGGAAAGAATGACAGTTTGATCCATAAGGGGCATAGATTCACCATCGATTTATGAAAGCACAACCATCGATCAAAATGGAGAGAGGAACAAGTCCCCAGCTGAGTCGCCAGAAATTTATCGGCATATTTTTAGGTTAAGTGTTTAATTTAAATTTATATATATTTTTTGGAAAGTAGCATTTTGATTTTTGAAAATAGTTTTCAGTTTGATAAATTTTGAAGTATGAAGTCAAACTGATCTCACACTTCGAAAAGTTTATGTAAATGATCACCACATTATAAACCGTGTATCTATCCCAAGGAATAGACATACAGCTTGATAATGGGGCTCGATTAAATAAACTAGAAGAATTGTGACATCTGTTTAGTCTGTGAACCAATTTTATAAGCTAACAAATTTTCTTGCTTAATATAAAGGAATTAAGCAGGGTTTATATTACCTGGGTTCTTAAAGTTCCCTATAAGGACAAGCTCCTATAGTTAATTACATCTTAAATGATGGGAGTCACTTAAGAAAACTCTCGATAATGACCAGTGGTTTTCCTTTTAAGAATTTCAAAGTTCAAGGTTTTCAAAGTATTGAATTTTGAAAATTTTAATAGAGAATAGCTCAAATTTCGAACAGTTATTTTGAGAGTCCACAGGAAGAGAAGTAGGGGATGTCACAGACCCAAAGCGAACTTCGGTGACTTCCCGACTATCCTATTGTTTGGCTTCAATTTGAGAGTTTATTTAATGTTTCAATCCTGCCAATTTTAGTTAACTAGGACTTATGCTTGTATGATATAATCACACAAATAGCCTCGAAGATGTGAGAGTTATGTCGTACCAAACGACTACCTCGGAGTCCTAAGACCGGTTAGGACTTAATTTGCATAATATGATTATGCAAATGCCTAATGAAAAGTTGAGGATTTATGTTTCATTTAAGCAAACTACCTCAAAATCCTATAGCTTGGTTATTTAATTCTAAGAAAGGTTTAGCTAAAGTAGACCTAAGTTTTGCTGATGAAGATGGTCGCGCTACCCACCGTGCTCCAAGCTCCTTGTTGTTGCAGAGGTTTGGTTTTAGAAGGTGACAATCAGGAGAAAAGAGAAGTGTTTTGATTTAGAAAGGTTGAAAATTTAGATAGTTTAGTATTTTAATTAAAACAAATCTTAAAGTTGATTAAGCAGAACCGATTAAGATCCCACGGTTCCGTCATCCCGACACCACTATTTTTATCGGATTCACTTAGTCCAAATGAATTTGCTAAACTCAACTGAATGAGTTCCACACCTTCATTTAGACCATGGGAAATCTCGTTAGCAACACGTGGGTTACATCATCCGAGGGATTCCCGATCATCCAATGAGACGTTTTAATTTTAGTTGTAATTGAAGTTTCATTTTCGTTGGTAATTAAATTTTGAGTTGTTTAAATATGTTGGGTTCAATCATTTTCATGCATTTATAAGTACAAGAAAGTAAGACATTTAATAAATTGCTAAATGTAAATTGCAATAAACTTAAATGTGTACCTGGTGGGCATTCCCGTCATTTTTACCTATACTTAAAACACATGTTAAAGCATTTATATATTTGCAGCAAACACCTAGGTGAAGCTAAGGGAAGGTTCTGGTTGTCTACCAAAATTCTAATCATATTGCTAGTCAATTCCTATGACGTCTAGGTTCTTGTGTTTTAGTTAAGGATGATTTTATTCATCAAAGAACAATGAAGTCTCAATGTTCTTTTAAAACATCCCATCAAGTTAGAGAAGTGCTAGGAATTGAATTTTGTACATCTTATTAAACATTTTAGGGATTACTTTAAATTCAGTTAGTTTCATTGTGGTGATGAATCACTCACCCAGGTTTAGTTTGGATTTTAACTCTTGCTCAGAGAATTAGGATGTTTGATTATCCTGGTGAGTAAGGTGACATTTCATTTGATGCTTCATTCAAGAGTTATAATAATAAAAGCCTTTAGGGGCAAATTAATTTATTAAAGATTCTAATCATTTATAATTTAAAGTTCGAGTTGATGGTTTAAAGTGATTTAGTTTAGTTATAATATTTTGATCAATTATTTGAAGTTTGGAATAGTATTTAAGTTTTTCAATTCAATTAAGCTTTAGTATTTTAGAAAGTCTTAACTTTTAGGTTCATTTTGAATATTTTAAATTGATTTAATTTTCTTTAATTATAATCTTGTGATTTATAAATTATGCCAAATCAACTTTAATGTTTTAATTTTATTTTAATTTTAAGTTTCAAATAATTTCATATTAGTTTTGATATTTTAAAGTATTTCAATTTAGCTTTAATTATTTGGACTTATTTTAATTTAAGTTTTAGACAATTTCAAATTAATTTCTTTTAACGTCTTTAGTTTAATCATAAGATGTTCAAAAATTGTTCTTTTCTTAAAATATTAATTTCAACCATCATATTAGAGGTTCATTAATTGATATTCAAATAATGTTTGATCAATTTATTGATTAAGGGTTCAATTTAAAGAATTAGAATTCTCTTGTGTTACATCCCTTAATCTCAATTATTCAAGCTTTAATTAATCTTCCAAATTTCATGTGATTTAATTAATGTTTCTTCTTAAATGTTTAAGGTGGTTTAATGAGTTTCTACCACTTAAATTCCCTATGTTTCAATCATCCAAGGCAAAGTTAGGATCAAGGATTTACCCCCCCCCCCCCACCTTTGGTTAAAACTATAGATTAATTTAGGCTAAAACCTTTTAATTACTTTAATGCCCTCTTAAGCATATTCATCTCATAATTCATCAAAATTAAGCTCAAATGAACTTGAAATTTTTATTTCACCTCACTCACATGTCAATTAATACATTAGAGGAGAAAATGAGATTTTTCAATTTTTAATTTAAATAATATAATAATTTTAAGGAAAAATAAGGATTTTTAATGAAAATTTCATAACATGATTAAGAGGAAGTTTCTGTCCTTAGGAAAATTATGGGAGATTCCTATTGACCAGAGGATCATTTGGACCAATTTTGATGATTTTTTTAATTATATTTTATTTCCTATAACTATTTTGAATTTTAGAGTATTAATTAATTATAAAATAAAACCATAATGGAAAAATGGGTTTTATATTTTTCTTAGATCCCTCTGATTCCAAGGAGCTCAGAGAAATAAACTTTATAATTTTCTGATTTTTCTTTAAATTTTTAGAATTAATTTAGTGAAAAGGTTGGAAAATTCATTTTTAATATTAAAAATTACCCTAAGCCTTTAAAATTCAACATCTTTACTTGGAGACTTGGGAAACTTTTTTAGTTGGTTCCTAAGTGGTTAGGGAACCAAATATGACATTTTTATGAATTTTAATATTTTTATGATTTTTATAATTTTTTAATTATTAAAATATTAAAAGATAGGTTAAAATGATGTTTTTTAGAAAAATTCCATTTTAATTTTTTTAGACTCCTCTGACATCAGAGAGTCTCCAAAATCAATTTGATGAATTTTGAAATGTATTTTAAATTTTATGAATTTTTTAAGCTTAAATTTAACTATGGCATTTAGAAAATCCATTTAATAGGTTAAAACATTTTTAATTAACTTCAAACTTTTTATGGGGGTTCTTACTATCCTACATAACAATGGAGAGTTGGTTTCAAATTATTTTGAATTTTAATTTGCCTTAATTAATTCAAAGTTGGTTTTAGGTCAAGTGAACCATTAGGGTTAATTACATTGTTTTAATTCATGAGATAATTTCCTTGAGTTCCTCTGTTCATAGGTAACCTATCCTAATTTTCCTGGAATTTTCCAAGCATTATACCAATTACTGGAATTAAAATACCAGAACATATATAAAAACTTGAAAAATTGATAACTTGCCATGGACATAGTTTCTAGCCTTGGAAAATTTAGTGAATGTTCCCAAGATCAGAGGCTACAAAAACCCTATGGTCTCATGTCAAGGTGAATTGCGTGTGTGAGTGGAGAATTAAAATACTCAAATCAGTAGAAAAATTATTAAAAATTAAATATTTAACCAAATGACTTGATTCTTCTCCACATTATTCCCCTCCTTTCACTGAGAAAGTGGGTATTTTTATTTTAATTTTGTGATTTTTCTACACAAAGATATGAATTTTTAAGTTTCAGGGATTTAATTAAATCAGAAAAGGGGATTTTCCTACTTAAACCAGTCAGCGTTGATTGGATCCTGCGACGGATCGAAAGCACACGTGGCGCGGTTTGATTCGGTGCCTCCATCTGACTTGTTAGCCATGCGTCCCGTTGTTAACGTTACATCCCTCCATTTGGCTTGATCCTGGCCATCCATCTTATACACGCGCGATCTAACGGTATTTGTTCATCGTCCCGACTGTTGTGAGCTGAGAGTCGTCCACCTTCTAGCCCTAAGATCTCACTCGATACTCTACCAAATCAAGTGTGGTTTCTTCCTACATGCTCGTCTAGCCTAGGGGAGTCTATCCATATGACTAAAGCGCACTGAAAACAAGCGGAATAAAATGGAGAATCCATGAAAGCTCAAGAAGAAGAAGAGCTCAATACCATTGCTCTGAGAAGTGAAGCTTCGACCAGAGATGCTTGGCACGTTCGTCAAAGTCCCAGGAGGCTACGGATTGAGGCGAGCTTTGGTGAAATGCCTAGGTATGACTTCGTCCAAGTCCGATTTCGAGCTCTGGCCGATAGAAGAAATGGCTGACCCGGTGAGGGGGCTTTCACTGGGGAACTTCTTCTCTACCTCTGGTGAAGGTGTGGGAGAATTTAATTAAATTTTGGTGAAGTTTCAAGGGTTATCCTCTTTTTGGCCTGATTTTGGACTGAGAAATTAAGCTCAGTCAGTTGGATTCAAGGTAGGAAAACAGTGGGGCTCTTCTTCTCTAAGCTGGGAGAATCTCTGGGAGTGAATTGGGGAGGTTTTGTGAGAAAATTTTTCAACACCTTTTTCATGGCCAAGAGGTGGTGCTTATATGGCCAGGGCCATACACCAGGGCTTGGGTTCAATTGAAGGGTGGATTCTACTGCTTAGGTGGAGGGCAGAGGAGCTCCAATGTTTAACTTGGCTGAGGTGGCCAATTGGGCCAGTTTAGGTGTGTTTTACTTGGTGGTGGCTCTCGATTTTGACTCCCTCCGGTGACTAGGCCGGCCGGCAAGGACAAGGGAGCTGGCCCCTGAGGTCCAGTGAGTCAGGGAGAAGTTTAATGGTGATTAACAGTTGTGGGATGTTTTGGGGTGAGGCAAAAGAGGATTTAACCACTTAAAGGAAGAAATCCCTTAAAATGGGGGAGCCTTGGTCCATGGCATACTTAACTTGGACTAGGTGGATCTAGGGTGGTTCCTAGGGTTCAAATGGTGGTTGTGGAAAGGTTAGTTTAGCTACATTTGGTCCAATTTTGTTTGGTTATGTCATGGGTTTAATTTGGCTCACTTGGATTTAAGTTGGTCTAACTTGGGTTTGGGTTTGATTTAGGTTCAAATTTCTTAAGCAATATTTTGTAAATGATTGCCATGAAGAAGTTTCATGAAGACATGGAAAAGTTTTGAGTTCAATTGCAAGGTCAATTTGGTGGATCTGGGGATTTTGGTTAATTTGGGCAAGGTTGGATCAACTTGGGTCCAAGTTGGGTTAAGGTGGGGTTTAGAACTAATTAAAAGTTTAAAATGGTTTAGGGGAATGTATTGAAGAGTTCCCAACATCAATTGGGAGGAAAGTTTAGGATTAGGCCAATCAATTTGGTAGATTTAAGGCATGAATTCAATTTGGGTCTTAAAATGGGGTATTTTGAATTTCAAGTGGATTTAGGCTAAGCTTAGGCTCAAATTGGGAAAATTTAATATTGCATGGGTTTCATAGGTGTGTCATGGAAGGTTTAGGATTGAAATTTATAAGGAAAAAGTTGACATTATGTCAATTGGGGGTTTTGGATTACATAGGCAAAATTGGGGATTTAGGTTTCAAATGGAATTGAACTCAAATGTGAATCAATTTGGGCTTGGATTTGGTTTATATTAGTATTAGTGATGTTGAATTAAAGTTTATAATTGAATTTGGGAAAAATTAAGGCCAAATGGGTTGGTTTGGTTTGACATTGGGTCCATTTAGGTTTAAAATAGGTCAAATTGAAGGTTTTGATAAAATTGGGTCAAATTGGCAAAATTATGTTATAGTGTAGTTTAACAAAATGAAATTGGGAATATTTGGGAGTTTCTGGAATTTTCTAGGAATTTTTGGAATTTTGGGCCAAAAGGGGTACTTTGGGTATTTGAAGGTTATTTAGAGGGTATTGAGGTATTTTGGTGGATTTAAGAGGTGGTAATTGTTTTAAAATGATTTTTAGGGTATTTTGGGAATTTTGGGTAGTTTTTGGGAAATTTTGGAGGGTTTTGGTAGTTGTTGGGGCAATTTAGGTAGTTTAGGGACCCAATGTCAAAACCAGAAATTTTGAGCAAAATGGAATTTGGTATGGTTGATTGGAGTGGAATGGTTTAGAGTGAGCCATGGACCAAGAAGGTGTTCATTTTGAACATCTTATATGTTGTTCCTAACCCTCTTAGCCAAGGGCTAGGGGTTTGGACTTAGCCACATGAGTGCTCTAATGAACCAGGAGTCAAGAATGGGTAGGGATGGTTAGGGTTTAGGATAGGTGTAGGAGGGCAATGTGTGTAAACTAGACCTCACCAAGACCAGGCTACCCAGGGCAGTCCTAAGGCTTAACCATCCTATAGGAACTCATCTTTGTCTTCCTACACATTGTTCTTAACCTTCCAAGTGACTTGGAGGTTAATGACCATCTATGTAGGATTGCAAAGAGAATCAAGATTTGGTTTGAATTTCTAAAAAGGAGGGTTCCATCTCTAGTCCTCTAGGATAGTCAAGGAGAAGTCCTATGGCTAGATCCTAAGAACTAAGAGAAAATAAAAGACCTCACCAAAATTGAGGTCAACACTAAGCAGCAAAGCTCACCCAGATTGAAGCCCTGATGGCCACCCTTTCCCTATCTATTTAACTGCCACCTCCCACGGCCAAACCATAGAGAGTGCATTGAACCTTAGGGAGACTTCGCTAAATTGATTTCAAAGCTTCTCTAATTCCTTCTGAGTTCAATCCTACTGCTCCCAACCATCCATAGCCATTGTGTGAAGACGATTTTTCCTCCCAAAAATCACCCAAAACCAGGACACATTCTGTCACTCCACCACACCCCACAAAACTACAAATTGACTTGCTTCTCACCATCCCAAACAAAACAAAGAAGTTTCGCATTGAAAGCCCCATCTCCATAGCCCTCTACACCATACTTCCACCTCAGCCTATCCACTTGTAGGAGGAAGTCTTGCACAAACAATAAATCAGAGCTATGTGACACTTGCAGAAAGTTCATCGGGTCCCAACAAAGCTTCTGCAGGTATCCAATCTAGGCCTCACCTATTAGGCTAAGGTATAGATATTTTTCCCCCAAAATGAGCTTGATTTGGCTCTTTATGAAGAACACTTTAATTTCATACTTGATTAGTTATATAGATAGGATCGTCTTGAGTAGATGAAGATGTAGGAACAAACCCCTTGCTATTTGGTTGATTGTAGAGCGAGATCTTAGGGTTTTAATAGGACGGTCTACAGGTTACACCAGTTGGGGATAAAGACGAAGAGCCGTCTGAACACGCGTGTATTGGATGGACGCTCTAGGTTGCATCAGATGAACTCTTGGAACTTTAGTCTGGAGCTGACTTAAATAGAAGCGTCTAATCGTGCGGCGACGCGTAGGCTTTCAGGGCTGCCTATGATAACTCGGTGCCAACATGGATAACTAGAAAAATCCCTCATTTTTTATTTATTTTAATTCATAAACTTAGAAAATTTATAACTTGGTGTAGAAAAATCATAAAAATAAAAGACAAATACTTTGTTGCTAAGTGAACATAGGATAATAATGTGGAATAAAAATCAAAATTATTTATCATGTATTTTATTTTTAATTAATTAAATACTTAGAGGATTATTTAAACATAACTTAATGAATCTAAATCACCATGGATTAAAATTTTGAGGGCTTTTTCGCTCTGTTGTTAAGAGTGCTCTCTGATTATCCAGAGTTAAAGAGCATCTCTAACACAAAAGCCCTAATTTTCATGTTAATCACATGTGCCTTAATTAGGAAATTCTATTAATTATAATATAAATAAAAAAATACAATTGAAATGAGATTTATGTAATTAAAAATAGCACTAATTTAAATTATCCCTTTAAAAGCCTTAAAAAATTAAATAATTAAAATATAAAAAGAAAAAAAAACTGAGCCCATATTGTAAATAATGATTATATCAACCCATTGTAAAAATTTGAAGCCCATTTGAAATAATTTGACCAACAAACTTCATTTTCTAAATAAAATGACATTTTTTGTGTTAAAATAAATATAATAATTATAAAATAATTAAGAAAATTACAACAAATGGTCTTGGGAGTTCCTTGTGATGAGGGATACCCAAGAAAAATAAAATCAAGCCCCAAGTAAAAACTTTAATTTTAATCTATTTTTCTAATTTTTAAATAAATAAAAATAATTAAAAATCTTAAAAAATCAGAAAAATATAAAAGTGAAAAAAAAAATTATAAATTGTTACTTGATCACTTAGGTGAAATTAGAATATTTTTCCTAATTTTTTAAAAATAATTATGTATTTTTAAAGGCTTAAAAATGAATTTTCCCTAAATTTGCACTAAAATAACTATAATAATTAAAATAAAATTTATAAAAATATGAAATTTACTTCTTTGGGTTCCTTGAACTCAGAGAGAATTAATAAAAGTATAAAACCTAATTTTTCGCTTAAATAATATTTTATATTTAATTAATACTTAAAACAAACAAATAATTATAATAAATAAAATAAAATTCAAAAAATCATGAAAATTGGCCTAAGTAGTCCTCTGACCTTAGTGAACCTCCTTTAATTTTGTTAAGGATAGATGGTAAATTTTTGATAAGCTAATGAATTAATATTAAAAATACATATTTTGGCATTAAAATTAATTCTAAAAATAAAATAAAAAATAAAAAAATTGCATTTTCTCCTCTAGTATTTTAATTGACCCATGAGTGGTAACATAAGAATTTTAAAGTTATTTGAGTTAAATTTAAAGACATATGAAGTGATAAGGCCTTAGAGAGCAAAATTGTAATTATGGAATTTAAGCTCTAATTAATATTTAGGCTAAATCAAAGGGTAAATGGGTAGTGTATGATCATAATTGACTTTTCTACATAATTGACTTTTCTAAGTAATTGTAACATAAGGGATTAAGAGGTAGAAATCAATTCATTAATCTAAAAATAAGGGTATAATTATAATTTTCCCTTAATTATTATAAATTGGAGGTTAATTAAATTGAATGATCCTAAGATGAGGGGTTTGATTTTGGAAGACTATAACTCACTATTCAAAAACCCATAGCTAATGGTTGGATTGTAACACAATATTTGATCAAGATTCAACTCACCTAATTTAACGTTCTTAAAATTATAAGTCTACCTATGAAATCTTAAGGACTCAGTAGTGAACTAGGTTTAATCCAAGTTTGTCTTATGAGGTTTCAAAAAGACAATATAAATAACCACAAATATTTTGAAAAACACTACTATCCCAACTCTGAATTTCATTTGGCTAAGTTCCTTAATAAATCAATTTGCCCTTTAGGGCCCCCACTCACATAATTCATAGATGAAACATCAATCATAGTTACCCCACTCAAAGGGAAGATTAAAACATCAAAGTTCATTGAGCACAGGATAAGACAACTCTACCAAACGTTAACTCAATTATGTATGAATTATTTAGCAATAAAATAAGTTCAAAGGAACTCGAGGCGTTCCAAAGGATTCAAAAGAAGTGTAGGGTCATTCCCTGCACCCCTTTTCAGCCTTTTGGATATCTTTGAGGACATTTAAACCTATTTTGTCTTTGCTCAAGAAAATCATTCTTAAGATATAAATAAATGAATAAAAACCCATCAAGGTAAGACCTAGGACTCAGTAGGCATACACGTAGAACTGTTTTTCCTAGTCTTTCTGGCAATTAATTTAAGTTTCATGCAAAAATTATATATATTGAAAACTAATCTTTTAGCTGGAGTGCGAGAAGATGACTAGTACAGTTTTTACAGTTTATTTACAACTTGTTATTTTACTACGCTTTACTTTCTAGTACTTTTTATTTTCTGCAATTTACTTCACTTCGCATGCAAAAGAAAAACAAACAAAACTAAACTAAACTAAATTGAAACTAACACTCAAAACAAAACCGAAGATAAAACAAAGATTCTTTTTAAAATTAAACAACATTTTCAAAACAAAACAAAAGATAACTAAATTAATATACCCTCTTTGGATGATATGGAATACCTCGGAGGAGGCAACCTACGGCTACTAACAAGATTTCCCCAGTCTGGATGAATTTAACAATTCATTAAGACTAAGTGAATCTGAAGAAAGTAGTGGTGTCGGAATGAGGGAACTGTAGGATCCTAACCGGTGTCACTTAATCAACTTAAACTTTTCCCCCCATAAGACATTTGAACAACAACAACAAAATCAGAACATTGAAACATTCATGATAAAACCATTCAAACCTTAGACCTTAGTACTGCTACTTCGATGAGAAGCTTCGAGCATGCACCATGGCCAGCATGATGAGGACATACAGAAGAACATCTTCGAGAGAGAGATAAAATGAATCTACGATAGAAAACTCTTTTCCTATAATTAAATAACAAGTCATAGAACTTTGAGGAGTCCATCCAGTACGACGTAAATCCTTAATTGATCTTTTAGGCTTTTGTACACCAAGCAATATAAGCCCTAACTTATCTTAGGATTTCAAGGTCGTCATGCAATACAACATAAATCCTCCTATCTTTCAAGCTAATTGTATGAGTGACATCAAGAAAATGTAAGCCCTAATTAATAAAATTGGTAGGATGAAACATTAAATAATCTCTCTCTAAAGCTGAAGCCAATCCATAGAATAGTTTAGGAAGTCACTGAGGTTCTCCTTAAATCCATGACATCCCCTAGCTTTCTTCCTTTTGATTCCAAAAATAACTATTCCAAATTTGCACTTTTCCTACTTGAATTTCCTATATCTGGCCCTGAAAATCCTAAACCTTTTGAATTCATGAAGGTAATATTTCTCGATCTAGATTAGGAGTCTTCTTAGGTGACTTCGGTTACTTGAGAGGTAATTAACTATTTGGGCTTGCCCTTATAGGAAACTTTAAGAACCCAGATTAATATAAACCCTATCTAATCTTTCATAGTAGATAGGGGAACATGTCAGTCAACCTAAATAGGTTTTGCAGACCAAAATGATGTCATAAATCCACTAGTTTATGTAATTGAGCCTCACAATTAAGCAATGTATCTATTCTCCAAGATAGAAACATGGCCTGTGGTATAGTGCTGGTTACTTACACTACTAAGGATATGAGATCAGTTCGGTCTCATATTTTCAAAATTAAAATGCTACTTTTCAAAATTATATATATATATATATATATATTAAACTAAATATATTTTAAAGAGAGTGACAAGATTTCTATTACAGTGGCCGACACTTCAAAATTTTACGATCGACAGTGCAAAGTTTCTCCGATGAGTCCCACAATGGTACGAGCTCCTCTTCTCAATCTGAGAAACTAATAGGAATCCTCTGTGGTGATTGAATCAAGCTCTACTTCTGTGGCTAGTCGTAAATGTCCTCCTCAGGAATTGAAGTAAGCTCTAAAGATATCTCTCTGACCTATCTGCTTTCAAGTCTATCCAATGCTCTATGCTTGTAATGATTGACATTCTACACTGTGTGCACCTTAGTGGTGCATCTGGAACTCTTTATAAGGTAGTACTGATCAAATCTCTTTCTAGTGTTGCAATCTTTAATGATATCTGCTTGTTCTTCCATATTGAGTGTGTATTTGAAACTTCCTCTGCTTTCTTTCTCTTTGACAATTTATCTTTCTTAGAATTGGTCCACATTACTAACTTTAATCCTTCCTTTTCTCTGTGGATGACCACGTTCATTAGGGGGCTCTTGGCCTACTTGGCTGCTGCTACTAAGGAATAAATTTTTAAAAGTAATTTCAGTTTAGTCACAAAATATAATCAGTTTAATAAAATAGCAGTCAATCTATACGCAGGTGTACATATCATTTAAGTAATATAGGGCTCTAGCGGAATCCTGGTTATCGATCCCACAGGGAGGAAGTAAACTTAAATCATAGCTTAGAAATCCAATATTCAAATTTGTAGAGCACCAAAAGTAAATACTAAGATGCTAAAGTTTAACGATGCTAGACATTTTAAAATTGTTAATGTACTTTTTGAACTTCAAATTAAAGTTAACTATTTCTACACTAAGTTATGTAATGCAAGCTTCAAATTTAGAGAAAGTATATATATATTATAGTGAGTGAATGATATAGATTAGTATAATTATTATATTGTGTCGAATAAGAGCATACCTATTTTTTAACCTCTTCCGATTGCTATAAAGAACATTGTCTAATCCTAGGTTTAGTCTCTAAATCTATGGTTTGGCTTGGAGGATACTGGCTCTCACACCAGAGCTCCCACTTCCCTTCGCATGAAGGCTAAGTCTCACTTTAGGTTCCAAACACTAAAAGTAAATTAGGGATCTTAGTCTGCCACCCTAAAATCTCCAATTCTATGCCCAATAAACATATCTTCCCATTTATTTGCACCCAACCCCCACGAACTACATCACTCACTCATAGACATTGAATGTAATCTCTACTCTTGTTGTAGAAGCATAGCCCTTTTAGATCGTATGTTTCACAACATATTTTAATAATTCAATTAGTCAAATCAAAGAGTAAATAAAGAACAAAGTGAAAAATCATCAAAATATTTTATCTTTCATATGACACATCCAATCTAAACATCACTTCCCCATTTATCATTGCAAGGAGAAAGACAAAGAAATCTACTCAGAATTCATGAGAAAGATATGGTAAAACAAAGATTTTATATATGAATGCAAAGCCATAAAAACAATAAGAAGTAAATACAACTTATCTTAATTTCTTCCCCAAGCAAATCCCTCGAACTTCCTTTGAATCTCTTTCTCTCTTCACAACAGTACACAATTCTATATTGGAATAATAGGTAAGATGCAATCTCTCACTTTCCCTCTCCTCCTACAACTCTTTTGAGAAGAATCCCTCACAAAACAACACTAAACACCAAATCCTAGACTCTAAACTCTCTCTAAAAACTTCCTCTCAACTCACACACACTTTTACTTCACTTACATCAACACAAAACCCACACACACACATTTTCTGGCACCTAAAAAAAACTAAAAGTCTAAAAATGAATTTCCCAAGAGTTGCCTCAAGAATCCCTCCAAAAGTCATCCAAATACATTGAATTTGGCCTCCACTGACATTGGGCACCGTCGGTGCTGGATAGGGCGCCGTCGGTGCCAAAACTTCAAATTCTTGGTTTTTTACCTTTTTCTCTCCAAATTTGTTCATTTTTGCTCGTCTTTGCTCCATTTGCCTAAAATCATCATACCTGCAGCAAAACATGAAAAATACCTTCCTTTAAAGTGTAATATAACCAAAACAGAGTACAAAATGTATATGAAAAATCAAATATATTTTTGGTGCATCAGCCCTCGTAGTCCACATTCACTTATGTAAAATCCAAGTCAAAGTTTATGAATACTTCACTTGCCACATTCTCCTCATCCAGTACGAGACTCAAGTTGTCTTTAGAAATAAAATCAATTTCAGACCTAACATTTTCCTGCATAAAATAGAAGAAACGTTAGCGCATTGAAATTCAAATGAATAAGAAAAATAGTAGTTGATTATTAAGTGGATTGAAGTTATATACATACATTTTATTTAATCAAATTTTACGAAGTTTGGGATTTATAAAAGTAATTTTAATGTGAAAATTTTATAAATAAAAATTATATTTTATTTCATCAAATTTTATTACAAAACTATAAGGAACCAGTCACATACACTGTCCATATAGCTATTCTCAGAACAAGCATCATCTTCCAATCTCTACTTTAAAATATCACGTCGCTTAGTACTTCTTCAGGTATCATCCATTGATTAACAACTTAGATATTTTCCCTAGGAGCCCTTTAACTGGTAAGACACTTTTGAGTAGACCTTCTTCACCACAAATGGTCCTTCCCAAGTTAACTCAAACTTTCCACTTATCTTGCGGTGTGTAAGAATAGGCATTCCAAGAACAAGTACCAGGTCACCAACTTTTAACGTCCTCAGGCGGACCAACTTGACATTGGCCTGGATCATCTTTTTCTAGAAAAGCTCCAAATTCTACTATGCTTGTAATTGTTTCCTCTCGAGACTCTCCAATTCTGCAAGTCAAAGTCTAACGATGTCTTCTACTATAATCTGGTTAGCTATAACGACTCTGAGAGAGGATAGTTGAACTTCTAACGGATGAATGGCTTCAGACCCTTATACCAGTGTGTACGGTGTAGATTGTGTTGATGTTCTAACTGTCATCTAGTATGCCCATAAAACTTCTAACAATTTCTCATGCCATCCTCTTTTGTTGCCGTCCAATGTTTTCTTTAAAATTTGCACAAGCATTTTATTGAAGGCTTCTGTCAAGCCATTCTCTTTGAGGTTGTAAATTGTAGTGTACCTCCAATCTATCATGTGTCATCTGACGAAATTATTAATATTTGTGCTCTTGAAGGTTGACCCGTTATCTGAAATGATTCTGCGTGGAACACCGAAATGGTAGATAATCTGATTCCTGAAAAACTGAAGAACATGTTGCACTGTAACCTCCCATAACGGCACTTCCTCTACCCACTTGGAGAAGTAGTTCGTAACCTGTAAGAATAAACTAGTGTCATTTTGAAGTTGGAGGGTCTATAAGACATATTCAATCCGTAAACTAACACTCGAATCGCTATGAGGGAATCGTGTGGAACATCGCATTCGAAGGTTGGTGTAAAACTTTTCCATGCACCTAGCATTGATGACACCTCTTATTTGTTTCAATACAATCAGTCATAATCACTGGCCAATTATATCCAAGTCATTTGATTTTAAGATTAATTTTTAGCCTCGATTAATGAGTGTCACACAATCTGTCATGTACCTCTTTAATAAAATTCTACGCTTCTGTCATGCTGAGACATCTCAACCACATTTGTTCAAACAATTTTTTGTACAGAATTTTATTGATCAAAGCATGATACATTGGCATTTTCTTAATCTGATACTTCTCAAACTTACTTTCTGGCAATTTACGGGTCTGCAAGTACTCAACAAATGGCTTGCGCCAATCATCAGTATCATCTACCACTATAGTTGTTATCTCTTTCTTTCCTAGATTGTGTAAATTGTTGAGGTCAATCTGTGATAGAACTTAACATCACTATATTGTAATATCAATGGAGACTTCTAGTGGACACGCCAATTTCATAATGAGCTTAGCTAAAGCATCTACTTGGGCATTATCTCGCTAAGGCAGATTTTGTAGAGCATCACACTGGGAATATGTTCTAATAATTTCATCATATACTTGTGATAATTTGCTAGTCTTGGTTTCAAAATCATGTACTATCCAACTACTTGTTGAATGTTGAAGATGAGTTGTGAGTCACCATAGATGGAAATATCTGTTATTTCAATTAATATTGCCAGTTCTAAATCAGTTATCAAGGCTTCGTATTCTACATCATTGTTGGTGCACGGCTCTATTGATGCACCAAAAATATATATAGTTTATGTTATCTAATTTTACTTATTTTTGGTGATATTGCACTTTAAAGAAAGGTATTTTTCATGATTTGTTGCAGGTATGATGATTTTAGGTGATTGGAGCGAAAAGAATTAAAAAGAATGAATTCGGAGCAACAAGGAGTAAAAAGAAGCAAAATGGTGGAAAAGGTATTCTGGCGCCGCTGGTGCCAGAATGGGCGCCGCCGACACCAAAATCGAGAGAGCTTAGAAAATATTATGGACCATAGAGCGCCGTCGGCACCCAAGGTCGGTGGAATTCAAATTTTGAGAGTTTCGGCAAAAATTTGAAGGGATGCCTATGGATACTCTTGGGATTTTGTCCCTAACTCTTAAATAACTGAATTTGGACAAAAAAAGGGAGTTCTAGAGAGTTTTAGAGTGTTCTCTCTTGCATTCCATTACTTTCTCTTAGTTTTTAGTGTTAGGGTTTAGTGTAGAAGAGAGGGATTCTTCTCTAAGGAGTGAAGGAGAAGGAGTAAAGTGAGAGATTGCTTCTTCCTTTCCATTCTAAAGAGAGAATCAAGTTTTATAAAGAAGAGAAGATGATTCAAAAGAACATCAAGGAGTTTGCATTGGTGAAGATAAAGAGATAAGTTGTATTTCCTTTTGTTGTTTGTGTGACTTTTCTTTTATATATAAAATCCATGTTTTATAGTAACTTCTCCATGAATTCTAAGTAGTCTTCTTTGTCTTTCTTCTTGCTTAGAGATGTGATGATCGTTTGAAGTAGATTTGATGTGCTTTTAATTTGATCAAGAAATTGTGATGGTTTTTCATTTAGAACTTAATTTACTTTTGATCTGGCCAATTAAAATGTTAAAATATGTTGTTGAACATTAAGTTTGAAAGGATTTAATGTCCTACAACAATAATGAAAGATCCATTCAATTTTTATGGATGAATTGTGTAGTTCATGGGAGTTGCGTGCAAATAAATAAGCAAATGTGTTTTGAAGGACTTCAATGTGGAGATTTCAGGGTGACAGGCTGAAATCCCCAGATTTGTTCTATGATTAGTAACTATTATTAAAGGTTAGCCTTCGGGTGAATGGTGAGTAGGAGCTCCGAAGTGAGAGCCGGTATCCTCCCAACCTAGCCCTAGAATTAGTAAGTAAACTTAGAATGTGTCAATGTTCTTTTCTTATTTAGAGGACGGGGTACTCTTCTAAAGGTAAAGAATCATCTATGCTCCTATTTGGCACAATAAATTAGATAATTAATCCATATCAATCCACACATCATATTCTCATTGCAAGAAGAGAGATACTTTTTTCATATATCAAAAACCTTTCAGATACCTAGTTTAGTGGGTTTGTTAAATAATTTAGTTCTCAAAGTTATTAGAAGTAATTGTAGTTTAGTTGGTTGTTGTTGTTTTTTTCATAGTAGTAGTAGTGTTAGAAGAAAGTTCTAGTGCTTTATTCTAACTTGTTAAAACTTTCCCTTTGCTTCAACTTAAAACCTCCCTGTGGGATCAATAACCAAGACTCCACTAGAGCCCTGTATTACTTGATATGATACGTATACTTGCGTTGAATGCTTGGACTTTACAAAATCATTATAAATATATAAATTTGAAGTTAACAAAATCTTGCATTTAAAAATGTAAAAGTAAATTCTGGTTGCATCAAGTTTTTGGCGCTGTTTCCAGGGAATTATATCTCATAGTAGTGGTGCTAAATTCGTGTATTCATACCAATCACATCATTTATCAGGTGGTAGGAGAATCTCAACATTGTCTGATCCAGTGTAACAATAATTAGACCAATCCCTACTTTGCCGGGTATAACTGTTTGCAATCCTTTATTCTTCCTGGCTGATGAAGCTCCATTGAAGTACATTTCCCAATGCCTGGTACAGGTTTTCTCCACTTGTATTATTTGTTCATCTGATAGGTCTTCATTGAGAGGAGACCTAACTGGTAGTGGGTGCGCTGTGAGAAAGTCCGCTAAAATATGCCCTCTGATAGTACAAAAAGGCACAAAAGTCATATCAAATTGCAATAAAATCATCGACCAACTTGCTAAATGTCCGGAAGTGTTGGTCAGTTCATCAAATATTTCAACATATTAAGTTTAGAAATCAGGTTGACCTTATGAGAAAGCATGTAGTGCCTAAGCTTCTGAGTGGCAAAAAGCAAAGCAAGACAATGCTTCTCAATAGGGGATACTTTACCTCAGTCAGTATTATATGTCGACTCAAGTAGTATAGTGCATTTTCCTTACCCTCATGATTGACTTGGACAAAAAGATCTCCGATGGAGTCGTAGAAGGCCATCTTATAAAGTATCAATGGTCGATCCGGGGCAGGGGCTACTAAAGCAGAATGTGTCATTAAGTACTGTTTAATTTCTTTGAAAACCCATTGACACAGTTCCCAATAAAACTTGGCATCCATTTGAAGTAAACTTGAAAAGGGCTGGCACCTTCCTGACAGATTAGATATGAAGCCTCTTAGGTATGTTAATTTACCTTGAAAAAGATCATAGTGGTTTCAAGGTTTTTGAAGGTGGCATTTCCAAGTTAGCTTTAATTTTTTCAGGTTCGATTTCAATTCCCTGATGACGGACAATGAATCCCGGAAATTTCTTGAAGGTAATGATAAAGGTGCACGTTAAGGGATTTATTTTGAGAATATATTGACGTGGTCATTCAAACACGGTCCTAAAATTACACAAAGTGTCGTTTCTTTCTTTAATCTTGATGACCACATCGTCCACATAGTACTCCGCCTGGTTGTGGATGAGTTCATTGAAGATCTTTCTCATTACTCGCTGTTAAGTTGCTCTAACGTTCTTTAAACTGGACAATATCATTGTATAGCAATAAATTCCAATCGATGTTTTTAATGATGTAAGCGTTGCATCTTCTGGAGCCATCTTAAACTAGACTATCCATCCATGAAAGATAAGATCTCGTGCGATGACGTGATGTCCTCCGTTAACTTTGGTATTGGTAATAGAAACCCATCCTCGGGACATGACTTATTTAAATCCTTGAAGTTGACACACACTCATAGTTATCCATTTTTTCTTAACTTGCATAACGTTAGCTAACCATGTCGGGTATTATTTCTCTCTTATAAAGTTAGCGTCTATTAATTTCTTTACCTTGGTGGTGACTTGTTGTTCTATTTTGAGGCGCATTATTCTAGGAGCTTGCTTCACTAGGTTTATACATCGATCTACCTAAGCCTGTGAGCTGCTACTTTTGGGGATAATCCTGGCATTTTATATAGGTCCAAGTGAAACAATCCTTGAATTCCAACAATATTTTAATCAAATCCATAAACTCTCCATCACTAAGTAGGTAACTTATAAAAGTGGGTCGAAGGTGCTCCTCAGTCTCGAGGTTAATTTCCTTTAATTCATCTACTACAATTTCTATTTTCTCCTCGAACTCTAGCGGAGGATCATCTATTGGAGAATCTTTAAAATTATCTTCAAGGCAATCATCCTTTGATCCATTAGTAATAACCATGCAAAATTTTGAATCATCGGTCATCCTATCGTACCAAATCTGACACATTCTTTTGAGTTAAGAGTTCTTCCTTTAGCATTCCATAATTTTTCAAAGAATTGCAACTTATCCATTGACATCTGCTTGGGTACATATTTTTGTTGAACTACTTTTTGTACACATAGGGAAAAGTATCCAAATGTTAATTCCATTAATTCATTAGAATTATCCTCTTCCATGGTTCATATGGTTCATAACTAGAGAGAGGAGAGGTGTGGTAAAGCTTGATCGATTTCAAACCAACACTTCGGACTACCTTGACCTCCATAATCTCGACCTTTTGAGGGTGGATTGATGTTAAGGTAATGGCTTGCACGTAATGATTGATTTGACCATACATCGACTTACATTCATTCTTTTTGGTATCCTCCAACGAGATCTTGAACTGATGCTTCTTCTAGTATATAATCATCATATCCTTACTAGACTTATCCTCCTCGGAGCTTCTTGGTCCACTAAAAATTTAATAGCTTTTTAATGTCTATTTCATACCTTTTTTTCATGACATTGCACTTTAAAGAAGGGTATTTTTCACGATTTCATGCAGGTGCAATGATTTTAGTTCTTTAGAGCAAAAGGTGGCAAAAATGAGCATATTTGGAGCAAAATAAGGCAAAATGCACTTTTTTACCTGGAGTGCTGGACGACGCAGCTACCAGCGTTGGACCACACTCTTTTAGAGAGAGTTTAGGCTATTTTCCAGAAAATAGTGCTGGACAGAACCCTATCCTACGTCGAACCGTGCCCTATCCCGATTCAATTCCAAATTCAATGTATTCGGCCAAAATTTCTAGTGTAAAGAGTCCATTAGAGAGAATCTTGGGTTTGTGTGTGTTCTCTTTTAAGGAGTGTAGGAGGAGAGGAAAAGTGAGAGATTTCTTCTTCCTTACTTCTCTAAAGAGAGAATTGTGTGTTGTTATGAATAAAGAAGAGGAGTCAAAGGAATTCCTTGAGATTCGCTTGGGGAAGAGTTTGAGATAAATTGTATTTTCTTTACTTGGTTTCTATGACGTTGCTTTTATATATAAAATCCATCTTTTGTCATCTTTTCCTCATGAGTCTTGAGTAGATTTCTTTGTCTTCCTCCATTTCATGTGATGTGTTGATGTTGTGATATGGGAATGAAGTGCTAATTTATTATGAAGAATTTGTGATGACCTTTTCACATCGTACTTCATTTACTTTTTGATCTGGTTAATTGAATTGTTAAAACTTTTTATGAAATATATGTTCTGAAAGGGTTATGAGTTCCATAACAAAAGTGAAGGTCACATTCAATGTCCATGAATGAGTGACGTAGTTCATAGGGGTTGGGTGCAAATAAATAAGGAAATATATTTTGATGGGTGTAGAATTGGAGATTTTAGAGTGACATACTGAAATCCCCAATTTGTTCCTAGGGTTTGAAAACCAAAGTGAGAGTTAGCCTTCAGGTGAAGGGAAGTGGGAGCTCCGTAGTGACAGTCGGTATCCTCCCAGCCTAACCACGGATTTGGGGACTAAACATAGAATTAGCTAATGTTCTTTATATTACTTGGAAGAGGGTAAAGAACAGAAATACTCCTATTTGACACAATATTATTGCATCACTGATCTATGTCACTAAATCGTCACGTTATGATTGGAGAGGAGGAGGTTTCTTTCTTGCATTTGAACTTTTGTTATAAATTTAGTCTTGTGTTAGTTAATTGTGTTAGGAAGTTAGCACGTACTTTGGTAGAATTAGTAACTACAACTATTTAATCATCCTTTTATTATTAGTAATTCTTTGCAATTCTATTGTGATTCATATAGTGATTGCTGTGCTCCATTATAGAATTAAATACCTCTACGTAGGATCGATAACCCAGACTCCATTAGAGTCTTGTATTACTTGAGCGATATGTATACTTACGTTTAATTGTGTGACTCAATAGAAAACTAAATTAATATATATATATATATATATATATATATATATATATATATATATATATATCTAAGTTCATAAATTTTAGCAATTTAAAAAAGTCGCACCAAGTTTTTGGCTCCATTTCTTGGGAGGTAACTGTAAAAATTAATTAGGTAGTATTTTAAACTTATTTCAAATTACAAGTCATAATTGTGTGTGCTTGTTTATTGTTAGTGTGCTTATTACGATTGTATACGTAGTATTAGATTTATTGGTTTAGTGCCTTACGATTTTGAATTTGAGCATACTATTAGAAAAATTAAAAAATAACAAAAACAATCTAAAAATCCTCACAAAATGGCAAACAACTTGAACAATCAAAATAATCAAAATGAAAATTTACCAAAATCTTTAAGAGATTATGCTAATCCAACAACATATGAAATTCACATAACTACTCAAAACCCTGATGTTGCTACTAATTCATTTGAGCTTAAACTTGCTATTATCTAAATGGTATAGAATAATCAATTTGGAGGAACACCTAATGAAGATCCTAACTTACATCTCGCTAGTTTTCTAGAACTGTGTGCTACCTTTAAATACGATGGAGTGTCGAATGATGTTGTTAGGCTTAGACTTTTTCCTTTTTCATTAAGGGATAAGGTTAAGGCGTGGCTAAATTTGTTAGAAACTGGATCTATCAGAACTTGGGGAGAACTTTCACAAAATTTTCTGCAAAATATTTTCCTCCTTCAAAAACTGCTAGGCTGAGGAATGATTTCATATCTTTTAGTCAGTATGATGAAGAATCTGTATTTGAAGCTTGGGAAAGATTAAAGATCTTCTGAGAAAGTGTCCACATCATGCTTTACCATACTGGTTTATAGTTCAAACATTTTATAATGGATTAGTGGGATCTTTGAGATCAATTATAGATGTTGCTGGTGGTGGATCAATAATGTCAAAACCTCTAGATGAAGCATATTTCGTTAATAAAAGAGATGGCTACTAATAATTTTCAATGGCCCTCTGAGCGGGCAAATTCTACGAGAGTAGCTAGTATTCATGATTCTGATGTGATAACTATGATAGTCTCTCAAATTGTTACCCTTTCGAAGAAAATAGATCAATATGGAATGAATTATTCTCAAACACCCCCAGTGTTAGAGGAAAATTCATCAGTACAGATGATAGAATCTCAAACACCTTGTGAATCCTTGAATGCTATAAATAATAGACTCAAAAATCCTTATTTAAATTATTATAATCCTGGTTGGAAGAATTACCCAAATTTCAACTGAAATAATAACAATGTTGTTGTTATCCCTCAATGGGGAAACAATTCTATGAATCTAGTTGGAAAGCTGAACAACCAAGGAAATACCGATTATAGACCTTCTTATCCTCCTAGTTTTAATAGTAACCCACAATTTAAATAAAAGTAGTTGTCTACTGAAGAAATAATTCTGAATATGTGTAATCAAATACAAGCTGAAAGTGTTGAGATGAAGAACATTGAGAATCAATTGGGACATATTTTCATTGCACTTAATAATGGACCTTCTGGAAATTTTTCTAGCAATATTGAGATCAATCCAAAAGATCAGAACAAGGAGCAAATTAAGGATATTCAATTAAAGAGTGGAAAAGAATTGGAAGCAAGAGTACAAAAAGAAGTTGAAGTTGAGAGAGAGGAAGTGGACATTGAAAAATGTTCTAATAAGATAATCCAGACTGAGAATATCATTGAACCAATGAAAATTACTGTTTAAAAACCACCTCTTCTGTTTCCTCAAAGACTAAAAAAATAGAACAAGAATAACAAATTGGAAAAGTTTTTCGAAATCCTTAAGAAATTAAAGATTAATATACTCTTTGTTGAAGCATTAGAGCATACTCCTGATTCTGCAAAGTTTATGAAGGATATTCATAAAAAGAAAAGAAAGTTCACAGACCACAAGACTATTGCACTTAGCGGTGAGTGTAGTGCAATTATTCAGAAGAATCTTCCTGAAAAACTTAAAGACCCTGGTAGTTTCACTATCTCATGTGCTATAGGTGAGAAATTTTCCGGATGAGCTTTATGTGATCTGGGAGCTAGTATTAATCTTATGCCTTTATCAACTTTCAAAAGATTGTGAATAGGAGAAATTTCACCTACATCTATGACTCTTCAATTGGTTGATCATACTATTACTTATCCTAAAAGAGTTGTTATTAGTGAAGCTGGATAAGTTTATCTTTCTTGTAGACTTTATTGTATTAGATATGGAGGAAGATAAAGAAATTCCAATTATTTTGGGAAGACAATTCCTTGCTACTGGGAGAGCAATGATAGATGTTCAAAAAAAAAGAATCAACTATAAGGGTTAATGACCAAGAGGTGACTTTCAATATTCTGAAGTATATGAAATATTCTTCAGCTGAAAATGATGATGAGTGCTTTTGAATGGAAATCTGCAATTATTTGAGAGAAGATCATTTTAAAGAAGTGTTTGAAGACAATTTGGAATGTGAGGATGAAAGTGAAAGTGAAGATGATTTGGATGATATGAAGAATGAAGAGTTAGAATTTGTTCAAGAAAGATTTGAAAGACTGGATACTATGGAAAGTGGAGATAAAAGTTTAATTCCATCTATCATAAAACATCCTGAACTTGAGATGAAAATTCTCCCTAATCATTTAAAGTATATGTTTTTAAGAGAATCATTTACCTTACTAGTCATTGTATCTTTGGATTTAAATGAATATCAAGAATAAAAATTAATGGATACCTTAAAAAAATACAAAAAGGATTTTGGTTGGTCCTTAGTAGATATTAAAGGAATCAATCCTTCAATTTGTATGCACAGAAATTTGTTGGATGAACAGCATAAACCTAGAGCTAATCTGCAAAGGGGACTGAACCTGATGATGAAATAATTGGTTAAAAAAGAGATTTTAAAGTGGTTAGATGCTAGAATTATATATCCCATTTATGATAGTGTTTGGGTAAGTCCAATTCATTGTATTCCTAAGAATGTAGGAGTTACTGTTGATGTAAATGAATGGAATGAAATCATATCGACAAGACAAGTCACTTATTGGCGAATATGTATTGATTATAGAAAATTAAATGTCACCATGAAAAAAAATCTTTTCTCCTTACCTTTCTTAGACCAAATGTTAGATAGACTTGTTGTACACAAGTATTATTGCTTTTTGATGGATATACCGGTTATCACCAAGTAACTATTGCTTTTGAGGATCAAGAAAAGACTACATTTACTAGCTCTTACAGAAATTTGGCTTTTAGAAGGATGCTCTTTAGATTATGTAATGCCCCTGCAACATTTCAAAGATGCATGATGTCCATATTTAGCAAAATAATAGATGATGGAATAGAAGTGATTATGGATGAATTCTCAGTATTTGGAGATTCATTTAATGCATGCCTATGCAACTTAGAAAAAATTTTAGAGGTATGTGAAAGAATAAATTTAGTCCTAAACTGGGAAAAGTTTCAATTTATGGTTGCAGGAGAAATTGTGCTTGGGCATAAAATATCTGAATATAGCATGGAAGTAGAACCTGCGGAGATTTAAATTATAGAAAAATTACTACCTCCAACCACTGTGAGAGGGGTAAGAAGCTTTTTGGGACATGCTGGATTCTACAGGCGATATATTAAAGATTTTTGAACAATAACTAAGCCATTATGCCAACTTTTGGAAAAAAGACAAGAAGTTTGATTTTAATGATGAATGCATAAAAGCTTTCGATTTAAAGAAAAAATTAATTGCTGCTCCTATAATAGTTTCACCTAACTGGGAGAAACCTTTTGAATTAATGTGTGATGCGAGCGATTATGCTATTGGAGTGGTTTTAGGACAAAGGTATGAGAAAAAGTTTAAAGTTATATACTATGCTAGACAACTCTTACTGGTGCTCAAATTAATTAAACTACTATGGAAAGAATGTTATTAGCTATCATTTATGCCTTTAAAAAAAATTAGATCTTACTTAATTAGAGCCACATGTATAATGCATACTGATCATTCTGGTATTAAATATTTAGTGTAAAAGAAGGATGCTAAACCAAGATTAATTTGATGGATACTTTTAATGCAAGAATTCAATTTTGTGATTGTCGATAGAAAAGGGGTCGATAACGAAAAAGCTGGCCATTTATTTGGACTTGAACAACCTAAATTGACTAATTCTGAAGAGGAAATAATTGAAACTTTCCCTGATGATCAGCTGTATAATATTATAGAAGGAAAAATACCGTGGTATGATGATATCATAAACTACATCATTAGTAACATTTTACCACCAGAATTAACGTTGCAACAACGGAAGAAATTCAAACATGAAGCTAAATTTTATTTTTGGGATGATCCTTATCTATATAAGCAATGTAAAGATCTTTTTATTAGGAGATTTGTGCCTTATGAAGAAACAAAACAAATTATTTGAGGATGTCATGATTCTAAATTTGGAAGACATTTCTGAATTGATGGAACAACACATAAGATTTTACAATCTGGATTTTATTAGCCTACTATTTTTAAAGTTGTTTATAGATTTATCAAAACCTGTGATCGATGTCAGATAATAGGTAATATATCTAAAAGAAATGAAATGCCTCTTAGTTTTACTTTGGAAGTTGAGATTTTTATGCTTAGGGGTTAGATTTTATGGGACATTTTATACCTTTATTTAGGAATTTATATATATTAATTATTGTTGATTATGTAGAAAAATGAATTGAGGCAATAGCTTTACGTAAGTGTGATGCTAGAAGTGTTTCTAGATTTTTAATGAAAAATATTTTCACAAGATATGGAATGCCTAGAGTAATCATCGCTAACGGAGGATCCCATTTTAAGAATAATCTGATTTAGAGATTGGCAGAAAAATATAATATTATGTATAGAATCTTTAGAACTTATCATCCCCAAAATAATGGCTTAGGTGAGGTATCTAATCGTGAAATTAAATGAATTTTAGAAAAAGCCATAAATCCTGAGAAATTAGATTGGTCTGCTAGATTAGACACCGCTTTATAGACATTCAGAATTGCTTATAAAACTCTTATAGGAATGTCCCCTTATAGATTAATTTTTGGAAAGACTTGTCACTTTCTAGTTGAATTAGAATATAAAGTATATTGGGGGATAAAAAAATTAAATTTTAATTTGAAAGATGCTAGTGAGAACAGACTGTTGCAATTGAATGAGTTAGAAGAAATTAGAAATGAATCATATGATAATGGTAGAATATACAAGGAGAGAAGAAAAATATAGCATGATCGGAAAATTATTAAAAAGGAATTCGAACCAGGACAAAAAGTTATATTATACAATATAAGATTGAAATTATTTCCTACGAAACTAAAATTTAAATAGATAGGACCTTTTACTGTCATAAAAATCTATCAATTTGGAGCTGTGATTATTGAAGACCCTAAATCTAGAAGAATATTCATACTTAATAGACAAAGGTTAAAACCATATTTTGAAGGCAATAGACCTAATTTTAAAGAGATTTTTATGTTGGATTAACCTGAATAACCTGAGGCTGATTAAGGAAGTTCATCAGTTTCGAAGCACAATGTCTATCCAACAAGAATATCTCAAAGAAGAGGCTGATTAAGGAGTGAGGCTTCATGAATCGAGGTTTGAACTTTCCTACTACTCGAATTGAAGAAATCATTGTTCAAAGATGTTGGGAAGTTTTATGTTACACTACTGTCGCCATAGTCGTCCCTGTTGTGAAAGAACTTTATGCAAACCTTCATGGAATCAACCAAGGATCAGTCTATGTGCAAGTTAGGTTTGTCACATTTACTTCTACAAAGATTAATGATTTATATATGATTGAGAATGTGTCGGTCTGCCACTATTCAAATTTTGCCCCAACAAAAGACAACATGCCAAATATATACAGATATTTGACGGATGAAAGTGATGGTTGGGAGATAAGAGATAACAGGTATATGAGTTTTTTTACCACACTGTTGAATCCTACGTCGAAGCACTTGCATTATTTTATATATGCAAATTTACTCCCAACTATGAAAATTAATAAAGTAACCAAGGAATGTGTTATCTTGAACTGTTGTATTCAAATAGGGATGCCTATTGGTGTTGGTTCTATAATTATGAAATCTGATTCGGGATTGATCGTACACGAATCAAAATATGGTCTTGGACATCCTTCCACGATATTTCTCCTCTGCAGTCAATCACAAGTGCCATATGAAAATTGGGAGAGAGTACTTCTACCCTGGAAGCCTATAGTCCCAACGGACGAACATAGTAACCAGACAGTTAGAGATATAAATGACATGAGTATCATTGAAGATCAACCATCTCAGAGTTCAAAACCTATTCCTCCTTACTTTCCTGAAAGTTCACAGATCATTTTAAAGAAGATTAAGAAATTGAAGAAAGAATGCAACACCTAATGAATGCAATCAATAATATATCTGACTTCTTTGATCACCTGGATTGGAGAATGAAGGAACACTTTGATCATTCTGGATACCTTGAAGGAAGTCTGATACATTTGATGAGAAGAAAGGGTTGGATTTAGGAGGATTCAACTGAGGAATTCCCGTTTCGTCCATTCTACAATTTGTTCGTTCACATTCAATCAACTGGAAATATAAGTGTTGATGATAGTTCTTAGGAAGAATAGAAATTGATTATTACGTTTATATGTTTATGTTTATGAACTTATTACTTAATTTGCATTGCTTGAATGTTATGTTTGAATTTGCTTTCTTATTCAGTTTTCAGTGTTAGTGTGTCGTGATTGTGAGCGACTCTGAAATTTAGTGTTTTGAGGCTTGACGATGTGTAGAGTTTAGTGTCACTTATGTGTGTTTGTAATTTGGATTTTATATATATCAAAGTGATTTTTTGTGTTGTTTGTGTAGAAATTATTGTTTTCCATGGCTTTAATACGTTATTCAATGCTTAAAAGAACTTAGTAGACGTTGGTGCGGGCTTGAAATGATCAAAATTGCAAAAAGAAAGTTGGAATCCCAGATTTTGAATCGGCGCTGGATGGCGCAGCTACCAGGATTTGACCGCGCTAAAATTCAAAGAGTTTAGCCTATTCAGCAGAAATAGCGCTGAATGGCGCTGTCACCTGCACCGAACTGCGTCTGACAGATAAAAGGCCCTTAAACCAATATTTTTTACGATTTAACTCTGAGATTCACCATTTTTACCCAAACCATCATCACCTACCTCCAGCCAAGGCTGATTTTTGCACCTAGGGCTTACTTGCATTTGGATTTGAAGAGATTTCGTGGCCGGAAAAAATCATATTTCATCTTTTCTAGGTAAGTGCTTCACTTTAAACTAAACTTCTTCAATTTTTACTGTGGGAATCTCCTACATTAGGAAGATCTGAAGCTTTAAGGTTTTTAGAGAAAATTTGGAGAATTTCCATGATGTTGAAGTTCTTATTTACTTAAATTTACTTTAGAGCCTATTAAATTGTAATTTTGAGATTGATTTGGATTATTTTGATATTTTTAGAAAAATGGCTCCAAGAATGGCAAAAGGGAGGAGAAATTTTGAGTATGATGAGAAGAAATTTTTTAGTTTTATAGCTTGCACCCGCTATAGTAATTTCCTTAGCCAAAAGAAGTGAATTCAAGAGAAATCTTTTGAAAATCCAAGAGGAGTGATAGAAGAATTGATTGTAAATCGTCAATAGGAAATCTTCTAATATTTTTCCGTCGATGCGATGCTAGGGATAGTTCATGAATTTTATGCTAATCTGTTTTACACTAAAACTGAATATATGCTTATAAGAGGACAAATGGTAGAGTTTACCCCCGCACACATCAATGCATTTCACCAGTTAAGAGAACCTTTCTCTTGTCAATATGATAATTTTCCTATTAATAATGAGGCACTTGATATGGTTATGAATTATTTGACTAATAGAAAAGGGGAATGGAAGATTAAACAGAGGCAAAAAGTTAACTTCCCCCTTTCAACATTGAATCCTATATCGAAAGCCTTACATTATTTCATTTCTGCAAGACTTATGCCTACCATCCATCACAGCAAAGTTACAGTAGAGAGAGCTATTATAAATTAATGCATTCAGAACATGAAGAATATCAATATTGGGGCTATCATTTATAAAAGTATTTTGACTAATTCAAAAGGAGAGACTACAGGTGGACTAGGATACCCCAGCCTGATTCATGCCTTGTGTATTTAGTCGGATGTAGCAACTGAAGATAATGATGAGGTAGTCCACCCCCTGAAGACAATCAGTAAATTAAACCTGAAGACTTATGAAGCCCATGTAGGATGGAAATGGAGTAAGAAAGCTGATGTACCTTCTTCTAGTCAGGAGAGACCATCTACATCTAGAGAACCCACTTTGTATGATGTTATGGATCAGTTAGAAAAGTTGAATACCAGAGCAGGGGGACTAGAAGCAAGGAACAAGATAAATGATGATTATCAAGTGCGATGGAGAGAGTATGATATAGCTTATCATGATGCCTAGATGAGATTTCTCAAGGGAGACACTAGTTCTGTATTTCCTACATACCCAGAGTATACTCCATACCAGCCTGATGAACCTGATGATGGTGGAGCTCCTGCAGATTATGATTGGTAGTATAGTATTTTTATTTTCATTGCATTTAGTATTTTCTGATGTATTTGTGATGTACTTGAGACTGCGATTAGTATTTGTTATGTAATATGTATTTGGATATATTTTTTGTGGACTTTAAGTTTTAATATGTTGAATCGTGATGGATGTGATGTGATAGTGGACTTTGCATGTATTTAGTTTATTAGTTTAATCTGTGATTGTAACAGTTGGATGTTAATGTGTTACATGTTTAGTTAATGTTTTAGGTTTTAAGATTTCAAACTTCTTCACCTTACAAATTTCTAACATATATTTGTGTGTAGAAATGCTCTTAATTATTTCAAGTCTACTGTTTTAAATTTATAAAGAAGACCTACCTAAACTCAAAGGTATGAATAGCCCAACATATTGAGGCATGAGTTACATTTATGTTTAGATCTTTTCTTTCTACCTATGCTAATCTTATTTATATTCAAAAATTTAATATTGGGGAAGGGAAAGAATTAATTGTTACTTATTCTCATTTAAAATTATTTTCAATATTATTAACATGATTTCCTGTGATAGAGCTCAATTTCAGATAACTATATTTTGATTTTATTTGAGTACTTTAGTGGACTTGAATGAAAATTTTTGGTAATGAAAAGTAATTTTGTAGGCTAAGATATTTGGTATAAGAGAATAGGACTATAGTGAACTATTTAAAGTAAAAAAAATTGTATGCTTGAAATATTAAGAATCATAAAACTTTATGTGAAAGGAAAGGGTTGAGACTCTATGATGAATCAATAATAAGCTAAAGAAATGCTTATAAGGTAAAGGATTGTTGTAAGTTCCAAATTAAGGGTGAGAAGGGTGAAGTTCAAAATTATTAAAGGCTGTCCAGATATAGTAATCCTCACTTGAAAAAGAGAAAAGAAAAATAAAGAAAAGAAAAGAGAAAAAGAAAAAAGAAAAAGAAAAGAAAAGTGAGGAGAAGCTTGAGGAGATGTCTAATCAAATATTGGCTTCACTTGGATCTACCTAAAGGGGAGACCTTCATTACTTTCCTGAACTTATATGTATGGATTAGCATATTTACTAGTAGTGTTCTCATAATCTTCTTTTCATGTAAACCTTTTAAGTGCCTTAATAGGACAATCTACAGTCATTTTTGAAATGAATAGAAGGCTAGAACTCTTATACTTGATGACTAGATAGCCTTACACTTGCAGAATTTACTTGAATTATTCAAAGATCTTTCTAAAAATTTTACTACTGTATTTATCTAAGTCAAAATCATGGTATTTTAGAAAGAAAGTTCATCGCAGTGAATCATTATTTTATGTAGTAACTAAATTACTTAAGGACAAGTAAAAGTTAAGTTTGGGGATCTTGATCCACTGAAAAATTGATAACTTTTTAATGACTATTTCATACCTATTTTTGATGATTTTGCACTTTAAAGAAGGTATTTTTTATGATTTCATGATGGTGCAATGATTTTAGGCCTTTGGAGCAAAAGGAAGCAAAAAAGCAGCAAATTTGGAGCAAAATGAGGCAAAATTCACTTTTGACCTGGAGCACTGGACGGTGCAGCTACCAACACTAGACCACGCCTGTTTACAGAGAGTTTGGGCTATTTTCTAAAAAATAGAGTCGGACGGCGTTCTATTCTGCGTCGGACCGTGCCCTATCCCAATTTAATTCCAGATTCGATGTATTTGGCCGGATTTTAGAGGGGTGCTTGAGGAAACTCTTGGGAAATCAGTTACATACAAATTTAAACTATTTTGGAGCTAAAATTTGAGAGAGAGAGAGAGAGAGAGAGTCTTTTGAGTGTGTGAGTGAAGAGAGTGAGTGTTCTAGTGTAAAGAGTCCATTAGAGAGAATCTAGCATTTGTGTGTGTTCTCTTATAAGGAGTGTAGGAGGAGAGGAAAAGTGAGAGATTTCTTCTTCCTTACATATCTAAAGAGAGAATTGCATGTTGTTGTGAAGAAAGAAGATGAGTCAAAGAAATTCCTTGAGATTCGCTTGGGGAAAGTTTAAGATAAGTTGTATTTTCTTTACTATGTTTGTATGATGTTGCTTTTATATATATAATCCATCTTTTGTCGTCTTTTCCTCATGAGTCTTGAGTTAATTTCTTTGTCTTATTCCTTTTCATCTGATGTATTGATGTTGTGATATGAAAATGATGTGTCGATTTATTATGGAGAATTTATGATGACCTTTTCACTTCGTACTTCATTTACTTTTTGATCTGGCCAATTGAATTGTTAAAACTTGTTGTGAAACATATGTTCTGAAAGGATTATGAGTTCCACAACAAAAGTGAAGGTCAAATTCAATGTTCATGAATGAGTGACGTAGTTCATGGTTGGGTGCAAATAAATAGGGAAATATATTTTGATGTGCGTAGAATTAGAGATTTTAGAGTGGCAGGCTGAAACCCCCAATTTGGTCCTAGGTTTTGGAAACCAAAGAGAAATTTAGCCTTCATGAGAAGGGAAGTGGGAGCTCCGTAGTCACGGCCAGTATCCTCCCAACCTAACCACAGATTTAGGGACTAAACTTAGGATTAACCAAAGTTTTTTATATCGCTCGGAAGAGGGTAAAGAATAGGAATGCTCCTATTTGGCACAATATTATTGCATCACTGATCTATGTCACTAAATCATCACATTATGATTGGAGAGGAGGAGGATTCTTTCTTACATTTGAACTTTTGTTATAAATTTAGTCTTGTGTTAGTTAACTGTGTTAGGAAGTTAGAACGTACTTTGATAGAATTAGTAATTGCAACTATTTAAACATCTTTTTATTATTGGTAACTACTACAATTGTGTTGTGATTCGTGTAGTGATTTCTGTGCTCCATTATAGAATTAAACACGTCCTCGTGGGATTGATAACTAGGACTCCATTAGAGCCCTATATTACTTGAGTGATTTGTATACTTGTGTTTAATTATGTGATGTATATATTAATTTATTTTTCTATTGAGTCGCATAATTAAACACAAGTATACATATCGCTCAAGTAATACAGGGCTCTAATGGAGTCCTTGTTATCAATCCCATGAAAAGGTATTTAATTCTATAATATATCTGAGTTCACAAATTTTAGCAATTTAAAAATTTGCACCACTTCCCTCTACATCAATGCTAATAGTTGGCTTCATCTGTTCAACAGTAGTTCTTCCTCTCCCGGGTCCCCGACCTTGATCTCAGATGCGTAGACAAAAAGAACCTCCACTTACTCATTACAAATGAATGGTGGTAGATCATTGATGCAGAGCTGAATTTTCCCATTCTTGTGATCTTTTGAATCATCAATATGATTTGGACAAATTCTCTTGAAAAGATGGTCTTCTTTGGGGTTGTGTAGTAGGTGTCATCTTCATGGATGCTCACTTCATGTATTGAGAACGGGTGCAGGTCTCCCTTGATGCAGTGATCTTGTCCTTCTTTGCAGTATTTAATGCACCGATGTAAAGAAGATGGAACCATGTTGTACTCGTGCAGCCACGGTCGACAAAGTAGAGCATTGAATGAAGTCTCAGCATCAATGACACAGAATTTTGTGGTTGTTACTAAAACTCTAACTTTCAATAGCGGTGTAATTGATTCAAGCGCTCTTTCTCCCTTCTGATTGAATCCCCTTAACATAATTTTATCAATAGTAAGCCTTATGCATTGATGTCCAAATACAATAACATCCATAGACTCATCAGGTTAAGCGACGCCCCAAGATCTACTAGAACTCTAGAGAGTACAAATCTGACGATTTTGGCGGAAATGTAGAGCAAGAAATTATGATCGGTAGTGTCGAGTAGCAAGTCTTCATCGATGAAGGTTACCGCAGGCTATTCCTTTAAAGCACAAACTTCATCCGAGGATGTGCTAGCCAATTGGGCTAAGTAAATTTCTGGATCAAGCAGAGCCATGATCAGATCTTCTCTCTTCTCCTTTGATAGGATCATAGCATCGTATATGCTTAGTTTGGTTGTCAAATTCCTAAGAAGAGCTAGTAAATTGTAATCAACTTTATTTGAACCTCTAAGCTCTTCTTGAGCACGTGCCTCTTCCATTGGTGGAAGTGGCTCCTCTCGAGTAGTTACTTGCTTGCCTTTTTCTATTAGAGCTATTCTTAGGGGTAATATCTTTCCTCTCCTCAAATTAATTTTTGTTATCTCCTCTTCTTTTACTGTAGTAGCTGACTCTTCTGGCAATGGTTCTGAATCTAAAAAATCCAATAATAAGTGTTTCTTTACACTTGAGGACTGGCTCCTTACTTTCTGAATTGTCGTATCTGGTGTCTTCGATGTCTCTGTCATTCTTATAAACGTACTTGTTGGGACATAGTATGATTTGAGGATCATTCTGGGAATTGAAATTGAGGTTAGATTAGTTGGGTTCAGTAACGTCATCACTGGAGACAGTCAAAACGTAGCTAAAATCATCACCCTTATAGTCATAAGACCACGAAAGGGCATAGAGGTAATTATAAGAGTCAGAGATTTGAGGGATTTCTCCTGCAATCCAAGACAACCAATCCAATGGGGGTAGCCCTACCCTACCCTTCACGCTATCAACCCTTGGTTTGTCCACAATCTCCATCTTTTTAGTCTTTTGTTGCCGCGATTTCTCTGGCATAATTTCCATCTTTGGCCTGGCAGGTTGTAGGCTCGAAGAGGCAGCTCGTGCTGAAGTGAATTGAATCTGATCTAGGATCTTCTTGGAGGATCTAGTCTAAACTGTGCTCCATCCATCCTCCTCTAAGTAAGGGTTGATCGGACAAAATGGCTTAGCCAAAATCATATTTATAGAACCGTTTTTAGGTTCTTTTAAATATTTTTTCAGAGTTGTTATCTACCCTTCTTTAAAATTTCTCTTGAACCAATCATTAAAATTAAAGTAGCTCTCTATGATGTGTAAAATTAGTCTATGCTAAGTGTAGTAGTTGGGATGATCTTTCTTGTCCACCTCCTATGGCTTCTTGGGCTTAGGTAATCTGAACTCAGTCTTCATCATCAAATTTTAGAATATCTTTTTCATGTTGTCATCCTTGAAGGAGTAGACTCTATTCAACTGATTTTTCTATTGATGAACCTTATCTCCCACTGTCATAAATGATCTCTACTGAAAAGACTGCTGACTGGCTGACAGTAATCATGACCATACTACTGCAGACGAGGTTGACCATACTACTGAGGAGACTGACTATACTATGACGTCTGAGAGTACTGCTGCGGAGGTTAACTGTACTATGGTGTCTGATTGTACTACTGCAGAGGTTGATTGTACTATACATGCTGTTGATAACTCTAACAATGCTACTCGGTTTAAATCTTCATTGGTTGCTTGCCTTTGTCGACCATTGCCACTATCCTAGACTTCTTTTCAAATGTCTTAACTTCTCCAGGCTATTTAGTCATTTCCAATGTCTCTATATTCTTAACTTCCTCCTATAAACTGTTGGCTTTGCAAGAAAATTCTTGAATAACTTAATGGTAAGTCGCCTAAGCATAAAGGCTACTTGACCCTGGATACTCTTAAGTAGGATCTTGATTGTGTGTTGCTCCTACCGTTGAAGCTCACACTTCATACTTAAGTTCCTCCAACTCAAAATGTACTTCACCAAGGTCTCGTCGGGCTATTGTCTTTCCACCACTAGGTTTCCTATGGTGATATGATGCTAGGCACCGGTAAAACTCTTCACAAACAAGCTTTCCAAGCATACAAATGTCTTGATTGGTCCATTGGGAAACTTTGCATACCAATCAAATGCAACCCCCGACAAACTGCTCACAAATTGATGGAAAAGTAATGCTTCGTTTCCTCGAGTGTTGCAACAACTTGCTTAGAAGTGCGCAATGTGCTAGCAGGGGCTTGTCTTATCGAAAGACTTGAAGGTCAGTGGTACAAATTCCTTGGGGTAAGGTACGACAATGAACTCCTCAGGGTAAGGTCAACCCTTTGCAATTGATGTGCTTCCTTTGAATTGGTCTAAGGCCTCCCTTACTTGTTGTTTGACCAACTGCTTGATGTTCCTTTCTGGTACTAAACTCTGAGTTGAATCCTTCTTCATTCGTTCCTCCCCATTAACGAAAGTGACCTTTTTTCTTTCATCTGTGATTTGCACTACCTTGGGCTGATTCACCTCTGGAGATGCCACCTATCATGACAACGATTATTCTGTGTATTGTAGTCATAACAGTCATAGCAGTGGTCACCTCTTCCTTCCCTTTCTTCAATCTAATGATTTGTTCATCCCTCAGCTGAATGGTCCTATGAAACTCTACCACAGAGTTCTCCTCTGTAGAAAGTGGAGCATAGTGTGCAGGCATTGTGGCTCTGGTCTCGATAATGTTGATCTCCATGAACTCCTCATCATATAATTTGACATGTAGAGATCCTCATCATCAACATCCAATCCCCGCTCTTTGGTCAATTCAAAACTTCTAGCTCTGAGCTTCTTACTTTATCATCTACTGCTTTCTCTTTAATCAACTTAAGATTGGTAGGCCTTTTTTAACATCATTCCTTTCTGCAACAGACTCTAAAGCAAAGTCAGTAGCGACAGCTAGAGCATTGATCTCAAGATCCGTCTCATGAACATGCTCTCCTGGCTTTTTTGAAAGTATTGGTATAGCAACCAAAAGTAACCACACTTTCTTCTTTAGCGTTGATGCCTTGAAAAGGAGTTTCTTGGTGGGAACATTGGTGTGTCGAATGGAAATGTGCTCCCTAGAGTGTAGACCATGTACTTAGATAAACGGTCTCTTCCCATTATCCTTCTTTGGGAGTTCCTCATAAGTAAAGGCAGACGGTACTCTCTGACCCTGATACACATAAAATAGATAATATTTTTATACACATTTTTATACCTATTATTGATGATATTACACTTTAATAGAAGGTATTTTGTGTATATTTATTGTATGTATGATTAAATGGAAGAAAGTGATGAAAGGAGTGAAAAAATATCAAATTTGGAGCAAAATGAAGAAAGATACAAAATTGATCTATGGTGGCTAAGCACCCAGACCTGGTGCTTACATGCCAGACCTAGAGGCTAAGCGCCAACCCGTGCTTAAGCAAAATAGTTACTTTGGAGAATTTAAATAATTTTTTTACATCATTTTGAAAGGGTTTTTAGGCATCCTTTGGTACAAATGTGGGTAACTTCATATTTGTGCCAAAATTAATTTAAATTTCACTTAAAAGAATGCATCGCTTAGAGTATTCATTAAATCTAGACATAATTTGAAGAGACAGCAAAGCACCCATTGGAAAATTATATAAGGAAGACTTGTAGATCAGAAGTTGGTTGTTGTTGGAAGGCAGGTGATTTATATTTAGTGTGTAGGATAGTTCTGCAGGTTTCACACCACTCCACTTTACCATATCTTCTTAGTTTAGTATAGATTGTATTAGGATTAGAAGATAGATTTGGAGTCCTTAGAGTTGGGCACCACCCTCTAAGGAAGATTGTAAGGAAAAACAAAGTTTTCAAAGGAACTTCAAGAGTTTGGTGGAGAGGATTTTCAGATAAGTCTTTATCTTTGTTACTACATTTGGTTTTTAATTAAGACTTCTTGTGTTTTCACTATGATTTCTACTTTTTAATTAAGTTGTAATTGTAATTTCTTCATGAATTTTGAGTAGTTTTCTTTATCTTTTCCTTAAAATGATGAATTAATTAAGTTATGGTTAGAAGTGGTGTGAAGTACAAAAAATCAATGTTGGATGAAGTTATGATGATTCAAAACCTTGAACTTCATTTACTTCTTGATTTGGCCAATTAAGATGTTAATATATTTTGTGAGAACATATAAAAACCAGTACGGTATTGTCTCAGTAAACAATTGATAAGAATCACTTGAAATTATGTGGGTGAAAATGTAGTCCATATGGTTGAGTGCAAATAAATAGGGAGATATACTTTGATAGGTGTAAAATTAGAGGACTTTAGAGTGATAGGCTAAAGCCCCTAATTCGATTTAATGTTTTATGTCTTGATACATGATGTTATCCCCCAAGTGGAGAGAGAAAAGGAAACTCTAGAAATGAGAGCTAATATATTTTCTTCCTTGCTTGCCTTCAAAATTACTAAAGTATTAGATTAATTTATGTTCTTTATAACATCTCTAGTAAGGGTAAAGAATATAATTGTTCCTATTTGACCAACAAGTTACCTTATCTAATATGAATGATTAGATAAGGTTTATATTAAGTTGGGCTCTTAAAGATTTCTATAAGAGCAATCCCGTATAGTTAATTACATCTTAGGCTACTGAAGTCAACTAAGAAAACACTTGATTTAGATCAGAAGTACTGTCTTCATGATTTTAAAGTTTAGGGCTTCCAAGGTAGGACTTAGGAAATTTAAATGATAAAGGATAAAATTAGAATTGTAGAATTCAAAGGAAGAAAGGTAGGGGTCGTTACGGATCTAAGGAGAACCTCAGTGACTTCCTAAACTATCCTATAGGTTGGCTTCAATTTCAAAGAGATATTATTTAATGTTTCATCCTACCAATTTTATTATTTAGAGCTTATATTTGTAAGACACCAATCATACAAATAGCCTTGAAGATAGGAGGATTTACGTCATATCAAACAACGACCTCAAAATCCTAAGACTTGTTAGGGCTTATATTGCACAACATGGTTGTACCATGGCCTAAAAGATAAGTTTCCTATGGCTTGTTATTTAAAAGATAAGTTTCCTAAAAGATAAGGTTTGTTGTTATAGACCTGTTTGCTCTCTCGGAGATATCCTCCTACAGGTTCTCGTAGTGCTGTCGAACTTGTTTGCTCCGGGCTCCTCGTTGAATAACTGCCTAGCATCTAAGGTTCAAAAGGTTTTACAAGGTATGTTTCAATGTTTTGGTTTTGTTGTTTTTGTTGTTATTGTTTTGGCTTTGGTTTTGGTTTTTCATGTAAAGTAAGTAAATGTAGTTAAGAAAGTGCTGCATCAAAAATATGTTTACTTTTTCATAAATATTTTGTACTCATTTTATGTGATATTACACTTTAGTGGAAAGTATTCTTTATGTTTTGCTACAGGTATGATGATTTTAGACAAATTGAGAAAAAAATAAGTGAAAAGGAACGAATTTGGAGCGAAAACGTAAAACCTAGGATTTGAAGTTATGGCGCCGACAGTGCCCAAACAATCACCGACGGCGCATTTTTCCAGAGAGCTAGATATAATTGACGAGATAATCCACCGACGGTGCCCTATCCAGTGCTGACGGCGCCCAATGTTGGTGGAGGCCAGATTCAATGTATTTGGACGACTTTTGGGGGGATTCATGAGGAAACTCTTGGAAAATTCATTTCTAGACTATTTTAACTTATTTTGGACACCAGAATTGGTGGTGTGTGTGTTTAGGAGAGTGAAGTAAAGTGTTTGTGAGTGAAGAGGAAGTCTTTAGAGAGAGTTTAGAGTCTAGGGCTTGGTGTAAAGCTTTATTTTGTGAGGGATTCTTCTCAAAAGAGTTGTAGGAGAAGAAGGAAAGTGGGAGATTGCTTCTTTTCTACTATTCCAAGAGTGAATTGTGTGTTGTTGTGAAGAGAGAAGGAGATTCAAGAGAACTTCAAGGGATTTGCTTGGAGAAGAAATTAAGATAATTTGTATTTACTTTTCATAATTTATATTTACTTTTCATAGTTTGTTTTACAATGTGTATATATATATATATATATATATATATATACATGTATATATATATATATATATATATAATCTTTGCTTTGTTGTGTCTTCCTTAAAAATTTTGAGTAGATTTCTTTGTCTTTCTCCTTGTAATTATAAATGGTGAAGTGATGGTTTAGATTGGATGTGTCATATGAAAGATAAGAAATTGTGATGATTTTTCACTTCGTTCTTCATTTACTTTTTGATTTGGCCAATTGAATTGTTAAAATATGTTGAGAAACATACAATCCGAAAGGGATATGCTTTCTACAACAAAAGTGTAAATTACATTCAATGTACCTGAATGAGTGATATAGTTCATGGGGTTTTGGTGTAAATAAATAGAGAAATATGATTTATTGGGCGAGAATTAGAGATTTTTGGCTGACAGACTAAAATCCCCACTTTGGTCCTAGTGTTTGGAAACTGAATTGAGAGTTAGCCTTCAGGCGATTGAAAGTGGGAGCTCTAGAGTGAGAGCATTTATCCTCCCAGCCTAACCATGGATTTAGGGATTAAATCTAAGATTAGCCAATGTTCTTTATAGTACTCGGAAGAGGCTAAAGAATAGGTATGCTCCTATTTGGCACAATACAATAATTATACTGATCTATATCATTCACTCACCATAACATCATTGTAAGAGGGAGGACACATTCTCTAAATTTGGACCTTACATTACAAAACTTAGTATAGTAGGAGTTAAATTTATTCTTAAGTTTAGTTAGTACTTTAGCAATTTTAAAATCTCTGGCAAACTTTATCATCTTAGTATTTACTTTTGGTGCTTTGCAAATTTGAATATTAGATTTTTGTGCTACGCTTTAAGGTTTGCTTCCTCCCTGTAGGATCAATAACCAAGACTCTGCTAGATCCCTGTATTACTTGAGTGATACGTATACTTGCATATAAAATATCTGCTTTATTATTAAACTGATTATACTTTTTAACTAAATTGAAAATACTTTTGAATATTACTCTAAGTCTGCATAGCCGAAACACCCGATTAGAAAGTAATGTAAATTAAAATGAAAGAAAATTGTAGTACATAAAATGAAATGCTTGCCAAGGCTTCTGCTACTGCTGCATGGTTAGTGCTATAAAAGATAATATAATTTGCAGGAAATTTAAATAATTTGCAATAAAGTAAGTAAGCGTAGCAAGAAAAATCTAGTACAAGAAAAGTAGAAAAGTACATCGCAAGAAACATGAGCAAGTAAAAGAAAAGCCATAGTCACATGTGATAGACCAAGACTAGGTATAAGACATCAGTAAAGTTGGGGGCTTAGAGATGTACTATGTGCTTCCCAACCTTAGGTAATAGTTATTGACCCAACAACCTACAGAGGGCAGTCCTGACCTCGATCCAAGTGACTAACCATGGACCTTTATAAATTTTTCATCAAAATTCTTTAGTTTTTATGCAAAAGTTATTGTTTAAGATTCAATGCAGAGTTTTTTTTAGCAAGCAAAAGAAATTTTTTTTAGTAGTCACTCTAATCAAGCTAGGACTACTGATAACCTAAGAGCGTCGAGAGCAATAATCTCACCAAGAGTCGGTGAACAGTGTCATCGATCCTTTCCTCTACCTTATTAAAGGTCATTGAGGTAGGAGATATTATTCTAATAATCCCACATTGAATCCCTCATTTAAGCAAACATTTGCATTATCGTCTCGCCCTAGTTACCTATACCTTATAGTTATACCAGTATGATGATTCATATGTGGCAAAAAAAATGTCCCCAGTTGCTCACAAGGACTCAAATATCTTAGATAAGACTCAAGTCCTTAAGCATTGGGTATTAACTCTTGGATAAGTATTTTAGGGCATTTCTCTTGATTTGGGTGAATTAACTGGTCCAGATGCATTACTTGGTGGACCATAAAGATTTTAAGGATAATTTCCTTCATCAAATCATAATAAGGTTAGTTGTCCTTCATAATATCAAAAATATTGCAAAAGTGTTCGAGGCATGTCCATAAACAACTTTTAAAATCCTTTGAATGCTTTCGAATACTTTTGAACTTATTATGTTTTTGAATCATTCATCCTAGATTAAGTTGGAGTTTAGTGGTGATGTTTTAACTCATGCTCAATGAACCTTAATGTTTTAATAATCCAATGAGTGGGGTAACTAAGTATTCATTTGATGTCCTATTTAAGGATTATGTGGGTGGACGCCTTTAAGAGAAATTTGAATTATAAATAAATTTTGCTCTTTTAATTAAGATTACATTTTTAGTGTTTTAAGGGTATTTAAAATTAGTTACGTTTCACTTTACTAAACCTCATTAAACAAGTTAGATTAAACCCAACTTACTACTAAGCCCTTAAGATTTCATGAAAAAAATTATAATTATTAGAAGTACTGATTAACATGAATTTAACTTTTATGAAAAGATTGCACCTATCATTTGACCTCCGATTAGGGGCTTTAATTTAATAAATAATTATATCCTTAACACAAGCTCATTATTCTAGAATCATTCGACCGGGTTATCCTCTGTCATGATAATTGGGAAATTGCAAATTTTACCCTTGTTGTAAATAGTGATGGATTAGTTTCAACCACTTAACCATTTGTGTTTCAATCTTCCAAGAAAGTTAATTAAGATCAATATTACCCATTTACCCTTTAGTTTAACCTAAATTTTAATAGGAGCTCAAAATTCCATAATTTCCATTTTCCTCTTAATCACTTTCCACTTCATAATCCTTTAAATTTAACTCAAATGACTTTAAGATTTCATTGTTACCATAATGATGGCTCAATTACAACATTAGAGGAGAAATTATATATCTTTATTTTTATTTGATTTTTAAAAATTATTTTAACTTAAAAATAAGGATTTTCAATGTTAATTAATTCAACTAATCAACGTAAGTCTTCTATCATTAGGAAAATTATTAGAGGTTTACCTAGTTAGAGGACTACTATGAATAATTTTTGTAATTTTTTATTTATATTTAAAATTTTATTTTTATTAAATAACCCTTTTTAAGAAATAAATAAATAGAAAAATAATTTTGTATTATTAAAATTAACTTTTATATTTTTCATAAATCTCTCTGAACTCAAGGAACTCAGATAAAACTACTTTATATTTTTCTCATTTTTATTTTATTTTTTAATAAATTTTAAAGTGAAAAACAGACCAAAAATAAAGTAATTATTTTAACTTCAATTTAATTTTTCTTAGGTGCCTCTAGCTAAAAGAAATACCCAGTCCACCTTTTATATTTTTATGATTTTTTAAATTTATGTAATTATATGAAACAAAAAATTAGATTCACTTAAAATATTGATTTTTATATCAAAAATAACTATAATAGCCTTAGAATTTTTACAGGAGCCTCACGAAGTGTGAAGCTTTAATTTGACCCAATTTAGGGTCTGTTTGAGGCAGCTCTTTATTATTTATAATCTGTTGATAAGCAGATTATTCTTATAATCTGATAATCTACAGATTATCAGAATAAGCTGGTTTGTTATTTGGGGGGGGGGCTTATTTAGAATAGCTTATTGATAGTTATTGCTGGATAAATGACCTTCATGCCCCTATTTGATGAAACTGTTTGCAACATAACTAAAATGAGCGCAGAAGTATATAAATTCCATATGTATTGTGAATCGGCATCATTTTGAGATTTACAAGAGCTCAGGATTTAAGGACGCATTTTTTTTGCTCAGAACTGGCTACCAATCATCTCCATTTTTTACTGAGGAAATAGCAAGATTTTTTGTCTTTCATAGAGAAAAAGAAGATTCACATACAAACCAACAAATTTGTGTGTTTTTACAAATTTAAAGAAAGCCAAAAAAGGACCGAATTTATAGAAAAGTCCTAGTGGGATGATTGGAAAACATCAAACTAGTAAAAAAATGAAAAACGTTAAATGAAATTAGTAGCTACAAAGAATAGAACAGGGTAGAAGATCGTTTCCATAGCCGTGAAAAAAAAATAAAATTTATGCTAAAATTAGAAGCAACAAAGAAGATCGTCCCATAACAGCTACAAGGAATAGTGTTGGCGAATTTTAGATTAAGTGTTTTGAAAAGGGGGTCGCCTACAGAAATTGTCGGCGAATTTTAGATTTAATTTAAATATATATACAATTTGAAAAATAGCATTTGATTTTGAAAATAATTTTAAGTTTGAAAATTTTAAGATATGAAATCAAACCGATCTCACATACCGAATAGTTTATATAAACGAGCACCGCACCGCAAACAGTGTATCTATCCCGAAGAATAGACACACTACTTGATGATGAGGCTCGATTAAATAAACTAGAAGATTTACGACATCCATTTGGTCTGCGAACCAATTTTATAAGCCGACAAGTTCCCCTGCTTAATATGAAGGAATTAAGTAGGGTTTATATTACCTGGGATCTTAAAGTTCCCTATAAGGGCAATCCCCTATAGTTAATTACATCTTAAATGACGGGAATCATTTAAGAAAACTCTCGATAATGATCAGTGGTTTTGCTTTCAAGAATTTCAAAGTTTAAGGTTTCAAACAAATTGGATTTTGGAAATTTCAATAGGGAATAGCTCAAATTTGGAACAGTTTATTTTGAGAGTCCAAAGGAAGAGAAGTAGGGGATGTCACAGACCTGAAGTGAACTTCGGTGACTTCCCAGACTATCCTATGATCTGGCTTTAATTTGAGAATTTGTTTAATATTGTAATCCTGCCAATTTTAATTAATTAGGACTTATATTTGTATGACATAATCATTTAAATAGCCTCAAAGATATGAGAGTTTATGTCGTACCAAACGACTACCTCGGAATCCTAAGACCGGTTAGGGCTTAATTTGCATTACAAAAATGCCTAACAGAAAGTTGAGGATTTATGTTGCACTAGGAAAACTACCTTGAAATCATATGGCTTGGTTATTTAAATATAGGAAAGGTTTAGCTGAGGTAGACACAAGTTTTGCTGACGACGATGGTCGTGCTGCCCACTATGCTCCAAGCTCCTAGTCGTTACAGAGGTTTGGTTTTAGAAAGTGGCAATAAAGAGATAAGAGAAGTGTTTTGGTTTAGAAAAGTTATGAAGTCCAATTATTTTTAATGTTTTATTAGGGGATCTTAAAGTTGATTATAACAATACCGATTAAGATCCTACGGTTCCATCATTTCGGCACCGTTATTTTTATCGGATTCACTTAGTCTAGATGAATTTGCTAAACTCAACTGAATGAATTCCACACTTTCATTTAGACCGTGGGAAATCCCGTTAGCAACACGTAGGTTACGTCAGCCGAGGTATTCCCGATCATTCAAGAAGACTTTTTAATTTAGTTGGAGTTGTAGCTTTGTTGTTCTGTTTGTGATTAAATTTTGAGTTATTTTACATTTTTTAATGTTGTGGCGGTGAATTTTATCTTGTTGTGACTTTTAATTTAGTTTGGGTTTCAGTTTTGTGGCTATCCTAAAAGTTTCAGTTTTCATGCAGGGTGACAATCTTGTTTAACATGTAAGTTTTGCAAGGAAGGAAGGTAAAATACAGCGTAGGTAAATAAACTGCAATAAAATAAAAGTGTACTTGGCAGGGTCTTCACATCATTCCAAGTTGTACTTAAAACACATGTTAGTGCATTTATATATTTTCAAGAAATACTTAGGTAAAGCTAAGGGAAGGTTTTGGTTGTCTACCAAAATCCTAATCCTATTGCTAGTCAATTCCTTTGACGTCTAGGGTTTTTTTTTTAGAACGATGATTTTCATCACCAAAGAGCAATTAAGTTCAATTGTTCTTCTGAAACATCCCATCATATTGAGGAAGTGTTTAGGACGGGTCCTAAACATCTTTTCAATACTTCTGGGATTATCTCGAGTCCAAATGGATTTTATTGTAGTGGTGAATTAATCATTTCAAAGTCTAGTTGAGTTTTGTCTCTTGCTCAGTGAACTAGGATGTTTGATTATCCCATGAGTGAAGTGACATTTCACTTGATGTCCTATTTAAGAGTTATGAGAATGAAAGTCTTTAAGGGGCAAATTGGTTTGTTAAGGAACTTAACCACCCTTAATTAAAATTGAATTGTTGGCTTAAGATAATTTAATTTTAAAATTCAACTTAGTTTCTTCTAAGTGTCTTAAGTTACTTAGATTGAAAGAGAAATTTGTGTTGTTTAATTTCATTAAGTTTTGATGATTTTAATTTTTGAATTAATCATATTAATTTAAGTTTGTTTTAACTATTAATTTAATTTTAATTGATTTAATTTTCACATTTCAATTAGAGGCTATTTTGAGATCATTTAATGTTTTGAATCTTGTTTTAGATTTGTTATTAAAATGATTCTAGATTAGTTTCAAATACTTTAAATTTCTTTTAATTTGATTATTAAATGATTTAATGTTTTAAATTTTAATTAATTACTAAATTATTTTTAAGTTTAAAATTTTAATTGATTATTTAAATTGTTTAATGTTTTAAGCTTTAATTAATTATGGATCATTTATTATTTAATTAATAATTTCAATTATAATTATTAAGAATCGAATGTCATTGTATTATTTCAATTAGGGATTTTAGATCAAAGAATTAGTATCTTCTTAAGTTATATCCCCAATTTTAATAATCCCAAAATTCTAATTAATCTTCCAAAATTTAAATAATTTAATTAATTAAGGTTCCATCTTGATATTTTTTAAGGTGATTAATGGGTTTCTACCCTTTTATTCCCTAAGTTTCAATCATCCAAGGGAAGATTAAAATCAAATATTTTACCCTCCCCCTTTATTAGGCCTAAAATATTAATTAAGGTTGAAATTCTTAATTACATTTATGCCCTCTTAAGCATATTCACTTCATAATTTACTAAATTGAGCTCAAATGAATTTGAAATTTTTGTGTCACTTCACCCACATGTCAATTAAGACATTAGAGGAGAAAATGTGATTTTTTCTGTTTTTAATTTAATTTTTATAATTATTTTTATGGAAAATATGGGTTTTCAATGAAAAGTCAAAACATGACCAAGGTAAGTTTTCTGTTCTTAGGATAATTATGGGATATTCCTACCTTCGAGAGGACCACTTGGACCAATTTTGGTGATTTTTTGAATTATATTTTATTTATTAAAATTATTTCATGTTTTAAGGTATTAATTAATTTTAAAATAAAATTAAAGTTAAAAAATGGATTTTATATTTTTATTAAACCTCTATGACCTCAAGGAGTCCAGAGAAATAAATTTTATATTTTTCTGATTTTTTTTTTTATTTATTAGAATTATTTTAGTGAGAAAGTTTGAAAATTTATTTTTTTTAATATTAAAAATTACATTTTAGCCTTTAAAATTTAATATTTTAACCTAGAGACTTGGGAAGAATATTTGGTTTGTTCCTAAATGATTAGGGAGCAAAATATGACATTTTTATGAATTTTAATATTTTTGTGATTTTTATTATTTTTTAATTATTAAAATATTAAAAATAGGTAAAAAATGAAATTTTTTAGAAAAATCTAATTTTAATTTTCCTAGACTCCTCTGGTATCAGAGAAGTCCCAAAACTAATTTGATGAATTTTTGAAATGTATTTTAGGTTTTATGAATTTTAAAGTTTGAAAATAGCCATGTGATTTAATTAATCCATTTAATGGGTTAAACCATTTCCAATTGATTCCAAATTTTTATGTGGGACTCCTCTGACCCTAAAGACCAGTAGAGAGTTGTTTTCAAGTGGTTTTGATGAGTGGTTAATCCTAATTAATTAAAATTTAATTTTGGGTGTTTGGGCCAATTAGAAGTATTTTAAGGGAATTAAGCCAAACCATAATTATCCTAGGGTCCTCTGGTCACAAGATACCTCCCCAAATTTTCCTAGAATTTTTTAAGCAACATGCTAATTATTGGAATTAAAATGGCAAAACAGACATATAAATTTAGAAAATCAATAACTTGCAACAGAGATGGCCTCTGTTCTTGGAAAATTCAAGGAATGATTCCTATAATAGAGGCTACAAAAGCCCTATGGTCTCATGCCATGGTGAATTGTATGCATGAGTAGAGAATTAAAATACTCAAAATAGTATTAAATTAATTAAAAATAAAATACTCAACAAAATAGATCAATTCTTTTTTCACATTATTCTCCTCTGTTCACTGAGCAAGAGTGTATTTTTCTTTTATTTTTATGATTTTTCTATGCAAATATATGAATTTTCTAAGTTTCTAGTACTTAAATAAATAAGAAAATCTAGATTTTCCTACTTATCCACGCAGCGCCAACTCAACCTACGGCGGGTCGAAGCTCCATGCGTAGCTCCCTGATTCGACACTGCCATCTTACTCAGCAACCACGTGGCCCGCGGTTCATGTCCCGTTGATTCGTCCGGCGCGATCCTATTGAAGGCCCCTGGTCATCGTCTACGACTAGTGCATCCCGTGAGCCGTCCACCTTCTAACCCTAGGATCTCACTCGATACTCAACCAAATTACATGTTCTTGTGCTCGATGGATTTGTCTCGACAAGATGAACACATCCATATGGCTTTCATGCATTGAAATTAAGCCAAACAGAGAAGTGAAGCTTCAATCAGAGAGTTGTGGCACCTTCGATTGAGCCCAAGGAAGCTCCAGATGAAGTCTCTGGCTCTGGGAAATTGCCTTGGTATGACTTCAATCAGGGCCTACTTCAGACTTTGATGGCTGGAGAGATTGGGTGTTCTGGAGAGGGGGCTTTCACTGTGGAACTCCTTCTCTACCTCTGGTGAAGGTGTGAGAGGAGTTAATTTGACTTCTTTGGAGATTTAAGGATTGTCCTATTCTGGCCTGAGAATTGAGCTCCAAAATTGAGCTCAATCAGTTGGAATTAGTGGCGAGACGACGCAGGGCTCTTCTTCTCAAGCCGGGAGAAGGTCCGCGAGCAATTTGGGGAGTTTGGTGGAAGAAATTTCAGCACCTTTCGCGAGGCCGAAAGTTAAGGATTTTATAGCCATGGCCAGAGAGGGGAGCTCAGGTCCAAGTAATGAGTGGTTTAGGCCACTTAGGGTGAGGGCTGAGCAGGCAGGGTGGCTGGTAAAAGGATTGGCCACTACTCAGGCCAAATTTTGGGTTTCAAGGACACATGGGCTGCTCGGGCGTGACTGTTCTGGTGGCTGGGCTAGCTGGCAAGGATGGTCAGGTGGCTGGGCAGGCTGAGGAGGGGTGGAGGAGGAGTTTAGCTCAATTAATTGAGGTAGGGAGGTTGCTTAAAGGGAGATTAAAGATGGGACATGGCCTTAGCCATGTGGCTTAGCCCATTGGTCCAAAGTGGTGGACCATTGGTCCATGGCTTATGGGGCATGGGTTAGGTCAGGTCAAACCCACCCTAGGAGGCCTAGGGTCAGCAGCCAAGAAGTTGGTTTGATCAAATTTGGATTGGTTGAGTTCTAATAGGTTCATGTGTACACATGGGTTCACTTGGGTTTGAGTTGGGCTAGTTTAAGTTTGGGTTAGAATTGGATCAAATTGATTGATCAACATTGTGTAGATGATTTTAAGGAAGACTTTTCATGAAGACATGAAGTGGATTTGAGTTTTGGGGTTTCAATTTAGAGGATTTTGGGGTCTTGGTCAATTTTGGTCACCATGGGTTAGGTTGGGTTTCGGTTTGGCTAGAGTTTGCTTCAAGGCCAATTGATGGTTCAAAATGTTCCAAATTATTGTTAGGAAATGTTTAAGATAGAAATTGGGTGGAAATTTTGGGTTTAGGGGATTCAATTTGGAGATTTAGGGGTAGGTGACAACCTTAGGGTAAATTTTGGGGATTTTTGTTTCAAATGCTTTTGCATGGGGTTTAGGTTCAAATTGAGAGCCAATTAATGTTTTTTTGGTGTAGGAATGCATTAGGAGAGTTTAGAGTTGATTTGGGGGAAAAATGAATTGAATTGGGTTGAATTTGGGTAAGTTTGGGTCATAGGTTAAAATTAGGGTTTTGGTTTAAAGTTGAAATTGAACTCAAATGTGAGACAAATTGGGCTTAGATTTGGTTTAAATTGGTATTGGAGATGTTTAATGGAAGTTTAGAATTGAATTGGACCAAAATTGAGGTCAATTGGTTGACTTGGTTGGACATTGGGTCCATTTGGGTTAAAAATGGGGTCAAATTAGGGATTTTGGTAAAAGTGGGATAAATTGGTAAAATTGGCTTATGGTGTGGTTGAACAAATGAAATTGGGAATATTTGGGATTTTTTGGAATTTTTTGGTAATTTTTTGAATTTTTTGATTTTTGGGCCAAGAGGGGTATTTAGGGTATTAAGAGGTTATTTGGAGGATACTGAGGTATTTTGGTGGATTTAAAAGGTAGGGATTGTTTTGAAATGATTCTTAGGACTTTTAGGAATTTTGGGTAATTTTGGGAATTTTTGGATGATTTTGGTTGTTGTGGGGGCCATTTAGGTAGTTTTGGGTAAGCTCAGGGGACCCAATGTCAAAACCATAAATTTTGGCTAAATGGATGGAGTTTCAAACAAGGAAGAATGAGATTATTTTAGTGGGATCAAGATTGGGTAAAAAGTGATTTGGAATGGAATTAGGGTTTGGAAGCATGAGCCATGGACTTAGCTAATTCCAACCACTTTGTGACCAAGTCTAGCCAAATGGTAACCACTTTATGATCCTTCACATATTGACCTTAGCCATCTTAATCAACGATTAGTGGCTTGGATTCAATCATGTGAGTTTCACAAAGGGTAGAAAGGCAAGGGTTCAGGGTTTAGGTTAAGTGGCTTAAGGGTGTGTGTGTGTGCAAGAGAAGCTCAAGTCACCCAAGGTTACCCAGGGTAGCCCTAAGGCTTGGATATCCTATAGGAATTCACTATTGTTTGCCCATATGGGGTTTTAACCTTCCAAGGTGATTTAGAGGTTTACAACCATCTAAGTGTGGTCCCAAGAGGAGTCAAGAGGTGGCTGAATTGCTAAAGGTTTGGTCTCAATTCTAGTCTTATAGGATAGTCAAGGAGAAGTCCTATGGCTAGATCTTAAGCACTAAGAGGAAAGAAAAGACCTCACCAAAAATGAGGTCAACAAACAGGGAAGAAGATCGTTCCTTAGCCGCGAAAAAGTAAATGAAAAACAGTAAATGGAAACCAATGTGCCATCCAGAGGGAGAGGGACGAGCTTCCAAGTAGTATCTACAAAGAACAGGGAAGAAGATCATTCCCACAGCCGCAAAAAAAATTATGTTGAAATCAAAAGCAATGAATTGAGGGATGTTGGGCTATGACAAAAAGAATTTTGATCTCCGCCCATGTCGATCTCGGCTAGGTTGAAGAACTGAAAAGAAAGGGAGAGGGCGAAGGAGAGCAGGGGTACCTCCAAAATTTCCAGGGCAACGCGGGACGCTACCGCTTGACGCGGGGCTTTACCCACGTCGAAGCCTCTTCACATTTCTAGGATGCAGACGCTGGTGCGGCACCAATAATTTTCATGAACGTGTTATTCAAACAGTAAGGCAGCGTTTTGAAAACGTCGTCGCACATAAATAAGCTGCCCTAAACTGACCCTTAGTGATTATTCGAATTATTTTGTATTTTTCTTAATTTTGGTATTTTTCTTAATTTTAGAAAAAAATTTTAATTTTAAAATTTTAATTTTTATTATTCCTATGTTCCTCCGACCACAATGAACCTTTCAAACTTATTCTCATAATTTTCTTATTTATATTTAAGTTTCTATAATTATTTTAAGAAAATAATGGTGATTATCCTTAAAAATTAAGTTTTTCATGTTAAAAATGCTCTCAAACTTTAGAAAACTAGAGAAAATCTTTAAGCATGTGAGGAATGAATCCCCCAAATTTCCTATTTTGGTGATTATTATTTAATTATTTATATTTAAAACAAGCTCAGAAGTATTTAATTAACTAAAAATAAAACACAAAATAAACATTTTTTATTTTTATCCACATTTGTTTCCTCTGTTCACTGAGCACAGGGGTATTTTATTTTATTTTTATGAATTTTCTACACGAAGTTATGATTTTTCAAAGTTTAAGTATATAATTAAATCCAAAAAAGCCCATTTTTCTACTTATGCACGTAGTGCATCCCCATTCGACGCTGTCTTCTGTGTTAGTACTGGCTATGCCCATACTTTAAGCTCAATCTTCTCGTCCAGCGCAATCTCACCTTTTCATCTAATACACACGTAATCCAACGAATGTGTGCCTTCATCCCTAAGTAGTGTGAACCGAGAACCGTCCACACTTAAAATCTAATATCTCGCTCGATAATCAATGAAATTACATGAGGTTTGTTCCTACACGTGCATCTAACCGAGACAAACACATTTATATGGCTAATCAAGAATGAAATTAAACTCTTCTTCATAAAGGCCCAAAACATCTCAGATTTGGGTGAAGTGGTGTATACCTGAGCCCAAGAGGTGAGGCCTCAATTTGGATGGTTTTGTACGTTCACTGTGAGATGGTGAATCTCCTCCAAGCTTCAGTTTGAGCAAAGATTGAAGCTGTGTAAGAGTTCCTCCCTAGTGAAGCTTAAGAGCACTTCAATTTGGAGGCTGGTGGAGTTTGGGGGATGGCCATGAAAATGCCTTATTTTTTAGCTCTGAAATTGAGCTTATGCAGGGGGATTTTTGACATCAATTGGATTGAAATTGGGGTACCATGAAGTTCAATTTGGGGAAATTTGGCTTTTGGGGAAAAATTGAGGTTTTTGATTTTGGTTGGATTTATGCTAGGTAAGAGTTTAGGCATAGTCTAATTAAGGGTTTAAATTGGGTTTAGACAAGTTGAAATTAAGTTTAGAATTGAAATTGGGTGAGATTGAAATACATTTGGTGGAAATTTGGGGAGATTTGGAAAATTTATGCATTTAGCGGAAATTTAGAAATTTTGACTAATTTTGGTGGATTTTGGTGCAATTGAAGATATTTGGTTGTTCAAATTGATTTTAGAGACATTTAAAGTGGATTTGGAGATTTTGGGAATTTTTGGGGCATAAGGAGCATTTTGGTAATTTTCACAATTTTGGGGTACTTTGAAAATTTTGAGTATTTAGGGAAATTTTAGTGGCATGGTATGATTTGATATAATTTTTGAAGAGAATTTGAGAATTTTGGAAATTTTGGAAAATTTAAGGTTTTAGGGTCATTTTCGTAATTTTGTAAAACTTGGAACTAAAATGTCAAAATTAGAGATTTTAGCAAAATTGGGATCAATTAAGAATTCTAACCATAAAATTACCCCTTTTTGAGTCATGAGAATACTAGAGATCCCCTTGTTAATCCTCATCTGTAGGTTTTAGCCACTCTAGCAAGGGGCTAAGGGTTTGGGGGACCACCAACATGAGTTTCCAAAAGAGTGGGGAACCAGTTTAAGCATGATAGGTTTAGGGTTTTAGATTGGGAGTAAAAGTGAGGGGTTCAAGTGTGTGAGTGTGAAAGATTGACTAAGGCCACACCACTTAGGGCTAACCCTAAGGCCACATGGTCTTATGGGGACCCTTCTTGAGCTCCCTCGTGTTGGTTTCATCCTAATAAGTGCTTGAGGTCAAAACCAAACATGTGGAACTCCAAGAAGAGTAAAAATGTGTTTAGAATTTCTAATGGGTAGTGTTCCATCAATAGTCCTCTAGGATAGTGTTGACCTCATTTTTGATGAGGCCTTTTGTTTCTCTCTTTAGTACTTAGGATCTAGCCTTAGGCATTTCCTTTGACTAATCTTAGAGGACTAGAAATGGAACCTACCACTTAGAAATTCAAACACCTCTTAACTCCCTGCAAACCCCACAAGCTTGATTGTAGACCCCTAATCACCTGAGAGGGTTGAAATCAAAAGTGAAGGTTTAAAGGATGAGTTCCCCATAGGACTCTTCGGGCCTAGTGACCACCTCGGGTAGCTCGGTCTGGTGAAGGTTGACTTACACACTCACTACACTCATACTCTACACTCACACACACACAATCCAAATCCTAAAACCACACCCATACCCAACTTGACTCCTTGACTCATTTAGGTAATTCATATGGATGGACCTTAACCCCTAAGCCCCTGGCTAAGAGGGTTAGGAACAACATGGTGAATGCCTCAAATGAGTCCTCTCATGGCTCATATAGGCTTAATATGGCATTATGGCTCAATCAAAGTGATTCCATTTCACTCATATTTGATCAATCTTCTCTTTTCCAAAATTTCAATTTTAGACCCCGGGGACCCTACACCTATCAAACCTACCAAAAGCCCTTAAAATTGCCCAAATCCTCCAAAATTTCCAAATCACCCAAAATTCCCCAAAATTAGCCCTAAACATTTCCTTACCAATCAAATTGATCATCCATAGCCAAAAATACCAAAAATTCCAAAAGTACCCCCCAATACCCTCCAAATACCCAAAATACCCCTCTTAGCCAAAAAATCCAAAAATTCAGAAAATTCCCAGAAAATCCCAAAATTCCCAAATATTCCTAATTTCATTTTGTCCAACTACACCATGGGCCAATTTTGTTAATTTACCCCACTTTTACCAAAACCCCCAATTTAGCCTATTCTTATCCCAAATGAACCCAATGTCAAACCAAACCTCCCCAATTGACCCCAATTTTGGTCCAATTCAATTCTGAACTTCAATTCAATACCCCCAATATCAACTTAGACCAAATACAAGTCTAATTTGATTGACATTTGGATTCAATTCCAATTTGAAGCCTAAAGCCCAATTTTGACCCATGACCTAAACTTGACCCAATTTGACCCAATTCAACTCCAATTGATCCCAAATCTTTCCCAAACCTTCATAACATCCCCACAAACAAAACACTAACATGATTTGCCCAAAATTTGGACCCAAACCCCACTCAAATTCAACCCAAAACCAAAAGGCCCAATTTTGACCTAAACCCAAACCTAACCCAAATAAGCCCAAACGCCAAAATCAAAACCCAACCAAAGTCAAAACCTCTTTGAAACACTCCCATAAACATTTCCCAACATTAATTTTACATCAATTTCAACCCTAGCCCAACATTGACCCAAGTTAGCCCAATTTAGCCTACATTGGCCCATTTACCAAAGAAGCCCAAATCCAACCCAATTCAAACCCAAATCACTCCAAACTCATTTCAAATCATTCATGACATATCCCTAAACCAAACCCAACAATTATTTGGCCCAAACTTCTACAAAATTCCCATCCATGAATTCATTCTTAAACCTAAAGGCCCATCCCCTTTAGCCTTCCTAAAAGCCCATCAAAAATGATTTCAAAAGACCCAAAATTCATCCAAAGCCCACATGACACTTCCCCTCATCATCCATTTAATCAAAATCACCCCTAAGTTTCAAAATCATCATTAAACCATTCCAAATCAAGCTTCATGAAAATTCTCCGCCAAAGTACCAAAATTCCTAAATTCTACTTCCATGAAATCAAGCCAAGCCATCCTAAGCCATACGCAAGCCATGAAGCCATGCATGAGTCACATGGAAGCCATGAGAGCCTCTTTAAATGTCACCATGCCATTTTGGGCAAAAGGAGGAGACTCTTTCCTTAATCTCCTAAAGTCATTAGCCTTAACCATGATTCCTCTTAACCCAAATTTAATCCAAATATATTTGGATAAGGACTTCTCCATGCCAAACCAGCTGATTCCTTTGACTCCCCACAACACCCAAAGCCACCTTGAAGGGTGAACCAAGCCCAAAAGGTGGACTTGACCAAATCAAGCCAAAATTGGCCTTCCCCATGCCATTTTAATCCAAGATTTTGACACATGGCAAAGCCCAATTGCCTACACTAAACCCCAGCCCTGACCCACCTGGACCTGAGGGTGACCCATGCCTGCCGGCCAGCCGCCTGGATCGCCGGAAAACACCATGGCCGAGACCTTGGGAGGAGCCAAAGTTTGGAATTCCCACCTGCTGAGCTGCCCCATGCCCAATGGCCACCATGGCTGTTCTTCCTTTGACCTAAGCAGCTGATCCCAAGCCCTAACTCCCCCTGGGAGAGCCTCCAGCCATGCCTATTTAAACACCACAACCTCTCGGCCAAATGAGGTGCTGAAACAAACCTTAAGGAAACTCTGCCAAAATTGTTCCGCATTACTCCCCACACATGGAGAACTTGATCCCCACCGAAATCCCTCTCGTCATTTCCTCTCTGTGAGCTCAATTTCAGAGTTGAAATCTAAGCCCAAAACTAGGACACTTCTCCACAGTGAGCTAATCCCCAAATTGATTGGTCCTACACCTTCACCAGACCAAGAGAAGAGGTTTCCCCCTAAAAGCCCCCTCTCTAGGCCAACCATTGCTTCCAGCCTCCAAGCGTTGTGATCGGGCTTGGTCGAAATCATACCTAGGAAATTCACCAGGCCAAGGGACTTCATCTGGAGCTTGCTTGGACCCAATCGAACGTGACACAACTCTCAGATCGAAGCTTCACTTCTCTGAGCAAAGGTATGGACTCACTCTTCTTCCCGAGCTTCCAGAGATTCTCAATTTAGTTTGGGTCAATTTCAATACATGTTTACCGTATGGATGTGTTCATCTCTTCAAGACGAATCCATAGAGCATAAGAACTCGAAAATCCGTTGAGAATCGAGTGAGAAATTAGGGTTAGAAGGTTGACGGTCACGGGTTCACATCAGTCATAGACGATGACCAGGAGCCGTCGGATCGCGCGTGTATCGAGCGAACGGCCAGGATTGCGCCGGACAGAGTAATGAGACATGAACCGCGGGCCCCTGGAGCGCTGAGTTGGATGGCAGTGCCGAATCAGGAGATTACGCGTAGCCTTTCGGAGCTGCCGAGGATGGCGTGGCGCCGCGTGGATAAGTAGGAAATTAGGGTTATTTTCTATTTATTTAATTACCAGAACTTCAAAAATCCATAACTTTGTGTAGAAAAATCCTAAAAATAAAATAAAAATACCCTCTTGCTCAGTGAACGGAGGAGAATAATGTGGAAAGGAAATCATGTAATTTCATCAAGTATTTTATTTTTAATAATTTATTTACTCTCTGCATTGTTTTAATTCTCCATGCATATAGGAAATTCACCATGACATGAGACCATAGGACTTTTGAAACCTCTGAACTTGGGCTCATTCCCTGAATTTTCCAGGGTCAGAGGCCATCCCTATGAGAAGTTATTGATTTTTCAAATTCATGTCACTGTTTTGATTATTTAAGTCCCTAGGATAAGATATTGAATTTTAAAGGCTTAATGTAATTTTTAATATTAAAAAATGTATTTTTCCAACCTTTTCACTAAAATAATTCTAATAAATCAAAGAAAAATTAGAAAATTATAAAAATTTGTTTCTGATTTCTCTGATATCAGAAAGATTTTTGAAAAATATAAAATTTATTTTTCAACCTTTATTTTATTTTTAAATTAATTAATACTCCAAAACTCAAAATAATTATAATAAATAAAATAAAATTCACAAAATCACCAAAATTGGTCAAAGAGGTCCTCTGGTCATTAGGAACATCCCATAATTTTATTAAGGACAGAAACATTTCCTTGGTCATGTTATTGAATTTTCCTTGAAAACCCCTATTTTCCAATAAAAAATAATTACAAAAATAAATCAAATACAGAAAAATCACATTTTCTCCTCTAATGTCTTAATTGACATGTAAGTGAGGTCACATAAAAATTTCAAGTTCATTTGAGCTTAATTTAGTGAGTTATAGAATTATTAAGCTTGAAGGGCAAAAATGGTAATTAAAATTTTCAACCTTTAATTAAAATTTTAAGATTATTCAAAAGGGAGGGTAAAATATTTGATTTTAAACTGATTTTGGATGATTGAAACTTAAATGGTTAAGGGTAGAAACCCACCAATCATTTTAAGAATAATTAAAGTAAACCTTAATTAATTAATTAATTAAATTTGGAAGATTAATAAAAATTTTTGAAATTATAAAGTAGGGATATTATTTAAGAGGATATTTATTCTTTAATTTAAAAAATCCCTAAATAAATCACTTCAATAATACTTAATTCTTAATTAAAAGATTAAAATAATAATCCAAATTAAAATTAAATTAAAATTAAATTAAATTAAATTAAATTAAATTAAATTAAATTAAATTAAATTAAATTAAAATTAAATTAAAATTAAATTAAAAATAAAATAAAATTGAAATTAAATTAAATTGAAATTAATTTAAAATAAAATTAAATTGAAATTGAATTAAATTGAAATTAAATTTAAATTAAGGTAAATTAAATTAAATTAAAATCATTTAATAACAAACTTAAATGAAATTATTAAGAATTAAACCTAAAATAACTTGAACGCTATTCCAAACTTAAACTAATTTTTTTATAATTAAATCAAAATTATAATTAAATCATTAAGTCTAAATCATCAAAATACTTAATAACTTGATTTGCCCTTTTAAAGCTCTTATTATTATAACTCTTAAATGAAATATCAAGTGAAGTATTACCTCACTTATAGGATATTCAAATGTTCTAAGTTCACTGAGCAAAAGAATAACATTTAAACTCCCGGATGATTAATTCACTTGTATAATTAAATTCTCTTGGACTTGAAACAATCCTAGAAATATTGAAAAGATGTTTAAGACTCGTCTTAAGCACTTCCTCAATATGATAGGATGTTTATAAGAATAACTGAACTTAATTGTTCTTTGATGAAGAAAATCGTCATTAAACCAAAACACAAGAACCTAGACGTCATAGGAGATGACTAGCTATAAGATTAGGACTTTGATAGACAACCAAAACCTTTCCCTTAGCTTTACCTAGGTACTTGATGAAATATTTAAATGCTTTAACATGTGTTTTAAGTGCAGCTTGGGATGACGGGAAGACCCTCCAGGTATGCTTTTATTTTAGTGCAATTTACTTTATTGCAAATGCACTGTTACTTTACTTTCCTTGCATGATAAACAACTGTTGCATGAAAACAAAACCTTTAGGATAGTCCCTGAATTGAAACCAAAACTAAATTAAAAGTCACTGCAAGATAAAAATCACCGCCACAACATTTCAAAATATAAAAATAACTCAAAATTTAATCACAAACAGAACACAAAACTACAATTGCAACTAAATTAAAACGTCTCATTGAATGATCGGGAATACCTCGAATGATGTAACCCACGAGTTGCTAATGGGATTTCCCACGGTCTAAATAAAAGTGTGGAACTCATTCAGTTGAGTTTAGCAAATTCATCCGGACTAAGTGAATTCAATGAAAATAACAGTACCAGGATAACGGAACCGTGGGATCTTAATCGGTTCTGTTATAATCAACTTTAAGATTTGTTTTAACTAAAACACAAAAAAACATTTGGATTTTAAGACTTCTCTAAAACCAAACTCTTCTCTTCTCTTTTGATTACAATCTTCTAAAACTAAACCTCTGCAACAACAAGGAGCTCGGAGCATGGTGGGCAGCACGGCCACGTCATCAGCAAAACCTGAGTCTACTTCAGTAAAACTTTCTTAGAATTAAATAACCAAGCCATAAGATCTCGAGGTAGTTTGCCGAGTGCAACATAAATCCTCAACTCTTCGTTAGGCATTCGCATGATTATGTCATGTAAATTAAGCCCTAACCGGTCTTAGGACTCTGAGGTAGTCGTTTGGTACGACATAAACCCTCATATCTTTGAGGCTATTTGTATGATTTTATCATACAAATATAAGTCCAAATTAATTAAAATTGGCAAGATTGAAATATCACATAATATTAGGATTTTCTTAAATATGAGCCAAATAATAGGATAGTTTGGGAAGTTGCCAAGATTCTTCTTGGATCCTCAGCTTCTCCTACTTCTCTTCCATTGGACTCCTGAAAATAACTGTTCAAAATTTGATTCATTCCCTGTTGAAATTTCCAAAATCCAATCCTTTGAAAACCTTAAACTTTGAAATTCTTAAGAGCAAAGTCACTGATCATAATCGAGAGTTTTCTTAAATGATTCACTTCATTTAAGATGTAATTAACTATAGTGGGCTTGCCCTTATAGGGAACTTTAAGAACCCGAGTAATATAAACCCTGATTAATTCACTTATATTAAACAGGGGAATTTGTCGGCTTATAAAATTGGTTCGCAGACCAAACGGATGTCACAAGTCTTCTAGTTTATTTAATCGAGCCCCATCGTCAAGCAGTGTACCTATTCTTCGGGAGAGATACATGGTTTGTGGTGCGGTGCTCGTTTATATAAACTATTTGGGATATGAGATCGGTTTGATTTCATATCTTAAAATTTTTCAAATTTAAAATTATTTTTAAAATCAAATACTACTTTTCAAATTACTTATTTAAATTAAATTAAAAATTCGCCGACAATTTCTGTAGGCGACCTCTTTTCAAAAATAAAACACAACCTAAAAATATGCCGATAGATAGTTAACAGGAAAGTTCTATGATTAGATCTTAGTCCTATAAGGAAAAAAGATTAGACATCAACAAAAGTGAGGTCAACAAAAATTAATGGAGATTTTAAGAAATTATAAGAAAGCCTTGTGATGGACTTTAGTACATATTAAAGGTATCAGCCCTTCAATCTGTATACATAAAATTTTAATGGAAGAAAATCATAATTCTAAGGCAGATCTTAAAAGGAAATTGAGCCCTATTATGAAAGTAGTTGTGAAGAAAGAAATTTCAAAGTGGTTGGATGTTGGATTTATTTAGCCTATTTCTGATAATGCTTAGGTCAGTCTAATTCCTTGTGTTTCTAGGAAAGGAGGAGTGACTGTAGTTGTAAATAAACAGAATGAATTAATTCCAACTATACAAGTCACTGGATGACGAATCTGTATTGATTATATAAAATTAAACCCCGCCACAAGGAAATATCATTTTCCTCTACCATTTTTGGAACAACTGTTGGATAGACTAGTTGGGAACCACTATTTTTGCTTTTTGGATGGATATTCTGGATACCACTAAATACCTGTTGCTCTTAAGGAATAAGAGAGATAACATTCACAAGTCCTTATGAAACATTTGCTTTTAAAGAATTCCCTTTGGTTTATGTAAGGCACTTACAACTTTTTAAAGGTGCATGATGTATATTTTTTGTAACTTAATTGAAAAAGGAATTGATGTTTTCATGGACGACTTCTCATTTTTTGGAACCTCTTTTGATTCATGTGTAAATCATTGAGCAGAGTTATAAAATGCTACGAAGAAACAAATCTGGTTCTAAATTGGGAAAAATACCAATTTATGGTCGCAGGATGAATTATTTTGGGAAATAAAATTTCTAAAAATGTAATCTAGCAAAAATACACGTTATTGTTGAACTACACCCATCTATTACGGTGAGAGGAGTTTGAAGATTTTTAGGACATGCTAGATTTTACAGACGTTATAATAAAGAATTTTTAAAATTGTCAAATCTCTTTGTCATCTCGTAGAAAAAGATGTGATATTTCATTTTAACGAGGAATATTAAAATGCCTTCAATTTATTAAAGGAAAAAATAATCACTGCACCTAAAATTGTTTCACTTGATTGGAAAAACTATTTGAATTAATGTGTGATGGTATTGAGTGTGTTAATGGGGTAGTATTTAGACAAAATATGATTAGATTTTTAAAGTCATTAACTATGCTAGCAACGCTTTTAATGAAGCTTAAATTTACTATACCACTACTGAAAAAGAGTTATTGGTAATAGTATATGCATTTGATAAATTTATACCTTATCTTGCTGGAGTTAAATTGTTGGACATATAGATCATTCTGCGATTAAATATATGATACTGAAAAAGGATGAAAAACTAAGGTTAATCAGAAGGGTTCTTCTAATGCAGTAGTTGATTTTCAGCTAGCAGATAAGAAGGAAAGTGATAATCAAATTGATGACCATTTATAAAGGCAGCAAAAGGATAATTATGGTGATTATGATCTTAAAATAAATGAAAATTTTCCTGATTAAAAATTATATGTTGTTACTAAATGTCGCATAACGTGATATGCTGATATAGTTAACTATATAGTCAATAATATTTTACCCTACGGAACAACTTTCCATCAAAAGAAAAAGATTATTTATGATGCCAGTGATTACGTATGGGACAACCCTTATTTATATAAAATATGTAAGGATCTATTTATCCGAAGATGTGTATCCTTTGAAGAAACTAAAGATATTCTTCAAAAATATCACAAATTTGATTTTGAGGGACATTTTAGAATGGAAAAACTGCATTTAAAATTTTACAATCTAGATTTTAATGTCTTACTTTAATTTGGAATGTTAATAATTATGTGAAAATTTGTGATCGATGTGAGAGAGTAGGCAATATTTCTAAAAATAAATGAAATGCCCCTAAATTTTACTTTGAAAGTTGAAATTTTTGATGTATTCGGTTTGAAGTTTATTGGACTATTTATATCATTTTTTAGAAAAAATATAGATTTTATTAGCTGTGGATTGTGTTTCTAAATGGATTAAAGCTGTTGTTTTACACCATTGTGATACTTGAAGTGTTGTAAAAATTTTAAGGAAAAATATTGTTACCAGATTTGGAATGCCAATGGTGATCATTATAGAAGGAGGAAGTCATTTCAAGAATTTTAGAATTAAAGAATTAAAGAGAAAATGTGGAATTAAACATCGAATTGTCATAGCTTATCACCCACAAACCAGTGGATTAGCAGAAGTATACAATCAAGAAATTAAAAGAATATTGGAAAAGACTGTGAATTCTAATAGTTATGAGCTTATGGGACTGCTTATAAAACTCATATAGCAATGTCACCATATAGGCTCATATTTGGAAAGGCTTGTTACTTGCAAGTTGAATTAGAGCATAAAGCTTATTGAGCAATTAAGGAATTTATTTATAATCTGAAAGATGCTAGTGAGCAACGATTATTACAATTAAATGAGCTTGAGAAAATTATAAATGAATCTTACGAGAATGCTAGAATTTATAAAGAAAGGATGAAAATATGGCATGATCAGAAGATTTTAAGAAGAAATTTTAAGCATGGACATAAGGATTTACTATACAATACTAAATTGAAATTATTTCCTGAAAAACATAAGTCAAGGTGGTCGGTGTCATTTATTATGATAAAAGCATGTCATATAGTGTTGTGGATATTAAAGATTCGAAAATTGATAGGATAATTAAAGTAAACAAGCAAAGATTAAAACTTTACATATGCGAAGCATGCCTTATATGAATAGATCTTAAAGTTGGATCAATCTGAGTAAATCATTGAGTTTGTTGGGATGACAACGTTAAATCAAGTGTTTTGTGGGAGGCAACCCATAATTATCTATGTATCTATTTGATCAAATGATGTAGTACTAAGACCTGCATGGTGTAAGGAGGCACAAAAATACTAATTTGATGATTAAAACGAGATTGGTAGGTAAATAATTTGATGTAAGGTGAATCAGTGTGTGTTTAGGCACAGGCCCCTAGGCGCCTAAACGCCCTCTCACTGAAGGCCTGACACCTAAGCGCTAATAGCCGGCGCCTAGGCGCCACAGTTATAGGACATGGCAAAATTGTCCCCAGGTAGTTTGGACCCGTTTTCTTCCTTTAAAATCATCATGATTACTTCTAAGTGGCCTGGAACTTCAAATATCTTGCTTGAGAAGACACTTTTGGAGAGGGAATAAAGTGCTAACTTCAATTTCCTTGTTCCAATGGAAATTAGGAGTAATGGTTGGGTTGATGGAAAGAAGTGTATGCATAAAGACTCCCAAACATAATTCAACCGATTCCTTGCGCTAAGCCTCGAAGGAATTGCAAATAAAATCAAGAAGCTTGAAGAGGAGATTAAGAAGATGCTACCAAATTGAGTAACGTCTACTACCAATTCAAACATTTGGATTGGCATTTCAAGCTTCAATTTAATCATTTGACATGTTTCCAGGAGGTGCAGGTACGAATGTATCATGAAAACAATTGGAATGGAGAGAAAGCTACAGTGGAATTTCATCGTGCTCTTTTTTACAACTTGTTTGTGCAACAAACACCTATGAACGAAAGGGTTGATGACAACGACGTTCATAATTATTAGTAGTTGGAGGATTTTGTGGAAAATATGATGTTATGGTGTGTTTATTTGTTTTGTACCAACTTTTGAACTGTAGGTGTCTCTATTCCTGAGAATTTGGTGTGTGATGCTTGTATTTGCTTAATTATTTTTAAAACAATATTATGTTTGTTTGTATTGAACTTATGCTTGTGATAATAAATTTGTAGTAAGTTTGTAAAGTGAATAGTTGGTGTTAGAATGCATTGAGTGGTTTATTTTAGAATATCAAACTTGCACAAATAAATGTTGGAAGAAGTTAATATAATGTTTAAAATAAATGAAGTAAATAGACTAAATTTGGGTCCTAAGGCCTTAGGCTCTATTGTGTTAAATAAAAAAAAAATTGTATTCGTCAAAATCTGGGTCTGACACCTAGGTGCCAGAATCTGGCTCCTAAGCTCTAGTCTTATGAATAGTAGGGCACTTAAGCGCTAAACCGGCGCCTAGGCGCCGAAACTTTCGGATGAGAATTTAAGCAGAACCAGACTGTTTCCCACCATTTTTATCATCTTCTTCCCCATTTTGCCACATGCATTCCTAGAGTTCCCTCTAGAGTGAAATTCTTCAAGTATTAGAGCTTCAAATCACTAGATTTCATCTTCTTTAGGTATGATCTACATTTTGGCATAGAAATTTTTTTGGTTTCACCTTGGATTTCTACCACATTGCTAGGTGGCCAAAAATTTAAAAAATTTGGAAATATTAGTGAGAAATCCATTGTGGGGAGTTTTCTTTGCTTGAATAAATTTTTTAGGAGTCCTCAAAATTTATTTTTGGAATTTTTTGGAATTTTTCTTGAATTTTTAGATTTTCAAATGGCCTCTAAGACAATGACAAAATAGGAAAGAAGTTTTTGATAATAAAAAAAATTTGTGAGTCTGAAAGCACAAGATTGATATAACACATTTCTATTATCAAGGAAGTTTATTGTGGAAAGGAGATTTTCCTGGCAACGCAGTGGAAACTTTGATTGCTCCATGACATTGGGAAGATTTTTTCTACTTTACTACTGTAGCAGTCAATTCTGTAGTTGGAAATTTTATGCCAATATGCTTGAAGCACCTGAGGATGAGGTATTTCTTAGAGGGAAAGGAGTTAAGTTCACTCCCGAGAGAATTAATGTTCTATACGGTTTACCACCTAGTTTGAATTGCTTCTATGCTAAGTTTTAGGCATCTTAGTCAGAGTTGGATGAGATTATTGAATTCCTCACTGATGGGCGTGGAGTTTGGAAGATCAGGAACGAGCAAGGTAAACTTTTCTTCTTCCATGCTTAATGCCTCTTCGAAAGCCTAGCATTACTTTTTTTATGCTTGATTACTTCCTTTGAACCATTTGAGTGAGGTGACTCAAGAGAGGTCCATTTTGAGTTATTGCAATCAGAGATGAAGTAATTGAGGTTGGCTCTCTTAACTTCAAGGTTGTTTATGCTTCTGCCAGAGCTAGCACTTTTGTAGGGTTGGGTTGTCCTTCTCTTATTTTTACTATTTGCAAACAATGTGGTGTTAAATATGATTCCTGGGAGGAGTTGCTACAACCACTAAAGCCTATTGGAAAGGCTAATGTGGATATTTATGGAAGACCTGAAGGTAGAGCTTTTAATGCACCATCCACTTCAGCCTCAAGACCTTCCATATCTAGTGCTTCTACTTTAGACACTGTATTAGAGCAGTTATACATTCAGCAAGGAGATGTAATCTCTTTACAAATTCAGATGTATGAGAATGACGAGCACTGGGATCAGTTTGAGCATTATTTAAAACGTCAAAGTAAATATGAAGCGAGTTTCGACACCTCTCGTGTGAGTTTCCTAAAGAACGACCAGAGTTTTGAGTTTCCTACATGTCCTCTTTATAAAGTATTTAGAGCCGACGGGCCATGGAGGATGATGATGATGATGAGGATGAGGAAGAGTGGTTTTATGATTATGTGTTTGCTTTCTATATTAGAGGTTGACTTTTCCTTTGTTATTTTGTACTAGACATTGTGTTATGTATATTTTCTGTGATGTGAATATTAGTGCTTTTTAGTTTCAGCACACTTATATTACCTCTTAAATATTTACTGCTTGTGTGTGAAAGTAGTTCTTTACTTTACACTTTTCATGCTAGACTTGTTTTGAAAATTACTTACTGTTACATATACATGCTTTTACTTTTAGCACCTATATTATTTTTATATTTAGAACCCTGTGATAGATATTTAATCTCTTAAAATTTTCTCTCTTCATGTTTTTTTTTTTTTGTTCTCTAATGTTTTTTCTAAAAAAATGATTTAAAATTTAATTTTTTGGGGAGGGAGTAGAGCTATTTAAAAACTAAAAATTTATTTGTTCTCAAATAAACTACATCTAATTTTTTTAAGCATAACTTGTGGTATGTGGTGTTAGGGTTAGAGAACTATATTTTTAATTTTATAAATGTTATTGTAAACTTAATAAAAAATTTTAGTAATTTAGAATAGTTTTATAATTAAAATATTTGAAATGAATGTATAGGATTATGCTTTTATTATTCATAGTATAAAAATTATATTTTTGAAACACTATGGATCTTGGATCTTTAAAAGAAGAATTAGAGGCTCTATGAAAAATCATTTTTGTACTAATACACATTATCAATTAAAGAAATGTGAGATTAATTTGAGGAAGAGGATAGTGAAGTTCCAAATCATCAAAGGCTGTCCAGATATAGTAATCTTCAAATAAAAAGAAAAGATAAGAAGGGTTTGAAAAACGATCCTAAAATAAAAAGAAAATTAAAATAAAAAAAAGTGAAAAGAAAAATATGTTGGGAGAAGCTTGAGAAGACGCCAAATTAAAAATTGGCTTCATTTGAATTTCTTAAAGAAAGAAACTTACTTACATTTCTAAACTTATGATTAATGTTAAATGCATTAGTTATAACTTTACTAGCAGAATTCTTATATAATTCTATCTTTAAATTCTTCTAAGATTCTTAAGTGTGACAAATTACAATTATTTTTAAAATGAATAGGAAATCAGAATTCCTAACTTAAATACTAAATATTCTCATAACCCAGTTCTATCCCAAGTTAATGAAAATTTTTCTAAGGTTTCACTATCACATTTATGAAATAAAAGTATAGTAATCATTAATAAAACATATTACCATAAGTTATTATATTTGGTTTACATAGTAAAAGGGTTACTTGAGGACGAGTAACATTTAAGTTTGGGAGAATTGATACATCTAAAAATGTGATACTTTTATATGTACATTTTATACTCATTTTTAAGAATATTACGTTTTAATGAAATGTATTTTTTGTGTTTTTCATTACAAGTGCAAGAAATGGAGTTTAAGTTCAAAAGGAGCAATGATGGAGTAAAAAGAGGCCAAATGGAACAAAAAGTGACCTGGCGCCTAAGCACCAGATCTAGCGCCTAAGCACGAGGTAGTTACATGACTCTTTCAGAATGTTGGTATCTAGATGCCACAATTAGGCGACAAAATTAGTTATGACCTATTGACATTGAATTTGGATGAATTTTTAAGAGGTGCCTGAAGTGGCTCTTGGTGATTTTGAGAGTTTTATTTAAAGGAAGGATTTCCAAACAAAAAAGAGGTTGTCGTAGGGGTCGGTTAGATCAACATTAGAGTGTGCGGCCATATTAGTGAAAGGGTGGTGAGTCTTTGTGAGTGTATGTGTTTGTGAGTCTTGTGTGAGTGATCCCCGACAAATATATGTGCTTATGATTTAGATATCAAAATTGTGATTTTATAATATGGGATACTACGCAAGTATACGTATCGTTTATCAAGTAATATAGGACTTTCTGATTAAGTCCCGAGATATCGAACCCACAGGGAAATGTAAAAACTTTTTAAAGAAATAAGAAACTTATATTTTTACTTTTTAAATGACTTTTGAATGTATGTTTTGATTTATAAAGTTTGAAAGTTATTTTTGGTATTTTTGATAAAAAGCTAAGCAGGAAATGAAAATTATCAGAACTTTAAAACACGATCTAAAACACTAGGAAATAAAATATCTTTTCCTTTCGCTTTTAAAGCAGTAATAATTATGAAAGTATTGTTGTGGAAGTATTTAAATGTGTTGAGACAAATAGGAGCAAATTTATTCTTTACCCTTACTTGGTTCTATAAAGAACATTGGTTAATTTGAAATTTTAAAATTTTGAAAATGGTTAGGTAGGGAAGATACCAGCTCTCACTCTAGAGTTCCCTCGATTCCTTCCACTTGAGGGCTAACTTCTCATAACAAAATTTAAAATATCAAACCAAATTAGGGGGCTTTAGCCTGTCACTCTAAAGTCCTCTAATTTTACTACCCATTAAAAACATATCTCCTAATATATTTGTATTCAATTATATGGACTACAATTCTAATCATAAATATGCATGTGATTTTTACCAAGTGTTTTTTGAGACAATACTGCATTGGATCTTACCTAATCTCACAACAAATTTTAACATCCTAACTGGCCAAATTAAGAAGTAAATTAAGTTCATGGAATTAAATCTTCACAACTTATTTCAACTTTAAACACTTATACATTCCACAACAATCCTACATAACTTAATTATTTCTTCATTTAAGAAATAAAAAGATAAAGAAAACTACTCATATCTTATAGATAAAACAAAAACACACATTGATTTGAAAATATAAATCATAATGAAAACATAACAAGTTTTAATTAAAAACTAAATATAAAAATAGAAGTAAACACTTATCTGAAAATCCTCTCCACAAGATTCTGGAAGTTCCTTTGAAACATGACTTTCCACAAAAACACTCCTTAGAGTGGGTAGCCCAACTCTGATGACTCAGAAACAGACTTCAGACTTCAATAAAAACTAAATAAAAGGAAGGAATAGAATTGGTAAAAATAAGGCTTCACGCCAACCCCTTTCTCCTTTTTCACTCTCCAATAACTCTAAAAGAATTTAAAAACTATAAACAATAAAATACAAAAAGTAAAACTAGAAGAGAACTCTTTGAAACTAATTCCAAGTCTTCAATATATAATTTTCCAAAAGGTGTTTTGGTGACTCTTCAAATCATGTCCAGATTTAACGTATCCACCAAAAGATGCATCCCTTCAATCAAATTTGCCGCCATGGGAAGTTAAGGAAGTTACCACCAAAAGTTGCTTCAAACACCCCTTGAAATTAGCGCGAAAAATGAAGAACATTCGATTTTTAAGTGTGGCGCCTAAGCGCTGACCAGGTGACGCTTAGCCCCCAGTGTCCAATTTTTCATTTTTTTCATTTTTTCATTTTTTCATTTTTTCATTTTTTTCTCCAAATTTGATCTAATTTTTCTCCTTTCATCATAATCACTCATTTTCATCATACCTACAAGAAAAACACAAAATACCTTCCATTAAAGTGCAATATCATCAAAAATAGGTATAAAAATGTGCATAAAAATACTATATATTTTAGGTGTATCAAAATCCCCCAAACTTAAAATGTTACTTGTCCTCAAGTTACTCTTAATCACATAGAAAATTTAAGCATGCAAATTATGTAATGAGTTTCTTAGGAAGGTAACAAAATTTTGTTCTAGAAATGGAATAGTCCAATTTAGAAAAAATTTCAGTAATTTAGACCAACGTAAAGTTTAGAATGTTCTTAGGTAAAGGATAATGTAAAATATAGATTTCTATCTAATTCAGAAATACTTATAGATTCTTCAAAATATAGGATTCACACACTTATTTTTCTTAATTAAAAATCTTTATTTGAAAACAATTTTACTTATTATATTATAACCTTAAGCTTTAGATTTTCTTAGAACTTATATCTTATACTTTAGGTATGGAACCAATTTTTTATTAGGCCCTTGTACGACTTATTTTTAGGTTGTGTGTTTTATTTTGAAAAGGGGGTTGCCTAACAGAAATTGTCGGCGAATTTTAGATTTTAAATTTAATTTAAATATATATAAATAATTTAGAAAGTAGTATTTAATTTTGAAAATAATTTTAAGTTTGAAAATTTTAAGATATGAAATCAAACCGATCTCACATCCCGAATAGCTTATATAAACGAGCACCACACCACAAACCATGTATATATCCCTAAGAATAGACTCACTGCTTGATGATGGGGCTCGATTAAATAAACTAGAAGATTTGTGACATCCGTTTGGTTTGCGAACCAATTTTATAAGCCGACAAGTTCCCCTGCTTAATATAAAGAAATTAAGCAGGGTATATATTACCTGGGTTCTTAAAGTTCCCTATAAGGACAAGCCCCTATAGTTAATTACATCTTAAATGACAGGAGTCATTTAAGAAAACACTCAATAATGAGCAGTGATTTTGCTCTCAAGAATTTCAAAGTTTAAAGTTTCAAAGGATTGAATTCTGGAAATTTTAATAGGGAATGGATCAAATTTGGAACAGTTATTTTCAAGAGTCCAATGGAAGAAAAGTAGGAGAAGCTGAGGATCCAAGAAGAATCTTGGCAACTTCCCAAACTATCCTATTGTTTGGCTTCAATTCGGGAGATTATTTAATGTTGCAATCCTGCCAATTTTAATTAATTGGGACTTATATTAGTATGACATAATCATACAAATAGCCTCGAAGATGTAAGGGTTTATGTCGTACCGAACGACTACCTCGGAGTCCTAAGACCGGTTAGGGCTTAATTTACATGACATGATCATGCAAATGCCTAACGAAGAGCTGAGAATTTATATTGCACTAGGCAAACTACCTCGAAGTCCTATGGCTTGGTTATTTCATTCTAAGAAAGTTTTGGTGAAGTAGACTCAAGTTTTGCTGATGAAGATGGTCGAGCTGCCCACCTTACTCCGAGCTCCTTGTTGTTGCAGAGGTTTAGTTTTAGAAGGTGAAAATCAGAAGATGAGAGAAATGTTTTGGTTTAGAGAAAATCTTAAAATCCAAGTGTTTTTAATATTTTAATTAAAACAAATCTTAAAGTTATTTAAACAAAACCGATTAAGATCCCACGGTTCTGTCATCTAGGCACCGTTATTTTCATCGAATTCACTTAGTCCAAATGAATTTTCTAAACTCAACTGAATGAGTTCCACACTTTCATTTAGACCTTTGGAAATCCTGTTAGCAACACGTGGGTTACATCATCCGAGGTATTCCCGATCATTCAATGAGACGTTTTAATTTAGTTGTGATTGTAGTTTTGTTGTTTTGTTTGTGATTAAATTTTGAGTTGTTTTATATTTTGGAATGTTGTGGTGGTGAATTTTATCTTGCAATGACTTTTAATTTAGTTTTGGTTTCAGTTCAGGGACTATCCTAAAGGTTTTGGTTTTCATGTAACAGTTTTATTTATCATGCAAAAGAAGTAAAGTACAGTGCATGTAAGTAAATTGCAATAAAATAAATTGAAATAAAATAAAAGCGTACCTGGAGGGTCTTCCCGTCATCCCAAGTTGCACTTGAAACACATGTTAGAACATTTAGACATTTCAACAGATACCTAGGTAAAGCTAAGGGAAGGGTTTTGGTTGTCTACCAAATTCCTAATCCTATAACTAGTCATCTCCTATGACGTCTAGGTTCTTGGTTTGATTTAAGGATGATTTTCTTCATCAAAGAACAATTAAATTCAGTTGTTCTTCTAGAACATCCCGTCATATTGAGGAGGTACTTAGGACGAGTCCTAAACATCTTTTCAATATTTCTGGGATTGTTTTGAGTCCAAGTAAATTTAGTTGCACGGGTGAATTAATCATCCAGGAGTTTAGTTAAACTTTGTCTCTTGTTCAGTGAACTTAAGTATTTCATTACCTGATGGATGAAGTGACATCTCACTTAATACTCTACTTAAGAGTTATAATAATTAAAGCCTTTAAAGGCAAGTTGGTTTATCAAGAATTTTAATCATTCTTAATTTAAAGTTTGAGTTAATGGTTTAAAGTGTTTTGATTTAATTATGAGGTTTTAATTAATAGATTTAAGCTTGGAATAGTGTTCAAATTATTTTAGATTTAATCTTTATTCTTTCAATTATTATAGTATTTCAAATTGATGTTTATGTCTTAGATAGGAAGGGGTATTGAAATTATTGATATGTTTTGATTTAACTCTTAATGATTTCATTTAGATTTGTTGTTAAATGATTTTAATTTAATTTTATTTTATTTTATTTTAATTAAATTTAATTTAATTTTAATTTAATTTTAATTTAATTTTAATTTAATTTTATTTAATTTTATTTAATTTTAATTTATTTTAATTTAATTTAATTTAATTTAATTTTAATTTAATTTTAATTTAATTTTAGTTTTAATTCGATTTTAATTTTAGTTTTAATTCTGATTTTAATTTTAATTTTTAATTTAACTTTAACTTTTTTAATTTAATTTTAATTTTTAATTTAAATTTGATTTAATTTTAATTTTAATTTAGTTTTAGTTTAATTTTTAATTTTAATTGTAGTTTTAATTGACAATTTGGATTATTATTTTAATTAAGAATTAAATATTGTTAAAGTGACTTATTTAGGGATTTTTAAATTAAAGAATAAATATCCTCTTAATAATATCCCTATTTTAATAATCCAAATTTTAAATATGTTATTTCCAAAATTTAAATTATTTAATTAATTAAAGTTTCATTTTTGAAATTTTTAAAGTGTTTAATGGGTTTCTACCCCTTAATTTCCCTAAGATTCAATCATCCAAGAGAAAGTTAAAATCAAATATTTTACCCCCCCATTTTGATTAAACCTAAAGTTTTAATTAAGGGTTAAAATTTTTAATTACCTTTATGCCCTTTTAAGCTTATTTATTTCATAACTCACTAAATTGAGCTCAAATGAATTTGAAATTTTTATGTCACCTCACTCACATGTCAATTAAGACATTAGAGGAGAAAATATGATTTTTCTGAATTTAATTTATTTATATAATTATTTTTAGTAGAAAATAAGGGTTTTCAAAGAAAATTCAACAACATGACCAAGGAAAGGTTTCTGTCCTTAAGAAAATTATGGGATGTTCCTAACGACCAGAGGACCACTTGGAGCAATGTTGGTGATTTTTTTATTATAATTATTTTGAGCTTTCGAGTATTAATTAATTTTAAAATAAAATAAAATTTAAAAAATAGATTTTGTATTTTTGTTAAATTTCTCTAACCTCAAAAAGTCTAGGGAAACAAAGTTTACAATTTTCTGATTTTTCTTTGATTTATTAGAATTATTTTAGTGAAAAAAGTTGAAAATTCATTTTTTAATATTAAAAATTACATTAAGCCTTTAAAATTTAATATCTTACCCTAGGGACTTAGGAAAAATATGTGGTTTGTTCCTAAGTGATTAGGAATCAAAATGTGACATTTTTATGATTTTTAATATTTTTATGATTTTTATTATTTTTTAATTATTAAAATATTAAAATATTGTGAAAAATCAACTTTTTTAGAAAATTCCAATTTTAATTTTCCTAAACTCCCCTGATATCAGAGAAGCTCTAAAATCATTTTTGTGAATTTTTGAAAAGTATTTTTGGAGTTATGAATTTTTAAAGTTCCATCTTGCTTATGAGGCTTAATCAACCCATTTGGTGGGGCTAATCAAGTTCAATTGATTTCAAAATTTTATGTAAGGTTCCTCTGACCCTAAAGAGCAATGGAGAATTATTTTCAAGTCAATTTGATATGTAGTTAACCCTAATTAATTCAAATTCAATTTTGGGAGTTTAGGCCAATTAAGGTTATTATGATTGAATTATCTCAAAATATATTTTTCATAGGGTCCTCTGGTCCTAAGAAACATTAACAAATTTTTCTAGAATTTATTTTACAACATGCTAATTATTAGAATTAAAATACCTAAAACTGTGACATGAACTTAAAAAATCAATAAATTTTCACAGACATGGCCTCTGACCTTGAAAAATTCAGGGAATTTTCCCAAGCTCAGAGGCTTCAAAAGCCCTATGGTCTCATGCCATGGTGAATTAACTATGCAAATGGAGAATCAAAACATTGAAAACAGTAAATAAATTATTAAAAATAAAATACTCATCCAGTTAACTTGATTTATTATCCACATTATTCTCCTCTGTTCACTGAGCAAGAGGGTATTTTTATTTTATTTTTGTGATTTTTCTATGTAAAGATATGGATTTTTGAAGTTCTTCGATCTGAGAGTTTTGTCACCTTCGATTGAGTCCGGGCAAGCTCCGGATGAAGTCTGCGTGTCCGGGGAATTGTCTAGGTATGAAAGTGACCAAGGCCGATCACAAAGCTTGGAGGCCGGAAGCAATGGCCGGCTTCGGTGAGGGGGCTTTTATCGGGGAACTTCTCCTCTTGGTCTGGTGAAGGTGTAGGACCAATCAATTTGGAGATTGGCTCACTGTGGTGAAGTGTCCTGTATTTTGGGTGGATTTTTAACTCAGAAATTGAGCTTTATTAATGGGGATTAGGGCAAAGGAACACTGGGGATCAACTGCTCTGGGTTAGGAGAAGGTCCTGAAGCAATTTTAGCAGAGTTTCCTTAAGGTCTGGTTCATCTCTTTTTTTGGCCGAGAGGTGGTGGTGTTTAAATAGGCATGGCTGGAGGGCTTCCCAGGGGCTATTGGAGGCTGGGATCTGCTACTCAAAGGAGGAGAAGAAGAGCTCTGGTGTCCACAAGGGTTGGGACAGCTCAGCAAGGGAGAATTGAATTTTTTTGGCTCACATGGAGCTCTCGGCCATGGTGTTTTCTGGCGGCTGTGGTGGTTGGCCGGCTAGGCATGGGTCACCATCTGACTCAGTGGGATCAGGGATTGAATTTGGTGAAGTTAATTGGAGTTTGACATGTGTAAAAAGTTTTATTAAAATGTAATGGGGGAGGGTGTATTTTGAGCTTGGTCTGGTCAATCCATGGAAATAGGCTTGGTGCACCTCCCCAAGGCCTAATTTTGAGCTAAGGGAATCATTTAGGTCAGCTTGGAAGGGGTGGTGAAGTCTCCATCCAAGGTGAGGTGGCTAAGCATGATTTAGAGTGTAACATGGATGAGGTTAAAAAAGCTTAATGAAGATTTAAGAAAGACCCCCCTCTTCTTACCATTAATGGCTTGGTGAGGTGGAAAGTGGCTTCCATGTGGCTTGTACATGGCTCAATGGCTCACATTTGGCTTGGAAAAAGTTTAGTCAATTTCATAAAAATGGATTTTAAGGATTTTGGATGTTTTGGTGGAAATTTGTATGAAGCTTCATTTGGAATGGTTTAATGAAGATTTTGAAACTTAGGGGTGATTTTGATTAAATGGATGATGTAGAGAAATGTCATGTGGGCTTTGGATTGAAAACTTGGGCTTTTGAAATGGTCTTGGGTGGGCTTTTAAAGTGATTTAGGGAAGTGGGCTTTTAGATTTTAGGAGGGGCTTTTGGATGACAATTTTGTGAAGGACCATGTCAAATAAATGTTGCAATTGGTTTAGGTATGTGTCATGAATGGTTTGGAACAAGTGTGAAGTGATTTTGAATTGAATTAGGTTTAATTTCAGCTTTTTAGTTAAAGGGGCCAAAGTGGGCCAAATTGGGCTAACTTGGGTTAAGGTTGGGCTAAAGTTGGATTTGATGTAAAATTAATGTTGAGAAATGTTCATTGGAGTGTCACAAAGAGTTTTCAACTTTGGTTGGGCTTTGATTTTGGGATTTTCATGGTGGGTTTAGGTTAATTTAAGGGATTTTGGTTTTGGGTTAGGTTTGGGTGGAGTTTAGGTTCAAATTTTGGGTAAATCAAGTTATTGTTTTGTTTATGGGGATGTTAGGAAGGCTTTAGAAAATATTTGGGGCCAATTGGAGTTGAATTGGGCTAGGTTTGGGCTAGGTTTAGGTCATGGGCCAAAATTGGGCCTTAGGCTTCAAATTGAAATTGGGCCCAAATGTCAATAAAATTGGAGTTAGATTTGGTCTAAATTGATATTTTGGATATTTAATTGAAGTTTAGAATTGAATTGGACCAAAATTAAGGTCAATTGGGCTGGTTTGGTTTGACATTGGGTTCACTTGGGTTTAAAATGGGCCAAATTGGGGGTTTTGGTAAAAGTGGAGTAAATTGGAAAAATTGTCCCATGGTGTAGTTGAACAAAAAGAAATTGGGAATATTTGGGATTTTCTGGATTTTTTGGGAGTTTTTGGAATTTTTGGAATTTTAGGCTAAGAAGGGCATTTTGGGTATTTGGAGGGTATTGGGGGGTACATTTGGAATTTTTGGTATTTTTGGCTATGGAAGATCAATTTGAGTGGTGGGAAGTGTTTAGGATTGATTTTGAGGAATTTTGGGTAATTTAGGTGATTTTGTAAATTTTGGATAATTTAGGTGATTTTGTAAATTTTGGGTAGTTCCAAGGGCTTTTGGTAAATTTAGTGAGTCCAGGGCCTCGGGGGTCAAAAATTGAAATTTTGGAAAAATGAAAATTGATCAAATTCGAGTAGAATGGAATCACTTTGGTTGAGCCATGAAGCCATATTAAGCTCATATGAGCCATGAGAGGACTCATTTGAGGCATTCACTATGTTGTTCCTAACCCTCTTAGCCAGGGGTTTAGGGGTTAAAGACCATCCATATGAATTTCCTACATGAGTCAGGAAGTCAAGTTGGGTGAGAGTGTGGTTTTGGGACTTGGAATGTGTGTGAGAGTGTAGTGTATGTGTAAGTCAACCCTCACCATACCAGGCCATCGAGGGTATTCCTTAGGCCAAGAAGTCTTATGGGGAACTCATCCTTTAAACCTCCACATTTGATTTCAACCCTCTAGGTGATTAGGGGTCTACAATCAATCTTGTGGGGTTTTCAGGGAGTTAAGAGGTGTTTGAATTTCTAAAGGGTGGGTTCCACTTCTAGTCCTCTAAGATTAGTCAAAGGAAAAGCCTAAGGCTAGATCCTAAGTACTAAAGAGAGAAGCAAAAGACCTCATCAAAAATGAGGTCAACAGCCGTTAAATCCTCAAGCTTCTCCTCCCTTTGCACATACTTTTCTTTTTTCTTTTTTGAAAGGAAAGGATTGTTGTATCTGGATAGGCCTTTAATGAATTTGAATTCCACCCTTTCATTTAAAATAAAGGTCTAATATATATCTTTCACTTAAAAACCATAATAATAATATTTGAAAATTACTCCTCAATAAAAGAAATTTAAGCTTTGAAAAATAAAAGTTAAATCTTCTATTTATCAAACAATACAATATTTCTTACAAAAGATAGTTGAACTATATTTAACACTTCTTTACTAAGAAAATTTTAACTTTAACTTTCTCATTATTACTATAAATTTTAACTAAATTCTCTTATTCATTTTATATTCAATATTTTGTTCCACTAATATAACTTCATATACATAATTATTTTCAATCAAAAGTCAAATTAATTTTAAGTATTCTTGAGAACAAATAAAATTTTAGGTTTTTGAAAAATTTTCTGTTTTTAAAATTCCCCCCCAAACTTTAATTTTTAGTTAGGATAAAACATTTAAGCATAAGAAATGATACATGGTTGATAATTAAAAACTAACATAACATGCTTGCAGGAAGCTTAATATCCCAAATATGCAAGTATAACAATTTAAAAACATGAGTAAAAAGAAATCAAATTCAATTTTTTTAATAAAAAAAGTAAAAATTTCAAAAGACTTCTATAGTAGTGGAGGTTTTCAAAGCAAATACACACCAACTGAAAATAACTGAAATCACACCAATACTATATAACAAATGGTAGCAGTAGATTTTGAAAAGTTTTAAACATGCAGTTTTTAAATAATAGTTTTTAATAGGGTTCCATATTCTCCTAACAGTTTTGGAATTAAAGTACGCACTATAAAAACTCTGACACAACATACACATTAAAACATTTACTACTACACATATATAACACAAAGCAACATATAAAATATCAATCCAACAAATATACATCTGAATATGTCCAACAGCAATCAACATACTACCAAAGTTCACACCACAAACACAACATTAAAATAAAACACAAGACATAACATACATCAGTACATCAACAGAAACTCAGTAACACATAAAAAAAACAAATCTACTAATAATCCTCATCATCATCATCATCATCTTGCTCGTTCCAATCTCTCGATGGCACATAAGGTATATAGAATGGATGAGAGGGCATCTCAGCACTCAAATTGCCTCTAATCAATCTATACAAATAATGTTGATAATTCTCCTCATATTCATCATTTTTTACAATATATCTTTCCATATTATCCATCTTACCATCCATGTCTCTAACATGCTCACGAGTAAGACTCACTTTCTTCAAAATCTTTCTCAACAAACTAGTCTGTGAATCACTAGATGATGAAGCTCGCAAAGTAGTGGCACCAGAAGTAGAAGCAGAAGTAGAAGTCGTAGAAGCCCTACCAATTCCTTCTCTCCAGCTAAACTCTGCATGTACACTGTAAGCTCCAATGTTTACACTGGTAATTAGTTTCAAAGGCTGAAGAACCTCTTCCCAAGTTTCAAATTTCACACCAGACCGCTCACATAGTGAAATAATCAAGGAAGGAAATCTCATACCTGCAGTAGCGATAAATCTGGCACAATTCAAAATGTAATCATAAATGATTGCTCCAATATCTATAGGTTTCTCTTACTGAATGCAATAGTTTAACACAGCTCTCTCCCTTGTAACTTCACTGATATGACTTGAAGGCAATAGCTTAGATGAGATAAAATAATGCCATGTTCTAGAAGTGGCATTTAACTTTGAGGCCTGAAAATTGACTCTTCTACCATTACTTATCTTGCACAATCCTCTTCCATCAGTCAGAAATACCATTATCTCAAATTCTCTCTTAGTAGGATGATAGTTAGAATAAAAACAAAACATATCAGGAGGCAGTCGATAAAAAGTATTGATTACTGCATGTGAAAAATCAATTTCTTGCCTCCTCGCCACACCAAATTCTCTTTTGCTGCAGGTAAGTTTTCATAAAACTCTCTAACCACAGAAACAACAGCAACAGCGTAGAAGCAACAGTAATTTTCTTAATTCCTTCTAGAAATCACTGTTGACCTCAATTTTGATGAGGTCTTCTCTTTCCTCTTTAGTACTTAGGATCTAGCCTTAGGCTTTTCTTTTGACCATCCTAGAGGACTAGAATTGGGACCCACCACTTAGAAATTCAAACCACTTCTAAACTCCCTGCAAACTCCACAAACTTGATTGTAGACCCCTAATCACCTAGAGGGTTGAAATCAAATGTGGAAGTTTAAAGGATGAGTTCCTACAGGACTCTTTGGCCTTAGGACTGCCCTGGGTGGCCTGGTCTGGTGAGAGCTAACTTACACTACACTTATACACTACACTTTCACACACCTCCTAAAACCACACCCATACCCAACTTGACCTCCTGACTCATGAAGGTGATTCACATGGATGGTCCTTAACCCCTAAGCCCTTGGCTAAGAGGGTTAGGAACAACATAGTGAATGCCTTAAATGAGTCCCTTCATGGCTCATGTGGGCTTGATATGGCTTCATAGCTCAACCAAAATGATTTCATTTCACTTACATTTACCCAATCTTCAATTTTCTAAATTTTCAATTTTTGACCCCCGGGACCCTACACCCACCTAGCCTACCCAAAACCCTTGAAATTACCCAATTTTTTCAAAAAAATCTCCAAATACCCAAAATTCCTCAAGACTAATCCTAAACATTCCCACATTACTCAAATTGATCATTCATAGCCAAAAATACCAAAAATTCCAAAAATACCCCCAATACCCTCCAAATACCCAAAATGCCCCTCTTAGCCAGAAAATCCAATAATTCAGGAAATTCCCAGAAAATTCTATAAAATCCAAAATATTCCCAATTTCATTTTGTTCAACTACACCATGGGCCAATTTTGTCAATTTACCCCACTTTTGTCAAAATCCCCAATTTGACCCATTTTAACCCAAAATGAACCCAATGTCAAACCAAACCTACCCAATTGACCCAAATTCTGGTCCAATTCAATTCTAAACTTTAATTCAACATCCCCAACACCAATCTAGACCAAATCCAAGTCCAATTTGATTAGCATTTGAATCTAATTTCACTTTTGAACTTAAAGCCCAATTTGGACCCATGACCCAAACTTAGCCCAAACTAACCTAATTCAACTCCAATTAACCCCAAACCTTTTCTAAACCCTCCTTAACATCCCCAAAAACAAAGCACTAACATGATTTACCCAAAATTTAGACCCAAACCCCACTCAAATCCAACCCAAAACCAAAAAGCCCAATTTTGACCTAAACCCAAACCTAACCCAAATAAGCCCAAACCCCAAAATCAAAACCCAACCAAACTCAAAACCTCTTTAAAACACTCCCATAAACATTTCCCAACATTAATTTTACATCAATTTCAACCCTTGGCTCAAGTTAACCCAATTTGACCTACATTGGCCCATTTACCAAAGAGGCCCAAATCCAACCCAATTCAAACCCAAATCATTCCAAACTCATTTCAAATCATTCATGACATACCCCTAAACCAAACCCAACAATTATTTGGCCCAAGCCTTTACCAAACTTTCATCCAAAAAACCATTTTAAAATCCAAAAGCCCACTTCCCTAAACCATTTTAAAAGCCCATCTTCACTAAATTTCAAAGGCCCAAACTTCATGTTAAAGCCCATATGACATTCTTTTCATCACACCATCAATTGATATCATCCCTTAAGTCCTAAATCAATCATTAAATAATCCTAAATTAGGCCTCATGCCAAAACCACCCATAAGTCCCAAAAATTCAAAACCTTCTTTCATGTAAATGACCAAGCTTTGTCCCAAGCCATAGGTGAGCCAAAGACAAGCCATGTACAAGCCATATGAAGCCATGGGATGTTTGACATGTGACCATGCCCAAAGTAGCAAGAGGAGGGCCCCCTTTCTTAAACCTTCATTAGGCTTTTTAACCCCTTCCATGTTACACACTAAACCATGATTAGCCACATCATTTTAGATGGGGACTTCACCACCACTTTCTAGCTGATGCAAATGATCCTCTCTTAACCCAAATCAGCCATGGGGAGGTGAACCTAACCCAAAATCATAGCTTGGACGAAATCAAGACAAAATGGCCTCTCCCCCCATACCATTTTAATCCAAGCCCTTTACACATGTCCATGGCCAATTGACTGCACAAACCTCCAGCCCTGACCCACCTGGACCTGAGGGTGACCCATGCCTGCCGGCCAGCCGCCTGGATCGCTGGAAAACACCACACCTGAGAGCTCACATGTGAGCCAACTTTGAAATTTCTCCTTGCTGAGTTGCCCCATGCCCAGTGGCCATTGCAGTTGTTCTTCTCTTACCAAGAGCAGCTGATCCCAGTCCCTAACTCCCCCTGGGAGGCCCTCCAGCCTCTCCTATTTAAACACCACCTCTCTCGGCCATGGAGGAGGTGCTGAACCAACCTTAAGATAACTCTGCCAAAATCATTCCAGACTACTCCCCACACATAGAGAACTTGATCCCCACTGAAATCCCCCTGCTATTTCCTCTCTGTGAGCTCAATTTCAAAGTTGAAATCCAAGCTCAAAACCAGGACACTTCTCCACAGTGAGCCAATCCCCAAATTTATTGGTCCTACACCTTCACCAGACCAAGAGAAGAAGTTTACCGAAGCAAAGCCCCTTCTCCGGGCCACCCATCCGTTCCGGACTCCAAGCTTTGTAATCGGCTGTGGTCAAAATCATACCTGGACAATTCACCAGGCCAAGGGACTTCATCTGGAGCTTGCTTGGACCCAATTGAAGGTGACACAACTCTTACATCGAAGCTTCACTTCTCTGAGCAAAGGTATGGACTCACTCTTCTTCCCGAGCTTACAGAGATTTTCTATTTAATTTGAGTCAATTTCAATACATGTTTACCATATGGATGTGTTCGTCTCCTCAGGACGAATCCATAGAGCATAAGAACACGAAAATCCATTGAGAATCGAGTGAGAAATTAGGGTTAGAAGGTTGACGGTCACGGGTGCACACCAGTTGTAGACGATGACTGGGAGCCGTCGGATCGAGCGTGTATCGAGCGGACGGTCTGGATTGAGTCGGACAGCACGATGGTACGTGAACCACGGGGCCCTGGAGCGCTGAGTCGGATGGCGGCGCCGAATCAGAAGACAACACGCGGCGTTTCGGAGATGCCTAGGTTGAGCTGGCGCCGCGTGGATAAGTAGGAAATTAGGGTATTTTTGATTTATTTAATTCCCTAAACTTCAAAAATGCATAACTTTGTGTAGGAAAATCAAAAAAATAAAATAAAAATACCCTCTTGCTCAGTGAATGGAGGAGAATAATGTGGAAAAGAAATCATTTAATTTCATTGAGTATTTGATTTTTAATAATTTATTTACTCTCTGCACTATTTCAATTCTCCATGCATGTATACAATTCACCATGGCATGAGACCATAGGGCTTTTGAAGCCTCTGAATTTGGGAACATTCCCCGAATTTTCCAAAGTCGAGGCCACCCCTATGAAGAGTTATTGATTTTTCAATTCTAGGTCAATATTCTGAGTATTTTAATTCTAATAATTAGCATGTTGTGAAATAAATTCTAGGAAAATTTGGTGATGTTTCTTATGACCAGAGGACCCTAGGAAAAATGGTTTTTGATTTAACACACTTGTAATAACCCTAATTGGCTTAAACACCCAAAATTGAACTTTAATTAATTAGAGTTAAACATGCATCAAATTGACTTGAAATCAATTCTCCACTGACCTTTAGGATTAGAGAAACCCACCATAAAAGTTTGAAGTCAATTAGACTTGGTTAGCCCTATCAAATGGGTTGATTAAGCCATTTAGCCAAACTTAAACTTTGAAAATTCATAACTTTCAAAATCCTTTTCAAAAATTCACCAAATTGGTTTTGGAGCCTCTCTGATATCAGAGGAATTTAAGAAAATTAAAATTGCAATTTTCTAAAAAAGTTGATTTTTTTGCATTATTTTAATATTTTTAATAATTAAAAAATAATAAAAATCACAAAAATAATAAAATTCACCAAAATGTCACATTTTGAATTTTAATCACTTAGGAACAAACCCCATATTTTTATTAAGTCTCTATGATGAGATATTAAATTTTAAAGCCCTAAGGTAATTTTAAAATTAAAAAAATGTATTTTCTAGCATTTCCACTAAAATAATTCTAATAAATCAAAGAAAAATTAGAAAATTATAAAAATTGGTTCTCTGGTTTCCTTGATATCAGAGAGATTTTTAAAAAATATAAAATTCATTTTTCAACCTTTATTTTATTTTTAAATTAATTAATGCTCCAAAACACAAAAAAATTATGATAAAAATAATATAATTCAAAAAAAATCACCAAAATTTGTCCAAGTGGTCCTCTGGTCATTAGTAATGTCCCATAATTTTCTTAAGGATAGAAACTTTCCCTTGGTCATGTTATTAAATTTTCCTTGAAAGTTCTTATTTTCCACCAAAAATAATTATATAAATAAATTAAATACAGAAAAAATCACATTTTCTTCTCTAATCTCTTGATTGACATATGAGTGAAGTTACATAAAAATTTCAAATTCATTTAAGCTCAATTTAGTGAGTTATGAAATTAGTAAGTTTAAAGGGCAAAATAAGTAATTAAAATTTTAACCTATAATTAAAAATTTTAGGTTTAATTAAAAGGGTGGGTAAAATAATTGATATTAAGTTGATTTTGGATGTTTGAAACTTAGGTAATTAAAGGGTAGAAACCTACCAAATAATTTGAAAGTAATCAAAATAAACCTTAATTAAATAATTAATTAAATTTGGAAGAATAATGAAAAATTAGAATTATTAAAATAGGGATATTATTAGGAAGAAATTTATTCTTTAATCTAAGAATCCCTAAATTAATCACCTCAATAATATTCAATTCCTAATTAAAATGATAATCCAAATTCAAAATTTAAAATGCTTAATCATTAAATTAAATTAAAATTAAAACATTTAAATTAAATCCTATTAAAATTTCAATTAAATTAATATTTTAACAATTAAAATTAAATCATCCCTAAAGCATAAAAAATAAAATATTAAATTAAAATAAAAAAATAATAATAATAAAATTAAATTAAAATTTAAATTAAAATTAAAATTAAAAATAAAACCAAATTAAGATTTAAATTAAAATTAAAATTAAAATAAAATTGAATTAAATTAAATTAAATTAAAAAATTAAATTAAATTAAATTAAATTAAATCACATTAAATTAAATCAAAACATATTAAATTAAATTAAATAAAATAAAAATAATAAAATCAAGTTAAAATAAAATTAAAATTAAATTAAATAAATAAAATTAAATTAAAACTAAAACTAAACCAAATTAAATTAAAATTAAATTAAATTAAATTAAATTAAATTAAATTAAATTAAATATAACATCACTTAAGACATAAAGAATTCAAAAATAAATCTAAAACAACTTAAACACTATTCCAAACTTAAACCATTAATTGAAATTAAATTAAAATCACAAATCACTTGAACATCAGTTTGCCCTCAAGTGCTCTTATTGTCATAACTCCTAAATGGAGTGTTAAGTGAAGTATTACTTCACTCATAGGATATTCAAATGTTCTAGTTCACTAAGCAAGATAACAAAACTTGAACTCTGGATGATTGATTCATCGTATAATTAAATTCTCTTGGACTTAAAATAATCCTAGAAGTATTGAAAAGATGTTTAAGATTCGTCTTAAGCACTTCCTCAGTACGATAAGATGTTTATAAGAACAATTGAACTTAATTGTTCTTTGATGAAGAAAATCGTCCTCAAACCAAAACACAAGAACCTAGACGTCATAGGAGATGACTAGCTATAGGATTAGGAACTTGGTAGAAAACCATAACCCTTCCCTTAGCTTTTCCTAGGAACTTGCTTTAAATGCTTAAATATTCTAAATTGTGTTTAAGTGCGACTCGGGATGACGGGAAGACCCTCCAGGTACGCTTTTATTTTATTGTAATTTACCTTCTTGCAATTTACTTTATTGCAAATGCACTTACTTTTCTTGCATGATAAACAACTGTTGCATGAAAACCCACACCTTTAGGATAGCCCCTAAAACTGAAACCAAACTAAATTAAAAGTCATTGCAAGATAAAATTCACCTCCACAACATTCCAAAATATAAAACAACTCAAAATTTAATCACAAATAGAACACAAAACTACAATTACAACTAAATTAAAACGTCTTGTTGGATGATCGGGAATACCTCGGATGATGTAACCTACGTGTTGCTAACGGGATTTCCCACGGTCTAAATGAAAGTGTGGAACTCATTTAGTTGAGTTTAGCAAATTCATCTGGACTAAGTGAATCTGATAAAAATAACAATGCCGGAAGGATGGAACCGTGGGATCTTAACCTGTGTTGTTATAATCAATTTTAAGATTTGTTTTAATTAAAACATAAAAAACACTTGGATTTTAAGATTTCTAAAACCAAACTCTTCTCTTCTCTTTAGATTACAATCTTCTAAAACTAAACTTCTGCAACAACAAGGAGCTCGGAGCATGGTGGGCAGCACGGCCATCGTCGTCAGCAAAACCTGAGTCTACTTCAGCAAAACTTTCTTAGAATTAAATAACCAAACCATAGAACCTCGAGGTAGTCTGCCTAGTGCAACATAAATCCTCAACCTTTTGTTAGGCATTTGCATTGCAAATTAAGCCCTAACCTGGTCTTAGGACTCCGAGGTAGTCGTTCGATACGACATAAACCCTCACATCTTCGAGGCTATTTGTATGATCATGTCATACGAACATAAGTCCTAATTAATTAAAATTGGCAAGATCAAAACATTAAATAAATATTAGGACTTCCCTAAATTCAAGCCAAACAATAGGATAGTCGGGAAATTACTGAAGTTCGCTTCGAGTCTGTAATTTCTCCAACCTTTCTTCCTTTGAATTCCCAAAACAAAATGTTCCAAACTTGATCCATTCCCTATTGAAATTCTAAAATTCAATCCCTTGAAAACTTAAACTTTGAGATTCTTGAGAGCAGAACTACTGATTATTATCGAGAGTTTTCTTAAAGTGATTCCCGTCACTTAAGATGTAATTAACTATAGGGGCTTACCCTTATAGGGAATTTTAAGAACCCAGGTAATATAAACCCTGCTTAATTCATTTATATTGAGCAGGGGAATTTGTCGGCTTATAAAATTGGTTCGCAGACCAAATGGATGTCACAAATCTTCTAGTTTATTTAATCGAGCCCCATCACCAAACAGTGTGTCTATTCTTTGGAATAGATACACGGTTTGTGATGCGGCGCTCGTTTATATAAACTATCTGGGATGTGAGGTTGGTTTGATTTCATATCTTAAAATTATTTTCAAAATCAAATACTACTTCCTAAATCATATATATATATATATATATTTAAATTAAAACTAAAATCTAAAATTCGCCGACAACTTCTGGCGACTCCGCTGGGGAAAATTCCTCTCTCCATTTTAATCAGATAGTTCTGCTTTCAAAAATCGGTAGCGTATCCATGTCCCTAATGGATCAAACTACCCTTCTTTCCATTGGAATACTATGTTCATTTCTACCTTGAACAAGTACATCCAACATTCTCTCGGATTTAGGAGCCACTGTTTAGACACCCCTAAACAGAGAGGTTCTGAGATCCTTTTACCTCATTTCTGAGGTGGGGTGGGCCCCCAATAGGTATTAGTTTAGGAGCAGCCTTGCGGGTCGAGAAGTTTCTACAAGACTTTCTCTTCCTTTTCCAGTTCCTAATCAATTCCTTTTACCCTTCCTACAACTCTCCTTCTTTTAATAATTCTCTGTCTTAACGAACAAATCTTTTAGAAAAAACAATTATCTAAATAAATTTTCTTTTAATACCACAAATACACTAAGATAAACGGAAATGTGTTCGGACTCTTTCTTTTTCGTCATAAGTTTTACGACAAGAAGAAGCACGATTCGGGGACTAACACTTGGAATCGCCCCGCGAAATGGAAGCCCCAAAACCGATCTTCTCCTTCGTCAACGGACTGGACCTGGCTGTGTTCAAGGATAAACTGCCTAATAATGGAATCATTCGATTCGGACAAGGATTCGGGGACACCGACATCAAAATACCGGAAACTGAGAAGCCGTTAATTGAGTTTAACCTCAAGTCAACTCATGAATTCCCTCCTCTGCAAAAGATTCCAACTGAGAGGAGTACTGTTGTTCACAGAAGGACTGTTGTTGCTACCCCCACTGGTCTAGTTGTCTCTGCACCTACCCCGGCTTCTACCAGACTAAAGGGGAAGGAAATTCAGAACTGTGATGAAATTGTTGCCGTGGAGGGTACAGATCTTCCTGTAAAACCATCTATTTTTGAAATCGGGTCCAGCTCGAGAATTCCATCACTGACACGGACTCAGAGGAGGAACAGAAGTAGAAGGATTGCTAGAGAAGCCAGAGCTGCTGAAGTTGCTTTCCTGGAGGAAATCCCAGAATTGCTCGAGTATACACCGTTGCCTGAATACATACCACTTTTGGGAGGAAGTAGGTTCCATCCCCTTTCCGCCGCAGAGGATGAGGAAAATGTCCACAAGATTACTTTTGCATTGCCTCAGCCCGCATATTACAACGAAAGCCGTAAGAAAAGGGCTAGAATTATGCCATTTGCTCGACTGCAGACTGTGATAGAAAAGTTAGCAAAGAAAGAAAAATGCCCTATATCAGAAATTTTAAGAAGGATAGGGCGGGTGCCGGCCAAATCTCATCTTGGGCCGCGAGTAGAGCCTGCTATCGCTGCAGAAAAGCTGAATAAGAGAATGAAAGCTAGTCCACCTGTCGTTGTTTCAGGACTACAAATTAGGGAGGATACCACCTTCCGACGATTTGGCCGACGTAACATCCGGTCCTAGACCTTCCGTCGCTAGAAGGATGGTATGGCGTCCCACTACCGGACAATTAAGATTAAAACAACAACCTGAAAAGGAAAGTCTCGTCGGGAGACTTGAGTCCGAAGAAAGTGCTACCGCAATGAAGGGGACTCATCAGAAGGAAACCCGACAGCTATCGCATGACAACTGCAAGGATGTACAGAAAAGACCATTAGAAGATGCTATGGAAAACCTAAGAACTGATATTCAGCGATTAGCAAGAGAAAGAGAAGAAAAATTCGGAGAGGAAGTCGACTCATCAGAGTTCATGGATGATGAATATGCAGAAATTAACATGGTTAAAACACGAGCTTCGTCAGCTTTACAAGGTGCTCCTGCAGCCGCAGAAAGAGAGGAGCCGGAAGTGATGAGGATGCAGCTTCAAGAGAAAGATGATACGATCGCCCAAATGGCAAAAATGATGGAAGAGATGGTCGTAGCCCTAGCCACTCTCCGCAGTCGAGTTCAACCCCAAAGAGAAACACCCCCGAAGTTATTCACATTGTAGACGGAGGAAAGGAGATTACATCCGTCAATGGGGATGATCAATTAAAAGGATGCAACACAAAGCATGATCCCGGAAAAGGATATCAAGAGCATGGTGGAACAGCGAGTGCGAGAAGCCTTGGCACAATCAAAGAGCGGGACATCCATTCGGACGGGTAGACCTTACCCTGAAGAATTCAACGCTGTCCAATATCCGAAAGGCTTCGTACCACCTCTGTTAAAGACCTTTGATGGAACCAAAAACCCTCGGCAGCATGTTGCACATTTTCGTGCCAGTTGTTGCAATGCCGGCGGAAGTGGTGCTTTGCTCTTCCGACAATTTGTCAGCAGCCTGTCAGGGATCGCCTTTGATTGGTATGCGGAATTACCGAACGGTTTGGTGAAGACATTTTCAGAATTAGAGAACCTCTTCATCAAGCGATTTGCCGAAGCTCAACACCACATCACTATAGGTGATTTAGTGGTAGAGAAGCAGAAGCCGAACGAAACTTTGGTGGACTACATACTTCGATGGAGGAATCTAAGTATGAAGTGTGAGCCACGACTACAAGAACAAGCATGCGATCGGCATTTTACTGAAGAGCATTCATGGCCCGATAGCACTTCTCCTCAAGGGATTTACTATTAAGACTTTCGAGAAGTTGTTAAGCAAGGTCGGAAGCTTGCAAGAGGAGGCGAAGCAATTAAGTTTCACCGACAAAATAGACAAACAAAAGCCCGTGAAAACTTTTGAAAAGAAGTCTGGGATCATTGCAGCAGTCGATGAAGGCAAGCAGCCAATACAAATACAGCGTAAATGCCGCAGCAAATTCAACAGAATTACCAGCAACCTCGACCTAGCTATCAGTCATCCCAAAAGTATGAACAACCGCCTCGTCCACAACGTACGTTAAGGGAGCTTCTAAGCAGGGAGTATTCGTTCAAGAATGAGGCAGTGCCGAAAATGTTCCTGAATCTGATGAAGACTCCAGATTTCCAACTGCCAGAGCCTAAGAAACCAGAAGAGGTCGACAAGAAAGGTGATCCCAACTTTTGCCCTTACCACTGGATGCTTGGACACAAGATAGAAGATTGCATTACCTACAAAAGTTGGCTCAACGACAATCTTCGAAAAGGGAATATAACGATCCTGAAGGAATACATGAAGGAACCCCAGAAAGGAGATTCCGTCAATGTTATCTCAAAGATCTCATTGTTCCGATAGATCCCTATGCGACTGATGATGGATGGACTACCGCTTGGACAAAGTCTTTGAAGAAGATTTTGGATCGCATCCAAACCACTTTGGTGTGAGCCTCAATTCAGAGTTTGAAACCTGTCAAGTCGGCACTATCACTTGCGATAGAAGAACCACCTCAACAAGAGACGATTGAAGAAAAGAAGAAAATTGATGAAGAAGAGAAGACCGAGGCTCTTGAGGCTAGACTAGGGGCTGCCTATCCTAGGATAGTTGTTTCCAATTCAGGGGAGAAATCCCTCGAACCTCTGACTCTGTATGATTATCTGCTCACTCCGGTGGGATCTTATAATGATAAGGGTTATGGCGTTGGCTACGTTTTGACTATTTCTAACGATTACGTAACTAGCGACAACCAACCTAATTCGGATGTCGATTCCGATACAAGTGACAATTCTCAAATCATACACAATCTATCACAATGACAAAGAAGACATCCACCGAGGAGGCTATGAGAGTTCAACAAGTAATGAATCTATTTGCGAGTTTCGAGGAGCTCCAGTCACAATAGAGTTAGAGCCTTCAGACTCTGAAGCTAATCCAGAAGAACCTGTCATTCCGATTCAGGGAGAAACACCAGCAAACTCAATACCAGATTCAGAAGAAATTACAGAAGTCAACTTAAGAAGTGGAAGAGTTCTACCTCCGAGAATGGGTCCAAAGGACAAAGGAAAGCAGGTGGTTGTTCAGGAAGAACCAACCCGGCAGAAGAAATAACCATTCGGGAAGAAATCGAGACACATGGAAATAAAGTGGATTACAACGTGCTAGCCCATCTTAGGAAACTACCGGCCAAACCGAACATCTACGACGCTCTCATCTTATCAAAGGAGATGAGAGAAGCTCTAATCAAGGCCTTACTTGATCCAGAAATTTGCTTAGCTCAAATGACCGGAGATTCCTTAGATGAGGTTTGTTCGTTAAAGGAACAGCGAGGTGTTACCTTCATGGACAATGACCTACTACTTGGGACAGCAGACCACAACCGACCGTTGTACATTTTAGTTACAATTAGGAAGTTTACACTCTCCAGAGTATTGGTGGATCTAGGAGCGGTGGATCTAGGAGCATCGATCAATATAATGAATCTTCGAACGCTAGCATACTTGGAAATTGATGCTCGCGAGCTCTAAGCAGACAAAATGTTATTAAGAGGATTCAACCAGAAAGGAGAAAGAGCCCTCGGATCGATAACACTGCTAATGAAGACCGGTGACTTGGCAAAGACAACCTCAAAATTTCACATAATTGATTCAGAAACGTCATTCAATGCTCTACTGGGCCGACCATGGATACATGAAAATAGGATGGTACCATCATCCCTACATCAGTGCATCAAATACTACGATGGAGGGGAACAGTGCATCAAAGGTGACTTACAACCATTCTCCGTACATGAGATTGGAATCCATGAAGATGCAGCTTATTATGCACCCCCGAAGAAAACAATCTTCTCCAGAGATACTATAACGAATGAAGCAAAGGAAGTTCGGGACGACGAAGAACCTAAAGTTCTAGTCCAACAGTCACTCACCACTCCCTTACAGCGAGATGGTGAAGGTCTCTCCACAACTGGCATCCGAGGTCGAGGCCGGGGACGAGGTCGTGGCAGAGACGTTAAGACAGTTGGATAGAGGAAACCAGCCATCAATGTAGATTGGGAAGACAATTCTGAAGAAGAAAAAGAGATCAAGCAAGAAGCAGTGATAATAAGTCGGAAGAAGCCACAATTCAGGATCTCTCTCGAAGATGAAAAGAACGAGGAATATAAATCGATGTACGAGAAGATTAACCACTATGTACATACTATGACCCTGACCCCGATCCATTCTAATAAGATCGAGGGTATGGTGGTCAAAGAGGTACGTAGCGGCGGTGCAAAGCCCATTAAATTCTACCACGGTGCCCCTTCCTCCAAAACTGAAAATAATGTACAATTTGAAGATGCTACTTCATCAGAATTAATGGAATTACCTTTTGAGTGGTACTCTCCCTGTGTTCAAAATTTAATTCAGCGTGGTTTCTTACCTCGACAATGGACAAAAGGCCAATCACAACATTTTGAAAAATTATGGAATAACTCCGGTCGTCCACCCAATTCAAAGCATGGTCTCGGATTCGGCACAGTAGGATCAGTTGACGATACCGAATTTTGCTTGGTTGTCACTTGCGAGTCTAATGAAAACTGCATGGAAACTACAGAAGAATTTGAAGATTTACAAATTGGAAATGCTCCACCAGAGTTCGAAGAAGAGATCAAATCTACAATAGATGAGTTAATGGAAGTTAACTTAGGTACTAGCGAAGAGCCTAGACCTACCTTTGTTAGCTCCTTACTCAATAAAGAAGACTCCAAAGAAATAATCAAGTTATTAATGGAATTTAAAGACTTTTTTGCTTGGAGCTACGATGAGATGCCAGGATTAGCTCCAGAGGTCGCAGTCCATAAGCTAGGAGTGGATCCTACTTCGTTCCGATCGGACAAGGTCCTAGAAGAATGCGTCTAGAAATTGAACAACAAGTCATAGCTGAAGTTAAAAAGCTAATAGACGCTAAATTTGTCCGTGAAGAACAATACACGACTTGGTTAGCCAATGTGGTACCAGTCAGGAAGAAGAATGGTCAGATCAGAATTTGTGTGGATTTCAGAGATTTAAACAAGGCATGTCCAAAAGATGAATTCCCTCTACCGATCCCGAATTAATGATCGACATTGCTTCAACACATGAAATATTCTCATTCATGGATGGATCTTCGGGATACAACCGGATAAAAATGGCTCCGTAAGATGAAAAACTTACGGCATTCGTAACGCCGATCGGAGTATATTGTTACACGGTGATGCTATTCGGACTGAAGAACGCAGGAGCAACATACCAGAGAGCGGTGACAAGAATTTTTGATGATCTCATCCACAATCAAGTCGAATGCTACGTGGATGATGTGGTCACCAAAAGCAAAGTAAAGGAAAACCACCTGTATGATTTGAGAATTTTTTTCGAACGATTAAGACAATTTAACCTTAAGATGAATCCCTTAAAATGCGCCTTCGGCGTCACCTCCTGGAAATTCTTAGGATTCGTTGTCCGACATCATGGAATTGAAATCGACCTGGAAAAGATTAAAACTATCTTAGAAATTCCACCTCCCAGAACCTTAAAACAACTACGATCTTTTCAAGGGAAGCTAGCATATCTTCGACGCTTTATCTCGAACTTGTCAGGTAGGTGTCAGCCTTTCTCGGCATTAGTTAAAAAGAACGCCAAATTTATTTGGGAAGATAAATGCTAGAAGGCCTTTGAGGACATTAAACAATATTTAATGACACCTCCTGTCTTAGCAGCCCCAGTCTCAGGTAGACCGTTGATACTTTATACCGCGGCTTTAGACGACTCACTCGGAGCCCTGTTAGTCCAGGTCAATGATGAGGGTAAAGAAAATTCTTTTTACTACCTAAGTCGTCATTTACTTCCGACGGAAATAAAGTATCCCACAATTGAAAAGCACTGTTGGCCCTGATCTTCGCCGCTCAAAAGCTCAGGCACTACATGCTTTCTCATAAGGTCAACCTGATCTCGAAATTTAATCCATTGCAATACTTGATGACCCGTCCAACGCTTTCTGGCAGACTTTCCAGGTGGTCAATGATATTATTGCAATTCGATATAACTTTCGTGCCTCTTCGTGCCGTAAAGGGACAAGTCCTAGCAGACTTCCTCGCAGCACACCCTCTGCCGGCAGAATCTCCTCTCAATGACGATTTGCGAGACGAACAAATAATGAGCTTAGAAGACCCTGATGATCGACGTTGGGAATTATATTTCGACGGAGAATCTTCAGCACACAAAGACGAAGAATCGCAAGTGATAGTGCCCGGTAAGGCAGGAATCAGACTAATCTTTATAACACCGAAGCGGGGGATGTTAAGATACTCCTACCACTTAACAGAGCCATGTACAAACAATGAGGCAAAATACGAAGCTCTTGTAACAGGACTGGAATTAACTATTCAAATGGGGATAACAAACATCAACATCTACGGGTATTCGCGAGTTAATCATTCAACGGATCGCCGGACGAGTACTGAATTTTAAAGCCAAGACTCGAGCAATACTTCCGGTATGCCATACGAGTTGTTGGAACAGATTTTGAATGTGATAATCTACAAAATTCCCAGAAAGAAAATGCTTTAGCGAGATGCGTTAGCTCGCCTCGCAAAAGAATTTGCCCGTTCGCAAGATGAATCGATGGAAGTGTCGGTTCACGGACGTCGGGTCCTATCGCAGCTCGACATAGACGCAATACACAAATCGAGAAAAAGAAAAAGAATCGGTTAGCAGCGGTGACGGAAAACACGGAAGATTGGCGACGACCATTAATGAACTACCTGCAAACGAGAAAACTACCGGACGATAGGTCGTTAGCTCATCGGATCAAAAAGAACTCCGTCCTACGCATTAATAAACAACACGTTATACGGAAGGTCTTTTGATCAAATGTGGCTAAGGTGCCTAAGCGGGTACGAGGCCCATGAAATTGTTAAAGAGGTGCACTCGGGACTGCGTGGCGCTCACCGATCGGGTCCGAAGATGAAAATGAAAATTAAAAGACTAGGGTACTACTCGGCCCTCGATGATGACCGACCGCATGAAAATCGCCAAGAGCGCGTCACCAATGCCAAGTGCACGGAGTGGTTCTACACCAACCTCCAAATGTGCTACATCCGACAATTGTGTCGTGGCCATTTGAATGTTGGGGCACAGATATAGTGGGTCCAATAGAACCACCATCTTCAAAAGGACATCGCTTCATTCTTGCGGCTACAGATTACTTTTCCAAGTGGGCAGAGGTAGTTCCACTCAGATAAGTGAAAGCACACCAAGTACTACAGTTTTTCAAGAACCAAGTTGTCTATCGTTTCGGAGTGCCGCGCAGGATCATCTCAGATAATGGGTCAGCATTCAGAAGCACGCAAATCAACAATTTTGTCAGGAGACACGGAATCGGCCGGCGGTATTCAACAATTTACTATCCAAGAGCAAACGGCACTGGTCGAGGCTTTTAATAAAACTCTCGTTCAAATTTTAAAAAAAACTTTGGACGATAATAAGATAAATTGGCACGAGAAGTTATTAGAAGCCTTATGGGCCTACCGGACAACCTTCAGAACTCCTACCCAAGCTACACCTTACGCTCTAGTGTATGGGTCCGAGGAAGTGTTACCCTTAGAGGTCCAGCTTCCATCACTCGAATTGCGATTGCAAACAAAATCACGACGAGAAGAGAATGCCAAATTACGACTAGAGGAATTGGAAAGCCTGGAAGGGAAAAGACTTGCAGCGCTAGACAGAATTTAGAACTATACCAAGCTAAGATGGTTCAAGCCCATGACAGATTGGTCAGCCCAAGAACCTTCAAAGTTGGTGACTTAGTTCTCGTTCTCAAGAGACCTATCCTTGCACACCGCAAGATAGGAGGAAAGTTTGAACCCACTTGGGAAGGACCATTTGTGGTTGAAGTAGTACACTCAGGAGGCTCTTACCAGCTAGTGAATTGCCAAGGAGAAAGAAATATGCTTTCGATCAACGGACGATACTTGAAGAAGTATTACGCTACCTGATGTTTCAAAGGAATGAATTCTTCATCCCTAATGTGCTAAAATAAATAAAATCATGATAATAAAGTTTTCCTTGTTCTCTCTTCCAAATCAAAATCTTTTCCTTGATCTTTTCCCACATCATTCCTGTCGAATTTAAAAATACGAAAGGAATAATAAAAAAAAGAAAGAAAATTTTGTCTCTAATAAACTTTTTCTTAATGTTCTTGTTCTTAGTACAGCCCATGATCCTTTTACTTGTCTTTTCGCAGGGAAATGTCGAACGGGCGGTTGGTCCTAAACTTTAGAAATGGTGTAAGCCTTGCACTCGACGAAAAGAGGGTGAAAGATGGAGCGATAATAGAGATTGACTCAGAATTCGCACCAGCAGGCCTGCAATATGAGGAAAGTGACTGGGTCCCGGTTGACCGAGAGGAGCCGCCCGGTCGGACGATAATGAAAGTGGGTGGCCCAAGCCACCAACCCAACGAGCAAGTAAAGGAAAACAAACAACGAGGAGGACATGAGAATCAAGTACGTGGTCGCTACGACGAGAGGGCGAGGCTTGTCGGCGCCGCGCCCACGGAGATTCGGGAAGTACGAAGAGCTACTCTCACAGACAACTCGGCGAAGAAATAAAAATCGCCGTATCCGCAAGATGCTAACTAAACTAGCGGCGGGCCGGCGTGACGAAGCGGTCGCTACTACCGGTGCATATACTTCGAGGATACCGGTTCGCCAGGAACTCGAAGAAAGGAGGCCGACTCCGAGGATAACGAAGAGACCAGGGAAATCTCAAGAAGATTAGAAGAAGGAAGGCTACCACGCCACCGGATAAAGCCACCGGTAATGCATAACCTTGTTGCAGAAGCAACCCCGGAGGATGTCCCGACGGAGACCATCCCTGAGGAGCAGAGGTATGCAGGAGAACGCAAAGGGATTGAGCCATATATCCCACAGTACGTCACCAGGCCTCGCCATTTGTAGATTATTCCAGAATATGAGGTAGAAAGAATGCAGAATGCCGAGAAGCAAACTTTTGAATACTTCTAGAGAATTAGAGGCAGGAGGATCAATATACTAGAAGGCCTCGAGCTACATACAAACGTGTTCTCGGAATACGAACAACAACAAATCGTGGATCGCATCCAGGATTTGAAAAGAATGGGTCGAGCGAGGTGCCTAAGAGAAAACACTTACTCGGAACCCCGGAGATGGATGCCGGGGAAAGGAAGAATTACCATACAATGTGGATCGTTGCTACAACTTCGCGAGAAGACAGGAAGGGAAACCCACCGGGGATACTCCGTCATGGCAAGGTAGATCCAATGCCATTAGTCATCAAAAGGATGGTAAAGAGAATGATAACATGGAGAGTACTGCCAGCAGATTGCATACCCAACAGTTGCATCATTAATATTTACAAGCAGGGTGACTGCATACCCCCGCACATCGATCACCACGACTTTGTCAGACCTTTCTGCACAGTTTCTTTTCTGAACGAATGTAATATCATGTTCAGATCTGACCTCCGTATAGCAAGCCCAGGCGAGTTCCGAGGGCCAGTAAAGATACCATTACCGGTAGGTTCCGTCATGATACTAAAGGGGAATGGAGCAGATGTCGCTAAACATTGCATACCAGGAGTACCAATGAAGCGGATCTCGGTTACTTTCGGAAGGATGGATGACGGAAAGCACCTTACCGCTTCCGACCGGACCCGAGCTAGAGAGCCTCCGGCCTTATGAGTCGTGAGTTACATGGAAAATATCACACCTCCAACGTACATCCATACGGCATCCTTGTCGAGGATGGCTTGGAAGGTGATGTTATTGACCATGTACCTCACTATTCGGACATGGATTTCGACAGATGCCTTTTTGGATGGATCGACAAAGATCATACATAGTCCGTTTTGAGTCTACATGGATTGTTTGAGATGTATTCCAGATCGAGTTGTATGATGTATCTTCGACATGATTGGAATGAAAGTGACCATGTCACATTTTGGCCTTCACCTCCTTTGTGCAAATTGACTGGGAAACACCATTAAAGTTAAATGAACTTCGAACAAAGAACAGAAAAGAAACAAAAAGAATAAAAGAAAACTTTCCTTAAAAAAATCTAAAAATAATGATGAACGCCAAATTCACATGAACATTAAATGAACGATAAGGCAAATTTGAATTGTTAAAGGACAAACAAAATGAACACAAATTTTAAATCAAATTTTAAATTAAATTCAAATTCGACCTTCAAGATCTCAAATCAAATGTCAATCAAATTCAAACTCAATCTTCCAAATCTGAAATCCAATCCGTTCTACTCTCTCCCTTGTCTGGGATGGAAGCGGTTTATTCCATTGACACGGAGCCATGAGGTTTTAGATTCGAATCTGATGGCGAGGAATTGTATCCAGTCCAAACCAGCAACTTTCGATCAACTCTTTTGAATGGGATATGTAACATCCACATATTCCCTCCTAATCAGTTTCTTTCCACAAAAATCTTTTACAACTTTTATGAAATTCTTGAAACACCAAAATTTCACACTTTTCAAATCAACATTACAAATCTTTGCAAAATCAATTACCATAAAAAAATCAAACTCTTGGGGTTGAGGATTTTACATCCAAGACTGCATTGCTTTAGAATTCTTTCCCTATCACAATGAAATACATCAGAATCAAACTTTTGGGGTTGAGGATTTTACATCCGATACTGCATTGCTTTAGGTTCTTTCCCTATCGCAATGAAATACCTCAAAATCAAACTCTTGGGGTTGAGGATTTTACATCCGAGACTGCATTGCTTTAGGATTTTTTCCCTATCGCAATGAAATACATCAAAATCAAACTCTTGGGGTTGAGGATTTTACATCCGAGACGCATTGCTTAGGATTCTTTCCATATCGCAATGAAATACATCAAAATCAAACTTTTGGGGTTGAGGATTTTACATCCGAGACTGCATTGCCTTAGGATTCTTTCCCTATCGCAATGAAATACATCAAAATCAAATTCTTGGGGTTGAGGATTTTACATCCGATATTGCATTGCTTTAGGTTCTTTCCCTATCGCAATGAAATACATCAAAATCAAATTCTTGGGGTTGAGGATTTTACATCGGAGACTGCATTGCTTTAGGATTCTTTCCCTATCGCAATGAAATACATCAAAATCAAACTCTTGGGGTTGAGGATTTTACATCCGATACTGCATTGCTTTAGGATTCTTTCCCTATCGCAATTAAATACATCAAAATCAAATTCTTGGGGTTGACGATTTTACATCCGAGACTGCATTGTTTTAGGATTCTTTCCATATCGCAATGAAATACATCAAAATCAAACTTTTGGGGATGAGGATTTTACATCCGAGACTGCATTGCCTTAGGATTTTTTCCCTATCGCAATGAAATACATCAAAATCAAATTCTTGGGGTTGAGGATTTTATATCCGAGACTGCATTGCTTTAGGATTCTTTCCCTATCGCAATGAAATACATCAAAATCAAACTCTTGGGTTGAGGATTTTACATCCGAGACTGCATTGCTTTAGGATTCTTTCCCTATCGCAATGAAATACATCAAAATCAAATTCTTGGGGTTGAGGATTTTACATCCGAGATCGCATTACTTTAGGATTCTTTCCCTATCACAATGAAATACATCAAAATCAAATTCTTGGGGTTGAGGATTTTACATTCGAGACTGCATTGCTTTAGGTTCTTTCCCTATCGCAATGAAATACATCAAAATCAAACTTTTGGGGTTGAGGATTTTACATCCGAGACTGCATTTCTTTAGGTTCTTTCCCTATCGCAATGAAATACATCAGAATCAAACTTTTGGGGTTGAGAATTTTACATCTGATACTGCATTGTTTTAGGTTCTTTCCATATCGCAAAGAAATACATCAAAATCAAACTTTTGGGGTTGAGGATTTTACATCCGAGACTGCATTGCTTTAGGATTCTTTCCCTATCGCAATGAAACACATCAAAATCAAACTCTTGAGGTTAAGGATTTTACATCCAATACTGCATTGCTCTGAGATCTCTCCTCATTGTAATGGTTCAATCCAATTTTCTTTTGAGGTTGAAGATGTTACATCTAAAACCACAAAATTCTAATTTTCATTTCAAGTTTAAATCCCTTCAAATTAATTTTAATAAACTTCAATCTAAATTGAAACTCAAACAAAAATCTGAGCACACACATCAAAACTTAAACTGAAACAAAATGAAATCTAAATCAAATTCCCCAGATCATGTGATTTGGGACTCGCCTCCTTTCCCATTCCCCAGCGAGAGTTCAGGAATCTCCAGTCTCAGATATATACTTGACACTCCCTAGCGGAAATTCTTTAATTTCGTCCTAAGTTTGTCACTTGGACATCTTTGTTGGTTTCGTTGATCTTATCGGTCAACGCCAATACGCGCGGTGTGCTTGGTTAGCACACCACACCTATTGGGGGTCCATTTGTTTACCACAATTTTGATGAGGTCTTCTCTTTCCTCTTTAGTACTTAGGATCTAGCCTTAGGCTTTTCTTTTGACCATCCTAGAGGACTAGAATTGGGACCCACCACTTAGAAATTCAAAACACTTCTAAACTCCCTGCAAACTCCATAAACTTGATTGTAGACCCCTAATCACCTAGAGGGTTGAAATCAAATGTGGAAGTTTAAAGGATGAGTTCCTACTGAGACTCTTTGGCCTTAGGACCGCCTACAGGTGGCACTGGTGCAGTGAGGGCTGACTTACACTACACTTACACACTACACTTCCACACACCTCCTAAAACCACACCCATACCCAACTTGACCTCCCGACTCATGAAGGTGATTCACATGGATGGTCCTTAACCCCTAAGCCCTTGGTTAAGAGGGTTAGGAACAACATAGTGAATGCCTCAAATGAGTCCCTTCACGGCTCATGTGGGCTTGATATGGCTTCATGGCTCAACCAAAATGATTTCATTTCACTTACATTTACCCAATCTTCAATTTTCTAAATTTTCAATTTTTGACCCCCGGGACCCTACACTCGCATAGTCTACCCAAAACCCTTGAAATTACCCAATTTTTTCAAAAAAATCTCCAAATATCCAAAATTCCTCAAGAACAATCCTAAAAATTTTCACATTACTCAAATTGATCATTCATAGCCAAAAATACCAAAAATTCCAAAAATACCCCCCAATACCCTCCAAATACCCAAAATGCCCCTCTTAGCCAAAAAATCCAAAAATTCAAAAAATTCCCAAAAAATTCCAAAGAAATCCCAAATATTCCCAATTTCATTTTGTTCAACTACACCATGGGCCAATTTTGTCAATTTACCACACGTTTGTCAAAATCCCCAATTTGACCCATTTTAACCCAAAATGAACCCAATGTCAAACCAGACCTACCCAATTGACCCAAATTCTGGTCCAATTCAATTCTAAACTTTAACTCAACATCCCCAACACCAATCTAGACCAAATCCAAGTCCAATTTGATTGGTATTTGAATCCAATTTCACTTTTGACCTTAAAGCCCAATTTGGACCCATGACCCAAACTTAGCCCAAACTAACCCAATTCAACTCCAATTAACCCCAAAACTTTTCTAAACCCTCCTTAACATCCCCACAAACAAAACACTAACATGATTTACCCAAAATTTAGACCCAAACGCCACTCAAATCCAACCCAAAACCAAAAAGCCCAATTTTGACCTAAACCCAAACCTAACCCAAATAAGCCCAAACCCCAAAATCAAAACCCAACCAAAGTCAAAACCTCTTTGAAACACTCCCATAAACATTTCCCAACATTAATTTTACATCAATTTCAACCCTAGCCCAACATTGGCCCAAGTTAACCCAATTTGACCTACATTGGCCCATTTACCAAAGAGGCCGAAATCCAACCCAATTCAAACCCAAATCATTCCAAACTCATTTCAAATCATTCATGACATACCCCTAAACCAAACCCAACAATTATTTGGCCCAAGCCTTTACCAAACTTTCATCCTAAAATCCATTTTAAAATCCAAAAGCCCACTTCCCTAAACCATTTTAAAAGCCCATCTTCACTAAATTTCAAAGGCCCAAACTTCATGCTAAAGCCCATATGACACTAATTTCATCACCCCATCAATTGATATCATCCCTTAAGTCCTAAATCAATCATTAAATAATCCTAAATTAGGCCTCATTCCAAAACCACCCATAAGTCCCAAAAATTCAAAACCTTCTTTCATGTAAATGACCAAGCTTTGTCCCAAGCCATAGGTGAGCCAAAGACAAGCCATGTACAAGCCATATGAAGCCATGGGATGTTTGACATGTGATCATGCCCAAAGTAGCAAGAGGAGGGCCCCCTTTCTTAAACCTTCATTAGGCTTTTTAACCCCTTCCATGTTACACACTAAACCATGATTAGCCACATCATTTTAGATGGGGACATCACCACCCCTTTCTAGCTGATGCAAATGATCCTCTCTCAGCCCAAATCAGCCATGAGGAGGTGAACCTAACCCAAAATCATGGCTTGGACCAAATCAAGCCAAAATGGCCTATCCCCCATACCATTTTAATCTAAGCCCTTTACACATGTCCATGGCCAATTGACTGCACAAACCTCCAGCCCTGACCCACTTGGACCTGAGGGTGACCCATGCCTGCCGGCCAGCCGCCTGGATCGCCGAAAAACACCACACCTGAGAGCTCACATGTGAGCCAACATTGAAATTTCTCCTTGCTGAGTTGACCCATTCCCAGTGGCCATTGCAATTGTTCTTCTCTTGCCAAGAGCAGCTGATCCCAGTCCCTAACTCCCCATGGGAGGCCCTCCAGCCTCTCTTATTTAAACACCACCTCTCTCGGCCATGGAGGAGGTGCTGAACCAACCTTAAGGAAACTCTGCCAAAATCATTCCAGACTACTCCCCACACATAGAGAACTTGATCCCCACTGAAATCCCCCTGCCATTTCCTCTGCGTGAGCTCGATTTCGGAGTTGAAATCCAAGCCCAAAACCAGGACACTTCTCCACGGTGAGCCAATCTCCAAATTGATTGGTCCTACACCTTCACCGATCCAAGAGAAGAAGTTTACCGGCAAAAGCCCCTTCTCCGGGCCACCCATCCGTTCCGAGACTCCAAGCTTTGTAATTGGTTGTGGTCGAAATCATACTGGACAATTCACCGGAGCCAAGGGACTTCATGCGGAGCTTGATTGGACCCAATCGAAGGTGACACAACTCTCAGATCGAAGCTTCACTTCTCTAAGCAAAGGTATGGACTCACTCTTCTTCCCGAGCTTACAAAGATTCTCTATTTAATTTGAGTCAATTTCAACACATGTTTACCGTATGGATGTGTTCGTCTCCTCAAGACGAATCCATAGAGCATAAGAACATGAAAATCCGTTGAGAATCGAGTGAGAAATTAGGGTTAGAAGGTTGACGGTCACGGGTGCACACTAGTCGTAGACGATGACTGGGAGCCGTCGGATCGAGCGTGTATCGAGCGGACGGTCTGGATTGATCCGGACAGCACGATGGTACGTTAACCACGGGGACCTAGAGCGCTGAGTCGGATGGCGGCGCTGAATCAGAAGACGACACGTGGCGTTTCGGAGATGCCTAGGTTGAGCTGGCGCCGCGTGGATAAGTAGGAAATTAGGGTATTTTTGATTTATTTAATTCCCTAAACTTCAAAAATGCATAACTTTGTGTAGGAAAATCAGAAAAATAAAATAAAAATACCCTCTTGCTCAGTGAACAGAGGAGAATAATGTGGAAAAAAATCATTTAATTTCATTTAGTATTTGATTTTTAATAATTTATTCCATGCATGTATACAATTCACCATGGCATGAGACCATAGGGCTTTTGAAGCCTCTGAATTTGGGAACATTCCCTGAATTTTCCAAAGTCAGAGGCCACCCCTATGAAGAGTTATTGATTTTTTAATTCTAGGTCAATATTCTGAGTATTTTAATTCTAATAATTAGCTTGTTGTGAAATAAATTCTAGCAAAATTTGGTGATGTTTCTTATGACCAGAGGACCCTAGGAAAAATGGTTTTTGAGTTAACTCACTTGTAATAACCCTAATTGGCTTAAACACCTAAAATGGAACCTTAATTAATTAGACCTAATCATGCATCAAATTGACTTGAAATCAATTCTCCACTGACCTTTAGGATCAGAGGAACTCACCATAAAAGTTTGAAGTCAATTGGACTTGGTTAGCCCTATCAAATGGGTTGATTAAGCCATTTAGCCAAACATAAACTTTGAAAATTCATAACTTTCAAAATCCTTTTCAAAAATTCACCAAATTGGTTTTAGAGCCTCTCTGATATTAGGGGAATTTAAGAAAATTAAAATTGCAATTTTCTAAAAAAGTTGTTTTTTTTGCATTATTTTAATATTTTTAATAATTAAAAAATAATAAAAATCACAAAAATAATAAAATTCACCAAAATGTCACATTTTGAATTTTAATCACTTAGGAACAAACCCCATATTTTTCTTAAGTCTCTATGATGAGATATTAAATTTTAAAGCCCTAAGGTAATTTTAAAATTAAAAAAAATGTATTTTCTAGCATTTCCACTAAAATAATTCTAATAAATCAAAGAAAAATCAAAAAATTATAAAAATTGGTTCTCTGGTTTCCTTGATATCAGAGAGATTTTTGAAAAATATAAAATTCATTTTTCAACCTTTATTTTATTTTTAAATTAATTAATGCTCCAAAACTCAAAATAATTATTATAAAAATAATATAATTCAAAAAAAATAACCAAAATTTGTCCAAGTGGTCCTCTGGTCATTAGGAAAGTCCCATAATTTTCTTAAGGATAGAAACTTTCCCTTGGTCATGTTATTAAATTTTCCTTGAAAGTTCTTATTTTCCACCAAAAATAATTATATAAATAAATTAAATACAGAAAAAATCACATTTTCTTCTCTAATGTCTTGATTGACATATGAGTGAAGTTACATAAAAATTTTAAATTCATTTAAACTCAAATTAGGGAGTTATGAAATTAGTAAGTTTAAAGGGCAAAATAGTAATTAAAATTTTAACCTATAATTAAAAATTTTAGGTTTAATTAAAAGGGTGGGTAAAATATTTGATATTAAGTTGATTTTGGATGTTTGAAACTTAGGTAATTAAAGGGTAGAAACCTACCAAATAATTTGAAAGTAATCAAAATAAACCTTAATTAAATAATTAATTAAATTTGGAAGAATAATGAAAAATTAGAATTATTAAAATAGGGATATTATTAGGAAGAAATTTATTCTTTAATCTAAGAATCCCTAAATTAATCACCTCAATAAAATTCAATTCCTAATTAAAATGATAATCCAAATTCAAAATTTAAAATGCTTAATCATTAAATTAAATTAAAATTAAATCCTATTAAAATTTCAATTAAATTAATATTTTAACAATTAAAATTAAATCATCCCTAAAGCATAAAAAATAAAATATTAAATTAAAATAAAAAAATAATAATAATAAAATTAAATTAAAATTTAAATTAAAAATAAAATTAAAAATAAAACTAAATTAAGATTTAAATTAAAATTAAAATTAAAATAAAATTGAATTAAATTAAATTAAATTAAAAAATTAAATTAAATTAAATTAAATCACATTAAATTAAATCAAAACATATTAAATTAAATTAAATTAAATTAAAATAATAAAATCAAGTTAAAATAAAATTAAAATTAAATTAAAACTAAAACTAAACCAAATTAAATTAAAATTAAATTAAATTAAATTAAATTAAATTAAATATAACATCACTTAAGACATAAACAATTCAAAAATAAATCTAAAACAACTTGAACACTATTCCAAACTTAAACCATTAATTGAAATTAAATTAAAATCACAAATCACTTGATCATCGGTTTGCCCTCAAGAGCTCTTATTGTCATAACTCCTAAATGGAGTGTTAAGTGAAGTATTACTTCACTCATAGGATATTCAAATGTTCTAGTTCACTGTGCAAGATAACAAAACTTGAACTCCTGGATGATTGATTCATCGTATAATTAAAATCTCTTGGACTTAAAATAATCCTAGAAGTATTGAAAAGATGTTTAAGATTCATCTTAAGCACTTCCTCAGTACGATAGGATGTTTATAAGAACAATTGAACTTAATTGTTCTTTGATGAAGAAAATCGTCCTCAAACCATAACACAAGAACCTAGACGTCATAGGAGATGACTAGCTATAGGATTAGGAACTTGGTAGAAAACCATAACCCTTCCCTTAGCTTTTCCTAGGAACTTGCTTTAAATGCTTAAATATTCTAAATTGTGTTTAAGTGCAGCTTGGGATGACGGGAAGACCCTCCAGGTACGCTTTTATTTTATTGTAATTTACCTTCTTGCAATTTACTTTATTGCAAATGCACTTACTTTTCTTGCATGATAAACAACTGTTGCATGAAAACCCACACCTTTAGGATAGCCCCTAAAACTGAAACCAAACTAAATTAAAAGTCATTGCAAGATAAAATTCACCGCCACAACATTTCAAAATATAAAACAACTCAAAATTTAATCACAAACAGAACACAAAACTACAATTACAACTAAATTAAAACGTCTTGTTGGATGATCGGGAATACCTCGGATGATGTAACCTACATGTTGCTAACGGGATTCCCCACGGTCTAAATGAAAGTGTGGAACTCATTTTGTTGAGTTTAGCAAATTCATCTGGACTAAGTGAATCCGATAAAAATAACGATGCCGGAAGGATGGAACCATGGGATCTTAACCAGGTGTTGTTATAATCAATTTTAAGATTTGTTTTAATTAAAACATAAAAAACACTTGGATTTTAAGATTTCTAAAACCAAACTCTTCTCTTCTCTTTTGATTACAATCTTCTAAAACTAAACTTCTCCAACAACAAGGAGCTCGGAGCATGGTGGGCAGCACAGCCATCGTCCTCAGCAAAACTTTCTTAGAATTAAACAACCAAACCATAGAACCTCGAGGTAGTCTGCCTAGTGCAACATAAATCTTCAACCTTTTGTTAGGCATTTGCATTGCAAATTTAGCCCTAACCGGTCTTAGGACTCCGAGGTAGTCGTTCGATACGACATAAACCCTCACATCTTTGAGGCTATTTGTATGATCATGTCATACGAACATAAGTCCTAATTAATTAAAATTAGCAAGATCAAAACATTAAATAAACATTAGGACTTTCCTAAATTCAAGCCAAACAATAGGATAGTCGAGAAATTACTGAAGTTCGCTTCGAGTCTGTAATATCTCCTAACTTTCTTCCTTTGAATTCCCAAAACAAAATGTTCCAAACTTGATCCATTCCCTATTGAAATTCTAAAATTCAATCCCTTGAAAACTTAAACTTTGAGATTCTTGAGAGCGGAACTACGATTATTATCGAGAGTTTTCTTAAAGTGATTCCCGTCACTTAAGATGTAATTAACTATAGGGGCTTGCCCTTATAAGGAATTTTAAGAACCCGAGTAATATAAACCCTGCTTAATTCATTTATATTGAGCAGGGGAATTTGTCGGCTTATAAAATTGGTTCGCAGACCAAACGGATGTCACAAATCCTCTAGTTTATTTAATCGAGCCCCATCACCAAACAGTATGTCTATTCTTTGGGATAGATACACGGTTTGTGATGCGGCGCTCGTTTATATAAACTATCTGGAATGTGAGGTCGGTTTGATTTCATATCTTAAAATTATTTTCAAAATCAAATACTACTTCCTAAATCATATATATATATATATATATATATAAATTAAAACTAAAATCTAAAATTTGCCGATAATCATCTCTTCAATAACTTCTCCTGGCTTACTGAACACACACTCAGGAATCATTTTACGTGACTTTGGTGCATCGACATATCGTTCCTCAGCCCTTGCACTAACAAACTTTTCAAAATCAAATCTTGTATTTTCTCTCGTGCGCTTTGACTTTGTAGCCATATCTAAAAATTTATGAAAAATTCGCCATAAATTTCAAAATCAAACTAAACTTGCTAAATCCAAGAAATTTCTCATCCTTTTCCTCAAATTTTCACCATGAATAATGATTTTAGGATTTTCCAAAATGTACTCAAAATACATGGTGAAATAAAAAATTTTTACTTAGAAGTAGTGCTCTTACCTTAAGGAATCCAAATCTAACAATTTTTGTTGAGATCGGCTTTCAAATGATCCAATATATTGATGCTCTAGGCTCTTTTTTATCGAAAATCAGAGGTTGAAGACGATAGGGGTAGTTAAAAATGGCGATCTTTGGGTTTTTAACTGCTGAAAATCAATTTTCGTGAACTGGCGCCTAAGCGCGAGGCCTTCGTCGCTTAGCCGCAAAATTTGGCGCTTCAACACCGGCACTCGAGTGCTTGGCCCCTGATCCATAAAAAAGTTTACCATTTTTATGCCTTGATTTTAATTAAATTTTTAAGGATATTATGCTTTAATGAAAGTTATTTTTGTGTTTTTGGATATAGGTGATGGAAAAATGTTCAAGAAGAAAAATAAGTGAAAAAGGAGCAAAAAGGAGCAAAAAGGAGCAAAAATGGAGTCAAAATGCAAAATTGTCAAAATTATTGGTCTGGCGCCTAGGCGCCTGAATCCGGCGCCTATGCGTCAGGTCCATACAGGATCTGTCAAGATTTTTGACGACTTTTGAATGGTTATTTTGACGGTGTTAGCGGTTATTGGACCTTCTAGAAGACTGGCAGTTGTTCCTGGTTTATAGGACATGTGATACAATGTATTTGAACGCTTGGAAACGATTTTAATCGCGAAGAGCTGCGATCCAAAGTGAAGAGGTACGAAGAACTGGACGCAGAGTCCTGCGCCTAGGCGCCAGATTCCGGTGCCTAGGTGCCACACACACCTTCTGAAAGATTCATTAAATGTGGAAACATTTTGAAGAGGTGCCTCAAGGTAACCCTTGAAGCCTATAAATAGGAGGGTACTCCTTCAGAGAAAAATGCCCCATTAGAGAGAGCGAGTCTAGAGTTCCTTTAGAGAGAGAAATTAGATAAATATTTTAGGGCCACTTTTATTAATTAGTGAGTTTATTTAGAGTTTGTATTGAGAGTTTAAAGAGTTGGTGCTTTTGAATTTTATTTGCTTTGGAGTCAGAAGAATTCAGATGTTTAGTAGGAGAAACACTTGAGATAAGTATTTGTAATTTTATTCAAAGTTTTATTATCAAGTTTTGTTGTTTAAATTCAATGTGTTCTGAGTAGTTAGTTTACTTTCTCCTTTCAATTATTAAAAGATAAATAAGATAATATAAATAGGAGGGTACTCCTTCAGAGAAAAATGCCCCATTAGAGAGAGCGAGTCTAGAGTTCCTTTAGAGAGAGAAATTAGATAAATATTTTAGGGCCACTTTTATTAATTAGTGAGTTTATTTAGAGTTTGTATTGAGAGTTTAAAGAGTTGGTGCTTTTGAATTTTATTTGCTTTGGAGTCAGAAGAATTCAGATGTTTAGTAGGAGAAACACTTGAGATAAGTATTTGTAATTTTAGTCAAAGTTTTATTATAAAGTTTTGTTGTTTAAATTCAATGTGTTCTGAGTAGTTAGTTTACTTTCTCCTTTCAATTATTAAAAGATAAATAAGATAATATAAAATTTGATGGAGAATTAAAATCTATTTATATTTTAAAACAATGTGATGATATTAATACTGGATCTTCATTTACTTTACAAATTGATCACTTGTATTGTTAAAATCGTTGAAGAGTTTTGATACCTAGAAGGAGATGAATTCTTAACTAGTAGATATCAAATGAATCCTTGGGTAGTCGAAGGCCTTGTGCGGGTTATTCAAGGTGAAGTGCAAATAAATAGGAAGATATTATATAATGGGCGTAGAATTAATAATTTTTTTAGAGTGACAGACTAAATTCATGTGATTTGGTTTATAGAGAAGGAAAGGGTCACTAGTAGGGTCGACCATAGCCACCCTTGGACATCTAGTAGTGTGAGCCTAGATTAACCCATTCTACTAACAATACATCCGGACCTGATCTATAGGCTAGCTAATGTTCGTTACACCTGGATCAAAGGGTAAAGAATATGAATGCTTCTATTTGGCACAATACCATAAATTTATATTCTCCATGAATATTATCATTATCTTAGAAACTCTTGAATTATTTGAAAGGAAGAAAGTTGTGTTCTTATTGTTATTTACATCAATCATTTCATTACTGCTTTATTATTGCATCTTTCATTACTGCTTTATTATTGCATCTAGTAAATTAAAAATATCAAATTTATAAACTATAAAAGAATTACATAAAAATAAAATTAAAATATTTAAAATCCATAACTCACTCCTCGTGGGATAGATACTGGGGTCTTTGTTTCAAAGCCCTATATTACTTGATATGATACGTATACTTGCGTAGAACCCCTAGTGTGTAAAATATTTTCAAAAAAATTATATTTGTATACACTAATTGCTATTATTATCTATTATATATATTTGAAAGTATTAATTATTATATTTGTCATCAGCGGATTGCGGGTCAAGTTTTTGGCGCCGTTGCTTGGGATTGAATTTTTAGTACGCATATATATAGCATCTGGGTCAAGTTTCTAGCGCCGTTGCACGGGGAGGAGCGAAGTCAAATTTTTAGATTTTAAATATTTTTATCTTATTCTTTTTCTTTTATTGTCAAAAATATAAAATACCAAAAAAAATATAAAATGATATATTGAAAAAAGAATTTTATAAGTAGAGATTTTATTTCTTGTTAATTTACTTTTTATGCGTAGTCTTTGGATCTGAATGATATTACCTTTAGATTCTGAATTAGAAAGAACTATTAAAAGAATTAAAAAAGGAAAACAAACTAAAAAAAATTCAAGAGTTGGCTAATTTACATAACAATTTACAAAATCCAATTGAAATTAATGAACAAAATGTTTACAAACCATTAAGGGATTATGCTAACCCTACAGTTGATGAACTTCATAGTAGTATTCAAATACCTACTGTAGATGCTAATTCTTTTGAGCTTAAATAATCTATCATTCAAATGGTTCAAAATAATCAATTTGGAGGAAAACTAAATGAGGATCCAAATTTACACCTTTCTACTTTTTTAGAACTATGTGCTACCTTTAAATATAACAATGTTTCTGATGATGCTATTAGACTTAGACTCTTTCCTTTTTCTTTAAGAGATAAAGCAAAGATGTGATTGAACTCATTAGAAACGGGTTCTATTAAAACATGGGCTGAAATAGCACAAAATTCCTTACTAAATATTTTCCTCCTTCTAAAACTGCTAAATTAAGAAATGATATTACTTCATTTAGTCAATTTGACGGGGAGACAATTTATGAAACTTGGTAAAGATTTAAAGAACTATTAAGAAAATTTCCTCATCATGCTTTACCTGATTGGTTCATTATTCAAACATTTTATAATGGTTTAATTGGATCACTATAATCAATTATTGATGTTGTTGTTGGAGGTTCTTTAATGTCTAAATCATTTAAAGAAACTTATACTTTAATTGAAGAAATGGCTAATAATAATTTTTAATGGCCTTCTGAAAGGATTAATCCTAAAAGAATGTCAAGTATTCAAGATAACGAAGCCTTTTCTATCTTAGCTTCACAAGTAGCTGCAATATCTAAGAAATTAGATAATTTTTCCATTAACATATCACATAACAACTTATCTAATATTGAATATTCTCAAACTATTGAAACTTTACAAGTTATTTCTAGTAAAAATAATTCGTATTCAAAATATTATAATCCTGGATGAAAAAATCACCCTAATTTTAACTAGAATAATCAACAACAACAATGGGGTAATAATCAATCCCATCCAACTGGAAATTGGAATAATCAAGTAAGTTCAAATTATAAACCACCTGGATTTAATAATCAACAGAAAAATTTATCAATAGAAGAATTAATTTTACAAATGAGTAATCAATTACAAAATCAAAATACTAGTATTCATAATATTGAGAATCAAATGGGACAAATCGCTAATTTAATTAATTACAAACCTCCAGGAACACTTCCTAGTAATGTTGAAATTAATCCAAAAGAAACTGGAAAAGAACATGAACATGCTAAAGCTGTACAACTTAGAAGTGGAAAGGAATTAAAAGAAAGAATGCGAAATGAAATTGAAAAAGAGATTGAGGTTGAGGAGATTGAAAAACCTAAAGAAACTCCTTCTCCTAATCAAGATCAAACTAATATTTCTATTAATGTGGAAGTTGAAAAACCACCACCACCTTTTCCTCAAAGATTAAAACATCAGAAGCTTGATCATCAATTTTCTAAGTTTTTCGAATTTTTAAAGAAACTTACTATAAATATACCCTTTATTGAAGCCTTGGAACAGATGCCAACTTATGCAAAATTTATTAAGGATATATTAAGTAAGAAATGAAAATTTGAAGCTTTCGAAATTATTGCATTAAGTGAAGAATGTAGTGCAATAATTTAAAAGAAATTACCTCAGAAACTTAAAGATCCTAGAAGTTTTATTATACCTTGTGCTATTGGAGAAAATTTTTGTGGAAAAGCTTTGTGCAGTTTAGGAGCAATTATTAATCTCATATCATTTTCTATTTATTGAAGGTTGAATTTAGGAGAGATTACTCCCACCACTGTAACCCTTCGGTTAAGTGATAGATCTATCACTTACCCTAAAGGAGTTATAGAGGATGTACTTGTTAAAGTAGATAAATTTATCTTCCCTGTGGATTTCATTGTGCTTGATATGGAAGAAGATAAAGAAATACCAATTATTTTAGGGAGAGCTTTTATAGCTACCGGACGAGCTATGATTGATGTGCAAAAAGGAGAATTAACTATGAGAGTTAATGATCAAGAGATTAAATTCAATGTTCTTAAATTGATGAAGTACACTGACAAAGAAAATTGTTATTGAATGTAAATTTTTGATTTTATAATTGAAAAACACTATCAAGAAAAATGTAAAATCATTCCTCGAAGAAGAAATTAAATTTTTAATAGATGAAAATGAAGAACTAAAAGAAGAAGAATTATTTAAAGAAACTCATTATATTAAAGACAACTGGGAAACTTTAGACATAACTCAAAATGATATACTTTTACCCTCAATTAAAAAAGCCCCTGAATTGGAATTAAAAATGTTACCTTCACATTTAAAGTATGCATTTCTTGGAAATTCATTCACTTTACCTGTTATTATTTCTTCTGAGCTAAGTTTAGATCAAGAAGAAAAATTAATAGGAGTGTTAAAGAATTATAGAAAAGCTTTTGGTTGGATTATTGCTGATATAAGAGGAATAAGCCCTTCCATTTGTATGCATAGAATTTTAATGGAAGAAAATTTTAAACCTACTATTGAACAGCAAAAAAGATTAAATCCTATCATGAAAGAGGTTGTTTAAAAAGAAATTTTAAAATAGTTAGATGCTGGAATTATTTATCCTATTTTGGATAGCCAATGGGTAAGTCCTATTCATTGTGTTCCGAAGAAAGGAGGAGTAAGTCATCCATCATCAATGATAAAAATGAACTAATTCCTACAAGACAAGTTACTGGATGGCGAATTTGCATTGATTATCGGAAGTTAAATGATGCCACTAGAAAGGATCATTTTCCTTTACCTTTCTTGGATCAAATGCTTGACAAATTAGCTGGACACTCGTATTTCTGTTTTCTGGATGAATATTCTGGTTATCAGCAATTACTTATTGCTCCTCAGGACCAAGAGAAAATAACATTTACAAGTCCTTATGGAACATTTGCCTTTAGAAGAATGCCTTTTGGTTTATATAATGCACCTGCAACTTTTCAAAGATGTATGTTGTCAATATTTTGTGATTTAATTGACAAAGGAATTGAAGTATTCATGGACGATTTTTCATTTTTTGGAACTTCTTTTGAGTCTTGTTTGGAAAATATTTCGAAAGTTCTCAAAAAATGTGAAGAAACAAATTTAGTTCTTAACTGGGAAAAATGTCAATTTATGGTCACATAAGGCATTGTACTTGGTCATAAAGTTTCACAAAAAGGGATGGAAGTTGATCAAGCGAAAGTAAAAATTATTGCTGAACTGCAACCCCCTACTACTATTACTGATGTAAGAAGTTTTCTAGGTCATGCTGGATTTTATAGAAGATATATAAAGGATTTTTCTAAAATTGCTAGACCTCTTTGTCATTTATTGGAAAAAGAAACTAAATTTGAATTTAATGAAGACTGTGTTAATGCTTTCAATATTTTAAAATACAAATTAATAACTGCACCTATAATGATTGCACCTAATTGGAATAAACCATTTGAATTAATGTGTGATGCAAGTGATTTTGCAATTGGAGCTGTATTGGGACAAAAATATGAGAAAAATTACAAAGTTATATATTATGCTAGTAAAACTCTTACTGAAACTCAATGAAATTACACTACTACTGAGAAAAAGCTATTAGCTATAGTATATGCCTTTGATAAATTTAGACCTTATTTTCTTGGTACCAAATGCATAGTTCATACTGATCATTCCGCTATTAAATATTTAATGACGAAAAAAGATGTTAAACCTAGACTGATAAGATAGGTTTTACTTCTACAAGAATTTGATTTTTAAATAGTGGATAGAAAAGGAACGGACAACCAAATTGCTGATCATTTATCTAGAATTAAGAATGATGTTATTACTGAAGAAAATATAAATGAGAAATTTCCTGCTGAACATTTGTATGTTATTTAAGACTACCAAACACCTTGGTATGCAGATATAGTTAACTATTTAGTTAGCAATATTTTACCTTATGGATTGGATAACAAATTCACCATGGCATGAGACCATAGGGCTTTTGAAGCCTCTGAATTTGGGAACATTCCCTGAATTTTCCAAAGTCAGAGGCCACCCCTATGAAGAGTTATTGATTTTCTAATTCTAGGTCAATATTCTGAGTATTTTAATTCTAATAATTAGCTTGTTGTGAAATAAATTCTAGGAAAATTTTGTGATGTTTCTTATGACCAGAGGACCCTAGGCAAAATGGTTTTTGAGTTAACTCACTTGTAATAACCCTAATTGGCTTAAACACCCAAAATGGAACCTTAATTAATTAGAGCTAATCATGCATCAAATTAACTTGAAATCAATTCTCCACTGAACTTTAGGATCAGAGGAACCCACCATAAAAGTTTAAAGTCAATTGGACTTGGTTAGCCCTATCAAATGGGTTGATTAAGCCATTTAGCCAAACTTAAACTTTGAAAATTCATAACTTTCAAAATCCTTTTCAAAAATTCACCAAATTGGTTTTAGAGCCTCTCTGATATTAGGGGAATTTAAGAATATTAAAATTGCAATTTTTTAAAAAAGTTGATTTTTTTTGCATTATTTTAATATTTTTAATAATTAAAAAATAATAAAAATCATAAAAATAATAAAATTCACCAAAATGTCACATTTTGAATTTTAATCACTTAGGAACAAACCCCATATTTTTCTTAAGTCTCTATGATGAGATATTAAATTTTAAAGCCCTAAGGTAATTTTAAAATTAAAAAAATGTATTTTCTAAGCATTTCCACTAAAATAATTCTAATAAATCAAAGAAAAATCAAAAAATTATAAAAATTGGTTCTCTAGTTTCCTTGATATCGGAGAGATTTTTGAAAAATATAAAATTCATTTTTCAACCTTTATTTTATTTTTAAATTAATTAATGCTCCAAAACTCAAAATAATTATGATAAAAATAATATAATTCAAAAAAAATAACCAAAATTTGTCCAAGTGGTCCTCTCGTCATTAGGAAAGTCCAATAATTTTCTTAAGGATAGAAACTTTCCCTTGGTCATGTTATTAAATTTTCCTTGAAAGTTCTTATTTTCCACCAAAAATAATTATATAAATAAATTAAATACAGAAAAAATCACATTTTCTTCTCTAATGTCTTGATTGACATATGAGTGAAGTTACATAAAAATTTCAAATTCATTTAAGCTCAATTTAGTGAGTTATGAAATTAGTAAGTTTAAAGGGCAAAATAGTAATTAAAATTTTAACCTATAATTAAAAATTTTAGGTTTAATTAAAAGGGTGGGTAAAATATTTGATATTAAGTTGATTTTGGATGTTTGAAACTTAGGTAATTAAAGGGTAGAAACCTACCAAATAATTTGAAAGTAATCAAAATAAACCTTAATTAAATAATTAATTAAATTTGGAAGAATAATGAAAAATTAGAATTATTAAAATAGGGATATTATTAGGAAGAAATTTATTCTTTAATCTAAGAATCCCTAAATTAATCACCTCAATAAAATTCAATTCCTAATTAAAATGATAATCCAAATTCAAAATTTAAAATGCTTAATCATTAAATTAAATTAAAATTAAAACATTTAAATTAAATCCTATTAAAATTTCAATTAAATTAATATTTTAACAATTAAAATTAAATCATCCGTAAAGCATAAAAAATAAAATATTAAATTAAAATAAAAAAATAATAATAATAAAATTAAATTAAAATTTAAATTAAAAATAAAACCAAATTAAGATTTAAATTAAAATTAAAATTAAAATTAAATTGAATTAAATTAAATTAAATTAAAAAATTAAATTAAATTAAATTAAATCACATTAAATTAAATCAAAACATATAAAATTAAATTAAATTAAATTAAATTAAAATAATAAAATCAAGTTAAAATAAAATTAAAATTAAATTAAATAAATAAAATTAAATTAAAACTAAAACTAAACCAAATTAAATTAAAATTAAATTAAATTAAATTAAATTAAATTAAATTAAATTAAATATAACATCACTTAAGACATAAACAATTCAAAAATAAATCTAAAACAACTTGAACACTATTCCAAACTTAAACCATTAATTGAAATTAAATTAAAATCACAAATCACTGAACATCGGTTTGCCCTCAAGAGCTCTTATTGTCATAACTCCTAAATGGAGTGTTAAGTGAAGTATTACTTCACTCATAGGATATTCAAATGTTCTAGTTCACTGAGCAAGATAACAAAACTTGAACTCCTGGATGATTGATTCATCGTATAATTAAATTCTCTTGGACTTAAAATAATCCTAGAAGTATTGAAAAGATGTTTAAGATTCGTCTTAAGCACTTCCTCAGTACGATAGGATGTTTATAAGAACAATTGAACTTAATTGTTCTTTGATGAAGAAAATCGTCCTCAAACCAAAACACAAGAACCTAGTCGTCATAGGAGATGACTAGCTATAGGATTAGAAACTTGGTAGAAAACCATAACCCTTCCCTTAGCTTTTCCTAGGAACTTGCTTTAAATGCTTAAATATTCTAAATTGTGTTTAAGTCCAGCCTGGGATGACGGGAAGACCCTCCAGGTACGCTTTTATTTTATTGTAATTTACCTTCTTGCAATTTACTTTATTGCAAATGCACTTACTTTTCTTGCATGATAAACAACTGTTGCATGAAAACCCACACCTTTAGGATAGCCCCTAAAACTGAAACCAAACTAAATTAAAAGTCATTGCAAAATAAAATTCACCGCAACAACATTTCAAAATATAAAACAACTCAAAATTTAATCACAAACAGAACACAAAACTACAATTACAACTAAATTAAAACGTCTTGTTGGATGATCGGGAATACCTCGGATGATGTAACCTACGTGTTGCTAACGGGATTTCCCACGGTCTAAATGAAAGTGTGGAACTCATTTAGTTGAGTTTAGCAAATTCATCCGGACTAAGTGAATCCGATAAAAATAACGATCCCGAAGGATGGAACCGTGGGATCTTAACCGGTGTTGTTATAATCAATTTTAAGATTTGTTTTAATTAAAACATAAAAAACACTTGGATTTTAAGATTTCTAAAACCAAACTCTTCTCTTCTCTTTTGATTACAATCTTCTAAAACTAAACTTCTGCAACAACAAGGAGCTCGGAGCATGGTGGGCAGCACGGCCATCGTCCTCAGCAAAACCTGAGTCTACTTCAGCAAAACTTTCTTAGAATTAAACAACCAAACCATAGAACCTCGAGGTAGTATGCCTAGTGCAACATAAATCTTCAACCTTTTGTTAGGCATTTGCATTGCAAATTTAGCCCTAACTGGTCTTAGGACTCCGAGGTAGTCGTTCGATACGACATAAACCCTCACATCTTCGAGGCTATTTGTATGATCATGTCATACGAACATAAGTCCTAATTAATTAAAATTGGCAAGATCAAAACATTAAATAAACATTAGGACTTTCTTAAATTCAAGCCAAACAATAGGATAGTCGGGAAATTATTGAAGTTCGCTTCGAGTCTGTAATATCTCCTAACTTTCTTCCTTTGAATTCCCAAAACAAAATGTTCCAAACTTGATCCATTCCCTATTGAAATTCTAAAATTCAATCCCTTGAAAACTTAAACTTTGAGATTTTTGAGAGCAAAACTACTGATTATTATCGAGAGTTTTCTTAAAGTGATTCCCGTCACTTAAGATGTAATTAACTATAGGGGCTTGCCCTTATAGGGAATTTTAAGAACCCAGGTAATATAAACCCTGCTTAATTCATTTATATTGAGCAGGGGAATTTGTCGGCTTATAAAATTGGTTCGCAGACCAAACGAATGTCACAAATCTTCTAGTTTATTTAATCGAGCCCCATCACCAAACAGTATGTATATTCTTTGGGATAGATACACGGTTTGTTATGCGGCGCTCGTTTATATAAACTATCTGGGATGTGAGGTCGGTTTGATTTCATATCTTAAAATTATTTTCAAAATCAAATACTACTTCCTAAATCATATATATATATATATTTTTAAATTTAAACTAAAATCTAAAATTCGATGACAATCATCTCTTCAATAACTTCTCCTCGCTTACTGAACACACGCTCAGGAATCATTTTACGTGACTTTGGTGCATCGACATATCGTTCCTCAGCCCTTGCACTAACAAACTTGTCAAAATCAAATCTTGTCTTTTCTCTCGTGCGCTTTGACTTTGGAGCCATATCTAAAAATTCATGAAAAATTCGCCATAAATTTCAAAATCAAACTAAACTTGCTAAATCCAAGAAATTTCTCATCCTTTTCCTCAAATTTTCACCATGAATAGTGATTTTAGTATTTTCCAAAATGTACTCAAAATACATGGTGAAATAAAAAATTTTTACTTAGGATTAGTGCTCTTACCTTAAGGAATCCAAATCTAAAAATTTTTGTTGAGATCGGCTTTCAAATGATCCAATATATTGATGCTCTAGGCTCCTTTTTATCGAAAATCAGAGGTTGAAGACGATAGGGGTAGTTAAAAATGGCGATCTTTGGGTTTTTAACTGCTGAAAATCAATTTTCATGAACCGGTGCCTAAGCGCGAGGCCTTCGTCGCTTAGCCGCAAAATTTGGCGCTTAAGCACCGGCACTCGGGTGCTTGGCCCCTGATCCATAAAAAAAATTACCATTTTTATGCCTTGGTTTTAATTAAATTTTTAAGGATATTATGCTTTAATGAAAGTTATTTTTGTGTTTTTGGATATAGGTGATGGAAAAATGTTCAAGAAGAAAAATAAGTGAAAAAGGAGCAAAAAGGAGCAAAAAGGAGCAAAAAGGAGCAAAAATGGAGTCAAAATGCAAAATTGTCAAAATTATTGGTCTGGCGCCTAGGCGCCTGAATCCGGCGCCTATGCGTCAGGTCCATACGGGATCTGTCAAGATTTTTGAAGACTTTTGAATGGTTATTTTGACGGTGTTAGCGGTTATTGGAACTTCTAGAAGACTAGCAGTTGTTCCTGGTTTATAGGACATATGATACAGTGTATTTGAACGCTTGGAAACAGTTTTAATCGCGAAGAGGTGCGATCCAAAGTGAAGAGGTACGAAGAACTGGACTTAGAGTCCTGCGTCTAGGGGCCAGATTCCGGTGCCTAGGTGCCAAACACACCTTCTAAAAGATTCATTGAATGTGGACACATTTTGAAGAGGTGCCTCAAGGTAACCCTTGAAGCCTATAAATAGGAGGGTACTCCTTCAGAGAAAAATGCCCCATTAGAGAGAGCGAGTATAGAGTTCCTTTAGAGAGAGAAATTAGATAAATATTTTAGGGCCACTTTTATTAATTAGTGATTTTATTTAGAGTTTGTATTGAGAGTTTAAAGAGTTGGTGCTTTTGAATTTTATTTGCTTTGGAGTCAGAAGAATTCAGATGTTTAGTAGGAGAAACACTTGAGATAAGTATTTGTAATTTTATTCAAAGTTTTATTATCAAGTTTTGTTGTTTAAATTCAATGTGTTCTGAGTAGTTAGTTTACTTTCTCCTTTCAATTATTAAAAGATAAATAAGATAATATAAAATTCGATGGAGAATTAAAATCTATTTATATTTTAAAACAATGTGATGATATTAATACTGGATCTTCATTTACTTTACAAATTGATCACTTGTATTGTTAAAATCTGTTGAAGAGTTTTGATACCTAGAAGGAGATGAATTCTTAACTAGTAGATATCAAATGAATCCTTGGGTAGTCGAAGGCCTTGTGCGGGTTATTCAAGGTGAAGTGCAAATAAATAGGAAGATATTATATAATGGGCGTAGAATTAATAAGTTTTTAGAGTGACAGACTAAATTCATGTGATTTGGTTTATAGAGAAGGAAAGGGTCACTAGTAGGGCCGACCATAGCCACCCTTGGACATCTAGTTGTGTGAGCCTAGATTAACCCATTCTACTAACAATACATCCGGACTCGATCTATAGGCTAGCCAATGTTCGTTACACCTGGATCAAAGGGTAAAGAATATGAATGCTTCTATTTCGCACAATACCATAAATTTATATTCTCCATGAATATTATCATTATCTTAGAAACTCTTGAATTATTTGAAAGGAAGAAAGTTGTGTTCTTATTGTTATTTACATCGATCATTTCATTACTGCTTTATTATTGCATCTTTCATTACTGCTTTATTATTGCATCTAGTAAATTAAAAATATCAAATTTATAAACTATAAAATAAATACATAAAAATAAAATTAAAATATTTAAAATCCATAACTCACTCCTCGTGGGATAGATACTGGGGTCTTTGTTTCAAAGCCCTATATTACTCGATATGATACGTATACTTGCGTAGAACCCCTAGTGTGTAAAATATTTTCAATAAAATTATATTTGTATACACTAATTGCTATTATTATCTATTATATATATTTGAAAGCATTAATTATTATATTTGTCATCAGCGGATTGCGGGTCAAGTTTTTGGTGCCGTTGCCGGGGATTGAATTTTTAGTACGCATATATATAGCATCTGGGTCAAGTTTCTAGCGTCGTTGCACGGGGAGGAGCGAAGTCAAATTTTTAGATTTTAAATATTTTTATCTTATTCTTTTTCTTTTATTGTCAAAAATATAAAATACCAAAAAAAATATAAAATGATATATTGAAAAAAGAATTTTATAAGTAGAGATTTTATTTCTTGTTAATTTACTTTTTATGCGTAGTGCTGGATCTGAATGATATTACCTTTAGATTCTGAATTAGAAAGAACTATTAAAAGAATTAAAAAAGGAAAACAAACTAAAAAAAATTCAAGAGTTGGCTAATTTACATAACAATTTACAAAATCCAATTGAAATTAATGAACAAAATGTTTACAAACCATTAAGGGATTATGCTAACCCTACAGTTGATGAACTTCATAGTATTATTCAAATACCTACTGTAGATGCTAATTCTTTTGAGCTTAAACAATCTATCATTCAAATGGTTCAAAATAATCAATTTGGAGGAAAACTAAATGAGGATCCAAATTTACACCTTTCTAGCTTTTTAGAACTATGTGCTACCTTTAAATATAACAATGTTTATGATGATGCTATTAGACTTAGACTCTTTCCTTTTTCTTTAAGAGATAAAGCAAAGATGTGATTGAACTCATTAGCAACAGGTTCTATTAAAACATGGGCTGAAATAGCACAAAATTCCTTACTAAATATTTTCCTCCTTCTAAAACTGCTAAATTAAGAAATGATATTACTTCATTTAGTCAATTTGACGGGGAGACAATTTATGAAACTTGGGAAAGATTTAAAGAACTATTAAAAAAATGTCCTCATCATGCTTTACCTGATTGGTTCATTATTCAAACATTTTATAATGGTTTAATTGGATCACTAAAATCAATTATTGATGTTGTTGTTAGAGGTTCTTTAATGTCTAAATCATTTAAAGAAACTTATACTTTAATTGAAGAAATGGCTAATAATAATTTTTAATGGCCTTCTGAAAGGATTAATCCTAAAAGAATGTCAAGTATTCAAGATAACGAAGCCTTTTCTATCTTAGCTTCACAAGTAGCTGCAATATCTAAGAAAATAGATAATTTTTCCATTAACATATCACATAACAACTTATCTAATATTGAATATTCTCAAACTATTGAAACTTTACAAGCTATTGCTAGTAAAAATAATTCGTATTCAAACTATTATAATCCTGGATGAAAAAATCACCCTAATTTTAACTGGAATAATCAACAACAACAATGGGGTAATAATAAATCCCATCCAACTGGAAATTGGAATAATCAAGTAAGTTTAAATTATAAACCACCTGGATTTAATAATCAACAGAAAAATTTATCAATAGAAGAATTAATTTTACAAATGAGTAATCAATTACAAAATCAAAATACTAGTATTCATAATATTGAGAATCAAATGGGACAAATCGCTAATTTAATTAATTACAAACCTCCAGGAACACTTCCTTGTAATGTTGAAATTAATCCAAAAGAAACTGGAAAAGAACATGAACATGTTAAAGCAGTACAACTTAGAAGTGGAAAGGAATTAAAAGAAAGAATGCAGAATGAAATTGAAAAAGAGATTGAGGTTGAGGAGATTGAAAAACCTAAAGAAACTCCTTCTCCTAATCAAGATCAAACTAATATTTCTATTAATGTGGAAGTTGAAAAACCACCACCACCTTTTCCTCAAATATTAAAACATCGGAAGCTTGATCATCAATTTTCTAAGTTCTTCGAATTTTTAAAGAAACTTACTATAAATATACCCTTTATTGAAGCCTTGGAACAGATGCCAACTTATGCAAAATTTATGAAGGATATATTAAGTAAGAAATGAAAATTTGAAGCTTTTGAAATTGTTGCATTAAGTGAAGAATGTAGTGCAATAATTTAAAAGAAATTACCTCAGAAACTTAAAGATCCTGGAAGTTTTATTATACCTTGTGCTATTGGAGAAAAATTTTGTGGAAAAGCTTTGTGCAGTTTAGGAGCAAGTATTAATCTCATATCATTTTCTATTTATTGAAGGTTGAATTTAGGAGAGATTACTCCCACCACTGTAACCCTTCAGTTAGCTGATAGATCTATCACTTACCCTAAAGGAGTTATAGAGGATGTACTTGTTAAAGTAGATAAATTTATCTTCCACTGTGGATTTCATTGTGCTTGATATGGAAGAAGATAAAGAAATACCAATTATTTTAGGGAGAGCTTTTATAGCTACCGGACGAGCTATGATTGATGTGCAAAAAGGAGAATTAACTATGAGAGTTAATGATCAAGAGATTAAATTCAATGTTCTTAAATTGATGAAGTACACTGACAAAGAAAATTGTTATTGAATGTAAATTTTTGATTTTATAATTGAAAAACACTATCAAGAAAAATGTAAAATCATTCCTGAAGAAGAAATTAAATTTTTAATAGATGAAAATGAAGAACTAAAAGAAGAAGAATTATTTAAAGAAACTCATTATATTAAAGACAACTGGGAAACTTTAGACATAACTCAAAATGATATACTTTTACCCTCAATTAAAAAAGCCCTGAACTGGAATTAAAAATGTTACCTTCACATTTAAAGTATGCATTTCTTGGAAATTCATTAACTTTACCTATTATTATTTCTTCTGAGCTAAGTTTAGATCAAGAAGAAAAATTAATAGGAGTGTTAAAGAATTATAGAAAAGCTTTTGGTTGGACTATTGCTGATATAAGAGGAATAAGCCCTTCCATTTGTATGCATAGAATTTTAATGGAAGAAAATTTTAAACCTACTTATTGAACAGCAAAAAAGATTAAATCCTATCATGAAAGAGGTTGTTAAAAAGAAATTTTAAAATGGTTAGATGCTTGGAATTATTTATCCTATTTTGGATAGCCGATGGGTAAGTCCTATTCATTGTGTTCCAAAGAAAGGAGGAGTAACTGTCACTGTGAATGATAAAAATGAACTAATTCCTACAAGACAAGTTACTGGATGGCGAATTTGCATTGATTATCGGAAGTTAAATGATGCCACTAGAAAGGATCATTTTCCTTTACCTTTCTTGGATCAAATGCTTGACAAATTAGCTGGACACTCGTATTTCGTTTTCGGATGAATATTCGGTTATCGATAATTACTTATTGCTCCTCAGGACCAAGAGAAAATAACATTTACAAGTCCTTATGGAACATTTGCCTTTAGAAGAATGCCTTTTGGTTTATATAATGCACCTGCAACTTTTCAAAGATGTATGTTGTCAATATTTTGTGATTTAATTGACAAAGGAATTGAAGTATTCATGGACGATTTTTCATTTTTTGGAACTTCTTTTGAGTCTTGTTTGGAAAATATTTCGAAAGTTCTGAAAATATGAGAAGAAACAAATTTAGTTCTTAACTGGGAAAAATGTCAATTTATGGTCACATAAGGCATTGTACTTGGTCATAAAGTTTCACAAAAAGGGATGGAAGTTGATCAAGCGAAAGTAAAAATTATTGCTGAACTGTAACCCCCTACTACTATTACTGATGTAAGAATTTTTCTAGGTCATGCTGGATTTTATAGAAGATATATAAAGGATTTTTCTAAAATTGCTAGACCTCTTTGTCATTTATTGGAAAAAGAAACTAAATTTGAATTTAATGAAGACTGTGTTAATGCTTTCAATATTTTAAAATACAAATTAATAACTGCACCTATAATGATTGCACCTAATTGGAATAAACCATTTGAATTAATGTGCGATGCAAGTGATTTTGCAATTGGAGCTGTATTGGGACAAAAATATGAGAAAATTTACAAAGTTATATATTATGCTAGTAAAACTCTTACTGAAACTCAATGAAATTACACTACTACTGAGAAAAAGCTATTAGCTATAGTATATGCCTTTGATAAATTTAGACCTTATCTTCTTAGTACCAAATGCATAGTTCATACTGATCATTCCGCTATTAAATATTTAATGACGAAAAAAGATGTTAAACCTAGACTGATAAGATAGGTTTTACTTCTACAAGAATTTGATTTTCAAATAGTGGATAGAAAAGGAACGGACAACCAAATTGCTGATCATTTATCTAGAATTAAGAATGATGTTATTACTGAAGAAAATATAAATGAGAAATTTCATGATGAACATTTGTATGTTATTTAAGAATACCAAACACCTTGGTATGCAGATATAGTTAACTATTTAGTTAGCAATATTTTACCTTATGGATTGGATAACAAATTTATTAAGAAATTTAAAAATGATGTTAAATCTTATATTTGGGAAGATCATCATTTATTTAAATTAAGAAGAGATTCTGTAATTCCTAGATGCATACCTTATGAAGAAACTTATGCTATTATTAAAAAATGTCATGATTCTGAATTTGGAGGACACTTTGGAGTAGATAAAACTGCATTTAAAATTTTAAATTCAGGATTTTATTGGCCTACCATATTTAAAGATGTGAGACATTATGTGAAAACATGTGATCGATGTCAAAGGATGGGAAATATATCCAAGAAAGATGAAATGCCTTTAAACTATATCTTGGAAGTTGAAATTTTTGATATATGGGGTTTAGACTTTATGGGACCATTTGTACCATCATCTGGAAAGATTTATATTTTATTAGCAGTTGATTACGTTTCAAAGTGGATTGAAGCTGTAGCTTTACCTAGCTGTGATTCCAAAAGTGTTTCAAAATTTTTAAACAAGATGATATTTTCAAGATTTGGAATGCCTAAGGTAATTATCACAGATAGTGGAAGTCATTTTAGAAATATAAGAATTCAATCATTATTGGAAAATTTTGGAATCAAACATAGAATCACAACTGCTTATCACCCACAAACAAGTGGAATGGCTGAAGTATCAAACAGAGAAATTAAAAGAATTTTAGAGAAGACTGTTAATCCTAAAAGAACTGATTGGGTTGATAGACTTGATTCTGCATTATGGGCTTATAGAACAGCTTATAAGACACCAATCGGAATGTCACCTTACCAGTTAGTTTATGGTAAAAATTTTCACTTACCTGTTGAACTTGAACATAAATCTTATTGGGCGATAAAGGAGTTTAATTTTGATTTGAATACTGCAGGAGAAAAATGATTATTGCGATTAAATGAGATGTATGAAATAAGAAATGAATCATATGAAAATGCAAGGATTTATAAAGAGAAAATAAAGATATTACATGATAAAAAGATTTTAGGAAAAATATTTGAGCCTGTACAAGAAGTATTATTATTTAATAGTCGTTTAAAACTTTTTCCTAGAAAATTAAGATCAAAATGGATAGGACCATATATAGTTGAAAAAGTATACCATTATGGAGCTGTGGATGTTAAAGATCCCAAAATGGGAAAAATTTTTAAAGTTAATGGATTAAAACTGAAGCCTTATTTAGGAGATTTTAAAAAGATTTATAAAGAGGCTTATCAGTTGAGTCTACCTGATTAAAAGAATTAATTAGTTCATGCTAACGACATTAAACCAAGCGCTTTATGGGAGGCAACCCATAGTTATTTGTTGTTTTGTGTGTTTTCACATTTTTAATGTAAGGTTATGCCTCGGTCTTGTTTAATTTTATATTATTTTAGAAATTTTGAATGCTAACAAGTCTTTATTGACTTAAGCTGAAAATTATCTCGAATTATATAAAGCTTAGACATTGGATCACTCTATTTCATATATGAGTAAAAAGGAGATCAAGTTAACCTTCATTAGGATTGCTTATAATTTGTGTTACTGAATTTATATTGATCTTACCATTCTAAACTACCTATTTTAGAGAACGAAACTTTAAAATTTGACGTTAGGAGAAACGGAGTCGAACATGGTTCCAGCGCCTAGGCGTCAGATTTGGCGCCTAAGCGCCAGAGAAACACTATGTGTCGATGGGTCCGGCGCCTAGGCGCCAAATTTGGTGCCTAAGTGCCACAGTTACTGGATCGTGTCAAAACCGAAAATCTTCAGTTTTTCACACGATTTTCTCTTATAAATGACCCTATCTTCATCCTCAATCCTTATGCAATCATTATTTCGACCCGTACACTCCATTATTGAGAGATTAGAGAGGATTTTTAAAGAAATGGAGAGGAGAAATCTTGGAGAAGAGTCTAGAGACAAGGTTTTAAAGGATCCTCAACCCTACTTCAATGGTTTCATCGCTGTAAGTTTGGAGAAAATTTCTAGTCGTCTAGATAAGTTTGAAGGAGAGTTTAAAAGCATTGGAGATTGCCTCCATGAGATTTATCATCAAATTGAACATCTGGAATGGCAGGCGAAACTTTAATTTGATCATCTAGCGGCTTATCAAGATGCTCAAGTGGAGATGTATGCGAAGAACAATTGGATCGACGAGAAAATGGCTACGGATTTTCTGAGGGCGTTAGTTTTCTTTCCAAGTGGGCTGAATAGTTTTCCTTGCCAAGATAATGGGAATTAGATAGTGATGTGGTGAGATTGTGATTTATCTAGTGTGTCATTGTATCGATTTAGTGAATCAATTATGTTTGTTTGTGCGTTTACTTTCATGTTCAATGTGTGTTGTATTTGCTTTCAAATTTGTGTTGTTTGATTGTTGTTAGAACTTGAATCATGTTATGATACTTATCTGAATTGTATTAGAGCCGAAATTGAAAATCATGAATGGAATTAGAAGAGTTTGATTTAAACTTGTGTTTAATTGGTGGATTTAATTTTTAATTTTTAAAATTTTTAGAAAATATTTTGAAAGATGGAAACTGAAGCAATACTCTTATATGAGTAAATAGAAGTTTAATTTATGCATTTTGGTGGAAAATAAAATTTTTAAGAGTTTCTTTTTAGAAAGGCGAGTCTAGCGCCTAGTGATCTATAAAAAAATACATATTTCTTTATGTCTTAATTCTAATTAATTTCTAAGAATATTATGCTTTAATGAAAGGTATTCTTTGTGTTTTTGGATGTAGGTGATGTAAAAAGGTCTAAAAAGGAAAAAGGAGCAAAAAGGAGCAAAATACAAAAAGTATATAAAAATATGGCCTGGCGCCTTGGCGCCAGAAGTTGGCACCTAAGCGCCAGACTCGATACAAAAACTGTCAAGTTGTTGACAATGTTTGATCAGTTATTTTGATGGAAAGAGCAGTTATTGGACATTCTAGAAGACTGGCAGCTGTTCCTTAATAATAGGACATGTGATACATTGCATTTGGACGCTCCAAAACGGTTTTAATCGCGAAGAGGTGCGAGCCAAAGTGAAGAGGTGCGAAGAACTGGACGCGGTGTCCGGCACCTAGGCACCAGATTCCGGCGCCTAGGTACCAGACCGACCTTCTAGAAAATTCATTGAATGTAGACATGTTTTGAAGAGGTGCCCCAAGGCAACCCTTGAAGCCTATAAATAGGGGTCCATTTCTTTAGAAAACGTGCCCCTCCCATTGTAACCCTTTCTCTTATCCACTTTAGGATCTCTCATCCTTAGAGAGAAAAATAGAGAGAGAAATTTAGGGCCACTTTTGTTTAGTTTAGTGAGTTTATTTTCAAGTTGTTGCATCTGGAGTTCATTACACTGTGGAGTCAGTAGGAATTAGAAGATCTGTAGAAGAAATATTTGAGATAAGTATTTATATATTCGATTCAAAGTTTATTTTTCATGTTTTGTTGTTTATTTTCAATGTGTTCTGAGTAGTTAGTTTACTTTCTTCCTTCAATTATGAAGAGATACATAAGATAATATAAAGATTCGATGGAGAATTAAAATTCAAAATATTTTCAAAACATTGTGATGACATTAATACCTGATCTTACTTTACTTTTTAAATTGGTCATTTAAATTGTTAAAACCTGTTGAAGAGTTTTGAGACCTTGAAGGACAAGGACTCTTAACTTATAAATGTCACATGAATCCTTGGGTAGTCGAAGGCCATGCGCGGGCTATTCAAGGTGAAGTGCAAATAAATAAGAAGATAAGTTTTAAAGGGTGTAGAATTGATAAGTTTTTAGAGTGACAGACTAAATTCTTATAATTTGATTTATAGATTAGGAAAGGGTCACTAGTAGGGCCGACCATAGCCACCCTTGGACATCTAGAAGTGTGAGCCTAGATTAACCCATTTTACTAACAATACATCTGGACTCGATCCGTAAATTAGCCTAATGTTCTTTGCGCCTGGATCAAAGGGTAAAGAATAGGAATGCTTCTATTTGGCACAATACCATAAATCAAATTCTCCAACGAATATTAAATTATCTTAAATATCTTAGATTAATTGAAGGAAAGAAAGTTGTTTATTTTATAGTTTTCATAAATCATTTTCTTATTATTGTTTTCTTTATTTGCATATAGTAAATTAATTGTAATTTATAATTAAATTAAAAGATAAAATTTTTTTTTTTATTTAGAAAATTTATCACTATAATTCTTCCCTGTGGGATCGATACTGGGATCTTTGTTTCAAAGCCCTATTATACTTGAAACTATATGTATACTTCCGTAGTACCCCTAGTGTGTAAAAATATTTTTTAAATTTACATCATATTGATTTTATACACTAGCCGCTATTTATAAATTGAGTCAAAGTTTTTGGCCATCTTTTGGAAGCGAATATTACTGCATTATTGCGGGTCGGGTCAAGTTTTTGGCGCCGTTGCCGGGGAAGAAAGAAATAGAATAGTATAAATTTTCTTATATATATATATATATTATAAAAAAAAAGATATATATTTTATTCCTTGTTTTATGCGAAGATTTGGTTCTGAAGGATTAATACCTTTAGATTCCGAATTAGAAAGAACAATTAGAAAAATTAAAAAGGAAAACAAATTCAAAAATTTCAAGAAATGGCTACTTTACAAAATCCAATTGAACTTAATGATCAAAATGTTTATAAACCATTAAGGGATTATGCTAACCCTACAGTTGATGAACTTCATAGTAGTATTCAAATACCTACTGTAGATGCTAATTCTTTTGATTTTAAACCTTAAAGAACTAATATTTTATTAAAAATAAAAACTTTTTAACATAACTTAAGGAATGAAGAATTTATTTGAGATCACTTTTATTTTTGAAATTATAAATAATTTAGTGAAATTAACCAAAATTTTACTAACTTTCATTGATTTTAAGAATAGAATTATTTAACTTAAAGAAGAATGAGATAAAGAATTTTTCTATTCATGGTAGAAATAATAGAATTTTAAAATTATTAAGTAATCAAAAATTATCACTTGAAAAAGAAAAGATTGGAATTCTTTTTGAATTTTTTTTTATGTTATAATAATTAAGTGGAAATGTATAAGTTTTGAAAATATAAGTTAAGGATAGTGAAGTTTAAAACCATTAACGAGCTATCCGGATATAGTAATCAATATATATATATATATATATATATATATATATATATATATATATATATATATATATATATATATATATATATATATATAAGATAGAGAGGAGAAGCTTGAGGAAATGCCTAATCAAAAATTGGCTTCACTTGAATTATCTTATAGGAAGAAAACTAGTTACATATTTTACTTAATTTTTATACATAAATATTTATTTGGAAAAGATTTTTCAAGAAGATCTTTTACTTGTAAATAATCTATGAAAACTTAATATAATAGACTTCTATTATTTTCAAAGTGAATGAAAAGTTTAATATCTTTCGATTTGCTAGTTAAATATTCTTTAAATTCTTAAAATTAAACCTAGTTAGTGAAATTGGGTTACTAATTTACTAAAGACTTTATAAAATCAAAAATTAAAAGGAATCTTAAATATTTATCTTTTATTTCCAAAAGTTATATTTTATGTAGTAAAAAGAGTTACTTGAGGACAAGTAACATTTAAGTTTGCGGGATTTTGATCTATACAAAAATACATATTTCTTTATGTATTAATTCTTATCAATTTCTAAGGAATTATGCTTTAATGAAAAGTATTTTTTGTGTTTTTGGATATAGGTAATGTAAAAGGTCTAAGATGGAAAAAGGAGCAAAAAGGAGTAAAAATGGAGTAAAATACCAAAAGTATAAAAAATATGGCTTGGCGCCTAGGCGCCAGACTCAATACGAAAACTGTCAAGTTTTTTACAACGTTTGATCAGTTATTTTAACAGAGTGAGCGGTTATTGGACATTCTAGAAGGCTGGCAGTTGTTCCTTGATAATAGGACATGTGATACATTGCATTTGGATGCTCAGAGCCAAAGTGACGAGGTGCGAAGAACTGGATGCGGTGTCCGGCGCCTAGGCACCAGATTCCGGCACCTAGGCGCCAGACCAACCTTCAAGAAGATTCATTGAATGTGGACATGTTTTGAAGAGCTGCCTCAAGGCAACTCTTGAAGCCTATAAATAGAGGTCCATTTCTTCATAAAACGGGCCCCTCCCATTGTACCCCTTTCTCTTATCCACTTTAGGATCTCTCATCCTTATAGAGAGAATTAGAGAGAAATTTAGGGCCACTTTTGTTTAGTTTAGTGAGTTATTTTCAAGTTATTGCATCTGGAGTTCATTACACTGTTGAGTCAGTAGGAATCAAAAGATCTGTAGAAAAAATATTTGAGATAAGTATATTTTTATATTTGATTCAAAGTTTAATTATCATGTTTTGTTATTTATTTTCAATGTGTTCTGAGTAGTTAGTTACTTTTTTACTTCAATTATGAAGAGATAGATAAGATAATATAAAGATTCGATGGAGAATTAAAATTCAAAATATTTTCAAAATATTGTGATGACATTAATACCTGATCTTACTTTACTTTTTAAATTGGTTGTTTGAATTGTTAAAACTTGTTGAAGAGTTTTGAGACCTTAAAGGAGAAGAACTCTTAACTTGTAAATGTCACATGAATCCTTGGGTAGTCGAAGGCCATGTACGGGCTATTCATGGTCAAGTGCAAATAAATAGGAAGATAATATTTAAAGGGCGTAGAATTGATAAGTTTTTAGAGTGACAGACTAAATTCTTATAATTTGATTTATAGACTAGGAAAGGGTCACTAGTAGGGCCGACCATAGCCACCCTTGGACATCTAAAAGTGTGAGCCTAGATTAACCCATTCTACTAACAATACATCCGGACCTATTCGGTAAATTAGTCAATGTTCTTTGCACCTGGATCAAAGGGTAAATAATAGGAATGCTTCTATTTGGCACAATACCATAAATGAAATTCTCCAACGAATATTAAATTATCTTAAAAAATCTTAGATTAATTGCAGGAAAGAAAGTTGTTTATTTTATATAGAATTCATAAAATCTTATTACTGTTTTCTTTATTTGCATCGAGTAAATTAATAGTAATTTATAATCAAATTAAAAGATAAAATAAAAATATTTTTACTATTTTATTTCGTTTTCACTTCATAGAAAATTTATTTCTATAAATCTTCCCCGTGGGATCGATATCGGGGTCTTTGTTTAAAAACCCTATATTACTTGAAACGATACGTATACTTGCGTAGTACCCCTAGTGTGTAAAAATATTTACTAAATTATATAATATTAATTTTATACACTAGCCGCTATTTATAAATTAAGTCAAAGTTTTTGGCTATCTTTTGGAAGCAAACATTACTGCGTTAAGCGCGGCTCCGGTCACCAAGTGGAATACACAATTTCCCTTGTGAAGATTAGAATATTCTGGTAATGAGATAGTTATTATGGTTTTTAGAGAATTGATTGTGTTTATTTGTGTATTTGCTTTCATATTCAATGTGTGTTGTTTTTGCTTAGAAATTGTTGTGTTTGAGTGTGTATTAGGAACTTGAATCAAATATAATATTTATCTGGAATGTATTGAGTCAATATTGAAGGTTATAAATGGAATTTAGTGAGTTTGATTAAAACCTTATGTTTGATTGGTGGATTTAATATTTAATTTTATAAATATTTGAAAAATGTTGTGGAAGTTAGAAACTGAAGCCCTACTCTTATATGAGTAATTGGAAGTTGAATTTATGAAATTTGGTGGAAAATTAAATTTAAAAATAATTTTTTGTGAAAGGCGAGTCTGGCGCCTAGGCACCAGAATTCGGCGCCTAAGCGCCAGTTCGGCCTGTACCCAAAAATTTACTTAAATAACCCCCAAAAGCCATTTTTGACGCCTAAGCTTCATCTTCTTCCCCATTTTTGTGAAAATACATCTTGTACATCCATTTTAAGGTCAAAACATCAAGGATTTGAGCGCGAAACCACTCAATTTCATCGTCTCAAGGTTAGATCTACACTTTAAACCATTTATTTTCGATTTTCACCATAGATTTCCCTAGGTTTTGCTAAGAACCGAAAATTTTGAAAAAAAATTTGATTTTTAGTGATTTCTTTGGATTGTTAAACTTTTTTTAAGTTTTATAAACTTTAAAAGAATTTAAATCTTTGATTCCTAAATTTGTTCTTATTTTCTTTCACATTTAGATGGCTCCAAAATCTAAATGAGGGAAGGCACGAGATAACTTTGATAGCAGCAAATTTTCTACTGCGGCTGCGCATTTTCGCTTCCATGAATTTGCGACGTCCAGAAAGTTCATTTCTGAATGAAGTTTCTATCATCCTGGAGAAATGATCGAAAACACTATCATTGCACACAATTGGCAATGATTCTGTTATTTCACTGTTGTTGCTGTTATCCCGATTGTTCGAGAATTTTATGCAAATTTTCTGGATGCTAAAGATTATGAAGTCTTTGTCAGAGGTATCGTAGTAGGATTTAGTCCAAAAAGAATCAACATATTTTATGGCCTACCACCGACTATTGAGTGCTATTATTCTGAATTATCACCATCTGAGGGAGATTTGTATATGATCATTGCTTATCTGACTGACGGTACTGGATCTTGGAAGATCAGGACGGAAAAAGGGTAAATTTCAAATCCTCCGAATTAAATGGTATTTCTAAAGCATGGCACTATTTTATTTCTGCAAGATGGTTACCTTCCAACCACCTGAGTGAAGTGACTAGAGATCGAGCGATTTTAAACTACTGCATTCAGGAGAGGAAGCCTATTGATGTCGGGAGTATTACTTATGATTATGTGAATTCTACTGCGAGATCTAACACTTTTGTTGGATTGGGATTTCCATCTCTGATCTATTCACTATGTATTAGTAATGGAGTCACTGCTGATATTTCTGAGGAGAAGTTAAAGTCTACCAAGCCAATTGGGCAGGAGAGTGTTAGTATCTATGATCGTCTTCGAGGGAAGAAATCAACCACTCCTTCTACTTCTACACATACTTCAGGTAGACCTTCTACTTCTCGACCCTCTACTTCTGCTGAGCCACCATCAGATTTCTGGAAATCAATGCATGATCAGTTTTTAGAGCAGCAGCAGGAGTTATTTCAAACTCACTTCAAGATTGATACTATTGATAGGAAACTAGATCATTTATCTGATTATACCCAGAGAAAGAGTAGTTATGATCCTGACTATGATGAAGCCCTAGTCAGATTTCTGAAGGGTGAACATGATGTTAGTTTTCCTACTTTTCCTAGATTCACACCATTTGTTGATCCTAAGGACGTAGAATTTTCCTTTGATGATGATGATGATGATGAGGCTACAGCTAGTGACTAGTAGTTATTGATCTTTATGTTGAACTACTCTGTTAGTTTGTTTTGTTTGTTTTGTTTGTTTAGTTTTGTGTTTGATGTATGTTGATTGATTAGTGTTAAGATTCTGTTGTTAAAATATTCTTAATATATTGTGTTGAGACTGAGGTTAGAATTAATTTATATGTTGTTTTAGTCTACTGTTTAGTAATTATTAATTTTGCTCTGTTTTAATTCTGTTTCAAATTTAGTATCATCATAAAATTAGCCTGCTTACTGTTTATACATGCTCAAATTTTATCTTAATTATTCATAAAAGCATGAAAGAAGTTAATTTTTCTTTTTAAGATTGTTTTTACATACTTATTAAAAATTCTTATGATTTTCTTTCTCTCATTCTTTCAAATTATCATAGTATACCATAACTTAAGTTTGGGGGAAGGGAAAATCCATTCAAAATTAAATTTTATTTGTCCTTAAAGTGCTAATATTTTCTTAAAAAAAAAACTTTTTAACATAACATAAGGAATGAAGAATTTATTTGAGATCACTTTTATTTTTGAAATTATAAACAAAATTTTACTAACTTTGATTGATTTTAAGAATAGAATTATTTAACTTAAAGAAGAATAAGATAAAGAATTTTTCTATTCATGATAGAAATAATAGCATTTTAGAAATATTAAATAATAAAAAATTATCACTTGAAAAAGAAAAGATTGGAAGTCTTTTTGAATTCTTATTTATGTTATAATAATTAAGTGAAAATGTATAAGTTTTGAAAATATAAGTTAAGGATAGTGAAGTTCAAAACCATTAACAGGCTATCCGGATATAGTAATCCTCTCTATAAAAAAAAAAGAAAAAAGAAAGAGAAGAGAGGAGAAGCTTGAGGAAATGCCTAATCAAAAATTGGCTTCACTTGAATTATCTTATAGGAAGAAATCTAGTTACATACTTTACTTAATTTTTATACATAAATATTTATTTAGAAAAGATTTTTCAAGAAGATCTTTTTCTTGTAAATAATCTATGAAAGCTTAATATAATAGACTTCTATTATTTTCAAAATGGATGGAAAGTTTGAAATCTTATGATTTGGTAGTTAAATATTCTTTAAATTCATAAAACTAAACCTAGTTAGTGAAATTGGGTTAATAATTTACTAAAGACTTTATAAAATCAAAAATTATAAGGAATCTTATATATTTATCTTTTATTCCAAAGGTTATATATTTTATATAGTAGAAAGAGTTACTTGAGGACAAGTAACATTTAAGTTTGGGGGATTTTGATCTATAAAAAAATACCTATTTCTTTATGTCTTAATTTTTATTAATTTCTAAGGATATTATGCTTTAATGAAAGGTATTCTTTGCGTTTTTGGATGTAGGTGATGTAAAAAGGTCTAAAAAGGAAAAAGGAGCAAAAAGGAGCAAAAATGGAGCAAAATACAAAAAGTATATAAAAATATGGCCTGGCGCCTAAGCGCCAGAATCGATACAAAAACTGTCAAGTTTTTGACAACGTTTGATCAGTTATTTTGACGGAGTGAGCGGTTATTGGACATTCTAGAAGACTGGTAGTCGTTCCTTGATAATAGGACATGTGATACATTGCATTTGGACGCTCCAAAACGGTTTTAATCGTGAAGAGGTGCGAAGATCTGGACGCGGTGTCTGACGCCTAGGCGCCAGATTCCGGCGCCTAGGTGCCAGACCAACCTTCAAGAAGATTCATTGAATGTGGACATGTTTTGAAGAGGTGCCTCAAGGCAACCCTTGAAGCCTATAAATAGGGGTCCATTTCTTCAGAAAACATGCCCCTCCCATTGTAACCCTTTCTCTTATCCACTTTAGGATCTCTCATCCTTAGAGAGAGAAATAGAGAGAGAAATTTAGGGCCACTTTTGTTTAGTTTAGTGAGTTTATTTTCAAGTTGTTGCATCTGGAGTTCATTACACTGTGGAGTCAGTAGGAATTAGAAGATCTGTAGAAGAAATATTTGAGATAAGTAATTTTATATTCAATTCAAAGTTTATTTATCATGTTTTGTTGTTTATTTTCAATGTGTTCTGAGTAGTTAGTTTACTTTCTTCCTTCAATTATGAAGAGATAGATAAGATAATATAAAGATTCGATGGAGAATTGAAATTCAAAATATTTTCAAAACATTGTGATGACATTAATACTTGATCTTACTTTACTTTTTAAATTGGTCATTTAAATTGTCAAAACTCTGTTGAAGAGTTTTGAGACCTTGAAGGACAAGGACTCTTAACTTATAAATGTCATATGAATCCTTGGGTAGTCGAAGGCCATGTGCGGGCTATTCAAGGTGAAGTGCAAATAAATAAGAAGATAAGATTTAAAGAGCGTAGAATTGATAAGTTTTTAGAGTGACAGACTAAATTCTTATAATTTGATTTATAGATTAGGAAAGGGTCACTAGTAGGGCTGACCATAGCCACCCTTGGACATCTAGAAGTGTGAGCCTAGATTAACCCATTCTACTAACAATACATCCGGACCTGATCTGTAAATTAGCCAATGTTCTTTGCGCCTGGATCAAAGGGTAAAGAATAGGAATGCTTCTATTTGGGACAATACTATAAATCAATTCTCCAACGAATATTAAATTATCTTAAATATCTTAGATTAATTGAAGGAAAGAAAGTTGTTTATTTTATAGTTTTCATAAATCATTTTCTTATTATTGTTTTCTTTATTTGCATCTAGTAAATTAATAGTAATTTATAATTAAATTAAAAGATATAAATATTTTTTTATTTAGAAAATTTATCACTATAATTATTCCTTGTGGGATCGATACTGGGTTCTTTGTTTCAAAGCCCTATATTACTTGAAACGATACTTATACTTGCGTAGTACCCCTAGTGAGTAAAAATATTTTTCTAAATTTACATCATATTGATTTTATACACTAACCTCTATTTATAAATTGAGTCAACATTTTTAGCCATCTTTTGAAAGCGAATATTGCTGCATTATTGAGGGTCGGGTCACCTAGGCGCCAGACTTCTGCGCCTAGCCGCCAGACTTCTGCGCCTAGCCGCCAGAATTCGGCTCCTAGGTGCCGGTTTGGCCTGCTTACCAGAAAAACACCATTTAAACCCCCCATTATCCATTTTTGATGCCTAAGCTTCATCTTCTTCCTATTTTTTGCGAAAACCCACCTCCTAAATTCATTTTGAGGTCAAAAAATCAAGATTTTGAGCCCGAAATCACTTGATTTCTTCATCTCAAGGTCAGATCTACACTCTAATCCATTTATTTTTTATTTTCACCATAGTTTTTCCTATTTTTGACTAAAACTGAAATTTTGAGAAAAATTTTTATTTTTAGTATTTCTCCATGAATTTATAAACTTATTTTAAGTTTCTTAAGCTTAAAAGAGTTTAAATCTTTGATTCCTTAATTTATTTGTGTTTTATTTCACGTTTAGATGACACCGAAATCTAAGCGAGAAAAGGCAAGAGAAAATTTTGACAGTAGCAAATTCGCGACTACGGCAGCGCATTTTCGATATCACGAATTTGCAACGTCCCGAAAATTAATTTCAGAGCGAAGCTTTTACAATCCTGGTGAAATGATCGAGAACACGATCGTTGCGCACAACTGACAACGATTCTGTTATTTCACCGTTGTTGCTGTTATTCAAGTCATGTGCAAATTTTATGCTAATTTTTGGATGCGTAAGACTACGAAGTCTTCGTCAGAGGTGTTGGAGTAGGATTTAATCCATAAAGGATCAATATTTTTTATGGACTACCACCTACCATCGAGTGCCACTATTCTGGATTATCTCCATCTGAGAGAGATCTTGAGATGACTATTGCTTATTTGACTGACGGCACTGGAGCTTGGAAGATCCGGAATGATAAACGGGTTAATTTCAAATCTTCTAAGTTAAATGGTATTTCAAAGGAATGGCATTACTTTATTTCTGCAAGACTTATACCATCCAACCACCTAAGCGAAGTGACTAGAGATCGAGCTATCTTAAACTACTGCATTCAGGAGACGAAGCCGATAGATGTCGGCAGTATTATTTATGATTCTGTGGAGTCTACTGCTAGATCCAGTACTTCTGTAGGACTAGGATTCCTATCTCTGATTTATTCTTTATGTGTGAACAATGAGGTCACTGCTGATATTTCTGAGGAGAAGCTGAAGTCTACCAAGCCAATTGGGCAGGAGAGTGTTAGTATCTATGATCATCTTCATGGGAAGAGATCTACAGCTCCTTCTACTTCTGCACCTACTCCAGGTAGAGCTTCCACTTCCAGACCTTCTACTTCTACTGTTGAGCCACCGTCTAGTTTTTAGGAATTGATGCATGATCAATTTCTGGAGCAGCAGAATAAGTTATTTCTAACTCACTGTAGAGTTGATACTATGGATAAGAAGATTGATCACCTATCTGATTACGCCCAGAGGAAGAGTGAATATGATGCTGAGTATTCAGAGTCTTTAGTCAGATTCTTGAAGGGTGAACATGATATTCATTTTCCCACCTGTCCTAGATTTTCACCATATGTTGATCCTAAGGATGTGGAGTTTTCTTTGGATGATGACAATGACGAGGCTACAGACAGTGATTAGTGGCCTGATTTACCTCTGAGATGTGCTGAGTCTGTTGTTAGTTTAGTTTTTGTTTGCTAGTATTGATTGTTGTTTGTTGTTTACTAGCTTAGATTTGTTTATGAGACTTTGTATGAATTATTTGATGTTGAGATTGTTTTAGATATTTAGTTACAGACTGAAATTTGAATGAATTTGTGTTTATTTTTTGTTTCAACCTACTACTTAGTATTTTAGAATAGTTAGTAATGTTATTTTATTTCTATTAGTAATATAGTTATTTAATTCAATTACTGCTATGTAAAATTTTTGTGCTTGCTTACTTATATATGCTCCATTATGTTTGTAATATTTATAAAAAGAATGTGTAGAAGTAAATTATATTTCTTTCTAGAATTTTTTTTACATGCTTATAAAATTCCTTTTTAAATTATACTTTTCTTTCTCTCATACTTTATTATTTTCATGATATACTAAAACTTAAGTTTGAGGGAAGAGAAAATACATGCAAATTTAAATTTTATTTGTCCTTAATAAACTAATATTTTCTAAAAAAAATCTTAACATAACATAAGGAATGAAGAATCTATTTAAGATCACTTAAATTTTTGAAATTATAAATAATTTAGTGGACTTAACCAAAATTTTAATAACTTGATTGATTTTAAGAATAGAATTATTTAACTTAAAGAAGAATACGATTAAGAAATTTTTCTATTCATAACAGAAATAATTGAATTTTAGAAGTATTAAGAAATCAAAAATTATAACTTGAAAAAGAAAAGATTGAAAATCCTTTTGAAATTCTATTCATGTTATAATAATTAAGTGAAAATGTAAAAGTTTGAAAATATAAGTTAAGGATAGTGAAGTTCAAAATCATTAATAGACTATCCAGATACAGTAATCCTCACTGTAAAAAAAAAAAAAGAGAGAAAAAAAGAAAAAAGAGAAAAAGAGGAAAAGCTTGAGGATATGCCTAATCAAAAATTGGCTTCACTTGAATTATCTTATATGAAGAAAACTAGTTACATACTTTTACTTAATTGTCATGCATGAATCTTTATTCAAAAAAGACTTTTCATGAAAATCTTTTTCTTGTAAATAAACTATGTGATCTTAATATAATAAACTTCTATTATTTTCGAAATGAATGAAAAATTTTTGAAGTCTTATGAATTGGTAGTTGAATATTCTTTAAATTCTTAAAATTAAACTTAGTTAGTGAAATTTGGTTAATTATTTACTAAAGTCTTTATAAGATCAAAAATTACAAGGAATCTTAAATATTTATCTTTCATTCGAAATGTTATACATTTTATATAGTAAAAAGGGTTACTTGAGGACAAGTAACATTTAAGTTTGGGGAATTTTGATCCATAAAAAATACCCATTTTTATGCCTTGATTTTTATTTAATTTTTAAGAATATTATGCTTTAATGAAAGGTATTTTTGTGTTTTTGGATATAGGTGAGGGAATAATGTTCAAGAAGAAAAAAAGGGAAAAAGGAGCAAAAAGGAGCCAAAATGCAAAATTGTCAAAATTATTGGTCTGGCGCCTAGGCGCCAAAATCTGGTGCCTGAGCGCTAGGTCGATACGGGATCTGTCAAGATTTTTTACGACTTTTGGATGGTTAATTTGACGGTGTTAGCGGTTATTGGACCTTCCAGAAGACTGGCAGTTGTTCCTGGTTTATAGGACATGTGATACAATGTATTTGGATGCTTGGAAACGATTTTAATTGTGAAGAGGTGTGATCTAAAGTGAAGAGGTATGAAGAACTGGACGCAGAGTCCGGCGCCTAGGCGCCCGATTCCGGCACCTAGGCGCCAGACACACCTTCTAGAAGATTCATTGAATGTGGACACATTTTTAAGAGGTGTCTCAAGGCAACCCTTGAAGCCTATAAATAGGAGGGTACTCCTTCAGAGAAAAATGCCCCATTAGAGAGAGAGAGTCTAGAGTTCCTTTAGAGAGAGAAATTATATAAATATTTTAGGACAACTTTTATTAATTAGTGAGTTTATTTAGAGTTTGTATTGAGAGTTTAAAGAGTTGGTGCTTTTGAAGTTTATTTGCTTTGGAGTCAGAAGAATTCATAGGTTCAGTAGGAGAAACACTTGAGATAAGTATTTGTAATTTTATTCAAAGTTTTATTATCATGTTTTGTTGTTTAAATTCAATTTGTTCTGAGTAGTTAGTTTACTTTCTCCTTTCAATTATGAAAAGATAAATAAGATAATATAAAAATTCGATGGAGAATTAAAAATTATTTATATTTTAAAACATTGTGATTATATTAATACCGGATCTTCATTTACTTTACAAATTGATCACTTGTATTGTTAAAATCTGTTGAAGAGTTTTGATACCTAGAAGGAGATGAATTTTTAACTAGTAGATATCACATGAATCCTTGGGTAGTCGAAGGCCTTGTGCGGGTTATTCAAGGTGAATTGCAAATAAATAGGAAGATATTATATAATGGGCGTAGAATTAATAAGTTTTCTGAGTGACAGACTAAATTCTTGTGATTTGGTTTATAGAGAAGGAAAGAGTCACTAGTTAGCCACCCTTGGACATCTAGTAGTGTGAGCCTAGATTAACTCATTCTACTAACAATACATCCGGACCTGATCTATAGGCTAGCCAATGTTCGTTACACCTGGATCAAAGGGTAAAGAATATGAATGCTTTTATTTGGCACAATACCATAAATTTATATTCTCCATGAATATTATCATTATCTTAGAAAATCTTGGATTAATTGAAAGGAAGAAAGTTGTGTTCTTATTGTTATTTACATCAATCATTTCATTACTGCTTTATTATTGCATCTTTCATTACTACTTTATTATTGCATCTAGTAAATTAAAAATATCAAATTTATAAACTATAAAAGAAATACATAAAAATAAAATTAAAATATTTAAAATCCATAACTCACTCCTCGTGGGATAGATACTGGGGTCTTTATTTCAAAGCCCTATATTACTTGATACGATACGTATACTTGCGTAGTGCCCTTAGTGTGTAAAATATTTTCAATAAATTTATATTTGTATACACTAGTTGCTATTATTATCTATTACATATATTTGAAAGCATTAATTATTATATTTGTCATCAGCGGATTGCGGGTCAAGTTTTTGGTGTTGTTGCCGTGGATTGAATTTTTAGTACGCATATATATATAGCATTTGGGTCGACTTGCTAGTGCCGAGATTTTCACAATTAAAAAAAATGCACTAAACCACTTAGTTAATCACCCTTAATCTTCTCAAAATAATTGTCTCTTCCCCATAAATCTCCCAATACTCCAATTTCAAATTTTAATATCCATCAATTCCAATCAAGTTTCACACAAACACAAACTTATATTCATTAAAAACAAACCACACTTAATACAAACTAAAAATTTCTATCCAAACACTTTGGATGAAATTCCCTAGATACAAAAGGACTCAATAATCATAAAGATAGGTTTACATCACTAAGATGTAACAATCACACATTAAAGTGCAACAAAACACAAACATAAAACATTAAACACTTAAAACATCAAACACATAAAACATAAGATACACAAAACAAACCAAAAAATCAAACTAACAATTAATTCCACTCTCCAGTAGGCAGAATATATCCAGAACCACTATTATTTTCATTTGACCCTTCAAGAATATAAATCTGATAGAACAGGCTATGATTGAACACTCTTACATCTTCTTCTTCTAACCACTTGTTCTTCAGGAACATTGCCTTATCCGCTTCTTCCACATGACTTGTATGATTAAATTGCATCTTGAGTTGCCATCTCATATGCTTTAAATGTGCATTAGTTTCATTAATCATTTCTTCGATTGAAGTCACTCGGGTTTCGATCTTTGCAATCTTTTTTGCAATTCCTTGAATACTAACGGCGAGAAATCCATTGAATAACTCTTTAGCACTGTCACTAATAAACTTACTCTTGTCAAAATCCCCTTTCTTCTTAATTTCATTCTCCCAGGAAGACACGATGCACTCAAAACACTCTTCTTAAGACTCAAGAATGAAAATAGGACTTGGGGGGTAAGTGTTTCTCTTAATCCATGGCCTTTTTATAGACTTTAGTAGTGCATAAACCGCACTTAAACATTTTAAAACTTCAAAATAACTTCAAAAACCACTTCACCACAATCTAGGCTTCTAGATCCTCATTTATCACACGCTTTATAACTCTGATGCCTAAGCGCCAATTAGGTAGCGCTTAGCCGCCAGTGCTCAATTTAGCACAAGTTGGCCAAATGTCTAAAATTTCATTCCGACACCTGTAAGTCATAAAATAATATCAAATAAACATTACTATAATATAAAAACTCCAAAATAATACCACCAAAACATAAAAAAAACCAAACAAAGCACACAGAGCAAACATAAAGCAAAGCACGCCGATAATTATGGGTTGCTTCCCACAAAGTGCTTGGTTTAACGTCTTCAGCCTGACATAACCAGACTTATTCTGAGTGAGCCAACATCAAATTCTCATCAGATTTAAGTTGATCGAATGAAAAATAAGGTTTAAGTCTATGACCGTTAACTTTAAATATTTTTCCAGTCTTAGGATCTTAAATATTCACAGTTCTATATGAATAAACTTTTATCACAATAAATGGACCCATCCACCTGGACTTAACTTTTCCAGAAAAAAATTTCAATCTGGCATTATATAGCAAAACTTTCTGTCTCGGCACAAGATTTTTAGTAAGGATCTTCTAATCATGCCATAACTTCATCTTTTCCTTATAAATCTTAGCATTTTCATAAGATTCATTCCTTATCTCTTCAAGATCATTTAGTTGCAATAATCTCTTCTCAGCAGCATCTTTCAAATTATAATTGAACTCTTTAATAGCCCAATATGCTTTATGTTCACGTTCAATAGGCAAATGACAAGCTTTTCCAAAAATCAGCCCATATGGGGACATTCCAATAGGGGTTCTGTAGGTAGTCCTATAGGCCCACAAAGCATAATCCAATTTGATTAACCAATCCTTTCAGTTTGGATTAACAGCCTTTTCCAATATTCTTTTAATTTCACGATTGGATAATTCAACCAAACCACTTGTCTGAGGATGACAAGCACTAGCAATGTGATGATTTATATGGTATTTCTTTGCTAACTTCTCAATAATTGCATTTTTAAAAAGACTTCCCCCATCAGTTATGATTACTCTTGGTATTCCAAATCTGCAAAATATTTTATTTCTTAAAAACTTAACAACACTTTGAGCATCACATTGAGGTAAAGCAATAGCTTCAATCCATTTAGAGACATAGTCTACTGCTATCAAAATATAAACATTTCTGAAATATGGTGTAAATGGACCATGAAATTTAATCCCCAAACATCAAATAATTCAACTTCAAACATATAATTGAGGGGCATCTCATTCTAATTTGGGCAAGTAAATTAGAGATAACTTGAATTTTTACATGATCTACCTCCAAAACTTTTTCTGAAATCCGATGTCCCAATACAATTCCTCTTGCTACCATAAATTAGCATTTTTCCTAGTTAAGGACTAAATTAATTTCTTCACAATGTTTTAGAACTTTAGACATATGTTCTAAACATGATTCAAATGATATTTCAAACACTGAAAAGTCATCCATAAAAACTTCAATCCCTTTTTCAATTAAATCACAGAAAATAGCCATCATACATCTCTGAAATGTAGCAGGGGCATTACATAAACCAAAGGGCATTCTTCTAAAAGCAAACGTACCATAAGGACTGGTAAACGTAATTTTCTCTTGATCCTCAGGAGCAATTTGAATTTGATGGTAACCAGTATATCCATCCAAAAAATAGAAGTATTTATACCCAGCCAGTCTATTCAGCATCTGATCCACAAATGGGAGTGTGACCTGATTTTTGTATTTCCAAATACAAGGATTTGTTACCACTGCTAGAAAATTTAATTTCAGGCAAAGGCATGAAACACTTGACTTGGAATAACTTGCTATATAGATGTGTACCAAATTTTAATTACGGCAATAGCATTAAATAAAACTTGATTGCTATTGAATGCTAGGCCGTTAATGTTTAATAATTTTATATAGCAAAATATAATTTTAAAAGAAAATATTTTATATACTTTTTTGGTACTACGCAAGTATACATATCGTTTCAAGTAATATAGGACTTTGAAACAAAGACCCCAGTATCGATCCCACGGGGAAAAAATATGGTAATAAATTTTTTAAATGTTGTATTTCAAAATATTTTTGTATTTTAATCTTCCTATGAATTACTTATAACTTACTAGATGCAGATAAAGAAAACAATAATAAGAAAATGATTTTGTGAAAACTATATAAAACAAACAACTTTCTTCCCTTCAATTAATCTAAGATTTTTAAGATAATTTAATATTCATTGGAGAATTTGATTTATGGTATTGTGCCAAATAGAAGCATTCCTATTCTTTACCCTTTGATCCAGGCGCAAAGAACAACGGTTAATTTACAGATCAGGTCTGGATGTATTGTTAGTAGAATGGGTTAATCTAGGCTCACACTACTAGATGTCCAAGGGTGGCTATGGTCAGCCCTACTAGTGACCCTTTCCTTATCTATAAATCAAATTTTAAGAATTTAGTTTGTCACTCTAAAAACTTATCAATTCTACGCCCTTTAAATCTTATCTTCCTATTTATTTGCACTTCACCTTGAATAGCCCGCACATGGCCTTCGACTACCTAAGGATTCATGTGACATATACAAGTTAAGAGTTCTTCTCCTTCTTGGTCTCAAAACTCTTCAACAGGTTTTGACAATTTAAATGGCCAATTTAAAAAGTAAAGTAAGATCAGGTATTAATATCATCACAATGTTTTAAAAATATTTTGATTTTCAATTCTCCATCGAATCTTATATTATCTTATTTATCTTTTCATAATTAAAGGAAGAAAGTAAACTAACTACTCAGAACACATTGAATATAAAAAACAAAACATAATAAATAAACTTTGAATTAAAAATAAAATACTTATCTCAAATATTCCATTTACAGATCTGTTGACCTAATTTTTGATTAGGTCTTCTCTTCTCTCTTTAGTACTTAGGATCTAGCCTTAGGCTTTTCCTTTGACTATCTTAGAGGACTAAAAGTGGAACCCACCCTTTAGAAGTTTAAACACCTCTTGACTCCCTGCAAACCCCACAAGCTTGATTGAAGACCCCTAATCACCTAGAGGGTTGAAATCAAATGTGAAGGTTTAAAGGATGAGTTCCCTATAGGACTCTTTGGCCTTGGGACCACCTCAGGTGGCTCGGTGCAGTGAGGGTTGACTTACACACTCACTACACTCATACTCTACACTCACACACACACAATCCAAATCCTAAAACCACACCCATACCCGACTTGACTCCACGACTCATGTAGGTAATTCATATGGATGGACCTTAACCCCTAAGCCCCTGGTTAAGAGGGTTAGGAACAACATAGTGAATGCCTCAAATGAGTCTTCTCATGGCTCATATAGGATTAATATGACTTCATGGCTCAACCAAAGTGCTTCCATTTCATTCATATTTGATCAATCTTTATTTTTCCAAAATTTCAATTTTTGACCCCGGGGCCCCGGACCCACCTAACATACCAAAAGCCCTTAAAATTGCCCAAATCCTCCAAAATTTCCAAATCACCCAAAATTCCCCAAAATTAACCTTGAACATTTCCTCACCAATCAAATTGATCATCCATAGTCAAAAATACCAAAAATTCCAAAAGTATCTCCCAATACCCTCCAAATTACAAAAATGCCCCTCTTGACCCAAAAATACAAAAATTTCGAAAATTCCCAGAAAATTCCAGAAAATCCCAAATTTTCCCAATTTCATTTTGTCCAACTACACCATGGTCCAATTCTATCAATTTACCCCACTTTTACAAACACCCCCAATTTAGCTCATTCTTAACCCAAGTGAACCCAATGTCAAACCAAACCTACCCAATTGACCCCAATTTTGGTCCAATTCAATTCTAAACTTCAATTCAATATCCACAATATCAATCTAGACCAAATCCAAGTCCGATTTGATTGACATATTGGTCTAATTTCATTTTTAAGCTTAGAGCCCAATTTTGGCCCATGATCCAAACTTAGCCCAAACCAAACCATTTCAACTCCAATTAACCCCAAACCTTTTCTAAACCTTCCCTAACATCCCCACAAACAAAACACTAACATAATTTTCCCAAAATGTGGACCCAAACCCCACTCAAATTCAACTCAAAACCAAAAAGCCCAATTTTGACCTAAACCCAAACCTAACCAAAATAAGCCCAAGTCCCAAAACCAAAACCCAACCAAAGTTGAAACCTCTTTGAAACACTCCCATAAACATTTTCCAACATTAATTTTACATCAATTTCAACCCTAGCCCAACATTGGCCCAAATTAAGCCCAATTTGACCTACATTGGCCCATTTACCAAATGAACCCAAATTCAACCCAATTCAATTCCAAACTACCACAAATTTGCTTCAAATCATTCAAGACACATCCTTAAACTAAACTCAACATTTATTTGGCATGGCCCTTTGCAAAATTTTTCATCTAAAGGCCCACTCCCTTAAACCTTCCTAAAAGCCCACTTCCACCAAATTCAAAAGCCGAAATCAATCTAAAGCCCACATGACACTTTCCCTCATCACACATGCAATTTAAAATCATTCCTAAAGTCCTAATTAATCATTAAACAATTCCAAATCAAGCCTCATAACAATTCCCATCAAAATGCCAAAATTCACAAAATCCTTTTTTTATGAAATTGAACAAATCGTTTCCCAAGCCATATGGAGCCATGAAGCCACATGTAAGTCATTGGCAAGCCATGAGAATCTCTAATTTGTCAACTATCCTTAAATGGCAAAAGGAGGAGGTCCTTTAAGCACCTCCTAAAAATCATTAACCTTAAACATGTTTCACCTTAACCCAAATTTAATCCAAATATATTTGGATAAGGACTTCTCCATGCCAAACCAGCTGATTCCTTTGACTCCCCACAACACCCAAAGACACCTTGAAGGGTGAACCAAGCCCAAAAGGTAGACTTGACCAAATCAAGCCAAAATTGGCCTTCTCCCATCCCATTTTAAATCAAGTCTTTGACACATGGCAAAGCTCAATTGCCTACACAAAACCCCAGCCCTGACCCACCTGAACTTGAGGGTGACCCTCGCTACGGGCCGGCCACTCGAGCCGCCGGAAAACACCATGGCCGAGACCTTGGGAGGAGCCAAGTTTTGGAATTTCACCTTTTTGAGCTGTCCCACTCCAAATGGCCATTGCAGCTGTTCTTCTCCTCACCAGAGCAGCTGATCCCAACCCCTAACTCCCCCTGGGAGGCCCTCCAGCCAGCTCTATTTAAACACCACCTCCTCTCGGCCAAGGGAGGGGCTGAAAAGAAACCTTAAGGAAACTGCGCCAAAATCATTCCGGACTCTTCCCCACACCCGGAGAACTTGATCCCCATTGAAATACCCCTACCATTTCCTCTCTGCGAGCTCGATTTCGAGTTGAAATCCAAGCCCAAAACCGGGACACTTCACCACGAGTAAGTCGATCCTCGAATTGATTGACTCTACACCTTCACCGGACCAAGAGGAGAAGTTTCCCGGCAAAAGCCACCTCACCGAGCCGGCCATTGCTTTCGGCCTTCAAGCTTTGTGATCGGCTGTGGTCACTTTTGTACCTAGGCAATTCACCAGACCAAGGGACTTCATCTGGAGCTTGCTTGGACCCAATCGAAGGTGACATAGCCCTCAGATTGAAGCTTCACTTCTCTGAGCAAAGGTATGAGCTCTCTCCTTCTCCCGAGCTTCTGGAGATTCTCCATTTAGTTTGAGTCAATTTCAATGCATGTTTACCGTATGGATGTGTTCGTCTCTTCAAGACGAATCCATAGTGCATAAGAACACAAAAATCCATTGAGAATCGAGTGAGAAATTAGGGTTAGAAGGTCGACGGTCACGGGTTCACACCAGTCGTAGACGATGACTGGGAGCCGTTGGAGTGCTGAGTCGGACAGCGTGACGATATATGAACTACGGGCCCGCGAGTGCTGAGTCGGATGGCGGCGCCGAACCAGAAGTTCTCAAAATTCACAACTCACAAAATATTTCTCAAAAATTTACAAAAATGGTTTTGGAGCTTCTCTGATATCAGAGGAACTTAGAAAAATTAAAATTGTAATTTTCTAAAAAAGTTGATTTTTATCATTATTTTAATATTTTTAATAATTAAAAAATAATAAAAATCATAAAAAAAATTAAAAATCACCAAAGTGTCACATTTTGAATTCTAATCATTTAGGAACAAACCAAATATTTTTCTTAAGTCCCTAGGGTAAGATATTGAATTTTAAAGGCTTAATGTAAATTTTAATATTAAAAAATGGATTTTCCAACCTTTTCACTAAAATAATTCTAATAAATCAAAAAAAATAAAAAAAATACAAAATTTGTTTCTCTGAACTCCTTGAGTTAGAGAGATCTAAGAAAAATATAAAATCCATTTTTCAACTTTAATTTTATTTTAAAATTTGTTAATGCTCCAAAACTCAAAATAATTCTAATAAATAAAATATAATTCAAAAAATCACCAAAATTGGTCTAAATGGTCCTCTGGTCATTAGGAATTTCCCATAATTTTCTTTAGGACAGAAACATTTCCTTGGTCATGTTATTGAATTTTTCTTGAAAACCCCTATTTTCTATTAAAAATAATTACATAAATAAATTAAATACAGAAAAATCACATTTTCTCCTCTAATGTCTTAATTGACATGTGAGTAAGGTTGCATTAAAATTTCAAGTTCATTTGAGCTTAATTTAGTGAGTTATAGAATTATTAAGCTTGAAGGGCAAAATGGTAATTAAAAATTTCAACATTTAATTAAAATTTTAGGATTAATCAAAGGGGAGGGTAAAATATTTGATTTTAAACTAATTTTTGGATGATTGAAACTTAAATGATTAAGGGTAGAAATCTACTAATCATTTCAAAAATAATTAAAATAAAACTTTAATTAATTAATTAATTGAAATTTTGGGAGAATAATAGAAATTGGAATTATTAAAGTAGGGATATTATTTAAGAAGATATTTATTCTTTAATTTGAAAATCCCTGAATAAATCACTTCAATAATACTTAAGTCTTAATTAAAAAATTAAAAGAATAATCTCAATTAAATTAAAATTGAAATTAAATTAAATCAAATTAAATTAAATTAAATTAAAAATAAATTAAATTAAATTAAAATTAAATTAAATAAATATTAAATTAAATTAAACATCCATGCGGCACTCCTGCCAAGGACGGCTTGGAAGGTGATGTTATTGACCGTGTATCTCATTATTCAGACATGGATTTCTAACAGATACTTTTTGGATAGATTAATAAGAATCATACATAGTCCGTTTTGAGTCATGGATTGTGTGAGAAATATTTCAAATCGAGTTGTATGATGTATCTTCAACAAGATTGGAATGAAAATGACCATGTCACATTTTGCCTTCACCTCTTTGTGTGCAAATTGACTGGCAAAACGCCATTAAAGTTAAATGAACTTCAAACAAAGAACAGAAAAGAAAAGGAAAATAAATAAGAACTCTCTTCCATAAAAATCCAAACATTAAAAAGAACTTTAAATCCACATGAACACCAAATAAACAACAAATAAAAAAATGGGATAGTTAAAGGACAAACAAAACAAATCTAAAGCTCAAATTGAATTCCAGTCTAAATCCATCTTTTCAAATCCTCCAATTCTTCTTCAAATCAAGATCTATTTCAGACCTCCTTTGAAACCCTCTCTCGGGATGATTTCAGAATCACAAAGAATTTTCAATTTGATTCGGATGGCATGGATTCGTACCCTTCACCAAATAATCAAACTTCGATTGATTCCCATGGGATATGGAACACTTTCATATCTCATTTCGATCTCCCGCTAAATCCAAATCTCCACAGTAAATTTCAATTCAAAATTTCCGAGACTGGTACCTAAATTCCAGTTCTCATTCCGAGATCGATACCTAAATTTCGATTCTTATCTGAATTAATATCTAAATTTCAATTCAAAATTTCCGAGACTGGTACCTAAATTTCAGTTCTCATTTCGAGATCGATACCTAAATTTCGATTCTCATCTAAATTGATACCTAAATTTCAATTCAAAATTTCTGAGACTGGTACCTACATTCCAGTTTGCATTCCGAGATCAATACCTAAACTTCGATTCTCATCCGAATTGATACCTAAATTTCAATTCAAAATTTTCGAGACTGGTACCTAAACTCCAGTTCTCATTCCGAGATCGATACCTAAATTTCGATTCTCATTTGAATTGATACCTAAATTTCAATTCAAAATTTCCGAGACTGGTACCTAAATTCCAGTTCTCATTCCGAGATCGATACCTAAATTTCGATTCTCATCCGAATTGATACCTAAATTTCAATTCAAAATTTCCGAGACTGGTACCTAAATTCCGTTTCTCATTCCGAGATCGATACCTAAATTTCAATTCTCATCCGAATTGACACCTAAATTTTAATTCAAAATTTCTGAGACTTGTACCTAAATTCCAGTTCTCATTCTGAGATCGATACCTAAATTTCGATTCTCATCCAAATTGATACCTAAATTTCAATTCAAAATTTCCGAGATCGATACCTAAATTCCAATTCTCATTCCGAGATCGATACCTAAATTTTGATTCTCATCCGAATTGATACCTAAATTTCAATTCAAAATTTCACGAAACTCGGTACCTAAATTCCGAGTTCTCATTACGAGATCGATACCTAAATTTCAATTCTCTTTCGAATTGATACTTAAATTTCAATTCTAAATTCCGAGGTTTGGTACCTAAATTCCAGTTCTCTTCCTTCGAGGTCGGTACCTAAATTCCGACTCTCATCCGAGATCGATACCTAAATTTCGATTCTCTTTCAGGTTTGATACTTAAATTCCAAATCTCACTCTCTCGAGATCAGTACCTAAATTCTGATTCTCATCCTTTTTCCATCGATACTTAAACTCTGATTCTCACTCCAAGGCTGGTACCTAAATTCCAGTTTTCCTTGCAATCCCGAGGTTGGAACCTAGGTTTCAATTCTCATTTCAAATCCAAATTTCAAATTCAAAATTTTCTCAAATTGATTTTAAATCAAACTTCAATCTAAATTAAAACTCAAAATCTAAGCTCACACATTGAAACTTGAAATTTAAAAGTAAAATGAAATCTAAATCAAATTCCCTAGATCTGGTGATTTGGAGTTCACCTCCTTTTCCATTCCCCAACGAGAATTCAGGAACCTCCGGTCTTGGAAATATACCTGATACTTCCTAGCGGAAATTCTTCTACATCGTCCTAAGTTTGTCACTTGGACATCTGTGATTAGTTTTGTCGATCTTTTCGGACAACGCCAATACGCACGGTGTCCTTGGTTAGCACACCACACCTATTGGGGGTCCATTTGTTGACCTCATTTTTGATGAGGTCTTCTCTTCTCTCTTTAGTACTTAGGATCTAGCCTTAGGCTTTTCCTTTGACTATCTTATAGGACTAGAAGTGGAACCCACCCTTTAGAAGTTTAAACACCTCTTGACTCCCTACAAACCCCACAAGCTTGATTGAAGACCCCTAATCACCTAGAGGGTTGAAATCAAATGTGAAGGTTTAAAGGATGAGTTCCACATAGGACTCTTTGGCCTTAGGACCACCTCAGGTGGCTTGGTGCAGTGAGGGTTGACTTACACACTCACTACACTCATACTCTACACTCTCACACACACAATTCAAACCCTAAAACCACACCCATACCCAACTTGACTCCCTAACTCATGTAGGTAATTCATATGGATGGACCTTAACCCCTAAGCCCCTGGTTAAGAGGGTTAGGAACAACATCGTAGTGAATGCCTCAAATGAGTCCTCTCATGGATCATATAGGCTTAATATGACTTCATGGCTCAACAAAAGTGCTTCCATTTCACTCATATTTGATCAATCTTCATTTTTCCAAAATTTCAATTTTTGACCCCGGGGCCCCGGACCCACCTAACATACCAAAAGCCCTTAAAATTGCCTAAATCCTCCAAAATTTCCAAATCACCCAAAATTCCCCAAAATTAACCTTGAACATTTCCTCACCAATCAAATTGATCATCCATAGCCAAAAATACCAAAAATTCCAAAAGTATCCCCCAATACCCTCCAAATTACCAAAATGCCCCTCTTGACCCAAAAATACAAAAATTTAGAAAATTCCCAGAAAAAGCCAAAAAATCCCAAATATTCCCAATTTCATTTTGTCCAACTACACCATAGGCCAATTTTGTCAATTTATCCCACTTTTACCAAAACCCCCAATTTAGCTCATTCTTAACCCAAGTGAACCCAATGTCAAACCAAACCTACCCAATTGACCCCAATTTTGGTCTATTTCAATTATAAACTTCAATTCAATATCCACAATATCAATCTAGACCAAATCCAAGTCCGATTTGATTGACATTTGGGTCTAATTTCATTTTTAAGCTTAGAGCCCAATTTTGGCCCATGATCCAAACTTAGCCCAAACCAAACCAATTCAACTCCAATTAACCCCAAACCTTTTCTAAACCTTCCCTAACATCCCCAAAAACAAAACACTAACATAATTTTCCCAAAATGTGGACCCAAACCCCACTCAAATTCAACTCAAAACCAAAAAGCCCAATTTTAACCTAAACCCAAACCTAACCCAAATAAGCCCAAGTCCCAAAACGAAAACCCAACCAAAGTTGAAACCTCTTTTAAACACTCCCATAAACATTTCCCAACATTAATTTTACATCAATTTCAACCCTAGCCCAACATTGGCCCAAATTAGCCCAATTTGACCTACATTGGCCCATTTACCAAATGAACCCAAATTCAACCCAATTCAATCCAAACTACCCCAAATTTGCTTCAAATCATTCAAGACACATCCTTAAACTAAACTCAACATGTATTTGGCATGGCCCTTTGCAAAATTTTTCATCTAAAAGCCCATTGTTAAACATAAAGGCCCACTCCCTTAAACCTTCCTAAAAGCCCACTTCCACCAAATTCAAAAGCCCAAATCAATCTAAAGCCCACATGACACTTTCCCTCATCACACATTCAATTTAAAATCATTCCTAAAGTCCTAATTAATCATTAAACAACTCCAAATCAAGCCTCATAACAATTCCCATCAAAATGCCAAAATTCACAAAATCCTTTTTTATGAAATTGACCAGAATCTTTTCCCAAGCCATATGGAGCCATGAAGCCACATGTAAGCCATTGGCAAGCCATGAGAATCTCTAATTTGTCAACCCTCCTTAAATGGCAAAAGGAGGAGGTCCTTTAAGCACCTCCTAAAAGTCATTAACCTTAAACATGTTTCACCTTAACCCAAATTTAATCCAAATATATTTGGATAAGGACTTCTCCATGCCAAACCAGCTGATTCCTTTGACTCCCCACAACACCCAAAGCCACCTTGAAGGGTGAACCAAGCCCAAAAGGTAGGCTTGACCAAATCAAGCCAAAATTGGCCTTCTCCCATCCCATTTTAAATCAAGCTTTTGACCAAGCTTTTGATACATGGCAAAGCTCAATTGCCTACACAAAACCCCAGCCCTGACCCACCTGAACTTGAGGGTGACCCTTGCACTGCAGCCGACCACGAGCCGCCGGAAAACACCATGGCCGAGACCTTGGGAGGAGCCGAGTTTTGGAATTCCACCTTCGTTGAGCTGCCCCACTCCAAATGGCCATTGCGAGACATTCTTCTCCTCACCGAGAGCAGTGATCCCAACCCCTAACTCCCCACGGGAGGCCCTCCGGCCAGCTCTATTTAAACACCACCTCCTCTCGGCCAAGGAGAGGTGCTTGAAACAAACCTTAAGGAAACTCGCCAAAATCATTCCGGACTCTTCCCCACACACGGAGAACTTGATCCCCACTGAAATCCCCCTGCCATTTCCTCTCTGTGAGCTCAATTTCGAGTTGAAATCCAAGCCCAAAACCGGGACACTTCACCACGGTGAGTCGATTCTAAAATTGATTGACTCTACACCTTCATCATACCGAGAGGAGAAGTTTCCCAGCAAAAGCCCCCTCACCGAGGCCGGCCATTGCTTCCGGCCTCGAAGCTTTGTGATCGAGTCGTGGTCACTTTTGTACCTAGGCAATTCACCGGACCAAGGGACTTCATCCGGAGCTTGCTTGGACCCAATCGAAGGTGACATAGCCCTCGGATTGAAGCTTCACTTCTGCGAGCAAAGGTATGAGCTCTCTCCTTCTCCCGAGCTTCGGAGATTCTCCATTTAGTTTGAGTCGATTTCAATGCATGTTTACCGTATGGATGTGTTCGTCTCTTCAAGACGAATCCATAGTGCATAAGAACACAAAAATCTGTTGAGAATCGAGTGAGAAATTAGGGTCAGAAGGTCGACAGTCATGGGTTCACACCAGTCGTAGACGATGACTGGGAGCCGTTGGATGGCGTGTGTATTGAGCGGACGGTCGGGATCGAGCAGGACAGCGCAACGATACGTGAACCGCGGGCCCCTGGAGTGCTGAGTCGGACGACTGAGCCGAACCAGAAGACGTCGTATGGCCGTTCGGAAAGGCTAAGGTTGACGCGGCGCCACGTGGATAAGTAGGAAAATAGGGTATTTTTCTATTTATTTAATTACCAGAACTTTAAAAATTCGTAACTTTGTGTAGAAAAATCATAAAAATAAAATAAAAATACTCTCTTGCTCAGTGAACAGAGGAGAATAATGTGGAAAAGAAATCAAGTAATTTCATTAAGTATATTAGTTTTAATGATTTATTTACTCTCTGCATTGTTTTAATTATACATTTGCATAGGCAATTCACCATGGCATGAGACCATAGGGCTTTTGAAGCCACTGACCATGGGAACATTCCCTGAATTTTCCAAGGTCAGAGGCTATCCCTATGAGAAGTTATTGATTTTCCAAGTTCATGTTACTGTTTTGAGTATTTTAATTCCAATAATTAGCATGTTGAGAAATAATTTCTAGGAAAATTTGGTGATGTTTCTTATGAACAGAGGAACCTAGGAAAAATATGTTTTGAGTTAATTCACTTGGAACAACCCTAATTGGCCTAAATACCCAAAATTGAACTTTAATTAATTAGGGTTAACCACACATCAAATTAACTTAAAAACAATTCTCCACTGTCCTCTAGGGATAGGAGAACACCACATAAAAATTTGAAACTAATTGGACTTGGTTTGATCCACCAAATGGGTTGATTAACCCCCTTAAATAAATTTGAACTTTAAAAATTCACAACTCACAAAATACTTTTCAAAAATTCACAAAAATGGTTTTGGAACTTCTCGATATCGGAGGAACTTAGGAAAATTAAAATTGTAATTTTCTAAAAAAGTTGATTTTTATCATTATTTTAATATTTTTAATAATTAAAAAATAATAAAAATCATAAAAATATTAAAAATCACCAAAGTGTCACATTTTGAATTCTAATCATTTAGGAATAAACCAAATATTTTTCTTAAGTCCCTAGGGTAAGATATTGAATTTTAAAGGCTTAATGTAATTTTTAATATTAAAAAATGTATTTCCAACCTTTTCACTAAAATAATTCTAATAAATCAAAAAAAAAGAAAAATACAAAATTTGTTTCTCTGAACTCTTTGAGGTCAGAGAGATCTAGAAAAAATATAAAATCCATTTTTTAACTTTAATTTTATTTTAAAATTAATTAATGCTCCAAAACTCAAAATAATTCTAATAAATAAAATATAATTCAAAAAATCACCAAAACTGGTCTAAATGGTCCTCTGGTCATTAGACATATCCCATAATTTTCTTTAGGACAAAAACATTTCCTTGGTCATGTTATTGAATTTTCCTTGACATAAATAAATTAAATACAGAAAAATCACATTTTCTCCTCTAATGTCTTAATTGACATGTGAGTAAGGTTGCATAAAAATTTCAAGTTCATTTGAGCTTAATTTAGTGAGTTATAGAATTATTAAGCTTGAAGGGCAAAATGGTAATTAAAAATTTCAACATTTAATTAAAATTTTAGGATTAATCAAAGGGGAGGGTAAAACATTTGATTTTAAACTAATTTTTGGATGATTGAAACTTAAATGATTAAGGGTAGAAATCTACTAATCATTTCAAAAATAATTAAAATAAAACTTTAATTAATTAATTAATTGAAATTTTGGGAGAATAATAGAAATTGAAATTATTAAAGTAGGGATATTATTTAAGAAGATATTTATTCTTTAATTTGAAAATCCCTAAATAAATCACTTCAATAATACTTAAGTCTTAATTAAAAAATTAAAAGAATAATCTCAATTAAATTAAAATTGAAATTAAATTAAATCAAATTAAATTAAATTAAATTAAAAATAAATTAAATTAAATTAAAATTAAATTAAATTAAGATTAAATTAAATTAAATTAAATTAAACTAAATCAAATTAAAATTAAGTTAAATTAAATTAAATTAAATTAAATTAAATTAAAATTAAATTAAATTAAAATTAAATTAAATTGAATTAAATTAAATAAAAATTATTTAATAACAAACCTAAATGAAATCATTAAGAATTAAATCTAAAATGACTCGAACACTATTCAAACATAAACTAACTTTTATAATTAAGTCAAAATTCAAATTAAATCATTAAGTTTAAATCATTAAAATATTTAATAAGTTGATTTGCCACTTATAAAGCTTTTAGTATTATAACTTTTAAATGAGGTATCAAGTGAAGTGTTACTTCACTCATGGGACATTAAAATGTCCTAGTTCAGCTGAGCAGAGAACAAAACTTAAACCTCCTGGATGATTAATTCACTTGTATAATTAAATTCTCTTGGACTTAAAACAATCCTAGAGATATTGAAAAGTTGTTTAAGACTCGTCTTAAGCACTTCCTCAATATGATAGGATGTTTATTAGAACAATTGAATTTAATTGTTTCTTTGATTAAGAAAATCGTCCTTAAACCAAAACACAAGAACCTAGACGTCATAGGGGATGACTAGCTATAGGATTAGGACTTTAGTAGACAACCAAAACCTTTCCCTTAGCTTTACCTAGGTACTTGTTGAAATATTTAGATGCCTTAACATCTGTTTTAAGTGCAGCTTGGGATGACGGGAAGACCCTCCAGGTACGCTTTTATTTTATTGCAATTTACTTACATGCACTGTATTTTACTTTTCTTGCATGATAAATATCTGTTGCATGAAAACCAAAACTTTTAGGGTAACCCCTGAATTGAAACCAAAACTAAATTAAAAGTTATTGCAAGATAAAATTCACCGCCACAACATTTCAAAATATAAAACAACTCAAAATTCAATCACCAACAGAACAACAAAACTATAATTGCAACTAAATTAAAATGTCTCGTTGAATGATCGGGAATACCTCGGATGATGTAACCCACGTGTTGCTAATGGGATTTCCCAAGGTCTAAATGAAAGTGTGGAACTCATTTAGTTGAGTTTAGCAAATTCATCTGGACTAAGTGAATTCAATGAAAATAAGGTGCCGGGATGACAGAACTGTGGGATCTTAATCGATTTCGTTTAATCAACTTTAAAATTTGTTTTAATTAAAACACTAAAGACATTTGGACTTTAAGATTTCTTTAAAACCAAAACACTTCTCTCATCTCCTGATTTATGACTTCTAAAACTAAACCTCTGCAACAACAAGGAGCTTGGAGCACGGTGGGCAGCACGGCCATCTTCGTCAGCAAAACTTGAATCTACTTCAGCAAAACCTTTCCTAGAATTAAACAACCAAACCGTAGGATTTCAAGGTAGTTTGCCTAGTGCAACATAAATCCTCAACCCTTTTGTTAGGCATTTGCACAATCATGTTATGTAAGTTAAGCCCTAACCAGTCTTAGGACTCCGAGGTAGTTGTTTGGTACGACATAAACCCTCACATCTTCGAGGCAATTTGTATGATTATGTCATACAAATATAAGTCCTAATTAATTAAAATTGGCAGGATTACAACATTAAATAATATAATATAAAATAGAGACGATCAGCTAAAGAAAGATTCTACTCAGAATATGATTCCAGAGAAAGACATCAAGAGCATGGTAGAACAGCAGGTGCGAGAAGCCTTAGCACAGTCTAAGAGCGGAGCATCTATTCAGATGGGTAGACCTTACCCCGAAGAATTTGATGCAGTACAATACCCAAAGGCTTCGTACCACCTCCGTTCAAGACTTTTGATGGTACGGAAACCCTCGACGAGCATGTTGCACATTTTCGCACTAGTTGTTGCAACGCCGGTGGAAGTGACGCCTTACTCTTCCGACAATTCGTCAGCAGCCTGTCAGGGATCGCCTTCGATTGGTACGTAGAGTTATCAAATGGTTCGGTAAAGACATTTTCAGAATTAGAAAACCTCTTCGTGAAACGGTTTGCCGGAACTCAGCACCATATCACCATCGGTGATCTAGTGGTGGAGAAACAGAAACCGAACGAAACTTTAGTGGACTACATACTTCGATGGAGAAATCTAAGCATGAAGTGTGAGCCACGGCCTACAAGAGCGAGCATGCGGTCGGTATCTTGCTTAAAAGCATTCACGGCCCTATAGCACTTCTCCTTAAGGGATTTACGATTAAGACTTTCGAGAAGTTGTTAAGTAAGGCCGGAAGCTTGCAAGAGGAAGCGAAACAGCTAAGTTTCGTCGACAAGACAGACAAATAGAAGTCTGTGAATGCATTTGAAAAGAAATCACGGGATCGTCGCGGCGGTCGATAAGGGCGAGCGACTAATGCAAATACAGACGGAGTAGCCGCAGCCCAGCTATCTGCAACCTCAGCAGAACTACCAACAACCTCGACCTGGTTATCAGCCAACTCAACAACATGAGCAACCGCCTCGCCCGCAGCACATGTTAAAGGAGCTCATAAATAGAGAATATTCATTCAAGAATGAAGCAGTGCCAAAGATGTTCCTCAGTTTGATGAAGACTTCGGATTTTCAACTGCTAGAACCCAAGAAGCCGGAGGAAGTTAATAAGAAAGACCATCCCAACTACTGCCCTTACCATCGGATGCTTGGACATAAGATAGAGGATTGCATCACCTTCAAGAGTTGGCTTGACAACAATCTCCGAAAGGGGAACATAACGATCCCAAAGGAATACATGAAAGAACCCCAGAAAGGAGGTTTCGTTAATGTTATTTCAACGGATCCTATTGTTCTGATAGACCCGTACACGACTGATGATGGATGGAGTACTGTCTGGACAAAATCATCGAAGAAAATTTTGGACCACATCCAGGCCGCTTTGGAGCATGCTTCAACTCAGAGTTTGAAACATGCCAAACCAGCACTATCATTAGAAATTGAAGAACCGCCCCAGGAGGAAAAGACTGTAGAAAAGAAAGAGGTCATAGAAGAAGAAAGGAACGAGGCTCCTAAGGCTAGACTAGGGGCTGCTTATCCTAGGATGGTTGTTCCCGATTAGGGGAAAATTTCCTCGAACCTCTGACTCTGTATGATTATTTGCTCGCTCTGGCGGGATCTTATAATGATAAGAGTTATGGCGTTGGCTACGTTTCGACTGTTTCTAATGATTACGCAACTAACGACAACCAATCTAATCTGGATCTCGATTCCGATACAAATAACAATTCTCAAATCATACACAACCTCGACAATCACGATGACAAAGAAGACATTCACCAAGAAGGCTACGAAAGTTTAACAAGCAATGAATCTATTTGTGAATTTCAAGGAGCTCCAATCACAATAGAGTTAGAGCTTTCAGATTCCGAAGCGACTCGGAAGAACATGTCATGCCGATTCAAAAGGAGACACCGATGAACTCGTACTGATTCGGGAAGAAATCACAGAAGTCAACTTAAGGAGCGGAAGGGTTCTCCCTCCGAGAATGGGTCCAAAAGACAAAGGAAAGCAGGTTCTACCTTCCTGAGTTTAGATTTCGGAGCCATCTAAAAGTGAAAGAAAACAAGAGTAAATTTAGGAATAAAAAATTTAAACTCTTTTTAAATTTATAACACTTAAAATAAGTTTAAAAATCTAAATAAATCACTAAAAATAAAAAAAAATTTTAATTTCGGTTCTAAGAAAAACCTAGGGAAATCTATCGTGAAAATCGAAAATAAATAGTTTAAAGTGTAGATCTGACCTTGAGACGAACAAATAGAGTGGTTTCGCGCTCAAATCCTTGATTTTTGACCTCAAAATGGATCTAAGAGGTGTATTTTCGTGAAAATGGGGAAGAAGATTAAGCTTAGGAGTCGATAATGGATTTTGGGGGTATTTAAGGAAATTTTCGGGTACAGGCCGAACCGGCGCTTAGGCGCCGAATTCTGGCGCTTATGCGCTGAATTCTGGTGCCTAGGCGCCAGACTCGCCTTTCACAAAAAATTATTTTTAAATTTAATTTTCCACCAAAATTCATAAATTCAACTTCCAATTACTCACATTAGAGTAGGGCTTCCGTTTCTAACTTCCACAACATTTTCCAACAAATTTAAAAATTAAATATTAAATCAACCAATCAAACATAAAGTTTAAATCAAACTTCACTAAATTCCATTCATAATCTTCAGTATTGGCTCAATATATTCCAAATAAGTATCATACTTGATTCAAGTTCCTAATACACACTCAAACACAACAATTTCTAAGCAAAAACAACACACATTGAACATGAAAGCAAATACACAAACAAACACAATCGATTCACTAAATCGATACAACGACTCAACAAACCATATAATAACTATCTCATTACTAGAATACTCTAATCTTCACATGGGAAATTGTGTATTCCGCTTGGAAAGAACACTAACACTCTCGAGAAATCCGTAGCCATCTTTTCGTCAATCCACTTGTTCTTCGCATACATTTCAACTTAAGCATCTTGATAAGCCGCAAAATGATCAAATTGAAGTTTCATTTGCCATTCTAGATGTTCAATTTGATGAAACATCTCATGAAGGCGATCTCCAATGCTTTTAAACTCCGCTTCAAACTTATCCAAATGACTAGAAATTTTCTCTAAACTTACCGCGATGTAACCATTGAAGTAGGGTTGAGGATCCTTTGAGACCTTCTCCCTAGCTTCTTCTCCATGATTTTTACCTTCCATTTCTTCAAAAATTTCTCAAATCTCACAAGAATGAAGTGTAATGGACTTAACTTTGATTGCTTGATGGTTAGGGATGAAGATGGGTTGATTTAAAGGTGAAAATCATGTGAAAAACTGAAAATTTTTTGTTTTTGCGACCCAGTAACCGTGGCGCTTAGGCACCGAATCTAGCGCCTAGGCGCCAGACCTATTGATACATAGTTTAACTCTGGCGCTTAGGCGCCGGAACCATGTTCAACTCTGTTTCACCTAATCGTCAAATTTCAAAGTTTCATTGTCCAAGATAGGTAAATTATACTGGTAAGAGTAATCTAGATTCAATAACACACATTGTAAACAATCATAATGAAGGTTAACTTGATCTCCTTTTTACTCATATTTAGAATAGAGTGATCCAATTTCTAAATCTTACATACTTCAAAATAGTCTTGACTTAAGTCGACAAAAACTTATAAGCATAAAAAAAAATTTAAAGTAATATAAAATTAGTTAAGATCGAGGCATAACCTTATATTAAAACCTAAAAACACTCAAACAAAAGATAATTATGGGTTGCCTCCCACAAAGCGCTTGGTTTAACGTCGTCAGCCCTCTTTATAAATCATTTTAATATCTCCCAAATAAGGCTTCAATCTTAATCCAATTACTTTAAAAAAATTTACTGTTTTGGGGTCTTTAATATCCACAGCTCCATAATGGTATACTTTATCAACTATATAGGGTCCAATCCATTTAGATCTTAATTTTTCAAGAAAAATTTTTAAACGAGAGTTAAACAGTAATACTTCTTGTCTAGGCTCAAAAATTTTTCCTGAAATTTTCTTATCATGTAACATCTTCATTTTCTCTTTATAAATCCTTGCATTTTCATATGAATCATTTCTTATCTCTTCCATCTCATTCAATTGCAATAATCTCTTTTCTCCTGCTTTATTCAAATTAAAATTAAACTCCTTTATCGCCGATAAGCTTTATGTTTAAGTTCAACAGGTAAGTGACAATGTTTACCATAAATTAACCGGTAGGGTGAAATTCTGATTGGTGTCTTATAAGTTGTTCTATAAGCCCATAATGCAGAATTAAGTCTATCAACTCAATCAGTTCTTTTAGGATTAATAGTCTTCTTTAAAATTCTTTTAATTTCTTTGTTTGATACTTCAGCCATTCCACTTGTTTGTGGGTGATAAGCGATTCTGATTCTATGTTTGATTCCAAATTTTTGTAGTAATGTTGAATTCTTATATTTCTGAAATGACTTCCACCATCGGTGATAATTACCTTAGGCATTCCAAATCTTGAAAATATCATTTTCTTTAAGAATTTAGAAATACTTTTGGAATCACGGTTTGGTAAAGCAACAGACTTGATCCACTTTGAAACATAATCGACTGCTTAATAAAATATAAATTTTTCCGAGATGATGGAACAAATGGTCCCATAAAGTCAAAACCCCATATATCAAAAATTTCAACTTCCAATATATAGTTTAAAGGCATTTCATCCTTCCTAAATATATTTCCCATCCTTTGACATCGATTTCATGTTTTCACATAATGTCTCACATCTTTAAATAATGTAGGCCAATAAAATCCAGAATTTAAAATTTTAAATGCAGTTTTATCTATGCCAAAGTGTCCTCCAAAATCGGAATCATGACATTTTTGAATAATTGCAAATGTTTCCTCATAAGGTACACATCTTCGACTCATAGAATCTTTTCCAATTTTAAATAAATGTGTTTCTTCCCAAATATAAGATTTACCATCATATTTAAATTTCTTAAAAAATTTGTTATCTAATTCATAAGGTAAAATATTGCTAACTAAATAATTAACAATATCAGCATACCAAGGTGTTTTGCATCCTTGAATAACATATAAAGATTCATCAGGAAATTTCTCATTTATATTTTCTTCAGAAATAATATCATTTTTAATTCTAGATAAATGATCAACAATTTGGTTTTCAGTTTCTTTTCTATCTACTATTTGAAAATCAAATTCTTATAGAAGTAAAACCCATCTTATAAGTCTAGGTTTAGAATCCTTCTTAGATAATAGATATTTAATAGCAAAATGATCAGTATGAACTATGCATTTTCGCATTTTTTTCTAATAAATGACAAAGAGGTTTAGCAATTTTAGAAAAATCCTTTATGTATCTTCTATAGAATCCAGCATGACCTAGAAAACTTCTCACATCAGTAACAGTAGAAGGTGGTTGCAATTCAGCAATACTTTTCACTTTTGCTTGATCTACTTGTTGACCTCATTTTTGATGAGGTCTTCTCTTCTCTCTTTAGTACTTAGGATCTAGCCTTAGGCTTTTCCTTTGACTATCTTAGAGGACTAGAATTGGGACCCGCCTTTTAGAAATTCAAACCACTTCTAAACTCCCTACAAATTCCACAAACTTGACCATAGACCCCTAATCGCCTAGAGGGTTGAAATCGAAATGTGGAAGTTTAAAGGATGAGTTCCTATAGGACTCTTTGGCCTTAGGGCGCCTACAGGTGGCTTCGTGTCGGTGAAGGGGCTGACTTACACTACACTTACACACTACATTTCCACACACTTCCTAAAACCACACCCATACCCAACTTAACCTCACGACTCATGTAGGTGATTCACATGGATGGTCGCTTAACCACTAAGCCCTTGGCTAAGAGGGTTAGGAACAACATAGTGAATGCCTCAAATGAGTCCTCTCATGGCTCATATGGGCTTGAGATGGCTTCATGGCTCGACCAAAATGATTTCTTTCCACCTAAATTCACCCAATCTTCAATTTCCCAAATTTTCGATTTTTGACCCAGAGACCCTGCACTACTTAAACTACCCAAAAACCGTGAAATTACCCAAATTTTTGCAAAATTTCCAAATTACCCAAAATTTTCCAAAATCAATCCCAAACACCTCCACATCACTCAAATTGATCATCCATACCCAAAAATACCAAAGATTCCAAAAATACCCCCGATACCCTCCAAATAACCCAAAATACCCTTCTTGGCCTAAAAATCCAAAAATTCAAAAAATTCCCAGAAAATTCCAGAAAATCCCAAATATTCCCAATTTCATTTTGTCCAACTACACCATGGGCCAATTTTGTCAATTTACCCTACTTTTGTCAAAACCCCAAATTTGACCCATTTTAATCCAAAGTGAACCCAATGTCAAACCAAACCTACCCGATTGACCCCGATTTTGGTCCAATTCAATTCTAAACTTCAATTCAACATCCCCAATACCAATCTAGACCAAATCCAAGTCCAATTTGATTGACATTTGGATCCAATTCCACTTTTGACCTTAAGGCCCATTTTTTGACCTAAGCCCAGACCTAACCCGAATGAACCCAAACCCCAAAATCAAAGCCCAACCAAAGTCAAAACCTCTTTGAAACACTCCCATAAACACTTCTCGACAATAATTCTACATCAATTTCAACCCTAGCCCAACATTGGCCCAACTTGGCCCATTTGGACCTATATTGGCCCATTCACGAAAAGAATCCAAATCCAACCCAATTCAAGCCCAAACTACCCCAAATTTGCTTCAAGTTACTCATGACACATCCATGAGCTAAACCAACAATTATTTGGCCCAACCTTTTACAAAAATTTTCATCCATGAACACATTCATAAACTTAAAAGCCCACTTCCCTTAAACCCTTCTAAAAGCCCATTTCCTTGAAAATTCAAAAGCCCAAATCTACCACTAAAGCCCACATGACATCTCCATTTGTCATCCATTTAATTAAATCCATTACCTAAGTCCTAAAATCACCATCAAATTATTCCAAATCAAGTTTCATACAAATTTCCATCAAAACATCCAAAATTCTTAAAACCATTTTCATGAAATTGACCCGAAGCTTTTCCCGAAGCCAAATGGAGCCGAGGATGAGCCATTCACAAGCCATATGAAGCCATGAAAGTTTGGCATGTGACCATGCCATTAATGGCAAAAGGAGGAGGTCCTTTAACCATCTCCTAAAAGTCATTAACCTTAAGCATGTCTCCCTTAACCAAGATTTAATCCGAATATTCTTGGATAAGGACATCACCACCTCTTGACCGGCTAGCCTAGCTGATCTTCTCGGCCCAAGACCGGCCATGGGGAGGTGAACCCAACCCAAACCAATGGGTTGACCAATTTCGAAGCCAAAATGACCCCCTCCCCATTCCATTTTAATTCGAACACTTTACACATGTCCGAACCCGATTGACTTCACCATTGCTGAGCCACGACCTCCTGGTCGAGATGGTGACCCATGCTGCCCGGCCGGCCGCTGGATCGCCGGAAAACACCACACCCGAGAGCTCGCATGTGAGCCGACTTTGGAATTCCACCTTGTTGAGGCTGCCCCATGCCCAATGGCCACCATGGCTGTTCTTCTCCTCACAGGAGCGGCTGATCCCGAGCCTAACTCCCCACAGGAGGCCTCCCAGCCAGCTCTGTTTAAACTCCGCCCCTCTCGGCCATAAGAGGAGCCAAGCACAAACCTTGCCAAAACTACGCCAAAATTGTTCCGGACCCTTCTCCACTCTTAGAGCACTTGATCCCAGGTGAGATCCCCTGCCATTTCTCCTCCGTAAGCTCGATTTCGGAGTTGAAATTCCACCGAAAACCGGGACACTTTTCCACGGTGAGCCAATTCCCGAATTGATTGGCTCTACACCTTCACCGAGACCGAGGAAGGTGTCCGCGCATCAAAGCCCCATCTCCGAGGCCACCCGGTTGCTCCGGCCTCCAAGCTTTGTGATCGGGCTTGGTCGAAATCATATCCGGACGATTCCACGAGACCGGGAGACTTCATGCGGAGCTTGCTTGGGACCCGATCGAAGGTGCAACGACTCTCGGATTGAAGCCACACTTCTACGAGCTAAGGTATGAGTTAACTCTCCATCCCGAGCTTACGGAGATTCTCCATTTCAAATGCCTTAGTTTCGATGCATGTTAGCCAGTATAGATGTGTTCGTCTCTTCGAGACGAATCCGTAGAGTATAAGAACATAAAAATCCATTGAGAATCGAGTGAGATCTTAGGGATTTAGTGTGGACGGCTCTCGGGCGAGAACACTTGGGGACGATGAACGGATGCGCGTCCATTCGATACACGCGCGGACGAACGGCTCGGATGGCGTCGGACCGAGGAAACGGTGCGAGAACCGCGGGGCCGGGCTGGCGACTCGGATGGCGGCGCCCGATCACGGCGCGACACGTGCCCTTCGGAGGCTGCCGATGTTTCGGCGGCGCCGCGTGGATAAGTAGATAATTAGGGTATTTAATGTATTTATTAAATATCGAAACTTGAAAATTCATATCTCTGTGTAGGAAAATCACAAAAATAAAATAAAAATACCCTCTTGCTCGGTGAAGAGAGGAGAATAATGTGGAAAAGAAATCACTTAATTTCATCGAAATATTTTATTTTTTATAATTTATTTACTCTCTGCATTGTTTTAATTCTCCATGCATGCATACAATTCACCATGGCATGAGACCATGGGGCTTTTGAAGCCTGCGAATTTGGGAACATTCCTGAATTTTCCGAAGTCGAGAGACCATCCCTATGAAGAGTTCTTGATTTTTCAAGTTCGAGGTCACTGTTTTGAGTATTTTAATTCCAGTAAATAGCATGTTGTGAAATAAATTCTAGGAAAATTTGGTGATGTTCCTTATGACCAGAGAACCACTAGGAAAAATAGGTTTTGACTTAGTTCATTTAAAACAACTACTAATTGGCTTAAACACCCAAAATAGGTCTTTAATTAATTAGAATTAACCGGGCATCAAATTGACTTGAAATCAATTCTCCACTGACCTTTAGGATCAGAGGAATCCACCATAAAAATTTGAGGTCGATTGGACTTGGTTAGCCCCACTAATTGGGTTGATTAAGTCGACTTAGCCATTTTAAACTTTAAAAATTCATAACTTTTAAAATACTTTTCAAAAATTCACTAAATTGGTTTTGGAGCCTCTCTGATATCAGGGGAACCTAAGAAAATTAAAATTTCAATTTTACGAAAAAGTTGATTTTTAATAATATTTTAATACTTTTAATAATTAAAAAATAAAAAAAATAATAAAAATCACAAAAATAATAAAGTTCACCAAAATGTCACATTTTGAATTTTAATCACTTAGGAATAAATCCCACATTTTTCCTAGGTCTATTTAGTGAGATATTGAATTTTAAAGCCCTAGGGTAATTTTTTTAAATTAAAAAAAATGTATTTTCTAGCATTTTCACTAAAATAATTATAATAAATCATAGAAAAATCAGAAAATTGCAAAATTTGTTTCTCTGGTTTCCTTGATATTAGAGAGATTTTTGAAAAATATAAAATCCATTTTTCAACATTTATTTTATTTTTAAATTAATTAACACTCCAAAACTCAAAATAATTATAATAAAAATAATATAATTCAAAAAATCACCAAAATTGGTCCAAGTGCTTCTCTGGTCATTAGAAATGTCCCCTAATTTTCTTAAGGACAGAAACTTTCCTTTGGTCATGTTATCAAATTTTCCTTGAAAATCTCTATTTTCCACCAAAAATAATTATATAAATAAATTAAATACAGAAAAATCATATTTTCTCCTCTCATGTCTTTATAGATATATGAGTGAAGTCACATAAAAATTTCAAGTTCATTTGAGTTCAATTTAGTGAGTTATGAAATTATTAAGCTTAAAGGGTAAAATGGTAATTAAATTTTAATCCTTAATTAAAACTTTAGGTTTAATAAAAATTTAACAAGTAAAATATTTGATCTTAATCTGGTTTGGATGATTGAAATTTAAATAATTAAAGGGTAGAAACCCATTAAACAATTTTTAAATGATTAAACTTTAATTAAATAATGGATTAAATTTGGAAGAATAATAAAATTGGAATTATTAAAATAGGGATATTTATTAGGAAGAGATTTATTCTTTAATTTAAAAAATCCCTAAACTAATTATATCATTAATACTCAATTTTTAAATAAAATGATAACTCAAATTTAAAATATTAAAAGACTTAATTAAATTATTAAACTCTTTTAAAATTTTAATTAAAATTAAAAAATAAAGCAAATTAAAGATAAATTAAATTAAAATTAAATTAAATTTAACAATTAAATTAAATTAAATTAAATTTAATAATTAAATTAAATTAGATTAAATAATTAAATTAAATCAAATTAAACAATTAAATTAAATTGAATTAAATTAAATTAAATAAATTAAATTAATTAAATAAAATTAAATTAAATCAAATTAAATTAAATTAAACAATCAAATTAAATGAAATTAAATTAAATAAATTAAATTAAATTGAATAACTAAATTAAATTAAATCAAATTAAATTAAATTAAATCAAATCAAATTAAAGTTAAATCAAATCAAATTGATTAAACATCGAAATTAAATTAAATTAAATTAAATTAAATTAAATTAAATTAAAACTCAATTAAAATTAAATTAAATTGAATTAAATATAACATCACCTAAAACGAAAGAAAATAAATTTAAAAACAACTTGAACACTTATTCAAATTTAAACTCTTTAACTTAAACAGAATCATTTGAATACTTAACTTACTCTTGAAAGCTTTAGTTATTATAACTCCTAAATAAAACATTAAATGAAGTGTCACTTCACTCATAGGATATTCAAATGTCCTAGTTCAGCTGAGCGAGTTAACTTGAAATTCTTGGACGATTAATTCATTTGTATAATTAAATTCATTTGGACTTAAAACAATCCTAGAAATATTGAAAAGATGTTTAAGATCCTTCTTAAGCACTTTCTCGATATGATAGGACATTTATAAGAACGATTGAATTTGATTATTCTTTGATGAAGAAAATCGTCCTTAAACCAAAACACAAAGAACCTAGACGTCATAGGAAATGACTAGCTATAGGATTAGGAATTTGGTAGAAAACCATAACCTTTCCCTTAGCTTTACTAGGAACTTGCTTAAATATGCTAATTGTGTTTTAAGTGCGGCTTGGGATGACGGGAAGACCCTCCAGGTACGCATTTGTATTATTGCAATTTACTTTCCTGCAGATTTATTTTCCAGCAATTTACATTATTGCGATTTACTTTATTGCAAGCTGCGTTTATTTTTCTTGCATGATAAAACAAGCATGTTGCATGAAAACCCACACCTTTAGGATAGCCCCTAAAGCTGAAACTAAAATTAAGTTAAAAGTCATTGCAAGATAAAATTCACCGCCACGACATTTCAAAATATAAAACAACTCAAAATTTAATCACAAACGAGACACAAAACTACAATTACAACTAAATTAAAACGTCTCGTTGGATGATCGGGAATACCTCGGATGATGTAACCTACGTGTTGCTTAACGGGATTTCCCGCGGTCTAAATGAAAGTGTGGAACTCATTCGGTTGAGTTTAGCAAATTCATACGGACTAAGTGAATCCGATAAAAATAATGATGCGGAAGGATGGAACCGTGGGATCTTAGCCGGTGTCGTTATAATCAACTTTAAGATTTGTTTTAAATAAAACATAAAAAACACACGGAAATTAAGATTTTCTCTAAACCAAAACACTTTTCTCGACTCCTCGATTTATGATTTCTAAAACTAAACCTCTGCAACAACAAGGAGCTCGGAGCATGGTGGGCGGCACGGCCATCGTCATCGGCAAAACTTGAACCTATTTCGGCGAAACTTTCCTAGAATTAAATAACCGAGCCATAGGACTTCGAGGTAGCTTGCCTAGTGCAACATAAATCCTCAACTCTTCGTTAGGCATTTGCATTGCAAATTAAGCCCTAACTCAGGTCTTAGGATTCCGAGGTAGTCGTCAGATACGACAATAAACCCTCACATCTTCTAAGATTTATTTGTTTGATTTTATCATACAAATATAAGCCCTAATTAATTAAAATTGGCGAGATTGAAATATCGAATAAACATTAGGACTTTCCTAAATTCAAGACAAACAATAGGATAGTCGGGAAATTATCGAAGTTCACTTCGAATCGGTGATTTCTCCTACCTCTCTTCCTTTGGATTCACAAAACAAAATGTTCCAAAATTTGATCCATTCCACTATTGAAATTCCAAAATTCAATCTTTGAAAACCTTAAACTTTGAAATTCTTGAGAGCGAAATTATTGGTTATTATCGAGAGTTTTCTTAGGTGATTCCAGTCACTTAAGATGTAATTAACTATAGGGGCTTGCCCTTATAGGGAATTTTAAAGAACCCGAGTAATATAAACCTGTTTGATACTTTCATATTAAGCGGGGAATTTGTCGGCTTATAAAGTTGGTTCGCGGACCAAACGGATGTCACAAAACTTCTAGTTTATTTGATCGAGCCCCACCATCGAGCGGTGTGTCTATCCTTAGGGATAGATATACGGTTTGTGGTGTGGTGCTCGTTTATATAAACTATTTGGGGATGTGAGATCGGTTTAATCTCATATCTTAAAACTTTCAAATTTAAAAATTATTTTCAAAATCAAATACTACTTTCTAAATTATATATATTTAAATTAAATTTAAAATAAAAATTCGCCGCACAACTTCTGTTAGGCGACCACTTTTCAAAATAAAACACACAACCTAAAATATTGCCGACACTACTTCCATCCCTTTTTGTGAAACTGTGTGACCAAGTACAATGCCTTCTGTGACCATGAATTGACATTTTTCCCAGTTAAGAATTAAGTTTGTTTCTTCACATCTTTTCAGAACTTTGGCAATATTATCCAAATAAGATTCAAAAGAAGTTCCAAACACTGAAAAATCGTCCATGAATATTTCAATTCATTTGTCAATCAAATCACAAAATATTGACATCATACATCTTTGAAAAGTTGCACGTGCATTACATAAACCAAAAGGCATTCTTCTAAAAGTAAAGGTTCCATAAGGACTTGTAAATGTTATTTTTCTTGGTCCTCGGGAGCGATAAGTAAGCGATGATAACCAGAATATCCATCCGAGAAAACAAAAATATGGGTGTCCAACTAATTTATCGAGCATTTAATCCAAGAAAGGTAAAGGAAAATGATTCTTTCTAGTGGCTTTATTTAATTTCCTATAGTCAACCATCCAGTAACTTGTCTTGTAGGAATAAGTTCATTTTTATCATTAACAATGACAGTTACACCTCCTTTCTTCGGAACACAATGAATAGGACTTACCGATTGTTATACGAAATAGGATAAATAATACCAGCATCTAACCACTTAACAATTTCTTTTTTAACAACCTTATTCATGATAGGATTTAATCTTCTTTGCGATTCAATAGTAGGTTTAAAATTTTCTTCCATTAAAATTCTATGCATACAAATGGAATGGCTTATTCCTCTTATATCGACGATAGTCCGACCAAAGCTTTCTTATAATTATTTAACACACCTAGTAGTTTTTCTTCTTGATCTTTACTCGGTTCGAAAGAAATAATAACGAGGTAAAGTTAACGAATTTCCAAGAAACGCATATTTTAAATGTGAAGGTAACATTTTTAATTCCAGTTCAGGGGTTTTTTTAATTGATGGTAAAAGTATATCATTTTGAGTTATGTCTAAAGTTTCCCAGTTATCTTTAATAAAATGTGCCTCTTCTTCTTCTACTTCTTCATTTTCATCAGTTAAAAATTTAAATTTTTCTTCAGAAATGACTTTACATTTTTCTTGATAATGTTTCTCAATTAAATAATCAATTATATCCATTCGATAATATTTCTCTTTATCGGGGTACTTCATTGACTTAAGAACATTAAATTTAATTTCTTGATCATTGCACATCAATCATAGCTTGTCCGGTAGCTAGAAAAGGTCTCCCAAAAATAATAGGTATCTCTTTATCTTCTTCCATATCAAGTACGATGAAATCTACAGGGAAGATAAATTTATTCACCTTAACAAGGACATCCTCTATAACTCCTTTAGGATAAGTGATAGATCTATCAGCTAACTGAAGTGTTACAGTGGTGGGAGTAATATCTCTAAATCCAATCTTCGAAAGATAGAAAATGACATGAGATTAATACTTGCACCTAAATCACATAAAGCTTTTCCACAAAATTTTTCTCCAATAGCACGGGGTATAGTGAAACTTCCAGGATCCTTAAGCTTTTCAGGTAATTTCTTTTGAATTATTGCACTACATTCTTCACTTAATGCAACAATTTCAAAAGCTTCAAATTTTTGTTTCTTGCTTAAAATATCCTTCATAAATTTTGCGTAAGTTGGCATTTGTTCCAAAGCTTCAGCAAAAGGTATGTTAATTGTAAGTTTCTTAAAAATTTCAAAGAACTTAGAAAATTGATGATCAAGTTTCCGCTATTTAAGTCTTTGAGGAAAAGGTGGTGGTGGTTTCTCAACTTCCACATTAATAGGTATAACAGTCTAATCTTGACTAGGATAGAGAGTTTCTTTAGGTTTTCGATCTCTTGACCTCGATCTCTTTTTCGATTTCATTACGCATTCTTTCTTTTAATTCCTTTCCACTTCTAAGTTGCACGGCCTTAACATGTTCATGTTCTTTTCCGATTTCTTTTGGATTAATTTCAACATTACTAGGAAGTGTTCCTACGAGTCTGTTATTAATTAAAGTAGCAATTTGCCCCATTTGATTTTCAATATTACGAATAGCAGTATTTTAATTTTGTAATTGATTATTCATTTGTAAAATTAATTCTTCTAATGATAACTTTTTCTGTTGATTATTAAATCCAGGAGGTTTATAATTTGGATTAACTTGATTATTCCAATTTCCAGTGGGATAAGATTGATTATTACCCCATTGTTGTTGTGAATTATTCCAGTTAAAATTAGGATGATTTTTTCACTCAGGATTATAATAATTTGAATAAGGATTATTTTTACTTGCAATAGTTTGTAAAGTTTCAATAGTACGAGAATCTTGATATTAGCAGAGTTATTATGTGAAATATTAATTGCAAAATTATCTAATTTCTTAGACATTGCTGCTACTTGTGAAGCTAGGATAGAAAAGGCTTGATTATCGTGAATACTTGCCATCTTTTTAGAATTAATCCTTTCGGAAGGCCATTGAAAATTGTTATTAGTCATTTCTTGATTAAAGTGTAAGCTTCTTCGAATGATTTAGACATTAAAAAACCTCACGTGACGGCATCAATAATTGATTTTAAAGATCCAATTAATCCATTATAAAATGTTTGAATAATTAACCGATCGGGTAAAGCATGATGAGGACATTTTCTTAATAGTTCTTTAAATCTTTCCTAAGTTTCATATATTGTCTCCCCGTCAAATTGACTAAACGAAGTAATATCATTTCTCAATTTAGCGGTTTTAGAAGGAGGAAAATATTTAGTAAGGAATTTTTGTGTCATTTCAGCCCATGTTTTAATAGAACCAGTTGTTAATGAGTTTAACCACATCTTTGCTTTATCTCTTAAAGAAAAAGGAAAGAGTCTAAGTCTAATAGCATCATCAGAAACATTGTTATATTTAAAGGTAGCACAAAGTTCTAAAAAACTAACAAGGTGTAAATTTAGATCCTCATTTGGTGTTCCACCAAATTGATTGTTTTGCACCATTTGAATAATAGACGGTTTAAGTTCGAAAGAATTAGCATCTACAGTGGGTATTTGAATACAATTATGAAGTTCATCAACTGTAGGGTTAGCATGATCCCTTAATGGTTTATAAACATTTTGATCATTAAGTTCAATTGGATTTTATAAAGTAGGCATTTCTTGAAATTTTTGAATTTTTTTCCCTTTTTTAATTTTTTTAATTGTTCTTTCTAGTTCAGAATCTAAAGGTATTAGTCCTTTAGAACCAAAACTTCGCATAAAAAAAATAAAGCAAGGAATAATATATATATATATATATATATATATATTAATTTTTGTTATGTTTTTAGAAATATAATATTTAAAAATTTTTAACTTATTTTATTCCTTCCCAGGCAACGGCGCCAAAAACTTGACCCGATTTTTGTATTTCCAAATACGAGGAATTGTTACTATTTCTTAGAAAATTTAATTTCGAGCAAAGGCGCAAAACACTTGACTACGAAATAACTTGCTATATAGATGTGTACCAAATTTTAATTATGGCGATAACATTGAATAAAACTTGATTGCTTATTGAATGCTTAGAGTCAGTTAATGTTTAATATTTTTATATAGCAAAATATAATTTTAAAAGAAAATATTTTATATACTTTTTGGGTACTACGCAAGTATACGTATCGTTTCAAGTAATATAGGGCTTTGAAACAAAGACCCCAGTATCGATCCCAAGGGGGAAAAATATGGTAATAAATTTTTTAAATATTGTATTTCAAAATTTTTTTGTATTTTAATCTAACTATGAATTACTTATAATTTACTAGATGCAGATAAAGAAAACAATAATAAGAAAATGATTTTGTGAAAACTATATAAAACAAACAACTTTCTTCCCTTCAATTAATCTAAAATTTTTAAGATAATTTAATATTCGTTGGAGAATTTGATTTATGGTATTGTGCCAAATAGAAGCATTCCTATTCTTTAACCTTTGATCCAGGCGCAAAGAACATTGGCTAATTTACAGATCAGGTCTGGATGTATTATTAGTAGAATGAGTTAATCTAGGCTCACACTACTAGATGTCCAATGGTGGCTATGGTCGGCCCTACTAGTGACCCTTTCCTTATATATAAATCAAATTATAAGAATTTAGTCTCTCAGTCTAAAAACTTATCAATTCTACGTCCTTTAAATCTTATCTTCCTATTTATTTGCACTTCACCTTGAATAGATCGCACATGGCCTTCGACTACCCAAGGATTCATGTGACATCTACAAGTTAAGAGTTCTTCTCCTTCTAGGTCTCAAAACTCTTCAACAGGTTTTAACGATTTAAATGGCCGATTTAAAAAGTAAAGTAAGATCGGTATTAATATCATCACAATGTTTTGAAAATATTTTGATTTTCGATTCTCCATCAAATCTTATATTATCTTATTTATGTTTTCATAATTGAAGGAAGAAAGTAAACTAACTACTCGAACACATTGAATATAAACAGCAAAACATAATAAATAAACTTTGAATCGAAAATAAAATACTTATCTCAAATATTCCTTCTACAGATCTTCTGATTCCTACTGACTCCATAGTGTAATGAACTCCACATGCAACAACTTGAAAATAAACTCACTAAACTAAATAAAAGTGGCCCTAAATTTCTCTCTCTATTTCTCTATCTAAGGATGAGAGATCCTAAAGATGCTAAGAGAAAGGGGTTACAATGGGGGCACATTTTTCTGAAGAAATGGACTCCTATTTATAGGCTTCAAGGGTTGCCTTGAGGCACCTCTTCAAAACATGTCCACATTCAATGAATCTTCTAGAAGGTCTATCTGGCGCCTAGGCGCCGGGATCTGGCGCCTAAGCACCGGGAACCGCGTCCAGTTCTTCGCACCTCTTCACTTTGGCTCGCACCTCTTCGCGATTAAAACCATTTTGGAGCGTCCAAATGCATTGTATCACATATCATATTATCAAGGAACAACTGTCAGTCTTCTAGAATGTCCAATAACCTCTCACTCTGTCAAAATAACCTTCCAAATGTTGTCAACAACTGGACAGTTTCTGTATCGAGTCTGGCGCTTATGCGCCAGCTTCTGGCGCCTAGGTGCCAGGCTATATTTTTTATAATTTTTGTGTTTTGCTTCATTTTTGCTCCTTTTTCCTTTTTTGGACCTTTTTACATCACCTACATCCAATAACACAAAAAAACCTTTAATTAAAGCATAATATCCTTAGAAATTGATAAGAATCAAGGCATAAAAATAGGTATTTTTTTATGGATCAGAGTGCAAAATGATCTTTCCTTGTGGTAAGATTTAATTTTCTATAATCAATGCATATTCGCCAACCGGTAACTTGCCTTGTTAGAATCATTTCATTTTTTCATTAACTATCACAGTTACTCCTTTCTAAGGAACACAGTGAATATGTCTAACCCATGCACTATCTGAAATGGGGTAAATAATTTAGCATCCAACCACTTCAAAATTTCTTTCTTAACAATATCTTTCATGATAGGATTTAATCTCATTTGGAGATCAGCACGAGGTTTGCAATTATCTTCCATAAGAATTCTGTGCATACAAATTGAAAGATTGATTCCTTTAATATCAGCAATTGTCTATCCAAAGGCTTTCTTGTACTTCTTCAAAATTTCAAGCAAACTCTCTTCTTCTTTTTTAGTCAATTGAGATGAAATTATAACAGGCAAGGTTGAGGACTCACTTAGAAAAACATACTTCAAATGATCAGGAAGCCTTTTTAATTCAAGTTTAGGAGATTTTTCAATTGATGGACCATAAGATTTATCTTTTTCAATCATATCCAACAATTCAAAATTTTCATTAACATAATTTACTTCTTCTTCATGAAAATCTTCATAATGATGTAACTCCTCTTCTTACTAATGTTCCAATTCTTCTCTTTCAGGTTTTTCTTCATAAGTTGATTTGAAATAACATTCACTCAAATATCTGATAACATCCATCCTATAACATTCTCAAATATCTTGCAGGATATTTTATCAATTTTGAAATATTGAATGTAACAGTTTGATCATTAACCCTCATCATTAATTCCCCTTTTTGTGCATCTATCATTGCTTTACTTGTGGCTAGGGTCTTCCCAAAATGATGGGTATCTCTTTATCTTCCTCCATATCAAACATAATGAAATCAATAGGAAAGATAAATTGATCTACTTTAACCAAAACATCTTCTATAAATCCTTTTGGATATGTGATCGAACCATCTGCTAATTGTAGGGTTGCAGTAGTTGGGGTTATTTCTCCTAATCCTAGTATTTTAAATATTGATAGAGGCATAAGGTTAATGCTTGCACCCAAATCACATAAAGCTTTTCCATAGAATCTGTCTCCGATGGCACATAGAATTGTGAAACTACCAGGATCTTTAAGCTTTTCAGGGAGCTTCTTCTGAATTATTGCACTGCACTCCTCACTAAGTGCAACTGTCTCATTATCTTCAAACTTCATCTTTCTGTTTAGAATATCTTTCATAAATATCACAGAGCTCGACATTTATTCTAAGGCTTCAGCAAATGGAATATTAATGGTAAGCTTCTTAAATATCTCCAAGAATTTTGAAAATTGCTTATCCAACTTTTGTTGATGAAGTCTTTGAGGAAATGAAGGTGGTAGCCTTTTCAAATCAACCTTAGGTGGAGAAATTGGTCTTTCCAAACCTTTCGGAGCATCCTCTTTTGGTTCTTCAATCTCTTCTTTCTCTACTTCAGTTTCTTTCTAAACTCAACCTTCAAACTCTCTTCCACTTCTCAGTTGAATTGTTTTCACATGCTCTTTATTCTTATTTCTTGGATTCACTTCAGTATTACTTGGAAGCATTCCTTGGGATCTATTACTTAAGGAATTTGCAATTTGCCCAATTGATTTTCAATATTTCTGATGGTTGCTCCTTGAATTTGTAATTAATTTCCCATATGTGACACCACTTCTTCAATTCACAACTTCTTCCCCTTTAATTGTAAAGCATAGTTAAAACCTGGAGGATAGGTTAGTCTATAATTATTATTTCCTTGGTTGTTTCAGTTCTCCAATGGGTTTACTTGGTGGTTCCCCCATTGTTGATTAATACCACCCAAATTATTGGTATTCCAATTAAAGTTTTGGTGGTTCTTCAAACCTGGGTTATAATAATTGGAATATGGGTTATTAGGCTTGCTTATAACATTCAAATTTTTTGGTGAATAATAAGAATCAACCATTTGGCCTAATGAATTTTCTTCAATCATGGAATTTGGCTGAGAAAAATTCATCCCAAATTGGTCTATCTTCCTTGAAATTACAGCAACTTGATTTGCTAACAATGCAAAAGCATCATTTTCATGAACACTGGCTACCTTTTTAGGATTTAACCTTTCAGAAGGCCACTGAAAATTATTAGTAGCTATTTCTTTAATTAAATCATAAGCATCAGAAAAATGTTTAGAAATTAATGATCCACCAGCAGCAGCGTCGATAATTGATCTAAGAGATCCAACTAATCCATTGTAAAAGGCTTGAATTTTTAACCAATCTGGTATCGAATGATGTGGACATTTCCTAAGGAGATCTTTAAATCTTTCTCATGCTTCATATATTGATTCACCTTCAAACTAACAAAAAGAAGTAATATTATTTTTCAACTTCGCTGTCTTCGATGGTGAAAAATATTTAGCAAAGATTTTTTGTGCTAAATCATCCCAAGTTCTGATAGATCCATGTGCTAACGAGTTTAACCATATCTTAACTTTATCCCATAGTGAGAAAGGAAAATTTCTAAGTCTAATAGCATCATCCAAAACACCATCATATTTAAAAGTAGCACACAACTCTAGAAAACTAGCAAGATGCAAATTAGGATCTTCAATTGTTGCTCCCCCAAACTGATTATTAGACGCCATTTGGATAATAGCAGGTTTAAGTTCAAAAGAATTAGCAGCTACAGCAGGGTGTTGAACACTACCATGAAGTTCATCCACTGTAGGGTTAGCATAATCTCTTAAAGGTCTGAATTCTTGATGGATGTCAACAATTTGATTTTGATGATTTGTCATTTGTTGAATATTTTTATCTTTTTCTATATTTTTAATTTTTTTTATTTTTCTGATAGTTCTTTCTAATTCAGAATCATAAGGCACAAGTCTCTCAGAACCTAAACTACGCATACAATAATAAAATGAAACAAAACAAGCTAACAAAAACAAAGAAAAATAAAAATTTAATTTTTTCTTAATTTTCTTTAAAAATGCAGTTTTAATTAATTTCTATGGAAATGGCGCCAAAAACTTGATCCCCGACAAATATACGTGCTTATGATTTAGATATGAAAATTATAATTTTATAATATGGGATACTACGCAAGTGTATGTATCGTTTATCAAGTAATATAAGACTTTCTGATTAAGTCCCGAGATATCGAAGCCACAGGGAAATGTAAAAAACTTTTTAAAGAAATAAGAAAATTATATTTTTACTTTTTAAATGACTTTTAAAAGTATGTTTTGATTTGTAAAGTTTGAAAGTTATTTTTGCTATTTTTAATAAAAAGCTAAGCAGGAAATGAAAATTATCAGAACTTTAAAACACGATCTAAAATACTAGGAAGTAAAATATCTTTTTCTTTCTCTTATAAAACAATAATAATTATGAAAACATTGTTGTGGAAGTATTTAAATGTGTTGTGACAAATAGGAGAAAATTTATTCTTTACCCTTACTTGGTTCTATAATGAACATTGGTTAAATTGAAATTTTAAAATTTTGAAAATGGTTAGGCAGGGAAGAAACCAGCTATTAATTTAGAGTTCCCTCGATTCCCTCCACCTGGGGGCTAACTTCTCATAACAAAATTTAAAATATAAAACCAAATTAGGGGGCTTTAATCTGTCACTCTAAAGTCCTCTAATTTTACTCCCCATTAAAAACATATCTCCTAATATATTTGCATTTAATTATATGGACTATTATTCTCATCCATATAATTGCATGTGATTTTTACCAATTGTTGTTTGAGACAATACCACATTGGATATTAAATAATCTTGCAACAAATTTTATCATCTTAACTGGCCAAATTAAGAAGTAAATTAAGTTCATGGAATTAAATCTTCACAACTTATTCCAACTTTAAACACTTATACATTCCATAACAATCCTACATAATTTAATTACTTCTTCATATAAGAAAGAAAAAGCTAAAAAAAACTACTCAGATCTCATGGAGAAAACATAAACACACATTGATTTGAAAATATAAATCATAATGAAAACATAACAATTTTTAATTAAAAACAAAATATAAAAACAATAGTGAACACTTATCTAAAAATTCTCTCCACAAGACTCCGGAAGTTCCTTTGAAACTTGACTTTCCACTAAAACACTCCTCAGAGTGGGTCGCCCAACTTTGATGACTTAGAAACAGACTTCAGACTTCAATAAAAACTAAATAAAAGGAAGGAATAGAATTGGTGAGAAGAAGGCTTCACTCCAACCCCTTTCTCCTTTCTTACGCTCCAATAACTCTAAAAGACTTTAAAAACTATAAACAATAAAAGACAAAAAGTAAAACTAGAAAATGACTCTTTGAAACTTATTCCAAGTCTTCATTATATAATTTTTCAAAATGTGCCTTGGTGTCTCTTCAAATCATGTCCATATTCAACGTATCCACCAAAAGATGCATCCCTTCATTCAAATTTGTCGCCCATGGGAAGTTAAGGAAGTTACCACCAAAAGTTGCTTCAAACACCCCTTGAAATTGGCGCAAAAAATGAAGACAATTTTTTATAATAACTCATTTTCATCATACCTGCAAGAAAAATACAAAATACCTTTCATTAAAGTGCAATATCATCAAAAATAGGTATAAAAATGTGTATAAAAATACTTTATATTTTAGGTGTATCAGTGAGTCTATTGGAGTCAATAACAATCAAGGAACTTCAGAGGATTGTTTGGGGAAGAGTTTGAAATTAGTATTTGTATTTTTGTTTAAGTCTTATTTAATAAACTTGAGTTTTAATATAAATTATGTTTTGTTGTGTTATCCCAATAAATTTTGAGTAGTTTCCATTTTCTTTCCCCTTGCAATAAGAATTAATAATGTGGTGAATTTGATTTGTTTATAATTTCTTTTATTCCAAAATTGTGATGGTATTCTTATAGGTTCTTAATTTAATTTGCAAACTGGTCATTTATAACGTTAAAGTCCGTTGCGAAACATGATGACCCAGGAAAGCTGTGATTTCACTCAACTAGTGAATACCACATTAACCTTTAGGATGGGAGGGGACTGTCCACTGGTTACTGTAAATAAATAGGGAGATAAGTTTTGATGGATGTAGAATTGGTGTTTCTAGGGTAACATACTAGATCCTTTATCAAATTGGTCTAGAGTGTAGAACCCAAGACTTGGTTAGTCTTATAGAGAGGGCACATTCGTTAATCTAGATGTGGCAGACTAGAACCTACCCAACATAACCATAATAAATTGAGAATTTACTTTAAATTAGTTATAGTTTTTTATGCACTAAGGAGAGGGTAAACAATAGGTATGCTTCTATTTGTCACAAAACTACATTTTAACCTTTAAACATTTGATTCCTACACTGATTAAGAGCTCATTGTAAGAGGAAAGACTGCTACCTAATTTGAACTTTTCTACTTTTAACTAGTTGAGGAATATTTACATTTTCTTTAGCTTTTAAACTAAATTCGTAGGTAGTGATTACTTCTTATTATTGTATAAACTATCGATCTTATTTCCTAATTTAATATCTACAGTTTAAAAAAAAGTTTTGTGAAGCATTATAAAGAGTTACAACTTCTCTGTGGGATTGATAATGAGGTTTTCAAAGAAAAATCTATATTACATGAAATGATACGTACGTGCGTATTACTTTTAGTGTGAAACTTTAAATTAATTTCTAAATATTTATAACATTTCATTTGGTCACACTAGTGAGTAACTATATATTTAGTCAAGTTTTGGCCATCTTTTGGAATCTAAATATCTGAGTAATTACGGGTCGGGTGAGCGTGCGACTTACTCCCAACTTCCAAGAAGAAACATGCAGATAAGAGCCCACAGAGAGGAAAAAGGTTGGAAGACGAAGGATGTCTGATCGGTTTCAAGATGCACAAAGTAGTCAGACAGGTGGAGGATAAAAGAGATGACATAATCATTCAAATCATTGCCACTTCTTGAGTTAGGGATTAGGATGAGTGTGTGCATCACCGATGCTCGAGTCATGGCCTTAGATCCGATCCGCTGGTAGTAAAGGCATGCAGCTATAACAATACATATCCTACTGCACGAGGAGTTGCTCTCCCGCCTTAGTTGCTCTCCCACCTTCGATAGGTGAAGTCAGTTAGCACGGCGTCTTACCAACTATTAGCAAAAGTCTCCGTACGTTGGAGATGAAGGGATTAACAATAAGAAAAAATTCTTTTTTAAACAACTAACTCATTTCTTATTAAAGGGGTTGATAATGCACCACTATCCCTTAGATCAGGCGCACAATATTTTTTCGTTTGGATATTCTTTTCCTTGGTATGCCAATGATCATATCAAAATAAATGATTCATGATACCTCTTATTTTAAACTGTTCTGATGCAGTCCTATGGTATCTTCCTAGTGCGATCCATTAAATTTTCTCGATATTTGCGTGTCATATTTTCAATGTACAAGTAGGCACATTACTTCAATTTAAAACACCTGAGTGACCAAAAGGGCCAGTTTGGGGCAGCTTAAAACAGCGGGTAGCGTTTTGAAAATGCTGCCCTACTATTTTTTTCTTGTTTAGACTACGTTTTTTAAATTGTCGTTTCTAATTTACGAATAATGTCACTCGCAGGATGATCCCGTGGGCCGCATTACTTCGTCGCGTTTTACTTCGTTGCCCTCGCCATAAAAAATCAAGTTCGAGTGCCGCTCCCTGCTTCTTCGTTCACAACGAGCTTTGCCTTAGGTAAGGCTGCGTTCCTTCCTTCTCTTCCAGGTAAAAGCTCCTAGCCGCTCCCTGTTCGGCATTCCTTCTCTCACGGTGGAACTTTCGGTGGTACTAGTGGCACTTCCAACTCCAATACGATCCATTGAAGCCGCCGCCGCCTGAGATCTCTCGAAGTAGGAAAGAGTCTGTGGGTGGCCGACGTGGGTCTCCCTTGTATTCATCTCTGCATCAGGGTCTCTCTCGTATTCATCTCCGCACCATGAAAGAGTTGGTTCTTATCTTTTCCTTTTTTTTTTCTCTCCGCTGAATGTTTCATCTTTGATTGTATGGGCCGTTCTTATCTTTCCGTTGATTTTGTATCCAAATCTTAAATCATCAGTAATTTCCTACCATTCTTCTCATATCTGCTACCCCTCTTTCTTTATTGATCAAAACTTTGATATATTTTGCTAATTGAACTCTGTTGAAGAATGATTGTAACTTATAAGTGAATTAATGTTCAAGTTTATGACATAGGGGTTCTTAAGCATGATGATTCAAAAGCTCTCTTTTCTTACTTCTTAGGCTAAGGTCCTTCATAGAGTTTTAGGTATTCTTGTGATTGAGCAAAGACACATTCGAGTCCACATGAGTAATCTTTGTGGTGTGCAAGTCCTACTTGATATTTTAATTCACAGAGATAGATACGCATGATATCGTTTAACACTGATAAATGAAGCAAATCATTTAAAGGAAATTGTATAGAAAGTAAGCTTGGCTTCTTTTAATTTTTTGGTCTATCGGTTGAATTATCTATTGTAATATTTTATACTGCCAGTATAATTTTTCCATTGATATAAGCATATATATTTGTCAATTCATTCTATTTCCTTATTTGTACATAAAATATTCAGTAATATAATAGTAATTTATTTATAAATAGCTGCAAATCAGCTATCTTCCAAACATACAAACCAAACAGCTTGACAACTTATCAATATCAGGGGTATAATAGTCATTTATCTATAAACAATCGCAAATTATCATTTTCAAACGCACAAACCAAACAATGAACTAAGCAATAAACGAAACTTATCCAAGATCAACTACGATTAACGACTTATTTGAATCAAATACTTATCTGGATAAACATGATAAATTGCAACTACCTCAAATAGACCTAAGTTCAAACTTTCATACTAATGCTAAAACTATAAAAAAAATAATAAAACGTTTACCAAAATAAAATAGAATGTCTTACATATTGAATCAGCGTTATTCGAGTTCAAATTTCCCTCCCAAAGTCCCCCGTTCTCTCTCTCTCTCTCTCTCTCTGTGGGAGCATTTTCTCAGGAGGTACTAGTGAAAACCCTAGTTTCCTGCTCCTATTCAACTTGTCACTTCGATTCTGCTCCACTTTTACCCCAATAATCTATAGGCAAAGGTGTCGATCTTATGGAAATTGCATCACCTGATGCCGAGCGGTCTTCGGAGGACCAAATCGCGTTGGTCGACGAGGGGAGAAAACCAACAAGAGAAACTAAAGATAAAAGGTAGACGTGGAAAACTCTTCAAACTATGCAGGGCTTATGGAATACGCTAGTAAAGTTCACTCCTTTGTCTGATTTATCACACTTAATTGCAAAGAAATGAATCCAATCCATGGAGAAGATTGAATGGTGGGCCGCTGAAGAGGACTAGCTGGAATCGATCCCTTTCCATAAGGTCAGCTTGGATTTCATATCATTCATAGTTTCGATTGAATTGTTAATCTTGTTGTTTTAAGATTATGAATGTAATTTTTATAACAACGCTTCGTGATAGCTATTTTGTTTGCTGTAGTTATACAATTTGTCCTTAATGCTTATTTTAGTTTTATCGCTTTTTGAGGGAAATGTCTGCATTTGTTTCACTTAAATTTATAGGGGAAGGGAAAGCATAATATTTGTTGGCGGTCTTGATTTGAGGACAAAACCCAAACAAAGAGGAGGGCGGAAGAACATAAAGCAGGTCTTGTTTCTCTACTAATCTTAACTTTATGCTTCATTTTCTTTTTTGTTGAAGTTAGGTTCTCTTGATTTGCGCTTCAGTAAGATAGTATGATAGCCATTCTCCATGACAACATACATGGTGTGTTTGCAGAAGAAAGCTTTGGAACAACTCTATGATTTTAGCAAGGAAAAGGCATATTTTGAGGAGGTTGATGCCTTTGAACTATTGGAGGAAAGCCCTTCACCCAATAAGTTTACTTGGAAGATCGATGCTGATTATAAATGCATAGAGCATGATTTGGCTGCCATTGTGGGTCAGTGGAGAAGATCAAAGCTCTTTTTGGGACGTTGCACTGCATGGCCACTTTCTAAGATAATGGAAACGATACCAGCTCCCTCAAGTTACACTACTACTGATGGTTCTGCCAGGCATGATGTTGCCCGTTCTCTATCACAGATCAGAGAAAATTCAACTTTTGAATTGAGCGAGTGTAAATCCTATAGCGCAACACAGAAATCTACGAAGGAGTCTCTCTCAGAGGTTGCCTCGAACTTTTCTATTGTCCCAAGGGGTATTTCTTCAAGGAGTGCCAATAAAAACTTGATTGAAGACTTGAGCGCAGATTCTGTTTTATCATCCCTTAGTGCCCTTAGCATAAAACATGAGGGAAGCACCAATGATAAATGTGAAAGTGCAATGGCCTTCTCGAAGAACAAGACATGTAAGATGGTTAAGGCTGGTGGTATGAACGATTTAGGGACCTTACCTCGAGAGTCATGTGGTGGCGAATCACTGACTGCATTTGAGCAACTTCTTATGGTCTGCAAGCAGTCATGTCCAATAACATTGTCTGAAGTCTTCTTGAATTATTGGTAAATTCGTCGATTTTTAATTAAAACTTATATACATATTTATATGACTATTTTTTTAAATAAGTCTCTAACCTCACAAGCATGATTATGTTCCCATGAATTTTTTAATTGTTAATTAACTCCTGTAAATGTTGTAAATAAGTGTTTATTATTTCATTTAAGAACTTTAGGTAATGAGTTTCATTAGTTTTTTCTTGTTTGATTGTCATTTGAACATATAAATGAACTTGCGAGTTCAAGTTGATTAAAAATTAGCAGCTGTAGCTTCTAGATCAGACACAAAATAATTTAACATTTTCTTTTCTTGATTCTGCGAATTTTAAATGACGTATCCTTTGAATCTATAAGCATCAAGATAGATTTCAGTTACTACTTCCCACTTGTATTTTTTTTAACTCTATAAAAAATTATGTTGTACCTACTATTGGTATGTTGTTGCTTAAACCTTTGATGACATGGGTTTTAAATGGTTGGTTGTATTCTTCACTAGACTTAGATATTAAACAACTCGAATCGATTCCATATAATAAAAGCCCATCATGAAGCAATCTTCATGTGCCCAACCTGAACCAAACCAAAATTTGTAGAAATTTTATTTGCTCTATGTTTATTAACTTTGGCGTACTATCATTTTTGTGGTATATAAAATAACTCACCAGTTATCTACACTTAAATTATATCCTAGGTAGTTCAATTAGTTTTGTTGAAAAGTATGAACTAGGTTCAAAACTAGTAAACTGGGAAAGTTGAATACTTGAAAGTCACCAGAAGCATGATGAACTCAACATCGAGTTCAAGTTGCTCAAAACTATCCATTTGATTATACTTTTCCCAAAGATTGATAAAGTCACTCATCCATTAAAGTTGCTCACCCGACTTGCTGAAGGTACTCACTGGCTTCGACTATCCTTAGTGAAGTTGGTTGGTTAGTGCACACAAACTCACCCCTTACTTGAAAATTAGCATTTGTACTCTATTTAACCAAATGATTATATATTAGTTAAGTTCATTTGTAGCAAGCATTTATTAAGTTTTGCTATATAGTTTTATTTATGTTTTTTAAATGTAACTAGTTTATAAACAGGGAATCAAAAGGCAAGCTAGATATTTTGAATCATTTTCTCAAGTTTTAGTACTTTTAACAAATAAGTAAAATCTCAGAGCTTCGCAATTTAGATTATATTTTCTTTGATTTTTTTTTTCTTTTGTTTCTTAGTTATTTTTCTTAGCAAGGTTTTGTTGTTTACCATTTACAAATTTAATCTCAATATTCTTTCAAGTACGGTGAGCATGAGGAGATACTAAAGACCAGAAATTATGATTTGGAATAATATGAAGACATGGAGAGGTTTTTTTATTTTTAATTTATTATTATTATTTATTTATGTATTTTTAGAAAGTGAGGTTAGTTGCATTCAAGTACCTAAACAATGTTAGGTGTGAAAACTTAAATTGATGGAGCAAATATTCACCAATATGATTCAAAAAGTTTTGTAGTGTGTTTCAAGAACCACTCTACATGTATAAACTCTTCATCATTTGCCAACAACTAATAAGTTCAAGGGCATTGCCTTTGATTCTAGCCATTGACGTGACCTATCATTTTCAAAATATTGACGAACACTTTAACCTTGAATTGTCGAGCAGCATTAACCATATGTGGCAAATGCATTCACTAGAGAAATTATTGAGGCACAACCTCATGCAAAATCAAAATTTATACCTAGATTACGATATACAATAAAGACAGAAGCTTCAAGTCATTAAGTATATGAGTATCACAACAAGATAAGGTTTTAAATAGGACCAAAGAGTTAGATTATGCTTAAGGGGTAATATAATTATCTTCATCAAGATTTCATCAAAATATTATTTCATTTAGTGGAAAATCAAATTATGGTTGAGCCTGATAAGACGAAACATATAAAATTTAATATTATCTTTATCATCCATAAATGGTAATCCTCTTCTTTTTTAGAATGACATTTCCATACAAAGAATTTTGGCTAAAGATGCTTTCTCTCTCTCTCTCTCTCTTTAATTATACCTCATGAAGTAAGAACTAGTTTGAAAAATCAAATGGAAGAAGTTATTGCTTGTTTCAAGGAGGGTAGACAATAATGCATTTTTAAAATTTAAAATATAAATTAAACAATATATTCTCTCTTAAAACATGGTCTAAATTAAAGGTTATATATAAATGAAGCATTATTTATGACAATTTGAAATTTGAAATTTAAAAAATACTCCCCCTTTAATAATGCTTACAAACTTCTTTATTAAGGAAGAGTTATCCCATTGAAGCGATATCACAAGCAGTTTTGAATTTAATTTTAAATAGGAAATGACCAATCCTATGAAGGAATTTAATTGAATTAAATTTTCATTTTAATTACAATGTAATTCTTAATCTTCTTATATTTATAGTAAACCATTTTGATCAAGCACAATGAAAATGTTGGACAACGCATGCAAAGTGTAAATTTTTTTTTTGAAATACCTTGACTGTTAGGGGTGTAAACAAGCCGAACACGAACGAATAGAGCTTGTGTTTGTGTACGGTTTGTTTGAAATAAGCTCGTTCGAAATTGTTCATGAAGTCACTGTTCGTGTTCGTTTCTTAACGATCGAGTCGAACACGAGCCAAACACGAGCTATTCACGAACGACGACCCAGTTTGACAGCCCTAATTTTGATATATATAAATAATATATTATATTAATTATATAACTTATATTATATAAATATATACTATCTATATTAGTATTATTATATAAATAGATAATATCCTATGTATTATTATTATTAATTTATTATATATTATAATTTATAAAATTTGATTTTTAAAATATCATAAATTTTTATATATAATTATTGTAAATTATTTTATATTTCGAACAATAACGATTCGAACACGAACGAACGCATCACTGTTCGTGTTTGGTTCGTTTAACTTACCGAACAAAAAAAAAGTTCTTGTTCGTCTTGTTTACTTATCGAATGAATCGAATACGAACTTCTTGACGAACTTCTTGACGAACCGAACACGAACTGTTTGCGACCAACGAGCTTTTTTGACAGCCTTATTGACTGCAATCAAAATTGTCTAATCATTGCTTGTTTCATGAAATGGACTATGTTGACGTATTTAGAGCTAATTATTATTAATAAAGGAACCATTGTGATTAATTCCTAAACATAAGAAAAGGGATGAACAATAGATGTAAAGCAATGCAAGCCTAGTGCAAAATCGCTTGTCTCACGCAAAAAGAAAAAAATTCATTGGTCTTGTGAAACGGACTTTGCTGACACATCTGAAATGATGAAGGAAAATAAATCTTATGTCACACCCACAAAAGACAAATTCATATACAAAAATATAAATAATGATAATAAACAATAGTAAGTAAATTTTATTTCATATCATAAATAAAAGTCAATCTTTTATTCAGATGAAGGAATCTCTTGACAATAATTGAAAAAAATACCAAAGTCATAGATGAATAAACAAACTACTAAAATTTAAAAGAAAAACAATGAGAATTAATGCTAAAACTTTGAAGTATGAAAGCAATGTTAGTGATGAAAGATCTGCACATAGGATGATGGATTAGTAAACACACTAGTAGAATCTACTATGAGAAAATTTATTGTGAATGACTTCGATGAATTAAACTAGACAAGTAATCACTATTTATTAAAATATACATGGTAGGGTATGGGCATGTAACACTAATAACAAAATAAGCATGTGCTGTATGCTGGTAGGATGGTCAATGTCATCTAACAATGAGAACTATAATGATATTGTAATTTCAAAAACATGACATTTTGTTGACCTCACTTTTGGTTGAGGTTTAGCCTCTCCTTAGATAGCCTAGGGTCTAGCCATAGGACTTTCCTAGTGACTTTTGTTAGAGGACTAGCAACGGAAACCCCACCACATAGAAATTCCACATGTTTGTTTTCCTTACTTAGGACTTCCATAAGTTAAGGCTCAACCTCTAATATTTAGAAGGGGCTAAACATAAGGAACACCAAGTGGGATTCCCTATAAGTGATCAGACCTTAAGAGTGACCCTGGGAGGTCCGAAGCTCGCACCTTGCACCCACACACATATCACCCACTCACAATTCCAAATATATCATATCCTATTTTGATTCTCCCTGTCTTTCAGAGACTCAAGTGTTGGTCTCACCTAACCTAAGCTTATGGCTAAGGTGGTAAGCATCGACACAGAGGACCGAAAGAAGGTTACCTTTGGTCCCATTCTTTCACTTTGAAGCCATTCCAATTTTACCAAATTCAACTTTTAACTCCCTGGTCCTGAAGCCTGCCTAAATTACCAAATCGCCTCCGAAAATACCAAAATTCCAAATTGACTAGAATTGCCCAAATTCTCCGAAAATCATTCTAAAATACTTCCCACCACTCAAAATAACTAAAACCACTCAAATTTGCCAAATTTCCCAAAATAGCTCCGAAATTCCTAAAATCTCCAAAATGTCCTTTTTAGCCCAAAATCTCAAGTTTGTCCAAAGTTGTCCGAACTCCCCGAAAATCATTCGAGGACATTTCTCTCGTAAAATGATGAAGTTTGACTGTAAACATGCCATACTTGCGAGCTACTTTTGAACCTCTCGACACTTAAGTAGCCGATACTTGAAAAGTGCTCCGGGATTCGTAAAATCCTCCATATTGATCAGAAATGCTCCCGGACACTGCCGTTTGCCTCCAAATTGCGATCTCGAGCCTTCGGTTTAGTTTTTTGGCCACTTTCCTGAAAAACCCAAAAAATACCAAAATGCCCCTGCTAGCCAAAAAAATTCCATAAATTCCCAAAAATTCCCAAAATCCTCCAAATATGCCCAATTTCACTTTGCAACCGTATATTTTGACCAATTTGATCAATTTTACGCAATTTTACCAAAAGCCTCAATTTTGACCTAAAGTCAGATTTGACCCAAATTGGACCCAATGTCGATCAATTTCCGCTCAATTTGAATTTTAAACTCTTCATAGCACTCCTATAAACCAAAATGCAACATTTGATTGCCTTCAATTTGAGCCCGAAACTCACACAAATTCAATTTAAGTCAAAATCTCCAATTTGACCTGTTGTTGACTATTTCGACGACAAGGTTGCCCGAACGATCTGGGATCTTCAAACGGACTTTGCCGTTGCGTCTAGAACATCAAAATTACTTGGAATTGATATATAATTTGTTATAGTTCGACGCACGTCGAAAAAGTCCAAGATTCGGCGCGTTTCGTGCCAAAATAATTAAAATTTTCGTTTTTACCCCCCATTTAACCTAACTTTTCCCTCATTATCTCCCCTAATAGCTGCCGTCGCTCATCCTCACCCCATGAGAAATGTTTTCGGCCAAGAGGGAGCTTGGACGAAACTTCCTTGCTCCCTCCCCATGCTTGCCCTCTTGCCTCCTTCCTCTTGTCCTTATGTGGCATGAGAGGCATGGAGGAGACTCTCTCCATGCCTCAATCCATCCTATGGTAGCTAGCTTTGGTTGGGTGGTAAATTTGAAGAAGTTCATGGCTGCCATTGAAGTTTCATCCATGTTTTCTCATCATAGTCTAAGACCTATCATCACGGATAAATATTTTTTTTTAAAATTGGTTGTGATGATTATGCTATGGGCTGATTTTTTCTCTCTTATATCTTCATTTTTCTATAAGAATAGTGCTTTCTTCTTACTCCAAGGGGGTAAGGCCGAAATTTACAGGGGAGGTGCTGCCGTATTTTCCACTCTTCATCCTCCTCGCTTGCTCCAATCATTGCCGGTTTGTGCCTTATGTTGGTAGAAAACTTTTGCATGCTTTATGGCTTAATTTATGGATAATTCTCATGTTGTGATGGAATGTCCTTTGCTCCTCATGCTTAGTTTAAAATTTGAAAGTCTTAAGTTCGGTTCATTTTTTATGAGATTTCATGGTTCGATTCATTTTTATGAGATTTCATAGAGTATTTATGGATCCCCCATACTTGACCGAAAATCCATGTATGGGGATCCAAATTAATTTTTGCTATACATGTTGTTTGGGAAGTTCCTTTCATGCCTCTTTGATGGCTAAGAGTTCATATTTTTGATGGCTAAGAGTTCTATATTTTTGATGACTAATAGTATTCATGCTTTAGTGGTTAAAAATTTATGTGTGGCTTAAGAGTTATGCTCATGCTTGACATTTAGCTTGATTCATGGAAATATTTAGGTGATGTATGAAGACTTTAAGTTGGTCTTTTTTTTATGTGAAGTTTAAAGGGGTTTCTCTTTATACCTCTGTGATGAAAGTTTCATGTTCATGTTTAAATAATTAATTAGTTTCATGGGAATCCTAGGAGGTCTCTTTACACCTCCTTCTTGATGGCTAGAACTTTGTGTTCATGTGTAAGCGTTTAGTTTGCTATATGTGACATATAAGAGGCTTGTTTGACACCTCTTTGATGACTAATAATTCTATGTTTATAGTTAAGTACTTAGCTCGCTTTATGAAGTATTCAAAAATCCATTTTGCTCTCTTTATGGATGGCTAGAATTCATATATATAACCAAGTCTTTAGCATGCTTTATGAGGTGTTCAAAAATCCATTTTTGCTCTCTTTATGGAAGGTTAAAGTTGCATGTTTATAATTAAGAGCTTGGATAGTCTCATGAGGTATTTGAAAGACCTCTTTTCTCTTTTTATGGATAGTCCAAATTGCATATTAGTGGTTTGATAATCCACATGACCCATGCGATATTTTGGGAATGTTTCATATTAATTTTGTGTCATTCAAAGTGAAAAATTTGCACTTATACAATTTCTCGGAAATGGTTTATATCATCTTTATATTTACCTAAACATAAATTTTACACCCAAGTGATATTTTGAGAATGTTAAATATCAATTTTGTGCCATTCGAAGTGAAAAATCTGCTCTTATGCATTCTCTCGGAAATGATTTATATCACCTTTATGCTTGCTTAAACACAAATTCTACACTCATGGAATGCTTTGGGATTGCTTTGTATCAATTTTATGCCATCTAAGAATAAAATTCTGCATTCATATGTCTTTTGGAATTACTTTGTATCAACTTCATGCTTATAAAAAATAGAAAATCTACACTTACCTCTTTAATTAAGAATGGTTTAAACCAAACTTATGTGGCTATAAAATGAGGGCTTTGCATCTATGTGATCATTTGGAAAGAGTGACAAGCTAATTTGAAATATTTGGCATGATTTGGTGAGTTTAAATGCAATTTTCGGATTGGAATTTCACCACTTGTGAAACACTTCCAAGTGAGGTCATACGAGCTTGTTTCTTATCTATTTCACTAAGCTTTCATGTATACATCGCTTAGGCTTCAATTCCACATGTTTTTCACCTCATTATACACTTTAAAGTTGTTTGAAAATGGTTGTTTCGTATGAAAATATTTTTGGTGAGTTTAAGTGCAATTTTTGGATTGAAATTTAACCACTTGTGAAACACTTCCAAGTGAGGTCAGATAAACTTTTTTTTCATCTATTTCACTAAGCTTTCACGTGTCATCACTTAGGCTTCAACTCCACATGTTTTCTATCTCATTCCACACTTTAAAGTTGCTTGAAAATGGTTGTTTCATATGGAAATATTTTTGGTGAGTTTAAGTACAATATTCGGATTGGAATTTAACCACATGTGAAACACTTCCAAGTGAGGTCATATGAACTTGTTTTTCATCTATTTCACTAAGCTTTCATGTGTACATCACTTAGGCTTTAATTCCACATGTCTCACACCTCATTTAATACTTTAAAGTTGGTTATTTCATATGAAAATATATTTGGAAAGTTTAAGTGAGATTTTCAGATTGGAATTTCACCACTTTGGAAACACTTGTAAATGAGACTATATGTGCTTGTTTCTCATCTATTTTACTAAGTTTTCACATGTATAACATCTAAGCTTTGATTTTACATATTTTTCACCTCATCCCAAGCATGAAAATGGTGTTTTGCTCATGGGATTTTGAAATTCCCTTTCTCTACATGAATCACCCTATGGTGAATAAGTTTTCACATGCTTATCATATGAAACTTGCTTTTCTTTATATGTATATCTAATATACTTCTCTTAGTTGTTTGTTATGCTCATTTGGAAAGGAGGCTATCATGCCTAGGCTATGCCAAAGTGAAAATTGACACTCATATGCTTACCCGGAAGGAATGCTATCATTTATATGCTATGTTAAATAAAAAATCTACACATGCTAGCTTGTAGGGGATGAGTTTGGAATGATTCTATGTTATGTTTGCACATGCTAGCTTGTAGGGAATGAGTTTGGAATGATTCTATGCTATGTTAAATTAAAAATCTGCACCTATGTATTTGCTTGGGGTTGTTTTAAATCACTTCTATCTCATCTTTATGTGAAAGTATGCAATGTTTTATTTTCTCGGGATGGGTTTAGATCCTTCCTTTGAGGCCTCTTTGCACCATGTTGGGAGAGGTTCGGCTTACTTATCCAAGATGCTTTACAGTCATCCTCTCCCCCACACTCATTCGTAGTGGTTTACATTCACTTGTGTTCTCGCTCTCTGGTTGCCTCTTTCGCACCACACATGAAGTTTACCTTTGCCTTTACGCCTGTTCATGCCTATTACTTCGTGCGGTTTTGAGAGTCGATTCATCACCTTTACGATATTGTTTTGGGTGAATCGCCGTCTCCTATTTCTCTTCCTTGATCTCTTGTCCTTTGTGTCTTCTTACTTCTTGGCCTAGTTTCCGTGCTTATGCAGGACACATGAGCATGCATGTATAGCCTTTCTGTTATATGTGGGGCCATTAAGTAAGGCTGTAAGTGGGGTGGAAGGGGGAGGGCGACGATGACATCGCAGTAAAAGAGGGATATAAGAGATTTGTTGAATAGTACCTCTTGACTCAGAGACCCTGGAGAGGGTAGACGAAAGAATTTACGTTACTATTCGCCCATCCTTATTGATTTCTGCCGATGTTACTCTTAGGTTGCTAGCAGTTCTAGTTTGATTAGGATAGTCAGCTTGTGGGACCTACTACCTTTATGAAAAAAAATATTTATATACTTTTTAAAAAAAAATTACAAAACTACCTCTACAACAAAAATAACCTCCTTACCCATAAAATTTCTCACTTGCATGCAACCCAAATTGAAATGTATGAAAGTTTTGCAAATCCAGGATGCTTTATATGCCATCCATAAAGAGAGTAAGCTACACATGTATAACACTTTCAAATTTCCAACACTAGCATGTAGATAAAGAGAGTAAGCTACACATGTATGACACTTCCAAATTTCCAACCTTGAAGTGGTAGACACACCACATTCCTTCCTCCACTTTTTTATTCTCAAGCAACATAGATAGATCCCATCCATATGAATTTTATGACAGGGGCAGCAAAGAGCTATTTAAACCAACTTAGAACATGCCAAGCAATAAGATTTCCATGTAGAGACCTCATAGGAAGGATCTAAACCCATCCCGAGCAAATAAAACATTGCATACTTTCACTTAAAGATGAGATAGAAGTGATTTAAAATAACTCCAAGCAAGTACATAGGTGCAGATTTTTAATTTAACATAGCATAGAATCATTCCAAACTCATTCCCTACAAGCTAGCATGTGCAGTTTTGATTTAACATAGCATAAAATCATTCCAAACTCATCCCCTACAAGCTAGCATGTGCAGATTTTTGATTTAACATAGCATATAAGTGATAGCATTCCTTCCGGGTAAGCATATGAGTGTCAATTTTCACTTTGGCATAGCCTAGGCATGATGACCTCCTTTCCAAATGAGCATAACAAACAACTAAGAGAAGTATATTAGATATACATATGACGAAAGACAAGTTTCATAGGGTGAAAATAGGGTGATTCATTTAGAGAAAGAGAATTTCAAAATCTCATGAGTAAAACACCATTTTAGTGCTTGGGATGAGGTGAAAATATGTAAAATCAAAGCTTAAATGTTATACATGTGAAAACTTAGTAAAATAGTTCAGAAACAAACACATATAGCCTCATTTGGAAGTGTTTCCAAAGTGGTGAAATTCCAATCCGAAAATCTCACTTAAACTTTCCAAATATATTTTCACATGAAATAACCAACTTCAAACAACCTTAAAGTATTAAATGAGGTGTGAGACATGTGAAATTAAAGCCTAAGTGATATAGACATGAAAGCGTAGTGAAATAGATGAAAAATAAGTTCATATGACCTCACTTGGAAGTGTTTCACAAGTGGTTAAATTCCAATCCGAAAATTGCACTTAAACTCACCAAAAATATTTCCATATGAAACAATCATTTTAAAACAACTTTAAAGTGTGAAATGAGGTGGAAAACATGTGGAATTGAAGTCTAAGTGATGACACATGAAAGTTTAGTAAAATAGATGGAAAACAAGTTCATATGACCTCACTTGGAAGTGTTTCACAAGTGGTTAAATTTCAATCCGAAAATTGCAATTAAACTCACCAAAAACATTTCCATATGAAACAACCATTTTCAAACAGCTTTAAAGTGTAAAATAAGGTGGAAAACATGTGGAATTGAAGCCTAAGTGACTTATACATGAAAGCTTAGTGAAATAAATGAGAAACAGACTCATATGACCTTACTTGGAAGTGTTTCAGAAGTGGTGAATTTCCAATCCTAAAATGACATTTAAACTCACCAAACCATGCCAAATAGTTCAAATTGACTTGTCACTATTTCCAAATGATCACATAGATGCAAAGCCCTCATTTTATAGCCACATAAGTTTGGTTTAAACCAATCCTAATTAAAGAGGTAAGTGTAGATTTTTGATTTCTTGTAAGCATGAAGTTGATACAAAGTAATTCCAAAAGACATGAATGCAGAATTTTATTCTTAGATGACATAAAATTGATACAAAGCAACCCCAAAGCATTCTACGAGTGTAGTATTTGTGTTGAAGCAAACATAAAGGTGATATAAACCATTTCTGAGAGAGTGCATAAGTGCAGATTTTTCACTTCGAATGACACAAAATTGATATTAAACATTCTCAAAACATCACATGGATGTAAAATTTATGTTCAGGTAAATATAAAGATGATATAAACCATTTTCGAGAGATTATATAAGTGCAGATTTTTCACTTTGAATGACACAAAATTAATATGAAACATTCCCAAAACAACACTTGGTCATGTGGATTATCAAACCACTAATATGCAATTTGGACTATCCATAAAAAGAGGAAAAGACACATTCCAAATACCTCATGAGACTATCCAAGCTCTTAATTATAAACATGCAACTTTAACCTTCCATAAAGAGAGCAAAAATGGATTTTTGAACACCTCATAAAACAAGCTAAAGACTTGGTTATAAATATGAATTATAGCCATCCATAAAGAGAGCAAAATGGATTTTTGAATACTTCATAAAGCAAGCTAAGTACTTAACTAAAAACATAGAATTATTAGCCATCAAAGAGGTGCCAAACATGCCTCCTATATGTCACATATAACAAACTAAACACTTACACATGAACACAAAGTTCTAGCCATCAAGAAGGTGTAAAGAGACCTCCTAGGATTCCCATGAAACTAATTAACTATTTAAACATGAACATGAAACTTTCATCACAGAGAGATAAAGAGAAATCTCTTTAAACTTCACATAAAGAAAAGACCAACTTAAAGTCTTCACACATCACCTAAATATTTTCATGAATCAAGCTAAATGTCAAGCATGAGCAAAACTCTTGAGCCACCAAACATAAACTTTTAACTAATAAAGCACGAATACTATTAGCCATAAAAAATATTAACTCTTAGCCATCAAAGAGGCATGAAAGGAGCTTCCCAAACATCAAGTATAGCAAAACCCGATACATGGATTTTCGGCCAAGCATGGGGGATCCAAAAATACTCCATGAAATCTCATAAAAATGAATCGAACCATGACATCTCATAAAAAATGAATAGAACTTAAGACTTTCAAATAAAAAATTTTAAACTAAGCATGAGGGGCAAAAGACATTCCATCACAATATGAGAACTATCCATAAATTAAGCCATAAAACACACAAAAGATTTCTACCAACAGAAGACACAAACCAGCAATGATTGGAGTAAGCGAGGAGGATGAATAGTGGAGAATCCGACAGCACCTCCCCTGTAAATTTCGGCCTTACCCCCTTGGTGCAAGAAGAAAGCCCTAATCTTATAGAAAAATGAAGATAGAAGAGAGAAAAAATTAGCCCATAGCATAATCATCACAACCAAATTGAAAAAAAATACTTATCCTTGATGTTAAGTCTTAGACTATGATGAGAAAACATAGATGAAACTTCAATGACAACTATGAACTTCTCCAAATTTGCCACCAAGCAAAGCTTGCTACCATAGGATGGATTGAGGCATGGAGAGAGTCTTCTCCATGCCTCTCATGCCACATAAGAACAAGGGGAATGAGGCAGGAGGAAAAGCATGGGTAGGGAGCAAGGAAGTTTCGGTCATGCTCCCTCTTGGCCGAAAACATTTCGCATGGGGGGGGATGAGCGAAGGCAGCTATTGGGGGAGATAAGGAGTGAAAAGTTAGGTTAAATGGGGGGTAAAAATGAAATTTTTAATTATTTTAGCGCGAAACTCGCCGAATCTTGGATTTTTTGACGTGCGTCGAACTATAACAAATTATATATCAATTCCAAATAATTTCGATATTCTGGATGCAACGGCGAAGTCTGTTTGATGATCTGAGGTCGTTCGGGTAACCTCGTCATCAAAATAGTAAAAAATAAGTCAAATTGGGGATTTTGGCTGAAATTGGATTTGGGTGAGGTTCGAGCTCAAATTGAAGGCAATCAAATGTTGCATTTAGTTTATTGGAGTGTTATAAAAAGTTTGAAATTCAAATTGAGTGGAAATTGTTCGACATTGGGTCCAATTTGGGTCAAATCTGACTTTAGGTCAAAATTGGGGCTTTTGGTAAAATTGGGTAAAATTGATCAATTTGGGCAAAATTGATGGTTGCAAAGTGAAATTGGGCATATTTGGAGGATTTTGGAATTTTTTGGGCTACAGGGGCTCTTTGGTAATTTTGGGGTTTTTCGGGAAATGGTCAAAAAGCTGAACCGAAGGATCAAGGTCGTTCCAAATGAAATTTGGGGTCATACGGTAGTGTCCGGGAGCATTTCTGATCAATATGGAGGATTTTACGAATCCCGGAGCACTTTTCAAGTATCGGTTACTCAAGTGTCGTGGTCAAAAGTAGCTCGAAAGTAAGACATGTTTACAGTCAAAATTCATCATTTGATGAGAGGAATGTCCTCAAATGATTTTCAGGGAGTTCGGACAACTCTGGATAAACTTGAGATTTTGGGCTAAAAGGGCATTTTGGAGATTTTAGGAATTTCGGGCCTATTTTGGGAAATTTGGAAGATTTGAGTGATTTTGGTTATTTTGATTGGCGAGAAATATTTTGGAATGATTTTCGGAGAATTTGGACAATTCTGGTCAATTTTGGGATTTCCGGGGGCCATTTGGTAATTTAGGCAGGCTTCAGGTTCAAGGGGTTAAAAATTGAATTTGGTAAAATTGGAAAGGCTTCAAAGTGAAGAGAATTGGACCAAAGGTAACCTTTTTTCGGTTCTCTCTGTGTCGGTGCTTACCACCTTAGCCATGAGCTTAGGGTTAGGTGAGACCAACACTTGAGTATCCAAAAGACAGGGGGAATCAAAATAGGATATGATAGATTTGGAATTGTGAGTGGGTGATATGTGTGTGGGTGCAAGGTGTGAGCTCTGGATCTCCCAGGGTCACTCCTAAGGTCTGATCACTTATAGGGAATCCCACTTGGTGTTCCTTATGTTTAGCCCCTTCCTTCTAAATATTAGAGGTTGAGCCTTAACACGCGAAAGCCCCAAGTAAGGAAAACAAGCATGTGGAATTTCTGTGGTGGAGTTTCCGTTGCTAGTCCTCTAACAAAAGTTACTAGGAAAGTCCTATGGCTAGACCCTAGGCTATCTAAGGAGAGACTAAACCTCAACCAAAAGTGATGTCAATACATGTTCACACAACATCAAGTATAATTATGCTCATTGTCACAATTTATGAGCATGGGTGATTGTAATATTGAATTTCTATGTGAGCATTCGTATTCCATAATATCATATATGTTTATGCGTGTCCATGCATGACTCATCAGTCATTTATCTCTACCTAATTGAATATAAAATTATAAGTATGCGTATATATATAATCAATTTTCTTACACCCTAAAATGAAGAAAGGTAAGCACCATTTTCATTGAAACTTAATGATTTCATTGAGTACCGTCAACCTAACTAGTCATAAAAAAATGGCATAATATTGATATAATATTATGAGAGATTTACATACCATTACTAGACAATTTAATGTATTTATGTATCTAACATCTAACTTTAATATTTATATGTATGACACTTTGGTGTCATAAACTTAATGCATTAAAGTGCATATTTCACTTTTTAAAGGTAGTAACACTTTTGATATTAAAAATTTAAGAGTTATAGATGTAAATATAAAAGTTTAGAGGTTATCTATGTAAATTCATAAGAATTTTGTGGTATGTATATAAATACTGCTAATATTATTATAATAATATGCACATGCCACACATCACTAGTATGCCATTATCATAAATATTATAACAAGTATCAATATTAAACATGAATCACAAAAGTAGATTATTTTACATTAGACAGAGGTAACATGCCAAAAAAAAAAAAAAAAAACTTCCAGTACATTAATCAATTGAATGTATATGAATTTATGGAGCATTAGAGCAATGTTAAACTATTCAAGCAATTTATTATGAATATAAAAATGGAATTTTCTAGCATATATATAATGAGTAATATGATTTCAATGGCAGGATTGACAATCTTATAAATTATCTAAATACTTAATATAAATAATAAGAATAATGTCGTCAATAAAGATTGTAGATTTATCTCTTAATCAATTATAATTATATAGCTCAAGGCGAGCAATACAAGACTTCCAATCTATTGAAGGTTCAATTAATGATGTTAGATGAAATCCACATGAAGATCCTAAACACACAAGTCTTAATTGGAATCAAGAACATGGAAAAAATGAACGATGCATGATACTATAATGCTTAATCTACTCATCCTATTACATAAAGCCTTAGGTGAATTCTTCAAGTGTTATTATTTAAACCTTACTATATTGGTTACTTCAAAATCAACCTATTCTTATATCAAAGATTGATGATTAGAAGCTAACAAGCCTAATTTAAACTTCAAAAAAATAAATTTTTAAGTATAAAATTTAAAATGACAATAATTTCTAATAATTTGGATTAACCTGATTATGATATAAAACAAGAAATAGGAAGACAGAGAAGGAGATAATGTTACCTACAAGTTCTCTTATGTTTGGCAACAAGAAGCTTAACAAACGATTATGGGGTGAAACTAAACTCTAGGTCAGAGTGGAAGATAAAAAAAAGATAATGCTTTTTTGCTTCAACAACTATGAAATCTCTCAATAAAAGGAGACTCTCGGTAAGTTGTTGGTTGAGGAAGAATGATAGAGTTGCTATTGCTGTGATGGAGGAAGAGATGGGATTTCACTATTGGCGATTGACAAGGAAGAATGAAGGAAGCTAGGGGCTAACACTAGAACTTTGGGAAGGGGAAAGAGTCCTGATTGAGAGGTTTGTCGGCTGGAGTGCAAAGACACTTATAATGCTCTAACCATTCTTGATCTTAAAAAGATTAAAGAGGTGTGCGTCACAGAGAAGAGGGAAATGGTGCAGGCGATTGGACAAATCACTAGAAAGGGGGTTTGAATGAGGTTTTTCACGTGTATGGGGGCATGACGTGGGCTAGCTAGGGGATTCTATCTTGTTTCAATTCTCTACACGCTTTTATTGTCATATCCATTGCATGAAGGCAAGACAAAATTTGATTGCACGTGAGGTGATGATGCAAACCTCATTTGTTAAAATGATTAGAAATGTAGAATGAGATACAATACACATTCTATATGTATAGTATTCCAGTTGGTCCTCAAAATCTCGTGCTTGTTTGATACCAAGTCAATTAGTTAATATACCCTCACATATTTAACTTCTTTGGAGAAGTGTTCTTCATGGCATCAATCTATACAAAAATGTTTAATATTGGTCATTATTCTATAAGCTTCACATAAAGAAGATTTTAATTGGTTTTTTAGAGGTTGAATTATGATCAAGTAGTAACACAATTTTCTTTATTATTATTTTATTTTGATTTTGTCATTTAGTGGATAATTCAAGCATGGCCAAGCCATACTAGAGGAATCCTACAAAAGTTAATATTTAATCTCACTTCCACAAAAGGTGGTGCTATCTCTCTTTCGGAATACCATTCTTAATAATTTTGACCACTGAAAAATTGTCTCTTAATTAGTGGAAACTCATGAAGGAATGGTTTAAAAAATCAAATGTTATTACTTGAATTAAGGAGGAAAGTTTATAAATATTGTGTTAGCCGAATACAACTTTTTCAGGCTAAACATAGGTGTAATAGATGACAATGATTCAACAAACCTTACTTGAGAGATCGAACTTACAATATAAATGTAGGTCCTTCGGTCAAATCTCCTCGTTAGCTCCATGTAGATTCACTTATGTTAGAATTCTCCCCAGCTTGCATTTCTGATTCTATAGCTAACCTGAGAAATTGACCATCTGTTCAGGATTTGTTTTCAAGTATATTTATATGTAATTGCATAATTTATTTTTTTAAGTCAATTTATCATATAATAATTATATCACATATGACTTCTCAATTATTTGGAATCGATTAGTCTTATTAAATTATCACCAAACAAATTTTTTTATTTTGATTCTTCAAAAATTTATAAACATAATTAAGGATGTGTGTTCAAAACATTACACAAATAAAAATAAATCTTCTAAACAACCTTAAATCTCAAATCATACATACATAAAATATTTTATCTATATTAAATATCATTATCTTTATAAACATCCACAATTATGTAATGAAAACTATACAAATGAACATGTTATTTGACTACCCATTAGCCAGCTCTTTTTGCATCCCTGAAAAACCAATGTTATAGTATCTAGCTGGCTCTATACTTAATGAGACAACTTCTGCTAAAATAAGATTTAAAGACAAAAAAGATATAACACTCATGTTGGCTTGAGATTAATACGAGTGAATTCAATTATAATCATAATTGGCTTAGTACAATAGTGATAATGAATAAATATATTTTAATACTTTGTGACCCAACCGCAATTACGTAAGAAAAATAACTTATAAAATTATGGCCAAACTTGACCCTAAATCTGATTAAGCGACTATTGTACGATAATTAAAGATTAAAGTTTTTATAAATAAATATAAATCATACACTAGAGGTACTACGCAAGTATACGTATGTTTTAAGTAATATAGAGTTTTCTTCTTAAAACCCCAGATATCTATCCCAAATCAAAAGCAATAAACTGAATGTGAAGGGATGCATATACTCAAATCAAAAGCAATAAACTTAAGAAATAAGATATAAATACTTATCTGGAATGTACTCCAAGCAATCCTTTGAAGTTTCTCTGACTCCACTGACTCTAACAGGACTTTGACTCTTGAATTCACACTAAACTCTTACTCAAATAAAGAAGAAGAAAAGAAGAGCACACTTTACTTAACAACTCTCACGTAATTAATTCTCCTTTCTCACACACACACACTTTCCTGTAGAAATGGTTCTCTCTTTATAGACTCCAAAAACGACCAAGAGTTGCTTAAGAAACCTCTTCAAAATTCGTCCACATTCATTGAATGTTCTAGAATTTAATGGTGGCGCAGGATCACTGCGCGAATGGATGCATCCCTTCACATTTAGGTCGCACCTCTTTGTTTAATAACTGTTCTCCCGTGTTTATATTCATTGTATCTTGTTTATAACATGTGGTACTTTCTCTAGAGGCTTCTAGATTGGTTCAGAAGCGTCAATAACCATCCAATAACGTCAAGAAATCTCTAGAATTCATCTGCTGTGTTGGCGCCTAGGCGCCTAAATCAGTTTCTTTGCATTTTTACTCTTTTTGACTCATTTTTGCTTCTTTTTAACTGTTTTTCTTCATAAACTCATTTGTTGTACCTGCGACCAAAACATAAGAAATACCTTTCATTAAAGCGTAATATCCTTAAAATATTAATAAACATTAAAATTCTAAGTAATTTTAAGGCGGATCACTTAGCTAATAAAACATGTTCTTAAAATCAGTGCAGATGCAATATTAGTCAAAATAAATAAAGGTTAGATTGATAAATCTTTTAATTCACTAAACTAAGTAATGTCTTATATGCATTTACTTTAGTTGTTATTATTATTCCCGTCTATGAAAATCTAACATTATAATATCTGGTGAGCTTTATGTTCAATAATATAAACAATGCTAAAATAAATTCAAATAAATAACAAACTTATAACATTCACGCAGTTCTGAGGTTAGCATGATTAATTTAATTATAATCATAAATGATTTAGTATAATAGTGAAGATGAATAAATATGCTTTCATACTTAAATAGTGAAAATATTTTATTATTTAAATCATGACATGAATCCTTTAAATCATTGTGTAAATGCTAGTGCGTCCCCTGAAATCGTCGTGCTGTATGACTTAAATACAATGAAAAGTGTGCAAGGGCCGCTACATTGATGCCTGAGTGTAGTGTCAAATAAGCAAGAGTCCACATTATGAATGATTGCAGGCAAATAAGTTAGTCCATAGAACTAATATTAAGATATCAAACAAAAATGGACCAGATATCAAACAAAAAAAAGAAAGTTTTAAGTTTCATTGGTTTGACTTGGGTTGTATCGGATGAGGTAATAATTAATAAATATAAAAATAATTAAGTATAATCTAAATGGTACAATAAAATTTAATAATATAAATAAATAAATAAATAAATACCTTTTTTTAAGTGGTCATTCATAAAAAAATGCTCTTTGATGTGGCAACTGATCCTATTCACAAAAAAGTTTTTAATATTTAAAATAATAATAATAACAATATCTCTTTATAACTTTCCTACAAGTATTCAGTTTACCAAACACCGTAGCCCTATCCCGCACCGTAGCCTTGTGACCCCATCCCACTTAAGTCTCCTATCCCTTTCTTTATGTATATGAAAAGTGCCATGTCATCAAGAAAAGGCCTAAACGCTTTGCATGAAAGCAAAATACCTGTATATATATGAAATGTTTTTTAAAAGACAAAAATCCTGGAAAAGACATAAAAGACAAAAGTCTAGACATGATTTTGAATTGGAAACCAGCATACGTATGAAAAGTGTAAGAAAAAAAATAAAAATATATTTAGATTTTTTGAAAGGTTTAACCGGTTCTCTCATTTATGGTTAGAACTGCTAGTTCGATTGGTTTCAGGCGGTTCACAGTCGAAAAAGATTTCTAGTTGTCTGGACCGGATTGACCATCGGTTTACGGTCGAACTGGTAAGTCCGGTTTGATTTCAAAATGTTGGTAATTTTAGATGTGTTTGAAAAACAATGTTGTAAAATTGATTGAATGAGATAAATTATAGTCCTAAAGATTGTTGTTGATACTAAGTTTTTTAATATTATAAGTGCTTATGCTCCTCAAGTAGATTTATAAATAAGTTCCAAAGAATAGCTTTGAAATGACCTAGAAGAATTAATACAAATGATATCTCTTGAAGAAAGAATTTTTTGTTGAGGGAGATTTATATGGACATGTCGGTAGAGTGGTAGATTATTTTAAAAAAATTACGGAACTATATTATTTGTTGCTTTAGCGTATGATTTTGTTATTACTAATGCTTTACTTAAGAAAAGAGATGGGCATAGCTAAGAACATAACAATTGATTATTTTCTTATGAGAAAAAAAGATTGTAAGATCATTACAAGTGAAAATTTAATTACTCAACCTCAATTATTAGTTTTGAATTTTAAGATGAAGAGTTGTAAGATAAAGAATACAATGAAACATTGTCATAAAATTAGACGGGAGTAAAAGACACAAAATTATTTTTATGAGTAAACTTCAAGATTTTAAGATTTAAGGTGTTCAATGAAGAAGCTAATTCTATTCGGGATAAAATTACAACCATTATTAAACAAGTTGTAAGAGTTGTACTTGAAGAATCAAAAGAAAAAAAATTATAAATAAAATAGTCGGCGATGGAATAATAATTTGTAAGAAATGATAAAATATATAAGTCGTGTTATAAAAATTGGTCTAAAATGTAATAGTTTAGAGAACTGAGAAAAATACAAGGCGGTCCGTAGGGAGTCTAAGAGAACAATTTGTAACGGTAAGAATTTTGTTTTTAATGATCTTTATAATAGATTAAATATTAAAAAGGGTAAAAAATATATGTATAAATTAGCCAAACAAAGAGAAAATAAAAGTAAAGATTTAATTCAAGAGAAGTATATTGAAGATGAAAATAAAAAAAATGCTTTTCTTAGAGGAAGATATTCAATATAGGTGGGTGAGCTATTTTGATTAACTTTTTAATGAAATTTCCTAAAATACGATCGACCTTAATTATCTTAATATCGTTAATATTTACAAAATGTTTTATTTATGCTGTCACATTAGTAAAAATAAAGTTGACGAGACTTTAAAGAAAACAAAGGGTGCAAAATCAGTAGAACATGATGATATCCTAAATGAAGTATGGAAATATTTAGGAGATTTGAGAGTTTCATGGCTTACTAAACTCTTTCATATTATTTTAAAAACTAAAAAGATCCCAGAGGAGTGGAAGAAGAGCATTTTGGTCCCCATTTTTAATAATAAAGGGGATGCACAAGATTTTGCAAATTATAGAGGAATTAAGTTGATGTGTCATACTTTAAAATTGTGGGAGAAGGTAATTGAACATAGGTTAAGATGTGATGCAAAGATTTCTCATAATTAGTTTGGATTTATGCTGGAAAAGTTTATTATCGAAGCTATACATTTATTGAGAGGTTTGATGGAGAAGTATAGAGAGAATAAGGAGGATCTACATAGGGTTTTTATTGATTTAGAAAAACCTTACGATAAGCTTCCTAGAGAAGTCCTTTGGAGAGTTCTAGAGAGGAATGGTGTTGATATGACATATATTCAAGTCATTAAAGATATGTATGCTAGAGTTATTACTTGTGTTTGAACTGAAGGAGGATTTACCATGTATTTTCCTATTTCAGTTGGATTACATCAGGGATCGACTTTAAGTCCATAATCTTTTGCTTTAGTTGTGGATGCTCTTACTAGAAATTTATTGGATGATGTACCTTGGTGTATGCTTTTCGCTAATGATATCCTACTTGTAGATAAGACTAGAGAAAGAATTTAGGAAAAAACTTGAATTATGAAAATCTACATTGTAGTCTAAAGGCCTTCGTTTGAGTAGATCTAAAACTGAATACATGAAATGTAATTTTAGTAGCAGTAGCTCTAGTGGCAGAGTTGAATATGTTGGGTCTATTGTTCATACTGATGGTGATATAAATGAGGATGTTATCAGTATAATTCCAGTTGGTTGGTTGAAGTGGAGGAATGCATCAGCCTATTGTGTGTTAGAAAAGTTCCGCTTATACTTTACACTTACAGACAAAATGCAAAACGAATCTATCCATGAAGGGGTTGTTGTAGCTCAAGTGGCAGACGAGATTAAAAAGAGTTGTCTTAGATAGTTTGGTCACATTAACGTTGACTATCTGATGATCCGGCTGGGTGAGTATATATTTTATATTCAATTTATGTTAAGAAAGGTAGAGGTAGACCTAAATAATTTAGGGCATATTGTATAAAAAATGGTATTAATTTATTAGAATTAAATGATAATATGATACTCAATAGGACATAATGGAGAAAAAGGATTCATGTAGCGGACCCCATTTTGTAGGATAAATGCTTCTTGTTGTTATACTTAAATAGTAAAAGAATGTACTTAAAAAGTAGTTGATATAACATTTGTCAAAATAATTAAAGTTTTTATTTATAAATCTTTCAATTCACTAAGTAATGTCTTATATACATGCACTTTACGTTAATTTTTATTTTTATTCCCATCATTTTTTGCCTTGGAAATGTCATATTATATCTGTACAAAGTTTCATATAGTAAATTCATAAAGTTGTCACCCATCCCATTAGTCATAATCACCGATGATAAAAGTTGGTCAACTTGATGTCTTACTTATCTATGAACCCCCTAATATCAGTTGGATTGTTTGAATATTGATATCAATAGTTGTGATATTATTCATTTTTCTGTCAAGACTCATTGCATCAGAACTTTTGTCTTCTTTTGTGCAGTTGATCATTATAAGTGCTTACGTTTCACAAATACATGAAATCTATTTTTTCATCTTTATTTGTTATAATCATTTTTCTATGCAAGGCTCATCTCATCAGACTTCTGCCTTTTTTTGTACATGTCATCATTGTAACTGCCTACCTATCACAAATACATGATATATATTTTTTTCATCTTTATTTATTTTTATTATGAATTTTCTATGCAATTATTGTTTAATATGAATATAACTGTAATCAATAAGTTTTATAGCATGCACTTGAAATGAAACGTGCATGATATTCTACATTTGTACTTGATTATTCATTTTCATAAAATGCTATGAACTGGAAATGCGTATTTTTTTACATAATTTACACTTTGCCACGAGAAACAATTATGCTCAATATGGGAGAATTTTTAATAGAAATGCATGACAAGTGAATTTGTGAATAAGCAATTGTCATATAGATATTTTGCTTTTTATTTTACTAATTGAGTATCTTAGCTTGATTATCATGTTAGCTTCTAGATGAATTTTTTTTTCCTTGGCTCAGCTTGAGCTTGCTTCCTCACATAAAAATCATTAGAATCACAATTTCTTTATGAAATTCATATAGTAAACTCAATTTAGCATAACACTCTGAATTAAATTAGTTTTACCTCAAAATGACCTCTAAATCAATCTTCTCCTTCCCCTCCATCTCTATTCTACTTCATTCACTACACCCCTTTCTATGGCTAACCGTCGTTTAAAATTGCGCAATATGAGGTGCGCTTTGACGCTCGTCTCAGTGCAATTTCGAAGAAAAATGCTACCAAGCATACACCTCACATTGGATGAGGTGCGCCTCACGACGCACCTCACTTAGGTGTTCACCTTTCACGCTTATGTTTTTTCCCCCATATTAGGCATGTCGAATATGAATTGAAGCTGCACTAACACTAGCAAGAGCTCCCCTCTCCCTAGTCAAGCTTACCAACATCACCGCCTATTTCTTTAATTGCTGGCCCTACAGTTGTCGTTATCACTGTCGCTGCTTCCAATTTCGAAATTGCTATCAACATTGCCACTGCTATTTGCCGCTTTCACCATCGACATCGCCGGCACTTTTTGTTACTTCCAATACAACAATCGTATACTTCTATTATAGATGTTTGTTGCTCCTGTTGCAGCCATTGCTGCATTTGCTTCTGTTGCTGCTGTTAGTCACGGTCAGGCCTGGGCCTTGGAATTGATCGAGGCCGAAATGAATGAGCGGAATGTATAAATTAAATTTTATGTTATTCTACTTCGATCACTATCACCATATTAGTTGAAAGAGCCATCAAAAGAAATAATCAATTAACCAAATAGAAATTTTCCTTTACAAATGTTGACTTTATATGTAAATTTGATCTCCTCTAGAACTCATATTCTAATAAAAAACTTAAACTTGAAAAGAATTTATAACAACATAACGAGTTATCTTGAATAACCTAGTGCAGTAATTACATTTCTAAACTTTAATAATTCTAGAAAATGAATAAAATATGCATGCTCATCTCTTATAATATTTTCTAGAAAAACATGTAATAATTTATAGCACATGTTCATGATATTTGCTCATGAGAGAAATTTATTTAACTTTTATTTCATATTTTAACTTCCACATTCATCTTAGGAGCACCGTGATAACATAACATCACACACCCCTGACCAATATTATTCGGTAAATACAACGATTAGCGATCTAAATATTAGAATTTTCTGAGGTGGTAGGAAAATATCTACGTGTGTGGGTACACTAGCGTCTCCTACCTGTATCTTAAGGGGTGAACTTCTCCTCTTAGCATGCACATACGAACATTTATATATACACTATATTATTCTTCATATCATACATTCTTTTTTTGATGATACACTTACCTTTATCTACTGATAAATAAATACAAATTTATTAAATCTATATGTCATGCAATGAACTAATATGTGCACATATACTTGAATCAACATATCATATAGTTATAAAATCTCTTTTTAGAAAAACTATAATGCGACTATTTTTTTATAATTGCTAATCTACATGTTTTATGCAGAACAATATGAATAGTCAATTCTAATCTAAGTCTCAATGATATATAACATAAAGTGTGAAAAATTAAATTCAAAATACATTTATAAATAAGAAATATTATTGTAATTTATAAACATAATTACTCATATTTAGTCTTTCACATTTGGTGAAATTCGTTACTATCTCTAACTCAAAATCTTTTAGGATCAAATATTCTTCGGTCTAATTGTTTTTTCTTCAATGTGATACACTCCTTGAACATGAAATTGAATATTCCTTTCTTCAATTACTTGTCCAGAATTAATTACTAATATTAATTCATAAAATTTAGTATAAATTAATAACATTTAATTAATGAAACAAGTAACATATATACCGAAGACATCAAATTATTACCTTCACTATATTAAAGATTCCTTGTTTCAAACCAAATACTAGTCCTCTACTTTTTGATTTGTCACTAAATCATACAAAAATAATTATTATAATTCAAATAATCATGTTAAAACTCCAATTAAGATTTACACCTTAACCTTACTTATATAGCTTGATTCGACTTTACTAAACCCACACACAGCTTCTTACTTGCACACGAGCCCTTCATTTCTTCAGAAAAAATTTGCGTACGTAAGACGTATGCAGAGCTGCGTACGTAAACACAGGGTATACGAGGTTTACACGGGGGTTATATCCAGGTTACAACCCACTATAACCTACTTATAAACTCCTTGTAACCTCTCTGTACCCCTTGCAATCTACTTATAACCCTTTGTAACCCTCCTGTAACCTACCAATGCATGAAAACATGGGAGTTATAAGTAGGTATACAGAAGAGTTGTAACCCTTGCAACCTCCTTGTGCCCTTTTACGTACGCATCTCCCATTTCTCCCTCTCGCAAGTGAAGTCCCTGGCTTCTGTCTTCCTCATACAGTCCACCTTGAAGCCTCGATAGGCTAACACTTATTTTTGAAGCTGATACTCCAGACATATACACGAGCCGCTCCTTCTTTTAGCTAGGGTTGGTATTCTCCACTTGGCAACCGTCGAAGCTGCTTCGTCACCTTCTCCTGGTTGATGACGTCTCCTCCCTCAGCTTCGTCCCTCATAGGCAAGTCTTCCCGTTCCTTACTCTTCTTCTTCTGCTGCTGCTTCTCCTTCTTCTCCTTCTCCTTTTCCTTTTTCTTTTTCTTTAAGTCTCGCACATTTCCTCTCTTTCTCTTGTTCAGTTTGAAACAAAGTGAGAGAATAAATCCTTGTTTAATTTCAAGCATGTGACACCACTCTAAATGACGCAGGCATAGGTAAATTATCATCATCATCATCATTATTATTTTTAAAAATTGGTTATTACACTGTTGTCACCTGCTACTTTGAATTTTCGTCTTATATTATGTTCTTATTTATATAAATGGATGTTATTATATCGGTTGACAATAAGAGTTAAATTAGTTTACTATGCTAAACTCATTTTATGTCTTTGATAGTTTACGTTACTTTCATTTAATATTTTATGTTAGTTTGATGACTTGGTTAGTTGATGATTACATTATATTTTAATTTTGTGCTAGTCATTATATGATATTTTGTAGCTTACATAATTTATTATTTCATAAAAACTAACTTTGTCATTTTTACCATGCTAAAAGGTTAATGCATTTCAATAATATATATAAATTATGATGCTAATGTATTATTGTACCCTTTTATTACAAATTTAAAATTGTGAGGCTTACGTCTTAGACCATCTTGAGGCTTATGCCTCGTCTCACGATTGAAACGCTTCAATACCCATTTGCACAATTTTAAACATCACGGCTAACAACCAACTAGCAGCCCAACTACAGTTAAGAGGTTTTGGAGAGAAATTAAAAGGTAAGCTATAGTTCGCAGGAAATTAGGAAGATGTTAAAAGAGATTACCTAAATTTAGTAAAATGAAATGTAAATAATAATACACACACACATTAATTTCCTTAGCTTCCAAACCTCCAATTGCCTCCTAAAGCTTTGGTTTTCTCTTGCTTGAAAAATTAAACTGAGAGCAGTCAGCTCTCTGTTTGCTGCTTTCACCTTCTCCTCACTCGTTTTTGCGCTTCAGAGGGATTTGAGAGAGGGATAAATGGGAAAAAGACTTTAGTTCTATTTCTATATATACATATATGTTTATATCTAAATTCATTTAATTGAATGTATCACAACCTTTAAAAATCATTTAACAGTTGCTTGCCATCTGAAGTAAAAATTTGGATTGCTGCAGTGAAAATTTTGTGAACAATGTAATTAATAGAATCAGTGAAATTAAATTATTTATTATTATTTTTGTATATTAAATTAATTACAATAAAGTGTAGAGCTTTGAACTTTATAAAAAAAAAATTGATAAATTTTGGGAGTTGTGAAAATGTGCTATTATTTTATAATAAAACTAAATTCACCATTTTGGTTTAATTTGGCATTACATGATCTAATTTCAAATTAAACTCTTTTTCTTAAAGCACATCTTAAATTAAAGAAGAATTATACCAATAAAGCATTTTTGGAGGCAATTCTAAATTTCAAATTTTGTGAGGATATGACCAAACATGTTGGAATTTATTGAATTAATTTTTTCTTGTAATTAAAATATAATGGCTATAAATACCTGATAGCATTTCATTTGAGAAAAAAGATGAGATGCTCTGATGTAGAATATTTGAGCTTTTCTTGGTTGCTTTTTCTATGGGGGCTTGATTTGGTAGTCCACAAATTATTATTTGTATCTTATTTTAATTATGAATGAAAAATGTAATTTTTTTCATTGTTACATTTTTTCTACCATAGTTTATAATTACATTATCTTCACTCTCCTCCAACACATTTCCCAATTATATCCACTCCCTCATTACCATCCATCTTATTAGATTTGTGAAAGAGGAAGATAAATTTGGTTGGCTTGGTTGCTCATTCTATGTCCATTGAATATCAGTGATACACTAAGGTGTTGATTATTCTTTATTATCTTCAAGATATTTCCATTACAGTGCTTTTTTGATTTTGGTTTCTAATTATTACTTTTTAGTTTAGTTCATGAGGAAATTCATCGCCAAGTTTGTAAGTCCCCGGGAGCCTATAAAAATTATTAGATATGGTTGAAGATGAGGCAGAAGTAGGAAAACTCGTTAAGAAATTTCTTTATTATTAGATTCTAGTGGGAGGCTATAAGGTAAAAGATTTAAAGCCTAGTCATGGAGCAAGCCATGCTCACTTAATTTTTGAGAGGACTCTTTAGATATGTACCTGATCCCAACAACCAAGGACTTTGGCAAGTCTTGAACTTGTCAACAAGGATCGACATTGAAGAATGGAATAACAAATTAGTCATTTCATTTCTAGTTGGCCTCCTTCACGTCGGCTTGTTGGGGAGTTTTTGATATTTTTAAGGACCATCAAGTTCGCCCCCACAAGTTATTTGAAGCCAGATAAGAAGTCGTATTACTAGCATCTATAGTAACAACACCACCACCACTAATGGTCACAACAACTAGAATATTTTTTAGTGATATGAGAACTAAATTTAAGAAATTTTGATGGAAGAAAAAGGACAAGTCGAATCCACCTTTCCAATATCCAACCTGCACTCATTCTAGTGTTAATGGTTTGAATTTGTTGAAGTTATACGTGATAAAGATTTCTTTCTTTGATCAGGTCCGATGATTGGTAGCGGTCATGCTCATGATCTCTCAAAATAATGTGCTTTTAATAAAACCATGGTCGTGATACAAAAGGCTGCTGATAGTTACAAAAAGTTGGTTAAAGAATTAATTAAGGATAGAAAGTTGAATGAATTCATCATGGCTGAGCTTGAGAGATTAGTCAACAAGGTTCCCATAAAAGAACAGCAAAATGAATTGGCTCTCACACAACTAATTCACATAATTAGGTTGTTTTAGAAATTTGGAAGAGCAATAGAAGCTTCTAGGTAGACATGCCTCAAATGATTCCATTGAAGAGAGTTAAACTTGGCTACTGCATCCATATCTCCAGTTATTAATGTCATCTAAGTCACATTATAATGATTTTTTTGTGCACATCACAAATCAATAAACTTTAATTTAGCAATGTTTTTGTTGATAGAGGGAGTTCTATGAGCATACTTTTTAATGGTTCTTAGGAAAAAAAGTACTTTTTTTATTAAAATGAGCTATTTGGGACACCTCTTAGTTTCTTCTCAATGAGCATATGTTAATAGGAGGAATAATTTTATTAATATTAAAATGGGAAGAGAGCGACCATTGTTGACCTCACTTTTGTCGAGGTCTAGTTTTTCCTTAGGATTTAGGATTCTAGCCCCATGATCTTCCATTCGACAATCTTAGATCCTTAGCCTTGTTCTAGAATTTTGAAGCCACCTCTTTACTTCTTCTGGATTCTACATGGAGAGTTCGTACATTCAGGAGGTTGAAACTAACATGAGGAGCTCAAAATGAATCCCCATAGGACCACCCGACCCTAGGACGACCTCGTGCACATTTTGCACTACTGCAATCATAAATTCCTTGATTTGCGGCCTCGACGCCTTTAAATACTCTGCAATTGATCGAAGCTGAAGTTAATCTCCCGGAAGAATCAACACCAAATCAAAATTTCAGACAGGATCAAATTTGACGCACTTTCGGCCTGACCGTCTACGAAGTCACCTGAACGACTCCAAATCACAAAACTGACCACGCCAACGTGTCCGGAACGTCGAATTTGCCTAGGAAGGACATATACCTTGCCTGGGTTTTGAGCACGAGCAGACGTCATAAAATCCGACGCATTTAATTAAATTAATTTAATTAAATTGTTATTTAATCCTTTAATTTAAACCCTTAACCCCATTCCCCCAACTCACTTAAACCCTAACTTCATTCCCGCACTCGTCTCTGGCTTGTCCCATGCCATTTCCTCCTTCTCTCGCGGGATTGTGCGCCTTTTGCCCTAATGTGGTTCGAACGAGCTCTTAAGCCTCGTCTCATTTGTACTGCGGCTCGTCCTCCTCACGCAAAAGGAGGTGACATCGCGGGACACTCTGCTCGAGCTCCTCCTTCTCGACGTTTGGACTTTCCTCTTTGAGCTCAGAGCACCTGCTGCACCTGCTTCCTTGGCATGAATGGGGAAGCTTTCTCTCCTTCCCAATCTTCTTTCTTCTTCTCTCGACCTTCTCCCTGGTGCGTGGCCTGTTGCGATGGTTTGACCCGTCCCTTACGTCTACTGACATTGGGTGAGTCATTGGGTGAGTTTGGATGATTTTGGGTTTAGCTTGGCTCTTCCCCTCTCTTCTTACTATATAGCCCTCACTTTGGGAATTCTGGAGGGTTGGACATTTTGGTTGGCTGGTTCGTTGGAGAGAGGGAGTTGCTGCCTTTCTCTTTTCTCTTCTGTTCTCTGGTTAATTCACTGTGTGTGTGTGTGTATGGGAGTGTTTGGAAGATCATGTTTTGCTTCTCTTGAACTTGCCCGAGCCTCCTACTTGCTCGACCGTCGGCTGTGTTCTCTCGGCCTCCCTGTGGGTTCACCTAAAATTTTTGCTTGGTTGTTTGCTGCACTGCTAAGGTATAAATCCTCCCCCTCTTTATTTTTGTGGTTTTAGGCTTTGGTAGGGAGGTGATTCATGCATGCTGAGCCTACTTCATGCTAAAATGCTTATGAGATTCTTTATCCTTCTTAAAAGATGATCTAAGTTGGTGATTAATAGGTCTTTTGGCATTCTTTTGCTATGAAAAATATATAACACCATGTTCATGTTACTTTGGAATTAAATGTTGGGTTGAGACCCTAAATAACATGTCACTCTTTCTTGCCAAATGTCCTATATGGAGCTTGAGTTTCAAGCTTTAGGTAGAAACTTTAAATGGCATGTTATGTTTTCTTTACTTATGCTTCTTTGAGTTTAACATGTTCAACTTGGAGGCTTTGGGGGGGTTTACCTCTCCGTGAGGTGCATACATATGAAGGTGGTGTCTCTTTCTTTCTTCTTCCCTTGTTTGATGCATGACCTAATACATGTTGGAATGTAGTAAGTTGCTTGGTCTATGTGTTGGACTTGTCTTGCTTTTAAGAAGTCAGAAAGGAGAAAAAGAGAAGAAGAGAGAAAGTGAGGCAAAAAAAAAAAAGAGGAAAAGAGAGGGAGAAAAAAGAGAAAAGTGAGAGGACAGAAAAGGAAGGGAGTGGAGGGGATTTGCTTGGGCTTGTTTGCTTTGCCTTCTTTTAACTAGTTTTTGGACTTGCACATCTATGCTTTTAACATTTCTTACTTGTAATGATATCATGACATGGAAAATGAGGAAAACATACTTGTTGGGAAAGTTGAGTTTCATGGTGATCCTTTACTATTGTTAATATGCCTCTTCCACCTATGTTACTTGTACTTTTGGAAAATTGAAGAGCCTATTTAGGGATTCCTTTATTTGTTAGCTGCTTACATGGAGTTTAAATGCAAATTAACGGTTCCAAATGTGGCTATTAGAGTTGAGATTTTGTTGAGTTGAGGAGGGCCTTGAGAGGCTACTTTGTGGGTTTGGGATGTTGGACTTTTAACTTCCTACTTGGGCTATGATTTTTGCAATACTTGGAGACATTGGTTGGGGAAATTTGATGTTGGAATGCTTGTTTGAAAAGTGCCAAGCATAATCCATGTTTACTTTCATTTCATCCTTGTATCATTGTATGAAAAGAACTCATATTTTGTTGGAAACTGTAGAAAAGTGGGAAAAAGATTGAGAGCTCGGTTTTTGCTGTTTTATTGCCCCTGTGTTTATCTCATATATGGGGCTCAGTTTTGTGGTTTAAATGGCCCCTTTGCACTTGGTGTGGGGTTCGGTTTTGTTGTTTATTTGGCCCCCTTTGCACCTTATGTGGGGGCTCGGTTTTGCTGTTTAAATGACCCCTTTGCATTCTTGTTGAGGGCTTGGTTTTGTTGGCTTTGGCCGCCCCTTCCATTCTTATGTGGGTGGCTTGGTTTTGCTGGCTTTGGCCGCCCCTGTGCATTCTTATGTAGGTGGCTTGGTTTTGCATTCTTATGTGAGTGGCTCCTTTGCATTCCATGCAAGGGCTCCTTTTTTCCTGCCTTGCTGCCCTTATGTTTAACATGATTTAAAAACTTGGTTCTGCTCCTATGACTGGCCCATGTTCTTGTCTTTCGACTGCTCGAGTTACGACTCTTTGTGTTTCAATTTTTAATTTGTCATGGCTTTATTTTAGTTTGATGCTTAGGTCGGTTTAATTGGATTGGGTCTTACCCCTAGCATAGAGTGGTTCAGGCTTTCTGTGTTCCATACAAATTTCTTTAAGTTTTCAAGGGACATTTGTGGGCTTTCTTCAGGTTTTCTGTGTTTCTCACGATTTTTCTCGACTTTCCTCGAGTTTTCTTTTCGTTTTATCATTTATTCTCTTGTATGTGGATGTACATTCGCTAAACTCATTACTATACTTGCTTGTTTGTGCTTGTGATTTTTGATCTTATTCGCAGGAAATAGCAGGCCCGCCATATATACATGTTCCTTTTACGTTTATAGCAAGTTTACCTTCCTGCACAGAATACTGCATTCCTTTATCGTACTTTAACGCTGCTTTTATATTCTTGCACATACTACTGCTTTCCTTTACCATACTTCACTGCAAGTTATTACTGCTTTTCCTTACTGCGATATACACTGCTTTTTTTAATTGCATTTTCCTTTATTCGCATGTATCATACCTTTTAGAATAGGAGGCCAGTAGAATGATTTATAGGAGGGGTCAAAAAACAAAAACACCGACTCAACAATTGCATATCCACCTTAAACTTTAAATTTTAAACTCAATACCGATACAACATGAGGTATGGAGCAAAATTTCGAGGGCAGCACGACAAGGGTATAGAAGACGGAGAAGGACAATCTACAACAGCAGAACGAGTCTACTTCAGCAAAACCTTCCTTTAGTCTAAATAACGAGCCATAGGATTTCGAGGTAGTCCGCTTAGTGCGACATAAATCCTCAACTCATCTTTTAGGTCTTTGCACAACCATGTTGTGCAATCTAAGCCCTAACTCACCTTAGGATTCCGAGGTCGTCGTCCGATACGACGTAAATCCTCTTATCTTATAGGTTGTTTGCATAATCGGATATTATGCAAATGTAATCCCTATAATTAATAATTTACAGGATTGAAATCTAAATAAATTCTTTTCCAAAATCTAAAGTCTAATAATAGGATAGTCTGAGAGGTCATTGAAGTTTGCCTCTATTCTGTGACATCCCCAACCTTTCTTTCCTTTGATTCCAGCAATAAGTGTTCCTATTTGATCATTTCCACTTGACTTTCCTACATAACACCTTGAAAGCTCTAACATTTGAATTCATGAAGATAGCTACTTCTGATCTAAATAGAGAGCTCTCTTAAATGATTTCGGTTATTTGAGAGGTAATTGACTATAGGGGCTTGCCTTTATAGGGAGTTTTAAAGACTCCAGATTAGTATAAACCCTATTTAATTCTTTTGTATTAAATAGGGGAACTTGTCGGTCAATATAAAAAGTTCGCAGACCAGAATGTATGTCACAAATTTATTAGTTTATTTAATCGAGCCGTATTATCAAGTAATGTGTCTATTCCTCGGAATAGATGCATTGCTTGTGGTGTAGTGCTCGTTTATTTAAACTAGTGAGGATGTGAGATCGGTTTGATTTCATATTTTCAAATAAAAAATGATATTTTTACAAATTACATATATACATTAAATTAAATTAAATATTTTCAAAGCGGGCGTCGGAATACCCATCTTGGCGGCTGGCGATTTCTAATTTGGCGATCGACAACTATCAATACATTGCAATAGCTGACTTCATCAAAGATGGTGGCTTTAGTTGCTACAATGCAATTTTTGATGTGCACTTCAATGTCAGTTTTTCCTGTTATCATGTTAATATGAATTTACAACAAGAGGACGAGTAGTCATTATTTAGTGAAATTTTTGCAATCAAGAACTTGTTATTTGAAGGCTTTTGAGGGGTATTCAAAAGAAATCTTCTAATTTGATGTCTTGAGAGGAGCTTGAATCGATTCTTATGAGAAAAATGAATAAAATTTTGTTTTGAGAAAGGTTCCAGACATAATCTTTGGATCAAAACTTCGTTTGATTGAAAATATAGATGTGATCTCATTAGTAACCTCCAAGCCGTTGTTTATGATTACAACATCTTCACTCTCCCGAGACTTTAGCAACATCCAAGTGAGGGTGTTCTTCCTTCACCACAACATCTTATGTTCCTTCATCCACTGTCTCATTGTCACATTATGAGAAGTTGTAACGTCCAATCCTTGGAAACGATGTCCTAAGATAAACTTCTCGTCACACCAGAAACAAAACCCTTTGGCTCGCTTTTCCTAAATCTTTTCTTCTATAAGGTGTTTGAATGTCGCCCCATTATTCCTGTCCCATGGAGACTCTCTTTGGAATCCCTTTATTTGAGTTAGTGGTATCTTCGTGGTTGTAGCATTTCGATATGACACTCTACGAGTGTTGCCCCTATTAGCCCATTCCATTACATTTTTAACTTCATCAAACTGCACTAATTTCATAGTTCCTCCCAATCCTTGCTGTCTCAATAGATGAAGTGCTACTCGAATATCTGGCTTCAACCCAATCATGAAATTTCCTTCCAACATTACTTCTGATATCCCTCTCAACTAGCTGGCTCATATCTCAAATTATTTTCTATAGTCCATATCAGAACCTTCTTGGAGCAATGTAAAAAAATATTTGTGTAAATATCCTTCCCACGTGGCTCGAAAAAGCTTCAAAAATCGGTCTTTGAATTCTTCTCATGTTCTGATTGTTCGATGTTATTCTCTCCTTTAACACCATGCTAGTGTGTCTTCTCTTTCAAACAAAAAGTTGCCACCATCAATTTTTCTTTCTCTGCAGCCCATTAATAACAATATCTCTCCACGTGATAAACCCAACCATAGGCATCCCATCCTTCACAGATTTGCATCTTAAATTTCTTATTTATGAGCCTCCAGCACAACTTCCTCAACGGAAGTTCGTTCCACCCATGAAACAGTGGTTAGATTCCATTACTTGACCCATATTGATATCTCTCCTTCGATAAGTCAGGCTTGCCCCATAATCAGCTCGCTTGTCCACACAAGCTTCTGAATCACCTTCCGTTAGGAAGGCTGCTGTAGTAAAAAATACTGACAAGCTTGGATGCAACCCTCGGTAGGGGTCCCACCTATCATGTTCTCTGTTCCAAGATGAAATCTTTTGAAATGATTTCTCCACTTCTAAATCACACATCATCTCATTCTGCTTGCTACCACTAGTTCTTTTTGTATAGATGTAACACTATTCCTTCCAAATGCTGCCGCTAAAGTCTACTCCGAATTGTTTTGCTCAATCCCGCGATAGGCGACAAAAGGTTTGTGTGAAATTCCATGATTTTCTTCATCATTCTTTCAATGTTGTGAATCTCTTCTTTAAGAATGAGAACCGCCGCTTCATGGATGACAAGCGCTTCTCCATTCTATATTTGCTTTTGGCTAACCTCGTCCTCTAATATCTCCTCAAATGTATCAATTTTTTTGGCCACCATTATACCTAAAACGGTTTTCAATCGCGAAAGTGGAACTTCTAATCGTCGAGATCCTTTCGTTCGCTTCCCCGCTAGCTTGAATCACGACTGCATCACGAGGTTTGATCATGTTGGAGACGTGCGACTGCGAATCACGAAATTAACAAATTGTGCCGCTGTGAATTGTGAAAGAATCAGTTAGCTCAAATACCAAATTGATAGGAAAAAGTTAGCTCGAAAGGAATGGAACATGTAGTTGCGAATCGCGAAAGGATTGGTTGTACTCTAATATCAATTTGATAGGAAAAAAGATAGCTTTCACAAAGATTAGGCTAAACACAATATTTTACTTCACCAGCACAAAACAACACAACCCATAACCTAACCCTAAACATATTAAGCACTATTTATCCCCCACAATAATTACTAATAAATGACTAAATTGCCCTTTTAATCTTGTCCCTAACTTAAGCTTTCAAATTATTTGACAGGCTCGGCATAAACACAATGGAGCACAAGACAGATGACGCCGTGGGTGCCGATCAAACATCTCTTGGTAGAAGGAAAATTAGAGGCTAAGTTTGAATTGATCTTGATAGAGGCATCATTCATTGTCATGGAATGATTTGAAGAATTAGCCTTTATTGGATTCCTAGCAATGAGATTCCTTCCCGTTGTTTATTATAAATGTTGCTAAGCTTTATTAAACTCAGCGTTAGGGAAGAATGTTAGGTAAACTTGGAATTTTGAATGCTTTAAGGCTCTTCTTCAAAGTACAAAACATCACACACTACTTGAACTTGTTAGAAAGGAAGCTAAAAGAGAAGTGTGAAATGAATTTAGAAAATATGAAGATGCAAATTAATCCTCAGAGTGATATCTAAAGCTTTGATCTCCTATTTATTAAAAAGTTTGAAATTCTTGGTTAATGGTCAAATTAAAACCATTTTATTTTGTTTCAAATATGAAAAGAGAGAATCTACAAAAGATTAACAAAAGAAATTCATCATTTCAATGAGAGTTCAAAAAATAATATGAACCATCAAAGCCAATTTAATGTTTGATTTTTAGATTAAAAGTATACAAAATACAATGACTAATAAAATAGATTAAAAATTATTGCTAGTAAAAGATTGAAAAGTATTTTATCATTTCAGAAAATAGTTCATAATAAATCCAAAGAAAATAGAAGTAGCAAATAATGAGTTTCATTACAAGTTATACAATTTACCTCTTTTAGCAATTAGCAAATTTCATCGAGGACCTGAAATTAATCATTCTCTGATATTTTATCCAGTGAAACAAAGCCAAATAAAAAGTTAAAAAAAGAATCAAGTGTAATTTTTTGAGGCATGGATAATGCTGAATAAATTGTTAAAGGACAAACTCATTTCCTTAAAAATAAAATAAATCTAAATAATTATGGACTTTGTTTAAAGTGCAAAACATCACGCACTACTTGAACTTGTTGGAAAGGAAGCTAAAAGAGAAGTGTGAAATGAAGTGAGAAAATATGAAGATGCAAATTAATCCTCAAAGTGATATCTAAAGCTGTGATCTCCTATTTATTAAAAAGTTTGAAATTCTTGGTTAATGGTCAAATAAAAACCATTTTATTTTGTTTCAAATATGAAAAGAGAGAATCTACAAAAGATTAACAAAAGAAATTCATCATTTCAATGAGAGTTCAAAAGATAATATGAACCATCAAAGCCAATTTAATGTTTGATTTTTAGATTAAAAGTATATAAAATACAATGACTAATAAAATAGATTAAAAATCAATGCTAGTAAAAGATTGAAAAGTATTTTATCATTTCAGAAAATAGTTCATAATACATCCAAAGAAAATAGAAGTAGCAAATAAAGAGTTTCATTGCAAGTTATACAATTTACCTCTTTTAGCAATTAGCAAATTTCATTGAGGACCTGAAATTTATCTTTCTCTGATATTTTATCCAGTGAAACAAAGCCAAATAAAAAGTTAAAAAAAGAATCAGTGTAATTTTTTGAGGCATGGATTAATGCTGAATAAATTGTTAAAGGACAAACTCATTTCCTTAAAAATAAAATAAATCTAAATAATTCTGGACTTTGTTTTTAAAGTGACCTCATTATGGAGGTTGTGGGCAACTTCTAACACCAAAGAGAAGGTGGATTTATAAAAGCTTCATGCTTATTCTCTAATAAAGTCAAATAATTTACTTCAACCTTGATATAAGTTCTGATTATTTGAAGTTGATTTAGAAAGTTAACTTTATCTGAGTTGGGATGATCTTGGCTTGTTTTAATAGAAGACTTAAAAGAATAAACTGAGTCATTAAATCATGAAGTTTTTGGACCAAAAAAGAAGTCTTATTCTCATCTCGCGTAGTGATTGTAGCCAAACTAAGCACCTTAAGGCTATGATATTTTTATTCATATTATTTTTACCATCAGAAGACACTTCAATAAATTTAACGACGTAGGCCATATTTTCAACTTTCCTTGGTAAATTTTAGGTGAAAAGTCTCCGACTAGTGTTCTTAAGAGGAAATAATAAAGGTATTGGTCTTTACCTATGAACCTAAATCCCGAAATGAGAGCCAATCCAATGATTGGTTCTGAAAACATGGATTGATAACTGAACTGAGTACTTACGCAGCTTTGGCGGAATTGGTTGTCTCTCACATTTGTACAAGTCAATGCTGCTACCTTTAATTGATAGCGTACTGGAAACATTTTCTCATGAAATCTCTCAGCTTTTGTTCTTACTTGAAAATTGCTTTTGTGGAGACAGTGATGCTAGCAGTATAATAAAGCTTGGTGAAGGTACATATGGAGAGGCTTTTAGAGCTGGTGAAACTGTATGCAAGATAGTTCCGATTGATGGTGATTTGGTTGTTAATGGAGAAGTCCAGAAGGTTTGCAGAGCTCTTTTTTAGTTTTTTTTACAGTCGCCCTCTTTTTGTGTTAATGATGCTTTTGCTGTCTCTCTTTTCCTTCCAGAAATCTGAAGAAGTGCTAGAAGAGGTCTTGCTTTCCTTAAAGCTAAATTCTTTGAGAGAGCAGCATGAATATGGAGAAAAGCTCAATTCGTGTGCAAATTTTATTGAGACCAAGGAGTATGTTGATATTTTTCTTGCCTAATTCCACTATTCATACCCCGTGCAATAATTTGTTTAGCTCTCCGTAAACATTGCCTTATTTCCTTGCAGTTTTAGAGTATGTCAAGGCTTGTACGATACACACTTAATTAGAGCATGGGAAGAGTGGGATGCCAAAAATAATTCTGAAAATGATCATCCTTGTGCATTTCCTGATGATCAAGTTGTTTTCAGTCTCTAAGACATTAATTTTGACAACTGTCCTTTGTTGTTGATACAGTTTGAAAATCTCTATTTCCTAAGCAATAGTAACTCTCATTTCAGTGCTACATTGTGTTTGTATTAGCTGACGGTGGAAAGGATCTTGAAAACTTTGTCCTGAAAAATTTTAATGAGGCTCGAAGTTTACTTGTGCAGGCAAGCAATTTGTTAACCCTTTCCTCTCATAAAATTGTTCTGCTAAACGTTTGCTTTTCAAGTGAAGGCAGTTCCATATTTCTGGTTGTAGGTTACCGCTTCATTAGCTGTGGCAGAAGTTGCATGTGAATTTGAACATCGAGATTTACACTGGTAACAATTAGCTTTTGAAACTTCCAAATGATTCATTTCATTTTGCTTTAGGGTTGCCTACAAATACCATTTACTTCCAGTGAATTATAATCCAAAATATTTCTTCTAGGGGTAATATTCTTTTATGTCGTAATGGGGCCACAATGGTTGATTTTACCCTCGAAGGGAAAAAAATGAGTGTAAATAACTTTGGGCTGGCAGTATCTATAATTGACTTCACACTTTCCCGTATCAACACTGGTAATGTCTCTCTCAAAATATCATATTGCCATTTATGATTTAAAGTTTGTCAAATCTCATATTTTTTTCGTTAGTTTTTTTATTTGAAAAAACTTTAATTAGATCATGGATTTAATACTTGTAGCACAATACTTAAAAACATAAGAAGATTTTGCATCTTTTAGATGGTTGCGGAATTTGCAGCATATCATGTATTGTATTACCGTATCAGTGATTATCCTTTATGAGAATTGTGGTGGTCTGATTACTCAATTATTTTAAAGAAAAGTCAGTATATGTTCTTATGTTATGAAATCTGTCAAATTATGAACATTTTTGTCATTACTAGCCACGAAGTAAACTGCTCAGCAGTCATTACAACCTAGAGGCCTTGATATTGCATATATGCAAATTTGATTAGGGTTGGTTCTCTTAACAGTTAAGAAGTTTTGCCAAAGGCCTTCATTTATTAATCTTTTCACGTGATATTTTATTAATGTGGTACGGAAAAGTAAGATTTAAGTGACAAAAGTGAACATGAATTTGGAGTAGCTGGGTATGTAGGGTTATGAAGATTTACTCCTGCATCTAGTCTGAGAATATGATATTCCATGAAAATTTGTGTCGGTTAGTTTCTTTTTTTGTTTCAAATAGAGAAAATTATACTGAGAAATAGGCCAAGGAGCAAACAAGAACCATTTTCATGGACTTAGGTCTCAGTTATTTCAGCTTTGCTGTTTACAGCATAATGTGTACTGCATGATTAAGTTTTGCATGACCACAGGAGAAGCTGTACTATTTCTTAACCTGTCAGCAGATCCTGAACTCTTCAAGGGTCCTAAATTGGATATACAGGTGACAAACCAGCTAAACTTGCTCTACATGTTTAAAATTAAGGCCCATTCTATTGTCTATTTGTCTTTTTTACAGTTTGAAACATATAGAAGGATGAAAGAAGTGACTGGAGAATGCTGGGAAGGGAGGTATGTTTTAGCTGTATATTCTTGTCAAGTCTAACCCGAATGATTTCCTCAGTTTCAATCAGTTATGATGTGCTGTCATTAAATCCTGATGCTTATGAATGGTTCAACTAAGTTGCCTCACTGCCTATGTTTGAAGAAAATTTACATGGCATTGAAATGATGAAATTGATGTAATATATTGCTATGCAGCTTCCCCAAGACCAATGTTCTTTGGCTAATGTATCTTGTTGACATTTTGGACAATAAGAAGCTCTATGTAAGTGTTTAATTTGAAAATGTTTGCCAGCAAAACCCAAAGCTCCACTGATTGCCTGCAAAATCTTCAATTTTTTTTCCAGGATCGGACAACAAAGTTTGTGAGAGATCTTAGGTCATTTAAAAGGCGTCTGAACATCTATGAATCTGCTAAGGATTGTCTGTCTGATCCATTCTTAAGTGAACTGCTTTTATCTTAAGTTTACATTTCCAGAGAATTGTAACTTATTCCATTACATTCTGAAAAGAATGTACTTTCAGCATTAGTTCCAAAACAAATTAATTTTCTTCATGATTTTATGGTTTTATTCCCTCAACTATGATGAATAGTTTGTTGTCGGTCAATTCAAATAATCCATGGTTGTGATATAATAAATAATGAAACTAAGGAGCCTTTTCTTCCCCTGCAAACCAACATCTTGCTATTTTCATGATTGTGGACGCCTTAGTTCATCTTTGCGACCTTGGCTTTCAATTGCCGGTCACTGACTTGTCATATGTTAGATATGGTGGTCTAGACATGTCTAAATTTAGTCATCAGTTTATAAGGACGTCCATTTTAACATATGGAAACGTTTAAAAACAGTGGTTGTGGTTGCTAGGCCCTGTTATGATTGCAACCTAATTAAATCGACCTTTTTCTAATTGCGATGACAAGACTTTTTGACATTAGTTACGACTTCTTCACATTAGTTGATGCCACCTAATGTGACTAGAAGGGAGTTCCCCATTCCTCCCATTAAAGTTATCAAGAAGGTTTTTTGTTTGATCTGCGAATTAGATTATGAAAAGGTGAATTAATTAGTTGTGCAACTGTGCATTTTAATTTTTCTTATATGTGCCAATGTAATCTCTACATTATGCACACTGTGAAAGCTAAAAATTTATAGAACACTATGTATAAATTTAATGACTAAATATAAAGAACACAAGGCTATTAAGGTTTCGGTTGAATTAAGCAAGCATATGAGTATAATTTGTAGAATATGACACTAGTGTAAAGTTCAATAATAAAAGCAATTGCAATTATTTGCCATCACTAAAATTATCACAACAATTCACATACAACATAAATTATGGGGATCAAAATATGTTTGAAATATATATGAGCATAAATCTTTTCAGCATAATTGTAGTATTAACTCTTATTTTAGATTCACCACAAATGAAAATCCAGAAGCATAAAATATGTGAAGGCTAAGTACAATATGGTAAATCTAGCAACAATGGGTTACTAAGTATTACTGTGTTTTGATGCTCATTTGGCCTAAATTCTTGCCTAGACTTAACTCATCTAAGATTCTCGTTTTGATTTTATGAGCTTAAGTTGTACACATGGTTTTGTTGATAACAATTATATTTAAGGTTGTAATTGAGCTGAGACAAGCCAGTATGTCATGGATTGGATTTTGTTAGTATGTCATGGATTGGATTTTGTTTGATCATATTATTAGTTGATCATGCTGAGCTCAAACAAATTTTTTACATATATGTTCATACTTAATTTGCTTAGATTTTTAAATAATTTTAACTTCACGTGCACCTACTCATATTAATTGAATGAATAATTTAATACATTAGTGAACAAGTTAAAATTTTGAATTAATATTTGAATTTTTCTGTTAAATTGATAATAAATTTTTTAATAAATTAAACCAATAAATATTGAATAAAATTTACACTAGTATTTAAGTAGTTTACACTAATTAAATAAGTTGAAAGTAAGTTTTATTTTAATCAAATAATGTTGATGAGTACTAATTATTTTATTGAAAAGAAAAAAAATAAAAATTTATTGAATTAATATACATATTGATGTTAAATTATGATATGTTATTGTTAATTATAAAATCAAATAAGAACCTTTACCTAAAATGCAAATCAAAGTAATAAAGTTTTGTGAGATTAACTATTTAATTCATACCAATCATGGTAGGCGACCCTATACTATACCTATTGTGCAAGGAGGCATTGTGGAGGCGCCTCAACCTGGAACAAATATTACATCAGGATTCCTGACGTAAATTTGTATCCAGAGTTCAATGGTGGAGCGTCACGTGTCAAGTGGGCCAACTGCCATACACTCTAACCAATAAGTGTATGGTGGTGGGGCCCACTTGACACGTGGCCCCCCACCATTAGACTGCATCCGGAGTCATGATCTAATATTTTTCCCTCAACCTTTCAATGAAGTCTTAGTAAAAAAAATTGTTCAAATAAAATTATGATGGGATATTCAAATTTTATAATATGGAAACTATGATGTCAGTGGTAATCAAATCTCAAATTTAAGGCCAATAAATGCAAACATCTCAGAGAACTTGTTTATAATAATAACATTATGTTACGCCCTGTTCACCTCAATTACAACAGAAGCAATATAGTAAAAAAAAAACTAAAATATCATACACTTTGTTCACCGCAACAAGATGTTCGTATACCTTAACATGTTACCTTCAAAACAACAAAAGCATATGTAGTAGCCAATAGTACTACAAATTCAAGAATCAACCACTATGGACTAAAGCGTGTGTGTGTGTGTGTGTGTGTGTGTGTGTGTGTGTGTGTGTGTGTGTGTGTGTGTGTGTGTGTGTGTGTGTGTGTGTGTGTGTGTGTGTGTATATATATTATTTATTTATTTGGACTAAAGCGTATAATTGTTTGTATATTTTGATGTAAAATATAATATATTTTATTACTAGATTCTTTAATATGTATATCAAGATTTACTTTAAATTTAGTGACCTATATATTATTTTATAAATATTTTGCAAAGAAACAAATAAGAAAAAAAAAAGAACGCGTGTATATATATATTTTGCAAAGAAACAAATAATTGCTGACTGAATCTTCTGCTCAACAAGTTTCTGCTGTTCACTTTGACAGATCTCAACTCGACAAAATTATCTGGCAGAATGGTAAGCTCCACAGCCTCATTAAGCATATCTACCAGACAATCTACAATTGGACTGCCATTACTTGGGGTAAACAAATTTGGCCATCCATGTCATTCTTCATCTGGAGGTTTTTTCATCGCCTCCTTCCTACTGATGACATACTTAAACTCAAAGGTATCAGAGGACCTTCCAAGTGCTACTTGTGTGGGATTAGTGCTGAATCTTTGCAACATTTATTCTTCAACTGTAAGTTCTCACAGGAAGTCTGGAGGGGAGTGATCAATTTGCTAAACCTTAACACTCTCCTACTTGATTGGAAGGACCTATCCACCTGCTGGCAGCGACTTGGCAAAAAGCTAATTTAGATGTTGTTCCATTTCTGATTGCTTGGTTCCTCTGGATGCACAGGAACAAAGTAAAACATGAGGAGGAGAGTAGTAAAGTATTAACAGTGGTAGGGAACTGTCAGGCCTTCGTGACCAAAATCATACATTGGAAGAATTTCCCCAATATTCTTAACTATCCTAGCCAGGTTCACCCCAAGCAGTTTAAGATTCTGTTAGTAAACTGGAAAGCTCCTATTTCCCCTTTCATTAAAGTTAACACTGATGGGGTGTCGGCATTATTTTTTTTTAGGGTTGTGTGTTTTATTTTGAAAAGTGGTCGCCTAACAGAAGTTGTGTGGCGAATTTTTATTTTAAATTTAATTTAAATATATATAATTTAGAAAGTAGTATTTGATTTTGAAAATAATTTTTAAATTTGAAAGTTTTAAGATATGAGATTAAACCGATCTCACATCCCCAAATAGTTTATATAAACGAGCACCGCACCACAAACCGTATATCTATCCACTAAGGATAGACACATCGCTTGATGGTGGGGCTCGATCAAATAAACTAGAAGTTTTGTGACATCCGTTTGGTTTGCGAACCAATTTTATAAGCCGACAAATTCCCCGCTTAATATGAAAGTATCGAAACGGGGTTTATATTACACGGGTTCTTTAAAATTCCCTATAAGGGCAAGCCCCTATAGTTAATTACATCTTAAGTGACGGGAATCACCTAAGAAAACTCTCGATAATAATCAATAATTCCGCTCTCAAGAATTTCAAAGTTTAAGGTTTTCAAAGATTGAATTTTGGAATTTCGATAGGGAATGGATCAAATTTTGGAACATTTTGTTTTGTGAATCCAAAGGAAGAGAGGTAGGAGAAATCACCGATTCGAAGTGAACTTCGATAATTTCCCGACTATCCTATTGTTTGTCTTGAATTTAGGAAAGTCCTAATGTTTATTTGATATTTCAATCTTGCCAATTTCAATTAATTAGGGCTTATATTTGTATGATAAAATCAAACAAATAACTCTAGAAGATGTGAGGGTTTATTGTCGTATCGGACGACTACCTCGGAATCCTAAGACCGGTTAGGGCTTAATTTGCAATGCAAATGCCTAACGAGGAGTTGAGGATTTATGTTGCACTAAGCGAGCTACCTCGAAGTCCTATGGCTTGGTTGTTTAATTCTAGGAAAGTTTCTTTGAAGTAGACTCGAGTTTTGCTTGATGACGATGGTCGTCTTGCCCACCATGCTCCGAGCTCCTTGTTGTTGCGAGAGGTTTAGTTTTAGAAATCATAAATCGGGAGTTGAGAAAAGTGTTTTGGTTTAGAGAAAATCTTAATTTCCGGGTGTTTTTTATGTTTTATTTAAAACAAATCTTAAAGTTGATTATAACGACACCGGTTAAGATCCCACGGTTCCATCCTTCCGGCATCATTATTTTTATCGGATTCACTTAGTCCGAGATGAATTTGCTAAACTCAATCGAATGAGTTCCACACTTTCATTTAGACCGTGGGAAATCCCGTTAGCAACACGTAGGTTACATCATCCGAGGTATTCCCGATCATCCAACGGGACGTTTTAATTTAGTTGTAATTGTAGTTTTGTGTTCTGTTTGTGATTAAATTTTGAGTTGTTTTATATTTTGAAATGTTGTGGCGGTGAATTTTATCTTGCAATGACTTTTAACTTAATTTTGGTTTCGGTTTCGGGGGCTATCCTAAAGGTGTGGGTTTTCATGCAACGGTTGTTTTATCATGCAAGAAAAAATAAACGCGATTGCAATAAAGTAAATTGCAATAATGTAAATTCTTTGGAAAATAAATTGCGGGAAAGTAAATTGCAATAATACAAATGCGTACCTGGAGGGTCTTCCCGTCATCCCAAACCGCACTTAAAACACAATTAGCATATTTAAGCGAGTTCCTAGGTAAAGCTAAGGGAAAGGTTATGGTTTTCTACCAAATTCCTAATCCTATAGCTAGTCATTTCCTATGACGTCTAGGTTCTTTGTGTTTTGGTTTAAGGACGATTTTCTTCATCAAAGAATAATCAAATTCGATTGTTCTTATAAATGTCCTATCATATTGAGAAAGTGCTTTAAGAAGGATCTTAAACATCTTTTCAATATTTCGGGATTGTTTTAAGTTCAAATGAATTTAATTATACAAATGAATTAATCGTCCAAGAATTTCAAGTTTTGTTAACTTGCTCGATGAATCAGGACATTTGAATATCCTATGAGTGAAGTGACACTTCATTTAATGTTTTATTTAGGAGCTATAATAACTAAAGCTTTCAAGGGTAAGTTAGTATTCAAATGATTTGGTTTAAGTTAAAGAGTTTAAATTTGGAATAGTGTTCAAGTTGTTTTATATTTAATTTCTTTCTGTTTTAGGTGATGTTATTTAATTTAATTTAATTTAATTTAATTTAATTTAATTGAGTTTTAATTTAATTCAATTCAACTTAATTCAATTTAGTTTGATTTGATGTTACATTAAATTAATTTAATTTGATTTAATTTTAATTTAATTTGATTTAATTTAATTTAATTTAATTTAATTTAATTTAATTTAATTTAATTCATTTAATTTGATTTAATTTAGTTTAATTTAATTTGATTTAATTTAAGTTATTTAATTTAATTTAATTTGTTTATTTAATTTAATTTAATCTTTAATTTAATTTAATTTAATTCAACTTTTAATTTTAATTTAATTTACTTAATTTAATTTAATTTTTAATTTAATTTAATTTTTTTTTTATTTTAATCGAAATTTTTAAAAGAGTTTAATAATTTAATTTTAGTTTAATGATTAAGTCTTTTAATGTTTTGAATTTGAGTTATCATTTTTTAATTAGAAATTAAATATTTTTGAAATGATTAATTTAGGGATTTTTAAATTAAAGAATAAATCTCTTCCTGATAATATCCCTATTTTAATAATTCCAATTTTATTATTCTTCCAAATTTAATCCATTATTTAATTAAAGTTTAATCATTTTGAAATTGTTTAATGGGTTTCTACCCTTTAATTATTTAAATTTCAATCATCCAAATCAGATTAGGATCAAATATTTTACTTGTTAATTTTTATTAAACCTAAAGTTTTAATTAAGGATTAAAGATTTTAATTACTTATTTTACCCTTTAAGCTTAATAATTTCATAACTCACTAAATTAAACTTAAATGAATTTGAAATTTTTATGTAACTTCACTCATATGTCAATAAAGACATGAGAGGAGAAAATGTGATTTTTTTCTGTATTTAATTTATTTATATAATTATTTTTGGTGGAAAATAGAGATTTTCAAGGAAAATTTGATAACATGACCAAAAGAAAGTTTCTGTCCTTAAGAAAATTAGGGGACATTCCTAATGACCAGAGAAGCACTTGGACCAATTTTGGTGATTTTTTGAATTATATTATTTTTATTATAATTATTTTGAGTTTTGGAGTGTTAATTAATTTAAAAATAAAATAAATGTTGAAAAATGAATTTTATATTTTTCAAAAATCTCTCTGATATCAAGGAAACCAGAGAATCAAATTTTGCAATTTTCTGATTTTTCTATGATTTATAATAATTATTTTAGTGAAAATGCTAGAAAATACATTTTTTTTTAATTTTAAAATTACCCTAGGGCTTTAAAATTCAATATCTCACTAAATAGACCTAGGAAAAATGTGGGATTTATTCCTAAGTGATTAGAATTCAAAATGTGACATTTTGGTGAATTTTATTATTTTTGTGATTTTTATTATTTTTTAATTATTAAAAATATTAAAATATTATTAAAAATTAACTTTTTTAGAAAATTGAAATTTTAATTTTCTTAGGTTCCCCTGATATCAGAGAGGCTCCAAAACCAATTTGGTGAATTTTTGAAAAGTATTTTAAAAGTTATGAATTTTTAAAGTTTAAAATGGCTAAGTGACTTAATCAACCCAATTAGTAGGGCTAACCAAGTCCAATTGATTTCAAATTTTTATGGTAGATTCCTCTGATCCTAAAGGTCAGTGGAGAATTGATTTCAAGTCAATTTGATACCTGGTTAACTCTAATTAATTAAAGACCTATTTTGGGTGTTTAAGCCAATTAGAGTCTGTTTTAAATGAACTAAGTCAAAACCTATTTTTCCTAGGGTTCTCTCGGTCATAAGGAACATCACCAAATTTTCCTAGAATTTATTTCACAACATGCTATTTACTGGAATTAAAATACTCAAAACAGATGACTCGAACTTGAAAAATCAAGAACTCCTCATAGGGATGGCCTCGACTTTGGAAAATTCGGGGAATGTTCCCAAATTCGAGAGGCTTCAAAAGCCCTATGGTCTCATGCCATGGTGAATTGTATGCATGCATGGAGAATTAAAACAATGCAGAGAGTAAATAAATCATAAAAAATAAAATATTTGATGAAATTAAGTGATTTCTTTTTCACATTATTCTCCTCTCGTTCACTCGAGCAAGAGGGTATTTTTATTTTATTTTTGTGATTTTTCTACACAAAGATATGGATTTTTGAAGTTTAGGGAATTAAATAAATAAGAAAATACCCTATTTATCTATTTATCCACGCGGCGCCGCGTCAACCTCGGCGGCTCCGAACGCACACGCGTCGCGCTCCCATTCGACGCCGCCACCCGAGTCGGCGGCCCGGGCCCCGCGGTTCTCGTACCGTCTCTCGGTCCGCCGCAATCCCGGCCGTCCGTGCGCGCGTGTATCGAATGGACGGCATCCGTTCATCGTCCCCAAGTGTTCTCACCCGAGAGCCGTCCACACTAAATCCCTAAGATCTCACTCGATTCTCAATGGATTTTTACGTTCTTATACTCCATGGATTCGTCTCGAAGAGACGAACACATCTATACGGTTAACATGCATTGGAACTAAGGCATTTGAAATAGAGAATCTTCGAAGCTCGGGATGAAGAGTTAGCTCATACCTTGGCTCGGAGAAGTGTGGCTTCAATCCGAGAGTTGTTGCACCTTCGATTGGGTCCTAGCAAGCTCCGGATGAAGTCTCCTGGTCTCAGTGAATTGTCCGGATATGATTTCGACCAAGCCCGATCACAAAGCTTGGAGGCTGGAGCAACCGGGTGGCCTCGGAGATGGGGCTTTTGATGGTGGACACCTTCCCTTGGTCCGAGTGAAGGTGTAGAGCCAATCAATTTGGGAATTGGCTCACCGTGGAGAAGTGTCCTGGTTTTGGGTGGAATTTCAACTCCGAAATCGAGCTTACGGAGGAGAAATGGCAGGGGGATCTCACTGGGGATCAAGTGCTCTAAGAGTGGAGAAGGGTCCGGAACAATTTTGGCGGAGTTTTGGCAAGGTTTGTGCTTAGCTCCTCTTATGGCCGAGAGGGGTGGAGTTTAAATAGAGTCGGTCGGGAGGCCTCCGGGGGAGTTAGGGCTCGGGATCGACCTGCTCTGGTGAGGAGAAGAACGGCCATGGTGGCCATTGGGCATGGGGCGGCTCGAGCAAGGTGGAATTCCAAAGTTGGCTCACATGTGAGCTCTCGGGTGTGGTGTTTTCCGGCGATCCGAGCGGCTGGCCGTGAGGCATGGGTCACCACCTCGACCGGGGAGGTCGGGGCTTGGCAATGGTGAAGTCGATCGGGTTTGGACATGTGTAAAGTGTTTGAATTAAAATGGAATGGGGAGGGAGTCATTTTGGCTTGAAATTGGTCAACCCATTGGTTTGGGTTGGGTTCACCTCCCCATGGCTGGTCTTGGGTCGAGAAGATCGCGTAGGCTAGATGGTCAAGAGGTGGTGATGTCCTTATCCAAGAATATTTGGATTAAATCTTGGTTAAGGGGAGACATGCTTAAGGTTAATGACTTTTAGGAGATGGTTAAAGGACCTCCTCCTTTTGCCATTAATGGCATGGTCACATGCCAAACTTTCATGGCTTCATATGGCTTGTGAATGGCTCATCCTTGGCTCCATTTGGCTTGGGAAAAGCTTCGGTCAATTTCATGAAAATGGGTTTTAAGAATTTTGGATGTTTTGATGGAAATTTGTATGAAACTTGATTTGGAATAATTTGATGGTGATTTTAGGACTTAGGTAATGGATTTAATTAAATGGATGACAAATGGAGATGTCATGTGGGCTTTAGGGTAGATTTGGGCTTTTGAATTTTGAAGGAAATGAGGCTTTTAGAAAGGTTTAAGGGAAGTGGGCTTTTAAGTTTATGAATGTGTTCATGGATGAAAATTTTTGTAAAAGGTTGGGCCAAATAATTGTTGGTTTAGCTCATGGATGTGTCATGAGTAACTTGAAGCAAATTTGGGGTAGTTTGGGCTTGAATTGGGTTGGATTTGGATTCTTTTGGTGAATGGGCTGATATAGGTCCAAATGGGCCAAGTTGGGCCAATGTTGGGCTAGGGTTGAAATTTATGTAGAATTATTGTTGAGAAGTGTTTATGGGAGTGTTTCAAAGAGGTTTTGACTTTGGTTGGGCTTTGATTTTTGGGGTTTGGGTTCATTTGGGTTAGGTTTGGGCTTAGGTCAAAAAAATGGGCCTTAAGGTCAAAAGTGGAATTGTATCCAAATGTCAATTAAATTGGACTTGGATTTGGTCTAAATTGGTATTGGGAATGTTGAATTGAAGTTTAGAATTGAATTGGACCAGAATTTGGGTCAATTGGATAGGTTTGGTTTGACATTGGGTTTACTTTGGATTAAAATGGGTCAAATTGGGAGTTTTGACAAAAGTAGGGTAAATTGACAAAATTGGCCCATGGTGTAGTTGGACAAAATGAAATTGGGAATATTTGGGATTTTCTGGAATTTTCTGGGAATTTTTTGAATTTTTGGATTTTTAGGCCAAGAAGGGTATTTTGGGTTATTTGGAGGGTATTGGGAGGTTTTCTTGGAATTTTTGGTATTTTTGGGTATGGATAATCAATTTGAGTGATGTGGAGGTGTTTGGGATTGATTTTGGAAAATTTTAGGTAATTTGGAAATTTTGCAAAAATTTGGGTAATTTCGAGGGTTTTGGGTAGGTTTAGTAGGTGTAGGGTCCCGGGGTCAAAAATTGAAAATTTGGGAAATTTAAGATTGGGTGAATTTGAGTGGGGTGAAATCATTTTGGTTGAGCCATGAAGCCATTTCAAGCCCATATGAGCCATGAAAGGACTCATTTGAGGCATTCACTATGTTGTTCCTAACCCTCTTAGCCGAGGGCTTAGGGGTTAAGGACCATCCATGTGAATCACCTACATGAGTCGGGAGGTCAAGTTGGGTATGGGTGTGGTTTTAGGAAGTGTGTGGAAATGTAGTGTGTAAGTGTAGTGTAAGTCAGCCCCTTCACCGGACCAGGGCCACCGGGGCGATCCCAAGGCCAAAGAGTCCTATAGGAACTCATCCTTTAAACTTCCATATTTGATTTCAACCCTCTAGGTGATTAGGGGTCTATAGTCAAGTTTGTGGAGTTTGCGGGGAGTTTAGAAGTGGTTTAAATTTCTAAAAGGCGGGTCCCAATTCTAGTCCTCTAAGATAGTCAAAGGAAAAGCCTAAGGCTAGATCCTAAGCACTAAAAAGAAGAAAGGAAGACCTCATCAAAAATGAGGTCAACATGGGGCCTTTTCAGCAGCTGGTGCTGGGTGTGGTGGTGTGTTCAGAGATCCAGGTGGCAAGTGTGTCTGTTTCTTCCATACTCCTACTATGGCGGCTGATGCATTGGAAGCTGAGTTAGCTGCTGTGTTTTGGGCTATAAATTTGGCCATCTCCTGTCATTGACAAAATATCCTTGTGGAATGTGACTCTGCCACTCTTCTGCAATACTTGCATTACACTCTTCATCCTCCTTGGCATCATTCCAATTGGATACATAAGATCAGAATACTCACCCACCAAAGTAATATCCAGTTTACTTTCATTTATAGAGAGGGTAATAGACTCGCAAATTGGCTTGCCAGGAAAGCCCTCAACTCCCAGCAGGTTCTTGTTTCTTCTGCCCCTCCTCCCACCCTGTCCTACCTCATGGATGCAGATCTTGTGCAAGCTCCACATTTTTGACTGGTGGAAAATGTCAATTTGTCTGATTGATGCTTCCCCTATTTTGCCTTTTTGGTGGGTATTGTGTTTCCTTTGTGTTTTGGTTTGGTTTCTTTATAGGGAGTATACTAGTGTAGTTGTGCAGCATTACTTCCCACTATAGTTTTGGTTACTTCATCAGTTTTGTAACTTCTCTCATTATTAACATGTAGGGAGCTAGTCTAGCTCTTTTTTGTTATATATACATATATATATATATATATATATATATATATATATATATATATATATATATATATATATATATATATAGATTAGTGAAACCTGTAGGTAGGGGTGGAAACGAACCGAACACGAACGAACATAGTTAGTGTTCCTGTTTGAAATGTTCGAACACATCACTGTTCGTGTTTGGTTCGTTTAACAAATCGAACGAAAAAAAATTGTTCGTGTTCGTCTCGTTTGCTTATCGAACGAATCAAACACGAACTTCCTGGTGAACCGAACAATAACTGTTCGCGAACAACGAGCTTTTTTGACAGCCCTAGCTTTGATAGCATACTTCCCCAAAATGAAACAAATTGATCTGGTATTTCGTACACATCAGGTTTATAACATACACACATCTATCTCGAGAAATATACACATTACTTAATAGTGAGACTCGATTTAATAAACTAATGAAGTTATGACATACATTTTGATCTGCGAAACTTTTATGTTTACTGACAAGTTCCTATATCTAATATGAAAAGTTAGATTGAGTTTATACTAACTGCGGATCTTTGTAAATTTTCATCAGAATTCTTTAATTTTTTATGCAAAAGTTGTTTAAATTTTTATGTAGAGTTTGTTCTAACAAGATAGGGAAACTTTGTTTTTTTTTTATAGAGTAGTGCAGTTCACAGGCTAGTCACTCTAATCAAGCTAGGACTACTGAAAAACCTAAGGGCGTCGAGGGCAACAATCCCATAAAGAGTCGGCAAATAATATTATCGGTCCTTATCCTCTCTTTTATTAAAGGTCATTGAGGTATGAGATACTATTCTAATAATCCCACATCATATCTCTCGTTTAAGCACACATTAGCATTATCGTCACCGCCCTAGCCATATAGATCTCATACTTATACAAGTCCGATGATCCATATGTGGAAAAAAAAACTGTCCCTATTTGCTCATAAGAATTTAGATACCTTAGAGAAGACTTAAATCATTGAGCATTGGGTTATAAATGTAGGAAAAGTAGTTTAGGGTATTTCTATTGATTTATGTGAATTAATGAGTCCTGAGGCATAACTTGGCGAGTCCTTAAAAGTTTTAAGGATGATTTTATTCATCAAGACATAATAAATTCAATTGTCCTTCAAAACTTCCAAAAGATTACAAAAGTGTTCGGTGTGTAACCCTAAACATCTTTTAAGATCCTTTGGATCTTTTCGAGTTCTTCTGAACTTACGATGTTGCTGAATCATTCATCCGTCGTTAAATTAAGGTTTAGTGGTAATATTTTAAATTTTTTTTTAATTATCCCATGAGTAGGGTGATGAAGCATTAACTTAATGTTCCATTTAAGCATTATGCAGGTGGACACCATTAAGGGCAATTTGAATTATTAAGAACTCTCGCTCTTTCAATTAAAATTGGGCTTGTATTATTTTGAGGGTATTTATAATTTGGTTATGTCTCATTTTCTAAACCTCATTAAAAAAATTAGATTAAACCTAGCTCACTATTAAGCCCTAAAGATTTTACGGATAAATTCATAATTATTGAAGGTATTGAATTAAGTGGATTGAACTTCTATTAGGAGATTATACTTATCATTTGACCACCGATTTGGGGCTCCAAATTAGTGAGTTATTGTCTTCCTAACATATGCCCACTATACTAGAATCATCCAATCGAAACTTTCAAGTCATAATAATTCAAGAAATTACAATTTTACCTTTTTTATAAAAGGTGATGGATTAGTTTCTACTTTTTAGTCCCTTGTGTTTCAATCGTCCAAGAGAGTTAATTAAGATCAACATTACTCATTTCCCTTTTAATTTAACCTAGATTTTTTTAATTAGAGCTCAAAATTCCATAATTACCATTTTGTCCTTGATGACTTTCCACTTCATAATTCCTTAAATTCAAATCAAATGACTTTGAAATTTTATTGTTACCCTACTCAAGGGTCAATTAGAACATCAGAGGAGAAATTAGATTTTTTTTCTGATTTATATTTCATTTTTGGAATTATTTTATTTAAATAATAAGGATTTTAAATGCTTAATTAATTTGATAGATCAAAACAAAACTTCTATCCTTAGAAAAATTTTAGGAGATTCACCGAGGTTAGAGGACCTTTACAAATAATTTTTGTGAATTTTTGAATTATATTTTAATTTTTATAATTATTTATTGATTTTACAGATTAATTAAATGAAAAATATAATTTAATCTTGAAAATATATTTTTTTTTTCCTTAGTTTGTGTTTAGAGAACCTAGAGAAACAAATTGTCTATTTTTGTGATTTTTATTTTATTTATTGTAATTATTTTAATGCCAAATTAGGGAAACACATTTTAGGAATTTAAAAATACATCACTATATTTTTAAAATTAGGAAAAAAATTTAAGTGGTCCCAAGTGATTAGGGAACAATTTGTGACATTTTGGTGCATTTTATATTTTTATGATTTTTGACATTATTTAATTATTTTTTAATTAAAAATTTGGTCAAAAATGAACTATTTATTTTAACACCAAATTTATTTTTAATGAGTGCTCTTGGTCACAACGAACACTACAAACCACTTTTTATAATTTTCTTGATTATATTTTATTTATTATAATTATTTTAGTGTAAAAATTTCATTTACTTAGAAAAATAGACTTTGATATCAAACATATCCCAACTGGGTTTCAAATTTTTACAGAGGTTTAATATGTTCATTATCTTCACTTTGAACTAATTTTTGTGATTTTTTTAGTTGTATTTCATTTTCTTAATTCTTTATGAGTTTTTGTGACTTAATTACAAATGATAATAAACATAATTATTTAAACTCATTTACATTTTTTCTAGGGTTCTCCAACCACAATGAACCTACCAAAGCAAGTTTCACATTTTTCTGATTTATATTTTAATTTTAAAATTATTTTAATTAAAACAAAGACATCTAACATGAAAAATTAGAGTTTTTAAACTTACGTGTGTCCTCTGACTTTGGCAAAATCAAAGGATACTCCTAGTCACATGAAATAAAACAATCCAAATTTTAAGCCATGATGACCAATACTTAGTTAAATAAAATTAAAACAAATAAAATTAAAACAAACTCGTGAGTATTTAATTAATTGAAAATAAAATATATGACAAATAATTTCAATTTTTTGTTCATAATTTTCTTCTCTATTCACTGAGCACAAATGTATTTTTATTTTATTTTAAAGATTTTAAATAAAAAATGCCCTATTTTTCTACTTAACCATGTCGGCGCCACAAAATCTTATCAAGGCTCTGAAGCTCCGTGTGGCGCGTTCCCATTCGAAGCTGCCTTTCACGACAACAATGATTTGACCCGCTCTTTATGCTCCATATCTTTATTCAGCTCCATTTGATTTGTTCGTTTGATACACGTGCGAACCAACAGCTCTTGGCATTCGTTCCCAACTAGCGTAGCCCGAGAACTATTCACACTCAAACCTTAAGATCTCACTCAATACTCAACTAAATCTCATGGGGTTTAATCCTACTGCTTTATCTAAGTGAGATGAACCTATCTATACGGTTAACCAAGCATGAAATTTAATTTTTTTCATAAAGACCTACATCGAGCTTGGATTTGTGGGAAATGGTGTATTCCTTAGCCCAAGAGGTGAAGCCACAATTGGGTGTGCTCTTAAGATTCATTATGAATGCACAAACATCCTTCACGCATTGGTTCAAGCAGAGGTGGTAGCTGTGTATGAGTTTTACCTGAGGGTGGTGCAACCTATGTGGAAGTCTGGTGCAGAGGGCTTGGGAGAGAGGGCTTTTGATTGGGGAAGTGTTCTTAAGCTCTGGTGAAGCTTAAGAGCACTTCAATTTGGAGATTAGTGGAGTTTGGGAGGATGGCCATGAAAATGCCCTATTTTTGTGCTTTGAAATTGAGCTCAGGTAGGGGGAATGAGGGCGCTTCTCTGGGCTGCTAGGAGGTTGATCCATACATATTTATGATACGTGAATATTATGATATATATATATATATATATATATATATATATGATATAATTTTCTATTTTTCTTTAATAATATTTCTTTCTTTACAACGACACCAAAAACTTGACTCCAATGCAAATAAGAATTCAACTGTGATATTTAAATTTTGGGATTCTACTCAAGTATACGTATCATTATCAAGTAATATAGAACTTTCTGATTAAGCCTCGAAATATCGAATCCACAGGGAAACTTGTAAACTTATAATAAGGAAATAGAATACAAAATCTATATAGAAAAAGATGCTTACTTAAACTACAAATGTTATATTAGAAATGAAAGTTTGATTATTTTTTGTAATTTTTTGATATTTTAAAATAATGTAAAAAATTAACTAATTTTAATGAAATTTTTGTAAGATAAAAGTGGTATAAATGAAATATCTTTTTCCTTATCATGAATAGGTAGTAAGTATAAGAGTTCTGTTGTGAAAGTTTTCAAAATATGTTGGGCCAAATAAGAGCAATATTATTCTTTACCCTTACTAGAGATGCTATAAAGAACAATGACTAGTTTAAAGTTTGAATATTCTTGATGACGGGTTAGGTAGGAAAGATACTAGCTCTCACTCTAGAGTTCCCTCCCCTCCCTCCAGCTGGGGGCTAACTTCGTATTAAAACCAAAAATAATAAACCAAATTTGGGGCTTTAGTCTGTCACCCTAAAGTCCTCTAATTCTACACCCTTTAAAGTATATTTCCCTATTTATTTGCACTCAATTATATGAATTACATTCCCATCCATATAATCTCATTTGATTTTTACCATTAGTTGACTAAGACAACGCCATCACGGATCTTACATGTTCTCACAACAAATGTTAACAACTTAATTGGCTAAATCAAGAAGTAAATGAAGTATAAAGATTAAATAATCACAACTTATTCTAGCATTAAAGATCAATACATCCACAACTTCCATCTAACACTTAATTACTTATCATTTTAAGAAAAAAAGATAAATAAAACTAAGAATTTTGATGCATTAAAAATATATTTGATTTTTTAATATATATTTTGTACTCATTTTTGGTGATATTACACTTTAAAGAAAGATATTTTTCATGTTTTGATGCAGGTATGATGATTTTAGGCAATTGGACCAAAAATAAGAAAAACGGAATAAATTTGGAGTGAAAAAGGGCAAGAACCAGAAATTTAAAGTTTTGGCACTGACGTAACATTTTTCCAGAGAGCCCCAGAATAATTAGCGCGATAAGACGCCGACGGCGCTCAATGTCGGTGGAGGTCAGATTCAATGTATTTGGATGACTTTTGGAGGGATTCTTGAGGCATCATTTGGGGAAATCATCCCTAGACTATTTTTGCATGATTTTGGCTCCAGAATTCAAAGGGAGAGGCTAGAGAAGAAGTGGTTTGAGTGAAGTAAATTAGTGTGTGAGTTGAGAGGAAGAGTTGGAAAAGAGTTTAGAGTCTAGGGTTTGGTGTAAAAGTGTTATTTTGTGAGAGATTCTTCTCAAAAGAGTTGTAGGATGAGAGAGAAAGTGAGAGATTGCTTCTACTCTACTATTCTAAGAGAGAATTGTGTGTTGTTGTGAAGAGAGAAAGAAATTCAAAGGAACTTTAAGGGATTTGCTTGGGGAAGAACTTAAGATAAGTTGTATTTACTTCTTATTATTTGTATGACTTTGCTTTTATATATAAAAACTTTGTTTTGTTGTATCTTCCTCATGAATTCTGAGTAGATTTCTTCATCTTTCTCCTTGTAATGATATTTGATGAAGTGATGGTTTAGATTGGATGTGCCATATGAATGTCAAGAAATTGTGATGATTATTCACTTTGTACTTCATTTACTTTTCGATCTGACCAGTTGAATTATGTTGTAAAGCATATGATCCGAAAGGACTATTCTTTCTACAGTAAAAGTGAAGATTATATTCAATGTCTATGAATGAGTGATATAGTTCATGGGGTTTGGATGCAAATAAATAGGAAAATATGGTTTATTGGGTGTAGAATTGGAGATTTAGAGTGACAGACTAAAATCCCATATTCAGTGCTAGTGTTTAGAAACTAAAGTGAGAGTTAGCCTTCAAGCAATGAGAAGTGGGAGCTTTGGAGTGAGAGCCAGTATCCTCCCAGCCTAACCACAGATTTAGGGACTAAACCTTGGATTAGCCAATATTCTTTATAGTACTCAGAGGAGGGCAAAGAATATATATGCTCCTATTTGGCACAATACAAGAATTTACTAATCTTAATCATTCACTCACCATAACATCATTGTAAGGGGGAGGACACTTTCTTGAAATTTGAACCTTGCAATAAAAAACTTATTGTAGTAGTAGTTAACTTTAATTTGAAGTTTATAAAGTACTTTAGTTATCTTAAAATCTCTAGCATTGTTAACTTTAGCAACTTTAGTGTTTATTTTAAGTGCATTGCAAATTTGAATATTAGATTTTTGTGTTACGCTTTAAGGTTTGCTTCCTCCCTGTGGGATTGATAACCAGAACTCCGCTAGAGTCATGTATTACTTAAGCCGTATACTTGTGTATAGTTTAACTGCTTTCTTACTATACTCATTACACTTTGTAACTGAATTGAAAATACTTTTCAAAAATGTATTCAAAGGCAACCCCGATCAAGTTTTGACACCTTTGCTGGGGAGGCAATACTAAATTGAGGAGTAACTGAAAACCTTTGTTTCATAATTTTTAATTAAGTGTGTTTACCTGCTTTTAAGTGTGTTTATTGCAATTGTGTATGGGTAGTATTGGATTTGAAGGTTTTGTATTGATACACCTAAAATATATAGTACTTTTATGCACATTTTTATACCTATTTTTAATGATATTGCACTTTAATGGAATGTATTTTATGTTTTTCTTGCAGGTATGATGAAAATAGATGGTCATGATGAAAGGAGCAAAATTGGATCAAATTTGGAGCAAAAAAATGAAAAATAAAAAATTTGGCACTGGCGGCTAAGCGCCGCTGGGCCGGTGCTCATCCGCCACAGTTATAAATCAATTTTTAATTAGATTTGGCGCCAAATTCAAAAGGGAATGGATGCAACTCTTGGTAGTAATGTCCATAACTTCCTTTGGGTGGCAAATTTGAATGAAGGGGTGCGTTCCTTGGTAGATACATCGAATCTGGACACGTTTTGATGAGACACTAAGGCACCTTTTGGTTCACTATTTAAAGAGAGTCTTAGAAGTGAATAAGTGAAGAATTGAAGAAGCTCTTCACTGTATTTCCAAGAAGAGAATTTAGGAGATTCTTCCACTACATTTTAAGTTTTTATTTAGAGTAGAAGTAGAGAGTAAAAAAGGAGAAAAGAATCAGAGTTAAGAGTTTTACTCCCACTTCTTTTCTTTCTTTTGGTTTAGTTTTTATTGAAGTTTGAAGTCTGTATTCTGAGTCATCGGAGTTTAGAGACTTGCTATGAGGAGTAGTTTAGCGAAGAGTCAAGGTTTCAAAGGAACTTTCTTAGTCTTGTGGAATGGATTTTCAGATAAGTGTTTACTTTTATTTTGTTTATCAATACTTGCTTTCGTTTATTATTTTTTTTATCATTTTTAATTTCAAATCAATGTGTTTTTATATTTTCCAAATGCAATTTGAGTAGTTTACTTTATCTTTTTCTTTCTTAAAATGGAGAAGTAATTAATTTAAAGAGAATTGTTGTGGAAAGTATCAGTGTTTAAAAGTTGGATGAAGTTGTGAAGATTGATTCTGATAACTTTGTTTACTTCTTAATTTGGCCTGTTAAGTTGTAAAATTTCTTGAGATTATGTAAGATCCAATGCGATATTATCTCATTAAAGTTAGTAGGAGCCACATGCAATTATATGGGTGAGAACTGTAGTCCATATAAGTGAATGTAATATTATACGATATTTATATAGAAGGGAGTAAAATTAGAGGATTTTAGAGTGACAGGATAAAACCCCCTAATTTGGTTTAAAGTTTTGAGTTTTGTTATGAGAAGTTAGCCCCTAGGTGGTGGGAATTGAGGGAACTCTAGAGTGAGAGACTGGTATCTTCCCTGCCTAACCATGTTCAAAATAATATAAATTTCAAATTAACCTATGTTTTTTATAGAACCAAGTAAGGGTAAAGAATACATTTGCTTCTATCTGTCACAACAAAATTTAAATACTTCCATAACAATACTTTAAGAATTATTACTACTTCATGAAAGGAAAGAAAAAGATATTTTAGTTAATAGAATTTTTACATCCAGTGTTATTAGTTACTGAAACCTTTACTTTTATTGCTTAGCATTTTATTAAGAAAATTTCAAAAGATAAATCAACTTTCTAAAACTTTTCAAAATCAAGACATATTATTTCAAAAACAATTAAAGAAAGTAAAAAGATAATTTTCTAAATTCCTTTAAAGATTTTCAACTTTTCCCTGTGGGTTCGATATCTTGGGGCTTAATCAGAAAGTCCTATATTACTTGATAAACGATACGTATACTTGCGTAGTATCCCATATTATAAAATCATAAGTTTCATATCTAAATCATCAGTGCAATTGCGGGATGGTACCAAGTTTTTGGAGCCGTTGCATTTATCGGGGATCAAGTTTTTGGCGCCGTTGCCGGGGGAAAATTAATTAAATTGCATTTTAAAGAGAATTAAGAAATTTAAAATTTTTACTTTTTTTTTGTTTTGTTAATGTGTTGTGTTTTGTTTTGTTTTATTGTTGTATGCGTAGTTCAGGTTCTGAAGGACTTGTGCTTTACGATTCTGAATTAGAAAGAACTATCAGAAAAATTAAAAAAAAAATACAGAAAAAGAAAAAAATATTCAAGAAAGGGCAAATCATCAAGATCAAAATGTTGGCATCCATCAAGAATTAAGATCTTTAAGAGATTATGTTAACCCTACAGTAGTTGAACTTCGTGGTAGTATTCTAAACCTTGCTGTAGCTGCTAATTCTTTTGAGCTTAAACCTGCTATTATCCAAATGGTGTCTAATAATCAGTTTAGGGGAGCAACAACTGAAGATCCTAATTTACATCTTGCTAATTTTCTAGAATTGTGTGCTACTTTTAAATATGATGGTATTTCAGATGATGTTATTAGACTTAGACTTTTTCATTTCTCACTAAGGGATAAAGCTAAAATGTTGTTACATTCGTTAGCACCTGGATTAATTAGAACTTGGGGTGAACTGTCACAAAAATTTCTTGCTAAATATTTTCCACCATCTAAGACTGCTAAGTTGAGAAATGATAAAACATCTTTTTGTCAGTTTGAAGGGGAATCAACATATGAACCATGGGAAAGATTTAAAGATCTCCTCAGAAAATGTCCACATCATGCGATACCAGATTGGTTAATAATTCAAATGTTCCACATCACTCAAATTGACCATGACTCATCAAATTTACCAAAATTCCCAAAAAGCCCCAAAATTAGCCAAAATGACCAAAATACCCCTCATGACCCAAAAAATCCAAAAACTCCCAAAATTTCCAAAATCATCCTAAATGTCCCAAAAATCAATTTGAACCACTCCATTGAGTCCATTTTGACCAAATTGACTCAATTTGACCAAAATCACCAAATTACCCCTAAAGGCCCAAAATACACAAATCAACCTCAATGTCCACCCAATTGAACCCAATTTCCCTCAATTTCAATCCGAAATTCAAATTCATCATATTTGATCTCAATCTAAACTAAATCAAAGTCCAATTGAACCAATTTCAATCCTATTTCAAAATCCACAATTTTAACCATATGGCCAAATTCCCCCAAATTGAACCTCATAGCTAAGTCAATTTCCCCAATTTTGAATTCCAAACTCTTCTTAACCTTCCCAAAAACCAAAATGATCCACCAATTGACTCACATTTGAACTCAAATTTCATCCAAATCCAGCCCAAGGCAAAATCCCTAATTTTGCCCTAAATTAGCCACATACCCAAATGTCACTAAATTGAATGCCATAACCCTTAAATTTCCACCCAGTTAATGTTCAAAACTCTTCATGATATTCTCCTAAGACATTCCAAACATTCAATTGATCCTCAACCCAATCCTAGCCTAAACTTAACCCAAGTCTAACCCACATCCCGCAAAGTTAACCCCAAGCCAAATTTCACCAAATTGAACTCCCAAATCAATTCAAAATCACTTAAATCCTCTTCCAAACTCTTCATGACAATTATCCCCATCAATTTCACCAATCACTTGTCCCAAACTAAAACCCAAACCCAACCTACCTGAAGCTTGACCCAAAAGACCCAAATTTGAGCCCAAGTCCCAAATGTGATCAAAACTAGCCAGATTGACCAAGCCAAGCTCACTACAACCACCAATTGAACCCTAGGAACCAAGCTAGGTCTAACTAGCCCAACCTAGTGGAGCCTTGGACCAAGGCTCCCATGAATTAGGGGATTCCATCCCATCTTTAGCTAAACCAACAAGATCTCTTATCCAAAGCCATCACTACTAAGATTAAACACCATTACGACCTACTCACTGCCTCACCTGACCACCCTAGCCTAAGCACCACCCTTATCGGCCGACCTAGTGGCCGGAGGAGCCAAATACGAGAGAAACTCCACACCAAATCAAACTTAAATTGACCCATTCTGTTTGTCCATCTCTGAATGGTCACTTGCGTCATTCATCACTCCACTTAAGCATCACTCTGCACCCAAATTGAAGCCCTGAGAACCTCCAAGCATGACTATAAATTAAAGCCAAAGAGAGTACAAAAATCATTGGGGAAACTCTGCCAAAATCTCACCAGAGCTCCTTCAGACCTTTTTGAGTGCAAGCCCACAGCCTCCCAACCAGTCCCCCCACTATCTAGAGCCAATTTCCTCACCCAAGTTTCAGCCAAAACCAGGAAATATTTCCCCACACCACCACACTGCACCGAATCCAAACTAACTTTGCCCACACCATCACAAGACCAAATGAACTTGATCCTCCATAGAAGCCCCATCACATAGCCCTCTAACTGAAACTTCCATCAAGGTCCCCAAATTAGTCTGATCGAAGTTTTACTTGGACATTTTACGAGAGCTCAAAAGCACTTCCAGGAGGTTTGTCGAAGTCCTCTAAAGCTTCTACAAGCATCTAATTGAGGCCTAATCTCTCAGACAAAGATATTGAAATCTCCACCCAAATAGAGCTTGGTTTGGGTTTTCATGGCATTAGGCTTGATTTCATAATACATAAACCATATAGATTTGTTCTTCTAGGCTAAATGAATCTATAGAAACAAACATGAAGTGATTTGGTTGAGTCCAACTATGGTTCTTAGGTTTTTATTATGGACTGTCTGCGGAAAAAACCAGTTGAGGACTAAGGCCAGGTAGTATGGACGGTCTGCGGGATAAACCAGTTGGGGATTAAGGTCAAGGTCCGTCTGATCATGCGTGTATTAAGAAGGCAATGCAGAATGGAAGTGTGCTGCATGGTCTTTCAGAGCTGCCTAAGATCTAGTCAGTGCCGCCTGAATAAGTAGGAAATTCTAGATTTTTGTATTTATTTAATTCAGTCACATTTAAAAATCCATAACTTGGTGTAGAAAAATCAGAAAAATAAAAGAAGAATATATTGTTGCTTAGTGAATAGAGGAGAACAATGTGGAAATAAAATTGGAGATATTTAACTTGTATTTTTTTATTAATTAAATGTTCTCTGGAATATTTTGATTCTAAATAGGTAAATATTAACCACCATAACATGAAGTTTGGAGGGCTTAGTGGCTCTGTGGTTACAAATCTTCCTTGATTTTTCCAAGGTTAGGGGGGATCTCTAGTTAGAGATCTCTAATCTTCAAATTAATCCATTCTATTTTGATTTAAAAATTATAATAATTAAAATATAAATCAGAAAAATGCAAAATTATTTTGGTAGGTTCACTGTAGTAAGAGGACCCTAGGAAAAATATCAAATGGATTTAAATAACTAAAAATGACACTAATGGTAATTAAATCATTAAAACACTTTAAAAAAATTAAATAATTAAAATACACATAGAAAAAATCATAAAAATCATTCCACAATGTGAATAATAAATAGAGGTGCTCCCCATAATAATTTGGAGTAATTGGAGTTAATTTACCCAATAAAATGGATTTTTCAAGTAAAATGACATTTTTGAATTAAAATATAAGTAAAAAACTTACAAAAGTGGATTTTAGAGTTCCTTGTGATTAGAGAGAGTTAAGAAAAATAAAATTGGAATTAATAAATATTTCATTTTCAAGCTATTTTTAAATTTTAGATAATTAAAAAATCATTAAAAATCATTAAAAATAAAAAAAATCACTAAAATATAAAAATCCACCAAAATGTCACATTTGGTCTCTTGATCTCTTGGGATCAATTAAAATAATTTTCCTAATTTTCTATGTAAAGATATTAAATTGAATTTTGCTTAATTTTCTAATAAAATAATTTAAAATTAAAATATAATTTACAAAAATATGAAATTTGTTTCTCTGGGTTCTTTAACTTCAGAGAGATTTAAAAAAAATATAAAACTTAATTTTTAACTTAAATAATATTTAATATTTAATTAATATTCAAAACCAACAAATAAACCTAATAATTAAAATAAAACTAAAAAAATCATGAAAATTGGTTTAGGTGGTCCTCTAACCTAGATGAACCTATAATAATTTTCTTAAGGATAGATGATTTATTTTGGTTAGGTTATTGAATTAACTTTGAAAATCTTTATTTTTACAATTATAAAAATTATATAAATGTAGAAAATTCACATTTTGTCCTTTGATGTTTAAAATGACCCATAAGTGGGGTGACATAAATATTTCAAAGTCATTTGAGTTAAATTGAATGAATTATGAAGTGATAAGGCCTTTAGGGGAAAAATTGTAATTATGGAGTTCAAGCCTTAATTAATATTTAGGCCTCGTAAATGGGGAATTAATGATCTTAATCAACTCTCCTAGATGATTGAAACATAAGGGTTGAATGCTAGAAACCAACTTCACACCTTTTGACATTCAGGGCATAATTGTAATTTCATAAATAATTAAAGAAATTTAGAAGATAATTAAATCAAAAGATGCTAAGGTGTGGGGTATAATCTTGGAAGATAATAATTCACTAATTTAGAACCCATAATTAATGGTTTAATGACAATTCAATGTTTTGATAAGGATTAAGATCACATAACTCAATGTTCTTAAAATTACAAATCTTCTCAACAAATCTTAAGGGCTTAGTAGTGAACTAGGCTTACTCTGGATTGGACTAATGAGGTTTAGAAAAGGAAATGTAATCAACTTCAAATAACTTTGAAACACTACAAGCCCAACTCTACACTAATTGGTTAAAATTCTTAATAAATCAATTTGCCCTCTTCACCAACATAATTCATAAGTAAAATGTCAAATTGATGATTGTCGGTGCATTTTTAAATTTTTTTCTTCCTTTTTTTGGTGGTGTTAATGATGTGTTTAGAATTTTTTGAAAATGGTTTAAAATATATATTTTTTTATAAAATAGAATTTTGATTTAATTTAGTATATATATGAATTTTTGAAAATAACATTTTAATTTTGAAGAATACGAACTCAAACTGATTTCATATAAATGTTAGTTTAGATAACCAAGCGCTTCATCACAAGACATGTACCTATCCCGAAGAATAGATACATTGCTTGGGGTGAGGCTTGATCAAATAAACTAAAGAATTCATGACATCCGTTTGGTCTGCGAACCATTGTTGACTGACAATTTCCCCTATCTAATATGAAGGAATTAGATAGGGTTTATATTAATATGGGGTCTTTAAGTTTTGTATAAGGGCAAGCCCCTAGTTAATTACATCTTAGATAACCAAAGTTACCTAAGAAAACTTTTGATATAGATTAGGAAATATTTATATTCATGACTTTCAAAGGTAAGGTTTTCAAAGAAAATGTGATAGTCGGAAATTCAATAGGTGAATGGCTCAAGTTTTGGAACATTTCATTTTATCAAAAATCAAAGGAGAGAAGGCTAGGGGAATGACATAGATTCAAGGAAAATCTTGATGTCTTCCCAAACTATCCTATGGTTTGTCTTTGATTAAAGACATTTATTTGGTGTTTCATCATATCAATTTTATTATTATGACTTACATTCACTTGATAATGATCATGTGAATGGCCTGGAAGATGGGAAGATTTATGTCATATCCGATGATGACCTCGGTATCCTAAGATGAGTTAGGGCTTATGTTGCACAACATGGTCATGCAAGGGCATAAAGAAAGGGTGAAGATTTATGGTGCACTAAGTAGGCTACCTCGAAGTCCTATGACTTATTTTTTTATTTCTAAGGAATTTTGCTGTTGAAGATGGCCGTGCTACCCATTATGCATGCTCAAAACGTTTTGTGGTAGCAAGTTTAGTTTAAAGAAGTGTCAATTGCAAGAGAGAAGAGAAGTGTCATGTTTTGAGAGTATTTAAATTGAGGTGTCTTAATATTTTATTAGAGGAATGTTAAAGTTGATATAGAGACACTGGTTAAGATCCCACGGTTCTATCATTCTGACACCACTATTTTCATCGGATTCACTTAGTCCAAATGAATTTACTAAACTCAACTTAATGAGTTCCTTACTTTCATTTAGACTGTGGGAAACCCAGTTAGCAACATGTAGGTTACCTCTTCTAACGGATTCCCTATCATCCAACGAAACATTTTAATTTTGTTACAATTGTAATTTTGGTTTTGTTTATGATTAAATTTTGAGTTGCTTTATATTTTTGAATGTTGTGGCAGTGAATTTTTTCTTGTCTTGATTTTTAAATTTGATTTTTGGTTTTGATTTTGTAGCTATCCTAAAAGGTTTCACTTTTCATGCAGGGTGAAATTGTTATGTAGCATGCAAATTTTCAAGGAAAGAAAGTGCAGTAGAGTGCAGTTAAGTAAATTCTAATAAATGCATACCTGGTAGGTCTTCCCACCATATCCACCTAAAACTTTAGTATTCTTTCAATAAACATTTATAATTTGAAGGAAAGTAGAACCTATGGATATGTTCATCATAAACTTACAAAGTATTAGGTCATAACCCGGTGAATCCCTATTTATTTGAGAGGTATTTTTCATTTAATAGATTTGACAGGTGCAGTAGTCCTACAAGGTGTCCAGAAGACTTATGAAAGACCCAGGAGAGACCTAGATGTTTCACAATACTTTTGAGCTTCCTTGAGTTCATTTAGACTTATCATATTTATCAAATAATTTATCTATTTCATACCCTTATACTCAGTGAGCCAATGTTTTAGTCATCCCGAAAGGCAGATATTTATCATTTGATACTTTACTTTAGAATTATGTGGGTGGGACTTTAGAGGCAAAATTAACTTATGGAAGAATTTATCAAATCTTGATGGGCTTGTAATGTTTTAAAAGGTAGTTTAAGATTAATCATATTTTCTTTTCTAATTCTTATTAATTAATTCCTTTAATTAAGCATAGCTCACTACTAAGCCATTAAGATTTTAGTGGGTATTTTCATGTCTTAAAAAAGGAAGTTAAATGACTTTCATGATTATGAGTCTTATCAAAATATTGAATTATCATTTAAACACCAAATGAAAGGGTATTAAATTAGTGGAATCTTCCAAAATCAACCCCTAACTTTAAGGCTCTTTTAATTAGATTTTCTTCCAAATTATGTTAATTAAGGAGATTTAAATATTTAATTTTGGTGTGACAAAATTGTAGTGGGTTTCTACCAATTATCCCTTGATATTTTAATCATCCAACATGATAATTAAAGTCATTTATTGCCCTTTTCCCATTTTAATTAAGCTTAACTATTGATTAAGGCTAAATTTTTCCAAACTTACAATTTTACCTCTGAAGGACTTTATCACTTCATAATTCATTAAATTTAGCTCAAATGACTTTAAACTTTTTGTGACCCCACTTATAGGTAAATTAAAACATTAGAGGAGAAAATGTGATTTTTTGAAATTTTAATTTAATTTATATATTTATTTTAATGCAAAAATAGGATTTTTCAATGAAAATTCAATAACTTATCAAAGAAAAAACATTTGACTTTGAAACTTGTATTGGGGGTAGACCTAGAACATAGGACCACTTGGACCAAATTTCATAATTTTTTAAGTTTTAGTTTAATTATTAGAATTATTTTAAGTCTTGGAGTTTTAATTAATTATAAAATATTTTAAAAGTTGAAAGTTCAATTTTATAATTTTCTTAAGTCTCACTAAGGTTAGGAAACCCAGAGAAGCAAATTTTATATTTTTTTGATTTTTATTTTAATTATTAGAATTATTTTTATGGAAAACTAAGAAATGTCATTTTTAGCCTTTTAAAAAAATTGATTTAAGCCTTTTAAAATTGATATTTTGATTTTGAAGCTTAAGAAAATTATGTGGATGGTTCCTAAGTGACTAGGAGACCAAATGTGATAATTTGGTTAATCTTAAAATTATTGTGATTTTTGTTATTTTTTAATTATTTAAATATTTAAAATATAGTTAAAAATGAAAATTTTATTAAAACTCCAATTTTATTTTTAGAAAATTCTTCTGATCACAAAGTACTACCAAAATCAATTTGGTGAATTTTTGAGTTGTATGTTAATTATAAAAATTAGTTTAATGTTCAAAATTATCATTTCACTTAGAAAATTCATTTAGGTGGCTAAATGAACCCAAATATCATGAAATTTTTATAGGAAGTTCTCTGACCTTTAAGTTTAGTGGAGAATTATTTTTAAGCCATTTACATGTATATCTAATCCAATTTATTTTTATTTGCTATTTAAGCCTTAATTACCATTAGAGTTATTTTCTGTGACTTAAATCAAGTTTGTTTTTTTCCTAGGGTCCTCTGGTTATAGGGAACCTACCATAATTTTTGTGGATTTTTCTAATCAACATGCTAATTATTAGAATTAAATTATCAAAACATATGCAAAAACTTGGAAAATATAGATGTCCTCATAGAGTTCTTCTCTGACCTTGGAAAAATCAGTGAAGACCCCCCATGAAATAGGCTACAACATGCTAAAATGGCAAACCATGGTGAAATGTCCTAATCATGGAGAATTAAAATACTATAGAGGGCATTTAATTAATTAAAAATCATACTCGAATTAAATAAATTTCAAAACATTTCTACATTATTCTCCTCTGTTCATTGAGCAAGGGGGTATTTTTATTTTATTTTTATGATTTTTCTACACCAAGTTATGGATTTTTAAAGTTCAGGTGATTTAAATAAATCAGAAAATCCATAATTTCCCACTTAACAAGCTCAGCGCCGTGTCAACCTATGGCAGATCGAAGTACCACGAGGCATGCTCCCATTTGATGCCTCCAGCTAACTAGGATGCTAGGCAGCCCGCTATTTTGTTCCATCTCCTTATCCGACGCGATCAGGGCCGTCCAACAAAAACACGCACAATCCAACGGCTGCCCGTCTTCGTCCCCATCTGGTGTGATCCCATGACCGTCCACACTAAAACCCCAATTTCTCGAGCTAGACTCAACCAAATCACTTTGGGTTTGATTTTATGGACTCGCCTAAGCATGGCGAACATATCCATACGGCTAAGCATGGTTCAAATTAACCTTAATTACATGAAGAATTCAAAGAAGCTTGGGAAGAAGGAGAGGTCAATACCTTGGCTCTGAGAAGTGAAGCTTGGATTAGAGATGCTCTACACCTTCGTCTGAGTCCCAGGAGCTTAGGGATGAACCCTCTTGCCCTGGTGAATTGCCTAGGTATAAAAGTGACTAGACCCGATTTGGAGCTTTGATGGAAGTCCCTGTTGGAGTGGCCAGGTGATGGGGTTTTTAGCGGGGAACTTCTTCTCTTACTGAGGGGATGGTGTGGGTGAGTTTAATTTAACTTTGGTGAGTTCTGGGAGATGTCCTATTTTGGGCTCAATTTTAAGCTCAGAAATTGAGCTCATATAGAGGATTTGGGGGCTGGAAAATGGTGAGGTTTGACTTCTCTGTGTTGTGGGAAGGATTTGGAGTGATTTAGGCAAAGTTTTGTTAAGGTCTGGTTCACCCAACCTTTTGGCCTTGAAGGGTGGTGGCTTAAATAGCCATGGCTGGGGTGGCTGCTAGGGCTTCAATTTAGGTGTAAAGAGCTGTTTAAGTGGAGTGTAGAGGAGCTCCAATGGAAATTCAAGGTAGAGCTGGAAATGGAGTGGAATTTGGGTTTGCTTGGCTAGGATGTGGCTCTTGGTTTGGGCTTCTCTGGTGACTAAGCTGGACGGCAAGGACAAGGGAGCTGGCCATGGGTCAAGTGAGCCAGTGGTCAGGTGAGAGCAATTAAGTTTGGTGAGCAATTTTGGTAAGGATCCATATGGTTTAAGTAAATATGGAAGGGGATCCCCCAAATTAAGGATCCTTTGGTCCATGACTCACTAGCTTAGGCTAAGAGCATCTAGGGTGGTTCCTAGAATCAATTTAGTGGCTGTGGGAGGTTTGGATTGATCACATTTGGTTCAATTTGGTGAATTTCTGTCATGGGTTCATTTGGGTCACTTTGGATTCATATTTGTCTAACTTGGGTTTTAGATTGAATTGAGCCCAAGTGATTGAGTAATATTGTGTTTATGATTGCCATGAATGGTTTAGTGAAGGATTGGAGTGGTCTTGGATTGGTTTGGGGGATCAATTGGCTTGATTTGGGATTTTGGTCAATTTGAGGTAAGTTAGATTAAATTGGGTTTAGGTTAGGCTAGGGTTGGGTCCAAGATCAATTGAATGTTCCAAATGGTCTAGGGGGATGCCATAAATAGTTCCCAACATTAATTGGGTGGAAATTTTGGGAGTAGGGCAATCAATTTTGGAGATTTTGGGCATATGACATGTTTAGGTCAAAATTTGGGGCTTTGGACTTTAAGTGGGTTTAGGTGAGACTTGGACTCAAATTGGGGGAAATCTTAGGTTCAATTCAGTTTAGGGGAGTATTATGAAGAGTTTGGGATTCCAATTGGGGAGAAATTGATTAACATTAGGTCAATTTGGGGATTTGGGTCACTTAGGCAAAAATTGGACTTTTGGATTTTAAGTGAAACTTAACTCAAACGTGGGTTAAATTGAGCTTAGATTTGGCTTAGATTGAAATTGAAGATGTTGAAATACAGTTTAGAATTGAAATTGGGCAAGATTGGGATCAATTGGGTAGACATTGGGTTCAATTTGGGCACTTTTGGGTTAAATGGGTGAAATTGGGGCTTTTGGTTAAATTGGGCTAAATTTGACAAATTGGGTCATGTGGAAGTTGAAATAAATGAAATTTGGAATATTTGAGAGGTTTTGGGAATTTATGTGAATTTTTGAAATTTTTGGAATTTTGGGCTAAGAGGGGCATTTTGGTCATTTTGGGGATTTTTTTGGGAAATTTGGCAATTTTGGGTAATTTTGGTTAATTTGAGTGGTAGGGAGTATTTTGGAATGATTTTTGAAGAAAAATGGATAATTTAGGTGATTTTGGAAATTTTGAGGAATTTTAGAGCTTTGAGGCTATTTTGGGTATTTTGGCGCAAAAGGATTAGAAATTTGAAATCTTTAGGAAAATTAGGATTTGTTGAAAGTAAGTAATATGACATTATTTAGTTTGAGCCATAGACCAAGGGTCACCCTTATTTGGTCTTCTATGTGTTGGTACTAGCTAAATCCTAGCTTGAGGCTAATGGGCTTGGGAAAACCACCTACATGAGTTTTCAAAGAGTTAGGGAATCAAAGGTGATGTGCCTTGTTTAGAGTTGCGAGTGTATTGTGTAAGTGTGGTGTAAGCTCCAGACCTCTCAGGGTAGATCCTAAGGTCTGACCACCTATAGGAGACTTCCCTTGGGACTCCTTATGCTTGGTCTCTTCCTCCCAGAAAACTGGAGGTTAGGCCTTAAGCATATGAAAACTCCCAGTGAAGTGAGAAAATTTTGAATTTCTAAGGGGAAGGGTTCCATGGCCAGTCTTCTAAGAAAGTTACCAGGAGAGTCCTATGGCTAGACCCTAGGCTATTCTAAAGAGAGACTAGACCTCAACCAAAAGTGAGGTCAACAATGATTAACCCACTTAAAGGGATAGTTAAAACATTAAGGGTCATTGAACATAAGGGTAACAATGTAGATGAATTATTTAGCAATATAATAAGTTCAAATGAACTCGAGATTGTTCACCAAACCTTTTCACAAGTCTTTTGGATATCTTGGAAGGCAACTAGACTTATTATACTTTGCCAAAGAAAGGCATCCTCTACATGAACAAATAATTACCCACCAAGTTATGACATAGGGATTGGTAGGCACACCTTAAACCTATTCTTCTTACTTTTCTTTCATGCAATTTTAATTCCTTGCATGCAAGTACTAAACTTTCAACTCGAGTGCGAGAAGAGGACTGGTACACATTTACATTTTATGTACTATAAATTCCTTTGTTCACTTTATTGCACCTTAATTTCAGTACTTTTTGCAAACCAAAATTTGCATGTCAAAACCAAACTTTAAAAACAAAAATCAATTCACAATCAGTAAAAATAAAAGACAACTCAAATTTTAATCACAAACAAATGAACAACAACAATTACAACTAAATTAAAATGTCTCTTTGGATGATTGAGAATCCCTCAAATGAGGCAAACCTACAGCTACTAACGAGATTTTCCACAGTCTGGATGAAAGTGGTGAATTAATTTATTTGAATTTGGTAAATTTATCTGGACTAAATGAATCTGAAGAAAATAGTAGTGCCAAAATGAGGAAACCGTGGGATCCTAATTGGTGTGGCTATAACACTTAAATTCCCCCTAATAAGCCATTTGACATTAAATTTGATACATTTGAAAATTTGAACTTTAAACCTAATATTTCTCTCAATCTCTTTAATTTGAAACTTCTAAATTTGAAGATGCTGCAACAAGGAGCTTGGAGCAAACAACATGGGCATCACGATGAGGTATGTGGAAGAACATATTGGAGAAGGCAAAGGAGTCTACAACAACAAATATTTCCTTAGAATTAAATAACAAACCATAGGACTTCTGTTGTATGCCTAGTGCAACATATATCCTCAAGTTATCTCTTTAGGATTTTGCACCTCATACAACATAAGCCCTAAATCATCTAGGATTCCGAGGTTGTCGTCCGGTATGACATAAATCCTCCTATCTTTTAGGATATTTGAATACTGAGTATTATGCAAATGTAAGCCATAAATAATTAAATTGGTAGGATGAAATATCAAATAATTCTTTCAAATTGAAGCCAAACCTTGGGATAGGTTGGGAGTTCTCCAAGGTTCGCCTTAGGATCTGCTATGTCCCCTACTTTTCTTCCTTTGGATTCTGAAAAAAAAATGTTCCCTATTTTGCACCTCTCCCTATTGCAATTCCCCTACACATTACTTTGAGGATCCTACCTTTTGGAAGTCATGAAAACAATATTTCCTGATCTAAATTGGGATTTTTATTAAATGACTTCGGTCATTTAAGATATAATTAAATATAGGGGCTTTCCCTTATAAGAAACTTTAAGAATCCATGTAATATATACCCTATCTAGTTGCTTCATATTAGATAGGGAAACTTGTCAGTCAACATAAATAATTTGCAGACAAAACAGATGTCATGGATTCTTTAGTTTATTTGATCAAGCCTCACCACCAAGGAATGTATCTGTTCTTCAGAATATACACATTGCTTGTGATGTAGTGCTCCATTATTTAAACTATTGCATGTATGAGATCCGTTTGATTTCATATTTTCAAAATAAAATGTTACTTTCTAAAATTACATAAATATGTTAAATTAAATCTATTTTAAAACTGGTGATGTGATTTCCATTTCGGCGACCGACAATTTCTAATTTTAACTGTCGACATGGACTCAATGACCATTCATGGACCCTTTGGTCAACTCTAAGACCAAATTGGTCAAAACTGGTCAAAATGGCTAATTTTTTGCCCAATGACCATCTAATGGACTATTTGGTCAACCAAGATACTAAATTGGTCAAACTTGACCTCTGATCAACTTAAGACACCAAAATGGTCATAACATGACCATTTGGTAAACTAAACACTAAAATTGGTCATACCTATCCATTTGATCAAACTAAGCTATCCTATAGCCCTTAATGACTACTTAAACATGACATGGTCAAGTAGTCACCCTGGTCAACCTTGGATCTAATTTGGTTAACCATGGTTAACAATAGTTAACCTTGGTCAAACTTGGTCAAATCTACCATTTTTGGGTCAAAATTTGGTCTTTTAATCAAATTATTTTATTCTCTTAATTAATTAATCATTTAATTAATTTGAGAGAGTGAAATTAAAGATTACTAGAGCTAAGGTTTAAGTCCAAAATCATGGTTTAACTCCATGGCAAGGCAAACCCATGGGAACCCTAAACCCATGCTTTATACTTAAACCCTAAATTCAACTTATGAGAAATTACTAATGTGTCATCCATTATCCATGAGACTTGCCATGACATGCCAAGACCCATGAAAGACCAATGAGCCCACATTTTTTGACCTTAGTCCATGATCATCATAAGGCCATTATGAGAGGAGGAGGAGGTGTCATTCCTTTACAAAACCATTGGTGACTTGTTAGCCTAGGTGGAAGGGGGTTCACCAACTCATTTTTGGAGTCACCATTCACCTCGTTACTCATCCAATGTAAGGGAAGCCTTACTTAAGTTACTCTCCTTACCATAATTGAACTCATAATGAAGGAATGCAAGGTGTCATTCCTTTCTCAAAGCTTTATCCTATGCCTTAAGCTGAGGTGGATGTTTTAAAACCAACTCATCCATGGACCCCTCACCACCTCACCATCTTCCTAATGAAATAAAGCCAAACCCATGGCCAAACTTCCACCTTAATGGAGGTTCATCATGAAAGACTTAGGGAAACTCATTCATGTCTATCTCCAACCAGGAAACTTATCTCCATGCCATCATGAGGTTGTTTACCCAAGCAATCCAAGCTTAGTCATGGCATTTCCATGGCTATATATAGAGCTAACTCGAGAGCTCCCATAGAGAAGAGAGACTAACCTACACTGCTCAAACCCTAAAACACTTAAGACAAAAATTGTTCCCCATGACCTAGGCATTTGATTCCCCATACTCGCAATCCCTAAAATCCACTGAGCTGCTCCAATTTCATGCCCTAAAAACATGATAAATTTTTAGGTTTACACAAAAACCTTCCAAATATCAATTAACCACTCCTACACCATCACTGAGCTACACAAGGAAGTTCCCAATCAAAATTGACATTTCCCATAAGCTCTAACCTATTCCAAGACCAAGTCGTGAACCCATTATAGTGAACTCATACCTAGAACTGATTTCACTTCAAATCGAGCTCAGGAAGAGCTTCACAAGGACCTAGCAGCCATCCTATTAAGTTTGATGGAGGCTTCACCTCGTCAAAGCCAGGTATGGACATTTAAACCTAATTGTTGCTCAGGTTTGGACCTTTGTGAAGAACATCATTTCAAAACATATACATAACCTTATAGATGTGTTCGTCTCTTTTTGATGAAGCTTTAGGAACAAATTTCACTAAAATCTATGGAAATTTAAATGAGATCTTGTCTCCTAAACATGGACAGTCTGCTGTTATAATAGGTTGGGGACGATGGCTGGATGTCGTCCATTTCCGTGAATTGAAAATTGACAGTTGTAATCTAGTCGAACCACTGATTCATCCATTTGAAACATACTAAACCGTAGAAACGTGGTTGTCTGTGTGTAAAGTTCTGCCAATCACACAGCGCCACATGGTGTTTTGACTGATACGATGATCTGGTCAGCGCCACGTGGAAAATCCTTTAAGTAGGGTTTAATTAAATCCAAAAATTCCTACTAAACTTTAAAAAATCATATCTTAACATACCAGAATCACAAATATATGACAAAAATACCACTGGATTCAGAATAATGAGAATAAAATTATAAAAATTAAATAAAAAATTAATGAAATTTTTAATTAATTAATTACTCTCTTGAGTGATTTAATTATTAAAAATTAATTATAATTCAAAAAATCATGAAATTTTCAGGGATCATTCTTCTCACCCTTCGATATATTCCATGACTTTTTCCATGGCTAGGAAAAATTCTTAGAGCCAAATTTACCAATTTTCGTTAAACTTTGTAATTATGTTCAAAAATAGTTATAAAATTTAAAAAATTGAAAATCAAATGGGAAAATGGTTAGAAAATTCAGTGTGATAAAATTAAAACCCAAATGACTATTTTTAGTCTATGAAAATTTAAAATGACAATTTAGACCATTTTGAGTAAAAATTGTAAAATTGGAAAATTATATTTTTATCCCTAAATTCTATCCTTTAAATGGGTTAATTAGGTTTAACTAAATCTTAATGTCTAGGTTTAAATCATTTTAAATCTTAGATGAATTCTTTTAGGTTAGGTTTAAACATAATTTAAACCTTTAATAATCCTAATTAAGCTTAATTAATCCTCTTAAACCATAATTACATTAGGTTTAAGTTAAATCAAACCCTAATTAGGCATAATCCCTATTAGGCTTAATTAATCCTCTTAAACCTTAGATACATTAGGTTTAAGTTAGATCAAACCCTAATTAGGCCTAATCCCTATTAGACTTAATTAACCCTCTGAAATCTTTATTACATTAGCTTTAAGTTAAATAAAACCTTAATTAGGCCTAATCCTTATTAGGCTTAATTAATCCTCTTAAACCTTAATTGCATTAGGTTTAAGTTAAATAACACATAATTAAGCCTAATCCCTATTAAGATTAATACGTCTTCTTAAAACTTAATTACATAAGGTTTAAGTTAAATCAAATCTCACTTAGGACTAAACCCTAATGGGCTTAATTAATCCTCTTAAACCTTAATTACATTAATTTTAAGTGAAATCTAACCCTAATTAGGCCTAATCCCTATTAGGCTCAATAATTCCTCTTAAACCCTAATTATTTTAGGTTTATATTCAATCAAACCCAAATTAGGCCTAATCCCTATTAGGCTCAATTAATCCTCTTAAACCTTAATTACATTAGTTTAAGTTAAATCAAACCTAAACTGAATCTAAATACATATAGATTTTAGGCTCAATCTACATTGAGCCTGAGACAATTTAAACATTAGGTTTAACCCAAATTGAACCTTAATAAACTTAAATCTTAGATGTAACTCAAATTGAATCTAAAACAACCAAAATCTTATTTAACTCAAACTAAACCTAAGTCAAACCAAATCAACTTAAACTTTAGGTTCAATTTATATTGGACTTAAAATAGTTTAAACTTAGACAACTTAAAACTGAATTTCAACTACTTTAGGTTCAACTTAAATTGAACCTAAAGTTTAAAATCTACAAATATTGAATCTAATAACATCAAACATGAGGTTCCACAAACATTGAAGCTAAATAATCTTATACATTAGGTTCTACCTAAATTGAGCCAAAGTTAACATATACTTTAGATTCTACCAAAATTGAATCTAAATCAATTAAACTTTAGATTCTACCAAAATTGATTATAAATCAATTAATCCTTAGATTCTACCTAATTGAATCTAGGTAATATTAACCCTTGTTGAATTTACTCAAATCTTTGGTTCAATTCAAATTGAACATAAGATAAATTATACCTTAGATTCTATCAAAATTAAATCTAAGCAATATTGAAATTTGAGTTATACCTAAATCATCTTATGTTTTTGGGGTTTACTTAAATACCCGAGGTTTTACCAATATTGAACCAAAATCATCTTATTAATTAAGTTCTACCTAAATTGAACCCAAGTTTCTTTATACTTTAGATTCTACCTAAATTGAATCTAAGTAATATTAAACCTTAGGTTATTTTTAAATTGAACCTAAAACTACTTTACACTAGGTTCTATCAAATTGAACCTAAACTAAATTAAAAATTTTGATCGAATAACTAAATTTAATCGGTTAATAAATTGTAAACAACATAAAATATTTCAACTTTTAAAATCCGACAATAGATATTAAAACTCAAATGAAATCCTAATCAACAAAGATCAACTAAAGCAACTTAAAACACAATATGTTTTAATCAACGAAGATTTCTTAGATGATGCAATTCGTGGTTATTGACAAGAGTCTTTCGGCCCTGGTTTAAACTCCTTTTGGACTAATTAGATCAAGGCATCTGACGACCCTAGGATGATGGAGCCGTGGACATCTTGATCGGGTTGTCGAAAAATTAAAATTTAACTAACTAAATCAACAATACAAGAAATAAAATCAACATTATTTCTTTTATAAATCTTACATTATTTTCCTTACAGGTTTGAGTTAAGTTCTGTTTTAGATTTACTTTGCATGTTATTAGGGTGTGCTAACTTTGTTTTGCAAGGAGACATTCTGACGACAATACAATAACCTTCAAAATAAAACCAAAATGACAACAAAATAAAACAAAACAACAAAAAAATGTTAAAATAAAACATAACCAAAACTTTAGGGTAGTACGTGACGTTTAAAAGCATATTACCCTTAGGATTAAACATTGATGTTTCTTTTCTTGATCTTAAAATTTCTTATAGAACCAATGTTAACGTTAATCAATAGTTTTCTTAGGCAATCCTAACTGCCTAAGATGTAATTCACTAAGGGATCTTGATCCTATAGGAGGATAAAAAATTCAGAATAGGTATCATACATAAAATCACTGGTTACTAGATTTTCGATGTGGTCATCCTTATATAGAGATCTCCAGAGTTAGACATTTTAGAGTTTTCTTTGTAATGTTCACCACAATCTGGACATTTCCTTTTCTACTTTTTTTTTATTTTCTTTAGCCCTTTTCTTTCTTCTCCAAGCTTCTTAATATCTAAGGATCCATTACATGATCCAAAAGAATAAGATTACTTGAAGATTAGGTATAATAGATCAGCAGAGTGGCGACTTCTCAATAACAATACCAATAGACATCCGACATCCCAACGACATAAGAATTGGTGAAGCCAGTGGCAACGAGCCAGCCCGAACACCATCAAGAGAGTGACAACTTTGTTGTGGACTTCTTTCTTGTCATCTCTCATTAAATCAGTCATTCTCGAAAGATGTTCCTTATTTTGACAAATATGATCATCTCTTTCAAATCTAACTCTTTTAAGAGTTATTCATAACATTCTGTAACGACAAAACAAAATGATATAAATAATAAATTCCCAGTTTACAAAATGAGTCTACAATAAATTTTGACATTTTATTCACCTGAATTTCCAGGAAAACTAAAATGGATTCTCCGGATTCTATCTTTTCCTATATTTAAGATCTTAACTCACCAACTAACGAAGCTACTTACTTTTTCCAAAATGACTTTGGAATATTTGATGAAACTGAATTTATTTTAAGCAGTCTATTTCAAACTGGCATAGAATCCTTCAAGGAATTTAATTTGGACCCTTACGAAGACTTTCTTCTCTTTAAAGAAGATTTACCTCAAGAGATTGCTATAGAACAATTCACTTTTAAGGAAATGGAAGAAAAAGTCGATCAAAAAGGAAAGAAAATTTTTATTGATCAAGAAAGAGAAATTTTTGTCACCATCTGTGTATGAGGTAGGATCTTGTTCCAAAACTGTGTGGTTAACACATACACAACGGAGAAATAAAACTCTTTCTCTTAAAAGAAAAAGAAGTGAAATGAGTACAATAATTTTGAAACATCTGAATTTGAGGAAAGTGTTTTCGATAACCCTTCTTTTTTAAAGTAAAACAAGTTTTATCCGGTACCGATCCCCGAATATTTATACTTAATATTTAGATAAGACATTTATGATTTATAATATGAGATACTACGCACGTATACGTATCGTTTATCAAGTAATATAAGACTTTCTGATTAAGCCCCGAGAATTGAACCCACAGGGAAATGTCTAAAAATTTAAAGAAATAAGAAAAATCATGTTTTTACTTCTTCAATTGCTTTTTGTAAGTATGTTTTAAGGTATTAATTTTGAAAAGTTGTTTTTGATATTTTTAATAAAAAGTTAAGCGAGAAATAAAAATTATGAATACTCTAAACACGACATAAAAGTTATAAGAATCAAATATCTTTTTCCTTCTTCAATTAATCATTAATAATTATGGATATTTATGTTGTGAAAGTTTTTAAATGTATTGTGCCAAATATGAGCAATTATATTCTTTACCCTTACTTGGTTCTATAAAGAAAATTAGTTATTTCGAAAATTTGAAATTTTGTAGATGGGTTAGGTAGGAAAGATACCAGCTCTCACTCTAGAGTTCCCTCTATTCCCTCCACCTGGGGGCTAACATCTCATAACAAAATTTAAAATAACAAACCAAATTAAGGTGCTTTAGCCTGTCACTTTAAAGTCCTCTAATTTTACTCCCTAATAAAGCTTTTCTCCTATATATTTGCATTCAATCATATGAACTACAATTCTCATCCATATAATTGCATGTGATTCTTTCCAATTGTTGTTTGAGACAATACCGCATTGGATCTTACATAATCTCAAAACTAATTTTAACATCTTAATTGGCCAAATCAATTAGTAAATTAAGTTCAAGGAATTGAATCATCACAATTTATTCCAACATTAAACTCTTATACTTTCCACAACATAGTTCCATAATTTAATTATTTCATCATCTAATAAAAAAAAGTTAAAGTAATCTACTCAGATTTCATGAAGAAAACGCAAACACAACTTAATATGAAAGCATAAACCATAATGAAAACACAACAATCTTACTTAAAAACAAAGTGTAAAAATAAAGATAAATACTTATATGAAAATCCTCTCCACAAGACTCTGGAAGGTTGGCGCCCAACTCTGATGACTCTAATAAGAACTTTAAACTTCAATAAAAACTAGATATAAAGATGAAAGAAAATTGGTTAAAAGAAGGCTTCACACCAATCCTTTTTCCTTTCTTACTCTCTACTCTCTACTAACAACTATATAAAAGAAGAACTCTAATTCTCTAACTCTTTCAATACACTAATAATAATAACAACAACACACCCTCACACACAACACCACCACACAAATTATGAGGCTTCATTTTTTTATTTTTCCAAACGGTGCATTGGTGTCTCTTTAAATCATGTCTAGATTCAATGCATCCACCAAAAGGTACATCCCTTCAATCACATTTGCTGCCCAAAGGAAGTTAAGGAAGTCACCACTAAAAGTTACTTCAAACACCCCTTGAAAATGGCGCCAAATTTGATTAAAATTTGATTTTTAACTATGGTTTTTAAGTGCCGGCACTTTGGCCCTTAGGCGTCAGAGGCCAAATTTCTCAAACTTCATAATTTTGCTCCAAATTTGATTCTTTTTCGCTCCTTTCATCATAATTAATCATTTTCATCATAACTACAAGAAAAACACAAATACCTTCCATTAAAGTGCAATATTATAAAAAATAGGTATAAAAATGTGAATAAAAACACTATATATTTTAGGTGCATCAGGTACCCGTCGAGTATGAGGATAACACATTCCAATCATTTCAAGAAGAAAATTCTCCATCAATATGAACTATATATTTTGCATTTAAAAGACTTGCACGAAAAGATAAATGTTTAATCTCTCAACTTTTAGATAAAATGGGATGTGCAATTTCTACGACTATGAAAAGAAAACTCCTTGCACAAGAAAATCCTACTAGTCAAGAAATAGATCAACCATTCCCATTGTAAAGTCAAAATACCTGAGTACCAATTAAACTCCTTTTTGGGCCAAGAGTAGAAGATGTGACTATTTTAAAAGATAGAACAAAACATGATAAATTAGTATTAGAAGTGGAAGAGACATCTGCTAAAATATAAGCTCTTGTGAAAATATTACAAAATGGAAATCGTTCATACTCACAACACGATGATATACTTCCTAGAACATCTCTTCCTCTACTAAAAAATAATGTATTGAAATGTAAGCTGTCAGAAGGAACCTCTGATGTTGTAAGTAGTCCTGCAAACAGTTCTCATGAAAAGACTGGTGAAAAACATTATGTCAAGTCATTTGAGCAAAGACTGAAAAAATTAAAAGCTGATATTAAATAATTCTCAATACAGAGAAAACAAAATTCTTCAAATAGTCTAAGTGAAGAATTTGCAAAAATAAATTTGGTAGAAACACAAGCTATCTCTTCATCACGAGAACTATGAGAAGAAAATGTGATGGAAGAATTACAAACAGTTATTTGACAATGAGATGATCAGATTAATTATCTTGAACAAAAAATTGACGAAATAATGGCATCTTTACAAAATTCACCACAAATAACTCTATTTCATGCCGTTGAAATTATTAGGCTAGAGGCAGTACACATTCTTAAAGATAGAAGATAACTAATAGAAATTAAAGAAAGTAATCAAAATAAAAAGGATTCCTCCCAGAGCGGAATTCAAGAAAAAATTTTACACAACTTCTGGAACTAAAAGTGAAAGAAACAATGGCTCAGGTGAGGGTCGATCATTAATTCTAGAGGGTAGACCTTATTTACAGGAATTTGATTTTGTCCAATAGCCCAAAGGCTTTGTTCCATCTCTCTTCAAAATTATTGAAGGGACTGGTAACCCTCGTCAGCATCTTGTACACTTTAGAGCGAGTTGTTGAAACGAGGGGGGAGCAATGCTCTTCTTTTCCACCAATTCATTAACATCCTTATAAGAATTGCCTTTGATTGGTATACAGAGCTTCCATACGGATCCGTTAAAACTTTTATGGAACTTGAGAATCTCTTCATTCAATGATTTGCTGGAGCACAACATCAAATAACAGTTGGAGACTTGGTAGTTCAGAAACAAAAAACAAGGGCAAACTCTAGTAGATTACATTTTGCGCTGGAGAAATCTCAGCATGAATTGTGAACCACAACTTAAAGAATAAAATGCAGTCAAAATCCTGCTTAAGAATATTCATGGTCTTATAGAGTTCATTCTTAAAGGATTTACAATAAAGACTTTTGAAAAATTGCTCAACAAAGCTTCCAATCTTCAGGAGTGTAAAAGAAAAAAAAAAGAAGACAAAACTGGTTAAGACATTTGAAAATAAATCGGAAAATGTCTCAATAATAGAAAAGGGTAAAAAAGTGATGCAAGTGCAATCCAAACAAAAGAATCAACAAAAAAATATTGGTCAACAACAATCACAATCTTCTACACAATTACAATTCCAATAATCAACCTCATCTCAAACAAACAAGAATTTAATGTCTGAGAGAATAAATAATGAATATACATTGAAAACAGAAGCTGTTGCAAAGATATTCCATAGTTTGTTAAAAGTGTTAGAATTCAAATTGCTTGAAGCTAAAAGACCGGGAAAAGTTGATAAGAACGATCATTTTTACTATTGTCCTTATTATAGGATGCTCGGACATAAAATCAATGAATGTTTTGTCTTTAAATACTGGTTGAACCGCTGATACACCTAAAATATATAATATTTTTATGCACATTTTTATACCTATTTTTGATGATATTGCACTTTAATGGAAGGTATTTTTTTATTTTTCTTGCATGTATGATTAAAATAACTGATTATGATAAAGAGGAGCAAAAAGGATCAAATTTGGAGCAAAAACAGGTTATGTGAAAATTTGACCTGTGGCGGCTAAGCGTTGCATAATTGACACATAGGCGCAAAAGTTTAAAAATAAGAATTAAATCAAATTTAGCACCATTTCCAAGGGGTATTTGAAGCAACTTTTGGTGGTAACTTCCTGTAGGCGGCAAATTTGAGTGAAGAGATGCATTCTTTGGTGGATACATTGAATTTGGACATATTTTGAAGAGACACCAAAATATCTTTTGAAGAATTATAAGCATAAATTCTTATAATCATAAGGGAGTCTTTCTTAGTCTGCTTAGAGTATTCTTTTTACATTTTAGAGTCAGTTAGTTAAGTCTTTTTAGTTTAAGAGAGTTTTAAAGGAGAAAGGGGTTGGTGTGAAGCCTTCTTCTCACCAATTTTCTTTCATCCATTTATCTAGTTTGTATTGAAGTCTAAAGTCAGATTTGGAGTCAACAGAGTTGTTGGGCACCAACCTTTGTGGAGTCTTTAGTGGAAAGAAAAATTTCAGAGAAACTTCTAGAGTCTTGTGGAGAGGATTTTTAGATAAGTGTTTATCTTTGTTTTTATATTTGGAAATATAGACCAATTTGGAATGAATTTTTCTCAGCCAATTTTACTGGTTGAAGAAAATTCATTAGGTCAAGTGGTTGATTCTCAAACTTCACTAGAAACTTTGAATGTTATAAGTAAGCCTAATAACCCATATTATAATTATTATAACCCTAGTAGAGAAAACTATCTAAACTTTAACTAAAATAACAATAATCAGGGTGGTAGTAATCAACAATGGGGGAACAACCAAGTAAACTCATTGGAAAATTGGAACAACCAAGGGATTAATAATTATAGACCAACCTTTCTTCCAGGATTTAACACTACTTCACAATTTAAGTAGAAGAAGTTGTCTATTGAAGAAGTAGTGTTATAAATGGGAAATAAATTGCAAAGCCAAGGAGCTACAATCAGAAATACTGAGAATCAATTGGGATAAATTGTCAATTCATTAAGTAATAGGTCCCAAGGAACGTTTCCTAGTAATACTGAAGTAAATCCAAGAGATAAGAATAAAGAGAAAGTACAAGTAATTCAATAAAGAAGTGGAAGAGAGTTGGAAGGTAGAATTCAAAAAGAGATTGAAGTAAAGAAAGAAGAGATTGAATTACCAAAAGAGGATGCTCTGAAAGGTTTGGAGGGACCTATTTCTCCACCTAAGATTGATTTAGAAAAGTCACTACCTCCATTTACTTAGAGACTTCGTCAACAAAAGTTGGATAAGCAATTTTCAAAGTTCATGAAGATATTTAAGAAGCTTACAATCAACATTCCATTTGCTAAAGCCTTAGAACAAATGCCAAGCTATGTGAAATTTATGAAGGATATTCTCAACAAAAAAAGGAAGTTTGAAGATAATGAAACTGTTGCACTTAATGAAGAGTGCAGTGTAATAATTCAGAAAAAGCTTCCTGAAAAGCTTAAAGATTCTGGTAGTTTCATAATTCCATGTGCAATCAGAGACAGATTTTATGGAAAAGCTTTATGTGACTGGGTGCAAGCATTAACCTTATTCCATTATCAATATTCAAAAGACTGGGATTAGAAGAAATAACCCCTACTACTGTAACTATGCAATTAGCAGATCTTTCGATCACACATCCTAAAGGAGTTATAGAGGATGTTTTGGTGAAAGTGGATCAATTGGGACAAATTGCCAATTCATTAAGTAATAGATCCCAATGAACGTTTCCTAGTAATACTGAAGTAAATCCAAGAGATAAGAATAAAGAGCAAGTAGAAGTAATTCAATTGAGAAGTGGAAGAGTGTTGGAAGGTAGAATTAAAAAAGAGATTGAAGTAGAGAAATAAGAGATTGAAATACCAAAAGACGACGCTTTGAAAGGTTTGGAGGGACCTATTTCTTCACCTAAGATTGATTTAGAAAGGCCACTACCTCCATTTCCTCAGAGACTTCGTCAACAAAAAGTTGGATAAGAAATTTTTAAAGTTGATGGAGATATTTAAGAAGCTTACAATCAACATTCCATTTGTTGAAGCCTTAGAACAAATTCCAAGCTATGTGAAATTTATGAAGGATATTCTCAACAGAAAAAGGAAGTTTGAAGATAATGAAACTGTTGCACTTAGTGAAGAGTGCAGTGTAATAATTCAGAAAAGGCTTCCTGATAAGCTTAAAGATCATAGTAGTTTCACAATTCCATGTACAATCAGAGACAAAATTTATGGAAAAGCTTTATGTGATTTAGGTGAAAACATTAACCTTATTCCATTATCAATATTGAAAAGAATGGGATTAGGAGAAATAACCCCTACTACTGTAACTCTGCAATTAGCAGATCTTTCGATCACACATCCTAAAGGAGTTATAGAGGATGTTTTGGTGAAAGTGGATCAATTTATCTTTCCTGTTGATTTCATTGTGCTAGATACGGAGGAAGATAAAGAGATACCTATAATTTTAGGGAGACATTTCCTAGCCACAAGCAGAGCAATGATAGATATGCAAAAAGGGGAATTAACAATGAGAGTCAATGATCAAACTTTTACATTCAATATTTCAAAATCAATGAAATATCATGTAAGAGGTAAAGATGATGAATGCTGTAGGATGGATGCTATCAGATATTTGAGTGAATGTCATTTCAAGTCAGCTTATGAAGAAAAATCTGAAAGTGAAAAATCGGAACACGAGCAAGAAAAGGTATTACAACTTTCTGAAGATTTTCATGAGGACGATTTAAATTATGTTCATGAAAATTTTAAATTGTTGGACATGACTGAAAAAGCTGAATATTTTGGTCCATCAATTGAAAAACCTCCTGAACTTGATTTAAAGTTGCTTCCTAATCATTTGAAGTATGCCTTGTTAGATGATCCCTCAAATTTTCCAGTTATAATTTCCTCTCAATTAACTTAGAAAGAAGAAGAAAGTTTGCTTGAAATTTAAAAAAAATATAAGAAAGCCTTTGGATGGACAATAGCTAATATTAAAGGAATCAGTCCTACAACTTGTATGCATAGAATCCTTATGGATAATAACTGCAAACCTCAGGCTAATCCTCAAAGGAGATTAAAATCTATCATGAAATAAGTTATTAAAAAAGAAATTTTAAAGTGGTTGGATGCTGGAATTATCGACCCTATTTCAGATAGTGCATGGGTTAGTCTTATTCACTGTGTTCCGAAGAAAGGAGGAGTTACTGCGACTGTTAATGAAAATAATGAGATTATACTAACAAGAAAAGTTATAGGATGGAGAATATGTATTGATTATAGAAAAGTAAACCTTTCTAAAAGGAAATACCATTTTCCACTTCCCTTTCTAGATCAGATGTTGGACAGACTAGTTGTGCACAAATATTTCTATTTTCTGGATGAATATACTTGTTACCACCAAATACAGATTGCTCCTGAGGATCAAGAGAAAATAACATTTACCAGTCATTATGGTACATTTGCTTTTAGAATAATGCTTTTCGGTTTATGTAATACTCCTGCTACATTTCAAAGATGTATGATGGCAATTTTCTGTGATTTAATTGAAAACGGAATTGAAGTTTTTATGGATGACTTTTTCAGTGTTTGGAATTTCATTTGAATCATGTTTAGAACTTCTATTTAAAGTTCTAAAATGTTGTGAAGAAACTAATTTGGTCCTTAACTGGGAAAAAGCCAATTTATGGTAGCAGGAGGAATAGTTTTAGGACGTTGTATATCAAAAATTGTTATGGAGGTAGATCTTGCAAAAATTCAAGTGATCTCTAATTTACCTTGCACAACTAATGTAAGGGAAATTAGAAGTTCTTTAGGACATGCCGGATTCTACAGGTGTTATATTAAAGACTTTTCAAAAATTTCAAAACCATTATGCCGTTTACTGGAGAAAGATGTAATTTTTTATTTTGATGATGAATGCCTAAAAGCTTTTGAAACATTAAAAGGAAAATTAATCACTGCACCTGTTATAGTCTCACCAAACTGGGAAAAACCTTTTGAATTAATGTGTGATGCTAGTGATTATGCTATTGGAGCTATTTTAGGTCAGAAATATGATATGATTTTCAAAGTAATTTACTATGCTAGTAAAAATCTTAATGAAGCTCAAGTTAACTATACCACTACTGAGAAAGAGTTATTATCTATAGTATTTGCTATTGATAAATTCAGATCATATTTAATTGGAACTAAATGTGTGGTGCATACTTATCATTCTGCTATTAAATATTTAATAAAAAGAAGGATGCAAAATCAAGACTGATAATATGAATTCTTCTGTTGCAAGAATTTGATTTTGAGATAGTAGATAGAAAGGGTGATGATAATCAAATTGATGATCATCTGTCCAGGTTTGAAACAAAAAAATATCTCTGTGATGCTGAAGAAATTAATGAAAATTTTACTGATGAAAAATTGTTCACTGTTAATGAGTGGTGTGTTCCGTGGTATGCCGACATTGTAAACATTATTGTCAGTGAAATTTTACCCTATGGTTTGACATCCCAGGAGAGGAAGAGACTTGTCTCTGAAGGTAAGACTTATTTTTGGGATGACCCATTTTTATATAAACAAAGAAAGGATCTAATCATTCGAAGATGTGTGCCTTAGAAGAAAGTTATGAAATTATTCAAAAATGTCATAATTTTGATTATAGGGGGCATTTTGGAGTGATAAAACTGCATATAAAATCTTACAATCTGTATTTTATTGGCCTGCAGTTTTAAAGGATGTTACTGCTTATATTAAAAATTGTGATAGATGTCAACGTGTAGGCAATATTTCTAGACGAAATGAAATGCCCCTCAATTATATGTTAGAAATTGAAATATTTGATGTTTGGGGATTATATTTCATGGGACAATTTATACGATCTTTCAGAAATATATACATTTTGATAGCTGTAGACTATGTATCCAAATGGATAGAAGCTGTTGCTTTACCTCGATGTGATGCTCAAAGTGTTGTAAAGTTTTTAAGAAAGAATATATTTTAAAGATTTGGAATACCAAGTGTAATCATAACTAATGGGGGAAATCATTTTAGAAATGCTATTATGGAAAAGTTAACAAAGAAAAATCATATTAATCATCTCATTGCTACTGCTTATCATCTACAGACAAGTGGTTTGGTTGAATCATCCAAACTTGAAATTAAAAAAAAATTGGAAAAGACTGTTATACAAACAGAAAGGATTGGTCAATGAAATTGGATTATGCTCTATGGGCCTATAGGACTGCTTACAGAACTACTATAGGAATGTCCCCATATAGGCTAATTTTTGGAAAAGCTTGTCATTTACGAGTTGAACTTGATCATAAAGCATATTGGGCTATTAAAGAGTTTAATTATAATTTTAAAGATGCTGGAGAAAAGAGAATATTACAATTAAACGAGCTTGAAGAGATAAGGAATGAATCTTATAAAAATACTAAGATTTATAAAGAAAAGATGAAATTGTGGCATGATCGGAAGATTCTTACTAAAAATCTTGAGCCAGGACAAAATGTTTTGCTGTATAATGCTAGATTGAAAATATTTTCTAAAAAATTTAAGTCCAGGTGGAAGGGCCCATTTATTGTGATTAAAGTTTATTCCTATGGAGCTGTAGATATTCAAGATTCTAAGACTAGAAAAATATTTAAAGTTAATGGTCATAGACATAAACCATATTTTTCAGCCAGTCAACTTAAACCTGATAATAATCTAATGTTAGGTCACTCAGAATAAGCTCTGGGTATGTCATGCTGAAGACGTTAAACCAAGCACTTTCTGGAAGGCAACCCATAGTTATTAGTGTGCTTTACTTTAAGTTTGATGTGTGTGCTTTGTTTGGTTTGTTTTTAAGATTATATGTTAGTATTTTGAAGTTTATATGCTATAGTGGTGTTATTTGGATCTTATTTGATGACTTAGTAGAGTTAGAATGAAGATTTGGAAATTTAGCAGACCTGTGCTAAATTGAGCACTGGTTTTGGCGCTTAGGCATCGGAGTTACAAATAAACGTGGAAAAAATGGTTTTTAGTCATCTGAGTCGTGGGGAAGTAACTTTGGGAGTTATTTGGGAGTTTTAACACATCTTGGGTCGGTTTTAATCTTTCCCAAGTCTATAAAAAGGTCCTGAATTAAAGAAATACATGCCCCAGTTCTTATTTTCATTCCTGAGTCTAAAGAAGAGTATTTTGAGTGCAAAAATGTCTTCTTAGGAGAGCGGAGTTAAGAAGGTGGAAGCCAACAAGAAGAATCTTATTAATGAAAGTGCGCAAGAGTTATTTAACGGATTCCTAGCAGTTAGTATTCAAGGAATTGTCAAAAGGATTGCAAAGATTCAAGCCAACGTGGAATCAATTGAAGCAAAGTTAAATGAAACTAACGCTGATTTAGCGCATATTGGATGGCAACTCAAAATGTAATTCAGTAATACAAGTCATGTGGAAGAAGCAAATAGAGCGATGTTTCTGAAGGACAAATTATTAGAAGAAAAAGAAGTAAGAGTTTTTAATCATCGCCCATTTTATCAGATTTATATTCTTGATGGTTCAAAAGGAACTAATGGTGGTTCTGTATATAATCCATCTGCATGAGATTGGAATTAAATTAAGTGTAGTCTTGTGATTTGGTTTTCTGTGTTAAGTGTTTTGTGTTTGTGATTTATGTTTGTGTTTTGTTGCACTTTAATTTGATGTTTGTTACATCTTAATGATGTAAGTTTGTGTTTAGGAAATGTGTTATGAACTCATGTATTGGGGAATTTCATCAAAAATTTTTAGATAGAAATTTTTAGTTTGTATTAAGTGTGGTTTGTTATTAATGAAATATAAGTTTGTGTTTGTGTGAAATTTGTTTGGAATTGATGGAAATTTTAGTGTAATTTTGGACTATTAGAGGAGTTTATGGGGGATAAATAAGTATTAGAAGTGATTAAGGGAGATTAATTAAGTGATTTTGTGCCATTAAAATTAATTATTAAAATCTGTGCACTAGCGGCTAAGCGCTAAACCGTCGGCACTTAAGCGCCAAATTTTGCAGCTATGCACAATGCTCCGCACATAGGTGACGGTTCGCGAAAATTGATTTTCTGCAGTTTAAAACCCTAAATTTTGCCATTTTAACTACCCCACTACCTTCAACCTTTTGGTTTCGTGAAATAGAAACCTAGGGCATCACTTAATAGGATCATTTAAGAGTCGATTTCGCCAAAAAATGTTAAATTTGAGTTCCTTGAGGTATGAGCACTTCTCCTAGGTAAAAATGTTTGGTTTTCACCATGTATTTTGAGTACATTATTGAAAATCCAAAAATCACTATTCATGGTGAAAATTTGAGGAAAAGCATGAGAAATTTCTTGGATTTAGTGGAAGTTGCCTTTGGAAGTTAAGTTAGCAAGTTTAGTTTGATTTTGGAATTTATGGTGAATTTTTTGTGAATTTTTAGAGATGGCTCCAAAGTAAAAGCACTCAAAAGAGAAGGTGAGATTTGATTCCAACAAATTTGTCAGTTCTAGAGTGGAGGATAGATACGTCGACGCACTTTCGTCGCTTAAATTGATTCCTGAATGAGTTTTTAGTAAAATAGGGGGAGAGATTGAAGAAATGATTATTCGAAGAAATGATTATTTGAAGAAATTATTATTCAAAGAAATTGGAAAAAATACTGTTGCTCTTATTTCTGTTGTTAGAGAGTTTTATGAAAATTTACCAGCAGCAGAAGAAAATATGGTGATGGTTCGAGGTCAACAAGTGCATTTTTCACCTGCGGTAATTAATGTTTTTTAACATTTACCTCCTGAGATGTTTTGTTTTTATGCCAACTATCATATTTCTGAGGGAGAGTTAGATGAGATAATGTCTTTTCTTTCTGATGGAAGAAGTTTATGGAAGATAACAAATGAAGGAAGAGTAAATTTTCAGGCCTCTAAGTTGAATGTCACCTCAAAGGCTTGACATTACTTTATCTCATCCAAGCTGTTGCCTTCAAGTCATGTTAGTGAAGTTACGAGAGAAAGAGCTGTTCTAAACCATTGTATTCAGCAAGAAAAGCTTATAGACATAGGGGCTATTATTTTTTATTATGTGATGAACTGTGCCAGAGCTACTTCAACTGCAGGTATGGGATTTCCTTCTCTGATTTATTCTATTTGTGAGCAGTCTGGAGTGAAGTTTGAAACATGGGAAGATGTTCTTCAACCACTTAAACCCATTGCCAGTGTTAATGAAACACTTACACTGTGCATTCAGTATCTGGCTGGAAAGGAGGACTTGTTAGAGCTCCCAGTGCTTCTACTTCTGCTGCCTCTACTTCTCGAGCTTCTACTTCACATGCATGATCTTCAAGAGATTCAAAAACGGGATTATTAAGAAAGATTTTAAAGAAAGTGAGTCTTACCAGAGAACATGTTAGAGATAAGGATGGTAAGATAGAAAATATAAAGGTATATTGTGAAACATGATGAGTATGAGGAGAACTGTCAGAAGTATATGGATAGACTGATTAGAGGTGATCACAGTGCAGAGATGCCTCCTCATCCTTTTTATATACAAAATGTGCCATCTAGAGATTGGAATGAAGAAGATGATGATGAGGATGATGATTAGGATTGTTGTGTTGAGTTTTTAATGTTGTTATGTGATTTTCTTATGTATTGTGATGTTTTTATTTGATGTTCTCATATGTAATGTGTTGATTAAATTTTTATGTGATGTATTTTGTTATGAACTCTGATATTGTGTAGAGCATTGTTAGGACTATTTCTTTTATGCACATAAAGATGTTTATATGATAAATTGATGTTTTATGTTATATGTTTGTGATATGTTTGTTGTAGTAAATGTTTTAATGTGTATCTAATGTTTGAGTTTTTAATAGTGTATAATTTAATTTCAAATTTGTTAGAAAATTTAGAACACTATTAGAAAACCCCTATTCAAATTGCATGTTTAAACTTTTCAAAATCGACTACCACATATTATCTAATGTTGTTGTGATTTTAGTCATATTAAAGTTGGTGTGCATTTGCTTTCAAAACTTCTAATACTGTCGAAGTCTTTTGAAATTTTTATTTTATGAAAAAACTAAATTTGATTTCTTTTTACTCCTTGTTTTTAAACTGTTATACTTGCATCTTTAGGATATGAAAATTCCTGCTAGACGGGTATTTTAGTTTTTAATTCTTACCCATGTATCATTTTTTATGCTTAAATGTTTAATCCTAACTAAAAATTTAAATTTTGGGGGGAATTTTTAAAACAAACTTTCAAAAACTAGAATTTTATTTGTTCTCAAGAATACTTATAATGAAATTTGATTTTTGATTAAAAACAGTTATGTATATGAAGTTATATTAGGGAAGCAAAATTTTGAATATAGAAATGAGTAAGAGAGTTTAGTTAAAATTTATAGTAATAATGGAAAATTTAAAGTTAAACTTTTCTTAGTAAAGAAATGTTAAATGTAGTTAAACTATCTTTAGTAAAAAATGTTGTATTTTTTGAAAAATAGAAGATTTGACTTTTATTTTTCAAAACATAAATTTCTTTCATTGAAAAATAATTTCAACACTATTATTATGATTTTTAAGTGAAAGATATATATCAGAAATTTATTTTAAATGGAAGGGTAGAATTCAAAATCATTAAAGGCCTATCCAGATATAGTAATCCTTGCCTTACCAAAAAAAAGAGAGAAAGAAAAAGAAAAGAAAAGGGAGGAGGAGTTTGAGGATTTAAGGGCCTAATAAAAAATTAGTTCCATACCTAAAGTTTAAAATATAAGTTTTGAGAAAATCTAAAGCTTAAGATTGTAATATAGTGGGTAAAATTATTTTCAAATAAAAATTTTTAAGTGAGAAAATAAAATGTTTAAATCCTATATTTTGAAAAATCTACAAGCATTTTTGAATTAGATAGAAACTCATATTTTTCATGATCCTTTACTTAAGAACTTTCTAAACTTTAAATTTGTCTTATTTACTAAAATTTTTTTCTAAATTAGACTATTTCATTTCTAGAACAAAATTTTGAAACCTTTCTAAGATACTTATTTACATCATTTGCATGTTAAAATTTTCTATGTGATTAAGAGTCACTTGAGGACAAGTAACATTTTAAGTTTGGGGGATTTTGATACGTCTAAAATATATAGTATTTTTATGCACATTTTATACCTACGTTTAATGATATTACACTTTAATGGAAGGTATTTTTGTGTTTTTCTTGTAGGTATGATTAAAATGACTGATTATGATAAGAAGGAGCAAAAGATGATCAAATTTGGAGCAAAAATAGGCTATGTGAAAATTTGACCTGTGGCGGCTAAGCGCCACATGGTTGGCGCATAGTCGCGGAAGTTTAAAAATACGATTTAAATCAAAATTGGAGTCATTTTCAAGGGGTGTTTGAAGCAACTTTTAGTGGTAACTTCCTTAACTTTCTTTGGGCGACATATTTGAATGAAAAAATGCATTCTTTGGTGGATACATTGAATCTGGACATATTTTGAAGAGACACCAAAGCAACTTTTCAAGAATTTTAAGAATAAAGTCTTATAATCAGAAGGGAGTCCTTCTTAGTCTGCTTAGAGTCCTCTTTTTATGTTTTAGAGTCAGTTAGTTAAGTCTTTTTAGTTTAAGAGAGTTTTAAAGGAGAAGGGGGTTAGTGTGAAGCCTTCTTCTCACCAATTTTCTTTGATCCATTTATCTAGTTTGTATTGGAGTCTAAAGTGAGAGTTGGAGTAAACAGAGTTGAGCGCCAACCTCTATGGAGTCTTTTAGTGGAAAGTAAAATTTCAGAGAAACTTCTAGCGTCTTGTGGAGAGGATTTTCAGATAAGTGTTTATCTTTGTTTTTACATTTGGTTTTTAAGTAAAACTTGTGTTTTCACTATGATTTCTACTTTTAAATCAAGTTGTGCTTGTGTTTTCTCCATGAGTTCTGAGTAGTTTTCTTTATCTTTTTTCTTTTAAATGATGAAGTAATTAAATTATGGAAGGAAGTTGTGTGAAGTATATATGTTTAATGTTGGAAGAAGTTGTGATGATTTATTTCCTTGAACTTAATTTATTTCCTGATTTGACCAATTATGATGTTAAAATTTGTTGTGAGATTATGTAAGAACCAATGCTGTATTGTCTTAATCAACAATTGGAAAGAATCACATGCAATTGTATGGATGAGAATTGTAATCCATATAATTAAATGCAAATAAATAGGAGATATGTTTTAAATGGGGTGTAAAATTAGAGGACTTTAGAGTGATAGGCTAAAGCCCCCTAATTTGGTTTGAGGTGAAAAATTTTGTTATGATATGTTAGCCCCCAGGTGGAGGGAATATAGGGAACTCTAGCGTGAGAGCTGGTATCTTCCCTGCCTAACCCATCTAAAAATTTCAAAGCTTCAAATTAACTAATGTTCTTTATAGAACCAAGTAAGGGTAAAGAATATAATTACTTCTATTTGGCACAACACATTTAAATACTTCTACAAGGAAATTCCATAATTATTACTAATTTATTAAAAGAGGAAAAAGTTATTTTATTATCATTGCTTTCATATTATTTAGTAGTCTTGTTAATTTTAATTACTCGCTTACCTTTTATTAAAAAAATATCAAAAATAATTTTCAAATTATCTATTTTAAATTATACTTTACAAAATCAATTTAAAAAGTAAAAAGTTATTTTTTTTCTTGTATTTTTAGACATTTCCCTGTGGGTTCGATATCTCGGGTTTTAATCAAAATGTGCTATATTACTTGATAAACGATACGTATACTTACGTAGAATCCCTTATTATAAAGTATAAATTTTCATATCTAAAATGAAAACATTAATATTCGGACGGCATCAGGTTTTTAGCTCCATTGCTAAGTATGTGATATTATTATTATAAAGAAATATTAAGTGTAAAACTTAAGCATTAATATTCAGGGATCAAGCGCAATTTCAAAGAAGGTAATATAGTGATCCCGAAAGAATATCTAAAAGAACCCCAAAAAGGTTCAGATAATATGATTTCTATTGATGAACTTATTCCTAACAATCATCCCGACAATGAAGATAGAGAAAATACTGCTCAGGGTAAATCTTTTAAGAAGACCTTTGCAGACTTACAAATTATAAAATCCTCCAATAAAGAATAGAAAAAGATAAAGAAAGAACAGAAATGGGCTAGAGGTCTTCTAGATATAGGGACCACTACTCCTTTTGTATCTTCCAATTACCGTACTCCTTTACCTCCTGCTAGGATAATTGTCTCAGATGAATGGAGGAAATCCCTCGAGCCGTTGACTTTGTATGAATTCCTTTTTATCCCTACTGTGAATAATAATACTTCCAATTCTACTTACATTTTTCTATTTCTGATACCACTTCTAAAAATGATCAATCCAATTTTGATCCTGCAGATAATACTCAAATCGTACACAATCTCGATAAGCCAACGACAATCAAAATTATAATGATATAAATGATAAGTCCAACAATGATAAAAATAAATATGATACTGTTACACTTGAATTACAAGGAATACCATTCTATAGAATTGGAGTGCTCCAACTCAGAGACAAAAGAATCAGAAAATAAACCCGAAGAAATAATTGAAGTCAACTTATGAAGTGGAAGAATTCTAACTTCAAGAATATATCTTAAAGAAAAAGAAAAACAAATAGTTTAACCAGAAAAGATCATTCCTACAGTATCTCAACAATTATCTGAAAGAAATGAAGACAATCTCCATAATAGGGTGGACTACAACGTACTAGCCCATTTAAGAAAATTCCCAGCAAAGTTGAGTATCTACGATGCCCTTATGCTTTCTATAGAAATGAGGGAATCATTAATAAATGCTATTTTAGATCAAGAAGAAATCTGTTTAACTCAACTTACTAGTATCATCTCAAATGAAGCTTATTCATCAGAAGAACAAACTAAGATAACTTTCTCTAACAATGACTTGTTGCGCGGTACGACTTAACGCAATCATCCATTGTACATCACAGTGAATATAAACGATATTACACTTTCAAGTGTGCTTAGTGACCCTGGTGCATTGATTAACATTATGAATTTAATAACTCTTGCATATTTGGACATTTACACCTGCAGATTAACGAGGGAAAAAATGGTGTTAAGATGATTTAACCAACAAGGAGAACAAGATTTAGGGTCAATTACATTGTTCTTAAAGATGGATGATTTGGTGAAAACGACAAAATTTCATGTCATTGATTCTGAAACCTCTTTCAATGCTTTACTTGGTCGTCCATGGCTCCATGAGTATAATATGGTCCCCTCCTTATTACATTAATGCAACAAATATTTTCAAAAGAGACAGTAATGTTGTATCAGAGGGGATATGCAACCATTTTCAATCCATGAAATTGAAGTACATGAAGACACTGCATATTATGCTCTAGTAAACAAAACAGTATTCTCCAGAGAGACAGTGGTGAATACAAAAGAAAAAAGATGAATAAAATAAAATAAATGACAAAATCCCATGAAAAGAAAAAACAAATAAATAGAAATTCTTCTTCAACACAGGTAAAGGGTGACAAGTCTCATCAAATTCGCACCCGAGGTCAAGTCTGGGAATGAGGATGAGAGAAAGAGAACCTAATTGTCAAAATAAAGAAACCATTAAGTTCTGAATTTGTTTGGACTCTGAAGAAGAAAAAGAAAAAGAAAAAACAACGACAGTGATTTTAAAAGAACCACAGTTTAAACTACCTTTTGAAGATAAAGACAAAGAATAATTATTTGAGTTTATGTACAAACAAATTAATCCCTATGTACATGTTATGACCCTGTTGACCTCATTTTTGATGAGGTCTTCTCTTCCCTCTTTAGTGCTTAGGATCTAACCTTAGGCTTTTCCTTTGACTATCTTAGAGGACTAGAATTGGGACCCATCCTTTAGAAATTTAAACCACTTCTTGTCTCCCTGCAAACCCCACACGCTTGATTGTAGACCCCTAATCACCTCGAGGGTTGAGATCAAAAGTGAAGGTTTAAAGGATGAGTTCCCTATAGGACTATTTGGCCTTAGGACCACCCTGGGTGGCTTTGTCTGGTGAGGGTTGACTTACACACTCACTACACTCATACTCTACACTCTCACACACACAATCCAAATCCTAAAACCACACCCATACCCAACTTGACTCCTTGACTCATGTAGGTAATTCATATGGATGGACCTTAACCCCTAAACCCCTAGCTAAGAGGGTTAGGAACAACATAGTGAATGCCTCAAATGAGTCCTCTCATGGCTCATATAGGCTTAACATGGCTTCATGGATCAATCAAGGTGATTCCATTTCACTCATATTTGATCAATCTTCATTCTTCGAAAATTTCAATTTTTGACCCCAGGAACACTACACCTATCAAACCTACCAAAAGCCCTTAAAATTACCCAAATCCTCCAAAATTTCCAAATCACCCAAAATTCCCCAAAATTAACCTTGAACATTTCCTCACCAATCAAATTGATCATCCATAGCCAAAAATACCAAAAATTCCAAAAATACCCCCCAATACCCTCAAAATACCCAAAATGCCCCTCTTAGCCAAAAAATCCAAAAATTCAGAAAATTCCCAGAAAATTCCAGAAAATCCCAAATATTCGAAATTTCATTTTGTCCAACTACACCATGGGCCAATTTTGTCAATTTACCCCACTTCTACCAAAACCCCCAATTTAGCCCATTCTAAACCCAAGTGAACCCAATGTCAAACCAAATCTACCCAATTGACCCCAATTTTGGTCCAATTCAATTCTAAACTTCAAATTGATATCCACATTATCAATCTAGACCAAATCCAAGTCCAATTTGATTAACATTTGAATCCAATTTCAATTTTGACCTTAAAGCCAAATTTGGACTCATGACCTAAACTTAGCCCAAACCAAACCAATTCAACTCCAAATGACCCCAAACCTTTTCTAAACCTTCCCCAACATCTCCACAAACAAAACACTAACATAATTTGTCCAAAATTTGGACCCAAACCCCACTCAAATTCAACCCAAAACCAAAAAACCCAATTTTGATCTAAACCCAAACCTAACCCAAATAAGCCCATGTCCCAAAACCCAAAACCCAATCAAAGTTAAAACCTCTTTGAAACACTCCAATAAACATTTCCCAATATTAATTTTACATCAATTTCAACTCTAGCCCAACATTGGCCCAAATTAGCCCAATTTGACCTACATTGGCCCATTTACCAAATGAACCCAAATTCAACCCAATTCAATTCCAAACTACCTCAAATTTGCTTCAAATCATTCAAGACACATCCTTAAACTAAACTCAACATTTATTTGGCATGGCCCTTTGCAAAATTTTTCATCTAAAAGCCCATTGCTAAACATAAAGGCCCACTCCATTAAACCTTCCTAAATGCCCACTCCTACTAAATTCATAAGCCCAAACCCATCCTAAAGCCCACATTACAATCACATCTCATCCTCACTTAATTGATATCATTCCCTAAGTGCTAAACCCATCATGAAAATCAAACCAAAAATGGTATTATGCCAAATCCCATCAAATAACCCCAAAATTTCCAAAAATTCCTAAAGCCCTTTCCATGAAAGTTGACCAAGCTCTTGCCAAGCCATATGTGAGCGAAAGAAAAGCCATGTACAAGCCATATGAAGCCATGGGATGTTTGAAATGTGACCATACCCAAAGTAGCAAAAGGAGGGCCCCCTTTCTTAAACCTTCATTAAGCTTTTTAACCCCTTCCATGTTACACACTAAACCAAGATTAGCCACATCACTTTAGATGGGGACTTCACCACCCCTTTCTAGCTGATGAAAATGATCCTCCCTCAGCCTAAATATGCCATGGGGAGGTGAACCTAACCCAAAATCATAGCTTGGACCAAATCAAGCCAAAATGGCCTCTCCCCCATGCCATTTTAATCCAAGCTCTTTACACATAGCATTGGCCAATTGCTTGCACAAACCTCCAGCCCTGACTCACCTGAACCTGAGGGTGACCCATGCCTGCCAGCCAGCCGCCTGGATCGCCAGAAAACACCATGCCCGAGACCTTAGGAGGAGCCAAATTTTGGAATTCCACCTTGCCGAGCCGCCTCACTCCAAATGGCCATTGCACTGTTCTTCCGCTCACCGGAGCAACTCGATCCCAACCCTTAAACCCCCCTGGGAGGCCCTCCAGCCTCTCCTATTTAAACACCCCCTCCTCTCGGCCAAGGAAGGTGCTGAAAAAAACCTTAAGGAAACTCTGCCAAAATTGTTCCAGACTACTCCCCACACTTAGAGCAATTGATCCCCAGTGAAAATTTGCCATAATCTCCACCAACAGAACCCAATTTCTCAGCCAAAATTCCACCCAAAACCAGGACATCTCCAAATTCTCCACCAAAATGAAATTAAACTCACCCACACCTGCACAAGACCAAGAGAAGGAGTTCCCAGTGGAAGCCCCCTCTCCGTACCACCCAGCTGTTCCAGACTCCAAAGGTTGTGATCGGGCTTGGTCAAAATCATACCTAGACAATTCACCAGGCCAAGGGACTTCATCTGGAGCTTGCTTGGACCCAATCGAAGGTGACACAACCCTCAGATTGAAGCCACACTTCTTTGAGCTAAGGTATGAGATAACTGTTTATCCCGAGCTTCTGGAGAATCTCCATTTCAAATGCCTTAATTTCAATGCATGTTCACCATATAGATGTATTCATCTCTTCAAGATGAATCCATAGAGCACAAGAACACGAAAATCCGTTAAGTATTGAGTGAGATATTAAGGATTTAGCGTGGACGGTTCTCGGGCTAGGAGGCTTGGGGACGATGAAAGGATGCCGTCCATTTGATACACGCGCGGGTGGACGATCCGGATTGAGCCGTATGAGGAGACGGAACGATACAGCGGGCCCCTGGAGCGCTGAGTCGGATGAAGGCTCCGCATCAGAGCGCGCCGCGTGGCCTTTCGAAGCTGCCGAGGATGGCGTGGCGCCACGTGGATAAGTAGGAAAATAGGCTATTTTTCTATTTATTTAATTACCAGAACTTGAAAAATGCATAACTTTGTGTAGAAAAATCCTAAAAATAAAATAAAAATACCCTCTCACTCAGTGAACATAGGAGAATAATGTGGAAAATAAATCAAGTAATTTCAATAAGTATTTCATTTTTTATGATTTATTTACTATCTGCATTGTTTTAATTCTCCATTTGCATAGGCAATTCATCATGGCATGAGACCATAGGGCTTTTGAAGCCTCCGAACTCGGGAACATTCCCTGAATTTTCCAAGGTCGAGGCCATCCCTATGAGAAGTTATTGATTTTTCAAGTTCATGTTACTGTTTTGAGTATTTTAATTCCAATAATTAGCATATTGAGAAATAAATTCCAGGAAAATTTGGTAATGTTTCTTGTAACTAGAAAGACTTAGGAAAAATAATTTTTGAGTAAATTCACTTTGAACAACCCTAATTGGCCTAAATACCCAAAATTGAACTTTAATTAATTAGGGTTAACCATCCATCAAATTTACTTAAAAACAATTCTCCACTATCCTCTAGGGATAGGAGAACACCACATAAAAATTTGAAACTAAGTAGACTTGATTAACCACACCAAATGGGTTGATTAAGCCTCTTAAGTAAAAATGGGTAAAATTAAACTTTAAAAATTCATAACTCACAAAATACTTTTCCAAAATTCACAAAAATAGTTTTGGAGCTTCTCTGAAATCAGAGGAACTTAGAAAAATTAAAATTGTAATTTTCTAAAAAAGTTGATTTTTATCATTATTTTAATATTTTTAATAATTAAAAAGTAATAAAAATCATAAAAATATTAAAAATCACCAAAATGTCACATTTTGAATTCTAATCATTTAGGAATAAACCAAATATTTTTATTAAGTCCCTAGGGTAAGATATTGAATTTTAAAGACTTAATGTAATTTTTAATATTAAAAAATGTATTTTCCCACCTTTTCACTAAAATAATTCTAATAAATCAAAGAAAAATTAGAAAAGTATAAAATTTATTTCTTTGAACTCCTTGAGGTTAGAGAGATTTAAGAAAAATATAAAATCTATTTTTCAACTTTAATTTTATTTTAAAATTAATAAATTCTTCAAAATTCAAAATAATTCTAATAAATAAAATATAATTGAAAAAATCACCAAAATTGGTCCAAATGGTCCTCTGGTCATTAGGAATATCCCATAATTTTCTTAAGGACAGAAACATTTCCTTGGTCATGTTTTTGAATTTTCCTTAAAAATCCCTATTTTCCATTAAAAATAATTACATAAATAAATTAAATACAGAAAAAATCACATTTTCTCCTCTAATGTCTTAATTGACATGTAAGTGAGGTCACATAAAAATTTCAAGTTCATTTGAGCTTAATTTAGTGAGTTATAGGATTATTAAGCTTGAAGGGCAAAATGGTAATAAAAATTTTCAACCTTTAATTAAAATTTTAGGATTAATAAAAAAGGGGAGGGTAAAATATTTGATTTAAACTGATTTTGTATGATTTAAACTTAAATGGTTAAGGGTAGAAACCCACCAATCATTTTAAGAATAATTAAAGTAAACCTTAATTAATTAATTAATTAAATTTGGAAGATTAATGGAAAATTGAAATTATTAAAATAGGGATATTATTTAAGAAGATATTTATTCTTTAATTTAAAAATCCCTAAATAAATCACTTCAATAATACTTAAAAAGAAAATTAAAAGAATAATCTAAATTAAATTAAAATTGAAATTAAATTAAAATTAAATTAAAAATAAATTAAATTAAATTAAATTAAATTAAAATTAAATTGAATTAAATTAAATTAAATTAAAATGAATTTTAATTGAATTATATTAAAATTAAACTGAAATTAAATTAAATTAAATTAAATCAAAAATTAAATTAAATTAAATTAAATTAAATTGAATTGAATTAAATTAAATTAAAATCATTTAATAACCTAAAATAACTTGAACACTATTCCAAACTTAAACTAATTTTTTTTATAATTAAGTCAAAATTGAAATTAAATCATTAAGTTTAAATCATCAAAATATTTAATAATTTGATTTGCCCTTTTTAAGCTCTTAATATTATAACTCTTAAATGAGGTATCAAGTGAAGTGTTATCTCACTTATAGGATATTCAAATGTCCTAGTTCACTGAGCAAAAAAACAAAACTTAAACTCCCGGGTAATTAATTCACTTGTATAATTAAATTCTCTTGGACTTAAAACAATCCTAGATGTATTGAAAAGATGTTTAAGACTCATCTTAAGCACTTCCTCAATATGATAGGATGTTTATAAGAACAATTGAACTTAATTGTTCTTTGATGAAGAAAATCGTCCTTAAACCAAAGTACAAGAACCTAGACGTCATAGGAGGTGACTAGCTATAGGATTAGGACTTTGATAGATAACCAAAACCTTTCCCTTAGCTTTACCTAGGTAATTGTTGGAATATTTAAATGCATTAACATGTGTTTTAAGTGCAGCTTGGGATGACGGGAAGACCCTCTAGGTACGCTTTTATTTTATTGCAATTTACTTTATTGCAAATGCACTTTACTTTTCTTGCATGATAAACAACTGTTGCATGAAAACCAAAACCTTTAGGATAGTCCCTGAACTGAAACCAAAACTAAATTAAAAGTCATTACAAGATAAAAATCACCGCCACAACATTTCAAAATATAAAACAACTTAAAATTTATTCACAAACAGGATACAAAACTACAACTGCAACTAAATTAAAATGTCTCGTTGAATGATCGAGAATACCTCAGATGATGTAACCCACGTGTTGCTAACGGGATTTCCCACAGTCTAAATAAAGGTGTGGAACTCATTCAGTTAAGTTTAGCAAATTCATCTGAACTAAGTGAATTCGATGAAAATAACGGTGCCGAGATGACGGAACTGTGAGATCTTAATCGGTTTTGTTTAAACAACTTTAAGATTTGTTTTAATTAAAATATTAAAAACACTCGGATTTTAAGATTTTCTCTAAACCAAAACACTTCTCTCATCTCCTGATTTATTACTTCTAAAACTAAATCTCTGCAACAACAAGGAGCTTGGAGCACAGTAGGCAGCACGACCATCGTCATCAGAAAAACTCAGATCTACTTCAGCAAAAATTTCTTAGAATTAAATAACCAAGCCATAGGACTTTGAGGTAGTTTTCCTAGTGCAACATAAATCCTCAACTCTTCGTTAGGCATTTGCATGATCATGTCATGCAAATTAAGTCCTAACCGGTCTTAGGACTCCGAGGTAGTCGTTTAGCACGACATAAACCTTCATATCTTTGAGGCTATTTGTATGATTTTATCATACAAATATATGTCCAAATTAATTAAAATTAGCAAGATTGAAATATCAGATAATATTAAGATTTTCTTAAATCCGAGCCAAACAATAGGATAGTTTGGGAAGTTATCAAGATTCTTCTTGGATCCTCACCTTCTCCTACTTCTCTTCCTTTTGGACTCCTGAAAATAAATGTTCCAAATTTGAGCTAATCCCTTTTGAAATTTCAAAAATCCAATCCTTTGAAAACCTTAAAATTTGAAATTCTTAAGAGCAAAACCACTGATCATTATCGAGAGTTTTCTTAGATGATTCCCGTCATTTAAGATGTAATTAACTATAGGGGCTTGCCCTTATAGGGAACTTTAAGAACCCAGGTAATATAAACCTTGCTTAATTTATTTATATTAAGCAGGGGAACTCGTCGGTTTATAAAATTGGTTCGTAGACCAAATGGATGTCACAAATCTTCTAGTTTATTTAACCGAGCCCCATCATCAAGCAGTGTGTCTATTCTCCAGGATAGATATACAGTTTGTGGTGCGGTGCTCGTTTATATAAACTATTCGGGATGTGAGATCAGTTTGATTTCATATCTTAAAATTTTGAAATTTAAAATTATTTTCAAAATAAAATACTACTTTTCAAATTATTTATTTAAATTAAATTAAAAATTCGCCGACAATTTCTGTTAGGCGACCCCTCTTTTTAAAATATAACACACAAACCTAAAAATATGCCTACAACTTCTGGCGACTCCGCTGGGGATCTAGTTCCTCTCTCCATTTTGATCAGATGGCTTTGCTTTCATAAATCGTTAGTGAGCCCATGCCCCTAGTGGACCAAACTACCATTCTTCCGTTGTAATACCCCGTTCATTTCTTCCTTGAACGAGTATAACCAACTCCTCTCGGATTTAGGAGCCACTGTTTAGACACCCCTAAACGGAGAGGTTCCGAGATCCTTTTACCTCTTTTTTAGGTGGGGTGGACCCCCAATAGGTGTTAGTTTAGGAGAGATCCTTTGAGTTGAGAAGTCTTGCATAAGACTTTCTCTTCCTTTCCAATTCTGAATCGGATTCCTTACCTTCTCTACACCTTTGAACATTCCGTTCCTAATAAACAAGCCCTCTAATGAATGACTCTTTTAACAAATAACTCCTTTTTATAAATACATGAACAAAAATGTGTTTGGACTCTTTTCGATTCCTTTCTTTTCTTCCTGATGAGAAGAAGCATAACTTGGGACTGACAATTAGAATCTACCTTGCAGAAAATGTCTGCCCCAAAGCTGATTTTCTCCTTCACCAATGGACTGGACTTTCGCTGTTTACAAGGATGAGCTGCCCGACAATGGGATCATCCGTTTCGGGCAAGGATTCGAGAACACAAATGTCAAGATCACTGACGTTACCCTTTTCACAATTACAGACAAAGTGCCTAAAACTGAAAGACCTTTGATCGAGTTCAACCTCAAGTCAACTCAAGAGTTCCCTCCCCTGCAAAGGGTTCCAACTGAGTGGAATACTACTGTCCATAGGAGGACTGTTATCTCTACCCCCACTGGTCTAGTCGTCTCTGCACCTGCCCCGGCTTCCGCCAAACTGAAGGGGAAGGAAATTCAGATTTGTAACGAGCATGTTACTGTGGAGGGTACAGATCTCCTTGTGAGACCTTCTGTTTTTGAAATTGGGTCCAGCTCAAGGGTTCCACCCCTGACACAGACTCAGAGAAGAAATAGAGGTAGAAAGATTGCCAGAAAGGCCAGAGCTGTTGAAGTTGCTTTCTTGGAAGAAATCCCTGAGTACACACCACTACCTGAGTACATACCATTGCCTGAGTATACACCGCTTTTGGAAGGAAGTAGATTCCATCCCCTCTCCGCCGCAGCTGACGAGGAAAATGTTCGCAAGATTGCTTCTACGTTACCTCGACCAGGATACTATAGCGACAGCCGAAAGAAAAGGGATAGGATTACACCATTTGCCCGACTACAAACTGTGATAGAGAAGTTAGCAAAGAAAGAGAGATGTCCTGTATCAAAGATTTTAAGAAGAATAGGGCGGGTGCCAGTCAAGTCCCGTCTTGGGCCACGAGTAGAACCCGTTAGCGCCACAGAAAAGCCAAATAAGAAGATGAAAGCTAGCCCACTTGTTTTTTTTTTCAAGTTTACAGATCAGGGAGGATACCACCTTCCAGCATTCAGCCGACAGACCATCCGGTCCTAGGCCTTCTGCTGCTAGAAAGATGGTGTGGCGTCCTACTACTGGCCAATTAAGACAGAAACAACAACATGAAAAGGAAAGTCTCGTCAGAAGACTTGAGTTCAAAGAAAGCGCCACTGCAATGAAGGGGACTCCCAAGAAGGAAACCCAACGGTCATCGCATGATATCTACGAAACCGCACGAAAAAGACCATTGGAAGACGCTATGGAAAAGCTAAGAACCGACATTCAACGATTAGCAAGAGAAAGAGAAGAAAAGTTTGGAGATGAAGTTGACTCATCGGAGTTCATGGATGACGAATATGTGGAGATCAACATGGTTGAGACACGAGCATAGTCAGCTTCTCAAGGTGCCCCGACAGCTATGGAGAGAGATGAACCGGAAGCATTAAGAGTACAAATTCGAGAAAAAGATGATACAATCTATCAAATGGCAAAAAGGATGGAAGAGATGGCTGCAGCCCTAGCCACTCTTCAGAGTCAGGTTCAACCCCCAAGAGAAACGCCTCCAGAAGTTATTCATATTACGGACGGAGGAAAAGAGATTACATTCGTTAACGGAGACGATCGACCAAAGAAAGATACTACCTGAATATGATTCCGGAGAAGGACATCAAGAACATGGTGGAACGATAGGTGCGAGAAGCCTTAGCACGGTCTAAGAGCGGAGCATCTATTCAGACGGGTAGACCGTACCCCGAGGAATTTGATGCAGTACAATACCCAAAAGGCTTCGTACCACCTCTGTTCAAGACTTTTGATGGTACCGGAAACCCTCGACAACATGTTGCACATTTTCGCTCTAGTTGTTGCAATGCCGGTGGAAGTGACGCCTTACTCTTCTGACAATTCGTCAGCAGCCTGTCAGGGATCGCCTTCGATTGGTACGCAGAGTTACCGAACGGTTCGGTAAAGACATTTTCAGAATTGGAAAACCCCTTCATGAAACGATTTGCCGGAGCTCAACACCATATCACCATCGGTGACTTAGTGGTGGAGAAACAAAAACCGAACGAAACTTTAGTGGACTATATACTTCGATGGAGGAATCTAAGCATGAAGTGTGAGCCACAGCTACAAGAACAACATGCGATCGATATCTTGCTTAAAAGCATTCATGGCCCGATAGCACTTCGCTCAAGGGATTTACGATTAAGACTTTCGAGAAGTTGTTAAGCAAGGCGAGGAAGCTTGCAAGAGGAAGTGAAGCAACTAAGTTTCATCGACAAAACGGACAAACAAAAGCCCGTGAAGACATTTGAAAAGAAATCCGGGATCGTCGCGACGATCGATAAGGGCAAGCGACCAATGCAAATACGAGCGGAGCGGCCGCAACCCGACTATCAACAACCTCGGCAGAACTACCAACAACCTCAACCCGGTTATCAGCCAACTCAACAATATGAGCAACCGCCTCGCCCACAGTGCACGCTAAAGGATCTTATAAATAGAGAATATCCATTCAAGAATGAGGCAGTGCCAAAGATGTTCCGCAGTTTGATGAAGACTTCGGATTTTTGACTGCCAGAACCCAATAAGCCAGAAGAAGTCAACAAGAAAGACCATCCCAACTACTGCCCTTACCACCGGATGCTTGGACATAAGATAGAGGATTGCATCGGCTTCAAAAGTTGGCTTGACAACAATCTCCGAAAAGGGAACATAACGATCCCAAAGGAATACATGAAAGAACCCCAGAAAGGAGGTTCTGTCAATGTTATTTCAACTGATCCCATTGTTCCGATAGACCCTTACACGACCGACGATGGATGGAGTACCGCTTGGACGAAGTCATCGAAGAAAATTTTGGATCGCATCCAAACCGCTTCGGCCCGTGCTTCAACTCAGAGTTTGAAACCTATCAAGCTGGCGCTATCGCTTGCAATTGAAGAACCGCCCCAGGAAGAAAAGATCATAGAAAAGAAGGAGATCGTAGAAGAAGAAAGGACCAAGGCTCCTAAGGCTAGACTAGGGGCTGCTTATCCTAGGATGGTTGTTTCTGATTCGGGGGAAAAATTCCTCGAACCTCTGACTCTGCATGATTATTTGCTCTCTCCGGCAGGATCTTATAATGATAAGAGTTATGGCGTTGGCTACGTTTTGACTGTTCCTAAAAATTACTTAACTAACGTCAACCAATCTAATCCGGATCCCGATTTCGATACCAATAACAATTCTCAAATCATACACAACCTCGACAATCACGATGAAAAAGAAGACATTCATAAAAAAGGCTACGAAAGTTCAACAAGCAATGAATCTATTTGTGAATTCCAAGGAACTCCAATCACCATAGAGTTAGAACTTTCAGATTTTGAAGCGATTCCAGAAGAACCTGTCATGCCAATTCAAAAGGAGACACCTGTAAACTCAGTACCATATTCAGAAGAAATCACAGAAGTTAATTTAAGGAGCGAAAGGGTTCTACCTCCGAGAATGGGCCCAAAAGACAAAGGAAAGTAGGTGGTTGTTCAGGAGGAATCAACTCCAGCAGAAGAATTGCCCGTTCGGGAAGAAACTGAGACACATGGTAACAAAGTGGACTATAATGTGCTAGCCCATCTTAGGAAACTACCAACCAAACTGAGCATCTACGACGCTCTCATCTTATCAAAAGAGATGAGGGAAGCTCTAATCAAGGCCTTACTTGATCCAAAGATTTGTTTAGCTCAGATGGCCGGAGATTCCTTAGACGAAGTTTGCTCGTTAAAGGAACAGTGAGGTGTATTAGTGGATCCAGGAGCATCGATCAACATAATGAATCTTCGGACGCTAGCATACTTGGAAATTGATGCTCGCGAGCTTGAAGCGGACAAGATGTTACTAAGAGGATTCAACCAGAAAGGAGAAAGAGCCATTGGATCAATAACACTGTTGATGAAGACCGGTGACTTAGCAAAGACAACAGCAAAATTCCACATAATTGACTCTGAGACATCGTTCAACGCTCTACTGGGCCGGCCGTGGATCCTTGAAAACTAGATGGTACCATCGTCTCTGCATCAGTGCATAAAATACTACGAAGGAGGAGAACAGTGCATTAAAATTGATTTGCAACCTTTCTCCGTACATGAGATTGGAATCCATGAAGATGCAGCTTATTACGCACCTCCGAAGAAAACAATCTTCTCCAGAAACACCGTGCCAAATGAAGCAAAAGAAATTCGAGACAATGACGAACTTGAAGTTCTAGTCCAACGATCACTCACCACTCCCTTACGGCGAGATGGTAAAGGTTTCTCCAGAACTCGCATCCGAGGTCGAGGCCGGGGACGAGGTCGTGGAAGAGACACTGAGACAGTTGGACAGAAAAAGTCGATGATCAACGTTGATTAGGAGAACAGCTCTGAGGAAGAAGAGGAAGTCAAGAAAGAAGCAGCTACAATAAACCGGAAGAAACCACAATTCAAGATTTCTCTAGAAGATGAGAAGAACGAAGAATACAAATCGATGTACAAGAAGATTAACCACTATGTACACACTATGACCCTGACCCCGATCCAGTCTAATAAGATCGAGGGCATGGTGGTCAAACAAGTACATAGCAGCGGCGCAAAGCCAATCAAATTTTACCGTGGCACTTCTTCTTCCAATACTGAAAACGATGTACAATTTGAAGATGTCACTTCTTCCGAATTAATGGAATCACCTTTTGAGTAGTACTCTCCCTGTGTTCAAAATTTAATTCAGCGTGGTGTCTTACCTCGACAATGGACAAAAGGCCGATCACAACACTTCGAAAAATTATGGAATAATGCTGGTCGGCCTCCCAATTCAAAGCATGGTCTCGGATTCGGCACAGTAGGTTCAGTTAACGATACGGAATTTTGTTTGGTTGTCACTTGCGAACCTAATGAAGACTGCTTGGAAGCTTCAGAGGACCTCGAGGATCTACCAATCGGGGATGCTCCACCAGAATTCGAAGAAGAAATCAAATCTACAATAGATGAGTTAATGGAAGTTAACTTAGGTACTAGCGAAAAGCTTAGACAAACCTTTGTTAGATCCTTACTCAATAAAGAAGATTCCGAGGAAATGATCAAGCTATTAATGGAATTCAAGGACTGCTTTGCTTGGAGTTACGACGAAATGCCAGAATTAGCTCCAGAAGTCGCAGTTCACAGGCTAGGAGTAGATCCTACTTCCGTTCCAGTCAGACAAGCTTCCAGGAGGATGCGTTTGGAAATTGAACAACAAGTAATAGCTGATGTTAAGAAGCTAATCGATGCTAAATTTTTCCTTGAAGAACAATACCTTACTTGGCTAGCCAATGTGGTACCAGTTAGGAAGAAGAATAGTCAGATCAGAATCTGCGTGGATTTCAGAGACTTGAACAAAGCATGTCCGAAGGATGAATTTCCACTACCAATCCCAGAGTTAATGATCGACATCGCTTCGACACATGAAATATTCTCTTTCATGGATGGATCTTCAGGATACAACCAGATAAAGATGACACCAGAAGACGAAAAACTCACGGCATTCAGAACACCAATCGGAGTGTATTGCTACACAGTAATGCCATTCGGACTAAAGAACACAGGAGCAACATATCAAAGAGCAATGAAAAAGATTTTTGATGATCTCATTCACAACCAAGTCGAGTGCTACGTGGACGATGTGGTCATCAAAAGCAAACTGAAGGAAGATCACCTGTATGATTTGAGAATTGTCTTCGAGCGACTAAGGCAATATAACCTTAAGATGAATCCCTAAAAATGTGCCTTCGGCGTCACCTCCGGGAAATTCTTAGGATTTGTTGTCCGACATCGCGAGATTGAAATTGACCCAGAAAAGATTAAAGCTATCTTAGAAATGCCGCCTCCCAAAACCTTAAAACAGCTATGATCCTTTCAAGGGAAGTCGGCATATCTTCGACGCTTTATTTCGAACTTGTCGAGTAGGTGTCGACCCTTCTCGGCATTAGTTAAAAAGGATGTCAAATTCGTTTGGGAAGAGAAATGCCAACAGGCCTTCGAGGACATTAAACAATACTTAATGACACCTCCTGTCTTAGCAGCCCCAATCTCAGGTAGACCATTGATACTTTATACCACGGCTCTAGACGACTCCCTTGGAGCCCTGCTAGCCCAGTTCAATGATGAGGGAAAAGAAAATGTTCTCTACTACTTAAGCCGTCGTTTGATTCTGATGGAAGTAAAGTATCCTCCAATTGAGAAGCATTGTTTGGCCCTGATCTTCGCCGCACAGAAACTCAGGCATTACATGCTCTCTCATAAGGTCAACCTTATCTCGAAAGTTAATCCGTTGCAATATTTGATGACCCGTCCAACACTTTCTGGCAGACTTGCCAGGTGGTCGATGATACTATTGCAATTAGACATAACTTTCGTTCCTCTCCGTGCCGTAAAGGGACAAGTGCTAGCTGACTTCCTTGAAGCACACCCTTTACGGGCAGATTCACCTCTCGACGACGATTTGCTTGACGAACAGATAATGAGCCTAGAAGACACTGATAATCGACGTTGGGAACTATACTTCGACGGAGCGTCCTCAGTACAGAAAGACAAAGAATTGCAAATTATAGTGCCCGGTAAGGCAGGAGTCAGACTAATCTTTATAACACCGGAGCGGGGGATGTTAAGATAATCCTACCATTTAACAGAGCCGTGCACAAACAACGAGGTAGAATATGAGGCCCTCATAACAAGACTAGAACTGACCATTAAAATGGGAATAACAAATATCAACATTTACAGAGATTCTCAGTTGATCATTCAACAGGTAGCAGGACAATACAAAATCTTAAAGCTAAGACTCGAGCAATACTTTCAGTATGTCATGAAACTGTTGGAACAAATTCCGAATGTAACAATCTACAAGATCCCCAGAAGAGAAAATGCTCTCGCGGATGCGCTAGCTCGCCTTGCAAAAGAATTTGCCTGCTTACAAGATGAGTCAGTTGAAGTGTCAGTTCAAGGACGACAGGTCCTATCACAGCTCGACGTGGATATGATACAGAAATCAGAAAAAGCAGAGGAATCAGTTGCAGCAGTGACGGAAAACACAAAAGATTGGTGTCAACCGCTAATAGACTACCTGCAAACAGGGAAATTACCAGACGATAAGTCATTAGCCCATCAAATCAAGAAATCAGATGTGGTTAAGATGCCTGAGCGGGTCCGAGGCTCGTGAAATTGTCAAAGAAGTACATTCAGGACTATGTGGAACTCATCAGTCAGGTCCTAAAATGAAAATGAAAATTAAAAGACTAGGGTACTACTGGCCCTCAATGATGACCGATTGCATGAAGATTGCCAAAAGTTGTCACGAGTGCCAAGTGCACGGAGTGGTTCTACACCAACCTCCAAATGTGCTACATCCGACAATTGCGTCGTGGCCATTTGAGTGTTGGGGCACATATATACTGGGTCCGATAGAACCACCTTCTTCAAGAGGACATCGCTTCATCCTTGCATCTACAAAGTACTTTTCTAAATGGGCAGAAGCAGTTCCACTCAGAGAAGTAAAGGCACACCATGTGCTATAGTTTTTCAAAAATCAAGTCGTCTACCTTTTCGGAGTACCGCGAAGAATCATTTCGGATAATGGGTCTGCATTCAGAAGCACAAAAATCAACAATTTTATCATAAGCAATGAGATCGATTGGCGATACTCAACAATCTACTACCGAAGAGCAAACGGCTTGGCAGAGGCTTTTAATAAAACTCTCGTTCAAATTTTAAAGAAAATTTTGGATGACAACAAGAGAAATTGGCACGAGAAGTTGTTAGAAGCCTTATGGGCCTACAAGACGACTTTCAGGACTCCTACTATGTCTACGCCTTATACTTTAGTGTACGGGTCTGCGGCAGTGTTACCATTGGAAGTCCAGCTTCCATCACTCAGGATTGCAGTTGCAAATAAAATTACTACAGAAGAAAATGCCAGATTACGACTGGAAGAACTGGAAAACTTGGAAGGAAGAAGACTTGCAGCGCAACAAAATTTGGAACTGTACCAAGCTAAGATGATCCAGGCCCATGATAAACTGGTCCGCCGAAGAACTTTCAAAGTTAGTGACCTAGTTCTTGTTCTCAGAAGACCTATTCTTGCACATCGCAAGATAGGAGGCAAATTTGAACCGACTTGGGAAGGGCCGTTTGTAGTTGAGGCAGTCTACTCAGGAGGCTCCTACCAACTTGTGAATTGCCAATGAGAACGACAAATGCTTCCAATCAATGGACGATTTTTGAAGAAGTATTAAGCAACCTGATGTTTCGAAGGGTGGCCTCTAAAATAGTCTTATCCCTAGAAACACGGGTGAGGCAATCACTTTGTGAATGGGTCCGAACCCAAAAACATAAAAATGGATAAAATAAAAAAAATGTACTAAAAATAAAATATATGAAAATCATAATAATAAAGTTTTATCCTTCCTTTCAAATCAAATCTTTTTTCCTGATCTTTCTTTATCTTTTCCTGCTTTCCTTTAAAAATTAAAATTGGAATAGGTGAATAAGAATCTTCAGTGATAAATACTTTCTTAATGTTATTGTTCTTAGTACAGCCCCTGATCCTTTCCTTGTTTTCTTTGCAGGGAAATGTCGAACGGGCGGTTGGTCCTAAACTTTAAAAATGGCGTGAGTCTCGCACTCGATGAAAAGAGGGTGAAGGATGGAGCAATGATAGAAATTGGTTCGACTTCACACCAGCCAGCCTACGGTATGATAAAAATGACTGGGTCCCAGTGGACCGAGAGGAGCTTCATAGCCAGACAGTAATGAAGATGGGTGGCCCAAGCCGCCAATCCAGCAACAAGAAAAGAAAGACAAACATCGAGGAAGGTAAGAAAATCAAGTTAGTAATTGCCAAGGCAGAGGGCAGGCTCGTCAGCGTCGCGCCCGCAGAAATTCAAGAAGTGAGGAGAGCTACGCTCACTGCTACTCAAAGAAGGAATAAGAATCGCCGTATCCGCAAGATGTTGACTAAACTAGCAGCAGATCAACACGAGGAAACAACCACCTTCGCAGACACACACATTTCAAAGATACCGGTTCATCAGGAACCTGAAAAGAGAGAACAAACTCCAAGAACAACAGAAAGGATGAGGGAAACTCTGAGAAGATCAGAGGCAGAGAGATCGCCTCGACGCCGGACAGAGATACCATATCTGGAGAACCTTGTTGTGGAAGCAACCCTGGAGGATGCCCCGACAGAGACAATCCTTGAGGAGCCAAGGTATGCAGGAGAACGTGATGGGATTGAGCCATACATCCCGCAATACGTTACTAGGCCTCGTCACTTGCAGATCATCCCAGAATATGAACTAGAAAGAATGCAAAATGTTGAGAAGAAGACTTTCAAATACTTTGAAAGGATTGGAGGCAGAAGAATCAACATTTTGGAAGGCCTCGAGTTACACACATGTGTATTCTCAGAGTACGAGCAACAGCAGATTGTGGATTGCATTCTAGAACTTCAGAAGATGGGTCGAGCAGGCCGTCTGAGAGAAAAGACTTATTCGGAACCCCGGAAATGGATGCCAGGGAAAGGAAGAGTCACAATACAATGCGGATGTTGCTATAACTTCGCGGAGGACAGAAAGGGAAATCCACCAGGGATACTCCGTCACGGTGAGGTGGATCCAATGTCGAGAATAATTAAAAGAATGGTAAAAAGAATGATAACGTGGAGGGTACTGCCAGCAGACTGCATACCCAACAGTTGCATCATCAACATTTATCAGAAGGGCGACTACATACCTCCACACATAGACCACCACGACTTTGTCAGACCTTTCTGCACAGTTTCGTTTGTCAACCAATGCAATATCATGTTCGGATCTGACCTCCGGATAGCAGGCTCAGGTAAATTCCGAGGGCCGGTGGAGATACCACTTCCGGTAGGTTCCGTCATGATATTACAAGGAAATGGAGCAGACATCGCAAAACATTGTATACCGGGAGTACCAGTGGAGCGGATCTCCGTCACTTTTAGAAGGATGGACGACAGAAAGGCACCATACCACTTCCAGCCAGATCCAGAATTGGAGAGTCTCCGGCCCTACGAGCTGTGAGTTACACGGGAAATAGCACACCTCCAACGCACATCCATGCAGCATTCCTACCAAGGATTGCTTGGAAGGTGATGTTATTGACCGTGTATCTCATTATTCAGACATGGATTTAATAGATACTTTTTGGATGGATCAACAAGAATCATACATAGTCCATTTTGAGTCATGGATTGTATGAGAAATATTTCAGATCGAGTTGTATGATGTATCTTCAACAAGATTGGAATGAAAGTGACCATGTCACATTTTGCCTTCACCTCTTTTGTACAAATTGATTGGGAAACGCCATTAAAGTTATATGAACTTCGAATAAAGAACCGAAAAGAAAAGGAAAATAAATTAGAACTCTCTTCCTAAAAATCCAAACATTAAAAAGAATTTCAAATCTACATGAACACCAAATAAATAATAAAAAAATGGGATAGTTAAAGAACAAACAAAACAAATCTAAAGCTCAAATTGAATTCCAGTTTAAGTCCATCTTTTCAAATCCTCCAATCCTTCTTCAAATCAAGATCTATTCTGAACCTCCTTTGAAACCCTCTCTCGGTATGATTTCAGAATTACGAAGAAATTTCAATTTGATTCAGATGGCATGGGTTCGTACCCTTCGCCAAGTAATCAGACTTTGATTGATTCCCATGGGATATGGAACACTTTCATATCTCATTGCAAATCTCAGCATTCGAGATAGGCTTCCGCCTTAGTCCCATCTCAGCAAATCTCAGCATTCGGGATAGGCTTCCGCCCTACTCCCATCTCAGCAAATTTCAGCATTCGGGATAGGCTTCCGCCCTACTCCTATCTCAGCAATCTCAGCATTCTCAGCATTCGGGATAGGCTTCCGCCCTACTCCCATCTCAGCATTCTCAGCACTCGGGATAGGCTTCTACCCTACTCCCTTCTCAGCAATTCTCAACACTCGAGATAGGCTCAGCCCTACTCCTTTCTCAGCAATCTCAAAATTTGACCCTCTCAGCAAGAAATTGAAATTAAAGCACTCTACATTTTGGATGGGCTTTGTCCTAAACCTTCTCAGCATTTGGGATAGGCTCAATCCTAATCCTTCTCAGCATACACAATTGGAATAGGTTCAGTCCTGCTTCCTTCTCAGCATACAAATGCATTCGGGTGGGCCTTAGCCCTACTCTTTTCTCCGCATAAAATCAAAATTAAAACTCAAATCGAAATTCAAACTCAAAATTAAAACTTGAGACAGAAAATGAAATGAATCTAAGATCCAATCTCTTGAAATCTTGTGATCTGAAATTCACCTCCTTTTTCCCCAACGAGAGTTCTGGAATCTTCAGTCTTGGAGATTTACCTGATACTCCCCAGTGGAAATTTCTTACACTTCATCCTAAGTTTGTCACTTGGACATCTATTTTGGTTATGTTGATCTCTTCGGTCAACGGCAATACGCACGGTGTGCTTGGTTAGCACACCACACCTATTGGGGGTCCATTTGTTGACCTCATTTTTGATGAGGTCTTCTCTTCCCTCTTTAGTGCTTAGGATAAAGCTTTAGGCTTTTCCTTTGACTAAAGCTTTATCCTAAGCACTAAAATTCTCCAAAATTAACCTTGAACATTTCCTCACCATTCAAATTGATCATCCATAGCTAAAAATACCAAAAATTCCAAAAATACCCCCCAATACCCTCCAAATACCCAAAATGCCCCTCTTAGAAAAAAATCCAAAAATTCAGCAAATTTCCATAAAATTCCAGAAAATCCTAAATATTCCCAATTTCATTTTGTCCAACTACACCATGAGCTAATTTTGTCAATTTACCCCACTTTTACCAAAACCCCCAATTTAGCCCATTCTTAACCCAAGTGAACCCTATGTCAAACCAAATCTACCCAATTGACCCCAATTTTGGTCCAATTCAATTCTAAACTTCAAATTGATATCCACAATATCAATCTAGATCAAATCTAAGTCCAATTTGATTAACATTTGAATCCAATTTCACTTTTGACCTTAAAGCCCAATTTGGACTCATGACCCAAACTTAGCCCAAACCAAACCAATTCAACTCCAATTGACCCCAAAACTTTTCTAAACCTTCCCCAACATCTCCAAAAACAAAACACTAACATAATTTGTCCAAAATTTGGACCCAAACCCCACTCAAATTCAACCCAAAACCAAAAAGCCCAATTTTGACCTAAATCCAAACCTAACCTAAATAAGCCCAAGTCCCAAAACCCAAAACCCAATCAAAGTTAAAACCTCTTTGAAACACTCCCATAAACATTTCCCAATATTAATTTTACATCAATTTCAACTCTATCCCAACATTGGCCCAAATTAGCCCAATTTGACCTACATTGGCCCATTTACCAAATGAACCCAAATTCAACCCAATTCAATTCCAAACTACCTCAAATTTGCTTCAAATCATTCAAGACACATCCTTAAACTAAACTCAACATTTATTTGGCATGGCCCTTTGCAAAATTTTTCATCTAAAAGCCCATTGCAAAACATAAACGCCCACTCCATTAAACCTTCCTAAAAGCCCACTCCTACCAAATTCATAAGCCCAAACCCATCCTAAAGCCCACATTACAATCACATCTCATCCTCACTTAATTGATATCATTCCTTAAGTGCTAAACCCATCATGAAAATCAAACCAAAAATGGTATTATGCCAAATCCCATCTAATAACCCCAAAATTTCCAAAAATTCCTAAAGCCCTTTCCATGAAAGTTGACCAAGCTCTTGCCAAGCCATATGTGAGCCAAAGACAAGCCATGTACAATCCATATGAAGCCATGGGATGTTTGACATGTGACCATACCCAAAGTAGCAAAAGGAGGGCCCCCTTTCTTAAACCTTCATTAAGCTTTTTAACCCCTTCCATGTTACACACTAAACCAAGATTAGCCACATCACTTTAGATGGGGACTTCACCACCCCTTTCTAGCTGATGCAAAAGATCCTCCCTCAGCCCAAATCTGCCATGGGGAGGTGAACCTAACCCAAAATTATGGCTTAGACCAAATCAAGTCAAAATGGCCTCTCCCCCATGCCATTTTAATCCAAGCTATTTACACATGGCATTGGCCAATTGCTTGCACAAACCTCCAGCCCTGACTCACCTGAACCTGAGGGTGACCCATGCCTGCCGGCCAGCCGCCTGGATCGCCGGAAAACACCATGGCCGAGACCTTGGGAGGAGCCAAATTTTGGAATTCCACCTTGCTGAGCTGCCTCACTCCAAATGGCCATTGCAGCTGTTCTTCTCCTCACCAGAAGCAGGCTAATCCCAACCCTTAAACCCCACGGGAGGCCCTCCAGCCTCTCCTATTTAAACACCCCCTCCTCTCGGCCAAGGAAGGTGCTGAAAAAAACCTTAAGGAAACTCTGCCAAAACTGTTCCAGACTACTCCCCACACTTAGAGCAATTGATCCCCAGTGACAATTTACCCTAATCTCCACCAACAGATCCCAATTTCTTAGCCAAAATTCCACCAAAAACCAGGACATCTCCAAATTCTCCACCAAAATTAAATTAAACTCACCCACACCTGCACAAGACCAAAAGAAGGAGTTCCCCAGTGGAAGCCCCCTCTCCAGACCACCCAGCTGTTCCAGACTCCAAAGGTTGTGATCGGGCTTGGTCAAAATCATACCTAGACAATTCACCAAGCCAAGGGACTTCATCTGAAGCTTGCTTGGACCCAATCGAAGGTGACACAACCCTCAGATTGAAGCCACACTTCTCTGAGCTAACTGTTTATCCCGAGCTTCTGGAGATTCTCCATTTTAAATGCCTTAATTTCAATGCATGATCACTGTATAGATGTATTCGTCTCTTCAAGATGAATCCGTAGAGCACAAGAACACAAAAATCCGTTAAGTATTGAGTGAGATATTAAGGATTTAGTGTGGACGGTTCTCGGGCTAGGAGGCTTGGGGACGATGAATGGATGCCATCCATTTGATACACGCATGGGTGGATGATCCAGATTGAGCCATATGAGGAGACAGAACGATACAACCGGCCCCTGGAGTGCTGAGTCGGATGGCGGTGCCGAATCAGAGAGCGCCGTGTGGCCTTTCGGAGCTGTCGAGGATGGCGTGGCGCCGCGTGAATAAGTAGGAAAATAGGCTATTTTTCTATTTATTTAATTACCAGAACTTGAAAAATGCATAACTTTGGGTAGAAAAATCCTAAAAATAAAATAAAAATACCCTCTTGCTCAGTGAACATAGGAGAATAATGTGGAAAAGAAATCAAGTAATTTCATTAAGTATTTTATTTGTTATGATTTATTTACTCTCTACATTGTTTTAATTCTCCATTTGCATAGGCAATTCATCATGACATGAGACCATAGGGCTTTTGAAGCCTCTGAACTTAGGAAAATTCCCTGAATTTTCCAAGGTGAGAGGCCATCCCTATGAGAAGTTATTGATTTTTCAAGTTCATGTTACTATTTTGAGTATTTTAATTCCAATAATTAGCATATTGAGAAATAAATTCCAGGAAAATTTGGTGATGTTTCTTGTGACTAGAGAGACCTAGGAAAAATAATTTTTGAGTTAATTCACTTTAAATAACCCTAATTGACCTAAATACCCAAAATTGAACTTTAATTAATTAGGGTTAACCATCCATCAAATTAACTTAAAAATAATTCTCTACTATCCTCTAGGGATAGGAGAACACCACATAAAAATTTGAAATCAATTAGACTTAATTAACCCCACCAAATGGGTTGATTAAGCCTCTTGAGCAAAAATGGGTAAAATTAAACTTTAAAAATTCATAACTCACAAAATACTTTTTAAAAATTCACAAAAATAGTTTTGGGGCTTCTCTGATATCAGAGGAACTTAAGAAAATTAAAATTGTAATTTTCTAAAAAAGTTAATTTTTATCAATATTTTAATATTTTTAATAATTAAAAAATAATAAAAATCATAAAAATATTAAAAATCACCAAAATGTCACTTTTTGAATTCTAATCTTTTAGGAACAAACCAAATATTTTTCTTAAGTTCCTAGGGTAAGATATTGAATTTTAAAGACTAAATGTAATTTTTAATATTAAAAAATGTTTTTTCCAACCTTTTCACTAAAATAATTCCAATAAATCAAAGAAAAATCAGAAAAATATAAAATTTGTTTCTTTGAACTAATTGAAGTCAGAGAGATTTAAGAAAAATATAAAATCTATTTTTCAACTTTAATTTTATTTTAAAATTAATTAATGCTCCAAAACTCAAAATAATTCTAATAAATAAAATATAATTCAAAAAATCACCAAAATTGGTCCAAATGGTCTTCTGGTCATTAGAAATATCTCATAATTTTCTTAAGGACAGAAACATTTCCTTGGTCATGTTATTGAATTTTCCTTGAAAATCCCTATTTTCCATTAAAAATAATTACATAAATAAATTAAATACAGAAAAAAATCACATTTTCTCCTCTAATGTCTTAATTGACATATAAGTGAGGTCACATAAAATTTCAAGTTTATTTGAGCTTAATTTAGCGAGTTATAAGATTATTAAGCTTGAAGGGCAAAATGGTAATTAAAATTTTCAACCTTTAATTAAAATTTTAGGATTAATCAAAAAGGGGAGGGTAAAATATTTGATTTAAACTCATTTTAGATGATTGAAACTTAAATGGTTAAGGGTAGAAACCCACCAATAATTTTAAGAATAATTAAAGTAAACCTTAATTAATTAATTAATTAAATTTGGAAGATTAATGGAAAATTGAAATTATTAAAGTAGGGATATTGTTTAAGAAGATATTTATTCTTTAATTTAAAAATCCCTAAATAAATCACTTCAATAATACTTAAAAAGAAAATTAAAAGAATAATCTAAATTAAATTAAAATTGAAATTAAATTAAAATAAAATTAAAATTAAATTAAATTAAATTAAATTAAAATAAAATAAAATTGAATTAAATTAAATTAAATTAAAATGAAATTAAATTGAATTAAATTAAAATTAAACTGAAATTAAATTAAATTAAATTAAATTAAATTAAATCAAAAATTAAATTAAATTGAATTAAATTAAATTAAAATCATTTAATAACCTAAAATAACTTGAACACTATTCCAAACTTAAACTAATTTTTTTTATAATTAAGTTAAAATTGAAATTAAATCATTAAGTTTAAATCATCAAAATATTTAATAATTTGATTTGCCGTTTTTTAAGCTCTTATTATTATAACTCTTAAATGAGGTATCGAGTGAAGTGTTATCTCACTTATAGGATATTCAAATGTCCTAGTTCATCGAGCAAAAGAACAAAACTTAAACTCCCGGTAATTAATTCACTTGTATAATTAAATTCTCTTGGACTTAAAACAATCCTAGAGGTATTGAAAAGATGTTTAAGACTCATCTTAAGCACTTCCTCAATATGATAGGATGTTTATAAGAACAATTGAACTTAATTGTTCTTTGATGAAGAAAATCGTTCTTAAACCAAAATACAAGAACCTAGACGTCATAGGAGGTGACTAGCTATAGGATTAGGACTTTGATAGATAACCAAAACCTTTCCCTTAGCTTTACCTAGGTACTTGTTGGAATATTTAAATGCCTTAACATGTGTTTTAAGTGCAGCTTGGGATGATGGGAAGACCCTCCATGTACGCTTTTATTTTATTGCAATTTACTTTATTGCAAATGCACTTTACTTTTCTTGCATGATAAACAACTGTTGCATGAAAACTAAAACCTTTAGGATAGTCCCTGAACTGAAACCCAAACTAAATTAAAAGTCATAACAAGATAAAAATCACCGCCACAACATTTCAAAATATAAAACAACTCAAAATTTAATCACAAACAGAACACAAAAATACAACTGCAACTAAATTAAAATGTCTCGTTGAATGATCGGGAATACCTCAGATGATGTAACCCACATGTTGCTAACGGGATTTCCCACGGTCTAAATGAAGGTGTGGAACTCATTCAGTTGAGTTTAACAAATTCATCTGGACTAAGTGAATTCGATGAAAATAACGGTGCCGGGATGACGGAACCGTGGGATCTTAATCAGTTCTGTTTAAACAACTTTAAGATTTGTTTTAATTAAAATATTAAAAACACTCGGATTTTAAGATTTTATCTAAACCAAAACACTTCTCTCATCTCCTGATTTATGACTTCTAAAACTAAACCTCTGCAACAACAAGGAGCTTGGAGCACAGTGGGCAGCACGACCATCGTCATCAGCAAAACTCGGATCTACTTCAGCAAAACTTTCTTAGAATTAAATAACCAAGCCATAGGACTTCGAGGTAGTTTGCCTAGTGCAACATAAATCCTCAACTCTTTGTTAGGCATTTGCATGATCATGTCATGTAAATTAAGTCTTAACCGGTCTTAGGACTCCGAGGTAGTCGTTTAGCACGACATAAACCCTCAGATCTTCGAGGCTATTTGTATGATTTTATCATAAAAATATAATTCCAAATTAATTAAAATTGGCAAGATTGAAATATCAGATAATATTAGGGTTTTCTTAAATCTTAGCCAAACAATAGGATAGTTTGGGAAGTTGTCAAGATTCTTCTTGGATCCTCAGCTTCTCCTACTTCTCTTCCTTTTGGACTCCTGAAAATAAATGTTCCAAATTTGAGCTAATCCCTTTTGAAATTTAAAAAATCCAATCCTTTGAAAACCTTAAACTTTGAAATTCTTGAGAGCAAAACCACTGATCATTATCGAGAGTTTTCATAGATGATTCCCATCATTTAAGATGTAATTAACTATAGGGGCTTGCCCTTATAGGGAACTTTAAGAACCCAGGTAATATAAACCTTGCTTAATTCATTTATATTAAGCAGGGGAAATTGTCAGCTTATAAAATTGGTTCGTAGACCAAACGGATGTCATAAATCTTCTAGTTTATTTAGCCGAGCCCCATCATCAAGTAGTGTGTCTATTCTCCGGGATAGATATACAGTTTGTGGTGCGGTGCTCTTTTATATAAACTATTCGGGATGTGAGATCAGTTTGATTTCATATCTTAAAATTTTCAAATTTAAAATTATTTTCAAAATAAAATACACTTTTCAAATTATTTATTTAAATTAAATTAAAAATTCACCAACAATTTCTGTTAGGCGACCCCTCTTTTTAAAATATAACACACAAACCTAAAAATATGCCGACAGACCCTAACTCTAATCTCTACATCTAAAATTGAGAATTTAGTGGTTAAGGAAGTATATAGTGATGATAAAAAGACCACAGGTTTAGACTTGATTCTACTTCTTCTAGTTCTGAAACAAATGTAAAGTTAGAAGATGAAAATCTTATGAAATCAATGAAAATATCTTTTGAAATGTAATCTCCGTGGGTTCAAAAATTTATTCAAATAGTTTAATGCCCGAACAATGGTCGTTAAATAAATCTTATCTTTTTGAACATATGAGGGATAATAGTAAACGAAATCCTGACTCTAAGGAGGGTATTGGGTTTGGTACCTTAGAACGTCTAGATGATACATAATTTTTCTTGGTTATCACTGATAAATTTGATTCTGAAAAAAAATTTGATCTTTTAATTAAAGATGCACTGCTAGAGTTTGCTAAAGAAATTAAATCGACAGTTGATGAATTTAAAGAAATAAATTTGGGGATTGAAGAAAACCCGAAACCAGCTTTTACTAGTTTTTTCCTTAATGAGATTGAAACAAAAGAAATAAGTCCACTATTAAAAGAATACAAAGACTGGTTTGCTTGGAGTTATGATGAAATTCTTGTACTTGCTCCAAAAGTTGCAGTCCATAAACTTAGGATAAACCGAACTGCAATCTCTGTTAAACAAGCTCTAAGAAGAACGCGAGTTGAAATTGAACAACAAGTCATTGCCAAAGTTAAGAAAATAATTGAGTTTGTTTTAATCCGAGAAGAAAATTACCCGACATCGCTGGCTAAGGTAGTGTCATTAAAGAAGAAAAATGACCAAATCAGAGTATGTGTAACTTCATAGAACTAAACAAGGCTTTTCTAAAAGGTGAATTTCCATTATAGATCCCAACATTGATGGTCGACACTGCATCTACACATGAAATATTTTCCTTTATGGATGGATCATCACGATACAATCAAATAAAAATATCTCCAAAAGATCAATCAATTATATCGTTCAGAACACCCATTAGGATATGTTGTTATAGAGTCATTCCATTTGGATTAAAGAAATGCTGGTGCTACTTATCAAAGAGCTATGACACGAATTTTTAATGAACTTATCCATAATCAAGTCGAATGTTATGTGAATGATTTAGCTGTCAACATTAAACAAAAAGATGATCATGTGTACAATTTAAGAATCCTCTTCAAATGATTACAAAAATGTAATCTTAAGATGAATCCCTTAAGCTGTGCTTTTGGTGTCATCTTAGGGAAATTTTTAGGATTTTTTGTACGTCATCGTGGGATCGAACTTTATCACCTCAAAATCGAAGCCATTCTAAATATGCCTTCGCCAAAAAATCTAACCTAATTACGATCTTTCTAAGGAAAATTAGCATATATATACAGCGCTCTGAGTTCAACTTATCAGGTAGGTGTCAACTTCTCACTGCTTTAACCAGAAAAGATACCAAATTTGTGTGGGATGAAAAATGCCAACTCTCCTTTGAATATGCCAAACAATATTTGACAAAACCTCATGTTCTATAGGAAACCTAAACAAACCCAGTATTAATATAAACCTTATCTAATTCATCTATATTAGATAGGGGAATCTGTCGGTCAAAATACGGGTTTCACAGACCAAACAAATGTCATTGATTTTCTAGTTTTTTTAATCGAGTTGCATTATTGAGCAACGGTCCTATCTTTCGTGATAGATGTGTAGCTTAATGTATAGTGCTAGATTTTTTAAAATATTAGTGATATGATATCAGTTTGACTTCATATATTTTCCCTAAACTAAATTTATACATAAATTAAAATTTAACATCCTTCTGAAGCGGGCAATGGGATTTCGATCTCGGCAACCGACAACTTCTACTGGGTAACTCCCGTAACGCAAAAAAAAAGCACTGAAAAGAGCTTCTATTAATCATTCATGCCACTGTCTTGGAATGTTGATTAATGTATTCTTCAAAATTTGTACCAATGTTTTATTAAAGGCTTCAGTTAAACCATTTCTTTAGGATAATAGATCGTGGAATACCTCCAGTTTATCCCATGTCTTTGAATAAAATTATTCATTTTTATATTTTTAAAGGTTAGTCCATTGTCTGATATCACCCTCAAGGTATTCCAAATCTATAGACAATATGAGTCTTGAAGAAGTAGAGAAATTGTTCTGCTTTGACTTCTCTAAGCGGTATTGCTTCCGCCCATTTGGATAAGTAATTAGTGGCTGCTAGAATAAATAGATGGCCTTTAGATGATGAAGGGTCTATAGGGCCACTATGTCGATGCCCCAACATTCAAATGGGCAAGATGCAGTAGTTGGATGTAGTACATTTGAAAGTTGATGTAAGACCACTTAATGTATTTGACATTGATGGCATTTCTTTGCGACCTACAGACAATCAGTCATCATTGTTAGCCAATAATATCCCATTCTTTTTATTTTCATTTTCATTTTAGGCCCAGATTGGTGTGCACCACATAGACCTAAATGAATTTCTTTAATAGTACCTTGAGCTTCAGTTTGGTTTAAGCATCGTAACCACATTTGGTCAAAAGATCATTTGTAAAGGATATCATTCACTAGAGCATAGAATAATGCTCTTTATTTAATTTGAGTCGCAAAAGATTTTTTTTCTGGTAACCTTCTAGTCTGAAAATATTGAATAATCGGTCGTCGCTAATCATTCTTTTCTTTGTCAATTGTTGTTGTCATGTTTTAACTGATTTTATTTAGGTTGTCCAAGTCAATTTGAGAAAGAACTTGTCTTCATTTTATAGAGATCAAAATATCATCTTCTTTTGGACAAGAAAATTTTTTTGCCAATTTTGCCAAAGCATCTGCTAAAGAATTATCTCGTCTCAAAATTAGGAAGAAAGTTACATCAGAAATGTGTTGAAACAGTTTTAGAATGTAACAAGAATATTGTTCAAATTGAGGTTTCAATGTCTTGTATTTGCCTGCAAGTTTATTAATGATCAATTGGGAATCTTCGTAGATGTTGATATTCTTTATTTCCATTAATATTGTCAATTTGAGACCGGTTATGAGCGCTTTATATTCAGCTTCATTATTTGTGCATGGCTCAGTAAAATGGTATGAAAATGGCATCATCGCTTTGTTGGGAGTAATGATAATTAATCCTACTCTAGCTTTGTCTGTTATAATTGTATGTTTGTCTTTGTCATTTCGAGCAGATGATGATCCATCAAAATATAATTCCCAGCATTGCATGCTTGAGCTTTTATTTCTAATATTTGTTCATCAAGTAAATCATCATTTAGAGGTGATCCAGTTAGAATTGGGTGTGCTACTAAGAAATCTGCTAAGATTTCTCCTTTGACAGCACGTAATGGTACAAATGTTATGTCAAACTAGAGTAGTATCATTGCCCATCTTGGTAATCTTCTAGAAAGTGTTGGTCGTTTCATTAGATATTGTAGTGGGTTAACTCTTGAAATAAGAGTTACTTTATGAGAAACCCTATATTTCCTTAGTTTTTGAACTATAAAAATCAAGGCTAAGCAATGGTTTTCAATCGATGGGTACTTTATATTTGTCGGAACCATACATTGGCTCAAATAATATAATGCATTTTCTTTTCCCTCTTCATTTACTTGCACTAGTAATGCTCCAAAGGAATTATCCAAAGGATTAGGGGTCTTCCTAACACAGGGGCTGCTAAGACAGGAGGTGTTGTCAAGTATTTTTTGATATTTTCAAAGGCGTGTTGGCATTTTTCATCCCACACAAATTTGGTATCTTTCCTGGTTAGGACAGTGAAAGCTGACACCTACCTGACAGATTGGAAATAAAATGTTGTATATACGATAATTTTCCCTGAGATGATCTCAATTGAGTTAGATTTTTAGGAGAATACATATTTAGGATAGCTTCAATTTTGAGTGGATCAATTTCAATCCCACGATGTTGAACAACAAATCCTAAAAATTTTTCTGAAGTAACACTGAAAGCGCATTTTTAAGGGATTCATTTTAAGATTATGGTGTGGTAATCATTCGAAGACAATTCTCAAATCGTACACATGATAATCTTTTTCTTTACTATTAACAACTAAATCGTCCACATAACATTTGACTTGATTGTGTATTAGTTCATCAAAATCCGTGACATAGCTCTTTGATAGGTTGCACCTGCATTTTTTAATCCAAATATCATAACTTTGTAACAATATATCCCTATGGGTGTACTGAAGGTTGTATTTGCTTCATCTTATGAAAACATTTTTATTTGATTATATCTTGATGACCCATCCATAAAGGAAAATATTTCAAGTTTGGATGCTATATAGACCATTGATTCTGGGATTGGTAAAGGGAATTCATCTTTCGGACATGCTTTGTTCAAGTCGTTGAAGTCTATACAAACCCTTATTTTACCATTTTTCTTTCTAACTGGTACAACATTGGCTAGCCATATCGGGTAATTTTCTGTAGTACTAGAAGAACGATCTTGAAATCCTAAGAGCAATGTAAAGGAAATCACATGTATGATTTGAGGATCATATTTGAACGATTTGGCAATACAATCTCAAGATGAATCCCTTAAAGTGCGCCTTCGGAATTACCTCCGATAAATTTCTAGAATTCGGTGTTCGTCATCAGGGAATCAAAATCGACCCAGAGAAGATTAAAGTGCGCCTTCAGAAATACCTCCCATATCCTTGAAGCAACTACGTTCTTTTCAAGGAAAATTGGCATACCTAAGACGTTTTTTATATAATATGTCGGTAAGGTTTCTACCCTTTTTGAATTTACTTTGAAAGGATTCTACATTCGTTTGAGAAGAGTGATATCAGATAGTTCGTGCACTGCCTCCAACGTAAATATTCAAAGGATAGTTTCAGTTTAACTTCGCAATAAGATCAATTTAATAATTAGGCAGTCACTCATATATGCAAGTATTTGTATCGTTCAAGTAATACATGACACTAGTGGAGTCCTGGTTATCGATCCCATGAGGAAGGTAGGAACTTATCAAAATATAGTTAAGATTTGAATTCCAATACTAAATTTACAATGCAAGTTCAAGTGCTATTTAAGTTTCTAGTGCAAAGATAACTATGACTAAATTAACTAAAATTACTTTCTAAATTTCTAAACGGAATTAACTAACACACACTAAGTTTTGTATTGAAAGGTTATAATATGGAAAAGTATCTTTCCTCTTGAAATGATTCTATGATAAGTTATTGATATAGATTGATAATAAATTTGTATTGTGCCAAATGAGAGCATTTATATTCTTTACCCTCATCAGAGTACCCCCTCTTCCAAGTATGAAAAGAACATTGGCAAATCCTAGGCTTAGTCACTAAATCCAAGGTTAGGCTGGGAGGATACTGGCTCTCACTTCAGAGCTCCCACTTCCCTTCACCTAAAGGCTAACCCTGGCATTAGTTACCAAACTCTAAGACCAAATTAGGGATTTTAGCCTGTCACTCTAAAATCTCCAATTTGACGCCCATCAAACCAAATTTCCCTATTTATTTGCACTTAATTCCCATGAACTACACAACTCATTCATGGACATTTAATGGATTCACCACTATTTTTGTAGAACACTTAGTCCTCTTGAATTGAATGTTTCACAACAAGTTTTAACAATTCAATTGGCAAGATCGAAAAGTAAATGAAGTTCAAAGTGAAAAACCATCATAATTTCTTAACATTTTTAGAGAACTTGATCCCCACCGAATCCCCCGGCACTTTCCCGAGCTCACCTCGTAGCCGAAATTCAAGTCCAAAACTGTGACACTTCACCACAGCGAGCCAATCTCCAAATTGATTGGTCCCACACCTTCACCATACCAAGAGGAGAAGTTTCCCAAATAGTGCCTCACTCTGTGCCACGATTGCTTCCTCTGTACCTCCAAGCTTTGTGATCGGCTTCGATCGAAATCATACCTAGAAAATCTTACCAAAGCCAAGGGACTTCATCCTGAGCTATTGGGCCCAATCGAACGTGACACAACTCTGTCATCGAAGTCACTTTCCGAGCAGCAAAGGGACTCACTCTTCTTCGAGCTTACGAGATTCTCCATTTAATTTGAATCAATTTTAATGCATGTTTACTATACGGATGTGTTCGTCTCTTCAAGATGAATCCATAGAGCAGATAAGAACTCAAAAAATCCGTCGAGAATCGAGTGAGAAATTAGGTTAGAAGGCTCACTCGTCACGGGTTCACCGGCCGAGACGATGGATCGGGAACCGTTGGATCGCGCGTGTATCGAGTGGACTGGCCGGGATCGCGCTCTGACCGAGCAACGGACAACAACCGCAGCCCCCGAGCGCCGAGCCCGCGCGCGCCCGAATCGCATGCGCCGCGTGGCCCTCTCGCACGCGAGATGGCGTGGCGCCGCGTGGATAAGTAGGAAAATAGGGATTTTTCTTATTTATTAAATACCCGTAACCTTTTCAAAAATCAAGGCAATCTCTAGGTGGAGAAAAATTCTAAAAATAAAATAAAAAAATACTCTCTTTACCTGCCAAAGGAATGTATATATAATGGGAAAGAAATCAAGTACTGGCTTAAGTATTTAATTTTTAATGATTTATTTACTCTCTGCAACTATTTCAATTCTCCATGCATATAGGAAATTCACCACGGCATGAGACCATAAGGTTTTTGAAGCCTTCCGAACCGGGGAACATTCCCCGAATTTTCCAAGGTCGAGGCCATCCCCATGAGCAGTTATTGATTTTCAAGTTCATGTTACTATTTTGAGTATTTTAATTCCAATAATTAGCATACCGAGAAATAAATTTAAAAAATTGGGTGATGTTCCTTATGACCCGCAGAGACCTAGGAAAAATAAATTTTGAGCTAATTCACTTTTAACAACCCTAATTGGCCTAAATAACCAAAATTAAACTTTAATTAATTAGGGTTAACCATTCATCAAATTAACTTAAAAATAGTTCTCCACCGTCCTCTAGGGATAGGAGAACACCACATAAAAATTTGAAACCACCGAGACTCGTTAACCCCACCAAATGGGTTGATTAAGCCTCTTACAAATTAAATTAAACTTTAAAAATTCATTACTCACAAAATACTTTTCAAAAATTCACAAAATTGCTTTCGTAGCTCGATATCAGAGGAACTTAGAAATGAAATTGTAATTTTCTAAAAAAATTGATTTTTATCATTATTTCAACATTTTTAATAATTAAAAAATAATAAAAATCACAAAAATATTAAAATCACTAAAATGTCATATTTTGAATTCTAAACACTTAGGAACAAACCAAATATTTTTCTTAAGTTCCTAGGATAAGATATCGTACTTTAAAGGTTTAATGTAATTTTTAATATTAAAAAATGTATTTTTCAACCTTTTCACTAAAATAATTCCTCAATAAAACAAAGAAAAATCAGAAAATTATGAAAATTGGTTCCCTGGTTTCTTTGATATCAGAGAGATTTTTGAAAAATATAAAATTCATTTTTTAATCTTTATTTTATTTTTAAATTAATTAATACTCCAAAACTCAAAATACTATAATAAATAAAACAAAATTCAAAATCACCAAAATTAGTTCAAATGGTCCTCTGGTCATTAGAGTGCCCCATAATTTTCTTAAGAACAAAAAAATTTCTCGGGTCATCTACAATCTTCTCCGAAATCCCTATTTTCTACAAAAATAATTATATAATAAATTAAATATGTAAAAATCACATTTTCTCTAATGTCTTAATTGACATGTGAGTGAAAACCACATAAAAATTTCAAATTCATTTATGCTCAATTTAGTGAGTTATGGAATTATTAAGTCATGGCAAATGGTAATTAAAATTTTAACCCGTAATTAAAACTTTAGGCTTAATAAAATGAAATAGTAAAATATTTGATCCTAATCCGATTTGATGATTGAAATAAATAATTAAAGGGTAGAAACCCATCAATCATTTTTAAGAATAAACCTTAATCATTTAAATTAATGAAATTAGGAAGATTAATAAAAATTGAAATACTATTAAAATAGGGATATTACTTAGAAGACATTTATTCTTTAATTTAAGAGCCCCTAAATTAATCACCTCAATAATACTTAATTCCTAATTAAAATGATAATTCAAACTCAAAATTTAAAATACTAAAAGTCTTAATCATTTAAATCCTTCCAAAATTTCAATTAAATTAATACTTTAACAATTAAATTAAATCATCTTTAAAACATAAAAAATAAAATATTAAATTAAAATTAAAATAAAATTAAATTAAAATAAATTAAATTAAATTAAATTAAATTAAATTGAATTAAATTAATTAAATTAAATTAAATTAAATTAAAACATATTAAATTAAATTAAATTAAATAAAAAAAACAATAAAATCAAATTAAAATAAAGTCTAAATTGAATTAAAACTAAAGAATAAAATTAAATTAAAATTAAAATCAAACTAAATTAAATTAAATTAAATTAAATTAAATTAAATTAAATTAAATATAACATCACCTAAGACATAAAGAATTCAAAAATAAATTTAAAAACAACTTCGAACACTATTCCAAATCCAACCCATTAATTAAAATTAAATTAAATTCACAAATCACTTAAATATCAATTGGCCCCTTAAAAGCTCTTGTTATCATAACTCCTAAATGGAGCATTAGGTGAAATGTCACTTCATTCATAGGATATTCAAACATCCTAGTTCACCGAGCAAAAGAACAAAACTTAATTAAACCCTGATGATTACTTCACCTTAATGAATAAATCCATTCGACTTACCACCCTATTAATATTGAAAAGATGTTTAAGGTTCGTCTTAAGCACTTCCTCAATATGATAGGATGTTTATAAGAACAATTGAACTTAAATGTTCTTTGATGAAGAAAATCGTCCTTAAACCAAAATACAAGAACCTAAACGTCATAGGAGATGACTAGCTATAGGATTGGGACTTGACAGACAACCAAAACCTTTCCCTTAGCTTTACCTGTGCACATGATGAAACATTTAAATGCCTTAACATGTGTTTTAAGTGCAGCTTGGGATGACGGGAAGACCCTCCAAGTACGCTTTTATTTTATTGCAATTTACTTTATTGCAAATGCACTTTACTTTTCTTGCATGATAAACAAATCGTTGCATGAAAACCAAAACCTTTAGGGTAGTCCCTAAAACTCGAAACCAAAACTAAATTAAAAATCACCTAAAGATAAAATTCACCGCCACAACATTTCAAAATATAAAAACAACTCAAAATTTAATCACAAACAACACAAAATTACAATTGCAACTAAATTAAAACGACTCGTCAATGATCGGGAATACTCGGATGATGTAACCCACGCAAGGTTAACCCAGTGATTCTACTCGCTTAAATGAAAGTGTGGAACTCATTCGCCTGAGTTTAGCAAATTCATTCGGACTAAGAATTCGATGAAAATAACGGTGCCGGGATGACGGAAACTCGTGGGATCTTTAATCGGTTCTCGTTTAATCAACTTTAAGATTTGTTTTAATTAAAATATTAAAAACGGATTTTAAGATTTCTAAACCAAAACACTTCTCTCATCTCCCCGATTTATGACTTCTAAAACTAAACCTCTCTAACAACAAGGAGCTCGGGCATGGTATACTGCCATTGTCACAAGAAAACTCGGATCTACATCACTTAAACTTTCATAGAACAAATAACCAAGCCATGTGACTCGAGGTGGTTTCGCCATTGCAACATAAATCCTTAACCTAGTTAGGCATTTGCATGATCATGTCATGTAAATTAAGCTCCCAACTGGCCGTGACTCCGAGAAGTCGTTTGGTACGACATAAACCCTCACATCTTCGTGGCCGATTGTATGATTATGTCATACGAATATAAGTCCTAATTAACTAAAATTGGCAAGACCGGAAATATCGCATAATATTAGGATTTTCTCAAATCTAAGCCAAAACAACAAGATAGTTTGGGAAGTTGCCAAGATTCTTCTTGATCCTCAGCCTTCTCCTACTTCTCTTCCTTTGGATTCTCAACATAAAATTGTTCCAAATTTTGAGTCATTCCATTTCGAATTTTCAAAAATCAATCCTTTCAAAACCTTAAACTTTCAAATTCTTGAGAGCAAAACCAATCGATCATTATCGAGTTTTCTTAAATGATTCACTTCATTTAAGATGTAATTAACTATAGGGGCTTGCCCTTGTTGGGGAACTTTAAGAACCTGGGACATAACCCTCGCTTAATTCCTTTGCTATTGCCAGGGGAACTTGTCGGCTTATAAAATTGGTTCGCAAACCAAACGGATGTCACAAATCTTCTAGTTTATTTAATCGAGCCCCATCATCAAGCAAGTTGTGTCTATTCTCCGGATAGATATACAAATAGAAAGGTGCTCTTTTATATAAACTATTCCTAGATGTGGGATCGCTGATTTCTCATATCTTAAAATTTTCAAACTTAAAATTATTTTCAAAATCAAATGCTACTTTCTAAATTATATATATATATATATATATATATATATATATATATATATATATATATATATATATATATATATATATATATATATATATCAAATTTAAAAAATTCAAAATTCACCGACAATTTCTATAGGCTAATTCCTTTTTTCTAAAGTACAACACATAACCTAAAAATATGCCGACACCCTCCTATTGCAATCTTTCCTACGATATTCTAGAGGTTGAGAATTTCACATTTGATACTGCATTGCTTTAGGAGCCTATCCTATTGCAATCTTTCAAATGATATTTCTGAGGTTAAGGGAATAAGCCCTTCGATTAATTCAAGGCATCTTATCACAATCTTTCGAGAGCAGTATAAGACCCCCTTAAATGGAATAGGGCATCCTTTCTCTTCCTTTCACCACAAATTTTACCTATATTTCGATCCACACCTCGGGATCAATACTTGATATTATTTCCCATTCTCGATACACATATGAAATTTGATAACTCCAATTCCACTCTCCAATCCTCAGCGAGAGTTTCTACTCTTGGATTTCGATCGAACATCCACTTGTTCTTTCCCCAACAGAGTTTCGAAATCTTCAAATTTTCGAAGAGTTACCTCACATTCCCCAACTAAAACCCTCGTCACTCTTCTTTGTTTTGTTCAGTGTTATTTTGAACGTCTGTGTTGGTTTTGTTGATCTTGTTGGGTCAAAGCCAATACGCGCGGTGTGCTCACCTTGCAAGACACCACACCTATTTGGGGTCCATTTGTCGAATTTACCTTTTATCGAGGTTTAGTATTCCTCCAAGATTTAGGGATTCTAGCCTCAAGAGCTTCCCGACGATCCTAGATTCCTAGTGATGGGACCCACCTCGTTTTAGAGTCTCGGAAACCACTTTCACATTTCTTGAAATCCTATACGAGATTCCATACCGCTAGTTTCCGTAGCCGATCGAAATTGACGTCAGAGTTCAAATTCGGAGTCCCCAGGACCCCCGGACATTAGGACAAACCTCGTGCACATCTTACATACACCATTCGATCGATCGAGCTCGAGTCAAAATTTTTTTACGAAACCAAATTTCGATGTGATTTTGACTCGACCATCGACGAGGTTGCCCAGACGACCTCGGATGACGAAACGGACTGCACCGATGCGTCTGGAACATCGATTTTACCCAAAATGGACATTAATTTTGCGACGATAGTCTGTCGGGGGCAAAAGTTGTGAATTAGGACTTAAAATGTAATTATGATTAAAATAATATTTACATATTTATAAATTAAAAGCTTCAGCCCTAAATCCTTTCTCCTTCGTCGAATCTGCATTTGCCCTCTCCCCACTCGCACGATGGGAGTTTCGTTCGAACCTTCTCCCGCACCGGGCCTGTGTCACCTTGCGCCCATTTCTCCTTGAGCCGCACTCGATCACGCCATATCTTATCCTCGCGACATTCCCTTGACCGAGCGTTACTCCCTACGGCGTTCCTCTCGAGCGGCCATGGTCCGAGCTCGCCGGTCATCTGCGGCATTTCCCTCCATCCCGCTCGCACCTTCCCCGATCCTACTCGACTCCACAGGTAAGGAGCGGCACTCCTTCTCCCTTTGCCTATAAATACCCCATTTTGGGGGTGAATTCGGGGTCGGCCTATTTTCTTCCCCCGAGGCGCGGGAGGTACCTCTGCCCTGCCGAGCTTCAACCTACTTGCTTTGTTTGTGTACTTTACACTAGCTGGTAACCTTCCTCCCCCCACCCTCTCTCCTTCTCGGTTTGGCCCAGGGAACCCGTGACTCATGTTGTTGGTTTGGCTCTCCCTGTTTACTATTTCGGATAAGCACTTGTGTGACATGGAATGATTTATTTAGCTACTTGAATGATGATTTATTGCTTCCCCTACAATATGTTGTTGTATCAAGATTTGGGGGTATTTTATTACTTGAAGCATGAGTAGGAATAGAGATTTGAGCATGTTCTATAGGAAGGCTTCGATCACTACAGGAGATGAAATATGTTATGCTATGAACTTTCTCCTCTCTCTCTTTTTATCTAATGCGTGAAAGTATGATTTTGAGGCAAATATTAGCTCCTCTTGCAAGCATGTTAAGATATGTATCATGAGGCTTTTCATTCACTCCTATCTAGCAAGAGATATTGGCTTAGTTTTTAATGTCCTAAGTTTTCTTTGGTTCAAAATCGTATGTCGATTGATTCGGGAAAGATTCTATGTTTGTTCCTATTTGAAGCATGTGGTAGCTTTATGTTTTAATATATGGAAAGCATGAGGATGTTGTTGGGGCTCAAGTTTAGCCCTTATGTAGTTCACTTTGAGAGGGATCACTTGAGTCTTGCAAGCATGTTATAGGTTTCGGGTTATCATGGCGTACTATTAGCTTTTCTAACCAATGCTTGAGTAGAGTTCTTCACTTGCTCCCTCGTTGTTATGAATTGTTGAAGGGCCTCTTGTTCTTTCATATGTGGCCGAGGGGCTCGGTTTCTTGTTCTCTTGTAGCTTTCCCTTACAAAAGTTGCATGCTAGGGAGAACTTTAAACTTAATTTGGAAGAGCTCTATGTTTGTTCCTATTTGAAGCATGTAATAGCTCTATGTCTTGAATATATGGAAGTTTAACCCTTTATAAAAGCGTGTTATGAAGATTTGGGATATTTCTATGTTTATTGCAAGCATGTGCTAGTCTTTTACTTTTGATGTATTAAAAGCATGAGCTTGAGGCAATGATTAGTCTCTTTGTAAGCATGTCGAGATGGATAATAGATGTTTCCTTCGCTTTTACTTCGCTTGGTATGAATTATGGAAGGATTGATTTAGTTTTGTTTAACATGCATGTGGTGCTCATCTCTTGCTCCTTCTAGCTTTTCCTTCCTTACCAAAAGGCATGTTAGGGAGAAGTTTACTTTGATTTTGGGAAAGTCCTATGCTTGTTCATATTTGAAACATATAGTGGCTCTATATTTTGATATATTGAATATGTTGAGATGCTTATTTTAACCTCATGTTTGGTTTAGTTTCAATCTTATCGTGGCTCATTTTTAACTTCACTTAGAGGCTCGGTTGGCTTGCTTTAGCTCTTACCCGTGAGCCTATTTTTGCATGGCTAATTGCCGCCCCCGTTCCAATGCTTTAAGAAATTTGTTTTCGCTTCATTCGGGGTCTTGGTTTCGTTTTCCCAAATTTTACCCGAGAGCCTATTCTCGGGTATGCTATGCTTGTGCTACTCTAAAGCCTTGATGAATTATTTGGTCTTGTTGAGGCACGATTTTTCTTGTTTTAGCTTCTACCCGAGAGCCATTTTGATGTATTGCACGCCCTTATTTGGTAGCTTTGAAATGTTTATTCTAGAGCTTTAATTGTGATGAGCCGAGTTTGGTTTTGTATTGAGTTGTGGTTTCATTGTGTGGTGAGTGTTGCGTTCTTTGCGATAGCTTGATTTCTCCTAGTTTTTCTTGACGGCTTAATTTGGAGGATTTTGGAACCGCAACTGAGACTCATTTGGCTCGCTTTATGGAATATGTGATCGAGGAATATATTCGGCATCTTTCTTTATGTCTTACTTGGTGAGGTTATAGCCAATTTGGATGATTTATGGGGGCTCGCCCATACACTCTCTTATGTGTTGCTTTGTTTTGGAGTGGTTTCTCTTGCTTTATTACCTTACCCATGAGCCTCCTTCTCCCATATTTTGCTTTGGTCGTGTACCTCTACTTGCTTTTATTTGAGGAATTCATATTTATAATGTATGTGGAGATGGTGAATTGAATTGGAAGTTGGATAATTTCATCACTTGAGGTTTGAAAATGTTAGCAAAGCTCCTCGTGGATTGTTTCTCCCTTAGCTCGATTTGTGGAATTTGGAAATGACCCAAGCTTTATGTTGGATGAATTTTCGTGGGAAATGTTTAATTTTATGTTTGGGATTCGGGAAATTCAGAGCTCGCAGATCGGCTGCGATCGTCTTTTGGTTCGGCCCCGTTTCGATTTTCAGATTGGAAAACACTTTTAAAGAATCCAATCCCGACGAAGTGAGAAAATGATATCCTCGGGATTGATTCAAGGATGTTGGGCTTTGCTTTCAGTGCTCTACTTTTGATTCTTCTCTAATTTGAAGGTGGTTTAGTCTCATTTCCTTCCCCTTTTCATTGATTGACGTGTTTTCCCCGCTTCATTCGGAGTTGGTTTTGTTTTGTTTTAGGCATTGGCTACATGATGCTAAAGGCACACCGCTGATGCAGTAGAATGATATCCCATTCTACAACACCAGACTCGTTCCGCAGCTCCGTGAACCGAGGATGACGTATCATTCATCGCTATAAGGCTAGCGGGGCACCCATACCTTCTTATGATTGTTTGTGATCCTACACCCGACGAAATATTCGACTCGTGGACAATCCCACTTTCAAAACCTGATAAGAATATGATACTACATTCTACAAACAAAAACATATTTTCACTACAACTAAAACATCGACATAAACTCTCTTTTGTATGCCTGAAATCCACGTGCATGCTAAAAACTTAAATTTTAAAACCATATTATAAAACTTGGTTCTCCACTTGTTGATTATCAGTTTTGGGTTAATGAACACCCTCCTGATTTAGGTTTTTAGTAGGACACCCTTTCCTCTAGCCGAGTGGCTGGGTTTATACACTGGTGACCGAGTAGCCTTTCACGACCCTTCGAGCAATACTACACAGCTTCCGAGCCTAGCCCCCACCCGAGTGCAAGCTATGGTTTTCTTCGAGTTTTCGCATGATTTTTGATGAAGCACTCGTGGTCCTTTTCCTAGACTTTCCCGAGGTTTCCTTTCATGATTTGATTTTAATTTTTGTTTATTTTCTCCGAGTTTTCTACCGCGAGTCATTCGCCCTCCTTTTTTGAGTTTTATGGTAATTTCCTGCACTTTCAATTCGTATTAATATTCTACTTAGTTAATTTACCTAATTGAAATACTTAGTTTACTTATTGCGCTGAAATTCAGAATTCCAAATTTTCGTAGTATTATTATTATTATTATTATTATTTTAAAATTAGCTGTTATTTTATTTTCTCTTTCCCTGTGGGATTGATAACCAGGACTCCACTAGAGCCCTGTATTACTTGATACGATACGTATACTTGCGTAGCATCCACAACATAAACAATTACAATTCTATACACATAATATAGCGGGGTCAAGTTTTTGGCGTCGTTACAATTAAATTAAAAATATCATAATATAAAATTGTGGGTCAGCCATCTTCAACAGCAAAACATGTCTACGTCAACTAAACCATTCCTTAGTGATTAAGTAACAATCAATAGGATTTCGAGGTCGTTCGCCTAGCGCGACATAAATCCTCAACTTTTCTTGGGCCTTTGTATAGCTCTGCTGTACAATATAAGCCCCAACTCGCTTTAGGATTATGAGGTTGTCGTTCGTTACGACCTAAATCCTCACATCTTCTAGGCTATTCGTGTGATCGTTTCACACGAATGTAAACCCTAATTAAATAAAATTGGCAGGATGAAACACTTAAATAATATATCCCCTAAATCGAAGCCAAACCATAGAATAGGTTGGGAAGTCACTTAGGTTCGCCTCCGGATCTTCGACATCCCCTAGTTCTTCTTCCTTTGGATTCTACAATAAAATGTTACAGATTTGAGTCAATCCCCTTTCACACCTCTTTGTCCGATTACGTTGAAAAGTCCTATCTTTTTTACCTCCTTGAAGATAATATTTCCTGTTTTTTATCGAGAGTTTTCTTAAGTGATTTCGGTCACTTAAGATGTAATTAACTATAGGGGCTTGCCCTTATAGGAAGCATTTCTGAACCCAGCTTAAAATAAACCCTATTTAATTCTTCATATTAAATAGGGGAACTTGTCGGCAAATAAAATGGTTTCGCAGACCAAACGGACGTCATATATTTCTTAGTTTATTTGATCGAGCCTCACCCTCAAGTTTTGTGTTTGTCTTTCGGGATAAATGCATGACTTGAGGTGTAGCGCTCTTTCATTTAAACTATGAAAAATATGGGGTCAGTTTGATTTCATATTTCTTTTCTTGAAGGATCCTTCCGAAGCGGGCGACGAGATTTCGATTCCGGCGACCGACAGCTTCTTACGGGCACTTCACACACAAAACAACGCCGACAGTAATAATACCAGTACAATTTATGTTTTAGTCATGGTAATATGTTGTGTTTGAATTTTTTTTGAAATGATAGCAATACAAATATCAGAAACTAAAATATGTAAAATTTGCAACCACTAATATATGATAGTGAAATTTAAATGCAAGATGTCTTAACCATTGTGATAAGGAAACTGAACTTTATAGATTGGAACTTTGGGGCATTAAGATGATTAAATAAACTATAGCTTGACTGGAAAACCTTAATAGGTCTTGTTTTCTGATAGCATGACACCAGGACCGTATGTCTATTCTTAAATCTGGAATTTCCATTGCTTAGGATAATAGCGTTTAGTTTAGTAACTGGGAAGTTATGTAAATGTTACATCTTTGTGCAGTTCTGTTAATGCTAAATTTTCTTTCATTAAAAGTATTGAAGGTGGTGTTGGATAGCTGTAGGACTGTTATAGGATGTGGTTGCATTTCGAAAAAAAAAATTTTGGACCAGTTTTCATCTATGTAAAATTTGTTACTCGACCACTTATTAATGAACATCAGTATTTTATTTTGGTTTTTTATATTATAAAATGAGTCTAATTTGGTGCAGAAGCCATGCTCATGGAAATTGAACTATTTTTAGTCTGATCTTATGATTTGTACTCCCAATATAGAGATTGAACAAAATGTTATTTTGCTATGGTTTTATATAGTTCAGCTGGGCATCTTCTGTATGGTAGTTTATCTTATTTTCTCATATGCCATGACATTATCTTCATGCCCACTTAATAAATGGAGATACAGTTTCTAGTCTGTAGCTGAGAACATAAGTTTGACTTTTAATTAAGGTGGTCAATGATGGAGATATGTATTTATGGCGAGAACTGGGGGTGAGCTCTTGGCCTACATTTATTGTTGTTGGCCCTAATGGAAAGATTCTAGCTCAATTAACTGGGGAAGGCCATCGCAGGGTATTTTGTTCATTGATTTCATATCCTCAATCGGTAAGTGATACAGCAAACCATTCTTTTTGCAATGCCTATGTAAAATGTATCAGTATTTCTTTTGTTTCATATTTCAAACTTGTTTGTGCATGCTTTCTTGTTGAAATTAAGTATGACAGTTTTATTACAGTATCCATGTAGTGTTCTTGACAAAAGTCATTGAAATGGTACTCTTTTCAATCATTTTTGCTACAATATTTCTATCAACATTTATATGGATGACTAAATTTTTGCAGATTTCCCCATAGTAATTTCGTTGAAACTGAGAGTTAGGGCTGCAGGGGCTGTATAAGGTTTATGATATGATGTGCTCTTTTTTAATATTTGTTTTACAGTAAAATAATTATCAGTAACATTTGCTTTGATACTACCTACTTTTCAAGATGTCAGATTTGAGGTCCAGAGTAGTTAAATATTATAAGTTTTTCAAAGGACGCTATGCTCTCTATTTTGTTACAAATGAAACCATTGAAATTATTATTATTCTGTAGATGCTTTCTCAACTGATATTATTTACATCACCATTTCGTTTGTTTTCTTATATCTAATTCTATTTTTGTAAATGTTTCTTTGTTATTTTTTCTTTATATTTTTCAGGATCTTGATGATTTTGTAGAGGCAGCTCTTCAATTTTACATGGAAAAGAATCTATTAGGTGCATCACCTATTCCACTGTTCCTAGAGAAATATGAAGATCCTCATTTATTGATGTCCTCATTAAAATTCCCTGGGAAGCTTGCTGTTGATGCTCTTAATAACAGAGTCTTCATCTCTGACAGTAATCACAACCGCATTGTGCGTTTGCTAGTTTCATCCTTCACTCCTCTACCCTCCCTCCTCTCCTCTAATCCCAAATTTACATTCAATTAATAATTAGTAAAACTGTCTCAATAAGGATGCTTCTCAATGATTTTGATGTCTAGATATGCTAGAAAACTATGAATGATTCTTTGCAGGTTTATATGCAGGATTTTACATTCTCATAGTTTGATGTCTTCTGCTTCTGGAATCTAGGTTGTAACAGATCCTGATGGAAATTTTATTATTCAAGTTGGAAGCAGTGGGGAGGAGGCTTTACGTGATGGCTCTTTCAATGATGCTTGCTTTAATCGTCCACAGGTAATACCAATGCTAGTGATTTCAAAATCTATACCCCTAGTACAAGTATTAATTTGTAAAGTTATAATAAACAGAAAAATATGAAAATTGTCTAGATGAATACCTGACAAAAGTCGAAAGGACAAATTGAGAAATGATTTTTAGAGGATTTGATGATAATTATAATAAGCTTGAAAAATACAATAAAGCATGAAGTTGTACTAATGGGATAAGTTAATAAAATTAATGTAAAAGGAATAGGAAAGTAGCCTGAAGATAATTTGTGCAGAATATGTTTAATTTGCTGAAAATAGTACACTTAATTTAGTGTTGTTTACCTCAATACCTCTTCCATTAGGACCATACCTTAGTTTTTGTTGAATGCATTGGCAAAGATGGACAGTGGACATAGCGTCTCAGAAAACTAATTTGAAATGCAGCTCCCTCTTGAAAAGCATTTAAGGACAACCTGTTTCACAAAAGGGATCACACTGATATTTTTATAACATAAATAATTTATGGGGAAACAGAATCACAATACTGGTGGCATGCTGTCCTGGGCGGCAACAAGCAAGAAGGAGCTGAAATAGCAAGAGGACATCAGGACGAAGGGCGGCACCTGGCTGTTTGGGTGGTGCAGCAAGGTAGCGGGTGGACAACAAGGGACATCAGGTCAGACAACAGTAGTTTACTGTTTGGGCATGGCAGCAACAAGGTAGAGGGGTTTTGGGGCAGTTGTGAGGATTGATAGTTGGTAGGAGTGGCTTGGATGGCAGGGTAACGATAATAGTAAGTGGTAGGGATGGCTATGGTGCTGGAACGGGCAAGGACAATAACTCCTAGCTGTTCAGGATGGCAGCAGCAAGTCAAAATGCTGACGACAGTAGGAAAACTGCAGGGAAACAACAACAGGTGGCTGTTTGGAGGTGGCTACAACAATTAAAGGAGGCCCAAAGCGATGTGGGGAGGATACACAAGAGGATAGGAAAGATGATCGCCATTTGGGAGTCAGATACATCTGGTGCATGTTGACCTCACTTTTGTTGAGGTTTAGTTTTTCTCCTAGGATTTAGGGTTCTAGCTTTAGGAGCTTCCCCGACGATCTTAGATCCTAGTAGTGGACCCACCTCGTTTTAGAACGCTCGAAACCACCTCGTCACTCTTTTGGAATCCCGGATGAAATTCCAGACCTTTAGCTCACAGCAGGTAGGTTGGAATTGGCGTTAGGACTCCAAATTGAGTTCCTATAGGACCACTGGACCTTAGGATAGCCTCGTGCACATTTTCTACACCACCGAGCACAAATTCCTCGAGCCACGGCCTCGACGTCTTCAAATTCTCCGCAACGGATCAAGATCAAGATCAGAATGCCAGAACGAGCGTCATCAAGGTCAGAATTTCGACGAGACTGAATTTGACGTACTTTCGACTCGATCGGTGATGAGGTTCTCCGAACGACCTCGGATCGCAAAACGGACTGTGCCGTTGCTTCCAGAACGTCGAATTTGCCAGGAAAGGACGTATAACTTGCTATGTTTTCGAGCGCGGGTTCGCGACGCGAAATTTGGCGTAATTTAACAAAATATATTTTATTTTCTTTTAAAATACTATTAAAACCCTGAATCCTATTTCCCTCACTCGTGCCTCACACATAAGGCCTCGCCTCTCTTTCTCGATCCCGAGCCGGGTGCCATCTTCTTCGGTAGAGCCCTCGCCTGGCTCGTCTCGCGTGGTTTCAACCCTGGTCCCTGCTGTCCTCGCCACTTCCCCTGGCCCTCTGCCCATGGAAGGCGCTTTCGGCCTTCTCTGCCGCCACTCTCGCTCCCTGTCGCCCCTTTTCAGCCGACTTTTGTCGCCACCTTCTCTCGCCTCTTCTATTCTTGCCGAGGCTCCTGGTAGGTGTGGCTTCTTCTTCTTCTTTGAGCCGGCTATATAAGCCTCATTTCGAGGAGTGGTCTAGGGTTGGTTGTTTTGGTTGGTCGGTTTCGAGTGTGTCGCCATTGCTTTTCTCTCCTCCTCCTCCCTCTTCTTCTTCTCCGCTACTCACGGTTCTCCCCGAGCTTGGTTTGAGTGAGGTAGGGGTGTTGTCGGCTTTGCTCCCCGAGGTTCTCGAGACTTGGTCGCTCGGTTTTGGAGCCTAGGTCGTGTCGTTTGTTCACTGTTGTTGAGTTGGGGTGTTGATTTGCTTAAGCTTTCACAGAGGTATGAGCTCCTCTAGCCTTAGCTTTTACCTTGAAGGCTATCTACACACTGCTTTTCTTAGTTAGACATGGTTTCATGGTTAATATCGCATGCTATGGCTCCTCCCTTTCATTTACACATGTTAGCTTGATGTGGAGCATGGAATGGTTTATTTAGTTTTATATGCATGTGGAGCTTGCTTCTTGCTCCTTCTACTTCTTCTTTATTACAAAGGCATGTTATGGAAGAGTTTAAATTGATTTAGGGAGGGGCCTTATGCTTATTTTCACTTAAAATACACCAAGGCTCTATACTTGGATATGTTGGATGTATGGAAATGCTTATGCAAGCTTTATGTTTAGCTAAATTTTAAGCCACATCTTGGCTCGTTATAGTCCTACTTGAAAGCACATTTCGTTTCATTTTAAAAGGGCTTGGGGGCTGTTTTGGTTGGCTTTGTTCCTTGATTTTGGCTCCTGCTGCCTCTCGGTTTTGCCCCTATGACTGGGCTGATTTCCCTGTTTTGCGGTTTTCTCGATTTTGGATTGTTTGAGCCCTACTATTGGCTCGGTTTTGTTTGGCTCCTGTTGTCTCTCGGTTTTGTCCCTATGTTGGGATTGTTTTGATTCAAATTTTAGGCTGGTTTGAGCCCTGTTTTTCTCTTGGTTTTGGGGCTGTTTCTACCCCTGCTGCTACTCGGTATTCTTTTCCTGGTCTTGTCGGCATATTTTTAGGTTGTATTGTATTTTAAAAGGGGGTCGCCTAACAGAAGTTGTCGGCGAATTTAAATTTTAAATTTGATTTAAATATATATATAATTTAGAAAGTAGTATTCGACTTTGAAAATAATTTTAAATTTGAAAGTTTTAAGATATGAGATTAAACCGATCTCACATCCCAAATAGTTTATATAAATGAGCACCGCACCACAAACCGTGTATCTATCCCTAAGGATAGACACACCGCTCGAGGGTGGGGCTCGATCAAATAAACTAGAAGTTTTGTGACATCCGTTTGGTCTGCGAACCAATTTTATAAGCCGACAAATTCCCCGCTTAATATGAAAGTATTAAACAAGGTTTATATTACTCGGGTTCTTTAAAATTCCCTATAAGGGCAAGCCCCTATAGCTAATTACATCTTAAGTGACGGGAATCACCTAAGAAAACTCTCGATAATAACCAATAATTCCGCTCTCAAGAATTTCAAAGTTTAAGGTTTTCAAAGATCGAATTTTGGAATTTCAATAGGGAATAGATCAAATTTGGAACATTTTTGTTTTGTGAATCCGAAGGAAGAAAGGTAGGAGGAATCACTGATTCGAAGTGAACTTCGGTGATTTCCCGACTATCCTATTGTTTGGCTTGAATTTAGGAAAGTCCTAATGTTTATTTAGTATTTCAATCTTCGCCAATTTTAATTAATTAGGGCTTATATTTGTATGATAAAATCAAACAAATAAACTCTAGAAGATGTGAGGGTTTATTGTCGTATCTGACGACTACCTCGGAATCCTAAGACCTGTTAGGGCTTAATTTGCAATGCAAATGCCTAACAAAGAGGTTGAGGATTTATGTTGCATTAGGCAAGCTACCTCGGAGTCCTATGGCTTTGTTGTTTAATTCTAAGAAGGTTTTGCTGAAGTAGGTTCAAGTTTTGCTGACGACGATGGCCGTGCTGCCCACCATGCTCCAAGCTCCTTGTTGTTGCAGAGGTTTAGTTTTAGAAATTATAAATCAGGAGATGAGAAAAGTGTTTTGGTTTAGAGAAGTCTTAATTTCCAAGTGTTTTGTATTTTGATTAAAACAAATCTTAAAGTTGATTATAACGACACCTGCTAAGATCCCACGGTTCCATCCTTCCGCATCATTATTTTTATCGGATTCACTTAGTCCGTATGAATTTGCTAAACTCAACCGAATGAGTTCCACACTTTCATTTAGACCGTGGGAAATCCCGTTAGCAACACGTAGGTTACATCATCCGAGGTATTCCCGATCATCCAACGAGACGTTTTAATTTAGTTGCAATTGTAGTTTTGTGTTCTGTTTGTGATTAAATTTTGAGTTGTTTTATATTTTGAAATGTTGTGGCGGTGAATTTTATCTTGCAATGACTTTTAACTTAGTTTTGGTTTCAGCTTTAGGACTATCCTAAAGGTGTGGGTTTTCATGCAACAGTTGTTTTATCATGCAAAAAAAAGTAAAGTGCATCTGCAATGAAGTAAATTGCAGGGAAGTAAATTGCAAGAAAGTAAATTGCAATAAAATAAAGGCGTACCTGGAGGGTCTTCCCGTCATCCCAAGCTACACTTAAAACACAATTAGAATATTTAAGCAAGTTCCTAGTAAAGCTAAGGTAAGGGTTATGGTTTTCTACCAAGTTCCTAATCCTATAGCCTAGTCATCTCCTATGACGTCTAGGTTCTTTCGTGTTTTGTTTGAGGACGATTTTCTTCATCAAAGAACAATTAAGTCCAATTGTTCTTATAAATATCCTATCATATCGAGGAAGTGCTTAAGAAGAATCTTAAACATCTTTTCAATATTTCTAGGATTGTTTTAAGTCCAAATGAATTTAATTATATAAATGAATCAATCGTCCGAGGTTTTCAAGTTTTGTTAACTTGCCCAGTGAATTAAGACATTTGAATATCTTATGAGTGAAGTAACACTTCATTTAATGTTTCATTTAGGAGTTATAATAATCAAAGCTTTCAGGGTAAATTAAGTATTCAAATGATTCGATTTAAGTTAAAGGGTTTAAATTTGGAATAATGTTCAAGTCGTTTTATATTTAATTTCTTTTATGTCTTAGGTGATGTTATATTTAATTCAATTTAATTTGATTGAGTTTTAATTTAATTTAATTTAATTTAATTTGATTTCGATGTTTAATTAATTTGATTTCGATTTAATTTAATTTAATTATTTAATTTAATTTAATTTAATTTAATTTAATTATTTAATTTAATTTAATTTAATTTAATTATTTAATTTAATTTTTAATTTAATTTAATTTAATTTAATTTTAATTTAATTGTTTAATTTAATTTAATTTAATTATTTAATTTAATTTTAATTTATAATTTTAATTGAGATTTTAAGTCTTTTAATATTTTGAATTTGAATTATCATTTTAATTAAGAGTTGAATATTAATGAGATGATTAATTTAGGGATTTTTAAATTAAAGAATAAATCTCTTCCTAATAAATATCCCTTATTTTAATAATTCCAATTTATTATTCCTCCAAATTTAATCTATTATTTAATTAAAGTTTAATCATTTTAAAATTATTTAATGGGTTTCTACCCTTTAATTATTTAAATTTCAATCATCCAAACCAGATTAAGATCAAATATTTTACTTGTTGATTTTTTATTAAACCTAAAGTTTTAATTAAGGGTTAAAAGTTTAATTACCATTTTACCCCTTAAACTTAATAATTTCATAATTCACTAAATTGAACACAAATGAATTTGAAATTTTTATGTGACTTCACTCATATGTCAATAAAGACATGAGAGGAGAAAATGCGATTTTTCTCGTATTTAATTTATTTATATAATTATTTTTGGTGAAAATAGAGATTTTCAAGGAAAATTTGACAACATGACCAAAGGAAAGTTTCTGTCCTTAAGAAAATTAGGGACATTCCTAATGACCAGAGAAGCACTTGGACCAATTTTGGTGATTTTTTGAATTATATTATTTTTATTATAATTATTTTGAGTTTTGGAGTGTTAATTAATTTAAAAATAAAATAAATGTTGAAAAATGGATTTTATATTTTTCAAAAATCTCTCTGATATCAAGGAAACCAGAGAAACAAATTTTGCAATTTTCTGATTTTTTTTATGATTTATTATAATTATTTTAGTGAAAATGCTAGAAAATACATTTTTTTAATTTTAAAATTACCTTAAAACTTTAAAATTCAATATCTCACTAAATAGACCTAGGAAAAAATGTGGGATTTGTTCCTAAGTGATTAAAATTCAAAATGTGACATTTTGGTGAACTTTATTATTTTTGTGATTTTTATTATTTTTTAATTATTAAAAATATTAAAATATTATTAAAAATCAACTTTTTCAGTAAAATTGAAATTTTAATTTTCTTAGATTCCCCTGATATCAGAGAGGCTCCAAAACCAATTTGGTGAATTTTTGAAAAGTATTTTAAAAGTTATGAATTTTTAAAGTTTAAAATGGCTAAGTGGCTTAATTAACCCAATTAGTGGGGCTAACCAAGTCCAATTGACCTCAAATTTTTATGGTGAATTCCTCTGATCCTAAAGGTCAGTGGAGAATTGATTTCAAGTCAATTTGATGCCTGGTTAACTCTAATTAATTAAAGACATATTTTGGGTGTTTAAGCTAATTAGAGTTGTTCTGAGTGAATTAACTCAAGTCCCATTTTTCCTAGAGTTCTCTGGTCATAAGGAACATCACCAAATTTTTTTAGAATTTATTTCACAACATGCTAATTTTTGGAATTAAAATACTCAAAACAAGCAACATGCATTTGAAAAATAAATAACTTTTCACAGAGATGGCCTCCGACCTTGGAAAATTCAGTGGAATGTTCCCAAGTTCAGAGGCTTCAAAAGCCCTATGGTCTCATGCCATGGTGAATTGTATACATGCATGGAGAATTAAATGTATGCAGAGAGTAAATAAATTATAAAAAATAAAATACTTGATGAAATTAAATGATTTCTTTTCCACATTATTCTCCTCTCGTTCACTCGAGCAAGAGGGTATTTTTATTTTATTTTTGTGATTTTTCTACACAAAGATATGGATTTTTAAAGTTTCGATATTTAATAAATACATTAAATACCCTATTTATCTACTTATCCACGCGGCGCCAGCCGAAACATCGGCAGCTCCGAAGGGGTACGTGTCGCGCCGCGATCGGGCGCCGCCATCCGAGTCATCCGTCCCGGCCCCGCGGTTCACGTAACATTCCCCGGTCCGGCGCAATCCGAATCGTCCGCTCGATACACGCGCGATCCAACGGCTCCCGGTCATCGTCTACGACCGGTGTGCACCCGTGACCGTCAACCTTCTAACCCTAATTTCTCACTCGATTCTCAACGGATTTTCGTGTTCTTATGCTCTATGGATTCGTCTCAAGAGACGAACACATCCATACGGTAAACATGCATTTAAATCGACTCAAATTAAAATGAGAATCTCCGGAAGCTCGGGAAGAAGAGGGAGTCCATACCTTTGCTCGCAGAAGTGAAGCTTCGATCCGAGAGTTGTTACACCTTCGATCGGATCCTAAGTAAGCTCCGCATGAAGTCTCCCGGTCCCGTGACTCGTCTCAGGTTGGACTCTCGACCACGCACCGATCACAAAGCTTGGAGGCTCGGAGCAACCGGGTGGCCTAGAGATGGGGCTTCAGCGGGGAACTTCTCCTCTCGGTCCAGTGAAGGTGTAGGACCAATCAATTTGGGAATCGGCTCACCGCGAAGAAGTGTCCCGGTTTTGAGCCAAAGTTCGAGCTCAAAATCGGCTCACCAGAGGAATCGGGCCGGAATTCAGCTGGGGATCAGGTGCTCTATGTGTGGAGAGTGATCTCGGAGTGATTTTGCGCAGTTTCCTTAAGGTTTTTGGTTCAAGACCTCCTTTGGCCGAGAGGGTGAGGGGTTTAAATAGGCATGGCCGGAGGCTCTCCGGGGAGTTTAATGGTCGGGATCACCTGCTCCGGGTGAGGAGAAGAACACTCGCAATGGCCATTTGGAGTGAGGCAGCTCAAGCAAGGTGGAATTCCAAAATTCGGCTCCTCCCAAGGTTTCGGGCATGGTGTTTTCCAGCGACCGGGTGGCCGGCCGGCCAGTGGTCGGTCACCCTCAAGCTCAGGTGGGTCGTGGTCGAGGCTTGTGCAGATCAATCGAGGTTTGACATGTGTAAAGGAGTTTGATTTAAATGGAATGGGAGAAGGCTCACTTTGGCTTGGTTTGGGTCAACCCACCATTTTGGGCTTGGTGCACCCTTCCAAGCTCGATTTTGAGCCGAGGGAATCATTTAGGTCGGCTTAGAAGAAGTGGTGAAGTCTCCATCCATGATGAGGCGGCTAAACATGGTTTAGTGTGCGACATGATTAAGGTAAAAAGGGTTAAAGGAGGTTTAAGAAAGAACCCCCTCTTCTTGCCATAAATGGACTAATGACAAGTCAAAGCCCTCATGGCTTCATGTGGCTTCGAGAATGGCTTGTTCATGGCTTCATTCGGCTTGGGAAAAGGTTGATTTGTTTCATGAAAAGGGTTTTAGAAATTTTTAACATTTAGGGGGTAATTTGACATGTGGCTTGATTTGGAATGGTTTAATTGATGATTTTGAAACTTAGGGGTGATTTTGATCAAATGGATGATGAGGGGAAGTGTCATGTGGGCTTTAGGATGATTTGGGCTTTTAAAATTTAATGAAGATGGGCTTTTAAGAAGGTTTAAGGGAAGTGGGCTTTTAAGTTTAAGGATGTGTTCATGGATGGGAATTTTTGTAGAAGTTTGGGCCAAATAGTTGTTGGTTTTGGTTTAGGGATGTTTCATGAATAATTTGAAATAGATTTAAGGTGGTTTGGGTTTGAATTGGTCGAATTTGGGTTTATTTGGTAAATGGGCCAATGTAGGTCAAATTGGGCTAACTCTGGGCCAATGTTGGGCTAGGGTTGAAATTGATGTAAAATAAATGTTGAGAAATGTTTATGGGAGTGTTTCAAAGAGGTTTTGGCTTTGGTTGGGTTTTGATTTTGAGGTTTGGGCCTATTCGGGTTAGGTTCTGGGTTTAGGTCAAAATCGGGCTTTTTGATTTTGGGTTGAATTCGAGTGGGGTTTGGGTCAAAATCTTGGGCAAATCATGTTAGTGTTTTGTTTATAGGGATGTTAAGGAAGGTTTAGAAAAGATTTGGGGTTAATTGGAGTTGAATTGGGTTAGTTTGGGCTAAGTTCGGGTCATGGGTCCAAATTCGGGCTTTAAGGCCCAAAGTGAAATCGGATCCAAATGTCAATCAAATTGGACTTGGATTTGGTCTAGATTGGTATTCGGGATGTTGAATTAAAGTTTAAAATTGAATTGGACCAAAATTGGGGTCAATTGGGTAGGTTTGGTTTGACATCGGGTTCACTTTCGGTTAAAATGGTCAAATCGGGGTTTTGACAAAAGTAGGGTAAATTGACAAAATTGGCCCATGGTGTAGTCGGACAAAATGAAATTGGGAATATTTGGGATTTTTTTGGAATTTTCTGGGAATTTTCTGAATTTTTGGATTTTTGGGTCAAGAAGGGTATTTTGGGTATTCGGAGGGTATCGGGAGGTTTTCTTGGAATTTTTGGTATTTTTGGATATAGATGGTCAATTTGAGTGGTGTAGAAATGTTTGGGAATAATTTTGAAGAATTTTAGGTAACTTGGAAATTTTGCAAAAATTTGGGTTTCAAGGTTTTGGCAGGTTAAGTAGTGTAGGGTCCCTGGGGTCAAAAATCGAAAATTTGGGAAATTGAAGATCGGTGGATTTAGGTGGAAAGAAATCATTTTGGTTGAGCCATGAAGCCATATCAAGCCCATATGAGCCATGAGAGGACTCATTCGAGGCATTCACTATGTTGTTCCTAACCTCTTACCAAGGGCTCAGTGGGTTAAGGACCATCCATGTGAATCACCTACATGAGTCGGAGGTCAAGTTGGGTATGGGTGTAGTTTTAGGAGGTGTGTGGGAGTGTAGTGTGTAGGTGTAGTGTAAGTCAGCCCCTTCACTGCACTCAAGCCACCCAGTAGCGCTCCTAAGGCCAAAGAGTCCTATAGAACTCATCCTTTAAACTTCCACATTCGATTTCAACCCTCTAGGTGATTAGTGGGTCTACAGTCAAGTTTATGGAGTTTGCAGGGAGTTAAGAAGTGGTTTGAATTTCTAAAAGGTGGGTCCCAATTCTAGTCCTCTAAGATAGTCAAAGGAAAAGCCTAAGGCTAGATCCTAAGCACTAAAAAGAAGAAGGGAAGACCTCATCAAAAATGAGGTCAACAGGTCTCTAGGATTCTCTTGAGCTAGTCTAGTTGGTGTGAGGGCCATTTTGGCTCGTGGATCGGGTCGATTCTTACGACAGGAAGTGGCTCTGGGCTTGGCTTGCATATGGTCGGATTTGGTTCTTATGGTAGGTATTCATCTGAGCCTCGGAGTCAGGCCGTGTTTTTATCTATATCGACTCGGGTTCGAGACTTTCTTCGGGTGTGGCCGAGGCTTACCGAAGTTTTCGTGTTGGACTCAATCTCGGATATGTCTGGGCTCGAATTCGGGAGCCCCGGGATGGCTCGCTACCGCACCCTTGTCGGAGCTTGTAGGGGGTTTCGGTTTGTGTTTCTCACGTGACATGAGGGGTTGAATGGCTTGGTCACCTAGCGAATTTAATCTTATGTAATTTTGGTGAACTGGAATTGATTAGATGGATTTGAAGAACATCTCTTATTTTCTTCAATTAATGCTTGAAAGTTAAATGTTGAGGCTTGATTAAAAAAAATGTGAGCATGAGGTTGGCAATCACTTGATAAATTGATATTGATATATGTGGGCCTTTGTTTCAGCACTTGCTTAAGGCCCAATTTCGTGGCATGAAATGGAAGTTGGATTTTGAATTTAAAAATGGCAAAGTCTTGGAATTTTGTGATAGCACTCTCAGTTTAGTGGCCTGGAGTCTAGGACCCGAGCAGTGGCTTTCTCTTTATGTTTTTCTTGATTTTACGATCTTTGTTGGGAAAAGGGGTGTGTTCCTAGGGGTCTAGTCCTCATCCTCTCCGGGAGCGTCGTGGTGCCTTTAGGTCCTTTTTTCTAGGACATGTGAGGACGGTCGGGAGTTCAGGGTGATTTACTTGTTTTCAATTATTGGAAATCTGTTCGCTTCTTTTACGAAATTATGTTAAGTGAGTCGCTTTCCCTCTTTCTTTCCTTGACCTCTCGTCCCTTGTTTTCACCTTGTTTCTTGGCTTAGAGCACACACCTACAAGGGACGTGTAGGTGTGCACATATAATCCCCTTTGGGTTATATGTGGGGCCATCAAGCAAGGTTGTAAGTGCGGTGGGGACATTGATAAGACTGCAAAAAGAAAAATTACAAGAATCATAGAATGGGGCCGCCTGACTCAGAGACTCTGTAGAGAGTAAAGCAGGAACCACAGAACCATTTGCCCGTCCTTGGGGTTTCTACTGCCGACAGTCTAAGAATGTTTGTAGTCCTAGTCCTATTAGGGTAATCAACCTGTGGACTAAAAAATATTTTAAAAACAATAAAAATACATATGTTCGAAAAATACAAAATCACCTCCACTACTACACGAACTTACCTACCTACGGTTTTACTTCGCATGCAAACAGAAAAAATGAAATGTGTGAAAATTTTATAAAGGTCCACGATCAGCTATTCGAGTAGGATTAGGCCCGCTTCGCGTAGAAAGTTGGTCGCAGTAGTCGGCACTCAAGTCCGGATATTAGCACGACTCGAGTCCGTAACACCACTGCGCTTACGGGTCTTTCTTTCCATATGCCCCATGGCTTTCTTACGGTTGACCGTGAGTTTAGCGGGCCATCTGTGAGTTTCTTCCGGTGTTCTTTGCGGTTTTCTACGACTTTGTTTTGTTTTCATTCGTGACTTTTCTCGGAGTTTTCTACGGACGTTCTTTTTCTTTCTTTCTCGATTTCCTGGTTTTTCTCTCACGATTTTTTTTCGTTTTCTCGTCGTCTTTCTTTCGTTTTTACTGTTAGGTTTTCACACTTTGCTCCTCTTGTACGTACCGTAGTAGTACTCTGTTGAGCTAGGTTTCCGCCCACTACTTTTACTCTTGCTTTTTCTCGCGCTAACGACTCTTCTCACAGGAAATAAGAAAAATATGAAAATAATAATAAATAGGTAACAGTGCGCCATGGATGAGCAGAGCATACGGTACTTCCGCAACACTCGTCATTTACTTTATTTATCGTTATACTCGCTTTACTTTTCAAAGACATACTTCGCTAGTCCAGCCTCGTTTACTTTCGCTTTATACTCGTTTAGCATGTTTACTTTTCAAAGATATATCCCTCGTTAGCTAGTTTGCTTACTTTCGATACACATACTTGCTTAGCATGTTTTACTTGTCGTAAGCATGTTATTCCCGCTTAGTTTAGCATGTTTCTGCTTAACTTAGCATACTACGTTTGTGATAGGTGCTTTATGTTATCCACTATAAGCATGCTCCCACTTATCGCTTTCTTTCGCTACACTCGTCCATTGCTAGCACACACTCACTCGCAATAAAATGAAATAAATGGTTTGCATGTCCACTTTAATTTAAAACTTTAATTTAAATCATGACCTTGTTATGATGTGGAGCTTGGAGCACGGTGAGCAGCACAGCCATCTTCTTCAGCAAAACCTGTGTCGACATCAGCAAAACCCCCTTCTTTAGCTTAAATAACAAGCCTTGGGATTTCGAGGTAGTCAGTCCAGTGCGACATAAACCTTCACCTTTTCTTTTAGGCCTTTGGACGGCCCTCCTGTGCGATATAAGCCATAACTAGCTTAGGTTTTCGAGGTTGTCCTCTGATATGACGTAAGCCCTCCTGTCTTTCAGGTAGTGCATAATCAGGACATTATGCAAACGTAATTCCCATAATTAATTTACAGGATTGAAATTAAAATAAATCCCTTTCCAAAATTTAAAGCCAAACCATAGGATAGTCTGGGAAGTCCTCAAGGTCCTCCTCAAGATCTATGACATCCCCTACCCTTCTTTCTTTGACTCCAAAAATAACTGTTCCTTCTTGTACCTTTCACCTATTGGATTTCCTGCTACCTCATTTCGTTGAAAACCCTACCTTTTGAATTCATGAAGATAGAAAACCACGATCTAAATCGAGAGTTCTCTCAGGTGACTTCGGTCATTTGAGGGGTAATTATCTATAGGGGCTTGCCTCTATAGGGAGTTTTAAAGACCCCAGATAATATAAACTCTATTTAATTTCTTTTGTATTGAATAGGGAAATTTGTCGGTCCACATAAAGGTTCGCAGACCATAACAGATGTCATGAATTTTGTGGCTTATTTGATCGAGCAATATTGTCGAGTAGGGTGTCTATTCTTCAAAACAGATGTGTTACTTGCGATATTACGCTCGTTCATCCAAACTACTTAACAAATGAGATCCGTCCTTTCTCATTCTCATATTCTAAAATTTAAAATTCTACTTTCAAAAATCAATATAAATATATATATAAATTAAATTAAAATACAAACCCATTTTTTTAAACTTTAAGCGGCCGACAACTTCTGGCGACTCCGCTGGGGACTAACTCTACTCTCCATTAAATCAAAGGTTTCTATCTTCGCACATCGGCAATGTGTCCATGTCCCTCATGGTCCAGATTGTCATTCTTCCGTTGGCTTGCTTTGCTCATTTCTTTCTTGGGCAAACACAGTCAACTCTCACGGATTTCAGAACCGTCTGTTTAATCACCTTTAAACAGTGTGGTTCGGGAATCCTTAGGGTTTTCTTTTGATTTTGCGGGGTTGGACCCCCAATAGGTGTGTTGTGCTCAAGGTGCGCTGCAAATTCGGCTCAGGACTGGGTCCTGAATTTCCCTTTCACTTTGTGTTTCCCGGGTTTGATTTGCTATCGGCAAATTAAACTAAATCTCTGCTCTTGTACCTTCCGTTTAAATCCTGAAATTAAATGAACAATAAAGATAAAATAAGGTGAAAACACCAAACAGAATGAGGGAATTGCCCAGTTTGCAGTACAAGTGCGGTAGCTTGAGTACTTCCGTTGAAACTGCAAGACACCGGGACGTTACTGACTTCCAGAAATTCTTTAAATGCCAGGAACGATGTCTTCGCCAAAGTTGATCTTTTCTTTTGCCTCCGGAGTAGAGTTCGCCGTCAATAGAGATGAGCTGCCTGATCTGTCAGTCATTAAGTTTGGGCAAGGGTTCGACGATGTTGAAGCTAAGTTCGGAGATGTGGTTGTTGAGATGATGAAGCCTGAAATGAGCAAGTCTGTTAAGCCTATTGTAATGTTCGAACCCGAAGGCCGTCGAGAAACTCCCCATGCCAAAGAAGGAATGGATTGAAAAGAACTCAGATGTTGTTGGGACTACTCCTGAGACTGTTTTTTCTCCTACTGTGATTCGCTACCGCTGTACCAGTCGCTCCGCTAACCAAAGGAAAGAGTATTCTACATAAGGAAGAGTCAGTCGAGGCTTGTGTTCTACCGTCTCCTAAGTTCAGAATTGACTCTGATTCAAAGTCCGTGCAGATGACAAAGGCACAGGAATGGAAACTCAATCAGGGAATTCTGAAGATCAATCAGCCGCGACAGCAACCGCAACGGTCTGATGAGCAGTCGTTCCAGTTGAGACCATACCAGATAGATGGGAGACAAAGTCTGACAATGAATGAACGATTAAGCAAGTTGTACTCGTTCAAAGAGGAGTCAGTGTCGCAGATGTTCCGTTACATGATAAAGAGGCCAGAATTCAGACTACCGGAGCCAAAGAAGCCAGAGGAGGCCGACAAGAAAGATCAGCCTCAGTACTGTCCATACCACCGGTTGCTCGGCCACACCATAGAAAATTGCTTCAGCTTCAAGGATTGGCTTGAGAAGAATTTCAGAAGTGGAAACTTAACGATCCCGAATGAGTAGTTAAAAGAACCTGAAAAGGGTTCTATAAATATGATTTCGTGTGATTCGATTAGCTCCTGCACGACGCCGATGCTCGAGAAAATAAATGATGTTTCTCAAAGACCTCCAACTGATCTTAAAGCTATTAAAGGAAAGTCAATTGAGTCCGCTATGGAAAAGCTTCAAGCTGACATTGCACGACTTTCTGAAGATCGGAAAGAAGACTTTGAAGATGAAGATTACAACCTAACAAGCTATAGGGAGGACGAATTTGTAGAAATCAACGTCATCGAGACCCGAGACATGTTAGTCGCAAGCGACACTCCTCTTCATGAAGAGGATGCAGCGGATGAGTGGCAAAGGGCCTCCCAGTAAAAAGATAAAATTATTAACCGCCTCGAGAAGAAGATCGAAGAAATGACGGCCGCCATGATGGCAGCACAGAGACAGTCACACTCACAGCAAGTGGCATCTCCAGAGATGAACCAGCCAGAGATTGGTCATGTTACCGACGAAAGAAGAGAAGTCGCTTCTGCAAGCTGAGATGTGCCACCAAAGAATGATTCAACTCAGAATATGGTGCCAAAAAAAGACATTAAGCAGTTGGTCGAACAGCAGGTAAAAGATTCCTTAGCCCAATTGAAAGGGGACGCGTCAATTTCAAAGGGTAGACCTTACCCAGAGGAGTTCGATGCCATCCCATACCCCAAGGGTTTCGTACCACCTTTGTTCAGGACTTTCGACGGGACTGGAAACCCTCGACAGCACGTTGCACACTTTCGAGCAAGTTGCTACAACTTGGAGGGTAGTGATGTGCTACTGCTCTGACAGTTTGTGAGCAGTCTTTCAGGAATCGCCTTCGACTAGTACGCAGACTTATCGAACAGTTCAGTGAAGACTTTCGCATAAATGGAGAATCTTTTAGTCAAGCGTTTTGTCGGGGTTCAACACCATGTCACTATAGGCAGTCTTGTGGAAGAGAAGTAGAAGCCAGATGAAACTTTGGTGGAGTACATCCTACGGTGGAGAAACCTTAGTATGAAGTGTGAACCTCAGCTACAGGAACATCATGCGATTGAGATCCTACTCAAAAGCATCTGATCACAGAAAAATTTATTAAGAAATTCATATCTATTTTTGATGAAATTGCACTTTAAAGAAAGGTATTTTCTTTATTTTATTGCAGAAATGAAGATTTATAAGTGATAGAAGCAAAAAGCATGAAATGGAGCAAATTTGGATCAAAAAGGAGGAAATTCATGCAAATATAACTACTTCGCCGACGGCGAGATCGAGGCTCTGACGGCGAGATCGAGGCCGCCGACGGTGAGATCGCGAGGAGAAATTTCTGAAGGAATTATAACTACCTCGCCGACAGCGAGCCCGAGCCCGCCAACAGCGAGATCGTGCTGTTTGAAGACCTTCTAGAAGCCCCGCTGACGGCGAGGTAGTTTCCCGCCGACGGCGAGCTAGTTCAAAATGCATATACATTGAACCTGGAAACTTTTTGAAGAGGTGTTTAAGCACCCTTTGGACCTTTGTCTACCTCTATAAATAGAGGCCGAATTCTAGAGTGTGTGTGTGTCTTTTAAGTCTTCTGTGTGTTCATTTCTAGTGTCTTGAGTGTAAGTTTAAGTGAGTTTAGTGAGTTCATTAGTTTAATTGAGTGTTGTTTAGTTGTTGTACTAGAAGGAAAAGTCAAAGGAACTTCAAGGAGTCTGCTTGGGGAGGAAATTAAGATAAGTATCTTTGTTTATTGTTGTTAACTTTAAATGAAATACATGCTTTGTTTTATTCCCATGCATTCTGAGTAGTTTTCTTAGTCTTTCTCTTTGTTTATGAAAATTATGCGGATTGATGAAATTAAATAAAAGCACCAAATATAGTATAAATAAATTGTGATAATTTTTACTTAAAACTTAATTTACTTTCAATCTGGCCAATTGAGTAGTTAAAATATGTTGAATAATCAACTATAGTAAAAATTACATCCAATATTCAGGGAAGTCAAAAGCCTTGGAAGGCGGGTGCAAATAAATAGGGAAATATTAATTAACGGGCGTAGAATTGGATATTTTAGTGTGACAGACTAAAATACTCAATTTGATCCTAATATTTGAGAGCTGAAGTGTAGATGTTAGCCCTCAAGTGAGGGGAACGTGAGAGCTCTGAAGTGGCAGCCGGTATCCTCCCAGCCTAGCCGCAGATTCAGTAATCAAACATAGGATTAGTCAATGTTCTTTGCACCTGGACCAAAGGGTAAAGAATAGGTATGCTCCTATTTGTCACAAAACAATTTAAAAAATTCTATTTAAATTCATCAGTTCTCTTAATTTTCTAAAAACAAGGAGAATAATACTTTTTCTGAATTAATTAAATCAACTTTATTTTAAGCATTAGTTTACTTTAAGTTTGCTTTTAATTTCAGTCTACTAGATTAGTAAGTAATTCCTTTAAATTTAGCTGATAACAAATCTGTTAAAAACTTCCCTGTGGGATCGATAACCAGGACTCCACTAGAGCCCTGTATTACTTGATACAATACGTATACTTGCGTAGAATCCACATTATACATTAAATCATATAACTATATTTAAAGCGGGATCAAGTTTTTGGTGCCGTTACTATTAACTTAAATTGCATACATATAAAAAGTGGGTCAAGTTTTTGGCGCCGATGCCGGGAAGTAAAGAAATTATTTACTAAAGTAACGGACTAATCTAAAATCTATTTTAAAATTATATGCGAAAATTTGGAAACGAAAATTTAATACCTTACGATTCAGAATTAGAGCGTACAATTAAAAGAATTAGAAAACAAAAAAGAGAAATTATAAATTTAACACAAATGGCAAATATTCCTGATAATGAAAATATCAATCAACTAAGACCATTACGAGATTATGCCAACCCTACATTAGATGAAATTCATTTAACTATTCAAAACCCTGATGTAGCTGCTAATTCATTCTAACTTAAACCTGCAATTATTCAAATGGTACAAAACAATCAATTTAGTGGTTCACCTACTGAAGATCCTAATTTACATCTTGCTAGTTTTTTAGAACTATGTGCTACTTTCAAATATGAAGGAGTATCTAACGATGCTATTAGACTTAGACTTTTTCTTTTTTCTTTAAGGGATAAGGCTAAAATGTGGTTAAATTCGTTAGCACTAGATCTATTAAAACTTGGGGAGAATTATCAAAAAAATTTCTATCCAAATATTTTCCACCATCTAAAACTGCTAAGCTTAGAAATGATATAACTTCTTTTAGTCAGTTTGATGGAGAGTCAATATATGAATCTTGGGAGAGATTTAAAGAACTTCTTAGGAAATGCCCACATCATGCATTACCAGATTGGTTAATTATCCAAACTTTTTATAATGGATTATTAGGATCTTTAAGATCAATCATCGATGTGCTGCTGGAGGATCATTAATGTCAAAACCATTTGATGAAGCCTATGCACTAATCGAAGAAATGGCAAAAAATAATTTTCAATGGCCTGTTGATAGAATGAATCCTAAAAAATAGCTAGTATTCATGAAAATGATGCAATATCTATGTTAGCTTCACAAATTGCTGTTATATCTAAAAAATTAGATCATTTTGGAATGAATTACTCTCCAACTATAACAGAAGAAAATTCATCAGGACAACTTATAGAATCTCAATCTCAATATGAAACAATTAATACAATTAACAACATACCTAATAATCCTTATGCAAATTATTATAATCCTGGATGGAAAAATCATCCTAATTTTAATTGGAATAATAATAAAACTAATCAACCATGGATGAATAATATGACACAACAATTAGGAAATCCATCTAATCAAGGAAATCCTAATTATAAACCTAAATATCCACCTGGATTTAATAATAATAACCCACAATTTAAAGAAAAGAAATTATCTATAGAAGAATTAATATTAAATATGGGTCAACATTTACAAAATCAAGGAAATCAACTACAAATACAAGGAAATCAATTACAAAATCAAGGAACAGCTATCAAAAATATTGAAACTCAACTTGGACATATCGCTACTGCACTTAATAATAGAATACCTGGAACATTTCCTAGTAATGTAGAAATAAATCCTAAAGACAAGGGAAATGAACAAATTAAAGCGATACAATTACGAAGTGGAAAAGAATTAGAACCTCAAATTCAGAAAGAACTTGAAAGTCAAAAAGAGGAAGTGGAAATTGAAAAAGAAAAGAATCAACAAGATCCAAACTTAGAAAATCCTTTAATACCTATTAAAATTTCTTTTGAAAAACCTCCACCACCATTTCCTCAACGACTAATTCAAAATAAAAAAGATAAACAATTTGCTAAATTCCTTGAAATTTTGAAGAAATTAACGATAAATATTCCTTTCGTAGAAGCTTTAGAACAGATGCCAAACTATGTAAAATTCATGAAAGATATTCTTAATAAAAAAGAAAATTTACTGATAATGAAATGGTTGCACTTAGTGAAGAGTGTAGTGCTATTATTTAGAAAAAACTTCCTGAAAAATTAAAAGATCCTGGTAGTTTCACTATACCTCGCGCTATTGGAGAAAAATTCTATGGAAAAGCTTTGTGTGACATAGGAGCAAGCATCAATCTAATGCCTCTATCAATTTTCAAGAGATTAGGATTGGGAGAAATTTCACCTACCTCGCAACTCTTCGACTAGTCGACCGTTCGTTACATATCCTAAGGGAGTTATCGAAGATGTATTAGTTAAAGTGGATAAATTTATCTTCCCTGTAGATTTTATTGTTCTAGATATGGAAGAAGATAAAGAAATTCCTATCATTTTATGAAGACCATTTTTAGCCACCGGAAAAGCTATGATCGATGTTCGTAAAGGAGAATTAACTATGAGAGTAAATGACCAAAAAGTAACTTTTAATATTGCTAAATCAATGAAATATCCTGTGCTAGAAAAAGATGATGAGTGTTTTCGAATGGAAGTACTTGATCATCTACAAAAAGAACATTTTAAAGAATATTATGAAGAAAAATTAGAAAAATAAAATATTGAATTAATTAAAAAATCTGAGATAAATGAAGAATTAGATTATATTCAAGAGAAATTTGAATTTTTAGATAACACAGAAAATACTGAAAAAAATATAGTTCCATCAATTATTAAACCTCCTGAACTTGAGTTAAAAGTGTTACCTAATCATTTAAAGTATGCTTACTTAGGTAATTCTTCAACTCTACCAGCTTATTATTTCATCCGAATTAAATGAATCTCAAGAAAAAAACTTTTAGATACATTAAAAAACTATAAGAAAATTTTTGGTTGGACTTTAGCAGTATATTAAAGGAATTAGTCCTTCAATCCGTATGCACGTAATTATTTTAGATAATGAACATAAACCTAAAGCCGATCCACAAAGGAGATTAAACCCGATAATGAAAGAAGTAGTTAGAAAGGAAATTTTAAAATGGTTAGATAATGGTATTATATATCCTATTTCTGATAGTGCTTGTGTAAGTCCAATTTACTGTGTACCTAAAAAAGGAGGGGTGACTGTCAAAACTAATGAAAATAATGAACTTATTCCTATAAGACATGTTACTGGATGACGAATATGTATTGATTATAGAAAGTTAAATACAGCCACTAGAAAAGATCACTTCCCTTTACCATTTATAGACCAAATGTTAGATAGATTAGCCGGACATAAGTATTTTTATTTCTTAGATGGATATACCGATTATCATCAAATACAAATTACTCCTGATGATCAAGATAAAACTACATTTACCAGTCCTTATGGGACTTTCGCTTTTTGAAGAATGCCTTTTGGATTATGTAATGCACCAGCAACATTCAAAAGATGTATGACGTCAATATTTAGTAAATTAATTGATAATTGAATAGAAGTATTCATGGATGATTTCTCTGTATTTGGAACAACATTTGACACATGCTTAAATCATCTTGAAAAAGTATTTGAAGTATGTGAGAAAACTAATTTAATTCCTAATTGGGAGAAATGTCAATTTATGGTTACAGGCGGCATTGTATTAGGGCATAAAATTTCGTAAGAAGGCATGGAAGTAGACCCTGCAAAAATTCAAGTAATAGCTAAATTACCACCTCCAACTACGGTAAAAGGGGTAAGAAGTTTTCTTGGACATGCTGGATTCTACAGACGTTACATTAAAGATTTTTCAAAAATAACTAAACCTCTATGCCAACTTCTTGAAAAGGACAAGAAATTTGAATTTACAACTGAATGCCTGAATGCTTTCGAATTATTAAAAGATAAATTAATTACAACACCTATAATAGTTTCACCTAACTGGAGAAACCATTCGAGCTTATGAGTGATGCTAGTGATTATGCTATAGGAGCAGCTTCTTGTGCAGAGATATGATAAGATTTTCAAAGTTATATACTATGCTAGTAAAACTCTAAATGATACTGAAATAAATTATACAATTATCGAAAGAGAATTATTAGCAGTTGTATATGCTTTTAATAAATTTCGGCATTATCTAATAGGAACTAAATGCTTTGTGCATACCGATCATTCTCGCTATAAAATATTTAATGCAAAAGAAAGATTCTAAACCAAGATTAATCAGATGGATATTATTAATGCAAGAATTTGATTTTGAGATAGTTAACAAAAAGGGAGTTGATAATCAAATTGCTGATCATTTATCAAGATTAGAAAATCATGAATTATCTAATATTGATAATGAATTTTAGATAGTTTTCCTGATGAACAACTTTATAATATTAATGAGTTGAAAATACCTTGGTATGCTAATATAGTAAATTATATTGTAAGTGACATTTTACAACCTATGTTAATTTTGCAACAACAGAAAAATTCATTCACGATACTAAATCATATTTTTGGGATGAACCATACTTATATAAGCAATGCAAGGATCTAATTATTAGAAGATGTGTGCCTTATGAGGAAATTTAACCTATTATTCAAAAATGTCATGATTCTGATTTTAGAGGACATTTTGGGACAGATAAAACTGCATATAAAATTCTACAATCTGGATTTTACTGGCCTACTCTATTTAGAGATGTATATAGATATATAAAAACCTGCGATAAATGCCAAAGAGTTGGAAACATATCAAGGAAAAATGAAATGCCTCTGAATTTTATATTAGAAGTTGAAATTTTTGATGTTTGAGGATTAGATTTCAAGGGACCTTTTATTCCTTCATTTGGAAACTCATATATATTAGTAGCTGTTGATTATGTTTCCAAATGGATTAAAGCACAAGCTTTACCTAGGTGTGATGCTAAAAGTGTTTCAAAATTCTTAATGAAAAATATTTTTACTAGATTTGGAATGTCGAGAGTGATTATCACCGACGGAGGAACTCATTTTAGAAACAAATATATTCACAAACTAGTAGAAAAATATAATATTATGCATAAGATATCAACTACTTATCATCCACAAACTAGTAGATTAGCAGAAGTTTCGAATCGAGAGATTAAGTGTATATTAGAAAAGTCTGTAAATCCTAATAGATCGGATCGGTCTATAAGACTGTATACCGCATTATGGGCATACAGGATCGCTTATAAAACTCCGATTGGAATGACTCCTTATAGGCTTATATATGGGAAAACTTGCCACTTACCAGTTGAATTAGAACATAAGGCATATTGGGCGATTAAAGAATTTAATTATAATATGAAAGAAGCTGGTGAGAAGAGATTGTTGCAATTAAATGAATTGGAAGAATTAAGAAATATGATAGGATTTACAAGGAAAGAATGAAATTATGGCATGATAGGAAGATTAATCAGAGAAATTTTGAACCAGGACAAGAAATTTTGCTTTATAATACTAGATTGAAATTATTTCCTGGGAAATTGAAATCTCGATGGTTAGGACCTTTCACCATAACTCAAATATTTTCATATGGAACTATAGAAATTGAAGATTCAAAAACAGGACATAGATTTAAAGTAAATGGACATAGATTAAAACCATATTTCGAAAACAGACGACCAAATTTTAAAGAGGTTTTAATGCTTAGTCAACTCGAACACTAACTGAATTAGATCGGGCTGACGACGTTAAACCAAGCGCTTTATGGGAGGCAACCCATAGTAGTCTTTTATTTTTAATATTTACATATTAGTGAGTCTATATTATTAAAACAAATCTTACTACTCAAAATTTTTATTAGAACCATCACAAAAATTGAACCTATTGGATGAGATCAGAAAATATTCAGACCAGAGCGAAAACGGGCGATTTTTACGAATCTCGCGGACAGCGAGCCTGAGCCCGCAGACGGCGAGATCATGGACCATTACTCAGTCAGTTTTATAACTAAGTCGTCGACGGTGAGGAACTTCCCGTCGACGGCGAGGCAGTTAAAAATTTGGTTTCTTAAAGATTTTTTGTGCGATTTTGGACAAATCTAAGTCATTCCTTCGTAAGAAATTGTTCCAAATCCGATTTTACACCATTTTCTTCCTTAGAAATGACTAGAAACCAATCCATTCCATCCAAAATGGCCTCCAAATTCCTAGAAACCACAAAAACTGAAGTTTTCAACTGGAGAAAATTCGTTAGTTCGGAGGCACAGTGAATCTTCAACAAAGGCTTGATGAAGAAAAGACTTATCAAAGAAAGAGGATTCGTCAATAGAGGAGTAGAGAATGCTACCACAAAAATCGAAGAAATGATCGCACAACAGGCATTGGGAGGTATTTTGTTATACAACTTCCGCTATAGTTATACCAGTAGTTAAAGAGTTTTACTCTAATTTACATGCGATCAACAATGGAAATGTGTGCGTCAGAGGAAGATGGGTAACATTTACTCCTGCAAGAGTAAATGAATTGTTTTCTGTAGAAAATACCTCTGTCTGTCATTATTCCAACTTTGTGCCTTCAAGATACAATATTAACGAGATCTATAGATATCTGACTGATGAACCGGATGATTGGGAGTTACGAGAAAACAAGTATGTCAGTTTTTCTGCATCACTTCTAAACCTTGTCTCGAAGCACTGGCATTTCTTTATATCATCAAAATTATTACCTACCATGAGAGTAAATAAAGTTTCAAAGGAATGCGCTATTTTAAATTATTGTATTCAAATTGGATTACCTATCGATGTTGGATCAATAATAGTAAAGTCTGCATTGGGATTAATCGTGCATGGGTCAGTACATGGACTTGGACACCCATCTACTATATTTGCTTTATGAAGTCAATACCAAGTTTCTTATGAGGCTTAATAAAAAGTACTTTTACCATGGAAACCCCTGGATCCTACTGATATGTTTCCCACTTTGGATAACAATGATGAGATCACAGTTATTTCTGACAGAGCATCACAGAACAATCCTTTAGCAAGGCCCATTACGTATAAGACTAATTTCATTCTCAAGAAGATTAAAGGATCGGAGAAAGAATTGCAAAATGTGATGAGTTCTATCGACAATATCTCCGATATGTTTGATCATATTGATTGGAGAATGAAGGAGCACTTTGATCATACTCGGACATCCGGAGGCCAGCTTTATTCATCTACTAAGACGTAAAGGATGGATTAATGAAGAATTTATCGCGAATTCCCTTTCAAGCCTTTCTACAATTTATTTGTGCACTCGCGTCGCATCGGAAATATCGTAGAAGATATTAGTTCGTACAATCGAAGAGTAGGAAAAATTTCTATGTTTATGTTATATTTGTACATATATGTGTGTGTTCGATTTGGAGTTAAGTTTTATTATGAGTCGAACTTTGATTTGATCATCTCAGATTTGATGAGATTATTTGTAAATTGTTATGTCTCAGCATTTAGAGTGTTGTGGTTTTGGATTGCGATCCTGAGTATTATGGATTTGAACAATTAAGTTAAGTGTGTGTGATGTTGTTAGTGTGAAATTTGTAAGTTTCATGGATTTCATTTATGAAGTTATGTTGTTTGTTTTGTGTGACTTTTTGTGAGTTTAAGTATCTAATCTTCGTATTATTAAATTAAGTGATCGGAAGATTATTAAGGGCAATTCGAGGTTGAAAATGATTGACGAATTTCAAAAATTAAAAATTTTTGGAACCTCACCGACGGTGAGAATTATCTCACCGACAGCGAGAAAACCCGCTGACAACGAGACCGAGCTCGCCGACGGCGGATTTTTCCCGAAACTTTTGCCTTATGAAATTAATTAGCTCGCCGACGGTGAGAAAAACCTCGCTGACAGTGAGAATGCGAAAAAACCTATATTTGACCAGTCAACCGACACTATTCATCATCCCTTTCCTCAAATTTCCGAAAAAACCGACCTAGGGCTTGAGAGATCTCAGATTTGAAGCAATTTCAAGACTTTTTGACACCGGATTTCATCTTCCCTTGGTAAGAGCTTCACTCCTATGCAAAAATTTTTGATTTTCACCATGAATTTCTTCTACATTGGGATATATTGAAAATTTTTGAAATGTGAAGAAAATACTTGGAAGAATTTCATAGAAATTGATTTAAATGGATTTTAGTTGTTGTAGGAAGCCTTCTTAGTAATATTTTGGAGTTTAGTTAAAATTTTTGTGAATTTCACAGATCAAGAAATGGCTCCATGACAAAAGCGATGAGTAGATTATGACGAAACTCGATTCATTAATGCGAGAGCACAAACTCGATATTTTCATAACATACAATCAACAAAGTGCATACAAGATCGAGTTTTCAGAAATCCAGGAGGAGAAGTAGAGCGAGTTATAAAGGAGGGAGGATGGGAAAACTTTTGCTACGTTACCAACAGAGCAGCTGTAGAAGTTGTGAAGGAATTCTATACAAATTTAACACAGACGGAAGATGCACCGGTTAAGCTTAGAGGATTTTTTGTAGATTTCAACGCTGCTAGAATAAACTCTTATTATGAAGTTCGAGACACCAACATGAGCGAATATGAAACTTTTTGAACTATGAAAGGACCACTGGAAGAGGTGATCGACTTTCTCACTGATGGGAAAGGAGTCTGGAAGTTAAAGCAGCGGGAACAAGTAAACTTCCCTCTTTCTATGCTAAATGCAACATTTAAAGCGTGGAATTATTTTATTTGTTCTACTTTGTTACCTACCTACCATCATAGTGAGGTAACAAGAGATAGAGCAGTTCTGAATTTCTGTATTCGAACTGTAAGAGTATTAATGTGGGAAATGTTATATACAAGAACATATTAGCCACTCGCTAGAAATGAAAGTGGAGGAGGACTAGGACATCCTGGTCTTATCTATGCACTTTGCCAATTATCTGGGGTAGAGGCAAGAGATGATGAGGAATGGATAGAGCCTATGAAAACCTTACTCAGGCTAATATAAAGAAATATGAATCCCACGAAGGATGGAGATCTGGGATAAGGGATTATGTACCTTCTTCAAGTAGAGATATACCCTCTACTAGTTATGAACCACCCCCTCGCACACCACTCCTACCCTTCAAGATCCGATGAATGAATTAAACCCGAGTAGAAAGAGTTTTAAGTTATTCGGAGAAAATATGGAAAGAAGATTCGAGCATATAGCATCAAAGGATCGGAGGCTCGGAGAGAAGACACGATTATGATAACGAATATCTCCAGACGACATTCGTAGTACGAGATTGCATACTATGAAGCTGAGCGTCGTTATAGGAGTGGTGATTTAGATGTTGTCTATCCTGAGTGCCCCCGTTATTCACAGTACCAGCCTGCTCAGCCTTCTCAGCCTGGAGATCAGGGTGACGACAGAAGATTAGAATCTTTATTTAGTTTGTTTGATTTGTTTCGATTTGTTGTTTTGCAAACATTATTATTCCTGTGTATAATATTTTAGTACTTTCTGTGGACTTTGGACTTAGTATGTTTGTTTGTTTGCTTGAGCTGTGATATTAGATTTCTTATGTGTGTTAAATTAGTTGCAAATTTTTATAAATATAGGATGTTAGTCTTTCTTTAAATGTATTATTTAAGTAGTAATAGATTACGTTTTCTTTGTTATGTTTGATACTTATTTTAAAATTTCCATCCTGCACTTTCTTTTTAAAATATTATATGTGGAAGAATACTAACAGTACAGGTTCTGTAAGTAATGAAAAGCCTGCAAAAATTTTAAAGAAAAGAAATACCTAAAGCTCAAAGGTATGATGAATTTTATTTATGTACTTTCCCTTTTTCACTATGTAGAATAGATAGAAAAATTTAAGTTTGGGGAAGGTAAAAATACAAATTTAATTATTAAAATTGTTCTCAATATCTATTTTCAAAAATTATTATTAAATGATATTCTATAGTAATTTTCAAATTCAATAAATATGAGTTGCTTTATTTAATTATTATATAAAGTTAAAGAAAATAATTCTAGTAATTCAATTAATTAATAGAATGAGATATTTGGTTAAAAGGAATAAGAATATAGTAAACTATTTAAAGTAAGGGAAACTATATTCAAAAATTGGAAATTCTTAAGTATATAGATGAAAAAGAAAGGATAGAAACTCAATGAAGTAAAAGTTATGAAATATATATAAGCAAAGAAATATTTTAAGTTTCAAATTTAGGAAGAGAAGTTGAAGTTCAAAACTATTAACAGGCTATCCAGATACAGTAATCCTCACTTAAAAAGGAAAGAAAAAGAAAAGAAAAAGAAAAGAAAAAGAAAAGAAAAGAAAAGAAAGGAAAAATATAAGTGAGGAGAAGCTTGAGGAAATGTCTTATCAAAAATTGGCTTCAATGGATTCAACCTAAAGAGTAAAACTTAATTATATTTCTAAACTTATATTTATAGATTAATATTTTACTAAATAGTGTTTTCTTGAATTTCTATAATCTAAATATCTTAAGTAATTTACTATTTTAAATATAATCATTCCTGAAATAAATAGAAAGCTAAAAATCTTAGACCTGATAACTAAGTAATCTTATCTCTATAAAATTAATATAAATTACTTAGAAATATTTCTTTTAACTTTATTATAATGTTATTTAAAAATGAATTCATATATTATTTGAACTGAAAAATTCTATTATAGAAATCACTATTTTTATTTAGTATTAAAATTACTTGAGGACAAGTAATAATTAAGTTTGAGGGATTTTGATCACAGAAAAATTTATTAAGAAATTCATATCTATTTTTGATGAAATTGCACTTTAAAGAAATGTATTTTTTTTATTTTATTGCAGGAATGAAGATTTATAAGTGATAGAAGCAAAAAGCATGAAATGGAGCAAATTTGGATCAAAAAGGAGGAAATTCATGCAAATATAACTACTTCGCCGACGGCGAGATCGAGGCCGCCGACGGCGAGATCGTGAGGAGAAATTTCTGAAGGAATTATAACTACCTCGCCGACAGCTAGCCCGAGCCGGCCAACAGCGAGATCGAGCGGTTTGAAGACCTTCTAGAAGCCCCGCTGACGGCAAGGTCGTTTCCCGCCGACGGCGAGCTAGTTCAAAATGCATATACATTAAACCTAGACACTTTTTGAAGAGGTGTTTAAGCACCCCTTGGACCTTTGCCTACCTCTATAAATAGAGGCCTAATTCTAGAGTGTGTGTGTGTCTTTTAAGTCTTCTGTGTGTTCATTTCTAGTGTCTTGAGTGTAAGTTTAAGTGAGTTTAATGAGTTCATTAGTTTAATTGAGTGTTGTTTAGTTGTTGTACTAGAAGAAAAAGTCAAAGGAACTTCAAAGAGTCTGCTTGGGGAGGAAATTAAGATAAGTATCTTTATTTATTGTTGTTAACTTTAAATGAAATCCATGCTTTGTTTTATTCACATGCATTCTGAGTAGTTTTCTTAGTCTTTCTCCTTGTTTATGAAAATTATGCAGATTGATGAAATTAAATAAAAGCACCTAATATAGTATAAATAAACTGTGATAATTTTTACTTAAAACTTAATTTACTTTCAATCTGGCTAATTGAGTAGTTAAAATATGTTGAATTATCAACTATAGTAAAAATTACATCCAATATTCAGGGATGTAAAAAGCCTTGGAAGGCGGGTGCAAAAAAATAGGGAAATATTAATTAACGGGCGCAGAATTGGATATTTTAGTGTGACAGACTAAAATACTCAATTTGATCCTACTGTTTGAGAGCTGAAGTGTAGTTGTTAGCCCTCAGGTGAGGGGAACTTGGGAGCTCTGAAGTGGCAGTCGGTATCCTCCCAGCCTTAGCGCAGATTCAGTAATCAAACATAGGATTAGTCAATGTTGTTTGCACCTGGACCAAAGGGTAAAGAATAGGTGTGCTCCTATTTGTCACAATACAATTTAAAAAATTCTATTTAAATTCATCAGTTCACTTAATTTTCTAAAAACAAGGAGAATGATACTTTTTCTGAATTAATTAAATCAACTTTATTTTAAGCATTAGTTTACTTTAAGTTTGCTTTTAATTTCAATCTACTAGATTAGTAAGTAATTCCTTTAAATTTAGTCGATAACAAATCCGTTAAAAAATTCCCGTGGGATCGATAACCAGGACTCCACTAGAGCCCTGTATTACTTGATAAGATACGTATACTTGTGTAGAATCCACATTATACATTAAATCATATAACTATATTTAAAGTGGGATCAAGTTTTTGGTGGCGTTACTATTAACTTAAATTGCATACATATAAAAAGTGGGTCAGCATCCATGGGCCAATAGCTTTCATGCTTAAGGGACTCACCATCAGGTCTTTCGAGAAGTTACTCAACAAGGCTAGCAATCTGCAGGAAGAAATCAAGCATATGGATTCATATGAGAATGTCGAGAAGTTCAGGACGACCAAGAAATATGAAAGGAAATATGGAACAGTTGCGGTGGTTAACAGGAGAAAGCGACAGTTGCAAATACAGGCCGAACAACCTCAGCAGACCTTCCAACGTCCTCGTCAGAATGCACAACGATCAGTTCAGCAGACGTCTTACCAGACAGATGAGAGGCAAGTTCCAACCACAGTTAATCGATCAAGCAGGATATACTCTTTTAAAGATGAAGCAGCAAGGAAGATGTTTCGCAGTCTGATTAAGAATCTCGAATTCAGGTTTCCCGTAGCAAAGAGACCAGAGGAGGTCAACAGGAAAGGACATCTGAGATATTGTCCATACCACGAGTTCGTTGGACATACCATAGATGAATGCTTGCAGCTTCAAAGACTGGCTCGAGGAGAACTTCAGAAATGGAAGCGTAACGATCCCCGATGAATATTTGAAAGGAACTTGAAATAAGTTCCATCGATATGATTTCGGGAGATGTGTTTGCTTCAATTGATTTCTACGCACTGACAATGGACGAGACACTTTTTGGTTACTATGGTACTACTTTTGTTGCTTAGTATGATCAGTGATGGTCTGTACCGTTTTTCCTACCGCAATGAAGAAAAGGAGTTTGTTTTTGTCAAGAATTGCTCGATATTTGGAAAGCTCAAAATTGGATATTTCGCTAAGACTTCGACTTCAGGGAAGAATCAAATTAATGCCCTAATAACTGAATTGTGTTCTTTAAGGAATTCAGGCTGAGTCCTAAGTTGATTTCAGAATGAAGCAGTGTGCTTGGAATACGAGTAATTAACTCGGGATATCACGAGCCTTTTAATTTTCTGCCATGTGGCTGGGTCCGGACTTTCAAAAAAGTTATAATATCCCAGGATTCATATTAAGGGACATTTCAGAATTATTAGTTTGGGGGAGTTTTTGACATTCAAAATCATTAAAAGAAATATATCTTACCAGATACAGTAATTCTCAGAAAACAAAAGGAGCAAAAATAATGAAAAAGAAAAAAAAAGGTGTTCCTGAGGAGAAGCTTGAGGTGAGCACACAATTAAAAATTGGTGTCACAATCCAGACATTCAAAATCTTTAATCTATGCTTCACTAGATATAGTAATCCTCAATAAAAAAAGGAGAGTGAAAAGCTCAATAAAAAAAAAGAAGAATGCTCCCTGAGAAGAAGCTTGAGGCAAGCATATAACCAAAAATTGGTGTCTTAATCTTCCTCCGATTAATGAAACTTGGAAGGTTACCTTAAGAAGTTTCCTCCGATATTATGCTTTGAAGAGAGTCAAGTGATTGTATGCCTTTTGGTCGGTCATTAATTGGCTCAGAAATATCTTTGGACAGTGAAAAATATTTTTGATCACATGAACAGAAATTTTGGGATCTGCTTAGGCCCAGAAAGAAAGAATTAAAGAAACGACGACGTTATTAGCAATTAATGGAAATTTGACCCTGAAGTCGTGTCTTTCAGCGCCCAGCAAATACAACTTCAACTTCAACTCGAAGAATGTCAGAAAGATTTCTCAGATACAACTCCAACTTCAACTCGAAAAACACCAGAAATACTTCTCAGAGTCAACTTCAACAAACTTTACAGAATCTGCAACAGATCAAATGGTGACTGCTACAAATGAAGCTACAGAGTTTTGTCCTCTTCAGCGATGACATCCGTAGAGATAAAACACCTTTATAGGTACTTGAAAGAATGTGATTCCGATAGCACCTTAAAGGGAGTTATTCTCTACACGCACCTTCAGTCGGTGGACGATACCTCAAGAAATACTGCGCATTGTGATGTTTCAAAGGTCGTCTTCTTCTACGAAGCACCGATGCTGCACTTGTCTTAAACGGGGTCCAAATCCCAGAATAAAAGTCAACGCCAAATAAAACTCTGCACCTTGTGAATTTTCAGAAACCTCTACACAGGCTTTTCAGCAAACTTCTGCACTGCACAGAGTTGCACGAATTCCTCCCAAATTTAAATGTCAAATTCCGAATCTGATTTTCTCTAGTCTGAGACTGTGATTGTTATCCCTTTAATTCTCTCGCTTGTTTGAGAAAGGATCAGCTGATTCTATTGACACACAATCGCAAGTTTCGATGGGTTCTGTTGGCGTGGAATCACATCCTTTCCCAAACAAGGTCCGTGTCGATCGACTCTTCATGTGGGATATGAAACACCCTCATATTCCCTCTTAGTCTATTTTAGAGGTGAGGATCCCAGTATCTGATACTGCATTGCTTTGCAATGTTCTCCTGCCTGTTTTAGAGGTTGAGGATCTCGGCATCCGATACCGCATTGCATTGCAATGATCTCCTTCAAAATTTTAGAGGTGGAGGATTCCAGTATCCGACACCGCATTGCTTTGCAATGTTCTCCTGCCTGTTTTAGAGGTAGAGGATCCCAGCATCCGATACCGCATTGCATTGCAATGATCACCTTCGAAATTTTAGAGGTAGAGGATCCCAGTATCAGATACCGCATTGCTTTGCAATGTTCTCCTGCCTGTTTTAGAGGTGGAGGATTCCAGTATCCGACACAACATTACTTTGCAATGTTCTCCTGCTTGTTTTAGAGGTAGAGGATCCCAGCATCTGATACCGCATTGCTCAGCAATGATCTCCTTCGAAATTTTAGAGGTGGAGGATTCCAGCATCCGATACTGCATTGCTTTGCAATGTTCTCCTGCCTATATTAGAGGTTGAGGATCCCAGCATCTGATACTACATTGCTTTGCAATGTTCTCCTGTCTATTTTAGAGGTAGAGGATCCCAGTATCCGATACCGCATTGCTTTGTAATATTCTCCTGCCTGTTTTAGAGGTAGAGGATCCCAGCATCCGATACCGCATTGCATTGCAATGATCTCCTTCAAAATATTAGAGGTAGAGGATCCCAGCATCCGATACCGTATTGCTTTGTAATGATCCCCTGTCTATTTTAGAGGTTGAGGATCCCAGCATCCGATACCGCATTGCTCAGCAATGGTCTCCTGATAAATATTAGAGGTTGAGGATCCCAGCATCCGATACCGCATTGCTTTGCAATGTTCTCCTGTCTATTTTAGAGGTTGAGGATCCCAGCATCTGATACCGCATTGCTCTGCAATGTTCTCCTACCTGTTTTAGAGATTGAGGATCCTAGCATCCGATACCACATTGTATTGCAATGATCTCCTTCAAAATTTTAGAGGTGGAGGATTTCGGTATCTGACACCGCATTGCTTTGCAATGTTCTCCTGTCTGTTTTAGAGGTTGAGGATCCCAGCATCCGATACCGCATTGCTTTGCAATGTTCTCCTGTCTGTTTTAGAGGTTGAGGATCCCAGCATCCGATACCGCATTGCTTTGTAATGTTCTCCTGTCTATTTTAGAGGTTGAGGATCCCAGCATCCGATACCGCATTGCTTTGCATTGTTCTCTTGTTTATTTTAGAGGTTGAGAATCCCAGCATCCGATACCGCATTGCTCTGTAATGTTCTCCTGTCTGTTTTAGAGGTTGAGGAGTAAGCCCTTTTATTGAATCAAGGCATCTGATTTCGCATTACTTTAGGAGCCTTTCCTATCAAAATGATTCTAGTCACGTTTTTTTTTCTGTTGTTCGGTCTTTGAGTTGGGTGTGAGTCCTTGCGCTTTCCATCTCAATCCAGTCTCTTCACTTTTCTAAAAACTCGAATTTTACTCTGAAATCAAAATCAAATCCAAATTCGAAAATTAAAATCCTGAATCTCCCAGATTGAAAATTCCCCCTCTGTTTCCCCAGCGGAAACTAATCTCTTTTCTTTTTTCGTCCCTGCGTTCCATCCTAAGTATTTTACTTAGGCGACTTTATGTTGGTTTGTTGATCTTCTTCGGTCAACACCAATACGCGCGGTGTGCCTGTCCGGCGCACCACACCTATTGGGGGTCCATTTGTTGACCTCACTTTTGTTGAGGTTTAGTTTTTCTCCTAGGATTTAGGGTTCTAGCTTTAGGAGCTTCCCCGACGATCTTAGATCCTAGCAGTGGACCCACCTCGTTTTAGAACGCTCGAAACCACTTCGTCACTCTTTTAGAATCCCGGACGAAATTCCTGACCTCTAACTCACAGCAGGTAGGTTGGAATTGGTGTTAGGACTCCAAATTGAGTTCCTATAGGACCACTGGACCTTAGGATAGCCTCGTGCACATTTTCTGCACCACCGAGCACAAATTCCTTGAGCCACGGCCTCGACGTCTTCAAATTCTCTGCAACGGATCAAGATCAAGGTCAGAATGCCAGAAAGAGCGCCATCAAGGTTAGAATTTTGATGAGACTAAATTTGACGTACTTTCGACTCGACCGGTGATGAGGTTCTCCGAACGACCTCGGATCGCGAAATGGACTGCACCGTTGCGTCCGGAACTTCAAATTTGCGAGGAAAGGACGTATAACTTGCTATGTTTTCGAGCGCGGGTTCGCGACGTGAAATTTGGCGTAATTTAACAAAGTATATTTTATTTTATTTTAAAATCCTATTAAAACCCTGAATCCTATTTCCCTCACTCGTGCCTCACACATGAGGCCTCGCCTCTCTTTCTCGATCCCGAGCCAGGTGCCATCTTCTTCGGCCGCGCCCTTGCCTAACTCCTCTCGCGCGGTTTTGACCCTGGTCCCTGCTGTCCTCGCCACTTCCCCTGGCCCTCTGCCCGTGGCAAGCGCTTTCGGCCTTCTCTACCGCCACTCTAGCTCCCTGTAGCCCCCTTTTCAGCGACTTTTGTCGCCACCTTCTCCCGCCTCTCTTCTATTCTTGCCGAGGCTCCCAGGTAGGTGTGGCTTCTTCTTCTTCTTTGAGCCGGCTATATAAGCCTCATTTTGAGGAGTGGTCTAGGGTTGGTTGTTTTGGTTGGCTGGTTTTGAGTGTGCTGCCATTGCTTTTCTCTCCTCCTCCTCCCTCTTCTTCTTCTCCGCTACTCACGGTTCTCCCTGAGCTTAGTTTGAGTGAGGTAGGGGTGCTGTTGGCTTTGCTCCCTGAGGTTCTCGAGACTTGGCTGCTCGGTTTTGGAGCCTGGGTCGTGTCGTTTGTTCACTGTTGTTGAGTTGGGGTGTTGATTTGCTTAAGCTTTCACTGAGGTATGAGCTCCTCTAGCCCTAGCTTTTACCTTGAAGGCTATCTACACACTGCTTTTCTTAGTTAGACATGGTTTCATGGTTAATATGGCATGCTATGGCTCCTCCCTTTCATTTACTCATGTTAGCTTGATGTGGAGCATGAAATGGTTTATTTAGTTTTATATGCATGTGGAGCTTGCTTCTTGCTCCTTCTACTTCTTCTTTATTACAAAGGCATGTTATGGAAGAGTTTAAATTGATTTAGGGAGGGGCCTTATGCTTATTTTCATTTTAAATACACCAAGGCTCTATACTTGGATATATTGGATGTATTGAAATGCTTATGCAAGCTTTATGTTTAGCTAAATTTTAAGCCACATCTTGGCTCGTTATAGTCCTACTTGAAAGCACATTTCGTTTCATTTTAAAAGGGCTTGGGGGTTGTTTTGGTTGGCTTTGTTCCTTGATTTTGGCTCCTGCTACCTCTCGGTTTTGCCCCTATGACTGGGCAGATTTCCCTGTTTTATGGTTTTCTCGATTTTGGATTGTTTGAGCCCTACTATTGGCTCGGTTTTGTTTGGCTCCTATTGTCTCTCGGTTTTGCCCCTATGTTGGGATTGTTTTGATTCAAATTTTAGGCTGGTTTGAGCCCTGTTTTTCTCTTGGTTTTGGGGCTGTTTCGATCCCTACTGCTGCTCGGTTTTCTTTTCCTGGTCTCTGGGATTCTCTTGAGCTAGTCTAATTGGTGTGAGGGTCGTTTTAGCTTGTGGCTGGGTTGATTCTTACAGCCAGGTAGTGGCTCGGGTTTGGCTTGCTATGGCTGGATTTGGTTCTTATGGTAGGTATTCATCTAGGCCTTGGAGTTGGGCTGTGTTTTTGGCTATATTGACTCAGGTTTGAGACTTGCTTTGGGTGTGGCCGAGGCTTGCTGAAGTTTTGTGCTGGACTCAATTCTGGATATGTTTGGGCTTGAATTCGGGGAGCCCCGGGATGGCTCGGCTGCACCCTTGTTTGGAGTTTGTAGGGGGTTTCGGGTTTGTGTTTCTCACGGGCCATAGAGGGGCTGAATGGCTTGGTCACCTAGCGAATTTAATCTTATGTATTTGTGGTGAGCTGGAATTGATTAGATGGATTTGAAGAACATCTCTTATTTGCTTCAATTAATGCTTGAAAGTTAAATGTTGAGGCTTGATTAAAAAAATGTGAGCATGAGGTTGGAAATCACTTGATAAATTGATATTGATATAATCGGACCTTTGTTTCAGCACTTGCTTAAGGCCCAATTTCTTGGCATGAAATGGAGGTTGGATTTTGAATTTAAAAATGGTAAAGTCTTGGAATTTTGTGATAGTACTCTCAGTTTAGTGGCCTGGAGTCTAGGACCCGAGCATTGGCTTTCTCTTTATATTTTTCTTGATTTTACGATCTTTGTTCGGAAAAAGGGGTGTGTTCCTAGGGGTCTAGTCCTCATCCTCTCCGGAAGCGTCGTGGTGCCTTTAGGTCTTTTTTTCTAGGACATGTGAGGACGGTCGGGAGTTCAGGGTGATTTACTTGTTTTCAATTATTGGAAATCGGTTCGCTTCTTTTACGAAATTGTGTTAAGTGAGCCGCTTTCCCTCTTTCTTTCCTTGACCTCTCGTCCCTTGTTTTCACCTTGTTTCTTGGCTCAGAGCACACACCTACAGGGGACGTGTAGGTGTGCACATATAACCCCCTTTAGGTCATATGTGGGGCCATCAAGCAAGGTTGTAAGTGCGGTGGGGACATTGATAAGACTGCCAAAAGAAAAATTGCGAGAATCATAGAATCGGGCCGCCTGATTCAGAGACTCTGTAGAGAGTAGAGCAGGAACCACGGAACCGTTCGCCCGTCCTTGGGGTTTCTACTGCCGACAGTCTAAGGATGTTCGTAGTCCTAGTCCTATTAGGGTAGTCAACCTGTGGACTAAAAAATATTTTAAAAACAATAAAAATACATATGTTTGAAAAATACAAAATCACCTCCACTACTACACAGCCTACCTACCTACGGTTTTACTTGCATGCAAACAGAAAAAAATGAAATGTGTGAAAAATTTATAAAGGTCCACGGTTGGCTATTCGAGTCGGATTAGGCCTGCCTTCTGCAGAAAGTTGGTCTAGTAGTCAGCACTCAAGTCCGGATATTAGCACAGCTCTGAGTCCGTAACACCACCGCGCTTACGGGTCTTTCTTTCCAGATGCCCCATGGCTTTCTTACGGTTTGCCGTGAGTTTAGCGGACCATCTGGGAGTTTCTTCCGGTGTTCTTTGCGGTTTTCTACGACTTTGTTTTGTTTTCGTTCGTGACTTTTCTCGGAGTTTTCTACGGACGTTCTTTTTCTTTCTTTCTCGATTTCCTGGTTTTTCTCTCACGATTTTTTTCATTTTCTCGCCGTCTTTCTTTCGTTTTTACTATTAGGTTTTCTCACTTTGCTCCCTTTGTAAGTACCGTAGTACTCCTGTTGAGCTAGGTTCCTGTCCACTACTTTTACTCTTGCTTTTTCCTGCACTAACGACTCTTCTGCAGAAAATAAGAAAAATATGAAAATAATAATAAACATGTAACAGTGCACGCGGATGAGTAAAGCATACGATACCTCTGCAACACTGTCATTTACTTTATTTACTGTTATACCTGCTTTACTTTTCAGCACATACTCCTGCTAGTCTAGCCTGTTTACTTTCAGTTTATACCTGTTTAGCATGTTTACTTTTCAGCATATATCCCTGCTAGGCTAGTTTGCTTACTTTCAGTACACATACTTGCTTAGCATGTTTTACTTGTCGTAGCATGTTATTCCTGCTTAGTTTAGCATGTTTCTTGCTTAGCTTAACATACTCTGTTTGTTATAGGTGCTTTATGTTATCCACTATAGCATGCTCCTGCTTCTATCGCTTTCTTTCGCTACACTCGTCATTCGTTGCACACAATCACTTGCAATAAAATGAAATAAATGGTTTGCATGTCCACTTTAATTTAAAACTTTAATTTAAATCATGACCTTGCTATGACGTGGAGCTTGGAGCACGGTGGGCAGCACGGCCATCTTCTTCAGCAAAACCTGTGTCGACATCAGCAAAACCCCCTTCTTTAGCTTAAATAACAAGCCTTAGGATTTCGAGGTAGTCCGTCCAGTGCGACATAAACCCTCACCTTTTCTTTTAGGCCTTTGCACAGCCCTCCTGTGCGATATAAGCCCTAACGCGACGTAAGCCCTCATGTCTTTCAGGTAGTTTGCATAATTAGGATATTATGCAAACGTAATTCCCATAATTAATTTGCAGGATTGAAATTAAAATAAATCCCTTTCCAAAATTTAAAGCCCAACCATAGGATAGTCTGGGACGTCCTCGAGGTCCTCCTCGAGATCCGTGACATCCCCTACCCTTCTTTCTTTGACTCCAAAAATAATCGTTCCTTCTTGTACCTTTCACCTATTGGATTTCCTGCTTCCTCATTTCGTTGAAAACCCTACCTTTTGAATTCATGAAGATGGAAACCGGCGATCTAAATCGAGAGTTCTCCCAGGTGACTTCGGTCATTTGAGGGGTAATTAACTATAGGGGCTTGCCTCTATAGGGAGTTTTAAAGACCCCAGATAATATAAACCCTATTTAATTTCTTTTGTATTGAATAGGGGAATTTGTCGGTCCACATAAAGGTTCGCAGAACAGAACAGATGTCATGAATTTTTTGGTTTATTTGATCGAGCAATATTGTCGAGTAGGGTGTCTATTCTTCGGAACAGATGCGTTACTTGCGATATTACGCTCGTTCATCCAAACTACTTAACGAATGAGATCCGTCCTTTCTCATTCTCATATTTTAAAATTTAAAATTCTACTTTCAAAAATCAATATAAATATATATATAAATTAAATTAAAACACAAACCCATTTTTTTAAACTTTAAGCGGCCGACAGTGCACTTCCTAAAACTCTTAGATATGGCCCTCGCAGCGAAAAGAAAGGCGTTGGTGGCTGTCTCAAATAAAACACATGAAAAAATCGTGGGCCAAGGGTCGACCGACACTCCACAAAATAATAATGCTTAGACCATACTAGTCCAGGCAAGCAGGCGCTCTGCACTCTTACGTGTTGGAGCCCCACGTCCTGCTCCCAAGCGGGAGACACCCCGTGTCACTTCCTTGTGATGCTCATGATGACAATAAATCTTACTTGGAGGAAATTATCATAAAATGGCATCAAATTTTCAAGTAAATAGCTTCAAGAAGAATTCTTGATACGCCAAAATATAATATAAAACTAACATGAAACCCAAAATGCTTAAGCATTAAATTGTATGCTCTAAGTTAAGAGTAGTCAACTAGTCAACCCTTTGTTAAATTTATCAATCTTCCCAATTGATATATTTAAATTTGATCAGAGCTCAAATATAGCTAGTGTCATGGCGTGCTATCCATATGATCACTCTAAAACATATTGTGTTTGTAGCGATGTTGCATGTGCCTTATGATTAGTTGAGTTATCTCAATCAAATCTTAGATATTCTTCAATGACGCTTTGTTTTTGACTTGTGAAATATAAGGTGCATCTTATGAGGCATAGGGCTTTATGTTAACCAAGATCAGCCCAATATTGTTCCCTCTATGCTTGCTAAGGTTAGCTTAAAATTGGCCTCCATGACAAAAATCCATTATAACTCTAAAAGGTCCCCTTGGATGAAGCTAATGTGATTGTTGGTAATGATAATTTGTTTAGGTCAGGTCAAATACTTTTGTCGACAAGTAGATTAGGGATTATGATAACTTGAAATGGCAGCGGGTGGACTTTCTTTTCACATTTCTCTGTAGATATTCTAGCTCAAATCTACTTAACGAGTTGAGTTATATTAGCAATTTTTTAATATTTCAGGAGTACAACAATTGTTTTTGGTGAGCATGAATTATTTATGACAGTTTGCATCGCTTAGCAAGTATTTGTAATTTTTGACAATTCTAAATATCATGTAAAACTAGAAACTTATATTTGTAATATTTTATTAGTATTCGAATTTTTGTAAAAAAAAATTAACAGTATTTTCTTTTTTGCATGTTTGATTGATTGCAAAGTATATTAAATACTTGCGATAATGATTGGTAGCAATAATGTTAGCGATAGGTGACGTTGTTGGCCAGTAGTATGTGATAACTATTGTGGTAGTGTTGGCCAATGTTAAAGCTAGCGGTTGTTGTTGACGATGGGGGACGACTGATAAGGGCTTGTGGGTAGTGGTGATGGACAAGAAATGATAAGGGTAGCTATAGGCAGTGTCCAGTGATGGCGGTTGCAGAGGATGATCTATGGTGTTACTAGTAGAGGACGGCCTATGTTGGGTTGTGATTGATGTGATTGATGACGTGCTTTAGACAAAAGATTTATTTGAAATTCGCTCATGTCGGCGTTGTTTTGTGCGTGAAGTGCCCGTAAGAAGCGATCGGTCGCCAGAAGCGAAATCCAGTTGCCCGCTTCGGAAGGATCCTTCAAGAAAAGGAAGGGAATCAAACTGACCCCATATTTTTCATAGTTTAAATGAAAGAGCGCTACACCTCAAGTCATGCATTTATCCCGGAAGACAAACACAAGACTTGAAGGTGAGGCTCGATCAAATAAACTAAGAAATATATGACGTTTGTTTGGTCTGCGAAACCATTTTATTTGCCGACAAATTCCCCTATTTAATATAAAGAATTAAATAGGGTTTATTTTAAGCTGGGTTCGGAAATGCCTCCTATAAGGGCAAGCCCCTATAGTTAATTACATCTTAAATGATCGAAATCACTTAAGAAAACTCTTGATAAAAATCAGGAAATATTATCTTCAAGGAGGTCAAAAGGATAGGACTTTTCAACGAAGTAAGATATGGAGGTGTGCAAAAGGAATTGGCTCAAGTTTGGAATGTTATATCGTAGAATCCAAAGGGAAAGAGACTAGGGGATATCAGAGATCCGAAAGCGGACCTCGCTGACTTCCCGGGCTATCCTATAGTCTTGCTGATGAAGATGCACTCTGCTGTCGAAGGCGATCGTGCTGCCCACCATGCCAGCTCCAAGCTCCTTGCCGTGAAGAGGTTGAGTTTTCTAGAATGGCAAGTTAAAATGTTCAATCAGGTGGCCCTATGGTCGAGGTCTTCTAAACATCCTATGCAAGTATGTTTAAGTGTTGTACAGTTTACAGCAGGATATATAGCACAGGAAAAAAAAAAAAAAACATGCAACAGGATATAGTGTATGCTAAACAGTAGAGCGTGCAGTAGCAGGTATAAAAAGTAATATGCTGCAAATGTAAACAAACCTGTATACCTGGGGGATCCGTAGTCTTCTTATGTGTAGCCAGCAGGAGTGTATCACATAAAAGCCAAACAAGAGAAGGAAAAAGTCGTCGAAAAGCTCGAGAAAGCAAGGAGACTGACTCATAACAGAAAAAACCCGAGAAAACAAACGAAAGTCAAAAATAAAATCATCAAAACCTCGGGAAATCCTGGAAAAAGGACCACAAGTGCTTCATCAAAAATCAAACGAAAGCCCGAAGAAAACCGCAAGCACTCGGGTCGGGGCTAGGCTCAGAACTGTGTAGTACTGCTCGAAGGGTCGTCGAAGGCTACTCGGTCACACGAGTGTATAAAGCCCACCACTCAGCAAGAAGGGTGTCCAACTAAACCTGACTCAGGAGAGTGTTCCTCAACCCAAAATTGATAATCAACAAGTGGACAACCATATTTTATAATATAGTTTTTGAAATTTATATTTTTAGCATGCACATGAGTTTCAGGCATACAAAAGAGAGTTTTATCAATTTCCAGTGGAAAGATATATATATATATATATTTTTTGTTTCAAAATATAATATCATATTTTTATCAGATTTTGAAAATTATGATTGTCCACGGGTCGATCATTTCGTCGGGTAAAGGATCACTAACAATCCTAAGAAGGTACGGGTGTCCCGCTTGCCTTGTAACGGTGAATGATACCGTCATCCTACGGTTCACCAGGGCCCTGGAGCGAGTCCTGATGTCATAGGATGGGATATCATTCTACTCTATCACTGGCGTGCCTTTTGCATCTCGCCATCATTGCCCCAAAAACAAAACAAAACTAAACTCCGAGTGGAGCGAGGAAAACGTGTCAAGCAACAAGGAGGGGAATAGAATACTAAATCACCCTCGAATTTGAAGGATTAGTTCAATAGGCGAGTTAATCTAAAACTCCCCTAAAACATGTAATAAAAAAACATTGAAAGCAAAATCCAAGCTCCCAAAATCGACCCTGAGGGTGTCACTTTCTCGCTTAGGTACAATTGGATCGACCCAAAGAGGGTGTCCTTTCCGTTCAAATATAAAAGAAGAAAATGAAATTCGAAAATCGTTTAAATCCTCGTAAATCAAACGGAAAAGAAAATGACTCGGGGAAAACCCACACAAAACTCCCAGGCTCCTGTTAAAACCCAGCTTTCCAATTCCAAATTAATTCTTTATCTTTTGAAACACAGATTCCCTCAACGAAACCACCCCTAGGCTCAGGACCAAGCTCACAACAACAGGAGAATCACCAAATTTCCAATACATAAGAAAGTGAATGTACAAGCTCCCAGAACATTCTAACCCAACTCCAAATTTACCGAGCAAGACAATCGAAGAGCTCACCAAACATTCCAAAATCAAATTGGGACCTTGCCAAACACCGCCATTTCGACAATTAAATCAAGTTGTTGGACAAAGTGAAATTAAGCCGAGTATAAAGATAATGCCACAGCTCCCATATGTTTAAAACCGAGCCCAACATCCAACTTCAGAGACACCCCCAGCAATACCCAAAACAAAGCCTCACCCGAGCCACCATGACTAGAGGAATAACCCAGCTCCAAGGCCTAAATAAGCATCTACCATAAATGAAGCTAAAATAAAAAAAAAATGCCAACAAGCTCAAAAGCGAGCCATCAAAAATAGGTCCAGAGTCGACCACAGCAATTCCTAGCTCACAATCAAAGCAGGGACTCACTCCAGGAATAAAACGGAGCTAACATAAGAATTAAAGCCTAGCCAAATATGAATCCAGGACAAACCCAACATTAATTCCAACACAAATCCGAAAATTCAAACTATAGCAAGGCTAAAACCGAACTAGATATGAAGCTGAGACAAATCCAGCACAAGGCCTAAACAGAGGCTCACCACAAAATGAAACTGAGCCAGCATAGTGCTCAAACCCAAACCCAATAAAGCCAAGACAAATTCTTTAAAACATTAGAACAAGAGCAGCAACTATATATCCAAAACTGGGCTCACGGGTATGAGCTAAAACAAGCCAACCAAGCCTCTAGATGAGGTTAAAATGAGCCATAACAAGGCTACAATCAAACTAAACCTGAAGCTAAGATAAACATCTCCATGCATCTAACGTATCAAAGTGTAGAGCCACAATATATTTCCAATGTAGATAAGCATGAAAATTTTCTTTAAATCAGCTCGAACCTTCCCTAACATGCATTTTTTGTTTGATAAAGAAGAGATAGGAGAAGTAAGGAATAAAACTCCACATGTATATAGCCTTCAAATAAAACTTTTCATACTTCCATAAAGGGGCAAAATGCAAGAAGCCCAGGAACTAAGCCCCCAGACATTCACAGCTTTGCTATTATAAGATACTTTGCATAAGGGAAACATAAACATTTCCAAATTAAGCCTAACACTTCCCCTAGCATGCTTTCTAACAAGAGAGAGGTAGTAAAGAAACAAACTCCGTGTATGTACAAAGCTAAATGAAACCTTCCATCTTCTTCATCAAGCCAAAACGTGCAAGAAATTTCCAAGAGAATGAATATGTGATAAAGCAGTTCTCTCTAGCATGCCCAGGCCCAGCCAAAACATAAGAAAAACAAGGAAGCTAGGCCTACAGCTACAGCATGAATCACGGCTTCCTTGGGCCAAACCGAAAAGAAGAAGGGAGAGGAGAAATACCAGAAGGTGCAGAGCACACAAGAAAGGCAGAGAATCGAAGACCACACCGGCAGCACCTCCCCTTCTCACAAGACAAATCGGGCCAACCCTAAACCATTCCAAAATGGGGCTTATATAGGCCAAGGGGAGGGAGGAGTGCCGTTCTCTACCTAAGGAGTCGAGTAAGCTCGGGTAAGGCACGAGAGAATGGGGGAAAATGTCGCAAGGAGCCTCGGGCCACTTGCGCACGCGCCGCAAGGATAACGTTAGCACAGACAGGATGCCGCAGGGGCCATCTACTCGCGCAGAGACAGTCATGGGAGTGATCGCGAGAGGCTTGAGGGATAAACGGTCGAAAAAGGAGAACAATCGAGCGCGGGAGAGGAGTCGCAGAGAGCTCCTACAGGGCTCGAGCACGGGAGACGAGCGAACTGAGCGGGTCGAGTGAGGGAGAATAGAATTTTAGGGCTTAAATTTTAATTTAAAAGATTTAAAATTAATTTGTTTGAAAATATGTCCCAAATCATAACTCTCGCACCCGACGGGCTATCGTCTCAAACTTAACGTCGATTGTAAGTGAAATCGACGTTCCGGACGCATCGGCGCAGTCCGTTTCGCCATCCGAGGTCTTCTGGGCAACCTCGTCGACAATCGCGTCAAAATTGCATCGAAATTTGGTATCGTCGCGAAATTTTAACACGAGCACGATGGAAAGCGAGGTCAACAGCTCAATTGATTGAAATTGAACTAGAGAGAGAATTTTAAATAGAATGAAATTTTACATTCATTTTCATGCCGAGTACCGAAATTTCAATGGCATGAATTTCATTTGCATTAAACTAGGAATACTTGGAGCCAAATAGCTTTTTATTTTTGAGGCAATTGCATACAGACCACCTGAAACTTGCTATTTTCAAATCAACCACCATCTTTCATCCAATTTTCAAATTGTCACTCAAATATTAAAATTCCTTCTAAAACACAAACCCATATTTTTCATTTATGTCAAATTCTCAATGGTTTGATTGTGGCAGACGTAAATACATCAGTTTGGTAGTTCAGAAAAATTACTTGGGTGTTTATTTTGTAAATATGAATGTTTTGAGTTTCCGTTATATGATTATCCCTTTATTCTTTTTGTGGTCTCATGGTTGAGAAGCAATAAACTTACAGTTAATTACTGAAAGAATTTGCCTTTCAAATTATTTTAAATTTGTCCAGCTTTGGTATTGCTATAATTATTGAGGGATTTTATACTTATAATAGCTTTGACATTGAATTCTGGTGATTGTTCTCTGAAGGGTTGCATGTTACAGACAATTCCCTATCCCTTCCTTGTAGGAAATCGTGGCCAAAGATTTTGAAAAATGTAATTTCTGGAAATGTAATCTGCTGAAGTCTATTTGATTGCTGTTATTATTTTTGAGGATACATTAAACTTTTTTGTATTTAGTGAAACAAACATGCTAGATCTGCTAATAAATTTTTTCACCTGTGCCTTTATCGAGACCACAGTTTGTTTCTTTAATTAATGATCTGTAGTCTTAAATTTTGTATCCTTTCAGGGTCTTGCCTACAATCCGAAGAAAAACACGTTATATGTTGCAGACACTGAAAACCATGCTTTGAGGTATGAAGCATTTTTGTTGTGCGTTCTATTTGATTATCATCCAATAGTATATCTATACAGAAGACATGGAGGGTTTTAACATGTCTATTTACATGCACTTTAAATTATTACGGATTTATTTTGGATTATCTCCCACTGTAATATATCTTGAAGAATGGTATTAACCTCAAGTTGGGAAAAATTTTTTTCAATGAAATAACAAATAGTAGGGGCAGTGTCTCATCTCAGATGTATTGAAATTCGCATAAAAGTTTGTTTGGATCAATTTATTTTTGTTTTTCATTTATTATTATTATTATTGTTGTTGTTGTTGTTGTTGGTTTTTTTTTTTTAAGATTTAATTTAAATTACAATAAGTTTGTTTGAGTTGTTTTTTTGAAACACTCAAAATATGAGTGCTTTTTAAAAATAAGTTGATTTATTTTTAAAAATGAAATATAAAAATATATAATATACCAACCAAACATATTTAAAAAAAAAAACAGAAGTGATGCCAAATATGTTCCTGTCAATTATTTCATAAATTAGAGTGTATTGACATGTCTAGAATGATATCTATTTTGCTTGGGATCACTAATGAATAAAATTAAGAGATTGAGCGCTATTGAAGGGACACTTGAATAAAAAAAAATCTAAAGAAAAATCTATAGGAACAAAATTAATTTTTTTTTATTGGATTATATATAATTTTATATAACATGTTTTTTTTAAAAAATTCAGCAAATTTCCATATATCATAAATCATGCACCCTTTTCCTTCGATTGCTGCCACATCTAACCCTACCACAAATGGTCAACTAAAAAAATCAAGGGAGATTTACAAACACAACTCACAATGCTTATATACTTAATATTTCATACCTAAACTTTCCTATTTATATAACACTTTGGCTTTTTAAATCTATGCATGAAGAGGTGTCTTTCGCTTTTAATAGTATTATTTTTGATGTCATATTAAAAATTTGAGTACTATAAATGTAAATATGAAAGTTTAGGTGTGACATATATAAATATATAAGAATTATGTGCTATGTAAATGCTGCAAAAAATGAGAAAAAAATTCTAAAGAAATATTATTCCCTCTCTCATTTTTTTTACACACGCACTTCATGTATGTTGTATCTTTCGCTTCTCTACTTCTCGGTCTCACCCTCTACTGCATGAGACCGCACTCTTAACTCCATACCCAAGTCTATTCTCAGTATATTTCTCATCTATATTAGCTCTCTGTTTGGTCTCCCTTGTCTCCTTTCTGGTCCGTTCATACTTGCAAATCTTCACAATAAAGCGACAAGAAGAGATGACGAGAGCTTGCTATTGAATACATCGATAGACCTATGCTAGAAGAGATATTAATGTCAAAGTTGAATTTAAGCCACACGACTTCATGATTCTTCTTCTCCTGCCAGCTCAAAGTTTCTCCTTCTATGTCATCATGCACTCCTGCTCATGCATCTTCTTCCCTAGCGACCCTTGATGACAAAGAAGCCAAAAGCAATTGGCTAGTGGGTTTAAGCTTCATTAGGATTTTAAGTTATGATTTTGGTTGTTAAGTATAGTAAAAGTTAAAATTTTTTTAAATCCTAGTAATCGTAATTTCTCCATCTATTTCACTCTCACTTTGCCTTTCTTTTCATTTCTACTTCTCATCTTTTCCATGTCTCTAACTCTGATTTCATTTCTTTCTTTATACCTACATATGTAGTATATGAATCAAACAAAAAAAAGGAAGAAAGAAAAATAGGGATTGTTTTAGAAAATAAAAGATAAAAAAAAAACAGAAGCATAGAAAGTGGATACAACAATGGATACAACTAGCTTTTATCCCGCTAAGTGGAGTCGGCTACATGACTACATTTTTATTCATTTTGTTTCATTGAATGTCATATTTTCATTTAATCTAATAAATTAAGTTTATTTTTTTTATACAACATGCTCAAGTCTTTTTAGTTTTGCCTCCACCTTTGTTTGTACATGTCCAATATAAAACATCTACTCTTCTAACAGGGTCATTAGATAGTTGACATTTAATGTTACTAAACCATCTAAGGTGACTCTTTTATCTTGTTTGCCACTGGAGCTGCGCACTTTCATGGATATATTCGTCTCACATTTTACCTGTTAGTGGAAAATCACACATGCACCTAGTAGTCTTTATCTCATCATCACTTAACTAATTTTTATGCTTCTCTGTTATAGGCTAACATTTTGTGCCATAAACCATTGTGGTCCTCACCATCATCTTATAAAATTTTTCTTCAAGTCTAAGTTGTACTTATCTATTACACAATACGTCTGATGCATTCCTCTACTTCAACCATCTAACTTTAATTCTACTAATAACATCCACATTTATATCCCCATCGCTTTGAACAGTAGGCCTGAGATATATAAAATGTTAATTTCTTTGAGTGACTTGATCACCCATTGTTACAAACCTGCCACTAAATCTGTTATCACTAAAATTACATTCCATATGTTCAGTTTTGGATCTACTTAATATCAAGTTTTGAGCGAATTGGTTGAATGCCTTTTTCCTTCGCTTTCATTCAATAATTAATAATCTGTACAATCTTTTTTAGGTAACCTAATAATATACCTAATAATACATAATAATATGTACAATCTATTTTAGGTAACCTAATAATACATATTCTTAATCTAAATATTCAACTATAAGGAAAGAATCAAGAGAGGAAAATCAGGATAAAAACATTGGAAGAAATTTAAATAAAATAAACTCTTAATTCTGCTTGATTTCTATCACTCTTGATTAATATCTCTCTCAAATTAATGCTGACTGATCAAGAAGCATCAATTTGCCAACAAGGAACTAATGACGCTGTCGAGAAATAGCCTTAGTAAATATATTAGCCATTTGAAGATCAGAAAAGATATGAGGAAGAGAAATAACACCATTATCATAAGCTTCTCGAATAGAATGACAGTCCACTTCAATGTGTTTCGTGCGCTCATGAAAGACAGGATTAACAGTAATCTAGATAACACTAGTATTATTTGCATAAAGAGTAGATTCAAGTTGAGAAAAACCAAGCTCAACCAACAAAACTTAAAGCCAAATGATATCAGAATAAGCAAAGGACATAGCACAATATCCAGACTCAGTAGAAGACGTAGACACTTGATTTTATTTCTTACTCTTCCAGGAAATTAAAGAGTTTTGTAAGAAACACACCAACTAGTAATATATCGACGTGTATTAGAACAACCAGCCCAATCAGCATCACTATAGGTTCCTAAGCGTAGTAGACTCCACATAAAAGAATAGACCACGATGAGAGGTACCTTTAACTCTAGATTGCACGCTACAGCAGTCATGGCTAATACCTAACAATCCATTGAACTGCAGCTAAATGAAGATGTGTAGGTGCCTGCATAAATTGACTCATTTGTTACCCAACAAATGAAATATCAAGACGTGTAATAGTTAGATAATTGAGATTCCTAATAAGTTATCTATAAAAAGATGGATCAGATAGAAAGTCACCATCATTCTGTTGACATTTAACATTTACTTCCAAAAAAGTATCAACATGACGACTCTCTTAGAGACCAGCCAAAGCAATGAGCTCCTTAGTTTAGTCATGCTGATGAATAAAAATATCAGCGGTAGAAAAGTAACCTCAATACCTAAGAAATAAGTTAAAGACCCCAAATTCTTCATATGAAAAGAACTCTGAAGACGCTTTTGTAATTTAGACATCAATTGAGTATCAGAGTTTGTGATGACAATATCAACAAAACAGATTAATAACAACACAATTCCCTTGTTAGTCTTGTAAAGAAATAATGAAGAATCATATTGATTTTAAATAAAATAGAAGCTAAGAAGAGTATTGCGATACTTTTCAAATCAGGCTAGTAGAGTCTGTTTCAAACTGTATAAAGATTGTTTGAGTTTACAAACATTGTTTGACGGTGTAGAAAACAAGCCTGAAGGAGTCATATAGATATTTTCCTTGAGGTCCCCATGCAAAAATTAATTATTAATATCCATTTGTCGTAAAAACTAGCCTCTAGATACAACAATAGAGAAAACAAGCTGGACAGTTGTCATCTTAGCCACAGGTGGAAAGGTCTTTTCATAATCAATCTCATATTCCTGTTGATTGCCAAGAGTTACCGATCTAGCCTTATATCTGTCAAGGGAACCATCAGATTGGATCTTAACAAAATAAACCCATCTACAACCAATGGGTTTAACACATGCATGACATGAAATAATATCCCATATGTGATTGTCTTGAAGTGCTTGCAGTTCCTCTTGCATGGATTTTATCCAACAGGTATGTTTAGCAGCCTGATAATAAGACGTAGGAACTGTAGTATTAGTTAAAATTTCAGAATAGCCATATCTATCCAAATGACGAATGTGCCGAGTTGATTGTCAAAGAATCATCGGAGCATTTTCAGGAGCAAAGTCGGGAAGTGTTGACCTCATTTTTGATGAGGTCTTCTCTTCTTCTCTTTAGTACTTAGGATCTAGCCTTAGGCTTTTCCTTTGACTATCTTAGAGGACTAGAATTGGGACCCACATTTTAGAAATTCAAACCACCTCTTAACTCCCTGCAAACTCCACAAACTTGACTGTAGACCCCTAATCACCTAGAGGGTTGAAATCAAGTGTGGAAGTTTAAAGGATGAGTTCCTATAGGACTCTTTGGCCTTAGGAGCGCCTTCCAGTGGCTCTGGTCGCAGTGAAGGGGCTGACTTACACACACCACACTTATACACTACACCTACACACTACACTTCCACATACCTCATAAAACCACACCCATACCTAACTTGACCTCCTGACTCATGTAGGTGATTCACATGGATGGTCCTTAACCCCTAAGCCCTTGGCTAAGAGGGTTAGGAACAACATAATGAATGCCTCAAGTGAGTCCCTTCATGGCTCATGTGGGCTTGATATGGCTTCATGGCTCAACCAAAATGACTTCTTTCCACCCAAATTCACCCAATCTTCAATTTCCCAAATTTTCAATTTTTGACCCCCGGGACCCTACACCTACTAAACCTACCCAAAACCCTTAAAATTACCCAAATTTCTCAAAAATTTCCAAATCACCCAAGATTCTCCAAAATCAATCCCAAACATTTCCACATCACTTAAACTGATCATCCATACCCAAAAATACCAAAAATTCTAAGAAAACCTCCCAATACCCTCCAAATACCCAAAATACCCCTCTTGGCCAAAAAAATCCAAAAATTCAGACAATTCTCAGAAAATTCCAGAAAATCCCAAATATTCCCAATTTCATTTTGTCCAACTACACCATGGGCCAATTTTGTCAATTTACCCTACTTTTGTCAAAACCCCCAATTTGACCCATTTTAACCCTAAGTGAACCCAATGTCAAACCAAACCCACCCAATTGACCCAAATTCTGGTCCAATTCAGTTCTAAACTTCAATTCAACATTCTCAATACCAATCTAGACCATATCCAAGTCCAATTTGATTGACATTTGGACCCAATCTCACTTTTGGCCTTAAAGCCCAATTTGGACCCATGACCCAAACCTAACCCAAACTCACCCAATTCAACTCCAATTAACCCCAAATCTTTTCTAAATCTTCCTTAGCATCCCCAAAAACAAAAAACTAACATGATTTGCCCAAAATTTAGACCCAAAACCCACTCAAATTCAACCCAAAACCAAAAGGCCCAATTTTGACCTAAACCCAAACCTAACCCAAATGAGCCCAAACCCCAAAATCAAAGCCCAACCAAAGTCAAAACCTCTTTGAAACACCCCCATAAACATTTCTCAACATTGATTTTACATCAATTTCAACTCTAGCCCAACATTAGCCCAACTTAGCCCACTTGGACCTACATAGGCCCACTTACCAAATAAATCCAAATTCAAACCAATTCAACTCCAAATCACATCAAATTGATTCCAAGCCCTTCATAGAACATCCCTAAACCAATTATGACATTTATTGGACAAAGTTCTTCACAAAATTTTTTATCCAAATGCCCATCCTAAAATCAAAAGCCCATTTCCCTTAAACTTTCCTAAAAGCCCACTCCCTTCAAATTCAAAAGCCTAAATTCATCCAAAAGCCCACATGACACTTCCTTTCATCATCCATTTAATCAAAATTGTCCCTAAGTTCCAAAATCATCAATAAAATTATTCCAAATCAAGTTTCATACAAATTTCCATCAAATTACCAAAAATTCTTAAAACCCATTTTCATGAAATTGACCCAAGCTTTTCCCAAGCCAAATGGAGCCAATGATGAGCCATTCACAAGCCATATGAAGCCATGAAAGTTTGGCATGTGACCATGCCATTAATGGCAAAAGGAGGAGGTCCTTTAACCATCTCCTAAATGTCATTAGCCTTAAGCATGTCTCCCCTTAACCAAGATTTAATCCAAATATTCTTGGATAAGGACATCACCACCTCTCGACTCAGCTAGCTTAACCGATCTTCTCAGCCCAAGACCAGCCATGGGGAGGTGAACCCAACCCAAACCAATGGGTTGACCAATTTCAAGCCAAAATGACCCCTCCCCATTCCATTTTAATTCAAACACTTTACACATGTCCAAACCCAATCGACTTCACCATTGCCAAGCCCCGACCTCCCCGGTCAAGATGGTGACCCATGCCTGCCGGCCACCCGCCCGGATCGCCGGAAAACACCACACCCGAGAGCTCACATGTGAGCCAACTTTGGAATTCCACCTCGCCGAGCCGCCCCATGCCCAATGGCCACCATGGCTGTTCTTCCCATGACCAGAGCAGCTGATCCCATGCCTCAACTCCCCCTGGGAGGCCCTCCACCCTCTCCTATTTAAACTCCACCCCTCTCGGCCATGAAAGGAGCAAAAGCACAAACCTTGCCAAAACTCTGCCAAAATTGTTCCAGACTCCTCCCCATACACAGAGCACTTGATTCCCAGTGAGATCCCCCGCCATTTCTCCTCTCGCGAGCTCAATTTCGTAGTTGAAATTCCACCCAAAACCAGGACACTTCTCCACGAGTGAGCCAATTCCCAAATTGATTGGTTCTACACCTTCACTGCACCAAGGGAAGGTGTCCACCAGAAAAGCCCCATCTCCGAAGCCACCCGGTTGCTCCAGACCTCCAAGCTTTGTGATCGGGCTTGGTCGAAATCACATCCGGACAATTCACTGCACCGAGAGACTTCATCCGGAGCTTGCTAGGATCCAATCGAAGGTGCAACAACTCTCAGATTGAAGCCACACTTCTCTGAGCAAAGGTATGAGCTAATTCTTCATCCCGAGCTTCTGGAGATTCTCCATTTCAAATGCCTTAGTTTCAATGCATGTTAACCGTATAGATGTGTTCGTCTCTTTAAGACGAATCCATAGAGCATAAGAACATAAAAATCCATTGAGTATCGAGTGAGATCTTAGGGATTTAGTGTGGAGGGCTCTCGGGTGAGGACGCTCGGGGACGATGAACGGATGCCGTCCATTCAATACACGCGCGGACGAACGGCTCAGATGGCGTCGGACCAGGAGACGATACGAGAACCGCGGGGCCCGGGCTGCTGACTCAGGTGGCGGCGTCGAATGGGAGCGCGACGCGTGTGCGTTCGGAGCTGCCGAGGCCGACGCGGCGCCGCGTGGATAAATAGAAAATTAGGGTATTTTTCTATTTATTTAATTCCCTAAACTTCAAAAATTCATATCTCGTGTAGAAAAATCAGAAAAATAAAATAAAAATACCCTCTCGCTCAGTGAACGAGAGGAGAATAATGTGGAAAAGAAATCATTTAATTTCATCAAGTATTTTATTTTTTATAATTTATTTACTCTCTGCATTATTTTAATTCTCCATGCATGCATACAATTCACCATGGCATGAGACCATAGGGCTTTTGAAGCCTCTGAATTTGGGAACATTCCCTGAATTTTCCAAAGTCGAGGCCATCCCTATGAAAAGTTATTGATTTTTCAAATTCAGGTTACTGTTTTGAGTATTTTAATTCCAATAAATAGCATGTTGTGAAATAAATTCTAGGAAAATTTGATGATGTTCCTTATGACTAGAGAACCCTAGGAAAAATAGGTTTTGACTTAGTTCATTTAAAACAACCCTAATTGGCTTAAAAACCCAAAATAGGTCTTTAATTAATTAAAGTTAACCATGCATCAAATTGACTTGAAATTAATTCTCCACTGACCTTTAGGATAAGAGGAACCCACCATAAAAATTTGAGGTCAATTGGACTTGGTTAGCCCCACTAATTGGGTTGATTAAGCCACTTAGTCATTTTAAACTTAAAAAATTCATAACTTTCAAAATACCTTTCAAAAATTCACCAAATTGGTTTTGGAGCCTCTCTGATATCAGGGGAACCTAAAAAAATTAAAATTTTAATTTTCTAAAAAAGTTGATTTTTAATCATATTTTAATATTTTTAATAATTAAAAAATAATAAAAATCACAAAAATAATAAAATTCACCAAAATGTCACATTTTGAATTTCAATCACATAGGAACAAATCCCACATTTTTCTTAGGTCTATTTAGTGAGATATTAAATTTTAAAGCTTTAAGGTAATTTTAAAATTAAAAAAATATGTTTTCTAGCTTTTTCACTAAAATAATTATAATAAATCATAGAAAAATCAGAAAATTACAAAATTTGCTTCTCTGGTTTCCTTGATATCAGAGAGATTTTTGAAAAATATAAAATTCATTTTTCAACATTTATTTTATTTTTAAATTAATTAACACTCCAAAACTTAAAATAATTATAATAAAAATTATATAATTCAAAAAATCACCAAAATTGGTCCAAGTGTTCCTCTGGTCATTAGGAATGTCCCCTAATTTTTTTAAGGACAGAAACTTTTCCTTGGTCATGTTATTAAATTTTCCTTGGAAATCTCTATTTTTCACCAAAAATAATTATATAAATAAATTAAATACAGAAAAATCACATTTTCTCCTCTCATGTCTTTATTGACATATGAGTGAAGTCACATAAAAATTTCAAGTTCATTTGAGTTCAATTTAGTGAGTTATGAAATTATTAAGCTTAAAGGGTAAAATGGTAATTAAAATTTTAACCCTTAATTAAAACTTTAGGTTTAATAAAAAATTAACAAGTAAAATATTTGATCCTAATCTGATTTGGATGATTGAAATTTAAATAATTAAAGGGTATAAACCCATTAAACAATTTTAAAATAATTAAACCTTAATTAAATAATTGATTAAATTTGGAAGAATAATAAAATTGGAATTATTAAAATAGGGATATTATTAGGAAGAAATTTATTCTTTAATTTAAAAATCCCTAAATTAATCATCTCATTAATATTCAATTCTTAATTAAAATGATAACTCAAAATTCAAAATATTAAAAGACTTAATCATTAAACTAAAATTAAATTATTAAACTATTTTTAAAAAAAAATTAATTAAATTAAATTAAAGTTAAATTAAATTAAATAAATTAAATTAAATTAAATCAAATTAAATTAAATTAAATTAAATTAAATAAAACAATTAAATTAAACTAAATTAAATTAAATTAAATTAAAATTAAATTAAATTAAATTAATTAAATTAAATTAAATCAAATTAAATTAAATTAAATAATTAAATTAAATTAAATAAATTAAATTAAATTAAATTAAATTAAATTAAATATAACATCACCTAAGACATAAAGAATTCAAAATAAATCTAAAATAACTTGAACACTATTCCAAATTTAAACCCTTTAACTTAAATCAAATCATTTGGAACACCAATTTACCCTCGAAAGCTTTAGTTATCATAACTCCTAAACGTAACATTAAATGAAATGTTACTTCACTTATAGGATATTCAAATGTCCTAGTTCATCGAGCAAGTTAACAAAACTTGAATTCTTGGACGATTAATTCATTTGTATAATTAAATCCATTTGGACTTAAAACAATCCTAGAAATATTGAAAAGATGTTTAAGATTCTTCTTAAGCACTTCCTCAATATGATAGGACATTTATAAGAACAATTGGACTTAATCGTTCTTTGATGAAGAAAATCGTCCTCAAACCAAAATACAAAGACCTAGACGTCATAGGAAATGACTAGCTATAGGATTAGGAATTTGGTAGAAAACCATAACCCTTCCCTTAGCTTTACCTAGGAACTTGCTTAAATATTCTAATTGTGTTTTAAGTGTAGCTTGGGATGACGGGAAGACCCTCCGAGTACGCTTTTATTTTATTGCAATTTACTTTCTTGCAATTTACTTTCCTACAATTTACTTTCTTGCAAATGTACTTTATTTTTCTTGCATGATAAAACAACAATTGCATGAAAACCCACACCTTTAGGATAGACTCTAAAACCGAAACCAAAACTAAGTTAAAAGTCATTGCAAGATAAAATTCACCGCCACAACATTTCAAAATATAAAACAACTCAAAATTTAATCACAAACAGAACACAAAACTACAATTGCAACTAAATTAAAACGTCCTGTTGGATGATCGGGAATACCTCGGATGATGTAACCTACGTGTTGCTAATGGGATTTCCACTGTCTAAATGAAAGTGTGGAACTCATTCAGTTGAGTTTAGCAAATTCATCTGGACTAAGTGAATCCGATAAAAATAATGATGCCGGAAGGATGGAACCGTGGGATCTTAACCGGTGTCGTTATAATCAACTTTAAGATTTGTTTTAAATAAAACATAAAAAACACCTGGGAATTAAGACTTCTCTAAACCAAAACACTTTTCTCATCTCCTGATTTATGATTTCTAAAACTAAACCTCCGCGACAACAAGGAGCTCGGAGCATGGTGGGCAAGACGGCCATCGTCATCGACCAAAACTTGAACCTACTTCAGCAAAACTTTCCTAGAATTAAATAACCAAGCCATAGGATTTCGAGGTAGTTTGCCTAGTGCAACATAAATCCTCAACCTTTTGTTAGGCATTTGTCTTGCAAATTAAGCCCTAACCGGACTTAGGATTCCGAGGTAGTCGTCTGATACGACATAAACCCTCACATCTTCAAGGCTATTTGTATGATTCTATCATATAAATATAAGTCTTAATTAATTAAAATTGACAAAATCAAAACTTTTAAATAAACATTAGGATTTTCCTAAATCTAAGCCAAACAATAGGATAGTCGGGAAATTACCGAAGTTCACTTCGAATCTGTGATTTCTCCTACTTTTCTTCCTTTGGATTCACAAAACAAAATGTTCTAAACTTGATCCATTCCCTATTGAAATTCAAAACTTCAATCCCTCGAAAACTTAAACTTTGAAATTCTTGAGAGCAGAATTATCGATTATTATCGAGAGTTTTCTTAGGTGGTTCCCGTCACTTAAGATGTAATTAACTATAGGGGCTTGCCCTTATAGGGAATTTTGAAGAACCTAGTAATATAAACCTCGTTTAATGTTTTCATATTAAGCGGGGAATTTTGTCGGCTTATAAAATTGGTTCGCAGACCAAACGGATGTCACAAATCTTCTAGTTTATTTAATCGAGCCCCACCGTCGAGCGATGTGTCTATCCTTAGTGGATAGATACACGGTTTGTGATGCGGTGCTCGTTTATATAAACTATTTGGGACGTGAGATCGGTTTAATCTCATATCTTAAAACCTTCAAATTTAAAATTATTTTCAAAATCAAATACTACTTTTCAAATTATTTATTTTAATTAAATTAAAAATTCGCCGACAGATTTCTGTTAGGCGACCCCTCTTCAAAATAAAACACAACCTAAAAATATGCCGACAGGAAGGACTGGAGGTGAAGGGGTAGGCGTCGTGTGTAGACAAGGCCATGCTTGTACCTTTTATCAAAGAAGAATCATCAAAGTTAGGAAGTACAACAGTATAAGATGTCGAAGTATAATGCTGACAATAGTATTCATATTCAACGAAAATCACATCCCGAGAGATACGCCATCGATTATTAATCAAATCATAACACTTTATGATTAGGTCTGTAACCCATAATGACGCGTCTAACAGACTCGGCTGTCAATTTTTGCCTTTCATGAGTAGGTATATGAACAAAACAAACACATCCGAAATTATGTGGCATATGATAATTATGATGTTTACAAAAAATTCGATAGTAGGGAGAATCAAACTTCAATTGTTGAGATGTTCATTGATTAATCAAATAAACTGATGTGATGTTCAAAGAAAATCACATCTCGAGAGATACACCATTGAGTATTAATAGAATCTTAACACACTTTGTGATTAGGACTATAACCTATAAAGGTGCATCTAACAGATTGGGCTGTCAACTTATGCCTTTCATGGACAGGTACATGAACAAAACAAACACATCCCGAAGCATGTAGCATATGATAGTTAGGATGTTTACAAAAAATTTGATAGTAGGGAGAATCAAACTTCATTTGTTTAGATGATTAATGATTAATCAGATAAACTGCAGTATATCAAGCTTCAATACAAAACTTAGCTGGGACAGAAGACTCTAATAATAATGTGCCACCATATCCAACAGATGCTGATTTTTTTGTTCGATAAATCTATTCCGTTGAGGTGTATTAGGACATTAAAGTTGTGAAACATTGACATTGTTTTTGAGAAATGCTTGAAACTCATGAGACAGGTATTCATCACCATTGTCAAATCGTAAAGTTTTAACACAAGTGGAGAATTGAGTTTCAATATATGTCACAAATGTTTGAAACACAATAAACACATATGCTTTATAATGTGAATTGATTGTAATCATCAATAAATGTCATAAAATAATTATATTGAGCATGTGAAATAACTGTTGCATTTCCCCAAACATCACAATGAATAATGTCAAAACATTTATTGACACGACTATCTAAAATAGGAAAAGACAATGTCTTACTTTTGTCCAGTTTATAAGAAGAACAATCAACCAATAATATTTTATCTGTAGAACCAAAAACAACATTTAGCAGCAAATGATTCAGAATATTATTTGGATGATGTAATCATCTATGTCAGACACCAACCTTATTTTTAACAACTAAAGAAGCTAATGACAGTTCAAGGAATGATAAATTGTAATAGAAAATATCTGCCAACTTTAGACCTTCACTATCACCTTCCACGACACCTGATCCTGCATAACACAACCATCACTACAAAAGTGTACATCACAGTTATTATCCATCAGTTGACCAACATAAACTAAACTAATATATAATATAAGAGAAACCAGGACATGTCGGAAGGATGAGCTAATACTACCAACTATTGTAATTGGGATATTATTTTCATCAGCAACTTGAATACGTTGAGTACCAGTGTACGGGCATTGATTATGCAATAAATCAGCTGTGTCAGTCATATGATTTGTGATGCCGGACAAACCAAAGAAAATGAACAAAAGAATTGGTCTTACTTTTACCTTGAAGACCATGAGTAGAAAAGGCAGAGAGAATCATCTGTTGAACTGTATCTGGTTTGAGAACAAATTGATTATTGTCAGCAACTGTGGATGTCGAACGAAGATGAGAGTCAGATACTGCAACATGAAGGGTTTGAAGTTTGCGGCTTTGAAGCCGTGTAGGACACTCTTTAATAATATGCTTGCTTTGCTTGCAATAATTACAAAACTTCTTAATGGCGCGCAATATGTCCAAATTCTTTACAGCTATAACATTGCTTTGTTTGCTTTCCTTTGGTTTGAGCGGTATATGCAACATTAATTATTTCAGATGATCCACCAGCTTCACTGATAGAGGCTTGTTTCGCCATTCTTTGTTTTTCGTGTAGTATTTCTGTAAACAATACATCCAAATAAGGAATCAGATCTCTATTCAACAACCCAGTCCGAACAGCTTCAAATTTAGGTCCGAGCTTCATTAAAAGTTGATCACGATGACTCACTTTATGAATAGCTTGAAGACTAGCTAAATTCTCCTTTTTCACCTTGACATAGATAATGCCGGAATATTCTCTCCATAAATTAAGAAAGCCAGAATAATATTGTTCAATTGAGTGATTATCTTAACTATAATTACTCATATCAATTTTCAATTAAAAGTGTCTTGCAATATTATCTTAATTGTAGATGCGCTTCAAGTATTCCTACATTTCTTCAGCTGTGCCAAAGGATCATAAATTGTTCACCATATGAGCCTCAATAGATACCAAAATCCAAGAAACAATCCGAGCATCCTTTGCCTCCCATTGATCAAGCTCATTCGGCTTTGTAGGTGCTGTAGAAGTCTCATCAATATGATCCCAAAACTCCTTCTTTTTCAAAAACATCTTGAACTAAAATTCCAATGCTGCATAATGCTTTCCCGTAAAACTGATTGTTAAGATTTCATGTGTTTTCTTAGAAGACATTCTAAATAGAATTGTCACTCATAAGTTGATTATCAGAAAGGTTGTTGATCGAAATTAATCATCCTAAAATCGAAGAAAATGAAGAGAAGCCCTATGTAAATCAACAACTCTCCCATGGAAAGGCTTGAACACGGGGAGCTTGTGAGTGTCAAGAAACACGTAAGGTCGGCGCCGCTGCTCCTCTAAGCTCGAGCGTGAATTTGGAGCAGGAAAACAACCGAAAGAAAAGCCAAGGGAAAGCTTTATGGCTTGTGAGGGTGAATAATCAATCACATAGAGGCTCGCGACGTGGTGATTGTATGCGGCTCTGTGTGAGAGAGGTTTGGCGCAGGGAGGAAGAAGGATTGGCGAGGGGATCATGACAGAGCGGGGGAATAACAGGTCTTTGTAGGAATAATGCTCGGGTGTGAGCTTCGGAAGGCACTACAGAGAGGATCAAAGTTTTGAAAAGGCTTGGGATCAGGGAAGTGTGTGGTGTTCGATAGAGTTGTGGCAGGGTGTTTGGGCTTGGGAAGGTCGCTGCATAGGAATGAAACTCGACAAAACTGGTGAAGGCTAGGGCAGAGTATTGCTTAAGATTGAAAGGATCGCATGGCCTTCTTAGGTGCAATGGTTATCGCCAGAACAGAGAGAAGTGGCTCTGATACCATATCAAGTTTTGAGCAAATTGGCTGAATACCTTTTTCGTTTTCTTTCATTCAATAAATAATAATCTGTACAATCTATTTTAGGTAACATAATAATATACCTAATAATGCATACTAATCAGTACAATCTATTTTAAGTAACTTAATAATACATTTGCCTACTCTAAATGTTCAACTGTAAGGAAAGAATCAAGAGAGAAAAATTAGAAGCAATTTAAATAAGAAAATTATCTGATTTCTATCATTCTTAATTGATACTTAAACGAAAGCCTTTAATATTAAATTTGACCTTCATAATTCAAGTTTTTTGAACTCTCTCTAGTCTTATCCATATGAAGGATGTCATCTGCAAAAAGCATACACTATGGTTCATCCTACTGTAAATGTCTAGTAAGAGCATCCATAACTAAAAGAAAAAGTTAAGGGCTTAAAGCAGATCCCTAATGTAATCACACTTGGGTCAATCCTCCTTGTGTTCGAACAAAAGTAACAACTTTAGTATGCATATCTTGCATGACTTGAATATAAGCAATATCAACCCCTTTTTTTCCTAGAATTCTCCAAAGTAATTCTCTTTGAACTTTATCATTAGCTTTTTTTCTAAATCGACAAAAGTCATATATAGATCCTCCTTGCTCTGTCTATACTTTTCCATCATACCTCTCAATAAATGTATGGCTTTCATAGTATATTTGCCCAGCATGAAGCCAAACAGATTATGAGAAATTACCGTATCATGTCATAACCCATGTTCAGTTACTCTCTCTCATATGTTTATTTTATGATACATTAACTTAATTCCTCCCCGTCACCATGCTTACGGTCCTTTTCAGGTGCCCTATGGCTTTCTTACGGTTCCCCGTGAGTTTAGCGGGATATCTGTGAGTTTCTTCTTTTAATGTTTTTGTGGTTTTCTCATGACTTTTGCGCTTGTTTGTGATTTTCTTCGAGGTTTTCCACCTAAGTTCTTTGTTTTCTTTCTCAATTTTCTTTGATTTCTTTTGTCTTTCTTTTGGGTTTTCTTTTTCGTCCTCTTGCCTTTCTTTTGGATTTATTCTCGGGTTTCACAGTTCGCATTTCTTGCACGTACGGTAGCGAACTTACTCAGGTTTTCCTTACTACATTCACTCTTGTTTTGTTTTGGTGTTGACGCCTTTTCTGCAGGAAACAATAAAGTGATAATAATAAACAGGTAACAATACACCGCGGGTAATCAGCGCCTACGGTACACTTGCAGCACTGTTATTTCTTTTCTTTACTGCGTTACATGCTTTACTTTCTAGCACCTATACCTGTTAGAGTAGCATGTTTTACTTTTTACAGCGCATATTCCTGTTAGCATAGTATGTTTTATTTCCTGTAGCATATACTCCTGCTTAGTGTAGCATGTTTACTGCAGCATACTTGTTTAGCATAATCTGCTTGTGATGCTTGCCTCCTGTTATTTACTATAGCATGTTCCTATTTTCCTGCTTTCTTTTACTACTGCTCCTGTCACTGTAGCACACACTCACGCTTGCAATAAAAATGATAACAATAATAATAAAAATGAAATGAAACGATTTTCATGTTCACTTTAAACTTAAACTTTAAATCTAAACTGCAACCTTGCTACGACGTGGAGCACGGAGCACGACTTCGAGGGCAGTACGACCATCTTTAACAGCAGAATTTGTGTCTACATCAGCAAAACCATTTTTTAGTCTAAATAACAAGCCATAGGACTTCGAGATAGTCCGCCTAGTGTGACATAAATCCTCACATGTTCTTTTAGGCCTTTGCATAGCCTTGTTGTGCAATATAAGCCCTAACTCGCTTAGGATTCCGAGGTCGTCGTCCGGTACGACATAAATCCTTCTATCTTTCAGGTCATTTGCATAATCAGGTGATTATGTAAATGTAATTTCTATAATTAATTGACAGGACTGAAACTAAAATAAATCCACTTCCAAAATTTAAAGCCCAACATTAGGATAGTCTGGGAAGTCATTGAGGTTCTCCTCGAGATCTTGTGACGACCCCTACCTCTCTTTTCTTTGACTCTGGAAATAAATGCTCCAGTCTTGTACCTTTCACCTATTGGATTCCCTATTACCATAGTTCATTGAAAACCCTACCTTTTGAATTCATGAAGATGGAAACCCCTGATCTAAATCGAGAGTTCTCTCAGGTGACTTTGGTCATTTGAGGGGTAATTGATTATAGGGGCTTGCCTCTATAGGGAGCTTTATGAACCCAGGTAATATAAACCCTATTTAATCATTTTGTATTAAATAGGGGAATTTGTTGGTCCACATAAAGGTTCGCAGACCAGAACGGATGTCATGAATTCTGTAGTTTATTTGATTGAGCGATATCGTTAAGTAGGGTGTCTATTCTTCGGGATAGATGCGTTACTTATGATATGATGCTCGTTCATTCAAACTGCTAAACGAATGAGATCCGTCCATTCTCATTCCATATTTTAAAATATATAAAAAAAATTATTTCCAAAACTAATATACATAAATATTAAATTAAATTTTAAGCTTTCAGCAGCCGACACAGTGTTCCATTTTCTCGAATTTGTGTTAAGCTCACCTCGGATGTGGTGTTGAGATGTGCCCTGGACATGGTCTAGCCTGAAAAAAATTAAAACATATATTTTGTAGTCTAAAAAAAGTGTTGGGGTGTGTTGGACAAGTGTCGGTGTCTGATATGTGTCCAAGACGGGTACAACACAATCTTAGATGTCTTGGTGGTACGTAGATTGCATGAACTATATTTTCAAATAAAGATCGCATCTTTTACATCATTTTTATCATATGCATTTTTATCGTATTTCTTAACATTTAAGTCATTAGATCTGGCACAACTAGAATATTAATTGTGTAACAGTCTCAGATACCTCAGTTGCTCTATTAGTTTGAGTTGATTGGTCATTCATTACTTCTAGTACTATTTCAACATACTTTATACAACCCATTAAATTCATTATGGCCACTTAACACTTCTATAGACGCATCTTTTTATTTCATCCATTATATCATGTAAATATGCAGTGCAATGTTATAAGGTTTGTCTCACCACACACTTAGAAAGACTACACTTGTCGAAGCTTTATGTTAATCATATCATATTCTTTCCTTTTTTCTTTATGAAGTTAAATCTCATGAAGATTCTATATTTCACTTCTTTAGCGTTCAAGTGTTATAACACCTCTTTTTGAAGAAGCTAATTTCGAGGGTAAAATTTTAATGAGAGAAGAATTGTAATACACAATTTTTTTTTCAGGTAAATTCAAAATTTATTTAAACATTTTATAACTCATTTTTTGTACTTTACGAAAATAATTACAAATTTTTTTTGTAAAATAGCATTTTTTATTGGTTTATTTTGATACATATGCATAGAAGTAGCTCATAATATCTTCTAATTTAATAGTTATGTAGATTATTGTTATACCATTCATCTTTATGCCCATTTTCACAAAACTATGCATGCAGTAGCTGATTTAGACTATATAGTTGAGATTTGATATAAAATTATTTATAAATTAAACTAGACTTACTCATATATTTATATATATTAGATGCTTAGTAGCATCATTTCCTCCATCCAGTAATGTGCAACAGGGGAAAAGAATTAAAAGGGTTGTAATTGGGCATAAGCAAAGAAGGAGAGGAAAAGAAGAAGAGGAAAAGAAGAAGATGAGAAGAAGAAGAAGAAAGATGCAAATAAGATGAAATAAGAGAAGATGAAGGACGAAGAGGAAAGAGGTTAAGAATTTATGATAAAAATGAAATTTTTTTTATTTACTTTTTTTATTCAAAAGGACTTTAATTCAATTTTATAGGCTATAAAACTTGAAGTAACTTTAAGATTAAACTTATTTATATCAAATTCAAATTTAAGAATATAATTTAATGTTATATTTTTTTTATATTTTTTTATAAATAAAAAAAAGTTTTGGGGTGACCCTAAGAAGGAAGTACATTCTGGTCAATTGTTGGTTGGATAAAATAATTTTATTATGGTAAGCAAATTTGCATATTTTTATGCATTCGATTTTGTATGTTTTTAAATATTTTTGTAGGATATTTGATTTTGCTAAATAATCATTATTGTTTTCTTAGACATGATAAAAATGACTAAGCAACATATTTGAAGTTTTTTCTAGCATATTTTAAAAAACTATATTTTCAAAGGAAGGAAAGATTTATGTTATAAATTGATGCATTTAATTAAATTGCATATGAACAATGAAAGCTATATATACTCAAATGTTAAAAAATTAAAATAAAATTATCTTCTGAAAGTCATGTATCTCAATATGTTGGCAATAACATATAAATCTTACATGTACATGTGGAGACAAAGATGAGCTCATATGGAGGCAAAAGTGTTTTGAAGTTGATATGTTAATGATAGCATATACAGCAAGCTGACAAGGTGAGCCCATGTAAAGGTATAAGAGTTTTCAAATTTATATATTTGTGATAACCTATATGGGTTGGGCGACAAAGATAAGATCTAGAGTTAAAAGAGAATTCAAGCTATAGGGTTATTATACTTTAGATGGATAAGGTGATAAAGATGAAAATTTTGTAGTCATCAATTATTCTAGGCCCGCATACATGATATATTCTATTTCTTTTATGTGAAATAATGATTGAAATAAGAAAAATAAAATTTATGATAAAGATTAAATTACTAGAATATCATATGTACTTAATGACAAAGATAGTTAGTTTGAATAGTATTCTAATCTCTAACATTTGGTTAAACTTTTCTTTAGTTATAATATCTCATTTACTATCAGACTAGCTATTATTCAGAGAAGTTTATTTTATACTAATCATATGAAATTTGATTAGTTAATTGGTGTTTATTTTATTTTTTGAATTTTAAAATTTTGTATTAGAGTTTTTTTTATCCTTGGGAGCTTAAAAGCTAATCATATATTTTATTATTCAATGTTTCAAGTAAAGGAAAAATGGAAACTCGAGCTTGTCTGAGGATCATATTTTGATTAATCACTCTTTATTTTGATATAAGCTATAGTACGATGATCATGTATGTTAATGATAGAAATTCTTAATATTATGCAAGTACACTGTGATATTTCTCAGAAGCTCTATAGTTTGTTGAATGAAAAACGTTTTAATGCTTCTATGCATTTTATTGTTGTTAATAATTATATTTCAGTTGGTTAGATGTTTATATTCTATAATATAATTTGGTAACATAGTTGAATGACTTTATGACTTTCTTTTGAGGGCTTTAAATCAAAATGGTTTTGGTGATAAATTCAACCAACTTTGCCACGCACATCTCTATTATGTTTATTATTGACAAAAATACACACACACTCGTACATACATGCACACATGCTTGTACATATTCACATACATGCTGCTACACATTCTAATTAAAGGTTATTCTGAGAAGCTGATGGATAAGTGTATATGAATTGAATTCAAGCCAATCAATATTCTGCTTTTAGGTTCGTTACTCCTTTTGACCTGGATGTTCTCAGAACAAATTAATTCCTGACCATTTTTTTGTTGAGACTTTTTATCGTTGTCCTAGAATGACGAAGAAGTTTAGTTTTGTTAAAGTTCCTGGCTAGCTCAATTTCCCCTATTGATTTTACATTTTTATGTCAATGTAGTTCTTCGAACACATCCTTCGCACAACCTTCTGGGATATCACTTTCTCCTGGTATTATTTTCTATTTTCTCCTTATGAGGGTAATAGTTTCAAGCGCAGCTTAAATAAAATTGTCTACTGTAAGCTCTCATGTAGTTTATGTAGCTGATAGCGAGAGCAGTTCCATTCGAGCTGTTGAACTGAAAACTGTTGCAGCAAGCCTGTCAGCAGGAGGGGATCCAATATTCTCTGATAATTTATTCAGGGTATTATACTTGATTCAATTAGTTGCCCAAGGAAAGAGAAATTTTATTATTCAACTGATTTTAATGCTGCAGCATTAATCTCTACTGTGCACTATCACTAACATTTATGAATGGTATTGTGATTAATCCTGATTATTGTGAAATCACATTCATGCATCATGTTTTTGTGGTAGTTTGGCGATCTTGATGGAGTTGGTTCGGATGCACTTTTTCAGCATCCTATGGGCGTCTTCTGCGGGTCTGATGGTCAAGTTTATATAGCGGATTCATATAATCACAAGGTATAAATTATCGTTGTACCTAAGCTATGCTGTAATAAGAATTTATTATGCAATACATATTTGTATGAATGAACCACGCCTAGGAGAAGGCTAAAGTATCCTAATACACTCAACTCCATTCTGCAATCTAGCTAGCAGTTTTCACATCCAAGTAGCAAAGATATTAAAAGTCTTGACATGTTTTGTCACGTCAAAATAGCAACTATTGATGTGTTTTTTTACACCTTAGGTTATAATATCAATTAGTTTTAAGATGTTGTCAAGTTGAGACGTTTTGTGCACATTTTTATAAAAATAATAAAAAAAAAAACTGATTTTTTGGGAATGTACGCTTTTAATCTCAAGCAACCATCTATATCCTGCTGTCCAAACATCAGTCAGATAATATCTAATTCCAATAATAGAATTTGGGCCACCGACTAAAAAAATTAATATTCTTTTAAATTAAAATCACAAACTCAAACCAATTGATTTAGATTTTGTAGAAAAAGAACCAAATTGTGAAAAAAATAAAATAAGTTCAATTCAATTAGTCATAAGAAGAAAGAAGAGATAGGAAGAAAGAGAGAGGGAGAGATGCAAAACATATGAAGGAAAGAGTTAAGCAAAATTCGTTTGCCTCCAACCATAGGAGTATGAATATCTAATTGACTAGGAATATAAGAAGAACAAATCAACAAACTTAAGAAGTTAATAAAATAAGCCGTCTATAAAATTAGAATTTGTAGGCATGTAAATGCACACTTAACTAACTAATAAAAACTAATAATTCAATATAGACGTGTTAATTTTAAAGTTAGAAATTTATATAATTTAAATTTCAAATTTCAAAATATGAATACGGATGCAATAGAAGCCTTTTGTGCTTCAATTAATGTAGACTTATGTTTTCACATCTCAGACAGTATCTATTACCTTTGCATGCCCTTTCATTATCTAAAATATTGTGTTTAGGGATCTTCTCATATTTGGACAATAAATAATGAGTACTTGAGCATATTGAAAATTATTGTGGCTTACTAAAATAAAGCTATAAATTTAAATATAATTTTATGAGTATTTGTAATTTTGTATGCTCCACACGTAGATTCTTGAAATTTTGCAAGTTACAATGCAACAGTTGACCAGGAAACAGCTACTTTTTTTTTGCTCCCTTTACAATGACTTTTGATACCTTCTATGTTCTAGAGGCTTTTTCTTCAATTCCCCTTCTCTTTAGTGAATAGAAAATCAGACGAGAGCTCCCACCACTAATGACATGCAATTGTAGTGGGACATGATTGTTTTTTATGGGTTAGATTAATAGTGTGTTGCCAACCATTGTTGGTTGCAAATGAATGGCTACAGTGGTTATCAAGTCTAGCATTGTGATGTTGAGGGAATTTTACTACATAAGAGGTAAAAAAGGAAGGATAAGAGATTACGAAATGAAGGAGTCATTTTAATAAAAATAATATAAGTGTAGGTGACAAGCATGATTAGAGTGTGACTATTGCTATTATTAGAAACTATTCTATTGGTAAGTTGTAGCATCTACGAGATTTGTTGCAGATTGTGTTTTGAAAGAATGAAAATAGTGGTGGATGTGGTTGAAATAGAGAGCGACAAACATAAGAGAGGTTTTTTTAATGATACTAATAGTTTTTTTAAGAGAAATTGACGAGCAATGAAGTATTTGTCTTTTGTAACTCACTTTGCCTGGTGGTTAGGTGTTTTATTTCCAATAATAAGATATTGAGTTCAAGGTCTACCTCTAATGGTTGTGTGCCTGAGTTATAAAAAAATCGGAGGATTCCCTTGATTTCTAATCCTGGTTGAAAAGTACGATAGGCCATGCTAATCTTATTCAGGAGGCATAGGGGAAAGCAGGTTGTGGGTAGCTTGGAAGTAGAATGTAGAGTGAAATGTTTAAAAGGAGTCAGGGGAACGTCAATTTGGAATAGAGTGATTGGTCAGGACCTGCACTACTCGAAGCCCGTCATGAAAAAAATATTTTTGCTTAACATATTGAAGCATACTTTTATATTAGTCAATTTTTGACTAGTTTACCCATCCCAAATAAATTTCTAGAAAGAATTCTGTCATTTAGCAAGTATTAATTTGTGATTTTGCGATTAAGTTGCAGCTTGTATGGAATTTAGCAATGTTTTTGACTTTTCCTTTAGTCTTTAAGAATAGCATTCCGTTTGAATCCAAGATAGAAACTTAAGTTAATTTACCATTATTCTTTATCATTTTAATTGATATAAACATGATAACCATGCTATGATTCCATATCCTCACTAGTAAATAATTTGCATGCCTTGTGCCGCTGCTTTCCTTTTCCTCTTTACATGATATTTTGAATTTCTATGGCATTTGGGATTCTGAAAATTGTTGGCGATGGATCCACAGATCCCACAACTTTCTTATTGCATTTCAATTATGCTAAAATCTATTTTCTCTTTTTTCCATCTCAAATGCAATCTTTTTTGTGATTATAAAACTTTGTACTTTCTTTTGGTTGACAGATAAAGAAGCTGGACCCTTTAAATAAGAAAGTTGTAACATTAGCTGGGACAGGACATGCTGGGTTTAAGGATGGCCCTGGTATGTCAGCTCAGGTAAGCACTGGATATGTTTTATTTATTTATTTATTTATTTATTTTGTTTATTTATACAGTCTAATGGGTGATATTTTTAGATTATCCATCTCAAGCGAACCCGAACATGGTTTGTCAGTCTATGTACTTGTATAACCGTTTGTCAAAACTTTTTGTGTGATTTTTTACATTCAATTAGTCTTTCCATTTTTTAATCATCAGCTCGTTTTAAGCTTTTGAAGTAACTTCTTTGAGAACTGCTTGGAGAAATAAGCCCTTAATGTTCATGGTGTACAAGTATTTACATCAATTGAGGCTTGGTGAGAATATTTTTTATGTTATTTTTGAATTTCTATGTTTTTTTTTTCACAAGGGGTGAATAGATATTAATTCTTTTGTTCAAATGCTGTTCAACTTGCTTTGTACTGCAAACTTGCTTTTCCATCAATTTTATCAAATTATTTGGAGTCAGTTTTATAAATCCTCCATCAATTTTCTTAGCAAGCATTGACTAAGATGTTGACTCTTTTTTTACTAAGCGCAAATTCTAGCCACAAGCTTTCTTTTTTACTGTCTAGATATGCCGTTTTGTTTGCCCTCATTTGCACTGTCAGTAACATTTAAATAAGTGTTAATTACTGACTATTTTGTAATATATTCATTTATTTTTATACCACTTATTCATCTTTAATATTTTTATTAATGCCACACTTAATCATCAATAACTTGTTTATTGTTGAACACTCAAAATGTTATAATTAAAATGACATGCATAAAGGCCACTGCGAAATCTGAAAAGGTTGATGTATTAAGTTATTTTTCTATTACTATTGTCTACTAATGAAACATATTCACCTTCCTTTTGTTCTTGCTAAACGAATAATATATGATTTTTTGTTATATAGTTTGAACATCCATTGTTAAAGTGTCCTCCGCTCACATTGTGGCCAAGCTATGGAAGAATTTACATATAGAATCAATAGAATAGAATCAATAGAATGAGTTTTAATCATTTGTGCATACGTGTCTCTAGAAATCCATAAATGCTGGGGGATTTAATGTGTAGTTCAACCTTTTCAATGCTTAGATATGTGTTTCAAACTACCACCAAATATACATCTAGCATATGTTTGTGTATCAGTTCTAAAATATGATTTTTTCCTACGGTTAGATGGTCCATGAAGTGTATGAATACAAAATTCTGCTCCGTTAAACTACTCAAATACTTAGCTTTGGTTCCAAATTCTCTGAGTAGTTTGTAAAACAAAGAAGCTTTATCATATATAAGTATTTTTTAAAATTTTTTTGTTTTAGAATATCTCAACTATTTTCCAAGCTTAGTTTAACATAAATTTAAATAGGCAGGTTTTTTTCGAAGTGTGATAATTTTTTTATGAACTAATTAAAATTGCATCCATTTCAATTAATGTAACATAAAGATCTTCATAAATGTCATCTTATTTTAACTCTAGATTGATCACCAATCACAATTAAGCAGAAATTTTACTTTCTTTTGATTAGATGATTTTTGAATGCATTCTCATTAACTAAATGAGCCTATATTGCCTTTGACGTCATTTTATGTTTTTGGATTATTTTCCTTCCACTTGTACCCTAGAAAAAAAACTCTATTTGAAAGGTTCTTTTATTTTAAAAACGTTAGTTTTTTCTTTCCAACTACAAGTTTAGGGCTGTTTGGGATTACTTAATATTTTTTGTTTTTATTTTTGTTTTTAAGTCTAAAATGTTTTTATTTTGTTTTCTATTTTCTATTTTAGAAAATATGTTTGGTACTGCTATGATCTATATGTTTTTAAAAATAAAAAATATAAAAAGTATTTGATTTGGTGTTTTTTATTTTTTTTAGAGAAAATACTTATACTTTTTATAAAATAGTTGAGCTCATGTGCGCTCCAGTATTAAGTATACGACGTCTTTTTTGCTCCACCAAGCGTGGAGCATTACCTATGGAGTGGCAAGCGGTGGCAGCTGGAGGTCAGCAGCTGGCGGCGACTGGAGACCAGCGGTTGGCGGTGACTAGAGGTCAGTGGCGATTGCCTGCTAGGCAGCGGCAGGCGGGAGTTGGCTGCAGTAGATGGGTATGTAGCGACCGGCGGTGGCGGCGGGCTGGCAACGGAGGCGGGGGAAAGGGTTATTTTGGTGTTTAAATATAGACAAAAACATGTATTTTATGTTTTTAGTGATTTAAAAACAAAAGTGTTCTCCCAGAAAATAAAAAAGTAGAAATAAATAAAAAAAGAGTAAGCAAACATTGTTTTTATGTTTGTTTCCTATTTTTTGTTTTCGATAACAAAAAACGAAAAACAAAAGTTGAACCCAAACAACCCTTAGTTTTTTATTTACTTTAAGAAGTATGATAGTTTTTTTTTACAATGGACATCAGAGCTTGCTTTGAAAGAAATTTTTCTTGAACATACTTTCAAGTGGGCATTTTTGATGCGTCACCTTGTTACCATCAGTATCTTCATGATACTTGGTGCTATATTTTTTTGTCTTTTTTTCGATGTTCTATTCATCCTCCCTTGAAATGATTTCCTTGCTAATGTGTCACTAAGCAGCCATTTGGTTGATTACTATGAATGCCTTGCTTCAGAGATAGTTGCTTTCTTTTGATCCCTCACTTTTAGCAGTGCTAGATTTTACTTGGCTCTTCTGATCCAAATATTCCTTATACTTTGCACGGAGTTTATTGACGTGGAGCTCACCCATTGCTAAACTGTTGGGGAGGTTGAACCGGTTCAACAGAAGGGGATCAAGGGCTGACCGGCCCTTTCATTTGGGTTAGGGTTGCAGCCCAAGTGTAGGGACCCTTCTTAGCTATCTATTAGTATATATATGTTGTTTTCTCTAATTACGGTCAAATTTTTCACTTCAATTTTCTGTCGTCATCGTCTTTTTCTTTTTTATGGGCTATCTGGTGGTTTTCTCAACATATTTTCTCCTCTATTTCCCTAGCTTCCTGTTGCCCTCTCTGTGCCCCTCTTATCTGTTATCGCTCTCGGCACCTTTCTTGCTATTGTTGTCCCTTTCTACACTCTCCCTACTTGCTGCCACCACTTTCTGCATCACCCCCAGTGCGTTGCAGCCATTCCCAAGTACCCTCGCCACTACTCAACCTGATGTCCCGTTGTCGGATATCCTTACAATATCCTTACAACTGCTACTTCTCTATCCACAACACCATCTCATCTTACTCTAGCAGTGTATTTGTGTTTGTGTCGTTTTTTTTCTTTTTCATGTGTCACTAATTGTAATCTTATTTGCCTTTTCATAATAATATCCGCTTCACTTATTGAGTTATCATTTGGTATTAGAGCTGGCCTAATTTTAGTCCTATTATAGGGTTTCTAGCATCCATCATAACCCAAACATACCGGCCCCGACGCTTCAGAATTCATTACTAGAGGAGGCAAGAAAGGAGACGACGTATGTTGGACATAGAGATTTTAGAGTAAAGTGGATCTAGCGAAGTTTGAAGGAGGGAAGGATCCACATGATTTCATGTAATGGCTGCAGTAAATTGAGAGAATCTTTGAGTATAAAGAAGTGATAGAAGAAAGGAGGGTGAAGCTCACGACCATCAAATTAAAAATGAGTGTTTTTTTGTGGTGAGAAAATTTGCAGAGGCAAAGGAGAGAAGGAACTAACATGATAACTAGATGAGAGAAGATGACGAAGGAGATATAGAGGAAATACTTACCTCATTCTACCGTCAGGATATGTTTTTGACGCTCCATCATCTACAGTAGAGAGACTTATCAATGGAGCTTACGACATAGTTTGATTAGCTTAAGATGATATGTGAATTAGTTGAGTCAAAAGAACATAATGTAGCATGATATTAGTGAGGCTTGAGGCTAGTTCATAGTAATATTGTGCCATGCAGCTCTATTGGTCACTGGGAGGAGAAGAGACAGCAAAAACAAAACAGACAATTGCTTTCATTCATATAGACACCTACACTTGCATCTATCAACAAGGATACATCTAGAGGGGTTGGAAAGATCAGACAAGGATGTAATAAGTTTGGTTTGAGTGGAAAAAAGTCCGAGAAGAAAAATTTGCCCAGTACAGTGCTTGTCAGATAATATTTTAGGTGCCACGGGTCATCAACTGCTCCACGTGCTGAGTTGTTTTCTTCATTGAGCAAGGTTTCATCGAGGAAGTTAGTGAGGAGGAAGCAGAGGATCAGAAGGAGGAACATAAACTCCAAGGAGATGAGGGCGAAAAGCTAGTTTTGATGGTGGGAGCTACGAGAATGTGGTATCCACTCTGATGATGTTGAAACTTGATTTGTCAATGCAGAAGCATTCTCAATTTTATTACCTTGCCTGGTTGAAAAGGGAAAATGAGATACGTGTGGATCAATAGTGCTTGGTTGAGTTTTTGATTGGAGATTAGCTACAGGAGAAGTAGGTGTGGTGCGACGTGGTACTCATGGACATTTGCCATAGTTTTTTAGGGATGCCATGGTAGTTTGACCACAAGGCCAAACATGACAAGTATAAGAAAATTTATTTGTTTAAGAAGGATAGAAAACACATTTTAATTGCCTGTGAGAGACTAGAGGAATAGACATCAAAGATGAGACGGTACTACCACGAGCCACTTTTATGCAGTCAGTATGAGAAGCTCCAGTTGACAATGACTTTAGTCATGTTAGAGAGAATTGTGATGGAGATTGAGATACCAGAGCCTAAACAACACTGCTAGCTGACTTTCAAAGCGTGATGTCTAACAGCTTTTCAAAGGGGTTGCCACCACTGAGGGACATTCAACATACCATTGATCTCATACCTGGATCAATGTTATCACAAAGCTTGCGTACAAATTGATACTTGCAGAGTACGCGGAATTACAATGACATACATGATCTTATTTTGAGAGGCTTGGTGAGAATGAATACCAGCCTGTGTGCTATTCCTGCCTTGATGGTGCCTTTGAAGGACGAATCATAGAGAATGTGCTTTGATCGTCGACCTATCAACAAAATTACCGTCAAATATGGGTTTCTTATACCTCGCCTAGATGGCCTCTTTGATTAGTTGCATGGAGCACTGTCTTTTCTAAGGTCAACTTACGCAATGGATATCACCAGATCAGGATGAGATATGGGGCGAGTAGAAGATTCCTTTCAAGGCCCGGGATGGATATACGAGTGAACGGTCAGGCCTTTTGGGTTGTTTGATGTGCCCAACATGTTCATGTGATTGATGAACAAGTTTACGAGCCCACATCAGGATGTTTGTAGTGGTGTAGTTTAATGATATTCTTACATACAACAGATCTAATGAGGAGCACTTGCTGCATTTGAGGACTATCTTTGAGGATTTGCAATCAAAGAACTATATGCTCACCCAAAGAAGTGACACTTCCTGACAGTACATGTATGTTTTTAGAGCTATATTATGTTTAGTACAAACATTCAGATGGATCCTGCGAAGATCGAGGCCATCATGAGCTGGACGCCCCCCATAGTTCTTTACCGAGTTGAGATAGTTTTTTGGGCAGACTTCATTATATATGCGATCTATTAAGAGTTTCAACATCAGCACGACTCCCCTGACAAAACTCTTGAAAAGGGAGAAGTTCCAATGGATGGATATAACTTGACCCAGTTTATTGACTAACTGCAATCAATTAAGCGAATCTTCAAATATAAGGAAGTGTCAAAGGATAAGCGGGTGAAATCATAAATAATAGTTGAAAAAGAGTATTTTTTTGGGGGGGGGGAATTTACAGAGATAGGAAAAGAGAAGGTAGTGATAAGATTACCAAGTGGAAAATGATGAAGAAAGTAATACAGAGGAAATACCTTCCACCTTAATATCGCCAAGACCTATTTCTGAGACTCCACCACCTTTTGTAGATAGATGTTTCAATAGAGGAGTTCACAATGTAATTCAACAAATTGTAGATGAAGTATGAGTTGGATGAGCTAGAGGAACAATATAGCTCGACACCTTGGGGGCCTGAAGCCCGCATTAGCAAAGACGTGCAATTACAACCCTATGGTCGCTAAGATATGTTCAAAACTTAACATTGAAGGTGGGAAAACAACAAAAAGAGACGACACAATGATCTTCATTCAGGCGAAGGCCTTCAATTTGGCAGTCACCTGCAGCTATCAAGACCAATAAATGTACCTTGTGAGGAGTTAGCGTGATAGGACAAAGTAGTGTCAGTACACATTAGAGTGGAAAGAAGCTAGAAAAGGGAAATTCTTCCAGTACATGTTTCAGGTGCCATGAATACGGACATGGCCTTTAACTGTCCCACTAGCTGTGTTGTCACATTCACATATCAGGGCGTTGTCGACGAGGTGGAGTTAAAGAATAGCTTAGAGGAAGAACTATGGCTCCGGGGTGACAAGGGAGAATTGGTAGTTATACGAAGAGTTCTGCAGTTAGAGGTAGAGCGAGATCAATCACGATTGAGGCATAACATCCTTTGCACCATCTGCACCTTAAAGGATAAGGTTTTTAGTTTGATTTACGATGGGAGTTGTGAAAAATTGTTGTCCACACTGATGGTGAAAAATTGAGATTGACCACGCGAAAATATCCCCAGTCCTATTCCCTTGGTTGAAGAAGGAAATGAGATACGTGTGGATTATTAGTGCTTGGTTGAATTTCGACAGATCAGTTACAGGAGCAATTGTGGTGCGATGTGGTTCTGATGGACACATGTCATTTTCTGTTGGGGAGCCTTGACAGATCGACAATAAGACTCAGCATGATGGCTTCAATAATACTTTTTTAAAAAGGTGATGGGTGACATCCTTGGCTCAGCATTGCTCCTAATGAAGGCAACCGAGAAGCTGAGTGATTTCACGATTTCCTTTATCGCACCAAGTGAAACCAATGTCCTTTGCCACATGTGCCTATTGATACACCAAAAATATATACAGTTTTTGCTATATAATTTTACCTATTTTTGGTTATATTGCACTTTAAAGAAAGGTATTTTTCATGATTTGTTGCACGTATGATGATTTTAGGTGATTGGAGTGAAAAGAAGCAAAAATGAACAAATTCAGAGCTAAAAGGAGCAAAAAGGAGAAGAATGGTGAAAAAGGTGTTCTGGCACCGCCGGCACCCAAATCTAGAGACTCCATAATATATTGGCACGATAGAGTGCTGACGGCGCCCTACGAAGTCGGTGGAGTTCAAATTTGAAGAGTTTTTGCGACTTTTTGAAGGGATGCCTATAGAAACTCTTAGGATTTCGTCCCTATCTTATAAGTAACTGTTTTTGGACGAAAATGGGGGTCTCTTGTGTGCTTCTTCAGTGGTTCTAGTGTAGTTTTAGTAAGTGTTAAGTGTTAGGGTTTAGGAGAAGTGAGTGTAGAGTGCGAATTTGAGAAGAATTCTTCTTTAAGAAGTGAAGGAGAAGGAGTAAAGTGAGAGATTGTTTCTTCCTTTCCATTCTAAAGAGAGAATCAAATGTTGTAAAGAAGAGAAAATGATTCAAAGGAACTTCAAGGGAATTGCATTGAGGAAGAGAAAGAGATAAGTTGTATTTTCTTTTGTGGTTTGTACGACTTTTCTTATATATATAAAATTCATGTTTTATTGCATATTCTCCATGAATTCTGAGTAGTCTCCCTTGTCTTTCTTCTTGCATAGAGATATGATGATGGATTGATGTGGATTTGATGTGCTTTTAATGTAATGAAGAAATTGTTATGGTTTTTCATCCGAACTTAATTTAATTTCGATTTGGCCAACTGAAATGTTAAAATATGTTGTTAAACATTAAGTTTGAAAGGATTTAATGTCCTACAACAATAATGAAAGATCTATTCAATTTCTATGGATGAATTGTGTAGTTCATGAGAATTGAGTGCAAATAAATAGGAAAATATGTTTTGATGGAATTCAATGTGGAGATTTCAGGGTGACGGACTGAAATCCCCAAATTGGTTCTAAGATTAGTAACTACTATCAATGGTTACCCTTCGGGTGAAGGGTGAGTGGGAGCTCCTAAGTGAGAGTCGGTATCCTCCCAACCTAGCCTTAGATTTAGTGACTAAACTTATGATATGTCAATGTTCTTTTCTTGCTTAGAAGAGGGGGTACTCTTTTAAGGGTAAAGAATCATCTATGCTCCTATTTGACACAATAACATAAATATTTGTTTCATATCAATCCATACATCATATTCTCATTGCAAGAGGAAAGATACTTTTCTCATATATCGAAAACCTTTCATATACTTAGTTTAGTGTGTCTGTAGTTAATTCTGTTTTTTTAAAGTTGTTAGAAGTAATTGTAGTTTAGTTAATTGTTATTATTTCCTGCATAGTAGTAGTAAGTAGTAAACTTTAATTGCAAATTAAATATCGGATTTTAGTGCTATATTTTATATTGTGAACGTTTTCTTATACTTCGAACTTCCCTGTGGGATCGATAACCAGGACTCCATTAGAGCCCTGTATTACTTGATACGATACATATACTTGCGTTGAATGCTTGGACTTAACAAAATCATTATAAATATATTAATTTAAGTTCATAAATTCTTGCAAAATATAAGTCCACCGCATCAAGTTTTTGACGCCGCTACCGGGGAAGGTAAGGGAGTTAAGAAAGTAAGGAAGGTAACAGAGTTAAGAAAGTAAGGACGGTAACGGAGTAGTAAGTAAGAAAGTATAAACAGTATCTATTAATAATATAGTAATAGAAAACCTTTACTTTGTAGTGTGTATTTGTGTGTTTATTTACCTTTATTAAAGTATTTGTGTTTGTATATGCGTAGTAGCGGATCTATAGGTTTAGTGCCTTACGATTCGGAGTTAGAGCGTACTGTCAGAAAAATTTGAAAACAACAAAAGTAAATTGAAAATCCTTGCAAAATGACGAATAATCAAGATAATCAGAGAAATGATATTGGAAATTTGCCAAGACCTTTAAGAGATTATGCTAACTCAACAGTAGATGAAATTCACATAACTATTCAAAATATTGATGTTGCTGCTAATTCATATAAACTTAAACCTGCTATTATCCAAATGATACAAAATAATCAATTTGGAGGAACACCTACTGAGGATTCAATTTACATCTCGCTAGTTTTCTAGAACTGTGTGCTACTTTTAAATACGACGGAGTGTCTAGTGACGCTGTCAGACTTAGACTCTTTCATTTTTTATTAAGGGATAAAGCTAAGGCGTGGTTAAACTCGTTAGCACTTGGATCTATTAGAACTTTGGGAGAATTATCTCGAAAGTTTCTATCAAAATATTTCCCTCCATCAAAGACTGCTAAACTAAGAAATGATATTACATCCTTTTGTCAGTTTGAAGGAGAGTCAATATATGAAGCTTGGGAGAGATTTAAAGATCTTCTTAGAAAGTGCCCACATCATGTTTTACCAGATTAGTTAATAATTTAAACATTTTATAATGGATTAGTGGGATCATTGGGATTTATTATAGATGCTGCTGCTGATGGATCATTAATGTCAAAACCTTTTGATGAAGCATACGCATAAATTGAAGAAATGACTTCTAATAATTTTCAATGGCCCTCTGAACGGGTAAATCCTAAGAGAGTAGTTAGTGCTCATGATTCCGATATGATGACTATGGTAGTTTCTCAAATTGCAGCCCTTTCTAAGAAAATAGATCAATATGGAATGAATTATTCTCAACCACCTCAAGTGTTGGAGGAAAATTCATTTGGATAGATAATAGAATCTCAAACACCTTATGAGACTTTAAATGCTATTAATAGACTTAACAATCCTTATTCGAATTATTATAATCCTGGTTGCAAGAATCACCTAAACTTCAATTGGAATAATAATAATGCTAATGTTAACCCGCATTGGGCTAAAAATTCTATAAATCCAATTGGAAATTCGAACAATCAAGAAAATATTAATTTTAGACCATCTTATTCTCCTGCATTTAATAGTAACCCATAATTTAAGGATAAGAAGTTGTCTACTGAAGAAATGATTCTGAATATGAGAAATCAATTACAAGTTTAAGGTGTTGCTATAAAAAATATTGAAAATCAATTGAAACATATTTTCACTGCACTTAATAATAGACCTTCTGGAACATTTCCAAGTAATGTATCAATCTAAAAGATCAAAACAAGGAACAACTTAAGACTATTCAATTAAAGAGTGGAAAAAAATTAAAAACTAGAGTGCAAAAAGAAGTTGAAATAGAAAAGGAGAAGATGGAAATCGAAAAAGGTTCAAACAAGATTTATTCACACTTGGATTATCCTCTTGAGCCAATGAAGATAACTGTTGAAAAACCACCACATCCATTTCCTCAAAGATTGAAGAAACAAAATAGGGATAACAGATTTGGAAAATTTGTGGAGATCCTTAAGAAATTAACGATAAATATTCCTTTTGTTGAAGCATTAGAACAGATGCCTGACTATGCCAAGTTTATGAAGGATATCCTGAGAAAGAAAAGAAAGTTTATAGATCATGAAACTGTTGCACTTAGCGGAGAGTGTAGTGCAATTATGCAGAAGAAGCTTCCAGAAAAACTTAAAGATTCTGGTAGTTTCACTATTTCGTGTGCTATAGGTGAAATTTTTTTCAGAAAAGCTTTATGTGATCTGGGAGCTAGTATTAATCTTATGTCTTTATCAACTTTCAAAAGGTTGGAAATAGGAGAAATTTCTTCTACATCTGTGACTCTTCAGTTGGCCGATCGTTCCATTACTTACCCTAAATGAGTGGCGGAAGATGTGTTAGTGAAAGTGGATAATTTTATCTTTTATGTGGATTTTATTATACTTGATATGGAGGAAGATAAAGAAATTTCAATCATTTTGGGAAGACCATTTCTTGCTACTGGAAGAGCGGTAATTGATGTTCAAAAAGGAGAATTAACTATGAGAGTTAATGATAAAGAGGTGACCTTTAATATTTTAAAATCTATGAAGTATCCCTCAATGGAAAAAGATAATGAATGTTTTAGGATGGAGGTCTGTGATTACTTGAGAAACGATCATTTTGAAAATATATTTGAAAAGGAAGAAGAATATGAAAATATGTTTGAAGAAGAAATTGAAGATGAAAAAAATTCAGATAGTAAGAAGAACGAAGATTTGAAGTATGTTCATGAGAGATTCGAAGTCTTAGACAATATGGAAGGTAGAAATAAAAGCTTAATTTCATCTATCATAAAACCTCCTGAATTTGAGATGAAAATTCTCTCTAATCATTTAAAGTATATGTTTTTAGGAGAATCATCTACCTTGCCAGTTATTATTTCTTCGGAGTTAAACGATTTTCAAGAACAGAAGTTGTTGGAAACTTTAAAAAGATACAAGAAAGCTTTTGGATGGACTTTGGTAGATATTAAAGGAGTTAGTCCTTCTATGCACAGAATTTTATTAGATGAAGAACATAAACTGAGAGTTGATCCGCAAAGGAGATTGAATCCTATAATGAAAGTAGTTAAGAAAGAGATTTTAAAATGACTGGATGCTGGAATTATTTATCCTTTGTCGGATAGTGCTTGGGTGAGTCCAATGCATTGTGCACCGAAAATGGAAGGAGTGATCGTTGAAGTGAATGAATGTAATGTAATTATACCCACAAGAAAAATTAAGGGATGACAAATTTGTATTGACTATAGGAAATTAAATGATGCCACCAGAAAAGATCACTTTTCTCTTTCTTTTCTCGATCAAATGCTTGATAGACTTGCTGGACACATGTACTACTATTTTCTGGATGGATATACTGGTTACCATCAAATACATATTGCTCCTGAGGATCAAGAAAAGACAACATTTACTAGCCCTTATTGAACCTTTGCTTTTCGAAGAATGCCTTTTGATCATTTAATGCACTCGCAACATTTCAGAGATGTATGATGTCTGTCTTCAGTAGTATGATAGATAATGGAATAGAAGTTTTTATGGATGATTTCTCTGTATTCAGGACTTCATTTGAAATTTACCTAGAAAACTTAGCAAAAGTTTTGGAGCTTTGCGAGAAAACAAATCTAATTCTGAATTGGGAGAAATGTCAATTTATGGTTGCAGGAGGAATTGTGCTTGGGCATAAAATTTCTGAATATGGTATGGAGGTCGACCCTGCTAAAATTAGAGTAATTGAGAGATTGCCGCTACCCCCTACTGTGAGAGAGGTGAGGAGTTTCTTAGGACACGCTGGATTTTACAAGCGATATATTAAAGATTTCTCTAAAATTACTAAATCTTTGTGCCGACTTTTAGAAAATGATAGAAAGTTTAATTTTAATGATGAATGCTTGAGTGCTTTCAAATTATTGAAAGAAAAATTAATCACTGCACCGATAATTGTTTCACCCAATTGGGAGAAACCATTTGAACTTATGTGTGATGCTAGTGACCATACGATCGGAGTAGCATTGGGGTAAAGGCATGATAAAGTTTTCAAAGTCATTTACTATGCTAGTAAAACTCTTAATGAGACTTAAATTAGTTATACCACAACTGAAAGAGAGTTATTAGCTATAGTATTTGCTTTTGAAAAATTTAGATCTTATGTAATTAGAGCTAAAAGTATTGTGCATACAGACCATTCAGCTATCAAATATTTAATGCAAAAGAAGGATGTGAAACCTAGACTCATTAGATGGATACTTCTTCTGCAAGAATTTGATTTTATGATAGTTGATAGGAAGGGAGCTCATAATCAAATAACTGATCAACTGTCAAGAATATACTATGATAAATTATCTAAATTTGAAAAAGTGATTACTGAAATTTTCTCTGATGAGCAACTCTATACTATTATGGGAAACAATTTGCCTTGGAATGTTGATATTGTGAATTATATTGTAAGCGATATTTTATCACCTCATTTAACAAGACAACAACAAAAAAAAAGTTTAAATATGATGCAAAATTCTATTTTTGGGATGAGCCCTATCTATATAAACAGTGTAAGGATCTGATTATTAAGAAATGTGTGCCACAAGAAGAAACAAATTTGATTATGCAACGATGTCATGATTCTGAATTTGGAGGTCATTTTGGTGTTGATAAAACTGCTTTTAAGATTTTAGAAACTGGATATTATTGGCCTACTCTTTTTAGAGATGTTTATAGATATATTAAGGGTCTGTTTGGCGCAATGTACAACTTCTCGACTTTTCAATTACGTAAGTTGCGTTGCCGAAAGCACTGCGGGAAGTTAATTGCGGGTTTGGTGCATTGCTGAAACATGTTGTGGGATAGATTTTTTTTTAAATGACTTTTTTACCCCTGCTTCTTAAAAATGTTTGAAAATTTATATTTTAAATATTAAATTTAAAATATATGATTATATTTTTAAATATTAAATTTAAAATATATGTAAATAAATAAAAGTAAATATATATATATATTAAAATTAAGTATTTTCTATATTATTAATTATGAATACCAAACATAATGAATATTACAAAAATTCATCAAACCGTAGATTTGATAACAAATACCAGATGTCTCAGCTCCAACCAGAGAATAACCCGTTAAAAAAAATCAAAAAGCAATCGACGAGGGCAAAACTACAAATCAAATAAAAAAGAACATCGGGACTTGAAAAATAAGACAACCAAATGAGCTCCAAGAAATCTGTGACATCCCTTCATATAGATATATATCAACAATGAAGTTTCCTGAAAAGTAGAAAGTCATTACATTCAAACAAAATTTTGGCAACTTTCTACAAAATCATTTGTTTAACTTATAAACATAGAAGATTCAACCAATTTGTTGGAGCAGATAAATCTGGCATCAGGAGCTTGCATTAAAAATAAGATTATTTATTTGTTATCAATGTCGGAGACTATTTAGTATCAGTAGAATGAACTCTGCATAAGAAATTTATAAAGAAATGAGACCAACACATGTTATAATTTATCTCTGTTTTTTTATCGTATAACAGATACAAACATGGTTATTTGTAGTTAAGAGTGGATGACAAATTAGGATATGACTCTCACCCATAAGAGATAAAATATTTAGACTACTGAGTACAACATTCAAAAGGAAAAAAATGGATATTTGTAGTTAACGCGGGAAATAAAAATACAGAAATGAATTACACATTGTACGAAATAAATTAGATATGAGTAGAACTGCCTTCTACTAACGTAGCTGTAATTTCTTCCCTTAACTCTGCCATTTCTCTTGCACCTTCCCTTCTCTAGTACAGATTGTGGAAGGATCAATCTCAGATTGCTCCACGGAATGCCCAATGTGGTACTCAAATGCTTCCGGAGGAACATACTCCTCATCGATGTTAGCCATATGAAAGTCAATGTCGGTGCGTGAGGGGTGCCACCGAATATAATTGTGTAGCGCCATCATGGCTATCAGCTATCACAATCTGGACCTGTTTGGGAAACGGGTAAGATGGCTTATCGCGTAGTATCACCCATTTCTTCTTCCAAACGCCGAAAGTCCTCTCAATGACACCACTTAAGGAAGAATGTCTTTTGTTAAAAAGCTCTTTTCTGCCCCTTGTCACATTGCTGGCTCGCTCGAAATCAGGTAAATGATATCTTGTATCAGGGAAGGGTTTGAGATACCCTCGCTGCAATGGATATCCAGCATCCACTAAATAATATTTCCCTAGAATGCATTGTAGGTTCAGTATGATGTTTAAAGTGATTAACCAAAGAATTCGGGACTGCAACATACCGTGTGGAGGGTGTGGGAAGTTGTTGTGAGCATTCTGCGTAGCACTCTTCAAAATTCTGCTGTCATGAGCACTACCCTCCCAACCTGGCATGACGAACATAAAGCACATGTTAAAGTCACAGACCGCCATGACATTTTGTGTAGGGGCTCCACAATGCCCGATAAATGCAATCTTTTCATCCCTTGTAACTCTCTAATCAACGTGGGTTCCATCTATTGCTCCAATGCAATCCTACACAAATACTTTTGAGTTACTAATGTCCAGTATTCGTATTTAAAATTGAATGCTTCAAATTGCAAATGTTACTTTAAAGAACGGCATGTAACGTGCATCACGTTGAATCTTTATAGGAGTTTGTGCGAACGTTGGATCTGTTGGTTTTATGATTTGTTTTGATAGGCTCACAAGTGCATTTAGACCCACAGAGAAATATCTGCTGATCGTCTCAGATGAGTGTTGGAATCGTTCCATTGAACCATGCATTGACTCATTTTGTGATAATATGTAGAGAGTCATTGCCAACACCTCACGTTGTGTTGTCCTCAATGACCCATGAAGACCATGAAATCCACAAAGTTCTATTAGAAGATCTGTAAATACCTCCTGCTTCATGCGAAACATGTTGCTGAATCTGGTTGGATGTCCAGCAAGCATTTCCCCTACCCATTTATCACCAAAATAAGAAGATGTGTAGCATGGAGAGCGATCAATGTACTTATTGTAGTACTCAAAGATCAAGGATATTGCTGCATTTCTCTGTCTCCATCTTTCTTGGTCTGAATCCATGATGACATATATTGTACTAGTGTTGATAAAAATTAAATGAAGTAAATAAATCACGAGGAAAACATGGTCAAGCATTTATAAAAGATGAAAATGACAGCTTGAGAATATCAAATAAGCATATCATTAGAAAGTAGAATAACAAAGTAAAAGTGTATCACACAACAACAAATGAACTAAACCAATCTCCCACTCAACAACAAATAAGAAAAAAGATCAATCAAATTTCCCCACAAGCATAAAAATGTCGTAGATATGCCACCCTTTTTTCTTTGGCAATTATTTTAAAGAAATCTCTATGACACGAATCTAGAAGAAGTTCTATAGCAAAAAAGTATAGCTCATGATCCTCTGAAATTTCGTGATCTTCATCAAGAAGTTCCACGACCTCCTTAATGGAATTTTCCTGAACTGTGTGCGGGCATCTTTCGAGGTACCCATAAGATGTGTTATTTGCTTTCTGAGATAAGCAGCACCACCTTTTTGTCTACTATCAACACAATGACGCTTAGAAAAGTTTGTGCTATGTATTTTTGAGATTTTCGGGCTGTCGAGATCGGGTGAATCACAAGATAGGTTGACGGCCACATTGTTAGGGGTACCACAAAACCCTGTCTGAATTGGAGCACATGCATATTTACCTGTTGCGACGACACCCTCAAACATGCGGTCTAACTTCTCTTCTAACTCGGGTTCAATGCCGCAACTTTTGTACTTCTTCGCTTGGGGCACCACCTGAGAAATCATATTAAAGAGTTAAAGCAGTATTAAAAAATAAAGTGAATAAAATTATACAAAATAAAAATTTGCTCACCGAAAGTCTTTCAGCCCACCACGCCTCCGAAGCATCAATGGTTCGTTTCACCGAATCCCAACCCAAGCCCATTGATCCTTGTTTCAATTCCTTCCAAAGTTTCCAATCTTTTTTTAGTTGATCCCACTTGTTCTTCATTTGCATCCTGTCATACACCATGTCCGTACTTTCCTTGAAATTTGGTATAATATGTAGCCATCCTTCCTTATTAAAATGGGTTGTAGGCCTATTTCACAGTTCAATCTCCTTAAGACAGAGGTCACAAAATAGTAATATTGTTTCTTTTTCCCATATTGCTGGTGTTGCACTATCTTTGGTCTTATTAGCCATTATATTGCTAAAATAAAATAAATTGTTGTAACATAACAATAACACAGGTAAAAAAATTATATAAAAGTTCTGGAATTACTAAAATCAAAGACCCGATAAAAATAAATGAGCGAAAAACATTTGCAATAGTAGCATTTTTTATGTGATGTTAAAGATATAAATATGATGCATGTAAATATAAAACTTCAGGTATAAAATATGTATAAGAATTGTATGGTATAATATGCAAATGAGCCAAAAACAACCTACATAGTTTTAGCTGAAAACACTTACCTTTGTCACTCCAAAGTATTTTTTTAAAGTGAAGCAAGTGAATTTATTTGGACCTTGTTTCATACTTCAATTCCTTTTTTTTTTAACATCACTTCGAAGCTTACAAGTCGGGGTCTATTTTATTATATCAGTTCTAAGCTTAGCAGTCAGGGTATATTTCTTTGGGTGATCTACTTTTCACTATTTAAAGTATCTTTACTTTTTCTTACTTAATTGTGTTTTTTTTTATTTTTTCACAATTTATATTTACTTATTCATGGTTGCTACAACAGTTACAAAACAAATAAGCCACACTAGACTCCTTGTTACCTTTATAGCATTTTTAAAAACAGCATTTTTATGTATCAGGAGCCAAGTTGAACGTAAGGCACTTTGTCACAACAGTACTAGCAAACCAAATCAGTGAGATTAGTAGCTTAATTATCCAAAATAAAGAAACCGGATGTATTCATATAATGAAGAATCGTAAATGACTGAATTAGGAATGAGATGAAAGTAAAAAAACTTGCAGCAAAATGTCAATTTTAAACAGGATATTAAAGAACTATAGAGCATCTTTTGTTCTTTTTTAAATAATCATCAAATGCATGTAACAAACAATAGCAAAAAAAATAACGAAGACATACATTTAAAATCACGGAGTAAAAAATAAAACTGAAAATTGCGGGTTCAGCTGGCTAAATTGTGGATTGGTCCTGCAACTAATTTGATTCGAAGTTAACAATGCTTTGCTAAAAATCAGAGGGGAATGTTCAGATTTTGCCTTACTGTTGGAGTAAAATGAAGAGGGCGCAATCTGGGAGGGAAGCCTGTTGTGCGTGCGGACGAAAGATGGTTTCGGTGGGGGCTTCGGTGCGAGTGAGACAAGTGGGATTGGGCGGCTTTGGTTCGAAGATGGGAGGAGTTGAGCGGGCGACTTTGCAGGTGGAGTCGAGCGAGAGGAACGAGCCTTCGAGGGGGTTGGAGAGGCTGGAGGCTTGTTGTGCGTGCGTTGTGAGGGAAGGGCTGTCGCTGAGATGGGGAGAGCGGGCGTCACCGGTCGATATTATATAGGGCCCGTTTTCGCTCGAACGAACGGATGACGAATGAAAGGTGAACGAAAGGCGGAAGACGAACAGAAGGCGAACATAACTGAACATAATGGAAGACGAATGAATGGTGGAAGACGAGAAGAACGAAACGAACATTGACGAAGAACGAACGCGAGATAAGGATGGGGTGAGGAGCAGAGCTGTCGAGTTCGATCGAAGGGGGCAACGGGGTAAAAAAGAACGGCGGAACGTGGGCCACAGGGATGATCCCGTGGCCCGCTTTTTGCAAAATTCACCCCTGCGGGAGCCTTGAAGCTGCTCTGTCGCGGCCCCAAACAATAGAAGGTCGGGGATCTGGTGACGCGAAGCTGCTCTGCTGCGCCCCCAAACGGGCAGTAAATCATGTGATCGATGTCAGAGACTAGGTAATATCTCTAGAAGAAATGAAATTCCTCTAAATTATAATTTGGAAGTTGAAATTTTTGATGTATGTGGATTAGATTTTATGGGACCATTTACTCAATTTGGAAATTTATATATATTGGTTGTCATTGATTATGTCTTGAAATGGATTGAAGCTATTGCTTTACCTAGATGTGATGCTCGGAGTGTTTCAAATTTTTTTAAAAAAATATATTTACAAGATATGGAATGCCGAGAGTGATCATAACAGATGGTGGATCCCATTTCAGGAATAATAGAATAAAGAGATGAATTGAGAAATATAATATTATTCATAAAATCTCTACTGCTTATCATCCCCAGACTAGTGGTTTAGCAGAAGTGTCTAATCGTGAAATTAAAAGAATTTTGGAGAAAATTGTGGATAATCATAAGTTAAATTGGTCTGCTCGATTAGATACTGCTTTATGGGCTTATAGGACTGCTTTTAAAACCCCTATTGGAATGTCTCATTATAGATTAGTGTTTGGTAAGACTTGCCATTTACCAGTTGAATTAGAGCATAAAAGAGTTAAATTTTAATTTGAAAAATGCTGAAGAGAAGAGATTTATGCAATTGAATGAATTGGAAGAGATTAGAAATGCATCTTATCACAATGATAAGATCTATGAAGAGAAAATGAAATTATGGCATGATCGGAAGATATTGAAAAAGAACTTGGAATTTGGACAAAAAGTTTTATTATACAACACAAGATTGAAGTTATTTCCTAGAAGCTCAAGTCTAGATGGTTAGGACCTTTTACAGTTGTAAAAGTTCATTCTTTTGGAGCTGTTGATATTAAAAATCATGATACTGGAAAGATTTTCAAGGTTAATGGGCATCGATTAAAGCCTTACTTTGACGAGTTTCAACTCGACTTCAAAGAGGTTTTAATGCTAAGTCATCTCGATTAACTGAATGGTTTGTCGGGCTGACGACGTTAAACCAAGCGCTTTATGGGAGACAACCCATATGTATCTTTGTGGTGTGTTTGCTTGTTTGTTGTAGTTGTGCTTTTTAGATAGTTGTTTTTGAATCCTAATTACTCCTAAATACTTTAAAAATTGATAAATGATGGATCAAATCGAGATATTGGAATATTTTGGGCCAAACGAAGTTCGGTGAGAATTTTTTACCACCGGCGCCACCGGCGCCCTATCACATTTGCCACACTAAACTTGCTTGTTTGAGCGCCGCCGGCGCCCAAAATCTGTGTGACAATTTTTAAGTTTTAAAATGCAAGTTTTGGCAGTTTTTGGCGGGATCTTCGTCCTTATAACTCCCTAAACTCCATTTTTGACTTCTTAACTCCATAAAAACAAAAACTACTAATCCCAATTCGTGTTTTATGGATTCCTATCCCATTGAAACCCCTCAATTTTGTGTTTTCAACCGAAGGAAGTTCATAAGTTTTGAAACGCAGCGTTTGTTCAACAAAGTGATGATGAAAAGAAGGATTATCAAGGAAAGAGGCTTCATAAATCGAGGTATGGATAATCCTACTACTAGAATTGAAAACATCATTAAGGAGAGACGTTAGGAAGTGCTTTGTTACACTACTGCTGCCGTTGTTGTTTCTGTCGTGAAAGAGTTTTATGCAAATCTTCATGGGATCAACCAAGGGTTCGTATTTGTGCGTGGTAGATTTGTGCAATTCACTCCTTCACGAATTCTCTTTATGATCGAGAACGTACCTATTTGCCATTATTCTAATTTCAATGCCACGAGGGATAATATGAATGATGTGTATCGATATCTGATGGATGAGAATGAAGAATAAGTTAGAGAGAATGGATACATTTGTTTTCCATCTGCATCTCTCAATCCATTATCGTAGCAGTGGCATTACTTTATTTCAGCAAAGTTTTTCCGACATTGAAGATTAGCAAGGTAATCAAGGAAAGCATCATTTTGAATTTCTGTATTCAAACTGAGAGGCCGGTTGATATTGGTAATATCATTGTGAAATCAGTTACAGGATTAATTGTGCTTAAATCTAAATATGGGCTTGAACACCCGTCCACCATATTTTTGTTATGTATTCAGTCACAGGTTTCTTATGAAATTTGGGAATTTGTTCTTCTTCCATGGAGGCCTATTGATCCAATTAATCCCTATGACTACCAGACAGTTGGAGATGAAGATGACATGAATCTGCTTGCTGATCAACCAACACAGACTTCACAACCGATTCAACCCTATTTTCCTGAAGGTTTCAGAATGATATTGAAGAGGATCAAACTGTTGGAGAAAGAGGTACAAAACGTTATGAATGCAATCAATAACATTTCTGATTTATTCAATCATATAGATTGGAGAATGAAATAGCAATTCGATCACACTGGTCGAATTGAGATGGGCTCGATCAATCTGATGAAGAAGAACACAGTGATTGCTGAGGAATCATCTGACGAATTTCCAATTCGTCCATTCTATAATTTGTTTGTGCATCAGCAATAAATTGGAGACATTAGAGGAGATGATAGTTCTGAAACTGATGTGGAGTAAATAATGGATTCTACTTATGTTTGTTGTGTGTTTAGTTTGTTTTGTTTAGTTATGTTTGGTTTGTATAGTATTTGCTTTGAAATTTGAACTTGGATTTGGATGTGCTTACTTTCATTGTGTGCTTAGATCTTAGTGTTTGCCTATCGTAGAGTACTTGCTGCACTAATTATCTAAGAGTAGTTGGTTTGAATGAACATATTTGATGTCTATGATGTAACTTGAATTTTATATATATAAGATTGTTGTGTATTGTTTGTGTGAAGAATTATATTAATTATTGCTTATGGGATGATGTAAATGTCTATTGAAGTGTTAAACATCATTGTGGATTTCGAAACGATCGAAATTACGAAAAAATTTCGGACCCAGAAAATATTTTGGACTGGCGCCGCCGGTGCCCAAATCCAGAAAGTTTGGTTAATTATTCTAAATAGAGCGCCGCCGGCGCCTGAACCCAGTAAAAGGCCAAAAACCCTTGATTTCGCGATTTTTATCCTAGGACTCGCAAATTCTTCCATTTCCTTCATCATCCTCCTCCATTTTTGCGATTTTGAAGATCTAGGGCTTGCTAGATCTCGGATTTAAGGAGATTTCAAGGCTTTTCGACACTAGATTCACACTTCTCTTGGTAAGAGCTTCACTTTAAGTTAAAATTTTTGGATTTTCACCATGGAAATCTCTCACATTGCTTAGGTTGGAATTTTTGGAGTTTTAAAAAGATTTTGAGATTTCCATGATGAAATTTGCTCTTACTTGTTTAGAATAGTGTTTGGAGTTTGTTACATTGTGAAATTATAATTTATTAGAATTTTCTTGAAAATTTTAGAAATTCACATGGCTCCAAGGTTGAGTAAAGGGAAGAAGAAATTGGATTTTGATTAAGGGAAATTCGTTAACATCAAAGCCCAATTTCGCCATAACTCTTACCTCTGCAACAAGAAGTGTATCCAGGATCAAGCTTTTGATAGTCTTGGAGGATTTGTAGAACGGTTGATTGCAGAGCGGAATTAGGAGAGATTTTGTTATTTCACTGCGAATGTTGTTATTGGAGTTGTTAGAGAGTTTTATTCGAATGTACCCTGGATTGAGACTGAGTATGTGCTATGACACGCCTAAAATATGTACGATTTTTGCTATATTATTTTACTCATTTTTTATGATATTACACTTTAAAGGAAGGTATTTTGTATGTTTTATGGTTTTAGGTACAAGAAATGGTGATTGGAGCAAAATGAAGCAAAAACGGTGCAATTTGAAGCAAAAACAAGCAAGATATGAAATTACGCACGACACCTTTCGATAAGTCTTTTGATGCTTAATCTCTTTTACACTTCTTAAATATTTTTGAATGAGATTACACTTTAAAGAAAGGTTGTTTTTATGCTTATTTTGTAGGGATATCTCTTACGAACGCAACGTAACTGAAACGAGGCAAATAGGAGCTAAAACGGAGCCAAACGAAGCGAAACGGTGGAGCTGCTCAGAGCCTGCTCGCCGACGGCGAGATTTTCTAGAAATCACCGAAAAGTGCCCGAAAAGCTCGCCGACAGCGAGCTCGACCCCGCCGACAGCGAGCCGGACGACCACAAACCGACATTTGGCGGTTTTGGGCCTATATTCGACGTATTTGGACACTTTTTCGAAGGGGTGCGTAAGAAACTCTTCGCAATTCGTCCATAAACTTTAAAAATGGCGAATATGTGTTAGAAATTAGAGATTAAGAGGAGATTAGGGGAGAGAAAATTGAAGAGAAACTTAGAGGATGTTTAGGATTCTTAGATTAAGAGTAGAAATGTAGATTTCTACCCTTTTGGAGAGATTGGAGATGAGATTTTGAGAGAATTTGTAAGGGATTGTACGAGCATTGCATGGATCGAAGGGAGACTTTATGGGAGAGATCTTCGTTTTTCTTTCAAAGGGAAAAAGCTAAGTATTGTTCTTCATTATCTTATGATTTTGTAAACATTTATGTAGTGGATTTGCTTTGTTTATATGAAGTTTCCTTTGCGTTTTCTTCGTGCTTTGTGACACATTTCTCTTACTCCTTCTTCTTCTTTGAAAATAATGATATAAGAATATTATGTCATTTTTTTCCTTTTACTTTTCTTTTGCAATGAGTAGGATTCATGATTAGGATTTTGTGATGTATCTTCGAAGTAAATTTAATTATAAATGTGATGGTTTTTACTTGCACTTCATTTACATTACAATACGGGCCCATTGTAGTGTTAAAATTCGTTGTAATTGCATTGTCTCGAAAGGGCATTAGTAATTCTCAACAAAGTGGAACCACATTCAAATTCCATGGATGGTGAAGTTCATGGAAATTGAGTGCAAATAAATAGGGAAATATAATTAATCGGGCGTAGAATTGGAGATTTTAGGGTGACGAGACTAAAATCCTCGATTTGGTCCTATCGTTTGGAGTCTTGAAGTGTAGATGTTAGCCCTCGGGTGAGGGGAACGTGGGAGCTCCGTAGTGGCGGTCGGTATCCTCCCGAGCCTCAGCCGCAGATTCAGTAACCAAGCATAGGATTAGACAATGTTCTTTATGCCTGGACCAAAGGGTAAAGAATAGAATTGCTCCTATTTGGCACATACAATATTTAATGCATCTCATTCCTATACATAATCTATTTCATTACATAAGAATAGTACTTTTTAGTATCGCAAAATTCTCCAAACCAATTCATCCAAAAAGGGTATCTTTAGAATTATTATTTGCACTTAGATATAGTTACTATCTTTACCTTTAACACTTGCATTTAGGAGTAGTTGCTAGATAAAACATAATTTTAATCGACATTTCTAACCTAGGAGTAATTGTAGTAGACTGGAATTTGACTAAAGACCTCTTATTTCACTTCCTCGTGGGATCGATGCGGGGTTTTTAAAGAAAACTCTATATTACTTGAAACGATACGTATACTTGCGTAGTACCCCTAGTGTGTAAAATATTTACTAATTTTTATATCACTTAAGACTTTGCACACTAGCCACTATTTATAAATTGGGTCAAGTTTTTGGCCATCTTTTGGAAGCACAAATTGCTGCGTTATTTGCGGTCGGGTCATGCTAGTTAGAGGAAAAATTATTGAGTTTACTCCTCAGCGTATCAATGCTTTCTATCAGACTCGGAACCATTCGTTTGTGAATACAAAAACTTTGACGCTCGAAGGGAGAATATGAGAGAAGTGATTGCTTTTCTGACTAAAGGGCGAGGAGAATGGAAAGTAAGTACAAAACAGTTGATTAACTTCCCTGCCTCCACATTGAATGTTGCTTCAAAATTTTGGCATTATTTCATTTCTGCGAGACTATTACCATCTTATCACCACAGCGAAGTTACAAGAGATAGAGCGATTCTGAACTACAGTATTCAGAGGATGAAAAAAATTGATATTGGAACTATTATTTACAAGTATATTCAGACGATTGCTAGAGGCGAAACCACTGGAGGTTTATGACATCATGCTTTAGTTCATGCCCTGTGTGTTCAGTCTGGAGTGGAGTCCAGTAGTTCTGAAGAGGTGGCTATACCATTGAGACCAATTACAAAGAATATTATCCGTGCTTATGAGTCTGATGTGGGAGCCAGAGCTGAGCATAGGAGTACTGATATTCCTACTACTAGTTATGATGTTCCATCTACATCTGAGCCGCCTACTTATCTGATATTATGGAGCAGATGAGACTACAGAGTGCTAGTGTAGATAGACTCCATGGTCGGATGGATGTATTTGAGGCGAGGAGTGATGTGAATGAAGATTAGCTGCAGAGGAGAGTTGAGTTCGATATTGCTTATTATGATGCTCAGATCAGATTTATGAGGGGGGGTCTGATGTGATATTTACTACTTGCCCCAGATATACACCATGTAGACCTGACCATGCTGAGGACCCTGCTGATGACCCTGTTGATGACCCTTCTAATCCTGGTGATGGAGATTGGTAGATTGTATGTTTTTATTTTTGTTGTTCTTATTGTGTTTAGTTGTACTGATGTGATGTAGTAGATAATTACTTTTCATGTGTTGTGTAACTTTGTTGGTGTATTCTTATGTTGGACTGAAACATTAAAATTGTTAGCTGGACTGTGTAGTACTGTGATAGTTTGTTTCATGTTGTAGTGTTCTGTTGGATGTTTAGATGTTTAATGTTAATTTTTCTTTACCCATGCAAATATTTAAAATTGTTATATCACTGCTACTAATTGTTTCATGCCTGCTAGTTGTAAATTTTGATTAATACCAGATAGCTGTTTAAGATTTCAAGATCCTAGCACAGAAATGTTAGTTTTCTTTTACTCTACTGTTTCAAATTTACTGAAAAATTTAAGTTTGGGGGAGGGTAGAGAAATACTAACTTTTATTTGTTCTCAATTATTATATTTTCAAAAATTATTAGCATAACTTCTGGCAGTTGAAACTCACTGTAAGTAACTAAAACTTTTTATTTCAGTTGAATATTATGGAAGGATAGGATGAAAATTTTTAGTGATAAAAGTTAATTTTATAAAAGTAAGATATTTGGTATGAAAGGATTTGATTATAATCAACTATTTAAAGTAAAAAAAAATTGTATTTTTGAAATGTTAAGGGACTTAAAGTATTGTGTGTTAAGAAGAGATTGTAACTTTATGATGAATAATAAAGCTTATATTTAACCATGAAGTAAGGAGATGTTTCAGGTTTGAACTTTAGAAAGAGAACAGTGAAGTTCAAAATCATTAAAGACTATCCAGATATAGTAATCCTCATTAAAAAAAAAGAAGAAGAAAAAAAAGAGGATTGAAAAACAATCCCTAAAAGAAAAGAAGAAAAGAAAAGAAGAAGAAAGAAAAATATTTATGAGGAGAAGCTTGAGGAGATGTTTAATCAAAAATTGGCTTCACTTGAGTCACCCTAAAGAGAGAACTTGATTTCATTTCTGAATTTATGTTTTAAGTACTGGCCTTTTTTTTAATGAAGTTTACATGAACTCCTTTTTCACACAGTCTTTTGAGGCACTCTTAATGTGACAAATTATGGTTCATCTTGAAATAAATAGAAGACTAGAACTTTTAGACTTGATTGCTGAATATTCTTACACCTGTAGTTTTAACTTAAGTTACTAAATTTCTTTCTAAAAATGTAACTAATATATCTTTTTGAATGAAAAATTTTAATGTCCTACAGTTGAAAAGTACATTGCCTAGAGTTATATTTTATATAATAAAAGGATTACTTGAGGACAAATAATAGTTAAAGCTTGGGGAATTCTGATGCACAAAAAATATATACGGTTTTTGCTATATAATTTTACCCATTTTTGTGATATTCACTTTAAAGAAATGTATTTTTCATGATTTGTTGCATGTATGACGATTTTAGGTGATTGGAGTGAAAAGAAGCAAAAAAGAACGAATTCAGAGCGAAAAGGAGCAAAACTGAGAAAATGGTGAAAAAGGTGTTCTGGCACCGCCGGCGTCCAAATCCAGAGACTCCAAAATATATTGGCACGATAGAGCGCCGCCGGCGCCCTATCTGGCGCCACCGGAGCCCTATCTGGCTCCGCCGGTGCCCGAAGTCGGTGAAATTCAAATTTAAAGAGTTTTGGCGACTTTTTGAAGGGATGCCTATGGAAACTCTTAGGATTTCGTCCCTATCTTATAAGTAATTGTTTTTGGACGAAAATGGGGGTCTCTTGTGTGCTTCTTCAGTGGTTCTAGTGTAGTTTTAGTGAGTGTTAAGTGTTAAGGTTTAGGAGAAGTGAGTTTAGAGTGAGGATTTGAGAGGAATTCTTCTTTAAGGAGTGAAGGAGGAGTAAAGTGAGAGATTGCTTTTTCCTTTCCTTTCTAAAGAGAGAATCAAGTGTTGTAAAGAAGAGAGAAAATGATTCAAAAGAACTTCAAGGGAATTGCATTGGGGAAGAGAAAGAGATTAGTTGTATTTTCTTTTGTGGTTTGTATGACTTTTCTTTTATATATAAAATCCATGTTTTATTGCATCTTCTCCATGAATTATGAGTAGTCTCCCTTGTCTTTCTTCTTGCATAGAGATGTGATGATGGATTGATGTGGATTTTATGTGCTTTTAATGCAATGAAGAAATTGTGATGGTTTTTCATTTTAAACTTAATTTACTTTGATTTGACCAATTGAAATGTTAAAATATGTTGTTGAACATTAAGTTTGAAAGGATTTAATGTCCTACAATAATAATGAAAGATTCATTCAATTTATATGGATGAATTGTGTAGTTCATGAGAATTGAGTGCAAATAAATAGGGAAATATGTTTTGATGGACTTCATTGTGGAGATTTCAGGGTGACAGATTGAAATCCTCAAATTGGTTCTAAGATTAGTAACTAATAGGTTAGCCTTCGGGTGAAAGGTGAGTAGGAGCTCCGAAGTGAGAGCCGGTATCCTCCCAGCCTAGCTTTAGATTTAGTGACTAAACTTAGAATATGTCAATGTTCTTTTCTTGCTTAGAAGATGGGGTACTTTTTTAATGGTAAAGAATCATCTATGCTCCTATTTGACACAATAACATAAATATTTGTTTCATATCAATCCACACATCATATTCTCATTGCAAGAGGAAATATACTTTTCTCATAAATTGAAAACCTTTCAAATACTTAGTTTAGTGTGTCTGTAGTTAATTCTATTTTTTTAAAGTTGTTAGAAGTAATTGTAGTTTAGTTAATTGTTACTATTTCCTGCATAGTAGTAGTAAGTAGTAAACTTTAATTGCAAATTAAATATCTGATTTTAGTGCTATATTTTAGATTGTGAACGTTTTCTTATACTTCGAACTTCCTTGTGGGATCAATAATCAGGACTCCATTAGAGTCCTGTATTACTTGATACGATACGTATACTTGCGTTGAATGCTTGGACTTAACAAAATCATTATAAATATATAAATTTGAGTTCATAAATTCTTGCAAAATATAAGTCCGCCGCATCACATCAAAAAAAAAAGTCATCCAGTAAGTCCTCATAAACCGATGCACCAAAAAGAAGAGAGGATCTTGATTGCCTTCATTAGGATTTCACATGCAACACCGAAGGGAAACCATTGTCTTGTGCCACTTGTGCATATCACCAAAAAAGATTATCTAGTAGGTCTTCATAAACCGATGCATCGAAAAGAAGAGAGGATCTAGGTTGCCTTCATTAGAATTTCACATGTAACAACGACGAACCAGTCATCCAAAAGAACTGATAAAGTCTCATGTCTCATCATGGATGTCATGAACCTACAAATGTTGAAAAGCTCTTTTAAACATGTAAATAATATAAAATCAAAAGTAACAATGATACAATAGACATAAAAAACATAGTCTAGAAAGCAAAGATGAAACAACCCGTCAGAATCCGACAATAGCATTTGTGATCCGCTCTCTCAAAGCTGTCATTTCCGCTGCATTTTCACATCCTGGATGTCAAATTCTGGTGACTTCTCTGTCAGTGGTATAGATTGTCCGACAAGAAATTCAAATGCTTTAGGCTGGACCTGCATCTGATCGTCATAAACCATACTGAAGTCTAGATCTGACCGAGAGTAATGCTGTTGAATATAGCTGTGGAGCGCCATCGTGGCCACCACAATATATACTTGTTTAGAAAATGGATCTGTCGGCATATCACGTAGGATGACCCATTTTTTCTTCCACACCCTGAATGTTCATTCAATCACGCCACGTAAAGAGTGACGTTTGTTAAGCAATTCATTTTTTCCACGGGCATCACCACCTGATCTCTCAAAATATGGAATATGGTATTGGTATCTTGAAATTGTTTCAGATACCCCCTCTGTAAGAGATGTCCAACATCAACCAAATAATATTTACCTGTTCGTAAAACCATTATTAGTAACAATTGATAAAAATACTAATATTGTATATAAATGAACGAACCTAATTGTGGGAGAGGGAATCTCATTCTACTATTATTTGTCTCGTAAGTAAAAAACTGATTATCATGTGCACTCCCTTCCCATCCGACCATCACAAATTTGAAGCATATGTTGAAGTCACATATGACCGTAACATTTTGTCTGGATGATCCACATTGGCCAACATATGCGACTTTTTCATTGTTCCGTAGGCGTGCATTCGCGTGGATACCGTCAAAGGCTCCAATACTGTTATGTTAAAATAGTTAAAGATGTTATTGCCAACAATCATTTAGATTCGGCGTGAATGTAATGCGCGAATGAAATTTACCTTGAAAAATAGCATAGACGAGCCATTGGAAATTTTTTGTAGGAGTCATCTCGAATGACGAATCCTCCGGCCTAATTATCTATTCTCCTAAACTGACTTGTGCCTTCAGACCACAAAGAAATACCGACTGATTGTCTCAGAGGAATGTTAGAAATGCTTCATCACTTCTCTCATTGATTCATTCTGCGATAGAATGTAGAGTTTTATTGCTAACACCTACCTTGTAATAGTTCTGGAGGAACCGTGGAGCCCACGGTTGCTATGAAGTTTGTGAAGGAGATGCAAAAAAATGAGTACTGACATGCAGAATATATTATTGAACATTGTGAGATGTCCTTGTAGCATCTCACCGATCCATTTACCACCAATGAAGGACGATTTCATGCATGGAGTTCTATCCACACTAGAGTGGTAGTATTCATACAACATTATCATAATCGCCACAACAATTCTCTTCCAGCGAAGTCCCTCCCAATCCATTCTGCAAAAGAGTTTTCTTTAAAAAATATATAAAAAACTAAATATTAACTGCACCATATCAGAATAACTACATGGCGGCATATTATTGCTAGCAATAAAGAAGGAAAAAGCAGTCGAATCAAATAAACAACGGAAAAAAAAACTAAGCCACCAAATAGTATCATCATAGAATCATTATTCCATAGACAAACGTAAATATGGGATATGAAGCTTGGGGCGCAGCTTCACGAATATCTGCCTACGAGTCGAGTCCTTAAGTAACTTAACAGAGTCTAGATAGAATGTCGTATCAACTAAAAGTTAAGGATGTGCATTTGAAACTCTAAGAAAGTCATCTATGGTGGTGTCATTTGAAATTAAATTGCCCTTGCCTGGTCGCTTGGTTGGGTTACTCTGTTGGGTCGGTCTAACCAATTTGCAGTATTTAACTCTACGAACCCTTTGCCTCCACGTTATGGACTTGAACGCTTTTGGTTTTACACGAACGAATTCAATATCTAATTTAAATAATTTTAGAAGTAAGAGAAATCATAAAAATTAATCCATTTATGACAGTCATTGTAAAAGAAAATCATTCGAATAATAATTGGTCTAATAATAAATAGTATCTTTCCTTAAAGGAATTTTAAAAGAACATTAATATTTATGTTATTATAAATACCGTTTTAAAATATGCACAATTAATATCAAGCTAAGTTAATTTTTTTAATATATTTTTATCTTATTTATTTATTATTCTCAGTTTTAGAACATATTATATATGTGGGTTTAAGTTCAATGGCCAGGCTTACATTGGTCTCACTTTATGTAGTACTGACACTTCTTAAAAATTGTCATGCCTTTGTCAGATACATTTTAGACACCGACACTTGTTCGACATGCCTTGCTACTTGTTAGAAATTAAAATAATGTGTTTGAATTTTTTTCATACCCAAACATGTTTGAGATATGCTTGACGTCGTATTGTATATGAGCTCAATAAGATTTGGGGAAAACTGGGCGTGGGAAGTAGAAAATTATACCTATACATATAACCCTAATTATACCACATAGTTTTAGGTGTCTCCTCTCTCGTCAGGTCAGAACTCCCATTAACATTTGTCAAAATTGAGCATCGAATTGTCCATCTTGCATTCATTGAAGCAGAGTGTTGTAGTTCTCTTTTGTTAATTGAAGTCGAGCATACACCCGATAAAGTGTGAGTCATAAACTATATCACCACTTGAGCACGAGTCAAACCTGTTCATTAAAGAGATCCAAATACCCTTCTAACTTCGCGACAATTGTATTGAAGCTTCTATTCGTAGAAGCTAAGTAGAGTTAATGTTGCTCTCGTTTTGTAAGTAAAAAATTATATATATTTTTTACACTTTAACGAGTTAATAGTTATAAATTTATACTTATTCTAATTCTAAAAGTTAAATTTTAACTTAATTAATTAAATAAGGTGTAATCATGAGATATTTTAAATTTTAGTAGATAAATAGAAGGAACAATTTTGAAATATATCATATGCCTAATTTAAAGTTGGGCGTACTGGATAGATTCCACCAATGAATCAAGACTCAGCACAAAGGAGATCGACTTCAGCAGAACACAGAATGCATAAGCTTTCATGATACAAGCTAAGTTTATAAATTTGAATTTTATTCTTACATATTTTATTTTGTGATGTTATAAAAAAAACTAATGAAAAATAAATATTAATATTTAACTAAATATTAAAAGTATCTATGACTCGTCGTTTCCTATTTTTTTAAGTATGTCGCGACACATATCGTGTCATATTGTATATGTGTCTCCGTGTCCGTGCTTCATAGGTATCCTCTCCCTTTTTGTACAGGTGTCATAAACATATCAACTTAACCACTTTACCTCCACATGGGTTCATTTTTATTGTCTTAACTATATACTTGTTTCACATTTATATGTTGCTCACTTTTGTTGTCATAATTATACAATTTTTCATATTTATTTATGGGCACACACTTGTCGCCCAACATGAATAGGTACCATACAAAATGTTATTGTATTCATCGAAGCAGTGTCGTAGTTTTCTTTTGTTCATCGAAGACGAACATACCCCTGCTAAAGTGAGAGCCATAAACTTTATCACAACTTGAGCAAGAGTCGAACTTATTCTTTAAAGCCGATCCAAATACCCTGCTAACTTTACGATAATTGTGTTGAAGCTTCGTAGAAGCTGAGTGGAGTCAAAGTTGCTCTAGTTTTGTAAGTATAAAATTATATATATTTTTCACACTTTAATGAGTTAATATTTCTATACTTATTCTAATTTGAAAAGTTAAATTTTAACTTAATTAATTAAATAAGGTGTAATATGAGATATCTTAGCTTTTAATAGATAAGTAGGAGGAATTCTTTTGAAATATATTTCGTGTCTAATTTTAAAAATTAATTTTTATAAGCATGAGGTTTCGAATACAAGCCAAGTTTATAAAATTAAATTTTATTCTTACTCATTTTATTTTGTGATGTTTTTTATAAAAAATTATGAAAAGATAAATATTAATATTTAATTAAATATTAAAAAGTATCCTTGACTTGTCGTTTCCTATTTTTAAGTATGTAGTGCCTTTGTATCATGTCATATTGTATATAGGTCTCCTCTCCCTATTTGTACAGGTGTCATAAACATATCAACTTATTAACCTCTTTACCTCCACATCAGTTCATCTTTATTGTCTAAACTATTTAACTTCTTCACATTCATATGTTGCTCACCTTTGTTGTCATAATTATACAATATTTTCATATTTATTTATGGGCATCTTTATCACCCAACTTGAACAGGTATCATACAAAATGTTATTTCCATCTAACCTCCAAAATCATGAGACTTCGTAAGCTCAATATATTTTTAACACTGAACATTTAATTAAACATATAATTCACTAAAAAAAGGCTAAGTAATAGTGTATACAAGTGCAGTTTATAGATATCAGATTTATTGACTCTAACATTTTTATAGTCAAAATGCATTTTATTGTGAGTTGATTCTTACAAAATTATTTTGCAGTCAGTCTCTCATGAATAGTAATCTGTGACATGTTTCCTAGACATTAAAAATTATTGTTGTATTGCATATGGAAATCTAATCATATATAAATAGACATAACAGACCTGAGAATTTTTTTTATTTTTCTGTATTATAATATGTGCACACATAATTGATGATTTACCCTTCTAGGAAGAACGTCTCGAAATTTTTTTTCTTTTGTAGATAATCTCAGTTTTATTTCTCATCCTATAAGCCTAAAGACCTACCATTCCGATTTTAAGCAATTTGTTAGAAAATTATCAATTCAAATTTAATAAAAAATCTAAATTTGTTTTCTTTTCTATTTATTTCCCTTTCCTCCTCTCTCTCTCTCTCAATTAGATTTTTTTGATCTATACACATCCATGCTTTATACTGAATGCTAGGGTGCATCGATGGGTGCATCGATGGGTACATCCATTCTGGTGAGCGTGAAATTATTCTACTCATAGATATTTTCTTTGAAATGAGATGCTTTCATTTGTGTGACCGTTTTGTTGCAGTGCATTATTCAAAGTTCTGTGATCAAGTGCTAGGTTTAGAATTTGGGCCAGAATGCATAAGCAAATGATCATTGTATTCAACTTCAAATTTATTGGTTTCATTGCAGGAAAATTTTTCATTGCCGATACAAACAATAGTGTTATTCGATGCCTAGACTTGAATGGAAAAGTCCCTATGTTAGGAACACTAGAACTGAAAGGAGTGCAGCCACCATCACCAAAGCGAGAGTTGCCAAATCGCCTGAGAAAAAGGGCTTCTGTAGATGCACAAATAATGAAAGTTGATGGTGGCTCATTTGCTGAAGGTTCATTGGAGCATAGAATTTCGGTTCCTAAAGGATATCATTTTTCTAAGGTTAGCTTCTGTTATTTTTCCACCATACTTGGTGCATTTGAATTTTTTACTATTTGGCGGAACGTTGCACCGAGTTTAAACAGGCCAAACATTTAGTAGCAAGACATTCCTGGGTTTTGCTTAAATTCATCAGCACCATGGTGCTTTGTATTTTTAGGGTACATTTTCTTCTTTCTAGTGCCTTTTATTTTCCAACTTTTTTTTTTATTTTTTGGTGTATGAACCCAAGATAGGTAAATAGATTCGAAGTCTCAAAATTCTAAGATCCATATCATTTTTTAGTTTTCTCTAGCCTGATATCCACTTTTATGATTGCCTGATTTGTTTTCTTTTTAATTATAGGAAGCTCTAAGCAAATTTGATACGGAAACTGAATCTGCTGATGCGATTGTGTTTGAACCCATTAGTGGAATTATTAGCACTACCGGATCTGCATCATTGCGGTTCATAAGGAGTTCCCCCTCACCTATAACCGGCAGAATAATGTGCAAGGTCAATATTTCTCTTTAAAAGGAGCTTCAAAGGCTGCCCATTTAGTATATAATAATTCATAGTAACTGCAAACAATATTGAAAGCTTCAGGCATGTTCATTTAGTTTTTCGTTTGACATGAAAAATTAAGCTCTTGAGCTTTGACATCATTAGTCATGATAATTTGAACCCTTACTCGGTGAAGATTTCAATATGCTTTAAAGATGTAAATTTGAGAAAATTATTTAAAAAAACATATAAAATAGTGATAAAATATGAATATATGAAAAATAGGAGATGCCACATCCATGTATTGCTGCTAATTGAGCATTTTGAAACTGTGGAAGTGGGAATTGATGGCATGACTAAGAATGAAAGTAGGATTAAGAAACTGGAGCTTCACCATTTGGCTGATGAGCGGCTGTTTGAACGTATCCACATGTGCTAAAGTTTCTGATCATTTCCCTACTGAATAAGACCTATATTGGACCTTGGTATTTGGTCGCTGCATGACCCATGTGTGAAACATCCAGCAGGAGTTTGTTTTTTTCGCATGCTTTTTGCAAAATTTGAATGCTCTAGATGCTTAAACAAATGGTTGCTTACATCAATATTTCTCCAACTGCAGATATACTATTGCGAGGATGAGTTATGCCTCTACCAATCTTTGGCATTTGACATATCATTCCTACCAGAACTATCTCAGTCTAACCTCGCTCACATCATACTGTCATATAGTGTTACACCAAAAGTTCCTGTCGGTAAATCTCAACTCGTGTTTCGCAAATAAACCTTATTGAACGTTTACATGGAAGTTGTAAATACTTTTAATTTTATTATTTTGCAAGTTATCTATTTTTCCTAGGGTTTGTTTAATTAGGTGTGTTGTTGTGGAGGATTTGTCTTGAGTTAATAATAACAGCAGTGAGTTAATAATATCAGCAGGCTTACAATCGAGTGTTTTAGCCTAGTATTTTAAAGTAGGGGAGAAAGATAGTGTTGTCAACATATGGTTTTCGGAGAGAGATGTGAAAGCTTGATGTATTTGAGTTGGGTGGTAATTGTAAGCGGTATGCTACTGCCCTACTTGTTATAGCACTTTTAAGGGTTATAAGAAGTGATGGTCAAGTTTGATTAGTGTCAATGTCAAAATGATATCTTTCTATAAGGTTGCAATTTTACAAGTGCAAGTGTATCAATGGTACCGTGTTTGCTGTGGTTATGCTTATTTGACCGAGCTTTCTGCATTATTGGGCTTAGGAAAGGTGTCCATGCATGTTACTCTATAGCTGATCCTTTCATTGGAACTAGGAATCCAGTGCTTCAACCTTAGATGAGCGGCTGACATGAGGGTGATTAGACAGAGGAAGGTAGCCAAGTAAAGCTTGGAACGATGACACACTTAGAGAAGAGTGGCAGGTGATGTTATAAGAACATACAACTCAATGAACAACTTTTCTATAAAGGTGCTGTAGCTGGTTACTTCAGTCTGCGCGTTTGTCACCTGATATTGGTTTTACTGTAGTATAGTGACGTGCTCAATTCTTTAAATAACACTTGAAAAAAATGGCTCATTACGAGTTGATCCCTGTCCGAAATTTAGGCTAACAATTGTAGTAATGAATATTAGCTATGGAGTAGGTTGTGATGTAGGGATGTATTAGAACAAAATGTGCATATTTTGCATGCGGCCAATGACTATTAGAATAGTAGATTTTCCATGGGATGCTGGTAGATGAAGAATAAAGTCCATCCCTAGATCTTCTCAAGAAATGTTTGGTATTGGCAGCAGTGTTGAAGGCTAGCTGGTGCTGGTAGCTGATATTTAGTGGCTTGATAGTTTGTCAAACACATTTGTTTCTTAGTAAAGTTTCGCCCAACATAATTTTTCTCGGATACGATGGTTTATTTTTTGTGTAACCGCCCATTGTAATAGAATAATAAAATTGTTGATTTTAATGTTCAAGTACAGATTTAAAAATCAAAGTTTCAACCAGTATTGAACCGGATTACATAATAAATATTAAATTATTTTAATATAATTTAAATGATGCAATAATAATGTTATAAATATTTGAAAAAATAAGAATTTTTTCACAAATATTATCTTTAATAAATTATAAATTAAATCTTATATAAAGCCTATCAAGATATAGTTGTATATTTAATAGAAATAAATATTTATATATATTAAATATAATTGAAAAATAAAGAAATGTGATATTGATATGAAAATATTGAAGTAATTTGTTATAAGAATGTAGTTTATACTAATCATATAATGTATAATAATTAGTAAGAATAAAAGGTTTACAATATAAATAATTTAATAGTTAAAATTTTATAATAATATTTCTACGTTATGCAACTTGTTAAATATTTTCCAAACCCAATTCAGTTCTTTACTTCAACCCAACTCATTTTTAAGCTCAAGCAATTCTGAAGTCCCAAATTATTCAGAAAACTTAATATCCCGCTGTTTGTATAAAAGAATTTTAAACAGCTTTATAGTTTGAGCTCCCAAGTTACCTAGGTGGTGGGCACATAACGATAGTTTAGTTAAACTCATTAGTTAATATATGTTTAATTTAGAATTAGGCATCATGTAAAAATTGTTAGGGCTCGGGAAAGTGTGGATTTTGATGTAATGGCCGAGAGGTCCATGATTTTGGGTGAAATTTCGGTTTTGCAGTGGAGAGGAGGTGCTAGAAATGGTGTGGATGATCTCCTTGAAAGTGCAAGAAGGTATAAGAATAATTTGGCAGGGCTTCGTTAAGGTCTCTGTGGCTCCACATTTATGGCCAGGGGAGGGGTCCTTCTTATAGCCCCAACCATTGTGGCCAAGTGGACAAGTTAAGTTTTTAAATAATATTCTGTGGTGGTGATGAAGTGGAGGAATACAATGTCCCAAGTCTAATGGAGGCAGGACAAGTACTGTGGGTGGAGTTTTGGGTTTGAACCAAGGTGGTGGCTCTTGGTTTGGTGTTTTCCAGTGGCCAAGGTGGCTAGCAAGGGTATGAGAAGTTGAGGATGGAAGTTTGTGATGTCAATTGAACCAAGATGTGGGTATGTGTGTTTCACCAAAATGGAAAGGTGAAGTAAACTAGGTATAGGTCACCTTGGACTTAGGCTCACCAATATGGGTTTGAGATGACTTGCAAGGTGGTTTAGTGTGTTGTGGATGAGTTGAACCTGTGAAGTGAGGTCTTATCCTAGTGATTAGGATTGGACCTTGGGTTTGGGATGTTCATAAAAATGGTTTAGTGATTTAGTTGTGAGTGGGAAGCAAATTTCCCTTTTGCTAATTCAGGAAAGGTGGACTTTCATGGTTCATATGTGGCTTGGGAAAATCCCAGAGTTTGAATGTAGTTTGGGTGTTTTATGGTTGATTCTAGAATTTTGAGTGCTACGTCAGGTGTTATTTCAGTGTTATCATCGTGGTATTGTGGTCTTATTGAGGGAAGGTAGCGGTTGTTATGTGGGAATGGTGGTTTTGGGAGTAGTATTTGTGGGTGTTTTTGTTGTTGTTGACGAGGAATTGAAAAGGAATTGTTATTGCGAATTTTTGTGTGGTACTGTGGTGTTATGTTGAGGAAATTGCACTGAACCACTGGGTGGTGTTATTGTGATAGTGGCATGGTAGTATTATAGTGTTGTTGGAATTTTGCTCGAGGTATCGCGGGGTTATGCGGTGGTGGTGTTATTACGGTAGTAGCTCTGTAGTATTGTGGTGTTATTTGAGTTTTGTGTCACGGTACCGTGGGGTTATGCGGCAGTGGTTTAATTTTGGTACTAGCTTGGTAGTGTTGTAGTTTGCAAGTTTGTGGTGGCAGTGTTATTGTTGTGGTACCGTGGTAGTATTGCGATATTATTTGAGTATTGTGGCATGATACCATGAGGTTATGTGATAGTGGTGTTATTGTGGTGTAGCGTGACAATATTGTGGTGTTATTGCGGATTTGCAATGGTGTTATTGCGACTGTGGTGGTTTTACTGCTTTGGTACCGTGGTAGTGTTGTGGTAATATCATGGTATTATTTGGGTTTTGTGGCATGGTACTGCGAGGTTATTGATCCACCGGTATTTATGCTCACGATATATATATAAATTGGTACTCCTTTTTAATGATATTTTAATGTTGATATTACGCAAGTATCCGTATAGTTTATCAAGTAATGTAGGACTTTCTGATTAAGGCTCGAGATGTCGAACTCACAGGGAAATAAAGAAAATATATTCTAGCACAGAAAACAGAAATTTAGTTTTTTACTTTTTATAAAATATCTTACTCAAACTAAAGATAATATTCTTAGGAAATAAAATTCGAGTCTTTTTGTTAATTTTTATAATTTGAAATGAAAGTAAGCAACTACTTTTTCTTAACTTTTGTAAGATGAAGACTTATGCAAATGAAATATCTTTTTCCATTTTATGAATCAGTAACAAGTTATGGAAATTATTGTTGTGGAAGTATCTAAAATATGTTGTGTCAAATAGGAGCAATTTTATTTTTCACCCTTACTAGAGATGTTATAAATAACATAGGTTAATCTACTGTTTTAAAAATCTTGAAGACGGGTTAGATAGGAAAAATACTAGCTCTCACTCTAGAGTTTCCTCGATTCCATCCATCTGGGGGGCTAACATCTCGTATCAAAACATAAAATAATAAATCAAATTGGGGGCTTTAGCCAGTCTCTTTAATGTCCTCTAAATTTACACCATCAAAGTATATCTCCCTATTATTTGCACTCAACCATATGAATTATATTCTCACCCATACAATCTCATGCGATTCTTTCATATTGTTGACTGAGACAATACCATACCGGTTCTTACATGTTCATAACAAATTTTAACATCTTAATTGGTCAAATCAAGAGGTAAATGAAGTGCAAGGTTTTAAATCATCATAACTTTATCCAACATTGAAATCCTATACTTCACATAACATACTTCCATAACTTTATTATTTCATCATTTTAAGGAAAAAGATAAAGAAAACAACTCAGAATTTATGGAGAAAATACAATCACATCTTGGTTTAAAAGTAGAAATCATAGTGAAAATACAAGAAGTCTTAATTAAAAACCAAATGTAATAACAAAAATAAAAACTTATCTGAAAATCCTTTCCACCAAACTATTGAAGTTCTTTTGAAAACTTTGTTTTCCCTTACAATACTGCTTAGAGGTTGGCACCTAACTCTAAGGGATCTAAATCTCACTTCTAATCCTAATACAAATTGTAATAAAATAACGTAAAGATGATGAAGTAGAGGTGTGTTCTAAAATAACTCTCTAACATAAACCACACTCTTAAACATAAACCACACCACTCCCACCAACATCAACCACACCATCCAACATGAACCATTTAGGTGTATCGAAATCCCCTGAACTTGAAATGTTGTCTTTAAGTGACACTTTAATCATATAAAAAATCATACAAGTAAATTATGTGATGAGTTTCTTTAGGAGTTTTTAAAATTTTGTTCTAGAAATGTAATAGTCTAATTTAGAAAAAAATTTTAGTAAATGAGACCAATTTAAAGTTTAGAAATCTCTTAGGTAAAGGTTAATGAAAAATACTAGTTCATATCTTATTCAAAAATACTTGTAGATTCTTCAAAATATACAGCTTAGGCATTTTATTTTCTTTACTTAAAAATCTTTATTAAAAATAATTGTATTAACTATATTATATTTATAGGTTTCAATATTTTTTCAAATCTTATACTCTAAAAGGATCAGGTGTGGAACCAATTTTTGATTAGGTCCTTAAATCCTCAAGCTTGTCCTCCCTTTTCACATATAATTTTTCACTTTTCTTTTTCTTTTCTTTTTCTGTTCTTTTTTTATAAGGCAAGGATTACTGTATCTGAATAGGCCTTTAATGATTTTGAATTCCATCATTCCTTTCCTAAAGCATAAGGTAGATATATATCTTTAACTTAAAAATATAATAAAAGTTTTGAAAATTATTTTCAATAAAAGAAATTTAAGTATTAAAAATAAATGTTTAATCATTTTATTTTTTCTAAAAAATAACTTTTCCTACTAAAGATAGTTATAAAATATTCATCATTTCTTTACTAAGAAATTTTTAACTTTAAAATTTTCATCCTTACTAGAGATTTTAACTAAATTCTCTTACTCATTTCTATATTCAAAATTTTTTTTCCCTAATATAACTTCATACACATAATTATTTTTCATTTAAAATTAAATTTTTAGCACAGTTGAAAATAAATAAAATTTTAAGTTTTTCAAAATTATTCTTTCTTCCCTCCAAACTTTAAAATTTTCATTATGATAAAACATTTAAGCATAGTAACAAACTATATGGTTAGGAATAAAAAACTATAAGTATTAAACTTGCAAAAATTTTTATAATCCTAAAAATGAAAGTATTAAAAATATGAATGAAAATGACTTGATCCAAAATTTAAAAAAATTTTCATTTTATAAAAGAAATTCAAAAGACTTCTAAAGTAGTGAACATTAAAACATATTCATACACTTAAACAGACATCCATAACTAAGACATATATATATGGTAGTAAATTGAAAAGCTAAGTATGAAATTTAATTTGTGGATTTTAATATCATTTTAGAACCTTCCTAAATAGTTTCTAGAATTAGTTCTAAACTAACAAACAAAATAAACTAACAGATTACTAACACATTTACTACCACAAACATTCACATCACATATCACAAACATATAACATCCACAACTAAAATAAACACAAACTAAAGTGTCTCAGCAAATATTACATCAAAATGAAAGACATAGAGTAGTCCTCTTTAACATCCACAAATAAAAACAAACCACACAACAAAAATAAAATGTGCAAACAAACATCACATAACATAACATCGCTTATAATGAAATATCAATTGTAATCATCTTCTTACTCCTCTGCATCATCCCCTTCGTTCCAGGTATGGGTAGGCACATATGGATTATATTGTGGATGAGTGGGTAGCACAACACTAAAATCACTTCTTCAGTCTACTTATTTGCCAGATACATCGCCTTGTCCGCTTCTTCAATATAACTTGTATGACTAAATTGCATCTTCAATTTTCATCCAATATGTGCTAAATGTGCATTAATTTCATTTACCTTTGCTTCAATTGATGCAACATCATCCTCGATCTTTGCAATCTTCTCTGCTATTCCTTGAATACTAATGATAATTCTTGCGCACTCTCACTAATGAATTTCATCTTATTTGCGTCCTCCTCGTTCTTCATTTCACTCTCCTAAGAAGACATTTTCAACACTTAAACTCTTCTGTAAGGCTCTTAGGATAGAAATTTTGGAATGGGATGGATTTCTATTAATCTGGTCCCTATTTATAGACTTTAGATGGCCTAAACCGTTCTCCCACATTCACAAACCTTCCATAAACGTGCCATGCAACTTCTCCATGATAATGGCTTCTAGAACCTCATTTTTCACATTTTTTGTAACTCAGGCGCCTAAGCGTCAAGCTGCTAGCGCTTAGCCGCCAGTGCTTATTTTAGCACAGGTCTGCTATACATTTGAATTCTCGTTTTAACTCATCCAAATTATCAATTAAGGTCTCATTAATCTCCACTAACATAATATAAGCAAAATACCACCATATAATTCTTACTCCAAACCAAATAAAACACACAAAACACACTTAAACAAAACACATTGATAACTATGGGTTGCCTCCCACAAAGCGTTTGGTTTAATGTAGTCAACCCGACATACCAAATATTTAATTTGGGTGACCCAATATCAAATTTTCATCAAGTTTGAGTTGTTCTACTGAGAAATAAGGTTTCAGTCTATGACCATTTACTAAATATTTTCTCAGTTTTAGGATATTTAATTTCCACAGCTCCATAAGGATAAACTTTTATTACAATAAAAGGGCTCATGCACCTGGACTTACGATTTCCAGCAAATAATCTTAATATGGCATTATATAACAAAACTTGTTGTCTTGACTTAATAATTTTATTCAGAATCTTACAATCATATCATATCTTCATCTTTTCTTTATATATCTTAGCACTTTCATATGATTCATTCCTTATCTCTTCAAACTCATTTAATTGTAATAGTCTTTTCTCACCAGCATCCTTTAAATTATAATTAAACTCTTTAATAGCCCAATATGCTTTATGCTCAAGTTAAACTGGTAAATGTTAAGCTTTCCTAAAAATTAGTCTATATGGGGACATTCCTATAAGAGTCCTGTATGCAGTCTTATAAGCCCACAAAGCAAAATCTAGTTTGATTGACCAATCCTTTTTGTTTAGATTAACAGATTTTTCCAAAAATTCTTTTAATTTCATGATTGGATAATTCAACCAAACTACTTGTCTGAAGATGATAAGCAGTAGCAATTTTATGATTGATATGATATTTCGTTACTAGTTTCTCCTCAATTGCATTTTTAAAATGACTTCCCCCATCAGTTGTGATTACTCTTGGCATTCCAAATCTACTAAATATGTTCTTTCTCAAAACTTTACAACACTTCGAGCATTACATCGAGGAAAAACAACAGCTTTTATTCATTTAGATACATAGTCTACTGCTAACAATATATATAATTTTTCGAAAGATGTTATAAATCCCATGAAATCTAATCCCCAAACATCAAATATTTCTACTTCCAATGTATAATTGAGGGACATTTCATTTCTTCTAGAAATATTGCCTACACGCTGACATCGATCACAATTTTTAATATAAGCATTAACATCCTTAAAATTATAGGCCAATAAAATCCAAATAACAGAATTTTATATGCAATTTTATTAACACCAAAATATCCCCCAAAATTAGAATCATGATATTTTTGAATAATTTCATAAGGTTCTTCTAATGGTACACATCTTTTAATAATAAGATCCTTTCCTTGTTTATATAAAAACGAGTCATCCCAAAAATATGTCTTAGCTTTAGATAAAATTTCTTCCTCTGTTGGTTTGTCAAAAAATTAGGTAATATGTCATAAACAATAAAGTTTACAATTTCGACATACCATGGAACACACCACTCATTAATAGTGAATAATTTTCATTAGAAAAATTTTCATTAATTGCATCATTAGAAGAGAGAGATTTTTTATTTTCAACCCTAGACAGATGATCAGCAATTTGATTATCAGCACCCTTCCTATCTACTATCTCAATGTTAAATTATTGTAAAAGAAGAATTCAACTTATCAATATTGGTTTTGCATCATTCTTTTTCATTAAATATTTAGAAGTAGATGGCACGCCTAAAAATTGTTTGATTTTAAATATACATTTTATTCTTAATTTTAATGATATTGCACTTTAAAGGAAGATATTTTGCATGTTTTTTGGTTTTAGGTACAATAAATGGACTATTGGAGAAAAAGAAGCAAAAACGGCGTAATTTGGGGTAAAATCGAGCAAGAAAGTGAATTTTGGCTTGACACATTTCGATAAGTCTTTCTATGTTTAATCTATTTTACATTTCTTGCATATTTTTGAATGAGATTATAATTTAAAGAAATTTTATTTTCATGCTTATTTTGCAGGGCTATCTGTTAGGAACACAACACAACTGAAACGGGGTAAAATGGAGCAAAAACATTGAGCTGCGGAGAATGGGCAGTGAAGGCACCCAAATCGGTGTCGGTATCCCAAGATTGATGAGTTTAGGTGCCGACGACACCCTATTCAGCGTCGAAGGCACCCGAGATTGTTTCGACGTGATTTTGGGTGGTTATTGGCCATATACATTGAATCTGAACGCTTTTTGGAAGGTTTCTTGAAGCACCTATTGGGAAATTCATCCATACACTATTTTAAAGTGAATTTAAAGCCATAAAAGGGTGTAGATGTTAGGAAAAATGGGGAGAATGATTAGAGATCTTAGAATAGGAGTAAAAATGTAAATTTCTATCTTTTTGGAGAGATTTGTATGGTGATTTTAAGATAATCTGTAAGGGTTTGTACTAGCATTGCATGGATCAGTGGGAGACTTTGTGGGAGAGATCTTCATCTTTCTTTTAAGGGGAAAAAGCTAAGTATTGTGTTCTTCATTATCTTATGATTTTGTAAACACTTATATAGTGAATTTGCTTTGATGAAATGAAGTTTTTCATTGTGTTTTCTTCGTGCTTTGTGATGTCTTTCACTTACTTTTTCTTCTTATTTGGAAATAGTGGCTTGAGAAGATTAGATCGTTATTTTCCATTTACTTTTCTTTTGCAATGAGTTGGATTCATGTTTAGGATATTGGGATGCATGCTAGAAGAAGTTTTAATTATAAATGTGATTGTTTATACTTGCGCTTTATTTACATTACAATAAGAGCTCGTTGCAGTGTTAAAATTCATTGTAATTGCATTAAGACACGAGAAGGCGGTGTAATTCTCAACAAAGTGGAACCAAATTCAAATTCCATGGATGGTGAAGTTCACGACGATTGAGTTAAGTTAGTAAGATTGGATAAGTTAATGGATGAATTAACCTCATTTATCATATGTGTTTGTTTGTGTGTTACAATTTTATATAAGACTTGAAAAACATTTTCATATTCCAATGTTAATACCTGATATGCTAGTTAAATTTTTGTTTAGTGAATTTCATTCTGGCATGTTTAGTTTATATTTACTTTCTGCTACATGATTTCTATCCTAATTAAAAATTATAGATGTTTCTGATAAGCATATGTGGTTGATAGAATCTCTGAACTGTTTTTATTCATGCTTATATTTCTTGTACTTAATGCTATATATGTTAAAAATTAATTTTTGGGGTACGAAGAAAAATAGAAAGTGAGTATACTTCCTTTTAGTTTAATATTATTGCAAGCATGCTTAGGCTAGCTTTACTTTCTCATACAGTCATTCTATCCTGAATATGCATATATATGAATTTGATAGGATGTTGTAATAGCTAGAAAATTCAATTAATTTTTCTTCCAACTACATTTTATGGAATTAATTGCAAAATATTTTAAAATTCAAGTTTGGGGGAAGAAAAATTTTTAAAACAAAACTTTATTTATCCTTAATAGCCTGTATTTAATTTATTTTAAAATGATTTGTGGCATGTGGTGTTACCTTTAGGTTACTATAATTTTAATTTTATGAATGTTAGAAAAATAACTTTGTTGAAATCCTATGTGATGAAACTATTCTAGAGTTAAGATATTTTGTTGAAAACATTGGGAAAATAATTTTGCTATTTATGGTAGAAAGAAGTTAAATATTTGAAAAATCTAAAATTCTTAGATTTATACATAATAAGAACTGTGCCATTATTGAAACCTTTTTCAAACTAATGCTCACACTTTTAAAAAGTGAGGGAAAGTTTTGAGTTTTAAAATTTAGAGAAGGGATAGTGAAATTCAAAATTATTAAAGACATATCTAGATGTAGTAATCCTCACATAAAAAAAAAGAAAAAAAAGATTGAAAATAATCCCGAAAGAAACAAATGAAAAAAAAAGAAAAAAGAAAAGTGAAAAGAAAATATGTGGGGAGAAGCTTGAGAAGAAGCCTAATCAAAAATTGGTTTCACTTGAATCTTTTTAAATGAAAAGACTTAAATAAAATCCTAAGCTTATTCTTATTTCAAAAGGTATTGGTTAAATTGGTATTGATAAGGTGCTTAAATTTTATTTTTATATTTTTTTTGAATCTTTAGTTTGACAATTTACAATAAATTTTGAAGTAAATAGAAAATCAGGATTCCTAAGTTCAATATGAGACACTCTTACACTCTAGTCCTAGGTTGATTTATTAGAATTTCACCTATGTTACACTATAATATTTTTTAGATGAAATCATAGGAAACTCTATTGAAACCCACAACCATAAGTTAACATATTTTGTTTTTAAATTTATAGTATTACTTAAGGACTAGTAATAGTTAAGTTTGGGGACTTGACATGCCTAAAAATTGCTTGATTTTACATATATATTTTATGCTTAAATTTAATGATATTGCACTTTAAAGAAAGATATTTTGTATGTTTTTTGGTTTTAGGTATAATAAATGGACTCTTGGAGAAGAAGATGTAAAAACGGTGCAATTTGGAGTAAAAACGAGTAAGAAATCAAATTTTGGCTTGACACATTTCAATAAGTCTTTCTATATTTAATATTATTTACATTTCTTGCATATTTTTCAATGAGATTATACTTTATAGAAAGGTTGTTTTCATGCTTATATTGTATTGCTATTTGTTAGAAACACAACGCAACTGAAACGGGGCGAAATGGAGCTAAAACGGAGCCAAACGGAGCAAAACCATGGAGCTGCACAGAATGGGCGCTGAAGGCGCCCAAACCGACTGTGTCGGCTCTGGTATCTCGAGAATAACGAGTTTTAGGTGCCGACGACGCTTTATTCAGTGCCGACGGTGCTCGAGGCTATTTGGACGCCATTTTGAGCGGTTTTTGGCCATATACATTTAATCTGGACGTTTTTTGGAAGGTTTCTTAGACCACCTCTTGGGAAATTCGTTCCTATACTATTTTAAAGTGAATTTGAAGCCATAAATGGGTGTATATGTTAGGAAAAATGGGGAAAATGATTAGGGATCTTAGAATAGGAGTATAAATGTTGATTTCTACCTTTTTGGAGAGATTAATGAGGGGATTTTGAGATAATCTGCAATGTTTTGTACTAGCATTGCATGGATCAGTGAGAGACTTTAGGGAGAGATCTTTATCCTTCTTTCAAGGGGAAAAAACTAAGTATTGTGTTCTTCATTATCTTATAATTTTGCAAACACTTATGTAGTGGATTTGCTTTGATAAAATGCAGTTTTCGGTTGTGTTTTCTTCGTGCTTTGTGATGTCTCTCACTTACTCTTTCTTTTTATTTGGAAATAGTGGCATGAGAAGATTACGTCGTTATTTTTCTTTTACTTCTCTTTTGCGATGAGTAGGATTCATGTTTAGGATTTTGGGATGCATGCTAGAAGAAGTTTTAATTATAAATGTGATGGTTTTTACTTACGCTCCATTTACATTACTATAAGAGCTCGTTGTATTGCTAAAATTCATTGTAATTGCATTAAGGTCCGAGAGGGCGGTGTAATTCTCAACAAAGTGGAACTATATTCAAATTCCATGGACGACGAAGTTCATGAGGGTTAAGTTAAGTTAGTGAGATTAGATAAGTTAATGGATGAATTAACCTCATTTATCATATGTGTTTGTTTGTGTGTTACAATTTTATGTAAGACTTGAAGAATATTTTCATATTCCAATGCTGATAGCTGATATGCTAGTTAAACTTTTATTTAGTGAATTTCATTCTGGCATGCTTAGTTTAGATTTACTTTCTGCTACATGATTACTATCATGATTAATAATTGTACATGTTTCTGATAAGCATATGTGGTAGATAGAGTTTCTGAACTGTTTTTATTCCTGCTTTTATTTTCTGTACTAAATCCTATAAATGTTAAAAATCAAGTTTTGGGGTAGGAAGAAAAATAGAATTTTAAGGTGAGTATACTTCCTTAGTTTAATATTATGGCAAGCATGTGTTAGTCTAGCTTTACTTTCTCATACAGTCATTCTATCCTAAATATGCATGTATATGAATTTGATAGGATGTCGTAAAAGCTAGAAAATTCAATTAATTTTTCTTCCAGCTACATTTTATGAAATGAATTGGAAAATATTTTAAAATTCAAGTTTCAGGGAAGAAAAATTTTTAAAACTAAACTTTATTTGTCCTCAGTATTCTGCATTTAATTTAATATCACTTTTAAAATACGTTGTGGCATGTGGTGTTACCTTTAGGTTACTATAATTTTGATTTTAGGAATGTTAGAAAAAAAACTTAGTTGAAATCCTATGTAATGAAACTATTATAGAGTTAAGATATTTTGTAGGAAACATTGGGAAAATAATTTTGTTATTTATGATAAAATGACGTTGAATATTTAAAAAACTAAAATTCTTAAATTTATACATAATGAGAATTGAGCCTTTTATGAAAACTTTTTCAAACTAATACTTTAACTTTTAAAAAGTGAGGGAAAGTCTTGAGTTTTGAATTTTAGAAAGGGGATAGTGAAATTCAAAATTATTAAAGACATATCCAGATGTAGTAATCCTCACATAAAAAAAGAAAAAAAAGATTGAAAATAATTCCGAAAGAAAGAAAAGAAGAAAAAAAAGAAAAAGAAAAGTGAAAAGAAAATATGTGAGGAGAAGCTTGAGTAGAAACCTAATCAAAAATTAGTTTCACTTGAATCTTTTTAAATAAAAAGACTTAAAAACAATCCTAAGCTTATTCTTATTTCAAAAGGTATTTGTTAAATTGTTATAGATAAGGTACTCAAATTTTATTTTTATACTTTCTTTGAATCTTTAGTTTGACAGGTTAAAAATTTTTTTGAAGTAAATAGAAAATTAGGATTCCTAAGTTCAATATGAGATACTCTTACACTCTAGTGCTAGGATGATTTGCTAGAATTTTTCCTATGTTACACGATAATATTTTTGAGATGAAATTATAGGAACCTCTATTGAAACCCACAACCACAAGTTAAGATATTTTGTTTTTAAATTTATAGTGTTACTTGAGGACAAGTAACAGTTAAGTTTGGAGGACTTAACACGCCTAAAAATTGCTTGATTTTACATATACATTTTATGCTTAATTTTAATGATATTGCACATTAAAGAAAGATATTTTGCATTTTTTTGGTTTTAGGTACAATAAATAAACTCTTGGAGAAAAAAAGCAAAAACGGTGCAATTTGGAGCAAAAACGAGCAAGAAAGCAAATTTTGGCTTGACACACTTCGATAAGTCTTTCTATGCTTAATCTCTTTTACACTTCTTGTATATTTTTAAATGAGATTACAATTTTAAAAAGGTTTTTTTTCATGCTTATTTTGTAGGGCTATCTGTTTGGAACACAACGCAACTGAAATGGGGTGAAACAGAGCCAAACGGAGTAAAACCGTAGAGCTGTAAAAAATGGGTGCTGAAGGAGCCCAAAAAGACACTGTCAGCGTGGGTATCCCGAGAATGACGTGTTTTAGGCTATGACGATGCCCAATTCAGCACCGACAGGGCCCGAGACTGTTTGGGCACAACTTTGGGTGGTTATTGGCCATATTCATTGAATCTAAACGCTTTTTTGGAAGTTTTCTTGAAGCACCTCTTGGTAAATTTGTCCCTACACTATTATAAAGTGAATTTAAAGCCAGAAAAGGGTGTAGATGTTAAGAAGAATGGGGAGAATTATTAGAGATCTTAGAATATGAGTATAATTGTAGATTTTTATTTTTTTGGAGAGATTAGTGAGGGGATTTTGAGATAATCTGTAAGGGTTTATACTAGCATTGTATAGATCAACGAGAGACTTTGTGGGAGAGATCTTTATCCTTCTTTCAAGGAGAAAAAACTATGTATTGTGTTCTTCATTATCTTATGATTTTGTGAACAATTATGTAGTGGATTTGCTTTGAGGAAATGAAGTTTTTCTTTGTGTTTTCTTCGTACTTTGTGATGTCTTTCACTTACTCTTTCTTCTTATTTAGAAATAGTGGCATGAAAAGATTATGTCGTTATTTTCTTTTTGCTTTTCTTTTGCAATGCATAGGATTCATGTTTAGGATTTTGGGATGCATGCTAGAAGAAGTTTTAATTATAAATGTGATGGTTTTTACTTGCGCTTCATTTACATTATAATAAGAGCTCGTTGTTGTGTTAAAATTCATTGTAATTACATTAAGTCCCGAGAGAGCGGTGTAATTCTCAACAAAGTGGAACCACATTCAAATTCCATGGATGGTGAAGTTCATGGGGGTTGAGTGGAAATAAATATGGAAATATACATTGATGGGCGTATTATTGGAGATTTTAGGGTGACAGATGATGCACAAAAAATATATACTCTTTTAGCTATATGTTTTTACCTATTTTTTGTGATATTGCACTTTAAAGGAAGGTATTTTTCATGATTTGTTGCAGGTATGATGATTATAGGTGATTGGAGTGAAAAGATGCAAAAAGGAACGAATTTGAAGAAAACTGGAGCAATTTGGAGGAAAACAGTTCTGGCGCCGCCGACGCCCTATTCCAGAGAGTTCAAATTTATTGGCACAATAGGGCGCCGCCGGCGCCCTATGTCGGTTCACTTATAATTCAAAAGTTTTGGCAGATTTTTGAAAAGGTTCTTGAAGAAACTCTTGGGGAATTTGTTCCTAACATTAAATTAAGTGTCCAAGACGAAAATAGAGAAGATAATTGCTGTAGAGAGAGTGAGAAAAGTGTAAGATAGAGTTAGGGTTTGTGATTTTAAGAGAGATTTTTCTCTAAGGAGGGGAGAAGAGGTAAAGTGAGAGATTACTTCTTCATCTTTATTGCAAAGGGAGAAATCAAGTGTTGCAAGGAAGAGAAAAGGAATTAAGGGGACTTTGAAGAATTTGCTTGGGGAAGAGAAAGAGACAAGTTGTATTTACTTTTGTGGTTTGTATGACTCTTCTTATATATATAAAATCCATGCGTTTTTATATCTTCTCCATGAATTATGAGTAGTTTCCCTTGCTTTTCTTCTTGCATGAAGTAGTGATAATGTGGAATTGATGTGCCCTTAAAGTATTATAAAGTTGTGATGTTTCTTTCATTTAGAACTTAATTTACTTTTCAATCCGGCCAATTGAATTGTTAAAATATGTTGAGGAATATTAATTCCAAAAGAATTGAATAGTCTACAACAAGAATGAAGAAATCATTTAATGTCCATGAATGAATTGCGTAATTCATGGGGATTAAATGCAAATAAATAGAGAAATGAGTTTTAATGAACTTCAAATTGGAGGTTTTATTGTGACAGAATGGGATCCCCAATTTGGTCTTAAGATTGGTAACTAAAGCCTATGGTTAGCCTTCAGGTGAAGGGTGAGTGGGAGCTCCGTAGTGAGAGCCGGTATCCTCCCAGCCTAGCCTTAGGCTTAGTGACTAAACTTAAGATTTGGCAATGTTCTTTACATGCTTAGAAGATGGGGTACTCTTTTAAGGGTAAAGAAGCAAATATGCTCCTATTTGGCATAATACAGATAATTAACATTCTTCATCATCCGCACATCATGATCTTTATGTAGGAAGAAGGACACTTTTTCATATAGAAGTATCTTATAAATCACATAAGTTAGTGCGTGTGTTAGTTAAGAGTTTAGTACGTAGAAGTAACTGTAGTAATTTTATTATTGAACTTTGCATTAATTAGTTGTAGTACACTTAAGCAATTGTTACATTTGGTATTGGATTTTAGTGCTATATTATCTGATTTAAAGAACGTTCACCTTCCTGTGGGATCAATAACCAAGACTCCATTAGAGCCCTGTATTACTTAATACGATACGTATACTTGCGTTGAAAGTGTGACTTTATTAAACCATTATAAATATGTAAATCTAAATTCATAAAGTCCTGCATTTTTAAGTATATAAAGTCGTCACATCAAGTTTTTGGCACTGTTGCCGGGGAGGTAGATAAACGTTACTTATTTATAGATATTGTAGTCACTAAAAACCTTTACTTTGTAGTATATTTGTGTGCTTATTTACTTAGTAGTGTAATTTTATATGCGTAGTAGTGGATCTGTAGGTTTGATACCTTACGATTCAGACTTTGAGGGTACTATTAGAAAAATTAGAAAACAATAAAAACAAACTGAAAATTACTGTGAAATGGCGAATAATCAAGAGAATCAGAATATTAATGTTCGAAATTTGCCAAGACCTTTAAGAGATTATGCTAACCCAACAATAGATGAAATTCATGTAACTATTCAAAATCCTAATGTTGCTGCTAATTCATTTAAACTTAAACCTGCTATTATCCAAATGGTACAAAATAATCAATTTGGAGGAATACCTAATGAAGACCCAAATTTACCTCTCGCTAGTTTTTTAGAACTGTGCTACTTTTAAGTATGACGGAGTGTCGAATGATGCTGTCAAACTTAAACTTTTTCCTTTTTCCTTAAGGGATAAAGCTAAGGTGTGGCAAAACTCGTTAGCACCTAGATCTATTCGAACTTGGGGAGAACTTTCTCAAAAGTTTCTATCAAAATATTTCCCTCCATAAAAAACTGCTAAATTAAGAAATGATATCACATCTTTTGGTCAGTTTGAAGGAGAGTCAATGTATAAAGCTTGGGAGAGGTTTAAAGATCTTCTTAGGAAGTGTCCACATCATGCTTTGCCAGATTGGTTAATAATTCAAACTTTTTATAACGAATTAGTGGGATCATTAAGATCAATTATTGATGCTACTACTGGTGGATCGTTAATGTCAAAATCTTTTTATGAAGCATATTCATTAATTGAAGAGATGGCTACTAATGATTTTCAATGGCCCTCTGAACGGGTAAATCCTAAGAGAGTAGCTAGTGTTCATGATTCTGATATGATGACTATGATAGTTTCTCAAATAGCTGCACTTTCTAAGAAAATAGATCAATATGAAATGAATTATTCTCAACCACCCCCAATGTTAGAGGAAAATTCATTTGGGCAAATAACGGAATCTCAAACACCTTATGAAACTTTAAATGCAATTAATAGACCTAATAACCCTTATTTGATTATTATAACTCTGGTTGGAAGAATCACCCAAATTTCAATTGGAATAATAGTAATGCTAATGTGAACCCACAATGGGGACACAATTATATGAACCCAGTTAGAAATTCAAACAACAAAGGAAATACTACCTTTAGACCATTTTATCCTCTTGGATTTAATAATAACCCACAGTTTAATGATAAGAAGTTGTCTACAGATGAAATGATTTTGAATATGGGTAATCAATTACAAATTCAAGGTGTTGCGATCAAAAATATTGAAAATCAATTGGGACATATTTTCACTGTGCTTAATAATAGACCTTCGGGAATGCTTCCTAGTAATGTGGAGATCAATCTAAAAGATCAAAACAAGGAGCAACTTAAGGCTATTCAATTAAGGAGTGGAAAAGAATTAGAAACTAGAGTGCAGAAAGAAGTTGAAGAAGCGAAGGAGAAGGTGAATATTGAAAAAGGTTCAAATAAGATTTATCCAGATCTGGAATATCCTCTTGAACCTATGAAGATTACTATTGAAAAACCACCTCCTCCATTTCCTCAAAGATTGAAGCAGAAAAATAGGGATAATAGATTTGGAAAATTTTTGGAAATCCTTAAGAAGTTAACAATAAATATACCTTTTGTTGAAGCATTAGAACAGATGTCTGATTATGCGAAATTTATGAAGGATATTCTTAAAAAGAAGAGAAAGTTCACGGATCATGAGACTGTTGCACTTAGCGGAGAGTGTAGTGCAATAATTCAGAAAAAGCTTCTTGAAAAACTTAAAGATCCTGGTAGTTTCACTATCCCGTGTGCTATAGGTGAAAAGTTTTTTGGAAGAGCATTATGTGATCTGGGAGCTAGTATTAACCTTATGCTTTTATCAACTTTCAAAAGATTAAGAATTGGAGAAATTTCTCCTACATCTGTAACTCTTCAATTAGTCGATCGTTCTATTACTTATCCTAAGGGAGTGGTAGAAGATGTGTTAGTGAAAGTGGATAAATTTATCTTTCCTGTGGATTTTATTGTGCTTGATATGGAGGAAGATAAAGATATTCCAATTATTTTTGGAAGACCATTCCTAGCTACTGGAAGAGCAGTAATTGATGTTCAAAAAGGGGAATTAACTATGAGAGTTAATGATCAAGAGGTGACCTTTCATATTTTGAAATCTATGAAGTATCCCTCAGTTGCAAAAGATAATGAATGTTTTAGGATGGAAATCTGTGAATATTTGAGAAATGATTATTTTAAAGAAATGTTTGAAAAGAATATGGAGTATGAAGATATAATTGAAGATGAAACTGAAAATGAAACAAATTCAAATAATGGGAAGAATAAGGAATTGGAGTATATTCAGGAGAAATTTGAAGTGTTAGATACCATGGAAGGTGGAGATAAAAGTCTAATTTCATCTATTGATAAACCTCCTGAACTTGAGATGAAAATTCTCCCTAAGCATTTAAAGTATATGTTCTTAGGAGAATCATCTACCCTACCAGTTATTGTATCTTTGGAGTTAGCTGAATATCAAGAACAAAAATTATTGGAAATCTTAAAAAGATACAAAAAAGCTTTTGGATGGACTTTGGCATATATCAAAGGAATCAGTCCTTCGATTTGTATGCATAGAATTTTATTAAATGAAGAACATAAACCTTAAATTAATCCACAAAGGAGATTAAATCCTATAATGAAAGAAGTAGTTAGGAAATAAATTTTAAAATGGCTAGATGCTGGAATTATTTATCCTATTAAAGATAGTTCTTAGGTAAGTCCAATTCATTGTGTACCGAAGAAAGGTGGAGGACTGTGGAAGTGGATGAAAAGAATGAAATTTTACCTACTAGACAAGTTAATGAATGACGAATTTGTATTGATTATAGAAAACTTAATGCTGCCACCCGAAAAGACCACTTTCCTTTTCCTTTTCTTGATCAAATGTTGGATAGACTTGCAGGACACAAGTACTATTGCTTTTTGGATGGATATACTGGTTATCATCAAATACCTATTGCTCCTGAGGATCAAGAAAATGCAACGTTTACTAGCCCCTATAGAACATTTTCTTTTCGAAAAATGCCTTTTGGATTGTGTAACGCACCTGCAACTTTTCAAAGATGTATGATGTCTATCTTCAGAAGTATGATAGATAATGGAATAGAAGTTTTCATGGATGATTTTTCTGTATTTGGAACTTCATTTGATATTTGTTTGGAAAACTTAACAAAAGTTTTGCAACTCTGCGAAAAACAAATTTAGTTCTGAACTGGGAAAAATGTCAATTTATGGTTGCAGGAGGAATAGTTCTTGGGCATAAAATTTCTGAATTTGGTATGGAGGTTGATCCTGCTAAAATTAGAGTAATTGAGAGATTACCACCACCCAATATTGTGAGAGAGGTGTGGAGTTTCTTAGGACATGCTGGATTTTACAGGCGTTATATTAAAGATTTTTCTAAAATTATTAAACCCTTGTGCCAACTTCTGGTAAATGATAGGAAGTTTGATTTTAATGAAGAATGTTTGTGTGCATTTGACTTATTTAAAGAAAAATTAATCACTGCTTCTATAATTGTTTCACCTTATTGGGAGAAACCCTTTGAATTGATGTGTGATGCTAGTGATTATGCTATTGGAGTTGCGTTGGGTCAAAGATATGATAAAACTTTCAAAGTTATTTACTATGCTAGTAGAACTCTTAATGATGCTCAAATTAATTATACCTCTACTGAAAGAGAATTATTAGCTATAGTATTTGCTTTTGATAAGTTTAGACCTTATTTAATTGGGACTAAAAGTATAGTGCATACTGATCACTCAGCTATCAAGTATCTAAAGCAAAAGAAGGATGCTAAACCTAGATTGATTAGATGGATACTCCTTTTTCAAGAATTTGATTTTGAAATAGTTGATAGGAAAGGATCTGATAATCAAATTGCTGATCATTTGTCAAGAATAGAATATGATAAATTGTCTGAATTTGAGAAGGAAGTTACAGAAACTTTTCCTGATGAACAATTGTATATTCTTATGGAAAAGAATTTGCCTTGGTATGCTGATATTGTGAATTATATTGTTAGCGACATTATACCATCGGATTTAACAAGCCAACAACAAAAAAAATTTAAATATGATGCTAAATTTTATTTTTGGGATGAGCCCTATTTATATAAATAGTGTAAGGATATGATTATTAGAAGATGTATACCACATGAAGAAATTAATCTAATCATTCAGAGATGTCATGATTCTGAATTTGGAGGTCATTTTGGTGTTGATAAAACGACTTATAAGAATTTACAATCTGGATTTTATTGGTCAACTCTTTTTCGTGATGTTTATAAATATGTTGAATTTTGTGATCGATGTCAAAGAGTAGGTAATATTTCTAGAAGAAATGAAATGCCTCTGAATTATAATTTGGAAGTTGAAATCTTTGATGTATGGGGATTAGATTTTATGGGACCATTTACACCTTCATTTGGAAATTTATATATATTGGTCGTTGTAGATTATGTTTCGAAATAGATTGAAGCTGTTGCTTTACCAAAATGTGATGCTCGGAGTGTTTCTAAATTTTTAAAGAAAAATATATTTACAAGATATGGAATGCCGAGAGTAATTTTAACTGATGGTGGATCCCATTTCAGAAATAATCAAATTAAGAGATTAATTGAAAAGCATAACATTATTCATAGGATCTCTACTGCTTATCATCCCCAGACTAGTGGTTTAACGGAAGTATCAAATAGAGAAATTAAAAAAACTTTGGAGAAAACAGTGGATATTCATAAATTAGATTGGTCTGCTAGATTAAATACCGCATTATGGGCTTATTGGACAGCATTTAAGACCCCTATTGGAATGTCTCCTTATAGATTAGTATTTGGCAAAACTTACCATTTGCCAGTTGAATTGGAACATAAAGCATATTAGGCGATTAAGGAGTTGAATTTTAATTTGAAAAATGTGGTAGAGAAAAGATTTATGCAATTGAATGAGTTGGAAGAAATCAGAAATGAATCATATCATAATGATAGAATTTATAAAGAGAAAATGAAATTGTGGCATGATCTGAAGATATTGAAAAAATGATTTGAACCTGAACAAAGAGTTTGGTTATATAACATGAGATTAAAATTATTTCATGGGAAACTTAAGTCCAGATGGATAGGACCTTTTACTGTAGTGAAAGTTCATTCTTTCGAAGCTGTTGATATCGAGGATCCTAAAACTGGAAATATTTTCATGGTTAATGGGCATCATTTAAAACCGTACTTTGAAGGGTTTTCCCCTGATTTCAAAGAGGTTTTATTGCTAAGTCATCCTGACAAACTGAATGGTTTGTCGGGCTGACGACGTTAAACCAAGCGCTTCATGGGAGGCAACCCATATGTTTGTTTGTGTGTAGTATTTGCTTGCTTATAGTTGTTTGTGCTTTTAGATTGATATTTAAGAATCCTAATTACCCCTAAATAAGTTAAAAATTAAAAATATATTGGATCGTATTGAGAAAACGAAGTATTTCAAGCCAAATGAAGTTCGGTGAAAATTTTTGTCACTGGCACCGCCGGCGCCCTATTCTTTTATACCAGCAGAATTTCTAGTTTGAGCGCCGCCGGCGCCCTACTGAGCGTCGCCGACGCCCTACCGAGCGCCGCCGGTGCCCAAATTCTGAGTGATGGTTTTTAAATTTTAAAATGCGGATTTTTGCGGTTTTAAGCGGGATCTTCTTCCTTAAAACACCCCAAAACTCCATTTTAAACTCATAACCACCAGAAGAACTAAAACTGCCTTTCCCAATTTGCAACCCATGGATTCCCACTCCATTGAACTCCCTATATCTCACATCTACAACCGACGGAAGTTCATTAGTTTCGAGGCACAGCATCTATTCCATAAAAAGAAGGATTATAAAGGAAATAGGCTTTGTGAATCGAGGTTTGGAGAGTCTGACGACAAGAGTTGAAGAGATAGTGAAGTAAAGACATTGAGAAGTGTTATGCTACACTACCGCCCAGTGGTTGTTCCGTCGTGAAAGAATTTTATGCAAATCTGCATGGGATCAACCAAGGTTGTGTTTTTGTGCGAGGAAGGTATGTACCATTCACTCCTGCATGGATTAATGATCTCTTCATGATAGAAAGTGTTCCTATTTGTCATTAAGCAAATTTCAATACTACGAGCAACGATATGAATGAAATCTATCGTTATTTGATGGATGAGAATGAAGAATGGGAAGTAAGGGATAATGGATATGTCAGTTTCTCTTCTTCATCCTTTAATCCGGTATCAAAGCAGTGGCATTACTTTATTTCAGCAAAATTAATTCCTACTATGAAGATAAGTAAGGTGACGAAGGAAAGTGCTTATTCTAAATTTCTGTATACAAACTGGAAGGCCAGTGGATATTGGATCAATCATTATCAAATCTGTTCTGGGATTGATTGTGCATGGATCTAAATATGGGCTTGGACACCCATCCACCATATTTTTGTTATGTAGTCAACACAGGTGCCATATGAAAGTTGGGAGAAAGTTCTTCTACCCTGGAGACCTATTGATCCCAATGATCTTTATGACTACAGAACAGTTGGTGATGAAGGAGACATGGATTTGCTTGCTGATCAGCCCACTGAGAGTTCACAACCTATTCAGCCTTACTATTCTGAAAGTTCGAGGATGATATTGAAGAAGTTAAAGAAGTTGGAAAATGAGGTACAAAATGTTATGAATGCTATTAATAATATTTCTGATTTATTTGATCACATTGATTGGAGGATGAAAGAGCAATTTGATCATACTGGTCGAATTGAGTTAGGTCTGATTAATCTGTTGAAGAAGAATGCTGTAGTGGCTGAAGATTCATCTGAGGAATTCCCATATCATCCATTCTTCAATTTGTTCGTTCATCATCAATCAATGAGAGACATTAGAGAGGATGAGACTTCTGAGACTGATGAGGAGTAATTAGTGGATTCTGTATGCTGCTTTATTATGTTTAAGTGTTTTCTTTGATTACTATGTTGTTTGTTTTGCTTTGCTTTAATAGGTTTGCTTAGAATTTGCTTTGATTTCTTGTGTGTACTTAGGACTTAGTGTTTGCTTATCGTAGTGTACTTGCAACACTAAGGATCTAAGGAATGTTGCTTTTAGTTTGATGAACTTATGTGCATAATCGTTGTATCGTGGATTTTATATATAAAAGTGATGTGATGTGTTGTTTGTGATGTGATGTTGTTTAATGTATTATGAGATGAAATAGACGCTTATTGATGTGCTAAATAGGAATGCGGAGGTTGAAATGATTGAATTTGTAATGAAAATTTTTGAACCCAATAGAATTTTATACTAGCGCAGTCGGCGCCAGATTGGGCGCCACCGGCGCCCAAATACAGAGAGTCTGGCTAATATTTTGAATAGAGTGCCGGTGGTGCCCAAATACCGAAAAAGTCCTGGAACCCTTAAAAATTTGCGAAAACTGCTTGGGACCCATTTTTTTCCGCCATTTCTTTCGTCTTCTACCTCCATATTCGCAGTTTTGAGCTTCAGGGCTTGTTAGATCTCAGAATAGAATGGATTTCTGAAGCCGGATCTGCACTTCTCTTGGTAAGAGCATTACTTTAAACTAAAATTTTTGGATTTTCAGCTCGTGAAACTCTCACATTGATTGGATGATATTTTTGGAGATTTTCGAGAAAAAGTGAGATTTCATATGGTAGAAATTGGTCTTACTTATTTAGATTAATGTTTGGAGTTAATACATTGTGGATTTGAGATTTATTGGTAAATTTTTGCAATATGTAGAAATCCACATGGCTCCTAGATTGAGTAAGGGGAAGCGAAAATTTGATTGGGGCGATGAAAGATTTATTAATATTAAAGCCCAGTTTCGCTTCAACTCTCAATTATAAAATAAGAAGTGTATTCAGGATCGAGCGTTTGAGAATCCAGGGGGATCTATGGAACAATTGATTTCTGAGCGGAATTGGGAGCGTTTATGTTACTTTTCTGCTAATGCTGTTTTGGGAGTAGTACAAGAATTTTATGCTAACGTGCTCTGGTCTGAGATCAAATATGTGCTAGTCCGAGGAAAACTGGTTGAGTTCACCCCACAACGTATCAATGCATTTTATCAAATTCGGGAACCTTTTGTTTGAGAATTTGAAAATTTTGATACTAGTGAGGGGAATTTGATGAATGTAATCATGTAACTGACTGATGGAAGAGGGGAGTGGAAGATGAATCAGAGACAGATGATTAACTTCCCTTCTTCTAATTTGAATGTTGCTTCTAAAGTGTGGCATTATTTCATTTCTGCGAGACTATTACCTTCTTATCATCACAGTGAAGTTACTAGGGAACGAGCTATGTTGAATTATTGTATCTAGAATATGAAGAAGCCAATATTTTTAAGAGCATTCACTCTATTGCCAAAGGAGAAACCACTGGTGGATTAGGACATCCTGCCTTGATTCATGAACTTTGTATTCAGTCTGGAGTGGAGTAAGTAGTTCTGAGGAAGTGACAATACCTTTGAGGCCGATTACAAAGACCATTATCCATACTTATGAAGCTCATGTGGGTGCAAGAGAGGAGAGTAGGAGTACTGATATTCCTACTACGAGCTATGATGTTCCATCTACTTCTGAGCCCCCGACACTATTTGATATCATGCAGCAGTTGAGATTGCAGAGTGATAATATGGATAGGATGCATCATAGGATGGATGTATTTGAGGCCCGCAGTGATGTGAATGAAGAATATTGACAGAGAAGAGTTGAGTTTGATATGGCTTATTATGATGCTCATTTATGAGAGGGGAGTCCGATGTGACATTTCCTACTTGTCCTAGTTATACACCGTACAGGCCTGGACCTTTTGACCTGCTGATGACCTTACTACTGATCCTGGTGATGGAGACTGGTAGATAGTTTGTTTGTTTTATTTCTGTGGTTTTTAGTCTGTTGTTTTTAGTCTGTTGTGATGTATTGATGCGATGTAGTGGATACTTACTTTTTATGTAATGTGTAATCCTGTATTGTACTGTGTGATGTAGTGTCATTTACTTTTCATGTTGAACTGTTAGTTGTAATGTTATGTAGTGTGATAGTTTGTTTCATGTTATAGTGTTTTGTTGGATATTTAGTTTTTTAATGTTAATTTCTCTTTACCCATGCAAATATTTAAATTATTATATCACTGCTACTAATTGTTTCATGCTTGCTAGCTGTAAATTTTGATTAATACCAGATAGATTATGAAGATTTCAAGATCCCAGCACAGAAATGTTAGTTTTCTTTTACTCTCAGCCATTTCAAATTTATTGAAAAATATAAGTTTGGGGGAGGGTAGATAAATGCTAAACTTTTATTCGTTCTCAATTATTATATTTTCAAAAATTATTAGCATAACTTTTGGCAGTTGAACTTCATTATAAGATAACTAAAACTTTTCATTTCAGTTGAATATTATGGAAGGAAAGGATGAAAATTTTTTTAGTGATAAAGGTTAATTTTATAGAAGTAAGATATTTGGTATGAAAGGATTTGATTATAGTCAACTATTTAAAGTAAAGAAAACTGTATTTTTGAAATGTTAAGGGATTTAAAGTATTTTGTGTTAAGAAGAGATTGTAACTTTATGATGAATAATAAAGCTTGTATTCAACTATAAAGTAAAGAGGTGACTTAAGTTTTAACTTTATAATGAGGAGAGTGAAGTTCAAAATCATTAAAGGCTATCCAGATATAGTAATCCTCAGAAAAAAATAAAAATAAAATAATAATAATAAAAATAAAATAAAAATAAAAAAAAAGAAAAAAAGAAAAAGAATAGAAAAGAAAAATATTTATGAGGAGAAGCTTAAGGAGATGCCTAATCAAAAATTGGCTTCACTTGAATCACTTCAAAGGGAGAGCTTGATTTCATTTCTGAATTTATATTTAAAGTACTAGCCTACATGCTAATAAATTTTACATGAACTCCTTTTTCACATAGTCTTTTAAAGTACTCTTAATGTAACAAATTATAGTTCATCTTGAAATAAATAGAAGACTAGAATTCTTAGACTTAAATACTGAATATTCTTATACCTGTAATGTTGACCTGAGTTGCTAAATTTTTTCTGAAAATCTAACCACTATATTCTTTTGGATGAAAATTTTAGTCTCTTACAATTGAAAAATACATTGCATAGAGTTATATTTTATGTAGTAAAAGGATTACTTGAGGACAAGTAATAGTTTATGTTTGGGGGATTTTGATGCACCAAAAATATATACTCTTTTAACTATATGTTTTTACCTATTTTTGGTGATATTGCAATTTAAAGGAAGGTATTTTTCATGATTTGTTGCAGATATGATGATTATAGGTGATTGGAGCGAAAAGATGCAAAAAGGAACGAATTTGGAGCAAAGTGGAGCAATTTGGAGGAAAACAGTTCTGGTGCCGCCGGCGCCACAATGGGCGCCGCAGGCACCTTATTCCAGAGAGTTCAAATTTATTGGCACGATAGGGCGCTGCTGGCACCCTATGTCGGTTCACTTCAAATTCAAAAGTTTTGGCAGATTTTTAAAGAGGTGCTTGAAGAAACTCTTGAGGAATTTGTTCCTAACATTAAATTAAGTGTCCAAGATGAAAATAGAGAAGAGAATTGCTGTAGAGAGTATGAGGAAAGTGTAAGATAGAGTTATGGTTTGTGATTTTAAGAGTGATTTTTCTTTAAGGAGGGGAGAAGAGGGAGTAAAGTGAGAGATTGCTTCTTCAGCTTTGTTCCAAAGGGAGAAATCAAGTGTTGCAAGGAAGAGAAAAGGAATCAAGGGGACTTTGAAGAATTTTCTTTGGGAAGAGAAAGAGATAAGTTGTATTTACTTTTGTGGTTTGTATGACTCTTCTTATATATATAAAATCCATGTGTTTTTATATCTTCTCCATGAATTGTGAGTAGTTTCCCTTGCCTTTCTTCTTACATGAAGTAGTGATGATGTGATGATGTGGAATTGATGTTCCCTTAAAGTATTATAAATTTGTGATGTTTCTTTCATTTAGAACTTAATTTACTTTTCAATCCGGCCAATTGAATTGTTAAAACATGTTGAGGAATATTAATTTCAAAAGAATTGAATATTCTACAGTAAGAATGAAAAAATCATTTAATATCCAGGAATGAATTGTGTAGTTCATGGGGATTAAGTGCAAATAAATAGGCAAATGAGTTTTGACGGACTTCAAATTGGAGGTTTCATGGTGACAGAATGAGATCCCCAATTTGGTCTTAAGATTGGTAACTAAAGCCTATGGTTAGCCTTCGGGTGAAGGGTGAGTGGGAGCTCCTAGTGAGAGTCAGTATCCTCCCAGCCTAGACTTAGACTTAGTGACTAAACTTAAGATACGGCAATGTTCTTTACATGCTTAGAAGAGGGGGTACTCTTTTAAGGGTAAAGAAGCAAATATGCCCCTATTTGGCACAATACAGATAATTAACATTCTTCATCATCCACACATCATGATCTTTATGTAGGAAGAAAGACACTTTTTCATATAGAAGCATCTTATAAATCACATAAGTTAGTGTGTGTGTTAGTTAAGAGTTTAGTACGTAGAAGTAATTGTAGTAATTTTATTATTGAACTTTGCATTAACTAGTTATAGTACACTTAAGCAATTGTTACATTTGATATTGGATTTTAGTGCTATATTATCTGAGTTAAAGAACATTCACCTCCATGTGGGATCGATAACCAGGACTCCATTAAAGCCCTGTATTACTTGATACGATACATATACTTGCGTTGAAAGTGTGACTTTATTAAACCATTATAAATATATAAATCTAAATTCATAAAGTCTTGCATTTTTAAGTATATAAAGTTGTCGCATCAACATACTAAAATCCCAATTCAATCCTAATGTATGGAAACTAAAGCGAGAGCTAGCATTCATGTCATGAGAAGTGGGAGCTATAGAGTGAGAGCCAGTAGCCTCCCAGCTAACCATGGATTTAGGGACTAAACCTAAGATTAGCCAATGTTCTTTATAGCACTCGGAAGAGGGTAAAGAATAACATTGCTCCTATTTGGCACATACAATATTTAATGTATCCCATTCCTAAACTTTATCCAATTCACTACATAAGAATTGTAGATTTTTTATCTCAAAATTCCTCAAACCAATTTATCCAAAAAGGGTTATCTTTAGAATTAATATTTTTCTTTAGGAGTAGTTATTAGTTGTTTTAAACTTAAGCTTACATTTAGGAGTATTTGTTAGGAAAACCACTTATATCGACCTTCCAAACTAAAGTCTGATAGTAGTAGACTAGAATTTGACTAAGGACCTCTTGCCTCGCCTTTATGTGGGATTAATAAACGAGACTCCACTAGAGCCCTGTATTACTTGAATGATATGTATACTGTTGTAGAATCTCTAGTGTTTGTACATACATACAAACATAAAAAAACATAAAAAAATAGCACACACCGGGGCCGCATCAACAGAATGATCAGTATGCACCACACATTTAGTTCCAATTAAATATGATCTGAATTTATCAAAAGAAAATATTATTGCTAATAACTCTTTCTCAGTTGTGGTATAATTAATTTGGGTTTCATTAAGAGTTCTACTAGCATAGTAGATTACTTCGAAAATGTTATCATGTTTTTCTCCCAAGACAGCTCCAATAGCATAATCACTTGCATCACACATTAATTCAAAAGGTTTTTCTCAATCTGCTAAAACAATAACTGGTGTAATGATTAATTTTTCTTTTAATATTTCAAAAGCTTTTAGGCAATCTTCATTAAAATTAAAGATGACATCTTTTTCCATTAATTGGAATAGAGGCTTAGCAATTTTTGAATAGTCTTTAATGTAATGCCTGTAGAATCCAACATATCCAGAAAAACTCCTAATTTCCCTCACATTTGTTGGGCAAGGCAAATTAGGGATCACTTGAAATTTTGCAGGGTCTACTTCCATACCTTTTTCTGAATTTTTTTGTCCCAACACAATTCCTTCTGCTACAATAAATTGACATTTTTATCAAATAAGAACTAAATTTTTTTCCTCACAGCATTTAAAAAATGTAGATACGTGTTCTAAATATGATTCAAATGAAGTTCCAAACACTGAAAAAGTACCATAAAGACTTCAATTCCTTTTTCAATTAGATCACAAATAATTTCCATCATACATCTTTGAAATGTAGTAGGGGCATTACATAAACCAAAGGACATTCTTCTAAAAGCAGAAGTACCATAAAGACTGGTAAATGTTGTTTTCTCGTGATCCTCAGTAGCAATTTGTATTTGGTGATATCTAGTATATCCATCCAAAAAATAGAAGTATTTATGCCCAGCTAGTCTATCCAACATCTGATCCAGAATGCGTAGTGGAAAATGATCTAACATGGTGGAAAATTTTAATTTTCTATAATTAATGCATATTCGCCATCCTGTAACTTGTCTTGTTGGTATAAGTTCATTCTTTTCATTAACTCCTCCTTTCTTAATAACAGAGTGAATATGACTAACTCATGCACTATCTGAAATATAGTAGATAATTCCAGCATCTAACCACTTTAAAATTTCTTTCTTAACAACTTCTTTCATAATAGGATTTAATCTCCTTTGAGGATTAGCCTTAAGTTTACAGTTTTCTTCCATAAGAATTCTGTGCATACAAATTGAAGTACCGATTCATTTAATATCAACTATTGTCAATCCAAAGGCTTTCTTATATTCTTTAAAGTTTCAAGCAAACTCTCTTCTTCTTCTATAATTAATTTTGAGCAAATTATAACATGTAAAATTGAGGAATCACCTAAGAAGGCATATTTTAAAAGTTCGGGAAGTACCTTCAATTCAAGTTCAGGAGGTTTTTCAATTGATGGACTGAAAGATTCTTCTTTATTTGTCATGTCCAAAACTTCAAAACTTTCTTAGATATAATTTAAGTATTCCTCAATAAAATCGTTCGAATATTGCGCTTCCTCTTCTTATTGATGTTCCACCTTTTTTACTTTAAGATTTCTCTTCATATGTTGCTTTGAAATGGAATTCACTCATATATCTCATTACATCCATCCTGAAATGTTCATCACCTTTAATTTTTACAGGATATTTCATTGACCTTGAAATATTAAATGTCACAGTTTGATTATTAACATGCATAATTAATTTCCCTTTCTGCTCATCTTTCATCGCTCTTCATGTTGATATGAAAGGTCTCCCCAAAATAATTGCTATCTCTTTATCTTCTTCCTTATCAAGCACAACGAAATCAATAAGAAAAATAAATTGATCCACTTTTACTAAAACATCTTCTATAACTCCTTTAGAATATGTTATTGAATAATCTGCTAACTGATCCATCTTAAAATTACCTAAAATTTTTTATCATTTTTAATTAATATTTTAAGGATATTACACTTTAATGAAAGGTATTTCTTATGTTTTTTGTTTGCAGGTACAAGAAAATGAGTTTTTTAAGAAAAAGAGTAAAAAAAGGAGAAAAACTGAGCCTAGTGAAGAAAAGAGGGAAAACAGTCTGATTCTGAAACCTAGGCGCCAAACACAACAGTGGATTCTAGAGAATTATTGGACGATTTTGTGACGGTTATTGATGCTTCCGAAACAATCTAGAAGTCTTTGGACAAGTTCCCACATGTTATAAACAAGATATAATGAATATAGTCATAGGGAATCAGTTTTTCAATGAAGACGTGCGACTCAATTATGAAGGGACATGTCCATTTGCACAGGGAGTTAGCTCCTAGGCGCCACAGTTACTTTCTAGAAGATACGTTGAATGTAGCCAAATTTTGAAGAGGTGTCTTAAGCAACCCTTGATCATTTTTGAAGTTCTATAAATATAGAACTATTCTACAGTGAGGGGGGGGGCGGTGGAGTGTTTTCATTGTGTTAAAGTTTTGTCAAAGTGTTAGAAGAGTGTGGAGTGTTCTTAGAGAGTGATTCTCTTTACTTTTTCTTAGTTTAGTGAGAGTTTAGTGTGCTTTAGTGTGATTGCTGGAGTTGGAGTCTTGTAAAAGTCAGTTGGAGTCAGAGAAACTTCAAAGGATTGCTTGGATAACATTCCAGATAAGTATTTATAACTTGGTTCTTATGTTTTGTACTTTGAATTTGGGTTATATAAATATGATTTGTTGTGTGAATCTTATACTTTCTGAGTAATCTTCTTCTCTTTCTCCCTAAGAATATGAAATGGTTTAGTTACGAATTTAAATTGGTTTTGAGAACTTTACTTCTTTTTCTTCCATAATTTGTGATGAAACTTTACCTGATCTTCATTTACCCTACAAATTGGCCTCTTGTATCGTTAAAATCTGTGGAGAATTCTTAAGATCTGACCATGGGCTAAGAGCTCTTAACTTGTATGTATCACATTTCTCTTTGAAAGGTAGATTGTAAATCCTTGAAGGGGGAGGTGCAAATAGATAAAGAGATAATCTTTGATGGACGTAGAATTGATTATGTTTTTAGAGTGATAGGCTAAATTCTATCCATTTGGTTTAAAATAAAGGCGATGGGTCACTAGTAGGCCAGGCCATAGGTACCCTGAGGTAATCTAGAAGTGAGATCCTAGAATTAGTCTTTACTACTAACAATACATCCTAAACCAATCTTTAAAACTAGCTAATGTTCCTTGCTCCTTGCATAAAGAGTTAAAGAATATGTATGCTCCTATTTGTAACAATACCACATTCTTAAAGTTTTCAAGCTATTTGAGTTGTCTACTATTCATGAAATATTTCGTATGGGAAAAGAATCTTTGTTTATTGTGTTAAAGCATTTAAATTACTTGTAATTTCTACTAGAGTAACTTGCATATTTTTTTATTTTTATATGAATAGGTTTTAAGTAGACTTTTAAATTTTGTATTAAACTTTTTCTTTCTTTTACTTTACATAGTTTCCCCATGGGATCGATATCTAGGGTTTTAAAAAGAAAACTCTATATTACTTAAAAAATGTATACTTGCATAGTACCCCTAGTGTATGATTTATATTTTCAAAACTATAATCTTTAATCATCGTACATTAGCCTCTTAATCTGATTTGGAGTCAAGTTTATCCATAATTTTATAAGCTCTTTTACTTGCGTAATTGTGATCGGATCAAGTTTTTGGCGCATTGTCGGGGACTACATAAATTAAAAAGAAAGAGAAAACCTTATTAAAAAAAGAAGAAAATATAAAATCTAAAATCTAAAAACAATATATATATATATATATATATATAACTCTGTCCTTGAAGCTGAATCATTGGCTGTGCTGTGGGGGCTGAAAATTGCAATTAAACTAAACCATTCATTCATTCACATAGAAATTGATTCCTTGTAATTACGACAGATCTTACTGCATCAAATAGTTGTTCCATGGGACTTACAGATTTGGATCAATAATATATTCACTCTTGCTACTTCCTTAAATATAATTTGGAGTCATATCTTTAGAGAAGGGAATAAACCTACAGATTGGCTAGCTTCAAAAGCATATCTTTCTAAAGAAATCTTTTGTAGTTCTTTTCCTCCTGATTCTGTTTTTTCTTCTTTTAATGGTTTTAGCTCTCTTTTACATGGGGATTTGATAAATATACCTCATGTTAGATGTAAAGTTTCAGCTATAGCTTAAAAAAGATTTCTTCTTTTGTGTATTTAATGGCGGCTGTGAAAGGGCCAGCTCTGCTAGGGTTCCATGGAGACTCCTGGCGGTGGGTCTAGATCAGGCCGTTCTCTGGTGGGTGGTGGAGGTGCTGGCTGGTGCTTTTGGTGCTAGTGGTGTGGTGGAGGAGCTGGCTGGAGGTTCTTGTTGGAGGCTGTTTCTTCCCGGGCTCTCATTTTTCATATTATTAATGTTCCATTGGTTTGGGTTTCTCAAAGTTTTAATTTCCTTTTAGTGGCTGGGGTTTTCTGTTCTACTATGGTCTCTCCTGGTTTTCCTGTCCGAGTCTGACTCTTTGGTTTTGCCTTCTGGTTGGAGTCTTCTTTCTCGGGTTGAGGTGTCTGGCTGGTTCTCTAGCTCTTGCATCTTTTGGGTTTGGTCTTTGGCCTTTTCCTGCTGGTTTTAAAGTTGCCTTTTTTCTCTGGTTGGCTGGGGGGAGTTTGGATTTGTTGTCCTCTAGCTGGCTTTTTTTCTATCTCTGAAATGACCACTCCTATTGATTTGGAAACCCAAGTTGATTGGGCCAAAGCTTCTTATGCAGGTGTGGTAGGAAGGGCCCCCTCCATTAATGACCCTGCTAGCTTAGTTTTCCCTAAAAGCTTACATGATGCAGTAGAAGGTAGGAGTACCTGCCCATTTATTAGACCTATTGGTGAGAAAGAAGGTTGTCCTGCATTCTTTTTCACTGAACAGGGATTGGAAGAACTGAACAATGAAGTCAGACTTACTATAATTGGCAAGTTTGGATTGGGTCACCCAAAAAATGGAACTTGTAAGAAGCTTCTTTGAGTCCCTGAATTTCAAAGTTCACTGGAAAATAGGATTTTTGGATGGTAGGCACTTGTTAATCAATCTCTCTTCAGAGGAAGACTATGCCAAGCTCTTTGCTAAGCAGCTGATCACCATAGCAGACATGGAAATGAAAATAATCAAGTGGACACCAAACTTTGATCCCAGCAAAGAACCTCTAATAATTCCTATCTGGTTTAAGTTCCCAAACCTTCCATATAGGTTTTTTAATCAAACAACCTTATCTCAAATAGGGAGAACCCTTGGCACACCTCTAAAATTTGATGCAGCTACTATTAACAAGGCAAAACCTGAAGCTGCAAGAATTCAAATAGAAAGAGATATTTCCCTTCTAGAAATAAAAAAGATTTGGATTGGTTCAAGTTCAGATGGACAATGGCAAGAAGTGATAATGCAGCAGAAACCATATTTCTGTTCACACTGCAGGATGTTTGGTCACACCACTGATAGGTGTTATAGACTCCACCCCCTCCCAGGAAAGCAGCATCTCAGACAAATGACCCCCCTTTAGCAGCACTTGTACAAACTGGTTCTCTAGTGGGGTTGCAGGAGGCTAATCCAACTGTAGCTAGACTGACCAATCCTGCTTCTGAACAACCTTTACTAACTTTGAAGACTACCCCCAATTCTGGGGCTTTCAGGCAGCAACCTGACCCCAAGCCCCCTTCCAAAATTCCATCTCCAAACACCTTTCCTACTTCTACTCAAACCACCAAGTTTACTAAACCCCTTGCTCTCCACCATCATCCTCTCCCTCCCCCTCTTGACAAGCTACTACTTGCCCAAGACTCTATGGAGGAGGAATGGGCTATATATACTGCCAAAAAAAAGAAAAAACACTTGACTGAAAGTTAAAAATTGATTGAATCATCTTCCTCCAAAGGCAGGGAGACTCCCCCCCTTACTAGAGGAAGAACTAGATCTAAATCTCATCATTCCACTTCCCCCCCCCCCTCCCCCAAATGATCAATCTGCTTTGTTGGAACATTAGGGGGGTGGCAAATACTCCATCACTTAAAAGACTCTTACAACTCAATAAGAAACACTCTCCATGGTGTATTGCCATTTTGGAACCTTTGGTTCATCAAAATCGAACCAAAATCCTTAAAACATTTCCTAGCTTTTCTCATTATACCAATTCCAACAATAAAATTTGGGTATTATGCAGAAAGGAGGTTAAGTGGTCAGCCCTTATTGATCACCATCAATTTGTGCACCTTTCCCTCAACCTTGCAAATCATACCATTTTTGCTACTTTTATTTATGCTGGATGTAGAAAACAAGATAAAATCAATCTCTGGGATCAAATTCATTTAATCAGCCAATCCATGACTCTCCCTTGGTTGGTGGGAGGGGATTTCAATTGTATCTCTAATCCAGCTGAAAAGAGGGGTGGCAGATCTCCTTTACTCAATGTGATGAACAATTCATTGAAAACATCCATAATTCTGGCCTTTATGATCTGGGTTATAAAGGTCCTCATTTCACTTGGAAAAGGAACAAGATTTAGGAGAGATTGGATAGATTTCTGGTAATTGAGCTGTGGTACTCTCAATTCCTTCATACATCTGTTAATTACCTTTCCTCAAGCTGCTCAGATCACAGACCCCTCTTACTGTCCATATCTGCTCCCCCTTCCAGCCCCTCTAATCCCCCATTCAGATATTTGAATCTCTAGTCTTCCCACCCCAACTTTGTTCAGTTTATCAGTTACCAGTGGCAAGTAATTAAGCATGCTGATCCTTGGAGCAAATTAGGCATGCTGCATCTGAAAGTTAGCAAGGCTCTCAGAAAATGGGGATGGAATGAGTATGGCAATATTTTCACTACTGTGTCTAAGGCTGAAAGGGAGGTCCTTCATTTGGAATCCCTTTGTCAGTCTGGGGAAGCTTCTAAAACCCAATTTTTTGCTACTCAATCCAATCTCCTTAATGCCATTGAGACCCAGGACAGCTATCTAAGACAAAAAGCCTCTCTAAAGGGGTTTACAGATGGGGACAGAAATACAAAGTATTTTCATGCTTACATCAATTATAGGAGGAAGTGCAACACTATCCATGGCATCAAAAATGAACTTGGCACCTGGCTTCACAATAGCTGGGAAATTGGCAGATGTGCAACAGCTTATTTTCATAATCTGGTTAAGCAACCTCATAGGGACAGAACCCAAATTAATACTTATTTCTTCAAAGAGCACCATCATTATACAAGCCTTAAATTCAATAGACAACTCTAAAACAGCAGGTCCAGATGGATTCTCTGCAAATTTTTACAAGAAGACTTGGAATGTCATTAAAGATGATGTTATTGAGGCAATTACCAGCTTCTTCAATGGGAATGATCTTCCCCATTATTTCAGCTCCTCCAACATTGTCTTAATTCCCAAATGCAATGACCCTGTCAGCTGGGATAATTTTAGACCCATCAGCTTAACTTCTGTAATCAGTAAAACTATCAACAAGGTTATAACAAGCAGGCTACAACCCCATCTCAGCAAGCTGATCTGTCTGAACAAGCCTGCCTTTGTCAAGGGGAGATCTATTGCTGACAATGTTCTCCTGGCTCAGGAATTATTGCTGGACTTAAATAAAAAATGTAGTGGAGGCAATCTCATCTATAAATTAGATATAAAGAAGGCCTATGACACAATAAGCTGGGACTTCATACTTCAGGTTCTTGCTGCCAGGGGTTTCAACAACTCATTTTGCACCCTGATACACATATGGTTCATCAACAACTCTCATTCCATCCTAATCAATGGGTCCAGTTGGGGCCAATTTGTGGCCACTAGAGGTCTCAAGTAAGGGGACCCTCTCTCCATCACCCACTTTATATTGGCTATGGATTATTTCTCACATATGTTGAATGGTCTATCCAGTTCTAACAGTACCATCATGCATCATCACAAATCCAATATTATCATAACTCACTTAATCTATGCAGATGATGTGATGGTGTTTTCCAATGCTTCAAAGAGCACTGTCAAACTCATCCACAATTGCCTCCAAAAGTTCCAAGAGGACTCATGATTATCCTTCAATACTTCCAAGTGCCATGTCCTCTTCCCCCAGCAGCTTGGTTAGAATTTGAAGGATTGGATACTCAACTATACTGGTTATTCTAGTACTCATCTGCCACTGAATTATCTGGGAGTGTAAATTACTGCAGGGAGAGTAAAGCAAAATTATTTTGATGAAATCTAGAACAAGATCAGAAGCTACCTCTCCAACTGGACCCATCTATACCTATCATCTGGAGGAAGGCTTACCATTCTTAAAAGCATTCTAACTACTCTCCCCTCTTATGTGATGCAAATGACTACCATGAAGAAGAGCACTCAGGCCCAATTTAAAAGAACTTTCAATCATTTTCTCTGGTCAGGCCAAAGAAAACAAATAAACTGGGCCTCTTGGACTAAATTGGCTAAACCAGTGTGGGCAGGTGGGCTGGGATTCAAAGGTATCAATCAAATTATCCAAGTGAATATATGAAAAATCTGGATTAAATTCAGAACACATGAATCTCTGTGGGCTAAATTCCTTGCTGGTAAGTACTGTAAACATTCACGTCCCTCCCTGGTAACCAGCAAGTTGGGGGATTCAAAGCTGTGGAAAGCTATGATAAAAGACAGACAACAAACTGAGAAGATGTACATCTGGAATCTTGGTAATGGGGAAATTAATTTCTGGTTAGACCACTGGTGTCCTTAAGATTGGCTTCAACCTTGTACCACCCACATCAACCTGAATCTCTAAGTGGCTGATTGCTGGGATGGAGACAACTGGTCATTACCTTTACTCCACACTATTTTATAGGCCCCTTCAGCTAAGAGAAATGCTTCTGTTCACTTTACTAGAACCAACCCAAATTCAATTGTTCGGAAGGCTCTTAAATATCAGAATCTCTCTAAAGTTATATACTCCCAACTCTATCATTAGGATTCTGTCCCTTGGGGTGATTCTATTTGGCATATTCACCTTTCCCCTTCTATGCAGCTTTTCTGCTCGAGATACTTCAAGAAATTTCTACCTACAGATGACATACTCAAAATGAAAGGATTGATAGGCGCTTCCTACTGCAGTCTCTATCATAAGGAAGAAGAATCTATCCCTCACCTTTTTTTTTCTTTCACCTTCTTCCAACAGGTCTGGACCCTTTTGGTAGAATAGCTGAGCATCAACACCCTTCATATCCCATGGAATAACGTGAGTACTTGCTGGATTGACTAGAACAAGCTGGGAGCTAGAGCCATTCCTATGCTAACAGCTTGGTTTATCTGGATGGCCAAAAACAAGGCTATCTTTCAGAATATTTCAACTACAGCAAAGGTTGTGGCGAGAAATTGCATGACTCACATTCAGAAACTTATCCAAGCTAAGAAGCTCCCCAACATCTTTTCCTCCACCTCACTACAGAACTTTAAGCCCCCCAAAATCCTTCAAGTATTCTGGTATCCCCCAAATCAAAATTTCATCAAAGTGAACACTGATGGGAGCTTCATGGAAGGTTCTACTGGAATGGGGGGTCTGTTCAGAAATTTCAAAGGGGAATGCCTGCTGCTCTTCTACACTTCTCTTATTGCTGTGGACCCTTTAGAAACTAAATTAATTGTAGTGTATTGGGCAACTAAGCTGGCTGCGAGATTCCAATGGAACAATTTAATTATGGAAGGAGCCAAGAACAAATCATACAAATGCTCCAATCCAACTGTCCTTCTAACTGGCACCATCAACAGTGGATCAAGAAGATTAATCACATAAGTAATCAACTGGAGGTGAAGTTCCAATTCATATTTAGAGAAGGTATCAAACCTGCTAATTGGCTTGCTAGAAGAGGAGCCCTCTCATCCACTGTGGAATGGTCAACTTCACCTCCCCATCAACTGCAGATTTTAATGGCTGGTGATCTCCTAGCCGCCCCTCACCTCAGACTTCAAACCACTTGATCAGAGGGTGTTTCTTGGTTGTTGTTTATCACTTTAGTGGATTATGTCAGTATAATTATATATATACTTCTGTAGATGTATGATTATACTTCTGGTAGCTGTAGTTTTCTTTTACTTTTTTCTTTTTCTTTTGCTTTTTTTTCTTTTTCTTTTACTCTTGGGTGGAGTAGTTTTGGAGAGTCCCCCTAGTTTGTTTGGGGCTCTCTTTTCATTCCTTTGTACTCACCTGCTGAATTAACATGTAGGAGTCCGTTTGGCTCCTTCAATATATATATATATATATATATATATATATATATATATATATATATATATATATATATATATATATATATATATTCCTTGGATTAAAGTCAATATAGATCGGAGTTATTATAAGATGCAGGCTGGTTTTGGAGGCATTCTCAGAAATGACACTGAGAAGTGTTTGCTCTTTTTTCACTCTCAAACTTGTGCTCTTGATGCTTTGGAAGCAGAAATGATAGCTATCTTTTGGGCAATCTGCATAGCCTTTCAATGCAAGGTGAGGCTTCTTCGGGTGGAATCAGATTCATCCAGCTGTATTAAGTACCTCCACAGTAATGAACCAGCTGCATGGTACATTAGAAGGTAGATTAATAGAATGCCCAAATTTAAAGATGTCATGCAAGTTGTATTTGCCATCACCCCTAAGGAAGGCAATGCACCTGCACATTGGGTTGCCTCTCATGGAAATTTTAATGAAGTTGTGGATATTAATGTAACTCCCCCCTTGCTCTTTTGATTCATGGTGACAGCTTGTGTCTACCTTATATTAGGATTTAGCATGTAATTTCTATTCAAGATTAATATATTGCTTGCCACTTGGCAAGTTTTTGGTTAATATACTGGCAACCCATTGTTATGGAATATCAGCCACTGTATTGTAAACACTGCCACCTATTTGAACATACCATGGAACAATGCTTTAAGCTCCACCCTGAATTAAGACCATATAATGTGAATAATAAAAATACTAAGAAGAAGGAGCAAACAAACATACCTCCAGTTATTCCATCAGATCCTGTCCCTGGTGCCCAGGAATTGAATTCTGCACATATTGAGGTCATGGCTCCCAATACTGATGGACAACCTCCTGCTGTCAATCTAGATGGGGAAGTTAATCTTACTGATCTAGTTGTGCAGGCAGGCTGTTTTGCTATTGGACAGTATGCAGATCTCCCAATTGAACTTAGAGACCCAGATGCTAACCCCAACAATGCTGAAACAGATTCTGCTGCAGAAGAGGTTATCCCTGCAAGTTCTGAAGCAGGTGCTACATTTATCTCCCCTACTGAACCCATTACTGGGGCAGCAGCCCAAACCATAATTGGAAATTTATCCACTACAGTAGAAGGTGCCTGGTCTCAACAAAAGAGTAGGAGAAGGAGAAAAGACATTATGGAACTTCAGGACCTATCTAAATCCAACATTATAGGTATGGATACTTCAACTGCCACCCCGCTAGGATCACTAGGGCTGGTAAGGCTATACACCATGATTAATCTTTTTTGTTGGAATGTTAGGGGTGTTGCTAGTCCTGGCACCCTTAACAGAATTTTGCACTTGAACAGGACACATAAACTTTGGATAATTGCATTACTTGAACCCATGGTAGACACCAATGTCTCTAAAGTTACTAAAAGATTTCCAGGATTTCACTTTCACTCTAATTGTAATAACAAAATCTGGGTTTTTACCAGAAAGGAGTTGAATTGTACTATCAAGCTTGATAATTATCAATTTTTGCATCTACAATTTGGTTTGGACCAATTTCATGGCAGTGCTACTTTCATATATGCTGGATGTACTCATATGGATAGGGAATCTCTTTGGGAAGAATTGTGCCAGATCAGTCTCAACAACCCTTCCAATTGGATTGTGAGTGGGGACATTAACTGCATTAGCGACCCAAGTGAAAAGAAAGGGGGTAGAACACCTGATTTAAATTCTATGGTGCAATTTTCTCAAAATATTACTACAGCTAGGTTATTTGATATTGGATTCATTGGTTCTCCTTTCACATGGCAAAGAGGTAAACTGTTGGAGAGACTGGATAGAGTATTAACAAATGATTCTTGGCTGCAAATGTTCCCCATCACACAAGTACAACATTTACATAGATCTACCTCTGATCACTCACCACTGTTGATTCAGATCTCATACAGTTCTTATAAGGGATGTTCACAGTTCAGGTTCCTAAATGTATGGTGCACTCATAATAGTTTCTTAGCTGTGGTGAAAAGAGCCTGGAATATACCTGATTATCCTATCTGTAACCCTCTTGTGAAACTATGGAGACTGCACAAAAATGTAGCTTATAAGTTAAGACTGTGGAATAAACAGCAGTTTGGTAATGTTTTTCAACAGGTCAAAGATGCTGAAGCCAAAGTACAGCTGATGGAAGCTATGAATGATTTGGGAGGGAACCAGGCACAAGATTTGTGGACTGCTCAGTCACAATTTTTAAAAGCTCTGGAAAGGGAGGAACTTTTTCTCCAACAAAAAGCTGTTGTTGATAAATTTCTTTATGGGGATAGGAATTCAAGGTATTTCCATGCAATCATTAAACATAGAAGGAAAATTAATGCTATCCTTAAAATCAAGGATGATGCTGGTAATTGGATTACTAATCAAACCAATATTTTCCAAAGTGCTGTCCAGTATTTTCAGAACATGTTTGCTGCTTCTCCAATATCAACTACTTCCTTTGTTGCTGAAATTTTTTCTGATAACTATGACTATGTGAAACAGCTTAATAAAGCTTTCCTACCAGATGAACATGAAATCTTGCAGGCTTTAAAAAGCATTGATGGTAATAGGACTGCTGGTCCAGATGGATTCACTTCCACCTTCTATCTTAAAGCTTGGGAAATTGTGGGTGCTGACCTTATTCAGGCTGTACAATCCTTCTTCCTTAGGACTGATCTTCCTAAATATTTTGTTGCTGCAAGTATTGCACTTATTCCTAAAGAGAACCATAAATCCCATTGGACTGATTTCAGACCTATAAGTCTCACTAATACTTTTTCTAAAATCATTAGCAAGATTCTTGTGGGGAGACTACAACCACACCTTAATCATTTGATTAGCTCTAACCAATCTGCTTTTGTGCAGGGTAGAACCATAACTGATAACTGTTTGTTGGCTTAAGAATTGTTATTGGATCTTGATAAAAGATGTAGAGGACATAACTTAATTCTTAAGCTGGATCTTAAAAAAGCTTATGATACTCTCAAATTGGCGGTTTATTGATATTGTACTTAAGGCACAAGGGTTTCACCCTTCTTTTTGTACATTAATCCAGAGATGGCTCTCTAATGCATACTGTAGTGTACTAGTTAATGGTAGCGATTGTGGCTTCTTCAAAGTCGGTGGGGTCTGAAACAAGGAGATCCACTTTCTCCTACCATATTCATCTTAGCATTTGATTATTTTTCCGTAATTCGAATGCTGCACATAATCACTATCCTTACCTTCATTTTAAGCATGGTTCTTCTCAGTTAATCAGCCATTTGGCATATGCAGATGATGTTATCATTTTCACTAATGGTAGCAAGCTTGGTGTCAGAAAGACATTGACAGATCATTTAGCTATGGTTGCAGGCCTTGAATTAAATCAAAAGAAATGTCAATTTCTAGCTGGCAAAGGTTTCAAATATCAGCAATGGATGAAAGAGTTCAGTGGGTTTACTACTGCAGATCTCCCCTTAAAATATTTAGGGGTACAGCTAACCAAAGGAAGAAGGAAACAGTCCCATTATGATGAATTTGTAAGAAAGATCACAACAGCCTTAAATTGTTGGACTACTGTTTTTCTATCTAATGGTGGTAGATTAACATTACTGAAGAGTATCCTCTCAACATTTCCCCTCTATCATTTGCAAATGGTTAGAATGAAGAAGAGCACTCAGAAACTGATTGAAACCATGTTTAACAAATTTTTATGGGAAGGTCAAGCAAAACAATATCATTGGGCAGTTTGGAATAAAGTTTACAAACCACTCAAAGCTGGGGGCTTAGGTATGAAAAGCTTTCAATAGATGAGCTACCTTTTCTATTGCAAGCAGTGGATCAAATTCCGAAAGAAAGATACAATGTGGGCTAAATTTCTAAATGATAAGTATTGCTGGAAGTCACATCCTAATTCTGTAAGGCCAAAGCAAGGGGATTCCAAGCATTGGAAAAATCTGCTGAAAGTTAGAGAAATGGCTAACCAATTCTTCCGCAGGGAGGTTGGCAAGGGACCGTTAATTTCTACCATGATAACCGGCTTGGGGAAGGAACTTTAAACTTCACTGCTGAGTTTATTCACCAACTTACTGTTTCTGATTTTTGGGTGGATGATCATTGGAATGTCAACATGCTAAGAGAACTTTTGGATGAGGACAGTGTACAGCAGATTCTACAAATTCCAATCAACTCAGATAAATCCGACGAGACTTCTATCGAAACAGTCTAATAAGAAATCCTTAAACAGCATGATCCATAGCACAACACACTCTTGGCCTGATACTACTTGGGGAGATAAAATCCGGACTAGGCTCATATCTCCCTCAATGTCTTTCTTTTGCTGAAGACTGTTCCATAATTATCTACCATTAGATGATATACTGAAACATAAAGGTTTAAGATCTGCATCTAGATGTTGGCTATGTCAATCTCAAGAAGAGTCAATTTCCCATCTTTTATTCCAGTGCATTGTCACTAAACAGGTTTGGAATATAGTATTACAGCAATTCAATTTAAACCATCTCAATTATAATTGGTTTCATTTGGGGGCTTGCTGGGAGGACTGGAAAGAGGAGAAATGGTTTCATATACCATTAGTAATGTGCTGGTTTGTATGGATGGCAAGGAATCTTGCTAAATATAAAGACAAAACCTGTACTACTCATCAAATTGTGGCTAATTGCTACAGTTTCCTATGTAAACAATCACTGATGGACTCCTTTCCAAGAAGAAAGCCTATTTTTCTGAAATGGTCTCTTCCACCTCCACCATGGATAAAAATTAATATTGATGGCAGTTATACAAATTCTGCTGCAGGAATTGGAGCCGTTTGTAGAAATTCCTTGGGACGGACATTATGGTTCTTTCATGCACCTACTATCTCTTCATCGGCCATTAAATCGAACTTCGTAGCTGTACATTGGGCATTGCGTACTGCTAAGGCATTAAACTATCAGTTTTTGTGGATTTAATCTGACTCACAACAGCTAGTTAACATGATGCAAGGCATATCCCCCCTCCCTGGAACTTGGTTTATCTTTACAGAACATTGATCTCAACTTTTGGCTCCCTCAACCTTAAATGGACCCATATCTACAGAGAGGGAAATCAACCAGCAAACTGGTTGGCAAAACATGCTACTGCTTCCCAAACTATAGCTTTTTCTGTTATAACTGATGAGCCTTTAAGGCCTTTACTTTTTGAGGATTTGACTGATATTCCCTATATCAGATGTAAGTAACTCATGTTTGAATGAATTTTTTCCTTTCTTGCAATATATATATATATATATGTCAGCATATTTTTAGGTTGTGAGTTTTATTTTGAAAAGGGGTCGCCTAACAAAAATTGTCGGCGAATTTTCAAATTTTTAAATTTAATTTAAATATATATATATATAGTTTAAAAGATAACATTTGATTTTGAAAGTAATTTTAAGTTTAAAAGTTTTAAGATATGAAATCAAACCGATCTCACATCCCAAATAGTTTATATAAACGAGCACCGCACCACAAACCGTGTATCTATCCCGAAGAATAGACACACTGCTTGATGATGGGGCTCGATAAAATAAACTAGGAGATTTATGACATCCGTTTGGTCTGCGAACCAATTTTATAAGCCGACAAGTTCCCTACTTAATATAAATGAATTAAACAGGGTTTATATTACCTGGGTTCTTAAAGTTCCCTATAAGGGCAAACCCCTATAGTTAATTACATCTTAAGTGACGGGAATCACCTAAGAAAATTCTTGATAATGATCACTGGTTTTGCTCTCAAGAATTTCAAAGTTTAAGGTTTTCAAAGGATTTGAATTTTGGAAATTTCAATAGGGAATGAATCAAATTTGGAACAATTTATTTTAGGAGTCCAAAGGCAGAGAAGTAGGAGAAGCTGAGGATCCAAGAAGAATCTTGGCAACTTCCCAATCTATCCTATTATTTGGCTTCGAGTTTAAGAAAATCCTAATATTATCTGATATTTCAATCTTACCAATTTTAATTAATTTGGACTTATATTTGTATGATAAAATCATACAAATAGCCTCAAAGATGTGAGGGTTTGTGTCGTACCAAACGACTACCTCGGAGTCCTAAGACCGGTTAGGGCTTAATTTACTTGACATGATCATGCAAATGCCTAAAGAAGAGTTGAAGATTTATGTTGCACTAGACAAACTACCTCGAAATTCTATAGCTTTGTTATTTAAAATTAGGAAAGGTTTTGCTGAAGTAGACCCGAGTTTTGTTGATGACGATGGCCGTGCTGCCCACCATGCTCCGATCTCCTTGTTGTTGCAGAGGTTTAGTTTTAGAAGTCATAAATCAGGAGATGAGAGAAGTGTTTTGGTTTAGAAATCTTAAAAACTCAAGTGTTTTTAATATTTTAATTAAAACAAATCTTAAAGTTGATTATAACAGAACCGATTAAGATCCCACGGTTCCGTCATCCCGACACCGTTATTTTCATTGAATTCACTTAGTCTAGATGAATTTGCTAAACTCAATCGAATGAGTTCCACACTTTCATTTAGACCGTGGGAAATCCCGTTAGGAACACGTGGGTTACATCATCCGAGGTATTCCCGATCATTCAACGAGACGTTTTAATTTAGTTGCAATTGTAGTTCTGTTGTTCTGTTTGTGATTAAATTTTGAGTTGTTTTATATTTTGAAATGTTGTGGTGGTGAATTTTATCTTGCAGTGATTTTTAATTTAGTTTTAGTTTCAGTTCAGGGGCTATCCTAAAGGTTTTGGTTTTCATGCAACAGTTGTTTATCATGCAAGAAAAGTAGAGTGCATTTGCAATAAAGTAAACTGCAATAAAATAAAAGCGTACCCGGAGGGTCTTCCCGTCATCCCAAGCTGCACTTAAAAAACATGTTAAGTCATTTAAATATTTCAACAAGTACCTAGGTAAAGCTAAGGGAAAGGTTTTGGTTGTCTATCAACGTCCTAGTCCTATAGCTAATTATCTCCTACGACGTCTAAGTTCTTGTATTTTGGTTTAAGGACGATTTTCTTCATCAAAGAACAATTAAGTTCAATTGTTCTTATAAACATCCTATCATATTGAGGAAGTGCTTAAGATGAGTCTTAAACATCTTTTCAATATTGCTAGGATTGTTCTAAGTCCAAATGGATTTAATTAATCAGGTGAAGCAATCATCCGAGGTTTAATTAAGTTTTGTTATGTTGCTCAGTGAACTAGGATGTTTGAATATCCTATGAGTGAAGTACCACTTCACCTAATGCTCCATCTAGGAGTTATGATAACAACAGCTTTTAAGGGCAAATAATGTTTTAGTGATTTGTGATTTAATTTAATTTTTGATTGATGAATTTAAGTTTGGAATAGTTGTTCAAGTTGTTTTAGATTTCACTTTGAATTCTTTATGTCTTAAGTGATGTTATATTTAATTCTATTTAATTTAATTTAATTTAATTTAATTTAATTTAGTTTGATTTAATTTTAATTTAATTTTATTTTTAATTTAGTTTTGATTTTTATTTTAATTTAATTTTTTGATTTAATTTAATTTAATTTAATATGTTTTAATTTAATTTAATTTAATTTAATTCAATTTACTTTAAGTTTAATTTAAATTTTAATGTAATTTTATTTTAATTTTAATTTAATATTTTATTATTATTATTATTATTATTATTATTATTTATGTTTTAAAGATGATTTAATTTAATTATTAAAGTATTAATTTAATTGAAATTTTGATTTAATTTAGTTTGAATATTTTAATTTTTAATTTAATTTAATGACTAAGTCATTTAGTATTTTAAGTCTTAAATTTAGATTATCATTAGGAATTAAATATTATTAAAGTGATTAATTTAGGGATTTTTAAATTGAAGAATAAATATCTTCTTAAATAATATTCCTATTTTAATAATTTCAATTTTTATTAATCTTCCAAATTCAATTAATTGATTAATTAAGGTTTATTCTTAAAAATTATTGATGGGTTTCTATCCTTTAAACATTTAAATTTCAATCATCCAAATCAGATTAAGATCAACTATTTTACTCTTTCATTTTATTAAGCCTAAAATTTTAATTAGAGGTTGAAAGTTTTAATTACCATTTTGCCCTTCAAGCTTAATAATTTCATAACTCACTAAATTGAGCTTAAATGAATTTGAAATTTTTATGTGGCTTCACTCACATGTCAATTAAGACATTAGAGGAGAAAATGTGATTTTTCTGTATTTAATTTATTTATATAATTATTTTTTGTGAAAAATAGGGATTTTCAAGGAAAATTTAATAAGACGACCAAGGAAAATTTTCTATCCTTAAGAAAATTATGGGGCACTCCTAATGACTAGAGGACCATTTAGACAAATTTTGGTGATTTTTTGGATTTTAATTTATTTATTATAATTATTTTTTTAGTTTTGGAGTATTAATTAATTTAAAAATAAAATAAAGGTTGAAAAATGAATTTTATATTTTTCAAAAATCTTTCTGATATCAGAGAAATCAGAAACCCATTTTTATAATTTTCTAATTTTTCTTTGATTTATTAGAATTATTTTAGTGAAAAAGGTTGAAAAATACATATTTTAATATTAAAAATTTCATTAAACCTTCAAAATTCAATATCTTATCCTAGGGACTTAAGAAAAATATTTGGTCTATTCCTAAGTGTTTAGAATTCAAAATAGGACATTTTAGTGATTTTTAATATTTTTGTGATTTTTATTATTTTTTAATTATTGAAATTATTAAAATATTGATAAAAATCAACTTTTTTAGAAAATTAGAATTTTAATTTTCCTAAGTTCCTCTGATATCAAAGAAGCTCGAAAACTAATTTTGTGAATTTTTGAAAAGTATTTTGTGAGTTATAAAGTTTTAAAGTTTGATTTCATTCATGGGGCTTAATTAACCCATTTGGTGGGGCTAACCAAGTTCAATTGATCTCAAATTTTTATGTAGTGTTCTCCTATTCCTAGAGGATAGTGGAGAATTATTTTTAAGTTAATTTGATGAGTGGTTAACCCTAATTAATTAAAGTTCAATTTTTGGTGTTTAGACCTATTAGGGTTGTTCAAAGTGAATTAGCTCAAAAATTATTTTTCCTAGGTCCCCCGGTCATAAGGAATATCACCAAATTTTCCTAGAATTTATTTCTCAACATGCTTGTTATTGGTATTAAAATACTCAAAATAGTAACATGAACTTGAAAAATCAATAACTTCTCATAAGGATGGCCTCGACCTTGGAAAATTCGGGGAATGTTCCCAAGTTCGGAGGCTTCAAAAGCCCTATGGTCTCATGCCATGGTGAATTTCCTATATGCATGGAGAATTGAAATAGTGCAGAGAGTAAATAAATTATTAAAAATAAAATGCTTAATAAAATTACTTGATTTCTTTTCCACATTATTCTCCTCTGTTCACTGATTAAGTGGGTATTTTTATTTTATTTTTAGGATTTTTCTACACAAAGTTATGAATTTTAAAAGTTATGGTAATTAAATAAATAAGAAAAATCCTAATTTCCTACTTATCCACGCGGCGCTGACTCAACCTCGGCGTCTCCGGAAGGCCACGCGACATGTTTTGATTCGGCCCCGCCATCCAACTCAGCACTCCAGGGGCCCGCGGTTCATGTCCCATTACTCTGTCCGGCGCGATCCTGGCCGTCCACTCGATACACGCGCGATCCAACGATTCCCGATCATCGTCTACGGCCGGTGTGAACCCGTGACCGTCAATCTTCTAACCCTAAATTCTCACTCGATTCTCAACGGATTTTCGAGTTCTTTTGCTCTATGGATTCGTCTTGAAGAGACGAACACATCCATACGGTAAACATGTATTGAAATTGACCCAAACTAAATTGAGAATCTCTGGAAGCTCGGGAGGAAGAGTGAGTCCATACCTTTGCTCAGAGAAGTGAAGCTTCGATCTGAGAGTTGTGTCACGTTCGATTGAGTCCAAGCAAGCTCCAGATGAAGTCCCTTGGCCTGGTGAATTTTCTAGGTATGATTTCGATCAAGCCCGATCACAAAGCTTGGAGGCTGGAAGCAATGGCTGGCCTGGTAAGGGGGCTTTTAGGGGGAAACCTCTTCTCTTGGTCTGGTGAAGGTGTATGACCAATCAATTTGGGGATTGGCTCACTGTGAAGAAGTGTCCTATTTTTTATGCTTGAAATTTGAACTCAAAATTGAGCTCGACTTGGAGGAATTGGCTGGAATCCGGTGAGAATCAAATGCTCTATGTGTGGAGAGTGGTCCGGAATGAGTTTGGCGAGTTTCCTTAAGGTTTGTTTCAGCACCTCTCATGGCCGAGAGGAGGTGGTGTTTAAATAGGAGAGGGTGGAGGGCCTCCCGGGGGAGTTAGGGCTTGGGATCGACTGCTCACATGCAAGAGAAGAACGACCATGGTGGCCACTGGACTTGGGGCAACTCGGCAAGGGGAATTTCAATGTTGGCTCACATGCGAGCTCTCGGGTGTGGTGTTTTCCGGCGATCCGGGTGGTCGGCCGGCAGGCATGGGTCACCCTCGGGTTCGAGTGGGTCGTGGCTGGGGTTTAGTGTAGGCGATGGGCTTTGCCATGTGTAAAAAGCTTGGATTAAAATGGCATGGGGGAGAGGCCATTTGGCTTGATTTGGTCCAAGCCATGGTTTTGGACTTGGTGCACCCACCAAGGCCTGGTTTTGGGCTTAGGGAATCATTTGGGTCAGCTGACTTTAGGTGGAGAAGTCTCTATCCCAAGAATTTTGATTAAGCATGGGTTAGAGTGTGACATAAAATGGGTTAAAAAGGCTTAAGAAGGAGTTTGGAAAGGGGTTCCCTCTCTAACCATAAATGGTTTGATGATGTGGAAAGTGGCCTCCATGACTTACATGTGGCTTATGCATGGCTTCATGGCTTCATTTGGCTTAGGAAATATCTTAGTCAATTACATGAAAAAGGGTTTTGAATTTTTGGACATCTTGATGGAAAATTTTCATAAGGCCATATTTGGTTTGTTTAAATGATGAAATAGAACTTAGAGGGTGATTTTATCAAATGGATGATCAATGAAGATGTCATATGGGTTTTGACATAGGTTTTGGGCCTTTGAAATTGTTTTGGATGGGCTTTTAGGAAGGCTTAAGGGGAAGAGCCTTTAGGTTTAAGAATGAATTCATGGATGGGAATTTTGTAGACGTTTGGGCCAAATAATTGTTGGGTTTGGTTTAGGGATGTGTCATGAGTGATTTGAAATGAATTTGAGGTGGTTTGGGTTTGAATTGAGTTGAATTTGGGTTGATTTGGTAAATGGGCCAATGTAGGTTAAATTGGGCTAATTTGGGCCAATGTTGGGCTAGGGTTGAAATTGATGTAAAATTAATGTTGAGAAATGTTTATGGGAGTGTTTTAAAGAGGTTTTAACTTTGGTTAGGTTTTGGTTTTGGGACTTGGGCTCATTTGGGTTAGGTTTGGGTTTAGGTCAAAATTGGGCTTTTTGGTTTTGGGTTGAATTTGAGTTGGGTTTGGGTCCAAATTTTGGGCAAATTATGTTAGTGTTTTGTTGGTGGGGATGTTATAGAAGGTTTAGGAAAGGTTTGGGGTCAATTGGAATTAAATTGGGTTTGGTTTGGGCTAAGTTTGGGTCATGGGTCCAAATTGGGCCCTAAGGTCAAAAGTGCAGTGGATTCAAATGTCAACCAAATTGGACTTGAATTTGGTCTAGATTGATATTGTGGATATTGAATTGAAGTTTAGAATTGAATTTGACTAAAATTGGGGTCGATTGGGTAGGTTTGGTTTGACATTGGGTTCACTTGGGTTAAGAATGAGCTAAATTGGGGGTTTTGGTAAAAGTGGGGTAAATTAATAAAATTGGACCATGGTGTAGTTGGACAAAATGAAATTGGGAATATTTGGGATTTTCTAGAATTTTCGGGGAATTTTCTGAATTTTTGGATTTTTGGGTCGAGAGGGTACTTTGGGCTTTTGGAATTTTTGGTATTTTTGGCTATGGATGATCAATTTGAGTGGAGGGAAATGTTTAGGAATGGTTTTGAGAAATTTTGGGTAATTTAGGTGATTTTGCAAATTTTGGGTAGTTCCAAGGGCATTTGGTAGGTTTGGTGGGTGTAGGGTCCCAGGGTCAAAATTGAAATTTTGAAAAAAAGAAGATTGATCAAATATGAGTGAAATGGAAACACTTTGGTTGAGCCATGAAGTCATATTAAGCCTATATGAGCCATGAGAGGACTCATTTGAGGCATTCACCATGTTGTTCCTAACCCTCTTAGCCGGGGGCTGAGGGGTTAAGGTTCATCCATATGAATAACCTACATGAGTCAAGGAGTCAAGTTGGGTATGGGTGTGGTTTTAGGATTTGGATTGTGTGTGTGAGAGTGTAGAGTATGAGTGTAGTGAGTGTGTAAGTCAACCCTCACCAGACCAAGCCACCCGGGGGTGGTCCTAAGGCCAGAAGAGTTCTATAGGGAACTCATCCTTTAAACCTTCACTTTTGATCTCAACCCTCTAGGTGATTAGGGGTCTACAATCAAGCTTGTGGGGTTTGCAGGGAGTTAAGAGGTGTTTCAAATTTCTAAGTGGTGGGTTCCAATTCTAGTCCTCTAAGATAGTCAAAGGAAAAGCCTAAGGCTAGATCCTAAGCACTAAAGAGGGAAGAGAAGACCTCATCAAAAATGAGGTCAACAAATGGACCCCCGATAGATGTGGTGTCCTAACCGAGCACACCGCGCGTATTGGCGTTGACCGAAGAGATCAACAAAACCAAAACGGATGTCCAAGTGACAAACTTAGGACGAAGTGTAAGAAATTTCCATCTGGGAGTATTAGGTAAATCTCCAAGATCGAAGATTCTAGAACTCTCGCTGGGGAAAAAGGAGGTGAATTTCAGATCACAAGATTTCAAGAGATTGGATCTTAGATTCGTTTCATTTTCTGTCTCAAGTTTTAATTTTGAGTTTGAATTTCGATTTGAGTTTCAACTTGATTTTATGCGGAGAAAAGAGTAGAGCTAAGGCCCACCCGGATGCATTTGTAAGTTGAGAAGGAAGCAGGACTGAACCTATTCCAAATGCTGAGGAAGAATAGGACAAAGCCTATCCGAAATGCAGAGTGTTTCAATTTCAATTTCTCGTCGAGAGGATCGAATTTTGAGATTCGTTGAGAAAGGAGTAGGACTCGTGCCTATCCCGAGTGTTAAGAATTGCTGAGAAGGGAGTAGGGCGGAAGCCTATCCCGAATGCTGAGACAGGAGTACAGCGGAAGCCTATCCTGATTGCTGAGATTGCTGAGATGGGAGTACGGCGAAAGCTTATCCCGATTGCTGAGATTGCTGGGATGGGAGTAGGGCGGAAGCCTATCCCGATTGCTGAGATTGCTGGGATGGGAGTAGGGCGGAAGCCTATCCCGAATGCTGAGATTGCTGGGATGGGAGTAGGGCGGAAGCCTATCCCAAATGTTGAGATTGCTGAGATGGGAGTAGGGCGGAAGCCTATCCCGAATGCTGAGATTGCTGAGATGGGAGTACGGCGGAAGCATATCCCGAATGCTGAGATTGCTGAGATGGGAGTACGGCGGAAGCCTATCCCGAATGCTGAGATTGCTGAGATGGGAGTATGGTGGAAGCCTATCCCGAATGCTGAGATTGCTGTGAGTGCAGAGACATTGAAGAATTTTGCTGACTTATGCTGAGAGTGAAGAATTGAAATTTATTTATGCAGAGATTGAGGGAAATTTTGTTGAGGTCAATGGGGAATTTTTGCTGAGATTCAGTTAATGCAGTGGTTATGAAAAAATCTTGTTGATATTTGATTTATGCTATGACTATGAAGAATTTTACTGAGATTTGGCTTATGCTGAGATTTGAGAAAGATTTTGCTGATATTTGGGAATGCAGAGTTTTATGAATGCAGAGACTGAACATATTGCTGAGATTTATGAATGCAGAGATTGTGAAAACATATTGTAAAGTGCAGAGAATGTTTGTAGAAGTTCATGTGGATTCGAAATTCTTTTTGATGTTCGAATTTTTATGAAAAAGAGTATCTTATTTATTTTCCTTTTCTTTCCTGTTCTTTGTTCAAAGTTCATTTAATTTTAATGGCGTTTCCCAGTCAATTTGCACAAAAAGAGGTGAAGGCAAAAATGTGACATGGTCACTTTCATTCCAATCTTGTTGAAAATACATCGTACAACTCGATCTGAAATATTCCTCATACAATCCATGACTCAAAACGGACTATGTATGATTCTTGTTGATCCATCCAAAAAGGTATCTGTTAAATCCATGTTTGAATAGTAAGGTACATGGTCAATAACATCACCTTCCAAGCTACCCTTGGCAGGAATGCCGCTTGGATGTGCTTTGGAGGTGTGCTATCTCCCATGTAACTCACAGCTCGTAGCGCCGGAGACTCTCCAATTCTGGATCTGGCTAGAAATGGTATGGTACCTTTCTGTCATGCATCCTTCTAAAAGTGATGGAGATCCGCTCCACTGGTACTCCCGGTATGTAATGCTTTGCGACGTCTGCTCCATTTCCTTGTAATATCATAATGGAACCTACCGGAAGTGGTATTTCCACTGGCCCTCGGAACATACCCGAGCCTACTATCCGGAGGTTAGATTCGAACATGATATTGCACTGGTCAACGAACAAAACTATGCAGAAAGGTCTGACAAAGTCGTGGTGGTCTATGTGTGGAGGTATGCAGTCGCCCTTCTGATAGATGTTGATGATGCAACTGTTGGGTATGCAGTCTGCTGGCAGTACCCTCCACGTTATCATTCTTTTCACCATCCTTTTAATTATTCTCGGCATGGGATCCACCTCACCGTGACGGAGTATCCCTGGTGGATTCCCTTTTCTGTCTTCTGCGAAGTTATAGCAACATCCGCATTGTATTGTGACTCTTCCTTTCCCTGACATCCATTTCTGGGGTTCTGAATAAGTCTTTTCTCTCAGATGGCCTGCTCGACCCATCTTCTGAAGTTCTAGAATGCAATCCACAATCTGTTGTTGCTTGTACTCTGAGAATACACCTGTGTGTAACTTGAGGCCTTCCAAAATGTTGATTCTTCTGCCTCTAATCCTTTCAAAGTATTCAAAGGTCTTCTTTTCAACTACCTGCATTTTCTCCAGCTCATATTCTGGAATTATCGGAAGTCCTCGGTGTCTGGTAACGTACTGTAGGATGTATGGCTCAACCCCAACATGTTCTCCTACATGTCTCGGCTCCTCGGGGATAGTCTTTGTAGGGACATCCTCCGAGGTTGCTTTCGCAACAAGACTCCTCGGGTCTGGTATATCTGCCCAGCGTTGAGGCACCGACTCTATTTCTGCTCTCCCTGGTATTTCTTTCATCTGTTCCAACCTTTTTGGAGTTGTCTTTCTTCTTTCTGGTTCCTGGCGAACCGGTTTCTTTAGGGCATTTGCACTAATAGTACCCACTGTCTGTCCATGTTGATCTTCTGCTAATTTGGTCAACATTTTGAGAATACGACAATTCTTATTTTGTCGCTGAGTAGAAGTGAGAGTAGCTCTTCTTACTCCTTGAATTTTTGCGGGCGCGTCACTGACAAGCCTACCTTCTGCTGTAGCAACCATGGACATAATTTTCTTATCTTCTGCGGCGTTTGTTCTTCTTTTCTTGTTGTTGGATTGGTGGCTCGGGCCTCCCACTTTCATCACTGTTTGGTTGTGAAGTTCTTCTCGATCAACTGTGATCCAATCATTTTCTTCGTATTGTAAGCCAGCTGGTGTCAAGTCCGAGTCAATCTCTATCACTGCTCCATCCTTCACCCTCTTTTCATCAAGTGCGAGACTCACGCCATTTCTAAAGTTTAGGACCAACCGCCCGTTCGACATTTCCCTGCACAAAAGACAAGGAAAGGATCAGGGGCTGTACTAAGAACAAGAACATTAAGAAAGTATTTATCACTGAAGATTCTTATTCACTTACTCCAATTTTAATTTTTAAGGAAAGTAGGAAAAGATGGAGAAAGATCAGGAACAAGATTTAATTTGAAAGGAAGGGTAAAACTTTATTATTATGATTTTCATATATTTTATTTTTAGCACATATATTTTTTTATCCATTTTTTATGTTTTTAGGTTCGGACCCTGTCACAAAGTGATTACTTTACCCGTGTTTCTAGGGATAAATCTCTATTTTAGAGGCCACCCTTCAAAACATCAGGTTGCATAATACATCTTCAAATATCGTTTGTTGATTGGAAGCATTTGTCGTTCTCCTTGGCAATTCACAAGTTGTAGGAGCCTCCTAAGTAGACTGCCTCAACTACAAACGGCCCTTCCCAAGTCTATTTAAATTTGCCTCCTATCTTGCTATGTGCAAGAATAGGTCTTCTGAGAACAAGAACTAAGTCACCAACTTTGAAAGTTCTTGGGCGGACCAGTTTATCATGGGCCTGGATCATCTTAGCTTGGTACAGTTCCAAATTTTGTTGTGCTGCAAGTCTTTTTCCTTCCAAATTTTCCAGCTCTTCCAGTCATAATCTGGCATTTTCTTTTGTAGTAATTTTATTTGCAACTACAATCCTGAGTGATGGAAGCTGAACCTCTAAAGGTAAAACTGCCTCGGACCCGTACACCAAAGTATAAGGTGTAGACTGAGTAGGAGTCCTGAAAGTTGTCCTGTAGGCCCATAAGGCTTCTAACAACTTCTCGTGCCAATTTCTCTTGTTGTCATCCAAAGTTTTCTTTAAAATTTGAACGAGAGTTTTATTAAAAGCCTCGGCCAAGCCGTTTGCTCTTGGGTAGTAGATCGTTGAATATCGCCAATCGATTCCATGTCTTCTGACAAAATTGTTGATTTTTGTACTTTTGAATGCGGACCCATTATCTGAAATGATTCTGCGCGGTACTCCGAAACGATATACAACTTGATTCTTGAAAAATTGTAGCAAGTGGTGTGCCTTTACTTCTCTGAGTGAAACTGCTTCTGCCCATTTAGAAAAGTAGTCTGTAGCTGCAAGGATGAAGCGATGTCCTCTTGAAGAAGGTGGTTCTATCGGACCCACTATATCTGTGCCCCAACACTCAAATGGCCATGACGCAATTGTCGGATGTAGCACATTTGGAGGTTGGTGTAGAACCACTCCGTGCACTTGGCACTGGTGACAACTTTTGGCAATCTTCATGCAATCGACATCATCGAGGGCCAGTAATACCCTAGTCTTTTAATTTTCATTTTCATTTTCGGACCCGACTGATGAGCGCCACAAAGTCCTGAATGCACTTCTTTGACAATTTCAGGAGCCTCGGACCCGCTCAGGCATCAAAGCCACATCTGATCAAAAGACCTTTTGTATAATGTATTATTTATTAATGCGTAAGACAAAGCTCTTTTCTTAATTTGATGTGCTAATGACTTATCATCTGGTAATTTCCCTGTTTGCAAGTAGTCTATTAGCGGCTGACGCCAATCTTCGGTGTTTTCCGTCACTGCTGCCACTGATTCCTCTGCTTTTCTTGATTTATGTATCACATCCATGTCGAGCTGTGATAGGACCTGTCGTCCTTGAACTGACACTTCAACTGACTCATCTTGTAAGCAGGAAAATTCTTTTGCAAGGCGAGCCAGCGCATCCGCGAGAACATTTTCTCTTTTGGGGATCTTCTAGATTGTTACATTCGGAATTTGTTCCAACAGTTTCATGGCATACTGAAAGTATTGCTCGAGTCTTGGCTTTAAGATTCTGTATTGTCCTGCAACCTGTTGAATGATCAACTTAGAATCTCCGTAGATGTTGATGTCCGTTATTCCCATTTGAATGGTCAGTTCTAGTCCTGTTATGAGGGCTTCGTATTCTGCCTCGTTGTTTGTGCACGGCTCTGTTAAATGGTAGGAGTACCTTAACATCCCCCGCTCCGGTGTTATAAAGATTAGTCCGATTCCTGCCTTACCGGGCACTGGCGTTTGCAATTCTTTGTCTTTCTGTGCTGAGGACCCTCCGTCGAAGTATAGTTCCCAACGTCGATCATCAGTGTCTTCTAGGCTCATTATCTGCTCATCTGGCAACTCGTCATTGAGAGGCGATTCTAGCCGCAAAGGGTGTCTTCGCAAGGAAATCTGCTAGGATTTGTCCCTTTACGGCATGGAGAGGAACGAAAGTTATGTCGAATTGCAATAATATCATTGACCACCTGGCAAGTCTGCCAGAAAGTGTTGGACGGGTCATCAAATATTGCAACGGATTAACTTTCGAGATGAGGTTGACCTTATGAGAGAGCATGTAATGCCTGAGCTTTTGGGCGGCGAAGATCAGGGCCAAACAATGCTTCTCAATTGGAGGATACTTTACTTCCATCGGAATCAAACGACGGCTTAAATAGTAGAGAGCATTTTCTTTCCCCTCATCATTGACCTGGGCTAGCTAGCAGGGCTCCAAGGGAGTTATCTAGAGCCGTGGTATAAAGTATCAACGGTCTACCTGAGACTGGGGCTGCTAAGACAGGAGGTGTCATTAAGTATTGTTTAATGTCCTCGAAGGCCCGTTGGCATTTTTCATCCCAAACGAATTTGACGTCCTTTTTAACTAATGCCGAGAAGGGCTGACACCTACCTGACAAGTTCGAAATAAAGCGTCGAAGATATGCCAGCTTCCCTTGAAAGGATCGTAGCTGTTTTAAGGTTTTGGGAGGCGGCATTTCTAAGATAGCTTTAATCTTTTCCAGATCAATTTCGATCCCGCGATGTCGGACAACGAATCCTAAGAATTTCCCGGAGGTGACTCCGAAGGCTCATTTTAAGGGATTCATCTTAAAGTTGTATTGCCTTAGTCGCTCGAAGACAATTCTCAAATCATACAGGTGATCTCCCTTCAGTTTGCTTTTGATGACCACATCATCCACATAACACTCAACTTGATTGTGAATGAGCTCATCAAAAATCTTTGTCATTGCTCTTTGGTATGTTGCTCCTACGTTCTTTAGTCTGAATGGCATTACTGTGTAGCAATACATTCCGATTGGTGTCCTGAATGCCGTGAGCTTTTCATCTTCTGGTGCCATCTTTATCTGGTTGTATCCTGAAGATCCATCCATGAAAGAGAATATTTCATGTGTTGAAGCGATGTTGATCATTAACTCTGGAATTGGTAGTGGAAATTCATCCTTCGGACATGCTTTGTTCAAGTCTCTGAAATCCACGCAGATTCTGATCTGACCATTCTTCTTCCTGACTGGTACCACATTGGCTAGCCAAGTAGGGTATTGTTCTTCACGGACAAATTTAACATCGATTAGCTTCTTAACTTCAGCTATTACTTGTTTTTCAATTTCTAGACGCATTTTTCTGGAAGTTTGTCTGATTGGAACAGAAGTAGGATCCACTCCTAGCCTGTGAACTGCAACTTCTGGAGCTAATCCTGGCATTTTGTCGTAACTCCAAGCAAAACAGTCCTTGAATTCTAATAATAGCTTGATCATTTCCTCGGAATCCTCTTTATTCAGTAAGGAGCTAACAAAGGTTGGTCTAGGCTTTTTGTTAGTACCTAAGTTAACTTCCATTAACTCATCTATTGTAGATTTGATTTCTTCTTCAAATTCTGGAGTAGCATCTCCAATTTGTAGATCTTCAAGATCTTCTGTAGTTTCCAAACAGTCTTCATTAGATTAATAAGTGACAACCAAGCAAAATTCCGTATCGTCAACTGAACCTACTGTGCCAAATCCGAGACCATGTTTTGAATTGGGAGGCCGACCAACATTGTTCCATAATTTTTTGAAGTGTTGTGATCGACCTTTTGTCCATTGTCGAGGTAAGACACCACGCTGAATTAAATTTTGAACACAGGGAGAGCACCACTCAAAAGGTAATTCCATTAATTCGGAAGAAGTGACATCTTCAAATTGTACATCGCTTTCAGTATTGGAAGAAGAAGTGCCACGGTAAAACTTGATTGGCTTTGCACCGCTGCTATGTACTTCCTTGACCACCATACCCTCGATCGTATTAGACTGGATCGGGGTCAGGGTCATAGTGTGTACATAGTGGTTAATCTTCTCGTACATCGATTTGTATTCTTCGTTCCTTTCATCTTCGAGAGAAATCTTGAATTGTGGTTTTTTCTGGTTTATTGTAGCTGCTTCTTTCTTGACTTCCTCTTCTTCCTCAGAGTTGTTCTCCCAATCAACGTTGATCATTGGCTTTTTCTGTCCAACTATCCCAATGTCTCTTCCATGACCTTGTCCCCGGCCTCGACCTCGAATGCGAGTTCTGGAGAAACCTTCACCATCTCGCCGTAAGGGAGTGGTGAGTGACTGTTGGACTAGAACTTCAGGTTCTTCATCGTCTCGAATTTCTTTTGCTTCATTTGGCATGGTGTTTCTGGAGAAGATTATTTTCTTCGGAGGTGCGTAATAAGCTGCATCTTCATGGACTCCAATCTCATGTACGGAGAAAGGTTGCAAATCACCCTCAATGCACTGTTCTTCTCCTTCATAGTATTTTATGCACTGATGCAGAGATGACAGTACCATCCGATTCTCATGTATCCATGGTCGTCCCAGAAGTGCGTTGAACGATGTTTCAGAATCAATTATATGGAATTTTGTGGTTGTCTTTGCTATGTCACCGGTCTTCATCAACAGTGTTATTGATCCAAGGGCTCTTTCTCCTTTCTGGTTGAATCCTCTTAGTAACATCTTGTCCGCCTCAAGCTCGCGAGCATCAATTTCCAAGTATGCTAGCGTCCAGAAGATTCATTATGTTGATTGATGCTTCTGGATCCACCAATACTGCGGAGAGCGTAAATTTTCCGATTATAATCGAAATGTACAACGGTCGGTTGTGATCGAGTCGTCCCAAGTAGTAGATCACTCGTCCGTGAAGGTAACACCTCGTTGTTCCTTTAACGAGCAAACCTCGTCCAAGGAATCTCCGGCCATCCGAGCTAAACAAATCTCCGGATCAAGTAAGGCCTTGATCAGAGCTTCCCTCATCTCTTTTGATAAGATGAGAGCGTCGTAGATGCTCAGTTTGCCTGGTAGTTTCCTAAGATGGGCTAGCACGTTATAGTCCACTTTGTTATCATGTGTCTCAGTTTCTTCCCGAATGGGTAATTCTTCTACTGGGGTTGATTCTTCCTGAACAACCACTGTCTTTTGGACCCATTCTCGGAGGTAGAACCTTTCCGCTTCTTAAGTTGACTTCTGTGATTTCTTTCGAATGCGAGTGCGAGTTTACAAGTGTCTCCTTTTGAATCGGTATGACAGGTTCTTCTGGAGTTGCTTCGGAATCTGAAAGCTCTAACTCTATTGTGATTGGAGTTCCTTAAAATTCACAAATGGATTCATCGCTTGTTGAACTTTCGTAGCCTTCTTGGTGAATGTCTCCTTTGTCATCGTGATTATCGAGGTTATGTATGATTTAAGAATTGTTATTGGTATCGAAATCGGGATCTGGATTAAATTAGTTGTCGTTAGTTACGTAATTGTTAGAAACAGTCAAAACGTAGCCAACGCCATAACTCTTATCATTATAAGATCACGCCGGAGCGAGCAAATAATCATACAGAGTTAGAGGTTCGAGGAATTTTTCCCCCGAATCGGAAACATCCATCCTAGGATAAGCAGCGCCTAGCCTAGCCTTGGGAGCCTCGGTCTTTTCTTCTTCTTCGATCTCCTTCTTTTCTATGATCTTTTCTTCCTGGGGCGGTTCTTCAATTGCAAGCGATAGCGCCGGCTCGACAGGTTTCAAACTTTGAATTGAAGCACGTGCCGAAGCGGCCTGGATGCGATCCAAAATTTTCTTTGATGACTTAGTCCAAGCGGTACTCCATCCATCATCAGTTGTGTAAGGGTCTATCGGAACAACGGGATCCGTTGAAATAACATTGACATAACCTCCTTTCTGGGGTTCTTTCATGTATTCCTTCGGGATTGTTATGTTCCCTTTTCGGAGATTGTTGTCGAAGCCAACTCTTGAAGGTGATGCAATCCTCATCTTATGTCCAAGCATGCGGTGGTAAGGGCGGTAGTTGGGATGGTCTTTCTTATTAACTTCTTCTGGCTTCTTGGGTTCTGGCAGTCGAAAATCCAAAGTCTTCATCAAACTGCGGAACATCTTTGGCACTGCCTCATTCTTGAATGGATATTCTCTATTTATAAGCTCCTTTAACGTGCGCTGTGGGCGAGGCGGTTGCTCATATTGTTGAGTTGGCTGATAACCGGGTTGAGGTTGTTGGTAGTTCTGTCGAGGTTGTTGATAGCTGGACTGCGGCTGCTCCGGCTGTATTTGCATTGGCTATTTGCCCTTATCAACTGCCGTGATGATCCCGGATTTCTTTTCAAATGTCTTCGTAGGCTTCTGTTTGTCTGTTTTTTCGACGAAACTTAGTTGTTTCGCTTCCTCTTGCAAGCTTCCGGCCTTGCTTAACAACTTCTCGAAAGTCTTAATTGTAAATCCCTTAAGGAGAAGTGCTATCGGGCCGTGAATACTTTTAAGCAAAATACCGGTCGTATGCTTGCTCTTGTAGCCGTGGCTCACACTTCATGCTTAGATTTCTCCATCGAAGTATGTAGTCCACTAAAGTCTCGTTCGGTTTCTGTTTCTCCACCACTAAGTCACCGATGGTGATATGGTGCTGAGCTCCGACAAACCGTTTCACGAAGAGGTTTTCTAATTCTGAAAATGTCTTTACCGAACCATTCGTTAACTCTGCATACCAATCGAAGGCGATCCCTGATAGGCTGCTGACGAACTGTCAGAAGAGTAAGACTTCGCTTCCACCGGCGTTACAAGAACTAGCGCGAAAATGTGCAACATGCTGTCGAGGATTTTCGATACCATCAAAGTCTTGAACAGAGGTGGTACGAAGCCTTTTGGGTATTGTACTGCATCGAATGTTTCGGGGTAAGGTCTACCCGTCTGAATAGATGCTCCGCTCTTAGAGTGTGCTAAGGCTTCTCGCACCTGTTGTTCTACCATGTTCTTAATGTCCTTCTCTGGAATCATATTCTGAGTAGAGTCTTTCTTTGGCTGATCGTCTCCGTTAACGGATGTAATCTCTTTTCCTCCGTCTGTAATATGAATAACTTTTGGAGGCGTTTCTCTTGGGGGTTGAGCCTGACTCTGAAGAGTGGCTAGGGCTGCAGCCATCTCTTCCATCCTTTTTGCCATTTGAGAGATTGTATCATCTTTTTCTCGAATTTGTGCTCTTAATGCTTCCGGTTCATCTCTCTCCGCAGCTGTCGGAGCACCATGCGAAGCTGACGATGCTCGTGTCTCGACCATGTTGATCTCCACATATTCGTCATCCATGAACTCCGACGAGTCAACTTCATCTCCAAACTTTTCTTCTCTTTCTCTTGCTAATCGTTGAATGTCGGTTCTTAGCTTTTCCATAGAGTCCTCCAATGGTCTTTTTCGTGCGGTTTCGCAGTTATCATGTGATGGCTGTTGGATTTCCTTCTTGGGAGTCTCCTTCATTGCAGTGTCGCTTTCTTCGGACTCAAGTCTTCTGATGAGACTTTCTTTTTCAGGTCGTTGTTTCGGTCTTAATTGGCCAGTAGTAGGAAGCCATACCATCCTTCTAGCAGTAGAAGGCCTAGGACCGGATGGTCTGTCGGCTGAATGCTGGAAGGTGGTATCCTCCCTGATCTGTAATCCTGAAACAATAACAGGTGGACTAGCCTTCATCTTCTTATTCGGCTTTTCTACGGCGCTAAAGGGTTCTACTCGCGGCCCAAGACGGGACTTGGTTGGCACCCGCCCTATTCTTCTTAAAATCTATGATACATGACATTTCTCTTTCTTTGCTAACTTCTCTATCACAGTTTGTAGTCGGGCAAATGGTGTAGTCCTAGCCCTTCTCTTTCGGCTGTTGCTATAGTATGTGGGTCGAGGTAATGCAGAAGCAATTTTGCGGACATTTCCCTCGTCAGCTGCGGCAGAGAGGGGATGAAATCTACTTCCTTCCAAAAGCGGTGTATACTCAGGCAATGGTATGTACTCAGGTAGTGGGTGTACTCAGGGATTTCTTCCAAGAAAGCAACTTCAGCAGCTCTGGCTTTCCTGGTAATCTTTCTACCTCTGTTTCTTCTCTGAGTCCGTGTTAGGGGTGGAACCCTTGAACTGGACCCAATTTCAAAAACAGAAGGTCTCGCACGGAGATCTATACCCTCCACGGTAACATGCTCGTTACAAATTTGAATTTCCTTCCCTTTTAGTTTGGCGGAAGCCGGGGTAGGTGCAGAGACGACTAGACCGGTGGGGGTAGAGATAACAGTTCTTCTATGGATAGTAGTATTCTTCTCAGCTAGAATCCTTTGCAGAGGAGGGAACTCTTGAGTTGACTTAAGGTTGAACTCGATCAAAGGTCTTTCAGTTTCAGATACTTTGTCTGTAAGTGTGAAAAGGGTAACTTCCGTGATCTTGACGTTTGTGTTCTCGAATCCTTGCCCAAAACGGATGATCCCATTGTCGGGCAGCTCATCCTTGTACACAGTGAAGTCCAGTCCATTGGTGAAGGAGAAAATCAGCTTCGGGGCAAACATTTTCTGCAAGGTAGATTCTGATTGTCAGTCCCAAGTTATGCTTCTTCTCATCAGGACGAAAAGAGTCCGAACACATTTTTGTTCATGTATTTATAAAAAAAAAGGAATTATTTGTTAAAAGAGTCATTCATTAGAGGGTTTGTTTATTAGTAACAGAATATTCAAAGGTGTAGAGAAGGTAAGGAATCTGATTCAGAATTGGAAAGAAAGAGATAGTCTTACTCAAGACATCTCGACTCGAAGGACCGCTCCTAAACTAACACCTATTGGGGGTCCACCCCTCCTCAGAAAAGAGGTAAAATGATCTCGGAACCTCTCTGTTTAGGGGTGTCTAAACAGTGGCTCCTAAATCCGAGAGGAGTTGGCTATACTCGTTCAAGACAGAAATGAACGGGGTATTCCAACGGAAGAATGGTAGTTTGGTCCACTAGGGGCATGGACTCACTACCGATTTATGAAAGCAAAACCATCTGATCAAAATGGAGAGAGGAACTTGATTCCCCAGCGGAGTCTCCAGAAGTTGTCGGCATATTTTTAGGTTGTGTGTTTTATTTTGAAACGGGGTCCCCTAACAGAAATTGTCGGCGAATTTTCATATTTTTAAATTTAATTTAAATATATATATATATATATATATAGTTTAAAAGATAACATTTGATTTTGAAAGTAATTTTAAGTTTAAAAGTTTTAAGATATGAAATCAAACCGATCTCACATCCCAAATAGTTTATATAAACGAGCACCGCACCACAAACCGTGTATCTATCCCTAAGAATAGACACACTGCTTGATGATGGGACTCGATTAAATAAACTAGGAGATTTGTGACATCTGTTTGGTCTGCGAACCAATTTTATAAGCCGACAAGTTCCCCTACTTAATATAAATGAATTAAGCAGGGTTTGTATTACCTGGGTTCTTAAAGTTCCCTATAAGGGCAAGCCCCTATAGTTAATTACATCTTAAGTGACGGGAATCACCTAAGAAAACTCTCGATAATAATCACTGGTTTTGCTCTCAAGAATTTCAAAGTTTAAGGTTTTCAAAGGATTTGAATTTTGGAAATTTCAATAGGGAATGAATCAAATTTGGAACAATTTATTTTAGGAGTCCAAAGGCAGAGAAGTAGGAGAAGCTGAGGATCCAAGAAGAATCTTGGCAACTTCCCAATCTATCCTATTATTTGGCTTCGAGTTTAAGAAAATCCTAATATTATATGATATTTCAATCTTGCTAATTTTAATTAATTTGGACTTATATTTGTATGATAAAATCATACAAATAGCCTCGAAGATGTGAGGGTTTGTGTCGTACCAAACGACTACCTCGGAGTCCTAAGACCGGTTAGGGCTTAATTTACATGACATGATCATGCAAATGCCTAATGAAGAGTTGAGGATTTTTGTTGCACTAGGCAAACTACCTCGAAATCCTATAGCTTTGTTGTTTAAAACTAGGAAAGGTTTTGCTGAAGTAGACCCGAGTTTTGTTGATGACGATGGTCGTGCTGCCCACCATGCTCCGAGCTCCTTATTTTTGCAGAGGTTTAGTTTTAGAAGTCATAAATCAGGAGATGAGAGAAGTGTTTTGGTTTAGAAATCTTAAAAACTTAAGTGTTTTTAATATTTTAATTAAAACAAATCTTAAAGTTGATTATAACAGAACCGATTAAGATCCCACGGTTACGTCATCCCGACACCGTTATTTTCATTGAATTCACTTAGTCCAGATGAATTTGTTAAACTCAACTGAATTAGTTCCACACCTTAATTTAGACCGTGGGAAATCCCATTAGCAACACGTGGGTTACATCATCCGAGGTATTCCCGATCATTCAACGAGACGTTTTAATTTAGTTGCAATTGTAGTTTTGTTGTTCTGTTTTTGATTAAATTTTGAGTTGTTTTATATTTTGAAATGTTGTGGCGGTGAATTTTATCTTGCAGTGATTTTTAATTTAGTTTTAGTTTCAGTTCAGGGGCTATCTTAAAGGTTTTTGTTTTCATGCAACAGTTGTTTATCATGCAAGAAAAGTAGAGTGCATTTGCAATAAAATAAAAGCGTACCTGGAGGTTCTTCCCGTCATCCCAAGCTGCACTTAAAACACATGTTAAGTCATTTAAATATTTCAACAAGTACCTAGGTAAAGCTAAGGGAAAGGTTTTGGTTGTCTATCAACGTCCTAGTCCTATAACTAGTCATCTCCTATGACGTCTAAGTTCTTGTATTTTGGTTTAAGGACGATTTTCTTCATCAAAGAACAATTAAGTTCAATTGTTCTTATAAACATCCTATCATATTGAGGAAGTGCTTAAGATGAGTCTTAAACATCTTTTCAATATTGCTAGGATTGTTCTAAGTCCAAATGGATTTAATTAATCAGGTGAAGTAATCATCCGAGGTTTAATTAAGTTTTGTTATTTTGTTCAGTGAACTAGGATGTTTGAATATCCTATGAGTGAAGTACCACTTCACCTAATGCTCCATCTAGGAGTAATGATAACAAGAGTTTTTAAGGGCAAATGATGTTTTAGTGATTTGTGATTTAATTTAATTTTTGATTGATGGATTTAAGTTTGGAATAGTGTTCAAGTTGTTTTAGATTTCACTTTGAATTCTTTATGTCTTAAGTGATGCTATATTTAATTCTATTTAATTTAATTTAACACTGCCGTTGCCGGTCCCAAGCCCGGATGTGAAAAGTGGAGGGTTGCGTTAGGTAGTCGACAGCCAGCGTAAAACTTGTCGAAAAAAAATCATGACATGAATCCTTTTGATCATTGTGTAAGTGCTAGGGCGTCCCCTGGAAGCGACGCGCTGTATGGCCTGAATACAGTGGAAAGTGTGCAAGGGCCGCTACACCGGCGCCCGGGTGTAGTGTCAAGTAAGCAAGGGTTCCCACATTACGGACGGATGCGGGTAAAGAAGTTAGTCCATGATACTAGTATTAGGATTGGATCCCGGAATATAGGTACTCTCAATGGTAAACTAATGGAATTGGTTGATATTATGATCCATAGAAAGATAAATATCCTATGTATTCAAGAAACTAAATGGGTTGGAGAAAAAGCTAAGGAGATTGATAACTTAGGTTTTAAATTATGGTATTCTGGTAAGAGTTGTACTAGAAATGGTGTAGGTGTAATTATAGATAAGAGTTTGAAAGATAATGTTGTCAAAATTAATAGAGTTGGAGATAGAATTATAGCACTTAAGATTATTATTGATACTAAGATTTTTAATATTATAAGTGTTTATGCTCCTCAAGTTGGTTTAGATATAGGATCTAAAGATAAATTCTGGAATGATCTAGAAGACTTAATACACTTGATACCCCTTGAAGAAAAAATTTTTATTGGAGGAGATTTAAATGGACATGTCGGTAGAGTGGTAGAAGATTTCAGAAATATTCATGGTGGCTACGGTTATGGAGCTATTAATGAAGAAGGTAGAGCCATTTTAGATTTTGCTTTAGCGTATGATATGATTATTACTAATACTTTATTCAAGAAAAGAGATGAGCATCTTATTACTTATAAGAATGGATCTAATAAAACACAAATTGATTATTTTCTTATGAGAAGAAGAGATCGTCGAGATTGTAAGGATTGTAAGGTTATTCCAAGTGAGCAATTAAGTACCCAACATCGATTATTAGTTCTAGATTTTAAGATGAAGAGTTGTAAAATAAAGAAACTAGGATTCAACATCGTAGAATAAGATGGGGGCACCTAAAAGACACAAATAAAATTATTTTTATGAGTAAAATTCAAGATTTAAATATTTGGGATGTTCATGAAGACGCGAATGTTATGTGGGAAATATTAACTAATACTATTAAACAAGTGGCTAAAGATGTACTTGGAGAATCAAAAGAAAAAGTTTCTATAAATAAAAATAGTTGGTGGTGGAATATTAATGTGCAAGAAAAGATAAAATATAAGAAGTTGTGCTATAAAAATTGGTTTAAATGTAAAAGCGTAGAGAACTGGGAAAAATATAAAATGGCTCGCAGGGAGTGTAAAAGAATAATCTGTGACGCTAAAAATTCTGCTTTTAGTGATCTTTATAACATGTTAGATACTAAGGAAGGTGAAAAATATATGTATAAACTAGCCAAACAAAGAGAAAAGAAATGTAAAGATTTAACTCAAGTAAAATGTATTAAAGATGAAAATCAAAAAGTGCTTTTCTTAGAAAAAGATATTCAACATAGGTGGGTGAGTTATTTTGATAAACTTTTTAATGATGATGCTGAAAGTACGATTGACCTTAGTGATATTAATATCGTTAATAATAATAAAACTTTTCATTTTTACCGTCGCATTAGTAAAAAAGAAGTTGATGAGGCTTTAAAGAAAACCAAGAGGGGAAAGTCTGTAGGACCTGATGATATCCCAATTGAAGTGTGGAAATGTTTAGGTGATTTGGGGGTTTCCTGGCTTACTAAACTTTTTAATATTATTTTAAAAACTAAAAGGATGCCTGAGGAGTGGAGAAAGAGCATTTTGGTCCCCATTTTTAAGAATAAAGGAGATGCACAAGAGTGTGCAAATTATAGAGGAATTAAATTGATGTGTCATACTTTAAAATTATGGGAGAGGGTAATTGAACATAGGTTAAGACCTATTACGAAGATTTCTCATAATCAATTTGGATTTATGCCGGGTAGGTCTACCATGGAAGCTATATATTTATTGAGAGGTTTGATGGAGAAGTACAGAGATAATAAGGAGGATCTACATTTGATTTTTATTGATTTAGAAAAAGCTTACGATAAGGTTCCTAGAGATGTTCTTTGGAGAGTCCTTGAGAAGAAAGGTGTTGATATGACTTATATTCAAGTCATTAAAGATATGTATGCTAGAGCTCGTTACATGTGTTCGAACTAAAGGAGGATTGACCAAGTATTTTACTATTTCGTTGGTTTACATCAAGGATCCGCTTTAAGCCTATATCTTTTTGCTTTATTTATGGATGGTCTTACTTGGGCATTTACAAGAGGATGTACCTTGGTGTATGCTTTTTGCTGATGATATCCTCCTTGTGGATAAGACAAGAGAAAAAGTCCTGGAAAAACTTGAATTATGGAGGTCTACATTGGAGTCTAAAGGTCTTCGTTTGAGTAGAACTAAAATTGAATACATGGAATGTAATTTTAGTAATAGTAGGTCTAGTGACAAGCGAGTGTAACTTTGGGTGATCAAATTATTAAAAGGTGTGAACGATTTAGATATCTCGGGTCCATTGTTCAAAGCGATGGTGATATAGATGGGGATGTTAATAGTAGAATTCAGGTTGGTTGAATGAAGTGGAGGAATGCGTCTGGCCTATTGTGTGATAGAAAAGTACCGCTTGGATCGAAAGGAAAATTTTATAAGATGGTGGTGAGACCTTCAATGCTCTATGGTGCTGAATGTTGGCCTTTAAAAGAGAAGCATAATGTTAAGTTAAGTGTTGCCGAGATGAGAATGATTAGGTGGATGAGTGGCTTTACACTTAGAGACAAAATGCGAAATGAATATATCCGTAAAAGGGTTGGAGTTGCACCAGTGACGGATAAAATTAGAGAGAGTCGCCTTAGATGGTTTGGTCACATTAGACGTCGACCACCTGATGATCCGATTAGGAGAGTAGATGTTTTAAATACAACTTATGTTAAGAAAGGCAGAGACAGACCTAGGAAAACTTGGGCTTATTGCATAAAAAATGATCTTAATTTATTAGAATTAAACGAAAATTTGACACTAAATAGGATGCAATGGAGAAAAAGGATTCATGTAGCCGACCCCACTTAGTGGGATTAAGGCTTTGTTGTTGTTGTTGTAATTTTAATTTAATTTAATTTTTAATTTAGTTTTGATTTTTATTTTAATTTAATTTTTTGATTTAATTTAATTTAATTTAATGTGTTTTAATTTAATTTAATTTAATTTAATTCAATTTACTTTAAGTTTAATTTAAATTTTAATTTAATTTTATTTTAATTTTAATTAATATTTTATTATTATTATTATTATTTTTATGTTTTAAAGATGATTTAATTTAATTATTAAAGTATTAATTTAATTGAAATTTTGATTTAATTTAGTTTGAATATTTTAATTTTTAATTTAATTTAATGACTAAGTCTCGTTAGTATTTTAAGTCTTAAATTTAGATTATCATTAGGAATTAAATATTATTGAAGTGATTAATTTAGGGATTTTTAAATTGAAGAATAAATATCTTCTTAAATAATATTCCTATTTTAATAATTTCAATTTTTATTAATCTTCCAAATTCAATAAATTGATTAATTAAGGTTTATTCTTAAAAATTATTGATGGGTTTCTATCCTTTAAATATTTAAATTTCAATCATCCAAATAAGATTAAGATCAACTATTTTACTCTTTCATTTTATTAAGCCTAAAATTTTAATTAGAGGATGAAAGTTTTAATTACCATTTTGCCCTTCAAGCATAATAATTTCATAACTCACTAAATTGAGCTTAAATGAATTTGAAATTTTTATGTGGCTTCACTCACATGTCAATTAAGACATTAGAGGAGAAAATGTGATTTTTATGTATTTAATTTATTTATATAATTATTTTTTGTGGAAAATAGGGATTTTCAAGGAAAATTTAATAAGATGGCCAAGGAAAATTTTCTATCCTTAAGAAAATTATGGGGCACTCCTAATGACCAAAGGACCATTTGGACAAATTTTGGTGATTTTGTGGATTTTATTTTATTTATTATAATTATTTTTTTAGTTTTGGAGTATTAATTAATTTAAAAATAAAATAAAGGTTGAAAAATGAATTTTATTTTTTTCAAAAATCTTTCTGATATCAGAGAAACCAGAAACCAATTTTAATAATTTTCTGATTTTTCTTTGATTTATTAGAATTATTTTAGTGAAAAAGGTTGAAAAATACATTTTTTAATATTAAAAATTTCACTAAACCTTCAAAATTCAATATCTTATCCTAGGGACTTAAGAAAAATATTTGGTTTGTTCCTAAGTGTTTAGAATTCAAAATAGGACATTTTGGTGATTTTTAATATTTTTGCGATTTTTTTTATTTTTTTATTATTGAAATTATTAAAATATTGATAAAAATCAACTTTTTTATAAAATTATAATTTTAATTTTCCTAAGTTCCTCTGATATCAGAGAAGCTCCAAAACCAATTTTGTGAATTTTGAAAAGTATTTTGTGAGTTATAAATTTTTAAAGTTTGATTTCATTCATGGGGCTTAATTAACCCATTTGGTGGGGCTAACCAAGTCTAATTGATCTCAAATTTTTATGTGGTGTTCTCCTGTCCCTAGAGGACAGTGGAAAATTATTTTTAAGTTAATTTGATGAGTGGTTAACCCTAATTAATTAAAGTTCAATTTTTGGTGTTTAGGCCAATTAGGGTTGTTCAAAGTGAATTAGCTCAAAAAATTATTTTTCCTAGGTCCCTCTGGTCATAAGGAATATCACCAAATTTTCCTAGAATTTATTTCTCAACATGCTAATTATTGGAATTAAAATACTCAAAATAGTAACATGAACTTGAAAAATCAATAACTTATCATAGGGAGGGCCTCTGACCTTGGAAAATTCAGGAAATGTTCCCAAGTTCAGAGGCTTCAAAAGCCCTATGGTCTCATGCCATGGTGAATTTCCTATATGCATGGAGAATTGAAATAGTACAGAGAGTAAATAAATTATTAAAAATAAATTACTTAAAGAAATTACTTGATTTCTTTTCCACATCATTCTCCTCTGTTCGCTGAGCAAGAGGGTATTTTTATTTTATTTTTAGGATTTTTCTACACAAAGTTATGAATTTTCAAAGTTTTGGTAATTAAATAAATAAGAAAAATCCTAATTTCCTACTTATCCACGCGGCGCTGACTCAACCTCGGCGTCTCCGAAAGGCCACGTGGCGTGTTTTGATTCGGTGCCGTCATCCGACTCAGTGCTCCAGGGGCCCGCGGTTCATGTCCCATTACTCTGTCCGGCGCGATCCTAGCCTTCCACTCGATACACGCGCGATGCAACGGTTCACAGTCATCGTCTATGACTGGTGTGAACCCGTGACTGTCAACCTTCTAACCCTAATTTCTCACTCGATTCTCAACAGATTTTTGAGTTCTTATGCTCTATGGATTCGTCTTGAAGAGACGAACACATCCATACGGTAAACATGTATTGAAATTGACCCAAACTAAATTGAGAATCTCTGGAAGCTCGGGAGGAAGAGTGAGTCCATACCTTTGCTCAGAGAAGTGAAGCTTCGATCTGAGAGTTGTGTCACGTTCAATTGGGTCCAAGCAAGCTCCAGATGAAGTCCCTTGGCCTGGTGAATTTTCTAGGTATGATTTCGACCAAGCCCGATCACAAAGCTTGGAGGCTGGAAGCAATTGGTGGTCTGGTAAGGGGGCTTTTAGGGGGAAACCTCTTCTCTTGGTCTGGTGAAGGAGTAGGACCAATCAATTTGGGGATTAGCTCACTGTGAAGAAGTGTCCTGGTTTTTATGCTGAAATTTGAACTCAAAATTGAGCTCAGCTGAAGGGAATTGGGGCTGGAATCCAGTGGGAATCAAATGCTCTATGTGTGGAGAGTGGTCTGGAATGATTTTGGCAGAGTTTCCTTAAGGTTTGTTTCAGCACCTCTCATGGCCGAGAGGAGGTGGTGCTTAAATAGGAGAGGGTGGAGGGCCTCCCAGGGGGAGTTAGAGCTTGGGATCAGCTGCTCTATGCAAGAGAAGAACAGCCATGGTGGCCACTGGACATGGGGCAACTCAGCAAGGGGGAATTTCAATGTTGGCTCACATGTGAGCTCTCGGGTGTGGTGTTTTCACGGCGATCCAGGTGGCTGGCCGGCAGGCATAGGTCACCCTCGGGTTCGGAGTGGGTCGGGGCCGGGGTTTAGTGTAGGCAATTGGGCTTTGCCATGTGTAAAGAGCTTGGATTAAAATGGCATGGGGGAGAGGCCATTTTGGCTTGATTTAGTCCAAGCCATGGTTTTGGGTTTGGTGCACCCACCAAGGCCTAGTTTTTGGGTTTAGGGAATCATGTGGGTCAGCTGACTTTAGGTGGAGAAGTCTCTATCCCAAGAATTTTGATTAAGCATGGGTTAGAGTGTGACATAAAAGGGGTTAAAAAGGCTTAAGAAGGAGTTTGGAAAGGGTTTCCCTCTCTAACCATAAATGGTTTGATGATGTGGAAAGTGGCCTCCATGGCTTACATGTGGCTTATGCATGGCTTCATGGCTTCATTTGGCTTGGGAAATATCTTAGTAAATTACATGAAAAAGGGTTTTTAATTTTTGGACATCTTGATGAAAAATTTTCATAAGGCCATATTTGGTTTGTTTAAATGATGAAATATAACTTAGGGGGTGATTTTATCAAATGGATGATCAATGAAGATGTCATATGGGTTTTGACATAGGTTTTGGGCCTTTGAAATTGTTTTGGATGGGCTTTTAGGAAGGCTTAAGGGGATGAGCCTTTAGGTTTAAGAATGAATTCATGGATGGGAATTTTGTAGAAGTTTGGGCCAAATAATTGTTGGGTTTGGTTTAGGGATGTGTCATGAGTGATTTGAAATGAATTTGAGGTGGTTTGGGTTTGAATTGAGTTGAATTTGGGTTGATTTGGTAAATGGGCCAATGTAGGTTAAATTGGGCTAATTTGGGCCAATGTTGGGCTAGAGTTGAAATTGATGTAAAATTAATGTTGAGAAATGTTTATGGGAGTGTTTTAAAGAGGTTTTAACTTTGGTTGGGTTTTGGTTTTGGGACTTGGGCTCATTTGGGTTAGGTTTGGGTTTAGGTCAAAATTGGGCTTTTTGGTTTCGGGTTGAATTTGAGTAGGGTTTGGGTCCAAATTTTGGGCAAATTATGTTAGCGTTTTGTTGGTGGGGATGTTAGGGAAGGTTTAGGAAAGGTTTGGGGTCAATTGGAATTAAATTGGGTTTGGTTTGGGCTAAGTTTGGGTCATGGGTCCAAATTGGGCCTTAAGGTCAAAAGTGCAATTTGATTCAAATGTCAACCAAATTGGACTTTGATTTGGTCTAGATTGATATTGTGGATATTTAATTGAAGTTTAGAATTGAATTGGACTAAAATTGGGGCCAATTGGGTAGGTTTGGTTTGACTTTGGGTTCACTTGGGTTAAGAATGAGCTAAATTGGGGGTTTTGGTAAAAGTGGGGTAAATTAACAAAATTGGACCATGGTGTAGTTGGAAAAAATGAAATTGGGAATATTTGGGATTTTCTGGAATTTTCTGGGAATTTTCTGAATTTTTGGATTTTTGGGTCAAGAGGGGTACTTTGGGTATTTGGAGGGTATTGGGGGATACTTTTGGAATTTTTGGTATTTTTGGCTATGGATGATCAATTTAAGTGGAGGGAAATGTTTAAGAATGATTTTGGGAAATTTTGGGTAATTTAGGTGATTTTGCAAATTTTGGGTAGTTCCAAGGGCATTTGGTAGGTTTGGTGGGTGTAGGGTCCCCGGGGTCAAAAATTGAAATTTTGAAAAAAAATAAGATTGATCAAATATGAGTGAAATGGAAACACTTTGGTTGAGCCATTAAGTCATATTAAGCCTATATGAGACAACTTACTGTTTCTGATTTTTGGGTGGATGATCATTGGAATGTCAACATGCTAAGAGAAATTTTGGATGAGGACAGTGTACAGCAGATTCTACAAATTCCAATCAACTCAGATAAATCCAGCAGACTTCTACTGAAACAGTCTAATAAGAAATCCTTAAACAGCTTGATCCATAGCACAACACACTCTTGGCCTGATACTACTTGGGGAGATAAAATCTGGACTAGGCTCATATCTCCCTCAATGTCTTTCTTTTGCTGGAGACTGTTCCATAATTATCTACCATTAGATGATATACTGAAACATAAAGGTTTAAGATCTACATCTAGATGTTGGCTATGTCAATCTCAAGAAGAGTCAATTTCCCATCTTTTATTCCAGTGCATTGTCACTAAACAGGTTTGGAATATAGTATTACAGACAATTCAATTTAAACCATCTCAATTATAATTGGTTTCATTTGGGGGCTTCTTTGGGAGGACTGGAAAGAGGAGAAATGGTTTCATATACCATTAGTAATGTGCTGGTTTGTATGGATGGCAAGGAATCTTGCTAAATATGAAGACAAAACCTGTACTACTCATCAAATTGTGGCTAATTGCTACAGTTTCCTATGTAAACAATCACTGATGGACTCCTTTCCAAGAAGAAAGCCTATTTTTCTAAAATGGTCTCTTCCACCTCCACCATGGATAAAAATTAATATTGATGGCAGTTATACAAATTCTGCTGCAGGAATTGGAGTTGTTTGTAGAAATTCCTTGGGACAGACATTATGGTTCTTTCATGCACCTACTATCTCTTCATCAGCCATTAAATCAGAACTTCAGGCTGTACATTGGGCATTGCGTACTGCTAAGGCATTAAACTATCAATTTTTGTGGATTTAATCTGACTCACAACAGCTAGTTAACATGCTGCAAGGCATATCCCCCTCCCTGGAACTTGGTTTATCTTTACAGAACATTGATCTCAACTTTTGGCTCCCTCAACCTTAAATGGACCCATATCTATAGAGAGGGAAATCAACCAAAGAACCGGTTGGCAAAACATGCTACTCGCTTCCCAAACTATAGCTTTTTCTGTTATAACTGATGAGCCTTTAAGGCCTTTACTTTTTGAGGATTTGACTGATATTCCCTATATCAGATGTAAGTAACACATGTTTGAATGAAACCATGATGTCAACTGAGCAAGAAATCTGGAATGCTATAAAATCAATTGATAGTTCTAAAACTGCAGGACCAGATGGTTACACAGCAGATTTCTATCAGAAGGAGTGGAATTTGGTTGGTGGTGATGTGGTGGCAGCTATCCAATGTTTCTTCCTTGGAAATGATCTTCCCAGTTATTTTTGTGCTTCAAACATTGTGTTGATTCCCAAAAATAATCTTATGCATAACTGGGATCATTTTAGACCCATCTCTTTGGCATCTGTAATCAGTAAGGTTATCAGCAAAATAATTGTGGGGAGACTTCAACCTCATCTTGATAGGTTAATATGCATGAATCAATCAGCTTTTGTGAAGGGCGAAGTCAATCTCCGATAATGTGCTACTTGCCCGGGAACTTTTGCTTGATTTGGATAAAGTTCATAGGGGAGGTAATCTCATATACAAGTTGGATATAAAAAAAGCCTATGATACCATTAGTCGGGAGTTTATTGAAGATGTTTTGATTGCTAGAGGTTTCCGGCAACGGCTTCGCAATCTCATCTCCAGGTGGCTTCATTCAAATGAACACTCTATCTTATTGAATGGGATCGCCGGAGGCAAATTCCATGCCACCGGAGGATTAAAGCGAGGAGATCCACTTTCTCCTCTCATCTTCATATTAGCTGCTGATTATTTCTCAAGGATGGTTAATCAGACCATTCTGAATAAAAGCTATGCCGGTACCATCATAAGTCAAACATTGTTATTTCTCACCTCCTTTATGCGAGATGACATCATGGTTTTCTCAGAGTGCATACAAAACTCGCTGTGAAAAAGTTAAAACACCGTTTAGACTCCTTCCAACAACAATCCGGAATGCTTTTCAATCCCGAGAAGTGTCAATTGGTATTCTCCAAGCTGACACCTATTCGGATCAAGCAATGGATTCTGGAGTACATCTGGATTTAAATGCGAGTACCCCTCCTTTTAAATATCCGGGTGTCCTTCTCACTTTGGGCGAACCAAACAAATTCAATTTGAGGAGATTCTCACCAAAGTCGGCTCTCAATTGAGTCGCTGGACTAATTCTTTCTTATCAAATGGTGGTAGAATCACACTCCTTAAAAGTATCCTCACAACCTTCCCCTCCTATCTTCTTCAAATGATTGCTATGAAGAAAAGCACCCAATTACAGTTGGAAAGGGCTTTTAATAGATTTTTATGGGCTGGTCAGAGAACCCAAAAGCATTGGACTTCTTGGCAAAAGGTCACAAAACCAATGGCTGCTGGTGGCCTTGGATTCAAAAGCTTTCCTCAAATTCAGCAGGTTAATATGTGCAAATTATGGATTAACTTCAGAGCCCAAAACTCACTCGTGGGCTAAATTTATGATGGGTAAATACCGCAGGTTCTCCCATCCCACTCAAGTGGTCGGGAAATTAGGTGACTCTAGAATGCGGGTCAATCTACTTAAGGTGAGAAGTTCTGCTGAAAATCTTTTTATCTCGGGAGCCGGGGAGGGGTGAAGTGAATTTTTGGTTGGATAACCGGTGTCCCAAGGATTGGTTAGTTGCTAAAGATAATCTTACCGATTCAACTACAAAGGTTTGTGAGTTTTGGGATGGGAGCAATTGGTCTCTTCCACGACTCAAAGCCATTTTACAGGATCATTCAGCGAAGGCAGATTTCTACCATCAATTTTGATCAAAATAGTCCGAGATAAAGTTTGTTGGAGTAATCACCACAATCAAAATATAACTAAAACTATTTACAGGAGTCTTTTCAATCGGCCTTCGTTCCCCGGGGAAACTCCATTTGGAATAAATTTTTGTCCCCTTCCATGTCCTTTCGTGCTCGGAGAACCTTCCATGGCATCATCCCAACTGATGATATTCTTAAACCGAAAGGTCTTAGGGGGCCCTCTAAATGTGTTCTCTGCCATCAACATGATGAATCCATCCCTCATCTATATTTTAACTCGCTCCTTTTCCAGAATCGTATGGTCGCAACTAACCAATGGCCGGAAGAACCAAACTTATTGCTGGGAAGATCTTCATACACTTTGGATGAATAAGGAAAATCGAAGGTTAATACTCTACACTCGCATTGTGATGTGGTTTCCGTGGATGGCCGGAAACGATGCCAAATTTGATGGGATAGCTAGCTATTGTGGACAAAGTAGCCAATAACTGTAAAACATATCTACACAAAATCATTAAACACAAGGGTTTCACCAATCTGTTGCACACTGAGCTCCTACCTACTGTTGGTAAAAAAGTTAAGCTGGTTAGATGGCTTCCCCCTTCTAACCCAACCATCAAAATTAATACTGATGGCAGTTTCTCTAAGGATAATGCGGGAGTGGGAGGAATTTTCGTAAACTCTTATGGTAATCGCCTACTTTTCTTTTATGCACCTGTGAAAGCTAGAGATGCACTCGGAGACTGAATTTATTGTCGTGGAGTATGCTATGCATATTGCCAAAATTGCTAATCGGTCGAATATTTGGCTAGAAGTGGATTCCACTGTTCTACTTAACATTCTTTAGCAAAACTGGTCTACAACCTGGATGCAAGACTATTGGAGAAAACAAATTAATCAGGCTAAACCCACCCATTTTACCTCTTCTTCAATTCCTAGGGAGGGTAACAAAGTGGCTCATTGGTTAGCGAGTTAGGGGGCCGGATCCCGGCAGTTGCCTCGACCCCCTTTTCGATCTCAAAATTTTAATTAATGGAGATAAGCTTCAGCTCCCACATATCGATTGGAGACACCCCCGTGTTCGATGGAATTTCTTGGGTGCCGTGGGGTTTTTTGCACCAAACCACTTTTTAAACTTACTTTATATTTATACATATTTACATATGTATACATATATATTCACTCACCCAATCTTTTAGTTTTCTTGTTTTGTGGTCTTTAGGGAATGGTCTCCATTAGGTTTTTTGTTAGTTGGGAGCATTTCCATCAATGATTTTGTACTCTCCTTTTATTAGTAACATGTAGGGAGCCCTCTGTGTTGCTCCTTTTTTTTAAAAAAAAAATATATATATATATGTCGACATATTTTTAGGTTGTGTGTTTTATTTTGAAAAGGGGTCGCCTAACGTAAATTGTCGGCGAATTTTCATATTTTTAAATTTAATTTGAATATATATATATATATATAGTTTAAAAGATAACATTTGATTTTGAAAGTAATTTTAAGTTTAAAAGTTTTAAGATATGAAATCAAACCGATCTCACATCCCAAATAGTTTATATAAACGAGCACCGCACTACAAACCGTGTATCTATCCCGAAGAATAGACACACTGCTTGATGGTGGGGCTCGATTAAATAAACTAGGAGATTTGTGACATCCGTTTGGTCCGCGAACCAATTTTATAAGCCGACAAGTTCCCCTACTTAATATAAATGAATTAAGCAGGGTTTATATTATCTGGGTTCTTAAAGTTCCCTATAAGGGCAAGCCCCTATAGTTAATTACATCTTAAGTGACGGGAATCACCTAAGAAAACTCTCGATAATGATCACTGGTTTTGCTCTCAAGAATTTCAAAGTTTAAGGTTTTCAAAAGATTTGAATTTTGGAAATTTCAATAGGGAATGAATCAAATTTGGAACAATTTATTTTAGGAGTCCAAAGGCAGAGAAGTAGGAGAAGCTGAGGATCTAAGAAGAATCTTAGCAACTTCCCAATCTATCATATTATTTAGCTTCGAGTTTAAGAAAATCCTAATATTATCTGATATTTCAATCTTACCAATTTTAATTAATTTGGACTTATATTTGTATGATAAAATCATACAAATAGCCTCAAAGATGTGAGGGTTTGTGTCGTACCAAACGACTACCTCGGAGTCCTAAGACCGGTTAGGGCTTAATTTACATGACATGATCATGCAAATGCCTAAAGAAGAGTTGAAGATTTATGTTGCACTAGGCAAACTACCTCGAAATTCTATAGCTTTGTTATTTAAAATTAGGAAAGGTTTTGCTGAAGTAGACCCGAGTTTTGTTGATGACGATGGCCGTGCTGCCCACCATGCTCCGATCTCCTTGTTGTTGCAGAGGTTTAGTTTTAGAAGTCATAAATCAGGAGATGAGAGAAGTGTTTTGGTTTAGAAATCTTAAAAACTCAAGTGTTTTTAATATTTTAATTAAAACAAATCTTAAAGTTGATTATAACAGAACCGATTAAGATCCCATGGTTCCGTCATCCCGGCACCGTTATTTTCATTGAATTCACTTAGTCTAGATGAATTTGCTAAACTCAACTGAATGAGTTCCACACTTTCATTTAGACCGTGGGAAATCCCGTTAGGAACACGTGGGTTACATCATCCGAGGTATTCCCGATCATTCAACGAGACGTTTTAATTTAGTTGCAATTGTAGTTCTGTTGTTCTGTTTGTGATTAAATTTTGAGTTGTTTTATATTTTGAAATGTTGTGGTGGTGAATTTTATCTTGCAGTGATTTTTAATTTAGTTTTAGTTTCAGTTCAGGGGCTATCCTAAAGGTTTTGGTTTTCATGCAACAGTTGTTTATCATGCAAGAAAAGTAGAGTGCATTTGCAATAAAGTAAATTGCAATAAAATAAAAGCGTACCTGGAGGGTCTTCCCGTCATCCCAAGCTGCACTTAAAACACATGTTAAGTCATTTAAATATTTCAACAAGTACCTAGGTAAAGCTAAGGGAAAGGTTTTGGTTGTCTATCAACGTCCTAGTCCTATAGCTAATTATCTCCTACGACGTCTAAGTTCTTGTATTTTGGTTTAAGGACGATTTTCTTCATCAAAGAACAATTAAGTTCAATTGTTCTTATAAACATCCTATCATATTGAGGAAGTGCTTAAGATGAGTCTTAAACATCTTTTCAATATTGCTAGGATTGTTCTAAGTCCAAATGGATTTAATTAATCAGGTGAAGCAATCATCCGAGGTTTAATTAAGTTTTGTTATGTTGCTCGAGTGAACTAGGATGTTTGAATATCCTATGAGTGAAGTACCACTTCACCTAATGCTCCATCTAGGAGTTATGATAACAACAGCTTTTAAGGGCAAATAATGTTTTAGTGATTTGTGATTTAATTTAATTTTTGATTGATGAATTTAAGTTTGGAATAGTGTTCAAGTTGTTTTAGATTTCACTTTGAATTCTTTATGTCTTAAGTGATGTTATATTTAATTCTATTTAATTTAATTTAATTTAATTTAATTTAATTTAGTTTGATTTAATTTTAATTTAATTTTATTTTTAATTTAGTTTTGATTTTTATTTTAATTTAATTTTTCGATTTAATTTAATTTAATTTAATATGTTTTAATTTAATTTAATTTAATTTAATTCAATTTACTTTAAGTTTAATTTAAATTTTAATTTAATTTTATTTTAATTTTAATTTAATATTTTATTATTATTATTATTATTATTATTTATGTTTTAAAGATGATTTAATTTAATTATTAAAGTATTAATTTAATTGAAATTTTGATTTAATTTAGTTTGAATATTTTAATTTTTAATTTAATTTAATGACTAAGTCATTTAGTATTTTAAGTCTTAAATTTAGATTATCATTAGGAATTAAATATTATTGAAGTGATTAATTTAGGGATTTTTAAATTGAAGAATAAATATCTTCTTAAATAATATTCCTATTTTAATAATTTCAATTTTTATTAATCTTCCAAATTCAATTAATTGATTAATTAAGGTTTATTCTTAAAAATTATTGATGGGTTTCTATCCTTTAAACATTTAAATTTCAATCATCCAAATCAGATTAAGATCAACTATTTTACTCTTTCATTTTATTAAGCCTAAAATTTTAATTAGAGGTTGAAAGTTTTAATTACCATTTTTCCCTTCAAGCTTAATAATTTCATAACTCACTAAATTGAGCTTAAATGAATTTGAAATTTTTATGTGGCTTCACTCACATGTCAATTAAGACATTAGAGGAGAAAATGTGATTTTTCTGTATTTAATTTATTTATATAATTATTTTTTGTGAAAAATAGGGATTTTCAAGGAAAATTTAATAAGATGACCAAGGAAAATTTTCTATCCTTAAGAAAATTATGGGGCACTCCTAATGACTAGAGGACCATTTGGACAAATTTTGGTGATTTTTTGAATTTTATTTTATTTATTATAATTATTTTTTTAGTTTTGGAGTATTAATTAATTTAAAAATAAAATAAAGGTTGAAAAATGAATTTTATATTTTTCAAAAATCTTTCTGATATCAGAGAAACCAGAAACCCATTTTTATAATTTTATAATTTTTCTTTGATTTATTAGAATTATTTTAGTGAAAAAGGTTGAAAAATACATATTTTAATATTAAAAATTTCATTAAACCTTCAAAATTCAATATCTTATCCTAGGGACTTAAGAAAAATATTTGGTCTGTTCCTAAGTGTTTAGAATTCAAAATAGGACATTTTAGTGATTTTTAATATTTTTGTGATTTTTATTATTTTTTAATTATTGAAATTATTAAAATATTGATAAAAATCAACTTTTTTAGAAAATTATAATTTTAATTTTCCTAAGTTCCTCTGATATCAGAGAAGCTCCAAAACCAATTTTGTGAATTTTTGAAATGTATTTTGTGAGTTATAAAGTTTTAAAGTTTGATTTCATTCATGGGGCTTAATTAACCCATTTGGTGGGGCTAACTAAGTTCAATTGATCTCAAATTTTTATGTAGTGTTCTCCTATTCCTAGAGGATAGTGGAGAATTATTTTTAAGTTAATTTGATGAGTGGTTAACCCTAATTAATTAAAGTTCAATTTTGGGTGTTTAGGCCAATTAGGGTTGTTCAAAGTGAATTAGCTCAAAAAATTATTTTTCCTAGGTCCCCCTAGTCATAAGGAATATCACCAAATTTTCCTAGAATTTATTTCTCAACATGCTAGTTATTGGTATTAAAATACTCAAAATAGTAACATGAACTTGAAAAATCAATAACTTCTCATAAGGATGGCCTCTGACCTTGGAAAATTCAGGGAATGTTCCCAAGTTCAGAGGCTTCAAAAGCCCTATGGTCTCATGCCATGGTGAATTTCCTATATGCATGGAGAATTGAAATAGTGCAGAGAGTAAATAAATTATTAAAAATAAAATGCTTAATAAAATTACTTGATTTCTTTTCCACATTATTCTCCTCTGTTCACTGAGTAAGTGGGTATTTTTATTTTATTTTTAGGATTTTTCTACACAAAGTTATGAATTTTAAAAGTTATGGTAATTAAATAAATAAGAAAAATCCTAATTTCCTACTTATCCACGCGGCGCTGACTCAACCTCGGCGTCTCCGGAAGGCCACGCGACATGTTTTGATTCTGTCCCGCCATCCAACTCAGCACTCCAGAGGCCCGCGGTTCATGTCCCATTACTCTGTCCGGCGCGATCCTGGCCGTCCACTCGATACACGCGCGATCCAACGATTCCCAGTCATCGTCTACGACTGGTGTGAACCCGTGACCGTCAATCTTCTAACCCTAATTTCTCACTCGATTCTCAACGGATTTTCGAGTTCTTTTGCTCTATGGATTCGTCTTGAAGAGACGAACACATCCATACGGTAAACATGTATTGAAATTGACCCAAACTAAATCGAGAATCTCCGGAAGCTCGGGAGGAAGAGTGAGTCCATACCTTTGCTCAGAGAAGTGAAGCTTCGATCTGAGAGTTGTGTCACGTTCGTTTGAGTCCAAGCAAGCTCCAGATGAAGTCCCTTGGCTTGGTGAATTTTCTAGGTATGATTTCGACCAAGCCCGATCACAAAGCTTGGAGGCTGGAAGCAATGGCTGGCCTGGTAAGGGGGCTTTTAGGGGGAAACCTCTTCTCTTGGTCTGGTGAAGGTGTAGGACCAATCAATTTGGGGATTGGCTCACTGTGAAGAAGTGTCCTAGTTTTTATGCTAAAATTTGAACTCAAAATCGAGCTCGACTCGGAGGGAATTGGGTCGGAATCAAGTGGGAATCAAATGCTCTATGTGTGGAGAGTGGTCCGGAATGATTTTGGCAGAGTTTCCTTAAGGTTTGTTTCAGCACCTCTCATGGCCGAGAGGAGGTGGTGTTTAAATAGGATAGGGTGGAGGGCCTCCCAGGGGGAGTTAGGGCTTGGGATCAGCTGCTCTATGCAAGAGAAGAACAACCATGGTGGCCACTGGACTTGGGGCAACTCAGCAAGGGGGAATTTCAATGTTGGCTCACATGCGAGCTCTCGGGTGTGGTGTTTTCCGGCGATCCAGGTGGCTGGCCGGCAGGCTTGGGTCACCCTCAGGTTCAGGTGGGTCAGGGCTGGGGTGTAGTGTAGGCAATTGGGCTTTGCCATGTGTAAAGAGCTTGGATTAAAATGGCATGGGGGAGAGGCCATTTGGCTTGATTTGGTCCAAGCCATGGTTTTGGGCTTGGTGCACCCACCAAGGCCTGGTTTTGGGCTTAGGGAATCATTTGGGTCAGCTGACTTTAGGTGGAGAAGTCTATATCCCAAGAATTTTGATTAAGCATGGGTTATAGTGTGACATAAAATGGGTTAAAAAGGCTTAAGAAGGAGTTTGGAAAGGGGTTCCCTCTCTAACCATAAATGGTTTGATGATGTGGAAAGTGGCCTCCATGACTTACATGTGGCTTATGCATGGCTTCATGGCTTCATTTGGCTTAGGAAATATCTTAGTCAATTACATGAAAAAGGGTTTTGAATTTTTGGACATCTTGATGGAAAATTTTCATAAGGCCATATTTGGTTTGTTTAAATGATGCAATAGAACTTAGGGGGTGATTTTATCAAATGGATGATCAATGAAGATGTCATATGGGTTTTGACATAGGTTTTGGGCCTTTGAAATTGTTTTGGATGGGCTTTTAGGAAGGCTTAAGGGGAAGAGCCTTTAGGTTTAAGAATGAATTCATGGATGGGAATTTTGTAGATGTTTGGGCCAAATAATTGTTGGGTTTGGTTTAGGGATGTGTCATGAGTGATTTGAAATGAATTTGAGGTGGTTTGGGTTTGAATTGAGTTGAATTTGGGTTGATTTGGTAAATGGGCCAATGTAGGTTAAATTGGGCTAATTTGGGCCAATGTTGGGCTAGGGTTGAAATTGATGTAAAATTAATGTTGAGAAATGTTTATGGGAGTGTTTTAAAGAGGTTTTAACTTTGGTTGGGTTTTGGTTTTGGGACTTGGGCTCATTTTGGTTAGGTTTGGGTTTAGGTCAAAATTGGGCTTTTTGGTTTTGGGTTGAATTTGAGTAGGGTTTGGGTCCAAATTTTGGGCAAATTATGTTAGTGTTTTGTTGGTGGGGATGTTATGGAAGGTTTAGGAAAGGTTTGGGGTCAATTGGAATTAAATTGGGTTTGGTTTGGGCTAAGTTTGGGTCATGGGTCCAAATTGGGCCCTAAGGTCAAAAGTGCAATTGGATTCAAATGTCAACCAAATTGGACTTGAATTTAGTCTAGATTGATATTGTGGATATTGAATTGAAGTTTAGAATTGAATTTGACTAAAATTGGGGTCAATTGGGTAGGTTTGGTTTGACATTGGGTTCACTTGGGTTAAGAATGAGCTAAATTGGGGGTTTTGGTAAAAGTGGGGTAAATTAATAAAATTGGACCATGGTGTAGTATGACAAAATGAAATTGGGAATATTTGGGATTTTCTAGAATTTTCGGGGAATTTTCTGAATTTTTGGATTTTTGGGTCAAGAGGGGTACTTTGGGCTTTTGGAATTTTTGGTATTTTTGGCTATGGATGATCAATTTGAGTGGAGGGAAATGTTTAGGAATGGTTTTGAGAAATTTTGGGTAATTTAGGTGATTTTGCAAATTTTGGGTAGTTCCAAGGGCATTTGGTAGGTTTGGTGGGTGTAGGGTCCCCGGGGTCAAAAATTGAAATTTTGAAAAAAAGAAGATTGATCAAATATGAGTGAAATGGAAACACTTTGGTTGAGCCATGAAGTCATATTAAGCCTATATGAGCCATGAGAGGACTCATTTGAGGCATTCACCATGTTGTTCCTAACCCTCTTAGCTGGGGCCGAGGGGTTAAGGTTCATCCATATGAATTACCTACATGAGTCAAGGAGTCAAGTTGGGTATGGGTGTGGTTTTAGGATTTGGATTGTGTGTGTGAGAGTGTAGAGTATGAGTGTAGTGAGTGTGTAAGTCAACCCTCACTGGACCAAGCCACCCAGGGTGGTCCTAAGGCCAAAGAGTCCTATAGGGAACTCATCCTTTAAACCTTCACTTTTGATCTCAACCCTCTAGGTGATTAGGGGTCTACAATCAAGCTTGTGGGGTTTGCAGGGAGTTAAGAGGTGTTTCAAATTTCTAAGGGGTGGGTCCCAATTCTAGTCCTCTAAGATAGTCAAAGGAAAAGCCTAAGGCTAGATCCTAAGCACTAAAGAGGGAAGAGAAGACCTCATCAAAAATGAGGTTAACAATATATAGAAAAACAAAAGCTTCATTCAAACATTATGGTTAAGTACATCTGATGAAAGGGAGTTTTAGAGAGTCGCCTAAAAGTAAAAGCCTTAAAGGCTCAAAAGGTGTTACAGAAAAAACTGTATTACTATTTGAAGCAACATTTTCAGCTAACCAGTTAGCAGGTTGGTTAGCCTCTCTATAAGTGTGAGTCCATTTGAGTTGAAGGAAGTCTAAACAAGTAGGGAAGGTTCTGAGAAAATAAACCAAACTCCAAGGAGGAGTAGCAAAACCTTGCATAATATCAACCACCTATTGAGAGTCAGATTCAATCCAAACATAAGAGTGTTTTAGAGCTTTGGCAGTTGTTAAGGCTCAGAAGACAACACCAAGTTCAGATTCTAATGTAGAAGAGGATACAATAGGTGACTGAAAATACCACAAGAGTTGGCCCAAACTGTTCCTACAAACAGCACCAATACTAGCAGTGGAAGGGTTAAAACTCCCATCAATGTTGATTTTAATCCAAGGTTGGGGAGGTAGAGACCAATGCGGCAGTACAACTTTTCTTTTGGGTGTGGAAAGCAAAGCTGACTTTTTCATAATATAGCTGCAGCAATTAACCACAGTAGACTGAGCCAAGCAGGTTTACCCTCATATTTGGCATTGTTCCTGGCCATCCAAAGAAACCAACAAATAATTAAGGGAATGGAGAACTCCCTTAAAAACCTCCAATCCTCCCAACAAGCTTCAAAATCAATCCAGTCATATCTGTGTTGTGGTATCTGCAGCTGGAATAGCACCTCAGCCCAGACCTGTTTAGTGAAAGAGCAGTGGAGAAACACATGGGAGTAAGTTTCCTCCTGAGAATTACAAAGCCAGCATCTAGAAACAGTTTTTAGGCCTTTAAGCTTCAGAATATCATCAAGAGGTTGAAACTTATGAAACAATCTCCAGCAGAAAAAAGACAGAGGGGGACAGATTCTTGTGCCAAATCTTTTTCCCCCAAACAGTTTAAGGCTAACTTTTAAAGGTTTGATGGATGGCCTTATTTAAGGCAGGAGTGTTGGCATGTTTGATCTCAAGTTTATCAGGTCTATTGGTGTTAATGGGTATAGATAGAATCTTTTCCACAGTATCCTCATCTAAAATTTCACCCAGTAAATCAACATTCCACTGTCCCTGATTCCAGAAATCTGATACAGTGAATAGGGGTTACAGTGAGAAGAACAAGGAATGGGTCCAGTGGGCAACCAATTATCTAGGAAGAAGTTAATATTACCAGCACTAATTTCCCAATATAGACATTGATTAGAAGTATCCCATACCTTCAGCAACTTTTTCCAATGCTTGGAGTCCCCCAATTTTGCTTTAATAGGATTAGCATGGAACTTCTTACAATATTTCTCTTTAAGGAATCTTGCCCACATAGTGTCTTGCTTAATGAATTTAATCCACTGTTTACAATGAAATAAATGGCTCATCTGTTAAAATATTTTGAATCCCAGCCCTGCAGCTTTGGTTGGTTTACATACTTTATTCCAAACAATCCAGTGAGGCTGTTTATATTGGCCATCCCAAAGGAATTTGTTAAAGAGTGTTTCCAACATTTTATGTGTGCTTCTTTTCATATTGACCATTTGCATGGTATAGAGAGGAAAAGTAGATAGAATGCTCTTCAGCAAAGTTAGTCTGCCTCCATTAGACAGGAATTTGTTTGTCCAACAAGTGATAGAAGAGGATATCTTATTTACTACTTCATCATATTGAGATTGCCTCCTTCATCCTTTGATCAGTTGTACCCGCAGATATTTGAGAGGTAGATCAGCAGTAGTGAAACCAGTCAGAGCTTTCAACCAGCAACTGTGTTTATAGTTCTTCCCTACCAAAAATTGACACTTCTTCTCATTTAGTTTCAGACCAGCCACCTTGTACACATGTTCCAGGATATGTAATATTTTCCTAACAGCTTGCTTAATGCCATTTGTAAAAAGAATTGCATCATCTGCATAGGCCAAATGACTGATCATTTGGGAGGAGCTATGTTTATAGTGAAGATAAGGATATCTGTGGTGGGCAATATTCAAACTCTTGAAAAATAATCAAAAACCAGGAAAAAGATTGTAGGAGATAAAGGGTCTCCTTGCTTCAATCCTCTCCCAGCAGTGAAGAAACCATTACTCCTTCCATTCACTAGAATACTATAGCAAGCACCAAAAAGCCACCTCTGAATAAGATTATAGAAGGAAGGGTGAAACCCTCTAGCCTTGAGAATCCAACTGATAGAGTCATATGCTTTTTAAGATCCAATTTAAAGATGGGGTTGTGTCCTCTACATCCCTTATCAAGATCAAGTAGTAGTTCCTGAGCCAACAAACAATTATCAGTGATATTTCTACCCTGCACAAAAGCTGATTGGTTAGAACTAATAAGTTTATTAAGATGAGGTTGGAGCCTTCCAACAATGATCTTGCTAATAATTTTAGTAAAAGTGCTGGTAAGACTTATTGGTCTAAAGTCTGTCCAGTTTGATTTTTTAGTATCTTTGGGTATTAGAGTAATGCTGGTAGCTGCAAAGTACTTAGGAATATCTGCACCAGAGAAAAAATAATGAACAGCATTAATCAAGTCAGTGTCGACAATATCCCAAGCTTTTATATAAAAGGTAGAGGTGAAGCCATCTGGGCCAGCAGTTTTGTTTCCATCAATACTTTTTAGAGCATTAAAGATTTCAGCTTAATCAGGTAGCATGGTAAGATTTAATTGTTGTACATAATTAACATCTTCTCTAAACACCTCAGGTTTGAAAGAATTAGGAGAGGAAGGTTGACAAGCTAGTTGTGAATGACAGTATCTTACAACACTTTGGGAGATTAAATGGGGGTCAGAAATCCAGCTGCCATCAGTCTCTTTGATTCTAAGAATAGCATTAATCTGCCTTCTGTATTTAATCACAGCATGGAAGAACTTTGTGTTTCTATCTCCATATAAGTGTTTATTGACATCAGATTCTTATTTCAAAAATAGCTCTTCCCTTTCTAGAGTATGCATTAATCAACTCCTGTGTATGGGCCCAACCTTGATACGGTATTGCTTCCAGAGCTTGAACCTTGTCATCAGCCTCTTTCACCTGCTGAAAAACATTACCAAAACACTGTTTATTCCACAATCTTAATTGAAAGGCCACAACTTTCTGTAATTTCCAAAGTTTATTCATGTAGCTGGAGCAAAAACTGGATGGAGTAATCCAAGCGTACTTGACAACCTCCGTAAAATCGGGATGCAATGTCCAAACATTTAAAAATCTGAAAGTGGAAGGACCAAAACTGGAACAGAAGGAGATTTGAATTAATAGTGGAGAGTGATCAGATGTTGTTCTATGGAGATGTTGGAACTGTGTAATAGGAAATGTATTCAGCCAGGAGTCATTAGCCAGCATTCTGTCTAACCTTTCCAATAGAGTACCTCTCTGCCAAGTGAAAGGTGAACCAAAAAATCCCAAGTCAAATAAACCTGCCCTTGTAATATTTTCGGAGAAAGTGAGCATAGACTGAAGATCAGGGTTCTCCCACCCAACTTCTCACTGGCATCCCTGATGCAATTGAAATCACCTCCCACCAACCAATTAGTATTGATGCCATTACTGATATTGATCAACTCAGACCATAAAGAAATTCTATCATTGATGGTACTTCCAGCATAAACAAAAGTGCAAAAACCAGTGAACTGATCCAAACCAAATTGTAAATGCAAGAATTGGAAATTATCAATAACAATTTTACAGTTCAATTCCTTCCTACTGAACACCCAGATTTTGTTATTGCAGTTAGAATGGAACTGAAAACCTAGAAAATTTTTTTGTGAAATTCTGGATATTTTTCTTAACCATAGGTTCTAACACAGCAATTAACCACAACTTATAAGTCTTGTTAAGGTGTAAGAGTCTATTAAGGATGCCAGGACTAGCCACACCCCTAACATTCCATCATAATAGATTAATCATGGTGAAGAGCTTTACCAGCCCTAGTAAGCCTAGGGACTGCAGAGCTTTCCATACCAATAATGTTTGATGGAGATAAATTTTGTAATTCTAGATTATCTCTTCTTCTTCTTATTCTTCTGCTTTTCTGTTGAGACCATACCTTTTCCACATTATTTGCTTTTCCTGCTAAAACAAATTGAGTAGAAACCTCATTGAGAGGTTCATGCGGAATAATAAAGGTGTCACCAGCTTCCGAGCTGAAAGGTAATGCCTCCCCCATAGGGGGACCACTATTATGTATGTTGTGGGGTAGTGTTAGCTCATCATCATCAGATGGATCTCTTATGTCAATTGCCTGGGAATGAAAGGGTTCAGATTGGAATGCTGGTTGGTTATGAGCAGTAACAGGAGTAGGAATTGGTACATGATGCTCTACAGCCACCTTGTTTTGAACAACATCATAAATATTTTGGCCCTGTAAGGGTTCCAACTGGTTAGTCATAGAAAGAGGGACAGTATTAGGTGCACCCCCAGAAGGACCTAGAGTCTGTATATGGGCTTGAGAGGATTTATGTGTGACTTGATCTGCAGTATTCTTACCTTTGACATTATAAGGCCTAAGTTCAGGATGGATTCTGAAACATTGGTCCATAGTATGTCCAAAGATGTGGCAGTGTTTACAATAAAGGGGTTGATACTCCATCACTATAGGCTGCCAGTACCCATCGTTACCGGTATCCGACCGTACTCCATCAAGGTAAGGTTGTGTGATGTCTCTTTCCACTAAGAACCTAGCCTTTGAGATTCTTGTTACATTGGCAGAGGGTATATCTAACTTGAGGGGCCTTCACATTGAATCTGCAATGTCATATATGATTGTATGATTGTTGAAAGGTAACTTGAGGTTAGGAAGGCTAAACCAAACAGGGACAATTGGTGGCTCCTTAGAAGGATCAAAATCCAAGGTCCATTTAAGCAGTTTCATTGGCTTACCATAAATCATAATAACCTTCTTTGAGAATATCTGGGCATAATCCTCTTCCAAAGAGAGCTGTAGCATGATGTGTCGAATATCAAACACTCCTATTTTCCAGCTCCCCAAAAGTTTGAAGTCATCCACGACTCTTCCTTAGAATATCAAGTTTAGGGTGTCCAAACTGAAATTTGCCTACCAAAGTGAATCTGTATGGCTCAGAAAGTTTAGCCATTTCCTCCTCAGTGAAGATCAAAGCAAGTTTACCTGCTTTTTTGGTGCAGCACCTGATAATCTCACAGTCAGCTTTGTCTTCATTAACATCATGATAGAGCTGGGGAAAAACTAGTTTGTCTCCCAAAGTGGTGCCCCCTTCCTTCCTTACAATGACTTCAGCAAAAGTGCCCCTTCTCACAAAGTTGGGGTCAGCCTTGGTAAGATCAGTTGCCATTACCCAATGTAACAGTAATCCACACCCAAATTCAAAAAAGGAAAACCTGGGAAGAACCAAAATACTTCCCGTGCCAAAAGAAGAAGAGAAAATAGAAGAAGGAAGAAAAAACTCGATCGACCCACCAAACCCGCCTCAACATCCACCTGTAAGATACAGACCTCCAAAGAAATCCCTCACCCTCTCCATGGAAACCCTAACGAGCTTTTCCAGCCGCCACCATGTTATATATATATATATATATATATATATATATATATATATATATATATATATATATATATATTAGAAAAAGAAGAAAATTCATTCATCAAAAGTCAACAAAGTTACATACATCTAATAAAGGGAATATCAGTCAAATCCCCAAAAAGTAAAAGCTTTAAAGGATCATCAGGTTTAACAACAAAAATAATCCTTTGAGTTGTAGTGGCATGTTTGGCCAACCAGTTGGCAGGTTGGTTACCTTCTCTAAAGATATGAGACCACTTAATGTTGAGAGAGCCAAATGTAGAGAGCAATGTTCTGTAAGGGTATACCAAATTCCAAGGAGGAGGAGATAATCCTTGTATTATATTAACCGAGTCGCCGAGAATCGATTCAATCCGGACAAATTGGTAGTTCAAAGCTTTAGCAGTAATCGTGGCCCAATAAGCAGCTTGGAGTTCAGAGTGGAGAGCTGACAGTGAGATGATAGGAACTTGAAAGTACCACAATAACTTACCTCCAGAATTTCTGCAAACTGCCCCAATTCCAGCAGCAGAGTTAGTGAAACTCCCATCTATATTTATTTTTATCCATGGTGGAGGTGGAAGGGACCACTTCAGCAATGTAGGTTTTCTTTTAATTGTGGGCTCCAACAGTGGCTTCTTACTTAGAAAACTGCAGCAGTTGGCCACCATATGATTAATACTACAAGTTCTGTTGTCATACTTCACATGATTCCTATGCATCCAAACAAACCAGCAGATAACTAAAGGTAAATGGAACCATTTTTCATTTTTCCAGTCCTCCCAAAGAAGCTTCCCAATCGAGCCAATTGTAATTGAGGTGGTTAAGATGGAATTGTTGTAAAACAAGAATCCACACCTGTTTAGTGACAAGACAATGGAGAAAGAGGTGGGAAAAAGATTCTTCCCGAGCTTGACACGACCCAACATCTAGAAGCTAGTCTTAGTCCTTCGAGTTTTAAAATATCATCTAATGGAAGGTAATGATGAAACATTCTCCAGCAGAAGTAAGACATAGAGGGGATAAAAGCCCGGTCCGGATTTTCTCCCCCAAGTAGTATCGAGCCAAAGTTGAAATGAGCTATGAATCATTTGATTGAAAGAAATTTTATTAGATCGCTTCAGTATGATTTTATCGGGTATAGTTGGATTAATAGGGATTTGAATGATCTGCCGTATGCTCTCTTCATCCAAAATTTCATTCAGCTTGTTGACATTCCATTGATCCTCCATCCGTAAATCTGCAATCGTTAGTTGGTGATTGAAATCGACAGTAAAATTTAAATTGCCATCTCCTATCCAGCTTGTCATAATAGAAATTCACCTCCCCTTGCCCACTTCCCGACAGAAATACGGATTGGCCGTATCCCTAACTTTCAACGAAGCTTCTCCAGTGCTTAGAATCCCCTTGTCTTGGTACTACGGAGTTTGGGTGAGCTTTCCAACAATATTTATCAAACAAGAATTTTGCCCACATGGTATCTTTCCTTCCGAATTTAATCCACTGCTTACAATAGAACAAATGGCTCATCCGTTGGAAATTTCTCACCCTAGGCCCCCAGCCTTGATTGGTTTGCAAACCTTGTTCCATATGGACTCAATGATATTGTTTAGTTTGGCCTTCCCAGAGAAATTTATTAAACATTGTTTCTATCATTTTCTCGAGTGCTCTTTTTCATTCTAACTATTTGTAATCGATAAAGGGGAAAGGTTGAGAGTATACTCTTAAGCAATGTTAATCTTCCACCATTAGACGTAAAGGTATTAGTCCAGCGAGTTTAATGTTGATGTAATCTTTCTAACAACTTCATCATACCGAGATTGCTTCCTCCTTCCTTTATTTAATCGCACTCCTAGATATTTCAAGGGGAGATCGCAGCAGGAAAATCTCGTGTGCTCTTTCAACCACTCGTTAATATTTGAACCCTTTCCCGACCAAATATTGACACTTCCTTTGGTTTAATTCAAGACCCGTTACCAAGGCTAGGTGATCGATCGATTGCAAAGTTTTCTTTACGACGAAGCTTACTTCCATTGGTGAAAATGATGACATCATCAGCATATGTCAAGTGACTTATAATCCGTGAAGAACCATGCTTAAAATGAAGATAAGGATAAAGTGTTTGAGCGAGCATTCGAGTTCTAGAGAAGTAATCAAAAGCCAAAATGAAGATGGTTGGAGAAAGTGGGTCTCCTTGTTTCAACTCCTACCAGCTTTAAAGAAACCACGACTACGACCATTAACCAGTACACTGTAATAGGCATTAGACAGCCATCTTTGAATTAAAGCACAAAAAGTAGGATGGAAACCAGAGCTTTAAGTACCAGATCAATAAATTTCCAACTGATAGTATCATATGCCTTTTTAAGATCCAATTTGAGAAGTAAATTATGTCCCCTACATTTCTTATCAATATCAAGTAACAATTCCCGAGCCAAAAGACAATTATCGGTAATAGTTCTTCCCCGCACAAAAGCGGATTAGTTAGAGCCGATCAATCGGTTAAGATGGGGTTATAATCTCCCCACAAGAATTTTGCTAATTATTTTAGAAAAAGTAGTAGTAAGGCCGATAGGTCCGAAATCGATCCACCGAGTTTTTGAGTGCCTTTGGGAATAAGAGCAATGTCGGTTGCTGCAAAATATTTAGGAAGATTTCGACCTCGTAAAGAAAGAATGAACTCGCTCGAATAAGATCAGCACCCACAATATCCCGTGCTTTAGTATAAAATGTTGAAGTGAAACCATCGGACCAGCCTGTTTTATTACCATCAATGTCGTGCAATGCTCGCATTATCTCCCGTTTATCGTGGAGGGAAGTTAAATTCAGTCGATTCACATAATCTCGATGATCGGAAAACATCTCGAGCAACAAATGAAGTAGAGGATATAGGTGCATTCAGCAAACAAATTCGAAAATGTGATACAGCACTTTGTGAAATAGAAGATTGATCGGTAACCTAATTGCAGACCTCATCTATGATTTTAAGTATAGTATTTATTTTTCTTCCGTGTTTAATAACCGCATGAAAATACTTAGAGTTCCCGTCCCCATAGAGGTATTTATTCACAGCAGCTTTTTGTTGTAGAAAAGCCTCTTCCTTTCCAGTGGCTTGGAAAAACAGATGCTGGCCATTTTCAAGCTCATGTGCTCGAAACCCTCCCAAATCATTAGCAGACTTCTAACAAATGAACTTTGGCTTCGCATCTTAAACTTGCTGAAAAACATTCCCAAACTCGATTCTTATTCCACAATCTTAGTTTAAAAGCTACATTCTTTTGCAATCTCCACAATCTCACAAGAGGGTTGCAGCTAGTGTGATCCAAAACATGCCAGGCTCTGTGCACCAAACATTGAGAAATCTAAACTGAGAGTACCCTTTGTAAGAACTGAAAGAAATCTGTATCAATAATGGGGAGTGATCGAGATGTTGCTTCGTGTAAATGCCGCACTTGAGTTATGGGAAAGGTGTTGAGCCATTGATCATTAGCTAAAACTCTATCAATTCTCTCAAACAGATTACCTCTCTTCCATGTGAAAGGGGTTCCAATATAGCCTAGATCAAATAATCCTGCATTAGTGATATTCTGAGAGAATTTTAACATGGTATTAAGGTCGGAGTTCTTCCCCCTTTTTCTCACTAGGATCTCTTATGCGGTTAAAGTCCCCACCGACAATCCAATTTGAAGGGTTATTAGTACCGATCGCCCATAGCTCTTTCCAAAGAGAATCTCTGTCCATTGGAGTACACCTCGCATAAATGATAGTAACGATCGCCCTTAAAAGAATCCAATCCAAACTGTAAATGTAGAAATTGATAATTATCAAGTTGAACATTGCAGCTTAAGCTCCTTTCCGGTAAAAACCCGCATTTTATTGTTACGATTGGAGTGAAAATGGAATCCCGGAAATCTTTTAGTAAATTTAGAGATGTTGATATGTACCATAGGTTCAAGTAATGCTATAATCCAAGGTTTAAAGGTCCTGTTAAAATGTAATAATCTATTAAGGGTGCCAGGACTTGCCACACCCCTAACATTCCAACAAATCAGATTAATCATGATGTAATGCTTTACCGACCCTAGTGATTCTAGGGGTGTTGCATCGACCGATCCATACCAATAATATTAGACTTAGATAGATTTTGCAGCTCCGAATATCTTTTCTCCTTCTTCTACTTTTCTGTTGAGACCAAACACCATCAGCAGTAGTTGCTAGATTCTCAAGGATGATTTGGGCAGATTCCCCATCTATGGGACTTGAGGGGGTTATAAAAGTGGCACCTGCATCAGAATGATTAGGGATCACTTCCTTAGTAGCACCCATTCTCTGTACAGCACTTGTGATCCTAGATGTGGTGGCAGCTGCAGGCTCCTTAACAAAAGTGTTGGATAAATCATCTTGCTGTAAATTCTTTGTCCTCCTCCTCCTGCTTCCTTGCCGAGAGCAGTGCCCCTTCTACATCAGAATAATCTGGACTCACATCCTCAGCTGCAGTAGCAAATACATTATTCATAACATTATCTCTACTCTCTATTGGTAGATCTGCATATTTCCCAATAGTTGCCTGCCCAATTTGATCTGCATAATTTTTACACTCCTCCTCCTTATCAACTGGCCCATTAAGATCTGTATTTAGAATTGCAAGTTGTTCATTATTCAACTCCTGGGAAGTAGTCGGAACATTGCCAACTGGAATCACTGGAGATATAGGTGTATTGTCAGTCTTCTTAGTAACTTTATTGTTAACATTATAAGGTCTTAATTCAGGGTGGAGTTTAAAACATTGTTCACCCTTTCTCAAAATATCTCTCAGTCTCCTTATTTAATTTTCTCCTTTTCTCACTTATTATCATCCTCTTCTCTTTCTCTCTTGCTCTTCCATTCTCGTTTGTTCTCTCTTGCGTCACTCTCTTTTCTCTCAATTTCTTTATTGCTTTTTTTTCCCTCTTTATCGCTCTCAATCTCTCTCTCCTCAATTTCACTTATTCTACTCCCTCTTTATTCTCTCTCTCGTGAGCACTCTTACTATCTCTTCCCTCTCTCCTCCCACTCTGTCCTCGTCTATCCCCCACTGCCTTTCTCTCATCCCTCCCTCCGTCTCAATCACCCTCTCTCCTTCCCTTCCTTGTTCTCACCCTCCCCGTATCGCTCACTCATTCTCCTATTCTCCCTCCCTTCTTTTCTCTAGCTCTCTATTTCATGCTCTATCTTCCTTCACACTTTCTTCTGTCTCTATTTTTCCAACTCTTTACCTCTATCCCTCCATCTCTTCAATCTCTCTCACTCCCTCCCTCTTTACTTTTCACTCTTTATTCCTAATCATTCTTTTACTCACTTTGGTTACTCTCTTTTCCATTACACTCATCACACACAAACTCCTTTTTCTTTATCTTACTCTCTCTCGCTCTCTCTCTTTAATCCCACTCTTCATCTCTATAACACTCACTCTTAATCGGTCCCTCTGCATTTTTATTCTTTGTTCATTTTCTCTCCTTATCTCTCCTTTATTGTTTTCCCTTCTCTCTCTCCTTTCACTCATTCCGTCCATATACCCCCACTCTCTCCCTCTCTCTCACTCACTTTCCTCCTTCATCTCTATGTATCTCTCTCATCTCTCTTTTTCACACACATCCCTCTTTATCTTTCTTCATCTCTCTCTTTCAATCTTTCTCTTGCTCTCCTTCCCTCTCTCCCTCCACGCACCTTTTATTACTCTATTGTTCCTCACTCACTTTCCTTTCTATTTCTATCTATTTCTCTGTCTCAATCCCTCACTCTTAAATATCTCTCATTCTATAGTTCTATCTCTCTCTCAACAATTCTTTATTTGTTGCTCTCTTATTATTCTCTCTCTCTCTCTCGATCTCTCCTTTGTCACTCTGTCATCTCTCTTTCTATGTGCCTTTCCCTCACACGCACACTCTCTCCAACATTGTCTCTCTCAATCCCTCTCTCTTCTCTCTCTCTCTCATATTTTTCTCACTTTCCCTTTCTCTTTGAACTCTCCCTTCCTCTGTCTCACCCATATCTCTCACTCTCTTTTCCTTACTAATGTTCTTACTTTCTTCCTCTTTCCATATATTTCTCTCTTGCTCCCTCGCTCACTAGATCTCTATCTCTCTCTTCTCAGTCGGAGCTTACTAGATCTCTATCTCTCTCTTCTCAGTCGAACTCCCTCCCTCACACTCTCTCTCCCTTCCCAATTTCCTAATATCACTTTTCTATCTTGTCCCTCTCTCATCCCCTCTCTTATATCTTCTTCCCTCTCTCCTTCTCTCTTCCACTTTCTCTATAGGTCCCTTTCATTATCCCACTATCGTTCTTATTACTCCCTTAGTCTCCCTCAATCTTTCTCACTCCCTCATTATTGCCCTCTCTAGGTCGCCCTTATGTAGCTCACTCTTCTCTCTCCATCTTACTCACCCTCTCTCTTGAGCTCTCACACACACTCATAAACTCTCTCATAACACACTCGCTCAATCTCTCCCCCTCTTAAGCTCCCTTTATTGATCTCTATATCACTCTCTCTTACCATCTTGCTATTTCTCTCGCACTCCATCATATCTCTATGTCTACATCTTTCTCTCTTCTCTCTCAACATCCATCATTATTATTCTCTCTCCCTTGCTCTCTCTCCTCGTTATCTTTTTCTTGCACTCTGTTCTCTTTTTTCTATCATATGCTCTTTTGCTCTTTCTTCACTTTATAATCTCACTTCTTTCCCTTTACCCCCACTGTTTTTCCCTCCCTATTGCTTCCATCCCACATATTGTATATTTCTCTCTCTTCTCAGCCCCCTCTTTCCTCCCTTACTTCAACCCTCCCTCCCTCTCTTTCCCCATCTCCCTTTATGTCTCCCTTTCTCTTACTCTCTTTCTCCCTCGCCATTCTTCTACTCACTATCTCTATATGTCTCACTCACTGTCTCTTACTCAATCTTCCCTTTGTCTTTCTTCTCTCTATATTTCCTTTTACTTTTTGTCACTTTCACTCTACTGTTCTCTTTTTAATCCATATTACTTCCTCCCTCTATCTCTCTTTCTCACTCCTTCCCTCTCTCTCTCACACTCTCTATTCCATCTCTCTTTATCTCTCTCTTTCTCTCTCTCAATCTCTATTTTATCTCTCTTTTGACACCTTTTATCCATCTCTACCTCTTTTTCTCTCTTTCTTGCTTTCTATCTCACTTACTCATTCTCTCTCTCTATAAAGCTCTTTCTTCCCTCATTTTTTTTATTTCTTTCTGACACTCTCTTCCTTTCTTGCTTCTTCCTTCCCTCTCTTACATTTTACTGTTATTCTTACTCCCTCCTCCCACTCTCTTTCTTGCTCCATGTTCTTTATCCCTCTCTTCATCATCCATTCTTTTGCTCTTCTCCTCCCCTCTTTTGATCACTCTTTTTTGCTCTATCTTCCAGCACTCTCTATTTCTATCTCACGCTATTTCTCCCTCTCTTGCTCCCTTTCCCGCTTCAATTGTTCTACGACCTCCATCTCTCTGTATTTATTTCTCTTAACCACTCCTGCTTTCTCTAACATCTCTCTTTCCACCTTGATCTCTACCTTATTCAATGTCTCTTTCCTCTCTTTCTCCCTCTCCCTATCTCACTCCTCTCTCTCTTCATTCACTTCCTCTCCTTTCCTTTCATTTTCTCTATCGCTCTCTCATTCCCTCTCTTCTCTCACTTTCACTTTTCTCTATTTCTCTATCTCCCTTTCTCTCTCTCTCATCCTTTCTCTCTCATTCTCTCCCTCTACTACCCTGTCTCCTACTCTATATATGTCCATAGCTCTCCCTCTCTGCCCACTATCTCCTTATCACATTCTCACTCATTCATACTCTACCTCCCTATCTCAAACTTGAACACATTATTTTACGCTCTTTTCCTCTCTCGCTTTCTATCTCTCCATCTCTTAAATTTTTCCTACTCTATCTCTCTCTCACTTCCTCTGTCTCTTCAATCTCTCTCCTCTCCCTCTATCTCCCTGTTTCTCACTCTCTCCATTACTCGTATCCTCTATCTCTCTCTCTCACCCTCTCCTTTCCTACTATGTTTGTCACTTTTTATTATGTTTCTCTTTCTCTCTTTTATTTCTCTTTACTCACTCTTTATCTTCTTATATCCATCACTCTAACCTCTCTCACTTCCTCTCATCTCTCTCTTCTCTCTCTCCACCTCTCTCTATTCCACCTCATTTTATCTCTCTCTCTTTCTTTATCCCTCACCACCTCTCCCTTGTTCTCCCTCCCTTTTTCACTCCCTTAATCCCTCTGTCTCTCACACACTACTTATCTCTCACTTTCTTGCTCCCTCTCTTCCTCACTCACTCTCTCCCTCTCTCACGCTCTCTCTTCCCTCACACTCTCTCCCTTTCTTGCTCCCTCTTTCTCTCTCGTGAGTTTCACTCTCACTCTTACTCTCTCTCTTTCTCGGTCTATGTTCACTCTTTGTCACTCTCACTTATGTTCCTCTCTCTTCTTTCTCCTCTCCCAATTTTCACTCCCTCTCTCCCCTGTCTCTTGATTCCTTCTCTCCATCCATCTTTCTCTCTCTCACCCTCTCTTTCTCTCACTCAGACACGTTATCTCTATCCCTTTCTCACACTCTTCTGGTTCATCCCCACTCTCACTCCCACAAAATCTCATTCTCTCCCCCTCTCTCCGTCTCTCTCACTCTATATAGATCTTCCCTCACTCTCTCTTCTCTTCTGCTATGTCTTCCTCTCACTCTCACGCATCAATCACATTCACACACTCTCTCTCTCTCTTTATCTCTCTTTTTCACCCTCTCCCTCTCTCTCTCTCTCTCTCTTTATCTCTCTTTTTCACCCTCTCCCTCTCTTATTCTTTCATCTATTTATGCCTTATCACATTTTCTTTCTTTTTCGTTCTCTCCTTCCTTTATCTCCCACACACACTCTCTCTTACTCTCTTTTACCGCTCTCTCTTATCGTTTTACTCACTCTTTCTCTCCAACCACCACTCAGTCTCTTCCTCCCTCCCTCTATCTATCTCACTCACCCTCTATCTATGTTTATATCTCCCTCTCTCTTCACCTCTCACTCTCTATCTTTTTCTCAATCTTCCTTAAGTCTGTCTTTTCTCTCTTTTTTGGTGTCACTCTCATCTCTCTCTCTCTGTCTTTTCTCTCACACCCACTCTCCCTCTTGCTCTCTCCTCAATCCCTATCACTCAGTCTTTTGCTCTCTCTTTTGTTGCTCTTTAATCTCATTCCTTCTCTCACTCTATCCCTCACACTCTCTCTCTACCTCTCTCCCTACTTCTCTCTCTCTCTTTCAATCATGATCTCAACCCTCTCTCTTTCTCCCTGCCTCTTCTCTCTCTCTCTCATTATTTCTCGCCTTCACTCACAAATCTCTTCCACTCTCCCCTCCCTCTTTCGCTCCATCCCTCCCTCTCTCATTCTCTCTTCATATATCTCACTCTTTCTACCTTACTGTTCTTTTCACGCTCTCCCACTTTCTTTATATATCTTTTTCTCACTCCCTTGCACACTCTCTTGCTCTTTGTATATCACTTCTCTCCCACTTCCTCTCTCTTTGATTCGTTCCATCTCTTCTTATATCTCTCACTTTCATCTCATTCTCATTGTTTCTCACTTTATCCTACATTTCCCTCCCATCCTCCCTGCCTCCCTTTCTCCTTATTTCACTTCCTCCCTCCTTCCCTCCCTTTCTCTCTCGTCTATATGTCTCACACATTCTATCTCTCTCTATCAGTCTCACTCTCTCTCACTCTCTTTTGCTCTCTTTTTTCTCTCTCTCTCTCTTCACTCAATTTCTCTCTCACACACACTCTCTCTCCCTTTCCTTACCTTCCTTTCTCACTCTAACATTATCCCTCTCTCTCTCTTTCCCTATCTTTGTCTCTCTCTTCAATTTCACTATCACTCTTCCTCCCTCGCCCTTTAGCCCTATCTCTATCTCTCTCTTCAATTTCACTATCACTCTTCCTCCATCCCCCTTTCTCCCTTTCTCTCAAACACATACATTCTCAAACTTTCTCTATCTCAATCTCTTTTTCTTAGCTTTCTCTCTCGATCTCTCTTGCTCTCTTTTGCCTCACTCTTCATTTCTTTCTCACTATGTTACTCTCTCTCCCCCTCTATAAGTAGAGAGAGTGAGGGAAAGTATGAGAATAAGAGATGGAGTGAGAAATGGTTAAAAGCAGAGGGAGATAATGGGAGAGAAAAAGTGATGAGGGATGGAGGGAGAGGGAGATGTAATGAGAGGTTAATAGAGGGAGATAGAGGCAGAGTAGGAGAGAAAGATAAAGAAAGAAAGAATAGAGGGTGGAAGATTAAGAGAATGCTTGAATGGGGGTATAAAGAGAGGGAGAACGGGAGAATGATAAGTGCGAGAGGGAGCAACAGAGGGAGAGGGAGTTGGTGAGGGAAAAAGGGAGGGAGAGGGAGTTGGTGAGGGATAAAGGGTGAGAAGAGTAAGAGAGGGGGAGAGAGAGAGAGAGAGAGAGAGAGAAAGAATGAGAGAGGGTTGGATGGAATCAAATGAGTGAGAGAGGAGAGCTAGAGAGGGCAATTGGAGAGAGCGAGAGAGAGAGAGAGAGAGAGGGAGGGAAGTGAGAGAAATAGTTAAAGAGAGGTGGAGGGTAGAGGAATATAAAGAGTGAGAAGAGTAAGAGAGAAGGTGAGAGAGAATAGAGAGTGATAGAGAGATAATTAAGGAAAGAGGAAGAGAATAGAGATTGTGAAAAAGATAAATAGAGGGAATAAGGGTGAGAGTGAAGATGAAGAAAGAGAGTGGGGCAAGAGAGAGTAAGGGAAAGGGAGCTGGAGAGAATGATTAGTGGAGTAAGAGAGAGAGTTAGGGAGAGAGGGTGTGAGAGAGAGAGAGGGAGAGAAAATAGTGAGCATGAGAGAAAGAGAGATAAGAGAGTGAGGGAGTAGGAGTGAGAGTGAAATTGAAGAGAGTGAGGGAGCCAAGAAGGGAGGGAGAGACGAAAATAAAGAGAAATTAAGAAAGAATAGAGAGTGAGGTAAGAGAGGGTAAGAGAGGAGACTAGTAAGAGAAACAATAAATGAAATAAGGAGGGAGGGGAAGTAATAAAAACAAAGAGAAGAGGGGTGAGAAAGAAAAGAGATAGAGAATGAGAGGAAGGAAAGATAGAGATTTAGTGATGGATTTAGGGAGATAATGAGTGAGAAAAGAGAGGAAGAGTGAGCAAGAGAGAGAAACATAATAGGGAGTGAGAGGCAGTGAGAAAGGAAGAGAAATAGAAAGAAAGAGATAGAGGGAAAGAGTAAAAAGTGAGAAAAGATAGCAAGACAATGCAAGAGAGTGAGAGAAATAAAATAGAGTGTAAGAGACATAGTAAGAAAGTGAGAGAGTGAGAAAGGAGAGATGGAGGGAAACAGTAAGGGAGAGAGTGAGATGAGGGAGATAGAGGGAGTGAGTGAGTGTGAGGGAGAGAGAGAGAGAGCATGAAAGATTTAAGAGGGAGAGAGAGGAAGCGAGAGAGGAAAATGGAGATAGGGGCGAGATTAAGAGAATGAGCGAGAAAGAGTGATGGAGAGAGGGAGATGGAGAGAGATATATATTAAGATAGAGAGAGTGGCAGAGCGAGAAGTGGGAGGGAGAGTGGGAGTCAGAAAAGATGAGGGAGAATGATAGAGAAATAAAGAGAAGAGAAATAAAGAGAAGTGAGATCAATAGAGAGGGAATGTGAGAGTGCTATGGAGAAAATGAGAGGGAGGGAGACAGATTGAGTGGGTGAGTTTAAGAGGAGAGAGAAAAGAAAGAGAAAGGAGAAAGGGAGAAAGAGAGGGTAGGATGGAGTGAAAGAGGGAGGGACAGAAGAGGAGAGAGATTTGTGAGAGAACCTAAGAAATAATGAGATGGGGATGAGGAGCGAGAGTGAGATATCAAGTGATTGAGAGAGAGAGTGAGAGAGATTGATGCATGGACATGAGAGAGGAAGACAAAGTGGAAGAGAAGAGAGAGTGAGACATAGAGAGAGATAGAGGGTGAGAGACATAGAGAGAGGGATGGAGGAAGAGACTGAATTATTGTTGGAGAGAAAGAGTGAGAAAAATGATGAGAGAGTGTGTGAGAGAGAATGAGGGAGGGAGAGAGCATAAGACAAAAAAAATGTTATAAGGCATAAATAGGGTAAAGGATGAGAGAGGGAGAGGGTGAAAAGAGAGATAAAGAGAGCGAGAGAGAGTGAGAGATTGATGCATGGACATGAGAGAGGAAGACTATGTGGAAGAGAAGAGAGAGTGAGAGAAGTTCTACTACAAAGAGAGGGAGAGAGGGGGAAAAAGAGATTATGTGGGAGTGAGAGTGGAGGATGAACTAGAAGTGTGAGAGAGGGACATAGATAGTGTGTCTGAGTGAGATAAAGAGAGAGTCAGAGAGAGGGAGGGAGGGAGGGAAGGAAGTAAGGACAGGGGAGAGAGGGGAGAGGAGAGAGAGACAGGAAAGAAGAACATAAGTGAGAGTGAGTGACAAAGAGTGAACATAGACCAAGAAAGAGAGAGGGAGAGGAGTAAGAGTGAGAGTGAAACTAAAGAGAGAGAAAGTGGAAGCGAGAAAGAGAATGAGTGTGAGAGAAAAATATAAAGAAGAGAGTGTGAGGGAAGAGAGAGCGTGATAGGGAGAGAGTGAACGAGGGAGAGAGGGAGCAAGAAAGTGAGAGATAAGAAGTGTTTGAGAGATAGAGGGATTAAGAGAGCAAAAAAGGGAGGGAGAGCGAGAGAGGTGGTGTGGGATAAAGCGAGAGAGAGAGAGAGAGAGAGAGAGAGAGAGAGAGAGATAAAGCTAGAAACAATAAAGAGAGGGGAGAACAGAAGAGGGAAAATGAGAGGAAGCGAAAGAGGTTGACTAATGGATATAAGAAGATAAAAAGTCAGCAAAGAGAGATAAAAGAGAGCGAGAGAGAGAAACATAGTGATAAAGGGAGATAGTGAAAAAGAGAGAGACAGAGGGCCAGAGTAAGGGACAGTGTGAGAAAGGGGGAGATAGAGGGAAAGAAGAAGAGAGATTGAAGAGACAAAGGAAGTGAGAGAGATAGAAAGCAATAAATATTTAAGAGATGGAAAGATAGGAAGCGAGAGAGGAAAAGAACACAAAATAATGTGTGTAAGTTTGAGATAGGGTGGTAGAGAAAGAATGAGTGAGAAGGTGAGAAGGAGACAGGGGTGGAGAGGTAGAGAGGGAGAGAGATTGAGATATAAAGAATGGGAGGGAGGGTAGCAGAAGGAGGGAATGAGAGAGAACGGATAAGAGAGAGAGCAAGAGAAAGAGAGAGAGAGAAATATACAAAAGTGATAGTGAGAGAAGAGAGAGCAAGAGACACAGAATGAGAGAGCGATAGAGATAATGAGAGGAAAGGATAGGAAGTGAATGAGGAGAGAGAAGAGAATGAGAGGGAAGAGGGAGAAAGAGAGGCAAGAGGGATTGAAAGAGGGAGAGATCGAGGTGGAAAGAGAAAAAAATGTGGAAAGATGTGTGAGAGAATATAATAAATAATGAGATGGATGTGAGAACAAAGTGAGGTGGAATAAAGATTGAGAGAGAGATGGAGATATTTAGGAAAAAGAATTTTAGGAGGAAGTGAGAGGGTCTAAGGAAAGAGTAGGAAAGAGAAAGTGCGGGAGAGTGAAAGGAAGAGAGTGTAAGAAAAGAGTCTGTGGGAGAGTAAGAGTGAGTGAGGGGTAAAGAAAGGACAAGAAGTAGAGAATGGTGAGAGAGAGGGAACATCACTCATTCGTGCTCTCTTTAGGTCTCCCTTATGTAGCTCACTCTTCTATCTCCCTCTCTCTCTCCATATCTCCATCTATTTCTTCTCCCTTTACCTCTCACTCACTATCTTTTGTTCTATATTCCCTGATATTCTCTTCTCTCCCTATTGCTGCCTTACCTTCTCTCCCTCCTGCTCACTCCTCAATCCTTAATTCTCACTCTATATTTTATCTCTATTTTTTGTTCATTTTATCTCTTTTGCCCCTCTATGTCTCTCTCTTGCACTTTCTTCTATCTCCCTTTTTTTTCTCACTTTACTCACACTTTCTCTCCCTCTATCCCTCACTCCCTTACTCTCTCTCCCTCACACGTTCTCTCTCGATTGCTATCATATCTTGCTCTCTCGCCTCATATCCATCTCATTATTTATTATTGCCTCTCATATGTTCTCTCTCGATTATTGTCATCTCCCTTTCCTCCACAATTCCTCCCTCTTTAAATTTCTCCTTCCCTCTCTTTCTCCCTCTCTGCTTATCTCAGTCCTCACTCTCTCCTCTTGCACTCACTCATTCACTCACTCTCCCTCCCTCTCGTTTTCTCTTTTACTCTCGCTAATTCCCTCTAGCTTGCGATATCTTCTCTTAATTTCACTTTTTATTATTTCTCTCTCTCCCTAGTTCTCGCTCTCTCTCTCTCATTTTTTCTCTCTCATTCTCTATCTTCGCTACCCTCCCTCTCACTCTCTCTATTTCAATCTCTCTCCTTCTCCCCCAACTTTCCTTCTCTGCCCTCCTATCACATTTTAGCTTCCCCCTCTTTCTTTTTCCCTCTCCCACACATTTCCCACCTCTCACCTCCTTTTTTCAGCCCCCTCTCCCTTCTTCTCTCTCTTTGCCATGCTTTCTCACTCTCTCTCTCTTTCTCTAACTTTCTCTTTATTCCCCTTGCTCTCCATGAAGTTCTCCCTACTGTTCCTTTAACCTCATATCTTCTCTCATTTTTACTCTCTCTCAATCTCTTTTAGTTTTGTTCTTTGCTCTCTTTTTGTCTTTTAAATATCAATAATGTAGGCTATTCATTTTTTTTATTGACACTTTGCTTTTTAGATTGTGTGGTTTACTGAATGCTGGAATAGAAAGGATTTATATTCTTTAGGTAGTTTCAGAAAAGCTTATATATCATATGTTTCATTGTGAAGATGTTTATGATTGATTGAAGGGCATTAAGTGATGAGTTTTAAGGGTATTTTCATTCAACTTAATGAGAAGTATATGAGGGGAGAGAGCAAGATGTTAGAGCAAATGAGAGAGAGCATGTGACGGAAGGAGAGTGAGAGACAGAGTGAGAGATAGAGGGAGAGAAAGAGTAAAGAGAGAGAAGAGAGTGAGACAGAAGAAAGTGCAAGAGAGTGAGTGACAGAGTCGTGGCAAAATTGAGCAAACAAACAACAAAGAGAGATGAAATAGAGAATGATAGAGAGAGAGCAAGAGAGGGAGTGAAGATAGAAGAGTGAGCGAGAGGGATAGAGGGAGATATTTTACAGCAGAAATAGAAAGAGAAGAGAGACTCAGGGAAGATATAGCAAAATATTGTGAGTGAGAGGTAGAGAGAAAGAGATTTTGCGAAAGAGAAACTGAATTAGAAAATAAGAGAGTGAGTAGAGAGATAAGAGAGTGATAAAAGGGTAATAGAGAGAGTGTGTGTGAGAAAGAGAGAGCAATAGTGAAAGAAAAAGTGATAAAGAATAAATGAAGAAAAGAGTGAGAGAGGGAGAGAGTGAGAAATAAAGAGATAGACGAAGGGTGTGAGAGAGGAAGAGAGAGTGAGAGAGAAGATATAGAGAGTTGGAGAGAGGAAGAGGTGTGGTACAGAGCTTGGGGATGAATTGGAAGAGTGTGAGAGAATGAGATGGGGAGATTGTCTAAGAGAGTGGGAGAGAGCAGGAGGGAGGGAAGGAAGCAGGAGAGTTGGGGAGAGAGGGACAGAAAGTTGAGGGAACAGAGAAAGGGGAGGGAGCATTAGAAGAGAGAGTAAGTGACAGAGAGTGAACATGGAGCTAGAAAGAGAGAAAGAATGAGAGAGTATGGGTGAGAGTGAAACTGAAGAGAGAGAATGAGGGAGGGTGAGAGAGAAATAGAGAGAAGACAAAGTGAGAGAGAAATAGAGAGAAGAGAGAGAGGGAAGATAGAGCGAGAGAGAGGGTTAACATGGAGAGAGAAAGAGAGGGCAAGAATGAGATAAAATAAGAAATACTGAGATATATATGAGGAAATAGAGCAAGATGTGAGAGAAAATGAGATAGAGTGTGTGAGGGAGGACAATGAGAGTGATAGTGAGAGATAAAGGGATATAAAGAGCGAGTAAAGAGAGAGAAGAGAGGGAAAGCAAAAATAGAGAGAGAAGTGAGACTCACAGAAGATATACTGAGAATGAGAAGAGAGAGCAAAATACCTAGAAAGAGAGATATAATATAGAATATGAGAATGAAATGGAGAGATAGAGGGAGGCAGTGAGAAAGATTGAAGTGATAAGGGAGCAAGCGAGGGAGAGAGAGTGTGAGAGAAAAAGAGTGGGATGAGGTAGTAGGAGTGAGAAAGAAGGGAGTGCTGAAAGATAGAGCAAGAGAGAGTAAGTGAGAAAAGGAGAGAGAGGGGGAGCAAAAGAATGGATGATAAAGAGAGAGGGTGAACATGGAGTAAGAGAGTAGTACAAGGGAGTAAAAGAGATAGTGAAATGGAAGAGATAAAGAAGGAGCGAGAAAAGGAGACAGAGTTAGAGACAAATAAACAGAGTGAGGGAAGAGAGAGCATGTGGGAGGGAGAGAGTGAGCAAGCGACATAGGGAGTAAGAGAGACAGAGAGAGAGAGATAGATAGAGAGAGAGAGAGAGGATAAGGGTAGTGAAGAAAGAGAGGGATGTAGGGATTGAAAGAGAGAGGAAGAGTGAATTAAGTGGTAGTGAGGAATAAAAGATGTCAAAAAAGAGAGTATTAGAAGAGAGAATGAGAGAGAGAATGAGAGATAATGAGATATAGAATAGATGGTGTGAGAGAAAGGGATGGAGTGAGTGAGAAAGAGAGATAGAGGGAGGGAGTGGATAGATTAAAGAGAGAGCAGTAGAGAAGCATTGATAGAGAGTGAAAATGAAATAGAGAGAAGTGAGGCTAAAAAATATTGAGTAACAGAGAGTGAGTGAGAGGTAATGGAATAGGGAGAATAGAAGAATGACTAGAGAGAAAAAGAGAGAGGGAGACATCCACTAATCATTCTCTCTTGCTTCCTCATTCTCTACCATTTCACTCTCACTCCTACTCCCTCTCTCTCTCTTCTCTCTTTCTCTTGTTCTCTCTCACCCTCCTTCCCTTACTCTCTCTTGCCCCACTCTCACTCTTACTCCCTCTCTTTATCTCTTTCACAATCTTTATTCTCTCTTCCTTTTTATTTCATTATCTCTCACCATCTCTCTTACTTTTCTAACTCTTTATCTTCCTCTACCCTCCAATCTCTCTTTCTCTATTTCTCTCACTTCCCTCACTTCCCTCTCTTCCTCTCTCTCTCGTGCTCTCTCCACTTGCCCTCTCTGGCTCTCCTCTCTCGCTCACCTGATTCCATCCTACTCTTTCATTCTCTCTCTTCCTCCCTCCCTCTTCCCCCTTTTATCCCTCACCAACTCCCTCTCCCTCCATTGCTCCCTATAGCTCTTATCATTCTCCTGTTCTCCCTCTCTTTATACCTCCACTCATGCATTCTCTTAACCTCCCTTCCTCTCTTCTTTTTTTCTTTATCTTGCTCTCCTACTCTACTTTTATGCCCCTCTATCTATCTCTCATTCCATCTCCCTCTCCCTCCGTCCCTCAATTGTTCTCTCCAGCTCTCTCCCTCTACCTTTAACCATTTCTCTCCCCAGCCCCTATTCTCATACCTTCCCTCACTCTCTACTTATCATGCTCTCTCATACATATCTCTCTCTTCCTCTCACACTTTCTCTCCCTCTATCCACCACATCTCTCAACCTTCTCTCTTCTCTCTTTCACACAATCTCGCTCTCTCCCTTGCTCCCCCTCTCTCTCTCACTCTCTATTCCACCTTCATTATTGCATTGTTGCTCAATCCATCTCTCTTATGTCGCTCCTTTTTTTTCTCATTACTCTACTCTTTTTCTTCTTCTATCTCTCTCTCACTCCCTCCCTCCCTCCCTCCTTCCCTCTCTTTCAATCCTTCTCTCTTCTCACTCTTTCCTCCTCATCTCTCTATAATTATTTGTTAATTTCTCTCACACTTCTCTCTCTTACTCCCTCCCTGTTCCCTCTCTCTTTATCTTTATATCTCTCACTCTTTATTTATTTCTCATTCTTCTGCTCCCTTTCTTTCTCTTTTTCTCTTTCGTCAACCTCTCTTCTATATCTATTTCTCTCTCACTCTCTCTCCTCTCTCCCTACTATCTCTCTTTAATTACACTCTCTCTTACTCACTCTCTATTATCTCTCTTTATCTTACTCTCTCTCCTCTCACTCTTTCACTCTCTATCTTCCACAAACTCTCTCTCTCATCCTCTCTTGTTTCCTTCCCTCCCTCGTCCCTACCTCCCTCCCTCTCTCTCACTCACTTTATCTTCCACTCTGCCACACTCCCTTTCCATCTCTCTCTATGTCTCTATTTCCTCTCTTTTTCCCGCTCTCTCTTTAAAACATCTCACTACCTCTTTTTTCTCTCTATCACACACTTTCTCCCTCTCTCTCACACTCTATTCCATCACTTTTTATCTCTCTCGCTCTCTCTTTCTCTTTGTTACAATTTCTCACTCTCTATCTCACTCTTTGATACCATTTTCTTTTTTCTCACTTTTTTTATCCCTTCTCTATTATATTCTCTTAGTCTCTCTCTTTCTCACACGCTATGCTCTTTTTTTATTTTATACTCTCTTTTACACAGTCCTTTGTTGCTCTCTCTTCTTTCATTTCTCTTACATTCTGTCACTCCACCCCCACTTCCTATCTTCTCTCTCTCTTACTTTTATCCTTCCCTCTAATTTTATCACATCTCTTCCTCCCTCTCCCTTCCTTTATCCCTCTTCATCTCCCTCTCTCTCTTAACAATGTCCTATTCTCCCTCACCTTTCCCCTCACTCACTCTTACTTGATCTTCTGTCAGTCTCTCTTCTCACTCACTGTCCCTTCCACTCTCTCTTTCTTTCTCTTTCCTGCTCTCTTTAAACCCTCTTAATATCTCCTTCTATCTCTCTTTCTTACTCACTCTTTCATTCTCTCTATCACTCTCTGTTCCACCTATTTTCATCTTTCTCTAGCCCTCACTTTTTACACTCACTTTAACCCTCACTGCCACTCTCTCGCTCTCCCTCCCACTTTCACTCCTTTCATCCTGCCACTTTCACTTGCTCTCCTAATCTCCCTGTCTCTTGCTCCCTCTCTTGCTCGCTCACCCTCTCCTTCTCTCCTGCTCTCTCATTTGTCAGCCTCTGTTCTCTCTATTTCTCTCTCACACACTCTCTCTTTCTTGTTTCTTCTTCCTATCTCATGAGTTTCACTCTCACACATACTCCCTCATTCCCCCTCTCTTTTTCGCTCCATGTTCACTCTCTGTCACTCACTCTATCTTCAATTGCGCTCTCTCCTCTATCTCCTCTCAATCATTCTCTCCCAGTCTCCACCACTCCTTTCAATCCATCCCTCCCTCTCTCTCCCTCTCTCCCTCTCTCTTTCTCTCTCACACACTCTCCCCCTCTCTCCCTCTCACTCTCTTCCAATTCATCCCCCTCTCTCTCCACTAAATTTCAATCTGTACCCCCTCTCTTCATCCCTCTATCACTCTCCATATCTTTCTTCACTCTCTCATCCTCCCTCACTCCCACTCTCTTCCATCCCTCTCACTCCTCCATCCATCTCTCTCTTTCTTACACGCTCTTTTCTCTATTTATGCTTTATCACTTTTTCTTTCTCTATTGCTCTCCTCTTGCTATCATTGACAAAATCTCTCTTGCTCTCTTTTATTACTCTCTTATTACTATGCTCACTCTTTCTCTCCAACCTTCTCTCACTCTCTTCCTCCCTCCATCTCTCCCTCTTTCATTAATTCAATCTCTCGCTATGTCTTTTCTTCCCCCCTCTCTCTCCATATTTCCCTCAATAGTACTCTTTTCTACCTTTCACTCACTTTCTTTTGCTCTATCTTCCTTGAGTCTCTCTACTCTCTCAATTTATGCCTCACTCTCTCTCCCTCACTTCCTTTGCTCACTCTTCAATCCTTATCTTAACTCCCTCTCTTAATCTCTCGCTCACTCTATATTTCATCTCTCTTTGTTATTTAAAATTCTCATTTTTGTCCCCTCTCTGTCTCTCTCTTGCTCTTCCTTCTATCTCCCTCTATTTACTCTCTATTTCTACCCCTTTATCTATCATACTCTTTGTCACACTCCCTCCCTTACACACTATACCTTAATTGCTCTCACATCTTGGTCTCTCTCCTCAAATCCATCTAATTATTTATTATTTTCTCTCATACATCTCTCATTCCTCCTCGATACCTCCCTCATTCAATCCATCCCTCCCTATCTTTCTTCCCCTCTCTCTCTCTCCCTCTCTTTTTCTCTATCGCTGTCCCTCATGCCTTTATTTTGCACTCTTTTCTCTCATATTCTCTTTTCACTATTTCTCTCTCGCTCTCCCACTCCCTTTCTCTTACCCTCTCTCTCATCCTTTCTCTTACATTCCCTCCCCCAGCTAACCTCCCTCCCACGCTCTCTATCTCAATCTCTCTCCCTCTCTCTCCCACACTCACTCTCCATCTCCCTCTCTCCTCTCCCTTACTCTCCCTTCCTATCTCAATCCCGCTCACACTCTCTATCTCAGTCTCCCTCACTCCCTCTCCATCTCCCTCTCCATCTCCCTCTCTCCTCTCCTTTTAACTCATTCTCTTACTCTCCCTCCCTATCTCAATTCCTCCCTCCTTCCCTCTCTTTCTCTGTTCCCCTATCTCTCTTCTTTCTCTCCTCTTGCACTTAATCAATTTCCCTCCTTCCCTCTCATTTTCTCCATCACCCTCTCCCATTTCTCTCGTTTGCTCTCTTTTCGCTCACTTTCTTTTCTCTCTATTTATCTCTCACAGCCTCGCTCTATCTCTCTTTCTCCTTAATTTTCCCACTCATGCTCTCCCTCACTCCCTCTATTTCTTTATTTTCCCCCTCTTCTCTCACTTTCTCTTCTCTCTATATCTCTCTCACTCTCCCTCGTCCTTTCCATCCCCTCTCTCAATCTCACTTCTCACTCTTTCTCTCCTTTATCACTCTCTCTTATCACTTACTCATGCTCTCCAACCTTCTCTCACTCTCTTCCTCCCTCCCTCTCTCTCTCTCCCTCTTTCATTATTTCAGTATCTCACCCTATTGCCCTCTTACCTTCTTGCTATCTCCATATCCCCTCCATATCTCCCTCTCTATACCTCACAACCAACTCTATCTTCTCTAAGTCTCTTTTCTCTCTATATTTCTGTCTCACTTTCTCTCCTCTCCATACTGCTCACATTTCAATCCCTATTTTACTCCCTCTCTTGCTCTCTCTCACTCTCTATTTTATCTTTCTTTATTGTTTTCTTGCTCTCTTTTACCCCCTTTCTATCACTCTATTGTTCTTTCTTCTATCACCCTCTCTTCTCTCTTTTTAGTCACTCTTTCTCTCCCGCTATCTTTCACTCTCTTTCAGTTTCTCTCAGACCTTGTTCTCTTTCTTATTTTCTCTCACAAATCTCTTTGTCCTCATCAATCCGTCCCTTTTATTACCCTCAAACCTTATTTTCTCACCCTTTCTTTCTCGCTCTCTCCCTATCTTACTCCTCTCTCGCTCATGTTATACTCACTCATTCACTCTCTCTCCCTCCCTCTCATTTTCTTTATCGCTCTCTCTCTCATTCCCTATGCCTTGCTCTCTCTTCTCTCACTTTCTCTTTTCTTTATTTCTCATCTCTCATTTTATCTCTCATCCTTTCATTCTCTTCCTTTTGCTTCATTCCCTCCCATTCCACCTATCTCAATCTACCACCCCTCCACTCTCTCCTCTTTCCTTCTCACACATTCTCTTAATCTCCCTCCCTATCTCAATCTTGCTCACTATCTTTTTCTCTCTCTTCCTCTACTTCCTATCTCTCTCTTAAATCTCTCTCTCTCTCTCTCTCATTCTCACTCTCTCGCTTTATCTCCCCCTTTCTCACTCTCTCCTTACTCTTGCCCTCTATCTCTCTTTCTCACTCCCTCCCTTTCTCACTATGTCTCATTCTCTAATATGTTTCTTTCTCTCGCTCTCTGACTCTCTCTTGCTCCCTTTTATCTCTTTACTCAATCTTAATCTCTCTATGTCCATCAATCTAAATCTCTTTCTATTCTTCACATTCTCTCGCTCTCCCTCTCTAAGCCCCTCTTCTCTCTCATTGTTTATTACTTTCTCTCTTCCTTCCCTCCCTCCCTCACCCCTTATTTTGTTCTCTTTTTCTCTCTCTAGCTCACACTCTCTTGCCCTCTCTTTCCTCACTCTCTTTTCTATATCTATTTCTCTCTAGCTTTGTCACACTCTCCCCTCCTCGATCCCTCAGCTCTTTTGATTTTACTCCCACTATTACACCCCCACTTGCTCCACTCTTTCTCTCTCTCTTGCACTCTCTCTCCCACTCTCCCTCTCTAACTCTCACTTGCTCTATTTATCATTGTCTCTCTCGCTCCTTTTCTATTTATCTCTCTTCACCCACTCTCTCTCCCTCATACTTTCTATTTTATCTCTCCTTCTCGGTCTTTTGCTCTCTATTTTATTTCTCTTTATTCTCGTTTCTTCTCCCACTCTATCCCTCACTCTCTCTCGCTCTACCTCTCTCCCTACTTCTCTCAATCAATCCCACACTCAACTCTCTCTTTCTTTCTCCCCGCCACTTCTCTCTCTCTTATTATTTCTCCCCTTCACTCAAAAATCTTTTCCTCTCCCCCCACCCCTCCATCTATTTCTCCTACCCTCTCTCTCCTTCTCACTTTGTATATCTCACTCTCTTCACCTTACTCTTTTTCTCACGCTCTCCCACTTTCTTTATATTTATTTTTCTCACTCTCTTGCTCACTCTCTTACTCAATCTCTTTATCTGTCACTCTTCTCCCCCTTCCTTCCTCTCTCTGATCCCTTTCATCTCTCCCTCCATCTCGCACTTTCATCTCATTCTTATTGTTTCACACTATATCCTACATTTTCCACCCATCCTCCCTCCCTCCTTTCTCTCCTTATTTCACTTCCTCCCTCCTTCCCTCCTTTTCTCTCTTGTCCTTCTCTTTCATACACTCTATCTGTCACTATTAGTCTCACTCTCTCTCACTCTCTCTTCACTCTATTCCCTTTATCACACACTCTCTTCCTTTCCTTCCCTTTCTCACTCTTATATTATCCCCCTCTCTCTCCCCATAATTACTCTCACCAGCTCTCTTTTTCTCTCTTTTCTCCCTATCTCTTTCTCTCTTCAGTTTCATATCACTCTTCATTTCTCCCCCTCTCTTGCTTTCTCTCAAACACACATTCTCACCCTTCTTCTATCTCAATCTCTTAAGCTCTCTCACTCTCTCTCTTTCTCTCTCTCTCTCTCGAGAGAGAGAGAGAGAGAGAGAGAGGAGAAAGAAAATGGAGGATGGAGCGACAAAATGTAAGAGAAAAGAAAGAAGAGAGAGCAACAGAGGAGTGTGTAAAAGAGAGTATAAGATATAAAAATAGAATAGAGTGTGAGAATGAGAGAGATTGAGAGAAGATAATGGAGAAAGGGATAAAAAGAGTGAGAGAGGAAAAAAAATGTTAACAAAGAGTGAGATAAAGAGTGAGAAATGGAACTAACGAGGGTGAGAGGGAGAGAGATTGAGAGAGAGTGAGTGTGTCTAAGAGTGTGTGAGTTGGAGAGGGAAGAGTGCGCTACATGACGGAGACCTAGTGAGTAAGAAGGAAAGTGAAGCTAAAGAAAGAAAGTGGGGGAATAGAGAGTAAGAGAAACGTAGAAAGAGATAACGATAGATGGAGGAAGAGAGAGAGGGTTTCGGAGGGAAGGAAGGAGTGAGACAGAGGGAGAGAGAGGGCAAGAGAGAAAGAAAGAGAGAAGAGAGCAAGGGAGTAAGAATGAGAGTGAAATTGAAGAGTAAGGGAGCCATGAAGGGAGAGAGAGATAAAAAGAGAGAAATAGAGAAAGAATAGAGTGCGAGGTAAGTGAGGGAATATAGACTGAAATTAAGGAGAGGAGTGGAAGTAAATAACAATAAGAGAGAAGAGGGGGTGAGAAATAGAATAGATAGAAAATGAGGGAAGGTAGAGAGATAGAGTGATGGATATAAGGAGATAAAGAGTAAGTAAGAGAGAAAAGAGATCAAGAGAGAGTAAGTGAGCGAGAGAGAGAATCAAAAGAGAAAGTGAGAGACAGTGAGAAATGGAGAGAGCGAGAATGAGAGATAGAAGACATGAGTAAATGGAGAAAAATCTTTCTTTTGAGTAAATGAGGAAAAATATTTCTTTTCTTCTTGATCCCTCCCTTTTCCACTCCCTCCTTCCCTCTATTTCTCTGTCTCTTCCTATCTAACTTCTCTCTCTCTCTCTCCTCTTGCACTTACTCATTCACTCCCCCTCCCTTCCTAGTATTTTCACTATCGCTCTCTCTCATTCCATTTCTATCTCACCCTCTCTTCTCTCCCTCCCACTCACTCTTCAATTATTATTTCACTCCCTCTCATGCTCTCACTCTCACTCTCTATTTCATCTCTCTTTATTATTTTTTTGCTCTCTTTTGTCCTCTCTATCCCTCTCTTGATCTTCTTCTATCTCCCTCTCTTCTTTCTCTTTACTCACTCCCTCTATCTCTCTCTCTCTCACTCTCCCTGCCTTAGACACGCTCTTACATTCTCTCACATCTTGCTTTCTCCCCTCTTATCCATCTCATTATTTCTTATTTTCTATTATAGATCCCTATACCCTCCTCCATCTCTACCCCATTCAATCCCCACTTCCCTCTCTTTCTCGTATTCGACCCTCTCTCTTCCTCCTAATCTCCATAGCTGCCTTTCTCACTCTTTCTTACGTCCTCTCTTACTTTCTTGATATTTCTCTTTCTCCTATCTCTCTCTTGCACCAACTCTCTCTCTTTACTCATTATTTCTTTACCTCTGTCTCTCACTCTCCCTCCCTCACACAGTCTCTCTCAATTGCTCTAACATCTTGCTCTCTCCCCTCATATCCATCTCATTATTTCTTATTTTCTCTCGTGCATCTCTTATTCATCCTCAATCCATCCCTCTTTCAATCCCTCATTCCCTCTTTTTCTCCTCCTCTCCATATCTAACTCCTCTCTCTATCTTTTCTTGCATTAACTCAGTCCCTCCCTCTCATTTAATCCATTGCTCTCTCATTCTCTTTCTCTCACTCTCTCTTCTCTTTCTCTCACTTTTCTCTATTTCTCACTCTTCTTTTCCCTTTCTCTCTCTCTATCATTCTTTCTCTCTTATTCTCTCCATCCGCTACCCTCTCTCTCACTCTGTCTTTCTTGCTCCCTCTCTCTTTCTCCTTCTCACTTGTTCTCGTACTCTCTCTCCCTATATGAATCTTGCTCACAATTTTTTGTGCTCTTTTCCTCTTTCGCTTCCTATCTCTCTCTCTTAAATCTTTCTTGCTCTCTCTCCCTCTCTCACTCCTTCTCTCTCTTAAATCCTTCTCCTTCGCTCCCTCTATCTCCTCTTCCTCACTCTCTCCCTTACTCTTGCCATCTATTACTCTCTTTCTCACTCTATCCCTTTCTTACTCTATCTCACAGTTTCTATTATGTTTCTCTCTCTTGCTCTCTTTTGCTCTCTTTTCTCTCTCTTCACTTATCTTCCTATATCCATTCCTCTAACTCTCTCTCCCTTCCTCTCATTCTCTCTTGCCCCCTCTTCTTTGTCATTGTTTAGTACTTTCTCTCCTTCCCTCCCTCTTTCTCCCCCTCCCTCCTTATTTTGCTCTCTTCTTCGCACTAGCTCCTTCTCTCTTTCCCTCTCTTCCCTCTCTCTCTCCATTAACTCTTTACTCACTCTTTGATCTATATTAATCACTCAAACTCTCTATACCATCCTCTCATTACCTCTCTCTTCTCTCTCTCACCCTCTCTTTTGTGTCTTTGTTTATTACTTTCTCCCATTTTATCTCTCTTTTCCTCTCTTTGTTCACTCTCTATTCTTTCTCTATTTCTCTCTCTCCATTCCTCGCTCCCTTAATTTGTTTAATTTGTCTCTCATACTTACTTCCTCACTCACCTTCTCTCTCTTTCTCTCCCTTTCCCTCTCCCATTCTCTCTTCTTTCCTCTCTCTCACTTTGCCTCCCTTCGTCGCTCTCTCCCATTTTCCCTTTACGGCTTTCTCTCTTTTCTCGATCACCCTCTCATTCTCTCTCTCATTCTCTTATTCTCCCTCCCTTTGTCTTGCTCACTCACTCTTTGACTATCTTAACTCATTTTCCTTCTCTCCTAATATCCCTCTAACTCTCACCTCCTTTGCACCCTTCCTCTCCTCTCCCACTCCTTCTGTCCCTCTTTTTTTTCTCTCGTTCTCTTGCTCTACATTTAACCATCTCTCTACCTTCTATTCTCATACTTTCTCTCACTCTCCTTCTTATCATCCACGCACTTACTCTCCCTCCCTCTATCTCTCTCTTCCACTCTCTATATGTCTTCTAACACTTTATTTCTCTCTATTCCAAACATCTCTCTTTCCCATCTCTCTTTTATCGCTCGCACACTTTCACTCTCTACCTTGCTCTCCATGTGTCTCTCACTCTCTATTCCACCCTTATTATTGCATTGTTGCTTAAACAATATCTATTAATCTCTCTGCTATTACTCTCTCTTCTCTCTCACTACTGAACTCTTTTTGCTCCTTTTAACTCCCTTTATTGCTCCCTCCCGTCCTCCCTCTCTCCCTCTCTCTTTCATTCCTCCTCTCTTTCATTTTTTCTCTCTTCTCACGATTTCCTCCTCATCTCCCTCATTATTCCTTACTTTCTCTCACAAATCTCTCTCCTCCTCTCTCCTTCCTCTCTCTTCCCTCTCTCTATCTTTATATCTCTCACTATATCTATTTCACTTTCTTCTGCCCTTTTCTTGCTCTGTCTTGCTCCATATATCTTGCTCTATCTTCCTTCACTCTCTCTTATATCTCCATTTCTCTCTCATTCTCACTCCACTATCCCTCCCTCTCTCTCTTTACTCTCACTTACTTTTATTATCCCACTCTTTCTTTTATCCACTGTGTTCTCTCCCTTTATTCCTCATGCTACTCTCTAGCTCTCCCTCCCGCTTTCACTCCTTTCATCCCTCTCTTTCTCCTTCTCTTGCTCACTCACTCTTTCCCTCTCTCCCACTCTCTCTTCCTTCGCTCTCTCTTCTCTATATTTCTCTCTCACACACTCCCTTTCTTAATCCCTTTTCCTATCTCTTCAGTTTCATTCTCACTCTTGCTCCCTCTACACTGTCTTCTCTCAATCTTTCTCTCCATCTCTTCCCCACTCTTGCTTCCTTCACTCCCACCTTCTCTCTTCCTCTCTCGCTCTTTCTTTCTCTCTCACACACTCTCTCCCCCTCTCTCCCTCTCATTCTCTTTCACTTCATCCCCCTCTTTCTCCCACTAAATCTCATTTTATACCCCTCCCTCCGCTTATCTCTTTCTTTCTCACTCTCTCCCTGTCTTGCAGTTTTCACTGTTACGCCATATCATTACTTCTTTCTCTGTTGCTCTTTATTTCTCTCTCACACACTCTCTATTGCTCTATCTAATCACTCATTCATCACTTTACAGTCTTCCCTCCAACCATATCTCACCCTCGTCATCTCTCCCAATTTTTCTCTTTCATTAATTTAGTCTCTCTCTCTCTCTCGTTTTCTTGCTCTCGCCCTCTCTCTCTCTCCATATCTCTCCATATCTGCCTTACCCTCTCTCACTCTCTCTCCCTCACTCTTTCTTCAGTCCCTTTCTTGCTCTCTCTCACTCTCTTCTTCTTCCCACTTTATTTTTTCGCACTTTGTTGCACCCTTTCTGTCTTTCTCTATTGCCCTTTCTTCTATCTCCCTCTCTTCTCTTTCTTTACTCACTCTTTCTCTCCCTCCATCCCACTTTCTATAAATTGCTCTCACATCTTGCTCTCTCCACTCATATCCAATTCATTATTTCTTATTTTCTCTTATACTTATCTCTTTCTCCCTCTCTCCCTATCTCCCTTCTCTCTTTATCTCCCCTTGCACTCACTCCTTCACTCCCTCTCCCTCCCTCCCATTTTCTTTATCGCTCTCTCTCTTTTCTAATCTCCCGCTCTCTCTTATCTCACTTACATTTTCTCTATTTCTTTCTCACTTCCCCTCTCTCATTCTAGCACTCTCTCTCATCCTTTCTCTCTTATTCTTTCTCTCTCATTCTCTCTCACCGCTAGTCTCCCTCCCACTCTCTCCATCTCAATCTCTCTCCCTCTCACCCTCTCCATCTCCATCTCTTCCTCTCTCCAGCTCACTCATTCTCTTACTCTCCCCCTATCTCCACAATGCTCACTATATTTTCGTCTCACTCTCTTCGTGTCTTGCTTAATCTCTCTCCCTCCAAAATCTTTCTTGATCTCTCTACCTCTCTCACACCCTCTCTCTCTTCTATCTCTCGCATTCTCTACCTTTATCTCTCCCTTCCTCACTCTCTCCCTTACTCTCACATTCTTGACCTTTATCTGTCTTTTCCTCACTCTTTTTCATTCTCACTATGTCTCTCACTTTCTCTTATGTTTTTCTCTCTTGCTCTCTTGTTCTTTCTTGCACTCTTTCCTCTCTCTTTACTCAATCCATCTTCTTATATCCATCACTCTAAATCTTTCTCCCTTCCTTTAATTCCCTCTCACACCCCTCTTCTCGGTCATTTTTTATTACTTTCTCTCTTCTTCTCTCTCCCTCTCTTTCCTCACTCTCCATTCTTTCTCTATTTCTCTCTCACTATGTCTACCTTACTCCCTTCAAATTCTTCTAGTATTACTCCCTCACTCACCCCTCTCTCTTTCTCCCTCCCTCTCTCTCATTTGCTTTCTCTCATTTTCCTTCCTATCTCTCTCTTTCTCCTTTTCTCTTACTCTCTCTTCACCCTCTCTCTTTACTAGCTCTCTCTTCACCCACTCTCTCTCTCTTCAGCTTTACTCCCACTCAGACTCCCGTTCTTCATCCCTTCACACTCTATTCTCTCTTCTACTTTCTATCACTATCTCACTCACACTCATTATTTGTCAACTTCTCTTGTACTCTTCTCACTCTTCTTCTATCTCCCCTCTCCCTTTCTCTATTTCTCTCACTTCCTTCCTTTGTCACTCTCTCTCACACTCTCTCCCACTTTCCATTCCTGTTTCTCTCTCTCTCTTCGTCTCCCTCATTTTCTCTCTCATTTTTCATCGTCCCTCCCTCTCTCTTGTTCATTCTCTTTTTCTATATCTTGACTCATACTCCTCTCCATATATCTCTCTCACTTTCACTTCCTCCTTCGCTCTCTTCCTCTACTCTCCCTCTCCCTCTCCCTCTCATTGTCTTCCCTTTTTCTCTACCGCTCTTACTCTCTAAATTTAGCCATCTATCTCTCCACCTCCTATCTCATACTTTCTCTCGCTCTCTCTTCTTATCATGCTCTATCTTAGAATCTCATCCTTATCTTTCTCTTCCTCTCTATATATACTCTTGTACTTTCTTTCCCTCTACCACAAAACATCTCTCTCGCTTATCTTTCTTCTCTGCCACACACACTCTCACTCTCTCCCTTGCTCTCCCTCTCTCTCACACTCTATTCCACCTTCATTATTGCATTGTTTCTCAATTAATCTATCTTAATCTCTCCTTTATTCCTCCCTCTTCGCTCTCTATCTCCCTCTTATCTTCCTTCATACCATGCTCACACTCTCTCTCCTTTCCCACCCTCCTAATAACTTTTTTCTCTCTTCTCCCTCTCTCTCTCACTTTCTTGTATAATCTTCTCCCCTATACTCTTTCCTTATTCCTCTTTAGATCACTCTTTTTCTCTCAGTATTGATCTCTTTATCGCTCTCACTCCTCCCTCCATCCTCTTCACACCTTATTTCATGTCCTCTCTAGGTCTCCCCTATGTAGCTCACTCTTCTCTCACCATTGCACACACTCATACACTCTCACTCTCTATCAATCTCTCTCCCTCTTGCTCTCATTAGATCCATTTATCGATCTATCTCACTCCCTGTTACAAATTTTTTCTTTATCTTTCATTCTCTCCTCTCTCTCCCTTTCTTCATTTTCTCTCCTCACTTTAAGCCCTTATCTATTATTTTCTCTTAGTCTTTCTCTCTCTCCCTCTTACTCTCATTCTCTTCAACCCCCTCTTTCTCCAACCAAATCTCATTTTATACGCCCTCCCTCCCTCTCTCCCTCTCTTGCATTTTTCACTGTTATGCCATATCATTATTTCTTTCTCTATTTCTGATTATTTCTCTCACACACTCTCTATTGCTCTATCTCATCACTCACTTATCACTTTACACAGTCTTTCCCTCCAACCATCTCTCACCCTCTTCCTCTCTCCCAAACTCGCTCTTTCATTAATTCAGTCTCTCTCTCTCTCTCTCTCTTTCTTTCTTGCTCTTGCCCTCCCTCTTTCTCCGTATTTCTCCATATCTGCCTAACCCTCTCTCACTCTCTCTCCCTCGCTCTTTCTTCAATCCCTTTCTTTACTCCCTTTCTTTCTCTCTCTCGCCCCTTCATCTCGCTTTGTTTTTTCGCACTTTTTTGTACCCTTTCATCTTTCTCTAATGCCCTTTCTTTTATCTCTCTTCTCTTTCTTTACTCACTCATTCTCTCCCTCTCTCCCACTTTCTATCAATTGCTCTTACATCTTGCTCTCCCCACTCATATCAACTCATTATTTTTTATTTTCTCTTATTCATATCTTTTTCTTCCTTGATCCCTCCGTATTTCAGTTCCTTCGTCCCTCTCTTTCTCCCTCTCTCCCTATCTCCCTCCTCTCTTTATCTCCCAATGCACTCACTCCTTCACTCCCTCTCTCTCCCTCTCATTTTCTTTACCGCTCTCTTTCATTCCCAATCTCCTGCTCTCTCTTATCTCACTTACACTTTTCTCTATATCTTTCTCACTTCCCCTCTCTCATTCTAGCACTCTCTCTCATCCTATCTCTCTCATTCTTTCTCTCTCATTCTCTCCCTCTGCTAGTCTCCCTCCTACTCTCTCTATCTTAATCTCTCTCCCTCTCACCCTCACCTTCTCCCTCTCTTCCTCTCTCCATCTCACTTATTCTCTTACTCTCCCTCCCTGTCTTCACATTGCTCACGATATTTTCCTCTCACCCCCTTTGTGTCTCGCTTAATCTCTCTCCCTCTAAAATCTTTATTGCTCTCTCTACCTCTCTCACACCCTCTCTCTCTCTTTGATCTCTCGCATTCTCTACCTTTATCACCCCCTTCCTCACTCTCTCCCTTACTCTTATCGTCCATCTGTCTTTTCCTCACTCTTGTCCTTCTCACTATGTCTCTTACTTTCTCTTATGTTTCTCTCTCTTGCTCTCTCGTTCTTTGTTGCTTTCATTTCTCTCTCTTTACTCAGTCCCTCTTCCTATTTCCATCACTCTAACTCTCTCTTCCTTCCTTTAATTCCCTCTCTCACCCCTCTTCTCGGTCATTTTTTATTACTTTCTCTCTTTTTCTTTCTACATCTCTTTCCTCACTCTCCATTCTTTCTCTATTTCTCTCTCGCTTTGTCTACCTTACTCCCTTCAAATTCTTCCAGTATTACTCCCTCACTCACCTCTCTCTCTTTCTCCCTCTCTCTCTCACATTTCCCTTCCTATCTCTCTCTTGCTCCTTTTCTCTTACTCTCTATTCACCAACTCTCTCTTCACCCACTCTCTATCTTCAGCATCACTCCCACTCCGACTCCCGTTCTTCATCCTTTCACACTCTCTATTCTCTCTTCTACTTCCTATCACTATCTCACTCACACTCCTTATTCTTTGTCAACTTCTATCTTACTCTTCTCACTCTTCTTCTATCACCCCACTCTCTTTCTTCATTTCTCTCACTTCCTTCCTTTGTCAGTCTCTCTCACACTCTCTCCCACTTTTCATTCCTGTTTCTCTCTCTCTCTCTCTCTCTTTCTCTCTCTCTCTTTCTCTCTCTCTCTTAATCTCCCTCATTCTCTCTCTCATTTTTCATTGTCCCTCCCTTTCTCTTGCTCGTTCTCTCTTTCTATATCTTGACTCATTCTCCTTCTCTCCATATATCTCTCTCACTCTCACTTCCTCCTTCGCTATCTTCCTCTCCTCTCTTTTTCTCTACCTCTCTTACTCTCTAAATTGAGCCATCTCTCTCTCCACCTCCTATCTCATACTTTCTCTCACTTTCTCTTCCTAGCTCTCTCTTACAATCCCTCTCTTATCTTTCTCTTCCTCTCTATATATACTCTCATACTTTCTTTCCCTCTACCACAAAACATCTCTCTCGCATATCTCTCTTCTCTGTCACACTCTCTCACTCTCTCCCTTGCTCTCCCTCTCTATCATACTCTATTACATCTATCTTAATCTCTCTTTTATTTCTCCCTCTTCGCTCTCTACCTCCCTCTTCTCTTCCTTCTTCCCTCGCTCAGACTTTCTCTCGTTTCCCGCACTCCTAATAACTTTTCTCTCTTGTCCCTCTCTCTCTTTCACTTTCTTGTATAATCTTCTCCCCCTCACTCTCTTTCCTTATTCCTCTTTAGACCTCTCTTATTCTCTCAGTATTGTTCTCTGTAGCGCCCTCACTCTCTTCCTCTATCATTCTCACTCCCTCATTCATGTCCTCTCTAGGTCTCCCCTATGTAGCTCACTCTTTTATCTCCATTACACACTCATACACTCTCACTCTCTATCAATCTCACTCCCTCTTGTCCTCATTTGCACCATTTTTCGCTCTATCTCAATCTTTGTTACCAATTTTTTTTTATCTTTCACTCTCTCCTCTCTCTCCGTTGCTCCATTTTTCTCTCCTCACTTTAAGCCCTTCTCTATTATTTTCTCTCAATAATTTTTTTTTTAGCTCTCAATTCTCTTTTACTATCTTATAATCTTTTTTACACTCTCCTTTTATTGCTCTCTCTTTCATTTCTTTTGTTTTTCTCTTACTCTATCCCACTCTCTCTCTTGCTTACATGCCTCTCTCTTCCATTCTCTGCCTTCTCCCCCTCCCTTCCTCTCCCTCCCATTATCTCTCTCTGTCCCCCACTATCTCTTGCACACTATCTCTAAGACTTCTCCAATTTTCCCTCACTTTTTACCCCTCACTCATTTCCTCTTATGAGATCTGCCCTCAATCTCTCTATCTCTCTCCTTCCTCTCTCTTCCCTATCTCTATCTTCATATCTCTCACTCTATATCTATTTCACTTTTCTCTGCCCTTTTCTTGCTCTGTCTTGATCCATATCTCTTGCTCTATCTTCCTTCACTCTTACTTATACCTCCATTTCTCTCTCATTCTCACTCATTCTCCTTCCCTCTCTCTTTACTTTCACTCACTTTTAGTCTCCCACTCTTTCTTTTACCCACTCTATTCTCTCCCTTTGTCCCTCATTGCTACTCTGTAGCTCTCCCTCCTGCTTTCATTCCTTTCATCACTCTCTTTCTCCTGCTCTTCTTATCTCCCTCTCTCTTGCTCCTTCTCTTGCTCATTCACTCTTTCCCTCTCTCCCACTCTCTCTTCTCTCTACTTCCCTCTCTCACTCTCCCTTTCTTAATCTCTTTTCCAATCTCTCCAGTTTCATTCTCACTCTTGCTCCCTCTGGTCTTCTCTCAATCTTTCTCTCAATCTCTCCCCCACTCTTGCTTCTTTCACTCCCACCCTATCTTTTCCTCTCTCACTCTTTCTTTCTCTCTCTCTCACGCTCTCCCCCTCTCTCCCTCTCACTTCACTTCATCCCCCTCTTTCTCCCACTAAATCTCATTTTGTATTCCCTCTCACTATCTCTCTCTTTCTCACTCTCTCCCTCTTGCAGTTTTCACTATTACGCCATATTTTTATTTCTTTCTCTATTGCTCTTTATTTCTCTCTCACACACTCTCTATTGCTCTATCTCATCACTCACTTATTACTTTACACAGTCTCTCCATCCAATCATCTCTTACCCTCTTCCTCTCTCCCAAACTCCCTCTTACATTAATTCAGCCTCTCTCTCCCTCGCTCTTTCTTCAGTCCCTTTCTTTACTCCCTTTCTTGCTCTTTCTCACTCCTTCATCTCCCTTATATTTTTTGCACTTTTTTGCACCCTTTCTATCTTTTATCTCCCTCTCTTCTCTTTCTTTACCCACTCATTCTCTCCCTTTATCTCTCACTCTCTCTCTCACTCTTCCTCTCTCCCACTTTCTATCAATTGCTCTCACATCTCGCTCTCTCCACTCATATCGAGCTCATTATTTTTTATCTTCTCTTATACATATCTCTTTCTTCCTTGATCCCTCTGTATTTTAGTTCCTTCTTCCCTGTCTCCCTATCTCCCTCCTCTCTTTATCTCCCCTTGCACTCACTCCTTCACTCCCTCTCCCTCCTCATTTTCTTTATCGCTCTCTCTCATTCCCAATTTCTTGCTCTCTCTTATCTCACTTTCAATTTTTTATATTTCTTTCTCACTTCCCTTCTCTCATTCTTACACTCTCTCTCATCCTTTCTCTCTCATTCTTTTTCTCTCATTCTCTCCCTCTGCTAGCCTCCCTCCCAATCTCTCCCTCTCACCCTCTCCATCTCCCCCTCTTCCTCTCTCCATCTCACTCATTCTCTTACTCTCCCTCCCTATCTCCGCATTTCTCACAATCTTATTCTCTCACTCTATTCGTCTCTCACTTAATCTCTCTCCCTCAAAAATCTTTCTTGCTCTCTCACACCCTCTCTCTCTTCGATCTCTCTCATTCTCTACCTTTATCTCCCCCTTCTTCACTCTCTCCCTTACTCTTGTCATCTATCTATCATTTTCTCACTCTTTTCCTTTCTCACTATGTCTCTCACTTTACTCTTTCTTGCTCTCTCATTCTTTATTGCTCTATTTTCTCTCTCTTTACTCGGTCCCCCTTCCTATATTCATCACTCTAACTCTCTCTCCCTTCCTTTAATTCCCTCTCTCAGCTTGCTTCTAGGTCATTTTTTATTACTTTCTCTCTTTTTCTCTATCTCCCTCTCTTTCCTCACTCTCTGTTCTTTTTCTATATCTCTCTCGGTTTGTCTCCCTTACTCCCTTCAAATTCTTCCAGTATTACTCCATCACTCACCTTCTCTCTCTTTCTCCCTCCCTTTCTCTCTCATTTCCCCTCCTATCTCTCTCTTGCTCCTCTTCACCCTCTCTCTTCACCACTCTCTCTTCACCCACTCTTTCTCTCTCTTCAGCTTCATTCCAACTCTGACTCCCTCTCTTCATCCCTTCACAGTCTCTATTCTCTCTTCTACTTTCTATCATTATCTCACTCGCACTCCTTATTCTTTGTCCCCTTCTCTCTTACTCTTCTCACTCTACTTCTATCAGCCCACTCTCTTTCTCTATTTCTCTCACTTCCTTCCTCTGTCACTCTCTCTCACACTATCTCCCACTTTCCATTCCTGCTTCTCTCTCTCTCTCTTCATCTCCCTCATTCTCTCTCTCATTTTCCATCGTCCCTCCCTCTCTCTTCTCTCTTTCTATATCTTGACTCATTCTCCTTCTATCCAAATATCTCTCTCACTATCACTTCCTCCTTCGCTCTCTTCCTCTCCTCTCCCTCTCCCTCTATTTCTCCTCTCTTTTTCTCTACCGCTCTTAATCTCTAAATTTAGCCATCTCCCTCCACCTCATATCTCATACTTTCTCTCACTATATCTTCTTATCATGCTCTCTATTATAATCCCTCCCTTATCTTTCTCTTCCTCTCCATATATAAACTCTCATGCTTTCTTTCCCTCTACCACAAAACATCTCTCTCGCTTATCTCTCTTCTCTATCACATGCACTCTCACTCTCTTCCTTGCTATCCCTCTCTCTCACACTCAATTCCGCCTTCATTATTGCATTGTTTCTCAATTAATCTATCTTAATCTCTCTTTTATTGCTCCCTCTTCGCTCTCTATCTCCCTATTCTCTTCCTTCTTCCCTCGCTCAAACTCTCTCTCCTTTCCTGCCTTCCTAATAACTTTTTTCTCTCTTGTCCCTCTCTCTCTTTCACTTTTTTGTATAATCTTCTCCCCCTCACTCTCTTTCCTTATTCCTCTTTAGATCTCTCTTATTCTCTCAGTATTGTTCTCTTTATTGCCCTCACTCTCTCCTTCTATCATTCTCACTCCCTCATCCATGTCCTCTCTAGGTCTCCCCTATGTAGCTCACTCTTCTCTTTCCATTACACACACTCGTACACTCTCACTCTTTATCAATCTCTCTCCCTCTTGCTCTCATTAGCTCCATTTATCGCTCTATCTCACTCTCTGTTACCAATTTTTTCTTTATCTTTCACTCTCTCCTTTCTCTCCCTTGCTCCATTTTTCTCTCCTCTCTTTAAGCCCTTCTCTATTATTTTCTCTCAATCTTTCTCTTTCTCGCTTTCAATTCTCTTTTAATTATAATCTCTTCTACACTCTCCTTTTGTTGCTCTCTCTCTTCTCTCATTTCTTTTACTTTTCTCCCACTCTCCCTCTTGCTTCCATCCCTCCCTCTCCATACTCTTTCTTCTCTCCTCCCTTCCTCTCCCTCCCTTTATCCCTCTTCGTCTCCCACTTTCTCTTGCACACTCTCTCTCAAACTTCTCCAATTTTCCCTCACTTTTTACCCCTCACTCACTTCCTCTTATGAGATCTTCCGTCAGTCTCTCTATCTCTCTCCTTCCTCTCTCTTTCCTCTCTCTATCTTCATATCTCTCACTCTATATCTATTTCACTTTCTTCTGCCCTTTTCTTGCTCTATCTTGCTTCATATCTTTTGCTCTATCTTCCTTCACTCTCTCTTATATCTCTATTTCTCTCTCATTGTCACTCTGCTCTCCCTCCCTCTCTCTCTTTACTTTTACTCACTTTTAGTCTCCCACTCTTTCTTTTACCCACTCTGTTCTCTCCCTTTATCCCTCTTTGCTACTCTCAAGCTCTCCCACCCGCTTTCACTCCTTTCAACCCTCTCTTTCTCCTGTTCTTATTATCTCCCTCTCTCTTACTCACTCACTATTTCTCTCTCTCTCTCTCTCACTCTCACTTCCCTTGCTCTCTCTTCTCTCTATTCCTCTCACACACTCTCCCCTTCTTAATCTATTTTTCCTATCTCTTCAATTTCATTCTCACTCTTGCTCCCTCTCCACTGTCTCCTCTCAATATTTCTCTCCATCTCTCCCCCACTCTTGCTTCCTTCCCTCCCACCCTCTCTCTTCCTCTCTCATTCTTTCTTTCTCTCTCTCACACGCTCTCCCCCTCTCTCCCTCTCACTCTCTTTCACTTCATCCCCCTCTTTCTCCCACTAAATCTCATTTTATACCTCCTCCCTCCTTCTATCTCTCTTTCTCACTCTCTCCCTCTCTTGCAGTTTTCTCTGTTATGCCATATCATTATTTCTTTCTCTATTTCTATTCATTCTCTCTCACACACTCTCTATTGCTCTATCTCATCACTCACTTACCACTTTACACAGTATTTCCCTCCAACCATCTCTCACCCTCTTCCTGATGTAAATGATAGCATGGATGGCGAAGACACGACCTAAAGAGAAGATTTAATTCAAGTTCCATGTGGGCCAATTACTAGATGTCGTTCAAAGGGGTTGAAGAAAGCTCTTAATGGATTAGTTTGGGAGGCTTGGACTCAAGCCAATTCATGAAGATCTAAGGAGAAAGAGCCACCAAGATTTCTCAACTTAATCCTAAAGGATTCATATTATTATGGTTAGATATTTCTTCTTTTATTTGATTTAATATTGGCTTGCATGCCAACTTGAAGTGGATTTTTAAATTTGTTTTAGAAGATATTTTATCTTCTCTTTTCTTTTGCATGTCAGCTTTGGCCTATATATAGGCCTTATTTGAAATGAGAAATGGAATTTTTGGTCTTTTGGCAAAATAGCTTTTGGGTTTTTCCTTTGGTTTTCCCTGGGATTCCAACCGGACTCTTGGCCATCACCCAAGGAGTTCTTCCCTGACTTATCAAGCAGATTTTTCACCCCGTTTGTAGCATCTACTATTGTACTAAGGTTCTTTTCTCACGTCAAGCATAGGGTGAAGGTCTCATACTGACGTTCTTGTTTGCGTGAGCATTGGATCAAGGTTTATCTCCATCCATTTTACCGCCAGGTTGTATCCTACCATATTTTAGTTTGTTCTATCCTTAGGATGAATTTTTTGTTTTTTTTCATACATTTCATACGAATTTCCATCAACTGATTTCGATTTTCGAATAGTACCTCAGGTTTTTTTATTATAACATTAATCCCCATGATCCTGTCTTGATTCAATTCACGTCATTTGGTATCAGAGCCTCATGATTCTTGAAGTCATAAGTTTCTTGTTGGGTTTTGATTTTCTGGCCGTTTATTTTCGTTCTTCATGGGTAATTGATGAGATTTAGTTTTGTTCTTGTTTCTTTTGTCCGATTCTTTTTATCTATGTCCAAATTTTAACTTGGTAATCCAATTTTCTCTTTCATTTCGTATTTAGTTATTCAATTCACTGTAATCATTATTATTCATATTCGTTTTCCTCTTAATGTTCACATCGTTATTATTCATCATTTGTTCTTGTTATTGTCCAAATAGTGTTTTTGCTATTGTTCAAGATCATCTTGTTCTTGTTATTGTTTATGATAAATATTATTCTTGATGTGATCTTGTTATTTTCGTTTCTTGTTATTTTCATTTCTTTTGTTGATATTATTGTTTTTATAAGTTGACCTGTGCTTTTTCTTTGATTCAAGATATCAAAATTTGTATTGCATTATCATCACATCCTTTCTCTCTTATTCTTTCTCTCTCATTCTCTACCTCCGCTAGCCTCCCTCCCACTTTCTCCATCACAATCTATCTCCCTCTCACCCTCTCCATCTCTCTCTCTTTCTCTGTCCATCTCACTCATTCTCTTACTCTCCCTCCCAATCTCCACATTGCTCACTTTCTTTTCCTCTCTATCTCTTCCTCTCTTGCTTAATCTCTCTCCTTATAATTCTTTCTTGCTCTCTCTACCTCTATCACACCCTCTCTCTCTCCGATCTCTCTCATTCTCTACTTTTATCTCCCCAATTCCTTACTCTCTCCCTAACTCTTGTCGTCTATCTGTCTCTTTCTCACTCTTTTCCTTTCTCACTATGTCTCTCACTTTCTCTTATATTTCTCTTTTGCTCTCTAGTTCTTTGTTTCTCTCCTTTCTCTCTCTTTACTCAATCCCTCTCCATATATCCATCACTCTAACTCTCTCTCCCTTCCTTTATTTCCCTCTCTCACCCCTGTTCTTTGTCATTTTTTATTCCTTTCTCTCTTTTTCTCTCTCTCCCTCTCTTTCCTATATCTCCTTTCTTTCTCTAATTCTCTCTCACTTTGTCTCCCTTACCCTTCAAATTCTTCCAGTTTTACTCCCTCACTCGCCTTTTCTCTCTTTCTCCCTCCCTTTCTCTCTCCTTTCCTCTCTCTCATTTCCCTTCCTATCTCTTTCTTGCTCCTTTTCTCTTACTCTCTCCCTTCAGCTTCACTCCCACTCCAACTCCCTCTCTTCATCGCTTCACACTCTTTATTCTCTCTTCTACTTTCTATCACTAGGTCGCTCACACTCCTTATTCTTTGTCAACTTCTCTCTTACTCTTCTCACTCTTTTTCTATCTCCCCACTCTCTTTCTCTATTTCTCTCACTTCCTTCTTTTGTCACTCTCTCTCACACTCTCCCACACTTTCCCTTCATGTTTCTCTCTCTCTCTCTCTCTCTCCATCTCCCTCATTCTATCTCTCATTTTCCATTGTCCCTCCCTCTCTCTTTCTCATTCTCTCGTTCTATATCTTGACTCATTCACCTTCTTTCCATATATATCTCTCACTTTCACTTCTTCCTTCGCTCTTTTCCTCTCCTCTCCCTCTCCATTTATTTCTCCTCGCTTTTTCTCTACCGCTCTTACTCTCTAAATTTAGCTATCTCTCTCTCCACCTGTTATCTCATACTTTCTCTCACTCTCTCTTCTTATCATGCTCTCCCTTACAATCCCTCCCTTATCTTTCTCTTCCTCTCATACTTTCTTTCCCTCTACCACCAAACATCTCTCTCTTATCTCTCTTCTCTGTCACACACACTCTCACTGTCACTCTCTCCCTTGCTCTTCCTCTCTCTCACACTCTGTTCCACTTCATTATTGCGTTGTTTATCATTCAATCTATCTTAATCTCTCTTTTATTGCTCTCTCTTCGCTCTCTATCCCCTTCTTCTCTTCCTTCTTCCCTCGCTCACACTCTCTCTCCTTTTCCACCCTCCTCCTAATAACTTTTTTCTCTCTTGTCCCTCTCTCTCTTTCACTATTTTGTATAATCTTCTCCCCCGTGCTCTCTTTCCTTATTTCTAATTAGATCTTTTTTCTTCTCTCTGTATTGTTCACTTTATCGTTCTCACGCTATCGCTCTATCATTCTCACTCCCTCATTCATGTCCTCTCCAAGTCTCCCCTATGTATCTCACTCTACTTTCTCAATTGCACAAACTCATACACTCTCACTCTCTATCAATCTCTCTCCCTCTTGCTCTCATTATTTCCATTTATCGTCTAATCTCACTTTATGTTACCAATTTTTTCTTTATCTTTCACTCTCTCCTCTCCCTCCCTTGCTCTATTTATCTCTCGTCTGTCTAACCCCTTTTCTATTATTTTCTCTCAATCTATCTCTTTCTCGCTCTCAATTCTCTTTTACTATCTTATAATCTCTTTTACACTCTTTTTCTTTGTTCTCTCTTCTCTTATTTCTTTAACTTTTCTCCCACTCTATCCCACTCTCTCTCTTGCTTCATTCCCTCCCTCTCCTATTCTCTGTCTTCTCTCCCTCCCTTTATTCCTCTCCGTCTCCCACTCTCTCTTGCACACTCTCTCTCAAGTTTCTCCAATTTTCCCTCACTTTTTACCCCTCACTCACTTCCTCTTATGAGATCTTCCCTCAGTCTCTCTACCTCTCTCCTTCCTCTCTCTTCCCTCTCTCTATCTTCATATCTCTCACTCTATATCTATTTCACTTTCTTCTGCCCTTTTCTTGCTCAATTTTGCTCCATATCTCTTGCTCTATCTTCCTTCACTCTCTCTTATATCTCCATTTCTCTCTCATTCTCACTTTGCTCTCCCTCCTTCTCTCTATACTTTTACTCACTTTTAGTCCCCCACTCTTTCTTTTACCCACTTTGTTCTCTCCCTTTATCCCTCATTGCTACTCTCTAGCTCTCCGTCCCGCTTTCACTCCTTTCATCCCTCTCTTTCTCCTCCTTTTCTTATCTCTCTCTCTTTCTCCTTCTCTTGCTCACTCACTCTTTCCCTCTCTCCCACTCTCTCTTCCCTTGCACTCTCCTCACTATTTCTTCCTCACACTCTCCCTTTCTTCACCCTTTTCCTATCTCTTCAGTTTCCTTCTCACTCTTAGTCCCTCTCCACTGTCTCCTTTCAATCTATCTATCCATCTCTCCACCACTCTTACTTCCTTCACTCCCACCCTCTCTCTCTCTTCCACTCTCGCTCTTTCTTTCACTCTCTCACACGCTCTCCCCCTCTCTCCCTCTCCCTCTCTTTCACTTCATCCCCCTCTTTCTCCCACTAAATCTCATTTTATACCACCTCCCTCCGTCTATCTCTCTCTTTCTCACTCTCTCCCTCTCTTGCAGTTTTCATTGTTATGTCATATCATTATTTCTTTCTCTATTGCTCTTTATTCTCTCTCCTAAACTCTCAATTGCTCTATCTCATCACTCACTTATCACTTTAGACAATCTTTACCTCCAACCATATCTCACCCTCTTCCTCTCTCCTAATCTCCCTCTTTCACTAATTCAGTCTCTCTCTCTCTCTCTCTCTCTCTCTCTCTCTCTCTCTCTCTCTCTCGCTCTTGCCCTCCCTCTCTCCATATCAGCATTACCCTCTATCACACTCTCTCCCTCACTCTTTCTTCAGTCCCTTTCTTCACTCCCTTTCTTGCTCTCTCCTTCATCTCGCTTTGTTTTTTCACACTTTTTTGCACCCTTTCTGTATTTCTCTATTGCCCTTTCTTCTATCTCCATCTCTTCTCTTTACTTACTCACTCTTTCTCTCCCTCAATCTCTCACACTCTCTCTCACTCTCCCTCCTTCCCACTTTCTATCAATTACTCTCACATCTTGTTATCTCCACTCATATCCATCTCATTATTTGTTATTTTCACTTATATATATCTCTTTTTCCCTCGGACCCTCTGTATTTCAGTTCCTTCTTCCCTCTCTTTCTCCCTCCCTCCCTATCTCACTCCTCTCTTTTTCTCACCTTGCACTCACTCCTCACCTTCCCTCACACTCCCTCTCATTTTCTTTATCGCTCTCTCTCATTCCCAATCTCCCGTTCTCTTTTATCTCACTTTCACTTTTCTTTATTTCTTTCACACTTCCCTTCTCTCATTCTAGCACTAACTCTCATCCTTTTTCGCTCATTCTTTCTCTCTCATTCTCTCCCTCCGCTAGCCTCCCTCCCACTCTCTCCTTCTCAATCTCTCTCCCTCTCACCCTCTCCATCTCCTACTCTTCCTCTCTCCATTTCACTCATTCTCTTACTCTCCCTCCCTATCTCCACATTGCTCACTATCTTTTCCTCTCACTCTCTTCGTCTCTCGCTTAATCTCTCTCCCTCTAAGATCTTTCTTGCTCTCTCAACCTTTCTCACACACACTCTCTCTCTTTGATCTCTCTCATTCTCTACCTTCATCTCCCCCTTCCTCACTCTCTTCCTTACTCTTGTCATCTATCTGTCTTTTTCTCACTCTTTTCCTTTCTCAGTATGTCTCTAACTTTACTCTCTCTTGCTCTATCATTCTTTATTGCTCTCTTTTATCTCTCTTTACTCAGTTCCTCTTCTTATATCCATCACTTTAACTCTCTCTCTCCCTTCCATTAATTCCCTCTCTCATCCCTCTTCTTGGTCATTTTTTTATTACTTTATCACTTTTTCTCTCTCTCCCTCTCTTTCCTCACTCACCATTCCTTCTCTATTTCTCTCTCACTTTGTCTCCCTTACTCCCTTCAAATCCTTCCAGTATTACTCCCTAACTCACCTTCTCTCTCTTTCTCCCTCCCTTTCTCTCTCTTTTCCTCTCTCTCATTTCCCTTCCTATCTCTCTCTTGCTCTTTTTCACCCACTCTCTTCACCCACTCTCTGTCTCTTCAGCTTTACTCCCACACCGACTCCCTCCCTTCATGCCTTCACACTCTCAATTCTCTCATCTACTTTCTATCACTATCTCACTTGCACTTTTTATTCTTTATCAACTTGTCTCTTACTCTTCTCACTCTTCTTATATCTCCCCACTTTCTTTCTCTATTTCTCTCCCTTCCTTTCTTTGTCACTCTCTCTCACACTCTCTCCCTCTTTCCATTCTTGTTTCTTTCTCTTCATCTCCCTCATTTTCTCTCATTTTTCATTATCCCTCCCTCTCTCTTGCTCATTTTCTCTTTCTATAACTTGAATCATTCTACTTTTCTCCATATATCTCTCTCACTCTCAGTTCCTCCTTCACTCTCTTCCTCTCCTCTCCATCTCCCTCTCCCTCTATTTCTTCTTCTTTTTTCTATCGCTCTTACTCTCTAAATTTAGCCATCTCTCCTCCACCTCTTATCTCATACTTTCTCTCACTCTCTCTTCTTATCATGCTCTCTCTTACAATCCCTCCCTTATCTTTCTCTTCCTCTCTATATATATACTCTATTACTTTCTTTCCCTCTACTATAAAACAACTCTCTCGCTTATCTCTCTTCTCTATCACACACACTCTCACTCTCTCCCTTGCTCTCCACCTTCATTATTGCATTGTTTCTCAATCAATCTATCTTAATCTTTCTTTTATTGCTCCCTCTTCGCTCTCTATCACCCTATTCTCTTCCTTCTTCCCAAGCTCACACTCTCTCCTTTCCCGCCCTCCGATTAACTTTTTTCTCTCTTGTCCCTCTCTCTCTTTCAATTTCTTGTATAATCTTCTCCCCCTCAATCTCTTTCCTTATTCCTTTTTAGATCTCTCTTATTCTCTCAGTATTGTTCTCTTTATCGCTCTCACTCTCTATCTCTATCATTTTCACTCCCTCATTCATGTCCTCTCTAGGTCTGCCCTATGTAGCTCACTCTTCTCTCTCCATTGCACACACTCAGACACTCTCACTCTCTATCAATCTCTCTCCCTCTTGCTCTCATTAGCTCCACTTATCACTCTATCTCACTCTGTTACCAATTTTTCTTTATCTTTCACTCTCTCTTCTCCCTCCCTCATTCCATTTTTCTCTCCTCTCTTTAAGACCTTCTCTATTATTTTCGCTCAATCTCTCTCTTTCTCGCTCTCAATTCTCTTTTACTTATAATCTTTTTTACACTCTCCTTTTGTTGCTCTCTCTTCTCTCATTTCTTTTACTTTTCTCCCACTCTCCGTCTTGCTTCCATCCCTCCTTCTCCCATTCTCTGTCTTCTCTCCCTCCCTATATCCCGCTCCGTCTCCCACTCTCTCTTGCACACTCTCTCTCAAACATCTCCAATTTTCCCTCACTTTTTATCCCTCACTCACTTCGTCTTATGATATCTTCCCTCAGTCTCTCTATCTCTCTCCTTCCACTCTCTTCCCTCTCTCTATCTTCATATCTCACACTCTATATCTATTTCACTTTTGTCTGCCCTTTTCTTGCTCTATCTTCCTTCACTCTTTCTTTTATCTCCATTTCTCTCTCATTCTCACTCCGCTTTCCCTTACTCTCTCTCTTTACTCTTACTCACTTTTAGTCCCCCACTCATTCTTTTACCCACTATGTTCTCTCCCTTTATTCTTCATTGCTACTTCCTTCACTACCACCTTCTCTCTCTTCCACTTTCACTCTTTCTTTCACTCTCTCACACGCTCTCCCCCTCTCTCCCTCTCCCTCTCTTTCACTTCAACCCCCTCTTTCTCCAACTAAATCTCACTTTATACCACCTCCCTCCGTCTAACTCTCTCTTTCTCACTCTCTCCCTCTCTTGCAGTTTTCACTGTTATGCCATATCATTATTTCTTTCTCTATTGCTCTTTATTCTCTCTCCTACACTCTCAATTGCTCTATCTCATCACTCACTTATCACTTTACACAATCTTTACCTTCAACCATATCTCACCCTCTTCCTCTCTCCTAATCTCCCTCTTTCACTAATTCAGTCTCTCTCTATCTCTCTCTTGCTCTTGCCCTCCCTCTCTCCATATCTCTCCATATCAGCATTACCCTCTATCACACTCTCTCCCTCGCTCTTTCTTCAGTCCCTTTCTTCACTCCCTTTCTTGCTCTCTCCTTCATCTCGCTTTGTTTTTTCGCACCTTTTTGCACCCTTTTTGTATTTCTCTATTGCCCTTTCTTCTATCTTCATCTCTTCTCTTTACTTACTCTTTCTCTCCCTCAATCTCTCACTCTCTCTCTCACTCTCCCTGCCTCCCACTTTCTATCAATTACTCTTACATCTTGCTATCTCCACTCATATCCATCTCATTATTTCTTATTTTCACTTATATATAGTTCTTTTTCCCTTGGACCCTCCGTATTTCAGTTCCTTCTTCCCTCTCTTTCTCCCTCTCTCCCTATCTCACTCCTCTCTTTTTCTCCCCTTGCACTCACTCCTCACCTTCCCTCACACTCCCTCTCATTTTCTTTATCGCTCTCTCTCATTTCCAATCTCCCGTTCCCTTTTATCTCACTTTCACTTTTCTATATTTCTTTCACACTTCCCTTCTCTCATTCTAGAACTCCCTCTCATCCTTTTTCGCTCATTCTTTCTCTCTCATTCTCTCCCTCCGCTAGCCTCCCTCCCACTCTCTCCTTCTCAATCTCTCTCCCTCTCACCCTCTCCATCTTTCACTCTTCCTCTCTCCATCTCACTCATTCTCTTACTCTCCCTCCCTATCTTCACATTGCTTACTATCTTTTACTCTCACTCTCTTCATCTCTCGCTTAATCTCTCTCCCTCTAAGATCTTTCTTGCTCTCTCAACCTTTCTCACACACACTCTCTCTTTGATCTCTCTCATTCTCTACCTTCATCTCCCCCTTCCTCACTCTCTTCCTTACTCTTGTCATCTATCTGTCTTTTTCTCACTCTTTTCCTTTCTCAGAATGTCTCTAACTTTACTCTCTCTTGCTCTCTCATTCTTTATTGCTCTCTTTTATCTCTCTTTACTCAGTCCCTCTTCTTATATCCATCACTTTAACTCTCTCTCTCCCTTCCTTTAATTCTCTCTCATCCCTCTTCTTGGTAATTTTTTTATTACTTTATCACTTTTTCTCTCTCTCCCTCTCTTTCCTCACTCTCCATTCTTTCTCTATTTCTCTCTCGCTTTATCTCCCTTACTCTCTTCAAATTCTTCCAGTATTACTCCCTAACTCACCTTCTCTCTCTTTCTCCCTCCCTTTCTCTCTCTTTTCCTCTCTCTCATTTCCCTTCCTATCTCTCTCTTGCTCTTTTTCACCCACTCTCTTCACCCACTCTATGTCTCTTCAGCTTCACTCCCACACCGACTCCCTTCCTTCATGCCTTCACACTCTCAATTCTCTCTTCTACTTTCTATCACTATCTCACTTGTACTTTTTATTCTTTGTCAACTTGTCTCTTACTCTCCTCACTCTTCTTCTATCTCCCCACTTTCTTTCTATTTCTCTCACTTCCTTTCTTTGTCACTCTCTCTTTCTTTCCATTCTTGTTTCTTTCTCTCTTCATCACCCTCATTCTCTCTCATTTTTCATTATCGCTCCCTCTCTCTTGCTCATTTTCTCTTTCTATAACTTGACTCATTCTCCTTTTCTCCATATATCTCTCTCACTCTCAGTTCCTCCTTCACTCTCTTCCTCTCCTCTCTGTCTCCCTCTCCCTCTATTTCTTCTTTTTTTTTCTACCGCTCTTACTCTCTAAATTTAGCCATCTCTCCTCCACCTCCTATCTCATACTTTCTCTCACTCTCTCTTCTTATCATGCTCTCTCTTACAATCCCTCCCTTATCTTTCTCTTCCTCTCTATATATATACTCTCGTACTTTCTTTCCCTCTACCATAAAACAACTCTCTCGCTTATCTTTCTTCTCTATCACACACACTCTCACTCTTTCCCTTGCTCTCCACCTTCATTATTGCATTGTTTCTCAATCAATCTATCTTAATCTCTCTTTTATTGCTCCCTCTTCCCTCTCTATCACCCTATTCTCTTCCTTCTTCCCTAGCTCACACTCTCTCTCCTTTCCTGCCCTCCGATTAACTTTTTTCTCTCTTGTCCCTCTCTCTCTTTCAATTTCTTATATAATCTTCTCCCCTTCAATCTCTTTCCTTATTCCTTTTTAGATCTCTCTTATTCTCTCAGTATTGTTCTCTTTATCGCTCTCACTCTCTATCTCTATCATTTTCACTCCCTCATTCATGTCCTCTCAAGGTGTCCCCTATGTAGCTCACTCTTCTCTCTCCATTGCACACACTCAGACACTCTCACTCTCTGTCAATCTCTCTCCTTCTTGCTCTCATTAGCTCCATTTATCACTCTATCTCACTTTGTTACCAATTTTTCTTTATCTTTCACTCTCTCCTCTCCCTCCCTTGTTCCATTTTTCTCTCCTCTCTTTAAGACCTCTATTATTTTCACTCAATCTCTCTCTTTCTCGCTCTCAATTCTCTTTTACTTATACTCTCTTTTACACTCTCCTTTTGTTGCTCTCTCTTCTCTCATTTCTTTTGCTTTTCTCCCACTCTCCGTCTTGGTTCCATCCCTCCCTCTCACATTCTCTGTCTTCTCTCCCTCCCTTTATCCCTCTCCGTCTCCCACTCTCTCTTGCACACTCTCTCTCAAACATCTCCAATTTTCCCTCACTTTTTATCCCTCACTCACTTCGTCTTATGATATCTTCCCTCAGTCTCTCTATCTCTCTCTTCCACTCTCTTCCCTCTCTCTATCTTCATATCTCACACTCTATATCTATTTCACTTTCGTCTGCCCTTTTCTTGCTCTATCTTCCTTCACTCTTTCTTATATCTCCAATTCTCTCTCATTCTCACTGTGCTCTCCCTTACTCTCTCTCTTTACTTTTACTCACTTTTAGTCCCCCACACATTCTTTTACCCACTATGTTCTCTCCCTTTATCCTTCATTGCTACACTCTAGCTCTCCCTCCCACTTTCACTCCTTTCATTCCTCTCTTTCTCCTGCTCTTCTTATCTCTCTCTCTCTTGCTCCTTCTCTTGCTCACTCATTCTTTCCCTCTCTCCCACTCTCTCTTCCCTTGCTCTCTCCTCTCTATCTCTCTCACACTCTCCCTTTTTTTTATCCCTTTTCCTATCTCTTCAGTTTCATTCTCACTCTTTGTCCCTCTCCACTGTCTCCTTTCAATCTATCTCTCCATCTCTCCACCACTTTTGCTTCCTTCACTCCCACCCTCTCTCTCTTCCTCTCTCTCTCTTTCTTTCTCTCTCACACACGATCTCCCCCTCTCTCCCTCTCCCTCTCTTTCACTTCATCCCCCTCTTTCTCCCACTAAATCTCATTTTACTCCACTTCCCTCCGTCTATCTCACTCTTTCTCACTCTCTCCTCTCTTGCAGCTTTCACTGTTATGCCATAACATTATTTCTTTCTCTATTGCTCTTTATTCTCTCTCCCACACTCTCAATTGCTCTATCTCATCTCTCACTTATCACTTTACATAGTCTTTTCCTCCAACCATCTCTCACCCTCTTCCTCTCTCCCAATCTCCCTCTTTCACTAATTCAGTCTCTCTCTTTCTCTCTTTCTTGCTCTTGCCCTCCCTCTCTCTCCATATCTCCCCATATCAGCATTACCCTCTATCACTCTCTCTCCCTCGCTCTTTCTTCGGTCCCTTTCTTCAGTCCCTTTATGCTCTCTTTCGCTCTCTTCGTCATCACGCTTTGTTTTTTCGCACTTTTTTGTACCCTTTCTGTATATCTCTATTGCCCTTTCTTCTATCTCCCTCTCTTCTCTTTCCTTACTCACTCTTTCTCTCCCTCAATCTCTCACTCTCTCTCTCACTCCTCCTCCCTCCCACTTTCTATCAATTTCTCTCACATCTTGTTCTCTTCACTCATATCCAACTCATTATTTCTTATTTTCACTTATACATATCTCTTTTTTCCTCGGTCCCTCCGTATTTCAGTTCCTTCTTCCCTCTCTTTCTCTCTCTCTCCCTATCTCACTCCTCTCTTTTTCTCCCCTTGCACTCACTCCTCACCCTCCCTCACCCTACCTCTCATTTTCTTTATCACTCTTTCTCATTCCCAATCTCCCATTCTTTCTTATCTCACTTTCACTTTTCTATATTTCTTTCTCACTTCCCTTCTCTCATTCTAGCACTCTCTCTCATCCTTTCTCGCTCATTCTTTCTCTCTCATTCTCTCCCTCCGCTAGCCTCCCTCCCACTCTCTCTTTCTCAATCTCTCTTCCTCTCACCCTCTCCATCTCCCACTCTTCCTCTCTCCATTTCACTCATTCTCTTACTCTCCCTCCCTATCTCCACATTGCTCACTATCTTTTCCTCCCACTCTCTTCGTCTCTCGCTTAATCTCTCTCCCTCTAAAATCTTTCTTGCTCTCTCAACCTCTCTCACACCCTCTCTCTCTCTTTGATCTCCCTCATTCTCTACCTTTATCTCCCCCTTCCTCACTCTCTCCCTTACTCTTGTCATTTATCTGTCTTTTTCTCACTCTTTTCCTTTCTCACTATGTCTCTCACTTTACTCTCTCTTACTCTCTCATTCTTTGTTGCTCTCTTTTATCTCTCTTTACTCAGTCCCTCTTCCTATATCCATCACTCTAACTCTCTCCCTTCATTTAATTCCCTCTCTTACCCCTCTTCTTGGTCATTTTTTATTACTTTCTCTTTTTTCTCTCTCTCCCTCTCTTTCCTCACTCTCCATTCTTTCTCTATTTCTCTCTCGTTGTGTCTCCCTTACTCCCTTCAAATTCTTCCAGTATTACTCCATAACCCACTTCTCGATTTCTTCCTCCCTCTCTCTCTCTTTCCTTATGTCTCATTTCCCTTCCTATCTTTTTCTTGCTCCTCTTCACCCTCTCTCTTCACCCACTCTCTCTCCCTTCAGCTTCACTCCCACACCAACTCCCTCTCTTCATGCCTTCGCACTCTCAATTCTCTCTTCTACATTCTATCACTATCTCACTTGCACTCCTTATTCTTTGTCAACTTGTCTCTTACTCTTCTCACTCTTCTTCTATCTCCCCATTCACTTCCTCTATTTCTCTCACTTCCTTCCTTTGTCACTCTCTCTCACACTCTCCCCTCTTTCCATTCTTGTTTCTCTCTCTCATTTTTTATCATCCCTACCTCTCACTTGCTCATTTTCTCTTTCTATAACTTGACCATTCTCCTTTTCTCCATATATCTCTGTCAGTCTCACTTCCTCTTTCACTCTCTTCCTCTCCTCTCCCTCTCCCTCTCCCTCTATCTCATCTTTTTTTTCTCTACCACTCTTACTCACTACATCTCTCTCTCCACCTCATATCTCATACTTTCTCTCACTCTCTCTTCTTATCATGCTCTCTTACAATCCCTCCCATATGTTTCTCTTCCTCTCTATATATATACTCTCGTACTTTCTTTCCCTCTACCACAAAACATCTCTCTCGCTTATCTCTCTTCTCTGTCACACACACTCTCACTCTCTCCCTTGCTGTCCACCTTCATTATTGCATTGTTTCTCAATCAATCTATCTTAATCTCTCTTTTATTGCTCCCTCTTTACTCTCTATCACCCTATTCTCTTCCTTCTTCCCTAGCTCACACTCTCTCTCCTTTCCCGGCCTCTGATTAACCTTTTTCTCTCTTGTCCCTCTCTCTCTTTCACTTTCTTGTATAATCTTCGGCCCCTCAATCTCTTTTCTTATTCCTTTTTAGATCTCTCTTATTCTCTCAGTATTGTTCTCTTTATCGCTCTCACTCTCTATCTCTATCACTCTCACTCCCTCATTCATGTCCTCTCTAGGTCTCCCTTGAGTAGCTCTCTCCTCTCTCCATTGCACACACTCATACATTCTCACTCTCTATCAATCTCTCTCTGTCACGCTCTCATTAGCTCCATTTATCACTCTATCTCACTCTGTTACCCATTTTTTATTTATCTTTCACTCTCTCCTCTCTCTCCCTTGCTCCATTTTTCTTTCCTCTCTTTAAGCCCTTCTCTATTATTTTCTCTCAATCATTCTCTTTCTCGCTCTCAATTCTCTTTTACTTACAATCTCTTTTACACTCTCCTTTTGTTGCTCTCTCTTCTCTCATTTCTTTTGCTTTTCTCCCACTCTCCCTCTTGCTTCCATCCCTCCCTCTCCCATTCTCTGTCTTCTCTCCCTCCCTTCCTCTCCCTCCCATTATCCCTCTCCGTCTCCCACTCTCTCTTGCACACTCTCTCTCAAACTTCTCCAATTTCCCTCACTTTTTACCCCTCACTCACTTCCTCTTATGAGATCTTCCCTCAGTCTCTCTCCCTCTCTTCTTTCTCTCTCTTCCCTCTCTCTATCTTCATATCTCTCACTCTATATCTATTTCACTTTCTTCTACCCTTTCCTTGCTCTATCTTGCTCCACAAATTTTGCTCAATCTTCGTTCACTCTCTCTTATATATCCATTTCTCTCTCATCTCACTCCGCTCTCCCTCCCCCTCTCTTTTTATTGTTACTCACTTTTAGTCCCCCACTCTTTCTTTTACCCACTCTGTTGTATCCCTTTATCCCTCTTTGCTACTCTCTAGCTCTTCCTCCTGCTTTCACTCCTTTCACCCCTCTCTTTCTCCTGCTCTTCTTATCTCTCTCTCTCTCTTGCCCCTTCTCTTTCTCACTCACTCTTTCCCTCTCTCTCACTCTCTCTTCTCTTGTTCTCTCCTCTCTATTTCTTTCTCACACTCTCCCTTTCTTAACCCTTTTCCTATCTCTTTAGTTTCATTCTCACTCTTGGTCCCTCTCCACTGTCTCCTTTCAATCTATCTCTCCATCTCTCCACCACTCTTGCTTCCTTAACTCCCATCCTCTATCTCTTCCTCTCTCATTCTTTCTTTCTCTCTCTCACACGCTCTCCGCCTCTCTCTCTCTCCCTCTCTTTCACTTAATCCCCCCCTTTCTCCCACTAAATCTCATTTTATACCACCTCCCTCCTTCTATCTCTCTCTTTCTCACTCTCTCCCTCCCTTGCAGTTTTCACTGTTATGCCATATCATTATTTCTTTCTCTATTGCTCTTTATTCTCTCCCCCACACTCTTAATTTCTCTATCTCATCACTCACTTATCACTTTACACAATTTTTCCACCAACCATATCATCTAAGCGAGGAATAGTGTGTCTATACTTTATTGTAATATTGTTTATGGCTCGACAATCCACACACATTCTCCAAGACCCATCCTTCTTAGGAACTAGAATTATAGGAACAGCACATGGATTCATGCTCTCTCTCACATACCCCTTCTCTATTAGTTCGCCAACCTGACTTGTAACTCTTTTGTTTCCTCAGGATTGCTTCTAGAAGCTGGACGGTTTGGAAGGGTGGCTCCTGGTATAAAATCAATTTGATGCCCAATCCCTCAAATGGGTGGTAAACCATGTGGAATCTCCTCAGGAAAGACATCATATAAGTCTTGTAAAAGAGAAACAATAGAACTAGACAAAGTATTGTCATATTCATTAGTATTTAAGAATGCCTTTTTGTACAGAAGTACAATCATTGGTTGGTTTAAAAAGAATGCTCTCTTGATTTCACTTGCCATTCCATAAAAAATCTTTTGTTTTCTATCTTCTTTTCTCTTAATGGCTGCTTGTTCAATTTCTTCATTTTTCTCAGTTGAGTCGGCCTCTTTATGTTGAACACTCCTTTTCATTTGACAATAATCATTTTGCAATCTCACTTGATCCTCGTAGACCTCCTTTGGTGTCATTGGCACTAGAGTGATAATTCTATTATTGACTTCAAATGAGTATTTATTGGTGAAACCATCATGTTTATCTAGTCAGTCAATTACCATGGTCGCCTAGTAACAAATGGCCTGCTTGCATTGGTACTACATCGTACAAGACTTCATCTTCATACTTTCCGATGCTGAATGAGACCAAAACCTACTTGTTCACCTTTACCTCACCACAATCATTAAACCATTGTAGCTTGTTAGCTCGGGAATGCTTGATGGTTGGCAGCCCTAGTTTTTCAACCAAAATAGTGCTAGTAGCATTAGCACAACCTCCTCCATTAATGATCATACTACATACCTTGTTTTGTACATGACACCTAGTGTGAAAAATGTTTTCTCTTTGAATTCCCTCATCAACCTTGGTAAGCACGCTTAAAACCCCTCTTGTGACTAACAATTCTCTTGTGACCGCATTTTCTTTACCTTCAATTTCCTCTACTAGTGATATAGAGTCAATTTCTAATTCTTCATCAGTTTTAATTTCTCCATTGTCCCTTATCTCAATGATTCTTTTGTTAGGACATTGGCTAGGTATATGATCCCTGCCTTGAGATCCTTGGCTGGTAGTCTCTTGTCTTAGCTAAACTTTAGACTGTGTGATTAGCTTATCCTCTTTATTTTGAAAATTCAGCTTCCATGAAGAACCCACACAGTTTGACAAACGTGGGCCACCCCTCCTCTTGAGTTGTTTCTCCACCTTGATAGCCACATGTAACATGTCCTCCAACTCCACATAATGTTGCATTTCAACTCTATCTTGGATTTCTGGGTTTAAACTATTTAAGAATCTAGCCATAATGGCTTATCTATCTTTTTCTACATGAGCCCTAATCATAGCAATCTCCATCTCCTGATAGTAATCTTCCACACTTCGATTACCTTGCCTAAGCCTTTGTAACTTCTGATACAACTCTCGATAGCAATGACTTGGCACAAATCGCTTCCTCATGAAAACTTTCATTTCTTCCCATGTTTCTATGGGACGTTCTCCATTTCTCCTCCTACTCAACATTAATTGATCCCACCAAACAATAGCATAATCAGTAAATTCAATGGCGGCCAATTTCACCTCCTTTATTTCAAAATAATTATGGCAGTCAAACACTAATTCCACCTTCTTCTCCCATTCAAGATAGGCTTCGGATTGTTTTTGCCTTGAAAAGAAGGAATACACATCTTAATACTCCCTAAGTTGTTATCTTCTCTATTCCTACTATCTCTAGCTTTCCCACCATAATGCCTTCTCTCAACAAATGAATCCCTATCAATTTCTTCATCAAATCCACCCACATAATATTCTTCATCCTCCTCTCTCACTCGTCTCATTGGAACTCTCTCCCTTTTCCTATTAGAAATATTTCATCGCTGTCTTTCTTGAATTCCTCCCTCTACTTGTTCCAACCTTTCATGAATATGATCAAACTCATCCGTCATCATTCATCTCATCTCCCCCATCAATGCTTGAAATTGGATATTAGGAATTGGTGGTTGCCTTTCATCGTCTTCAAGATTCAGTTGGGACATGATTGAAGATTTACAATGAAAGAATGTAAGCAAGAATCTGGAATTAACAATTCAAATCAAATTCTGGATTACCACAAATAAGAAAAATATGAAATGCTAAGCAAATTGTTGGGATGATGATAATGAAATACAAATTTTGATATCTTGAATCAATACAAAAACACAACTAAACTTATGAAAACAATAATATCAATAAAAGAAACGAAAATAACAAGAAACTAAAATAACAAGATCACATCAAGAATAATATTTATCAAAAACAATATCAAGAACAAGATGATTTTGAACATTAACAAGAACACTGATTTGGACAATAACAAGAATATGAATAATAAAGATGTGAATCTTAAGAGGAAAACAAATATGAATAATAAAGATTGCAGCAAATTGAACAACTAGCTATGAAATGAAAGAGTAAATTGATTACCTAGTAAAATTCAGACATATAAAAAAAATTCAGACAAAAGGAATAAGAACATAGCTAATCTCATCCATTACCCAAGAAAAATATGAAAAAAGAAAAGAAAAAGATTCCAACAAGGACATAAAAAACCCAACAAGAAAATTACGTTTCCAGAACCGTAAGGCTCTGATACCAAATGATGTGAACAAGATCTCGACGGAACCATGAGATTGATGTTCTAGTTAGAAAACTAATGGGCTAAGACCAAATTAAAAAGAATCTAAGGCAAATTCGTATGAAATACTTCAAAAAAAAACACTTGAAAATCATTCAAAAACTTGGAACAAACCAAAATAAGGTAGAACCTGGCGGTTCAGGGCGGAATGGAGATAAACCTCGACCCAATGCTCAACGCAAACAAGAACGTCGGTATGAGACCTTCACCCTATGCTTGAATTGAGGAAAGAACCTTGGTACGATGGTAGCCGTCACAAACGGGGTGAAAATCCGCTTGACAAGTCAGGGAAGAACTCCTTGGGCGATGACCAAGAGTCCAGTTGGAATCCTAGGGGAAACCAAAGGAAAAACCCAAAAGCTATTTGGCCAAAAGACTGAAAATCTCTTTCTCATTTCAAATAAGGCCTATATATAGGCCAAAGATTACATGTAAAAGAAAAGAGAAGATAAAATATCTTCTAAAACAAATTTAAAAAACTACTTCAAGTTGGCATGCAAGCCATTATTAAATCAAATAAAAGAAGAAATATCCAGTCATAATAATATGACTCCTTTATCCTTGGGCTTGGATTAAGTTGAGAAATCTTAGTGGTTCTTTCTCCTTAGATCTCCATGAATTGGCTTGAGTCCAAGCCTCCCGAACTAATCCATTAAAAGCTTTCTTCAACCCCTTTGCACAATATCTAGTAATTGGCCCACATGGAACTTGAATTAAATCTTCTCTTGAGGTCGTGTCATCGCCATCCATGCTATCGTTTACATCACTTTCACCTCTTGAAAAGGATTTTTCCTCAAATCAATAGCCGCATCAAAATGACTTAAATCAAGAATATCAAGTTGGCACTCACATTATACTTACCGGGTAGATCCACTTGTAGGCATTGTCATCGATACGTCAAGTACTAGGAAAGGACCATCTCCCCTTGGAAGCGCTTGGAATGCCTTTGTTCGGGAAATCTTCCTTTCTCATGTGTAGCCAAACACCAATCTCTAGGTTCAAAGATCATTTTGTGACGCCCCTTGTTGGCATATTTTTCGTATTGCTTTGTCCTTTCGTTCACCGAGTCGGCCTTTTCATCTATCTCGCTTTACAAACTCGAAATTCGTTTCTTACCATCCAAGTTAACATGCTTAGAAACAAGTAATGGAATTAAATCAAAATGGCGTTAAAGGATTAAAACCATAAACAATTTCAAAAGGAGAAAAAATTACAGAGAATGAAACAACCCTATTATAAGCAAACTCAACATGTGGTAAACAATCTTCCCATATTTTGGATATTCTTCTTTATGATTGCTCCTTAACAAAGTAGACAAAGTCCTATTTAATACTTCGGGGCCACCATCGGTTTGTGGGTGACAAGTAGTGTGAAAATAATAATTTGATTCCTAACTTACACCACAAGGTCTTCTAAAAGTAACTCAAGAACTTAATCTCTCTATCATAAACAATTATTCTAGCATACCATGCAATCTTATAATCTCCCTAAAACAGCAACTGTAATATTTGAAGCATCATCGTCAGGACATGGAATAAAATGTGCCATTTTGGAAAATCTATCCACCACCACAAAAATAGAATTCTACCATGTTTAGTTCTGTGCAAACCAAGCACAAAGTCCATAGAAATATCAATCCAAGGTACATTAGGAATTGGTAGAGGAGTATACAAACCGTGGGGTTGCACTCGAGATTTAGCTTGTCGACATGTGATACACCTACCACAAATTCTCCTCGGACATCTCCCCGCAGTAACACCAAAGTCTTCGCAACTCCAAAATGTCCCGTTAATCCCCTCCATGAGATTCCCGTATATGAATTCCTCGCAAAGAACTTTTTAAGCACACATAACTTATTATCTCTAAATAGAAACCCATCATGTTTAAAGAATTTAACACAAGTAAAGGACACAAGTCAATTTATTACAAAAATCAAAGATCATCATAGTATAAATCTTTAATATGTTCAAAACCAAGTAGTTTTGCATCAAGGGTGATAAGAAGGCATACCTTCGAGAAAGTACGTCAAGAACTACATTTTCCTTACTCGTTTTTATATCGAATGACATATGGAAATTTCTTAATGAACTCCACCCAATGAGCATGCCTTTTGTTGAGCTTGTGTTGACCTTTCAAATAAGCTAAGGATTCATGATCAATGTGAATCACGAACTCTTTTTGTGGCCAAAGGTAGTGTCATTATTTTCAAAGCTCTAACCAATGCATACATTTCCTCGTCATAAGTCGCGCTTAAGGTGGCCCCACTCAACTATTCACCTAAATAAGCAATTGATCTTCGCTCCCCGCGTAAGAACAACACCTACACACCAAGCATCACATTCAATTTTAAATGTTTTAGAAAATCAAACAAAGACAAAACAGGCGTGGGTAAGTTTTTCCTCGATCAATCGAAATGCCTTTTCTTGCGCTTCACCACACTTCAACTCAACATTCGTCTTAATCAATTCAAAGGAGGGTGCAACTATGCTACTAAAGTCTTTTACAACCGTCTCAGAGAAACTAGCAATTCCATGAAAACTACGAACATTGTTTACACTAGTGGGACTAGGCCACCTGTGTATAGCACTCACCTTTTCTTCATCAACCCGTATACCCCGGCGCACTCACAACAAATCCCAAAAAACAAAGTTTATTGGTGCAAAGGTACAGTTTTCCAAGTTACCAAATAACTTTTCTTTTCTCAAAACATCTAATACAAGTTTTAAATGTTCAACGGATCCTTTAAGTTTTTGCTATAGATCAAAATATCATCAAATGAGACCACAACAAATTTTCCAATAAAAGCACTTATAACATTGTTGTTCATTAGTCTCACAAAAGTACTAGGTGCATTAGTCAAACCAAAAGGCATTATTAACCATTCATACAAACCATATTTTGTCTTAAAAGCGCTTTTCCACTCATCGCCTTCTTTCATCCTAATCCGATGATATCCACTTTTAAATCAACCTGGGGAAACACACAAGATTCATGTAATTCATCTAGCATATCATCTAAGTGAGGAATAGGGTGTCTATACTTATCATAATATTGTTTATGGCTCAAAAATCCACACACATTCTCCAAGACCAATCCTTCTTAGAACTAGAATTACAGAACAAAGACATGGACTCATGTTCTCTCTCACATACCCCTTCTTTATTAGTTCACCAACCCGCTCAGAACTATTTTGTTTCCTCAGATTGCTTCTATAGGCTGGACGGTTTGGAAGGGTGGTTCGGTATAAAATCAATTTGATGCTCAATCCTTCGAATGGGTGGTAAACCATGTGGAATCTCCTCAGGAAAGACATCATAAAAATCTTGCAAAAGAGAAACAATAAAAATAGACAATGTATTAATATGTTCATTAGTGTTTAAGAACGCCTCTTTGTACAGAAGCACAATCATTGGTTGGTTTAAAAACAATGCTCTCTTGATTTCACTTGCCTTTACATAAAAATTCATTTGTTTTCTATCTTCTTTTCTCTTATTGGTCGCTATTCAATTTCTTCCTTTTTCTCATTGCGTCTGCCTCTTTATGTCGAGCACTCCTTTTCATTCGACAATAATCATTTCGCAACCTCACTGGATCCCCATAGACCTCCTTTCGTGTGTCATTGGCACTAGAGTGATAAATTTATTATCGACTTTAAATGAGTATTTATTGGTGAAACCATCATGCTTAACTCGTATGTCAAATTCCGTGGTCTTCCTACTAACAAATGGCCTGACAGATTGTACTACATAAGACAAGACTTTATCTTCATACTTTCCAATCCGGAATGAGACTAAACCTGCTTGTTCACCTTTACTCACCACTATCATTAAACTATCAGTACGTTGTAAGGTCGAATGTTGATGGTCAAGTAAATTTCTAGTTTTTCAACCAAAATAAGCAATACATTAGTACAACTTCCTCCATCAATGATCATACTACATACCTTGTTTTGTACATGACACTAGTGTGAAAAATATTTTCTCTTTGGATTCCCTCATCAACCTCGTCCGCACGCTAAAGCCCTTCTTGTGACTAGCAATTCTCCCCGTGATCGCATATTCTTCACCTTCAATTTCCTCTACTTGTGGTATAAAGTCAATTTCTATCATCAATTTCAATTTCTCCATTGTCCCTTATCACCGTGCTTCTTTTAGTAGGACATTCGCCGGTTATATTTAATTTCAGCTTCGACATTTAAAACATTTAATGTCGATTTCTAGAAGTGGAAGAGGCAATTTTTCGACTTCCTTGGTTACTTTCTGTTCGTCTCGATCGCGGTTTGACTTCGCAATCGATTATCCTCTTTTTCCCCGAAAATTTGGCTTTCATGAAGTACCCACACCAGTCGATGACAAGTGGGCCTCCCTCCTCTCGAGTTGTTGCTCCACTTTGATGGCCACATGTAACATGTCCTCCAACTCCACATAATGTTGCATTTCAACTCTATTCGGATTTCTAGGTTTAAACCATTTAAGAATCTAGCCATAGTGGCTTCTCTATCTTCTTCTACATGAGCCCTAATCGTAGCAGCATCTCCTGATAGTAATCTTCCACACTTTTGACATTCGTCTAAGCCGTTGTAACTTCGATACAACTCTCGATAGTAATGGCCAAGACAAATCGCTTCCTCATGACAACTTTCATTTCTTCTCATGTTTCTACGGGCATTCTCCATTTCTCCTCCTACTCAACATTAATTGATCCCACCGAACAATAGCATAATCAGAATTCAATTTGTTGCCAATTTCACCATCTTTATTTCGTATCAGTTGTATTACTAAACACTAATTCCACCTTCTTCTCCCATTCAAGATAAAGCTTCAGGATTGTTTTTACCAAAAGAAGGATTACGCATCTTAATACTCCCAAGTTGTTATCTTCTCATTTCCTACTATCTCTAGCTTGCCCACCATAATGCCTTCTCTAAACAAAAGAATCCCCATGAATTTCTTCATCAAATCCACCCACATAATTTTTCATCCTCCTCTCACTCCTCCTTTACTGGAACTCTCTCCTTGCCTATTAGAAATATTTCTACACCACGTTTTGGATTTCCTCCTCTACTCATCTCCAACCTTCATGAATATGATCAAACTCGTGCCTCATCATTCTTCTCATCTCCCCCACCTATGCTTCGAAATTGATATTAGGAATTATCAAGTTGCTCTCTTTCATCATCTTCAAAATTCAGTTGCAACATGATTGAAGATTTATAATGAAGGAAAGTAAGCAAGAATCTGAAATTAACAATTCAAATAAAATTTTGGATTAGCAAAAATAAGAAAATCGAAATGCTAAGCCACCATTAGGATGATGTATTGAAATACGAATTTTGATATCTTTAATCAAAATAAAAGCACAACAAAACTTATGAAAATACTAATATCAACAAAAGAAACGAAAATAACAAGGAAAATAAAAAAAGATCACATCAAGAACAACATTTATCATAAATAATATCAAGAACAAGATGATTTCATAAAACAAGAATAACTATTGGACAATAATAAGAACAACTGATTTGGATATATAGAAGCATAACGATGTGTAATTTCGCAAGCAATAACGAGACAATAAATTGGATAGTATTCTTGTTCACGTCGAGTGGGGAGTAAGAGGGAGGAAATTGAAAGAGGTGAGGGATCGAGGAGGGGAGAGAGGAGAAAGCTAGAGAGAAATAAATAAATAAAAGAGAGAGAGGAAAGAGAGGGCAAGAGAGTGAGTTAGAGATCGAGGGAAGGCAAGAGAGAAAGAAAGAGTGAGGAAGAGAGAGAAGAGAGGGTGATTGATGAAAGAGCACAGGACTTGAGGGGAGGGCAAGAGAGAGTGCAAGCAAATGATAAAGAGAGATGAAATAATGATCATGCAGATGCGGGCAAGAGACGTAGCGAGCAAAGAGGAAGTTAACTAAAACGTAGAGATAGAGGGAGTGAGTGTTAAGGATTGAAGAGAGAGCCAGAGGGTGAAAAGAAAGAAAATGAGATAGAACAGAGAGACAAGAGAGACTTAGGCGTATAGCAAAAGTTTTCACGTAGAGTGGAGAGAGGAGATATAGAGGAGACATAAGAAAGATACGGAGGGAGAAGGGTGACAGAGGGAAATTAAATAGAGTGAGAGTGAAATTAAATAGAGTAAGAGTAAGAGGAAATTAAATAGAGTGAGGGAGCGAAGAGGGGAAAGATTGACAAAGCGAAAAAGAAATAAAGAAGGAATAAAGAGAGTGATGAAAGAGAGGGAAAAAGAGAGCGAGCTGAGAGAAAGAGAGCAAAAATAAGGGAGAGAGGGAGGGAGGAAGAAGAGAAATAACAGCAATGATAGAGAGTAGTGAGAGAGAGAGAGAGAATAAGAGGAAGGTAGAGAGGTTTAGAGGATGGATATAAGAGATAAAGAATGAGTAAGGAGAGAGAAAGAGAGAAAGAGAGAGCGAGAGAAAAACATAATAAAGAGTGAGAGATAGTGAGAAAGAGAGATAGAGGGCATGATTAAAGGAGAGAGTAAGAAAGGAAGAGATAGAGAGAAAGCGTGAGAGAGATCAAGAGAGAGGGTGAGAACGGGGGAGAAAAAAAATTTTCGCAGAGTGAGAGATAGAAAGCGAGAGCAAAGGAGAGCAAAAAATACCAAGCATGATTGAGATTGGGAGAGAGATTAAGAGAATGAGTGAGAAGGAAAGGAGAGAGAAGGAGATGAAGAAGGGGAGAGGGAGAGAGAGAGAGGGAGAGATAACAGACAGAGAGAAGTGAGGGAGGGAAGCAACTGGGGGAGAGAATGAGAGAGAGAAAGGCTGGAGAGGGAGATCAAGAGAATGGGAGAGAGGAGAGTGAGAGAGAACAGAGAAAATATAAAGTTAGAGAAGAGAAAGCAAGAGAGAGGGAATAAGAGAGAGGAAAGAGAATACGAGAGGGACGAAGAGGTAAAGAATGAGTGAGTGCAACAAGTGTGAGATAGAGAGTAAAATATAGTGAACGAGAAAGAGAAGAAGGGATCGAGGAGGAATGATGGGACTATAAGAGAAAATAAGAAATAAAGAGATGGATATGAAGGGAGAGAGCAAGATGCGAGAAAAACTCGAGAGTGTGAGGAAGAGTTAGAGAGAGAGACCGAGAGATAAAGGGAGAGAAAGATCGAGTAAAGAGAGAGAAGAGAGGGTGATATAAGAAAGAGAAACGAGCGAGAGACAAAGAGGGAACATGTAGAAAGAAAACAATAAATAGAGATGAAAATGGGAGAGTGAGAGAGAGGAAGAGAGGGAATGAATATGTGGATTAAAGAATGTACCAAGGGAGCAAATTAGAAAGGGTACGACAAATATAGAGAGAAGCAAGACAAAGGGAAGAAGATGAAAAGGTAATGAGGGAGAGTAAGAGAGAGGTAGAAAGACATACAGATATCATTGAGGTAGCGGGAAGGAAAGAGGACGATAGAGAGAGAGGCTAAATTAATGAAAGAGGGGGAGAGGGTGATAGGTAGAGAGTGAGAGATAGTTGGAGAGAAAGAGTGAGTTAAGAGAGTGTGATAAAAGAGACCAAGAGTGGCAAAAGGGAGAGAGAGAAATGAGAAGGAAGAATCGATAAAGAAAAAATAAAGAAAAGAGCAAAGAGAAGACGAAAGTAAGACAGTAGAGGAAAGGGAGTGGAGTGAGAGAGAATGAGAGAGTGGGAGTTAGAGAGGAAGAGTGGGAAGTGAAATAGAAGAGAGAGGATGGAAGGTATAGAGAGAAAGTGAGCAGGGAGAGAGGGGCAGAGAATAAGATTTTAGCGGGCAGAGCGGGGGTGAATCGGAAGAGAGTTGGGAGGGAGAAAGGGAGAGAGTGCGAGAGAGAGAAAGTGAGAAAGGGAGAAAGAGGGAGGGAGCGAAGGAAGAAAGAAATAAGAGGAAAGAGGGACAAAAAAATTGAGATGAGAGAAAGTGCAGAGCAAGCAATCAAACAGAGATCAACATGGAACGAGAAGGAGATGGAGAGAGGGAGTATTAGTGAGAGTGAAGTCAAGAGAGAGGCGGAGTGAGAACGGAGAGAGTGTAAGAGAGAAATCGAGTGGAGAGAGTAAGGGAAGAGAGAGAGGACAAGGAGAGAATGAGTGAGCGAGAGAGGGAGAAAAGTCGAGAGATACGGAGAGTGGGGAGAAAGAGTAGGATGAAAAGAGTGAAAGACGAGGGGGTGAGAGAAAGGTAGAGGGAAAAGAAGTGTCGAAAGAGAGAGATAGAGCGGAGCGAGAGAGATAAAAAAAAGTGGAATGAGAGTGAAAGATAGAGTGAGAGGGGCGGAGTGAAAGAAAGATCAAGGAAGTAGAGGGCTCAAAGAGAGAGAGAGCAGGAAAGAGAAGTAGAGGCGAGAAGACCGGGCCGAGGGGAAGATCGCGTAAGAGTGGATGAGGGATTAAAAGAGAGGAAGTACAGAAGAATGATGAGAGAGATGAGGAAGTAATGGAGAGAGAGGGATTGAGAGGAGCAAGGGAGAGAAGGAGGGAGAGAAAAGAAAGACGAAAGGGGAGGGATGGAAGGGGAGAGAGAGAAAGAGGAGAGTGCACAGGCAAGGGAAATGTAAAAGGAACAAGAGAAGAGGGGCGAGCAATAAAAAAAAGTGTAAAAGAGAGTATATGATAGAAAAAAAGAATAGAGAGTGAGACAAAGAGAAAATAATATGTAATGATAGAGAGAGAAGAGAGAAAATTTGAGGAGGGGAGGGAGATGAGTGAGCGAGAGTGAAAGAATAAGATGGTAAGAGAATGAGATAAGGATCGAAAATGGAGCTAAAGGTGACGGGAGAGTGAGAGAGTATATGCGTGTGTGAGATGCAGAGAGATGAGTGAGCTACATAAGGTGTACCTCGAGAGAGTACGGCCGAGGGAGTGAGAAAGATGGAAGGAGAGAGCGTGGGATAAATAAAGAAAAGAGGTGCGAGAGTCAAAGAGATTCGTAGAGATAGAAAGAGTTATGGGAGGGAAGGCAATGTAGAATAAATGTAGAATGAACAGAGTGACAGAGAGAGAGTGAGAAGAGAGATCGAGGGAAGATCATGTAAGAGTAACAGGGGTGTGGATATAAAGAAAAGGAGAACATGAGAATGATGAGAAAGAGGGGAGCAAATCTGAGGCAAAGGGAGATGGAGAGGGATAAAGGGGGAAGGGAGGAAGGGTGAAATGAGAGAGAATGAGAGAGGGATGAATGGAAGCAATAGAGAGAGAGAGGTATGAGAGAGTGGGGAATAGAGTGAGAGAAAAAATAAGAGGAAAAAGAGAAAAGAGAGCTATTCCCTCTTGTTCCCTCTTCCTCACTTTTCATTATGTTCTACTCGCTCTCTCTCCCAAATATCTCTCATTTCTATATTACTCTTTACCTTAACCCATCCCCATCATTCTCAACTTCTATTCTCTCTCTCCTCTTTATTTATCTCTCTTCTCTCATTCCTTTTACACTTTCTCTTCGTATATCCTCAACTCTCTCTCTCACCCTCTCTCACTTTCCCTCCACTTCTTATGTCTCCCTTTTTCTCTCCCCTCTCTTTCATGCTCTCCCTCTCTCACCGCCTCTTTAATCTCTAAACTCTCCTCCCCGACCATTTTTACTCTCTTCCTCTACTCTTGCCTCATCTCTCTGTCTGGGCCTCTTTCTTACTATGTCTCTTACCCATATTTTGTTCTCCTCCGTTTTCTCGCCCCTTTTATCTTTCTTACTTCCAGTCCTCTATCCCTTCTCTTTCTCCTTCTCTCCCTTTCTCCGACAATGTGCCTCTCACACTTTATTATATTTCTCTATATCACTCTCGTGCTCTCTCTTTCTTTTCTTTTTCTCTGTCTCTCTATAATGATAACTCAATCTCCCTCTCTACCTTCTTCTCATTCAACGTTCTCTTTCTCACCCCCATCTTCTCTTTTTTATTACCTCCCTCCCTCCCTCCCCCTATTTCTCAGATCCCTCTCTCCTTCCCTCTTTAACCTCATACTCTTCTATTTTTTTCTCATTTCTCTCTCATGTCTCTCTCTCCCTTCCTAGCACCCTCCATCTCTTCAATTTCACTCTCACCGTTACTCCCTTACACTCTTTCTCTCTCTCTCTTTCTATCTCTAACTCTTTCTCTGCCTCCCTCTCTCTCCCTCTCACTCCCTCGCTAACTCTCTCTTCGTTCCATCTACCATTCCCTCACACACAACCACTCTCTCTCTCTCTCTCGCAACTTTTATCTCTCTCTCTCGCTCAATAGTTTCTCACTTTCTCCTATTTCTCCCTCCTCCCGCCTCCTTCCATCTTTAAATTTCCCTCTCCTCGTCTCACCCCCTATCCGTCACTCTCTTTCCTTACTGTTTTTCACTCTCTCCCTCTCTCCCTATATATTTCTTCTCCGTCTCTCGCTCACCGTGTCTCTCATTTTACGCCTATGTATCTCTTTATTCTCCGTCTCCCTCCATCCCTCGTACCTCCTCCCTCCCACTCTCATAATATCTCCATTTCTCTCAGGCCTCTCTCTCATCACCTTTCTTATATCTTCTTGTCTCTCTCTCACTCTCTTTTCCTAGATTCTCTATAGATCTCTTTCATTCTCCCACTCTCGTCTTCGCTATAGATCTCTTTCTCACTCCCTCATTCTCGCTCTATAGTCTCCTATGTAGCTCAATCTTCTCTCTCCATCCCACTCACCACCCCCGAGCTCTCACGCACATTTATACATTTCTCACTCTACTTCTCTCTAAATGTCTCGCCACTCACCTTCTTAAGCTCCATTTCTCAATCTCTATCTCTTCTTACCAGATGCTCATTCTCTTCGCACTCCATCCTCTCGTCTCCATGTTGCATCTTCCTCCCTTCTCTCTCTATCTCCATCTCTTTTTATTCTCTCTCCCTCGCTCTTTATCCCTCGTTCTTTCTTTCTTTCACTCTATTATCTTTTACTATCTTATGCTCTTTTTCGCTCTCTTCATCGATACTCTCTCTTCTCATTTCATCTCACTTTCTCTCTCTCTCTCATTGCCTATCCCACAAACTCTCTCTCCCTCCTATCGCTTCCAACCATCTCACTATCTCTTCTCTCTTCTCCATCTCTCCTTTCCTCCCTTAAATCCTCCATCTACTTCTCTAACTCCCTCTCTGCCTCCCTCTCTCTTCGCTTCTCTCTACCATGATTCCATTCTCCCTATCTCTTTACCTCTCACTCACTCTTTCTTAATAAATCTTCCCTCAATCTCTCTCTTCATCTCCGTATCCTTTTCACACTCTTTATCACTTACTCTCTATCGCTCTCTCTTTAATCCATCTCACTCTCTACCTTTATCTCTCTTTCTAACTCTCTTCCTTCCCTCTCCCTCCCTTTATCTCATCCCCATCTCTCGTCTTTTCTCCCTATGACGATAGATCTCTTTTATTATCCCACCTGTCATTATATTTATCACTCTCTATCTTTCACTCCCTCAATCCCGTGCTCTCGCCCCCTAAGACTCCCTTATGTTGCTCACCCTCTTTCTCTCTCCATCTCACTCACACTTTCTCGAGCTCTCACACACACATACACTCTCTCACCCCCTCACAATCTCACACACACTCATACACTCTCTCTCACTCTCTTAATCTCTCTCTCCCACCCACCTAAGCTCTATACTCCCTCTCTCATTCTCTCGTCTCAAGCCCTACCCTTCACACGTAATCTCTCTTTCGCCCTCAAAATTTTATCTCTCTCAATTCATTCCTAATCTATCTCATTGTTTCTCACATACCTCACATATCTCTCTCTATTTCTCTCTCCCTCTCTCCCTTCGTCTCTCTGTCTCCACTATCTCTCATCTCTTTTCCTTACTTTGATTCTCATTCGCATCCTTTTTATTTATATATCTCTTGATGCCTCCCTCTTCTCTCTCATTATTTCTCGTGTTCCCTTCACACTTCTCTCTCTATTTCTCTCTCTCCCTCTCTCCCTCCATCTCTCTCGTCTCCTCTATCTCGCACTCTCTTTTCTTCACTCTCTCTTCATTCTCTCATACTCATACTTCTTTTCGACTTCCTTCATCTTATGTTTTTCTCTCACACTCTCTTCCTCTCTCACACACACTTCTGAATTGCCTATGCTCAATCTTTTCTCCCTTATCCTCTACACCCTCTATCTCGCTTTTCCAATTTTTTATCCTTCTCAATCAAACTCTCTTCTCAATCATTATTACTTACATTCTCTCACTCTTCTCTCTCTCTTTCTCCCTCCCTCCCTCCCTCCCTCTGTCTCTTTTATCTCCCACTCTCTATTCCTTAATCTAATTCTCACTCTCCCACTCTATCTATATATCTCTCTTGATCCCTCCCTCACTTTCTCTTTCATTCTCTTGCTCCTATCTCTCTTCTCCTCCTCCCTCCCTTGCTCACACTCTCTCTCCCTTCTCACACTCCTAATAGCCTTTTTACTCTCTTATCCCCTTTCCCATTCTTTATCCTCTTCTCTCCCTCACTCTCCATTCCTATTTCTCTCGAGACATCTTTCACTCTCTAACTATCGTACTTTTTATTGCTCTCACTCTCTCCTCTATCATTCTCACTCCTTACTCTCTTTAGGTCTCCCTTTTTCCTCTATCTCCTCGTCTCCTCTACTTCCACTCTCTCACCGTTATGCAATTCTTCCCTTTTCTTTACCCTCACTACTTACTCTTACTCGATCTTCTCACAACCTCTTCTCACTCTCGCTCTCATTCAATCTCTCTCTACTTTCTTTCCTACTCTCTTTATTTCACTTCCTCTCACATCCTCTTTTTCCCTTAATATCTCCTCCTTCTCCCTTTTCTCTCATTCTCTCTCAATCTAATTTTACTCTCACTCTTACTCCCCATTTCCCCGACCCTCTTTTCTCTATCTCTCTCCCCCTTACCTAACTTCTCTATCTCCCCATCTCTCCCTCTCTCTCGCTCTCTTCTCTCCTAAATACTCTCTCACTTCCCTCCATCGCTCACTCCCTCCATCGCTCACTCCTCCCTTAAACTTAGCCCACCTCCATTCTTCTTTCTTACACTTTCGATGTCTCTTTACTAGACCGTTGATCCCTCTTTCACTATTTCTTTTCATCCATACACTCACTATCTCTCCTCTCTCACCCTTCCCTCCCTCCCAGTCTCGCTTATGTTGTCCTCTATCTCACTCTCTCTCTCTCTCTCTCTCTCTCTCCCCCCCTCTCTCTCGCACTTTCTATCCCGCCTCCCTTTACAACTCCTCTCTCTCACACTATTTGTCTTTATATTTTCTCTCAAACATCTCCCTTTCCTCATCGTTCCCTCCCTCGTTAAATACATACTTCCCACTTGTTTTCCTCTAAAGGAATCTCACTTTTTCTATCTATCTCCAATTGCACTCAAGCCTTCACTCCCTCTCTCTCCCTCTCATATTCTCTATCGCTCTCTCTTATTCCCTTTCTCTTGCTCTCTTTTCTCTCACTTTCAATTTTCTCTATTTCTCTCCCACTCTCCCTCCCCCTCTCTCCATCTCAATCTCTCTCCCTCTCTCCCTCCTTTCCTCTCAAGCTTTATCTCTTCCTCACTCCTTTTCACTCATTCTCTTACTCTCCCTCCCTATCTCAGTCTTGCTTACAATCATTTGCACTTTTTTTCACTCTCTTTTCCTATGTCCCTCTCTCTTAAGTCTTTCCTCGCTCTCTCTCTCGCTCCTCACTTCATCTCTCTCTTCAATCTCTCTCCTCGTCCCTCCCCCTTTCTCACTCTCTTCCTTAATCTTTCCCTCTATCTCTCAATTTTTCACTCTCCCTCCCTTTCTTTCTATATCTCTTGCTTTCTCTTATGTTTCTCCCTATTGCTCTCTCTCTCTCTCTCTCTCTCTCTCTCTCTCCCTTTTCTCTCTCTTTTCTCATTCTTAAACTTCCTAAATCCATCACTCTAACTCTCTTTCCCTTCCTCTCATTCTCTCTCTCTCCCACTTTTCTCTATTATTGTTTATTGCTTTCTCTCCTTACCTCCCTATTTCCCTCCCTCCCTCCTTATTTCGCTCTCTTTTTCTCTCGTACCTCCTTTCTCTTTCCTACTATTTCTCTCTCCATTCTTCTCTATTTCTCTCTCACTTTGATTCTCTCTCCCTCCTCGCTTCTTCACTCTCTTCAATTTCTCTCCCACTATTACTCCTTCACTCGGTTCTCTCTCCCTTTCTCTCGCACTTTTTTTCCTTTCTCTCCTTTTCCTCTCACTTTCCCTCCCTAACTCTTCTCTTCGCTCAATTTATCATTTTCTTTCCTGTTCCTTTTCTCATACTCTTCTTTCATCCACTATTTCTCTCAACTTCACTCTACCCTACTCCCTATCTTTATCTCATTCACACTCTCTATCCTCTCTTCCACTTTCAATCGCCGCTTTTATCTCTATCAATTTCTCACTTACTCTTTCTCACTTATTCTCTTCCTCTATCCAACCACTCTCTTTTTCTATTTCTCAACTTCCTTCTTCCTCAATCTCTCTCTCCCACTTTCTCTTTTCTGACTCCTCAATCATTCTTTTATTCTCCTCCCTCTATCTCTCTTACTCACTCGCCTATTCCTTTTCCTCATTCTCCTTCTCTCCCTATATCTCTATCACTCTCACTTCCTCCTTTCTTCCTTCCTCTCCCTCTCCGTCTCCCTCTATCCCTCTTATTTCACTTCTACTCTCTCTCTTAACCTTTACCATCTCTCTCTCCACCTTCTATTCTCATACTTTCTCCCATTCTCTTATCATGCTCTCTTACTCTCCTTCCTCTATCTCTCTCTCTCTTACTCTCCATATATATGCACTCACACTTTCTATCCCTCTATTCCCCCACATCTCTCTCTCCCCCCTCTCTTCTCTTCCTTGCTCTCCCTCTCTCGCTCTCTCTCGCTCTCCCACTCGCTCTCTCCCTTTCTCTCCCTCTCTCTCAATCTCTATTCACCTTCATTATCGTGTTGTTGCTCAATCAATCTTTCTTAATCTCTTTGTTATCGCTCTCTTATCATTGCTCAACTCTTTTTTCGCCTTCTCTATCTCTCTTTCTCGCTCCCTCCCTCCCTCTCTCTTTCTCCTTCTCTTTCTCTCTCTCATTATTTCTTACTTTATCTCTCTCTTTCTCTACCTTTCTCCCTTCCTCCCTCATCCTCGCTCTCCATCTTCATATCTCTCACTCTCTATCTATTTATCTATCTTTTGCTTCCTTTCTTGCTCTCCTTATCTCCCTCGCTTTCAAATCTCTCCCTCATTTACTCTCTTCTACTCTATTTATCTCTAATTATCACTATCTCCTCCTTCCTCCCCCTTTAATTTCACTTCGACTTAGTTCCCTGGCCTCACCCATTCTCTGCTTCTCTCCCTTATCTTACTCTCTCTCTCTCCTCCCACTCCTTCACCCTCTTTATCCTCAACACACAATCTCACACCATATCTTGCTTCTTCTCTTCCTCCTCCCACCCTTCCTCCTTTTACTCATCACCTTCAACTCTCCCACACACTTACTCTCCATCTACCTCCCTCTCCCTCTCTATCCTTTTTCGTTATCACAGCTCTCTCTCTATCTATATATATCTCACTTGATCCCCCATCACTCTATCTTTCATTCGCTCTCTATCTCTCTTCCTCCCCTCACTCACACTATCTCACCCTTCCCAACCTATTAATATATATATTTTTCTCTTTAGTTTTATTTACTCTGTCTCCCTCACTTCTTTCATATTTCTCTTTAGATCTCTTTTCACTCTCTCACTTGTTCGTGCTATCACTCTCACTCTCTCCATCTATCATTCTCAACCCCCATTTGTGCCATCTCTAGGTCTCCCTTATGTAGCTCACTCTTCTCTCTTCATCTCACACTGACACTCTCTACCACTCGCTATTAATCTCTCTCCCTCTTTCCATCTTTAGCTCCATTTCTCGCTCTCTATCTCACTCTCTTTTATGATTTTGTTCTTTCTCTCTCATTCTTGCCTCTCCCTTGCTCCATTTTTCTCTTCTCACTTTATCCTCTTCCCTATTAGTTTCTCTCACTCTCTTTTCTCCTCTTATTCCCTTTTATCCATCTTATACCCTGTTTCACACTTTCCTTTGCTGTTGCTCTTTTTCTCTCTTTGTTCTTACTTTCTTTCAATATATCCCACTCTCTCCTCTCTATCTTGCTTCCATTCCACAACTCTCATTCTCTCTCTTCTCTCCCTCCCTCCCTCTCCCTCCCATTATCCCATTTTTTCTCTCTTGCTCCCTCTCTCTCTTTCTCAAAATTATCCTATTCTCCCTTACTTTTCACCCCTCACTCACCTCATTTTACTCGATCTTTCCTTCCGTCACTCTTTCACACTATCTTTACTCTCTCTTTCTTTTCTTTCATTTTTTTTAAAACATCTCATTACCTCTTTCAATCTCTCTTTCACACTCGCGCTCTCCCCTTCTATCACTCTCAATTCCAAACTTTTTTTGTATCTCTCTATCTTTCAACGCTCCCTTTATTTTTCACCCCTTTCACTCTCTTTATCCCTCTCTTCCCACTCTCTTTATCTCCCCTTGATCCCTCTCTTACTCGCTCACTCTTTTCCTCTCCTACTCTCTCTTCCTCACTCTCTCTTCTCTCTATTACTTCTCACGCTCTCTCCCTTGCCCTTCCTCTCACTCCGCCACTCTCACGGTTACGACTTCATTCTCTCTTTCTCACTCCATGATTACTCTCTTCTATCGCTCTCTCTTATCTCAATCTTTCTCTCCCACTCTCTCCCCCACTATCTTTCTTCCTTCCTTTCCGCTCTCTTTCGCTCTCTCACTCTTCTTTCTCTCTCACACACACTCTCCCCTCTTCAAATTAATTTCCCAACTCTATCCAGCTATATCTCATTCTCTACCCCCCTTTCTTTCTCTCAATCACTCTATATCTTCCTTCAGCCTCAATTTCTCTCGCTTGCGCTTTCTCACTCTCCAACTCCATTCCAACCCACTCACACCATCCATCCGTTTCTCTCTTTCTCACTCTCTCCCTCTCGCTCGTTTTCTCTATTTATACTTTTTCACTTTCTTCTCTCTCTCTATCGTTTCTCTCTCTCATTATCTCTCACACACACTCTCTATCGCTCTTTTTCATCACTCTCTGGCCACTTACTCAATCTTTCTCTCCAACCATCTCTCACTCTCTTCTCCCCCCCCTCTCTCATGTTTCACACCCGCCCTCTCTCAATCTTTCTCTCGCTCTCCTCTCTCTCTCCATATCCTTCTATATCTCTCACTCCACCTCTCACTCACTATCTTTTATTCTATCTTTCTCGAGTCTCTTTTCTCTTTTTATTTCTGCCTTACCCTCTCTCCATCTCTCACTCCCGCACACTTTTCAATCTCTAACTTTACTCCCTTTCCTCCTCACCCTCTCACCTTCTATTTCATCTCTCTTAATCGTTTTCAAGGCTTCTCATTTCTCCTCTTTGTCTCTCTCGCTTTTCTTTATGTCCCTCTCCACTCTCTCTTCACTCAACTTTCTCTCTCTCTCTCTCTCTCTATCACTCTCACTCCCTCACACACTCTCACCACTGCTTTAACACCTTCCTCTCTCCACTTAAATCCATCTCATTATTTCTTATTTTTTCTCATACATATCTATTTCCTCTCCCTATGCCTCCCTCATTCAATCCTTCTTCCCTTTCTTTCTACCTCACTCCCACACATCCCTCTCTGCTCTTGCACACACTCATTCACTCCAGCTTGCTACCTCTCGGTTTCTCTATCTCTCTCTCGCTCTCTCTTTCGCTCTCTCTCTTCTCTCACTTTCATTTTTCTCTATTTCTCTCTCACCCTTTCTCTTACTCTATCCCTCATCATCTCTCTCTTATTCTCTCCCTCCACTAACCTCCCTCCCACTCTCTATCTCAATCACTCTCCCTCTCCATCCCCCTCTCTCCATCTCTCTTTCTCACTTATTCCCTTACTCTACCTCCCTATCTAAAACTCATGTTTTCAGACATTTTCCTCTCCTTCCTATTTCTCTCTCTCATAGATCTTTCTTGCTCTCTCCCTCTCTCGCTCCCTCTTCTTCAATCTCTCTATCACCCCTTTCTCAATCTCTCACTTACTCGCTTCGGTTCTCTCTTTCTCCTCTCTCTCTCGACCGTTCTTCTTCTCTCTTTCGATCTCTCTCTTTCAATCATTCTCTTTCTCTCATTCCTTCTCTCCCTCTCACTCACCTTTTCTTTATTCTTCCTGACTCTCATTCTCTTATTTATATCTTACTATCTCTCTCTCTCTCGTCCTTCAATCCTAAAATCTTAAGTACCTCCTCATCCCCAAACTCTATCTTTATCTCACCCTTTATTCTTTATTTACCGTTTCGTTCTTCGCTTTTGATCTTTTTTTTTGTTACTCCGTCATCTCTCTTTCTTTAGTCCCTATCCCTCATACACACTCTCTCTCTCTCCAAATTTTGTCTCTCTTAATCTCTCTCATTGTTTCTCACTTTCTCCCTATTTCTCTCTCCCCTCGTTCTTCCCTCTTTAACTCTCTTCCTTCCTCTATCCCCTATATTCTCCTTACCCTTGTTCTCACTCCCTCCTTCTTCCCTATACATTCTCTTGTTCACTCGCTCACTATCTCTATCATTCTCTAGCTCTTTATCTCAATCCCTTCCTTCCTCACATTCTCTCCCTTCCCACTCTCCTAATATCTCATTTTCTCTCTCATCCCGTCTCTTATATCCTCCTTTCTCTCACTCTCTTTTCCTCTTTCTTTATAGGTCTCTTTCATTCTCCCGCTCTCGTTCTCTTTTTCACTCTCTCACTCTCCCTCAATATTTCTCACTCCCTCATTCTTGCCATTTCTAGATATCCCTTGTGTGGCTCACCCTTCTAACTCTATCTCACTCACTCTCTCTTTCGAGCTCAGACAAACATTCAAACATTCTCTCACTCTCCTCCCTCTCTCAATCCGTCTCTCGTTTCCCCCATGTGCTCCAATCTCACCCCGTCTCGCTCTCTCCTAAAGATTCGCTTTTCCTCTTCCTCGCACTCCAACCTCTCTTCGTTGCTACATCTTTCCCTCTTCTCTCTCCATACCCTTCTCTATTATTTTCCTACCCCTCACTCTCTTTCCCCGCACTATATTTTTCTTTTTCTATTTTATGTTCTCTTTTCGCTCTTCGTAATCGCTATCTTCTCCCTCTTCACCCTCACACATTCTCTCCTCTATCCTTTAATCTATCTCTTCCTCTCTATTGTCAATCCCTCCCACTATCTCTCTTTTTCTTTCATCTCTCCCTCTTTCCCTCTTTTTCCCCATCTCCCTCATCTCTCGCTCGTAGCCATTATTCTATTTTCCCTATCTCTGTACCTCTCACTCGCTCTCTCTTACTCAATCTTCCTTTAGTTTCACTTCTCACTCTATTTCCTTTTCATTCTCTACCAAGTCTCTCTAATGCCTCTCTTTAATCATCCACTCCCTCCCTCCCTAATCTTTCTCACTCACTCATCCCTCTCTCTCACATGCACTCTATTCCACTTTTCCGTATCTCTCTCTATCTCTCTCTCACTCTCTCTTTCTCTCTCTATCATTTGACATCTCGTAACTCATAGTACCATTCTTTCACTCCCTACATCACTCTCGGACAGCCTCTCTCCTTATCTCTTTCGCTCTCTCTCTCTCTCGCTCCCTATCTCGCTCTCTCCTCTCTTATGCTATTTTTTCCCCTTACTCTTTCTTTATCGTCTCAACACTTTCTTCCGCCTCCCCGCCGTCTCATTCTCTCTCTTCCATTTCACTATCACTTTTACTCTCTCGTACCACTCTCTTTACATCCATTCTCTTATACTCTTCTCACTCTCTCTTCCTCATCCCCCACTTCCTTTCTCTTCATTTCTCGTCTCTTCCTTCCTTTCTCTCTCTTCGCTCTCTCCCACTTTTCCTTCCAGCTCTCTCTTCGCTCTCCATCACATTCTTATTCTCTCATCGACTTATTCTCTCTCTCTCTATCTATCTTCCCTCATTCTCCTTCTCTCCCTATATCTCTCTCTCTCTCACTTCCTCTTCGCTTCCCTTCCTCTCACTTTCTCATGCTTTCTTCTCTCATTCTTTCTCTTTTGTTGCTCACACTTCTCTTTCTTTGCTTTTCCTTACCTCTCTTCCTCACAAACATACAATCCCTCTCCTACTCAATCTTTCTCTCGCCTATACCTCAAACGCACTCTCTATCGCACTCCAACTTTTATCTCTCTCAATACCTCTCTCTTCTCTATCATTATTTCTCACATGCTCACATTTCGCTCTCTCTATCTCTTCGTCTCTCTTCCGTTCCCCTATAACTCACTCTCTTTTCTTTACTCTCGCTCGTTCTCTCCCTCTCATCTATATATCTCTCTTTATCCCTTCCTCACACTCTATTTCATTCCTCACTCTCTATCTATATCACTTCCTTCCTCCTTGATCACACTCTCTCTCCTTTTACACCCTCCTTATATCATTTTTCTTGTCCCCTCACTCTCTTTCCCTTCTATATCCTCTTCTCTTCCTCACTCTCTTTTCCCTATTTTTCCTGCATCTCTCACTCTCTCACTATTGTTCTCTTTATGTCTCACACTCCCCTCAATCATTCTCACTTCTCATTATGCCCTCTCCAGAGCATTCATACGTAGCTCGTACACTCTCTCACTCTCTCTCAATCTCTGTCCCACTGGACCACTTTAGCTTTTCTCACTCTCTAACTCACTCTCTATTACCATTTTGTTCTTTTCCTCTCACTCTTCCTTCTCCCTCCCTTGCTCTACTTTTCTCACCTCTCTCTCTATGCCCTTCTCTACTTTTTTCTCTCACCCTCTCTCTTTCTCACTCTCTATTCTCTTTGTCTATCGTATACAGCCCTTTTTTTAGACTCTCAGGAAATTTCTCGCTTTTCTCTCACTCTATCCCCCACTCACACAATTGATTCAATCCATTCCTTTCTCATTCTCTCTCCATCTCTTACTCTCTACTCCCTCTCTTAACATTCTTTTGTCCCTTACTTATAATCCCTCACTAACTTACTTACTCGACCTCTCTCAGTCTCTTCTCACACACTCTCTCTCTTTCATTCACTCTCTCTTTAAACCCTCTCGGAACCTCGTTCTATCTCTTTTTTGCACTCACTTTCTTTTCCTCTCACTCACACTTGATTCCACTAATTCTTATCTCTCTCACTCTCTTCTGTCACTCACTTTTGATGTCCCTTATCCCTCACTTCCTTCTCTCTCGCTCTCTCGTTTTCACTTACTTTCGCCCCATCTCTTTCTCCCCTCGCTCTTTTTATCTCGCTCTCTTTCTCCTACTCGTCTCTCATCACTCTTCTCTCTTCTCTTTTTATTTCTCTCTCACACTCTTCTTTGTCACCCCTCTTCCTCTCTCCTCGCCTTTAACTCTCACTCTCACTCCCTAATTCCCTCTTTCTTTATTGCTCCATATTCATTTTCTCACACTTACTGATCGCCTCTCTCCACTCTCTCCTCACAATCTTTCCTCCCTCAAACCCTCACTCGCTCGCTCTCTCTCCCTACCTCTCTACCTCTCTCGCCCTTGTTTCTCCCTCACACAAGCTCCCCCTCTCTTCCTCTCTCTCTCTCACTCTCTCTATATCTTCATTCACCCTCTCTTTCTATCACTCTCTCTTTCTCTCTCACACCCCGCTATCTTCCATCCTATCAATTTCCTCCATATATCTCTCTTTCTCCCCACTCTACCTCTCTTGCACTTTTCCCTTCTCATTATACTATATTTCTTTCACTCACCTCTATCGCTCTATGTCATCACTCACTTATTAATTTACAAACTCTTTCCTCCAAATCCTTACCTCTCACTTCCTTGCCCTATCCCTCTCTCCCTCATTCACAAATTTAATGTCTCTCTCTTTGTCCAAATTGCCTTTGTTCCCTCTCCATATCTCCCTCTATCTCACTCTCTTACCTCTCATTTTCACTATCTTTTGTTTTATACTCCCCGAGACTCTATTCTCTATGTATTTCCGTGCCTACTCCATTCTCTCTCTCTCTCTCTCTCTCCTGCTCACTTTCAATCCCTATCTTCACTCCCTCTCTTGGTCTCTCTCACTCTCTATTTCATCTCTCTTTGTTGTTTTTTGCTCTCTTTTGCCCCCTTTTCGTCTCTCTCTCTCATGCCATATCTTTCTATCTCCCTCTCTTCCCTCTCTACTCACTATCTCCTCTCTCACACACTCTCTCTCTTATTTTCCCTTCCCCTCAAACACTCTCTCTCATTGCTATCACATTTTGCTCTCTTCTCCCCTCATACCCATCTCATTATTTCTTATTTTCTATCATGTATCTCTCCTTCCTCCATCCCTCCCTTTTCAATCCCTCCATCTCACACTTTCTTCTCTCTCTTTTTCTCACTTTCTATCTCCCCTTAAAAATAGAGGAAAAGAGAGTAATAGAGGGAGAAGACGGGAACATAATAGAGAGCCTGAGTATAACGAGATGCGGAGAGGAGAGAAAGAGAGATGAGGGCAAGAGTAAAGAGAGAGAGAAAAGATAGATGAGGGAGAGCAAGGGAGTGACAACGAGAAACATAATAGAAGTAAGAGACATAGTAAGAAAGAGAGAGAGTGAGAAAGAAAGAGATAGAGGGCAAGAGTAATGAATAGAGTGAGAATGGGGAGATACAGAATGAGAGAAAGAGATTAAAGAGTAGGATGAGTGTGAGAGGGAGAGAGATTCAAAGATTTAAGTAGGAAAGTGAGGAAGCGAGAGAGGAGAAGATAATGGACTAAGTCGAGGATAAAGGAGAGACGTTAAGAAAATGAATGAGAAAGAGAGATGGAGAGGGAGAGAGAGAAGAGAGATGGAGAGGGAGAGAGAGAAGAGAGATGGAGAGGGAGAGAGAGAAGAGAGATTGAGATAGAGAGAGTGGAAGGGTGAGAAGTGGGAGGGAGAATGGGAGGGAGAAAGGATGAGGGAAAGGGAGAGAGAAATAGAAAGAAGAGAAAGGAGATAAGAGAGTGGGAATGAGATAGAGCAATGGAAAAAATTAGAGGGAGGGATTGAGATTGATGAAAGTGAGTACAAGACAGAGAGATAGGACAAGGGAGAAAGAGAGGGAAGGAGGGAGTGAAAGAGGGAGTTATTCGGGGGATAGGGAGGCGAGTAAGTGAATGGGTGTAGACAGTGCGTATAAGGAGAGAGGAAGATAGGGAGTGAGTGAGAGAGAGAGAGAGAGAGAAAGAAGGAGAGAGACCGACATAGATGGGGAGGGAGGGAGGGTAGCTAGTGGAGAGAGACGAGAGAGAGAGAGCGAGAGAAAGCGAGAGGGAGAGTAAGATATAACAGAGAAAGGTGGAAATGAGAGAAAAGAGAACAAGGAGAGGAATGAGAGAGAGAGCGATGGAGAAATAAGTGTAGGGAGGAAGATCTAGTGAGTGCAAAAACAGCGAGAGGAGAGAGACAGGAGAACACGAGAAAGAATTAGAAGGAGGCAAAGAAAGAAGAAGGGACAAAGGAGGAGAGAGAGATGTGTGAGTGAAAAGTATAAATAATGAGATGGAGATAAGAGCCGAGGGTGAGCTTCGAGAGCAACCGAGATAGTGGCAATGCAGGGAGAATAAGAGTGGGGATGATTCGAGAAAGAGTGAGTAAAGACAAAGAAGGAGGGTAGTTATAGATGAAGGAACAAGAGAGAGAAAGAGAGAAGGGAGAGAGAAAAGAATCAACAAAGAGATGAACAGATAGAGAGAGCAAGAGAGGGAGGAAGACAGATTAAAGAGAGTGCGGGATGGGGAGAGGGAGATAAGGTATGTAAATAAGAGAGAAGATAACACTGGGGGAAGATGGGAACAAAAAGAGATTGGGTGAAAGGGGGGAGATAAAGATGTAAAGTGGGAGAGAGAATAAAAAGTGTGAAAGAGATAAAGAGTGGGAGTAGGAGTGAGAGTAAGGTTGAAGAGAGAGAGAGAGTGGTTGAAGCGAGTGAGGATGAAGTTAGAGTGAATGATAGATGAAGAAAGAAAATGAATGATAGATGAAGCTAGAGTGAGTCAGCAGGGATTCCCGAGAGAGTTAGAGGAAAGACTCAGAGGAAAGAAAGAGAGAGAGAGAAGCGAGTGAGGGAGTAAGAGTGAGAGCAATATTAAAGAGAGTGTGGGAGCGAGGAGGGGAGAGTGTGAAAAAGCGAGAGAGAAATAGATAAGTAATACAGAGTGAGGAAAGAGAGGACAAGAGAGGGAGCAAGAGATAAAAAGGAGAGCAAAATAAGGGGGAGGGAGGGAATGAGAGAAAGTAATAAACTATGAGAGAGAAGAGGGGGTGAGAGATAAGAGAGAGAAGAGAGTGTTAGATTGATGGACATAGAGAGATTAAGAGTGAGTAACGAGAGAAAAGAGAGCAAGAGAGAGCCTGAGAGTGAGAGAAATAAACATAATAGAGAGTGAAACATAGTGAGAAAGGTAGTGGGAGGAGAGGGGAGAGATAGAGGGCAAGAGTAAGGGAGAGAGTGAGAGAAAGTGAAGAGTGAGAGGAGAGAGAGAGAGAGAGAGAGAGAGAGACTTGAAGTGAGAGAGAGCAAGAGATTACAAACTTAGTGAACAATATCGTGATAAGGAGGGAGATTAGAGAATGCGCGAGAAGAAAAGAGAGAGGGAGATGGAGAGGAGAGAGGGAAGAAAGAGGGAAGGAGATTGAGATAGGGTGAGTGAGAGGGAGGGAAGTAGGAGGGAAATGATGAGAGGGAGGGAAGCAGGAGGGAAATGATGAGAGAGAAATAAAGAAAAGAGAAAGTGAGAGATGAGGGAGCAAGGGAGAGGGAATGAGAGAGATCATAGATAAAAGGAGAGTGCGGGAGAAGGAGTGACTTAGTGAGTACAACATGTGAGAGAGAGGATTAAGGTGGAGCAAAGAGAGAGAAATGAGGGGATAGAAGAATGAGCAAAAGAGAGACAGAGAGAACGTAAAAGAAAGCAAGAAAGCAATACATTAAGATGAAACTGTAGAGAGAAAAAAGAGAAAATGGATTTAAGATAGGGATTGAAGAGTGAGCAGGAGGGAGAGATGGAGAGAGGGTGAGATAGAAAATAGTGAGAAGAGAGACTGAGGGAAGATGTAGTTTAGTGTGAGGTGAAGAGAGAGGGAGATGTAGAGGGGATATGGATTTAGTGGGAGGGTGAGTAGGGCGATGAGTGAGAGACTCGAAATAATGAAAGAGGGAGAGATGTTGCGTAAGAGAGTGTGAGGTGGCTAGAGAGAATAGTGAGTAATGTGATAAGAGAGAGTGTTAATAAGAGAACAAGAGTATTTCAGGGGTGCGAGAGAAAGAGAGAAATATAGAAGAAAATGCGGTAATGCATAAACAGAAAAGTGCGAGAGAGGAAAAGAGAGAGATAGAGGAACAGAGTGATAGACATTGAAGAGAGCAGGAGTGAGAGAGAAAGAAAGGGTGAGAGAGAAAGAGAGTGATGGAAGATATAGAGATAAAGTGAGAGGGGGGAGACTGGTTGGAGATTGAGATTTAGTGGGAGAGAGGGGGATGATTTGGAAGAGGTGGTGCGAGGGGAGCGAGGGAGAGAGAGAAGGAGAGAGAGAGAGGAGAGAGAGGGAGGGAGGGAAGGAAGCAAGAGAGAGGGGAGAGAGGGAGGAAAGATTGACTGAAGAGAGAGGCAGTGAAAGAGAGACTGAAGAGAGAGCGAATCAAAGATAAAATGAGATGGAATAGAGAGAGAGAGAGATACGTAAAGAGTGAGTAAGAAAGAGAGATTGAAGGAGTAGTGAGAGAGTGAGAGAGGGAGAGAGTGAGTGAGTGAGAGGGGGAGCAAGAGCGAGGGAGAGCAAGAAGAAAGGGATGAAAGTAAGGGGCGAAGGGAGAAAGAGGATGGAGACGAGACAAAGGCAAACAGTGGATAAAGGGAGTTTTAAAAGAGAGAGAATAGAGGGAGAGAGAGGGAGAGCAAGGGAGAGAGTGAGAGTGTGTGGAGCGTAGAAGAGAGAAAAGAAAGTGAGATGTTTAGTGGTAGAGGGAAAGAAAGTATGAGAGGAAGAGAAAGACAAGGGGAGGATTGTAAGAGAGAGCATGATAAGGAGAGAGTGAGAGAAAGTATGAGATTGGAGGTGGAGTTGGAGGTGGTGCTGGAGCTGGAGGTGGAGTTGGAGGTGGAGAGAGATGGCTAAATTTAGTGAGTAGGAACGGTAGAAAAAAAAAGAGGAGAAATAGAGGGAAAGGGAGAAGAGAGGAAAAAGAGTGAAAGAGGAAGTGAGAGTGAGAGAGATATATGGAAATAAGGAGAATGAGTCATGATATAGGAAAGAGAGAAATTTGTTAAGAGAGAGGGAGAGACAATTAAAAATGAGAGATAGAATGAGGGAGACGAGAGAGAGAAACAGAATGGAAAAGTAGAGAACAGGGGAAAGAGAGTGAGAGGGACAAGAAGAGTGAGAAGAGTAAGAGAGAAGTCAACAAAGAATATGGAGTGCAAGCGACATAGTAATAGAAAGTAGAAGAGAGAATAGGGAGGGGAAGGGATGAAGAGAGGAGCCTGAGGGAGTGAAGCTGGAAGAGAGAGAGTGGGTCAAGAGAGAATAAAAGAAAGGAGCAAGAGAGAATAGGAAGGGAAATGAGAGAGAGGAGAGGAGAGAGAAATAGAGGGAGAAAGAGAGAGAAGGTGAGTGTGGGAGTATACTGGAAGAATTTGAACTACTTAAGGGAGACAAAGTGAGAGAGAAATAGAGAAAGAAAGGAGAGATAGGAAGGAGAGGGAGAGAGAGAAAAAAAGAGAGAAAGTAATAAAAAATACCAAGAAGAGGGGAGAGAGGGAAATAAAGGAAGGAGAGAGAGTTAGAGTGATGGATATAGGAAGAGGGATCGAGTAAAGAGAGAGAAAGAGAGCAACAAAGAACGAGAGAGCAAGATAAGAAACATACTGGGGAAAGTGAGAGACATAAGGAGAAAGGACAAAAGTAAGAAAGAGATAGATAGACAATAAGAGCATGGGAGAGTGGGGAAGGAGAGATAAAGGTAGAGAATGAGAGGATCGAAGAGAGAGAGGGTATGGGAGAGAGGTAGAGAGAGCAAGAAAGATTTAAGAGGGAGAGAGATTAAGCAAGAGAGGAAAAGATAAGAGAGAGGAGATAAAGGAGGCAATGTGGAGATAAAAGAGGGAGAGTAATAAACAGAGAGTTAGATGGAGAGAGGAAGAGAGGGAGAGATTGAGATGGAGAAAGTGGGAGGGAGGCTAGCGGAGGGAGAGAATGAGAGAGAAACGATGTCAGAGAGTGCTAGAATGGAGAAGGGAAGTGAGTAAGAACAGATAAAAGTGAAAGTGAGATAAGGGAGAGCAGGAGACTGGGAATGAAAGAGGAACGATAAAGAAAATGAGAGGGAGGGTGAGGGAATGAGGGAGTGAGTGCAAGGGGAGATAAAGAGAGAAGTGAGATAGGGAGAGAGGGAGAAAGAGAGGGAAGAAGGAATCAAATATGGTGGGATCGAGGAATAAAGAGATATGTATAAGAGAAAATAAAAAATAATGAGTTGATATGAGTGGAGAGAGCAAGATGTGGAGAGCACTGGAGGAAGTGGGGAGGGAGGGAGAGTGAGGAGAGAGGAAGAGAAAGGGTGAGTAAAGAAAGAGAAGAGAGGAGATAGAAGAAAGGGCACAGAGAAAGACAAAAAGGGTGCAAAAAAGTGGGAAAAAAACAAAGCGAGATGAAGAAGAGAGAGAGAGAGAGCAAGAAAGGGAGGAAGAAAGACAGGGAAAGAAAGTGACGAGGGTAAGTCAGATTTGGAGAGATATGGAGAGAGAGGGAGGGAAAGAGCAAGAAAGAGAGGGAGAGAGAGACCGAATTAAGGAAAGAGGGAGATCGGGGAGAGATGAAGAGGGTGGAGAGATGGCTGGAGGGAAATACTTTGTAAAAGTGATAAGCAAGTGATGAGATAGAGCAATAGAGAGTGTGTTCGAGAGAATGAGGAGCAATAGAGAAAGAAATAATGATATGGAATAATAGTGAAAACTACAAGAGAGGGAGAGAGTGAGAATGAGAGAGATAGAGGAATGGAAGGGGTATAATATGAGATTTAGTGGGAGAAAGAGGGCATGAAGTAAAGAGAGTGAGAGGGCGAGAGGGGAGAGCGTGTGAGAGAGAGAAAGAAAGAGGGAGAGAGGAAGATAGAGGGTGGGAGTGAAGGATGCAAGAGTGGGGGAAGAGATGGAGAGAATGGACGAGAGGAGACAAATGAGAGGGAGCAAGAGTGAGAATGAACCTAAGAGATAATGAAAGCAGATTAAGAAAGGGAGAGTGTGAGAGATAAATAGAGAGAAGAGAGAGCAAGGGAAGAGAGAGTGGGAGAGAGGGAAAGTGTGAGTGAGCAAGAGGAGTAAGAGAGAGAGATATAAAAAGAACAGAGAAAGAGAAGGATGAAAGGAGAAAGGGAGGGAGAGCTGTGAGAGTAACAATGAGGATAAATAAGAGAACATAGTTGGAAGAAAGAGTGGGAGACTAAAAGTGAGGAAAGTAAAGAGGGTGAGCGAAGGAGAGTGAGTAAGAATAAGAGAGAAATAGAGATATAAGAGAAAGTGAAGGAAGGATAAAGCAAGAGATACGGAGCAAGACAGAAAGCAAGAAAAGTATAAGAAAGTGAAATAAATATATAGAGTGAGAGATATGAAGATAGAGAGAGGGAAGACAAAGGAAGGAGAGAGGTAGAGAGACTAGGGAAGATCTCATCAGAGGAAGTGAGTGGGGTAAAAAGGAGAGAAAGTCAGGAGAAGTTCAGAGAATGTGTGTAAGAGAGAGTGAGATGAAGAGGGATAAAGGGAGGGAGAGGAAGGAGGGAGAGGAAGGGAGGGAGAGAAGACAGACAATGGAGATGGAGGGATGGGAAGCAAGAGAGAGAGTGATAGGAGTGGGAGAAAAGCAAAAGAAATGAGAGAAGAGAGAGCAAGAAAAGGAGAGTGTAAAAGAGATTATAAGTAAAAGATCCAGAGGACAGAAAGATCGAGAGAAGAGAGTGAAAGATAAAAGAAAAATTGATAAAGATAAAGAAAAAAATTGGTAACAGAGTGAGACAAGAGGATAATGAGCTAAAGAGAGCAAGAGGGAGAGAGACTGAGCAAAGACAGAGTGTAAGGAGTGTGAAACGTGGAGAGAGAAGAGTGAACTACATATGGGAGATCTAGAGAGGACATGAATGAGGGAGCGAGAATGATGAGGGTAGAGTGAGAGGGATAAAGAGAACAATACTGAGAGAATAAGAGAGATCTAAAGAGGAATAGGGAAAGAGAGTAAGGGGGAGAAGATTATACAAGAAAGTGAAAGAGAGAAAGGAAGAGAGAGAAAAAGTTATTAGAGGGCGGAAAGGAGAGAGAGTGTGAGAGAGAAAGAAGGAAGAAGAGGGAGATAGAGAGCGAAGAGGGAGCAATAAGAGAGAGATTAAGATAGATGATTAAGAAACAATGCAATAATGAAGGTGGTATAGTGAGAGAGGAGAGAAAGGAGAGATGAGTAAAAATACAAAGAAGAGAGATAAATATATATATAGAGAGGAAGAGAAAGATAAGGGAGGGATTGTAAGGGAGAGCATGATAAGAAGAGAGAGTGAGAGAAAGTATGAGATAGGAGGTGGAGAGAGAGATGACTAAATTTAGAGAGTAAGAGCGGTAGAGAAAAAAAGAAGAGAAATAGAGCGAGAGGGAGAGCAGACGAAGAGAGAGAAGGAGGAAGTGACAGTGAGAGAGATATATGGAGAAAAGGAGAATTAGTAAAGTATAGAAAGAGAGAATGAGCAAGAAAGAGGGAGGGACGACGAAAAATGAGAGAGAGAGAGAGAGAAACATGAATGGAAAGTTGGAGAGAGTGTGAAAGAGAGTGACAAAGGAAGTGAGAGAAATATGTAGGAGATTGGAGAGGGAGTGAGGGAGAGAGATCGGATAGAAAGCGGATGGAGAGTAGTGGAGGAAGAGAATGTGAGAAAAGGATGAGAGAGAGGGAGAGCAACAGAGAAATAGAGAAAAGTGAATGTTGGGGAGAAAAGAGAGAAAGAGAGAGAGAAAATAAGAGAGCGATAAAAAGTGAGGGAGAGAAAGGGAGAGTCAATAAGAGCAAATGATAGTGAGTGAGAGGTTGATAGAGGGAGATATTGAGGAAAATATGGAGAGAGATGGAGGAGAAAAGATATATGAGGAGATTGAATTAATGAAAGAGGGAAATAGGAGAGAGAAAAGATATAAGCCGAGAGATTGAATTAATGAAAGAGGGAAATAGAGGGAGGAAGAGAGAAGAGATGGTTGAAAGAAAAGTGAGTTAAGTGATAAGAGAGTGAAAAGAGAGCATGAGAGAGTGTCGTAGAGAGCAAGAAGAGAGAACAGAGAAAGAAAATGATAGAGCATAGCTAGACAAAAGAGCGAGAGAGGAAGAGAGTAAGGAAGAGAGAAGTGGACGGAGGGAGTGAGAGGGATGGAAGAGAGTGGGAGTGAGAGAGTAAGAGAGAGTGAAGGAAGATATGGAGAGAGAGTGAGAGCGATGGAGAAAGGGGGTACAATAATAGATTTAGTGGGAGAGAGAGGCTGTTTGAATTGGAAGAGACTGAGAGGAAGAGAGGGGAGAGTGTGTGAGAGAAGGAAAGAGAGAGCGGGAGAGGGAGAGAGAGGGAGGGAAGGAAGGGGTCAAAGGGGAGAGAATGATTGAAAAGAGAGAAGTGCGAGCGCAATAAGAGAGAGAGTAAGTGATGTGAGAGTAAACATGAGGAGAAAGAGAGAGGAACGCAGGGAGTATGTGGAAGAGTGAAACCGAAGAGACAAAAAGAGAGAACGAGAAATGGAGAGTGTCGCAGCAAAACGACGAAGAGAGGGTGAGGAAAAAGAGAGTACGAGAGAGAGAGGGAGAGGGTGAGCGAGTGAGAGAGGGACAACCGTAAAGGAGATAAGGAGATTAGAAGAAAAGGAGGAATGAAAGGAGTGAAAGAGTGAGGGAGAGCAAGAGAGTGGCGGTGAGGGTTAAAATGAGTGTGGATGCGAGATAGAAGGGAGGGCGAGAGAGAGATTGAATGTGGTGGAATAGAGAGTGAGAAAGGAGAGTGTGAGTAAGAAAGAAAGATAGAAGGTGGTATTGAGAGGGTTTGAAAAGAGAGCACGAAAGAGAAAGGAAGAGAGAGTGAAGGACAAGGAGCGAGAAAAGAGATCGAGGGAAGATCAAGCAAGAGTGATCGAGCTAAGGGTAAAAGAGGAGAATAAAATATTGTTGAGAGAGAGAGGGAGATCGAGAGGGATAATATGAGGGAGAGGAAGGGAGGAAGAGAAGAGATAAATGAAAGAGCGAGGATGGGATGGGAGAGAGAGAGAGGAGAGAGAATTTAGGGGATGGTGTAACATAATATAAGAGAAATGAAAGAAGAGAGAGCAGTGAAGGAGTGTAAAAGAGAGTATAAGATATAAAAAGAGAATAAAGTGTGAGAAAGAGAGATTAAGAGAATATAAATGAGAAAGGATAAACAGAGTGAGAGAGAGAAAATGTTAATAAACAAGAGATGAGTGAGAAATGAGCTAATGAGGGTGAGAGGGAGAGAGATCGAGAGAGTGAGTGAGTGCAAGAGTGTAAGATGGAGAGAGAAGAGTGCGCTACATGAGGGAGACATAGAGAGTAGGAGTGAGTGGAGCTGGAAGAAAGAAAGTGGGGGAATAGAGGCGAGAAAGGGTGCAAGAGATAATGATGGGGAGCAGGCAAGAGAGAGAGGGTTTCTGAGGTCGGGAGGAAACAGAGAGAGAGGGAGAGAGAAAATTAGAGAGGGCAACAGAGAAAGAAAGAGAAGAGAGAGAGGGCGTAAGAATGAGAGTGAAATTGAAGAGAGTGAGGGAGCCAGGAAGGAGAGAGAGACAAAAAGAGAGAAATAGAGAAAGAATAGAGTGCGAGGTAAGGTGAGGAAACAGAGAGCGAAATAAGGAGAGGGAGTGGAAGTAAATATTAATAAGAGAGAAGAGGGGTGGAAATAGAAGAGATAGAGAATGAGGAAGGTAGAGAGATAGAGTGATGGATATAGAGATAAAGATTAAGTATAGAGAGAAAAGAGAGCACGAGAGAGCGATCGAGAGAGAGAATCAAAAGATAAAGTCGAGACATGAAGTAGAAATGAGAGAGTGAGAAAGAGAGATAGAAGGCAAGGTAAATGGAGAAAGTCTCTTTTCTTCGTGATCCCTCTCTTTCTACCCCTCCTTCCCTCTCTTTCTCCATATCTCCCTATCCAACTTCTCTCTCTCTCTCTCCTCTTACACTCACTCATTCACTCCCCCTCCCTCCCTCGCATTTCACTATCACTCTCTCTCACCTGCTTCGTCTCACCCTCTCCTATTCCTCCCCTCACTCTTCAATGCTTATGTTCACTCCCTCTCATGCTCTCTCTCACTCTCTATTTCATCTCTCTTTATTAATTTCTTGCTCTCTTTTGTCCCCTCATCTCTCTCTTGACCGTTCTATCACCCTCTCTTCTCTCTTACTCCCCTCTCTCTATCTCTCTCACTCTCTCTCACTATCCCTCCCTCACACACACTCATTATTTTCTCTCACATATTGCTCTCTCCCTCTTATCCATCTCATTATTTATTATTTTCTCTCATATATACTATCCTTCCTCTATCCCTCCCCCTTTCAATCCTCACTTTTCTCTCTTTCTCATATTCCACCCTCTCCCTCTTACTCTCCCTAGCTACCTTTCTCACTTTTCTACGTCCTCTCCCGCCTTCTGATATTTCTTTCTCTGATTTCTCTCTTTGCACCAACTCCTTCTCCTCCCTCCCCTTACTCATTATTTCTTTACCTCTGTCTCTCACTTACCTCACACACTCTCTCAATTGCTCTCACATCTTGCTCTCTCCCCTCATATCCATCTCATTATTTCCTATTATCTCTCATTCATCTCTCTTTCCTCCTTGATACCTCCCTTTTTAACTCCCTCCTTCGCTCTTTTGTCGTGCTCTCCCTATCTAACTCCTCTCTCTATCTCATCTTGCACTAACTCATTCACTCCTTAAATCTCCTCTCTATCTAACTCCTCTCTCTATCTAACTACTCTCCCTATCTAACTCCTCTCTCTATCTCATCTTGCACTAACTCATTGCACTAACTCTATCTCCTCTCTCTATCTCCTCTCTCTATCCATCTCATTATTTCTTATTTTCTCTCATACATCTCTCTTTCCTCCTCGATCCCTCCCACTTTAACTCCCTCCTTCCCTCTTTTTCTCCCTGCTCTTCTATCTAACTCCTCTCTCTATCTTCTCTTGCACTCACTCATTCATTCCCTCTCCCTCCCTCTCATTTTTTTCATCACTCTCTAATTCCCTCTCTCTCTACTCTTACTCTCACTTTTCTCTATTTTTGTGCTCTTTTCTGAAAAGAGAGCAAGAGAGAGAATGAGAGTGAGGGGAGATAGAGAAAGAGAGAGTGGACAAGAGGGAGAATAAGAGAAAGAGAGAGAATGAGAGAGAGTGATGAAGAGTGAGAAGAAAAAGGGGGTGAGCTGAGGAGGGCAAGTGGAGAGATCTTAAGAGAGAAGGGGAGAGAGGGAAGTGAGATGAATGGGGAGAAAGAGAGAGGAGGGTAGAAGAAGATGAGCAAGAATAGAGAGCGAGAGCAAGATAACGAAAGAAATAAGAAGAAAGATTCGAGATTGCAGAGTATGAGGAGAGTAAAGCTTTAGAAAGAGAGGAAGAGAGAGGCAGAAAGGGAGCCAAAAATAATGATAGATGGAGTAAGAGAGAGAAAGTGAGAGAGCAATATTAGAGAAAAAGAGAGAAGAGATTGAATGTAAGATGCAGTAAAATTAAAGTGAGTGAGGTAGCCAGAAAAAAGAGAAAAAAAAGAGAGAAGGAATAGAGAGTAAGGTAAGAGAGGAATAGAGAGAGAAATAAGAGACCGAAAAAAGGGAGGGAGGGGAAGTATAAACAATATGAGAGAGTGGGGAGGGGCGAGAAAGCAAAGAGATAGAGAATGGAGGAAGGTAGAGAGAGATCGAGAGAAAAGAGAAAAGAGAGCAACAAGCGAGCGAGAAAGAGGAGAGAGAAACACATGGAGAGTGAGAGAAATAGTGAGAAATGAAGTGTGTGTGAGGGAGAAATAAAGAGCAATAGAGAAAGGAATAATGATATGGCATAATAATGAACCGCAAGAGAGGGAGAGTGATAAAGAGAGATGTAGACAGAGAGAGGGGGGTATAAAATGAGATTTAGTCGAGAAAGAGGGGATGAAGTGAAAGAAAGTGAAGGGAGAGAGGGGAAGAGCTTGTGAGAGATAGAAAGAAAGAGCAATGAGAGGAAGAGAGAGGGTGGGAGGAAGGTAGCAAGAGTGGGGGAGAGATGAGAAAAGGATCGAGAGAAGACATCGCAGCAGGAGCAAGAGCGAGAATGAAACTCGAAGAGATAGAAAAGAGATGAAGACAGGGAGTGTGTGAGAAAAAATGGGGAGAGAAGAGAGAGCAAAGAGAGAGAGTGAGAGAGGGAAAGAGTGAGTGAGCAAGAGAGGGATGGAAAGGAGTGAAAAAGCAAGGGGAGGGAGAGCTAGAGAGTAGCACGAGGGATAAAGGGAGATAACAGAGCGGGTAAAAGAAAGAAAGGGGAGTAATTAAAAGTGAGTGAAAGTATAGAGAGAGAGGGAGAGAGAGGGAGGGAGAATGAGAGAGAAATGGAGATATAAAAGAGCGAAGGAAATGCAGCAAGAGATATGAAGCAAGACAAAGCAAGAAAATGGCAGAAGAAAAGTGAAATAGACATAGAGTGAGAGATATGAAGATGAGAGAGGGAACATAAAGGAAGGAGAGAGGTAGAGAGACTGAGGGAAGATCTTATAAGAGGAAGAGCGAGGGGTAAAAGCGAGGGAAATCGAGGAAGCTCGGGAGTGTGTGCAAGAGAGGTAGGAGACGGAGAGGATAAAGGAGGGAGAGAAGACAAGAGAATGGAGAGGGAGAGATGAAGCAAGAGAGAGTGATAGTGTGGGAGAAAAGTTAAAGAAATAAGAGTGGAGAGAGCAGCAAAAGGAGAGTGTAAAGAGTTTATAAGATAGTAAAAGTGAATTAAGAGCTAGAAAGAGAAAGATTTTGAGAGAAAACAATAGAGAAGGGGTTAGAGTAGATGAGAGAAAATGGAGTGCGGGAGGGAGAGAGGAGAGTGAAAAAAGTAAAATAGACAGAGTGAGATTGAGCTATAAATAGAGCTAATGGGAGCAAGAGGGAGAGAGATTGATAGATTGTGAGAGTGTATGAGTTTCGTGGAAATGGAGAGAGGCAGAGGGAGCTGCTGGCTGTGAGGTGCGAGAGAGGGAAGAAGGAAGAGAAGAGGGAGACAGAGAGCGAAGAGAGAGCAATAAAAGAGAGATTGGATAGATTAATTGAGAAACAATGCAATAATGAAGGTAGAATAGAAAGTGCGAGAAGGGAAAGAGCAAGGGAGAGAGGAGAGTGTGTTACAGAGAATGGGGAGATAAGCGAGAGAGATGTTTTGTGGTAGAGAGAGAAAGTACGAGGGTATATATATAGAGAGGAAGAGAATGATAAGGGAGGTATTGTAAGAGAGTATAAGGATAATAAGAGAGTGAGAGAATGTATGAGATGTGAGTTGAGAGACAAACATGGCTAAATTTAGAGATTAAGAGCAGAGAGAAAAAAGAGGAGAAATAAAGAGGGAGAGGAGAGGAGAGGAAGAGAGAGAGGAGGAAGTGAGAGTGAAAGAGATATGTGGAGAAAGATATAAAAAGAGAGAATGAGCAAGAGAGAGAGAGGGACAATGAAAAATGAGAGAGAGAATGAGGGAGATGAAGAGAGAGAGAAACAGGAATGGAAAGTAGGAGAGAGTGTGAGAGAGAGTGACAAAGGAAGGAAGTTAGAAAATTAGAGAAAGAGAGTGCGAGATAAGAAGAGTGAGAAGAGTAAGAGAGAAGTTTGACGAAGAAAAGGAGTGTGAGTGAGATAATGATAGAAAGTAAAAGAGAGTATAGAGAGTTTGAAGGCATGAAGAGAGGGAATAGAGTGGGAGTGAAGTCAACTCTTTTTCTATCTCTTCGTTGTCATTCTCACTCTTACTCCCTCTCCACTGCCTTCTCTCAATCTTTCTCTCCATCTCTTTCCTCACTCTTGCTTCCTTCACTCCCACCCTCTATCTTCCCCTCTCGCTTCTTTCTTTTTCTCTCTCACGCTCTCCCTCACACTTCACTTAACTTCATCCCATCTTTCTGCAACTAAATTTTATTTTATACCCCCTCCTCCGTCTATCTCTCTCTCTCTTTTTCACTCTCTCCCTCTCTTTCGCGCTTTCACTATTACGCCATATCATTACTTCTTTCTCTATTTCTCTTTATTTCACTCTCACATATACTCTATTGCTCTATCTTATCACTCACACATCACTTTACACAGTCTTTCCTCTAGCCAACACTCACCCTTCCTCTCTCTCTCCCTCAATCTCCCTCTTTCATTAATTCGCCTCTCTCTAACTCTCTCTCTCTCTTTTTCTTGCTCTTGGCCTCCCTCTCTCTCCATATCTCTCCATATCTGCCTTACCCTCTCACTCTCTCTCTCGCACTTTCTTCAGTCCCTTTCATCACTCCCTTTCTTGCTCTCTCTCTCTCTCTCTCTCTTTCTTCATCTCGCTTTGTTTTTTCACACTTTTGCACCCTTTCTATCTTTCTTGCTTTCCCCTTCTTCTATCTCCCTCTCTTTTCTTTCTTTACCACACTTTCTCTCCCTCTATCTCTCACACTCTCTCTCACTCTCCCTCCTCTCTCTTTTCTTTTCCTCACGCATTCTCTAATCTCCGCCCTTATCTCAATATTGCTCACTAACTTTTGTGCTATCTTCTCTCTTAAATATTTCTTCTCTCTTTCCTCTCTCGCTCCCTCTCCTCTTCAATCTCTCTCACTCTCTCCTCTATCTTCCCCTCCTCACTCTCTCCCTTACTCTTGCCCTCTATCACTCTCTTTCTCACTTCCTACCTTCTCACTCGTTTCGCTCTCCTATTATGTTTCTTTCTCTCGTGCACTTTTGCTCTCTTTTCTCTCTTTTCTCACCTTAATCTCTCTATATCCATCAATCTAACTCTCCTCTCTTTTCTCTCTCTCTTTTATCTCTCACCCCTCTTCCCTCTCATTGTTTAGTACTTTCTCTCATTCCCTCTCCTCTTCCCCCTCCCGCCTTATTTTGCTCTCTTTTTTCTTTCTAGCTTCATCTCTTGTCCTCTTTTTCCTCACTCTCTATTCTTATCTATTTCTCGCTTTGTCACTCTCTCCACTCCTTGCTCCTCACTCTCTTTCATATGACTCTCTACTCTTACTCCCTCACTTGCTTCTCTCTCTCTTTCTCTCTCTCAGCCTCTCTCCAACGCTATCACACTCCCAAATTCACTTCGTCTCTCCATATATCATTCATTCTCTTTCTTTCTCCTTTACTCGCTTCATCACTCTCTCTCTTTTCAACTTCATCCCCACTCCTACTCCCTCTCTATACATCTTTCACACTCTCTATTCTCTCTCCCACTTTCTATCTATATCTCCCTCACACTCTCTATCTCGGTTGTTCTATATTCTCTCGAGTCTCTCTCTCTCTTTATTTCTCCCTTACCCTATGTCCCTCTCCCTAACCCGCTCACTCTTTAATCTCAATCTTCACTCCTCTCTCTCTCTCTCTCTCAGATCGGCCATTTTTATCTCTTTACTTGCTCCTTTTCTCGCCCGCCCCTCCGTATCTCTCTATTCTTCATTCATCTATAACCACCCTCTCTTTCTCTCTTACTCACTCTTTCTTAGATCTATCCCCCACTTTCTCTCTTATTCTCCCTCCGTCCCTCTATCTCAGCTTGCTCGCATCTCACCCTCACCTCTTATTTCCATCTCATTATTTATAATTTTCTCTAACACCTCTCTTTCCTCCTTTATCCCTTCCTCATTCACACCCTCCTTCCATCTCATTCTCCTTTTCTCATATCTCTCCTTTTGCACTCACTAGATCTCCCTCCCATCCACCTATTTTCTTCATTGCTCTCTGATTCCTCTTTCTTTGGTCCATTTTCTCTCATTTTCACTTTTATTTATATTTTACTCTCCCTTTCCCTTTTCTCTCGCCCTCTCATTCTCTTCTCGCTACCCTCCCTCCTACTCTCTCTATGTCAGTCTCTTCCTCTCTTTCTCCTCTCTTCTTATCTCCTTCTCACTCATTCTCTCACTCTCCCTCCATATATGAATCACTCCTTCTTACCTCTCTCTTTCTCCCTTCGTCCTTATTTCTCTATTCTAGCACTTATTCACTCAATCTCCCCTCCTCCCTATAATTTTTTTCAATTGCTCTATTATTCCCTCTCTCCTCTCACTCTCTTCTCTCTATTTACCTCTCACTTTCCTCGCCTTCTCTCTCTCCCACTCTCCCTCCCACTTCTCACCCTCTAACTCTCTCTCTATCTAAATCTCTCTCTCTCTCCCTCTCTCCTTCTCTCTTCATTCATTCTCTTGACAACTCTTCCTATCTCCATCTTGCTCACTATCATTTCCTCTCTGCCTTCCTCTCCCTCTTAAATCGCTCAAGCTCTCTCCCTCTCACACTCCCTCCTCTTTAATAACTTCAAGCCTCTCATCTCCCCCTCATTCTCACTCTACCAGTTACTCTTGCCCTCTATTTTCTTTTCAGTCTTTACTATGTTTCTTTCTTCTACTTTATTTCTCTCTCACTCTCTTGCTCTCTCTAATCTATCTTTTCCTTCTCTTTACTCTCTGCCCTCTTCTCATTATGTCTCTCACTCTCTATTATGTTCCTCTTTTTGTTTTCTTATCTCTTCCTCTCTTTTCAAGAAGAGATATATTGAGTGAGAAATGAAGAGAGAAGAAAGAGAGAGGGACGAAGGATCGAATGAGGGAGGGATCGATGAGGAAAGAGAGATGCATGAGAGAAAATGGTCAGAAATATCGAGAAGGATACTAGGAGAGAGAAGGATGATAAAGAATTAAGAGAGTGTGTGGAGTGGGATAATGAGAGAGAGTGTGTGCGTTGGAGAGAGATAAAAAGATTAACGAGAAGAAGAGAGGTGAAAGTATAAATGGCATGAGAGAGAGACAAGAAGAGGGCAAATAAGCAAAAAACAACAAAGAGATGAAATAGAGTGAATGAGAGCCGAGGGGGAGGAAGATGGGGGATCGAAGAGTGAGCATAAGTGAGAGAGAGGGAGAGTGGGTAAAACAAGACAAAAGATAAGTGAGGAGAGGGGGAGAGAGGGAGACATAGAGGAGATAAGAAGAGAGAGGGTAAGAGGGAGAAACAGTAGAGACATCGAATTACCGAATGAGGGAGAGAGGGAGTGTGGAAGAGGAGCGAGAAGTGGTTGTAGGGAAAGGGTTTGTAAAGAACAGGTGAGTGATGACATAGAGTAATTGTGAGAGTGTGTGAGAGAGAAATAAAGTACAATAGAGAACGAAAAAGTGATAAAGCATACCGCAGAAAAGTGCAAGAGAAGCAAGAGAAGGAGAAAGAGAGATGATCGATCCCGAGTCAAAGTGGATGGAACAGGCAGTGGAGAGAGGAAGAGAGAGGAGAAGATATTAGAGAGAACGTGATGTGCAGAGAGGGAGAGGGGGTATGTAACTAGATTTAGTGGGAGAGAGAAGGGATGGAAGTGAAATAGAGAGAGGGAGAAAGAGGAAGGGAAGAAAGGTAGCGAGTGAGGGTGAGAGGGAGAGAAAGACTGCGAGGAGAAAGGTGGAGAGAGATCAAGAGGAAGCGAGAGAGAATTAATATGGAATGATAAAGAGAGAGGGAATGAGAGAGTAAGAGTGAGAGTGTGTCCATGGAGAGAGGAAGAGGGAGTGGGAGAAAGAAGAATGTGAGAGAGAACAAGTAGAAGAGAGGGTCGGGGAAGACAGTGACGGAGAGAGGAAGAGTGAGTGAGAAAGTGTAAGAGCAAGAATGCGGGAGATAAAATAAAAGAAAGAGATGGTCAAGGGACTAAAATGGGAGGAGAGCGAGAGAGAGGCAATGAGTGATGTATGAGAATGGGAGAGAGATAAAAAGTGGTGGAATAAAGGTGAGATGTATGAGAGGAGAGTGAGTGCATAAGATAGATAGAAGGAGGTAGCGAGAGGGTTTAAAGAGAGCGTGGTGAAAGGGAAAGGAAGAGAGAGGAGAAGAGAGACTCGAGGGAATATCGAGTAGGAGTATGTGAGTGAGGGGTTTAAAGTGGCACCAAAGTAAGAGAATGTTGAGAGAGGGAGGAAGAGAGGGAGAAGGAGAGGGATAATGGAAGGGAGAAGGAGCGAGAGGGAGAGAGCGTAGAGAATGAGTAGGAATGAAGGAAGCAAGAGAGAGTGTTGGAGTAGAGTGAGAAAAAGCAAGAGAAAATAGAGAAGAGAGAGCTATAAAGGATAGTGATAAAGCATGAATAGAAAAAATAATGAGAGAGGGAGAGAGGAGAAAGAGAGAGGTAGATTGATGAGTGAGAGGAATGGAACGAAGTCGTGGGAGAGACACAAAGTGCGAGTTACAGAGAAAGTGAGACCGAAGGAAGATATTAGAGAGTGTGAGAGAGAGAGAGAGGTAGAGAATGAGATTTTGGCAGATAGAGAGGGAGATGAATTGGAAGAGGGGGAGAGTGTGTGAGAGTGAGAAAGAGGGCGGAGGGAAGGAACAAGAGAGTGCGTGAGAGTCATGCAGAGAATGATTAAGAGGAGAGAGCAATAGAAGAGAGTAACTCGGAGCAAGAAAGGGAGAAGATACAGGTCGTAATAATGAGAGTGAAATTGAAGAGAGAGAAATAGGGATCAAGACAAGAAGAGAGTGCGAGAAAGTAATAGGAGAATGTGAGAGGAGAGGAAGCAAAGTGAGCGAGCGAGAGAGTGGGGATAAAAGAGAGGGGGATAAGGAGAGGAGAGGAAGAGAGGGATGAAAGAGGAAATAGAGAGGGAGATTAAGGGTGCCGTCAAATGATAGACAAGATAGAGTGAAAGATTTACAAAAAGGTTGGAATTCGAGAGTGAGAAAACGGGGAGAGACCGAGGAGAAAACAGACGAAAGAGGTATACGAGACGTTTTAAAGACAAAAAGAGAAAGGAAGAGAGAATAAAAGGAGAGATAGTGAGAAGAGTGACCGAGGGAAGATGAAGAAAGAGCAAGGAAAAGGTGAAAGTAAGGGAGAATAGGAGAATGTTGAGCGAGAGGGATGGAGCAAGAGAGAGAGAGAGAGAGAGAGAGAGAGAAAGAGGATAATGGAGGGAGAGAAAGGGAGGGACAAAAGAGAGAATGAGAGTGGTGGGAGATGGAAGCAAGAGAGAGAGAGAGGGGGGCATATAGTAAGAGAAAAGTGGAGAAAAAAGAGAGAAGAGAGCAACAAAGGAGAGTGTGAAAGAGGGTATAAAATAGAAAAGAGAATAGAGAGGAGAACGAGAGAGAGTGAGAGAAAATAATAGAGAAGAGGATAGAGAGAGAAGAGAGAAAAATGGAGTTAAGGAAAGGAGAGAGTGAGAGAGAAAGAACAAAATCGCAACAGAGAGGAGATAGAGAGCAAGTGAAATGGAGCTAATAGGGCAAGAGAGAGAGATTAGCGCTATAGAGTGTGTCGATGTGTGAGATGGAGAATGAAGAGGAATTACATAAAGGAGACCTAGAGAGGGCACAAATGAGGGAGTGAGAATGAAGAGGCAGATAGTGAGAGGGATAATACGAACAGTGGAGAGAGTGAAAGCGATCTAAAGAGAAATATGAAAAGAGAGTGAGGGAGAGGCGAGTAACAATAATGGCAGTAAGATATTGGAAGGTTGAGAAGGGAGAGAGAGTGTGAGTGAGGGAGGAAGAGAAAGATACAAAGAGAGAGAGAATGAAAAGAGAGTGATGGATATATCGATGTATTGAAGACAAAATGAGAACACATAGATAGAGGGAGGGAGAGTAGGTAGATGGAGAGCGAGTGTGGGAGTGTTGAAGATGTAGTGAGTAAGAGAGAGGAGGGAGGGTGGGAGGAAAGAGGAAAGAAGCATGAGAGGGATAGAGATCGTGCGTGGAGGATAGGGAGAGGAAGGAGCGGGAGGAGGGAGAGCAGAATGTAGTAAGAATAGAATGGGCGAGACAAACATAAACTAAAGAGATGTTGAAATTAAAAAGAGAGAGAGGGAGGGAGAGAGGGATAGAATTGAGAGAAATAGAGATAGAAGAGAGAGTGAAGGAGGGAGAGAGATATAAATCAAGAGAGATAAAGAGAGAAAGAAAGGGAAGCGTAAGATAGATAAATAAATAGAGATGTAGAGATACGAAGATAGAGAGAGGGAAGAGGAAGGGAGAAAGGTAGAAAAGAATTGGGAGAAAGTAAGAAAAATAAGAGAGAGAGAAGGAGAAAGAGATAGAGGGAGGCAGGGAAGGAGGGAGCAAAAAAGGGAGATAGAAGGAGTAAAAGAGTTGAGTAACGAGAGAGAGAGAGAGAGCAATGGGGAAGAGAGATTAAGAGAGATTATCGAACAAGAATGCAATAAAGAAGTGGAATAAGAGAGAATGAGAGGGAAAATAAGAGAGAGAGTGAGTGAGGGAGAGAAGAGAGAGGGAGAGAAGAGAGAGGGGAGAGAGAGATGTGGGGATGAGGGTTAGAAAGTGTGAGGTATATATATATATATATATAAGAAGAGAGAGATGAGGGGCGGGAGAGTAAGAGAGAGCATGATAAGAAGAGAGAGTGAGAGAAAAAGTATGAGAATAAGAGGTGGAGAAAGGGATAGAGATGCAGAGGGCGAGAGCATAAGAGAAAAAGAGAGGAGGGACACAAGAGAGAGGGAGAGAGAGAAGGAGCAAAGGAGGAAGGAAAGATGTAGGATAAAGAGAAGGAGAACGAGGAAGGCAGCTGAGGCGAGCGAGTAAGAGAGATATAGGGATGAGATTAAGAGAATGAGAGAAAAAGAGTGCCGTGAAGGGAAAGGGGAGCGAGTGATGAAGGAAGTGAGAGAAATTGGGGAAGAGAGTCGTTGAATAGAGGAAGAGAATAAGTGAGAAGGTAAGAGAGAAGTTGGACAGAGAATAAAGACTATGATCGTGCGGAAGATGGGGGATGTAGAGTGAAAGAGATAAAGAGAGGAAGTGGTGGAGTGAGAGTGATACTGAAGAGAAAGAGTGGGTGAAGAGAGAGTAAGAGAAAAGAAACAAGAAAGAAAATGATAGATTTAGCAAGAGAGAAAGACAGGAGTGAGTGAGAGATGGAAAAGGAGAGAGAAAGAAAGAAAGAGTGCAAGAGAGAAAGGGAAAGAGAACCGAGTGAGGCAAGAATATGGGAGAGAATTTCAGGATAGTGAGGGAACAAGGATGGGAGTGAGTATCAGAGTAAGAAATAATAGAGAAAGAAGGGAGAGGAGGGAAGAAAGGAATGAGAGAGGGAACTAGAGAGAAAAGAGAGTAACAAGCAAAGAGGGAGGGAAAGATGGAGGGAGAGGGAAAGAGAGAGGGAAGGAGAGAGTAAATAAATAATAATAGAAGAAGGGGGAGAGAGAGAAAGAGGAGAGAATGAGAGGAAGGAAAGAGAGTTATATCGATGGATATGTGGATGTTAAAGAACAGCAAAGAAAGAGAAAATGAGAACATAAGAGAAACCGTGAGACATAGAGTGAAAGGGAGAGTGCGAAAATTTGAGATAGAGGGCAAGAGTAAGGAAGAGAGTGAGAAAGGGGAGGGACAGAGAGAGATTAAAGAGAGAGGAGGAGAAAGGGAGAGAGAGCAGGAAATACATAAGAGAGGGAGATAGAAAGGAAGAGAGAAAAAAGAGTGCAAACGATTGTGAGCAAGACTGGAGATAGGGAGGAGAGTAAGAGAATGATTGAGAGAGTGAAGAAGAGAAAGCGGAAGGAAAGTGGGAAAGAGGAAGAGAGGGAGAGAGATCGAGATGTAAAGAGAGGGAGGGAGAGTTAGTGGGGAGAGAGTAAGATAGAAAGAATGAGTGAGAGCAAGATAAAGGGAGAGGGAGAGTGGGGAGACAGGAAAGTGAATGTGAGAGAAGAGAAGGCAAGAGAGAGGGAATGAGAGAGAGAGGTTAAGAATATGAGAGGGAGGTGAGGGAGTTGAAGGAGCGAGTGCAAGTGAGATGGGGAGCAGGCATGAGATACTAACAGGAACAAAAGAGGGAAGTAGGTATTTAAAGAGTGATGGAACAATGAGAAATAAGAGTTGTTTCGAGAGAGAATAAGAAATAATGTGAGATGAATTGGGAGAGCAAGATGTGAGAACACCGAGAGGCGCGGGAGGGAGAGAGAGAGAGAATGAGACATGAGGGGAGAGAAAGAATGAGGAATAATTAAGAGAGGGAGATAGAAGAAAATGAAAGAGAGACAGAAAGGTAAAATAAGAGCAAATAAACAATAACAGAGATGAGTTAGACAATGAGATGGAGTAAGAGAGGGAGTGAAGATAGGTAATAAGAGGAGAGGAATAAAAAGATTAAGAGAGCTAGAGTGAGAGAGAGGAAGAGAGCGAGAGAAGAAGAGAGTGAGAGAGAGAGATAGGTAGAGGGAGTCGCAGGATGGAAGAGCAAGGAAGTCGAGAGGAAATGAGGCTGAGTGAGAGAGGAAGAGAGAGTGAATGAAGAGAGAGAGAGAGAGGGGGTATAGAATGAGATTTAGTGGGAAAGAGAGGGTGGATAGTGGAAGGGAGAGAGAGTGAGGGAGGAAAGGAAGTAATAGTGTGGGGGGGGGAGAGGTGAGGGGAGAGAAAGTTAGAGAGGAGAGAGAGGATAGAGCAAGAGAAAGAGAAGTGAGAGAGTGAACATGGAGAGATAAAGATGTATCTGGATGAGGGATCGATGCGAGCAAAACTCAGAGACAGAAAGAGTGAGAAAGTGAGAGAGATTGAGAGGAGTAGTGTCAGGAGAGAGAGAAGATGTAGGTGGAATAAAGTAGGGAGAGGGAGAGTTAAAAGGTGAAAGAGAGATAGAAAGAGAGAGTGAGAGTGGTTTAAAGAGAGCGGGAAAGGGAAAAAGTGGAAAAGAGAGGAAGGGTAAAGAGTGAGAAGAGAGACCATAAAGATTGCAAGACAATGAGTGGGGGAACGAAGGAACACGACAGAGTGTTGAGAGAGGGAGCAAGAGAGAGGGAGAGAGAGAAGGATAAAAAGAGAGGGATGGGAGAGGGAGAGAAGAGAGACCGAGAGAGGGTGGAATGGAAGAAAGAGAGAGTGAATAGAGGAGAAAAGAGAAGAGAGAGAAGACATAACAGAAGAAGGAGAGTAAAAATCCAGGCAGACAGATAAAAGTGAATGGGGAGGGAGAAAGAGAGAGATGCAAACAGAAAATACGTTTCGAAGGGGATAAGAGCAGAAGAGAGAAAAATGAAGCAAGGGAGGGAAAGACAAGAGTGAGAGAGAAAGGACAAAATGGTATCAAAGAGATATAGAGAGGATATAATCCGCCAAAAGAGGGTGGGAGATCGAGAGAGAATGAGAGAGTGTATAAGTGTGCGAGACGGGAGAGAAAGAGCGAGCCGCATAAGTGAGACCTAAAATGGGCATGAATGAGGGAGTTCGAATAATAAAGGGACAGTGAGAGTGATAAAGAAACAATAGTTTGAGAACGAAAGAGATCTGGTAGATAAGCATATGAAAAGAGAGCGAGTGAGAGATAAGGATATAAGAAAGGGAAAGGGAGAGAAGGACAAGAGAGGAAAATAAGATATGGGGGGAGGGCGGGGGCAGAGATGAAAGCCATGCCAGGCAAGGAGAAAGGAAGAGAGAGATAGAGAGAGCAAGAGAATAGAAGAGATGTAGGGAGAGATGAATTGAAAGATATAGATAAGAACAGGACAAGTGCAACGAAAAGGTACTTATAGGAGACACAGAGAGAGGGAGGGAGAAAGGGAGAGAAACAAAGAGAGAGAGAGAAGCGCGAGAGCATGTGAGAAATAATGGGCGAGAAGAGAGAGGGATGAGGCATAAAATTTGAGAGAGAGAGAGAGAGTGTGTGTATGGTTGATAGGTGAGAGCTCGAGCAAAGAGATATTTTTCGGTGCATGGAAGAGAGAGTGAGAGAAACTACAAGAAAAGTTAGTGAAATTCCAAAGAATAAAGGAGAAATAAAAAAAGAGAACAAATTGTAGAATGAGAGAGGAGGGAGCAAAGGAAGAAGTTAGAGTAGGAGAGATATTGGGAGAGAAGGAGAATGAGTGAAGGTAGAGAAAGAGAGTGAGTAAGAGAGAGAGGCATGGGAGAAAAAGAGAATGGGAGAGAAAATGCAAGAGAGAATGAGAGAGAGGGAAACCCGAAGGGATAAAGGAGAGTGCGTGAGAGACATAGTGAGAAACAAAGAGGAGGGAAGGAGGGAACAGAGAAAGAGTGGGGAGATCGAGAAAGAGTGATAAGAGAAACAAGAGTAGTTACAAGAGAATAAAGAGTGAGAGCCAAATAAAGACAGAAGCGGAAGAGAGTATAGAGAGTGTGAAAGAGATAAAGAGTGGGAGTAGAGTGAGAGTGAAGTCAAGAGAGAGAGGGGTGAAGAGAGATTAGGAGAAAAGGAGCAAGAGAGAGAATGATAGGAACAAGGGAACAGAAAGTTATGGATGGAGTGTGAGAGAGAAAAAGAGATTACAAGAGAGAGAGAGAGACGAGTGAGGAGTAAGAATGAGAGTGAAGTCGATAAGAGTGAGGACCAAGGATGGGAGAGATAAACAAAGCGAAGGAGAAATAGAGAAAAATAGAGAGTTATGAAAGAGAGGAAAAGAAAAGGTAACTAGAGAGAGAAAAGAGGTGAAATAAGGTTGGAGGAAGGCAAAGAGAGTGGGAAGGAGACACAGTAACAAACATCGCTGAAGAACTCATTTTGAGAGCGAAGAGCAAGAGAATGAGAGAAAGGGAGAGAGAATTAGAGTGATGAATATTGGAAGATATAGAGTGAGTAAAGAGAGTAAGAGAGTGAGAGAGAGAAACATAATAGAATGTGAAAGACATAGTGAGAAAGAGAGAGACAAAAGGCAAGAGTAAGAAAGAGAGTGAGAAAGGCAAAGATGGAGAAAAGGAGAGAAATTGAAGACCGAATGAGATGAGGAGAAAGAAAGAGTTAAGAGAGATAGGAATGGAGACAAAAGATTTTGATTGCGATTGAGATACAAAGGAGAATAACATAATGAGTAGAAGGAGAGAGGGAGAGAGATCGAGATGGAGAAAGTGAGAGGTATGGTAGCGAAGCGAGAGTAGAATTTAGAGACAGATGTGAGAGAGAATGAGAGAAAACGGAGAGGGAGGGTGCGAGAGAAATAGACAAGTGAAAGTGAGAGAAGAGAGGGTAAGAGAGAGAGCGATAGAAAGAATGAGAGGGAGGGAGTGACTGAATGAGTGAGTGAGATAGAGAAAGAGTGGTAAGGAGGGATTGGATGAGAGAGGGATCAAGGGAGGAATGAGAGATGAATGAGAGAAAATATAAATAATGAGATGGATATGAGAGGAGAAAGCAAGATGTGAGAACAATCGAGAGAAACTATGTGAGGGAGGGAGATCAGAGGAGAGTTAGAGATCGAGGGAGAGAAAGGTTGAGTAAAGAAGAGAAGGATCGAGAGGAGAGTGAGGAGAGAGAGCAATAGAAGTTAGAGAGGCGGAGGAGAGTGATCATGGGCGAGAAATGGAGAGGGAAAATGAGGGAGTAAATGTGAGAGTGAAACCAAAGAGAGAAGAAGAGAAGTAGAAAGGGAGAGAGTACTTGTGAGAGAGAAATAAGAGAGAAAAGAGAGTTAGTGGAAGAGCGAGCGGAAGATGTGAAAGAGCGAGCGAGCGACAAAGTGGGAGTAAGAGAGAGGAGTTAAAGAGGTGATAAAGAGAGCGGGTTAGGCGAGTGAAAGTTGAGGAGAAAGCGAGACTCCGTTGAGGGATAACAAGAGAATCAAAAGAGAACAAAAGAGAGATGGTAGAGATAAAAAGAGGCGGAATATGCAGCTTCGCTCAAACTATTAATCCCTCATTCAGTCTATCTTTATCTCTTCATGTTCACTCTCTCACAGTTCCTCTTTTCTACTGCTATATCCACTCTTTCCTCTCAATCTTTCTCTCCCTCTCTCCCCCACACTATTGCTTCCTTTTCTCCCTCCCTCTATATCCCTTCCACTTCATCCACTCTCTCTCTTCCACAAAATCTCATTCTATATGCCCTTTCTCCCTCTCTCACTCTCTCTTCATTCACTCACTCTTCCTCTCTCACTTCCGCTCTCTTCCTCTCTCACTCTCACGGTCTTCCATCCTCTGACTCCCTCTACCTATCTCTCTCTCTCACACTCTCTCCCTCTCTCGCTCTCTCCCTCTCTCACTCATTTATCTGTTAAAGCTTTATCACTTTTTATTTCTCTATTGCTCTCTCTCTCTTTGTCTCTCTCACACTCTTTAATGCTTCTCTTTCATCACTCTCGTATCACTTTACTCACTCTTTCTCCCCAACCATCTCTCACACTACTCCTCTCTCACTCTCTCCCTCTTTCATTAATTCAATCTCTCTCTCTATCTTCCTCTCCCCTCCCTCTCTTTCTCTCCATATCTCACTCTATTTGTCCCTCACTCTACTTCTCACTCACTATCTTTTGCTCTATCTTCCCTGAGACTATCTTCTCTCTACTTTATCTTCCCTGAGACTATCTTCTCTCTGTATTTCTCACTTACCCTCTCTTCCTCTTTTTCTTCCGCTCACTCTTCAAAACCTATCTTCACTCCCTCTCTTACTCTCTATCTCACTATCTAATTCATCTCTTTTTGTTTGCTCTCATTTCCCCCTTTTTGTCTCTCTCTCTTTCCATTTCTTCTATCGCCCTCTCTTCATTCTATTTCCTTATTCTTTATCTTCCTCTATGTCTCATTCTCTCTCTCTCTCGCTCCCACATACACTCTCTCTCAATTGTTCTCACATCTTGCTCTCTGCTCTCATTATTTCTTATTCTCTCTCAAACATCTCTCATTTCTCATTGTTCCATCCCTCTTTCAATACCAACTTCCCTCTTATGTTCCTTTGTTCGTATCTCATACCTCTTTCTATCTCCATTTGCACTCACTCCTTCACTCCCTCACCTACCCTCTCATATTCTCAATCGCTCTCTCTCATTCCCTCTCTCTTGCTTTCTCTTCTCTCACACTCAATTTTCTCTATTTCTCTCCCACTCTCCCTCTCCCTTTATCTTGCTCTCTTTCATTATTTCTATCTAACTCTCTCCTCCACTACTCTCCCTCCCTCTCTTTCTATCTCTATCTCTCTCTCCCTCTTCTTCTTTCCCTCTCTATCTCTATCTCTTCTTCACTTTCTCAATCATTCTCCTACTCTCCCTCTCTATCTCAGTCTTGCTCACAATCGTTTGCACTCTTTTTCTCTCTCGCTTCCTATCTCCCTCTCTTAAGTATTTCCTGCTCTCTCTCCCTTTCTCACTCCCTCTCTCTTTAATCTCTCTCTATCCCTCCCCCTTTCTCACTCTCTTCCTTACTCTTGCCCTCTATCTCTCAATTTCTGACTCTCTCCCTTTCACTCTCTGTCTCTCACTTTCTCTTATGTTTCTTCCTGTCGCTATTTCGCTCTCTCTTACTCCCTTTTCTCTCTCGTTCTCATTCTTTAACATTCTATATCCATCAATCTAACTCTCTTTCCCTTCCTCTCATTCTCTCACTCTTTTCTCTCTCTCCCTTCTTCTCTATCATTGTTTATTACTTTCTTTCCCTCCCTCCCTGCTTATTTCGCTCTCTTTTTCTCTCTATAGCCCCCTCTCTCATTCCCACTCTTTCCTCACTCTCCCTTCTTTCTCTATTATTTTCTCTCTCTAATTCTCTTTCCCATCCTCATTCCCTCACTATCCTCAAATTCTCTCCCACTATTACTGCCTCACTCGGTTCTCTCTCCCTTTCTCTCTTGCACTCTTTCATTTTTTCTCTCCTTTTTCTTCTTTCACTTTCCCTCCCTAACTCTCTCTCTTGCCCAATCTTTCTTTTTATTTCTTTTCTCTTACACTCTCTTCCCCCACTCTTTCTCTTCAGCTTTACTCTCACTCCCACTTTCTCTCATTAACTCTTTCACTCTCTATTCTCTCTTCCACTTTCAATCACCGTCTTTTTTCTTTATCAACTTCTCTCTTACTCTTCACACTTATCTACTCTGCAAGAGGAGATAGAGAGAAGAGTTAGATAGGGAGAGTAGGAGAAAAAGAGGGAAGGAGGGAGTGAAAGTGGGAGGGATCGAGGAGGAAAGAGAGATGTATGAGATAAAATAAGAAATAATGAGATGGATATGAGGGGGGAGAGCATGGTGTGAGAGCTAATGAGAGAGAGTGTGTGAGGGAGGGAGAGTGAGAGACAGAGGTAAAGAAATAATGAGTAAAAAGAGGGAAGAGAGAGAGTTGGTGCAAGAGAGAGAGATATGAGAAAAAGAAATATCTAGAAGGCAAGAGAAGACACAAGAAAGAGTGAGAATGGTAGCTAGGGAGAGTAGTAGTAAGAGAGAGGTTGGGCTTTAGGAAGGAGAGGGAACTATAGAATAAGAGAGTGTGGAATATGATAATGAGAGGGAAGTGGGGATTAAAAGGGGGAGGGATGGAGGAGGATATAAGAAATAATAAGATGGATAAGAGGGGAGAGAGCAAGATGTGAGAGAAACTATGAGAGAGTGTGTGAGGGAGAGAAAGTGAGAGAGAGTTGAGAGATAGATAAAGTGAGTAAAGAGAGAGAAGAGAGAGTGATAGAAGAAGATCAAAAGAGAGAGGTAGAGGGGACAAAAGGGGACAAAAGAGTGTAAGAAAAATATAATGAGAGATGAAAGAGAGGGGGTGACGATAGGGACTGAAGAGTGAGCGGGAGGGAGAGGAGGGAGGGCGAGACAGAAATGGAATGAGATAGAGAGATAGTCAAAATGTGAGGGAGGGAGGGTGAGTGAATGAGTGGGTGCAAGAGGAGAGACAGAGAAGTTAGATAGGGAGAGAGGAGAAAGAGAGGAAAGGAGTGAGTAAAAAAGGATGGGGTCAAGAAGAAAAGAGAGATTTACTTCTCTTTACTCTTGCCTTCTATCTATCTTTATCACTCTCTCCATTTTTCACTGTCTCTCACTTTCTCTTTAGATTCTCCTCTCGCTCACTTTCTCTCTCTTGCTCTCTTTTCTCTCTTTATCTCCTTATCCATTACTCTATCTCTCTACCTCCCCTCAATCTCTATCTCTTCTATTTCTCACCCCCTCTTCTCTCTTATTGTTTATTACTTCCACGCCTCTACTTATTTTGTTCTCTATTCCATCGCTTACCTCACACTCTATTCTTTCTCTATTTCTTTCTTTTTATCTCTCTCATTCTTGGTATCTTCTCTTCAGTTTCACTCTCATTCTTACTCCCTAATGTTCTTCTTTCTTTCTTTTTCTCTTGCCCTCTCCCCTTTTTCTCTCCCTCTCTCTCTGTCTCACTCCCTCCCTCCCAAACCCTCTCCATCTATTATTATATCTTGCATCCTTTTCTTTCACTCTATTCCACCACTTTCTTTTTTCGCTTCACTTTCACTCTTAATCCCTAGGTCTCACTCATGTAGCATACTCTTCTCTCTCCATCTCACACACTCTTACACACACTCACTATCTCTCAATCTCTCTCCCTCTCCCTCTCACCCTCGTTAGCTCCATTTCTCACTCTCTATCTCACTCTTGGTTACCATTTTGTTTATTTTCTCTCGCTCTATTTATCAATTTCTCTATTGTATTCTCTTAATCTCTCTTTCTCACACTCTATTCTTTTTTTATATTTTATACTCTCTTTTACACACTACTTTATTGCTCTCTCTTCTTTCATTTCTCTTACATTATGTCACTCCATCCCCCCACTTCCTCTCTCCTCTCTGTTGCTTCTATCCTTCCCTCTCTAATTTTTTCTCTTCTCTACCTCCCTCACTCTCCCTCCCATTATCCCTCTTTGTCTCCCCATCTCTCTCAACAATCTCTTATTCTACCTCACCTTTTACCCCTCACTTACTCTTGCTTGATCTTCGCTTAGTATCTGTTCTCACCGTCCCTTCCACTCTCTCTTCCTTTCACTTTCCTGCTCTTTTTTAAAACCCTCCCAATACCTCCTATCTCTCATTTTTACTCGCACTCTCATCTCTCTCACCCAATGTTACACCACTTTTCATCTCTCTCTCGTCCTCTCTTCTGTCTCTCTTTTCACACTCAATTTAACCCTCAACACCACTCTTTTAATCACCCTCCCTCTTTCACACCCGTCATCCCTTTGTTTCTTCTACTCTCCTTATCTGTTTATTTGTTGCTTCCTCTCTCGCTCGTTCACCCTCTCTCTCTTTCCTGCTCTCTCTTCCCTTGCCCTCTCTCCTCTTCATTTGTCTCTCACACTCTCCCTTTCTGATTCACTCTTCCTATCTCTTTAGTTTCACACACACATACTCCCTCATTCCCTCTCTCTTTCTTGCTCCATGTTCACTCTCCATCACTTACTCTCTCTTTTATAGTGCTCGCTCCTCTCTCTCCTCTCAATTTCTCTCCTACTCTTCCCCACTCCCTTCATTCCTTCCCTCCTTTCCTCTCCCTCTCTCACTCTCTTTCTCTCTTCACACAAACTCTCCCCCTCTCTCCCTCTCACTCTCTTCCAATTCATCCCCACATCTCTCCCACCAAATCTCATTCTGTACCTCCTCTCTCCATATCTATCTTCACTCTCTCTTCCTCTCTCACTTCCACTTGCTTCCATCTCTCTTAGTCCCTCCATCATTCTCTCTCTTCCTCACTCTCTTTCTCGCTCGCTCTTTCTCTATTTATACCTTATCACTTTTTTTTCTTTATTGCTCTCTTCTTGCTCTCTTTGACACACTCTCTCATCTTCTCTTTTATCACTCTCTTATCACTTTACTCACACTTTCTCTCCAATTATTTCTCACTCTCTTCCTCCCTCACTCTTTCCCTTTTTCTTTAATTCAATCTCTCGCTATGTCTTTTCTCCCTCCCTCTCTCGCTCTATCTACCTCTCACTCACTATCTTTTGCTCTATATTCATCGTGTCTCTCTTCTCTCTCAATTTGTGCCTTACCCTCTCTCCCAGTCTCTCTTCGCTCACTCTTCAATTCCTATCTTAACTCGCTCACATGCGCTCTGTCTCACTCTCTATTTCATCTCTCCTTATTATTTGTATGCTCAATTTAGCTACTCTCTGTCTCTCTCTCTCTTGATTTTCTTCGATCTGCCTCTCTTCCCTCTCTTTACTTACTCTCTCCCTCTATATATCACACACTCTCACACTCCCTCACAAACAATCTCTCAATTGCTCTCACATCTTGCTCTCTCTCCTCATATCCATCTCATTATTTTTATTTTCTCCTACACATCTCTCCTTCCTCCACGATACCTCCCTTTTTAAATCTAACCCTCCCTCTTTTTCTCCTTCTCTCTCTCTTCTTTTACTCACTTGTTCACCCCCTATCTCTCCCTCTCATTTTCTTATAACTCTCTCTCATTCCCTCTCTTGTTCTCTTTTCTCACTTTCACTTTTTTCTATTTCTCTCTCGCTTCCCCTCTCTCTTTCTCTCCCCTCTCTCTTGCCCCTTCTCTTTCATTCTCTCCCTCTGCTACCCTCCCTTCCATGTTCTCTATCTCAATCCCTCTCCCTCTTTCTCCCTCACTCTCTCTCCATCTTCCCCTCTCTTTCTCTCCTTTTATCTCATTCTCTTACTTTCCCTCCTTATCTCAATCCCTCCCTCTCCCTCTCTTTCTTCCATTTCCCCTATTACTCTACTCTCTCCTCTTTCACTTAATCTATCTCCCTCCTTCTCTCTCATTTTCACCATCGCTCTCTCCCATTCCTCTCTCTTTCTCTCTCTTCTCTCATTTTCTATTCGCTCAATTTCTCTCTCACAACATCCCGCTGTCCTCTATCTCTTTCTTTTTTACCACTAATGCTCTCCCTCAATCTCTCTATTTATTTCATTTTAGCCCACTTCTCTCACTTTATCTTCTTTCTATCTCTTTCTCACTCTCCCTCATTATTTATTTCCCCTCTCTCCATTCCACTTCTCACCCTCCCACTCTCTCTATCTCAATCTCTCTCCCTCTCTCTCTTCCCCTCTCCACTCACTGCCCTCTTGCTCCCTATCCCCATCTTGATCAATATCATTTCCTTTCTCACTTCCCCTCTCTCCCTCTGAAATCTTTCATGCTCTCTCTCTCTCTCTCCCACAAGCTCTTCAATCTCTTACTCTCTCCCTCTGTCTCCTCTATTCTCACTCTCTCTCTTACTCTTGACGTTTATCTCTCTCTTTCTCACTCTCACCCTTTCTTACTATGTCTATCACTCTCTATTATTTTTCTCTCTCTTGATTTATTACTATCCTTGCTATCTTCTCAGTCTCTTTACTCTTTTCTTCCATCTCTCTTTCTCCCTCTCTTCCTTTCTCACTTTCTCTCTCACTCTCCAACATGTTTCTCTCTCGTGCCCATTTCTCTCTATTCCTCCCTTTGTCTCCCTTTATCCATCACTCAATCTCTCTTTACCTTCCTCTCATTCTCTATCTCTTTGCATTCTCACCCACGCTTCTCTCTTATTATTTATTACTTTTTCTCCCTCCCTCATTCCGCTCTCTGTTTCACTCTCTTTCCCTCTCTTACCTCACTCTCTATCATTTCTCTGTTTCATTATCTTTTTGTCTCTCTCCCTCTTCTTGGCTCCCTCACTCCCTTTAATTTCACTTTCACTCTTACTCTCATTCTCTCTTCTCTCTCTCTCTATTGCTCTCTCTCACCCTTTCACTCTCCCTCTCTCTCTTGCTTAATCTATCATTCTCTCTTGCTCCCTTTCTCTTACTCTCTCTTTCACCACTCTCTTTCTTCAGTTTCAATCTCGCTCTTACTCCCTCTCTATATCTCTTTAACAATCTCTATTCTCTCTCCTATTTCTATCGTGATCTTGCTCTCACTCTGTATTCTCTCTCACCTTCTCTCTTACTCTTCTCACATTTTCTCTTCCTCTACCCTAAACTCTCTCTTTCTCTATTTATCTCACTTCCCTCCCTTCCTCCTCTCTCTCAAGTTCTCTCCACTTGCCCTTCCCGGCTCTCCCACTTTCTCTTCTCACTCTTCATCACTCTCTCTCATTCTCTTATTCTCCCTCTTGCCCGCTTTCACTTCTCTACCTTCCCTCACTCTCCTCCTCACCTTTTATCTCTCTCACTCTCTCTTCCTACTTTGCTCCCTTCCTCTCTCTTTCTAACTATTTATTTGCATTCTCTTTCTCTATTGTTGCTCACTATTCTCTAACTCTTTTTCTTCTATTTCTCTCTCTTTCCTCTGTGTTTGTCCCTTCCTCTGTTCTTTCCTATTTCTCACACATAATCTCTCACTTTTTGTCTCCATCCAGACATTTGGAGGGATGGAAGCAATAGAGAGGAGGTGGGGGATAGAGAGAGAATGGGAGATAGGGAGAGCTAAAGAGATCAAGGGATAGAGTAAGAGAAAGAGAGAGAATAAAATCAACGTTAGAGAGTAAAAGACTGAGAAAGAGAGATTTAATAGACAGTGTAAGAGAGAGCATGAGTGGTAAAGAGAAAGAAAAGAGAGTAAAGAGGTAGTGAGAAAGATTGAAGAGGGAGAGGGAGCAAGAGAGGGAGAGATAATGTGCGAGAGAAATAAATGAGTGTCAAAAGATAAAACAAAAGAGATTGAGTGAGAAGGGGAAAGAGAGGGAGAGCAAAGAATGGATAATAAAGAGTGAGGGAGAGGAGTTATAAAGGGAGAGAGGGAGAAGGAAGGGGGATAGAGGGAGAGAAGTGTGCGAGAGAGATAGAGGAAAGTTAAGTGAGAATTGGAGGGAGGGAGGGGAGAGAAAGGAGAAAGAGTGAAAGGATGGATGTGAGAAGTTGTTAGAGAAGATGGAGCAACATATAGAGAGTAAGTGAGAGAGAGAGAGATAACAAAGAGTGAGAAAGAGAGAAGGGAATGAGCTATGTTGAAATGAGGGAATGAGTAATAGAAGGAAAGAGTAGGTGAGAGAGAAATTGAGATAGAAGAGAGTGATAGAAAGAGGAAGACCGTGATAGAGGCAGATTAGGAGGAGAGAGATTGAGAGAGAGAGAGGGAAACAAAAGGGGGTGATAAAGAGAGCAAGTAAGAGTGAGAATGAAATTTAATAGAGAGAAGGAGAAAGAAAGGATGAGGGAAGAGATTTTGAGAGAAGAGAGAGGAAGTGAGATGAAGTGAAAGAAAGAAGAGAGGGAGTAAGAGAGAATCACTGTGGGTGAAAAAGGGTGAAAAAATTAGAGATAAGAGACCATCATAATAAAGTAAGAGAGAGACAAAAATAGGAGAGAAATATAACATGTGAGAGAGTGGGAGAAAAATAAATATGGAGATAGAGATATTTTGAGAGAGGGAGAGAATATACATACATATAGATTATGAGAAAGGTCTAGAGATGAAGAGAGAGAGGGAGGGAGATGAGAAGGAGATAATGTGGGAGGGGGAGTGAGAGAGAGATATGAGAAAGACTTAAAGAGAGGGAGTAGGTCACTCATCTTCATTGCTTTCTCATTACACAGATGCTCTCTATCACACTGTCCATTGTATCTCTCTCTTATGTTGCGCTTTATTCTCTCTCTTTCTCTCACTCTATCCCTCACACACTCTCTCTCCCTCTATCTGTACTTCTTTCTCTTTTAATCCCACTCTTAGCTCTCTCTACCTCTTTGTTATCTCTCATTAATTCTGACAATCTCTCACACATCTTCCTTTCTCCCCCCTCTTTAAAACCCTCTCTCGCTCTCTCCATGTCTCTCCATATATCTTACTATCATTTCCTTACTTATTCTCACTCTCTCCCACTTTCTTTATATATCTTTCTCTCACACTCCCTCGTTCACTCTCTTGATTTTATTCTCTAGCTCCCTCACTCCCTCCATCACTTTCCAATCTCCCTCTCACTACCTTCTACTCATTATATTTTGCTCTATCTTCCTTGAGTCTCTCTTCTCTCTCCATTTCTGGCTTACCCTCTCTCCACATCTCCCTTCAGTTCACTCTTCAATCCCTTTCTTCACTCCCTCTCATCTCTCTTTTTATGTACTCCATCTCTACCTCTATCTCACTCACACTCTCCCTCCCTCACACACTTGATTATAGTTTCTCTCACATATTGCTCTCTCCTATCATATCCATCTCATTGTTTCTTATTTTATCTCATGGATCTCTCTTTCCTCCTTGATCCCTCCCTCATTCAACCTTTACATCCCTCTCTTTCTCGCTCTCTCCCTACTTTACTCTTCTCTCTCGATCCTATTGCACTCACTCATTGACTCCCTCTTTCTCCCTCTATTTTCTCTCTCACTCTCTCTCTCTTGCCCTCGTCTCTCACTTATCTTTCTATACTTCTCTATCACTGTTCCTCTCCTATTGTCTCACTCTCCCTCATTCTTTTTCCCTATTCTCCGCCTCCTAGATCCCTCCCTCCCACTCTCTATGTCAATCTCTCTCCCTCTCCATCTCCTTCTCTCCTTCCTTCTCACTCATTCTCTTAATCTCCCTCCCTATCTCAATCTTGCTATATTTTGCTCTCGCTTCTTATCTCACTTAAATCTTTCTTTCCCTGTCCTCTCTCACACCCTCTCTTTTTCAGTCTCTCTAATGCTCTCCATCTATCTCCCCTTTCTCTTTCTTACCCTCTATCTTTCTCTTTCTCGCTCTCTCCCTCACTTTATTTTTCTTTCTCAAGCTATCTAGTTCTCTCTTACTCTCTGTTATCTCTCTTTATTCACTCTTTATCTTCTATATCCATCATTCTAACTCTTTCCTTTCCTCTCATTCTCTCTCTTCTCTATCTTCATCCCACCTTCTCTCTCATTGTTTATTACTTTCTCACCATCCATTCCTTCCTCCTCCTTTTTATGCTTTCTTTGTCTCTCTAGCTTCCCTTCTCTTTCCCTATCTTTCCTCAATCTATATTCTTTCTCTAATTCTCTCTCCCTTTATCACTCTCTCCCCTCCTCGCTCCCATATTCTCTTTAATTTCACTCTCACTCTTACAACCTCACTAGCTTCATCTCTCTTTCTCACGCTCACTTCCACTTTCCCTTCTTGGCTGTCATATTTCATTCTCTCTCTCATTCTCTTATTCTCCCTCCCTCACTTTCTCTTGCTCACTCTCTTTCTCTATCCTACCTCACTCTCCTTCTCTCCCAAAATCTCTCTCATACTCCCTTCCTCCTTTGCTCCCTTCCTCTCTCACTATCTATATTTATTCTCTCTCTTTCTCTTTTGTTGCTTACACTTCTCTAACTCTTTCTCTCCCACACACACACAATCTCTCTTTGCTCAATCTTTCTCTCAGTATCCCTCGTAGAGAGAGGATATAATCCTTCTCATATCCTCTGTCTTCTATCTCATTAATTCTCACATTCTCTCACACTTTTCCCTCTCTTTCTCTCACTCTCTCTCCCACCCTCTCTCTGCCTATTCTATCTCTCACTCTCTTTTCATAATTCTTGCTCTCACTCTTTTCCTCTCTATCTATATATCTCTCTTGCTCCCTTCCTCAATTTCTCCTTCATTCTCTTCCTCTCTCCCTCACTCCCACTTTCTCTCCATTCTCAACCCCCTAATATATTTTCTTCTCGCTTGTCCCTCTCTCTCATTCACTTTTTTATATCCTCTTCTCTCTCTCATGATCTATTCCTCTTTTTCTCTAGATCTCATTCACTCTTAACACTGTTGTTCTCTTTATCACTTTCACTCTCTACCTCTATCATTCTCACTCGCAAATTATGTCCCTCTGGAGGTCTCTAGAATGTAGCTCACTCTTCTCTCCATCTATACACTCATAAGCTCTCTCACTCTCTTAATCTCTCTCGCTCTTACCCTCTTTAGCTCCACATTTCTTGCTCTATATCTCACTCTCTCTTGCTATCTTGTTCTTTCTAGCTCAATCTCTCATCTCTTTTCCCTACTCCATCTTTCTCCCTTCACTCTCTATACTCTTCTCTATTATTCTCTCTCCCTCTCTTTCTCTTTCTCACTATTTGTTCTCTTTTTCTATCTTACTCTTACACTTTCTCTCATTCTACCTCCACTCCCTTTCTCCTTTCTCTTGCTTTCAATCTACCACTCTCTTTCCCTATCTTCTCTCCCTCCGTCCTTCCCCCGCTATCCCTCCTTATCTCCCTCTTCATCTCCCTCTCTCTTGCTCCCTCTCTCACTCACTAATATCCTCTTCTTGTGCTCACTTTACACCTCACTAACTCACTCTTACTTGATCTTCCCACAGCCTCTCTTCTCACTCTCTCTCACTTTCTCTTTCCTACTCTCTTTAAATGCTCTCACTTCCACCTATCTCTCTTTCTCCCTCATGACCTCCATCTCTCTATGATTCTCTATTTTAGCCCTCCTTATCTGTACCTCTCAATATCTCTTCTGTCTCTCACTTTTGACCCTCCCATTATCCCTCACTTCCTCACTCTCGCTCTCCATGCCTCTTTCGCACCCTTAATCATTTCTCTTTTACAGTCTCCTTTATTGTTCTCTATTCTCTTTTTTCTTCTTACTTTTTTCTCACTCTATTCCCCACACTCTCTCTCCTTTCGCGCTCACCTGATTCCACACACACACACAATCTCTCTTTGCTCAATCTTTCTCTCAGTATCCCTCGTAGAGAGAGGATATAATCCTTCTCATATCCTCTGTCTTCTATCTCATTAATTCTCACATTCTCTCACACTTTTCCCTCTCTTTCTCTCACTCTCTCTCCCACCCTCTCTCTGCCTATTCTATCTCTCACTCTCTTTTCATAATTCTTGCTCTCACTCTTTTCCTCTCTATCTATATATCTCTCTTGCTCCCTTCCTCAATTTCTCCTTCATTCTCTTCCTCTCTCCCTCACTCCCACTTTCTCTCCATTCTCAACCCCCTAATATATTTTCTTCTCGCTTGTCCCTCTCTCTCATTCACTTTTTTATATCCTCTTCTCTCTCTCATGATCTATTCCTCTTTTTCTCTAGATCTCATTCACTCTTAACACTGTTGTTCTCTTTATCACTTTCACTCTCTACCTCTATCATTCTCACTCGCAAATTATGTCCCTCTGGAGGTCTCTAGAATGTAGCTCACTCTTCTCTCCATCTATACACTCATAAGCTCTCTCACTCTCTTAATCTCTCTCGCTCTTACCCTCTTTAGCTCCACATTTCTTGCTCTATATCTCACTCTCTCTTGCTATCTTGTTCTTTCTAGCTCAATCTCTCATCTCTTTTCCCTACTCCATCTTTCTCCCTTCACTCTCTATACTCTTCTCTATTATTCTCTCTCCCTCTCTTTCTCTTTCTCACTATTTGTTCTCTTTTTCTATCTTACTCTTACACTTTCTCTCATTCTACCTCCACTCCCTTTCTCCTTTCTCTTGCTTTCAATCTACCAATCTCTTTCCCTATCTTCTCTCCCTCTGTCCTTCCCCTGCTATCCCTCCTTATCTCCCTCTTCGTCTCCCTCTCTCTTGCTCCCTCTCTCACTCACTAATATCCTCTTATTGTGCTCACATTACACCTCACTGACTCACTCTTACTTGATCTTCCACAGCCTCTCTTCTCACTCTCTCTCACTTTCTCTTTCCTACTCTCTTTAAATGCTCTCACTTCCACCTATCTCTCTTTCTCCCTCATGACCTCCATCTCTCTATGATTCTCTATTTTAGCCCTCCTTATCTGTACCTCTCAATATCTCTTCTGTCTCTCACTTTTGACCCTCCCATTATCCCTCACTTCCTCACTCTCGCTCTCCATGCCTCTTTCGCTCCCTTAATCATTTCTCTTTTACAGTCTCCTTTATTGTTCTCTATTCTCTTTTTTCTTCTTACTTTTTTCTCACTCTATTCCCCACACTCTCTCTCCTTTCGCGCTCACCTGATTCCATCCCAACCTCTCTCATTCTCTCTCTCTCTCCCCCCGCCTCTTCCTCCCTTTATCCCTCTCCAACTTCCTCTCCCTCCGTTGTTCAATCTCGCTCTCATCATTCTCCTGTTCTCCTGCTCCTTATACCACGTAACCTTACTCGATCTTCCCTTAGTCTCCTCACTCTCTCCCTTTCACTCTCTCTTCCTTTCTCTTTCTTGAACTCTCTTTAATCTCTTTCACTACCTCCTTCAATCTTCTTTCTGACTCACTCTTTCCCTATCTCTCTTACTCTCCATTCCATCTCATTTTATATCTAATTCACTCTCTCTTCTGTGTCTATTTTAATGCTCTCTTTATCCCTCACTGCCTTTCTCTAGTCTCCCTACCTCTTTCACTCCCTTCACCCCTCGCCTTCTCTTTCTCTTCTTATCACCGTCACTCTTTCTCCCCCTCTCACTCACTCACTCTCTCCCTCTCTCAGGCTCTCTCTTCCCTCTCTCTGTCTACGCTCTATTTCTCTCTCACTCTTTCTCCATTTCTCGCCCCTCTTCCTCTAACTTCAATTTTACTCTCACTTCTACTCGCTCTTTTCTCGCTTCATGTTCACTCTCTCTTCGATTACTCGCTCTCCTATCACCTCTCAATCTTTCCTTCCTCTCTCCACCCTCTCTTTCTTCCTTCCCTCCCACTCTCTCCCTCTCTCTCACTCTGTCCTTCTCTTTCTCCCTCTCTCCCTCTCTACCTCTCACTCTCTTCCAACTCATCCCCCTCTCCCTTCCACTAAATCTCATTCTCCCCCCGTTTCTCCCTTCCTCTCACTCTATCTCTATATCTTCCATCATTCTCTCTTATCTCTCACCCTCTCTTCCTCTCTCACTCCCGCTCTCTTCAATGTCTATCACTCCTTTCCTCTATCTCTATCTTTCTTACTCTCCTCCTCTCTCACACTATTCTCTATTTATGCCTTATCACTTTTTCTTCCTCTATTTTTCTCTCTTTCGCTCCCATGCACACACACTCTTGCTCTCTTTTAACACTCTCTTATAACTTTACTCACTATTCTCTCCAACCATCTCACACTATCTTCCTACCTCCCTCTCTCCCTCTTTCATTCTCTCTTCCTCTCTCATTCCCACTCTCTTCCATTCCTCTGACTCCCTTCGCCAACCTCTCATTCTCACTCGAGCTCCCTCTCGCCTTTTTCACTATTTATGCTTTATCACTATTTCTTTCCTTATTTTTCTCTCTCTCTCTTTCTTTCACTCTCACACACACTCTCTATTGCTCTCTTTCATACTCTCTTCTCATTTTACTCACTCTTTCTCTCCAACCATATATTACTCTCTTCCTCCCTCCCTCTCTCCCTCTTTCATTTATTCAGTGCCTCTCTCCTCCTCTCACCCTCCCTCCCTCTCCATATCTAGCTCTATATCTCTCTCTGCCTCTCACTCACTATCTTTTTCTCTATCTTCCCTAAGTCTCTCTTCTTTATATATTTATGTCTTACACTCTCTCCCTCTCTCCCTTCCACTCCCCCTTCAATTCTTATCTTCACTCCCTGTCTTGCTCTCTCTCTCTCTCACTCTCAATTTTATTTCTCTTTATTGCTTGCTTGCTCTCTTTTGCCCTCTCTCTGTCTCTATCTTGCTCTTTCTTCTATCTCCCTCTCTTCTCATTCTTTAATTACTCTTTCTCTCCTTCAACATCTCATTCTCTCTCACTCTCCCTTCCTCACACACTCTCTATCAATTCTCACACTATCCCTCTTTTATTCTCTTACTCTCCTTCTCATCACTCCTCTCTCTCTCTCCTCTCACTCTCTCTTCCTCTACCCCTACCACACTTGCTTTATCTCTCTCCTTGCCCTCTCTAACATCCACAGGCTATTCTCTCCCTCTATCCCTCTCATGCACTTCCTCTCAGCCTTTCCATCTATTTCTCTCGCTCTCTCTTTCACATTCATTCTCCTCTTCACCCTCCCTCTCTCCCTCTCACTCACTCCCTCTTGCTCTATCTTTCCCCACTCACTTCTCTCTCTATATCTCTCTCTTGCTCTCTCCTTCCGTCACTCTCTCTCACATGAATCTCTCTCACTCGCTCTCTCTCTCTTTCTCATTTGTTGTCTCCTTACTTTGTATTATGTTGACCTCTCTTCTTTGATTTTTTTTCTCATGCTCTACCTGCCACAAGCATTCTCTCTTGCTCCCTCTTTTGCTTTCATTCACTCCCTTTCAATTCCCTAGTATCTAAATTTCACTCTCACTCTTATTCCCTCACTTTCTCACCCTCTTTTCTCTCTTCTATCTTTCTCTCGCTCGCTTTATATGCCTCTCACTCTAACTCATTATCTTTATCTCCCTCTTTCTCTCAATTTCACACCCTCTTTTCTCTCTCTCTCTCTCTCACTCTCTCACTCTCTCTCTCTCTCTCTCTCTCTCTCTCTCTCTCTCTCTCGTTCTATATGCCCTCACTCTACCACTCTATCTCTATCTCCCTCTTTCTAAATCTTTTCTCTCTAATTTCTCTCCCACCCTCTCTCCTCTTTCTCCCTCTCTCCCTCTCTTCAACTTAGCTCAATCTCTTCTTCTCTCATTCTCACTCTTTGTTATCTTTCTTTCACTTACTCTCAGTACTGTTACTCCCTCTTCTCTCACTATTTCCTTTTTGTTATCCTCCCACCCTCTCTCCTCTTTCTCCCTCCCTCCCTCTCTTTCTCAAACTCATGGTTTCGTTAATCTCTCTCTCTCTCTCTCTCTCTCTCTCTCTCTCTCACACACACACACACACACACTTTCTCTCCCTCGCCATCTCTGCCTTTACATCTCCTCTCTCTCACACTTTAACATTCATTCTTTTACTCTCCCTCTCTCTCCCTTGTTACTCACTCTCTCTTGCTCTATCTACCAGTACTCTATTTCTCTAACACTCTCTCCCTCTCTTTCTCCCTCTATCTCTCTATTTCTTTCTGTTACCACTCAAGCTCTCTCTCACTCACTCTCTATTATATCTCTCTTCTCTATTTTTTGCTCTGTTATATGTTGCCTTTTATTCTCTCTTTCTCTCACTCTATCCCAACACTCTCTCTCACTCTCCCTTTCTCCCTACTTCTCTCTCTTTCAATCCCTCCCTCTGCTCTCTCTGCCTCTTCTCTCTCTCATTATTCCTCACCTTCTCTTACACATCTCTTCCTCTCTCTATCTCCCTCTTTCACTCCCTCCCTCCCTCCTCTTATCTCCATTTATCTCACTCTCTTTACCATATTCTTCTTCTCACTCTCTCCAAATTTATTTATATATCTCTCTCTACTACCTCACCCACTCTCTTGCTCTTCATATATCAATTCTCTCCTGCTTCCTCACTTTCTCTGATCCCTTTTATTTCTTCTTCACTCTTGCACTTTCATCACTTTTTCATTATTTTTCACTTTATTCCATTTTCCCTCTCCCACCCCTTCTTTATCTCTTCCTCGCCATCAGCTACCCTGTCTCCCTCCCTCATTTTCTCTGTCTTTCTCTTAGTCCCCATTACTCTCCATGACATCCTCTCTACTTTTCTTTCAACCCCATAACTTCTCTCACCTTTTCTCTCTCTCTCTCAATCTCTTTATTTTCCTTCTTTACTCCCTTTTCTCTCTTCCCTTTCTCTACATTTCCTTTTCTCTTTTCTTCGTCCCTCTCTCCTCTTTCTCTATCTCCTATCTCTCTCAAACCCTCTCCCACATTCTCCCCTCATTCTCCCTACCCCTCTCTCTCTCTTCCTTTTTAGACCTATCTCACAAGCTATATGTATATATATATATATATATATATATATATATATAAGAAGGAATATATATATATATAAGATGGTGGCGGCTGGCTCCTTTGCTCTGCTAGGGTTTGGCTGGTGATGGCTTCCCTGGGTGGCGGCTGGGTTCTTTGGCAGATTCTCCAAGGCTTGGGGTGCTGTTTGGTTTCCAGGTTTGCTATTTCTAGTGGTGGTAGGTGGCTGGTAAGGCTCTTTCAAGTGTTTCTGAACTTTCCCGGGCAAAGATTTTGAATTGTTACCATTGGCTGTGTTAAGTTGCTTGCAGTCACTTCCTCCCAGATTCTTCTTCTTTTTTGTGTTCTCTGATGTTACATTAGCTCCGGTATTCTGTTGTCATGGCTGGGGTAAACGTTTCCACTTCTTATGCATCTGCATTAAGTAAAGGCCTGCCTCCTACTTAAGCTGCAGACAAATTACTCTTCCCCGTAACTTACATGATGCAGCAGCTGGGAAATCTGATTTCCCTTTCATTAGACCTCTTGGCTCTAAGGAGGGTAGACCAGCCATTATTTTCATTACTATGGGAATCTCTTGCTGAAGCAATTAAATTCTCCATTGTGGGTCAATTCCAATATGGCCATCCTAAGATGGAATTAGTTAGGAATTGTTTTGAAGCGTATCCCCTTGTGGGACAATGGAAAATTGGAGTGATGGATGGCAGGCATCTACTCATCAGATTATCCAGAGAAGAAGACTATGCAAGATTAATTGGAATGCAGACTATGCAAATAGCTAACACACATATGAAATTTATCAAATGGTACCCTGGTTTTGACCCAGCAAAAAAACCTCCACTTAAACCTATGTGGTTTAAATTTCCTAATCTGCCTATTGAACTGTATCACACAAATGCTCTATTTCAGATTAGTAGAGCACTAGGTACTCCCCTAAAAGTAGACCCCTCCACTTCTGATTTGGGGAACATTCATGGTGCTAGAGTGCTGATTGAGAGAGATGTCTCACTTCCTGAGTTAGATAAATTGTGGATTATCATATCAGACAGTGGTGAGGGATTTTGGCAAGAAGTCCAAATGGAAACCAAACTAGTGTTTTGTAAACACTGCAGAATGTTTGGTCATTTAATGGAGAATTGTTATAGATTAAAACCCCCTCTCAAAAAGCTAGTCAAGGCCCAACCTATAGTGCAACAGACCAGAGATACTGTTAAAGGAAATTCCATAGAAGAACCTATTGCTCTAGACTCTTTGGTTGATGATTCAAGTTTGCATAGAGAAGTTACCCCAGAGAACATTCCAGATAATCTAATAAATCCTGCTCAAGAAGATACCCCTACATTACCCCCTGAACTTCCAGTTAAAGCAACACAAGACTTACACAGTCAAGATAACATTGAACAGGAGATTATACCATCCACAGATAAAATAATAACATCCCAGAACAATATTGAAGCTGCCTGGCAGGAACAAAAGACAAAAAAGAAGAAAAAGGTGCTGTCTGAACTTCAGAAACTGACCCAAGGTGGGGACTGTAACACCACCCCCCTGATAATAGAAGTGGTAGAACTAGATCTAGATCCAGATCTGCTCGACTCACTCCCCACCCCGACTTAAACCTCCAGATGTTTAACTTTTTATGTTGGAACATTAGGGGTGTGGCCCACCCCTTATCCCTTAAAAGGCTATTGTATCTTTTTAAGAAACACCATCTTTGGGGTATTGTGCTCTTGGAACCAATGGTGCACAAAAACAAATCCAAACTCTTTTCCAGTGTTCTGTCAGGCCGTTCCATTTTTACTAACTCCTCAAACAAAATCTCAGGTTATTAGCAGCAGGAACTTCATTGCAAAGTTATTGTGGACCATCCTCAATTGGTTCATTTACACTGCATGCTTAATGGAATTACTTTTGCTACTACTTTTGTATATGCTGGCTGCACTAAAACTGCATGAAGAGAACTCTGGCAGGAGATCCATCTTCTCAGCTCAATGTAGAATCACAGCTGGATTGTGGGTGGAGACTTTAACAATATTTCTTCTGCTATAGAAAAATCTGGTGGCAGACCACCTAATCTCAACAAACTCACTGAGTTTAATGATAACATCCAGAGAGCTAATCTTTTTGATTTGGGGTTTCAAGGGAACCCTTTTACTTGGAGGAGGGGTAAAATTTGGGAGAGATTAGATAGATTCCTGGCAAACAACTCTTGGCACCAAACTTTCCTTCATACAACCATTTTCCACCTTAATTTTGCTCGGTCTGACCACAGACATTACTTATTTCCATTACTACTCCCCCCAACATAACCAATTCCCCCCCTTTCAGATTTCTGAATTTCTGGTCTTCCCACCCTCAATTCCAATCAATTATCTCTAAGCAGTGGACTGGTTGTCGCCATTCCAACCCTTTCATCAGACTTCAGAATCTTCAACTGAAATTGGTTGCTATTCTCTCCCACTGGAGTCGGGAGACTATCGGTGACATCACTCAAAATATTGTACGTAGCCGAGAAGGATCTCTCTTCTCCGGAAGTTGCCGCCCTCACCGATGATACAAAGTACCGCTGGATGGTCTCTACTCAAGAACATTTACTTACTCTTATTGATTGGCAGGACCAATTACTAAGACAAAAAGCTTCTACTTCTAAATTCAAAGATGGAGATAGGAATACTAAATTTTTTCATGCATGGATAAAATTCAAAAGGAAATGTAATGCTATTCATACCATATTAAATGATCAAGGTCTTCTACTGAATAAGGAAGCTGCTATTGCCAATGATGCTGTCAAGTATTATCAGGATCTTCTCACTTATAAGCCTCGCAGCAGATCACCTATTGATGATAGCCTATTTAATAAAGAATATAATTACACTCAGTCTCTCCAATTAGCTGATATTCCCTCAGAAGAGGAAATTTGGGTGGCAATTAATTCTATTGACAGCTCTAAAACAGCAGGGCTAGATGGGTACAGTGCTGAGTTCTATAAAAAAACCTGGAACACTTGCAAAGCTGAGGTTACCACTGCTATTCAAAGCTTCTTTTCTGGAAGGGATATTCCCCAATATTTCAATGCATCTACTATTGTTCTTGTGCCTAAGACCAATGCCCCCAAGTGCTGGAACCACTATAGACTAATCAACCTAACCACTGTTATCAGCAAGGTGATCAGTAAAATCATGGTACGCAGATTGCAACCTTATCTTGCTCATATTATCAGCCTCAACCAATCGCCTTTTGTAAAAGGCGGATCTATTGCTGATAATGCCCTCCTTGCTCAAGAACTTTTGCTTGATTTGGATAGATCTTGTAGGGGAGGTAACTTGATTTACAAACTAGACATTAAAAAGGCATATGATACTATTGATTGGAACTTCATTCTTCAGGTGCATAATGCTAGAAGTTTTTCTACTGCTTTTTGTTTACTCATAAAGAGATGGCTTCGAATAATAACCACTCACTCCTCATTAATGGTAAATGTCGGGGAGATTTCGTAGCTACTAGAGGGCTTAAACAAGGAGATCCACTCTCACCCACCATTTTTACCATTGTTATGGACTATCTCTCTAGGCTGCTGGATACTCAAGTCTCTAACCACCCTTATGCTCAATTTCACCATAGGTCAGATATTAACATCTCTCACCTTTTATATGCTGATGACTTAATGATATTTTCCAGAGCTTCTAAAGCTGCTGTTAAAAAGGTGATGAACTGCCTCAACAATTTTCAACAGATTTCTGGCCTTCATTTCAACAAAAACAAATGTGAATTGCTATTCCCCAACAATATCCATTTCAACATTATCCACTGGACTACTGAATTCACTGGTTTTGTTAAAACCAGCATTCCCATAAAGTACTTGGGGGTTCTTCTAATTAAAGGCAGAACTAAACGAAGTCATTTTGAAGAGATCATCGGCAAGCCGAACACTCGCCTCTCAAGTTGGTCCAATTCCTTCCTCTCATCTCGGTGGCAGAATTACTCTTCCGAATAGCATGTTAACCTCTTTCCCTTCTTATATTTTACAAATGGCTTGCTTCGAAGAAAAGTTCCAGTGCTTCGGATTGAGAGAATCTTTAACAGATTCCTTTGGTCTGGTCAAAGAAAATAATTTCCTTGGGCTAGCTGGCAAAGGGTAGCCTTGCCTAAAGTTGCTGGTGGTTTAGGTTTTAAAGGCTTGAAGCATCTACAGAAATTTAATTTTTGTAAGCTATGGATCCATTTTAGGGAGCAAAATTCTCTTTGGGCTCAATTCATGAAAGGGAAATACTGTAGAAACACTCATCCCTTATCCTCTCAAATCAAAACAGGTATATCTAGAATCTGGAAACATATGCTCATTAACAAAGAAACCGTCGAATCACTCATATACCGGGAGTTAGGCAAGGGTGACATCCTCGTTTTTGCATGATAAATGGTGTCAAAGGGAGATTTTGGTTCCCCTTCCTAATATTAACAAAGATTACTTCCCTATTTCCAACTGCTGGGAGAACATGAATTGGTCAATTCCTAAACTGAAACTCTTCCTGGTTGACTCTGCTGTGGATCAGGTGGCTCAAATCCCTTTTGATAGAAATCAACTGGATAAGCTAAGATGGTTAAATGGTAAAAGTAACAGCATTACCAAACATATTTACTTTAGTATCAACTCTTGGAGTCAGGTCAGCTGGGGCAATACTATTTGGAACAAATATCTTACTCCCTCCATGTCCTTCCTCATTTGGAGAATCTTCCATGGGTTTGTCCCAACTGATGATATTCTAAAACTCAAAGGTTTGAGAGGCCCTTCCAAATGCCTCCTCTGTGCTGAAAATTCTGAAACTTTGAAACATCTCTTTTTTAAAAGCTCCTTTTCTCAGGAGGTTTGGTCGGGTCTGATTAGCAAATTGTACATTAACCAGCTACTGTTAGATTGACAAGATTTTACTGCTTGCTGGAAATCCTGGCAGAAAGCTAAAGCTGGGGAGATCCCATATATTGTGGCTTGGTTCATTTGGAAGCTCAGAAATGGGGTGAAGTATGATGGGGAACTTAATAAGGCTGATAGGGTAGTTACCCACTGCCTCTCTTTTATCTCAAAGTTAATTTATGTTAAAAATTTTCCAAACATCCTACAGCCATCCTTGTCTGCTGATAGACCTATTCTTCACAGAGTCATTCAGATTTTTTTGGAAAGCTCCCAGCCCTCCTTTTATTAAAGTCAATATTGATGGAGCTTTCACTAATCAGATTTCTTGCATTGGTGGAATTTTCAGGGACCATACTGGGAAAGGTTTGCTTTTCTTCCAGGCTCCTACTACAGCAGCTGATCCATTGGAAGCTGAATTGGCTGCTGTTTTTTGGGCACTTCACATTGCTACTCTCTTTCAGTGGTCATCTATCAATGTGGAGGGAGACTCATTGACCTTATTTCAGTACTTTCAGAATGACCTTCCCCCTCCTTGGCACCATTCCACTTGGGTTTATAAAATCGGATCTTTGCTGCCCTACTCATCGTGCGCTTCAATTTTATTTTCGTGGAAGGTAACGTACCTGCTAATTGGATTGCTAAAAGAGCCCTATCTTCTCAGGAGATAATGGTCTCTTCTTCTCTACCTTCCCAGCTACATCATCTCATCCAGGCTGACTCTTTTCAAGCTCCCCATTTCAGAATTTTGGAGTAATGTCCCTGCTATTGTTACTCTCCCCGCATCTACTATAAGCTGTTTATAGTTACTGTTGGTGTCTTTACTGTTCTATTTGGTTGGTTGTTTTCTTTTTAGGTATCTTCTGGGCTGATTTTGGGAGAGGCCTTTTATTTTATTTTCACTTAGTCTTTTTTCTTATTTTGGTGTGGAGTTGTATTGGGTTGTTCTTCCCAGTGGGATCTCTTTTTGTAACTTCACTCTTTTAAATCAACATGTAGGGAGCCAAGAGTAGCTCCTTCCCCCAAAAATATATATATATATATATATATGGTGGCTGGTTTGGAGGGAGGTGCTCTGCTAGTGGTTTGCTTCTTGGTGGCCGGAGTTTTGGATGGAGCCGGTAGGTACTTCTCCCGGTTCTCGTATCTTGGTTTGGCTTCCCTCGGGTACTTTGGCCGTTTGGTCGTGTTTTTTCCTTCCTAGGCTGGAAGTTTTCAAATTTTTACTGTTACATTGGTTTGGTTTGGTGTGGTGGATTAATTCTCTCCTGCTGTGGATTTCCTCTGTTGGATTCTTCTGGTTTGGTTTCCTCTGGACTCTCCTCTTGTGTTTGCTACTGGAGGCTGGTCCTGAGGTTTTGAGTTTATGGCTAACTCTGCTCGGCCATATCCTATTGATGCAACGAACTACATGCTATGTGGGCTAAAGCCTCTTATGCCGGGGTTGTGGGTATGGGGAACTCGCCCACAAGACCTTCGATCATCTAGTTTTTCCCCAGCAACCGCATGACACCGCCGTCGGTAGGGGAAATGCTCCTTTCATTAATCCCGTTGGTAACAAGGATGGCTTGCTCGTCGTCTTGTTCTCCAAAAAGATATGAGGTGTCCGAATGATGCCATTAAGTATCGCTTGATCGGGAAGTTTCGTATGGGACACCCAAAAATGGAATATGTAAGGAAAAGCTTTGAGGAGTTAAATCTTCGTCGTGTAACTGGAAACTCGGGTTGCTCGGATGGAAGGCACTTCGCTCATTAGACTCTCTAATGAGGAAGACTATGCCAAGGTTTTTGGCAAACAATCTATCCTAATTGCTGGTACTTACATGAAGTTATTAAAATGGACTCCTAAATTTGATCCACTAAAGGAGCCATCTATTATTCCCATGTGGTATAATTTCCCTAATCTACCTATACAACTTTATGATCATAATGCTCTTTTTAACATAAGTCAAGCCCTGGGAACCCCATTAAAAACAGATACACACACTTTTGATTTGGCAAGACCAGCTGCAGCAAGAGTTTTGGTGGAAAGGGACATTACACTCCCAGATATACATAAAGTGTGGGTGAGAACTGATGAGGACATACCAGAAGAAGGTTTCTGGCAGGAGGTGGAAGTAGAATTTAAACCTTTTTACTGCAAGCATTGTAGAATGTTTCGCCATGAGATGGAAAATTGCTACAGGCTCCGTCCTCCTAGCAGAAAGAAAACTGTTGGTCAGTAGAAGGTTAACTCTGGCCCTGCCCACCGGAGAAGAGCGAGAAAACCCGATTGCTGAAACTGTAACAAGGGAAGTTGTTAATCTTGACCCTCCTAGGGATGATAGAGTGAGGGAGAATGAGGAAGTGCAGACTGTGAAGGAGCAGGAAGTGCAGGAAGGTGCTGTTGAGGGTGTTGTCACTACCCAAGTCATTAATAATATAGACATTGCTCCTCTCCCTGGGGAAATCGATGAAGTGGAGAATAGGATGGATTTATCCGGGGGAAGATTCAAGTGGTGAATGATGAAATGAAGTCCGGATGGCAAATCCGGAAAAACAAGAAAAGAAAGAAAAGCAAATCGGAGATACAAAGTTTGCTGGAATCCCGACCCTCAAGTGCTCCTCCCGATAGCCTCTTCTCGCTCCTAGGACTAGGGGAAAAGGGAAAAATCTTTTATTATGATTAATTTTATGTGTTGGAATATAAGAAGGGCTGCTCATCCCTCCTCTCTCAGTAGAATTAAATACATGGTTAAATATTACAAGCTATGGTGTTTTGCTTTACTTGAACCCATGGTTAATAAAAATACTCTTAGCATTATTAAAAAGTTTCCTAATTTCCACTGTTGGATTAATTTGAGTAATAAGATATTTTCTAGAAAGGAGCTACATTATTCTATTTTGGTGGATCATCAACAGTTTATGCACATTCAGGTTTCTATTGGAGATCATTTTGGTTTTGTCACATTTATTTATGCTAGCTCAGCTCCTGTTCACCAGCAGAACCTTTGGAATACCTTAGTTAACATTGCACCCGACATTAACTCCTTTTGGCTTGTTGGAGGGGACTTTAACTCGCCTTTCTTCTATCGTTAAAAGAAAGGTGGTGCTTCTCCTAACTAGGCTTCCATGAATAGGTTTAATCAATTTCTTGCTGATGCTGCTATTTTTGATCTGGGCTTTTGTGGTCCATCTTACACCTGGAGAAGGGGTAGAACCTGGGAGAGACTTGATAGAATGCTGGGGAATACTTCTTGGCTTCAACAATTTCCCTATACTATTGTTACTCATCTATCCATGGCAGGTTCTGATCACAGACCATTCCTCATCTCTATTAACAACATTGATAATATTACAGGAGGTATGTTCAGATTTCAAAATATGTGGACTAAGCACCCAGATTTCTTGGCTGAACTTGAGAAGGTTTGGGTCTCTCCCATGGGAGGCTCCTCTCGGGGTAATCTTTGGGAATTACATAAAATCACCGCTAAGCATTTCGGGAGATGGAATTGGACGAGATTTGGGAATCTACAGGAAAATCTTAAGAAGGTCGAAGAGGATGTGGCCGTCGCCGAAGCTAGTTTTCTTAATGGGGAGTGTAGTGAAGCTGCTCTTTACAGTGCTCATGATCAGTTGCTAGTTCAGGTCAAGTATCAAGATGATTTTTTATAAACAGAAAGCAGCTGCTGCCAAATTTATTGAAGGGGATAGAAACACTAACTACTATCATGCATTCATTAAGTACAAGAGGAAGTGTAACATGATTCTTTCCATCACCGATGAGGCTCGGAACTTTGCTCCATAATGCTGAGGATATTGCATTGGATGCAGTTAATCACTTTGCTCAAATCTTTACTCAACCCAATAGATGTTCTACCCACATTTATGATAATTTGCTACAGGACTCAGTTCCGTTATGTACAAAATCTTAATTTAGTTGACGACCTAGGGAAGATGAAATCAAAAATGCATTAGACTCCATTGATGGTGCTAAAGCTGCAGGACCTGATGGCTTCTCTTCCAATTTTTATAAAGCTGGATGGACAGTAGTTGGGAAGGAGGTAATTCAAGCTGTTCAGGATTTCTTCCAGGGTATTGATATTCCAAAGTATTTTTCTGCCTCTACTATTGTGTTAATGCCTAAAAATAAGTTGAGAAAATCTTGGGAGACTACGTACCTATTAGCCTTACATCTGTAATGTCCAAAATTATCAGTAAAATCATTATGACAAGATTGCAGCCACATTTGAATATCCTCATTAGCTCCAGTCAGGCTGCATTTGTGAAAGGCAGATCAATCTCAGATAATATCTTGCTGGCCCAAGAGATGGTGTTGGATTTAGATAAGAAATGTAGAGGCAACAATGTTATCTTTAAACTTGACATAAGGAAAGCATATGTTACCATCGATTGGGGGTTCATCACTCAAACCCTATGTGCTGTGGGGTTTTCAACTAAGTTTTGTTCAACTTCATCCATAGGTGGCTAAGTAATAATGCTCATTCTGTTATGGTGAATGATAGAAGCCATGGATTCATTAGTGCATCTAGAGGTATCAGGCAAGGAGACCCTCTCTCCCCTACCATTTTTATCCTTACATTTGATTACTTATCCAGAATATTGGATTTTGTTTTTACCCAAACACCCAAACTAGCTTACCATCACGAGTCCAATTTTATTGTCGACCATTTATCTTATGCGGATGATATTATTATCTTTTCTAAAGCTTCTAAGGCTGCTATTAAAACTGTAATTAAAACAATAACACACCTCAAGGAGGTTTCTGGTTTGGAGCTTAATCTTCAGAAATGTCATTTCTACCCCAGCTCTAATGTTAGCCTTATGATGAGAACCTGGATTGCTGATTATACTGGTTTTCAGTCTGCTAATTTGCCTATCTGTTACCTAGGAGTCCATTTGATTAAGGGAAGATCTAAACAAACTCAATTTCAAGAAATTACTGAAAAAATCAAAGCTCAAATTTCGGGTGGTCTAATTCCTTTCTATCAAATGGGGAGGCTAACATTATTGAAGAGAATATTAACTGCCCTCCCATCCTATGCTCTACAGATGTTAATCATGAAAAAGAGCACACAAACAAGCATTGGAAGAATGTTTAATAAATTTCTGTGGGCTGGTCAACATAGGCAGATCCATTGGTTATCCTGGAAACAGCTATGTGGACCCCTACAGGCTGGGAGACTGGGGTTTAAAAGCTTTGAACAGCTTAGCTTCATAAATTTATGTAAACTGTGGATTAGATTCAGAGCTAATGACACCATTTGGTCACAATACATGCAAGGTAAGTACTACAGAAAGGATCATCCTTCTCTCGGTGATGTCCAAACCTGGGGATTCTAGACTATGGAAAGCATTGTCGAAGGTCAAAGATAAGGCTGAACGCACCTTTATCCGGGAGCCAGGAGAGGGCCAAGTTAATTTTTGGCTTGATAATTGGGTGTGGGGAGGGGAGAAACTCTCTTTTCCTTACAATGTGGATGGACTTTCTATTTCTAAATGATATGTTAATACCTATTGGTCTGAGAACCAATGGAATTGCAGAATTCTGAGGAACATCTTAACTTCTGATCAACTACAGCAGGTTCTCTTGACTCCCTTTCATCCTGAGAAAAGAGACAATCTTATCACTAAACAACAACACCTACAAAAGCTGGGGTCCTTTATTTTTCAGAAATTCTATTCTTGGGATCACATTAGGTGGGGACCTGAGCTGTGGAACAAGCTGCTGTCACCATCCATGTCTTTCTTGTGCTGGAGAGCTAGGCATTTGCTGTTGCTCACTAATGATATCCTTAAATTAAAGGGAATTAGAGGGCCTTCCTGCTGTCAATTAAGTATGCAGGAGGAAGAATCTGGGGATCATTTATTCTTCAGGTGCTCTTTCTCTCAAGAGGTCTGGACTCAAATCATTAGCATAATTCAGGTGGAAACTTTTAATTTAAGTTGGCTAGATCTTTTGATGTGCTGGGGGGACTGGCATAAGGTGAATCTCCTGGTGGTTCCTTGTGTTGTGGCTTCGGTTTATCCGGATGGGCGTAAATAAAGTAAGGTTTGAGGGGTGTTCGTCCCTCGCTTCCCTTGTTGCTGCTCACTGTTTAACATATTTTTAGAAACTCACTAAATACCACAAATTCAGAGATATTTGTCAGGTAGGTTCTGGGATTTCTTCCTCATCCTCTCTGGTGGTTGGTTGGTCCCCTCCCCTTTCCAATTGGATCAAAGTAAACACAGATGGAAGCTTTAAAAATCAGCAGGCTGGGATTGGTGGTATTTTCAGAAATGGGGTGGGGCAATGTCTATTGTTCTTCTACTCTCCCATTGATGCTTGTGATGCTCTTGAAGCTGAAATGATTGCCATCTATTGGGCCCTTAAAATTGCCAAGATCTGTGATGTGAGGCTACTGATTATGGAATCTAACTCTTCCATATGCATAAGCTTCCTGCAGGGTACTGAAACTGTTCCACGGTACATTCAGAGATGGCTGAATAGAGTGAAAGGTTTGGTTGAGAGTAAAGATGTAATATTTTCCTATATACCTAGGGAAGGTAATGCTCCCGCACATTGGCTTGCCTCTCGTGGATATTGTAATGGTGAAATTTTGGTAGATACTACACCTCCCCTCCCCGGTCGTTTTGATGCATGGGGATAGATTAGGCCTTCCTTTTGTAAGAAGACAGTTGTACCGATTATGGAAATTAATATATCACTTGCCTATTAGGCAAGTTTTTTGCGAAATATATATATATATATATATATATATATATATATATATATATATATATATATATATTTTGGGAAGAGGCTACACTCGGCCCCTACATGTTAATAAAAAGTATGCGATCATAAAAGGGAGATCCCCTGTGGAAGAAGATCCCAGTATAACTCCACACCAAAAGGAAAAGAGACTAAGTAAATGAAATAAACTAGAGAGTAGTGGCCATTCCCGTAAAAGATGAGAACAGATACTCGAAGAGAAAACCCAAAAGGAGCAAAAAACCAAGTAAAAACCAAAAAGACACCAAAATGCTCCTACGAGTAATTATAAACGACTTTAAGGTGTGTAGGGAGAGTAACAATTGCAGTGGACATCACTCCAAAATTCTGAAGTGAGGGGCTTGGAATGAGTCAGCCTGGATGAGATAAAGAAGCTGGGAGGTAGAGTAGAGGAGACCATAATCTCTTGTGAAGATAAAGCTTTTTTAGCAATCCAATTAGCAGGTCTGTTACCTTCTCTGAAAATAAAGTTAAATTGAACGAGTAGTCGAGGCAAGAAAGATCTGATTTGGTAAACCCAAGTGGAATGGTGCCAAGGAGGAAGAAGGTCATTCTGAAAGTACTGAACTAGAGTAGAAGAGTCTCCCTCCACAATTTTTAAAAGGTAACAGTAGGAGGCTAAGCAGCTTTGAGATAAGGTAGGCCAAGTGTGTCACCATGAATCAGCCTTGCAAGATGAGGGGGAGGGTGGACTGCAATGTTTGGAGTCTCACTATTGCTTCCATGTGTGGCCAACCAGTGAGCAGGTGTACTGGCTTCTCTGGGAGTGAAGACAAACAAGCATCTAGTGTAGTTGATAAGAGGGTGCATCTTGTTGAGCCATCTTTGTATGTACCAAGGAGGGGTGCCAATGTTCTGTAGAAAATTGATGCAACTTAGGGAATCCGATTCAATAATGAGGTGCCTGATGTTGCATACCTGGGCAGTCCATAGTGCGCACTAAATAGCGATGGTTTCTGATTCCAATGCATCAGCAGCCTCAGTAAGAGAGGAAAAGAGTAGTAGGCATTTGCCCATTGAGTTTCTGAATAGACCTCCAACACCAGCAGAAGTAGTACTAAAGCTACCATCAGTATTGGCTTTAAAGTAAGGAGCTGGGGGTGGAAACTAGTTGCTGAAGGTCACTAAGGGAGTTTGGATGGATGGAGGGTTCCAATTGATACAAATATTTAGAAATTTATGATATGAGATAAGTTTCTGTAAGTATGTAAGACAATTTTTTACTGCACTTTTAGCTAAGGGGTTTTGAGCTTGAAATCTGGCATTGTTTCTAACCATCCATATGAACCATGCCACCATGCAAGGGATGACATCAAGCTTAGCTTTAGCCCATTCAGACCAGCATACAAGGAAGGATTGCCAACTGAGGAGAAGAGTGTTAATTTGTAGAGTTTGCAGAAAGTTTTGCCAGACAGCTTGAGAAAAGGGGCAGGCAAAGAAGAGATGGTCCATTGATTCTTCAGCAGCTTGACATAAGGAACAAATAGAAGGACCCCTCAAGCCCTTGAGCTTTAAGATGTCATCAGTGGGAAGGATTCTATGCCATAATCTCCAACAAAAAAAGGACATTGATGGTTAGAGGACCTTGCCCCAAATTGCCTGACCCCAAGAAACCTTTAGCCAGCAGTGAAATTGATGATAAATGAAGGGGGGTGAGTTTTTGGGAGTAGGGGTTTTTGGTAATAAGTTTATCTTTTATGCCTGGGTTGAGGGGAGTATTAAGGACATGATGAGCTTGTTCACTATTAAGAATGTTGTTTATGAGTGTGCAGTTCCATTGGTTATCACTTCAGAATTCATTGACCTTTGTATTATCAAAGTTTGAGTTAATGTTACTATTGACCTTTTCTCCATTCCATAGCCATTGGATAAGCCAGAAATTGATATTGCCCTCACCCAATTCCCATACAAAAAGAGTTTCAGCCTGGGTCTAGAGTCTCCCAGCTTGTAAATAGCAGAAGATGGGTGATCATGCCTGCAATAATTCCCCTTTAGGAATTTGGCCCAAAGACATTCTTGTGCTCTAAAACTAATCTAGAGTTTGCACCAGTTGACCAAGCTCATGTGGGTGCAGTCCCTGAAGCCAAGATCCCCAACACTCAGAGGTTTGCACAATTTCTTCCAAGAGAAACAATGATATTGCTTGTGTTGCCCAGCCTAGAGAAATTTATTAAACAGCTTGCTCAAAATTTTTTCGGTGCTTTTCTTGATATTGAACTTCTGTAAAGCATAAAAGGGAAAGGAGAGAATGATGCTTTTGAGAAGTGTAATTTTGCCTCCATTAGAAAGAAAAGTGTTGGTCCAGCAGTTGAGTTTAGTTTTGATTTTGTCTATGGAAGTGTTGAATTGGTTTTGCTTAACTCTGCCTTTCAAAAGCTGTACTCCAAGGTAGGTGATTGGTAGATTAGCATGAGAGAAGCTAGTAAGTTCAGCAATCCAGTGGCTCAGTTGAGAGGGAAATTTCATACCAGTATAGAAGTTGCATTTGTGAATGTTTAACTTCATCCCAGAAGTCTCCTGGAAATGTTGAAGAAGTTGATTGATGTATGGCCTTAACTGCAGGTTTAGAAGCCTTAGAGAAAATGATAAGGTCATCTGCATAAGATAAGTGGCTAATGACTATATTGGACTTATGGTGAGAAGCAAGATGAGGAGAGTTCTTGCATAAATCATCCAAAAGCCTGGAAATATAGTCAAAAACCAAAATGAAGATAGTTGGTGAGAGGGGATCTCCTTGCTTAATACCCTTAGAAGCACTAAAGAAGCCATGGATCTTGCCATTGACCAAAACAGAGTTAGCATTGCAGGAGAACAATCTTCTGATTAGATTAATTAAAGCAGGTTGGAAGCCTCTAGTAATCATGATGTCCAAGATGAAATCCCAGCTTATGGTGTCAAAGGCCTTCTGTATATCAAGTTTGAAGATAGCATTGTGGCCTCTACATTTTTTGTCCAGGTCAAGTAACAGCTCCTGGGCAAGTAAAATGTTATCAGAAATAGATCATATATATATATATATATATATATATATATATATATATATATATATATATATATATATATATATATATATATATATATATTCAGAAAAATATAAAGTGAATTAATGAAGCAAAAGTTTAGTTACATCCGATAAAAGGAAGTGAAAGCAAATCACCAAAATGTAACTCGTTTTAGATACCCGAAGAGAAATTAAAGCATTTGAAAGTTGCAGCTTTTGAAGCCGTTTTTGCAAGCCAATTGGCCGGTTGATTTCCCTCCCTATGCAGATGACTCCAGTAGACTGTTACTTCCTTTGTTAAGTCCTTCAAGGTTCTGTGAAGGTATATAAGCATCCATGGAACATCAGTAGTGCCATTCATTATATTGACTAGTTGAAGGGAATCAGATTCCATTCAGATAAGAGAGTGCCCAATAGCCTTAGCAGACTTTAGAGCCCAAATGGCAGCAGTCATTTCGTATTGAAGAGGGAATCGGAGACAATAGAAGTTTGAAATCCCTACGTAATCTACCTTGGTGGTTTCTACACACACCACCACAACCAGAAGAATAAGGGGAATAACTCCCATCTATGTTAACTTTGACCCAAGAAGTGGAGGGATGGATCTAGTGAAATAACTTAATTTGGATCCTGGTTTTGTTCCTCAATTCATGTGTATTATTAGCCCTGTGTATGAAGGAGCAGCAGTTAGCAAAGATTTGGTTTATAGAACTTAAAGAGTTCTCATACTTATTTTTATTCCTTGCCATCCGGACAAACCACCAAATGATCGATGGATACATTGAAAGCTTCGGTTCCAGCCTAATCAACCCAACATTCCTCCACGGATATCCGAGTTCTCGAAGTGATGTGTAAGTTGAAAATGTTCCAAAGACTCTATTCCATACCTCCCTAACCACAGGACATTGAAGAAGTAGGTGGTCATATGATTCCTCCCGAGCACAAGAAAGATGGCATCCGGAAACCAGCCTAAGGCCCTTCAATTTCAGCATATCATCTATAGGCAAGAATCTATGAAACAATCTCCAAACTGAAAAATGAGATAGAAGGGGTCAAATATTTATTCCATAGGTGACAATCCCAATTGTTTTGAGGCCAATGATGTAAGGACTGGTAGATGTAGGAGTTAATAGATTGAGAGGGAGGTTTCTTGAGAATTAGCTGATCAGAGTTCTCATGTACTCTATTGATGGAGATCTCCTTGATCTTTTGAATGGATGGAATATCCACAACCTCCTTCAATTTGTCTTCATCCCATTGATGATTTGTCCAGAAATCAGCAACTCTAGAGTTATAATTCAAAGAAATGTTAGGGATGGGATACAGTCGATCATCCAAAAGCCAATTGTCAAGCCAGAAATTAGCAGAATCATCTCTAATCTTCCAACAAAAAAGATTATTAGCTTCAGTCCTGATCTTCAGTAAACTTTTCCATTGTTGAGAATCTCCAATTTTGACCTTTACAACATCAGGATGGCTGGTTCTACAGTATTTAGCTGATAAGAATTGAGCCCACAGGGTATCTAGTTTCCTGAATTTCATCCACTGTTTACAAAGGAAGATTTTTCTAATGTGTTGAAAACTCTTGAACCCCAGGCCACCAGATTTAATGGGTTTACAAAGCTTATTCCATGTGGCCCAATTTGCTTGTTTGTGCTGCCCCTCCCACAAGAATTTGTTAAAGGTAGTTTCCAATGCCTTTGTATGCTTTTCTTCATTCCGACCATCCGCATAGTAAACAAATGGAAGGTGGTGAGGATACTCTCGAGAAGAGTCACCCTTCCACCATTAGAGAGAAAGCTGTTGGTCCAACTGTTAATCTCAGTTGTAACCTTGTGAACCACTTCATCATAATGAGTTTGTTTCTTCCTGCCTTTGATTAACTGAACCCCCAGATATTTTAAAGGCTTATTAGAAGTAGAGAAGCTAGTAGTATTCTTAATCCAATTTAGATTTCTGAAATATTTCCCAGCCATGAATTGACATTTGTGTTTGTTGAGTTCCAGCCCTGAGACTTGATGAAGATGTCTCAGAATATCCAAAGACTTCTTTATAGCTTGTTTGCCACCATTAGTGAAGAGGATCACATCATCAGCATAAGCAAGGTGACTTATGATAAGTTTAGAGCTGTGATGATAACATATATATGGAAAATTTCTGTGAGCCTGGTTAAGAAATCTAAAAAAATAATCAAAAGCAAGTATAAAGATTGTTGGAGATAAGGGATCCCCCCGCTTCGTGCCCCCGCCCGGTTTAAAGAACCCATAATTAGAGCCATTGAGTAGAATAGTGAAGGAAGTGTTATTTAACCATCTCTGAATAAACTGACAAAAAGCTGGGCTAAAGCCTCTTGCCTGAAGCATGATATGGATGAAGTGCCAGCTAATAGAATCATAAGCCTTCCTTAGGTCCAACTTAAATATTACATTATGTCCCCTGCAAGTCTTGTCAATCTCCAAAAGTAATTCTTGAGCAAGCATTACATTATCTATTATATTTCTATTCTGGATGAAAGCAGATTGGTTTTCACTTACTAAAAGATGTAGAGATGGCTGTAGTCTTCTAACCATGATCTTACTAATAATCTTGTTGAGAGTATTAGAGATACTTATTGGCCTGAAATCATTCCAAGAACTTCTCTTCATATCTTTAGCAACCAGAGCAATACTTGTGGCAAGAAAATAGTTTGGTAAGTCGATCCCATCGAAAAAGCTTCGGACAACTCCGCACCACATCTTTACCTACAATTTCCTGTAGCAATCGAGTAGAACACGGAGTAAACCCATCCGGACTCGCAGCCTTGTTCCCATCAATTAATTTCGGAGCATGAAGAATCTCGACTTCATCAGTAAATGAAGCAATCGCAGATTTTGCACGATATTCAACTTGGTCATTAAACAAATCCCCCTAAAGACAAGCAGGTTCTATAGGGGTTGCAGCAAGGAGGCTCGAAAGTACCGAACAAGCATTCTCCTTAATCGAGATAAGATCTTCTAACCACAGTCCCTCCTGAGTTTTGATTTTGGTTATGGCATTAATTTGTCTCCGGTATTTAATCACTACATGGAAATACTTGGAATTTCTATCCCCATACAACTGTTTGTTAATAGCAGGTGAAAGAAATTCTTCTTCAATAGTCAAGGCATGTAAATACTTATCCTGGGCATCCATGAGTTCATCAAGATTATCCAGCTTCCTAGCTCGTTCAAACCTCCGAAATTGTACCTTATCGACCACTCGCTTAGCCTCGCTCAAACACATTACCAAAGACAGACTTTGTTCCAACTTTTTAAATGACTTGATAGATGTTTCGTAATCTCCATAGCCTAATTAGAGGGTTATCAAAAGAAGATGAGGGGGATTTCCACCCCATCTTGACAGCTTCCAGGAAGTTACAGTGTTTAGCCCAAACATTTTGAAATCTAAAAGAAGGATGTCCATCATGCTGAAAAAGTGATATCTTAATAATAATGGGAGAGTGATCAGAACAAGTTCTATTTAAGTGGTGCACTCTTGTGATTGGGAAGGTATTCATCCAATTACTGTTGACTAGAAATCTGTCTAATCTCTCTAAAATTTTTCCTCATTGCCAAGTGAAGGGAGTACCAATATAGCCCAAGTCAAACAATTGAGCACTTTGGATTTTGGAAGTGAATTGCAACATATTCTCGAAGGTTAGGGTTCTCCCACCAAATTTCTCACTAGGGTCAGCAATACTGTTAAAATCACCACCAACTATCCAATTTTTCTGGATAACACTGCTAATATTAATAAGCTTATCCCAAATTATAGATCTATCTTGGGAAGAGCAACCAGCATAGATGAAAGTAGCCAGACTAGAGAAATGATCAATGTTGAAGTGCAGGTGGAGGAATTGGAGGTCATCAGCAAGAATCTGGAAAGTAATCTCATGTCTAATGTAGAGCCAAATTTTATTATTACAGTTAGCATAGAAATTAAAACCCTTAAACTTTTTGTTGAATCTGAAAGTGTTGCTATTAACCATAGGTTCTAGCAAGGCAATGATCCAAGGCCTATAAGTCCTGATAAGGTTTTTGATTCTGTTAAGGGTGCTAGGACTTTTCACACCCCTAACATTCCAACACAATAAGTTAATCATGGTGAGTAGCCTTACCAGCCCTAGTCAATCTAGGGGGAGGGGCCTTAGAAGTATCAGGATCTAGAGCATCAATGATATTAGTGTGAGACAGGTATTTGAGTTCCATGACATCTTTCCTTTTTTTCCTACTTTTCTGAATTGTCCAGGCTCCTTCCATTTCTGAAGGCAAATTATCTAAAGAGGATCGCTCAGGAGCTTGAGGTACAAGATGCTCATTATACATCGTATTGTTGGCACTCGAAAAATGCGAAGGAATGATAGGAGGACACCGAATCTCGGCATCGACCCAAGGATTCCCCTGAACACTAGATAAATAATCAATCCTACTTTCAGTAGCAACAGCTTCTGACCCATCTAACCTATTTTCATCAGGGGGGTTCTTATCAGTTATATCTTCCACAGATGTAGGATTAGAAATAAAGTGAGTAGTATGATTGTTCCTCCCAGCACTGGCTTCAGAAATTCCAGCACCATGAGACTCATTATTACTCTTGTCAGCAATAGTGTGCAGAGGAATTGGGCCATCTTCAGTTTGTTGTTTACTGGTTGAAGGTTGATTAACCTCCAAAGGTTTCTTTTGGGCTATCTTAAAAGGTCTGAGCTCTGGATGTACTCTATAGCACTGCTCCACAAGTATGCCCAAAAATATGGCAAGTGTTTGCAATATAAAGGTTGATATTCAAGGACAATAGGCTGCCAATAGCCATTATTAGCTGTACCCAACCATACCCCATCAATATATGGCTGGGTTATATCCCTTTCCACCATAAATCTGGCTTTGGATATTCTGGAAATGTTAGCAGAAGACATATCCAACTTGAGTGGTTTCCCCATAGAGTTAGCTATGTCATATAAGATTTGGTGATGAATGTAAGGTAGTTTTAAATTAGGGAGGTTAAACCAAACAGGAACAATAGGGGTTCCCGTGAAGGATCAAAATCCATGGTCCATTTCAACAGACTTCATGGTTTTCCCATCCACCATGATGAATTTCTTTGAAAATACCTGAGCATAATCATCTTCTCTTGAAAGTTGAAGCATAATGTGTCTACTATCAAACACTCCAATTTTCCATTGTCCAATGAGTTTGAGATCATCAATCACCTTTCTAACAATGTCAAGTTTGGGATGACCAAACTGGAACTTCCCCACCTAAGTAAACTTGTAAGGCTCAGCTAATTTACTAATTTCTTCCTCTGTAAAGATCAAAGCAAGCTTTCCAGCCTTCTTTGTACACCTTCTAATGAATTCACAATCTGCTTTCCCATCTATTGCATCATGGTAAAGTTGCGGGAACACCAGCTTGTCACCCAGAGTGATTCCTCCCTCATTTCTTACAGTAACCTCAGCATAAGATCGTTTAACCCCCAAGAAGGATATGCTTCAACTCCCTCACGAGCCATAACCAATGAAACAGTAACTTAAATGAACGGACCAGGAAAGAGCCAACAAACCAGTAACCAGTGCAACCTTACTCCCTGACACAACCCAGGAAGTCAAAAAGCACCACACCACATCCTCAAATCACTGCTACAAGCGCCAGTCACCCCCACCGCCATTCAAACCCTAGCAGAGCAGCAGTTCCCGCCTCCATCCTTCATATATATTATATATATATATATATATATATATATATATATATATATATATATATATATATATATATATATTCTCACCCTTTCTCAAAATATCTCTCGCCTCCCTGTTTAATTTTCTCCTTTTCTCTCTCTTATTATCATCCACTCCTCTTTCTCTCTTGCTCTTCCATTCTCGTTTGTTCTCTCTTCCCTCACTCTCTTTCTCTCAATTTCTTTATTGTTTTTTCCCTTTATCGCTTTCAATCTCGCTCTCCTCAATTTCACTCACTGTACTCCCTTTTTATTGAGTGTAAGAGACATGGGCATGAGAGAGGAAGACAAAGTGGAAGAGAAGAGAGAGTGAGGGATGTTCTACTACAAAGAGAGGGAGAGAGGGGGAAAATGAGATTATGTGGGAGTGAGAATGGGGGATGAACTAGAAGTGTGAGAGAGGGACATAGATAGTGTGTCTGAGTGAGATAAAAAGAGAGTCAAAGAGAGAGGGAGGGAGGGAGGGAAGGAAGCAAGAGGCAGGGGAGAGAGGGAGAGAAAGATTGGGAGAGGAGAGAGAGTCAGGAGAGAAGAACATAAGTGAGAGTGAGTGACAAAGAGTCAACATAGACTAAGAAAGAGAGAGGGAGAGGAGTAAGAGTGAGAGTGAAACTAAAGAGAGAGAAAGTGGGAGCGAGAAATGGAATGAGTGTGAAAGAAAAATATAAAGAAGAGAGTGTGAGGGAAGAGAAAGCGTGATAGGAAGAGAGTGAACGAGGGAGAGAGGGAGCAAGAAAGTGAGAGATAAGAAGTGTGTGTGAGATAGAGAGGTGGTGTGGGATAAAGCAAGAGAGTGAGAGAGATAAAGCGAGAAACAATAAAGAAAGGGGAAGAAGAAAAGAGAGAAAATGAGAAGAAGCGAAAGAGGTTGAATAATGGATATAAGAAGATAAAGAATCAGAAAAGAGAAATAAAAGAGAGCGAGAGAGAGAAACATAGTGAGAAAGGGAGATAGTGAAAAAGAGAGAGACAGAGGGCCAGAGTAAGGGACAGAGTGAGAAGGGGGAAGAGAGAGGGAAAGAAGAAGAGAGATTGAAGAGACAAAGGAAGTGAGAGACACAAAAAGCAATTTAAGAGATGGAATGATAGGAAGCGAGAGAGGAAAAGAACACAAAATAATGTGTGTAAGTTTAAAATGGGGAGGTAGAGAAAGAATGAGTTAGAAGGTGAGAAGGAGATAGGGGTGGAGAGGTAGAGAGGGAGAGAGATTGAGATATAGAGAATGGGAGGGAGGGTAGTAGAAGGAGGGAATGAGAGAGAAAGGATAAGAGAGAGAACTATAGAAAAGTGAAAGTGAGAGAAGAGAGAGCAAGAATGAGAGAGTGATAGAGATAATGAGAGGAAAGGAGAGGAAGTCAATGAGAAGAGAGAAGAGAAAGAGAGGGAAGAGGGAGAAAGAGAGGGAAGAGGGATTTAAAGAGGGAGAGATCGAGGTGGAAAGAGAAAAAAGTGAGGTGGAAAGATGTGTGAGAGTATATAATAAATAATGAGATGCATGTGAGAACAAAGTGAGGTGGAATAGAGATTGAGAGAGAGATCGAGGTAGTTAGGAAAAAGAAATATAGGAGGAAGTGAGAGGGTCTAAGGAGAGAGTAGGAAAGAGAAAGTGCGGGAGAGTGAAAGGAAGAGTGTAAGAAAAGAGTCTGTGGGAGAGTAAGAGTAAGTGAGTGAGGGATAAAGAAAGGGCAAGAACTAGACAATGGTGAGAGAGAGGGAACATCACTCGTTCGCGCTCTCTTTAGGTCTCCCTTATGTAGCTCACTCTTCTATCTCCCTCTCTCTCCATATCTCCATCTATTTCTCCTCCCTTTACCTCTCACTTACTATCTTTTGCTCTATATTCCCTGATATTCTCTTCTCTCCCTATTGCTTGCTGCCTTACCCTCTCTCCCTCTTGCTCACTCTTCAATCCCTAATTCTCACTCCATATTTTATCTCTATTTGTTGTTCATTTTCTCTCTTTTGCCCCTCTATGTCTCTCTCTTGCACTTTCTTCTATCTCCCTCTCTTTTCTCGCTTTACTCACACTTTCTCTCCCTCTATCTCTCACTCTCTCTCTTACTCTCTGCTTCACACGTTCTGTCTCGATTGCTATCATATCTTGCTCTCTCCCCTCATATCCATCTCATTATTTTTTATTTTCTCTCATATATTCTCTCTCGATAGTTGTCATCTCCCTTTCCTCCACAATCCCTCCCTCTTTCAATTCCTCTTTCCCTCTCTTTCTCCCTCTCTCCCTATCTCAGTTCTCACTCTCTCCTCTTGTACTCACTCATTCACTCAGTCTCCCTCCCTCTCATTTTCTCTTTTACTCTCGCTAATTCCCTCTCGCTTGCTATAACTTCTCTCAATTTCATTTTTGTTATTTCTCTCTCTCCCTATCTCTCGCTCTCTCTCTCTCATTTTTTCTCTCTCATTCTCTATCTTCGCTACCCTACCTCTCACTCTCTCTATTTCAATCTCACTCCTTCTCCCCCAACTTTCCTTCTCCGCCCTCCTATCGCACTTTAACTTCCATCTTTTCTTTTTCCCTCTCCCACACCTCTCCCATCCGTCACCTACTTTTTTTCAGCCCCCTCACCCTCCCTTCTTCTCTCTCTTTGCTATGCCTTCTCACTCACTCTCTTTTTCTCTAGCTTTCTCTTTATTCCCCTTGCTCTCCATGAAGTTCTCCTTACTGTTCTTTCAACCTCATATCTTCTTTCATTTTTACTCTCTCTCAATCTCTTTAGTTCCGTTCTTTGCTCTCTTTTTGTCTTTTGAATAGCAATAATGTAGGCTATTCAGTTTTTTGTGACACTTTGCCTTTTAGATTATGTGGTTTACTGAATGTTGGAATATAAAGGATTTATATTCTTTAGGTAGTTTCAAAAAAGCTTATATACCTTATGTTTCTTTGTGAAAATGTTTGTCATTGATTGAAAGGCATTAAGTGATGAGTTTTAAGGGTATTTTCATTCAACTTAATGAGATGTATATGAGGGGAGAGAGGAAGATGTTAGAGCAAACAAGAGAGAGCATGTGACGGACGGAGAGTGAGAGACAGAGTGAGAGATAGAGGGAGAGAAAGAATAAAGAGAGAGAAGAGAGTGAGAGACAGAGTGGTGGCAAAATTGAGCAAACAAACAACAAAGAGAGATGAAATAGAGAATGAGAGAGAAAAAGCAAGAGGGGAGTGAAGATAGAAGAGTGAGTGAGAGGGATAGAGGGAGATATTTTAAAGCAGAAATAGAAAGAGAAGAGAGACTCAGGGAAGATAGAGAAAAATATTTTGCGTGAGAGGTAGAGAGAAAGAGATTACGAGAAAGAGAGACTGAATTATAGAATGAGGGATAGAGGAAGGAGGAAGAGAGTGAGTAAAGAGATATGAGAGTGGTAAAAGAGAGCTAGAGAGTTTGTGTGTGAGAAAGTGAGAGCAATAGGGAAATAAAATGTGATAAAACATAAATAAAGAAAAGAGAGAGAGGGAGAGAGTGAGAAAGAAAGAGATAGATGAAGAGTGTGAGAGAGGAAGAGGGAGTGAGAGAGAAGAGAGAGTGAAGGAAGATATAGAGAGTTGGAGAGAGGAAGAGGTGTGGTAAAGAGCTTGGGGATGAATTGGAAGAGTGTGAGAGAAATAGATGGGGAGATTGTCTGAGAGAGTGGGAGAGAGTAGGAGGTAGAGAAGGAAGCAGGAGAGTTGGGGAGAGAGGAACAAAAAGTTAAGGGAAGAGAGAAAGGAGAGGGAGCATTAGAAGAGTGAGTAATTGACAGAGAGTGAAGATGGAACGAAAAAGAGAGAAATGAGGGAGTATGGGTGAGAGTGAAACTTAAGAAAGAGAATGAGGGAGGGTGAGAGAGAAATAGAGAGAAGACAAAGTGAGAGAGAAATAGAGGGAGGAGAGAGAGGGTTAACATGGAGCGAGAAAGAGAGGGCAAGAATGAGAGAAAATAAGAAATACTGAGATAGATATGAGGGGAGAGAGCAAGATGTGAGAGCAAATGAGATAGAGGGTGTGAGGGGGGGATAATGAGAGTGATAGTAAGAGATAGAGGGAGAGAAAGAGCGAGTAAAGAAAGAAGAGAGGGGATAAAAACATAGCAGGAGAGAGATGGAGAGGGAGCAAAAGAGAGCAAACAAACAACAAAGTGAGAAGAAACTGAGCGTGAGAGAGAGCAAGAAAAGGAGTAAGCATAGGGATAGAAGAGTGAGCAGGAGGGAGAGAGGGAAAGCAAAAATAGAGAGAGAAGTGAGACTCACAGAAGATATACTGAGAGAGAAGAGAGCAAAAGACCTAGAATGAGAGATATAATAGAGAATATGAGAGAGAGCATGTATGGTAAAGTGAATGAAATGGAGAGATGGGGGAGGCAGTGAGAAGGATTGAAGTGAGAAGGGAGCAAGCGAGGGAGAGAGTGTGAGAGAAAAAGAGAGGGAGTAGGAGTGAGAAAGAAGGGAGTGCTGAAAGATATAGAAAGAGAGAGTAAGTGAGAAGAGGAGAGAGAGGGGGAGCAAAAGAATGGATAATGAAGAGAGAGAGTGAACATGGAGTGAGTAAGAGAGTAGTACAAGGGAGTAAAAGGGATAGTAAAATGGAAGAGATAAAGATGGAGCAAGAAAGGGAGACAGAGTTAGATACATATAAACGGAGTGAGGGAAGAGAGAGCATGAGGGTGGGCGAGAGTGAGCAAGCGAGATAGGGAGAAAGAGAGAGAGATAGAGAGAGAGAGTGTGTGAGAGAGAGAGAGAGAGATAAGGGCAGTGAAGAAAGAGAGGGATGTAAGGAGTGAAAGAGGGAGGAAGAGTGAATAAGTGGTAGTGAGGGATAAAAGATGTCAAAAAAGAGAGAATCAGAAGAGAGAATAAGAGAGAGAATGAGAGATAAAGAGATATGGAATAGATGGTATGAGAGAAAGGGATGGAGTGAGTGAGAAAGAGAGATGGAGGGAGGGTGTGGATTGATTAAAGAGAGAGCAGTAGAGAAGCATTGATAGAGAGTGAAAATGAAATAGAGAGAGAAGTGAGGCTAAAAAAGATTGAGTAAAAGAGAGTGAGTGAGAGGTAATGGGATAGGGAGAACAGAAGAATGGCTAGAGAGAAAAAGAGAGAGGGAGACATCCACAAATCATTCTCTCTTGCTTTCTCACTCTCTACCATTTCACTCTCACTCCTACTCCCTCTCTCTCTCTTCTCTCTTTCTCTTGTTCTCTCTCACCCTCTTTCTCTCCCTCTCTCTCTCTCACACCCTCCTTCCCTTACTCTCTCTTGCCCAACTCTCACTCTTACTCCCTCTCTTTATCTCTTTCACAATCTCTATTCTCTCTTCCTCTTTATTTCATTATCTCTCACCTTCTCTCTTACTCTTCTCACTCTTTATCTTACCTCCAATCTCTCTTTTTCTATTTCTCTCACTTCCCTCTCTTCTTTTCTCTCTCTCGCGCTCTCTCCACTTGTCCTCTCTGGCTCTTCTCTCTCACACACCTGATTCCATCCCACTCTTTCATTCTCTCTCTCCCTTCCTCCCTCTTCCCCCTTTTATGCCTCACCTACTCCCTCTCCCTCTGTTGCTCCCTCTAGTTCTTATCACTCTCCTGTTCTCTCTCTCTCTTTATACTTGTCCTCTCTTTCCTCACTCTGTTTTTTTTATCTATTTCTCCCTAGCTTTGTCACTCTCTCCCCGCCTCGATCCCTCACCTCTTTTGATTTTACTCCCACTCTTACTCCCCCACTCGCTCCACTCTTTCTTTCTCCCTTGCACTCTCTCCCACTCTCCCTCTCTAACTCTCTAACTCTCTCTCGCTCCTTTTCTATTTATCTCTCTTCACCCACTCTCTCTCCCTCATACTCTTTATTTTATCTCTCCTTCTTGGTCCTTTGCTCTCTCTTTTATTGCTCTTTATTCTCGTTGTTTTTCCCACTCTATCCCTCACTCTCGTTCGCTCTCCCTCTCTCCCTACTTCTCTCTATCAATCCCACACTCAACTCTCTCTTTCTTTATCCCCGCGCCTTCTCTCTCTCTCTCTCATTATTTCTCACCTTCACTCACAAATCTTTTCCTCTCCCCCATCCCCTCCATCTATTGCTCCCACCCTCCCTCTCTCCTTCTCACTTTGTATATCTCACTCTCTTCACCTTACTCTTTTTTTCACGCTCTCCCACTTTCTTCATATATCTTTTTCTCACTCTCTTGCCCACTCTCTTGCTCAATCTCTTTATCTGTCACTCTTCTCCCCCTTCCTCTCTCTCTCTCTCTGATCCCTTTCATCTCTCCCTCTATCTCTCACTTTCATCTCATTCTTATTGTTTCACACTATATCCTACATTTTCCACCCATCCTCCCTCCTCCCTTTCTCTTTATTTCGCTTCCTCCCTCATTCCCTCCTTTTCTCTCTTGTCCACTCTCTCTCACTCTCTCTCACTCTCTCTTCACTCTATTCCCTTTATCACACACTCTCTTCCTTTCCTTCCCTTTCTCACTCTTATATTATCCCTCTCTCTGTCCTCATAATTACTCTCACCAGCTCTCTTTTTCTCTCTATTCTCCCCATCTCTCTCTCTTCAGTTTCATATCACTCTTCATTCCTCCCCCTCTCTCGCATTCTCTCAAACAGACATTCTCACCCTTCCTCTATCTCAATCTCTTAAGCTCTCTCTCTCTCTCTTGAGAGAGAGGGGAGAGAGAAAATGGAGGATAGAGTGACAGAATGTAAGAAAAAAGAAAGAAGAGAGAGCAACAGAGCAGTGTGTAAAAGAGAGTATAAGATATAAAAATAGAATAGAGTGTGAGAATGAGAGAGATTGAGAGAATATAATAGAGAAAGGGTTAAAAAGAGTGAGAAGAAAAAAAAAATGTTAACAAAGAGTGAGATAAAGAGAGAGAAATTGAACTAACGAGGGTGAGAGGGAGATATTGAGAGAGAGTGAGTGTGTGTAAGAGTGTGTGAGTTGGAGAGGGAAGAGTGCACTACATGACGGAGACCTAGAGAGTAAGAATGAAAGTGAAGCTAACGAAAGAAAGTGGGGGAATAGAGGGAAAGAGAAAATTAGAAAGAGATAATGATAGATGGAGCAAGAGAGAGAGGGTTTGGGAGGGAGGGAGTGAGACAGAGGGAGAGAGGGCAAGAGAGAAAGAAAGAGAGAAGAGAGTGAGGGAGTAAGAATGAGAGTGAAATTGAAGAGCGAGGGAGCCATGAAGGGAGAGAGAGATAAAAAGAGAGAAATAGAGAAAGAATAGAGTGCGAGGTTAGTGAGGGAATAGAGAGGGAAATTAAGGAGAGGAGTGGAAGTAAATAACAATAAGAGAGAAGAGGGGTGAGAAAGAAAGAGATAGAAAATGACGGAAGGTAGAGAGATAGAGTGATGGATATAAGGAGATAAAGAGTAAGTAAAGAGAGAAAAGAGATCAATGGAGAGTGAGCGAGAGACAGAATTAAAAGAGAAAGTGAGAGACATAGTGTGAATGGAGAGAGCGAGAAAGAGAGATAGAAGGCAAGAGTAAATGGAGAAAAATCTCTCTTTTCTGCTTGATCCCTCCCTTTTCCACTCCCTCCTTCCCTCAATTTCTCCCTCTCTCCATATCTAACTTCTCTCTCGCCTCTTGCACTCACTCATTCACTCCCCCTCCCTTGTATTTTCAATATCGCTCTCTCATTCCATTTCTGTCTCACCCTCTCTTCTCTCCCTCCCACTCACTCTTCAACCCTTATATTCACTCCCTCTCATGCTCTCTCTCTCACTCTCTATTTCATCTCTCCTTATTATTTTTTTGCTCTCTTTTTTCCCCCTCTATATCTCTCTCTTGATCTTCTTCTACTCTCTTCTCTCTCTTTACTCACTCCCTGAATCTCTCTCTCTCTCTCTCCCCCTGCCTTAGACACTCTCTTACTTTCTCTCACATCTCTCTTGCTCCACTCTTATTCATCTCATTATTTCTTATTTTCTCTCGTAGATCCCTATACTCTCCTCCATCCCTCCCCCATTCAATCCCCACTTACCTTTCCTTCTAGTATTCCACCCTCTCCTTTCTCTTAATCTCTATAGTTGCCTTTCTCACTCTTTCTTACATCTTCTCTTACTTTCTTGATATTTCTCTTTCTCCTATCTCTCTCTTGCACCAACTATCTCTCTTCCCTCTCTTTACTCATTATTTGTTTACCTCTGTCTCTCACTCTCCCTCCCTCACACACTCTCTCTCAATTGCTCTAACATCTTGCTCTCTCCCCTCATATGCATCTCATTATTTCTTATTTTCTCTCATGCATCGCTTATTCATCCTCAATCCATCCCTTTTTCAATCCCTCTTTCCCTTTTTTTCTCCACCTCTCTCTATCTAACTCCTCTCTCTATCTTTTCTTGCATTAACTCAGTCACTCCCTCTCCCTCCCTCTCATTTTATCCATCTATCTCTCACTTCTCTCTATTTCTCACTCTTCTTCTCCTTTTCTCTTTCTCACATTCTTTCTCTCTTATTCTCTCCATCCGCTACCCTCTCTCTCACTTTCTCTTTCTTGCTCCCTCTATCCTTCTCCATCTCCCTCTCTTCTTTCTCCTGCTCACTCGTTCTCGTACTCTCTCTCCCTATCTGAATCTTGCTCGCAATTTTATGCTCTTTTCCTCTCTTGCTTCCTATATCTCTCTCTTAAATCTTTCTTTCTCTCTCTCCCTTTCTCACTCCTCTCTCTTAAATCCTTCTCCTTCACTCCCTCTATCTCCCCTTCCTCACTCTCTCCCTTACTCTTGCCATCTATTACTCTCTTTCTCACTCTATCCCTTTCTTACTCTGTCTCACAGTTTCTATTATGCTTATCTCTCTTGCTCTCTTTTGCCCTCTTTTCTCTCTCTTCACTTTTCTTCCTATATCCATTCCTTTAACTCTCTCTCCCTTCCTCTCATTCTCTCTCGCCACCTCTTCTTTGTCATTGTTGCTCTCCTCTTCTCCCTAGCTCCTTCTCTCTTTCCCTCACTTTCCTCTCTCTCCCCAATAACTCTTTACTCACTCTTTCATCTATAATTATCACTCTAACTCTCTCTGCCTTCCTCTCTTTACCTCTCTCTTCTCTCTCTCACCCCCTCTTCTGTATCTTTGTTTATTACTTTCTCCCATTTTATCTCTCTTTTCTTCTCTTTCCTCACTCTCTATTCTTTTTCTATTTCCCTCTCTCCATTCTTCGCTCCCTTTCTCTCTTTAATTTTTCTCTCATACTTACTTCCTCACTCGCCTTCTCTCTCTTTCTCTTTCTTTCCCTCTCCCTTTCTCTCTCCTTTCCTCTCTCTCACTTTGCCTCCCATCGTCGCTCTCTCCCATTTTCCCTTTACGTTTTTCTCTCTTTTCTCCATCACCCTCTCATTCTCTTATTCTCCCTCCCTTTGCCTTGCTCACTCGCTCTTTGATTATCTTGACTCATTTTCCTTCTCTCCTTATTTCTCTCTCTCACCTCCTTTGCACACTTTCACTCTCTACCTTGCTCTCCTCGTGTCTCTCACTCTCTATTCCACCTTCATTATTGCATTGTTGCTTAGTCAATCTCTATCAATCTCTTTGCTATTACTCTCTCTTCTCTCTCACTCTCTGTTCCACCTTTTCTTGCTCCCTCCCATCCTCTCTCTCTCCCTCTCTCCTTCATTCCTTCTCTGTTCTCACGATTTGCTCTTCATCTCCCTCATTATTCCTTACTTTCTCTCACAAATCTCTATCTACCTCTCTCCTTCCTCTCTATGCCCTCTCTCTATCTTCACAACTCTCACTCTATATCTATTTCACTTTCTTCTACCCTTTTCTTGCTCTATCTTGCTCTATCTTCCTTCACTCTCTCTTATATCTCCATTTCTCTCTCATTCTCACTCCCCTCTCCCTCTCTCTCTCTCTTTACTCTCACTTAATTTTTGTCTCCCACTCTTTCTCTTACCCACTTTGTTCTCTCCCTTTATCCCTCATGCTACTCTCTATCTCTCCCTCCCGCTTTCACTCCTTTCATCCCTCTCTTTCTCCTGCTCTTCTTATATCCCTCTCTCTTTCTCCTTCTGTTGCTCACTCACTCTTTCCCTCTATCCCACTCTCTCTTCCCTCGCTCTCTCTTCTCTCTATTTCTCTCTCACACACTCCCTTTCTTAATCCCATTTCATATCTCTTCAGTTTCATTCTCACTCTTGCTCCCTCTACACTGTCTTCTCTCAATCTTTCTCTCCATCTCTTCCCTACTCTTGCTTCCTTCACTCCCACCCTCTCTCTTCCTCTCTCTCTCTTTCTTTCTCTCTCACACACGCTCTCCCCCTCTCTCCCTCTTACTCTCTTTCACTTCATACCCCTCTTTCTCTCACTAATTCTCATTTTATACCGCCTACCTCCGTTTATCTCTCTCTTTCTCACTCTCTACCTCTCCTGCAGCTTTCACTATTATGCCGTATCATTATTTCTTTCTCTATTGCTCTTTATTTCTCTCTCACACACTCTCTATTGCTCTATCTCATCACTCACTCGTCACTTTACACAGTCTTCCCTCCAACCATATATCACCCTCTTCATCTCTCCCAATTGCCTTCTTTCATTAATTCAGTCTATCTCTCTCGCTCTCTCTCTCTCTCTCTCTTTCTTTCTCTTGCCCTCCCTCTCTCTCCATATCTCTCCATATCTGCCTTACCCTCTCTCACTGTCTCCCTCACTCTTTCTTCAGTCCATTTCTTGCTCTCTCTCGCTCTCTTATTCATCCCGCTTTGTTTTCTCGTACTTTGTTGCACCCTTTCTGTCTTTCTCTATTGCCCTTTCTTCTATCTCCCTCTCTTCTCTTTCTTTACTCACTCTTTCTCTCCCTCTATCTCTCACTCTCTCTCACTCTCCCTCCCTCCCACTTTCTATCAATTGCTCTCACATCTTGCTCTTTCCACTCATATCCAACTCATTATTTCTTATTTCCTCTTATACTCATCTCTTTCTCCCTCTCTCCCTATCTCCCTCCTCTCTTTATCTCCCCCTTCCACTCACTCCTTCACTCCCTCTCCCTCCCTCTCATTTTCTTTATCGCTCTCTCACATTCCCAATCTCCTGCTCTCTCTTATCTTACTTTCACTTTTCTCTATTTCTTTCTCACTTCCCTTCTCTCATTCTAGCACACTCTCTCATCTTTCTCTCTCATTCTCTCCCTCCGCTAGCCTCCCTCCCACTCTCTCCATCTCAATCTCTCTCCTTCTCACCCTCTCCATCTCCCTCTCTTCCTCTCTTCATCTCACTCATTCTCTTACTCTCCCTTCCTGTCTCCACATTGCTCACTATCTTTTCCTCTCACTCTCTTTATCTCTCGCTTAATCTCTCTCCCTCTAAAATCTTCTTCCTCTCTCTACCTCACACCCTCTCTCTCTTCGATCTCTCTTATTCTCCACCTTTATGTCCCCCTTCCTCACTGTCTCCCTTACTCTTGTCGTTAATCTATCTTTTTCTCACTCTTTTACTTTTTCTTACTCCTTAGTCTTTGTCAACTTCTTACTCTTCTCACTCTTCTTCTATCACCCCACTCTCTTTCCCTATTTCTCTCACTTCCTTCTTTTGTCACTCTCTCTCACACTCTCTCCCACTTTCCATTTCTGTTTTGTCTCTCTCGCTTCATCTCCCTCATTCTCTCTCTCATTTTTCATCATACCTCCCTCTCTCTTGCTCATTCTCTCTTTCTATATATTGACTCATTTTCCTTCTCTCCATATATCTCTCTCTCTCTCACTTCCTCCTACACTATCTTCCTCTCCTCTCTCTCTCCCTATATTTCTCCTCTCTTTTTCTCTATCGCTCTTACTCTCTAAATTTAGCCATCTTTCTCTCCACCTCCTATCTCATACTTTCTCTCACTCTCTCTTCTTATCATGCTCTCTCTTACAATCCCTCCCTTATCTTTCTCTTCCTTTCTATATATATACTCTCGTACTTTCTTTCCCTCTACCACAAAACATCTCTCTCGCATAGATCTCTTCTCTGTCACACACACTCTCACTCTCTCCCTTGCTCTCCCTCTCTAACATACTCTATTCCACCTTCATTATTGCATTGTTTCTCAATCAATCTATCTTAATCTCTCTTTTAGACCTCTCTTATTCTCTGAGTATTGTTGTCTTTAGCGCTCTCTCTTCCTCTATCATTCTCACTCCCACATTCACGTCCTCTCTAGGTCTCCTCTATGTAGCTCTCTCTTCTCTCTCCATTGCACACATTCATACACTCTCACTCTCAATCAATCTCTCTCCCTTTTACTCTCATTAGCACCATTTGTTGCTCTATCTCACTCTCTGTTACCAATTTTTTCTTTATCTTTCACTCTCTCCTCTCTCTCCCTTGCTCCATTTTTCTCTCCTCTCTTTAAGCCCTTCTCGATTATTTTCTCTCAATCTTTCTCTTTTTAGCTCTCAATTCTCTTTTACATCTTATAATCTTTTTTACACTCTCCTTTTATTGCTCTCTCTTTTCTCATTTGTTTTACTTTTCTACCACTTGTCGGCATATTTTTAGGTTATGAGTTGTATTTTTAAAAAGGGGTCGCCTACAGAAATTGTCGGCTTAATTTAAATTTTAAATTTAATTAAATATATATATATATAATTTAGAAAGTAGTATTTGATTTTGAAAATAATTTTAAATATGAAAATTTTAAGATATGAAATCAAACCTATCTCACATCCCAAATAGTTTATATAAATGAGCACCGCACCACAAACTGTGTATCTATCCTGATGAATAGTCACACTGCTTGACAATGGGGCTCGATTAAAAAAACTAAAAGATTTGTGACATCCGTTTGGTTTGCGAACCAATTTTATAATCCGACAAATTCCCCTATTTAAAATAAAGAAATTAAACAGGGTTTATTTTACCTGGGTTCTTAAAGTTCCCTATAAGGGAAAGCCCCTATAGTTAATTACATCTTAAATGACGGGAATCACTTAAGAAAACTCTCGATAATGATCAGTGGTTTTGTTCTCAAGAATTTCAAAGTTTAAGGTTTCAATGGATTGAATTTTGGGATTTCAATAGGGAATGGATCAAGTTTGGAACAGTTTGTTTTAAGAATCCAAATGAAGAGAAGTAGAAGAAGCTGAGCATCTAAGAAGAATCTTGACAACTTCCCAAACTATCCTATTGTTTGGTTTAGATTTGAGAGTTTATTTAATGTTACAATCCTGCCAATTTTATTTGATTAGGACTTATATTTGTATGACATGATCATACAAATAGCCTTGAAGATGTGAGGGTTTATGTCTTATCAAACAACTACCTCGGAATCCTAAGACCGTTTAGAGCTTAATTTGCATAATATGATTATGAAAATGCTTAACGAAGAGTTGAGGATTTATGTTGCGCTAGGCAAACTACCTCGAAGTCCTATGGCTTGGTTATTTAATTCTAAGAATGTTTAGCTGATGTAGAGTTGTTTTGCTAACGAAGATGACCGTGCTGCCCACTGTGCTCCAAGCTCCTTATTGTTGCAGACGTTTAGTTTTAGAAAGTGACAATCAGGAGATGAGAGAAGTATTTTTGGTTTAGAGAAAATCTTAAAATCCAAGTGTTTTTAGTGTTTTAGTTAAAACAAATCTTAAAGTTGCTTAAACAGAACCAATTAAGATCCCACAGTTCCGTCATCCCAACACCGTTATTTTCATTGAACTCACTTAGTCCAGATGAATTTTTTAAGCTCAACTGAATGAGTTCCACACTTTCATTTAGAGTGTGGAAAATCCCGTTAGCAACACGTGGGTTACATCATCCGAGGTATTCCCGATCATTCAATGAGACTTTTTAATTTAGTTATAATTGTAGTTTTTTTGTTCTGTTTGTGATTAAATTTTGAGTTGTTTTATATTTTGAATGTTGTGGCGGTGAATTTTATCTTGCGATGACTTTTAATTTTGTTTTGGTTTCAGTTCAGGGACTATCTTAAAGGTTTTGGTTTAATTATCAAATGCCATGTGTAAAGAGGATGAATTGAAATGGAAAGGGGAAGAGGTGATTTTGGCTTGGTTTGGGTCAAACCATGTATTTGGGCTTGGTTCACCTCCCCAAGGCTTGCTTGGGCTGAAGAGAAAGTTGTTTGGTTCAGCTTAATCAGTATGGTCAAGTCACCATCCAAGTATAATTAGGCCTAAGCATGGTTTAGTGGAAACATGGGAGTGGTTAATCAATTTAAGGGAATATGGAAAGAACTGTCTCCTTTTGCCCAAGATGGCATGGTGACATGTAAAGGGGCTTTCATGGCTCCCATGTGGCTTGCCTATGGCTTGCACATAGCTTGTCTTACTTGTATGAAAATGGATTTTGGCATTTTTGATAAATGTATGAGACGTTAACATGATGCTTGATTTATAATAAATTGATATTTGATTGGAACTTTAGGGATGGTTTCAATTGAAGTCATGATGAAGAAGAGTGTCATATGGGCTTTAGCTTGAAGTTTGGGCTTTTAAAATTTGGTAAAGGTGGGCTTTTAAAATGGTTTTAGGGGAATGGGTTTTTTATGTTTCAAAATGGGCTTTTAAATCAAAAAAATTATAAAGGGCCATGCCAAATAAATGTTGGGCTTAGTTTAAGGATATGTCACGAGTGATTTAAAACAAATTTGGAGTGATTTGGGATTGAATTGGATTGGATTTGGGTTTATTTGGTGAAGGGACTAAGGTGGGCCAAATTGGGCTAACTTAGGCTAGGGTTGGGCTAATGTTGAAATTGATGTAAAATTGATGTTGAGAAATGTTTATATGTGTGTTATAAACAGTTTTCAACTTTGGTTGGGGTTCAATCTTGGGATTTGGGCCTATTTGGGTTAGGTTTAGCTTTAGGTCAATTTAAGGGGTTTTGGGTTTGGGTTGAATTTAAGTGAGGTTTGGGTTCACATTTTGGGCAAATTATGTTAGTGTTTTGTTTATGGAAATTTTAGGGAAGGTTTAGAAAAGATTTGGGGTTAATTGGAGTTGAGTTGAGTTGGTTTGGGCTAAGTTTGGGTTATGGGTCAAAATTGGGCTTTAAGCTTAAAAATGAAATTGAATTCAAATGTCAATCAAATTGTACTTGGATTTGGTCTAGATTGATATTGTGGATATTGAATTGAAGTTTAGATGTGAATTGAACCAAAATTGAGGTCAATTGGGGTGATTTGGTTTGACATTGGGTTCATTTTGGTTTAAAATGGGCTAAATTGGGGGTTTTGGTAAAAGTGGGGTAAATTGGAAACATTGGCCCATGGTGTAGTTGAAAAAAATGAAATTGGGAATATTTGGGATTTTCTGAAATTTTCTGGGAATTTTTGGATTTTTGGGTCAAGAGGGGCATTTTGGTAATTTGGAGGGTATTGGGGGTATTTTTTGGAAATTTTGGTATTTTTTGGCTGTAAATGATCAATTTGATTGGTGGGGGAAATGTTCAAGGTTAATTTTGGAAACGTTTTGGGTGATTTGGAAATTTTGGTGGTTTTGGGTAGTTTAAGGGCTTTTAGTAGGTTTGGTGGGTCTGGGCCCCGGGGGTCAAAAATTGAAATTTTGGAGAAATGAAAATTGAGCCAGTGTGAGTGAAATAGAATCATTTTGGTTGAGCCATGAAGCCATATTAAGCCCATAGGAGCCATGAGAGGACTCATTTGAGGCATTCACTATGTTGTTCCTAACCCTCTTAGCCAATGGCCTAGGGGTTAAGGTCCATCCATATGAATTATCTACATGAGTCAGGAAGTCAAGCTAGGCATGAATAGCTTTAGGATTTGGAATGCGTGTGAAAGTGTAATGTATGTGCAGGTCAACCCTCACCAGACCAGGTCACCCAGGGTAGTCCTAAGGCCAAAGAGTCCTATAGGGAACTCATCCTTTAAACCTCCACATTTGATCTCAACCCTCTAAGTGATTAGGGGTTTACAATCAAGCTTGTGGGGTTTGCAAAAAGTTAAGAAGTGGTTGAGTTTCTAAAGGGGTAGGTTCCATCTCTAGTCCTCTAAGATAGTCAAAGGAAAAGCCTAAGGCTAGATCCTAAGTACTAAAGAGAGAAGAGAAGACCTCATCAAAAATGAGGTTAACACCACTCTATCCCACTCTCTCTCTTGCTTCCATGCCTCCCTCTCCAATTCTATGCTTTCTTTCCCTCCCTTCCTCTTCCTCCCTACTTCCCTCACTGTCTCCCACTGTCTCTTGCACACACTCTCTCAGACTTCTCCAATTTTCCCTCACTTTTTACCCCTCACTCACTTCCTCTTATGAGATCTGCCCTCAGTCTCTCTATCTCTCTCCTTCCTATCTCTTACCTCTCTCTATCTTCATATCTCTCACTCTATATCTAATTCACTTTCTTCTGCCCTTTTCTTGCTCTGTCTTGCTCCATATCTCTTGCTCTATCTTCCTTCTCTCTCTCTTATACCTTCATTTCTATCTCATTCTCACTCCACTCTCCCTCCCTCTCTCTCTTTACTTTCACTCACTTTTAGTCTCCCACTCTTCCTTTTACCCACTCAGTTCTCTCCCTTTGTCCCTCATTGCTACTCTCTAGCTCTCCCTCACTCTTTCACTCCTTTCATCTATCTCTTTCTCCTGCTCTTCTTAACTCCCTCCCTCTTGCTCCTTCTCTTGCTCCTTCTCTTGCTCACTCACTCTTTCCCTCTCTCCCATTTTGTCTTCCTTCGCTCTCTATTTCTCTTTCTCACTCTCCCTTTCTTAATCTCTTTTCTTATCTCTCCATTTTTATTCTCACACTTTCTCTCTCTAGTCTTCTCTCAATCTTTCTCTCGATCTCTCCCCCACTCTTACTTCCTTCACTCCCACCCCGTCTCTTCCTCTCTCACTCTTTCTTTCTCTCTCTCAGACGCTCTCCCCCTCTCTCCTCCTCTATCCCTCTCACTTCTTTCTCCCACAAAATCTCATTTTGTACCTTCTCCCTCCCTATATCTGTCTCTTTCTCACTCTCCCCCTCTTGCAGTTTTCACTGTTACGCCATATCATTATTTATTCCTCTATTGCTCGTTATTTCTTTCTCACACACTCTCTCTATTGCTCTATCTCATCACTCACTTATTACTTTACATAGTCTTTCCCTCCAATCATCTCTCACCCTCTTCCTCTCTCTCAAACTCCCTCTTTCATTAATTCAGTCTCTCTCTCCCTTTTTTGCTCTTGCCCTCCCTCTCTCTCTCCATATCCCTCTATATCTGCCTTACCCTCTCTCACTCTCTCTCTCCCTCGCTCTTTCTTCAGTCCCTTTCTTTACTCCCTTTCTTGCTCTATCTCGCTCCTTCATCACGCTTAGATTTTTTACACTTTTTTGCACCCTTTCTATCTTTTATCTCCCTCTCTTCTCTTTCATTACTCACTCATTCTCTCCCTCTATCTCTCACTCTCTCTCTCTCACTCTTCCTCTCTCCCACTTTCTATCAATTGCTCTCACATCTTGCTCTCTCCACTGATATCGAACTCATTATTTTATATTTTCTCTTATACATATCTCTTTCTTCCTCGATCCCACTGTATGTTAGTTCCTTCTTCCCTCTCTTTCTCCCTCTCTCCCTATCTCCCTCCTCTCTTTATCTCCCCTTGCACTCACTCCTTCACACCCTCTCCCCTCTCATTTTCTTTATCGCTCTCTCTCATTCCCAATCTCCTGCTCTCTTATCTCACTTTCACTTTTCTCTATTTCTTTCTCACTTCCCTTCTCTCATTCTAGCACTCTCTCTCATCCTTTCTCTCTCATTCTTTCTCTCTCATTATCTCCCTCTGCTAGCCTCCCTCCCACTCTCTCTCTCACCCTCTCCATCTCCCTCTCTTCCCCTCTCCATCTCACTCATTCTCTTACTCTCTCTCTCTATCTCCACATTGCTCACTATCTTTTCCTCTTACTCTCTTCGTCACACGCTTAACCTCTCTCCCTCAAAAATCTTTCTTGCTCTCTACCTCTCTCACACCGTCTCTCTCTTTGATCCCTATCATTCTCAACCTTTATCTCCCCCTTCTTCACTCTCTCTCTTACTCTTGTCATCTATCTGTCTTTTTCTCACTCTTTTCCTTTCTCACTATAACTCTCACTTTACTCTTTCTTGCTCTCTCATTCTTTATTGCTCTCTTTTCTCTCTCTTTACTCGGTCCCCCTTCCTATATCCATCATTCTAACTCTCTTCCTTCCTTTAATTCCCTCTCACCCCGCTTCTAGGTCATTTTTTATTACTTCTTCTCTTTTTCTTTCTCTCCCTCTCTTTCCTCACTCTCCATTCTTTCTCTATTTCTCTCTCGCTTTGTCTCCCTTACTCCCTTCAAATTCCTCCAGAATTACTCCATCACTCACCTTTTCTCTGTTTCTCCCTCCCTTTCTCTCTCCTTTCCTCTCTCTTATTTCCCCTCCTATCTCTCTCTTGCTCCTCTTCACCCTCTCTCTTTACCCACTCTCTCTTGACCCACTCTCTTCCCACTTTCTCTATCTCTCTTCAGCTTCACTCCCACTCTGACTCCCTCTCTTCATCCCTTCACACTCTCTATTCTCGCTTCTACTTTATATCACTATCTCACTCGCACTCCTTATTTTTTATCCACTTCTCTCTTACTCTTCTCACTCTTCTTCTATCTCCCCACTCTCTTTCTCTATTTCTTTCACTTCCTTCCTTTGTCACTCTCTCTCATACTATCTCCCACTTTCCATTCCTGTTTCTCTCTCTCTCTTCATCTCCCCCATTCTCTCTCTCATTTTTCATCATCCCTCCCTCTCTCTTGCTCATTCTCTCTTTCTATATCTTGACTCATTCTCCTTCTCTCTGTATATCTCTCTCTCACTCTCACTTCCTCCTTCGCTCTCTTCCTCTCCTCTGCTTCTCCCTCTATTTCTCCTCTCTTTTTCTCTACCGCTCTTACTCTCTAAATTTAGTCTTCTCTCTCCACCACCTATCTCATACTTTCTCACTCTCTCTTCTTATCATGCTCTCTCTTGCAAGCCCTCCCTTATCTTTCTCTTCCTTTCTATATATATACTCTCATACTTTCTTTCCCTCAACCACAAAACATCTCTCTTGCTTATCTCTCTTCTCTATCACACGCACTCTCACTCTCTCTCTTGCTCTCCCTCTCTCTCACACTCAATTCCACCTTCATTATTGCATTGTTTCTCAATCAATCTATCTTAATCTCTCTTTTATTGCTCCCTTTTCGCTCTCTATCTCCTTCTTCTCTTCCTTCTTCCCTCGCTCACACTCTCTCTCGTTTCCCAGCCTCCTAGTAACTTTTTTCTCTCTTGTCCCTCTCTCTTTCACTATTTTGTATAATCTTCTCCACCTCGCTCTCTTTCCTTATTTCTCATTAGATTTTTTTTATTCTCTCTATATTGTTCACTTTATTGCTCTCAAGCTATCCCTCTATCATTCTCACTCCCTCATTCATGTCTTCTCTAGGTTTCCCCTATGTAGCTCACTCTACTCTCTCAATTGCACAAACTCATACACTCTAACTCTCTGTCAATGTCTCTCCCTCTTGCTCTCATTATTTCCAATTGTCGCTCAATCTCACTCTCTATTACCAATTTTTTCTTTATCTTTCACTCTCTCCCCTTTCTCCCTTGCTTTATTTTTCTCTCATCTGTCTAACCACTTTTCTATTATTTTCTCTCAATCTATCTCTTTCTCGCTCTCAATTCTCTTTTACTATCTTATAAACTCTTTTACACTCTCCTTATGTTGCCCTCTCTTCTCTTATTTCTTTAACTTTTCTCCTACTCTATCCCACTCTCTCTTGCTTCCATCCCTCCCTCTCACATTCTCAGTCTTCTCTCTCTCCCTTGCTCTCCCTCCCTTTATCCCTCTCCGTCTCCCACTCTCTCTTGCACACACTCTCTCAAACTTCTCCATTTTTTCCTCACTTTTTACCCCTCACTCACTTCCTCTTATGAGATCATCCCTCAGTCTCTCTACCTCTCTCCTTCCTCTCTCTTCCCTCTCTCTATCTTCATATCTCACACCCTATATCTATTTCACTTTCTTCTGCCCTTTTCTTGCTCTATCTTCCTTCACTCTTTCTTATATCTCCATTTCTCTCTCATTCTCACTCTGCTCTCCCTTACTCTCTCTCTTTACTTTTACTCACTTTTAGTCCCCCACTAATTCCTTTACCCACTCTATTCTCTCCCTTTATCCTTCATTGCTACTCTCTAGCTCTCCCTCCCACTTTCACTCCTTTCATCCCTCTCTTTCTCATGCTCTTCTTATCTCTCTCTCTCTTTCTCCTTCTCTTGCTCACTCACTCTTTCCTTCTCTCCCACTCTCTCTTCCCTTGCTCACTCCTCTCTATCTCTCTTTCACACTCTCCCTTTCTTAACACTTTTCCTATCACTTCAGTTTCATTCTCACTCTTGGTCTCTCTCCACTGTCTCCTTTCAATCTATCTCTCCATCTCTCCACCACCCTTGCTTCCTTCACTCCCACCCTCTCTCTCTTCCTCTTTCACTCTTTCTTTCTCTCTCACACGCTCTCCCCCTCTCCCCCTCTCCCTCTCTTTCACTTCATCCCCTCTTTCTCCCACTAAATCTCATTTTATACCACCTCCCTCCGCCTATCTCTCTCTTTCTCACTCTCTCCCTCTCTTGTAGTTTTCACTGTTATGCCATATCATTATTTCTTTCTCAATTGCTCTTTATTCTCTCTCCCACACTCTCAATTGCTCTATCTCATCACTAACTTATCACTTTACACAGTCTTTCCCTCCAACCATCTCTCACCTTCTTCCTCTCTCCCAATCTCCCTCTTTCACTAACTCAGTCTCTCTCTCTCTCTCTTGCACTTGCCCTCCCTCTCTCTCCAAATCTCTCCATATCATCATTACCCTCTATCATTCTCTCCCTTGCTCTTTCCTCAGTCCCTTTCTTCACTCCCTTTCTTGCACTCTCTCGCTCTTTTCTTCATCTCGCTTTGTTTTTTCACACATTTTTACATGCTTTCTATCTTTCTCTATTGCCCTTTCTTCTATCTCCCTCTCTTCTCTTTCCTTACTCACTCTCTCTCTCACTCTCCCTCCCTCCCACTTTCTATCAATTGCTCTAACATCTTGCTCTCTCTACTCATATCCAACTCATTATTTCTTATTTTGTCGTATACATATCTCTTTTTTCCTCGGTCCCTCCACATTTCAGTTCCTTCTTCCCTCTCTTTTTACCTCTCTCCCTATCTCACTCCTCTCTTTTTCTCCCCTTGCACTCACTCCTTCACTCCCTCTCCCTCTGTCTCATTTTCTTATCGCTCTCTGTCATTCCCAATCTTCTGCTCTCTCTTATCTCACTTTCACTTTTCTCTATTTCTTTCACTTCCTCTCTCTCATTCTAGCACTCTCTCACATCCTTTCTCTCTCATTCTTTCTCTCTCATTCTTTCCATCCGCTAGCCTCCCTCCCACTTTCTCCATCACAATCTATCTACCTCTCACCCTCTCCATCTCCCTCTCACCCTCACCCTCTCCGTCTCTCCATTTCACTCATTCTCTTACTCTCCTTCCCCATCTCCACGTTGCTAACTATCTTTTACTCTCTATCTCTTCCTCTCCTTATTAATTCTTTCTTGCTCTCTCTACCTCTATCACACCCTCTCTCTCTTTGATCTCTCTCGTTCTCTACCTTTATGTCCCCCTTCCTCACTCTCTCCCTTACACTTGTCGTCTATCTGTCTCTTTCTCACTCTTTTCCTTTCTCACTATGTCTCCCACTTTTTCTTATGTTTCTCTCTTTTGCTCTCTCGTTCTTTGTTGCCCTCTTTTCTCTCTCTTTACTCAGTCCCTCTCCCTATATCCATCAATCTAACTCTCTCTCCTTCCTTTATTTCCCTCTTTCACCCTTCTTCTTAGTCATTTTTTTATTCCTTTCTCTCTTTTTCTCTCTCCCTCTCTTTCCTAACTCTCCTTTCTTTCTCTATTTCTCTCTCACTTTTTCTTCCTTACCCATTCAAATTCTTCCAGTATTACTCCCTCACTAGCCTTCTCTCTCTTTCTCCCTCCCTTTCTCTCTCATTTCCTCTCTCTCATTTCCCTTCCTATCTCTCTCTTGCTCCTTTTCTCTTATTCTCTCTTCACCCACTCTCGCTCTCTGTCAGCTTCACTCCCACTCCCACTCCGACTCCCTCTCTTCATCCCTTCACACTCTTTATTCTCTCTTCCACTTTCTATCACTATGTCGTTCGCACTCCTTATTCTTTGTCAGCTTCTCTCTTACTCTTCTCACTCTTCTTCTATCTCCCCACTCTCTTTCTCTATTTCTCTCACTTCCTTCCTTTGTCACTCTCTCTCACACTCTCTCACACATTCCATTCCTGTTTCTCTCTCTCTCTATCTCCTTCATTCTATCTCTCATTTTTCATTGTCCCTCCCTCTCTCTTTCTCATTCTCTCGTTCAATATCTTGACTCATTCTCCAAGTTTCCATATATCTCTCTCATTTTCACTTCTTTCTTCGCTCTTTTCCTCTCCTCGCCCTCGCCTTCTATTTCTCCTCGCTTTTTCTCTTCTTCTCTTACTCTCTAAATTTAGCCATCTCTCTCTCCACCTCCTATCTCATATTTATCTCACTCTCTCTTCTTATCATGCTCTCTCTTACAATCCCTCCCTTATCTTTCTCTTTCTATCATACTTTCTTTCCCTCTACCACCAAACATCTCTCTCTCTTATCTCTCTTCTCTATCACACACACTCTCACTCTCTTGCTCTCCCTTGCTCTCCCTCTCTCTCACACTCTATTCCACTTCATTATTGCGTTGTTTCTCAATCAATCTATCTTAATCTCTCTTTTATTGCTCTCTCTTTGCTCTCTATCTCCTTCTTCTCTTCCTTCTTCCCTCACTCACACTCTCTCTCATTTCCCACCCTCCTCCTAATAACTTTTTTCTCTCTTGTCCCTCTCTCTTTCACTATTTTGTATAATCTTCTCCCCTTCGCTCTCTTTCCTTATTTCTCATTAGATCTTTTTTATTCTCTTTGTATTATTCACTTTATCACTCTCACGCTATCCCTCTATCATTCTCACTCCCTCATTCATGTCCTCTCTAGGTCTCCCCTATGTAGCTCACTCTACTCTCTCATTTGCAAGAACTCATACACTCTCACTCTCTATCAATCTCTCTCCCTCTTACTCTCATTATTTCCATTTATCGCTCAATCTCACCTCTGTTACCAATTTTTTCTTTATCTTTCACTCTCTCCTCTCCCTCCCTTGCTCTATTTTTCTCTCATCTGTCTAACCAGTTTTCTCTTATTTTCTCAAAATCTATCTCTTTCTCACTCTCAATTCTCTTTTACAATCTTATAATCTCTTTTACACTCTCTTTTTGTTGCTCTCTCTTCTCTCATTTCTTTAACTTTTCTCCCACTCTATCCCACTCTCTCTCTTGCTTCCATCCCTCCCTCTCCCATTCTCTGTCTTCTCTCTATCTCTTTCTCTCCCTCCCTTTATCCCTCTCTGTCTCCCACTCTCTCTTGCACACTCTCTCTCTCAAACTTCTCCATTTTTCCCTCACTTTTTACCCCTCACTCACTTCCTCTTATGAGATTTTCCCTCAGCCTCTCTACCTCTCTCCTTCCTCTCTCTTCTCTCTATATCTTCATATCACTCACTCTATATCTATTTAACTTTCTTCTGCCCTTTTCTTGCTCTATCCTATTCCATATCTCTTGCTCTATCTTCCATCACTCTGTTATCTCCATTTCTCTCTCATTCTCACTCCGCTTTCCCTCCCTCTCTCTCTTTACTTTTACTCACTTTTAGTCCCCCACTCTTTCTTTTACCCACTCTGTTCTCTCCCTTTATCCCTCATTGCTACTCTCTAGCTCTCCCTCCCGTTTTCACTCCTTTCATCCCTCTCTTTCTCCTGCTCTTCTTATCTCTCTCTCTCTTGCTCCTTCTCTTGCTCACTCACTCTTTCCCTCTCTCCCACTCTCTCTTCCCTTGTTCTCTCCTCTCTATTTCTCTCTCACACTCTCCCTTGCTTAACCCTTTTTCTATCTCTTCAGTTTCATTCTCACTCTTGGCCCCTCTCCACTGTCTCCTTTCAATCTGTCTCTACATCTTTCCAACACTCTTGCTTCCTTCACTCCCACCCTCTCTCTCTTCCTCTCTCACTCTTTCTTTCTCTCTCTATCACGCTCTCCCCCTCTCTCCCTCTCCCTTTTTTTTACTTCATCCCCCTCTTTCTCCCACTAAATCTCATTTTATACCACCTCCCTCCGTCTATCTCTCTCTTTCTCACTCTCTCCCTCTCTTACAATTTTCATTGTTATGCCATATCATTATTTCTTTCTCTATCGCTCTTTATTCTCTCTCCCACACTCCCAATTGCTCTATCTCATCCCTCACTTATCACTTTACATAGTCTTTCCCTCCAACCATCTCTCACCCTCTTCCTCTCTCCTAATCTCCCTCTTTCAGTAATTCATTCTCTCTCTCTCTCTCTCTCTTTTGCCCTCCCTCTTTGTCTATATCTCTCAATATCAGTATTACCCTCTATCACTCTCTCTCCCACGCTCTTTCCTCATTCCCTTTCTTCACTCCCTTTCTTGCTCTCTCTCGCTCTCTTCTTCATCTCGCTTTGTTTTTTTGCACTTGTTTACACCCTTTCTATATTTCTCTATTGCCCTTTCTTCTATCTCCCTCTCTTCTCTTTCCTTACTCTTTCTCTCCCTCAATCTCTCACTCTCTCTCTCACTATCCCTCCCCCCCACTTTTTATCAATTGCTCTCACATCTTCCTCTCTCCACTCATATCCAACTCATTATTTCTTATTATCTCATATACATATTTCTTTTTTCCTCAGTCCCTCCGTATTTCAGTTCCTTCTTCCCTCTCTTTCTCCCTCTCTCCCTATATCACTCCTCTCTTTTTCTTCCCTTGCACTCACTCCTTCACTCCCTCACCCTCCCTCTCATTTTCTTTATCGCTCTCTCTCATTCCTAATCTCCCGTTCGCTCTTATCTCACTTTCACTTTTCTCTATTTCTTTCTCACTTCCCCTCTCTCATTCTAGCACTCTCTCTCTCATCCTTTCTCGCTCATTCTTTCTCTCTCATTCTTTACCTCCGCTAGCCTCCCTCCCACACTCTCCTTCTCAATCTCTCTCCCTCTCACCCTCTCCATCTCCCACTCTTCCTCTCTCCATCTCACTCATTCTCTTACTCTCCCTCCTTATCTCCACATTGCTCACTATCTTTTCTTCTCACTCTCTTCATCTCTCGCTTAATATCTCTACATCTAAAATCTTTCTTACTCTCTCATCCTCTCTCACACCATCTCTCTCTCTTTGATCTCTTTCATTCTTTACCTTTATCTCCCCCTTCCTCATTCTCTCCCTTACTCTTGTCACATATCTGTCTTTTTCTCACTCTTTTCCTTTCTCACTATGTCTCTCACTTTACTCTCTCTTGCTCACTCATTCTTAGTTGCTCTCTTTTCTCTCTCTTTACTCAGTCCCTCTTCCTTTATCCATCACCCTAACTTTCTCTCCCTTCCTTTAATTCCCTCTCTCACCCCTCTTCTTGGTCATTTTTTATTACTTTCTCTCTTTTTCTCTTTGTCCCTCACTTTCCTCACTCTCCATTTTTTCTCTATTTCTCTCTCATTTTGTCTCCCTTACTTTCTTCAAATTCTTCCAATATTACTCCCTAACTCACCTTCTCTCTCTTTCTCCTTCCCTTTCTCTCTCCTTTCCTCTCTCTCATTTCCCTTCCTTTCTCTCTCTTGCTCCTCTTCACCCTCTCTCTTCACCCACTCTCTCTCTCTTCAGCTTCACTTCCACATCGACTCCCTCTCTTCATGCCTTCACACTCTCAATTCTCTCTTCTACTTTCTATCACTATCTCACTCGCACTCCTTATTCTTTGTCAACTTGTCTCTCACTCTTCTCACTCTTCTTCTTTCTTCCCACTCTCTTTCTCTAATTCTCTCACTTCATTACTTTGTCACTCTCTCTCTCACACTCTCTCCCTCATTCCATTCTTATTTCTCTCTCTTCATCTCCCTCATTCCTTCTCAATTTTCATCATCCCTCCCTCTCTCTTGCTCATTTTCTCTTTCTATAACTTGACTCATTCTTCTTTTCTCCATATATCTCTCTCACTCTCACTTCCTCCTTCGCACTCTTCCTCTCCTCTCCCTCTCCCTCTCCCTCTCCCTCTATTTCTTCTTTTTTTTCCTCTACCGTTCTTACTCTTTAAATTTAGCCATCTCTCTCTCCACTCCTATCTCATACTTTCTCTCACTCTTTCTTATTATCATGCTCTCTCTTACAATCCCTCCCTTAACTTTCTCTTCCTCTCTATATATATACTCTCGTACTTTCTTTCCCTCTACCACAAAACATCTCTCTCGCTTATCTCTCTTCTCTATCACACACACTCTCACTCTCTCCCTTGCTCTCCACCTTCAGTTTTGCATTGTTTCTCAATCAATCTATCTTAATCTTTCTTTTATTGCTCCCTCTTTGCTCTCTATCACCCTCTTCTCTTCCTTCTTCCTAGCTCACACTCTCTCTCCTTTCCCGCCCTCCAATGAATTTTTTTTTTCTCTTATCCCTCTCTCTTTCACTTTCTTGTATAATATTCTCCCCCTCAATCTCTTTCCTTATTCCTTTTTAGATCTCTCTTATTCTCGTAGTATTGTTCTCTCTATCTCTCTCACTCTCTATCTCTATCATTCTCACTCCCTCATTCATGTCCTCTCTTTGTCTCCCCTATGTAGCTCACTCTTCTCTCTCCATTGCACACACTCATACACTCTCACTCTCTATCAATCTCTCTCCCTCTTGCTCTCATTAGCTCCATTTATTGCTCTATCTCACTCTATTACCAATTTTTTCTTTATCATTCACTCTCTCCTCTCTCTCCTTTGCTCCATTTTCTTTCCTTTCTTTAAGCCCTTCTCTATTATTTTCTCTTAATCTTCCTCTTTCTCGCTCTCAATTCTCTTTTACTTATAATCTCTTTTACACTCTCCTTTTGTTGCTCTCTCTTCTCTCATTTCTTTTGATTTTCTCCCACTTTCCTTCTTGCTTCCATCCCTCCCTCTCCCATTCTCTGTCTTCTCTCCCTTCCTTTATCTCTCTCTATCTCCCAGTCTCTCTTGCACACTCTCTCTCAAACTTCTCAAAATTTCCCTAACTTTTTACCCCTCACTCACTTCCTCCTATGTGATCGTCTCTAGTCTCTCTACCTCTCTCCTTCCTATCTCTTCCCTCTCTCTATCTTCATGTCTCTCACTCTATATGTATTTCACTTTCTTCTTCCCTTTTATTTCTATATCTTGCTCCATATCTCTTGCTCTATCTTCCTTCAATCTCTCTTATATCTCCATTTCTCTCTCATTGTCACTCCACTCTCCCTCCCTCACCCTCTCTACTTTCACTAACTTTTAGTCTCCCACTCTTTCTTTTACCAACTCTGTTCTCTCCCTTTATCCCTCATTGCTACTCTCTAGCTCTCCCTCCCGCTTTCACTCCTTTCATCCCTCTTTTTCTCCTGCTCTTCTTATCTCCCTCTCTCTTCCTCACTCACTCTTTCTCTCTCTCCCACCTCTCTTCCCTTGCTCTCTTTTCTCTCTATTTCTCTTTCACACTCTCCCTTTCTTAATCCATTTTCCTATCTCTTCAATTTCATTCTCACTCTTACTCTCTCTCTAGTGTCTCCTCTCAATCTTTCTCTCCATCTCTCCCCCACTCTTGCTTCCTTCCCTCCCACCCTCTCTCTTCCTCTCTCACTCATTCTTTCTCTCTCTCAAACACTCTCCCCCTCTCTCCCTCTCACTCTCTTTCACTTCATCCCCCTCTTTCACCCACTAAATGTTATTTATAACCCCTCCCTGTCAATCTCTGTTTCTCACTCTCTCCCTCTCTTGCAGATTTCTCTGTTATGACATATCATTATTCTTTCTCTATTTCTGTTCATTCTCTCTCACAAACTATCTATTGCTCTATCTCATCACTCACTTGTCACTGTACACAGTATTTCCCTCAAACCATCTCTCACCCTCTTCCTCTCTCCCAATCTCCCTCTTTCACTAATTCTCTCTCTCTCTCTCTCTCTCTCTCTCTCTCTCTCTCTCTCTCTTGCTCTTGCCCTCCCTCTCTCTCCATATCTCTCCAAATCTGCCTTACCCTCAATCATGCCCACTTGCCCTCTCTAGGACTCTCTTATGTAGCTCATCCTTCTCTGTCCATCTCACTCACACTTTCTCTTGAGCTCTCACAAGCAGACATACACTCTCTCACCCCCTCTCTATCACACACACACTCATACACTCTGTCACTCTCTCTTAATCTCTCTCTCTCCCACCCACCTAAGCTACATACTCCCTCTCTCATTCTCTCGTCTCAAGCCCTACCCTTCACATGTACTCTCTCTCTCTCGCTCTCAAACTTTTATCTCTCAATTCGTCCCTCTTCTATCTCATTGTTTCTGACATTACCTCACACATCTCTCTCTATTTCTCTCTCCCTCTCGATCTTCGTCTCTCTTTATCCTCTATCTCTCATCTCTTTTCCTTACTTTGATTCTCATTCACATCCTTTTATTTATATATCTCTCTTGATGCCTCCCTCTTCTCTCTCATTCTTTCTCACATTCCCTCACACTTCTCTCTCGATTTCTCTCTCCCTCCATCTCTCTGTCTCCTCTCTCTTGCACTCTCTTTTCCTCACTCTCTTTCATTCTCTCATACTCCCACTTCTCTGAATCTTCCACTTATGTTTTTCTCTCACACTCTCTTTCTCACTCACTCACACACACACATAATCTCTGTATAGGCTCAATCTTTCTCTCCCTTATCCCCCACGTGGACCCTCTATCTCGCTTTCCAACTTTTATCCTTCTTAATCCAACTCTCTTCTCAATCATTATTTCTCACATTCTCTCACACTTCTCTCCCACTCCCTCCCTCCCTCCCTCCCTCTCTCTGTCTCTTTTATCTCTCACTCTCTATTCCTTAATCTTATTCTCACTCTCTCCCACTCTATCTATATATCTCCCTTGATCCCTCCCTCACTCTCTCTTTCATTCTCTTTCTCTCTATCTCTCTTCTCTTCCTCCCTCCCTTGTTCACACTCTCTCTCCATTCTCACCCTCCTAATATCCTTTTTGCTCTCTTATCCCTCTCTCTTTGCCATTCTTTTATCCTCTTCTCTCCCTCACTCTCCTTTCCTATTTCTCTCAAGATATCTTTCACTCTCTAACTATTGTACTCTTTATTGCTTTCACTCTCTCCCTCTATCATTCCCACTCCTTGTTCTCTTTAGGTCTCCCTATATCCCTCTCTATCTCCCTCTCGGTTTCCCTCTCTCTTGCTCCCACTCGCTCACTATTATGCTATTTTTCCCTTTTCTTTACCCCTCACTACTTACTCTTACTCGATCTTCACACAACCTCTCTTCTCACTCTCGCTCTCATTCAATCTCTCACATTCTCTTCCTACTCTCTTACTTTCTTTCACTTCCTCTCACATCCTCTTTCTTCCCTCAATATCTCCTCCCTCTCCCTTTTCTCTCCTTCTCTCTCAATCGAATTTCACTCTCACTCTTACTTCCTCTATTTCTCACCCTATTTTCTCTGTCTCTATCCCCCATATCCAATCTCTATCTCCATCTCCCTCTTCTGTCACTCTCTTCTCTCCTAAATACTTTCTCACTCCCTCCGTCGCTCACTCCCTCCATCGCCACTCCCCCCCTTAAACTTAGCTCACTCCATTCTTCTCTCTTTCTCACACTTTAATGTTTCTCTCTTATCCATCACTCTAACTCTCTCTCCATTCCTTTATTTCCCTCTCTCATCCCTCTTCTTGGTCATTTTTTATTTCTTTCTCTCTTTTTCTCTCTATCCCTTTCTTTCCTCACTCTCCTTTCTTTCTCTATTTCTCTCTCACTTTGTCTCCCTTACTCCATTCAAATTCTTCCAGTATTACTCCCTCACTCACCTTCTCTCTTTCTTCCTCCCTTTCTCTCTCCTTTCCCCTCTCTCTTTTCCCTTCATATCACTCTCTTGCTCATTTTCTCTTATTCTCTCTTCACCCACTCTCTCTGTCTCTCTTCAGCTTCACTCCCACTCTGATTCCCTCTCTTCATCCCTTCACACTCTCTATTCTCTCTTCTACTTTCTATCACTATGTAGCTCGCACTTCTTATTCATTGTCAACTTCTCTCTTACTCTTCTCACTCTTCTTCTATCTCCCCACTTTACTCTTGTCATCTATCTGTCTTTTTCTCACTCTTTTCCTTTCTCACTATGTCTCTGACTCTACTCTCTTTTGCTCTCTCATTCTTGGTTTCTCTCTTTTCTCTCTATTTACTCAGTTCCTCTTCGTATATCCATCACTCTAACTCTCTCTCCTTTCATTTAATTTCCTCTCACCCCTCTTCTTGGTCATTTTTTATTACTTTCTCTCTTTTTCTCTCTCTCCCTCTCTTTCCTCACTCTCCATTCTTTCACTATTTCTCTTTTGATTTGTCTCCCTTACTCCAAATTCTTCCAGTTCTCTCCCTTTCTCTCATTCTCTCTCTTTTCTCTCTCTCACCCTCTCTTCTCTTTTATTGTTTTTTACTCTCTCTTTTTCTCTCTATTTCTCTCTCTTTTCTCACTCTCCTTTCTTTCTTATTTCTCTCTCACTTTGTCTCTTTCTCCCTTCCTCGCTCCCTCACTCTCTTTAAAATCTCTCAGTCTTACTCCCTCACTCACCTTCTCTCATTCTCTCTTGTACTCTCTCTCCCTTTCTCGCTCAATTCATCACTCACACTTTCCCTCCCTGTCTCTCTCTTGCTCCTTTTCACCCACTCTCTCTTCAGCTTCACTCTCATCCTACTCCCTCTCTTTTTTTCTTTCACAACCTCTATTCTCTCTTCTACTTTCCATCACTATCTCGCTCGCACTATTTATTCTTTATCAACTTCTCTTACTCTTCTCTCTCCTCTTCTTCTATCCCACCACACTCTTTCTCTGTTTCTCACTTTTTTTGTCACTCTCTCTCACACCCTCTCCCACTATTCCTTCCTGGATCTCTCTCACTCTCCATCTCTCTCATTCTCTCTCTCATTCTTTTATTCTCCCTACCTCTCTTTCTTGCTCGCTCTCTCTTTCTCTATCTTGGCTTATTCTCCTTCTCTCCCTATATCTATGTCGCACTCACTTCCTCCTTTGCTCTCTTCTTCTCCTCTCATCTCCCCTTGTCCCTCATCTCTTTTCCTCTCCCACTCTCTCCCTTTACGTTTAACTAGCTCTCTCTCCACCTCCTATTCTCATAATTTCCCTCAATCTCTCTTCTTATCATGCACTCTCTTACTCTCCCTCCTATCTCTCTTCTCTCTTCTCTCTTCTATATATATTATCTCACACTATCTCTCCCTCTATCACTCACATCTCTCTCCCCTCTCTCTTCACTCTCTCGTACACTCTCACTCTCTCCTTTGCTCTCCCTCTCTCATACTCTCTATTCTACCTTCATTATTGCATTGTTGCTCAATCAATCTGTCTAATCTCTCTTCTATCGCTCTTTCTTCACTCTCATTACTCACCTCTTCTTCTCCTTCTATCTCCCTTTCTCGGTCCCTCCCTCCCTCCCTCTCTCCCTCTCTCTTTTTCAATCTTTCTCTCTTCTCAAACTTTGATCTTCACCTCTCGCTCATTATTTCTTACATTCTCTCACACTTCTCACTCTACCTCTCTCCCTTCCTCCAGCTTCCCTCTATTTTTATAGCTCTCACTCTTTTTCTATCTCTCTTTCTTCTGCTCCCTCTCTTGCTCCTCTTGCTCCATATCACTTGCTTTATCTTCACTCTCTCTTCTATCTCTATTTCTATCTCATTCTCACTCCTCTCTCTCTCTCCCTCTCTCTTAAATTTCACTCTGTCTTAGTCTTCTGCTCTCTCTCTTTATCTTAATCTTCGATGCTCTCTATCCTCTGAGACTTTCACTCTATCTTCCCTCCCACATCCCAGCCTCCCTCCCCCTCTCTCACATTCAGTATATCCTCCACTCTTCCACACTCACTCTCGCTCTCCATCTCTTTTGTTCTCACGCTCTTCCTCTATATCTATATATCTCTCTTAAGTATCCCTTGTCCCTCTCTCCCTCTTCTCATTCCTTATATGCTCTTCTCCCCCTCCATCTCTTTCCCTATTTCTCTCTAGCTCACTTTTATTCTTTCACTATTGTTCTATTTATTACTCTCACTCTCTCCCTTGATCATTCTCACTACCTTATTTGTGCCCTCTCTAGGTCTCCAATACTTAGTACACTCCTCTCTCAATCTCACACACTCATACACTCTCACTCTCTCTTAATCTCTCCCCCTCTCACCCTCTTTAGCTCCATTTCTCACTCTCTATCTCATTCTTTATTACCATTCTGTTCTTTCTCTCTCACTCTCTCCTCTCCCTCCTTTGCTCCATTTTATTCTCTTCTCTCTCTATCATCTTCTCTATATTTTTCTCCATCTCTCTTTCTCAATCTCTATTCTCTGTTTCATTCTTATACTCTCTCTTACACTCTCCTTTATTGCTCTCTCTTCTCTATTATTTTGTTCTTTTCTCTCTCTTATTCTCTCTCCTCTCTCCCTTTCTTCCTCTCCCTCCCATTATCCCTCTCCATCCCCTACATTCTCTTGCTCCCTCTCTCTCAACATTCTCTCATTTTCCCTCACTTTTTACTCACACTCACTCAATATAATTCGATCTTCCCTCAGTCTCTCTTCTCACTTTCTCTCCCATCACTCTCTTGTCCTTTCCCTTTCTTGCTCTATCTTGAAGCCCTGTCGCTACCTCTTTCAAACTCTCTTTTGCACTCTCAAGAGAGAGTAAGGCAAAGGGAGCAAGATGGAATGATGGATGGAGGAAGAGAGACAGTTAGGGAGGAGGGTGTGAGATAAAAGGGAGATAAATAGGGCTAGAGAGCACAAGAGAAAGAGAGAGAATTGAGTTAGGGACTATGAGTGATGGTGAAATTGAAGAGAGTGAGGGAGCCAAGAATGGAGGGAGAGACAAAAAGAGAGAGAAATAGAAAAAAAGAATAGAGAGTGAGGTAAGAGAGGGTAAGAGAGAGGGGACTAGAGAGAGAAATAGAAAATGAAATAAGGAGGCAGGGGAAGTAATAAAAAAAATAAGAGAGAACAGGGAATGAGAAAGAAAAGAGATAGAGAATGTGAGGAAGGTATAGAGACATTGGGTGATGGATATTGGGAGATAATTAGTAAGGAAAGAGAGGATGAGAGAGCAAGAGAGCGAGAGAAAGAAAGATAATAGAGAGTGAGAGACAATGAGAAAGGAAGAGAGGTAGAAAGAGGGAGATAGAGGGAAAGAGTAAAAAGAGAGAAAAGATAGCTAAAAAGTGCAAGAGAGAGACATAAAAAGAGAGTAAGAGTCATAGTAAGAAAGTGAGAGAGTGAGAAAGAGAGAGATCAAGAGCAAGAGTTAGGGAGAGAGTGAGAACGAGGGAGATAGAGGGTGAGAGCAAGATATTGAAGGGAGAGAGGGAGTGAGATAGGGAGAGAGAGCACGAATGAATTAAGAGGGGGAGAGAGGAAGTGAGAGAGGAAAATAAAGGGTGGGTAGAGATTAAGAGAATGAGTGAGGAAGAGAGATGGAGAGAGAGGGAGATGGAGAGAGATATATTGAGTACAGAGAGTGGTAGGGTGAGAAGTGGGAGGGAGAGTGGGGGTCAGAAAGGATGACGGAGGGAGAGAAAAAGAATGAGGGAGAATGACAGAGAAATAGAGAGAGAAAGAGAGAGAAGTGAGATCAAGAGAGAGGGAATGGGATAGTGCGATGGAGAAAATGAGAGAGAGGGAGGCAGATTGAGTGAGTAAGTGCAAGAGGAGAGAGAGAAGAGAGGGATAGGGAGAAAGGGAGAAAGATAGAGAAGGATGGAGTGAAAGTGGGAGGGACAAAGAAGGAAAGAGAGAGATGTGTGAGAGAACCTAAGAAATAATGAGAAGGGGATGAGGGGCAAGAGTGAGATGTGAGAGCAATTAGGAGAGAGAGGGATGGAGGGAGACTAAGAGAGAGTGAGGGATAGAGGGGGAGAATGAGTAAATTGAGAAGAAAGGGTGATAGAAGAAAGAGCAAGAGAGAGGACAGAGAGAGGGCAAGAGAGAGTAAGCAAAAAATAAAGAGAGATGAATATAGAGTGAGAGCGAGAGCAAGAGAGGGATTGAATTAGAAATAGAGAGATAGAGGGAGGGACTGATAGAGATTGAGGAGAGAGCAGGAGGAAGAAAGGGTGTGAGAGTAATTCAAAAATAGAGAGAAAAAAGCGACTCAGGGAAGATTGAGAAAAAGATAGAGAGTGAGAGGTGGGGAGAGAGGGAGATATAGAGAAGATAGAGAGAGATAGAGAGAAGGAGGGAGGAAGAGAGAAAATAATAAAAGAGTGATAAAAAACATGAAGAGAGAGAGTGTGAGAGAGAACGAGGGAGAGAGCGAAAGAGAAAGAAAATGTGATAAGGCATAAATATAGAAAAGGATGAGAGAGAGAATGGTGAAAAAGAAAGAAAGAGAGAGAGTGAGATAGATTGATGCGTGGGTGTGAGAGAGGAAGACAGAGTGGAAGAGAACAAAGAGTGAGGGAAGATCTACATAGAGTGAGAGAGAGTGGGAGGGGGAAGAGAATGAGATTTTGTGGGACTGAGAGTTGGGGATGAATCGGAAGAATGTGAGAGAAGTAGAGATATAGTGTGTCTTAGTGAGAGAAAGAGAGAGTAGAGATAGAGGGAGGGAGGGAAGGAAGCTAGAGACTGGGGAAAGAGGGAGAGAAAGGTTGGGAGAAGAGAGAGAGGAGAGAGAAACATATGTTAAGAACATAGACCGAGAAAGAGAGGGAAAGAGGGAGCAAGAGTGAGAGTGAAACTAAAGAGAGAGAAAGGGAGAGAGTGTGAGAGACAAATAAAAAGAATAGAGCGTGAGGGAAGAGAGAGTGTGAGGGAGGGAGAGAGTGAGCGAGGGAGCAAAAAAGTGAGAGATAAGGAGTGTGTGAGAGAATGAAGGTTAAGGGAGCAAAAAATTGAGGGAGACCGAGAGAGGTGGTGTGGGATAAAGCGAGAGATAGAGAGATAAAGCTAGGTGGAATAGAGAGGGGGAAGAGTGAGAAAAGACTATGAGAGGAAGGGCGAGAGGTTAGAGTGATGTATACAAGAAGATAAAGAGTGAGTAAGAGAGATAAAAGAGAGCGAGAAAGAGAAACATAATAAAAAGTGACATGCATTGTGAGAAAGGGAGAGAGTGAGAAAGAGAGAGACAAGGGGCAAGAGTAAGGGAGACAGCGCGAGAGTAGATTGGGTGAGTGAGAGAGAGAGCAAAAAAGATTTAAGGGATAGAGAGATAGGAAGCGAGAGAGGAAAAGAACGCAAAATAATGTGTGTAAGTTTGAGATAGGGAGGTAGAGTCAAAATGGGTGAGAAGGTGAGAAGGAGATAGGGGTGGAGAGGGAGAGAGGGAGAGAGGGAGAGAGTTGGAGAAAGATTGAGATATAGAGAGTGTGAGGGAGGGTAGCAGAGGGAGAGAATGAGAGAGAAAGGATAAGAGAGAGCGAGAGAAAGGAAAAGAGAGAAATTGAGAAAATTGAAAGTGAGAGATGAGAGAGCAACAGAGAGGGATGAGAGAGAGCGATAGAGAAAATGAGAGCAAAGGAGAGGAAGTGAATGAGGAGAGAGGAGTGAGATAGGGAGAGGGAGAAAGAGAGGGAAGAGGGATTGAAAGAGGCAGAGATCGAGGTGGAAAGAGAGATGTGTTAGAGAAAATAGTAAATATTGAGATGGATATGAGGGGAGAGAGTAAGATATGAGAACAATTGTGAGAGAGTGTGTGAGATAGGTGGGAGAGAGATAAAGTGAGGTGGAATAGAGAGAGAGAGAGATGTAGGTAGTTAGGGAAAAAGAGAGATAGGAGGAAGTGAGAGGATCTAAAGAGAGAGTAGGGAAGAGAAAGTGAGGGAGAGTGAAAGGGAGAGAGTGTAAGAAAAGAGTCTGTGGGAGAGTAAAACTAAGTGAATGAGGGGTAAATGGAGAGAAAGAATTGGAGAATTGTTAAAGAGAGGGAATATCACTCATTCGCACCCTCTCTAGGTCTCCCTTCTGTATCTCACTCTTCTACCTCCCTCTTTTCCATATATTCATCTATATCTCTTTCCATTACCTCTCACTTACTATCTTTTGCTATATATTCCCTGGTTCTCTCTTCTCTCTATTACTTACCATCTTTCCCTCTCTCCCTCCTGCTCACTCTTCAATCCCTAACTCTCACTCCATATTTTGTCTCTCTTTCTTGTTTATTTGCTCTCTATTACCCCTCTATGTCGCTCTTGCACATTCTTATATCTCCCTCTCTTTTCTCACTTTACTCACTCTTTCTATCCCTCCCTCACATGCTCTCTCTTGATTGCTCTCAAATCTTGCACTCTCCCCTCATATCCATCTCATTGTTTTTCTCACATATCTCGCTTTCCTCCCCAATTCTTCCCTCATCCAATACTTCCTTCCCCCTCTTTCTCCCTCTCTCCCTATCTCACTCCTCTCTCTTTCCCCTCTTTAACTCACTCATTCACTCACATTCCCTCCCTCTCATTTTCTCTTTAACTCTTTTTAGTTGCCTCTCTCTTGCTATATCTTCTCTCACTTTCACTTTTTGTAAATTCTCTTTCTCTTTCTCTTGCTCTCTCTCTCTCTCTCTCTCATTTTTTCTCTCTCATTCTCTACCCTTCCTCCCATGCTCTCTATCTCAATCTCTCTCCTTCTCCGCCTCTTTCACTCTCCGTCCCCCTCTCTCCTTCTCTCCTTCTCACTCATTCTTACTCTACCTCCCTATCTCAATCATGCTCTTTCCCTCACTCGCTTCTTAAATCTCTTTCTCTAAAATCTTTATTGCTCTCTCTCCCTCTGTCTCTTCAATCATTCTCCTCTCCCTCTATCTCCCCCTTTCTCACTCTCTCCCTTACTCTTGCCCTATGTCTCTCTTTCCCACTCTCTCCTTTCTCACTATGTCTCTCACTTTCTATTATGTTTCTCTTTCTCACTCTCTTTTATCTCTCTTTACTCACTCTTTATCTTCCTATATCCATCTTTCAAGCTCTCTCCATTCATCTCATTCTCTCATTCTTCTCTCCCCCTCTTCTATGTCATTGTTTACTACCATCTTCTGCCCCCCCTCTCCCTCTCTTTCTCGCATTATATTCTCTCTCATGAGTGCTTTTACTATCTCTTCTATTTGTCTCTCTTCTCTCTCTCTCTCTCTCTCTCTCTCTCTCTCTCTCTTTCTGCTCCTCTATCCCCCACTTCCTCTCTCTCTCATCCCTACCTCCCTCCCTCTCAATCGCTCTCCCTCCCTCCCTTTCTTCACTCTTTCTTTTCACTCTACTTCCCTCACTCTCTCTACCTCAGTCACTCCCTCTCTTTAATCTTTCTCACTCCATCCCTCTCTTTTTTTCACTATTTATTCCTTATCTTCCTTGATCTTTCTTCTATTAATCTCCTTTCCATTACACTCACTCACACACACACGCGCACACACACATACACACACATTTCTTGCTCTTATCTCGCTATCTTGCTTATTTTTGTCAACCCTCACCTCATCTCTGTCTCAGTATTTCTCACATTCTCTAACATCTCCTTCTCTTTCACACCCTCCCTACCTCTTTCACACCCTACCTCCCTCCCTACCTCCCTTTTCTTTCACACACAAGCTTTATCTCTTCCTCTCTCTTGTTCACTCTCTCAAACACTCTCACACTCTAACTCTCCCCTTATCGTTCTCCCCCTCTCTCTCAAATTTCACTCCCACTCACGCTTTCTCCAAACTCTTTCTTCTATCAATTTCTCTCTCTCTTCTTGCTCTCTCTCACCTTTCCTCTTTCCTCTCTGCATATCTTCTCTCTTTACTCACTCTTTCTCTCTCTCTCTCTTCCACTCCCTCATACACACTCTCTCAATTGCTTTGACATCTTGCTCTCTTTTCTCAAATCCATCTCAATATTTCTTATTTTCTCTCATACATCTCTCTTTCCTCTTGATCCCTCCCTGTCTCAAGAGGAAAGATAGAGTTGTGACATAGGGAGTGAGGTAGAAAGAGAGGGAAGCAGAATTCAAAGGAGGGATTGAGAGGAAAGAGACATGTATGAGTGATAAAAAATAATGAGATGGATTTTAGGGGAGAGAGCAAGATGTGAGAGCAATTGAGAGAGTTTGTGTGACAGAGGGAGAGATAGGAAGAAAGAGTGAGTAAAAAGAGAGAAGAGAGGGTGATGGATGAAAGAGCAAGTGAGGACAGAAGGAGGGCAAGAGAGAGCAAGCAAATGATAAAGAGAGATGAGATAGTGATTGTGGATGCGAGCAAGAGAGGGAGTTAACTAAAAAAAGAGATAGAGGGAGGGAGTGTTAAGGATTGAAGGGAGAGCCAGAGGGTGAAAAAGAGAGAATGAGACAGAAATAGAGAGACAAGAGAGACTTAGAGAAGATAGATCAAAAGTTTGGAAGTGAGAGGTGGAGAGAGGGAGATATAGAGGAGGATATGGAGAAAGATAGAGGGAGAATGAAGATAGAGAGAAATTAAATAGAGTGAGAGTGAAATTAAATAGAGTGAGGGAGCGAAGAGGGGAGAGATTGACAAAGCTAGAAAGAAATAGAGAAGGAATACAGAGTGACGAAAGAGAGGGCAAAAGAGAGGGAGCTATAGAGAAAAAGAGAGCAAAATAAGGAGCGAGGGAGGGAGGAAGAAAAGAAAGTAATAAACAATGACAGAGAGGAGGGGGTGAGAGAGAGAGGAGAGAGAGAATGAGAGGAATGTAGATAGATTTAGAGCGATGGATATAGGGAGATAAAGAATGAGTAAGGAGAGAGAAAAGAGAGAAAGAGAGAGCCAGAGAGGGAAACATAATAAAGAGTGAGAGATAGTGAGAAAGGGAGTGAATGAGAAAGAGAGAGATAGAGGGCATGATTAAGGTAGAGAGTGAGAAAAGAAGAGATAGACAAAAAGTGTGAGAGAGATTGAAGAGAGGGGGTGAGAATGGGGGGGAGAGAGAAAATTTTTAGAGTGTGAGAGATAGAAAGCAAGAGAAAAAGATAGCAAAAAAAGTAGCAAGATTGAGATTGGGAGGGAGATTAAGAGAATGATTGAGAAGGAAATGAGAGAGTTGGAGAGGGAGAGAGAGATGGAGAGATACTGAGATAGAGAGAGTGGGAGGGAGGGAAGCAGGGGAGAGAATGAGAGAGAAAGGTTGAGAGGGAGATCAAGAGAATGGGAGAGGAAGAGTGAGAGAGAAATAGAGAATAATATAAAGTTAGAGAAGAGAAAGCAAGAGAGATGGAATGAGAGAGAGCGAAAGAGAATGTGAGAGGGACGGAGAGGGAGTGAATGAGTGAGTGCAAAAAGTGTGAGATAGAAGAGTAAAATATAGTGAATGAGAAAGAGATGGAAGTGGGATCGAGGAGGATAGAGAGGACTATAAGAGAAAATAAGAAATAATGAGATGGATATGAAGGGAGAGAGCAAGATGTGAGAGAAACTGAGAGAGAGTGTGGGAGGAAGAGTTAGAGAGAGACTGAGAGATAAAGGGAGAGAAAGATTGAGTAAAGAGAGAGAAGAGAGGGTGATAGAAGAAAGAGAATGAGAGAGAGACAAAGAGGGGAAAAGAGAGAAAGAAAACAATAAATAGAGATGAAATAGAGAGTGAGAGAAGAGAGGGAGTGAAGATAGAGATTAAAGAGTGAACGGGAGGGAGCGAATGAGAAAGGGTGCGACAAATATAAAGAGAAACAAGACATGAGGTAGAAGAGGAAAAGGTAATGAGGGGCAGTGAGAGAGTGGGAGAAATATACAAAATATGGAGATAGCAGGAAGGCAAGAGGATGATAGAGAGAGAATGAATTAATGAAAGAGGGGGAGAGGGTGATAGGAAGAGAGTGAGAGATAGTTGGAGGGAAAGAGTGAGTAAAGTGATAAGAGAGTGTGATAAAAGAGGGCAAGAGTGCGTGTGAGAGAGAGAAATGGAGAAGGAAGAAATGATAAAGCAAAAATAAAGAAAAGAGTGAGCGAAGGAGAAAGTGAGACAAAGAGAGGAGGGAGGGAATTAGAGAGAATGAAGAGAGTGGGAGTAAAAGAGGAAGAGTGGGTGAGATAGAAGAGAGAGTGATGGAAGGTATAGAGAGAAAGGGAGAGTGAGGGAGAGAGGGGTAGAGAATGAGATTTAGAGGCAGATTGGGGGGTGAATGGGAAGAGAGGTAGAGGGAGAAAGGGAGAGAGTGTCTGAGAGAGAGAAACTAACTGTGAGAAAGGGAGAAAGAGGGACAGAGGGAAGGAAGCAAGCAATAAGGGGAAAGAGTGACAAAAAAAATGAGACGAGAGAGAGTAGAGCAAGCAATCAAACTGAGATTAAACATGGAGCGAGAAGGAGAGAGGGAGAGAGGGAGTGAGATAGTATTAGTGAGAGTAAAGCTGAAGAGAGAGAAGAGCGAGAATGGGAGAGTGTAAGAAAAAATTGAGTGAGGAGAGCAAGGGAAGAGAGAGAGTGAGAGAAGGAGAGAATGAGTGGGCGAGAGAGGGAGGAAAGCGAGAGAGATACAAAGAGCGGGAGAAAGAGAGTGATGAAAAGAGAGAAAGATGGAGGGGGCGAGAGAAAGGTAGTGAGGGAAAAAGGGAGTGTCGAAAGAGAGAGATAGAGCGGAGCGATAGAGAGAGATAAAAAGAAGTGGAATAGAGAGTGAAAGAGAGAGGGAGAGGGTGAGTTAGAAAGAAAGATAGAAGATAGTGAGAGGGCTTAAAGAGAGAGAGAGAGAGAGAGAGAGAGAGAGAGAGAAAGAGAAGTGGAAAGAGTGAGAAGACTGGCTGAAGGGAAGATCGCATAAGAGTGGATGAGGGATAAAAAGAGAGGGAATACAAAAGAAGATGAGAGAGAGAGAAAGGTATTTGGAGAGGGAGCAAGGGAGAAAGAAGGTGGGAGGGAGAGAAAAGAAAGAAGAGAAAGAGGGAGGGATGGAAGCAAGAGAGCGAGAAAGGGGAGAGTGCATAATAGATGGAGGGAAATGGAAGAGGAAACAGAGAAGAGGGAGAACAACAACAAAAAGTGTAAAAGATAGTATATGATTAAAAAAAAGAATAGAGTGTGAGACAAAGTGAGAAAAAAATAGATAATGGGATAGAGAGAGAAGAGAGAAAACTAGAGCGAGGGCGGGAGATGAGCGAGTGAGAGTGAAAGAATAAGATGGTAAGAGAAAATGAGGTAAGGATCGAGAAATGGAGCTAAAGGTGATTGTGGGAGAGTGAGAGAGTGTATGAGTGTATGAGATGGAGAGAGATGAGTGAGCTACATAAGGTAGACCTCGAGAGAGAAAGGTTGAGGGAGTGATAAAGATGGAAGGAGAGAGTGTGACAAATAAAAAAAAAGTGAGAGAGTCAAAGAGATCTAAAGAGAGATAGAAAGAGTTAGTGGGAGGGAAGACAGTGCATAATAGAGAATGAAAGAGAGAGTGATAGGGAGAGAGGTGAGAAGAGAGACTGAGGAAGATCGAGTAAGAGTAAATAGGTGGGAGATGTAAAGAAAAGGAGAACATGAGAATGATGAGAAAGAGGGAGCAACGGAGGCAGAGGGAGATGGAGAGGGATATAGGGGTAAGGGAGGAAGGGTGAGATGATAGAGAATGAGAGAGGGAGGAATGAAAGAAATAGAGAGAGAGAGAGAGGAAAGAGAGAGAGTGGGGAATAGAGTGAGAGAAAAGTAAGAGGAAAAAGAGAAAAGATAGCAATTCCCTCTTGTTCCCTCTTCCTCACTCTTCCTCATGTTCCCACTCTCGCTCTTTCTCCCAGTCCCCTTCCTCATTTCTATATTACTCTCACTCTTAACCTATCCCTCTATCATTCTCAATCTCTATTCTCTCTCTCCTCTTTTATTTATCTCTCTTCTCTCATTCCTTTTACACTTTTTCTCTGTATATCCTTAACTCTCTCTCACCCTCTCTCACTTTCCTCCTTCCCTTCTTATGTCTCCCTCTTTCTCTCCCTCCCCTCTCTCTTTCATGCTCTCTCCCCCTCTCTCACTGCCTCTCTCTCTTTAATATATAGCTCTCCCCCTTTATCTCCCCCATTTTCACTCTATCTCTCTCTGTCTTGCTCCTTTTCTTACTATGTCTCTTACTCCATATTCTGTTCTCTTGCTTTCTTGCTCTCTTTTGCTATCTTTTCTCTCTTTACTTTTGTCCTCTATCCCTCTCTTTCTCCTTCTCTCCCTTTCTGACTATGCCTCTCACACTTTATTATGTTTCTCTCAATCACTCTCTTGTTCTCTATTCCTTTCTTTGCCTCTCTTTATCTCTCTATAACGATAACTCAATATCCCTCTCTATCTCTTTTCCTTCTCACCCCTTCTTCTCATTTTTTTAATACCTCCTCTCCCTCCCTCCCCCCTTATTTCTCTCTTTAGATCCCTCTCTCTTTCCCTCTCTGACCTCATCTTCTATTTTTTCTCTATTTCTCTCTCTGTTGTCTCTCTCTCCCTTCCTGGCTCCCTCAATCTCTCAAATTTCACTCTCACTCTTACTCCCTAACTCTCTTCTCTCTCTTTCTCTCTTTCTATCTCTCACTCTTTCTATCTACCTCCCTCTCTCTCCCTCTCATTCCCTCCCTAACTCTCTCTCTTGCTCCATCTACCATGCCCTCACACACTCACTCTCTCTCTCTCCAACTTTTATCTCTCTCAATCCCTCTCTCTTCTCTCTCTCATTATTTCTCACTTTCTCCCTAGTTATTCCTCCCTGCCTCCTTCCATCTTAAACTCTCCAACTCTCTGTCTCACCCCTATCTCTCACTCTCATTTTTTTACTCTTTTTTTACTCTCTCCCTCTCTCCCTATATATTTCTCCTGCTCCCTCACTCACTGTCTCTCTCATTTTATAGCTATGTATCTCTTTATTCTCTGTCTCTCTCCATCCCTTACACCTCTCTCCATCCCAATCTCATAATATCTCTATTTCTCTCTTGTGCCTCTCTCTCTCATCTCCTTTTTTATATCTTCTTGTCTTTCTCACTCTCTTTCCCTCTATTCTCTATAGATCTCTTTCATTCTCCCACTCTCGTTCTCTTTCTCTATAGATCTCTTTCTCAATCCCTCATTCATGCCCTCTATAGGTCTCCCTTATGTAGCTCAATCTTCTCTCTACATCCCACTCACACTCTCTCTTGAGCTCTCACACACACTTACACAGTTCTCACTCTCTCTCTCTCTAATTCTCTCTGCCACTCACCCTCTTAAGCTCCATTCCACAATCTCTATCTCTTTCTCTCTGCCACTTTACTCTTTCTCTTGCACTCCATCCTCTGTCTCCATGTTGCATCTTCCTCCCTTCTCTCTCTATCCCCATCTCTTTTATTCTTACTCCCTCGCTCTCTATCCCTCGTTCTCTCTTTCATTCACTCTATTCTCTTTTATTATATTATGCTCTTTTTTGCTCTCTTCATTGCTACTCTCTCTTCTCATTTCATCCCACAAACTCTCCTCCCTATGACCCACAAACTCTCTCTCCCTCTATCCCACAAACTCTCTCTCCCTCTCTATTGCTTCCATCCATCCCACGATCTCTTTCTCTCTCTTCTCTCCATCTCTCCTTTCCTCCCTTACATCCTTCCTCTACTTCTCTAGCTCCCTCTCCATCTCCCTCTCTCTCTTGCTCTCTCTAGTCATGATTCCATTCTCCCTATCTCTTTACCTCTCACTCACTCTTTTTTAATAAATCTTCCCTTGATCTCTCTTCTATCTCTATATTTTTTTCACACTCTCTATTGCTCTCTCTTTACTCCATCTCACTCTCTAACTTTATCTCTCTTTCTAACTCTCTTCCTTCCCTCTCCCTCCCTTTATCTCATCCCCATCTCTTTATTTTTTCCCCCTATGACTATAGATCTCTTTTGTTATCCCACTCTCATTCTATTTATCACTCTCTCTCTATCTATCTCACTCCTTCAATCCTGCCCTCTTGCCCTCTCTAGGACTCCCTTATGTAGCTTACCCTTCTCTCCCCATCTCACTCACACTTTCTCTTGAGCTCTCACAAGCAGTCATACACTCTCTCACCCCCTTTCAATCTCACACACACTCATACACTCTCTCACTCTCTCTTAATCTCTCTCTCTCCCACCCACCTAGGCTTCATACTCCCTCTCTCATTCTCTCGTCTCAAGCCCTACCCTTCACACGTACTCTCTCTCTTGCTCTCAAACTTTTACGTCTCTCAATTCATCCCTCTTCTATCTCATTGTTTCTCACATTACCTCACACATCGCTCTCTATTTCTCTCTCCCTCTCGCCCTCCGTCTCTCTGTCTCCTATATCTCTCATCTCTTTTCCTTACTTTGATTCCCATTCGCATCCTTTTTATTTTTATCTCACTTGATGCCTCCCGCTTCTCTCTCATTTTTTATCACGTTCCCTCACACTTCTCTCTCTAATTCTCTCTCCCTCTCTCCCTCTCTCCCTCCATATCTCTGTCTCTTCTATCGCTTGCACTCTCTTTTCCTCACTCCCTCTTTCATTCTCGCATACTCCCACTTCTCTGACTCTTCCTCTTATGTTTTTCTCTCACACTCTCTTCCTCACACACACACACATAATCTCTGTCTATGCTCAATCTTTCTCTCCCTTATCCCCCACATGGACCCTCTATCTCGCTTTCCAACTTTTATCCTTCTTAATCCAACTCTCTTCTCAACATTATTTCTCACATTCTCTCACACTTCTCTCGCACTTTCTCCCTCCCTCCCTCCATCTGTCTCTTTTATCTCTCACTCTCTATTCCTTAATCTTATTCTCACTCTCTCCCACTCTATCTATATATCTCTCTTGATCCCTCCCTCACTCTCTCTTTCATTCTCTTGCTCTCTATCTCACTTCTCTTCCTCCCTCCCTTGCTCACACTCTCTCTCCCTTCTCACCCTCATAATATTCTTTTTACTCTCTTATCCCTCTCTCTTTCCCGTTCTTTTATCCTCTTCTCTCCCTCACTCTCCTTTCATATTTCTCTCAAGATGTCTTTCACTCTCTAACTATTGTACTCTTTATTGCTCTCACTCTCTCCCTCTATCATTCCCACTCCCTACTCTCTTTAGGTCTCCCTATTTCCCTCTCTATCTCCCTCTCTGTCTCCATCTCTCTTACTCCCACTCACGCACTATTATGCAATTCTTCCCTTTTCTTTACCCCTCACTACTTACTCTTACTCGATCATCGCACAACCTCTTTTCTCACTCTCGCTCTCATTCAATCTCTCACATTCTCTTCCTACTCTCTTACTTTCTTTCACTTCCTCTCACATCCTCTTTTTTCCCTCAAGAACTCTTCCCTCTCCCTTTTCTCTCCTTCTCTTTCAATCTAATTTCACTCTCACTCTTACTCCCTCTATTTCTCAACCTCTTTTCTCTGTCTCTCTCCCCCTTACCTAACCTCTCTATCTCCATCTCCCTCTTCTATCACTCTCTTCTCTCCTAAATAATCTCTCAATCCCTCCGTCGCTCACTCCCTCCATCGTTCACTCCCTCCCTTAAACTTAGCCCACTCCATTCTTCTCTCTTTCTCACACTTTGATGTGTCTCTTTTACTTTTTATACTGTGAATCCCTCCTTTCACTATTTCTCTTCATCCATCCTCCCACTCTCTCCTCTCGTACCCCTCCCTCCCTCCCACTCTCGCTCACGCTGTCCTCTCTCTCTCTCTCTCTCTCTCGCACTTTCTATCCCTCTCTCCCTTTACAACTCCTCTCTCACACTATTGTCTTTCTTATTTTCTCTCAAACATCTCCCTTTCCTCATCGTTCCCTTCCTCATTAAATACCTACTTTCCACTTGTTTTCCTCTGAATGTATCTCACTCTTTCTATCTCCAATTGCACTCACTCCCTCTCTCTGATTCCCTCTCTCTTGCTCTCTCTTCTCTCACTTTCAATTTTCTCTATTTCTCTCCCACTCTCCCTCACCCTTCATCTACTACTCTCCCTCTCCCTCTCTCCATCTCAATCTCTCTCCCTCTCTCCATCCTTCCCTCTCAATCTTTGTCTCTTTTTCACTCCTAGTCACTCATTCTCTTACTCTCCCTCTCTATCTCAATCTTGCTCACAATCATTTGCACTTTTTTCTCCCTCGCTTCCTATGTCTCTCTCTTAAGTCTTTCCTGCTCTCTCTCCCTCTCTCACTCCCTCTCTCTCTTTAATCTCTCTTTGTCCCTCCCCCTTTCTCACTCTCTTCCTTAATCTTTCTCTCTATCTCTCAATTTTTCACTCTCCCTCGCTTTCTTTCTATGTCTCTTGCTTTCTTTTATATTTCTCCCTGTTGCTCTCTCGCTCTTTCTTGCTCCCTTTTCTCTCTCTTTACTCATTCTTTAACTTTCAAAATCCATCACTCTAACTCTCTTTCCCTTCCTTCCACCACTCTCCCTCTCCCTCTGTCCCTCCTCACTATTTCGCTCCTGCTCTCTCCCTCTACCTCTACCATCTCTCTCTCCACATTCTATTCTCATACTTTCTCTCACTCTTTTCTTATCATGCTCTCTCTTACTCTTCCTCCCTCTATCTCTCTCTTACTCTCCATATATATACACTCACACTTTCTATCCATCTGTCATCCACATCTCTCTCCCCCCTCTCTCTTCTCCCCCTTGCTCTCCCTCTCTCACTCTCTCCCTTGCTCTCCCTCTCTCAATCTCTATTCCACCTTCATTATTATGTTGTTGCTCAATCAATATTTCTTAATCTCTCTTCTATCACTCTCCCTATCATTACTCAACTCTTTTTCTCTTTATATCTCCCTTTCTTGCTCCCTCCCTTCCTCTCTCTCTCTCTCTCTCTCTCTCTCTCACTCACTCACTCACTCACTCACTCTCGTTATTTCTTACTTTCTCTCACTCTTCTCTCTACCTTTCTCCCTTCCGATCTCATTTCGCTCTCTATCTTCATATCTCTCACTCTCTATCTATTTATCTATCTTCTGCTTCCATTTCTTGCTTTCCTTATCTCTCTTGCTCTATATCTCTCCGTCCTTTACTCTCTCTTCTATCTCTATTTATCTCTAATTATCACTCATCTCTTCCTTCCTCCCACTCCTTAATTTCACTCTCTTACTGTCCGTTTGGGACAGCTTATAAGTGCGGCGGCGTTTTTGAAAACGCCGCAGCACTGTTTGTTTTGAGCTTTTTCATAGCTTATTTGAAAACGCCATTCCTCCTTTATGCTATAGGCGCGACCGCAGGGGGACCCCCGCGGTGGGATTATGGATCGCGTTTTCTGTCTTTGAATTACCCCCATACCCCCCTCGCATTCGATCTCGCTCCAGTCATTCGCAAGCCGAAACCCTAAGCAGCGCGCCTTGAGGCCTCGCGTTAGCATCTCGCTCCAGTCCCCCGCTTCGGCTCTTCCGGTCTCGAGGCTCCGGTCCTCTTCGGCTCTTCCGGTCTCCTCCCGTTCGCACCTCGCCAGATCCGGCGCTTCCAGTCCCCTTCCTCTTCTGCTTTTCCGATCCTCCTCGCGATTTCGCATCATCTTCTTCGGCTCTTCTGGTTATTTATCTTCTTCGGCTCTTCTGGTGAGATCCTTTTCTCTTGGTGAAAGCATTTTGTAGATTTGGATTGAGTTACAAGTAGTTCTTATTTGATATACTATTTTCCTTAAAGTCTATGAAATAAGCTACATTAGCCTCATTGTTACCTAACGATTCCTGAAAGTTTTAATTTTGTCCTCAGTCAAACTTTAAGCCATGACATGGCCAAGTCTAGCTGAAAGAATCTGAAATGTTGTTGTCATGGCTTATTGTTGAAAGAATGTCATGGCAACAAGTCTAGGTGAAAGAATGCAGTTATTATTTCCCCACCAACTTTTGTATCTTCTGAACACATATATGTTGAACTCCAGGCTTTATTGTTGATCCTTTGCTTATTGAGGTGGTGATATGTTGCCTTTGAGGTGGTGATATAAATGTTGTTATCGGTTTTATCCCGCATAATTATGTTGGGGCTACACTTCACCACTTGGAGCACAATGTGAATCATGAATGGTGCAATTTATGCTTTTGAGGAGGCATTTTTCCAATTCATGAAGGGTTTCAGACCATTGGGAAAGTTTGGGTTCTAGTGAAAGGGGTATTCTATGCTTGAGTTATAAAAGGCCATATTGATGGCTTATACTTCAATGGAATCCTTTTTTTTCCTATTTTTTTTCTTATTTTTAATTATTTTCTGAAGCACTAAACACGTCCTCTGCAAATCATTTTGAACAACTTCAATTTATGTAATCATAAGTCTATATACTATCCTTTTTTATTAGTCCTCTGATACTAATTTTATCAACTTAGCTTGGATAACTACTCCACAAGTTACTGATGTTAGCTTGGAGAACTACTCCACAAGTTACTGATGTTTTTTGCTGAACAGGAGTATGATTAATAGATAATGATGATGTTGATGAAGCAGGTGATGCTATTTTTGCTTCTAATGATAATTCTTCTTAAGATGATTTGTTCTTATTGTTAATGCAAAAAAAATGGTTGCAGTGTGCCTAAAGTGTTTCTCATTACAATTGGATTACATCTATATTGATGTATGTTTTTCATGGTTGGCTAAATTTTAAATGTTTTTAATTTTTAAATTATTGCTACATGTAGAATAGTTTTAGGTTGGGGAGGTCATTATTATGACTTCATGATATTTTCAAAGTCTTCCTAGTTTACATTGTGTTAGTTGTAAATTGTATGATTAATAGCAGTTTTTGGGCTTATATTTTCTCTCTCACATAATGCTAATTTCATGATAGCTCCTTTCTCTCTCTATCAACATGAGTAAACCTAGAGAATCCGGACTATCAGCTTTGTGGGATAGAGAGAGCACTATTACTTTCTGTGATATTTGTTCGAGGGAGATCGAATCGGGTAATAGACCCACCACGCATTTTTGTAAAGAAGGTTGGCGTAACATTATTTCTAAATTCAACGAATTGATCGGAAAGAATTATGATCGCACAAAACTAAAGAACAAGTGGGATCAGTTAAAAAAGGAGTGGAGAATCTGGACTGAACTTAAAATGGGTTCAACAGGATTGGGTTGGAATCCAATGAAACGAACAATTGATGCACCAGAGGCCTGGTGGGATGAGAGATTAAAGGTAAAAACCTCAAATTACTTATTGCATACATTACGACATTCAAATGAATTTAACATGAAATTGTTCTAATGTTACAGGTTGTGCCAGCAGCAAAGAAATCCAAATTGAGCGGCATTGATCCAATTCTGGAGGAGTTGGATGCTATGTTCACCGGGGTTGTCGCAACAGGAGCCCATGCTTTTACCCCAAATGACCAAGAATTTCACAACTCACAACCGAACATTGAAACCGAGCATATTGGCGAGTCAGGAGAAGGGCCCAGCCAAATCAACACAGATGTTCAATCCACCGGTGCGACAAAGCGTCCCAGAGTGGAAAAAAAGAAAAAAGGAGTCGGATTCCTCAAAGGTACCATAGAGACAATCCTTGAAACATGCAAAGCTAGGTCTGAACCAGCAAATGACAACTCAATTAAAGAATGTATTGGGCTTCTTAATGCTCATCCAGGTATTAAGGAAGACAAAACCATGTATTTGAAGTATGTTAAGGCTCTCGGAAACTCAAGTCAGAGACAGTTCTTTGAGAGTTTAGACCCAGAATTCCAACTTGATTACTTGCGCTCTTTCATGAAAGATTGAATACTTTTGTCGTTTAGTTTTTATTTACTATGGATCTTTGTATTATTTATTGTAATGAACTCTGTACTATTTTCCATGGAGGCACATTAGTTTATCTTTTATTATATTATGCCGTGATGTTCTAACCCTCCATTCCATTATATATGTATCGTTGCAATTGATTCATGTTATTTTAATTGATCTTTAACAAATAACTTATGTTCAGATCTTGTCGAATGGATGAAGAACAAGTTAGCCACAACATCAAAATCGCTCTTCTACTTGCCTTGATCTACCATTACTATCATACACGCGTTCATCGAACGCCCTGTATGACATCGAGTTACATTGGAGATAGATGGGTTGGTGAGTTATTACAGGGCCACCCTACACGGTTTGCTAACATGTTTCGTATGACGAAAGAAATATTTCTCGACCTGCTTAATGAACTTTGGAACCACCATGGGTTACACGGCTCTAGAAGAACGACAACAAGAGAAGTGTTAGCGATTACCCTATATATTTTATCCCATAACGAATCAATTAGATTAGCTATGGAGCAATTTCAACATTCCTCGGAGACCATCAGTAGATATTTCTCGGTTGGTTTAAATGCACTAGTGAGCTTGGTACAACGAGTAGTTAAACCCGAGGATCCAACGTTCCAGACCATTCCCAGACATATTGCAAATGACCCTCGATACATGCCGTTCTTTAAGGTATTTCTTTAACATCAAATTAATGTACTAAAATGATATAAATGCTGATAGAGTACTTCCCCAAACACAGGACTGTATTGGAGCTATTGATGGAACACATGTCGATGCAAGGCTGCCTGCTACAGAAAAAGTTGCCTACATCGGACGCTGTGGATCGCCAACTCAGAATGTAATGGCCGTGTGTGATTTTAATATGTGTTTCACATTTGTAATGGCCGGATGGGAAGGTAGCGCACATGATAGTCGTGTTTTCAGGTCTGCCACCAGAAACCGATGATATGGTTTCCCTCATCCACCTCCAGGTAAGTGTATGTAACAAGTACGTATTGTTTCATAATTCTATTGCTAATTACCTTAACTGAACAGGTAAGTACTATTTAGTCGATGCCGGATATTCCTTACAAAGGGGATATCTAAAGCCATATCCAGATACAAAGTACCATATCCCCGATTTTGAAAGATCAAGCGGAGTGACACGAGGTAAGAAAGAATGCTTCAACAAAAGACATTCATCCTTACGCGGTGTGATCGAGAGAGCCTTCGGAGTATGGAAGAAAAAATGGGTTATATTACGTGATATGCCAAATTACCCATTTCCAAAACAGGTGAAGATAGTAGTGGCCACAATGGCACTACACAACTTCATCCGACGACATCACTCAAGATCGGATGCAGAATTTGCAGAGGTTGAACAAGATTCTCAACAGATTCCACCCGAAGCATTTGAATTTCATGTGGGACGAAACATACCACAACTTGACATGACGTCGCTTGAAGCACACATCGAAGATGGTGAAGGTGCATTGGAGATGACAAATTTGAGGGAGCAAATAGCAAACGACATTATCCACAATGGCACTTTATAGCTTTGAGTGTTTTCATGTCCTGAACTTTTGTGTTCGTTGATACTTACATTGACATGTAGTTTTTTGTCGGACAATGTTCTAATTTCTAGCTTTATGTTTGCTTCCTATTTCTGTTTGGAGAAGTATTTTGATCATATTAATTCAATTATTTTGTTAAACCATCATTATTCACTATTTTGATATGGTGAGGTGAAGATTGGGCTTTTGGTATTTGAACTTATTCTTAATGTAAATTGTTAATGCAAACCCTTTTGTTTGTTTTCTTTCTTTTTTGCTCTAACATTGTGAAGGAAAACAGCCCCCTTTTTCTTATTCCTCAAGTTGAAATATATATATTACATGCTTATAGATTAGGAATATCTCTAATATAGAAAAGATCATGTAATTAGATCTCCTCTAGTTAGGTTGCCTAATATACACGCTTCCTAATACACATGATTCCTAATAGACAAGCGTTGGATTTATTTTTTTTGATAACAGTACCCTAAAAGCTGGAGCATAGATATTTATCATGCCCAACTTGTTGCAAATATAAGTAACCATAGCTTCATTAAGGGCTTCATAAAGATATCCCTTAGTTGTTCCCAAGATTTCACATGAGCTGTAGAAATCAAGTTTTGGTAGAACTTTTCACAAACGATATGAAACTGACACATTAAACGTATTAATTTGACACATTACATTTGATCACATGTTAGTGATTGACAGATGGGAGTGATTCAAAGCATCAACTATTAGCTTCCAATTTTGTGTTTATTCATAAATTGAAAGGAAGAAAGAAACTGTAGAAGGCATGGTGGCCCTTCATTTTGATTCGACTGTTCTCAAGTCTCATGGCTTCATGATCTATATAAAGAGTGAATTCACTGGCTAATAGATAATGACTATAATAGCTGATGGTTCTCACTATAAAATAAAATTTCTTATTGTATGCAGAATAATTTCACATTGTCTTCAACTTTTTACTATAAAAGGCGATTAGACTTGCCAACTTGACTCAATACTGCTCCAATTTCAACACTGCTCCAATTTCTACAATGGGGGCATCATGCTAGACTCAAACATCTGATTGGAATTTCTCAGGGCTAAGGCAGGGGTTTGAGTAAGATGTTGCTTCAATTCATCAAAATTAACCTATGTTCATCTGGCCATAAAAACTTGTCGACTTTGAGGAGCTCTATTATTAGTGCCGCTATGAAACTGAAAATTCTAATGAGTCTCTTGTAGAATGAAGTCAACTTATGACACTGTCACACTCGTGGGAAAGACCATGGCTTGGGCCAGTTCATAATAGCCTTTATCTTGGTTTTTTTCGTCTCAATGCCAATTGCTGGATCAATATACTAAGAAAGCATATCCATGGTTCTTAAGAAGTGACACTTCTCTGGATTGCTATACTACCTATTTACTCGAAGGACTTTAATGACTTATTGTAGATGTTGCAAATGGTCTTCCACAAAACGACTATACCCCAAAAATTATTAAATTAAAACACCACAGATTTTTTTTATTTTTATTTATGAATGCTAAAGAAATCTATTTCATCAGCCCCATTAGGGCATTGAACAAGCCAAAAGACATGATTTCTATTCACACAACACATCTCGAGTCTTGAATAATTTCAGCTTTAAATGATCTTAAATTTGATGTGCCAGCCTTATTAATTTCTCTCTTCTCTTTTATTCTGCATCATGATTTCTGATAGGGAAATGCTGCTCGCTGTTACTAAAATAACTTGTTTCTGAAATTATTCAGTCTGCTTCATGATTCTGACTGCGAGGACGAGATCCTCCTTGATGAATAAAATACGTAAATGCATAGGAATTGGGTGGTGTGCATGTAAACTCCTTTCCTTATAGTGGACGGATCCTTAAAGAGGGCAAAATTTATATTGAGAATTCTAAATATACTGTTAGTTTCTTATGCATACTCTATAGTGGAATTCATGGCAGCATAATTCTCGTCCTCTCTTCTATAGTTGGTTTCGTATTTTTTCTTCATTTTCTGTATTAGATTTCACGGATTGGCTTTAAAATCAGTTGTTCCTGTCTTTAAAACATCATGGATGGCCTTATGTTTTCTAAGGCAACCGCTGTTATGAAGAGGATCGTTTCCTTCACTGTTCAGAATTTAACTCCATGAAGTTAATTTCTCTCCATTGATACCCTACGGTTATAACTAGCTTTCTTCTACTTATAATTTGGATTTGAAAGTGCTTCATATTTACTGCTGCATATTTAATGGTATACAATGCTTATATATATATATTGTTATTGCTACATATCATCTGCTACATATTTACTGCCTAGTATAACTGCTACATGTTCACTTATTGGGAAGCTGGAAATGGTTTTACTGCATGCTGGAATGGTTTTACTGCTTGCTGGAATGTTTTTACTGCCTACTGCATGCTGGGAATGGATTTATTGGCAAGGTGGAAATGGTTTTAAAGTGTACTTTGTCTTCAATTACCGCAATTGTGCGGTTTTTACTCTACTTAGAAAAGGAATTTGTTGTATCTTTAGGGTGTTTGAGTGCTGTGAATTGCAGCGGCAAGGGGTTAGAACTTCATGTAATAATTGTAAATCATTTTGTATTGAAGTAATAAAAAACTTTGATGCTCTTTCCTCGTGGATGTAGGTCACTTCGACCGAACCACGTAATTTGTTGTGTCTCTTTTCTGATTATTTGGTTTTACTTATATGTTGGTGAAATGTTGTAGAATCTGATGGCGTTGAAGCAGAGTGGTTTAGCGATCAAACAATATTTCAATAAAAACTGGCATTGATCACTCCGGCAGTGCTAATAGCAGAATAAACATTGCAAGCCTACTCGCATCATATTGGGCTTTTACATCAAAGGATAGTTTCCATATGGGCAATACTGTTGATATGCTATGGCTACTTTTTGTACCTGCATACATAGAAGTTCTATTGCTTGTATGCAGAGTTTCATTTATTATATTATTGCATTGATTGTAAAATATATTAAATATTTGCAGAAAGATGAGCTACAGGTCTGCAGCGAAGTCCGAGCAAGTACTATGCCGCTGCGGATTGCCGTCCTTAATACTCACGTCACGTAAGGAACATAGCTACGGGCGGCAGTTCTACAGATGCCCTCGGTGGGGACAAGGATCAGAGGACTGCAAGTTCTTCAGGTGGGTTGACAATACGTCTGCTGCTACATTATTCCAGCCGAATACCATTGCTCGGGGATCCATGGTATCACAAGTTCAGGACATTGCTTCTAGTTCGACTGCTTCCCATACAGACAAGTTTGCTCACAGTTATGTGGTACCACAGCCGGACCACGATCATCGTGACGTGCTCTTACATTATAAAATGAATGCTGTCATTTGTCTCCTTATAATTTTATCATGTTATTTCTTCTTTTTATTTAGGTTTCATGAAACCTACAGTTAGGTGTAGTCTGTATGCTTTTTGTATTTCAGTTTCATGAAACTCATTGTACTTGTAGCACAAGTTCAGGACATTGTTTTGGTTTCAGATTGTACTTGTATTTTAAATGTACTGTTATATTTGTTAGGTAATATAATTTATTTTGTGATGGAAACTACTAGTAACAATCTGTTGCCACAATTACTGGCATTTTGAATAATTATTTTTGTTATGAAATGTGGGTTATTTAAATATTCGCTTGCACATACAACCATAAAGAAATGAAATAAATAACTTTATAAAATGTTTGAAAATAAAGAAATGAAATTTTATACTTTAAAATATTATTATTTAAATTTGAAATAAGATTTTATAGCTAATAAGATTTTATTAATTAAGAGGAGCAAAAATTGTATTTTTTCTATAAACAGCTGCATATAAGCTGTTTTCAAATCGCAGAAACCAAACAGCTTAACAGCTTATTCATTTCAGGGGCGTAACGGTCATTTATCCACAAACAGCTACAAATAAGCTGTTCTGCAAACGCGCAAACCAAACAGACAAACAGCTTATCCGGATCAGCTGCGTATCAGCAGCTTATCAGAATAAGCTGCTTATCTGGATAAGCTGGATAAGCTGCAGCTGCCCCAAACAGAACCCTTAGTTTCCCTCGGTCTCACCCATTCTCTATTCTCCCCCTTTATCTTACTCTCTTCTCTGCTCTCTCTCCTCCCACTCCTTCACCCTTTCTATCATCCACACACAATCTCACCCCATCTCTTACTTCTTTCCCTTCCTCCTCCCACCCTCCCTCCCCCTCTCTCTTTCTCACTCTATCTTCAAATCTCCCACACTCACTCTCCATCTACCTCCCTCTCTCCCTCTCTATCCTCTTATGTTCTCATTGTTTCCCTCTGTATCTATATATATATCTCACTTGATCCCCATCACTATCTCTTTCATTCTCTCGCTCTCTATCTCTCTTCTCTTCCTCCCTCACTCACACTATCTCACCCTTCCCAACCTCCTAATATTTTTTTTCTCTTTAGTTTCTTATTTACTCTTGTCTCCCTCACTTCTTTTCATATTTCTCTTTAGATCTCTTTCACTCTCTCATTTGTTCTCGTTATTGCTTTCACTCTCTCCCTCCATCATTCTCACTCCCTCATTTGTGCCCTCTCTAGGTCTCCCTTATGTAGCTCACTCTTCTCTCTCCATCTCACACTAACACACTCAGCGCTCAATCACTATTAATCTCTCTCCCTCTTGCCCTCTTTAGCTCCATTTCTCTCTCTAGCTCACTCAGTATTACCATTTTGTTCTTTCTCTCTCATTCTCGCCTCTCCCTTGCTCCATTTTTCTCTCTTCTCTCTTTATCCTCTTCTCTATTATTTTCTCTCACTCTCTCATTCTCTTCTCAATTCCCTTTTTCTATATTATACCCTCTTTGACACTCTCCTTTGTTGGTCTCATCTCCTGTTGTTCTTACTTTTTTCTCAATATATCCCCCACTCACTCCTCTCTCTCTTATTTCCATTCCACCACTCTCATTCTCTCTCTTCTCTCCCTCCCTCCCTCTCCCTCCCTCCCTCTCCCTCCCGTTATCCCACTTTTTTTCTCTCTCTCTCTTGCTCCCTCTCTCTCTCTCAAAATTATCCTATTCTCCCTTACTTTTCACCCCTCACTCACTTGGTCCTACTCGATCTTCCCTCAGTCATTCTTCACGATATCTCTCCCTTTTACTCTCTTCCTTTCTCTTTCATTCTTTTTAAATCGTCTCATTACCTCTTTCAATCTCTCTTTCTCACTCGGTCTCTCCCCTTCTGTCACTCTCAATCTAACCTTTTTTTATATCTCCCTCTTTCAACGCTCCCTTTATCTCACTTCCTCTTTCACTCTCTTTATCCCTCTCTTCCTACTCTCCTTATCTTCCTCTCTTTTGATCCCTCTCTTACTCGCTCACTCTTTCCCTCTCCTGCTCTCTCTTCTGTCACTCTCTCTTCTCTCTATTACTTTCTCACACTCTCTCCCTTTCTTGCTCCCTCTTTTTATTTCTCCAGTTTCACTCTCACTGTTATGACTTCATTCTCTCTTTCTTGCTCCATGATTACTCTCTTCTATTGCTCTCTCTTCTCTCAATTTTTCTCTCCCACTCTCTCCCACTTTCTTTCCTCCTTTCTTTCTGCCCTCTTTCTCTCTCTCTCACTCTTCTTTCTCTCTCACACACACTCTCCCCCTCTTCAAATTCATCTCCCAACTCTATCATGCTAAATCTCATTCTCTACCCCCTTTTCTTTCTCTCACTCACTCTATATCTTCCTTAGGTCTCAATTTCTCCAACTTGCACTTTGTCTCTGTCCAACTCTATTCCATCCCACTCACACCATCCATCTGTTACTCTCTTTCTCACTCTCTCCCTCTCTCAATACTTTCTCTATTCATGCTTTATCACTTTTTTCTTTCTCTATTGCTCTCTCTCATTCTCTCTCACACACACTCTCTATTGCTCTTTTTCATCACTCTCTTATCACTCTACTCACTCTTTCTCTCCAACCATCTCTCACTCTCTTCTCCCTCTCTCTCTCTCCCTCAATCTCCTTCTCGCCGTCCCCATATATCCTTCTATATCTCCCTCACTCCACCTCTCACTCACTATCTTTTGTTCTATCTTCCTTGATTCTCTTTTCTCTTTTTATTTCTGCCTTTCCCTCTCTCCATCTCTCGCTCCTGCACACTTTTCAATACCTATCTTTACTCCCTTTCCTCCTCACCCTCTCACCTTCAATTTCATCTATCTTTATTGTTCTTGTACTCTCATTTCTCCCCTTTGTCTCTCTCTCTTTCTTTTTCTGTTATGTCCCTCTCTACTCTCTCTTCACTCAACTTTCTCTCTCTCTCTCTCACTCACTCTCACTCCCTCACACACTCTCTCTAAATTGCTTTACATCTTACTCTCTCACCTCAAATCCATCTCATTCTTTCTTATTTACTCTCATACATCTCTCTTTCCTCTCTATGCCTCCCTCATTCATCCTTCTTCCCTCTCTTTCTACCTCACTCCCAATCTTACACCTTCCCCTCTCCTCTTGCACACACTCATTCACTCCATCTTGTTACCTCTTGTTTTCTCCATCACTCTCTCTCATTGTCTCTCTTTTGCTCTCTCTTCTCTCAATTTCACTTTTCTCTATTTCTTTCTCACCTTCTCTCACTCTATCTCTCATCATATCTCTCTTATTCTCTCCCTCCGCTAACCTCCCTCCCACTCTCTATCTTAATCACTCTCCCTCTCCATCCCCCTCTCTCCATCTCTCCTTCTCACTCATTCCCTTACTCTACCTCCCTATCTCAAACTTGATCATATTTTGCGCTATTTTCCTCTCTCTCTTCCTATCTCTCTCTTTCTTTCTTAGATCTTTCTTGCTCTCTCTCCCTCTCTCACTCCCTCTCTCTTTAATCTCTCCCTTATCTCCCCCATTCTCATTCTCTCACTTACTCTTGCCCTTTGGTTCTCTCTTTCTTACTCTCTCCCTTTCACTCTCTCCCTCTTGACCCTTCTTTTTCTCTCTTTCGATTTGTCTCTTTCACTCATTCTCTTTCTCTGATTCCTTCTCTCCCTCTCACTCACTTTTTCTTTATTTTTACTCACTCTCATTCTCTTATTTATATGTTACTCTCTCTCTATCTCTCTCTCTCTCTCTCTCTCTCTCTCTCTCTAAATCCCAAAATCTTAAATACCTCTCACCCCTTCGCTCTATCTCTATCTCACTCTCAATTCTTTACTTACTGCTCTTGCTCTTCTCTCTTTTGATCTCTCTTTTGTCACTCTATCATATCTCTTTCTTAGTCCTTATCCCTCATACACACTCCATCTCTCTAAATTTTGTCTCTCTCAATCCTTGTATAATCTGTCTCTCATTATTCTCACTTTCTCCCTATTTCTCTCTCCCCTCGTTCTTCCCTCTTTAACTCTCTTCCTCCCTCTATCACATATCTTCTCCTTACCCTTATTCTCACTCTCTCCTTCCCTATACATCTCTCTTGTTCCCTCGCTCACTATCTCTCTCATTCTCTAGCTCTTTATCTCAGTCCCTTCCTTCCTCACACTCTCTCCTTTCCTACTCTCCTAATATCTCTTTTTCTCTCTCATCCCCACTCTTATATCCTCCTCTCTCTCACTCTCTTTTCCTCTTTCTTTATAGGTCTCTTTCAGTCTCCCGCACTTGTTCTCTTTTTGACTCTCTCACTCTCCCTCTATATTTCTCACTCCCTCATTTTTGCCCTCTCTAGATATCCCTTGTGCGGCTCACCCTTCTAAGTCTATCTTACTCACTCTCTCTCGAGCTCTGACAAACATTCAAAATTCTCTTACTCTCTCCCTCTCTCAATCCGTCTCCGTGTTTCCCTCATAAGCTCCAGTTCTCGCTCTCCCTTAGCATCTTGCTCCTACCCTTTCACTTCAACCTCTCTCTCCGTTGCTACAACTTTCTCTCTTCTCTCTCTATACCCTTCTCTATTATTTTCCTTCCCTCGCTCTCTCTTTCCTGCACTCTATTTTCCTTTTCAATTTTATTTTGCTCTCTTCATAGTTGCTATCTCCTCCCTCTTTCGTCTCACACTTTCTCTCTTGATCCCCTAATTTATCTCTTCCTCTCTATTGCTTGAATCCCCCCCACTATCTCTTTTTCTATCTTCTCTCTCTCCTTCCCTTTCTTCCCCATCTCCCTCTCGTCTCCCTCCCTCTCTTGCTCTCTCTAGCCATTCTTCTATTCTCCCATCTCTTTACCTCTCACTCACTCTCTCTTACTCAATCTTCCTTTAGTGTCACTTCTCACTCTATTTCCTTTTTACTCTCTATCAAGTCTCTCTACTACTCTCTCTTTAATCCCTTCTCACTTCCTCCTTCCCTAATCTTTCTCACTCACTCCATCCCTCTCTCTCACATACACTCTATTCCATTTTCTGTATCTCTCTATCTCTCTCTCATTCTCTCTTCTTCTCTCTATCTTTTGACAAATTATATCTCACACTACCACTTTTTCACACTTCCTCCCTTATTCACTCCCTACATCACTCTCTTTAACCGCTCTCCTTATCTCTTTTGCTCTCTCTCTCTCTCTCTCTCTCTCTCTCTCTTGCTCTCTATCTCGCTCGCTCCTCATGTTATTTCTTCCCTCACTCTTTCTTTATTGTCTCTAACACTTTCTCCCATTCTCGCTGTCTCATTCTCTCTATTCCATTTCACTATCATATTTACTCTCTCTCGTACCACACTCTCTCTTTATCATCCATTCTCTTTTACTCTTCTCACTCTCTCTTCCTCAATCCCCCGCTCTCTTTCTCTATTTCTGTCTCTTCCCTCCTTCCTCTCTCTCTCTTCTCTCTCTCTCTCCCACTTTTCCTTCCAGCCTCTTCATTGCTCTCCATCACTTTCTTATTCTCTCTCGTTATCTTATTCTCCCAGCCTCTCTCTCTGATTTATCTTCCCTCATTCTCCTCCTCTCCCTATATCTCTCTCACTCTCACTTCCTCTTTCACTCCCTTCCTCTCACTTTCTCACAGTTTTGTCTCTCATTCTTTCTCTTTTATTGCTCACACTTCTCTTTCTCTTTTGTTTTTCTCTCTCTCTCTTCCTCACACATAAAATCCCTCTCCTTACTCAATCTTTCTCTCGCTATATACCTCAAACGCACTCTCTCCATCGTACTCCAACTTTTATCTCTCTTAAAACCTCTCTCTCTTCTCTCTAATTTTTTCTAACAAGCTCTCACATTTCGCTCTCTCTATCTCTTCGTCCCTCTTCTCTGTCTCCCCTATAACTCACTCTCTTTTTCTTACTCTTGTCCTCATTCTCTCCCTCATCTATATATCTCTTTATCCCTTCCTCACACTCTATGTCATTCCCTCACTCTCTACCTCTCACTTCCCTTCCTCCCTCCCTTGATCACACTCTCTCTCTCTTGCTCACTCCTAATATAATTTTTTTCTCTTGTCCCTTACTCTCTTTCCCTTTCTTATATCCTCTTCTCTCCCTCACTCTTTTTTCCTATTTTTCTCTTTATGTCTCACACTCCCCTCTATCATTCTCACTCCCTCATTATGCTGTCTCTAGGGATTTCATATGTAGCTAACTTTTCTCTCTCCATCTCGTACACTTGTACACCCCCTCACTCTCTCAATCTCTCTCCCACTCGCCCACTTTAATTTAATTTCTCGCTTTCTAACTCACACTATGTTACCATTTTGTTCTTTCCCTCTCACTCTATCAATCTCTCTCCCTTGCTCTAACTTTATCTCTTCTCTCTCTATCCCCTTCTCTACTTTTTTCTCTCACCCTCTCTCTTTCTCACTCTCTATTCTCTTTATCTATCGTATATTGCCCTTTAGACTCTCCTTTGTAGCTCTCTTTTCTTTTTCTTTTCTCTCACTCTATCCCCCACTCACTCTCTTGCTTCAATCCATTCCATTCTCATTCTCTCTCTGTCTCTTACTCTCTTGCTCCCTCTCTCTCAACATTCTCCTGTTGTCCCTTACTTATAATGTCTCACTCACTTACTCTTACTCGATCTTCCCTCAGTCGCTTTTCTCACTCTCTCTCTCTCTCTTTCATTCACTCTCTCTTCCTTTCCCTTTCCCGCTCTCTCTTTAGACCCTCTCGCTACATCCTTCTATCTCACTTTTGCTCTCACTCCCTTCTCCTCTCTCTCACAATTGATTCCACTATATTTTATCTCTCTCACTCTCTTTTGTCACTCTGTTTTGATGTCCCTTTATCCCTCACTTGCTCTCTCTCGTTCTCCCTTCCATTTTCACACACTTTGTCCATCTCTTTCTCCTGCTCTTTTTATCTCTTGCTCTCTAGCTCCTACTCTTACTCACTCACTCTTTCCCTCTCTCCCACTCTCTCTTACCTCAGCCTCTCTTCTCTTTATTTCTCTATCACACTCTTCTTTCTCACTCCTTCTTCCTCTCTCCTCAGTTTCACTCTCACTCTCACTTCTCATTCCCTCTCTCTTTATTGTTCCATATTCATTTTCTCACAGTTACTCTCTCTTCTACTGCTTTCTCTCCCCGCAATCTTTCTCTCCCTCTCACCCTCACTCTCTTGCTTCCTTCCCTCCCCTCTCTCTCCCTCTCTCGCCCTTGTTTCTCCATCACACGCACTCCCCCTCTCTCCCTCACACTCTCTTTCACTTAATCCCCCTCACTTTCCAGTTAAATCTCATTTTATACCCCCTCTCTCCCTCTCTCTCTCTCATACTCTCTCTATATCTTCATTCACCCTCTCTTCTCTATCACTCTCTCTCCCTCTCTCACTCTCGCTATCTTCCATCCCATGGACTCCCTCTGTCTATCTCTCCCTCTCCACTCTACCACTCTATTGTACTCTATTTCTCACTCACTCACTCTCTATTGCTCTATGTGATCACTCACTTATCACTTTACAAACTCTTTCCCTCCAACTACCTCTCACACTCGTCCTCTATCCCTTTGTCCCTCATTCACTAATTTAATAAAGAGAGAAGGAGAGATAGAGAGAGGGTGAAGAAAGCGATTGAAGAGTGAGAGAGAGGGAGAGATGGAGAGAGGGTAAGGCAGAAATAGAGAGAGAAGAGAGACTCAAGGAAGATAGAGCAAAATATAGTGAGTGAGAGGTAGAGAGAGGGAGATATAGAGGGAGATATGGAAAGAGATGGAGGGAGAGTGGGAGTTAGAGAATAAAGAGCAAGGGTGTGAACGAGGGAGTGTGAGAGAAAGATATACAAGGAAATTGGGAGTGTGTGAGAATTAGAAAGGAAAAGAGAGTGAGATATATGGAGAGAGATTGAGAGAGCGAGGGAGGGAGTGAAAGAAAAGGGGGAGAAAAGGAAGATATGTGTGAGAGAAGGTGAGAAATAATGAGACAGAGTGAAGAGGTACAGAGAGAAAGACAGGGACAGCTAAGAGTGGGTTGAAAGATAGAGAAGTAGGAAGAGAGATAGACGGTGTGTGAGGGATAGAGTGAGAAAAAGAGAGAGAATAAAGGGTAGCATAAGAGTGATATAATAGAGAGTGTGAGAGAGAGCATGAGTGGTAAACAGAAAGCAATAGAGATATAGAGGGACGTACTCCCTCTATTTATATATTTCTCACTCTCTATTCTCTCTTTCACTTTCTCTTCCCTACTCCCTTTCTCTCTTGCATTCTCTCTTTATTTTACTAACGTTTTTCTCTTCCTTACTCTCTCTTCTTATGTCTTCCACACTCCCTCACACCCCTAACTTTCACTAACTCACTTTGTCTCTCTAGCTTCCCCTCACCTTTTGCCCTTGCTACTATCTCTCTCTCTCTCTCTCTCTCTCTCTCTCTCTCTCTCTCTCTCTCTCACGAACAAATTCTAACTTCCCCCTCTTTCTTGCTCCCTCTCCCACTCCTCTACCACCCACTCTCCCACTTTTATCCAGTCCCCTCTCCCTCCCTTCCTCTCTCCCGTTGCCACGCTTTTTCCCTCTATCTCTCTTTTTTCTATGTCTTTCTCTTTGTGCCCTTGCTCTCCATGACGTCTTCCCTACTATTCTTTCAACCTCATACCTTCTCTCACTTCTTCTCTCTTAATCTCTTTAATTCCCGTCTCTGTTCTCTTTTTGTCTCTTCCCTTGCTCTACATTTTCTTCTTGCTTTTCCTCCTCCCTCTCTGCTCTTTCTCTTTCTATCTCTCTCTCACTCCCTCTCCTAGACTATCTTATTCTCACTCTCCCTCCCTCTCTCTCCCTCTCAAGACCTTTCTCATAATCTATATGTGTATATATTCTCTCACTCTCTCAAAATATCTTTGTCTCCCTATTTATTTTTCTCCCACCCTCTCACTTGTTATATTCCTCTCCTATTTGTTGTCTCTTTCTTACGTTGGTCTCTCCCTATCTCCCATTCTCTCCCTCTATCCCACACTTCCTTCTATTGCTTCCATCTCTCCCAATGTCTGGTTAGAGAGACAAAAGGGAGAGACTATGTGCTAGAAAGAGGGAAGAAGAGAGGAAGCAACAAACAGATGAGAGAGAGAAACAGAAGAGAAAAATTTAGAGAATAGTGAGCAATAATAGAGAAAGAAAAAGCAAATAAATAGTGAGAAAGAGAGAGGGAGCAAAGAGCGAGAAAGAGTGAAGGAAGTTATAGAAACAGAGAGTGAGCAAGAGGGAGAATAAGAGAAAGAGAGAGAATGAGAGAGAGCGATGAAAAGAGAAGAGAAAGTGGGAGAGTTAGGGAGGGCATGTGGAGAGATCTTGATAGAGAGAGGGAGGAAAGTGAGATAAATAGAGAAAAAGAAAGTGGGGGTAAAGGAAGAGAAAGAGTGAGAAAATGTGAGAGAGAGAGCAAGGTGACGATAGAAAGAGGAAGTGAGAATAGAGATTGTGAAAGAGATAAAGAGATGGAGTGAGAGTAAGAGTTAAGCTAAAAAAAAAGTGGGGAAAGAGAGAGTAAGAGAAAGGGAGTAAGAGAGATTGATTGATGGAGCAAGAGAGAGGGAGAGTGAAAGGTTGAGAGAGAGCAATGAAGAAAGAGAGAGAGAGAGAAAAAAAATTAAGAGTAAGAGTGAGAGTGAAATTAAAGAGAGTGAGGGTGCTAAGAAGGGGGAAAGAAACAAAACGCAAAATAAACAAAGAAAGAATAGAGAGTGAGGTAATAGAGGGAAAGAGAGGAATAGAGAGCGAAATAAGGGTGGGAGAGGATGTAATAAACAATAAGAGAGAAGAGTGGATGAGAAAGCAAAGGGATAGAGAATGAGAGGTAGGTAGAGAGATTGTTTGATGGATATAGGGAGACAAAAGAGAGACAAAATAGGAAGAGAAACATGATGAAGAGTGAGAGACATAGTGAGAAAGGAAGAGAGGGAGAAAGAGAGATAAAGGGAAAGAGTAAACAGAGTGAGAACATTGGAAGAAATAGTAAGAAAGCACGAGAGAGAGAAAAAGAATAGAGAGTGAGAGACATAGTAAGAAAATGAGAGATTGAGAAAGAGAGAGATAGAGGACAAGAGTAAGGGAGAGAGTGAGAACGGGGGAGATAGAGGGAGACAGTAAGAGATTGAAGATAGTGAGAAAGAGAGAGAGAGCAAGAAAGATTTAAGATGGAGAGAGGGGAAGTGAGAGAGGAAATGATATTGAGCAAAATGGAGAGGGAGAAAGGGCAACGGGTGGAGAGGAAGAGATTGATATTTAGAGAGTGGGAGTGTGAGAAGTGGAATGGAGAGAGGGGAAAGAAAGGATGAGGAAGAGTCAGAGAGATATAGAAAGAAGAGAAAGTGAGAGAAGAGGGGTAAAGAAAAGAAATAGAGAGAGTGAGGGAGAGTAGGTGTGGTAAAAAAGAAAGAGATAGAGAGATAGAGGGAGGTTGTGAGAGAGAAATAGAGAGAAGAGAAAGAGAAAGAAGAGAGAGGAAGAGAGAGGAATGAGAGAGAGCTAAGAATAAAATGACAGGAATAAGGGAGATTGATTAAATGCAAGAGGAGAGAGAGGGAAGAGTGATAGGGGAAAGGGAGAAAGTGGGAAGGAGGGTTGGATTGAGATAGAGAGGGAGAGTAAGAGAACTAGTTAAGAGAAGAGAAGGAGAGAGGGGTATGGAGAGGGAGTGAGGGAGAGAGATTGAGATAGAAAGCGTGGGATGAAGGGTAGTGGAGGGAGAGACTGAGGGAGAAATGATGAGAGAGAGGGAGAGAAATGAAGAGGGAAAGCAACAGAGAAATAGAGAAAAGAGAGCAAGAGAGAGGGAAAAGGAGAGAGCAATAGAGAAAAAGTGAGGGAGAGATAGGGAGAGTCAGGGAAAATAGAGTAAATGATAGTGAGTGTGAGGTTGATAGAGGGAGATATTGAGGGAAACATAGAGAAGAGGGAGGGAGAAAAGATATAGCGAGAGATTGAATTAATGAAAGAGGGAAATAGGGAGGGAGGAAGAGAGAAGAGATGATTGGAGAGAAAGAGTGAGTTACGTGATAAGAGAGTGAAAAGAGAGCATGAGAGAGTGTGTTAGAGAGACCAAGAAGAGAGAAATAGAGAAAGAAAAAGTGATAGAGCATAACTAGAGAAAAGAGTGAGAGAGGAAAAGAGTGAGAGGGATGGAAGAGAGTGGGAGTGATAGAGGAAGAGAGAGTGAATGAAGATATGGAGAGAGTGAGAGAGATAGAGAGAGGAGGTACAGAATAAGATTTAGTGGGAGAGAGAGAGGCTGTATGAATTGGAAGAGAGTGAGAGGGAGAGAGGGGGAGAGTGTGTGAGAGAGGGAAAGAGAGAGAGAGAGATAGAGAGGGAGGGAAGGAATGAAGGGAGTGGGGAAGTGTGGTAGAGAAAGATTGAGAGGGGAGAGAGGAGCAAGCACAATAGAAGAGAGAGTAAGTGACAGAGAGTAAACATGGAGTGATAAAGAAAGAAGGAATGAGGAAGTATGTGGAAGAGTGAAACTGAAGAGACAAGAAGTGAGAACGAGTAAGGGAGAGTGTGAGAGAGAAATGAACAGAAGAGAGGGTGAGGGAAAAGTGAACAGGAGAGAGGGAGAAGGCGAGCGAGTGAGAGAGGTACAAGAGACAGGGTAAGGAGATTATGAGAAAGGGAGTTATGAAAGGAGTGAAAGAGGGAGGCAGAGCAAGAGAGTAGCAGCGAGGGTTAAAGTGAGTGTGGATAAAAGATAGAAGGGAGGGCAAGAGAGAGAGTTTGAAAGTGGTGGAACAGACAGTGAGAGAGAAGGAGAATGTGAGTAAGAAAGAGAGATAGAAGGTGGTATTATTAGGGTTTGAAGCGAGAGCACGAAAGAGAAAGGAATAGAGAGTGGAAGGGACAGTGAGTGAAAAAAGAGAATGAGGGAAGGTCAAGCAAGAGCAAGTGAGTGAGGGGTAAAAGGTGAGGGAGAATAAAAGGATGTTGAGAGGGATAGTGAGACGGAGGGGGATAATGGGAGGGAGAGGGAGGGAGGAAGAGAAGAGATAAAATGACAGAGCGAGGGATAAATGGAAGAGAGAGAGGAGAGAGAATTTGGGGGATGGTGTGACAAAATATAGGAGAAATGAAAGAAGAGAGAGCAACAAAGGAGTGCAAAAGAGAGTATAAGATATAAAAAGAAAATAGAGTGTAATAGAGTGTGAGAAAGAGAGATTAAGAGAATATAAATGAGAAACGATAAAAAGAGCAAGAGAGAAAAAATAAAATGTTAACAGTGAGTGAGATAAAGAGTGAGAAATGGAGCTAATGAGGGTGAGAGGGAGAGAGATTGAGAGCGAGTGAGTGTGTGTATGAGTGTACGACATGGAGAGAGAAAAGTGCGCTACATGAGGGAGATATAGGGAGTAGGAGTGAAAGTAGAGCTGAAGAAAGAAAGTGGGGGAAGAGAGTGTAAGAGAAGGGGTGCCAGAGATAATGATAGATGGAGCAAGAGAGAGAGGATTTGGGAGGTTGGGAGTGAGATAAAGAGAGGGAGAGAGAGAAAGGTAGAGAGAGAACAAGAGAGATAGATAGAGAGAAGAGAGAGGGTGTAAGAATGAGAGTGAAATTGAAGAGAGTGAGGGAGCCAGGAAGGGAGAGAGAGACAAAAAGAGAGAAATAGAGAAAGAATAGATTGTGAGTTAAGGGAGGAAACAGAGAGCGAAATAAAGAGAGGAGTGGAAGTAAATATTAATAAGAGAGAAGAGGGGGAGAGAAATAGAAGAGATAGAGAATGAGGGAAGGTAGAGAGATAGAGTGATGGATATAGAGATAAAGAGTAAGTAAAGAGAGAAAAGAGAGCAAGAGAGAGCGAGCAGGAGAGAAAATCCAAAGAGAAAGTCAGAGACGTAGTGAGAAATGGAGAGAATGAGAAAGAGAGATAGAAGGCAAGATTAAAGGGAAAAATATCTCTCTTTTTCTTCTTGATCCCTCTCTTTTTTGCTCCGTCCTTCCCTCTCTTTCTCCATATCTCCTTATCCAACTTCTCTCTCTCTCCTCTTGAACTCACTCATTCACTCCCCCTCCCTCCCTCGCATTTTCACTATCGCTTTCTCTAATTCCATTTGTCTCACCCTCTCTCCTATTCCTCCCGCTCACTCTTCAATCCTTATGTTCACTCCCTCTCGTGCTCTCTCTCACTCTCTATTTCATCTCTCTTTATTAATTTCTTGCTCTCTTTTGTCCCCCTCTATCTCTCTCTTGATCTTCTTCTATCACCCTCTCTTCTCTCTCTTTACTCCCTCTCTATCTCTCTCACTCTCTCTCACTTCCCTCCCTCACACACTTTCTCTTATTTTCTCTCACATCTTGCTCTGTCCCCTCTTATCCATCTCATTATTTCTTATTTTCTCTCATATATCCCTATCCCTCCTCCATCCCTCCCCCTTTCAATCCCCACTTCCCTCTCTTTCTCATATTCCACTCTCTCTCCCCCGTACTCTCCCTAGCTACCTTTCTCACTTCTTACGTCCTCTCTTGCCTTCTTGTTATTTCTCTTTCTCTGATTTCTCTCTTGCACCAACTCTTTCTCCTCCCTCTGCTTACTCATTATTTCTATACCTCTGTCTCTCACTTTCTCTCCCTCACACACACTCTCAATTGCTCTCACATCTAGCTCTCTCCCCTCATATCCATCTCATTATTTCCTAATTTCTCTCATTCATCCCTCTTTCCTCCTTGATACCTCACTCTATCACTCCCTCCTTCGCTCTTTTGTCTTGCTCTCCCTATCTAACTTCTCTCTCTATCTCCTCTTGTACTAACTCATTCACTCCTTCTCCCTCCCTCTTGTTTTCTCCATCGCTCACTCATCCCTCTCTCTCGCTCCTCTACTCTTACTCTCACTTTTCTCTATTTCTCTCTTCTCTCTCTTTCACTCTCTCTCTCTCCTTCTCTCTCTTATTCTCTCCATCCACTACCCTCCCTCTCACCCCCTCTCTCCTACTCCATTTCCCTCTCCTCTCCTTTTCACTCATCTATTACTCTCTCTTTCTATCTGAATCTTACTCACAATTTTTTGTATTCTTTTCTTCTTACTTCCTATCTCCCAAACTTAAATTTTTATTGCTCTCTCTCACTCCCTCACTCCCTCCTTCTCTTCATTCTCACTCCTTCACTCTCTCTATCTCCCCCTTCCCCGCTCTGTTTCCCTTCTCTTGCCATCTATTACTCTCTTTCTCACTCTAGCCCTTTCTTACTCGTCTTGCACTTTCTATCATGTTTCTCTTCTCGCTCCTTTTTGCTCTCTTTTCTATCTCTTCACTTATTTTCCTTTATCCAAGTCTCTCTCCCTTCCTTTCATTCTCTCTCTTCTCTCTTTCCCCCCCTCTTATTTGTCATTGTTTATTACTTGTTCTCCTCCCATCGTCTTTCTCTCCCTCCCTCCATATTTTGCTCTCTTTTTCTCTCCAACTCCCTCTCTCATTCCCTCTCTTTCCTCTCTCTCTCCATTAACTCTTTACACATTCTTTCATCTATATTTATCACTCTAACTCTCTCTGCCTTCCTCTCATTATCTCTCTCTTCTCTTTCTCACCCCCTTTTCTCTGACATTATTTATTACTTTCTCCCATTTTATCTCTCTTTCTCTCTTTTTCCTCACTCTCCATTTTTTTCTCTATTTCTCTCTCTCCATTCCTCTTTCCCTTACTCTTTTTAATCTGTCTCTCACACTTACTCCCTCACTCGCCTTCTCTCTTTTTTATCTCTTGTATTCTCTCTCCCTTTCTCTCTCATTTTCTCTCTCTCACTTTGCCTCCCTATCTCGCTCTTTTTCCTATTCTGCTACTCTCTCTTCACCCACTCTCACTCCTACTCCCTCTCTTTATCTTTTTCACACACTCTATCCTCTCTTCCACTTTTTATTGCTATCTCACTCGCACACTTTATTCACTGTCAACTTTTTCTTAGTTTTCTCACTGTTTCACTTCCTCTATACCCCTAATCTTTTTCTCTATTTTTCTCACTTCTCTCCTTTATCGCTCTCTATAACATTCTCTCCCACATTCCTTTCCTGGCTATCTATCTTTTCTCCATCACCCTCCATTATCTCTCTCATTCTCTTATTCTCCCTCCCTCTGACTTGCTCACTCGCTTTTTAACTATCTTGACTCATTCTCCTTCTCTCCTTATATATCTCTCACTTTCTCCTTTCCACCCTTCCTCTCCTCTCCCTCTCCCTCAGTCCCTCCTCTTTTTTTCTCTCTTTCTCTCGCTCTATGTATAACCATCTCTCTCCACCTTCTATTCTCATACTTTTTCTCACTCTCTTTCTTCTCATCCTCTCTCCTACTCCCTCTATATATATATATATATATATATATCTTCTAACACTTTCTTTCCCTCTACCCCTAACCTCTTTCTTTCTTATTTCTCTTCTCTCTCTCATACATTCTCACTCTTTACCTTGCTCTCCCTCTGTCTCTCACTCTCTATTCTACCTTCACTATTGCATTGTTGCTCAGTTAATCTCTATTAATTTGTCTTCTATTGCTCTCTCTTCTCTCTCATTACTCTACTCTTTTTTCTCCTTCTAACTCCCTTTCTTGCTCTTTCCTGTCCTCCATCTCCCCTCTCTCTTTCATTCCTTCTCTCTTCTCACGCTTTGGTCCTCATGTCTCTCATTATTTTTATTTTCTCTAACACTTCTCTCTCTTCCTCTCTCCCTTCCACTCTCTTCCCTCTCTCTATCTTCATATCTCTAACTCTATATCTATTTCACTTTCATCTATCCGTTTCTTGCTCTGTCTTGCTCCATATCTCTTGCTTTATCTTCCTTCACTCTCTCTTATCTCCATTTCTCTCTCATTCTCACTCCGCTCTCCCTTCCTCTCTTTCTTTCGGTTCACTCAATTTTAGTTTCCCACTCTCTTTTCTCTCCCTTTATCCCTCGTTGCTACTCTTTAGCTCTCCCTCCCGCTTTCATTCCTTTCATCCCTCTCTTTCTCTCGTTCTATTTATCTCCCTCTCTCTTGCTCCTTCTCTTGCTCACTCACTGTTTCCCTCTCTCCCGCTTTCTCTTCCCACTTTTTTTCTCTCTCACACTCTGCCTTTCTTGTTCCCTCTTCCTATCTCTTTAGTTTCACTCTCACTCTTACTCCCTCCCTCTCTCTTTCTCATTCCATATTTATTCTATCTCACTCTCTTCTACTACTTTCCCTCCACTGTCTTCTCTCAATCTTTCTCTCCTTTTCTCCCACACTCTTTCTTCCTTACCACCCACCCTCTCTCTTCCTCTCTCGCTCTTTCTCTCTCTCTCTCACACGCTCTCCCACTCTATCCCTCTCATTCTCTTTCACTTCATCCCCCTCTTTCCTCCCACTAAATCTCATTTTATATCCCTCTCTCCTTCACTCTCTCACTCTATCTATATCTTCATTCACTCTCTCTCTTCTCTCTCACTCTCCCTTCATCTCAGTCCTGTTCTTTTCCATCCTTCTGAATCCCTCCTATCTCTTTCTTTCTCACTCTCCCTCTCTTGCACTTTTCTCTGTAATGCATTATCACTTTTTCTTTCTCAATTCTCTCTATTTCTCTCACACACACTCTGTATTGCTCTCTCTCATCACTCACCTTTATAAAGTTTTTCCCTCGAACCATATCTCACTCTCTTCCTTTCTCCCTCTCTCCCTCTTTTATTAATTCAGTCTCTCTCTCTCTCCTTCTACCTCTTGCCCTACCTCTCTCTCCATATTTCTCCATATCTTCCTTACTCTCTCTCACTCTCTCTCCCTCGCTCACTCATCAGTCCCTATCTTCACTGCCTCCTCTTGCTCTCTCTCACTCTCTTGTTCATCTCGCTATGTTTTTTTTCTCTCTTTCATCTCTCTATGTTTTTTCCTCAACTCTCCCACACTCACTCTCCATCTACCTCTCTCTCTCCCTCTCTATCCTCTACTGTTCTCATTGTCTTCCTTTCTATCCATATATCCATCACTCTCTCTTTCATTTTCTCTCTCTCTTTGTTTCTCTTCTCTTCCTCCCTCACTCACACTCTCTCTCCATTCTCAACCTCCTAATATATTTTTTTCACTTTCCATTTTTATTTACTTTCGTCTCCCTCACTCTCTTATCATATTTCTTTTTAGATTGCTTTCACTCTCTCACCTGCTCTCGTTATCACTCTCACTCTCTCCCTCTTCATTCTCACTCCCTCATTTGTGCTCTCTCTAGGTATCCTTTATGTAATTCACTCTTCCTTCTCCATCTCACACACTAACACAATCTCTAGCGCTAATCTCTCTCCCTCTCACCCTCATTAGCTCCATTTGTCATTCTCTATCTCACTCTCCATTACCATTTTGTTCTTTCTCTCTCACTCTCTCCTTTTCTTTGCTCCATTTTTCTCTCTTTTCTCTCTATCCTCTTCTCTATTATTTTCTTTCACTCTCTTTCGTTCTCTCTCTATTCTCTTTTTCTATTTTATACCCTCTTTCACACTCTCCTTTGTTGCTCTCTTCTCTCTTTTTTCTTACTTTTTTCTCAATATATCCCCCACTCTCTCTCCTCTCTCTCTTGCTTTCATCCCTCCACTCTCATTCTCTCTTTTGTCCCTCCCTTTCTCCCCCTCCCATTATCCCTCTTTTTTTTCTCTCTCTCTCTCGATCCATCTCTCTCTCAACATTCTCCTATTCTCCATTACTTTTCACCTCGCACTCACTTGCTCTTACTTGATCTTCCCTCAGTCACTCTTCTCACTATCTCTCCCTTTACTCTCTCTTCCTTTCTCTTTTGTTTTCTTTGAAACATCTCACTACCTCTTTCTGTCTCTCCCCCTTTCTCACTCTCAATCTCAAGCTTTTTTGCAAATCTCTCACTCTAACTTCTGTCTCTATCATTTGAGGCTCCCTTTATCTCCCTCTATTTTTAACTCTTTATCCTTCTCTTCCTCCCACTCTCCTTATCCCCCTCTCTTTTTATCCATCTCTCACTCGGTCACTCCTTCCCTCTCCCTTACTATCTCTTCCCTCACTCTGTGTTCTCTCTATTACTTTCTCACACTCCCTTTCTTGATCCCTCTTCCTCTCTCTCAAGTCTCACTCTCACTATTACAACTTCATATCCTCTCTCTTTCTTGCTCCATGATTACTCTCTTCAATTGCTCTCTCCTCTCAATCATTCTCTCCAACTCTCACACACTCTCTTGCTTCCTTCCCTCCCGCCCTCTTTCTCACTCTCTCACTCTTATTTTTCTCTCACACACACTCTCCCCCTCTTCCAATTCATCTCCTCTCTCTATCCTACAAAATCTCATTCTCTATCCCCTCTCTCTCTTTCTCTCACTCTCTCAATATCTTCCTTCCGTCTCACTTTCTCCAACTCCCACTTTGTGTCTCTCCAACTTCATTCCATGCCTCTCACTTCATCCATCTACCTCTCTCTTTATCACTCTCTCCCTCTCTCATTATTTTTCTCTATTCATGTTTTATCACTTTTTCTTTCTCTATCGCTCTCTCTCATTCTCTCTCACACACAGTCTCTATTGCACTTTTCATCACTCTCTTATCACTCTGCTGACTCTTTCTCTCCAACCATCTCCACTCTCTTCTCCCTCCCAGTCTCCCTCTTTCATTAATTCAGTCTCTCTCTCAATCTCCCTCTTGCCCTCCCTCTCGCTCTCCATATCTCCCTTGAGTCTCTATTCTCTCTCTATTTCTGCCTTACCCTCTCTTCCTCTCTCGCTCCGGCACACTTTTCAATCCGTATCTTTAATCCCTTTCCTCCTCGCTCTCACTTTCTATTTCATCTCTCTTCATTATTCTTGTGCTCTCTTTTATCTCCCCAGTCTGTCTTGGTTTTTCTTCCATTTCATTATCCTTATTTTCTCTGATACATCTCTCTTTCCTCTCTATCGATCCCTCATTCAATCCTTCTTCCTTCTCTTTCTACCTCATTCAATCCTTCTTCCTTCTCTTTCTACCTCACTCTCTATCTCACACCTCCCTCTCTCCTCTTGCACTCACACATTCAATCCAGCTTGCTACCTCTCGTTTTCTCTCTTGCTCTCTCTCATTCATAATCTCTTACTCTCTCACTTCTCTCACTTTCACTTTTTCTTATTTCTCTCTCTCACTTTCTCTCGCTCAATCTCTCATCATTTATCTCTATTCTCTCCCTCCGCTAGCCTCCCTCCTACTCTCTCCATCTCAATCACTCTCCCTCCCTCTCCTTCCCCCTCTCTCTAACTCTCCTTCTCACTCATTCCCTTACTCTACCTTCCTATCTCAAACATGCTCATATTTCGTGCTATTTTCCTCTCTCGCTTCCTATCTCTATCTCATATATCTTTCTTGCTCTCTCTCCCTCTCTCTTCAATCTCTCTTCTTCTGTCTGTCTATCTCCTCCTTTTTCACTCTCTCCCTTACTCTTGCCCTTTGTATATCTCTTTCTCACTCTCCCCTTTCATTATCTCCCTCTCGATCTTTCTTCTTATCTCTTTTGATCTCTCTCTTTTGCTCATTCTCTTGCTCTCCTTCCTTCTCTCCTTCTAACTCAGCTTTTCTTTATTTTTCCTCACTCTTTTCTCTCTATTTGTATCTTACTATCTCTGTCTCTATCTCAATCCCTAATTCTTAAATACCTCTCACTCCCTTGCTCTATCTCTCTCTCACTCTCTATTCTTTCTTTATTTCCCTTGCTCTTCTCTCTCTTGATCTCTCTTTTGTCACTCTATCATCTCTTTTTCATAGTCCTTATCCCTCATACACACTCTATCTCTCTACAAATTTTGTAATCTCTGTGTCTTCTCTCTCTCATTGTTCTCACTTTCTCCTTATTCCTCTCTCCCTTCGTTCTTCCCTCTTTACCTCTCTCCCTCCCTCTATCCCCTATCTCACACTCTCTTCTCCTTACCCTTATTCTTAATCTCTCCCTCGTCCCTATGCATATCTCTTGCTCTCTTATTCACTATCTCTTCTCTAGCTCTCTATCTCCCTCCCTCCCTTCCTCACACTCTCTCCCTACCCACTCTGCTAATATCTCTTTTTCTCTCTTGTCCTCTCTCTCATCCTCTCTCTTATATCATCCTCTCTTTCACTCTCTTTTCCTGTTTCTCTATATGTCTCTTTCATTCTTCCTCTCTCGTTCTCTTTATAACTCTCTCACTCTACCTCTGTATTTCTGACTCCCTCATTCTTGCCCTCGCTAGGTCTCCCTTATGTAGCTCACCCTTCTCTCTCCATCTCACTCACTCTCTCTCTCGAGCTCTCACAGACATTCATCATTCTCTCACTCTCTCTGTCTCTCAATATCTCTCCATCTCTCCCCTATAAGCTCCATTTCTCAATCACTCTCACTCTCTCTTACCATCATGTTCCTTCTCTTGCACTCAAGTCTCTCTCTTCATTTCTGCATCTTTCTCTCTTCTCTTTGTATACCATTCTCTATTATTCTCCCTCCCTCGCTCTCTCTTTCATTCACTCTATTCTCCTTTTCTATTTTATGCTCTTTCTTGCTCTCTTCCCTCTTTCATCTCACACTTTCTCTCCTTCTATCCCCTAATTTATCTCTCCCTTTCTATTGCTTTAATCCTTCCCACTATCTCTTTCTCTTTCTTCTCTCCCTCCTTCCCTCTCTCCATCTCCCTCTCTGTCTCCATCTCTCTAGCTATTATAGCTCTTTACCTCTACTCACTCTCTTTTACTCAATCTTTCTTTAGTCTCACTTCTCTATCTATTTACTTTTCACTCTCTATCACAGTCTCTCTACTACTCTCTCTTTAATCCATCTCACTCCCTCCCTCTCTTATCTTTCTCGCTCTCTCCATCCTTCTCTCCACATACCCTTTATTCCACTTTTTTGTATCTCTCTATCTCTCTCTCACTCTCTCTTCTATCTCTGTCTTTTAACACCTTGTATCACACTACCACCTTTTCACTCTTTCTCCCTCTTTCACTCCCTACATCCCTGTCTTTATTCGCTCTCCTTATCTCTTTCTCTCTCTCTCTCTTGCTCCCTATTTCGTTCGCCCACTCTCTCCCTCTCTCTTCTCTCTCTTTTTTATTGTCTCTGACACTCTCTCCCATTCTCACTCCCTCTTCTCTCTCTTCCATTTCACTATCACTCTTACTCTCTCGTACAAATCTCTCTTTTTATCATCATTCTCTTTTACTCTTCTCACTCTCACTTCCTAAATCCCCCACTCTCTTTCTCTATTTCTTTCACTTCCCTCCTTCCTCTTTGTCTCTCTCTCTCTCTCGCTCTCTCCCACTTTCCCATTGAGGCTCTCCTTCTCTCTCCATCACTCTCTCATTCTCTTATTCTCCCTCTCTCTGTTAATCGCTCTCTTTCTCTATCTTCCATCATTCTCCTTCTGTCCCTATATCTCTCTCACTCTCACTTCCTCTTTTGCTCTCTTTCACTCACTTTCTCACAGTTTGTTCTCTCTTTCTTTATCTTTCATTGCTCACACTTCTGTAACTCTTTCTCTTATATTTCCCTCTCACTCTCTCTTCCTCACAAACAATCTCTCTCTTTACTCAATCTTTCTTTTCCCCTATACCTCAAATGCACTCTCTTAAACCCTCTCTCTTCTCTCTCATTGTTTCTCACATGCTCTCACATTTTTCTCTCTTTCTTTCTCTGTCTCTCTCTCTCTCCTTCTCTCTGTCTCCCCTAAATTTCACTCTCTTTTCCTTACTCTTGTCCCCACTCTCTCCCTCTCATGAATATTTCTCTCTTGATCCCTTCCTCAAACTCTATTCATTCCCTCACTCTTTATCTCTTACTTCCCTTCCCCCCTCCCTCGATCACACACTCTCTCTCTTCCCACCCTCCTAATATCATTTTTTCTCTCTTGTCCCTCACTCTCTTTATCATTCTTATATCCTCTTCTCTCGCTTACTCTCTTTTCTTGTTTCTCTCTAGATCTCTTTCATTCTCCCACTATTATTCTCTTAATGTCTCACACTCTCCCTCTATCATTCTCACTCCCTTATTCGTGCCTTCTCCCGGGCTTCCTTATGTAGCTAACTCTTCTCTTTCCATCTCATACACTCATACACTCCCTCACTCTCTCTCAATCTCTCTCTCACTCACCCTCTTCAGCTTAATTTCTCGCTCTCTATCTCACTCTATGTTATCATTTAGTTCTTTCTCTCACACTCTCTCCTCTCCCTCCCTTTCTCTACTTTGCTCTCTTCTCTCTCTCTATCCACTTCTCTATTATTTTCTCTCACTCTCTCTCTTTCTCATTCTCTATTCTCATTGTCTATCATATTCTCTTCTTTACACTATCCTTTGTAGCTCTCTCTTCTTTATTTTCTCTTGCTTTTTTCTCACTCTACTCCCACACACTCTCTTGATTCCATCCATTCCCTTCTCATTCTCTCTGCTCTCTCCCACCCTCCCTCTCCCTTCCATTATCCCTCTCGATTTCCCACTCTCTTCCTCATTCTCTCAATATTCTCTTATTTTCCTTCACTTTTAACACCTCACTCACATACTTCTACTCGATCTTCCCTCAGTCTCTCTTCTCACTCTCTCTCTCTCATTCATTCTCTCTTCCTTTCCCTTTCCTGCTCTCTTTAAACCCTCACTACCTCCTTCTATCTCTCTTCTGCACTCACTCTCTTCTCATCTATCTCACACTTTATTCTACCGCTTTTTATCTCTCTCTCACTCTCTTCTGTCACTCACTACCTCTCTCTCGCTCTCCCTCCCATTTTCATTCCCTTCATCCATCTCTTTCTTCCCCATTTTATCTCCCACTTTCTTGCTCCCACACTTTCTCACTCACTCTTTCCCTCTCTACCACTCTATCTTCCCTGACCCTCTCTTCTCTTTTGTTCTCTCTCACACTCTTCTTTCTCACTCCCCCTTCCTCTCTCCTCAGTTTCACTCTCACTCTTACTTTCTCATTCCCTCTCTTTATCGTTCCATATTCATTCTCTCTCGCTTACTCTCTCTTCTACTGATCTCTCTTCACTTTCTCCTCATAATCTTTCTCTCCCTCTCACCCTCACTCGCTCGCTTCCTTCCCTCCCTCCATCTTTCTCTCTACTCTCTTTCACTTCATCCCTTCTCTCTCCCACTAAATCTAATTCTATACACCCTCTCTATCACACTCTATCTATATATTCACTCACTCTATCTTCCTCTCTCACACCACTATATTCCATCCCTTTGACTCTGTCAGTTTATCTCTCTCTTTCTTCCTCTCTGCCTCTCTTGCACTTTTCTCTGTTATGCTTTATCACTTTTTCATTCTCTATTGTACTCTGTTTCTCTCTCACATACTCTCTATTTCTCTATATCATCACTCACCTAATACTTTACATACCCTTTCCCTCTAACCACCTCTCACTCTCTTCCTATGTCCCTCTCTCCCTCATTTACTAATTCAGTGTCTCTCTGTTTCTCCCTCTAGCCCTCTCTCTTCATATCTCTCTTTATATCTCCCTCTCTCTGCCTCTCACTTACTATCTTTTGTTTTGTCTTACCTCTCTCCCTCTCTCTCACTTCTGCTCACTCTTTAATCCTTATCTTCACTGCTCAACTCTCATTCACTCTCTATTTCACCTCTCTTTGTTATTTTTTGCTCTTTTGCCCCCTTTCTGTCTCTCTCATGCCATTTCTTCTTTCTCCCTCTCTTCTCTCTCGTTACTCACTCTTTATTTCTCTCCCACACACACACCCTCTCTCATTCTCCCTTCCTCACACACTCTCTCTCATTCTCCCTTCCTCACACACTCTCTCAATTGCCATCACATCTTTCTCTCTCCCCTCATATCCATCTCAATATTTCTTTTTATCTCTTATGCATCTCTCTTTTCTCCTCGATCCCTCCCTCATTCAATCCCACCGTCCCACTCTTGCTTCTCTCTTCATTTCTCACTCCTCTCTCTATCTCCCCATGAAAAGAGAGAGCAAGAGAGTGAGAAAGAGGAATATAATAGAGAGTGAGAGACATAACGAGAAAGGGAGCGTGGGAGAGATAGAGGGCAAGAGAAAAGAGAAAGAAAAGATAGATGAGAGAGAGCAAGAGAGTGAGAGAGAGAAACAAATAGAAGTAAGAGACATAGTAAGAAAGAGTGAGAAAGAAAGAGATAGAGGGCAAGAGTAACGAATAGAGTGAGAATGGGGGGGATAGAGGGGGATAACAAGTGATTAAAGAGAGGGAGGGAGTGTGAGAGGAAGAGAGAGCTTGAAATATTTAAGAGGGAGAGAGAGGAACCGAGAGAAGAAATGATGGTGAGCAAGATGGAGATAGGGAGAGATGTTAAGAGAATGAATGAGAAAGAGAGAAGGAGAGGGAGATGGAGAGGGAGAGAGAGGAAGAGAGATTTAGATACAGAGAGTGGGAAGGTGAGAAGTGGGAGGGAGAGTGGGAGAGAGAAAGGCTGAGGGAAAGTGAGAGGTAAATAGCTAGAAGAGAAAGTGAGAGGACAGAGGAAATGAGATAGAGCAATGGAGAAATAGGGACGAAGGGAGAAAGAGAGGGAAGGAGGGAGTGATTCAGATAGGGAGAGAGAGTACGAGAATGAGTGAGAAGAAGATAAGGAGAGAGAGAGATATGGAGTGAGAGAGGGAGAGAGACTGACATAAAGAGAGTGGGAGGGAGGTTAGTAGGGGAGAGAATGAGAGAGAGGCTGAGAGAAAGGAAAAGGGAGAGTAAAATATAAATAAAAGTGAAAATGAGAGAAAAGAGAACAAGAGAGAGGGAACGGGAGAGTAATGGAGAAAATAAGTGGAAGGGAGGGAGATTGATCTATAAAAAATACCTATTTCTTTATGTCTTAATTCTTATTAATTTCTAAGGATATTATGCTTTAATGAAAGGTATTTTTTGTGTTTTGGATGTACGTAATGTAAAAAGGTCTAAAAAGGAAAAAGGAGCGAAAAGGAGCAAAAATGGAGCAAAATACAAAAAGTATAAAAAATTATGGCCTGGCGCCTAAGCACCAGACTCGATTCAAAAAGTGTCAAGTTTTTAACAACGTTTGATCAGTTATTTTAATGGAGTGAGCAGTTATTGGACATTCTAGAAGACTGGTAGTTGTTCCTTGATAATAGGACATGTGATACATTGCATCTGGACGCTCCAAAATGGTTTTAAACGCGAAGAGGTGCGAGCCAAAGTGAAGAGGTGTGAAGAACTGGACGCGGTGTCCGGCGCCTAGGCGCCAGACCGACCTTCTAGAAGATTCATTAAATGTGGACATGTTTTGAAGAGGTGCCTCAAGGCAACCCTTGAAGCCTATAAATAGGGGTTCATTTCTTTAGATAACGTGCCCCTCCCATTGTAACCCTTTCTCTTATCCACTTTAGGATCTCTCATCCTTAGAGAGAGAAATAGAGAGAGAAATTTAGGGCCACTTTTGTTTAGTTTAGTGAGTTTATTTTCAAGTTATTGCATCTGGAGTTCATTACATTGTGGAGTCAGTAGGAATCAGAAGATCTGTAGAAGAAATATTTGAGATAAGTATTTTTATATTTGATTCAAAGTTTAATTATCATGTTTTGCTATTTATTTTCAATGTGTTGTGAGTAGTTAGTTTACTTTCTTCCTTCAATTATGAAGAGATAGATAAGATAATATAAAGATTCGATGGAGAATTGAAATTCAAAATATTTTCAAAACATTGTGATGACATTAATACCTGATCTTACTTTACTTTTAAATTGGTCATTTGAATTGTTAAAACCTGTTGAAGAGTTTTAAGACCTTGAAGAAGAAGAACTCTTAACTTGTAAATGTCACATGAATCCTTGGGTAGTCGAAGGCTATGTGCGGGCTATTCAAGGTGAAGTGCAAATAAATAAGAAGATAATATTTAAAGGGCATAGAATTGATAAGTTTTTAGAGTGACAGACTAAATTCTTATAATTTGATTTATAGATAAGGAAAGGGTCACTAGTAGGGCCGACCATAGCCACCCTTGGACATCTAGAAGTGTGAGCCTAGATTAACCCATTTTACTGACGATACATCCGGACCTATTTTGTAAATTAGCCAATGTTCTTTGCGCCTGGATCAAAGGGTAAAGAATAGGAATGCTTCTACTTGGCACAATACTATATATCAAATTCTCCAACGAATATTAAATTATCTTAAAAATCTTAGATTAATTGAAGGAAAGAAAGTTGTTTATTTTATATAAATTTCAAAAAATCATTTTCTTATTATTGTTTTCTTTATTTGCATCTAGTAAATTAATAATAATTTATAATCAAATTAAAAGATAAAATAAAAATATTTTTTTATTTTTTTATATAGAAAATTTATCACTATAATTCTTTTCCGTGGGATCGATACTGGGGTCTTTGTTTCAAAACCCTATATTACTTGAAACGATACGTATACTTGTGTAGTACCCCTAGTGTGTAAAAATATTTTCTAAATTTACATAATATTAATTTTATACACTAGCCGCTATTTATAAATTGAGTCAAAGTTTTTTGTTATCTTTTGGAAGCAAACATTACTGCGTTATTTGAGGTCTGGTCAAGTTTTTGGCACCGTTGTCGGGGAAGAAAGAAATAGAATAGTATAATTTTTTTATATAAAAGGAAAAAGATATATATTTTTTCCTTGTTTTATGCTAAGATTTGGTTCTGAAGGATTAATACATTTAGATTCTGATTAGAAAGAACAATTAGAAAAATTAAAAAGGGAAAACAAATTCAAAAATTTCAAGAAATGGATACTTTACAAAATCCAATTGAACTTAATGATCAAAATGTTTATAAACCATTAAGGGATTATGCTAACCCTACAGTTGATGAACTTCATAGTAGTATTCAAATACCCACTGTATATGCTAATTCTTTTGAACTTAAACCGTCTATTATTCAAATGGTGCAAAACAATCAATTTGGTGGATCACTAAATGAGGATCCAAATTTACGTCTTGTTAGTTTGTTAGAACTTGTGCTACCTTTAAATATAATAATGTTTTTGATGATGCTATTAGACTTAGACTCTTTCCTTTCTCTTTAAGAGATAAAGCAAAGATGTGGTTAAACTCATTAGCGACTGGTTCTATTAAAACATGGGTTGAAATGGCACAAAAATTTCTTTCTAAATATTTTCCTCCTTCTAAAACTCGCTAAATTAAGAAATGATATTACTTCGTTTAGTCAATTTGACTGGGAGACAATATATGAAACTTGGGAAAGATTTAAAGAACTATTAAGAAAATGTCCTCATCGTGTTTTACCCGATTGGTTGATTATTCAAACATTTTATAATGGATTAATTGGATCTTTAAAATCAATTATTGATGTCTGCTTCTTGGAGGTTCTTTAATGTCTAAATCATTTGAAGAAGCTTACACTTTAATTGAAGAAATGACTAAAAACAATTTTCAATGGCCTTCCGAAAGGATTAATCCTAAAAAGATGGCCAGTATTCACAATATTGAAGCCTTTTCTATCTTAGCTTCACAAGTTGCGGCAATGTCTAAGAAATTAGATAATTTTGTAATTAATATTTCGCATAATAACTCTTCTAATATTGAAGATTCTCAAATTATTGAAACTTTACAAGCTATTGCAAGTAAAAATAATCCTTATTCAAATTATTATAATCTTGGGTGGAAAAATCATCCTAATTTTAACTGGAATAATTCACAACAACAATAGGGTAATAATCAATCTCATCCCATAGGAAATTGGAATAATCAAGTTAATTCAAATTGTAAACCAGAAAAAGTTATCAATAGAAGAATTAATTATGCAAATGAATAATCAATTACAAAATCAAAATACTGCTATTCGTAATATTGAAAATCAAATGAGGCAAATTGCTACATTAATTAATAAAAGACCTGTAGGAATGCTTCCTAGTAATGTTGAAATCAATCTAAAGGAAATTGGAAAAGAACATGAACAAGTTAAAGCTGAGCAACTTACAAGTGGAAAGGAATTAAAAGAAAAATTGCAGAATGAAATTGAAAAAGAGATTGAGGTTGAAGAGATTGAAAAACCTAAAGAAACTCTCTCTCCTAGTCAAGATCGATCGTTATACTCGTTAATGTGGAAGTTCAAAAACCACCACCACCTTTTCCTCAAAGACTTAAACAGCGAGAAATTAGATCATCAATTTTCTAAGTTCTTTGAAATTTTTAAGAAACTTATTATTAACATACCTTTTGCTGAAGCTTTGGAACAAATGCCAACTTACGCAAAATTTATGAAGGATATTTTAAGCAAAAAATGAAAATTTGAAGCTTTTGAAACTGTTGCATTAAGTGAAGAATGATGTGCAATAATTCAAAATAAATTACCTGAAAAGATTAAGGATCCTGGAAGTTTCACTATACCCTGTGCTATTGGAGAAAAAGTTTGCGGAAAAGCTTTATGTGATTTAGGAGCAAGTATTAATCTCATGTCATTTTCTATCTTTCGAAGATTGGATTTAGGAGATATTACTCCCACCACTGTAACTCTTCAGTTAGATGATAGATCTATCACTTATCCTAAAGGAGTTATAGAGGATGTCCTTATTAAAGTGGATAAATTTATCTTCCCTTTAGATTTCATAGTACTTGATATGGAAGAATATAAAGAGATACCTATTATTTTAGGAAGACCTTTTCTAGCTACCGGACAAGCTATGATTGATGTGCAAAAAGGAGAATTAACCATGAGAATTAATGATCAAGAAATTAAATTCAATGTTCTTAAATCAATGATGTACCCTGATAAAGAGAAATGTTATCAAATGGATATAATTGATTATTTAATTGAAAAACATTATCAAGAAAAATGTAAAGTCATTTCTGAAGAAAAATTTGATTAACTGATGAAAATGAAGAATTAAAAGAAGAAGAGACTCATTTTATTAAAAATAATTAGGAAACTTTAGACATAATTCAAAATGATATACTTTTACCCTCAATTAAAAAAGCACCTAAACTGGAATTAAAAATGTTACCTTCCCATTTAAAATATGCATTTCTTAGAAATTTGTTAACTTTACCTGTTATTATTTCTTCTGAACTGAGTCAAGATTAAGAAGAAAAATTACTAGGTGTGTTAAAGAATTATAAGAAAGCTTTGGTTGGACTATTACTGATATAAGAGGAATAAGCCCTTCCATTGGCATGCATAGAATCTTAATGGAAGAAAATTTTAAACCTACAATAGAATTGCAAAGAAGATTAAATCAGATTATGAAAGAGGTTATTTAAAAAGAAATTATTAAGTGGTTAGATGCTGGTATTATTTATCCTATTTAGGATAGTCAATGGGTAAGTTCTATTCATTGTGTTCCGAAGAAAGGAGGTGTAACTGTTATTGTTAATGATAAAAATGAACTTATTCCTACAAGACAAGTTACTGGATGGCGAATTTGTATTGACTATAGGAAACTAAATAAAGCCACTAGAAAGGATCATTTTCCTTTACCTTTCTTGGATCAAATGCTCGATAAATTAGCTGGACACTCATATTTCTGTTTTCTGGATGGATATTCTAGTTATCATCAATTACTTATTGCTCCTGAGGACCAAGAAAAGACAACATTTACAAGTCCTTATGAAACATTTGCTTTTAGAAGAATGCATTTTGGTTTATGTAATGCACCTGCAACTTTTCAAAGATGTATGATGTCAATATTTTGTGATTTGATTGACAAAGGAATTGAAATATTCATGGACGATTTTTCAGTCTTTGGAACTTCTTTTGAATCTTGTTTGGAAAACATAGCCAAAGTTCTGAAAAGATGCGAAGAAATAAATTTAGTTCTTAACTGGGAAAAATGTCAATTCATGGTCACAGAAGGCATTGTACTTGGTCACAAAGTATCACAAAAAGGGATGGAAGTAGATCAAGCAAAAGTGAAAATTATTGTTGAATTGCAACCACCTACTACTGTTACTGATGTGAGAAGTTTTTTAGGTCATGCTGGATTTTATAGAAGATATATAAATGATTTTTCTAAAATTGCTAAACCTCTTTGTCATTTATTAGAAAAAGAGGCAAAATTTGAATTTAATAAAGAATGTATTAATGTTTTTAATATTTAAAAAAAAAATTAATAACTGCACCTATCATTGTCGCACCTGACTGGAATAAATCTTTTGAATTAATGTGTGATGCAAGTGATTTTGCAATTCGAGCTGTATTAGGATAAAAATATGAGAAAGTTTTCAAAGTTGTATATTACGCTAGTAAAACTCTCACTGAAACACAAAGAAATTACACTACCACTGAGAAAGAGCTTCTAGCTATAGTATATGCCTTTGATAAATTTTGACCTTATCTTTTGGTACTAAATGCATAGTTCATACTAATCATTCTGCTATTAAATATCTATTATCTGAGAAGGATTCTAAACCTAGACTTATAAGATGGGTTTTACTTTTACAAGAATTCGATTTTCAAATAGTAGATAGAAAAGGATTTGAAAACCAAATTGCTGATCATTTATCTAGAATTAAAAAAGATATTATTTCAGAAGAAAATATAAATGAGAAATTCCTTGATGAATCTTTATATGTTATTCAAAGATGCAAAACATCTTGGTATGCTGATATTGTTAATTATTTAGTTAGCAATATTTTCCCTTATGACTTGGATAACAAATTTATTAAGAAATTTAAATATGATGCTAAATCTTATATTTTGGAAGAACCTCATTTATTTAAAATTTGTAAAGATTCTATGATTCGAAGATGTGTACCTTATGAGGAAACTTTTGCTATTATTAAAAAATTTCATGATTCTGATTTTGGAGGACATTTTGGCATAGATAAAACTGCATTTAAAATTTTAAATTTTGGATTTATTGGCCTAACTTATTTAAAGATGTGAGATAATATGTGAAAATATGTGATCGATGTCAAAGGATGGGAAATATATGTAGGAAAGATGAAATCCCTTTAAACTATATATTTGAAGTTGAAATTTTTGATATATGTGGTTTACACTTTATGAGACCATTTGTTCCATTATCTGGAAAAAATTATATTTTATTAGCAGTTGATTATGTTTCAAAGTGGATTGAAGCTGTTGCTTTACCCAACTATGATTCCAAAAGTGTTTCAAAATTTTTAAAGAAAATGATATTTTCAAGATTTGGAATGCCTAAGGTAATTATCATTGATGGTGGAAGTCATTTCAGGAATATAAGAATTCAATCATTACTACAAAAATTTGGAATCAAATATAAATTTGCAACTACTTATCACCCTCAAACTAGTGGAATGGCTGAAGTATCAAACAGAGAAATTAAAAGAATTTTAGAAAAGACTGTTAATCCTAAAAGAACTGATTGGGTTGATAGACTTGATTTTGCATTATGAGCTTATAGAACAGCTTTCAAGACACCAATTGGAATGTCACCTTACCGGTTAATTTATGGTAAACATTGTCACTTACCTGTAGAACTTGAACATAAAGCTTATTGGGCGATAAAGGAGTTTAATTTTAATTTGAATAAGGCAGGAGAAAAACGATTATTGCAACTAAATAAAATGGAAGAAATTAGAAACGAATCGTATGAAAATTCGAGAATTTATAAAGAGAAAATGAAGATGTTGCATGATAAGAAGATTTTAGGAAACATTTTTGAGCCTGGACAAATAGTATTATTGTTTAATTCTTGTTTAAGTCTTTTTCCTGGAAAATTAAGATCTAAATGGATTGGACCCTACTTAGTTAAGAAAGTATACCATTATGGAGCTGTGGATATTAAAGATCCCAAAACAGTAAAATTTTTTAAAGTAAATGGAGTAAGATTGAAGCCTTATTCGGGAGATATTAAAAAGATTTATAAAGAGGCTTATGAATTGAGTCAACCTGATTAAAGATTTACTTAAGTCGGGCTGACGACGTTAAACCAAGCGCTTTGTGGGAGGCAACCCATATTTATCTTTGTTTGTGAGTGTTTTTGTGTTTTAATGTAAGGTTATGCCTCGATCTTGATTAATTTTATATTACTTCAGAAAAATTTGATGCTCATAAGTCTTTGTTGACTTAGGCTAAAAATTATTTTGAAGTATGCAAGATTTAAAAATAGTATCACTCTATTTTGAATATGAGTAAAAATGAGATCAAGTTAACCTTCATTATGATAGTTTACAATGTGAATTATCGAGTCTAAATTACTCTTACCAGTATAATTTACCTATCTTAGAGAACGAATTTTTGAAAATTTGACGATTAGGCGAAACAGAGTTGAACATAGTTCCGGCGCCTAGGTGCTAGAATTCGGCGCCTAAGCGCCAAAATCAACTATGTATCAATAGGTCCGGCGCCTAGGCACCAGATTTGGCGTTTAAGCGCCACGGTTACTGGGTCGTGCAAAAACCAAAATTATTCAGTTTTTCACACGATTTTCCCCTTTAAATCAACCCATCTTCTTCCCTAACCATCAAGCAATCAAAATTACGTCCCTTACACTTTCTTCTTGAGAGATTTAAGAAAATTTTGAACAAATGGAAGGAAGAAATCATAGAGAAGAGGCTAGGGACAAGGTCTCAAGAGATCCTCAACCCTACTTCAATGGTCTCATCGCTGTAAGTTTAGAGAAAATTTCTAGTCGTTTGGATAAGTTTGAAGCGGATTTTAAAAGCATTGGAGATCGCCTTCATGAGATGTTTCATTAAGTTGAACATCTAGAATGGCAAATGAAACTTCAATTTGATCATTTTGCAGCTTATCAAGATGCATAAGTTGAAATGTATGGGAAGAACAAGTGGATTGACGAAAAGACGGAGACGGATTTCCCAATAGAGTTAGTGTTCTTTCCAAGTGGAATACACAATTTCCCTTATGAAGATTAGAATATTCTGGTAATGAGATAGTTATTATGGTTTGTTGAGTCGTTGTATCGATTTAGAGAATCGATTGTGTTTGTTTATGTATTTGCTTTCATGTTCAATGTGTGTTGTTTTTGCTTGGAAATTGTTATGTTTGAGTGTGTATTAGGAACTTGAGAATCAAATATAGTACTTATCTGGAATGTATTAAGTCAACATTGATGGTTTTAAATGGAGATTAGTGAGTTTGATTGAAACCTTATGTTTGATTGGTGGATTTAATATTTAATTTTTATAAATTTTTGAAAAATATTGTGGAAGTTAGAAACTGAAGCTCTACTCTGATATGAGTAATTAGAAGTTGAATTTATGAATTTTGGTGGAAAATTAAATTTTAAAAAATTTTTTTGTGAAAGGCGAGTCTGGCGCCTAGGCACCAGAATTCGGCGCCTAAGTGCCAGTTCGGCCTGTACCCGAGAATTTACTTAAATAATCCCCAAAAGCTATTTTTGACGCCTAAGCTTCATCTTCTTCCCCATTTTCACAAAAATACATCCTCTAAATCCATTTTAAGGTCAAAACATCAAGGATTTGAGCACGAAACCACTTGATTTCTTCGTCTCAAGGTCAGATCTACACTTTAAACCATTTATTTTGGATTTTCACCATAGATTTCCCTAAGTTTTGCTAAGAACTGAAAAATTTTAAAAAAAATATTCGATTTTTAGTGATTTCCTTGGATTTCTAAACTTATTTTAAGTTTTATAAACTTAAAAAGAGTTTAAATCTTTGATTCCTAAATTTATTATTGTTTTCTTTCACGTTTAGATGGCTCCAAAATCTAAACGCAGGAAAGTACGAGATAACTTTGATAGCAGCAAATTTTCTACTGCGGCTGTGCATTTTTGCTTCCATGAATTTGCGACGTCTAGAAAGTTAATTTCTGAATGAAGTTTCTATCATCCTAGAGAAATGATCGAAAAAACTATTGTTAAGCACAACTGGCAACTATTTTGTTATTTTACTGCTGTTGCTGTTATCCCGATTGTTCGAGAATTTTATGCAAATTTTCTGGATGTCGAGGATTATGAAGTCTTTGTCACAGGAATTAGAGTAGGATTTAGTCCAAAAAGAATCAACATATTTTATGGCCTGCCACCGACTATTGAGTGCTATTATTCTGGATTATCAACATCTGAAGGAGATTTGGATATGATTATTTCTTATCTGACTGACGGTACTGGATCTTGGAAGATCAGGAACGAAAAAAGGGTAAACTTCAAATCCTCCGAATTAAATGGTATATCTAAAGCATTGCATTATTTTATTTCTGCAAGATTGTTACCTTCCAACCACCTGAGTGAAGTGACTAGAGATCGAGCGATCTTAAACTACTGCATTCAGGAGAGGAAGCCTATTGATGTCGGGAGCATTATTTATGATTTTGTGGATTCTACTGCGAGATCCAAGACTTCTGTTGGATTGGGATTTCCATCTCTGATCTACTCACTATGTGTTAGTAATGGAGTCACTGCTGATATTTCTGAGGAGAAGTTAAAGTCTACCAAGCCAATTGGGTAGGAGAGTGTTAGTATCTATGATAGTCTTCGAGGGAAGAGATTAACCGCTCCTTCTACTTCTACACATACTTCAGGTAAACCTTCTACTTCTAGACCATCTACGTATGCTGAGCCACCATCAGATTTCTGGGAATCAATGCATGATCAATTTTTAGAGCAGCAGCATGAGTTATTTCAAACTCACTGCAGGATTGATACTATTGATAAAAAACTAGATCATTTATCTGATTATACCCAGAGGAAGAGTAGTTATGATGCTGAGTATGATGAAGCCCTAGTTAGATTTTTGAAGGGTGAACATGATGTCAGTTTCCCTACTTTTCCTAGTTTCACACCATTTATTGATCCTAAGGAGGTAGAATTTTCCTTTGGTGATGATGATGATGATGAGGCTACAGCTAGTGACTAGTAGTTATAGAACTCTATGATTTGTTACTCTGTTAGTTTGTTTTATTTGGATTGTTTGTTAGTTTTGTGTTTGATGTCTGTTGACTGATTAGTGTAAGGATTCTGTTGTGTTGAGACTGAAGTTAGAATTAATTTATATGTTGTTTTAGTTTAATGTTTAGTAATTAATTATTTTGCTCGTTTTAATTCCGTTTCAAATTTAATATCATCATAAAATTAGCTTCGCTTACTTTTTATATACATATTTAAATTTTATCTTAATTATTCATAAAAGCATGATTAGAAGTTAATTTTTCATTTTAAGATTGTATTTACATAATAAAAATTCTTATGATTTTCTTTCTCTTATACTTTCAAATTATCATAGTATACCAAAACTTAAGTTTGGGGGGAAGGGAAAATCCATTCAAAATTAATTTTTATTTGTTCTTAAAGAGCTAATATTTTCATAAAAATAAAAACTATTTAACATAACTTAAGGAATGAAGAATTTATTTGAGATCACTTTTAATTTTGAAATTATAAACAATTTAGTGAAATTGGGTTAACAATTTACTAAAGACTTTATAAAATCAAAAATTATAAGAAATCTTAAATATTTATCTTTTATTCCAAAGGTTATATATTTTATATAGTAGAAAGAGTTACTTGAGGACAAGTAACATTTAAGTTTGGGGGATTTTGATCTATAAAAAATACATATTTCTTTATGTCTTAATTCTTATTAATTTCTAAGGATATTATGCTTTAATGAAAGGTATTTTTTGTGTTTTTGGATGTAGGTAATGTAAAAAGATCTAAAAAGGAAAAATGAGCAAAAATGGAGCAAAATACAAAAAGTATAAAAAATTATGGCCTAGCGCCTAGGCGCCAGAAGCTGGCGCCTAAGCGCCAGACTCGATACAAAAACTGTCAAGTTTTTTACAACGTTTGATCAGTTATTTTGACGGAGTGAGCGGTTATTGGACATTCTAGAAGACTGGCAGTTGTTCCTTGATAATAGGACATGTGATACATTGCATATGGACGCTCCAAAATGGTTTTAAACGTGAAGAGGTGCGAGCTAAAGTGAAGAGGTACGAAGAACTGGAAGCGATTCAGGCACCTAGGCGCCAGACCGACCTTCTAGAAGATTCATTGAATGTGGACATGTTTTGAAGAGGTGCCTCAAGGCAACCCTTGAAGCCTATAAATAGGGGTTCATTTCTTCAGAAAACGTGCCCCTCCCATTGTAACCCTTTCTCTTATCCACTTTAGGATCTCTCATCCTTAGAGAGAGAAATAGAGAGAGAAATTTAGGGCCACTTTTGTTTAGTTTAGTGAGTTTATTTTCAAGTTATTGCATTTGGAGTTCATTACACTGTGGAGTCAGTAGGAATCAGAAGAGTCTGTAGAAGAAATATTTGAGATAAGTATTTTTATATTCGATTCAAAGTTTAATTATCATGTTTTGCTATTTATTTTCAATGTGTTCCGAGTAGTTAGTTTACTTTCTTCCTTCAATTATGAAGAGATAGATAAGATAATATAAAGATTCGATGGAGAATTGAAATTCAAAATATTTTCAAAACATTGTGATGACATTAATACCCGATCTTACTTTACTTTTTAAATTGGCCATTTGAATTGTTAAAACCTGTTGAAGAGTTTTGAGACCTTGAAGGAGAATAACTCTTAACTTGTAAATGTCACATGAATCCTTGGGTAGTTGAAGGCCATGTGCGGGCTATTCAAGGTAAAGTGCAAATAAATAGGAAGATAAGATTTAAAGGGCGTAGAATTGATAAGTTTTTAGAGTGACAGACTAAATTCTTATAATTTGATTTATAAATTAGGAAAGGTTCACTAGTAGGGCCGACCATAGCCACCCTTGGACATCTAGAAGTGTGAGCCTAGATTAACCCATTCTACTAACAATACATCCGGACCTATTCTATAAATTAGCCAATGTTCTTTGCACCTGGATCAAAGGGTAAAGAATATGAATGCTTCTATTTGACACAATACTATATATCAAATTCTCTAACAAATATTAAATTATCTTAAAAATCTTAGATAAATTGAAGGAAAGAAAGTTGTTTATTTTATATAGATTTCATAAAATTATTTTCTTATTATTGTTTTCTTTATTTTCATCTAGTAAATTAATAGTAATTTATAATCAAATTAAAAGATAAAATAAAAATATATTTTTTTTTATATAGAAAATTTATCACTATAATTCTTCTTCTTGGGATCGATACTAGGGTCTTTGTTTCAAAACCCTATATTACTTGAAACGATACGTATACTTGCGTAGTACCCCTAGTGTGTAAAAATATTTTCTAAATTTATATAATATTAATTTTATACACTAGCCGCTATTTATAAATTGAGTCAAAGTTTTTGGCTATCTTTTGGAAGCAAACATTACTGCATTATTTGCGGTGGGGTCAGAGATCTAGTGCGTGCAAAAGGAGAGAGAGGAGAGAGATAGGAGAAAAGGAGAATGAGATGGAAGGAGGGAGTGAATGAGGAAGGGATAAAGGAGGAGGGAGAGGTGTGAGAGAAAATTATAAATAATGAGGTGGAGATAAGAGGTGAGGGTGAGATCTGAGAGCAACTGAGATAGAGGGATGGAGGCAGAATAAGAGAGAGAGTGGGGGATAAATCTAAGAAAGAATGAGTAAAGAGAGAGAATAGAGGGTAGTTATATATGAAGGAAGAAGAGAGAGAAACAGAGGGGGCAAGAGCAAGAAAAGGAACAATAAAAAGAGATAAAAATGATAGTGAGAGTGAGAGCAAGAGAGGGAGTGGAGATTGAGATTAAAGAGTGAGCGAGATATGGAGAGGGACAGAGGGTAAGGTAGAAATAAAGAGAGAAGAGAGACTCGGGGAAGATAGAACAAACGAGATAGAGAGTGTGAGGGAGATGGAGATAGAAAGTGGGAGAGAGAATAGAGAATGTGAAAGATATATATAGAGGGAGTTGGAGTGAGAGTGAAGTTGAAAAGAGAGATAGAGAGAGAGTGGTGAAGGGAGAGAAAGAGAAAAGGATAAAGAAAGAGAATGAATGATAGATGGAGCAAGAGTGAGTTAGGGAGTGTGAGAGCATTGGAGAGAGACTGCAATAGAGAAAGAGAGAGAGAAGCGAGTGAGGGAGTAAGAGTGAGATTAATATGAAAGAGATTGAGGGAGCAAGGAGAGGAGAGAGTGACAAAGCGAGAGAGAAATAGATAAAGAATAGAGAGTGAGGAAAGAGAGGACAAGAGAGGGAGCTAGAAAGAACAAAGAGAGCAAAATAAGGAGGGAGGGAGGGAGGGAGGGGGAAGAGGGGAGGGAATGAGACAAAGTAATAAACAATGAGAGAGAAGAGGGGGTAAGAGATAAGAGAGAGAAAAGAGAGAAGTTAGATTGATGGATATAGAGAGACCATGGTGAGCAAAGAGAGAAAAGAGTGCAAGAGAGTGCGTGAGAGAGAAAGAAACATAATAGAGAGTGAAACAGTGTGAGAAAGGTAGGGAGTGACAAAGAGAGAGATAGAGGGCAAGAGTAAGTGAGAGTGATTGAAGAGGGAGAGAGAGTGAGAGAGGGAGAGAGAGAATGATTTAAAAGAGAGATATGAATTGAGAGAGGAAAATAACGCAAAAGTTAGTGAGCAATATTGAGATAATGATGAAGATTAGAGAATGCATGAGAACAAAAGAGAGAGGGAGGGAGAGTGTGAGAGAGAGTGAGAGATAGAGGGAGAGAAAGAGTGAGTAAAGAAAGAGAAGAGAGGGAGATAAAACAAAGGGTAATAGAGAAAGATAGAACGGGTGCAAAAAAATGTGAAAAAATAATGCGAGATGAAGAAGAGAGCGAGAGAGAGCAAGAATTGGAGTGAAGGGACTGAAGAAAGTGCGAGGGAGAGAGAGTGATATAGGGTAAGGCAGATATGGAGAGATATGGAGAAAGAGGGAGGTCAAGAGCAAGAAAAGAGAGAGAGAGAGAGAGAGAGAGAGAGAGAGTGAGAGAGTGAGTGAGTGAGTGAGAGAGAGACTGAATTAATGAAAAAGGGAGATTGGGAGAGAGGAAGAGGGTGAGAGATTGCTGGAGGGGAAGTCTGTGTAAAGTGATAAGCGAGTGATGAGATAGAGCAATAGAGAGTATGTGATAGTGAAATAAAGAGAAATAGAGAAAGAAATTATGATATGGCATAATAGTAAAAACTGTAAGAAAGGGAGAAAGTGGAAAAAAGAGAGATAGACGGAGGGAGGGGGGTATAAAATGAGATTTAGTGGGAGATAGAGGGGGATGAAGTAAAAAAGAGTGAGATGGAGAAAGGTGGAGATCGTGTGAGCGAGCGAAAGAAAGAGCGAGAGAGGAAGAGAGAGGGTGGGAATGAAGGAAGCAAGAGTGGGGAAGAGATGGAGAGAAGGATTGAGAGAAGATAGTGGAGAGGGAGCAAGAGTGAGAATGATACCGAAGAGATAGAAAAAGGGATTAAGAAAGGGAGTGTGAGAGAGAAATAAAGAGAAGAGAGAGCGAGGGAAGAGAAATTAGGAGAGAGGGAAAGAGAGAGTGAGCAAGAGAAGGACCAAGAGAGAGGGAGATAAGAAGAGCAGGAGAAAGAAAGGGATGAAAGCAGTGAAAGTGAGCTAGTGAGTAGCAATGAGGGATAAAGGGAGAGAACATAATGAATAAAAGAAATAGTGGGAGACTAATAGAGTGAAAGTAAAGAGAGAGAGGGAGGGAGAGTAGAGTGAGAATGAGAGAGAAATGAAGATAGAAGAGAGAGTGAAGGAAGATAGAGCAAGCGATATGGAGCAAGACAAAGCAAGAAAGGGCAGAAGAAAGTGAAATAGATATAGAGTGAGAGATATGAAGATAAAGAGAGTGAAGAGAGAGGAAGGATAGAGGTAGAGAGACTGAGGGAAGATCTCATAAGAGGAAGTGAGGGGTAAAAAGTAAGGGAAATTTGGAGAAGTTTGAGAGAGACTGTGCAAGAGAGAGTGGGAGACGAAGAGGGATAAAGGGAGGGAGAGGAAGGAAGGGAGAGAAGACAAAAAATGGGAGAGGGAGGGATGGAAGCAAGAGAGAGAGTGGGATGAAACAAAATAAATGAGAGAAGAGAACAACAAAAGGAGAAAGTAAAAGAGATTATAAGTCAGTAGAAGAGAATTGAGTGCGAGAAAGAGAAAGATTGAGAGAAAATAATAGAGAAAGGGAGGAGTGGATTAAATAACAATAATAGAGAAGAGGGCGTGAAAAAAAGAAGAGATAAAAAATGAGGGAAGGTAGAGAGATAGAGTGATGGATATAAAAAGTATGTAAAGAAAGAAAATAGTGCAAGAGAGAGCAAGTGAATGAGAGAGAGAATCAAAATAAAAAGTAAGAGACATAGTGAGAAATGGAGAGAGCAAAAAAGAGAGATAGAAGGCAAGAGTAAATGGAGAAAAATCTCTGTTTTCTTCTTGATCCCTCCCTTTTTTACTCCCTCCTTCCCTCTCTTTCTCCCTCTCTCCCTATCTAACTTACCTCTCTCTCCTCTTGCACTCATTTCACTCCCTCCCTCCCTCGCATTCTCACTATCGCTCTCTCTCATTCCAATTCTGTCTCATCTCTGTCCTCTCCCTCCCACTCACTCTTTAATCCTTGTGTTCACTCCCTCTCGTGCTCTCTCTCACTCTTTATTTCATCTCTCTTTATTGTTTTATTGCTTTCTTTTTTCCCCCTCTATCTCTCTCTTGATCTTCTTCTATCACCCCTTTCTTCTCTCTCTTTACTCACTCCATATATATCTCTCTCTCCCTCCCTCACACATGCTCTCTTAGTTTCTCTCACATCTTGCTCTCTCCCCTTTTATTCATCACATTATTTCTTATTTTTCCACATAGATTCCTATACCCTCCTCCATCACTCCCCCTTTCAATCTCCGCGTCCCTCTCTTTCTCTTATTTCGCCCTCTCTCTTCCTCTTACTCTCCATAGCTACCTTTCTCACTCTTTCTTACGTCCTCTCTTACTTTCTTGATATTTCTCTTTCTCCTATCTCTCTCCTGCACCAACTCTCTCTCTTCCCTCTCTTAACTCGTTATTTCTTTACCTCTGTCTCACTCTCCCCCCTCATATACACTCTCTCAATTGTTCTCACAGCTTGCTCTCTCCCCTCATATCCATCTCATTATTTCTTATTTTCTTTCATACATCTCTTTGTCCTCCTCAATTTATCCCTCTTTTACTACCTCATTCCCTCTTTTTCTCCGTCTCTCCCAATCTAACTCCTCTCTCTATCTCCTCTTGCATTAACTCAGTCACTCCCTTTCCCTCCCTCTCATTTTCTCCATCGCTATCTCATTCTCTCTTTCTCGCTCTCTCTTCTCTTACTCTCACTTTTCTCTATTTCTCTCTCTTACACTCACTTAGTTCTTTACTCACTCTTTTATCTATATTTATCAATCTGACTCTCTCTCCCTTCCTCTCATTATCTCTCTCTTCTCTCTCTCAACCTGTCTTCTCTGTCATTGTTTATTTCTCTCTCTCATTTTATTTCTCTTTCACACTCTTTCCCCATTCTCCATTATTTCTTTATTTTCCTCTCTCCATTCCTCGCTCCCTTACTCTCTTTAATTTGTCTCTCACACTTACTCGCTCTTACTCTCTTTAATTTGTCTCTCACACTTACTCCCTCACTCGCTCTCTCCCTTACACACCTGTACTCTGCCTCCCTTTCTCTCTCCTTTTCTCTCTCCCACTTCACATCCCTAACTATCTCTCTTGCTCCTTTTCTCCTAGTATCTCTTCACCCACATTCTCTCTTCAACTTAACTCTCACTCCAACTCCCTCTGTTTATCTATTTACACTCTCTATCTTCTCTTCCGCTTTCTATCACTATCTCTACTCACTGTCAACTTCTCTCTCTCTTCCTCTTCTCACTCCTCTTCCTCCATACCCCCACTCTTTTTCTCTATTTCTCTCACTTCCCTCCTTCTTCGCTCACTCTAACACTCTCTTCCATTTTTCCTTTCTGGCTATCTTCCTTTTCTTCGTCACCCTCTCATTCTCTCTCTTATTCTGTTATTCTCCCTCCCTTTGTCTTGCTCACTCCCTCTTTGACTATTTTGACCCATTCTCCTTCTCTTCTTATATCTCTCTAACTCTCACTTCCTCCTTCGCACCCTTCCTCTTCTCCCCTCTGCCCTCATCCATCAGGTTTTTTCTCTCTCGTTCTCTCACTCTATGTTTAACCATCTCTCTCCACCTTCTATTCTCATACTTTCTCTCACTCTCTTTCTTGTCATCCTCTTTCTTATTGTCCCTCTCTCTATCATTCTCTTCCTCTCTCTATATATCTTCTAACACTTTCTTTCCCTCTACTCCTAACATCTCTCTCCCATCTCTCTTCTCTCTCACACACACTTTCACTCTCTACCTTGCTCTCCCTCTATCTCTCACTCTCTATTCCACCTTCATTGTTTCATTGTTACTTTGGTCAATCTCTATAGTCTTCTCTCAATCTTTTTCCCCATCTCTCCCCCACTCTTGCTTCCTTCACTCCCACCCTCTCTCTTCCTCTCTCGCTCTTTATTTCTCTCTCTCATACGCTCTCCCCCTCTCTCCCTCTCCCTCTCTTTCACTTCATCCCCCTCTTTATTCTACTTAATCTTATTTTATATCTCCTCCCTCTGTCTATCTCCCTCTTTCTCACTCTGTCTCTCTCTTGCACTTTTTTACTGTTATGCCTTATCACTATTTATTTTTTATTGCTCTTTATTTCTCTCGCACACTCTCTATTGCTCTCTCTCATCATTCACTTATCACAATACACAGTCTTTCTCTCCAACCATCTCTCACTCTCTTTCTCTCTCCCTATCTCTCTCTTTCATTAATTCATTCTCTCTCACTTTCTTGCTCTTACCCTCCCTCTATCTCAATATCTCTCCATATCTGCCTTACCCTCTCTCACTCTCCCTCGCACTTTCTTTAGTCCCTATCTTCACTCCCTCTCTTGCTCTCTCTCGCTCTCTTCTTCATCTCACTTTGTTTTTTTTTGCTCTTTTTTGCACCCGTTCTGTCTATCTCTATTGCCCTTTCTACTATCTCCCACTCTTCTCTTTCTTTACTCACTCTTTCTCTTCTTTTATTTCTCTCTCTCTCTCATTCTCCCTCCCTCCCACTATCTATCAATTGTTCTCACTTTTTGCTCTCTCTCCACTCATATTCATCTCATTATTTCTTAATTTCTATTATACATCTCTCTTTCCTCCTCAATCCCTCTCTCTTTGAATTCCTCCTTCCCTCTCTTTCTCCCTCTCTCCCTATCTCACTCCTCTCTTTATCTCCCCTTGCACTCACTACTTCACTCCTTCTCCCTCCCTCTCATTTTCTTTATTGCTCTTTCTCATTCCCAATCTCCTGCTCTCTCTAATCTCACTTTCACTTTTCTCTATTTCTTTCTCACTTCCCCTCTCTCATTCCCGCACTCTCTCATCCTTTCTCTCTCATTCTTGATCTCTTATTCTCTCCCTTTGCTACCCTCCCTCCCACTCTCTCCATCTCATTCTCTCTCCCTCTCACCCTCACCCTCTCCATCTCCCTCTCTTCCTCTCTCCATCTCACTCATTCTCTTACTCTCCCTCCCTATCTCCACATTGCTTACTATCTTTTCCTCTCTCGCTACCTCTCTCTCCCTCTTAAATCATTCTTGCTCTCTCTACCTCTCTCACACCCTCTCTCTCTTCATTCTCTCTCATTCTCTACCTTTATCTCCCCCTTCCTCATTCTCTCCCTTATTCTTGTCGTCTATTTGTTTCTTTCCCACTTTTTTCCTTTCTCACTATGTCTCTCACTCTATTATGTGTCTCCCTCTTTCTCTCTTTGTTGCTCTCTTTTTTCTCTTTACTCAGCTTCTCTTTTTATATCCATCACTCTAACTCTCTCTCCCTTCTTCTAATTCTCTCTCACCCCCTCTTCTCAGTCATTATTTATTACTTTCTTGCTTTTTCTCTCTCGCCCTCTCTTTCCTCACTCTCATTATTTCTCTATTTCTCTCTCGCTTTGTCTCTCTCCCTTCCTTGCTCCCTTACTCCCTTAAAATTCTCCTAGTCTTTCTCTCTCCCTTTCTCTCTCCTTTCTTCTCTCTCACTTTCCCTTCCTATCTCTCTTGCTCCTTTCTCTTACTATCTCTTCACACACTCTCCTCTCCTCAGCTTCACTCCCAGTCCAACTCCCTCTCTTCATCCCTTCAGACTCTTTATTCTCTCTTCCACTTTCTATCACTATCTTAATGCACTCCTTATTCTTTGTCAACCTCTCTCTTACTCTTCTCACTCCTCTTCTTCTATCTCCCCACTCTCTTTCTCTATTTCTTTCACTTCCTTCCTTTGTCACTCTCTCTCACACTATCTCCCACAATCCCCTTATGTTTCTCTCTATCTCTCAATCTCCCTCATTCTCTCTCATTCTTCATTGTTCCTCCCTCTCTCTTGCTCAGTCTCTCTCTATATCTTGACTCATTCTCCTTCTCTCCATATATCTCTCTCACTCTCCCTTCCTCCTTCGCTCCCTTCATCTCTTCTCCCTCTCCATCTGTTTCTCCTTTCTTTTTCTCTCCCTCTCTTACCCTCTAAATTTAGCCATCTCTCTCTCCACCTCCTATTCTCATACTTTCTGTCAATCTCTCTTCTTATCATGCTCTTACCATCCCGCCCTTATCTCTCTCTTCCTCTCTAAATATTTATCCTCTCATACTTTCTTTTCCTTTACCACCAAACATCTCTCTCTCTTATCTCTCTTCTCTCTCACATACACTTTCACTCTTTCCCTTGCTCTCCTTCTCTCTCGAACTCTATTCCACCTTCATTATTGCATTGTATCTCTCTTTTATCACTCTCTCTTCACTCTTTATCTCCCTGTTCTCTTCCTTCTTCCCTCGTTCACACTCTCTCTCCCTTCCAACCCTCTTAATATCTTTTTTCTCTCTTGTCCCTCTCTCTCTTTCACTTTCTTATATACTCTTATCCCCTTTACTCTCTTCCCTTATTTCTCTTTAGATCTCTTTTATTCACTCAGTATTGTATTCTTTATCGCTCTCACTCTCTCTCCCTCTATCATTCTCACTCCCTCATTCATGCCATCTCTAGGTCTCCCCTATGTAGCTCACACTTCTCTTTCCATTGCACACACTCATACACTCTCACTCTCTCTCAATCTTTCTCCCTCTTGCTCTCATTAGCTCCTTTTCTTGCTCCATCTCACTCTCTATTACCAAATTTTTCTTTGTCTTTCACTCTCTCCTCTCCCTACCTTGCTCCATTTTTCTCTCTTCTCTTATTCTCTTCACTATTATTTTCTCTCAATCTCTCACTTTCTCGCTCTCAATTCTCTTTTTCTATCTTATACTCTCTTTTACACTCCTTTTGTTGCTCTCTTTCTCTCTTTCTCCCAATTTATCCCACACTCTCTCTTGCTTCCATCCCTCCCTCTCTCATTCTCTGTCTTCTCTACTCCCTTTATCCCTCCCCATCTCCCTGTCTCTCTTCTCACTCTCTCTCTCATTCACTCTCTCTTCCTTTCCCTTTCCTGCTCTCTCTTTGAACCCCCTCACTGCCTCCTATCCCTCTTTCGCACTCACTCTCTCCATGCTCTCTATCACACTTTATTCCACCTCTTTGTATCTCTCTCATTCACTCTTTTATCTTTCTCTTTTGTTGCTCCCTTTATCCCTTATAGACTCTCTCTCACTCTCCCTACTGCTTTCACTCTCTTCGTCCCTCTCTTTCTCTTGCTCTTTTTATCTCCCTCTCTTTCTCCCTCTCTTGCTCAGTTACTCATTGCCTCTCTTTCGCTCTATCTTTCCTCACTCTCATTTCTCTTTATTTCTCTCTCACACTCCACTTCTTTCTCCCTCCTTCTTTCTCTCTCTTTAGTTTCACTCTGACTCTTACTCAGTCTCTCTCTTTCACGTTCTATATTCATTCTCTCGCACTTACTCTCCCTTCTACTACTTTCTCTCCACTCTCTCCTCTCAATCTCTCACACTTGTGCAATATCACCCCCTCATTATTTCTCCCTCCCTACCTCCCTCCCACTCTATCCCAACCATCTCTCTGAGACCTTCCCTATTTTTCCCTATCTCTTTCTCTCTCCTTCTTGTACTCCATCATTTCCTGCATCCCTTTCTCTCAACCTCATATCTTCCCTTACTTTCTCTCTCACATTCTCTTTTCCCTTTCTTGCTCTTCCCCACTCTCTCTCTCTCTCTCTCTCTATCCCCCTTCATTTCATATTACTATTTTTTCTTATCTCCTCTTTTTTTCTCTTATCTCTCAATATTGCTCTTTTTTATCTACAACCACCTCATCACTGTCTCACTATTTCTCACATTCTCTCACATTCTCTCACATTCTCCCTATCTCATCCTCCCTCTCGCCCTCTTTCACACCCTTCCATCCTCTCTCGCCTTTCATTCACACACAAGCTCTATCTCTTTCTCTCTCTTGTTCACTCTCTCACACACTCTCTCGCTCTCTCTAACATTCTATATCCCTCCTCTCCCGAATTTCACTCCCACTCTTACTCTCTCTCCCACTTGCTTTCTCTAAACTCTTTTTTCTCTCGATTTCTCTCTCTCCTCTTGTCCTCTCTCTCCTTCCTTCTCTCCTCTTGCCCTCGCTCTCCTTCCCTCTCTCTTCTCTCACTCTCACTTTGTCACACATTCTCTCAATTTCTCTCACATCTTGCTTTCTCCCCTCAAATCCATCTATTATTTCTTATTTTATCTTATACATCTTTCTCTCCTCTCAATCCCTCCCTCTCTCAGGTAAAAAGAGAGAATTGTGAGATAGGGAGGGAGGTAGAAAGAGAGGGAAGAAGGATTGAAAGAGGGAGAGATCGAGAGGGAAGAGAGATATATGAGAGAAAAAAAGAAATAATGAGATGGATTTGAGGGAAGAGAGCAAGATGTGAGTGCAATTGAGAGAGAGTGTGTGAGGGAGAGAGAGTGTGAGAGAGAGAAAGAGTGAAAAAGCAAGAGAGGACAGAGGAAGGGAAAGAGATAACAAACAAATGATAAAAAGAGATGAAATAAAGAACGAGGAGCTAACAAGAGTGGAAGTGAACTAGAAATAAAGAGATAGAGGTAGGTGATATAGATTGATGGGAGAACTGGAGACTGGAAAGGAGTGAGAAGAAATAGAGAGAGAAGAGAGATTAAGGGAGGATAAAGCAAAATTTTGGAAGTGAGAGGTAAAAAGAGAGATATAGAGGAGGGTATAGAGAGAAATAGAGGGAGAAGGGAGAAAGAGAGACAAAAGGTAGGAGAGAGAGGGAGGGAGGGAGGAAGAGAGTACATGATAGTTGGAGAGAAAAGAGTAAGTAAAGGGATGGGAGGGAGTGATAAAAGAGAGCGGGAGAGAGTGTGTGAGAGAGAAAGAGGGAGGGTGAGAGTAAAAGAGAAATAAAAGTGATAATTCATAAGTTTGTGAAAAAAACAAGAGAGGGAGAGATTGAGAAAGAGCGAAAAAAGGGGAGTGAGAGAGATTGAAGAGTGGGAGTGACAGTGGAAGTGAGAGAGAGAGAGAGAGAGGAGAGAGTGAGGGAATATAAAGAGAGAGTGAGTGAGAGGAAGAGAGGGGAAAGAGAATGTGATTTTGACAGAGAGAGTAGGAAGTAACTAGAAGAATGTGAGAGGGGGAGAGTGATAGTGTGTCTGAGAGTGAGAAAGAAAGAGGGAGAGAGGGAAGGAAGAAAAGAAGCAAGAGACGTGGGGAGAGAGGGAGAGAAAAATTAAGAGGTGAGAGAGAAGAGAGGGATACATAAGTTAGAGTGTGTGAGAGAGACTGAACATAGAGTGAGAAAGAGTGAGGGAGGAGAGAGGGTGTAAGAGTGAGAGTAAAACGAAACAAAGAGGATGAGGAAGGAAGAAAGTGAGAGAGAGTGTGAAAGAAAAATAGAATGAAGAGATCGTGAGGGAATAGAGAGCGTGAAAGAGGGAGAGATTGAGAGACTGAGAGAGGGAGTAAGAAAGAGAGAAACAAGGAGTGTGGGGGAGAGAGAGGGGTTGACGGAGTGAAAGAGTGAGGGATAGTGAGAGAGGTGGCGAGGGATAATGCGAGGGTCAAATGTGAGAGACAGAATTAGCAGCGAGAGAGAAAGAGAGAGAGATGGAGGTAGTGAGGGAGAAAGAGAGACAGAAGGAGGAAGTGCGAGGGTTTAAGAAGAGAGTGAATGGGAGAGAGAGTGTGTGTGTGAAGAGAGGCTGTGGCAAGTTCGAGTAAGATTAGTTAGTGAGGGGTAAAGAGGGGAAGAACGGGAGAATGGTGAAAGAGAGGGAGCAAGAGAGAGAGAAACAGAGAGGGAGATTGCGAGGGAGAGGGATAGAGAGAGAAAGAGAGAGCAAGGGATGGAAGCAAAATAGGTGGGAGAGAGAGTAGGATAGAATGAGAGAAAGAGCAAGAGGAAATAGTGAAAAGAGAATAACAAAGTAGAGTGTAAAAGAGGGTATATGATATAAAAATGGAACAGAGAGTGAGAAAAAGAGAGAGAGGGAGAGAGAAAATAGAGAAGTGGATAGATTGCGAAGAGATAAAGATGGAGAGAGGGAGAGAGAAAATAGAGAAGTGGATAGATTGTGAAGAGATAAAGATGGAGAGAGGGAGAGATAAGAGAGAGTGAGCAAGATAGAACATGAAAGTAAGAGAGAGTGAGGTTAAGAGTAAGAAATAGAGCTAAAGAGGGTGAGGTAAGAAAGATTGAGAGAGAGGGTGAGAGAGTGTATGTGTTTGTGAGATGGAGAGAGAAGAGTGAGCTAGAAAGGGGAGACGTAGAGAGGGCATGAATGAGGAAGTAAGAATTATAGATGGAGAGAGTAAGACCCACAAGAGAGAAAAGTTATCAGGAGGGTCCGAAGGGAGAGAGACTGTTTGCTAGGGAGGGAGAAAGAGAAGAGTGAGATATTGAGCAAGAAATGAAAGAGAGTGAAGGAGGGATCAAGAAAGGGAGCGAAAGAGATTGAGATAGAGAGATAGAACATGGGAGAATGTATGGGGATGAATATTGAAAGAGGAAGTGAGTGAGAAAGAGAGATAGAGGGAGGGAGTTAGATGTATTAAAGGAGGAGTAGTGAGAAAGTTATAGAGTGTGAAAGGTAATAAAGAGGGAAGAGAGACTGAGGGAAGATAGGTAAAATATAAGAATTGAGAGAGAAAGAGAGAGACAAGATTGAAGGAGAGACAGAGAGGGAGGGAGAGAAGAGACGGAAAGAGACAATGGGGGGATGGAAGGAATAAAGAGGGAGAGAGAGTGGGGGGTATAGGGAGAGAAAAAATGAGATGAAAGAGAGAAGTGAGAGCAAGAATGAAGAGAGCCAAAGAAAGCATAAGATAGAAAACGATAATAATGGATAATTGATATGGTGATAGAGAGAGAAGAGAGAGAGATGCAACAATGAAGAGAGAGGAAAAGTGCTAGAGAAAAAACAAGTTGGTAAGAGAGAATGATAGAGATCAGGAAATGGAGTTATGAGGATGATGAGTGATATTGAGAGGGTGAGAGAGAGTGTTTGAGTATGCGTGACAGCCAAGAGAGAGAATAGTGAGATGGAGAGAGAAGGGTGAGCTACATAAGGGAGACCTAGAGTATGAAAGAATGTTGGAGTGAGAAAGATAGAGAGAGAGAGAGTTATAATGTGAATGAGAGTGGACAATTAAAGAGATATATAGAGAAAGACAAAAATAGATTCAGAGGAAAGAGGATATAACAGAGGGACTGATAGAGGGACAAGTGACAAAAGAGATATTAGGAGAGTGGGAAGGGAGAGAGAGTGAGGAAGAGAGGGAGGGAGATAGAGAAGAGAGAGATAGAGAGCTAGAGAATGAGAAGATAGTGAGCGAGAGAGCAAGAGAGATATATAGGGAAAGAGGAAAAAATTGAGAACAACAGTAACGAAAAGAAAGTGAGAGATAGGGATGAGACAAAGGGAGGGAGAGGGTTAAAGAGGGAAGGAGGAACAGAGAGAAAAAGAGGGCGAAAGTGAGACACGATGAGAGAGAGAAGAGAGTGGGAAGAAAAATGTTGGACAGTGAGTGAGTGTGTGAGGGATAGAGACAAAGAATGAGAGATGATAGAGTGATAGATAAGAGAAAAAGAGAGAGAGTAAGGGAGCAAGAAAGAATGAATAGAGAGTGAGAGAGATACAATGAGAGAATGAGAGATATTTAAGAGTGACGAATTGAGATAGAGAGAGATGATAGAAATGGAGAGAACAAAGACTGAGGAAAACTAAAGTAAGAAAAGGTGAGTGAGGGAGAGAGAGGCAAGGAGAGCAAGAGAATGAGTGAGAGAGAGATCAAGGTAGAGCAAGAAAGCTCGAGAAAGAGAGGGAGAGATTCTGTGAAAGGAGCTGAGAGAGAGGGAAGAGGAGGCATGGAGAGAGGAGAGGGCGGAAGAGGAGAGAACAAGATATAGAGGGAGGAAGATGGAGAGTGACTGAAGGTGGAATATGGAGACTGGCCGACGGAGAGTGTTTGTAATTGAGAGAGCGGGCGAATATATGGAGAAAGAGTGAGAGAAGAAAGAGAAGAGAGATTTTCTGTGTATGTGTTTGAATAGGAGGGATGGAAGTGAGAGAGAGGGAGGAAGGCGAGAGACTGGAAGGAGTGGGAGATGAGAGAGAGAAATAGTCATAAAATAAAGAGGAATGTAATAATAGTAAGTGAGATGGACACTGAAGAAGATAATTAGTGAGAGATATGAGGAAGGGAGGAATGGGGTGATGGAGACCAAGGGAGGGAAAGAGGAATAGAAAGGGAGAGTGCATGTGTATGTGTGTGAGAGAGAGAGTGTGTGTGTGTGAGAGAGTGAAAGGGGTAGAGAGAGCCAGGGAGGGAGAGGGAGATAGAATGAGGGATAACAAAGATAAAAAGTAAGAGAATAGAGTAACATGAGAGAGTAAGAGAGAGACAAAGAGAGAGAATAAAGAGTGAGAATGGGAGAGGGAGGGAGTAAGATTGAGATTGAAATTGAATAAAGGTAGATAGGGACCAAGAAATAGAGACAAAATAGAGAGAAAAGAGAGAGTAGGTGAAGAAAGAGCAGGAGAGAGGGAGGAAGAGAGAGAATGAGAGAGTGCAAGAGAGATGAAGAGAGAAAGGAAGACCAAAGTAAAAGTGGAGAGGGGAGAGGTGGTGTTAGAAAATGATAGTAATGAAGGGTTAGATTGAGAGAGAGAGAGAGAGTAAGAGAATATATAGATAAATTATTAGAAGGAGAAAAATAGAGAGAGCATGAGATATAGGGGGAGAGAGAATAAAATAGTGAGAAAGAAATAGAGATAGAGGCAAAAGAGAGCGAGAGAGGTCGAGAGAGAGAGAGAGAGAGAGCTTAAGAGATTGAAATAGAGGAAGGGTGAGAATGTGTGTTTGAGAGAAAGCGAGAGAGGGGGAAGAAGGAAGAGTGATAGTGAAACTGAAGAGAGAGAGAGATAAAGAGAGAAAAAAGAGAGCCGGTGAGAGTAATTATAGGAGTGAGAGAGAGGGATAATATAAGAGTGAGAAAGGGAAGGAAAGGAAGAGAGTGTGTGATAGAGGGAATAGAGTGAAGAGAGAGTGAGAGAGAGTGAGACTGATAGTGATAGATAGCGTGTATGAGAGAGATGGACGAGAGAGGTGGACAAGAGAAATAAGGGGAAAGGGAGGGAAGGAGGGAGGGAAGTGAAATAAGGGGAAAGGGAGGGAGGGAGGGAGGAAGTGAAATAAGGGGAAAGGGAGGGAGGGAGGATGGGTGAGAAATGTAGGATATAGTGTGAAACAATAAGAATGAGATGAAAGTACGAGATATAGGGAGAGATGAAAGCAATTAGAGAGAGAGAGAGAGGAAGGTGGAGAAGAGTGACAGATAAAGAGATTGAGCAAGAGAGTGAGCAAGGGAGTGAGAAAAAGATATATAAAGAAAGTGGGAGAGCGTGAGAAAAAGAGTAAGGTGAAGAGAGTGAGATATACAAAGTGAGAAGGAGAGAGGGAGGGAGGGAGCAAAAGATGGAGGGTAGGGGAGAGGAATAGATTTGTGAGTGAAGGTGAGAAATAATGAGAGAGAGAAGTGGCAGGGAGAAGGAAAGAGAGAGTTGAGTGTGAGATTGATAAAGAGAAGAATGGAGAGAGGGAGAGCGAGACAGAGTGAGGGATAGAGTAGGAGAAGGAACGAGAATAAAGAGCAATAAAAAAAGATAGCAAAATACGGAGAACGAGAGATAAAATAGAGAGTATGAGGGAGAGAGAGTAGGTGAAGAGAGATAAATAGAAAAGGAACGAGAGAGACTACGATAAATAGATTAAGAGAGAGAGAGGGAGAGTGGGAGAGAGAGTGCAAGAGAGAAAGAAAGGGTGGAGCGAGTGTGGGAGTAAGAGTGGGAGTAAATCGAATGTGGTGAGGGATCACGGAGGGGAGAGAGTGACAAAGCTAGAGAGAAATAGATAAAGAAAAGAGAGTGAGAAAAAAGAAGGCAAGAGAGTGTGAGCTAAAGAGAAAAAAAGAGAGCAAAATAAGGCTTAAGGAGGGAGGGAGGGAAGAGAGAAAGTAATAAACAATGAGAGAGATGAGGAGGTGAGAGAATGAGAGCGAGAGAATGGAGAGAGATAGATTGATGGATATAGAGAGATTAAGATTGAGTGAAGAGATAAAAAGGAACAAGAGAGAGTCAGAGTGCGAGAGAAAGAAACATAATAGAGAGTGAGGCGTAGTGAGAAAGGGAGGGAGTGAGTAAGAGAGATAGAGGGCAAGAGTAAGGAGAGAGTGAGAAAGGGGGAGATAAAGCGAGAGAGTGAGAGTGAGAGAGAGAGAGTGAGAGTAAGATTTAAGAGAGAGATAGGAAATAGAGAAAGAGAGAGCAAAAGAGAGTGAGCAAGATTGAGATAGGGAGGGAGATTAATAAAATGCGTGAGAAAGAAGGAGAGTGAGATTGAGAAGGGGACAGGGCGAGAGAGGGTGGGAGATTGAGATAGGTGGAATGGGAGGGAAGGAAGCAAACGAAAGATAACGAGAGAGAAAGGATGAGAGAAAGAATGAGAGAGGAGAAATAAAGAAAAGAGGAAGTGAGAGAAGAGGGAGCAAGGCACAGGGAATGAGAGAGAGCGATAGAGAAAATGAGAGGGAGGGAGAGAGAGTGAATGAGTGAGTACAACATGAGCGAGTGAGGAGTAAGATAGGGAGAGAGTGAGAAAGAGAGGGAAGAGGGAAGAGGGGATTGAAAAAGGGAGGGATTGAGGAGAACAGAGAGATTTGTGAGAGAAAATAAGAAAGAGAGTAAGGTCTGAGAGAAACTGAGAGAGAGTGAAAGCTAGTGGGAGAGAAAGTGTGACTAAAGAGAGCGAAGAGAGGGTGATAGAAGAAAGAGCAAGAGAGACAGAAAGGGGGTAAAAGAGAGCAAGAAAACAATAAATAAAGATAAAATAGAGAGTGAGAAAGAGCAAGAGAGGGAGCAAAATAAGGATTGAAATGTGAACAGTGTGGAGAGAAGGAGAGAAAGTTAGATAGAAATATAGAGAGAAAAGAGACTTAGAGAAGATAGAGTTGGTTGTGAGGTAGAGAGAGGGAGATATGGAGATAGCAGGAGGGTAAGAGGGCGATAGAGAGAAGAGAAAGTGAGAGAGATATAGAGAGAAGAGAAAGTGAGAGAAGAGGGAAAAAAATAAAGAAATAGAGAGATTGAGAGAGAGCATGAGTGGTAAAATTAAGGAGAGAGAGAGATAGAGTGAGGCTGTGAGAGAGAAATAGAGAGAAGAGAACTTGAGCAAAAAGAAAGCAGATAAGAGAAATGAGAGAGAGCAGTTGGAGAAAATGAGAGGGAAGGAGGTAGATTGATTAAGTGCAAGAGGAGAGAAAGAAGAGAGATAGGGGAAACAGAGAAAGAGAGGGAAGGAGGGAGGAATTGAGATAGGAAGGGAGAGTGAGAGAATAAGTTAAAAGGAGAGGAGAGAGGGAGATAGAGAAGGAGTGAGGGAGAGAGAGGGAGGGAGACTGAGATAGAGAGCCTGGGAGGGATTAAGATTGGAAGGGAGAGTAAGAGAACAGTTTAAAAGGAGAGGAGAGAGGGAGATGGAGAGGGAGTGTGGAAGAGAGAGGGAGAGAGAATGAGATAGAGAGCGTGGGAGGGAGGGTAGCTGGGGGAGGGAATGAGAGAAAGGATGTGAGAGATGGTGAGAGAAAGGGAGTGGGAGAGCGGGAGAGAAGTAGTGAAAAGATAATGTGAGAGAAAAGAGTGCAAAATACAGGCAAGAGAGAGAGAGCGATAGAGAAAAAGAGAGGTAGAGAGAGGGGAAGAAAGATAGGGATGGATGGATTGAATGAGGGAGGTATTGAGGAGGAAGGAGAGACGTATGAGAGAAAAAAATAAACAATGAGATGGATATGAGGAGAGAGAGCAAGATGTGAGAGAAATTAAGAGAGTGTGTAAGGGAGGGAGTGTGACAAAGAGTATGATAGATAGAGGGAGAGAAAGAAAGAGTAAATAGAGGGAAGAGAGGGAGATAGAAGAAAGAGCAAGAGAGAGAGACAGAGAGGGGACAAAAATGAGCCTTATAAATAAAAAGAGAGATGAAATAGAGAGTGAGAGAGAGAAAGAGAGAGAGAGAGTAAGAGAGGGAGTTAAGATAAGGATTGAAGAGTGAGAGAAGGAAGTGAGGGGGAGAGGTAAGACATAAATTGCGAGAGAAGAGAGACTCAGGGAAGATAAAGCACAATATAGTGAGTGAGAGGTAGAAAATGGTAGATATTGAGGGAAATATGGAGAGAGAGGGGGGAGAAAATACATAGCGAGAGATTGAATTAATGAAAGAGGGAGATATGGAGGGAGGAAGAGAGTGAGAGATGGTTGGAGATAAAGAGTGAGCAAGTGATAAGAAAGTAATAAAAGAGAGCAAAAGTGATTTTGTCAAAGAGAGCAAGAGGTAAGCAATAGAGAAAGAAAAAGTGATAAAGCATAAATAGAGGAAAAACCGAGTAAGGAAGAGAGAGATGGATGGAGGAGTGAGAGGAATGGAAGAGAGTGGGAGTGAGAGAGGACGAGAGAGTGTAGGAAGATATGGAGAGTGAGAGGGATGAAAAGAGGGGGTATAGATTGAAATTTAGTGGAGAAAGAGGGGAAAAGAATTGGAAGAGAGTGAGAGGGAGAGAGGAGGAGAGTGTGTGTGAGAGAGAAAGAGAGAGCAAGAGAGGAAGAGAGAGGGATGGAAGGAATGAAAGGAGTGGAGGAGAGTGGGAGAGAATGATTGAGAGAAGAGAGAGGAGGGAGCACAACCGAAGATAGAGTGAGCGACAGAGAGTGAACGTGGAGTAAGAAAGAGAGAGGGAATGAGGGAGAATGTGTGAGAGTGAAACTGAAGAGATAGGAAGAGGAAACTAGAAAGCGACAATGTATGAGAGAGAAATAGAGAGAACAGAGGCTGACATAAGAGAGAGCAGGAGAGAAGGAGAGGGTGAGAAAGAGAGAGAGGGAGCAAGAGATAGGGAGATTAGGAGAGCAGGAGAAAGTGGCAGGATGAAAGGAGTGAAAGTGGGAGGGAGAGCGAGTGAGTGGTCGTGAGGGTTAAAGTGAGTGTGAAAAGTGAGAAATAGAAGAGAGGGCTAGAGAAAGATGAAAAGGGTTGGAATAGAGAGTGAAAGAGAGAATGAAAGAGTGTGTAAGAAAGAGAGATAGAAGGAGATATTGAGAGGGTTTAAAGAGAGAGCAGGAAAGAGAGAGGAAGAGAGAGTGGAAGGGACAGTGAGTGAGAAGAGAGACTGAGGGAAGATCAAGTAAGAGTGAGTGAGGGGAAAGGTGATGGAGAATAGGACATTGTCAAGAGAGAGAGGGAGATGAAGAGGATAAAGGTAGGGAGAGGGAGGAAGAGATGTGATAAAATTAGAGGGAGGGATAGAAGCAAGAGATGGAGGAGAGAGGAGAGAGGAAGTGGGGGATGGAGTGATAGAATGTAAGTGAAATGAAAGAAGAGAGAGTAACAAAGGACTGTGTAAAAGAGAGTAATAAATATAAAAAGAGAATAGTGTGGGAGAAAGAGAGAGACTAAGAGAATATAACAGAGAAGGGATAAAATAAGTGAGAGAGAAAAAATAAAATGGTAACAAAGAGTGAGATAGAGAGTGAGAAACGGTAACAAAGAGAAAGAGAGAGTGAGAGAGATAAAAAGTGATGGAATAGAGTGTGAGAGAGAGGGAGAAAGTGTGTGGCAAAGAGAGAAAAAGAGGTAGTGAGAGGGTTTAAAGTGAGAGCAGGAAAAGGAGAGGAAATTGAGAGTTAGAGAGAGATGGAAAGGGAGAGTGGGAGGTAGAGGGAGAGAGTGTGTGGCAGAGTGGAAGATAGAGTGAGTGAGAGAGAGGGGGAGGGAGGTAGGGACGAGGGAGGGAAGGAAACAAGAGAGGAGGAGAGAGAGTTTGTGGAGGATAAAGAGAGAAAGAGTAAGAGGAGAGAGAATAAGATAAAGAGGGAGAACAGAGAGTGAGTAAGAGAGAGTGTAATTAAAGAGAGATAAGTAGGGAGAGAGGAGAGGGTGTGAGAGAGAAATAGAGATAGAAGAGAGGGTGAAGAAAGAGCAAAAGAGAAAGAAAGGGAGAACAAGAATGATAAATAGATAAAGAGTGAGAGATATGAAGATAAAGAGAGATGAAAAGGAAGGGAGTAAGAGAGAGAGAAGTGTGAGAGAAATTAAGAAATAATTATCGAGAGATGAGGAGGAAAGAGTGAGAAGAGAGAAGGATTGAAAGAAAGGGAAAGAGGGAGGGAGTGAGGGGGGGAGTGAGAGAGAGATAGAAGGAGAAAAAGAGTAGAGTAATGACAGAAAAAACAGAGCGACATAAGAGAGATGGATTGAGAAGCAATGTAATAATGAAGGCGGAATAGAGAGTGAGAGAGAGAGGGAGAGCAACGGAGAGAGCGAGAGTGCGAGAGAGAAGAGAGACAGTTGAGAGATGTGGAGATAGAGGGAGAGAAAGTATGAGAGGATATATAAAGTGGAAGAGATAGATAAAGGGAGGGAGTGTGAGAGAGAGTGAGGGAAGGTATGAGAATAGGGGGTGGGGAGAAAAATTGTTAAAAGTAGAGGGAGAGAGCGGGAGAGGGGATGGAATGAGTGGTAGATACAGGGAGATAGAAGCAGAGTAGGAGAGAAAGATAAAATAAGAAAGAAGAAAGGGAGGGAGATTAATAGAAGCATGAGTTGGGGTATAAAGAGAGGTAGAACAACAGAATGATAAGAGCTAGAGGGAGCAACAGAGGGAGAGGGAGTTGGTGAGGGATAAATGGGGGAAGAGGGAGGGATGGAGGGAGATAGAGAGGATGAAAGAGTGGGATGAAAACAGTTGAGCGAGAGAGGAGAGTTAGAGAGGGCAAGTGGAGAGAGCGCGAGAGAGAGAGGAAGAGAGGGAAGTGAGAGAAATAGAGAAAAAGAGAGTGGAGGGTAGAGGAAGATAAAGAGTGAGAAGAGTAAGAGAGAAGGTGAGAGAAAATAAAGAGTGATAGAGACATAATGAAATAAAGAGGAAGAGAGAATACAGATTGTGAAAGAGATAAAGAGAGTGAGTAAGAGTGAGAGTGAGGCAAGCGAGAGTAAGGGAAAGGAAGCAAGAGAGAATGATTAATGGAGTAAGAGAGAGTTATGGAACGAGGGTGAGAGAGAGAAGGAGAGAAAAGGGTGAGAGAGAATGAGAGAAAGAGAGAAGAGAGAGAGAGGTAGTTGGAGTGAGAGTGAAATGGCAGAGAGAGTGGGAGCCAAGAAGGGAGGAAGAGACAAAAAGAGAAAGAAATAGAGAAAGAATAGAGAGTGAGGTGAGAGTGGGTAAGAGAGAGGGGAGAGAAATAAAAAATGAAATAAGAAGGGACGGGAAGTAATAAAAAATTAGAGAAAAGAGGGGGTGAGAAAAAAAAAAGAAATATAGAATGAGAGGAAGGTAGAGAGAGATTGAGTTATGGATTTAGGGAGATAATGAGTGTAAAAAAAGAAAAAGAGTGAGCAGAAGAGCAAGAGAAAGAAGCATAATAGGGAGTGAGAGACAGTGAGAAAGGAAGAGATGTAGAAAGAGAGAGATAGAGAGAAAGAGTAAGAAGAGAGAAAATATAGCAAGAGAGTGAGAGACAAACAAAATAGAGTGTAAGAGACATAGTAAAAAATGGAGAGAGTGAGAGAGAGAGATGGATGGCAAGAGTAAGGGAGAGAGTGAGATGACAGAGATAGAGGGAGAGAGTGAGTGAATGAGGGAGAGAAAAAGCATGATAGATTTAAGAGGGAGAGAGAGAAAGTGAGAGAGGAAAAGATAGGGAGTAAGATGGAGATAGGGGAGAGATTAAGAGAATGAGTGAGAAAGAGGGTAAAAATATATTGAGATAGAGAGTGGCAGAGCGAGATGTGGTAGGGAGAGTGGGAGTCAGAAAGGATGAGGGAGAATGAGAGAGAAATAGAGAGAAGTGAGCTCATGAGAGAGGGAAATGGGAGAGTGCGATGGAGAAAATGACAGTGAGGGAGGCAGATTGAGTGGGTGAGTGCAAGAGGAGAGAGAGAAGAGAGAGATAGGGAGAAAGGGAGAAAGAGAGGGAAGAATGGAGTGAAAGAGGGAGGGACAGAAGTGGAGAGAGAGATGTGTGAGAGAACCTAACAAATAATGAGGTGGGGATGAGGAGTGAGAGTGAGATGTGAGAGTGATTGAAAGAGAGAGGGAGGGAGGGAGACTCAGAGAGAGAGTGAGGGATAGAGGAAGAGAAATAGTGAGTAAATATAGAGAAGAGAGGGTGATAGAAGAAAGAGCAAGAGAGAGGACAAAGAGTGCAAGATGGAGCAATCAAACGATAAAGAGAGATGAAATATAGAGTGAGAGTGAGATAGGAGAGGGAATGAACTAGAAACACAGAGATAGAGGGAGGGATTGATAGGGATGAGGACAGAGCCGGAGGATTAAAGGTGTGAGAGTAAGGCAAAAATAAAGAGAAAAGAGAGACTCAAGGAAGATTGATAAAAAGACAGGTAGTGAGAGGTGGAGAGAGAGGAAGATATAGAGAGAGAGGGACATATAGAGAGAGATAGAGAGAGGGAGGGAGGAAGATATTGAGCGATGGTTGGAGAGAAAGAGTGAGAAAGTGATAAGAGGGTGTGAGAGAGAAAGAGGGAGGGAGAGAGCAGAAGAGAAAGAAAATGTAATAAGGCATAATAGAGAAAAGGATGAGAGAGGGACGGGATGAAAAAGAGAGAGAAAGAGAGAGAATGTGAGAGATATTGATGCATGAGCGTGAGAGAGGAATATAGAGCGGAAGAGAAGAGTGAGTGAGGGAAGATCTGCTACAGAGAGTGGGAGCAAGGGAGAAAGAGGGGGAAGAAAATGAGATTTTTTGGGAATGAGAGTGGGGGATGAACCAAAAGTGTGAGAGAGGGAGAGAGATAATGTTCTGAGTGAGAGAAAGAGAGAGTTAGAGAGAGAGAGGAAGGGAGGGAAGGAAGCAAGAGACAGAGGAAAGAGGCAGAGAAAGAATGGGAGAAGAGAGAGGAGAGAGAGAAATATAAGTGAGAGTGAGCGACTAAGAGTGAACATAGATTGAGAAAGAGAGAGGGAGTGGAGTGAGAGTGAGAGTGAAACTAAAGACAAAGAATGTGTGAGCGAGAAAGGGAGTGTGTGAGAGAAAAATATAAAGAGTGTGAGGGAAGAGAGAGCGTGAGAGGGAGAGAGCGAATGAAGGAGAGAGGGAGCAAGAAAATGAGAGATAAGGAGTGTGTGAGAGATAGAGGGATTAAGGGAGAGAAAAAGGGAGGGAGAGCGAGACAGAGGTGGTGTGGGATAAAATGAGAGGAAGAGAGAGAGAGATAAAATGAGGTGCAATAAAGAGAGGGAGAGAGAGAGAAGAGAGAGAATGAGAGGAAGGGAGAGATGTTGAGCAATGGATATAAGAAGATAAAGGTGTAAAGAGAGATAAAAGAGAGTGAGAGAGAAACATAATAAAGTGACAAATATAGTGAGAAAGGGAGAGATAGTGAGAAAGAGAGATATAGTGGGCAAGAGTAAGGGAGAGAGAGGGAGAGAAGATGAAGTGAGAGCAATAGAAGGCAAGAAAGATTGAAGAGATAGAGAGACAGGAAGTGAGAGAGGAAAAGAACACAAAATAATGTAAGAGATTGAGAGGTAGAGAAAGAATGAGTGAGAAGGTCAAAAGGAGATAGGGGTGGAGAGGGAGAGAGGAAGAGAGATTGAGATATAGAGAGTGGGAGGGAGGGTACCAGAGAATGGATAAGAAAGAGAGTATGAGAAAGGGAGAGAGAGAAATAGAGAAAAGTGAAAGTGATATAAGAGAGAGCAAGGAGAGAGAGAATGAGATAGAGTGATAGAGATAACGAGAGGAAGGAGAGGAAGTGAATGAGGAGAGAGAGGAGAAAGAGAGGGAAGAGGGAGAAGAGAGGGAAGATGAATTGAAAGAGGAAGAGATCGAGGTGAAAAGATAGGTGTGAGAGAAAATAATAAATAATGAGACAGATGTGAGGAGAGACAATAAGATGTGAGAACAAAGTGAGGTGGAATAGAGAGTGAGAGAGAGATGGAGCTAGTTAAGGAAAAAGAATGATAGGAGGATGTGAGAGGGTCTAAGGAGAGAGTAGGAAAGAGAAAGTGAGGGAGAGTGAAAGGAAGAAAGTGTAAGAAAAGAGTCTACGGGTGAGTAACAACAAGTGAATAAGGGGTAAAGAGTGACCAAGAACTGGAGAATTGTGAGAGAAGAGGGAACATCACTCATTCGTGCCCTTTTTAGGTCTTCCTAATGTAGCTCACTCTTCTCTCTCTAAATCATTATCTATATCTACTCCCTTTACCGCTTACTATTTTTTGCTCTATGTTCCTCGATTCTCTCTTCTCTCTATTACTACCTTACCCTCTCTCCTTCCTGCTCACTCTTCAATCCCTAACTCTCACTCTATATTTTATCTTTATTTGTTGTTCATTTGATCTATTTTGCCCCTCTATGTCTTTCTCTTTCACTTTCTTCTATTTCCCTCTCTTTTCATTCTTTACTCACTCTTTATCTCTATCTCTCACTCTCTCTGTCACTCTCCCTCCCTCACATGCTTTCTCTCGATTGCTGTCATATTTTACTATCCATCTCTTTATTTATTATTTTCTCTCGTACATCTCCCTTTCCTCCTCAATCCCTCCCTCTTTTAATCCCTCCTTCCCTCGCTTTCTCCCTCTCTCCATATATCACTCCTCTCTCCCCTATTGCACTCACTCATTCACTCACTCTCCCTCTTGTTTTCTCTTTCAGTCTCATTAATTCCCTCTCGCTTGATGTATCTTCTCTCACATTCACTTTTTGTTATTTCTCTCTCTCTCTCTCCCTTTCTCTCACTCTCTCTCATCTTTTCTCTCTTTCTCTCGCTCTCTCTATCTCAATCTCTCTTCTTCTCCCCCAACTTTCCATCTCCATCCTCCTATCCCACTTTAACTTCTCCCTCTTTCTTTCTCCCTCTCCCCACCTTTCCCACCCCTCACCTTCATTTATCCAGCCCCCTCTCCCTCCCTTCCTCTCGCTCTTTGCCACGCTTTCTCACTCTCTCTCCTTTTCTCTATCTTACTTCGTATGCCCCTTGCTCACCACGAGGTCCTCCCCTATAGTTCATTCAATTTCATACCTTCTCTCCGTTTTTCTCTCTCAATCTCTTTAGTTCCCTTCTTTGCTCTTTGTTTGTCTCTTCCCTTGCTCTACATTTTATTATTTTTATTCTTCCTCCCTCTCTCCTCTTTCTCTTTCTCCAATCTCCCTCTCACTCCCTCTTCCACATTATCTCCTTCTAACTCTCCCTCCCTCTCTCTTTTCCTCTCAAGATTTTTCTTATAATCTGTATTTATATATATTCTCTCCCTCTCTCAAAATATCTGTCTCCCTATTTATCTTTCTCCCACTTTTTCACTTATTATAATCCTCTCCTATTTGTTGTCTCTCTCTCTTACTTTTATTATAATGGTCTGTCATCTCTGATTTTTTCACCCATAAACATTCTCTCTTGCTTCCTCTCTTCTTTCTTTCACTTCATCTCACTTCCTCTCTCTTTCCTAAATATCTCTTCCCTCTTCATTTCTCTCTTCTTCTCACTATTAAATTTTACTTTCACTGTTACTTGCTCTCTTTCTCACCCCCTTTTGTTTGTCTTTTTCTCTCTCTCAATCTCCCTCCTCCTACTCTACCTCCTATCACCGCCACACACTTTCTATCACTCACTTCTCTCCTAATTTCTCTCTCACGCACTCTCTCCTTCTGTCACTCCTTCCCTCACTTCAACTTAGCTCACTCCCTTCTTCTCTCTTTCTTACTCTCGGTTATCTCTCTCTCACACTTACTCTCTATACTGTTGCTCCATCTTCTCTAACTATTTCTCTTCGTCCATCCTCCCATTCTCTCTCCTCTCTCCCCTCCCTCCCTCACATTCTCACTTAAACTTTCCTCTGTCTCTCTCACACACTTCTCTTCCTCTCTCCGGCTTCCTTCTCCCTCTCTCCCTTTATAACTCCTCTCTCACACTCTTTATCATCCATCGTTTGGTCTCCCTCTCTCTCCCCTTCTCGCTTACTCTCTCTTGCTCTTTCTTCCAACACTCTTTATTTCTCCCTCACACTATCTCTCCCTCTCTTGCTCCGTCCCTCTTCAATCCTTCTCACGGCCTACCTTTATCTCATTATTTCTTTCTCTTTACCACTCATGCGCTCTCTTACAATCTCTATTAAATCTCTCCTTCTCTGTCTTTTGCTTTCTAATACGTTGCCCTCTATTCTCTCTCATTATCTCTCTCTCCCTCGCTCTCTCTAGCTCTCCCTCTCTCCATTCTCTCCCTCTCTCCATTCTCTCCCTCACTCTTTCTCTACCTCTATTCCATACTTCCTCTCTATTACTTCCATTCCTCCCAATGTCTGGATGGAGAGAGAAAGGGAGAGATTGTGTGAGAAAGAGAGAAGAAGAGAGAAATGGACAAAGAGAGAGAAGAGTGAGAATAAAAGAGAAAGATTTAGAGAAGAGTGAGCAATAATATAGAAATAGAAAGCAAATAAGTAGTGAGAAAGAAAGAGGACGGGATCAAAGGTGGAAGAGAGAGAGAGATAAAGGGAGGGAATGAGAGTGAGGGAAAATAGAGAAAGAGAGAGTGGACAAGAGGGATAATAAGAGAATGAGAGAGAGTGATGAAGTGTGAGAAGAGAAAAAGGGAGAGCTGAAGAGGGCAAGCGGAGAGAGCTTAAGAGAGAAGGGGGGAGGGAGGGAAGTGAGATAAATAGAGAAAGAGAGAGTGGGGGTAGAAGAGAGAGTGAGAAGAGTAAGAGAGAAGATGAGCAAGAATAGAGAGTGAGAGCAAGATGAAGAGAGAAATACAAAAAGAGAATAGAGATTGTGAAAGAGTACGAGTGAGAGTAAAGCATGAGAAAGAGAGTGGGGAAGAAAGAGTAAGAGAAAGGGAGCAAGAAATAATGATAGATGGAGCAAGAGAGAGAGAGGGAGAGAGAAAGGGTGAGAGAGCAATAGAGATAAAGAAAGAAGAGATTGAATGTAAGAGTGATAGTAAAATTAGATTGAGTGAGGGATCTAGGAAAAAAAGAGAAAGAAACAGAGAAGGAATAGATAGTGAGGTAAGAGAGGGAAAGAGAGAGAAATAGAAACCGAAAAAAGGGAGGGAGGGGAAGTATAAACAATAAGAGAGAGCAGTGGGTGAGAAAGTAAAGAGATAAAGAATGGAGGAAGGTAGAGAGAGATTGAGTGATGGATATTAGGAGACAAAGAGAGAGAAAAAAGAGGAAGAGAGAGCAACAAGCGAATGAGAGAGAAACATGATGGAGAGAGACATAGTGAGAAAGGAACAGAGGGAGAAAGAGAGAGATAGAGGGAAAGAGTAAAGATAGTGAGATGATAGCAAGAGATAGCAAGAAATCGAGACAAAGAAAAAGAATAGAGAGTGAGATACATAGTAAGAAAGGGCAAGAATAAGAGAGAGAGTGTGAGAAAGGGGAGTTAGAGGGCAAGTGTAAGGGAGAGAGGGAGAACTGGGGAGGTAAAAGGAGAGAGTGAGAGATTGAAGAGAGTGAGAGAGAGAGACCATGAAAGATATAAGAGGGAGACAGGGGAAGCGAGAGAGGAAACAATATTTAGCAAGATGGAGATAGGGAGCAAGAGGATAGTGATTGGAGAGGGAGAGAGAGAGGGAGAGAGATTGAGATGGAGAGTGTGGAAGGGTGAGAAGTGGAATGGAAGAGGGGACAGAAAGGATGAGGGAGTGAGAGAGATATAGAGGGAAGGGAAAGTGAGAGAAGAGGGGTAAAAAGAAATAAATAGTGAGAGGGAGGGAGAGCACGGTAAAAAGAAGGAGATAGAGAGATAGAGGGAGGCTGTGAGAGAGAATAGAGAGAACTGAAAGTGAGAGGAGAGAGAAAAAGAGAGGAATGGGACTGAGAGATGAAGAAAATGAGAGGGAAGGAGGAAGATTGATTAAGTGCAAGAGGAGAGAGAGAAGAGAGATAGGGAAAAGAGTGAAAGAGAGGGAAGGAGGGAGGGATTGAGATAGGAAGGGAGAGCAAAGAGAATGAGTTAAATGCAATGAAGGAGATGGAGAGGGGTGAGGGAGAGAGAGGGAGAGAGAGGGAGAGAGACTGAGAAGAGAGCGTGGGAGGGAGGGAAGCTGAGGGAGAGAATAAGAGAGAAAGGATGGGAAAGATAGCAAGGGAAAGGGAGAGGGAGAGGGAGAGAGAGAAATAGAGAAAAGTGGATGTGAGAGAAAAGAGAGCAAAAGAGAGGGATGAGAGAGAGTGATAGAGAAAAAGAGAGGGAGAGAGAGAGTGAACGAGTGAGTGCAAGAGGAGAGAGGAAGAAAGAGAGGGAGGGATGGATTGACAGAAGGACGTATCGAGAAGGAATGAGAGATGTATGAGAGAAAATAATAATAATGAGATGGATATGTGGAGAGAGAGCAAGATGTGAGACCAATTGAGAGATAGTGTGTAAGGAAGGTAGTGTGAGAGAGAGTGTGATAGATAGAGGGAGAGAAAGAGTGAGTAGAGAGATGGAAGAGAGGGAGATAGAAGAAAGAGAAAAAGAGGGGGAGAGAGAGTGTGAACGAGTGTGTGGAAGAGGAGAAAGAGGAAGAAAGAGAGGGAGGGATGAATTGAAAGAGCGAGGTATCAAGGACGAATGGGAGATGTATGAGATAAAATAATAAATATTGAGATGGACATGAGGAGATAGAGCAAGATGTAAGAGCTATTGAGAGATAGTGTGTAAGGGAGGGAGTGTGAGAGACAGTTTGATAGAAAAAGGGAGAGAAAGAGTGAGTAAAGAGAGGGAAGAGTGGGAGATAGAAGAAAGAGCTAGAGAGAGACAGCGAGGTGGAAAAAGTGAGTAGACAAATAATAAAGACAGATGAAATAGAGAGAGAGAGAGAGGAAAATAAGATAGGGATTGAAGAGTGAGCAAAGGTGTGAGGGAGAGGGGGTGTAAGGCAGGAATTGAAGGAGAAGAGAGACCCAGGGAAGCTAGAGCAAATAATAGTGAGTGAGAGGGAGATATTGAGGGAAATATGGAGAGAGGGGGAGGGAGAATAGACATAGCGAGAGATTGAATTAATGAGGGAGTAAAGAGGGAGGGAGGGAGGAAGAGAGTGAGAGATGGTTGGAGAGAAAGAGTGAGTAAAGTGATAAGAGAGAGTTTATCAAACAGAGCAATAAGAGTGCAATAGAGAAAAATAAAAAGTGATAAAGCAAAAATAGAGAAAAGAGCAGTAAGGAGAGAGAGATGGATGGAGAGAGGGATGGAAGAGAGTGGGAGTGAGAGAGGATGAGAGAGTGAAGGAAGATAGGGAGGGAAGAGTGAGAGAGATGGAGATTGAGGGTACAGAATGGGATTTAGTCGGAGAGAATGGGAGAAAAGAGAGAGAAGGGAGCAAGAGAGAGCCTTAGAGTGAGAGAAAAAAACATAATAGAGTGTGAAACATAGAGGGTAAGACAGCGAGCGAGAAAGAGAGAAATAAGTGACAAGAGTATACGAGAGAGTTAGAGGGGCAGATAGAGGGTAAGAGTGAGAGAGATTGAAGAGAGAGAGGGAGTGAGAAAGGGAGAGAGGGAGAGAGAAAAATATTTAGGAGATAGATAGGAATTGAGAGAGGAAGAGAATGAAAAAAGTTAGTGAGCAATATTAAGATAAAAAGAGAGATTAAGAGAATGCGTTAGAACGAAAAGAGAGAGGGAGATGGAGGAAGGGATGTAGAAGGGAAGAGAATGAGAGAGAAATGATGAGAGAGAGAATAGGAGAGGAAGAGGGATAGAGAAATAGAGAAAAGAGAAAGAGAGAGAAGAGGGAGCAAGGGAGAGGGAATGAGAGGGAGCAAGGGAGAGGGAATGAGAGTGAGGGAGCAAGGAGCAACTTAGTGAGTACAACTGAAGTGAGAGAGAGGAGTAAGGTGAGTAAAGAGAGAGAAATTAGGGCGATAGAAGAAAGAGCAAGAGAGATCATGAAAGCAATAAAGAGGGATAAAATAGAGATAGAAAGAGAATGAAAAAGGGATTGAAGAGTTAGTTGGAGGGAGAGGAGAGTGGGTGAGATAGAAAAATAGAGAGAAGAGAGACTGAGGGAAGATTTAGTTGAGTGTGAGGTAGAGAGAGGGATATGTAGAGAGGATATGGATATAATGGGAGAGTGAGTTGGCAATTAAGTGAGAGACTATAATAATGAAAGAGGGAGAGAGGGAGGGAGGAAGAGAGTGTGAGATTGGTTGAGAGAATAGTGAGTAAAGTGATAAGAGAGTGTTAAAGAAGAGCAAGAGTATGTGTGCGTGGTAGCGAAAGAGAGAAGAATGGAGGAAGTAAAAGTGATAACACATAAATAAGAATAGTGTGAGAGTGGAGGAGAGTGAGAAAGATGGAGATAGAGGAAAGGAGTGATAGAAATTGAAGAGAGTGGGCGTGAGAGAGGAATAGAGGGTGAGAGAGAAGAGAGAATGATGGAAGATATAGAGATAGAGTGAGAGGAAGGGAGAAACGGGGAGGAGAATTAGATTTAGTGGGAGAAAGAGGGAAATGAGTTGGAAGAGGTGAGAGGTAGAGAGGAAGAGAGGGAGAGAGAGAAGGAGAGTGTGAGAGAGGGAGAGAGTGGGAAGGAAGGAAGAAAGAGAGTTGGGAGAGAGGGAGGAAAGATTGAGATGCGATAAGAGAGCGAGCAATCGAAGAGAGAGTGAACATGAAGCGTGAAAAAGAGCGAATAGAAGTGAAAGTGAAACTGAAGATAGAGGAAGAGGGGTGAGAAAGGGAGAAAAATTGAGAGAGAAATAGAGCGTAGATAGAGAGAGGGAAGAGAGCGTGAGAGAGGGAGAGAGTGAACGAGTGAGAGGGGGAGCAAAAGTGAGGGAGATAAGGAGAGCAAGAGAAGGCGAGGGGTGAAGGGAGTGAAAGAGGGAGGGAGACGAGAAAAAGGCAGTGAGGGATAAAGGGAGCATTATTATAGAGACAGAAGGGATAGTGAATTAGAGATAAAATGAGATGGAATAGAAAGTGAGAGAAATAGGGAAAGAGTGAGTCAGAAAGAAGATTGAAGGAGGTAGTGAGAGGGATTAAAGAGATTTCAAGAAAGAGAAAGGAAGAGAGAGTGAAAGGGAGAGAGCGAGGAGACTAAGGGAAGATCAAGTGAGGGTACGTGATATATACAGTAGAAGAACAGGAGAATGATGAGAGCGAGAGGGAGCAACAAAGGGAGAGGAGGTTGGAGAGGGATAAAGTGAGGAAAAGGCGGGGAGGGAAAGAGATAGAATGAGCGAGGTTGGGATGGAATTAGGTGAGTGCGAAAGGAGAGAGAGTGTGGGGCATAGAGTGAGAAAAAATTAAGAAGAAAAATAGAAGAGAGAATAATAAATGAGACTGTAAAAGAGAGAGATGGATTAAGGGAGCAAAAGAGGTATGGAGAGCGAGAGAGAGAGGAAGTGAGGGATAATGGGATGGTCAAAAGTGAGAGACAGAAGAGATATTGAGAGGGAGAGATAAAGAAGGCTGAAATAGAGAATCATAGAGAGATGGAGTTCATAAGGGAGAAAGTGAGATAGGTGGAAGTGAGCATTTAAAGAGAGAGTAGGAAAGAGAAAGTGAGAGAGAGTGAGAAGTGAGGCTATGGGAAGATCACGTAAGAGTGAGTCAGTGAGGTGTAAAGTGAGCACAAGAAGAGGATTTTAGTGAGTGATAGAGGGAGCAAGAGAGAGGGAGACAAAGAGGGATATAAGAAGGGACAGCGGGGGAAATACGAAGGGAGAGAAGATAGGGAAAGAGAGTGGTAGGGTTGAAAACAGGAGAAAGGAGAAAGGGAGTGGACCTAGAATGAGAGAAAGTGTAAGAGGAATGACAGCAACAAATGAGAGTATAAAAGAGAGTATAAGATAGAAAAAGAGAACAAATAATGAGAAAGAGAACGAGAGGGAGAGACAATAATAGAGAAGAGTATAGAGAGTTTAGGGAGAAAGATGGAGCAGGGAAAAGAGGAGAGATTGAGCAAGAAAAAATAAGATAGTAAGAGAGAGTGAGATAGAGAGAGAAATGTGGAGCTAAAGAGGGTAAGAGCGAGAGAGATTAAGAGATTGAGAGAGCGTATGAGTGTATAGATGGAGAGGAGTGAGCTACATTCGAGAGACCTACAAAGGGAAATCATTAGCGAGTGAGAATGATAGAGGCAGAGAGTGAAAGCAATAAAGAGAACAAGATTGCTAAGAGTGAATGAGATCTAGAGAGAGAGGAATAGATTGTGTGAGAGAGAAGAGGATATAAGAAAGTGAATGAGAGAGAGGGGAAAGAGAGAAGAAAATATATTCGGGGGGTGAGAATGGAGAGAAAGTGTGAGTGAGGGAGAGAGGAAGAGAAGAGATAGATAGAGAGGAAGAGAATGAAGGATAAAGTGAGGAAGGGAGCAAGAGAGATATATAAATAGAGAGGAAAATAGTGAGAGTAAGAATCATGACAAGAGAGTGAGAGATAGAGGAGGCAGAGTGAGGGTGGGAGAGAGAGTGAGAGAAAGATAGGCAAAAGTGTGAGAGAATGTGAGAATTGATGAGATAGAAGACAAAGGATGTGAGAAGGATTATAGTTTGAGCGAGAAAGAGAGTACATGTGAGGGATAGGGAGAGAAAGATTGAGCAAGAGAGAGATTGTGTGTGTGAGAGAGAGGAAGAGAGTGAGAGAGAAACATTAGAGAAAGATTTAGAGAAGTGTAAGCAAGAAAAGAGAAAGAGAGAGAACAAATATTGATAGTGAGAGAGGAAGGGAGCAAAGGAGGAAGGCAGTATGAGAGAGATATAGGGAGAGAAGGAGAGTGAGGTAGGATAGACAAAGAGAGTGACCAAGAGAAAGTGAGGGAGGGAGAATAAGAGAATGAGAGAGAGTGAAATATGGAGAGAGAGGGACAGCCAAGAAGGGAAAGTGGGAGTGAGCATGAGAAAGAGAGATGAAGAGAGTGAGGGAGTAAGAGTGAGAGTGAAATTAAAGAGAGTGAGGGAGCGAGAAGGGGAGAGAGTGATAAAGGGAGAGAGAAATAGAGAAAGAATATAGAGTGAGGAAAGAGAGGGCAAGAAAAAGAAAGCATCAAAGGAAGAGGAAGGAATGGATGGTGAGAAAGTAATAACCAATGAGAGAGAAGATGGGATGAACAGAGAGAAGAGAGAGAATGAGAGGAAGGGAGAGAGTTAGAATGATGGATATAGAAGATAAAGAGTGAATAAAGAGAGAGAATAGGGCGTAAGAGAGAGCTAGATAGCTAGAGAAAAAAAATAATAGAGAGTACGACAAAGTGAGAAAGGGAAAGAGCGAGAAAGAGAGAGATAGAGGGCAAGAAAGAGAAAGGGAAGATAGATGGAGAGCATTAGAGAGACTGAAAAATGCGAGGGACTGAGAGAGGGGAGGGAAAGAAAGATTTAAGAGAGATAGGAAGCGAGAGAGGAAGTGAGAGCAAAAGATAGCAAGATTGAGATAGGGAGGGAGATTAAGAGAATGAATGAGAAGGAAAGGAGAGGAGGAGATGGAGAGGGAGAGAGATTAACATAGAGAGTGGGAGGGAGGGATGTAGGAAGGGGAGAATAAGGGAGAAAGTATGAGGGAGAGAGTGAGAGAATGGGGGAGAAGAGTGAAAGATAAGTAAGAAAGGTAAGTGAGAGACGAGGGCAAGAGAGAGAGAGGGAGGGAGAGAGAGAGCGATAAAGAAAATAAGAGGGAGAGAGAGGGAGTCAATGAGTGAGTGCAATAGGAGCGAGAGAGAAGAGTGAAGTAGGGAGAGAGCAAGAAAGAAAGGGAGGTAGGGATTGAATGAGGGAGGGATCAAGGAGGAAAGAGAGATCCATGAGATAAAATAAGAAACAATGAGATGGATATGACAAGAGAGAGCAATATGTAAGAGAAACTAAGTTTAAGTGTGTGAGGGAGGGAGAGTGTGAGTGAGTGAGATAGAGGTAGAGATGGAGTACATAAAGAGAGAGATGAGAGGGTGATAGAAGAAAGAGCAAGTGTGAGAGATAGAGAGGGAGCGAAGGAAAGAATGAAAATAATAAAGAGAGATGAAATAGAGAGAGAGCAAAAGAGGGAGTAAAGCCAGAGATTGATGATGAGCGAGAGGGAGAGAGGGTGAGAGGGTGAGATAGAAATATAGAAAGAAGAGAGACTCAAGGAAGGGAGGACGAGAGAGGGAGATTTAAAGGGGATAAGGAGATAGCAAAAGGGTGAGAGGGCAATAGAGAGTGAGAGTGAGAGACTGAATTAATGAAAGAGGGAGAGAAGGAGGGAGAGAGGGAGGGAGAAAGAGATTGAGAGACGGCTAGAGAAAAAGAGTTAGTTAAAGTGATAAGAGAGAGTAATAAAAGAGAGCAAGAGTATGTTTGTGTGAGAGAGAAAGAGAGAGAAAAAGTGATAAAGCATAAATAGAGAAAAATTCTGAGGAGGGAGAGAGTGAGAAAGTGAGAGACAGAGGGAGGGAGTGAGTGAGATTGATGAGAGTGAGAGTGAGAGAGGAAGGGAGGGTGAGAGAGAAGAGAGAGTGATGGATGATATAGAGTGAAATTTAGAGTGAGGGAGAAAATGGGTAGAGAATAAGATTTAGTAGGAGAGAGAGGGGGTTGCATTTGAAGAAAGCGTGAGGGAGAGTGTGTGTGAGAGAGAAAGAGAGAAAGAGAGAGCCAGAGAGCCAGAGAGCCAGAGAGAAGGAGGGACGGAAGGAAGCAAGAGAGGGAGAGAAAGGGAGAGAAAGATTGAGAGTAGAACGAGCAATCGAAGAGAAAGGGAGAGAGAGTGAACTTCAAGTGAGAGAGAGATAAAGTGAGGGAGTAAGAGTGAAAGAGAAACTGAAGAGAGAGGAAGATGGAACGAGAAAGAGAGAGAGTGTGAGAGAGAAATAGAGTGAAGAGAGAGTAAGGGAAGAAATAACGTGAGAGTGGGAGCAAGCGAGTGAGTAGAGCAAAGTGTAAGTGAGAGAAGAGAGAAAAAGAGAAAAAGAGAGAGGCAATGAAAGAGAGAAAACAAGAGGGGGAGAGGGAGTGAACTAGTGAGTGCAAGAGGGGAGGGAGAGAGGAGTTAGATAGGGAGGGAGGCATAAAGGGGGGAAGGAGGGATTGAAAGAGAGAGGGATCAAGGAGGTAAGAGAGATGTATGATCGAAAATAATAAATAATGATATGGATATAGGGGAGAGAGTAAGATGTGAAAGTAATTGAGAGAGTGTGTGTGAGGGAGGGGGAGTGAGAGATAGATGAAAAGAAAGAGTGAGTAAAGTGAGAGAAGAGAGAAATATAAAATTATGAGCAATAGATTGATAGAAAGGGGAAAATGAGAGCAAAGAAAAAATAAATAGAGATGAAATAGAGAGCGTGAGACAGAGTAAGAGAGGGAGTTAAGAAAGGGATTGAAGAGTGAGCAGGAGGGAGAGATGGAGAGAGGGTATGGTAGAAATTGATTCAGAAAGAGTTAAGGAGGGAGGGAGCAAGAGTGCGAGCGAAACTGAAGAGAGAAAGAGGGAGTGAGAAAGTGATAGTGTGAGAGATAAATGGAGAGAAGAGAGTGTGAGATATTAGAGAGCGTGAGAGGGAGAGAGAAGACAGAGTAATGGAAGATATAGAGAAAGTGAGCGCGAGGGAAGGAGGGCTAGAGAATGAGATTTTCTAGTGGGAGAGCTGGAATAAACTGAAGAATGTGAGAGGGGGAGAGTAATAGTGTATCTGAGAGAGATAAGGAGAGACTGAGAGAGGGTGAGAGTGGGATGGGGGAAGGAAGCAAGAGACAAGGGAGAGAGGGAGAGAAAGATTGAGAGGAGAGAGAGAAATGAGAGCAACATAAGTGAGAGTGAATGAGAGAGAGCGAATGTAGTGCTAGAAAGAGTGAGGGAGAGAGGGAGTAAGAGAATAGAGTGCGAAATAATTGAGCATGAGAGAGTGAGGGAAGAGATAACAAGAGAGAGGGAGAAAATGATCAAGTAGAGAAAAGTGTAAGTGAGAGAAGAGAGAGCAAGAGAGATGAAATTAGAGACATAGATATAGAAAAAGTGGGGGTGGGAGAGGGAGTGAATGAGTGAGTGTATGAGGAGAGGGAGAGACGAGTTAGATAGGCAGGGTGGCATAAAGAGAGGGAAGGAGGATTGAAAGAGGAAGGGATCTGTCTGCATATTTATAGGTTATGTTTTGAAAAAGGGAGTCACCTACAGAAATTGTCGGCGAATTTTACATTTTTAATTTAATTTAAATATATAGATAATTTAACAAGTAGCATTTGATTTTTTGAAAATAATTTAAAATTTGAAATTTTTAAGATATGAAATCAAATCGATCTCACTCCCAAATAGTTTATATAAATGAGCACCGCACCTCAAACTGTGTATCTATCCCGAAGAATAGACACACTGCTTGATGATGGGGCTTGATTAAATAAACTAGAAGATTTGTGACATCCGTTTGGTCTGTGAACCAATTTTATAAGCTGACAAGTTCCCCTGGTTAATATAAAGGAATTAAGCAGGGTTTACATTACCTGGGTTCTTAAAGTTCCCTATAAGGGCAAGCCCCTATAGTTAATTACATCCTAAGTGACGGGAATCACTTAAGAAAACTACGGGAATCACTTAAGAAAACTTTCGATAATGATCAGTGGTTTTGATCTCAAGAATTTCAAAGTTTAAGATTTTCAAACAATTGGATTTCAGAAATTTCAATAGGGAATGGCTCAAATTTGGAACAGTTTATTTTAAGAATCCAAAGGAAGAGAAGGGATGTCACGGACCCGAAGTGGACTTCGGTGACTTCCCAACTATCCTATGGTTTGGATTCAATTTAAGAGAATTATTTAGTGTTTCAATCCTGCCAGTTCTAATTAATTAGGACTTATATTTGTATGACATGATCATACAAATAGCCTCGAAAATGTGAGGGTTTATGTCGTACCAAACGACTACCTCGGAGTCATAAGACCGGTTAGGGCTTAATTTGCACGATATGGTTATGCAAACGCCTAACAAAAAGTTGAAGATTTATGTTGCACTAAGCAAACTACCTCGAAATCCTATAGCTTGGTTATTTAAAACTAGGGAAGGTTTTGCTGATGTAGATTCCAGTTTTGCTGACGATGATGGCCGTGCTGCCCACTATGCTCCAAGCTCCTTGTCTTGCTGAGGTTTAGTTTTAGAAAGTGAAAATCAGGAGATTAGAGAAGTGTTTTGGTTTAGAGGTGTCTTAAGATTCAAATGTCTTAATGTTTTAATTAAAACAAATATTAAAGTTGACTAAGCAGGACCGATTAAGATCCCATGGTTCCGTCATCCCGGCACAGCAATTTTCATCGGATTCACTTAGTCCAAATTAATTTGCTAAACTCAATTGATTGAGTTCCACACTTTCATTTAGACCGTGGGAAATCTCGTTAGCAACACGTGGGTTACATCATCCGAGGGATTCCTGATCATCCAACAATACGTTTTAATTTAGTTGTAGTTGTAGTTTTGTTGTTCTGTTTGTGATTAAATTTTGAGTTATTTTATATTTTGAATATTGTGGTGGTGAATTTTATCTTGTGTTGATTTTAATTTAGTTTTTGGTTTCAGTTTTGTGACTATACTAAAGTTTCAGTTTTCATGCAGGGTGACATTGTTCTTTAACATGCAAGAAAAATAAAGTACAGTGCAGGTAAATAAATTGCAATAAAATAAAAGCATACCTGGAGGATCTTCTCGTCATTCTAAGCTGCACTTAAAACACATGTCAGAGTATTTAAATATTTACAACAAGTAACTAGGTAAAGCTTAGGGATGGATGATTTTCTTCACCAAAAAATAATTAAGTTCAATTGTTCTTCTAAAACATCCCATCGTATTGAGAAAGTGCTTAGGACGAGTCCTAAACATCTTTTCGATGTTTCTGGGATTGTTTCGAGTCCAAATGAATTTCATTGTATCGGTGAATCGATAGTTCAAAAGGTTTAGTTAAGTTTTGTTTCTTTCTCAGTGAACTTGGACGTTTGATTATCAGGTGAGTGAAGTGACATTTGACTTGATAAACCTTTTAAGGATTATAAATGTGAGAGCCTTCAGGGGCATATTAGTTTATTGAGGAATTTAACCATCTTTAATTAAAGTTGAATTGTTGGTTTAAGATAATTTAATTTCAAAGTTCAGGTTAATTTTCTTTCAAGTGTTTTAAATTACTTGAGTTGAAAGAAGTGCTTAAATCATTTAATTTCATTAAATTTTGATGATTTAAATTTGATTTGAATTAATTATATTACTTTATGCTAATTTTAATGCTTTAAAATGATTTAATTTATAATGATTTAATCATGCATTGTTCTAGGTTGATCTTTGATGTTTTAAATTTTGTTTTGATTTAAGTCTTAAACAATTTTTAGATCAATTTTAACATCTTGAGTTTGTTCCAATTTGATTTTTAGTTAATCTCAAATTAGTTTTGAATATCTTTAAGTTTATTTAATTTAATTGTTAAATCATTTAATATTTTAAGTTTCGATTTATTTAACAAGTTATTTCCCTTTTAACTATTAATTTTGATCATCATGTCTTTAAAATTGATTAAGAGTTGAGTATTATTGGAATGGTTCATTTAGGGATTTTAGATTAAATGATTATAATCTTCCTAAATTATATCCCCATTTTAATAATCCAAATTTCAATTATTCTCCCAAAATTTAAATTATTTAATTAATTAAAGTTTCATTTTGATTTGTTGAAAGTGATGAGTTTCTACCTCTTGACTACCTTAGTATCAATCATCTAATAAGAATTAAAGTTCAAATATTTTATCTCTCCCCTTTGGTTTAGCCTAAATTTTAGTTATGGTTAACATTTCTTAATTACCGTTATGCCCCCTTTAGACTTGTTTATTTCATAACTCACTAAATTGAGCTCAAATGAACTTCAAATTTTTATGTCACTTTACTTATATGTCAATTAAGACATTAGAGAAGAAAATGTGATTTTTCTATTATTAATTTAATTTATATATTTATTTTAATGCAAAATGAGGTTTTTCAATGAAAATTCAACATCATGACCACAGTAAGGTTTCTATCCTTAAGAAAATTATGAGATGTCCCTACTGACCATAGGATCGTTTGGACCAATTTTGGTGATTCTTTTAATTATATTTGATTTATTATAATTATTTTGAATTTTGGGGTATTAATTAATTATAAAATAAAATTAAAGTTGAAAAATGGATTTTATATTTTTTTAAGTCACTCTAACCACGAGGGATGTCGGAGAAACAAATTTTATAATTTTTTTATTTTTCTTTGATTTATTAGAATTATTTTAGTGGGTAGGTTTGAAATATCATTTTTTTAATATTAAAAATTGTCTTAAGCCTCTAAAATTTAATATCTTAACCTAGAGAGTTAGGAAAAAAATTTACTTGGTTCCTAAGTAATTAAGGGACCAAATATAACATTTTTATGAATTTTAATATTTTTATGATTTTTTAAATTTTTTAATTTTTAAAATATTTAAAATATGGTTAAAAATGAAAATTTTTAGAAAATTCCAATTTTAATTTTTTTAGACTCCTTTGATATCAGAGAGCCCACAAAACCAATTTGGTGAATTTTTTAAGTGAATTTTGGGTTTTATGAATTTTTAATTTTTAAAATGGCTTTGTCACTTAATTAATTTATTTAGTGGGTTAAATCATTTCCAATTGACTTAAAATTTTTATGTTTGGTTCTCTACATCCTAAATGACAGTGAGGAATTGTTTTCAAGTGATTTTGGTGTGTGGTTACTCCTAATTAATTAAAATTCAATTTTGAGTGTTTAAGCTAATTATGGTTATTTTTAAAGAATTAAGTCAAACCATAATTTTTCTAGGGTCCACTGGTCATAAGATACCTCCCCTAATTTTCATGAAATTTATTAAGCAACATGCTAATTACTGGAATTAAAATATCAAAACAAGCACATAAATTTGAAAAATCAATAACTTTCCATAGAGATGGCCTCTGGCCTTAGAAAATTCAGGGAATGTTCCCAAGAATAGAGGCTACAAAACCCTATGGTCTTATTCCATGGTGAATTATATGCATGAATGGAGAATTGAAATTCTTAAAATAGTATTAAATTAATTAAAAATGAAATACTTAAAAAAACAACTTAATTCTTTTTTCAAATTATTCTCCTATGTTCACTGAGCAAGAGGGTATTTTTAGTTTATTTTTGTGATTTTTCTACACAAAGATATGGATTTTTGAAGTTCTCACTATTTAAATAAATAAAAAAATAGTCTAATTTCCTACTTAACCCAGTCAGCGCCTCGTCAACCTACGGCGGATCGAAAGCCCACACGTCACCTCCCTATTTGATGCCGCCATCTGACTCAGCGCCATGCGGCCCACGGTTCATGTCTCGTTCCCTGGTCCGGCGCAATCTGGGTCGTCCATTCTAGACACGCGCGATCCGACGGTTCCTAGTCATCATTTACTACTGGTGCGTCCCGTGATCCGTCCACACTAAAACCCTAAGATCTCCCTCATTTCTTCACCAAATCTCATGTTCTTGGACTCTATGAACTCGTTTCAACAAGACGCACACATCTATACGGCTAATGCGCATTGAAATCAAGTGAAACTAAATGGAGAATCAATGGAAGCTTAGGAGCAAGAGGAGTTTACATACCTTGGTCCAAGAGGTGAAGCCTCGATTGGATGTGCTCGACATGTTCGTTGGAGTTGGAGGAGCCTAGGGATGAAGCCTCTGGTCCTAGTGAATTGTTTAGGTGTGACTTCGTCCATACCCGATTTCAAATCTTGGCCGATAGGAAGAATGGCTGGCCTGGTGAGGGGGCTTTTGCTGGGGAACTTCTTCTCTTGGTCTGGTGAAGGTGTAGAGTCAATCAATTTGAAGATTCGCTCACTGTGGTGGAGTGTCCTATTTTTGGGTGGATTTTGGATTGAGAAATTGAGCTCTGTTAATGGAGATTAGAGCAAGGAAGCAATGGGGAACAACTGCTCTGGGTTTGGAGAAGAGTGTGGAGTGATTTTGGCAGAGTTTTGGTAAGGTTTTTTTCAGCACCTCCTTTGGTCGTGAGGTGATGGTGTTTAAATAGGCATGGCTAGAGGGCTTCCGAGGGAGGTTTGGAGGTTGGGATCTGCTGCCTAGGGGAGGAGAAGAACAGCTGCAGTGACCATTTGGGTTGGGACAGCTAGGCCAATTTAATTTGAATTTTTGAATCAAATTAAGCCTCTCGGCCTCGTGGTTTCCAGCGATTGGGGTGGTCGTCCGGCCAGGGTCAGGTCACCCTCATGGTCAGGGAGGTCAGGGCTTGATGTTTGTGAGCTCAAGTGGCTGATGCCATGTGTAAAGAAGTTGATTTAAAGGGTATGTGGGAAGTGGTTCTTTTGAACTTGGTTTGGTCAACCCATGGAAATGGGCTTGGTGCACCCACCAAGGTCTGATTTGGGCTGAAGGGAATCATATGGCTCAGCTGAATTGGAGTGGAAAAGTCTCCATCAAGATCATTTAGATTAATTTTAGGTTAGGGGGAATCATGGAAAGGGTAAAAAAGCTTAATTATTGGTTAACAAAGAGTTCCCCTCTCTTACCATTAATGGATTGATGAGGAGTCCAAGGCTTCCATGGCTCCCATGTGGCTTGTGCATGGCTTCTAGGCTCACATTGGGCTTGGGAAATGACTTGATCAATTTCATGGAAAAGGGTTTTAGGAATTTTGGATAATTTAATGAAAATTTGGATGAAGGTTGATTTGGAATGATTTAATGATGGTTTTGAAACTTTGGGGTGGTTCTGATTACATGGATGAAGAGGAGTTTGTCATATGGGCCTTGGAATAGGTTTGGGCTTTTTCAAATTTGGTAAAAAATGGGCTTTTAAATGTCTAATGGAAGTGGGCTTTTATGTTTCAAAATGAACTTTTGGATGAAAATTTTTTAAACGATTATACCAAAGAAATGGTGCATTTAGTTTATGGATGTGTTATGAAAATTTTAGAAAAAATTTGGTGTCATTTGGAGTTGAAATGGGTTTAATTTGGGTCTTCTAGTAATTGGGTCAAAGTGGGTTAAATTGGGCTAACTTGGGTTTAGGTTGGGCTAATATTAGATTTGATGTAAAATTAAAGTTGCAAAATGTTTATGGAGGTGTAACAAAGAGTTTTCAATTTTTTTTGGGTCTTGGTTTTGGGATTTGGGCTTGTTTGGGTTCATGATTGGTTTAGGCCAAATTGGGGATTTTTGGTTTGGGTTAGGCTTGAGTAGAGTTTGGGTCCAAGTATAGGGTAAATTATGTTGAAGTTTTGTTTTTGGGGATGATAGGAAGATTTAAAAACAAATTTGGGGAAAGTTGGGTGACATTTGGGTTGAATTTATGATGGATTGGGTTTTGTTGGTCATTTTGGGCCATAAGGGCCAATTTGGGATTTTTGATCGAATTGAATTAAATTGACAAAATTGGGGTATGTGACAGTTGAACAAAATGAAATTGGGAACATTTGGGATTTTCTGGAATTTTTTAACAATTTTTTGAATTTTTGTATTTTTGGATCAAAAAGGGTATTTTGGGTATTTGGAGGGTATTGGGGGGTATTTTGGAAATTTTGCAATATTTGGCCATGGATGATCAATTTGAGTGGTGGGAAATGTTTAGGATTGATCTTTAGGAATTTTGGGTAATTTAGGCAATTTTGCAAATTTTGGGCAATTTCAAGGGCATTTGGTAGGTTTGGTGGGTTTAGGGCCCCGGGGGTCGAAATTGAAATTTTGGGAAAACTGAAGATTGATTAGATGTGAGTAAAATGGGACCATTTTGGTTGAGCCATGAAGCCATATTAAGTTCACAAGAGCCATGAGAGGACTCATTTTAGGCACTCAATATGTTGTTCCTAGCCCTCTTAGCTATGGGCTTAGGGGTTAAGGTCCATCCATATGAGTTACATACATGAGTCAGGGAGTTGAGTTGGGTGAAAGTGGTTTTAGGATTTAGAATGTGTGTCTCCCTATCTCTGTCTCCTTTATCTCTCACTCTTTATTCCTTAATCTTGTTCTCACTTCCTCCCTCTCTATCTCTATATCTCTTTTGATCCCTCCCTCACTCTCTCTTTCATTCTTTTGCTCTCAATCTCTCTTCTCTCCCTCCCTCCCTCACTCGCACTCACTCTCCTTTCTTACCCTCCTAATATTTTTTTCTCTGCCTTGTCCCTCACTCTATCCCTTTCTCATATTCTCTTCTCTCCCTCACTCTCCTCTCTTATTTCTCTAAAGATTTCTTTCACTCTCTAATAATTGTACTCTTTATCACTCTCACTCTCTCCCTCTATGATGTAAATGATAGCATGGACGACGATGACATGACCTCAAGAGAAGATTTAATTCAAGTTCCATGTGGGCCAATTACTAGATGTTGTGCGAAGAGGTTGAAGGAAGCTTTTAATGGATTAGTCCAGGAAGCTTGGACTCAAGCCAATTCATGGAGATCTAAGGAGAAAGAGCCACCAAGATTTGTCAACTTAATCCAAGCCCGAGTATAAAGAAGTCGTGTTATTATGGCTGGATATTTCTTCTTTTAATTGATTTAATAATGGCTTGCATGCCAACTTGAAGTAGTTTTTTTTATTTGTTTTAGAAGATATTTTATCTTCTATTTTCTTTTTCTTGTAAGTTGTAGCTTATAAGTAGGCCTTACTTTAAATGAAAAGGAGACTTTTAGACTTTAGCAAAACAACTTTTGGGTTTTTCATTTGGTTTTCCATGGGATTCCAACCGGACTCTTGGCCATCGCCCAAGGAGTTCTTCCCTGACTTATCAAGCGGATTTTCACCCCTTTTGTGGCGTCTACCATTGTACCAAGGTTCTTTCCTCATGTTAAGCATAGCGTGAAAGTCTCATACTGACGTTCTTGTTTGCGATGAGCATTGGGTCGAGGTTTATCTCCATTCCATCCATTTCACCGCCAGGTTGTATCCTACCATATTTTCGGTTTGTTCTAGCATTAGGACAATATTCTTGTTTTGTTCAGGCATTTCATACGAATTTCCACCTATTAATTTCAATTTTTGCATAGCACCTAAGGTTTTTATTAGTAGAACATTAACCCCCATGATCCTGTCTTGATTCGATTCACGTCATTTGGTATCAGAGACTCACAGTTCTTGAAGACATAAGTTTCTTGTTGGGTTTTGATTTTCTTGTTGGATTCTTTACTTTCGTTCTTCATGGCTAATTGATGAGATTTAGTTTTGTTCTTGTTTCTTTTGTCTGATTCTTTTTATGTATGTCCGAATTTTAACTTGGTAATCCAATTTTCTCTTTCATTTCGTAATTAGTTATTCAATTCGCTGCAATCATTATTATTCATATTCATTTTCCTCTTAATGTTCACATCGTTATTATTCATCATTTGTTCTTGTTATTGTCCAGATCAGTGTTCTTGCTATTGTCCAAAATCATCTTGTTCGTGTTATTGTTTATGATAAATATTATTCTTGAAGTGATCTTGTTATTTTCGTTTCTTGTTATTTTCATTTCTTGTTATTTTCATTTATTTTGTTGATATTATTGTTTTCATAAGTGTAGCTGTGTTTTTTCATTGATTCAAGATATCAAAATTTGTACTGCATTATCATCATTCCAATGATTTGCTTAGCATTTCTTTTTTTCTTATTTGTGGTAATCTTGAATTTCGTTTAAGTTGCTTATTTTCGGATTCTTGGTTACCTACCCTCATAAATCTTCAACCATGTCTCAAATAAATTTTGAAGATGAGGAAAGGCAACCAGCAATTCCTAATCTCCAATTTCAAGCCATGGTCGGGGAGATGAAAAAGATGATGAGGGTTGAGTTTCATCAAATTCGTGAAAGGTTGGAATGAGTAGAGGGAGGAATTCAAGAAGGAAAGTGACGAAATATTTCTAATAGACAAAGGGAGAGAGTTCTAATGAGAGGAGTGACAGAGGACGATGAAGAATATTATGTGGGTGGATTTGATGAAGAAATTGATAGGGATTCATTTGTTGAGAGAAGGCGTTATGGTGGGCAAGCTAGAGATAGTAGGAATAGAGAAGATAACAACTTAGGGAGTATTAAGATGTTTATTCCTTCTTTTCAAGGCAAAAACAATCCTGAAGCCTATCTTGAATGAGAGAAGAAGGTGGAATTAGTGTTTGACTACCACAACTATTCCGAAATAAAGAAGATGAAATTGGCCACCATTGAATTTAATGATTATGCTATTGTTTGGTGGGATCAATTAATGTTGAGTAGGAGGAGAAATGGAGAACATCCCATAGAAACATGGGAAGAAATAAAAGTTGTCATGAGGAAGCGATTTGTGCCAAGCCATTACTATCAAGAGTTGTATCAGAAGTTACAAAGGCCTAGGCAAGGTAATCAAAGTGTGGAAGATTACTATCAGGAGATGGAGATTGCTATGATTAGGGCTCATGTAGAAGAAGATAGAGAAGCCATTATGGCTATATTCTTAAATGGTTTAAACTCAGAAATCCAAGATAGAGTTGAAATGCAACATTATGTGGAGTTGGAGGACATGTTACATATGGCCATCAAGGTGGAGCAACAACTCAAGAGGAGGGGAGGCCCACGTGTGTCAACTAGCGTGGGTACTTCATGGAAGCCAACTTTTCAGAAAAAAGAGGACAATCCAATTGCAAAGTTCAAACCACAGTCAAGATAAGAGACAACTAACCAAGGAACTCAAGTGAAAATTGCCTCTTCCTCTTCTAGAAATTGAAACATCAAATTTTTAAATGTCAAGGTAGGGGTCATATAGCCAGCGAATGTCCTAACAAAAGAATCATGGTGATAAGGGACAATGGAGAAATTGAAACTGATGAAGAATTAGAAATTGACTCTATACCACAAGTAGAGGAAATTGAAGGGGAAGAATATGCAGTCACAGGAGAATTGTTAGTCACAAGAAGGGCTTTAAGCGTGCAAGCCAAGGATGATGAGGGAATTCAAAGAGAAAACATTTTTCACACTAGGTGTCATGTACAAAATAAGGTATGTAGTATGATCATTGATGGAGGAAGTTGTACTAATGCTGCTAGCTCAATTTTGGTTGAAAAATTAGGGCTGCCAACCATCAAGCATTCCCAACCTTACAAACTGCAATGGTTTAATGATAGTGGTGAGGTAGAGGTGAACAAGCAGGTTTTGGTCTCATTCCACATTGGAAAGTATGAAGATGAAGTCTTGTGTGATGTAGTACCAATGCAAGCAGGCCATTTGTTACTAGGCCGACCATGGCAATTTGACCGACAAGTTAAACATGATGGTTTCACTAATGAATACTCATTTGAAGTCAATAATAGAATTATCACTCTAGTGCCAATGACACCAAAGGAGGTCTATGAGGATCAAGTGAGATTGCAAAATGATTATTGTCAAATGAAAAGGAGTGCTCAACATAAAGAGGCCGACTCAACTGAGAAAAAGAAAGAAATTGAACAAGCAGCAATTAAGAGAAGAGAAGATACAAAACAAACGAATTTTTATGCAAAGGCAAGTGAATTCAAGACAGCATTATTTTTAAACCAATCAATGATTGTACTTCTGTACAAAGAGACGTTCTTAAACATTAATGAACATGACAATACTTTGCCTAGTTCTATTGTTTCTCTTGAAGGATTTTCATGATGTCTTTCCTGAGGAGATTCCACATGGTTTACTACCCATTCGAGGGATTGAGCATCAAATTGATTTTATACCAGGAGCCACCCTTCCAAACCATCCAGCCGATAGAAGCAATCTCGAGGAAACAAAAGAGTTACAAAGGCAGGTTGGCAAACTAATAGAGAAGGGGTATGTGAGAGAGAGCATGAGTCCATATGATGTTCCTGTAATTCTAGTTCCTAAGAAGGATGGGTCTTGGAGAATGTGTGTGGATTGTGGAGCCATAAACAATATTACGGTAAAGTATAGACACCCTATTCCTTGCTTAGATGATATGCTAGATGAGTTACATCGATCTTGTGTGTTTTCTAAGGTTGATTTAAAAAGTGGATATCATTAGATTAGGATGAAAGAAGACGATGAGTAGAAAACTGATTTTAAGACAAAATATGGTTTGTATGAATGGTCAGTTATGCCTTTTGGTTTTACTAATACACCAAGTACTTTCATGAGACTAATGAACCATGTTTTACGTGCTTTTATTGGAAAATTTGTTGTGGTCTATTTCGATGATATTTTGATCTATAGCAAAAACTTGAAGGATCATGTTGAACAGATAAAACTTCTTTTAGATGTTTTTAAAAAAGAAGAGTTATTTGGTAAACTGGAAAAGTGTACCTTCTTAGCCAATAAACATTTGTTTTTAGAATTTGTTTTGAGTGCGCAAGGTATACAGGTTGATGAAAAAAAGGTGTGTGCTATGCATGAGTCACCATTTGATATAATTCTGCTACTAAATTTTCATTCTACTACTAAATTTTCACCTTTAGAAATTGTTTATGTTTTTTTATCCTTTAATGCCATTTGAGTTAATTCCATTACTTGTTTCTGTGCATGTTAACTTAGATGGTAAGAAAAAGGCTGAGCTTGTAAAGCAGATACATGAAAAGGCACTACTCAATATTGAACAAAGGACAATGCAATACAAAAAATATGCCAACAAGGGGCGTCATAAAATGATGTTCGAACCTGGAGATTGGGTCTGGCTACACATGAGAAAGGAAAGATTTCCAGAACAAAGGCATTCCAAAATACTTCTAAGGGGAGATGGTCCTTTCTAAGTACTTGAACGTATCAACGACTATGCCTACAAGCTGGATCTACCAGATAAGTATAATGTGAGTGCCACTTTCAATGTTACTGATTTAAGTCCTTTTGATGCAGCTATTGATTTGTGGACAAATCCTTTTCAAGAGGAGGGGAATGATGTAAATGATAGCATGGATGACAATGACACGACCTCAAGAGAAGATTTAATTCAAATTCCATGTGAGCCAACTACTAGATGTCGTGCGATGAGGTTGAAGGAAGCTTTTAATGGATTAGTCCATGAGGCTTGGACTCAAGCCAATTCATGGAGATCTAAGGAGAAAGAGCCACCAAAATTTGTCAACTTAATCCAAGCCCAAGGATAAAGGAGTCATATTATTTGGCTGGATATTTCTTCTTTTAATTGATTTAATAATGTCTTGCATGCCAACTTGAAGTAGTTTTTCTTTATTTATTTTAGAAGATATTTTATCTTCTATTTTCTTTTGCTTGTAAGCTGTAACCTATAAATAGGCCTTACTTTAAATGAAAAGGAGACTTTTAGACTTTGGCAAAATAGCTTTTGGGTTTTTCCTTTAGTTTTCCCTGGGATTCCAACTGGACTCTTGGCCATCGCCCAAGGAGTTCTTCCCTGACTTATCAAGCGGATTTTCACCCCGTCTGTGGCGTCTAACATTGTGCCAAGGTTCTTTCCTCACGTTAAGCATAGGGTGAAGGTCTCATATTAACGTTCTTGTTTGCGTTGAGCATTGGGTCGAGGTTTATCTCCATTCCACCCTGAATCGCCAGGTTCTACCTTTATTTCGGTTTGTTCCAAGTTTTCAAACGATTTTCAACAGTTTTTTTTCAAGTATTTCATACGAATTTTCCTTTGATTCTTTTCAATTTTGTCTTAGCCCATCAATTTTCTAATTAGAACATCAATCTCATGGTTTCGTCGAGATCCTGTTTAGATCACTCTATCACTCCCACTCCCTCATTTGTGCTCTATCTAGGTCACCTTTTTCCCTCCCTATCTCCCTCTCTCTCTCACACTCTCTTACTCCCACTATCTCACCATTATGCTATTCTTCCACTTTCTTTTCATCCCCCACCCATTCTTACTTGATCGTATCACAGCCTCTCTTCTCACTCTCTCTCCCATTTATTGTATCTCACTTTATCTTTCCTACTCTCTTACTTTCTTTCACTTCCTATGACATCCTCTTTTTTCCCTCAATATCTCTTCCCTCCCTTTTCTCTCCTTCTCCCTCAATCTAATTTTAGTATCACTCTTTCTCTTTTCTTACCCTCTTTTCTCTGTCTCTCTCTCCCCCACTCAACCTCTCTATATCCATCTCCCTCTTCTCACACTCTCTTCTCTCCTAAATACTCTCTCACTCCCTCTGTTGCTCCCATCCTAAACTTAGCCCACTCTCTTCTTCACTCGTTCACTTTTTGTTCTCTCTCTCTTACTCTTTGTATTGCTGCTCCCTCCTTTCACACTATTTCTCTTTTTTCCTCTCTATGAACAGAGAGAAGACCTCTCTATATCCATCCTCCCACTCTCTCTCCTCTCTCAGCCCAACCTCCCTCCCACTCTCGCTCACATTTTCATCTCACTCCCTCTTTGTCCCCCTCTCTCTCGCACTCTCTCCCTCTTTACCTTACAACTCCTCTCTCACACTATTATCATCCATTATCTCCCTCATTTTCCTCTTCATGCACATTCGTTCTTGCTCTATCTTCCAGCACTCTCTATTTCTCTCCCACACCCTCTCTCCCTTTCTTGCTCCCTCTCTCTCTCTTCAATATTTCTCATGGCCTCTCTCTATCTCTCTCTTTCTTACTCTTGACTATGCATGCTCTCTCTAACAATTCTATTATATATTTCTTTCTCGATCTTTTGATCTCTCATTTGTTTTCCTTAATTCTATCTCCTTCTCTAACTCTCTCTCACTCTCTCGCTCTCCCTCTCTCCCAACTTCTCTTTCTTTCAATCCCACTCCCTCCTCTCTCTCTCTGTCTTTCACTCTTTCTGACTCTTCTCTCTCTCATTATTTATCACTATTTATCACACATCTCTACCTCTCTCCCCCCCACTTTTACTCCCTCCCTCCCCCCTTTCTCCTTATCTCTCCATATATCTCACTCTCCTGACCTTACTCTCTTGTCACTCCCTCTCACTTTGTTAATATCTTTCCCTCACTCTCCCTTGCTCACTCTCTTGCTAATTATTCTCCATCCCCCTATATCTTCCGCTCTCTACCTCCCACACACTATCTTTTGCTCAATCTTCCCTGAGTCTCTCTTCTCTCTATATTTCTATCTTACCCTCTCTTCCCCACACAATCTTCAACACCTATCTTTACTCCCTCTCTTAATCTATCGCTCTCTCACTTTTTATTTCATCTCTCGTTATTATTTCTTTTCTCTTTTTTGGCCCTCTATGTCTCTCTTTTCCTTTCTTCTATTTCCCTCCTTTCTCTCTCTTCCCTTTCTCTTTCTCTCCCTCTCTTTAACTCTCCTCTAACTCTCTCTGCATCACACACACTCTTTTAGTTGCTCTAACATCTTGCTCTCTGCCCTCATATCCAACTCATTATTTATTCTTTCCTCTATAAATCTCTCTTTCCTCCTCGATCGCTCTTGCCCTCTTCCATTCCTCTGACTCCCTCCGTCAATCTCTCTCTTTCTCCTTCTCTCCCTCCCTTTCACTTTTCTCTGTAATGCTTTATTACTTTGTCTTTCTCTATTGCTCCTTGTGTCTCTCTCACACACTCTCTCATCAATCACTTATCACGTTTCACACTTATATTCCCTCCAACCATCTCTCACTCACTTTCTCTCTCCCACTCTCCCTCATTCATTAATTCAGTCTCTCTATCTCTCTCTTTCTCCCTCTTCCAACCCTCTCTCTCCACATCTCCGTCCATTTCACCCTCTCTCAACCTGTCACTCACTATCTTTTGCTTTATCTCCCTTGAGACACTCTTCTCTCTGTATTTCTACTTTATCCTCCCCTCTCTCTCCCACTCACGCTTCAATCCCTATCTTCACTCGCTCTCTTGCTCTTTCTTTCTCTCACACTCTCTATTTTATCTCTCTTTGTTTTTTTCTCTCTTTTGCCCCTTTTCTCTCTCTCTCTCTCTCTCATTCTTCTATCTCCCTCTCTTCTCTCTCTTTACTCACTCTTTCTCTCACACTCTCTCTCACTCTGCCTCCTCACACTATCTCTCAATTGCTCTCACATCATGCTCTCTCCCCTCTATCTTATTTCTTAATTTCTCTTATTCATCTCTCTTTCCTCCTCGATCCATCCCTCTTTCAATAACTCCTTTGGTCTCTTTCTCCCTCTCTCTATCTCTCTCTTCTCTCTATCTCCCCATTGCACTCACTTCTTCACTCCCTCTCCCTCCCTCTCATTTTCTCCATTGTTCTCTCTCATCCCTCTCTCCTGCTCTCTCTTCTCTCACTTACACTGTTCTCACATTCTCTCTCACTTTCCCTCTCCCTTACTCATACTCTCTTTCATTATCTCCCTCCACTGCCCTCCCTCCCACTCTCTAGATCTCAATCTCTATTCCTCTCCATCTCCCTCTCTTCTTCTCTCCTTCTCACTCATTTTATTTCTCTCCCTCCCTTTCTCCATATTGCTCACTATCTTTTCCTCTCTCTATTCCTCTCTTGCTTCCTCTCTATCCCTCTTAAATCTTTCTTGCTCTCTATCCCTCTTTCGCTCCCTCTCTCTCTTTAATCTCTCTCATTTTCTCCTTCTTCCTCCCTCTTCCTCGCTCTCTCCCTTCTCTTGCCCTTTATTTGTCTTTTTCTCACTCTCTCCCCATTTCTCTCTTTTATTGTTCTCTCTTCTCTCTCATTACCCAACTCTTTTTCTCCTAACACCCTTTCTTACTCTCTTCGTCCTCCTTCTCTCCCACTCTTTCTTTCATTCATTCTTTCATCTCACACTTTACTCCACATCTATCCCATTATTTCTTACTTTGTCTCACACTTCTCTCTCTACCACTCTCCCTTCCTCTCTCTCCCTTCTCTTTAACTTCATTTCTCTCACTCTCTATCTATTTCACTTTCTTTTCCTCCCTTTCTTGCTCTGTGTTGCTCCATATCTCTTGCTCTATCTTCTTTCACGCTTGCTTCTATCTCCATTTCTCTCTCATTCTCACTCCTCTCTCCCTCCCTCTCTCTCTTTACTTTCACTCTCTCTTAGTCTTCCACTCTCTCTCACCCACTCTCTATTCTATCTCTTTATCTTAATCTCTTCTCTTCTCTCTCTCCTCTCACTCTTTCACTCTCTCTATACTCCACGCACACTCTCTCCTCCTCTCTTACTTCCTTCCCTTCCACTTCCCACCCTCCCTCCCCCTCACTCTTACATTATCTTTCACTCTTCGACATTCACTCTCCTCTACCTCCCTCACTCCCTCTTCATCTCTTTTGCTGTCAATCTCTCCCTCTCTATCAATATATCTATCTCTCTTGATCCATCCTCACTTTCTTTCATTCTCTCACTATATATCTCTCTCTTCTCTTCCTCCCTACCTCACTAACATTATCTCTCCTTTTTCACCCTCCTAATATTCTTTTTCTTGCTTGTCCCTGTCTCTCTTTCCCTTTCTTATATACTCTTCTCTCCCTCACTCTCTTTTCATATTTCTCTTTAGATCTCTTTTACTCTCACACTTGTTCTCATTATAGCTCTCGGTACCCCCTCTATCATTCTCACTTTCTCATTCGTGCCCTCTCTAGGTCTCCCTTATGTTGCCCACTCTTCTCTATTCATCTCCTTCACTCATTCACTCTCTCATTCGCTCTCAATCTCTCTCCCTCTCACCCACTTTAGCTCCAGTTCTCGCTTTCTCCCACTACCTATTACCATTTTGTTCTTTCTCTCTCACGCTATCCTCTCCCTCCCTTGTTCCATTTTCTCTCATCTCTCTCTATCCCCTTCTCTAATATTTTATCTCAATCTCTCTCTTTCTCACTCTCAATTCTATTCTTTTATCTTATACTCATTTTACACACTCTTATCCCCACACTCTCTCTTGCTTTCATCCCTCCCTCTCACATTCTCTCTCTTTCCTCTCTCCCTCCCTCTCCTTACCTTTATTGCTCTCTGTCTTCCACTCTCTCTTGCTCCCCCTCTCTCAACATTCTCCTATTTTCCCTCACTTTTTACCCTTTACTCACTTACACTTACTCAATCTTTCTCCAGTCTCTTCTCACTCTCTCTCTCCCATTTACTCTCTTCCTTTCCCTCTCTTTCTCTTTCTTTAAACTCACTCGTTACCTCATTCCGTCTCTCTTTTGTAATCACTCTCTCCCCTCTATCTCACACTTTATTCCTCCTTTTTTAATCTCTCACTCTCTCTTGTCTCTCTTTTGAAGCTCTATTTCTCCCTCGCCCCCTCTCTATCACTCCCACCCTCTTTCACTCCATTCTTCCCTCTCTTTCTTATGCTTCTTTTATCTCCCTCTCTCTTGCTTCCTCTCTTGCACACTCACCCTTTCCCTCTCTCCCGCTCTCTTTGCCGTCACTCTCTCTTCTCTCTATTTCTCTCACACCCTCCCTCTTTCTCGCTCCATCTTCCTCTCTTTTCACTTTCACTCTCACTCTTACTCCCTCATTCTCTCTCTCTTTCATTTCCTCTTTTCTTTCTTTTATTTCTCTCTCTCCACTCTCTCTTAATCTTTCTCTCCCTCTCTCGCTTCCTTCCCTCCCTCCCTCTCTCTGTCTCTCTCTCGCTCTTCTTTCTCTCTCACACACACTCTCGCCCTCTCTCCCTCTCACTCAATTCCACTTCATCCCCTCTCTCTCACTAAATCTCATTTTGTGCCCCCTCTCTCCCTCTCTCTCACACTCTCTCTATATCTTCATTCACTCTCTCTTCTCTATCACTCTCACTTTTTTTCTCCCACTCCCTCTCTTCCATTCCTCTAACTCCGTCCAACTCTCTCTTTTTCTTCACTCTCTCCCTCTCCTGCTCTTTTCTCTGTTTATGCATTATCACTTTTTCTTTCTCTATTTCTCTCTGTTTCTCTCTTACTCTCGATTTCTCTCTTCCTTCACTCATTTATCACTTTACTCTCTCTTTTTCTCTAACCATCTCCCTCTCCCTTACTTTCACCCTTTCTCCTTTTTCATTAATACAGTCTCTCTCTATTTCCCTCTCTCTCTCCCTCTTTCTTTCTCCATATCTCCCTCTATATCTCCCTTTATCTACCCTCATTCACTATATGCTTTATCTTTATTGATACTCTCTTCCCTATGTATTTTTGCCTTACCCTCACTCCCTCTCTCTTCCATTCACTCTTCAATCACTATCTTCACTCCCTCTTTATCTTCCATTCACTCTTCAATCCTTATCTTCACTCCCTCTCTTGCTCTCTCTCTCTCACTCCTTATTTCATCTTTCTGTTATTTTTTTGCTCTGTTTTCCCTCTTCTATCTCTCTCTAACCCTTTCTTCTATCTCCCTCTTTTCTACATCTTTACTCACTCTTTCTCTTCCTCTATCTCTCACTCTCTCACTGTCCCTCCCTTACACACACTCTCCCAATTCTTCTGACATCTTGCTTTCTCCCCTCATATCCATCTCATTATTTCTTATTGTCTCTCATACAACATTTTTCTTCCTCACTCCCTTCCTCTTTCAATCCTTCCTTCACTCTCTTCCTATCTCACTCCTCTCTCTATCTCTCCTTGCACTCAGTCCTTCACTCCCTCTCCCTCGCTCTCATTTTCTCTATTGCCCTCTCTCATTCCCTCTCTCTTGTTCTATCTTCTCCCATTTTAATTTTTCTCTATTTCTTCCTCACTCTCCCTCTCACTTTCTCTCATACTCTCCCTCATCTTTTCTCTCTGATTCTCTCCCTGTGCTACTCTCCCTACCACTCCCTTTCCCTACCACTCTCTTTTTCTCAATCTCTCCCTCTTCTCTCTCATCACCTCTTCCCTGTCATTGTTTATTACTTTCACTCCTCTCCCTCCCTCCTTAATTCACCATGTTTTTCTCTCTCTAGCACCCTCTCTTTCCTCACTGCTCCCTACCCCTCTTAAACTTCGTTGTCTATTTCTCTCTTGCTTTGTCTCTCAACTACCTTCCTAGCTCCCTCACTCTCTTAAATTTCTCTCTCTTACTTCCTCACTCGCCTCTCTCTCTATCTCTCTTGTACTCTCTCTACCTTTTCTCTATTTTTCTCTCCTAATTTTCCTCACTAACTCTCTCTCTTGCTCCATCTACCATTTCTCTCTTTCTCCTTTTCTCTTACACTCTTGCCACCCACTCTCTCTTCAGCTTCACTCCAACTACTAGTCCCTTTCTCTATCTCCTTCACACTCTACTTTCTCTTCCACTTTCTATCACTATCTCATTTCCACGCTTCATTCTCTGTTAATTTCTCTCTTACTCATCTCACTCCTCTTCCTCTATCCCACCACTCTCTTCTTCTCTTTTTCTCTCACATACCTCCTTCGTCACTCTCTCTCACACTCTCTCCTGGCTCTCTCTCTTTCTCTCTCTCATTCTCTTATTCTCCCTCCCCCACTCTCTTGCTCACTTTCACTTTCTCTATCTTCCTGTATTCTCCTTCTCTCCCTATACCTCTCTCACACTCACTTTCTCCTTTGCTCCCTTGCCCTCCTCTCCCTCTGTATCTCCTCGCTTTTCCTCTCCCGCTCTCTCCCTCCATGTTTAGCCATCTCACTCTCCACCTCCTATTCTCATACATTCTTCACTCAATCTGCTTATCATGCTCTCTCTTACTCTTCCTCCCTCTGTCTCTCTTCCCCTCTATATATATCCTCTAACACCTTCTCTCCCTATATCACCAACATCCCTCTCTCCCATCTCTGTTCTCCCACTCACACATTCCCACTCTCTCCCTTGCTCTCCCTCTCTCTCTCTCTCTATTCCACCTTTATTATTGCATTGTTGCTTATTAAATCTCTATTAATCTCTCATCAATCACTCTGTTCTCTCTCATTACTCAACTCTTTTTCTCCTTCTATCTATCTCCCTTTCTTGCTCCCTTCCGTCCTCCCTCTCTCTGTTTCATTTCCTTCTCTCTTCTCACCCTTCTCTCCTCGTCTCTCTCCCATTATTTTATACTTTCTCTCACACTTCTTTCTCTACCTCTCTCCCTTCCCCTCTGTTCCCTCTCTCTATCTCAATATCTCTCACACTTTAGCTATTTCTCTCCCATTCTCACTCCTCTCTCCCTTCCTCTCTCTCTCTCTCTTTAATTTAACTCTCTCAGTCACCCTCTCTCTCTTACCAACTCTTTGTTTTCTCCCTTTATCTTACTCTTATCTCTATTCTTTCTCCTCTCACTCTTTCTACTCTTTCTCCTCTCATTCTTTTGCTCTCTCTATCTTCCACACACTCTTACTCTTCCTCTCACCCTCCCTCCTCCTCTCCCTCACTCACTCTATCTTCCACTCTTCCACACTCACTCTTCCTCTCTCTCCCTCCCTCTCTCTCCATCTCTTTTGTTCTCACTCTCTCCCTCTCTATCCATATATCTTTCTTGCTCCCTCCATCTTTCTCTCTTTCATTCTCATACTCTTAATCTCTCTCTTCCCTCCCCCTTCCTCTCTCATACTCTTTCCCTTCCCATCCGTTAATAACTTTTTTTCTCTCTTGTCCCTCACTCTCCTTCCCTCTCTTATATTCTTTTCTCTCTCTCAATTTGCTTTCCTCTCTCTAGATCTTTTTGAATCCCTCACTCTTGTTCTCTTTATCGGTCTTACTCTCTACCTCTATCTTTCTCACTCTCTCAAACTTGCCCTCTCTACATCTCCCTCATGTAGCTCATTATTCTCACTCTAAATCACACATTCATACACTTTAACTCTCTCTCAATCACCCTCCATCTTACCCTCTTTAGCTTGATTTCTCGCTCTCTATCCCACTCCCTCTTACCATCTTGTTCTTTCTCTCTCACTCTATCCTCTCCCTACCTCGCTCCATTTTATCCTCTCTATCCCATTATCTATCATTTTCTCTAACACTCTCTCTTTCTCACTCTCTATTCTCATTTTATATGTTATTCTCTCTTTTACACTCACCATTGTTGCTCTCTCTTCTCTCTTTCCTCTTATTTTTCTCTCACTTTAATCCATAGTCTCTATCTCCTCTCTTGCTCTCTTCCTTCCATCCCTCCCTCTTTCATCATCTCTCTTCTCTCCCTCTCTCCCTCTCCCTCCCTTTATTCCTTTCCATCTCCTTCGCTATCCCTTGCTCCATCTCTCATCATTCACCTCGATCTTCTCACTCTCTCTCCCTTTCGCTCTCTCTTCTTTCTCTTTCTTGCTCTCCCTTTAAACCCTCTTACTACCTCCTTCTGTCTCTCTTTCTCACTCGCTCTATCCCTCTCTCTCGCACTCCATTCCACCTCTTTTATCTCTCTCTTTTTCTATCTTTTGTCTATTTCTTTGAAGCTCCCTTATCCCTCACAGCCTCTCCATTCCCTTTTTATATCATTTACTCTCTTTTACACTCTTGTTTGTTGTTTTCTTTTCTCTCTTTCTTCTAACTCTTTATCTCATTCTATTCTCCTCTTTCTCTCTACCCCATCTATTGCTTCCATCCCTGGTTCTCCCTTTTGCTCTCCTCTCCCTCCCGCCCTCCCTCTCCCTCGCTATCTCCCTTTGTGTCTCCCTCTCTCTCACCATTCTTATGTTCTTCCCCTCTCTAACACACTTACTCTTGCTCTATTTTATCACTCCTTCCTATCTCATTACTCACTCTTTCTCTCCAACCATCACTCAATGTCATCCTCCCTTCCTCTCTCTATTTGTCTCCCACCTTCTGCCTCTCTATCTCACTATCTCCCACTATCTCTCTCTATATCCTCATATATATCTCCCTCTCTCTACCTCTCACTTCCAAAATTGTGCTCTATCTTTCCTGAGTCACTCTTACCTCTCTATTTCTTTTTTAGTCTCTCTCTCCTTTCCTTTCTCCGGCTCACCCTTCAATCCCTATCACTTCCTCGCTCTATCATGTTGTTTCTAGTTCACTCCCTCTCTTGCTCACTCTCTCATTCTTTATTTCATATCTCTTTATCATTTGCTTGCTCTCTTGCTCTCCCACTGTTTTTCTCTTGCTCTTTCATCTATCACTCTATCTTCTCTCTCTTTACTCACGCTCTCTCTCTCTCTCACGCCCTCACACACACTCTCTCAAAAGTTCTCACATCTTGCTCTCTCCCATCAAATCCATCTCATTATTTTTCCCCCCTCTCTCTCTTGTTCTTTCTTCCATCTTCCTCTCTACTCTCTCTTTACTCACTCATTCTCTCTCGCTCTCACTCTCACTCCCTCTCACACTTTCTCTCAATTTCACCACATATCTCTCTCCCCTCAAATCCATCTCATTATTTCTTATTTCCTCTCATAAATCTCCTTCTCATCTTGATCCCTCCCTCTTTCAGTCCTTCCCTCTCTTTCTACCTCTCTTCCTATCTTACATTTCTCTCTCCTTTTGCACTCACTTCCTCCCTTTTGTTTTCTCTATAACTCTCTCTCATTCCCTCTCTCTCTTGTTCTCTCTTCTCTCACTTTCACTGTTCTCATTTTTTCTCGCTCTATCTCTCATTCTCTCCATCCGCTACCCTCTCTCGCACTCTCTCTATCTCAATCTCTCTCCCTCTGTCCCTCCACATCGCTGTCTAACCTTCTCACTCATTCTCTGACTCTACCTCCCTATTTCGAACTTGCTCATATTTTTTGCTCTTTTCCCCTCTCGCTTTCTATCTGTCTCTTAAATATTTCTTATTCTCCCTCTCTCACTCCCTCTCTCTCTCTTCAATATTTCTCATTCTCTCCCTCTATCACCCCCTTTCTCACTCTCTCCCTTACTTTGCCCTCTTTCTCTCTACTTCTCACTCTCTCCCTTCTCGTTATGACTCAGTTTCTATTATGTTTCATTCTCTCACACTTTTTCTCTCTATTTACTTACTATTTATCTTCCGATATCCATTACTCTAACTCTCACCCTTCCTCTCATTCTCTCTTTTTATATCTCTCACTCCCTCGCTCTATCTCTCTCACTCTCTTTTCTTTCTTTATTGTTCTTGCTCTTCTATATCCTGATCTCTCTTCAGTCACTCTATCATCTCTCTTTCTTTGTCTCTATCCCTCATACACTCTCTCTAACTTTTGTCTCTCTCAATCCCTCTCTCTTCTCTCTTAGTTTTTTATCGCTTTCTCCTCTTTCTCTCTCCCTTCTTCCCTTATTAACTCTCTCCCTCCCTTTGTCTCACCCCTCTCTCTCATTCTTTTTTCTTACCCTTATCTCACTCTTTCCCACTCTCCCTATATATCTCTCTTGCTCCCTCGCTCACTATCTCTCATTCTCTAGCTCTCTATCTCTTTCCCTCCTCTCCCTTCCCACTCTCCTAATATCTCTTTTTTCCCTCTTATCACTCTCTCTCATTCCCTCTCTTATATCATCCTCTCTTTCACTCTCTTTTCCTGTTTCTCAATAGGTATCTCTCAGTCTCCCACTGTCATTCTCTTTATCACTCTCTTGATGTCTTCTATCTTTCTTACTCCCTCATTCTTGACCTCTCTAGGTCCCCCTTATGTACCTCACCCTTCTCTCTCCAACTCACTGACACTCTCTCTCTCTCTCTCTCTCTCTCTCTCTCACACATACTCATACATTCTCTCAAACTCTCCCTCTCTCAATACTCTCCCTCACACTTTCTTAAGCTCCATTTCTTGATCTCTATCTCGCTCTCTCTCACCATCTCACTCATCCTCTTACACTCCCGGCCACTCTGTTCATTGTTGCATCTTCCTCTCTTCTCTCTCTATACCGTTCTTTATTATTCTCCCTCCTTTGATCTCTCTTTCCAACACTCTATTCTCCTTTACAATATTATGCTCTCTTTTGTTCCCTTCATTGTTGCTCTCTCTTATTTCTTTTATCTAACGTATTCTCTTCCTCTATCTCCTGATCTCTCTCCTGCTAATTTCATCCCTCCCATTATCTCTTTCTCTCTCTTCTCTCCCTTCCTAACTCTCTTTCCTCATTTCCCTCATTGTCTTCCTCTCTCTTGCTCTCTCTAGCCGTTTTTCTGTTCTCCCAATCCCATTACCTCTCACTCACTCTCTTTTACTCAATCTTTTTTTAGTCTCACTTCTCTCTCTATTTCATTTTCACTCTCTATCAATGCTTCTCTACTGCTCTCTCTTTAATATATCCACTCCCTCCCTCTATCTCTCTTTCTCACTCACTCCATCCCTTTCTCTCACACCCTCTATTCCATATTTCTTTATCTCTCTCTTTCTCTCTCATTCTCTCTTATAATTCTCTCTTTTTTGACATCTTTTATCCCTCACTTCCACTTATTCACTCTTTCTCCCTTTTTCATTCCCTACATCTCTCTCTTTATTCCCCTCTTCCTCTCTCAAACTCTCTATATCTTCCTTCACTCTCTCTTCCCTCTCACTCTCTCTTCCTCTCTCACACCCACCATCTATCTCTTTCTTTCTCACTCTCTCCCTCTCTCACTCTTTTCTTTATTTATGCTTTATCACTTTTTCTTTCTCTATTTCTCTCTCTTTCTCACACACATTCTCTCTAGCTCTCTTTTATAACTCTCTTATCTCTTTACTCACCTCTTCTCACTCCATCTCTCCCTCGTTCTCTAATTCAGTCTCTCTTTCTCTCTATCTCTCACAATATTTTGCTCTATCTTCCCTGAGTCTCTCTTCTCTCTCTATTTCTACCTTAAATTATCTCCCTCTATCCCTCTCGCTCACTCTTCTATCTTCACTCCCTCCCTTGCTCTCTCTCTCTCTCTCTCATTCTCTATTTCATCTCTCTTTGTTGTTTGCTTGCTCACTTTTGCCACCACTCTATCTCTCACTCTCTTGCACTTTCTTCTATCTCCCTCTGCTCTCTCTCTCTTTACTCACTCTTTCTCTCCCTCTATCTCTCACTCTTTCTCTAACTCTCCCTTCATCACGCGGTCTCTCTTGTTTGCTCTCACATCTTGCTCTCTCCCCACATATCCATCTCATTATTTATTAGTTTCTCTCATGCATCTCCATATCTCCTCAATCCCTCCCTCTTTCAATCCCTCCTTCCCACTCTTTCTCCCTCTCTCCCTATCTCACTCCTCTCTCTCCTCTGGCGCTCACATTCACTCACTCTACCTCACTCTCGTTTTCTTTATTACTCTATTTCATTCCCTCTCTCTTGCTCTCTCTTCTCTCACTTTCACTTCTCTCCATTTCTCTCTCACTCTCTCTATCTTTATCTCACACTCTCTCATCTTTTTTCTCTCATTCTCTCCCTCTACTACTCTCCCTCCCACTCACTCAGTCCCTCTCCCTCTCTCCTTCTCCATCTCAATCTCTTCTATCCTTCTCACTCATTCTCGTACTTCCCCTCCCTATCTCTATCTTGCTCGCAATCTTGTGCTTTCTTTCCTCTCTCCCATCCTATCTCTCGCTTAAATCTTTCTCGCTAACTCTCCTTCTCTCATTCCCTCTCTCTTTTAATATCTCTCTTTCTCTCCCTCTATCTTCCCCTTTCTCACTCTCCCTTACCCTTGCCTTCTGTCTCACTTTCTCACTCTCTCATTTTCTCACTGTCTCTCACTTCCTATTATGTTTCTCACTCTCCCTCTGTCGCTCTCTCTTGCTCTCTTTTCTTTCTCTTCACTCAATCTATGTCTTACTATGTTCAGAACTCTAACATTCTCTCCCTTCCGCTCATTCTCTCAGTTCTCTCTCACTGCTCTTCCCTAGCAATATTTATTCCTTTCTCTCCTTCCCTATCACTTTCCCTCCCTCTTTCTCTCCCTCCTTATTTCACTCTCTTTTTCTCTTTAATTCCCTTCTTCTTTACCTCTTTCTCCTCACTCTCCATTATTTTTCTATTTCTCTCTCATTTTGTCTCACTCTCTCCCTTCCGTGGTCTCTCACTCTTTTCAATTTCACTCTCATTCCTACTCCATAACTCTTTTCAATGTCACTCTCATTCCTACTCCCTCACTCGCCTATTTCTCTCTTTTTACTCTTGTACTCTCTCTTTTTCTCTCATTTTCTCTCTCTCACACTCCATCTCAAACTTTGTCTCTCTTGTTCACTCTCTCTTATTCTTTTTTTCTTATTCTCTTCTTCCACTCTTTCTCTTCAGCTTCACTCGCACTCCTACTCCATCTCTTTATCTCTTTTACACTCTATTCTTTGTTCAAATTTCTATCGCTATTTGGCTCATTTTTTATTCTCTCTAAACTTCTCTCTTACACTTCTCACTCTTTTTTTCCTCAAAGCCTGCACTATCTTTCTCTATTTCTCTCACTTCCTACCTTCCTCTCCCTCTCTCTCTCTCACATGCTCTCCCACTTTTCCTTACTGGCTCTCCCTCTCTCTCCATCACTCTCTTATCCTCTCTCTCTCTCTCATTCTCTTATTCTCACTTTCTCTATCACTCTTGCAAGCTCTCTCTTTCTCTATCTTCGCTCATTCTCCTTCTCTCCCTAAATCTCACTCACTCTCACTTCATCTTTCACTCCCTTCGTCTCTCTTTCTCACACTTTGTTCTCTCTTTCTTTCCTTTTATTACTCTCACTTCTCTAACTCATTATCTTTTGTTTCTCTCTCACTATCTCTTCCTCACACAAACACAATCTCTCTCTCAGCTCAGTCTTTCTCTCCCCTACCCCTCTTCCCACCCCACTTTTATCTCTCTCAATCTCTCTATCTTCTCTCTCATTATTTCTCACATCCTCACACCTCTCTCTATGTCTCCTGTATCTCTCGCTCTATTTTTCTGACTCTTCGTCCACTTTCTCCATCTTTATCCATTTATCTCTCTTGATGCCTTCCTCACTCTCTATTTCATTCTCTCGCTCTCTATCTCTCTCTTCTCTTCCTCGCTCCATCGATCAAACTCTCTCTCCCTTCCACACTCATAATATATATTTTCTCTTTGTCCCTCTCATTCCCTTTCTTATATAATTTTCTCTCCCTTATTATCTTTTTCTATTTCTCTCTAGATCTCTTTAACTCTCTCACTATTGTTCTCTATATGCTCTCACACTATCCCTTAATAATTTTCACTCCCTAATTCGTGCCCTCCCTAGGTCTCCTTCATGTAGCTCACTCTTCTCTCTCCATCTCACACACATACACTCTCTCACTCTCCTTCATGTAGGCCCATTTCTCGCTCTTATTTCTCCTCTCTATCTCCTTCTCTATTATTTTCTCTCACACACTCTCTTTCTCACTCAATATTCTCTTTTTATATCTTTTAAACTCTGTTACACTCTTCTTGGTTGCTTTGTCTTTTTTACTTTCTTCTTACTTTTCTTTCATTCTATCCCCCACTCTCTCTTGCTTCCATCCATCCCTCTCTAATTCTCAATCCTCTCTTACTCCCTCCCTCTCTCACCCTTCATCCCTCTGTCTCCCACTCTCTCTTGCTCCCTCTATCTCAACATTCTCCTATTTTCCCTCACTTTTCATCGAACTCACATACACTCACTCGATCTTCCCTCAGTTCCTCTTTTCACTCACTTTCTCTTCACTATATCTTCCTTTTCCCTTTATTGCACTCTCATTAAACCCTCTTGTTAGCTCTTTCTATCTCTCTTTCACACTCACTCTCTCCCCCTCTTCTCACACTTTATTCCACCTATTTTCAGCTCTCTCTCCCACTCTATCTTTTGTCACTCTTTTGATGCTCCCTTTATCGATCACTACCACTCTCTCGTTCTCCCTCTTGTTTGCACTCCTTTCATCCCTCTATTTATCCTATTTTTTTATCTCCCTCTCTCTTATTCCCTCTTTTGCTCGCTCACTCTTTTCCTATCTCCTGCTATCTCTTCCTTTACTATCTCTTCCCTCTATTTCTCTCTCCACGCTCTCCCTTTCTCGCTCTCTCTTCCTATTCCTTCAGTTTCACTCTCACACTTACTCCCTCATTCCCTCTCTCTTTCTCTTTCCGTGTTCATTCTCTCTTACTTCCTCTTTCTTCTACTGTTCTCTCTCTAATGTCTCCTCTCGGTCTTTTCTCCATCTCCCCCCCACTCTCTTGATCCTTCCCTCCCTCCCCCTCTCTCCCTCCCTTGCTCTTTTTTCTCTCTCAAGCACCCCCCCTCTCTCACTCTCAATCTCTTACACTTCACCCAACCTCTCTCCCACTAAATCCTATTCTATGCCCCCTCTCTCACACTCTCTCTTTATCTTTATTCACCTCCCTTCTCTCTCACTCTCTCTTCCTCTATAACTCCCGCTCTTTTCCATCCTTCTGATTCTCTCTGTTTATCTCTCTCTTTCACACTCTCTCCCTCTCTTATACTTTTCTCTGTTATATTTTATCAAATTTTTTCTCTGTTATTCTCTATCTCTCTCAAACAATTTCTATTGCTCTCTTTCATTACTCACTTATCACTTTACCCACTCTTTCCCTCCAACCATCTCTCACTCTCTTTCTCTCTCCCTCTCTCCCTCTTTCAATGATTCACTCTCTCTCTCTCTCTCTCTCCCTCTCACCCTCCCTCTCCCTCCATATCTCCATGTATATCTCCCTCTCTCTACCTTTCACCCACGATCTTTTTCTTTATCTTTCTTGAGACTATTTTCTCATGTATTTTTGTCTTACCCTCTCTCCTTCTCTCTCTCTGGCTCACTCTTTAATCCCTATCTTCTCTTACTCTCTTTCTCTCTCTCACACACTCTCTAATTCATCTCTCATTATTATTTTTTTGCTCTCTTTTGGCCCCTTTCTGTGTCTCTCTGTTGCTCATTCTGCTATCTCCATCTGTTCTCTCTTATACTCACTATGTATCTCCCTTTATCTCTCACTCCCTCTCACTCTACCTCCTCCACACTTTCTCTCAAATGTGCTCACATCTTGCTCTATCCCCTCATATCTATCTCATTGTTTCTTATTTTCTCTCATACATCTCTCTTTCTTCCTTCATCCCTCCCACTTTCAATCCCTCCTTCCCTCTATTTTTCCTTCTCTCCCTATCTCACTGCTCTCTCTATCTCCACTTGCACTCACCCCTTCACTCCCTCTCCTCCCTCTCATCTTCTTTATCGCTCTCTCTCATTCCCACTCTTTTGCTCTCTCTTCTCTCACCTTCCCTCACCCTTTCTCATGCTCTCTCATCATTTCTCTCTCGTTCTCTCCCTTTGCTAATCTCCCTCCCACTCTCCATCTCAATCTCTCTCCATCTCTCCCTCTCCATCTCCCTCTCTTCTTCACTCCTCATTAATTCTCTCACTCTCCCTCCATATTCACTATCTTTTCTCTCTTTCTCTTCCTCTCTTGCTTCCTCTCTCTCCCTCTTAAATTTTTTCTTGCTCACTCTTACGGTCTCTCTCCTTCTCTCCACCCTCTCTCTCCAGTCTCTCTCCTTCTCTCCCTTTATCTCCCTTTCTCACACCCTCCTATCCCTCTCTTTTTATCTTTCACAGTCTTTATTCTCTCTTCTCCTTACCATCATCTTGCTCGCACTATTTATTCTCTATAAACTTCTCTTACTCTTCTCTCTTCTCTTCTTCTATCCGCCCACTCTCTTTCTTCGTTTCTCTCACTTCCCTTGTCACTCTCTCTCACACCCTCTCCCACTTTCCCTTCCTGGCTCTCTCTCTCTCTCTCCATCTCTCTCATTCTCTCTCTCATCTTTTATTCTCCCTCCCTTCGTCCCTTTCTTTCTCACTCTCTCTTTCTCTATCTTGGCTTATTCTTCTTCTCTCCCTATATCTCTCTCACACTCACTTCCTCCTTCGCTCCCTTCCTCTCCTCTCCTCTCCCTCCATCCCTTCTCTCTTTTCCTCTCTCGCTCTCTCCCTCTACGTTTAACTATCTCTCTCTCCACCTCTTATTTTCATACTTTCTCTCAATCTCTCTTCTTATCATGCACTCTCTTACTCTCCCTCTTTCTATCTCTTTCTTACCCTCTATATATATTGTTTCACACTATCTCTCCATCAATCACTCACATCCTCTCTGTTCTCTCACTTCACTCTTCGTACACTCTCACTCTCTCTTACTCTCTATTCCACTTTCATTATGCGATTGTTGCTCAATCAATCTGTCTAATCTCTGTTCTATCACTCTCTCTTCTCTCTCATTACTCAACTCTTCTTCTCCTTCTATCTCCATTTCTCGGACCCTCCTTTCCTCCCTCTCTCCCTCTGTCTCTTTCAGTTCTTCTCTCTTCTCACACTTTGTTCTTCATCTATCGCTCATTATTTCTTACATTCTCTCACACTTTTCACTCTACCTCTCTCCCTTCCTCCCGCTTCCCTCTATCTTTATAGCTCTCACTCTCTATCTATTTCTCTTTCTTCTGCTCCCTTTCTTGCTCCTCTTGCTCCATATCACTTGCTTTATCTTTACTCTCTCTTCTATCTCTATTTCTATCTTATTCTCACTCCTCTTTCTCTCCCTCTCTCTTTAATTTCACTCTCTCGTAGTCTCCCACTCTCTCTCTCTTACACAATATGTGTTCTCTTTCTTTATCTTAATCTTCTCTGTTCTCTCTCCTCTCACACTTTCACTATATCCTCCATCCCTCCTCCTAGCCTACCTCCCCCTCTCTCGAACTCAGTATATCTTTGACTCTTCCACACTCACTCTCCCTCTCCATCTCTTTTGTTCTCAGGCTCTCCCTCTCTATCCATATATCTCTCTTATTTATCCCTTGTCCCTCACTCTCTTCTCTTTTCTTATATGCTCTTCTCCCCCTCAATCTCTTTCCCTATTTCTCTCTAAATCTCTTTTTTTTCTCTCACATTATTCTCTTTATTGCTCTCACTCTCTCCCTTGATCAATCTAATGCCTTATTTGTGACCTCTTTAGGACTCCATTATGTAGCTCAATCTTCTCTCTCCATCTCACACACTCATACACTCTCACTCTCTCTTAATCTCTCCCTCTCTCACCCTCTTTAGCTCGATTTCTCGCTGTCTATCACATTCTTTATTACCATTTTGTTCTTTCTCTCTCACTCTCTCCTCTCACTCCCTTGCTCCATTCTATTCTCTTCTCTCTCTATCATCTTCTATATTATTTTCTCTCTCTTTCTCTTTCTCACTCTCTATTCTCTGTTTCATTTTTATACTCTCTCTTACACTCTCCTTTGGTGCTCTCTCTTCTCTCTTTTCTCTTGTTTCTCTCTCTTGCTTCCATCCTTCTCTCTCTCATTCTCTCTCTTTTCTCCATTCCTCTCTCTCCCTTTATCCCTCTTCGTCTCCTACATTCTCTTGCTCTCTCTCTCAAAATTCTCTCGTTTTCCCTCACTTTTTACCCTCACTCACTTACTCTGACTCGATCTTCCCTCTGTCTCTCTTCTCACTTTCTCTCACATTACTCTCTCATCCTTTCCCTTTCCTGCTCTATCTTTAAGCACTCTCTCTACCTCTTTTTATCTCTCATTTGCTCTCTCAAGAGAGAGTGAGGGAAAGAGAGCAAGAAGGAATGATGGATGGAGTAAGAGAGAGAGAGTTAGGGAGGAGAGTGTGAGAGAAGAGGGAGAAAAAAAGGGTTAGAGAGCACTAGAGAAGGAGAGAAGAAAGGATATGAGTGAGGGGGAAATATAAGAGAGTGAGGGAGCCAAGAAGGGAGGGAGAGACAAAAAGAGAGAGAAATAGAAAAATAATAGAGAATGAGGTAAGAGAGGGTGACAGAGGGGACTAGAAAGAGAAATAGAAAATGAAACAAGGAGGGAGGGGAAGTAATAAAAAAATAAGAGAGAGGAGGGGTGAGAAAGAAAAGAGATAGAGAATGAGAGGAAGGTAGAGAGAGATTGAGTGATGGATATTGGGAGATAATGAGTGAGAATAGAGAGGAAGAGAGAGCAAGAGAGCTTGAGAGAGACATAATAGAGAGTGTGAGATAGTGAGAAAAGGAAGAGAGGTAGAATAAGAGAGATAAAAAGAAACAGTAAAAAGAAAGAAAAGATAGCAAGAGAGAGCAAGAGAGAGAAACAAAATAAAGAGTAAGAGACATAGTAAGAAAGCAGGAGAGTGAGAGAGAGAGAGATGGAGAGCCAGAGTAAGGGAGAGAGTGAGAACAGGAGAGATAGAGGGTGAGAGCAAGATATTGAAGGGAGAGAGGGAGTAAGAATAGGAGAGAGAGGAACTGCGAGAGGAAAATATAGGGAGTAAGATGGGGGAGCGAGATTAAGAGAATGAGTAAGGAAGAGAGATGAAGAGAGGGAGATGGAGAGAGAGATATATTGAGATAGAGAGAGAGGTAGAGTGAGAAGTGGGAGGGAGAGTGGGAGTTAGAAAGGATGATAGAGGGAGAGAAAAAGGATGAGGGAGAATGATGGAGAAATAGAGAGAGAAAGTGATATCAAGAGAGAGGGAATGGAAGAGTGCGATGGAGAAAATGAGAGGGAGGGAGGTAGATTAAGTGAGTGAATGCAAGAGGAGAGAAAGAAGAGAGAGATAAGGAGAAAGGGAGAAAGATAAAAATGGAGTGAAAGTGGGAGGGACAAAGGAGGAAAGAGAGATGTGTGAGAGAACCTGAGAAATAATGATATGGGGATGAGGGGCGATAGTGAGATGTGAAAGCATTTGAGAGAGAGGGATGGAGGGAGTGAGTGATAGAGGAAGAAATAGTGAGTAAATATAAAGAAGAAAGGGTGATAGAAGAAAGAGCAAGTGAGAGGACAGAAGGAAAGCAAGAGAGAGCAAGCAAAAGATAAAGAGAGATGAAATATAAAGTGAGACCGAGTGCAAGAGGGGGATTGAACTAGAAATAGAGTTAGAGGGAGGGACTGATAGGGATTGAGGAGAGAGCGGGAGAGAGAAAGGGTGTGAGAGTAAATCAAAAATAGAAAGAAAAGAGAGACTCAGGGAAGATGATAAAAAAGATAGGGAGTGAGAGGTGGAGAGAGAGGGAGAAATAGATAGAGATAGAGATATAGCGAGAGGTAGGGAGGAAGAGATTGATTAATGGTTAGAGAGAGAGAAAATAATAAAGAGAATGAAAAAAGAGATTAAGAGAGATAGTGTGTGAGAGAGAAAGAGGGACGGAGAGAGCGAAAGAGAAAGAAAATGTGACAAGGCATAAATAGAGAAAAGGATGAGAGAGGGAGAGGGTTAAAAAGCGAGAGAAAGTGAGAGAGTGAGAGAGATTGATGCGTGGACGTGAGAGAAGAATACAGAGTGGAAGAGAAGAGAGAGTGAGGGAAGATCTACATAAATTGAGAGAGAGGGAGAGGGGGATGAGAGTGAGATGTTGTTGGAGTGAGAGTTGGGGATGAATTGGAAGAGTGTGAGAGAGGGAGAGAGATAGTGTGGCTGAGTGAAAGAAAGAGAGGGTGAGAGAGGGAGGGAGGGAAGGAAGCAAGAGACCAGGGAAAGAGGGAGAGAAAGGTTGGGAGAAATGAGTAGGAGAGAGAAACATATGATAAAGAGTGAACATAGACTGAGAAAGAGAGAGAGAAAGAGGGAGTAAGAGTGAGAGTTAAACTAGTGAGAGAAAAAGAGGAAGTGAGAAAGGGAGAGAGTGTGAGAGACAAATAAAAAAGAACAGTGTGAGAAAGGGAGAGAGTGTAAGTGACAAATAAAAAGAACAAAGTGTGAGGAAGAGAGAGCGTGAGAGAGGGAGAGAGCGAGTGAGGGAGAGAGGGAGAAAGAAATTAAGAGATAAGGAGTGTGTGAGAGATGAAGGATTAAGCGAGCAAAAAATGGAGGGAGAGCTAGAGAGGTTATGTGGGCTAAAGCGAGAGATAGAGAGAGATAAAACGAGGTGGAATAGAGAGGGGGGAGAGAGAGAAGAGACTATGAGAGGAAGGTCAAGTGGTTAGAGTGATGTATATAAGAAGATAAATAGTGAGTAAAGAGAGATAAAAGAGAGCGAGAGAGAGAAACATAATAAAAAGTGATAGATATTGTGAGAAAGAGAGAGAGTGAGAAAGAGACAAACAGAGGGCAAGAGTAAGGGAGAGAGTGGGAAAGGGAGAGATTGTGAGAGAGAGAGAAGAAGAGAGATTGAAGAGACAGAGGGAGTGAGAGAGAGAAACAAAGATATAATGGATAGAGAGATAGGAAGAGAGAGGAAAAGAACACAAAATAATGTGTGCAAGTTTGAGATAGGCATGTAGAGTAAAAATGAGTGAGATGGTGAGAAGGAGTCGGTGGTGGAGAGAGAGAGGAAGAGAGAGGGAGAGAGATTGAGATATAGAGAGTGCGAGGGAGGGTAGCAGACGGAGAGAAAGAGAGAGAAAGGATAAGACAGTGAGCGAGAGAAAGGGAGAGAGAGAAATAGAGAAAATTGAATGTGAGAGAAGTGAGAGCGAGAGAGGGATGTGAGAGAGCGATACAGAATATGAGAGGAAAGGAGAGGAAGTGAATGAAGAGAGAGGAATCAGATAGGGAGAGGGAGAAAAAGAGGGAAGAAGGATTGAAAGAGGGGGAGATCGAGGTGGAAAGAGAGTGTGTGAGAGAAAATAATAAATAATGATATGGATATGAGGGGAGAGAGTAAGATGTGAGAACAATTACGAGGGTGTGAGATAGGAGGGAGAGAGATAAGTGAGATGTAATAGAGAGAGATATTAGTAATTAGGGAAAAAAATGACAGGGGGAAGTAAGAGGGTCTAAAGAGAGTAGGAAAGAAAAAGTGAGAGAGAGTGAGGGAGAGAGTGTAAGAAAAGAGTATGTGGGAGAGTAAGACTATGTGAGTGAGGGGTAAAGAGAGGGAAAGATCTGGAGAATGGTAAGAGAGAGGGAACATCACTTATTCGCACCCTCTCTAGGTCTCCCTTATGTATCTCACTCTTCTATCTCCCTATTTCTCCATATCTCTATCTATATCTCCTCCCATTACCTCTCACTTACTATCTTTTGCTCTATATTCCCTGATTCTCTCTTCTCTCTCTAATACTTCCTTACCTCTCTCCCTTTCTCCCTCTCGCTAACTCTTCAGTCCTTCACACTCACTCCATATTTCATCTCTATTTGTAGTTTATTTGCTTTCTTTTACCCATCTATGCCGCTCTTACACTTTCTTATACCTCCCTCTCTTTTCTCACTTTACTCTTTCTCTCCCTCTATCTTTCACTCTCTCTCACTCTCCCTCCCTCACACGCTCTCTCTTGATTGTTCTCATATCTTACTCTCTCCCCTCATATCCATCTCATTATTTTCTCTCACGTATCTCTCATTCCACCCCAATCCTTCCCTCATCCAATCCTTCCTTCCCTCTCTTTATCCCTCTCTCCCTATCTCGCTCATCTCTCTCTCCTCTTGCACTCACTCTTTTACTCACTTTCCCTCCCTCTCGCTTTTTCTTTCACTCTCTCTAATTCCCTCTCTCTTGCTGTCTCTTCTCTCACTTTCACTTTTTGTAAATTCTCTCTTTCTTTCAAGCTCTCTCTCTCTCTCTCTCTCACCTTTTCTCTGTCATTCTCTACCTCTACTACCCTCCCTCCCATGCTCTTTATCTCAATCTCTCTCCTTCTCCCACCTTTTTTCCTCTTCATCCCAGTCTCTCCTTCTCTCCTCAGTTATTCTTACTCTACCCCCTATCTTAATCATGCTCACATTATTTTTGTGCTCTTTTGCTCACTCGCTTCTTATCTCTCTATCTCTTAAATCTTTATTTCTCTCTCTCCTTCTATCTCTTCAATCTTTCTCTTCTCACTCTATCTCCATTTCTCACTCTCTCCCTACCCTTGCCCTTTGTCTCACTCTTTCCCACTCTCTCCCTTTCTCACTATGTCTCTCACTTTCTATTATGTTTCTCTTTCTCACTCTCTTTTATCTCTCTTTATCTTCCTACCTTCTTTATCCATCATTCTAGCTCTCTCCCTTTCTCTCATTCTCTCATTTTTCTCTCCCCTCTTCTTTGTCATTGTTTACTACCTCCTTCTTCCCTCCCTCTCCCTCTCTTTCTCACATTCTATGAGTGCTTCTACTATCTCTTATATTTGTCTCTCTTCTCTCTCCTCTCACTCTTTCTGCTCCTTATCCCCACTGCCTCTCTCTCTCATCTCTGCCTCCCTCCCTCTCAATCACTCTCCCTCCCTCCCTTCCTTCACTCTTTCTTTTCACTCTACTTCTCTCACTCTCTCTACCTCAATCACTCCCTCCCTCTCTATTTTTCACTCTTTATTCCTTATTTTTCTTGATATTACTTCTATTGATCTCCTTTCCATTACACACACACACACACACACACACACCCTCTCGCTCTCTCTCTCAATCCCGCTCTTCATCTCTATTTCACTCTTACTCTTAATTTGTCTCTCTCTATCTCATTATTTGTTCCGCCTCTCTCCTTACCTCTCTTTTGTTATCTACCTTCTCTCTCTCCTTTCACTCTTTCTTTAGATATATCCCTCACTCTCCCTATCTCTCACTTCCTTTTTTCCTTTTATATGTCTCTCTCCCTCACCTCTCTTTTTCACACAGTCTCTCCCTCTCCCTCTTGATCTTATTTGCCCTCTCTATTGATCTTTCTTTCACTCATCTTGCTCTCTTTCCCTTCTCCGTCTCACTCACCTTTTAATTCTTTATTTTTCCTTGTTATGTTTTTTTCTCTATTTTTATCTATCGTTCTTTGTCCCAATCTCTCACTCTTAAATACCTCTCACTTCCTCACTCGATCTCTCTCTCTCACTCTCTATTCTTTCTTTCTTCCTCCCTTGCTCTTCCCTCTCTTGATCTCTCTTCTATAAGTCTGTCATATCTCTTTCTTACACACACACTCTCTCTCCAACTTTGGCTCTCTGAATCCCTCTCATTTCTCTCTCTCAATTTTTCTCACTTTCCCTCTTTCTCTCTCACTTCGACCTTCCCAATTTATCTCTCTCTCTCTTTCTCTCACCCCTATCTTTCACTCTCAAGTTCTCACTCTCTCCATCTTTCTCAATATATCACTCTTGCTCCCTCGCTCAATATCTATTTTATTTTGTAGCTCTCTATCTCTCTCTTCTATGTCTCCCTCCCTCTCTCTCTCACACTTCTTCTCTCTTCCCACTCTCTGTATAGCTCTTTTTTTCTCTTGTCCCTCTCTCACATTCCCTCCATTATATCTTATTCTCTCTCTCACTCTATTTTTCACTTTCTATATAGATCTCTTTCATTCTCCTATTATCGCTCTCTTTATCACTCTCTCTCACTCTCCCTTTTTCTTTCTCATTCCCTCATTCTTGCCCTCTCTAGGTCTTTCTTATCTTGGTCACCCTTCTTTCTCCCTCTCATACACACCCATTTCTTGATCTCTATCTTGATCTTTCTCTCACACTTCATTCTCTCTCTCCATGTTGTATCTTTCACTGTTATCTCTATACCCATGTCAATTATTCTCTCTCCCTTGCTCTCTATTCCTTCTCTCTCTTTCTTAGATTATATTCTATTTTTTTATCTTATGCTCTCTTTTGCACTCTTCATTGTTTCTCTGTCTTCTCTCTTTCATCTCACTCTTTCTCTCCCTCTATCCCTTTATTCTCACTTTCTTTCTCTTTTATTGCTTAAACTTCTCTAATTCTTTCTTTTATGTTTCTCCCTCACACAACAAATCTCTCTCTTTACTCAATCTTTCTCTTCCCCTGTTCCTCGAACGCACTCTCTCCATCGCACTCCAACTTTTATCTCTCTCAAACCCTCTCTCTTCTCTCTCATTATTTCTCACGTGCTCCCACATTTCGCTCTCTCTCTCTCTCTCCTTCTCTCTGTTTCCCCTAAATCACACTCTCTTTTCCTTACTCTTGTCCTCACTCTCTCCCTCTCATCTATATATCTCTCTTGATCCCTTCCTAACATTCTATTTCATTCCCTCACTCTTTATCTCTTACATCCCTTCCCCCCTCTCTCGATCACACACTCTCTCTCTCCCTTATCACTCTCGTAATATCATTTTTTCTCTCTTGTCCCCAACTCTCTTTCTCTTTCTTATATCCTCATCTCTCCTCACTCTCTTTTCCTATTTCTTTCTATATCTCTTTCACTCTCTCACTGTTGTTCTCTTTATGTCTCACACTCTCCCTCTATAATTTTCACTCCCTCATTCCTACCCTCTCCAGGGCTTCCTTATGTAGCTAACTCTTCTCTCCATCTCGTACACTCATACACTCACTCACTCTCTCTCAATCTCTCTTCCACTCACCTTCTTTAGCTTAATTTCTTTATCTCTATCTCAGTCTCTGTTACGTTTAGTTCTTTCTCTCTCACTCTCTCCTCTCCCTCCCTTGCTCTAATTTTCTCTTTTCTCTCTCTATCCCCTCTATTATTTTCTCTCACTCTCTCTTTCTCATTCTCTATTTTCTTTGTCTGTCGTATACTCTCTTTTACACATTCTCTATTCTCTTTGTCTGTCGTATACTCTCTTTTACACTCTTTTTTGTAGCTCTCTTCTCTCTTTTCTCTTGTTTTTCTCTCACTCTATCCCCCATTCCCTCTCTTGCTTCCATCCATTGCTTTATCATTCTCTCTGCTCTCTCCCTCCCTCTCTCTCCCTTCCCTTATCCCTCTCCATCTCCCAATCTCTTGCTCCCTCTCTCTCAGCATTCTCTTATTTTCCCTCACTTTTAACTCGTCACTCACATACTCTTACTCGATCTTCCCTCAGTCTCTCTTCTCACTCTCTCTATCTCATTCAATCTCTCTTCAATTCTCTTGCTCTCTTTAAAACCTCTCGCTACCTCCATCTATCTCTTTTTTGTACTCACTCTGTTCTCCTATCTCTCACACTTTATTCCACTGCTTTTTGTCTCTCTCTCACTCTCTTCTGTCACTCTCTTTTGATGCTCCCTCTGTCCCTCACTGCCTCTCTCTCGCTCTCCCTCCCGTTTTCACTTCCTTCATCGATCATTTACTCTTGCATTTTTTATCTCCCTCTCACTTGTTCCCACACTTGCTCACTCACTCTTTCCTCCCGCTCTACCTTCCCTGACTTTTTCTCCTCTTTATTTCCCTCTCACACTCTTCTTTCTCACTCCGTCTTCCTCTCTCCATAGTTTCACTCTCACTCATACTCCCTCATTCCTTCTCTTTTGCTTACTCTCTCTTCTACTGATCTCTCTCTCTCTCTCTCTCTCTCTCTCTCTCTCTCTCTCTCTTTCTCTCCTCACAACCTTTCTCACCCTCTCACCCTCACTCGCTTGCTTCCTTCCCTCCCTCCATCTCTCTCCCTCTCACTCTTTTTCACTTCATCCCCCAAGCTCTCCCACTAATTCTCATCCTATACCCCCTCCCTCCCTCTCTCTCTCATACTCCCACTCTCTGTTCCTCTCTCACTCTGCATATCATCCATCCCTTGACTCCCTCCCTCCTTTTCTCCCTCTCCGCCTCTCTTGAACTTTTCTATGTTATGCTTTATCACTTTTTCTTCTCTATTGTACTCTATTTCTCACTCACATACTCTCTGTTGCTCTATATCATCACTCACTTATCACTTTACAAACTCATCCCTTCAACCACCTCTCACTCTCTTCCTCTCTCCCTCATTCACTAATTCAGTGTCTCTCTCTTTCTCCCTCATGCCCTCTCTCTCTCCATATCTTCCTCTCTCTACCTCTCACTCACTATCTTTTGCTTTATCTTCCCCGAGAATCTTTTCTCTATGTATTTATGCCTTACCCACTCTCCATCTCTCTTTCTTCTACTCACTTTACAAACTTTATGATTTTTGCTCTCTTTTGTCCCCTTTCTGTCTCTCTCTCAAGTCTTTTCTTCTATCTCCATCTCTTCTCTCTCTTTACTTAGTCTCTCTCCTCACTTTCTCTCACTTTCTCTCTCATTCTTTGACCCCACCACCCTCCCTCCCACTCTCTATGTCAGTCTCTCTCCCTCAGTCTCTCTTCCCACTGTCTATGTTAGTCTCTCTCCCCTCATATTCATATCAATATTTCATATTTTCTCTTATGGATCTATCTTTCCTCCTCGATCCCTCCCTTATTCAATCCCTCCGTTCCACTCTGTTTTCTCTCTTCGTTTCTCACTCCTCTCTCTATCTCCCCTTGAGAAGAGAGGAAGAGAGAGCAAGAGAGCGAGAAAGAGGAATATTATAGAAAGTGAGAGACATAATGAGAAAGGGAGAGTGTGAGAGAAAGAAAGATAGAGGGCCAAGAGTAAAGAGAAAGAAAAGATAGATGATGGAGAGCAAGAGAGTGAAAGAGGGAAACAGAGTAGAAGTAATGGACATAGTAAGAAAGAGAGAGTGAGAAAGAAAGAGATAGAGAGCAAGAGTAACGAATAGAGTGAGAATGGGGGAGATAGAGGGGGAGAGCAAGAGATTAAAGAGAGGGAGGGAGTGTCAGAGGGAGAGGGAGCTTGAAAGATTTAATAGAGAGAGTGGAAGCGAGAGATGAAAAGATAGTGAGCAAGATGGAGATAGGGAGAGACGTTAAGAGAATGAATGAGAAAGAGAGAAGGAGAGATGGAGATGGAGAGGGAGAGAGAGGAAAAGAGATTAAGATACAGAGAGTGGGAGGGTGAGAAGTGGGAGAGTGGGAGAGAGCAAGCATGACGGAAAGTTAGAGGGAAATAGAGAGGAAGAGAAAGTGAGAGATGAGAGAGGGAATGAGATAGCAATGGAAAAAAAATATCGGGAGGGAGGGAGATTGACTGAGTGAGTGCAACACCAAAGTGATAGGGATGGAGGGAGAGAGAGGGAAGGAGGGAGTGATTCAGATTGGGTGGGAGAGTGAGAGAATGAGTGAGAAGGAGATAAGGAGAGAGGGAGATAGGGAGTGAGAGAGGGAGAAAGGGGAGAGAGACTAACATAGAGAGTGGGAGGGAGGGTGGCGGGGGTAAAGAATGAGAGAGAGAGTGAGAGAGAAAGTGAGAGGGAGAGTAAGATATAAATAAAGGTAAAAATGAGAAAAAAATAAGAGAACAAGAGAGAGGGAATGAGAGAGCGAAGGAGAAAATAAGTGGGAGGGACGGAGATCTAGTGTGTGCAAAAGGAGAGAGAGAGAGAGAGAGAGGAGAGAGAAGGAAAAAAAGAAAGAGTTGGAAAGGGGGAGTGAAAGAGGAAGGGGCAAAGGAGGAGAGAGAGAGGTGTGAGAGAAAATTAAAATAAAAGAGATGGAGAAAAGGGGCAAGGGTGACATCAGGAAGCAACTGATATAGAGGGACAGAGGAAGAATAAGAGCTAGAGTGGGGGATAAATCTGGAAAGAGTGGTAAAGAGAGCGAAGAGAGGGTGGTTGTAGATGAAGGAAGAAGAGAGATATAGAGGGGGCAAGAACGCAAAAGGTAACAACAAAAGGAGATGGAATAGACAGAGAGAGAGCAAGAAAGGGAGTAAAGATAGCGATTAAAGAGTAAGCAGAATGGGGAGAGGGAGAGAGGATAAGGTAGAAATATAGAGAGAAGAGAGACTCGGAGAAGATAAAACAAAATAGATAGATAGTGTGAGAGAGATAGCAATAGAAAGTGGGAGAGAGAATAGAGAGTGTGAAAGAGATAAAGAGAGGGAGTAGGAGTGAGAGTGAAGTTGAAGAGAGAGAATGGGTGAAGAGAGAGAAAGAGAAAAGGAGAAAGAAAGAGAATGAATAATAGATGGAGCAAGACTGACTTAGGGAATGTGAGAGAGTTGGAGAGAGACTGCAAGAGAGAAAGATGAGAAAAGTGAGTGAGGGAGCAAGAGTGAGAGCAATGTTAAAGTGAGTGAGGGAGCAAGGAGGGGAGAGAGTGACAAAGTGAGAGAGAAATAGATAAAGAATAGACAGTGAGGAAAGAGAGGACAAGAGATGGAGCTAGAGAAATAAAGTGAGCAAAACAAGGAGGGAGGAAGGAGGGCGAAGGGGGAGGGAATGAAAGAAAGTAATAAATAATGAGAGAGAAGAGGGAGTGAGAGATAAGAGAGAGAGAAAAGAGAAAGTTAGATTGATGGTTATAGAGAGATAAAGGTGAGTAAAAAAGAAAAGAGAGCAAGAGAGTGCTTCAGAGAGAGAGAGAGAAAGAAACATAATAGAGAGTGTAACATAGTGAGAAAGGTGTGGAGCGAGTAAGAGAGAGATAGAGGGCAAGAGTAAGGGAGAGAGTGAGAGGGGGAGATAGAGGGAGAGAGAGAGAGATTAAAGACGGAGAGGGAGTGAGAGAGGGGGAGAGAGAGAGAGAGAGATTTAAGAGAGATAGGAATTGAGAGAGGAAAAGAGCGCAAAAGTTTGTGAGCAATATTGAGATAAGGACGGAGACTAGAGAATGCGTGAGAATAAAATAGAAAGAGAGATGGAGAGTGAGAGAGGTAGAAAGAGGGAGGAAGATTGAGATAGTGAGAATGGGAGGAAGGGAAGCTGGAGGGAGAGAATGAGAGAGAAATGATGAGAGTAATAGAGAAAAGAGAAAGTGAGAGTAGAGGAAGCAAGGGAGAGGGAATGAGAGAGAGCAATATAGAAAAGGAGAGTGAGGGAGAAGGAGTGACTTAGTCAGTACCACAAAAGTGAATATAAGAAAGAAAAAGAAATGTGGGTCATATAAGAAATAGCAAGAGAGAGACAGAGAGGGTAAAAGAGGGCAAGGAGCCAATAAATAGAGATGAAATAGAGAGAGAAAAAGAGCAAAAAAAGTTTGAAGATTGGGATAGAAGAGTGAGTGGGAGGGAGAGAAGGAGAGAGGATGAGATTAAAAAATAGAGATAAGAGAGATGGAGGGAAGATAGAGTTGAGTGCAAGGTAGAGAGAGCGAGCTGTAGAGAGGATATAGGGATTGAGGAGGGTGACAAAGCAAAAGAGTAAGATATTGAAATAATGAAAGAGGGAGAGAGGGATTGCGGAAGTGTGTGAGATGGTTGAAAGAATAGTGTGTAAAGTGATAAGAGAGAGTGTTGAAGGTGAGCTAGAGTGTATGTGCATGAGAGAGAAAGAGAGAGAAATATAGGAAGAAAAAGTTATAATGCATAAATAGAGAATAGTACAAGAGAGGAGTAGAGTGAGTAAAAGAGAGATAGGGGAAGGGAATGATAGACATTGAAAAGAGCAAGAGTGATAGAGGAAGAGAGGGTGAGAGGGAAAGAGACTGATGGAGGGTGGGAGAGATGGGGTGGAGAATGAGATTTAGTGGGAGAGATGGGGATAAGTTGGAAGAGAGTGAGAGGGAGAGAGGGAGAGAGAGAAGGACAGAAGGAGAGAGAGCGAGAGAGGGAGAGAGACGGAGGGAGGGAAAAAAGCGAGCGAGGGGGCATAGAGGAAGGAAAGTTTTAGAGGAGAGAGGAGAGAGAGCAATCAAAGTGAGAGTGAACATTAAGTGAGAAAGAGAGTGAGTGAGGGAGTAGAAGTGAGGGTGAAAATGAAGAGGGAGGAAAGGGGAAAAAAGGGAGAAAGTGTGAGAGATAAATAGAGTGAAGAGAGACTGAGGGAAGAGAGAGCGTGAGAGAGTGAGACGGAGAGTAGGAGTAGGGTGATAAGGAAAGCGAGGGGTCAAGGGAGTGAAAGAGGGAGGGAGATGAGAGAAAGGTAGTGAGGGATAAAAGGAGCATTAAAAATGAGATAAAAGAGAGAGTGCATCAAAGATAAAATGAGATGGAATAGAGAGTGAGAGAGATAGGGAAAGAGTGAGTGAGAAAGAGATATTGAAGTAGTGAGAGGGATTAAGGAGAGTGCAGGATAGAGGAAGGAAGAGAGATGAAAGGGAGAGAGAGTGAGAAGAGAGACTAAGGGAAGATCGAGTAAGAGTACGTGAGTGGGGGTAGAAAGAGAGGGAGAACAGGAAAATTATGAGAGCGAGAGGGAGAAAAGGACGGAGAGGAAGATGGAGAGGGATAAAGGGAGGAAGAGGGAGGGAGGGAGAGGAAGAGAGAATGAAAGAGGGTGGGATGGAATTAAGTGAGTGAGACAGGAGAGAGAGTGTGGGGAATAGAGTGATAGAAAAGTAAGAGGAAAAGGGAAGAGAGAACAAAGGAGAGTGTAAAAGAGAGAGAGAGGGATTAAGAAAGAGAAAGAGGTATGGAGAGCGAGAGACAGGAGGTGAGAGATAATTGGAGGGTCAAAAGTGAGAGAAAGAAGAGATAATGAGGGGTGGAATAGCGAGTGATAGAGCGATGGAGGTCGTGAGTGAGAAAGAGACAGGTGGAAGTGAGGGCATTTAAGGAGAGAGTAGAAAAGAGAAAGTGATAAAGTGAGGATAAAGGCTGTTGTAAGATCAAGTAAGAGTAAGTGAGTGAGATTTAGAGTGAGCACAAGAAGAAGATATTAGTGAGTGAGAGAGGGAGCAAAAGAAAGGGATTCAAAGAGGGAGATAAGGAGGGATAGAGCGGAAAGGACGGAGGGAGAGAAAAGAGGGAAAGAGAGTGGTAGGTTTGAAAACAAGAGAAAGGAGAGAGGGAGTGGAGGTAGAATGAGAGAAAGTGTAAGGGAAAAGAGAGCAACAAAGGAGAGTGTAAAAGAAAGTATAAAGATAGAAAAAGAGAAAAGATAGTGATAAAGAAAAAGAGAGGGATAGAGAATATCAGAGAAGAGGATAGAAAGTGAAGGGAGAAAGATGGAGCGAGTAAAAGAGGGGAGAGATTGATTAAGAAAAAAAAAGATAGTAAGAGAGAGTAAGTAGAGAGCAAGATATGGAGCTAAAGAAGGTGAGAGCGAGAGAGATTGAGAGAGTGAGAGAGCGTATGAGTGTATGAGATGGAGAGAAGAGTGAGCTACATATGAGAGACCAAGAGAGGTCAATAATTAATGAGTGAGAAGGATGGAGGTAGAGAGTGATAGAGATAAAGAGAACAAGAGTGTGAGAGAGTGAATGAGATCTTGAGAGAAAGAGGAAAAGAGAGTGAGGGAGAAGAGGATATAAGAAAGGGATGAGAGAGAGGGACAAAAGAGAAAAAAAAGATATTCAGAGGGTGGGAATGGAGAGAAAGTGTGAGGGAGGGAGGAAGAGAAGAGAGAGATTGAGAGCAAGAGAATGAAGAAGTGAGAAAGGAGCAAGAAGATATATAGATAGAGAGGAAAAGTGTGAGAACAAGAGTCATGAAAAGATTGTGAGAGATAGAGGAGGTAGAGAGAGGGTGAGAGAAAGAAAGAGAAGTGTGAGAGAATGTGAGAATTAATGAGATAGAAGATAGAGGATATGAGAAGTATAATAGTTGGAGAGAGAGCGAGATTACATGTGAGGGATAGGGAGAGGGAAAGATTGAGCAAAGGGAGATATTGTGTGTCAGTGTGAGAGAGGAAGAGAGTGAGAGAGAAAATTAGAGAAAGAGTTAAAGAAATGTAAGCAACAAAAGAGAAAGAGAGAGAACTAATAGTCAAAATGAGAGAGGAAAGGAGCAAAGGAGGAAGGGAGTATGAGAGAGATATAGGGAGAGAAGGTGAGTGAGGTAAGTTAGAGAAAGAGAGAGAGCAAGAGAAAGTGAGGGAGGGAGAACAAGAGAATGAAAGAGAGAATGACAGAAAGATGGAGAGAGAGGGACAGCCAAGAAGGGAAAGTGAGAGAGAGTGTATGAAATTGATATGAAGCGAGTGAGGGAGTAAGAGTGAGAGTAAAATTAAAGAGAGTGAGGGAGCGAGGAGGGGAGAGAGTGACAAAATGAGAGAGAAATAGAGAAAGAATACAAAGTGATGAATGAGAGGGCAAGAGGAAGGGAGCTAGAGAGATAAAAAGAACAAAAAAATGATGAGGGAGGGAGGGAGGGAGGGAGGGAGATAAAGTAATAAACAATGAGAGAAAAGATGGGGAAAAGAGAGAGAAGTGAGGTAACAAAGTGTAAGAGAGAGCTAGAGAGATAGAAAAAGAAGCATAATAGAGAGTGAGACATAAAAAGAAAGGGAGAGAGCGAGAAAGAGAGAGATAGAGGTTAAGAAAGAGAATGGGGAGTAAATGGAAATTGTTAGAGAGACTGAACAGAAAGAGGGAGTGAGAGAGGGAAGAGAAAGAAAGATTTAAGAGAGAGATAGGAAGTGAGAGAGGAAGAGAGAGCAAAAGATAGCAAGATTGAGATAGGGAGAGAGTTTAAGAGAATAAGTGAGAAGGAAAGGAGAGAAGGAGATGGAGAGGAGAGAGATTGATAGAGAGAGGGGGTGGGAGGGATGCAGGAAGGGGAGAATAAGGAAGAAATGATGAGAGAGAGTGAGAGAATGGGAGAGAAAGAGTGACAAAGAAGTAGAGAAATGAAAAGGTGAGAGCAGAGAGCAAGAGAGAGGGAGTGAGAGAGAGAGATAAAAAAAATGAGAGGGAGCGAGCGGGTGTCAATGAGTGAGTGCAATAGGAGCGTGAGAGAAGAGTAAAGTAGGGAGAGAGCAAGAAAGAGAGGAATGTGGGGATTGAGAGATGGAGGGATCAATGAGGAAAGAGAGATATGTGAGATAAAATAAGTAACAATGAGATGGTTATGACAAAAGAGTGCAATATGTGAGAGAAACTAAGAGTGAGTGTGTGAGGGAGGGAGTGTGAGTGAGATAGAGGTAGAGATTGAGTGAGTAAAGAAAGAGATGAGAGGGTGAGAAGAAAGAGCAAGAGTGAGAGATAGAGAGGTAGCGAAGAAGAGCAAGAAAATAATAAAGAGAGATGAAATAGAGAGAGATAACAAAAGAAAGAGTAAAGCCATGGATTGAAGAGTGAGTGAGAGGGAGAGAAAGAGAGAGGGTGAGATAGAAATATAGAAAGAAGAGAGACATAAGGAAGGGAAGGTGAGAGAGGGACATATAGAGGGGATATGGAGATAGAAAGAGGGCTTGTGGGCGATTGATCGCTGAAAAATTTATTAAGAAATTCATACCTATTTTTGATGAAATTGCACTTTATAGAAGGGTATTTACTTTATTTTATTGCAGGAATAAAAAATTTAGGTGATAAAAGCAAAAATCATAAAAAGGAGCGAATTTGGAGCAAAATCATGCAATTTGTGCTGAGTCGCCGATGACGAGATCGAGCCCGCCGACGGCGAGGTTATGAGAAGAAAATTCTGAAGAATTTATAACTGTCTCACTGACAGCGAGCCCGAGCCCGCTGACAGCGAGCTAGAGCGGTTGAAGATCTTCTAGAAGTCTCGCCGACAGCGAGGTAGTTCGTCGCTGACGGTGAACTAGTTCAAATGGTGCAGATACATTGAACCTGGACACTTTTTGAAAGGATGCTTACACACCTCTTGGTCCTTTACTCACCTCTATATATAGAAGCCGAAATTAAGTCTTTTGTGTGTTACCTTAGTGTTAATTGGTGTTACTTTTGTGTTCTAAGTGTGTTATTAGTGTGTCTTAGAGAGTTCTTGAGTCTTTTGTGAGTTAGTGAGTCGTGCTGTACTGGAAGGAAAAGTAAAAGGAACTGCGAGGAGTCTGCTTGGGGATAAATTAAGATAAGTATTTGTATTTATTGTATTTAACTTTAAATGAAATCCATGCTTAGTTTAGTTTCCATGCATTCTGAGTAGTTTATTTAGTCTTTCCCCTTGTTATGAAATTAAGTGATTTGATGAACTAAAAATAGAAGTATTTTTATATATTAATAAATTGTGATAATTTTTACTTAAAACTTAATTTACTTTTCAAACTGGTCATTTGATTTGTTAAAATATGTTGATTATCAACTATAGTAAAGATTACATCTGATATTCGGGGAAATTCAAAAGCCCTGAAAGGAGGGTGCAAATAAATAGGGAAATAATATCACTTGGCGTAGAATTGAGCATTTTAGTGTGACAGACTAAAATATTCAATTTGGTCCTATTGTTTGAGAGCTGAAGTGTAGATGTTAGCCCTCAAGCGAGGGGAACGTGGGAGCTCTGAAGTGGCAGTCTATATCCTCCCAGCCTAGCCGCAGATTCAGTAATCAAACATAGGATTAGTCAATATTCTTTACACCTGGACCAAAGGGTAAAGAATAGGAATGCTCCTATTTGTCACAATACCTTAACATTATCTATTTAAAATTCATCAGTCATTTAAATTTCTAAACAAGGGAAAAGATACTTTTTCTGAATAGTTAAGACTTATTTAGCAATTAGTTTAATTTCCTGCACTTGCAATTAGTATTAATTTTCTACTTAGTTAAGTTACCTGATTAGAATACTTAGTTTACTTTATTGCGCTTAAATTTAGAACTCCAAATTTTCATATACTATTTAAAAAAAATTATTATTATTATTTTAGAATTAGCTGTTATTTAATTTTCTCTTTCCCTATGGGTTCGATAACCAGGACTCCACTAGAGCCCTATATTACTTGATACGATACGTATACTTGCGTAGCATCCACAACATAAATTACAATTCTATACATATAATATAGAGGGGTCAAGTTTTTGGCTTCGTTGCAATCAAATTAAAATATCATAATATAAATTTGTGGGTCAGTGATAGAGAGAGAGAGACTGAAATAATGAAAGAGGGAGAGATGAAGGGAGGAAGAGAGTAAGTGATGGTTGGAGAGAAAAAGTGAGTAAAGTGATAAGAGAGAGTGATAAAAGAGAGCAAAAGTACTGTGTGTGAGAGAGAAAGATAGAGAAAAAAGTGATAAAGCATAAATGAAGAAAAGAGTAAGGAGAGAGAGAGAGTGTGTGAGGGAGGTAGTGAGTGAGATTAAAGAGAATGGGAGTGAGAGAGGAAGCGAGGGTGAGAGATAAAGAGAGAGTGATGTAAGATATAGAGAGAAAGTTAGAGTGAGGGAGTGGGTAGAGAGTGAGATTTTGTGGGTGAGAAAGGGGAGTTGAATTAGAAGAGAGTGTGAGGGAGAGAGTGTCTGCGAGAGAGAGAGAGAGCGAGAGAGGCAGAGAGAGGGAGGGAAGGAAGGAAGCAACAGAGGGGGAGAGATGGAGAGAAAGATTGAGAGTGGAGCGAGCAATTGAAAAGAAAGTGAGAGAGAGTGAACATGGAGTGAGAAAGAACGAGGAAGTGAGGGAGCAAGAGTGAGAGTGAAACTGAAGAGAGAGGAAGAAGGAGCAAGAAAGGGAGAGTGTGAGAGAGAAATAGAGTGGAGAGAGAGTGAGGGAAGAGATAACGTGAGAGAAGGAGAGAGCAAGCCAGTAGAGAAAAGTGTAAGTGAGAGATTAGAGAGCAAGAGAGAGAGAATGAGAGAGAGAGATAGAGAAAATGAGTGGGTAGACAGAGTGAATGAGTTAGTGCAAGAGGAGAGGAGAGAGGAGTTAGATAGGGAGGGAGGCATAATGAGAGGGAAGGAGGGATTGAAAGAGGGAGGGATCGAGTAGGTAAGAGAGTTGTATGAGCAAAAATAATAAATAATGATGTGAGAGAGCAAGATGTGAGAGCAATTGAGAGAAAGTGTGTGAGGGAGGGGGAGTGAGAGATAGAGGAAGAGAAAGTGTGTGTAAAGAGAGAGAAGAGAGGGAGATAGAATTATGAGCAAGAGAGAGATAGAGAGGGGGGAATGAGAGCAAAGAAACAACAAAGAGAGATGAAATAGAGAGTGTGAGAGAGAGTATGAGAGGGAGTGAAGAAAGGGATTGAAGTGGAAGGGAGGGATAGAGAGAGGGTAAGGTGGAAATAGATACTGAAAGAGTGAGGGAGAGAGGGAGTGAGAGTGATAGTAAAATTAAAGAGAAAGAGAGAGGGAGTGAGAAAGGGAGAGTGTGAGAGACAAGTAGACAGAAGAGAGTGTGAGGGAATAGAGAACGTGAGAGGGAAAGATAAGATAGAGTGAGCTAGATGGAAGGAGGGGTAGAGAATGAGATTTTCTAGAAGGAGGGAAGGAATGAACCAGAAGACTATGAGATGTGGAGAGTGATAGTGTTTCTGAGAGAGATAAGGAGAGACTGAGAGAGTGCAAGAGAGGGATGGGGGAAGGAAGCAAAGACAGGGGCGAAAGGGAGAGAAAGATTGAGAGGAGAGAGAGAAGAGAGCAAAATAAGTAAGAGTGAGAGAGAGAGAGCAAACATAGAGCTAGAAAGAGTGAGGGAGTAAGAGCGAGAGTAAAACTAAAGAGAGAAAATGAGGGAATGAGAAATGCAAAGTGTGAGAGAATAGAGAGCGTGACAGAGTAGGGAAGAGGTAACGTCAGATAGGGAGAGAATGAGTGGGTAGAGAAAAGCGTAAGTGAGAGAAGAGAGAGCAAGAGAGATTGAGCAAACTTAAGGGGAGAGGGAATGACTGAGTGAGTGCAAGAGGAGAGGGAGGCAAAAAGAGAGGCAAGAGGGATTGAGGAGGTAAGAGACATGTATGAGCAAAAATAATAAGATAGATATAAGGAGAGAGAGCAAGATGTGAGAGCAATTGAGAGAAGTGTGCGAGGAAAGGGGAGTGAGAGATAGTGGAAGAGAAAGAGTGAGTAAAGAGAGAGAAGAGAGGGAGATAGAATTATGATCAAGAGAGAGATAGAGAGGGGGCAAATGAGAGCAAAGAAACAACAAAGAGAGATGAAATAGAGAGTAAGAGAGAGAGCAAGAGAGGGAGTGAAGAAAGGGATCGAAGAGTGAGCGGGAAAGAGAGATGAAGAGAGGGTAAGGCATAAATACAGAGAGAAGAGAGACTCAAGGAAGATAGAGCAAAATATTGTAAGCGAGCGATAGAGAGAGGGAGATATAGAGGGAGATATGGAGAGAGATGGAGGAAGAGAGGGAGTTAGATAATAATGAGCAAGAGAGTGAATGAGGGAGTACGAGAGAAAGATACACAAGGAAAGCATGAGAGAGTGAGAATAAGTAAGAAAAAGAGAATAAAATATATGGGGAGACGTAGAGAGAGCGAGGGACAGAGTGAAAGAGAGGGAGAGAAAGGAAGATATGTGTGAGAGAAGGTAAGAAATAATGAGAGAGAGTGAAGAGGTAGAGAGAGAAATACAGAGAGAGCTAAGAGTGGGATTGAATGATAGAGAAGTAGGGAGAGAGGGAGATAGAGTGTGTGAGTTATAGAGTGAGAGAAAGAGTGAGAATAGAGGGCAACATAAGAGAAAGAGATATAATAGAGAGTGTGAGAGAGAGCATAAGTGGTAAAGAGAAATCAATAGAGATATAGACGGACCTACTCCCTCTCTTTATCTCTTCCCCACTCTCTATTATCTCTTCCACTTTCTCTTCCCCAAACCCTTTCTCTCTTTCATTCTTTCTTTTACTACCGCACTCTCTCTTCCCCACTCACTCTTCTTATGTCCTTCATACTCCCTCACTCCCCCTAAGTTCCCCTAACTCACTTTATCTCTCTATCTTTCCCCTCTCACCTTTTTCCCTTACTACTATCTCTCTCTCTATTTCTCTCACTCACTCTCACAAACACATTCTAACTTCCCCCTCTTTCTTTATCCCTTTCCCACACCTCTCTCACCCCCTCTCCCTCTTCCTTTCCATCTACATAGAGAAGAGAATCTCGGGGAAGATAAAGCAAAAGATAGTGAGTGAGAGGTAGAGAAAGATATATGGAGAGAGAGGGCAAGAGGGAGAAAGACAGAGACACTGATTTAGTGAATGAGGGAGAGAGGAAGAGAGGAAGAGAGTGAGAGGCTGTTGGAGGGAAAGAGTTTCTAAAGTGATAAGTGTGTGATGATATATGTGAGAGAGAGAAACATAGTACAATAGAGAGTATGTGAGAGAGAAACAGAGTACAATAGAGAAAGAAAAAGTGATAAACCATAACAGAGAAAAGTGCAAGAGAGGAAGAGAGGGAAAAAGAGAGAGATGGACGGAGGGAGTCAAGGGATGTAAGATAGCTGGAGTGAGAGAGAGTGGGAGTGTGAGAGAGAGGGAGGGAGGGGGTATAGAATGAGATTTAGTGGGAGAGAGAGGGGGATGAAGTGAAAAAGAGTGAGAGGGAGAGAGGGGAGGGAGGGAAGGAAGAAAGCGAGTGAGGGTGAGAAAGATTGTGAGGAGAGAGTGGTGAGAGATCTGTAGAAGAGAGAGTAAGCAAGAGAGAAGGAATGAGGGAGTAAGAGTGAAACTAAGGAGAGAGGAAGAGGGAGAGAGAAAGAAGAGCGTGAGAGAGAAATAAAGAGAAGAGAAAGTCAGGGAAGAGAGAGTGGGAGGGAAAGGGTGAGTGAGCAAGTGTGGGAGCAAGAGGGAGATAAAAAAGAGCAAGAGAGAGATAGATGAAAGGAGTGAAAACGGGAGGAAGACCGAGAGAGAGGCAGTGAGGGATAAAGGGAGCATCAAAAGAGAGTGATAGAAGAGAGTGAGAAAGAGATAAAAAGCGGTGAAATAAAGTGTGAGAGATAGGAGAAGAGAATGAGTGAAAAAAAGAGATAGAAGGATGTAGCGAGAGGGTTTAAGAGAGTAGGAAAGGGAAAGGAAGAGAGAGTGAGAAGAGAGACTGAGGGAAGATCAAGTAAGAGTATGTGAGTTAGGGGTTAAAAGTGAGGGAAAATGGGAGAATATTGAGAGAGAGGGTGCAAGAGAGTGGGAGACGGAGAGGGATAAAGGAAGGGAGAGGGGGGAGGGAGAGAGCAGAGAGAATGAGAAAAGAATGGATGGAAGCAAGAGAAGGAATCGGGGATAGAGTGAGAAAAAGCAAGAGAAAAGAGAGAAGAGATTTACAAAAAGTGTGTAAAAGAGAGTATACGACAGACAAAGAGAATAGAGAATGAGAAAGAGGGAGAGTAAGAGAAAATAATAGAGAAGGGGATAGAGAGAGAAGAGAGAAAATTAGAGCAATGGAGGGAGAGGAGAGAGTGAGAGAGAAATAACTAAATAGTAATAAAGAGTGAGATAGAGAGAACAAGAAATTATGCTAAAGAAGGTGAGTGGGAGAGAGAGTGAGAGAGAGTGAGAGAGTGTATGAGTCTACGAGATGGAGATGGAGATGGACAAAGAAGAGTTAGCTACATAAGGAAGCCCTGGAGAGTGCAGGAATGAGGGAGTGAAAATGATAGAGGGAGAGTGTGAGATATAAAGAGAACAATAGTGAGAGAGTGAAAGCGATATAGAGAGAAATAGGAAAATTGAGTGAGGGAGAGAAGAGGATATAAGAAAGGGAAAGAGAGTGAGGAACAAGAGAAAAAATGATATTAGGAGGGTGATAATGGAGAGAGAGTGTGATCGAGGGAGGGGAAAGGGATGTAAGAGATAAAGAGTGAGGGAATGAAATAGTGTGAGGAAGGGATCAAGAGAGATATATAAATGAGAGGGAGAGAGTGAGAACAAGAGTAAGGAAAAGAGAGTGTGATTCACGGGAGACAGAGGGAAGGAGAGAGAGAGAGATAAAGAGAGAGAGAGAGAGAGAAATGTGAGAGCATGTGAGAAACAATGAGAGAGAAGAGAGAGGGTTTGAGAGAGATAAAATTTAGAGTGGGATGGAGAGAGTGCATTTGAGGTACAGGGGAAGAAAAAGGTTGAGTAAAAAGAGAGATTGGGTGTGTGAGGAAGAGAGAGTTAGAGAGAAACATAAGAGAAATAATTAGAGAAGTGTGAGCAATAAAAGAGAAAGAAAGAGAGAACAAACTGTGAGAAAGTGACAAGGAGGGAGCTAAAGAGGAAGTGAGAGTGAGAGAGATATCGGGAGAGAAGGAGAATGAGGGATGATAGAGAAGGAGAGAGTAGTTAAGAGAGAGAGCGAGGGAGAATAAGAGAATGAGAGAGTGATGGAGAGAGGAGAGCCTAGAAGGGAAAGTGGGAGAGAGCGAGAGAGAGAGAGAGGAAGGAGGGAAGTGAGAAATAGAGAAAGAGAGTGGGATATTGAGGAAGAGAGAGTGAGAAGAGTAAAAGAGAATGGATGATAAAAAGAGAGTGGTAGGAGAGTGTAAGAGTGATTGTGAAATGGAAAAGAGAGAAAGAGGGAGCGAGAATGGAAGAGAGTGTTAGAGACAATAAAGAAAGAGTTAGGGAAGAGAGAGCACAAGAGAGGGAGAGAGGGAAAGAGTGAGCGAGCGAGATAAGGAGCAAGAGAGAGAGAGAAAGAGATAAGGAGAGCGGATAAAGAGAGGGATGCAGGGAGTGAAAGCGGGAGGAAGAGTGAAAAGTTATAGTGTGAGATACAAGGTGTAAAAAGACAGAGAGATATAAGAGAGGGTGAGAGAGAGAGATAGAGAGATTCAGAAAAGTGGAATAGAGGGTATGTGGGAGAGAAGAATGGAGTGAGTGAGAACGACCAGGGAGGGTTGGAGTGAGATGGAATAAAAAGACTGTAGTAGAGAGACTCTGATAGAAAGTGAAAAGGAAATAGAGAGAAAAGTGAGACTAATGGAAGATTGAGTAAGAAAGAGTGAGTGAGAGCTAAAAAGATAGGGAGAATAGAAGAATATCTAGATAGAGAAAGAGAGAGAGGGAGACAAAGAGGGAGATGGGGAAGAGAGGGAAGGAGGGATAGAAGATAGAGAAAGAGATAATGGGAGGGATTGAAGCAACAGAGAGGGAGAGATAGATTAAAGAATAGAGGGAGAGAAAGTGTGAGGTGAAAGAGGAAAGAGAGAGCAATAATGAAGAGAGCGAAAGAAAGCATAAAATATAAAAGAAGAATAGAGTGCAACAAAGAGAGAGCGAGGGAGGAAGAATAGTTAAGAAGGGTATAGAGAGAGAAGAGAGAAAGATGCAGTAACGAAGAGAGAGGCTGGAGTGCAAGAGAAGGAGCAAGATGGTAAGAGAGAGTGAGATAGAGATTGAGAAATGGAGCTTATGGGGGAGAGACAGAGAGATATAGAGAGAGGGAGAGAGGGAGAGAATGTATGAATGTCGACGAGAGATTGAGAAAGAGAGTGTGTGACACGGAGAGAGAAGGGTGAGCTACATATGGGAGACCTAGAGAGGGCAAGAATGAGGGAGTGAGAAATATAGAGGGAGGGTGAGAGAATGATAAAGAGAATGAGAGCTGGAGAATGAAAGATACCTATAGAGAAAGAGGAAAAGAGAGTGAAAGAGAGGAGGATATAAGAGAGGGGATGAGAAAGAGGGACAAGAGAGAAAAAGAAATATTAGTAGAGTGGGAAGGGAGAGTGTGAGGAATAGAGGTAGGGAGATAGAGTGCTAGAGAATAAAAGAGATAGAGAGCAAGGAAGCAAGAGATATGTATAGGGAAGAGGGAGAGATTGAGAAGAAGGGTAAGGAGAAGAGAGTGAGAGATAGGCGATAGAGGGTGGGAGAGAGTTAGAGGGAAGGACGAAGGGAGAGAGAAATAGGGAAAAAGTGGAAACAATGAGAGAGAGATGAGACAAGGATTAAGTGAGACAAAATTTAGAGAGAGAGTGTGTGTATGAGGGATAAGGACTAAGAAAGAGATATGATGAAGTGACAAAAGAGAGATCCAGAGAGAGAAGAGCAAGGGCAATAAAGAAAGAATATAGACAGATAGAGAGAGGGAGTGAGAGGTATTTAAGATTTAGGGATTGAGACAGAGAGAGATAGATAGTAAGATAGAAATAGAGAGAAAAGAGAGTCAGGAAAAATAAGGAAACGGTGAGTGAGATGGAGAGAAGGAAGGACAGTAAGAGAATGAGAGAAAGATATAGATCGAAAGAGAGAGGAAGAAAGATTGAGAGGAAGAGAGTGGGAGGGAGAGAGTGAGAAAGAGAGAGGCAAAGGCAAAGAGTAAGGGACAGCATAAGAAAAGGGGAGATAGAGGGAGAGAAGGAGAGAGATTGAAGTCAGAGAGAGAGAGAGAGAGAGCAAGAAAGATCTAGGAGAAAGAGAGATAGGAAGCGAGAGAGGAAAATAACACAAAATATGACCATGTTTGAGATAGGGAGGTAGAGTACGGGAATGTGTGTGAAGGAGAGATGGAGAGAGGGGGATGGAGATAGAGAGAGGGAGAGTGATTGAGATGGAGAGAGTGGGAGGGAGGTTAGCAAAGGGAGAGAATAAGAGAGATAATGAGAGTTAGAGTGAGAGAAAGAAAACGAGAGAAATAAATAAAAATGAAAGTGATAGAAGAGAGAGCAATAGAGATAACGAGAAGTAGCAAGCTGGAGCGAATGAGTGAGTGCAAGAGGAGAGAGGGAGGAGAGAGAAAGGGAGTGAGGTAGAAAGTGAGGGAAGAAGGATTGAATGAGGGAGGGATATAGAGGAAAGAGAGATGTATGAGAGAAAATAAAAAATAATGAGATGGATTTGAGGGGTGAGAACAAGATGTAAGAGCAATTTAGAGAAACTGTGTGAGGGTGTGAGAGTGAGTGAGAGAGAGAAAGAGTGAGTGAAGAGAGTAGAGAGGGACATAGAAGAAAAAGCAAGGGAGAGACTGAGGTGACAAAAGACAACACAAGAACAATGAAGAGAGATGAAATAGAAAGTGAGAGTGAGGAGGAAAGGGAGTAAAGATAGGGATTGAAAAGTGTGCAGGAGCGAGGGAGGGAGAAAGGGTATGGTAGAAATAGAGAGAGTAGAGACTCAAGAAAGATAGAACAAAAGATAGTGAGTGAGTGGTGGAGTGAGGAAGATATAGAGAGAGAGGGAGGGCGAGAGGGAAATTGAGAGACTGAATTAATGAAAGAGGGAGTGGGAGGGAGAAGAGAGTGAGAGATGGTTGGAGAGAAAGAGTGAGCAAAGTGATGAAAAAGAGCAATAGAGATTGTGTGTGAGAGAGAATGAGAGAGAGCAATAGAGAAAAAAAAGTGATAGAGTATGAATAGAGAAAAGAACAAGAGAGCGACAGTGTGAGAAAGAGAGATAGATGGATGGAGTGAGAGGAATGGAATGAAGTTGGAGAGATCCAAAGTGCATTTTGGAGATAGTGAGACTAAAGGAACATATAAAGAGAGTGAGAGAAATAGTAAGATGGGGTAGAGAATGAAATTTTGCAGCATAGAGATGAGAGATGAATTGGAAGAGTGGGAGAGTGTGTGAGAGAAAAAAAAGAGCGTGAGAGCGAGAAAGAGGGCGGGAGGGAAGAAAGCAAGAGAGTGTGAGAGTGTGGGAGAGAAAGATTGAAAGGAGAGAGAGTAATAGAAGAGAGTCATCATGGAGCAAGATAGAGAGAGGATATGAAGTTGTAACAGTGAGAGTGAAACTGAAAAGAGAGGAATAGAGAGCAAGAAAGGGAGAGATTGTGATAAAGTAATAGAGAGAAGAGAGAGCATGAAGGAGGGAAAGAGACAGCGAGTGAGAGAGGAATCAAGAGAGAAGGGATAAGGAGAGTAGGAGGAAAAGAGGTATGAAGGGAGTGAGAGAGAGGGAGATAAAGGGAGCGTCAAAAGATAGAGACAGAAGATAGAGTGAGAGTTATAAAAAAAGTTTGGAATTGAGAGTGAGAGAGGGGGAGAGACCAAGTGGGAAAGAGAGATTGAATGAGGTAATGAGATGTTTTAAAGAGAACGAAGAAAAGGGAAGAGAGTAAAAGGGAGAGATAGTGAGAAGAGTGACAGAGGGAAGACCGTGTAAGAGCAAGTGAGTGCGGGGTGAAAAGTAAGGGCGAATAGGAGAATGTTGAGAGAGAGAGAGAGAGGGAGCAAGAGAGCGAGAGAAAAAGAGGGATAATGGGAGGGAAAGATAGGGAGGGAGAAAAGATAGAATGAGAGTTGTGGGATGGAAACAAGAGAGAGAGGAGAGAGAGTGGGGGATATAGTGAAAGAAAAGTAAGAATAAAGAGAGAAGTGAGCAACAAAATGGAATGTGAAAGAGGGTATAAAATAGAAAAAGAGAATAAAGAGTGAGGAAAAATAATAGTGAAGATGATAGAGAGAGAAGAGAGAAAAATGGAGCAAGCGAGAGGAGAGAGTTAGAGAGAAAGAACAAAAATGGTAATAGAGAGTGAGATAGAGAGCGAGAAATGGAGCTAAAGAGAGAGAGAGGGAGAGAAACTAATAGTGAGTGAGCGCTAGAGAGTGTGTCAGTGTGTGAAATGGAGAGAGAAGAGTTAACTACATAAGGGAGACTTACAGAGGGCACAAATGAGGGAGTGAGAAAGATAAAGGGAGAGAATGAGAGCGATAATGAAAATAGGTGAGACAGTGAAAGAGATCTAAAGTGAAATATGAAAAGAGAGTGAGGGAGAGAAGAATAATGAAGAAAGGAAAAAAAAGATATTTGGAGTTTGAGAAGGGAGAGAGAGTGTGATGAGGGAGGAAGAGAAGAGAGACAAAGAGAGCGAGAGAACGAAAGATAGAGTGATCAATATATGAATAGAGACAAAGACAGTGAGAATAAAATAGGATAAAGAGAGAGAGAGGGAGGTGGATGGAGAGTGAGTGTGGGAGAGTTGAAGATAGAGTAAGTAAGAGAGAGGAGTGAGGGCGGGAGGAGGGAGGGAAAGAAGTAAGAGAGGAAGAGAGATTGTGCGTGGAGGACAGAGAAAGTGAAGGAGTGGGTGGATAGAGAGCAAAGAAGAGAGTAAGATAAAGGGAGAGAACAGAGAATGGGTGCGACAGAGGGAAACTAAAAGATAGTGAAATTAAAGACATTGAGGGAGGGAGAGAGGAGTGAGAATTAGAGAGAAATAGAGATAGATGTGAGAGTGAAGTAGGGAGAGATATAGATCAAGAGAGAAAAGGAGAGCAAGAAAGGGATGCAGAAGATAGATAATAGATAGAGAGTGAGAGATATGAAAATAGAGAGACTGAAGAGGGAGGAAGGGAGAAAGGTAGAAAGAAGAGTATGAGAAAATAAGAAATAATGAGAGAGAGAAGGAGAAAGAGATAGAGGGAGGGAGGGAAAGAGTGAGGGAGCGAGAAAGGGAGATAGAAAGAGAAAAAGAGTTGAGTAATGAGGGGGAGAGAGTGTGATAGAAGAGAGATTGATTGAGCAACGACACAATAATGAAGGTGGAATAGAGAGTGAGAGAGGGAGAGCAAGAGAGAGAGTGATTATGAGGGAGATAAGATAGAGGAATAGAAAGTGTGAGCGTATATATATAGAGAGGAAGAGAGATAGAGGGAGGGAGAGTAAGAGAGAGCAGGATAAGAAGAGAGAGCGAGAGATTGTATGAGAATGGAAGGTGGAGGAAGAGATGGTAGAGGTAGAGGGAGAGAGCGGGAGAGAAAAAGAGAGGAGGGACAGAGGGAGAAGGAAAGGAGAGGAAGGGGGCAAAGGAGGATGTGATACTGATAGAGAAAGAGAGTGGGTAACTAGAGGAAGAGAAATTGTGAGTGAGCAAGAGAGAGAGGAAGGACAATAAGGGAATGAGAGAGAAAATGAAAGAGAGCCAGGAAGGGAAATTGGGAGAGAGAGTGATGAAAGAGGGAAGTGAGAGAAATAGAGAAAGAGAGTGGGTGACTAGAGTAAGAGAATAATTGAGAAAAGTATGAGATAAGTTAACAGAGAATGAAGACATCGATTGGAGGTGGAAGAGATAGGAAGTGTGAAAGAGATAAGGAAAGGGAGTAGAAGTGAGAGTGAAGCTAAAGAGAAAGATTGGGTGAAGGAGAGTAAGAGAAAAGAAACAATAAATAAAATGATAGATTGAGCAAGAGATAAAGAGTTAGGGAGGGAAAGTGAGAGAGGGAAAGGGAGAGAGAAAGGAAGAAAGAGTGCAAGAGACAAGGGTGAGAGAAATGAAAGAGGGAGTAATAGTGGGAGAGAATTTGAGGAGAATGAGGGAGCGAGGATGGTAGAGAGAATCAGAGCGAGAGAGAAATAGAGAAAGAAGAAGAGTGAGAAAATAGTGGGAAAGAGAGAGAGACAGAGAGAGAGAGATCTATAGAGAGAAGAGAGTGAAATAAGCAGGGAGGGAGGGAAAGAGGGAGGGAAGGAGAGGAAGTAATAAACAATGATAGAGAACGAGGGGGTGAGAGAGAAGAGTGAGAGAATGAGAGGAAGGGAAAGGGAGTTAGAGTGATGGATATAGGATGTTAAAGAATGAGTAAAGAGAGAGAAAATGAAGCAAGAGTGATTGAGAGAGTGACGGGGAAACATAAGAGAAAGTGAGAGACATAGAGCGAAGGGAGAGAGTGGGAAATTGAGAGATAGAGAGAAAGAGTAAGGAAGAGAGTGAGAAAGGGGGAGGGACGGAAAGAGATTAAATAGAGAAGGATTGAGAGAGGGAGAGAGTGGGGGAAAGACTTGAGAGAGGGAGAGAGGAAGCAAGAGAAAAAAGAGCTCAAACGATTGTGAGCAAAACTGAGATAGGAGAGAGAATAAGAGAATGAGTGAGAATGAGTGAAGAAGAAACATAGATGGAAAGGGAAGGAGGGACAGAGATTGAGATGGAAAGGGAGGGAGGGAGAGTAGTGGAGAAAATAATTAGATAGAAAGAATGAGAGAGATCAAGATAAAGGGAGAGGGAGAGTGGTAGAGGAATAGAAAAAAGAGAAAGTGAGACAACAGAGAAAAACGAGAGAGGGAGTGAGAGAGAGCGATAGAGAAAATGAGAGGGAAGGAGAGGGAATGAAGAAGTGAGTGCAAGTGGAGATGGAAAGAGGTGTGAGATACGAACAAAGGAATACAAGAGGAAAGTATGTATTGAAAGAGGGAGGGAACAATGAGGAAAGAGAGATGTTTTGAGAGAAAATAAGAAATAATGAGATGAATATGAGGTGAAAGAGCTAGATGTGAGAACAATTAAGAGAGTGTGTGTGAGGGAGGGAGAGAGAGAGAATGAGAGAGAGGGAGAGAAAGAGTGAGGAAAGAGAAAGAAGAGAGGGAGATAGAAGAAAGGGAAAGAGATAGAGAGAGACAGAAAGGGGCAAAATGAGAGAAAACAAACAACAAAGAGAGATGAATTAGATAGTAAGAGAGACAGAGTAAAAGAGAGAGTGAAGATAGGTATTGAAGCGTGAGTGGAAGAGAAAGAGGGAGAGAGGGTAAGGGAGAAATAAAGAGAGAAAAGAGTCTCAGGGAAGATAGAGCAAAAGATAGTGAGTGAGAAGTAGAGGGAGGGATAAATAGAGTGAGATATTGAGAGAGTGAGGGAGGGGGGAGAGGAAGATAGAGAGAGATATTAAATTAATGAAAGAGGGAGAGAGGGAGAGGGAGTGTGAGAGATGGTTGGGGAGAAAGAGTAAGTGTTAAGAGAGTGATGAAAGAGAAGCATTAGAGAGTGTGAGAGAGAGAAAGAGAGAGATCAATAGAGAAATAAAAAGTATAAAGCTTTAATAGATAAAAGAATGAGGAGGGAGAGAGTGGAGAGGGGGGAGAGAGAGAGAGATAGAGAGAGATCTACAGAGAGAGTAAGAGGGATGGAAGACTGTGTGAGTGAGAGAGGAAAAGAGCGGGAGTGAGAGAGGAAGAGAGGAATGAAGAGAGAGGGAGAGAGAGGGAGAGAGGGGGTATAGAATGAGATTTAGTGGGAGAGAGAGGGGATGAAGTGGAAGGGAGTGAGAGGGGGAAGGGTGGAGTGTGTGAGCAAGAGAAAAAAGAGCAAGAGTGGGAGAGAGAGGGAGGAAAGAAAGCAATAGTGTGGGGGAGAGAGGGAGAGAATGATTGAGAAGATAGAGTCGAGAGAGCGATAGAAAGAGAGTAAGTGTGAGAGAGTGAACATGGAGAGAGAAAGATAGACAAAATGAGGGAGTAACAGTGAGAGTAATATTGCAGAGAGAGGAAGGAGTGAGAAAGGGATAGAGTGTGAGAGAGAGAAATAGAGAGAAGAGTGAGCGAGGGAAGAGAGAGGGAGAGAGGGAATGCGTGAGCGAGCAAGAGAGGAAGCAAGAGAGAGGGAGATGAAGAGAGCAGGGAAAAGTGAGGGAGGCAGGGAGTGAAAGCGAGAGGAAAAAAGAGAGAGGCAGTGAGGGATAAAAGGAGCTTCACAAGTGAGAGACTGAAGAGAGAGTGAGAGAGCGATATAAAGAGGTGGAAAGTGTGAGAGAAAGGGAGAGAGTTAGTGTGAAAGAGAGATAGAAAGCGAGAGCAAGAGGGTTTAAAGAGAGAGCAGGAAAGGGAAGAAAAAGAGAGTGACAGGCAGAGAGAGTGAGAAGAGAGACTAAGGGAAAGTTGAGTAAGAGTGAGTGAGTGGGGGTACAAACTGAGGGACCATGGGAGAGGGTTGAGAGTAAGGGAGTAAGAGAGTGTGGGAGAGGGAGAAGAATAAAGATAGGGATAGGGGGAGGTAGAGGAGAAATAATGAGAGAGGGAGGGATGGAAGAAAGAGAGAGAGTGTGAGGGATAGAGTGAGAGAAAATTAAGACAAAAAAGAAAAAAGAGAGCACTGAAGGAGAGTGTAAAAAATCTATAAGTTAGAATATTGAATAAAAAGTGAGAAAGAGAGAGAGTGGGAGAAAATAATAGTGAAGGGGATAGAGTGAGAAGAGAGAAAAAAATGAAACAAGGGAGGAAGAGGAGAGAGTGAGAGAGAAAGGACAAAATGGTAATTATAGAGTGAGATAGAGAGCAAGAAATAGAGCTAAAGAGGGTGGGAGATTGGAGAGATTGTTAAGTGTATGAGTTTACGAGATGGAGAGAGAAGAGTGAGCTAATATGTGAGATCAAGTAATGGCACGAATGAGGGAGTTTGAATAATAAAGGGAAAGAGTGAGAGAAATAAAGAGAATAATTGTGAGAGAATGAAAGAGATGTAGAGAGAAATAAGAAAAGAGAATGTGAGAGATGAGGATATAAGAAAGGGAAAGAGAGAGAGGGACAAGAGAGAAAATAAGATATTAGGAGGTTGGGAAGGGAGAGAGAGCGAGAACGAGGGAGGGAGAAAGTAAGGAGAGAGATAGAGAGCAAGAGAATGGAAAAAAGAGTGAGGGAGAGATGAAGTGCAATATTTAGATAGAGGACAAGGTTTCTCTTCTCTCTCTTTCTACCTACCCTCTCTCCCTCTCACTCAATCAAAACCATTCTTCACTCCCTCTCTTGATATATCAATCTCTCACTTTCTATTTTATCTCTCAGTGTTATTTCTTTTCTCTCTTTTGACCCTCTATTTTTTTATCTTTCTCTTTCTTCAAACTTCCTATCTTTTCCCTCCACTAACTCTTTCTCTCCCTTTATCTCTAACTTTCTCTCTCACATTCCCTCCCTCTCACACATTCTTTCAATTGCTCTCACATCTTACTCTCTGCCCTCATATCCATCTCATTATTTATTCTTTTCTCTATAAATCTCTCTTTCCTCCTTGATCACTCCCGTTCTCGTCCATTTCTCTGACTCCCTCCATCTATCTCCCACTTTGTCCTTCTCTCCCTCTCTTGCACTTTATTTGTTATGCTTTATCACTTTTTTCCTTCTCTATCGCTCTTTGTTTCTCTCTCACACACTCTACAATGCTCTCTCTCATTAAGCACTTGTCACTTTGCACATTTATTCCCTTCAACCATCTCTCGCTCTCTTCCTCTCTCCCTCTCTTTCTCTTTCATTAATTTAGTCTCTCCCTCTTTCTCCCCCTCTCCCTCCCTCTCTCTCCACATATCCCTCTCTCTACCTTTCACTCAATATCATTTTTTTTATCTTCCCTGAGGCTTTCTTCTCTCTGTATTTCTGCCTTACCCTCCCCCACTCTCTCTCCACTCATGCTTCAATCCTTATCTAACCCCATCACTTGCTATCTCTCTCTCACTCCCACTCTCTATTTCATCTTTCTCTGTTGTTTTTTTCGCTCCCTCTACCCCCTTTCTGCCTCTATATCTTTACCTTTCTTCTATCTCTCTGTCTTCTCTCTCTTTACTCACTCTGCCTCTCCCTCTATAATTCACTCTCTCTCTCACTCTGCCTCCCTCACACTATCTCTCAATTGCTCTCACATCTTTCTCTTTCCTCTCATATCTCTCATTATTTCTTATTTTCTCTCATACATCTCTCTTTCCTCCTCAACCACTCCCTCTTTCAATAATTCCTTCCCTCTCTTTCTCCCTCTCTTCCTATTTAACTCTTCTCTCTATCTCCCCCTTCCACTCACTCCTTCACTCCCTCTCCCTCCCTCTCATTTTCTTTATTTCTCTCTCTCATTCCATCTCACTTGCTCTCTCTTCTCTCAATTACACTTTTCTCTATTTCTCTCTCACTTTCCCTCTCCCTTTATTGCACTCTTTTTATTCTTTCTCTCTCATTTTGTCCCTCCGCTACCCTCCCTTTTACTCTCTCAATCTCAATCTCTCTTCCTTTCCAACTCCCTCTCTTCTTCTCTACTTCTCACTCATTCTCTTACTCTCCCTTCCTATCTCCATATTTCTCACTATATTTTTCTCTGTATGTTCCTCTCTCTCTTCCTCTCTCTCCCTCTTAAATATTTCTTGCTCTCTGTTCCTCTCTCGCTCCTTCCCTTCTCTCTTTAATCTCTCTCATTTTTTGTCCCTCTTCCTCGCTCTCTCCCTTACTCTTGTCCTCTATCTGTCTCTTTATCACACTCTCTCCCTTTCTCTCCTTTACTATCACTTTCTCTTACGTTTCTCTCTCTTGTTCTCTCACTCACTCTTGCACTTTTTTGTCTCTCTTTACTCACTCTTTCTTCTTATATCCATCACTCTAACTTTGTCTCCATTTCTCTCATTCTCTCTCTTCCCTCCCTCACCCGCTCTTCTCTATCGTTGTATCTCTTTCCCACTTTCCTCACTCTCCTTTCTTTATTCGTGTCTCACTCTTACTCCCTCACTCACCTTGCCTCTCTTCCTCTTTTGTACTCTCTCTCCCTCTCTCTCTCTCCTTTTCTCTCTCTTGCTCCTTTCTCCTACTCTCTCTTCACACACTCTCTCTTCAGCTTCACTCTCGCTCCTATTCCCTCTCTTTATCTCTTTCACATTCTCTATAATCTCTTCTGCTTTCTATCGCTATCTTGCTCGCAATCTTTATTCTATGTCAACTTGTCTTTTACTCTTCTCACCCATACTCTTGCTCTATCCCCTCACTTTCTTCCTCTACTTCTCTCACTTCCCTCCTTTGTCACTTTCTCTCACACACTCTCCTGCTTTCCCTTCCTGACTATCTCTCTCCTCTCCTTCTCCCTCTCATTCTAGAGAGGGAGTGGTGAATAGATAACTAGGGGGAGGAAAAGAGAGATGGAAAGATAGAGGGGAAGGAGAGGAGAGAGAGATAGAGGGAAGGAAAGAGGTGTGTGAGAGTGACTGAGGGTTAGAAAACGAGAGAGAGGGAAAGATGTGTCTTTCTCTCAAGATCTCCTTCACCCTCTAACACATGTTCTCTTTATCAGTCTCACCCTCTCCCTCTATCTTTCTTATTCCCTCAATCTTGCCCTCTCTAAGTCTTCCTTATGTAGCTCACTATTCTCTCTCCATCTCATACACTCATGCACTCTCTCCCTCTCTCATTTTCTCTCCCTCTTTCTCTTTAGATCTCCTTCACTCTCTCACAATCGTAAACACCCTCTCTCGCTCTCCATCTTTTATCTCTCCCAATCCCTCTCACTTCTTTCTCATTATTTCTCACATTCTTTCACACTTCCCTCGCTCATTTCTTCTCTCCCTCCCTCTCTCTATCTTCTATTTCTCTCACTCTCCCTTCATTACTCTTGCTCTCATTCTCTCCCTCTCTATTTATATATCTCTCTTCATCCTTCCCTCACTCTCTCGCTCTCTCTCTCCCTTTCCACCCTCCTAGTATCTTTTTTTCTTTCTTTTTACTCTCTCTCTCTCTCCCTTCCTTATATCCTCTTCTCTCCCTCAGCTTCTTTTGCTATTTCTCTCTGGATCTCCTTCACTCTCCCACTATCATACTCTTTAATGCTCTCACTCTCTCCCTCTATCATTCTCAATGTCTCATTCGTGTCCTCTCTAGGTCTCCATTGTGTAGCTCACTCTTCTCTCTCCATCACATAAATTCATACACTCTCTCTTAATCTCTCTTCCTCTCACCCTCTTTAGCTCCATTTCTTGCTCTCTATCTCACTCTTTGTTACCATTTTACTTTTTCTCTCTCACTCTCTCCTCTCCCTCCTTTACTCCATCTTTCTGTCTTCTCTCTCTATGTCCTTCTCTATTATGCTCTCTCACTTTCAATTATTTTTTATCTTATACTCTCTTTTACACTCTACTATGCTACTTACTCTTCTCCCTTTCCTTTTACTTTTCTCTTGCTCTATCTCCACTCTCTCTCTCTTGCTTTCATCTCTCACTCTGTCATTTTCTCACTTCTCTACCTCCCTCCCTCTCCTTACTTTATCCCTCTCTTTCTCGCTCACTCCCTCACTCTATATTCTCCTGTTCTCCCTCACTTCTTACAACTCACTCACTCTAACTCGATCTTCACTTAGTCTTTCTTCTCACTCTCTGTTCCATTCTCTTTCATGCTCTAACTCTTTAAACCCTCTCACTACTTCCTTTTATCTCTCTTCCTCTCTCTCAGTCTCTCTTCTATTATCTTTTAATTCTCCCTTTATTCCTCACTAGGTCTCTCTCGCTCTCCCCCACTTTCACTCCTTTCATCCCTCTCTTTCTCTTGCTCTCATTATCTCCCTCTCTCTTACTCCCTCTCTGGCTCGCTCACTCTTTCCCTCTCTCCCACTCGCTTTTCCCTTACTCTCTTTTCTCTTTATTTCTCTCTCACACTCTCTCCCTTTCTAGCTTCTCTTCCTCTCTTTTTAGTTTCACTCTCTCTCTTACTCTCTCATTCCCCTCTCTTTCTCACTTCACTCTCCTCTCAATCCTTCTCTCCCTCTCTCCCTAACTCTCTTGTTTCCTTTCGTATCTCCCTCTCTAGCTTTTTGGCTCTTCCTTTTCTGTCTCACACACTCTTCCCCTCTCTCCCCTTCACTCTTCCTTTTCACCCCATCTCTCTCACACTAAGCCACATTCTCTATCCCTCTCTCCATCTCTCTCAGTCTATCTTTATGTCTTCCTTCAGTCTCTCTTCTCTCTTAGTCTCTATTCCTCTCTCATTCCCAGTCTCTTCCATTCCTCTGACGCCCTTTGCCAACCCTCGCATTCTCACTCTAGCTCTCTCATGCCATTTTCACTATTTATGCTTTATCACTATTTCTTTCTATACTTCCATCTCTCTTTCACATTGACACACACTCTCTATTGCTCTCTTTCATACTGTCTTATCATTTTACTCACTCTTTCTCTCCAATCATCTCTTAATCTTTTCCTCCCTCCCTCTCTCCCTCATTCATTTATTCAGTGTCTCTCTCCCCCTCTCGCCCTCCCTCCCTCTCCATATTAGCTCTATATATCTCTCTCTGCCTCTCACTCATTATCTTTTGCTCTATCTTCCCTAAGTCTCTCTTCTTTATCTATTTATTTCTTACACTCTCTCCCTCTCTCCCTCCCACTCCCTCTTCAATTCTCATCTTCACTCCCTGTCTTGCTCTCTCTCTCACTCTCAATTTTATTTCTCTTTGTTGCTTGTTTGCTCGCTTTTTCCCTCTCTCGGTCTCTATCTTGCTCTTTCTTCTATCTCCCTCTCTTTTCACTCTTTACTTACTCTTTCTCTCCTTCTATGTATCATTCTCTCTCTCACCCTCCCTTCCTCACACTCTCTCTCAATTCTCACACTATCCCTCATTCATTCTTTTACTCTCCTTGTCATCACTCCTCTCTCTCCCTCCTCTCACTCTCTCTTCCTCTATCCCTTAGCTATCTTGCTTTATCTCTCTCCTTCCCTCTCTAACATGCACAGGCTATGCTCTCCCTCTATCCCTCCCACGCACTTCCTCTCAGCCTTTCCATCTATTTCTCTCGCACTCTCTTTCACATTCATTCTCCTCTTCACTCTCACTCACTCCCTCTCACTCACTCCCTCATGCTCTATCTTTCCCCACTCACTTCTCTCTCTATTTATCTCTCTAACTCTCTCCTTTCATCACTCTCTCTCACTCACTCTCTTTCCCTTTCTCATTTGTTGTCTCACTTTGTATTATGTTGACCTCTCTTCTCTGATTTTTTTCTCACGCACTATCTGCCACAAGCATTCTCTCTTGCTCCCTCTCTTGCTTTCATTCACTCCCTTTCAATTCCCTAGTATCTCTTCCCTCTCCCTTTCTCTCTCCTTTTCTCTATAAAATTTCACTCTCACTCTTATTCCCTCACTTTCTCACCCTCTTTTCTCTCTTTCTATATCTCTCTCGCTCGCTTTATATGCCTCTCACTCTACCTCACTATCTTTATCTCCCTCTTTCTCTCACTTTCTCACCCTCTTTTCTCTCTCTCTCTCTATCTCTATCTCCTTCTTTCTCTTACTCTCCTCTCAAATTTCTCTCTCACACTCTCTCTCCTTCTGTCGCTCCCTCACTCTCTTCAACTTAGCTCAATCCCTTCTTCTCTCTTTCTTTGTTATCTTTCTCTCACTTACTTTCTGTACTGTTACTCCCGCTTCTCTCACTATATACTTTTTGCCATCCTCCCACCCTCTCTCCTCTCTCTCCCTCTTTCCCTCTCTCTCTATCTCAAGGTTTTACAAATCTCTCTCGCTCTCTCTCTCTCTCACTTTCTCTCCCTCTCTCCCTCTCTTCCTTTACATCTCTCTCGCTCTTTAACATCCATTATTTTACTCTCCCTCTCTCTCCCTTGTCACTCACTCTGTCTTGCTCTATCTACCAGCAGTCTATTTCTCTAAAACTGTCTCCCTCTCTTTCTCCTCTATTTCTCTATTTCTTTCTCTTACCACTCATGCTCTCTCTCCCACTCACTCTCTATTATATCTCTCTTTTTCTGTTTTTTCCTCTATCTTATATTGCCTTTTATTCTCTCTTTCTCTCACTCTATCCCTACACTCTCTCTCACTCTTCCTCTATCCCAACTTCTCTCTCTTTCAATCCTTCCCTCGGCTCTCTCTGTCTTTCACTCTCTCTGCCTCTTCTCTCTCTCATTATACCTCACCTTCTCTCACGCATCTCTTCCTCTCTCTACCTCCCTCTTTCACTCCCTCCCTCCCTCCTCTTCTCTCCACTTATCTCACTCTCTTTATCATAGTCTTCTTCTCACTCTCTCCAATTTTATTTATATATCTCTCTCTACTACCTCACCCACTCTCTTGCTCTTCATATATCATTTCTCTCCTGCTTCTTCACTTTCTCCGATCCCTTTTATTTCTTCTTTACTCTCGCACTTTCATCGCTTTTTCATTGTCTTTCACTTTATTCTTTTCTCCCTTTCCCGCCCCCTCTTCCTCTCTTCCTCTCCATCGGCCTCTCTCCCTCCCTCCCTCATTTTCTCTCTCTTTCTTTCAATCCCCATTAGTCTCATGACGTCCTCCCTCCTTTTCTTTTCACCTCATAACTTCTCACACCTTTTCTCTCTCTCAATCTCTTCCCTTGCTCTACACCCTTCTTTCTTTTCTTCATCACTCTCTCCTCTTTCTCTATCTCCTATCTCTCTCTCAACCCCTCTCCCACACTCTTCCCTCACACTCCCACCCCCTCTATGTCTTTCTCTTTAGACCTATATCACAAGCTATATGTATGTATATATGTATGTATATATGTGTGTGTGTATATATATATATATACATATATATATATATATTTTTTGGGGGGAAGGAGCTACTCTTGGCTCCCTACATGTTGATTTAAAAGAGTGAAGTTACAAAAAGAGATCCCACTGGGAAAAACAACCCAATACAACTCCACACCAAAATAAGAAAAAAGACTAAGTAAGTGAAAATAAAATAAAAGGCCTCTCCCAAAAACAGCCCAGAAGAAAACCTAAAAAGAAAACAACCAATAAAATAGAACAGTAACTCTAAACAGCTTATAGCAAATGCTGGGAGAGTAACAATAGTAGGGACATTACTCCAAAATTCTGAAATGGGGAGCTTGGAAAGAGTCAGCCTGGATGAGATGATGTAGCTGGGAAGGTAGAGAAGAAGAGACCATTATCTCCTGAGAAGATAGGGCTCTTTTAGCAATCCAATTAGCAGGTCTGTTACCTTCCCTGAAAATAAAATTAAACTGCACAGTAAGCTGGGGCAGCAAAGATCTGATTTTATAAACCCAAGTGGAATGGTGCCAAGGAGGGGGAAGGTCATTCTGAAAGTACTATAATCACGTAGATGAGTCTCCCTCCACAATGATAGATGACCACTGAAAGAGAGTAGCAATGTGAAGTGCCCATAAAACAGCAGCCAATTCAGCTTCCAATGGATCAGCTGCTGTAGTAGGAGCCTGGAAGAAAAGCAAACCTTTCCCAGTATGGTCCCTGAAAATACCACCAATGCCAGCAATCTGATTAGTGAAAGCTCCATCAGTATTGACTTTAATAAAAGGAGGGCTGGGAGCTTTCCAAAAAATATGAATGACTCTATGAAGAATAGATCTATCAGCAGACAAGGATGGCTGTAGGATGTTTGGAAAATTTTTAACAGAAATTAACTTTGAGATAAAAGAGAGGCAGTGGGTAACTACCTTATCAGCCTTATTAAGCACCCCATCATACTTCACCCCATTTCTGTGCATCCAAATGAACCAAGCCACAATACATGGGATCTCCCCAGCTTTAGCTTTCTGCCAGGATTTCCAGCAAGCAGTAAAATCTTGTCAATCTAACAGTAGCTGGTTAATGTTCAATTTGCTAATCAGAACCAACCAAACCTCCTGAGAAAAGGAGCATTTTAAAAAGAGATGATTCAAAGTTTCAGAATTTTCAGCACAGAGGAGGCATTTGGAAGGGCCTCTCAAACCTTTGAGATTTAGAATATCATCAGTTGGGACAAACCCATGGAAGATTCTCCAAATGAGGAAGGACATGTAGGGAGTATGATATTTGTTCCATATAGTATTGCCCCAGCTGACCTGACTCCAAGAGTTGATACTAAAGTAAATATGTTTGGTAATGCTGTTACTTTTACCACTTAACCATCTGAGCTTATCCAACTGATTCCTATCAAAAGGGATTTGAGCCACCTGATCCACAGCAGAGTCAACCAGGAAGAGTTTCAGTTTAGGAATTGACCAATTCATGTTCTCCCAATAGCTGGAAATAGGGAAGTAATCTTTGTTAATATTTGGAAGGGGAACCAAAATCTCCCTTTGACACCATTTATAATGCCAAAACAGGATGTCACCCTTGCCTAACTCCCAGTATATGAGTGATTCAACAGTTTCTTTGTTAATGAGCATATGTTTCCAGATTCTAGAAATACCTATTTTGATTTGAGAGGATAAGGGATGAGTGTTTCTACAGTATTTCCCTTTCATGAATTGAGCCCAAAGAGAATTTTGCTCCCTGAAATGGATCCATAGCTTACAAAAATTAACTTGCTGTAGATGCTTCAAGCCTTTAAAACCTAAACCACCAGCAACTTTAGGCAAGGCTACCCTTTGCCAGCTAGCCCAAGGAAATTGTTTTCTTTGACCAGACCAAAGGAATCTGTTAAAGATTCTCTCAATCTGAAGCCTGGAACTTTTCTTCAAGCAAGCCATTTGTAAAATATAAGAAGGGAAAGAGGTTAACATGCTATTCAGAAGAGTAATTCTGCCACCAGTTGAGAGGATGGAATTGGACCAACTTGAGAGCTGTGTTCAGCTTGCCAATGATCTTTTCAAAATGACTTTGTTTAGTTTTGCCTTTAATTAGAAGAACCCCCAAGTACTTTATGGGAAGGCTGGTTTTGACAAAACCAGTGAATTCAGTAGTCCAGTGGATAATGTTAGGATGGATATTGTTGGGGAATAGCAATTCACATTTGTTTTTGTTGAAATGAAGGCCAGAAATCTGTTGAAAATTGTTGAGGCAGTTCATCACCTTTTTAACAGCAGCTTTAGAAGCTCTGGAAAATATCATTAAGTCATCAACATATAAAATGTGAGAGATGTTAATATCTGACCTATGGTGAAATTGAGCATAAGGGTGGTTAGAGACTTGAGTATCCAGCAGCCTAGAGAGATAGTCCATAACAATGATAAAAATGGTGGGTGAGAGTGGATCTCCTTGTTTAAGCCCTCTAGTAGCTCTGAAATCTCCCCAGCATTTACTATTAATGAGGAGTGAGTGGTTATTATTCTGAAGCCATCACTTTATGAGTAAACAAAAAGTAGTAGAAAAACCTCTAGCATTAAGCACCTGAAGAATGAAGTTCCAATCAATAGTATCATATGCCTTTTTAATGTCTAGTTTGTAAATCAAGTTACCTCCCCTACAAGTGAGAAGTTCCTGATAATACTTGACAGCATCATTGGCAATAGCAGCTTCCTCATTCAGTAGAAGACCTTGATCATTTAATATGGAATGAATAGCATTACATTTCCTTTTGAATTTTATCCATGCATGAAAAAATTTAGTGTTCCTATCTCCATCTTTGAATTTAGAAGTAGCAGCTTTTTGTCTAAGGAATTGGTCCTGCCAATCAATAAGAGTAAGTAAATGTTCTTGAGTAGAGACCATCTGGCAGTACTTTGTTTCATCATTGAGGGCAGCAACTTCCAAAGAAGAGAGATCCTTCTCAGCCTGTACAATATTTTGAGTGATGTCACCAATAGTCTCCCAACTCCAGTGGGAGAGAACAGCAGCCAATTTCGACTAAGATTCTGAAGTCTGATAAAAGGGTTGGAATGGGAACAACCAGTCCACTGCTTAGAGATAATTGATTGGAATTGAGGGTGAGAAGACCAGAAATTCAGAAATCTGAAGGGGGGGGAATTGGTTATGTTGGGGGGAGTAGTAATGAAAATAAGTAATGGTCTGTGGTCAGACCCAGCAAAATTAAGGTGAGAAATGGTTGTATGAAGGAAAGTTTGGTGCCAAGAGTTGTTTGCCAAGAATCTATCTAATCTCTCCCAAATTTTACCCCTCCTCCAAGTAAAAGGGTTCCCTTGAAACCCCAAATCAAAAAGATTAGCTCTCTGGATGTTATCATTAAACTCAGTGAGTTTGTTGAGATTAGGTGGTCTCGCCACCGATTTTTCTATAGCAGAAGAAATATTGTTAAAGTCTCCACCCACAATCCAGCTGTGATTCTACATTGAGCTGAGAAGATGGATCTCCTGCCAGAGTTCTCTTCATGCAGTTTTAGTGCAGCCAGCATATACAAAAGTAGTAGCAAAAGTAATTCCATTAACTGTACAGTGTAAATGAACCAATTGAGGATGGTCCACAATAACTTTGCAATGAAGTTCCTGCCTGCTAATAACCCAGATTTTGTTTGAGGAGTTAGTAAAATGGAACAACCAACGAAACCCGGAAAAGAGTTTGGATTTGTTTTTGTGCACCATTGGTTCCAAGAGCACAATACCCCAAAGATGGTGTTTCTTAAAAAGATGCAATAGCCTTTTAAGGGATAAGGGGTGGGCCACACCCCTAATGTTCCAACATAAAAAGTTAAACATCTGGAGGTTTAGGCTGGGGTGGGGAATGAGCCGAGCGCATCCGGATCTAGATCTAGTTCTACCACTTCTATTATCAGGGGGGTGGTGTTACAGTCCCCACCTTGGGTCAGTTTCTGAAGTTCAGACAACACCTTTTTCATCTTTCTTGTCTTTTGTTCCTGCCAGGCAGCTTCAATATTGTTCTGGGATGTTGTTATTTTATTTGTGGAGGGTATAATCTCCTGTTCAATGTTATCTTGACTGTGTAAGTCTTGTGTGGCTTTAACTGGAAGTTCAGGGGGTAACGTAGGGGTATCTTCTTGAGCAGGATTTATTAGATCAACTGGAATGTTCTCTGGGGTAACTTCTCTGTGCAAACTTGAATCATCAACCAAAGAGTCTAGAGCAATAGGTTCTTCTATGGAATTACCTTTAACAGTATCTCTGGTCTGTTGCACTATAGTTTGGGCCTTGACTAGCTTTTTGAGAGGGGGTTTTAATCTGTAACAATTCTCCATTAAATGACCAAACATTCTGCAGTGTTTACAATACACTGGTTTGGTTTCCATTTGGACTTCTTGCCAAAATCCCTCACCACTGTCTGAGATGATAATCCACAATTTATCTAACTCAGGAAGTGAGACATCTCTCTCAATCAGCACTCTAGCTCCATGAATGTTCCCCAAATCAGAAGTGGAGGGGTCTACTTTTAGGGGAGTACCTAATGCTCTACTAATATGAAATAGAGCATTTGTGTGATACAGTTCAATAGGCAGATTAGGAAATTTAAACAACATAGGTTTAAGTGGAGGTTCTTTCGCTGGGTCAAAACCAGGGTACCATTTGATAAATTTCATATGTGTGTTAGCTATTTTCATAGTCTGCATTCCAATTAATCTTGCATAGTCTTCTTCTCTGGATAATCTGATGAGGAGATGCCTGCCATCCATCACTCCAATTTTCCATTGTCCCACAAAGGGGATCTCGCTCAAAACAATTCATGACTTATTCCATCTTAGGATGGCCATATTGGAATTGACCCACAATGGAGAATTTAATTGCTTCAGCAAGAGATTCCATTTCCTTAGTAGTGAAAATAATGGTTGGTCTGCCCTCCTTAGAGCCAAGAGGTTTACTGAAAGGGAAATCAGATTTCCCAGCTGCTGCATCATGTAAGTTCTGGGGGAAGTGTAATTTGTCTGCAACTTTAGTAGGAGGCAGGCCTTTACTTAATGCAGATGCATAAGAAGTGGAGATGTTTACCCCAGCCATGACAGCAGAATACCAGAGCTAAAGTAACATCAGAGAACACAAAAAAGAAGAAGAATCTGTGAGGAAGTGACTGCAAGCAACTTAACTCAGCCAATGGAATAGTAACAATTCAAAATCTTAGCCCGGGAAAGTTCAGAAACACTTGAAAGAGCCTTACCAGCCACCTACCACCACTAGAAATAGCAAAGTTGAAAACCAAACAACACCCCAAACCTTGGAGAATCTGCCAAAGAACCCAGCCGCCACCTAGGGAAGCCATCACCAGCCAAACCCTAGCAGAGCAAAGGAGCCAGCCGCCACCATCTTTTTATATTATTATATGTGAGTGTGTGTATATATATATATATATATATATATATATATATATATATATTCTCACCCTTTCTCAAAATATCTCTGTCTCCCTATTTAATTTTCTCATTTTCTCTCACTTATTATCATCCTCTCCTATTTCTCTCTTGCTCGTCCATTTTCGTTTGTTCTCTCTTCCCTCACTCTCTTTTCTCTCTATTTCTCTATTGCTTTTTTTTCTATCTTTATCGCTCTCAGTCTATATCACCTCAATTTCACTCACTTTACTCCCTCTCCCTCTCTTTCTAACTCTCTATTCTCTCTCTTGTGAGCACTCTTACAATCTCTTCCCTCTCTCCTCTCACTCTTTCTCTTCATCTATCCCCCACTGCCTTTCTCTCATCCCTCCGTCCTTCCCTTCCTTGTTCTCACCCTTCCCATATCTCTGACTCTTTCTTCTATTCTCCCTCCCTTTTTTCCTCTAGCTCACTATTTCTTGCTCTATCTTCCTTCACACTTTCTTCTCTCTACTTTTCTAACTCTCTCGACTTCTATCGCTCCCTCTCTTCAATCCCCCTTACTCCCTCCCTCTCTACTTTTCTCTCTTTATTCCTAATCATTCTTTTACTCACTTTGCTTACTCTCTTTTCCATTACACTCATCACACACAAACTCCCTTTTTCTTTATCTTACTCTCTCTCGCTCTCTCTCTTCAATCCCACTCTTCATCTCTATAACACTCACTCTTAATCGGTCCCTCTCCATTTTTATTCTTTGTTCATTCTCTCTCATTATCTCTCATCTATTTATCTCTTTCCTTTCACTCATTCCCTCCATATATACCCCACTCTCTCTCCCATTCTCTCACTCACTTTCCTCCTTCATCTCAATGTATCTCTCTCACCTCTCTTTTTCACACACTCTCTCCCCCTTGACTTTCTTCATCTCTCACTTTCACTCATTATCTTGCTCTCCTTCCCCTCTCCCTCTACACACTTTTTCTTACTCTACTGTTCCTCGCTCACTTTACTTTCTGTTTCTATCTTATTCTCCGTCTCAATCCCTCACTCTTAAATATCTCTCATTCCATCGGTCTATCTCTCTCTCAACTATTCTTTATTTGTTGCTATCTTACTCTTCTCTCTCTTAATCTCTCCTTTGTCACTCTGTCATCTCTCTTTATATGTCCCTTTCCCTCACACACGCACTGTCTCCAACATTTGTCTCTCTCAACCCATCTCTCTTCTCTGTTTCTCTCTCTCTCTCTCTCATATTTTTCTCACTTTCCTTTCTCTTTAACCTCTCCCTCCCTCTGTCTCTCCCCTATCTGTCACTTTCCTTTCCTTACTCATGTTCTCACTCCCTTCTCTTTCAATATATATCTCTCTTACTCCTTCGCTCACTAGCTCTATCAATCTTTAGCTCTCTATCTCTCTCTTCTTAGTCTCCCTCCCTCACTCACACTCTCTCTCCCTTCCTAATTTCCTAATATCTCTTTCTCTCTTGTCTCTCTCTCATCCCCTCTCTTATATCCACTCCCCTCTCTCCTTCTCTTTTCCACTTTCTATATATGTCCCTTTCATTATCCCACTATCGTTCTTATTACTCCCTCAGTCTCCCTCTATCTTCCTCACTCCCACATTATTGCCCTTTCTAAGTGGTCCTTATGTAGCTCACCCTTCTCTCTCCATCTTAATCACCCTCTCTTTAGCTCCCACACACACACTAATAAACTCTCTCATACACACTCTCTCTCAATCTGTCTCCCTCTTATGCTCGCTTTATCGATCTCTATATCATTCTCTCTTACCTCTTGCTATTTGTCTCGCATTCCATCTGATCTCTATTTCTAAATCTTTCTCTCTCCCTTGCTCTCTCTCCTCATTCTCTCTTTCTTGCACTCTATTATCTTTTTTCTATCAAATGCTCTTTTGCTCTCTTTATTGTTGCTCTCTCTTCACTTTTCATCTCACACTTTCTTTCCCTGTACCCCTACTCTTTTTCCTTCTCTATTGCTTCCATCCCACCTACTGTCTCTTTCTCTCTCTTCTCTCCCTCCCTCTTTCCTCGCTTACTTCAACCCTCTCTCCGTCTCTTTCCCCAACTCCCTTTATGTCCCTTTCTCTTACTCTCTTTCTCCCTCACCATTCTTCTATTATCCTTATCTCTATATGTCTTACTCACTCTCTCTTACTCAATCTTCCCTCAGTCTTTCTTCTCTCTATATTTCATTTTCACTCTCTATCACTTTCTCTCTGCTGTTCTCTTTTTAATCCATCTTACTTCCTCTATCTCTCTTTCTCACTCCTTCCCTCTCTCTCTCTCACACTCTCTATTCCATCATTCTTTATCTCTCTCTTTCTCCTTCTCAATCTCTATTTTAGCTCTCTCTCTTTTAACACCTTTTATCCATCTCTACTTCTTCTTCTCTCTTTCTTGTTCCCTATCTCTCTTGCTCATTTTCTCTCCCTATCATGCTCTCTTCCCTCATTTTTTCTTTATTTCTTTCTGACACTCTCATCCTTTCTTGCTTCTTCCTTCCCTCTCTTGCATTTTGCTGTTATTCTTACTCCTTCCTCCCACTCTCTTTCTTGCTCCATGTTCACTATCCCTCTCTTTATCATCCATTCTTTTGCTCTCCCACTGCCCCGTTCTTGCTCACTCTTTTTTGCTCTATCTTCCAGCACTCTCTATTCTCTCTCATGTTATTTCTCCATCTCTTGCTCCCACTCCCGCTTCAATCATTCCTACGACCACCATCTCTCTCTATTTATTTCTCCTTACCACTCATGCTTTCTCTCACATCTCTCTTTCCACCGTGATCTCTATCTCTTTTAATCTCTCTTTCCTCTCTTTCTCCCTCTTCCTATCTCGCTCCTCTCTCTCTCTTCATTCACTTCCTCTCCTTTCCTCTACTTTTCTCTATTTCTCTCTCATTCCCTCTCTCTTGCCCTCTCTTCTCTCACTTTCACTTTTCTCTATTTCTCTATCTCCCTTTCTCTCTCTCCCTCATCTTTTCTCTCTCATTCTCTCCCTCTACTACCCTCATTCTACTCAATATATCTCCATAGCTCTCCCTCTCTGCCCACTATCTTCTTATCACTTTCTCACGCATTCTTACTCTCTCTCCCTATCTCAAACTTGCACACATTATTTTACACTCTTTTCCTCTCCAGCTTCCTATCTCTCCATATCTTAAATCTTTCTTGCTCTATCTTTGTCTCACTCCCTTTCCCACTATGTTTGTCACTTTTTATTATGTTTCTCTTTCTGTCTTTTATCTCTCTTTACTCACTCTTTATCTTCTAATATCCACCACTCTAACCTCTTTCCCTTCCTCTCATTCTCTCTCTTCTTTCTCTCCCCCTCTTGCTATTCCACCTCACTTTATCTCTCACTCTCATTTTATCCCTCACCACCTCTTCCTTGCTCTCCCTCCCTTTTTCACTCACTTAATCCCTCTATCTCTCACACACTCCTTATCTCTCACTTTCTTGCTCCCTCTCTCCCTTGCTCGCTCTCTCCCTCTCTCACGCTCTCTCTTCCTTCACACTCTTCATTTTATTTCTCTCTCACACTCTCTCCCTTTCTTTCTCCCTTTTTCTCTCTCGTCAGTTTCACTCTCACTCTTACTCTCTTCCTTTCTCGGTCTATGTTTACTCTTTGTCACTCCCTCTCACTTATGTTTCTCTCTCCTCTTTCTCCTCTCCCAATTTTTCACTCCCTCTCTCCCCTTTCTCTTGCTTTCTTCTCTCCCTCCCTCTTTCTCTCTCACTCTCTCTTTCTCTCTCTCAAACACGCTATCCTATCCCTTTCTCACACTCTGCAGGTTCATTCCCCACTCTCACTCCCATAAAATCTCATTCTCCCCCCTCTCTCCGTCTCTCTCACTCTCTCTAGATCTTCCCTCACTCTCTCTTCTCTTCCACTATGTCTTCCTCTCTCACTCTCACGCATCAATCTCTTTCACTCTCTCTCTCTTTCTCTCTCTTTTTCACCCTCTCCCTCTCTCATCCTTTCGTCTATTTATGCCTTATCACATTTTCATACTTTTAAGCTCACTCCCTCCTTCTTTATCTCTCGCACACTTCTCTCTATTTTAGTCTCACTCTCACATCTCTCTATCTTTTCTCTCACACTCGTTCTCCCTCGCTCTCTCTCCTCAATCCCTATCACTTGGTCTTTTGCTCTCACTTTTGTTGCTCTTTAATCTCATTCCTTCTCTCACTCTATCCCCCACTCTCTCTCTCGCTCCCCCTCTCTCCCTACTTCTCTCTCTTTCAATCCAGTTCTCAACCCTCTCTCCCTTTCTCCATGCCTCATCTCTCTCTCACTATTTATCACCTTCACACACAAATCTCTTCCACTCTCCCCCTCCCTATTTTGCTCCCTCCCTCCCTCTCTCATTCACTCTTTGTATATCTCACACTTTTTACCTTCTTTTAACGCTCTCCCACTTTCTTTATATATCTTTCTCTTACTCCCTTGCTCACTCTCTTGCTCTTTATCCATCACTTCTCTCCCACTTCCTCTCTCTCTTTGATCCCTTTCATCTCTTCCTCTATCTCTCACTTTCATCTCATTCTCATTGTTTCTCACTTTATCCTACATTTCTCTCCCATCCTCCCTGCCTCGCTTTCTCCTTATTTCACTTCCTCCATCCTTCCCTACCTTTTTTTCTCATCTATCTTTCTCACACTATCTCTCTCTATCAGTCTCACTCTCTCTCACTCTCTCTGCTCTCTTTTTCCTCTCTCTCTCTTCACTCAATTTCTCACACCCTCCTTACTTTATCTTCCTTTCTCACTCTGATATTATCCCTCTCTCTCTCTCTTTCCTCATGATTTAGTCTCACCATCTCTCATTTTATCTCTCCCTTTCTCCCTGTCTCTGTCTCTCTTCAATTTCACTATCACTCTTCCTCACTCCCCCTTTCTTTCTCTCAAACACATACATTCTAAAACTTCCTCTATCTCAATCTCTTTTTTAGCTTTCTCTCTCGATCTCTCTTGCTCTCTTTTGTCTCATTCTACATTTCTTTCTCACTATTTTATTCTCTCTCCCCCCATCTCATCCAATAACTCTATCTTTCTCTATCTACCAATTTAACCACCTCTTCTCGCTCCTCTTTCATTGCGGTCTTCCTTTCTCTCTTCTTCTCTCTTGTACTCTCTCATTCACTCTATCCCTCCCTCTCTCTTACTCTTTCTTTCCTTACTCTCTCTTTTCTCTCTGTTCTGTCTTTGTTACTTGTTCCCACTCTCCCTTTATTCAATTTCAATCTTAATCTATCCCTTCCCTCTCCCTTTCTCACTCTCTATTCTCTCTCTGTCTCTCTCTCTTACTCTCTTATGTTACTATATTCTCCTCTACTCTTAATTTTTCTCTCTATTATCCTTCACTTTATCTCCCTCTCCCTCCCTGGCTCTCGCAACCCTTTTCACTATTTCTCACACTCTCTTCACTCTCTCTCATATTCACGTGCACTTTCTCCTTCTCTCTCTTCCCTCCCTCACTCTCCTTCTCTCCATCACCCCATACCTCCATTCCCCCTCTCTGTCACTCATTCTCCTCTTTAGCATCCATCTCACTATATATTTTATTCCTTTTTCTTCTACGACTATTTCTCTCCCTCTATCTCCCACTCCTCTCTCTCTTTCTCTCCATCATTCACTCTCTTTATCACTCACCCTCTTCTCTATTTTTACTGCTCTCACTCAACTCCATTCCTTCTAATCTCTCTTTTCTATCTCTTTCCCCACTTTCCTTCCCTCTCTTATGTCCTCTTCTCTCAAGAAATCTCCTTTTCTAACAAGGTCACCCTCCCAATCTCTCTCTGTCTCTCTTTATTTCTCTTTTTCTCTCTATCTTGCTCACTCCCTCTTAGTTTCTCTCTTTAGGTCTCCCTTATGTCATGTACTCTCTTTCAAGCACATTCTTTATATCCCTCTCTATTTGTCCTTTCTTTCAACCTTTCTCTCCGTTATTCCACCCTCTCTCTCTCACTCTCTTACTTCCCTTTCTATCTCTCTCGCTCTCTATCACTCTCCCTTGCCTTTAGATAGAGGGAGAGAAAGATTGAGTGAAGAGAGAGAAGAGATCGGGATAGAAGAAAGAGCAAGAGAGAAATATAGAGGGGCTAAAAGAGAGCAAAGAAATAAGAATGAGAAATGAAATAGAGAGTGAGAGAGATAGCAAGAGAGGGGGTGAAGATAGGGATTGAATAGTGTGCGGAGGGAGAGAGGGGAGAGAGTAAAGCAGAAATAGAGAGAGAAGAGAGACTCAATGAAGATTGAGCTAAAGATAGTGAGCGGGAGGTAGACTGAGGGAGATATAGAGGTGAGATATGGAGGGAGAGAGGGGGAAAGAGAATAATGAGAAAGAGAGTGACTGAGGAGTGAGAGAAACATATATAAAGAAAGTGGGAGAGTATGAGAAGAAGAGTAAGGTAAAGGAAGAGAGGAGAGAGGGAGAGAGAGTGAAAGAGGTAGGAGAGAGAGGTGGAGATGTGTGAGAGAAGGCGATAAATAATAAGAGAGAGAAGAGCAAAGAGAGAAAGAGAGAGAGAGAGGTGAGAGTGGGATATAAAGAGTGAGAAGAAAAGAGAGAGGCAGCAAGAGAGAGTACGAGATAGAGTGAGAGAAAGAGAGAAAATAAAGGGCAACATAAGAGAGAGCAAAAGATAAAGAAAGAGAAATATAATTGAGAAAAAGAAATAAATAGAGAGATAGAGAGGTCATGAGATAGATTGAAGAGAGAGAAGGAGCAAGAGTGATAGAGAGTGTGTGAGATTGAGAGAGAGAGGGTGAGCAAAATAATGGATGATAAATAATGTGTGAAAGGAGAAAGGGAGAGAGGGGGAGAATGTGTGAGATACAGAGAGATAAAAGAAAATTTAAGTGAGAGTGGGAGGGAGAAAGGGGGTGAGAGAGGAGTGGGAGGATGTACAAAGAGAAATTGTGAGGAAATAGGCAGCAACATTTTAGAGAGTAAGTGAGAGGGAGATAACAAAGAGTGAGAAAGAGACACGAAGGGAGTGGGCTAAGTTTAGGGAGAGGGAGGGAGCGATAGGAGCGAGAGAGTGAGGGAGTAATTGGGAGAGGAGCGAGAGAAGAGGGATTTGAGGATGGAGAGGTTGAGTAAGGGGGAGAGAGACCAAAAGAGAGTGAGAGACAGGGAAAGGAGGGTGACGAAGAGAGTAAGAGTGAGAGTGAAATTAGATTGAGAAAGAAGGAGAGAAAAGGGAGAAGAGATTATGAGAGAAAAGAGATGAAGTGAGAGGGATTGAAAGAAAGTATGATAGTAGGAAATCGAAAGTGAGATAGAATGAATGGGAGAGGGAGTGAGAAGAGAGGCTGTGGGAAGATCAAGTAACAGTAAGTTAGGGTAAAGAAACGGGAAGAACAGGAGAATGATGAGAGAATGGGAGTAAGAGAGATGGACACAGAGAGGGAGACAAGGTGGGAAAATGGTGGCCTAGAGAGGGCACAAATGAGGGAGTGAGAATAATATAGGGTGAGTGTGATAGCTATAAAGAGTAGAATAGCTAGAGAGTGGAAGAGATCTAGAGAGAAATAGGGAAGGAGAGTGACAGAGAGTAGGATATAAGGAAGGGAAAGAGAGAGGGAAAATAGAGAAAAAAAAAGATACTAGGAGTGTGAGAAGGCAGAGAGTGTGAGTGAGGGACGGAGGAGAGAAGAGAGATAGTGAGCATAAAAATGAAAAGAGAGTCAAGGAGGAATCAAGAGAGATTTATTGATACAAAGGGAAGAGTGAGAACAAGAGTAAGGAAAAGAGAGTGTGAGATAGACAAAAAGAGTAAGAGAGAGATGAAGAGAGAATTGAGAGGGAGAAGTGTGAGAGAATGTGAGAAACAATGATTGACAAGAGAGAGAGATTGAGAGAGATAAAAGAAAGAAAAAGAGAGGGATGTGTGTGGGGGGATAGGGGAGAGAAAGATTAAACATAGAGAGAGCTTATGTGTGTGTGTGTGGAAGATGGAGTGAGGAAAAAACATAAGAGAAAGAGTTAGAGAGGTATAAGCTTGAGAGATAGAAAGAGAGTGAGGGAAGGATCCAGAGATATATATAGATAGAGAGGAAGAGAGTGAGAGAGGAAAAGGAAGTGAGAGATAGAGCAGACTGAGAGAGGGAGGGAGAGAGAAATAGAGAGAGAAGTGTGAGAGAATGAAGTAAAAATGAGAGAGAAGAGAGAGGGATTGAGAGAGATAAATGTTGGACAGCAAGAGACAGAGAGTATGTGTGAAAGATAGGGGGAGAGGTTAGATGTGAGGGAAGGAGAGTGGAGCTTAAGTGGGTCAGAAGGAGAGAGATTGAGAAAGAGTGTGAGAGAGTGTATGAATGTGTGTGAGAGCTCGAGGGAGAGTGTGAGAGAGATAAAAATTGATCGGTGAGCTACACAAGGGAGTCCTAGAGAAGTGAGAGAGAGTGTGAGCAAGGGAGAGGAAGAGAAAATAGATAATGAGCAAGAGAATGAAAAGAGAGTTAGGGAGGGATTAGGAGTGATATATTGATAGAGAGGGAGAGAGTGAGAACAAGAGTAAGAAAAGTGAGTGAGAGATAGAGGAGAAAGAGAGAGGGAGGGTGAGAGGGAGAGAGAAAGTGGGAGAGAGAAGTGTGAGAATGTGAGAAACAATGATTGAGAAGAGAGAAGGATTGAGAGATAAAAGTTGGAGAACAAGAGAGAGGGTGTGTGCGGGAGATCGGGGAGAAAACAATTGAGTAAAGAGAGAGATTGTGTGTGTGTGAGGAAGAGAGAGTGAAGAAAAATATAAGAAAGAGTTAGAAGTGTGAGCGCGAGAAAATGAAAGATAGAGTGAGGGAAGGATCCAGAGAGATATATGATAGAGAGGGAGCGAATGAGAACAAGAGTAAAGAAAAGAGAGTGAGAGAAGAGGAGACAGAGAGGGTGAGGGGGAGAGGGAGAGAGACATAAAGAGAGAAGGGAGAGGGATTGAGAGAGATAACAGTTGGAAACCGAGAGACAGTGTGTGTGAAGGATAAGGGGAGACGCTAGAGGGTGAGAGGAGTATGGAGCTTAACTGGGTGAGAGGGAGAGAGATTAAGAGAGAGTGTGAGAGAGTTTATGAGTGTGTGTGAGAGCTTGAGGGAGAGTGTGAGTGAGATGGACAGAGAAGGATGAGCTACACAAGGGAGTTCTAGAGAGGGCATGAATAAGGGAGTGAGAAGGATGGAGAGAGAGTTATAAAGAGAATTATAGTGGGATAATGAAAGAGTTCTATAGAGAAAGAGGAAAAGAGAGTAATAGAGATGGGGATGAGAGAGGAGCGAAGCAGAAGAAAGGGAGTGAGAAATAGAGAGGAAGGAGTGAGATTGATTAATGACAGAGCAATATAGAGAAAGTGATAGAGAAGGAAAAGGAAATAATGATAGAAGAGAGATTAAGGGAAGATTTAGTAAGAGAGATGGAGTGAGAGGTAAAGAGAAAAGCAGAATGGAAAAATGACAAGAGAGAGTGAGAATGAAAGGAAGTCAGAGAGGGAGGGAAGGAAGAAGTATCGAAGGAAGGGAGAGAGGGAGAGAAGATAGAGAAGGAGATAGTGGATGACATAGAAGAAATAGAGCTAGAGATAGAGAGTGTGGGATAGAGGTAGAGAAAGAGTGCGATGAAAGAGAAAAGAGAGCAAAAAAGAGCATAAGATAGAAAAAGATAATATAGTGCAAGAAAGAGAGTGAGGGATATAGAGCAAGGGAGAGTGAATAATAGAGATAGCACAGAGAGAGAAGAAAGAAAAACGCAGCAATGGAGAGAGAGGATGGAGTGCAAGAGAAGGAGCAAGATGCCAAGATAGAGCGAGATAGAGATTGAGAAATAGTGCTTAAGAGGGTGAGAGGGAGAGAGATTGAGAGAGAGTGAGAAGTGTAGAGGTGAGTGAGAGCTTGAGAGAGAGAGAGTGTCAGTGAGATGGAGAGGGAAGGGTAAGCTGCATAAGGGAGAACTATAGAGGGAAAGAATGAGGAGTGAGAAAGATAAAGGGAGAGAGAGTGTCAAAATGAGAATTAGAGTGGGAGAATGAAAGAGATCAATATAGAAAGAGGAAAAGAGAGAAAAAGTGAGAGATAACAAGAGAGAAAGAGAGAAGAGAGTAAGGGAGTAAGATTGAGTGTGAAATTGAAGAGATTGAGGGAGCCAGGAAGAGAGAGACAAAAAGAGAGAGAGATGGACAAAGAATAGAGATTGAGGAATGTGAGGGAAAGAGAGGGAGATAGAGAGAAACATAAAGTGAAAGAAGGTGGGAGGGAGGGAAGGAGGGAGGGGTGGAGGGGAAGTAATAAATAATAAGATAGAAGAGGGGTGAGAATGAAAAGAGATAGAGAATGACAGGAAGGTAGAGAGAGATTGAGTGATGAATATATAGAGGTAAAGAAAGAGAATAGAGAGGAGGAGAGAGCAAGAGAATGAGTGTGAGAAACATAATAGTGATTGAGAGACAAAGTGAGAAAGAGAGAGTGGAGAAAAAGAGATAGAGGGAAAGAATAAAAAGAGAGAAAAGATAGCTAAATAAAGCAAAAATGCGAGAGAGAAAAACAGGTTGAGAGTAAGAGACATAGTAGGAAATGAAGAGAGTGAGGAAGAGAGTCAGAGAGTAAAGGAGAGAGTGAGAACAGGGGAGATAGAGTGAGAGAGTGAGAGATTGAAGAACGAGGGAGTGAGAGGAAAAGAGAGGAAGATGGAGATAGGGAGCGAGATTAAGAGAATGGGCGAGAATAAGAGATGAAGAGAGGGAGATGGAGAGGGATAAAGGGAGAGATGGAGACATATTTAGATAGAGAGGGTGGGAGGGTGAGAAGTGGGAGAGAGGGAGAGAGAATGAATGACAGAAGGAGAGAGAAAGGATGAGAGAGAAGAGAAAGTGAGGGAACGAAGAGCAAGAGAGAGGGAATGGGAGAGAATGATGGAGAAATAAGAGGGAGGGAGGAAGATTGAGTGAGTAAGTGCAAGAAGAGAGAGAGAAGAGAGATAGGGAGAAAGGGAGAAAGAGGGGGAAGAAGGGAGTGAAAGATGATGGGATTGAGATAGAGACTGAGAGTAAGCGAATGAGTGAGAAGGAGAGAAGGAGAGAGAGAGGAATATAGAGGGATAGAAAGAGTCAGTAAAGAGAGCGAAGAGAGGGAGATAAATGAAAGAACAAAGAGAGCAAATAAACTACAAAGAGAGATGAAATAGAGAGAGTGAGATCACGAGAGGGGAGTAAGAGAGGGTTTGATGAGCGAGCCAGAGAAAGAGAGGGTAAGGTAGAAACAAAGAGAGAAGAGAAACTTAAAGAAGATAGAGCAAAAGAGATAGAGACTGTGAGTGAGATAGATATCGAAAGTGGGTGTGAGAATAGAGAGTGTGAAAGTGATAAACAGAGGGAGTATGAATGAGAGTGAAGTTGAAGAGAGAGAGTGGGTTAAAATAAAAAAGAGAAAAGGATCAAGAAAGAGAATGATAGATGGAGAAAGAAAGAGAGTTAGGGAGGGAGAGTGAGAGAGAGGGAGAGAGAAAGAAAGGGAGTGCAAGAGAGCAAGAGGGAGAGAGGGAGTAAGAGTGAGAGTGAAATTAAATAGAGTAAAGGAGCAAAGAGGGCAGAGATTGACAAAGCGAGAAAGAAATAGAGCTAGAATAGAGAGTACAGAAAGAGAGGGCAAAAGAGAGGGAGTTAGAGAGAAAAAGAGAGCAAAATAAGGAGAGAGGGAGGGAGGAAGAAGAGAAAGTAATAACTCTCTTCTTTCTCTTTCCTCACTCTTTCTCTCCCTCCCTCCATCTCTCATTCTCTCTCACTCTCCCTCCCTCACACACTCTCTCTCAATTGTTCTCACATCTGGCTCTCTCCCCTCATGCTCAGCTCATTATTTCTTACTTTCTCTCAAACATATCTCTGTCCTCATCGTTCCCTCCCTATTTTAAGACCTACTTCCCTCTTCTGTTCCTCTGTCCGTATCTCACACCTCATTCTATCTCCACTTACTCTATCCTTCACTCCCTCACCCTCCCTCTCATTTTCTCAATCACTCTCTCTTATTCCATCTCTCTTGCTCTCTCTTCTCTCGCATTCACTTTTCTCTATTTCCCTCCCACTCTCCCTCTCCCTTTATCTTGCTCTCTCCATTCTTTCTATCTAACTCTCTCCTCTGCTACTCTCCCTCCCTCTCTTCTATCTCAATCTCTCTCCCTCTCTTCCTCTTTTCATCTCCATCTCCGTCTCTTCTTCACTTTTCTCACTCATTCTCTTACTCTCTCTCCCTATCTCAGTCTTGCTCACAATCATTTGCGCTCTTTTTTCTCTCACTTCCTATCTCTTTCTCTTAAGTCTTTCCTGCTCTCTCTCCCTTTATCACTCCCTCTCTCTCTCCTTAATCTCTCTCTGTCCCTCCCCTTTTCTCACTCTCTTCCTTACTCTTGCCCGCTATCTCTCATTTTCTCACTCTCCCCCTTTCACTCTATGTCTCTCACTTTCTCTTATAATTCTCCTTGTCACTCTTTCGCTCTATCATGCTCCCTTTTCTCTCTTTACTCGTTTTTTAACATCCTATATCCATCAATCTAACTTTCTTTCCCTTCCTCTCATTCTCTCACTCTCTCCCCCCTTCTTCTCTATCATTATTTATTACTTTCTCTCCTTCCCTCCCTCTTTCCCTCCCTGCTTATTCACTCTCTTATTCTCTTGATAGCTACCTCTCTCTTTCCCACTATTTCCTCACTCACCCTTCTCTCTCGCTCTGATTCTCTCTCCCGTCCTCGCTCCCTCGCTCCTTAAATTCTCTCCCACTATTAGTCCCTCACTGGGATCTCTCTCCGTTTCTCTCTTGCACTCTTTCTTCCTTTCTCTCTCATTTTCCCTCTCTCGCTTTCCCTCCCTAACTCTTTCTCTTTTGTTTAATGTATCATTTTCTTTCTTGTTTTTTTTCTCTTACTTCACCCACTCTTTCTCTTTAGTTTCACTCTCACTCCTACTCCCTCTCTTTTTCTCTTTCACACTCTCTATCCTCTCTTCCACTTTCAATCATCATCATTACTCTATCAACTTCTCTCATACTTTTCTCACTTATTCTCTTCCTCTATTCTGCCACTCTCTTTCTCTATTTGTCTCACTTCCCTCCTTCATCGCTCTCTCTCTCACTTTCCCTTCCTGACTGTCTTTCATTCTCTCTCTCTCATTCTCTTATTGTCCTACATCTATCTCTCTTCCTCACTCTCTGTTTCTGTATCTTTCCTCATTCTCCTTCTCTCCCTATAACTTTATCACTCTCACTTCATCCATTGCTCCCTTCCTTTCCTCTCCCTCTCCCTCTCCCTCTGTCCATCTCTTTCTCTCTCCTGCTCTCTCCCTCTACCTCTACCATTTCTTTCTCAACCTCCTATTCTCATACTTTCTCTCACTCTCTCTTCTTATCATGCTGCCTCTTACTCTCCCTCCCTCTATCTCTCTCTTTCTCTCTGTATATATATTCTCGCACTATCTATCCCTCTATCCCCCACATATCTTTCTCCCCTCTCTCATCTCTCCATCATACTCACTCTCTCTTATGCTCTACCTCTCTCACTCTCTATTCCACCTTCATTATTGCATTGTTGCTCAATCAATCTCTCTTAATCTCTCTTTTATTACTCTCTCTCATTACTCAACACTTTTTCTCCTTATATCTCCTTATCTCCCGCCTCTCTTCCTCCCTCCCTCCCTCCCTCTATCTCCTTCTCCTTCTCTCTCTCATTATTTCTTTCTTTCTCTCACTTTTCTTTCTACCTTCCACCCTTCCTCCCACTTTCCTCTCTCTATCTTCATAACTTTCAGTCTCTATCTATCTATCTATCCTCTGCTTACCTGTCTTGCTCTCCTTATCTCTCTTTATCTATATCTCTCCCTTTTTACACTCTCTTCTATCTCAATTTCTCTCTAATTCTCACTCTTCTCTTCCTCCCTCCCTCCCTCCCTCTCTTTCTCTTTTATTTCACTATCTCTTAGTTTCCCTCTGTCTCACCCATTCTTTGTTCTGTCGCTTTATCTTAATCTCTTCTCTGCTCTCTCTCCTCCCATTCCTTTATACTCTCTATCCTCCATGCACAATCTCTCTTCCTCTCTTGCTTCTTTCCCTCCATCCTCCTACCCTCTATCCCCTTCTCTCTTACTCTATCTTCAACTCTCCCAGACTCACTCTCCATCTACCTCCCTATCTCCCTCTCTATCCTCTTTTGTTTTCACTATCTTCCTCTTTATCTATATATTCATCACTCTCTGTTTCATTCTCTCGTTCTCTTTGTCTCTCTTCTCTTCCTCCCTCACTCACACTCTCTCTCCCTTCTCAACATCCTAATATCTTTTTTTCTTTTTCCTTTCTTATTTACGTTTCTCTCCCTCACTCTCTTTTCATAATTCTCTTTAGATCTCTTTCACCCGCTCACCTGTTCTCGTTATCACTCTCACTCTCTCCCTCTATCATTCTTACTCCCTCATTTGTGCCCTCTCTAGGTCTCCCTGATATAGTTCACTCTTCTCTTTCCATCTCACACAGTAACACACTCTCTAGCTCTCAATCACTATTAATCCCTCTCCCTCTGACCCTCTTTAGCTCCATTTCTCGCTCTCTATCTCACTATCTATTATCATTCTGTTTTTTCTCTCACTCTCTCCTCTCCCTTGCTCAATTTTTTTCTCTTCTCTCTTTATTATTTTCTCTCACACTCTCTTTCTCAGTCTCTATTCTCTTTTTTTATCTTATACCCACTTTCACACTCTCCATTGTTGCTCTCTTCTCTCTTTTTTCTTACTTTTCCCTCACTATATCCCCCACTCTTTCTCCTCTCTCTCATGCTTCCATCCTAACACTCTCACTCTCTCTTTTCACCCTCCCTCTCTCTCCCTCCCATTATCCCTCTTTTTTTCTCTCGCTTGCTTCCACTCTCCCCACACTCACTGCTCTTACTTGATCTTCCCTCAATTACTCTTCTCACTATCTCTCCCTTTTACTCTCTCTTCCTTTCTCTTTAGTTCTCTTTAAAACGTCTCACTACCTCTTTTAATCTCTCTTTCTCACTCGGTCTCTCCCCGTCTCTCACTCTCAATTCCAACCTTTTTTTATATCTCACTTTATCTTCTGTCTCTTTCTTTTGACACTAGCTTTATTTCCCTCTCTCTTTGACTCTTCCTCTCTCTCTCTTCCTCCTACTGTCCTTATCACCCTCTCTCTTGATCCCTCCCTCACTCGCTCACTCTTTTTCTCTCTGCTACTCTCTCTTCCCTCACTCCCTCTTCTCTCTAGTACTTTCTCACATTCTCTCCCTTTCTTGCTCCCTCTTCCTCTCTCTTCAGTTTCACTCACAATGTTACGACTTCATATGCTCTCCCTTTCTTACTCAAGATTACTCTCTTCTATCGCTCTCTCTCCTCTTAATCTTTCTCTCCCACTCTCTCACACTCTCTTGCTTCCTTCCTTCCCGCCCTCTCTCTAACTCTCTCATTCTTCTTTTTCTCTCACACACTCTCCCCCTTCCAATTTTCTACCCCTCTCTCTCTTTCTCTCACTCTCTGTATATGTTCCATCAGTCTCACTTTCTCTAACTCTCACTTTGTATCTCTCCAACTCCATTCCATTCCTCTCACTCCATCCATCTCTCTCTCTTTCTCACTCTCTCCCTCTCTAGTTATTTTCTCTATCCATGCTTTATCACTTTTTATTTCTCTATTGCTCTCTCTCATTCACTCTCTCACACAATCTATATTGGTCTTTTTCATAACTCTTTTATCACTCTGCTCACTCTTTCTCTCCAACCATCTCTCACTCTCTTCTCCCTCCCTCTCTCCCTCTTTCATTAATTAAGTCTCTCTCTCATTCTCCCTCTCGCCCTCCATCCCTCTCTCCATATAACCCTCTATATCATCCTCACTCCACCTCTCACTCACTCTTTTGTCTATCCCTCTTGAGTCTCTATTCTCTCTCTATTTCTGCCTTACCTTCTCTAGTTCCCGTACACTTTTCAATCCCTATCTTTTCTCCCTTTCCTCCTTGCTCTCTCACTTTCTATTTCATCTCTCTTTGTTGTTCTTGTGCTCTCTTTTGTCCCCTCATTCTTCTCTTGCTTTTTTCAATGTCTCTCTACTCTCTCTTCACTCACTCCTTTTGTCTCTCTCTCACTCTACTTCTTCACACTCTCTCTATATTGCACTTACATCTTGCTCTCTCCCCACAAATCCATCTCATTATTTCCTATTTTCTCTCATACATCTCTCTTTCCTCTCTCTCCCTCCCTCATGCAATACTTCTTCCCTCTCTTTCTTCCTCACTTCCTATCTCACACTTCCCTCTCTCCTCTTGCCTCACTCTTTCACTCTAGCTTGCTACCTCTCATTTTATTTATTGCTCTCTCTCATTCCCTCTCTCTTGATCTCTCTTCTCTCACTTTCAACTTTCCATATTTCTTTCTCTACCTTTCTCTCGCTCTATCTCTCCTAATTTCTCTCTTATTCTCTCCCTATACTAACCTCCCTCTCCATCCCCCTCTCTCCATCTCTCCTTCTCACTCATTCACTTACTCTACCTCCCTATCTCAAACCTGCTCAAATTTTGCGCTATATTCCTCTCTTGCTTCCTCTCTTTTTCTCGTAGATCCTTGTTTCTCTCTCTCCCTCTCTCACTCCTTATTCTCTCTCCTTCTCTCCCTCTATCTCCCCCTTTCTCACTCTCTCTCTTACTCTTGCCCTCTGTCTCTCTCTTTCTCGCTACTGCCTTTTACTCTCTCCCTCTCGATCTTTCTTCTTCTCTCTTTCGGTCTCTATCCTTCGCACATTAGCTTGCTCTCCTTCCTCTCCCTCTCACTCTCTTCTTTATTTTTCCTCACTATCTTCTCTCTATTTATATCCTACTATCTCTATCTCTCTCTGTCTTGATCCCTATATCTTAAATACCTCTCACTCCCTCGCTCTATTTCTGTCTTACTCTCTATTCTTTCTTTATTGCCCTTTCTCTTCTCTCTTTTGATCTCTCTCTTGTTACTCTATCATCTCTCTTTCTTAGTCCTTATCCCTCATACTCTCTCTCTCTCTCTCTCCAAATTTTATCTCTCTTAATCCCTGTCTCTTCTCTCTCTCATTGTTTCTCACTTTCTCCCAATTCCTCTCTTCATTTGTTCTTCCCTCTTTAACTCTCTCCCTCCCTCTATCCCCAATCTCTCACTCTCTCCTCCTTGCCCTTGTTCTCAATCTCTTCATCTTCCCTATACATATCTCTCGCTCACTATCTCTCTCATTCTCTACCTCTCTATCTCCCTCCCTCCATTCCTCACACTCTCCCTTCCCACTCTCCTAACATCTCTTTTTCTCTCTTTTCCCTCTCTCTCATCCCCTCTCTTATATCCTCCTCTCTTTCACTCTCTTTTCCTTGTTTTCTATAGGTGTCGTTCATTCTCCCGCTCTCGTTCTCTTTATCACTCTCTCACTCTCCCTTTATATTTCTCACTCCCTCATTCTTGCCCTCTCGAGGTCTCCCTTGTGTAGATCACCCTTCTCTCTCCATCTCACTCACTCTCTCTCTCGAGCTCTCATAGACATTCATACATTCTCTTACTCTCTCCATCTCTCAATATCTCTCCTTTTCTCCCCCATAAGTTCCTTTTCTCGATCTCTATGTTGCTCCTTCTCTTGCACTCCAGCCTCGCTCTTTGTTACTAAATCTTTCTCTCTTCTCTCTCTATACCCTTCTCTATTATTCTCCCTACCTCGCTCTCTCTTTCCTGCCAGTATTATTCGTTTCTATTTTATGCTCTCTTTTGCTCTCTTCATTGTTTCTCTCTCTTCCCTCTTTCATCTCACACTTTCTCTCCCTCTATCCCCAAATCTATTTGTCCCTTACTATTGCTTCAATCCCTCCTACTATCTCTCTCTTCTTCTCTCTCTCCTTCCCTCTCCTTCCCTCTCCTTCCCCATCTCCCTCTTTGTCTCCCTCTCTCTCTTGCTCTCTCTAGCTATTCCTCTATTCTCGCTATCTCTTTACCTCTCACTCACTCTCTCTTACTCAATCTTCCTTTAGTCTCACTTCTCTATTTCCTTTTCAAACTCTATCACATTCTCTCTACTACTCTCTTTAATCCATCTCACTCCCTCCCTCCCTTATCATTCTCACTCACTCCATCCTTCTCTTTCACATACGCTCTATTCTACTTTTTTGTATATCTCTATCTCTCTCTCACTCTCCTCTATCTCTCTATCTTTAGACACCTTGTATCTCACACTACCACTTTTTCACTCTTCCTGCTGCTTTCACTCCCTACATCCCTCTCTTTATCCGCTCTCCTTATCTCTCTCTCTCTCTCTTGCTTTTTATCTCGCTCGCTCACTCTCTCCCTCTCTCATTCTCTCGTCTCCCTCACTCTTTCTTTATTATCTCTGACACTCTCCCATTCTCGCTCCATTTTTCTCTCTCTTTAATTTCACTATCACTCTTACTCTTTCGTACCACTCTCTCTTTTATCATCCATTCTCTTTTACTCTTCTCACTCTCTTCCTCAATCCCTCACTCTTTCTCTAATTCTCTCACTTCCCTTCTTCTTCTCTGTCTCTCTCTCGCTCTCTCCCACTTTCCCTTCCAGTCTCTCCTTCTCTCTCCATCACTCTCTCATTCTCTTATTCTCCCTCTCTCACTCTCTTAACCACTCTCTCTTTTTCTATCTTCCCTCTTTCTCCTTCTCTCCCTATCTCTCTCTCACTCTCCCTTCCTCTTTTGCTCCCTTCCTCTCACATTCTCACAATTTGTTCTCTCTTTCTTTCTCCTTTTATTGCTCACACTTCTCTAACAATTTCTCTTATGTTTTCCTCTCACTCTCTCTTCCTCACACACACAATCTCTCTCTTTACTCAATTTTTCTCTTCCTCTATATCAAACGCACTCTCTCCATCGCACTCCAACTTTTATCTCTCTCAAACCCTCACTCTTCACTCTCATTGTCTCTCACATGCTCTCACATTTTGCTCTATCTCTCTCTCTCTCTTTCACTCCTTCCCTCTCTGTCTCCCCTAAATCCCACTCTCTTTTCCTTACTCTTGTCCTCACTCTCTCTCTCATCTATATATCTCTCTTGATCCCTTCTTCACACTCTATTTCATTCCCTCACTTTATCTCTTACTTCCTTACCTCCTTCCCTCAATCACACACACTCTCTCTTCCCACCCTCCTAATATCATTTTTTCTCTCTTGTCCTTCATTCTCTTTCCCTTTCTTATATCCTCTTCTCTCCCTTTCTTATATCCTCTTCTCTCCCTCGCTCTCTTTTCCTATTTCTCTCTAGATCTCTTTCACTCTCTCACTATTGTTCTCTTTATGTTTCACAGTCTCCCTCTATCATTCACACTCCCTTATCCGTGCCCTCTCCAGGGCTTACTTATTTAACTAACTCATCTCTCTCCATCTCGTACACTTATACACTCTCTCACTCTCTCTCAATCTCTCTCCCATCACCCTCTTTAACTTAATTCTCGCTTTATCTCACTCTCTGTTACCATTTAGTTCTTTTTCTCTCACTCTCTCCTCTCCCACCTTTACTTTACTTTTCTCTATTCTCTGTCTATCCCCTTCTCTATTATTTTCTCTTACTCTCTCTTTTTCATTCTCTATTCTCTTTGTATATCGTATACTCTCTTTTACACTCTCGTATGTAGCTCTCTCTTCCCTCTTTTCTCTTGCTTTTCGCTCACTCTACCACCCATTCTCTCTCTTACATCCATCCATTCCTTTCTCATTCTCTCTACACTTTCTCTACACTTTCTCTGTCTATCCCCTTCTCTATTATTTTCTCTTGCTCCCTCTCTCAACTTTCTCCCATTTTCCCTCACTTTTAACCCCTCACTCACATACGTTACTCGATCATCCCTTAGTCTCTCTTCTCACACTCTCTCATTCACTCGCTCTTCCTTTCCCTTTTTGCTCTCTTTAAACCCTTTCTCTACCTCTTTCTATTTCTCTTTGCACTCACTCTTTTCTCCTCTCTCTCACATTTTATTCCACCACTTTTTATCTCTCTAATCACTCCCTTTTGTCACTCTCTTTTGATGCTCCCTTTATCCCTCACTGCCTCTATCTCGCTCTCCCTCCCATTTTTACTCCCTTCCGTTTAACTCCCTTTATCCATCTCTTTCTCTTGCTCTTTTTATCTTTAGCTCTCTTGCTCCCACACTCTCTCACTTGCTCTTTCCCTCTCTCCCGCTCTCTCTTCCCTGACCCTCTCTTTTCATTATTTCTCTCTCACACTCTTCTTTCTCACTTCATGTTTCTCTCTCCTAAGTTTCACTCTCACTCTCACTCCCTCATTCCCTCTCTCTTTATCGTTCCATATTCATTTTCTCTCGCTTACTCTCTCTTCTACTAAATTCTCATCACTCTCTCCTCACAATCTTTCTCTCCCTCTCACCCTCACTCGCTTGCTTCCTTCCCTCCTTCCTCTCTCCCTCTCACTCTTTTTCACTTCATTCCCCTCTCTATCCCACTAAATCTCATTACATACCCCTCTCTTCCTCTCTCTCTCTCACACACTCTCTATGTATCTTCATTCACTGTCTCTTCCTCTCTCACTCTGGTTATCTTCCATCACTTTGACTCCCTCCGTCTATCTCTCTCTTTCTCCCTCTCTGCCTCTCTTGTACTTTTCTCTGTTATGCTTTATCTATTATACCCCATTTCTCTCTCACACACTGTCTATTGCTCTATATCATCACTCAATTATCACTTTACAAACTCTTTCCCTCCAACCACCTCTCACACTCTTCCTCTCTCCCTCTCTCCCTCATTCACTAATTTAGTGTCTCTCTCTTTCTCCCTCATGCTCTCTCTCTCCATATCTCCCTCAATATCTCCCTCTCTCTACCTCTCACTCAATATCTTTTACTTTATCTTTCCTGAGAATCTCTTCTCTATTTATTTCTGCCTTACCAACTCTCCCTCTCTCTCTCTTCCACTCACTCTTCAATCCCTATCTTTATTTGCTCTCTCACTTTCTATTTCATCTCTCTTTGTTGTTTTTGCTCTCTTTTGCCCATTTTCTTTCTCTCTCTCATGCCATTTCTTCTATCTCCCTCTCTTCTTTCTCTTTACTCACTCTTTATTTCTCTCCCTCACACACACTCTCTCTCATTCTCCCTTCCTCACACACTATCTCTCAATTACTATCACATCTTGCTCTCTCTCATATCCATCTCAATATTTCTTATTTTCTCTCATGCATCTTTCTTTCCTCGATCCCTCCATCCCACTCTGTCTTGTCTCTTCTTTTCTCACTCCTCTCACTATCTCCACTTGAAAAAAGAGGAAGAGAGCAAGTGAGTGAGAAAGAGGAATAAAATAGAGAGTGAGAGACATAATAAGAAAGGGAGAGTGGGAGAGAAGTGAGATGGAGGGCAAGAGTAAAGGGAAAGAAATGATAGATGAGGGATAGCAAGAGAGTGAGAGAGAGAAATAGAGTAGAAGTAATAGACATAGTAAGAAAGAGAGTGAGAAAGAAAGAGATAGAGGGCAAGAGTAACCAATAGAGTGAGAATGGGGGAGATAGAGGGGGAGAGCAAGAGATTAAAGAGAGGGAGAGAAAGGAAGCGAGAGAGGAAAAGATAGTGAGCAAGATGGAGATAGAGAGAGTTATTAGGAGAATGAATGAGAAAGAGAGAAGTAGAGAGGGAGATGGAGAGGGAGAGAGAGGAAGAGAGATTTAGATAGAGAGAGGGAGGTGAGAAGTGGAAGGGAGAGTGGGAAAGAGAAAGGATGAGGGAAAGTGAGAGGAGAGAGAAGGAATGAGATAGGTCAATAGAAAAAATTATAGGGAGGGAGGGAGATTGAGTGAGTGAGTGCAAGAGAAGAGAGATAGGGATGAAGGGAGAAAGAGAGGGAAGGAGGGAATGATTCAAGGGCGAGTAAGCAAATGAGTGAGAAAGAGATAAGGAGAGAGGGGGTGTAGGGAGTGAGAGAGGGATAAATAAGGAGAGAGACTGACATAGAGAGTTTGGGAGAGGGTAGCGGGGGGAGAGAAGGAGAGAGAGCCAAAGAAAGGGAGAGAGAGTAAGATTTAAATAAAGGTAAAAATGAGAGAAAAGAGGATAAGAGAGAGGGAATGAGAGAGCGATGGAAAAAATAAGTGCGAGGGAGGGAGATCTAGTGAGTGTAAAAGGAGAGAGAGATTAGAAAGATAAAGGAAGAGGGAGTGAAAGAGAAAAGGAGAAAGAGTTGGAAGGAGGGAGTGAAAGAGGAAGGGAAAAAGGAGGAGAGAGAGAGATGTGTGAGAGAAACTTATAAATAATTAGATGGAGAAAGGGGCGAGGGTGAGATCTGAGAGCAACTGAGATGGAGGGAGAATAAAAGAGAGAGTGGGGATAGATCCAAGAAAGAGTGAGTAAAGAGAGAGAAGAGAGGGTGGTTATAGATGAAGGAAGAAGAGAGAGATACAGAGGGGACAAGAGCGAGAAAAGGAACAACAAAAAGAGATGAAGAGAGAGCAAGGAGGGAGTGAAGATAGAGATTAAAGAGTGAGCAGGATGGGGTGAGGGAGAGACGGTAAGGCAGAAATAGAGTGATAAGAGAGACTCGGGGAAGATAGAACAAAAGAGATAGAGAGTGTAAGGGAGATAATGATAGAAAGTGGGAGAGAGAATAGAGAGTGTGAAAGAGATAAAGAGACATTTGGTGTGAGAGTGAAGTTGAAGAGAGAGAGAGTGTGTGGTTGAAGCGAGAGAAACAGAAAAGGAGAAAGAAAGAGAATGAATGATAGATGGAGCAAGATTGAGTTAGGGAGTGTGAGAGAGTTGGATAGAGACTGCAAGAGACAGAGAGAGAAGCGAGTAAGTGAGTAGGAGCGAGAGTATATTAAAGAGAGCGAGGGAGCAAGGAGGGGAGAGAGTGACAAAGCGAGATAGAAATAGATAAAGAATAGAGTGTGAGGAAAGAGAGGACAAGAGAGGGACCTAGAGAGGAAAAAAAGGCAAAATAAAGAGGGAGAGAGGGCGGGAGGGTGAGAGGGAGGGGGAGAGAAAGTAATAATTAATGAGAGAGAAGAGGAGGCGAGAGATAAGAGAGAAAAGCGAGAGTTAGATTGATTCATATAGAGAGATGATGGTGAGTAAAGAGAGAAAAGAGAGCAAGAGAGTGCCTGAGAGAGAAAGAAAGAAACATAATAGAGAATGAAACACAATGAGAAAGGTAGAGAATTAGAAAGTGAGAGAAAGAGGGCAAGAGTAAGGGAGAGTGAGAGGGGGAGATAGATGGAGAGAGAGAGAGATTGAAGATGGAGTGGGAGTGAGAGAGGGAGAGAGATAAAGATTTAAGAGAGAGATAGGAATTGAGAGAGGAAGAGAGCGCAAAAGTTAGTGAGTAATATTGAGATAAGGATAGAGATTAGAGAATGCATGAGAAGAAAAGAGAGGGAGATGGAGAGAGAGAGGTAGAAAGACGGAGGGAGATTAAGATAGGGGATTGGGAGGGAGGGAAGCAAGAAGGAGAGAACGAGAGAGAAATGATGAGAGAGAGAATGAGAGAGGAAGAGTATGAGAGAAATAGAGAAAAGATAAAGTGAGAGAAGAGGGAGCAAGGGAGAGGGAATGAGAGAGAGCAGTAGAGAAAAAGAGAGTATGAGAGGAGTGACTTAGTGAGTACAACAGAAGTGAGAGAGAGGAGTAAGGTGAGGAAAGAGAAAGAAATGAGGGTGATAGAAAAAAGAGCAAGAGAGAGACAGAGAGAGGGTAAAAAAGGGAAATAAAGCAATAAATAAAAATGAAATAGACATAGAAAAAGAGCAAAAAAGGGTTTGAAGATAGAGATTGAAGAGTGAGCTAGAGGGAGAGAAGGAGAGAGGGCGCCATAGAAAAATAGAGAGAAGAAAGATTGATTGAAGATAAATTTAAGTGTGAGGTAGAGAGAGGGAGATGTAGAGGGGATATTGAGATAGGGGGAGGGTGAGAGGGCGATAGAGTGAGATACTGAAATAATGAAAGAGGGAGAAAGGGAGGGTGGAAGAGAGTGTGAAATGGTTGAATAGAATAATGAGTAAAGTGATAAGAGAGAGTGTTAAAGGAGAGCAAGAGAGTCTGTGCTTGAGAGAGAAAGAGAGAGAAATAGATGAAGAAAAAGTGATAATGTATAAATAAAGAAACGTGCGAGAGAGGAGAGTGTGAAAGAGAGAGATAGAGGATGGGAGAGATAGAAATTGAAGAGATCGAGAGTGATAGAGGAAGAAGGGTGAGAGAGAAGATATAGAGATAAAGTGGGAGGGAGGGAGACATGGGGTGGAGATTAAGTATTAGTGGGAGAGAGGGGGATGAATTGGAAGAGAGTGAGAGGGAGAGAGGGAGAGAGTGAAGAAGAGAATGAGAGAGAGTGAGAGAGGGAGAGAGAGGGAGGGGGTGAAGGAAGCAAGAGAGAGAGGAGAGTGGGAGGAAAGATTGAGAGGAGAGAGGAGTGAGAGAAATTGAAGAAAGAGCTAACATGAAGCAAAAGAGAGAAAGTGAGGAAGTGGAAGTGAGAGTGTGAGAGATATAGAGAGAGGAAAGGGGAAAAAAGGGAGAAAGTGTAAGAGATAAATAGAATTAAGAGTTAAAATGAAGAGAGAGGAAAGGGGAAAAAATGGATAAAGTGTAAGAGATAAATAGAGTGAAGAGAGAGTGAGGGAAGAGAGAGCGAGAGAGTGAGCATGTGAAAGGGGGAGTAGGGGTGAGGGAGATAAGGAAAGTGAGAGAAAGCAAGGGGCGAAGGGAGTGAAAGTCTGAGGGAGACGAGAGAAAGGAAGTGACGGATAAGTGGAGCATTAAAAGAGAGACAGATAAGAGAGTGAATCAAAGATAAAATGAGATGGAATAGAGAGTGATAAAGATAGGGAAAGAGTGAGTGAGAGAAAGAGATTGAAGGAGCAGTGAGAGGGATTATGAGAGTGCGGGAAAGAGCAAGGAAGAGAAATTAAAGTAGAGAGTGAGAAGAAAGACTAAGGAAAGATCGAGTAAGAGTATGTGAGTGGGGGTAGAAAGAGAGAGAGAGAACAGGAGAATGATGAGAGCAAGAGGGGCAACAGAGGGAGAGGGAGATGGAGTTGGAGGGAGGGAGAGGGAGAGAGAATTAGAGAGTATGGGATGGAATCAAGTGAGTGAGAGAAGAGAGGGAGTGTGGAGAATCGAGTGAGAGAAAAATAAGAGAAAAAGAGAAGAGAGAACAACAAAGGAGAGTGTAAAATAGAGAGAGAGAGGGATTATGAGAGTGAAAGAGTTATGGAGAGTGAGAGAGAGGAAGTGAGGGATAATGGGAGGGTCAAAAGTGAGAGACAGAAGAGATATTGCAAGGGAGAGATAATGAGGGGTGGAATAGAGAGTGATGGAGGATCGTTAGGGAGAAAGAGAAATAGGCAGAACTGAGAGCTTATAAGGAGAGAGTAGGAAAGAGAAAGTGAGAGAGTGAGGAGAGCGGCTGTGGGAAGATCAAGTAAGAGTAAGTGAGCGAGATGTAAAGTGAGCACAAGAAGAAGATATTAGTGAGTGAGAGTGGGAGCAAGAGAGAGGGATACAAAGAGGAAGATAAGGAGGGATAGAACGGGAAGGACGGAGGGAGAAGAGGGGAAAAGAGAGTGGTAGGTTTGAAAGTAAGAGAAAGGAGAGAGTGAATGGTGGTAGAATGAGAGAAACTGTAAGGGGAAAGAGAGCAACAAAGGAGAGTGTAAAAGAGAGTATAAGATTAAAAAAGAGAACAAATAGTGAGAAAGAAAAAGAGAGGGAGAGAGAATAATAGAGAAGAGGATAGAGAGTGAAGGGAGAAAGATACAACGAGGAAAATTGGGGAGAGATTGAGTGAGAAAGTACAAGATAGTAAGAGAGAGTGAGTAGAGAGCAAGAAATGGAGCCAAAGAAGGTGAGAGCGAGAGAGATTGAGAGAGTGAGAGAGCATATGAGTGTATGAAATAGAGAGAAGAGTGAGCTACATATGAGAGACCTAGAGACCTAGAGAATGCAATAATTAAGGTGTGAGAAGGATTGAGGCAAGGAGTGAGAGCGATAAAGAGCATAAGAGTATGAGAGAGTGAATGAGATCTTGAGAGAAAGAGGAAAAGAGAGTGAGGGAGAGAAAAGGATATAAGAAAGGGAATGAGAGAGTGGCACAAAAGAGAAGAAAAGATATTAGGAGGGTGAGAATGGAGAGAAAGTGTGAGTGAGGGAGGGAGGAACAGAAGAGAGAGATAAAGAGAAAGAGAATGAAGAAGTGAAGAAGGGATCAAGAGAGATATATAGATAGAGAGGAAAAGAGTGACAACAGGAGTCATAAAAAGAGAGTAAGAGATAGAGGAGGAAGAGAGAGGGTGAGAGAAAGAGAGAAAGAGAGAGAAGTGTGAGAGAATGTGAGAAATAATGAGATAGAGATATGAGAAGGATAATAGTTGGAGTGAGAGGAAGAGAGATTACATGTGAGGGATAGGGGGAGAGAAAGATTGAGCAAAGAGAGAGATTGTGTGTGAGAGAGAGAGGAAAAGAGTGAGAGAGAAACATTAGAGAAAGAGTTAGAGAAGTGTAGGCAATAAAAGAGAATGAGAAAGAACTAATAGTGAGAATGAGAGAGGAAGGGAGCAAAAGAGGGAGTATGAGAGAGATATAGGGAGAGAAGGAGAGTGAGGTAAGATAGAGAAACTGAGTGAGCAAGTGAAAGTAAGGGAGGGAGAATAAGAAAATGAGAGAGAGGGACAACCAAGAAGGGAAAGTAGTAGTGAGCGTGAGAAAGAGAGATGAAGCGAGTGAGAAAGTAAGAGTGAGAGTGAAATTAAAGAAAGTGGGGGAGCGAGGAGGGGTGAGAGTGACAAAGTGAGAGAGAAACAAAGAAAGAATACAAAGTGAGGAAAGAGAGTGCAAGAGAAGAAGAGCAAGAGAGAAAGATATCAAAAAAATGAGGAGGGAGGGGGAGAGAAACAAACAATGAGAGAGAAGAGGGGGAAGAGAGAGAGAGAGAGAATAGAGAGTAAGAGAGTGCTAGAGAGCTTGAGATTGAAGCCTAATAGAGAGTGAGACATAGTGAGAAAGGGAAAGAGCGAGAAAGAGATAGATAGAGGACAAGAAAGAGAAAGGGGAGAGATAGATGGAGAGAGTTAGAGACTGAACAGAGAGAGGGAGTGAGAGAGGGTAGAGAAAGAAAGATTTAAGAGAGAGATAAGAAGCGAGAGAGGAAGAGAGAGCAAAAAATAGCAAGATTTAGATAGGGTGGGAGATTAAGAGAATGCGTGAGAAGGAAAGGCTAGAAGGAGATGGAGAGGGAGAGAGATTGACATAGAGAGTGGGTGGGAGAGATGCGTGAAGGGGAGAATAAGGGAGAAATGATGAGAGAGAGAGCGAGAGAATGGGAGAGTAAGAGTGAGAGAGAAGTAGAGAAAAGAAAAGGTGAGAGGAGAGAGCAAGAGAGAGGGAGTGAGAGAGAGCGATAAAGAAAATGAGAGGGAGGGAGAGGGGGTTAATGAGTGAGTGCAATAGGAGTAAAGTAGGGAGAGAGCAAGAAAGAGAGGGATGTGGGGATTGAAAGAGGGAGGGATCAAGGATAAAAGAAAGATATATGAGATAAAATATGAAACAATGAGATAGATATGACAGGAGAGAGAAATATGTGGGAGAAACTGAGAGTAAGTGTGTGAGGGAGGGAGAGAGAGTGAGTGAGATAGAGGTAGAGATGGAGTGAGTAAAGAGAGAGATGAGAGGGTGATAGAAGAAAGCACAAGAGTGAGAGATAGAGAGGGAGCAAAGAAAAGCCAAAAAATAATAAAGGGAGATGAAATAGAGAGAGAGAGAGAGCAAAAGAAAGAGTAATGCCAAGGATTGAAGAGTGAGCGAGAGGGAGAGAAGGAGAGAGGGTGAGATAGAAATATAGAAAGAAGAGAGACTTAAGGAAGGGAAGGTGAGAGCAGGAGATATAGAGGGGATATGGAGATAGCAAGAGGGCGAGAGGGCGATTGAGAGAGAGACTTAACTAATGAAAGAGGGAGAGATAGAGGGAGGGAGAGAGTGACAGATGGTTGGAGTGAAACAGTGAGTAAAGTGATAAGAGAGAGTGATAATAGAGAGCAAGAGTATGTGTGTGTGAGAGTAAAAGAGAGAAAAAAGTGATAAAGCATAAATAAAGAACACATCAAGGAGGGGGAGAGAGAGAGAAAGAGGGAAGGAGTGAGTGAGATTAAAGAGAGTGGGAGTGACAGAGGAAGGGAGGGTGAGAGATAAAGAGAGTGATGCAAGATATAGAGGTAAAGTTAGAGTGAGGAAAAGAGTTGGTAAAGAATGAGATTGAGTGGGAGAGAGAGGGGTGTTGAATTGGAAGAGAGTGTGAGGGAGAGAGTGTACGAGAGAGAAAGAGAGAGCAAGAGAGGCAGTCAGAGGAAGGAAGGGAAGGAAGCAAGAGAGAGAGGAGAGAGGGAGAGAAAGAATGATAGTAGAGCGAGCAACTGAAGAGAAAGTGAGAGAGAATGAACATGGAGTGTGAAAGAGAGAGGAAGTGAGGGAGCAAGAGTGAGACTGAAACTGAAGAGAGAGAAAGAGGGAGCAATAAAGGGAGAGAGTATGAGAGAAAAAGAGTAAAGAGAGAGTGAGGGAAGAGATGACAAGAGAGTTATCTCCCACTCTATCCCACTTTCTCTTGCTTCCATCCCTCTCTCTCCCATTCTTTGCCTTCTCTCCCTCCCTTTATCCCTCTCCATCTCCCATTGTCTCTTGCACACTCTCTCTAACTTCTCCAATTTTCCCTCACTTTTTACCCCACTCACTTCCTCTTATGACATTTTCCCTCAGTCTCTCTTACTCTCTCCCTCTCTCTTCCTTCTCTCTATCGTCATATCTCTCACTATATATCTATTTCACTTTCTTCTATCCTTTTCTTGCTCTGTCTTACTCCATATCTCTTGGTCTATCTTCCTTCCTCTCTTATATCTCCATTTCTCTGTCATTCTGACTCCACTATCTCTCCCTCTCTCTTTACTTTCACTCACTTTTAGTCTCCCACTCTTTATTTTACCCACTCTGTTCTCTCCCTTTATCCCTCATTGCTACTCTCTAGCTCTGCCTCCCGCTTTCACTCCTTTCATCCCTCTCTTTCTCCCGCTCTTCTTATCTCCTTCACTATTGGTCCTTCTCTTGCTCACTCACTCTTTCCCTCTCTCCCACTCTCACTTCCCTTGCTCTATCTTCTCTCTATTTCTCTCTCACACTCACCCTTTCTTAATCCCTTTTCCTATCTCGTCAGTTTCATTCTCACTCTTGCTCCCTCTCCACTGTCTTCTCTCAATATTTCTCTCCATCTCTCCCCCACTCTTGCTTCCTTCACTCCCACCCCTCTCTCTTCCTCTCTTTCACATGCTCTTCCCCTCTCTCCCTCTCTTTCACATGCTCTTCCCCTCTCTCCCTCTCACTCTCTTTCACTTCATCCCCCTCTTTCTCCCACTAAATCTCAATGTATACCCCCTCCTCCCTCTCTCTCTCTTTCTCACTCTCTCCCTCTCTTGCAGTTTTCACTGTTATGTCATATCATTATTTCTTTCTCTATTGCTCTTTATTTCTCTCTCACACACTCTCTATTGCTCTATCTCATCACTCACTTATCACTTTACACAGTCTTTCCCTCCAACCATCTCTCACCCTCTTTCTCTCTCCCATATTCCCTCTTTCATTAATTCAGTCTATCTCTCTCCCTTTCTTGCTCTTGCCCTCCCCCACTCTCCATATCTCTCCATATCTGCCTTACCCTCTCTCACTCTCTCTCCCTCGCTCTTTCTTCAGTCCCTTTCTTTACTCCCATTCTTGCTCTCTCGCTCCTTCATCTCGATTATTTTTTTTGCACTTTTTTGCACCCTTTATATCTTTCTCTATTACCATTTCTTTTATCTCCCTCTCTTCTCTTTCTTTACTCACTCATTCTCTCCCTCTATCTCTCACTCTCTCTCTCTCCCTCCCTCCCACTTTCTATCAATTGCTCTCACATCTTGCTCTCTCCACTCATATCCAACTCATTATTTCTTATCTTCTCTTATACATATCTCTTTCTTCCTCGGTCCCTCTATACTTCAGTTCCTTCTTCCCTTTCTTTCTCCCTCTCTCCCTATCTCCCTCCTCTCTTTATCTCCCCTTGCACTTACTCCTTTACTCCCTCTCCCTCCTTCTCATTTTCTTTATCGCTCTCTCTAATCTCACTTCCACTCTCTCATCCTTTCTCTCTCATTCTTACTCTCTCATTCTCTCCCTCCTCTAGCCTCCCTCCAACTCTCTCCATCTCAATCTCTCTCCCTCTCACTCTCCATCTCCCTCTCTTACTCTCTCCATTTCACTCATTCTCTTACTCTCCCTCCCTATCTATGCATTTCTCACTATCTTTTCCTCTCACTCTCTTCGTCTCCCGCTTAATTTCTCTCCCACTAAAATCTTTCTTGCTCTCTCTACCTCTCTCACACCTTCTTTCTCTTCGATCTCTCTCATTCACTACCCTTATCTCCCCCTTCCTCACTTTCTCCCTTGCTCTTATCATCTATCTGTCTTTTTCTCACTCATTTCCTTTCTTGCTATGTTCTCACTTTACTCTTTCTTGATCTCTCATTCTTTGTTGCTCTCTTTTTCTCTCTCTTTACTCGGTCCCCCTTCATATATCCATCACTCTAACTCTCTCTCCCTTCCTTTAGTTTCCTCTCTCACCCCTCTTCTAGGTCATTTGTTATTACTTTCTCTCTTTTTCTCTCTCTCCCTCTCTTTCCTCACTCGCCATTCTTTCTCTACTTCTCTCTCACTTTGTCTCTCTTACTCCCGTTAAATTCTTCCAGTATTACTCCCTCACTCACCTTCTCTCTCTATCTTCTCCTTCCTCACTCTGTCCCTTACTCTTGTCGTTTATCTGTCTCTTTCTCACTCTTTTCCTTTCTCACTATGTCTCTCACTTTCTCTTATGTTTCTCTCTCTTTTTCTCTCGCTCTTTGTTGCTCTCTTTTCTCTCTCTTTACTCAGTCCCTCTTTCTATATCCATCACTCTAACTCTCTCTCCCTTCCTTTATTTCCCACTCTCACCCCTCTTCTTCGTCATTTTTTATTACTTTTTCTCTCTCTCCCTCTCTTTCCTCACACTCCTTTCTTTCTCTATTTCTCTCTCACTTGGTCTCCCTTACCCCGTTCAAATTCTTCCAGTATTACTCCCTCACTCACCTTCTCTCTCTTTCTCCCTCCCTTTCTCTCTCCTTTCCTCTCTCTCATTTCCCTTCCTATCTCTCTCTTGCTCCTTTTCTCTTATTATCTCTTCACACACACTCTCCTCACCCACTCTCTCTCTCTTCAGCTTCACTCCCACTCCGACTCCCTCTCTTCATCCCTTCACACTCTCTATTCTCTCTTCTACTTTTTATCACTATCTCGCTCACACTCCTTGTTCTTTGGGAACTTCTCTCTTACACTTCTCACTCTTCTTCTATCTCCCCACTCTCTTTCTCTATTTCACTCACTACCTTCCTTTTTCACACTCTCTCACACTCTCTCCCACTTATCATTCATGTTTCTGTCTCTCTCTCTTCATCTCCCTCATTCTCTATCTCATTTATCATCATTCTTCCCTCTCTCCTGCTCATTCTCTCTTTCTATATCTTGACTCGCTCCTTCTCTCCATATATTTCTCTCACTCTCACTTCCTCCTTCTCTCTCTTCCTCTCCTCTCCCTCTCCCTCTATTTTTCCTCTCTTTTTCTCTACCGCTCTTACTCTCTAAATTTAGCCATCTCTCTCCACCTCCTATCTCATACTTTCTCTCACTCTCTCTTCTTATCAGGCTCTCTCTTACAATCCCTCCCTTATCTTTCTCTTCCTCTCTATATATATACTCTAGTACTTTCTTTCCCTCAACCACAAAAGATCTCTCTAACTTATTTTTCTTCTCTGTCACACACTATCACTCTCTCCCTCCCTCTCACACTCTATTCCAACTTCATTATTGCATTCTTTCTCAATCAATCTATCTTAATCTCTCTTTTATTGCTCCCTCTTCACTCTCTATATCCCTCTTCTCTTCCTTCATCTCTCGCTCACATTCTCTCTCCTTTCTCGCCCTCCTAATAACATTTTTCACTCTTGTCCCTCTGTCTTTCACTTTCTTGTATAATCTTCTCCCCTGCACTCTATTGCCTTATTCCATTTTAGATCTCTCTTATTCTCTCAGTATTGTTCTCTTTATCGCTCTCACTCTCTCCCTCTACATTCTCACTCCCTCGTACATGTCCTCTTTAAGTCTCCCCTATGTAGCTCACTCTTCTCTCCATTGCACACACTCATACACTCTCACTCTATCAATATCTCTCCTCATTCTCTCATTAGCTCCATTTATCGCTCTATCTCACTCTCTGTTACCAATTACTCCTTTATCTTTCACTCTCTCCTCTCTCTCCCTTGCTTCATTTTTCTCTCATCTGTTTAAGTGCTTCTCTATTAATTTAACTCAATCTTTCTCTTTCTCGCACTCAATTTTCTCTTAATATCTTATAATCTCTTTTACACTCTCCTTTTGTTGCTCTCTCTTCTCTCATTTCTCTTGCTTTTCTACCACTCTATCCCACTCTCTCTTGCTTCCATACCTACCTCTCCAATTCTCTGTCTTCTCTCCCTCCCTTCCTCTCCCTCCCTTTATCCCTCTCTGTCTCCCACTCTCTCTTGCACACTCTCTCTCAAACTCCAATTTTCCCTCACTTTTTACCCCTCACTCACTTCCTCTTATGAGATCTTCCCTCAGTCTCTCTACCTCTCTCCTCTCCTTCCTCTTTCTTCCCTTCTCTATCTTTATATCTCTCAATCTATATATATTTAACTTTCTTCTGCACTTTTCTTTCTCTGTCTTGCTCCATATCTCTTGATCTATCTTCCTTCACTCTCATTTATATCTCCATTTCTCTCTCATTCTCACTCTACTCTCCCTCCCTCTCTCTCTTTACTTTCAATCACTTTTAGTCTCCCACACTTTCTTTTACTCACACTGTTCTCTCCCTTTATCCCTCATTGCTACTCTCTAGCTCTCCCTCTAGCTGTCACTCCTTTCATCCCGCTCTTTCTCTTGCTCTTCTTATCTCCCTCTCTCTTGCTCCTTCACTTGCTCGCTCAGTCTTTCCCCCTCTCCCACTCTTTCTTCCCTCGCTCTCTCTTCTATATATTTTTCTCTCACACTCTCCCTTTCTTAATCCCATTTCCTATCTCTTCAGTTTCATTCTCACTCTTGCTCCCTCTCCACGGTCTTCTCTCAAGCTTTCTCTCCATCTCTCCCCCCACTCTTGCTTCCTTCACTCCCACCCACTCTCTTCCTCTCTCACTTTTTCTTTCTCGCTCCCACACGCTCTCCCCCTCTCTCCCTCTCACTCTCTTTCACTTCATCCCCCTCTTTCTTCCACTAAATCGCATTTTGTACCCCCTCCCTCCCTCTATCTCTCTTTTTCACTCTCTCCTTCTCTTGTAGTTTTCACTGTTATGTCATATCATTATTTCTTTCTCTATTGCTCTTTATTTCTCTCTCACACAATCTCTATTATTCTATCTCATCACTCATTTATCACTTTACACAGTCTTTCCCTCCAACCATCTCTCACCCTCTGCCTCTCTCCCAAACTCCCTCTTTCATTAATTATGTTTCTCTCTCTCTCTCCTTCTTTCTCTTGCCCTCCCTCTCTCTCTCCATATGTCTCCATATCTGCCTTACCCTCTCTCACTCTCTCTCTATTGCTGTTTCTTCAGTTCCTTTCTTTACTCCCTTTCTTGCTCTCTCTCGCTCCTTCATCTCGCTTTGCTTTTTTACACTTTTTTGCACCCTTTCTATCTTTCTCTATTGTCCTTTCTTTTGTCTTCCTCTCTTCTCTTTCTTTACTCACTCATTCTCTCTCACTCTTCCTCCCTCCCACTTCTATCTATTGCTCTCACATCTTGCTCTCTCCACTCATATCCAACTCATTATTTTTTATTTTCTCTTATGCATATCTCTTTCTTCCTCGATCTCTCCGTATTTCAGTTCCTTCTTCGCTCTCTTTACCTCCCATTGCACTCACTCCTTAACTCCCTCTCCCTCCCTCTCATTTTGCTCTCTCTCATTCCCAATCTCCTGCTCTCTCTTATCTTACTTTCACTTTTCTCTATTTCTTTCGCACTTCCCTTCTCTCATTCTATCACTCTCTCTCATCCTTTCTCTCTCATTCTCTCCCTCAGCTAGCCTCCCTTCCATTCTCTCCATCTCAATTTCTCTCCCTCTCACCCTCTCCATCTCCCTCTCTTCCTCTCTCCATCTCACTCATTCTCTTACCTCCCTCACTATCTCCACATTGCTCACTATCTTTTCTTATCACTCTCTTCGTCTCTCGCTTAATCTCTCTCCCTCGAAGATCTTTCTTGCTATCTCTACCTCTCTCACACCCTCTCTCTTTTCGACCTCTCTCATTCTCTCGCTCTGCTAGCCTCCCTCCCGCTCTCACCGTCTCCATCTCCCTCTCTTCCTCTCACCGTCTCCATCTCCCTCTCTTCCTCTCTCCATCTCACTCATTCTCTTGCTCTCCCTCCCAATCTCCACATTGCTTACTATCTTTTCCTCTCACTCTCTTCGTCTCTTGCTTAACCTCTCTCCCTCGAAGATCTTTCTTGCTCTCTCTACCTCTCTCACACCCTCTCTCTCTTTGATCTCTCTCATTCTCCACCTTTATCTACCCCTTCCTCACTCTCTCTCTTACTCTTGTCATCTATCTGTATTTTTCTCACTCTTTTCCTTTCTCACTATGTCTCTCACTTTACTCTCTCTTGCTCTCTCATTCTTTGTTGCCCTCTTTCTCTCTCTTTACTCGGTCCCTCTTCCTATATCCATCACTCTAACTCTCTCTCCCTTCCTTTATTACATCTCTCACCCCTCTTCTCGGTCATTTTTTATTACTTTCTCTTACTCTCTCCCTCTCTTTCCTCACTCTCCATTCTTTCTCTGTTTCTCTCTCGTTTGTAAATTCTTCTAGTATTACTCCTTAACTCACCTCTCACCTTCTCTCTCTCTTTCTCCCTCCCTTTCTCTCTGCTTTCGTCTCTCTCATTTCCCTTCCTATCTCTCTCTTGCTCCTCTTCACCCTCTCTCTTCACCCACTCCCTCTCTTCATGACTTCACACTCTCTATTCTCTCTTCTACTTTCTATCACTATCTCACTCGCACTCCTTATTCTTTGTGAACTTCTCTCTAACTCTTCTCACTCTTCTTCGATCTCACCACTCCTCTATTTCTCTCACTTCCTTCCTTTGTCACTCTCTCTCACACTCTCCCACTTTCCATTCCTGCTTCTCTCTCTCTTCCTCTCCCTCATTCTCTCTCTAATTTTTCATCGTCTCTCCCTCTCTTGCTCATTCTCTCTTTCTATATCTTGACTCATTCTTCTTTTCTCCATGTATCTCTCTCACTCTCACTTCCTCCTTCGCTCTCTTCCTCTCCTCCCCGTCTCCCTCTATTTCTCCTCTTTTTTTCTCTACCGCTCTTACTCTCTAAATTTAGCCATCTCTCTCTCCACCTCCTATCTCATACTTTCTCTCACTCTCTCTTCTTATCATGCTCTATCTTACAATCCCTCCCTTATCTTATTATTCCTCTATATATATATACTCTCGTACTTTCTTTCCCTCTACCACAAAACATCTCTCTCGCTTATCTCTCTTCTCTGTCACACACACTCTCGCTCTCTCCCTTGCTCTCCCTCTCTCTCACAATCTATTCCACCTTCATTATTGTGTTGTTTCTCAATCAATATATCTTAATCTCTTTTTTATTGCTCCCTCTTCGCTCTTTATCTTCCTCATCCCTTCCTTCTTCCCTCGCTCACACTCTCTCTTCTTTCCCGCCCTCCTAATAACTTCTTTCTCTCTTGTCCCTCTCTCTCTTTCACTTTCTTGTATAATCTTCTCCCCCTCACTCTCTTTCCTTATTCCTCTTTAGATATCTCTTATTCTCTCAGTAATGTTCTCTTTATCGCTCTCACTCTCTCTCTCTCCGTCATTCTCACTCCCTTATTTATGTCCTCTCTAGGTCTCCCCTATGTAGCTTACCTTCTCTCTCCATTGCACACACTCATACACTCTCACTCTCTATCAATCTCTCTCCCACTTGCTCTCATTTGCTCCATTTATCACTCTTTCTCACTCTGTTACCAATTTTTTCTTTAATTTTCACTCTCTCCTCTATCTCCCTTGCTTCATTTTTCTCTCCTCTCTTTCATCCCTTCTCTATTATTTTCTCTCAATCTTTCTCTTGCTCACTCTCAATTCACTTTTACTTATAATCTCTTTTACACTCCTTTTGTTGACCTCTCTTCTCTCATTTCTTTTGCTTTTCTCCCACTCTATCCCACTCTCTCTTACTTCCATCCGTCCCTCTCCCATTCTCTGCTTCTCTCCCTCCCTTCCTCTCCCTCCCTTTATCCCTCTTCGTCTCCCACTCTCTCTTGCACACTCTCTCTCATACTTCTCCAATTTTCCCTCACTTTTTACCCCTCATTCACTTCCTCTTATGAGATCTTCCCTAGTATCTCTACCTCTCTCCTCCCTCTCTCTTCCCTTTCTCTATCTTCACATCTCTCACTCTATATCTATTTCAGTTTCTTCTGTCCTTTTCTTGCTCCGTCTTGCTCCATATCTCTTGCTCTATCTTCCTTCAATCTCTCTTATATCTCCATTTCTCTCTCATTCTGACTCCACTCTCCCTCCCTCACCCTCTTTACTTTCACTCACTTTTAGTCTTCCACTCTTTCTTTTACCCACTCTATTCTCTACCTTTATCCCTCATTGCTACTCTCTAGCTCTCCCTACCGCTTTAACTCCTTTCATCCCTATCTTTCTCCTGCTCTTCTTATCTCCCTCTCTCTTGCTCCTTCTCTTGCTAACTCAGTCTTTCCCTCTCTCCCACTCTCTCTTCCCTTGGTCTCTCTTCTCTCTATCTCTCACTCATACTCTCCCTTTCTTAAACCCTTTTCCTATCTCTTCACTTTCATTCTCACTCTTGCTCCCTCTTCACTGTCGCTTCTCAATCTTTCTCTCCATCTCTCCCTCACTCTTGCTTCCTTCACTCCCACCCTCTCTCTTCGTCTCTCCCTCTTTATTTTTCTCTCTCACACGTTCTCCCCTCTCTCCCTGTCCCTCTCTTTCACTTGATCCCCCTCTTTCTCCCACTAAATCTCACTTTGTACCCCCTCCCTCCATCTATCTCTCTCTTTCTCACTCTCTCCCTCTCTTGCAGTTTTCACTGTTATTCCATATCATTATTTCTTTATCTATCGCTCTTCATTCTCACACACTCTCTATTGCTCTATCTCATCACTCACTTATCACTTTACACAGTATTTCTCATCAACCATCTCTCACCCTCTTCCTCTCTCCCAATCTCCCTCTTTCACTAATTCAGTCACTCTCTCTCTCTCTCTCACTCTTGCCCTCCCTCTCTCTCCATATCTCTCCAAATTTGTCGTACCCTCTCTCACACTCTCTTTACCTCGCTCGTCCTTCAGTCCCTTTCTTCACTCTTTTCTTGCTCTCTCTCCCTCTCTTCTTCATCTAGCTTTATTTTTTCCCTCTTATATGCACCCTTTCTGTCTTTCTCTATTGCCCTTTCTTCTATCTCCCTCTCTTCTCTTTCTTTACTCACTCTTTCTATCCCTCTATCTCTCAATCTCCCTCCCTCCCACTTTCTATCAATTGCTCTCAAATCTTGCTCTCTCCACTCATATCCAACTCACTATTTCTTATCTTCGCTTATTTATATCTCTTTCTTCCACGATAGCTCCGTATTTCAGTTCCTTCTTCCCTCTCTTTCTCCCTCTCTCCCTATCTCCCTCCTCTCTTTTATCTCCCCTTGCACTCACTCCTTCACTCCCTCTCCATCTCCTGCTCTCTCTTATCTCCCTTTCACCTTTCACTATTTCTTTCTCACTTCCCTTCTCTCATTCTAGCACTCTCTCTCATCCTTTCTCTCACATTCTTTCTCTCTCAGTTTCTCCCTCTACTAGCCTCCCTCCCACTCTCTCAATCTCAATCTCTCTCCCTCTCACCCTCTCTTCCTCTCTCCATCACTCATTCTCTTACTCTCCCTCCCAATCTCCAAATTGCTGACTATCTTTTCCTCTCACTCTCTTCATCTCTCGCTTAATCTCTCTCCCTCAAAGATCTTTCTTGCTCTCTCCGATCTCTCTCATTCTCTACTTTATCTCCCCCTTCTTCACTCTCTCCCTTACTCATGTTATCTATCTGTCTTTTTATCACTCTTTTCCTTTCTCACTATGTTTCTCACTTTGCTCTCTCTTGCTCTCTCATTCTTTATTGCCCTCTTTTCTCTCTCTTTACTCCATCCCTCTTCCTCTATCCATCCCTCTAACTCTCTCTCCCTTCCTTTAATTCCCTCTCTCACCCCTCTCTCACCCCTCTCTCGGTCATTTTTTAGTACTTACTCACTTTTTCTCTCTCTCCCTCTCTTTCCTCACTCTCCATTCTTTCTCTATTTCTCTCTCACTTTGTCTCCCTTACTCCCTTCAAATTCTTCCAGTACTACTCCATCACTCACCTTCTCTCTCTTTCTCCCTCCCTTTTTCTCTCCTTTCCTCTCTCTCATTTCGCTTCCTATCTCTCTCTTGCTCCTCTTCATCCTCTTTGTTCACACACACACTCTCTCTTTAGCTTCACTCCCACTCCCACTCCCTCTCTTCATGCCTTCACACTCTATTCTCTCTTCTACTTTTTATCCCTATCTCACTCGCACTCCTTATTCTTTGTCAACTTCTCTCTTACTCTTCTCACTCTTCTTCTATCTCCCCACTCTCTTTCTCTATTTCTCTCACTTCCTTTGTCACTCTCTCTCACACTCTCTCCCACTTTACATTCCTGTTTCTCTCTTTGTCTCTCTCTTCATCTCCCTCATTCTCTCACTCTAATTTTTCATCGTCCCTCCCTCTTTCTTGTTCATTCTCTCCTATATCTTGACTCATTCTCCTTTTCTCCATATATCTCTCTCACTCTCACTTCCTCCTTCGATCTCTTCCTCTCCTCTCCCTTTCCCTCTATTTCTCCTCTTTTTTTCTCTACCGCTCTTACTCTCTAAATTTAGCCATCTCTCTCTACACCTGGTATCTTATACTTTCTCTCACTCTCTCTTCTTATCATTCTCTCTCTTCCAATCCCTCCCTTATCTTTCTTCCTCTCTATATATATACTCTCGTACTTTCTTTCCCTCTACCACAAAACATCTCTCTCAGTTATCTCTCTTCTCTGTCACACACACTCTCACTCTCTCCCTCGCTCTCCCTCTCTCTCACAATCAATTCCACCTTCATTATTGCATTATTTCTCAATCAATCTATCTTAATCTCTCTTTTATTTCTCCCTCTTCTCTCTCTATCTCCCTCTTCTCTTCCTTCTTCCCTCGCTCACACTCTCTCTCCTTTCCCATCCTCTTAATAACTTTTTTCTCTCTTGTCCTTCTCTCTCTCACTTTATTGTATAATCTTCTGCCCCTCACTCTCTTTCATTATTTCTCTTTAGATCTCTCTTATTCTCTCAGTATTGTTCTCTTTATCGCTCTCACTCTCTCCCTCTATTGTTCTCACTCCTCATTCATGTCCTCTCTAGGTCTCCCCTATGTAGATCACTCTTCTCTCTCCATTGCACACACTCATACACTCTCACTCTCTATCAATCTCTCTCCCTCTTGCTCTCATTAGCTCCATTTATAGCTCTATCTCACTCTGTTACCAATTTTTTCTTTATCTTTCACTCTCTCCTCTCTCTCCCTTACTCTATTTTCTCTCCTCTCCTTAAGCCCTTCTCTATTATTTTCTCTCAATCTTTCTCTTTCTCACTCTCAATTCTGTTTTACTATCTTATAATCTCTTTTACACTCTCCTTTTATTGCTCTCTCTTCTCTCATTTCTTTAACTTTTCTCCCACTCTATCCCGCTCTCTCTCTTGCTTACATCCCTCCAGCTTCGATTATATGTCTTCTCTCCCTCCCTTCCTCTCCCTCCCTTTATCCCTCTCTGTCTCCCACTCTCTCTTGCATACTCTCTCTCAAACTTCTCCAATTTTCCCTCACTCACTTCCTCTTATGAGATCTTCCCTCAGTCTCGCTACCTCTCTCCTTCCTCTCTCTTCCCTCTCTCTATCTTCATATCTCTCACTCTATATCTATTTCACTTTTTTTTGCCCTTTTCTTGTTCTATCTTGCTTCATATATCTTTCTTTATCTTCCTTCACTCTCTCTTATATCTCCATTTCTTTTTCATTCTCAGTCTACTCTCCCTCCCTCTCTCTCTTTACTTTTACTCATTTTTAATCTCTCACTCTTTCTTTTACCCACTCCGTTCTCTCCCTTTATCCCTCATTGCTACTCTCTAGATCTCCCTCCTGCTTTCACTCCTTTCATCCCTCTCTTTCTCCTGCTCTTCTTATCTACCTCTCTTTTGCTCCTTCTTTTGCTCACTCACTCTTTCCCTCTCTCCCACTCTCTCTTCCCTTGCTCTCTCTTCTCTCTATTTCTCTCTCACAATCTCCCTTTCTTAATCCTTTTTCCTATCTTTTCAGTTTCATTCTCACTCTTGCTCCCTCTCCACTGTCTCCTCTCAATCTTTCTCTCCATGTCTCCCCCACTCTTGCTTCCTTCACACCCACCCTCTATCTTCGTCCTTCCCTCTTTCTCTCTCTCTCCCTCTCACTCTCTTTCAATTCATCCCCCTCTTCCTCCCACTAAATCTCATTTTATACCCCCTCCCTCCGTCTATCTCTTTCTTTCTCACTCTCCACTTCTCTTGTATTTTTCACTCTTATTTCCTATCATTATTTCTTTCTTTATTGCTCTTCATTTTCTCTCATTCTCTATTGCTCTATCTCATCACACACTTATCACTTTACACAGTATTTCCCTCCAACCATCTCTCGCCCTCTTCCTCTCTCCCAATCTCCCTCTTTCACTAATTCAGTCTCTCTCTCTCTCTCTCTCTCTCTCTCTCTCTCTCTCTCTCTCTCTCTCTCTTTCTTGCTCTTGCCCTGTCTCCATATCGCTCTAAATCTGCATTACCCTCCCTCACTCTCTTTCCCTCGATCTTTCTTAACGCCCTTTCTTGCTCTCTCTTGCTCTCTTCTTCATCTCGCTTTATTTTTTCCCACTTTTTTGCACCATTTCTGTCTTTCTCTATTGCTCTTTTTTCTAACTCCCTCTCTTCTCTTTCTTTATTCACTCTTTCTGTCCCTCTATCTCTCACTCTCTTCCTCACTTATCCTCCCTCCCATTTTCTATCAATTGCTCTCACAACTTGCTTTCTCCACTCATATCCAACTCACTATTTCTTATTTTCTCTTATGCATATCTCCTTCTTCCTCGATCCCTCCGTATTTCAGTTCCCTCTTCCCTCTCTTTCTCCCTCTCTCCCTATCTAACTTCTCTCTTTTATCTCCCCTTGCACTCACTCTTTCACTCCCTCTCCCTCCCTCTCATTTTCTTTATCGCTCTCTCTAATTCCCAATTTGCTGCTCTCCCTTATCTCACTTCCACTTTTCTCTATTTGTTTCTCACTTCCCCTCTCTCATTCTAGCACTCTCTCACATCTTTTCTATCTCAATCTTTCTCTCCCATTCTCTCCCTCTGCTAGCCTCCCTCCCACTTTCTCCATCTCAATCTATTTCCCTCTCACCCTCTCCATCTCCCTCTCTTCCTCTCTCCATCTCACTCATTCTCTTACTCTCCCTCCCTATCTCCACATTGCTCACTATATTTTCCTCTCTATCTCTTCCGCTCTTGCTTAATCTCTCTCCTTCTTAAATCTATCTTGCTTCTTCTACCTCTCTCACGGCCTCTCTCTCTTTGATCTCTCTCATTCTCTACCTTTATCTCCCACTTCCTTACTCTCTCCCTTTCTCTTATCGTCTATCTGTCTTTTTCTTACTCGTTTCCTTTCTCACTGTCTCTCACTTTCTCTTATGTTTCTCTCTCTTGCTCTCTCATTCTTTGTTGCTCTCTTTTCTCTCTTTTTACTCAGTCCCTCCTCCTATATCCATCACTCTAACTCTCTCTCCCTTCCTTTATTTCCCCCTCTCAACCCACTTCTTGGTCATTTTATATTACTTTCTCTTTTTCTCTCTCTCGCTCTCTTTCCTAACTCTCCTTTCTTTCTCTATTTCTTTATCTTTTTGTCTCCCTTACTCTATTCAAATTCTTCCAGTATTACTCCCTCACTCACCTTCTCTCTCTTTCTCCCTCCCATTATCTCTCATTTCCTCTCTCTCTTTTCCCTTCCTATCTCTCTCTTGCTCCTTTTCTCTTATTCTCTCTTCACCCCTCTCTCTCTCTCTTCAGCTTCACACCCACTCCGACTCCTTCTCTTCATCCCTTCACACTCTCTATTCTCTCTTCTACTTTCTACCACTATGTCACTCGCACACCTTATTTTTTGTCAACTTCTCTCTTACTCTTCTCACTCTTCTTCTATCTCCCCACTCTCTTTCTCTATTTCTCTCACTTCCTTCCTTTGTCACTCTCTCTCACACTTTCCATTCCTCTTTCTCTCTCTCCATCTCCTTCATTCTATCTCTCATTTTTCATTGTCTCTACCAGTCTCTTGCTCATTCTCTCTTTCTATATCTTGACTCATTCTCCTTCTTTCCGTATATCTCTCTCACTCTCACTTCCTCCTTCGCCCTTTTCCTTTCTCTCCCTCTCCCTCAACTTCTCCTCTCTTTTTCTCTACCTCTCTTACTCTCTAAATTTAGCCATCTCTCTGTCCACCTCCTATCTCATACTTTCTCTCACTCTCTCTTCTTATCATGCTCTCTCTTACAATCCCTCCCTTATCTTTCTCTTCCTCTCATACTTTCATTCCCTCTACCACTAAACATCTCTCTCTCTTATCTCTCTTCTCTGTCTCACACACTCTCACTCTCTCCCTTGCTCTCCCTCTCTCTCACACTCTATCTACCTTCATTATTGCATTATTTCTCAATCAATCTTACTCTCTTTTTTATTGTTGTCTCTTTGCTCTCTATCTCCCTCTTCTCTTTCTTCTTCCCTCGCTCACACTCTCTCTCCTTTCCCACCCTCGTAATAACATTTTTTCTCTCTCTCTTTCACTTTCTTGTATAATCTTCTCCCCCTCACTCTCTTTCCTTATTTCTCTTTAGTTCTTTTTTATTCTCTTTGTATTGTTCTCCTTATCGCTCTCACTCTATCCCTCTATCTTTCTCACTCCCTCATTCATGTCCTCTCTAGGTCTCCCCTATGTAGCTCACTCTACTCTCTCCATTGCACAAACTCATACACTCTCACTCTCTATCAATCTCTCTCCCTCTTGCTCTCATTAGCTCCATTTGTCACCCAATCTCACTCTCTTTTACCAATTTTTTCTATATCTTTCACTCTCTCCTCTCCCTCCCTTCATTTTTCTCTCATCTCTCTAACCCCATCTCTATTATTTTCTCTCACTCTATCTCTTTCTCGCTCTCAATTCACTTTTACTATTATATAATCTCTTTTACACTCTCATTTTGTTGCTCTCTCTTCTCTCATTTCTTTAACTTTTCTCCCACTCTATCCCACTCTCTCTCTTGCTTCCATCCCTCCCTCTCCCATTCTCTGTCTTCTCTCCCTACCTTCCTCTCCCTCCCTTTATCCCTCTCCATCTCCCACTCTCTCTTGCACACTTTCTCTCAAACTTCTCCAATTTTCCCTCTCTTTTTACCCCTCACTCACTTCCTCTTATGAGATATTCCCTCTGCTTCTCTACCTCTCTCCTTACTCTGTCTTCCCTCTCTCTATCTTCATATCTCTCATTCTATATCTATTTCACTTTCTTCTGCCCTTTTCTTACTCTATCTTGCTCCATATCTCTTGCTCTATCTTCATTCACTCTCTCTTACATCTCCATTTCTCTTTCATTCTCACTCCGCTCTCCCTCCCTCTCTCTCTTTACTTTTACTCACTTTTAGTCTCCCACTCTATTCTTCCTCCCTCATTGCTACTCTCTAGCTCTTCCACCCGCTTCTCTTTCTCCTGCTCTTCTTATCTTCCTCTCTCTTGCTCCTTCTGTTGCTCACACACTCTTTCCCTCTCTATCACTCTCTCTTCCCTTGCTCTCTCTTCTCTCTATCTCCCTCACTCTCACCCTCTCTCTTCCTCTCTTCCTCTTTCTTTCTCTCTCACACGCTCTCCCCCTCTCTCCCTCTCCCTCTCTTTCACTTCATCCCCCTCTTTCTCCCACTAAATCTCATTTTATAGCCCCTCCCTCCGTCTATCTCTCTCTTTCTGACACTCTCCCTCTCTTGCAGTTTTCACTATTATGCCATACCATCATTTCTTTCTCTGTTACTCTTTATTCTCTCTCCCACACTCTATTGCTTTACCTCATCACACACTTATCACTTTACACAGTCTTTCCCTCCAACCATCTCTCACCCTCTTCCTCTCTCCCAATCTCCCTCTTTCACTAATTCAGTCTCTCTCTCTCTCTCTTTCTTGCTCTTGCCCTCCCTCTCTCTCCATATCTCCCCATATCATCATTACCCTCTTTCACTCTCTCCCTCACTCTTTCTTCACTACCTTTCTTGCTCTCTCTCGTTATCTTCTTCATCTCACTTTTTTTTTCACACTTTTTTGTACCCTTTCTATTTTTCTCTATTGCCCTTTGTTCTATCTCCCTCTCTTGTCTTTCCTTACTCTCTCTCCCTCAACCTCTCACTCTCTCTCTCTCACACTCCCTCCCTCCCACTTTCTATCAATTGCTCTCACATCTTGCTCTCTCCACTCATATCCAACTCATTATTTCTTATTTTCTCTTTTACATATCTATTTCTTCCTCGATCCCTCGGTATTTCAGTTCCTTCATCCCTCCATTTCTCCCTCTCTCCCTATCCCACTCCTCTCTTTATCTCCCCTTGCACTCACTCTTTCACTCCCTCACCCTCCCTCTCATTTTCTTTATCGCTCTCTCTCATTCCAAATCTCCCGTTCCCTCATATCTCACTTGCACTTTTCTCTATTTCTTTCTCACTTCCCTTCTCTCATTCTAGCACTCTCTCTCATCCTTTCTCTCTCATTCTCTCCCTTCCACTCTCTCCATCTCAATCTCTCTCCCTCTCACCCTCTCCTTCCCACTCTTCCTCTCTCCATCTCACTCATTCTCTTACTCTCCCTCCCTATCTCCACATTGCTCGCTATCTTTTCCTTTCACTCTCTTCATCTCTCGCTTAATCTCTCTCCCTCTAAAATCTTTCTTGCTCTCTCTACCTCTCTCACACCCTCTCTCTCTCTCTCTCTTCGATCTCTCACATTTTCTACCTTAATCTCCTCTTTCTTCACTCTCTTCCTTACTCTTGTCATATATCAGTCTTTTTCTTACTTTTTTCCTTTTTCACTATGTCTCTCATTTCACTCTCTCTCCCTCTCTTATTCTTTCTTGATCTCTTTTCCCTTTCTTTACTCAGTCCCTCTTCATATATCCATCACTCTAACTCTCTCTCCCTTCCTTTAATTCCCTCTCTCACCCCTCTTCTGGGTCATTTTTTATTACTTTCTATCTTTTTCTCTCTCCTTCTCTTTCCTCACTCTCCTTTCTTTCTCTATTTCTCTCTCACTTTGTCTCCTTTACTCCGTTCAAATTCTTCCAGTATTAATCCCCTCACTCACCTTCTCTCTCTTTATCCCTCCCTTTCTCTCTCCTTTCCTCTCTCTCATTTCCCTTCCTATCTCTCTCTTACTCCTCTTCACTCTCTCTCTCTCTTCAGCTTCACTCCCACACTGACACCCTCTCTTCATGCCTTCACACTCTCAATTCTCTCTTCTACTTTCTATCCCTATCTTGCTTGCACTCCTTATTCTTATTCAACTTGTCTCTTACTCTTCTCACTCTTGTTCTATCTCCCCACCCTCTTTCTCTATTTCTCTCACTTCCTTCCTTTGTCACTCTCTCTCACACTGTATCCCACTTTCCATTCTTGTTTCTCTCTCTCTTCATCTCCCTCATTCTCTCTCTCATTTTTCATCATCCCTCCCTCTCTCTTGCTCATTCTCTCTTTCTATATCTTGACTCTTTCTCTTTCTCCATATATCTCTCTCACTCTCACTTCCTCCTTTCTCTTCCTCTCCTCTCCCTCTCCCTCTATTTCTCCTTTGTTTTCTCTACCGCACTTACTTTCTAAATTTAGCCATCTCTCTCTCCACCTCCTATCTCATACTTTCTCTTACTCTCTCTTCTTATCATGCTCTCTCTTACAATCCCTCCCTTATCTTTCTTTATATATATACTCTCACACTTTCTTTCCCTCTACCACGAAACATCTCTCTCGCTTATCTCTCTTCTCTTCACACACACTCTCATTCTTTCCCTTGCTCTCCACCTTCATTATTGCATTGTTTCTCAATCAATCTATCTTAATATCTCTTTTATTGCTCCCTCTTTGCTCTCTATCACCCTCTTCTCTTCCTTCTTCCCTAGCTCGCACTCTCTCTCCTTTCCCGCCCTCCAAATAACTTTTTTTCTCACTTGTCCCTCTCTCTCTTTCACTTTATTGTATAATCTTCTCCCCATCACTCTCTTTCTTTTTTCCTCATTAGATCTCTCTTATTCTCTCAGTATTGTTCTCTTTATCGCTCTCACTCTCCCTTTATGATTCTCACTCCCTCATTCATGTCTTTTCTAGGTCTCTCCTATGTAGCTCACTATTCTCTCTCCATTGCACACACTCATACACTCTCACTCTCTATCAATCTCTCTCCCTTTTCCTCTCTCACCCTTGCTCCATTTTTCTCTCCTCTCTTTAAGCAATTCTCTATTATTTTCTCTCAATTTTTCTCTTTCACGCTCTCAATTCTCTTTAACTTATAATCTCTTTTACACTCTCCTTTTGTTGCTCTCTCTTCTATCATTTCTTTTGGTTTTCTCCCACTCTATCCCACTCTCTCTCTCTCACTTCCATCGCTCCCTCTCCAATTCTCTGTCTTCTCTCCCTCCCTTCCTCTCCCTCCCTTTATCCCTCTCCGTCTCCCACTCTCAAACTTCTCAAATTTTCCATCACTTTTACCCCTCACTCACTTCCTCTTATGGGATCTTCTCTAGTCTTTCCAGACTCTCTCCTCTCTCTTCCCTCTCTCTATCTTCATATCTCTCACTCTATATCTATTTCACTTTCTTCTGCCCTTTTCCTACTCTGTCTTGCTCCATATCTCTCGCTCTATCTTCCTTCACTCTCTTTTCTATCTCCATTTTTGTCTCATTCTCACTCCACTCTCCCTCCCTCACCCTCTTTTCCTTCACTAACTTTTTTGTCTCCCACTCTTTCCTTTACCCACTCTATTCTCTCCCTTTATCCCTCATTGCTACTCTCTAGCTCTCCCTCCCGCTTTCACTTCTTTCATCCCTCTCTTTCTCGTGCTCTTCTTATCTCCCTCTCTCTTGCTCTTTCTCTTGCTCCCTCACTCTTTGCCTCTCTACCACTCTCTTCCCTTACTCTCTCTTCTCTTTATTTCTCTCTCACACTCTCCCTTTCTTAATCCATTTTCCTATCTCTTCAGTTTCATTCTCACTCTTGCCCCCTTTCCACTGTCTCCTCTCAATCTTTCTCTCCCGCGCTCTTGCTTCCTTCACTCCCGCCCTCTCTCTTCCTCTCTCACTCTTTCTCTCTCTCTCACACACGCTCTCCCCCTCTCTCCCTCTCACTCTCTTTCCCTTCATCCCCCTCTTTCTCCCACTAAATCTTATTTTAAACCCCTCCCTCCGTCTATCTCTCTCTTTCTCACTCTCTCCCTCTCTTGCAGTTTTCTCTGTTATGCCATATCATTATTTCTTTCTTTATTTCTCTTCATTCTCTCTCACACACTCTCTATTGCTCAATCTGATCACTCACTTATAACTTTACACAGTATTTCCCTCCAACCATCTCTCACCCTCTTCCTCTCTCCCAATCTCCCTCTTTCACCAATTCAGTTTCTCTCTCTCACTTTCTTGCTCTTGCCCTCCCTCTCTCTCCATATCTCTCCAAATCTGCCTTACCCTCTCTCACTCTTTCGTCAGTCCCTTTCTTCACTCCCTTTCTTTCTCTCTCTTGCTCTCATCTTCATCTTGCTTTGTTTTTTCCCACTTTTTTGCACCCTTTCTGTCTTTCTCTATTGCTTTTTCTTCTATCTCCCTCTCTTCTCTTTCTTTACTCACTCTTTCTCTCACTCTATCTCTCACTCTCTCTCTGACTCTCCATCCCTCCCACTTTCTATCAATTGCTCTCAAATCTTGCTCTCTCCACTCATATGGAACTCATTATTTATTATTTTCTTTACTCATATCTCTTTTTTCCTCAATCACTCAGAATTTTAGTTCCTTCTTTGCTTTCTTTCTCCCTTTCTCTCTATCTCACTCCTCTCTTTATCTCCCCTTCAGTCACACCTCCTTCAGTCACACCTCACTTCCTCTACCTACCTCTCATTTTCTTCATCGCTCTCTCTCATTCCCAATCTCCTGCTCTCTCTTATCTCACTTTCACTTTTCTTTATTTCTTTCACTTCCCCTCTCTTATTCTAACACTCTCTCACATCCTTTCTCTCTCGTTCTTTCTCTCTCATTCTCTCCCTCCTCTAGCCTCGCTCCAACTTTCCCCATCTCAATCTCTCACCCTCTCTATCTATCTCTCTTCCTCTCTCCATCTCACTCATTCTCTTACTCTCCATCTGTATCTCCACATTGATCACTATCTTTTCCTCTCTTACTTAATCTCACTCCCTCTTAAATCTTTCTTGCTCTCTCTACCTCTCTCCCACCCTCTCTCTTCATTCTCTCTCATTCTCTTCCTTTATCTCCCCCTTCCTCACTCTCTCCCTTACTCTTGTCGTCTATCTGTTTCTTTCTCACTTTTTTCCTTTCTCACTATGTCTCTCACTTTCTCTTATGTTTCTCTCTCTTGCTCTCTTGTTATTTGTTGCTCTCTTTTCTCTCTCTTTACTTAGTCCCTCTTCCTATATCCATCACTCTAACGCTTTCTCCCTTCCTTTATTTCCCTCTCACCCCTCTTCTTCGTCATTTTTTATTACTTTCTCTCTTTTTTCTCTCTCTCCCTCTCTTTCCTCACTCTCCTTTCTTTCTCTATTTCTCTCTCACTTTGTCTCCCTTACTCCGTTCAAATTCTTCCAGTATTACTCCCTCACTCACCTTCTCTCTCTTTCTCCCTCCCTTTCTCTCTCTTTTTCCTCTCTCATTTCCCTTCCTATCGCTCCCTTGCTCCTTTTCTCTTATTCTCTCTTCACCCATTCTCTCTCTCTTCAGCTTCACTCCCACTCCGACTCCCTCTCTTCATCCCTTCACACTCTCTATTCTCTCTTCTACTTTCTATCACTATGTCGCTCGCACTGCTTATTCTTTGTCAACCTCTCTCTTATTCTTCTCACTCTTCTTCTCTCTCCCCACTCTCACTCTCTATTTCTCTCACTTCCTTCTTTTGTCACTCTCTCTCACACTCTCTCACACCTTCCATTTCTGTTTCTCTCTCTCCATCTCCATCATTCTATCTCTCATTTTTATTGTCCCTCCCTCTCTCTTGCTCATTCTCTCTTTCTATTTCTTGACTCATTCTCCTTCTCTCCTTATATCTCTCTAACTCTCACTTCCTCCTTCGCTCTTTTCCTCTCCTCTCCCTCTCCCTCTATTTCTCCCTTCTTTTTCTCTACTGCTCTTACTCTCTAAATTTAGCCATCTCTCTCCACTTCCTATCTCATACTTTCTCTCACGCTCTCTTCTTATCATGCTCTCTAACAATCCCTCCCTTATCTTTCTCTTTCTCTCTATATATCCTCTCATACTTTCATTCCCTCTACCACCAAGCATCTCTCTCTCTTATCTCTCTTCTCTCTCACACACACACTCTCTCTCCCCCTTGCTCTCCCTCTTTCTAACACTATATTCCAACTTTATTATTGCGTTGTTTCTCAATCAACCTATCTTAATCTCTCTTTTATTGCTCTCTTTTCGCTCTTTATCTTTCTCTTCTCTTCCCTCTTCCTTCGATCACACTCTCTCCTTTCCCACCCTCCTAATAACATTTTTTCTCTCTTATCCCTTCTCTCTTTCACTTTCTTGTATAATCATCTCCCCCTCACCTTTTTTCCTTATTTCTTTTTAGATCTTTTTTATTCTCTCTGTATTGTTCTCTTTATCGCTCTCACTCTATTCCTCTATTATTCTCACTCCCTCATTCATGTCCTCTCTAGGTCTCCCCTTTGTAGCTCACTCTACTCTTTCCATTGTACAAACTCATACACTCTCACTCTATATCAATCTCTCTCCCTCTTGCTCTCATTAGCTCCATTTATCGTTCATTCTCACTCTATGTTACCAATTTTTTCTTTTTCACTCTCTCCTCTCCCTCCCTCTCTCCATTTTTCTCTCATCTCTCTAACCCCTACTCTATTATTTTATCTCAATTTTTCTCTTTCTCGCTCTCAATTCTTTTTTACTATCTTATAATCTCTTTTACACTCTCCTTTTGTTACTCTCTCTTCTCTCATTTCTTTAACTTTTCTCCCACTCTATCCCACTCTCTCTCTTGCTTCATCCCTCCTTCTCCCATACTCTGTCATCTCTCCCTCCCTTCCTCTCCCTCCCTTTATCCCTCTCCGTCTCCCACTCCCTCTTGCACACTCTCTCTCAAACTTCTCCAATTTTCCCTCACTACTTACCCCTCACTTCCTCTTATGAGATCTTCTCTCAGTCTCTCTACCACTCTCATTCCTCTCTCTTCACTCTCTCTATCTTCATATCTATCACTCTATATCCATTTCAGTTTCTTCTGTCATTTTCTTGCTTTATCTTGCTTCATATCTCTTGCTCTATCTTCCTTCACTCTCTTATATATCCATTTCTCTCTCATTCTCACTCTGCTCTCCCTCCTTGTCCTCTTTCTTTACTTTTACTCACTTTTTAGTCTCCCACTCTTTCTTTTACCCGCTCTATTCTCTCCCTCTATCCCTCATTGCTACTTTCTAGCTCTCCCTCCTGCTTTCACTCCTTTCATCTCTCTCTTTCTTCTACTCTTCTTATCACTCTCTCTCTCTTGCTCCTTCTCTTGCTCACTCACTCTTCCCTCGCTCTCTCTTCTCTCTATTCTCACTCTTTCTCCCTCTCCACTGTCTTCTATTAATATTTCTCTCTATCTCTCCGCCACTCTTGCTTCCTTCACTCCGACCCTCTCTCTTCCTCTCTCACTCGTTCTTTCTCACTCTCACACGCTCTTCCCCTATCTCCCTCTCACTCTCTTTGACTTAATCCTCCTCTTTCTCCCACTAAACCTCATTTTATACCCCCTCCCTCCGTCTATCCCTCTTTTTCTCACTCTCTCCCTCTCTTGCAGTCTTCACTATTACACGATATCATTATTTCTTTCTCCATTGCTCTTTATTCTCTCACATACACTCTCTATTGCTCTTTCTCATCACTCACTTATCACTTTACATAGTCTTTCCCTCCAAACATCTCTCACCCTCTTACTCTCTCCCAATCTCCCTCTTTCACTAATTCAATCTCTATCTCTCTTCTCTCTTTCTTGATCTTGCCCTCCCTCTCTATCCATATCTCTCCATATCTGCCTTGTCCTCTCTCACTCTCTCTCCCTTGCTCTTTCTTTAGTCCCTTTCTTCACTCCCATTCTTGCTCTCTATCGCTCTCTTCTTCATCTCGCTTTGTTTTTCGCACTTCTTTGCACCCTTTTTATCTTTCTCTATTGCCCTTTCTTCTATCTCACTCTCTTCTCTTTCTTTACTCACTCTTTCTCTCCCTCTCTCTCTCACTCTCCCTCCCTCCTACTTTCTATCAATTGCTCTCACATCTAGCTCTCTCCACTCATATCCAACTCATTATTTCTTATTCTCTCTTATAAATATCTCTTTACTCCTCGATCCCTTCATATTTAAGTTCCATCTTACCTCTCTTTCTCCCTCTTCCATATCTCACTCCTCTTTATCTCCCCTTGCACTCACTCCTTCACACCCTCTCCTTCTCTCTTATTCCCAATCTCCTATTCCCTCTTATCTCACTTTAACTTTTCTCTATTTCTTTCTTACTTCCCTCTCTCATTCTAGCACTCTCTCTCATCCTTTCTCTCCATCTCAATCTCTCTCCCTCTCACCCTCTCCATCTCAATCTCTCTCCCTCTCACCCTCTCCATCTCCCTCATACTCTTACTCTCGCTCCCTAAAGATAACCCTTTTTGGGGAAATTGGTTTGGTGAATTTTGAGATAATAAAACTACTATTCTCATGTAACAAATCGGATAATGTATATGAATGAGATGCATTAAATATTGTAGATGTCAAATAGGAGCAATCTTATTCTTTACCCTCTTCCGAGTACCCCCTCTTCAGAGTGCTATAAAAAACATTCGTAAATCTTAGGCTTAGTCACTAAATCCAAGGTTAGGCTGGGAGGATACTGGCTGGCACTTCAGAGCTCCCACTTCCCTTCACCTGAAGGCTAACCCTGGCCTTAGTTACCAAACTTTAGGACCAAATTGGGGATCTCAACCTGTCATCCTGAAACTTCCAATTTGACGACCATGAAACCATATTTCCCAATTTATTTACACTCAATCCCCATGAACTACGTAATTCATTCATGGACATTGAATGTGGTTCCACTTTGTTGAGAATTACACTGTCCTTTCGGGTCAATGCAATTACAACAAATTTTAACACTACAACGAGCTCTTTTTGTAATGTAAATGAAGTGCAAATAAAAACCATCACATTTATAATTAAACTTCTTTTAGAAAGCATCTCAATATCCTAAGCATGAATCCTACTCATTGCAAAAGAAAAGTAGAATGAAAATAATGACATAATTTTCTTATGCCACTATTTCCAAACAAGAAGAAAGAATAAGAGAAAGACATCACAAAACATGAAGAAAACACAACGAAAAACTTCATTTCAAAGTAAATCCACAAAATAAGTGTTTACAAAATCATAAGATAATGAAGAACACAATACTTAGTTCTTTTCTCTTGAAAGAAAGATGTAAATCTCTCCCATAAAGTCTCCCGCGGATTCATGCAATGCTAAAACATTCCCTTACAGATTCTCTCAAATTCCCCTCACCAATCTCTCCAAAAAGATAGAAATCTACATTTTTACTCCTATTCTAAGATCTCTAATTATTCTCCATGTTTTCCCTATCATCTCCTCCATTTTTTGGCTTCAAATTTGGTTTAAAATAGTGTAGGTACGAATTTTCCAAGAGGTGCGTGAAGAAACCCTCCTAAAAGCTTCCGGATTCGATGTATATGGCAAATAACCACTCAATTTAGCATCCAGGTCGACTTGGACGCCACCGGTGATGAATAGGGCTCTACCGGCTCCCTATTTTTAGTTGACTCGGGTTTCTGGCTCAGCCGGCGCCGGTTTGGGTGCCCTTGGCGCCCATCTTGCGTAGCTCCACCATTTTGCTCCATTTGGCTCCGTTTCAGCTCCGATTTGCCCCGTTTCAGTTGAGTCGCGTTCCTAACAGATAGCCCTACAAGGTAAGCATAAAACAACCTTTCTTTAAAGTGTAATCTCATTCAAAAATATGCAAGAAGTGTAAAAGAGATTAAACATAGAAGACTTATCAGAAGGTGTCAAGCAAAAACTTGTTTTCTTACTCCTTTTTGCTCCAAATTGCACTGTTTTTGCTTATTTTTGTTCCAATCACCATTTCCTGTACCTAAAATAAAAAAATACAAAATACCTTCCTTTTAAAGTGTAATATCACCAAAAATGAGTAAAATCATATAGCAAAAACAGTATATATTTTTTGGTGCATCACCCCTCTTCAAATTCATCTCCCAACTCTATCCTGCTAAATCTCATTCTCTTTCCCCCAGTCCTTCTCTCACTCACTCTATATCTTCCTTCAGTCTCACTTTCTCCAACTTGCATTTTGTCTCTCTCCAACTCAATTCCATCCCACTCACACCATCCATCTGTTTCTCTCTTTCTCACTCTCTCCCTCTCTCACAGTTTGCTGTATTCATGCTTTATCACTTTTTCTTTCTCTATTGCTCTCTCTCGTTCTTTGTCACACAGACTCTCTATTATTATTTTTCATCACTCTCTTATCACTCTACTCACTCTTTATCTCTCACTCTATTCTCCTTCCCTCTCTCCTTGTTTCATTAATTCAATCTCTCTCTCAATCTCCCTCTCGCCCTCCCTCTCTCTCCATAAATCCTTCTATATCTCCTCACTCCACCTCTCACTCACTATCTTTTGTTCTATCTTCCTTGAGTTTCTTTTCTCTTTTTATTTCTGCCTTACCCTCTCTCCATCTCTCGCTCCCGCACACTTTTCAATACCTATCTTTACTCCCTTTCCTCCTCACACTCTCACCTTCTATTTTATCTCTCTTTATTGTTCTTGTGCTTTAATTTCTCCCCTTTGTCTCTCTCTCTTGCTTTTTCTTTTGTGTCCCTCTCTACTCTCTCTTCACTCAACTTTATCTCTCTCACTCTCACTCTCACTCCCTCACACACTCTCTCTAAATTGCTTTTACATCTTGCTCTCTCCCCTCAAATCCATCTCATTATTTCTTATTTTTTATCATACATCTCTCTTTCCTCTCTATGCCTCCCTCATTCAATCCTGCTTCCCTCTCTTTCTACCTCATTCCCAATCTCACACCTCCCTCTCTCCTCTTGCACACACTCATTCACTCCAGCTTGCTACCTCTCATTTTCTCCATCGCTCTCTCATTTCCTCTCTTTTGCTCTTTCTTCTCTCACTTTCACTTTTCTCTATTTCTCTGTCACCCTTTCTCTCAGTCTATCTCTCATCATTTCTATCTTATTCTCTCCCTCCACTAACCTCCCTCCCTCTCTCTATCTTAATCACTCTCTCTCTCCTTCTCACTCATTCCCTTACTCTACCTCACTATCTCAAACTTGATCATATTTTGCGCTATTTTCTTCTCTCGCTTCCTATCTCTCTCTCTCACATAGATCTTTTTCGCTCTCTCTCCCTCTCTCACTACCTCTCTCTTCAATCTCTCCTCTATCTCCCCCTTTCTCACTCTCTCACTTACTCTTGCCCTTTGGTTCTCTCTTTCTCACTCGCTCCCTCTCGACCCTTCTTCTTCTCTCTTTCGATCTGTCTATTTCATTCGTTTTCTTTCTCTCATTCCTTCTCTCCCTCTCACTCACCTTTTCTTTATTTTTCCTCTCTCTTGTTCTCTTATTTATATCTTACTATCTCTCTCTCTCTCTCTGTCTGTCTCAATCCCAAAATCTTAATTACCTCTCACCCCCTTGCTCTATCTCTATCTTACTCTCTATTCTTTATTTATTGCTCATGCTATTCTCTTTTGATCTCTCTTTTGTCACTCTATCATATCACTTTCTTAGTCCCTATCCCTCATACACACACTCTCTCTCTCCAAATTCTGTCTCTCTCAATTCCTGTCTAATTTGTCTCTCATTGTTTCTCACTTTCGCCCTTTTTCTCTCTTCCCTCGTTCTTCCCTCTTTAACTCTCTTCCTCCCTCTATCCCCTATCTTCTCCTTACCCTTGTTCTCACTCTCTCCTTCCTCCCTATACATCTCTCTTGTTCCCTCGCTCACTATCTCTTTCATTCTTTAGCTCTTTATCTCACTCCCTTCCTTCCTCACACTATCTATCTTCCCACTCTCCTAATATCACTTTTTCTCTCTTATCCCCTCTCTTATATCCTCCTCTCTCTCACTCACTTTTCCTCTTTCTTTATAGGTCTCTTTCATTCTCCCGCTCTCATTCTGTTTTTCACTCTCTCACTCTCCTTCTATATTTCTCACTCCCTCATTCTTGCCCTCTCTAGATATCCCTTGTGTGGTTCGCCCTTCTAACTCTATCTCACTCACTCTCTCTTTCTCGAGATCTGACAAACATTCAAACATTCTCTCACTCTCTCCCTCTCTCAATTCGTCTTTGTGTTTCCCTCATAAGCTCCAGTTCTCGCTCTCTCTTAGCATCTTACTCCTTCCCTTGCACTCCGAACTCTCTCTTCGTTGCTACATCTTTTTCTCTTCTCTCTCTATACCCTTCTCTATTATTTTCCTTCCCTCGCTCTGTCTTTCCTGCACTCTATTCTCCTTTTCTATTTTATGCTCTCTTTTGCTCTCTTCATAGTTGCTATCTCCTCCCTCTTTCATCTCACACTTTTTTTCCCTCTATCCCCTAATCTATCTCTTCCTCTCTATTGTTTGAATCCCTCCCACTATCTCTTTTTCTTTCTTCTCCCCCTCCTTCCCCCTCTTTCCCCATCTCCCTCTCGTCTCCCTCTCTCTCTTGCTCTCTCTAGCCATTCTTTTATTCTTCCTATCTCTTTACCTCTCACTCACTCTCTCTTACTGAATCTTCCTTTAGTGTCACTTCTCACTCTATTTCCTTTTCATTCTCTATCAAGTCTCTCTACTACTCTCTCTTTAATCCATCTCACTCCCTCCCTCCCTAATCTTTCTCACTCATTCCATCCCTCTCTCTTACATACACTCTATTCCACTTTTCTGCATCTCTTTATCTCTCATTCACTCTCTCTTCTTCTCTCTATCTGTTGACACCTTGTATCTCACACTAACACTTTTTCACTCTTCCTCCCAATTTCACTCACTACATCACTCTCTTTATCACTCTCCTTTATCTCTTTCTCTCTCTCTCTCTCTCTCTCTCTCTCTCTCTCTCTTGCTCCCTATCTCGCTTCCTCTCTCATGCTATTTCTTCCCTCACTATTTCTTTATTGTCTCTGACACTTTCTACCATTCCCACTGTCTCATTCTCTATCTTCCATTTCACTATCACTTTTACTCTCTCATACCACACTCTCACTTTATCATCCATTCTCTTTTACTCTTCTCACTCTCTCTTCCTCAATCCCCCACTCTCTTTCTCTATTGGTGTCTCTTCCCTCCTTCCTTTCTCTCTCTCTTCTCTCTCTCTCCCACTTTTCCTTCCAGTCTCTCCTTCGCTCTCCATCACTTTTTTATTCTCTCTCGTTATCTTATTCTCTCAGCCTCTCTCTCTCTCTCTTATCTATCTTCCCTCATTCTTCTTCTCTCCCTATATCTCTTTCACTTTCACTTCCTCTTTCGCTCCCTTCCTCTCACTTTCTCACAATTTCTTCTCTCATTCTTTCTCTTTTATTGCTCACAGTTCTCTTTCTCTTTTGTTTTCTCTCACTCTCTCTTCCTCACACATACAATCCCTCTCCTTACACAATCTTTCTCTCCCCCTATACCTCAAACGCACTCTCTCCATCGCAAGCCAAATTTTGTCTCTCTCAATCACTCTCTCCTCTCTCTAATTGTTTTTCACATGCTCTCACATTTCTCTCTCTCTAATCTCTTCGTCCCTCTTCTCTGTCTCCCCTATAACCAACTCTCTTTTTCTTACACGTGTCCTCACTCTCTCCCTCTAATCTATATATCTCTCTTTATCCCTTCCTTACACTCTATTTCATTCCCTCACTCTCTATCTCTCACATTCCTTCCTCCCTCCCTTGAACACACACTCTCTCTCCCTTGCCACCCTCCTAATATTCGAGTTCTCTCTTGTTCCTCATTGTCTTTCCCTTTCTTATATTCTCTTCTCTCCCTCACTCTTTTTCCTATTTTTCTCTAGATCTCTCACTCTCTCACTATTGCTCTCTTTATGTCTCACACTCCCCTCTGTCATTCTCACTCCCTCATTATGCCCTCTCCAGGGATTTCATATGTAGCTAACTCTTCTCTCTCCATCTCATACACTCGTACAGTCTATCAATCTCTCTCAATCTCTCTCCCACTCAACCACTTTAGCTTAATATCTCACTCTCTAACTCACTCTCTGTTACCATTTTGTTCTTTCCCTCTCACTTTCCCCTCTCCCTCCCTTGCTCTACAATTCTCTCTTCTCTCTCTATCCCCTTCTCTACTTTTTTCTCTCACCCTCTCTCTTTCTCACTCTCTAGTATCTTTGTCTATCGTATACCGCCCTTTAGAAAAGGAGAGAGGAAAAGGTGTATTTTTCTCTCAAGATTTCCTTCACCCTCTAACACTTGTTCTCTTTATCAGTCTCACTCTCTCTCTCTATCATTCTCACTCCCTCAATCTTGCCCTCTCTAGGTCTCCCTTATGTAGCTCACTCTTCTCTCTCCATCTCACACACTCATGCACTCGCTCCCTCTTTCTCTTTAGATCTCTTTCACTCTCTCGCAATCATACACACCCTCACTCTTGCTCTCTAACTTTTATCTCTCCCAATCCCTCTCACTTTTTTCTCATTATTTCTCACATTCTCTCACACTTCCCTCACTCTCTCCTTCTCTCCCTCCCTCTCTCTATCTCCTATTTCTCTCACTCTCCCTTCATTACTCTTGTTCTCATTCTCTCCCTCTCTATTTATATATCTCTCTTGATCCTTCCCTCACTCTCTCGCTCTCTCTCCCTTCCCACCCTCCTAGTATCTTCTCCTAGTATCTTTTTTTCTTTCTTTTCACTCTCTCTCTTTCCCTTCCTTATATCCTCTTCTCTCCCTCAATTTATTTTCCTATTTCTCCTTTGATCTCCTTTACTCTCCCACTATCGTACTCTTTAATGCTCTCACTCTCTCCCTCTATCATTCTCAAAGCCTCATTCGTGCCCTCTCTAGGTCTCCATTGTGTAGCTCACTCTTCTCTCTCAATCTCATAAATTCATACACTCTCTCTTAATCTATCTTCCTCTCACCCTCTTTAGCTCCATTTCTTGCTCTCTATCTCACTCTTTGTTACCATTTTGCTTTTTCTCTCTTACACTCTCCTCTCCCTCCTTTACTCCATCTTTCTGTCTTCTCTCTCTATCTCCTTCTCTATTATGCTCTCTCACTTTCTATTATTTTTTTTTATTTTATACTCTCTTTTACACTCTACTTTGCTACTTACTCTTCTCTCTTTCCTTTTACTTTTCACTCACTCTATCTCCACTCTCTCTCCTTTCTCTCTTACTTTCAACTCTCACTCTCTCATTTTCTCACTCTTCTACCTCCCTCCCTCTCCTTACTTAATCCCTCTCTTTCTCGCTCCCTCCCTCCCTCTATATTCTCTTGTTCTCCCTCACTTCATACCCCTCACTCACTTCAACTCGATCTTCACTTAGTCTTTCTTCTCACTCTCTGTTCCATTCTCTTTCCTGTTATATCCCTTTAAATCCTCTCACTACTTCCTTTTATCTCTCTTCCTCACTCACTCTCTTCCTCTCTCTCAGTCTCTCTTTTATTCTCTTTTGATTCTCCCTTTATCCCTCGCTAGGTCTCTCTCGCTCTCCCCCCACTTTCACTCCCTTCATCCCTCTCTTTCTCCTGCTCTCATTATCTCCCTCTCTCTTACTCCCTCTCTCGCTCGCTCACTCTTTCCCTCTCTCCCACTCGCTTTTCCCTTACTCTCTTTTCTCTTTATTTCTCTCTCGCACTCTCTCTCCCTTTCTAGCTGCTCTTCCTTTCACTTTGGTTTCAATCTTACTCTTAATCTCTCATTCCCTCTCTTTCTCACTTCACTTTCCTCTCAATCCTTCTCTCCCTCTCTCCCCAACTCTCTTGTTTACTTCTGTATCTCCCTCTCTCTAGCTTTTTTGCTCTTCCTTTTCTGTCTCACACACTCTCCCCCTCTCTCCCCTTCACTCTTCCTTTTCACCTCATCTCTCACCCACTAATCCACATTCTCTATGCCTCTCTCCATCTCTCTCAGTCTATCACTATGTCTTCCTTCAGTCTCTCTTCTCTCTCAGTCTCTCTTCCTCTCTATTCCCACTCTCTTTCTCACTCTAACTCTCTCGCGCCCTTTTCATTATATATGCTTTATCACTATTTCTTTCTTTATTTCCATCTCTCTTTCACATTAACACACACTCTCTATTGCTCTCTTTCATACTCTCTTATCATTTTACTCATTCTTTCTCTCCAACCATCTATTAATCACTCTCTCCCTCCCTTTCTCCCTCTTTCATTTATTCAGTATCTCTCTCCCCCTCTCGCCCTCCCTCCCTCTCCATCTAGCTCTATATATCTCTCTCTGCCTCTCACTCACTAACTTTTGCTCTATCTTCCATGAGTCCCTCTTCTTTATCTATTTATGTCTTACACTCATTCCCCTCTCCCTCCCACTCCCTCTTCAATTCTTATCTTCACTCCCTATCTTGCTCTCTCTCTCACTCTCAATTTTATTTCTCTTTGTTGTTTGTTTGCTCTCTTTTTCCCTCTCTCTGTCTCTATCTTGCTCTTTCTTCTATCTCCCTCTCTTCTCACTCTTTACTTACTCTTTCTCTCCTTCTATAATTCATTCTCTCTCTCACCCTCCCTTCCTCACACTCTCTCTCAATTCTCACACTATCCCTCATTCATTCTCTTACTCTCCTTGTCATCACTCCTCTCTCCCCCTCCTCTCACTCTCTCTTCCTCTATCCCCTAACTCTCTTGCTTTATCTCTCTCCTTCCCCTCTCTAACATGCACAGGATATTCTATCCCTCTTTCGCTCCCACGCACTTCCTCTCAGCCTTTCCATCTATTTCTCTCGCTCTCTCTTTCACATTCATTCTCCTCTTAACCCTCCCTCACTCCCTCTCACTCACTCCCTCAAGCTCTATCTTTCCCCACTCACTTCTCTCTCTATTTCTCTCTCTTACTCTCTCCTTTCATCACTCTCGCTCACTTAAATCTCTCTCACTCGCTCTCTCTCTTTCTCATATGTTGTCTCTCTTTGTATTATGTTGACCTCTCTTCTCTGATTTTTTTTCTCATACACTATCTGCCACAAGCATTCTCTCTTGCTCCCTCTCTTGCTTTCATTCAGTCCCTTTCAATTCTCTAGTATCTCTTCCCTCTCCCTTTCTCTCTCCTTTTCTCTATTAAATTTCACTCTCACTCTTATTCCCTCATTTTCTCATCCTCTTTTCTCTCTTTCTGTCTCTCTCTCGCTTGCTTTATATGCCCCTCACTCTACCTCACTATGTTTATCTCCCTCTTTCTCTCACTTTCTCACCCTCTTCTCTCTCTCTCTCTCGCTCTCGCTCTATATGCCCCACACTCTACCTCTCTATCTCTATCTCTCTCTTCCTCTTACTCTCCTCTCCAATTTCTCTCTCACACTCTCTCTCCTTCTTTCGCTCCTTCACTCTCTTCAACTTAACACAATCCCTTCTCTCTTTCTCTCACTTACTTTCCGTACTGTTACTCCCTCTTCTCTCATTATATGCTTTTTACCATCCTCCCACCCTCTCCTCTCTCTCTCCCTCCTTCCCTCTCTCTCTAACTCACGGTTTTGTAAATATCTCTCTCTCTCTCGCACTTTCTCTCCCTCTCTCCCTCTCCCTCTCTCCCTTTACATCTCCTCTTGCTCGCTCTTTAACATCCATTCTTTTACTCTCCCTCTCTCTCTTGTCACTCACTCTCTCTTGCGCTATCTACAAGCACTATATTTCTCTAACACTCTCTCCCTCTCTTTCTCCATCTATCTCTTTTTTTCTTTCTCTTACCACTCATGCTCTCTCTCTCACTCACTCTCTATTATATCTCTCTTTCTCTGTTTTTGTTGTCTTATATTTCCTTTTATTCTCTCTTTCTCTCACTCTATCTCTACACTCTCTCTCACTCTCCCTCTCTCCCTACTTCTATCTTTCAATCCCTCCCTCAGCTTTCTCTGTCTTTCACTCTCTCTGCCTCTTCTCTCTCTCTCTCATTATTCCACACCTTCTCTCACACATATCTTCCTTTCTCTACCTCCCTCTTTCACTCCCTCCCTCCCTCCTCTTCTCTCCATTTATCTCACTTTCTTTATCATACTCTTCTTCTCACTCTCTCCAATTTTATTTATATAACTCTCTACTACCTTGCCCACTCTCTTGCTCTTCATATATCACTTCTCTCCTGCTTCCTCACTTTCTCTGATCCCTTTTATTTCTTCTTCACTCTCACACTTTCTTCGCTTATTCATTGTTTTCAACTTTATTCTTTTCTAACTCTGCCACCCCCTCTTCCTCTCTTCCTCTCCATTAGCCTTCCTCTCTCCCTCCCTCATTTTCTCTCTCTTTCTTTCTATCCCCATTAGTCTCCATGACGTCCTCCATCCTTTTCTTTTAACCTCATAACTTCTCTCACCTTTTGTCTCTCTCAATCTCTTTATTTCACTTCTTTACTCCATTTTCTCTCTTCCCTTGCTCTACATTCCCTTCTTTCTTTTCTTCATCACTCTCTCCTCTTTCTCTATCTCCTATCTCTCTCTCAACCCCTCTCCCACACTCCTCCCTCACACTCCCTCCCCCTCTCTCTCTTCTTCTTTAGACCTATATCACAAGCTGCTTGGCAGGAACAGAAGGCAAAAAAGAAGAAAAAGGTGTTATCTGAACTTCAAAAACTGACCCAAGGTGGGGAAAGTGTCACTACCCCACCGATATCGAAGTGGCGGAACTAGATCTAGATCCGAGATCGGCCCCGACTCACTCCCCTCCCGACCTAAACCCCCGGATGTTTAACTTCTTATGTTGGAATATTAGGGGTGTGGCCCACTCCTCATCTCTTAAAAGGCTTTTGCATCTCTTTAAGAAACACCAACTGCAGGGCATTGTGCTTCTTGAACCATTGGTTCACAAACACAAATCCAAATTATTTTCCAAGTTTGTCTAGTTGTTCCATTTTTACTAACTCTTCCAATAAAATCGCGGGTTCTCGACGAGCGGGAACTCCATTGCAAAGTTATTGTGGACCATCCTCAATTGATTCATTTACATTGTACGAGTTAATGGTATTTCTTTTGCTACAACTTTTGTTTATGCAAGCTGCACTAAAGCTGCTGAAGAGAACTCGGCAAGAAATCCATCTTATCGGCTCTAGGGAATCTCTTAGGTTGGATTGTGGGTGGGGATTTCAACAACATTTCTTCTACTATAGAAAAATCGGTGGCGGGCCTCCTAATCTCAACCAACTCACTCGAGTTTAATGATAACATCCAGAGAGCAAACCTTTTTGATTTGGGGTTTCAAGGGAACCCTTTTACTTGGAGGAGGGGTAAAATCCGGGAGAGACTTGATAGATTCTCGGCAAATGATTCTTGGCACCATACTTTTCTTCATACTACCATTTCACATCTAAATTTTTTTGGGTCCGATCACGGACCATTACTTATTTCCATTTCTACTCCCCAACCAAACCAGTTCTCCCTATTTCAGATTCCTGAATTTCGGTCTTCCACCCTCAATTTCAATCTATTATCTCTAAGCGATGGACTGGTTGTCCCCACTCTAATCCTTTTATCGGACTTCGAATCTTCAACTGAAACCGGCTGCTGTCCTTTCTCACCTGGAGTTGGGAGACTATTGGTGACATCACTCATAACATTATACGAGTCGAGAAGGATCTCTCTTCTTTGGAAGTTGCTGCCCTTACGGATGATACTAAATACTGCCAGATGGTCACTGCTGAAGAACATCTACTTACTCTTATTGACTGGCAGGACCAATTCCTTAGACAGAAAGCTGCTACTACTAAATTCAAAGATGGAGATAGGAACACTAAATTCTTTCATGCATGGATAAAATTCAAAAGGAAATGTAATGCTATACATTCCATCTTAAATGACCGGGGCCTTCTACTCGATGAGGAAGCTGCTATTGCCAATGATGCTTGTCAAGTATTACCGGGAACTTCGACCTTTATACCCGGCGCAGATCTCCTATTGATGATAGCCTGTTTAATAAAGAGTTTAATTACACCCAGTCTCTACAATTAGCTGATATTCCCTCTCTTGAGGAAATTTGGGTGGCACTTAACTCTATTGACAGCTCTAAATCAGTCGGTCTCGATGGGTACTGAGTCTTGACTTCTATAAAAACACCGGAACACTTGCAAAGCCGAGGTCACCACCGCTATCCAAAGCTTCTTTTCGGGTAGGGACATTCCCCAATACTTCCATGCATCTACTATTGTGCTTGTGCCTAAGACCAATGCCCCCGAGTCTGGAACCACTATAGACCAATTAGCTCTAACCACTCGTTATCGGTAAGGTTATCGGCAAAATCTTAGTTGGCGATTGCAACCTCATCTTGCTCATATTATCGCCTCAACCAATCGGCTTTTGTTAAAGACAGATCTATTGCTGATAATGCCCTCCTTGCTCAAGAACTTTTGTTGGATTTGGACAGACCTTGTAGGGGTGGTAACTTGATTTACAAACTTGACATCAAAAAGGCTTATGATACTATCAATTGGAACTTTATTCTTCAGGTGCTGCATGCTAGAGGCTTTTCCAATACCTTCTGTTTACTCATAAAGAGATGGCTTCAGAATAATAACCATTCTATCCTCATTAATGGCAAATGCCTTGGGTGATTTCGAAGCTACTAGAGGGCTTAAACAAGGTGATCCACTCTCTCCCACTATCTTCATCATTGTTATGGACTATCTCTCGAAGGCTCGCTGGATACTCAAGTCTCCTCTCACCCTTATGCACAATTCCACCACGAGTCGGATATTAACATCTCTCACCTTTTATATGCCGATGATTTAATGATATTCTCCGGAGCTTCTAAAGCTGCCGTCAATAAGGGTGATGCACTTGTCTCAACAAGTTTCAACGAGATATCCGGCCTTCATTTCAACAAAAACAAGTGTGAATTGCTTTTCCCCAACCATATCCACCCTAACATTATCCATTGGACCACTGAATTCACCGGCTTTGTCAAAACCAACCTTCCCATAAAATACTTGGGGGTTCTTCTTATCAAAGCGGATCTAAACAAACTCATTTTGAGGAGATCATTGCCAAGCTGAATACTCAACTCTCTAATTGGTCCAATTCCTTCCTCTCATCCGGTGGCGAATTACACTCCTAAATAGCATATTAACCTCTTTCCTCGCTTATATCCTGCAGATGGCTTGCTTAAAGAAAAGTTCCGGGATTCGGATTGAAAGAATATTTAACGATTTTTATGGTCCGGTCATAGAAAACAGTTTCATTAGGCTATGTGGCAAAGAGTAGCCTTGCCTAAAGTAGCTGGTGGTTTAGGTTTTAAAGGCTTGAAACACCTACGGCAAGTTAATTTCTGTAAGCTATGGATTCATTTCGGGGAGCGAATTCTCTTTGGGCTCTTTTCATGAAAGGGAAATATTGTAGAACCACTCATCCCTTAGCCTCTCATATCAAAACAGGTATTTCTAGAATGCGGAAACATATGCTCATTAACAAGGAAACAATTTGAATCTCTTATTTACTGGGAGTTAGGCAAGGGTGACATCCTGTTTTGGCAAGATAATTGGTGTCAAAAGGAACTTTTGGTTCCCCTACCTAATATTAACAAAGACCAATTCCCTATTTCCTGCTGTTGGGACAACATGAATTGGTCCATTCCTAAACTGAAACAATTACTGGCTGATTCTGTTGTTGATCAGGTGGCTCTTATCCCCTTTGATAGGTATCAACCTGATAAACTCAGATGGATAAAGGGCAAGAATAGCAGCATTACCAATCACATTTATTCCACTATCAACTCTTGGAATCAGGTCAGCTGGGGTAAGAGCATATGGAACAAATATCTTACCCCCTCTATGTCCTTCCTCATTTGGAGAATTTTCCATGGGCTCCTCCCTACTGATGATATTCTAAAACTCAAAGGTTTGAGAGGCCCTTCTAAATGCCTTCTCTCGTGCTGTTAATTCGAAACTCGAACCATCTTTTCTTTAAATGCCCCTTCTCCCAAGAGGTTTGGTCAAGTCCGATCGGCAAGTTGAAAATTAACTCGCTGTTGTTAGATTGGCATGATTTTAATGATTCCTGGCATTCCGGCGAAAGTTAAAGCTGGGGAGATCCCTTGTATTGTGGCTTGGTTCATTTGGATGCATAGAAATGGGGTTAAATATGATGGGGTGCTTCATAAAGCTAACGGGGTAGTTACCCACCTGCCTTACTTTTATCTCTAAATTGATCTCTGTTAAAAATTTTCCAAACATTCTTCGAAGCTTCCTTGTCCGCAAATAGACCTATGCTTCACAAAGTTACTAAGATCTTTTGGAAAGCCCCTAGCCCTCCTTTTATTAAAGTCAATACTGATGGTGCTTTCAAGGATCAATTAGGCGGCATTGGAGGCATCTTCGGAGACCATACTCGGGAAAGGTTTGCTTTTCTTCCGAGCTCCCACTACCGTCGATGATCCATTGGAAGCCGAATTGGCTGTCGTTTTTGGCCTCTTCACATTGCTACACTCTTTCAATGGTCTTCCATCATTGTGGAGGAGACTCTTCTACTCTAGTTCGAGTACTTTCAGAATGACCTTCTTCCTCCTTGGCACCATTCCACTTGGGTTTACCAAATCGGATCTTTGTCTGCCTCGACTTCATCGTTCAATTTAACTTTATTTTCAGAGAAGGTAACAGACCTGCTAATTGGATTGCTAAAAAAGCTTTATCTTCACAAGAGATAATGGTCTCCTCTACTCTACCTCCCCAGCTTCTTCATCTCATCCAGGCTGACTCATTCCAAGCCCCTCACTTCAGAATTTTGGAGTGATGTCCCTGCAATTGTTACTCTCCCTACACCTGCTTAAAGCTGTTTATAATTACTGTAGGAGCATTTTGGTGTCTTTTTGTTTCACTTGGTTTTTACTTGGTTATTTGCTCCTTTTGGGTTTTCTCTTCAGGGCTGTTCTCTTCTTTTACTGGGAATGGCCACTACTCTCTAGTTTATTTCATTTACTTAGTCTCTTTTCCTTTTGGTGTGGAGTTGTACTGGGATCTTCTTCCCTGGGGATCTCCTTTTGTAATCGCATACTTTTTTATTAACATGTAGGGGCCAGTGTAGCCTCTTCCAATATATATATATATATATATATATATATATATATATATATATATATATTCTCACCCTTTCTCAAAATATCTCTGTCTCCCTATTTAATTTTCTCCTTTTCTCTCACTTATTATCATCCTCTACTCTTTCTCTCTTGCTCTTCCATTCTCGTTTGCTTTCTCTTCCCTTACTCTCTTTTATCTCTATTTCTCTTTTGCTTTTTTTTCCGACTTTATCGCTCTCAATCTCTATCTCCTCAATTTCACTCACTTTACTCCTAACTCTCTATTCTCTCTCTCGTGAGCACTCTTACTATCTCTTCACTCTCTCCTCTCACTCTTTCTCTTTGTCTATCCCCCACTACCTTTCTCTCATCCCTCCCTCCTTCCCTTCCTTGTTCTCACCCTCCCCGTATCTCTGACTCTTTCTTCTATTCTCCCTCCCACTTTCCTCTCTCTCTACATTTCTAACTCTCTCTACCTCTATTACTCCCTCTCTTCAATCTCTCTTGCTCCCTCCCTCTCCACCTTTCACTCTTTATTCCTAATCATTCTTTTACTCACTTTGCTTACTCTCTTTTCCATTACACTCATCAACGCAAACTCCCTTTTTCTTTATCTTACTCTCTCTCTCGCTCTCTCTCTTCAATCCCACTCTTCATATCTATAACACTCACTCTTAATCGGTCCCTCTCCATTTTTAATCTTTGTTCATTCTCTCTCCTTATCTCTCTTTTATTTCTCTCTCCTTTCACTCATTCCCTCCATATATCCCCCACTATCTCTTCCTCTCTCTCACTCACTTTCCTCCATCATCTCTATGTATCTCTCTCACCTCTCTTTTTCACTCACTCTCTCCCTCTTGATCTTTCTTCATGTCTCACTTTCACTCATTCTCTTGCTCCCCTTCCCCTCTCCCTCCACACACCTTTTCTTACTCTATTGTTCCTCACTCACTTTACTTTCTATTTCTATCTATTTCTCTGTCTCAATCCCTCACTCTTAAATATCTCTCATTCCATCGGTCTATCTCTCTCTCAACTATTCTTTATTTGTTGCTCTCTTACTCTTCTCTCTCTCAATCTCACCTTTGTCACTCTGTCATCTCTCTTTCTATGTCCCTTTCCCTCACACACACACTATCTCCAACATGCGTCTCTGTCAATCCCTCTCCTCTCTCTCTCTCTCATATTTTTCTCACTTTTCCTTTCTCTTTAACCTCTCCCTCCCTCTGTCTCACCCCTATCTCTCACTTTCTTTTCCTTATTCGTGTTCTCACTCTCTTCCTCTTTCCATATATATCTCTCTTTCTCCCTCTCTCACTAGCTTTGTCATTCTTTAGCTCTCTATCTCTCTCTTCTCAGTCTCCCTCCCTCCCTCACACTCGCTCTCCCTTCCCAATTTCCTAATATCTCTTTTCTCTCTTGTCCCTCTCAATTTTTATTCTTTGTTCAATCTCTCTCCTTATCTCTCATTTATTTCTCTCTCCTTTCACTCATTCCCTCCATATATCCCCCAATCTCTCTCCCTCTCTCTCATTCACTTTCCTCCTTCATCTCTATGTATCTCTCTCACCTCTCTTTTTCACACACTCTCTCCCTCTTGATCTTTCTTCATCTTGCACTTTCACTCATTCTCTTGCTCTCCTTCCATCTCTCCCTCCACACACCTTTTCTTACTCTATTATTCCTCACTCACTTTACTTTTTGTTTCTATCTATTTCTCTCTCTTAATCCCTCACTCTTAAATATCCCTCATTTCATCGGTCTATCTCTCTCTCAACTATTCTTTATTTGTTGCTCTCTTACTCTTCTCTCTCTCAATCTCTCCTTTGTCACTCTGCCATCTCTCTTTCTTTGTCCCTTTCCCCCACACGCACACTCTCTCCAACATTTGTCTCTCTCTACCCCTCTCTCTTCTCTCTCTCTCTCATATTTTTTTCACTTTTCCTTTCTCTTTAACCTCTCTCTCCCTCTGTCTCACTCCTATCTCTCACTTTCTTTTCCTTACTCATGTTCTCACTCTTTTCCTCTTTCCATATATATCTCTCTTGCTCCTTCGCTCACTAGCTCTATCATTCTTTAGCTCTCTATCTCTCTCTTCTTAGTCTCCCTCCCTCCCTCGCATACTCTCTCCCTTCCCAATTTCCTAATATCACTTTCTCTCTTGTCCCTCTCTTATCCCCTCTTATATCCTCTTCCCTCTCTCCTTCTCTTTTCTACTTTCTATATATGTCTCGTTCATTATCCCACTATCGTTCTTGTTACACCCTCAGTCTCCCTCTATCTTCCTCACTCCTTCATTATTGCCCTCTCTAGTCATCCTTATGTAGCTCACCCTTCTCTCTCCATCTTACTCACCCTTGAGCTCTCACACACACTCATAAACTCTCTCATACACACTCTCTCATACACTCTCTCTCTCAATCTCTCTCCCTCTTAAGCTCCCTTTATCGATCTTTATATCATTCTCTCTCACCTCTTGCTATTTTTCTCGCTTTCTCTCTTATCTCTATTTCTACATCTTTCTCTCTTCTCTCTCAACATCCATCATATTATTCTCTCTCCCTTGCTCTTCTCCTCGTTCTCTCTTTCTTGCACTCTATTCTCTTTTTTCTATCATATGCTCTTTTGATCTCTTCATTGTTGCTCTCTCTTTACTTTTTCATCTCACACTTTCTTTCCCTCTACCCCCACTCTTTTTCCCTCTCTATTGCTTCCATCCCACCTACTGTCTCTTTTTCTCTCTTCTCTCCCTCTCTCTTTCCTCCTTCACTTCAACCCTCTCTCCGTCTCTTTCCCCATCTTCCTTTATGTCTTCCTTTCTCTTATTCTCTTTCTCCCTCGCCATTTTTCTATTCTCCCTATCTCTATATGTCTCACTCACTCTCTCTTACTCAATCTTCCCTCAGTATTTCTTCTCTCTATATTTCATTTTCACTCTCTATCACTTTCTCTCTACTATTCTCTTTTTAGTCCATCTTACTTCCTCTATCTCTCTTTCTCACTCCTTCCCTCTCTCTCACACACTCTCTATTCAATCTCTCTTTATCTCTCACTTTCTCTTTCTCAATCTCTATTTTATCTCTCTCTTTTGACACCATTTATCCATCTCTACCTCTTCTTCTCTCCTTCTTGCTCCCTATCTCTTTTGCTCATTTTCTCTCTCTATCATACTCTCTCTTCCCTCATTTTTTTCTTTAGTACTTTTTGACACTCTCATCCTTTCTTGTTTCTTCCTTCCCTCTCCTACATTTTACTGTTATTCTTACTCCCTCCTCCCACTCTCTTTCTTGCTCCATGTTCACTTTCCCTCTCTTTATCATCCATTCTTTTGCTCTCCCACTCCCCCCTTCTTGCTCACTCTTCTTTACTCTGTCTTCCAGCAGTCTCTATTCTCTCACATGCTATTTCTCCATCTCTTGCTAACACTCCCGCTTCAATTGTTACTACGACCTCCATCTCTCTCTATTTATTTCTCTTTACCACTCATGTTTTCTCTCACATCTCTATTTTCACCTTGATCTCTACCTCTTTCAATCTCTCTTTTCTCCTTTCTCCCTCTCCCTATCTCGCTACTCTCTCTCTTCATTCACTTCCTCTCCTTTCCTCTCATTTTCTCTATTGCTCTCTCTTTCCCTCTCTCTTGCCATCTCTTCTCACTTTCACTTTTCTCTATTTCTCTATCTCCCTTTCTCTCTCTCATATTTTCTCTCTCATATCTCCTTCTACTACCATCGTTCTACTCTATATATCTCCATAGCTCTCCCTCTCTACCCACTATCTGCTTATCACCTTCTCACTCATTCTTACTCTACCTCCCTATCTCAAACTTGCACACATTATTTTACACTCTTTTCCTCTCCAGCTTCCTATCTCTCCATCTATTAAATCTTTCTTGCTCTATCTCACTCTCACTCCCTCGTCTCTTCAATCTCTCTCCTTCTCTCCCTCTATCTCCCCCTTTCTCACTCTCTCTATTACTCTTCCCCTCTGTCTCTCTCTTTCTCACTCTCTCCCTTTCCAATTATGTTTGTCACTTTTTATTATGTTTCTCTATCTGTCTTTTATCTCTCTTAAATCACTCTTTATCTTCTTATATCCATCACACTAACCTCTTTCCCTTCCTCTCATTCTCTCTCTTTTATCTCTCCCCTTCTCGCTATTCCACCTCACTTTATCTCTCACTCTCGTTTTATCCCTCACCACCTCTCCCTTGCTCTCACTCCCTTTTTCGCTCCATTAATCCCTCTATCTCTCACACACTCCTTATCACTTTCTTGTTCCCTCTCTCCCTCGCTTGTTCTCTTCCTCTCTCACGCTCTCTCTTCCCTCATACTCCTCATTTTATTTGTCTCTCCCACTCTCTCCCTTCTTGCTCCCTTTTTCTCTCTAGCCAGTTTCACTCTCACTCTTACTCTCTCCCTTTCTTGGTCAATGTTCACTCTTTGTCACTCACTCTCACTTATGTTCCTCTCTCCTCTTTCTCCTCTCCCAATTTTTCACTCCCTCCCTCCCCTATCTCTTGCTTCCTTCTCTCCCTCCCACTTTCTCTCTCTCACTCTCTCTTTCTCTCTCTCAGACATGCTATCCTATCCCTTTCTCACACTCTTCTGGTTCATCCCCCACTCTCACTTCCATAAAATCTCATTCTCTTCCCCCTCTCCCATCTCTCTCACTCTCTGTAGATCTTCCCTCACTCTCTCTTCTCTTCCACTATGTCTTCCTCTCTCACTCTCACGCATCAATCTCTTTCACTGTCTCTCTCTCTCTTTCTCTTTCTTTTTAATCCTCTCCCTCACTCATCCTTTAGTCTATTTATGCCTTATCACATTTTCTTTCTATTTCGCTCACTCCCTTCTTCTTTATCTCCAGCACACTTCTCTCTCTTACTCTCTTTTATCACTCTTTCTTATCATTTTACTCACTCTTTCTCTCCAACCACCACTCAGTCTCTTCCTCCCTCCCTCTCTCTATAACACTCACCCTCTATCTCTCTCTATATCTCCCTCTCTCTTCATCTCTCACTCTCTATCTTTTTCTCAAGCTTCCTTGAGTCTGTCTTTTCTCTCTATTTTGGTCCACTCTCACCTCTCTCTCTCTATCTTTCTCTCACACTCGTTCTCCCTCCTGCTCTCTCCTCAATCTCCATAACTCGGTCTTTTGCTCTCTCTTTTGTTGCCTTTAATCTCATTCTTTCTCTCACTCTATCCCTCACACTCTCTCGCTCTTCCTCTCTCCCTACTTCTCTCTCTTTCAATCCCGCTATCAACCCTCTCTCTCTCTATCTCTTTCAATCTCCCTACTTCTCTCTCTTACTCCCTTGCTCACTCCCTTGCTCTTTATCCATCATTTCTCTCCTACATCCTCTCTCTCTTTGATCCCTTCCATCTCTTCTTCTATCTCTCACTTTCATCTCATTCTTACTGTTTCTCACTTTATCCTAAATTTTCCTCCCATCCTCCCTGCCTCTCTTTCTCCTTATTTCACTTCCTCCCTCCTTCCCTACCTTTCTTTCTCGTCTATCTCTCTCTATCAGTCTCACTCTCTCTCACTCTCTCTTGCTCTCTCCTCTCTCTCTCTCTTCACTCAATTTCTCTCTCACACCCTCCTTTCTTTATCTTCCTTTCTCACTCTTATATTATCCCTCTCTCTCTCTTTCCTCATGATTTAGTCTCACCATCTCTCATTTTATTTCTCCCTTTCTCCCTATCTCTGTCTCTCTTCAATTTATCTATCACTCTTCCTCCCTCCCACTTTCTCCCTTTCTCTCAAACACATACATTCTCAAACTTCCTCTATCTCAATCACTTTTTTTTAGCTTTCTCTCTCGATCTCTCTTGCTCTCTTTTGTCTCATTTTACATTTCTTTCTCACTATTTTATTCTCTCTCCCCCTCTATCTTATGCTTTATCTCTATCTTTCTCTTTGTTATTCTAGTGCTCTCTTTTGTCCCCTCTATCATTCTCACTCCCTCATTAAGCCCTCTCCAGGGCTTTCATATGTAGCTAACTCTTCTCTCTCCATCTCATACACTAGTACACCCCATCACTCTCTCTTAATCTTTCTCCCACTCACCCACTTTAGCTTAATATCTCGCTCTCTAACTCACTCTCTATTACCATTTTTTTCTTTCCCTCTCACTTTCCCCTCTCCCTCCCTTGCTCTACTTTTATCTCTTCTCTCTCTATCCCCTTCTCTACTTTTTTCTCTCACCCTCTCTCTTTCTCACTCTCTAGTCTCTTTGTCTATCGTATACCGCCCTTTAGAACGGCAGAGAGGGAAAGCTGTGTCTTTCTCTCAAGATCTCCTTCAACCTCGAACACTTGTTATCTTTATCAGTCTCGCTCTCTCCCTCTATCTTTCTCACTCCCTAAATCTTGCCCTCTTTAGGTCTCCCTTATGTAGCTCACTCTTCTCTCTCCATCTCACACGCTCATGCACTCTCTCCCTCTTTCTCTTTAGATCTCTTTCACTCTTCACAATCATACACACCCTCTCTCTCGCTCTCTAACTTTTATTTCTCCCAAACCCTCTCACTTCTTTCTCATTATTTCTCACATTCTCTCACACTTCCCTCACTCTCCCTCCCTCTCTCTATATCATATTTCTCTCACTCTCCCTTCATTACTCTTGTTCTCATTCTCTCCCTCTCTATTTATATATCTCTCTTGATCCTTCCCTCACTCTCTCTCTCCCTTCCCACCATCCTAGTATCTTTTTGTCTTTCTTTTCGCTCTCTCTCTTTCCCTTCCTTATATCCTCTTCTCTCCCTCAGTTTTTTTTCTATTTCTCTTTTGATCTCCTTCACTCTCCCACTATCGTACTCTTTAATGCTCTCACTCTCTCCCTCGATCATTCTCAATGCCTCATTCGTGCCCTCTCTAGGTCTCTATTGTGTAGCTCACTCTTCTCTCTCCATCTCATAAATTCATACACTCTCTCTTAATCTCTCTTCCTCTCACCCTCTTTAGCTCCATTTCTTGCTTTCGATCTCACTCTTTGTTACCATTTTGCTTTTTCTCTCTCACTCTCTCCTCTCCCTCCTTTACTCCATCTTTTTGTCTTCTCTCTCCAACTTCTTCTCTATTATGCTCTTTCACTTTCTATTATTTCTTTTATCTTATACTCTCTTTTACACTCTACTTTGCTACTTACACTTCTCTCTTTCCTTTTACTTTTCACTTGCTCTATCTCCACTCTCTCTCTCCTCTCTCACTTGCTTTCATCTCTCACTCTCTCATTTTCTCACTTTTCTACCTCCCTCCCTCTCCTTACATTTTCCCTCTCTTTCTCGCTCCCTCCCTCACTCTATATTCTCCTGTTCTCCCTCACTTCATACCCCTCACTCACTCCAACTCGATCTTCACTTAATCTTTCTTCTCACTGTCTGTTCCATTCTCTTTCCTACTCTATCACTTTAAACCCTCTCACTACTTTCTTTTATCTTTCTTCCTCACTCACTCTCTTCCTCTCTCTCACTCTCTCTTCTATTCTCTTTTGATTCTCCCTTTATCCCTCATTAGGTCTCTCTCGCTCTCCCCCCACTTTCACTCCCTTCAGCCCTCTCTTCGTCCAGCTCTCAATATCTCCCTCTCTCTTACTCCCTCTCTCGCTCGCTCGCTCTTTCCCTCTCCCACGAACTTTTCCCTTACGCTCTTTTCTCTTTATTTCTCTCTCGCACTCTCTCTCCCTTTCTAGCTGCTCTTCCTCTCTCTTTGGTTTCACTCTCACTCTTACTCTCTCATTCCCCTCTCTTTCTAGCTTCACTTTCCTCTCAATCCTTCTCTCCCTCTCTCCCTAACTCTCTTGTTTGCTTCCGTATCTCCCTCTCTCTAGCTTTTTTGCTCTTCTTTCTCTGTCTCACACACTCTCCCCCTCTCTCCCCTTCACTCTTCCTTTTCACCCCATCTCTCTCCCACTAAGCCACATTCTATATCCCTCTCTCCATTTCTCTCAGTCTATCACTATGTCTTCCTTCAGTCTCTCTTCCTCTCTCATTCCCACTCTTTTTCTCACTCTAGCTCTCTCGCGCCCTTTTCACTATTTATGCTTTATCATTATTTCTTTCTTTATTTCCATCTCTTTCACATTGACACACACTCTCTATTGTTCTCTTTCATACTCTCTTATCATTTTACTCACTCTTTCTCTACAACCATCTATTAATCACTCTCTCCCTCCCTCTCTCCCTCTTTCATTTATTCAGTGTCTCTCTCCCCCTCTTGCCCTCCCTCCCTCTCCATACTAGCTCTATATATCTCTCTCTGCCTCTCACTCACTATCTTTTGCTTTATCTTCCATGTGTCTCTCTTCTTTATCTATTTATGTCTTACACTCTCTCCCACCCACTCACTCTTCAATTCTTTTCTTCACTCCCTGTCTTGCTCTCTCTCTCACTCTCAATTTTATTTCTATTTGTTGTTTGTTTGCTCTCTTTTTCCCTCTCTCTGTCTCTATCTTGCTCTTTCTTATATCTCTCTCTCTTCTCACTCTTTACTTACTCTTTCTCTCCTTCTATGTCTCATTCTCTCTCTCACCCTCCCTTACTCACACTCTCTCTCAATTCTCACACTATCCCTCATTCATTCTCTTACTCTCCTTGTCATCACTCCTCTCTCTCTCTCTCCCTCCTCTCACTCTCTCTTCCTCTATCCCCTACCTCTCTTGCTTTATCTCTCTCCTTCCCCTCTCAAACATGCACAGGATATTCTCTCCCTCTATCCCTCCCAAGCACTTCCTCTCAGCCTTTCCATCTATTTCTCTCGCTCTCTCTTTCACATTCATTCTCCTCTTCACCCTCCCTCACTCCCTCTCACTCACTCCCTCATGCTCTATCTTTCTCCACTCACTTCTCTCTCTATTTCTCTCTCTTACTCTATCCTTTCATCACTCTCTCTCACTTAAATCTCTCTCACTCGCTCTCTCTCTCTCTTTCTCATATGTTGTCTCTCTTTGTATTATGTTGATCTCTCTTCTCTGATTGTTTTTTCTCACGCACTATCTGCCACAAGCATTCTCTCTTGCTCCCTCTCTTGCTTTCATTCACTCCCTTTCAATTCCCTAGTATCTCTTCCCTATCCCTTTCTCTCTCCTTTTCTCTATTAAATTTCACTCTCACTCTTATTCCCTCACTTTTTCACCCTCTTTTCTCTCTTTCTATCTCTCTCTCGCTCGCTTTATATGCCCCTCACTCTACCTCACTATTTTATCTCCCTCTTTCTCTCACTTTCTCACCCTCTTTTCTCTCTCTCTCTCTCTCTTTCTCTCTCTCTCTCACTCGCTCTATATGCCCGTCACTCTACCTCTCTATCTCTATCTCCCTCTTTCTCTTACTCTCCTCTCCAATTTCTCTCTCACATTCTCTCTCCTTCTGTCGCTCCCTCACTCTCTCAGCTTAGCTCAATCCCTTCTTCTCTCTTTTTCACTCTTTGTTATCTTTCTCTCACTTATTTTCTGTACTGTTACTCCCTCTCCTCTCACTATATGCTTTTTACCATCCTCTCACCCTCTCTCCTCTCTCTCCCTCCTTCCCTCTCTCTCTCTCTCTCACTTTCTCTCCCTCTCTCCCTCTCCCTCTCTCCCTTTACATCTCCTTTCTCTCATCTTTTAACATCCATTCTTTTACTCTCCCTCGGTCTCCCTTATCACTCACTCTCTCTTGCTCTATCTACCAGCACTCTATGTCTCTAACACTCTCTCCCTCTCTTTCTCCATTTATCTCTCTTTTTCTTTCTCTTACCACTCATGCTCTCTCTCTCACTCACTCTCTATTATATATCTCTTTCTCTGTTTTTTGCTCTGTCTTATATTGCCTTTTATTCTCTCTTTCTCTCACTCTATCCCTACACTCTCTCTCACTCTTCCTCTCTGCCTACTTTCTCTTTCAATCCCTCCCTCAGCTCTCTCTGTTTTTCACTCTCTCTGCCTCTTCTCTCTCTCATTATTTCTCACCTTCTCTCACACATTTCTTCCTCTCTCTACCTCCCTCTTTAATTCCCTCCCTCCCTCCTCTTCTCTCTATTTATCTCACTCTCTCCAATTTTATTTATATCTCTCTCTACTACCTCGCCCACTCTCTTGCTCTTCATATATCACTTCTCTCCCGCTTCCTCACTTTCTCTGATCCCTTTTAGTTCTTCTTCTCTCTCGCACATTCATCGCTTTTTCATTGTTTTCGACTTTATTCTTTTCTCCCTCTCCCACCCCCTCTTCATCTCTTCCTCTCCATCAGCATTCCTCTCCCCTCCCTCATTTTCTCTCTTTTTCTCTCAATCCCCAGTAGTCTCCATGACGTCCTCCCTCATTTTCTTTTAACCTCATAACTTCTCTCATCTTTTCTCTCTCTCAATCTCTTTATTTCCCTTCTTTACTCCATTTTCTCTCTTCCCTTGCTCTACATTCCCTTCTTTCTTTTCTTTGTCACTCACTCCGCCCTCACACTCCCTCCCCCTCTCTCTCTTCCTCGTTAGACCTAAATCACAAGCTATATGTATATATATATATATATATATATATATATATATATATATATATATATATATATATATATATATATATATCATATTCTCACCCTTTCTCAAAATATCTCTATCTCCCTATTTAATTTTCTCCTTTTCTCTCACTTATTATCATCCTCACCTTTTTCTCACTTGCTCTTCCATTCTCGTTTGTTTTCCCTTCCCTCACTCTGTTTTCTCTCTATTTCTCTATTGCTTTTTTTTTCTAACTTTATCGCTCTCAATCTCTATCTCCTCATTTGCACTCACTTTACTCCCTCTCCCTCTATTTCTAACTCTCTATTCTCTCTCTCGTGAGCACTCTTACTATCTCTTCCCTCTCACCTCTCACCTTTCTCTTCGTCTATCCCCCACTGACTTTCTCTCATCCCTCCCTCCTTCCCTTTCTTATTCTCACCCTCCCCATATCTCTGACTCTTTCTTCTGTTCTCCCTCCCTTTTTTCCTCTAGCTCACTATTTTTTGATCTATCTTCCTTCACACTTTCTTCTCTCTCTACATTTCTAACTCCCTACCTCTATCACTCCCTCTCTTCAATCTCTCTTACTCCCTCCCTCTCTACCTTCACTCTTTATTCCTAATCATTCTTTTACTCACTTTGCTTACTCTCTTTTCCATTACACTCATCAACACAAACTCCCTTTTCTTTATCTTTCTCTCGCTCTCTCTCTTCAATCGCACTCTTCATCTCTATAACACTCACTCTTAGTCGGCCCCTCTCCATTTTTATCCTTTGTTCATTCTCTCTCCTTATCTCTCTTTTATTTCTCTCTCTCTCCTTTCACACATTCCCTCCATATATCCCCCACTATCTCTCCCTCTTTCTCACTCACTTTCCTCTTTCATCTCTATGTATCTCTCTCACCTTTCTTTTTCACACACTCTCTCCCTCTTGATCTTTCTTCATCACATTCTCTTGCTCTCCTTCCCCTCTCCCTCCACACACCTTTTCTTACTTTATTGTTCCTCAGTCACTTTACTTTCTATTTCCATCTATTTCTCTGTCTCAGTCCCTCACTCTTAAATATCTCTCATTCTATCGGTATATCTCTCTCTCAACTATTCTTTATTTGTTGCCCTTTTACTCTTCTCTCTCTAAATCTCTCCTTTGTCACTCTGTCATCTCTCTTTCTATGTCCCTTTCTCCCACACACACACTATCTCCAACATTTGTCTCTGTTAATCCCTTTCCTCTCTCTCTCTCTCATGTTTTTCTCACTTTTCCTTTCTCTTTAACCTCTCCCTCCCTCTGTCTCACCCATATCTCTCACTTTCTTTTCCTTACTCCTGTTCTCACTCTCTTCCTCTTTCCATATATATCTCTCTTGCTCCCTCGCTCACTAGCTCTGTCATTCTTTAGCTTTTTGTCTCTCTCTTCTCAGTCTTTTTCCCTCCCTCACACTCTCTCCCATCCAAATTTCCTAATATCTCTTTTCTCTCTTGTCCCTCTCCATTTTAATTCTTTGTTCATTCTCTCTCCTTATCTGTCCTTTACTTATCTCTCTCCCTTCACTCATTCCCTCCATATATCCCCCACTCTCTCTCCTTCTCTCTCATTAACTTTCCTCCTTCATCTCTATGTATCTCTCTCACCTCTCTTTTTCACACACTTTCTCCCTCTTGATTTTTCTTCATCTCTCACTTTCACTCATTCTCTTGCTCTCCTTCCCTCTCTCCCTCCACACACCTTTTCTTACTCTATTATTTCTCACTCACTTTACTTTCTATTTCTATCTATTTATTTATCTCAATCCCTCACTCTTAAATATCTCTCATTTCATCGGCCTATCTCTCTCTCAACTATTCTTTATTTGTTGCTCTCTTACTCTTCTCTCTCTCGATCTCTCCTTTGTCACTTTGTCATCTCTCTTTCTATGTCCCTTTCCCTCACACACACTCTCTCCAACATTTGTCTCTCTACCCCTCTCTCTTCTCTCTCTCTCTCTCATATTTTTCTCACTTTTCCTTTCTCTTTAACCTCTCCCTCCCTCTCTCTCACCCCTATCTCTCACTTTCTTTTTCTTACTCATGTTCTCACTCTTTCCCTCTTTCCATATATATCTCTCTTGCTCCTTGGCTCACTAGCTCTATAATTCTTTAGCTCTCTATCTCTCTCTTCTTAGTCTCCCTCACACTCTCTCTCCCTTCCCAATTTCCTAATATCTCTTTCTCTCTTGTCCCTCTCTCATCCCCTCTCTTATATCCTCTTCCCTCTCTCCTTCTCGTTTCCACTTTCTATATATGTCCCGTTCATTATACCACTATCGTTCTTATTACTCCCTCAGTCTCCCTCTATCTGCCACACTCCTTCATTATTGCCCTCTCTAGGTCGTCCTTATGTAGCTCACCCTTCTCTCTCCATCTTACTCACCCTCTCTTGAGCTCTCACACACACTCATAAACTCTCTCATACACACTCTCTCTCAATCTCTCTCCCTCTTAAGCTCCCTTTATCTATCTCTATATCATTCTCTCTTACCTCTCGCTCTTTGTCTTGCATTCTATCTTATCTCTATTTCTACATCTTTCTCTCTTCTCTCTCAACATCCATCATTATTATTCTCTCTCCCTTGCTCTTCTCCTTTTTCTCTCTTTATTACACTCTATTCTTCTTTTTCTATCATATGCTCTTTTGTTCTCTCTTTACTTTTTCATTTCACACTTTATTTCCCTCTACCCCCACTCTTTTTCCCTCTCTATTGCTTCCATCCCACCTACTGTCTCTTTCTCTCTCTTCTCTCCCTCCCTCTTTCCTCCCTTACTTCAACCCTCTCTTCGTCTCTTTCCCCATCTCCCTTTATGTCTCCCTTGCTCTTACTTTGTTTCTCATCGCCATTCTTCTATTCTCCCTATCTCTATATGTCTCACTTACTCTCTTTTACTCAATCTTCCCTCAGTCTTTCTTCTCTATATATTTCATTTTTACTCTCTATCACTTTCTGTCTACTGTTCTCTTTTTAATCCATCTTACTTCCTTTATCTCTCTTTCTCACTCCTTCCCTCTCTCTCTCACTCTCTATTCCATCTCTCATTATCTCTCACTTTCCCTTTCTCAATCTCTATTTTATCTCTCTTTTGACACCTTTTATCCATCTCTACCTCTTCTCTCCTTTTTGCTCCCTATCTCTCTTGCTCATTTTCTCTCTCTATCATGCTCTCTCTTCCCTCATTTTTTCTTTGTTTCTTTTTGACACTCTCATCCTTTCTTGCTTCTTCCTTCCCTCTCTTGCATTTTACTGTTATTCTTACTCCCTCCACCCACTCTCTTTCTTGCTCCATGTTAACTATCCCTCTCTTTATCATCCATTATTTTGCTCTCCCACTCCCCCCTTCTTGCTCACTCTTTTTTACTCTATCTTCCAGCACTCTATTCTCTCACATGCTATTTCTCCATCTCTTGCTCCCACTCTCGCTTCAATCGTTCCTACGACCTTCATCTCTCTCTATTTATTTCTCTTTACCACTCATGTTTTCTCTCACATCTCTCTTTCCACCTTGATCTCAACCTCTTTCAATCTCTCTTTTCTCTCTTTCTCCCTCTCCCTATCTCGCTCCTCTTTCTCTTCATTCACTTCCTCTCCTTTCCTCTCATTTTCTCTATTGTTCTCTCATTCCCTCTCTCTTTCCCTCTCTTCTTTCACTTTCACTTTTCTCTATTTCTCTATCTCCCTTTCCCTCTCTCTCATCTTTTCTTTCTCATATCTCCTTATACTACCCTCATTCTACTCTATATATCTCCATCGCTCTCCCTCTCTGCCCACTATCACCTTATCACCTTCTCACTCATTCTTACTCTACCTCCCTATCTCAAACTTGCACACATTTTTTTACACTCTTTTCCTCTCCAGCTTCCTATCTCTCCATCTGTTAAATCTTTCTTGCTCTATCTATCTCTCACTCCCTCTATCTCTTCAATCTCTCTCCTTCTCTCTCTCTCTCCCCCTTTCTTACTCTCTCTATTACTCTTGCACTCTGTCTCTCTTTCTCACTCTCTCCCTTCCCCACTATGTTTGCCACTTTTTATTATGTTTCTCTTTCTGTCTTTTATCTCTCTTTACTCCCTCTTTATCTTCTTATATCCATCACACTAACCTCTTTCCCTTCCTCTCATTCTCTCTCTTCTCTCTCCCCCCTTCTCGCTATTCCACCTCACTTTATCTCTCACTCTCGCTTTATCCCTCAACACCTCTCCCTTGCTCTCCCTCCCTTTTTCGCTCCATTAATCCCTCTATCTCTCACTTTCTTTCTCCCTCTCTCCCTCACTCCTCTCTCCCTCTCTCACGCTCTCTCTTCCCTCACACTCTTCATTTTATTTGTCTCTCACACTCCTTCCCTTTCTTGCTCCCTCTCTCCCTCACTCACTCTATCCCTCTCTCACGCTCTCTCTCTTCCTTCACACTCTTCATTTTATTTGTCTCTCACACTCTCTCCCTTTCTTGCTCCCTTATTCTCTCTCATCAGTTTCACTCTCACTCTTACTCTCCCTTTCTCGGTCTATGTTCACTCTTTGTCACTCACTCTCATTTATGTTCCTCTCTCCGCTTTCTCCTCGCCCAATTTTTCACCCCCTCTCTCCCTTGTCTCTTGCTTCCTTCTCTCCCTCCCTCTTTCTCTCTCTCATTCTCCCTTTCTCTCTCTCAGACATGCTATCCTATCCCTTTCTCACACTCTTCCGGTTCATCCCCCACTCTCACTCCCATAAAATCTCATTCTCTCCCCCTCTCTCCGTCTCTCTCACTCTTTGTAGATCTTCCCTCACTCTCTCTTCTATTCCACTATGTCTTCCTCTCTCACTCTCATGCCTCAATCTCTTTCACTGTCTCTCTCTCTCTCTTTCTCTCTCTTTTTAATCCTCTCCCTCTCTCATCCTTTCGTCTATTTATGCCTTATCACATTTTCTTTCTTTTTCGCTCACTCCCTCCTTCTTTATCTCCCGCACACTTCTCTCTTACTCTCTTTTACCACTCTCTCTTATCATTTTACTCACTCTTTCTCTCCAACCACCACTCATTCAGTCTCTTCCTCCCTCCCTCTCTCTATAACACTCACCCTCTATCTCTCTCTATATCTCCCTCTCTCTTCATCTCTCACTCCCTATCATTTTCTCAATCTTCCTTGAGTCTGTCTTTTCTCTCTATTTTGGTCCACTCTCACCTCTCTCTATCTTTTCTCTCACATTCGTTCTCCCTCTCGCTCTCTCCTCAATCCCTATCACTCGGTCTTTTGCTCTCTTTTGTTGCTCTTTAATCTCATTCTTTCTCTCATTTTATCCCCCACTCTCTCGCTCTCCCTCTCCCTACTTCTCTCTCTTTCAATCCCGCTCTCAACCCTCTGTCTCTTTCTCCATGCCTCTTCTCTCTCTCACTATTTATCACCTTCACACACAAATCTATTCCACTCTCCCCCTCCCTCTTTTGCTCCCTCCCTCCCTCTCTCATTCACCTTACTATTCTTTTCACGCTCTCCCACTTTCTTTATATATCTTTCTCTTACTCCCTTACTCACTCTCTTGTTCTTTATCCATCACTTGTCCCCCACTTCCTCTCTCTCTTTGATCCCTTCCATCTCTTCCTCTATCTCTCACTTTCATCTTATTCTTATTGTTTCTCACTTTATCCTACATTTCTCTCCTATCCTCCCCGCCTCCCTTTCTTCTTATTTCACTTCCTCCCTCCTTCCCTACCTTTCTTTCTCGTCTATCTCTCTCACATACTCTATCTCTCTCTATCAGTCTCACTCTCTCTCACTCTCTCTTGCTCTCTTTTTCCTCTCTCTCTCTCTCCCTCTCTTCACTCAATTTCTCTCACACCCGCCTTTCCTTATCTTCCTTTATCACTCTTATATCATCCCTCTCTCTCTCTCTTTCCTCATGATTTAGTCTCAACATCTCTCATTTTATCTCTCCCTTTCTCCCTATCTCTGTCTCTCTTCAATTTCACTATCACTCTTCCTCCCTCCCCCTTTCTCCCTTTCTCTCAAACACATACATTCTCAAATTCTTCTATGTCAATCTCTTTTTTTTAGCTTTCTCTCTCGATCTCTCTTGCTCTCTTTTGTCTCATTCTACATTTCTTTCTCACTATTTTATTCTCTCCCCCTCTATCTCATGCTATATCTCTATCTTTCTCTATCTATCAATTTAACTATATATTCTCTCACTCTCTCTCAATTTAACCCTTCACTACTATCATTTTCTAACACCACCTCTCCTCTCTCCTCTTTCATCGTGGTCTTCCTTTCTCTCTTCTTCTCTCTTGTACTCTCCCGTTCGCTCTCTACCTCCCTCTCTTTTACTCTTTCTTTCCTTACTCTCTCTTTTCTCTCTGTTCTGTCTCTGTTACTTGTTCCCTCTCTCCCATTATTCAATTTCAATCTTAATCTACTCCTTCCCTCTCCCTTTCTCACTCTCTATTCTCTCTGTCTTTCTCTCTCTTACTCTCTTACGATACTATATCTTCCTCTACTCTTACTCTTTCTCTCTATTATCCTTCACTTTATCTCCCTCTCCCTCCCTAGCTCTCTCAACCCTTTTCACTATTTCTCACACTCTCTTCAGTCTCTCTCATATGCACATGCACTTTCTCTTTCTCTCTCTTCCCTCCCTCACTCTCCCTCTCTTCATCACCCCATACCTCCGTTCCCTCTCTCTCACTCATTCTCCTCTTTAGCATCCATCTCACTATATATTTTATTCCTTTTTCTTCTATAACTATTTCTCTCCCTCTATCTCCCACTCCTCTCTTCTTTCTCTCCATCATTCACTCTCTTTGTCACTCACACTCCTCTCTATTTTTAATGCTCTCACTCAACTCCATTCCTTCTAATCTCTCTCTTTCTATCTCTTTCCCAACTTTCCTTCCCTCTCTTATGTCCTCTTGTCTCAAGTACTCTCCTTTTCTAACAAGGTCACCCTCCCAATCTCTCTATGTCTCTCTTTATTTCTCTTTTTCTCTCTATCTTGCTCACTCCCTCTTAGTTTCTCACTTTAGGTCTCCCTTATGTCACATACTCTCTTTCAAGCACATTCTTTATATCACTTTGTCCTTTCTTTCAACCTTTCTCTCCATCATTCCACCCTCTCTCTCTCACTCTCTTCGTTCTCTTTCTTGTCTCTCGCTCTCTATCACTCTCCCTTGCCTTTAGATAGAGGGAGAGAAAGAATGAGTAAAGATAGAGAAGAGAGAGACAGAATAAAGAGCAAGAGAGAAACATAGAGCAGCCAAAAGAGAGCAAAGAAATAAGAAATAGAAATGAAATAGAGAGTGAGAGAGAGCAAGAGAGGGGGTGAAGATAGGGATTGAACAGTGTGCGGAGGGAGAGAGAGAGGGAGAGAGTAAAGCAGAAATAGAGAGAGAAGAGAGACTCAAGGAAGATTGAGCAAAAGATAGTGAGAGGGAGTGTTGACCTCATTTTTGATGAGGTCTTCTCTTCTTCTTTTAGTACTTAGGATTTAGCCTTAGGCTTTTCCTTTGACTATCTTAGAGGACTAGAATTGGGATCCACCACATTTTAGAAATTCAAACCACATCTTAACTCCCTGCAAACTCCACAAACTTGACTGTAAACCCCTAATCACCTAGAGGGTTGAAATCAAATGTGGAAGGTTTAAAGGATGAGTTCTCTATAGGACTCTTTGGCCTTAGGACTACCCTGGGTGGCCTGGTCTGGTGAAGGGGCTGACTTACACACACACTACACCTATACACTACACTTTCACACACCTGTACCTAACTTGACCTCCTGACTCATGTAGGTGATTCACATGGATGGTCCTTAACCCCTAAGCCCTTGGCTAAGAGGGTTAGGAACAACATATTGGATGCCTCAAATGAGTCCCTTCATGGCTCATGTGGACTTGATATGGCTTCATGGCTCAACCAAAATGATTTTATTTCACTTACATTCACCTAATCTTCAATTTTCCAAATTTTCAATTTTTGACCCCCGGGACCCTACACCCGCTTAGCCTACCCAAAACCCTTGAAACTACCCAAATTTCTCAAAAATTTCCAAATCACCCAAAATTCTCCAAAATCATTCCTAAACATTTCTCTCTACTTAAATTGATCATCCATAGCCAAAAATATCAAAAATTCCAAGAATACCTCCCAATACCCTCTAAATACCCAAAATACCCCTCTTGACCCAAAAATCTAAAAATTCAGAAAATTCCCAGAAAATTCCAAAAAATCCCAAATATTCCCAATTTCATTTTGTTCAACTACACCATGGGCCAATTTTGTCAATTTACCCCACTTTTATCAAAACCCCCAATTTGACCCATTTTAACCCAAAGTGAACCCAATGTCAAACCAAGCCTACCCAATTGACCCAAATTCTGGTCCAATTCAATTCTAAACTTCAGTTCAACATTCTCAACACCAATCTAGACCAAATCAAAGTCCAATTTGATTGACATTTGGATCAAATTTCACTTTTGGCCTTAAAGCCCAATTTGGACCCATGACCCAAACATAACCCAAACTCACCCAATTCAACTCCAATTAACCCCAAATCTTTTCCAAATCTTCCTTAACATCCCCACAAACAAAACACTAACATGATTTGCCCAACATTTAGACCCAAACCCCACTCAAATTCAACCCAAAGTTAAAAGGCCCAATTTTGACCTAAACCCAAACCTAACCCAAATGAGCCCAAACCCCAAAATCAAAGCCCAACCAAAGTCAAAACCTCTTTGAAACACTCCCATAAACATTTCCCAACATTAATTTTACATCAATTTCAACCCTAGCCCAACATTGGCCCAAGTTAGCCCACTTTGACCTATATTGGCCCATTCACTAAAGGAGCCCAAATTCAACCCAATTCAAACCCAAATCACTCCCAATTTGCTCCAAGTCACTCATGACACATCTATGAGCTAAACCCAACAATTATTTGGCCCAAGCCTTTACCAAAATTTCATCCTAAAATCCATTTTAAAATTCAAAAAGCCCACTTCCCTTAAACCTTCCTAAAAGCCCACTTCCTTCAAATTCAAAAGCCCAAATTCATCCAAAGCCCACATGGCACTTCCCCTCATCATCCATTTAATCAAAATCACCCCTAAGTTTCAAAATCATCAATTAAACCATTCCAAATCAAGCTTCATACAAATTTCCATCAAATTACCAAAAATTTCTAAAATCCATTTTCATGAAATTGACCAAGCTTTTCCCCAAGCCAAAGACAAGCCATGCAAGCCATGGACAAGCCACATGAAGCCATGGAAGGTTTGACATGTGATCAAGCCATTAATGGCAAAAGGGGGAACCCCTTTCCTAACCCTCCCTTAAGCAATTTTAACCCTTTTTTAAGCAACACCTAAACCCAAAATTTACTTAAACCAAGTTGATAGAGACTTCACCACTCCATCTCAGCTAGCCTATCTGATTCCCCACAGCACCCAAAGCCCCTTGGAGGGTGCACCATGCCCAAAACCATGGGTTGACCCAAATTAAGCTAAAATGATCCCTTCCCCTTCTACTTTGATTCAACACCTTTACACATGGCCAACCGCAATCGATCGCACTAAACCCCGGCCCCGACCCACCCGGAACCGAGGGTGACCCATGCCTCGCCGGCCGACCTCTTGGGTCGCCGAGAACTCCATGGCCGAGACATGGGGAGGAGCCAAACTTTGGAATTCCACCTTGCCGAGTCGCCGGATGCCCAATGGCCACCATGGCCGTTCGCCCTTGACCTAAGCGATCGATCCCAACCCTCGGCCATCCCCGTGAGGCTCTCCAGCCACCTCTATTTAAACACCACCCCCTCTCGGCCATGAGAGGTGCTGAATCAAACCTTAAGGAAACTCCGCCAAAATTGTTCCGTACTATTCCCCACACATAGAGCATTTGATCCCCACCGAATTCCGACCCAATTCCCTCCAAGTCGAGCTCAATTTTGAGCTCAAACTTTAGCCCAAAAACCAGGACACTTCTTCACGAGTGGATCAATCTTCAAATTGATTGGTCCTACACCTTCACTCGGACCAAGAGGAGAAGTTTCCCACCGAAAGCCCCATCTCCGAAGCCACCCAGTTGCTCCAGCCTCCAAGCTTTGTGATCGGCCGTGGTCGAAATCATACCTAGGCGATTCACCGGACCGAGAGACTTCATCCGGAGCTTGCTCGGGATCCAATCGAAGGTGACACAACCCTCGGATTGAAGCCACACTTCTCCGAGCAAAGGTATGAGCTAATTCTTCATCCCGAGCTTCTGGAGATTCTCCATTTCAAATGCTTTAATTTCAATGCATGATCACCATATAGATGTATTCGTCTCTTCAAGACGAATCCATAGAGCATAAGAACACGAAAATCCATTGAGTATCGAGTGAGATATTAGGGATTTAGTGTGGACGGCTCTCGGGTGAGGACGCTTGGGGACGATGAATGGATGCCGTCCATTCAATACACGCGCGGACGGACGGTTCAGATGGCGTCGGACCAGGAGATGGTACGTGAACCGCGGGCCGCGTGGCGCTGACTCGGAAGGCGGCGTCAAATGGGAGCTCACCGCGTGGCCGTTCGGAGATGCCGAGGATGACGGGGCGCCGCGTGGATAAATAGAAAATTAGGGTATTTTTGATTTATTTAATTCCCCTAAACTTCAAAAATCCTTAACTTTGTGTAGGAAAATCGGAAAAATAAAATAAAAATACCCTCTTGCTCGAGTGAACGGAGGAGAATAATGTGGAAAAGAAATCATTTAATTTCATCAAGTATTTTATTTTTAATGATTTATTTACCCTCTGCATTGTTTTAATTCTCCATGCATATAGGAAATTCACCATGGCATGAGACCATAGGGCTTTTGAAGCCTCTGAATTTGGGAACATTCCCTGAATTTTCTAAACTCAGAGGCCATCCCTATGAGAAGTTATTGATTTTTCAAATTCATATTACTGTTTTGAGTATTTTAATTCTAATAATTAGCATGCTGTAAAATAAATTCTAGGAAAATTTGGTGATGTCTCTTATGACCAGAGGACCCTAGGAAAAATAGGTTTTGAGTTAACTCATTTAAAATAACCCTAATTGTCTTAAACACCCAAAATAGATCCCTAATTAATTAGAGCTAACCATACATCAAATTGACTTGAAATCAATTCTCTACTAACCTTTAGGATTAGAGGAACCCACCATAAAAATTTGAAGTTAATTGGACTTGGTTAGCCCTACTAAATGGGTTGATTAAGCCATTTAATCAATTTAAATTTAAAAAATTCATAACTTACAAAATACCTTTCAAAAATTCACCAAATTGGTTTTGGAGACTCTCTGATATTAGGGGAATTTAAGAAAATTAAAATTTCAATTTTCTAAAAAAGTTAATTTTTTGTATTATTTTAATATTTTAATAATTAAAAAATAATAAAAATCATAAAAATAATAAAATTCACCAAAATGTCACATTTTAAATTTTAATCACTTAGGAACAAACCCCATATTTTTATTAGGTCTATTTAATGAGATATTAAATTTTAAAGCCCTAAGGTAATTTAAAAATTAAAAAAATACATTTTTTTGGCATTTTCACTAAAATAATTATAATAAATCATAGAAAAATCAGAAAATTGTAAAAATTTATTCTTTGATTTCCTTGATATCAGAGAGACTTTTGAAAAATATAAAATTCATTTTTCAACCTTTATTTTATTTTTAAATTAATTAATACTTCAAAACTCAAAATAATTATAATAAAAAGAATATAATTCAAAAAATCACCAAAATTGGTCCAAGTGGTCCTCTGGTCATTAGGAATGTCCCATAATTTTCTTAAGGATAGAAACTTTCCCTTGGTCATATTATTAAATTTTCCTTGGAAATCTCTATTTTCCACCAAAAATAATTACATAGATAAATTAAATACAGAAAAATCACATTTTCTCCTCTCATGTCTTTATTGACATATGAGTGAAGTCACATAAAAATTTCATGTTCATTTAAGCTCAATTTAGTGAGTTATGAAATTATTAAGCTTGGAGGGCAAAATGGTAATTAAAATTTTAACCCTTAATTAAAACTTTAGGTTTAATAAAATTAACAAATAAAATATTTATCTTAATCTAACTTGGATGATTGAAATTTAAATAATTAAAGGGTAGAAATCCATTAAACAATTTAAAATAATTAAAATAAACCTTAATTTAATAATTGATTAAATTTGGAAGAATAATAAAATTGGAATTATTAAATAGGGATATTATTATTAGGAAGAGATTTATTCTTTAATTTAAAAAATCCCTAAATTAATCATTTCAATAATATTTAATTCCTAATTAAAAATGATAACTCAAATTTAAATTTTAAAATGTTAAAGGACTAATCATTAAATTAAATTAAAAAGTTAAATTATTAAACTCTTTTTAAATTTTCAATTAAATTAAAATTAAAAATAAAATTAAATTAAAGATTAAATTAAATTAAATCAAATAAATTAAATTAAATTAAATTAAATAAATTAAATTAAATTAAATTAAATAAATAAATTAAATTAAATTAAATTAAACTAAATTAAATTAAAAAAATATTAAATTAAAGATTAAATTAAATTAAATCAAACAAATTAAATCAAATTAAATTAAATTAAATTAAATTAAATTAAATTAAATTAAATCAAATTAAATAATTAAATTAAAAAAAATTAAATTAAATTAAATTAAATTAAATTAAAACAAATTAAATTAAATTAAATTAAATTAAATTAAATTAAATTAAAATTAAATCGAATTAAATTAAATTAAAGGAAATTAAATCAAATTAAACTAAATTAATTTAACATCAAATCAAACTAAATTGAATTAAATTAAATTAAATTAAAATTAAAATTAGATTAAATTAAATTAAAGTTAAATGAAATTGAATTAAATAACATTACCTAAGACATAAAGAAATTAAATATAAAACAACTTGAACACTATTCCAAATTTAAACCCATTAACTTAAATTAAATCATTTGAACACCAATTTGCCTCGAAAGCTTTGGTTATTATAACTCCTAAACAGAACATTAAATGAAATGTTACTTCACCTATAGGATATTCAAATGTCCTAGTTCACTGAGCAAGATAACAACAAAACTTGAATTTCCGGATGATTAATTCATTTGTATAATTAAATTCATTTGAACTTAAAACAATCCTAGAAATATTGAAAAGATGTTTAAGATTTGTCCTAAGCACTTCCTCGATATGATAGGATGTTCATAAGAACAATTGAATTTAATTATTCTTTGATGAAGAAAATCGTCCTCAAACTAAAACACAAAGACCTAGACGTCATAGGAAATGACTAGCTATAGGATTAGGAATTTAGTAGAAAACCATAACCATTCCCTTAGCTTTACCTAGGAACTTGTTTAAATATTCTAATTGTGTTTTAAGTGCAGCTTGGGATGACGGGAAGACCCTCCAGGTATGCTTTTATTTTATTGCAATTTACATTATTGCAATTTCTTTAATTGCATCGCACTTACTTTTTCTTGCATGATAAACAATTGTTGCATGAAAACCCACACCTTTAGGATAGTCCCTAAAACTGAAACAAAAAACTAAATTAAAAGCCATTGCAAGATAAAATTCACCGCCACAACATTTCAAAATATAAAATAACTCAAAATTTAATCATAAACAGAACACAAAACTACAATTACAACTAAATTAAAACGTCCCGTTGGATGATCGGGAATACCTCGGATGATGTAACCTATGTGTTGCTAACTGGATTTCCCACGGTCTAAATGAAAGTGTGGAACTCATTCGATTGAGTTTAGCAAATTCATCCGGACTAAGTGAATCCGATAAAAATAACGATGCCGGAAGGATGGAACCGTGGGATCTTAACCGGTGTCGTTATAATCAACTTTAAGATTTGTTTTAATTAAAACACAAAAACACTTGGAAATTAAGACTTCTCTAAACCAAAACACTTCTCTCATCTCCTGATTTATGACTTCTAAAACTAAACCTCTGCAACAACAAGGAGCTTGGAGTATGGTGGGCAGCACGGCCATCATCGTCAGTAAAACTTGAATCTACTTCAGCAAAACTTTCCTAGAATTAAACAACAAAGCCATAGGACTTCGAGGTAGTTTGCCTAGTGCAACATAAATTCTCAACCTTTTGTTAGGCATTTGCATTGCAAATTAAGCCCTAACCGGTCTTAGGATTCTGAGGTAGTCGTCCGATACGACTTAAACACTCACATCTTCCAGGCCATTTGTATGATCATGTCATACAGGTATAAGTCCTAATTAATTAAAACTGGCAAGATCAAAACATTAAATAAACATTAGGACTTTCCTAAGTCCAAGCCAAAAAATAGGATAGTCGGGAAATTACCGAAGTTAGCTTCGAATTTGTAATTTCTCCTACTTTTCTTCCTTTGAATTCCCAAAACAAAATGTTCTAAACTTGATCCATTCCCTGTTGAAATTCCAAAATTCAATCCTTTGAAAACTTAAACTACGAAATTCTTGAGAGCAGAACTACCGATTATTATCGAGAGTTTTCTTAGGTGATTCCCGTCACTTAAGATGTAATTAACTATAGGGGCTTGCCCTTATAGGAATTTTAAAGAACCCGAGTAATATAAACCCCGTTTAATGTTTTTCATATTAAGTAGGGGAATTTGTCGGCACATAAAATTGGTTCGCAGACCAAACGGATGTCACAAATCTTTTAGTTTATTTAATCGAGCCCCACCATCAAGCAGTGTGTCTATCCTTAGGGATAGATACACGGTTTGTAGTGCGGTGCTCGTTTATATAAACTATTTGGGATGTGAGATCAGTTAGATTTCATATCTTAAAATTTTCAAATTTAAAATTATTTTCAAAATCAAATACTACTTTTCAAATTATATATATTTAAACTAAATTTAAAATCTTAAAATTCGCCGACAATTTCTGTTAGGCGACCCCCTTTTCTAAATACAACACACCCTAAAAAAATAATGCCGACATATTTCTGGCGACTCCGCTGGGGAAAATTCCTCTCTCCATTTTTAATCGTACAATTCCGCTTTCAAAAATCGGTAGTGTATCCATGTCCCTTGTGGATCAAGCTATCCTTCTTTCCGTTGGAATACTATGTTCGGCTCTACCTTGAACAAGTATAGCCAACATTCTCTCGGATTTAGGAGCCACTGTTTAGACACCCCTAAACAGAGAGGTTCTGAGATCCTTCTACCTCATTTCTGAGGTGGGGTGGACCCTCAATAGGTGTTAGTTTAGGAGTAATCCTTCGAGTCGAGAAGTCTTGCATAAGACTTTCTTTTCCTTTCCAACTCTGAATCGGATTCCCTACCTTCTCTACACCTTTGAACATTTCGTTCTAAACAAACAAACCCTTTAATGAATGACTCTTTTAACAAATAACTCCTTCTTATAAATACATGAACAAGAATGTGTTCGGACTCTTTTCAATTCCTTTCTTTTCGTCCTGATGAGAAGAAGCATAACTTGGGACTGACAATTAGGATCCGCCCGCGAAATGGAGGCCCCAAAGCTGATTTTCTCCTTCACCAATGGACTGGACTTCGCTGTTTACAAGGATGAGCTGCCCGACAATGGGATCATCCGGTTTGGACAAGGATTCGAGAACACAAATGTCAAGATCACCGACGTTTCCCTTTTCGCGCTGACGAACAAAGTATCTGAAACTGAGAAGCCGTTTTTCGAGTTCAACCTTAGGTCAACCCAAGAGTTTCCTCCCTTGCAAAAGATCCCGACTGAGAGGAGTACTGCGTCCGCAGGAGGACTGTTCTTGCTACCCCCACTGATCTAGTTGTCTCTGCACCTACCCCGACCTTCGCCGATTAAAGGGGAAGGAAATCCAGAACTATGGTGAACTCCGCTACCGTGGAGGGTACAGACTTTCCTGCGAGACCTTCTGTTTTTGAAATCGGGTCCAGCTCAAGTATTCCATCACTAACACGGACCCAAAGAAGGAACAGAAGTAGGAAGATTGCCAGGATGGCCAAAGCTGCTGAAGTCGCTTTCCTGGAGGAAATCCTAGAAATCCCTGAGTACACACCACTACCTGAATACATACCATTGCCTGAAGATACACCCTTTTTGGAAGGAAGTAGATTCCATCCCCTTTCCGCCGCAACTGATGAGGAAAATGTCTGCAGGATTGTTTCTACATTATCTCAACCAGCATACTACAACGACAACAGAAAGAAAAGGGCTAGGATCACACCATTTGCCCAACTACGTGATCGTGATCAAGAAGCTAGCAAAGAAAGAGAAATGCCCCGTATCGGAGATTCTAAGAAGAATAGGGTGGGTGCAAGTCAAATCCCATCTTGGGCCACGAGTAGAACCTGCCATCGTTATAGAAAAGCCAAATAAAAGGATGAAGGCTAGTCCGCCTGTCGTCGTTTCAGGATTACAGATTAGGGATGATACCACTTTCCGAAGCATTTGGTCGACAGACCATCTGGTCCTAGACCTTCTGTCGCTAGAAGGATGGTATGGCGTCCCACTACTGGACAGTTAAGATTGAAACAACAGCCTGAGAAGGAAAGTCTCGTCAGGAGACTTGAATCCGAAGAAAGTGCTACTGCAGTAAAGGGGACTCGTGAGAAGGGAACCCGGCAGCTATCGCACGACAACTGCGAAGATCATAAAAGACCGCTAGAGGACGCTATGGAAAAGTTGAGGACTGATATTCGACGACTAGCAAAAGAAAGGGAAGAGAAATTTGGATATGAGATTGATTCATCGGAATTCATGGACGATGAGTATGCAGAAATCAACATGGTCGAAACACGAGCTTCATCAGCTTCACAAGGTGCTCCTGCAGCCGCAGAAAGAGAGGAGCCAGAAGTGATGAGAAGACAGCTTTAAGAGAAAGACGATACGATCCCTCAAATGGCGAAGATGATGGAAGAGATGGCTGTAGCCCTAGCCACTCTCCAAAGTCAAGTGCAACCCCAAAGAGAAACACTCCTAGAGGTCATTCACATTGTGGACGGAGGAAAGGAGATTACATCCGTCAACGGGGATGATCAGCTAAAGAAAGATACAACACAAAGTACGATTTCAGAAAAGGATATCAAAAGCTTGGTGGAACAGCAGGTGTGAGAAGCCTTAGCACAATCAAAGAGCGGGACATCCATTCGGACGGGTAGACCTTACCCGGAAGAATTCGACGTTGTCCAATACCCAAAAGGCTTCGTACCACCTCTGTTCAAGACCTTTGATGGAACCTGGAACCCCCGACAAGCATGTTGCACACTTTCGTGCCGCTTGTTGCAATGCCGGCGGGAGCGATGCATTGCTCTTCCTACGCGTTCGTCGGCGCACTCGTCGTGGATCGCCTTTGATTGGTACGCGGAATTACCGAATGGTTCGGTGAAGACGTTCTCGGAACTATAAAACCTTTTCATCAAGCGATTCGCCGGAGCTCGGCACCACATCACTATAGGTGATTTAGTGGTAGAGAAGCGTAAGCCGAACGAAACTTTGGTGGATTACATACTTCGATGGAGGAACTTAAGCATGAAGTGTGAACCACAATTACAAGTACAACATGCAATCGGCATCTTACTTAAAAGCATTCACGGCCCGATAGCACTTCTCCTCAAGGGATTTACCATTAAGACTTTCGAGAAGTTGTTAAGCAAGGCCGGGAGTTTGCAAGAGGAGGCGAAGCAATTATGTTTCGCCGACAAGACAGACAAGCAAAAGCCTGTGAAGACTTTTGAAAAGAAATCTGGGATCATTGCAGCAGTCGACAAAGGCAAGCAACCGATACAAATATCATCCGAACGACCACCGCAACCTCAACGAATTACCAAGAACCCCGACCCGGCTATCGATCATCTCCACGAGTATGAACAACCGCCTCGTCCGCAACGTACATTAAGGGAGCTTCGAGCGGGGAATATTCATTCAAGAATGAAGCGATGCCGAAAATGTTCCGTAGTCCGATGAAGACTCCGGATTTCCAACTGCCGAGCCTAAGAGACCGAAGAAGTCAACAAGAAAGGTGATCCCAACTTTTGCCCTTATCACCGGATGCTTGGGCACAAGATAGAAGATTGCATTACCTTCAAAAGTTGGCTCAACGACAACCTTCGGAAAGGGAATATAACAATCCCGAAGGAGTACATGAAGGAACCCCAGAAAGGAGGTTCCGTCAATGTTGTCTCGACTGATCCCATCATTCCGATAGATCCCTATACAACTGACGATGGATGGACTACCGCTTGGACTAGGTCTTCAAAAAAGATTTTAGACAGCATCCAAAACGCTTCGGTGCGAGCATCAATTCAAAGTTCGAAACCTGCTAAGCTGACACTGTCACTTGCGATAGAAGAACCACCTCAACAGGAGATGATTAAAGAGAAGAAGAAAATCAATGAAGAAGAAAGGACCGAGGCTACTAAGGCTAGACTAGGGGCTGCTTATCCTAGGATAGTTGTTTCGGATTCGGGGGAGAAATCCCTCGAACCCCTGACTCGTATGATTATCTCGCTCACTTCGGTGGGATCTTATAATGATAAGGGTGATGGCGTTGGCTACATTTTGACTGTTTCTAACGATTACGTAACTAGCGACAATCCGGACATCAATTTCGATACAAATGACAATTCTCAAATCATACACAATCTCGACGATCACGATGATGAAGAAGACATCCACCAAGGAGGCTACGAGAGTTCAATAAGCAATGAATCCATTTGCGAGTTTCGAGGAGCTCCAGTCACAATAGAGTTAGAGCCTTCACACTCCGAAGCTAATCCTGAAGAACCTGTCATTCTGATTCAGAAAGAAACACCAAGCAAGCTCAACACTAGATTCGGAGGAAATTACAAAAGTTAACTTAAGAACCGGAAGAGTCCTACCTCCGAGAATGGGTCCAAAGGACAAAGGAAAGCGGTGGTTGTTCAAGAAGAACCAACCCCGCGAAGAAATACCCATTTGAGAAGAAGCCGAGATACATGGAAATAAAGTGGACTACAACGTGCTAGCCCATCTTAGGAAACTACCAGCCAAACTGAGCATCTACGACGCTCTTATCTTATCAAAGGAGATGAGAGAAGCTCTGATCAAGGCCTTACTTGATCCAGAAATTTGCTTGGCTCAAATGGCCGGAGATTCCTTAGATGAGGTTTGCTCGTTAAAGGAACAACGAGGTGTTACCTTCACGGACAATGACCTACTACTTGGGACAGCAGACCACAACCGACCGTTGTACATTTCGATTATAATCGGGAAGTTTACACTCTCCAGAGTATTGGTGGATCCAGGAGCATCAATTAATATAATGAGTCTTCGAACACTAGCATATTTGGAAATTGATGCCCGCGAGCTCGAAGCCAACAAAATGTTATTAAGAGGATTCAACCAGAAAGGAGAAAGAGCCCTCGGATCGATAACACTACTAATGAAGACCGGTGACTTAGCAAAGACAACCGCAAAATTTCACATAATTGATTCAGAAACATCGTTCAATGCTCTACTCGGGCCGACCATGGATACATGAAAACGGGATGGTACCATCATCTCTACACCGGTGCATCAAATACTACGATGGAGGGGAACAGAGTGCATCAAATGTGACTTACAACCATTCTCCGTACATGAAATTGGAATCCATGAAGATGCAACTTATTATGCACCACCGAAGAAAACAATTTTCTCCAGAGATACCATGACAAATGAAGCAAAGAAAGTTCGAGAGAACGAAGAACCTGAAGTTCTAGTCAAACAGTCACTCACCACTCCCTTACGGCGAGATGGTGAAGGTTTCTCCACAACTCGCAACCGAAGTCGAGGCCTGGGACGAGGTCGTGGTAGAGACGTTAGGACAGTTGGACAGAGGAAACCAGCCATCAATGTTGATTGGGAAGACAGATCTGAAGAAGAAAAAGAAATCAAAAAAGAAGCAGCGACAATAAGTTGGAAAAAGCCGCAATTCAAGATCTCTCTCGAAGATGAGAAGAATGAAGAATATAAATCGATGTACGAGAAGATTAACCACTATGTACATACTATGACCCTGACCCCGATTCATTCTAATAAGATTGAGGGTATGGTGGTCAAAGAGGTACGTAGCGGCGGTGCAAAGCCAATCAAATTCTACCGTGGTGCTTCTTCCTCCAAAACTGAGAATAATGTACAATTTGAAGATGTCACTTCATCGAATTAATGGAATTACCTTTTGAGTGGTATTCTCCCCGTGTTCAAAATTTAATTCGGCGTGGTTTCTTACCTCGACAATGGACAAAAGGCCAATCACAACATTTTGAAAAGTTATGGAATAACTCCGGTCGTCCACCCAATTCAAAGCATGGACTCGGATTCGGCACAGTAGGATCAGTTGACGATACTGAATTTTGCTTGGTTGTCACTTGCGAATCTAATGAAAACCGCATGGAAACCACGAAGAATTTGAAGATTCACAAATTGGAGATGCTCCACCGAATTCGAAGAAGAAATTAAATCTACAATAGATGAGTTAACGGAAGTTAACTTAGGTACTAGCGAAGAGCCTAGACCTACCTTTGTTAGCTCCTTACTCAATAAAGAAGACTCCGAAGAAATAATCAAGTTATTAATGGAATTTAAAGACTCGTTTTGCTTGGAACTACGATGAGATGCTAGGATTAGCTCCGGAGGTCGCGATCCATAAGCTAGGAGTCGATCCTACTTCGTCCCGGCCGGACAAGGTCCCGAAGAATGCGTCTAGAAATTGAACAACAAGTCATAGCTGAAGTTAAAAAGCTAATAGATGCTAAATTTGTCCGTGAAGAACAATACCCGACTTGGTTAGCCAATGTGGTGCCGATCGAAAGAAGAATGGTCGGATCGAATTTGTGTGGACTTCAGAGATTTAAACAAGGCATGTCTAAAAGATGAATTCCCTCTACCGATCCCGAATTAATGATCGACATTGCTTCAACGCATGAAATATTCTCATTCATGGATGGATCTTCGGGATACAACCGGATAAAAATGGCTCCGGAAGATGAAAAGCTTATAGCATTCGGAACACCGATCGAGTATATTGCTACACGAGTGATGCCATTTGGACCGAAGAACGCAGGAGCAACATACCGGAGAGCGATGACAAGAATTTTTGATGATCTCATCCACAATCAAGTCGAATTCTACGTGGACGATGTGGTCTTCAAAAGCAAAGTAAAGGACAACCACTCGTATGATTTGAGAATTGTTTTCGAACGATTAAGACAATTTAACCTTAAGATGAATCCCTTAAAATGCGCCTTCGGCGTCACCTCCGGGAAATTCTTAGGATTCGTTGTCCGACATCGTGGAATTGAAATTGACCCGGAAAAGATTAAAGCCATCTTATAAATGCCGCCTCCCAAAACCTTAAAACAACTACGATCTTTTCAAGGGAAGTTGGCATATCTTCGACGCTTTATCTCGAACTTGTCAGGTAGGTGTCAGACTTTCTCGGCACTAGTTAAAAAGGACGCCAAATTTATTTGGGAAGAGAAATGCCAGAGAGCCTTCGAAGACATTAAACAATATTTAATGACACCTCCTGTCTTAGCAGCCCTGAGTCTCGGATAGACCGCGATACTTTATACTGCGGCTTTAGACGACTCTTTCGGAGCCCCGTTAGCCTAGTGTCAATGATGAGGGTAAAGAAAATGCTCTTTACTATTTAAGCCGTCGTTTACTTCCGACGGAAATAAGGTATCCCGCAATTGAAAAGCATTGTTTGGCCCTGATCTTCGCCGCTCAAAAGCTCAGGCACTACATGCTTTCTCATAAGGTCAACTTGATCTCGAAGTTTAATCCATTGCAATACTTGATGACTCGTCCAACACTTTCCGGCGGACTTGCCGGATGGTCAATGATATTATTGCAATTCGATATAACTTTCGTGCCTCTTCGTGTCGTAAAGGGACAACTCTTAGCGGACTTCCTCGCAACGACACCCTTTGCGGCGGAATCTCCTCTCAATGACGATTTGCCAGATGAACAAATAATGAGCCTAGAAGACCCTGATGATCGACGTTGGGAATTATATTTCAACGGAGCATCTTCAGCACACAAAGATGAAGAATCACAAGTGATAGTGCCCGGTAAGGCAGGGATCGGGCTAATCTTTATAACACCGGAGCGGGGGATGTTAAGATACTCCTACCACTTAACGGAACCGTGTACAAACAACGAAGCAGAATACGAAGCCCTCATAACGGGGCTGGAATTAGCTATTCAAATGGGGATAACGGACATCAACATCTACGGGGATTCACTGTTAATCATTCAACAGATCGCCGGACTGTACAGAATTTTTAAACCAAGACTCGAGCAATACTTCCAGTATGCCATACAGTTGTTGGAACAAATTCCGAATGTGACAATCTACAAAATTCCCAGGAGGGAAAATGCCTTAGCAGATGCGTTAGCTCGCCTCACAAAAGAATTTGCCTGTTTGCAAGATGAGTCAGTAGAAGTGTCAGTTCACGGATGTCAGGTCCTATCACAGCTCGACATAGACACAATACACAAATCAGAAAAAGAAAAAGAATCAGTTGCAACAGTGACAGAAAACACAGAAGATTGGCGACAGCCATTGATGAGACTACCCGCAAACAGGAAAGCTACCGGACGATAGGTCGCTAGCCCATCGGATCAAGAAAAGAACTCCGTCCTACGCATTAATAAACAACACGTTATACAGAAGGTCTTTCGATCAAATGTGGCTAAGGTGCCTAAGAGGGTCCGAGGCCCGTGAAATTGTTAAAGAGGTGCATTCAGGACTCTGTGGCGCTCACTAGTCAGGTCCGAAGATGAAGATCAAAATTAAAAGACTAGGGTACTACTTGCCCTCGATGATGACCGACTGCATGAAAATTGCCAAGAGCTGTCAACAATGCCAAGTGCACGGAGTGGTTCTACACCAACCTCCAAATGTGTTACATCCGACAATTACGTCGTGGCCATTTGAATGTTGGGGCACTGATATAGTGGGTCCAATAGAACCACCATCTTCAAAAGGACATCGCTTCATTCTTGCAGCTACAGATTACTTTTCCAAGTGGGCAGAGGCGATCCACTTAGAGAAGTGAAAGCACACCACGTGCTACGGCTTTTCAAGAACCAAGTTGTCTACCGTTTCGGAGTGCCGCACAGGATCATCTCGGATAATGGGTCGGCATTCGAAGCTACGTAAATTAATAATTTTGTCGGGAGACACGAAATCGACTGGCGATACTCAATAATTTACTATCCAAGAGCAAACGGCCTCGCTGAGGCTTTTAATAAAACTCTCGTTCAAATCTTAAAGAAAACTTTGGACGATAATAAGAGAAATTGGCATGAGAAGTTATTACAAGCCTTATGGGCCTACCGGACAACCTTCAGAACTCCTACTCAAGCTACACCTTACGCTCTGGTGTATAGGTCCGAGGCAGTGTTACCTTTAGAGGTTCGGCTTCCTTCACTCGAATTGCGATTGCAAACGGAATCACGACGAAGAGAATGCCAAATTACGACTAGAAGAATTAGAAAGCCCGGAAGGGAAAAGACTTGCAGCGCGAGCGAATTTAGAACTATACCAAGCTAAGATGGTTCAAGCCCATGACGGATCGGTCCGCCCAAGAACCTTCAAAGTTGGTGACTTAGTTCTCGTTCTCAAGAGACCTATTCTTGCACACCGCAAGATAGGAGGAAAATTTGAACCCACTTGGGAAGGGCCGTTCGTGGTTGAAGCAGTATACTCAGGAGGTTCCTATCAGCTAGTGAACTGCCAAGGAGAACATATGCTTCCGATCAATGGACGATACTTGAAAAAGTATTACGCTACCTGATGTTTCGAAGGAATGAATTCTTTATCCTTAGAAACACGGGCGAAGTAATTACTTATGACTGGGTTCGAACCCAAAAATAAAAAATGTGCTAAAATAAATAAAATCATGATAATAAAGTTTTCCTTGTTTTCTTTTCCAAATCAAAATCTCTTTCCTGATCTTATCCCACTTCATTCCTGTTAAGTTTTAAAATATAAGAGTAATATAAAAAAAAACTGTCTTTAATAAAAATTTTCTTAATGTTCTTGTTCTTAGTACAACCCCTGATCCTTTTCCTTATCTTTTCGCAGGAAAATGTCGAACGGGCGGTTGGTCCTGAACTTTAGAAATGGCGTAAGCCTTGCACTCGATGAAAAGAGGGTGAAAGATAGAGCGATAATCTAGATTGAGTCGGACTTCGCACCAGCAGGCCTACAGTACGAGGAATGTGACTGGGTTCCAGTTGACCGAGAAGAACTGCCCGGGCAGATAGTGATGAAAGTGGGTGGCCCAAGCCACCAATCCAGCAGCAAGAAAAGAAAAACAAACACTGAAGAAGACAATAAAATCAAGTCTGTAGTCGCAACAGCAGAGGGCAGGATTGTCAGCGCCGCGCCCACAGAAACTCAGGAAGTTCGAAGAGCTACTCTCACAGCAACGCAACGAAGAAATAGGAATCGCCATGTCCGTAAGATGTTAACCAAATTAGCAGCGGACCAGCGCGACGAGACAGTTGCTACTGCCAGCACATACACTTCAAGGACACCGGTTCACCAGGAACCTGAAGAAAGGAGGCCAGCTCTTAGGAAAACAGAAAGGACCAGGGAAATCTCACGAAGATCAGAAGAAAGAAGACTACCACGCTACCAGATAGAACCACCAGTGATGCATGACCTTGTTGCAGAAGCAACCCCGGGGGATGTCCCGACGGATATCATCCCCGAGGAGCCAAGGTATGCAGGAGAACGTGAAGGGATTGAGCCGTATATCCCACAATACGTCACCAGGCCTCGCCATTTGCAGATTATTCCAGAGTACGAGCTGGAAAGAATGCAGAATGTCAAAAAGAAAACCTTTGAATACTTCGAGAGAATTAGAGGAAGAAGGATCAATATACTAGAAGGCCTCGAGCTACATACAGACGTATTCTCGGAATATGAACAACAACAAATCGTGGATTGCATCCGGGATTTGAAAAGAATGGGCCGAGCGGGTTGCCTAAGGGAAAACACCTACTCAGAACCCCGGAGATGGATGCCAGGGAAAGGAAGGATTACAATACAATGCGGATGCGCTACAACTTTGTGGAGGACAGGAAGGGAAACCCACCGGGAATACTCCGTCATGGGCAAGTGGATCCAATGTCATTAGTCATCAAGAGAATGGTAAAGAGATTGATAACATGGAGGGTACTGCCAGCAGATTCTATACCCAATAGCTGTATTATTAACATCTACAAGGAGGGTGACTGCATACCCCCGCACATAGATCACCACGATTTTGTCAGACCTTTCTGCACAGTCTCTTTCTTGAATTAGTGTAACAACATGTTCGGATCTGACCTCCGGATAGCGAGCCCGAGTGAGTTCCGAGGGCCGGTGAAGATACCTTTACCGGTAGGTTCCGTCATGATACCGAAGGGCAACGGAGCAGATATCGCTAAGCATTGCATACCGGGAGTACCAGTGAAGCGGATTTCAGTTACTTTCAGGAGGATGGACGATAGGAAGACACCTTACCATTTCCAGCCAGACCCGGAGCTAGAGAGCCTCCGGCCTTACGAACTGTGAGTTAAATGGAAAATATCACACCTCCAACGTACATCCATACGGCATCCTTGCCAAGGATGGCTTAGAAGGTGATGTTATTGACCATGTACCCCACTATTCAGACATGGATTTTTGACAGATGCTTCTTTGGATGGATCGACAAAGATCATACATAGTCCGTTTTGAGTCTATATGGATTGTGTGAGATGTATTCCAGATCGAGTTATATGATGTATCTTCGACATGATTGGAATGAAAGTGACCATGTCACATTTTTGGCCTTCACCTCTTTTGTGCAAATTGATTGGGAAACGCCATTAAAGTTAAATGAACTTCGAACAAAGAACAGAAAAGAAATAAAAAAAAAAGAATAAAAGAAAACTTTCCTTAAAAATCTAAAAATGATGAACACCAAATTCACATGGACACTAAATAAACGATAAAATAAATTTGAATCGTTAAAGGACAAACAAAATGAGCACAAATTTTAAATCAAATTTCAAATTTGATCTTCCAGATTTCAAACCAAATCTCAATCAAATTTCAAATTCAATCTTTCCAGATCCCAAATCAAATTTCAATCAAATTCCAAATCCAATCTCAATCAAATTCAAATTCAATCTTTCCAAATTTCAAATCAAATCTCAATCAAATTCAAACTCAACCTTCCAAATCTGAAATCCAATCTGTTCTATTCTCTCCCTTGTCTAGGATGGAAGCGGTTGATTCCATTGACACGGATCGAATCTGATGGCGAGGAATTATATCCAATCCAAATCAGTGACTTCCGATCAACTCTTTTGAACGGGGTATGTAACATCTACATATTCCCTCCTAATCCATTTCCTTCCATGAAAGTCTTTTACAACTTTCATGAAATTCTCGAAACACCAAAATTCCACACTTTTCAAATCAACACTACAAATCTTTGCAAAGTCAATGACTATCAAAATTCAAACTTTTGGAGTCGAGGATTTGACATCCAATACTGCATTGCTTTAGGATTCTTGCCCTATCGCAATGAAATACATCAAATCAAACTTTTGGGTTGAGGATTTTACATCCAAGACTGCATTGCTTTAGGATTCTTTCCCTATTACAATGAAATACATCAAAATTCAAATTTTTGGAGTCGAGGATTTTACATCCAAAACTGCATTGCTTTAGGATTCTTGCCCTATCGCAATAAAATACATCAAATCAAACTTTTGGGTTGAGGATTTTACATCCGAGACTGCATTGCTTTAGGATTCTTTCCCTATTACAATGAAATACATCAAAATTCAAACTTTTGGAGTCGAGGATTTTACATCCAAGACTGCATTGCTTTAGGATTCTTGCCCTATCACAATGAAATACATCAAATCAAACTTTTGGGTCGAGGATTTTACATCCAAGACTGCATTGCTTTAGGATCCTTTCCCTATCGCAATGAAATACATCAAATCAAACTTTTGGGTCGAGGATTTTACATCCGAGACTGCATTGCTTTAGGATTCTTTCCCTATCGCAATGAAATACATCAAAATCAATTTCTTGAGGTTGAGGATTTTACATCCGAGACTGCATTGCTTTAAGATTTTGTCCCTATCGCAATGAAATACATCAAATTCAAACTTTTGGAGTTGAGGATTTTACATCCGAAACTGCATTGCTTTAGGATTCTTTCCCTATCGCAATGAAATACATCAAAAAAAATCAAACTTTTGGGTTGAGGATTTTACATCCAAGACTGCATTGCTTTAGGATTATTTCCTTATCGCAATGAAATACATCAAATTCAAATTCTTGGGGTTGAGGATTTTACATCCGAGACTGCATTGCTTTAGGATCATTTCCCTATTGCAATGAAATACATCAAAATCAAACTTTTGGGTTGAGGATTTTACATCCGAGACTGCATTGCTTTAGGATTCTGTCCCTATCGCAATGAAATACATCAAATTCAAACTTTTGGAGTCAAGGATTTTACATCCGAGACTGCATTGCTTTAGGATTCTGTCCCTATCGCAATGAAATACATCAAATTCAAACTTTTGGAGTCGAGAATTTTACATCCGAGACTGCATTGCTTTAGGATTTTGTCTCTATCGCAATGAAATACATCAAATCCAAACTTTGGGGTTGAGGATTTTACATCTGATACTGCATTGCTTTAGGATCATTTCCCTATTGCAATGAAATACATCAAAAATCAAACTTTTGGAGTCAAGGATTTTACATCCGAGACTGCATTGCTTTAGGATTCTGTCCTTATCGCAATGAAATACATCAAATTCAAACTTTTGGAGTCGAGGATTTTACATCCGAGACTGCATTGCTTTAGGATTCTGTCCCTATCGCAATGAAATACATCAAATTCAAACTTTTGGGTTGAGGATTTTACATCCGAAACTGCATTGCTTTAGGATTCTTTCCCTATTACAATGAAATACATCAAAAATCAAACTTTTAGAGTTGAGGATTTTACATCCGAAACTGCATTGCTTAAGGATTCTTTCCCTATCGCAATGAAATACATCAAATTCAAATTCCTAGGGTTAAGGATTTTACATTCGAGACTGCACTGCTTTAGGATTCTTTCCCTACAGCAATGAAATACATCAAAATCAAACTCTTAAGGTTAAGGATTTTACATCCAATACCGCATTGCTCTGAGATCTCTCCTCATTGTAATGGTTCAATCCAATCAATTCAATTTTCTTTTGAGGTTGAAGATGTTACATCTAAAACCACAAAATTCCAATTTTCATTTCAACTTCAAATCCCTTTTGACAAAACTTCAATCTAAATTGAAACTCCAAACTAAAATCTAAGCTCACACATCAAAAATTAAACTAAAAAAAAATAAAATCTAAGTTGAAATTCCCCGCATCATGTGATTTGGGATTCACCTCCTTTTCCCTTTCCCTGCCGAGAGTTCGGGAATCTCCAGCTTCAAAGATATACTCGACACTCCCCAGCGGAAACTCTTCTACTTTGTCCTAAGTTTGTCACTTGGACATCCGTGTTGGTTTTGTTGATCGCTTCGGTCAACACCAATACGCGCGGTGTTCTCCGTCGACTCACCACACCTATCGGGGGTCCATTTGTTGACCTCATTTTTGATGAGGTATTCTCTTCTTCTTTAAGTACTTAGGATCTAGCCTTAGGCTTTTCCTTTGACTATCTTAGAGGACTAGAATTGGGATCCACCACCTTTTAGAAATTCAAACCACTTCTTAACTCCCTGCCAACTCCACAAACTTGACTGTAGACCCCTAATCACCTAGAGGGTTGAAATCAAATGTGGAAGGTTTAAAGGATGAGTTCCCTATAAGACTCTTTGGCCTTAGGACTACCCTGGGTGGCCTGGTCTGGTGAAGGGGCTGACTTACACACACACTACACCTATACACTACAATTTCACACACCTATACCTAACTTGACCTCCTGACTCATGTAGGTGATTCACATGGATGGTCCTTAACCCCTAAGCCCTTGGCTAAGAGGGTTAGGAACAACATATTAGATGCTTCTAATGAGTCCCTTCATGGCTCATGTGGACTTGAGATGGCTTCATGGCTCAACCAAAATGATTTTATTCCACTTACATTCACCCAATCTTCAATTTTCCAAATTTTCAATTTTTGACCTCCGGGACCCTACACCCGCTAACTTTACCCAAAACCCTTGAAACTACCCAAATTTCTCAAAAATTTTCAAATCACCCAAAATTCTCCAAAATCATTCCTAAACATTTCTCTCTACTTAAATTGATCATCCATAGCCAAAAATATCAAAAATTCCAAGAATACCTCCCAATACCCTCTAAATACCCAAAATACCCCTCTCGACCCAAAAATTCAAAAATTCCAAAAATTCCCAGAAAATTCCAGAAAATCTCAAATATTCCCAATTTCATTTTGTTCAACTAAACAATGGGCTAATTTTGTCAATTTACCCCACTTTTACCAAAACCCCCAATTTGACCCATTTTAACCCAAAGTGAACCCAATGTCAAACCAAGCCTACCCAATTGACCCAAATTCTGGTCCAATTCAATTCTAAACTTCAGTTCAACATTCCCAACACCAATCTAGACCAAATCAAAGTCCAATTTGATTGACATTTGGATCCAATTTCACTTTTGGCCTTAAAGCCCAATTTGGACCCATGACCCAAACATAACCCAAACTCACCCAATTCAACTCCAATTAACCCCAAATCTTTTCCAAATCTTCCTTAACATCCCCACAAATAAAACACTAACATGATTTTCCCAACATTTAGACCCAAACCCCACTCAAATTCAACCCAAAGTTAAAAGGCCCAATTTTGACCTAAACCCAAACCTAACCCAAATGAGCCCAAACCCCAAAATCAAAGCCCAACCAAAGTCAAAACCTCTTTGAAACACTCCCATAAACATTTCCCAACATTAATTTTACATCAATTTCAACCCTAGCCCAACATTGGCCCAAGTTAGCCCACTTTGACCTATATTGGCCCATTCACCAAAGGAGCCCAAATTCAACCCAATTCAAACCCAAATCACTCCCAATTTGCTCCAAGTCACTCATGACACATCTATGAGCTAAACCCAATAATTATTTGGCCCAGGACTTTACCAAAATTTCATCCTAAAATCCATTTTAAAATTCAAAAAGCCCACTTCCCTTAAACCTTCCTAAAAGCCCACTTCCTTCAAATTCAAAAGCCCAAATTCATCCAAAGCCCACATGGCACTTCCCCTCATCATCCATTTAATCAAAATCACCCCTAAGTTTCAAAATCATCAATTAAACCATTCCAAATCAAGCTTCATACAAATTTCCATCAAATTACCAAAAATTTCTAAAATCCATTTTCATGAAATTGACCAAGCTTTTCCCCAAGCCAAAGACAAGCCATGCAAGCCATGGACAAGCTACATGAAGCCATGGAAGGTTGGACATGTGATCAAGCCATTAATGGCAAAAGGGGGAACCCCTTTCCTAACCCTCCCTTAAGCAATTTTAACCCTTTTTTAAGCAACACCTAAACCCAAAATTTACTTAAACCAAGCCGAATAGGAGCGCACCGCGTGGCCGTTCGGAGATGCCAAGGATGACGGGGCGCCGCGTGGATAAATAGAAAATTAGGGTATTTTTGATTTATTTAATTCCCCTAAACTTCAAAAATCCATAACTTTGTGTAGGAAAATCAGAAAAATAAAATAAAAATACACTCTTGCTCAGTGAATAGAGGAGAATATTGTGGAAAAGAAATCATTTAATTTCATCAAGTATTTTATTTTTAATGATTTATTTACCCTCTGCATTGTTTTAATTCTCCATGCATATAGGAAATTCACCATGGCATGAGACCATAGGTCTTTTGAAGCCTCTGAATTTGGCAACATTCCCTGGATTTTCCAAAGTCAGAGGCCATCCCTATGAGAAGTTATTGATTTTTCAAATTCATGTTACTGTTTTGAGTATTTTAATCCCAATAATTAGCATGTTGTGAAATAAATTCTAGGAAAATTTGGTGATGTCTCTTATGACCAGATGACCCTAGAAAAAATAGGTTTTGAGTTAACTCATTTAAAATAACCCTAATTGGCTTAAACACCCAAAATAGATCCCTAATTAATTAGAGCTAACCATACATCAAATTGACTTGAAATCAATTCTCCACTGACCTTTAGGATCGAAGAACCCACCATAAAAATTTGAAGTCAATTGGACTTGGTTAGCCCTACTAAATGGGTTGATTAAGCCATTTAATCAATTTAAATTTCAAAAATTCATAACTTTCAAAATACCTTTCAAAAATTCACCAAATTGGTTTTGGAGACTCTCTGATATTAGGGGAATTTAAGAAAATTAAAATTTTAATTTTCTAAAAAAGTTGATTTTTTGTATTATTTTAATATTTTAATAATTAAAAAATAATAAAAATCATAAAAATAATAAAATTTACCAAAATGTCACATTTTGAATTTTAATCACTTAGGAACAAACCCCATATTTTTCTTAGGTCTATTTAATGAGATATTAAATTTTAAAGCCCTAAGGTAATTTAAAAATTAAAAAAATACATTTTTTTGGCATTTTCACTAATATAATTATAATAAATCATAGAAAAATCAAAAAATTGTAAAAATTTATTCTCTGATTTTTTTGATATCAGAGAGATTTTTGAAAAATATAAAATTCATTTTTCAACCTTTATTTTATTTTTAAATTGATTAATACTCCAAAACTCAAAATAATTATAATAAAAAAAATATAATTCAAAAAATCACCAAAATTGGTCCAAGTGGTCCTCTGGTCATTAGGAATGTCTCATAATTTTCTTAAGGACAGAAACTTTCCCTTGGTCATATTATTAAATTTTCCTTGGAAATCTCTATTTTCCACCAAAAATAATTACATAAATAAATTATATACAGAAAAATCACATTTTCTCCTCTCATGTCTTTATTGACATATATGAGTGAAGTTACATAAAAATTTCAAGTTCATTTAAGCTCAATTTAGTGAGTTATGAAATTATTAAGCTTGGAGGGCAAAATGGTAATTAAAATTTTAACCCTTAATTAAAACTTTAGGTTTAATAAAATTAACAAATAAAATATTTGATCTTAATCTAATTTGGATGATTGAAATTTAAATAATTAAAGGGTAGAAACCCATTAAACAATTTAAAATAATTAAAATAAACCTTAATTTAATAATTGATTAAATTTGGAAGAATAATAAAATTGGAATTATTAAATAGGGATATTATTATTAGGAAGAGATTTATTCTTTAATTTAAAAAATCCCTAAATTAATCATTTCAATAATATTTAATTCCTAATTAAAAATGATAACTCAAATTTAAATTTTAAAATGTTAAAGGACTAATCATTAAATTAAATTAAAAAGTTAAATTATTAAACTCTTTTTAAATTTTCAATTAAATTAAAATTAAAAATAAAATTAAATTAAAGATTAAATTAAATTAAATCAAATAAATTAAATTAAATTAAATTAAAAAAATTAAATTAAATTAAATTAAATAAATAAATTAAATTAAATTAAATAAATAAATTAAATTAAAAAAATATTAAATTAAAGATTAAATTAAATTAAATCAAACAAATTAAATCAAATTAATTTAAATTAAATTAAATTAAATTAAATTAAGTCAAATTAATTTAAATTAAATTAAATTAAAACAAATTAAATTAAATTAAATTAGATTAAATTAAATTAAATTAAAATTAAATCAAATTAAATTAAATTAAAGGAAATTAAATCAAATTAAACTAAATTAATTTAACATCAATTCAAACTAAATTGAATTAAATTAAATTAAATTAAAATTAAAATTAGATTAAATTAAATTAAAGTTAAATGAAATTGAATTAAATAACATTACCTAAGACATAAAGAAATTAAATATAAAACAACTTGAACACTATTCCAAATTTAAACCCATTGACTTAAATTAAACCATTTGAACACCAATTTGCCTTCGAAAGCTTTGGTTATTATAACTCTTAAACAAAACATTAAATGAAATGTTACTTCACCTATAGGATATTCAAATGTCCTAGTTCACTGAGCAAGATAACAACAAAACGTGAATTCCCGGACGATTAATTCATTTGTATAATTAAATTCATTTGAACTTAAAATAATCCTAGAAATATTGAAAAGATGTTTAAGATTTGTCCTAAGAACTTTCTCGATATGATAGGATGTTCATAAGAACAATTGAATTTAATTATTCTTTGATGAAGAAAATCATCCTCAAACTAAAACACAAAGACCTAGACGTCATAGGAAATGACTAGCTATAGGATTAGGAATTTGGTAGAAAACCATAACCCTTCCCTTAGCTTTACCTAGGAACTTGTTTAAATATTCTAATTGTGTTTTAAGTGCAGCTTGGGATGACGGGAAGACCCTCCGAGTACGCTTTTATTTTATTGCAATTTACATTATTGCAATTTCTTTAATTGCATCGCACTTACTTTTTCTTGCATGATAAACAACTCGTTGCATGAAAACCCACACCTTTAGGATAGTCCCTAAAACTGAAACCAAAACTAAATTAAAAGTCATTGCAAGATAAAATTCACCGCCACAACATTTCAAAATATAAAACAACTCAAAATTTAATCACAAACAGAACACAAAACTACAATTACAGCTAAATTAAAACGTCTTGTTGGATGATCGGGAATACCTCGGATGATGTAACCTACGTGTTGCTAACGGGATTTCCCATGGTCTAAATGAAAGTGTGGAACTCATTCAGTTAAGTTTAGCAAATTCATCTGGACTAAGTGAATCCGATAAAAATAATGATGCCGGAAGCATGGAACCGTGGGATCTTAACCGGTGTCGTTATAATCTACTTTAAGATTTGTTTTAATTAAAACACAAAAACACTTGGAAATTAAGACTTCTCTAAACCAAAACACTTCTCTCATCTTCTGATTTATGACTTCTAAAACTAAACCTCTGCAACAACAAGGAGCTTGGAGCATGGTGGGCAGCACGGCCATCATCGTCAGCAAAACTTGAATCTACATCAGCAAAACTTTCCTAGAATTAAACAACAAAGCCATAGGACTTCGAGGTAGTTTGCCTAGTGCAACATAAATCCTCAACCTTTTGTTAGGCATTTGCATTGCAAATTAAGCCCTAACCGGTCTTAGGATTACGAGGTAGTCGTCCGATACGACATAAACCCTCACATCTTCCAGGCCATTTGTATGATCATGTCATACGGATATAAGTCCTAATTAATTAAAACTGGCAAGATCAAAACATTAAATAAACATTAGGACTTTCCTAAGTCCAAGCCAAACAATAGGATATTCGAGAAATTACCGAAGTTCGCTTCGAATTTGTAATTTCTCCTACTTTTCTTCCTTTGAATTCCCAAAACAAAATGTTCCAAACTTGATCCATTCCCTGTTGAAATTCCAAAATTCAATCCTTTGAAAACTTAAACTTTGAAATTCTTGAGAGCAGAACTACTGATTATTATCGAGAGTTTTCTTAGGTGACTCCCGTCACTTAAGATGTAATTAACTATAGGGGCTTGCCCTTATAGGGAATTTTAAAGAACCCGAGTAATATAAACCCTCGTTTAATGTTTTTCATATTAAGCGAGGGAATTTGTCGGCACATAAAATTGGTTCGCGGACCAAACGGATGTCACAAATCTTTTAGTTTATTTAATCGAGCCCCACCATCAAGCAGTGTGTCTATCCTTAGGGATAGATATACAGTTTGTAGTGCGGTGCTCGTTTATATAAACTATTTGGGATGTGAGATCAGTTGGATTTCATATCTTAAAATTTTCAAATTTAAAATTATTTTCAAAATCAAATACTACTTTTCAAATTATATATATTTAAACTAAATTTAAAATCTTAAAATTCGCCGACAATTTCTGTTAGACGACCCCCTTTTCTAAATACAACACACCCTAAAAAAATAATGCCGATAGGGAGGTAGACAGAGGGAGATATAGAGGGGGAGATAAGGAGGGAGAAAGGGAGAAAGAGAATAATGAGAAAGAGAGTGAGTGAAGGAGTGAGAGAAACATATATAAAGAAAGTGGGAGAGTGTGAGAAGAAGAATAAGGTAAAGGGAGAGAAAAGGAGAGAGGGAGGGAGAGAGTGAAAGAGGAAGGAGACAGAGGTGGTGATGTGTAAGAGAAGGCAATAAATAATGAGATAGAGAAGAGCAAAGAGAGAAAGACAGAGAGAGAGAGGTGAGAGTGGGATATAAAGAGTGAGAAGAAGAGAGAGAGGGAGAACAAGAGAGAGTGCGCGATAGAGTGAGAGAAAGAGAGAATAAAGGGCAACATAAGAGATAGCAAAAGATCAAGAATGAGAAATATAATCGAGAAAAAAAAATAAATAGGAGGTAGAGAGGTCATGAGATAGATTGAAGTGAGAGAGGGAGTAAGAGAGAGAGTGTGTGTGAGATTGAGAGAGAGGGTGAGCAAAATAATGGATGATAAATAATGTGAGAAAGGAGAAAGGGAGAGTGGGAGAGAATGTGTGAGATACAGAGAGATAGAGGAAAATTTAATTGAGGTGGGAGGGAGAAAGGGTTGAGAGAGGAATGGGGGGATGTATGAAGAGAAATTGTGACAAAATAGGCAGCAACATTTTATAGAGTAAGTAAGAGGGAGATAACTAAGAGTGAGAAAGAGAAAAGAAGGAGTAGGCTAAATTTAGGGAGAGGGAGGGAGGAGAGAAGAGAGATAGTGAGCAAGAGAATGAAAGGAGAGTGAGGGAGGAATCTAGAGAGATTTATTGATAGAGAGGGAAGAGTGAGAATAAGAGTAAGGAAAAGAGAGTGAGAGATAGAGGAGACAGAGAGAGTAAAAGAGAGAGGAAGAGAGAATTGAGAGAGAAGTGTGAGAGAATGTGAGAAACAATGATTGATAAGAGAGAGGGACTGATAGAGATGAAAGAAAGAAAAAGAGAGGTGTGTGTGTGGGGGGATAGGGGAGAGAAAGATTAAGCATAGAGAGAGCTTATGTGTGTGTGTGTGGAAGATGGAGTGAGGAAAAAAGATAAGAGAAAGAGTTAGAGAAGTATGAGCTTGAGAGATAGAAAGAGAGAGTGAGGGAAGGATCCAGAGATATATAGATAGAGAGGAAGAGAGTGAGAGGGGAAAAGGAAGTGAGAGATAGAGCAGACTGACAGAGGGAGGGAGAGAGAGAAATAGAGAGAGAAGTGTGAGAGAATGAAGAAAAAATGAGAGAGAAGAGAGAGGGATTGAGAGAGATAAATGTTGGAGAGCAAGAGAGAGAGAGAGAGAGAGTATGTATGAAAGATTGGGGAGAGGCTAGAGGCGAGGGAAGGAGTGTGGAGCTTAAGTGGGTGAGAAGGGGAGAGATTGAGAGAGAGTGTGAGAGAGTGTATGAGTGTGTGTGAGAGCTCGAGGGAGAGTGTGAGAGAGATAAAAATTGATGAGTAAGCTACACAAGAGAGTCCTAGAGAAGTGAGAGAGTGTGTGAGTGAGGGAGGGAGGAAGAGAAAATAGATAATGAGCAAGAGAATGAAAAGAGAGTTAGGGAGGGATTAGGAGTGATATATTGATACAGAGGGAGAGAGTGAGAACAAGAGTAAGAAAAGTGGTGAGAGATAGAGGAGAAAGATAGAGAGGGTGAGAGGGAGAGAGAAAGTGAGAGAGAGAAGTGTGAGAGTGTGAGAAACAATGATTGAGAAGAGAGAGGGATTGAGAGATAAAAGTTGGAGGACAAGAGAGAGGGTGTGTGCGGGGGATAGGGGAGAAAACAATTGAGCAAAGAGAGAGATTGTGTGTGTGTGTGAGGAAGAGAGAGTGAAGAAAAAACATAAGAAAGAGTTAGAAGTGTGAGCGCGAGAAAATGAAAGATAGAGGGAAGGATCCAAAGAGATATATGATAAAGAGGGAGAGAATGAGAACAAGACTAAAGAAAAGAGAGTGAGAGAAGAGTAGACCGAGAGGATGAGGGGAGAGACATAGAGAGAGAATGGAGAGGGATTGAGAGAGATGATAGTTAGAGACCGAGAGACAGTGTGTGTGAAGGATAGGGGGAGAGGCTAGAGAGTGAGAAGACTATGGAGCTTAACTGGGTGAGATTGAGAGAGATTGAGAGAGAGAGAGTGAGAGAGTGTATGAGTGTGTGTGAGAGCTTGAGGGAGAGTTTGAGTGAAATGGAGAGAGAATGAAGAGCTACACAAGGGGAGTTCTAGAGAGGGCATGAATAAGGGAGTGAGAAGGATGGAAAGAGAGTTATAAAGAGAATTAGAATGAGATAATGAAAGAGTTTATAGAGAAAGAGGAAAAGAGAGTAATAGAGATGGGGATGAGATAGAGGGAGTGAGCCGGAAGAAAGGGAGTGAGAAATAGAGATAGAGGGAGGGAGTGAGATTGATTAATGACAGAGCAATAGAGAGAAATTGATTGAGAAGGAAAACGAAATAATGATAGAAGAGAGATTGAGGGAAGATTTAGTAAGAGAGAGGGAGTGAGAGGTAAAGAGAAAGGCAGAATGTAAAATGACGAGAGAGAGTGTGAGAAAGAAAGGAGGTCAGAGAGGGACGGAAGGAAGAAGTATCGGAGGAAGGGAGAGAGGGAGAGAAGATAGAGAAGGAGATAGTGGAAGGGATAGAAAAAATAGACCGAGAGATAGAGAGTGTGGAATAGAGGTAGAGAAAGAGTGAGATGAAAGAGAAAAGAGAGAGAAAATATGAAGAGAGAGTAAAAAAGAGCATAAGATAGAAATAGATAATATAGTGCAAGAAAGAGAGTGAGGGATAGAGAGCGAGGGAGAGAGAATAATAGAGATAGCACAGAGAGAGAAGAAAGAAAGATGCAGTAATGGAGAGAGAGGATGGAGTGCAAGAGAAAGATCAAGATGGTAAGAAAGAGCGAGATAGAGATTGAGAAATAGTGCTTATGAGGGTGAGTGGGAAAGAGATTCAGAGAGATAGTGAGAAGTGCAGAGGTGTGTGAGTGAGATGGAGAGAGAAGGGTAACCTGCATAAGGGAGAGCTATAGAGGGCATGAATGAGGGAGTGAGAAAGATAAAGGGAGAGAGAGTGTCAAAATGAGAATTAGAGTGGGAGAATGAAAGAGATCAATATAGAAAGAGGAAAGGAGAGAAAGAGTGAGAGATAGCAAGAGAGAAAGAGAGAAGAGTATAAGGGAGTAAGATTGAGGGTGAAATTGAAGAAATTGAGGGAGCCAGGAAGAGAGAGACAAAAAGAGAGAGAGATGGACAAAGAATAGAGATTGAGGAATCTAAAGGAAATAGAGGGAGCTAGAGAGAAACATAAAGTGAAATAAGGTGGGAGGGAGGGAAGGAGGGAGGGGTGGAGGGGAAGTAATAAACAAAAAGATAGAAGAGGGGTGAGAATGAAAAGAGATAGAGAATGACTGGAAGGTAGAGAGAAATTGAGTGATGAATATATAGAGGTAAAGAAAGAGAATAGAGAGGAGGAGATAGCAAGAAAATGAGTGCGAAAAAACATAATAGATATTGAGAGACAAAGTGAGAAAGAGAGATTGAGAAAAAAAAAATAAAAAGAGAAAAGATAGCTAAAGAGAGAAAAAATGAGAGAGAGAAAAACAAATTGAGAGTAAGAGACATAGCAAGAAAGGAAGAGAGTGAGGAAGAGAGAGACAGAGAGGGCAAGAGTAAAGGAGAGAGTGAGAACAGGGGAGATAGAGTGAGAGAGTGAGAGATTGAAGAAAGAGGGAGTGAGATGAAAAGAAAGTGAGGAAGATGGAGATAGGGAGCGAGATTAAGAGAATGGGTGAGAATAAGAGATGGAGACATATTTAAATAGAGAGGGTGGGATGGTGAGAAGTGGGAGAGAGGGAGAGAGAATGAATGCAGAGGGAGAGAGAAAGGATGAGAGAGAAATAGAGAGAAGAGAAAGTGAGAGAACAAAGAGCACGAGAGAGGGAATGGGAGAGAACGATGGAGAAAATAAGTGGGAGGGAGGAAGATTGAGTAAGTGCAAGAAGAGAGAGAGAAGAGAGATAGGGAGAAAGGGAGAAAAAGGAGGAAGAAGGGAGTGAAAGATGATGGGATTGAAATAGCGAGTGAGAGTAAGCGAATGAGTGAGAAGGAGAGAAGGAGAGAGAGGAATATAGAGGGATAGAAAGAGCCAGTAAATAGAGCGAAGAGAGGGAGATAAAACATAGAATAAAAGAGAGCAAATAAACAACAAAGAGAGATGAAATAGAGAGTGTGAGATCATGAGAGGGAGTAAGAGAGGATTTGAGGAGTGAGCTAGAGAAAGAGAGAGTAAGGTAGAAATAGAGAGAGAAGAGAGACTTAAAGAAGATAGAGAAAAAGAGATAGAGAGTGTGAGTGAGATAGATATCGATAGTGGGTGTGAGAATAGAGTGTTGATAAACAGAGGGAGTAGGAATGAGAGTGAAGTTGAAGAGAGAGTGTGGGTGAAGAGAGTGTGGGTTAAAATAGAAAAAGAGAAAAGGAGCAAGAGAGATAATGATAGATGGAGAAAGAAAGAGAGTTAGGGAGGGAAAGTGAGAGAGAGGGAGAGAGAAAGAAAGGGAGTGCAAGGGAGATAGAGGGAAAGAAACGAGTGAGGGAGTAAGAGTGAAATTGAGAGATTGACAACGCGAGAAAGAAATAGAGCTCGAATAGAGAGTGAAGAAAGAGAGGACAAAAGAGAGGGAACTAGAGAGAAAAAGAAAGCAAAATGAGGAGTGAGGATGAAGAGAAATTAATAACTCTCTTATTTCTCTTTCCTCACTCTTTCTCTCCCTCCCTCCATCTCTCATTCTCTCTCTCTCCCTCCCTCACACACACTCTCTCAATTGTTCTCACATCTGGCTCTCTTCCCTCATGCTCAGCTTATTATTTCTTACTTTCTCTCAAACATCTCTCTTTCCTCATCGTTCCCTCCCTATTTTAAGACCTACTTTCCCCTTGTGTTCCTCTGTCCATATCTCACGCCTCATTCAATCTCCACTTGCACTCTCCTTCACTCCATCACCCTCCCTCTCATTTTCTTAATTGCTCTGTCTTATTTCCTCTCTCTTGCTCTTTTGTCTCTCACATTCACTTTTCTTCTAAGGCGAAGTCACTGTGAACTCATCCTTTAAACTTCCACATTTGATTTCAACCCTCTAGGTGATTAGGGGTCTACAATCAAGTTTGTGGAGTTTGCAGGGAGTTAAGTGGTTTGAATTTCTGAAAAGGTGGTCCAATTCTAATCTCTAAGATAGTCGAAGGAAAAGCCTAAGGCTAGATCCTAAGCACTAAAAGAAGAAGAGAAGACCTCATAAAAAATGAGGTCAACAGGAGTGTGTGAGAGATAGAGGGATTGAGGGAGTAAAAAAGGGAGGGAAAGTGAGACAGAGGTGGTGTGGGATAAAGTGAGAGAGAGAGAGAGAAAGATAAAACGAGGTGCAATAAAGAGAGGGAGAGAGAGAAGAGAGAATGAGAGGAAGGGTGAGAGGTTGAGTAATGGATATAAGAAGATAAAGAGTGAGTAAAGAGATAAGAAAGTGAGAGAGAAACATAATAAAAAGTGACAAATAAAAGCGAGAAAGGGAGATAAGAGAAAGAGAATACAATGGGCAAGAGTAAGGGAGAGAGAGGGAGAGAAGGAGAGAGCTTGAAGAACGAGATGAAGTGAGAGAGATGAAAGCAAGAAAGATTGAAGAGATAGAGATAGGAAGTGAGAGAGGAAAAAGCAAAATAATGTGTGTAAGTTTTGAGATTGGGAGGGGTAGAGAAATAATGAGTGAGAAGTTGAGATGGAGATAGGGTGGAGAGGGAGAGAGGGATAGAGATTGAGATATAGAGAGTGGAGGGAGGGTAGCAGAGGGAAAGAATGGATAAGAGAGAGAGTATGAGAAAGGGAGAGAGGGAAATAGAGAAAAGTGAAAGTGATAGAAGAGAGAGCAAGAGAGAGAGAGAGTGAGATAGAGCCACAGAGATAACGTGCGGAAGGAGAGGAAGTAAATGAGGAGAGAGAGGAGAAAGAGAGGGAAGAAATAGAGGGAAGAGAAATTGAAAAAGGAAAGAGATCGAGGTGGAAAGATAGATGTGTGAGATAAAATAATAAATAATGAGACGGAACGGATGTGAGGGAAGACGGCAAGATGTGAGAACAAAGTGAGGTGGAATAGAGAGTGAGAGATGGAGATAGTTAGGGAAAAAGAATGATGGGAGGAAGTGAGTGCATGGACGGAGAGGAAGAAAGTGAGGGAGAGTGAAAGGAAGAGAGTGTAAGAAAATTTTTTATGGGAGAGTAACGGTAAGTAAGGGGTAAGAGTGGTTAAGAAGCTGGAGAATGGTGAGAGAAGAGGGAACATCACTCATTCGTGCCCTCTTTAGGTCTTTCTAATGTAGCTCACTCTTAAATACTCCCTCTCTCTCCCTCTCGGAAATCTTTATCTATATCTCCTCTCTTTTAAAACTCACTTTACTATTATTTGCTCTATATTCCCCGATTCTCTTTCTCTTTATAGCTTGCCTTACCCTTTCTCCTTCCTCACTCTTCAACTAACTCTCACTCTATATATTATCTTTATTTGTTGTTCATTTGAGCTATTTTGCCCCTCTATGTCTCTCTCGTGCACTTTCTTCTTTCTCCCTCTCTTTTCTTGCTTCTCACTCTTTCTCTCCCTCTATCTCTCATTCTCTCTTTATGCTCTCTCTAGATTGTTGTCTATTTCTCCCCATATCCATCTCTTTATTTATTATTTTCTCTCATACATCTCCTTTACTCCTCAATCCCTCCCTCTTTCAATCCCTCCTTCCCTCTCTTTCTCCATCTCTCCATATATCCTCCTCTCTCTCTCTCCTCTTGTACACACTCTCTCCCTCTTGTTTTCTCTTTCAATCTCACTAATTCCCTCTCGCTTGATATATCTTCTCTCACTTTCACTTTTTGTTATTTCTCTCTCTTTCTCCCTTTCTCTCACTCTCTCTCATCTTTTCTCTCTCTTTCTCTCACTCTCTATCTCAATCTCTCTCATTCTCCCCCAACTTTCCCTCTCCGTCCTCGTATCCCACTTTAACTTCTCCCTCTTTCTTTCTCCCTCTTCCACACCTTTCCCACTCCTCACCTACATTTATCCAGCCCCTCTCCCTCCCTTCCTCTCTCTATTTGCCACTTTCTCACTCTCTCTCTTTCTCTTTATCTTACTCTTTATGCCCCTTGCTCTCCAGGACATCCTCCCTATAGTTCTTTCAACCTCATTCCTTCTCTCCATTTTTATGTCTCTCAATCTCTTTATTTTCCTTCTTTGCTCTCTGTTTGTCTCTTCCTTACTCTACATTTTCTTCTTTTTTTTCTTCCTCCCACTCTCCTCTTTCTCTTTCTCATCTCCCTCTCTATCCCTCTTCTACATTATCTCCTTCTGCTCTCCCTCCCTCTCTCTTCCTCTTAAGACTTTTCTCATATCTTGTATGTATATATATTCTCTCCCTCTCTCAAAATATCTACGTAAATACACCTATTTATTTTTCTTCCACTCTTTCACTTGTTATAATCCTCTCCTATTTGTTGTCTCCTCTTACTTTTATTATGATGGTCTCTCATCTTTATTTTTTCACCCACAAACATTCTCTCTTACTCCCTCATTCTTTCTTTCCTCCATCTCATTTCGTCTCTATTCCCTCGATATCTCTTCCCTCTACATTTCTCTCTCTCCTTCTCAACTTCGTAAATTTCACTCTCACTGTTACTTGCTCTCTTTCTCTCTCTCAATCCCTCCTCTACTCTACCTCCTATCACCGTCTCCCACTATCTATCACTCTCTTCTCTTCAATTTCTCTCTCATGCACTCTCTCATACTGTCCTCATTCCCTCACTTTGCTTAGATCACTCCTTCTTCTCTCTTTCTTACTCTTTGGTATCTCTCTCACTTATATTTTATCACACACTTTGCCCCATATTCTCCCAACTATTTCTCTTCGTCTATCGTCCCTCCCTCCTCCCTCTCTCCCTCCCTCCCTCCATTCTCACTTACACTCCCTCATCTCTCTCGGACACTTCTCTCCTCTCTCCCCCTTCTGTCTCCTCTCTCCCTTTATAACTCCTCTCACTCTTTATCGTCCATCTTTTACTCTCCTCTCTCTTCCCTTCTCGCTTACTCTCTCTTGCTATATCTTCCATTTTCTTATTTCTCTCTCACTATCTCTCCCTCTCTTGCTCCCTCTCCCTCTTGATCCTTCTCACAAACTACCTTTACCTCACTATTTCTTTCTCTTTACCACTCATGCGCTCTCTTACACTCTCGATTAAATCTCTTTTTCTGTCTTTTGCTCTCTCATATGTTGCCCTCTATTCTCTCTCATTCTCTCTCTCTATATCCCTTGCTCTCTCTAGCTCTTCCTCTCTCCCATTCTCTCCCTCACTCTTTCTCTCCCTCTATCCCCTACTTACTCCTTTATTGCTTCCATCCCTCCCGATATGGATGGAGAGAGAAAGGGAGAGATATGTGTGAGAAAGAGGAAAAGAAGAGAGAGGGACAGAGAGAGGAGAGAGAAGAATAAAAGAGAAAGATGTAGAGAAAGTTAGCAATATTAGAGAAAAAAATAAATAAATAGTGAAAGTGAGAGGAAGGAGCAAGGTGGAAGGAGAGTGAGAGGAATAAAGGGAGAGAATGAGAGTGAGGGAAGATAGAGAAAGAGAGTGTGGACAAGAGGGAGAATAAGAAAACGAGAGAGAATGAGAGAGAGTGATGAAGAGTCGGAAGAGAAAGTGGGAGGGCGAGGAGAGCGAGTGGAGAGAGCTTGAGAGAGAGAAGGGGAGGGAGGGAAGTGAGATAAATAGAGAAAGAGAGAGAGTGGGGGAGTAGAAGAAAGAGAGAGAGTGAGAAGAGCAAGAGAGAAGATGAGCCAAAATAGAGAGTGAAAGCAAGATGACGAGAGAAATACAAAGAGATAATAAAGGTTGTGAAAGAGTACGAGTGAGAGTAAAGCTTTAGAAAGAGAGTGGAGAAGAGAGAGAAAAGAAAAGAAGCAAGAAATAATGATAGATGGAGCAAGAGAGAGAGAGGGAGAGAGAAGAGATTGAATGTAAGAGTGAGAGTAAAATTAAATTGATTGAGGGAGCTAGGGCAAAAGAGGCAAACAAGAAGGAATGAGAGTGAGGTAAGAGGCAAAGAGAGAGAGAAATAGAGACCGAAATAATAAGGGAGGGAGGGAAGTATAAACAATAAAAAGAGAGAAGTGGGTGAGAAAAGAGATAGAGAATGAAGGAAGGTAGAGAGATTGAGTGATGGATATTAGGAGACAAAGAGAGAGAAAAAAGTGGAAGAGGCAACAAGAGAAAGAGAGAAACATGATGGAGAGAAAGACATAGTGAGAAAGGAAGAGGGAGAAAGAGATAGAGGGAAAAAAGTAAAGAGAGTGAGATGATAGCAAGAAAGCGAGACAAAGAAAAAAGAATAGAGTGAGATACATAGTAAGAAAGGGAAAGAATAATGGAGAGTAGAGAAAGGGGAATTAGAGGAAGTGTAGAGGAGAGAGGAAGCAGGGAGATAAAGGAGAGAGTGAGAGATTGAAGAGAGTGAGAGAGAGCGTGAAAGATATAAACGGAGATAAGGGAAGAGAGAGGAAACAATATTGAGCAAGATGGAGATAGGAGCAAGAGAACAGTGCTTGGAGAGGGGGGAGAGAGAGAGAGGGAGAGAGATTGAGATGTAGAGAGTGGAAGGTAAGAAGTGGAATATTGAGAGGGGAGAGAAAGGATGAGGGAGTGAGAGAGATATAGAGGGAAGGGAAAGTGAGAGAAGAGGGGAAAAAAGAAAGAAATAGAGAGAGAGTGAGGGAGAGCATGGTAGAGAGATAGAGGGAGGCTGTGAGAGAGAATAGAGAGAAATGAAAGTGAGAGTAGAGACAAAAAGAGAGGAATGGGAGGGAGCGATGGAGAAAATGAGAGGGAAGGAGGGAGATTGATTAAGTGTGAGAGGAGAGAAGAGATGAAGGAAAGAAGAGAAAGAGGGAAAGAGGGAGGGATTGAGATAGGAAGGGAGCATAAGAGAATAGGTTAAATGCAATGAAGGAGATGGAGAGGGTGAGGGAGAGAGGGAGAAGAGATTGAGATAGAGAGCGTGGGAGGGAGTTGGGCGAGGAGAGAATGAGAGAGAAAGGATGAGAGAGGGCGAGAGAAAGGGATAGGGAAAGCAAGAGGGAAATAGAAAAGTGGAAGTGAGAGAAAGAGAGCAAAGCGAGGATGAGAGAGAGCGATAGAGAAAAAGAGAGGGAGAGAGAGTGAACGAGTGAGTGCAAGAGGAGAGAGAGAGGAAGAAAAAGAGGGAGGTATCAAGAAGGAATGAGAGATGTATGAAAGAAAATAATAATAATGAGATTGATATGAGGAGAGCGAGCAAGATGTGAGAGCAATTGAGAGATAGTGCGTAAGAAATGGAGTGTGAGAGAGTGTGATAGATAGAGGGAGAAAGAGTGAGTAAAGAGATGGAAGAGAGGGAGATAGAAGAAAGAGAAAAGGAGGAGGGGGAGAGAGAGTGTGAGCAGTGAGTGCGAAGGAGAGAGAGAGGAAGAAAGAGAGGAGGTATCGAGGACGAATGAGAGATGCATGAGAGAAAATAATAAATATTGAGATGGATATAAGGAGATAGAGCAAAATACAGAGCTATTGAAAGATGCGTGGCAAGGAGGGAGTGTGAGAGATAGTGTGATAGATAAAGGGAGAGAAAGAAGAGTGAGTAAAGAGAGTTAAGAGTGGGAGATAGAAGAAGAGCAAGAGAGAGAGAGAGAGAGACCGAGGGGGCAAAAGTGAGAGACAAATAACAAAGAGAGATGAAATAAAATGAGAGAGAGAGAGAGAGACGAGAGTAACATATGATAGGGATTGAAGAGTGAGCAAAGGAGTGTGGGAGAGGGGTGTAAGGCGAGAATTGATGGAGAAAGAGAGACTCGGGGAAGCTAGAGCAAAACGATAGTGATTGAGAGGGAGATACGAGGAGATATTGAGGGGAAATATGGAGACAGGGGGAGGGAGAAAAAGTCATAGCGAGAGATTGAATTAACGAAAGAGTGAAGAGGGAGGAGGAAGAGAGTGAGAGATGGTTGGAGAGAAACGATTGGTAAAGTGATAAGAGAGTGATAAACAAGAGCATGAGAGAGAGTTTGTCGAAGAGAGCAAGAAGAGAGTAATAGAGAAAGAGAAAAAGTGATAAAGCATAAATAGAGAAAAGAGCGAGTAAGGAAGAGAGAGATGGATGGAGGAGTGAGATGGATGGAAGAGAGTGGGTGTGAGAGAGGACGAGAGAGTGAAGGAAGATATGGAGGGAAGAGAGAGAGATGGAGAGTGGGGGTACAGAATGAGAATTAGTGGGAGAGAAAGGGCAAAAAGAGAGAAAAGGGAGCAAGAGAGAGCCCAGAGTGAGAGAAAGAAACATAATAGCGTGTGAAACATAGTGGGTAAGGCAGCGGCGAGAAAGAGAGAAATAAATGACAAGAGTATGCGAGAGAGTGAGAGGAGATAGAGGGAGAGAGTGAGAGAGAGATTGAAAGAGAGAGGGAGTGAGAAAGGGAGAGAGGAGAAAATGATTTAAGAGATAGATAATAATTGAGAGAGGAGAGAACAAAAATTTAGTAAGCAATATTGGGATAAGGAGGAGATTAAGAGAATGCGTTGGAAGGAAAAGAGAGGGAGATGGAGAGGGAGAGGGAGATGGTGGGAGGGGGAAGTGGAAGGGAAGTAAATGAGAGAGAAATGATGAGAGAGAGAATGAGAGAGGAAGAGTGAGAGAGAAATAGAAAAGAGAAAGTGAGAGAACAGGGAGCAAGAAAGAGGGAATGAGAGAGAGCAATATAGAAAAAGAGAGTAGAGGGAGAAGGAGTAACTTGAGCAGTACAACTGAAGTGAGAGAGAGGAGTAAGGTGAGAGTAAGAGAGAAGTGGGGCGATAGAAGAAAGAGCAAGAGAGATCATGAAAACGGCCTAAAGAGATGAAATAGAGAGAGAGCGAAGAAGGGATTGAAGAGTTAGTGGGAGGGCGAGAAGGAGGAGGTGGGTGAGATAAAAATAGAAGAAGAGAGACTGAGGGAACGTGAGTTAAGTGTGAGGTAGAGATGGAGATGTAGAGGGGATATGGATATAATGGGAGAGTGAGTGGGCGATAAAGTGAGAGATTGTAATATTGAAAGTGGGAGAGAGGGAGGGAGGAAGAGACTGTGAGATGGTTGGAGAGAATAGTGAGTAAAGTGATAAAGAGTGTTAAAGGAGAGCGAAGTGTGTGTGCATGGGGAGCGAAAGAGAAAAATAGAGGAAGAAAGAGTGATCGAGCATAAATAAAGAATAGTGTGAGAGAGAGGAGAGTGAGAAAAAGATAGAGATAGAGAAGGAGAAAGAGAGCAGGATTGAGAGAGAGGAAGAGAGAGGGTGAGAGGGACGAGAGAATGATGGAAGATATAGAGATTGAGTGAGAGGAAGGGAGAAACGGGGTGGAGAATGAGATTTAGTGGGAGAGAGAGGGGGATGAGTTGGAAGAGAGTGAAGAGGTAGAGTGGGAGAGGAGAGAGAAGGAGAGAGCGAGAGAGGGAGAGAGAGAGTGGGAGGGAGAGGAAGAAAGAGAGAGAGAGGAGAGAGGGAGGAAAGATTGAGAGGTGAGGGAGGCGAGCGATCGAAGAGAGTGAATATGAAGTGAGAAAAGAAGCGAGTAGAAGTGAGAGTGGCGAAGGTAGGAAGAGGGTGAGGAGAGGGAGAAAGAGTGAGAGAGAAATAGAGTGTAGATAGAGGGAAGAGAGAGCGTGAGAGAGGGATAGAGTGAGCGAGTGAGAGGGAGCAAGAGTGTGGGAGATAAGGAGAGCAAGAGAAGGTGAGGGGTGAAGGGAGTGAAAGAGGGAGGGAGACGAGAGAAGAGCGGTGAGGGATAAAAAGGAGCATTAAAATAGAGACAAAGGGAGTGAATTAGAGATAAAATGAGATGGAATAGAGAGTGAGAGAGAAAGGGAAAGAGTGAGTCAGAAAGAAGTTTGAAGGAGGTAGTGAGAGGATTAAAGAGAGTTCGAAAGAAAGGAAGAGAGTGAGAATACTAAGGGAAGATCGAGTAAGGGTACGTGGTATAAAGAGCGGGAGAACAAGAGAATGATGAGAGTGAGAGGGAGCAATGAAGGGAGAGGAAGTTGGAGAGGGATAAAGGGAGGAAGAGGCAGGGAGGGAGAGAGAGAGAGAGAATGAGAGAGTTTGGGATGTAATCGGAGGTGAGCATGAAAAGAGAGAGAGTGTAGGGGAATAGAGTGATAAAAAAGTAAGAGGAAAAGAGAGGAGAGAACAATAAAGGAGACTGTAAAAGAGAGAGATGGATTAAGGGAGCAAGAGGTATGGAGAGCGAGAGAGAGGAAGTGAGGGATAATGGGAGGTCAAAAGTGAGAGACAAAAGAGATATTGAGAGGGAGAGATAAAGAGGGCTAAATAGAGAATCATAGAGAGATGGAGGTCATGAGGGAGAAAGAGAGATGGGTGGAAGTGAGAGCGTTTAAGAGAGATAGGAAGAAAGTGAGAGAGTGAGAAGAAAGACTATGGGAAGATCAAGTAAGAGTGAGTCAGTGAGGTGTAAACTAAACATAAGAAGAGGATATTAGTGAGTGAGAGAGGGAGCAAGAGAGAGGGAGACGAAGAGGGAGATAAGGAGGGATAGCGGGGGAAGGACGGAGGAGAGAGAAGATAGGGAAAGAGAGTGGTAGGGTTGAAAGCAAGAGAAAGGAGAAAGGGAGTGCGGTAGAATGAGAGAAAGTGGAATGAGAGCAGCGAATGAGAGTGTAAAAGTATAAGATTGAAAAAGAGAACAAATAGTAAGAAGAAAGTAAGAGAGAGATAGTAGAGAAGAGTGTAGAGAGTGAAGGAGAAAGATGGAGCAGGGAAAAGAGAGGAGAGATTGAGGAGATAGAAGAAGATAGTAACAGAGAGTGAAATAGAGAGCAAAATGTGGATTTAAGGAGTAAGAGCGAGAGAGATTAAGAGAGTGAGAGAGAGAGATAGGTGTATAGATGGAGAGAGAAGAGTGAGAGCTACATTCGAGAGACCTACGGATGGAAATAATTAGCGAGTGAGAATGATAGAGGCAGAGAGTGACGATAAAGAGAATAAGAGTGTTGAGAGTGAACGAGATGTTTAGAGAGAAGGAGGAATAGATCGTGAGAGAGAGAAGATGATATAAGAAAGTGAATGAGAGAGAGGGACAAGAGAGAAGAAAAGATATTGGGGGGGGTGAAAATGGAGAGAAAGTGTGAGTGAGGGAGAGAGGAAGAGAGAAGAGATAGATAGAGAGGAAGAGAATGAAGTAGAAAGTAAGGAAGGGAGCAAGAGAGATATATAGATAGAGAGGAAAAGGTGAGAGCGAAGAATCATGAAAAGAGAGTGAGAAATAGAGGAGAGAGAGAGAGGGTGGGAGATAGAGTGAGAGAAGGAGAGGGAAAAGTGTGAGAGAATGTGAGAATTAATGAGATAGAAGACAGAGGATATGAGAAGGATTATAGTTTGAGCGAGAGAGAGAGAGAGAGAGAGAGAGAGAGAGAGAGAGAGAGAGAGAGAGAGAGAGAGAGTACATGTGAGGGATAGGGAGAGAAAGATTGAGCAAAGAGAGATTGTGTGTGAGAGAGAGGAAGAGAGTGAGAGAGAAACATTAGAGAAAGAGTTAGAGAAGTGTGATAGAAAGAGAAAAGAGAGAACAAATATTGATAGTGAGAGAGGAAGGGAGTAAAGGAAGGGAGTATGATATAGGCGAGAGAAGGAGAGTGAGGTAGGTTAGAAGAGAGTGAGCGAGAGAGAAAGTGACGCGGAGGAGAATTAGAGAATGAGAGAGAATGGAATATCGAGAGAGAGGGATAGCCAAGAAGGGAAAGTGGGAGTGAGCGTGAGAAGAGATGAAGCGAGTGAGGGTAAGAGTGAGAGTAAAATTAAAGAGAGTGAGGAGCGAGGAGGAAAGTGATAAGGGAGAAGAAATAGAGAAAGAATATAGAGTGAGGAAAGAGAGGGCAAGAGAAAGGAAGCTAAGAGACAAAGAAAGCGTAAAAGGAGGGAAGGAATGGATGGTGAGAAAGTAATAAACAATGAGAGAGAAGAGAGAAGAGAGAGAATGAAAAGAGGAAGGGAGAGAGTTAGAATGATGGATATGAAAATAAAGAGTGAATAAAGAGAGAGAGAACAAAGAGTAAGAGAGAGCTAGATAGCTAGAGAAAGAAAAATAATAGAGAGTGAGACAAAGTGAGAAAGGGAGAGAGAGAAAGAGAGATAGAGGGCAAGAGAAAGAGAAAGGGAGATAGATGGAGAGCATTAGAGGCTGAAAAAGAGAGGGTGTGAGAGTGGGGAGGGAAGAAAGATTTAAGAGAGATAGGAAGCGAGAGAGAAAGCGAGAGCAAAAGATAGCAGGATTGAGATTGGGAGGATAATAAGAGAATGAGTGAGAAGGAAAGGAGAGAAGGGAGATGGAGAGGGAGAGAGATTGACATAGAGAGTGGGAGGGAGGGATGTAGGAGGAGAATAAGGGAGAAATAATGAGGGAGAGTGAGAGAATGGGAGAGGAAGAGTGAAAGAGAAGTATAGAAAGATAGAAGGCAGAGAGACGAGGGCAAGAGAGAGAGTGTGAGAGAGCGATAAAGAAAGTAAGAGGGAGGGAGAGGGAGTCAATGAGTGAGTGCGATAAGAGCGAGAGAGAGAGAGTAAACTAGGGAGAGAAGCGAAGAGGGATGTATGGATTAAATGAAGGAGGGATCAAGGAGGAAAGAGAGATCCATGAGATAAAATAAGAAACAATGAGATGGATATGATAGGAGAGAGCAATATGTGAGAGAAACTATAAGTGAGTGTGTGTGGGAGGGAGAGTGTGAGTGAGTGAGATAGAGGTAGAGATGGAGTACGTAAAGAGAGAGATGAGAGTCTATCTATCACTATCAGTCTCACTCTCTCTCACACTCTCTTCACTCTATTCCCTTTATCACACACTCTCTTCCTTTCCTTCCCTTCTCACTCTTATATTATCCCTCTCTCTCCTCATTATTACTCTCAGCAGCTCTCTTTTTCTCTCTTTTCTCCATATCTCTCTCTCTCTTCAGTTTCATATAACTCTTCATTCCTCCCCCTCTCTCACTTTCTCTCAAACACACATTCTAACCCTTCCTCTATCTCAATATCTTAAGCTCTCTCTTTCGGGAGAGAGAGAGAGAGGAGAGAGAAAATGGAGGATGGAGTGACAGAATGTAAGAGAAAAGAAAGAAGAGAGAGCAACAGAGGAGTGTGTAAAAAAGAGTGTAAGATATAAAAATAGAATAGAGTGTGAGAATGAGTGAGATTGAGAGAATATAATAGAGAAAGGGATAAAATGAGTGAGAGAGGAAAAACAAAATGTTAACAAAGAGTGAGATAAAGAGTGAGAAATGGAGCTAATGAGGGTGAGAGGGAGAGTGATTGAGAGAGTGAGTGTGTGTAAGAGTGTGTGAGTTGGAAAGGGAAGAGTGCGTTACATGATGGAGACCTAGAGAGTAAGAATGAAAGTGAAGCTAAAGAAAAAAAGTGGGGGAATAGAGAGTAAGAAAAAGTTGAAAGAGATCATGATAGATGGACCAAGAGAGAGAGGGTTTGGGAGGGAGGGAGTGAGACAGAGAGAGACAGAGGGCAAGAGAGAAAGAAAGAGAGAAGAGAGAGAGAGAGAGAGTAAGAATGAGAGTGAAATTGAAGAGTGAGGGAGCCATGAAGGGAGAGAGAGATAAAAAGAGAGAAATAAAGAAAAAATAGAGTGAGAGGTATGTGAGGAGTGGAAGTAAATAACAATATGAGAGAAGAGGGGGTGAGAAATAGAAGAGATATAAAATGAGGGAAGGTAGAGAGATAGAGTGATAGATATAAGGAGATAAAGAGTAAGTTAAGAGAGAAAATAGATCAAGAGAGATTAAGTGAGTGAGAGAGAGAGAGAATCAAAAGAGAAAGGGAGAGACATAGTGAGAAATGGATAGAGCGAGAAAGAGAGATAGAAGGCAAGAGTAAATGGAGAAAAATCTCTCTTTTCTTCTTGATCCCTCCATTTTTCACTCCCTCCTTCCCTCTATTTCTCCCTCTCTTCCTATCTAACTCCTCTCTCTCTCCTCTTGCACTCACTCGTTCACTCCCCTCCCTTCCTCGTATTTTCACTATCACTCTCTCTCTTTCCATTTTTGTCTCACCCTCTCTTCTCTCCCTCCCGCTCACTCTTCAATCATTATGTTCACCCCCTCTCGTGATCTCTCTCGTACTCTCTATTTTATCTCTTTTTATTGTTTTTTGCTCTCTTTTGTCCCCCTCTATATCTCTCTCTTGATCTTCTTCTATCTCCCTCACTTCTCTCTCTTTACTCGCTACCTCTATCTCTCTCTCTCACTCTCCCTGCCTTAGACACTCTCTTACTTTCTCTCACATCTTGCTTGCTCCCCTCTTATCCATCCCATTATTTCTTATTTTCTCTCGTAGATCCCTATACCCTCCCCCATTCAATCCCCACTTTCCTCTCTTTCTTGTATTCCACCCTCTCTCTTCCTCTTAATCTCCATAGCTGCCTTTCTCACTCTTTCTTACGTCCTCTCTTACTTTCTTGATATTTCTCTTTCTCCTATCTCTCTTGCACCAACTCTCTCTCTTCCCTCTCTTTACTTATTATTTCTTTACCTCTTTCTCTCACTCTCCCTCCCTCACACACTCTCTCTCAATTGCTCTAACATCTTGCTCTCTCCCCTCATATCCATCTCAATATTTCTTATTTTCTCTCATGCATCTCTTATTCCTCCTCAATCCATCCCTCTTTCAATCCCTCATTCCCTCTTTTTCTCCTGCTCTCCCTATCTAACTCCTCTCTCTATCTTTTCTTGCATTAACTCAGTCACTCCCTCTTCCTCCCTCTCATTTTCTCCATCGCTCTCTCATTCTCTTTCTCTCGCTCTCTCTTCTCTTTCTCTCACTTCTCTCTATTTCTCACTCTTGTTCTCATTTTCTCTCTCTCATTCTTTCTCTCTTATTCTCTCCATCCCTCTCTCTCACTCTCTCTTTCTTGCTCCCTCTCTCCTACATCTCCCTCTCTTCTTTCTGCTTCTACTCGTTCTCGTACTCTCTCCCTATCTGAATCTTACTCACAATTTTTTGTGTTATTTTCCTCTCTCGCTTCCTATCTCTCTCTTAAATCTTTCTTGCTCTCTCTCCCTCTCTCACTCCTCTCTCTTAAATCCTTCTCCTTCACTACCTCTATCTCCTCTTCCTCACTCTCTCCCTTACTCTTGCCATCTATTACTCTCTTTCTCTCTCTATCCCTTTCTTACTCTGTCTCACAGTTTCTATTATGCTTCTCTCTCAAGAGAGTGAAAAAGTAAGTGCTAGAGAAAGATATATAAAGAAAGTGGGAGAGAGTGAGAATAAGTAAGGAAAATATAGTATGATATATGGAGAGACATGGAGAGAGCGAGGGAGGGTGTGAAAGAGGAGGGAGAAAGGAAGATGTGTGAGAGATTGTGAGAATTAATGAGAGAGAGCGAAGAGGTAGAGAGCTAAGAGTGGGATTGAAAGAGAAACAAGTAGGAAGAGAGGGAGAGAGAGTGTGTGTGAGGGATAAGTGACAGAAAGAGAGAGAATAGAGTGCAACATAAGAGAGATACAATAGAGAGTGTGAGAGAGAGCATATGTGTAAAGAGAAAGCAATAAAGATATAGAGGGACCTACTCCCTCTCTTTATGTCTTTCTCTTTTCTCTCTCTCACTCCCTCTCCCACACTATCTCCTTCTCATCTCCCTCCCTCTCTCTCTTCATCTCTAGACCGTTCTCATAATCTATATGTATGTATATTCTCTCCCTCTCTCAAAATATCTCTATCTCCCTATTTTTTTTCTCCCACTCTCTCACTTGTTATATTCCTCTCCTATTTTTGTCTCTCTCTTACTTTTAGATGGTCTCTCATCTCTATTTTTTTCACCCTCTTTCACCCACAACCATTCTCCTATTTTTGTCTCTCTTCTTTCTTTCACTCCATCTCACTTCCTCTCTCTTCCCTTAATATCTCTTCCCTCTTCCTTTCTCACTCCTTCTCTCTATTAAATTTCACTCTCAATCTTGCTCCCTTTCTCACCCACTTTTGTTTCTCTCTCTCTCTCTCAATCTCCCTCCTCTTAATCTACCTTTATCACCGTCTCCCTCTTTCTATCACTCTCTTCTATCCCAATTTCTCTCTCACTCACTCTCTCCTTCTGTTACTCCTTCCCTCATTTCAACATAGCTCTCTTCCTTCTCTCTTTCTCACTTTTTTGTTATTTCTCTCTCACTTACTCTCTATATGTTGCTCCATCTTCTCTAACTACTTGTCATCATCCATACTTTCACTCTTTCTCCTCTCTCTCCCCTCCCTCCCTCCTAATCTCACTTACGCTTTCCTCTATCTCTCTCACACGCTTCTCTCCCTCTATCCCCCTTCCTTCTCCCTCTCTCCCTTTATAATACCTCTCTCAATCTTTATCATCCATTCTTTGCTCTCCCTCTCTCTCCCCTTCTCACTCAATCTCTCTTACTTTATCTTCTGGTACTCTTTATTTCTCTGTCACACTATCTCTCCCTCTCTTGCTCCCTCTCCCTCTTCAATCTTTGTCACGACCTCTCATTACTTCTCTTTTCTTTCTCTTTACCAGTCATACTCTCTCTTACATTGTCTATTAAATCTCTCTTTCTCAGTCTTTTGCTCTCTTACGTTGCCCTTTATTCTCCCTCTTTCTCTTAGTCTATCCCTTGCTCTCTCTAGCTCTCCCTATCTCCCATTCTCTCTCTATCCCCCACTTCCTCTATATTGCTTCCATCCCTCCCAATGTCTGGATGGAGACAGAAAGCGAGAGATTGTGTGTAACAAATAGGAACGAAGAGAGGAAGGGACAAACAGAGAGGAAAGAGAGAAATAGAAGAGAAAGAGTTAGAGAAAAGTGAGCAACAATAAAGAAAGAGAATGCAAATAAATAGTGAGAAAGAGAGAGGAAGGGAGCAAAGTAGGAAGAGAGAGTGAGAGAGATAAAAGGAGAGAAGGAGAGTGAGGGAAGGTAGAAAAAGTGAAAGTGAGCAAGAGGGAGAATAAGAGAATGAGAGAGAGCGATGAAGAGTGAGAAGAGAAAGAGGGAGAGCCGGAAGTGCAAGTGGAGAGAACTTGAGAGAGAGGAGGAAGGGAGGGAAGTGAGATAAATAGAAAAAGAGATAGTTTAGGGTAGAGGAAGAGAAAGAGTGAGAAGAGTAAGAGAGAAGGTTAGAGAGAATAGAGAGTGAGAGCAAGATGACGATAGAAATAGGAGAGAGAATATAGATTGTGAAAGAGCAAAAAAAGGGAGTAAGAGAGAGAGTGAAGCTGAAGAAAGATAGTGGAGGAAGAGAGAGTAAGAGAAAGAGAGCAAGAGAGAATGATAGATTGAGCAAGAGAGAGAAAGGGAGAGTGAAAGGGTGAGTGAGAGAGACAAGAGAATGACAGTAAGAGCGAGAGTGAAATTAAATAGAGTGAGGGAGCAAATAAGGGGGAGAGAGACAAAAAGAGAATGAAACAGATAAATGATAGAGAGTGAGGTAAGAGATTGAAAGAGAGAGAGAAACAAAGAGCAGAATAAGAAAGGGAGAAAAAGTAATAAGTAATAAGAGAGAAGAGTGGGTGTGAAAGCAAATAGATAGAGAATGAGAGGAAGGTAGAGAGAGATTGAGTGGATAAAGGGAGACAAAGAGAGAAATAGAGAACAATGGGCACGAGAGATAAATATGTTGGAGAGTGAGAGACAAAGTGAGAAAGGAAGAGAGGGTGAAAGAGAGAGAAGAAAAGAGTAAAGAGAGTGAGAAGATAGCAAGGATAGTAATAAAGCAAGAGAGAGAGAAAAATAATAGAGAGTGATAGACATAGTAAGAAAGGGTTAGAGTGAGAAAGAGAGAGATAGAGGTCAAGAGTAAAGGAGAGTGAGAACTGGGGAGACAGAGGGAGAGAGTGAGAGATTGAAGAGCTTGTGGGGGAGAGAGAGAGAGAGCATGAAAGATTTCAGAGGGAGAGAGGTGAAGTGAGAGAGGAAATGATATTGATCAAGATGGAGATTGGAAGCAACAGGGCAATGAATGGAGAGGGGAAGAGAGAGAGGGAGAGAGATTGAGATAGAGAGAGTGGGAGGGTGAGAAGTGGAATGGAGTGAGGGGAAAGAAATAATGAGAGAGAGTGAGAAAGAGATAGAAAGATGATGAAGTGAGAGAAGAGGGGTAAAAAGAAAGAGATAGAGAGATAGTGGGATGCTGTGAGAGAGAAATAGAGCAAATAGAAAGTGAGAGAAGAGAGAGAATGAGCGAGGAATGGGAGAGAGCGATGGAGAAAATGAGGGAGAAGGAGGGAGATAGATTAAGTGCAAGAGGAGAGAGAAGAGTAATAGGGGGAAAGGGAGAAAGAGAGGAAAGGAGGGAGGGATTGAGATAGGGAGGGAGGGTAAGAGAAGGAGTTAAAAGGAGAGAATGAGAGGGGGAGATGGAGAGGGAGTGAGGGAGAAAGAGGGAGAGGGAGTGAGATAAAGAACATGGAAGGGAGGGTAGTAGAGGAAGAGAATGAGAGAAAAGGGACGAGAGAGACATGAGAGAAAGGGAGAGGGATAGCGAGAGAGAAATAGAAAAAAGTGAAAGTGAGAGAAAAGAGTGCAAGAGAGAGGGAATGAGAGAGAGTTATAAGATAATGAGAGGGAGAAATAGGGAGTGAACAAATGAGTACAAGAGGAGAGAGAGAAGGAGAAAGAGAGGGAGGGTTAGATATAAAAAGGGACGTATCGAGAAGGAAGGAGAGATGTATAGGAGAAAATAATAAATAATTAGATTGATATGAAGAGAGAGAGAAAGATGTGAGAGCAATTGAGAGATTGTTTGTGAGGGAGGGAGTGTGAGAGTGTGTGATAGATAGAGGGAGAGAGAGTGTGAGTAAAGAGAGAGAAGAAAGGTAGATAGAAGAAACATCAAGAGAAAGAGAGACAGAGAGCAGCAAAATTGAGCATACAAATAATAAAGAGACATGAAATAGAGAGTGAGAGAGTGAGCATGAGAGTGAGTTAAGATAGGTATTGAAGAGTGAGCGAAGAGAGACAGGGAGAGAGGGTAAGGCAGAAATCAAGAGAGAAGAGAGACTCAGTGAATATCGAGGAAAAGATAGTGAGTGAGAAGTAGATAGAGCGAGAGAGGGAGGGAGAAAAGACATAGCAAGAGATTGAATTAATGAAAGAGGGAAAGAGTGAGGGAGGGAGAGAGTGAGAGATAATTGGAGAGAAAGTGTGAGGAAAGTGATAAGAGAGTGATAAAAGAGAGCAAGAGAGAGTGTGTCAAAGAGAGCAAGAAGAGAGCAATAGAGAAAAAAATTGATAAAGTATAAATAGAGAAAGAGCGAGAGAGAAAGAGAGTGAGGAAGAGAGAGAATGATGGAGGGTTTGAGAGATATGGAAGAAAGTGGAAGTGAGAGAGGAATAGAGAGTGAAAAAATATATGGAGAGTGAGTGAGAGAGATGGAGAGAGGAGGTACAGAATGAGATTTAGTGGGAGAGATGGGGGATGAATTGGAAGAAAGTGAGAGGGAGAGAGGGGGAGAGTGTGTGTGAAGAGAGAAAGAGCGAGCGAGAGAGGGAGAGGAAAGGAGGGAAGGAATGAAGGGAGTGGGGAAGAGTGGGAGAGAGATTGAGAGGAGAGAGAGGAGTGAGTGCTATAAAAGATAGAGTAAGTGATGGAGAGTGAACATGGAGTGAGGAAGAGAGAGGGAATGAGGGAGTATGTGTGAGAGTGAAATTGAAGAGATAGAAAGAGTGAATGAGAAAGGTAGAGTGTGAGAGACAAAGGAGAGGAGAGAGGGCAAGGAAGAGAGAGCATAAAAGAGAGAGAGGGTGAGAGAGCGAGAGAGGGAGCAACAGATAGGGGGATAAGGGGAGTAGGAGAAACAGAGGGATGACGGGAGTGAAAGAGGGTGGGTGATTAAATGTGTGGTGTTGAGGGTTAAATTGAGTGTGAAAAGAGAGACAAAAGAGAGAACGAGAGAGAGATGAAAAGAGGTGTAACATTGGGTGAGAGAGATGAGAGTGCAAGTAAGAAAGAGAGATAGGAGGAATTGGGAGGGTTCAAAAAAGAGCAGGAAAGTGAAAGGCAGAGAGAGTGGAAGGGACGGTGGGAAGAGATATTGAGTGAAGATCAAGCAAGAGTAAGTGAGGGGTAAAAGGTGAGGGAGAATAAGAGATCGTTGAGAGAGAGAGGGAGACAAAGAGGGATAATAGGAGGGAGAGGGAGGGATGGAGAGAAGAGATAAAATGAGAGAGGGAAGGATAGAAGCAAGAGAGAGAGGAGAGAGGAAGTGGGGGGATGGAGTGACATAATGTAAGAGAAATTAATGAAGCGAGAGCAATAAAGGAGTGTGTAAAAGAGAGTATAAGATATAAAAAAAGAATATAATATGAGAAAGAGAGATTGAGAGAATACAATAGAGAAAGGGATAAACAGAGAAAGAAAGAAAAAACAAAAAGGTAACCAAGAGTGAGATAGAGAATGAGAAATGGAGCTAACGAGGGTGAGAGGGAGAGGGAGAGAGATTGAGAGATAGTGGGTGTGTGTAAGAGTGTGTGAGATGGAGAGAGAAGAGTGTGCTACATGAGTGAGACCTAGGGAGTAAGAGTGAAAGTGAAGCTGAAAAAAGAAAGTGGTGGAATAGAGTGTAAGAAAAGGGTGCAAGAGATAACAATAGATCGAGAGGGTAGTGAGACAGAGAGAGAGGGAGAGAAAAAGGGGAGAGCTCAAGAGAAAAATAAATAAGAACATTAGGGAGTAAGAATGAGAGTGAAATTGAAGAGAGGGAGCCAAGAAGGAGAGATAGAGAAAGAATAGTGTGTGGGTAAACAATGGAATAGAAGGCGAAATAAAGAGAGGCGTGGAAGTAATAAACAATAAGAGAGAAGAGGGGGTGAGAAATAGAAGAGACAGAGATTGAGGAAAGGTAGAGCGATAGAGTAATGGATAAGGAGATAAAGAGAGAAAAGAGAGCAAGAGAGAGCAAGTGAGCGAGAGAGAGAATCAAAAGAGAAAGTGAGAGACAGTGATAAATGGACAGTGTGATAAAGATAGATAGAAGGCAAGAGTAAAGAGAAGCAAATCTCTCTTTTCTTCTTAACCCGTCCCTTTTTCACTTCCTCCTTCCCTCTCTTTCTCCCACTCTCCCTATCTAACTTCTCTCTCTCTCCTCTTGCACTCACTCATTCACTCTCCCTCCCTCCCTAGCATTTTGACTATCGCTCTCTCTCATTCCATTTCTGTCTCACCCTCTCTCCTCTCTCTCCCTCTCAATCTTCAGTCCCTATCTTCACTCCCTCTCTTTGTCTCTCTCTCTCACTCTCCAATTCATCTCTCATTATGTTTTTCTTACACTCTTTTGTCCCCTCTACCTCTCTCTCTTAATCTTCTTCTATCACACACACACTCTCTCTCTTTACTCACTCCGTCTATCTCTCTCACTCTCTCTCACTCTCGATCCCTCACACACTCTCATAGTTTCTCTCACAACTTGCTCTCTCCCCACTTATCCATCTTATTATTTCTTATTTTCTCTCATATATCCCTATATCCACATTCATCCCTCCACCTTTTAATCCCCACTTCCCTCTCATTATCATATTCCACACACTCTAAATCTTTAGCTCCCTCTCCTTCCTATATCCAAACCTCTCACTCACTCTAACTCTCCCTAGCTACCATTCTCACTCTTTCTTACATCCTCTCTTGCCTTCTTGATATTTCTTTTTCTCCAATCTCTCTCTTGCACCAACTCCCTATCTTTGCTCTCTTTACTCTTTATTTCTTTACCTCTGTCTCTCACTCTCCCTCCCTCACACACTCTCTCTCATTAGCTCTCACACCTTACTCTCCTCCCTCATATTCATCTCATTATTTCTTATTTTATCTCATACATCTCTCTTTCCTCCTTGATCCCTCCCACTTTCACTCCCTCCTTCCCTCTTTTTCTCTTGCTCTCCCTATCTAACTCCTCTCTCTATCTCCTCTTACACTCACTCATTCACTTCCTCTCCCTCCCTCTCATTTTCTTCATCGCTCTCTAATTCTCTCTCTCGCTTTCTTCTCTTACTCTCACTTTTCTCTATTTCTCTCTCTTCTTCTCCCTTTCTCTTCTGTCTCATTCTTTCTCTCTTATTCTCTCCCTCCGCTACCCTCCCTCTCACTCTCTCTATCTCAATATCTCTCAGTCTCACTCTCTCTCCTTCTCCATCTCCCTCTCTTTTTCTCTCCACACTCATTCTCTTAGTCTCCCTTCCTATCTGAATCTTGCTCACAATTTTTTGCTCTTTTTTCCTCTCTCGCTTCTTATCTCTCCCTCTTGAATCTTTTTTGAATTCTCTCCCTCTCTCACTCCCCCTCTCTTCAATCTCTCTCCTTCACCCCCTCTATCTCCCCCGTCCTCACTCTCCCCCTTACACTTGCCAACTATTACTCTCTTTGTCACTCTATCCCTTTTTACTCTATCTCTCACTTTCTACTATGTTTCTCTCTCTCGCTCTCTTTTGATGTCTTTTCTCTCTCTTTACTTATCTTCCTTTATCCATCACTCTAACTCTCTTTCCCTTCTACTCATTCTCTTTGTTCTCTCTCTCGCCCGCTCTTCTTTATCATTATTTATTACTTTCTCTCCTTCCCTTCCGCTTTCTCCCCCTCCTTCCATATTTTGTTCTTTTTTTCTCTCTAGCTCCCTCTCTCTTTCCCTCTCTTTCATGTCTCTCTCCACTAAGTTTTTACTCACTCATTCATCTTATATCTATCAATCTAACTCTTTCTCCCTTCCTCCCATCATCTCTCTCCCTTTTCTATCTCTCACCCCCTCTTCTCTGTCATCCTTTATTATTTTTCACTTTTTATCTCTCTTTCCCTTTCTCTCCTCACTCAGCACTCTTTCTCTATTTCTCTCTCGCTTTTTCTCTTTCTCCATTCCTCGCTCCCTTACTCTCTTTAATTTTTATCTCACACTTACACCCTCGCCTTCTCTCTCATTCTATATTGTACTCTCTCTTTTTCCTCTCCATTTATCTCTCTCACTTTACCTCCCTAACTATCTCTCTCTTGCTCATTTTCTCCTATTCTCTCTTCACCTGCACTCTCTTCAACTTCACTATCACTCCTACTCCTTCTCTTTATCTCTTTCATACTCTCTATCCTCCCTTCCACTTTCTATCGCTATCTCGCTCTCACTCTTTATTCTATATCAGCTCTCTCTTACTTTTTCACTCCTTATCTTCCTGTAAACCCCCACTCTCTTTCTCTATTTCTCTCACTTCCCTCCTTCGACTCTCTATAACACTCTCTCCCACTTTCATTTTCTGGCTATCTCTCTTTTCTCAATCTCCCTCTCATTCTCTGTCTCATTCTCTTATTCTCCCTTCCTCTATCTTGCCCACTTAGCTCTTTCTCTATCTTAACTCTTTATCTATCTTAACTCATTCTCCTTCTCTATCTATATCTCTCTAACTCTCACTTCCTCCTTAACACCCTTACTCTCCACTCCCTCTGCCCCTCCTCTTCTTTTTTCTCCCGCTCTCTTGCTCTACGTTTAACCATCTCTCTCCGCCATCTTCTCATACTTTCTCTTACTCCCCCACTCTTGCTTCCTTCCCTCACACTCTCTCTCTTCCTCTCTCACTCTTTCTTTCTCTCTCTCACTGGCTCTCCACTTCTCTCCCTCTAAGCCACTTTCACTTCATCCCCCCTCTCACTCCCACAAAATCTCTTTTTTACCCCCTCTCATCCTCTCGCTTACTCTCCCTCCCTCTATCTCTCTCTTCCTCTCTCTATATATCCTCTAACCCTTTCTTTCCCTCTACCCCTAACATCTCTCTCCCATGTCTCTTCTCTCTTTCGCACACTCTCACTCTCTTCCTTTCTCTCCCTCTATCTCTCACTCTTTATTCCACCATCATTATTACATTGTTTCTCAGTCAATCTCTATTAATCTCTCTTCTATTGATCTCTCTTCTCTCTCATTACTTAACTTCTTTTTCTCCTTCCAACTCCACTTCTTGCTCCCACCTACCCTCCCTCTCTCCCTCCCTCTCATTCGTTCTATTTTCTCACGCTTTGCTCCTCATCTCTCTCTCATTATTTCTTACACTCATTCATTTTCTTCTCTCCTCTTTCCTCTCACTCTCTCTTTCTCTCAAGTTTACACTCTTTCTCATTACTCTTCATCTCGCTGCCTTTCCCGATCTCTTTCTCTCTTTCTCTCTATGTTACTTGGTCTCTCTTTCCAGCTTTCACTAAGTTTTTACTTTGTTGCTCTTCTCCCCCTATCTCTCACATTTGTGCTCTATCTCTTCCTCATTATTTCTCCATCCCACCCCCTCTTCCTCCTTGCCTCCCTCCCACTCTATCCCTAACCATCTCTCCAAGTACTTCCCTTTCTTTCTCTATCACTCTCTCTCTCTCTCCCTCTTCCATCATTTTCAACATCCCATTCTCTCAACCTCTTATCTTCTCTTACTTTCTCTCTCTCTCTTAATCTTTCTAGATCCCTTTCTTGCTCTTCCGCACTCTCTCTCTTTTCTCCTCCATTTCTTTTACTAATTTTCTCTCTCTCCTCTTTTTCTTTCTCTTATCTCTCTATTTTGCTCTTTTCTCTCTACCTGCCCCTCATCTTCGTTTCACTATTTCTAACATTCTCTTACATTCTCCCTCTCTCCTTCTTGCTTCTCCGTCTTTCACAGCCTCCCTCCCTCCCCCTTTCTTCCACACACAAGATCTATCTCTTCTGCTCTCTTGTTCACTCTCTCACACACTCTCTCACTCTCTCTCCCCCATTCTCATTCCCTTCCTCTCTCGAATTTCACTCTTACTCCACTTCTCTCTCCCTCACTCCCTCTCTCTCCAAACTCTTTTTTCTCTCAATTTCCCTCTCCTCCCTCAATCTCTTCTATCTCTTTACTCACTCTTTCTCTCAATTTCTCTCACATCTTGCTCTCTCCCCTCAAATCCATCTCATTATTTCTTATTTTCTCTCATACAACGATTTTTGCTCTCAATCCCTCCCTCTCATAAGGTGAGCGAGAGTTGTTAGATAGGGAGCGAGGAAGAAAGAGTGGAAAAAAGGATTAAAAGAGGGATGGATCTAGAGGAAAGAGAGACGTGTAAGAGAAAATAAGAAATAATGTAGTGGATTTGAGTAGAGAGAGCAAGATATGAGAGCAATTGAGAGAGTGTGTGTGAAGGAGTGAGAGTGAGAAAGAGAGAGAAAAAAGTTGATAGATGAAAGAGTAAGAAAGAGGATAGAGGGAGGGCAAGAGAGAGTAAGCAAATGATAAGGAGAGATGAAATAAAGAATGAGGAGTGAATAAGAGAGGGAGTGAACTAGAACCAGAGAGATAGAGGGAGGGAGTGATATGGATTAAAGGGAGTGCAGGAGGAAGAAAAGGAGAGAGAGTGAGACAGGAATAAAGAGAGTAGAGGGACTCAGGGAAGATAAAGCAAAATTTTGGAAGTGAAAGGTGAAAAGAGGGAGATATAGAGGAGGATAAAGAAAGAGATAGAGGGGGAAGGCAGATCGAGAGACGAAAAGCGGGAGAGAGAGAGAGGGAAGTGCTATAGTTAAATAGAAAGAGTGAGTAAAGAGATGGGTGGGAGTGATAAAAGTGTGTGAGAGAGCATGTGAGAGAGAAAATTAGAAGGAGAGAGTAAAAGAGAAAGAAAACTGATAAGTCACAAAAAGAAAGAAGAATGAGATAGGGAGAGAGTGAGAAAGAGGGAAAGAGGGGGAGTGAGAGGAAGTGAGACTGAGAGAAGAGCGAGTGAGGGATGATATAGAGAGAGTGAGCGAGAGGGAGAGAGGTGGTAGAGAATATGAATTTGAGAGACAGAGAGGGAGAAAGCAGGAATGAACTAGAAGAATCTGAGAGGGGGAGAGTTTGTGTCTGAGTGAAAGAAAGAGAGAGCAGCAAGTGAGAGAGAGAAGGAAGCAAAAGATAGGGGAGATTGGGAGAGAAAAATTAGGAGGTGAGAGAGAATAGAGAAAAACATAAGTTAGAGTGTGTGAGAAGGGTGAACATAGAGCGAGAAAGATTATGGGAGAGAGAGAGTAAGAGTGAGAGAGAAACTGAACAGAGAGAATGAGGGAGCAAGAAAGAGAGGGAATTGTGAGCGAATATAGAACGTGAGAGAGGGAGAGATTGAGCAAGCGAGAGAGGGAACTAGAAAGAGAGACTAGTGTGGAAGAGAGAGGGATTAAGTGAGCAAAAGAGGGAGGGAGAGCGAGGGAGAGGTGGTGAGGGATAATGCTAGGATCAAATGTGACAGGTAAAAGAGATGATGAGAGTGAGATAAAGAGAGATCGAATAGAAAGAGAGAGAGATGGAGGTAGTGAGGGAGAAAGAGAGATAGAAGGAGGAAGTGAGAGGGCTTAAAGAGAGAGTTAATGGGAGAGAGAGTGAGAAGTGAGGCTGTGGAAAGAATGTGTAAGATTAGTGGGGCGTAAAGAGAGGGGAAGAATAGGAGATGGTGAGAAAGAGGGAGCAAGAGAGGGAGACGAATAGGGAGATAGCGAGGGAGAGGAAGGGAGGGAGGGAGAAAAGAGAGAAAGAGAGAGCGAGGGATGAAAGTATGAGAGGGGGAGAGAGAGAGAGGAGGTTTGAATGGGAGAAAGAGTAAGAGAAAAAGAGTGAAAAGAAAATAACAAAGTGAAGTTTAAATGAGGGTATAAGATATAAAAAGGGAACGGAGAGTGAGAAAGGAGAGAGGGAGATAGAAAATAGGGAAGAGGATAGACTGTGAAGAGAGAAAGATGGATCAAGGGAGAGATAGGAGAGAGTGAGCGAGAAAGAACATGATAGTAAGAGAGAGTGAGATAGATAGCAGGAAATATAACTAATAAGGGTGAGAGGGAGAAAGATTGAGACAGAGAGTGAGAGAGAGTATGAGTGTGTGAGATGGAAAGAGAAGAGTGAGCAACAAAGGGGAGATGTAAAAAGGGCACGAATGAGGAAGTAAAAATTTTAGAGGGGCACTGAGAGCGACAAGAGAGAAACAAAGATATTAAGAGGATGCAAAGGGAGAGAGATAGTGAACTAGGGAGGAAGAGAAGAGTGAGATAGAGAGAAAGAGAATGATAGAGAGTGAGAGAGGGATCAAGAGAGATAAAAATAGAGAGGGAGAGAATGAAACAAGTGTAAGGAAATGAGAATTAGAGATAGAGGAGACAAAAAGGGGAGGGAGAGAGAGAAATGGGTGAGTGAATGTGAGAAACAATGAGAGAGATGAGAGAGGGATTGAGAGATAAAAGTTGAAGAGAGGGAAAGAGAGAGTCATGTGAGGGATAAAGAGAGAGAGATTAAGAAAAAAGAGGGATTGTGTGTGTGTGTATGTGATGACGAGAGAGTGAGAGGAAAACATAAGAGAAGAAGTTAGAGAAATGTGGGAAATAAAAGAGAAAGAAAGAGATAACAAATTATGAGAAAGAGAGAGGAAGCGAGCAATGGAGGAGGTGACAGTGAGAGAGATAAAGGGAGAGAAGGAGAATGTGGAAAGATAAAGAAAGAGAGAGTGAGCAAGAGATATATGGAGGCAGAATAAGAGAGTGAGAGAGAGCCACTGGAATGGAAGTGGAAGAAATAGAGAAAGAGAGTGGGGGAATAGAGGAAAATAATGATTGAGAAGAGTAAGAGAGAAGATTACAGATAATTAAAGTGCGAGCGCAATAGTGTGAGCGAGATAACGATATAATGTGGAAGAGAATAGAGTGTGAAAAAGATAAAGAGAGGGAGTAGTAGTGAGAGTGAAGCTAAATAGAGAGTAGCTAAAGAGAGAGTGAGAGAAAAGGAGCAAAAGAGAGAATGATAGATGGAGCAAGAGAGAGTTAGGGAGGGAAAGTGAGAGACAAAATGAGAGAGAAAGCGAGATAGAGTGGAAGAGAGAAAGAGAGTGGCGAGTGAGGGAGTAAGAGTGAGAGTGAGAAGGGTGGTGAGAGATAGAAGAGTGATGGATATATAATGCTAAAATGAGAACTGAGAGCAAGTGAGAGCGACACAGCGAGAGAGAGCGACGGAGTGAGGGAGAGAGACAGAAGGCAAGAGTGAGGGAGAGAGTGAGAAAGAGGAACATAGAGGGAGATAAGGGGAACGATTGAAGTGAGAGAGGGAGTGAGAGTGGGAGAGAGAGTGAGAATGATTTAAAGGAGAGATAGAAAGTGAGAGAGGACAAAAGCGTGAAAGATTGTGTGAAAGATTAAGATAGGGATGGAGAGTAAGAGAATGAGTGAGAACGAGAGAAGGAGAGAGGGACATGGAGAGGGAGAGAGGGAGATAAGGGGTATGATTGAGATAGAGGGGGTGGGAGGGAGGATAGCGAAGGGAGAGAAAGAGCTATAGAAAGGGAGAAAAGGGTGAGAGAAATAGAAAAAAGTGAAAGTGAGAGATAAGAGAGCAAGAGAGAGGGAAAGAGTGAGAGCGATAGAAAATGAGTGGGAGATAGAGGGAGTGAATGAGTTAGTGCAAGAGGAGGTAGAGAGAGGAGTGAGACAGGGAGAGAGGGAGAAAGAGAGTGGAGGGATTGATGAGGGAGTGCTTGAGGAGGAAAGAGAGATGTTTGAGATAAAATAATAAATAATGAGATGGATTTCAGGAGAGAGCAAGATGTGAGAGCAATTGAGAGAGTGTGAGGGAAGGAGAGAGAGAGATAGTGAGATATAAATGGAGAGAAAGGGTGAGTAAAGAGAGAGAATAGTGGTAGATAAAGGAAAGAAAAAGAGAGATAGAGAAAGGACAAAAGAGGGCGATTCTATCTCTTTTTTTCACTCTCAATCTCTCACTCGCTCTCTCTCCTGCTCTCTCTTTTGTTGCACTCTCTTCTTTCTTTGCTCGCTTTTTCTCTTCATTTATCCCTCACTCTCTTTTACAATCTCCCTACTTTGTCTCCTCTCTATCTCTCACAACCCTCTCTCTTCTCACTCCCTTCCCTCTTCTCTCTCATTGTTTCTCACTTTCTCCATTTCTCATTCCCTCATCTCGCTCTCTCCCCTCTCTCGCTACCTCACCCTTAACCTCTCTCTTGCTTTCCTTTGTTCCTTCTCTCACTCTCTCTCTCTTGTTCTCTCTCTATCTCTCTCTCTCTCGCACTCCCTATTTCACTCACTTTTCTTTTCTATATTTTCTCTCAAGCTCTTTCTCTTGTTCACTCTCTTGCTCTCTTCCTAAGTCCTGCCCTTCTCTTCCTCTCTCTCTCTCTCTCATTCTACAAATCCTTATCCTATTCTCACATTCCCACTCTCTTCCTTCGTAATTCTCTCTTTTTCACTTTTTCTTCTACTTTGATTGCTCTCTCCACTCTCTTTCCCTCTTCTCTCACTCTTTTTCTCTCTCTCTCTCCTCTCACTCTCTTGCCCACTCTAGTTCTCTCTCTCATGCATCTCTTCTTTTTCTCCCCTTTTTCTCAATCTCCTACTCTTAAACTCTCTCTGTCAGTGTTCTCTCTTTCTTTCCCACACACTCTCTCTCGAACACTCTCTCTCTTCTCCTCTCCTTCCCTCCCTCACGCTCTCCCTTTATATCGATGTCTCTCTTTAACTTTATGTATCCCACTCTCGTTCTCTCTCTCCAAGTTTCTTTCTTCCTCTCTCTAACTCTCTCCCTCACTCCCATGTTTGCTCTCTCTCTCCGTCTTTCACCTCTCACTCTCTCTCTTTTCCCTTTCTCCTTCTCTCCTTCTCCCTCCCTCCCTCCCACCTATCTCTCTTCTCAGCTCTTCTTTTTCTCTCACACTCTCTCTTCGTCTCTTTATTTCTTTCTTGCTCCATCTGACTTATTCTCTCTTTCTTGCACTCTCTCTCTCTCGTTCTTTCATATGTCATTCACACTTTCTATACCTCTCTCTCCCTCCCTCCCTTCCTCTTTTTCTCTTCACATCTCTCTCACCCTCTCCATCTCTCTCCATCACATTCTTTCTAATTCTTTCTTTCACTCTCTCTTGCTCTTGCTTCCCTTGCTCTCTCTTTAATGCCTTCTAACTAATTTCTCTCTCTATACTCTCCCCCTCCCTTTATCTCTTTTTATCTCTCCAACTCGTAATATATCTCTCTTATTTTTCTCCCTCTCTCTTCTTCCCCTTTGTCTCCTTCACTCCTTCACAACCTCTCTCCCCATTTCTTACTCTCCCTCCCTCTTTTTCTCACTCTTTTCGCTCTCTTTCCTTATCTCCCTTTCTTTCTATCTATTCCTCCTTCCTTCTCTCTCTCTCTCTCTCTCTCTCTCTTGATTTCATTATTTTTCTCCCTATTTCTTTCTCCCTCTTTTTATCACTCTGTCTTACTCGCTGATATAATCTCTTCTATTGCTACTTACTCCCTCATTGTTCTCACTCATTCTCCTCCTCTATCCCCTACACACACTCTCTCTCGCATCTCACCCTCCCACTTCGTTCTCAATCACTACCCTCCTTCCCTTGCTTCCTTTCTCCCTCCCTCTCATCCCTTCAATCTCCCACTCCACTTGCTCACTCTATCTCTCTCACACATTCTCTTATTCTCTCTCTCTCTCTCTTCTACTATCACTCTCTCTTTCACTATCTTCCTCAACAACTCTTCTCTCTCTATTTCTCTCTTCACCACTTTTCCTCTCTCATTCCCTCTCTCTTCAATCTCTCTCTCTCCCTCCCTCTCCCTATTTTTCATTATTTATTCTTTATCATTCTTGCTCTCTCTCTTCTATTGTCCTCTATTTATTACTCTCTCTCACACACACTCACTCCTCTTCCTCATTCACTCTCTTGCTCTTTCTCTCCTACTCCTTCTCTCTCTCTTTCTCTCCTAGTCTCTCTCTTCATCTCTATATCACTCTCACTCTTAATCTATCCCTCTATCCTTTTCATTCTCTATTCTTTCTCTCTCCTAATCTTTCTTCTATTTTTCTCCCTTCACTCTCATTTCTTTCACCCTTCCTCTAGATATATCCCCAACTCTTTCTCTCCCTCTCTCACTTTCATCCTTCCCTTTATATGTCTCCCTCTTTCTCTCCCCCTCTCTCTTTTTGTACACTCTCTCTCTCCCTCCCTCGACCTCTGGATCCCTCTCATTCTCTCTTTCTCAATCTCTCTCTCTCGATCTCTCTCACTTGTTCTCTTGCTCTTCTTTCCTCTGTCCCTCTCACTAGCCCTCTCTCTCTTACTCTAACTTTTTATACCCACCGTTCCATCTCTCTATTTACCTCTCATTCAATCTCATCTCTCTTCTTTTCTTACACTCTCTCTTTCTCTCCTTCTTTCAATCTCTCTCATTGACTCTTCCTCTAGCTTCCTTTCATGCTCTCTTTCTCTCTTTTTCCCTCTCCCTCTGTCACTTTCTCTCACTTTCCTGCTTTCACTAAGTTTTTATTTGTTACTCTTCTCTTCTTATCTCTCACACTTGTGCTATATCTATCCCTCGTTATTTCTCCCTCCCACCCCTCTCCCTCCATGCCTCCCTCCAACTCTGTCCCCAACAATCTCTCCAAATACTTTCTTTTTTTTCTATCACGAAGAAAGATTGAGCAAGAGAGTGAGCTAGAGGAATAAGGAGAGAGGATAAGAAGAGTGAGAGAGAGGGAGAGATAGAGCAAGCAAGTGAGAGAGGGAGAGGGAGAGGGAGAGGGAGGGAGGGAGGGAGAGTGACTGAGAGGGAGGGAAACAAAGGGAGGGATGCAAGCGAGAGTGTGTGTGAGTGATAGAGGAGGAGAAAGAATTAGAAGAGAGAGGGAATTGGTAGCAAAATGACGAGACGATAGAGAGAGTAAGAAAGAAAATGAGAAGGAGATGGAGAGGAGTAAGAGTGAGTGAAATTGAGGACAAAGAGAGCGAGAAGAAAAGAGAAGGGCAATAGAGAAATCGAGAGAGAAGAGATGTAAGGAAAGAGAGAACAAGAGGAAAAGGAAGAGCAAGAGAGAGAGAGTGGAGGGAGATAATAAGTTAGAGACAAGAATAGTGAGAGAGACTTTATGAGAGGAGAGAATACATATAGAGAGAGAGATGTAAGATAGAGCGGGTGAAAAAGAAAGAGGGGAAGGGAGGGAGTGAGAGAGAGAGATAAAAGCAAGAGAAAGTGGAGAGTGGGAGGTAAAAATCAAGAAGGAAATGTAGAGCTAGGGAAGAGACAGTAGGATAGGGCAAGAAAGTGAGCTAAAGAGATTGAGAGAGAAAAGTGAGGATAGTATGAGGTTGAAAGAATGCGAGGGGTCGAAGGGAGGATGTGCTGGAGAGAGTAAGGGGATAAAGAGAGAAAGAAGAGAGAGAGAGAGAGAGATAGAGAGAGCGACATAATAGAGATCTATAGAGAGAATGAAAGAGAGAGCAAGTGACTCAGAGAGAGAACAATAAATTTAAAGAGAAAGAGAGGGTGGGAGTGATAGTTAAAATGATACGTGGAGAAAAAGTGAATGAGAGAGAGAGAGGGAGGGAGGAGGAAGGAATTCCATAATGAGAAAAAGAAAGAGAGAGAGAATGATAGATGAGGAGGACGGGAGGGAGTGTGGTAGATAGAAGGAAAGAACTAATAAAGAGAGAGGAGAGGGGGAGAGAAGGAGAAAGGGAGAGGGAGGGATATGCGAGAGAAAGTGAAAGATGGTTTGATAGAGAAAGAGAGGGGATGAAAGAGGGACTGGGAGGAACAGATGAGGGAGAGAGAGAGACCGAGCACGTCTTCGAGAATAAGTAGGAAGAGGAGGGATGAAGTGAGGAGAGAGAGGAAGCAAAGAGAATAAGATGGAGAGAGAGGAAGATGGAGAGTGATAGAGGGAGAGAGAGAAAGGGAGAGAGTGTGATAGAGAGAGTGGGTGAGGAGAGGGGAAAAGAGTGAGAAAGAGAAGAGAGAGAAGAGAGAGTATTTGTGTGTGTATCTGAATAGGAGGGATAGAAGTCAGAGAGTGGGAGGGAGGCAAGAGAATTAGAAAGGGAGAGGGGATAGATGGAGAGAAAGAGTCAAATAATAGAGACGAATAAAATATATAGTAAGATAGAGAGAGAATAATGATTGAAAGAGCGAGGGATGGAAGGCACAGAAGATAATTAGTGAGAGTGAGAGAGGGAAGGTAGTGATAGGGAGACAGAGAGAGGGAGAGCGAGGGAGGAAAAATGGGAGAGAAAGAGTGAGTGCATGTGTGTGAGAGAGAGAGGGAGAGAAGAGAGTGTGAGAAATAGTGGGAGGGGAGAGAAGAGCGAGACAGGGAGAGTGAAAATTAGTGGTGGATAGATGGAGAGAAAGAGTAAGAGGAGAGAATAATAAAATAACATAAGAGAGGAAGAGAGAGAAAGAGAGAATAAAGTGAAAGAGAGAGAGAGGGAGGGAGTATGAGTGAGATTTAAATTAAATAATGGGAGAGAGGGACTAAGAATTATAGACAAAAATAGAGAGTAAAGAGAGTAAGGGAGGGAATAAAGAGATAAATTGAAGAGAAAGAGATGGGAAGGAAGAGTAACAATGAGAGAGGTGTTGTGAGAAAGTGAGTCATGAAGGATTAGACTTAGAGAGAGTGAAAGAATTGATAGATAAATTGGTAGTAAAGATAGAGATACAGATATGAGCATGAGATAGAAGGACAGAGAGAAAATAAATTAGTAAGAATAACATGGAGAGAGGGAATGGGAGAGAACGATGGAGAAAATAAGAGGGAGGGAGGAGGATTGAGCTAGTTATTGCAAGAGGAGAGAGAGAGAGGAGAGATAGGGAGAAAGGGAGAAAGGGAGAAAGAGAGGGAAGGAGGGAGTGAAAGAGGATGGGATTGAGATAGAGAGGGAGAGTAAGTGAATGAGTTAGAAGGAGAGGAGCGAGAGGAATATAGAGGGATAGAAAGAGTGAGTAAAGAGAGAGAGGAAAGGGAGATAGAAGAAAGAGCAAAAGAGGGCAAATAAACAATAAAGGGAGATGATATAGAGAGAGTGAAATCATGAGAGGGATTGAAGAGTGAGCTGGAGAGAGGAGGGTAAGATAGAAATAGAAGGAGAAGAGTGACTCAAAGAAGATAGAGCAAATGAGATTGAAAGTGTGAGTGAGATAGATATGAAAAGTGGGAGTGAGAATAGAGAGTGTGAAAGAGATAAACTGAGGGACTAGGAATGAGAGGAAGCTGAAGAGAGAGTGTGGGTAAGAGAGAGAAAGAGAAAAGGAGGAAGAGTGACAATGATAAATGGAGAAAGAAAGAGAGTTAGGGAGGGAGAGAGAGAGAGAGAGGGAGAGAGAGGGAGAGGTGTGTGAGGGAGTAACATGAGAGTGAAATTAAAGAGAGTGACAAAGCGAGAAAGAAATATTGAAGGAATAAAGAGTGACAAATGAGAGGGCAAGAGAGAGGGAGCTAAAAAGAAAAAGAGAGCGAAATATAGAGAGAGGGAGGGAGGAGGGAGAGAAAGTTATAAAAAAAGAGAGAGAAGAGGAGGTGAGAGAGAGAAGAGAGAGAATGAGAGGAAGGTAGAGAGATCTCGAGTGATAGATATAAGGAGATAAAGAGGGAGTAAGGAGAGAGAGAAGAGAGCAAAGGAGAGCCATAGAGAGAAACATAATAAAGAGTGAGAGATAGTGAGAAAGGGAAAGAGTGAGAAAGAGAAAGATAGAGGATAAGATTAAGTGAGAGTTAGAAATGGTGAGATAGAGGGAAAGAGTGAGAGATTGAAGACAGATGGGGTGAATAGGGGGAAAGAGAAAGAAAAGTTTAAGAGAGAGCGATAGGAATCGAGAGCAAAGGAGAGAGCAAAAGATAGTGAGCAAGATTGAGATTAAGAGGGAGATTAAGAGAAAGAGTGAGAGGAAAGGAGAGAAGAAGATGGAGAGGGAGAGAGGGAGAGAGATGGGGAGATATACTAAGATAGGGAGAGTGGGAGGGAGGGATGCGAGAGGGAGAGAAAGGAAAAGAATGTTTGAGAGGGAGACCGAGAGAATGGGAGATGAATGAGAGAAATAGAGGAAAGATAAAGTGAGAGAAAAGAAAGTAAGAGTGAGGGAATGAGAAAATGAGAGGGATGGAGAGGGAGTGAATGAGTGAGCGTAAAAATAGCGAGAGAGGATTAAGATAGAGATAGAGCGAGAAAGAGAAAGTGCGATTGAAAGACAGGGGGATAGAGGGGGAAAGAGGAGTCTATGAGAGAAAATAATAAATAAAGAGATGGATATGAAGGGAGAGAGCAAGATGTGAGAGAAATTGACATAGAGTGTGACAGAGGAAGACTGAGAGAGAGACTAAGAGATAGAGGGAGAAAAGAGTGAGTAATAAGAGAGAAAAGAGGGTGATAGAAGAAAGAGTAAGATATAGAGACAAAGAGGGCATAAGAAAGCAAGAAACAATAAAGAGAGATGAAATAGGGTGAGAGAGGAAGAGATGGAGTGAAGATAGCGATTAAAGAGTGAGCGGGAGGGAGCGAAGGAGAGAGGGTGAGGAAAATATAGAGAGAAGGGAGAATCAAGGAAGAAAGAGGAAAAGATAATGTGAGAGTAAGAGATAGGGAGATATATAGAGGATATAAGATAGCGGTGGAGAGTGATAGGGAGAGAGAAAAATGGAGCAAGGGACGAAGAGAAGCGAGTGAGAGAGAAAGAACATGATGGTAAGAGAGAGTGAGAAAAAAGTGCTAGAAATGGAGCTAAAGATAGTGACAGGGAGAGTGCTTGTAAGAGGTATTAGTGTGTGAGATGGAGAGAGAAGAGTGAGCTACATGAAGGAGGCCTAGAGAGAGCAGGGTTGAAGGAGTGAGAAAGATAGGAGAGAGTGAGATAATAAAGAGAACAAGAGAGAGAGTCAAAGAGATCTAGAGAGAGATAGGAGTTAGTGGGATGGATTAAAGAGAGTACTGGAAGGAGAATGAAAGAGAGTGAAAAGGAGAGAGAGTGAGAAGAGAGACTGAGGGAAGATCAAGTAAGAGTAAGTGGGAGCTATAAAGAGAGGGACAACAGGAGAATGATGAGAGAGAGGGAGCAACGGAGGAAGAGGGAGATGGAGAGGGATAAAGGGGGAAGGGCGAGATGAGAGAGAATGAGAGAGAGAGGAATGGAAACAAGAGAGCGAGGAGGGAGAGAGAGTGGGGAACATAGTGAGAGTAAAGTAATAGGAAAAAGAGAAAAGAGAGCTAGTCCCTCTTGTTACTTCTTTTGCACTCTGCCTTCTGTTCCCTCTCTCGGTCTTTCTCTCTCAGTCCCGCACTTCATTTATATATCACTCTCACTCTTAACTTGTCCCTCTATCATTCTCATTCTCTTATATCTCTCTACAATCTATCTTTTTATTTGTCTCTCTTCTCTATCATTTCTTTTATGCTTTCTATACATATATCCTCAACTCTCTCTAACCATCTCTCACTTTCCTCCTTCCCTCCTTATGTCTCCCTCTTTCTCTCCCTCCCCTCTCTCTTTCATGCTCTCTCCCCCTCTCTCATTCCCTCTCTCTTTAATCTCTAGATCTCCCTTTATCTCCCTCGTTCTCACCCTCTTCTTACTCTTGCCCTCTATCTCTCTCTGTCCAGTCTCTCCTGACCTTATTATATCTCTTACTCTCTAATTTTGTTTCTCTCTCACTTCCTTTCTCTCTCTTGCTACCTTTTCTCTCTTCACTCTTGCCCTCTATCTCTCTCTTTCTCCCTCTCCCTTTCACACTATGTCTCTCACTCTTTATTATGATTTTCTCTTGCTCACTCTCTTCCTCTCTCTTCCTCTCTTTTCTCTCACTTCTCTCTATATCCATAACTCAATTTCTCTCTACCGTCCTCTCATTCTATCTCTTTTTCCTTCTCACCCCCTCTTCTCTCTTCTTTTTATTACTTCTCCTTCCTCGCTCCCCCCTTATTTGTCTGCTTAGATCCCTCTCTTTTGACCACACTCTCGATTAATTCTTTACTTCTCTCTTTTCTCTCTCTTTCCCTTCCTAGCTCCCTCAATCTCTTCAATTTTACTCTCACTCTTACTCCTTTACTCTCCTCTCTCCTTTTCTCTCTACCTCCCTATCTCCCCCTCTCACTCCCACCCTAACTCTCTCTCTTGCTCCATCTATCTTTCCTCACCCACACACACTCTCTCTCTCTCCAACTTTTATCTCTCTCAATCCCTCTCTCTACTCTCTCTCATTGTTTCTCACTTTATCCCTTGTTCTCCCTCCCTTCGTCCTTCCATCTTTAACTATTCCTCCCTCTGTCGCACTTCTATTTCTCGCTCTCTTTTCCTTAATCTTGTTATAACTCTCTCCCTATATATATCTCTTGGTTCCTCAGTCACTGTCTCTCTCATTTTCTAACTCAGTATCTCTCTCTTCTTTGTCTCACTCCATCTCTTACACCTCCCTATTTTCCCACTCTCATAATATCTCTATTCTCTTCTGTCCCTCTCTCTTATATCTTCCTCTTCTCTCTCACTCTCTTTTCCTAGATTCTCTCTAGATATGTTTCATTCTTCCACTCTTGTTCTCTTTCTCTATTGATCTCTTTCTCACTTCTTCATTCTTTCCCTATACAGGTCTCCCTTATGTAGCTCACCCTTCTCGTTTTATCCCACTCACTCTCCATCTTGAGCTCTCAACACACTCATACACTTATCACTCTCTCTCTCACTCTCTCTCTCTCTCTCTCTCTCTCTCTCTCTCTCTCTCGATATCTCTCTCTATCTCTCTCCCTCTTACCCTCTTGAGCTCCATTTCTCGATCTCTATCTTGCGCTCTCTTACCATGTTGCTCTTTCTTTCGCACTCCATCCTCCGTCTCCATTGTTGCATCTTCCTCTCTTCTCTCTATCCCCATCTCTTTTATTCTCTCTTCCTCACTCTGTATCCCTCGCTCCCTCGCTCTTACTTTCTTGCACTCTATTCTCTTTCCTATCTTATGCTGTTTTTTATTCTCTTCATTGCTGCTCTCTCTTCTCTCTTTCATCTCGCTCTTTCTGTCCCTTTATCCCACACTCTCTCTTTCCCTCTCTATTGCTTCCATCACTCCCACTATCTCTTTCTCTCTCGTCTCTCCATTCTGATTTCCTCCCTTACTTCCACCCTCCCTCTACTTCTCCATCTCTCTGTCTCTCTCTTTATCCATGATTCCATTTTCCCTATCTTTTCACCTCTCACTCACTCTTTCATACTAAATCTTCCCTCGATTTCTCTTCTATCTATGTTTCCTTTACACACTCACTATCACGTACTATCTATTGCTTTCTCTTTAATTGATCTCACTCCCTACCTTTATCTCTCTTTCTAACACCCTTCCTTTCCTCTCCCTTCCACTATCTTATCCCATCTCTCTTACTCTCTTTTCCTCTATTATTATAGATCTCTTTCATTGTCCCACTCTCATTCTATTTTTTGCTCTCTCTATCTTTCTTACTCCCTCAATCTTGCCCTCCTGCCCTCTCTAGGGCTCCCTTATATAACTCACTCCTCTCTCCATCTTACTCACACTCTCTCGAGCTCTCAATCACACTCACACACTCTCTCACTCTCTCTCAATCTCATACACACTTATATCTCTCACTCTTCTCAATCTCTCGCTCTCTCTCTTATTTGTGCTCCATACTCCCTCTCTCACTCTCTCCCATCTTCCCCTATCTTTTACATGTACTCTTTCTCTCGTTCACCAACTTTTAACTCTCTCAATGCCTCCGTCTTCTCTTTCATTGTTTCTCACATTCCCTCACACTTCTCTTATATTTCTCCCTACCACTTCTGTATCTTTATCTCCAACTCTATCTTCCTTACTCTTATTCTCATTCACATCCTTTTTATCTATATATCTTTCTTGATCCCTCCCTCACTCTCTCTTTCATCTTTCGCGCTCACAGTTCTGACTCTTTCCCTTATGTATTCTCTCACACTCTCTTCCTCACACACACAATCTCTCTTTATGCTCATCCTTTCTCTCCGTTATCCCCCACATGCACCCTCTATCTCACTTTCCAACTTTTATCTTTCTCAATTCCACTAAATTCTGAATTATTGTTTCTCACATTCTCCCTCACTTTGTCACTGCTTCCCTCCCTCCCTATCTCTGTCTCCTTTATCTCTCACACTCTATTCCTTAATCTTGTTCTCACTTTCTCCCTATCTATCTCTATATCTCTTTCGTTCCCTCACTCTCTCTTTCATTCTCTTGCTCTCAATCTATTTTCTCTCCCTCCCCCCTCACTCGCTCTCTCCCTTCTCACACTCCTAATATTTTTTTTCTCTGCCTTGTCCCTCTCTCTATCCCTTTCTCATATCTTCTTCTCTCCCTCACTCTCCTCACTTATTTCTCTAAAGATTTCTTTCACTCTCTAACAATTGTACTCTTTATCGCTCTCACTCTCTCCCTCTATCACTCCCACTCCCTCATTTGTGCTCTATCTAGGTCACCTTTTCCCCTCCCTATCTCCCTCTCTCTCACACTCTCTTGCTCCCACTATCTCACCATTCTGCTATTCTTCCCCTTTCTTTATCATCCCCCACCCATTCTTACTTGATCGTCGCACTGCCTCTCTTCTCTCTTTCTCTCCCATTTACTGTATCTCACTTTCTCTTTCCTACTCTCTTACTTTCTTTCACTTCCTATGACATCCTCTTTTTTCCCTCAATATCTCTTCCCTCCCTTTTCTCTCCTTCTCCCTCAATCTAATTTCAGTATCACTCTAACTCCCTCTCTTTTCTTACCTTATTTTCTATGTCTCTCTCTCCCCCACCCAACCTCTCTATATCCATTTGCCTCTTCTCACGCTCTCTTCTCTCCTAAATACTCTCTCACTCCCTCTGTTGCTCCCATCCTAAACTTAGCCCACTCCTTTCTTCACTCTTTCTCACTTTTTTTTCTCTCTTTCTCTTACTCTTTGTACTGCTGCTCCCTCCTTTCACACTATTTCTCTTTAGAAATCCTCCCACTCTCTCTCCTCTCTCGGCCCAACCTCCCTCCCACTCTCGCTCACGCTTTCGTCTCACTCTCTCTTTGTCCCCCTCTCTCTCGCACTTTCTCTCCCTCTTTCCCTTACAACTCCTCTCTCACACTATTATCATCCATTCTCTCCCTCACTTTCCCCTTCATGCACATTCGCTCTTGCTCTATCTTCCAGCACTCTCTATCTCTCTCCCACACCCTCTCTCTATTCAATATTTCTCATGGCCTCTCTCTATCTCTCTCTTTCTTCCTCTTGACCATGCATGCTCTCTCTAACAATCTCTATCATATGTTTCTTTCTCGATCTTTTGATCTCTCATTTGTTCTCCTTAATTCTATATCCTTCTCTAACTCTCTCTCGCTCTCTTACTCTCCCTTTCTCCCAACTTCTCTTTTTTTCAATCCCACTCCCACCTCTGTCTCTGTCTTTCACTCTTTCAGACTCTTCTCTCTCTCATTATGTATCACTATTTATCACACATCTCTCCCCCTCCAACTTTTACTCCCTCCCTCGCTCCCTCCCTTTCTCCTTCTCTCTCCATATATCTCACTCTCCTAACCTTACTCTCTGGTCACTCCCTTTCACTCTCTTAATATCTTTCCCTCACTCTCCCTTGCTCACTCTCTTGCTAATTATTCTCTATCCCCCTATATCTTCTGCTCTACCTCCCACTCACTATCTTATGCTCAATCTTCCCTGAGTCTCTCTTCTCTCTATATTTCTACCTTACCCTCTCTCCCCCCCACACAATCTTCAATGCCTATCTTTACTCCCTCTCTTGATCTATCACTCTCTCACTTTTTATTTCATCTCTCATTATTATTTCTTTTCTCTCTTTTGGCCCCTCTATGTCTCTCTTTTCCTTTCTTCTATCTCCCTCTTTTCTCTCTCTTCCCTCACTCTTTCTCTCCCTCTCTTTAACTCTCCTCTAACTCTCTCTCCATCACACACACTCTTTTAGTTGCTCTAACAACTTGCTCTCTCCCCTCATATCCAACTCATTATTTATTCTTTTCTCTATAAATCTCTCATTCCTCCTCGATCACTCTTGCTCTCTTCCATTCCTCTGACTCCCTCCGTCTATCTCTCTCTTTCTCCTTCTCTCCTCCCTTGCACTTTTTTCTGTAACGCTTTATCACTTTTTATTTCTCTATTGCTCTCTATTTCTCTCTCACACACTCTCTCAACAATCACTTATCACTTTTCACACTTATTCCCTCCAACCATCTCTCACTCTCTTCCTCTCTCCCACTCTCCCTCATTCATTAATTCAGTCTCTCTATCTCTCTCTTTCTCCCTCTTCCATCCCTCTCTCTCCACATCTCCCTCCATTTCACCCTCTCTTTACCTCTCACTCATTATCTTTTGCTTTATCTCCACTGAGACACTCTTCTCTCTGTATTTCTGCTTTATCCCTCTCTCTCCCACTCACACTTCAATCCCTATCTTCACTCACTCTCTTGCTCTTTCTTTCTCTCACACTCTCTATTTCATCTCTCTTTGCTTTTTTTACTCTCTTTTGCCCCTTTTCCCTCTCTCTCTTTCTTCTATCTCCCTCTCTTCTCTCTCTTTACTCACTCTTTCTCTCCCTCTATGTCTCACACTCTCTCTCACTCTACCTCCCTCACACTATCTCTCAATTGCTCTCACATCATGCTCGCTCCCCTCATGTCTTATTTCTTAATTTCTCTTATTCATCTCTCTTTCCTCCTCAGTCCATCCCTCTTTCAATAACTCCTTCAGTCTCTTTCTCCCTCTCTCTCTATCTCTCTCTTCTCTCTATCTCCCCATTGCACTCACCCTCTCCCTCCCTCTCATTTTCTCCATTGTTCCCTCTCATCCCTCTCTCTTGCTCTCTCTTCTCTCACTTACACTATTCTCACTTTCTCTCTCGCTTTCCCTCTCCCTTTCTCATACTCTCTTTCATTATCTCCCTCCACTGCCCTCCCTCCCACTCTCTAGATCTCAATCACTCTTCCTCTCATTCTCCCTCTCTTCTTCTCTCCATCTCAATCATTCTCTTTCTCTCCCTCCCTTTCTCCATAGCTCACTATCTTTTCCTCTCTCTATTCCTCTCTTGCTTCCTCTCTATCCCTCTTAAATCTTTCGTGCTCTCTGTCCCTCTTTCACTCCCTCTCTCTCTCTTTAATATCTCTCATTTTCTCCTTCTTTCTCCCTCTTCCTTGCTCTCTCCCTTCTCTTGTCCTTTATCTATCTTTTTCTCACTCTCTCTCCATTTCTCTCTTATATTGTTCTCTCTTCTCTCTCATTACCCAACTCTTTTTCTGCTTCTAACACCCTTTCTTACTCTCTTCATCCTCCCTCTCTCCCTCTCTTTCTTTCAATTATTCTTTCTTCTCACACTTTGCTCCACATCTATCCCATTATTTCTTACTTTCTCTCACACTTCTCTCTCTACCACTCTCCCTTCCTCTCTCTCCCTTCTCTTAACTTCATTTCTCTCACTCTCTATCTATTTGACTTTCTTTTGCTCCCTTTCTTGCTCTGTGTTGCTCCATATCTCTTGCACTATCTTCTTTTACTCTCGCTTCTATCTCCATTTCACACTCCTGTCTCCCTCCCTCTCTCTTTTTTCTTTCACTCTCTCTTAGTCTTCCACTATCTCTTACCCACTCTCTATTCTATCTCTTTATCTTAATCTCTTCTCTTCTCTCTCTCCTCTCACTCTTTCACTCTCTCTATACTCCACTCACACTCTCTCCTCCTCTCTTACTTCTTTCCCTTCCACTTCCCACCCTCCCTCCCCCTCACTCTTACATTATCTTTCACTCTTCGACATTCACTCTCCTCTACCTCCCTCACTCCCTCTTCATCTCTTTTGTTGTCACTCTCTCCCTCTCTATCAATACATCTATCTCTCTTGATCCATCCTCACTTTCTTTCATTCTCTCACTCTCTATCTCTCTCTTCTCTTCCTCCCTACCTCGCTAACATTATCTCTCCTTTTTCACCTTCACCCTCCTAATATTATTTTTCTTGCTTGTCCCTGTCTCTTTTCCCTTTCTTATATACTCTTCTCTCCCTCACTCTCTTTTCATATTTCTCTTTAGATCTCTTTTACTCTCTCACTTGTTCTCATTATCACTCTCGGTACTCCTTCCATCATTCTCACTTTCTCATTCGTGCCCTCTCTAGGTCTCCCTTATGTAGCTCACTCTTCTCTCTCTATCCCATTCACTCATTCACTCTCTCATTCACTCTCAATCTCTCTCCCTCTCACCCACTTAAGCTCCAGTTGTCACTTTCTCTCACTACTTATTACCATTTTGTTCTTTCTCTCTCACTCTATGCTCTCCTTCCCTTGTTCCATTTTCTCTCTTCTCTCTCTATCCCCTTCTCTATTATTTTATCTCAATCACTCTCTTTCTCACTCTCAATTCTATTTTTATCTTATACTCATTTTATACACTACTATCCCCACTCTCTCTCTTGCTTCCATCCCTCCCTCTCTCATTCTCTCTCTTCCCTCTCTCCCTCCCTCTCCTTCCCTTTATTGCTCTCTGTCTTCCACTCTCTCTTGCTCCCCCTCTCTCACATTCTCCTATTTTCCCTCACATTTTATCCCTTACTCACTTACACTTACTCAATCTTCCTCCAGTCTCTTCTCACTCTCTCTCCCATTTACTCTCTTCCTTTCCCTCTCTTTCTCTTTCTTTAAACTCACTCACTACCTCATTCCATTTCTCTTTTGCAATCACTCTCTCCCCTCTATCTCACACTTGATTCCTCCTTTTCTAATCGCTCTCAGTCTCTCTTGTCTCTCTTTTGATGCTCTATTTCTCCCTCGCCCCCTCTCTCTCACTCCCCCCTGCTTTCACTCCATTCTTCCCTCTCTTTCTCATGCTTCTTTTATCTCCCTCACTTTTGCTTCCTTTCTTGCACGCTCACTCTTTCCCTCTCTCCCGCTCTCTCTACCCTCACTCTCTCTTCTCTCTATTTCTCTCACACCCTCCCTCTTTCTCTCTCCACCTTCCTCTCTTTTCAGTTTCACTCTCACTCTTACTCCCTCATTCCCTCTCACTTTCATTTTCTCTTTTCTTTCTTCTATTTCTCTCTCTCCACTCTCTCCTCTCAATCTTTCTCTCCCTCTTGCTTCCTTCACTCCCTCTCTCTCTCTCGCTCTTCTTTCTCTCTCACACACTCTCCCCCTCTCTCCCTCTCACTCAATTCCTCTTCATCCCCTCTCTCTCTCACTAAATCGCATTTTATGTCCCCTCTCTCCCTCTCTCTCACACTCTCTTTATATCTTCATTTACTCTCTTCTCTATCACTCTCACTTTTTCTCTCACACTCGCTCTCTTCCATTCCTCTGACTCCGTCCAACTCTCTCTTTTTTTCACTCTCCCTCTCATGCTCTTTTCTCTGTTTATGCATTATCACTTTTTCTTTCTCTATTGCTCTTTGTTTCTCTCTTACTCTCTATTTCTCTCTTCCTTCACTCATTTATCACTTTACTCTCTCTTTTTCTCTAACCATCTCCCTCTCCCTTCCTTTCACCCTTTCTCCTTTTTCATTAATACAATCTCTTTCTATTTCCCTCTCGCTCTCCCTCTTTCATTCTCCATATCTCCCTCTATATCTCCCTCTCTCTACCCTTATTCACTATATGCTTTATCTTTATTGATACTCTTTTCCCTATGTATTTTTTTCCTTACCCTCACTCTCTCTCTCTCTCTTCCATTCACACTTCAATCAGTATCTTCACTCCCTCTTTATCTTCCATTCACTCTTCAATCCTTATCTTCACTCCCTCTCTTGTTCTCTCTCTCACTCCCTATTTCATCTTTCTATTATTTTTTGCTCTGTTTTCCCTCTTCTATCTCTCTCTAACACTTTCTTCTATCTCCCTCTTTTCCACCTCTTTACTCACTCTTTCTCTTCCTCTATCTCTCATTCTCTCACTATCCCTCCCTTACACACACTCTCCCAATTGTTCTGACATCATACTCTCTCCCCTCATATCCATCTCATTATTTCTTATTGTTTCTCATACAACATTTTTCCTCCTCGCTCCCATCCTCTTTCAATCCTTCCTTCTCTCTCTGCCAATCTCACTTCTCTCTATCTCTCCTTGCACTCAGTCCTTCACTCCCTCTCCCTCTCTCTCATTTTCTCTAGTGCCCTCTGTCATTCCCTCTCTCTTGTTCTATCTTCTCCCACTTTAACTTTTCTCTATTTCTTCTATCCCTCTCACTTTCTCTCATACTCTCTCTCATCTTTTCTCTCTGATTCTCTCCCTGTGCTACTCTCCCTACCACTCTCTTTATCTCAATCTCTCTCTCTTCTCTCATCCCCTCTTCCCTGACATTTTTTATTACTTTCACTCCTCTCCCTCCCTCCTTATTTCGTTATGTTTTTCTCTCTCTAGCACCCTCTCTTTCCTCGCTGCTCCCTCACCCTCTTAAATTTCTCTGTCTATTTCTCTCTTTCTTTGTCTCTCATTTCCCTTCCTAGCTCCCCCACCCTCTTAAATTTCTCTCTTACTTCCTCACTCGCCCCTCTCTCTCTCTCTCTCTTGTACTCTCTCTACCTTTTCTCTATTTTTCTCTCATAATTTTCCTCCCTAACTCTCTCTCTTGCTACATCTACCATTTCTCTCTTTCTCCTTTTCTCTTACACTCTGCCACCCACTCTCTCTTCAGCTTCACTCCAACTACTAGTCCCTCTCTCCATCTCCTTCACACTCTACTTTCTCTTCCATATTCTATCACTATCTCATTTCCATGCTTCATTCTTTGTTTACTTCTCTCTTACTCATCTCACTCATCTTCCTCTATCCCACCACTCTTTTCTCTTTTTCTCTCACGTACCTCCTTCGTCACTCTCTCTCACACTCTCTCTTACTTCCCTTTCTGCCTCTCTCTCACTCCATCACTCTCTCATTCTCTCTCCCATTCTCTTATTCTCCCTCCCCCACTCTCTTACTGACTCTCACTTTCTCTAACTTCCTGCATTCTCCTTCTCTCCCTATACCTCTCTCACACTCACTTCCTCCTTCGCTCCCTTGCCCTCCTCTCCCTTTGTATCTCCTTGCTTTTCCTCTCCCGCCTCTACGTTTAACCATCTCACTCTTCACCTCCTATTCTCATACTTTCTCTCACTCAATCTTCTTATCATGCTCTCTCTTACTCTTCCTCCCTCTGTCTCTCTTCCACTCTATATATATCCTCTAACACCTTCTCTCCCTATATCACCAACATCCCTCTCTCCCATCTATGTTCTCCCACTCACACATTCCCACTCTCTCCCTTGCTCTCCCTCTCTCTCACTCTCTATTCCACCTTTATTATTGCATTGTTGCTCATTCAATCTCTATCAATCTCTCATCAATCACCCTCTTCTATCTCATTACTCAACTCTTTTTCTCCTTCTATCTATCTCCCTTTCTTGTTCCTTTCCATCCTCCCTCTCTTTATTTCATTTCCTTCTCACTTCTCACCCTTCTCTCCTCATCTCTCTCTCATTATTTTATACTTTCTCTCACACTTCTCTCTCTACTTCTCTCCCTTCCTCTCTCTTCCCTCTCTCTATCTTAATATCTCTCACACTTTAGCTATTTCTCTCCCATTCTCCCTTCCTCTCTCCCTTCCTCTCTCACTCTTTAATTTAACTCTCTCAGTCACCCTCTCTCTCTTACCCACTCTTTGTTTTCTCCTTTTATCTTACTCTCATCTCTATTCTTTCTCTTCTCACTCTTTCTACTCTTTCTCCCTCACTCTTTTGCTCTCTCTATCTTCCACACACTCTTTCTCCTCCTCTCACCCTCCCTCCCCCTCTCCCTCACTCACTCTATCTTCCACTCTTCCACGCTCACTCTTCCTCTACCTCCCTTCCTCTCTCTCCATCTCTTGTGTTCTCACTCTCTCCCTCTCTATCCATATATCTTTCTTGCTCCCTCCTTCTTTCTCTCTTTCATTCTCAAACTCTCAATCTCTCTCTTCCCTCCCCTTCCTCTCTCATACTCTCTCCCTTCCCACCTCGTTAATAACTTTTATTCTCTCTCGTCCCTCACTCTCCTTCCCTCTCTTATATTCTTTTATCTCTCTCACTTTCCTTTCCTCTCTCTGTAGATCTTTTTGAATCCCTCACTCTTGTTCTCTTTATCGGTCTTACTCTCTAACTCTTTCTCTCTCTCAAACTTTCCCTCTCTACGTCTCACTCATGTAGCTCATTATTCTTTCTCTAAATCACACATTCATACACTCTCACTCTCTCTCAATCACACTCCATCACACTCCTCTCTCTCTATCCCATTATCTACCATTTTCTCTAACACTCTCTCTTTCTCACTCTCTATTCTCTTTTTATATATTATTCTCTCTTTTACACTCACCTTTGTTGCTCGCTCTTCTCTCTTTCCTCTTATTTTTCTCTCACTTCAATCCATAGTCTTTATCTCCTCTCTCGCTCTCTTCCTTCCATCCCTCCCTCTTTCATCATCTCTCTCCTCTCCCTCTCCCTCTCCCTCCCTTTATTCCTTTCCATCTCCGTCGTAATCCCTTGCTCCGTCTCTCTCTCATCATTCACCTCGATCTTCTCAGTCTCTCTCCCTTTCACTCACTCTTCTTTCTCTTTCTTGCTCTCCCTTTAAACCCTCTTACAACCTCCTTCTGTCTCTCTTTCTCACTCGCTCTATCCCTCTCTCTCGCACTTCATTCCACCTTCTTTATCTCTCTCTTTTTCTATCTTTTGTTTCTTTCTTTGACACTCCCTTATCCCTCACAGCCTCTTCATTCCCTTTTTATATCATATACTCTCTCTTTTACACTCTCATTTGTTATTTTCTTTTCTCTTTTTCCTCTAACTCTTTATCTCATTCTATTCTCCTCTCTCTCTACCCCATCTATTGCTTCCTTCTCTCCCTTTTGCTCTCCTCTCCCTCCCATCCTCCCTCTCCCTCGCTATATCCCTTTGTGTCTCCCTCTCTCTCACCATTCTCATGTTCTTCCCCTCTCTAACACACTCACTCTTGCACTATTTTATCACTCCCTCCTATCTCTTTACTCACTATTTCTCTCCAACCATCACTCAATCTCGTCCTCCTTTCCTCTCTCTATCTCACTCTATCCCACTATCTCTCTCTATATCCCCATCTATATCTCCCTCTCTCTACCTCTCACTTCCAAATTTGTATTCTATCTTTCCTGAGTCTCTCTTACCTCTCTATTTCTTTTTCAGTCTCTCTCTCCTTTCCTTTCTCCGGCTCTCCCTTCAATCCCTATCACTTCCTCGCTTTATCACGTTTTTTCTAGTTCACTCCCTCTCTTGCTCACCCTATCAATCTTTATTTCATATATGTTTATCGTTTGCTTGCTCTCCCGCTGTTCTCTCTCTTGCTCTTTCGTCTATCACTCTATCTTCTCTCTCTTTACTCTCTCTCTCACTCTCACTCCCTCACACACTCTCTCTCAAATGTTCTCACATCTTGCTCTCTCCCATCAAATCCATCTCATTATTTTTTCCCCTCTCTCTCTTGTTCTTTCTTCTATCCTCCTCTCTACTCTCTCTTTACTCACTCATTCTCTCTCGCTTTCACTCTCACTCCCTCACACACTTTCTCTCAATTTCACCACATATCTCTCTCCCCTCAAATCCAACTCATTATTTCTTATTTCCTCTCAAAAATCTCTTTTTCATCTCGAACCCTCCCTCTCTTTCTACCTCACTTCTTATCTTACATTTCTCTCTCCTTTTGCACTCACTTCCTCCCTTTTTTTTTCTCTATAACTCTCTCTCATTCCCTCTCTCTCTTGTTCTCTCTTCTCTCACTTTCACTTTTCTCATTTTTTCTCGCTCTCTCTCTCATTCTCTCCATCCGCTATCCTCCCTCGCACTCTCTCTATCTCAATCTCTCTCCATCTCTCTCCCTCACCATCACCCTCTCTTTGTCTCACCTTCTCACTCATTCTCCAACTCTACCTCCCTATTTCAAACATGCTCATATTTTTTGCTCTTTTCCCCTCTTGTTTTCTATCTCTCTCTTAAATATTTGTTACTCTCCCTCTCTCACTCCCTCTCTCTTTTCAATCTCTCTCCTTCTCTCCCTCTATCACCCTCTTTCTCATTCTCTTCCTTACTTTGCCCTCTTTCTCCCTACTTCTCACTCTCTCCCTTCTCGTTATGACTCAGTTTCTATTATGTTTCATTCTCTCGCACTCTTTTATCTCTCTTTACTTACTATTTATCTTCCTATATCCATTACTCTAACTCTCACCCTTCCTCTCATTCTCACTTTTTTATCTTACTCTCTCTTTGTCTCAATACTTAAAACTTAAATATCTCTCACTCCCTCGCTCTATCTCTCTCACTCTCTTTTCTTTCGTTATTGTTCTTGCTCTTCTATATCCTGATCTCTCTTCTGTCACTCTGTCATCTCTCTTTCTTTGTCTCTATCCCTCATACACTCTCTTTAACTTTTGTCTCTCTCAATCCCTCTCTCTTCTCTCTCACTTTTTCTCGCTTTTTCCCTCTTTCTCTCTCCCTTCTTCCCTTATTAACTCTCTCCCTCCCTTTGTCTCACCCCTATCTCTCATTCTTTTTTTCTTACCCTTATCTCACTCTCTCCCACTCTCCCTATATATCTCTCTTCCTCCCTCGCTCACTATCTCTAATTTTCTAGCTCTCTAACTCTTTCCCTCCTCTCCCTTCCCACTCTCCTAATCTCTTTTTCCCTCTTATCACTCTCTCTCATTCCCTCTCTTATATTCTCCTCTCTTTCACTCTCTTTTCCTCTTTCTCAATAGGTATCTCTCAGTCTCCCACTGTCTTTCTCTTTATCACTCTCTTGTGGTCTTCTATCTTTTTCACTCTCTCATTCCTGCCCTTTCTAGATCCCCCTTATGTACCTCACCCTTCTCTCTCCAGCTCACTGACTCTCTCTCTCTCTCAAGCTCTCACATATACTCATACATTCTCTCAAACTCTCCCTCTCTCAATACTCTCCCTCTCACCCTCTTAAGCTCCATTTCTTGATCTCTATCTCGCTCTCTCTCACCATCTCACTCATCCTCTTACACTCCCGGCTACTCTGTTCATTGTTGAATCTTCCTCTCTTCTCTCTCTATACCGTTCTCTATTATTCTCCCTCCTTTGATCTCTCTTTCCGACACTCCATTCTCCTTTACAATTTTATGCTCTCTTTTGTTCCCTTCATTGTTGTTCTCTCTAATTTCTTTCATCTAACTTATTCTCTCCCTCTATCTCCTGATCTCTTTCCCACTAATTTCATCCCTCTCATTATCTCTTTCTCTCACTTCCCTCCCTTCCTAACTCTCTTTCCCCATTTCCCTCATTGTCTCCCTCTCTCTTGCTCTCTCTAGCCATTTTTCTGTTCTGCCAATCCTGTTACCTCTCACTCATTCTCTTTTACTCAATCTTTTTTTAGTCTCACTTCTCTCTCTATTTCATTTTCACTCTCTATCAATGCTTCTCTACTGCTCTCACTTTAATATATCAACTCCCTCCCTCTATTTCTCTTTCTCACTCACTCCATCCATTTCTCTCACACCCTCTATTCCATATTTCTTTATCTCTCTCTCTTTCTCTCTCATTCTCTCTTATAATTCTCTCTTTTTTGACATCTTTTATCCCTCCCTACCACTTATTCACTCTTTCTCCCTTTTTCACTCCCTACATCTCTCTCTTTCTTCACTGCCCTTATCTCTCTCTGTTACTCCCTATCTCGCTTGCTCGCTCTCTCCCTCCCTCATGCTCTCACTTCCCTTACTCTCTTTATTTTCTCCAACTTTCTCTCCCTTTCTCGCTCCATCTTTATCTCTTCCATTTCACTATCTCTCTTACTCTCTTGTACCACTCTCTTACTCACTCCATGTTCATTCTCTCTCTTTTTTATCCATTCTTTTGCTCCCCCTCTGTCATCTTCTCGCTTACTCTCTTTTGATCTATCTTTCAGCACTCCATTCTTTCTCACTCTACTCCCACTCTCTTTCTCTCTCGCACTCTCTCTCCTTCGCTTGCTCCTCTCCCACTTCAATCTTTTTCACAACCTCCCTCTATCTCCCTATTTCTTTCACTTTAGCACTCATTTCTCTATTTTAATTTTCATTCTAGGTCTTTTGCTCTCTCTTCTCTCTCTCTCTCTCAGTATATCTTCCTTGAGTCTATTTTTGCTTTCCCTCTTTCCCTATGTTTATTCCCTCTCTTGCTCTATCCTACACTCTGTTTCTTCTCACCTTGTTGTTTGTTTGCTCTCTTTTGCCCCCTCTCTGTCTTTATCTCTTGCTCATGTTTTTATCTCCTGCTCTTCTCTTTATTTACTCGCTCTTTCTCTCCCTCTATCTCTCACAATCACCCTCATTATCCCTACCTCACACACTATCTCATTTGTTCTCACATCTTGCTCTCTCCCCTCATATCCATCTCAATATTTTTTATTTTCTCTCATTCTCGCTCTTACTTTCTCATTCCATGTTAACCCTCTTTCTCGCTCTGTCTTCCCTCACTCTCCTCTCTATTTCTCTCTCACTTTCTCTTTTCTCTATTTCCTTCTCACCCTCCCTCATTCTCTCATTTCAGTTTCACTCTCACCCATACTTCCTCTCTCCCTCTCTCTTTCTCACTCCATCTTCACTCTGTGTCACTTATTCTCTCTTCTAATGCTCCCTCTCCTTATCTCTTCCCTCAACTTTCTCTCCCTCTCTCCCCAACTCTCCTGCTTCCATCCCTCCCTCCTGCTCTCTCCCTCTCTTGCTCTTATTTCTCTCTCTTAGACACTCTCCAGTTTATCTCCCTCTCACTCTCTTCCATTTCATCCCTGAGCTCATTCCCACTACATCTAATTCTCTACCACCTCTCTTCCTCTCTCCAACTCTCTATATATTCCTTCATGCTCTCTTCTCTCTCACTCTCTCTTCCTCTCTCACACCCACCATCTATCTCTTTCTTTCTCACTCTCTCCCTCTCTTGCTCTTTTCTTTATTTATGCTTTATCACTTTTTCTTTCCCTATTTCTCTTTCTTTCTCACACACATTCTCTCTAGCTCTCTTTTATAACTCTCTTATCTCTTTACTCACATCTTCTCCATCCATCTCTCCCTCGTTCTCTAATTCAATCTCTCTTTCTCAATACCTCTTTCTTTCTCTCTCTCACAATATTTTGCTCTATCTTCCCTGAGTCTCTCTTCTCTCTCTATTTCTGCCTTAAAATATCTGCCTCTATCCCTCTCGCTCACTCTTCTTTCTTCACTCCCTCCCTTACTCTCTCTCTCTCATTCTCTATTTCATCTCTCTTTGTTGTTTGCTTGCTCACTTTTGCCACCACTCTATCTCTCACTATCTTGCACTTTGTTCTGTCTCCTCTCTTCTCTCTCTTTACTCACTCTCTCTCCCTCTATCTCTCACTCTTTCTCTAACTCTCCCTTCGTCACATGGTCTCTCTCGTTTTCTCTCACATCTTGCTCTCTCCCCTCATATACATCTCATTATTTATTAGTTTCTCTCATACATCTCCATTCCTCCTCAATCCCTCCCTCTTTCAATCCCTCCTTCCCACTCTTTCTCCCTCTCTCCCTATCTCACTCCTCTCTCCCCTCTTGCACTCACATTCACCCTCACTCTCATTTTCTCTATTACTCTATTTCATTCCCTCTCTCTTGCTCTCTCTTCTCTCATTTTCACTTCTCTCCATTTCTCTCTCACTCGCTCTATCTTTATCGCACACTCTCTCATCTTTTTTCTCTCATTCGCTCCCTCTACTACTCTCCCTCCCACTGTCTCAGTCCCTCTCCCTCTCTCCTTCTCCATCTCAATCTCTTCTATCCTTCTCACTCATTCTAGTACTCTCCCTCCCTATCTCAATCTTGCTCGCAATCTTTTGCATTCTTTCCTCCCTCCCTATCTCTCATTTAAATCTTTCACACTAACTCTCCTTCTCTCATTCCCACTCTCCCTCTATCTTCCCCTTTCTCACCCTCTATCTTCCCCTTTCTCACTCTCCCTTACCCTTGCCTTTTGTCTCACTTTCTCACTCTCTCATTTTCTCATTTTCTCTCACTTCCTATTATGTTTCTCACTCTCCCTCTGTCGCTCTCTCTTGCTCTCTTTTCTTTCTCTTCACTCAATCTATGTCATCCTATGTTCAGCACTCTAACACTCTCTCCCTTCAGCTCATTCTCTCTCAGTTCTCTCTCGCTGCTCTTCTCTATCAATGTTTATTACTTTCTCTCCTTCCCTATCTCTTTCCCTCCCTCTTTCTCTCCCTCTTTCTCTCCCTCCTTATTTCACTCTCTTTTTCTCTTTTATTCCCTTTTTCTTTACCTCTCTTTCCTTACTCTCCATTATTTCTCTATTTCTCTCGCTTTGTCTCACTCTCTCCCTTCCGCGGTCCCTCACTCTTTTCAATTTCACTCTCATTCCTATTCCCTCACTCTTTTCAATATTAATCTCATTCCTGATCCCTCACTCTTTTTAATTTTACTCTCATTCCTACTCCCTCACTCGCCTATCTCTCTTTTTACTCTTATACTCTCTCTTTTTCTCTCTCATTTTCTCTCTCTCACACTCCATCTCTAACTTTGTCTCTCTTGCTCACTCTCTCTTATTCTTTTTTTTACTCGCTTCTTCCACTCTTTCGCTTCAGCTTCACTCTCACTCGTACTCCCTCTCTTTATCTCTTTTACACTCTCTATTCTTTGTTCAACTTTCTATCGCTATTTGCTCTCACTTTTCATTCTCTATCAACTTCTTTCTCACTCTTCTCACTCTTTTTTTTCCTCAATACCTGCACTATATTTCTCTATTTCTCTCACTTCCCTCCTTCCTCTCCTCTCTCTCATGGGCTCTCCCTCTTTCCCTTGCTGGTTCTCCCTCTCTCTCTCTCATACTCTTATTCTCATTTTCTCTGTCACTCTTGCCCGCTCTCTCTTTCTCTATCTTTGCTCATTCTCCTTCTCTCCCTAAATCTCACTCACTCTCACTTCATCTTTCACTCCCTTCGTCTCTCTGTCTCACAGTTTGTTCTCTCTTTCTTTCCTTTTATTACTTTCACTTCTCTAACTCATTATCTTTTATTTCTATCTCACTATCTCTTCCTCACACACACACACAATCTCTCTCTTAGCTCAGTCCTTCTCTCCCCTACCCCTCTTATGCACTCTCTCTCTCTCCCAACCCACTTTTATCTCTCTCAATCTTTCTATCTTCTCACTCATTATTTCTCGCATCCTCACACCTCTCTCTTTATATCTCTCTCCCCCTCTCTGTCTACTCTATCTCTCGCTCTATTTTTCTTACTCTTTGTCCACTTTCTCCATCTCTATCCATTTATCTCTCTTGATCCTTTCCTCACTCTCAATTTCATCCTCTCGTTCTCTATCTCTCTCTGTCTTCCTCACTCCATCGATCAAATTCTCTCCCTTCCAAACTCATAATCCTCTTTTGTTCTCACTGTCTTCCTCTCTATCTATATATTCATCACTCTCTCTTTCGTTCTCTCACTCTCTTTGTCTCTCTTCTCTTCCTTCCTCACTCACACTCTCTCTCCCTTCTCAACATCCTAATATCTTTTTTTCTTTTTTCCTTTCTTATTTACTTTTCTCTCCCTCACTCTCTTTTCATAATTTCCTTTAGATCTCTTTCACTCTCGCACCTGTTCTCATTATCGCTCTCATTCTCTCCCTCTATCATTCTTACTCCCTCATTTATACCCTCTCTAGGTCTCCCTTATGTACTTCACTCTTCTCTCTCCATCTCACACAGTAACACACTCTCTAGCTCTCACTCACTATTAATCCCTCTCCCTCTGACCCTCTTTAGCTCCATTTCTCGCTCCCTATCTCACCACTATCTATTACCATTTTGTTTTTTCTCTCTCACTCTCTCCTCTCCCTTGCTCCATTTTTCTCTCTTCTCTCTCTATCTTCTTCTCTATTATTTTCTCTGACTCTCTCTCTTTCTCAGTCTCTATTCTCTTTTTCTATCTTATACCCTCTTTCACACTCTATTATTTGCTCTCTTCTCTCTTTTTCTTACTTTTCCCTCAATATATCCCCCACTCTTTCTCCTCTCTCTTGCTTCCATCCTCACACTCTCATTCTCTCTTTTCTCCCTCCCTCTCTCTCCCTCCCATTATCCCTCCTTTTTTCTCTCTCTTGCTTCCACTCTCCCCACACTCACTGCTCTTACTCGATCTTTCCTCAATTACCCTTCTCATTGTCTCTACCTTTTACTCTCTCTTCCTTTCTCTTTAGTTCTCTTTAAAATGTCTCAATACCTCTTTCAGTCTCTCTTTCTCACTTGGTCTCTCCCCCTCTCTCACTCTCAATTCCAACCTTTCTTTATATCTCACTCTATCTTTTGTCTCTTTCTTTTGACATTACCTTTATTTCCCTCTCTCTTTCACTCTTCATCCCTCTCTTCCTCATACTGTCCTTATCACCCTCTCTCTTGATCCCTCCCTCACTCTTCCCCTCTCTCCTACTCTCTCTTCCCTCACTCCCTCTTCTCTCTAGTACTTTCTCGCACTATGTCCCTTTCTTGCTCCCTCTTCCTCTCTCTTCAGTTTCACTCACAATGTTACGACTTCATATGATCTCTCTTTCTTTCTCCAGATTACTCTCTTCTATCGCTCTCTCTCCTCTTAATCTTTCTCTCCCACTCTCTCCCAGTCTCTTGCTTCCTTCCCTCCCACCCTCTCTCTAGCTCTCTCGTTCTTCTTTTTCTCTCAGACACACTCTCCCCCCTTCCAATTCTCTACCCCTCTCTCTCTTTCTCTCACTCTCTGTATATGTTCCTTCAGTCTCACTTTCTCCAACTCGCACTTTGTATCTCTCCAACTCCATTCCATTCCTCTCACTCCATCCATCTATCTCTCTCTTTCTCACTCTCTCCCTCTCTCGTTATTTTCTCTATTCATGCTTTATTACTTTTTATTTCTCTATTACTCTCTATCATCACTCTCTCACACAATCTATATTGGTCTTTTACATAATTCTCTTATCACTCTGTTCACTCTTTTTCTCCAACCATCTCTCACTCTCTTCTCCCTCCCTCTCTCCCTCTTTCATTAATTAAGTCTCTCTCTCAATCTGCCTCTCGCCCTCCATCCCTCTCTCCATATCACCCTTTATATCATCCTCACTCCACCTCTCACTCACTCTTTTGTTCTATCCCCCTTGAGTCTCTATTCTCTCTCTATTTCTGCCTTATCTTCTCTCGCTCCCATACACTTTTCAATCCCTATCTTTACTCCCTTTCCTCCTTGCTCTCTCACTTTCTATTTCATCTCTCTTCGTTGTTCTTGTGCTCTCTTTTGTACCCTCAGTCTTCTCTTGCTTTTTTCTATGTCTCTCTCTACTCTCTCTTCACTCACTCTACTTCTTCACACACTCTCTCTAAATTGCACTTACATCGTGCTCTCTCCCCACAAATCCATCTCATTATTTCCTATTTTCTCTCATACATCTCACTTTCCCTATCCCTCCCTCATGTAATCCTTCTTCCCTCTCTTTCTTCCACCTCCCTCTCTCCTCTTGCACTCACTCTTTCACTCCAGCTTGCTAACTCTCATTTTCTTTATTGCTCTCTCTCATTCCCTCTATCTTGCTCTCTCTTCTTTCACTTTCAATTTTCCATATTTCTTTCTCTCCCTTTCTCTAGCTCTATCTCTCATCATTTCTCTCTTATTCTCTCCCTTTACTAACCATCCTTCCACTCTCTCTATCTCAATCACTCACCCTCTCTCTCCCTCTCCATCCCCCTCTCTCCATCTCTCCTTCTCACTCATTCCCTTACTCTACCTCCCTATCTCAAACCTGCTCAAATTTTGCGTTATTTTCCTCTCTTGCTTCCTATCTCTCTTTATCGTAGTCTTTCTTTCTCTCTCCCTCTCTCACTCCTTATTCTCTCTCCTTCTCTCCTTCTATCTCCCCCTTTCTGACTCTCTCCCTTACTCTTGCCCTCTATCTCTCTCTCTCTCTCTCTCTCGATCTTTCTTCTTCTCTCTTTTGATCTCTATCTTTCGCACATTCGCTTGCTCTCCCTCCTTCTCTCCCTCTCACTCTCCTTTTCTTTATTTTTCCTCACTATTTTCTCTCTATTTATATCTTACTATCTCTATCTCTCTCTGTCTTAATCCCTATATCTTAAATATCTCTAACTCCCTCGCTCTATTTCTCTCTTACTCTCTATTCTTTCTTTATTGCCCTTGCTCTTCTCTCTTTTGATCTCTCTCTTGTTACTCTATCATCTCTCTTTCTTAGTCCTTATCCCTCATACAAACACACTCTCTCTCTCTCTCTCCAAATTTTGTCTCTTTTAATCCCTGTCTCTTCTCTCTCTCATTATTTCTCACTTTCTCCCAATTCCTCTCTCCATTTGTTCTTCCCTCTTTAACACTCTCTCTCCCTCTATCCCCTATCTCTCACTCTCTTCTCCTTGCCCTTGTTCTCAATCTCTTCGTCTTCCCTATACATATCTCTTGCTCTCTCGCTCACTATCTCTCTCATTCTCTACCTCTCTATCTCCCTCCCTCCATTCCGCACACTCTCCTAACATCTCTTTTTCTCTCTTGTCCCTCTCTCTCACCCCCTCTCTTATATCCTCCTCTCTTTCACTCTCTTTTCCTCGTTCTCTATAGGTGTCGTTCATTCTCCCGCTCTCGTTCACTTTATCACTCTCTCACTCCCTCATTCTTGCCCTCTCGAGGTCTCCCTTGTGTAGATCACCCTTCTCTCTCCAACTCACTCACTCTCTCTCTCGAGCTGTCATGGACATTCCTACATTCTCTCACTCCCTCCATCTCTCAAATCTCTCTGTCTCTCCCACATAATTTCCTTTTCTCGATCTCTATCTAGCTCTCTCTTACCATCTTGCTCCTCTTACACTCCAGCCTCGCTCATTGTTACTGCATCTTTCTCTCTTCTCTCTCTATACCCTTCTCTATTATTCTCCCTACCTTGCTCTCTCTTTCCTACACAGTATTCATTGTTTCTATTTTATGCTCTCTTTTACTCTCTTCATTGTTGCTCTCCCTTCCCTCTTTCATCTCACACTTTCTCTCCCTCTATCCCCTAATCTATCTGTCCCTCACTATTGCTTCAATCCCTCCTACTATCTCTCTCTTCTTCTCTCCCTCCTTCCCTCTCTTTCCCCATCTCCCTCTTTGTCTCCCTCTCTCTCTTGCTCTCTCTAGCTATTCTTCTATTCTCGCTATCTCTTTACCTCTCACTCGCTCTCTCTTACTCAATCTTCCTTTAGTCTCACTTCTCTATCCATTTCCTTTTCACTCTCTATCACAGTCTCTCTACTCTTTCTTTAATCCATCTCACTCCCTCCCTCTCTTATCATTCTCACTAACTCCATCCTTCTCTCTCACATATGCTCTATTCCACTTTTTTTTGTATATCTCTATCTCTCTCTCACTCTCTTCTATCTCTCTATCTTTAGACACCTTGTATCTCACACTACCACTTTTTCACTCTTCCTAACGCTTTCACTCCCTACATCACTCTCTTTATCCGCTCTCCTTATCTCTTTCTCTCTCTCTCTTGCTCCCTATCTTGCTCGCTCACTCTCTCCCTCTCTCATTCTCTCTTCCCTCACCCTTTCTTTATTATCTCTGACACTCCCATTCTCGCTCCCTCTTTCTCTCTCTTTAATTTCACTATCACTCTTACTCTCTCGTACCACTCTCTCTTTTTATCATCCATTCTCTTTTACACTTCTCACTCTCTTCCTCAATCCCCCACTCTTTCTCTATTTCTCTCACTTCCCTTCTTCCTCTCTCTCTCTCTCGCTCTCTCCCACTTTCCCTTTCAGGCTCTCCTTCTCTCTCCACCACTCTCTCATTCTCTTATTCTCCCTCCCTCTCTCTCTCTCTTAACCACTCTCTCTTTTTCTATCTTCCCTCATTCTTCTTCTCTCCCTTCCTCTTTTGCGCTCTTCCTCTCACATTCTCACAATTTGTTCTCTCTTTCTTTCTCCTTTTATTGGTCACACTTCCCTAACTATTTCTCTTATGTTTCACTCTCACTCTCTCTTCCTCACACACAATCTCTCTCTTTACTCAATTTTTCTCTTCCTCTATATCAAACGCACTCTCTCCATCGCACTCCAACTTTTATCTCTCTCAAACCCTCACTCTTCTCTCTCATTGTCTCTCACATGCTCTCACATTCGCTCTATCTCTCTCTCTTTCTTTTTCTCTTACACTCCTTCCCTCTCTTGTCTCCCGTAAATCTCACCCTCTTTTCTTTACTCTTATCCTTTCTCTCTCTCTCTCATCTATATATCCCTCTTGATCCCTTCCTCACACTCTATTCATTCCCTCACTCTTTTTCTTTTACTTCCCTGCCCCCTTCCCTAAATCACACACGCTCTCTTCCCACCCTCCTAATATCATTTTTTTTCTCTCTTGTCCCTCACTCTCTTTCCCTTTCTTATATCCTCTTCTCTCCCTCACTCTCTTTTCCTTTTTCTCTCTAGATCTCTTTCACTTTCTCACTATTGTTCTCTTTATGTCTCACACTCTCCCTCTATCATTCTCACTCCCTTATCTGCGCCCTCTCCAGGGCTTCCTTATATAGCTAACTCTCCTCTCTTCATCTCGTACACTTATACACTCTCTCACTCTCTCTCAATATCTCTCCCATCACCCTCTTTAGCTTAATTCTCGCTCTATCTCACTCTCTGTTACCATTTAGTTCTTTCTCTCTCACTCTCTCCTCTCCCACCCTTACTCTACTTTTCTCTTTTCTCTGTCTATCCCCTTCTCTATTATTTTCTCTTACTCTCTCTCTTTCTCATTCTCTATTCTCTGTCTATCGTATACTCTCTTTTACACTCTCGTTTGTAGCTCTCTCTTCCCTCTTTTCTCTTGCTTTTCGCTCACTCTATCCCCCATTCTCTCTCTTACATCCATCCATTCCTTTCTCTCTACTCTCTCCCTCCCTCCCTTTCCCTTCCTTTATCACTCTATGTTTTCCACTCTCTTTCTCCCTCTCTCAACATTCTCCCATTTTCCCTCACTTTTAACCACTCACTCACATACTCTTACTCGATAATCCCTCAGTCTCTCTTCTCACACTCTCTCTCATTCACTCGCTCTTCCTTTCCTTTTTTTGCTCTCTTTAAACCCTTTCGCTAACTCCTTCTATCTCTCTTTGCACTCACTCTCTTCTCCTCCCTCCCACACGTTATTTCACCACTTTTTATCTCTCTAATCACTCTCTTCTGTCACTCTCTTTTGATGCTCCATTTATCCCTCACTGCCTCTCTCTCTCGCTCTCCCTCCCATTTTTACTCCCTTCCGTTTTACTCCCTTCATCCATCTCTTTATCTTGCTCTTTTTATCACTCGCTCTCTTGCTCCCGCACTCACTCACTCACTCTTTCCCTCTCTCCCGCTCTCTCTTCCCTGACCCTCTCTTTTCATTATTTCTCTCTCACACTCTTCTTTCTCACACCATGTTCCTCTCTCCTAAGTTTCACTCTCACTCTTACTCCCTCATTCCCTCTCTTTTTATCGTTCCATATTCATTTTCTCTCACTTACTCTCTCTTCTACTAATTTCTCAGCACTCTCTCCTCACAATCATTCTCTCCCTCTCACCCTCACTCGCTTGCTTCCTTCCCTCCCTCCCTCTCTCTTTCTCTCACTCTCTCTCACTTCGTTTCCCTCTCTATCCCACTAAATCTCATTATATACCCCCTCCCTTCCTCTCTCTCTCTCTCTCACTCTCTATATCTTCATTCACTGTCTCTTCCTCTCTCACTCTGGTTATCTTCCATCACTTTGACTCCCTCCGTCTATCTCTCTCTTTCTCCCTCTCTGCCTCTCTTGCACTTTTCTCTGTTATGCTTTATCTATTATACCCCATTTCTCTCTCACACACCGTCTATTGCTCTATATCATCACTCACTTATCACTTTACAAACTCTTTCCCTCCAACCACCTCTCACTCTCTTCCTCTCTCCCTCTCTCCCTCATTCACTAATTTAGTGTCTCTCTCATTCTCCCTCTTGCCCTCTCTCTCCATATCTCCCTCTATATCTCCCTCTCTCTACCTCTCACTACTATCTTTTGCTTTATCTTTCCTGAGAATCTCTTCTCTATGTATTTCTGCCTTCCCACTCTCCCTCTCTCTCTCTTTCGCTCACTCTTCAATCTCTATCTTTACTCACTCTCTCACTCTCTATTTCATCTCTCTTTGTTTGTTTTTTGTTCTCTTTTGCCCATTTTATTTCTCTCTTTAATGCCATTTCTTCTATTTGCCTCTCTTCTCTCTCTTTACTTACTCTTTACCTCTCTCCCTCACACACACACTCTCTCTCATTCTCCCTCCTCACACACTATCTCTCAATTACTATCACATCTTTCTCTCTCCCCTCATATCCATCTCAATATTTCTTATTTTCTCTCATGCATCTTTCTTTCCTCGATCCTTCCATCCCACTCTGTCTTCACTCTTCTTGTCTGACTCCTCTCACTATCTCCCCTTGAAAAGAGAGAAAAAAAGCAAGTGAGCGAGAAAGAGGAACATAATAGAGAGTGAGAGACATAATAAGAAAGGGAGAGTGGGAGAGAAGTGAGATAGAGGGCAAGAGTAAAGGGAAAGAAAAGATAGATGAGGGAGAGCAAGAGAGTGAGAGAGAAATATAGTAGAAGTAAGAGACATAGTAAGAAAGAGAGTGAGAAAGAAAGAGATAGAGGGCAAGAGTAACAAATAAAGTGAGAAAGGGGGAGATAGAAGGGGAGAGCAAGAGATTAAAGAGAAGGGAGGAGTGTGAGAGGGAGAGAGAGGAAGCGAGAGAGGAAACGATAGTGAGCAAGATGGAGATAGAGAGAGACATTAGGAGAATGAATCAGCAAGAGAGAAGGAGAGAGAGAGATGGAGAGGGAGAGAGAGGGAGATAGAGAGGGAGAGAGAGGGAGAAAGATTTAGATAGAGAGAGTGGGAGGTGAGAAGTGGAAGGGAGAGTGGGAAAGAGAAAGGATGAGGGAAAGTGAGAGGAGAGAGAAGGAATGAGATAGCGCAATGGAAAAAATTATAGGGAGAGAGAGAGATTGAGTGAGTGAGTGCAAGATAAGAGAGATAGGGACGAAGGGAGAAAAAGAGGGAAGGAGGGAATGATTCAAATGAGTGAGAAAGAGATAAGGACAGAGGGGTATAGGGAGTGAGAGAGGGATAAAGAAGGAGAGAGACTGACATAGAGAGTGTGGGAGGGGGGTAGCGGGGGGAGAGAAGGAGATAGAGAGCGAGACAAAGGGAAAGAGAGTATGATTTAAATAAAGGTGAAAATGAGAGAAAATAGGACAAGAGAGGGAATGAGAGAGCGATGGAGAAAATAAGTGCGATGGAGGGAGATCTAGTGAGTGCAAAAGGAGAGAGATTAGAAAGATAGGAGAAATGGAGAAAGAGTTGGAAGGAGGGAGTGAAAGAGGAAGGGAAAAGGAGGAGAGAGAGATGTGTGAGAGAAAATTATAAATTATGAGATGGAGAAAGGGGTGGGAGTGAGATCTGAGAGCAACTGAAATGGAGGGATGGAGGGAGAATAAAAGAGAGAGTGAGGGATAGAACCGAGAAAGAGTGAGTAAAGAGAGAGAAGAGAGGGTGGTTATAGATGAAGGAAGAAGAGAGAGATACATAGGGGATAAATGCGAGAAAAGGAACAGCAAAAAGAGATGAAGAGAGAGCAAGGAGGGATTGAAGATAGAGATTAAAGAGTGAGCAGGATGGGGTGAGGGAGAGACGGTAAGGCAGAAATAGAGAGAGAAGAGAGACTCAGGGAAGATTTCAAAAGAGATAAAGAGTGTAAGGGAGAACAATAGAAAGTGGGAGAGAGAATAGAGAGTGTAAAAGAGCTAACGAGACATTAGGTGTGAGAGTGAAGTTGAAGAGAGAGAGTGGTTGAAGCGAGAGAAAGAGAAAATGAGAAAGAAAGAGAATGAATGATAGATGGAGCAAGAGTGAGTTAGGGAGTGTGAGACAGTTGGAGAGAGACTACAAGAGACAAAGAGAGAGAGAGAAGCGAGTAAGGGAGTAAGAGCGAGAGTAATATTAAAGAGAGTGAGGGAGCAAGGAGGGGAGAGAGTGACAAAGCGAGAGAGAAATAGATAAAGAATTGAGAGTGAGGAAAGAGAGGATAAGAGAGGGAGCTAGAGAGAAAAAAGGAAAAATAAGGAGGGAGAGTGGGAGGGAGGGGGAGAGGGAGGGAATGAGAGAAAGTAATAAATAATGAGAGAGAAGAGGAGGTGAGAGATAAGAGAGAGAGAAAAGAGAGAGTTAGATTGATGCATATAGATAGATGATGGTGAGTAAAGAGAGAAAAGAGAGCAAGAGAGTGCCTGAGAGTGAGAGAAAGAAACATAATAGAGAATGAAACACAGTGAGAAAGGTAGGGATTGAGAAAGAGAGAGAAAGAGGGCAAGATTAAGGGAGATGAAGAGAGAGAGAGATTGAAGAGGGAGTGGGAGTGAGAGAGGGAGACAAGAAATGAGAGAGGAAGAGAGCGCAAACGTTAGTGTGTAATATTGAGATAAGGATAGAGATTAGAGAATGCATGAGAAGAAAAGAGAGGTAGAAAGACGGAGGGAGATTGAGACAGGTGATTGGGAGGGAGGGAAGTAGGAGGGAGAGAATGAGAGAGAAATGATGAGAGAGAGTGGGAGAGGAAGAGTGTGGGAGAAATAGAGAAAAGATAAAGTGAGAGAAGAGGGAGCAAAGGAGAGGGAATGAGAGAGAGCAGTAGAGAAAAGGAGAGTATGAGAGAAGGAGTGACTTAGTGAGTACAACAGAAGTGAGAGAGAGGAGTAAGGTGAGGAAAGAGAAAGAAATGAGGGTGATAGAAGAAAGAGCAAGAGAGAGATAGAGGGAGGGTAAAAAAGGGCAAGAAAGCAATAAATAAAAATGAAATAGATAGAAAAAAAGAGCAAAAAAGGGATTGAAGAGTGAGCAGGAGGGAGAGAAGGAGAGAGGGCGCGATAGAAAAATAGAGAGAAGAAAGACTGAGTGAAGATAAAGTTGAGTGTGAGGTAGAGAGAGAGAGATGTAAAGGGGATATTGAGATAGGGGGAGGGTGAGAGGGCGATAGAGGGAGAGACTGAAATAATGAAAGAGGGAGAAAGGGAGGGCGGAAGAGAGTGTGAAATGGTTGGATAGAATAATGAGTAAAGTGATAAGAGAGAGTATTAAAGGAGAGCAAGAGATTTTTTGCTTGAGAGAGAAAGAGAGAAATAGATGAAGAAAATGTGATAATGTATAAATAGAGAAAAGTGCAAGAGAGGAGAGTGAGAAAGAGAGAGATAAAGTATGGGAGAGATAGATATTGAAGAGATCGGGAGTGATAGAGGAAGAGAGGGTGAGGGAGAAGATATAGAGATAAAGTTAGAGGGAGGGAGACATGGGGTGGAGAATGAGTATTATTGGGAGAGAGGGGGATAATTGGAAGAGAGTGAGAGGGAGAGAGGGAGAGAGTGAAGGAGAGAATGAGAGAGAGCGAGAGAGGGAGAGAGAGGGAGGGACTGAAGGAAGCAAGAGAGAGGGGAGAGTGGGAGGAAAGATTGAGAGGAGAGAGGAGAGAGGAGAGAGGAGAGAGGAGAGAGAGAAATTGAAGAGTGCGAACATGAAGCGAGAGAGAGCGAGTGAGGAAGTAGAAGTGAGAGTGTGAGAGATATAGAGAGAGGAAAGGGGTAAAAAGGGAGAAAGTGTAAGAGATAAATAGAATTGAGAGTTAAAATGAAGAGAGAGGAAAGGGGAAAAAATGGAGAAAGTGTGAGAGATAAATAGAGTGAAGAGAGAGTGAGGGAGGAGAGAGCATGAGAGAGCGAGAGAGTGAGCAAGTGAGAGGGAGAGCAGGGGTGAGGGAGATAAGGAGAGCGAGAGAAAGCGAGGGGTGAAGGGAGTGAAAGTCGGAGGGAGACGAGAGAAAGGCAGTGACGGATAAAGGGAGCATTAAAAGAGTGATAGAAGTGAGAGTGAATCAAAGATAAAATGAGATGGAATAGAGAGTGATAAAGATAAGAAAAGAGTGAGTTAGAAAGAGAGATTGAAGGAGTAGTGAGAGGGATTAAATAGAGTGCAGGAAAGAGGAAGGAAGAGAAATGAAAGGGAGAGAGTGAGAAGAGAGACTAAGGAAAGATCGAGTAAGTGTATGTGAGTGAGGGTAGAAAGAGAGAGAGAACAGGAGAATGATGAGAGTAAGCGGGGCAATAGAGGGAGAGGGAGATGGAGTTGGAGGGAGGGAGAGGGAGAGAGAATGAGGGAGTGTGGGATGGAATTGAGTGAGTGAGAGAGGAGAGAGAGTGTGGAGAATTGAGAGAGAGAAAAGTAAGAGGAAAAGGGAAGAGAGAACAACAAAGGAGAGTGTAAATTAAAGAGAGAGGTATTAAGAGAGCGAAAGAGTTATGGAGAGCGAAAGAGAGGAAGTGAGGGATATTGGAAGGGTCAAAAGTGAGAGACAGAAGAGATATTGCAAGGGAGAGTCAATAGGGGTGGAATAGAGAGTGATGGAGAGGTGGAGATCGTGAGGGAGAAAGAGAGACAGGCAGAGGTGAGAGCGTTTAAGGAGAGAGTAGGAAAGAGAAAGTGAGAGAGTGAGGAGAAAGGTTGTGGGAAGATCAAGTAAGAGTAAGTGAGTGAGATGTAAAGTGAGCACAAGAAGAAGATATTAGTGAGTGAGAGCGGGAGCAAGAGAGATGGAGATGAAGAGGAAGATAAGGAGGGATAGAGCTGGAAGGACGGAGGAAGAGATGGGGGGAAAGAGAGTGGTAGGTTTAAAAGTAAGAGAAAGGAGAGAGGGAATAGTGGTAGAATGAGAGAAACTGTAAGGGGAAAGAGAGCAACAAAGGAGAGTGTAAAAGTGAGTATAAGATTGAAAAAGAGAATAATAGAGAAGAGCACAGAGAGTGAAGGGAGAAAGATACAACGAGGAAAATTGGGGAGAGATTGAGTGAAAAAGAACAAGACAGTAAGAGAGAGTGAGTAGAGAGCAAGAAATGGAGCTAAAGAATGTGAGAGTGAGAAAGATTGAAAGAGTAAGAGAGTGTATCAGTGTATGAGATGGAGAGAAGAGTGAGCAACATATGAGAGACCTATAGAAGGCAATAATTAAGGTGTGAGAAGGATGGAGGCAGAGAGTGAGATCGATAAAGAGAATAAGAAAATGAGAGAGTGAATGAGATCTTGAGAGAAAGAGGAAAAGAGAGTGAGGGAGAGAAGAGGATATAAGAAAGGGAATGAGAGAGAGGGATAAAAGAGAAGAAAAGATATTAGGAGGGTGAGAATGGAGAGAAAGTGTGAGTGAGGGAGGGAGGAACAGAAGAGAGAGATAGAGAGCAAGAGAATGAAGAAGTGAAGAAGGGAGCAAGAGAGATATATAGATAGAGAGGAAAAGAGTGAGAACAAGAGTCATGAAAAGAGAGTAAGAGATAGAGGAGGAAGAGAGAGGTTGAGAGAAAGAGAGAGAGAGAAGTGTGAGAATTAATGAGATAGAAGATGGAGGATACGAGAAGGGTAATAGTTGGAGTGAGAGGGAGAGGGATTACATGTGAGGGATAGAGGAGAGAAAGATTGAGCAAAGAGAGAGATTGTGTGTGTGTGAGAGAAAGGAAGAGAGTGAGAGAAAAACATTAGAGAAAGAGTTAGAGAAGTGTAAGCAATAAAAGAGAATGAGAGAGAACTAATAGTGAGAATGAGAGAGGAAGGGAGCAAAGGAGGGAGTATGAGAGAGATATAGGGAGAGAAGGAGAGTGAGGTAAGATAGAGAAACAGAGTGAGCAAGTGAAAGTAAGGGAGGGAGAATAAGAAAATGAGAGAGAGTGATAGAAAGATGGAGAGAGAGGGACAACCAAATAGGGAAAGTAGGAGAGATTGTGAGAAAGAGAGATGAAGCGAGTGAGAAAGTAAGAGTGAGAATGAAATTAAAGAAAGTGGGGGAGCGAGGAGGGGTGAGAGTGACAAAGTGAGAGAGAAACAGAGAAAGAATACAAAGTGAGGAAAGAGAAGGCAAGAGAAAAAGAGCAAGAGAGAAAGAGATCAAAAAAATGAGGAGGGAGGAAGGGAGGGAGGGAGGGAGAGAAAGTAATAAACAATGAGAGAGAAGAGGGGGAAGAGAGAGAATAGAGAGTAAGAGAGTGCTAGAGAGCTTGAGAATGAAGCATAATAGAGAGTGAGACATAGCGAGAAAGGGAAAGGGTGAGAAAGAGATAAATAGAGGACAAGAAAGAGAAATGGGAGATAGATGGAGAGAGTTAGAGATTGAACAGAGAGAGGGAGTAAGAGAGGGGAGAGAAAGAAAGATTTAAGATAGTGCTAAGAAACAAGAGAGGAAGAGAGTGCAAAAGATAGCAAGATTTAGAAAGGGTGGGAGATTAAGAGAACGAGTGAGAAGGAAAGGCGAGAAGGAGATGGAGTGGGAGAGATATTGACATAGAGAGTGGGTGGGAGAGATGTGGGAAGGGGAGAATAAGGGAGAAAGGATGAGAGAGAATGGGAGAGTAAGAGTGAGAGAGAAGTAGATAAAAGAAAAGGTGAGAGGAGAGAGAAAGAGAGAGGGAGTGAGAGAGAGCGATAAAGAAAATGAGAGGGAGGGAGAGGGAGTCAATGAGTGAGTGCAATAGGAGCGAGAGAGAAGAGTAAAGTAGGGAGAGAGCGAGAAAGAGAGGGATGTGGGGATTGAAAGAGGGAGGGATCAAGAAGAAAAGAGAGATATATGAGATAAAATATGAAACAATGAGATGGATATGACGGGAGAGAGAAATATGTGGGAGAAACTGAGAGTGAGTGTGTGAGGGAGGGAGAGAGAGTGAGTGAGATAGAGGTAGAGATGGAGTGAATAAAGAGAGAGATGAGAGGGTGATAGAAGAAAGCGCAAGAGTGAGAGATAGAGAGGGAGCGAAGAAAAGCCAAAAAATAATAAAGGGAGATGAAATAGAGAGAGAGAGAGCAAAAGAAAGAGTAATGCCAAGGATTGAAGAGTGAGCGAGAGGAGAGAGGGTGAGATAGAAATATAGAAAGACGAGAGACTTAAGGAAGGGAAGGTGAGAGGGGGAGAAATAGAGGGGATATGGAGATAGCAAGAGGGCGAGAGGGCGATTGAGAGACAGACTGAATTAATGAAAGAGGGAGAGATGGAGGGAGGGAGAGAGTGAGTGATGGTTGGAGTGAAACAGTGAGTAAAGTGATAAGAGAGAGTGATAAAAGAGAGCAAGAGTACGTGTGTGAGAGAGAAAAAGAGAGAAAAAAGTGATAAAGCATAAATAAAGAACAAATCAAGGAGGGAGAGAGAGAGAAAGAGGGAAGGAGTGAATGAGATTGAAGAGAGTGGGAGTGAGAGAGGAAGGGAGGGTGAGAGATAAAGAGAGTGATGCAAGATATAGAGAGAAAGTTAGAGTGAGGAAAAGAGTTGGTAGAGAATGAGATTTAGTGGGAGAGAGAGGAGTGTTGAATTGGAAGAGAGTGTGAGGGAGAGAGTGTGCGAGAGAGAAAGAGAGAGGGAGAGAGGCAGTCAGAGGAAGGAAGGGAAGGAAGCAAGAGCGGGGGGAGAGAGGGAGAGAAAGATTGATAGTGGAGCAAGCAATTGAAGAGAAAGTGAGAGAGAATGAACATGGAGTGTGAAAGAGAGAGGGAGTGAGGGAGCAAGAGTGAGACTGAAACTGAAGAGAGAGAAAGAGGGAGCAAGAAAGGGAGAGAGTATGAGAGAGAAAAAGAGTGAAGAGAGAGTGAGGGAAGAGATAACGTAAGAGTTATCTCCCACTCTATCCCACTCTCTCTTGCTTCCATTCCTCCCTCTCCCATTCTTTGCCTTCTCTCCCTCCCTTCCTCTCCCTCCCTTTATCCCTCTTCGTCTCCCACTGTCTCTTGCACACACTCTCTCAAACTTCTCCTATGTTCCCTCAATTTTTACCCCTCACTCACTTCCTCTTATGAGATTTTCCCTCAGTCTCTCTACCTCTCTCCTTCCTCTCTCTTCCCTCTCTCTATCTTCATATCTCTAACTGTATATCTATTTCACTTTCTTCTGTCTTTCTCTTGCTTTGTCATGCTCTATATCTCTTGCTCAATCTTCCTTCACTCTCTCTCTCTTCTCTCCCTTCACTCTCTCTCCTCTTGCTATATCTCCATTTCTATCTCACTCTCACTCCACTCTCCCTCCCTCTCTCTTTATTTTCACTCACTTTTAGTCTCCCACTCTTTCTTTTACCCACTCTGTTCTCTCCCTTTATCCATCATTGCTACTCACTAGCTCTCCCTCCCGCTTTCACTCCTTTCATCCCTCTCTTTCTCCTGCTCTTTTTATCTGCTTCTCTCTTGGTCCTTCTCTTGCTCACTCACTCTTTCCATCTCTCCCACTCTCTCTTCCCTTGCTCTATCTTCTCTCTATTTCTCTCTCATACTCTCCCTTTCTTAATCCTTTTTCCTATCTCTTCAGTTTCATTCTCACTCTTTCTCCCTCTCCACTGTCTTCTCTCAATATTTCTCTCCATCTCTCCCCCACTCTTGCTTCCTTCACTCCCACCCCTCTCTCTTCCTCTCTCTCACAAGCTCTCCCCCTCTCTCCCTCTCACTCTCTTTCACTTCATCCCCCTCTTTCTCCCACTAAATCTCATTTTATACCACCTCCTCCCTCTATCTCTCTCTTTCTCACTCTCTCCCTCTCTTGCAATTTTCACTGTTATGCCATATCATTATTTCTTTCTCTATTGCACCTTATTTATCTCTCACATACTCTCTATTGCTCTATCTCATCACTCACTTACCACTTTACATAGTCTTTCCCTCCAACCATCTCTCACCCTCTTTCTGTCTCCCAAACTCCCTCTTTCATTTATTTAGTCTCTCTCTTTCTCTCTCTCTCTCTCTCTCTCTCTCCCTTTCTTGCTCTGGCCCTCCCCCTCTCTCCATATGTCTCCATATCTGCCTTAACCTCACTCACTCTCTCTCCCTCGCTCTTTCTTAAGTCCCTTTCTTTACTCCCTTTCTTTCTCTCTCGCTCCTTCATCTCGCTTAATTTTTTTTGCACTTTTTTGCACCCTTTCTATTTTTCTCTATTACCCTTTCTTGTATCTCCCTCTCTTCTCTTTCTTTACTCACTCATTCTCTCCCTCTATCTCTCACTCTCTCTCTCACTCCCCTTCCCCCCCCACTTTCTATTATTAATTGCTCTCACATCTTGCTCTCCCCACTTATATCCAACTCATTATTTCTTATCTTCTCTTATACATATCTCTTTCTTCCTCAATCCCTCTATATTTCGGTTCCTTCTTCCCTCTCTTTCTCCCTCTCTCCTTATCTCCCTCCTCTCTTTATCTCCCCTTACACTCACTCCTTCACTCCCTCTCCATCCTTCTCATTTTCCTTATCACTCTCACTCATTCCCAATCACCTACTCTCTCTAATCTCACTTTCACTTTTCTCTTTCTTTCTCACTTCCCTTCTCTCATTCTAAGCACACTCTTTCATCCTTTCTCTCTCATTCGTTCTCTCTCATTCTCTCCCTCCGCTAGCCTCCCTCCCAGTCTCTCCATCTCAATCTCTCTCACTCTCACCCTCTCCATCTCCCTCTCTTCCTCTCTCGATCTCACTCATTCTCTTACTCTCCCTCCATATCTCCGCATTGTTCACTAACTTTTCCTCTCACTCTCTTCGTCTCTCGGTTGATCTCTATCCCAATAAAATCTTTCTTGCTCTCTCTACCTCTATCACACTTCACTCTCTTCGATCTCTCTCATTCTCTACCTTTATCTTCCCCTTCCTCACTCTCTCCCTTTCTCTTATCATCTATCTGTCTTTTTCTCACTCTTTGCCTTTCTCACTTTGTTCTCACTTTACTCTTTCTTGCTCTCTCATTCTTTGTTTCTCTCTTTTCTCTCTCTTTACTCGGTCCCCCTTCCTATATCCATCACTCTAACTCTCTCTCCCTTCCTTTAATTCCATCTCTCACCCCTCTTCTAGGTCATTTGTTATTACTTTCTCTCTTTTTCTCTCTCTCCCTTTCTTTTCTCACTCTCCATTCTTTCTCTATTTCTCTCTCGCTTTGTCTCCCTTACTCCCTTCAAATTCTTCCAGTATTACTCCCTCACTCACCTTCTCTCTCTATCTTCCCCTTCCTCACTCTCTCCCTTACTCTTGTCATCTATCTGCCTCTTTCTCACTATGTCTCTCACTTTCTCTTATGTTTCTCTCTCTTGCTCTTTCGTTCTTTGTTGCTCTCTTTTCTCTCCCTTTACTTAGTCCCTCTTCCTATATCCATCACTCTAACTCTCTCTCCCTTCCTTTATTTCCCACTCTCACCCCTCTTCTTGGTCATTTTTTTATTACTTTCTCTCTTTTTCTCTCTCTCCCTCTCTTTCCTCACACTCCTTTCTTTCTCTATTTCTATCTCACTTTGTCTCCCTTACTCCTTTCAAATTCTTCCAATATTACTCGCTCACTCACCTTCTCTCTCTTTCTCCCTCCCTTTCTCTCTCGTTTCTTCTCTCTCATTTCCCTTCCTATCTCTCTCTTGTTCCTTTTCTCTTATTCTTTCTTCACGCACACTCTCTTTACCCACTCTCTCTCTCTCTTCAGCTTCACTCTCACTCCGACTCCCTCTATTCATCCCTTCATACTCTCTATTCTCTCTTCTACTTTCTATCACTATCTAGCTCGCACTCCTTGTTCTTTGTCAACTTCTCTATTTCACTTCTCACTCTTTCTTTATTTCACTCACTTCCTTCCTTTGTCACTCTCTCTCACTCTCTCCCACTTTCCATTCATGTTTCTCTCTCTCTCTCTTCATCGCCCTCATTCTCTCTCTCATTTTTCATCGTCCCTCCCTCTCTCTTGCTCATTCTCTCTTCATATATCTTGACTCACTCCTTCTCTCCATATATCTCTCTCACTCTCACTTCCTCCTTCGCTCTCTTCCTCTCCTCTATTTCTCCTTCTCTCCATATATCTCCCTCTATTTCTCCTCTCTTTTTCTCTACCGCTCTTACTCTTTAAATTTAGCCATCTCTCTCCACCTCATATCTCCTACTTTCTCTCACTCTCTCTTCTTATCATGCTCTCTCTTACAATCCCTCTCTTATCTTTTCTCTTCCTCTACTCTCGTACTTTATTTCCCTCAACCACAAAAGATCTCTCTCACTTATTTCTCTTCTCTGTCACATACACTCTCACTCTCTCCCTTGCTCTCCCTCTCTCTCACACTCTATTCCACCTTCATTATTATATTGTTTCTCAATCAATCTATCTTAATCTCTCTTTTATTGCTCCCTCTTCACTATCTATATCCCACTTCTATTCCTTCTTCCCTCGCTCAAACTCTCACTCCTTTCTCGCCCTCCTACTAACATTTTTCTCTCTTGTCCCTCTCTCTCTTTCAATTTCTTGTATAATCTTCTCCCCCTCACTCTCTTTCCTTATTTCTCTTTAGATCTCTCATATTCTCGCAGTATTGTTCTCTTTATCACTCTCACTCTCTCCCTCTATCATTCTAACTCCCTTACTCATGTCCTCTCTAGGTCTCCCCTATGTAGCTCTTCTCACTCCATTGCACACACTCATACACTCTCACTCTATCAATCTCTCTCCATCTTTCTCTCATTAGCTCCATTTATCACTCAATTTCACTCTCTGTTACCAATTTTTTATTTATATTTCACTCTTTCTCTCTCTCCCTTGCTCCATTTTTCTCCCATCTTTTTAAGTGCTTCTCTATTATTTTCTCTCAATCTTTCTCTTTCTCGCTCTCAATTCTCTCTTACTATCTTATAATCTCTTTTACACTCTCCTTTTGTTGCTCTCTCTTCTCTCATTTCTTTTGCTTTTCTCCCACTCTATCCCACTCTTTCTATTGTTTCCATCCCTCTCTCTCCAATTCTCTGTGTTCTCTCCCTCCCTTCCTCTCCCTCCCTTTATCCCTCTCCGTCTCCCACTCTCTCTTTCACACTCTCTCTCAAACATCTCCAATTTTCCCTCACTTTTTACCCCTCACCCACTTCCTCTTATGAGATCTTCCCTCAGTCTCTCTACCTCTCTCCTCTTCTTCCTCTTTCTTCCCTTCTCTATCTTCATATCTCTCAATCTATATCAATTTAACTTTCTTCTGCCCTTTTCTTTCTCTGTCTTGCTTCATATCTCTTGTTCTATCTTCCTTCACTCTCTTTTATATCTCCATTTATCTCTCATTCTCACACCACTCTCCGTCACTCTCTCTCTTTACTTTCACTCACTTTTAGTCTCCCACTCTTTCTTTTACTCACACTGTTCTCTCCCTTTATCCCTCATTGCTACTCTCTAGCTCTCCCTTTCGCTTTCACTCCATACATTCCTCTCTTTCTTCTGCTCTTATTATCTCCCTCTCTCTTGCTCCTTCTCTTGCTCACTCACTCTTTCTCTCTCTCCCACTCTCTCTTCCCTCGCTCTCTCATCTCTATATTTCTCTCTCACACTCTCCCTTTCTTAATCCCTTTTCTTATCTCTTCAGTTTCATTCTCACTCTTGCTCCCTCTCCACTGTCTTCTCTCATCTTTCTCTCCATCTCTCCCCCACTCTCTTCCTCTCTCGCTTTTTCTTTCTCTCTCCCACACGCTCTCCCCCTCTCTCCCTCTCACTCTCTTTCACTTCATCCCACTCTTTCTCCCACTAAATCTCATTTTGTACCCCCTCCATCCCTCTATCTCTCTCTTTCTCACTCTCTCCCTCTCTTGCAGTTTTCACTGTTATGTCATATCATTATTTCCTTCTCTATTGCTCTTTATTTCTCTCTCACACACTCTCTATTGTTCTATCTCATTACTCACTTATCACTTTTCACAGTCTTTTCCTCCAACCATGTCTCACCCTCTGCCTCTCTCCCAAACTCTCTCTTTCATTAGTTATGTCTCTCTATCTCTCTCTCTATCTATCTCTCTCTCTCCCCCCTTCTTTCTCTTGCGCTCTCTCTCTCTATATCTCTCCATATCTGCCTTACCCTCTCTCACTCTCTCTCCCTCGCTCTTTCTTCAGTTCCTTTCTTTACTCCCTTTCTTGCTCTCTCTCGCTCCTTCATCTCACTTTGTTTTTTTGCACTTTTTTGCACCCTTTCTATCTTTCTCTATTGCCCTTTCTTTTTTCTCCCTCTCTTCTCTTTCTTTACTCACTCATTCTCTCCCTCTATCTCTCACTCTCTCTCTCAAACTCTCCCTCCCTCCCACTTTCTATCAATTGCTCTCACATCTTGCTCTCATATCTTGCTCTCTCCACTAATATCCAACTCATTATTTCTTATTTTCTCTTATACATATCTTTTTTTTCCTCGATCCCTCTGTATTTCAGTTCCTTCTTCGCTCTCTTTACCTCCCATTACACTCACTCCTTCCTTCACTCCCACTCCCTCCCACTCATTTCACTCTCTCTCTTTCCCAATTTCTTGCTCTCTCTTATCTTACTTTCACTTTTCTCTATCTCTTACTCACTTCCCTTCTCTCCTTCTAGCACTCTCTCTCATCATTTCTCTCTCATTCTCTCCCTCCGCTATCCTCCCTCCCACACTCTTCATCTTAATCTCTCTCCCTCTCACCCTCTCCATCTCCGTCTCTTCCTCTCTCCATCTCACTCATTCTCTTACTCTCCCTCACTATCTCCACATTGCTCACTTTCTTTTCCTCTCACTCTCTTCATCTCTCACTTAATCTCTCTCCCTAGAAGATCTTTCTTGCTCTCTCTACCTCTCTCTCACACTCTTTCTCTCTCATTCTTTCTCTCACATTCTCTCCCTCCGCTAGCCTCCCTCCCACTCTCTCCATCTCAATCTCTCTCCCTCTCACCCTCTCCATCTCCCTCTCTTCCTCTCTCCATCTCACACATTCTCTTACTCTCCCTCCCTAACTCCACATTGTTCACTATCTTTTCCTCTCATTCTCTTCGTCTCTCGCTTAATCTCTCTCCCTCGAAGATCTTTCTTGCTCTCTCTACCTCTCTCACACCGTCTCTCTCTTCGATCTCTCTTATTCTCTCCCTTTATCTCCCCCTTCCCCACTCTCTCCCTTACTCTTGTCTTGTATCTGTCTTTGTCTCACTCTTTTCCTTTCTCAATGTCTCTCACTTTACTCTCTCTTGCTCTCTCATTCTTTGTTGCCCTCTTTTCTCTCTCTTTACTCGGTCCCTCTTCCTATATCCATCACTCTCCCTTCCTTTAATTACCTTTCTCACCTCTCTTCTTGGTCATTTTTTATTACTTTCTCTTTCTCTCCCTCCCTCTCTTTCCTCACTCTCCATTCTTTCTTTGTTTCTCTCTTTCTTTGTCTCCCTGACTCCCATCAAATTCTTCCAGCATTACTCCTCAACTCACCTCTCTCTTTCGCCCTCCCTTTCTCTCTCCTTTGTCACTCTCACACACTCTCTCCCAATTTCCATTCCTTTTTCTCTCTCTCTTCCTCTCCCTCATTCTCTCTCTAATTTTTGATAGTCCCTCCCTCTCTCTTGCTCATTCTCTCTTTCTATATCTTGCCTCATTCTCCTTTTCTCCATATATCTCTCTCACTGTCACTTCCTCCTTCACTCTCTTCCTCTCCTCTCCCTCTCCCTCTATTTCTCCTCTTTTTTCTCTACCGCTCTTACTTTCTAAATTTAGCCATCTCTCTCTCCACCTCCTATCTCATACTTTCTCTCACTCTCTCTTTTAATCATGCTCTCTCTTACAATCCCTCCCTTATCTTTCTCTTCCTCTATATATATGTACTCTCGTACTTTCTTTCCCTCTACCACAAAACATCTCTCGCTTATCTCTCTTCTCTGTCACACACACTCTCACTTTCTCTCACAATCTATTCCACTTTCATTATTGCATTGTTTCTCAATCAATCTATCTGAATCTCTCTTTTATTGCTCTCTCTTCGCTCTCTATCTCTCACTTCTCTTCCTTCTTCCCTCGCTCACACTCTCTCTCCTTTCCCGCCCTCCTAATAACTTCTTTCTCTCTTGTCCCTCTGTCTTTCAATTTCTTGTATAATCTTCTCCCTGTCACTCTCTTTCCATATTCCTCTTTAGATCTCTCTTATTCTCTCTGTAATGTTCACTTTATTTCTGTCACACTCTCCCTCTATCATTCTCACTCCCTTCTTCATGTCCTCTCTAGGTCTCCCATATGTAGCTTACTCTTCTCTCTCCATTGCACACACTCATACACTCTCACTCTATGAATCTCTCTCCCTCTTGCTCTCATTAGCTCCATTTATCACTCTATCTCACTCTGTTATCAATTTTTTCTTTATCATTCACTCTCTCCTCTCTCTCCCTTGCTCCATTTTTCTCTCCTCTCTTTAAGCCCTTCTCTATTATTTTCTCTCAATCTCTCTTTCTCACTCTCAATTCTCTTTTACACTCCTCCTGTTGATCTCTCTTCTCTAATTTCTTTTGCTTTTCTCCCACTCTATCCCACTCTCTCTTACTTCCATCCCTACCTCTCCCATTCTCTATCTTCTCTCCCTCCCTTCCTCTCCCTCCCTTTATCCCTCTCCGTCTACCACTCTCTCTTGCACACTCTCTCTCATACTTCTCCAATTTTCCATCACTTTTTACCCCTCACTCACTTCCTCTTATGATATCTTCCCTAGTCTCTCTACCTCTATCTTCCCTCTCTCTATCTTCCCTCTCTCTATCTTCATATCTCTCACACTATATCTATTTCACTTTCTTCTGCCGTTTTCTTGCTCCGTCTTGCTCCATATCTCTTGCTCTATCTTCCTTCACTCTCTCTTATATCTCCATTTCTCTCTCATTCTCACTCCACTCTCCCTCCCTCACCCTCTTTACTTTCACTCACTTTTAGTCTCCCACTCTTTCTTTTACCCACTCTATTCTCTCCCTTTATCCCTAATTGCTGCTCTCTATCTCTCCCTCCCGCTTTCACTCCTTTCATCCCTCTGTTTCTCCTGCTCTTCTTATCTCCCTCTCACTTGCTCCTTCTCTTGCTCAGTCAGTCTTTCCCTCTCTCCCACTCTCTCTTCCCTTGCTCTCTCTTCTCTCTATTTCTCTCTCACACTCTCCCTTTCTTAATCCCTTTTCCTATCTTTTCACTTTCATTCTCACTCTTGCTCCCTCTTCATTGTCGCCACTCAATCTTTCTCTCCACTCTCCCCTACTCTTGCTTCCTTCACTCCCACCTTCTCTCTTCCTCCCTCCCTCTTTATTTCTCTCTCTCACACGCTCTCCCCTCTCTCCCTCTCACTCTCTTTCACTTCATCCCCCTCTTTCTCCCACTAAATCTCATTTTGTACCCCCTCCCTTCATCTATCTCTCTCTTTCTCACACTCTCCCTCTCTTGCAGTTTTCACTGTTATTCCATATCATTATTTCTTTATTTATCAATCTTCATTCTCACACACTCTCTATTGCTCTATCTCATCACTCACTTTTCACTTTACACAGTATTTCCCTCCAACTATCTCTCACCCTCTTCCTCTCTCATAAGTCCCTCTTTTAATAATTCAGTCTCTCTCTCTCTGTCTCTCTGTCTCTGTCTCTGTCTCTGTCTCTCTTTCTCTCTCTCTTGCTCATGCCCTCCTCTCTCTTCATATCTCTCCAAATCTGCCTTACCCTTTCTCACACACTCTTTACCTCGCTCGTTCTTCAGTCCCTTTCTACACTCCTTTCTTGCTCTCTCTCACTCTCTTCTTCATCTAGCTTTGTTTTTTCCCACTTTTTTGCACCCTTTCTATCTTTCTCTATTGCCCCTTCTTCTATCTCCCTCTCTTCTCTTTCTTTACTCACTCTTTCTCTTCCTCTATCTCTCACTCTGTCTCTTAGTCTCCCTCCCTCCCACTTTCTATCAATTACTCTCACATCTTGTTCTCTCCACTCATATCCAACTCATTATTTCTTTTTTTCACTTATAGATATCTCTTTCTTCCTTGATCCCTCCGTATTTCAGTTCCTTCTTCCCTCTCTTTCTCCCTCTCTCCCCTCTCTTTATCTCCCCTTGCACTCACTCCTTCACTCCCTCTCCCTCCCTTTCATTTTCTTTACCGCTCTCTCTTATCTCCCTTTCACTTTTCTCTCTCACTTCCCTTCTCTCATTCTACCACTCTCTCTTATTCTCTCCCTCTGCTAGCCTCCCTTCCACTCTCTCCATCTCAATCTCTCTCCCTCTCACCCTCTCCATCACCCTCTCTTCCTCTCTCCATCTCACTCAATCTCTTACTCTTCCTCCCTATCTCCATATTTCTCACTATCTTTTCCTCTCACTCTCATCGTCTCTCACTTAATCTCTCTCCCTCTCTTATCATCTATCTGTCTTTTTCTCACTCTTTTCCTTCCTCACTATCTCTCTCACTTTACTCTCTCTTTCTCTCTCGTTATTTATTGCCCTCTTTTCTCTCTCTTTACTCCATCCCTCTTCCTATATCCATCCCTCTAACTCTCTCTCCCTTCCTCCCTCTCTCAGTCATTTTTTACTACTTTCTCTCTTTTCTCCCTCTCCCACTCTTTCCTCACTCTCCATTCTTTCTCTATTTCTCTCTCGCTTTGTCTCCCTTACTCACTTTAAATTCTTCCAGTACTACTCCTTCACTCAGCTTCTCTCTCATTCTCCCTTCCTTTTTCTCTCATTTCCTCTCTCTCATTTTGCTTCCTATCTCTCTCGTGCTCCTCTTCACCCTCTTTGTTCACCTACTCTCTCTCTCTTCAGCTTCACTCCCACTCCCACTCCCTCTCTTCATGCCTTCACACTCTCTATTCTCTCTTCTACTTTCTATCCCTATCTCACTCGCACACCTTATTCTTTTTCAACTTCTCTCTTACTCTTCTCACTCTTCTTCTATCTCCCACTCTCTTTCTCTATTTCTCTCACTTCCTTTGTCACTCTCTCTCACACTCTTTCCCACTTTACATTCATGTTTCTCTCTCTCTTCATCTCCCTCACTCTCTCACTCTCATTTTTCATCGTCCCTCCCTCTTTCTTGATCATTCTCTCCTTCTATATCTTGACTCATTCTCCTTTTCTCCATATATCTCTCTCACTCTCTCTTCCTCCTTCTCTCTCTTCCTCTCCTCTCCCTCTCCCTTCTATTTCTCCTCTTTTTTGCTCTACCGCTCTTACTCTCTAAATTTAGCCATCTCTCTCTACACCTGGTATCTTATACGTTCTCTCACTCTCGCTTCTTATCATTCTCTCTCTCTTACAATCCCTCATTTATCTCTCTCTTCCTCTCTATATATCAACTCTCGTACTTTCTTTCCCTCTACCACGAAACATCTATCTCGCTTATATCTCTTCTCTGTTACACACAGTCTCACTCTCTTCGTAGCTCTCCCTCCCTCTCACAATCAATTCCACCTTCATTATTGCATTGTTTCTCAATCAATCTATCTTAATAACTCTTTTATTGCTCTCTCTTCGCTCTCTATCTCCCTCTTCTCTTCCTTCTTCCCTCGCTCACACTCTCTCTCCTTTCTCGCCCTCCTAATAACTTTTTTCTCTCTTGTCCCTCTCTCTATTTCACGTTCTTGTATAATCTTCTCCCTCTCTCTCTTTCCTTATTCCTCTTTCGATCTCTCTTATTCTCTCAGTATTGTTCTCTTTATCTCTCTCACTCTCTCCATCTATCATCCTCACTCCTCATTCATGTCCTCTCTAGGTCTCCCTTTGTAGCTCACTCTTCTCTCTCTATTGCACACAGTCAAACACTCACTCTCTATCAATCTCTCTCCCTCTTGCTCTCATTAGCTCCATTTATCACTCTATCTCACTCTGTTACCAATTTTTTCTTTATCTTTCACTCTCTCCTCTCTCTCCCATGCTCCATTTTTCTCTCTCCTCTTTAAGCCCTTCTCTATTATTTTCTCTCAATCTTTCTCTTTCTCGCTCTCAATTCTCCTTTACTATCTTATAATCTCTTTTACACTCTCCTTTTGTTGCTCTCTCTTCTCTCATTTCTTAAACTTTTCTCCCACTCTATCCCACTCTCTCTCTTGCTTCCATCCCTCCCTCTCCCATTCTGTGTCTTCTCTCCCTCCCTTCCTCTCCCTCCTTTTATCATTCTTCTTCTCCCACTCTCTCTTGCATACTCTCTCTCAAACTTGTCCAATTTTCCCTCACTTTTTACCCCTCACTCACTTCCTCTTATGAGATCTTCCCTCAGTCTCTCTATCTCTCTCCTTCCTCTCTCTTCCCGCTCTCTATCTTCATATCTCTCACTCTATATTTATTTCACTTTCTTTTGCCCTTTACTTCCTCTATCTTGCTCCATATATTTTTCTCTATGTTCCTTCACTCTCTCTTATATCTCCATTTCTCTCTCATTCTCACTCTGCTTTCCCTCCCTCTCTCTCTTTACTTTTACTCACTTTTAGTCTCCCACTCTTTCTTCTCTCCCTTTATCCCTCATTGCTACTCTCTAGATCTCCCTCCTGCATTCACTCCTTTTATCCCTCTCTTTCTCCTGCTCTTCTTATCTACCTCTCTCTTGCTCCTTTTGCTCACTCACTCTTTCCCTCTCTCCCACTCTCTCTTCCCTTGCTCTATCTTCTCTCTATTTCTCTCTCACACTCTCCTTTTCTTAATCCCCTTTTCCTATCTCTTCAGTTTCATTCTCACTCTTGCTCCTTCTCCACTGTCTCCTCTCAAGCTTTCTCTCCATCTCTCCCCCATTCTTGCTTCCTTCACATCCATCCCTCTCTCTCGCTCCATATGTCTCTAAATTTGACTTACTTTCCCTCACTCTCTTTCCCTCACTCTTTCTTTAATCCCTTTCTTCGATCCCTTTCTTGCTCTCTCTTGCTCTCTTCTTGATCTCGCTTTGTTTTTTCCCACTTCCATTAATTCAGCCTCTCTCCCTCTCTCCCTCTCTCCCTTTCTTGCTCTTGCCCTCCCTCTCTCTCCATATCTCTCCATATGTGCCTTACCCTCTCTCACTCTCTCTCCCTAGCTCTTTCTTCAGTTCCTTTCTTTATGCCCTTTCTTGCTCTCTCTCGCACATTCATCTCTCTTTGTTGTTTTACTTTTTTTGCACCCTTTCTATCTTTCTGTTGCGCTTTCTTTACTCACTCATTCTCTCCATCTATCTCTCACTCTCTCTCTCACTCCCCTTCCCCCCCCCCCACTTTCTATTATTAATTGCTCTCACATCTTGCTCTCCCCACTTATATCCAACTCATCATTTCTTATTTTCTCTTATACATATCTCTTTCTTCCTTGATCCCTCCGTAGTTCAGTTCCTACTTCTCTCTCTTTCTCCCTCTCTCCCTATCTCCCTCCTATCTTTATCTCCCCTTGCACTCACTCCTTCACTCCCTCTCCCTTCCTCTTATTTTCTTTATCGCTCTCTCTCATTCCCAATCTCCTGCTCTCTCTTATTTTACTTTGAATTTTCTATATATCTTTCTCACTTCCCTTATCTCATTCTAGCACTCTCTCTCATCCTTTATCTCTCATTCTCTCCCTCCGCTAGCCTCCCTCCCACTCTCTCCATCTCAATCTCTCTCCCTCTCACCCTCCCCATCTCCCTCTCTTCCTCTCCCCATCTCACTCATTTTCTTACTCTCCCCCTATCTCCACATTGCTCACTATCTTTTCCTTTCACTCTTCGTCTCTCACTTATTCTCTCTCTCTAAAATCTTTCTTCCTCTCTCTACCTCTCTCACACCCTCTCTCTCTTCGATCTCTCTCATTCTCTACCTTCATCTCACCTTCCTCACTCTCTCCCTTACTCTTGTCATCTATCTGTCTTTTTCTCACTCTTTTCCTTTCTCACTATGTCTCTCACTTTACTCTCTCTTGCTCTCTCATTTTTGTTGCCCTCTTTTCTCTCTCTTTACTGGGTCCCTCTTCCTATATCCATCACTATAACTCTCTCTCCCTTCTTTTAATTCCCTCTCTCACCCCTCTTCTCGGTCATTTTTATTACTTTCTCTCTTTTTCTCTCTCTCCCACTCTTTCCTCACTCTTCATTCTTTCTCTATTTCTCTCTCGCTTTGTCTCCCTTACTCACTTCAATTTCTTCCAGTTCTCTCCCTTTCTCTCACTCTCTCTCTTTTCTCTCTCTTACATGCTGTTCTCTTTTATTGTTTGTTACTCTCTCTTTTTCTCTATATTTCCCTCTCTTTTCTCACACTCTATTCTTTCTCTATTTCTCTCTCGCTTTGTCTCTTTCTCCCTTCCTCGCTCCCTCACTCTCTTCAAAATCTCTCAGTCTTACTCCCTCACTCACCTTCTCTCTCGTTCTCTCTTGTACTCTCTCTCCCTTTCTCGCTTAATTTCTCACTCTCACTTTCCCTCCCTGTCTCTCTTGCTCCTTTTCACCCACTCTCTCTTCACCCACTCTCTCTTCAGCTTCACTCTCATCCTACTCCCTCTCTTTTTCTCTTTCACAGTCTCTATTCTCTCTTCTACTTTCCATCACTATCTCGCTCACACTATTTATTCTTTGTTAACTTCTCTTACTCTTCTCTCTCCTCTTCTTCTATCCCCCATCTCTCTTTCTCTGTTTATCTCACTTCTTTTGAGATAGAGTTGTAACATATGGAGTGAGGCAGAAATAAGAGGGAAGCAAATTGAAAGGAGGGATCGAGAGGAGAAGGAGAGAGAGGCTGGAGCTGAAAATAAAAAATAATGAGATGGATTTTGGAGGGGAGAGCATATGTGAGAGCAATTGAGAGAGTTTGTGTGAGCGTAGGAGAGAAAGAAAGAAAGAGTTAGTAAAGAGATAAGAGAGGGTGTGATGGATGAAAGAGCAAATATTTGGGGATCGAGGGAGGGTAAGAGAGAGTAAGCAATGATAAAGAAAGATGAAATAATGATCGCAGATGCGAGCAATAGAGGGAGTTAACTAAAAGTAGAGATAGAGGGAGGGAGTGCAAAGTATTGAAGGGAGAGCCAGGGAGGGGTGAAAGGAGAGAGAATGAGACAGTAACAGAGAGTGAGATAGCGTAGGAGGATAGAGAATGATAAAGGGAGAAGGAAGATAAAGAGAAATTAAATAAGAGCGGGTAAAATTAAATAGAGAGTAGAGTGAAATTAAATAGAGTGAGGGAGAGAATAGGGGGAGAGATTGACAAAGCGAGAAAGAAATAGAGAAGGGAAGGGAGAGTGACAAAAGAGAGGGCAAAAGAGAGGTTTTAGAGAAAAAGTGAGCAAAATAAGGAGAGAGGGAGGCAAAGAAGAGAAATAATAAATAATGACAGAGAGGAGGGGGTGAGAGAGATGAGAGAGAGAATGAGAGGAAGGTAGAGAGATTTAGAGTGATGGATATAGGGAGATAAAGAATGAGTAAGGAGAGAGAAAAGAGAGAAAGAGATAACCAGAGAGAAACATGAATAAAGAGTGAGAGATAAAGTGAGAAAGGAGTAAGTGAGAGAGAGAGAGAGAGATGAGGCACGATTAAGGGAGAGAGAAAGGAAGAGATAGAGAGAAAGCGTGCGAGAGATTGAAGAGAGGGTGAGAATGGGGGAGAGAGAGAAAGAAAATCTAAGAGAGTGAGAGATAGAAAGCTTGTATGAATGAGAGAAAAAAATAGTGAGCAAGATTAAGATTTGGAGGGAGATTAAGAGAATGAGTGAGAATGAAATGAGAGAAGGAGAGATGGAGAGGAGAAAGGGAGACAAAGCAAGAGATAATGAGACAGAGAGAGTGGAGGGAAAGGGGAGAGAATGAGAGAGAGTTTGAGAGGCAGATCAAGAGAATAAGAGAGGAAGAGGAGAGAGAAATAGAGAAAATATAAAGCTAGAGAAGAGAAAGAAAGAGAGAGGGAATTAGAGAGAGAGCAAAAGAGAATATGAGAGGATGGAGAGGAGCGAATGAGTGAGTGCAACAAGTTCGAGATGAGGAGTAGAATATAGTGAATGAGAAAGAGAAGGAAGTGAGGACTATAAGAGAAAAATAAGAAATAATGAGATGAATATGAAGGGAGAGAGCAAGATGTAGGAGAAACCGAGAGAGAGTCTGGAGGAAGCCTAGAGAGAGACCAAGAGATACTTGGAGAGAAAGATTGAGTAAAGAGAGAGAAAGAGGGAAGGATAGAAGAAAGAGAATGAGGGAGAGACAAAGAGGGGAAAAGAGAGAAAGAAAACAATAAGCTAGAGATGAAATGGAGATTAAACAGAGGGTGAAAGAGAGGATGAGAGGGAGTGAAGATAGGGATTAAAGAGTGAACAAGAGGGAGCGAATGAGAAAGGGTAAGGAAAAACATGTAGAGAAGCAAGACACAAGGAAGAAGAGGAAAGGTAATGAGGGAGAGTCAGAGAGAGGAGAAGAGAGAAGGTGGATAGCAGGGAAGGGGAAGAGGGCTATAGAGAGAGAGATTGAATTATTGAAAGAGGGGAGAGGGCTATAGCAAGAGAGTGAGAGATAGTCGGAGAGAAAGAGTGAGTAGTGATAAGAGAGTGTGATAAAAGAGAGTGTGAATGCGAGAGAGACAAATGGAGAAGGAAGAAATGATAAAGCAAAAATAATGAAAAGAGGAGAGAAGGAGAAAGTGAGACAAAGAGAGGAGGGAGGGAGTGAGAGAGAATGAAGAGAGGGAGTAAGAGAGGAAGGAGTGGGAGAGAAAGAGAGAGTGATGGTATAAGAGAGAAAGTGAGAGTGAGGTAGAGAGGGGTATAGAGTGAGATTTAGCGGCAGAGTGGGGTGGGAATTGGAAGAGAGTTAGAGGAAGAAAGGGAGAGGTGAGAGAGAGAACCGACAGAGAGAAAGGGAGAAAGAGGGAGGGAGGGAAACAAAAGTATAATGGGAAAGGGACAAAACGTACGAGAGAGAGTGGTGAGCAAGCAATCAAATAGAGATTGAAAATGGAGAAAGAAGGAGAGAGAGAGAGGGAGGAGCGAGTATTAGTGAGAGTGAAGTTGAAGAGAGAGGTATCTGTACTGGGAGAGAGTGTAAGAGAGAAACTGAGGAAGGAGAGTAAGTGAAGAGGAGAGTGAGAGAAGGTATGTTCTGTTGTTTAGAGAAGGAGAGAATGAGCGAGAGAGGCAAGAGACAAGAGAGTATCGAAAGAGAGAGATGAGCGAGCGAGAGAGATAAAAAGAAGGAAGAGGGAGGAAAGAGAGAGAGGGTTAGTGAGAAAGAAAGATGTGGCTGGGTAGAGAGAGGGCTTAAAGAGAGAGAGAGAGAGGAAAGAGAAGGGGAGAGAGAGAAGATAGCCGAGGGGAAGATCACATAAGAGTGGATTAGAGGGATAAAAAGAGAGGGAGTAAGGTAATAATGATGAGGGAGAGAGTGAGGGAGTAATGCAGAGAGAGGGATTTGGAGTAGGAACAAGGAGAGAGAATGGGGAGGGGAGAAAGAAAAAGAGAAAGAGGGAGGACTGGGGAAGGCAAGAGAGCGAGGGTGAGAGGGAAAGAAAGATTGTAATGAGAGAGGAGAGAGAGAGCGTAGGGAAGAGAGAGTAAGTGTGAGAAAATGAATATGGAACAATAAGGAGAGAGGGGAGGGAGGAGAGGAGAGAAACCGAGGAGGGGAAGGGAGTGAGAAAGAAGAGTGTTAGAGAGAAATAAAGAGAAGAGAGGTCGAGGTAAGAGAGAGTGTGAGAGGGAAAGAGGAAAGAGTTATATTGAGCAAGAGAGAAAGAGATAAAAAGAGCAGGGAGATGTATGATAAGTAAAAGTGAGTGAAAATGGGGGGAGAGCGAGAGAGAGGAATTGAGGGATAAAGAGACATCAAAAGAGAGTGAAAGAAGAGAGTGAGAGAGATAAAAATTAGTGGAATCAAGTGTGAGACAGAGGTCTCGCTTACTCTCATTTACTACTTTCTAGATTCCTTCCTTATTCGTGCCTCTCTCAGGGCTTCCTTATGTAGATAACCTTCTTTCTCCATATCATACACTCATACACTCCCTCACTCTCTCAATCTCTCTCCCACTCACCCGCTTAGCTTAATTCTAGTCATCTCACTCGTTACCATTTAGTTCTTTCTCTCTCCTCTCCCTCCTCGCTCTACTTTTCTCTTTCTCTCTATCCTCTTCTCTCCGTTATTTTCTCTCACGCTCTCTCTTTCTCATTCTTTATTCTCATTGTCTATCGTATGTTTCTATGTCAACTTTGTAGCTCTCTTCTCTATTTTCTCTTGCTTTTATCTCACTCTACCCCCACACTCTCTCTCGCTTCCATCCATTCCTTTATCATTCTCTCTCGCTCTCTCCCTCCTTCCTCTCTCTTCCATTATCCCTCTCGCTCTACTCTCTTCCTCTCTCTCTCAACATTCTTTATTTTTCCTTCACTTTTAACCTCTCACTCGCATACTCCTACTCGATCTTCCTCGCCCCTCTTCTCACTCTCTCTCATTCACTCTCTCTCTTCCTTTCCTTTTCTCGCTCTCTTTAAACCTCTCTCGCTACCTCCTTCTATCTCTTATGCACTCACTCTCTTCTCATCTATCTCACACTTTATTCCATCACTTTTAATCTCTCTAACTCTCTTACTCACTCACTGCCTCTCTCGCTCTCGCTCCCATTTTCACTCCCTTCATCCATCTCTTTCGTCGTTTTACTTCTCCCACTTTCGCTCCCACACTTTCCTCGCTCACTCTTTCCCTCACTCGCACTCTATCTTCCCCCGACCCTCTCTTCTTTTTTGTTCTCTCTCACACTCTTTCTCACTCCTCTTCATCTTCCTCAGTTTCACTCTCACTCGACTCCCTCATTCCCTCTCTTTATCGTTCCATATTAATTCTCTTCGCTTTCCTTCTACTGATCTCTCTCCACTTTCTCCTCACAATCTTTCTCTCCCTCTCACCCTCACTCGCCGGCTTCCTTCCTCCCTCCCTCCCTCCCTCTCACTCTCTTTCACTCACTTCATCCCTTCTCTCTCTCCCACTAAATCTAATTTATACCCCGTCTCCCTCTCTATCACACTCTCTCTATATCTTCATTCACTCTCTTCCTCTCTCACACCACTATAATCCATCCCTTTCGACTCGTTATTCATTCTCTCTTTCTCCCTCTCTCGCCTCTTTTGCACTTTTCTGTTATGCTTTATTATTTTGTCGTTCTCTATTGTACGTTTTCCCTGTCACACACTCATCATTACTTCATATCATCATTCACTTATCACTTTACGAACCCTTTCCTCTAACCATCTCTCACTCTCTTCCTCTCTCTTTCTCCCCACCACACCTGTCTCTCTCGTTTCTCCCTCGTCTTGCGCCTTTATATCTCCCTCCCTCTACCTCTCACTCACTATCTTTTTTTTTGTCTTACCCACTCTCCATCTCTCTCACTTCGCTCACTCTTCAATCCCTATCTTTCAGCTCCCTCTTGCCTTCATTCATTCTTTATTTCATCGCTCTTTGTTATTTTTTTTGCTCTTTTGCCCCCTTTCTCTCTCTCTCATGCCATTTCTTCTTTCTCCCTCTCTTCTCTCTCGCTCCACACTCTTTATCTCTCTCCCCCCCCCCACACTCTCTCTCTCATTCTCCCTTCCTCACACACTCTCTCAATTGCTATAACATCTTTCTCTCTCCCCTCATATCCATCTCAATATTTCTTATTTTATCTCATGCATCTCTCTTTCTTCCTCGATCCCACCCTCATTCAATATGTCTGTCCTACTCTTCTTCTCTTCATTTCTCACTCCCTCTCTATCTCCCCTAAAAGAGAGAAGAGAGCAAGAGAGCGAGAAAGAGAACATACGTAGAGTGAGAGATATAATGAGAAAGGGAGAGTGGGAGAGAAAGAGAGATAAAGGGGAAGAGTAAAGAGAAAGAAAAGATAGATGAGAGAGAGCAAGAGAGTGAGAGAGAGAAACAAAGTAGAAGAGACATAGTAAGAAAGAGATGTAGGCAGAGTAAAAATAGTGTGAGAGGGAGAGAGAGCTTGAAAGATTTTAAGAGGAAGAGGAACCGAGAGAGGAAACACAGTGAGCAAGATGGAGATGGGGGGAGAGATATTAAGAGAATGAATGAGAAAGAGAGAATAAGCAGAGGGGAGATTGGAGTGAGAGAGTAAGATGTATTTAGATACAAAGAGCGGGAGGTGAAAGGCCGAGGGAAAGTGACAGCTTATTAGAGAGAAGAGAAAGTGAGAGAGAGGGAATGAAATAACGAATGGAAAAAATTATAGGGAGGGAGGGAGATTGAGTGAATGAGTGAATGAGTGCAAGACCACAGAAATAAGGACAAAGGGAGAAAGAGAGGGAAGGAGGGAGTGATTCAGATAGGGAGGCAAATTAAGAGGAGTGAGAAGGAGAGAGGGAGATAGAGAGTGAGAGAGAGAAAGAGGGAGAGACTGACATGTAGAGAGGGAGGGAGGGTAGCATGAGAGAGAACGAGAGAGAGAATGAGGGAAAGGGAAACGGAGATTAAAATATAAATAAAAGTGAAATAAGAGAAAAGAGAACAAGAGAGAGGGAATGAGAGAGCAATGAAGAAAATAAGTGGAAGTGAGGGAGATCTAGTGAGTACAAAAGGAGAGAGAGGAGAGAGAGAGGAGAAAAGGAGAATGAGATGGAAGGAGGGAGTGAATGTGGAAGGGATAAAGGAGGAGAGAGAGGTGTGAGAGAAAATTATAAATAATGAGATGGAGATAAGAGGTGAGGGTGAGATTCGAGAGTAAATCGATTTAGAGAGACTGAGGGAGAATAAGACAAGAGTGGGGGATGATTCTAAGAAAGATGAGTAAAGAGAGAAGAGAGGGGCGGTTATAGACGAAGGAAGAAGAGAGAGATACGTAGGGGGCAAAAAGCGAGAAAAGAACAATAAAATGAGTTAGAAATGATAGTAAGAGAGAGAGCAAGAGAGGGAGTGAGGATCGAGATTAAAGAGGAGCTGGATAGGAGAGGGACAGAGGGTATGCGTAAATAAAGTGAGAAGAGAGACTTTTGGAAGATGTAACAACGAGATAGAGAGGTGGAAATAGAGATAGAAAGTGGGAGAGAGAATAAAGAGTGTGTAAGATATATAGAGATGGATTAGGATTGAGGGTGAAGTCACAAAAGAGAGATAGAGAGAGAGTGGTGAAGCGAGAGAAAGAGAAAAGGAGAAAGAAAGAGAATGAATGATAGATGGAGCAAGAGTGAGTTGGTGGGAGTGTGAGAGCATCGAGAGAGACTGCAAGAGAGAAAGAGAGAGAGGAGCGAGTGAGGGAGTAAGAGAGTAATATGAAATTGAAAGGAGGGAGCAAAGAGGGGGATAGAGTGATAAAGCGAGAGAGAAATGGATAAGAATGGGAGAGTGAGGAAAGAGAGGACAAGAGAGGGAGCTAGAAAGAAAAAATAGAGCAAAATAAGGAGGGACGGAGGGAGAGAGGGGGAAGAGGGGAGGGAAAGAGAGAAAGTAATAAACAATAAGAGAGAGTAGCAGGGCTGAGAGATAAGAGAGAGAGAGAGAGAGAAGAGCGGAATTCAGATGGATGGATGATACATAGAGATCAAGGCAAGCAAAGATGAGGAAGTTATACACTCAATATATTCCATATAAGAGTGAAAGAAACACAACAGAGATGGGGAAATAGAGTAAGAGGTAGGGAGTGAGAAAGAGAGAGATAGAGGGCAAGAGTAAGGGAGAGAGTGAGGAGGGAGATAGAGGGAGAGAGTGAGAGATCGAAGAGGGAGAGGGAGGAGAGAGGGAGAGAGAAAGATTTAAGAGAGAGATAGGAATTGAGAGCGCAAAAGCAGCGAGCAAAATTGAGATAAGGACGGAGATTAGAGAATGCGGAGAAGAAAAGGGAGAGGGAGGGGATCAGAGAGAGGAGATATAGAAAGAGAAAGTGAGTAAAGAAAGAGAAGAGAGGACGATAGAAGAAAGGCACAGAGAAAGATAGAAAGGGTGAAAAAAAGTGTGAAAAAACAAAGCGAGATGAAGAAGAGGGCTAGAGACAACAAGACAGGGAGTGAAGAAAGTGCGAGGGAGAGAGATATGGAGAGATATGGTGAGAGAGGGAGGCCAAGAGCAGAAATAGAGAGAGAGAGAGAGTGAAAGAGAACTAAGTTAATTAGAGAGGGAGATCGGAGAGAGGAAGAGGGGTGAGAGACAATGAGGGAAAGACTGTGTAAAGTGATAAGTGAGTGATGAGATAGAGCAATGGAGAGTATGTGAGAGTGAAAATAAGAGCAATAGAGAAAGAAATAATACATATTGGGTACGTTGAAAACTGTAAGAGAGAGGTAGAGAGTAAAAAAAAGAGTGAGATAACGGAGGAAGTGTGTATAAAATGAGATTTAGTGGGAGAAAAGGGGGATGAAGTGAAAGAGAGTGAGAGGGAGAGAGGGGAGAGCTTGAGAGAGATAGAGAGAGAGAAAGACCGAGAGAGGAAGAGAGAGGCGGAGTGAAGGAAGCAAGAGTGTGGGAGAGATGGAGCCGTAAAGATTGAGAGAAGACAGCGGAGAGGGAGCAAAGGAGTGAGAATTAAACTAAAGAGATAGGAAAAGGGATTAAGAAAGGGAGATTGTGAGAGAGAAATAGAGAGAAGAGAGAGCGAGGGAAGAGAGAGTGGGAGAGAGGGAAAGAGTGAGTGAGCAAAAGAAGGAAGAAGAGAGAGGGAGATAAGAAGAGCAGAAGAAAGAGAGGGATGAAAGGAGTGAAAGCGGTAGGGACAACTAGAGAGTAGCAATGAGGGATAAAGGGAGAGAAATGAGTGGGTAAAAGAAAGTGTAAGGTATCAAAAGTAGTTAAGTAAAGAGAGAGAGGGAGGGGAGAGTGGAGAGAGAATGAGAGAGAAATGGAGATATAAGAGAGAGTGAAGGAAGATGAAAGGTGAGATATGGAGCCAAGACAGCTGTGTTAAAGGTGCAGAAGAAAGTGAAATTGATATAGAGTGAGGGGGATATGATGATAGAGAGGAAAGAGAGAGGGTAGAGAGACCGAGGAACATTCGATAAGAGTAAGTGAGTGAGAGTTAAAATGTGGTGACTGGAGAAGTTTCAAAGAGTGTAAAAGAGAGAGCGGGAGACGAAGAGGGATAAAGGGAGGGAGAGGAAGGGAGGGAGAGAAGATAGAGAATGGGAGAGGGAGGAATGGAAGCAAGAGAGAGTGGGATAGAGTGGGAGAAAATCAATAGAAATGAGAGTAGAGAGAGCAACAAAAGGAGAGTTTAAAAGAGATTATAAGATAGTAAAAGAGACCGAGAACGAGAAAGAGAAAGATCGAGAGAAAATAATAGAGAAGGGGGTTAGAGAGAGAGAGAAAATGGAGCAAGGGAGGGAGAGGAGAGAGTGCCGAAAGATAAAGAAAATTGGTACAGAGAGAGATAGCTATAAATGGAGCTAATGGGAGCAAGAGGGAGAGAGCTTTATAGAGAGTGAGTCTGGCGAGAGTGTGAAACAGCAGAGAGAAGAGATACATAGGAAGACCTAGAGAGGAGAGAATGGAGGGAGTGAGAATGATAGAGGGAGAGAGTGAGAGCTATGAAAAGAAATAAATAATGGAGAATAAAAGAGACGAAAGAGAACAATTTTAAAGAGAGTATAAGATTATACAAGGAAGTGAAAAAGGAGAGGGACAAGAGAGAAAAAAGTTATTAAGAAGGTGGGAAAGGAGAGAGTGTGAGAGAGGAAGAAGGAAGAGAAGTGTGAGATAGAGAGGAAGAGAGTAATAAAGAAAGATTAAGATGCATTACTCGAGAAAAACAACATAATAATGAAGGTAATTAGAGCGATGCAGAGGGAGAGCAAGGAGAGAGGAGAGTCAGACAAGAGAAGAGAGATAAAGAGAGAGAGATGCTTAAAGTAGAGGAAAGAAAGTAAGAGAGGATATATATATAAAGAGGAAGAGAAAGATAAGGAGTGGATTAAGATATATGATAAGAAGAGAGAGTTTCGAGAAAGTATGAGATGAGGCAGAGAGTCGCTAAATTTAGAGAGTAAGAGCGATAGAGAAATAGAGAGGAGAAATAAAGGGTGAGGGTGAGGGTGAGGAGAGGAAGAGAACGAAGGAGGAAGTGAGAGTGAGAGAGATATATGGAGGGCTGGAGAATGTGTCAAGATATAGAAAGAGAGAATGAGTAAGAAAGAGGGAGGGATACTTAAAAATGAGAGAGAGAATGAGGGAGATGGAGAGAGAAAGATAGAAACAAGAATGGTAAGTGGGACAGAGTGTGAGAGAGTGACAAAGGAAGTGAGAGAAATAGAGAAAGACAAAGGGGGAAATAGGAATGTTGAGAAGAGTAAGAGAGAAGTTGAGAAAGAATTAGGAGTGCGAGCGATAGCAGATTGAGGAAGTAGAAGAGAGAATAGAGAGTGTGAATAAGAGAGTGTGCCCCAAGGAGCAGGAAGCCTGGCAGAGAGGGAGAGAAGAATAATGTGTCCTCTTCCTATATCCATCACTCTAACTTCTCCCTTCCTATAATTCTCTCACCCCTCTTCTTGGCCATTTTTTATTTCTTTCTCTTTTTCTCTCTCTCTGTCTCTTTCCTCACTCTCCATTCTTTCTCTATTTCTCTCGCTTTGTATTCTTGCCCCGCTCAAACTCTTCAAGTATTACTTCCCTCACACACCTATCTCTTTCTCCGTCCCTTTCTCTCCTTTCCTCTCTCTCTACTCTCTATCTCCTCGCTCTCTTTCTCTTACTCTCTCTTCACCCATTCTCCCTTCACTTACTCTCTCTCTCTCTTCTGCCTTCACTCCCACTCTGACTCCCTCTCTTCATCCCTTCACACTCTCTTCTCCGTCCCTTTCTCTTTCCTTTCCTTCATTTTCCGCCTTATCTCTCTCTCGCTCCCTTTTCTCTTACTCTCTCTCTTCACCCATTCTCCCTTTACTTACTCTCTCTCTCTCTTTCACTCTTTCTCACTCCTCACTTCGACTCCCTCTCTCTTCATCCCTTCACATTCTCTATCTTCTTCTCTACTTTCTATCACTATGCTCGTCACACTCCTTATTCTTTGTCAACTTCGCTCTTACTCTTCTCACTCTTCTTCTATCTCCACACTCTCTTTCTCTATTTCTCTTCGTTCCTTCCTTTTTCAATCTCTCCCACTTTCCATTCTTATTTCTCTCTCTCTCTCTCTCCATCTCCCTATTCTCTCTCTCATTTTTCATTGTCCATCCCTCTCTCTTGCTCATTCTCTCTTTCTATATCTTGACTCATCTCTCCCTGCCTACATATATCTCTCACTATCACTTCCTCCTTCGCTTTCTTCCTCTCCTCTCTCCCTCTCCCTCTATTTCTCTCTTTTCATCTACCACTCTCATCGTCTCTCCTATCTCTTACTTTCTCTCACTCTCTCTTCTCTATCATGCTATCTCTTACAATCGCTCCCTTATCTTTCCCTTCCTCTCTATATATATCCTCTCGTACTTTCTTTCCTCTCACCACCAAACATCTCTCCTATCTCTCTCTCTCACACACACACACTCTCACTCTCTCTCCCTTTGCTCTCCCTCTCTTTCACACTCTATTTCACCTTCATTATTGCATTGCTTCAATCAATCTATATTAATCTCTCTTTTATTGCTCTCTCTTCGCTCTTTATCTCCTTCGTCATTCTTCCCTCACACACCACCTTTCCCACGCTCCTAATAATTTTTTTCGTCCCTCTCTTTCACTTTCTTTGCATAATCTTCTCCCTCACTCTCTTTCCTTCTTTCTCTTTAGATCTCTTTTATACTCTCTCGTAATTTTCTTTATTGCACTCACTTCCTCCCACTATCATTCTCACTCCTCATTCATTTCCTCTCTAGGTCATTCCTGCTTTAGCCACTCTTTCCTCTCTCCATCGTATACCCCGCACTCTCCGTCCCTATCAATCTCTCTCCCTCTTCTCTTATTAGCTCCATTTATCGCTCTATCTCACTACAGCCACGCTTTTTCTTTTATCTTTCACTCTCTCCTCTCCCTCCTCGCTCCATGTTTCTCTCCTCTCTAACCCATTCTCTATTATTTTCTCTCAATCATTCTCTTTCTCGCTCTCAATTCTCTTTTTACTATCTTATAATCTCTCTTGTACTATCCTTTTGTTGGTTTCCTTCTCTCATTTATTTTGCTTTTCTCCCACTCTATCCCACTCTCTCTTGCTTCCATCCCACCCTCTCACATTCTCTGTCTTCTCTCCCTCCCTTCCTCTCCCTCCCTTTATCCCTCTTTGTCTCCCACTCTCTCCTACACACTCTTTATCAAAACTTCTCCAATATTCCCTCACTTCTTACCCCTCACTTTTTACCCTCACTCACTTCCTCTTATGAGATCTTCCCCGCCCCCTCTACCTCTCTATTTCTCTCGTCTCTCTCCATATCTTCATATCTCTCTGTCTCCTATATCTATCTCTCACCCTTTCGTTTTATTTCATTCATGTTTTGCTCATCTTCCTTCACACTCTTTAACATTTCCATTTCTCTCTCTATTCTACCCACTCTCCCTCCCTCTCTCTTTACTTTCACTCACTTTTAGTCTCCCACTCTTTCTTTTACCCACTCTGTTCTCTCCCTCTATCCCTCATTGCTACTCTCTAGCTCTCTCTCCTCCTTTCACTCCTTTCAACATCACTTTCTCATGCTCTTCGTATCTCCCTCTCTCTTGCTCCTTCTCTTGCACACTCACTCTTTCCCTCTCTCATACTCTCTCTTCCCTCGCTCTCTTTTCTCTATTTCTCTCTCACACTCTCCCTTTCTTGTCCCTTTTCCTATCTCTTTTTAGTTTCATTCTCACTCTTGCTCCCTCTCCATTGTCTTCTCTCAATCTTTCTCCATCTCTCCCCCACTCTTGCTTCCTTCACTCCCACCCCATCTCTTCCTCTCTTTCTTTCCTCTCTCTCACACGCCCTCCTCCTCTCTCCCTTTCACTCTCTTTCACTCATCCCCCTCTTTCTCCTACTAAATCTCATTTTATACCCTCACCGTCTATCTCTCTCTTTTTCATTCTCCCTCTCCTACGCTTACCGTTCGACATATCATTATTTCTTTCTTATTACTATTTATTTCTCTCTCTACACACTCTCTATTCCTCTATCTCATCACTCACTTATCACTTTACATTACTTTTCCATCCAACAATCTCTCACCCTCTTCCTCTCTCCCAATCTCCATCTTTCATTAATTCTCTCTCTGTCTCTCTCTCTCTCTCTCTCTCTCTCTCTCTTTCTTGCTCTTGTCCTCCTTCTCTCTCCATATCTCTCCATATCCACCTTACCCTCTCTCACTCTCTCTCCCTCGCTCTTTCTTCAGTCCCTTTCTTCACTCCTTTTGTTGCTCTCTCCCGCTCTCTTCTTCCATTCACTTTATTTTTCACACATTCTTTGTACCCATTCTCGTCATTCTTTATTGCACATTCTTCTTGCTTCCTCTCTCTTTCTCGTACTCACTCTTCTCCCTCTCTCTCTCACTCTCCCTCCCTCCCACTTTCAATCAATTTCTCTCACATCTTGCTCTCTCTCTCCACCCACAATTCAATCCCTTTATTTCTTATTTTCTCTTATACATATCTCTCTTTCTTCCTCGATCCCTCTCGTATCTATTCTTTCTTCGTTCTCTTTCTCTCTCTCTCTCTCCCATCTCACTCCTCTCTTTATCTCCTCTGCACTCCCTCTCGCTCCCTCTCATTTTATCGTCTTCTCATTCCCAATCACTTTCTCTTTTATCCCACTTTCACTTTTCCCTATTTCTTTCTCACTTCCCCTCTCTCATCCTTTCTCCCTCATTCTTTCTCTCTCATTCTCTCCCTCCGCTAGCCTCCTTCCCACTCTCTCCATCTTAATCTCTCTCCCTCTCACCCTCTCCATCTCCTTTTTCCCTCTCTCCATCGCACTCATTTTGCTTTCTTACTCTCCTCCCTATCTTCACATCAAGCCACTATCTTTTCCTCTCTAAATCTCTCTTTCACTTAGTCTCTCTCCCCTTAAATCTTTCTTTCTCTCTACCTCTCTCACACCCTCTCTCTCTCGATCTCTCTCATTCTATACTCCTCATCTCCCCCTTCCTACCCCTCCTTAGTTTTGTCCTCTATATGTCTCCTTTCACTTTTTCCTTTCTCACTATGTCTCTCACTTTCTCTTATGTTTATCTCTCTTGCTCTCTCATTCTTGTTGCTCTCTTTCTCTCTTTACTCACTTTCCTATATCCATCACTCTACCTCTCCCTCCCTTTAATTCCTCCCTCTCTCATCTCTCTTCATCCATTTTTTATTACTTTCTCTCTTTTTTCTCTCTCCCTCAATTTCCCCACCCATTCTTTCTCTATTTCTCTCTCGCTTTGTCTTCTTTACTCCTTAAATTCTTTCCGCATTACTCCCTCACTCACCTTCTCTCTTTCCTCCCTTTCTCTCTCTCTTCTTTCCTCTCTCTCACTCTCTCTTTCCTATCTCTCTCGGTCCTTTTCTCACTCTCTGCCCACCCACTTCGTTCACCCTCTCCCTCTCTCTTTCTACCACCCACTCCTACTCCTCTCTTCATCCCTTCAAACTCTCTATCTCCTCTACTTTCTATCACTACGTCGCTCGTACTTTATTCTTCGACAACTTCTCTTACTCTTCACACTTCTTCTATCTCTCCACTCTCTTTCTTTATTTCTCTCACTTCCTTCCATTGCCGCCCTCACACTCTCTCCCACTTTCCATTCTTTGCCCCTCTCTCCATCTCCCTCATTCTCTCGCTCATTTTTCAGTGTCCCTCCTCTCTCTTGCTCATTCTCTCTTCTATATCTTGACTCATTCTCCTTCTCTCCATATATCTCTCTCACTCTCACTTCCTTCTTCGGTTTCTTCCTCTCCTCCCTCTCCCTCTATTTCTCTCTTTTTCTCTACTCGCTCTTACTCTCTAAATTTTACCATCTCTCTCCACCTCCTCTACCCCACTCTCTGCCTCTTCTTGTCGTTCTCTTACAATCCTCTCATTTTTCTCGTCTATATATATATATATATATATATATATATATCGTCTAGAAAAATGGCGGCCGGTTTTGGAGGGAGGTGCTCTCCGCTAGGGTTTCCACAGCCGAGCGGGGCCGTGCGGGTGCAAAGGAGGAAGGTGGTTAGCAAGAAGCCGGAAGCCTTCTCGTTCTTTCTTCCTTTGTTGTGGGTGAGGGGATTATCTCTCCTTTCCCGGGCTCATTATTTTTGAATTTTTGCCAGTTACCGTTACATTGACAATGGCTCAAGATCTCACTCGGTACAGATCCGCACTTTGTTGGGAGGGGAAGTACCTTTTGCTAGCTATAGTGAGGAAAGAAGGTGGGAACCACTCTAGGAGATAAGCTAGTGTTCCCTCAATTATTTCATGATGCAATGGATGGAAAGCTGAGTGTGAGTTCATTAGAAAATGCACTAGGAAGGCTGGGAAACCGGCTCGATTTTCACCGAGGAGGAGATTTCGAAACTCGTCGGAAAGCCATATAAATTTACATTGGTAGGGAAATTCCAGTTTGGACATCCTAAACCGGATATTTTGAGGAAAGTCGTTGATGGTTTCAAGCTGGTGGGCAAAGCTTGGAAATTAGGGGTTTTTGATAGTAGACACATTATATCAGCACGGTTAAGGAGGAGGATTATGCACAAAAGTATTTTCTAAAAACGTTATCATGATTGATGGGAAACCAATGAAGCTCCTCGAAGCGGACAATGGACTTCGATCCAACCAAAGAACCACCTATAGTCCCCGTGTGGTCTTACCTTCCTAACTTAAAACTTCCCTTTAACAATCATAGAATCATCTATGACATAGCCGATGCGCGGGAGGCCACTTAAACTCGATATCCCCTCTCGCTAATGTCACCGTGATTTCCAATGCAAGATTCCTAGTAGAAAGAGACATTACTCAACCTTATTTGGATGGGGTCGGCTAGGCACTGCTAATAATGGTTATTGGCAACCCATTGTTATGGAATATCAACCATTGTATTGCAAACACCGTCACTCCGTTTCTGTCACACCATGGAACAATGTTTTAAACTCCACCTGAATTAAGACCTTATAATGTTAACAATAAAGCATACAAAACACTGACAATACACCTATACATCTCCAGTGATTCCAGTTGGCAATGTTCAGCTACTTCCCAGGAGTTGAATAATGAACAACTTGCAATTCTAAATACAGATCTTAATGGGCCAACATATGGCGGGGAGTGTAAAAATTACGTAGATCAAATTCTGGGCAGCAACTATCGGGAAATATGCAGATCTAACAATAGAGAGTAGAGATAATGTTATGAATAATGTATTTGCTACTGCAGCCGAGGATGTGAGTCCAGATTATTCTCGATGTAGAAGGGGCCTGCTCTCAAGAAGGAAGTGTATAGAGGAGGACAAAGAATTTACAAGAAGATGATTTATCCAACACTTTTGTTAAGGAGCTCGGCACTGCCACCACATCTAGGATCACAAGTGCCGTACAGAGAATGGGTGCTACTAAGGAAGTGATCCCTGATCACTCTGATGCAAAAGCACTTTTATAACTCCCCATGTCCCATGGCTGGGGAATCGCCCAAATCATCCTCGAGAATCTAGCAACTACCGTCGATGGCAAGTCATCTTTACGTAAAAGTAGAAGAAGGCAGAAAAGATATTCGGAGCTGCAAAATCTATCTAAGTCTAATATTATTGTATGGATCGCTCCTCATGCAACACTCCCTAGAATCACTAAAATGGTCGTAAAGCATTACATCATGATTAACTGATTTGTTGGAATGTTAGGTGGCAAGTCCCGGCACCCTTAATAGATTATTACATTTTAACAGACCTTTAAACCTTGGATTATAGCATTACTTGAACCTATGGTACATATCAACATCTCTAAATTTACTAAAAGATTTCCGTGATTCCATTTTCAATTAACCGTAACAATAAAATCTGGTTTTTACTCGGTAGTGGAGCTTAACCGCAATGTTCAACTTGATATTATCAATTTCTACATTTACGCTTTGGATTAGATTCTTCGTATGCTACTATCATTTATGCAGGTGTAACGAAATTGACAAGAGATTCTCTTTGAAAGAGTCATGCGGCCGATCAAGATTAATAACCCTTCAAATTGATCACAAGTGACCTTAACCGCATAAGAGATCCTAGAGAAAAAGGGGGAAGAACTCGACCTTAATACCATGTTAAAATTTAATATCAACAACGCAACATCATTTATCCAGCTGAGCATCAGAACCCCTTTCACATGGAAGAGAGGTAATCCGTTTTCGGGTAGAATCGATGTAGTTTTAGCTAATGATCAATGGCTCAACACCTTCCCATAACTCAAGTGCGCATTTACACAGCAACATCTGATCACTCCCCATTATTGACAGTATTTCTTTCGCTCTTACAAAGGGTACTTTAGCTTAGATTTCTCAATGTTTCGTGCACTCATATTAGTTTTTTAGCCGAAGTGCACAGAGCTCCGGCATGTTTTGGATCACACTAGCTGCAACCCTCTTGTGAGATTGTGGAGATTGCAAAAGAATGTAGCTTTTAAACTAAGATTGTGGAATAAGAATCAAGCTTGGGAATGTTTTTCTAAAGGTTAAAGATGCAGAAGCCAAAGTTCATTTGTTAGAAGCTGCTAATGATTTGGGAGGGTTTTCAGCACATGAGCTTGAAAATGCTCAAGACCGTTTTTCCAAGCCCCCGGGAAAGGGAAGAGGCTTTTCTACAACAAAAAGCTGCTGTGAATAAATACCTCATAGACAGAACTCTCTAAGTATTTTCATGTTACTAAACACAAGAAAAAATAAACATCTATACTTAAAATCAAAAACATTTGAGGCCGCAATTGGGTTACCGATCAATCTTCTATTTCACAAAGTGGCCGTATCACATTTTCGAATTTGCTTTGCCGAACAACCTATATCCTCTACTTCATTTGTTGGCCGAGATGTTTTCTCGATCATCAAGATTATGTGAATCGCCCAATTTAACTTCCTCCCCGATAAACAGAGATATCGTTAAAAGTATCGGCACAGCATTGATGGCAATAAAACAATTATCCCGATGGTTTCATTTCAAATATTTTATACTAAAGCCCGAGATATTGTGGGTGCTATCTTTATTCAAAGTGGGGCCATTCTTTCTTCGGTCGGATCTTCCTCAAATACTCAGAAAGTGTCAGCATTGCCTTATTCCCTGTGCACTCAAAAACTCGTTGGATCGATTTCGACCTATCAGCCTTACTACTACTTTTTCTAAAATAATTAGCAAAATTCTTGGGGGAGATTATTAACCCCATCTTTAACCAATTGATCGCCCTAACCAATCTCGTTTTTGTGCAGTAAAGAACTATTACCGATAATTGTCTTTTGGCTCGTAGAATTGTTACTTCGATATTGATAAGAAATGTAGGGACATAATTTACTTCTCAAATTGGATCTTAAAAGGCATATGATACTATCACGTTGGAAATTTATTGATCCGGTACTTAAAGCTAGAGGTTTCCATCCCCGTTTTTTGTGCTTTAATTCAAAGACGGTCGTCCAATGCCTAATGACAGCTTGGTACCGGTTAATCATCGTAGCCGTGGTTTCCTTAAAGCCGGTAGGGGCCGAAACAAGGAGACCCACTTTCTCCAACCATCTTCATTTTGGCTTTTGATTACTTCTCTGTGAACTCGAATGCCGTCAAACACTTTATCCTTATCTTCATTTTAAGCATGGTTCTTCGCGCATTATAAGTCACTTGGCATATGCTGATGATGTCATCATTTTCAATAATGGAAGTAAGCTTGTCAAAGAAACTTTGCAACCGATCGATCACTTAGCCTTGGTAATGTGTCCGGAATTAAAACCAAAGGAAGTGTCAATATTTGGCCGGGAAAGGGTTCAAATATCACCGTTGGCCGAAAGAGCACACAAGATTTTCCTCGTCGGTTGACATCTCCTCGAAATATCTAGGAGTGCGCTTAAATAAAGGAAGGAGGAAGCAATTCCGCATGATGAAGTTGCTAGGAAGATCACATCAACATTAAACCGCCGGACTAATACCCTTCGTCTAATGGTGGAAGATTAACATGCTTAAAAGTATACTCTCAACCTTTCCCTTTATTAGTTACAAATAGTTAGAATGAAAAAGAGCACTCGAAATGATAGAAACAATGTTTAATAAATTTCTTCCGGGAAAAGGCCAAACCAAACAATATCATTGGGTTGAAAGCTGAACAAGGTTTGCAAACCAATCAAGGCCGGGGGCCTAGGGCCTGTAGGTGCCCTCCAATGCAGATGAGCCATTTGTTCTATTGTGGGCAATGGATTAAATTCGAAGGAAAGATACCATGTGGGCAAAATTTTTGTTTGATAAATATTGTTGGAAAGCTCACCCAAATCCTCGTAGTACCAAGACAAGGATTTCAAGCACTGAGAAGCCATGAGTTAGGATTCGGCCAATCGCATTTCGGGAAGCGGGCAAGGGGAGGTGAATTTCTATTATGACAATCGGATAGGAGATGGCAATTTAAATTTTACCGGTGATTTCAATCACCAACTAACAGTTGCATATTTCGATGGAGGATCAATGGAATGTCAACAAGCCGAATGAAATTTTGGATAAAGAGAGCATACAACAGATCATTCAAATCCCTATTAATCCAACTATACTCGATAGAATCATACCTAAGCAAATTTCAATAAAATTCTTTCAATCAAAATGATCTATACTATTTCAACTTTGGCCTGATACTACTGGGAGAAAATCTGACCAGGCTTTTATCCCCTCTTATGTCTTACTTCGCCGGAGAATGTTTCATCATTACCTTCCATTAGGGATGATATTTTAAAACTCAAAGGACTAAGACTAGCTTCTAGATGTCAGCCGTGTCAAGCTCGCAAGAATCTTTTTCCCACCTCTTCTCCATTGTACCGTCACTAAACAATGTGTGGATTACCGTTTTTACAACAATTCCATCTTAACTAATTCAATTACAATTGGCTCAATTGGGAAGCATATGCTGAGGACTGAAAAATGAAAAATGGTTCCATTTAGCCTTAGTTATCTCGGTTTGTTCATGCATAGGAATCATGTGAAGTATGACAACGTAACTTGTAGTATTAATCATATGGTGGCCAACCGCTGCAGTTTTCTAAGTAAGAAGAATGTTGGAGCTCAAATTAAAAGAAAAAAACCCACGTGCTGAAGTGGTCCCTTCCACCTCCACCATGGATAAAAATAAATATACATGGGAGTCTCAACTTCAACCCCTCGGCCGCCGGAATTGGGGCGCTTTTCGAAATTTCGGAGGTAAGTTATTGTGGTACTTTCAAGTTCCTATCATCTCACCGTCGCCCACTCGAACTCCAAGTCGCTTTATTGGGCCCCCGATTATCGCTAAAGCTTGAACTACCAATTTGTCCGGATTGAATCGATTCTCGGGCACTGTTAATATAATACAAGGATTATCTCCTCCTCCTTGGAATTTGGTATACCCTTACGTAACATTGCTCTCTACATCTGCCTCTCTCAACATTAAGTGGTCTCATATCTTTAGAGAAGGTAACCAACCCGGCCAACCGGCCGGCCAAACAAGCCATCGCAAACTTTAAAGGATCATTTTTGTCGTTAAACCTCGATGATCCTTTAAAGCTTTTACTTTTTGGGATTTGACCGATATTCCCTTTATTAGATGTAATTTGTTGACTTTTGATGAATGAATCCTTTCTTTTTTTTCTTAAAATATATATATATATATATATATATATATATATATATATATATATATATATATATCGTCTCGTACTTTCTTTCCTCTACCACTAAAACATCTCTCTCTCCATTCCCTCTTCTCCGTCACACACTCTCACTCTCTCACTTGCTCTCCCTCTCTCACACTCTATTCCACCTTTATTATTGCATTTTCTCAATCAATCTACTCAGTCTCTTTATTGTTCGCTCTTCGCTTCAATCACCCTCTTCTCTTCCTTTCTCTCGCTCATAGTCTCTCTTCTTTCTCCCACCCTCCTAATAACTTTTTTCTCTTGTCCCACTTCTCTCTTCACTTTCTAGCACACCTTCCATTTGCCTTCTTTCCTTACTTCTCTTTAGTTCACTTTTATACACTCGTATTATTCTCTTTTATCGCTCGCTCTCACTCTCTCCCTACCATTCTCACTCCCTAATTCATGTCCTCTCTGAGGTCTCCCCATGTAGCTCACTCTTCTCTCTTCATTGCACTCACTCATACACTCTCTCTATCAATCTCTCTCCCTCTTGCTCTCATTAGCTCCATTTATTTCTCTATCTCACTCTCTATTACCAATTTTTCTTTATCTTTCAGTCTCTCCTCTCCTCCCTTGCTCATTGTTTCTCTCCTTTCTCTAACCCCTTCTCTATTTTTTTCTCTCAGTCTTTCTCTTTCTCGCTCTTAATTTTGTTTTACTATCTTATATTCTCTTTTACACTCTTTTTTTTGCTCTCTTCTCTCATTTATTTTGTTTTTCTCCCACTTTATTTCACTCTTTCTCTCTTGCTTCCATCCCTCCCTCTCCCATTCTCTGTCTTCTCTGCCTCCCTTCCTCTCCCTCCCTTTCTCCCTCTCCGTCTGCCACTCTCTCATGCACACTCTCTCAAACTTCTCCAATATTCCCTTATTTTTACCCCCCCCCACTCACCTCCTCTTTGAGATCTTCCCTCAGTCTCTCTACATCTCTCTTCCCTCTCTCTATCTTCATATCTCTCACTCTATCATCTATTTCACTTTCTCTGCCCTTTTCTTGCTCTGTCTTGCTCCATATCTCTTGCTCTCATTTCCCTTCACTCTCTCTTATATCTCTATTTCTCTCTCATTCTCGCTCCCTCTCCCTCCCTCTCTCTCTTTACTTTCACTCACTTTTAGTCTCCCACTCTTTTATTTACCCACCTGAGTTGTGCTCCCCTTATCCCTCATTGCTACTCTCTGCAGCTCTCCCTCCCGCTTTCACTCCTTTCATCCCTCTCTTTTTTATGCTCTTCTTATCTCCCTCTCTTGCTCCTTCTCTTGCTCACTTACTCCTTCTCTCTCACTCTCTCTTCCCTCACTCTCTCTTCTCTCTGTTTCTCTCGCACACTCCCTTTCTTAATCCCTTTTCTATCTCCAGTTTCATTCTCACTCTTGCTCCCTCTCCTCTTGTCTTCTCTCAATCTTTTTCTCCATCTCTCCCCTCTCTTGCTTCCTTCACTCCCATCTCTCCCTTCCTCTCTGCTTTTCTTGCTCTCTCTCACACGCTCTTCTCTCTCCATCTCTCTTCTTTCACTTCATCCCCCTCCTTCCCCACTAAATCTCATTTTATACCCCCTCTCTCAGTCCTATCTCTCTTTTCCTCTCCCTCTTGGAGTTTTCATTGTTATGCCATATCATTATTTCTTTCTCTATTGCTTTTTATTTCTCTCTCACAAACTCTTCCTTTCTCACTATATCTCTCTCTCCTTCATGTTCTCTCTCTCACTTGTTGCTCTCTCTTCCTCTTTTTTTCTCTCTTTGTCTCCTAATATACATCACTCCATCTCTCTCTACCTTCCTCCATTCTCTATGTCTTTGCTTTCTCACCCACTCCTCTCTCTTATTATTTGTACTTCTCTTCCCTCACTTTTTTAGGTCTATTTTTCTCTCTCTTTTCCTCTCTTACCTTACTCTCTATTCCTTCTCTGTTTCTTTCTCTTTTTTTCCTAGCTCCCTCACTCACTTTAATTTTACTCTCACTCTTACATTCATTCTCTTCTCTCTTTTTCTCTATTTCTCTCTCACCCTTTCTCTCTCCCTCTCTCTCTTGCTCCATCTATCATTATTTCTTGCTTCCTTTCTCTTACTCTCTCTTCCCCACACTCTTTCTAAAGCTTTACTCTCACTCGTAATCTTTCACAATCTCTATTCTCTCTTTGTATTTCTCTCGTCATCATGCTCTCACTCTCTATTCTTGCTGACCTTCTTTCTTACTCTTCTCACTCTCTCTTCTTCTACCCCCCACTCTCTCTTTATCTATTTATCTCACTTCCCTCCCTTCCCCCTTCTCTCTCAAGCTCTCTGCACTTGCCCTCCTCAGCTCTCCCCCTTTCTCTTCTCACTCTTCATCACTCTCTCATCTCTTTCATTCTCTTATTCTCCCTCTTGTCCACTCTCTTTTCTCTCTCCATCTCTCCATTCTCACTTTTCATTCTCTCCATTTATGCTCTCTCTGACTCTACTTCTCACTCTTTTGCTCCCTTTTCTCTTTCTCTTGAGACCTACAAGGCGGGGATAAGAAGAGAAAAATGAAAGAGAAGGAGAGACAACGCATGAGAGAGAGAAAGGCGAGAAGAAAGAGAGATTTAATAGATAGTGTAAGAGAGCGCATGAGTGGTAAAGAGAAAGAAATAGTGAGATAAAAGGTAGGTCGTGAGAAGGATTGAAGAGGGAGAGCGAGCGAGAGAGGAGAGATAGTGTGAGAGAGAAATAAAAGTGCTTGGAAGATAGAGCGAGGGAAAGTAAGCAAGAAGGAGAGAGAGAGGGAGAAAGACAGATGGATGATAAAGAGTGAGAGAGAGAATTATAAAGGGAGAGAGGGAGAAAAAGGTGGAGAGAGGGAGAGAAGTGTGTGAGAGAGATAGAGGAAAGCGTAAGTGAGAATGGGAGGGAGGGAGGGGAGAGAGAGGAGAGAGTGGGAGGATGAATGAAGAGAAATAGTTAGTGAAGATGGAGCAGCAATACAGAGAATAAGTGATAGAGAGATAACAAAGAGTAAGAAAGAGAGAAGAAGGGAGTGAGCTAAGTTGAAGTGAGGGAAGGAGTGATAGAAGGAGACAGTGGATGATAGAGAAATTGTGAGAGAAGAGAGTGATAGAAAGTGGGAGCCGGTGATAGGAGGTAGAGTAGGAGGAGGGAGATTGAGAGAGAAAGAGACAAACAAAAGGGGGTGAGAAGAGAGCAAATAATAGTGAAAGTGAAGTTTAATAGTGAGAAGGAGAGAGAAATGAAGAGGGAAGAGATATTGAGGGAAGAGAGGAAGTGAGATGGAGTGAAAGAAAGAAGAGGGAGCGAGAGAGAATTTTGTGGGTGAAAAAATTAGAGATGTGAGACCATCATAATAAAAGTAAGAGAGAGACAACGAAATAGGAGAGGATTATAACAAGTGAAAGAGTGGCGAGAAAAATAAATAGGGAGACAGAGATATTTTGAGAGAGGGAGAAAATATATATACATATAGATTATGAGAAAAATCTTGAGAGGAAGAGAGAGAGGGAGAGAGAGTGAGAAGGAGATAATGTGGAAGAGGGAGTGAGAGGGAGATAGGAGAAAGAAGAGAGTGGGAGGAAGAAAAAAAAGAAGAAAATGTAGAGCAAGGGAAGAGACAAACAGAGAGTAAAGAAGGGAACTAAAGTGCTTGAGAGAGAAAAAAACAGAGAGAAGGTATGAGATTGAAGGAACTATAGGGAGGACGTCATGGAGAGCAAGGGGCATAAGGATTAAGATAGAGAAAGAGAGAGAGAGTGAGAAAGTGTGGCAAAGGGAGAGAGGAAGGGAGGGAGAGGGACTGGATAAAAGTACGTGAGGGGTGGAACAGGTGTGGAAGAGGGAGAAAGAAAGAGGAGAAGTTAAAGTGGGATAGGAGGACGGAGTGGGAAAGTTAGGGGAGAAGGAGAGAGATGAGATAGAGAGAGTGAGAGAAAGAGAGAAAAGATGAGAGAGAGCGAGAGAAAGGGAGAGAGAGAAAAATAACAAGAAGTGAAAGTGAGAGAAGATACATCAAGCAGGAGGGAATTAGTGAGACTGAAAGAGAAAACAAGAGGGAGGGAGAGCGAGTGAATGACTGAGTGCAAGAGGAGAAAGAGAGGAGTGATATATGGAGAGAGGGAAGGAGGGATTGAAAGAGGGAGGGATTGAGGAGGAAAGGAAGATGTTTGAGAGAAAATAATAAATAAAGAGATGGATATAAGGGGAGAGAGTAAAATATGACAACTGATCGAGAGAGCATGTGAGGGAGGGAGAGTGCGAGAGAGAGTGAGAGATAGAGGAGAGAAAGAGTGAGTAAAGCAAGAAGAGAGGGTAATAGAAGAAAGTGCAAGCGAGAGACATAGAGAGGCAAAATAGATCAAATGAACAAAAAATAAAGATAAAATATAGAGTGAGAGTTAGGGATTGAAGAGTGAGCGGGAAAGAGAGAGGGTAAGGTAGTAATAGAGAGAAGAGAGAATCGGGGAATATACAATAAAAGATAGTAAGTGAGCGGTAAAGGGAGGAGATATAGAAAAAGATTTGGAGAGAGGGGAGAGAGGGAGATAGAAGAGTGAGAACATTAGGAGGACCTAAAGATGGCACGAATGAGTGATGTTCCCTCTTCTCTCACCATTCTCCAGTTCTTGGCCACTCTTTACCCCTTACTCACTTACTGTTACTCTCCCATAAACGCTTTTCTTACACTCTCTTCCTTTCACTCTCCCTCACTTTCTCTTTCCTGCTCTCTCCCTAGACCCTCTCACTTCCTCCTATCATTCTTTTTCCCTAACTACCTCCATCTCTCTCTCTCTCACTCTCTATTCCACCTCACTTTTTTCTTAAATCTTACTGTCTCTTCTCACATCTGTCTCATTATTTATTATTTTCTCTAACACATCTGTCTTTCCACCTCTATCTCTTACTCTTTCAATTCCTCTTCCCTCTCTTTCTCCTCTCTCTCCTCATTCACTTCCTCTCCTTCCTCTCATTATCTCTATCACTCTATCTCATTCTCTCTCTTACTCTCTCTTCTATCACTCACTTTTTTCTATTTCTCTCTTCCTTTCACTCTCTCTCTCTCTCTCTTATCCATTCTCTCCCTCTGCTACCCTCCCTCCAACTCTCTATATCTCAATCTCTCTCCCTCTCCGCCCCTATGTCCTTCTCACCTTCTCATTCATTCTTTCTCTTCCTCCCAATCTCAAACTTACACACATTATTTTGAGTTCCTTTTCTCTCTCACTTCCTTACTATCTCTTCAATCTTTCTTGCTTTTTATCTCTCTCACTTCCTCTGTCTCTTCAATCTCTCGCTTTCTCTCCCTCTCTCTCCCTTACTCTTGCCCTCTATATCTCTCTTTCTCAGTATCTCCCTTTCTCACTATATTTGTCACTTTTTATTATGTTTCTCTCTCTCACTCTCTTTTTATCTCTCTTTACTCACTCTATCTTCTTATACCCTTACTCAACTTCTCTCCCTTCCTCTCATTCTCTCTCTTCTCTCTCTCCCCCTCTCTTTATTGCACCTCGCTTTATCTCTCTCTCTCTCTCTCTCACTCACTTTATCCCACTCCACCTCTATCTCGTTCTCCCTCCCATTTTTCGCTCCCTTAATCCCTCTATCTCTCACACACTCCTTATCTCTCACTTTCTTGCTGCCTCTCTCCCTTGTTCACTCTCTCCCTCTCACGCTCTTTCTTCCCTCACACACTCATTATATATTTCGCTCATACTCACTCCCTTTCTCGCTCCCACTTTCTTTCTCTTTAGCTTCACTCTCACTCTTACTCTCCCTCTCTCTTTCTCAATCTATGTTCACTCTTAGTTGCTCAATCTCACTTATGTTCCTCTCTCCTTTCTCTTCTCCCATTCTTTCTCTCCCCTATATTTTGCTTCCTTCCCTCCCTCCCTCTCTCTCTCTATGCCTCTCTCTTTCTCTCACTCAGACATGCTATCTCTCTCCCTCTCTCACACTTTTGGTTCATCCCCCACTCTCACACCCACAAAATCTCATTCTCTTCCCCCTCTTTCTTCCTCTCTCTTACTCTCTCTTCTCTTCCACTCTATCTTCCTCTCTCATGCTCATGCATCAATCTCTCTCACATTCTCTCGCTTTATCTCTCCTTTTCACCCTGTCCCTCTCTCATCCTTTTCTCTATTTATGCCTTATCACATTTTCTTTCTCTTCTGCTATCTCCCTCCCTCTTTTTCTCTCACACTCTCTTATCACTTTCTCACTCTTTCTCTCCAACCATCACTCAGTATCTTCCTCCCTCTATCTCTCTCTATATCTCCTTGCCTCTCTCTCTTCCTCCCTCTATCTCTCTATATATCTCCCTCTATCCCTCTCACCCTCTATCTCTCTCTATGTCTCCCTCTCTCTCCGCGTCTCGCTACCTCACCTTTTATCAATCTTCCTTGAGTCTCTCTTTTCTTTTTATTTTTATCTTACTCTCACACCCTTATTCCTCCCGCTTTCTCCTCAATCCCTATCAGTCTCATCCTCTATCTCTCTGTTTCTAGTTCACTCCCTCTCTTGCTCTCACTCTCACATTATATTTCATATCTCTTTATTGTTTGATTGCTCCCTGTTGCCCTCTCTCTGTCCTCTCTCTTGCTCTTTCTTCTATCACCCTCTCTTCTTTATATTTACTCACTATCTCTCTTCCTCTATCCCTCACTCTCTCTCACGAGTCTCCCTCCCTCCCTCTCTCTTTCGATCACTCTCACATCTCACTCTCACTCCTCATCCCCACCTCATTATTTCTTAGGTTCTCGCATACATCTCTCTCTCCTCTTCTGTCCCTCCCTCTTTCACTCCATTCTTCCCTCTCTTTCTCCCTTTCTCCCTATCTCTCTCTTCTCTCTCTCTTATTGCACTCACCCACTCAATCTGCCTCCCTCCCTGTCATTTTCTCCATCGTACTCTCCCATTCCCTCTCTCGTGATTTCACTTCTCTCACTTTCACTTCTCTTTATATCTTTCTCATTCTCCCTCGTCCTTTCTAACTCCCACTCTCCCTCCCACTTCTCACCCTGACACTCTCTATCTCGATATATCTCCCTCTCCATCCCTCTTTCTCACACATTCTCTTATTCACTCCCCTATCTCCATCTTACTCCCTCGCTTCCTCTCTACCTCTTAAATCATTCATGCTCTATCACTCCCTCTATCTCCCTCGTCTCACTCTCTCCCTTAATCTTGACATCCATCTCTCTCTTTCTCACTTTCTTGCTTTCTTACTATGTCTCTTACACTCTATTTTGTTTGTGTCTCACACTCTTGCTATCTTTTTACTCTTTCTTCTATCTCTTAATTTCTACATTTCTTCCTTTCTCACTGTCAGTTTTTACTCTTTCCCTCTATTTTGTTTTGTTTCCCTCTATCTTTGATCTCACTCCCTATTATGTTTCTCTCTCTCGCTCTTTTGCTCACTGTTCCTCTCTTTTCTCGCTCATTATCTCCCATAATCCAACACTGAATCTCTCTCTACCTTCCTCTCATTCTCTATCTCTTTTCTTTCTCACCCACCTCTTTTCTCAAATTTTTTATTACTTCCCCTCTCTCCTTATTTCATTTTTTTGTTTCTCCCCCCTCTCTCTTACCCACTCTTACCTCACTCTTACCTCACACTCTATTCTTTCTCTTTTCGTCTCTCCCTCCCTTCTTGGCTCCCTCACTCTCTACCATTTCACTCTCACTCCTACTCCCTCTCTCTCTTCTCTCTTTCTCTTGTTCTCTCACCCTTGTTCTCTCCCTCTCTCTCACCCTCCATCCCTAACTCTCTCTCTTACTCCACTAATCATTCTCTCTTGCTTCCTCACTCTCTACCATTTCTCTCTCACTCCTACTCCCTCTCTCTCCTCTCTCTTTCTCTTGTTCTCTCTCACCCTTTTTTCTCTCCCTCTCTCTCTCACCATCCTTCCCTTACTCTCACTTGCCCCACTCTTACTCTTACTCCCTCTCTTTATCTCTTTCACAATCATTATTCTCTCTTCCTCTTTATTTCATTATCTCTCTATCACTCTTTATTTTCTCTCACCTTCTCTCTTACTCTTCTCACTCTTTATCTTCCTCTACCCTCCAATCTCTCTTTCTCTATTTCTCTCACTTCCCTCTCTTCCTATCTCTCTCCCTCACCACTTGCTCTTTCCACTTGCCCTCTCTGGCTCTCCTCTCTCGCTCACCTGATTCCATTCCACTCTTTCATTCTCTCTCTCCCTCTCTGCCTCTTCGCCCTTTTATCCCTCACCAACTCCCTCTCCCTCTGTTGCTCCCTCTAGCTCTTATCATTCTCATGTTCTCCCTCACTTTATACCCCCACTCATGCATTCTCTCAATCTCCCCCCTTCCTCTTTCTTTCTTTATCTTGCTCTCCTACTTTCCTTCTATCTCCCTCTATCTACATCTCATTCCATCTTCCTCAACCTCCGTCCCTCAATTTTCTCTCCCGCTCTCTCCCTGTACCTTTAACCATTTCTCTCCCCACCCCCTATTCTCATACATTCCCTCACCTCTCAACTTATCATGCTCTCTCCTAAATTCCCTCCCTTTATCTCTCTCTTCCTCTAAATATATATCCTCTCACACTTTCTCTCCCTCTATCCAACACATCTCTCAACCGTCTCACTTCTCTCTCTCGCACAATCTCTTTCTCTCCCTTGCTCTCCCTCTCTCTCTCTCTCTCTATTCCGCCTTCATTATTGCACTGTTGCTGAATCCATCTCTCTCATTGTCATTTTTCTCTCGTTACTCTACTCTTTTTCTCCTATCTCTCTCTCACTCCCTTCCTCCCTCTTTCCCTCTCTTTCAATCCTTCTCTCTTCTCACTCTTTCCGCCTCATCTCTCTATAATTATTTCTTAATTTCTCTCACACTTCTCTCTCTCTTACTCCCTCTCTCTTCTCTCTTTATCTTCATATCTCTCACTCCCTATTTATTTCTCATCTTCTACTCCCTTTCTTTCTCTTTTGCTCTTTCTTCAACCTCTCTTCTATCTCTATTTCTCTCTCACTCTCACTCCTCTCTCCCTACTTATCTCTCTTTAATTTCACTCTCTCTTACTCACTCTCTGTTATCTCTCTTTATCTTACTCTCTCTCCTCTCACTCTTTCGCTCTCTATCCTCCACAAACTCTCTCTCTCTCTTCCTCTCTTGTTTCCTTTCCTCCCTCGTCCCTACCTCCCTCCTCCTCTATCTCACACGCTCTATCTTCTACTCTACCTTTCTCCCTCTACCTCCCACTCTCCCTCTCCATCTCTCTCTAGCTCTCTATTTCCTCTCTTTTTCCTGCTCTCTTTAAACCCTCTCACTACCTCTTTTTTCTCTCTTTGTCACAAACTTTCTCCCTCTCTGTCACACTCTATTCCATCACATTTTGTTACCATTTCTCACTCTTTATCTCTATCTTTCTTACCATTTCTCACTCTTTGTTACCATTTTATTTTTTCTCACTTATTTTATCCCTTCTGTATTATATTCTCTTAGTCTCTCTCTTTCTCACTCACTATTCTCTTTTTATATCTTATACTCTCTTTTGCACGATCCTTTGTTGCTCTCTCTATTTTCATTTCTCTTACATTCTGTCACTCCATCCCCCACTTCCTCTCTCCTCTCTTCCTTGCTTCTATCGCTCCCTCTAATTTTATCACATCTCTTCCTCCCTCTCCCTACCTTTATCCCTCTTCATCTCCCTCTCTATCTTAACAATGTCCTATTCTCCCTCACCTTTCCCCTCACTCACTCTTACTTGACCCTTAGTCTCTCTTCTCACTCACTGTCCCGTCCACTCTCTCTTCCTTTCTCTTTCCTGCTCTCTCATTAAAACCTCTCAATATCTCCTTCTATCTCTCTTTCTTACTCACTCTTTCATTCTCTCTCTCACTCTATGTTCCACCCCTTTTCATCTTTCTCTAGCACTCTCTTCTGTCTCTCACTTTTCACACTCACTTTAACCCTCACCGCCACTTTCTCGCTTTCCCTCCCACTTTCTCTCCTTTCACCCCGCCACTTTCTCCTGCTCTCCTAATCTCCCTATCTCTTGCTCCCTCTCTCGCTCGCTGACCCTCTCCTTCTCTCATGCTTTCTCTTTCGTCAGCCTCTGTTCTCTCTATTTCTCTCTCACACACTCGCTTTTTTGTTTCCTCTTCCTATCTCTTCAGTTTCACTCACACATACTCCCTCATTCCCTCTCTCTTTCTCGCTCCATGCTCACTCTCTGTCGCTCACTCTATCTTCAATTGCGCTTGCTCCTCTCTCTCCTCTCAATCATTCTATCCCACTCTCCTCCACTCCTTTCATTCCTTCCCTCCCTCTCTCTCTGTCTCTTGCTCTCTCTTTCTCTCTCTCACACACTCTCCCCCTCTCTCTTAGTCTCACACTCTTCCAATTTATCCCCCCTCTCTCTCCACTAAATTTCAATCTGTACCCCCTCTCTTCATCCCTCTCTCACTTTCCATCCTTCACTCTCTTGTCCTATCTCACTCTTACTCTCTTCCATCCCTCTCACTCCTCCATCCATCTCTCTCTTCCTTACTTGCTCTTTTCTTTATTTATGCTTTATCACTTTTTCTTTCTCTATTACTCTCCTCTTGCTCTCTTTTATTACCCTCTTTTCACTATGCTCACTCTTTCTCTCCAACCATCTCTCACTCTCTTCCTCCCTCCATCTCTCCCTCTTTCATTAATTCAATCTCTCGCTATGTCTATTCTCCCCCCCTCACTCTTCATATTTCCCTTAATATCTACCATTTTCTACCTTTCACTCACTATCTTTGGCTTTATCTTCCCCTGAGTCTCTCTTCTTTCTCAATTTATACCTTACCCTTTCTCCCTCACTTCCTTCGCTCACTCTTCAATCCTTATCTTTAACTCTCTCTCTTACTCTCTCTATCACTCTTTATTTCATCTCTCTCTGTTATTTATAATGCTCATTTTTGCCCCCTCTCTGTCTCTCTCTCTTGCTATGTCTTCTATCTCCCTCCATTTACTCTCTATTTCTCTCCCTCTATCTATCATACTCTTTGTCACACTCCCTCCCTTACAAACTATCTCGTAATTGCTCTCACATCTTGCTCTCTCTCCTCATATCCATCTTATTGTTTATTACTTTCTCTCATACATCTCTCCTTCCTCCTCGATACCTCCCTCATTCAATCCATCCCTCCTATCTTTCTCCCCCACTCTCTCCCTCTCTTTTTCTTTATCGCTCTTTCTCATGCCTTTATTTTGCACTCTTTTCTCTCACATTCTCTTTTCACTATTTCTCTCGCGCTCTCCCACTCCCTTTCTCTCACCCTCTCTCTCATCCTTTCTCTCTAATTCCCTCCCCCAGCTGCCCTCCCTACCATGCTTTCTATCTCAATCTCTCTCCCACTCTTTCCCACACTTCCTCTCCATCTCCCTCTCTCCTCTCCCTTACTCTCCCTTCCTATCTCAATCCCACCCACACTATCTATCCCAGTCTCCCTCCCTCTCACTCCCTCACTCCCTCTCCATTTCCCTCTCTCCTCTCCTTTTAACTGATTCTCTTTCTCTGTTTCCCCTATCTCTCTTCCTTCTCTCCTCTTGCACTTAATCAATCTCCCTCCTTCCCTCTCATTTTCTCCATCGCTCTCTCCCATTTCTCTCGTTTGGTCTATTTTCGCTCATTTTCTCTTCTCTCTATTTCTCTCGCACAGCCTCACTCTATCTCTCTTTCTCCTTAATTTTACCACTCATTCTCTCCCTTACTCTCTCTATTTCTTTATTTTTTCCCCTCTTCTCTCACTTTATCTTCTCTCTATATCACTCTCTCTCTCCCTCGTCCTTTCCATCCCCTCTCTCCATCTCACTTCTCACTCTTTCTCTCCTTTATCACTCTCTTATATCACTTACTCATGCTCTCCAACTGTCTCTCACTCTCTTCCTCCCTCCCTCTCTCTCCCTCTTTGATGTAAATGATAGCATGTATGGCGATGACACAAGCTCAAGAGAAGATTTAATTCAAGTTCCATGTGGGTCAATTACTAGATGTCGTGCAAAAGGGGTTGAAGAAAGCTCTTAATGGATTAGACTGGGAGGCTTGGACTCAAGCAAATTCATGGAGATCTAAGGAGAAAGACCCGCCAAGATTTGTCAACTTAATCCAAGCCTAAGGATAAAAGAGTCATATTATTATGGTTGGATGTCTCTTATTTTATTTTGTTTTAATATTGGCTTGCATGCCAACTTTATGTAGCTTTATTTATTTTTTTAAAGAAGATATTTTATGTTCTCTTTCTTTCTTGTAAGTTTTAGCCTATAAATAAGCCTTACTTTAAATGAAAAATGGATTATTAGCTTTGGAAAAAAAAACAACTTGCATGTGCTTCATTCCTTAGGTTTTCCTGGGATTCCAACCGGAGTCTTGGCCATCACCCAAGGAGTTCTTCCCTTACTTATCAAGCGGATTTCACCCCGTTTGTGGCGTCTACCATTGTACCATGGTTCTTTCCTCACGTCAAGCATAGGGTGAAGTTCTCATACCGAAATTAATTTGAATAAATTAATTTCGGTTTTGGCTTAGCACATCATGTTTTATAATTAGAGCATTGATCCCCAATGTCCTGTCTTGTGTATATTCATATATTCACATCATTTGGTATCAGAGCCTCACGATTCTTAAAGACATAGATTGGTATCAGAGCCTCACGATTCTTAAAGACATAGATTTCTTGTTGGGTTTTTTTTTGTTCTTGTTGGATCTTTTTTTTTTCTTTCGGAATTGATCAGATTAGTTATTTTCTTGTTTCTTTTTCTGAATTTTATCCTTGTCCAAGTTTTCACTAAGTAATCTAGTTTGTTAATTCATTTCGTAATTAATTGTTCAATTAGCTGCTCTCATTACAATTCATATTTGTGGTCTTGTTTATATTTTTGTTCTTGTTCATATTTGTGTCTTGATTATTAATATCCACATCGTTACTATTCATGTGATTGTCTAATTTATTGTCTCATTATTGCTTGCTTAAATTCACATCATTATACTTCTGTTTATTATCCAAATCAGTTGTTGTTGTTATTTTCCAAATCAGTGTTCTTGTTATTATTCAAATCATCTTGTTCTTGATATTGTCTATGATAAATGTTGTTCTTGATATGATCTTTTTTTTTATTTTCATTTCTTATTATTTTCATTTCTTTTGTTGATATTAGTGTTTCCATAAGTTTAGTTGTGCTTTTTGTTTGATTCAAGATATCAAAATTCGTATTTTATTACCATCATCCTAATGGTTGGCTTAGCATTTTGATTTTCGTATTTGTGGTAATCCAAAATTTGATTTGAATTGTTAATTTCAGATTCTTTCTTACCTTCCTTAAATGTAAATATCTAACCATATCTCAACTAAATTTTGAAGATGAGGAAAGGCAACCAGCCATTCCTAATGTCCAATTTCAAACCATGGTGGGGGAGATGAAAAGAATAATGAGGGTTGAGTTGGAGCAGATTCATGAAAGGTTGGATCGGGTAGAGAGAATCCAACAAAGACAACCACAAAAAGTTACCAATAGGCAAAGGGAGAGAGCTCCACCGAGAGGAGTAAGAGTGGAAGATGAAGCGTATTATGAGGTTGGATTTAATGAAGAAAATGATAGGGATTCATTTGTTGAGATGAGGTGTTTTGGTGGGCAAGCTAGAGATAGTAGGAATAGAGACGATAACATTTTAGAGAGTATTAAAATGTGTATTTCTTCTTTTCAAGGAAAAAATAATCATAAAACCTATCTTGAATGGGAGAAGAAGGTGGATTAGTGTTTGACTGCCAGAAATATTCTAAAATAAAGAAGGTGAAATTGGCCGCCATTGAATTTACTGATTATGTTATTGTTTGGTGGGATCAATTAATGTTGAGCGGGAGAAGAAATGGAGAACGTCCCATAAAAACATGGGAAGAAATGAAAGTTGTTATGAGGAAGCGATTCGTGCCAAGCCATTACTATCGAGAGTTGTATCAGAAGTTACAAAGGCTTAGGAAAGGTAATCAAATTGCAGAAGATTACTATCAGGAAATGGAGATTGCTATGATTAGGGCTCATGTAGAAGAAGATAGAGAAGCGACTATGGCAAGATTCTTAAATGGTTTAAACCTAGAAATCTAAGATAGAGTTGGAATGCAACATTATGTGGAGTTGGAGGACATGTTACATGTGGCTATCATAGTGGAGTAACAACTCAAGAAGAAGGGAGGCCCAAGTGTGTCAACTAGTGTGGGTACTTCATGGAAGCCGACTTTCCAGAAAAAAGAGGGCAATCCAATTGCAAAATTCAAACCACAGTCAAGACAAGAGACAACTAACAAAGGAACTGAGGGGAAAATTGCCTCTTCCACTTCTAGAAATCGAGACATTAAATGTTTTAAATGTCAAGGAAGGGGTCATATAGCCAACAAATGTCGTAACAAAAGAATCATGGTGATAAGGGACAATGGAGAAATTGAAACTGATGAAGAATTAGAAATTGACTCTATACCACGAGTAGAGGAAATTGAAGGCGAAGAATATGCAGTCACAGGTGAATTGTTAGTCACAAGAAGGGCTTTAAGCGTGCTGGCCAAGGTTGATGAGGGAATTCAAAGAGAAAACATTTTCACACTAGGTTTCATCTACAAAACAAGGTATGTAGTATGATCATTGATGGAGAGCACTATTTTGGTTGAAAAAGTAGGGCTACCAACCATCAAGCATTCCCGACCTTACAAGTTAAAATAGTTTAATTATAGTAGTGAGGTAAAAGTGAACAAGTAGGTTTTGGTCTCATTCCACATTGGAAAGTATGAAGATGAAGTCTTGTGCGATGTAGTACCAATGCAAGCAGGCCATTTGTTACTAGGCCGACCATGGCAATTTGACCGATGAGTTAAACATGATGGTTTCACCAATAAATACTCATTTGAAGTCAGTAATAGAATTATCACTCTAGTGCCAATGACACCAAAGGAGGTCTACGAGGATCAAGTGAGATTGCAAAATGATTATTGTCAAATGAAAAGGAGTGCTCAACATAAAGAGACAGACTCAATTGAGGAAAAGGAAGAAATGAAACAAGCGGCCATTAAGAGAAAAGAAGATAGAAAATAAAAGAATTTTTATGCAAAGGCAAGCAAAATCAAGAGAGCATTGTTTTTAAACAACCAATGATTGTACTTCTATACAAATAGGCATTCTCAAACACTAATGAACATGACAATACTTTGCCTAGTTATATTGTCTCCCTTTTGCAAGATTTCATGATGTCTTTCCTGAGGAGATTCCACATGGTTTACCACCCATTCGAGGGATTGAGCATCAAATTGATTTTATACCAGGATCCACCCTTCCAAACTGTCCAGCCTATAGAAGCACTCCTGAGGAAACAAAAGAGTTACAAAGGCAGGTTGGCAGACTAATAGAGAAGAGGTATGTGAGAGAGAGCATGAGTCCATGTGTTGTTCCTGTAATTCTAGTTCCTAAGAAGGATGGGCCTCGGCGAATGTGTGTGGATTGTCGAGCCATAAACAATATTACGATAAAGTATAGACACCCTATTCCTTTCTTAGATGATATGCTAGATGAGTTACATGGATCTTGTGTGTTTTCTAAGGTTGATTTAAAAACTGGATATCATCATATTAGGATGAAAGAAGGCGATGAGTAGAAAACTGCTTTTAAGACAAAATATGGTTTGTATGAATGTTTAGTTATGCCTTTTGGTTTGACTAATGCACCTAGTACTTTCATGAGATAAATAAACCATGTTTTACGTGCTTTTATTGGAAAACTTGTTGTGGTCTATTTCGATGATATTCTGATCTATAGAAAAAACTTGAAGGAACATGTTGAACATTTAAAACTTGTTTTAGATGTTTTGAGAAAAGAAATGTTATTTGGTAACTTTGAAAAGTGTACCTTTTGCACCAATAAACTTTATTTGGGATTTATTGTGAGTGCGCAGGGTATACAGGTTGATGAAGAAAATGTGAGTGCTATACATGAGTAACCTAGTCCCACTAGTGTAAGCAATGTTCGTAGTTTTCATGGACTTGCTAGTTTCTACCGAAGGTTTGTAAAAGACTTTAGTAGCATGCACCACTCAATGAATTGAATAAGGAGAATGTTGGGTTCAAGGGGGGAGAAGCGTAAGAAATGACATTTCAATTGATCAGGGAAAAACTTACCCACGCCCCTGTTTTGTCTTTACCTGATATTTCTAAAACATTTGAAATTGAATGTGATGCTTCAGGTATTGGCATAGTTGTTGTTCTTATGTAGGAGCAAAGACCAATTGCTTATTTCAGTGAAAAGTTGTGTGGGGCCACCTTAAACTACCCAACTTCTAACAAGGAGATGTATGCATTGGTTAGAGCTTTGAAAACATGGCAGCACTACCTTTGGCCTAAAGAGTTCATGATTCACACTGATCATGAGTCCTTAAAACACTTGGAAGGTCAACACAAGTTCAACAAAAGGCATGCTCATTAGGTGGAGTTCATTGAGATATTTCCATATGTCATTCGGTACAAGCAAGGAAAGGAAAATTTAGTTGCTGACGCTCTTTCTCGAAGGTATGCACTACTATCTACTCTTGATGCAAAACTACTTGATTTTGAACATATTAAAGATTTATACCATGATGATGTTAATTTCTGTAAGGAATATCAAGCTTGTGATAAAACTGCTTGCGGTAAATTCTTTAAACATGATGGGTTTCTGTTTCAAGAAAATAAGTTATGCTTGCCTAAAGTTCTTTGCGAGAATCGCTTATATAGGAATCTCATGGAGGGGGATTAATGGGACATTTTGGAGTTCCAAAGACTTTGCCTGTTTTGCAGGAGCACTTCTACTAGCCACACATGAGGCGGGATGTCAAGAGGATTTGTGATAGGTGTGTCACATGTCGACAAACTAAATCTCGAGTGCAAACCCACAGTTTGTATACTCCTCTACCAATTCCTAATGCACCTTGGATTGATATTTCTATCGACTTTGTGCTGGGTTTGCCTAGAACTAAACATGGTAGAGATTCAATTTTTGTGTTGGTGGATAGATTTTCCAAAATGGCACATTTTATTCCATGTCACAAAACTGATGATGCTTCAAATATTGTGGATTTGTTCTTTAGGGAGATTATAAGATTGCATGGTATGCCTAGAACAATTGTTTCTAATAGAGATACTAAGTTCTTGAGTTACTTTTGGAAGACCTTATGGTGTAAGTTAGGAACCAAATTATTATTTTCTACTACTTGTCACCAACAAACCGCTGGTTGAGCTGAAGTAGTAAATAGGATTTTGTACTATTTTGTTAAGGGCAATCATAAAGAAGAATATCAAAACATGGGAAGATTGTTTACCACACGTTGAGTTTGCTTATAATAGGGTTGTTCATTCTGCTACTAAATTTTCTCCTTTTGAAATTGTTTATGGTTTTAATCCTTTAACACCATTTGATTTAATTCCATTACCTGTTTCTGAGCATGTTAACTTGGATGGTAAGAAAAATGCTGAGTTTGTAAAGCGGATACATGAAAAGGCACGACTCAATATTGAACAAAGAACAAAGCAATACGAAAAACATGCCAATAAGGGGTGTCACAAAATGATCTTCGAACCTGGAGATTGGGTCTGGCTACACATGAGAAAGGAAAGATTTCCAGAACAAAGGCATTCCAAACTGCTTCCAAGGGGAGATGGTCCTTTCCAAGTACTTGAACGTATCAATGACAATGCCTACAAGCTGGATCTACCAAATAAGTATATTGTGAATGCCACTTTCAATGTTACTGATTTAAGTCCTTTTGATCCAGCTATTGATTTGAGGAAAAATCCTTTTCAAGAGGAGGGGAATGATGTAAATGATAGCATGGATGGTGATGACACGACCTCAAGAGAAGATTTAATTCAAGTTCCATGTGGGCCAATCACTAGATGTAGTGCAAAAGGGTTGAAGAAAGCTCTTGATGGATTAGTCTGGGAGGCTTGGACTCAAGCCAATTCATGGAGATCTAAGGAGAAAGACCCGCCAAGATTTGTCAACTTAATCCAAGCCCAAGGATAACAGAGTCATATTATTATGGCTGGATGTTTCTTATTTTATTGCATTTTAATATTGACTTGCATGCCAACTTTATGTAGATTTATTTTTTTTTTTGAAGAAGATATATTATCTTCGTTCTTGTAAGCTTTAGCCTATAAATAGGCCTTACTTTAAATGAAAAAGGGATTACTAGACTTTGGCAAAAAAAAAAACAACTTGCACATGCTTCATTCCTTAGGTTTTCCTGGGATTCCAACCGGACTCCTGGCCATCACCCAAGGAGTTCTTCCCTGACTTATCAAGCGGATTTTCACCCCGTTCGTGGCTTCTACCATTGTACCATGGTTCTTTCCTCACGTCAAGCATAGGGTGAAGTTCTCATACCGAAATTAATTTGAATAAATTAATTTCTGTTTTGGCTTAGCACATCATGTTTTCTAATTAGAGCATCGATCCCCACGGTCCTGTCTTGTGTATATTCATATATTCACATCATTTGGTATCAGAGCCTCACGATTCTTAAAGACAGATTTCTTGTTGGATTTTTTGTGTTCTTATTGGATCTTTTTTTTCTTTCAGAACTAATCAGATTAGTTGTTTTCTTGTTTCTTTTTCTGAATTTTATCTTTGTCCGAATTTTCACTAAGTAATCTAGTTTGTTAATTCATTTCATAATTAATTGTTCAATTAGCTGCTCTCATTACAATTCATATTTGTGGCTTGTTTATATTTGTGGTCTTGTTCATATTTGTGTCTTGATTATTAATATCCAAATCGATATTGTTCATGTGATTGTCCAATTTATTGTCTTGTTATTGCTTGCTTAAATTCACATCATTATACTTCTGTTTATTATCCAAATCAGTTGTTCTTGTTATTGTCCAAATCAGTGTTCTTGTTATTATTCAAATCATCTTGTTCTTGATATTGTTTATGATAAATTTTCTTTTGATGTGATCTTTTTTTTTATTTTTATTTCTTGTAATTTTCGTTTATTTTGTTGATATTAGTGTTTCCATAAGTTTAGTTGTGCTTTTTATTTGATTCAAGATATCAAAATTCGTATTTTATTACCATCATCCCAATGGTTGGCTTAGCATTTCGATTTTCTTATTTGTGGTAATCCAGAATTTGATTTGAATTGTTAATTTCGGATTCTTTCTTTCCTTAATTGTAAATCTTCAACCATGTCTCAACTAAATTTTGAAGATGAGGAAAGGCAACCAACCATTCCTAATCTCCAACTTCAAGCCATGGTGGGGGAGATGAAAAGAATGATGATGGTTGAGTTGGAGTAAATTCATGAAAGGTTGGGTCAGTTAGAGAGAATTCAACAAAGACAACCACAAAACGTTACTAATAGGTAAAGGGAGAGAGTTCCACCGAGAGGAGTAAGAGAAGAAGATGAAGCGTATTATGAGGTTGGGTTTGATGAAGAAAATGATAGGGATTCATTTTTTGAGACGAGGCGTTATGGTGGGCAAGCTAGAGATAGTAGGAATAGAGACGATAACAATTTAGGGAGTATTAAGATGCGTATTCCTTCTTTTCAAGGTAATAACAATCCCGAAACCTATCTTGAATGGGAGAAGAAGGTGGAATTAGTGTTTGACTGCCACAACTATTCTGAGAAGGTGAAATTGGCCGCCATTGAATTTACTGATTATGATATTGTTTGGTGGGATCAATTAATGTTCAGCAGGAGAAGAAATGGAGAACGTCCAATAGAAACATGGGAAGAAATGAAAGTTGTTATTAGGAAGTTATTAGGAAACGAGAGTTGTATCAGAAGTTACAAAGGCATAGGCAAGGTAATCGAAGTGTGGAAGATTACTATCAGGAGATGGAGATTGTTATAATTAGGGCTCATGTAGAAGAAGATAGAGAAGCCAATATGGCAAGATTCTTAAATGGTTTAAACCCAGAAATCCAAGATAGAGTTGAAATGCAACATTATGTGGAGTTGGAGGACATGTTACATGTGGCCATTAGGGTGGAGCAACAACTCAAGAAGAGGGGAGGCCCAAGTGTGTCAACTAGTGTGGGTAGTTCATGGAAGCTGACTTTTCAGAAAAAAGAGGACAATCCAATTGCAAAGTACAAACTACAGTCAAGACAAGAGACAACTAACCAAGGAACTCAAGGGAAAATTGCCTCTTCCACTTCTAGAAATCGAGACATTAAATGTTTTAAATGTCAAGGCAAGGGTAATATAGCCAGCAAATATCCTAACAAAAGAATCATGATGATAAGGGACAATGGAGAAATTGAAACTGAGGAAGAATTAGAAATTGACTCTATACCACGAGTAGAGGAAATTGAAGGTGATGAATATGCAGTCACAGGAGAATTGTTAATCACAAGAGGGGCTTTAAGCGTGCAGGCCAAGGTTGATGAGGGAATTCAAAGAGAAAACATTTTTATGGTAGGTGTCATGTACAAAACAAGGTATGTAGTATGATCATTGATGGAGGAAGTTGTACTAATGTTGCTAGCACTATTTTGGTTGAAAAACTAGGGCTTCCAACCATGAAGTATTCTTGACCTTACAAATTGTAATGGTTTAATGATAGTGGTGAGGTAAAGGTGAACAAGCAGGAGTTGATAGAGAAAGAATAGAGTGCGAGGTAAGTGAGGGAACAGAGAGTGAAATTAAGGAGAGGAGTGGGAGTAAATAACAATAAGAGAGAAGACGGGGTGAGAAATATAAGAGATAGAAAACGAGGGAAGGTAGAGAGACAGAGTGATGGATATAAGGAGATAAAGAGTAAGTAAAGAGAGAAAAAAGATCAAGAGAGAGCAAGTGAGCGAGAGAGAGAATCAAAAGAGAAAGTGAGAGACAATGAGAAATGGAGAGAGCGAGAAAGAGAGATAGAAGGCAAGAGTAAATGGAGAAAAATCTCTCTTTTCTTCTGGATCCCTGATGCGACTTTTTTATATGTTAGAATTTATGACCTCAGATTTATATATTTATATTAATTTTGTAATGTCACAATTTCAAACACAAGTATACGTATCGTATCAAGTAATACAGGGCTCTAATGGAGTCCCGTTTATCGATCCCACAGGGAAACAAGGTAAAAGGTTCTTAGTTAAATTCTAGTCTACTACTAATAGCCTTATTTTGGAAGGGTGATATAAGTGGTTTTTCTAACTACTCCTAAATGCAGATGATTATATGTAAGGATAATAACTACTCCTAAATGCAAATATTACTTCTAAAGATTACCCTTTCTGGATAAATTGGTTTTGAGAATTTTGAGATAATAAAATCTACTATTCTTATGTAATAAATTAGATAATGTAAAGGAATGAAATACATTAAATATTGTATGTGTCAATTAGGAGCATAAATGTTTATTTACCCTTAAAAGAGTACCCCTTCTTCCAAGCATGTAAAGAACATTGACATATCCTAAGTTTAGTCACTAAATCTAAGGCTAGGCTGGGAGTATGCCAGTTATCACTACAGAGCTCCCACTCACCCTTCACCTGAAGGCTAACCTTCGACTTTAGTTACCAATCTTAGGACCAAATTGGGGATCTCAGCCTGTCACCCTAAAACCTTCAATTTAACGCCCATGAAACCATATTTCCCTATTTATTTACACTCAATCCCCATAAACTACGTAATTCATTCACGGACATTGAATGTGGTTCCACTTTGTTGAGAATTACACCGCCCTTTTAGGACAATACAATTACAACTAATTTTAACAATACAACAGGCCCTTATTGTAATGTAAATAAAGTGCAAGTAAAAACCATCATATTTATAATTAAAACATCTTTTAGCAAGCATCTCTGTATCCTAAACATGAATCCTACTCATTGCAAAAGAAAAGTAGAGTGAAAACAATGACATAAACTTCTAATGCCACTATTTTCAAATAAGAAGAAAGAGTAAGAGAAAGACCTCACAAAGCACGAAGAAAACACAATGGAAAACTTCATTTCAAAGCAAATCCATAAAATAAGTGTTTACAAAATCATTTGATAATGAATAACACAATACTTAGCTTTTTCCCCTTGAAAGAATATGAAAATCTCTCCCACAAAGTCCCCCGCTGATACATGCAATATTAGAACATCTCCTTACAAATCCCCTCTCCAATCTCTCCAAAAAGGTAGAAATCTACATTTCTACTCCTATTATAAAATCTCTAAGCATTCTTCAAGTTTTGCCTAAACTTCTCCTCCTTTCTCCTCTCCATTTTTGGCTTCATATTTGGTTTAAAATAGAGTAGGGATGAATTTCCCAAGAGGTGCATGAAGAAACCCTTCAAAAAGTGTCCAGATTCGATGTATTTGGCCAAAAACCGCCCAATATCGCATCCAGGCCGTCTCGGGCACCGCCGGTGCTGAATAGAGCATTGCCGGCGCCCTATTTTCAATGCTCTCGGGTTTCTGGCACCGTCGGAGCCACTTTGGGGACCTCCGGTGCCCATCCTGTGCAGCTCCACCATTTTGCTCTGTTTTGCTTTGTTTCAGCTCCGATTCACCCCGTTTCAGTTGTGTTGTGTTCCTAACAGATAGAAAGACTTGTCTCATTTAAAAATAATCATAAAAATAACCAATCTTTAAAGTGTAATCTCATTTAAAAATAAGCAAGAAGTGTAAAAGAGATTAAACATAGAAAGACTTATCGGAAGGTGTCAAGCCAAATTTTGCTTTCTTGCTCGTTTTTGCTCCAAATTGCATCACTTTTGCTTCTTTTTGCTCCAATTACATTTCTTTTACCTAAAACCAAAAGATATACAAAATACCTTCCTTTTAAAGTGTAATATCACCAAAAGTGAGTAAAATTATATAGTAAAAAGCGTATATATTTTTTGGTGCATCAATCCCTCCCTTTTTCACTCCCTCCTTCCCTCTATGTCTTCCTCTCTCCCTATCTAACTTCTCTCTCTCTCTCTCTCTCTCTTCTCTTGCACTCATTCATTCATTCCCTCTCCCTTCCTCGTATTTTCACTATCGCTCTCTCTCATTCCATTTCTGTCTCACCCTCTCTTCTCTCCCTCCTGCTCACTCTTCAATCCTTATGTTCACTCCCTCTCGTGCTCTCTCTCACTCTCGATTTCATCTCTTTACTATTTTTTTGCTCTCTTTTGTCCCCCTCTATCTCTCTCTCTTGATCTTCTTTTATCTCCCTCTCTTCTCTCTCTTTACTAACTCCCTTTATCTCTCTCACTCTCCCTGCCTTAGACACTCTCTTACTTTCTCTCACAACTTGCTCGCTTCCCTCTTATCCATCTCATTATTTCTTATTTTCTCTCATAGATCCCTATACCATCCTCCATCCCTCCCCTATTCAATCCCCACTTCCCTCTCTTTCTCGTATTCCACCATCTCTCTTCCTCTTAATCTCCATTGCTACCTTTCTCACTCTTTTTTACGTCCTCTCTTACTTTCTGGATATTTTTCTTTCTCCTATCTCTCTCTTGCACCAAATCTCTCTCTGTCTCTCACTCTCCCTCCCTCACACACTCTCTCAATTGCTCTAACATCTTGCTCTCTCCCCACATATCCATCTCATTATTTCTTATTTTCTCTCATGCATCTCTTATTCATCCTCAATCCATACCTCTTTCAATCCCTCATTCCCTCTTTTTCTCCTCCTCTCCCTATCTAACTCCTCTCTCTATCTTTTCTTGCATTAAGTCAGGCACTCCCTCTCCCTCCCCACAATTTATCCATCGCTCTCTCATTCTCTTTCTCTTAATCTCTCTTCTCTTTCTATCACTTCTCTCTATTTCTCACTCTTCTTCTCCATTTCTCTCTTATTCTCACCATCTGCTACCCTCCCTCTGACTCTCTCTTTCTTGCTCCCTCTCTCCTCCATTTCCCTCTCTTCTTTCTCCTTCTCACTTGTTATCGTACTCTCTCCCTATCTGTATCTTGCTCACAATTTTTTATGCTCTTTCCTCTCTCACTTCCTCTCTCTCTCTCTCTCTTAAATCTTTCTTGCTCTCTCTCCCTCTCTCACTCCTTCTCTCTCTTAAATCTCTCTCCTTCACTCCCTCTATCTCCCCTCCCTCACCTTTCCCTTACTCTTGCCATCTATTACTCTCTTTCTCACTCTATTTCTTTCTTACTTTGTCTCACAGTTTCTATTATGCTTCTCTCTCTTGCTCTCTTTTCTCTCTCTTCACTTATCTCTAACTCTCTCTCCCTTCCTTTCATTCTCTATCGCCCCCTCTTCTTTTTCATTGTTTATTACTTTCTTTCCTTCCCTCCCTCTTTCTCCCCCGCCCTCCTTATGTTGCTCTCTCCGTCTCTCTAGCTCCTCTCTTTTCCTCTCTTTCCTCTCTCTCTCCATCAACTCTTTACTCACTCTTTCATCTATATTTATCACTCTAACTCTCTCTGCCTTCCTATCATAACCTCTCTTCTCTCTCTCTCTCACCCCCTTATCTGCGTCTTTATTTATTACTTTCTCCCATTTTATCTCTCTATCCTCTATTTCCTCACTCTCCATTCTTTCTCTATTTCCCTCCCTTCATTCCTCGCTCTCTTACTCTCTTTAATTTGTCTCTCACACTTACTTCCTCACTCGCCTTCTCTCTCTTTCTCTCCCTTTCTCTCTCCTTTTCTCTCTCTCACTTTGCCTCCCTAACTATCTCTCTCTTTTTCCTCTTCTCCTACTCTCTCTTCACCAACCCTCTCTCTTCAACTTCACTCTCACTCCTACTCCCTCTCCTTATTCTTTTTTACACTCTCTATCCTCTCTTATGCTTTCTATCGCTATCTCACTCGCACTCTTTATTCACTTTCAACTTCTCTCTTACTCTTCTCACCCTCTCTTCGACTATACCCCCACTCTTTTTTTCTATTTCTCTCACTTCCCTCCTTCGTCGCACTCCCATTTTCCCTTTCCGCTTTCTCTCTTTTCTCCATCGCCCTCTCATTCTTTCTCTCTCATTCTCTTATCCTCCCTCCCTTTCTCTTGCTCAGTCGTTCTTTGACTATCTTGACTCATTCTCCTTCTCTCCTTATATCTCTCTAACTCTCACCTGCTTTGCACCCTTCCTCTCCTCTCCCTCTCCCTCCGTCCCTCCTCTTTTTTCTCTCATTCTCTCGTTCTGTATTAAACCATCTCTCTACCTTCTATTCTCATACTTTCTCTCACTCTCTTTCTGGTCATCCACTCTCTTACTCTCCCTCCCTCTATCTCTCTCTTCCACTCTATATATGTCTTCTAACACTTTCTTTCCCTTTATTCCAAACATCTCTCTTTACCATCTCTCTTCTATCGCTCGCACACTTTCTCTCTTTACCTCTCTCTCCCTGTGTCTCTCACTCTCTATTCCACCTTCATTATTACATTGTTTCTTAATCAATCCCTATTAATTCCTCTGCTATACCTCTCTCTTTTTGCTCCTTTTAACTCCCTTTCTTACTCCCTCCCGTCCTCCCTCTCTCCCTCTAGCATTATTCCTTACTTTTTCTCACAAATCTCTCTCTACCTCTCTCTTTCCTCTCTCTTCCCTCTCTCTATCTTCATATCTCTCGCTCTATATCTATTTCACTTTCTTCTGCCCTTTTCTTGCTCTGTCTTGCTCCATATATCTTGCGCTATCTTCTTTCACTCTCTCTTATACCTCCTTTTATCTCTCATTCTCACTCCAGTCTCCCTCCCTCCCGCTCTTTACTCTCACTTACTTTTAGTCTCCCACTCTTTCTTTTACCCACTATGTTCTCTCCCTTTATCCCTCATTGCTACTCTCTAGCTCTCCCTACCGCTTTCACTCATTTCATCCCTCTCTTTCTTCTGCTCCTCTTATCTCCCTCTCTCTTGCTCCTTCTCTCGCTCACTCATTCTTTCCCTCTCTCCCACTCTCTCTTCCCTCGCACTCTCTTCTCTCTATTTCTCTCTCACACACTCTCTCTTCCCTCGCACTCTCTTCTCTCTATTTCTCTCTCACACACTCCCTTTCTTAATCTCTTTTCTAATCTCTTCAGTTTCATTCTCACTCTTGCTCCATCTACACTGTCTTCTCTTAATCTTTCTCTCCATCTCTTCCCTACTCTTGCTTCCTTTACTCCCACCCTCTCTCTTCCTCTCTCGCTCTTTCTTTCTCTCTCTCAGCGCTCTCCCCCTCTCTCCCTTTCAGTCTCTTTCACTGCATCCCCCTCTTTCTCCCACTAAATCTCATCTTATACCCCCTCCCTCCTTCTATCCCTCTCTTTCTCACTCTCTCCCTCTCTTGCAATTTTCACTGTTATGCCATATCATTATTTCTTATTCTATTGCTCTTTATTTCTCTCTCTCACACTCTTTATTACTCTATCACATCACTCACTTATCACTTTACATAGTCTTCCCTCAAACCATATCTCACCCTCTTCCTCTCTCCCTATCTCGCTCTTTCATTAATTCAGTCTCTCTCTCTCTCTCTCTCTCTCTCTCTCTCTCTCTCTTGCTCTTGCCCACCCTCACTCCCCATATCTCTCCATATCTGCGTTAACCTCTCTCACTCTCTCTCCCTCGCTCTTTCTTCAGTCCCTATCTTTGCTCTCTTTCTTGTCCTCTGTCGCTCTCTTCATCTCGCTTTATTTTTTTGCACTTTATTGCACCCTTTCTGTCTATTGCCCTTTCTTCTTTCTCCCTCTCTTCTTCTCTTTCATTACTCACTCTTTCTCTCCCTCTATTTCTCACTCTCTCTCACTCTCCCTCCCTCCCACTTTCTATCAATTACTGTCACATCTTGCTCTCTCCACTAACATACAACTCATTATATCTTATTTTCTCTTATACATATCTCTTTCTCCCTTTCCTTATCTCCCTCCTCTCTTTATCTCCCCTTACTCACACTCCTTCACTCCCTCTCCCTCCCTCTCATTTTCTTTATCGCTCTCTCTCATTCTCTATCTCCTGCTCTCTCTTATCTCACTTACACTTTTCTCTATTTCCTTCTCACTTCCCCTCTCTAATTCTAGAACTCTCTCTCATCCTTTCTCTCACATTCTCTCTCCGCTAGTCTCCCTCCCACTCTCTCCATCTCAATCTCTCTCCCTCTCACCCTCTCCATCTCCCACTCTTCCTCTCTCCATCTCACTCATTCTCTTACTCTCCCTCCCTATCCCCACATTGACCACTATATTTTCCTCTCACTCTCTTCGTGTCTCGCTTAATCTCTCTCCCTCTAAAATATTTCTTGCTCTCTCTACCTCTCTCACACCCTCTCTCTCTTTGATCTCTCGCATTCTCTACCTTTATCTCCCCCTTCCTCACTCTCTCCCTTACTCTTGTCGTCTATCTGTCTTTTCCTCACTCTTTTCCTTTCTCACTATGTCTCTCACATCTCTTCTGTTTCTCTCTCTTGCTCTCTCGTTCTTTGTTGCTCTCTTTTCCTCTCTTTACTCAGTCATTCTTCCTATATCCATCACTCTAACTCTCTCTCTCTCTCCCTTCCTTTCATTCCCTCTCTCTCCCCTCTTCTCGGTCATTTTTATTACTTTCTATCTTTTTCTCTCTCCCTCTCTTTCCTCACTCTCCATTCTTTCTGTATTTCTCTCTCGCTTTGTCTCCCTTACTCCCTTTAAATTATTCCAGTATTACTCCATCACACACCTCTCTCACTTTCCCTCTCCCTTTCTCTCTCCTTTCCTCTCTCTCATTTCCCTTCCTATCTCTCTCTTTCTCCTTTTCTCTTACTCTCTCTTTGCCCTCTCTCTCTTCACTCACTCTCTCTCTCTCTCTCTTCAGCTTCACTCCCACTCCGACTTCCGTTCTTCATCCCTTCACACTCTCTATTCTCTCTTCTACTTTCTATCACTATCTCACTCACACTCCTTATTCTTTGTCAACTTCTCTTATACTCATCTTACTCTTCTTCTATCTCCCCACTCTCTTTCTCTATTTCTCTCACTTCCTTCCTTTTTCACCTCTCTCACACACTCTTTCTCTATTTCTCTCACTTCCTTCCTTTTTCACCTCTCTCACACTCTCTCCCACTTTCCATTCCTGTTTCTCTCTCTCTCTCTCTTCATCTCCCTCATTTTCTCTCACATTTTTCATAGTCCCTCCCTCTCTCTGGCTCATTCTCTCTTTCTATATCTTGACTCATTCTCCTTCTCTCCATATATCTCTCTCACTCTCACTTCCTCCTTCCATTATCTTCTCTTTTTTTTTCCTCTCTTACTCTCTAAATTTAGCCATCTCTCTCTCCACCTCCTATCTCATACTTTTTCTCACTCTCTCTTCTTATCATGCTCTCTCTTAAAGTCCTTCCCTTATCTCTCATCTGCCACAAAACATCTCTCTCGCTTATCTCTCATCTCTGTCACACACACTCTCACTCTCTCCCTTGCTCTCGCTCTCTCCCACACTCTATTCCACCTTCATTATTGCATTGTTTCTCAATCAATCTATCTTAATCTCTCCTTTATTGCTCCTTCTTCGCTCTCTATCTCCCTCTTCTCTTCCTTCTTCTCTCGCTCACACGCTCTCTTCTTTCCCACCCTCCTAATAATTTTTTTCTCTCTTCTCCCTCTCTCTCTTTCGCTTTCTTGTATAATCTTCTCCCCCTCACTCACTTTCATTATTCCTCTTTAGATCTCTCTTATTCTTTCAGTATTGTTCTCTCTATCTCTCTTACTCTCTCCCTCTATTTTTCTCACTCCCTCATTCATGTCCTCTCTAGGTCTCCCCTATGTAGCTCACTCTTCTCTCTCCATTGTACACACTCATACTCTCAATCTCTATCAATCTGTCTCCCTCATGCTCTCATTAGCTCCATTTATCGTTCTATCTTACTCTGTGTTACCGATTTTTTTTTATCTTTCACTCACTCCTCTCTCTCCCTTGCTCCATTATCTCTCCTCTCATTAAGCCCTTCTCTATTATTTTCTCTTAATCTTTTTCTCTCTCCTTCTCACTCTGATTCACTTCATCCCCCTCTTTCTCCCACCAAATCTCAATTTATAAGCCCTCCCTCCCTCTATCTCTCTCTTTCTCACTCTCTCCCTCTCTTGCAGTTTTCACTGTTTTGCCATATCATTATTTCTTTCTGTATTGCTCTTTATTTCTCTCTCACACATCTCATCACTCACTTATCACTTTACACAGTCTTTCCCTCCAACCATCTCTCACCCTCTTCCTCTCTCCCTAACTCACTCTTTCATTAATTCAGTCTCTCTCTCTTGCAGTTTTCACTCTCTCATCCTTTCTCCCTCATTCTTTCTCTCTCATTCTCTTCCTCCACTAGCCTCCCTCCCACTCTCTCCATCTCAATCTCTCTCCCTCTCATCCTCTCCATCACTCTCTCGTCCTCTCTCCATCTCACTCATTCTCTTACTCTCCTTCCCTATCTCCACATTGCTCACTATCTTTTCCTCTCACTCTCTTCGTCTCTCGCTTAATCTCTCTCCCTCAAAAATCTTTCTTGCCCACTCTACCTCTCTCACACCCTCTCTCTCTTCGATCTCACACATTCTCTACCTTTATCTCCCCATTCCTCACTATCTCCCTTACTCTTGTCGTCAATCTATCTTTTTCTAACTCTTTTCCTTTCTCACTATGTCTCTCACTTTACTCTTTTTTGATCTCTCATTCTTTGTTGTTCTCTTTTCCTTCTCTTTACTCAGTCCCTCTTCCTGTATCCATCACTCCAACTCTCTCTCCCTTCCTTTAATTCTCTCTCTCACCCCTCTTCTCGGTCATTTTTTATTACTTTCTCTCTTTTTCGCTCTCCCTCACTTTCCTCACTCTCCATTATTTCTCTATTTCTATCACTCTTTGTCTACCTTACTCCTTTCAAATTATTCCAGTATTACTCCCTATCTCACCTTCTCTCACCTTCGCTCTCTTTCTCCCTCCATTTCTCTCTCTCATTTCCATTTCTATCTCTCTTTCTCCTCTTCACCCTCTCTTTTCACCCACTCTCTCTCTTCAGCTTCACTCGCATTCCGACTCCCTCTCTTCATGCCTTCGGCCTCTCTATTTTCTCTTCTACTTTCTATCACTATCTCACTCGCACTCCTTATTCTTTGTCAACTTCTCTTTTCCTATTCTTACTCTTCTTCTATCTCCCCACTTTCTTTCTCTATTTCTCTCACTTCCTTCCTTTGTCACTCTCTCTCACACTCTCTCCCACTTTCCGTTCCTGTTTCTCTCTCTTCATCTCCCTCATTATCTCTCTCTATTTTTTCATCGTCGCTCCCTCTCTCTTGTTCATTCTCTCTTTCTATATATTTACTCATTCTCCTTTTTTCCATATATCTCTCTGACTTTGACTTCCTCCTCGCTCTCTTCCTCTCCTCTCCCTCTCCCTCTATTTCTCCTCTTTTTTTCTCTTCCGCTCTTACTCATTAAATTTAGCCATCTCTCTCTCCACCTACTATCCGATATTTTCTCTCACTCTCTCTTCTTATCATGCTCTCTTACAATCCCTCCCTTATCTTTCTCTTCCTCTCTATATATACTCTCGTACTTACTTTCCCTCTACCATTAAACATCTCTCGCTTATCTCTCTTCTCTGTCACACACACTCTCACTCTCTCCCTTGCTCTCCCTCTCTCTCACAATCTATTCCACCTTCATTATTGCATTTTTTTCTCAATCTATCTTAATCTCTCTTTTATTGCTCCATCTTCGCTCTCTATCTCCCTCTTCTCTTCCATCTTCCCTCGCTCACGCTCTCTCTCGTTTCCCACCCTCCTTATAACTTTTTTCTCTCTTGTCCCTCTCTTTCACTTTTTTGTATAATCTTCTCCCCCTCACTCTCTTTCCTTATTCCTCTCTAGATCTCTCTTATTCTCTCAGTATTGTTCTCTTTATCTTTCTTACTCTCTCCCTCTATCATTCTCACCCCCTCATTCATGTCCTCTCTAGGTCTCCCTTATGTAGCTCACTCTCCTCTCTCCATTGCACACACTCATACACTCTCACCCTCTACACTGTCTCTCTCTCTTGCTCTCATTAGCTCCATTTATCGCTCTATCTCACTCTGTTACCAATTTTTCATTATCTTTTACTCTCTCCTCTTTCTCCTTTGGTCCATTTCTCTCTCCTCTTTTTAAGCCCTTTTCTATTATTTTCTCTCAATCTTTTTCTTTCTCACTCTCAATTCTCTTTTACTTATAATCTCTTTTAGACTCTCCTTTTGTTGTTCTCTCTTCTCTCATTTCTTTTGCTTTTCTTCCACTCTATCCCGCTCTCTCTCTTGCTTCCATCCCTTCCTCTCCCATTCTCTGGCTTCTCTCCCTCCCTTTATCCCTCTCCGTCTCCCACTCTCTCTTGCACACACTCTCTCAAACTTCTCCAATTTTCCCTCACTTTTACCCCTCACTCACTTCCTCTTATGAGATCATCTCTAGTCTCTCTTCCTCTCTCCTTCCTCTCTCTTCCCTCTCTCTATCTTCATATCTCTCACTCTAAATCTTTTCACTTTCTTTTGCCTTTTCTTGCTCTTGCTCTATCTTCCTTCACTCTCTCTTATACCTCAATTTCTCTCTCATTCTCACTCCACTCTCCCTCCCTCACCATCTTTACTTTCATTCACTTTTAGCCTCCCACTCTTTCTTTTACCCACTCTGTTCTCTCCCTTTATCCCTCATTGCTACTCTCTAGCTCTCCCTCCCGCATTCACTCCTTTCATCCCTCTATTTCTCCTGCTCTTCTTATCTTCGTCACTCTTGCTTTTTCTCTTGCTCACTCACTCTTTCCCTCTATCCCACTCTCTTCCCTTGCTCTATCTTCTCTCAATGTTTTCTCTCACACTCTCCCTTTTTTAATCCCTTATCCTATCTCTTCATTTTCATTCTCACTCTTGCTCCCTCTCCACTGTCTCCTCTCAATATTTCTCTCCATCTCTCCCCCACTCTAGCTTCCTTCACTCCCACCCTCACTCTTCCTCTCTCCCTCTTTCTTTCTCTCTTTCTCTCACGCTCTCCCCTCTCTCTCTCACTCTCTTTCACTTCATCCCCCTCTTTCTCCCACTAAATCTCATTTTATACCCTCTCCCTCCGTCTATCTCTCTCTTTGTCACTCTCTTCCTCTCTTACAGTTTTCACTATTATTTTGTATCATTATTTCTTTCTCTATTGCTCTTCATTCTCTCTCACACACTCTCTATTGCTCTATCTCATCACCCACTTATCACTTTACACAGTATTTCCCTCCAACCATCTCTCACCCTCTTCCTCTCTCCCAATCTCCATCTTTCACTAATTCAGTCTCTCTCTCTCTCTCGCTCTTGCCCTCCCTCTCTCTCCATATCTCTCCAAATCTTCCTTACCCTCTCTCACTCTCTTTCCCTCGCTCTTTCTTCAGTCCCTTTCTTCACTCCCTTTCTTGCTCTCTCTCGCTCTCTTCTTCATCTCGCTTTGTTTTTTCCCACTTTTTTGCACCCTTTCTATCTTTCTTTATTGCCCTTTTTTCTATCTCCCTCTCTTCTCTTTCTCTCAATTTATCTCTCACTCTCTCTCTCACTCTCTCTCTCCCTCCCACTTTTTATTAATTGCTCTCACATCTTGCTCTCTCCACTCATATTAAATTCATTATTTCTTATTTTCTCTTATACATATCTCTTTCTTCCTCAATCCCTCCGTATTTTAGTTCCTTCTTCCCTCTCTTTCTCCATCTCTCCCTGTCTCCCTTCTCTCTTTGATCTCTCTAATTGTCTACCTTTATCTCCCCCTTCTTCACTCTCTCCCTTACTCTTGTCATCTATCTATCTTTGTCTCACTCTTTTCCTTTCTCACTATGGCTCTCACTTTACTCTCTCTTGCTCTCTCATTCTTTGTTGCCCTATTTTCTCTCTCTTTACTCAGTCCCTCTTCCTATATCAATAACTCTAACTCTCTCTGCCATCCTTTAATTCCCTCTCTCACCATCTTCTCGGTCATTTTTTATTACTTTCTCTCTTTTTCTCTCTCTCCATCTCTTTCCTCACACTCCATTCTTTCTCTACTTCTCTCTCGCTTTGTCTCCCTTACTCCCTTCAGATTCTTCCAGTACTACTCCTTCACTCACATAATCTCTTTTTCTCCCTCCCTTTTTCTCTCCTGTCCTCTCTCTCATTTCCCTTCCTATCTCTCTCTTGCTCCTCTTCACCCTCTCTCTTCACCCACTCTCTCTCTTCAACTTCACTCCCACTCTGACTCCCTCTCTTCATGCTTTCACACTTTCTATTCTCTCTTCTACTTTGTATCACTATCTCCCTCGCACTCCTTATTCTTTTTCAACTTCTCTCTTACTCTTCCCACTCTTCTTCTATCTCCCCACTGTCTTGCACTATTTCTCTCACTTCCTTCCTTTGTCACTCTCTCCCACTTTCCGTTCTTGTTTCTCTCTCTCTTCATTTCCCTCATTCTCTCTCTCTCCTTTTTCATCGTCCCTCCCTCTCTCTTGCTCATTCTCCCTTTCTATGTCTTGGCTCATTCTCTTTTTCTCCATTTATCTCTCTCACTCTCACTTCCTCGTTCGCTCTTTTCCTCTCATCTCCCTCTTCCTCTCCCTCTCCCTCTATTTCTCCTCTTTTTTTCTCTACCGCTCTTACTCTCTAAATTTAGCCATCTCTCTGTCCACCTCCTATCTCCTACTTTCTCTCACTCTCTCTTCTTATCATGCCCTCTCTTACAATCCCTCCCTTATCTTTCGCTTCCTCTCTATATATATACTCTCGTACTTTCTTTCCCTCTACCACAAAACATCTCTCCGCTTATCACTCTTCTCTGTCACACACACTCTCACTCTCTCCCTTGCTCTCCCTCTCTCTCACAATCTATTCCACCTTCATTATTGCATTATTTCTCAATCAATCTATCTTAATCTCTCTTTTATTGCTCCCTCTTCGCTCTCTATCTCCCTCTTCTCTTCCTTCTTCCCTCGCTCACGCTCTCTCTCCTTTCCCGCCCTCCTAATAACTTTTTTCTCTCTTGTCCCTCTCTCTTTCACTTTCTTGTATAATCTTCTCCCCCTCACTCTCTTTCCTTGTTCCTCTTTAGATCTCTCTTATTCTCTCAGTATTGCTCTCTTTATCACTTCGCTCTCTCCCTCTGTCATTCTCACTCCCTCATTCATGTCCTCTCTAGGTCTCCCCAATCTAGCTCACTCTTCTCTCTCCATTGCACACACTCATACACTCTCACTCTCTATCAATCTCTCTCCCTCTTGCTCTCATTAGCTCCATTTATTGCTCTATCTCACTCTAGTACCTTTTTCTCTCCTCTCTTTATGCCCTTCTCTATTATTTTATCTCAAACTTTCTCTTTCTCACTCTCAATTCTCTTTTACTTATAATCTCTTTTACACTCTCCTTTTTTGCTCTCTCTTCTCTCATTTCTTTTGCTTTTCTCCCACTCTATCCCACTCTCTCTTTTGCTTCTATCCCTCCCTCTCCCATTCTCTATCTTCTCTCCCTCCCTTTATCCCTCTTCATCTCCCACTCTCTCTTGTACACTCTCTCTCAAACTTCTCCAATTTTCCCACACTTTTTATCCCTTACTCACTTCCTCTTATGAGATCTTCCCTAATCTCTCTAACTCTCTCCTTCCTCTCTCTTCCCTCTCTCAATCTTGATATCTCTTACTCTATATCTCTTTAACTTTCTTCAATCCTTTTCTTGCTCTGTCTTGCTTCATATCTCTTGCTCTATTTTCCTTCACTCTCTCTTATATCTCCATTTCTCTCTCATTTTCACTCAGCTCTCCCATCCTCTCTCTCTTTACTTTTACTCACTTTTAGTCTCCCATTCTTGCTTTTACCCACTCTGTTCTCTCCATTTATCACTCAAGCTCTCCCTTCCGCTTTCACTCCTTTCATCCCTCTCTCTCCGGCTCTTCTTATCTCTATCACTTGCTCCTTCTCTTGCTCACTAACTCTTTCCCTCTCTCTCACTCTCTTCCCTTACTCTCTCTTCTCTCTATTTCTCTCTCACACTCCATTTCTTAATCCCTTTTCCTATCTCTCCAGTTTCATTCTCACTCTTGCTCCCTCTCCACTGTCTCCTCTCAATCTTTCTCTCCATCTCTCCACCACTATTGCTTCCTTCACTCCCACCCTCTCTTCCTCTCTCCCTCTTTCATTCTCTCTCTTACACATTCTCCCCCTCTCTCCCTCACCCTCTCTTTCACTTCATCCCCCTCTTTCTCCAACAAAATCACATTTTATACCCCCTCCCTCCGTCTATCTCTCTCTTTCTCACTCTCTCCCTCTCTTGCAGTTTTCACTGTTATGCCATATTATTATTTCTTTCTCTATTGCTCTTTATTCTGTCTCCCACACTCTATATCTCTATCTCATCACTCATTTATCACTTTACACAGTCTTGCCCTCCAACCATCTCTCACCCTTTTCCTCTCTCCCAATCTCCCGCTTTCACTAATCCAGTCTCTCTCTCTCTCTCTCTCTCTCTCTCTCTCTCTCTCTCTCTTTCTTGCTCATGCCCTCCCTCTCTCTCCATATCTCTCCATATCAGCCTTACCCTTTATCACTCTCTCTCTCCCTCGCTCTTTCTTCAGTCCCTTTCTTCACTCCCATTCTTGCTCTCTCTCGCTCTCTTCTTCATCTCACTTAGTTTTTTCGTACTTTTTTGCACCCTTTCTGTCTTTCTCTGTTGCCCTTTCTTCTATCTCCCTCTCTTCTCTTTCCTTACTCTTTCTCCCCTCAATCTCTCTCTCTCTCTCTCACTCTACCTCCATCCCACTTTCTATCAATTGTTGTCACATCTTGCTCTCTCCAATCATATCCAACTCATTTTTACTTATTTTCTCTTATACATATCTCTTTCTTCCTCGGTCCCTCTGTATTTCAGTTCATTCTTCCCTCTCTCCCTATCTCACTCCTCTCTTTTTCTCCCCTTGCACTCACTCCTTCACTCCCTCACCCTCCCTCTCATTTTCTTTATCGCTCTCACTCATTCCCAATCTCATGTTCTCTCTTATCTCACTTTCACTTTTCTCTATTTCTTTCTCACTTCCCTTATCTCATTCTAGCACTCTCTCTCATCCTTTCTCTCTATCTCTTTCTCTCTCATTCTCTCCCTCTGCTAGCCTCCCTCCCACTCTCTCCATCTCAATCTCTCTCCCTCTCACGCTATCCATCTCCCACTCTTCCTCTCTCCATTTCACTCATTCTCTTACTCTCCCTCCTTATCTCTACATTGACCACTCTCTTCGTCTCTAGCGTAATCTCTCTCCCTTTAAAATCTTTCTTGCTCTCTCTACCTTTCTCACACCCCCTCTCTCTTCGATCCCTCTCATTCTCTTCCTTTATCTCCTCCTTCCTCACTCTCTTCTTTACTCTTGTCATCTATCTATCTTTTTCTCACTCTTTTTCCTTTCTCACTATGTCTCTCACTTTACTCTCTCTTGCTCTCTCATTCCATGTTGCTCTCTTTTCTCTCTCTTTACTCAGTCCCTCTTCCTATATCCATCACTCTAGCTTTCTCTCCCTTCCTTTAATTCCCTCTCACCCCTCTTCTCGGTCATTTTTTATTTTCTCTCTTTTTCTCTCTCTCCCTCTCTTTCCTCACTCTCTATTCTTTCTCTATTTCTCTCTCGCTTTGTCTCCCTTACTCCCTTCAAATTCTTCCAGTATTACTCCCTAACTCACCTCAATCTTTCTCCCTCCCTTTCTCTCTCCCTTCCTCTCTCTCATTTCTCTTCCTATCTCTCTCTTGCTCCTCCTCACCCTCTCTCTTCACCCACTCTCTCTCTCTTCAGCTTCACTCCCACACCAACTCCCTCTCTTCATGCCTTTACACTCTCAATTCTCTCTTCTACTTTCTATCACTATCACACTCGCACTCCTTATTCTTTGTCAACTTGTCTCTTACTCTTCTCACTCTTCTTCTATCCCCCCACTCTCTTTCTCTATTTCTCTCACTTCCTTCCTTTGTCACTCTCTCTCACACTCTCTCTCACTTTCCATTCATGTTTCTCTCTCTTCATCTCCCCCATTCTCTCTCTCATTTTTCATCATCCTCCCTCTCTCTTCCTCATTTTCTCTTTCTATAACTTGACTCATTCTCTTTTCGCCATATATCTCTCACTCTCACTTCCTCCTTCGCTCTCTTCCTCTCCTCTCCCTCTCCCTCTCCCTCTATTTCTTATTTTTTTTCTCTACCGCTCTTACTCTCTAAATTTTGCCATCTCTCTCTCCACCTCTTATCTCTTACTTTCTCTCACTCTTTCTTCTTATCATGCTCTCTCATACAATCCCTCCCTTATCTTTTTCTTCCTCCTCTCTATATATATACTCTCGTACTTTCTTTCCCTTTACCACAAAACATCTCTCTCGCTTATCTCTCTTCTCTGTCACACACACTCTCACTCTCTCCCTTGCTCTTCACCTTCATTATTGCACTGTTTTGTCAATCAATCTAACTTAATCACTCTTTTATTTCTCCCTCTTCTCTCTCTATCACCCTCTTCTCTTTCTTCTTCCCTAGCTCACACTTTCTCTCCTTTCTCGCCTTCCGAATAACTTTTTTCGCTCTTGTCCCTCTCTCTCTTCCACTTTCTTGTATAATCTTCTCCCCCACACTCTCTTTCCTTATTCCTGTTTAGATCTCTCTTATTCCATTAGTATTGTTCTCTTTATCGCTCTCACTCTCTCCCTCTATCATTCCCACTCCCTCATTAGAGTCCTCTCTAGGTCTCCCCTATACAACTCACTCTTCTCTCTCCATTGCACACACTCATACACTCTCACTCTTTATCAATCTCTCTCCCTCTTGCTCTCATTAGCTCCATTTATCGCTCTATCTCACTCTGTTAACAATTTTTTCTTTGTCTTTCACTCTTTACTCTCTCTCCCATGCTCTATTTTTCTCTCCTCTCTTTAAGCCCTTCTCTATTATTTTCTCTCAATCTTTCTCTTTCTCGCTCTCAATTCTCTTGTACTTATAATCTCTTTTACACTCTCCTTCTGTTGCTCTCTTTTCTCTCATTTCTTTTTCTTTCCTCCCACTCTATCCCGCTCTCCCTCTTGCTTCCATCCCTCCCTCTCCCATTCCCTATCTTCTCTCCCTCCCTTCCTCTCCCTCCCTTTATCCCTTTCCGTCTCCCACTCTCTCTTGCACACTCTCTCTCAAAACTTCTCAAAATTTCCCTCACTTTTTACCCCTCACTCACTTCCTTGTATGAGATCTTCTCTAGTCTCTCTAACTCTCTCCTTCCTCTCTATTCCCTCTCTCTATATTTATATCTCTCATTCTAAAACTATTTCACTTTCTTCTGCCATTTTCTTGCTCTGTCTTGCTCCATATCTCTTGCTCTATCTTCCTTCACTCTCTCTTACATCTCCATTTATCTCTCATTCTCACTCCGCTCTCCCTCCCTCACCCTCATTACTTTCACTCACTTTTAGGCTCCCACTCTTTCTTTTACCCACTATGTTCTATCCCTTTATCCCTCATTGCTACTCTCTAACTCTCCCTCCCGCTTTCACTCGTTTCATCCCTCTCTTTCTCCTGCTCTTCTTATCTCCCTCTCTATTTCTCCTTCTCTTGCTCACTCACTCTCTCACACTCTCTCTTCCCTTGCTCTCTCTTCTCTCTATTTCTCTCTCACACTCTACCTTTCTTAATTCCTTTTCCTATGTCTTCAATTTCATTCACTCTTGCTCCCTCTCCACTATCTCCTCTTAATCTTTCTCTCCATCTCTCCCCCACTCTTGCTTCCTTCACTCCCACCCCCTCTCTTCCTCTCTCACTCTTTCTTTCTCTCTCTCACACACTCTCCCCTCTCTCCCTCTCACTATCTCTCACTTCATCCCCCTCTTTCTCCCACTTAATCTCATTTAATACCCCCTCCCTCCATCTATCTCTCTCTTTCTCACTCTCTCCCTCTCTTGCAGTTTTCTCTGTTATGCCATATCATTATTTCTTTCTCTATTTCTCTACATTCTCTCTCACACACTCTTTATTGAAGTATCTCATCACTCACTTATCAATTTACAAAGTATTTCCTTCCAACCATCTCTCAATCTCTTCCTCTCTCCCAATCTCCCTCTTTCACTAATTCAGTCTCTCTTTCTCTCTCTCTCTCTCTCTTTCTTGCTCTTGCCCTCCCTCTCTCTCCATATCTCTCCAAATCTGCCTTACCCTCTCTCACTCTCTTTCCCTCGCTCTTTCGTCAGACCCTTTCTTCACTCCCTTTCTTGCTCTCTCGCTCTCTTCTTCATCCCGCTTTGATTTTTCCCACTTTTTTGCACCCTTTCTATCTTTCTCTATTGCCATTTATTCTATCTCCCTCTCTTCTCATTCTTTACTCACTCTTTCTCTCCCTCTATCTCTCACTCCTTCTCTCACTCTCCCTCCCTCCCACTTTCTATCAATTGCTCTCACATCTTGCTCTCTCCACTCATATCCAACTCATTATTTATTATTTTTCTCTATACATATCTCTTTTTTCCTCAATCTCTCCATATATTAGTTCCTTCTTCCCTCTCTTTCTTCCTCTCTCTCTATCTCACTCCTCTCTTTATCTCCCCTTGCACCTACTCCTCTCCCTCTCCCTCCGCTTTTTCTTTATCGCTCTCCTCATTCCCAATCTCCTGCTCTCTCTTATCTCACTTTCACTCTTCTCTATTTCTTTCTCACTTCCCCTCTCTCATTCTAGCACTCTCTCACATCCTTTCTCTCTCATTCTTTCTCTCTCCTTCTCTTCCTTCGCTAGCCTCCCTCCCACTTTCTCCATCTCAATCTCTCCCTCTCTCCATCTCACTCATTCTCTTACTCTCCCTCCCTATCTCCACATTGCTCTATATCTTTTTCTCTCTCTCTCTTCCTCTCTTGCTTAATCTCTCTCCTCTTAATTCTTTCTTGCTCTCTCTACCTCTCTCACACCCTCTCTCTTTGATCTCTCTCATTCTAAACCTTCATCTCCCTCTTCCTCAAATTCTCCCTTACTCTTGTAGTCTATCTGTTTCTTTCTCACTCTTTTCCTTTCTCACTATGTCTCTCACTTTCTCTTATATTTCTCTCTCTTGCTCTCTCATTCTTTGTTGCACTCTTTTCTCTCTTTACTCAGTCCCTCTTCCTATATCCATCACTAACTCTCTCTCCCTTCTTTTATTTCCATCTCTCACCCATCTTCTTGGTCATTTTTAATTAATTTTTCTCTTTTTCTCTCTTTCGCTCTCTTTCCTCTCTCTCCTTTCTTTCTCTATTTCTCTCTCACTTTTTCTCCCTTACTCTCTTCAAATTCTTCCAGTATTACTCCCTCACTCACCTTCTCTCTCTTTCTCCCTCCCTTTCTTCTCCTTTCCTCTCTCTCATTTCCCTTCCTATCTCTCTCTTGCTCCTTTTCTCTTATTCTCTCTTCACCCACACTCTCTTCACCCACTCTCTCTCTCTTCAGCTTCACTCCCACTCTGACTCCCTCTCTTTATCCCTTCACACTCTATTATCTCTTCTACTTTCTATCACTATGTCGCTCACACTCCTTATTCTTTGTCAACTTCTCTCTTACTCTTCTCACTTCTATTTCCCCACTCTCTCACTTTACTCTTGTCATCTATATGTCTGTTTCTCTCTTTTCCTTTCTCACTATGACTCTCACTTTACTCTCTTGCTCTCTCATTCTTTTTTGCTCTCTTTTCTCTCTATTTACTCAGTTCCTCTTCCTATATCCATCACTCTTACTCTCTCTCTTTCCTTTAATTCATCTCTCACCCCTCTTCTCGGTCATTTTTTATTACTTTCTATCTTTTTCTCTCTCACCCTCTCTTTCCTCTCTCTCCATTCTTTCTCTATTTCTCTCTCGCTTTGTCTCCCTTACTCCCTTCAAATTCTTCCAGTTCTCTCCTTTACTCTCATTCTCTCTATTTTCTCTCTCTCACCAGCTCTTCTATTTTATTGTTTGTTACTCTCTCTATTTATCTCTCTTTTCTCACTCTCCATTCTTTCTCTATTTCTCTCTAGCTTTGTTTCTTTCTCCCTTCCTCGCTCCCTCACTCTCTTAAAAATCTCTCAGTCTTACTCCCTCACTCACCTTCTCTCGTTCTTTGTTGTGCTCTCTCCCTTTCTCGCTCTATTTCTCACTCACACTTTCCCTCCCTGTCTTTCTCTTGCTCCTTTTCACCCACTCTCTCTTCACCCACTATCTCTTTAGCTTCACTCTCATCCTACTCCCTCTCTTTTTTCTCTTTCACAGTCTTTATTCTCTCTTCTACTTTCCATCACTATCTCGCTCTCACTCTCCCCCTTGATCATTCTCACTACCTTATTCGTGCCCTCTCTATGTCTCCATTACTTAGTACACTCTTCTCTCTCCATCTCACACACTCGTACACTCTCACTCTCTCTTAATCTCTCCCCCTCGCACCCTCTTTTGCTCCATTTCTCGCTCTCTATCTCATTCTTTATTACCATGTTGTTATTTTTCTCTCACTCTCTCCTCCCCTCCCTTGCTCCATTTTATTCTCTTCTATCTCTCTATCATCTTCTCTATTATTTTCTCTATATCACCCTTTCTCACTCTCTATTCTCTGTTTCATTCTTGTACTCTCTCTTACACTCTCCTTTGTTCCTCTCTCTTCTCTATTATTTTATTCTTTTCTCTCTCTCATTCTCTCTCCTCTCTCCCTTTCTTCCTCTCCCTCCCTTTATCCCTCTTGGTCTCCTACATTCTCTTGTTTGCTCTCTCCCAACATTCTCTCATTTTCCCTCACTTTTTACCCTCACTCACTTACTTTAACTCGATCTTCCCTCAGTCTCTCTTCTCACTTTCTCTCCCATCACTCTTATCCTTTCCCTTTCCTGCTCTATCTTGAAGCCCTTTCCCTACCCCTTCAAACTCTCTTTTGCACAGCAAGATGGAATGATGGATGGAGTAAATTAGACAGTTAGGGAGGAGGATGTCACAAAAGAGGGAGAGAAATTGGGTTAGAGAGCACGAGAGAAAGAGAGAGAATGGAGTTAGGGACTATGAGTGAGGGTGAAATTGAAGAGAGTGAGGGAGCCAAGATGGGAGGGAGAGACAAAAAGAGAGAAATAGAAAAAGAATAGAGAGTTAGGTAAGAGAGGGTAAGAGAGAGAGGACTAGAGAGAGAAATAGAAAATGAAATAAGGAGGGAGGGGAAATAATAAAAACATAAGAGAGAAGAGGGGATGAGAAAAGAAAAGAGATAGAGAATGTGAGGAAGGTAGAGGGAGATTGAGTGATGGATATTAGGAGATAATGAGTAAGGAAAGATAGGATGAGAGAGCAAGAGAGCGAGAGAAAGAAAGATAATAGAGAGTGAGAGACGGTGAGAAAGGAAGAGAGGTAGAAAGAGAGAGATAGAGGGAAAGAGTAAAAAGAGAGAAAAGATAGCTAAAGAGTACAAGAGAGAGAAACATAATAGAGAGTGAGAGACATAGTAAGAAAGTGAGAGAGTGAGAAAGAGAGAGATCGAGAGCAAGAGTAAGGGAGAGAGTGAGAACGAGGGAGATAGAGGGTGAGAGCAAGATATTGAAGGGAGAGAGGGAGAGAGAGTACGAATAAATTAAGAGGGAGAGAGAGGAAGTGAGAGAGGATAATATAGGGTGGGGTTAGATTAAGAGAATGATTGAGGAAGAGATATGGAGAGAGGGAGATGGAGAGAAATATATATTGAGATAGAGAGAGTGGTAGGGTGAGAAGTGGGAGGGAGAGTGGGGTCAGAAAGGATGACGGAGGGAGAGAAAAAGGATGAAAGAGAATGACAGAGAAATAGAGAGAAAGAGAGAGAAGTGAAGAGAGAGAGGGAATGGAGAGTGCGATGGAGAAAATGAGAGGGAGGGAGGCAGATTGAGTAAGTTCAAGAGGAGAGAGAGAAGAGAGAGATAGGGAGAAAGACAGAGAAGGATGGAGTGAAAGTGGGAGGTTCAAAGGTGGAAAGAGAGAGATGTGTGAGAGAACCTAAGAAATAATGAGATGGGGATAAGGGGCGAGAGTGAGATGTGAGAGCAATTGAGAGAGAGAGGGATGGAGGGAGACTAAGAGAGAGAGAGTGAGGGATAGAGGGGGAGAATAGTGAGTAAATATTGAGAAGAATGGGTGATAGAAGAAATAGCAAGGGAGAGGACATAGAGAGAGAGCAAGAGAGAGTAAGTAAAAGATAAAGAGAAATGAATATAGAGTGAGAACAAGAGCAAGAGAGGGACTAAACTAGAAACAGAGAGATAATGGGAGGGACTGATAAAGATTGAAGAGAGCGGGAGGAAAAAAGGGTGTGAGAGTAAGTCAAAAATAGAGAGAAAAAAGAGACTCGGGGAAGATTAAGAAAAAAATAGGGAGTGAGAGGTTGGGAGAGAGGGAGATAAAGAGAAGATAGAGAGAGATAGAGAGGGAGGGATGAAGAGAGAGAAAATAATAAAAGAGAATGACAAAAAAGATGAAGAGAGAGTGTGTGAGAGAGAATGAGGGAGGGAGAGAGCAAAAGAGAAAGAAAATGTGATAAAGCAAAAAATAGAGAAAAGGATGAGAGAGGGAAGGGTGAAAAAGAGAGAAAGAGAGAGAGAGTGAGATAGATTGATGCGTGGGCGTGAGAGAGGAAGACAAAATGGAAGAGAACAAAGAGTAAAGGAAAATCTACATAGAGTGAGAGAGAGGGAGAGCTGGAAGAGAATGAAATTTTGTGTGAGAGTTGGGGGTGAATCGGAAGAATGTGAGAGAGGTAGAGAGATAGTGTGTCTGAGTGAGAGAAAGAGAGAGTGAGAGATAGAGGAAGGGAGGGAAGGAAGCAAGAGACTGGGGAAAGAGGGAGAGAAAGGTTGGGAGAAGAGAGAGAAGAGAGAGAAACATATGGCAAGAACATAGACCAAGAAAGAGAGGAAAAGAGGGAGCAAGAGAGAGAGTGAAACCAAAGAGAGAGAAAGAGAGAGCGAGAGACAAATAAAAGAACAGAATGTGAGGGAAGAGAGAGTGTGAGGGAGAAAGAGAGCGGGCGAGGGAGAGTGGGAGCAAAAAAGTGAGAGATAAGGAGTGTGTGAGGGATTAAAGGATTAAGGGAGCAAAAAATTGAGGGAGAACGAGAGAGGTGGTGTGGGATAAAGCGTGAGATAGAGAGATAAAGCAAAGTGGAATAGAGAGGGGGAAGTGAGAGAAGTGACTATGAGAGGAAGGACAAGAGGTTAGAGTGATGTATACAAGAGGATAAAGAGTGAGTAAAGAGAGATAAGAGAGAGTGAGAGAGAGAAACATAGTAAAAAGTGATAGACATTGTGAGAATGGGAGAGAGTGAGAAAAAGAGAGACAAGGGGCAAGAGTAAGGGAGACACTGAGAGAGGAGATAGAGGGAGAGAAGAAGAGAGATTGAAGAGATTGGGAGAGTGAGAGAGAGAGAAAAAAATATTTAAGGGATAGAGAGATAGGAAGCGAGAGAGTAAAAGAACGCAAAATAATGTGTGCAAGTTTGAGATTGGGAGGTATAGTCAAAATGGGTGAGATGGTGAGAAGGAGATTGGGGTGGAGAGGGAGAGAGGGAGAGAGTGGGAGAGAGATTGAGATATAGAGAGTGCGAGGGAGGGTAGCTGAGAGAGAGAATGAGAGAGAAAGGATAAGAGAGAGCGAGAAAGGGAAAGAGAGAAATTGAGAAAATTGAAAGTGAGAGAAGAGAGAGCGATAGAGAAAATGAGAGGAAAGAAGAGGAAGTGAATGAGGAGAGAGGAGCTAGATAGGGAGAGGGAGAAAGAGAGGGAAGAGGGATTGAAAGAGGGAGAGATCAAGGTGGAAAGAGAGATGTGTAATAAAAAATAATAAATAATGAGATGGATATGAGGGAGAGAGTATGATGTGAGAACAATTGTGAGATAGTGTGTGAGATAGGAGGGAGAGAGATAAAGTGAGGTGGAATAGAAAGAGAGAGATGTAGGTAGTTTGGGAAAAAGAGAGATAGAAGGAAATGAGAGGGTCTAAAGAGAGAGTAGGGAAGAGAAAGTGAGGGAGAGTGAAAGGGAGAGAGTGTAAGAAAAGAGTTTGTGGGAGAGTAAGACTAAGTGAATGAGGGATAAATAGATGGAAAGAACTGGAGAATGGTGAGAGAGAGGGAACATCACTCATTTGCGCCCTCTCCAGGTCTCCCTTCTGTATCTCTCTCTTCTATCTCCCTCTTTTCCATATATACATCTATCTATATCTCCTCTCATTACCTCTCACTTACTACCTTTGGCTCTATATTCCCTGGTTCTCTCTTCTTTCTCTATTACTTACCCTCTTTCCCTCTCTCCCTGTTGGTCACTCTTCAATCCCTAACTCTCACTCCATTTTCATCTCTCTTTATTGTTTATTTGTTCTTTTTTACCCCTCTATGTCGCTCTTGCACTTTCTTATATCTCCCTCTCTTTTCTAGCTTTACTCACTCTTTCTCTTCCTGTATCTTTCACTCTCTCTCTCACTCTCCCACCCTCACGTGCTCTCTCTTGATTGCTCTCATATCTTGCACTCTCGAACTCATTATTTTTCTCACATATCTCTCTTTCCTCCCCAATCCTTCCCTCTCTTTCTACCTCTCTCTCCTCCTCTTGAAACTCACTCATTCACTCACTTTCCCTCCCTCTCGTTTTCTCTTTCACTCTCTAGTTCTCTCTCTCTAGCTGTCCCTTCTCTCACTCACTTTTTGTAAATTCTCTCTCTTACTCTCACTCTCTCTCTCATTTTTTCTCTCTCTCTCATTCTCTACCCTCCCTCCCACGCTCTCTATCGCAATCTCTCTCCTTCTCCCCGTCTTTCCCTCTCCGTCCTCCTCTCTCCTTCTATCCTTCTCACTCATTCTTACTCTACCTCCCTATCTCAATCATGCTCTTTCCCTCACTTGTTTCTTATATCTCTATCTCTAAAATCTTTATTGCTCTCTCTCCCTCTGTCTCGTCAGTCTTTCTCCTCTCCCTCTATCTCCCCCTTTCTCACTATCTCCCTTAATCCTGCCCCATATCTCTCTTTCCCACTCTCTCTCTTTATCACTATGTCTCTCACTTTCCATTATGTTTCTCTTTCTCACTCTCTTTTGTCTCTCTTTACTCACTCTTTATCTTCCTATATCAATCTCTCAAGCTCTCTCCATTCCTCTCATTCTCTCATTTTTCTCTACCCCTCTTCTCTGTCATTGTTTACTACCTTCTTCTGCCCTCCATCTCCCTCTCTTTCTCGCATTCTATTCTCTCTTTTATTAGTGCTTTTACTATTTCTTCTATTTGTCTCTCTTCTCTCTCCTCTCACTCTTTCTGCTCCTCTATCCCCCACTGTCTCTCTCTCATCCGTACCTCTCTCCCTCTCAATCACTCTTCCTCCCTCCCTTCCTTCACTCTTTCTTTTCATTCTACTTCCCTCACTCTCTCTACCTCAGTTATTCCCTCTCTTTATTCTCTCACACTCCCTCCCTCTCTATTTGTCACTATTTATTCCTTATCTTTCTTGCTCTTTCATCTATTAATCTCATTTCCATTACACTCACTCACACACACACACACACACACACACACACACACACATACACACATATTTTTTGCTCTTATCTCGCTATATTGCTCAATTTTGTCAACCCTCACCAAATCTCTGTCTCAATATTTCTCACACTCTCTTACATCTTCTATTTCACACCCTCCCTCCCTCGGTCCCTCCCCTTTCTTTCACACACAAGCTCTATCTCTTCCTCTCTCTTGTTCACTCTCTCAAACACTCTCTCACTCTAACATTCCCCTTATCGTTCTCTCCCTCTCTCTCTAATTTCAATCTCACTCTTACTTTCTCTCCCTCACTCTCTTTCCAAACTCTTTCTTCTCTCGATTTCTCTCTCTTCTTGCTCTCTCTCCTCCCTGCATATCTTCTCTCTTTACTCCTTTCTCTCTCTCTCTTCCACTCCCTCATACACTCTCTCTCTCAATTGCTCTGACATCTGGCTCTCTTTCCTCAAATCCATCTCAATATTTCTTATTTTCTCTCATACATCTCTCTTTCCTCTTGATCCCTCCCTCTTTCAAGAGGAAAGATAGAGTTGTAACATATGGAGTGAGGTAGAAATAGAGGGAAGTAGAAATGAAAGGAGGGATCGAGAGGAAAGAGCGATGTATGAGTGAAAATAAAAAATAATGAGATGGATTTGAGGGGAGAGCAAGATGTGAGAGCAATTGAGAGAGTTTGTGTGACAGAGGGAGAGAAAGAAAGAAAGAGTTAGTAAAGAGATAGAAGAGAGGGTGATGGATGAAAGAGCAAGACAGGACTGAGGGAGGGTAAGAGAGAGTAAGCAAATGATAAAGAAAGATGAAATAATGACTGCAGATGCGAGCAATAGATGGAGTTAACTAAAAGCAGAGAGATAGAGGGAGGGAGTGCAAAAGCATTAAAGGGAGAGCCAGAGGGTGAAAAGGAGAGAGAATGAGAGAGAAATAGAGAGAGAGAGAGATATAGAGGAGGATATAGAGAATGATAAAGGGAGAAGGAAGATAGAGAGAAATTAAATAGAGTGGGAGTAAAATTAAATAGAGTGAGAGTGAGAGTGAAATTAAATAGAGTGAGGGAGCGAAGAGGGGAGAGATTGACAAAGCGAGAAAGAAATAGAGAAGGAATAGAGAGTGACAAAAGAGGGCAAAAGAGAGGGAGCTAGAGAGAAAAAGTGAGCAAAATAAGGAGAGAGGGAGGGAGGAAGAAGAGAAATAATAAATAATGACAGAGAGGAGAGGGTGAGAGAGATGAGAGAGAGAATGAGTGGAAGGTAGAGAGATTTAAAGTGATGGATATAGGGAGATAAAGAATGAGTAAGGAGAGAGAAAAGAGAGAAAGAGAGAACCAGAGAGAAACATAATAAAGAGTGAGAGATAGTGAGAAAGGGAGTAAGTGAGAGAGAGAGAGATAGAGGGCATGATTAAGGGAGAGAGTGAGAAAGGAAGAGATAGAGAGAAAGCGTGCGAGAGATTGAAGAGAGGGGGTGAGAATGGGTGAGAGAGAGAAAATTTTAAGAGAGTGAGAGATAGAAAGCAAGAATGAATGAGAGAAAAAAAATAGTGAGCAAGATTGTGATTTGGAGGGAGATTAAGAGAATGAGTGAGAATGAAATGAGAGAAGGAGATGGAGAGGTAGAAAGGGAGACAGAGGAGAGATACTGAGATAGAGAGAGTGGGAGGGAGGGAAGCAGGGGAGAGAATGAGAGAGAAAGTTTGAGAGGCAGATCAAGAGAATGAGAGAGGAGTGAGAGAGAAATAGAGAAAATATAAAGTTAGAGAAGAGAAAGCAAGAGAGAGGGAATTAGAGAGAGCAAAAGAGAATATGAGAGGGATGGAGAGGGAGTGAATGAGTGAGTGCAACAAGTTTGAGATAGAGGAGTAGAATATAGTGAATGAGAAAGAGAAGGAGGTGGGATCGAGGAGGAAAGAGAGGACTATAAGAGAAAATAAGAAATAATGAGATGAATATGAAGGGAGAGAGCAATATGTGAGAGAAATTGAGAGAGAGTCTGGGAGGAAGAGTTAGAGAGAGACTAAGAGATAATGGGAGAGAAAGATTGAGTAAAGAGAGAGAAAGAGGGTGATAGAAGAAAGAGAATGAGGGAGAGACAAAGAGGGGAAAAGAGAGAAAGAAAACAATAAATAGAGATGAAATAGAGATGAAATAGAGGGTGAGAGAGAGGATGAGAGGGAGTGAAGATAGGGATTAAAGAGTGAACAGGAGGGAGCGAATGAGAAAGGGTGTGAAAAACATAGAGAGAAGCAAGACACAGGGAAGAAGAGGAAAGGTAATGAGGGAGAGTGAGAGAGAGGGAGAAATATATAGGCTATGGAGATAGCGTGAAGGCAAGAGGGCGATAGAGAGAGAGACTGAATTATTGAAAGAGGGGGAGAAGGTGGTAGCAAGAGATAGTTGGAGAGAAAGAGCGAGTAAAGTGATAAGAGAGTGTGATAAAAGAGAGCAAGACTTCATGTCAGAGAGAGAAATGGAGAAGGAAGAAATGATAAAGCAAAAATAAAGAAAAGAGTGAGAGAAGGAGAAAGTGAGACAAAGAGAGGAGGGAGGGAGTGAGAGAGAATGAAGAGAGTGGGAGTAAGAAAGGAAGAGTGGGAGAGATAGAAGAGATAGTGATGGAAGGTATAGAGAGAAAGTGAGAGTGAGGTAGAGAGGGGTATAGAATGAGATTTAGCGGCAGTGTGGGGGCTGAATTGGAAGAGAGTTAGAGGGAGAAAGGGAGAGAGTGTGTTTGAGAGAGAAACTGACAGAGAGAAAGGGAGAAAGAGGGAGGGAGGGAAGGAAGTAAGTAATAAGTGGAAAAAGGGACAAAAAAAATTGAGGCGAGAGAGAGTAGAGCAAGCAATCAAATAGAGATTGAACATGGAGCAAGAAGGAGAGAGAGAGAGGGAGTGAGGGAGTATTAGTGAGAGTGAAGTTGAAGAGAGAGGGGGAGCGAGAATGGGAGAGAGTGTAAGAGAGAAATTGAGTGGAGAGAGTAAGTGAAGAGGGAGAGTGAGAGAAGGAGAGAATGAGTGAGCGAGAGAAGGAGAGAATGAGCGAGAGAGATACGGAGAGTGGGAGAAAGAGAGGGATGAAAAGAGTGAATGATGGAGGGGGGCAAGAGACAGGTAGAGTATCGAAAGAGAGAGATAGAGCGGAGCGAGAGAGATAAAAAGAAATGGAAGAGAGAGTGAAAGAGAGAGGGAGAGGGTGAGTGAGAAAGAAAGATAGAAGGTAGTGAGAGGGCTTATAGAGAGAGAGAGAGAGAGCAGAAAAAAGAAGGGGAGAGAGAGAAGACAGGCTGAGGGGAAGATCACGTAAGAGTGGATGAGGGATAAAAAGAGAGGGAGTACAGAAGAATGACGAGAGAGAGAGAGAGAGAGTGAGGGAGTAATGGAGAGAGAGGGATTTGGAGGGGGAACAAGGGAGAGAGAATGTGGGAGGGAGAGAAAAGAAAAAAGAGAAAGAGGGAGGGATGGAAGCAAGAGAGCGAGGGTGAGAGGGAAAGAAAGATTGTAACGAGAGAGTGGAGAGAGAACAGTAGAAGAGAGAGTAAGTGTGAGAAAATGAATATGGAACAATAAGGAGAGAGGGAATGAGGGAGTGAGAGTGAGAGTAAAACTGAGGAGAGAGGAAGAGGGAGTGAGAAAGAAGAGTGTTAGAGAGAAATAAAGAGAAGAGAGGTTGAGGTAAGAGAGAGCGGGAGAGAGGGAAAGAGTGAGTGAGCAAGAGTTGGAGCAAGAGAGCAAGAGATAAAAAGAGCAGGAGAAAGAGATGGGCAAAGTGAGTGAAAACGGGAGGAGAGTGAGAGAGAGGAATTGAGGGATAAAGGGACATCAAAAGAGAGTGAAAGAAGAGAGTGAGAGAGAGATAAAAATTAGTGGAATCAAGTGTGAGACAGAGGTCTGGCTTACTCTCATTTCCCGTTTCTCTCTACATCTCTTTCCCTTATTCGTGCCCTCTCTAAGGCTTTCTTATGTAGATAACCTTCTTTCTCCATATCATACACTCATACACTCCCTCACTCTCTCTCAATCTCTCTCCCACTCACCCTCTTTAGCTTAATTTCTAGCTCTCTATCTCACTCTCTGTTACCATTTAGTTCTTTCTCTCTCCTCTCCCTCTCTTGCTCTACTTTTCTCTCTTCTCTCTCTATCCCCTTCTCTATTATTTTCTCTCACTCTCTCCCTTTCTCTATTCTCATTGTCTATCGTATGCTCTTTGCACTATCCTCTGTAGCTCTCTCTTCTCTATTTTCTCTTGCTTTTATCTCACTCTACCCCCACACTCTCTCTTGCTTCCATCCATTCCTTTATCATTCTCTCTGCTCTCTCCCTCCCTCCCTCTCCCTTCCATTATCCCTCTCGGTCTCCCACTCTCTTCCTCTCTCTCTCTCATCATTCTCTTATTTTCCTTCACTTTTAACCTCTCACTCGCATACTCCTACTCGATCTTCCCTCAGTCTCTCTTCTCACTCTCTCTCTCATTCACTCTCTCTTCCTTTCCCTTTTCTGCTCTCTTTAAACGCTCTCGCTACCTCCTTCTATCTCTCTTATGCACTCATTCTCTTCTCATCTATCTCACACTTTATTCCATCATTTTTTATCTCTCTCTAACTCTCTTTTGTCACTCACTGCCTCTCTCTCGCTCTCGCTCCCATTTTCACTCCCTTCATCCATCTCTTTCTTGCCCGTTTTATCTCACTTTCTTGCTCCCACACTTTCTCACTAACTCTTTCCCTCTCTCCCACTCTATCTTGCCTGACCCTCTCTTCTCTTTTGTTCTCTCTCACACTCTTCTTTCTCACTCCCTCTTCGTCTCTCCTCAGTTTCACTCTCACTCTGACTCCCTCATTCCCTCTCTCTTTATCATTCCATATTCATTCTCTCTCGCTTACTCTCTCTTCTACTAATCTCTCTCCACTTTCTCCTCACAATCTTTCTCTCCCTCTCACCCTCACTCACTGGCTTCCTTCCCTCTCTCCCTCTCTCCCTCTCACTCTCTTTCACTTCATCCTTCTCTCTCCCACTCTAATTCTATACCCCCTGTCTCCCTCTCTATCACACTCTCTCTATATTTTCATTCACTCTCTCTTCCTCTCTCACACCACTATAATCCATCCCTTTGACTCCGTCAGTCTATCTCTCTCTTTCTCCCTCTCTGCCTCTCTTGCACTTTTCTCTGTTATGCTTTATTATTTTTTCGTTCTCTATTGTACTCTGTTTCTCTGTCACACTCTCTCTATTACTCTATATCATCATTCACTTATCGCTTTACGAACCCTTTCCCTCTAACCACCTCTCACTCTCCTCCTCTCTCCCTTTCTCCCTCATTCATTAATTCAGTGTCTCTTTGTTTCTCCCTCTTGTGCTCTCTCTTTTTATATCTCCCTCCCTCTACCTCTCACTCACTATCTTTTATTTTGTCTTACCCACTCTCCATCTCTCTCACTTCTGCTCACTCTTCAATCCCTATCTTCCCTCCCTCTCAGCTCTCATTCATTCTTTATTTCATCGCTCTTTGTTGTTTTTTTGCTCTTATGCCCCCTTTCTCTCTTTCTCTCATGCCATTTCTTCTTTCTCCCTCTCCTCTCTCTCTTTCCTCACTCTTTATCTCTCTCCCCCCCACACTCTCTCTCATTCTCCCTTCCTCACACACTCTCTCAATTGCTATCACATCTTTCTCTCTCCCCTCATATCCATCTCAATATTTCTTATTTTATCTCATGCATCTCTCTTTCTTCTTATATCCCTCCCTCATTCAATCCGTCCGTCCTACTCTTTCTTCTCTCTTAATTTCACACTCCTCTCTATCTCCCCTTGAAAAAGAGAGGAAGAGAGAGCAAGAGAGCGAGAAAGAGGAACATAATAGAGAGTGAGAGACATAATGAGAAAGGGAGAGTGGGAGAGAAAGAGATATAAAGGGCAAGAGTAAAGAGAAAGAAAACATAGATGAGAGAGAGCAAGAGAGTGAGAGAAAAACAAAGTAGAAGTAAGAGACATAGGAAGAAAGAGATAGAGGGCAAGAGTAATAAATAGTGTGAGAGGGAGAGAGAGCTTGTAAGATTTTAAGAGGAAGAGGAACCGAGAGAGGAAATGATAGTGAGCAAGATGGAGGTAGGGAGAGATATTAAGAGAATGAATGAGAAAGAGAGAATAAGAGAGGGAGATGGAGAGGGAGAGAATGGAAGATAGATTTAGATACAATGAGTGGGAGGGAGAGTGGGAGGGTGAAAGGCTGAGGGAAAGTGACAGTTTAATAGAGAGAAGAGAAAGTGAGAGGAGAGAGGGAATGAGATAGAACAATGGAAAAAATTATAGGGAGGGAGGGAGATTGAGTGAATGAGTGCAAGACCACAGAGATAAGGACAAAGGGAGAAAGAGAGGGAAGGAGGGAGTGATTCAGATAGGGAGGCAGATTATGAGAAGGAGTGAGAAGAAGATAAGGAGAGAGGGAGATAGGGAGTGAGAGAGGGAGAAAGAGGGAGAGAGACTGACATAGAGAGAGTGGGAGGGAGGGTAGCATGGGAGAGAACGAGAGAGAGAATGAGAGAAAGGGAAAGGGAGAGTAAAATATAAATAAAAGTGAAAATAAGAGAAAAGAGAACAAGAGAGAGGGAATGAGAGAGCAATGGAGAAAATAAGTGGAAGTGAGGGAGATCTAGTGAGTACAAAAGGAGAGAGAGGAGAGAGAGAGGAAAAAAGGAGAATGAGATGGAAGGAGGGAGTGAATGAGGAAGGGATAAAGGTGGAGAGAGAGGTGTGAGAGAAAATAATAAATAATGAGATGGAGATAAGAGGTGAGGGTGAGATCTGAGAGTAACTGAGTTAGAGGGACGGAGGGAGAATAAGACAGAGAGTGGGGGATAGATCTAAGAAAGAGTGAGTAAAGAGAGAAGAGAGGGTGGTTATAGATGAAGGAAGAAGAGAGAGATACAGAGGGGGCAAAAGCGAGAAAAGGAACAATAAAAGGAGTTAGAAATGACAGTAAGAGAGAGAGCAAGAGAGGGAGTGAGGATTAAGATTAAAGAGTGAGCGGGATAGGGAGAGGGACAGAGGGTAAGGCAGAAATAAAGTGAGAAGAGAGACTCGTGGAAGATAGAACAAACGATATAGAGAGTGTGGGGGAAATAGAGATAGAAAGTGGGAGAGAGAATAAAGAGTGTGTAAGATATATAGAGATGGATTAGGAGTGAGGGTGAAGTTGAAAAGAGAGATAGAGAGAGAGTGGTGAAGCGAGAGAAAGAGAAAAGGAGAAAGAAAGAGAATGACTGATAGATGGAGCAAGAGTGAGTTAGGGAGTGTGAGAGCGTTGGAGAGAGACTGCAAGAGAGAAAGAGAGAGAGAAGTGAGTGACGGAGTAAGAGTGAGAGTAATATGAAATTGAGTGAGGGAGCAAAGAGGGGAGAGAGTGACAAAGCGAGAGAGAAATGGATAAAGAATAAAGAGTGAGGAATGAGAGGACAAGAGAGGGATCTAGAAAGAAAAAAGAGAGCAAAATAAGGAGGGAAGGAGGGAGAGAGGGGGAAGAGGGGAGGGAAAGAGAGAAAGTAATAAACAATGAGAGAGAAGAGGGTTGAGAGATAAGAGAGAGAGAGAGAAGAGCGGAATTAGATTGATGGATATAGAGAGATCAAGGTGAGCAAAGAGAGAAAAGAGACTAAGAGAGTGCCTGAGAGAGAGAAAGAAACATAATAGAGAGTGAAATAGAGTGAGCGGTAGGGAGTGAGAAAGAGAGAGATAGAGGGCAAGAGTAAGGGAGAGAGTGAGGAGGGGAGATAGAGGGAGAGAGTGAGAGAGATTGAAGAGGGAGAGGGAGTGAGAGAGGGAGAGAGAAAGATTTAAGAGAGAGATAGGAATTGAGAGCGCAAAAGTTAGTGAGCAAAATTGAGATAAGGATGGAGATTAGAGAATGCGTGAGAAGAAAAGGGAGAGGGAGGGATTGAGAGTGAGAGTGAGAGATAGAAAGAGAAAGAGTGAGTAAAGAAAGAGAAGAGTGTAAGATAGAAGAAAGGGCAATAGAGAAAGATAGAAAGGGTGCAAAAAAGTGTGAAAAAACAAAGCGAGATGAAGAAGAGGGGGAGAGACAACAAGACAGGGAGTGAAGAAAGTGCGAGGGAGAGAGAGTGAGAGAGGGTAAGGCAGATATGGAGAGATATGGTGAGAGAGGGAGGCCAAGAGCAGAAAAAGAGAGAGAGATTGAAAGAGAACTAAATTAATGAAAGAGGGAGATTGGGAGAGAGGAAGAGGGTGAGAGATGGCTGGAGGGAAATACTGTGTAAAGTGATAAGTGAGTGATGAGATAGAGCAATGGAGAGTATGTGAGAGTGAAATAAAGAGCAATAAAGAAAGAAATAATAATATGTCATAACAGTGAAAACTGCAAGAGAGGTAGAGAGTGAAAAAGAGTGAGATAAATGGAAGAAGTGTGTATAAAATGAGATTTAGTGGGAGAAAGAGGGGGATGAAGTGAAAGAGAGTGAGAGGGAGAGAGGGGGAGAGCTTGAGAGAGAGAGAGAGAGAGAAAGACCGAGAGAGGAAGAGAGAGGGCGGAAGTGAAGGAAGCAAGAGTGTGGGAGAGATGGAGAGAAAGATTGAGAGAAGACAGTGGAGAGGGAGCAAGAGTGAGAATTAAACTAAAGAGATAGGAAAAGGGATTAAGAAAGGGAGATTGTGAGAGAGAAATAGAGAGAAGAGAGAGCGAGGGAAGAGAGAGTGGGAGAGAGGGAAAGCGTGAGTGAGCAAGAGAAGGAACAAGAGAGAGGGAGATAAGAAGAGTAGAAGAAAGAGAGGGATGAAAGGAGTGAAAGCGGTAGGGACAACTAGAGAGTAGCAATGAGGGATAAAGGGAGAGAAGAGAGTGGGTAAAAGAAAGTGTGGCAGACTAAAAGTGAGTGAAAGTAAAGAGAGAGAGGGAGGGAGAGTGGAGAGAGAATGAGAGAGAAATGGAGATATAAGAGAGAGTGAAGGAAGATAGAGCAGGAGATATGGAGCAAGACAAAGCAAGAAAAGGCAGAAGAAAGTGAAATTGATATAGAGTGAGGGATATGATGATAGAGAGAGGAAAGAGAGAGGGTAGAGAGACTGAGGGAACATCTAATGAGAGTAAGTGAGTGGGAGTTAAAATGTGAGGGAAAATTGGAAAAGTTTGAAAGAGTGTGTACAAGAGAGAGTGAGAGACGAAGAGGGATAAAGGGAGGGAGAGGAAGGGAGGGAGAGAAGATAGAGAATGGGAGAGGGAGGGATGGAAGCAAGAGAGAGAGTGGGATAGAGTGGGAGAAAATCAATAGAAATGAGAGTAGAGAGAGCAACAAAAGGAGAGTTTGAAAGAGATTATAAGATAGTAAAAGAGAATTGAGAATGAGAAAGAGAAAGATTGAGAGAAAATAATAGAGAGGAGAGAAAAATGGAGCAAGGGAGGGAGAGGAGAGAAAAATGGAGCAAGGGAGGGAGAGGAGAGAGTGAAAGATAAAGAAAAATTGGTAACAGAGAGAGATAGAGCTATAAGTGGAGCTAATGGTAGCAAGAGGGAGAGAGATTTATAGAGAGTGAGAGTCTATGATAGTGTGAAATGGAGAGAGAAGAGTGAGCTACATAGGGGAGACCTAGAGAGGACATGAATGAGGGAGTGAGAATGATAGAGGGAGAGAGATAAAAAGAACAATACTGTGAGAATAAAAGAGATCTAAAGAGAAATAAGGAAAGAGAGTAAGGGGAAGATTATACAAGGAAGTAAAAAAGAGAGAGGGACAAGAGAGAAAAAAAGTTATTAATAGGGTGGGAAAGGAGAGAGTGTGAGAGAGGGAAGAAGGAAGAGAAGAGGGAGATAGAGAGTGAAGACAGAGTAATAAAAGAGAGATTAAGATACATTACTTGAGAAACAACACAATAATGAAGGTGGAATAGAGTGGGAGAAAGAGGGAGAGCAAGGGAGAGTGTGAGAGTTTGTGTGACAGAGAAGAGAGATAAGAGAGAGAGAGATGCTTGGTGGTAGAGGGAAAGAAAGTATGAGAGGATATATATAAAGAGGAAGAGAAAGATAAGGGAGGGATTGTAAGAGAGAGCATGATAAGAAGAGAGAGTTTGAGAAAGTATGAGATAGGAGGTGGAGAGAGAGTGGCTAAATTTAGAGAGTAAGAGCGATAGAGAAAAAAGAGAGGAGAAATAGAGGGTGATGGTGAGGAGAGGAAGAGAATGAAGGAGGAAGTGAGAGTGAGAGAGATATATGGAGAGATGGAGAATGTGTCAAGATATAGAAAGAGAGAATGATTAAGAAAGAGGGAGGGATAATGAAAAATGAGAGAGAGAATGAGGGAGATGGAGAGAGAAAGATAGAAACAAGAATGGTAAGTGGGACAGAGTGTGAGAGAGTGACAAAGGAAGTGAGAGAAATAGAGAAAGACAGTGGGGAAATAGAAGAACAGTGAAAAGAGTAAGAGAAAAGTTAACAAAGAATTAGGAGTGCGAGCGAGAAAGTGATAGAAAGTAGAAGAGAGAATAGAGAGTGTGAAGGGATGAAGAGAGGGAGTCAAAGTGGGAGTGAAGCTCAAGAGAGAGAGAGTGGGTGAAGAGAGAGTAAGAGAAAAGGAGCAAGAGAGAAGGTGAGAGATAGGAAGGGAAATGAGAGAGAGGAAAGGAGAAAGATAGGGAGAGAGAAAGGGAGGGAGAAAGAGAGAGAAGGTGAGTGAGGGAGTAATATTGGAAGAATTTGAAGGGAGTAAGGGAGATAAAGCGAGAGAGAAATAAAGAATGAATAGAAAGTGAGGAAAGGAAGGGAGAAAGTAATAAAAAAAGACCGAAAAGAGGGTGAGAGAGGAAATTAAAGGTAGGGAGAGAGAGTTGGAGTGATGGATACAGGAAAAAGGACAGAGTAATGAGAGAGAAAAGAGAGAAATAAAGAACAAGAGAGTGAGAGAGAGAAACATAAGATAAAGTGAGAGACATAGTGAGAAAGGAAAAGAGCGAGAAAGAGACTAATAGAAGATAAGAGTGAGGGAGAGAGTGAGGAACGGGGAGATAAAGGTAGAGAATGAGAGATTGGAGAGAGAGAGAGAGGGTGTGAGAGAGGTAGAGAGAGCAAGAAAGATTTAAGAGGGAGAGAGATTAAGTGAGAGAGGAAGAGAGAGAGAGGAAAAGATAGAAGAAATGTGGAGTTAGGGAGGGAGAGTGAGAGAATGAGGGACGTGGAGAGAGGAAGAGAGGGAGATAAAGAGGGTGAGAGGGAGAGGGAGAAAGATTGAGATGGAGAGAGTGGGAGGGAGCCTAGAGGAGGGAGAGAATGAGAGAGAAATAATGAGAGAGAAAGGATGAGAGAGAGTGCTAGAATGTGAGAGGGGAAGTTTGAAAGAAATAGAGAAAAGTAAAAGTGAGATAAGAGAGAATAGGAGATTGGGAATGAGAGAGTGTTACAGAAAATGGGAGAGAGGGAGAGGGAGTGAAGGAGTGAGTGCAAGGGGAGATAAAGAGAAGAGTGAGATAGGCAGAGAGAGAGAAAGAGAGGGAAGAAGGAACTGAAATACGGAGGGATTTAGGAAGAAAGAGATATGTATAAGAGAAAATAAGAAACAATGAGTTGAATATGAGTGGAGAAGCAATACGTGAGAGAAATTGATAGAAAGTGGGAGGGAGGGAGAGTGAGAGTATGTTTCTCTCTTTTCACTCTCTCCCTCTCTTGTAGTTTTCACTGTTCTGCCATATCATTATTTCTTTCTCTATTGCTCTTTATTTCTCTCTCACACACTCCCTATTGCTCTGTCTTTACACAGTCTTTCCCTCCACGCTCACCCTTTTCCTCTCTCCCAATCTCCCTCTTTCATTAATTCACTCTCTCTCTCTCTCTCTCTCTCTCTCTCTCTTGCTCTTTCTCTCCCTCTTTCTCTCAATATCTCTCCATATCTACCTAACCCTCTCTCACTCTCTCTGCCTCACTCTTTCTTCAGTCCCTTTTCTCGACTCCCTTTGTTGCTCTCTCTAGCTCTCTTCTTCATCTCCTTTGTTTTTTCAGACTTTTTTGCACCCTTTCTGTCTTTCTCTATTGCTCTTTCTTCATCTCCTTCTATTCTCTTTTTTTAATCACTCTTTCTCTCCCCTCTATCTCTCACTCTCTCTCACTCTCCCTTCCTCCCACTTTCTATCAATTGCTCTCACATCTTGCTCTCTCCACTCATATCCAAATCATTATTTCTAATTTTCTCTTATACATTTCTCTTTCTTCCTTGATCCTTCCGTATTTCAGTTCCTTCTTCACTCTCTTTCTCCCTCTCTCCCTATCTCACTCCTCTCTTTATCTCCCCTTGCACTCACTCCTTCACTCCCTCTCCCTCTGTATCATTTTCTTTATTTCTCTCTCATTCCCAATCTCCTGCTCTCTTTTATCTCACTTTCACTTTTCTCTATTTCTTTCTCACTTCCCCTCTCTCATTTGAGCACTCTCTCATCCTTTCTCCCTTATTCTTTCTCTCTCATTCTCTCCCTCCGGTAGCCTCCCTCCCACTCTCTCCATCTCAATCTCCCTCCCTCTCACCCTCTCCATCTCCCTCTCTTCCTCTCTCCATCTCACTCATTCTCTTACTCTCCCTCCCTATCTCCACATTGCTCACTATCTTTTCCTCTCTCTCTCTCTCTTCCTCTCTAGCTTAATCTCTCTCCCTCTTAAATCATTCTTGCTCTCTCTACCTCTCTCACCCCTCTCTCTCTTCGATCTCCCTCATTCTCTTCCTTTATCTCCCCCTTCCTCACTCTCTCCCTTACGCTTGTCGTCTATTTGTCTCATTCCCACTCTTTTCCTTTCTCACTATGTCTCTCACTTTCTCTTATGTTTCTCTCTCTTGCTCTCTCGTTCTTTGTTGCTCTCTCTTCTCTCTCTTTACTCTGTCCCTCTTCCTATATCCATCACTCTAACTCTCTCACCCCTCTTCATGGCCATTTTTTATTTCTTTCTCTTTTTCTCTCTCTCCGTCTCTTTCCTCACTCTCCATTCTTTCTCTATTTCTCTCTCGCTTTGTCTTCCTTGCCCCTTCAAACTCTTCAAGTATTACTCCCTCACACACCTTATCTCTCTTTCTCCGTCCCTTTCTCTCTCCTTTCCTCTCTCTCATTTCCCTTCTTATCTCTCTCTTGCTCCTTTTCTCTTACTCTCTCTTCACCCATTCTCCCTTCACTTACTCTCTCTCTCTCTTCAGCTTCACTCCCACTCTGACTCCCTCTCTTCATCCCTTCACACTCTCTTTCTCCGTCCCTTTCTCTTTCCTTTCCTCTGTCTCATTTCCCGCCTTATCTCTCTCTTGCTCCTTTTCTCTTACTCTCTCTTCACCCATTCTCCCATTACTTACTCTCTCTCTCTCTTCAGCTTCACTCCCACTCCGACTCCCTCTCTTCATCCCTTCACATTCTCTATTCTCTCTTCTACTTTCTATCACTATGTCGCTCACACTCCTTATTCTTTGTTAACTTCGCTCTTACTCTCCTCACTCTTCTTCTATCTCCACACTCTCTTTCTCTATTTCTCTTCGTTCCTTCCTTTTTCAATCTCTCCCACTTTCCATTCTTATTTCTCTCTCTCTCTCTCCATCTCCCTATTCTCTCTCTCATTTTTCATTGTCCACCCCTCTCTCTTGCTCATTCTCTCTTTCTATATCTTGACTCATTCTCCTTGTCTACATATATCTCTCTCACTATCACTTCCTCCTTCGCTTTCTTCCTCTCCTCTCCCTCTCCCTCTCTTTCTCTCTTTTCCTCTACCACTCTTACTGTCTCCACCTCCTATCTCTTACTTTCTCTCACTCTCTCTTCTTATCATGCTATTTCTTACAATCGCTCCCTTATCTTTCCCTTCCTCTCTATATATATCCTCTTGTACTTTCTTTCCCTCTACCACCAAACATCTCTCTCTCCTATCTCTCTTCTCTGTCACACACACTCTCACTCTCTCCCTTGCTCTCCCTCTCTTTCACACTCTATTCCACCTTCATTTTTGCATTGTTTCTCAATCAATCTATATTAATCTCTCTTTTATTGCTCTCTCTTCGCTCTTTATCTCCCTCTTCTCTTCATTCTTCCCTCACACACACTCACCTTTCCCACGCTCCTAATAATTTTTTTTTTCTCTTGTCATTCTTTCTCTTTCACTTTCTTGTATAATCTTCTCCCCGTCACTCTCTTTCCTTCTTTCTCTTTAGATCTCTTTTATACTCTGTAATGTTCTCTTTATTGCACTCACTCTCTCCCACTATCATTCTCACTCCCTCATTCATTTCCTCTCTAGGTCATTCCTATGTAGCTCACTCTTCTCTCTCCATTGTACACACTCATACACTCTCTGTCCCTATCAATCTCTCTCCCTCTTTCTCTTATTAGCTCCATTTATCGCTCTATCTCACTTGTGGTTACCAGTTTTTTCTTTATCTTTCACTCTCTCCTCTCCCTCCCTTGCTCCATGTTTCTCTCCTCTCTCTAACCCATTCTCTATTATTTTCTCTCAATCTTTCTCTTTCTCGCTCTCAATTCTCTTTTACTATCTTATAATCTCTTTTTACACAATCCTTTTGTTGCTCTCTCTTCTCTCATTTATTTTGCTTTTCTCCCACTCTATCCCACTCTCTCTCTTGCTTCCATCCCACCCTCTCACATTCTCTGTCTTCTCTCCCTCCCTTTATCCCTCTCTGTCTCCCACTCTCTCCTGCACACTCTTTATCAAAACTTCTCCAATATTTCCTCACTTTTTACCCCTCACTTTTCACCCCTCACTTTATCAAAACTTCTCCAATATTCCCTCAGTATCTCTACCTCTCTGCTTCCTCTCTCTTGCCTCTCTATATCTTCATATCTCTCACTCTATATATATTTCTCTTTCTTCTACCCTTTTCTTGCTCTGTCTTGCTCCATGTCTCTTGCTCTATCTTCCTTCACACTCTTTAATATTTCCATTTCTCTCTCATTCTCACTCCACTCTCCCTCCCTCTCTCTCTTTACTTTCACTCACTTTTAGTCTCCCACTCCTTCTTTTACCCACTCTGTTCTCTCCCTCTATCCCTCATTGCTACTCTCTAGCTCTCTCTCCTGCTTTCACTCCTTTCACACCTCTCTTTCTCATGCTCTTCGTATCTCCCTCTCTCTTGCTCCTCTTGCACGCTCACTCTTTCCCTCTCTCATACTTTCTCTTCCCTCGCTCTCTTTTCTCTATTTCTCCCTCACACTCTCCCTTTCTTAATCCCTTTTCCTATCTCTTTAGTTTCATTCTCACTCTTGCTCCCTCTCCATTGTCTTCTCTCAATCTTTCTCTCCATCTCTCCCCCACTCTTGCTTCCTTCACTCCCACCCCATCTCTTCCTCTCTTGCTCTTTCTTTCTCTCTCACACGCCCTCCTCCTCTCTCCCTTTCACTCTCTTTCACTTCATCCCCCTCTTTCTCCCACTAAATCTCTTTTTATACCCCCTCACCCTGTCTATCTCTCTCTTTTTAACTCTCTCCCTCTCGTACAGTTTTCACTGTTCTGACATATCATTATTTCTTTCTCTATCACTACTTATTTCTCTCTCACACACTCTTTATTCCTCTATCTCATCACTCACTTATCACTTTACACAGTCTTTCCATCCAACAATCTCTCACCCTCTTCCTCTCTCCCAATCTTCATCTTTCATTAATTCTCTCTCTCTCTCTCTCTCTCTCTCTCTCTCTCTCTCTCTCGCTCTTGTCCTCCTCTCTCCATATCTCTCCATATCCACCTTACCCTCTCTCACTCTCTCTCACTCGCTCTTTCTTCAGTCCCTTTCTTCACTCCTTTTGTTGCTCTCTCCCGCTCTCTTCTTCATCTCACTTTATTTTTTCGCACTTTTTTGTACCCTTTCTGTCATTCTCTATTGCCCATTCTTCTATTTCCCTCTCTTCTCTTTCTTTACTCACTCTTTCTCCCTCTCTCTCACTCTCCCTCCCTCCCACTTTCAATCAATTTCTCTCACATCTTGCTCTCTCCACTCATATCTAACTCTTTATTTCTTATTTTCTCTTATACATATCTCTTTCTTCCTCGATCCCTCTGTATTTCTATTCCTTCTTCGCTCTCTTCCTCACTCTCTCCCTATCTCACTCCTCACTTTATCTCCCCTTGCACTCCCTCTAGCTCCCTCTCATTTTTTTTCGCTCTCTCTCATTCCCAATCACTTGCTCTCTTTTATCCCACTTTCACTTTTCTCTATTTCTTTCTCACTTCCCCTCTCTCATTCTAGAACCCTCTCTCATCCTTTCTCCCTCATTCTTTCTCTCTCATTCTCTCCCTCCGCTAGCCTCCTTCCCACTCTCTCCATCTCAATCGCTCTCCCTCTCACCCTCTCCATCTCCCTTTTTTCCTCTCTCCATCGCACTCATTTTCTTACTCTCCCTCCCTATCTTCACATTGCTTACTATCTTTTCCTCTAACTCTTCCTCTTTCGCTTAGTCTCTCTCCCTCTTAAATCTTTCTTTCTCTCTCTACCTCTCTCACACCCTCTCTCTCTTTGATCTCTCTCATTCTATACCTTTATCTCCCCCTTCCTCACTCTCTCCCTTAGTTTTGTCCTCTATATGTCTCTTTATCACTCTTTTCCTTTCTCACTAAGTCTCTAACTTTCTCTTATGTTTATCTCTCTTGCTCTCTTATTCTTTGTTGCTCTCTTTTCTCTCTTTACTCAGCCCCTCTTCCTATATCCATCACTCTACCTCTCTCTCCCTTCCTTTAATTCCCTCTCTCAGCCCTTTTCTCAGTCATTTTTATTACCTTCTCTCTTTTTCTCTCTCTCCCTCACTTTCCTCACTCTCCATTCTTTCTCTATTTCTCTCTCGCTTTGTCTTCTTTACTCCCTTAAAATTCTTCCAGTATTACTCCCTCACTCACCTTCTCTCTTTCTCCCTCCCTTTCTCTCTTCTTTCCTCTCTCTCACTTCTCTTCCTATCTCTCTCTTAGTCCTTTTCTCTTACTCTCTCTTCACCCACTCTCTCTTCACCCTCTCTCTCTCTTTTCAGCTTCACTCCCACTCCGACTCCCTCTCTTCATCCCTTCAAACTCTCTATTCTCTCTTCTACTTTCTATCACTATGTCGCTCACACTCCTTATTCTTTGTCAGCTTCTCTCTTACTCTTCTCACACTTCTATCTCTCCACTCTCTTTCTTTATTTCTCTCACTTCCTTCCATTGTCACGCTCTCACACTCTCTCCCACTTTCCATTCTTATTTCTCTTTCTCTCCATCTCCCTCATTCTCTCGCTCATTTTTCAGTGTCCCTCCTCTCTCTTGCTCATTCTCTCTTTCTATATCTTGACTCATTCTCCTTCTCTCCATATATCTCTCTCACTCTCACTTCCTTCTTCGGTTTCTTCCTCTCCTCTCCCTCTCCCTCTATTTCTCTCTTTTTCTCTACTGCTCTTACTCTCTAAATTTTACCATCTCTCTCTCCACCTCCTATCTCATACTTTCTCTCACTCTCTCTTCTTGTCAGGCTCTCTCTTACAATCCCTCTCTTATCTGTCTATTCCTATCTATACTATATATATATATATATATATATATATATATATATATATATATATATATATATATATATATATATCGTCTCGTACTTTCTTTCCCTCTACCACTAAACATCTCTCTCTCCTATCTCTATTCTCTGTCACACACACTCTCACTCTCTCACTTGCTCTCCCTCTCTCTCACACTCTATTCCACCTTCATTATTGCATTTTTTCTCAATCAATCTACCTAAATCTCTCTTTTATTGTTCGCTCTTTGCTCTCAATCTCCCTCTTCTCTTCCTTCTTCCCTCGCTCATAGTCTCTCTTCTTTCCCACCCTCTTAATAACTTTTTTCTCTCTTGTCCCACTCTCTCTTTCACTTTCAGGTATAATCTTCTCCCCTTACTCTCTTTCCTTACTTCTCTTTAGTTCACTTTTATACACTCTGTATTGTTCTCTTTATCGCTCTCACTCTCTCCCTACCATTCTCACTCCCTAATTCATGTCCTCTCTAGGTCTCCCCTATGTAGCTCACTCTTCTCTCTTCATTGCACTCACTCATACACTCTCTCTATCAATCTCTCTCCCTCTTGCTCTCATTAGCTCCATTTATTTCTCTATCTCACTCTCTATTACCAATTTTTTCTTTATCTTTCAGTCTCTCCTCTCCCTCCCTTGCTCCATGTTTCTCTCCTTTCTCTAACCCCTTCTCTATTATTTTCTCTCAGTCTTTCTCTTTCTCGCTCTCAATTCTGTTTTACTATCTTATATTCTCTTTTACACTCTTTTTTTTTCTCTCTTCTCTCATTTATTTTGTTTTTCTCCCACTTTATTTCACTCTCTCTCTCTTGCTTCCATCCCTCCCTCTCCCATTCTCTATCTTCTCTCCCTCCCTTCCTCTCCCTCCCTTTCTCCCTCTCCGTCTGCCACTCTCTCATGCACACTCTCTCAAACTTCTCCAATATTCCCTCACTTTTTACCCCTCACTCACCTCCTCTTATGAGATCTTCCCTCAGTCTCTCTACCTCTCTCTTCCCTCTCTCTATCTTCATATCTCTCACTCTATATCTATTTCACTTTCTCTGCCCTTTTCTTGCTCTGTCTTGCTCCATATCTCTTGCTCTGTTTCCTTCACTCTCTCTTATATCTCTATTTCTCTCTCATTCTCACTCCACTCTCCCTCCCTCTCTCTCTTTACTTTCACTTACTTTTAGTCTCCCACTCTTTTATTTACCCACCCAGTTGTCTCCCTTTATCCCTTATTGCTACTCTCTAGCTCTCCCTCCCGCTTTCACTCCTTTCATCCCTCTCTTTTTTATGCTCTTCTTATCTCCCTCTCTTGCTCCTTCCTTTGCTCACCCACTCTTTCCCTCTCTCCCACTCTCTCTTCCCTCACTCTCTCTTCTCTCTATTTCTCTCACACACTCCCTTTCTTAATCCCTTTTCCTATCTCTTCAGTTTCATTCTCACTCATGCTCCCTCTCCTCGGTCTTCTCTCAAACTTTTTCTCCATCTCTCCCCCTCTCTTGCTTCCTTCACTCCCATCCTCTCTCTTCCTCTCTTGCTTTTTTCCTTCTCTCTCTCACACGCTCTTCCCCTCTCTCCATCTCACTCTCTTTCACTTCATCCCCCTCTTTCCCCCACTAAATCTCATTTTATACCCCCTCCCTCCGTCTATATCTCTCTTTTTCACTCTCCCTCTCGTAGAGTTTTCATTGTTATGCCATATCATTATTTCTTTCTCTATTGCTCTTTATTTCTCTCTCACACACTCTTCCTTTCTCACTATATCTCTCACCCTCCTTCATGTTCTCTCTCTCACATCTTGCTCTCACTCTCTATTCTTGCTCACCTCTTTCTTACTCTTCTCACTCTCTCTTCTTCTACCCCCCACTCTCTCTTTCTCTATTCATCTCACTTCCCTCCCTCCCCCCTTCTCTCTCAAGCTCTCTCCACTTGCCCTCCTCAGCTCTCCCCCTTTCTCTTCTCACTCTTCATCACTCTCTCATCCCTTTCGTTCTCTTATTCTTCCTCTTGTCCACTCTCTTTTTCTCTATCTTCCCTCACTCTCATTCTCTCCATTTATCTCTCTCTCTCTCTTCCACCTTTGCTACCTTTCTTTCTCTTTCTCTATTATTGCTCACTTTTATCTAAATCTTTTTCTTTTATTCTCTCTCTCCTCTCTCTTTGTCCCTTTCTCTCTTCTTCCCTCTTTCTCACACACAAGCTCTCGCTTTCTCTCTCCATCCACACATTGGGAGGGATGAATCCAATAGAGGATGTGGGGGATAGAGGGAGAGAAATAGTGTGGGAGAGAATGGGAGAGAGGGAGACCTAGAGAGAGCGAGGGATAAAGAGAAAAAATGAAAGAGAATTGAGGGCAACGCATGAGAGAGAGAGAAAGACAGAGAAAGAGAGATTTAATAGATAGTGTAAGAGAGCGCATGAGTGGTAAATAGAAAGAAATAATGAGATAAAAGGTAGGTCGTGAGAAGGATTGAAGAGGGAGAGCGAGCAAGAGAGGGAGAGATAGTGTGAGAGAGAAATAAAGAGTACTGGAAGATAGAGTAAGGGAAACTAAGCAAGAAGGGGAGAGAGAGGGAGAGCAAAAGATGGATGATAAAGAGTGAGAGAGAGGAATTATAAAGGGAGAGAGGGAGAAGGAAGGGGGAGAGAGGGAGAGAAGTGTGTGAGAGAGATAGAGGAAAGCGTAAGTGAGAATGGGAGGGAGGGGAGAGAGAGGAGAGAGTGTGAGGATGAATGAAGAGAAATAGTTAGTGAAGATGGAGCAGCAATACAGAGAATAAGTGAGAGAGAGATAACAAAGAGTAAGAAAGAGAGAAGAAGGGAGTGAGCTAAGTTGAAGTGAGGGAAAGAGTGATAGAAGGAGACAGTGCATGATAGAGAAATTGGGAGAGAAGAGAGTGATAGAAAGTGGGAGCCGGTGATAGGAGGTAGAGTAGGAGGAGGAAGATTGAGAGAGATAAAGAGACAAACAAAAGGGGGTGAGAAAGAGAGCAAATAATAGTGAAAGTGAAGTTTAATAGTGAGAAGGAGAGAGAAATGAAGAGGGAATAGATATTGAGGGAAGAGAGAGGAAGTGAGATGGAGTGAAAGAAAGAAGAGAGGGAGCAAGAGAGAATTTTTGTGGGGGGAAAAAAATTAGAGATGTGAGACCATCATAATAAAAGTAAGAGAGAGACAACAAATAGGAGAGGATTATAACAAGTGAAAGAGTGGCAGAAAAATAAATAGGGAGACAGAGATATTTTGAGAGAGGGAGAAAATATACATACCTATAGATTATGAGAAAAATCTTGAGAGGAAGAGAGAGAGGGAGGGAGAGTGAGAAGGAGATAATGTGGAAGAGGGAGTGAGAGGGAGATAGGAGAAAGAAGAGAGTGGGAGGAAGAAAAAAAAGAAGAAAATGTAGAGCAAGGGAAGAGACAAATAGAGAGCAAAGAAGGGAACTAAAGAGATTGAGAGAGAAAAAAACGGAGAGAAGGTATGAGATTGAAGGAACTATAGGGAGGACGTCATGGAAATCAAGGGGCATAAGGATTAAGATAGAGAAGGAGAGAGAGAGTGAGAAAGTGTGGCAAAGGGAGAGAGGAAGGGAGGGAGAGGGACTGGATAAAAGTACGTGAGGGGTGGAACAGGTGTGGAAGAGGGAGAAAGAAAGAGGGAGAAGTTAAAGTGGGATAGGAGGACGGAGTGGGAAAGTTAGGGGAGAAGGAGAGAGATGAGATAGAGAGAGTGAGGGAAAGAGAGAAAAGATGAGAGAGAGCGAGAGAAAGGGAGAGAGAGAAAAATAACAAAAAGTGAAAGTGAGAGATGATACATCAAGCAGGAGGGAATTAGTGAGATTGAAAGAGAAAACAAGAGGGAGGGAGAGCGAGTGAATGACTGAGTGCAAGAGGAGAGAGAGAGGAGTGATATATGGAGAGAGGGAAGGAGGGATTGAAAGAGGGAGGGATTGAGGAGGAAAGGAAGATGTTTGAGAGAAAATAATAAATAAAGAGATGGATATAAGGGGAGAGAGTAAAATATGACAACAATTGAGAGAGAGCATGTGAGGGAGGGAGAGTGAGAGAGAGAGTGAGAGATAGAGGAGAGAAAGAGTGAGTAAAGCAAGAAAAGAGAGGGTGATAGAAGAAAGTGCAAGCGAGAGACATAGAGGGGCAAAATAGATCAAATGAACAAAAAATAAAGATAAAATATAGAGTGAGAGTTAGGGATTGAAGAGTGAGTGGGAAAGAGAGAGGGTAAGGTAATAATAGAGAGAAGAGAGAATTGGGGAATATACAACAAAAGATAGTAAGTGAGCGGTAAAGGGAGGAGATATAGATAAAGATTTGGAGAGAGAGGGGGAGAGAGGGAGATAGAAGAGTGAGCTACATTAGGAAGATCTAAAGAGGGCACGAATGAGTGATGTTCCCTCTTCTCTCACCATTCTCCAGTTCTTGGCCACTCTTTACCCCTTACTCACTTACTGTTACTCTCTCATAAACTCTTTTCTTACACTCTCTTCCTTTCACTCTCCCTCACTTTCTCTTTCCTGCTCTCTCCTTAGACCCTCTCACTTCCTCCTATCATTCTTTTTCCCTAACTACCTCCATCTCTCTCTCACTCTCTATTCCACCTCACTTTGTCCTTAAATCTTACTGTCTCTTCTCACATCTGTCTCATTATTTATTATTTTCTCTCACACATCTGTCTTTCCACCTCGATCTCTTCCTCTTTCAATTCCTCTTCCCTCTCTTTCTCCTCTCTCTCCTCATTCACTTCCTCTCCTTCCTCTCATTATCTCTATCACTCTATGTCATTCTCTCTCTCTTGCTCTCTCTTCTATCACTTTCACTTTTTTCTATTTATCTCTTCCTTTCACTCTCTCTCTCTCTTATCCATTCTCTCCCTCTGCTACCCTCCCTCCAACTCTCTGTATCTCAATCTCTCTCCCTCTCCGCCCCTATGTCCTTCTCACCGTCTCATTCATTCTTTCTCTTCCTCCCAATCTCAAACTTAAACACATTATTTTGCATTCTTTTTCTCTCTCACTTCCTATCTTACTATCTCTTCAATCTTTCTTGCTTTCAATCTCTCTCACTTCCTCTGTCTCTTCAATCTCTCTCCTTCTCTCCCTCTCTCTCCCTTACTCTTGCCCTCTATATCTCTCTTCTCAGTATCTCCCTTTCTCACTATGTTTGTCACTTTTTATTATGTTTCTCTCTCTCACTCTCTTTTTATCTCTCTTTACTCACTCTATCTTCTTATATCCTTACTCAACTTCTCTCCCTTCCTCTCATTCTCTCTCTTCTCTCTCTCCCCCTCTCTTTATTGCACCTCGCTTTATCTCTCTCTCTCTCTCTCTCTCTCTCTCTCTCTCTCTCACTTTATCCCACACCACCTCTGTCTAGTTCTCCCTCCCATTTTCTCTCCCTTAATCCTTCTATCTCTCACACACTCCTTATCTCTCACTTTCTTGCTCCCTCTCTCCCTTGTTCGCTCTCTCCCTCCCACACTCTCTCTTCCCTCACACACACATTATATTTTTCGCTCATACTCACACCCTTTCTCGCTCCCACTTTCTTTCTCTTTAGCTTCACTCTCACTCTTACTCTCCCTCTCTCTTTCTCAATCTATGTTCACTCTTAGTTGCTCAATCTCACTTATGTTCCTCTCTCCTTTCTCTTCTCCCATTCTTTCTCTCCCCTGTCTCTTGCTTCCTTCCCTCCCTCCCTCTCTCTCTCTCTATGACTCTCTCTTTCTCTCACTCAGACACGCTATCTCTCTCCCTCTCTCACACTTTTGGTTCATCCCCCACTCTCACTCCCACAAAATCTCATTCTCTTTCCCCTCTTTCTTCCTCTCTCTCACTCTCTCTTCTCTTCCACTCTATCTTCCTCTCTCACACTCATGCATTAATCTCTCTTACATTCTCTCGCTTTATCTCTCCTTTTCACCCTGTCCCTCTCTCATCCTTTTCTCTATTTATGCCTTATCACATTTTCTTTCTCTTCTGCTATCTCCCTCCCTCTTTTTCTCTCACACTCTCTTATCACTTTCTCACTCTTTCTCTCCAACCATCACTCAGTATCTTCCTCCCTCTATCTCTCTCTATATCTCCTTGCCTCTCTCTCTCTTCCTCCCTCTATCTCTTTATATATCTCCCTCATCCTCTCACCCTCTATCTCTCTCATGTCTCCCTCTCTCTCCGCGTCTCGCTACCTCTCCTTTTATCAATCTTCCTTGAGTCTCTCTTTTCTCTTTATTTTTGTCTTACTCTCACACCCTTATTCCTCCCGCTTTCTCCTCAATCCCTATCAGTCTCATCCTCTATCTATCTATTTCTAGTTCACTCCCTCTCTTGCTCTCACTCTCACAATATATTTCATATCTCTTTATTGTTTGATTGCTCCCTCTTGCCCTCTCTCTGTCCTCTCTCTTGCTCTTTCTTCTATCACCCTCTCTTCTTTATATTTACTCACTATTTCTCTTCCTCTATCCCTCACTCTCTCTCTGAGTCTCCCTCCCTCCCTCTCTCTTTCAATCACTCTCACATCTCACTCTCACTCCTCATCCCCACCTCATTATTTCTTAGGTTCTCGCATACATCTCTCTCTCCTCTTCTGTCCCTCCCTCTTTCACTCCATTCTTCCCTCTCTTTCTCCCTTTCTCCCTATCTCTCTCTTCTCTCTCTCTTATTGCACTCACCCACTCAATCTGCCTCCCTCCCTGTCATTTTCTCCATCATACTCTCCCATTTCCTCTCTCGTGATTTCACTTCTCTCACTTTAACTTCTCTTTATTTCTTTCTCATTCTCCCTCGTCCTTTCTAACTCCCACTCTCCGTCCCACTTCTCGCCCTGACACTCTCTATCTCGATATATCTCCCTCTTCGTCCCTCTTTCTCACTCATTCTCTTATTCTCTCCCCTATCTCCTTCTTACTCCCTCACTTCCTCTCTCCCTCTTAAATCTTTCATGCTCTGTCTCTCCCTCTATCTCCCTCGTCTCACTCTCTCCCTTAATCTTGCCATCCATCTCTCTCTTTCTCACTTTCTCGCATTCTTACTATGTCTCTTACACTCTATTTTGTTTGTCTCTCGCTCTCTTGCTATCTTTTTACTCTTTCCTCTATCTCTTAAGTTCTACATCTCTTCCTTTCTCACTGTCAGTTTTTACTCTTTCCATCTATTTTGTTTTGTTTCCCTCTATCTTTCATCTCACTCCCTATTATGTTTCTCTCTCTCTCGTTCTTTTGCTCGTTGTTCCTCTCTTTTCTCGCTCATTATCTCCCATAATCCATCACTCAATCTCTCTCTATCTTCCTCTCATTCTCTATCTCTTTTCTTCCTCACCCCCTCTTTTCTCTAATTTTTTATTACTTCCCGTCTCTCCTTATTTCATTTTTTTGTTTCTCTCCCCTCTCTCTTACCCACTCTTACCTCACTCTTACCTCACTCTCTATTCTTTCTCTATTTCTTTCTGTTTTAGTCTCTCCCTCCCTTCTTGGCTCCTACCATTTCACTCTCACTCCTACTCCCTCTCTCTCTTCTCTCTTTCTCTTGTTCACCTTCTCTCTTACTCTTCTCACTCTTTATCTTCCTCTACTCTCCAATCTCTTTTTCTCTATTTCTCTCACTTCCCTCTCTTCCTCTCTCTCTCCCACACCACTTGCTCTTTCCACTTGCCCTCTCTGCCTCTCCTCTCTCGCTCACCTGATTCCATCCCACTCTTTCATTCTCTCTCTCCCTCTCTGCCTCTTCGCCCTTTTATCCCTCACCAACTCCCTCTCCCTCTGTTGCTCCCTCTAGCTCTTATCATTCTCCTGTTCTCCCTCTCTTTATACCCCCACTCATGCATTCTCTTAATCTCCCCCCTTCCTCTTTCTTTCTTTATCTTGCTCTCCTACTCTACTTCTATCTCCCTCTATCTACATCTCATTCCATCTTCCTCAACCTTCGTCCCTCAATTTTCTCTCCCGCTCTCTCCCTCTACCTTTAACCATTTCTCTCCCCACTCCCTATTCTCATACCTTCCCTCACCTCTCAACTTACCATGCTCTCTCCTAAACTCCCTCCCTTTATCTCTCTCTTCCTCTCTCTATATATATATATCCTCTCACACTTTCTCTCCCTCTATCCACCACATCTCTCAATCGTCTCACTTCTCTCTCTCTCTCTCACTCTCTATTCCGCCTTCATTATTGCACTGTTGCTGAATCCATCTCTCTCATTGTCATTTTTCTCTCGTTACTCTACTCTTTTTCTCCTATCTCTCTCTCACTCCCTTCCTCCCTCTTTCCCTCTCTTTCAATCCTTCTCTCTTCTCACTCTTTCCGCCTCATCTCTCTATAATTATTTCTTAATTTCTCTCACACTTCTCTCTCTCTTACTCCCTCTCTCTTACTTCTCTCTTTATCTTCATATCTCTTACTCCTTATTTATTTCTCATCTTCTACTCCCTTTCTTTCTCTTTTGCTCTTTCTTCAACCTCTCTTCTATCTCTATTTCTCTCTCACTCTCACTCCTCTCTCCCTACTTATCTCTCTTTAATTGCACTCTCTTACTCACTCTCTGTTATCTCTCTTTATCTTACTCTCTCTCCTCTCACTCTTTCGCTCTCTATCCTACACAAACTCTCTCTCTCTTCCTCTCTTGTTTCCTTTCCTCCCTCGTCCCTACCTCCCTCCTCCATCCATCTCGTGCGCTCTATCTTCCACTCTGCCTTTCTCCCTCTACCTCCCACTCTCCCTTTCCATCTCTCTCTAGCTCTCTATTTCCTCTCTTTTTCCTGCTCTCTTTAAACCCTCTCACTACCTCTTTTTTCTCTCTTTGTCACAAACTTTCTCCCTCTCTCTCACACTCTATTCCATCACATTTTGTTACCATTTCTCACTCTCTATCTCACTCTTTGTTACCATTTCTCACTCTTTGTTACCATTTTATTTCTCACTTATTTTATCCATTCTTTATTATATTCTCTTAGTCTCTCTCTTTCTCACTCACTATTCTCTTTTTATATCTCATACTCTCTTTTGCACGGTCCTTTTTTGCTCTCTCTTTTTTCATTTCTCTTACATTCTGTCACTCCATCCCCCACTTCCTCTCTCCTCTAATTTTATCACATCTCTTCCTCCCTCTCCCTACCTTTATCCCTCTCCATCTCCCTCTCTCTCTTAACAATGTCCTAATCTCCCTCACCTTTCCCCTCACTCACTCTTACTTGACCCTTAGTCTCTCTTCTCACTCACTGTCCCGTCCACTCTCTCTTCCTTTCTCTTTCCTGCTCTCTCATTAAACCCTCTCAATATCTCCTTCTATCTCTCTTTCTTACTCACTCTTTCATTCTCTCTCTCACTCTCTGTTCCACCCCTTTTCATCTTTCTCTAGCCCTCTCTTCTGTCTCTCACTTTTCACACTCACTTTAACCCTCACCGCCACTTTCTCGCTTTCCCTCCCACTTTCTCTCCTTTCATCCCGCCACTTTCTCCTGCTCTCCTAATCTCCCTACCTCTTGCTCCCTCTCTCGCTCGCTGACCCTCTCCTTCTCTCCTGCTTTCTCTTTCGTCAGCCTCTGCTCTCTCTATTTCTCTCTCACACACTCTCGCTTTCTTGTTCCTTCTTCCTATCTCTTCAGTTTCACTTTCACACATACTCCCTCATTCCTCTCTCTTGCTATCTCCATGTTCACTCTCTGTCGCTTACTCTATCTTCAATTGCGCTTGCTCCTCTCTCTCCTCTCAATCATTCTATCCCACTCTCCTCCACTCTTTTCATTCCTTCCCTCTCTCTCTCTCACACACTCTCCCTCTCTCTCTTCGTCTCACTCTCTTCCAATTCATCCCCCCTCTCTCTCCACTAAATTTCAATTTGTACCCCCTCTCTTCATCGCTCTCTCACTCTCCATATCTTCCTTCACTCTCTCGTCTTATCTCACTCTTACTCTCTTCCTTCCCTCTCACTCCTCCATCCATCTCTCTCTTCCTTACTTGCTCTTTTCTTTATTTATGATTTATCACTTTTTTTTTCTCTATTACTCTCCTCTTGCTCTCTTTTATTACCCTCTTTTCACTATGCTCACTCTTTCTCTCCAACCATCTCTCACTCTCTTCCTCCCTCTATCTCTCCCTCTTTCATTAATTCAATCTCTCGCTATGTCTATTCTCCCCCCTCTCTCTTCATATTTCCCTCAATATCTAGCATTTTCTACCTTTCACTCATTATCTTTGGCTCTATCTTCCTCTGAGTCGCTCTTCTTTCTCAATTTATACCTTACCCTTTCTCCCTCACTTCCTTCGCTCACTCTTCAATCCTTATCTTTAACTCTCTCTCTTACTCTCTCTCTCTCACTCTTTATTTCATCTCTCTTTGTTATTCATAATGCTCATTTTTGTCCCCTATCTGTCTCTCTCTCTTGCTCTGTCTTCTATCTCCCTCTATTTACTCACTTTTTCTCTCCCTCTATCTATCATACTCTTTGTCACACTCCCTCCCTTACAAACTATCTCGTAATTGCTCTCACATCTTGCTCTCTCTCTCCTTATTCCATCTTATAATTTATTATTTTCTCTCATACATCTCTCCTTCCTCCTCGATACCTCCCTCATTCAATCCATCCCTCCTATCTTTTTCCCCCACTCTCTCCCTCTCTTTTTCTCTATCGCTCTTTCTCATGCCTTTATTTTGTACTCGTTTCTCTCACATTCTCTTTTCACTATTTCTCTCTCGCTCTCCCACTCCCTTTCTCTCACCCTCTCTCTCATCCTTTCTCTCTCATTCCCTCCCCCAGCTACCCTCCCTACCACGCTTTCTATCTCAATCTCTCTCCCACTCTTTCCCACACTTCCTCTCCATCTCCCTCTCTCCTCTCCCTTATCTCATCCCTTCCTATCATCTCAATCCCTCCCTCTCACTCCCTCACTCCCTCTCCATCTCCCTCCCTCTCACTCCCTCACTCCCTCTCCATCTCCCTCTCTCCTCTCCTTTTAACTGATTCTCTTTCTCTGTTTCCCCTATCTCTCTTCTTTCTCTCCTCTTGCACTTAATCAGTCTCCCTCCTTCCCTCTCATTTTCTCCATCGCTCTCTCCCATTTCTCTCGTTTGGTCTATTTTCGCTCATTTTCTCTTCTCTCTATTTCTCTCTCACAGCCTGACTCTATCTCTCTTTCTCCTTAATTTTACCACTCATTCTCTCCCTCACTCTCTCTATTTCTTTATTTTTCCCATCTTCTCTCACTTTATCTTCTCTCTATATCACTCTCTCTCTCCTCGTCCTTTCCATCCCCTCTCTCCATCTCACTTCTCACTCTTTCTCTCCTTTATCACTCTCTCTTATCACTTACTCAAGCTCTCCAACCTTCTCTCACTCTCTTCCTCCCTTCCTCTCTCTATCCCTCTTTGATGTAAATGATAACATGGATGGCGATGACAAGACCTCAAGAGAAGATTTAATTCAAGTTCCATGTGGGCCAATTACTAGATGTCGTGCAAAGGGGTTGAAGAAAGCTCTTAATGGATTAATTTGGGAGGCTTGGACTCAAGCCAATTCATGGAGATCTAAGGAGAAAAACCGGCCAAGATTTGTCAAGTTAATCCAAGCCTAAGGATAAAAGAGTCATATTATTATGGTTGGATGTTTCTTATTTTATTTTGTTTTAATATTGGCTTGCATGCCAACTTTATGTAGCTTTATTTATTTTTTTAAAGAAGATATTTTATCTTCTCTTTCTTTCTTGTAAGTTTTAGCCTATAAATAAGCCTTACTTTAAATGAAAAATGGATTATTAGCTTTGGAAAAAAAAAACATCTTGCGTGTGCTTCATTCCTTAGGTTTTCCTGGGATTCCAAACAGAGTCTTGGCCATCACCCAAGGAGTTCTTCCCATTTGTGGCTTCTACCATTGTACCAAGGTTCTTTCCTCACGTCAAGAATAGGGTGAAGGTCTCATACCAAAATTAATTTGAATCAAATAATTTCGATTTTTGCTTAGCACATCAAATTTTCTAATTAGAGCATTGATCCCCATGGTCCTGTCTTGTGTATATTCATATATTCACATCATTTGGTATCAGACCCTCACGATTCTTGAAGACATAGATTTCTTGTTGGGATTTTTGTGTTCTTGTTGGATCTTTTTTTTTTCTTTCGGAACTGATCAGATTAGTTATTTTCTTGTTTCTTTTTCTGAATTTCATCCTTGTCCGAATTTTCATTAAGTAATCTAGTTTGTTAATTCATTTCGTAATTAATTGTTCAATTAGCTGCTCTCATTACAATTCATATTTGTGGTCTTGATTATATTTGTGTTCTTGTTCATATTTGTGTCTTGAGTATTAATATCCACATCGTTACTATTCATGTGATTATCCAATTTATTGTCTCATTATTGCTTGCTTAAATTCACATCATTATACTTCTGTTTATTATCCAAATCAGTTGTTGTTGTTATTTTCCAAATCAGTGTTCTTGTTATTATTCAAATCATCTTGTTCTTGATATTGTTTATGATAAATGTTGTTCTTGATATGATCTTTTTTTTTATTTTCATTTCTTATTATTTTCATTTCTTTTGTTGCTATTAGTGTTTCCATAAGTTTAGTTGTGCTTTTTGTTTGATTCAAGATATCAAAATTCGTATTTTATTACCATCATCCTAATGGTTGGCTTAGCATTTCGATTTTCTTATTTGTGGTAATCCAGAATTTGATTTCAATTGTTAATTTCACATTCTTTCTTACCTTCCTTAATTGTAAATTTTCAACCATATCTCAACTAAATTTTGAAGATGAGGAAAGGCAACCAGCCATTCCTAATCTCCAATTTCAAACCATGGTGGGGGAGATGAAAAGAATAATGAGGGTTGAGTTGGAGCAAATTCATGAAAGGTTGGATCGGGTAGAGAGAATCCAACAAAGACAACCACAAAACGTTACCAATAGGCAAAGGGAGAGAGTTCCACCGAGAGGAGTAAGAGAGGAAGATGAAGCGTATTATGAGGTTGTATTTGATGAAGAAAATGATAGGGATTCATTTGTTGAGGCGTTATGGTGGGCAAGCTAGAGATAGTAGGAATAGAGACGATAACATTTTAGAGAGTATTAAGATATGTATTTCTTCTTTTCAAGGCAAAATTAATCCTAAAACCTATCTTGAATGGGAGAAGAAGGTGGAATTAGTGTTTGACTGCCACAAATATTCTAAAATAAAGAAGGTGAAATTGGCCGCCATTGAATTTACTGATTATGTTATTATTTGGTGGGATCAATTAATGTTGAGCGAGAGAAGAAATGGAGAACGTCCCATAAAAACATGGGAAGAAATGAAAGTTGTTATGAGGAAGCGATTTGTGCCAAGCCATTACTGTCGAGAGTTGTATCAGAAGTTACAAAGGCTTAGGAAAGGTAATCGAATTGCGGAAGATTACTATCAGGAAATGGAGATTGCTATGATTAGGGCTCATGTAGAAGAAGATAGAGAAGCGACTATACCAAGATTCTTAAATGGTTTAAACCTAGAAATCTAAGATAGAGTTGAAATGCAACATTATGTGGAGTTGGAGGATGTTACATGTGGCTATCATAGTGGAGTAACAACTCTAGAAGAAGGGAGGCCCAAGTGTGTCAACTAGTGTGGGTACTTCATGGAAGCCGACTTTTCAGAAAAAAGAGGGCAATCCAATTGCAAAATTCAAACCACAGTCAAGACAAGAGACAACTAACTAAGGAACTGAGGGGAAAATTGCCTCTTCCACTTCTAGAAATCGAGACATTAAATGTTTTAAATGTCAAGGAAGGGGTCATATATCCAACAAATGTCGTAACAAAAGAATCATGGTGATAAGGGACAATGGAGAAATTTAAACTGATGAAGAATTAGAAATTGACTCTATACCACGAGTAGAGGAAATTGAAGTGAAGAATATGCAGTCACAGGTGAATTGTTAGTCACAAGAAGGGCTTTAAGAGTGCTGGCCAAGGTTGATGAGGGAATTCAAAGAGAAAACATTTTTCACACTAGGTTTCATCAACAAAACAAGGTATGTAGTATGATCATTGATGGAGAGCACTATTTTGGTTGAAAAAGTAGGGCTACCAACCATCAAGCATTCCCGACCTTACAAGTTAAAATAGTTTAATTATAGTAGTGAGGTAAAAGTGAACAAGCAGGTTTTGGTCTCATTCCGCATTGGAAAGTATGAAGATGAAGTCTTGTGCGATGTAGTACCAATGCAAGCAGGTCATTTGTTACTAGGCCGATCATGACAATTTGACCGATGAGTTAAACATGATGGTATCACCAATAAATACTCATTTGAAGTCAGTAATAGAATTATCACTCTAGTGCCAATGACACCAAAGGAGGTCTACGAGGATCAAATGAGATTGCAAAATGATTATTGTCAAATGAAAGGAGTGCTCAACATAAAAAGACCGACTCAATTGAGGAAAAGGAAGAAATGAAACAAGCGGCCATTAAGAGAAAAGAAGATAGAAAACAAAAGAATTTTTATGCAAAGGCAAGCGAAATCAGGAGTGCATTGTTTTTAAACAACCAATGATTGTACTTCTATAAAAAGAGGCGTTCTCAAACACTAATGAATAAGACAAGACTTTGCCTAGTTATATTGTCTCCCTTTTGCAAGATTTTCATGATGTCTTTCCTGAGGAGATTCCACATGGTTTACCACCCATTCGAGGGATTGAGCATCAAATTGATTTTATACCAAGATCCACCCTTCCAAACCGTCCATCCTATAGAAGCACTCCCGAGGAAACAAAAGAGTTACAAAGGCATGTTGAAGGACTAATAGAGAAGGGGTATGTGAGAGAGAGCATGAGTCCATGTGCTGTTCCTGTAATTCTAGTTCCTAAGAAGGATGGGTCTTGGAGAATGTGTGTGGATTGTCGAGCCATAAACAATATTACGATAAAGTATAGACACCCTATTCCTTGCTTAGATGATATGCTAGATGAGTTACATGGATCTTATGTGTTTTCTAAGGTTGATTTAAAAAGTGGATATCATCATATTAGGATGAAAGAAGGCGATGAGTGGAAAACTGCTTTTAAGACAAAATATGGTTTGTATGAATGTTTAGTTATGCCTTTTGGTTTGACTAATGCACCTAGTACTTTCATGAGATAAATAAACCATGTTTTATGTGCTTTTATTGGAAAACTTGGTGTGGTCTATTTCGATGATATTCTGATCTATAGCAAAAACTTGAAGGATCATGTTGAACATTTAAAACTTGTTTTAGATGTTTTGAGAAAAGAAATGTTATTTGGTAACTTTGAAAAGTGTACCTTTTGCACCAATAAACTTTGTTTGGGATTTATTGTGAGTTCACAGGGTATACAGGTTGATGAAGAAAATGTGAGTGCTATACATGAGTAGCCTAGTCCCACTAGTGTAAGCAATGTTCGTAGCTTTCATGGACTTGCTAGTTTCTACCGACGGTTTGTAAAAGACTTTAGTAGCATGCACCACTCAATGAATTGAATAAGGAGAATGTTGGGTTCAAGGGGGGAGAAGTGTAAGAAATGACATTTAAATTGATCAGGGAAAAACTTACCCACGCCCCTGTTTTGTCTTTACCTGATATTTCTAAAACATTTGAAATTGAATGTGATGCTTCAGGTATTGGCATAGTTGTTGTTCTTATGCAGGAGCGAAGACCAATTGCTTATTTCAGTGAAAAGTTGTGTGGGGCCACCTTAAACTACACAACTTATGACAAGGAGATGTATGCATTGGTTAGAGCTTTGAAAACTTGGCAGCACTACCTTTGGCCTAAAGAGTTCATGATTCACACTGATCATGAGTCCTTCAAACACTTGGAAGGTCAACATAAGCTCAACAAAAGGCATGCTCATTGGGTGGAGTTCATTGAGATATTTCCATATGTCATTCGATACAAGCAAGGAAAGGAAAATTTAGTTGCTGACGCCCTTTCTCGAAGGTATGCACTACTATCTACTCTTGATGCAAAACTACTTGGTTTTGAACATATTAAAGATTTATACCATGATGATGTTAATTTCTGTAAGGAATATCAAGATTGTGATAAAACTGCTTGCGGTAAATTCTTTAAACATGATGGGTTTCTGTTTCGAGAAAATAAGTTATGCTTGCCTAAAAGTTCTTTGCGAGAATCGCTTATACAGGAATCTCATGGAGGGGGATTAATGGGACATTTTGGAGTTGCAAAGACTTTTCCTGTTTTGCAGGAGCACTTCTACTAGCCACACTTGAGGCGGGATGTCAAGAAGATTTGTGATAGGTGTGTCACATGTCGACAAGCTAAATCTCGAGTGCAACACCACAGTTTGTATACTCCTCTACCAATTCCTAATGCACCTTGGATTGATATTTCTATGGACTTTGTGCTGGGTTTGCCTAGAACTAAACATGGTAGAGATTCAATTTTTGTGTTTGTGGATAGATTTTCCAAAATGACACATTTTATTCCATGTCACAAAACTGATGATGCTTCAAATATTGTGGATTTGTTCTTTACGGAGATTATAAGATTGCATGGTATGCCTAGAACAATTGTTTCTAATAGAGATACTAAGTTCTTGAGTTACTTTTGGAAGACCTTATGGTGTAAGTTAGGAACCAAATTATTATTTTCTACTACTTGTCACCAACAAACCGATGGTTGAACTGAAGTAGTAAATAGGATTTTGTCTATTTTGTTAAGGGCAATCATAAAGAAGAATATCAAAACATGGGAAGATTGTTTACCACACGTTGAGTTTGTTATAATAGGGTCGTTCATTCTGCTACTAAATTTTCTCCTTTTGAAATTGTTTATGGTTTTAATCCTTTAACACCATTTGATTTAATTCCATTACCTGTTTCTAAGCATGTCATCTTGGATGGTAAGAAAAATGTTGAGTTTGTAAACAAGATACATGAAAAGGCACGACTCAATATTGAACAAAGAACAAAGCAATACGAAAAACATGCCAATAAGGGGTGTCACAAAATGATCTTCGAACTTGGAGATTGGGTCTGGCTACACATGAGAAAGGAACGATTTCTAGAACAAAGGCATTCTAAACTGCTTCCAAGGGGAGATGGTCCTTTCCAAGTACTTGAAAGTATCAATGACAATGCCTACAAGCTGGACTTACCAAATAAGTATAATGTGAATGCCACTTTCAATGTTACTGATTTAAATCCTTTTGATCAAGCTATTGATTTGAGGACAAATCCTTTTCAAGAGGAGGGGAATGATGTAAATGATAGCATGGATGGCGATGACACAACCTCAAAAGAAGATTTAATTCATGTTCCATGTGGGCCAATTATTAGATGTCGTGCAAAGAGGGTTGAAGAAAGCTCCTAATGGATTAGTTTGGGAGGCTTGGACTCAAGCCAATTCATGGAGATCTAAGGAGAAAGACCCGCCAAGATTTGTTAACTTAATCCAAGCCCAAGGATAACAGTCATATTATTATGGCTGGATGTTTCTTATTTTATTGCATTTTAATATTGGCTTGCATGCCAAATTTATGTAGCTTTATTTATTTTTTTGAAGAAGATATTTTATCTTCGTTCTTGTAAGCCTTAGCCTATAAATAGGCCTTACTTTAAATGAAAAAGGGATTACTAGACTTTGGCAAAAAAAAAAACAACTTGCACATGCTTCATTCCTTAGGTTTTCCTGGGATTCCAACCGAACTCCTGGCCATCACCCAAGGAGTTCTTCCCTGACTTATCAAGCGGAATTTCACCCCTTTTGTGGCATCTACCATTGTACTAAGGTTCTTTCCTCACGTCAAGCATAGGATGAAGGTCTCATACCGAAATTAATTTGAAAAAATTAATTTCAGTTTTGGCTTAGCACATCATGTTTTCTAATTAGAGCATTGATCCCCACGGTCCTGTCTTGTGTATATTCATATATTCACATCATTTGGTATCAAAGCCTCACGATTCTTGAAGACATATATTTCTTGTTGGATTTTTTGTGTTCTTATTGGTCTTTTTTTTTCTTTCAGAACTAATCAGATTAGTTGTTTTCTTGTTTCTTTTTCTGAATTTTATCTTTGTCCGAATTTTCACTAAGTAATCTAGTTTGTTAATTCATTTCATAATAATTGTTCAATTAGCTGCTCTCATTACAATTCATATTTGTGGTCTTGTTTATATTTGTGTTCTTGTTCATATTTGTGTCTTGATTATTAATATCCAAATCGATATTGTTCATGTGATTGTCCAATTTATTGTCTCGTTATTGCTTGCTTAAATTCACATCATTATACTTCTGTTTATTATCCAAATCAGTTGTTCTTGTTATTGTCCAAATCAGTGTTCTTGTTATTATTCAAATCATCTTGTTCTTGATATTGTTTATGGTAAATTTTCTCTTGATGTGATCTTTTTTTTATTTTTATTTCTTGTAATTTTCGTTTATTTTGTTGATATTAGTGTTTCCATAAGTTTAGTTGTGCTTTTTATTTGATTCAAGATATGAAAATTCGTATTTTATTACCATCATCCCAATGGTTGGCTTAGCATTTCGATTTTCTTATTTATGGTAATCCAGAATTTGATTTGAATGGTTAATTTCGGATTCTTTCTTTCCTTAATTGTAAATCTTCAACCATGTCTCAACTAAATTTTGAAGATGAGGAAAGGCAACCAACCATTCCTAATCTCCAACTTCAAGCCATGGTGGGGGAGATGAAAAGAATGATGAGGGTTGAGTTGGAGCAAATTCATGAAAGGTTGGGTCAGTTAGAGAGAATTCAACAAAGACAACCACAAAACGTTACTAATAGGCAATGGGAGAGAGTTCCACTGAGAGGAGTAAGAGAGGAAGATGAAGCGTATTATGAGGTTGGGTTTGATGAAGAAAATGATAGGGATTCATTTGTTGAGACGAGGCATTATGGTGGGCAAGCTAGAGATAGTTGGAATCGAGACGATAACAATTTAGGGAGTATTAAGATGTGTATTCGTTCTTTTCAAGGTAATAACAATCCTGAAACTTATCTTGAATGGGAGAAGAAGGTGGAATTAGTGTTTAACGGCCACAACTATTCTGAGAAGGTGAAATTGGCCGCCATTGAATTTACTGATTATGCTATTGTTTGGTGGGATCAATTAATGTTCAGCAGGAGCAGAAATGGAGAACGTCCAATAGAAAAATGGGAAGAAATGAAAGTTGTTATTAGGAAGTTATTAGGAAACGAGAGTTGTATCAAAAGTTACAAAGGCATAGGCAAGGTAATCGAAGTGTGGAAGATTATTATCAGGAGATGGACATTGTTATGATTAGGGCTCATGTAGGAGAAGATAGAGAAGCTAATATGGCAAGATTCTTAAATGGTTTAAACCCAGAAATCCAAGATAGAGTTGAAATGCAACATTATGTGGAGTTGGAGGACATGTTACATGTGGCCATCAGGGTGGAGCAACAACTAAAGAAGAGGGGAGGCCCACGTATGTCAACTAGTGTGGGAACTTCATGGAAGCTGAATTTTTAGAAAAAAGTGGACAATCCAATTGCAAAGTCCAAACTACAGTCAAGACAAGAGACAACTAACCAAGGAACTCAAGGGAAAATTGCCTCTTCCACTTCTAGAAATCGAGACATTAATGTCCTAACAAAAGAATCATGGTGATAAGAGACAATGGAGAAATTGAAACTAAGGAAGAATTAGAAATTGACTCTATACCACGAGTAGAGGAAATTGAAGGTGATGAATATGCAGTCACAGGAGAATTGTTAATCACAAGAGGGGCTTTAACCGTGCAGGCCAAGGTTGATGAGGGAATTCAAAGAGAAAACATTTTTTACAGTAGGTGTCATCTACAAAACAAGGTATGTAGTATGATCATTGATGGAGGAAGTTGTACTAATGTCGCTAGCACTATTTTGGTTGAAAAACTAGGGCTGCCAACCATCAAGCATTCCCGACCTTACAAGTTGTAATGGTTTAATGATAGTGGTGAGGTAAAGGTGAACAAGCAGGAGTTGATAGAGAAAGAATAGAGTGCGAGTTAAGTGAGGGAACAGAGAGTGAAATTAAGGAGAGGAGTGGAAGTAAATAACAATAAGAGAGAAGACGGGGTGAGAAATAGAAGAGATAGAAAACGAGGGAAGCTAGAGAGATAGAGTGATGGATATAAGGAGATAAAGAGTAAGTAAAAAGAGAAAAAAGATCAAGAAAGAGCAAGTGAGCGAGAGAGAGAATCAAAAGAGAAAGTGAGAGACAATGAGAAATGGAGAGAGCGAGAACGAGAGATAGAAGGCAAGAGTAAATGGAGAAAAATCTCTCTTTTCTTCTGGATCCCTGATGCGACCTTTTTATATGTTAGAATTTATGACCTCAGGTTTATATATTTATATTAATTTTGTAATGTCACAATTTCAAACACAAGTATACGTATCGTATCAAGTAATACAGGGCTCTAATGGAGTCTCGTTTATCGATCCCACAGGGAAACAAGGTAAAAGGTTCTTAGTCAAATTCTAGTCTACTACTAATAGCCTTAGTTTGGAAGGGTGATATAAGTGGTTTTTCTAACTACTCCTAAATGCAGATGATTAAATGTAAGGATAATAACTACTCCTAAATGCAAATATTACTTCTAAAGATAACCCTTTCTGGATAAATTGGTTTTGAGAATTTTGAGATAATAAAATCTACTATTCTTATGTAATAAATTGGATAATGTAAAGGAATGAAATGCATTAAATATTGTATGTGCCAATTAGGAGCATAAATGTTTCTTTACCCTTAAAAGAGTACCCCTTTTTCCAAGCATGTAAAGAACATTGACATATCCTAAGTTTAGTCACTAAATCTAAGGCTAGGCTGGGAGGATGCCAGTTATCACTACGGAGCTCCCACTCACCCTTCACCTGAAGGCTAACCTTCGATTTTAGTTACCAATCTTAGGACCAAATTGGGGATCTCAGCCTGTCACCCTGAAAACTCCAATTTGACGACCATGAAACCATATTTCCCTATTTATTTACACTCAATCCCCATGAACTACGTAATTCATTCACGGACATTGAATGTGGTTCCACTTTGTTGAGAATTACACCGCCCTTTTGGGACAATGCAATTACAACTAATTTTAACAATACAACATGCCCTTATTGTAATGTAAATAAAGTGCAAGTAAAAACCATCATATTTATAATTAAAACATTTTTTAGCAAGCATCTCAGTATCCTAAACATGAATCCTACTCATTGCAAAAGAAAAGTAGAGTGAAAATAAAGGCATAAACTTCTTATGCCACTACTTTCAAACAAGAAGAAAGAGTAAGAGAAAGACATCACAAAGCACGAAGAAAACATAATGGAAAACTTCATTTCAAAACAAATCCACAAAATAAGTGTTTACAAAATCATTTGATAATGAATAACACAATACTTAGCTTTTTCCCCTTAAAAGAATATGAAAATCTCTCCCACAAAGTCTCCCGCGGATACATGCAATATTAGAACATTTCCTTACAAATCCCCTCTCCAATCTCTCCAAAAAGGTAGAAATCTACATTTCTACTCCTATTATAAAATCTCTAAGCATTCTTCAAGTTTTTCCTAAGCTTCTCCTCCTTTCTCCTCTCCGTTTTTGGCTTCATATTTGGTTTAAAATAGAGTAAGGATGAATTTACCAAGAGGTGCATGAAGAAACCCTTCAAAAAGTGTCCAGATTCGATGTATTTAGCCAAAAACCGCCCAATATCGCATCCAAGCCGTCTCGGGCACCGCCAATGCTGAATAGGGCATTGCCGGCACCCTATTTTCAGTGCTCTCGGGTTTCTGGAGCCGTCGGCGCCACTTTGGGCGCCCCCGGTGCCCATCCTGCGCAGCTCCACCATTTTGCTTCGTTTGGCTCCGTTTCAGCTTTGATTCACCCCGTTTCAGTTGTGTTGCGTTCCTAACAGATAGAAAGACTTGTCTCATTTAAAAATAATCATAAAAATAACCTTTCTTTAAAGTGTAATCTCATTTAAAAATAAGCAAGAAGTGTAAAAGAGATTAAACATAGAAAGACTTGTCGAAAGGTGTCAAGCCAAAATTTGCTTTCTTGCTCGATTTTGCTCCAAATTGTATCATTTTTGCTTCTTTTTGCTCCAATTACATTTCTTTTACCTAAAACCAAAAATATACAAAATACCTTCCTTTTAAAGTATGAGTAAAATCATATAGTAAAAAGCGTATATATTTTGGTGCATCAATCCCTCCCTTTTTTACTCCCTCCTTCCCTCTATTTCTCCCTCTCTCCCTATCTAACTTCTCTCTCTCTCTCCTCTTGCACTCATTCATTCATTTCCTCTCCCTTCCTCATATTTTCACTATCGCTCTCTCTCATTCCATTTCTATCTCACCCTCTCTTCTCTCCCTCCTGCTCACTCCTCAACCCTTATGTTCACTCCCTCTCGTGCTCTCTCTCACTCTCGATTTCATCTCTCTTTACTGTTTTTTTGCTCTCTTTTTTCCCCCTCTATCTCTCTCTCTTGATCTTCTTTTATCTCCCTCTCTTCTCTCTCTTTACTAACTCCCTTTATCTCTCTCACTCTCCCTGCCTTAGACACTTTCTTACTTTCTCTCACAACTTGCTCGCTTCCCTCTTATCCATCTCATTATTTCTTATTTTCTCTCATAGATCCCTATACCCTCCTCCATCCCTCCCCTATTCAATCCCCACTTCCCTCTCTTTCTTGTATTCCACCATCTCTCTTCCTCTTAATCTCCATAGCTACCTTTCTCACTCTTTTTTACGTCCTCTCTTACTTTCTGAATATTTTTCTTTCTCCTATCTCTCTCTTGCACCAAATCTCTCTCTTCCCTCTCGTTACTCATTATTTCTTTACCTCTGTCTCTCACTCTTCCTCCCTCACACACTCTCTCAATTGCTCTAACATCTTGCTCTCTCCCCACATATCCATCTCATTATTTCTTATTTTCTCTTATGCATCTCTTATTCATCCTCAATCCATACCTCTTTCAATCCCTCATTCCCTCTTTTTCTCCTCCTCTCCCTATCTAACTCCTCTCTCTATCTTTTCTTGCATTAAGTCAGGCACTCCCTCTCCCTCCCCACATTTTATCCATCGCTGTCTCATTCTCTTTCTCTCACTCTCTCTTCTCTTTCTATCACTTCTCTCTATTTCTCACTCTTCTTCTCCCTTTTTCTCTCTCATTCTTTCTCTCTTATTCTCGCCATCCGCTACCCTCCCTCTGACTCTCTCTTTCTTGCTCCCTCTCTCCTCCATTTCCCTCTCTTCTTTCTCCTTCTCACCTGTTATTGTACTCTCTCCCTATCTGTATCTTGCTCACAATTTTTTATGCTCTTTCCTCTCTCACTTCCTCTCTCTCTCTCTTAAATCTTTCTTGCTCTCTCTCCCTCTCTCACTCCTTCTCTCTCTTAAATCTCTCTCCTTCACTCCCTCTGTCTCCCCTTCCTCACTCTCTCCCTTACTCTTGCCATCTATTACTCTCTTTCTCACTCTATCCCTTTCTTACTCTGTCTCACAGTTTCTATTATGCTTCTCTCTCTTGCTCTCTTTTCTCTCTCTTCACTTATCTCTAACTCTCTCTCCCTTCCTTTCATTCTATGTCGCCCCCTCTTCTTTGTCATTGTTTATTACTTTCTTTCCTTCCCTCCCTCTTTCTCCCCCTCCCTCCTTATGTTGCTCTCTCCGTCTCTCTAGCTCCTCTCTTTTCCTCTCTTTCCTCTCTCTCTCCATCAACTCTTTACTCACTCTTTCATCTATATTTATCACTCTAACTCTCTCTGCCTTCCTATCATTACCTCTCTCTTCTCTCTCTCTCACCCCCTTATCTGTGTCTTTATTTATTACTTTCTCCCATTTTATCTCTCTATCCTCTATTTTCTCACTCTCCATTCTTTCTCTATTTCCCTCCCTTCATTCCTCGCTCCCTTACTCTCTTTAATTTGTCTCTCACACTTACTTCCTCACTCGCCTTCTCTCTCTTTCTCTCCCTTTCTCTCTCCTTTTTTCTCTCTCACTTTGCCTCCCTAACTATCTCTTTCTTGTTCCTCTTCTCCTACTCTCTCTTCAACTTCATTCTCACTCCTACTCCCTTTCCTTATTCTCTTTTACACTCTCTATCCTCTCTTATGCTTTCTATCGCTATCTCACTCGCACTCTTTATTCACTTTCAACTTCTCTCTTACTCTTCTCACCCTCTCTTCGACTATACTCCCACTCTTTTTTTCTATTTCTCTCACTTCCCTCCTTCATCGCTCTCCCATTTTCCCTTTCTGGCTTTCTCTCTTTTCTCCATCGCCCTCTCATTCTTTCTCTCTCATTCTCTTATCCTCCCTCCCTTTCTCTTGCTCAGTCGTTCTTTGACTATCTTGACTCATTCTCCTTCTCTCCTTATATCGCTCTAACTCTCACCTGCTTTGCACCCTTCCTCTCCTCTCCCTCTCCCTCCGTCCCTCCTCTTTTTTTCTCTCGTTCTCTCATTCTGTATTAAACCATCTCTCTACCTTCTATTCTCATACTTTCTCTCACTCTCTTTCTTGACATCCACTCTCTTACTCTCCCTCCCTCTATCTCTCTCTTCCACTCTCTATATGTCTTCTAACACTTTCTTTCCCTTTATTCCAAACATCTCTCTTTACCATCTCTCTTCTATCGCTCACACACTTTCACTCTTTACCTCGCTCTCCCTGTGTCTCTCACTCTCTATTCCACCTTCATTATTACATTGTTTCTTAATCAATCCCTAATAATCCCTCTCCTATACCTCTCTCTTCTCTCTCACTACTCAACTCTTTTTGCTCCTTTTAACTCCCTTTCTTACTCCCTCCCGTCCTCCCTCTCTCCCTCTAGCATTATTCCTTACTTTTTCTCACAAATCTCTCTCTACCTCTCTCTTTCCTCTCTCTTCCCTCTCTCTTTCCTCTCTCTTCCCTCTCTCTATCTTCATATCTCTCACTCTATATCTATTTTACTTTCATCTGCACTTTTCTTGCTCTGTCTTGCTCCATATATCTTGCGCTATCTTCTTTCACTCTCTCTTATACCTCCATTTCTCTCTCATTCTCACTCCAGTCTCCCTCCCTCCCGCTCTTTACTCTCACTTACTTTTAGTCTCCTGCTCTTTCTTTTACCCACTCTGTTCTCTCCCTTTATCCCTCATTGCTACTCTCTAGCTCTCCCTACCGCTTTCACCCCTTTCATCCCTCACTTTCTTCTGCTCCTCTTATCTCCCTCTCTCCTGCTCCTCTCGCTCACTCATTCTTTCCCTCTCTCCCACTCTCTCTTCCCTCGCTCTCTCTTCTCTCTATTTCTCTCACACACTCCTTTCTTAATCTCTTTTCCAATCTCTTCAGTTTCATTCTCACTCTTGCTCCATCTACACTGTCTTCTCTCAATCTTTCTCTCCATCTCTTCCCTACTCTTGCTTCCTTTACTCCCACCCTCTCTCTTCCTCTCTCGCACTTTCTTTCTCTCTCTCACGCACTCTCCCCCTCTCTCCCTTTCAGTCTCTTTCACTGCATCCCCCTCTTTCTCCCACTAAATCTCATCTTATACCCCCTCCCTCCGTCTATCCCTCTCTTTCTCACTCTCTCCCTCTCTTGCAAATTTCACTGTTATGCCATATCATTATTTCTTATTCTATTGCTCTTTATTTCTCTCTCTCGCACTCTCTATTACTCTATCTCATCACTCACTTATCACTTTACACAGTCTTCCCTCAAACCATATCTCACCCTCTTCCTCTCTCCCTATCTCCCTCTTTCATTAATTCAGTCTCTCTCTCTCTCTCTCTCTCTCTCTCTCTCTCTCTCTCGCTCTTGCCCTCCCTCACTCCCCATATCTCTCTATATCTGCCTTACCATCTCTCACTCTCTCTCCCTCGCTCTTTCTTCAGTCCCTATCTTTGCTCTCTTTCTTGCCCTCTGTCGCTCTCTTCACGTCGCTTTATTTTTTTGCACTTTGTTGCACCCTTTCTGTTTATTTCCCTTTCTTCTTTCTCCCTCTCTTCTTCTCTTTCATTACTCACTCTTTCTCTCCCTCTATTTCTCACTCTCTCTCACTCTCCGTCCCTCCCACTTTCTATCAATTGCTGTCACATCTTGCCTCTCCACTAACATACAACTCATTATATCTTATTTTCTCTTATACATATCTCTTTCTCCCTTTCCTTATCTCCCTCCTCTCTTTATCTCCCCTTGCTCTCACTCCTTCACTCCCTCTCCCTCCCTCTCATTTTCTTTATCGCTCTCTCTCATTCCCTATCTCCTGCTCTCTCTTATCTCACTTACACTTTTCTTTATTTCTTTCTCACTTCCCCTCTCTAATTCTAGAACTCTCTCTCATCCTTTCTCTTACATTCTCTCTCTCTGCTAGTCTCCCTCCCACTCTCTCCATCTCAATCTCTCTCCCTCTCGCCCTCTCCATCTCCCTCTCTTCCTCTCTCCATCTCACTCATTCTCTTACTCTCCCTCCCTATCTCCACATTGACCACTATATTTTCCTCTCACTCTCTTCGTGTCTCGCTTAATCTCTCTCCCTCTAAAATATTTCTTGCTCTCTCTACCTCTCTCACACCCTCTCTCTCTTTGATCTCTCGCATTCTCTACCTTTATCTCCCCCTTCCTCACTCTCTCCCTTGCTCTTGTCGTCTATCTGTCTTTTCCTCACTCTTTTCCTTTCTCACTATGTCTCTCACTTCTCTTATGTTTCTCCCTCTTGCTCTCTCGTTCTTTGTTGCTCTCTTTACTCAGTCATTCTTCCTATATCCATCACTCTAACTCTCTCTCTCTCTCCCTTCCTTTCATTCCCTCTCTCACCCCTCTCCTTGGTCATTTTCATTACTTTCTCTCTTTTTCTCTTTCCCTCTCTTTCCTCACTCTCCATTCTTTCTGTATTTCTCTCTCGCTTTGACTCCCTTACTCCCTTTAAATTCTTCCAGTATTACTCCATCACACACCTGTCTCTCTTTCTCTCTCCCTTTCTCTCACCTTTCCTCTCTCTCATTTCCCTTCCTATCTCTCTCTTTCTCCTTTTCTCTTACTCTCTCTTCGCCCTCTCTCTCTTCACTCACTCTCTCTCTCTCTTCAGCTTCACTCCCACTCCAACTTCCGTTCTTCATCCCTTCACACTCTCTATTCTCTCTTCAACTTTCTATCACTATCTCACTCACACTCCTTATTCTTTGTCAACTTCTCTTATACTCATCTTACTCTTCTTCTATCTCCCCACTCTCTTTCTCTGTTTCTCTCACTTCCTTCCTTTTTCACCTCTCTCACACTCTCTTTCTCTATTTATCTCACTTCCTTCCTTTTTCACCTCTCTCACACTCTCTCCCACTTTCCATTCCTGTTTCTCTCTCTCTTTTCATCTCCCTCATTTTCTCTCACATTTTTCATCGTCTCTCCCTCTCTGTTGCTCATTCTCTCTTTCTATATCTTGACTCATTCTCCTTCTCTCCATATATCTCTCTCACTCTCACTTCCTCCTTCCATTATCTTCTCTTTTTTTTACCTCTCTTACTCTCTAAATTTAGCCATCTCTCTCTCCACCTCCTATCTCATACTTTTTCTCACTCTCTCTTCTTATTATGCTCTCTCTTACAATCCTTCCCTTATCTCTCATCTACCACAAAACATCTCTCTCGCTTATCTCTCATCTCTGTCACACACACTCTCCCTCTCTCCCTTGCTCTCCCTCTCTCCCACACTCTATTCCACCTTCATTATTGCATTGTTTCTCAATCAATCTATCTTAATCTCTCCTTTATTGCTCCTTCTTCGCTCTCTATCTCCCTCTTCTCTTCCTTCTTCTCTCGCTCACACTCTCTCTCCTTTCCCACCCTCCTAATAATTTTTTTCTCTCTTCTCCCTCTCTCTCTTTTGCTTTCTTGTATAATCTTCTCCCCCTCACTCACTTTCATTATTCCTCTTTAGATCTCTCTTATTTTTTCAGTATTCTTCTCTTTATCTCTCTTACTCTCTCCCTCTATTTTTCTCACTCCCTCATTCATGTCCTCTCTAGGTCTCCCCTATGTAGATCACTCTTCTCTCTTCATTGTACACACTCATACTCTCAATCTCTATCAATCTGTCTCCCTCTTGCTCTCATTAGCTCCATTTATCGCTCTATCTTACTCTTTGTTACCAATTTTTTTTATCTTTCACTCATTCCTCTCTCTCCCTTGCTCCATTATCTCTCCTCTCATTAAGCCCTTCTCAATTATTTTCTCTTAATCTTTCTCTCTCTCCTTCTCACTCTGATTCACTTCATCCCCCTCTTTCTCCCACCAAATCTCAATTTATACGCCCTCCCTCCCTCTATCTCTCTCTTTCTCACTCTCTCCCTCTCTTGCAGTTTTCACTGTTATGCCATAGCATTATTTCTTTCTGTATTGCTCTTTATTTCTCTCTCACACATCTCATCACTCACTTATCACTTTACACAGTCTTTCCCTCCAACCATCTCTCGCCCTCTTCCTCTCTCCCTAACTCCCTCTTTCATTAATTCAGTCTCTCTCTGTGTCTCTCTTTCTTGCTCTTGCCCTCCCTCTCTCTCCATATCTCTCCATATTTGCCTTACCCTCTCTCACTCTCTCTCCGTTGCTTCTTCGTCAGTACCTTTCTTTACACCCTTTCTTTCTCTCTCCCGCTCCTTCATCTCGCTTTGTTTTTTTCGCACTTTTTTGCACCCTTTCTATCTTTCTCTATTGCCAATTCTTTTATCTCTCTCTCTCTCTCTTCTTTTTCTTTACTCACTCATTCTCTCCCTCTCTCTCTCTCACTCTCACTCTTACTCTCCCTCCCTCCCACTTTCTATCAATTGCCTTATATCTTGCTCTCTCCACTCATATCCAACTCATTATTTTTTATTTTCTCTTATACATGTCTCTTTCTTCTTCGATCCCTCCGTATTCCTGTTCCTTCGTCCCTCTCTTTATCCCTCTCTCCCTATCTACCTCCTCTCTTTATCTCCCCTTACAATCACTCCTTCACTCCCTCTCCCTCCCTCTCATTTTCTTTATCGCTCTCTCTCATTCCCATTCTCCTGCTCTCTCTTATCTCACTTTCACTTTTCTCTATTTCTTTCTCACTTCCCTTCTCTCATTTTGGCATACACTCTAATCCTTTCTCCCTCATTCTTTCTCTCTCATTCTCTTACTCCACTAGCCTCCCTCCCACTCTCTCCATCTTAATCTCTCTCCCTCTCACCCTCTCCATCACTCTCTCTTCCTCTCTCCATCTCACTCATTCTCTTACTCTCCTTCCCTATCTCCACATTGCTCACTATCTTTTCCTCTTACTCTCTTCGTCTCTCACTTAATCTCTCTCCCTCAAAAATCTTTCTTGCCCTCTCTACCTCTCTCACACCCTCTCTCTCTTCGATCTCACTCATTCTCTACCTTTATCTCCCCATTCCTCACTGTCTCTCTTACTGTTGTCGTCAATCTATCTTTCTCTAACTCTTTTCCTTTCTCACTATGTCTCTCACTTTACTCTTTTTTGCTCTCTCGTTTTTTGTTGCTCTCTTTTCCTTCTCTTTACTCAGTCCCTCTTCCTGTATCCATCACTCCAACTCTCTCTCCCTTCCTTTAATTCTCTCTCTCACCCCTCTTCTCGGTCATTTTTTATTACTTTCTCTCTTTTTCGCTCTCCCTCTCTTTCCTCACTCTCCATTATTTCTCTATTTCTATCACTCTTTGTCTCCCTTACTCCTTTCAAATTATTCCAGTATTACTCCCTAACTCACCTTCTCGCTCTTTCTCCCTCCATTTCACTCTCCTTTCCTCTCTCTCATTTCCATTTCTATCTCTCTTTCTCCTCTTCACCCTCTCTCTTCACCCACTCTCTCTCTCTTCAGCTTCACTAGCACTCCAACTCCCTCTCTTCATGCCTTCGGCCTCTCTATTTTCTCTTCTACTTTCTATCACTATCTCACTCACACTCCTTATTCTTTGTCAACTTCTCTTTTTTTATTCTTACTCTTCTTCTATCTCCCCACTTTCTTTCTCTATTTCTCTCACTTCCTTCTTTTGTCACTCTCTCTCACACTCTCTCCCACTTTCCGTTCCTGTTTCTCTCTCTTCATCTCCCTCATTATCTCTCTCTATTTTTTCATCGTCGCTCCCTCTCTCTTGTTCATTCTCTCTTTCAATATTTTTACTCATTCTCCTTTTTTCCATATATCTCTTTGACTTTGACTTCCTCCTCTCTCTCTTCCTCTCCTCTCCCTCTCCCTCTTTTTCTCCTCTTTTTTTCTCTTCCTCTCTTACTCATTAAATTTAGCCATCTCTCTCTCCACCTACTATCCCATATTTTCTCTCACTCTCTCTTCTTATCATGCTCTCTCTTACAATCCCTCCCTTATCTTTCTCTTCCTCTCTATATATACTCTCATACTTACTTTCCCTCTACCATTAAACATCTCTCGCTTATCTCTCTTCTTTGTCACACACACTCTCACTCTCTCCCTTGCTCTCCCTCTCTCTCACAATCTATTCCACCTTCATTATTGCATTTTTTCTCAATCTATCTTAATCTCTCTTTTATTGCTCCATCTTCGCTCTCTATCTCCCTCTTCTCTTCCATCTTCCCTCGCTCACGCTCTCTCTCGTTTCCCACCCTCCTAATAACTTTTTTCTCTCTTGTCCCTCTCTTTCACTTTTTTGTATAACCTTCTCCCCCTCACTCTCTTTCCTTATTCCTCTCTAGATCTCTCTTATTCTCTCAGTATTGTTCTCTTTATCTTTCTCACTCTCTCCATCTATCATTCTCACTCCCTCATTCATGTCCTCTCTACGTCTCCCTTATGTAGCTCACTCTCCTCTCTCCATTGCACACACTCATACACTCTCACCCTCTACACTGTCTCTCTCTCTTGCTCTCATTAGCTCCATTTATCGCTCTATCTCACTCTGTTACCAATTTTTCATTATCTTTTACTCTCTCCTCTTTCTCCCTTGGTCCATTTCTCTCTCCTCTTTTAAGCCCTTTTCTATTATTTTCTCTCAATCTTTTTCTTTCTCACTCTCAATTCTCCTTTACTTATAATCTCTTTTAGACTCTCCTTTTATTGCTCTCTCTTCTCTCATTTCTTTTGCTTTTCTCCCACTCTATCCCGCTCTCTCTCTTGCTTCCATCCCTTCCTCTCCCATTCTCTGGCTTCTCTCCCTCCCTTTATCCCTCTCCGTCTCCCACTCTCTCTTGCACACACTCTCTCAAACTTCTCCGATTTTCCCTCACTTTTACCCCTCACTCACTTCCTCTTATGAGTCATCTCTAGTCTCTCTTCCTCTCTCCTTCCTCACTCTTCCCTCTCTCTATCTTCATATCTCTCACTCTAAATCTTTTCACTTTCTTTTGCCTTTTCTTTCTCTTGCTCTATCTTTCTTCACTCTCTCTTATACCTCAATTTCTCTCTCATTCTCACTCCACTCTCCCTCCCTCACCCTCCTTACTTTCATTCACTTTTAGCCTCCCACTCTTTCTTTTACCCACTAGGTTCTCTCCCTTTATCCCTCATTGCTACTCTCTAGCTCTCCCTCCCGCTTTCACTCCTTTCATCCCTCCATTTCTCCTACTCTTCTTATCTCCGTCACTCTTGCTTTTTCTCTTGCTCACTCACTCTTTCCCTCTATCCCACTCTCTTCCCTTGCTCTATCTTCTCTCAATGTTTTCTCTCACACTCTCCCTTTTTTAATCCCTTATCCTATCTCTTCATTTTCATTCTCACTATTGCTCCCTCTCCACTATCTCCTCTTAATCTTTCTCTCCATCTCTCCCCCACTCTAGCTTCCTTCACTCCCACCCTCACTCTTCCTCTCTCCCTCTTTCTTTCTCTCTCTCTCACGCTCTCCCCTCTCTCCCTCACTCTCTTTCACTTCATCCCCCTCTTTCTCCCACTAAATCTCATTTTATACCCTGTCCCTCTGTCTATCTCTCACTTTGTCACTCTCTTCCTCTCTTACAGTTTTCACTATTATTCCGTATCATTATTTCTTTCTCTATTGCTCTTCATTCTCTCTCACACACTTTCTATTGCTCTATCTCATCACTCACTTCACTTCACACAGTATTTCCCTCCAACCATCTCTCACCCTCTTCCTCTCTCCCAATCTCCATCATTCACTAATTCAGTCTCTCTTTCTCGCTCTTGCCCTCCCTCTCTCTCCATATCTCTCCAAATCTTCCTTACCCTCTCTCACTCTCTTTCCCTCGCTCTTTCTTCAGTCCCTTTCTTCACTCCCTTTCTTGCTCTCTCTTGCTCTCTTCTTCATCTCGCTTTATTTTTTCCCACTTTTTTGCACCCTTTCTGTCTTTCTTTATTGCCCTTTCTTCTATCTCCCTCTCTTTCTTTCTTTACTCACTCTTTCTCTCAATTTATCTCTCACTCTCTCTCTCACTCTCCCTCCCTCCCACTTTCTATTAATTGCTCTCACATCTTGCTCTCTCCACTAATATCAAATTCATTATTTCTTATTTTCTCTTATACATATCTCTTTCTTCCTCGATCCCTCTGTATTTCAGTTCCTTCTTCCCTCTCTTTCTCCATCTCTCCCTGTCTTCCTCCTCTCTTTGATCTCTCTCATTCTCTACCATTATCTCCCCCTTCCTCACTCTCTCCCTTACTCTTGTCATCTATCTGTCTTTGTCTCACTCTTTTCCTTTCTCACTATGGCTCTCACTTTACTCTCCCTTGCTCTCTCATTCTTTGTTGCCCTATTTCTCTCTCTTTACTCAGTCCCTCTTCCTATATTAATAACTCTAACTCTCTCTGCCATCCTTTAATTCCCTCTCTCACCCTCTTCTCGGTCATTTTTTATTACTTTCTCTCTTTTTCTCTCTCTCCATCTCTTTCCTCACTCTCCATTCTTTCTCTACTTCTCTCTCGCTTTGTCTCCCTTCCTTCTAATTCTTCCAGTACTTCTCCTTCACTCACATTATCTCTTTTTCTCCCTCCCTTTTTCTCTCCTGTCCTCTCTCTCATTTCCCTTCCTATCTCTCTCTTGCTCCTCTTCACCCTCTCTCTTCACCCACTCTCTCTCTTCAACTTCACTCCCACTCCGACTCACTCTCTTCATGCTTTCACACTTTCTATTCTCTCTTCTACTTTGTATCACTATCTCCCTCGCACTCCTTAATCTTTTTCAACTTCTCTCTTACTCTTCCCACTCTTCTTCTATCTCCCCACTCTCTTTCTCTATTTGTCTCACTTCCTTCCTTTGTCACTCTCTCCCACTTTTCATTCTTGTTTCTCTCTCTCTCTTCATTTCCCTCATTCTCTCTCTCTCCTTTTTCATCGTCCCTCCCTCTCTCTTGCTCATTCTCTCTTTCTATGTCTTGGCTCATTCTCTTTTTCTCCATATATCTCTCTCACTCTCACTTCCTCGTTCGCTCTTTTCCTCTCGTCTCCCTCTTCCTCTCCCTCTCCCTCTATTTCTCCTCTTTTTTTTTGACCGCTCTTATTCTCTAAGTTTAGCCGTCTCTCTGTCCACCTCCTATCTCCTACTTTCTCTCACTCTCTCTTCTTATCATGCCCTCTCTTACAATCCCTCCCTTATCTTTCACTTCCTCTCTATATATATACTCTCGTACTTTCTTTCCCTCTACCACAAAACATCTCTCCGCTTATCACTCTTCTCTGTCACACACACTCTCACTCTCTCCCTTGCTCTCCCTCTCTCTCACAATCTATTCCACCTTCATTATTGCATTATTTCTCAATCAATCTATCTTAATATCTCTTTTATTGCTCCCTCTTCGCTCTCTATCTTCCTCATCTCTTCCTTCTTCCCTCGCTCACGCTCTCTCTCCTTTCCCGCCCTCCTAATAACTTTTTTCTCTCTTGTCCCTCTCTCTCTCTCTTTCACTTTCTTGTATAATCTTCTCCCCCTCACTCTCTTTCCTTGTTCCTCATTAGATCTCTCTTATTCTCTCAGTATTGCTCTCTTTATCACTTCGCTCTCTCCCTCTGTCATTCTCACTCCCTCATTCATGTCCTCTCTAGGTCTCCCCAATCTAGCTCACTCTTCTCTCTCCATTGCACACACTCATACACTCTCACTCCCTATCAATCTCTCTCCCTCTTGCTCTCATTAGCTCCATTTATTGCTCTATCTCACTCTAGTACCTTTTTCTCTCCTCTCTTTATGCCCTTCTCTATTATTTTCTCTCAATCTTTATCTTTCTCACTCTCAACTCTCTTTTACTTATAATCTCTTTTACACTCTCCTTTTTTGCTCTCTTCTCTCATTTTTTTTGCTTTTCTCCCACTCTATCCCACTCTCTCTTTTGCTTCTATCCCTCTCTCTCCCATTCTCTATCTTCTCTCCCTCCCTTCCTCTCCCTGCCTTTATCCGTCTACATCTCCCACTCTCTCTTGTACACTCTCTCTCAAACTTCTCCAATTTTCCCACACTTTTTATCCCTTACTCAATTCCTCTTATGAGATCTTCCCTAATCTCTCTAACTCTCTCCTTCCTCTATCTTCCCTCTCTCAATCTTGATATCTCTTACTCTATATCTCTTTAACTTTCTTCTATCCTTTTCTTGCTCTGCCTTGCTTCATATCTCTTGCTCTATTTTCCTTCACTCTCTCTTATATCTCCATTTCTCTCTCATTTTCACTCAGCTCTCTTTACTTTTACTCACTTTTAGTCTCCCATTCTTGCTTTTACCCACTCTATTCTCTCCCTTAATCACTTAAGCTCTCCCTTTCGCTTTCACTCCTTTCATCCCTCTCTTTCTCCGGCTCTTCTTATCTCTCTCTCTTGCTCCTTCTCTTGCTCACTAACTCTTTCCCTCTCTCCCACTCTCTTCCCTTACTCTCTCTTCTCTCTATTTCTCTCTCACACTCTCCATTTCTTAATCCCTTTTCCTATCTCTCCAGTTTCATTCTCACTCTTGCTCCCTCTCCACTGTCTCCTCTCAATCTTTCTCTCCATCTCTCCACCACTATTGCTTCCTTCACTCCCACCCTCTCTCTTCCTCTCTCCCTCTTTCATTCTCTCTCTCACACATTCTCCCCCTCTCTCCCTCACCCTCTCTTTCACTTCATCCCCCTCTTTCTCCAACAAAATCACATTTTATACTCCCTCCCTCCGTCTATCTCTCTCTTTCTCACTCTCTCCCTCTCTTGCAGTTTTCACTGTTATGCCATATTATTATTTCTTTCTCTATTGCTCTTTATTCTGTCTCCCACACTCTATTGCTCTATCTCATCACTCATTTATCACTTTACACAGTCTTGCCCTCCAACCATCTCTCACCCTTTTCCTCTCTCCCAATCTCCGGCTTTCACTAATCCAGTCTCGCACTCTCTCTCTCTCTCCCTCTCTATCTCTCTCTCTTTCTTGCTCATGCCCTCCCTCTCTCTCCATATCTCTCCATATCAGCCTTACCCTCTATCACTCTCTCTCCCTCGCTCTTTCTTCAGTCCCTTTCTTCACTCCCATTCTTGCTTTCTCTCGCTCTCTTCTTAATCTCACTTAGTTTTTTCGTACTTTTTTGCACCCTTTCTGTCTTTCTCTGTTGCCCTTTCTTCTATCTCCCTCTCTTCTCTTTCCTTACTCTTTCTCCCCTCAATCTCTCACTCTCTCTCTCTCACTCTACCTCCATCCCACTTTCTATCAATTGTTGTCACATCTTGCTCTCTCCAATCATATCCAACTCATTATTACTTATTTTCTTTTATACATATCTCTTTCTTCCTCGATCCCTCCGTATTTCAGTTCATTCTTCCCTCTCTTTCTCCCTCTCTCCCTATCTCACTCTTCTTTTTTTCTCCCCTTGCACTCACTCCTTCACTCCCTCACCCTCCCTCTCATTTTCTTTATCGCTCTCACTCATTCCCAACCTCCTGTTCTCTCTTATCTCACTTTCACTTTTCTCTATTTCTTTCTCACTTCCCTTCTCTCATTCTAGCACTCTCGCTCATCCTTTCTCTCTAACTCTTTCTCTCTCATTCTCTCCCTTTGCTAGCCTCCCTCCCACTCTCTCCATCTCAATCTCTTTCCCTCTCACGCTATCCATCTCCCACTCTTCCTCTCTCCATTTCACTCATTCTCTTACTCTCCCTCCTTATCTCTACATTGACCACTCTCTTCATCTCTAGCGTAATCTCTCTCCCTTTAAAATCTTTCTTGCTCTCTCTACCTTTCTCACACCCCGTCCCTCTTCGATCTCTCTCATTCTCTTCCTTTATCTCCCCCTTCCTCACTCTCTTCTTTAATCTTGTCATCAATCTATCTTTTTCTCACTCTTTTTCCTTTCTCACTATGTCTCTCACTTTACTCTCTCTTGCTCTCTCATTCCATGTTGCTCTCTTTTCTCTCTCTTTACTCAGTCCCTCTTCCTATATCCATCAGTCTAGCTTTCCCTCCCTTCCTTTAATTCCCTCTCACCCCTCTTCTCGGTCATTTTTAATTTTCTCTCTTTTTCTCTCTCTCCCTCTCTTTCCTCACTCTCTATTCTTTCTCTATTTCTCTCTCGCTTTGTCTCCCTTACTCCCTTAAAATTCTTCCAGTATTACTCCCTAATTCACCTCTATCTTTCTCCCTCCCTTTCTCTCTCATTTCCTCTCTCTCATTTCTCTTCCTATCTCTCTCTTGCTCCTCCTCACCCTCTCTCTTCACCCACTCTCTCTCTCTCTTCAGCTTCACTCCCACACCAACTCTCTCTCTTCATGCCTTCACACTCTCAATTCTCTCTTCTACTTTCTATCACTATCACACTCGCACTCCGTATTCTTTGTCAACTTGTCTCTTACTCTTCTGACTCTTCTTCTATCCCCCCACTCTCTTTCTCTATTTCTCTCACTTCCTTTGTCACTCTCTCTCACACTCTCTCTCACTTTCCATTCATGTTTCTCTCTCTTCATCTCCCCCATTCTCTCTCATTTTTCATCATCCCTCCCTCTCTCTTCCTCATTTTCTCTTTTTATAACTTGACTCATTCTCTTTTCGCCATATATCTTTCACTCTCACTTCCTCCTTCACTCTCTTCCTCTCCTCTCCCTCTCCCTCTCCCTCTATTTCTTCTTTTTTTTCTCTACCGCTCTTACTCTCTAAATTTTGCCATCTCTCTCTCCACCTCCTATCTCTTACTTTCTCTCACTCTTTCTTCTTATCATGCTCTCTCATACAATCCCTCCCTTATCTTTTTCTTCCTCCTCTCTATATATATACTCTCGTACTTTCTTTCCCTTTACCACAAAACATCTCTCTCGCTTATCTCTCTTCTCTGTCACACACTCTCACTCTCTCCCTTGCTCTCCACCTTCATTATTGCATTGTTTTGTCAATCAATCTAACTTAATCGCTCTTTTATTTCTCCCTCTTCGCTCTCTATCACCCTCTTCTCTTCCTTCTTCCCTAGCTCACACTTTCTCTCCTTTCTCGCCTTCTGAATAACTTTTTTCGCTCTTGTCCCTCTCTCTCTTTCACTTTCTTGTATAATCTTCTCCCCCACACTCTCTTTCCTTATTCCTCTTTAGATCTCTCTTATTCCATCAGTATTGTTCTCTTTATCACTCTCACTCTCTCCCTCTATCATTCCCACTCCCTCATTCAAGTCCTCTCTAGGTCTCCCCTATACAACTCACTCTTCTCTCTCCATTGCACACACTCATACACTCTCACTCTTTATCAATCTCTCTCCCTCTTGCTCTCATTAGCTCCATTTATCGCTCTATCTCACTCTGTTATCAATTTTTTCTTTATCTTTCACTCTTTCCTCTCTCTCACTTGCTCCATTTTTCTCTCCTCTCTTTAAGCCCTTCTCTATTATTTTCTCTCAATCTTTCTCTTTCTCGCTCTCAATTCTCTTTTACTTATAATCTCTTTTACACTCTCCTTCTGTTGCTCTATTTTCTCTCATTTCTTTTTCTTTCCTCCCACTCTATCCTGCTCTCCCTCTTGCTTCCATCCCTCCCTCTCCCATTCTCTATCTTCTCTCCCTCCCTTCCTCTCCCTCCCTTTATCCCTTTCTGTCTCCCACTCTCTCTTGCACACTCTCTCTCAAACTTGTCAAATTTTCCCTCACTTTTTACCCCTCACACACTTCCTTTTATGAGATCTTCTCTAGTCTCTCTACCTCTCTCCTTCCTCTCTCTTCCCTCTCTCTATATTTATATCTCTCATTCTAAATCTATTTCACTTTCTTCTGCCATTTTCTTGCTCTGTCTTGCTCCATATCTCTTGCTCTATCTTCCTTCACTCTCTCTTACATCTCCATTTATCTCTCATTCTCACTCCGCTCTCCCTCCCTCACCCTCTTTACTTTCACTCACTTTTAGGCTCCAACTCTTTCTTTTGCCCACTATGTTCTCTCCCTTTATCCCTCATTGCTACTCTCTAGCTCTCCCTCCCGCTTTCACTCATTTCATCCCTCTCTTTCTCCTGCTCTTCTTATCTCCCTCTCTCACACTCTCTCTTCCCTTGCTCTCTCTTCTTTCTATTTCTCTCTCTCACTCTCCCTTTCTTAATTCCTTTTCCTATCTCTTCAGTTTCATTCTCACTCTTGCTCCTTCTCCACTGTCTCCTCTTAATCTTTCTCTCCATCTCTCCCCCACTCTTTCTTCCTTCACTCCCACCCTCTCTCTTCCTCTCTCACCTTTTCTTTCTCTCTCTCACACGCTCTCCCCTCTCTCCCTCTCACTCTCTCTCACTTCATTCCCCTCTTTCTCCCACTTAATCTCATTTAATACCCCCTCACTCTATCTATCTCTCTCTTTCTCACTCTCTCCCTCTCTTGCAGTTTTCTCTATTATGCCATATCATTATTTCTTTCTCTATTTCTCTACATTCTCTCTCACACACTCTCTATTGAAGTATCTCATCACTCACTTATCAATTTACAAAGTATTTCCTTCCAATCATCTCTCAATCTCTTCCTCTCTCCCAATCTCCCTCTGTCACTAATTCAGTCTCTCTCTCTCTCTCTTTCTTGCTCTTGCCCTCCCTCTCTCTCCATATCTCTCCAAATCTGCCTTACCATCTCTCACTCTCTTTCCCTCGCTCTTTCGTCAGACCCTTTCTTCACTCTCTTTCTTGCTCTCTCGCTCTTTTCTTCATCTCGCCTTGATTTTTCCCACTTTTTTGCACCCTTTCTATCTTTCTCTATTGCCATTTATTCTATCTCCCTCTCTTCTCATTCTTTACTCACTCTTTCTCTCCCTCTATCTCTCACTCTTTCTCTCACTCTCCCTCCCTCCCACTTTCTATCAATTGCTCTCACATCTTGCTCTCTCCACTCATATCCAACTCATTATTTATTATTTTTCTCTATACATATCTCTTTTTTCCTTGATCTCTCCATATATTAGTTCCTTCTTCCCTCTCTTTCTTCCTCTCTCTCTATCTCAGTCCTCTCTTTATCTCCCCTTGCACCCACTCCTTCACTCCCTCTCCCTCCTTATTTTCTTTATCGCTCTCCTCATTCCCAATCTCCTGCTCTCTCTTATCTCACTTTCACTTTTCTCTATTTCTTTCTCACTTCCCCTCTCTCATTCTAGCACTCTCTCACATCCTTTCTCTCTCATTCTTTCTCTCTCCTTCTCTTCCTCCGCTAGCCTCCCTCCAACTTTCTCCATCTCAACCTCTCCCTCTCACACTCTCAATCTCCCTCTCTCCATCTCACTCATTCTCTTACTCTCCCTCCCTATCTCCACATTGCTCTATATCTTTTTCTCTCTATCTCTTCCTCTCTTGCTTAATCTCTCTCCCTCTTATATCTTTCTTGCTCTCTCTACCTCTCTCACACCCTCTCTCTTTGATCTCTCTCATTCTAAACCTTCATCTCCCTCTTCTTCAAATTCTCCCTTACTCTTGTAGTCTATTTGTTTCTTTCTCACTCTTTTCCTTTCTCACTATGTCTCTCACTTTCTCTTATATTTCTCTCTCTTGCTCTCTCATTCTTTGTTGCTCTCTTTTCTCTCTCTTTACTCAGTCCCTCTTCCTATATCCATCACTAACTCTCTCTCCCTTCTTTTATTTCCCTCTCTCACCCATCTTCTTGGTCATTTTTAATTAATTTCTCTCTTTTTCTCTCTTTCCCTCTCTTTCCTCACTCTCCTTACTTTCTCTATTTCTCTCTCACTTTTTCTCCCTTACTCCCTTCAAATTCTTCCAGTATTACTCCCTCACTCACCTTCTCTCTCTTTCTCCCTCCCTTTCTTCTCCTTTCCTCTCTCTCATTTCCCTTCCTATCTCTCTCTTGCTCCTTTTCTCTTATTCTCTCTTCACCCACTCTCTCTCTCTTCAGCTTCACTCCCACTCTGACTCCCTCTCTTCATCCCTTCACACTCATTATCTCTTCTACTTTCTATCACTATGTCACTCGCACTCCTTATTCTTTGTCAACTTCTCTCTTACTCTTCTCACTTCTATTTCCCCACTCTCTCACTTTACTCTTGTCATCTATCTGTCTGTTTCTCTCTTTTCCTTTCTCACTATATCTCTCACTTTACTCTCTTGCTCTCTTATTCTTTGTTGCTCTCTTTTCTCTCTATTTACTCAGTCCCTCTTCTTATATCCATCACTCTTACTCTCTCTTTCCTTTAATTCCTCTCTCACCCCTCTTCTCAGTCATTTTTTATTACTTTCTATCTTTTTCTCTCTCACCCTCTCTTCCCTCTCTCTCCTTTCTTTCTCTATTTCTCTCTCGCTTTGTCTCCCTTACTCCCTTCAAATTCTTCCAGTTCTCTCCCTTTCTCTCATTCTCTCTATTTTCTCTCTCTCACCCGCTCTTCTATTTTATTGTTTGCTACCTCTCTATTTCTCTCTCTTTTCTCACTCTCCATTCTCTCTCTATTTCTCTCTAGCTTTGTTTCTTTCTTCCTTCCTCGCTCCCTCACTCTCTTAAAAATCTCTCAGTCTTACTCCCTCACTCACCTTCTTTCTCGTTCTTTGTTGTACTCTGTCCCTTTCTCGCTCTATTTCTCACTCACACTTTCCCTCCCTGTCTTTCTCTTGCTCCTTTTCACCCACTCTCTCTTCACCCACTATCTCTTCAGCTTCACTCTCATCCTACTCCCTCTCTTTTTCTCTTTCACAGTCTCTATTCTCTCTTCTACTTTCCATCACTATCTCGCTCACACTATTTATTCTGTCAACTTCTCTTACTCTTCTCTCTCCTCTTCTCCTATCCATCCACTTTTTTTCTCTGTTTCTCTCACTTCCTTTGTTACTCTCTCTCACAACCTCTCCCACTTTCCCTTCCTGGATCTCTCTTACTCTCCATCTTTCTCATTCTCTCTCTCTCATTCTTTTATTCTCCCTTCCTCCCTTTCTTGCTCGCTCTCTCTTTCTCTATCTTAGCTTATTCTCCTTCTCTCCCTATATCTATTTCACACTCACTTCCTCCTTCGCTCTCTTCTTCTCCTCTCCTCTCCCCCCATCGCTCATCTCTTTCCTCTTCAGCTCTCTCCCTTTATGTTTAACTTGCTCTCTCTCCACCTCCTATTCTCATACTTTCCTTCAATCTCTCTTCTTATCATGCACTCTCTTACTCTCCCTCCTATCTCGCTCTTCCCTTCTACATATATCATCTCACACTATCTCTCTCTCTATCACTCACATCTCTCTCCCCTCTCTCTTCACTCTCTCATACACTCTCACTTTCTCCTTTGCTCTCCCTCTATCTTACTCTTTATTCCACCTTCATTATTGCATTGTTGCTCAATCAATCTGTCTAATCTCTCTTCTATTGCTCTTTATTCTCTCTCATTACTCAACTCTTCTTCTCTTTCTATTTCCCTTTCTCGGTCCCTTCATCCCTCCCTCTCCCCCTCTCTCTTTTTTAATCTTTATCTCTTCTCACACTTTGCTCTTCATCTCTCGCTCATTATTTCTTACATTCCCTCACACTTCTCACTCTACCTCTCTCCCTTCCTCCTGCTTCCCTCTATTTTTATAGCTCTCACTCTCTGTCTATCTCACTTTCTTCTACTCCTTCTCTTGCTCCTCTTGCTCCATATCACTTGTTCTATCTTCACTCTCTCTTCTATCTCTATTTATATTTCATTCTCACTCCTCTCTCTCTCTCTTTCTCCCTCTCTCTTAAATTTCACTTTGTCTTAGTCTTCCACTCTCTCTCTTTATCTTAATCTTCGATGCTCTTTATCCTCTCACACTTTCACTGTATCCTCCCTCCCACATCCCAGGCTCCCTCCCCATCTCTCGCACTCAATATATCTCCACTTTTGCACACTCACTCTCCCTCTCCATCTCTTTTGTTCTCACGCTCTCTCTCTATCCATATATCTCTCTTATTTATCCCTTGTTCCTCTCTCTCTTCTCATTCCTTATATGCTCTTCTCCCCCTCCATCTCTTTCCCTATTTCTCTCTAGATCTCTTTTATTCTTTCACTATTGGTCTATTTATCGCTCTCACTCTCTCACTTGATCATTCTCACTACCTTATACGTGCCCTCTCTAGGTATGCATTACTTAGTACACTATTCTCTCTCCATCTCACACACTCATACACTCTCACTCTCTGTTAATCTCTCCCTCTCTCACCCTTTTTAGCTCCATTTCTCGCTCTCTATCTCATTCTTTATTACCATTCTGTTCTTGCTCTCTCACTCTCTCCTCTCCCTCCCTTGCTCCATTTTATTCTCTTCTCTCTCTATCATCTTCTCTATTATTTTCTCTATATCTCTTTTTTTCAGTTTCTATTCTCTGTTTCATTCTTATACTCTCTCTTACACTCTCCTTTGTTGCTCTCTCTTCTCTATTTTTTTGTTATTTACTCTCCATTCTCTCTCCTCTCTCCCTTTCTTCCTCTCTCTCCCTTTATCCCTCTCCGTCCCCTACATTCTCTTGCTCCCTCTCTCTCAATTCTCTCGTTTTCCCTCACTTTTTACCTTCACTCACTTACTCTAACTCGGATCTTCCCTCGGTCTCTCTTCTCACTTTCTCTCCCTTCACTCTCTTCTCCTTTCCCTTTCCTGATCTATCTTGAAGCACTGTCGCTACCTCCTTCAAACTCTCTTTTGCAATCTCAAGAGAGAGTAAGGGAAAGGGAGCAAGATGGAATGATGGATAGAGTAGGAGAGACAGTTAGGGAGGAGGTGTAAGATAAAAGGGAGAGAAATAGGGTTAGAGAGCACGAGAAAAAGAGAGAGAATGGAGTTAGGGACTATGAGTGAGGGTGAAATTGAAGAGTGTGAGAGAGCCAAGAAGGGAGGGAGAGACAAGAAAGAGAGAAATAGAAAAAGATTAGAGAGTGAGGTAAGAGAGGGTAAGAGAGAGGGAACTAGAGAGAAAAATTAGAAAATGAAATAAGGAGGGAGGGGAAGTAATGAAAAAATAAGAGAGAAGAGGGGATGAGAAAAGAAAAGAGAGAGAGTGATGTAAATGATAGCATGGATGGCGATGACACGACCTCAAGAGAAGATTTAATTCAAGTTCCATGTGGGCCAATTACTAGATGTCGTGCAAAGGGGTTGAAGAAAGCTCTTAATGGATTAGTTCAGGAGGCTTGGACTCAAGCCAATTCATGGAGATCTAAGCAGAAAGAGCCGCCAAGATTTCTCAATTTAATCCAAGCCCAAGGATAAAGGGGTCATGTTATTATGACTGGATATTTCTTCTTTTATTTGATTTAATAATGGCTTGCATGCCAACTTGAAGTAGTTTTTTTAAAATTTATTTTAGAAGATAATTTACCTTCTCTTTTCTATTGCATGTATGCTTTGGCCTATATATAGGCCTTATTTGAAATGAGAAAGGGTTTATTAGACTTTGGCAAAAACTACTTGCATGTGATTCCTTCCTTAGGTTCTCCTTAGGAGTCCAGCAGAGCTCTTGGCCATCGCCCAAGGAGTTCTTCCCAGACTTATCAAGTAGATTTCCACCCCGTTTGTGGCGTCTACCATCGTACCAAGGTTCTTTCCACGCGTCAAGCAAAGGTTGAAGGTCTTATACAACGTTCTTGTTTGCGTTGAGCATTGGGTCAATGTTTATCTCCATCAATTTCACCGCCAGGTTGTATCCTACCATATTTTCGATTTGTTCTAGCTTTAGGATGAATTTCTTGTTTTGTTTCATGCATTTCATACGAAGTTTCCTTTAATTGTTTTTAATTTTGTCTTAACCCATCAGTTTTCTAACTAGAGCATCAATCTTATGGTTCCGTCGAGATCCTGTTCACGTCATAGAGAATGTGAGGAAGGTATAGAGAGATTGGGTGATGGATATTGGGAGATAATGAGTAAGGAAAGAGAGGATGAGAGAGCAAGAGAGGGAGAGAAAGAGAGATAATAGAGAGTGAGAGATAGTGAGAAAGGAAGAGAGGTAGAAGAGAGTGATAAGGCAAAGAGTAAAAAGAGAGAAAAGATAGCTAAAGAGTGCAAGAGAGAGAAACAGAATAGAGAGTAAGAGACATAGTAAGAAAGTGAGAGTGAGAAAGAGAGAGATCGAGACAAGAATAAGGGAGAGAGTGAGAACGAGGGAGATAGAGGGTGAGAGAAAGATATTGGAGGGAGAGAGGAAGTGAGAGAGGGACAGAGAGCACGAATGAATTAAGAGGGAGAGAGAGGAAGTGAGAGAGGAAAATATAGGGTGGGATGAGATTAGGAGAATGAGTGAGGAAGAGAGATGTAGAGAGATATACATTGAGATAGAGAGTGATAGGGTGAGAAGTGGGAGGGTGAGTAGGAGTCAGAAAGGATGACGGAGGGAGAGAAAAAGGATGAGGGAGAATGACAGAGAAATAGAGAGAAGTGAGATCAAGAGAGAGAGGGAATGGGAGAGTGCGATCGAGAAAATGAGAGGGAGGGAGGCAGATTGAGTGAGTGAGTTTAAGAGGAGAGAGAGAAGAGAGAGATAGGGAGAAAGGGAGAAAGACAGAGAAGGATGGAGTAAAGTGGGAGGGACAAAGGAGGAAAGAGAGAGATGTGTGAGAGAACCTAAGAAATAATGAGATGGGGATGAGGGGCGAGAGTGAGATGTGAGAGAAATTGAGATACAATGGGATGGAGGGAGACTAAGAGAGAGAGTGAGGGATAGAGGGGGAGAATGGTGAGTAAATATTGAGAAGAAAGGGTGATAGAAGAAAGAGCAAAAGAGAGGATAGAGAGAGGGCAAGAGAGAGTAAGAAAAAGATAAAGAGAGATGAATATAGAATGAGAGCGAGAGCAAGAGAGGGACTGAACTAGAAATAGAGACATAGAGGGAGGGACTGATAGAGATTGAGGAGAGATCGAGAGGAAGAAAGGGTGTGAGAGCAAGTCAAAAATAGAGAGAAAAAAGAGACTCAGGGAAGATCGAGAAAAAGATAGGGGAGAGAGGGAGATATAGAGAAGATAGAAAGAGATAGAGAGAGGGAGGGATGAAGAGAGAGAAAATAATAAAAGAAAATGAGAAAACAGATGAAGAGAGAGTGTGTGAGAGAGAATGAGGGAGGAAGAGTGAAAGAGAAAGAACATGTGATAAGGAATAAATAGAGAAAAGGATGAGAGAGGGAAGGGTGGAAAAGAGAGAAAGAAAGAGTGAGATAGATTGATGCGTCGGCGTGAGAGAGGAAAACAGAGTGGAAGAGAACAAAGAGTGAGGGAAGATCTACATAGAGTGTGAGAGAGGGAGAGGGGAAGAGAATGAGATTTTGTGGGAGTGAGAGTTGGGGATGAATCGGAAGAATGTGAGAGAGGTAGAGAGATAGTGTGTCTAATTGAGAAAAAAGAGAGTGAGAGATAGAGGGAGGGAGGGATGAGACAAGGGAAAGAGGGAGAGAAAGGTTGGGAGAAGAGAGAGAGGAGAATGAAATATGTGACAAGAACATAGATCGAGAAAGAGAGGGAAAGAGGGAGCAAGAGTGAGAGTGAAACTAAGGAGAGAGAAAGAGGGAGTGAGAAAGGGAGAGAGTGTGAGAGACAGATAAAAAGAACAGAGTGTGTGAGGGAGGGAGAGAGCAAATGAGGGAGAGAGGGAGCAAGAAAGTGAGAGATAAGGAGTGTGTGAGAGATTGAAGGATTAAGGGAGCAAAAATTGAGGGAGAGCGAGAGAGGTGGTGTGGGATAAAGCGAGAGATAGAGAGATAAAGCGAGGTGGAATAGAGAGGGGGAGAGTGAGAAGAGAATATGAGAGGAAGGGTGAGAGGTTAGAGTGATGTATATAAGAAGATAAAGTGTGAGTAAAGAGAGATAAATGAGAACAAGAGAGAAACATAATAAAAAGTGACAGACATTGTGAGAAAGGGAGAGAGTGAGAAAGAGAGAGACAAGGGGCAAGAGTAAGGGAGACAGCGAGAGAGGGGATAGAGGGAGAGAAGAAGAGAGATTGAAGAGATAGGGAGAGTGAGAGAGAGAGAGAGCAAAAAAGATTTAAGGGATAGAGATAGGAAGTGAGAGAGAAAAAGAACGCAAAATAATGTGTGCAAGTTTGAGATAAGGTGGTAGAGTCAAAATGGGTGAGAAGGTGAGAAGGAGATAGGTGTGGAGCGGGAGAGAGGGAGAGAGTGGGAGAGAGATTGAGATATAGAGAGTGCGAGGGAGGGTAGCAGAGGGAGAGAATGAGAGAGAAAGGATAAGAGAGCGAGAGAAAGGGAAAGAAAAATTGAGAAAATTGAAAGTGAGAGAAGAGAGAGCATGAGAGAGGGATGAGAGAGAGCGATAGAGAAAATGAGAGGAAAGGAGAGGAAGTGAATGAGGAGAGAGGAGTGAGAAGGGAGAGGGAGAAAGAGAGGTAAGAGGGATTGAAAGAGGGAGAGATCGAGGTGGAAAGAGATATGTGTGAGAGAAAATAGTAAATAATGAGATGAATATGAGGGGAGAGAGTAAGATGTGAGAACAATTGTGAGAGAGTGTGTGAGATAGGAGGGAGAGAGATAAAGAGAGGTGGAATAGATAGAGAGAGAGAGAGATGTAGGTAGTTAGGGAAAAAGAGAGATAGGAGGAAGTGAGAGGGTCTAAAGAGAGAGTAGGGAAGAGAAGTGAGGGAGAGTGAAAGGGAGAGAGTGTAAGAAAAGAGTCTGTGGGAGAGTAAGACTAAGTGAATGAGGGGTAAATAGAGGGAAAGAACTGAAGTATGGCGAGAGAGAGGGATCATGACTCATTCGCGCCATCTCTAGGTCCCCTATTTGTATCTCACTCTTCTATCTCCCTCTTTTCCATATATTCATCCATATCTCCTCTCATTACGTCTCACTTGGTATCTTTTGCTCTATATTCACTGGTTCTCTCTTCTCTCTCTATTATTTATCCTCTTTCCCTCTCTCCCTCCTGCTCACTCTTCAATCCCTAACTCTCACTCCATATTTCATCTTTTTTTGTTGTTTATTTGCTCTCTTTTACCCCTCTATGTCGCTCTTGCACTTTCTTATATATCCCTCTCTTTTCTCGCTTTACTCACTCTTTCTCTCCCTCCCTCACATGCTCTCTCTTGATTGCTCTCATATCTTGCACTCACCCTCATATCCATCTCATTATTTTTCTCACATATCTCTCTTTCCTCCCCAATCCTTCCCTCATCCAATCCTTCCTCCCCTCTCTTTCTCCCTCTCTCCCTATCTCACTCCTCTCTCTCCCCTCTTGAACTCACTCATTCACTCACTTTCCCTCCCTCTCATTTTCTCTTTCACTCTCCCTAGTTCCCTCTCTCTTGCTGTCTCTTCTGTCACTTTCACTTTTTAAGGGGAGAGAGCAAGATATGAGAGCAATTAAGAGAGTTTGTGTGACGAAGGGAGGGAGAGAAGGAAAGAGTGAGTAAAGAGAGAGAAGAGAGGGTGATGGATGAAAGAGCAAGAGAGGACTGAGGGAGGGCAAGAGAGAGCAAGCAAATGATAAAGAGAGATAAAATAATGATTGCGGATGCGAGCAAGAGAGGTAGTGAGCAAGAGAGGGAGTTAACTAAAAACAGACAGATAGAGGGAGGGAGTGTTAAGGATTGAAGGGAGAGCCAGAGGGTGAAAAGGAGAGAGAATGAGATAGAAATAGATAGACAAGAGAGACATAGAGCAAACATTTGGAAGTAAGAGGTGGAGAGGGGAGAAGGAAGATTGATAGAAAATTAAATAGAGTGTGAGTGAAATTAAATAGAGTAAGAGTGAGAGTGAAATTAAATAGAGTGAGGGAGCGAAGAGGGGAGAGATTGACAAAGCGGGAAAGAAATAGAAAAGGAATATAGAGTGACGAAAGAGAGGGCAAAAGAGTGGGAGCTAGAAAGAAAAAGAGAGAAAAATAAGGAGAGAGGGAGGGAGGAAGAAAGAAATTAATAAACAATGACAAGAGGAGGGGGTGAGAGAGAGGAGAGAGAGAATGAGAGGAAGGTAGATAGATTTAGAGTGATGGATATAGGGAGATAAAGAATGAGTAAGGAGAGAGAAAGAGAGAGTCAGAGAGAAACATAATAACGAGTGAGAGATAGTGTGAGAAGGGAGTGAGTGAGAAAAAGAGAGATAGAGGGCATGATTAAGGGAGAGAATGAGAAAGGAAGAGATAGAGAGAAAGCGTGAGAGAGATTGAAGAGAGGGGGTGAGAATGGGGAAGAGAGAAAGAAAATTTTAAGAGAGTGAGAGATAGAAAGCTAGAGCAAAAGAGAGCAAAAAATAGTGAGCAAGATTTTAATTGGGAGGGAGATTAAGAGAATGAGTGTGAAGGAAAGGAGAGAAGGAGATGGAGAGGGAGAGATGGAGAGAGAAAGGAAGAGATACTGAGATAGAGAGAGTGGGAGGGAGGGAAGCAGGGGAGAGAATGAGAGAGAAAGGTTGAGAGGGAGATCAAGAGAATGGGAGAGGAAGAGTAAGAGAGAAAAAGAGAAAATATAAAGTTAGAGAAGAGAAATCAAGAGAGAGGGAATGAGAGAGAGCAAAAGAGAATATGAGAGGGACGAAGAGGGAGTGAATGAGTGAGTGCAAGAAGTGTGAGATAGAGGAGTAAAATATAGTGAATGAGAAAGGGAAGGAAGTGGGATCGAGGAGGAAAGAGAGGACTGTAAGAGAAAATAAGAAATAATGAGATGGATATGAAGCGAGAGAGCAAGATGTGAGAGAAACTGAGAGAGAGTGGGAGGAAGAGTTAGAGAGAGATTGAGAGATAAAGAGAAAAATATTGAGTAAAGAGAGAGAAGAGAGCATGATAGAAGAAAGAGAATGAGAGAGAGACAAAAAGGGGAAAAGAGAGAAAGAAAACAATAAATAGAGATGAAATAGAGAGTGAGAGAGAGGAAGAGAGGGACTAAAGAGTGAACGGGAGGGAGCGAATGAGAAAGGGTGTGACAAATATAGAGAGAAGCAAGACACAGGGAAGAAGAGGAAAAGGTAATGAGGCAGAAATATACTGGATATGGAGAAAGCGGGAAGGCAAGAGGACGATAGAGAGAGAGAATGAATTAATGAAAGAGGGAGAGGGTGATAGGAAGAGAGGGACTAAAGAGTGAACAGGAGGGAGCGAATGAGAAAGGGTGTGACAAATATAGAGAGGAGCAAGACACAGGGAAGAAGAGGAAAAGGTAATGAGGGAGAAATATACAGGATATGGAGAAAGTGGGAAGGCAAGAGGACGATAGAGAGAGAGAGAATGAATTATTGAAAGAGGGAGAGGGTGATAGGAAGAGAGTGAGGGATAGTTGGAGAGAAAGAGTGAGTAAAGTGATAAGAGAGTGTGATAAAAGAGAGCAAGTGTGCGTGTGAGAGAGAGAAATGGAAAAGGAAGGAATGGTAAAGCAAAAATAAAGAAAAGTGCGAGCGAAGGAGAAAGTGAGACAAAGAGAAGAGGGAGGGAGTGAGAGAATGAAGAGAGTGGGAGTAAGAGAGGAAGAGTGGGTGAGATAGAAGAGAGAGTGATGGAGGGTATAGAGAGAAAGTGATAGTGAGGGAGAGAAGGGGTAGAGAATGAGATTTAGCGTCAGAGTGGGGGGTGAATTAGAAGAGAGTTAGAGAGATAAAAGGAGAGAGTGTGTGAGAGAGAGAAACTGACAGTGAGAAAGGGAGAAAGAGGGAGGGAGGGAAGGAAGCAAGCAATAAGGGGAAAGAGGGACAACAAAATTTGAGACTAGAGAGAGTAGGAGCTAGTAATCAAACAGAGATTGAATATAGAGCGGGAAGGAGAGAGGGAGTGAGGGAGTATTAGTGAGGCTGAAGCTGAAGAGAGAGGGGGAGCGAGAATGGGACAGAGTGTAAAAGAGAAAGTGAGTGAGGAGAGTGAGGGAAGAGAGAGAAGGAGAGAATGAGTGAGCGAGACAGGGAGAAAAAGCGAGAGAGATACGAAGAGTGGGAGAAAGAGAGGGATGAAAAGTGTGAAAGATGGAGGGGGCGAGAGAAAAGTAGTGATTGAAAAAGGGAGTGTCGAAAGAGAGAGATAGAGTGGAGCGAGAGAGAGATAAATAGAAGTGGAATAGAGAGTGAAAGAGAGAGGGAGAGGGTGACTGAGAAAGAAAGATAGAAGGTAGTGAGAGGGCTTAAAGAGAGAGAGAGTAGGAAAGAGAAGTGGAGAGAGTGAGAAGACAGGCTGAGGGGAAGATCATGTAAGAGTGGATGAGGGATAGAAAGAGAGGGAGTATAGAAGAATGACGAGAGAGAGAGAGAGAGGGAGTAATGGAGAGAGAGGGATTTGGAGAGGGAGCAAGGGAGAGAGAAGGTGGGAGGGAGAGAAAAGAAAGAAGAGAAAGAGGGAGGGATAAAAGCAAGAGAGTGAGAAAGGGGAGAGTACAAAATAGAGCGAGGGAAATGTAAGAGGAAACAGAGAAGAGGGAAAACAACAACAAAAAGTGTCAAATAGAGTATATGATAAAAAAATAAAGAGTGAGACAAAGAGAGAAAATAATAGATAATGGGATAGAGAGAAAAGAGAGAAAATTGGAGCAAGGGAGGGAGATGAGCGAGTGACAGTGAAAGAACAAGATGGTAAGAGAGGATGAGATAAGGATCGAGAAATTGAGCTAACGGTGATTGTGGGAGAGTGAGCGAGTGTATGAGTGTGTGAGATGGAGAGAGATGAGTGAGCTATATAAGGAGACCTTGAGAGATCAAGGTTGAGGGAGTGAGAAAGATGGAAGGAGAGAGTGTGACAAATAAAGAAAAAAAGAGTGAGAGAGTCAAATAGATCTAGAGAGAGATAGAAAGAGTTAGTGGGAGGGAAGACAGTGCAGAATAGAGAATGAACGAGAGAGTGATAGAGAGAGAGTGAGAAGAGAGACTGAGGGAAGATCGAGTAAGAGTAAGTAGGTGGGGGATATAAAGAAAAGAAGAACATGAGAATGATGAGAAGGAGGGAGCAACAGAGGCAGAGGGAGATGGAGATAAAGGGGGAAGGGAGGAAGGATGAGATGATAGAGAATGAGAGAGGGAGGAATGGAAGCAATAGAGAGAGAGAGAGAGGAGAGAGAGTGGGGAATAGAGTGAGAGAAAAGTAAGAGGAAAAAGAGAAAAGAGACCTATTCCCTCTTGTTCCCTCTTCCTCACTCTTGCTCCTGTTCCCACTCTCGCTCTCTCTCCCAGTCCCCTTCCTCATTCCTATATTACTCTCACTCTTAACTGTCCCTCTATCATTCTCAATCTCTATTGTCTCTCTATTCTTTTATTTATCTCTCTTCTCTCATTCCTTTTACGCTTCTCTCTATATATTCTCAACTCTCTCTCACCCTCTCTCACTTTCGTCCTTCTCTTCTTAAGTCTCCCTCTTTCTCTCCATTCCCTCTCTCTTTCATGCTCTCTTTCCCTCTCTCACTGCTTCTCTCTCTTTGATCTTTAGCTCTCCCCCTTTATCTCCTCCGTTTTCACTCTCTTCCTTACTCTTGCCCTCTATCTCTCTCTGTCTCGCTCCTTTTCTTCTCTCGCTTGCTTGCTCTCTTTTGTTATCTTTTCTCTCTTTGCTCTTGTCCTCTATCCCTCTCTTTCTCCTTCTCTCCCTTTCTGACTATACCTGTCACACTTTATTATGATTCTCTCAATCACTTTCTTGCTCTCTCTTCCTTTCTTTTCCTCTCTTTATCTCTCTATAATGATAACTCAATCTCCCTCTCTACCTTCTTCTCATTTTATCTCTTTTCCTTCTCACCCCGTCTTCTCTTTTTTTTATTACCTCCCCTCCCTCCCTTGCCCCTTGTTCTCTCTTTAGATCCCTCTCTCTTTCCCTCTCTGAACTAACTTTCTATTTTTTCTCAATTTCTTCTCTGTTGTCTCTCTCTCCCCCTTCCTGCCTCCCTCAATCTCTTCAATTTCACTCTCACTCTTACTCCCTTACTCTCTTCTCTCTCTTTCTCTCTTTCTATCTCCCACTCTTTCTCTCTACCTCCCTCTATCTTCCTCTCTTACTCCATCTACCATTCCCTCACACACTCACTCTCTCTCTCTCTCTCCAACTTTTATCTCTCTCAATCCCTCTCTATTCTGTCGCTCATTGTTTCTCACTTTCTCCCTATTTCTTCCTCCCTGCCTCCTTCCATCTTAAACTCTCCCTCCCTCTGTCTCACCCCTATCTCTCACTCATGTTTCCCTACTCTCGTTTTCACACTCTCCCTCTCTCCCTATATATTTCTCTTGCTCTCATTTTATATCTATGTATCTCTTTATTCTCTTTCTCCCGCCATTTCATACACCTCCCTCCCTCCCACTCTCATAATATCTCTATTTCTCTCTTGTGCCTCTCTCTCTCATCTCCTTTCTTATATCTTATTGTCTCTCTCACTCTCTTTCCCTAGATTCTCTATAGATCTCTTTCATTCTCCCACTCTCATTCTCTTTCTCTATAGATCTCTTTCTCAATCCCTCATTCTTGCCCTCTATAGGTCTCCCTTATGTAGCTCAATCTTCTCTCTCCATCCCACTCACACTCTCTCTTGAGCTCTCACACACACTTATACAGTTCTCACTCTCTCTCTAAATCTCTCTGCCACTCACCCTCTTATGCTCCATTTCTCCATCTTCATCTCTTTCTCTCTTACCAGATTGCTCTTTCTCTTTCACTCCATCCTCTGTCTCCATGTTGTATCTTCCTCCCTTGTCTCTCTATCCCCATCTCTTTTATTCTCTTTCCCTCGCTCTATTCTCTTTTACTATCTTATGCTTTTTTTCTCTCTTCATTGCTACTCTCTCTTCTCATTTCATCTCACTCTTTCTCTCCCTCTATCCCACAAACTCTGTCTCCGTCTTTATTGCTTCCATCCATCCCACTATCTCTTTCTCTCTCTTCTCTCCATATCTCTTTTCCTCCCTTACATCAACCCTCTACTTCTCTAGCTTCCTCTCTGTCTCCCTCTCTCTCTTGCTCTCTCTAGTCATGATTCCATTCTGCCTATCTCTTTATCTCTCACTCAGTATTTTTTAATAAATCTTCCCTCATCTGTCTTCTATCTCTGTATCCTTTTCACACTCTCTTCACTTACTCACTATTCATCTCTCTTTAATCCATCTCACTCTCTACCTTTATCTCCCTTTCTTACTTTCTTCCTTCCCTCTCCCACCCTTTATCTCATCCCCATCTCCCTGTTTTTTCCCCTTATGACTATAGATCTCTTTTATTATCCCACTCTTATTCTATTTAACACACTCTCTCTATCTATCTTACTCCCTCAATCCTGACCTCTTGCCCTCTCTAGGACTCCCTTATGTAGCTCACCCTTCTCTTTCCATCTCACTCACACTTTCTCTTGAGCTCTCACACACGAACATACACTCTCTCACCCCCTCTTAATCTCACACACACTCATACACTCTCTCACTCTCTCTTAATCTCTCTCTCTCCCAACCACCTAAGCTCCATACTCCCTCTCTCATTTCACACGTACTCTCTCTCTCGCTCTCAAACTTTTCTCTATCAATTCGTCCCTCTTCTATCTCATTTTTTCTCACATTACCTAACACATCTCTCTATTTCTCACTCCCTCTCTCCCTCCGTCCCTCTATCTCCTCTATCTCTCATCTCTTTTCCTATCTAAATCTTGCTAACTTTTATCTCTTTTTCTATTTCTCTCACTTGCCTTCTTCCTCACTCTCTCTCTCCCACTTTCCTTTCCTGGCTCTCAATCATTCTCTTATTCTCCTCCCACTATCTCTCTTGCTCACTCTCAATTTCTCTATCTTTCCTCATTCTCCTTCTCTCTCTATATCTCTATCACTCTCACTTCCTGCTTTGCTTCCTTCCTCTCCTCTCCCTCTCCCTCTGTCCCTCCTTTCTATTTTACTCCCGCTCTCTCCCTCTACCCTTACCATCTCTCTCTCCACCTTCTATTCTCATACTTTCTCTCACTCTTTATTATCATGCTCTCTCTTACTCTCCCTCCATCTCTCTCTCTATTACGCTCCATATATATACACTCACACTTTCTATCCCTCTATCACCCACATCTCTCCCTCCCCTCTCTCTTCTCTCCCTTGCTCTCCCTCTCTCACTCTCTCCCTTGCTCTCCCTCTCTCAATCTCTATTCCACCTTCATTATTATGTTGTTGCTCAATCAATCTTTCTTAATCTCTCTTCTATCACTCTCTCTATCATTACTCAACTCTTTTTCTCATTCTATTTCCATTTCTCGCTCCCTCCCTTCCTCTCTCTCTTGTTATTTTTTACTTTCTCTCACTCCTCTCTACCATTCTCCCTTCCTCCCTCATCCCGCTTTCTATCTTCATATCTCTCATGCTCTATCTATTTATCTATCTTCTGCTTCCCTTTCTTGCTTTCCTTATCTCCCTTGCTCTATATCTCTCCCTCCTTTACTCTCTCTTTTATCTCTATTTATCTCTAATTATCACTCATCTCTTCCTTCCTCCCTCTCTTTAATTTCACTCTCTCTTAGTTTCCCTCGGTCTCACCCATTCACTGTTCTCTCCCTTTATCTTACTCTCTTCTCTGCTCTCTCTCCTCTCACTCTTTCACCCTCTCTATCCTCCACACACAATCTCACCCCATCTCTTGCATCTTTCCCTTCCTCCTCCCACCCTCCCTCCCCCTCTCTCTTACTCTATCTTCAACTCTCCCACGCTCACTCTCCATCTACTTCCCTCTCTCCCTCTCTATCCTCTTCTATTCTCACTCTATCTATATATATCTCACTTGATCCCCCTCACTCTCTCTTTCATTCTCTCGCTCTCTATCTCTCTTCTCTTCCTCCCTCACTCACACTATCTCACCCTTCCTAACCTCCTAATATATATTTTTTTCTCTTTAGTTTCTTATTTACTCTTGTCTCCCTCACTTCTTTTCATATTACTGTTTAGATCTCTTTCACTCTCGCACTTGTTCTCATTATCTTTCTCACTCTCTCCCTCTATCATTCTCACTCCCTCATTTGTGCCCTCTCTAGGTCTCCCTTATGTAGCTTACTCTTCTCTCTCCATCGCACACTAACACACTCTCTAGCGCTCACTCACTATTAATCTCCCTCCCTCTTGCCCTTTTTAGCTCCATTTCTCGCGCTCTATCTCACTCTCTATTACCTTTTTGTTCTTTCTCTCTCATTCTTGCCTCTCCCTTGCTCCATTTTTCTCTCTTCTCTCTTTATCCTCTTATCTATTATTTCTCTCACTCTCTCTTTCTTCTCTTTATTCCCTTTTTCTATATTATACCCTCTTTCACACTCTCCCTTGTTGCTCTCTTCTCTCTCTGTTCTTACTTTTCTCTCAATATATCCCCACTCTCTCCTCTCTTTCTTGCTTCCATTCCACCACTCTCTCTCTTCTCTCCCTCCCTCCCTCTCCCTCCCATTATCCCACTTTTTTCTCTCTCCCTTGCTCCCTCTCTCTCTCTCTCTCAAAATTATCCTATTCTCCCTTACATTTCACCCCTCACTTACTTGGTCTTACTCGGTCTTCTCTCAGTCACTCTTCACACTATCTCTCCCTTTTACTCTCTCTTCCTTTCTCTTTCGTTCTTTTTAAATCGTCTCACTACCTCTTTCAATCTCTCTTGCTCACTCGGTCTCTCCCCTTCTGTCACTCTCAAATCCAACCTTTTTTTATATCTCTCTCTTTCAACGCTCCATTTATCTCCCTCCCTATTTCACTCTCTTTATCCCTCTCTTCCTACTCTCCTTATCTCCCTCTCTCTTGATCCCTCTCTTACTAGCTCACTCTTTCCCTCTCTTGCTCTCTCTTCTGTCACTCTCTCTTCTCTCTATTACTTTCTCACACTCTCTCCCTTTCTTGCCCCACTTCCTCTCTCTCCAGTTTCACTATCACTTTTACGACTTCATTCTCTCTTTCTTGCTCCATGATTACTCTTATATTGCTCTCTCTTCTCTCAATTTTTCTCTCCCACTCTCTCCCACTTTCTTCCTTCCTTCCTTCCTTTCTGCCCTCTTTATCACTCTCTCTCTTCTTTCTCTCTCACACACACCCTCTCCCCCTTGATGCAACTTTTTTTTATATGTAAGAATTTATGACCTCAGATTTATATATTTATAATGATTTTATAAAGTCATAATTTCAAATGCAAGTATACGTATCGTATCAAGTAATACAGGGCTCTAATGGAGTCCTGTTTATCGTTCCCAAAGGAAAGCGAAGTAAGAGGTTCTTAGTCAGATTTTAGTCTACTACTAACCGCCTTAGTTTGGAAGGGTGATATAAGTGGCTTTTCTAACAACTAATCCTAAATGTAGATGATTATATGTAAGAATAATAACTACTCCCTAATGCAAATATTAATAATACTAAAGATAACCCTTTTTGGGAAATTGGTTTGGTGAATTTTAAGATAATAAAAATCACTATTCTCATGTAACGAATCAGATAATGTATATGAATGAGATGCATTAAATATTATATGTTCCAAATAGGAGCAATCTTATTCTTTACCCTCTTCCGAGTACACCCTCTTTAGAGTGCTATAAAAAATATTGGCAAATCTTAGACTTAGTCAATAAATCCAAGGTTAGGCTGGGAGGATACTGGTTGCCACTTCAAAGCTCCCACTTCCCTTCACCTGAAGGCTAACCCTGACTTTAGTTACCAAACTTTAGGACCAAATTGGGGATCTCAGCTCGTCACCCTGAAACCTCCAATTTGACACCCATGAAACCATATTTCCCTATTTATTTACACTCAATCCCCAAGAACTACGCAATTCATTCCTGGACATTGAATGTGGTTCCACTTTGTTGAGAATTATACTGTCCTTTTGGGTCAATGTAATTACAACAAATTTTAACACTACAACGAGCTCTTTTTGTAATGTAAATGAAGCACAAGTAAAAACTATCACATTTATAATTAAACTTTTTTAAGAAAGCATCCCAATATCCTAAGCATGAATCCTACTCATTGCAAAAGAAAAGTAGAATGAAAACAATGACATAATTTTCTTATGCCACTATTTCCAAACAAGAAGAAAGAGTAAGAGAAAGGCATCACAATGTACGAAGAAAACACAACAGAAAACTTCATTTCAAAGCAAATCCACAAAATAAGTGTTTACAAAATCATAAGATAATGAAGAACATAATACTTAGCTTTTTTTCCCTTGAAAGAAAGATGAAAATCTCTCCTATAAAGTCTCCCCTGGATCCATGCAATGCTAAAACATTCCCTTACAGATTCTCTCAAAATCTCCTCACCAATCTCTCCAAAAAGATAGAAATCTACATTTCTACTCCTATTCTAAGATCTTTAATCATTCTCCATGTCCCTATCATCTCCTTCATTTTTTGGCTTCAAATTCGGTTTAAAATAGTGTAGGGACGAATTTCCCAAGAGGTGCATGAAGAAACCCTCAAAAAAGCGTACAGATTAGATGTATATGGCAAATAACTGCTCAATTTCCCATCTAGGCCGACTTGGGTGCTGCCGCCGCGCCCTAATTTTTGTGGTCTCAGGTTTATGGCCCCGCTGGCGCCAGTTTGGGTGCCACCGGCACCCATCTTGCGCAACTCCACCCTTTTGCTCCGTTTGGCTCTATTTCAGCTCTGATTCGCCCTGTTTCAGTTGCATTGTGTTCCTAACAGATAGCCCTACAAAGTAAGCATAAAAACAAAATTTCTTTAAAGTGTAATCTCTTTCAAAAATATGCAAGAAGTGTAAGAGAGATTAACTATAAAAAGACTTATCAAAAGGTGTCAAGCCAAAATTTAATTTCTTGCTCGTTTTTGCTCTAAATTTCACTGTTTTTTCTTCTTTTTGCTCCAATCACCATTTCTTGTACCTAAAACTAAAAAAATACATAATACCTTCCTTTTAAAGTATAATATCACCAAAAATGAGTAAAATAATATAGCAAAAACAGTATATATTTTTGGTGCATCACCCCTCTTTAAATTCATCTCCAAACTCTATCCTACTAAATCTCATTCTCTACCCCCTATCCTTCTCTCACTCACTCTATATCTTCCTTCGGTCTCACTTTCTCCAACTTGCACTTTGTTTCTCTCCAAATCCATTCCATCCCACTCACGCCATCCATCTGTTTCTCTCTTTCTCACTCTCTCCCTCTCTCACTGTTTTCTCTATTCATGCTTTATCACTTTTTTCTTTCTCTATTGCTCTCTCTCATTCTCTGTCACACACACTCTCTATTGCTCTTTTTCATCACTCTCTTATCACTCTACTCACTTTTCCTCTCCAACCATCTCTCACTCTCTTCTCCTTCCCTCTCTCCTTGTTTCATTAATTAAGTCTCTCTCTCAATCTCCTTCTCGCCCTCCCTCTCTCTCCATATATCCTTCTATATCTCCCTCACTCCACCTCTCATTCATTATCTTTTGTTCTATCTTCCTTGAGTTTCTTTTCTCTTTTTATTTCTGCCTTACCCTCTTTCCATCTCTCACTCTCGCACACTTTTCAATACCTATCTTTACTCCCTTTCCTCCTCACCCTCTGACCTTCTATTTCATCTCTCTTTATTGTTCTTATGCTCTCATTTCTCCCCTTTGTCTCTCTCTCTTGCTTTTTCTTTTATGTCCCTCGCTACTCTCTCTTCACTCAACTTCATCTCTCTCTCTCTCTCACTCCCTCACACACTCTCTCTAAATTGCTTTTACATCTTTCTCTCTCCCCTCAAATCCATCTTATTATTTCTTATTTTTTTCGTACATCTCTCTTTCCTCTCTATGCCTCCCTCATTCAATCCTTCTTCCCTCTCTTTCTACCTATTCCCAATCTCACACCTCCATCTCTCCTCTTTCACACACTCATTCACTCCAGCTTGCTACCTCTCATTTTCTCCATCGCTCTCTCTCATTTCTTCTCTTTTGTTCTCTCTTCTCTTACTTTCACTTTTCTCTACTTCTCTATCACCCTTTCTCTCACTCTATCTCTCATCATTTCTCTCTTATTCTCTCCCTCCGCTAACCTCCCTCCCACTCTCTATCTTAATCACTCTTCCTCTCCATCCTCCTCTCTCCATCTCTCCTCACCCATTCCCTTACTCTACCTCACTATCTCAAACTTGATCATATTTTGCGCTATTTTCTTCTCTCGCTTCCTATCTCTCTCTCTCTCTCTCTCGTAGATCTTTTTTGCTCTCTCTCCCTCTCTCACTGCCTCTCTCTTCAATCTCTCCTCTATCTCCCCCTTTCTCACTCTCTCACTTACTCTTGCCCTTTGGTTCTCTCTTTCTCACTCTATCCCTTTCACTCTCTCCCTCTCAACCCTTCTTCTTCTCTCTTTCTATCTGTCTCTTTTACTCATTCTCTCTCTCATTCCTTCTCTCCCTCTCACTCACCTTTACTTTATTTTTCATCACTCTATTCTCTTATTTATATCTTACTATCTCTCTCTCTCAGTCTGTCTCAATCCCAAAATCTTAATTACCACTCACTCCCTTGCTCCATCTCTATCTCACTCTTTATTCTTTATTTACTACTCTTGCTCTTCTCTCTTTTTGATCTCTCTTTTGTCACTCTATCATATCACTTTCTTAGTCCCTATCCCTCATACACACTCTCTCTGTCCAAATTTTGTCTCTCTCAGTCCTTATCTAATTTGTCTCTCATTGTTTCTCACTTTCTCCCTTTTTCTCTCTCCCCTCGTTCTTCCCTCTTTAACTCTCTTCCTCCCTGTGTCCCCTATCTTCTCCTTACCCTTGTTTTCACCCTCTCCTTCCTCCCTATACATCTCTCTAGTTCCCTCGCTCACTATCTCTATCATTCTTTAGCTCTTTATCTCACTCCCTTCCTTACTCACACTCTCTCCCTTCCCACTCTCCTAATATCTCTTTTTCTCTCTCATCCCCTCTCTTATATCCTTCTCTCTCTCACACTCTCTTTTCCTCTTTCTTTATAGGTCTCTTTCATTCTCCAACTCTCGTTCTCTTTTTCACTCTCTCACTCTCCCTCTATATTTCTCACTCCCTCATTCTTGCCCTCTCTAGATATCCCTTGTGTGGCTCATTCTTCTAACTCTATCTCACTCACTCTCTCTCTCTCTCGAGCTCTGACAAACATTCAAACATTCTCTCACTCTCTCCCTCTCTCAATACGTCTCTATGTTTCCCTCATAATCTCCAGTTCTCGCTCTCTCTTAGCATCTTACTCCTTCCATTGCACTCCAAACTCTCTCTTCGTTGCTACATCTTTCTCTCTTCTCTCTCTACACCCTTCTCTATTATTTTCCTTCCTTTGCTCTCTCTCTTTCCTGCACTCTATTCTCCTTTTCTATTTTACACTCTCTTTTGCTCTCTTCATAGTTGTTATCTCCTCCCTCTTTCGTCTCACACGTTCTCTCCCTCTATTCCCTAATCTATCTCTTCCTCTCTATTGCTTGAATCCCTCCCACTATCTCTTTTTCTTTCTTCTCTCCCTCCTTCCCTCTCTTTCCCCATCTCCCTCTCGTCTCCCTCTCTCTCTTGCTCTCTCAAGTCATTCTTCTATTCTCCCTATCTCTTTACCTCTCACTCACTCTCTCTTACTGAATCTTCCTTTAGTGTCACTTCTCACTCTATTTACTTTTCATTCTCTATCAACTCTCTCTACTACTCTCTCTTTAATCCATCTCACTCCCTCCCTCCCTAATCTTTCTAACTCACTCCATCCCTCTCTCACATACACTCTATTGCACTTTTATGTTTCTTTCTATCTCTCTCTCACTCTCTCTTCTTCTCTCTATCTTTTGACACCTTGTGTCTACACTAACACTTTTTCACTCTTCCTCCCTCTTTCACTCCCTACATTACTCTCTTTATCAGCTCTCCTTATCTCTTTCGCTCTCTCTCACTTGCTCCCTATCTCGCTTGCTCCTCACTCATGCTATTTCTTCCCTCACTCTTTCTTTATTGTCTCAAACACTTTCTACCATTCTCACTGTCTCATTCTCTCTCTTCCATTTCACTATCACTTTTACTCTCTTGTTCCACACTCTCTCTTTATCATCCATTCTCTTTTACTCTTCTCACTCTCCCTCTCTTCTTATCATGCTCACTTTGTCTCTCTCCAACTCCATTCTATCCCACTCACACCATCCATCCGTTTCTCTCTTTCTCACTCTCTCCCTCTCACACTGTTTTCTCTGTTCATGCTTTATCACTTTTTTCTTTCTCTCTATTGCTCTCTCTCGTTCTCTGTCACACACACTCTCTATTGCTCTTTTCATCACTCTCTTATCACTCAACTATCTTTTTCTCTCCAACCATCTCTCACTCTCTTCTCCTTCCCTCTCTCTCTGTTTCATTAATTTAGTCTCTCTCTCAATCTCCCTCTTGCCCTCCCTCTCTCTCAATATATCCTTCTATATCTCCCTTACTCCACCTCTCACTCACTATCTTTTGTTCTAACTTCCTTGAGTTTCTTTTCTCTTTTTATTTCTGCCTTACCCTCTCTCCATCTCTACTCTCGCACACTTTTCAATACCTATCTTTACTCCCTTTCCTCCTCACCCTCTCACCTTCTATTTCATCCCTCTTTATTGTTCTTATGCTCTCATTTCTCCCCTTTGTCTCTCTCTCTTGCTTTTTCTTTTATGTCCCTCGCTACTCTCTCTTCACTCAACATTATCTCTCTCTCTCAGTCTCACTCCCTCACACACTCTCTCTAAATTTCTTTTACATCTTTCTCTCTCCCTTCAAATCCATCTCATTATTTCTTATTTTTTTCATACATCTCTCTTTCCTCTCTATGCCTCCCTCATTCAATCCTTATTCCCTCTCTTTCTTCCTCACTCCCAATCTCACACCTCCCTCTCTCCTCTTGCACACACTCATTCACTCCAGCTTGCTACCTCTCATTTTCTCCATCGCTCTCTCTCATTTCCTCTCTTTTGCTCTCTCTTCTCTCACTTTCACTTTTCTTTATTTCTCTCTCACCCTTTATCTCACTCTATCTCTCATCATTTCTCTCTTATTCTCTCCCTCCGCTAACCTCCCTCCCACTCTCTATCTTAATCACTCTCCCTCTCCATCCTCCTCTCTCCATCTCTCCTTCTCACCCATTCCCTTACTCTACCTCACTATCTCAAACTTGATCATATTTTGCGCTATTTTCTTCTCTCGCTTCCTATCTCTCTCTCGTAGATCTTTTTTGCTCTCTCTCCCTCTCTCACTGCCTCTCTCTTCAATCTCTCCTCTATCTCCCCTTTTCACACTTACTCTTGCCCCTTGGTTCTCTCTTTCTCACTCTCTCCCTTTCACTCTCTCCCTCTCGACCCTTCTTCTTCTCTCTTTCCATCTATCTCTTTCACTCGTTCTCTCTCTTATTCCTTCTCTCCCTCTCACTCACCTTTTGTTTATTTTTCATCACTCTATTCTCTTATTTATATCTTACTATCTCTCTCTCTCTCTCTCTCTCTCTCTATCTCAATCCCAAAATCTTAATTATCTCTCACCCCCTTGCTCTATCTCTATCTCACTCACTATTCTTTATTTACTGCTCTTGCTCTTCTCTCTTTTGATCTCTCTTTTGTCACTCTATCATATCACTTTCTTAGTCCCTATCCCTAATACACACTCTCTCTATCCAAATTTTGTCTCTCTCAATCTTTATCTAATTTGTCTCTCATTGTTTCTCACTTTCTCCCTTTTTCTCTCTCCCCTCGTTCTTCCCTCTTTAACTCTCTTCCTCCCTGTGTCCCCTATCTTCTCCTTACCCTTGTTTTCACTCTCTCCTTCCTCCCTATACATCTCTCTTGTTCCCTTGCTCACTATCTCTCTCATTCTTTAGCTCTTTTTCTCACTCCCTTTCTTACTCACACTCTCTCCCTTCCCACTCTCCTAATATCTCTTTTTCTCTCTCATCCCCTCTCTTATATCCTTCTCTCTCTCACACACTCTTTTCCTCTTTCTTTGTAGGTCTCTTTCATTCTCCCGCTCTCGTTCTCTTTTTCACTCTCTCACTCCCTCAATATTTCTCAGTCCCTCATTCCTGCCCTCTCTAGATATCCCTTGTCTGGCTCATCCTTCTAACTCTATCTAACTCACTCTCTCTCTCGAGCTCTGGCAAACATTCAAACATTCTCTCACTCTCTCCATCTCTCAATCCATCTCTGTGTTTCCCTTATAATCTCCAGTCTCTCTTAGCATCTTACTCCTTCCATTGCACTCCAAACTCTCTCTTCGTTGCTACATCTTTCTCTCTTCTCTCTCTATACCCTTCTCTATTATTTTCCTTCCCTCTTTCTCTCTCTTTCCTACACTCTATTATAGCAGGAGATTGAATTAATGAAAGAGAAAAATAGGGAGGGAGGAAGAGAGGAGATAGTTGGAGAGAAAGAGTGAGTTAAGTGATAAAAGGGTGAAAAGTGAGCATGAGAGTGTCTCAGAGAGAGCAAGAAGATAGAAATAGAGAAAGAAAAAGTTAGACAGCAAAACTAGAGAAAAGAGAGAGTGAGGAAGAGATAGATGGACGGAGCGAGTGAGAGGGATGGAAGAGAGTGGGAGTGAGAGAGGAAGAGCAAGTGAAGGAAGATATGGAGAGAGAGTGTGAGAGAGTGAGAGAGATGGAGAGAGGGGGTACAGAATGAGATTTAGTGGGAGAGAGAGGCTGTATAAATTGGAAGAGAGTGAGAGGGAGAGAAGGGTAGAGTGTTTTAGAGAGGGAAAGAGTGAGCGAGAGAGGGAGAGAGAGGGAGGGAAGGAATGAAGGGAATGAGGAAGTGTGGGAGAGAAAGATTGAGAGGAGAGAGAGGAGCGAGCACAATAGAAGAGAGAGTAAGTCACAGAGAGTAAACATGGAATGAGAAAGAGAGAGGGAATGCGGGAGTATGTGGAAGAGTGAAATTGAAGAGACAGGAAGAGAAAAAGAGAAAGGGAGAGTGTGAGAGAGAAATGAACAGAAGAGAGGGTGAGGGAAAAGAGAGCAGGAGAGATGGAGAGGGTGAGTGAGTGAGAGAGGGACAAGAGATAGAGAGATAAGGAGATTAGGAGAAAGAGAGGAATGAAAGGAGTGAAAGAGGGAGGGAGAGCAAGAGAGTGATGGTGAGAGTTAAAGTAAGTGTGGATGACAGATAGAAAGGAGTGCGAGAAAGAGATTGAAAGTGGTGGAACAGAGAGCGAGAGAGAAGGAGAGTGTAAGTAAGAAAGAGAGGTAGAAGGTGGTATTGAGAGGGTTTGAAGAGAGAGCACGAAAGAGAAATGAAGAGAGAGTGGAAGGGACAATGAGTGAGAAAAGAGATTGAGGAAAGGTCATGCAAGAGTAAGTGAGTGAGGGGTAAATGGTGAGGGAGATTAAAAGATTGTTGGGAGAGAGAAGGAGATGGAGAGGGATAATGGGAGGGAGAGAGTGAGGAAGAGAAGAGATAAAATGAGAGAGCGAGGGATAAATGGAAGAGAGAGAGGAAAGAAAATTTGGGGGATGGTGTGACAGAATATAAGAGAAATGAAAGAAGAGAGAGCAACAAAGGAGTGTAAAAGAGAGTATAAGACATAAAAAGAGAATAGAGTGTGAGAGAGAGAGATTAAGAGAATATAAATGAGAAAGGATAAAAAGAGTTAGAGAGAAAAAACAAAATGTTAACAAATTAGAGAGATAGAGAGTGAGAAATGGAGCTAACGAGGGTGAGAGTGAGAGAGATTGAGAGAGAGTGAGTGTGTGTAAGAGTGTGCTAGATGAGTGCACTACATGAGGGAGACATAGGGAGTAGAAGTGAAATTAGAGCTGAAGAAAGAATGTGGGGGAATAAAGTGTAAGAGAAAGGGTGCAAGAGAGAGTGTTTGGGAGGCTGGGAGTGAGACAGAGAGAGAGGGAGAGAGAAAGGTAGAGAGCAAGAGAGAGAAAGAGAGAAGAGAGAGAGGACATAAGAATTGAAGAGAGTGAGGGAGCCAGGAAGGGAGAAAGAAACAAAAAGAGAGAATTAGAAAAAGAATAGAGTGTGAGTAAAGGGATGAAATTGAGAGCGAAATAAGGAGAGGAGTGGAAGTAAATATTAATAAGAGAGAAGAGGGGGTGAGAAATAGAAGAGATAGAGAATGAGCGAAAGTAGAGAGAATAAGTGATGGATATAGAGATAAATATTAAGTAAAGAGAGAAGAGAGCAATAGAGAGCTAGCGAGAGAGAGAATCAAAAGAGAAAGTCAGAGACATAGTGAGAAATGGAGAGAGTGAGAAAGAGAGATAGAAGGAAAGAGTAAATGGAGAAAAATCTCTCTTTTTCTTCTTGATTTCTCTCTTTTTCACTCCCTCCTTCCCTCTCTTTCTCCATATCTCCCTATCCAACTTCTCTCTTTCTCCTCTTACACTCACTCATTCACACCCCCTTCATCCCTCACATTTTCACTATCGCTCTCTCTCGTTCCATTTCTGTCTCACCCTCTCTCCTATTCCTCCCGCTCACTCTTCAATCCTTATGTTCACTCCCTCTCGTGCTCTCTCTCACTCTCTATTTCATCTCTCTTTATTAATTTCTTGCTCTCTTTTGTTCCCTTCTTTCTCTCTCTCTTGATCTTTTTCTATCACCCTCTCTTCTCTCTCTTTACTCTCTCTCCCTCTCTCTCTATCTCTCTCACTCTCCCTCACAATCCCTCCCTCACACACTCTCTTATTTTCTCTCACATCTTGCTCTCTCCTCTCTTATCCATCCCATTATTTCTTATTTTCTCTCATATATCCCTATCCCTCCTCTATCCCTCCCCCTTTCAATGCCCACTTTCCTCTCTTTCGCGTATTCCACCCTCTCTCCCTCTTACTCTCCCTAGCTACCTTTCTCACTTTCTTACATCCTCTCTTGCCTTCTTGATATTTTCTCTTTCTCCGATTTCTCAATTGCACTAACTCTTTCTCCTCCCTCTCCTTACTCATTATTTCTTTACCTCTGTCTCTCACTCTCTCTCCCTCACACACACTCTCTCAATTGCTCTCACATCTTGCTCTCTCCCCTCATATCGATCTCATTATTTCCTATCTTCCTCTCATTCATCTCTCTTTCCTCCTTGATACCTCCCTCCTTCACTCCCTCCTTCGCTCTTTTGTCTTGATCTCCCTATCTAAATCCTCTCTCTATCTTCTCTTGCACTAACGCATTCACTCCTTCTCCCTCCCTTTTGTTTTTTCCATCGCTCTCTCATCCCTCTCTCTCGCTCTCTCTACTCTTACTTTCACTTTTATCTATTTCTCTCTCTTCTTTCCCTTTCTCTCTCTCTCATTCTCTCTCTTATTCTCTTCATCCGCTACCCTCCCTCTTACCCCCTCTTTCCTTCGCCATCTCCCTCTCTTCTCTCCTTCTCACTCATTCTCTTATTCTCTCTTCCTATCTGAATCTTGCTCACAATTTTTTGTGCTCTTTTCCTCTCACTTCCTATCTCCCTCTCTTAAAGCTTTTTTGCTCTATCTCACTCTCTCACTCCCTCCTTCTCTTCAATCTCACTCCTTCCTCCCCATATCTCCCCCTTCCCCACTCTCTCCCTTACTCTTGTCATCTATTACTCTCTTTCTCACTCTATCCCTTTCTTACTCTGTGTCCCACATTCTATCTTGCTTCTCTTCTCGCTCCCTTTTGCTCTATTTTCTATCTCTTCACTTATCTTCATATATCCATTACTCTAACTCTCTCTCCCTTCCTTTCGTTCTCTCTCTTCTCTTTGTTTCCCCCTCCTCTTTGTCATTGTTTATTACTTTTTCTCCTTCCCTTCCTCTTTCTCTCCTTCCCTCCTTATTTCGCTCTCTTTTTCTCCCGAGCTCCCTCTCTCTCTCTCCATTAACTATTTACACATTCTTTCATCTATATTTATCACTCTAACTCTCTCTCCTTTCATCTCATTATCTCTCTTCTCTTTCTTACATTGTTTATTACTTTCTCCCTTTATATCTCTCTTTCCCTCTCTTTCCTAACTCTCAATTTTTTCTCTATTTTTCTCTCAATTCCTCACTCCCTTACTCTCTTTAATTTGTCTCTCACACTTACTCCCTCACTCGCCTCCTCTCCTTTTATCTTTTGTATTCTCTCTCCCTTTCTCTCTCTCACTTTGCCTCCCTAACTATCTCGCTCTTGTTCCTTTTTTCCTAATCTCTCTTCTCCCACTCTCTCTCTTTAGCTTCACTGTCACTCCTACTCCCTCACTTTATCTCTTTCACACTCTCTATCCTCTCTTCCACTTTCTATCACTATCTCGCTCGCACACTTTATTCAGTGTCAACTTCTTTCTTACTCTTCTTACTCTTTCACTTCCTCTATACCCCCAATCTTTTTCTTTATTTTTTTCACTTCTCTCCTTCATTGCTCTCTCTAATATTCTCTCCCACATTCCTTTCCTGGCTATCTCTCTTTTCTCCATCACCCTCCATTATCTCTCTCATTCTCTTATTCTCCCTCCCTCTGTCTTGCTCACTCGCTCTTTGACTATTTTTCCTCATTCTCCTTCTCTTCTTATATATCTCTAACTCTCACTTTCTACTTCGCACCCTTCCTCTCCTCTCCCTCTCCCTCAGACCCTCCTCTTTTTTTTCTCACTCTTTCTTGTCCTCCTCTCTCTTTCTCTCTCTATATATCTTCTAACACTTTCTTTCCCTCTACTCTCTCTTTCAGATCTCTCTTCTCTCTCTCGCACACTCTCACTCTTTGCCTTGCTCTCCCTTTGTCTCTCACTCTCTATTCCACCTTCACTATTGCACTGTTGCTCAGTTAATCTCTATTAATCTCTCTTCTCGCTCATTACTCTACTCTTTTTTCTCCTTTTAACTCCCTTTCTTGCTCCTTCCCGACCTCCCTCTCCCTTTCTCTTTCATTCATTCTCTCTTCTCACGCTTTGCCCCTCATGTCTCTCATTATTTTTACTTTCTCTAACACTTCTCTCTCTACCTCTCTTCCTTCCACTCTCTTCTCTCTCTCTATCTTCATATCTCTCACTTTATATTTATTTCAATTTCATTTGCCCATTTCTTGCTCTGTCTTGCTCCATATCTCTTGCTTTATCTTCCTTCACTCTCTCTTATATCTCCATTTCTCTCTCATTCTCACTCCGCTCTCCCTCCCTCTCTTTCTTTTGTTTCACTCACTTTTAGTCTCCCACTCTCTTTTATCTCCCTTTATCCCTCGTTGCTACTTCTAGCTCTCACTCCTGCTTTCACTCCTTTCATCCCTCTCTTTCTCTCGATCTTTTTATCTCCCTCCATCTTGCTCCTCTTGCTCACTCACTATTTCCCTCTCTCCCAATCTCTCTTCCCTCACTCTCTCTTCACTCTTTTTCTCTCTCACACTCTCTGCCTTTCTTGTTCCCTCTTCCTATCTCTTCAGTTTCACTCACTCTTACTCCCTCCCTCTCTTTCTTATTCCATATTCATTCTATCTCTCTCTTCCACTACTTTCTCTCCACTGTCTTCTCTCAATCTTTCTCTCCTTCTCTCCCGCACTCTTTCTTCCTTTCCACCCACCCTCTCTCTCTTCCTCTCTCGCTCTTTCTCTCTCTCTCTCACACGCTCTCCCCCTCTATCCCTCTCATTGTCTTTCACTTCATCCTCCTCTCTCTCCCACTAAATCTCATTTTATACCCCCTCTTCCCCTCTCTCTCACACTCTATTTGTATCTCCATTCACTCTCTCTCTTCTCTCTCACTCTCCCTTCCTCTCTCAGTCTGGTTTTTTCCCATCCTTTTGAATCCCTCCTTCTATCTCTTTGTTTCTCAGTCTCCCTATCTTGCACTTTTCTCTGTTATGCATTATCACTTTTTCTTTCTCAATTACTCTCTATTTCTCTCACACACACTATGTATTTCTCTCTCTCATCACTCACCTTTATACAGTCTTTCCCTCGAACCATCTCTCACTCTCTTCCTTTCACCCTCTCTCCCTCTTTTATTAATTCAATCTCTCTCTCTCTCTCCTTCTTGCTCTTGCCTTCCCTCTCTCTCCAAATCTCTCCATATCTGTCTTACTCTCTCTCACTCTCTCTCCCTCGTTCACTCATCAGTCCCTATCTTCACTGCCTCCTCTTGCTCTCTCTCACTCTCTTTTTCATCTCGCTATATTTTTTTGCTCTGTTTTGCACCCTTTTTGTCTCTCTCTATTTCCCTTTCTTCTATCTCCCTCTCTTCTCTCTCTTACTCACTCTTTCTCTCCATCTATCTCTCACACTCTCACTCTCCCTTCTTCTCACTCTCTCATTTGCCATCACATCTTGCTCTCTACCCTCATATCCATCTCATTATTTTTTTTCTACTTATATATCTCTCTTTTCTCCTCGATCCCTCCCTCTTTCAACTCCTCCTTCCCCCTGTTTCTCCCTCTCCCTATCTCACTCCTCTCTTTATCTCCCCTTGCACTCACTCCTTCCCTCCCTCTCCCTCTCTCTCATTTTCTTTATCGCTCTCTTATTCCTAACCTTGCTCTCTCTTAACTCACTTTCACTTTTTTCTATTTCTTTCTCTCTTTCCTTCCCCCATTAACGCACTCTCTCTCATCCTTTCTCTATCATTCTCTCTCTCGGCTACCCTCCCTCCCACTCTCTCCCTCTCTCCCTCTCCACCTCCCTCTCTTCCTCTCTCCCTCTCACTCATTCTCTTACACCGCCTCCCTATCTCCACATTTCTCACTATCTTTTCCTATCTCTCTTCCTCTCTCACTTCCTCTCTCTCCTCTTAAACCATTCTTTCTCTCTCAACCTCTCTCATACCCTCTCTTTGTTTAATCTCTCTCCTTCTCTACCTTTATCTCCCCCTTCCTCACTCTCTCCCTTACTATTGTCATATACCTGTCTCTTTCTCACCCTCTCCCTTTCTCACTATGTCTCTTACTTTCTCTTATGTTTCTCTCTCTTGCTCTCTCGTTCTTTGTTGCTAACTTTTCTCTCTCCGCTACTCTCCCTCCCACTCTCTCTCCATCTCCCTCTCTTCCTCTCTCCATGGCACTATTCTCTAACTCAGCCTCCCTATCTCCACATTTCTCACTATCTTTTCCTCTCTCTCTTCCTCTCTTGCTTCCTCTCCCTCCCTCTTAAATCTTTCTTTCTCTCTCTACCTCTCTCACACCCTCTCTCTCTCTTTAATCTCTCTCCTTCTCTTCCTTTATCTTCCCTTCCTCAATCTCTCCCTTACTCCTATAACGTGCCTGTCTCTTTCTCACCCTCTCCCTTTCTCACTACATCTCTCACTTTCTCTTATATTTCTCTAAGCTCTTTCATTCTATGTTGCTCTCTTTCCTCTCTCTTTACTCAGTCTCTCAATCAATGTCCATCACCCTAACTCTCTCTCCCTTCCTCTAATTCTCTCTCACACCCCCTCTTCTCAATCTTTGTTTATTACTTTCTCAATTTTTCTCTCTTTTCCTCTCTTTTCTCACTCTCCATTCTTTCTTTATTTCTCTCTCATTTTGTCTCTCTCCCTCCCTTGCTCCCTTACTCCCTTCAAATTCTTCCAGTTCTACTCTCTCACTCACTTTCTCTTTCTCCATCTCTCTCTGCTCTCTCTTGCCGACTCCAATTCTCTCTCTCACCTCTCTTCTTTTGCCCTCCTTTTTCTCAATCTCCTTCTCTTAAGCTCTTTCTGTCGGTGTTCTCTTTCTTTATTTTCCTCTCTCTCTCTCTCTCTCTCTCTCTCTCTCTCACACTCTTGTCCTCTCTCTCCCAGTATCTGTCTCCCTCTCTCTAACTCTCTTCCTCACTCCCTTGTTCACTCTCTCACTTTCTCTCTCTTTTCCCTTCCTTCTTCTCTATCTTTCTCCCTCACTGCCTCCCTCCCACTATTTCTGTTTTCAACTCTTCTCTTCTCTTTCTCACTCTCTCTCCCTCTCTTTATTGCTTTCTTGCACCATTTTACTCATTCTCTCTTTCATGCTCTCTCTCTCTCTCATTCATTCTTATGCCACTCACACTTTCTTTACCTCTCTCTTCCCTCCCTCCCTCCCTCCCTCCTTCTTGCCATCTCTCTCACCCTCTCCATATCTCTCCATCTCATTCTCTCTAGTTCCTTCTCTCACTTTTTCTCATCCCCTCTTGCTCTTTTCTCATGCTCTAACTTCTATTGCTTTTTTTGTAATGCCTTCTAACTACTTTTTCTCTCTCTGCTTTCCCCGTCCCTTTATCTCTTTTTCTCTCCCGCTCTTAATATATCTCTCTTCTTTATCTCCCTCCCTCTTCTTTCCCTTCGTCTCCTTCACTCCTTCACAACCTGTCTCCCCATTTCTTACTCCCTCTCCCTCTTGTTCTCACTCTCTCATTTGCTCTCCTTCCCTGTCTCTCCTTCCTTTCTCCTTCCTTCCCTTTCTCCTTCCTTCCCTCTCTCTTGATTTCTCTATTGCTCTCTCTCTCTTTCTCTTCAATTTCACTCACTCTTACTACTCTCTCCCTCTCTTTCTCACTCTCTTCTGCTCACTCATACTATCTCTTCACTCACTCTCTTTCTCTCACATTCCACACTCCCTCTTCCTTCACAATCACTTACTCTGCTTCCCTTCCTCCTTTCTCTTTCCCTCTCATCCCCTCAATCTCCTACTTCACTTGGTCACTCTCTCTCTCTCCCTCTCTCTCTCTCTCATTCTCTTATTCTCTCTCCCATGTTTTCGATATCACTCTCACTTTCTCTATCTTCCTTCTCACTCTCTTCTCTCTCTATTTCTCTCTCCATCTCTCTTCCTCTCTTGTTCCCTCTCTCTTCAATCTTTCTCACTCCCTCCCTTTCTCTATTTTTCACTATTTATTCTCTATTCTATTGTTCTCTTTTATTACTCTTACTCACACACACTCACTCTCTCTTATCTTGTTCCCTCTCTTGCTTCTTGTCTCCTAGTCCTTATCTCGCTCTTTCTCGCACAGTCCCTTTCTTCATCTCTATATCACTCTCACATTTTACATGTCCCTCTATCCTCCTCATTCTCTATTCTTTCTATCTTGCCTAATTTATCTTTAATTTTTTCTCTCTTCACTCTCATTCCTTTCACCCTTCCTTTCCATATATTCCCAACTCTTTCACTCTCTCTCTCACTTTCATCCTTCCCTTTTTATGTCTACCTATTTCTCTCTTCACCCGCTCTTTCTGCCCTCTATACCCACATCTCTCTACCCTCTCTCTCTTCGCTCTCTCATATATTTTCACTCTCTCCCTTGCACTCCCTCTCTCTCACTCTCTATTCCACCATCATTATTGCACTGTTTCTCAACCATCTCTCTTCTTTTGCTCTCTCTTCTATTTCATTACACAACTCTTCTTCTCCTTCTATCTTCCTTTCTCGGTCCCTCCCTCTGTCCATGACTCCCTCTCTCCATCTCAATCCTCTCTTTCCTCCACATCTCTCATTATTTCATACTTCCTTTCACACTTCTCTACCTATCTTCCTTCCTTCGGCTTCTATCTCTTTATCTTCATAACTCTCACTCTCCATCTATATCTTTTTCTTTTGTTACGTTTTCTTCTCTCTCATGCTCCATATCTCATGCTCTATATCCCTTTATGCTCTCTTTTATCTCTATTTCTCTCACATTCTCACTGCTCTCACCATCCCTCTCTCTTTAATTTCACTCTCACTTAGTCACCCACTCTCTCTCTTACCCACTTTCTATTTTATCACTTTATCCCACTCTCTTTTTTGCACTCTATCATCTTACTCTTTCGCTCCTTCTATCCTCCACACACACTCTCTCCTCCTCTCTTGTTTCCTTCCCTCCCTCCCCTCTCTCACTCACTCTATCTTCCACTCTTCCACACTCACTCTCACTCTACCTATCTCTCCCCTTCTCCATCTCTTTTGTTCTAACTATCCCTCCTTCACTCTCTATATCATTGTCACAGTCTCAATCTCTCTCTTCCCCCTCCCTCCCTCTCTAATACTCTCTCTCCCTTGCCACCCTGTTAATATCACTTTCCTTTCCTCTAGATCGCTTTGAATCTCTCACTCTTGTTCTCTTTATCAGTTTTAGTCTCTCCTTCTATCTTTCTCACTCCCTCAAACTTATCCTCTATTGGTCTCTCCCTCATGTATCTCACTACTCTCTCTCAATCTCTCTCACCATTCTCCTCTTCTCCAACTCCTTTTAGCCCTCACTCACTTATTCTTACTTGATCTTCCCCCCGGTCTATCTTCTCACTCTCTCTCCCTTTCACTCTCTCTTCATTTCTCTCTCTTGCTCTCTTTAAACCCTCTCATTACCTCCTTTTATCTCTTTTTTCACTCACTTTTTCTCTCTCTCACACACTCTCTATTCCAACTCTTTTTATCTCTCTTGCTCGATCTTCTGTCTCTCTTGTGACACTCCCTTTATCCCTCACAGCCTATCTTTTGCACTCCCTCTTTCACCCCCTTCATCCCTTTCCTATCTTTTCACTCCCTCCCTCTTTCACTCCCTTCATCCCTTTCCTCCTTTTGATCTCCTTATCTCCCTCTCTCTTGCTCCCTCTCTCACTCGCTCACTCTTTCCCTCTCTCTTACTCTCTATTCCCTCACACTCTCTCCTCTCTGTTTCTCACTCTCTCTCATGTGCTCTCACCCTCTTCCTTTCCCTTTAGTTTCACACTCACTACTACTCCCTCATTCCCTCTCTCTTTCCTGCTCCATGATAACTATCTCTTTTATTATTCTCTGTCCACTCTCTCCTCTCAATCTTTCTCTCCCTCTCTTGCACACACTCATGCCTCTCTCCCTCTCCCTCTCCCTCTCTTTGTCTTCCTACTATCTTAAACACACACCCCCTCTCTCCCTCTCACTCTGTTTCAATTCATCCCCCTCTCTCTCCCACTAAATCTCATTCTCTACCCACTCTGTCCCTCTGTCTCTCTCTCACACTCTTTCTAGATCTTCCTTCACTCTCTCTTCCTCTATCTCCCACTCTTTTTCATCCATCTGACTCCCTCAATCTATGTCTCTTTATATATTCCTCACTCTCTCCCGCTCTCGCTCTTTTCTCTATTTATGTTTTATCACTTTTCTTTCTCCATTGCTTTATCTCTTTCTCTCTCACAAAAACTCTTTTTTGCTCTCTTTCATTACTCTCTTATCACTTTACTCTTTCTCTTCAATCATCTCTTACTCTCTTTCTCTCTCCCGCTCGTTCCTTCATTAATTTTGTCTCTCTCTCAATCTCCCTCTCACTCTCCCTCTCTCACCGTTCCTCAATACCTCCCTCTTTCCGCCTCTCACTCAATATCTTTTTCTCCTTCCTTGATTCTCTCTTTGCTCTATATTACCACCTTACTCTCTCTCCCTCTCTCCCTCCCCCTCATTCTTCAATCCCTATCTTCACTCCTCTCTACTCTCTTTCTCACTCACTTTGTATTTTATTTCTCTTCATTATTTATTTGCTCTCTTTTGTCCTTTTACTATCTCTCTTTTGTTCTCTTTTATCTCCCACTATTATATCTCTTTACTCACTCTTTCTCACCCTCTATCTCTCTCTCTCTCTCACTCTCCCTCCTTCACACATACTCTCTCAATTGCTCTCCCATCTTGCTCTCCCCTCAAATCCATCTCATCATTTAATATTTTCTCTTATACATCGCTCTTTCCTCCTCAAGCACTCCCACTTTCAATCCCTCCACTCTCTTTCTCCATCTATCCCAGTCTCACTCCTCTCTCTACCTCCTCTTGCTCGCACTCATTCACTCCACCTGCCTTCCTATCTTTTATCTATCGCTCTCTCTCATTCCCTCTCCCTTGCTCTCTCTTCTCTCACTTTCACATTTCTCTATTTCTCTCTCACTCTCCCCCTCCTTTTCACTAGCTCTCTCCCTCATTCTCTCCCTCAACTATCATCACTCCCACCCCCTATATCTCAATCTCTCTCACTTTCTCTCTCCCTCTTTTTCACTCTCCATCTCCCTCTCTCCTTCCTCCCTCTCACTCATTCTCTTACCTCTCTCCCTATTTTGATATATTTTGTGCTCTTGTCCTCTCTCACTTCAATCTCTCCCCTTATCTCCCTAAATCTTCCTCATTCTCACACTCTCCCTTACTCTTGCCTTTTGTCTCTCTCTATCCCTTCCACACTATGTCTCTCACTTTCTATTATGTTTCTCTCTTGCTCTGTAGCTCTCTCTTGCTTTTTGTTTTATCACTCTAACTCCCTCTCCCATCTTCTCATTCTCTCGCCCTCCTCTCTCTCTCACTCCCTCTTCTCACTCTCACCCTACTCCCTCGCTCACCTCTCTCTTTCTCTCTTGCACGCTATCTCCCTTTCTTTCTCATTTTCTCTCGTTCACTTTCCCTCCCTAACTCTCTCGCGCTCCATCGATCATTCTCTCTCTTGATCCTCTTCTTATACACTCTCTTCATCCACTCTCTATTTTGCTTCACTCTCACTCCTACTGCCTCCTTTTATCTCTTTCAGACTCTATTCTCTCTTCCACATTCTATCGCTATCTCGCTCGCAGGCTTTATTCTCTGTCAATTTCTCTCTTACTCTTCTGACTCATTCTTTTCCGTTATTCCCCCACTCTTTTTCTCTATTTCTCCTACTTCCATTCTTGGTGCTCTCTCTCACTCTCTTATTCCACCTCCATCGCTCTCTCTTTTTCTATCTTTCTACATTCTCCTTCTCTCCCAATACCCTCTCACTACCTCCTTCACTCCCATCCTCTCTCTTCCGCACAGTTTGTTGTGTCTTTCTTTCTCTTTTATTTCTCACAGTTCTCAAACTTTTTCTCTTATGTTTCCCTCTCACTCTCTCCCTCACATATACACATACATTCCCTCTCTTTTCTCAATCATTCTCTCCTTATCCCTCACACACTCTCTCTCTTTTCATCTTTCAAACTTTTATCTCTCTCAATCGCTCTCTCTTCTCTCTCATTATTTCTCACCCTTCTTTCTCTCTCCCTCCGTTGGCTGTCTCCTTTATCTCTAACTTCATTTCCTTATTCTTGTTCTCACTTTCTTCCTCTCTAACTATATATCTCTCTTGATCTCTCTCTCACTCTCTCTTTCATTCTATGGTTCTCTATCTCACTCTTCTCTTCCCCCCCTTCCTAGTTCACAATCTCTCTCCCTTCGCACCCTCTTGATATCTTTTTTTTCTGTCTTGTCGCTCTCATTCTCTCCCTCTATAATTCATACTTCCTCAGTCGTTCCCTCTCTACGTATCCCCTTTGTAGCTCACTCTTGCTTCCATCCCTTGCTCTCTCTTTCTCTCTCTTCTCTTCCTCTATCCCTCTCCCTATATCCCTCTTCGTCTCCCTCTCTCTTGCTCCCTCTCTCTCTCACTATTTTCTTGTTTTTCGACCTCTTTACCCCTCACTCACTAATCTTACTCGATCTTTCCACAACCTCTTTTCTCACTCTCTCTCCCATTCACTCCCTTAATCCCTCTCTCTCTCCCACACTCCTTGTCTCTCTCTTTTTTGGTCCCTCTCTCACTCGCTCAATCTCTCCCTCTTTCACTCACTCTATTATCTCATAATCTCTTCTCTCTATTTGTCTTTCACATGTTCTCCCTTACTTTCTCCTTCATTCTCCCAATTCAATTTCCCTCTCACTCTTACTCCCTCTCTCCTTCACTCTTTCTCACTCTATGTTCACTCTCTCTCACACTCTATGTTATGTTTCTCACTTCTCTCTCACAATCTAAGTTATGATTCTCACTTCTCTCTCACCTCTTAATTTTTCTCTACCTCTCCCCACTATCTCTTGCTTCCTTCCTTCCCTCCCATCTCTCCTTCTGTCTTTCCACCTCAAACACACTATCACTCTCACCCTCTCACATTCTTCTGGTTCATTCCTACTCTCTCTCAAAATCACATTCTCTACCCCCTCTCTTCCAATCGCTCACTCACTCTATATCTCCCCTCACTCTCTTTTCTCTCTCACTTGCACTGCCTCTCTAAGTCCTACTCTTCAATCTCTCTCACTCCCCCTCTTTCTCCCTCTCTCCTTCTTTTCTCTTTATGACGTATCACTGTTCTCTCTCTTTTACTCACTCCATCTCATTTCTCTCTCACACACTCTCTCTTCCTCTCTTATATCACTCCCTCCTATTTTCTTACTCACTCTTTCTCTCCAGCTATCACCCAGTCTCTTCCTCCCTCCCCCTCTCTCTCTCTCTCGCCTTCTATTACGCTATCCCCCTTCTCCCTCTATCTCTCTAAATCCTCCTTTATATCTACCTCTATCTACCTCTCAATTCTAACATTTTGCTCTATCTTCTTTGAGTCTTTCTTCTTACTCTATTTTTGTCTCGCTCTCTCTCTCCTTTTCACCCTCCGACTCCCCCTTCAATCCCTATCACTCCCTCCCTCTATCTCTCTATTTCTAGTTCACTCTCTCTCTTGCTCACTCTCTAATTCTTTATTCCATCTCTCTTTATAATTTTGCTTACTCTCTTGCTATCCCTCTATCCTCTTGTTCTTTCATCTATCACCCTCTCTTCTCTCTCTTTACTCTCTCTTTCTCACTCCCTCACTCTCACTCCCTCACACACACTCTCAATTGCTCTCTCATATTTCCCTCTCCCCTCAATTTCATCTCATTATTTCTTATTTTATCTCAAACATCTCTCTTTCCTCTTGATCCCTCCCACTATCAACCATCTTCTCTCTCTTTCTACCTCAATCCCTATCTCACAACACTCTCTCCTCGTGAGAGAGGGAGGGATCGAGAGGAAAGAGAGATGCATGAGAGAAAATAATAAATAATGAGATAGATTTGAGGGGAGAGAGCAATATGTGAAAACAATTAAGAGAGAGTGAAAGTGAGTAAAATGAGAGAAGAGATGGAGGGAGGAGAGAGGCAAGGAGAGGGGGCAAGAGGAAAGAGAAATCAAGAGAAAAAAGATTTTTGAGAGAGACGAAGTGAGGGAGAGAGAGTAAGAGTGAGAGTGAAATTTGAGAGAGAGAGGGATGGAACGAGAAGGGAAGAGAGAACGAGAGAGTGTGTGAGAGAGTGAAAAAGAGAGAGAGGAAGAGATAGAGCTTGTGTGTGAAAAAAAAGGGAGGGAGAGAGGGTAAGAGAGAGGGAGAATGTAAAAGAATATGAGAAATAGTGAGATAGAGATGAGGGGGAGGTAGAGAAAAAAGAGCAAGATAGAGATATATGAGCAAGAAAAGAGGAGATAGAGAAAATAGTAATAAGAAATGGAGGAGGAAAGAGAGTGGGGAAAAGCAAGATAGGAAGATGAAGAGATTGAAAAGGAGAAAGTAAGAGAAGATACGGGGTTGAGAGAAAAGGATGTAGGAAAAGATGGAGTCCAAGAGGGAGAGAGATAGAGATAAACAAAAGGAAGGACTTGAGAGATGGTTGGGGATAGAGTGGGAGGGAGGCAGGGAGGGAGAGGGGTGGGAGGGGAAATAACAAGGGGAGATAAAGAACAAGTGTGAGAGATAGAGAGAGAAGAGGGAGAAAGAGAGAAGGAGAATGAAGAAGTCAATGAGAGGAAGAGTCGATGAGAGAGAGTGAAAGATGGAGAGAAAGAGAGAGTGAGAGAAAAGAGAACAGAAGAGAATGAATGAGAGGTTAAGAGAGAGATGGGAGGGCGGGCAAGAAAAGTGAGAGTAAGAGAAGTGAGGGTTAGTGAGAGGGACAGAGGAAACAGGAGCTAGAGAATGACTGAGAAAGATCAAAAGAGAGATTGAGAGAGAGAGAATGAGGGAGATGCAGAGGTAGAGGGAGGGAGTGAGAGAGTGTGTGAAAGAGAGAGGGGGAGAGAGAAAGGGGGAAGCACATATATGGAAGAAGGAAAGTGAGAGAGGGATAGAAAGAATTGGAGATATATGAGAGGAAGGGTGAAAGGAATGAGAGTAAAGAGAGAAAAGTAAAAGACAGATTATGAGAAAAAGAAAGAATAGAGAATGAGAAGGATAGAGGACAAGTTAAGAGTGAAAGTGATATAGAGATGAAGAGAGGGGCCGGGAGAGAAAAAGTGAGAGAAAGACTATGAGTGAGAGTAACAAAAGTGAAAACAATAGAAGAGAGAGAAAGAATAATGGTGAATATATAGTGGAAAAAGGAGAGATGGAGGGAGTCAGAGAGATTAAAGAGAGAGGGAATGAGAAAGAAGAGAGCTGGAGAGCTAAATAGAGAGAGAAGAGAGTGTGAAGGAAGATAGAGAAAGAGAGAGTGATGCAGAAAAGAGGGAGAGAATAAGAGAATGAGTGAGAGTGAGAGAGGGACACTCACTCTCTCTCATCCTTGCTTCTCTCATTCTCTCCCTTCACTGCTCTCCCTCCCATTCTATCGATCTCAATATCTCTTCCTCTCCATCTCCCTCTCTTTTTCTCTCCTTCTTACTAATTTTCTTACTTTCCCACCCTATCTCCATATTACTCACTACCTTTTCTGCTCTCACTTCCTCTCTCTCTTCCTCTCTCCCTTTTAAATCTTTTTTGCTCTCTGTCCCTCTCTCACTCCCTCTCTCTTTAATCTCTCTCCTCTCTCCTTCTATCTCCCCTTCCTCATTCTCTCTCTTACACTTTCCCTCTATCTTTCTCTTTCTCAAACTCTCTTCCTTTCTCTCTGTCTCTCACTTTTTCTTATATTTCTCTCTCTTGCTACTTTTTACCTCTCTTTACTCACTCTTCCTTCCTATATCTATTACTCTAACTCTGTCTCCCTTCCACTCATTCTCTCTCTTCTCTCTCTCACTCCCTTCTTTTTCTCTTCACACTCTCTATCATCTCTACTACTTTCTATCGTTATCTCGCTCACACTCTTTATTCTCTGTCAAACCTCCATTTCTCTCTCATTCTCACTTCACTCTCCCTCCCTCCTCTCTTTACTCTCACTTACTTTTAGTCTCCTACTCTTTCTTTTACCCACTCTATTCTCTCCCTTTATCCCTCATTGCTACTCTCAAACTCTCCCTCCCGTTTTCACTCATTTTATCCCTCTCTTTCTCCTACTCCTCTTATCTCCCTCTCTCCTGCTCCTTCTCTTGCTCAATCACTCTTTTCCTCTCTCCTACTCTCTCTTCCCTCGCTCTCTCTTCTCTCTATTTCTCTCTCACACACTCCCTTTCTTAATCGCTTTTCCTATCTCTTCAGTTTAATTCTCATTCTTACTCCCTCTACACTGTCTTCTCTCAATCTTTCTCTCCATCTCTTCCATACTCTTGCTTCCTTCACTCCCACCCTCTCTTCCTCTCTTACTCTTTCTTTCTCTCTCACACACACTCTCCCCCTCTCTTCCTTTCACTCTTTCACTTCATCCCCCACTTTCTCCCACTAAATCTCATTTTATACCCCGTCCTCCCTCTGTCTAGTTCTCTCTTTCTCACTCTCTCCCTCTCTTGCAGTTTTCACTGTTATGCCATATCATTATTTCTTTCTTTATTCTTTATTTCACTCTCACACACTGTCTATTGCTCTATCTCATCACTCACTTATCACTTTACACAGTCTTCCCTCCAACCATATCTCACCCTCTTCCTCTTTCCAATCTCCCTCTTTCACTAATTCATTCTCTCTCTCTCTCTCTCGCAAGCTTTCTTGCTCTTACCCTCCCTCTCTCTCCATATCTGCCTTACCCTCTCTAGCTCTCTCTCCCTTGCTCTTTCTTTAGTCCCTTTCTTTACTCCTTTTCTTGTCCTCTGTCGCTCTCTTCTTCATCTCGCTTTGTTTTTTCGCACTTTGTTGCACCCTTTCTGTCTTTCTCTATTGCCCTTCTTCTAGCTCCCTCTCTTCTCTTTCTTTACTCACTCTTTCTCTCCCTCTATCTCTCACTCTCTCTCACTCTCCCTCCCTCCCACTTTCTATCAATTGTTATCACATCTTGCTCTTTCCACTCATATCCAACTCATTATTTCTTATTTTATCTTATACATATCTCTCTCTCCCTCTCTCCCTATCTCCCTCCTCTCTTTCTCCTTCTCTCCCTATCTCTTTCCTCTCTTTATCTCCCCATGCACTCACTCCTTCACTCCCTCTCCATCCCACTCATTTTCTTTATTGCTCTCTCTCATTCCCAAACTCCTGCTCTCTCATCTCACTTACACATTTCTCTATTTCTTTCTCACTTCCCCTCTCTCATTCAAGCACTCCCTCTCATCCTTTCTCTCTCATTTTTTCTCTCTCATTCTCTCTCTCCTCTAGTCTCCCTCCCCCTCTCTTCATCTCAATCTCTTTCCCTCTCACCCTCTCCATCTCCCTCTCTTCCTCTCTCCATCTCACTCATTCGCTTAATCTCCCTCCCTATCCCCACATTGCTCACTATATTTTCCTCTCACTCTCTTCGAGTCTAGCTTAATCTCTCTCCCTCTAAAATATTTCTTGCTCTCTCTACCTCTCTCACACCCTCTCTCTCTCTTCGATCTCTCGCATTCTCTACCTTTATCTCCCCCTCCTCACTCTCCCTTACTCTTGTAGTTTATCTGTCTTTTCCTCACTCTTTTCCTTTCACACTATGTCTCACACTTTCTCTTATGTTTCTCTCTCTTGCTCTCTTATTCTTTGTTGCTATCTTTTCTCTCTCTTTACTCAGTCCTTCTTCATATATCCATCACTCTAATTCTCTCTCCCTTCCTTTAATTCTCTCTCACCCCTCTTCTCGGTCATTTTTTATTACTTTCTCTCTTTTTCTCTCTCCTTTTTCCTCACTCTCCATTCTTTCTCTATTTCTCTTTCGCTTTGTCTCCCTTAGTCCCTTCAAATTCCTTCAGTATTACTCCCTCACACACCTCTCTCTCTCTCTCTCTCTCCTTTTCTCTCTCCTTTCCTCTCTCTCATTTCCCTTCTTATCTCTCTCTTGCTCCTTTTCTCTTACTCTCTCTTCAACCTCTCTCTCTTCACCCACTCTCTCTCTTCAGCTTCACTCCCACTCAGACTCCCGTTCTTCATCCCTTCGCACTCTCTATTCTCTCTTCTATTTTCTATCACCATCTCACTCGTACTCCTTATTCTTTGTCAACTTCTCTCTAACTTTTCTCACTCTTCTTCTATCTCCCCACTCTCTTACTCAATTTCTCTCACTTCTTTTTTTACTCTCTCTCACACTCTCTCCCACTTTCCATTCCTGTTTCTCTCTCTTCATCTCCCCTATTTTCTCTCTCAATTTTTATCGTCCCTCCCTCTCTCTTGCTCATTCTCTCTTTCTGTATCTTGACTCATTCTCCTTCTCTCCATATATCTCTCTCACACTTCCTCCTTCACTCTCTTCCTCTCCTCTCCTCTCCCTCTCATTGTCTTCTTTTTTTTATCAACCGCTCTTACTCTCTAAATTTAGCCATCTCTCTCTCCACCTCCTATCTCATACTTTCTCTTACTCTCTCTTCTTATCATTCTCTCTCTTACAATCCCTCCCTTATCTTTCTCTTCCTCTCTATATATATACTCTCGTACTTTCTTTCCCTCTACCACAAAACATCTCTCTCGCTTATCTCTCTTCTCTGTCACACACACTCTCACTCTCTCCCTTGCTCTCCCTCTCTCTCACACTCTATTCCACATTCATTATTGCATTGTTTCTCAATCACTCTATCTTAATCTCTCCTTTATTGCTCCCTCTTCACTCTCTATCTCCCTCTTCTCATCCTTCTTCCCTCCCTTACACTCTTCTCCTTTCCCGCCCTCATAATAACTTTTTTTCTCTCTTCTCCCTCTCTCTCTTTTACTTTCTTGTATAATCTTCTCCCCCTCACTCTCTTTCCTTATTCCTCTTTAGATCTCTCTTATTCTCTCATTATTGTTCTCTTTATCGCTCTCACTCTCTCCCTCTATCATTCTCACTCCCTCATTCATGTCCTCTCTAGGTCTCCCCTATGTAGATCACGCTTCTCTCTCCATTACACACTCGTACACTCTCACTCTCAATCAATCTGTCTCTCTCTTGCTCTCATGCTCCATTTATCGCTCTATCTCGCTCTCTGTTACCAATTTTTTCTTTATCTTTCACTCACCCCTCTCTCTCACTTGCTCCATTTTCTCTCCTCTCTTTAAGCCCTTCTCTATTATTTTCTCTCAATCTTTCTCTCTCCCTCTCACTCTCATTCACTTCATGCCCCACTTTCTTCCACCAAATCTCAATTTATACGCCCTCCCTCCCTCTATCTCTCTCTTTCTCACTCTCTCCCTCTCTTGCAGTTTTCACTGTTATGCCATATCATTTTCTCTTTCTCTATTGCTCTTTATTTCTCTCTCAAACACTTTCTATTGCTCTATCTCATCACTCACTTATTACTTTACACAGTCTTTCCCTCTAACCATCTCTGACCCTCTTCCTCTCTCCCAAACTCCCACTTTCATTAATTCAGTCTCTCTCTCTCTCGCTCTCTCTCTCTCTCTTTCTTGCTCTTGCCCTACCTCTCTCTCTATATCTCCCATATCTGCTTTAACCTCTCTCACTCTCTCTCCCTTTCTTTCTCTCTCTCGCTCCTTCATCTCGCTTTGTTTTTTCGCACTTTTTTACACCCTTTCTATCTTTCTCTATTGCCCTTTCTTTTATCTCTCTCTCTCTCTCTTCTCTTGCTTTACTCAGTCATTCTCTCCCTCTCTCTCTCTCTCTCTCACTTTCTCTCTCTCTCCCTCCCTCCTACTTTCTATCAATGGCTCTTACATCTTGCTCTCTCCACTCATATCCAACTCATTATTTTTTATTTTCTTTTATACATATCACTTTCTTCTCGATCCCTCCGTATTTCAGTTCTTTCGTCCCTCTCTTTCTCCCTCTCTCCCTATCTCCCTCCTCTCTTTATCTCCCCTTGCACTCACTCCTTCCCTCCCTCTCCCTCCCTCTCCCTCCCTCTCATTTTCTTTATCGCTCTCTCTCATTCCCAATCTCCTACTATCTCTTATCTCACGTTCACTTTTCTCTATTTCTTTCTCACTTCCCTTCTCTCATTCTAGCACACGCTCTCTTCCTTTCTATCTCATTCTCTCCCTTCGCTAGCCTCCCTCCCACGCTCTCCATCTCAATCTCTCTCCCTCTCGCCCTCTCCATCTCCCTCTCTTCCTCTCTCCATCTTACTCATTCTCTTACTATCCCTCCCTATCTCCACATGGCTCACTATCTTTTCCTCTCACTCTCTTTTTCTCTCGCTTAATCTCTCTCCCTGTAAAATCTTTCTTGCTCTCTCTACCTCTCTCACACCCTGTCTCTCTTCAATCTCTCTCATTCTCAACCTTTATCTCCCCCTTCCTCACTATCTCCCTTACTCTTGTCTTCAATCTATCTTTTTCTCACTCTTTTCCTTTCTCACTATGTCTCATCACTCCAACTCTCTCTCCCTTCCTTTAATTCCCTCTCTCACCCCTCTTCATGGTGATTTTTTATTACTTTCTCCCTTTCTCTCTCTCTCTCCCTCTCTTTCCTCACTCTCCATTCTTTCTTTATTTATATCTCGCTTTGTCTCCCTTACACCCTTTGAATTCTTCAATTATTACTCCCTCACTCACGTTCTCTCTCTTTCTCCCTCCCTTTCTCTCTCCTTTCATCTCTCCCATTTCCCTTTCTATCTCTCTCTTGCTCCTCTTCACCCTCTCTCTTCATCCACTCTCTCTCTCTTCAGCTTCACTCGCACTCCGACTCCCTCTATTCATGCCTTCGCACTCTCTATTCTCTCTTCAACTTTCTATCACTATCTCACTCGCATTCCTTTTTCTTTGTCAAGTTCTCTCTTCCTCTTCTCACTCTTCGTCTATCTTCCCACTCTCTTTCTCTATTTCTCACTTCCTTCCTTTGTCACTCTCTCTCACACTCTCTCCCACTTTCCATTCCTGTTTCTCTTTGTCTCTTCATCTCTCTCATTATCTCTCTCTAATTTTTCATCATCCCTCCCTCTCTCTTGCTCATTCTCTCTTTCTATATCTTGACTCATTCTCCTTTTCTTCATATATCTCTCTCACTCTCACTTCCTCCTCTCCCTCTCCCTCTCCCTTTATTTCTCCTCTTTTTTTCTCTACCACTCTTACTCTCTAAATTTAGCCATGTCTCTCTCCACCTCCTATTGCATACTTTCTCTCACTCTCAATTCTTATCATGCTCTCTCTTACAATCCCTCCCTTATATTTCTCTTCTTCTCTATATATATACTCTCGTATTTTCTTTCCCTCTACCATAAAACATCTCTCGCTTATCTCTCTTCTCTGTCACACACACTCTCACTCTCTCCCTTGATCTCCCTCTCTCTCACAGTCTATTCCACCTTCATTGTTGCATTGTTTCTCAATCTATCTTAATCTCTCTTTTATTGCTCCCTCTTTGCTCTCTATCTCCCTCTTCTCTTCCTTCTTCCCTCCCTCAAGCTCTCTCTCCTTTCTCACCCTCCTAATAACTTTTTTCTCTCTTGTCCCTCATCTCTTTCACTTTCTTGTATAATCTTCTCCCCCTCACTCTCTTTCCTTATTTCTCTTTAGATCTCACTTATTCTCTCAGTACTGTTCTCTTTATCGCTCTCACTCTCTCCCTCTATCATTCTCACTCCCTCATTCATGTCCTCTTTAGGTCTCCTTTATGTAGCTCACTCTTCTCTCTCCATTGCACACACTCATACACTCTCACACTCTATCAATCTTTCTCTTTCTTACTCTCATTAGCTCCATTGATCGCTATATCTCACTCTGTTACCAATTTTTTCTTTATCTTTTACTCTCTCCTCTTTCTTTCTTGCTTCATTTTTCTCTATCATTTATCCCTTATTTATTATTTTCTCTCAATATTTTTCTTCCACACTCTCAATTCTCTTTTACTTATAATCTCTTTTGGATTCTCCTTTTGTTGCTCTCTCTTCTCTCATTTCTTTTCCTTCTCTCCCACTCTATCCCACTCTCTCTCTTGCTTCCACCCCTCCCACTCCCATTCTCTGGCTTCTCTCCCTCCCTTCCTCTCCCTCCCTTCCTCTCCCTCCCTTTATCCCTCTCCGTCTCCCACTCTCTCTTGCACACACTCTCTCAAACTTCTCCAATTTTCCCTCACTTTAACCCCTCACTCACATCCTCTTATGAGATCTTCTCTAGTCTCTCTTCCTTTCTCCTTTCTCACTCTTCCCTCTCTCTATCTTGATATCTCTCACTCTATATCTATTTCACTTTCTTCTGTCCTTTTCTTGCTCTATCTTGCTCCATATCTCTTGCTCTATCTTCCTTCACTCTCTGTTATATCTCCATTTCTCTCATTATCACTCCACTCTCCCTCTGTCACCCTCTTTACTTTCATTCACTTTTAATCTCCCACTCTTTCTTTTACCCACTCTGTTCTCTCCCTTTATCCCTCATTGCTACTGTCTAGCTCTCCATCCTGCTTTCACTCCTTTCATCCCTCTATTTCTCCTGCTCTTCTTATCTCCCTCACTCTTGCTTTTTCTCTTGCTCACTCACTCTTTCCCTCTATCCCACTCACTCTTCCCTTGCTCTCTCTTCTCTCTATTTCTCTCTCACACTCTCCCTTCCTTAATCCCTTTTCTTATCTCTTCAGTTTCATTCTCACTCTTGCTCCCTCTCCAATGTCTCCTCTCAATCTTTTTCTCCATCTCGCCCCAACTCTAGCTTCCTTCACTCCCACCCTCTCTCTTTCTCTCTCCCTCTTTCTTTCTCTCTCTCACACACTCTCCCCTCTCTCCCTCTCACTCTCTTTCACTTCATCGCCCTCTTTCTCCCATTAAATCTCATTTTATACCCCTTCCCTTCGTCTATCTCTCTCTTTCTCACTCTCTCCCTCTCTTTCAGTTTTCACTGTTATTCCATATCATTATTTCTTTCTCTATTGCTTTTCATTCTCCCTCACACACTCTCTATTGCTCTATCTCATCACTCACTTATCACTTTACACAGTATTTCCCTCCAACCATCTCTCACCCTCTTTCACTAATTAGGCCTCTCTCTCTCTCTCTCTCTCTCTCTCTCTCTCTCTCTCTCTCTCTCTCTCTCTCTTGCTCTTGCCCTCCCTCTCTCTCCATATCTCTCCAAATCTGTCTTACCCTCTCTCAGTCTCTTTCCCTCGCTCTTACTTTAGTCCCTTTTTTCAATCCATTTATTGCTCTCTCTCACTCTCTTCTTGATCTCGCTTTGTTTTTTCCCACCTTTTTGCACCCTTTTTGATCAATCTTCATTCTTCCAAAATTTCAATTTTTTACCCCGGGGACCCTACACCTATCAAACCTACCAAAAGCCCTTAAAATTGCCCAAATCCTCCAAAATTTCCAAATCACCCAAAATTCCCCAAAATTAACCTTGAACATTTCTTCACCAATAAAATCGATCATCCATAGCCAAAAATACCAAAAATTCTAAAAATACCCCCCAATACCCTCCAAATACCCAAAATGCCCCTCTTAGCCAGAAAATCCAAAAATTTAGAAAATTCCCAGAAAATTCCAGAAAATCCTAAATATTCCCAATTTCATTTTGTCCAACTACACCAAAGGCCAATTTTGTCAATTTACCCCACTTTTACCAAAACCCCCAATTTAGCCCATTCTTAACCCAAGTGAACCCAATGTCAAACCAAATCTACCCAATTGACCCCAATTTTGGTCCAATTCAATTCTAAACTCCAAATTGATATCCACAATATCAATCTAGACCGAATCCAAGTCCAATTTGATTGACATTTGAATCCAATTTCACTTTTGACCTTAAAGCACAATTTCCACCCATGACCCAAACTTAGCCCAAACAAACCCAATTTAACTCCAATTGACCCCAAACCTTTTCTAAACCTTCCCTAACATCCCCACAAACAAAACACTAATATGATTTGCCCAAAATTTGAACCTAAACTCCACCCAAATCCAACCTAAAGCCAAAATGCCCACTTTTGACCTAAACCCAAACCTAACCCAAATGGGCCCCAAATCCCAAAATCAAAACCCAACCAAAGTTGAAACCTATTTGTAACACACCCATAAACATTTCCCAACATTCATTTTACATCAATTTCAACCCTAGCCCAACATTGGCCCATATTAGCCCAATTTGACTTATATTGGCCCCTTTACCAAAGAAGCCCAAATCCAACTCAATTCAAACCCAAACCACCTCAAATTTATTTCAAATCACTCATGACACATCCCTAAACCAAACCCAACAATTATTTGGACCAACCTTTTACAAAATTCTCATCCATAAACTTATTTTAAAAACCTAAGACCCACTTCCTTAGGCCTTCCTAAAAAGCCCATACAAAATGATTTCAAAAAGCCTAAAATCCATCTTAAAGCCCACATGATAATCCTCTATCATCATCCATTTGATAAAACCATTCCATAAGTTCTAAATCCATAATGAAATAATTCCAAATCAAGTCATATGCCAAATCACATCAAATCACCCCTAAATTACAAAAATTCTAAAACCCTTTTTCATGAAGTTGACTTAACTTTTCCCAAGCCAAAGGTGAGCCATGAAGCCATGCATGAGCCACATGTGAGCCATGAAGCCATGCATGAGCCACATGTGAGCCATGAAAGCCTTCGAAACTTAACCATACCCAAAATGGCAAGAAGAGGGGACCCTTTAATGATGTTCTTAAGAGTGATTAACCACTCTCATGTCTCCCATAAACCTTGCTTAAACTTAATTGTACTTGGATGGTGACCCTTCCCCACTAATTAAGTTGACCTAAACCACTTTCTCTTCAGCCCAAACTAGCCATGGGGAGGTGCACCTACCCCAATCAAGGCATTTGACCAAACTTAGCCAAAATACACCCTTACCCCATTCCACTTTGATTCAAACCCTTTACACATGGCATCAACCAATTCACTTCACAAACATCAAGCCCTGAGCCTCCTGAACCTGAGGATGAACCATGTCTGCCGGCCAGTCGCCTGGATCGCCGGAAAACACCACACCCGAGAGCATCATGTGAGCCCAAGCTTGGAATTCTCACCTGCTGAGTTGCCCCATGCCCAATGGCCACCATGGCTGTTCTTCTCCTCACCAGAGCAGCTGATCCCAACCCTTAAACCCCCCTGGGAGGCCCTCCAACCTCTCCTATTTAAACACCACCTCCTCTCGGCCAAGAGAGTTACTGAATAAAACCTTACTAAAACCCTGCCAAAATCATCCCAGACCACTCTCTACACATAGAGAACTTGATCCCCACCGAAATCCCCCAGCCATTTCCTCTCTGTAAGCTCAATTTCAGAGTTAAAATCCAAGCCCAAAACTAGGACACTTCACCACAGTGAGTCAATCCTCAAATTGATTGACTCTACACCTTCACCAGACCAAGAGGAGAAGTTTCCCAGCAAAAGCCCCCTCACCAAGCCAGCCATTGCTTCCAGCCTCCAAGCTTTGTGATCGGCTGTGGTCACTTTCATACCTAGATAATTCACCAGGCCAAGGGACTTCATCTGGAGCTTGCTTGGACCCAATCAAACGTGACACAACCCCAGATTGAAGCTTGACTTCTCTGAGCAAAGGTATGGACTCACTCTTCTTCCCGAGCTTATAGAGATTCTCTATTTAGTTTGAGTTAATTTCAGTGCATGTTTACCATATGGATGTGTTCGTCTCTTCAAGACAAATCCATAGAGCATAAGAACACAAATATCCATTGAGAATCGAGTAAGAAATTAGGGTTAGAAGGTCTACGGTCACGGGTTAGCACCAGCCGTAGACGATGACTGGGAGCCGTCGGATCGCGAGTGTATCAGATGGACGGCTCGGATTGTGTCGGACTAGAACATGTTACGTGAAAGGCGGGTCCCGGGACGGCTGACTCAGATGGCGGCGCCCAATCACAGCGCGACATGCACCCCCTTCGGAGCTGCCGAGGTTGACGCGGCGCTGCGTGGATAAGTAGGAAAATAGGCTATTTTTCTATTTATTTAATTACCAGAACTTCAAAAATCCATAACTTTGTGTATAAAAATCCTAAAAATAAAATAAAAATACCCTCTTGCTCAGTGAACAGAGGAGAATAATGTGGAAAAGAAATTAAATCATTTCATCAAGTATTTTATTTTTAATGATTTATTTACTCTCCGGACTATTTTAATTCTCCATGCATGTAAACAATTCACCATAGCATGAGACCATAGGGCTTTTAAAGCTTCTGAACTTGGGAACATTCCCTGAATTTTCCAAGGTCAGAGGCCATCCCTATGAGAATTTATTGATTTTTCAAGTTGATGTTACTGTTTTGAGTATTTTAATTCCAATAATTAACATGTTGAGAAATAAATTCTAGGAAAATTTGGTGATGTTTCATGTGACTAGAGGGACCTAGGAAAAATAAGTTTTGAGTTAATTCACTTTGAACAACCTTAATTGGCATAAATAACCAAAATTGAACTTTAATTAATTAGGGTTAACCATCCATTAAATTAACTTAAAAACAATTCTCCGCTGTCCTCTAGGGATAGGAGAACACAACATAAAAATTTGAAACCAATTGGACTTGATTAACCCCACCAAATGGGTTGATTAAGCCTCTTAAGGAAAAATGAGTAAAATTAAACTTTAAAAATTCATAACTCACAAAATACTTTTCAAAAACTCACAAAAATGGTTTTGGAGCTTCTCTGATATCAGGGAATTTGAGAAAATTAAAATTACAATTTTCTAAAAAAGTTGATTTTTAAGCTTATTTTAATATTTTTAATAATTAAAAAATAATAAAAATCACAAAAATATTAAAAATCACCAAAATGTCATATTTTGAATTCTAATCATTTAGGAACAAACCAAATATTTTTCTTAAGTCCCTAGGGTAAGATATTGAATTTTAAAGGCCTAAATTAATTTTTGAATTAAAAAAAAATGAATTTTCTTAACATTCCCTAAAATAATTCTAATAAATCAAAGAAAAATTAAAAAATTATAAAAATTGGTTTTTCTAGTTTCCCTGATATCAGAGAGATTTTTGAAAAATATAAAATCCATTTTTCAGCTTTGATTTTATTTTAAAATTAATTAATGCTCCAAAATTCAAAATAATTCTAATAAATAAAATATAATTCAAAAAATCACCAAAATTTGTCCAAATGGTCCTCTGGTCATTAGGAATATCCCATAATTTTCTTAAGGACAGAAACATTTCCTTGGTCATGTTATTGAATTTTCCTTGAAAATCCCTATTTTCCATTAAGTGCAATAATTAGGGAGTGAGAATGATGGAGGTAGGGAGTGAGCGATAAAGAGAACAAGAGTGTGAGAGAGTGAATGAGATCTAGAGAGAAAGAGTAAAAGAGAGTGAGGGAGAGAAGATGATATAAGAAATGGAATGAGAGAGAGGAAAAAAAGAGAGGAAAAGATATTAAGAGTTTGATAATGGAGAGAAAGTAGGATTGAGGGAGGCAAGAAGAGAAGAGAGATAGAGAGCAACATAACAAAGGGGAAAGTGAGGAACGAAGCAATAGAGAACAAGAGGCATGAAAAGAGAGTGAGAGATAGTAGAGGCAGAGAGAGGGTGAGTGAAAGAAAGAGAGAAGTGTGAGAGAATGTAGAATTAATGAGATATAAGATAAAGGACATGAGAAGGATAATAATTGGAGCGAGAGAGAGATTGATAGATTACATGTGAGGGATAGTGGGAGAGAAAGATTGAGCAACAAGAGAGATTATGTGTGTGTGAGAGTGAAAAAGAGAGTGAGAGAGAAAAAATTAGAGAAAGAGTTAGAGCAGTGTAAGCAAAAAAAGAGAAAGAGAGAACAAATAGTGAGAATGAGAGAGGAAGGGAGCAAGGAGGAAGGGAGTATGAGAGAGATATGGAGAGAGAAGTGAGGTAAAATAGTGAAAGTCAATGAGCAAGAGAAAGTGAGGGAGGGATAATAAGAGAATGGCAGAGAGAATGGTAGAAAGATGGAGAGAGAGGGACAGCTGAGAAGGGAAAGTGGAAGAGAGCGTGAGAGAGATGGAGAGAGTGAGAGAGTAAGAGTGAGAGTGAAATTAAAGAGAGTGAGGGAGCGAAGAGAGGAGAGAGTGACAAAGCGAGATAGAAATAGAGAAATAATATTGAGTGGAGAAAGAGAGCGCAAGAGTAAGGGAGTTAGAGAGACAAAGAGAGCAAAAAAAGGAGGAAGGGAGGTAAGGCGGGAGAGTAAGTAATAAACAATGAGCGAGAAGATAAGGGAAAGATAGAGAAGAGAGAAGAGAGAGAATGAAAGGAAGGGAGAGAGTTAAAGTGATTAATATAGAAGATAAAGAGTGAACAAAGTGAGGGAACAGAGAGTAAGAGAGAGCTAGAGAGCTAGAGAAAGAAGCAGAGAGAGTGAGACATAGTGAGAAGGGGAGAGAGCCAGAAAGAGAGATAGAGGGCAAAAAAGAGAAAGGGGAGATAGATGGAGAGAGTTAGAGAGACTCAACAGAGAGGGAGAGAGAGAGAGAGGAGAGAAAGAAATATTTATGTGAGATATAGGAAGCAAGAGAGAGGAAGAGAAAGCAAAAGATAGCAAGATTTAGATAGGGAGGGAGATTAAGAGAACTAGTGAGAAGGAAATGAGAGAAGGAGATGGAGAGGGAGAGAGATTGACATAGAGAGTGGGAGGCAGGGATGTGGGAAGGGAAGAATAAGTGAGAAAGGATGAGAGACAGTGAGAGAATGGGAGAGTAAGAGTGAGAGAAAAGTAGAGAAAAGAAAAAGTTGGTGGAGAGAGCTAGAGAGAGGGAGTGAGAGAGAGCAAAAGAAAATGAGTGAGGGAGAGGGAGCAAGGAGTGAGTGCAATAGGAGCGAGAGAGAAGAGTAAAGTAGGGAGACAGTGAGAAATAGAGGGAAGTGGGGATTGAAAGAGGGAGGGATTAAGGAGAAAAGAGAGATCCATGAGATAAAATAAGAAACAATGAGATGGATATGACGGGAGAGAGCAATGTGTGAGAGAAACTAAGAGTGAGTGTGTGAGGGAGGGAGAGTGAACGTAAGTGAGATAGAGGTAGAGTTGGAGTGAGTAAAGAGAGAGATGAGATGGTGATAGAAGAAAGAGCAAGTGTGAGAGACAGAGAGTGAGCGAAGAAGAGCAAGAAAATAATAAAGGGAGATGAAAATGAGAGAAAGAGAGAGAGAGCAATAGAAAGAGTAAAACCAAGGATTGAAGAGTGAGCGAGAGGGAGAGAAGGAGAGACGGTGAGATAAAAATATAGAAATAAGAGAGATTTATGGGAGGGTGAGAGAGGGAGATATAGAATGGATATGTAGATAGCGAGAGGGCGAGAGGGCGATAGAGAGAGAGACTAAATTAATGAGAGGGAGAGATGGAGGGAGGAAGAGAGTGAGACATGGTTGGAAAGAAAGAGTGAGTAAAGTGATAAGAGAGAGTGATAAAAGAGAGCAAGACTATCTGTTTGTGAGAGAGAAGAGAGAAAAAATTGATAAAGCATACATAGAGAAAACAACAAGGAGGGAGAGAGAGAACGATAGAGGTAGAGTGAGGGAGTGAGTGAGATTGAAGAGAGTGGGAGTGAGAGATGAAAGGAGGGTGAGAGATAAGAGAGAGTGATGGAAGATATAGAGAAAAAGTTAGAGTGAGGAAGATAGTGGGAAGAGAATGAGATTTAGTGGGAGAGAGTGGAGAGTTGAATTGGAAGTGAGTGTGAGGGAGATAGTGTGTGGGAGAGAGAAAGTGAGAGTGAGTAAGGCAGAGAGATGGAGGGAGGGAAGGAAGCAAGAGAGAGGGAGAGAGGGAGAGAGGGAGAGAAAGATTGAGATTAGAGAGAGCAATTGAAAAGAAAGTAAGAGAGAGTGAACATGGAGTGAGAAAGAGAGAGGAAGTGAGGGAGCAAAAGTGAGAGTGAAACTAAAGAGAGAGAAAGAGAGCAAGAAAGGGATAGAGTATGAGAGAGAAATGGTGTACAGAGAGCGACTGAAGAGATAACATGAGAGAGGAAGAGAGCGAGCCAGTAGAGAAAAGTGTAAGTGAGAGATTAGAGAGAAAGAGAGATATTGAGAGAGAGATAGAGAAAATGAGGGGAAAGAGAGTGATTAAGTAAGTGCAAGAGGAGAGGAGAGAGAAGTTAGATAGGGAAAGAGAGGGAAGGAGGGATTGAAAGAGGGAGGGATCGAGGAGGTAAGAGAGTTGTATGAGCAAAAATGATAAATAATGAGATGAATATAAAGAAAGACAGCAAGATTTGAAAGCAATTGAGGGAGTGTGTGTGAGGGAGGAGTGAAAGATAAACGAAAAGAAAGAGTGAGTAAAGAGAGAGAAGAGAGGGAGATAGAATTTTGAGCAAGAGAGCGAAAGAGAGGAGGCAAATGAGAGCAAAGAAACAATCAAGAGAGATGAAATACAGAGTAAGAGAGAGAGAGTACAAGAGAGAGTGAAGAAAGGGATTGAGGAGTGAGCGAGAGGGAGAGATGGAGAGAGGGTAAGGTAGAAATAGAGAGAGAAGAGAGACTCAAGGAAGATAGAGCAAAATATAGTGAGTGAGAGGTAAAGAGAGGGAGATATGGAGAGAGATGGAGGGAGAGAGGGAGTTAGAGAGTGAACGAGGGAGTACGAGAGAAAGATTTACAAGGGAATTGTGAGAGTGTGAGAATAAGAAAGGAAAAGAGAGTGAGATATATGGAGAGAGATGGAGAGAGCGAGGGAGGGAGCGAAAGAGAGGGGGGAGAAAAGGAAGACATGTTTGAGAGAAGGTGAGAAATAATGAGAGAGAGTGAAGACGTAGAGAGAAAGATAGGTATAGCTAAAAGTGGGTTGAAAGATAGAAAAGTAGGGAGAGAGGGAGGGACAGTGTGTGAGGGATAGAGTGAGAAAAAGAGAGGCAGCATAAGAGAGATATATAATAGAGAGTGTGAGAGAGAGCATGAGTGGTAAAGAGAAAGCAATAGAGATATAGAGGGACGTACTCCCTCTATTTATCTATTTCACACTCTTTATTCTCTCTTTAACTTTCTCTTCCCCACTCCCTTTTCTCTCTTGCATTCTCTCTTTATTTTACGAAAGTCTTTCTCTTCCTCACTCTCTTTTCTTATGTCTTTCACACTCCCTTACTCCCCCTAACTTTCACTAACTCACTTTCACTCTCTAGCTTCCCCCTCACCTTTTTTCCTTGCTACTATCTCTCTCTCTCTCTCACTAACTCTCACAAACAAATTCTAACTTCCCCCTCTTTCTTTCTTCCTCTCCCACTCCTCTTCCACCCACTCTCCCACTTTTATCCAGTCCCCTCTCCCTCCCTTCCTCTCTCCAGTTGCCACGCTTTCTCCCTCTCACTCTCTTTTCTATGTCTTTCTCTTTATGCCCTTGCTCTCCATGGCGTCTTCCCTACTATTCTTTCAATCTCATACCTTCTCTCACTTTTTCTCTCTCTTAGTCTCTTTAGTTCCCGTCTCTGTTCTCTTTTTGTCTCTTCCCTTGCTCTACATTTTCTTCTTCCTTTTCCTCCTCCCTCTCTCCTCTTTCTCTTTCTATCTCTCTCTCACTCCCTCTCCTAAACTATCTCCTTCTCACTCCCTCCCTCTCTCTCTTCCTCTCTAGAAATATCTCATAATCCATATGTATATATATTCTCTCCCTCTCTCAAAATATCTTTGTATCCCTATTTATTTTTCTCCCACCCTCTCACTTATTATATTTCTCTCCTATTTGTTGTCTCTCATATGTTGGTCTCTCCCTATCTCTCATTCTCTCCCTCTATCCCACACTTTCTTTCTATTGCTTCTATCTCGCCCAATGTCTGGTTGGAGAGATAAAGGGAGAGATTATGTGTTAGAAAGAGGGAAGAAGAGAGGAAGCGACAAAGAGAGGAGAGAGAGAAATAGAAGAGAAAGATTTTAGAGAAGAGTGAGCAATAATACAAAAAGAGAAAGCAAATAAATAGTGAGAAAGAGAGAGGGAGCAATGAGCAAGAAAGAATGAAGGAATATAGAGAAAGAGAGAATGAACAAGAGGGAGAATAAGAGAATGAGTGAGAATGAGAGAGAGCGATGAAGAGAGAAGAGAAAGTGGGAGAGTCAGGGAGGGCATGTGGAGAGATTTTGATAGAGAGAGGGAGGAAAGTGAGATTAATAAAGAAAGAGAAAGTGGGGGTAAAGGAAGAGAATGAGTGAGAAAATTTAAGAGTGAATAGACAGTGAGAGCAAGGTGACAATAGAAAGAGGAAGAGAGAATAGAGATTGTGAAAGAGATAAAGAGAGGGAGTGAGAGTGAGAGTGAAGCTAAAAAAAGAAAGTGGGAGAAGAGAGAGTAAGAGAAAGGGAGCAAGAGAGAATGATTGATGGAGCAAGAGAGGGGGAGAGAGAAAGGTTGCAAGAGAGCAATAAAGAAAGACAGAGAGAGAAGAAATTAAGAGTAAGAGTGAGAGTGAAATTAAAGAGAGTGAGGGAGCTAAGAAGGGGAGGAGAGACAAAAAGAGAAAGAAACAGAGAAAGAATAGAGAGTGAGGTAACAGAGGGAAAGAGAGGAATAGAGAGTGAAATAAGGGTGGGAGATGATGTAATAAACAATAAGAGAGAAGAGTTGGTGAGAAAGTAAAGAGAAAGAGAATGAGAGGTAGGTAGAGATAGATTGTGTGATGGATATAGAGAGACAAAGAGAGAGAAAAGAAAGGAAGAGAAACATGATGGAGAGAGAGAGACAGAGTGAGAAAGGAAGAGAGGGAGAAAGAGAGATAAAGGGAAAGAGTAAACAGAGTGATAACATTGCAAGAAATAGTAAGAAAGCATGAGAGAGAAAAAAAGAATAGAGTGAGAGACATAGTAAGAAAAGGAGAGATTGAGAAAGAGAGAGAAAGAGGGCAAGAGTAAGGGAGAGAGTGAGAACGGGGGAGATAAAGGGAGAGAGTAAGAGATTGAAGATAGTGGAAAAGAGAGAGAGCAAGAAAGATTTAAGATGGAAAGAGGGGAAGTAAGAGAGGAAATGATATTGAGCAAAATGGAGATAGGGACCAAGGGGCAGTGGGTGGAGAAGGAGAGAGATTGGGATTGAGAGAGTGGAAGTGTGAGAAGTGGGATAGAGAGAGGGGAAAGAAAGGATGAGGGAGAGTCAGAGAGATATAGAGAGAAGAGAAAGTGAGAGAAGAGCGGTAAAAAGAAAGAAATATAGAGAGTGAGGGAGAGTAGGTGTGGTAAAAAAGAAAGAGATAGAGAGATAGAGGGAGGTTGTGGGAGAGAAACAAAGAGAAGATAAAGTGAGAAATAAGAGAGAAAGAGAGAGAGGAATAACAGAGAGCTAAGAATAAAATGACAGGGATTAAGGGAGATTGATTAAATGCAAAAGGAGAGAGAGGGAAGAGTGATAGGGGAAAGGGAGAAAGAGTGGAAAGGGGGTTGTATTGAGATAGAAAGGGAGAGTAAGATAACTAGTTAAAAGAAGAGAAGGAGAGAGGGAGATCGAGAGGAAGTGAGGGAGAGAGATTGAGATAGAAAGCGTGGGATGGATGGTAGTGGAGGGAGAGAATGAGAGAGAAAGGATGAGAGAGGGAGAGAAATGAAGAGGGAGAGCAACAGAGAAATAGAGAAAAGTGAATGTTAGAGAAAAGAGAGCAAGAGAGAGGGAATAAGAGAGAGCGATAGAGAAAAAGTGAGAGAGAGATAGGGAGAGTCAGGGAAAATAAAGCAAATGATAGTGAGTGAGAGGTCGGTAGAGGGAGATATTGAGGGAAATATGGAGAAGAGGGAGGGAGAAAAGATCTAGCGAGAGATTGAATTAATGAAAGAGGGAAATAGGGAGGGAGGAAGAGAGAAGAGATAGTTGGAGTGAAAGAGTGAGTTAAGTGATAAGAGAGTGAAAAAAGAGCATGAGAAAGTGTGTCAAAGGGAGAAAAAAGAGAGAAATAGAGAAAGAAAAATTGATAGAGCATAAATAGAGAAAAGAGCTAGAGGAAGAGAGTGAGGAAGAGAGAGATGGACAGAGGGAGCGAGAGGGATGGAAGAGGAAGAGAGAGTGAAGGAAGATATGGAGAGATAGTTAGAGAGATGGAGAGAGGGGGTACAGAAACAGATTTTGTGGGAGAGAGAGGCTGTATGAATTGGAAGAGAGAGAGGGAGAGAGGGGGAGAGTGTGTAAGAGAGGGGAAGAGAGAGCGAGAGAGCTAGAGAGAGGAAGGGAAGGAATGAAGGGAGTGGGGAAGTGTGGGAGAGAAAGATTGAGAGGAGAGAGAGGAGCAAGCACAATAGAAGAGAGAGTAAGTGACAGAGAGTAAACATGGAGTGAGAAAGAGAGAGAGAATGAGAGAGTATGTAGAAGAGTGAAACTAAAGAGACAGGAAGGGAAAACGAGAAAGGGAGAGTGTGGGAGAGAAATGAACAGAAGAGAGGGTAAGGGAAAAGAGAGCAGGAGAGAGGGAGAGGGTGAGCGAGCGAGAGAGGGACAAGAGACATGGAGATAAGGAGATTAGGAGAAAGGGAGGGATGAAAGGAGTGAAAGAGGGAGGGAGAGCATAAGAGTGGCGGGGATGGTTAAGGTGAGTGTGGATGAGAGATAGAAGGGAGGGCGAGAGAGAGATTGAAAGTGGTGGAATAGAGAGTGAGAGAGAAGGAGAGTGTGAGTAAGAAAGAGAGATATAAGGTGGTATTGAGAGGGTTTGAATAGAGTGCACGAAAGAGAAAGGAAGAGAGAGTGGAAGGGACAGTGAGTGAGAAAAGAGAATGAGGGAAGGTCAAGCATGAGTGGGGTAAAAGGTGAGAGAGAATAAAAGATTGTTGAGAGAAAGAGGGAGATGGAGATGGAGAGAGGAAGATGGAGGGTGGAAGAGAAGAGATAAAATGAGAGAGCGAGGGATAAATGGAAGAGAGAGAGGAGAGAGAATTTGGGGGATGGTGTGACAGAATATAAGAGAAATGAAAGAAGAGAGCAACAAAGGAGTGTAAAAGAGAGTATAAGATATAAAAAAAGAATAGAGTGTGAGAAAGAGATATTAAGAGAAAAAAAAAATTGTTAACAGAGAGTGAGATAGAGAGTGAGAAATGGAGCTAACGAGAGTGAGAGGGAGAGAGATTGAGAGAGAGTGAGTGTGTGTAAGAGTGTGTGAGATGGAGAGAGAAGAGTGCGCAAATGAGGGAGACATAGGGATAGGATTAAGAGACTGAAAATGAGAGAGAGTGAGAGAGGGGAAGGAAAGAAAGATTTAAGAGAGATAGGAAGCGAGAGCAAAAGATAGCAAGATTGAGATAGGGAGGGAGATTAAGAGAATGAGTGAGAAGGAAAGGAGAGAAGGAGATGGAGAGGGAGAGAGATTGACATAGAGAGTGGGAGGGAGGGATGTCGGAGGGAGAGAATAAGGGAGAAAGAATGAGGGAGAGTGAGAGAATGGGAGAGGAATAGTGACAGATAAGTATAGAAAGATAAGTGAGAGACGAGGGCAAGAGAGAGAGTGTGTGAGAGAGCGATAAAGAAAATAAGAGGGAGAGAGAGAGTCAATGAGTGAGTGCAATAGGAGCGAGAGAGAAGCGTAAAGTAGGGAGAGAGCGAGAAAGAGAGGTATGTAGGGATTGTATAAGGGAGGGATCAAGGAGGAAAGAGAGATCCATGAGATAAAATAAAAAATAATGAGATGGATATGACAAGATAGAGTAATGTGAGAGAAACTATAAGTGAGTGTGCGAGGGAGGGAGAGTGTGAGTGAGTGAGATAGAGGTAGAGATGGAGTACGTAAAGAGAGAGATGAGAGGGTGATAGAAGAAAGAGCAAGGCTAGAGACATAGAGCGAACGAAGGAGAGCATGAAAATAATAAAGAGAGATAAAATAGAGAGAGCAAAAGTGAGTGTAAAGCTAGAGATTGAAGAGAGAGTGGGAGGGATAGAAGGAGAGAGGGTGAGATAGAAATATAGAAAGAAGAGAGACTCAAAGAAGGGAGGATGAGAGAGGGAGATATAAAAGGGATATGGAGATAGCAAGAGAGTGAGAGGGAAATAGAGAGAGATAGAGAGACTGAATTAATGAAAGAGGGGGAGAGAGAGGGAGAAAGAGAGTGAGAGACGGCTGGAGAGAAAGAGTGAGTTAAAGTGATAAGAGAGTGATAAAAGAGAGCAAGGGTAAATTTGTGTGAGAGAGAAAGAGAGAGAAAAAAGTGATAAAGCATAAATAGAGAAAAAGTGTGAGGGAGAGAGTGATAAAGAGAGGGACAGAGGGAGAGAGTGAGTGAGATTGATGAGAGTGCTAGTGAGAGAGGAAGGGAGGGTAAGAGAGAAGAGAGAGTGATGGAAGATATAGAGAGAAAGTTAGAGTGAGGGAGAGAGTGGGTAGAAAATAAGATTTAGTGGGAGAGAGAGGGGGATGAATTGGAAGAGACTGTGAGGGAGAGTGTGTGAGAGAGAGAAAGAGAGAGCCAGAGAGAAGGAGGGAGGGAAGGAAGCAAGAGAGGGGGGAAGAGGGAGAGAAAGATTGAGAGTAGAGCAAGCAATTGAAGATAAAGGGAGAGAGAGTGAACTTGGAGTGAGAAAGAGAGAGAAAATGAGGGAGTAAAAGTGAAAGTGAAACTGAAGAGAGAGGAAAAGGGAGCGAGAAAGGGAGAGAGTGTGAGAGAGAAATAGAGTGAAGAGTGAGTAAGGGAAGAGATAACGTTAGAGAGGGAGCAAGCGAGTGAGTAGAGCAAAGTGTAAGTGAGGGAAGAGAGAGAAGGAGAGAGGGAATGATAGAGAGAAAACAAGAGGGAGAGAGGGAGTGAACGAGTGAGTGCAATTGAGAGGGAGATAGGAGTTAGATAGGGAGGGAGGCATAAAGGGAGGGAAGGGAGGATTGAAAGAGGGAGGGATTGAGAAGGTAAGAAAGATGTATGATCGAAAATAATAAATAATTATATGAATATTGGGGGAAAGAGGAAGATGTGAAAGTAATTGAGAGAGTGTGTGTGAAGGAGGGGGAGTGAGAGATAGATGAAAAGAAAGAGTGGGTAAAGTGAGAGAAGAGAGAAAGATGAAATTATGAGCAAGAGATTGACAGAGAGGGGGCAAATGAGAGCAAAGAAAAAATAGAGAGATGAATTAGAGTGTGTGAGACAGAGTAACAGAGGGAGTTAAGAAAGGGATTGAAGAGTGAGCGGAACGGAGAGATGGAGAGAGGGTATCGTAGAAATAGATTCAGAAATAGTTAGGGAGAGAGGGAGAAAGAGTGCGATCGAAACTGAAGAGAGAGAAAGATGGAGTGAGAAAGGGAGAGTGTGAGAGATAAATAGAGAGAAGAGAGTGTGAGAGATTAGAGAGCGTGAGACGGAGAGATAATATAGAGTAAGGGAAAATATAGAGAGAGTGAGCGCGAGGGAAGGAGGGCTAGAGAATGAGATTTTCTGGTGGGAGAGCGGAATAAACTGAAGAATGTGAGAGGGGGAGAGTAATAGTGTATCTGAGAGAGATAAGGAGAGACTGAGAGAGGTTGAGTGGGATGGAGGAAGGAAGCAAGAGACAAGGGAGAGAGGGAGAGAAAGATTGAGAGGAGAGAGAGAAACGAGAGCAACATAAGTGAGAGTGCATGTGAGAGAGCGAACATAGTGCTAGAAAGAGTGAGGGAGAGAGGGAGTAAGAGAATAGAGTGCGAAAGAATTGAGCATGAGAGAGTAGGGAAGAGATAACAAGAGAGAGGGAGAAAATGATCGAGTAGAGAAAAGTGTAAGTGAGAGAAGAGAGCAAGAGAGACGAAATTAGAGACAAACATATAGAAAAAGAGGGGGGAGAGGGAGTGAATGAGTGAGTGTAAGAGGAGAAGGAGAGAGGAGTTAGATAGGCAGGGTAGCATAATGAGAGGGGAGGATTAAAAGAGGAAGGTATCAAGGAGGTAAGAGAGATATATGAGCAAAAATAATAAATAATGAGATTGATGTATGGGGAGAGAGCAAGATGTGAAAGCAATTGAGAGAGTGTGTGTGAGGGAGTGGGAGTGAGAGATAGAGGAAGAGAATGAGTGAGTAAAGAGAGAGAATAGAGGAAGATAGAATTATGAGCAAGAGAGAGATAAAGATGGGGCAAATGAGAGCAAAGAAACAACAAAGTGAGATGAGATAGAGAGTGAGAGAGAGAACAATAGAAGGAGTGAAGAAAGGGATTGAAGAGTGAACAAGAGGGAGAGATGGAGAGAGGGTAAAACAAAATAGAGAGAGAAGAGAGACTCAAGGAAGATAGAGCAAAATATAATGAGTAAGAGATAGTGAGAGGGAGATATGGAGAGATATGCAGGGAGTGAGGGAGCTCGAGAATAAAATCAAGAGAGTGAACGAGGGAGTGCAAGAGAAAGATATATAAAGATAGTGGGAGAGAGTGAGAATAAGCAAGGAAAAGATAGCAAGATATATGGAGAGACATGGAGAGAGCAAGGGAGGGTGCAAAAGAGGGGGGAGAAAGGAAGATGTGTGAGAGATTGTGAGAGTTAATGAGAGAGAGCGAACAGGTAGAGAGAGAGCTAAGAGTGGGATTGAAAGAGAAAGAAGTAGGGAGAGAGGGAGAGAGAGTGTGTGAGGGATAGAGTGAGAGAAAGAGAGAGAATATAGCTTAACAAATGAGAGATACAATAGAGTGTGTGTGAGAGAGCATCTGTGTAAAGAGAAAGCAATAGAGATATTCTCTCTCTCACTCCCTCTCCCATACTATCTCCTTCTCATCTACCTCCCTCTCTCTCTTCATCTCTAGACCTTTCTCATAATCTTTATGTATGTATATTCTCTCCCTCTCTCAAAATATTTCTATCTCCCTATTTATTTTTCTCCCACTCTCTCCCTTGTTGTATTCCTCTCCTATTTTTGTCTCTCTTACTTTTATTATGATGGTCTCTGGTCTCTATTTTTTCACCCTCTTTCACTCACAACCATTCTCTCTTACTCCCTCTCTTCTTTCTTTCACTCCATCTCACTTCCTCTCTCTTCCCTTTTCCTTTCTCTCTTCTTCTCTCTATTAAATTTCACTCACTCTTACTTGCTCTCTTTCTCACCCCCTTTTGTTTCTCTCACACTCTCTCTCAATTTCCCTCCTAATCTACCTTCATCATCGTCTCCCTCTTTCTATCACTCTCTTCTATCCAAATATCTCTCTCACTCACTCTCTCCTTCTGTTACTCCTTCCCTCATTTCAACATAGCTCACTCCCTTTTCTCTTTCTCACTCTTTGTTATCTCTCTCTCACTTACTCTCTATATGTTACTCCATCTTCTGTAACTACTTCTTGTCATCCATCCTTTCACTCTTACTCCTATCTCTCCCCTCTGTCCCTACCATTCTCACTTACGCTTTCCTCTATCTCTCTCACACACTTCTCTCCCTCTATCCCCCTTCCTTCTCCCTCTCTCCCTTTATAACACCTCTCTCTCACTCTTTATCATCCATTCTTTGCTCTCTCTCTCTCTCCCCTTCTCACTCAATCTCTCTTGCTTTATCTTCCGACACTCTTTACCTCTCTTTTCTTTCTCTTTACCACTCATGCTCTCTCTTACACTATCTATTAAATTTCTCTTTTCTCAATCTTTTGCTCTCTTTTACTTTGCTCTTTATTCTCTCTCTTTCCCTTAACTATCCCTTCCTCTCTCTAGTTGTCCCTATCTCCCATTCTCTCTCTATCCCCCACTTCTTGTCTATTGCTTCCATCCCTACCAATGTCTGGATGGAGACAAAAAGCGAGAGATTGTGTGTGAGAAATAGGAAAGAAGAGAGGAAGGGACAAACAGAGAGGAACGAGAGAGAAATAGAAGAGAAAGAGCTAGGGAAGAGTGAGCAACAATAGAGAAAGAGAATGTAAATAAATAATGAGAAAGAGAGAGGAAGGGAGCAAAGTAGGAAGAGAGAGCGAGAGAGATAAAAGCAGAGGAGTGTGAGGGAAGGTAGAAAAAGTGAAAGTGAGCAAGAGGGAGAATAAGAAAATGAGAGAGAGTGATGAAGAGTGAGAAGAGAAAGAGGGAGAGCCGGGAAGGGCAAGTGGAGAGAACTTGAGAGAGAGGAGGAAGGGAGGGAAGTGAGATAAATAGAGAAAGAGGGAGTTTAGGGTAGAGGAAGAGAAAGAGTGAGAAGAGTAAGAGAGAAGGTAAGAGAGAATAAAGAGTGAGAGCAAGATGACGATAGAAATAAGAGAGAGAATAGATATTGTGAAAGAGATAAAGAGCGAGCGAGAGTGAAGCTGAAGAAAGAGAGTGGTGGAAGAGAGAGTAAGAGAAAGGGAGCAAGTAAGAATGATAGATTTAGTAAGAGAGAGGGGGAGAGTGAAAGGGTGAGAGAGAGCAATAGAGAGAGAGAGAGAGAGAGAGAGAGAGAATACGAGTAAGAGCGAGAGTGAAATTAAAGAGAGTGAGGGAGCCAAGAAGGGGGGAGACAAAAAGTGAATGAAACAGAGAAATGATAGAGAGAGAAACAGAGAGTGGAATAAGGGAGGGAGAACAAGTAATAAATAATAAGATAGAAGAGTGGGTTAGAAAACAAAGAGATAGAGAATGAGAGGAAGTTAGAGAGAGATTGAGTGATGGAGAAAGAGAGGGAAGGATGGAGGGATTCAGATAGGGAGGGAGAGTAAGAGAATGAGTTAAGAGGAGAGAATGAGAAGGGGAGATGGAGAGGGAGTGAGGAAGAAAGAGGGAAAGGGATTGAGATAGAGAACATGGAAGGGAGGGTAGCAGAGGGAGAGAATGAGAAAGAAGTGACGAGAAAGAGGGGAGAGAAAGGGAGACGGAGAGCGAGAGAAAAATAGAGAAAAGTGAAAGTGAGAGAAAAGAGAGAAAGGGAGAGGGAATGAGAGAGAGTTATAAGAAAATGAGAGGGAGAAATGGGGAGTGAACAAGTGAGTACAAGATGAGAGAGAGAAGGAGAAAGAGAGGGAGGGTTAGATTTAAAAAGGGAGGTATCGAGGAGGAAGGAGTGATGTATAGGAGAAAATAATAAATAATGAGATGGATATGAGGAGAGAGAGCAAGATCTGAGAGCAATTGAGAGATTGTTTGTGAGGGAGGGAGTGTGAGATTGTGTGATAGATAGAGGGAGAGAGAGAGTAAGTAAAGAGAGGGAAGAGAGGCAGATAGAAGAAATATCAAGAGAGAGAGACATAGAGCAGCAAAATTGAGCATACAAATAATAAAGAAAGATGAAATAGAGAGTGAGAGAGCATGAGAGTGAGTTAAGATAGGTATTGAAAAGTCAATGAAGAGATACATGGTGAGAGGGCAAGGCAGAAATTGAGAGAGAAGAGAGACTCAGTGAATATAGAGCAAAAGATAGTGAGTGAGAGGTAGATAGAGCAAGAGAGGGAGAGAGAAAAGACATAGCGAGAGATTGAATTAATGAAAGAGGGAAAGAGTGAGGGAGGAAGAGAGTGAAAAGTAATTGGAGAGAAAGTGTGAGTAAAGTGATAAGAGAGTGATAAAAGAGAGCAAGAGAGATTGTATGAAAGAGAGCAAGAAAAGAGCAATAGAGAAAAAAAGTGATAAAGTATAAATAGAGAAAGAGCGAGAGAGAAAGAGAGTGAGGAAGCGAGAGAATGATGGAGGGACTGAGAAAGATGGAAGAAAGTGGAAGTGAGAAGGGAAGAGAGAGTGAAGAAAGACATGGAGAGCGAGTGAGAGAGATGGAGAGAGGAGGTACAGAATGAGATTTGGTGGGAGAGATGGGGGGAAGAATTGGAAGAGAGTGAGAGGGAGAGAGGGGGAGAGTGTGAGTGAAGAGAGAAAGAAAGAGCGAGAGAGGGATAGGAAAGGAGAGAAGGAATGAAGGGTGTGGGGAAGTGTGTGAGAGAGATTGAGAGGAGAAAGAGGAGCGAGCGCTATAAAAGAGAGAGTAAGTGACGGAGAGTGAACATGGAGCGAGAAAGAGAGAGGGAATGAGGGAGTATGAGTGAGAGTGAAACTGAAGAGATATGAAGAGTGAACGAGAAAGGGAGACCGTGAGAGAAAAATGGAGAGGAGAGAGGGCAAGGGAAGAGAGAGCAGGAAAGAGAGAGAGGGTGAGCGAGCGAGAGAGGGACCAACAGATAGGGAGATAAGGAGAGTAGGAGAAACAGAGGGATGACAGGAGTGAAAGGGGGTAGGTGATTAAAAGATTGGTGTTGAGGGTTAAATTGAGTGTGAAAAGAGAGACGGAAGAGAGGACGAGAGAGAGATTAAAAGAGGCGTAACATTGGGAGAGATAGATGAGAGTGCGAGTAAGAAAGAGAGATAGGAGGTATTGGGAGGGTTTAAAAAAAGAGCGGGAAAGTGAAAGGAAGAGAGAGTGGAAGGGACGGTGAGAAGAGATACTGAACGAAGATCAAGCAAGAGTAAGTGAGGGGTAAAAGGTGAGGGAGAATAAGGGATTATTGAGAGAGAGAGGGAGACAAAGAGGGATAATGGGAGGGAAAGGGAGGGAGGGAGAGAAGAGATAAATTGAGAGAGGGAAGGATAGAAGCAAGAGAGAGAGGAGAGAGGAAGTGGGGGGATGGAGTGACATAATGTATAAGAATTGAAAGACGAGAGAGCAATAAAGGAGTGTGTAAAAGAGAGTATAAGATACAAAAAAAGAATAGAGTGTGAGAAAGAGAGATTGAGAGAATACAATAGAGAAAGGGATAAATAGAGTGAGAGAGAAAAAACAAAATGTTAACAGAGAGAGATAGAGAGTGAGAAATGGAGCTAATGAGGGTGATAGGGAGAGGGAGAGAGATGAGAGATATTGGGTGTGTGTAAGAGTGTGTGAGATGGAGAGAGAAGAGTGTGCTACATGAGTGAGGCCTAGGGAGTAAGAGTTAAAATGAAGCAAAAAAAAAGTGGTGGATAGAGTGTAAGAAAAGGGTGCAAAAGATAACAATAGATGGAGAGGGTTTGGGATGGAGGGAGTGAGACAGAGAGAAAGGGAGATAAAAAGGGGAGAGAGCAAGAGAAAAAGAAAGAAAGAAGAACATTAGGGAGTAAGAATGAGAGTGAAATTGAAAAGAGTGAGCCAAGAAGGAGAGAGATAAAAAGAGAGAAATATAGAAAGAATATAGTGCGAGGTAAGCGATGGAATAGAGAGTGAAATATGGAGAGGCGTGGAAGTAATAAATAATAAGAGAGAAGAGGGGGTGAGAAATAGAAGAGATAGAGTAAGGAGATTGAAGAGAGAAAAGAGAGCAAGTGAGTGAGAGAGATAATCAAAAGAGAAAGTGAGAGATAGTGAGAAATGGAGAGAGTGATAAAGATAGATAGAAGGAAAGATAAAGAGAAGCAAATCTCTCTTTTCTTCTTGACCCCTCCCTTTTTCACTCCCTCCTTCCCTCTCATTCTCCCTCTCTCCATATCTAACTTCTCTCTCTCTCTACTCCTGCACTCACTCATTCACTCTCCCTCCCTCCCTCGCATTTTGACCATCGCTCGCTCTCATTACATTTTTGTCTCACCCTCTCTTGTCTCCCTCCTGCTCACTCTTCAGTCCCTATCTTCACTCCCTCTCTTGCTCTCTCTCTCTCACTCTTCATTTCATCTCTCATTATTTTTTTCTTACACTCTTTTGTTCCCTCACCTCTGTCTGATCTTCTATCACTCTCTCTTCTCTCTCTTTACTCACTCCGTCTATCTCTCTCACTCTCCCTCCGTCACACACTCTCTTATAGTTTCTCTCACATCTTGCTCTCTCCCCTCTTATCCATCTTATTATTTATTATTTTCTCTCATAGATCCCTATATCCTCCTCCATCCCTCCCCCTTTTAATCCCCACTTCCCTCTCATTATCATATTCTACACTCTCTCAATTTTTAGCTCCCTCTCTCACAACCTCTCTCTCACTCTTACTCTCCCTAGCTACCATTCTCACTCTTTCTTACATCTTCTCTAGCCTTCTTGATATTTCTTTTTCTCCTATCTCTGTCTTGCATCAACTCTCTCTTCCCTCTCTTTAGTCATTATTTCTTTACGTCTATCTCTCACTCTCCCTCCCTCACACACTCTCTCTCAATAGCTCTCACACCTTGCTCTCCCCCCTCATATCCATCTCATTATTTCTTATTTTCTCTCATACATCTCTTTCCTCCTCTATCCCTCCCACTTTCACTCCCTCCTTCCCTCATTTTCTCCTGCTCTCCCTATCTAACTCCTCTCTCTATCTCCCCTTGCACTCACACATTCACTTCCTCTCCCTCCCTCTCATTTTCTCCTTCGCTCTCTAATTCTCTCTCTCTCTCGCTCGCTCTATCTTCTCTTACTTTCACTTTTCTCTATTTCTCTCTCTCTTTTTCTCCTTTTCTCTTCTGTCTCATTCTATCTCTCTTATTCTCTCCCTCTGCTACCCTCCCTCTCACTCTCTCTATCTCCATATCTCTCAGTCTCACTCTCTCTTCTTCTCCATCTCTTTCTCACTCATTCTCACTCATTCTCTTGATCTCCTTCCTATTTGAATCTTGCTCACAATTTTTTTCTCTCTTTTCCTCTCTCGCTTCCTATCTCTCTCTTGCATCTTTCTTGTTCTCTCTCCCTCTCTCACTCCCCCTCTTCAATCTCTCTTTCACCCACTCTATCTCCCCCTTCCTCACTCTCTCCCTTACTCTTGCCAACTATTACTCTCTTTCTCACTCTATCCCTTTTTACTTTATCTCTCTCTTTCTACTATGTTTCTCTCTCTCGCTCTCTTTTGATGACTTTTCTCTCTCTTTACTTATCTTCCGATATCCATCACTCTAACTCTCTTTCCTTTCTACTCATTCTCTCTATTCTCTATCTCGCCCGCTCTTCTTTATCATTGTTTATTACTTTCTCTCCTTCCCTCTCTCTTTCTCCACCTCCTTCCTTATTTTGCTCTTTTTTTCTCTCTAGCTCCCTCTCTATTTCCCTCTCTTTCCTCTCTCTCCAATCAGTTTTTACTCACTCTTTCATCTTATATTTATCACTCAAACTCTTTCTCCCTTCCTCCCATTTTCTCGCTCTTCTCTATCACTCACCCCCTCTTTTTTGTCATCATTTATTATTTTTTCCTTTTTATCTCTCTTTACCTTTCTTTCCTCACTCAACACTCTTTCTCTATTTCTCTCTCGCTTTTTCTCTTTCTCCATTCCTTGCTCCCTTACTCTCTTTAATTTGTATCTCACAGTTACACCCTCACCTTCTCTCTCTTTCTGTATTGTACTCTCTCTCCTTTTTTTTCTCCATTTATCTCTCTCACTTTGCCTCCCTAACTATCTCTCTCTTGCTCATTTTCTCCTACTCTCTCTTCACCCACACTCTCTTCAGCTTCACTGTCACTCCTACTCTCTATTTATCTCTTTCATACTCTCTATCTTTCCTTTCACTTTCTTTGGCTATCTCGCTTACACTCTTTATTCTATATGAACTCTCTCTTACTTTTCTCACTCCTTCTCTTCCTGTAAACCCCCACTCTCTTTCTCTATCTCTCTCACTTTCCTCCTTTGTCACTCTAACACTCTCTCCCACTTACGTTTTATGACTATCTCTCTTTTCTCAATATCCCTCTCATTCTCTGTCTCATTCTCTTATTCTCCCTTCCTCTGTCTTGCCCACTTGCTCTTTCTCTATCTTAACTCATTCTTCTTCTCTATCTATATCTCTCTAACTCTCACTTTCTCCTTCACACCCTTACTCTCCTCTCCCTCCGCCCCTCCACTTTTTCTTCTCCCGCTCTCTTTCTCTACATTTAACCATCTCTCTCCACCATCTTCTCATACTTTCTCTTACTCCCCCACTCTTTCTTCCTTCCCTCACACCCTCTCTCTTCCTCTATCTCTCTTTCTTTCTCTCTCTCACTCGCTCTTTCTTTCTCTTTCTCACTCGCTCTCACCTCTCTCCCTGTCATCCTCTATCACTTCATCCCCCCTCTCACTCCCACTAAATCTCATTTTTTACCCCCTCATCCTCTCGCTTACTCTCCCTCCCTCTATCTCTCTCTTTCTCTCTCTATATATCCTTTAACACTTTCTTTCCCTCTACCCCACTCTCTTTCATTTCTCCTCCATTTCTTTTACTATTTTTCTCTCTCTCTCCTCTTTTTCGTTCTCTTATCTCTCTATCTTGTTCTTTTCTCTCTACCTCCCCCTCATCTTCGTTTCACTATTTCTCACATTCTCTTACATTCTCCCTCTCTCCTACTCGCTTCTCCCTCTTTCACAGCCTCCCTTCCTCCCCCCTTTCTTCCACACACAAGCTCTATGTCTTCCTCTCTCTTGTTCACTCTCTCACACACTCTTTCACTCTCTCTCCCCTTCTCATTCCCTCCCTCTCTCGTATTTCACTCTTACTCTACTTCTCTCTCCCTCACTCCCTCTCTCTCCAAACTCTTTTTCCTCTCAATTTTCCTCTCTCCTCCCTTAATCTCTTATCTCTTTACTCACTCTTTATCTCTCTCTCAATCACCCTCACTCTCTCACACACACTCTCTCAATTTCTCTCACATCTTGCTCTCTCCCCTCAAATGCATCTCACTATTTATTATTTTCTCTCATACAACTATTTTTGCTCTCAATCCCTCCCTCTCAAGAGGTGAGAGAGAGTTGTGAGATAGGGAGTGTGGTAGAAAGAGTGGAAAGAAGGATTGAAAGAGGGATGGATCTAGAGGAAAGAGAGACGTGTAAGAGAAAATAAGAAATAATGTAATGGATTTGAGCAGAGAGAGCAAGATGTGAGAGCAATTGAGAGAGAGTGTGTGAGGGAGTGAGAGTGAGAGAGAGAGAGAGTGTGTGTGTGAGGGATAGAGAGAGAGAGAGAGAAGAAGGTGATAGATAAAAGAGCAAGAAAGAGGACAGAGGGAGGGCATGAAAGATCAAGCAAATTATAAAGAGAGATGAAATAAAGAATGTGAGCGTGAGCAAGAGAGGGAGTGAACTAGAAACAAAGAGATAGAGGGAGGGAGTGATAAGGATTAAAGGGAGTGCCGGAGGAAGAAAAGGAGAGAGAGTGAGACATAAATAGATAGAGAAGAGGGACTCAGGGAAGATACATCAAAAGTTTGGAAGTGATAGGTGGAGAGAGGGAGATATAGAGGAGGATATAAAGAGAGATAGAGAGGGAAGGAAGATAGAGAGACAGAAGGTGGGAGAGAGAGAGCGAGAGAGGAAGAGGCTGGGCCATAGTTAGATAGAAAGAGTGAGTAAAGAGATGGGTGGGAGTGATAAAAGGTGCAAGAGAGAGCATGTGAGTGAGAAAGATAGAAGGAGAGTGTAAAAGAGAAAGAAAACTAATAAGTCACAAAAAGGAAAAAAGAATGAGATAGGGAGAGAGTGACAAAGAGGGTAAGAGGGGGAGTGAGAGAGAAAGTTAGACTGAGAAAAGAGCATGTGAGGGATGATATAGAGAGAGTGAGCGAGAGGGAGAGAGGTGGTAGAGAATGTGATTTGAGAGAGAGAGCGGGAGAGAGCAGGAATGAACCAGAAGAATCTGAGAGGGGGAGAGTGTGTCTGAGAGAAAGAAAGAAGAGCAGCAAGTGAGAGAGAAGGAAGCAAAAGACAGGGGAGAGTAGGAGAGAAAAATTAGGAGTTGAGAAAGAATAGAGAAAAACATAAGTTCGAGTGTGTGAGAGGGTGAACATAGAGTGAGAAAGATTGAGGGAGAGAGGGAGTGAGAGTGAGAGAGAAACTGAACAGAGAGAATGAGGGTGCAAGAAAGGGAGAGAATTGTGAGCAAATATAAAACGTGAGAGAGGGAGAGATTGAACAAGCGAGAGAGGGAACTAGAAAGAGAGACGAGTGTGGAAGAGAGAGGGATTAAGTGAGCAAAAAAGGAAGGGAGAGCAAGAGAGAGAGGTGGTGAGGGATAATGTGAGGGTCAAATGTGATAGGCAGAAGAGACGACGAGATAGAGATAAAGAGAGATCGAATAGAAAGAGAGCGATGGAGGTAGTGAGGGAGAAGGAGAGATAGAAGGAGGAAGTGAAAGGGCTTAAAGAGAGAGTTAATGGTAGAGAGTGAGAAGTGAGGTTGTAGATACAATGAGAGTAGTGGGGCGTAAAGAGAGGGGAAGAACGGTGAGAGAGAGGGAGCAAGAGAGGGAGATGAAGAGGGAGATAGGGAGGGAGGGAGAAAAGAGAGAAAGAGAGAGCGAGGGATGGAAGTGAGAGAGAGGGAGAGAGAGAGAGAGGAGGTTTGAATGGGAGAAAGAGTAAGAGGAAAAGAGTGAAAAGAAAATAATAAAGTGAAGTTTAAATGTGGGTAAAAGATATAAAAAGGGAACAGAGAGTGAGAAAGGAGAGGGAGGGAGATAAAAAATAGGGAAGAGGATAGATAGTAAAGAGAGAAGATGGAGCAAGGGAGAGATAGGAGAGAGTGAGGGAGAAAGAGCATATAGTAAGAGAGAGTGAGATAGAGAGCAAGAAATAGAGCTAAAAAGGGTGAGAGAGAGAAAGATTGAGACAAATAGTGAGAGAGAGTATGAGTGTGTGAGATAGAAACAGAAGAGTGAGCTACAAAGGGGAGACGTAGAGAGGGCGCGAATGAGGAAGTAAAAATTTTAGAGGGAGAGTGAGAGCAACAAGAGAGAAAAAAGTTATTAGGAGGGTGCAAAGGGAGAGAGACAGTAGCTAAGGAGGAAGAGAAGAGTGAGATAGAGAGCAAGTGAATGATAGAGTGAGAGAGGGATTAAGAGAGATATAAAATAGAGAGGGAGAGAATGGAACAAGAGTAAGGAAACGAGAGTTAGAAATAGCGGAGACAAAAAGGGGAGGGAGAGAGAGAATTGGGTGAGAGAATGTGAGAAACAATGAGAGAGAAGAGAGAGGGAATGAGAGAGATAAAAGTTGAAGAGAGGTAAAGAGAGAGTCATGTGAGGGATAGAGAGACAAAGATTAAGAAAAGAGAGGGATTGTGTGTGCGTATGTGAGGAAGAGAGAGTGAGAGGAAAACATAAGAGAAAAAGTTAAAAAAATGTGGGAAATAAAAGAGAAAGAAAGAGAGAACAAACTCTGAGAACGAGAGAGGAAACGAGAAACGGAGGCGAGCAACAGAGGAGGTGAGAGAGAGAGATAAAGGGAGAGGAGAATGTGGAAAGATAGAGAAAGAGAGAGTTAAAGAGAGAGTGAGCAAGAGAGATAGTGAGGGAGAATAAGAGAGTGATGGAGAGCCACAGGAATGGAAGTGGGCAAAATAGAGAAAGAGAGTGGGGGAATAGACGAAAAGAATGATTGAGAAGAGTAAGAGAGAAGATTACAGAGAATTAGAGTGCGAGCGCAAGAGTGTTAGCGAGATAACGATAGAATGTGGAAGAGAATATAGTGTGAAAAAGATAAAGAGAGGGATTAGTAGTGAGACTGAAGCTAAATAGAGAGTAGCTAAAGAGAGAAAGTGAGAAAAGGACCAAGAGAGAGAATGATAGATGGAGCAAGAAAGAGTTAGGGAGGGAAAGTTAGAGACAAAATGAGAGAGAAAGGGAGATAGAGTGGAAGAGAGAAGGAGAGAGGCGAGTGAGGGAGTAAGAGTGAGTGTGAGAAGAAGGGCTGAGAGATAGAAGAGTGTGAAAATATATAGAGTGATGGATATAAAATGATAAAGTGAGAGAATTGAGAGCAACACAACGTGAGAGAGAGACAGATCAAGGGAGAGAGAAATATAATAGAAAGTGAGAGGCAGAAGGCAAGAGTTAAGGAGAGAGTGAGAGAGGAACATAGAGGGAGATAAGGGGAGAGATTGAAGTGAGAGAGGGAGTGAGAGTGGGAGAGAGAGCGAGAATGATTTAAGAGAGAGATAGAAAGTGAGAGAGGACAAAAGTGCGAAAGATTGTGCGAAAGATTGAGATAGGGAGGGAGAGTAAGAGAATGAGTGAGAAGGATAGAAGGAGAGACAGACATGGAGAGGATGAGAGGGAGATAAGGGGAGACGATTGAGATAGAGGGGCAGGAGGGAGGATAGCGAAGGGAGAGAGAGCTAGAGAAAGGGAGAAAAGGGTGAGAGAAATACAGAAAAGTGAAAGTGAGAGATATGAGAGCAAGAGAGAGGGAATGATAGAGAGCGATAGAGAAAATGAGTGAGAAATAGAGGGAGTGAATGAGTTAGTGCAAGAGGAGGTAGAGAGAGGAGTGAGACAGGGAGAGAGGGAGAAAGGTAGTGGAGGGATTGAAGAGGGAGCGCTTGAGGAGGAAAGGGAGATGTTTGAGGTAAAATAATAAATAATGAGATGGATTTAAGGAGAGAGCAAGATGTGAGAGTAATGGAGAGAGTGTGAGGGAGGGAGAGTGAGAGAGATAGAGAGAGATAAAGGGAGTGATAAGGCGAGTAAAGAGAGAGAATAGTGGGATATAAAAGAAAGATCAAGAGAGATAAAGAAAGGACAAAAGAGGCGATTCTATCTCTTTTCTTCACTCTCGATCTCTCACTCTCTCTCTCTTGCTCTCTCTTTTGTAGCACTCTCTTCTTTCTTTGCTCACTTTTTCTCTTCATCTATCCCTCACTCTCTTTTACGCTCTCCCTACCTTGTCTCCTCTCTATCTCTCACAACCCTCTCTCTTCTCACTCCCTTCCCCTTCTCTCTCATTGTTTCTCACTTTCTCCATTTCTCATCCCCTCCTCATCTCGCTCTCTCCCCTCTCTCGCTCCCTCACCTTTAATCGAGAGTAAGCAATCGAAGAGAGAGTGAACATGAAGCGAGAAAGAAAGAGAGGGAGTGGAAGTGATAATGAAAATGAAGAGAGAGGAAGAGGCATAAAAAAGGAAGAAAGTGTGAGAGAAATAGAGTGAAGAGAGAGTAAAGGAAGAGAGAGCGTGAGAGAGGGAGAGACTAAGTGAGTGAGAGGGGGAGCAGGAGCGAGGGAGATAAGAAAAGCAAGAGAAAGCAAGGGGTGAAGGGAGTGAAAGAGGATTGGAGACGAGAGAAAGGCAATGAGGGATAAAGATAGCAGTAAAAGAGAGACTGAAGAGAGAGCTAATTAAAGATAAAATGAGATGGAATAGAGAGTGAGAGAGATAGGTAAAGAGTGAGTGAGAAAGCGAGATTGAAGGAGTAGTGAGAGAGGGAGCGAGTGAGAGTGAGAGGGGGAGCAGGAGCGAGGGAGATAACAAGAGTGAGAGAAAGCAAGGGGTGAAGGGAGTGAAAGAGGGATGGAGACGAGAGAAAGGCAGTGAGGGATAAAGGGAGCATTAAAAGAGAGACTGAAGAGAGCGAATCAAACATAAAATGAGATGGAATAGAGAGTGAGAGAAATAGGGAATGAGTGAGTGAGAAAGAGAGATTGAAGGAGTAGTGAGTTGGTTAAAGAGCGTACAGGAAAGAGGAAGGAAGAGAGAGTAAAAGGGAGAGAGTGAGAAGAAAGACTAAGGGAAGATCGAGTAAGAGTACGTGTGTGGGGGTATAAAGAGAGGGAGAATAGGAGAATGATGAGAGCGAGTGGGAGCAACGTAGGCAGAAGGAGATGGAGAGGGATAAAGGGATAAAGAGGGAGGGAGGGAGAGGGAGAGAGAATGAGAGAGGGTGGGATGGAATCAAGTGAGCGAGAGAGGAGAGAGAGTGTGGGGAATAGAGTGATAAAAAGTAAGAGAAGAAGGGAAGAGAGAACAAGAAAGGAGAGTGTAAGAGAGAGAGATAGAGAGAGAGAGGGGGGATTAAGAGAGAGTGAAAGAGGTATGGAGAGCGAGAGAGAGGAAGTGAGGGATAACAGGAGGGTCAAAAATGTGAGGCAGAAGAGATATCAAGAGAGAGATAATGAGGGTGGAATAGAGAGAGATAAAGAGATGAGCTCGTGAGGGAGAAAGAGAGACAAGTGGAAGTGAGAGCGTTTAAAGAGAGTAGGAAAGAGAAAGTGAGAGAGTGATAAGGGAGGTTATGTGAAGATCAAGTAAGAGTAAGTGAGTGAGATGTAAAGTGAGCACAAGAAGAGGATATTAGTGATTGAGAGAGGGAGTGAGAGAGAGGGAGGCAAAGAGGGAGATAAGCACGGGTATAGTGGGAATGACGAGGGACAGTAGAGAGAGAAAGAGATTAATAGGTTTGAAAGCAAGAGAAAGGAGAGACAGAGTGGAGGTAGAATGAGAGAAGTGTAATATAAAGAGAGCAACAAAGAAGAGTGTAAAAGAGAGTATAAGATAGAAAAAGAGAATAGATTGTGAGAAAGAAAAAGAGAGGGAGAGAAAATAATAGAGAAGAGGATAGAGAGTGAAGGGAGAAAGATGGAGCGAGGAAAAGAGAGGAGAGATTGAACGAGAAAAAATAAGATAACAAGAGAGAGTGAGATAGAGAGCAATAAATGGAGCTAAAGAGGGTGAGAGCGAGAGATTGAGAGAGTGAGAGAGCATGAGTTTATGAGATGGAGAGATGAGAGCGCAACAAATGAGAGACCTAGAGAGTGCAATAATTAGGGAGTGAGAATGATGGAGGCAGGGAGTGAGAGTGATAAAGAGAACAAGAGTGTGAGAGAGTGAATGAGATCTAGAGAGAAAGAGGAAAAGTGAGTGAGGGAGAGAAGAGGATATAAGAATTGGAATGAGAGAGAGGGACAAAAGAGAGGAAACGATATTAAGAGGGTGATAATGGAGAGAAAGTAGGATTGTGGGAGGCAGGAAGAGAAGAGAGATAAAGAGCAACATAATGAAGGGGAAATTGAGGAATGGAACAAGAGAGATATATTGATAGAGAGGAAAAAAGTGAGAACAAGAGGCTTGAAAAGAGAGTGAGAGATAGTGGAGGCAGAGAGAGGGTGAGTGAAAGAGAGAGAGAAGTGTGAGAGAATGTAGAATTAATGAGATAGAAGATAGAGAACATGAGAAGGATAATAATTGGAGCGAGAGAGAGATTGAGAGATTACATGTGAGGGATAGGGGGAGAGAAAGATTGAGCAACGAGAGAGATTGTGTGTGAGAGAGTGAGGAAGAGAGCAAGAGAGAAACATTAGAGAAAGAGTTAGAGAAGTGTAAGCAACAAAAGAGAAAGAGAGAAAACAAATAGTGAAAATGAGAGAGGAAGGGAGCAAGGAGGAATGGGGTATGAGAGAGATATAAGGAGAGAAGGAGAGGAAGTAAGATAGAGAAAGAGAATGAGCAAGAGAAAGTGAGGGAGGGATAATAAGAAAATGGGAGAGAGAATCATAGAAAGATGGAGAGAGAGGGACAACCAAGATGGGAAAGTGGAAGAGTGTATGAGAAGGGAGATGAAGAGAGTGAGGGAGTAAGAGTGAGAGTGAAATTAAAGAGGGAGTGAGGAGGGGACAGAGTGATAAAGCGATAGAGTGAAGAAAGAGAGGGCAAGTGTAATGGAGTTAAAGAGACAAAGGGAGCAAAAAAGGAGGAGGAAGGGAGGGAGAGTAAGTAATAAACAATGAGCGAGAAGACAAGGAAAAGAGAGAGAAGAGAGACGAGAGAAGAGAGAGAATGAGAGGAAGGGAGAGAGTTAGAGTGATGGATATAGAAGATAAAGAGTGAATAAAGAGAGAGAACAAAGAGTAAGAGAGAGCTAGAGAGTTAGAGAAGGAAGCAGAGAGAGTGAGGCATAGTGAGAAAGGAAGAGCACGAGAAACAAAGAGATAGAGGACAAAAAAGAGAAAAGGGAGATAAATGGAGAGAGTTAGAGAGACTCAACAGAGAGGGAGGGAGAGAGAGAGAAAGAGAGAGGAGAAAGAAAGATTTAAGTGAGATATAGGAAGCAAGAGAGAGCAAAGGATAGAAAGGTTTAGATAGGGAGGGAGATTAAGAGAACTAGTGAGAAGGAAATGAGAGAAGGAGATGAAGAGGGAGACAGATTGACAAAGAGAGTGAGAGGCAGGGATGTGGGAAGGGTCTTCTCAAGGGAGAAAGGATGAGAGAGAGTAAGAGAATGTGAGAGTACGAGTGAGAGAGAAGTAGAGAAAAGAAAAAGTTGGTGGAGAGAGCGAGTGAGAGGGAGTGAGAGAGAGCAAAAAAAAATGAGAGTGAGGGAGTGGGAGCAAGGAGTGAGTGTAATAGGAGCGAGAGAGAAGAGAGGGAAGTGGGGATTGAAAGAGGGAGGGATTAAGGAGGAAAAAGAGATCCATGAGATAAAATAAGAAACAATGAGATGGATATGACTGGAGAGAGCAATATGTGAGAGAAACTAAGAGTGAGTGTGTGAGGGAGGGATACAGAATGTGAGTGAGATAGAGGTACAGATGGAGTGATTAAAGAGAGAGATGAGAGGGTGATAGAAGAAAGAGCAAGTGTGAGAGACAGAGTGGGAGAGAAGAAGAGCAAGAAAATAATAAAGGGAGATGAAAAAGAGGAGAGAGAGAGAGAGAGCAAAAGAAAGAGCAAAATCAAGGATTTAAGAGTGAGCGAGAGGGAGAAAGGGTGAGATAAAAATATAGAAAGAAGGGAGATTTAAGGGAGGGTGACAGAGGGAGATATAGAGGAGATATGGAGATAGAAAGAGGGCGAGAGGGAGATAAAGAGAGAGAGACTAAATTAATGAGAGGGAGAGATGGAGGTAGGAAGAGAGTGAGACAGGGTTGGAAAGAAAGAGTGAGTAAAGTGATGAGAGAGTGATAAAATAGAGCAAGAGTACGTGTTTGTGAGAGAGAAGAGAGAAAAAATTGATAAAACATAAATAGAAAAAAGAGAAAGGAGGGAGAGAGAAAGCTAAAGACAGTGGAAGGGCGTGAGTCAGATTTAAGAGAGTGGGAGTGAGAGAGGAAAGCAGGGTGAGAGATAAGAGAGAGTGATGAGATATAGAGAGGAAGTTAGAGTGAGGGAGAGAGTGGGGAGAGAATGAGATTTAGTGGGAGAGAGAGGAGAGTTGAATTGGAAGTGAGTGTGAGGGAGAGAGTGTGTGGGAGAGAGAAGGAGAGAGAGAGTAAAGCAGAGAGGGGAGGGAGGAAAGGAAGCAAGAGAGGGGGAGAGAGGCGGAGAAAGATTGAGATTAGAGTGAGCACTTGAAAAGAAAGTAAGAGAGGGTGAACATGAGGTGAGAAAGAGAGAAGAAGTGAGGGAGCAAGAGTGAGAGTGCAAATGAAGAGAGAGAAAGAGAGAGCAAGAAAGGGATAGAGTATGAGAGAGAAATAGAGTGTAGATAGAGCGACTGAAGAGATAAAGTGAGAGAGGAAGAGAGCGAGCCAATAGAGAAAAGTGGAAGTGAAAGAATAGAGAGCAAGAGAGAGATTGTGAGAGAGAGATTGAGAAAACGAGGGGGGAAGGGAGTGATTGAGTGAGTGCAAGAGGAGAGGAGAGAGAAGTTTGATGGGGAGCGAGGCATAAAGAGAGGGAAGGAGGGATTGAAAGAGGGAGAGATCGATGAGGTAAGAGAGATGTATGAGCAAAAATGACAAATAATGAGATGGATATAATGAAAGAGAGCAAGATGTGAAAGTAATTGAGAGAGTTTGTGTGAGGGAGCGGGAGTGAAAGATAAAGGAAGAGAAAGAGTGAGTAAAGAGAGAGAGAAGAGAGGGAGATAGAATTATGAGCAAGAGAGTGATAAAAAGGAGGCAAATGAGAGCAAATAAACAATAAAGAGAGATAAAATATAGAGTAAGAGAGAGAGAGCAAGAGAGAGAGTGAAGAAAGGGATTGAAGAGTGAGTGAAAGGGAGAGATGGAGTGAGCGTTAAGGCAAAAATAGAGAGAGAAGAGAGACTCAAGGAAGATAGAGCAAAATATAGTGAGTGAGAGGTAGAGAGAAGGAGATATAGAGGGAGATACGGAGAGAGATGGAGGGAGAGAGGGAGTTAGAGAATAAAGAGCAAGAGAGTGAATGAGGGTGTGTGAGATATTACAAGGAAATTGGGAGAGTGTGAGAATAAGAAAGGAAAAGTGAGTGAGATATACAGAGAGAGATGGAGAGAGCGAGGGAGGGAGTGAAAGAGAGAGGGAGAAAAGGAAGATATGTGTGAAAGAAGGTGAGAAATAATGAAAGAGAGTGAAGAATTAGAGAGAGAAAGATAGGGACAGCTAAGAGTGGGTTGAAAGATAGAGAAGTAGGGATAGAGGGAGAGACAGTCTATGAGGGATAAAGTGAGAAAAAGAGAGAGAATAAAGGGCGCATAAGAGAGAGATATAATAGAGAGCGTGAGAGAGAGCATGAGTGGTATAGAGAAAGCAATAGAGATATAGAGGGACATACTCCCTCTATTTATCTATTTCACACTCTCTGTTCTCTTTTTCACTTTCTCTTCCCCACTCTCTTTCTATCTTGCATTCTCTCTTTATTTTACTTATGTCTTTCTATTCCTCACTCTCTCTTCTTATGTCTTTCACACTCCCTCACTCCCCCTAACTTTCACTAACTCACTTTCTCTCTCTAGCTTCCCCCTCACCTTTTTCCCTTGCTACTATCTCTCTCTCTCTCACTCACTCACTATCACAAACAAATTCTAACTGCCCCCTCTTTCTTTCTCCCTCTCCCACTCCTCTTTCACCCACTCTCCCACTTTTATCCAGTCTCATCTCCCTCCCTTCCTCTCTCCCGTTGCCACGCTTTCTCCCCCTCTCTCTATTTTCTATGTCTTTCTCTTTATGCCCTTGTTCTCCATAGTGTCTTCCCTACTATTCTTCCAACCTCATACATTCTCTCACTTTTTCTCTCTCTTAATCTCTTTAGTTCTCGTCTCTGTTCTCTTTTTGTCTCTTCCCTTGCTCCACATTTTCTTCTTGCTTTTCCTCCTCCCTCTCTCCTCTTTTTTTTATCTCTCTGTCACTCCCTCTCCTAAACTATCTCCTTCTCACTCTCCCTCCCTCTCTCTTCCTCTCTAGACCTTTCTCATAATCTATATGTATATATATTCTCTCCCTCACTCAAAATATCTTTGTCTCCCTATTTATTTTTCTCCCACCCTCTCACTTGTTATATTCCTCTCCTATTTGTTATCTCTTTCTTATGTTGGTCTCTCCCTATCTTCCATTCTCTCCCTCAATCCCACACTTCCTTTCTATTGCTTCCATCTCTCCCAATGTCTGGTTGGAGAGATAAAGGGAGAGATTATGTGTTAGAAAGAGGGAAGAAGAGAGCAAGTGACAATGAGAGGAGAGAGAGAAATAGAAGAGAAAAATTTAAGAAGAGTGAGCAATAATAGAGAAAAAGAAAGCAAATAAATAGTGAGAAAGGGAGAGGGAGCAAAGAGCAAGAAAAAGTGAAGAAAGATAGAGAAAGAGAGAGTGAGCAGAGGGAGAATAAGATAATGAGAGAGAATGAGAGAGAGTGATGAAGAGAGAAGAGAAAGAGGGAGAGTCAGGGAGAGCAAGTGGAGAGATCTTGATAGAGAGAGGGAGAAAAGTGAGAAAAATAGAGAAAGAGAAAGTGGAGGTAAAGGAAAAGAAAGAGTGATAAAATGTGAGAGAGAATAGACAGTGAGAGCAAGGTGACGATAGAAAGAGGAAGAGAGAATAGAGATTGTGAAAGAGATAAAGAGAGGGAGTGAGAGTGAGACTGAAGCTAAAAAAAGAAAGTGGGGGAAGAGAGAGTAAGAGAAAGGGAGCAAGAGAGAATGATTGCTGGAGCTAAAGAGAGCGAGAGAGAAAGGGTGAGAGTGAGCAATAAAGAAAGAGTCTGAGAAGAAATTAAGAGTAAGAGTGAGAGTGAAATTAAAGAGAGTGAGGGAGCCAAGAAGGGGGAGAAAGACAAATAATGAAAGAAACAGAGAAAGAATGGAGAGTGAGGTAATAGAGGGAAAGAGAGGAGCAGAGAGCGAAATAAGGGTGGGAGAGGATGTAATAAACAATAAGAGAGAAGTGTGGGTGAGAAAGCAAAAAGATAGAGAATGAGAGGTAGGTAGAGAGAGATTGTGTGATGGATATAGGGAGACAAAGAGGTAGAAAAGAGAGGAAGAGAAACATGACGGAGAGTGACAGACATAGTGAGAAAGGAAGAGAGGGAGAAAGAGAGATAAAGGGAAAGAGTAAACAGAGAGAAAACATTGCATGAAATAGTAAGAAAGCATGAGAGAGAGAAAAATATTAGATAGTGAAAGACATAGTAAGAAAGGGAGAGATTGAGAAAGAGAGAGATAGAGGGCAAGAGTAAGGGAGAGAGTGGGAATGGGGGAAATAGAGGGAGAGAGAAAGAGATTAAAGATAGTGGGAAAGAGAGAGAGCAAGAAAGATTTAAGATGGAGGGAGAGGAAGTGAGAGAGGAAATGATATTGAGCAAAATGAAGAGAAAGAGCAAGGGGTAGTGAGTGGAGAGGGAGAGAGATTGAGATTGAGAGAGCGGTAGTGTGAGAAGTGGGATGGAGAGAGGGGAAAGAAAGGATGAGGGAGAGTCAGAGAGATATAGAGAGAAGAGAAAGTGAGAGAGGAGGGGTAAAAAGAAAGAAATAGAGAGAGTGAGGGAGAGTAGGTGTGGTAAAAAGAAAGAGATAGAGAGAGGGAGGTTGTGAGAGAGAGATAGAGAGAAGAGAAAGTGAGAGAAAAGACAGAAAGAGAGAGGAATGGGAGAGAGCTAAGAATAAAATGACAAGGAAGAAGGGAGATTGATTAAATACAAGAGGAGAGAGATTTATCACTCTCATTCTTGCCCTCTCTAGGTCTCCCATAAGCTCACCCTTCTTTCTCCGTGTCACTCACTCTCTTTCTCATGCTCTCACAGACATTCATAGATTATCTCACTCTCTCCTTCTCTCCCTCTCTCTATATCTCTCTGTCTATCTCTTTCTTACTCTCTCTTACCATCTTGCTCCTTCTCTTGCACTCCAGCCTCTCTCCGTCACTGCATCTTTCTCTCTTTTCTCTCTATACCCCATAAGCTCCATTTCTCAATCTCTTTCTCACTCTCTCTTACCATCTTGCTCTTCTCTTGCACTCCAGCCTCTCTCTCCGTCACTGCATCTTTCTCTCTTTTCTCTCTATACCCCATAAGCTCCATTTCTCAATCTCTTTCTCACTCTCTCTTACCATCTTGCTCCTTCTCTTGCACTCCAGCCTCTCTATTCGTCACTGCATCTTTCTCTCTATACCCTTCTCAATTATTCTCTCCCTCACTCTCTCGTTCTTGCACTCTATTCTTCTTTTCTATTTTATGATCTCTTTTACTCTCTTCATTGTTGCTCTCTCTTCCCTCTTTCATCTGACACTTTTCTCCCTCTATCCCCTAATCTATCTCTCCCTCTCTGTTGCTTCAATCCCTCCCACTATCTGTTTCCCTTTTTTCTCTCCCTCCCCCATCTCCCTCTCTGTCTCCCTCTCTCTCTTGCTCTCTTTAGCTATTCTTATATTATCCCTATCTTTTTACCTCTTACTCTTTCTTACTCAATCTTCCATTAGTCTCACTTCTCTCTTTATTTCCTTTTCACTCTCTATCAAAGTCTCTCTACTACTCACTCTTTAATCCATCTCACTCCATCCCTCTCTTATCGTTCTCACTCACTCCATTCTTCTCTCCCACATACCCTCTATTCCACTTTCTTGTATCTCTCTACCTCTCTCTCTCTAACCTTCTCTTCTATCTATCTTTTTACACCTTGTTCTCACACTACCACTTTTCACTTTTCCTCCCACTTTCACTCCCTACTTCCCTCTCTTTATTCGCTCTCCTTATCTCTTTCTCTATCTCTTGCTCCCTGTTTCACTCACTCACTCTTTCCCTCTCTCATGCTCTCTCTTCCCTAACTCTTTCTTTATTTTTTCTGACACTCTCTCCCATTCTCGCTCCCTCTTTCTCTCTCTTTCATTTCACTATCACTCTTACTCTCTCGTTCCACTCTCTCTTTTTATCATCCATTTTCTTTTACTCTTCTCACTCTCTTTTCCTCAATCCCCCACTCTCTTTTTCTATTTCTCACTTCCCTCCTTCCTCTCTCTCTCTCTCTAACTCTCTCCCACTTTCCCTTCCAGGCTCTCCTTCTCTCTCCATCACTCTCTCATTCTCTTATTCTCCCTCCCTCTCCCTCTTAACAACTCTCTTTTTCTATCTTCCCTCATTCTCCTTCTCTCCCTATATCTCTCTCACTTCACTTCCTCTTTCGCTCCCTCCCTGTCACTTTCTTACAGTTTGTTCTTGCTTTCTTTCTCTTTTATTGCTCACACTTCTCTAATTCTTTCTTTTAAGTTTCTATCTCACTCTCTCTTCCTCACACAACAAATCTCTCTTTCTCAATCTTTCTTTTCCTCTGTACCTAGAACGCACTCTCTCCATCTCACTCCAACTTTTATCTCTCTTAAACCCTCTATTCTGTCTCATTGTTTCTCACATGCTCTCACATTTCTCTCTCTCTCCTTCCCTTTGTTTCCCCTAAATCACACTCTCTTTTCCTTACTATTGTCCTCATCCATATATCTCTCTTGATCCCTTCCTAACACTCTATTTCATTTCCTCATACTTTATCTCTTACATCCCTTCCCCCCTCTCGATCACTCTCTCTCTCTCCCTTATCACTCTCATAATATCATTTTTTCTCTCTTGTCCCTCACTCTCTTTCCCATTTCTTACATCCTCTTCTCTCCTCACTCTCTTTCTCTATTTCTTTCTATATTACTTTCACTCTATCACTCTTGTTCTCTTTATGTCTCACACTCTACCTCTATCATTTTCACTCCCACATTCCTGCCCTCTCCAGGGCTTCCTTATGTAGCTAACTCTTCTCTCCATCTCGTACATTCATACACTCCCTCACTCTCTCTCCCACTCACCTTCTTTAGCTTAATTTCTTTTTCTCTATCTCACTCTCTGTTACCGTTTAGTTCTTTCTCTCTCACTCTCTCCTCTCCCTCCCTTGCTCTAATTTTCTCTCTTCTCTCTCTATCACCTCCTCTATTATTTTCTCTCACTCTCTCTCTTTCTCATTCTCTATTCTCTTTGTTTATCGTATACTCTCTTTTACACATTCTCTATTCTCTTTGTCTGTCGTATACCCTCGTTTACACTCTTTTTTGTAGATCTCTTCTCTCTTTTTTCTTGTTTTCTCTCACTCTATCATTCTCTCTACTCTCTCCCTCCCTCTCTCCCTCTCCCTTCCTTTATCCCTCTCCGTCTCCCAATCTCTTGCTCCCTCACACTCTCAACATTCTCCTATTTTTCATCACCTTTAACCCCTCACTCACATACTCTTACTTGATCTTTCCTTTGTCTCTCTTCTCACTCTCTCTCTCATTCACTCTCTCTTCAATTCCCTTTCCTGCTCTCTTTAAAACCTCTCGCTACCTTCTTCAATCTCTTTTTTGTACTCACTCTCTTCTCCTCTCTCTCACACTTTATTCCACTGCTTTTTATCTCTCTCTCACTCTCTTCTGTCACTCACTTTTGATGCTCCCTCTATCCCTCACTTCCTCTCTCTCGCTCTCCCCCCATTTTCACTCCCTTCATCTATCTCTTTCTCTTGCTCTTTTTATCTCCCTCTCTCTTGCTCCCACACTTGCTTACTCACTCTTTCCCTCCTGCCCTATCTTCCCTGACTTTTTCTTCTCTTTCTTTCTCTCTCACAGTCTTCTTTCTCACTCCCTCTTCTTCTCTCACACTCTTCTACTCTCACGCTTACTCCCTCAATCCTTCTCTCTTGCTTACTCTCTCTTCTACTGATCTCTCTCTCTCCTAACAATCTTTCTCACCCTCTCACCCTCACTCGCTTGCTTCCTTCCCTCCCTCCCTCTCTCTCTCCCTCTCACTCTTTTTCACTTCATCCCCCAATCTCTCCCACTAAACCTCAACTTATACCCCCTCTCTCCCTCTCTCTCTCTCTCACTCCCACTCTCTATTCCTCTCTCACTCCGGATATCTTCCATCCCTTGACTCCCTCTATCTTTCTCTCTCTTTCTCCTTCTCTGCCTCTCTTGCACTTTTCTCTGTTATGCTTTATCACTTTTTCTTTCTCTATTGTACTCTATTTCTCACTCACATACTCCCTATTGCTCTATATCATCACTCACTTATCACTTTACAAACTCTTTCCCTCCAATCACCTCTCACTCTCTTCTTCTCTCCCTTTCCCTCATTCACTAATTCAGTGTGTCTCTCTTTCTACCTCTTGCCCTCTCTCTCTCTCTCTCTCTCCATATCTTCCTCTCTCTACCTCTCACTCACTATCTTTTGCTTCATCTTCCCCGAGAATCTCTTCTCTATGTATTTATGCCTTACCCACTCTCCATCTCTCTTTCTTCTGCTCACTTTACAAACTATGTTTTTTGCTCTTTTATGTCACCTTTTTGTTTCTCTCTCAAGCCTTTTCTTCTATCTCCATCTCTTCTCTCTCTTTACTCACTTTTTATCTCTCTCCTCACACACACTCTCTCTCATTCTCCCTTTCTCACACACACTCTCTCAATTACTATCACATCTTGCTCACTCCCCTCATATCCATCTCAATGTTTCTTATTTTCTCTTATGGATCTATCTTTCCACCTCGATCCCTCCCTCATTCAATCCCTCCCTCATTCAATCCCTCCGTTCCACTCTGTTTTCTCTCTTCGTTTCTCACTCCTCTCTCTATCTCCTCTTGAAAAGAGAGGTAGAGAGAGCAAGAGAGCGAGAAAGAGGAATATTATAGAGAGTGAGAGAATAATGAGAAAGGGAGAGTGTGAGATAAAGAGAGATAGAGGGCCAAGAGTAAACAGAAAGAAAGGATAGATGAAGGAGAGCAAGAGAGCGAGAGAGAAACAGAGTAGAAGTAAGGGACATAGTAAGAAAGAGAGAGAGTGAAAAAGAAAGAGATAGAGAGCAAGAGTAATGAATAGAGTGAGAATAGGGGAGATAGAGGAGGAGAACAAGAGATTAAAGGGAGGGAGGGAGTGTGAGAGGTAGAGGTAGCTTGAAAGATTTAATAGAGAGAGAGTGGAAGCGAGAGAGGATAAGATAGTTAGCAAGATGGAGATAGGGAGAGACGTTAAGAGAATGAATGAGAAAGAGAGAAGGAGAGAGGGAGAGGGAGAGGGAGAGAGGGGAAAAGAGATTTAGATAGAGAGAGTTGTAGGGTGAGAAGTGGGAGAGTGGGAGAGAGAAAGCATGATAGAAAGTGAGAGGGAAATAGAGAAGAGAAAGTGAGAGAAGAGAGAGGGAATGAGATAGATCAATGGAAAAAATTATAGGGAGGGAGGGAGATCGAGTGAATTAGTGCAAGACCAGAGAGAGGGATGAAGGGAGAGAGAGGGAAGGAGGGAGTGATTCAGATAGGTTAGGAGAGTAAGAGAATGAGTGATAAGGAGATAATGAGAGAGGGAGATAGGAAGTGAGAGATGGAGAAAGGGGAGAGAGACTGACATAGAGAGTGGGAGGGAGGGTGGCGGGGACAGAGAATGAGAGAGAGAGCAAGAGAAAGGGAGAGGGAGAGTAAGATATAAATAAAGGCAAAAATGAGAAAAAAAAAGAGAACAAGAGAGAGGGAATGAGAGAGCGATGGAGAAAATAAGTGGGAGGGAAGGAGATCTAGTGTGTGCAAAGAGAGAGAGAGAGGAGAGAGATAGGAGAAAAAAATGAGTTGGAAAGGGGGAGTGAAAGATGAAGGGGTAAAGGAGGAGAGAGAGGTGTGAGAGAAAATTAAAATTAATGAGATGGAGAAAAGGGGCCAGGGTGACATCAGAGAGCAACTGAGATAGAGGGACGGAGAGAGAATAAGAGAGAGAGTGGGGGATAGATCTTAGAAAGAGTGAGTAAAGAGAGATAAGAGAGGGTGGTTGTAGATGAAGGAAGAAGAGAGAGATATAGAGGGGGCAAGAACGAGAAAAGGAACGACAAAAAGAGATGAAATAGATAGAGAGAGACAGAGCAAGAGAGGGTGTAAAGATAGAGATTAAAGAGTAAGCAGAATGGAGAGAGGGTAAGGTAGAAATATAGAGGGAAGAGAGACTCAGGGAATATAGAAAAAAATAGATAGATAGTGAGGGAGATAACAATAAAAAGTGGGAGAGAAAATAGAGAGTGTGAAAGAGATAAAGAGAGGAGTAGGAGTGAGTGTGAAGTTGAAGAGAGAGAGAGAAAATAAGTGAAGAGAGAGAAAGAGAAAAGGAGAAAGAAAGAGAATGAATAATAGATGGAGCAAGACTGAGTTAGGGAGTCTGAGAGTTGGAGAGAGACTGCAAGAGAAAAAGATGAGAGAAGTGAGTGAGGGAGCAAGAGTGAGAGTAATGTTAAAGTGAGTGAAGGAGCAAGGAGGGGAGAGAGTGACAAAGTGAGAGAGAAATAGATAAAGAATAGAGAGTGAGGAAAGAGAGGACAAGAGAGGGAGCCAGAGAGAAAAAAGATAGCAAAATAAGGAGGGAGGGAAGGAGGGGGAAGGGGGAGGGAATGAGAGAAAGTAATAAACAATGAGGGAGAAGAGGGAGTGAGAGATAATAGAGAGAGAAAAAAGAGAGTTAGATTGATGGATATAGAGAGTTCAAGGTGAGTAAAGGGAGAAAAGAGAGCAAGAGAGTGCCTGAGAGAGATAGAAAGAAACATAATAGAGAGTGAAACATAGTGAGAAAGGTATGGAGCGAGAAAGAGAGAGATAGAGGGCAAGAGTAAGGGAGAGAGTGAGAGGGGGAGATAGAGGGAGAGAGAGAGAGATTAAAGAGGGAGAGGGAGTGAGAGCGGGGGAGAGAGAGAGATTTAAGAGAGAGATAGGAATTGAGAGAGGAAAAGAGCGCAAAAATTAGTGAGCAATATTGAGATAAGTACAGAGATTAGAGAATGCATGAGAAGAAAATAGAGTGGGAGGGAGAGAATGAGAGAGAAATGATGAGAGGGAGAGAATGGGAGTGGAAGAGTGTGAGAGAAATAAAGAAAAGAGAAAGTGAGAGTAGAGGAAGCAAGGGAGAGGGAATGAGAGAGAGCAATATAGAAAAGGAGAGTGAGGGAAAAGGAGTGACTTAGTGAGTACAACAAAAGTGAGAGAGGAGTAGTAAGGTAAGGAAAGAGAAAGAAATGAGGGACAGAAGAAATAACAAGAGAGAAATAGAGAGGGTAAAGGAGGGCAAGAAAGCAATAAATAGAGATGAAATAGAGAGAGAAATAGAGCAAAAAAAGGATTGAAGATTGGGATTGAAGAGTGAGTGGGAAGGAGAGAAGGAGAGATAATGAGATAAGAAATAGAGAGATGAGAGACGGAGGGAAGATAGAGTTGAGTGTAAGGTAGAGAGAGCGAGATGTAGAGGGGATATGGGGATAGTAAGAGGGTGACAGGGCAAAAGAGTAAGAAACTGAATAATGATAGAGGGAGAGAGGGAGTGCGGAAGAGAGTGTGAGATGATTAGAAATAATAGTTTGTAAAGTGATAAGAGAGAATGTTCAAGGAGAGCAAGAGTGTATGTGCGTGAGAGAGAAAGAGAGAAATAGAGGAAGAAAAAGTTATAATGCATAAATAGAGAATAGTACAAGAGAGGAGGAGAGTGATTAAAGAGAGATAGAGGAAGGGAGTGATAGACATTGAAAAGAGCAAGATTGATAGAGGAAGAGAGGGTCACATAGAAGAGAGACTGATGGAAGATATAGAGATAAAGTGAGAGGGTGGGAGAGACGAGGTGGGGAATGGGAATTAGTGGGAGAGAGGGGGATGAGTTGGAAGAGAGTGAGAGGGAGAGACGGAGGGAGAGCGAGATGGAGAGAGACGGAGGGAGGGAAGAAAGCAAGTGAGAGGGGAGAGAGCAATCAAAGTGAGAGTGCACATTATGTGAGAAAGAGAGCGAGTGAGGGAGTAGAAGCGAGGGTCAAAATGAAGAGAGAGGAAAGGGGAAAAAAATGGAGAAAGTGTGAGAAATAAATAGAATGACGAGAGAGAAAGGGAAGAGAGAGTGTGAGACAAGGACAGGGTGAGCGAGTGAGATGGAGAGCAGGAGTAGGGAGATAAGGAGAATGAGAGAAAGTGAGGGGTCAAGGGAGTAAAAGAGGGAGGAAGACGAGAGAAAGGCAGTGAGGGATAAAAGGAGCATTAAAAACGAGATGAGTGAATCAAAGATAAAATGAGATGGAATAGAGAGTGAAAGAGATAGGGAAAGAGTGAGTGAGAAAGAGATATTGAAGGAGTAGTGAGAGGGATTAAAGAGAGTGCAGGATAGAGGAAGGAAGAGAGATGAAAGGGAGAGAGTGAGAAGAGAGACTAAGGGATGATCGAGTAAGAGTACGTGAGTGGGGGTAGAAAGAGAGGGAGAACAGGAAAATGATGAGAGCTAGAGGGAGCAAAGGACGGAGTGGGAGATGGAGAGGGATAAAGGGAGGAAGAGGGAAGGAGGGAGAGGAAGAGAGAATGAAAGTGGGTAGGATGGAATCAAGTGAGTGAGACAGGAGAGAGTGGGGAATAAAGTGATAGAAAAGTAAGAGGAAAAAGGGAATAGAGAACAACAAAGGAGAGTGTAAAAGAGAGAGAGAGGGATTAAGAAAGTGAAAGAGGTATGGAGAGCGAGAGAGAGGAGGTTAGGGATAATGGGAGGGTCAAAAGTGAGAGAAAGAAGAGATAATCAGGGGTGGAATAGCGAGTGATAGAGAGATGAAGGTCGTGAGGGAGAAAGAGACAGGTGGAAGTGAGGGTGTTTAAGGAGAGAGTAGGAAAGAGAAAGTGAGAAAGTCAGGAGAGAGGCTGTTGGAAGATCAAGTAAGAGTAAGTGAGTGAGATTTAAAGTGAGCACAAGAAGAAGATATTATTGAGTGAGAGAGGGAAAAGGGGAGAGGGATACAAAGAGGGAGATAGAGCAGGAAGGACGAGGGAGAGAAGAGAGGGAAAGAGACTGGTAGGTTTAAAAATAAGAGAAAGGAGAGAGGGAGTGGAGGTAGAATGAGAGAAAGTGTAAGGGGAAAGAGAGCAACAAAGGAGAGTGTAAAAGAAAGAATAAGATAGAAAAAGAGAACAGATAGTGATAAAGAAAAAGAGAGGGATAGAGAATAATAGAGAAGAGGATAGAAAGTGAAGGGACACAGATGGAGCGAGGAAAAGAGGGGAGAGATTGAGCGAGAAAGAACAAGATAGTAAGGGAGTTTAGAGAGCATGCCATGGAGCTAAAGAAGGTATGAGCAAGAGAGATTGACAGAGTGAGAGAGTGTATGAGTGTATGAGATGGAGAGAAGAGTGGGTTACGTATGAGAGACTTAGAGAGGGCAATAATTAAGGAGTGAGAAGGATGGAGGCAGAGAGTGAGAGAGATAAAGAGAACAAGAGTCATGAAAAGAGAGTGAGAGATAGAGGAGGCAGTAAGAGGGTGAGAGAAAGACAAAGAAGTGTGAGAGAATGTGAGAATTAATGAGATAGAAGACAGAGGATATGGGAAGTATAATAGTTGGAGAGAGAGAGATAGATTACATGTGAGGGATTGTGAAGAGAATGATTGAGCAAAGAGAGATATTGTGTGTATGTGTGAGAGAGGAAGAGAGTGAGAGAGCAACATTAGAGAAAGAGTTAAAGAAATGTAAGCAACAAAAGAGAAAGAGAGAGAACTAATAGTCAAAATGACAGAGGAATGGTGTAAAGGAGGGAGTACGAGAGCGATATAGGGAGAGAAGGTGAGTGAGGTAAGATAGAGAAAGAGAGAGAGCAAGAGAAAGTGAGGGAGAGAGAACAAGAGAATGAAAGAGAGAATGACAGAAAGATGAAGAGAGAGGGACAACCAAGAAGGGAAAGTGAGAGAGAGGGTGTAAAAGTGATATGAAGCGAGTGAGGGAGTAAGAGTGAGTGAAATTAAAGAGAGTGAGGGAGCGAGAAGGGGAGAGAGTGATAAAATGAGAGAAAAATAGAGAAAGAATACAAAGTGAGGAATGAGAGGGCAAGAGAAAGGAAGCTAGAGACAAAGAGAGCTAAAAAATGAGGAGAGAGGGAGTGATGGAGGGAGAGAAAGCAATAAACAATGAGAGAAAAGACAGGAGGGAGATTAAGAGAATAAGTGAGAGAGCAAAAGATAGCAAGATTGAGATAGGGAGGGAGATTAACAGAATAAGTGAGATGGAAAGGAGAGAGGAGATGGAGAGGAGAGAGATTGATAGAGAGAGTGGGAGGGAGGGATGCGGGAAGGGGAGAATAAGGGAGAAATGATGAGAGAGAGCGAGATAATGGGAGAGTAAGAATGAGAGAAAAGTAGAGAAATGAAAATGTGAGAGCAGAGAGCAAGAGAGAGGGAGTGAGAGAGAAAGATAAAGGAAATGAGAAGGAGGGAGAGGGTGTCAATGAGTGAGTGCAATAGGAGCGAGAGAGAAGTGTAAAGTAGGGAGAGAGGAAGGGATTAACGAGGAAAGAGAGATATATGAGATAAAATAAGAAACAATGAGATGGATATGACAAAATAGAGCAATATGTGAGAGAAACTAAGAGTGAGTGTGTGAGGGAGAGAGTGAGAGTGAGTGAGATAGAGGTAGAGATGGAGTGAGTAAAGAAGGAGATGAGAGGGTGAGAAGAAAGAGCAAGAGAGAGAGACAGAGAGGGAGAGAAGATGAGCAAGAAAATAATAAAAAGTGATGAAATTGAGAGAGAACAAACGAAAGAGTAAAGCCAGGGATTGAAGAGTAAGCGAGAGGGAGAGAAAGAGAGAGGGTGAGATAGAACTATAGAAAGAAGAGAGACTTAAGGAAGGGAAGGTGAGAGAGGGACATACAGAGGAGATATGGAGTTAGCAAGAGGGGGCGATAGAGAGAGAGAGACATAAATAATGAAAGATGGAGAGATGAAGGGAGGAAGTGAGGAAGTGATGGTTGGAGAGAAAAAGTGAGTAAACTGATAAGAGAGAGTGATAAATGAGAGCAAGAGTACATGTGTGTGAGAGAGAAAAAGAGAGGAAAAAGTGATAAAGCATAAATAGAGAAAAGAGCAAGGAGGGAGGGAGGGAGGGGGAGGGAGAGAGAGAGAGAGAGAGAGAGAGAGAGAGAGAGAGAGAGAGGGAGAGTGAGGGAAGGAGCGAGTGAGATTGAAGAGTGGGAGTTAGAGGAAGCAAGGGCGAGAGATAAAGAGAGAGTGATGTAAGATATAGAGAGGAAGTTAGAGTGAGGGAGTGTGTAGAGAATGAGATTTAATGAGAGAAAAAGGGGAGCTGAATTGGAAGAGAGTGTGAGGGAGAGAGAAAGAGAGAGCGAGAGAGGTAGAGAGAGGGAGGGAAGGAAGCAAGAGAGGGGGAGAGAGGGAGAGAAAGATTGAGAGTGGAGGGAGCAATTGAAGAGAAAGTGAGAGATACTGAACATGGAGTGACAAAGAGAGAGGAAGTGAGGGAGCAAGAGTGAGTGTGAAACTGAAGAGAGAGGAAGAGGGAGCAAGAAAGGGAGAGAGTGTGAAAGAGAAATAGAGTGGAGAGAGAGTGAGGAAAGAGATAACGTGAGAGATGGAGAGAGCGAGCCGGCAGAGAAAAGTTTATGTGAGAGATTAGAGAGCAAGAGAGGATAGAGAAAATGAGGGGGGAGAGGGAGTGAATGAGTTACTGCAAGAGAAGAGGGAGAGAGGAGTTAGATAGGGAGGGAGGCATAATGAGAGGGAAGGAGGGATTGAAAGACTGAGGGATTGAGGAGGTAAGAGAGATGTATGAGCAAAAATAAAAAATAATGAGATAAATAAGGGGAGAGAGCAGGATGTGAGAGCGATTGAGAGAAAGTGTGTGAGGGAGGGGGTGAGAGATAGAGAAAAAGAAAGTGTGTGTAAAGAGAGAGAAGAGAGGGAGATAGAATTATGAGCAAGAGAGAGATAGAGAGGGGGCAAATGAGAGCAAAGAAACAACAAAGAGAGATGAAATAGAGACTGTGAGAGAGAGTATGAGAGAGAGTGAAGAAGGTGATTGAAGAGTGAGAGGAAGGGAGAGATAAAGAGAGGGTAAGGTGGAAATAGAAACTGAAAGAGTGAGGGAGAGAGGGAGTAAGAGTGAGAAAAATTGAAGAGAAAGAAAGAGGGAGTGAGAAAGGGACAGTGTGAGAGACAAGTAGACAGAAGAGAGTGTGAGAGAATAGAGAGCGAGAGAGGGAAAGAGAAGATAGAGTGAGCTAGATGGAAGGACGGGTAGAGAGTGAGATTTTCTAGAGGGATAGCAGGAATGAACCAGAAGACTATGAGATGTAGAGAGTGATAGTGTATCTCAGAGAGATAAGGAGAGACTGAGTGAGTGCAAGAGAGGGATGGGGAAGTAAAAGACGGGAGAAAGGGAGAGAAAGACTTAGAGGAGAGAGAGAAGAGAGAGCAACATTAGTGAGAGTGAGTGAGAGAGAGCGAACATAGAGCTAGAAAGAGTGAGGGAGTAAGAGAGAGTAAAACTGAAGAGAGAGAATGAGGGAATGAGAAATGCAAAGTGTGAGAGAATGGAGAGCGTGACAGAATGAGGGAAGAGGTAACGTCAGATAGGGAGAGAACGAGTGAGTAGAGAAAAGCGCAAGTGAGAGAAGAGAGCAAGAGAGACAAAGAAAACTTAGGGGGGAGAGGGATTGACTGAGTGAGTGCAAGAGGAGAGGGGAGGAGTTAAATAGGGAGGGAGGCAAAAAGAGAGGGAAAGAGGGATTGAGGAGGTAAGAGACATGTATAAGCAAAAATAATAAATAATGAGATATATATATAAGGAGAGAGAGCAAGATGTGAGAGCAATTGAGAGAAGTGTGTGAGGGAAGGGGAGTGAGAGACAGTGGAAAAGAAAGAGTGAGTAAAGAGAGAGAAGAAAGGGAGATAGACTTAAGATCAAGAGAGAGATAGAGAGGGAGCAAATGAGAGCAAAGAAACAACAGAGAGATGAAATAGAGAGAGAGAGAGAGAGAGAGAGCAAGAGAGGGAATGAAGAAAGGGAGTGAGCGGGAAAGAGAGATGGACAAGGGGTAAGGCAGAAATAGAGAGACAAGAGAGACTCAAGGAAGATAGGGCAAAATATTATGAGTGAGCGCTAGAGAGAGGGAGATATAGAGGGAGATATGGAGAGAGATGGAGGAAAGAGGGAGTTAGAGAATAAAGAGCAAGAGAGTGAATGAGGGAGTGCGAGAGAAAGATATACATGGAAAGTCAGAGAGAGTGAGAATAAGTAAGGAAAAGAGAATAAGATATATGGAGAGACGTGGAGAGAGCTAGGGAGGGAGTGAAAGAGAGGGGGACAAAGGAAGATATGTGTGAGAGAATGTGAGAAATAATGAGAGAGAGTGAAAAGGTAGAGAGACAAAGACAGAGAGAGCTAAGAGTGGGATTAATGATAGAGAAATAGGGAGAGAGTGTATGAGCTATAGAAAGAGAAAGAATATAGGGCAACATAAGAGAAAGAGATATAATAGAGAGTGTGAGATGCGTAAGTGGTAAAGAGACAGATATAGAGATATAGACGGACCTACTCCCTCTCTTTATCTCTTCCCCACTCTCTATTCTCTCTTCCACTTTCTCTTCCCCACTGCCTTTCTCTCTTCCACTTTCTCTTCCCCACTCCCTTTCTCTCTTTCATTCTCTTTCTTTTAGTACCGCACTTTCTCTTCCTCACTCTCTCTTCTTGTGTCCTTCACACTCCCTCACTCCCCCTAAGTTTCCCTAACTCACTTTCTCTTTCTATCTTCCCCCTCTCACCTTTTCCCCTTACTACTATCCCTCACTCTCTCTCTCATTCACTCTCACAAACACATTATAACTTCCCCCTCTTTCTTTCTCCCTTTCTCACACCTCTCCAACCCCCTCTCCCTCCCTTCCTCTCCATCTTTGCCACTCTTTCTCCCTAAAGCACTTTTCTATATCTTTCTCTTTATGCCCCTTGCTCTCCATGGCGTCCTACCTACTATTCTTTAAATCTTATAACTTCTCTCACTTTTTCTCTCTCTTAATCTCTTTAGTTCCCTTCTTTGCTCCCTTTTTTTCTCTTCCCTTGCTCTGCATGTTCTTGTTGCTTTTCTTCAACCCTCATTCCTCTTTCTCCTTTTCCAATCTCTCTCTCACTCCCTCTCCTACACTATCACCTTATCACTCTCCATCCCTCTCTTTCTTCCTCTCTAGACTTTCTCATAATCTATATGTATATATTCTCTCGCTCTCTCAAAATATTTGTATTTCTTTTTCTCCCATTCTCTCGCTTGTTATATCCTCTCCTATTTATTGTCTCTCTCTTATGATGGTCTCTCCGGATCTCCCACTCTTTCTCTATCCCTTACTTCCTCTCTATAGCTTCCATCCCTCCCAATGTTTGGATGGAGAGAAAAAGGGAGAGATTGTGCGTTTGAAATAGGGAAGAAGAGAGGAAGCGATAAAGAGAGAGGACAGAGAGAGAAATAAAAGAGAAAGAGTTAGAGAAGAGTGAGCAATAATAGAGAAAGAGAAAGTAAATAAATAATGAGAAAGAGATAGGGAGGAAAGTAGGAAGAGAGAGTGAGAGAGATAAAGGAAGAGAAGGAGAGTGAGGCAATATAGAGAAAGAGAGAGTGAGTAAGAGGGAGAATAAGAAAATGAGAGAGAACGGTGAAAAGTGAGAAGAGAAAGAGGGAGATATAGGGAGGACAAGTGAAGAGAGATTGATAGAGAGGGGGAAGGGAGTGAAGTGAGATAAATAGAAAAAGAGAGAGTGGTGGGTAAAGGAAGAGAAAGTGTGAGAAATGTAACAGAGAAGGTGGGAGATAATATAAAGTGAGAGCAAGATGACAATAGAAAGAGAAAGAGAGAATATAGATTGTGAAAGAGAAACGGGGGGAGTAAGAGTAAGTGGAGCTGAAGAAAGAGAGTGGGGGAAGAGAGTGAGAGAAAGGGAGCAAGAGAGAAAGAGAGACTGAGAGAGAGTAATAGAGAAAGAGAGAGAAGAAATTGACAGTAAGAGTGAGAGTGAAATTAAAGAGAGTGAGGGAGTCAAGAAGGTGGATAGAGACAAAAAGAGAAAGAAACAGAGAAATAATAGAGAGTGGGGTAAGAGAGGGAAAGAGAGAGAACAAAGAGCGAAATAAGGGAGGGAGGGAAAGTAATAAACAATAAGAGAGAAGAGTGGGTGAGAAAGCAAATAAATAGAGAATGAGAGGAAGATAGAGAGAGAATGAGTGATGGATATAGGAGACAAAAAGTGAGAGAAGAGAGGAAGAGAGAGCAATGAGTAAGTGAGAGAAACATGATGTAGAGTGAGAGACATAGTGAGAAAGGAAGAGAGGGAGAAAGAGAGATAGAGGGGAAGAGTCAAGAGAGTAAGATGATAACAAGAGAGTAATTAAAAGAGAGATAAATGGCAAGAGTAAGAGAGAGTGAGAAAGAGGGGAGATAGAGGGAGAGAGTGAGAGATTAAAGAAAGTGAGAGAAAGAGAGAGAGCATGAAAGATTTAGGAGGGAGAGAGGGGAAGTGACAGAGGTAATGATATTGAGCAATATGGAGATATGGAGCAAGAGGGCAGTGGGTTGAAAGGAAGAGAGATTGAGATAGAGAGAGTGGGAGGTTGAGAAGTGGGATGGAGAGAGGGGAAGAAAGGATGCGGAGAGTGAGAGAGATATAGAGAGAAGAGAAAGTGAGAGAAGAGGGTTTAAAATAAAGAAATAGAGAGAGTGAGGGAGGCATGAGTGGTAAAAAGAAAGAGATGTAGGATAGAGGGAGGTTGTGAGAGAGAAATGAAGAGAAGAGAAAGTAAGTGAAGAGAGAGCAAGAGAGAGAAATGAGAGAGAACGATGAATAAAATGAGAGGGAAGGAGGGAGATTGAAAAAGTGCAAGCTGAGAGAGAGAAAGAAAGAAGAGTGATAGGGGAAGGGAGAAAGAGAGGAAAGGAGGGTGGGATTGAGATAGGGAGGGAGAGTAAGAGGATGAGTTAAAAGGAGAGAAGGAGAGAGGAATATGGAGAGGGAGTGAGGGAGAGAGAGGAAGAGAGATTGAGATAAAGAGCGTGGGATGGTGGGTAGCGGAGGGAGAGAATGAGAGAGAGAGGGCGAGGGAAATGGAGAAAAGTGATAGTGGGAGAAAAGAGAGCAAGAAAGAGGGACTGAGAGAGAATGATAGAGAAAAAGTGAGGGGGAGATAGGGAGTGAATGAGTGAGTGCAAGAGGAGAAAGAGAGGAGGGATGGATTGAAAAAAGGAATATTTTGAGGACGAAAGAGAGATGTATGAGAGAATATAATAAATAATGAGATTAATATGAGGAGAGAGAGCAAGATGTGAGAGCAATTGAAAGATAGTGTGTGAGGGACGGTGTGTGAGGGACGGTGTGTGATAGATGGAGGGAGAGAAAGAGTTAGTAAAGAGAGGGAAGAGAGGGAGATAGAAGAAAGAGCAAGATAGAGTCAGAGAGGGGTAAAAGTGAGCATAGAAATAAAAAAGAGAAATTAAATAGAGAGTAATAGTGAGAGAGAGCAAGAGAGCGAGTTAAGATAGGGATTGTAGAGTGGAGTGAAGGGACAAATTGAAAGAGGGTAAGGCAGAAATCAAGAGGAAGAGTGACTCAGGGAAGATAGAGCAAATGATAGTGAGTGAGAGGTAGATAGAGGGAGATATTGAGGGAAATATGGAGAGAGAGAGAGGGAGGGAGAAAAGACATAGTGAGAGATTGAATTAATGAAAGAGGGAAAGAGTGAGGGAGGAAGAGAGTAAGAGATGTTGGAGAGAAAGAGTGAGTGAAGTGATAAAGAGAGTGATAAATAAGAGCAAGAGAGAGTGTGTCAAAGAGAGAAAGAAGTGGGAAATAGAGAAAGAAAAAGTGATAATGCATAAATAAAGAAAAGAGCAAGAGAGGAAGAGAGGATGGATGGAGTAAGAGGGATGGAAGAGAGTGGGAGTGAGAGGTAGAGAGAGTGAAGGAAGATATGGAGAGAGAGTGTAAGAGATGGAGAGAGGGTGTAGAGAATGAGATTTAAATCGAGAGAGAGGTGGGATTAATTGGAAGAGGTGAGAGGGCGAGACGCAGAGAGTGTGTGGCAGAGAGAAAGAGAGAGAGGGAGGGGGAAGCAATGAAGGGAGTGGGGAAGAGTGTGAGAGAAAGATTGAGAGTAGATAGAGGAGAGAGCGCAATAGAAGAGAAAGTAAGTGACAAAGAGTGAACATGGAGTGAAAAAGAGAGAGGGAATGAGGGAGTATGTGTAACAGCGAAATTGAAGAGATAGGAAAAGGGAACAAGAAAGGGAGAGTGGGAGAGAGAAATGGAGAGAAGAGAGGGTGAGGAATGATAGAGCAGGAGAGAGAGTGAGAGGGTGAGCGAGCGAGAGAGGGACCAAGAGACTGGGAGATAAGGAGAGTAGGAGAAAGAGAGTGATGAAGGGAGTGAAAGAGAAAGGGAGAGCGAGAGAGTGTCAGTGAGGGTTAAAGTGAATGTGAAAAAAAAGACATAAGAGAGGGAAAAAGAGAGATGAAAAAGGGGTGGAACAGAGAATGAGAGATAGAATGAGAGAGTGAGTAAGAAAGAGGGATAGAAGGAGGTATTGGGAGAGTTTAAAGAGAGAGCACAAAAGAGAAAGAAAGATAGAGTGGAAGGGACAGTGAGTGAAAAGAGAGATAGAGGGAAGATCAAGCAAGGGTAAGTGAGTGAGGGGTATGAAGGGTAAAGGAGAATAAAAGATTGTTGAGAGAGAGAGGGATAATGGGAGTGAGAGGGAGGGAGGAAGAGAAGAGATAAAATGAGAGAGGGAGAGATAGAAGCAAGAGATAAATGAGTGAGGAAGTGGGGGATGGAGTGACAGAATGTAAGAGAAATGAAAGAAGAGAGAGCAACAAAAAAATAAGTAAAAAAGAGTATAAGATATAAAAAGATAATAGAGTGTGAGAAAGAGAGAGATTGAGAGAATATAATAGTGAAAGGGATAAAAGGAGTGAGAGAAAAAAACAAAATGTTAATAAAGAGTGAGAAAAAGAGTGAGAGATGGAGCTAACGAGAGTGAGAGGGAGAGAGATTGAGAGAGAGAGTGAGTGTGTGTAAGAGTGTGTGAGATGGAGAGAGAACAGTGCGCTTTCATGAGGGAGACCTAGAGAGTAGGAGTGAAAGTGAAGCTGAAGAAATAAAGTGGAGGAATAGAGAGTAAGAGGAAAGGCTACAAGAGATAATGATAATGGAGCAAGAGAGAGAGGGTTTGGGAGGGAGGGAGTGAGACATAGAGAGAGGGAGAGAGAAAGGGAGTGAGAGGGCAAGAGAGAAAGAAAGAGAGAACAGAGTGGAGGAGTAAGAATGAGAGTGAAAATGAAGAGAGTGAGGCAGCCAAGAAGAAAGTGAGACACTCTCTCCCTCTTTCATTATTTACACACACTCTCTCAATTGCTCTCACATCTTGCTCTCTCCCCTCATATCCATCTCATTATTTCTTATTTTCTCTCATACATCTCTTATTCCTCCTCAATCCATCCCTCTTTCACTCTCTCATTCCCTCTTTTTCACCTGCTCTCCCTATCTAACTCGTCTCTCCATCTTTTCTTGCATTAACTTAGTCACTTTCTCTCCCTCCCTCTCATTTTCTCTGTTGCTCTCTCATTCTCTTTCTCTCGCTCTCTCTTCTCTTTCTCTCACTTTTCTCTATTTCTCTCCTTTCTCTCTCTCTTTCTAGCTTATTCTCTCCATCCGTTATAAGGATTGAAGAGCGAAGAGAGAGCAAGATAGTGAGTGAAGACAAGGACTGAAGAGTGGGCGGGAGGGAGAGGAGAGAGGGTGAGATAGAAATTGAATGAGAGAGAGCGATAGTGAAAATGTGAGGGAGGGAGGGGGATAGAATGAGTGAGTGCAAGAGGAGAGGAGAGAGATAAGGGGAGATGGAGAAAGAGAGGGATGGAGGGAGTGAAAAAGGGAGGGATCAAGAAGAAAATAAAGTTTTTTTTTCTATTTACTCTTGCCTACTAATTATCTTTCTCACTCTCTCCATTTCTCACTATTTCTCTCACTTCCTGTTTTGATTCTCTCTCGCTCACTTGATCTCTATTGCTCTCTTTTATCTCTCTTTACTTACTCTTTATCTCCTTTATCCATCAATCTATCTCCCCACCTTCCCTCATTCTCTAACTCTTCTATTTATCACCCCCTCTTCTCTCTTTTCGTTGATTACATCCATTCCTCTCTTTATTTCACTCTTTGTTTCCTTGCTTACCTCGTACTCTTCTATTATTTTTTTATTTCTCTCTTTTTGTCTCTCCCTTCCTGGCTCCCTCACTCTCTTCAATTTCACTCTTATTCTTACTCCTTCATTATCTCCTCTGTTTCTTTCTCTCTTTCCCTCTCTCTTTATCTCACTCCCTCTCTCCTAAACCCCCTCTTTCTTGCTCCGTATATCGTCATCTCTTACTCCCTTTCTCTTTCTCTCTCTTCCCCACTTTCTTTCTTCTGCTTCACTTTCACTCTAACTCCCTCAGTTTATCTTATTACAATCTATACTCTCTCTTCCTCTTTCTATTATTATCTTGCTCTCACTCTCTATTCTCTCTGACCTTCTCTCTTACTGCCATACTCTCTCCTTTCTCTCTACCTTTGTCTCTATTTCTTGGTCCCTCTTTCCCTTTATTCAATTTAAATCTCACTCATACTTCCTCCCTCTCCCTTTCTCATTCTGTATTCTCTGTCTCTTCCTCTATATCTTACTCTTTTATGTTACTCCATTCTCCTCTCTTCTTACCCTCGCTCTCCTTTCTCGCGCTCTCCCCACTTCCTACTATCTCTAGCAGTCTCTTCTCTTCCACTGCCTGTCTCTCTCACACACATAAAATCTCTCTTTTACTCCCTCTTTCCTCCCCCACTCTCCCTCTCTCCATCTGCCCATCACTAACTTCCCCCTCTCTCTCACTCATTCTCTTCTTCTCCTTCCATCTCGCTCACTCACACTCATTATTTTCTTACTCTTTCTTAATATATATTTTAATCCTATCCCTTCTTTGAGTTTTTATATCCCTCTATCCTCCACTCCCTCTCTCACTCACTCAATCTTTCTCTTTCTCTCCCTCTCTTTAGTTCTTGAGCTCTCTCTGTGTCTGTTATGTCACTCTCTTCTCTCACTCTCTCATTCGCTCTTTACCTCATCATCTCTCCATCCCTCTCTCAATATATCTCACTTTCCTCATGACAATCTATTTGCTCTTTATATCTCACTCATTTTTGATGTAAATGATAGCATGGATGGCGATGACACGACCTCAAGAGAAGAGTTAATTCAAGTTCCATGTGGGCCAATTACTAGATGTCGTGCAAAGGGTTTGAAGAAAGCTCTTAATGGATTAGTTCGCGAGGCTTGGACTCAAGCTAATTCATGGAGATCTAAGGAGAAAGAGCCACCAAGATTTCTCAACTTAATCCAAGCCCAAGGATAAAGGAGTCATATTATTATGACTGGATATTTCTTCTTTTATTTGATTTAATAATGGCTTGCATGACAACTTGAAGTAGTTTTTTTTTAAATTTGTTTTAGAAGATATTTTATCTTCTTTTTTCTATTGCATGTAAGCTTTGGCCTATATATAGGCCTTATTTGAAATGAGAAAGAGATTATTAGACTTTGAAAAAAATTACTTGCATGTGCTTCCTTCCTTAGGTTCTCCTTAGGATTCCAGCAGAGCTCTTGGCCATCGCCCAAGGAGTTCTTTCCAGACTTATCAAGCAGATTTCCACCCCATTTGTGGCGTCTACCATCGTACCAAGGTTCTTTCCTCGCGTCAAGCAAAGGGTGAAGGTCTTATACCAACGTTCTTGTTTGCGTTGAGCATTGGTCAAGGTTTATCTTCATCAATTTCACCGCCAGGTTGTATCTTGCCATATTTTCGGTTTGTTCTAGCTTTAGGACGAATTTCTTGTTTTTTTTTCATGAATTTCATACGAATTTTCCTTTAATTCTTTTCAATTTTGTCTTAGCCCATCCGTTTTCTAACTAAAGCATCAATCTCATGGTTCCGTTGAGATCCTGTTCACGTCATTTGGTATCAGAGTCTCACGATTCTTGAAACGTAATTTTCTTGTTGGGTTTTTTATGTTCTTGTTGGATTCTTTATTTTCGTTCTTCATGAGTAATTGATGAGATTTAGTTATTTTCTTGTTTCTTTTGTCTGAATTTTATCCTTGTCCGAATTTTCATTAAGTAATCTAATTGTTAATTCATTTCGTAATTCATTGTTCAATTAGCTGCTCTCATTACAATTCATATTTGTGTTCTTGTTCATAGTGTCTTAATTATTAATATCTACATCATTACTGTTCATGTGATCGTCCAATTTATTGTCTCTTTATTGCTTGCTTAAATTCACATCGTAATGCTTCTATTTATTATCCAAATCAGTTGTTCTTATTATTGTCCAAACTAGTGTTCTTGTTATTATTCAAATCATCTTGTTCTTGATATTGTTTATGATAAATGTTGTTCTTAATGTGATCTTTTTTTTTTCATTTCTTGTTATTTTCGTTTCTTTTGTTGATATTAGTGTTTCCAAAAGTTTAGTTGTGCTTTTGTTTTGATTCAAGATATCAAAATTCGTATTTTATTACCATCATCCAAATGGTTGGCTTAGCATTTCGATTTTCTTATTTGTGGTAATCCATAATTTGATTTTAATTGTTCATTTCAGATTCTTGCTTACTTTCCTTCATTATAAATCTTCAATCATGTCCCAACTAAATTTTCAAGATGACGAAAGGCAACCAGCAATTCCTAATATCCAATTTCAAGCATTGGTGGGGGAGATGAGAAAAATGATGAGGGTTGAGTTTGATCATATTCATGAAAGGTTGGAACGCATAGAGGGTAGAATTCAAGAAGGACAGCGACGAAATATTTCTAATAGGCAAAGGGAGAGAGTTTCAACGAGAGGTGTGAGAGAGGAGGATGAAGAATATTATGTGGGTGGATGTGATGAAGAAATTGATCGGGATTCATTTGTTGAGAAAAGGCATTATGGTGGGCAAGCTAGAGATAGAAGGAATAGAGAAGATAACAATTTAGGGAGTATTAAGATGCGTATTCCTTCTTTTCAAGGCAAAAACAATCCTGAAGCCTATCTTGAATGGGAGAAGAAGTTGGAATTAGTGTTTGATCGCCACAACTATTCCGAAATAAAGAAGGTGAAATTGGCCGCCATTGAATTTACTGATTATGCTATTGTTTGGTGGGATCAATTAATGTTGAGTAGGAGGAGAAATGAAGAATGTCCCATAGAAACATGGGAAGAAATGAAAGTTGTCATGAGGAAGCGATTTGTGCTAAGCCATTACTATCGAGAGTTGTATCAGAAGTTACAAAGGCTTAGGCAAGGTAATCGAAGTGTGGAAGATTATTATCAGGAGATGGAGATTGCTATGATTAGGGCTCATGTAGAAGAAGATAGAGAAGCCACTATGGCTAGATTCTTAAAGGGTTTAAACCCAGAAATCCAAGATAGGGTTGAAATGCAACATTATGTGGAGTTGGAGGACATGTTACATGTGGCCATCAAGGTGGAGCAACAACTCAAGAGGAGGGGAGGCCCACGTGTGTCAACTAGTGAGGACAATCCAATTGCGAAGTCCAAACTACAGTCAAGACAAGAGACAACTAACTAAGGAAGTCAAGGAAAAATTGCCTCTTCCACTTCTAGAAATCGAGACATTAAATGTTTTAAATGTCAAGGCATATAGCCAGCGAATGTCCTAATGAAAGAAGCATGGTGATAAGGGACAATGGAGAAATTGAAACTGATGAAGAATTAGAAATTGACTTTATACCACAAGTAGAGGAAATTGAAGGTGAAGAATATGCAGTCACAGGAGAATTGTTAGTCACAAGAAGGGATTTAAGCGTGCAGGCCAAGGTTGATGAGGGAATCCAAAGATAAAATATTTTTCACACTAGGTGTCATGTACAAAACAAGGTATGTAGTATGATCATTGATGGAGGAAGTTGTACTAATGCTGCTATCACTATTTTGGTTGAAAAACTAGGGTTGCCAACCATCAAGCATTCCCGACCTTACAAGTTGCAATGGTTTAATGATAGTGGTGAGGTAAAGGTGAACAAGCAGGTTTTGGTCTCATTCCGCATTGGAAAGTATGAAGATGAAGTCTTGTGCGATGTAGTACCAATGCAAGCAGGCCATTTGTTACTAGGCCGACCATGGCAATTTGACCGACAAGTTAAACATGATGGTTTCACTAATAAATACTCATTTGAAGTCAATAATAGAATTATCACTCTAGTGCCAATGACACCAAAGGAGGTCTACTACGATCAAATGAGATTGCAAAATGATTATTGTCAAATGAAAAGGAGTGCTCAACATAAAGAGGCCGACTCAATTAAGAAAAAGGAAGAAATGGAACAAGCAGCCATTAAGAGAAAAGAAGATAGAAAACAAATGAATTTATATGCAAAGGCAAGTGAAATCAAGAAAGCATTGTTTTTAAACCAAACAATGATTGTACTTCCGTACAAAGAGGCGTTCTTAAACACTAACGAACGAGACAATACTTTGCCTAGTTCTATTTCTTCTCTTTTGCAAGATTTTCATGATCTCTTTCCTGAGGAGATTACACATGGTTTACCACCCATTTGAGGGATTGAGCATCAAATTGATTTTATACCAGGAGCCACCCTTCCAAACCGTCCAGCCTATAGCAGCAATCCCGAGGAAACAAAAGAGTTACAAAGGCAGTTGGTGAACTAATAGAGAAGGGGTATGTGAGAGAGAGCATGAGTCCATGTCTCGTTCCCGTAATTCTAGTTCCTAAGAAGGATGGGTCTTGGAGAATGTGTGTGGATTGTCGAGCCATAAACAATATTACGATAAAGTATAGTCACGCTATTCCTCGCTTAGATGATATGCTAGATGAGTTACATGGATCTTGTGTGTTTACTAAGGTTGATTTAAAAAGTGGATATCATCAGATTAGGATGAAAGAAGGCAATGAGTGGAAAACTCGCTTTTAAGACAGAATATGGTTTGTATGAATGGTTAGTTATGCTTTTTGGTTTGACTAATGCACCTAGTACTTTCATGAGACTAATGAACCATGTTTTACATGCTTTTATTGGAAAATTTGTTGTGGTCTATTTTGATGATATTTTGATCTATAACAAAAACTTAAAGGATCACGTTGAACATTTAAAACTTGTTTTAGATGTTTTGAGAAAAGAAAAGTTATTTGGTAACTTGGAAAAGTGTACCTTTTGCACCAATAAACTTTGTTTTTTCGGATTTGTTGTGAGTGCGCAAGGTATACGGGTTGATAAAGAAAAGGTGAGTGTTATTCATGAGTGGCCTAGTCCCACTAGTGTAAGCAATGTTCGTAGTTTTCATGGACTTGCTAGTTTCTACCCGACGGTTTGTAAAAGACTTTAGTAGCATAATTGCACCGCACACTGAATTGATTAAGAAGAATGTTGGGTTCAAGTGGGGAGAAGCGCAAGAAAAGGCATTTCAATTGATCAACGAAAAACTTACCCACGCCCCTGTTTTGTCTTTACTTGATTTTTCTAAAACATTTGAAATTGAATGTGATGCTTCAGGTATTGGCATAGGTGCTGTTCTTATGCAGGAGCAAAGCCCAATTGCTTATTTCAGTGAAAAGTTGAGTGGGGCCACCTTAAACTACCCAACTTATGACAAGGAGATGTATGCATTGGTTAGAGCTTTGAAAACTTGGCAGCACTACCTTTGGCCTAAAGAGTTCGTGATTCACACTGATCATGAATCCTTAAAACACTTGAAAGGTCAACACAAGGTCAACAAAAGGCATGTTCATTGGGTGGAGTTCATTGAGACATTTCCATATGTCATTCGGTACAAGCAAGGTAAGGAAAATGTGGTTGCCGACGCTCTTTCTCGAAGGTATGCGCTACTATCTACTCTTGATGCAAAACTACTTGGTTTTGAACATATTAAAGATTTATACCATGATGATGTTGATTTACGTAATGAATATCAAGCTTGTGATAAAGCTGCTTGTGGTAAATTCTTTAAACATGATGAGTTTCTATTTCGAGAAAATAAGTTATGCGTGCCTAAAAGTTCTTTGCGAGAATTGCTTATACAGGAATCTCATGGAGGGGATTAATGGGACATTTTGGAGTTGCAAAGACTTTAGCTGTTTTGCAGGAGCACTTCTACTGGCCACACATGAGGCGAGATGTCCAGAGGATGTGTGGTAGGTGTGTCACATGTCGACAAGCTAAATCTCGAGTGCAACCCCACGGTTTGTATACTCCTCTACCAATTCCTAATGCACCTTGGATTGATATTTCTATGGACTTTGTGCTTGGTTTGCCTAGAACTAAACATGGTAGATATTCTATTTTTGTAGTGGTGGATAGATTTTCCAAAATGGCACATTTTATTCCATGTCACAAAACTGATGATGCTTCAAATATTGCAGATTTGTTCTTTAGGGAGATTATAAGATTCCATGGTATGCCTAGAACAATTGTTTCTGATAGAGATACTAAGTTCTTAAGTTACTTTTGGAAGACCTTGTGGTGTAAGTTAGGAACCAAATTGTTGTTTTCTACTACTTGTCACCCACAAACCGATGGTCAAACTGAAGTAGTAAATAGGACTTTATCTACTTTGTTAAGGGCAATCATAAAGAAGAATATCAAAACATGGGAAGATTGTTTACCACATGTTGAGTTTGCTTATAATAGAGTCTGTTCATTCTGCTACTAAATTTTCTCCTTTTGAAATTGTTTAAGGTTTTAATCCTTTAACGCCATTTGATTTAATTCCATTACCTGTTTCTGAGCATGTTAACTTGGATGGTAAGAAAAAGGCTGAGTTTGTAAAGCATATACATGAAAAGGCACGACACAATATTGAACAAAGGACAAAGCAATATGAAAAATCTGCCAACAAAGGGCGTCACAAAATGAACTTCAAACCTGGAGATTGGGTCTGGCTAGACACGAGAAAGGAAAGATTTCCAGAACAAAGGCATTCCAAACTGCTTCCAAGGGGAGACGGTCCTTTCCAAGTACTTGAACGTATCAATGACAATGCCTACAAGCTGGATCTACCAGGTAAGTATAATGTGAGTGTCACTTTTAATGTTACTGATTTAAGTCCTTTTGATGCAGCTATTGATTTGAGGACAAATCCTTTTCAAGAGGAGGGGAATGATGTAAATGATAGCATGGATGGCGATGACACGACCTCAAGAGAAGAGTTAATTCAAGTTCCATGTGGGCCAATTACTAGATGTCGTGCAAGGGGTTGAAGAAAGCTGTTAATGGATTAGTTCGCCAGGCTTGGACACAAGCTAATTCATGGAGATCTAAGGAGAAAGAGCCACCAAGATTTCTCAACTTAATCCAAGCCCAAGGATAAAGGAGTCATATTATTATGACTGGATATTTCTTCTTTTATTTGATTTAATAATGGCTTGCATGCCAACTTGAAGTAGTTTTTTTTTTAAATTTGTTTTAGAAGATATTTTATCTTCTCTTTTCTATTGCATGTAAGCTTTGGCCTATATAGAGGCCTTATTTGAAATGAGAAAGGGAATATTAGACTTTGAAAAAAATTACTTGCATGTGCTTCCTTCCTTAGGTTTTCCTTAGGAATCCGACAGAGCTCTTGGCCATCGCCCGAGGAGTTCTTTCCGGACTTATCAAGCGGATTTCCACCCCGTTTGTGGCGTCTACCATCGTACCAAGGTTCTTTCCTCACGTTAAACAAAAGGTGAAGGTCTTATACCAACGTTCTTATTTGCGTTGAGCATTGGGTCAAGGTTTATCTTCATCAATTTCACCGCCAGGTTGTATCCTACCATATTTTCGGTTTGTTCTAGCTTTAGGACGAATTTCTTGTATTTGTTTCATGAATTTCATACGAATTTTCCTTTAATTCTTTTTAATTTTGTCTTAACCCATCTGCTTTCTAACTAGAGCATCAATCTCATGGTTCCGTTGAGATCCTGTTCACGTCAATTTTACTTACACTCTTTCCATCTCTCTCAATCTCTCTTTATCTATCTCTATGTCTTGTCCCTCTCTTCTTTCTCTCTTTATCTTTATGTCTCACTCAGCCTCTATCTCCCTCTATCTACCTCTCATTCCATCTCCCTCTCCCTTCGTCCCTCCTCACTTTTGCTCTCCCGATCTCTCCCTCTACCTTTAACCATCTCTCTCTCCACCTTCTATTCTCATACTTTCCCTTATTCTTTCTTCTTATCATGCTCTCTCTTACACTCCCGCCCTTTATCTTTCTCTTCCTCTACATATATCCTCTCACACTTTCTTCTCCCTCTATCCACCACATCTCTCAACCCTGTCTCTTCTCTCTCTCGCACACTCTCGCTCTCTCCCTTACTCTCCCTCTCTCTCTCACTTTCTATTCCACTTTCATTATTGCAATCTTACTCAATCCATCTCTCTCATGTCTCTCTTTCTTTTATCTCATTACTCAACTTTTTCTCCTATCTCCCTCTCACACTCCCTCCCTCCATCCCTCCCTCCCTCTCTCCCTTTCTTTCAATTTATCTCTCTTCTCACGCATTCTAATCATCTCTCTCTAATTTTTTCTTAATTTCTCTCACTTTTCTCTCTCTCCCTCACTCCTTTCCTCCCTCTTTCCTCTCTTTTTATCTTCATATCTCTCACTCTTTATCTATTTCTCATTCTTCTACTTCCTTTCTTGCACTCTTGCTCTTTCTTCCTTTACTCTCTCTTCTACCACTATTTCTCTCTCACTCTCTCTTCTCTCTCCCTCCTTATCTCTATTTAATAACATTATCTCTTACTCACTCTCTGTTCTCTCTTTTCTTACTCTCTCTCCTCTTACTCTTTCACACTCTATCCTCCACAAACTCTCTCTCCTCTCTCATATGATCATGATAAGAGAGAGAGTGAGAGAAAGTATGAGAATATAGAGTGGAGAAAGAGATGGTTAAACATAGAGTGAGAGAATGAAGAGAATAAGGGCAACATAAGAGAGATCAAAAGATTGAGAAAGAAAGATATAATAGAGATTGTAAGAGATATAGAGTGAGGGAGACAGAGAGAGGGGGGAGAGAATGAGATTTTGTGGGAGTGAGAGTGGGGGATGAACCAAAAGAGTGTGAGAAAGGGATAGAGATAACGTGTCTTAGTGAGAGAAAGAGAGAGTGAGAGAGAGAAAGAGGGAGGGGAGAAGGAAACAAAAGACGGGGGAGAGAGGGAGTGAAAAATTGGGAGAGGAGAAAGATGAGAGAGGAACATCATAAGTAAGAGTGAGTGACAAAGAGTGAACATAGACCGAGAAAGAGAGAGAGAGAGAGTAAGAGTGAGAGTGAAACACACGAGAGAGAAAGAGGGAGCAAGAATGGGAGAGTGAGAGACAAATAAAATGAAGAGAGTGTGAGGGAAGAGTGAGCGTGAGAGAGGGAGAGAGCGAGCGAGGAACAGAGGGAGCAAGAAAGTGAGAGATAAAGAGTGTGTGAGAGATAGAGGGATTAAGAGAGTGAAAAAGGGAGGGAGAGCAAGCGAGAGGTGGTGAGGGATAAAGCATAAGTGAGAGATAAAGTGAGGTGGAATAGAGAGAGGATGAGAGAGAGAAGAGAGAGAATGAGATGAAGTGAGAGAGGTTAGAGTGATGGATATAAGAAGATAAAGAGTGAGTAAAGAGAGATAAAAGAGAGAAAGAGAAACATAATAAAAAGTGACAAACATAGTGGGAAAGGGAGAGAGTGAGAATGAGAGAGACATAGGGCAAGAATAATGGAGAGAGTGAGAAACGGGGAGATAGAGGGAGAGAAGGAGTGAGATTGAAGAGACGAGAGGGAGTGAGAGAGAGATAGAAGCAAGAAAGATTTAAGAGATGGGGAGATAGGAAGCAAGAGAGGAAAAGAGTGTAAAATAATGTGTTCAAGTTTGAATAGGGAGGTAGAGTAAAAATGAATGAGAAGGTGATAAGGAGATAGTGGGCAGAGAGGGAGAGCTATGGAGATATATAGAGTAGGAGGGAGGGTATTAGAGGGAGATAAAGAGAGAGAAAGGATGAGAGAGAGAGAGAGAGAAAGGGAGATGGAGAAATAAAGAAAAGTGAAAGTGAGAGAAGACAGTGAGGAAGGGGGAGGTAGAGTGAGCGAGAAAGAGGAAAATAATAAATAATGAGATGGATATGATGGGAGAGAACAAGATGTGAGAATAATTGAGAGAGTGTGTGTGAGGGAGTGAGAGTGAGAGAGAAAGAGGTAAAGAAAAAATGAGTAAGGAGAGAGAAGAGAGAGAGAGAGAGTTGGTGCAAGAGGAATAAATGAGAAAAAGAAATACCAAGGAGGCAAGAGAGGACGTTAGAGTGAGAAAGGGTGCTAAGCAGAGTAAGAGGGAGAGAGAGAAGTAGGATATAAGAGGGAGCTAAAGATAGAGAGGGTGGAATACGTGAAAGAGAGGGAAGTAAGGATTGAAAGGGGAGGGATGGAGGAGGATATAGGGATATATGAGAGAAAATAAGAAATAATGAGATGGATAAAGGGGAGAGAGCAAGATTTGAGAGAAACTGAGAGAGAGTGTGTGAGGGAGGGAGATTGAGAGATTGAGAGAGTGAGAGAGATAGAGGGAGTGAGTAAGGAGAGGGAAGAGAGGGTGATATAAGAAGATCAAGAGAGAGATTGAGGGGGACAAAAGAGAGCAAGAAAACAATAAAGAGATATGGCATAGAGAGTGAAGAGAGAGAAAGAGAGTGAGTGAAGACAAGGATTGAAGAGTTGGCGGGAGGGAGAGGAGAGAGGGTGAGACAGAAATTGAATGAGAGAGAGCGATAGTGAAAATGCGAGGGAGGCAGGGGGATAGAATGAGTGAGTGCAAGAGGAGAGGAGAGAGATAAGGAGAGATGGAGAAAGAGAGGGAAGGAGGGAGTGAAAAAGGGAGGGATCAAGAAGAAAAGAAAGTTTTTTTCTATTTACTCTGGCCTTCTATTTATCTTTCTCACTCTCTCCATTTCTCACTATTTCTCTCACTTCCTGTTTTGATTCTCTCGCTCACTTGATCTCTATTGCTCTCTTTTCTCTCTCTTTACTTACACTTTATCTCCTTTATCCATCAATCTATCTCCCCACCTTCCGTCATTCTCTAACTCATCTATTTATCACCCCCTCTTCTCTCTTTTTGTTGATTACATCCATTCCTCTCCTTATTTCACTCTTTGTTCCCTTGCTTACCTCGCACTCTTCTATTATTTTTCTATTTCTCTATTTTTGTCTCTCTCCTTTCCTGGCTCCCTCACACTCTTCAATTTCACTCTTATTCTTACTCCTTCACTATCTTGTTTGTTTCTTTCTCTCTTTCCCTCTCTCTCTCGCTCTCTCTTTATCTCACTCCCTCTCTCCCGAACCCCCTCTCTCTTGCTCCATTATCTCTTACACCCTTTCCCTTTCTCTCTCTTCCCCACTTTCTTTCTTCTGCTTCACTTTCAGTCTTACTCCCTCACTTTATCTTATTACAATCTCTACTCTCTCTTCCTCTTTCTATTATTATCTTGCTCTCACTCTCTATTCTCTCTGACCTTATCTCTTACTCCCTTACTCTCTCCCTTCTCTCTAACTTTGTCTCTATTTCTTGGTCCCTCTTTCCCGTTTTTAAATTTAAATCTCACTAATACTGCCTCCCTCACCCTTTCTCACTCTGTATCTTCTGTCTCTTCCTCTATATCTTACTCTCTTATGTTACTCTATTCTCCTCTCCTCTTACCATTTCTCTCTGTCTATCCCTCATTCTATCTCGCTCTCCTTTCTCGCGTTCTCTCCACTTCCTACTGTCTCTCGCACTCTTTTCTCTTCCACTGTCTGTCTCTCTCACACACATAAAATCTCACTTTTGCTCCCTCTTTCCTCCCCCACTCTCCCTCTCTCCATCTGCCGATCACTAACTTCCCCCTCTCTCTCACTCATTCTCTACTTCTCCTTCCATCTCGCTCACTCTCACTCATTATTTTCTTACTCTTTCTTAATATATATTTTAATCCTATCCCTTCTTTGAGTTTTTATATCCCTCTATCCTCCACTCCCTCTCTCACTCACTCAATCTTTCTCTTTCTCTCCCTCTCTTTCGTTATTGAGCTCTCTCTGTGTCTGTTATGTCACTCTCTTCTCTCACTCTCTCATTCGCTCTTTACCTCATCATCTCTCCATCCCTCTCTCAATATATCTCACTTTCCTCATGACAATCTATTTGCTCTTTATTTCTCACTCATTTTTGATGTAAATGATAGCATGGATGGCGATGACACGACCTCAAGAGAAGAGTTAATTCAAGTTCCATGTGGGCCAATTACTAGATGTCGTGCAAAGGGGTTGAAGAAAGCTCTTAATGGATTAGTTCGCGAGGCTTGGACTCAAGCTAATTCATGGAGATCTAAGGAGAAAGAGCCACCAAGATTTCTCAACTTAATCCAAGCCCAAGGATAAAGGAGTCATATTATTATGACTGGATATTTCTTCTTTTATTTGATTTAATAATGGCTTGCATCCCAACTTGAAGTAGTTTTTTTTTAAATTTGTTTTAGAAGATATTTTATCTTCTTTTTTCTATTGCATGTAAGCTTTGGCCTATATATAGGCCTTATTTGAAATGAGAAAGAGATTATTAGACTTTGAAAAAAATTACTTGCATGTGCTTCCTTCCTTAGGTTCTCCTTAGGATTCCAGCAGAGCTCTTGGCCATCACCCAAAAAGTTCTTTCCAGACTTATCAAGCAGATTTCCACCCCATTTGTGGCGTCTACCATCGTACCAAGGTTCTTTCCTCTCATCAAGCAAAGGGTGAAGGTCTTATACCAACGTTCTTGTTTACGTTGAGCATTGGTCAAGGTTTATCTTCATCAATTTCACCGCCAGGTTGTATCTTGCCATATTTTCGGTTTGTTCTAGCTTTAGGACGAATTTCTTGTTTTTGTTTCATGAATTTCATACGAATTTTCCTTTAATTCTTTTTAATTTTGTCTTAGCCCATCCGTTTTCTAACTAAAGCATCAATCTCATGGTTCCGTTGAGATCCTGTTCACGTCATTTCGTATCAGAGTCTCACGGTTCTTGAAATGTAATTTTCTTGTTGGGTTTTTTATGTTCTTGTTGGATTCTTTATTTTCGTTCTTCATGAGTAATTGATGAGCTTTAGTTATTTTCTTGTTTCTTTTGTCTTAATTTTAACCTTGTCCGAATTTTCATTAAGTAATCTAATTGTTAATTCATTTCGTAATTCATTGTTCAATTAGCTGCTCTCATTACAATTCATATTTGTGTTTTTGTTCATAGTGTCTTAATTATTAATATCTACATCATTACTGTTCATGTGATCGTCCAATTTATTGTCTCTTTATTGCTTGCTTAAATTCACATCGTAATGCTTCTATTTATTATCCAAATCAGTTGTTCTTATTATTGTCCAAACTAGTGTTCTTGTTATTATTCAAATCATCTTGTTCTTGATATTGTTTATGATAAATGTTGTTCTTAATGTGATCTTTTTTTTTCATTTCTTGTTATTTTCGTTTCTTTTGTTGATATTAGTGTTTCCAAAAGTTTAGTTGTGCTTTTGTTTTGATTCAAGATATCAAAATTCGTATTTTATTACCATCATCCAAATGGTTGGCTTAGCATTTCGATTTTCTTATTTGTGGTAATCCATAATTTGATTTTAATTGTTCATTTCAGATTCTTGCTTACTTTCCTTCATTATAAATCTTCAATCATGTCCCAACTAAATTTTCAAGATGACGAAAGGCAACCAGCGATTCCTAATATCCAATTTCAAGCATTGGTGGGGGAGATGAGAAAAATGATGAGGGCTGAGTTTGATCATATTCATGAAAGGTTGGAACGCGTAGAGGGTGGAATTCAAGAAGGACAGCGACGAAATATTTCTAATAGGCAAAGGGAGAGAGTTCCAACGAGAGGCGTGAGAGAGGAGGATGAAGAATATTATGTGGGTGGATGTGATGAAGAAATTGATCGGGATTCATTTGTTGAGAGAAGGCGTTATGGTGGGCAAGCTAGAGATAGAAGGAATAGAGAAGATAACAATTTAGGGAGTATTAAGATGCGTATTCCTTCTTTTCAAGGCAAAAACAATCCCGAAGCCTTATCTTGAATGGGAGAAGAAGTTGGAATTAGTGTTTGACTGCCACAACTATTCTGAAATAAAGAAGGTGAAATTGGCCGCCATTGAATTTACTGATTATGCTATTGTTTGGTGGGATCAATTAATGTTGAGTAGGAGGAGAAATGAAGAATGTCCCATAGAAACATGGGAAGAAATGAAAGTTGTCATGAGAAAGCGATTTGTGCTAAGCCATTACTATCGAGAGTTGTATCAGAAGTTACAAAGGCTTAGGCAAGGTAATCGATGTGTGGAAGATTACTATCAGGAGATGGAGATTGCTATGATTAGGGCTCATGTAGAAGAAGATAGAGAAGCCACTATGGCTAGATTCTTAAATGGTTTAAACCCAGAAATCCAAGATAGGGTTGAAATGCAACATTATGTGGAGTTGGAGGACATGTTACATGTGGCCATCAAGGTGGAGCAACAACTCAAGAGGAGGGGAGGCCCACGTGTGTCAACTAGTGAGGACAATCCAATTGCGAAGTCCAAACTACAGTCAAGACAAGAGACAACTAACCAAGGAAGTCAAGGAAAAATTGCCTCTTCCACTTCTAGAAATCGAGACATTAAATGTTTTAAATGTCAAGGCAGGGGTCATATAGCCAGCGAATGTCCTAATGAAAGAAGCATGGTGATAAGGGACAATGGAGAAATTGAAACTGATGAAGAATTAGAAATTGACTTTATACTACAAGTAGAGGAAATTGAAGGTGAATAATATGCAGTCACAGGAGAATTGTTAGTCACAAGAAGGGATTTAAGCGTGCAGGCCAAGGTTGATGAGGGAATCCAAAGATAAAATATTTTTCACACTAGGTGTCATGTACAAAACAAGGTATGTAGTATGATTATTGATGGAGGAAGTTGTACTAATGCTGCTAGCACTATTTTGGTTGAAAAACTAGGGCTGCCAACCATCAAGCATTCCCGACCTTACAAGCTGCAATGGTTTAATGATAGTGGTGAGGTAAAGGTGAACAAGCAGGTTTTGGTCTCATTCCGCATTGGAAAGTATGAAGATGAAGTCTTGTGCGATGTAGTACCAATGCAAGCAGGCCCTTTGTTATTAGGCCGACCATGGCAATTTGACCGACAAGTTAAACATGATGGTTTCACTAATAAATACTCATTTGAAGTCAACAATAGAATTATCACTCTAGTGCCAATGACACCAAAGGAGGTCTACTAGGATCAAATGAGATTGCAAAATGATTATTTTCAAATGAAAAGGAGTGCTCAACATAAAGAGGCCGACTCAATTGAGAAAAAGGAAGAAATGGAACAAGCAGCCATTAAGAGAAAAGAAGATAGAAAACAAATGAATTTATATGCAAAGGCAAGTGAAATCAAGAAAGCATTGTTTTTAAACCAAACAATGATTGTACTTCTGTACAAAGAGGCGTTCTTAAACACTAACGAACAGGACAATACTTTGCCTAGTTCTATTTCTTCTCTTTTGCAAGATTTTCATGATCTCTTTCCTGAGGAGATTACACATGGTTTACCACCCATTTGAGGGATTGAGCATCAAATTGATTTTATACCAGGAGCCACCCTTCCAACCCGTCCAGCCTATAGCAGCAATCCCGAGGAAACAAAAGAGTTACAAAGGCAGTTGGTGAACTAATAGAGAAGGGGTATGTGAGAGAGAGCATGAGTCCATGTCGTCGTTCCTGTAATTCTAGTTCCTAAGAAGGATGGGTCTTGGAGAATGTGTGTGGATTGTCGAGCCATAAACAATATTACGATAAAGTATAGACACGCTATTCCTCGCTTAGATGATATGCTAGATGAGTTACATGGATCTTGTGTGTTTACTAAGGTTGATTTAAAAAGTGGATATCATCAGATTAGGATGAAAGAAGGCAATGAGTGGAAAACTGCTTTTAAGACAGAATATGGTTTGTATGAATGGTTAGTTATGCTTTTTGGTTTGACTAATGCACCTAGTACTTTCATGAGACTAATGAACCATGTTTTACATGCTTTTATTGGAAAATTTGTTGTGGTCTATTTTGATGATATTTTGATCTATAGCAAAAACTTAAAGGATCACGTTGAACATTTAAAACTTGTTTTAGATGTTTTGAGAAAAGAAAAGTTATTTGGTAACTTGGAAAAGTGTACCTTTTGCACCAATAAACTTTGTTTTTTCGGATTTGTTGTGAGTGCGCAAGGTATACAGGTTGATAAAGAAAAGGTGAGTGTTATTCATGAGTGGCCTAGTCCCACTAGTGTAAGCAATGTTCGTAGTTTTCATGGACTTGCTAGTTTCTACCGACGGTTTGTAAAAGACTTTAGTAGCATAATTGCACCACTCACTGAATTGATTAAGAAGAATGTTGGGTTCAAGTGGGGAGAAGCGCAAGAAAAGGCATTTCAATTGATCAAGGAAAAACTTACCCACGCCCCTGTTTTGTCTTTACCTGATTTTTCTAAAACATTTGAAATTGAATGTGATGCTTCAGGTATTGGCATAGGTGCTGTTCTTATGCAGGAGCAAAGCCCAATTGCTTATTTCGGTGAAAAGTTGAGTGGGGCCACCTTAAACTACCCAACTTATGACAAGGAGATGTATGCATTGGTTAGAGCTTTGAAAACTTGGCAGCACTACCTTTGGCCTAAAGAGTTCGTGATTCACACTGATCATGAATCCTTAAAACACTTGAAAGGTCAACACAAGGTCAACAAAAGGCATGTTAATTGGGTGGAGTTCATTGAGACATTTCCATATGTCATTCGGTACAAGCAAGGTAAGGAAAATGTGGTTGCCGACGCTCTTTCTCGAAGGTATGCGCTACTATCTACTCTTGATGCAAAACTACTTGGTTTTGAACATATTAAAGATTTATACCATGATGATGTTGATTTCTGTAATGAATATCAAGCTTGTGATAAAACTGCTTGTGGTAAATTCTTTAAACATGATGAGTTTCTATTTCGAGAAAATAAGTTATGCGTGCCTAAAAGTTCTTTGCGAGAATTGCTTATACAAGGAATCTCATGGAGGGGGATTAATGGGACATTTTGGAGTTGCAAAGACTTTAGTCTGTTTTGCGGGAGCACTTCTACCGGCCACACATGAGGCGAGATGTCCAGAGGATGTGTGGTAGGTGTGTCACATGTCGACAAGCTAAATCTCGAGTGCAACCTCACGGTTTGTATACTCCTCTACCAATTCCTAATGCACCTTGGATTGATATTTCTATGGACTTTGTGCTTGGTTTGCCTAGAACTAAACATGGTAGATATTCTATTTTTGTGGTGGTGGATAGATTTTCCAAAATGGCACATTTTATTCCATGTCACAAAACTGATGATGCTTCAAATATTGCAGATTTGTTCTTTAGGGAGATTATAAGATTCCATGGTATGCCTAGAACAATTGTTTCTGATAGAGATACTAAGTTCTTAAGTTACTTTTGGAAGACCTTGTGGTGTAAGTTAGGAACCAAATTGTTGTTTTCTACTACTTGTCACCCACAAACCGATGGTCAAACTGAAGTAGTAAATAGGACTTTATCTACTTTGTTAAGGGCAATCATAAAGAAGAATATCAAAACATGGGAAGATTGTTTACCACATGTTGAGTTTGCTTATAATAGGGCTGTTCATTCTGCTACTAAATTTTCTCCTTTTGAAATTGTTTAAGGTTTTAATCCGTTAACGCCATTTGATTTAATTCCATTACCTGTTTCTGAGCATGTTAACTTGGATGGTAAGAAAAAGGCTGAGTTTGTAAAGCATATACATGAAAAGGCACGACACAATATTGAACAAAGGACAAAGCAATATGAAAAATCTGCCAACAAAGGGCGTCACAAAATGATCTTCGAACCTGGAGATTGGGTCTGGCTAGAAACGAGAAAGGAAAGATTTCCAGAACAAAGGCATTCCAAACTGCTTCCAAGGGGAGACGGTCCTTTCCAAGTACTTGAACGTATCAATGACAATGCATACAAGCTGGATCTACCAAGTAAGTATAATGTGAGTGCCACTTTTAATGTTACTGATTTAAGTCCTTTTGATGCAGCTATTGATTTGAGGACAAATCCTTTTCAAGAGGAGGGGAATGATGTAAATGATAGCATGGATGGCGATGACACGACCTCAAGAGAAGAATTAATTCAAGTTCCATGTGGGCCAATTACTAGATGTCGTGCAAGGGGTTGAAGAAAGCTGTTAATGGATTAGTTCGCCAGGCTTGGACTCAAGCTAATTCATGGAGATCTAAGGAGAAAGAGCCACCAAGATTTCTCAACTTAATCCAAGCCCAAGGATAAAGGAGTCATATTATTATGATTGGATATTTCTTCTTTTATTTGATTTAATAATGGCTTGCATGCCAACTTGAAGTAGTTTTTTTTTTAAATTTGTTTTAGAAGATATTTTATCTTCTCTTTTCTATTGCATGTAAGCTTTGGCCTATATAGAGGCCTTATTTGAAATGAGAAAGGGATTATTAGACTTTGAAAAAAATTACTTGCATGTGCTTCCTTCCTTAGGTTCTCCTTAGGATTCCAGCAGAGCTCTTGGCCATCGCCCAAGGAGTTCTTTCCAGACTTATCAAGCGGATTTCCACCCCGTTTGTGGCGTCTACCATCGTACCAAGGTTCTTTCCTCACGTTAAACAAAAGGTGAAGGTCTTATACCAACGTTCTTATTTGCGTTGAGCATTGGGTCAAGGTTTATCTTCATCAATTTCACCGCCAGGTTGTATCCTACCATATTTTCGGTTTGTTCTAGCTTTAGGACGAATTTCTTGTTTTTGTTTCATGAATTTCAGACGAATTTTCCTTTAATTCTTTTTAATTTTGTCTTAACCCATCTGCTTTCTAACTAGAGCATCAATCTCATGGTTCCGTTGAGATCCTGTTCACGTCAATTTTACTTACACTCTTTCCATCTCTCTCAATCTCTCTTTATCTATCTCTATGTCTTGTCCCTCTCTTCTTTCTCTCTTTATCTTTATGTCTCACTCAGCCTCTATCTCCCTCTATCTACCTCTCATTCCATCTCCCTCTCCCTTCGTCCCTCCTTACTTTTGCTCTCCCGATCTCTCCCTCTACCTTTAACCATCTCTCTCTCCACCTTCTATTCTCATACTTTCCCTTATTCTTTCTTCTTATCATGCTCTCTCTTACACTCCCGCCCTTTATCTTTCTCTTCCTCTACATATATCCTCTCACACTTTCTTCTCCCTCTATCCACCACATCTCTCAACCCTGTCTCTTCTCTCTCTCGCACACTCTCGCTCTCTCCCTTACTCTCCCTCTCTCTCTCACTTTCTATTCCACTTTCATTATTGCAATCTTACTCAATCCATCTCTCTCATGTCTCTCTTTCTTTTATCTCATTACTTAACTTTTTCTCCTATCTCCCTCTCACACTCCCTCCCTCCCTCCCTCCCTCCCTCTCTCCCTTTCTTTCAATTTATCTCTCTTCTCACGCATTCTAATCATCTCTCTCTAATTTTTTCTTAATTTCTCTCACTTTTCTCTCTCTCCCTCACTCCTTTCCTCCCTCTTTCCTCTCTTTTTATCTTCATATCTCTCACTCTTTATCTATTTATCATTCTTCTACTTCCTCTCTTGCACTCTTGCTCTTTCTTCCTTTACTCTCTCTTCTACCTCTATTTCTCTCTCACTCTCTCTTCTCTCTCCCTCCCTATCTCTATTTAATAACATTATCTCTTACTCACTCTCTGTTCTCTCTTTTCTGACTCTCTCTCCTCTTACTCTTTCACTCTCTATCCTCCACAAACTCTCTCTCCTCTCTCATATGATCATGATAAGAGAGAGAGTGAGAGAAAGTATGAGAATATAGAGTGGAGAAAGAGATGGTTAAACATAGAGTGAGAGAATGAAGAGAATAAGGGCAACATAAGAGAGATCAAAAGATTGAGAAAGAAAGATATAATAGAGATTGTAAGAGATATAGAGTGAGGGAGACAGAGAGAGGGGGGAGAGAATGAGATTTTGTGGGAGTGAGAGTGGGGGATGAACCAAAAGAGTGTGAGAAAGGGATAGAGATAACGTGTCTTAGAGAGAGAAAGAGAGAGTGAGAGAGAGAAAGAGGGAGGGAGAGAAGGAAACAAAAGACAGGGGAGAGAGGGAGTGAAAAATTGGGAGAGGAGAAAGATGAGAGAGGAACATCATAAGTAAGAGTGAGTGGCAAAGAGTGAACATAGACCGAGAAAGAGAGAGAGAGAGAGTAAGAGTGAGAGTGAAACTCACGAGAGAGAAAGAGGTAGCAAGAATTGGAGAGTGAGAGACAAATAAAATGAAGAGAGTGTGAGGGAAGAGTGAGCGTGAGAGAGGGAGAGAGCGAGCGAGGAACAGAGGGAGCAAGAAAGTGAGAGATAAAGAGTGTGTGAGAGATAGAGGGATTAAGAGAGTGAAAAAGGGAGGGAGAGCAAGCGAGAGGTGGTGAGGGATAAAGCATAAGTGAGAGATAAAGTGAGGTGGAATAGAGAGATGGTGAGAGAGAGAAGAGAGAGAATGAGATGAAGTGAGAGAGGTTAGAGTGATGGATATAAGAAGATAAAGAGTGAGTAAAGAGAGATAAAAGAGAGAAAGAGAAACATAATAAAAAGTGACAAACATAGTGGGAAAGGGAGAGAGTGAGAATGAGAGAGACATAGGGCAAGAATAATGGAGAGAGTGAGAAACGGGGAGATAGAGGGAGAGAAGGAGAGAGATTGAAGAGACAGAGGGAGTGAGAGAGAGATAGAGCAAGAAAGATTTAAGAGATGGGGAGATAGGAAGCAAGAGAGGAAAAGAGTGTAAAATAATGTGTTCAAGTTTGAATAGGGAGGTAGAGTAAAAATGAATGAGAAGGTGATAAGGAGATAGTGGGCAGAGAGGGAGAGCTATGGAGATATATAGAGTAGGAGGGAGGGTATTAGAGGGAGATAATGAGAGAGAAAGGATGAGAGAGAGAGAGAGAGAAAGGGAGATGGAGAAATAGAGAAAAGTGAAAGTGAGAGAAGACAGTGAGTAAGGGGGAGGTAGAGTGAGCGAGAAAGAGGAAAATAATAAATAATGAGATGGATATGATGGGAGAGAACAAGATGTGAGAATAATTGAGAGAGTGTGTGTGAGGGAGTGAGAGTGAGAGAGACAGAGGTAAAGAAAAAATGAGTAAGGAGAGAGAAGAGAGAGAGAGAGAGTTGGTGCAAGAGGAATAAATGAGAAAAAGAAATACCAAGGAGGCAAGAGAGGACGTTAGAGTGAGAAAGGGTGCTAAGCAGAGTAAGAGGGAGAGAGAGAAGTAGGATATAAGAGGGAGCTAAAGATAGAGAGGGAAGTAAGGATTGAAAGGGGAGGGATGGAGGAGGATATAGGGATATATGAGAGAAAATAAGAAATAATGAGATGGATAAAAGGGGAGAGAGCAAGATTTGAGAGAAACTGAGAGAGAGTGTGTGAGGGAGGGAGATTGAGAGATTGAGAGAGTGAGAGAGATAGAGGGAGTGAGTAAGGAGAGGGAAGAGAGGGTGATATAAGAAGATCAAGAGAGAGATTGAGGGGGACAAAAGAGAGCAAGAAAACAATAAAGAGATATGACATAGAGAGTGAAGAGAGAGAAAGAGAGTGAGTGAAGACAAGGATTGAAGAGTTGGCGGGAGGGAGAGGAGAGAGGGTGAGACGAAATTGAATGAGAGAGAGCGATAGTGAAAATGCGAGGGAGGCAGGGGGATAGAATGAGTGAGTGCAAGAGGAGAGGAGAGAGATAAGGAGAGATGGAGAAAGCGAGGGAAGGAGGGAGTGAAAAAGGGAGGGATCAAGAAGAAAAGAAAGTTTTTTTCTATTTACTCTGGCCTTCTATTTATCTTTCTCACTCTCTCCATTTCTCACTATTTCTCTCACTTCCTGTTTTGATTCTCTCGCTCACTTGATCTCTATTGCTCTCTTTTCTCTCTCTTTACTTACACTTTATCTCCTTTATCCATCAATCTATCTCCCCACCTTCCCTCATTCTCTAACTCATCTATTTATCACCCCCTCTTCTCTCTTTTTGTTAATTACATTCATTCCTCTCCTTATTTCACTCTTTGTTCCCTTGCTTACCTCGCACTCTTCTATTATTTTTCTATTTCTCTATTTTTGTCTCTCTCCTTTCCTGGCTCCCTCACACTCTTCAATTTCACTCTTATTCTTACTCCTTTACTATCTTGTTTGTTTCTTTCTCTCTTTCCCTCTCTCTCTCGCTCTCTCTTTATCTCACTCCCTCTCTCCCGAACCCCCTCTCTCCCGAACCCCCTCTCTCTTGCTCCGTATATCATTATCTCTTACACCCTTTCCCTTTTCTCTCTCTTCCCCACTTTCTTTCTTCTGCTTCACTTTCAGTCTTACTCCCTCACTTTATCTTATTACAATCTCTACTCTCTCTTCCTCTTTCTATTATTATCTTGCTCTCACTCTCTATTCTCTCTGACCTTATCTCTTACTCCCTTACTCTCTCCCTTCTCTCTAACTTTGTCTCTATTTCTTGGTCCCTCTTTCCCGTTTTTAAATTTAAATCTCACTAATACTTCCTCCCTCACCCTTTCTCACTCTGTATCTTCTGTCTCTTCCTCTATATCTTACTCTCTTATGTTACTCTATTCTCCTCTCCTCTTACCATTTCTCTCTGTCTATCCCTCACTCTATCTCGCTCTCCTTTCTCGTGTTCTCTCCACTTCCTACTGTCTCTCGCACTCTTTTCTCTTCCACTGTCTGTCTCTCTCACACACATAAAATCTCACTTTTGCTCCCTCTTTCCTCCCCCACTCTCCCTCTCTCCATCTGCCGATCACTAACTTCCCCCTCTCTCTCACTCATTCTCTTCTTCTCCTTCCATCTCGCTCACTCTCACTCATTATTTTCTCACTCTTTCTTAATATATATTTTAATCCTATCCCTTCTTTGAGTTTTTATCTCCCTCTATCCTCCACTCCCTCTCTAACTCTCTTAATCTTTTTCATTCTCTCCCTCTTTTTCATTCTTGAGCTCTCTCTGTGTTTGTTATGTCACTCTCTTCTCCCAATCTCTCATTCGCTCTTTCCCTATTCATCTCTCCACCCCTCTCTCACTATATCTCACTTTCCTCATGACAATCTATTTGCTCTTTATTTTTCACTCATTTTACTTACACTCTTTACATCTCTCTCTATCTCTCTTTATCTCTCTCGATGTCTTGTCCCTCTCTTCTTTCTCTCTTTATCTTTATGTCTCACTCAGCCTTTATCTCCCTCTATATACCTCTCATTCCATCTCCCTCTACCTTCGTCCCTCCTCACTTTTGCTCTCCCGATCTCTCCCTCTACCTTTAACCATCTCTCTCTCCACCTTCTATTCTCATACTTTCCCTCATTATCTCTTCCTATCATTCTCTCTCTTACACTCCCGCCCTTTATCTTTCTCTTCCTCAACATATATCCTCTCACACTTTCTCTCTCTCTATCCATCACATCTCTCAACCCTCAATCTTCTCACTCTCGTACACTCTCGCTCTCTCCCTTGCTCTCCCTCTCTCTCTCACTCTCTATTCCACCTTCATTATTGCAATCTTAGGTGCCGAAGTGCTGAAGGAAGCTGAAGACCGAAGTCAGCTTCGTCGCGCGCGACTGCTACAGATGTGTCGGCCGCTTGCAATACTCCTCGGTGGTTGTGGTGATGACTTACCCCTGCATCTACGCCACAGATGTGCCGAAGAGCTATAACTACAGTGGCGCGCTGCTCTGCTCTGTCGATGAAGATCTACGCGAGCTCATCTGCTTTGCTTCTCGGAGCAGTTTTGGTGGGGAGATGAGGATATGGCAGAGATTGATGTTGCCTGGGAGGAGGAAGTACAGTGTTGCTGGGGTGGTGCCGCTGTGAAGGAGGAAGAGATGGGAGTCTTTATCAATTTTTCTGCTGTGCACGAATGCTGCTAGGATGTTTATGTTTCTTGTGCTTAAATTTTAAGTTTTTCTTTATTGTATTTTAAGGTTTAGTATAGTATACTTTTTTTTTAAAAGTTGCTTGATCATTGGATAACTAATACAGAAAATCTAATTTCTTTTTTTTCATCAGAGTGATAGAAGAACTAAAATTCTAAATAAAAAAATTGTTAAAGTATAGTTAAACAATTACATATTTATATTTGTTGAACCTGGAAGCTGATTACGAAGTATCTCTTAAAACAGGGGCAGACTAGTCATTTTTCAAGAATCAGCTATTTTCCAAACGCACAAACCAAACAGTCACACAGCTTATCCAGATTAGCTGCTTATCAGCAGATTATCAGGATAAGCAGCTTATCTGGATAAGTTGAACAAGTTGTAGATGGCTCAAACAGACCCTTACTCAATCCATCTCTTTCATGTCATTCTTTCTTTTATCTCATTACTCAACTTTTTTCTCCTTCTATCTCCCTCTCACACTCCCTCCCTCCCTCCCTCTCTCCCTCTCTTTCAATTCATCTATCTTCTCGAGCATTTCTAATCATCTTTCTCTAATTTTTTCTTAATTTCTCACACACTTCTCTCTCTCTCCCTCACTCCCTTCCTCCCTCCCTCTTCCCTCTCTCTTTATCTTCATATCTCTAACTCTTCATCTATTTCTTATTCTTCTACTTTCTTTCTTGCTCTCATGCTCATTCTTCCTTCACTATCTCTTCTACCTCTATTTCTCTCTCACTCTCTCTCCTCTCTTACTCCCTATCTCTATTTAATAACTTATCTCTTACTCACTCTCTCTTCTCTCTCTTTTCTTACTTTCTCTCCTCTCACACTTTCACTCTCAATCCTCCACAAACTCTCTCTCCTCTAATCTCAATGATCATGATAAGAGAGAGAGTGAGAGAAGGTATGAGAATAGGAGGTGGAGAGAGAGATGGTTAAAAATAGAGGGAGAGCGGGAGAGGAAAAAAGAGGGACAGAGGGAGAGAAGAGAGGAAGGGAGTCAAGGAGGAAGTGAGAGTGAGAGAGATATAAGGAGAGAAGGAGAATGCAAAAAGATAGAGGGAGTGAACAAGAGAGATAGTGGGATAATAATAGAATGAGAGAGAGATGGAGTGAGAGAGAGTAAGAAAGAGAAGTAAGAGGGAGCATGGGAGAGAACAACGATGAAGGGAAGTCAGAGAAATAGAGAAAAAGTGTGGGGGGATGGAAGAACATAAAGGAGTGAGAGGAGTAAGAGAGAAGTTAATACAGAATAAAGAGTGCGAACGAGATAGTGATCAAAAGTGGAAGAGGGAATATAGAGTGTGAATAGAGAAAGAGAGGGAGTAGAAGTGAGAGTGAAGCTGAAGAGAGAGTGGGGAAGAGAGTGTAAGAGAAAAGAAGAAAAAGACAAAATGATATAGAATACAAGAGAGGTAGGGAGGAAAAGTGAGTGTAAGAGAGAGAATTAGGGAGGAAAAGTTAGAGAGAGAAAAAGAGATGGAAAGGGAAAGTAAGCACATAGAGAAAGAGGCGAGTGAAGAAGTGAGATAGAGAAAAATTGAAGAGAGTGGGGGGAGCAAGAAAGGGAGAGAGAGACAAAGCAGGGGAAAAATAGAGAAAGAACGAAGAGTAAGGAAAGAGTGGGAAGGAGAGTGGGAGCTAGAGAGATAAAAAGAGAGCATAATAAGGACGGTTGGAGAGGAGGGAAATTAATAAATAACGACAGCGAAGAGGGGGTTAGAGTGAAAAGAGAGAGAATGAGGAAGGGAGAGAGAGTTAGCATAATGAATAAAGGAATAAAGAGTAAAGGAAGAGAAAAGAGAGCAAGAGAGAGTAAAAGAGTGAGAGAGAGAAACATAAGAGAATGTGGGAGACATAGTGAGAAAGGGAGAGATAGAGAGACAGAAGGTTAGAGATTGAAGAGAGAGGGAGAGAGAGAAAGAAAGAGTTAAGTGGGAGAGAGAGGAAAAGATAGTGAACAATATGGGGAAACGGAGGTAAAGTAAGAGAATGAATGAGAAGGGGAGAAGAAGAAAGGGAGATGGAGAGGGAGAGGGTAGAGTGGGAGAGACATCGACATTGAGAGAGCGGTAGGGAGGGTTGCAAAGGGAGGGTATGAGAGAGCAAAAATGAGAGAGAGAGTGGGATGTGAGAGCAATTGAAAGAGTGCGTGCGAGGGAGGGAGAGTGAGAGAGAGAGTTAGAGATAGAGTCAGAGAAAGAGTGAGTGAAGAGAGGGAAGAGAGGGAGATAGAAGAAAGAGCAAGAGAGAAGCATAGAGGAGGCAAAAGAGAGAAAAGAAATAACAATAAGAGATGAAATAGAAAGTGAGAGAGTGGTAAATCAAGAAAGGGAGTGAAGATAGGTGTTGAAAATTGTGTGGGAGAGAGAGAGGTAAGGCAGAAATAGAAAGAGATGATAGACTCGGGGTAGATTGAGCAAAAGATAGTGAGTGCGAGGTAGAGAGCAAAAGCTATAGGAAGATAGAGAACAATGAGCAAGAGAGTAAGCAAGGGAGTGAGAGAGAGTGAGGAGTAAGTATATGGATATAGAAGGAAAGATGGAGGGGGTACAAGTGGGAGGGAAGAGAGGTAGTGATGTGTGAGAGAAGGTGATAAATAATGAGAGAGAGAGAAGAGGTGGAAAGAGTTAAAGACGGAGAGATAGGTGGGAGTGGGATTGAAAGAGAGAGAGGTTCAAAGAGAGGGAGAGCAAGTGAGTTAGGGATAGAGTGAGAAGAGAATAAGAGAAACATAAGAGAGATCAAAAGATTGAGAAAGAAAGATATAATAGAGATTGTAAGAGATATAGAGTGAGGGAGACGGAGAGAGGGGGGAGAGAATGAGATTTTGTGGGAGTGAGAGTGGGGGATGAACCAAAAGAGTGTGAGAAAGGGATAGAGATAACGTATCTGAGTGAGAGAAAGAGAGAGTGAGAGAGAGAAAGAGGGAGGGAGAGAAGGAAGCAAGAGACAGGGGAGAGAGGGAGTGAAAAATTGGGAAAGGAGAAAGAAGAGAGAGGAACATAAGTAAGAGTGAGTGACAAAGAGTGAACATAGACCGAGAAAGAGATAGAGAGTAAGAGTGAGAGTGAAACTCACTAGAGAGAAAGAGGGAGCAAGAAAGGGAGAGAGTGTGAGAGACAAATAAAATGAAGAGAGTGTGAGGGAAGAGAGAGCGTGAGAGAGGGAGAGAGCGAGCGAGGGACAGAGGGAGCAAGAAAGTGAGAGATAAGGAGTGTGAGAGATCGAGGGATTAAGAGAGTGAAAAAGGGAGGGAGAGCAAGGGAGAGGTGGTGAGGGATAAAGCATGAGTGAGAGATAAAGTGAGGTGGAATAGAGAGAGGGGGAGAGAGAGAACGAGAAGAAGTGAGAGAGGTTAGAGTGATGGATATAAGATGATAAAGAGTGAGTAAAGAGAGATAAAAGAGAGAAAGAGAAACATAATAAAAGTGACAAACATAGGGGAAAGGGAGAAGTGAGAAAGAGAGAGACATAGGGCAAGAGTAATGGAGAGAGTGAGAAACAGGGAGATAGAGGGAGAGAAGAAGAGAGATTGAAGAGACAGAGGGAGTGAGAGAGGGATAGAGCAAGAAAGATTTAAGAGATAGAGAGATAGGAAGAGAGAGAGGAAAAGAGTGTAAAATACTGTGTTCAAGTTTGAGATAGGAAGGTAGAGTAAAAATGAATGAGAAGGTGATAAGGAGATAGTGGGCAGAGAGGGAGAGCTATGGAGATATATAGAGTAGGAGGGAGGGTAGTAGAGGGACAGAATGAGAGAGAAAGGAAGAGAGAAAGGAAGAGAGAGAGAGAAAGGGAGATAGAGAAATAGAGAAAAATGAAAGTGAGAGAAGAGAGGGCAAGAAGGAGGGAATGAGAGAGATAGAGAAAATGAGAGGAAAGGAGAGGAAGTGAATGAAGAGAGAGAGGAGCGAGATATGGAGAGGGAGAAAGGGAGGAATGAGAGATTGAATAAGGTAGAGATCAAGGTGGAAATATAGATGTGAGAGAAATCATGAGTGGTAAAGAGAAATAAATAGAGAGAGACGGAGGTCGTAAGAAAGAATGAAGCGGGAAAGGGAGAAAGAGAGGGAGAAAGAGAGGGAGAAATAACGTCAGAGAGAAATAGAGAGTACTGGAAAATAGAGCAAAAAAGAGTGAGCAAGAAGGGGGGAGTGGGAGAGCAAAAGAGTGGATGATAAAGAGAGGGATAGTGAACATGGAGCAAGAAAGAGAGTTGGAGGAGGGAGTAAGAATAACAGTAAATTGCAAGAGAGGGAAGGGAGAAGCAAGAAAGGAAGAGAGTGGCAGAAAGAAATAAAGAAAAAATGAGGGAAGAAAGAGCATGATAGAGTGAGATAGGGAGCAAGAAAGAGAGAAAAAGAGGCAGAGATGGATAAAAGGTGTCAAAAGATAGATAAAATAGAGATTGTGAGAGAGAAAGGAGGATAAAGAGAGATGGAATAGAGAGTGTGAGAGAGAGAGGGAAGAAGTGAGAAAGAGAGATAGAGGGAGGAAGTAAGATGGATTAAAAACAGAACAGTAGAGAGAAAGTGACAGAAAGTGAAAAGGAAATATAAAGAGAAGAAAGACAGAGGGAAGATTGAGTAAGAGACATATAGAGATAGGGAGAATAGAAGAATGGCGAGGGAGAAAGAAAGTAAGAGAAAGAGAGACATAAAGGGAGATGGGAAAAAAGAGGGAGGGAGGGTTGAAGTAAGGGAGGAAAGAGGGGGGTGAGAAGAGAGAGAAAGAGACAAATAAGTGGGATGGAAGCAATAGAGAGGGAAATAGAGTGGGGGTAGAGGGAAAGGAGTGAGATGAAAAAGTGAAGAAAGAACAACAATAAAGAGAGCAAAAGAGCATATGATAGAAAAAAGAGAATAGAGTGCAAGAAAGAGAGAACACAGAGAGAGAGCAAGGGAGAGATAATAATAATGATGGATGTTGAGAGAGAAGAGAGAAAGATGTAGAAAAGAGATTGGATGGAGTGCCAGAGAAATAGCAAGATGGTAAGAGAGAGTGATATAGAGATCAATAAAGGGAGCTTAAGAGGGAGAGAGATTGAGAGAGAGTGTGTATGAGAGAGTTTATGACTGTGTGTGAGAGCTCTAGAGAGAGGGTGAGTAAGATAGAGAGAGAAGGGCGAGCTACATAAGGGAGACCCAGAGAGGGCAATAATAAGGGATTGAGAAAGATAAAGGGAGACTGAGGGAGTAATAAGAAATATAATGGGATAATGAAAGGGACCGATAGAGAAAGTGGAAGAGAGAAGGAGAAAGGGAAGAAGATATAAGAGAGGGGATGAGAGAGGGACGAGAGAGAAAATAGATATTAGGAAATTGTGAAGGGAGAGAGAGTGTGAGGGAAGGAGGGCGACTGAGAAGAGAGAGATAGAGAGCTAAAGAATGATAGAGCTAGTGAATGAGTGAGCAAGAGAAATATATGGAAAGAAGAAGAGAGTGAGAACATGAGTAAGGAAAAGAGAGTGAGAGATAGGGGTGAGACAGAGGGAGGGAGAGGTTAAAGAGAAAGGGAAAGTGAGAAAAATATGAGAGAGAGAGAGAGGAGAGAGGGATTGAGAGAGACAAATGTTGGAGAGAGAGTGTATGTGAGGGAAAGGGACATAGAAGGAGAGATGACAGAGTGACAAAGGAGAGATCGAGAGAGAGAGAAGAGTAAGAGAACAACAAATAAAGAATAGTTGAGAGAGAGATAGACCAATGGAATGAGAGATATTTAAGAGTGAGGGATTGAGACAGAGAAATAGATAGAAATATAAAGTAAAGTGAGTGAGGAACAATAGAGTAATAAAGGTGTGTGGAGGGAGAGAGGGAAGGAGAGCAAATAGAGTGAAAGAGAGAGATGAAGAAAGATCAAGAGAAGAGAGTGTGTGTGAAAAAGAGAGGTGAGAGAGATACATAGAGATGAAGGAGGAAAGTGAGTGAGAGAGAGGGAGAGAGTGGGAGATATATGCAGGGAATGAGTGAAAGGAGAGAGAGAAGGGACAACAATATAAGAGAGATAAGGAGAGAAAATGAACAAATAATAAAAATGGAGAGGGACCGATTAAGAGTGAGTGTTATAGAGATGAAGAGTGGGATTGAAGAGTGAGAGCGAGAGAGAGTAAGATAAAGAAAAAAGGAGTTTGTGTGTGATGAGTGTAATGGAAAAGAAATTAAGCAAAGTGAGTAAAAGGATGATAATGAATAAAGAGTGAAAAGTAGAGATGGAGGAAGTGAGAGAGATTGAAGAGAGGGAGCGATAGAGGTAGAGAGTTAAAAAATAGAGAGTGAAGAAAGTGTGAAGGAAGATAGAGCAAGAAATAGTGAGCTAGAGGAAAGAAGGGAAAGAGAATAGGAGAATGAGTGAGAGATACTGGGAGGGTGAGAACAAGGAAGGGAAGGAGAGAGCGAGATTGAGACGGAGGGAATGAGAGAAAGGCAGTGGGGGATAGATGAGGTGAAGGAGTGAGAAGAGAGAGGGAAGAGATAGCAAGAGTGCTCATGAGAGAGAGAATAAAAAGGGAGTACAGTGAGTGAAATTGAGGAGAGAGAGATGGAGAGCAAAAAAAGAAAAAAACAATAAAGAAATTAAGAGAAAAGAGAGTGAGGGAAGAGAGAACAAATGAGAATGGAAGAGCAAGAGAGAAAGAGGAGAAGATGATAATAAGTGAGAGAAAAGGAGAAAATTAAATAGGGAGACTCAGAGATATTTTGAGAAAGGGTGAATATATATACATACATACATACATACATATAGCTTGTGAGATAGGTCTATAGAGGAAGAGAGAGGGGGAGGGAGAGTGAGGGGAGAGTGTGGGAGAGGGGTTGAGAGAGAGATAGGAGATAGAGAAAGAGGAGAGAGGGATGAAGAAAAGAAAGAAGGAAATGTAGAGCAAGGGAAGAGAGAAAAGGGAGTAAAGAAGGGAAATAAAGAGATTGAGAGAGAGAAAAGGTGAAAGAAGTTATGAGGTTGAAAGAAAAGTAGGGAGGACGTAATGAATAGTAATGGGGATTAAGAGAAAGACAGAGAAAATGAGGGAGGGAGAGAGGGTAGCTGATGGAGAGGAATAGAGGAAGAAGGGGTGGGAGAGGGAGAATGGAATAAAATGAAAAACAATGAAAAAGCGATGAAAGTGCAAGAGTGAAGAAGAAATAAAAGGGATCAGAGAAAGTGAGGAAGCAGGAGAAAAGTGATATATGAAGAGCAAGAGAGTGGCTGAGGTAGTAGAGAGATATATAAATAAAGTTGGAGAGAGTGAGAAGAAGAATATGGTAAAGAGAGTGAGATAAATGGAGAGAAGAGGAGGGAGGGAGGGAGTGAAAGAGGGAGGCAGAGAGAGGAAGAGATGTGTGAGAGAAGGTGAGGAATAATGAGAGAGAGAAGAGGCAGAGAGAGTGAAAGACAGAGAGAGCTGAGGGAGGGATTGAAAGAGAGAGAAGTAGGGAGAGAGGGAGAGTGAGAGAGAGTGTTAGGATAGAGTGAGAGAAAGAGAGAATAAAAGGCAACATATAACAGAGCAAAAAACAGAGAAGAGAGATAGAGGGAGAAAGAGAGGGAGAGAGTGTTAAAGAAATAGAGTGCTGGTAGATAGAGCAAGAGAGAGTGAGTTACAAGGGAGAGAGAGGGAGAGTAAAAGAATGGATGTTAAAGTGTGAGAGAGAGGAGATGTAAAGCTAGAGAGGGAAAGGGAGAGAGTGTGTGTGTGAGAGAGAGATTGACGAAATCGTGAGTTAGAGAGAGAGAGGGAGGAAGGGAGAAAGAGGAGAGAGGGTGGGAGGATGGCAAAAAGGAAATAGTGAGAGAAGAGAGAGTAACAGTACTGAGAGTAAGTGAGAGAAAGATAACAAAGAGTGAGAAAGAGAGAAGAAGGGATTGAGCTAAGTTGGAGAGAGGGAGGGAGGGAGAAAGAGGAGAGAGGGTGGGAGAGAGAAATTTTAGAGAAAAGAGTTCGAGAAAGAGGGAGATAGAGATAGAGTGGTAGAGTGAGGGGCATATAGAATGAGCGAGAGAGAGAAAGAAAAGAGGGTGTGAAAATGGGAGAAAGAGGGAGATAAAGATAATGAGGTAAAGTGAGAGGAATATAAAGCGAGCGAGAGAAAGATAGAAGAGAGAAAAGAGGGTGAGAAAGTGAGGGAATGAGAGTGAGAGTGAAATTTAATAGAGAGAGGAGAGAGAAAAGGAGACGTAAAAGATACTAGGGAATTGAAAGGGAGTGAATGAAAGAAAGAGAGGGAGCAAGAGTGAATGCTTTTGGCAGGTAGTGCATGAGAAAAAAATCAGAGAAGAGAGGCAAACATAATACAAAGTAAAAGAGATAACAAATGAGAAAGAGAGAGAGCGAGTGAGAGAGATTTATGTGAGAGAGAGTGTTGGAAGGTGAGAGCAAGAGAGAGATATAGAGAGAGAAGTGAGTGGGAAAAGATAGAGCAAGAGGGAGTGAGTGAGAGGGAGAGAGGGAGGGTGAAGAGGAGAATGAATGTGAAAGAGAGAGCGAGAGAAATAGATGTAAAGGCTGAGAGGAAGTGCATGGGAGGGATAGAGGGAGAGAATAGCATGTGGATGTTAGAGAGGGGAAGGAGAGAGATAGATCAAGAGAGGGAGGGGTAGAGGAAGAGAGAGTGAGAGGAGAGAGAGAGAGGAGTGATGACAAGAAGAGTAAGAGAATGAATGAGGGATAGTGTGAGAATTGAGAGAGAGTGTATGAGGAAGGGAGAGTGAGAGAGAATGAGATATAGAAGGAGAGAAAGAGTAAGTAAAGAATGAGAAGAGAGGGAGATGGAAGAAAGAGCAAGATAGAGACAGAGAGAGGGCAAAAGATTGCAAATAAACAACAAAGACAAATAAAATTGAGAGTGAGAGAGAGAGAGGGCAAGACAGGGAGTGAAGATAAGAATTGAAGAGGGAGTGGGAGGGAGAGAGGGAGAGAGTGTAAGACATAAATATGTAAAGAAGAGAGACTCAGGGAAGATAGAGCAAAAGATAGTGAGTGAGAGGCAGAGAGGGATATAGAGCCAGATATGGTGAGGGAGGGAGGGTGAGAGGAGGAGAGAGGCACTGAATAAATGAAAGAGGTAGAGAGGGAGGGAGGAAAAGAGTAATAGATGGTTGGAGAGAAAGTGTGAGTAAAATGATAAGAGAGTATGAAAGAGTGCAATAGAGAGTGTGTGTGAGAGTGAAAGAGAGAGAGAGAGAAATAAGGAAAGAAATAGTGATAAAGCATAAATAGTGAAAAAGGCAAGAGAGAGCTAGAGTGAGAATGAGAGAGGTTGGTGAAGGGAGTCAGAGGAATGGAAGAGAGTGGGAATGAGATAGGAAGAGAGACTGAGAGAGAAGACAGACTGAAGGAAGAAATAGATATAGACTAAGAGAGATGGAAAGAGGGATAGAGAATGTGGCTTACTGGGAGAGAGATGGGGTGAAATGGAAGAGTGAAGGGGAGAGAGGGGGAGAGTGCGTGAGACATAAAAAGAAGAGCAAGAAAGCTAGAGAGAGGAAGGTAGAGAAGGAAACAATAGAGTTGGGGAGTGAGCGAGAAGGATTGAGAGGAGAGTGAGGAGAGAGAGCTGAGTGAAGATCAAGCAAGAGTAAGTGAGGGGTATAAGTTGAGGGAGAATAAGAGATTGTTGAGAGAGAGAGGGAGACAAAGAGGGATAATGGGAGGGAGAGGGAGGAAGGGAGAGAAGAGATAAAATGAGAGAGGGAACGATAGAAGCAAGAGAAAGAGGAGAGAAGAAGCGGGGCGATGGAGTGACATAATGTAAGAGAAATGAAAGAAGATGGAGCAATAAAGAAGTGTGTAAAAGAGAGTATAAAATATTAAAAAAAATTAGATTGTGAGAAAGAGAGATTGAGAGAATACAATAGAGAAAGGGATAAATAGAGTGAGAGAGAAAAAAACAAAATGGTAACCAAGAGTGAGATAGAGAGTGAGAAATAGAGCTAACGAGGGTGGGATAGAGTGGGACCTAGGGAGTAAGAGTGAGACCTAGGGAGTAAGAGTGAAAGTGAAGCTGAAAAAAGAAAGTGGTGGAATAGAGAGTAAGAAAAGGGTGCAAGAGATAAGAATAGATGGAGAGGGTTTGGGAGGAAGGGAGTGAGACAGAGAGAGAGGGAGAGAAAAAGGGGAGAGAGCAAGAGAAAAAGAAAGAAAGAAGAACATAAGGGAGTAAGAATGAGAGTCAAATTGAAGAGATAGAGCCAAGAAGGAAAGAGAGATAAAAAGAGAGAAAGAGTATAGTGTGAGGTAAGTGATGGAATAGAGAGCAAAATAAGGAGAGACGTGGAACAAATAAATAATAAGAGAGAAGAGGGGGTGAGAAATAGAAGAGATAGAGATTGAGGGAATGTAGAGTAATAGATAAGGAGATAAAGAGAGAAAAGAGAGTAAGATAGAGCAAGTGAGCGAGAGGAGAATCAAAAGAGAAAGTGAGATAGAAGAGTGATAAAGATAGATAGAAGGCAAAATCTCTCTTTTCTTCTTGACCCCTCCCTTTTTTAATCCCTCCTTCCCTCTCTTTCTCCCTATATACCTATCTAACTTCTCTCTCTCTCCTCTTGCACCCACTCATTCACTCTCCCCCCCTCCCTCACATTTTGACTATCGCTCTCTCTCATTCCATTTCTGTCTCACCCTCTCTCCTCTCCCTCCCGCTCACTCTTCAGTCCCTATCTTCACTCCCTCTCTCTTGATCTTCTTCTATCACTCTCTCTTCTCTCTCTTTACTCACTCCGTCTATATCTCTCACTCTCCCTCCCTCACGCACTCTCTCATAGTTTCTCTCACATCTTGCTCTCTCCCCTCTTATCCATCTTATTATTTCTTATTTTCTCTCATAGATCCCTATATCCTCCTCCATCCCTCCCCCTTTTAATCCCCACTTCCCTCTCATTACCATATTCCACACTCTCTCAATCCATAGTTCCCTCTCCTTCCTAAATCCCAACCTCTCTCTCACTCCTCTCCCTAGCTACCATTCTCACTCTTTCTTATGTCTTCTCTTACCTTCTTGATATTTCTTTTTCTCATATCTCTCTCTTGCACCAACTCTCTCTTCCCTCTCTTCCCTCTCTTTACTCATTATTTCTTTACCTCTATCTCTCACTCTCCCTCCCTCACACACTCTCTCTCATTAGCTCTCACACCTTGCTCTCCCCCTTCATTCCATCTTATTATTTCTTATTTTCTCTCATACATATCTCTTTCCTCCTCAATCCCTCCCACTTTCACTCCCTCCTTCTCTCTCTTTCTCCTGCTCTCCCTATCTAACTCCTCTCTCTATCTCCTCTTGCAGAGTAGATAAGTGAGAAGAGTAAGAGAGAAGTTCATAAAGAATAAAGACGGTGATTGAAAGTGGAAGAGAGGATAGAGAGTGAAAGAGATAAAGAGAGGAAGTAGGAGTGAGAGTGAAGCTGAAGAGAAAGAGTGGGGGAAGAGAGTGTAAGAGAAAAGAAAAAAGAAATCAAATGATAGATTGAGCAAGAGAGAAAGAGTTAGGGAGGGAAAGTTAGAGAAGGAAAAGGAGAGAGAAAGAAAGAATGTGTGCAAGAGAGAAAGGGAGAGATAACAGAGTGAGGCTGTAATAGTGGGAGAAAATTTGAGGATAGTGAGGGAACGAGGATGGGACAGAGAATTAGAGAGAGAAATAAATAGAGAAAGAAGGGAGAGTGAGGAAAGAGTGGGAATGAGAGAGGGAGCTATAGAGAGAAAAAGAGAGCGAACTAAGCAGAGAGGGAGGGAAAGAGAGAGGGAGGGAAAGAAAGTAATAAACAATGATAGAGAAGAAGGGGAGAGAGAGAAGAGTGAGAGAATGAGAGGAAGGGAAAGAGAGTTAGATTGGTGGATTTAGGATATTAAAGAATGAGAAAGAAAGAGAAAAGGGAGCAAGAGAGAGCGAACATCGACAGGGAGAAATATAAGAGAAAGTGAGAGACAGAGAGTGAAAGGGAGAGAGTGAGAAATTGAGAGATGAGGGCAAGAGTAAGGAAGAGAGTGAGAAAGGGGGAGGGATGGAGAGAGATTAAAGAGAGAGGGAGTGAGAAAGGGAGAGAGAGCAGGAAAGACTTAAGAGAGGGAGATAGGAAGCAAGAGAGAAAAAGAGTGCAAACGATTGTGAGCAAGACTGAGATAGAGAGGGAGAGCAAGAGGATGATTGAGAGAGTGAAGAAGAGACAGAGATAGAGAGGAAAAAAGGAAGAGAGGGAGAGAGATAGAGATAGAAAGAGAGGGAGGGAGAGTAGCGGAGGAGAGAGTTAGATAGAAAGAATGAGAGATAACAAGATAAAGGGAGAGGGAGAGTGGGAGAGAAATAGAGAAAAGTGAGTGTGAGAGAAGAAAGAGCAAGAGAAAGTGAATGAGAGAGAGCGATTGAGATTATGAGAGGGATGGTGAGGGAGTGAAGGAGTGAGTGCAAATGGAGATAGAAAGAGGCATGAGATACGAACAGAGGAACATAAGAGGGAAGTGGGTATTGAAAGAGGGATGGAACAATGAGAAACAAGAGATGTTTGAGAGAGAATAAGAAATAATGAGATGAATATGAGGGGGAGAGCAAGATGTGAGAACAATTGAGAGAGTGTATATGTGGGAGAGAGAGAGAGAGAATGAGATATAGAGGGAGAGAAAGAATAAGGAAACAGAATGAAGAGAGGGAGATAGAAGAAAGGGAAAGAGAGAGAAGAAACGGGGAAATGAGAGCAAACAAACAATAAAAAGAGAAGAATTAGACAGTGAGATAGAGAGTAAAACAGGGAGTGAAGATAGGTTTTACAGAGTAAGCGGAAGAAAAAGAGGATGAGAGGATAAGTGAGATATACAGAGAGAAAATAGTCTCAAGGAAGATAGAGCAGAGAGAAGATAGTCTCAGGAAAGATAGAGCAAAAGATCGTGAGTGAGAAGTAGAGTGAGGGACAAATAGAGTGAGATATGGAGAGAAAGAGAGGGAGGGGGAGAGGAAGATGGAGAGAGTGATTGAATTAATGAAAGAGGGAGAGAGTGAGAGAGGAGTATTGTGAGAGATGGTTGGGGAGAAAGAGGAGTAAAGTGATATGAGAGTGAAAGAGAAGCATTAAGAGTGTGTGCGAGAGAGAAAGAGAGAGAGAAAGAGAGAGAGAAATAGAGATAAAGCTTTAACAGAGAAATGAGCGAGAGAGGGAGAGAGCGAGAGAGGGAGAGAGTGAGAGAGAGAGAGATTGGTAGAGGGAGTCAGAGGATGGAAGAGAGCTGAAGTGAAAGAGGAAGAGAGCGAAAGTGAGAGAGGAAGAGTGAGTGAAAGAAGAGAGAGTGAGAGAGGGAGAAAGGGCTTATAGAATGAGAGTTTGTGGGAGAGAGAGGGTGGATGAAGTCGAAGGGAGAGAGAGGGAGGGAGGAAAGGAAGCAATAGTGTGTGGGAGAGAGGGAGAAAAAGATTGAGAGGAAAGAGTGGATAGAGCAGTAGAAAAAGAGGAAGTGTGAGAGAGTAAACATGAAGAGATAAAGATAGACTGAATGAGGGATTAACAGTTTGAGCGAAACTGCAGAGAGAGGAAGAAAGAGTGAGAAAATGAGAGAGTGTGAGAGAGAAATAGAGAGAAGAGTGAGGTGGAATAAAGTGTGAGGAGAGGGAGAGAGTTAGTGTGAAAGAGTGATAGAAAGAGAGAGCGAGAGGGTTTAAAGAGAGAGCAGGAAAGGGAAAGGAAAAGAGAGTGAAAGGCAGAGAGAGTGAGAAGATAGACTAAGGGAAGATTGAGTAAGAGTAAGTGAGTGGGGGTAAAAACTGAAGGACCATGACACAGTGTTGAGAGAGAGGGAGCAAGAGAGAGTGGGAAATAAAGTGAGAAAAGTAAGAGAAGAGAGAGAAGAGATAGCAACGAAGGAGAGTGTCAAAAAGCTATAAGATAGAAAAGTTAATAGAGAGTGAGAAAAAGAGAGAGTGTGTGAGAAAATAATAGTGAAGGGGATAGAGTGAGAAGAGAGAACAAATGAAGCAAGGGAGGGAAAGAAAAACTGAGAGAGAAAGGACAAAATGGTAACAGAGAGTGAGATAGAGAGTAAGACATAGAGCTAAAGAGGGTGGGAGATTGAGAGGGAGTGAGAGAGTGCATAAGTGTGTAAGATGGAGAGAAAAAAGTGAGCTACATAAGGGAGACCTAAAATGGGTATGAATGAGGGAGTTTGAATAATAAAAGGAGAGAGTGAGAGTGATAAAGAAACAATAGTTTGAGAAAGAAAGAGATCTAGAGAGAAATAGGAGAAGAGAGTGAGTCACAGATAATGAAATAAGAAAGGGAAAGGGAGAGAGGGACAATAGAGAAAATAAGATATAGGAGGGTGGGAAGGGAGAGCAAGTGCTAGTGAGGGAGGGAGAAAGTGAAGAGAGAGATAAAGAGCAAGAGAATGGAAGAGAGACTGAGGGAGAGATGAAGTGAAAGATATAGATAGAGGCCAAGTGCAACGAAAAGGTATTGTGAGAAAGAGGAGACAGAGAGAGGGAGGGAGAAAGGGAGAGAAAGAAAGTGAGAGAAAGAAAGTGAGAGAAGTATGAGAGCTTGTGAGAAATAATAAGTGATAAGAGAGAGGGAATGAGAGGCATAAAATTTGGAAAGAGAGAGTGTACGAATTGGGGGAGAGAGATTGAGTAAAGAGATATTTTTTGTGTGCGAGGAAGAGAGAGTGAGAGAAACTATGAGAAAAGTTAGTGAAGTCTTAGCAATAAAGGAGAAAGAAAAAGAGAACAAACTGTGAGAATGAGAGTGGAAGGGAGCAAAGGAGGAAGTTAGAGTGAGAGAGATATTGGGAGAGATGGAGAATGAGCGAAGGTAGAGAAAGAGAGTGAGCAAGAGAGAGAGCGTAGAAGAAAAATAGAATGGGAGAGATAATGCAAGAGAGAAGGAGAGAGAGGGAGAACTCGGAAGGGATAGTGGGAGAGTGCATGAGAGAGAAAGAGGGAGGAGGGAAGTGAGAGAAATAAAGAGAGAGAGAGTGGGGAGATTGAGAAAGAGTGACAAGAGTAAGAGAGAAGTTACAGAGAATAAAGAGTGAGAGTCAGATAGTAATAGAAAGTGGAAGAGAGTATAGAGAGTGTGAAAGAGATAAAGAGAGGGAGTAGGAGTAAGAGTGAAGCTGAAGAGACAGAGAGTGGGTGAAGAGAGATTAGGAGAAAAGGAGCAAGAGAGAGAATGATAGGAGCAAGGGAGACAGAGTTATGGATGGAGTGTGAGAGAGAGAAAAAGAGAGTACAAGAGAGAAAGAGAGAGAGACAAGTGAGGGAGTAAGAATGAGAGTGAAGTTGATAAGAGTGAGGGACCAAGGAAGGGAGAGATAGACAAAGCAAAAGAGAAATAGAGAAAGAATAGAGTGATGAAAGAGAGGAAAAAAAAGGTAACTAGAGAGAGAAAAGAGGGTGAAATAAGGATGGAGGGAGGCAAAGAGAGTGGGAAGGAGACATAGTAATAAACATTGACAAAGAACTGTTGGAGAGTGAAGAGCGAGAGAATGAGAGAAAGGGAGAGAGAGTTAGAGTGATGGATATTGGAAGATATAGAGTGAGTAAAGAGAGCAAGAGAGTGAGAGAGAGAAACATAATATAATGTGAGAGACATATTGAGAAAGAGAGAGACAAAAGGCAATAGTAAGGAAGATAGTGAGAAAGGCAAAGATTGAGTGAGAAAAGTAGAGAAATTGAAGAGAGAGAAAGAGATGGAGAGAAAGAAAGATTTAAGAGAGAGATAGGAAGAGAGAGGAACAGAGCACAAAAGATTTAGATTACGATTGAGATACAAAGGGAGAATAAGAGAATGAGTGAGAAGGAGAGAGGGAGAGAGGGAGATGGAGAGAGATTGAGATGGAGAAAGTGGGAGGGAAGGTAGCGAAGCAAGAGAATGAGGTAGAAAGGATAGGAGAGAGAACGGGAGAAAAGGGAGAGGGAGAGTGTGAGAGAAAAGAGATAAGTGTGTGTGAGAGAAAAGAGAGGGTATGACAGAGAGCGATAGAGAGAATGAGAGGGAGGGGTATGAGTGAATGAGTGAGTGAGAAAGAGAAAGAGAGGGAAGGAGGGATTAGATGAGAGAGGGATCAAGGAGGAATGAGAGATGAATGAGAGATGAATGAGAGAAAATAATAAATGGTGGGATGGATATGAGAGGAGAAAGCAAGATATGAGAGTAATCAAGAGAATGTGTGTGAGGGAGGGAGATTGAGAGTGAGAGTGAGAGATAGAGGGAAAGAAAGAGTGAGTAAAGAGAGAAGAATTGAGAGTAGAGTGAGGAAAGAGAGCAATAGAAGTAAGAGTAAGTGATTGAGAGTGATCATGGAGTGAGAAATAGAGAGGGAATGAGGGAGTAAGTGTGAGATTGAACTAAAGAGAGAAGAAGAGAAGCTAGGGAGAGAGTACTAGAGAGAGAAATAGAGAGAAAAGAGAGTTAGGGAAGAGCGAGTGGGAGATAGGGAAAGATCGAGCGAGAGAGAGAGAGAGTAAGAGAGAGGGAGATAATGAGTGTAGGAGAAACAGAGCAATGAAGGGAGTGAAAGTTGGAGAAAAGCAAGAGAGACTCAGTGAGGGATAACAAGAGAATCAAAAGAGAACAAAAGAGAGAGAGAGAGTGAGTGAGAAAGAGAGTGAGTGAGAAAGAGAGATAAATGTAAGGAGAGGGAGGGCGGTAGAGAGAGTGAGAAGATAAACAAAGGGAAGATCGAGTACGAGTGAGCAAGGGGTATGTAGTGAGAGAGAATGGAAGATTATAGAGTGGAGGACGGAGTAAGAAAGAGAGGGATAAATGTAAGGAGAGGGAGGGCGGTAGAGAAGTAAGAAAATGAGAGAGTGAGGGATGGAAGCAAAAGCGAGAGGAGAGGGAGTGGAGATAGAACGAGACAGAAGTAAAAGAAAAGAGAGAAGAGTAAGCAACAAAGTAGAGTGTAAAAGAGAGTTTAAGATAGAAATAGAGAATAGAAAGTAAGAGAGCATAATAGAGATGGGGATAGAGAGAGAAGACAGAAAGATGGAGTAAAGGAGGGAGAGGAGAGAGTGAGAGAGAAAAAGCAAAATGGTAACATAGAGTGAGATAGAGAGGAAGAAATGGAGCTAAAGAGGGTGAGAGAAAGAGACATTAAGAAAGAGTGTATAAGTCTATGAGATGGAGAGAGAAGAGTGAGCTACACAAGGGAGACCTAGAGAGGACATGAATGAAGCATTGAGAACAATAGAGAGAGAGTGTGAGAGCATTAAAGAGTACAGTAATGAGAGAGTGAAGGAGATCTAGAGAGAAATAGGAAAAGAGAGTAAGGGAGACAAGAGGATATAAGGGAAAGAGAGAGGGACAAGAGAGAAAAAAAGGCACTAGGAGGGTGGGAAGGGAGAGAGTGTGAGCAAGGGTTGGAGGAAGAGAAGAGAGAGAGAGAGAACTAATGAATGAAAGATAGAGTGAGGGAGAGAATGCAAGAAGTTTGAGAGAATCTGAGAAATAATGAGAAAGAAGTGAGAGGGATTGGGAGAGATAAAAGTTGGAGAGCGAGATATATAAATAGAGAGGGAGAGAGTGAGAGCAAGAGTAATGAAAGGAGAGTGAGAGAACTATGAGATAGAGAGAGGGAGGGAGAGAGGGAGAGAATGCAAGAAGTGTGAGAGAATCTGAGAAATAATGAGAAAGAAGTGAGAGGGATTGGGAGAGATAAAAGTTGGAGAGCGAGAGAGAGGGTGTGTATGAGTGTGAGAGTGAAAGAGATATAAAGAGAAAGAGGGAGGGAGTGTATCAGTGTGTGAGATGGAGAGAGAAGAGTGAGCTACAGAAGAGAGACTTAGAGAGGGCATGATTGAGGGAGTGAGAAAGATAAAGGGTGAGAGAGAGACAAATAAAGAGAACAACTGTTAGAGGGTGAAGGAGATCTAGAGAGAAAGACACATAATCTCTTCCTTTCTCTCTCCATCCATCTTTCCCTCTCTCCCACTTTCTAGCCCTCACTCACTCTCACACACTCTCTTTCCTTCCCTCTATTTCTATCTCATATCCTTCCCCTCTATCTTTCCTTCTCTCCTTTCCTTCCCCTCATTATCTATTCCTTGCTCCCTCTCTAGAATGAGAGGAAGAAGGAGAGGAGAGAGATATTCAGGAAGGGGAAGTAGGAGATGTGAGAGTGACGAAGGAGGGAAGTGAGAGAAGTAAAGAAAGAGAGTGGTGGAAACGAGGAAGAGAATGAGTGAGAGGAGTAAAAGAGAAGTTGACAGAGAATAAAGAGTGTAAGCAAGATAACGATAGAAAGTAGTAGAGATGATAAAGAGTGTGAAAGAGAAAAATAAGGGAGGGGTGAGAGACAGAAGAGAGAATGAGTGGAAGGGAGACAGAGTTAGAGTAATAAATATAGGAAGGAAGAGTGAGTAAAGATAGAAAAAAATAGCAAGAGAGAGAAACATAATAAAAATGGAGAGACATAGAAAGAAAGGGAGAGAGTTTGAGAAAGAGAAAGATAGAGGGCAAGTATAAGAGAGAGAATGAGGAAGGGGAGATAGAAGGAAAGAGGAGAGAGATTAAAGAGAGAGAGAGTTAGTGAGAGAGGGATAGAGAGCAAAAAAGATTGAAAAAGGAGAGAGAGGAAGAGAAAGAGGAAGCGAGAGCAGAAAAGATAGTGAGTAATATGGAGATAGGGAGGGAGAGTAAGAGAATTAGTAAGAAGGATAGAAGAAGAGAGGGAGATGGAGAGGAAGAGAGATTGAGATCGAGAGAGTGGGATGGAGAGCAGCGGAGGGAGAGAATGAGAGAAGAAGGATGAGAGAGAGTCTGAGAATGGGAGAAGGAAAGTGAGTCCCTTTCTCTTTCTCACTCATTCTCTTATTCTCTCTCCCTCTTTTCCTCTATCACCTCTCTTTCTCTATCTTCCTTCACGCCCTCTTCTCTCTCTATTTAGCTCTCCAGCTCTCTTTCTCTCTAGTTCCCTCTCTCTTCAATCTCTCTCACTCCCTCCATCTCTCCTTTTTCCATTATATATTCTCCAATATTCTTGCTCTCTCTTCTATTTTTCTCTCTTTTGTTACTCTCACTCACAGTCCTTCTCTCACTTTTTCACTCCTGGTCCTCTCGCTTTTTCTCTCCCATTCACTCTTAACTTGTCCCTCTACTCTTTCTCTTTCTCATAATCTATATTTTACTTTTCACTCTTTACTCTCATTCCTTTCACCCTTCCTCTCATATATCTCCAACTTTTTCTCTCCCTCTCTCACTTTCCTTCTTCCCTCTATATGTTTCCACCTTTCTCTCTCCCCCTCTCTCTTTCACACACTCTCTCACTCCCTCCTTCTACCTTTGTATCTCTGTCATTCTCTCTCTCTCAATCTCTCTTTTGATCTTTCTCAGTCATTCTCTAGCTACTGTTTCCTCTGTCCCTCTCATTAACCCTCACTTCTCTTACTCTCACTTTTCCTACCCAACCTCCCATCTCTCTCTTTACCTCTCATTTGTTCTCTTCTGTCCTCTTTTCTCTCACTCTCTCTTTCTCTCCATCTTTCAGTCTCTCTCACCGACTCTTCCTCTCACTGCCTTTCTCACTCTCCTTCTCCCTTTCTCCCTCTCTCTCTGTCACTTGCTCTCTTCTTCCTGCTCTGTCTAAGATTTTATTTTGTTGCTCTTTTCTCCATATCTCTCACACTTGTGCTTTATCTCCCCTCGTTATTTACCCCTCCCACCCCTCTCCCTCACTGCCTCCCTCCCACTCTATCCCCAACCATCTCTCAAGTCCTTCCTTTTTTCTATCTCTATCTCTCTCCCTCTTGCACTCCATCATTTCCTACATCATTTTCTCTCAACCTCGTATCTTCTTTTACTTTCTCTTTTTCAATCTCTTCAGCTCCCTATCTAACTTTTCCCCACTCTCTTTCTTTCCTCCTCCATTTCTTATTACTAATATTCTCTATCTCCTCTTTTCTTGCTCATATATCTCTATCCTGCTCTTTGTTCTCTACCTCCCCCTCATCTCTATCTCACTATTTCTCACATTCTTTTACATTTTCCCTATCTCTTACCCTCTCTTCCTCTCTCCCTCCCCTTTCTTTCACACACAAGCTCTATCTCTTCTCACTCTCTCACACACTCTCTCGTTCTCTCTTTCATTCTTGTTCCCTCCCTCTCTCTCAAATTTCACTCTCACTCTCACTCTCTCTCCCTCACTTCTTCTCTCTCCAAACTCTTTCTTCTCCCGATATATCTCTCTCTTGCCCTCTATCCTTGCCTCTCCCCTCCTTCCATCTCTTCTCTCATTTTACTCACTCTTTCACTCCCTCTCACTCCTTCACACACTCTCTCTCAATTGTTTTCACATATTGCTCTCTCTCCTCAAATCTATCTCATTATTTCTTAATTTCTCTCATGCTTCTCTCTTTCCTCTCGATCCCTCCCTCTCTCAAGAGAAGCGAGTGTTGTGAGATAGGGATTGAGGTAGAAAGAGAGAGAGAAGGATTAATAGAGGTAGGGATCAAGCGGAAAGAGAGATGTTTGAGAGAAAATAAAAAATAATGTGATGGATTTGAGGGGAGTGAGCAAGATGTGAGAGCAATTGAGAGTGTGTGTGAGGGAGTGAGAGTGAGAGAGCGAGAAAGAGAGAGTGAAGACAAAGAAGAGAGGGTAATATATGAAAGAACAAAAGGGAGGACAGAGGGATAACAGGAGAGAGAAAGCAAAATTATAAAGAAAGATGGAATACAAAATTAGAGAGTGAGCAAGAGAGAGTGTGAACTAGAAACAAAGAGATAGAGGGAGTGAGTGATAGGGATTGAAGAGGAAGCCAGAGGGTGAAATGGAGAGAGAGCGAGACAAAAATAGAGAGAGAAGAAAGACTCAAAGAAGATAGAGCAAAACGTTAGAATTGAGAGGTAGATAGAGGTAGATATAAAGGAGGATATAGAGAGATAGAGGGAGAAGGGGGATAGCGTGACATTAGGCGAGAGAGAGAGAGAGAGAGGGGGAGGGAGGAAGAGACTGGGTGATAAATAGGAGGGAGTGATAAAAGAGAGCAAGAGAGAGTGTGAGAGAGAAGCGAGATGGAGTGAGTAAAAGAGAGAGAAAAGTGATACGTCATAAAGAGAAAAGAAAGAGAGAGGGAGAAAGAGGGGGAGTGAGAGAGGAAGTGCAAGTGAGAGAGAAAAGTGAGTGAGGGGAGATATAAAGTAAGTGAGCAAGAGGAAGAGAGGGGGTAGAGAATGTGATTTTGAGAGAGATTGTAGGAATGAACTAGAAGAATGTGAGAGGGTGAGAGTGATAGTGTGTTTGAGATGGAAAGAGAGAAGAAGAGAAGGAAAGAAGCAAGAGACAGTGGGGAGAGGGAGAGAAAAATAAAGAGGTGAGAGAGAACTGAGAAACATAACTTAGAGTGTGAGAGATAAGTGAGAAACATAACTTAGAGTGTGTGAGAGAGAGTGACCATAGAGTGAGAGGGAAACTGAACAGAGAGAATGAAGGAGAAAGTAAGGGAGAAAGTGTGAAAGATAAATAGAGAGAAGAGATTGTGAGATAATAAAGAGCGTGAAAGAGGGAGAGATTGAGCGAGTGATAGAGGGAGGAAAAAAGAGAGAAACAAAGAGTGTGGGAGAGAGAGAGGGATTAAGGGAGTGAATGGGAGAGAGAGAGTGAGAAGAGAGGTTGTGGAAAGATCGAGTAAGATTAGTGAGTGAGGGGTAAAGAGGGGGGAAACAAGAAAATGGTGAGAGAGAGGGAGCAAGAGAGAGGGAGGAGGAGAAGAGAGAAAGAGAGAGAAAGGGATGGAAGGAAGAGTGAGCTACAAAGGGTAGACGTAGAGAGGGCACGATTGAGGAAGTATGAATTATAGAGGGAGAGAGTGAGAGCGACAAGAGAGAAAAAAAGATATCAGGTGGGTGCGAAGGGAGAGAGACTGTGAACTAGGAAGGGAGGAAGAGAAGAGTGAGATAGAGAATAAGAGAATGAAAGAGAGAGTGAGAGAGGGATCAAGAGAGATATATAGATAGAGAGGGAGAAAGTTAGGAAATGAGAGTTAGAGATATAGGAGACAGCCAGCGGAGGGAGAGAGAAAGAAGGGTGAGAAACAATAAGAGAGAAAAGAGAGGGATTGAGAGAGATAAAAGTTGGAAAGCACAAAAGAGAGAGTACGTGTGAGGGATAGATAGAGAATGATTGAGCAAAGAGAGGGATTGTATGTGTATATGTGAAGAAGAGAGAGTGAGAGGGAAACATAAGAGAAAAAGTTAGAGAAGTGTGAGAAATAAAAGAGAAAGAAAGAGAGAACAAACTGCGTGAAAGAGAGAGGAAGGGAGCGAAGGAGGTAGTGAGAGAGTATTGGGAGAGAAGGAGAATGTAGAAAGATAGAAAAAAAGAGAGTGAGAAAGAGAGCGATGAAGGGAGAATAAAAGAGTGAGAGAGAGCTCCAGGAATGGAAGTGGGAGAAATAAAGAAAAAGAGTGGGGGAATGAAGGAAAAGAATGAGTGAGAAGAGTAAGACAGAAATTGATACAGAATAAAGCCTGCGAGCGAGATAGCGATAGAATGTGGAAGAGAGAATAGAGAGTGTGAAATAGATAAAGAGAGGCAGTAGCAGTGAGAGTGAAGCTAAATAGAGAGTGTAGGTATGGGAAGAGGATCAAGAGAGAGAATGATCGATGGAGCACGAGAGAGTTAGGGAGGGAAAGTGAAAGAGAGAAAATGGGAAAGGGAGATAGCATGCAAGAGAGAAAGAAAGAGGTGAGTGAGGGAGTTGAGTGAGAGTGAGAAGAGGGGGTGAGACAGAGAGAAGAGTGAGAGAATGAGAAGAAGGGGGCGAGAGTTAGAGTGATAGAATAGAGAGCAAGGGAGAGCTATAGAGTGAGAGAGAGAAACATAATAGAGAGTGAGAGACATAGTGTGGAAGGGAAAGAGAGAGACAAAAGGCAAGAGTAAGGGAGAGAGTGAGAATGGGGAAGATTGAGGGAGAGAAGGGGAGAGATTGAAGTGAGAGAGGACAAGAGCACAAAATATAGAACGCATGATTGAGATAGGGAGGGAGAGTAATAGAATGAGTGAGAAGGAGAGAAGCAGAGAGGGAGTTGGAGAGTGAAAGAGAGAGATAAAGTGAGAGAGATTGAGATATATGAGGTGGGAGGGATGATAGTTGAGGGAGAGAATGAGAGAGAGAGCTAGAGAAAGGGTGGGGGAGAGTGAGAGAGAAATAGAGAAAAGTGAAAGTGAGAGATGAGAGAGCAAGGGAGAGGGAATGAGAGAGAGCGATAGATAAAATGATAGGGAGCGAGATGGAGTGAATGAGTGAGAGCAAGAGGAGGCAGAGAGAGGAGTGAGACTGGGATATATGGAGAAAGAGAGTAGAGGGATTGAAAGTGGGAGTGCTTGAGGAATAAAGAGAGATGTATGAGAGAAAATAATAAATGATGATATGGATTTGCGGGGAGAGCAAGATGTGAGAGCAATTGAGAGAGTATGTGTGAAGGAGGGAGAGTGAGTGAGAGAGAGAGAGAGAGATAGAGGGTGACAAAGAGTGAGTAAAGAGATAGAATAGTGGGAGATAAAAAGAGAACAAAAGAGAGATAGCGAAAGGATAAAAAGAGCAAATAAACAATGAAGAGAGATAAAATACAAAGTGAGTGAGAGAGAGCAGAGAGAGTGAAGATAGAAATTGAAGAGTCATGGGGAGGGAGACAGGGAGAGAGAGTAAGGCGGTAATATAGACCAAAGAGACTCAAGGAAGTTGGAGAAAAAGATATTGAGTGAGAGGCGGAAAGAGGGAGGTATTGAGGGAATGGAGAGAGAGGGAGGGGGAGAGGGAGAATGAGAGAGAGTAAGAGATGGTTGAAGAGAAAGAGTGAATAAAGTGATAAGAGAGTGATGAAAGAGAGCAGTAAAGTGTGTTTGTGAGAGAGGAAGCGATAGAGCAATGGAGAAAGAAAAGTGATGAAGCATAAATAGAAAAAAGAGCGAGAGAGGGAGAGAGTCAGGAATATATAGAGAGACATAGATTGAGGGAGTCAGATGGATGGAAAAAAGTGGGAGATAGAGGAAGAGAGAGTGAAGGAAGATCTAGAAAGAGTGAGAGAGAGAGAGGGAGAGAGTGGGTAGAGATGAGATTTAGTGGGTGAGAGAGGGGGATGAATTGGAACAGAGTGAGAGGGAGAGAGGGGACGAGTGTGTTTAAGATAGAAGGAAGAGTGAGAGAGGGAGAGGGAGAGGGAGAGGAGGGAAAGAGGCAATAGTGTGTGCAAGAGAGGAAGAGAAAGATTGAGAGGATAGAGTGGGTAGAGAACAATAAAAGAGATAGTAATCATGGAGCAAGAAAGAGAGAGGGAATGAGGGAGTAGTAGTGAGAGTGAAACTGAAGGGAAAGGAAGAGGGTGAGAGAACATGAGAGAGTGAGAGAAAAACATAGAGAAGAGAGTGTGAGGGAAGAGAGAGTAAGAGAGAGGGAAAGAGTGAGCGAGTGAGAGAGGGAGATAAGGAGATCAAAAGGAGGAAATGGATGAAGGGAGTGAAAGAGGGAGGGAGTGCAAAAGGTAGGCTGCGAGGGAAAAAGGGAGTGTCACAAGAGAAAGACAGAAGATTGAGCAAGAGAGAGATAAAAAAAGATGGAATAGAGAGTATGAGAGAGAGAAAGCGAGTGAGAAAAAGAGATAGAAGGAGGTAATGAGAGGGTTTAAAGAGAGCAAGAAAGAGAAATGAAGAAAGAGTGAAAGGGATAGAGAGTGAGAAGAGAAAATTGATGAGAAAGAGAGAGAGAGAGAGAGCAAGGAATAGCGAGGGAGAGGGAGGGAAGGAGAGAAGAGAGAGTGTGTAAGAGGGAGGGATGGAAGGAAGAGAGCGAAAGAGGAGAGTGAGAGTGCGGTATAGAGTGAAAGAAAAGTAAAAGCAAAGAGAGAAGAGAGAGCAACAAAGGTGAGTGCAAAATAGAGTACAATAAAGAAAAAGAGAATAGAGAGAGAGTTAGAGAAAATAATAGACAATGGGATAAGGAGAGAAGAGAGAAAAATGGAGTGAGGGAGGGAGATAAGAGAGTGAGTGAGATAAAGTGCGAGAATCGAGCCAAAAGTGGTGATGAGATGGATAGTGATTTAGAAAGAGTGAGAGTGCATGAGATGGAGAGAGAATAGTGAGATACATGAGGGAGAGACCAATAGAGGGCAAGTTTGAGCGAGTGAGAAAGATAGAATGAGAGAGTAAGACTGATAAAGAGAACAAGAGTGAGAGATTCAAAGCGATCTAGAGGAAAGGAAAGTGAGAAAGAGAAAAGAATATAACATAGGGAAGGAGATTGAGGGACAAGAGAGAAAAAAGATATTAACAGGGTGGCAAGGGAGAGAATATTAGAGAGGGAGGGAGGGGGAAGAGAGAGATTGAGACTGTGAGAATGAAATAGAGAGTGTGGGAAGGAGCAAGAAAGATATATGGATAGAGAGGGTAGTTAGAACAAAAGAGATTGAGAGGGAGAGAGGGAGGTAGAGGGAGAGTGAGTGTGGAAGAGTGTAAGATAGAGTGAGTGAGAGAGGGGAGGGAGGGTGGGAGGAGGGAGGGTGGGAGGAGGGAGGGAAGGAAGCAAGAGAGGAGGAGAAGTGTGTGTGGAAGATAGAAGGAGCAAACGAGTGAGATGAAAGAGTGCAAAAAAGAGAGTGGGATAGAGTGATAAAATAGAAAGTGGGTAAGAGAGAGAGTGGGTGACTAAGTGAGAGTGAAATTAAAGAGAGAGGGAGGGTGAGAGCAGTGAGAATGAGAGAGAAATAGAGATAAAAGAGAGCATAAAGGGATATAGAGTAAGAGATATGGAGCATGAGAGTGCAAGAAATGTAAAAAACGAAAGAGATATATATAGAGAGTGATAGTTATGAAGATAAAGAGATGGAAGTTTAAAGAAGGAAGAGAGGTAGAGAGAGAAGTGTGAGAGAAAGTATAAAATAATGAGAGGTGTGGAGGAAGCAGTGAGACGAGACAAGTATTGAAATGGAGAGAGGGAGTCAGGGACAGAGGGAGGAACCGAGAAAGGAAGATAAAAGGAGAAGAAGAGTTGTGTAATGAGATAGAAGAGAGATCAATAGAAGAGAGATTGATTGAGCAACAATACAATAATGAAGGTGGAATAGAGAGTGTGAGAGAGGGAGTGCAAGGGAGAGAGTGAGAGTATATGAGAGAGTGAAGAGAGAGAGGGTAGAGAGATGTGGGTAAAAGAGGGAAGAAAGAGTGTGTGAAGAGAGAAATAGGGAGACATATAAAGGGAAGGATGAAAGTGAGAGAGGGAGTTAAAGATTTGGGAATATATGGAAAGGAAGGGTGAAAGGAATGAGAGTGAAGAGAGAAAAATAAAAGATAAATTAGGCGAGATAGAGAAATAATAGAGAATGAGGAGGATAGAGGGACATGTTAAGTGTGAGAATGATATAGAGATGAAGAAAGGGACTGTGCGAGAAAGAGCGAAAGAAGGACTAGGAGACAAGAAGCAAGAGAGGGAAAAAGAGAAGAGAGTGAGTGTGTGTGAGTGAGAGTAATAAAAGAGAGAATAATAGAATAGAGAATAAATAGTGAAAAATAGAGAAAGGGAGGGAGTGAGAAAGATTGAAGAGAGGGAACAAGAGAGGAAGAGAGATGGAGAGAGAAATACAGAGAGAAGAGAGTGAGAAGGAAGATAGAGAAAGTGAGAGTGATAGCGGAAAAGTGGGAGAGAGAATAAGAGAATGAGTGAGTGATAGAGAGAGAGGGAGAGATCGAGTGAGCAAGCGAAGTGGGAGATGGAGGGGATGAGAGGGAGGGAGAAAAGGAGGAAGGGAAGCAGAGTAAGTGATTGTGACGGAAGAGGGAGTGTGGGATGTGAGAGAAAGAGAGTGAGTGAAGAGATAGTATGAGCGAGCAGGAGAGAGTAGTGAGAGTGAGTGAAATTGAAGAGAAAGAGAGAGAGCAATAGAGAAATCAAGAGAGAGGAAAGGATGGAGTAGGAGAAAGAAAGAGAGATAGGGAAGGAGAGCAAACGAGAGAATGAGAAAAAGAGGGAGAGGGAGTAAGAAATGGGGAGAGAGGTTGTGAAGGAGTGAAGGAGACAAAGGGAAAGAAAAGAGAGGGAGATAAAGAATAGAGATATATTAAAAGTGGGAGAGATATAAAAGGAGATAAAGGGACGGGGAAAGCAGAGAAAGAAAAGTAGTTAGAAGGCATTACAGAGAAAGCGATGGAAGTTAGAGCATGAGAAAAGAGCAAGAGGGAATGAGAAAAAGTGAGAGAAGGAACTGGAGAGTATGAGATGGAGAGATATGGAGAGGTTGAGAGAGACGGAAGAGAGAGGGAGGAAGGGAGGGAGGGAGAGAGAGGTAAAGAAAGTGTGGGTGACATATGAAAGAATGAGAGAGAAAGAGAGAAAGAGAGAGAGAGAGAGGGAGCAAGAAAGAGAGAATGAGTAAAATGGGGCAAGAAAGCAATAAAGAGAGGGAGAGAGAGTGAGAGAGAGAAGAGAAGAGTTGAGGATAGATAGTAGAAGGGAGGTAGTGAGGGAGAAAGAGAGAGAAGAAGGAAGGGAAAAGAGAGAGAGAGAGAGAAAGTGAGAGAGTGAACAAGGGAGTGAGGGAGAGAGTTAGAGAGAGGTAGAAAGATACTGGGAGAGCGAGGACAAGAGTGAGATAAAGGGAGTTAGAGAAAGACATCGATCGAGAGGGGAAGGGTGAGGGAGGGAAGGAGAGGAGAAAGAGAGATTGAGAGAGAGAGAGAGAGAGAGAGAGTGGGAAATAAAAAAAGAGAGAACACCGACAGAGAGAGCTTAAAAGAAGGAGATTGAGAAAAAAGGAGGGCCAAAGAAGAGAGATGAGAGACAGAATCGGAGTGGGCAAGAGAGTGAGTAGAGAGAGATGGAGATGGAGAAAGAGAAAGTGCATGAGAAAGTAAGACTGGGAGAATTTAAAGGGAGTAAGGGAGCAAGGAAGGGAGAGAGACTAAGCGAGAGAGAAAAAAAGAAAGAATGGAGAGTGAGAAAAGAGAGGAAAAGAGAGAAAAAAATGAGAAAGTAAGAAACAATGACTGAGAAGAGGGGTGAGAGAGAGAATTAGAGGAAAGGAGAGAGAGTTAGAGTGATGGACATATGATGAGAGACTGAGTAAAGAGAGAGAAAAGAGAGCAACATAGAATGAAAGAGAAAGAGAGAGAAACATAAGAGAAAGTAAGAGACATTGTGAGAAAGGGAGAGGGTGAGAAAGAGACAGGCATATGACAGGAGTAAGGGAGAGAGTGAGGAAGGGGAGATAAAGATAGAGAAGGAGAGAGATTAAAGAGAGAGAGAGAGGGTATGAGAGAGGTAGAGAGAGAATGGAGATTTAAGAGGGAGAGAGAGGAAGTGAGAGAGGAAGAGAGAGGAAGAGATAGTGAGAAATGTGGAGATAGGGAGGCCGAGTTAGAGAATGAGTGCGATGGAGAGCGGAAGAGAGGGAGATGGAGAGGAAGAGTGGGAGGGAGAGTAGCAGAGAGAGAAAAGATAGCAACAAAGAAGGAGAGAGCAAGAGAGAAACATAAGAGAAAGGAAGAGACATAGTGAGAAAGGGAGAGGGTGAGAAAGAGACATGTATATGACAAGAGTAAGGGAGAGAGTGAGGAATGGGGAGATAAAGGTAGAGAAGGAGAGAGATTAAAGAGTGAGAAGGTGTGAGAGACGTTGAGAGTGAAAGGAAGATTTAAGAGGGAAAGAGAGGAAGCGATAGAGGACGAGAGAGAGAGGAAAAGATAGTGACAATGTGGAGATAGGGAGGCGGTGTAAGAGAATGAGTGAAAGGGAGAGAGGAAGAGAGGGAGATGGAGAGGGAGAGAGTGGGAGGGAGGGTAGTGGAGAGAGAGAATGATAGAGAAAGGATGAGAGAGAGTGTGAGAATAGGAGAGGTAAAGAGAGAAAGAAATAGAAAAAAGTGAAAGTGAGCTAAGAGTGAGCAAGATTGGGAATGAGAGAGCAATATAGAAAATGAGAGCGAGGGAGAGGGAGGGAAGGAGTGATTGCAAGGGGAGATAAAGAGAGGAGTGAGATAAGGAGAGAGGGAGAAAGAGGGGGAAGGAGGAGTTGAAAGAGGGAGGGACGAGGAGAAATGAGAGATATATAAGAGAAAAAAAAGAAATAATGAGATAGATATGAGGGGAGAGAGCAAGATGTGATGGCAATTGAGAGAGTGAGAAGGAGGGAGAGTGAGAAAGTGAGAGATAGAGGGAGAGAATGAGTGAGTAAAGAGAGAGAAGAGAGGGAGATAGAAGAAAGGGCAATAGAGAGAGACAGAAAGGGTGCAAAGAGAGTAAAAAATTATAGCGAGATGAAAAAGAGAGTGAGAGAGTGCAAGAGGAGGCAGTGAAGATAGGGACTGATGAGTGAGCTAGGAAGAGAGAGTGAGAGAGAGTAAGGCAGATATAGAGAGAGAGGCAGGTAAGAGAAGGGAGGAGAGAGAAAGAGACAGAATTAATAAAAGAGGGATTGAGGGAGAAGGGAAGAGAGTGAGAGATGGTTCGAGGGAAAGACTGTGTAAAGGTGAGTGATGAGAGAGAACAATATAGAGTGTGTGTAAGAGAAATAGAGAATGATTGAGAAAGAAAATGAGATAATGCATAACAGATAAAAGTGCAAGAGAGGGAGAGTAAGAAAGAAAGAGATAGAAGGAGGGATTCAGAAGGATGGAAAAGAACAGGACTGAGAGAGAGGAAGGGAGACTGAGAGAGAAGAGAGAGAGTGAATGAAGATATAGATAGAGTGTAAGAGAGAGGGAGAGAGGGGGTATAAAATGATATTTAGTGGGAGAGAGAGGGGATGAAGTGAAAGAGAATAAGAGGGATAGAGGGGGAGAGCGTGCGAGAGAGAGAAAGAAAGAGCGAGAGAGGAAGAGAGAGGGTGGATGGGAATGAAGAAAGTGTGCGGGAGAGAAGGAGAGAAAGATTGAGAGAAGATAGTGGAGAGAAAGTAGTAGAAGAGAGAGATAGAATGAATATGGAATGAGAAAGAGAGAAGGAGAGAATAAGAGTGGGAGTGAAACTGAAGAGATAGGAAGAGAGAACAAAAAAGGCAGAGAGTGTGAGAGAGAAATGAGTGAAGAGAGAGTGAGGGAAGAGAGAGCGGGAGAGAGGGAGATAGTGAGTGAGCAAGAGAAAGAGCAAGAGAGAGGAAGATAAATAGAGCGAGAGAAAGAGAGGGATGAAAGGAGTGAAAGCGGGAGGGAAAGCTAAAGAGTAGCAACAAGGGACAAAGGGCGAGAAAAGAGAGTGGGAGATAAAAGTGAGTGAAACAAAAGAAAGAGAGGAAGGGAGAGTGGAGTGAGAAAGAGAGAGAAATGGAGAGAGTGAATGAAGATAAAGCAAGAGATATGGAGCAAGACAGGGCAAGAAACGGGCAGATGAAAGTCAAATAGATATAGAGTGAGAGATATAAAGATAGAGAGAGGGAAGAGAGTGGAAGGGAGAGAGGTAGAGAGAGAAGTGTTAGAGAAAGTAAAAATAATGAGAGACATGATGAGCAAAGCATGAGAAGAGAGAAGGAATGAAAGAGAGAGGGGAGAGGGAGGACGGGAAGGAGCAAGAAAGGGAGTTAGAAGGAGAAAAAAGAGTAGAGTAATGAGAGAGAAGAGAGAGCAATAAAAGACAGATTAATAGAGATTGACTGAGCAACAATGCAATAGTGAAGGTGGAATAGAGAGTGAGAGACAGAGGGAGAGTAAGGTAAAGAGTGAGAGTGTGCGAGAGAGAAGAGAGATCAGAAAGAGAGAGGTTATAGGTAGATGGAAAGAAAGTGTTAAGAGATAAATATAGAGAGAAAGAGAGAGAGGGAGAGTAAGAGAGAGGATGACAAGAAAGAGAGTGAGAAAAAAGTATGGGAATAGAAGGTGGAGAGAGATGGTTCTACATAGAGCTAGAGAATAAGAGAGAAAAAAAGAGGAGGGACTGAGAGAGAGGGAGAGGAGAGGAAGGGTGCAAAGGAGAAAGTGACAGTTAAACGGGATATAAGGAGTGAAGGACAATGAGTCAAGATAGTCAAAGAGCGGAGCAAGACATAGCGAGGGAGAATAAGAGAAAAGAGAGATAGCCAGGAAAGGAATGTGGGAGAGAATGTTAGAGAGAGTAATGAAGGAGGGAAGTGAAAAAAATAGAGAAAAAGATTGGGGGTATAGAGGAAGTGAAAGAGTAAGAAGAGTAAGAAAGAAGTTGGCAGCGAATAAAGTATGCGAGCGAGATAGCGATAGAAAATGGAAGAGAGGATAGAAAGTGTGAAGGAGATAAAGAGAGAGAGTAGGAATGACAGTGAAGCTAAAAAGAGAGGGTGAAGAGAGAGTAGGAGAAAAGGAACGAGAGTGAGATAGTTAGGGAGGCAAAGTGAGAGGAGAAAATGAGAGAGAAAGGGAGAGAGAATATAAGAGATAAAAAGAGAGAAGGTGAGCGAGGGAGTAAGTACGAGAAACAAATTAAAGAGAGTAAGGGAGCGAGGAATGGAGAGAGAGAAATAGAGAAAAAATGGAGAGTGAGGAAAGAGACAGAAAGAGACAGAAAGAGAGATAAAATGGGAGAAAGTAATAAACAATGTCAGAGAAGAGGTTTTGAGAGAGAGATAAAAGAGAGATAATGAGAGGAAGGGAGAGGGATTTAGAGTGATAAATATAGATGAAAGAATGTGTAAAGAGTTAATAGAGAGAGAGGAAAGAGAGGGAATGAGAGAGGGAGCTGGAGAAAAAGAGAGCAAAATAAGGAGGGAGGGAAAGAAAGAGGAAGGGAAGGAGAAAAAGTAAGTAAACAATGACAAAGAAGAGGGGGCAAAAGAGAGAAGAGAGAGAATGAAAAGGGAGAGAGAGTTGGAGTGATGGATATAGGAAGATAAGTGAAGAGATAGAAAAGAGAGCAAAAGAGAGCGAGAAGAGAAACATGATAAAAAGTGCGAGACAGAGTAAGAAAGGGATAGAATGAGAAAGAGAGTAATAGATGGCAAGAGTAAGGGAGAGAGTGGGGAAGGGGGAGATAGAGGTAGTGAAGGAGTGAGATTGAAAAGAAGGAGGGAGTGAGAGAGTGAGAGAATGCAAGAAAGCTTTATGAGGGGGAGATAGGAAGCGAGATGAAAAGAGCACAAAAAATTGTGAGTAAGATTTAGATATGAAGAGAGAGTAAAAGAATGAGTGAGGAGAGAAGAGAGAGAGATGGAGAAGGAGAGAGGGAGTGAGAGGGAGGGTAGCGGATGGAGAAAGAAGAGAGAGAGAGAGAGAAAGGGAAAGAAGAGAGAGAAATAAGGAAACGTGACAGTAAGAGTAAATAGAGCGAGAGAGAGGGATGAGTGAGCGATGGAGAAAACAAGAGGGAGGGAGAAGGAGTGAATGAGTTAGTGCAAGAGGAGATAAAGAGAGGAGTTAGATAGGGAGAGCAAGACGAAAAAGCGGAGGGAGTGAAAGAGGGAGGTATCAAGGAGGAAAGAGAGACGAATGAGAGAAATAGGAACTAATGAGATGGATATGAGGGGAGAGAGAAAGATGTGAGAGCAATTGAGAGAGTTTGTGTGAAGAAGAGAGAGTGAGAGACAGAGGTAAAGAAATAATGAATAAGGAGGGGGAGGAGATAGAGTTGGTGCAAGAGAGAAATCAGAGAAATAGAAATATCAAGAAGGCAAGAGAGGACATAAGAAAGTGAGAAACTTAGCTAGGGAGAGAGAGGGAGAGAGGCTGGAATACGAGAAAGAGAGGGAAGTGGGGATTGAAAGGGGGAGGGATGGAGGAGATATAGGGATATGTGAGAGAAAATAAGAAATAATGAGATGGATAAGAGGGGAGAGAGAACAAGATGTGAGAGAAAATAGGAGAGAGTGTGTGGGGGAGGGATAGTGAGAAATAGTGACAGAGATAGAGAGAGGGAGTAAAGAGAGAGAAGAGAGGGTGATAGAAGAAGATCAAGAGAGAGAGAGATAGAGGGGGAAAAAGAGAAAAAGAAATTAATAAAGAGAGATGAAATAGAGAGTGGAGAGAGCACGAGAGGGAGTGAACATAAGGATTGAAGAGTGAGCTGGAGGAATAGGAGAGAGAGTGAGACAGAAATGGAATGAGAGAGAGCGATAGTGAAAATGCGAGGGAGGGAGGGGGAGTGAATTAGTGAGTGCAAGAGGAGAGAGAGAAGTTGGATAAGGAGATATGGAGAAAGAGAGGGAAGGAGGGAGTGAAAAAGAGAGGGATCGAGAAGAAAAAGAGAGATTTTTCTCCATTTACTCTTAGAGCCTTCTATCTCTCTTTCTCACTCTCTCCATTTCTCATTATGTCTTTGACTTTCTCTTTTGATTCTCTCTCTCGCTTGCTCTCTCTTGCTCTCTTTTCTCTCTTTACTTAATCTTTAGCTCTATATCCATCACTCTATCTCTCTACCTTCCCTCATTATCTTTCTCTTCTATTTCTCACCCCCTCTTCTCTCTTATTAATATTTACTTCCACTCCTCTCCTTATTTTGCTCTCTGTTTCCTCCCTTAACTCGCATTCTATTCTTTCTGTATTTCTTTCTTTTTGTCTCTCTCTCTCCCTTCCTGGCTCCCTCACTCTCTTCAATTTACTCTCATTCTTACGCCCTCTCTCTCTTCTCTCTTTCTTTCTACCTTTCTCTCTCTCTCTACCTTTCTCTCTCTCCCACCCTCTGTCTCACTCCCAACCTCCCAAACCCTCTCTTCCTTGCTCCATCTATCATTATCTCTGGCACCTTTTCTTTTACACTCTATTCCCCCACTTTCATTCTTCAGCTCCACTTTCACTCCTACTCCCTATGTCTCCCTCATGTACCGCACTCTTTTCTCTCCATTTCGCACACTCTTACACACACTCACTCTCTCTCCCTCTCACCCTCGTTAGCTCCATTTCTCACTCTCTGTTAACATTTTGTTTTGTTTCTCTCACTCTTTTCATCCTTTCTCATTTATATTCTCTTATCTCTCTTTCTCACACTCTAATCTCTTTTTATATCTTATACTCTCTTTTATACTCCTTTGTTGCTCTCTCTTCTTTCATTTCTCTTATATTCTGTCATACCATCCTTCAAATTCTCTCTCCTCTCTCTCTTCCATTTATCCCTCGCTTTCTCATTTTATCCCTCCCTCTCCCTCCCTCCCTCTCCCTCCCATTATCCTTCTCTATCTCCCTCTCTCTACACAATCTTTTATTCTCCCTTACCTTTTACCCCTCACTCACTTACTCTTGCTTGACCTTCCCTCAGTCTCTTTTCTCACTCACTGTCCCTTCCACTCTCTCTTCCATTCTCTTTCGTGCTCTCTCTTCAAACCCTCTCAATACAACCTTCTATCTCTCTTTCTTACTCACACTCTCCTTCACTCTCACTCTCTGTTCCACCTCTTTCAATCTCTCTCTCGCCCTCCCTTCTATCTCTCATCCACACTCACTTTAACCCTCGCCGCCACTTTCTTGCTCTCCCTCCCTCTTTCACTCCTTTCATCCCTCCCTTTCTCCCAATCTCCTTATCTTCCTGTCTCTTGTCCCTCTCTCACTCGCTCACCCTCTCCCTCTCTCCTGTTCTCTTTTCCCTCACCCTCTCTTCTGTTCATTTCTCTCACACTATCCCTTTCTCGTTCTCTCTTCCTGACTCTTCAGTTTCACTCTTCCACATATTCGCTCATTCCCTCTCTCTTTCTCACTCCATGTTTACTCTATGTCACTTACTCTCTCATCTATTGTACTTGCTCCTCTCTCTCCTCTCAATCTTTCTCTCCCACACTTCCCCACTCCCTTCATTCCTTCCCTCCCTCTCTTGCTCTCTCTTTCACTCTCTCACACACTCTCCCCCTTCTCTCCCTCTCACTCTCTTCCAATTCATACAGCCTCTCTTTCCCAGTAAATCTCATTCTGTACCCCCCTCTCCATCTCTCTCACTCTCTCTCCATATCTTCCTTCACTCTCTCTTCCTCTGTCACCCCCACTCTCTTCCATCCCTCTCACTCCCTCCGTCCATCTCTCTCTTCCTCACTCTCTTCCTCTCTCGCTCTTTTATCTAGTTATGCTCTATCACTTTTTCATTCTCTATTTCTCTCTTCTTGCTCTCTCTGACACACTCTCTCATGATCTCTTTTCACTCTCTTATCACTTAACTCATTCTTTCTCTCTGACCATCTCTTCTTTCTTCCTCCCTCCCTCTTTCCCTATTTCATTAATTCAATCTCTCGCTATATCTTTTCTCCCTCCCTCTTCTCCATATTTACTCTATTTTCCCTAGCTCTCCCTATCTCTCCCTATCTCTCCCTGACTTTTTCTCTATCGCTCTCTCCTCTCTTGCTCTCTTTTCTCTAACTTCCACTTTTCTCTATTTCTCTGTTGCTCTCCCTTTTCATTTCTCTCCCTCTCTCTCATTCTCTCTCTCTCATTCTCTCCCTCCACTACCCTCCATCCCATGCTTTCTATCTCAATCTCTCTCCCTCACTCCCTCTCCATCTCCCTCTCTCCTCAATGAAAGATACTTATAGAGAAAGAGGAAAAGAGAGTGAAAGAAAGGAGGATATAAGAGAGGGGATGAGAGAGAGGGGCAAGAGAGAAAAAGAAATATTAGGAGAGTGGGAGGGGAGAGTGTGAGGAATTGAGGTAGGGAGATAGAGTGCTAGAGAATAAGAGAGATAGTGAGCGAGGGAGCAAGAGATATATATAGGGAAGAGGGAGAGATTACGAATAAGGGTAAGGAGAAGAGAGTGAGAGATAGAGGGAGGGAGAGAGTTAGAGGGAAGAACGAAGGGAGAGAGAAATAGGGAGAAAGTGGAAACAATGAGAGAGAGATGAGATAGGGATTAAGAGAGACAAAAATTGGAGAGAGAGAGTGTGTTATGAGGGATAAGGACTAAGAAAGAGAGACAGGGATTACCATTTTGCTTTTTCTCTCTCACTCTCTCCTCTCCCTCCTCTACTCCATCTTTTTGTCTTCTGTCTCTATCTCCTTCTCTATCATGCTCTCTCACTTTCAATTCTTTTTTTAACTTATACTATCCTTTACACTTTACTTTGTTGCTTACTCTTCTCTCTTTTCTTTTACTTTTCTCTCACACTATCTCCACTGTCTCTCCTCTCTCTTGCTTTCATCCCTCACACTCTCATTTTCTCACTTCTCTACCTCCCTCCCTCTCCTTATTTTATCCCTCTCTTTCTTGCTCCCTCCCTCACGCTATATTCTCCTGTTCTCCCTCACTTCATCCCCCTCACTCACTCTTACTCTATCTTCACTTAGTCTCTCTTTCCACTCTTTGTTTCATTCTATTTCCTGCTCTCTCTCTTTAAAACATCTCACTACTTCCTTTTAACTCTCTTCCTCACTCACTCTCTTCCTCTCTCTCACTCTCTATTTTGCCTTTTTTGTCTCACTCTCACTCTCTCTTCTATTCTCTTTTGATTCTCCCTTTATCCCTCACTAGGTCTCTCTTGCTCTCCCTCCCACTTCACTCCCTTCATCCCTCTCTTTCTCCTGCTCTCATTATCTCCCTCTCTCACTCGCTCGCTCTTTCCCTCTCTCCCACTTGCTTTTCCCTTACTCTCTTTTCTCTCTATTTCTTTGTCGCACTCTCTTTCCCATTCTAGCTTCTCTTTCTCTCTCTTTGGTTTCACTCTCATTCCCCTCTCTTTTTCACGCACTCTCCCCCTTCACTCTTCCATTCACCCCATCTCTGTCCAATAAGCCACATTCTCTATCCCTCTCTGCATCTCTCTGTCTATATCTATTTCTTCCTTCAGTCTCTCTTCACTCTCATACTCTCTTCCTCTCTCATTCCCACTCTCTTCCCTTCCTCTGACTCCCTTCGCCAACCTCTCTTGTTCTCACTCTAGCTCTCTCTCGCCTTTTTCACTATTTATGGTTTATCAATATTTCTTTCCTTATTTCGCTCTCTCTCTCTCTTTCACTCTCACACACACTCTCTAGTGCTCTCATTCATACTCTCTTATCATTTTAATCACTCTATCTCTCCAACCATCTATTACTCTCTTCCTCCCTCCCTCCCTCTTTCTTTCATTTATTCAGTGTCTCTCTCCTCCTCTCACCCTCCCTCCCTCTCCATATCTAGCTCTATATCTCTCTCTCTACCACTCATTCACTATCTTTGCTCTATCTTCCCTGAGTCTCTCTTCTTTATCTATTTATGTCATATACTCTCTCCCTCTCTCCCTCCCACTCCCTCTTCAATTCTTATCTTCAGTCCCTGTCTTGCTCACTCTCTCTCACTCTCAATTTTATTTCTCTTTGTTGTTTGTTTGTTCTCTTTTGCCCTCTCTCTATCTCTATCTTGCTCTTTCTTCTATATCCCTCTCTTCTTACTCTTTACTTACTCTTTCTCTCCTTTTATATCTCATTCTCTCTCTCACTCTCCCTTCCTCACACACTCTCTCTCAATTCTCACTCTATCCCTCATTCATTCTCTTACTCTCCTTGTCATCACTCCTCTCTCTCTCCTCCGACTCTCTCTTCCTGTACCTCCTACCTCTCTTGCTCTATCTCTCTCCTTTCCCTCTCTAATATCCATAGGCTATTCTCTCCATCTATCCCTCCCATGCACTTCCTCTCAGCCTTTCCATCTATTTCTCTCTCTCTCTCACTCACTCTTTCACATTCATTCTCCTCTTCACCCTCCCTCTCTCCCTCTCACACACTCCCTCTTGCTCTATCTTTCCCCACTCACTTCTCTCTCTATTTCTCTCTCTTGCTCTCTCATTCCATCACTCACTCTCACTTAAATCTCTCTCACTCGCTCTCTCTCTTTCTCATTTGTTGTCTCTCTTACTTTGTTTTATGTTGGCCTCTTTTCTCTGATTTTTTTCTCACGCACTACCTGCCACAAGCATTCTCTCTTGCTCCCTCTCTTGCCTTCATTCACTCCCTTTCAATTCCCTAGTATCTCATCCCTCTCCATTTATCTCTCCTTCTCTCTATTAAATTTCACTCTCACTCTCATTCCCTCACTTTCTCACACTCTTTTCGCTCTTTCTATCTTTCTCTCGCTCGCTTTATATGCTTCTCACTCTACCTCATTATCTTTATCTCCCTCTTTCTCTCACTTTCTCAACCACTTCTCTCTCTCTCTCTCTCTCTCTCTCTCGCTCTATATGCCCCTCTACCTCTCTATCTCTATCTCCCTCTTTCTTTCACTCTCTTCTCTCCAATTTCTCTCTCATTCTCTCCTTCTGTTCCTCCCTCACTCTCTTCAACTTAGCTCAATCCCTTCTTCTCTCTTTCTCACTCTTTGTTATCTTTCTCTCACTTACTCTCAATACTGTTACTCCCACTTCTCTCACTATTTCCTTTTTACCATCCTCCGACCCTCTCTCCTCTTTCTCCCTTCCTCCCTCTTTCTCTAACTCACAGTTTCGTAAGTCTCTCTCACCCACACACTTTCTCTCCCTCTCTCCCTGTCTACCTCTCCCTCTCTCCCTTTATATATCCTCTCTCTCGCACTTTAACATCCATTCTTTTCCTCTCCCTCTCTCTTCCTTGTCCCTCACTCTCTCTTGCTCTATCTACCAGAACTCTATTTCTCTAACACTCTCTCCCTCTCTTTCTCCCTCTATCTCTCTATTTCTTTCTCTTACCACTCATGCTCTCTCTCACTCACTCTCTGTTATATCTCTCTTCTCTATTTTTTGCTCTGTTATATTTTTCCTTTTATTCTCTCTTTCTCTCACTCTATCCCTACACTCTCTGTCACTCTCCCTCTCTCCCTACTTTTCTCTCTTTCAATCGCTCCCTCAGCTCTCTCTGTCTTTTACTCTCTCTGCTTCTTCTCTCTCTCATTATTCCTCACCTTCTCTCACACATCTCTTCCTCTCTCTGCCTCCCTCTTTCACTCCCTCCCTCTCTCCTCTTCTCTCCATTTATCTCACTCTCTTTACCTTACTCTTCCTCTCACTCTCTCCAACTTTATTTATATCTCTCCATACTACCTCGCCCACTCTCTTGCTCTTCATATATCACTTCTCTCCTGCTTCCTCACTTTCTCTGATCCCTTTTATTTCTTCTTCACTCTCGCACTTTCTTATTCCATTCTCCCTCTCCCACCCCTTCTTCCTCTCTTCCTTACCTTCAGCTACCCTCTCTCCCTCCCACATTTTCTTTCTCTTTCTCACAATCCCCATTACTCTCCATGACGTCCTCCCTACTTGTCTTTCGACCTCATAACTTCTCTCACCTTTTCTCTCTCTCAATCTCTTTATTTCCCTTCTTTACTCCCTTTTCTCTCTTCCCTTGCTCTACATTCCCTTCTTTCTTTTCTTCGTTCCTCTCTCCTCTTTCTCTATCTCCTATCTCTCTCTCAACCCCTCTCCCACACGCTCCCTCCCCCTCTCTCTCCTCCTCTTTAGACCTATATATATATATATAGTCTCACCCTTTCTCAAAATTTCTCTCAGTCTCCCTATCTATTTTTCTCCTTTTCTCACTTATTATCATCCTCTCCTCTTTCTCTCTTGCTCTTCCATTCTCGTTTTCTCTCTCATCCCTCACTCTCTTTTCACTCATAAAATCTCTCATACACACTCTCTCAATCTCTCTCCCTCTTAAGCTCCCCTTATTGATCTCTATATCACTCTCTCTTACCATCGTGCTATTTCTCTCGCACTCCATCCTATCTCTATTTCTACATCTTTCTCTCTTCTCTCTCAACATCCATCATTATTCTCTCTCCCTTGCATTCTCTCCTTGTTCTATCTTTCTTGCACTCTATTCTCTTTTTTCTATCCTATGCTCTTTTGCTCTCTTTATTGTTGCATTTCTTCACTTTTTAATCTCACTCCTCTCCCTCTACCCCCACTGTTTTTCCCTCTCTATTGCTTCCATCCCACCTACTGTCTCTTTTTCTCTCTTCTCACCCCCCTCTTTCCTCCCTTACTTCAACCCTCCCTCCCTCTCTTTCCCCATCTCCATTTATGTCTCCATTTCTCTTACTCTCTTTCTCCCTCACCATTCTTCTAGTCTCCCTATCTCTATATGTCTCACTCACTCTCTCTTACTCAATCTTCCCTTTGTCTTTCTTCCCTATATATTCCCTTTTACTTTCTATCACTTTCTCTCTACTGTTCTCTTTTTAATCCATCTTACTTCCTCCCTCTATCTCTCTTTCTCACTCCTTCCCTATCTCTCTCACACTCTCTATTCCATCTCTCTTTATCTCTCTCTTTCTCTCTCTCAATTTCTATTTTATCTCTCTTTTGACACCTTTTATCCATCTCTACCTCTTTTTCTCTCTTTCTTGCTCCCTATCTCACTTGCTCATTCTGTCTCTCTCTATCATGCTCTTTCTTCCCTCATTTTTTCTTTATTTCTTTCTGACACTCTCTTCCTTTCTTGCTTCTTCCTTCCCTCTCTTACATTTTACTGCTATTCTTACTCCCTCCTCCCACTCTTTCTTGCTCCATGTTCAATATACCTCTCTTTATCATCCATTCTTTTGCTCTCCCACTCCCCCCTTCTTGCTCACTCTTATTTGCTCTCTTCCAGCACTCTGTATTTGTCTCTCACGCTATTTCTCCCTCTCTTGCTCCCATTCCCGCTTCAATCGTTCTTACGACCTCCATCTCTCTCTATATATATCTCTTTACCACTCATGCTTTCTCTAACATCTCTCTTTCCACCTTGATCTCTACCTTATTCAATTCACTTTCCTCTCTTTCTCCCTCTCCATATCTCACTCCTCTCTCTCTTCATTCACTTCCTTTATTTTCCTCTCATTTTCTCTATCGCTCTCTCATTCCCTCTCTCTTGCCCTCTCCTCTCACTTTCACTTTTTTTTATTTCTATATCTCCCTTTCTCTCTCTCTCTCATCCTTTCTCTCTCATTCTCTCCCTCTACTACCCTCCCTCCTACTCTATATATCTCCATAGCTCTCCCTCTCCGCCCACTATCTCCTTATCACCTTCTCACTAATTCTTACACTACCTCCCTATCTCAAACTTGAACACATTATTTTACACTCTTTTCCTCTCTCGCTTCCTATCTCTCCATCTCTAAAATCTTTCTTGCTTTATCTCACTCTCACTCCCACTGTCTCTTCAATCTCTCTCCTCTCCCTCTATCTCCCCGTTCCTCACTCTCTCCATTACTCTTACCCTCTATCTCTCTCTTTTTCACTCTCTCCCTTTCCCACTATGTTTCTCTTTCTCTCTTTTATCTCTCTTTACTCACTCTTTATCTTCTTATATCAATCACTCTAACCTCTCTCACTTCTTCTCTTCTCTCTCTTCACTCTCTCCCCCCTCTCTATTCCACCTCACTTTATCTCTCACTCTTGCTTTATCCCTCACCACCTCTCCCTTGCTCTCCCTCCCTTTTTCACTCCCTTAATCCCTCTATCTCTCACACTACTTATCTCTCACTTTCTTGCTCCCTCTCTCCCTCTCTCACTCTCTCTCTTCCCTCACACTTTCTTCATTATATTTGTCTCTCACACTCTCTCCCTTTCTTGCACTCTCTTTCTCTCTCGTGAGTTTTACTTTCAATCTTACTCTCTCTTCTCGGTCTATGTTCACTCTTTGTCACTATCACTTATGTTCCTCTCTCTTCTTTCTCCTCTCCCAATTTTTCACTCCCTCTCTCCCCTGTCTCTTGCTTCCTACTCTCCCTCCCTCTTTCTCTCTTACTCTCTCTTTCTCTCACTCAGACACATTATCTCTATCCCTTTCTCACACTCTTCTGGTTCATCCCCCACTCTCACTCCCACAAAATCTCATTCTCTCCCCCCTCTCTCCATCTTTCTCACTCTATATAGATCTTCCCTCACTCTCTCTTGTCTTATACTATGTCTTCCTCTCACTCTCAAGCATCAATCACATTCACACACTCTCTCTCTCTCTTTATCTCTCTTTTTCACCCTCTCCCTCTCTCATCCTTTCGTCTATTTATGCCTTATCACATTTTCTTTCTTTTTCGTTCTCTCCTTCCTTTATCTCCCACACACTCTCTTACTCTCTTTTATCACTCTCTCTTATCATTTTACTTACTCTTTCTCTCCAACCACCACTCAGTCTCTTCGTCCCTTCCTCTCTCTATCTCACTCACCCTCTATCTATGTTTATATCTCCCTCTCTCTTCACCTTTCACTCCCTATCTTTTTCTCAATCTTTCTTGAGTCTGTCTTTTCTCTCTATTTTGGTGTCACTCTCATCTCTCTCTCTGTCTTTTCTCTCACACCCGTTCTTCCTCCCGCTCTCTCCTTACATCTCTCTCTTTTTCAGTCCCGCTCTTAACCCTCTCTCTTTCATCATGCCTCTTCTCTCTCTCATTATTTCTCGCCTTCACTCACAAATCTCTTCCACTCTCACCTTCCTCTTTTGCTCCCTCCATCCCTCTCTCATTCTCTCTTCGTATATCTCACTCTTTTTACCTTACTATTCTTTTCATGCTCTCCCACTTTCTTTATATATCTTTTTCTCACTCCCTTGCTCACTCTCTTGCTCTTTATCTGTCCCTTCTCTCCCACTTCCTCTCTCTCTTTGATCCGTTCCATCTCTTCCTATATCTCTCATTTTCATCTCATTCTCATTGTTTCTCACTTTATCCTACATTTCCCTCCCATCCTCCTTGCCTCCCTTTCTCCTTATTTCACTTCCTCCCTCCTTCCCTCCCTTTCTCTCTCGTCTATCTCTCTCACACACTCTATCCTCTCTATCAGTCTCACTCTCTCCGACTCTGTTTTGCTCTCTTTTTGCTCTCTCTCGTCACTCAATTTCTCTCTCACACAGACTCTCCCTTTCCTTACCTTCCTTTCTCACTCTTACATTATCCCTCTCTCTTTCCGTATCTCCGTCTCTCTCTTCAATTTCACTATCACTCTTCCTCCCTCCCCTTTCTCCCTTTCTCTCAAACACATACATTCTCAAGGTATCTCAATCTCTTTTTCTTAGCTTTCTCTCTCGATCTCTCTTGCTCTCTTTTGCCTCTCTCTCCATTTCTTTTTCACTATGTTATTCTCTCTGCCCCTCTATAAGTAGAGAGAGTGAGGGAAAGTATGAGAATAAGAGGTGGAGAGAGAAATGGTTAAAAGTAGAGGGAGATAGTGGGAGAGAAAAAGTGATAAGGGATGGAAGGAGAGGGAGATGGAATGAGAGGTTACTAGAGGGAGATAAAGGCAGAGTGGGAGAGAAAGATAAAGAGAGAAATAAGAGAGGGAGGAAGATTAAGAGAATGCGTGAATGGGGGTATAAAGAGAGGGAGAACAGGAGAATGATAAGTGCGAGAGGGAGTTGGTGAGGGATAAAGGGAGCAAGAGGGAGAGAGGGAGAGAGAGAAAGAATGAGAGAGAATTGGATGGAATCAAATGAGCGAGAGAAGAGCCAAAGAGGGCAATTAAGGAGAGCGAGAGAGAGAGAGAGGAAGAGAAGGAAGTGAGAGAAATAGTGAAAGAGGTGGAAAGTAGAGGAAGATAAAGAGTGAGAAGAGTAAGAGAGAAGGTGAGGGAGAATAGAGAGTGATAGAGAGATAATGAAGGAAAGAGGAAGAGAATAGAGATTCTGAAAGAGATAAAGAGAGGGAGTAAGGGTGATAGTGAATATGAAGAAAGGGAGTGGGGCAAGAGAGAGTAAGGGAAATGGAGCAAGAGAGAATGATTAGTGGAGTAAGAGAGAAAGTTAGGGAGAGAGGGCGTGAGAGGGAGAGGGAGAGAAAAAAAGTGAGCATGAGAGAAAGAGAGAGAAGAGGGTGAGGGAGTAGGAGTGAGGGTGAAATTAAAGAGAGTGAGGGAGCCAAGAAGGGAGGGAGAGACGAAAAGAGAGAGAAATAAAGAAAGAATAGTGATTGAGGTAAGAGAGGGTAAGAGAGGAGACTAATAAGAGAAACAAAAAATGAAATAAGGAGGGAGGGGAAGTAATATAAACAAAGAGAAGAGGGGTGAGAAGAAAAGAGAAAGAATAAGAGGAAGGTAGATAGAGATTTAGTGATGGATTTAGGGAGATAATGAGTGAGAAAAGAGATGAAGAGTGGGCAAGAGAGTGAGAGAGAGAAACATAATAGGGAGTGAGAAGCAGTGAGAATGGAAGAGATATATAAAGAAAGAGATAGAGGGAAAGAGTAAAAAAGAGAGAAAAGATAGCAAGACAATGCAAGAGAGTGAGAGACAAACAAAATAGAGTGTAAGAGACATAGTAAGAAAGTGAGAGAGTGAGAAAGAGAGAGATGGAGGGCAACAGTAAGGGAGAGAGTGAGACGAGGGAGATAGAGGGAGTGAGTGAGTGTGAGGGATAGAGAGAGAGCATGAGAGATTTAAGAGGGAGAGAGAGGAAGAGAGAGAGGAAAAGATAGGGAGTAAGATGGAGATAGGGGTGAGATTAAGAGAATGAGCGAGAATGAGAGATGGAGGGAGGGAGATGGAGAGAGAGTGATATATTAAGATAGAGAGAGTGGCAAAGCGAGAAGTGGGAGGTAGAGTCGGAGTTAGAAAAGATGAGGGAGAATGAGAGAGAAATAGAGAGAAGAGAAAGTGAGATCAATAGAGAGGGAATGGGAGAGTGCAATGGAGAAAATAAGAGGGAGGAAGGCAGATTGAGTGGGTGAGTGCAAGAGGAGAGAGAAAAGAGAGAGATAGGAAGAAAGGGAGAAAGAGAGGGAAGGATGGAGTGAAAGAGGAAGGGACCAAAGAGGAGAGAGAGATGTGTGGGAAAACCTAAGAAATAATGAGATGGGGATGAGGAGCAAGAGTGAGATGTCAAGTGATTGAGAGAGAGAGGGAGGAGGGAGACTAAGAGAGAGATTAAGGGATAGAGGAAAAAAATAGTGAGTAAATATAGAGAAGAGAGGGTGATGAAATAGTGAGTAAATATAAAAAGAGGGTGATGAAATAGTGAGTAAAAGAAAGAGCAAGAGAGAGGACAGAGAGAGGGCAAGAGAGAGCAAGCAAACGATAAAGAGAGATGAAATATAGAGTGAGAGTGAGAGTGAGAGCAAGAGAGGGAGTGAACTAGAAACAGAGGTAAAGAGGGAGGGACTGATAGGTATTGAGGAAAAAGAGGGAGGAAGAAGGCTGTGAGAGTAAAACAAAAATAAAGAGAAAAGAGAGACTCAAGGAAGATTGATAAAAAGATAGCGAGTGAGAGGTGGAGAGAGAGGGAGACATAGAGAGAAATAGATGGTGAGAGACATAGAGATAGGAATGGAGGAACAGACTGAGTGATTGTTGGAAAGAAAGTGAAAAAAATGATGAGAGTGTGTGAGAGAAAAAAGGGAGGGAGAGAGCATAAGATAAAGAAAATGTGATAAGGCATAAATAGAGTAAAGGATGAGAGAGGGAGAGGGTGAAAAGAGAGATAGAGAGCGAGAGAGAGATTGATGCATGGGCGTGAGAGAGGAAGACAAAGTGGAAGAAGAAGAGAGAGTGAGGGAAGTTCTACTACAAAAATGAGATTATGTGGGAGTGAGAGTGGAGGATGAATTAGAAGTGTGAGAGAGGGACATAGATAGTGTGTCTTAGTGAAATAAAGAGAGAGCCAGAGAGAGGGAGGGAGGGAGGGAGGAAAGGAAGCAAGAGACAGGGGAGAGAGGGAGAGAAAGATTGGGAGAGGAGAGAGAGAGACAGGAGAGAAGAACATAAGTGAGAGTGAGTGACAAGGAGTGAACATAGACCAAGAAAGAGAGAGGGAGATGAGTAATAGTGAGAGTGAAACTAAAGAGAGAGAAAGTGGGATCGAGAAATGGGATGAGTGTGATAAAAAATATAAACAAGAGAGTGTGAGGGAAGAGAAAGCGTGATAGGGAGAGAGTGAACGAGGGAGAGAGAGAGATCAAGAAAGTGAGAGATAATAAGTGTGTGAGAGATAGAGGGAATAAGAGAGCAAAAAAGGGAGGGAGAGCAAGAGAGAGGTGGTGTGGGATAGAGCGAGAGAGAGAGAGCGATAAAGCGAGAAACAATAAAGAGAGGGGGAGATGAAAAGAGAGAAAATGGGAGGAAGCGAAAGAGGTTGACTAATCAATATAAGAAGATAAAGAGTGAGAAAAGAGAGATAAAAGAGAGTGAGAGAGAGAAACATAAAAAAGTGACAAACATCGTGAGAAAAGGAGATAGTGAAAAAAAGAGAGACAGAGGGCCAGAGTAAGGGACAGTGTGAGAAAGGGGGAGATAGAGGGAAAGAAGAAGAGAGATTAAAGAGACAAAGGAAGTGAGAGAGATAGAAAGCAATAAATATTTAAGAGATGGAATGATAGGAAGCGAGAGAGGAAAAGAACACAAAATAATGTGTGTAAGTTTGAGATAGGGAGGTAGAGAAAGAATGAGTGAGAAGGTAAGAAGGAGATAGGGGTGGAGAGGTAGAGAGGGAGAGAGATTGAGATATAGAGAATGGGAGGAAGGGTAGGAATGAGAGAGAAAGGATAAGAGAGAGAGCGAGAGAAAGAGAGAGAGAGAGAAATATAGAAAAGTGAAAGTGAGAGAAGAGGAGAGCAAGAGAGACAGAATGAGAGAGCAATAGAGATAATGAGAGGAAAGGAGAGGAAGTGAATGAGGTGAGAGAAGAGAAAGAGAGGGAAGAGGGACTGAAAGAGGGAGACATCGAGGTGGAAAGAGAAAAAAGTGAGGTGGAAAGATTTGTGAGAGAATGTAATAAATAATGAGATGGATGTGAGAACAAAGTGAGGTGGAATAGAGATTGAGTGAGAGATGGAGGTAGTTAGGAAAAAGAAATATAGGCGGAAGTTAGATGGTATAAGGAGAGAGTAGGAAAGAGAAAGTGCGGGAGAGTGAAAGGAAGAGTGTAAGAAAAGAGTCTGTGGGAGAGTGAGAGTAAGAGAGTAAGGGGTAAAGAAAGAGCAAGAACTAGGGAATGGTGAGAGAGAGGGAACATCACTCATTCATGCTCTCTCTAGGTCTCACTCTTCTATCTCCCTCTCTCTCCATATCTCCATCTATTTCTCCTCCCTTTACCTCTCACTTACTATCTTTTGCTCTATATTCCCTGATATTCTCTTCTCCCTATTGCTGCCTTACCCTCTCTCCCTCCTGCTCACTCTTCAATCCCTAATTCTCCCTCTATATTTTATCCCTATTAGTTGTTCATTTTCTCCTTTTGCCCCTCTATGTGTCTCTCTTGCACTTTCTTCTATCTCCCTCTCTTTTCTCCTTTACTCACACTTTCTCTCCCTCTATCTCTCACTCTCTCTCTTAGTCTCTCTCCCTCAAACGTTCTCTCTCGATTGCTATCGTATCTTGCTCTCTCCCCTCATATCCATCTCATTATTTATTATTTTCTCTCATATGTTCTCTCTCAATTGTTGACATCTCCCTTTCCTCCACAATCCCTCCCTCTTTCAATTACTCCTCTCTCTTTCTCCCTCTCTCCCTATCTCAGTCCTCACTCTCTTCTCTTGCACTCACTCATTCACTCACTCTCCCTCCCTCTTGTTTTCTCTTTTACTCCCGCTAATTCCCTCTCACTTGCTATATCTTCTCTCAATATCACTTTTTATTATTTCTCTCTCTCCCTATCTCTCGCTCTCTCTCTCATCTTTTCTCTCATTCTCTATCTTCGCTACCCTCCCTCTCACTCTCTCTATTTCAATCTCTCTCCTTCTCCCCCAACTTTCTTTCTCCGCCCTCCTATCACACTTTAACTTCCCTCTCTTTCTTTTTCCCTCTCCCACACCTTTCCCACCGCTCACCTACTTTTTTCCAGCCCCCTCTCCTTCCATTCTTCTCTCTCTTTGCCATGCTTTCTCACTCTCTCTCTTCTTCTCTAACTTTTTCTTTATTCCCCTTGCTCTCCATGAAGTTCTCCCTACTTTTCTTTGAACCTCATATCTTCTCTCATTTTTACTCTCTCTCAATCTCTTTAGTTTCGTTCTTTACTCTCTTTTTGTCTTTTGAATAGCAATAATGTAGGTTATTCATTTTTTTCTGACACTTTGCCTTTTAGATTGTGTGGTTTACTGAATGCTGGAATTTAAAGGATTTATATTTTTTAGGTAGTTTCAAAAAAGCTTATATACCATATGTTTCTTTGTGAAAATGTTAGTCATTGATTGAAGGGCATTAAGTGATGAGTTTTAAGGGTATTTTCATTCAACATAATGAGATGTATATGAGGGGAGAGAGCAAGATGTTAGAGCAAACGAGAGAGACCATGTGACGGAAGGAGAATGAGAGACAAAGTGAGAGATAGAGGGAGAGAATGAGTAAAGAGAGAGAAGAGAGTGTGACAGAAGAAAGTGCAAGAGAGTGAGAGACGGAATGGTGGTAAAATAGAGCAAACAAACAACAAAAAAAGATGAAATAGAGAATAAGAGAGAGAGTAAGAGAGGGAGTGAAGATAGAAGAGTGAGTGAGAGGGATTTGGAGATATCTTAAAGCCGAAATAGAAAGAGAAGAGAGACTCAGGGAAGATAGAGCAAAATATTGTGAGTGAGAGGTAGAGAGAAAGAGATTACAAGAAAGAGAGACTGAATTAGTGAATGAGGGAGAGAGGAGGGAGGAAGAGAGTGAGTAAAGAGATAAGAGAGTGATAAAAGAGAGCTAGAGAGAGAGTGTGTGCGAAAGAGAGAACAATAGGAAAAGAAAAAGTGATAAAGCATAAATAAAGAGAAGAAAGAGAGGGAGAGAGTGAGAAAGAAAGAGATAGATGAAGGGTGTGAGAGAGGAAGAGAGAGTGAGAGAGAAGAGAGAATGAAGGAAGATATAGAGAGTTGGAGAGAGGAAGAGGTGTGGTAAAGAGCTTGGGGATGAATTGGAAGAGTGTGAGAGAAAGAGATGGGGAGATTGTCTGAGAGAGTGAGAGCAGGAGGGAGGGAAGGAAGCAGGAGAGTTGGGGAGAGAGGGACAGAAAGTTGAGGGAAGAGAGAAAGGAGAGGGAGCATTAGAAGAGAGAGTAAGTGACAGAGAGTGAACATGGAGCGAAAAAGAGAGAAATGAGGGAGTATGGGTGAGAGTTAAATTAAAGAGAGAGGATAAGGGAGGGTGAGAGAGAAATAGAGAGAAGACAAAGTGAGAGAAATAGAGAGAAGAGAGTGAGGGAAGACAAAGCGAGAGAGAGGGCAAGAATGAGAGAAAATAAGAAATACTGAGATAGATATGAGGGGAGAGAGCAAGATGTGAGAGAAAATGAGATAGAGTGTGTGAGGGAGGGACAATGAGAGTGATAGTGAGAGATAGAGGGAGAGAAAGAGCTAGTAAAGAGAGAAGAGAGGGAGATAAAAACGGAGTAGAAGAGAGATGGAGAGGGGGCAAAAGAGAGCAAACAAACAACAAAGTGAGAAGAAACAAAGCGTGAGAGGGAGCAAGAAAAGGAGTAAGCATAGGGTAGAAGAGTGAGCAGGAGGGAGAGAGGGAAAGCAAAAATAGAGAGAGAAGTGAGACTCACAGAAGATATACTGAGAGAGAGAAGAGAGAGCAAAAGACCTAGAATGAGAGATATAATAGAGAATATGAGAGATAGAATGAGTGGTAAAGTGAATGAAATGGAGAGATAGAGGGAGGCAGTGAGAAAGATTGAAGTGAGAAGGGAGCAAGCGAGGGAGAGAATGAGAGAGAAAAAGAGTGGGATGAGGGAGTAGGAGTGAGAAAGATGGGAGTGCTGAAAGATTGAGCAAGAGAGAGTAAGTGAGAAGAGTAGAGAGAGGGGGAGCAAAAGAATGGACGATAAAGAGAGAGAGTGAACATGGAGTGAGTAGTACAAGGGAATAAAAGAGATAGTGAAATGGAGGAGATAAAGATGGAGCGAGAAAGGGAGACAGAGTTAGAGACAAATAAACAGAGTGAGGGAAGAGAGAGCATGAGGGAGGGAGATAGTGAGCAAGCGAGGTAGGGAGTAAGAGAGAGAGAGAGATAAGGGTAGTGAAGAAGAGAGGGATGTAGTGAGTCAAAGAGGGAGGAAGAGTGAATAAGTGGTAGTGAGGGATAAAAGATGTCAAAAAAGAGAGAATTAGAAGAGAGAATGAGAGAGAGAATGAGAGATGAAGAGATAAGGTGTGAGAGAAAGGGATGGAGTGAGTGAGAGAGAGATATAGGGAGGGAGTGGATAGATTAAAGAGAGAGCAATATAGAAGCATTAATAGAGAGTGAAAATGAAATAGAGAGAGAAGTGAGGCTAAAAATGATTGAGTAAAAAAGAGTGAGTGAGAGGTAATGGGATAGGGAGAACAGAAGAATGGCTAGAGAGAACAAGAGAGAGGGAGACATGCACTAATCATTCTCTCTTGCTTCCTCACTCTCTACCATTCCAATCTCACTCCTACTCCCTCTCTCTCTTCTCTCTTTCTCTTGTTCTCTCTCACCCTTTATCTCTCTCTCCCTCCTTCCCTTACTCTCTATTGCCTCACTCTCACTCTTACTCCCTCTCTTTATCTCTTTCACAATCTCTATTCTCTCTTCCTTTTTATTTCATTATCTCCCACCTTCTCTCTTACTCTTCTCACTCTTTATCTTCCTCTACCCTCCAATCACTCTTTCTCTATTTCTCTCACTTCCCTCTCTTCCTCTCTCTCTCTCGCTCTCTCCACTTGCCCTCTCTAGTTCTCCTCTCTCACTCACCTGATTCCATCCCATTCTTTCATTCTCTCTCTCTCTCCCTCCGTCTCTCTTCCCCCTTTTATTCATCACCAACTCCCTCTCCCTCTGTTGCTCCCTCTAGCTCTTATCATTCTCCTGTTCTCCCTCTCTTTATACCCCCACTCATAAATTGTCTTAATCTCCCTCCCTTTCTTCTTTCTTTCTTTATCTTGCTCTCCTACTCTACCTCCATCTCCCTTTATCTACCTCTCATTCCATCTCCCTCTCCCTCCATCCCTCAATTTTTCTCTCCCGCTTTCTCCCTCTACCTCTAACCATTTCTCTCCCCACCCCCTATTCTCATACCTTCCCTCACTCTCTCTACTTATCATGCTCTCTCAAACATATCTCTCTTCCTCTCACACTTTCTCTCCCACTATCCACCACATCTCTCAACTATCTCTCTTCTTTCTTTCGCACAATCTCGCTCTCTCCCTTGCTCTCCCTCTCTCTCTCTATTCCGCCTTAATTATTGCACTGTTGCTCAATACATCTCTCTTATGTTGCTACTTTTTTCTCTCATTACTCTACACTTTTTCTCCTTTTATCTCTCTCTCACTCCCTCCCTCCCTCCCTCCCTCTTTCCCTTTCGTTCAATCCTTCTCTCTTCTCACTCTTTCCTCCTCATCTCTCTATAATTATTTCTTAATTTCTCTCACACTTCTCTCACTCTTACTCCCTCCCTTTTCCCTCTCTCTTTATCTTCATATCTCTCACTCTTTATCTATTTCTCATTCTTCCGCTCCCTTTCTTTCTCTGTTGCTCTTTCTTCAACCTCTCTTCTGTCTCTATTTCTCTCTCACTCTCTCTCCTCTCTCCCTACTTATCTCTCTTTAATTACACTCTCTCTTACTCAGTCTCTGTGATCTCTCTTTATCTTACTCTCTCTCCTCTCACTCTTTCGCTCTCTATCCTCTACAAACTCTCTCTCTCCTCCTCTCTTGTTTCCTTCCCTCCCTAGTTCCTACCTCCCTACCCCTCTCTCTCACTCACTCTACCTTTCACTCTGCCACTCTCTCTCTCCCTCTACCTCCCACTCTCCCTTTTCATCTCTCTCTAGCTCTCTATTTCCTCTCTTTTTCCTGCTCTCTATTTACCTCTTTTTTCTCTCTTTGTCACACACTTTCTCCCTCTCTCTCTCACTCTATTCCATCACTTTTTATATCTCTCGCTCTCTCTTTCTCTTTGTTACCATTTCTCATTCTCTATCTCGCTCTTTGTTACCATTTTGTTTTTTCTCACTTATTTTATCCCTTCTCTATTAGATTCTCTTAGTCTCTCTCTTTCTTACACACTCTTTTTATATCTTATGCACTATTTTACACAGTCCTTTATTGCTTTCTCTTCTTTCATTTCTCTTACATTTTGTCACTCCATCCCCCAGTTCCTCTCTCCTCTCTCTCTCACACTTTTATCCCTCCTCTAAGTTTATCACATCTCTTCCTCCCTCTCCCTACCTTTATCCCTTCATCTCCTTCTCTCTCTTAACGATGTCTTATTCTCCCTCACCTTTCCCCTCACCCACTCTTACTTGATCTTCCCTTAGTCTCTCTTCTCACTCACTGTCCCTTCGACTCTCTCTTTTCACTCACTATCCCTTTCCTGCTCTCTTTAAACCCTCTCAATATCTCCTTCTATCTCTCTTTCTTATTCACTCTTTCATTCTCTCTCTCACTCTCTGTTCCACCCCTTTTCATCTTTCTCTAGCCCTCTCTTCTGTCTCTCACTTTTCACACACACTCTAACCCTCACTGCTACTCTCTCGCTCTCCCTCCCACTTTCACTCCTTTCATCCCGCCACATTCTCTTGCTCCCTCTCTCGCTCGCTCACCCTCTCCTTCTCTCCTGCTCTCTCTTTTGTCAGCCTTTGTTCCCTCTATTTCTCTCTCACGCACTCTCCCTTTCTCGTTTCCTCGTCCTATCTCTTCAGTTTCACTCTCACACTCTCCCTCATTCCCCCTCTCTTTCTCGCCCATGTTCTCTGTCGCTCACTCTATCTTCAATTGTGCTCGCTCCTCTCTCTCCTCTCAATCATTCTCTCCCACTCTCCACCACTCCTTGCAATCCTTCCCTCTCTCTCTCCCTCTCTTGTTCTCTCTCTCTCTCACACTCTCCCCCTCTCTCCCTCTCACTCTCTTCCAAATCATCCCCCTCGCTCTCCACTAAATTTCAATTTGTACCCCCTCTCTTCATCCCTCTATCACTTTCCATATCTTTCTTCACTCTCTCGTCCTCTCTCACTCCCACTCTCTTCCATCCCTCTCACTCCTCCATCCATCTCTCTCTTCCTTACTCGCTCTTTTCTCTATTTATACTTTATCACTTTTTCTTTCTCTATTACTCTCCACTTGCTCTCTTTGACAAAATCTCTCTTGCTCTCTTTTATTACTCTCTTATCACTATTCTCACTCTTTCTCTCTAACATTCTCTCACTCTCTTCCTTCCTCCATCTCTCCCTCTTTCATTAATTCAATCTCTCGCTATGTCTTTTCTCCCCCTCTCTCTCCATATTTCCCTCAATATCCACCCGTTTCTACCTTTCACTCACTATCTTTTGCTCTATCTTCCTTGAGTTTCTCCACTCTCTCAATTTATGCCTGGCCCTCTCTCCCTCACTTCCTTCGCTCACTCTTCAATCCTTCTCTTAACTCCCTCTCTTACTCTCTCTCTCTCTCACTCTCTATTTCATCTCTCTTATACTCTTTGTTTAATGCTCATTTTTGCCCCCTCTTTATCTCTCTCTCGCTCTTTTTTCTATCTCCCTCTATTTTCTCTCTATTTCTCTCCCTCTATCTATCATACTCTTTGTCACACTCCCTCCCTTACACATTATCTCTTAATTGCTCTCCCATCTTGCTCTCTCTCCTCATATCCATTTCATTATTTATTATTTTCTCTCATACATCTCTCCTTCCTCCACGATACCTCCCTCATTCAATCCATCCCTCCTTATCTTTCTTCCCCTCTCTCTCCCTCTCTTTTTCTCTATAACTCTCTCTCATGCCTTTATTTTGCACTCTTTTCTCTCAAATTCTCTTTGCACTATTTCTCTCTCGCTCTCCCACTCCCTCTCTCATCCTTTCTCTCTCATTCACTCCCCCAGCTACCCTCCCTCCCACGCTCTCTATCTCAATCTCTCTCCCACACCCACTCTCCATCTCCCTCTCTCTTCTCTCTTCCAATCTCAATCCCTCCCATGCTATCTATCTCAGTCTCCCTCCCTCTCTCTCCCTCACTCCCTCTCCATCTCCCTCTCTCCTATCCTTTTAACTCATTCTCTTACTCTCCCTCCCTAACTCAATTCCTCCCTCCTTCCCTCTCTTTCTCTGTTTCCCCTATCTCTCTTCTTTCTCTCCTCTTTACTTAATCAGTCTCCCTCCTTCCCTCTCATTTTCTCCATCGCACTCTCCCATTTCTCTAATTGCTCTCTTTTAGCTCACTATCTATTCTCTCTATTTCTCTCTCACAGGCTCGCTCTATCTCTCTTTTTCCTTAATTTTACCACTCATTCTATTTCTTTATTTTTCCCATCTTCTCTCACTTTCTCTTCTCTCTATATATCTCTCTCTCCCTCGTCCTTTCCATCCCCTCGCTCAATCTCACTTCTCACTCTTTCTCTCCTTTATCACTCTCTCTTATCACTTACTTATGCTCTCCAACCTTCTCTCACTCTCTTCCTCCCTCCCTCTCTCTCTCCCTCTTTCATTATTTCAGTCTCAAACCTTATTGCCCTCTTACCGTCCTGCTATCTCCATATCCCCTCCATATCTTCCTCTTTGTACCTCACAACCAACTCTATCTTCTCTAAGTCCCTTTTCTCTCTATATTTCTGTCTCAATTTCTCTCCTTCTTTCCATACTGCTCACATTTCAATTCCTATTTTACTCCGTCTCTTGCTCTCTCTCACTCTCTATTTTATCTTTCTTTGTTGTTTTCTTGCTCTCTTTTACCCCTTTCTATTACTCTCTTGTTCTTTCTTCTATCACCCTCTCTTCTCTCTCTTTAGTCACTCTTTCTCTCCCACTATCTTTCACTCTCTCTCAGTTTCTCTCAGACCTTGCTCTCTTTCTTATTTTCTCTCACAAGTCTCTCTGTCCTCCTCAATCCCTCCCTTTTATCACTCTCAGACCTTGTTTTCTCACCCTCTCTTTCTCGCTCTCTCCCTATCTTACTCCTCTCTCGCTCATGTGTACTCACACATTCTCTCTCTCTCCCTCCCTCTCATTTTCTTTATCGCTCTCTCTCATTCCCTCTGCCTTGCTCCCTCTTCTCTCGCTTTCTCTTTTCTTTTTTTCTCCTCTCTAATTCTATCTCTCATTCTCTTCCTTTTGCTTCCTTCCCTCCCATTCCACCTTTCTCAATCGCTCACCCTCTCTCTCTCTCCTTTCCTTCTCAAGCATTCCTTAATCTCCCTCCCTATCTCAATCCTTCTCACTATCTTTTTCACTCTCTTCCTCTAATTTCTATCTCTCTCTCTCACTCTCACTCTCTCGCTTTATCTCCCCCTTTCTCACTCTCTCCTTACTCTTGCCCTCTATCTCTCTTTATCACTCCCTCCCTTTCTCACTATATCTCACTCTCTATTATGTTTTTTCTCTCTCTGACTCTCTCTTGCTCCCTTTTATCTCTTTTCTCAATCTTAATCTCTCTATGTCCATCAATCTAACTCTCTCTCCATTCTTCACATTCTCTCACTCTCCCTCTCTCACCCCTCTTCTCTCTATTATTTATTACTTTCTCTCTTCGCTCCCTCCCTCCCTCACCCCTTATTTTGCTCTCTTTTTCTCTCTTTAGCTCACACTCTCTTGCCCTCTCTTTCCTCACTCTCTTTTCTTTATCATTTCTCTCTAGCTTTGTCACTCTGTCCTCGCCTCAATCCCCCACCTCTTTTGATTTTACTCCCACTCTTACTCCCCCGCTCGCTCCACTCTTTCTTTGTCTCTTGCACTCTCTCTCCCACTCTCCCTCTCTAACTCTCTCTTGCACTATTTATCATAGTCTCTCTCACTCCTTTTCTATTTATCTCTCTTCACCCACTCGCTCCCTCATACTCTTTATTTTATCTCTCCTTCTCGGTCTTTTTCTCTCTCTTTTATTGCTCTTTATTCTCGTTCCTTCTCCCACTCTATCCCTCACTCTCTCTCGCTCTCCCTCTGTCCCTACTTCTCTCTATCAATCCCACACTCAACTCTCTCTTTCTTTCTCCCCGCCACTTCTCTCTCTTACTATTTCTCACCCACAAATCTTTTCCTCTCCCCCCTCCCCAACATGTATTGCTCCCACCCTCCCTCTCTCCTTCTTACTTTGTATATCTCACTCTCCTCACCTTACTCTTTTTCTCATGCTCTCCTACTTTCTTTATATATCTTTTCCTCACTCTCTTGCTCACTCTCTTGCTCAATCTCCTTATCTATCACTCTTCTCCCCTTCCTCTCTCTCTCTCTGATCCCTTTCATCTCTCCCTCTATCTCGCACTTTCATCTCATTCTTGTTGTTCACACCATATCCTACATTTTCCACCCATCCTCCCTCCCTCCCTTTCTCCTTATTTCACTTCCTCCTTCCCTCTTTTTCTCTCTTGTCCATCTCTCTCATACACTCTATATATCACTATCAGTCTCACTCTCTCTCACTCTCTCTTCACTCTATTCCCTTTATCACACACTCTCTTCCTTTCCTTCCCTTTCTCACTCTTATTTTATCCCTCTCTCTCCTCATTATTACTCTCACTAGCTCTCTTTTTCTCTCTTTTTCCCTATCTCTCTCTCTCTCTCTCTCTCTTCAGTTTCATATCACTCTTCATTCCTCCCCCTCTCTCACTTTCTCTCAAACACACATTCTCACCCTTCCTCTATCTCAATCTCTTAAGCTCTCTCTTTCGGGAGAGAGAGAGAGGAGAGAGAAAATGGAGGATGGAGTGACAGAATGTAAGAGAAAAGAAAGAAGAGAGAGCAACAGAGGAGTGTGTAAAAACGTGTATAAGATATAAAAATAGAATAGAGTGAGAATGAGAGAGATTGAGAGAATATAATAGAGAAAGGGATAAAAAGAGTGAGAGAGGAAAAACAAAATGTTAACAAAAAGTGAGAAAAAGAGTGAGAAATGGAGCTAACGAGGGTGAGAGGGAGAGTGATTGAGAGAGTGAGTGTGTGTAAGAGTGTGTGAGTTGGAAAGGGAAGAGTGTGCTACAAGATGGAGACCTAGAGAGTAAGAATGAAAGTGAAGCTAAAGAAAAAAAGTGGGGGAATAGAGAGTAAGAGAAAGGTGAAAGAGACAATGATAGATGGACCAAGAGAGAGAGGGTTTGGGAGGGAGGGAGTGAGATAGATAGAGACAGAGGGCAAGAAAGAAAGAAAGAGAAGAGAGAGAGAGTAAGAATGAGAGTGAAATTGAAGAGTGAGGGAGCCATGAAGGGAGAGAGAGATAAAAAGAGAGAAATAGAGAAAAAATAGAGTGCGAGGTATGTGAGGAGTGTAAGTAAATAACAATATTAGAGAAGAGGGGGTGAGAAATAGAAGAGATAGAAAATGAGGGAAGGTAGAGAGAGAGTGATAGATATAAGGAGATAAAGAGTAAGTAAAGAGAGAAAAGAGATCAAGAGAGATTAAGTGAGCGAGAGAGAGAGATAGAAGGCAAGAGTAAATGGAGAAAAATCTCTCTTTTCTTCTTGATCCCTCCCTTTTTCACTCCCTCCTTCCCTCTATTTCTCTCTCTCTCCCTATCTAACTCCTCTCTCTCTCCTCTTGTACTCACTCATTCACTCCCCCTCCCTTCCTGGTATTTTCACTATCGCTCTCTCTCATTCCATTTCTGTCTCACCCTCTCTTCTCTCCCTCCAGCTCACTCTTCAATCGTTATGTTCACCCCCTCTCGTGATCTCTCTCTCACTCTCAATTTCATCTATCTTTATTATTTTTTTGCTCTCTTTTGTCCCCCTCTATATCTCTCTTGATCTTCTTCTATCTCCCTCTCTTCTCTCTCTTTACTCGCTCCCTCTATCTCTCTCTCTCTCTCACTCTCCCTGCCTTAGACACTCTTACTTTCTCTCACATCTTGCTTGCTCCCCTCTTATCCATCTCATTATTTCTTATTTTCTCTCGTAGATCACTATACCCTCCCCCATTCAATCCCCACTTCCCTCTCTTTCTTGTATTCCACCCTCTCTCTTCCTCTTAATCTCCATAGCTGCCTTTCTCACTCTTTCTTACGTCCTCTCTTACTTTCTTGATATTTCTCTTTCTCCTATCTCTCTCTTACACCAACTCTCTCTCTCTCTTCCCTCTCTTTACTTATTATTACTTTACCTCTGTCTCTCACTCTCCCTCCCTCACACACTCTCTCTCAATTGCTCTAACATCTTGCTCTCTCCCCTCATATACATCTCAATATTTCTTATTTTCTCTCACGCATCTCTTATTCATCCTCAATCCATCCCTCTTTCAATCCCTCATTCCCTTTTTTTCTCTTCCTCTCCCTACCTAACTCCTCTCTCTATCTTTACTTGCATTAACTCAGTCACTCCCTCTTCCTCCCTCTCATTTTATCCATCGCTCTCTCATTCTCTTTCTCTCGCTCTCTCTTCTCTTTCTCTCACTTCTCTCTATTTCTCACTCTTCTTCTCATTTTCTCTCTCATTCTTTTTATCTTATTCTCTCCATCCGCTACCCTCTCTCTCACTCACTCTTTCTTGCTCCCTCTCTCCTTCTACATCTCCCTCTCTTCTTTCTCCTTCTCACTCTCTCTCTCCCTATCTGAATCTTACTCACAATTTTTTGTGCTCTTTTCCTCTCTCGCTTCCAATCTCTCCCTCTTAAATCATTCTTACTCTCTCCCTCTCTCACTCCTTTTCTCTCTTAATTCCTTCTCCTTCACTCCCTCTATCTCCCCTTCCTCACTCTCTCCCTTACTCTTGCCATCTATTACTCTCTTTCTCACTCTATCCCTTTCTTACTCTGTCTCACAGTTTCTATTATGATTCTCTCTCTTGCTCTCTTTTGCTCTCTTATCTCTCTCTTCACTTTTCTTCCTATATCCATTCCTCTAACTCTCTCTCATTTCCTCTCATTCTCTCTCGCCCCCTCTTCTTGCATTGTTTCTTAGTCAATCTCTATTAATCTCTCTGCTTTTACTCTCTCTTCTCTCTCACTACTCAACTCTTTTTGCTCCTTTTAACTCCCTTTCTTGCTCCCTTCCGTCCTCCCTCTCTCCCTCTTTCATTCCTTCTCTGTTCTCACGATTTGCTCTTCATCTCCCTCATTATTCCTTACATTCTCTCACAAATCTCTCTCTACCTCTCTCCTTCCTCTCTCTCTATCTTCATAACTCTCACTCTATGCTTTCTTCTGCCATTTTCTTGCTCTATCTTGCTCCATATATCTTGCTCTATCTTCCTTCTCTCTCTCTTATATCTCCATTTCTCTCTCATTCTCACTCTACTCTCCCTCCCTCTCTTTACTCTCACTTACTGTTAGTCTCCCACTCTTTCTTTTACCCACTATGTTCTCTCCCTTTATCCCTCATGCTACTCTCTAGCTCTCTCTCCCGCTTTCACTCCTTTTATTCCTCTATTTCTCCTGCTCTTCTTATCTCCCTTTCTCCTTCTCTTGCTCACTCACTCTTTCCCTCTCTCTCACTCTCTCTTCCTTTGCTCTCTCTTCTCTCTATTTCTGTCTCACACACTCCCTTTCATAATCCCTTTTCCTATCTCTTCAGTTTCATTCTCATTCTTGCTCCCCCTACACTGTCTTCTCTCAATCTTTCTCTCCATCTCTTCTCCACTCTTGCATCCTTCACTCCCACCCTCTCTCTTCCTCTCTGGCTCTTTCTTCCTCTCTCTCACACGCTCTCCCCCTCTCTCCCTCTTACTCTCTTTCACTTCATCTCCCTCTTTCTCCCACTAAATCTCATTTTATACCCCTCCCTCCATTTATCTCTCTCTTTCTCACTCTCTCCCTCTCTTGGAGTTTTCACTGTTATGCCATATCTTTATTTCTTTCTCTATTGCTCTTTATTTCTCTCTCACACACTCTCTATTGCTCTATCTTATCACTCACTCATCACTTTACACAGTCGTCCCTCCAACGATATCTCACCCTCTTCATCTCTCCCAATTGTCCTCTTTCATTAATTCAGTCTCTCTCTCTCTCTCTCTCTCGCTTTCTTGCTCTTGCCCTCCCTCTCTCTCTATATCTCTCCATATCTGCCTTAACCTCTCTCACTCTCTCTCCCTGACTCTTTCTTCAGTCCCTTTCTTGCTCTCTCTCGCTCTCTTCTTCATCCCACTTTGTTTTTTCACACTTTGTTGCATCCTTTCTGTCTTTCTCTATTGCCCTTTCTTCTATCTACCTCTCTTCTCTTTCGTTACTCACTCTTTCTCTCCCTCTATCTCTCACTCTCTCTCACTCTCCCTCCCTCCCACTTTCTATCAATTACTCTCACATCTTGCTCTCTCCACTCATATCCAATTCATTATTTCTTATTTTTTCTTATACTTATCTCTTTCTCCCTCTCTCCCTATCTCCCTATCTCCCTCCTCTCTTTCTCCCTCTCTCCCTATCTCCCTCTTCTCTTTATCTCCACTTTCACTCACTCCACTCCCTCTCCCTCCCTCTCATTTTCTTTATTGCTCTCTCTCATTCCCAATCTCCTGCTCTCTCTTATCTCACTTACATTTTCTTTATTTCTTTCCACTTCCCCTCTCTCATTCTAGCACTCTCTCTCATCCTTTCTCTCTCATTCTCTCTCTCCGCTAGTCTCCCTCCCACTCTCTCCATCTCAATCTCTCTCCCTCTCACCCTTTCCATCTCCCTCTCTTCCTCTCTCCATCTCACTCATTCCCTTACTCTCCCTCCCTATCTCCGCTTTGCTCACTATATTTTCCTCACTCTCTGCGTGTCTCGCTTAATCTCCCTCCCTCTAAAATCCTTCTTACTCTCTCTACCTCTCTCACACACTCTCTCTCTTCTATCTCTCGCATTCTCTACCTTTATCTCCCCCTTCTTCACTCTCTCACTTACTCTCGCATTCTCTACCTTTATCTGTCTTTTCCTCACTCTTTTCCATTCCCACTATGTCTCTCACTTTCTCTTATGTTTCTCTCTTGCTCTTCTTTCTCTCTCTTTACTCAGTCCCTCTTCGTATTTCCATCACTCTAACTCTCTCTCCCTTCCTTTAATTCCCTCTTTCACCCCTCTTCTCTCTTTATTACCTTCTCTCTTTTTCTCTCTCCCTCTCTTTCCTCACTCTCCATTCTTTCTCTATGTCTCTCTTGCTTTGTCTCCCTTACTCCCTTCAAATTCTTCTAGTATTACTCCCTCACTCTCTCTCTCCTTTCCTCTCTCTCATTTCCCTTTTTATCTCTCTCTTGCTCCTTTTCTCTTACTCTCTCTTCACCCACTCTCTCTTCACTTACTCCCTCTCTCTTCAGCTTCACCCCGACTCCGACTCCAGTTCTTCATCCCTTCACACTCTCTATTCTCTCTTCTACTTTCTATCACTATCTCACTTGCACTCCTTATTCTTTGTCAACCTCACTTCTTACTCTTCTCACTCTTCTTCTATCACCCCACTCTCTTTCTCTATTTTGCTGACTTCCTTCCTTTGTCACTCTCTCTCACACTATCTCCCACTTTCCATTCTTATTTCTCTATTTCTCTCTCTTCATCTCCCTCATTCTCTCTCTCAATTTTCATTGTCCCTTCCTCTCTCTTGCTCATTCTCTCTTTCTATATCTTGACTCATTCTCCTCTCCATATATCTCTCTTGCTCTCACTTCCTCCTTAGATATCTTCCTCTCCTCTTTCTCTCCCTTTATTTCTCCTCTCTTTTTCTCTACCGCTCTTACTATCTAAATTTTGCCATCTTTCTCTCCACCTCCTATCTCATTTTTTCTCTCACTCTCTCTACTTATCATGCTTTCTCTTACAATCCCTCCCTTATCTTTCTCTTCCTCTCTCTATATATACTCTCGTACTTTCTTTCCCTCTACCATAAAACATCTCTCTCGCAAATCTCTCTTCTCTGTCACACACACTCTTACTCTCTCCCTTGCTCTCCCTCTCTATCATACTCTATTCCACCTTCATTATTGCATTTTTTCTCAATCTATCTATCTTAATCTCTCTTTTATTGCTCCCTCTTCGCTCTCGACCACCCTCTTCTCTTCCTTCTTCCCTCGCTCACACACTCTCTCCTTTCCCGCTCTCCTAATAACTTTTTTCTCTCTTGTCCCTCTCTCTCTTTCACTTTCTTGTATAATCTTCTCTCCCTCTCTCTCTTTCCTCATTCCTCTTTTGGCATCTCTTATTCTCTCAGTATTGTTCTCTTTAGCGCTCTCACTCTCTTCCTCTATCATTCTCACTCCCTCATTCACGTCCTCTCTAGGTCTCCCCTATGTAGCTCACTCACTCTTCTCTCTCCATTGCACACATTCATACTCTCTCACTCTCTATCAATCTCTCTCCCTCTTGCTCTCATTAGCACCATTTATCACTCTATCTCTCTTTATGTTACAAATTTTTTCTTTATCTTTCCACTCTCTCCTCTCTCACCCTTTCTCCAATTTTCTCTCCTCTCTTTAAGCCCTTCTTTATTATTTTCTCTCAATCTTTCTCTTTTTACCTCTCAATTCTCTTTTACATCTTAAAATCTTTTTTACACTCTCCTTTTATTGCACTCTCTTCTCTCATTTCTTTTGCTTTTCTCCCACTCTATCCCATTCTCTCTCTTGCTTCCATGCCTCCCTCTCCCATTCTCTACCTTCTCTCCATCTCTTCCTCTCCCTCCCTTTATCCCTCTCTGTCTCCAACTATCTCTTGCACACACTCTCTCTCAGACTTCTCCAATTTTCCCTCACTTTTTACCCCTCACTCACTTCCTCTTATGAGATCTGCCCTCAGTCTCTCTATCTCTCTCCTTCCTCTCTCTTCCCTCTCTCTATCTTCATATCTCTCACTCTATATCCATTTCACTTTCTTTTGCCCTTTTCTTGCTCTGTCTTGCTCCATATATCTTGTTCCCTTTTCCTTCACTCTCTCTTATACCTCTATTTCTCTCTCATTCTCACACCACTCTCCCCCACTCTCTCTCTTTACTTTCACTCACTTTTATTCTCCCACTCTTTCTTTTACTCACACTGTTCTCTCCCTTTATCCCTCATTGCTACTCTCTAGCTCTCCCTCCCGCTTTCACTCCTTTCATCCATCTCTTTCTCCTGCTCTTCTTATCTCCCTCTCTTGCTCACTCACTATTTTCTCTCTCTCCCACTCTCTCTTCCCTCGCTCTCTCTTCTCTTTATTTCTCTCTCTCACTATCCCTTTTCTAATCTCTTTTCCTATCTCTCCAGTTTTATTCTCTTTTTCCCTCTGGTCTTCTCTCTCTCCCCCACTCTTGCTTCCTTCACTCCCACCCTGTCTCTTCCTCTCTCACTCTTTCTTTCTCTCTCTCACACGCTCTCCCCCTCTCTCCATCTCACTTCACTTCATCACCCTCTTTCTCCCACTAAATCTCATTTTGTACCCTCCCTCCCTCTATCTCTCTCTTTCTCACTCTCTCCCTATTGCAGTTTTCACTGTTACGCCATATCATTATTTCTTTCTCTATTGCTCTTTATTTCTCTCTCTCACACTCTCTATTGCTCTATCTCATCAGTCACTTATTACTTTACACAGTCTTTCCCTCCAATCATCTCTCACCCTATTCCTCTCTCCCAAACTCCCTCTTTCATCAATTCAGTCTCTCTCTCCCTTTCTTTCTCTTGCCCTCCCTTTCTCTCCATATCTCTCCATATCTGCCTTACCCTCTCTCACTCTCTTTCCCTCGCTCTTTCTTCAGTCCCTTTCTTTACTCCCTTTCTCATTCTTTCTCGCTCCTTCATCTCGCTTAGATTTTTCGCACGTTTTTGCACCCTTTCTATCTTTTATCTCCCTCTTCTCTTTCTTTACTCACTCATTCTATCCCTTTCTCTCTCACTCTCTCTCTCACTCTCCCTCCCTCCCACTTTCTATCAATTGCTCTCACATCTTGCTCTCTCCACTCATATCCAACTCATTATTTTTTATCTTTTCTCATACATATCTCTTTCTTCCCCGATCCTTCAGTATTTCAGTTCCTTCGTCCTTCTCTTTCTTCCTCTCTCCCTATCTCCCTCCTCTCTTTATCTCCCCTTGCACTCACTCCTTCATTCCCTCTCCCTCCCTCTCCTATTCTTTATCGCTCTCTCTCATTCCCAATCTCCTACTCTCTCTTATCTCACTTTCACTTTTCCCTATTTCTTTCTCACTTCCCTTCTCTCATTCTAGCACACTCTCTCATCCTTTCTCTCTCATTCTCTCCCTCCGCTAGCCTCCCTCCCGCTCTCTCCATCTCAATCTCTCCCTCTCACCCTCTCCATCTCCCTCTCTTCCTCTCTCCATCTCACTCATTCTCTTACTCTCCCTCCCTATCTCCAAATTGCTCACTATCTTTTCCTCTCACTCTCTTCATCTCTCGCTTAATCTCTCTCCCTCTAAAATCTTTTTTGCTCTCTCAACCTCTCTCACACCCTCTCTCTCTCTTCGATCTCTCTCACTCTCTACCTTTATCTCCCCCTTCCTCACTCTCTCCCTTACTCTTGTCATCTATCTGTCTTTTTCTCACTATGTCTCTCACTTTACTCTTTCTTGCTCTCTCATTCTTTATTGCTCTCTTTTCTCTCTCTTTACTCGGTCCCCCTTCCTATATCCATCACTCTAACTCTCTTCCTTCCTTTAATTCCCTCTCTCACCCCGCTTCTAGGTCATTTTTTATTACTTTCTCTCTTTTTCTCTCTCTCCCTCTCTTTCCTCACTCTCCATTCTTTCTCTATTTATCTCTCGCTTTGTCTCCCTACTCCCTTCAAATTCTTCCAGTATTACTCCATCACTCACCTTCTCTCTATTTCTCCCTCCCTTTCTCTCTCCTTTCCTCTCTCTCATTTCCCCTCCAATCTCTCTCTTGCTCCTCTTCACCCTCTCTCTTCACCCACTCTCTCTCTCTCTCTTCAGCTTCACTCCCACTCTGACTCCCTCTCCTCATCCCTTCACACTCTCTATTCTCTCTTCTACTTTCTATCACTATCTCACTTGCACTCCTTATTCTTTGTCCACTTCTCTCTTACTCTTCTCACTCTTCTTCTATCTCCCCACTCTCTTTCTCTATTTCTCTCACTTCCTTCCTTTATCACTCTCTCTCACACTATCTCTCACTTTCCATTCCTATTTCTTTCTCTCTCTTCATCTCCCTCATTCTCTCTCTCATTTTTCATCGTCCGTCCCTCTCTCTTGCTCATTCTCTTTATATATCTTGACTCATTCTCTTTCTCTCCATACATCTCTCTCACTCTCACATTCTCCTTCGCTCTCTTCCTCTCCTCTCCCTTTACCTCTATTTCTCCTCTCTTTTTCTCTACTGCTCTTACTCTCTAAATTTAGTCATCTCTCTCCTCCACCTACCTATCTCATACTTTCTCTTACTCTCTTCTTATCATGCTCTCTTTTACAATCCCTCCCTTATCTTTCTCTTCCTCTCTATATATACACTCTCATACTTTCTTTCCCTCTACCGCAAAACATCTCTCTCGCTTATTTCTCTTCTCTCTCACAAGCACTCTCACTCTCTCCCTTGCTCTCTTTCTCTCACACACTCAATTCCACCTTCATTATTGCATTGTTTCTCAATCAATCATCTTAATCTCTCTTTTATTGCTCCCACTTCGCTCTCTCCCTCTTCTCTTCCTTTCTCCCTCGCTCACTCTCTCTCCTTTCCCACCCTCCTAATAACTTTTTTCTCTATTATCCCTCTCTTTCACTTTCTTGTATAATCTTCTCCCCCTCACTATCTTTCCTTATTCCTCTTTAGATCTCTCAGTATTGATCTCTTTATCGCCCTCACTCTCTCCCTCTATCATTCTCACTCCCTCATCCATGTCCTCTCTAGGACTCCCCTATTTAGCTTACTATTCTCTCTCCTCTGCACACACTCATACACTCATTCTCTATCAATCTCTCTACCTCTTACTCTCATTAGCTCTAATTATCGCTCTATATCACTCTCTGTTACCAATTTTTTCTTTATCTTTCACTCTCTACTTTCTCTACCTTGCTCCATTTTTCTCTCCTCTCTTTAATCCCTTCCCTATTATTTTATCTCAATCTTTCTCTTTCTCACTCTCAATTCTCTTTTACTTATTATCTCTTTTACACTCTCCTTTTGTTGCTCTCTCTTCTCTCATTTCTTTTGCTTTTCTCCCACTCTATCCTACTCTCTCATGCTTCCATCCCTCCCTCCCCATTCTTTGTCTTCTCTCCCTCCCTTCCTCTCCCTCACTTTATCCCTCTCCGTCTCCCACTCTCTCTTGCACACTCTCTCTCAAGCTTCTCTAATTTTCCCTCACATTTTACCCCTCACTCACTTCCTCTTATGAGATCTTCTCCCAGTCTCTCTACCTCTTTCCTTCCTCTCTCTTCCCTCTACTTATCTTCATATCTCTCACTCTATATACATTTCACTTTCTTCTGCCCTTTTCTTGCTCTGTCTTGCTCCACATATCTTGCTCTATCTTCCTTCACTCTCTCTTATATCTCCATTTCTCTCTCATTCTTACTCCAATCTCCCTCCCTCACTCTCTTTACTTTCTCTCACTTTTAGTATCCCACTCTTTCTTTTACCCACTATGTTCTCTCCCTTTATCCTTCATTGCTACTCTCTAGCTCTCCCTCCCGCTTTCACTCCTTTCATCCTCTCTTTCTTCTGTTCTTCTTATCTCCCTCTCTCTTGCTCCTTCTCTTGCTCACTCACTCTTTTCCTCTCTCCCACTCTCTCTTCCCTTACTCTCTATTCTCTCTATTTCTCTCTCACACTCTCTTTCTTATTCCATTTTCCTATCTCTTTAGTTTCATTCTCACTCTTGCTCCCTCTCAATTGTCTCCTCTCAATCTTTCTCTCCATCTTTCCCCCACTCTTGCTTCCTTCACTCCCACCCTCTCTCGTCCTCTCTCACTCTTTCTTTCTGTCTCATACACGCTCTCCACTCTCTCCAACTCACTCTCTTTCATTTCATCCCCCTCTTTCTCCCACTAAATCTCATTTTATAACCCCTACCTCTGTCTATCTCTCTCTTTCTCACTCTCTCCCTCTCTTGCAGTTTTCACTGTTATGCCATAACATTATTTCTTTCTCTATTGTTCTTCATTCTCCAGCACACACTCTCTATTGCTCTATCTCATCACTCACTTATCACTTTACACAGTATTTCCCCCCAACCATCACTCACCCTCTTCCTCTCTCCCAATCTCCCTCTTTCACTAATTCAGTCTCTCTCTCTCTCTCTCTCTCTCTCTCTCTCTCTCTTGCCCTCCCTCTCTCCATATCTCTCCAAATGTGCCTTACCCTCTCTCACTCTCTTTCCCTTGCTCTTTCTTCAGTCCCTTTCTTCACTTCCTCTCCCTCGTTCTCTTCTTCATCTCACTTTGTTTTTTCCCACTTTTTTGCATACTTTATGTCTTTCTCTATTGCCCTTTCTTCTATTGACCTCTCTTCTCTTTCTTTACTCACTCTTTCTCTCCCTCTATCTCTCACTCTCTCTCTTACTCTCTCTCCACTCATATCCAACTCATTATTTCTTATTTTCTCTTATGCATATCTCTTTCTTCCTCAATCCCTCCATATTTATGTTCCTTCTTCCCTCTTTTTCTTCGTCTCTCCCTATGTCACTCCTCTCTTTATCTCCACTTGCACTCACTCCTTCACTCTCTCTCCCTCCCTCTCATTTTCTTTATCGTTCTCTCTCATTCCTAATCTCCTATTCTCTCTTATCTCACATTTACTTTTCTCTATTTCTTTCTCTCTTCCCCTCTCTCATTCTAGCACTCTTTCTCATTCTCTCTCTCTCTCATTCTTTCCCTCTCATTCTCTCCCTCCACTAGCCTCCCTCCCACTCTCTCCATCTCAATCTCTCTCTCTCACCCTCTCCATCTCCCTCTCTTCCTCTCTCCATCTCCCTCATTTTATTAATCTTCCTCCCTATCTCCACATTGCTCACTATCTTTTCCTCTCTGTCTTCCTCTCTCGTTTAATCTATATCCTTCTTAAATCTTTCTTGCTCTCTCTATCTTTCTCTCTTCAATCTCTCATTCTCTACCTTTATCACCCTGTTCCTCACTCCCTACCTAACTCTTGTCATCTATCTATCTCTTTCTCGCTATTTTCCTTTCTCACTGTCTCTCACATTATCTTATGTTTTTCTCTCTTGCTCTCTCGTTCTTAATTACTCTCTTTCCTCTCTTTTTACTCAGTCCCTCTTCCTGTATCGATCACTCCCACACTCTCTCCCTACCTTAAATTCCCTCTCTCACCCCTCTTCTAAGTCATTTTTTATTACTTTCTCTCTTTTTCTCTCTCTTCCTTTCTTTCCTCACTTTCCATTCTTTCTCTATTTCTCTCTCGCTTTATCTCCCTTAATCCCTTCAAATTCATCCAATATTACTCCTTCACTCACCTTCTCTCTCTTTCTCCTCCCTTTCTCTAACCCTTTCTCTCGCCTTTCATCTCTCTCATTTCCCTTCTCTCTTCACCCACTCTCTCTCTCTTCAGCTCACTCCCACTCTGACTACCTCTTTTCATCCCTTCACACTCTCGATTCTGTCTTCTACTTTCTATCCCTATCTCTCTTGCACTCCTTATTCTTTGTCAAATTTTGTCTTACTCTTCTCACTCTTCTTGTATCTCCCCACTCTCTCTATTTCTCTCATTTTCTTCCTTTGTCACTCTCTCTCACACTCTCTCCCAATTTCCATTCATATTTCTCTCTCTCTTCATCTCCTTGTTCTCTCTCTCATTTTTCATCGTCTCTCCCTCTCTCTTGCTCATTCTCTCTTCCTATATCTTGACTCATTCTCCTTCTCTCCATATATCTCTCTCACTCTCACTTCCTCCTTCGCTCTCTTCCTCTCCTCTCCTCTCCCTCTCCCTCTATTTCTCCTCTTTTTCCCTACCGCTCTTACTCTCTAAATTTAGCCATCTCTCTCCACCCCCTATCTCACACTTTCTCTCACTCTCTCTTCTTATCATGCTCTCTCTTACAATCCCTCCCTTATATTTTGCTTCCTCTCTATATATATACTCTCGTACTTTGTTTTCTCTACCACAAAACATCTCTCTCTCTCTTATCTCTCTTCTCTGTCACACACACTCTCACTCTCTCCCTTCCTCTCCCTCTCTTTTAAACTCTATTCCACCTTCATTATTGCATTGTTTCTCAATCAATTTATCTTAATCTCTTTTATTGCTCTCTCTTTGCTCTCTATCTCCCTCTTCTCTTCCTTCTTCCCTCGCTCACACTCTCTCCTTTCCTGCCCTCCTAATAACTTTTTTCTCTCTTATTCGTCTCTCCCTTTCACTTTCTTGTATAATCTTCTCCCCCTCACTCTCTTTCCTTATTGCTCTTTAGATCTCTCTTATTCTCTCATTATTGTTTTCTTCATCGCTCTTTCTCTCCCTCTATCATTCTCACAACCTCATTCATGTCCTCTCTAGGTCTCCCATATGTAGCTCACTCTTCTCTCTCCTCGGCAAAGACTCATACACTCTCTCTATCATCTCTCTCCCTCTTGCTCTCATTAGCAACACTTATCGCTATATCTCACTTTGTTACCAATTTTTTCTTTATCTTTCACTCTCTCCTCTCTCCATTGCTCCATTTTTCTCTCCTCTCTTTAAGCCCATTTCTATTATTTTCTCTCAATTTTTCTCTTTCTCACTCTCAATTCTCTTTTACTTATAATCTCTTTTACACTCTACTTTTATTGTTCTCTCTTCTCTCATTTCTTTTGTTTTTCTCCCACTCTATCCCACTCTCTCTTGCTTCCATCCCTCCCTCTCCCATTCTCTGTCTTCTTTCCCTCCCTTCCTCTCCCTCCCTTTATCCCTCCCCGTCTCCCACTCTCTTGCACCCTCTCAAACTTCTCCAAATTTCCCTCACCTTTTATCCCTCTCTTCTTATGAGATCCACCATAGTCTCTACCTCTCTCCTTCCTCTCTCTTCCCTCTCACTATCTTCATATCTCTCACACTATATCTATTTCACTTTCTTCTGCCCATTTCTTGCTCTGTCTCGCTCCATATCTCTTGCTCTATCTTACTTCACTCTCTCTTATATCTCCATTTCTCTCTCATTCTCACTCCATTCTCCCTCCCTCACCCTCATTACTTTCACTCACTTTTAGACTCCCACTCTTTCTTTTACCCACTCTGTTCTATCCCTTTATCCCTCATTGCTACTCTCTAGCTCTCCCTCGCTTTCACTCTTTTCATCCCTTTCTCATTCTCACTCTTTCCCTCTCTCCCACTCTCTCTTCCTTTGCTCTCTCTTCTCTCTATTTCTCTCTCACACTCTCCCTTTCTTAATCCCTTTTCCTATCTCTTTAGTTTCATTCTCACTCTTGCTCCCTTTCCACCATCTCCTCTCAATCTTTCTCTCCATCTCTCCCCCACTCTTGCTTCCTTCACTCCCACCCTCTCTCGTCCTCCCTCCCTCTTTCTCTCTCTCTCTCTCACGCTCTCCCCTCTCTCCCTCTCACCCTCTTTCACTTCATCCCACTCTTTCTCCCACTAAATCTCATTTTATACCCCCTCCCTCGGTTTATTTCTCTCTTTCTCACTCTCTCCCTCTCTTGCAGTTTTCACTATTATTCCATATCATTATTTCTTTCTCTATTGCTTTTCATTCTCTCTCACACACTCTCTATTGCTCTATCTCAACACTCACTTATCACTTTACATAGTATTTCCCTCCAACCATCTCTCACCCTCTTCCTCTCTCCCAATCTCCCTCTTTCACTAATTCGGTCTCTCTCTCTCTCTCTCTCTCTCTCTCTCTTGCTGTTGCCCTCCCTCTCTCTCCATATCTCTCCAAATCTACCTTACCCTCTCTCACTCTCTTACCCTCGCCCTCTCTTCGGTCCCTTTCTTCACTCCCTTACTTGCTCTCTCTCACTCTCTTCTTCACCTCGCTTTGTTTTTTCTCACTTTTTTGTACCCTTTCTGTCTTCCTCTATTGCCCTTTCTTCTATCTCCCTCTCTTCTCTTTCTTTACTTACTCTTTCTCTCTCTTTCTCTCTCACACTCTTTCTCACTCTCCCTCCCTCCCACTTTCTATCAATTGCTCTCACATCTTGCTCTCTTCACTCAAATCCAACTCATTATTTACTATTTTCTCTTATTCATATCTCTTTCTTCATCGATCCATCCGTATTTTATCTCCTTCACTCCCTCTCCCTCCCTCTCATTTTTTTTATCGCTTTCTGTCATTCCCAATCTTCTGTTCTCCCTTATCTCACTTTCACTTTTCTCTATTTCTTTCTCACTTCCTCTCTTTCTCATTCTAGCACCCTCTCACATCCTTTCTCTCTCATTCTTTCTCTCATTCTCTCCCTATGCTAGCCTCCATCCCACTTTCTCCATCAGAATCTTTCTCCCTCTCACCCTCTCCATCTCACTCATTCTCTTACTCGACCTCCCCATCTCCACATTGCTCACTATCTTTTCCTCTCTATCTCTTCCTCTCTTGCTTAATCTCTCTATCACTTAAATCTTTCTTGCTCTCTCTACCTCTCTCATACCCTCTCTCTTCGATCTCTTTCATTCTCTACCTCTATCTCCCCCTTCCTCACTCTCTCCCTTACTCTTCTCCCCCTCGCTCTCTTTCCTTATTTCTCATTAGATCTTTTTTATTCTCTCTTTATTATTCACTTTATTGCTCTCACGCTATCCCTATATCATTCTCACTCCCTCATTCAGATCCTCTCTAGGTCTCCCCTATGTAGCTCACTCTACTCTCTCAATTGCACAAACTCATACACTCTCACTCTCTATCAATCTCTCTCCCTCTTGCTCTCATTATTTCCATTTATCGCTCAATCTCACTCTCTGTTACCAATTTTTTCTTTATCTTTCACTCTTTCTCTCCCTCCCTCGCTCTATATTTCTCTCATCTGTCTAACCACTTTTCTATTATTTTCTCTCAATCAATCTCTTTCTCACTCTCAATTCTCTTTTTACTATCTTATAATCTCTTTTACACTCTCCTTTTTTTGCTCTCTCTTCTCTCGTTTCTTTAACTTTTCTCCCACTCTATCCCACACTCTCTTCCTTCCATCCCTCCCTCTCCCATTCTCTATCTTCTCTCCCACCCTTCCTCTCCCTCGCTTTATCCCTCTCCGTCTCCCACTCTCTCTTGCACACTCTCTCTCAAACTTCTCCAATTTTACCTCACTTTTTACCCCTCACTCACTTCCTCTTATGCGATCTTCCCTCAGTCTCTACCTCTCTCCTTCCTCTCTCTTCCCTCTCTCTCTATCATCATATCTCTCACTCTATATCTATTTCACTTTCCTCTGCCCTTTTCTTGCTCTATCTTGTTCCATATCTCTTGCTCTATCTTCCTTCACTCTCCCTTATATCTCCATTTCTCTATCATTCTCACTCCGCTGTCCCTCTCTCTCTTTACTCTTACTCACACTTAGTTCCCCACTTTCTTTTACCCACTCTGTTCTCTTGTTTTATCCCTCATTACTACTCTCTAGCTCTCCCTCCCGCTTTCATTCCTTTCATCCCTTTCTTTCTCTTGCTCTTCTTATCTCTCTCTCTCTTGCTCCTTCTCTTGCTCACTCACTCTTTCCCACTCTCTCTTCCCTTTCTCTCTCCTCTCTATTTCTCTCTCACACTCTCCCTTTATTAACCATTTTTCTATCTCTTCAGTTTCATTCTCACTCTTGGTCCCTCTCCACTGTTTCCTTTCAATCTGTCTCTCCATCTCTCCACCACTCTTGCTTCCTTCACAACCACCCTCTCTCTCTTCCTCCTCACTCTTTCTTTCTCTCTCACAAGCTCTCCCCCTCTCCCTCTCTTTCACTTCATCCCCCTCTTTCTTCCACTAAATCTCATTTTATACCACCTCCCTCCGTCTAGCTCTCTCTTTCTCACTCTCTCCCTCTCTTGCAGTTTTCATTGTTATGCCATATCATTATTTCTTTCTCTATTGCTCTTTATTCTCTCTCTCACACTCTCAACTGCTCTATCTCATCACTCAGTTATCATTTTACACAGCCTTTCCCTCCAACCATCTCTCACCCTCTTCCTCTCCCCCAATCTCCCTCTTTCACTAATTCAGTCTCTCTCTCTCTCTCTCTCTCTCTCTCTCTCTCTCTCACTCTCTTGCCCTTGCCCTCCATCTCTCTCCATATCCCTCCATATCTACATTACCCTCTATCACTCTCTCTCCCGCGCTCTTTCCTCAGTCCCTTTCTTCAATCTCTTTCTTGCTCTCTCTCGCTCTCTTCTTCGTCTCACTTTGCTTTTTCGCACTTTTTTGCACCCTTTCCATATTTCTCTATTGCCATTTCTTCTATCTCCCTCTCTTCTCTTTCCTTACTCTTTCTCTCCCTCAATCTCTCACTCTCCCTCCCTCCCACTTTCTATCAATTGCTCTTATTTCTTATTTTCTCATATACATATCTCTTTTTTCCTCGGTCCCTCTGTATTTCAGTTCCTTCTTCCCTCTCTTTCTCCCTCTCTCCCTATCTCACTCCTCCCTTTTTCTCCCCTTGCACTTACTCCTTCTTTCCCTCGCCCTCCTTCTCATTTTCTTTATCATTCTCTCTCATTCCCAATCTCTCGTACTCTCTTATCTCACTTTCACTTTTCTCTATTTCTTTCTCACTTCACCTCTCTCAGTCTAGCACTCTCTCTCATCCTTTCTCGCTCATTCTTTCTCTCATTCTCTCCCTCCGCTAGCCTCCCTCCCACTCTCTCCTTCTCAATCTCTCTCCCTCTCACCCTCTCCATCTCCCACTCTTCCTCTCTCCATCTCACTCATTCTCTTACTCTCCCTCCCTATCTCCAAATTGCTCACTATCTTTTCCTCTCACTCTCTTCATCTCTCGCTTAATCTCTCTCCCTCTAAAATCTTTCTTGCTCTCTCAACCTCTCTCACACCCTCTCTCTCTCTTAGATCTCTTTCATTCTCTACCTTTACCTCCCCCTTCCTCACTCTCTCCCTTACTCTTGTCATCTATCTGTCTTTTTCTCACTCTTTTCCTTTCTCACTGTCTCTCACTTTCCTCTCTCTTGCTCTCTCATTCTTTATTGCTCTCTTTTCTCTCTCTTTACTCGGTCCCTCTTCCTTTATCCATCACCCTAACTTTCTCTCCCTTCCTTTAATTCCCTCTCACCCCTCTTCTTGGTCATTTTTTATTACCTTCTCTCTTTCTCTCTCTCTCCCTCTCTTTCCTCACTCTCCATTCTTTCTTTATTTCTCTCTCGCTTTGTCTCCCTTACTCACTTCAAATTCTTCCAGTATTAATCTTTAACTCACCTTCTCTCTCTTTCTCCCTCCCTTTCTCTCTCCTTTCCTCTCTCTCATTTCCCTTCCTATCTCTCCCTTTCCTCTCTCTCATTTCCTCTTCACCCTCTCTCTTCACCCACTCTCTCTCTCTCTTCAGCTTCACTCCTACACCGACTACCTCTCTTCATGCCTTCACACTCTCAATTCTCTCTTCTACTTTCTATCACTATCTCACTCACACTCCTTATTTTTTGTCAACTTGTCTCTTACTCTTCTCACTCTTCTTCTATCTCCCCACTCTTTTTCTAAATTTCTCTCACTTCATTCCTTTGTCACTCTCTCTCACAATCTCCCTCTTTCCATTCTTATTTCTCTCTCTTCATCTCCCTCATTCCCTCTCATTTTTCATCATCCCTCCCTCACTCTTGCTCATTTTCTCTTTCTATAACTTGATTCATTCTCCTTTTCTCCATATATCTCTCTCACTCTCACTTCCTCCTTCTCTCTCTTCCTCTCCTCTCCCTCTCCCTCTCCCTCTCCCTCTCCCTCTCCCTCTCCCTCTATTTCTTCTTTTTTTTCTCTACCGCTCTTACTCTCTAAATTTAGCCATCTTTCTCTCTCCACCTCCTATCTCATACTTTTTCTCACTCTCTCTTATTATGATGCTCTCTTTTACAATCCCTCCCTTATCTTTCTCTTCCTCTCTATATATATATACTCTCGTACTTTCATTCCCTTACCACAAAACATCTCCCTCGCTTATCTCTCTTCTCTGTCACACACACTCTCACTCTCCCCCTTGCTCTCCACCATCATTATTGCATTGTTTCTCAATCAATCTATCTTAAGCTCTCTTTTATTCCTCCCTCTTCGCTCTCTATCACCCTCTTCTCTTCCTTCTTCACTAACTCACACTCTCTCTCCTTTCGCGCCCTCCAATTAACTTTTTTTCTCTCTTGTCCCTCACTCTCTTTCACTTTCTTGTGTAATCTTCTCTCCCTCAATCTCTTTCCTTATTCCTTTTTAGATCTCTCCTATTCTCTCAGTATTGTTCTCTTTATCACCCTCACTCTCTCCCTCTATCATTCTCACTCCCTCATCCATGTCCTCTCTAGGTCTCCCCTATGTAGCTTACTCTTCTCTCTCCGCTACACACACTCATACACTCTCACTCTCTATCAATCTCTCTCCCTCTAGCTCTCATTAGCTCCATTTATCGCTCTATATCACTCTCTGTTACCAATTTTTTCTTTATCTTTCAATCTCTGCTTTCTCTACCTTGGTCCATTTTTTGCTCCTCTCTTTAAGCTCTTCTCCATGTCTCTCACTTTATTTCTATTTCACTTTCTTCTTCCCATTTCTTGCTCTGTCTTGCTCCATATCTCTTGCTCTATCTTCCTTCACTCGCTCTTATATCTCCATTTCTCTCTCATTGTCACTCCACTCTCCCTCCATCACCCTCTTTACTTTCACAAACTTTTAGTCTCCCACTCTTTCTTTTACCCACTCTGTTCTCTTGCTTTATCCCTCATTGCTACTCTCTAGCTCTCCCTCCTGCTTTCAATCCTTTCATCCCTCTCTTTCTCCTGCTCTTCTTATCTCTCTCTCTAGCTCACTCACTCTCTCTCTCTCCCACTCTCTCTTCCCTTGCTCTCTCTTCTCTCTATTTCTCTCTCACACTCTCCCTTTCTTAATCCCTTTTCCTATCTCTTCAATTTCATTCTCACTCTTGCTCCCTCTCCACAGTCTCCTCTCAATCTTTCTCTCCATCTCTCACCCACCCTTGCTTCCTTCCCTCCCACCCTCTCTCTTCCTCTCTCACTCTTTCTTTCTCTCGACACGCGCTCTCCCCCTCTCTCCCTCTCACTCTCTTTCACTTCAACCCCCTCTTTCTACCACTAAATCTCATTTTATAACCCCTCCCTCCGTCAATCTCTCTTTCTCACTCTCTCCTTCTCTTGCAGTTTTCTCTGTTATGCCATATCATTATTTCTTTCTCTATTTATCTTCATTCTCTCTTACACACTCTCTATTGCTCTATCTCATCACTCACTTGTCACTTTACACAGTATTTCCCTCCAACCATCTCTCACCCTCTTCCTCTCTCCCAATCTCCCTCTTTCACTAATGCAGTCTCTCTCTCTCGCTCTCTCTTTCTTGCTCTTGCCCTCCCTCTCCCTCCATATCTCGCCAAATTTGCCTTACCCTCTCTCACTCTCTTTCCCTCACTCTTTCGTTAGTCCCTTTCTTCACTCCCTTTCTTGCTCTCTCTCGCTCTCTTCTTCATCTCGCTTTGTCTATTCCCACTTTTTTGCACCCTTTCTGTCTTTCTCTATTGCCATTTCTTCTATCTCCCTCTCTTCTCTTTCTTTACTCACTCTTTCTCTCCCTTTATCTCACTCTATCTCTCACTCTCGCTCCCACCCACTTTCTATCAATTGCTCTCACATCTTGCTCTCTCCACTCATATCAAACTCATTATTTATTATTTTCTCTATAAATATCTCTTTTTTCCTCAATTCCTCTGTATTTTAATTCTTTCTTCCCTCTCTTTCTCCCTCTCTCTCTCTCTCACATCCTCTCTTTATCTCCCCTAGCACTCACTCCTTCACTCCCACTCCCTCCTCATTTTCTTTATTGTTCTCTCTCATTCCCAATCTCCTACTCTTTCCTCCTCGATCCCTCCCTTATTCAATCCCTCCGTCCAACTCTTTTTTCTCTCTTCATTTCTCACTCCTCTCTCTATCTCCCCTTGAAAAGAGTGGAAGAGAGAGAAAGAGAATGAGAAAGAGGAACATAATAGAGACTGAGAGGCATAACGAGAAAGGGAGCGTGGGAGAGAAAGAGAGATAGAGGGCAAGAGTAAAGAGAAAGAAAGATAGATGAGAGAGAGCAAGAGAGTGAGAGAGAGAGAAACAAAGTATAAGTAAGAGACATAGTAAGAAAGAGAGAGTGAGAAAGAAAGAGATAGAGGGCAAGAGTAACGAATAGAGTGAAAATGGGGGAGATAAAGGGGGAGAGCAAGTGATTAAAGAGAGGGAGGGAGTGTTAGAGGAAGAGAGAGCTTGAAAGATTTAAGAGGGAGAGAGATGATAGTGAGCAAGATGGAGATAGTGAGAGATGTTAAGAGAATTAATGAGAAAGAGAGAAGAAGAGAGGGAGATGGAGAGGGTGAGAGAGGAAGAGAGGTTTAGATATAGAGAGTGGGAAGGTGAGAAGTGGGAGGGAGAGTGGGAGAGAGAAAGGCTGAGGGAAAGTGAGAGGTAAATAGAGAGAAGAGAAAGTGAGAGGAGTGAGAGAGAATGAGATAGAGCAATGAAAAAATATGTAGGGAGGGAGGGAGATTGAGTGAATGAGTGCAAGACCAGAGAAATAGGGATGAAGGGAGAAAGAGAGGGAAGGAGGGAGTGATTTAGATTGGGAGGGAGAGTAAGAGAATGAGTGAGAATGAGATAAGGAGAGAGGGAGATATGGAGTGAGAGAGGGAGAAAGAGGGAGAGAGATTGACATAGAGAGAGTGGGAGGGAGGGTAGCAGGGGAGAGAATGAGGGAGAGAATGAGAGAGAAACTGAGAGAAGGAAAAGGGAGAGTAAAATATAAATAAAAGTGAAAATGAGAGAAAAGAGAACAAGAGAGAGGGAATGGGAGAGCAATGGAGAAAATAAGTGGAAGGGAGGGAGATCTTGTAAGTACAAAAGGAGAGAGAGGAGAAAAGGAGAATGAGATGGAAGGAGGGAGTGAATGAGAAGGGATGAAGGAGGAGAGAAAGGTGTGAGAAAATTTTAAATAATGAGATGGAGATAAGAGGTGAGGGTGAGATTTGAGAGCAATTGAGATAGAGGGACGGAGGGAAAATAAGAGAGAGAGTGGTAGATAAATCTAAGAAAGAGTGAGTAAAGAGAGAGAAGAGAGGGTGGTTATAGATGAAGGAAGAAGAGAGAGAGATATAGAGGGGGCAAGAGCAAGAAAAGAAATAATTAAAAGTGATAAAAATGATAGTGAGAGAGAGAGCAAGAGAGGGAGTGAAGATTGAGATTAAAGAGTGAGCGGGATATGGAGAGGGACGAGAGGTAAGCGAGAAATAAAGAGAGAAGAGAGACTTGGGGAAGATACAACAAACGAGATAGAGAGTGTGAGGGAGATAGAGATAGAAAGTGGGAGAGAGAATAGAGAATGTGAAAGATATATATAGAGGGAGTAGGAGTGAGTGTGAAGTTAAAAAGAGAGATAGAGAGAGAGTGGTGAAGCGAGAGAAAGAGAAAAGGAGAAAGAAAGATAATGAATGATAGATGGAGCAAGAGTGAGTTAAGGAGTGCAAGAGCATTGGAGAGTGACTACAAGAGAGAAAGAGAGAGAGAAGCGAGTGAGAATAATAAGAAAGAGAGTGAAGGAGCAAGGAGGGGAGAGAGTGACAAAGCGAAAGAGAAATAGATAAAGAATAGAGAGTGAGGAAAGAGAGGATAAGAGAGGTAGCTAGAAAGAAAAAAGAGAGCAAAACAAGGAGGGAGGAAGGGAGGGAGGGGGAAGAGGGGAGGGAATGAGAGAAAGTAATAAACAATGAGAGAGGAGAGGGGCTAAGAGATGGGAGAGAGAAAAGAGAGGAATTAGATTGATGGATATAGAGAGAGATCATGGTGAGCAAAGAGAGAAAAGAGAGCAAGAGAGTGCCTGAGAGAGAAAGAAACATAATAGAGAGTGAAACAGAGTGAGAAAGGTAGGGAGTGAGAAAGAGAGAGATAGAGGGCAAGAGTAAGGGAGAGATAGTGAGATAGAGGGAGAGAGAGAGAGATTGAAGAGGGAGAGAGAGAGATAGGAATTAAGAGAGGAAATTAGCGCAAAAGTTAGTGAGCAATATTGAGATAAGGACGGAGATTAGAGAATGCGTGAGAAGAAAAGAGAGGGAGGGAGAGTGAGAGAGAGAGTGAGAGATAGAGGGAGAGAAAAAGTGAGTAAAGAAAATGAAGAGAGGGAGATCGAAGAAAGGGCAATAGAGAAAGATAGACAGGGTGCAAAAAAATGTGAAAAAATAATGCGAGATGAAGAAGAGAGCGAGAGAGAGCAAGAAATGGAGTGAAGAAAGGGACTGAAGAAAGTGCGAGGGAGAGATAGTGAGAGAGGGTAAGGCAGATATGGAGAGATATAGAGAGAAAGGTTGGCCAAGAGCAAGAAAAAAGAGAGAGATAGTTAGAGAGAGACTGAATTAATAAAAGAGGGAGATTGGGAGAGAGGAAGAGGGTGAGAGATGGCTGGAGGGAAAGTCTGTGTAAAGTGATTAGCGAGTGATGAGATTGAGCAATAGAGAGTATGTGAGAGTAATAGAGAAAGAAATAATGATATGGCATAACAGTTAAAACTGCAAGAGAGGAAGAGAGTGAAAAAGAGAGATAGACGGAGGGAGGGGGTATAAAATGAGATTTAGTGGGATAAAATAAGTGAGAGAGAAAAAATAAAATGGTAACAAAGAGTGAGATAGAGAGTGAGAAATGGTAACAAAGAGAAAGAGAGAGCGAGAGAGATAAAAAGTGATGGAATAGATTGTGAGAGAGAGGGAGAAAGTGTGTGGCAAAGACAGAAAAAGAGGTTGGGAGAGGGTTTAAAGTGAGAGCAGGAAAAAGAGAGGAAGTCGAGAGCTAGAGAGAGATGGAAAGGGAGAGTGGGAGGTAGAGGGAGAGAGAGTGTGGCAGAGTGGAAGATAGAGTGAGTGAGAGAGAGGGGGAGGGTGGTAGGGACGAGGGAGGGAAGGAAACAAGATAGGAGAAGAGAGAGTTTGTGGAGGATAAAGAGCAAAAGAGTGAGAGATATGAAGATAAAGAGAGAGGGAAGAGGGAGGAGTAAGAGAGAGAGAGAAGTGTGCGAGAAATTAAGAGAGATGAGGAGGAAAGAGTGAGAAGAGAGAAGGATTGAAAGAGAGGGAAAGAGGGAGGGAGGGAGGGAGTGGGAGAGAGATAGAAGGAGAAAAAGAGTAGAGTAATGAGACAAAAAAAGAGTGACATAAGAGAGATGCATTGAGCAACAGTGCAATAATGAAGGCGAAATAAAGAGTGAGAGAGAGAGGAAGAGCAAGGAAGAGAGCGAGAGTCTGCGAGAGAGAGAAGAGAGACAGTTGAGAGATGTGGTGGATAGAGGGAGAGAAAGTGTGAGAGGATATATATAGAGGAAGAAATAGATACAGGGAGGGAGTCTAAGAGAGAGCATAATAAGTAGAGAGAGTGAGGGAAAGTAGGAGAATAGGGGGTGGGGAGAAAAAAATGGTTAAAGGTAGAGGGAGAGAGCGAGAGCGAAAACTTGAGGGAGGGAGGGAGAGGGAGATGGAATGAGAGGTTGATAGAGGGGGATAGAAGCAGAGTTGGAGAGAAAGATAAAGAAATAAAGAAGAAAGGGAGGGAGATTAAGAGAAGCGTGAGTGGGGGTATAAAGAGAGGTAGAACAGGAGAATGATAAGAGCTAGAGGGAGCAACAAAGGGAGAGAGAGTTGGTGAGGGATAAAAGGGGGAAGAGGGAGGGAGGGAGAGAGAGAGAGAATGAAAGAGTGGGATGGAATCAGTTGAGCGAGAGAGGAGAGCCAGAGAGGGCAATGGAGAGAGCACGAGAGAGAGCGGAAGAGAGGAAAGTGAGAGAAATAGAGAAAGAGAGAGTGTAGGGTAGAGGAAGATGAAGAGTGAGAAGAGTAAGACAGGTGAGAGAAAATAAAGAGTGATAGAGAGATAATGAAATAAAGAGGAAGAGAGAATAGAGATTGTGAAAGAGATAAAGAGAGGGAGTAAGAGTGAGAGTGGGACAAGAGTAAGGGAAAGGAAGCAAGACAGAATGATTAATGGAGTAAGAGAGAGAGAGAGTTAGGGAAGAAGGGTGAGAGAGAGAACGAGAGAAAAGGGTGAGAGAGAACGACAGAAAGAGAGAAGAGAGAGAGGGAGTAGGAGTGAGAGTAAAATGGTAGAGACAGAGGGAGCCAAGAAGGGAGGGAGAGACAAAAAGAGAAAGAAATAAATAAAGAATAGAGAGTGAGGTAAGAGTGGGTAAGAGAGAGGGGGGAGAAATAAAAAATAAATAAGAAGGGAGGGAAAGTAATAAAAAATTAGAGAAAAGAGGGGGTGAGAAAAAAAAAAGAGATAGAGAATGAGAGGAAGGTAGAGATAGATTGAGTTAGGGATTTAGGGAGATTATGAGTGTGAAAAGAGAGGAAGAGTGAGCAGAAGACCTAGAGAGAGAAACATAATAGGGAATGAGAGACAGTGAGAAAGGAAGAGATGTAGAAATAGAGAGATAGAGGAAAAGAGTAAAAAGAGAGGAAAGATAGCAAGAGAGTGAGAGACAAACAAAATAGAGTGTAAGAGACATAGTAAAAAGGGAGAGAGAGAGAGAGAGAGATGGATGTCAAGAGTAAGGGAGAGAGTGAGACGAGGGAGATAGAGGGAGAGAAAAAGCATGAAAGATTTAAGAGGGAGAGAGAGGAAGTGAGAGAGGAAAAGATAGGGAGTAAGATGGAGATAGGGGAGAGATTAAGAGAATGAGTGAGAAAGAGGGATGGAGAGGGAGATATATTGAGATAGAGAGAGTGGCAGGGCGAGAAGTGAGAGGGAGAGTGTGAGTCAGAAAGGATGAGGGAGAATAAGAGAGAAATAGAGAGAAGTGAAAGTGAGAGAAGTGAGATCACGAGAAAGGGAATGGGAGAGTGCGATGGAGAAAATGACAGTGAGGGAGGCAGATTAAGTGAGTGAGTGCAAGAAGAGAGAGAGAAGAGAGAGATAGGGAGAAAGGGAGAAAGAGAGGGAAGAATGGAGTGAAAGAGGGAGGGACAGAAGTGGAGAGAGAGATGTGTGAGAGAACCTAACAAATAATGAGGTGGGGATGAGGAGTGAGAGCGAGATGTGAGAGTGATTGAAAGAGAGAGGGAGGGATGGAGACTCAGAGAGAGAGTGAGGGAAAGAGGAAGAGAAATAGTGAGTAAATATAGAGAAGAGAGGGTGATAGAAGAAAGAGCAAGAGAGAGGATAGAGAGAGGGTAAGAGAGAGCAATCAAACGATAGAGAGATGAAATATAGAGTGAGAGTGAGAGTAAGAGAGGGAATGAACTAGAAACACAAAGATAGAGGGAGGGATTGATAGGGATTAAGGACAGAGTGGGAGGTATAAGGGTGTGAGAGTAAGACAAAAATAAAGAGAAAGAGAGACTCAAGGAAGATTTATAAAAATACAGGTAGTGAGAGGTGGAGAGAGAGATATAGAGAGAGAGAGGGAGATATAGAGAGAGATAGAGTGTGAGAGAGATAGAGAGAGGGAGGGAGGAAGATACTGAGTGATGGTTGGAGAGAAAGAGTGAGAAAGTGATAAGAGAGTGTGAGAGAGAACAAGGGAGGGAGAGAGCAGAAGAGAAAGAAAATGTGATAATGCATAAATAAATAAAAGGATGAGAGAGGTACAGGATGAAAAAGAGATAGAAAGAGAGAGAATGTGAGAGATATTGATGCATGAGCGTGAGAGAGGAAGATAGAGTGGAAGAGAAGAGAGAGCGAGGGAAGATCTGCTACAGAGAGTGGGAGCGAGGGAGAAAGAGGGGGAAGAGAATGAGATTTTGTGGGACTGAGAGTGGGGGATGAACAAAAAGTGTGAGAGAGGGAGAGAGATAGTGTGTCTGAGTGAGAGAAAGAGAGAGTCAAAGAGAGAGAGGGAGGGAGGGAAGGAAGCAAGAGACAGGGGAGAGAGGGAGAGAAAGAATGGGAGAAGAGAGAGGAGAGAGAGGACATAAGTGAGAGTGAGTAACTAAGAGTGAACATAGATTGAGAAAGAGAGAGGGAGAGGAGTAAGAGTGAGAGTGAAACTAAAGATAAAGAAAGTGTGAGTGAGAAAGGGAGTGTGAGAGAGAAAAATATAAAGAGTGTGTGAGGGAAGAGAGAGCGTGAGAGGGAGAGAGTGAACGAGGGAGAGAGGGAGCAAAAAAATGTGAGATAAGGAGTGTGTGGGAGATGGAGGGATTAAGGGAGAGAAAAAGGGAGGGAGAGCGAGACAGAGGTGGTGTGGGATAAAGTGAGAGAGAGAGAGAGAGAGATAAAATGAGGTGCAATAAAGAGAGGGAGAGAGAGAGAGAAGAGAGAGAATGAGAGGAAGGTAGAGAGGTTGAGTAATGGATATAAGAAGATAAAGGTGTGTAAAGACAGAAAAAAGAGAGTGAGAGAGAAACATAATAAAAAGTGACAAATATAGTGAGAAAGGGAGATAGTGATAAAGAGAGATATAGTGGGCAAGAGTAAGGGAGAGAGAGGGAGAGAAGGAGAGAGATTGAAGAGACAGATGAAGTGAGAGAGATAGAAAGCAAGAAAGATTGAAGAGATAGACAGGAAGTGAGAGAGGAAAAGAACGCAAAATAATGTAAGTTTAAGATTGGGTGGTAGAGAAAGAATGAGTGAGAAGGTGAAAAGGAGATAGGGCTGGAGAGGGAGAGAGGGAGAGAGATTGAGATATAGAGAGTGGGAGGGAGGGTAGCAGAGAATGGATAAGAGAGAGAGTATGAGAAAGGGAGAGAGAGAATTAGAGAAAAGTGAAAGTGATATAAGAGAGAGCAAGAGAGAGAGAATGAGATAGAGCGATAGAGATAACGAGAGGAAGGAGAGGAAGTGAATGAGGAGAGAGAGGAGAAAGAGAGGGAAGAGGAATTGAAAGAGGAAGAGATCGAGGTGAAAAGACAGATGTGTGAGAGAAAATAATAAATAATGAGACAGATGTGAGGAGAGATAGTAAGATGTGAGAACAAAGAGAGGTGGAATAGAGAGTGAGAGAGAGATGGAGGTAGTTAAAGAAAAAGAATGATAGGAGGATGTGAGAGAGTCTAAGGAGAGAGTAGGAAAGAGAAAGTGAGGGAGAGTGAAAGGAAGAAAGTGTAAGAAAAGAGTCTACGGGAGAGTAATAGTAAGTGAATAAGGGGTAAAGAGTGACCAAGAACCGAGAATGGTGAGAGAAGAGGGAACATCACTCATTCGTGCCCTTTTTAGGTCTTCCTAATGTAGCTCACTCTTCTCTCTCCCTCTCTCTCCAAATCTTTATCTATATCTCCTCCCTTTACCGCTTACTATTTTTTGCTATATATTCCCTGATTCTCTCTTCTCTCTATTACTGCCTTACCCTCTCTCCTTCCCGCTCACTCTACAATCCCTAACTCTCACTCTATATTTTATCTTTATTTGTTGTTCATTTGATCTATTTTGCCCCTCTGTCTCTCTCTTGCACTTTCTTCTATCTCCCTCTAGTTTATTGCTTTACTCACTCTATCTCTATCTCTCACTCTATATTTCACTCTCCCTCCCTCACATGCTCTCTCTCGATTGTTGTCATATTTTACTATCCATCTCTTTATTTATTATTTTCTCTCATACACATCCCTTTCCCCCTTTTCCCCTCCCTCTTTCAATCCCTCCTTCCCTCTCTTTCTCCCTCTCTCCATACATCACTCCTCTCTCTCTTCTCTTGCACTCACTCATTCACTCGCTCTCTCTCCCTCTTGTTTTCTCTTTCAATCTCACTAATTCCCTCTCGCTTGATGTATCTTCTCTCACTTTCACTTTTTGTTATTTCTCTCTCTCTCTCTCTCTCCCTTTCTCTCGCTCTCTCTCATCTTTTCTCTCTTTCTCTTTCTCTCTCTATCTCAATCTCCCTCCATCTCCCCCAACTTTCCATCTCCATCCTCCTATCCCACTTTAACTTCTCCCTCTCCCACACCTTTCCCACCCTCACCTACATTTTTCCAGCCCCCTCTCCCTTCCTTCCTCTCTCTCTTTGCCTCGCATTCTTACTCTTTCTGTTTTTCTCTATCTTACTTCGTATGCCCCTTGCTCTCCATGACGTCCTCCCTATAGTTCTTTCAATCTCATACCTTCTCTTAGTTTTTCTCACTCTCAATCTCTTTAGTTCCCTTCTTTGCTCTCTGTTTGTCTTTTCCCTTGCTCTACATTTTCTTCTTTTTTTCTTCCTCCCACTCTCCTCTTTCTCTTTCTCCTATCTCCCTCTCACTCCCTCTTCCACATTAACTCCTTCTTACTCTCCCTCCCTCTCTCTCTTCCTCTCAAGACTTTTCTTATAGTCTGTATGTATATATATTCGCTCCCTCTCTTAAAATATCTATCTCCCTATTTATTTTTCTTCCACTTTTTCACTTGTTATAATCCCGTCCTATTTGTTGTCTCTCTCTTACTTTTATTATGATGGTCTCTCATCTCTGATTTTTTCACCCACAAACTTTCTCTCTTGCTTCCTTTCTTCTTTCTTTCACTTCATCTCATTTCCTCTCTCTTCCCTCAATATCTCTTCCCTCTTCATTTCTCTCTCCTTCTCACTATTAAATTTCACTTTCATTGTTACTTGCACTCTTTCTCACCCCCTTTTGTCTGTCTTTTTCTCTCTCTTAATCTTCCTCCTCCTACTCTACCTCCTATTACCGCCTCACACTTTCTATCACTCTCTTCTCTCCCAATCTTCTAATGCACTATCTTCTTCTGTCACTCCTTCCCTCACTTCAATTTAGCTCACTCCCTTCTTCTCTCTTTCTTACTCTCGTTATCTCTCTCTCTCACTTACTCTCTGTACTGCTGCTCCATCTTCTCTAACTATTCTCTTCGTCCATCCTCACATTCTGTGTCCTCTCTCCCCTCCCCCCTCCCCCCTCCCATTCTCACTTAATCTTTCCTCTATCTCTCTCACACACTTCTCTTCCTCTCTCCCCCTTCCTTCTCCCTCTCTCCCTTTATAACTCCTCTCTCTCACTCTTTAACATCCATCTTTTGCTCTCCCTCTCTCTCCCCTTCTCGCTTACTCTCTGTTGCTCTATCTTCCAGCACTCTTTATTTCTCCCTCACACTATCTCTCCCTCTCTTGCTCCCTCCCTCTTCAATCCTTCTCACAACCTACCTTTATCTCACTATTTCTTTCTCTTTACCACTCATGCGCTCTCTTACACTCTATTAAATCTCTCCTTCTCTGTCTTTTGCTTTCTCATATGTTGCCCTCTATTCTCTCTCATTCTCTCTCTCCATCCCTCGCTCTCTCCATTCTCTCCTCTCCATTCTCTCCCACACTCTTTCTCTCCCTCTATCCCCTACTTCCTCTCTATTGCTTCCATCCCTCCTAATGTCTGGATGGAGAGAGAAAGGGAGAGATTGTGTGAAAAAGAGAGAAGAAGAGAGAAAGGGACAAAGAGAGAGGAGGTGAGAGTAAAAGAGAAAGATTTAGAGAAGAGTGAGCAATAATAGAGAAAGAGAAAACAAATAAATAGTGAGAAAGAGAGAGGAAGGGAGCAAAGGTGGAAGAGAGAGTGAGAGAGATAATGGGAGGGAATGAGAGTGAGGGAAGATAGAGAAAGAGAGAGTGGACAAGAGGGATAATAAGAGAATGAGAGAGAATGAGAGAGAGTGAAGAAGAGTGAGAAGAGAAAGAGGGAGAGCTGAGGAGGGAAAGCAGAGAGAGCTTGAGAGAGAAGGGGGAGGGAGGGAAGTGAGATAAATAGAGAAAGAGAGAGTGGGGGGTAGAAGAAGAGAGAGTGAGAAGAGTAAGAGAGAAGATAAGCAAGAATAGAGAGTGAGAGCAAGATGACGAGATAAATACAAAGAGAGAATAGAGATTTTGAAAGAGTACGAGTGAGAGTAAAGCTTTAGAAAGAGAGTGGGGAAGAGAGAGTAAGAGAAAGGGAGCAAGAAATAATGATAGATGGAGCAAGAGAGAGAGAGAGAGAAAGGGTGAGAGAGCAATAGAGAAAAAGAGAGAAGGATTGAATGTAAGAGTGAGAGTAAATCTAAATTGAGTGAGGGAGCTAGAACAAAAAGAGAAAGAAACAAAAAAGGAATAGAGAGTGAGGTAAGATAGGGAAAGAGAGAGAAATAGAGACCGAAATAAGGGAGGGAGGGGAAGTATAAACAATAAGAGAAAGGAGTGGGTGAGAAAGCAAAGAGATAGAGAATGGAAGAAGGTAGAGAGAGATTTAGTGATGGATATTAGGAGACAAAGAGAGAGAAAAAAGAGGAAGAGAGCAACAAGCAAATGAGAGAGAAATATGATAGAGAGAGAGACATAGTGAGAAAGGAAGAGAAGGAGAAAGAGAGAGATAGAGGGAAAGAGTAAAGAGAGTGAGATGATAACAAGAGATAACAAGAAAGCGAGACAAAGAAAAAGAATAGAGAGTGAGATACATCGTAAAAAAGGGCAAGAATAAGGGAGAGAGAGTGAGAAAGGGGCGAGTTAGAGGGCAAGTGTAAGGGAGAGAGGGAGAACTGGGGAGGTAAAAGGAGAGAGTGAGAGATTGAAGAGACTGAGAGAGAGAGAGCATGAAAGATATAAGAGGGAGACAAGGGAAGCACGAGAGGAAACAATATTGATCAAGATGAAGATCGGGAGCAAGAGGATAGTGCTTGGAGAGGGGGAGAGAGAGAGGGAGAGATTGAGATGGAGAGAGTGGAAGGGTGAGAAGAGGAATGGAGAGGGGAGAGAAAAGATGAGGGAGTGAGAGAGATATAGAGGGAAACGAAAGTGAGAGAAGAGGGATAAAAAGAAAGAAATAGAGAGAGTGAGGGAAAGCACGATAAAAAGAAGGAGATAGACAGATAGAGGGAGGCTGTGAGAGAGAACAGAGAGAAGCGAAAGTGACAGGAGAGAGAAAAAGAGAGGAATGAGATTGAGAGATGAAGAAAATGAGAGGGAAGGAGGGAGATTGATTAAGTGCAAGAGGAGAGAGAGAAGAGAGATAGGGAAAAGAGAGAAAGAGTGAGAAGGAGGGAGGGATTGAGATAAGAAGGGAGAGTAAGAGAATGAGTTAAATAATGAAGGAAATGGAGAAGGGTGAGGGAGGGAGAGAGATTGAGAAGAGAGTGTGGGAGGGAGGGTAGCTGAGGGAGAGAATAAGAGAGAAAGAATGAGAAAGAGGGCGAGAGAAAGGGAGAGGTTGAGCGAGAGAGAAATAGAGAAAAGTGGAAGTGAGAGAAAAGAGAGCAAAAGAGAGGGATGAGAGAGAGTGATAGAGAAAAAGAGAGGGAGAGAGAGAGTGAACGAGTGAGTGCAAGAGGAGAGAAGAAGAAAGAGTGGGACGGATGGATTGACAGAGGGAGGTATCGAGAAGGAATGAGAAATGTATGAGAGAAAATAATAATAATGAGATGGATGTGAGGAGAGAGAGCAAGATGTGAGAGCAATTGAGAATTAGCTTGTAAGGAAGGTAGTGTGAGAGAGTGTGATAGATAGAGGGAGAGAAAGAGTGAGTAGAGAGATGGAAGAGAGGGAGATAGAAGAAAGAGAAAAAGAGAGGGAGAGAGAGAATGTGAACGATTGAGTGCAAGAGGAGAGAGAGGAAGAAAGAGAGGGAGGTATCGAGGATAAATGAGAGATGTATGAGAGAAAATAATAAATATTGAGTTGGATATGAGGAGATAGAGCAAGATGTGAGAGCTATTGAGAGATAGTGTGTAAGGGAGGGAGTGTGAGAGACAGTGTGATAGATAAAGGGAGAGAAAGAGTAAGTATAGAGATGGAAGAGTGGGAGATAGAAGAAAGAGCAAGAGAGAGACAGCGAGGGTGAAAAAGTGAGCAGACAAATAACAAAGAGAGATGAGAGAGAGAGAGAGAGAGCAAGAGAGGAAGATAAGATAGGGATTGAAGAGTGAGCAAAGGAGTGAGGGAGAGGGGGTGTAAGGCAGAAATTGAGGGAGAAGAGAGACTCAGGGAAGCTAGAGCAAATGATAGTGAGTGAGAGGGAGATAAAGGGAGATATTGAGGGAAATATGGAGAGAGAGGAAGGGAGAAAAGACATAGCGAGAGATTGAATTAATGAGAGAGTGAAGAGGGAGGGAGGAAGAGAGTGAGAGATGGTTGGAGAGAAAGAGTGAGTAAGTTGATAAGAGAGTGATAATAAAGAGCAAGAAAGAGTTTGTCAAATAGAGCAATAAGAGTGCAATAGAGAAAGAGAAAAAGTGATAAAGCATAAATAGAGAAAAGAGAGAGTAAGGAAGAGAGAGATGGATGGAGGAGTGAGAGGGATGTAACAGAGTGGGAGTGAGAGAGGACGAGAGAGTGAAGGAAGATATGGAGGGAAGAGTGAGAGAGATGGAGTTTAGGGGTACATAATGAGATTTAGTCAGAGAGAAAGGGAGAAAAGAGGGAAAAGAGAGCAAGAGAGAACCTAAGAGTGAGAGAAAGAAACATAATAGAGTGTGAAACATAGTGGGTAAGGCAGCAGGCGAGAAAGAGAGAAATAAATGACAAGAGTACGCGAGAGAGTTAGAGGGCGAGATAGAGGGAGAGAGTGAGAGAGATTGAAGAGAGAGAGGGAGTGAGAAAGGGAGAGAGAGAAAGAAAATGATTTAGGAGATAGATAGGAATTGAGAGAGGAAGAGAACAAAAAAAGTTAGTGAGCAATATTGAGATAAGGAGGGAGATTAAGAGAATGCGTTAGAAGGACAAGAGAGTGAGATGGAGAGGGAGAGAGGGAGATGGAGGGAGGGAAGTAGAAGGGAAGAGAATGAGAGAGAAATGATGAGAGAGAGAATAGGAGAGGAAGAGTGAGAGAGAAATAGAGAAAATAGAAAGTGAGAGAAGAGGGAGCAAGGGAGAGGGAATGAGAGAGAGCAATAGAGAAAAGGAGAGTGAGGGAGAAGGAGCAACTTAGTGAGTACAACTAAAGTGAGAGAGAGGAGTAAGGTGAGAGAGAAATTAGGGCGATAGAAAAAAGAGCAAGAGCGAGATCATGAAAGCAATAAAGAGAGATGAAATAGAGATAGAAAGAGAACGAAAAAGGGATTGAAGAGTAAGTGGGAGGGAGAGAAGGAGAGTGGGTGAGATAGAAAAATAAAGAGAAGAGAGATTGAGGGAAGATTGAGTTGAGTGTGAGGTAGAGAGAGGGAGATGTAGAGGGGATATGGAAATAATGGGAGAGTGAGTCGGCGATAAAGTGAGAGACTGTAATAATGAAAGAAGGAGAGAGGGAGGGAGGAAGAGAGTGAGATGGTTGGAGAGAATAGTGAGTAAAGTGATAAGAGAGTGTTAAAGGAGAGCAAGAGTGTGTGTGTGTGGTAGCGAAAGAGAGAAGAATAGAGGAAGAAAAAGTGATAATGCATAAATAAGAATAGTGTGAGAGAGGCAAAAAGTGAGAAAAATGGAGATAGAGGAATGGAGTGATAGACATTGAAGAGAGCGGGAGTGAGAGAGGAAGAGAGGGTGAGAGAGAAGAGAGAATGATGGAAGATATAGTGATAGAGTGAGAGGAAAGGAGAAATGGGGTGGAGAATGAGATTTAGTGGGAGAGAGAGGGGAATGAGTTGGAAGAGAGTGAGAAGTAGAGAGGGAGATTGGGAGAGAGAGAAGGAGAGAGTAAGAGAGGAAGAGAGAGTGGGAGGGAAGGAAGAAAGAGAGATGGGAGAGAGGGAGGAAAGATTAAGAGGAGATAGGAGAGCAGCAATCTAAGAGAGAGTAAACATGAAGCGAGAAAAAGAGCGAATAGAAGTGAGAGTGAAACTGAAGATAGACGAAGAGGGGTGAGAAAGGGAGAAAGAGTGAGAGAGAAATAGATAGAGTGTAGACAGAGAGAGGGAAGAGAGCGTGAGAGAGGGAGAGAGTGAGCAGTGAGAGGGGGAGCAAGATTCAGGGAGATAAAGAGAGCAAGAGAAGGCGAGGTGTGAAGGGAGTGAAAGACGGAGGGAGACGAGAAAAAGTCAGTGAGGGATAAAGGGAGCATTAATATAGTGATAGAAGGGAGAGTGAATTAAAGATAAAATGAGATGAAATAGAGAGTGAGAGAGATAGGGAAAGAGTGAGTCAGAAAGACGATTGAAAGAGTTAGTGAGAGGCATTAAAGAGAGTTCAAGAAAGAGAAAGGAAAAGAGAGTGAAAGGAGAGAGTGAGGAGACTAAGGGAAGATCAAGTGAGGGTACGTGGTATAAAGAGCAGGAGAATATGAGAAGGGAGAGGAAGTTGGAGAGGGATAAAGGGAGGAAGAGGCAGGGAGGGAGAGAGAGAGAGAGAATGAGCGAGGTTGGGATGGATTCAGGTGAACGTGAAAGGAGAGAGTGTGGGGAATAGAGTGATAAAAAAGTAAGAGGAAAAAGAGAAGAGAGAACAAAAAATGTGACTGTAAAAGAGAGAGATGGATTAAGGGAGCGAAAGAGGTATGGAGAATAAGAGAGAGGAAGTGAGGGATAATGGGAGGGTCAAAAGTGAGAGACAGAAGAGATATTGAGAGGGAGAGATAAAGAAGGCTGAAATAGAGAATCATAGAGAGATAGAGGTCATAAGGTAGAAAGATAGATAGGTGGAAGTGAGAGCGTTTAAACAGTGAGTAGGAAAGAGAAAGTGAGAGAGTGAGAAGTGAGGCTATGGGAAGATCAAGTAAGAGTGAGTCAGTGAGGTGTAAAGTGAGCACAAGAAGAGGATTTTAGTGAGTGATAGAGGGAGCAAGAGAGAGGGAGACGAAGAGGGAGATAAGAAGAGATAGCGGGGGAGGGACGAAGGGAGAGAAGATAGGGAAAGAGAGTGGTAGGGTTGAAAACAAGAGAAAGGAGAAAGGGAGTGGAGGTAGAATGAGAGAAAGTGTAAGAGGAATGAAAGCAACAAATGAGAGTGTAAAAGAGAGTATAAGATAGAAAAAGAGAACAAATAGTGAGAAAGATAGAGAGAGAGAGAATAATAGAGAAGAGTATAGAGAGTGAAGGGAGAAAGATGGAGCGGGGAAAAGAGACGAGAGATTGAGCGAGAAAGAACAAGACAGTAAGAGAGAGCGAGATGGAGAGAAAGAAATGTGGAGCCAAAGAGGGTAAGACCGAGAGAGATTAAGAGAGTGAGAGAGCGTATGAGTGTATAGATGGAGAGGAGTGAGTTACATTCAAGAGACCTACAAAAGGAAATCATTAGCGAGTGAGAATGATAGAGGCAGAGAGTGAAAGCGATAAAGAGAACAAGATTGTTAAGAGTGGATGAGATCTAGAGAGAAAGAGGAATAGATTGTGTGAGAGAGAAGAGAATATAAGAAAGTGAATGAGAGAGAGGGGCAAGAGAGAAAAAATGATATTTGGGGGGAAGAATGGATGGAAAGTGTTAGTGAGGAAGAGAGGAAGAGAAAAGAGAGATAGAGAGGAAGAGAATGAAGGAGAAAGTGAGGAAGGGAGCAAGAGAGATATATAGATAGAGAGGAAAAGAGTGAGAGCAAGAATCATGAAAAGAGAGTGAGAGATAGAGGAGGCAAAGAGAGTGAGAGAAAGATAGGGAAAAGTGCGAGAGAATGTGAGAATTGATGAGATATAAGACAGAGGATATGAGAAGGATGATAGTTTGAGCGAGAGAGAGAGAGAGAGAGAGAGAGAGAGAGAGAGTACATGAGAGGGATGGGGAGAGAAAGATTGAGCAAAGAGAGAGATTGTGTGTGTGAGAGAGAGGAGGTGAGTGAGAGAGAAACATTAGAGAAAGAGTTAGAGAAGTGTAAGCAAGAAAAGAGAAAGAGAGAGAAAAAATATTGATAGTGAGAGAGGAATGGAGCAAAGGAAGAAGGGAGTATGAGAGATATATAGGGAGAGAAGGAGAGTGAGGTAGGATAGAGAAAGAGAGTGAGCAAGAGAAAATGAGGGAGGGAGAATAAGAGAATGAGAGAGAGAATGAAATATGGAGAGAGAGGGACAGCCAAGCAGGGAAGTGGGAGTGAGCGTGAGAAAGAGAGATGAAGCGAGTGAGGGAGTAAGAGTGAGAGTGAAATTAAAGAGAGTAAGGGAGCGAGGAGGGGAGAGAGTGAAAAAGGGAGAGAGAAATAGAGAAAGAATAAAGAGTGAGGAAAGAGAGGGTAAGAGAAAGGAAGCTAGAGAGAAAACGAAATCATAAAAAGGAGGAGGAAGGAATGGATGATGGGAAAGTAATAACCAAAGAGAGAGAAGATGGGATGAAGAGAGAATGAGAGTAAGGGAGAGAGTTAGAATGATGGATATAGAACATAAAGAGTGAATAAAGAGAGAGCACAGGGAGTAAGAGAGAGCTAGATAGCTAGAGAAAGAAAAAATAATAACGAGTGAGACAAAGTGATAAAGGGAGAGAGCGAGAAAGAGAGAGATAGTAGAGGGTAAGAAAAAGAAAGGGGAGATAGATGGAGAGCATTAGAGAGACTGAAAATGAGAGGGAGTGAGAGAGGGGAAGAAAAGAAAGATTTAATGGAAATAGAAAGCGAGAGCAAAATATAGCAAGATTAAGATATGGAAGGAGATTAAGAGAATGAGTGAGAAGGAAAGGAGAGAAGGAGATGGAGAGGGAGAGAGATTGACATAGAGAGTGGGAGGGAGGGATGTAGGAGGGGGAGTATAAGGGAGAAAGAATGAGGGAGAGTGAGAGAATGGGAAAGGAAGAGTGACAGATAAGTATAGAAAGATAAGTAGAGACGAGGGCAAGAGAGAGAGAGAGAGAGAGAGAGCGATAAAGAAAATAAGAGGGAAAGAGAGGGGGTCAATGAGTGAGTGCAATAGGTGCGAGAGAGAAGAGTAAAGTAGGGAGAGAGCGAGAAAGATAGGGATGTAGGGATTGAATGAGGGAGGGATCAAGGAGGAAAGAGAGATCCGTGAGATAAAATAAGAAAAAATGAGATGGATATAACAGGAGAGAGCAATATGTGAGAAATTAAGAATGAGTGTGTGAGGGAGGGAGAGTGTGAGTGAGTGAGATAGAGGTAGAGATGGAGTACGTAAAGAGAGAGATGAGAGGGTGATAGAAGAAAGAGCAAGAGTTAGAGAGAGAGGGAGAGAAGGAGAGAGTGAAAATAATAAAGAGAGATGAAATAGAGAGAGAGAGAAAGAGAGAGTAAAGCCAGAGATTGATGAGTGAGCGGGAGGGAGAGAAGGAGAGAGGGTGAGATAGAAATATAGAAATAAGAGAGACTCAAGGAAGGGAGGATGAGAGAGGGAGATATAAAGGGGATATGGAGATAACAAGAGGGCGAGAGGGAAATGGAGAGACAGAGAGAGACTGAATTAATGAAAGAGGGAGAGAAGGAGGGAGAGAGGGAGGGGGAAAGAGAGTGAGAGATGGCTAGAGAAAAAGAGTGAGTTAAAGTGATAAGAGAGAGTGATAAAAGAGAGCAATGGTACGTTTGTGTGAGAGAGAAAGAGAGAAAAAAGCGATAAAGCATAAATACAGAAAAAGTGTGAGGAGGGAGAGAGTGAGAAAAAGAGGGACAGAGGGAGAGAGTGAGTGAGATTGATGAGAGTGAGAGTGAGAGAGGAAGGGAGGGTGAGAGAAGAGAGAGTGATGGAAGATATAGACAGAAAGTTAGAGTGAGAGAGAGAGAGTGGGTAGAGAATAAGTTTTGGTGGGAGAGAGAGGGGGATGGATTGGAAGAAAGCGTGAGGGAGAGTGTGTGTGAGAGAGAAAGAGAGAGCGAGAGAGCCAGAGAGAGGGAGGGACGGAAGGAAGTAAGAGAGGGGGGAGAGAGAGAGAGAAAGAATGAGAGTGGAGCGAGCAATTGAAGAGAAAGGGAGAGAGAGTGAAATTGGAGTGAGAAAGAGAGAGAAAGCGAGGGAGTAAGAGTGAAAGTGAAACTGAAGAGAGAGGAAGAGGGAGCGAGAAAGGGAGAGAGTGTCAGAGAGAAATAGAGAGAAGAGAGAGTAAGGGAAGAGATAACGTGAGAGAGGGAGCAAGCGAGCGAGTAGAGCAAAGTGTAAGTGAGAGAAGAGAGAGAAAGAGAGAGGGAATGAAAGAGAGAAAACAAGAGGGGGAGAGGGAGTGAACGAGTGAGTGCAAGAGGGGAGGGAGAGAGGAGTTAGATAGGGAGGAAGGCATAAAGGGAGGGATCAAGGAGGTAAGAGAGATGTATGATCGAAAATAATAACTAATGATATGGATATAGGAGGAGAGAGTAAGATGTGAAAGTAATTGAGAGAATGTGTGTGAGAAAGGGGGAGTGAGAGATAGATGAAAAGAAAGAGTGAGTAAAGTGAGAGAAGAGAGAAATATAAAATTATGAGCAAGAGATTGATAGAAGGGGCAAATGAGAGCAAAGAAAAAAATAAAGAGAGATGAAATAGAGTGTGTGAGACAGAGTAAGAGTGGGAGTTAAGAAAGGGATTGAAGAGTGAGCGGCAGGGAGAGATAGAGAGAGGGTATGGTAGAAATAGATTCAGAAAGCGTTAGGGTGAGAGGGAGCAAGAGTGCGAGCGAAACTGAAGAGAGAAAGAGGGAGTGAGAAAGTGAGTGTGAGAGACAAATGGAGAGAAGAGAGTGTGAGAGATTAGAGAGCGTGAGAGTGAGAGAGAAGACATACTAAGGGAAGACATAGAGAGAGTGAGCGGGAGGGAAGGAGGGCTAGAGAATGAGATTTTCTAGTGAGAGAGTGGGAATAAATTGAAGAATGTGAGGGGGAGAGTAATAGTGTATCTGAGAGAGATAAGGAGAGACTGAGAGAGGGTGAGAGTGGGATGGGGGAAGGAAGCAAGAGACAAGGGAGAGAGGGAGAGAAAGATTGAGAGGAGAGAGAGAAATGAGAGCAACATAAGTGAAAGTGAATGAGAGAGAGCGAACATAGTGCTAGAAAGAGTGAGGGAGAGAGGGAGTAAGAGAATAGAGTGCAAAAGAATTGAGCGTGAAAGAGTGAGGGAAGAGATAACAAGAGAGAGGGATAAAATGATCAAGTAGAGAAAAGTGTATATGAGAGAAGAGAGAGCAAGATAGATGAAATTAGAGACATAGATATAAGAGGGAGTGGGAGAGGGAGTGAATGAGTGAGTGTAAGAGGAGAGGGAGAGAGGAGTTAGATAGGCAGGGTGGCATAATGAAAGGGAAGGAGGATTGAAAGAGGAAGGGATCGAGGAGGTAAGAGAGATATACGAGCAAAGATAATAAATAATTTGATGGATATAAGGGGAGAGAGCAACTAAGAGTGTGTGTGAGGGAGGGGGAGTGAGAGATAGAGGAAGAGAATGAGTGAGTAAAGAGAGAGAAGAGAGGGAGATACAATTATGAGCAAGAGAGAGATAGAGATTGGGAAAATGAGAGCAAAGAAACAACAAAGAGAGATGAAATAGAGAGTGAGAGAGAGAACAATAGAGGGAGTGAACAAAGGGATTGAAGAGTGAACTAGAGGGAGAGATGGAGAGAGGGTAAGACAGAGAGAGAAGAGAGACTTCATGAAGATAGAGCAAAATATAATGAGTAAAAGGTAGTGAGAGGGAGATATGGAGAGAGGTCGAGGGAGTGAGGGAGTGCGAGAGAAAGATATATAAAGAAAGTGGGAGAGAGTGAGAATAAGTAAGAAAAATATAGTATGATATATGGAGAGACATGGAGAGAGCGAGGGAGGGCGTGAAAGAGGAGGGAGAAAGGAAGATGTGTGAGAGATTGTGAGAATTAATGAGAGAGAGCGAAGAGGTAGAGAGAGCTAAGAGTGGGATTGAAAGAGAAAGAAGTAGGGAGAGAGGGAGAGAGAGTGTGTGAGGGATAGAGTGAGAGAAAGAGAAAGAATAGAGCGCAACATAAGAGAGAGATACAATAGAGAGTGTGAGAGAGAGCATCTGTGTAATGAGAAAGCAATAAAGATATAGAGGGACCTACTCCCTCTCCTTTCTCTCTCACACTCCCTCTCCCACACTATCTCCTTCTCATCTCCCTCCCTCTCTCTCTTCATCTCTAGACCTTTCTAATAATCTATATGTATGTGTATTCTCTCCCTCTCTCAAAATATCTCTATCTCCCTATTTATTTTTTTTCCAACTCTCTCACTTCTTATATTCCTCTCCTATTTTTGTCTCTCTCTTACTTTTAGATGGTCTCTCATCTCTATTTTTTCACCCTCTTTCACCCACAACCATTCTCCTATTTTTGTCTCTCTTCTTTCTTTCACTCCATCTCACTTCCTCTCTCTTCCCTTAATATCTCTTCCCTCTTCCTTTCTCTCTCCTTCTCTCTATTAAATTTCACTCTCACTCTTGCTCCCTGTGTCACCCACTTTTGTTTCTCTCTCTCTCTCTCTCAATCTCCCTCCTCTTAATCTACCTCTATCACCGTCTCCCTCTTTCTATCACTCTCTTCTATCCCAATTTCTCCCTCACTCACTCTCTCCTTCTGTTACTCCTTCCCTCATTTCAACATAGCTCTCTCCCTTCTCTCTTTCTCACTTTTTGTTATTTCTCTCTCACTTACTCTCTATATGTTGTCCATCTTCTCTAACTACTTGTCATCATCCATCCTTTCACTCTTTCTCCTCTCTCTCCCCTCCCTCCCTCCTAATCTCACTTACGCTTTCCTCTATCTCTCTCACACACTTCTCTCCCTCTATCCCCCTTCCTTCTCCCTCTCTCCCTTTATAATACCTCTCTCAATCTTTATCATCCATTCTTTGCTCTCCCTCTCTCTCCCCTTCTCACTCAATCTTTCTTACTTTATCTTCTGGTACTCTTTATTTCTCTGTCACACTATCTCTCCCTCTCTTGCTCCCTCTCCCTCTTCAATCCTTCTCACGACCTCTCTTTACTTCTCTTTTCTTTCACTTTACCAGTCATGCTCTCTCTTACATTGTCTATTAAATCTCTCTTTCTCAGTCTTTTGCTCTCTTACGTTGCCCTTTATTCTCCATCTTTCTCTTACTCTATCCCTTGCTCTCTCTAGCTCTCCCTATCTCCCATTCTCTCTCATCCCCCACTTCCTTTGTATTGCTTCCATCCCTCCCAATGTCTGGATGGAGACAAAAAGCGAGAGATTGTGTGTGAGAAATAGGAAAGAAGAGAGAAGGGACAAACATAGAGGAAAGAGAGAGAAATAAAAGAGAAAGAGTTAGAGAAGAGTGAGCAACAATAAAGAAAGAGAATGCAAATAAATAGTGAGAAAGAGAGAGGAAGGGAGCAAAGTAGGAAGAGAGAGTGAGAGAGATAAAAGGAGAGAAGGAGAGTGAGGGAAGGTAGAAAAAGTGAAAGTGAGCAAGAGGGAGAATAAGAGAATGAGAGAGAGCTATGAAGAGTGAGAAGAGAAAGAGGGAGAGCTGGGAAGCGCAAGTGGAGAGAACTTGAGAAGAGGAGGAAGGGAGGGAAGTGAGATAAATATAAAAAGAGAGAGTTTAGGGTAGAGGAAGAGAAAGAGTGAGAAGAGTAAGAGAGAAGGTGAGAGAGAATAGAGAGTGAGAGCAAGATGACGATAGAAATAGGAGAGAGTATATAGATTGTGAAAGTGAAAAAAAGGGAGTAAGAGCGAGGGTGAAGCTGAAGAAAGAGAGTGGTGGAAGAGAGAGTAAGAGAAAGGGAGCAAGAGAGAATGATAGATTGAGCAAGAGAGAGAAAGGGAGAGTGAAAGGGTGAGTGAGAGAGAGAAGAGAATGAGAGTAAGAGCGAGAGTGAAATTAAAGAGAGTGAGGGAGCCAAGAAGTGGGAGAGAGACAAAAAGAGAATGAAACAGAGAAATGATAGAGAGTGAGGTAAGAGATGGAAAGAGAGAGAAACAGAGAGCAGAATAAGAAAGGGAGAAAAAGTAATAAGTAATAAGAGAGAAGAGTGGGTGAGAAAGCAAATAGATAGAGAATGATAGGAAGGAAGAGAGAGATTGAGTGGATAAAGGGAGACAGAGAGGAATAGAGAACAATGGGCACGAGAGAGAAATATGTTGGAGAGTGAGAGACAAAGTGAGAAAGGAAGAGAGGGTGAAAGAGAGATAGAAGAAAAGAGTAAAGAGAGTGAGAAGATAGCCAGGATAGTAATAAAGCAAGAGAGAGAAAAAGAATAGAGAGTGATAGACATAGTAAGAAAGGGTTAGAGTGAGAAAGAGAGAGATAGAGGTCAAGAGTAAAGGAGAGAGTGAGAACGGGGGAGACAGAGGGAGAGAGTGAGAGATTGAAGAGCTTGTGGGAGAGATAGAGAGAGAGGTTGAAAGATTTCAGAGGGAGAGAGGGGAAGTAAGAGAGGAAATGATATTGATCAAGATGGAGATAGGGAGCAAGAGGGCAATGAGTGGAGAGGGGAAGAGAGAGAGGGAGAGAGATTGAGATAGAGAGAGTGGGAGGGTGAGAAGTGGAATGGAGTGAGGGGAAAGAAATAATGAGGGAGAGTTAGAAAGAGATAGAAAGATGATGAAGTGAGAGAAGAGGGGTAAAAAGAAAGAGATAGAGAGACAGCAGAATGCTGTGAGAGAGAAATAGAGCAAATAGAAAGTAAGAGAAGAGAGAGAATGAGAGAGGAATGGGAGAGAACGATGGAGAAAATAAGAGAGAATGAGGGAGTTATATTAAGTGCAAAAGGAGAGAGAAGAGTGATAGAGAGAAAGGGAGAAAGAGAGGAAAGGAGGGAGGGATTGAGAAGGAGTTAAAAGGAGAGAATGAGAGGGGGAGATGGAGAGGGAGTGCGGGAGAAAGAGGGAGAGGGATTGAGATAAAGAACATGGAAGGGAGGGTAGCGAAGGGAGAGAACGAGAGAGAAGGGACAAGAGAGACATGAGAGAAAGGGAGAGGGATAGAGAGAGAGAATAGAAAAAAGTGAAAGTGAGAGAAAAGAGAGCAAGAGAGGGAATAAGAGAAAGTTATAAGATAATGAGAGGGAGATATAGGGAGTGAACAAATGAGTACAAGAGGAGAGAGAGAGAAGGAGAAAGAGAGGGAGGGTTAGATATAAAAAGGGAGTTATCGAGAAGGAAGGAGAGATGTATAGGAGAAAATAATAAAAAATGAGATTGATATGAGGAAAGAGAGAAAGATGTGAGAGCAATTGAGAGATTGTTTGTGAGGGAGGGAGTGTGAGAGTGTGTGATAATAGATAGAGGGAGAGAGAGAGTGAGTAAAGAGAGAGAAGAGAGGCAGATAGAAGAAACATCAAGAGAGAGTGAGAGACAAAGAGCAGCAAAATTGAGCATACAAATAATAAAGAGAGATGAAATAGAGTGTGAGAGAGAGAGCATGAGAGTGAGTTAAGATAGGTATTGAAGAGTGAGCGAAGAGAGACAGGGAGATAGGGTAAGGCAGAAATCGAGAGAGAAGAGAGACTCAGTGAATATCGAGGAAAAGATAGTGAGTGAGAAGTAGCTAGAGCGGGAGAGGGAGGGAGAAAAGACATAGCGAGAGATTGAATTAATGAAAGAGGAAAGAGTGAGGGAGGGAGAGTGAGAAATAATTGGAGAGAAAGTGTGAGTAAAGTGATAAGAGAGTGATAAAAGAGAGCAAGAGAGAGTGTGTCAAAGAGAGCAAGAAGAGAGCAATAGAGAAAAAAAAGTGATAAAGTATAAATAGAGAAAGAGCGAGAGAGAAAGAGAGTGAGGAAGAGAGAGAATGATGGAGGGATTGAGAGAGATATAAGAAAGTGGAAGTGAGAGAGGAAGAGAGAGTGAAGAAAGATATGGAGAGTGAGTGAGAGAGATGGAGAGGAGGTACAGAATGAGATTTGGTGGGAGAGATGGGGGATGAATTGGAAGAGAGTGAGAAGGAGAGAGGGGGAGAGTGTGTGTGAAGAGAGAAAGAGAAAGCGAGAGAGGGAGAGGAAAGGAGGGAAGGAATGAAGGGAGTGGGGAAGAGTGGGAGAGAGATTGAGAGGAGAGAGAGGAGTGAGTGCTATAAAAGAGAGAGTGATGGAGACTGAACATGGAGCGAGAAAGAGAGAGGGAATGAGGAAGTATGTGTGAGAGTGAAACTGAAGAGATAGGAAGAGTGAATGAGAAAGGGAGAGTGTGAGAGACAAAGGAGAGGAGAGCGGGCAAGGAAGAGAGAGCAGAAAAGAGAGAGAGGGTGAGCGAGCGAGAGAGGGAGCAGCAGATAGGGAGATAAGGAGAGTAGTAGAAACAGAGGGATGACGGGAGTGAAAGAGGGTGGGTGATTGAAAGTGTGGTGTTGAGGGTTAAATTGAGTGTAAAAGGAGAGACAGAAGAGAGGACGAGAGAGAGATGAAAAGAGGTGTAACATTGGGTGAGAGAGATGAGAGTGCAAGTAAGAAAGAGAGATAGGAGGTATTAAGAGGGTTAGAAAAAGAGCAGGAAAGCGAAAGTAAAAGAGAGTGGAAGGGACAGTGAGAAGAGATATTGAGCGAAGATCAAGCAAGAGTAAGTGAGGGGTAAAAGGTGAGGGAGAATAAGAGATTGTTGAGAGAGAGAGGGAGGCAAAGAGGGATAATAGGAGGGAGAGGGAGGGAGGGAGAGAAGAGATAAAATGAGAGAGGGAATGATAGAAGCAAGAGGGAGAGGAGAGAGGAAGTGGGGGGATGGAGTGACATAATGTAAGAGAAATGAATGAAGCGAGAGCAATAAAGGAGTGTGTAAAAGAGCGTATAAGATATAAAAAAAGAATCAAATGTGAGAAAGAGATTGAGAGAATACAATAGAGAAAGGGATAAATAGAGTGAGAAAGAAAAAAACAAATAGGTAACCAAGAGTGAGATAGAGAATGAGAAATGGAGCTAACGAGGGTGAGAGGGAGAGGGAGAGAGATTGAGAGATAGTGGCTGTGTGTAAGAGTGTGTGAGATGGAGAGAGAAGAGTGTGCTACATGAGTGAGACCTAGGGGTAAGAGTGAAAGTGAAGCTGAAAAAAGAAAGTGGTGGAATAGAGTGTAAGAAAAGGGTTCAAGAGATAACAATAGATGGAGAGGGTAGTGAGACAGAGAGAGCCAAGGGGAGAGGGCAAGAGAAAAAGAAAGAAAGAAGAACATTAGGGAGGAAGAATGAGAGTGAAATTGAAGAGAGGGAGCCAAGAAGCGGAGAGAGATAAAAAGAAAGAAATAGAGAAAGAATAGAGTGTGAAGTAAGCGATGGAATAGAAAGTGAAATAAGGAGAGGCGTGGAAGTAATAAACAATAAGAGAGAAGAGGGGGTGAGAAATAGAAGTGAAAGGTAGAGCGATAAAGAGATAAAGAGAGAAAAGAGAGCAAGTGAGAGCAAGTGAGCGAGAGAGAGAATCAAAAGAGAAAGTAAGAGATAGTGATAAATGGACAGAGTGATAAAGATAGATAGAAGGCAAGAGTGAAGAGAAGCAAATCTCTATTTTCTTCGTAACCCCTCCCTTTTTCACTCCCTCCTTCCCTCTCTTTCTCCATCTCTCCCTATCTAACTTTTCTCTCTCTCCTCTTGCACTCACTCATTCACTCTCCCTCCCTCCCTCACATTTTGACTATCGCTCTCTCTCATTCCATTTCTGTCTCACCCTCTCTCCTCTCCCTCCCTCTCAATCTTCATTCCCTATCTTCACTCCCTCTCTTAGTCTCTCTCTCTCACTCTCCATTTCATCTCTCATTGTTTTTCATACACTCTTTTGTCCCTTCTACCTCTCTCTCTTAATCTTCTTCTATCACTCTCTCTCTCTCTTTACTCACTCCGTCTATCTCTCTCACTCTCTCTCACTCTCCCTCCCTCACACACTCTCTCATAGTTTCTCTCACATCTTGCTCTCTCCCCTCTTATCCATCTTATTATTTCTTATTTTCTCTCATAGATCCCTATATTCTCCTCCATCCCTCCATATTTTAATCCCCACTTCCCTCTCATTATCATATTCCATACTCTCTAAATCTTTAGCTCCCTCTCCTTCCTATATCCCAACCTCTCACTCACTCTTACTCTCCCTAGCTACCATTCTCACTATTTCTTACGTCCTCTCTTGCCTTCTTGATATTTTTTTTTCTCCAATCTCTCTATTGCACCAACTCTCTATCTTCGCTCTCTTTACTCTTTATTTCTTTACCTTTGTCTCTCACTCTCCCTCCCTCACACACTCTCTCTCATTAGCTCTCACACCTTGCTCTCCTCCCTCATATCCATCTCATTATTTCTTATTTTCTCTCATACCATCTCCCTTTCCTCCTCGATCCCTCCCACTTTCACTCCCTCCTTCCCTCTTTTTCTCCTGCTCTCCCTATCTAACTCCTCTCTCTATCTCCTCTTGCACTCACTCATTCACTTCCTCTCCCTCCCTCTCTTTTCTCCATCGCTCTCTAATTCTCTCTCTCTCGCTCTCTTCTCTTACTCTCAGTTTTCTATATTTCTCTCTCTTCTTCTCCCTTTCTCTTCGGTCTCATTCTTTCTCTCTTATTCTCTCCCTCCGCTACCCTCCCTCTCACTCTCTCTATCTCAATATCTCTCGGTCTCACTCTCTCTCCTTCTCCATCTCCCTCTCTTTTTTTCTCCACACTCATTCTCTCAGTCTCCCTTCCTATCTGAATCTTGCTCTCCCTCTTGAATCTTTCTTGCCTTTTCTCCCTCTCTCACTCACCCCTCTCTTCAATCTCTCTCCTTCACCCCTTCTATCTCCCCCTTCCTAACTCTCTCCCTTACTCTTTCCCACTATTACTCTCTTTGTCACTCTATCCCTTTTTACTCTATCTCTCACTTTCTACTATGTTTCTCTCTCTCGCTCTCTTTTGATATCTTTTCTCTCTCTTTACTTATCATCCTATATCCGTCACTCTAACTCTCTCTCCCTTCTACTCATTCTCTCTATTCTCTCTCTCGCCTGCTCTTCTTTATCATTATTTATTACTTTCTCTCCTTCCCTCCCTCTTTCTCCCCCTCCTTCCTTATTTTGTTCTTTTTTTCTCTGTAGCTCCCTCTCTCTTTCCCTCTCTTTCATCTCTCTCTCCAATAAGTTTTTACTCACTCTTTCATCTTATATCTATCAATCTAACTCTTTCTCCCTTCCTCCCATCATCTCTCTCTCTTCTCTATCACTCACCCCCTCTTCTTCGTCATCCTTTATTATTTTTCCCTTTTTATCTCTCTTTCCCTTTCTTTCCTCACTCAGCACTCTTTCTCTATTTCTCTCTCGCTTTTTCTCTTTCTCCATTCCTCGCTCCCTTACTCTCTTTAATTTGTATCTCACACTTACACCCTCGCCTTCTCTCTCATTATGTATTGTACTCTCTCTTCTTTTTCCTCTCCATTTATCTCTCTCACTTTGCCTCCCTAACTATCTCTCTCTTGCTCATTTTCTCCTACTCTCTCTTCACCTGCACTCTCTTCAACTTCACTGTCACTCCTACTCCTTGTCTTTATCTCTTTCATACTCTCTATCCTCCCTTCCACTTTCTATCGCTATCTTGCTCTCACTCTTTATTCTATGTCAACTCTCTTTTACTTTTCTCACTCCTTATCTTCCTGTAAACCCCCACTCTCTTTCTCTATTTCTCTCACTTCCCTCCTTCTACTCTCTCTAACACTCTCTCCCACTTTCGTTTTATGGCTATCTCTCTTTTCTCAATCTCCCTCTCATTCTCTGTCTCATTCTCTTATTCTCCCTTCCTCTGTCTTGCCCTCTTAGCTCTTTCTCTATCTTAACTCTTTCTCTATCTTAACTCATTCTCCTTCTCTATCTATATCTCTCTAACTCTCACTTCCTCCTTAACACCCTTTCTCTCCACTCCCTCCGCCCCTCCTCTTTTTTTTTCCTCCTGCTTTCTTGCTCTAAGTTTAACCATCTCTCTCCGCCATCATCTCATACTTTCTCTTACTCCCCCACTCTTGCTTCCTTCCCTCACACCCTCTCTCTTCCTCTCTCACTCTTTCTTTCTCTCTTTCACTGGCTCTCCACCTCTCTCCCTCTCAGCCACTTTCACTTCATCCCCCTCTCACTCCCACTAAATCTCATTTTCTACCCCCTCTCATCCTCTCACTTACTCTCCCTCCCTCTATCTCTCTCCTCCTCTCTATATATCCTCTAACCCTTTCTTTCCCTCTACCCCTAACATCTCTCTCCCATGTCTCTTCTCTCTTTTGCACACTCTCACTCTCTTCCTTTCTCTCCCTCTGTCTCTCACTCTGTATTCCACCATCATTATTACATTGTTTCTCAATCAATCTCTATTAATCTCTCTTCTATTGCTCTCTCTTCTCTCTCATTACTTAACTCCTTTTTCTTCTTCCAACTCCATTTCTTGCTCTCGCCCTCCCTCTCTCCCTCCCTCTCTCCCTCCCTCTCATTCCTTCTCTCTTCTCACGCTTTGCTCCTCATCTCTCTCTCATTATTTCTCACACTCATTCATTTTCTTCTCTCCTCTTTTCTCTCACCCTCTCTTTCTCTCAAGTTTACACTCTTTCTCACTACTCTTCCTCTCGCTGCCTTTCTCGATCTCTTTCTCTCTTTCTCTCTCTCTCTTTCTCTCTCTCTCTCTCTCTATGTTACTTGGTCTCTCTTTCCAGCTTTCACTAAGTTTTTAATTTGTTGCTCTTCTCCCCCTATCTCTCACACTTGTGCTCTATGTCTTCCTCATTATTTCTCCATCCCACCCACTCTCCCTCCTTGCCTCCCACCCACTCTATCCCCAACCATCTCTCCAAGTACTTCCCTTTCTTTCTCTATCACTCTCTCTCTCCCTCTTCCATCATTTTCAACATCCCATTCTCTCAACCTCTTATCTTCTCTTACTTTCTCTCTCTCTCTCTCTAAATGTCTCTAGATCCCTTTCTTGCTCTTCCCCGCTCTCTCTCTTTTCTCCTCCATTTCTTTTTCTATTTTTCTCTCTCTCCTCTTTTTCTTTCTCTTATCTCTCTATCTTACTCTTTTCTCTCTACCTTCCCCTCATCTTCGTTTCACTATTTCTCACATTCTCTTACATTCTCCCTCTCTCCTCCTCGCTTCTCCCTCTTTCACAACCTCCCTCCCTCCCCCTTTCTTGTACACACAAGCTCTATCTCTTCTGCTCTCTTGTTCACTCTTTCACACACTCTATCACTCTCTCTCCCCTTCTCATTCCGTTCCTCTCTCGAATTTCACTCTTACTCTACTTCTCTCTCCCTCACTCCCTCTCTCCAAACTCTTTTTTCTCTCAATTTCCCTCTCTCCTCCCTCAATCTCTTCTTTCTCTCTTTACTCACTCTTTATCTCTCTTTCAATCACTATCACTCTCTCACACACTCTCTCAATTTCTCACATCTTGCTCTCTCCCCTTAAATCCATCTCATTATTTCTTATTTTCTCTCCTACAACTATTTTTGCTCTCGATCCCTCCCTCTCAAGAGGTGAGAGAGAGTTGTGAGATAGGGAGTGAGGTAGAAAGTGTGGAAAAAAGGATTGAAAGAGGGATGGATCTATAGGAAAGAGAGACGTGTAAGAGAAAATAAGAAACAATGTAGTGGATTTGAGCAGAGAGAGCATATATGAGAGAATTGAGAGAGTGTGTGTGAGGGAGTGAGAGTGAGAGAGAGAGAGAAAAAAAAGGTTGATAGATGAAAGAGCATGAAAGAGGACAGAGGGAAGCCAAGAGAGAGCAAGCGAATGATAAAGAGAGATGAAATAAAGAATGAGGAGTGAATAAGAGAGGGAGTGAACTAGAAACAGAGAGATAGAGAGAGGGAGTGATATGGATTAGAGGGAGTGCCAGAGGAAGAAAAGGAGAGAGAGTGAGACAGGAATAGAGAGAGAGAAGAGGAACTCAAGGAGGATAAAGCAAAAGTTTGAAGTGAAAGGTGGAGAGAGGGAGATGTAGAGGAGGATAAAGAAAGAGATAGAGGGGGAAGGCAGATCGAGAGACGAAAAGCGGGAGATTGAGAGAGGGAGGGAGGAAGAGGTTGTGCTATCATTAAATAGAAAGAGTGAGTAAAGAGATGGGTGGGAGTGATGATAAAAGAGTACAAGAGAGAGCATGTGAGAGAGAAAAATAGAAGGAAAGAGTAAAAGAGCAAGAAAACTGATAAGTAACAAAAAGAAAGAAGAATGAGATAGGGAGAGAGTGAGAAAGAGGGAAAGAGGGGGAGTGAGACTTAGAGAAGAGCTAGTGAGGGATGATATAGAGAGAGTGAACGAGAGGGAGAGAGGTGGTAGAGAATGTGAATTTGAGAGAGAGAGGGAGAGAGCAGGAATGAACTAGAAGAATCAATCTGAGAGGGGGAGAGTTTGTGTCTGAGTGAAAGAAACAGAGAGCAGCAAGTGAGAGAGAAGGAAGCAAAAGATAGGGGAGAGTGGGAGAGAAAAATTAGGAGGTGAGAGAGAATAGAGAAAAACATAAGTTAGAGTGTGTGAGAAGGGTGAACATAGAGTGAGAAAGATTAAGGGAGAGATAGAGTAAGAGAGAGAGAAACTGAACAGAGAGAATGAGGGAGCAAGAAAGAGAGAGAATTGTGAGAGAATATAGAACGTGAGAGAGGGAGAGATTGAGCAAGCGAGAGAGGGAACTCGAAAGAGAGACGAGTGTGGAAGACAGAGGGATTAAGTGAGAAAAAGAGGGAGGGAGAGCGAGAGAGAGGTCGTGAGGGATAATGTGAGGGTCAAATGTGATAGGCAAAAGAGATGACGAGAGAGAGATAAAGAGAGATCAAATAGAAAGAGAGAGAGATGGAGGTAGTGAGAGAGAAAGAGAGATAGAAGGAGGAAGTGAGAGGGCTTAAAGAGAGAGTTAATGGGAGAGAGAGTGAGAAGTGAGGCTTGTTGACCTCAATTTTGATGAGGTCTTCTCTTCTTCTCTTTAGTACTTAGGATCTATCCTTAGGCTTTTCCTTTGACTATCTTAGAGGACTAGAATTGGGACCCACCTTTTAGAAATTCAAACCACTTCTTAACTCCTCGCAAACTCCACAAACTCGACTATAGACCCCTAATCACCTAGAGGGTTGAAATCAAATATGGAAGTTTAAAGGATGAGTTCCTATAGGACTCTCTCGGCCTTAGGACCGCCCTGGTGGCCTCGGTCCGGTGAGGGGCCGACTTACACACACACTACACTTATACACTACACTTTCACACACTTCCTAAAACTACACCCATACCTAACTCGACCTCCCGACTCATGTAGGTGATTCACATGGATGGTCCTTAACCCCTAAGCCCTCGGCTAAGAGGGTTAGGAACAACATAGATGAATGCCTCAAATGAGTCCCTTCATGGCTCATATGGGCTTGATATGGCTTCATGGCTCAACCAAAATGACTTCTTTCCACTTACATCCACCCAATCTTCAATTTCCCAAATTTTCAATTTTTGACCCCAGGACCCTACACCCGCTAACTCTACCCAAAACCCTCGAAATTACCCAAATTTATCAAAAAATTTCCAAATTACCCAAAATTCTCCAAAATCAATCCCAAACATTTCCACATCACTCAAATTGACCATCCATACCCAAAAATACCAAAAATTCCAAGAAAACCTCCCAATACCCTCCAAATACCCAAAATACCCCTCTTGGCCAAAAAAATCCAAAAATTCAGAAAATTCCCAGAAAATTCCAAAAAATCCCAAATATTCCCAATTTCATTTTGTCCAACTACACCATGGGCCAATTTTGTCAATTTACCCTACTTTTGTCAAAACCCCCAATTTGACCCATTTTATCCCAAAGTGAACCCAATGTCAAACCAAACCTACCCAATTGACCCAAATTCTGGTCCAATTCAATTCTAAACTTCAATTCAACATTCCCAACACCAATCTAGACCAAATCCAAGTTCAATTTGATTGACATTTGGATCCAATTTCACTTTTGGCCTTAAAGCCCAATTTGGACCCATGACCCAAATAAACCCAAATTCAAACCAATTCAACTCCAAATCACACCAAATTGACTCCAAGCCCTTCATAGAACATCCCTAAACCAATTATGACATTTATTTGACAAAGTTCTTCACAAAATCTTTACCCAAATGCCCATCCTAAAATCAAAAAGCCCATTTCCCTTAAACTTTCCTAAGAGCCCACTTCCTTCAAATTCAAAAGCCCAAAATCTACCCTAAAGCCCACATGACATCTCCATTTGACATCCACTTAATTAAAGCCATTACCTAAGTCCTAAATTCACCATCAAATTATTCCAAATCAAGTTTCATACAAATTTCCATCAAATTACCAAAAATTCCTAAAATCCATTTTCATGAAATCGACCAAACCTTTTCCCAAGCCAAAGGTGAGCCATGCAAGCCATGGACAAGCCACATGAAGCCATGGAAGGCTTGACATGTAATCAAGCCATTAATGGCAAAAGGAGGGGCCCCTTTCCTAATCCTCCTTAAACCCTTTTTTACCTTAAGCATGTCACACACTAAACCATGCTTAGCCACCTCATCATGGATGGAGACCACACCATTCTCTCTTGGCGGACCCAAGTGATCTTTTTCAGCCCAAGACCAGGCCTTGGGTGGTGAACCTAGCCCAAAACCATGGGTTGACTCATTTGAACCCAAAATGGTCTTCCCCTCATTCCATTTCAATCCAAGCTCTTTACACATGGCAATTGCCAATTGCTTGCACCAAGTCCCAGCCCTGACCCACCTGACCTTGAGGGTGACCCATGCCTGGCCAGTCGGCCACCAGGCCGCCGGAAAACACCATGGCCGAGAGCTCACATGCGAGCCCAACTCGGAATTCTCACCTGCCGAGCCGCCCCATCCCCAGCTGGCCATCGGAGCCGTTCTTCTCTTGCCAAGAGCAGCTGATCCCAAGCCCTAACTCTCCCTGGGAGGCCCTCCACCCTCTCCTATTTAAACACTACCCCTCTCGGCCATGAGAGGTGCTGAAACAAACCTTAAGGAAACTCTCCCAAAATTGTTCCAGACTCCTCCCCATACACAGAGCACTTGGTCCCCAGTGAGATCCCCTGCCATTTCTTCTCGCGAGCTCAATTTCGGAGTTGAAATTCCACCCAAAACCAGGACACTTCTCCACAGTGGACCAATCCTCAAATTGATTGGTCCTACACCTTCACCGGACCAAGGGAAGGTGTCCACCAGCAAAAGCCCCATCTCCGGAGCCACCCGAGTTGCTCCAGCCTCCAAGCTTTGTGATCGGGCTTGGTCGAAATCACATCTAGACAATTCACTGCGACCGGGAGACTTCATCCGGAGCTTGCGGGATCCAATCGAAGGTGCAACAACCCTCGGATCGAAGCCACACTTCTCCGAGCAAAGGTATGAGCTAATTCTTCATCCCGAGCTTTGGAGATTCCCCATTTCAAATGCTTTAATTTCAATGCATGATCACCGTATAGATGTGTTCGTCTCTTCAAGACGAATCCATAGAGCATAAGAACATGAAAATCCATTGAGTATCGAGTGAGATCTTAGGGATTTAGTGTGGACGGCTCTCGGGCGAGGGCGCTCGGGGACGATGAACGGATGCCGTCCATTCAATACACGCACGGACGGACGCGCTCGGATGGCGTCGGACCAGGAGAAGGTACAAGAACCGCGGGGCCCGAGCGCTGAGTCAGATGGCGGCGTCGAATGGGAGCGCGACGCGTGTGCGTTCGGAGATGCCGAGGATGAGTTGGCACCGCGTGGATAAATAGAAAATTAGGGATATTTTCTATTTATTTAATTCCCTAAACTTCAAAAATTCATAACTTTGTGTAGAAAAATCAGAAAAATAAAATAAAAATACCCTCTTGCTCAGTGAACAGAGGAGAATATTGTGGAAAAGAAATCATTTAATTTCATCAATTATTTTATTTTTTATAATTTATTTACTCTCTGCATACTTTTAATTCTCCATGCATGTATACAATTCATCATGGCATGAGACCATAAGGCTTTTGAAGCCTCTGAATTTGGGAACATTCCCTGAATTTTCCAAAGTCAGAGGCCATCTCTATAAAGAGTTATTGATTTTTCAAGTTCATGTTACTGTTTTGAGTATTTTAATTCCAATAAATAGCATGTTGTGAAATAAATTCTAGGAAAATTTGATGATATTCCTTATGACCAGAGAACCCTAGGAAAAATAGGTTTTGAGTTAGTTCATTTAAAACAACCCTAATCGGCTTAAACACTCAAAATAGGTCTCTAATTAATTAGAGTTAACCATACATCAAATTGACTTGAAATCAATTCTCCACTGACCTTTAGGATCAGAGGAACCCACCATAAAAATTTGAGGTCAATCGGACTTCGTTAGCCCCACTAATTGGGTTGATTAAGCCACTTAGTCATTTTAAACTTTAAAAATTCATAACTTTCAAAATACCTTTCAAAAATTCACCAAATTGGTTTTGGAGCCTCTCTGATATTAGGGGAATCTAAGAAAATTAAAATTTCAATTTTCTAAAAAAGTTGATTTTTAATATTATTTTAATATTTTTAATAACTAAAAAATAATAAAAATCACAAAAATAATAAAATTCACCAAAATGTCAAATTTTGAATTTTAATCACTTAGGAACAAACCCCATATTTTTCTTAGGTCTTTTTAGTGAGATATTAAATTTTAAAGCTTTAAGGTAATTTTAAAATAAAAAAAAAATATTTTCTAGCGTTTTCATTAAAATAATTATAATAAATCATAGAAAAATCAGAAAATTGCAAAATTTACTTCTCTGATTTCCTTGATACCAGAGAGATTTTTGAAAAATATAAAATTTATTTTTCAACATTTATTTTATTTTTAAATTAATTAACACTCCAAAACTTAAAATAATTATAATAAAAATAATATAATTCAAAAAATTACCAAAATTAGTCCAAGTGGTCCTCTAGTCATTAGGAATGTCCTCTAATTTTCTTAAGGACAAAAACTTTCCCTTGGTCATGTTATTAAATTTTCCATGGAAATCTCTATTTTCTACCAAAAATAATTATATAAATAAATTAAATACAGAAAAATCACATTTTCTCCTCTCATGTCTTTATTGACATATGAGTGAAGTCACATAAAAATTTCAAGTTCATTTGAGTTCAATTTAGTGAGTTATGAAATTATTAAGCTTAAAGGGTAAAGTGGTAATTAAAATTTTAACCCTTAATTAAAACTTTAGGTTTAATAAAAAATTAACAAGTAAAATATTTGATCCTAATCTGATTTGGATGATTGAAATTTAAACAATTAAAGGGTAGAAACCCATTAAGCAATTTAAAATGATTAAACTTTAATTAAATAATTGATTAAATTTGGAAGAATAATAAAAATAGAATTATTAAAATAGGGATATTATTAGGAGAAGATTTATTCTTTAATTTAAAAATCCCTAAATTAATTATCTCATTAATATTCAATTCTTAATTAAAATGATAACTCAAATTCAAAACATTAAAAGACTTAATCATTAAACTAAAATTAAATTATTAAACTCTTTTAAAAAAATTTCAATTAAATTAAAAATAAAATTAAACTAAAAATTAAATTAAATTAAGTAAATTAAATTAAATTAAATTAAATTAAATTAAATTGAAATTAAAAGTTGAATTAAATTAAAAATTAAATTAAAGATTAAATTAAATTAAATTAAATAAACAAATTAAATTAAATTAAATAACTTAAATTAAATTAAATTAAATTAAATTAAATTAAATCAAATTAAATTAAAACTAAATCAAATCAAATTAATTTAATGTAACATCAAATCAAACTAAACTGAATTAAATTAAATTAAAACTCAATTAAATTAAATTAAATTAAATTAAATTAAATTGAATTAAATAACATCACCTAAAACAGAAAGAAATTAAATATAAAGCAACTTGAACACTATTCCAAATTTAAACCCATTAACTTGAATCAAATCATTTGAATACCAATTTACCCTCGAAAGCTTCGGTTATTATAACTCCTAAACAAAACATTAAATGAAATGTTACTTCACTTATAGGATATTCAAATGTCCTAGTTCACCGAGTAAGATAACAACAAAACTTGAATTCTCGGACGATTAATTCATTTGTATAATTAAACCCATTTGGACTTAAAACAATCCTAGAAATATTGAAAAGATGTTTAAGATTATTCTTAAGCACTTTCTCAATATGATAGGACATTTATAAGAACAATTGGACTTAATTGTTCTTTGATGAAGAAAATCGTCCTTAAACCAAAACACAAAGAACCTAGACGTCATAGGAGATGACTAGCTATAGGATTAGGAATTTGGTAGAAAACCATAACCCATCCCTTAGCTTTATCTAGGAACTTGCTTAAATATTCTAATTGTGTTTTAAGTGCAGCTTGGGATGACGGGAAGACCCTCCAGGTACGCTTTTATTTTATTGCAATCTACTTTCTTGCAATTTACCTTCTTGCAATTTATTTAATCGCATTGCATTTACTTTTTCTTGCATGATAAACAATCGTTGCATGAAAACCCACACCTTTAGGATAGACCCTAAAACTGAAACCAAAATTAAGTTAAAAGTCATTGCAAGATAAAATTCACCGCCACAACATTTCAAAATATAAAACAACTCAAAATTTAATCACAAACAGAACACAAAACTACAATTACAATTAAATTAAAACGTCCTGTTGGATGATCGGGAATACCTCGGATGATGTAACCTACGTGTTGCTAACGGGATTTCCCACGGTCTAAATGAAAGTGTGGAACTCATTCAGTTGAGTTTAGCAAATTCATCTGGACTAAGTGAATCCGATAAAAATAATGATGCCGGAAGGATGGAACCGCGAGATTTTAACCGGTGTCGTTATAATCAACTTTAAGATTTGTTTTAATTAAAATATTGAAAACACCTGGAAATTAAGATTTTCTCTAAACCAAAACACTTTTCTCATCCCCTGATTTATGATTTCTAAAACTAAACCTCTGCGACAACAAGAAGCTTGGAGCATGGTGGGCAGCACGGCCATCGTCATCGACAGAAACTCCGAGTCTACTTCAAGAAAACTTTCCTAGAATTAAATAACAAAGCCATAGGACTTCGAGGTAGTTTGCCTAGTGCAACATAAATCCTCAACTCTTCGTTAGGCACTTGCATTGCAAATTAAGCCCTAACCGGTCTTAGGATTCCGAGGTAGTCGTCCGGTACGACAATAAACCCTCACATCTTCGAGGCTATTTGTGTGATCATATCATACGAATATATGTCCTAATTAAATAAAATCGGCAGGATTGAAACATTAAATAAACTCCCAAATTGAAGACAAACAATAGGATAGTTTGGGAAGTTGCCAAGATTCTTCTTGGATCCTCAGCTTCTCCTACTCCTCTTCCATTGGACTCCTGAAAACAAAAATGTTCCAAATTTGATCCATTCCCTATTGAAATTCCAAACTTCAATCCTTTGAGAACTTAAACCTTGAAATTCTTGAGAGCAGAATTATTGATTATTATCGAGAGTTTTCTTAGGTGATTCCCGTCACTTAAGATGTAATTAACTATAGGGGCTTGCCCTTATAGGGAATTTTAAAGAACCTGGTAATATAAACCCCGTTTAATGCTTTCATATTAAGCGGGGAATTTGTCGGCTTATAAAATTGGTTCGCAGACCAAACGGATGTCACAAATCTTCTAGTTTATTTAATCGAGCCCCACCGTCAAGCAGTGTGTCTATCCTTTGGGATAGATACACAGTAATGCCTTCTAACTAATTTCTCTCTCTATACTCTCCCCCTCCCTTTATCTCTTTTTATATCTCTCCCACTAGTAATATATCTCTCTTCTTTTTCTCCCTCTCTCTTCTTCCCCTTTGTCTCCTTCACTCCTTCACAACCTCTCTCCCCATTTTTTACTCTCCCTCCCTCTTTTTCTCACTCTCTTGTTCGCTCTCCTTCCCTGTCTCCCTTTCTTTCTATCTCTTCCTCCTTCCTTCTCTCTCTCTTGATTTCATAATTTTTCTCCCTCTTTCTTCCTCCCTCTTTTTATCACTCTCTCTTGCTCGCTGATATAATCGCTTCTATTGCTACGTACTCCCTCTTTGTTCTCACTCTTTCTCCTCCTCTATCCCCTACACACACTCTCTCTCGTATCTCACCCTTCCACTTCGTTCTCAATCACATACCTTCCTTCCCTGCTTCCTTTCTCCCTCCCTCTCATCCCTTCCATCTCCCACTCCACTTGCTCACTCTATCTCTCTCACACATTCTCTTATTCTCTTTCTCTCTTCTGCTATCACTCTCTCTTTCACTATCTTCCTCAACGACTCTTCTCTCTCTATTTCTCTCTTCACCCCTCTTCCTCTCTTGTTCCCTCTCTCTTCAATCTCTCTCTCTCTCCCTCCCTCTCCCTATTTTTCATTATTTATTCTTTATCATTCTTACTCTCTCTCTTATATTGTCCTTTATTTTACCCACTCTGTTCTCTCCCTTTATCCCTCTTTGCTACTCTCTAGCTCTCCCTCCCGCTTTCACTCCTTTCATCCCTCTATTTCTCCTGCTCTTCTTATATGCTTCTCTCTTGGTCCTTCTCTTGCTCACTCACTCTTTCCATCTCTCCGACTCTCTCTTCCCTTGCTCTATCTTCTCTCTATTTCTCTCTCATACTCTCCCTTTCTTAATCCTTTTTCCTATCTCTTCAGTTTCATTCTCACTCTTGCTCCCTCTCCACTGTCTTCTCTCAATATTTCTCTCCATCTCTCCCCCACTCTTGCTTCACTCCCACCCCTCTCTCTTCCTCTCTCTCACACGCTCTCCCCCTCTCTCCCTCTCACTCTCTTTCACTTCATCCACCTCTTTCTCCCACTAAATCTCATTTTATACCCCCTCCTCCCTCTATCTCTCTCTTTCTCACTCTCTCCCTCTCTTGCAATTTTCACTGTTATGCCATATCATTATTTCTTTCTCTATTGCTCTTTATTTCTCTCTCACAGACTCTCTATTGCTCTATCTCATCACTCACTTATCACTTTACATAGTCTTTCCCTCCAACCATCTCTCACCCTCTTTTTATCTCCCAAACTCCCTCTTTCATTAATTTAGTCTCTCTCTTTCTCTCTCTCTCTCTCTCTCCCCCTTTCTTGCTCTTTCCCTCCCCCTCTCTCCATATCTCTCCATATCTGCCTTAACCTCACTCACTCTCTCTCCCTCGCTCTTTCCTAAGTCCCTTTCTTTACTGCCTTTCTTTCTCTCTCGCTCCTTCATCTCGCTTAATTTTTTTTGCACTTTTTTGCACCCTTTCTATTTTTCTCTATTACCCTTTCTTGTATCTCCCTCTCTTCTCTTTCTTTACTCACTCATTCTCTCACTCTCTCTCTCACTCTCTCTCTCACTCTCCCTCCCTCCCACTTTCTATCAATTGCTCTCACATCTTGCTCTCTCCACTCATGTCCAACTCATTATTTCTTATCTTCTCTTATACATATCTCTTTCTTCCTCAATCCCTCTATATTTCAGTTCCTTCTTCCCTCTCTTTCTTCCCCTCCTCTCTTTATCTCCCCTTACACTCACTCCTTCACTCCCTCTCCATCCTTCTCATTTTCTTTATCACTCTCTCATTCCCAATCTCCTACTCTCTCTAATCTCACTTTCACTTTTCTTTATTTCTTTCTCACTTTCCTTCTCTCATTCTGAGCACACTCTCTCATCCTTTCTCTCTCATTCTTTCTCTCTCACTCTCCCTCCGCTAGCCTCCCTCCCACTCTCTCCATCTCAATGTCTCTCCCTCTCACCCTCTCCATCTCCCTCTCTTCCCCTCTCCATCTCACTCATTCTCTTACTCTCCCTCCATATCTCCGAATTGCTCACTATCTTTTCCTCTCACTCTCTTCGTCTCTCGCTTAATCTCTATCCCAATAAAATCTTTCTTGCTCTCTCTACCTGTATCACACCGTCTCTCTCTTCGATCTCTCTCATTCTCTACCTTTATCTCCCCCTTTCTCACTCTCTCCCTTGCTCTTGTCATATATCTATCTTTTTCTCACTCTTTTCCTTTCTCACTATGTTCTCACTTTACTCTTTCTTGCTCTCTCATTCTTTGTTGCTCTCTTTTCACTCTCTTTACTCGGTCCCCCTTCCTATATCCATCACTCTAACTCTTTCTCCCTTCCTTTAATTCCCTCTCTCACCCCTCTTCTAGGTCATTTGTTATTACTTTCTCTCTTTTTCTCTCTCTCTCTCTCCCTCTCTTTCCTCACTCTCCATTCTTTCTCTATTTCTCTCTCGCTTTGTCTCCCTTACTCCATTCAAATTCTTCCAGCATTACTCCCTCACTCACCTTCTCTCTCTATCTTCCCCTTCCTCACTCTCTCCCTTACTCTTGTCGTCTATCTGCCACTTTCTCACTCTTTTCCTTTCTCACTATGTCTCTCACTTTCTCTTATGTTTCTCTCTCTTGCTCTTTTTTTCTTTGTTGCTCTCTTTTCTCTCCCTTTACTCAGTCCCTCTTCCTATATCCATCACTCTAACTCTCTCTCCCTTCCTATATTTCCCACTCTCACCCCTCTTCTTGGTCATTTTTTTATTACTTTCTCTCTTTTTCTCTCTCTCCCTCTCTTTCCTCACAATCCTTTCTTTCTCTATTTCTATCTCACTTTGTCTCCCTTACTCCATTCAAATTCTTCCAGTATTACTTCCTCACTCACCTTCTCTCTCTTTCTCCCTCCCTTTCTTTCTCGTTTCTTCTCTCCCATTTCCCTTCCTATCTCTCTCTTGTTCCTTTTCTCTTATTCTTTCTTCACACACACTCTCTGCACCCACTCTCTCTCTCTCTTCAGCTTCACTCCCACTCCGACTCCCTCTCTTCATCCCTTCACACTCTCTATTCTCTCTTCTACTTTCTATCACTATCTCGCTCACACTCCTTGTTCTTTGCCAACTTCTCTATTACACTTCTCACTCTTTCTTTATTTCACTCACTTCCTTCCTTTATCACTCTCTCTCACACTCTCTCCCACTTTCCATTCTTGTTTCTCTCTCTCTCTTCATCGCCCTCATTCTCTCTCTCATTTTTCATCGTCCCTGCCTCTCTCTTGCTCATTCTCTCTTTCTATATCTTGACTCACTCCTCTCCATATATCTCTCTCACTCTCACTTCCTCCTTCGCTCTCTTCCTCTCCTCTCCATCTCCCTCTATTTCTCCTCTCTTTTTCTCTACCGCTCTTACTCTCTAAATTTAGCCATCTCTCTCCACCTCATATCTCCTACTTTCTCTCACTCTCTCTTCTTATCATGCTCTCTCTTACAATCCCTCTCTTATCTTTTCTCTTCCTCTACTCTCGTACTTTCTTTCCCTCAACCACAAAAGATCTCTCTCACTTATTTCTCTTCTCTGTCACACACTCTCTCACTCTCTCCCTTGCTCTCCCTCTCTCTCACACTCTATTCCACCCTCATTATTGCATTGTTTCTCAATCAATCTATCTTAATCTCTCTTTTATTGCTCCCTCTTCACTCTCTATATCCCACTTCTGTTCCTTCTTTCCTTGCTCAAACTCTCTCTCCTTTCTCGCCCTCCTACTAACAATTTTCTCTCTTGTCCCTCTCTCTCTTTCAATTTCTTGTATAATCTTCTCCCCCTCACTCTCTTTCCTTATTTCTCTTTAGATCTCTCATATTCTCTCAGTATTGTTCTCTTTATCACTCTCACTCTCTCCTTGTATCATTCTCACTCCCTTGCTCATGTCCTCTCTAGGTCTCCTCTATGTAGCTCTTCTCTTTCCATTGCAGACACTCATACACTCTCACTCTATCAATCTCTCTCCCTCTTTCTCTCATTAGCTCCATTTATCGCTCAATCTCACTCTCTGTTACCAATTTTTTATTTATATTTCACTCTTTCTCTCTCTCCCTTGCTCCATTTTTCTCCCATCTTTTAAAGTGCTTCTCTATTATTTTCTCTCAATCTTTCTCTTTCTAGCTCTCAATTCTCTCTATCTTATAATCTCTTTTACGCTCTCCTTTTATTGCTCTCTCTTCTCTCATTTCTTTTGCTTTTCTCCCACTCTATCGCACTCTTTCTCTTGCTTCCATCCCTCCCTCTCCAATTCTCTGTCTTCTCTCCCTCCCTTCCTCTCCCTCCCTTTATCCCTCTCCATCTTCCACTCTCTCTTGCACATTCTCTCTCAAACATCTCCAATTTTCCCTCACTTTTTACCCCTCACTCACTTCCTCTTATGAGATCTTCACTCAGTCTCCTCTCCTTCCTCTTTCTTCCCTTCTCTATCTTCATATCTCTCAATCTATATCTATTTAACTTTCTTCTACCGTTTTCTTTCTCTGTCTTGCTCCATTTCTCTTGCTCTATCTTCCTTCACTCTCTTTTATATCTCCATTTCTCTCTCATTCTCACACCACTCTCCCTCACTCTCTCTCTTTACTTTCACTCACTTTTATTCTCCCACTCTTTCTTTTACTCACACTGTTCTCTCCCTTTATCCCTCATTGCTACTCTCTAGCTCTCCCTCCCGCTTTCACTCCTTTCATTCCTCTCTTTCTCCTGCTCTTCTTTTCTCCCTCTCTCTTGCTCCTTCTCTTGCTCACTCACTCTTTCTCTCTCTCTCCCATTCTCTCTTCCCTCGCTCTCTCTTCTCTATATTTCTCTCTCACAATCTCCCTTTCTTAATCCCTTTTCTTATCTCTTCAGTTTCATTCTCACTCTGCTCCCTCTCCACTGTCTTCTCTCATTCTTTCTCTCCATCTCTCCCCCACTCTCTTCCTCTCTCTCGCTTTTTCTCTCTCTCTCCCACACGCTCTCCCCTGCTCTCCCTCTCTCTCTTTCACTTCATCCCCCTCTTTCTCCCACTAAATCTCATTTTATACCCCCTCCATCCCTCTATCTCTCTCTTTCTCACTCTCTCCCTCTCTTGCAGTTTTCACTGTTATGTCATATCATTATTTCTTTCTCTATTGATCTTTATTTCTCTCTCACACACTCTCTTTTGTTCTATCTCATTACTCACTTATCACTTTTCACAGTGTTTCCCTCCAACCATGTCTCACCCTCTGTCTCTCTCCCAAACTCTCTCTTTCATTAGTTATGTCTCTCTCTCTCTCTCTCTCTCTCTCTCTCTCTCTCTTTCTCTTTCTCCCCCCTTCTTTCTCTTGCGCTCCCTCTCTCTCTATATCTCTCCATATCTGCCTTACCCTCTCTCACTCTCTCTCCCTCGCTCTTTCTTCAGTTCCTTTCTTTACTCCCTTTCTTGCTCTCTCTCGCTCCTTCATCTCACTTTGTTTTTTGCACTTTTTTGCACCCTTTCTATCTTTCTCTATTGCCCTTTCTTTTATCTCCCTCTCTTCTCTTTCTTTACTCACTCATTCTCTCCCTCTATCTCTCACTCTCTCTCTCAAACTCTCCCTCCCTCCCACTTTCTATCAATTGCTTTCACATCTTGCTCTCATAACTTGCTCTCTCCACTCATATCCAACTCATTATTTCTTATTTTCTCTTATACATATCTCTTTTTTCCTCGATCCCTCTGTATTTCAGTTCCTTCTTCGCTCTCTTTAACTCCCATTACACTCACTCCTTCACTCCCACTCCCTCCCTCTCATTTCACTCTCCCTCTTTCCTAATTTCTTGCTCTCTCTTATCTTACTTTCACTTTTCTCTATTTCTTTCTCACTTCCCTTCTCTCATTCTAGCACTCTCTCTAATCCTTTTTCTCTCATTCTCTCCCTCCGCTATCCTCCCTCCCACATTCTTCATCTCAATCTCTCTCCCTCTCACCCTCTCCACCTCCCTCTCTTCCTCTCTCCATCTCACTCATTCTCTTACTCTCCCTCATTATCTTCACATTGCTCACTATCTTTTCCTCTCACTCTCTTCTTCTCTCGCTTAATCTCTCTCCCTCGAAGATCTTTCTTGCTCTCTCTTCCTCTCTCTCACTCTCTCTCTTCGATCTCTCTCATTCTCTCACTCCGCTAGCCTCCCTCCCACTCTCTCCATCTCAATCTCTCTCCCTCTCACCCTCTCCATCTACCTCTCTTCCTCTCTCCATCTCACTCATTCTCTTACTCTCCCTCCCTATCTCCACATTGTTCACTATCTTTTCCTCTCACTCTCTTCGTCTCTTGCTTAATCTCTCTCCCTCGAAGATCTTCCTCGCTCTCTCTACCTCTCTCACACCCTCTCTCTCTTCGATCTCTCTTATTCTCTACCTTTATCTCCCCCTTCCTCACTCTCCCCCTTACTCTTATCTTCTATCTGTCTTTGTCTCACTCTTTTCCTTTCTCAATATGTCTCTCACTTTACTCTCTCTTGCTCTCTCATTCTTTGTTTCCCTCTTTTCTCTCTCTTTACTCGGTCCCTCTTCCTATATCCATCACTCCCCTTCCTTTAATTACCTTTCTCACCCCTCTTCTTGGTCATTTTTTATTACTTTCTCTTTCTCTCCCTCCCCCTCTTTCCTCACTCTCCATTCTTTCTCTGTTTCTCTCTTGCTTTGTCTCCCTGACTAACATCAAATTCTTCCAGTATTACTCCTCAACTCACCTTCTCTCTCTTTCGCCCTCCCTTTCTCTCTTCTTTCTCTCTCATTTCCCTTCCTATCTCTCTCTAGCTCCTCTTCACCCTCTCTCTTCACCCACTCTCCCTCTCCAGCTTCACTCCCACTCCCACTCCCTCTCTTCATGCCTTCACACTCTTTATTCTCTCTTCTATTTTCTATCACTATCTCACTTGCACTCCTTATTCTTTGTCAACTTCTCTCTTACTTTTCTCACTCTTCTTCTATCTCCCCACTCTTTCTCTATTTATCTCACTTCCTTCCTTTGTCACTCTCACTCACACTCTCTCCCAATTTCCATTCCTTTTTCTGTCTCTCTTCCTCTCCCTCATTCTGTCTCTCTAATTTTTCATCGTCCCTCCCTCTCTCTTGCTCATTCTCTCTTTCTATATCTTGACTCATTCTCCTTTTCTCCATATATCTCTCTCACTCTCATTTCCTCACTCTCTTCCTCTCCTCTCCCTCTCCCTCTATTTGTCCTCTTTTTTTCTCTACCGCTCTTACTTTCTAAATTTAGCCATCTCTCTCCACCTCCTATCTCATACTTTCTCTCACTCTCTCTTTTAATCAAGCTCTCTCTTACAATCCCTCCCTTATCTTTCTCTTCCTTTATATATATGTACTCTCGTACTTTCTTTCCCTCACAAAACATCTCTCGCTTATCTCTCTCCTCTGTCACACACACTCTCACTTTCTCTCACAATCTATTCCACTTTCATTGCATTGTTTCTCAATCAATCTATCTTAATCTCTCTTTTATTGCTCTCTCTTCGCTCTCTATCTCCCACTTCTCTTCCTTCTTCCCTCGCTCACACTCTCTCTCGTTTCCCACCCTCCTAATAACTTCTTTCTCTCTTGTCCCTCTCTCTCTTTCACTTTCTTGTATAATCTTCTCCCCCTCACTCTCTTTCCTTATTCCTCTTTAGATCTCTCTTATTCTCTCTGTAATGTTCACTTTATTTCTCTCACACTCTCCCTCTATTATTCTCACTCCCTTATTCATGTCCTCTCTAGGTCTCCCATATGTAGCTTACTCTTCTCTCTCCATTGCACACACTCATACACTCTCACTCTCTATCAATCTCTCTCCCTCTTGCTCTTATTAGCTCCATTTATCGCTCTATCTCACTCTGTTACCAATTTTTTCTTTATCTCTCACTCTCTCCTCTCTCTCCCTTGCTCCATTTTTCTCTCCTCTCTTCAAGCCCTTCTCTATTATTTTCTCTCAATCTTTCTCTTTCTCACTCTCAATTCTCTTTTACTTATAATCTCTTTTCCACTCCTCCTGTTGATCTCTCTTCTCTAATTTCTTTTGCTTTTCTCCCACTCTATCCCACACTCTCTTACTTCCATCCCTACCTCTCCCATTCTCTGTCTTCTCTCCCTCCCTTCCTCTCCCTCCCTTTATCCCTCTCCGTCTACCACTCTCTCTCATACTTCTCCAATTTTCCATCACTTTTTACTTCTCACTCACTTCCTCTTATGATATCTTCCCTAGTCTCTCTACCTCTCTTCTACCTCTCTCTTCCCTCTCTCTATCTTCATATCTCTCTACCTCTCTCCTTCCTCTCTCTTCCCTCTCTCACACGCTCTCCCCTCTCTCCTTCTCACTCTCTTTCACTTCATCCCCCACTTCCACCCACTAAATCTCATTTTATACCCCCTCCCTTCGTCTATCTCTCTCTTTCTCACTCTCTACCACTCATGCATTTTTCACTGTTATTCCATATCATTATTTCTTTATCTATTGCTCTTCATTCTGTCTCACACTCTATTGCTCTATCTCATCACTCGCTTATCACTTTACACAGTATTTCCCTCCAACCATCTCTCACCCTCATCCTCTCTCCCAATATCCCTCTTTCACTAATTCTGTCTCTTGCTCTCTCTCTCTTTCTTGCTCTTGCCCTCCCTCTCTCTCGCTCCATATGTCTCCAAATCTGCCTTACTTTCCCTCACTCTCTTTCCCTCACTCTTTCTTCAATCCCTTTCTTCGTACCCTTTCTTGCTCTCTCTTGCTCTCTCACTCTCTTCTTCATCTCGCTTTGTTTTTTCCCACTTTTATTAATTCAACCTCTCTCCCTCTCTCCCTCTCTCCCTTTCTTGCTCTTGCCCTCCATCTCTCTCCATATCTCTCCATAACTGCCTTACCCTCTCTCACTCTCTCTCCCTAGCTCTTTCTTCAGTTCCTTTCTTTATGCCCTTTCTTGCTCTCTCTCGCACATTCATCTATCTTTGTTGTTTTGCTTTTTTTGCACCCTTTCTATCTTTCTCTATTGCCCTTTCTTTATATCTCTCTCTTCGTTTTCTTTACTCACTCATTCTCTCCATCTATCTCTCACTCTCTCTCTCACTCCCCTTCCCTCCCACTTTCTATTAATTGCTCTCACATCTTGCTCCCCCCACTTATATCCAACTCATCATTTCTTATTTTCTCTTATACATATCTCTTTCTTCCTCGATCCCTCCGCAGTTCAGTTCCTTCTTCCCTCTCTTTCTCCCTCTCTCCCTATCTCCCTCCTATCTTTATCTCCCCTTGCACTCGCTCCTTCACTCCCTCTCCCTTCCTCTTATTTTCTTTATCGCTCTCTCTCATTCCCAATCTCCTGCTCTCTCTTATTTTACTTTGAATTTTCTCTATTTCTTTCTCACTTCCCTTATCTCATTCTAGCACTCTCTCTCAACCTTTCTCTCTTATTCTTTCTCTCTCATTCTCTCCCTCCGCTAGCCTACCTCCCACTCTCTCCATCTCAATCTCTCTCCCTCTCACCCTCCCCATCTCCCTCTCTTCCTCTCCCCATCTCACTCGTTTTCTTACTCTCCCTCCCTATCTCCACGTTGCTCACTATCTTTTCCTTTCACTCTTCGTCTCTCGCTTATTCTCTCTCTCTCTAAAATCTTTCTTCCTCTCTCTACCTCTCTCACACCCTCTCTCTCTTCGATCTCTCTCATTCTCTACCTTTATCTCGCCTTCCTCACTCTCTCCCTTACTCTTGTCATCTATCTGTCTTTTTCTCACTCTTTTCCTTTCACACTATGTCTCTCACTTTACTGTCTCTTGCTCTCTCATTCTTTGTTGCCCTCTTTTCTCTCTCTTTACTCGGTCCCTCTTCCTATATCCATCACTCTCCCTTCCTTTAATTACCTTTCTCACCCCTCTTCTTGGTCATTTTTTATTACTTTCTCTTTCTCTCTCTCCCTCTCTTTCCTCACTCTTCATTCTTTCTCTATTTCTCTCTCGCTTTGTCTCCCTTACTCACTTCAATTTCTTCCAGTTCTCTCCCTTTCTCTCACTCTCTCTCTTTTCTCTCTACCTGCTCTTCTCTTTTATTGTTTGTTACTGTCTCTTTTTCTCTCTATTTCCCTCTCTTTTCTTACTCTCCATTCTTTCTCTATTTCTCTCTCGCTTTGTCTCTTTCTCCCTTCCTCGCTCCCTCACTCTCTTCAAAATCTCTCAGTCTTACTCCCTCACTCACCTTCTCTCTCGTTCTCTCTTGTACTCTCTCTCCCTTTCTCGCTCAATTTCTCACTCTCACTTTCCCTCCCTGTCTCTCTTGCTTCTTTTCACCCACTCTCTCTTCACCCACTCTCTCTTCAGCTTCACTCTCATCCTACTCCCTATCTTTTTCTCTTTTACAGTCTCTATTTTCTCTTCTACTTTCCATCACTATCTCGCTCGCACTATTTATTCTTTGTTAACTTCTCTTACTCTTCTCTCTCCTCTTCTTCTATCCCCCCACTCTCTTTCTCTGTTTATCTCACTTCCTTTGTCACTCTCTCTCACACCCTCTCCCACTTTCCCTTCCTGAATCTCTCTCACTCTCCATCTCTCTCTTTCTCTCTCTCATTCTTTTATTCTCCCTCCCTCCCTTTCTTGCTCGCTCTCTCTTTCTCTATCTTGGCTTATTATCCTTCTCTCCCTATATCTATCTCACACTCACTTCCTCCTTCGCTCTCTTTTTCTCCTCTCCTCTCCCCCCGTCCCTCATCTCTTTTCTTCTCCCACTCTCTCCCTTTAGGTTTAACTAGCTCTCTCTCCACCTCCTATTCTCATACTTTCCCTCAATCTCTCTTCTTATCATGCAGTCTCTTACTCTCCCTCCAATTTGTCTCTTCCCTTCTATATATATCATCTCACACTATCTCTCCCTCAATCATTCACATCTCTCTCCCCTCTCTCTTCACTCTCTCGTACACTCTCACTCTCTCCTTTTTTCTCCCTCTCTCTTACTCTCTATTCCACCTTCATTATTGCATTGTTGCTCAATCAATCTATCTAATCTCTCTTCTATCGCAATCTCTTCTCTCTCATTACAAAACTCTTCTTCTCCTTCTATCTCCCGTTTTTGGTCCCTCCCTCCCTCCCTCTCTCCCTCTCTCTTTTTCAATCATTCTCTCTTCTCATACTTTGATCTTCATCTCTCGCTCATTATTTCTTACATTCTCTCACACTTCTCACTCTACCTCTCTCCCTTCCTCCTGCTTCCCTTTATTTTTATAGCTCTCACTCTCTGTCTATCTCTCTTTCTTCTGCTCCATCTCTTGCTCCTCTTACTCCATCTCACTTGCTCTATCTTCACTCTCTCTTCTATCTCTATTTCTATCTCATTCGCACTCCTCTCTCTCTCCCTTTCTCTTAAATTACACTCTGTCTTAGTCTTCCACTCTCTCTCTTTATCTTAATCTTCAATGCTCTCTCTCCTCTCACACTTTCACTCTATCCTCCCTCCCACATCTTAGCCTCCCTCCACCTCTCTCACACTCAGTATATCCTCCACTCTTCCACACTCACTCTCCCTCTCCATCTCTTTTGTTCTCACGTGCTCCCTCTCTATCCATATATCTCTCTTATTTATCCCTTGTCCCTCTCTCTCTTCTCATTCCTTATATGCTCTTCTCCCCCTCCATCTCTTTCCCCATTTCTCTCTAGATCTCTTTTATTCTTTCACTATTGTTCTATTTATCGCTCTCACTCTCTCCCTTGATCATTCTCACTACCTTATTCGTGCCCTCTCTAGGTCTCCATTACTTAGTACACTCTTCTCTCTCCATCTCACACACTCGTACACTCTCACTCTCTCTTAATCTCTCCCCCTCTCACCCTCTTTTGCTCCATTTCTCGCTCTCTATCTACAATGTTGTTCTTTCTCTCTCACTCTCTCCTCCCCCTCCCTTGCTCCATTTTATTCTCTTCTATCTCTCTATCATCTTCTCTATTATTTTCTCTATATCACTCTTTCTCACTCTCTATTCTCTGTTTCATTCTTATACTCTCTCTTACACTCTCCTTTGTTACTCTCTCTTCTCTATTATTTTGTTCTTTTCTCTCATTCTCTCTCCTCTCTCCCTTTCTTCCTCTCCCTCCCTTTATCCCTCTCGGTCTCCTACATTCTCTTGTTTGCTCTCTCTCAACATTCTCTCGTTTTCCCTCACTTTTTACCCTCACTCACTTACTTTAACTCGATCTTCCCTCGGTCTCTCTTCTCACTTTCTCTCCCATCACTCTTATCCTTTCCCTTTCCTGCTCTATCTTGAAGCCCTTTCTCTACCTCCTTCAAACTCTCTTTTGCACTCTCAAGAGAGAGTAAGGGAAAGGGAGCAAGATGGAATGATGGATGGAGTAAATTAGACAGTTAGGGAGGAGGGTGTCACAGAAGAGGGAGAGAAATTGGGTTAGAGAGCACGAGAGAAAGAGAGAGAATGGAGTTAGGGACTATGAGTGAGGGTGAAATTGAAGAGAGTGAGGGAGCCAAGATGGGAGGGAGAGACAAAAAGAGAGAAATAGAAAAAGAATAGAGAGTTAGGTAAGAGAGGGTAAGAGAGAGAGGACTTGAGAGAGAAATAGAAAATGAAATAAGGAGGCAGGGGAAATAATAAAAAAAGAAGAGAGAAGAGGGGATGAGAAAAGAAAAGAGATAGAGAATGTGAGGAAGGTAGAGAGAGAGAGTGATGGATATTGGGAGATAATGACTAAGGAAAAAGAGGATGAGAGAGCAAGAGAGCGAGAGAAAGAAAGATAATAGAGAGTGAGAGACAGTGAGAAAGGAAGAGAGTTAAAAAGAGAGAGATAGAGGGAAAGAGTAAAAAGAGAGAAAAGATAGCTAAAGAGTGCAAGAGAGAGAAACATAATAGAGAGTGAGAGACATAGTAAGAAAGTGAGAGAGTGAGAAAGAGAGAGATCGAGAGCAAGAGTAAGGGAGAGAGTGAGAACGAGGGAGATAGAGGGCGAGAGCAAGATATTGAAGGGAGAGAGAGAGGGAGAGAGAGCACGAATAAATTAAGAGGGAGAGAGAGGAAGTGAGAGAGGATAATATAGGGTGGGGTGAGATTAAGAGAATGATTGAGGAAGAGATATGGAGAGAGGGAGATGAAGATAGAGATATATTGAGATAGAGATATATTGAGATAGAGAGAGTGGTAGGGTGAGAAGTGGGAGGGAGAGTGGGAGTCAGAAAGGATGACGGAGGGAGAGAAAAAGGATGAGGGAGAATGACAGAGAAATAGAGAGAGAAAGAGAGAGAAGTGAAGAGAGAGAGGGAATGGAGAGTGCGATGGAGAAAATGAGAGGGAGGGAGGCAGATTGAGTAAGTGCAAGAGGAGAGAGAGAGAAGAGAGAAATAGGGAGAAAGGGAGAAAGACAGAGAAGGATGGAGTGAAAGTGGGAGGGTCAAAGGTGGAAAGAGGGACGTGTGTGAGAGAACCTAAGAAATAATGAGTTGGGGATAAGGGGCGAGAGTGAGATGTGAGAGCAATTGAGAGAGAGAGGGATGGAGGGAGACTAAGAGAGAGAGAGTGAGGGATAGAGGGGGAGAATAGTGAGTAAATATTGAGAAGAAAGGGTGATAGAAGAAAGAGCAAGGGAGAGGACAGAGAGAGAGAGCAAGAGAAAGTAAGTAAAAGATAAAAAGAAATGAATATAGAGTGAGAACAAGAGCAAGAGAGGGACTAAACTAGAAACAGAGAGATAGAGGGAGGGACTGATAGAGATTGAAGAGACAGCGGGAGGAAAAAAGGGTGTGAGATTAAGTTAAAATAGAGAAAAAAGAGACTCGGGGAAGATTAAGAAAAAAATAGGGAGTGAGAGGTTGGGAGAGAGGGAGATAAAGAGAAGATAGAGAGAGATAGAGAGGGAGGGATGAAGAGAGAGAAAATAATAAAAGAGAATGATAAAAAAGATGAAGAGAGAGTGTGTGAGAGAGAATGAGGGAGGGAGAGAGCGAAAGAGAAAGAAAATGTGATAAGGCATAAATAGAGAAAAGGATGAGAGAGGGAAGGGTGAAAAAGAGAGAAAGAGAGAGAGTGAGATAGATTGATGCGTGGGCGTGAGAGAGGAAGACAGAATGGAAGAGAACAAAGAGTAAAGGAAGATCTACATAGAGTGAGAGAGAGGGAGAGCGGGAAGAGAATGAAATTTTGTGGGAGTGAGAGTTGGGGATGAATCAGAAGAATGAGAGAGAGGTAGAGAGATAGTGTGTCTGAGTGAGAGAAAGAGAGAGTGAGAGATAGAGGAAGGGAGGGAAGGAAGCAAGAGACTGGGGAAAGAGGGAGAGAAAGGTTGGGAGAAGAGAGAAGAGAGAGAAACATATGACAAGAACATAGACCAAGAAAGAGAGGGAAAGAGGGAGCAAGAGAGAGAGAAAGAGGGAGTGAGAGACAAATAAAAGAACAGAATGTGAGGGAAGAGAGAGTGTGAGGGAGTGAGAGACAAATAAAAGAACAGAATGTGAGGGAAGAGAGAGTGTGAGGGAGGGAGAGAGCGAGCGAGGGAGAGAGGGAGCAAAAAAGTGAGAGATAAGGAGTGTGTGAGGGATTAAAGGATTAAGGGAGCAAAAAATTGAGGGAGAACGAGAGAGGTGGTGTGGGATAAAGCATGAGATAGAGAGATAAAGCAAAGTGGAATAGAGAGGGGTAAGTGAGAGAAGTGACTATGAGAGGAAGGACGAGAGGTTAGAGTGATGTATATAAGAGGATAAAGAGTGAGTAAAGAGAGTTAAGAGAGAGTGAGAGAGAGAAACATAATAAAAAGTGATAGACATTGTGAGAAAGGGAGAGAGTGAGAAAAAGAGAGACAAGGGGCAAGAGTAAGGGAGACACTGAGAGAGGAGATAGAGGGAGAGAAGAAGAGAGATTGAAGAGATTGGGAGAGTGAGAGAGAGAGAGAGAAAAATATTTAAGGGATAGAGAGATAGGAAGCGAGAGAGGAAAAGAACGCAAAATAATGTGTGCAAGTTTGAGATTGGGAGGTATAGTCAAAATGGGTGAGATGGTGAGAAGGAGATTGGGGTGGAGAGGGAGAGAGGGAGAGAGGGAGAGAGTGGGAGAGAGATTGAGATATAGAGAGTGCGAGGGAGGGTAGCTGAGAGAGAGAATGAGAGAGAAAGGATAAGAGAGAGCGAAAGAAAGGGAAAGAAAGAAATTGAGAAAATTGAAAGTGAGAGAAGAGAGAGCGATAGAGAAAATGAGAGGAAAGGAGAGGAAGTGAATGAGGAGAGAGGAGTGAGATAGGGAGAGGGAGAAAGAGAGGGAAGAGGGATTGAAAGAGGGAGAGATCAAGGTGGAAAGAGAGATGTGTGATAAAAAATAATAAATAATGAGATGGATATGAGGGAGAGAGTATGATGTGAGAACAATTGTGAGAGAGTGTGTGAGATAGGAGGGAGAGAGATAAAGTGAGGTGGAATAGAAAGAGAGAGATGTAGGTAGTTTGGGAAAAAGAGAGAGAAGGAAATGAGAGGGTCTAAAGAGAGAGTAGGGAAGAGAAAGCGAGGGAGAGTGAAAGGGAGAGAGTGTAAGAAAAGAGTTTGTGGGAGAGTAAGACTAAGTGAATGAGGGATAAATAGATGGAAAGAATTGGAGAATGGTGAGAGAGAGGGAACATCACTCATTTGCGCCCTCTCCAGGTCTCCCTTCTGTATCTCTCTCTTCTATCTCCCTCTTTTCCATATATACATCTATCTATATCTCCTCCCATTACCTCTCACTTACTACCTTTGGCTCTATATTCCCTGGTTCTCTCTTCTTTCTCTATTACTTACCCTCTTTCCCTCTCTCCCTGCTGGTCACTCTTCAATCCCTAACTCTCACTCCATTTTCATCTCTCTTTGTTGTTTATTTGCTCTTTTTTACCCCTCTATGTTGCTCTTGCACTTTCTTATATCTCCCTCTCTTTTCTCGCTTTACTCACTCTTTCTCTCCCTCTATCTTTCACTCTCTCTCTCACTCTCCCGCCCTCACATGCTCTCTCTTGATTGCTCTCATATCTTGCACTCTCGAACTCATTATTTTTCTCACATATCTCTCTTTCCTCCCCAATCCTTCCCTCTCTTTCTCCCTCTCTCTCCTCCTCTTGAAACTCACTCATTCACTCACTTTCCCTCCCTCTCGTTTTCTCTTTCACTCTCTAGTTCTCTCTCTCTAGCTGTCTCTTCTCTCACTTTCACTTTTTGTAAATTCTCTCTCTTTCTCTCACTCTCTCTCTCATTTTTTCTCTCTCATTCTCTACCCTCCCTCCCACGCTCTCTATCTCAATCTCTCTCCTTCTCCCCGTCTTTCCCTCTCCGTCCTCCTCTCTCCTTCTATCCTTCTCACTTATTCTTACTCTACCTCCCTATCTCAATCATGCTCTTTCCCTCACTTGCTTCTTATATCTCTATCTCTAAAATCTTTATTGCTCTCTCTCCCTCTGTCTCCTCAGTCTTTCTCCCTCCCACTATCTTCCCCTTTCTCACTATCTCCCTTACTCCTGCCCAATGTCTCTCTTTCCCACTCTCTCCCTTTCTCACTGTCTCTCACATTCTATTATGTTTCTCTTTTTCACTCTCTTTTATCTCTCTTTATTCACTCTTTATCTTCTTATATCAATCTCTCAAGCTCTCTCCATTCCTCTCATTCTCTCAATTTTCTCTACCCCTCTTCTCTATCATTGTTTACTACCTTCTTCTGCCCTCCCTCTCCCTCTCTTTCTCGCATTCTATTCTGTCTTTTATCAGTGCTTTTACTATCTCTTCTATTTGTCCCTCTTCTCTCTCCTCTCACTCTTTCTGCTCCTCTATCCCCCACTGTCTCTCTCTCATCCCTACCTCCCTCCCTCTCAATCTCTCTTCCTCCCTCCATTCCTTCACTCTTTCTTTTCATTCTACTTCCCTCACTCTCTTTACCTCAGTCACTCCCTCTCTTTAATCTCTCTCACTCCCTCCTTCTCTATTTGTCACTATCTATTCCTTATCTTTCTTGCTCTTTCTTCTATTAATCTCCTTTCCATTACACTCACTCACTCACTCACACACACACACACATACACACATATTCTTTGCTCTTATCTCGCTATGTTGCTCAATTTTGTCAACCCTCACCTAATCTCTGTCTCAGTATTTCTCACATTCTCTTACATCTTCTATTTCACACCCTCCCTCCCTCGGTCCCTCCCATTTCTTTCACACACAAGCTCTCTCTTCCTCTCTCTTGTTCACTCTTTCAAACACTCTCTCACTCTAACATTCCCCTTATCGTTCTCTCCCTCTCTCGAATTTCAATCTCACTCTTACTTTCTCTCCCTCACTCTCTTTCCAAACTCTTTCTTCTCTCGATTTCTCTCTCTTCTTGCTCTCTCTCTCCTCCCTGCATATCTTCTCTCTCTTTACTCCTTCTTTCTCTCTCTCTCCCACTACCTCATACACTCTCTCTCTCTCAATTGCTCTGACATCTGGCTCTCTTTCCTCAAATCCATCTCAATATTTCTTATTTTCTCTCATACATCTCTCTTTCCTCTTGATCCCTCCCTCTTTCATGAGGAAAGATAGACTTGATATGGAGTGAGGTAGAAATAGAGGGAAGCAGAATTGAAAGGAGGGATCGAGAGGAAAGAGAGATGTATGAGTGAAAATAAAAAATAATGAGATGGATTTGAGGGGAGAGCAAGATGTGAGAGCAATTGAGAGAGTTTGTGTGACAGAGGGAGAGAAAGAAAGAAAGAGTTAGTAACGAGATAGAAGAGTGGGTGATGGATGAAAGAGCAAGACAGGACTGACGGAGGGTAAGAGAGAGCAAGCAAATGATAAAGAAAGATGAAATAATGACTGCAGATGCGAGCAAGAGAGGGAGTTAACTAAAAGCAGAGAGATAGAGGGAGGGAGTGCAAAGCATTGAAGGGAGAGCCAGAGGGTGAAAAGGAGAGAGAATGAGACAGAAATAGAGAGAGAGAGAGATATAGAGGAGGATATAGAGAATGATAAAGGGAGAAGGAAGATAGAGAGAAATTAAATAGAGTGAGAGTGAAATTAAATAGTGAGGGAGAGAAGAGGGGAGAGATTGACAAAGCGAGAAAGAAATAGAGAAGGAATAGAGAGTGACAAAAGAGAGGGCAAAAGAGAGAGAGATAGAGAGAAAAAGTGAGCAAAATAAGGAGAGAGGGAGGGAGGAAGAAGAGAAATAATAAATAATGACAGAGAGGAGGAGGTGAGAGAGATGAGAGAGAGAATGAGAGGAAGGTAGAGAGATTTAGAGTGATGGATATAGGGAGATAAAGATTGAGTAAGGAGAGAGAAAAGAGAGAAAGAGAGAGCCAGAGAGAAACATAATAAAGAGTGAGAGATAGTGAGAAAGGGAGTAAGTGACAGAGAGAGAGATAGAGGTCATGATTAAAGGAGAGAGTGAGAAAGGAAGAGATAGAGAGAAAGCGTGAGAGAGATTGAAGAGAGGGGGTGAGAATGGGTGAGAGAGAAAGAAAATTTTAAGAGAGTGAGAGATAGAAAGCGAGAGTGAATGAGAGAAAAAAATAGTGAGCAAGATTGAGATTTGGAGGGAGATTAAGAGAATGAGTGAGAATGAAATGAGAGAAGGAGATGGAGAGGGAGAAAGGGAGACAGAGGAGAGATACTGAGATAGAGAGAGTGGGAGGGAGGGAAGCAGGGGAGAGAATGAGAGAGAAAGTTTGAGAGGCAGATCAAGAGAATAAGAGAGGAAGAGTGAGAGAGAAATAGAGAAAATATATAGTTAGAGAAGAGAAAGCAAGAGAGAGGGAATTAGAGAGAGCAAAAGAGAATATGAGAGGGATGGAGAGGGAGTGAATGAGTGAGTGCAACAAGTTCGAGATAGAGGAGTAGAATATAGTGATTGAGAAAGAGAAGGAAGTGGGTCGAGGAGGAAAGAGAGGACTATAAGAGAAAATAAGAAATAATGAGATGAATATGAAGGGAGAGAGCAAGATGTGAGATAAACTGAGAGAGAGTCTGGGAGGAAGAGTTAGAGAGAGACTGAGAGATAAAGGGAGAGAAAGATTGAGTAAAGAGAGAGAAGAGAGAGTGATAGAAGAAAGAGAATGAGGGAGAGACAAAGAGGGGAAAAGAGAGAAAGAAAACAATAAATACAGATGAAATAGAGATGAAATAGAGATGAAATAGAGGATGAGAGGGAGTGAAGATAGGGATTAAAGAGTGAACAGGAGGGAGCGAATGAGAAAGGGTGTGAAAAACATAGAGAGAAGCAAGACACAAGGAAGAAGAGGAAAGGTAATGAGGGAGAGTGAGAGAGAGGGAGAAATATACAGGCTATGGAGATAGCGGGAAGGCAAGATTGCGATAGAGAGAGATACTGAATTATTGAAAGAGGGGGAGAGGGTGATAGCAAGAGAGTGAGAGATAGTTGGAGAGAAAGAGTGAGTAAAGTGATAAGAGTGTGATAAAAGAGAGCAAGAGTTCATGTGAGAGAGAGAAATGGAGAAGAAAGAAATGTTAAAGAAAAAATAAAGAAAAGAGTGAGATAAGGAGAAAGTGAGACAAAGAAAGGAGGGAGGGAGTGAGAGAGAACGAAGATAGTGGGAGTAAGAGAGGAAGAGTGGGAGAGATAGAAGAGAGAGTGATGGAAGGTATAGAGAGAAAGTGAGAGTGAGGTAGAGAGGGGTATAGAATGAGATTTAGCAGCAGAGTGGGGGTGAATTGGAAGAGAGTTAGAGGGAGAAAGGGAGAGAGTGTGTGAGAGAGAGAAACTGACAGTGAGAAAGGGAGAAAGAGGGAGGGAGGGAAGGAAGCAAGTAATAAGGGGAAAAAGGGACAAAAAAATTGAGACGAGAGAGAGTAGTGTAAGCAATCAAATAGAGATTGAACATGGAGCGAGAAGGAGAGAGAGAGAGAGAGAGGGAGTGAGGGAGTATTAGTGAGAGTGAAGTTGAAGAGAGAGGGGGAGCGAGAATGGGAGAGAGTGTAACAGAGAAATTGAGTGGAGAGAGTAAGTGAAGAGGGAGAGTGAGAGAAGGAGAGAATGAGTGAGCGAGAGAAGGAGAGAATGAGCGAGAGAGATATGGATAGTGGGAGAAAGAGGGATGAAAAGAGTGAATGATGGAGGGGGGCGAGAGATAGGTAGAGTGTCGAAAGAGAGAGATAAAAAGAAGTGGAAGAGAGAGTGAAAGAGAGAGGGAGAGGGTGAGTGATAAAGAAAGATAGAAGGTAGTGAGAGGGCCTAAAGAGAGAGAGAGAGAGAGAGCAGAAAAGAGAAGGGGAGAGAGAGAAGACAGGCTGAGGGGAAGATCACGTAAGAGTGGATGAGGAATAAAAAGAGAGGGAGTACAGAAGAATGATGAGAGAGCGAGAGCGAGGGAGTAATGGAGAGAGAGGGATTTGGAGAGGGAACAAGGGAGAGAGAAGGTGGGAGGGAGAGAAAACAAAGAAGAGAAAGTGGGAGGGCTGGAAGCAAGAGAGCGAGGGTGAGAGGGAAAGAAAGATTGTAACGAGAGAGTGGAGAGAGAGTAGTAGAAGAGAGAGTAAGTGTGAGCAAATGAATAAGGAACAATAAGGAGAGAGGGAATGAGGGAGTGAGAGTGAGAGTAAAACTGAGGAGAGAGGAAGAGGGAGTGAGAAAGAAGAGTGTTAGAGAGAAATAAAGAGAAGAGAGGCTGAGGTAAGAGAGAGCGGGAGAGAGGGAAAGAGTGAGTGAGCAAGAGTTGGAGCAAGAGAGCAAGAGATAAAAAGAGTAGGAGAAAGAGATGGGCAAAGTGAGTGAAAACGGGGGGAGAGCGAGAGAGAGGAATTGAGGGATAAAGGGACATCAAAAGAGAGTGACAGAAGAGAGTGAGAGAGAGATAAAAATTAGTGGAATCAAGTGTGAGACAGAGGTCTAGCTTACTCTGTTTTCCCGTTTCTCTCTAAATCTCTTTCCCTTATTTGTGCCCTCTCTAGGGCTTCCTTTTGTAAATAACCTTCTTTCTCCATATCATACACTCATACACTCCCTCACTCTCTCTCAATCTCTCTCCCACTCACCCTCTTTAGCTTAATTTCTCGCTCTCTATCTCACTCTCTGTTACCATTTAGTTCTTTCTCTCTCCTCTCCCTCCCTTGCTCTACTTTTCTCTCTTCTCTCTCTATCCCCTTCTCTATTATTTTCTCTCACTCTCTCTCTTTCTCATTCTCTATTCTCATTGTCTATCGTATGCTCTTTGCACTATCCTTTGTAGCTCTCTCTTCTCTATTTTCTCTTGCTTTTATCTCACTCTACCCCCACACTCTCTCTTGCTTCCATCCATTCCTTTATCATTCTCTCTGCTCTCTCCCTCCCTCCCTCTCCCTTCCATTATCCCTCTCGGTCTCCCACTCTCTTCCTCTCTCTCTCAACATTCTCTTATTTTCCTTCACTTTTAACCTCTCACTCGCATACTCCTACTCGATCTTCTCTCAGTCTCTCTTCTCATTCTCTCTCTCATTCACTCTCTCTTCCTTTCCCTTTTCTGCTCTCTTTCAACCCTCTCGCTACCTCCTTCTATCTCTCTTATGCACTCACTCTCTTCTCATCTATCTCACACTTTATTCCATCGCTTTTTATCTCTCTCTAACTCTCTTTTGTCACTCACTGCCTCTCTCCCGCTCTCCCTCCCATTTTCACTCCCTTCATCCATCTCGTTCTTGCCCGTTTTATCTCCCACTTTCTTGCTCCCACACTTTCTCACTCACTTTTTCCCTCTCTCCCACTCTATCTTCCCTGACACTCTCTTCTCTTTTGTTCTCTCTCACACTCTTCTTTCTCACTCCCTCTTCGTCTCTCCTCAGTTTCACTCTCACTCTGACTCCCTCATTCCCTCTCTCTTTATCGTTCCATATTCATTCTCTCTCACTTACTCTCTCTTCTACTGATCTCTCTCCACTTTCTCCTCAAAATTTTTCTCTGCCTCTCACCCTCACTCGCTGGCTTCCTTCCCTCCCTCCCTCTCTCCCTCTCACTCTCTTTCACTTCATATCTTCTCTCTCCCACTAAATCTAACTCTATACCCCCTGTCTCCCTCTCTATCACACTCTCTCTATATCTTCACTCACTCTCTCTTCCTCTCTCACACCACTATAATCCATCCCTTTGACTCCGTCAGTCTATCTCTCTCTTTCTCCCTCTCTGCCTCTCTTGCACTTTTCTCTGTTGTGATTTATCATTTTTTGGTTCTCTACTGTACTCTGTTTCTCTGTCACACACTATCTATTACTCTATATCATCATTCACTTATCACTTTACGAACCCTTTCCCTCTAACCACCTCTCACTCTCTTCCTCTCTCCCTTTCTCCCTCATTCATTAATTCAGTGTCTATTTGTTTCTCCCTCTTGCGCACTCTCTCTTTATATCTCCCTCCCTCTAACTCTCACTCACTATCTTTTATTTTGTCATACCCACTCTCCATCTCTCTCACTTCTGCTCACTCTTCAATCCCTATCTTCACTCCCTCTCAGCTCTCATTCACTCTTTATTTCATCGTTCTTTGTTTTTTTTGCTCTTTTGCCCCCTTTCTCTCTCTCATGCCATTTCTTCTTTCTCCCTCTCTTCTCTCTCATTCCTCACTCTTTATCTCTCTCCCCCCACACACTATCTCTCTCATTCTCCCTTCCTCACACACTCTCTCAATTGCTACCACATCTTTCTCTCTCCCCTCATATCCATCTCAATATTTCTTATTTTATCTCATGCATCTCTCTTTCTTCCTCGATTCCTCACTCATTCAATTCGTCCGTCCTACTCTTTCTTCTCTCTTCATTTCTCACTCCTCTCTCTATCTCCCCTTGAAAAAGAGAGGAAGAGAGAGCAAGAGAGTGAGAAAGAGGAACATAATAGACAGTGAGAGACATAATGAGAAAGGGAGAGTGGGAGAGAAAGGGAGATAAAGGACAAGAGTAAAGAGAAAGAAAAGATAGATGAGAGAGAGCAAGAGAGTGAGAGAGAAACAAAGTAGAAGTAAGAGACATAGTAAGAAAGAGATAGAGGGCAAGAGTAAAAAATAGTGTGAGAGGGAGAGAGAACTTGAAAGATTTTAAGAGGAAGAGGAACCGAGAGAGGAAACGATAGTGAGCAAGATGGAGATAGGGAGAGATATTAAGAGAATAAATGAGAAAGAGAGAATAAGAGAGGGAGATGGAGAGGGAGAGAGTGGAAGATAGATTTAGATACAAAGAGTGGGAGGGTGAGAAGTGGGAGGGAGAGTGAGGGTGAAAGGCTGAGGGAAAGTGACAGTTTAATAGAGAGAAGAGAAAGTGAGAGGAGAGAGGGAATGGGATAGAACAATGGAAAAAAATATAGGGAGGGAGATTGAGTGAATGAGTGCAAGACCACATAAATAAGGACAAAGGGAGAAAGAGAGGGAAGGAGGGAGTGATTCAGATAGGAAGGCAGACTAAGAGGAGTGAGAAGGAGATAAGGAGAGAGGGAGATAGGGAGTGAGAGAGGGAGGGAGAGAGACTGACATAGAGAGAGTGGGAGGGAGGGTAGCATGGGAGAGAACGAGAGAGAGAATTAGAGAAAGGGAAAGGGAGATTAAAATATAAATAAAAGTTAAAATAAGAGAAAAGAGAACAAGAGAGAGGGAATGAGAGAGCAATGGAGAAAATAAGTGGAAGTGAGGGAGATCTAGTGAGTACAAAAGGAGCGAGAGGAGAGAGAGAGGAAAAAAGGAGAATGAGATGGAAGGAGGGAGTGAATGAGGAAGGGATAAAGGTGGAGAGAGAGGTGTGAGAGAAAATTATAAATAATGAGATGGAGATAAGAGGTGAGGGTGAGATCTGAGAGTAACTGAGTTAGAGGGACGGAGGGAGAATAAGACAGAGAGTGGGGGATAGATCTAAGAAAGAGTGAGTAAAGAGAGAGAAGAGATGGTGGTTATAGATGAAGGAAGAAGAGTGTGTGCAAGAGAGAGTGGGAGACGAAGAGGGATAAAGGGAGGGAGAGGAAGGGAGGGAGAAAAGACAGAGAATGGGAGAGGGAGGGATGGAAGCAAGAGAAAGAGTGGGATAAAGTGGGAGAAAATCAATAGAAATGAGAGTAGAGAGAGCAACAAAAGGAGAGTTTAAAAGAGATTATAAGATAGTAAAAGAGAATTGAGAACGAGAAAGAGAAAGATTGAGAGAAAATAATAGAGAAGGGGTTAGAGAGAGGAGAGAAAAATGGAGCAAGGGAGGGAGAGGAGAGAGTGAAAGATAAAGAAAAATTGGTCACAGAGAGATACAGAGCTATAAATGGAGCTAATGGGAGCAAGAGGGAGAGAGATTTATAGAGAGTGAGAGTCTATGAGAGTGTGCAATGGAGAGAGAAGAGTGAGCTACATAGGGGAGACCTAGAGAGGACATGAATGAGGGAGTGAGAATGATAGAGGGAGAGAGTGAGAGCGATAAAAAGAACAATACTGTGAGAATAAAAGAGATCTAAAGAGAAATAAGGAAAGAGAGTAAGGGGAAGATTATACAAGGAAGTGAAAAAGAGAGAGGGACAAGAGAGAAAAAAAGTTATTAAGAGGGTGGGAAAGGAGAGAGTGTGAGAGAGGGAAGAAGGAAGAGAAGAGGGAGATAGAGAGCGAAGAGAGAGTAATAAAAGAGAGATTAAGATAGATTACTTGAGAAACAACACAATAATGAAGGTGGAATAGAGTGGGAGAAAGAGGGAGAGCAAGGGAGAGAGTGAGAGTTTGTGTGACAGAGAAGAGAGATAAGAGAGAGAGAGAGATGCTTGGTGGTAGAGGGAAAGAAAGTATGAGAGGATATATATAAAGAGGAAGAGAAAGATAAGGGAGGGATTGTAAGAGAGAGCATGATAAGAAGAGAGAGTTTGAGAAAGTATGAGATAGGAGGTGGAGAGAGAGTGGCTAAATTTAGAGAGTAAGAGCGATAGAGAAAAAGAGAGGAGAAATAGAGGGTGAGGGTGAGGAGAGGAAGAGAGCGAAGGAGGAAGTGAGAGTGAGAGAGATATATGGAGAGATGGAGAATGTGTCAAGATATATAAAGAGAGAATGAGTAAGAAAGTGGGAGGGATAATGAAAAATGAGAGAGAGAATGAGGGAGATGGAGAGACAAAGATAGAAACAGGAATGGTAAGTGGGAGAGAGTATGAGAGAGTGATAAAGGAAGTGAGAGAAATAGAGAAAGACAGTGGGGAAATAGAAGAACAATGAGAAGAGTAAGAGAGAAGTTGACAAAGAATTAGGAGTGCGAGCGAGAAAGTGATAGAAAGTAGAAGATAGAATAGAAAGTGTGAAGGGATGAAGAGAGGGAGTCGGAGTGGGAGTGAAGCTCAAGAGAGAAAGAGTGGGTGAAGAGAGAGTAAGAGAAAAGGAGCAAGAGAGAAGGTGAGAGATAGGAAGGGAAATGAGAGAGTTGAAAGGAGAAAGATAGGGAGAGAGAAAGGGAGGGAGAAAGAGAGAGAAGGTGAGTGAGGGAGTAATATTGGAAGAATTTGAAGGGAGTAAGGGAGATAAAGCGAGAGAGAAATAAAGAAAGAATAGAAAGTGAGGAAAGGAAGGGAGAAAGTAATAAAAAATGACCGAGAAGAGGGTGAGAGAGGGAATTAAAGGTAGGGAGAGAGAGTTGGAGTGATGGATACAGGAAAAAGGACTGGGTAAGGAGAGAGAAAAGAGAGAAATAAAGAACGAGAGAGTGAGAGAGAGAAACATAAGATAAAGTAGAGATATAGTGAGAAAGGAAAAGAGCGAGAAAGAGACTAATAGACGATAAGAGTGAGGGAGAGAGTGAGGAACGGGGAGATAAAGGTAGAGAATGAGAGATTGGAGAGAGAGAGGGTGTGAGAGAGGTAGAGAGAGCAAGAAAGATTTAAGAGGGAGAGAAAGAGAGAGAGAGGAAAAGATAGAAGAAATGTGGAGTTAGGGAGGGGGAGAGAGAATGAGGGAGGTGGAGAGAGGAAGAGAGGGAGCCTAGCAGAGGGAGAGAATGAGAGAGAAATAATGAGAGAGAAAGGATGAGAGAGAGTGCTAGAAAGTGAGAGGGGAAGTTTGAAAGAAATAGAGAAAAGTGAAAGTGAGATAAGAGAGAACAGGAGATTGAGAATGAGAGAGTGTTACAGAAAATGGGAGAGAGGGAGAGGGAGTGAAGGAGTGAAGGAACTGAAATATGGAGGGATGTAGAAAGAAAGAGATATGTATAATAAGAAACAATGAGTTGAATATGAGTGGAGAGAGCAATACGTGAGAAAAATTGATAGAAAGTGGGAGGGAGGGAGAGTGAGAGTATGTTTCTCTCTTTTCACTCTCTCCTTCTCTTGTAGTTTTCACTGTTCTGCCATATCATTATTTCTTTCTCTATTGCTCTTTATTTCTCTCTCACACACTCCCTATTGCTCTATCTCATCAGTCACTTATCACTTTACACAGTCTTTCCCTCCAACAATCGCTCACCCTTTTCCTCTCTCCCAATATCCCTCTTTCATTAATTCAGTCTCTCTCTCTCTCTCTCTCTCTCTCTCTCTCTCTTTCTTGCTCTTTCTCTCAATATCTCTCCATATCTACCTTACCCTCGCTCACTTTCTCTCCCTTACTCTTTCTTCAGTCCCTTTTCTCGACTCCCTTTGTTGCTCTCTCTCGCTCTCTTCTTCATCTCCTTTGTTTTTTCAGACTTTTTTGCACCGTTTATGTCTTTCTCTATTGCTCTTTCTTCGTCTCCCTCTATTCTCTTTCTTTACTCACTCTTTCTCTCCCCTCTATCTCTCACTCTTTCTCACTCTCCCTTCCTCCCACTTTCTATCAATTGCTCTCACATCTTGCTCTCTCCACTCATATCCAAATCATTATTTCGTATTTTCTCTTATAAATTTCTCTTTCTTCCTTGATCCTTCCATATTTCAGTTCCTTCTTCACTCTCTCTCTCTCCCTCTCTCCCTCTCTCACTCCTCTATTTATCTCCCCATGCACTCACTTCTTCACTCCCTTTCCCTCTGCATCATTTTCTTTATTACTCTCTCATTCCCAATCTCCTGCTCTCTTTTATCCCACTTTCACTTTTCTCTATTTCTTTCTCACTTACCCTCTCTCATTCTAGCACTCTCTCATCCTTTCTCCCTTATTCTTTCTCTCTCATTCTCTCCCTCCGGAAGCCTCCCTCCCACTCTCTCCATCTCAATCTCTCTCCCTCTCACCCTCTCCATCTCCCTCTCTTCCTCTCTTCATCTCACTCATTCTCTTACTCTCCCTCCCTATCTCCACATTGCTCACTATCTTTTCCTCTCTCTCTCTCTCTTCCTCTCTCGTCTAATCTCTCCCTCTTAAGTTTTTCTTGCTCTCTCTACCTCTCTCACACCTTCTCTCTCTTCGATCTCCCTCATTCCTTTCTTTATCTCCCCCTTCCTCGCTCTCTCCCTTACGCTTGTCGTCTATTTGTCTCTTTCTCACTCTTTTCCTTTCTCACTATGTCTCTCACTTTCTCTTATGTTTCTCTCTCTTGCTCTCTTGTTCTTTGTTACTCTCTCTTCTCTCTCTTTACTCCGTCCCTCTTCCTATATCCATCACTCTAACTCTCTCCCTTCCTTTAATTCCCTCTCTCACCCCTCTTCTTGGCCATTTTTTATTTCTTTCTCTTTTTCTCTCTCTCCGTCTCTTTCCTCACTCTCCATTCTTTCTCTATTTCTCTCTCGCTTTGTGTTCCTTGCCCCTTCAAACTCTTCAAGTATTACTCCCTCACTCACCTTCTCTCTCTTTCTCCATCCCTTTCTCTCTCCTTTCCTCTCTCTCATTTCCCTTCTTATCTCTCTCTTGCTCCTTTCCTCTTACTCTCTCTTCACCCATTCTCCCTTCACTTACTCTCTCTTTCTCTTCAGCTTCACTCCCACTCCGACTCCCTCTCTTCATCCCCTCACACTCTCTTTCTCCGTCCCTTTCTCTTTCCTTTCCTCTCTCTCATTTCCCGCCTTATCTCTCTCTTGCTCCTTTTCTCTTACTCTCTCTTCACCCATTCTCCCTTCACTTACTCTCTCTCTCTCTCTTCAGCTTCACTCCCACTCCGACTCCCTCTCTTCATCCCTTCACACTCTTTATTCTCTCTTCTACTTTCTATCACTATGTCTCTCACACTCCTTATTCTTTGTCAACTTCGCTCTTACTCTTCTCACTCTTCTTCTATCTCCACACTCTCTTTCTCTATTTCTCTTAGTTCCTTCCTTTTTCAATCTCTCCCACTTTCCATTCTTGTTCTCTCTCTCTCTCTCTCTCTCTCCATCTCCCTATTCTCTCTCTCATTTTTCATTGTCCATCCCTCTCTCTTGCTCATTCTCTCTTTCTATATCTTGACTCATTCTCCTTGTCTACATATATCTCTCTCACTATCACTTCCTCCTTCGCTTTCTTCCTCTCCTCTCCCTCTCCCTCTCCCTCTCCCTCTCCCTCTATTTCTCTCTTGTCATCTACCACTCTTACTCTCTCCACCTCCTATCACTTACTTTCTCTCACTCTCTCTTCTTATCATGCTATCTCTTACAATCCCTCCCTTATCTTTCCCTTCCTCTCTATATATATCCTCTTGTACTTTCTTTCCCTCTACCACCAAACATCTCTCTCTCCTATCTCTCTTCTCTGTCACACACACTCTCACTCTCTCCCTTGCTCTCCCTCTCTTTCACACTCTATTCCACCTTCATTATTGCATTGTTTCTCAATCAATCTACATTAATCTCTCTTTTATTGCTCTCTCTTCACTCTTTATCTCCCTCTTCTCTTCATTCTTCCCTCACATACACTCACCTTTCCCACGCTCCTAATAATTTTTTTTTCTCTTGTCCCTCTCTCTCTTTCACTTTCTTGTATAATCTTCTCCCCCTCACTCTCTTTCCTTCTTTCTCTTTAGATCTCTTTTATACTCTCTGTAATTTTCTCTTTATTGCACTCACTCTCTCCCACTATCATTCTCACTCCCTCATTCATTTCCTCTCTAGTTCTTTCCTATGTAGCTCACTCTTCTCTCCCCATTGTACACACTCATACACTCTCTCTCCCTATCAATCTCTCTCCCTCTTTCACTTATTAGCTCAATTTATCGCTCTATCTCACTTGCGGTTACCAGTTTTTTCTTTATCTTTCACTCTCTCCTCTCCCTCCCTTGCTCCACGTTTCTCTCCTCTCTCTAACCCATGCTCTATTATTTTCTCTCAATCTTTCTCTTTCTCGCTCTCAATTATCTTTTACTATCTTATAATCTCTTTTTACACTATCCTTTTGTTTCTCTCTCTTCTCTCATTTCTTTTGCTTTTCTCCCACTCTATCTCACTCTCTCTCTTGCTTCCATCCCACCCTCTCACATTCTCTGTCTTCTCTCCCTCCCTTCCTCTCCCTCCCTTTATCCCTCTCTGTCTCCCACTCTCTCCTACACACTCTTTCTCAAAACTTCTCCAATATTCCCTCACTTTTTACCCTCACTCACTTCCTCTTATGAGATCTTCCCTCAGTCTCTCTACCTCTCTGCTTCCTCTCTCTTGCCTCTCTATATCTTCATATCTCTCACTCTATATCTATTTCTCTTTCTTCTACCCTTTTCTTGCTCTGTCTTGCTCCATATCTCTTGCTCTATCTTCCTTCAAACTCTCTAATATTTCCATTTCTCTCTCATTCTACTCCACTCTCCCTCCCTCTCTCTCTCTTTTCTTTCACTCACTTTTAGTCTCCCACTCTTTCTTTTACCCACTCTGTTCTCTCCCTCTATCCCTCATTGCTACTCTCTAGCTCTCTCTCCCGCTTTCACTCCTTTCACACCTCTCTTTCTCATGCTCTTCGTATCTCCCTCTCTCTTGCTCCTTCTCTTGCACACTCACTCTTTCCCTCTCTCATACTCTCTCTTCCCTCGCTCTCTTTTCTCTATTTCTCCCACACACTCTCCCTTTCTTAATCCCTTTCCTATCTCTTTAGTTTCATTCTCACTCTTGCTCCCTCTCCATTGTCTTCCCTCAATCTTTCTCTCCATCTCTCCCCCACTCTTGCTCCCTTCACTCCCACCCCATCTCTTCCTCTCTTGCTCTTTCTTTCTCTCTCTCACACACCCTCCTCCTCTCTCCCTTTCACTCTCTTTCACTTCATCCCCCTCTTTCTCCCACTAAATCTCATTTTATACCCCCTCACTCCGTCTATCTCTCTCTTTTTCACTCTCTCCCTCTCCTACAGTTTTCACTGTTCTGCCATATCATTATTTCTTTCTCTATTACTGTTTATTTCTCTCTCACACACTCTCTATTCCTCTATCTCATCACTCACTTATCACTTTACATAGTCTTTCCATCCAACAATCTCTCACCCTCTTCCTCTCTCCCAATCTCCATCTTTCATTAATTCTCTCTCTCTCTCTCTCTCTCTCTCTCTCTCTTGCTCTTGCCCTCCTTCTCTCCCCATATCTCTCCATATCCACCTTACCCTCTCTCACTCTCTCTCCCTCGCTCTTTCTTCACTCCCTTTGTTGCTCTCTCTCGCTCACTTCTTCATCTCACTTTATTTTTTCGCACTTTTTTGTACCCTTTCTGTCATTCTCTATTGCCCATTCTTCTATTTCCCTCTCTTCTCTTTCTTTACTCACTCTTTCTCCCTCTCTTTCTCACTCTCCCTCCCTCCCACTTTCAATCAATTGCTCTCACATCTTGCTCTCTCCACTCATATCTAACTCTTTATTTCTTATTTTCTCTTATACATATCTCTTTCTTCCTCGATCCCTCTGTATTTCTATTCCTTCTTCGCTCTCTTTCTCTCTCTCTCCCTATCTCACTCCTCTCTTTATCTCCCCTTGCACTCCCTCTCGCTCCCTCTCATTTTTTTTATTGCTCTCTCATTCCCAATCACTTGCTCTCTTTTATCCCACTTTCACTTTTCTCTATTTCTTTCTCACTTCCCCTCTCTCATTCTAGAACTCTCTCTCATCCTTTCTCCCTCGTTCTTTCTCTCTCATTCTCTCCCTCCACTAGCCTCCTTCCCACTCTCTCCATCTCAATCTCTCTCCCTCTCACCCTCTCCATCTCCCTTTTTTCCTCTCTCCATCGCACTCATTTTCTTTCTCTCCCTCCCTATCTTCACATTGCTCACTATCTTTTCCTCTCTAACTCTTTCTCTATCGCTTAGTCTCTCTCGCTCTTAATTCTTTCTTTCTCTCTCTACCTCTCTCACACCCTCTCTCTCTTTGTTCTCTCTCATTCTATACCTTTATCTCCCCCTTCCTCACTCTCTCCCTTAGTTTTGTCCTCTATATGTCTCTTTCTCACTCTTTTCCTTTCTCACTATGTCTCTCACTTTCTCTTATGTTTATCTCTCTTGCTCTCTCATTCTTTGTTGCTCTCTTTTCTCTCTTTACTCAGCCCCTCTTCCTATATCCATCACTCTACCTCTCTCTCCCTTCCTTTAATTCCCTCTCTCAGCCCTCTTCTCGGTCATTTTTTATTACTTTCTCTCTTTTTCTCTCTCTCCCTCACTTTCCTCACTCTCCATTCTTTCTCTATTTCTCTCTCGCTTTGTCTTCTTTACTCCCTTAAAATTCTTCCAGTATTACTCCCTCACTCACCTTCTCTCTCTTTCTCCCTCCCTTTCTCTCTTCTTTCCTCTCTCTCATTTCTCTGCCTATCTCTCTCTTGGTCTTTTTCTCTTACTCTCTCTTCACCCACTCTCTCTTCACCCTCTCTCCCTCTTTTCAGCTTCACTCCCACTCCGTCTCCCTCTCTTCATCCCTTCAAACTCTCTATTATCTCTTCTACTTTCTATCACTATATCGTTCGCACTCCTTATTCTTTGTCAACTTCTCTCTTACTCTTCTCACACTTCTTCTATCTCTCCACTCTCTTTCTTTATTTCTCTCACTTCCTTCCATTGTCACGCTCTCACACTCTCTCCCACTTTCCATTATTGTTTCTCTTTCTCTCGCTCATTTTTCAATGTCCCTCCTCTCTCTTGCTCATTCTCTCTTTCTATATCTTGACTCATTCTCCTTCTCTCCATATATCTCTCTCACTCTCACTTCCTTCTTCGGTTTCTTTCTCTCCTCTCCCTCTCCCTCTATTTCTCTCTTTTTCTCTACTGCTCTTACTCTCTAAATTTTACCATCTCTCTCTCCACCTCCTATCTCATAATTTCTCTTACTCACTCTTCTTGTCAGGCTCTCTCTTACAATCCCTCCCTTATCTTTCTATTCCTCTCTCTCTCTATATATATATATATATATATATATATATATATATATATATATATATATATATATATATATATATATATATCGTCTCGTACTTTCTCTCCCTCTACCACTAAACATCTCTCTCTCCTAACTCTCTTCTCTGTCACACACACTCTCACTCTCTCACTTGCTCTCCCTCTCTCTCACACTATTCCACCTTCATTATTGCATTTTTTTTCTCAATCAATCTACCTAAATCTCACTTTTATTGTTCGCTCTTCGCTCTCAATCTCCCTCTTCTCTTCCTTCTTCCCTCGCTCATAGTCTCTCCTCTTTCCCACCCTCCTAATAACTTTTTTCTCTCTTGTCCCACTCTCTCTTTCACTTTCTTGTATAATCTTCTCCCCTTACTCTCTTTCCTTACTTCTCTTTAGTTCACTTTTATACACTCTGTATTGTTCTCTTTATCGCTCTCACTCTCTCCCTACCATTTTCACTCCCTCATTCATGTCCTCTCTAGGTCTCCCCTATGTAGCTCACTCTTCTCTCTTCATTGCACTCAGTCATACACTCTCTCTATCAATCTCTCTCCCTCTTGCTCTCATTAGCTCCATTTATTTCTCTATCTCACTCTCCCTCCCTTCCTCTCCCTCCCTTTCTCCCTCTCCGTCTGCCACTCTCTCATGCACACTCTCTCAAACTTCTCCAATATTCCCTCACTTATTTCACTCCCACTCACCTCCCTCTTATCGAGATCTTCCCTCCGTCCTCTCTACCTCTCTCTCTCCTTTCTCTCTATCTTCATATCTCTCACTCTATATCTATTTCACTTTCTCTGTCCTTTTCTTGCTCTGTCTTGCTCCATATATCTTGCTCCGTTTCCTTCACTCTCTCTTATATCTCTATTTTTCTCTCATTCTCACTCCACTCTCCCTTCCTCTCTCTCTTTACTTTCACTCACTTTTAGTCTCCCACTCTTTTATTTACCCACCCAGTTGTCTCCCTTTATCCCTCATTGCTACTCTCTAGCTCTCCCTCCCACTTTCACTCCTTTCATCCCTCTGTTTTTTATGTTCTTCTTATCTCCCTCTCTTGCTCCTTCTCTTGCTCACCCACTCTTTCCCTCTCTCCCACTCTCTCTTCCCTCGCTCTCTCTTCTCTCTATTTCTCTCTCACACACTCCCTTTCTTAATCCCTTTTCCTATCTCTTCAGTTTCATTCTCACTCTTGCTCCCTCTCCTCTGTCTTCTCTCAATCTTTTTCTCCATCTCTCCCCCACTCTTGCTTCCTTCACTCCCATCCTCTCTCTTCCTCTCTTGATTTTTCTTTCTCTCTCTCACACGCTCTTCCCCTCTCTCCATCTCACTCTCCTTGACTTCATCCCCCACTTTCCCCCACTAAATCTCATTTTATACCCCTCCCTCCGTCTATATCTCTCTTTTTCACTCTCCCTCTCGTGGAGTTTTCATTGTTATGCCATATCATTATTTCTTTCTCTATTGCTCTTTATTTCTCTCTCACACACTCTTCCTTTCTCACTATATCTCTCACTCTCCTTCATGTTCTCTCTCTCACTTGTTGCTCTCTCTTCCTCTTTTTTTCTCTCTCTTTGTCTCCTAATATACATCACTCCATCTCTCTCTACCTTCCTCCATTCTCTATGTCTTTGCTTTCTCACCCACTCCTCTCTCTTATTATTTGTACTTCTCTTCCCTCACTTTTTTTGTCTCTTTTTTTCTCTCTTTCCTCTCTTACCTTACTCACTATTCCTTCTCTGCTTCTTTCTCTTTTTTTCCTAGCTCCCTCACTCACTTTAATTTTACTCTCACTCTTACATTCATTCTCTTCTCTCTTTTTCTCTATTTCTCTCTCACCCTTTCTCTCTCTCTCTCTCTCTCTCTCTCTCTCTCTCTCTTGCTCCATCTATCATTATTTCTTGCTTCCTTTCTCTTACTCTCTCTTTCCCACTCTCTTTCTAAAGCTTTACTCTCACTCGTAATCTTTCACAATCTCTATTATCTCTTTGTATTTCTCTCGTCATCTTGCTCTCACTCTCTATTCTTGCTCATCTTCTCTCTTACTCTTCTCACACTCTCTTCTAACCCCCACTCTCTCTTTCTCTATTTATCTCACTTCCCTCCCTCCCCCCTTCTCTCTCAAGCTCTCTCCACTTACCCTCCTCAGCTCTCCCCCTTTCTCTTCTCACTCTTCATCACTCTCTCATCTCTTTCATTCTCTTATTCTCCCTCTTGTCCACTCTCTTTCTCTCTATCTTCCCTCACTCTCATTCTCTCCATTTATCTCTCTCTCTCTCTTCCACCTTTGCTCCCTTTCTCTCTCTTTCCCACTATTTATTTTCTTTCTCTTTCTCTATTATTGCTCACTTTTCTCTAAATCATTTTCTTTTATTCTCTCTCTCCTATCTCTTTGTCCCTTTCTCTCTTCTTCCTTCTTTCTCACACACAAGCTCTCGCTTTCTCTCTCCATCCACACATTGGGAGGGATGGAACCAATAGAGGATGTGGGGGATAGAGGGAGAGAAATAGTGGAGAGAATGGGAGAGCTAGAGAGGCGAGGGATAGAGAGAAGAAATGAAAGAGAATAGAGGGCAACGCATGAGAGAGCGAGAGAGAAAGACAGAGAAAGAGAGATTTAATAGATAGTGTAAGAGAGCACATGAGTGGTAAAGAGAAAGAAATAGTGAGATAAAAGGTAGGTCTTGAGAAGGATTGAAGAGGGAGAGCGAGCAAGAGAGGAAGAGATAGTGTGAGAGAGAAATAAAGAGTACTGGAAGATAGAGCAAGGGAGAGTAAGCAAGAAGGGGAGAGAGAGGGAGAGCAAAAGATGGATGATAAAGAGTGAGAGAGAGGAATTATAAAGGGAGAGAGGGAGAAGGAAGGGGGAGAGAGGGAGAGAAGTGTGTGTGAGAGAGAGAGGAAAGCGTAAGTGAGAATGGGAGGGAGGGAGGGGAGAGAGAGGAGAGAGTGGGAGGATGAATGAAGAGAAATAGTTAGTGAAGATGGAGCAGAAATACAGAGAATGAGAGAGAGATAACAAAGAGTAAGAAAGAGAGAAGAAGGGAGTGAGCTAAGTTGAAGTGAGGGAAGGAGTGATAGAAGGAGACAGTGCATGATAGAGAAATTGGGAGAGAAGAGAGTGATAGAAAGTGGGAGCCGGTGATAGGAGGTAGAGTAGGAGGAGGGAGATTGAGAGAGAGAAAGAGACAAACAAAAGGGGGTGAGAAAGAGAGCAAATAATAGTGAAAGTGAAGTTTAATAGTGAGAAGGAGAGAGAAAGGAAGAGGGAAGAGATATTGAGGGAAGAGAGAGAGGAAGTGAGATGGAGTGAAAGAAAGAAGAGAGGGAGCAAGAGAGAATTTTTGTGGGTGAAAAAAATTAGAGATGTGAGACCATCATAATAAAAGTAAGAGAGAGACAACAAATAGGAGAGGATTATAACAAGTGAAAGAGTGGCAGAAAAATAAATAGGGAGACAGAGATATTTTGAGAGAGGGAGAAAATATATATACATATAGATTATGAGAAAAGTCTTGAGAGGAAGAGAGAGAGGGAGGGAGAGTGAGAAGGAGATAATGTGGAAGAGGGAGTGAGAGGGAGATAGGATAAAGAAGAGAGTGGGAGGAAGAAAAAAAAGAAGAAAATGTAGAGCAAGAGAAGAGACAAACAGAGAGCAAAGAAGGGAACTAAAGAGATTGAGAGAGAAAAAAACAGAGAGATGGTATGAGATTGAAAAACTATAGGGAGGACGTCATGGAGAGAAGGGGCATAAGGATTAAGATAGAGAAAGAGAGAGAGTGTGAGAAAGCGTGGCAAAGTGAGAGAGGAAGGGAGGGAGAGGGGGCTGGATAAAAGTATGTGAGGGGTGTAACATGTGTGGAAGAGGGAGAAAGAAAGAGGGAGAAGTTAAAGTGGGATATGAGGACAGAGTGGGAAAGTTAGGGGAGAAGGAGAGAGATGAGATAGAGAGATTGAGAGAAAGAGAGAAAAGATGAGAGAGAGCGAGAGAAAGGGAGAGAGAGAAAAATAACAAAAAGTGAAAGTGAGAGAAGATACATCAAGCAGGAGGGAATTAGTGAGATTGAAAGAGAAAACAAGAGGGAGGGAGAGCGAGTGAATGACTGAGTGCAAGAGGAGAGAGAGAGGAGTGATATATGGAGAGAGGGAAGGAGAGATTGAAAGAGGGATGGATTTGAGGGAAAATAATAAATAAAGAGATGGATATAAGGGGAGAGAGTAAAATATGACAGCAATCAAGAGAGAGCATGTGAGGGATGGAGAGTGAGAGAGAGAGTGAGAGATAGAGGAGAGAAAGAGTGAGTAAAGCAAGAAAAGAGAGGGTGATAGAAGAAAGTGCAAGCGAGAGACATAGAGGGGCAAAATAGATCAAATGAACAAAAATTAAAGATAAAATATAGAGTGAGAGTTAGGGATTGAAGAGTGAGCGGGAAAGAGCGAGGGTAAGGCAGTAATAGAGAGAAGAGAGAATTGGGGAATATACAACAAAAGATAGTAAGTGAGCGGTAAAGGGAGGAGATATAGATAAAGATTTGGAGAGAGAGGGAGAGAGAGGGAGATAGAAGAGTGAGCTACATTAGGAAGACCTAAAGAGGGCACGAATGAGTGATGTTCCCACTTCTCTCACCATTCTCCAGTTCTTGGCCACTCTTTACCCCTTACTCACTTACTATTACTCTCCCATAAACTCTTTTCTTACACTCTCTTCCTTTCACACTTCCTCACTTTCTCTTTCTCGCACTCTCCTTAGACCCTCTCACTTCCTCCTATCATTCTTTTTCCCTAACTACCTCCATCTCTCTCTCACTCTCTATTCCACCTCACTTTGTTCTTAAATCTCACTGTCTCTTCTCACATCTGTCTCATTATTTATTATTTTCTCACACACATCTGTCTTTCCACCTCGATCTCTTCCTCTTTCAATTCCTCTTCCCTCTCTTTCTCCCCTCTCTCCTCATTCACTTCCTCTCCTTCCTCTCATTATCTCTATCACTCTATCCCATTCTCTCTCTCTCTTGCTCTCTCTTCTATCACCTTCACTTTTTTCTATTTCTCTCTTCTATCACTTTCACTTTTTTTTATTTCTCTCTTCCTTTCACTCACTCTCTCTTATCCATTCTCTCCCTCTGCTACCCTCCCTCCAACTCTCTATATCTCAATCTCTCTCCCTCTCCGCCCCTATGTCCTTCTCACCTTCTCATTCATTCTTTCTCTACCTCCCAATCTCAAACTTACACACATTATTTTGCATTCTTTTTCTCTCTCATTTCCTATCTTACTATCTCTTCAATCTTTCTTGCTTTCAATCTCTCTCACTTCTTCTGTCTCTTCAATCTCTCTCCTTCTCTCCCTCTCTCTCCCTTACTCTTGCCCTCTATATCTCCCTTTCTCAGTATCTCCCTTTCTCACTATGTTTTGTCACTTTTTATTATGTTTCTCTCTCTCACTCTCTTTTTATCTCTCTTTACTCACTCTATCTTCTTATATCCTTACTCAACTTCTCTCCCTTCCTCTCATTCTCTCTCTTCTCTCTCTCCCCCTCTCTTTATTGCACCTCGTTTTATCTCTCTCTCTCTCACTTTATCCCACACCACCTCTATCTCGATCTCCCTCCCATTTTCGCTCCCTTAATTCCTCTATCTCTCACACACTCCTTATCTCTCACTTTCTTGCTCCCTCTCTCCCTTGTTCTCTCTCTCCCTCTCACGCTCTCTCTTCCCTCACACACTCATTATATTTTTCGCTCATACTCACTCCCTTTCTCGCTCCCACTTTCTTTCTCTTTAGCGTCACTCTCACTCTTACTCTCCCTCTCTCTTTCTCAATCTATGTTCACTCTTAGTCGCTCAATCTCACTTATGTTCCTCTCTCCTCTCTCTTCTCCAATTCTTTCTCTCCCCTGTCTCTTGCTTCCTTCCCTCCGTCCCTCTCTCTCTCAATGACTCTCTCTTTCTCTCACTCAGACACGCTATCTCTCTCCCTCTGTCACACTTTTGGTTCATCCCCCACTCTCACTCCCACAAAATCTCATTCTCTTCCCCCTCTTTCTTCCTCTCTCTCACTCTCTCTTCTCTTCCACTCTATCTTCCTCTCTCACGCTCATGCATCAATCTCTCTCACATTCTCTCGCTTTATCTCTCCTTTTCACCCTGTCCCTCTCTCATCTTTTTCTCTATTTATGCCTTATCACATTTTCTTTCTCTTCTGCTATCTCCCTCCCTCTTTTTCTCTCACACTCTCTTATCACTTTCTCACTCTTTCTCTCCAACCATCACTCAGTATCTTCCTCCCTCTATCTCTCTATATCTCCTTCCCTCTCTCTCTCTTCCTCCCTCTATATCTCTATATATCTCCCTCTATCTCTCTCACCCTCTATCTCTCTCTATATCTCCCTCTCTCTCCGCGTCTCGCTACCTGTCCTTTTATCAATCTTCCTTGAGTCTCTCTTTTCTCTTTATTTTTGTCTTACTCTCACACCCTTATTTCTCCCACTTTCTCCTTAATCCCTATCAGTCTCATCCTCTATCTCTCTGTTTCTAGTTCACTCCCTCTCTTGCTCTCACTCTCACATCATATTTCATATCTCTTTATCGTTTGATTGCTCCCTCTTGCCCTCTCTCTGTCCTCTCTCTTGCTCTTTCTTCTATCACCCTCTCTTCTTTATATTTACTCACTATTTCTCTTCCTCTATCCCTCACTCTCTCTCTGAGTCTCCCTCCCTCCCTCTCTCTTTCAATCACTCTCACATCTCACTCTCACTCCTCATCCCCACCTTATTATTTCTTAGTTTCTCACATACATCTCTCTCTCCTCTTCTGTCCCTCCCTCTTTCACTCTATTCATCCCTCTCTTTCTCCCTTTCTCCCTATCTCTCTCTCTTCTTGCACTCACCCACTCAATCTGCCTCCCTCCCTGTCATTTTCTCCATCGTACTCTCCCATTCCCTCTCTCGTGATTTCACTTCTCTCACTTTCACTTCTCTTTATTTCTTTCTCATTCTCCCTCGTCCTTTCTAACTCCCACTCTCTCTCCCATTTCTCGCCCTAACACTCTCTATCTCGATATATCTCCCTCTCCATCCCTCTTTCTCACTCATTCTCTTATTCTCTCCCCTATCTCTATCTTACTCCCTCGCTTCCTCTCTCCCTCTTAAATCTTTCATTCCCTGTCCCTCCCTCTATCTCCCTCGTCTCACTCTCTCCCTTAATCTTGCCATCCATCTCTCTCTTCCTCACTTTCTCGCTTTCTTACTATGTCTCTTACACTCTATTTTGTTTGTCTCTCGCTCTCTTGCTACCTTTTTACTCTTTCCTCTATCTCTCAATTTCTACATCTCTTCCTTTCTCACTGTCAGTTTTTACTCTTTCCATCTATTTTGTTTTGTTTCCCTCTATCTTTGATCTCACTCCCTAGTATGTTTCTCTCTCTCGCTCTTCTGCTCACTCTTCCTCTATTTTCTTGCTCATTATCTACCAAAATCCATCACTCAATCTCTCTCAACCTTCCTCTCATTCTCTATCTCTTTTCTTTCTCACCCCCCTCTCATTCTCCTTATTTCATTTTTTTGTTTCTCTCCCCTCTCTCTTACCCACTCTTACCTCACTCTTACCTCACTCTCTATTCTTTCTCTATTTCTTTCTCTTTTCGTCTCTCCCTCCCTTCTTGGCTCCCTCACTCTCACTCCTACTCCCTCTCTCTTCTCTCTTTCTCTTGTTCTCTCTCACCCTTGTTCTCTCCCTCTCTCTCTCACCCTCCGTCCCTAACTCTCTCTCTTACTCCACTAATCATTCTCTCTTGCTTCCTCACTCTCTACTATTTCACTCTCACTCCTACTCCCTCTCTCTTCTCTCTTTCTCTTGTTCTCTCTCACCCTTTTTCTCTCCCTCTCTCTCTCTCACCCTCCTTCCCTTACTCTCACTTGCCTCACTCTCACTCTTACTCCCTCTCTTTATCTCTTTCACAATCATTATTCTCCCTTCCTCTTTATTTCATTATCTCTCTATCACTCTTTATTTTCTCTCACCTTCTCTCTTACTCTTCTCACTCTTTATCTTCCTCTACCCTCCAATCTCTCTTTCTCTATTTCTCTCACTTCCTCTCTTCCTATCTCTCCCTCAACACTTGCTCTCTCCACTTGCCCTCTCTGGCTCTCCTCTCTCGCTCAACTGATTTCATCCGACTCTTTCATTCTCTCTCTCCCTCTCTGCCTCTTCGCCCTTTTATCCCTCACCAACTCCCTCTCCCTCTGTTGCTCCCTCTAGCTCTTATCATTCTCCTGTTCTCCCTCTCTTTATACCCCCACTCATGCACTCTCTTAATCTCCCCCCTTCCTCTTTCTTTCTTTATCTTGCTCTCCTACTCTGCTTCTATCTCCCTCTATCTACATCTCATTCCATCTTCCTCAACCTCCGTCCCTCAATTTTCTCTCCCGCTCTCTCCCTCTACCTTTAACCATTTCTCTCCCCACCCCCTATTCTCATACCTTCCCTCACCTCTCAACTTATCATGCTCTCTCCTAAACTCACTCCCTTTATCTCTCTCTTCCTCTATATATATCCTCTCACGCTTTCTCTCCCTCTATCCACCACATCTCTCAACCGTCTCACTTCTCTCTCTCTCTCACAATCTATTTCACTCTCTCACTCTCCATCTCTCTCATTGTCATTTTTCTCTCGTTACTCTACTCTTTTTCTCCTTCTATCTCTCTCACTCCCCCCTCCCTCTTTCCCTCTCTTTCAATCCTTCTCTCTTCTCACGCTTTCAGCCTCATCTCTCTATAATTATTTCTTAATTTCTCTCACACCTCTCTCTTACTCCCTCTCTCTTACTTCTCTCTTTATCTTCATATCTCTCACTCCCTATTTATTTCTCATCTTCTACTCCCTTTCTTTCTCTTTTGCTCTTTCTTCAACCTCTCTTCTATCTCTATTTCTCTCTCACTCTCACTCCTCTCTCCCTACTTATCTCTCTTTAATTGCACTCTCTTACTCACTCTCTGTTATCTCTCTTTATCTTACTCTCTCTCCTCTCACTCTTTTGCTCTCTATCCTCCACAAACTCTCTCTCTCTTCCTCTCTTATTTCCTTTCCTCCCTCGTCCCTATCTCCCTCCCCCTCTATCTCACTCCCTCTACCTCCCACTCTCCCTTTCTCCCTCTACCTCCCACTCTCCCTTTCCATCTCTCTCTAGCTCTCTATTTCCTCTCTTTTTCCTGCTCTCTTTAAACCCTCTCACTAGCTCTTTTTTCTCTCTTTGTCACACACTTTCTCCCTCTCTCTCACACTCTATTCCATCACATTTTGTTACCATTTCTCACTCTGTATCTCAATCTTTGTTACCATTTCTCACTCTTTGTTACCATTTTATTTTTTCTCTCTTATTTTATCCCTTCTCTATTATATTCTCTTAGTCTCTCTCTTTCTCACTCACTATTCTCTTTTTATATATTATACTCTCTTTTGCACGGTCGTTTGTTGCTCTCTCTTTTTTCTTTTCTCTTACATTCTGTCACTCCATCCCCCACTTCCTCTCTCCTCTTTTCCTTGCTTCTATCCCTCCCTCTAATTTTATCACATCTCTTCCTCCCTCTCCCTACCTTTATCCCTCTCATCTCCCTCTCTCTCTTAACAATGTCCCATTCTCCTTCACCTTTTCCCTCACTCACTCTTACTTGACCCTTAGTCTCTCTTCTCACTCACTGTCCCGTCCACTCTCTCTTCCTTTCTCTTTCCTGCTCTCTCATTAAACCTTCTCAATATCTCCTTCTATCTCTCTTTCTTAATCACTCTTTCATTCTCTCTCTCACTCTATGTTCCACCCCTTTTCATCTTTCTCTAGCCCTCTCTTCTGTCTCTCACTTTTCACACTCACTTTAAACCTGACTGCCACTTTCTCGCTTTCCCTCTCACTTTCTCTTCTTTAATTCCGCCACTTTCTCCTACTCTCCTAATCTCCCTATCTCTTGCTCCCTCTCTTGCTCGTTCACCCTCTCCTTCTCTCCTGCTTTCTCTTTTGTCAGCCTCTGTTCTCTCTATTTCTCTCTCACACACTCGCTTTCTTGTTTCCTCTTCCTATCTCTTTAGTTTCACTCTCACACATACTCCCTCATTCCCTCTCTCTTTCTTGCTCCATGTTCACTCTCTGTCGCTCACTCTATCTTCAATTGTGCTTGCTCCTCTCTCTCCTCTCAATAATTCTATCCCACTCTCCTCCACTCCTTTCATTCCTTCCCTCCCTCTCTCTCTGTCTCTTGCTCTCTCTTTCTCTCTCACACACACTCTCTCCCTCTCTCTTCGTCTCACTCTCTTCCAATTCATCCCCCCTCTCTCTCCACTAAATTTCAATCTGTACCCCCTCTCTTCATCCCTCTCTCACTCTCCATATCTTCCTTCACTCTCTCGTCCTATCTCACTCTCACTCTCTTCCATCCCTCTCACTCCTCCATCCATCTCTCTCTTCCTTACTTGCTCTTTTCTTTATTTATGCTTTATCACTTTTTCTTTCTCTATTACTCTTCTCTTGCTCTCTTTATTACCATCTTTTCACTATGCTCACTCTTTCTCTCCAACCATCTCTCACTCTCTTCCTCCCTCCATCTCTCCCTCTTTCATTAATTCAATCTCTCGCTATGTCTATTCTCCTCCCCTCTCTCTTCATATTTCCCTCAATATCTACCATTTTCTACCTTTCACTCATTATATTTGGCTCTATCTTCCCCTGAGTCTCTCTTCTCTCTCAATTTATACCTTACCCTTTCTGCCTCACTTCCTTCGCTCACTCTTCAATCCTTATCTTAACTCTCTCTCTTACTCTCTCTCACTCTTTATTTCATCTCTCTTTGTTATTTATAATGCTCATTTTTGCCCCCTCTCTGTCTCTCTCTCTTGCTCTATCTTCTATCTCTCTCTATTTACTCTCTATTTCTCTCCCTCTATCTATCATACTCTTTGTCACACTCCCTTACAAACTATCTCATAATTGCTCTCACATCTTGCTCTCTCTCCTCATATGCATCTTTTTATTTATTATTTTCTCTCATACATCTCTCCTTCCTCCTCGATACCTCCCTCATTCAATCCATCCCTCCTATCTTTCTCCCCCACTCTCTCCCTCTCTTTTTCTCTATCGCTCTTTCTCATGCCTTTATTTTGCACTCTTTTCTCTCACATTCTCTTTTCACTATTTCTCTCTCGCTCTCCCACTCCCTTTCTCTCACCCTCTCTCTCATCCTTTCTCTCTCCTTCCCTCCCCCAGCTGCCCTCCCTACCATGCTTTCTATCTCAATCTCTCTCCCACTCTTTCCCACACTTCCTCTCCATCTCCCTCTCTCCTCTCCCTTACTCTCCCTTCCTATCTCAATCCCACCCACGCTATCTATCTCAGTTTCCCTCCCTCTCACTCCCTCACTCCCTCTCCATCTCCCTCTCTCCTCTCCTTTTAACTGATTCTCTTTCTCTGTTTCCCCTATCTCTCTTCTTTCTCTCCTCTTGCACTTAATCAATCTCCCTCCTTCCCTCTCATTTTCTCCATCGCTCTCTCCCATTTCTCTCGTTTGGTCTATTTTCGCTCACTTTCTCTTCTCTCTATTTCTCTCTCACAGCCTCACTCTATCTCTCTTTCTCCTTAATTTTACCACTCATGCTCTCCCTCACTCTCTCTATTTCTTTATTTTTCCCCTCTTCTCTCACTTTATCTTCTCTCTATATCACTCTCACTCTCCCTCGTCCTTTCCATCCCCTCTATCCATCTCACTTCTCACACTTTCTCTCCTTTATCACTCTCTCTTATCACTTACTCATGCTCTCCAACGTTCTCTCACTCTCTTCCTCCCTCCCTCTCTCTCTCCCTCTTTGATGTAAATGATAGCATGGATGGCGATGACACGACCTCAAGAGAAGATTTAATTCAAGTTCCATGTGGGCCAATCACTAGATGTCGTGCAAAAGGGTTGAAGAAAGCTCTTGATGGATTAGTCTGGGAGGCTTGGACTCAAGCCAATTCGTGGAGATCTAAGGAGAAAGACCCGCCAAGATTTGTCAACTTAATCCAAGCCTAAGGATAACAGATTCATATTATTATGGCTAGATGTTTCTTATTTTATTGCATTTTAATATTGACTTGCATGCCAACTTTATGTAGCTTTATTTATTTTTTTAAGAAGATATTTTATCTTCGTTCTTGTAAGCTTTAGCCTATAAATAGGCCTTACTTTAAATGAAAAAAAGATTATTAGACTTTGGCAAAAAAAAACAGCTTGCACATGCTTCATTCCTTAGGTTTTCCTGGGATTCCAATCGGACTCCTGGCCATCACCCAAGGAGTTCTTCCCTGACTTATCAAGCGGATTTTCACCCCATTTGTGGGCTACCATTGTACCAAGGTTTTTTCCTTACGTCAAGCATAGGGTGAAGTTCTCACACCGAAATTAATTTGAATTAATTAATTTATGTTTTGGCTTAGCACATCACGTTTTCTAATTAGAGCATCGATCCCCACAGTCATGTCTTGTGTATATTCATATATTCACATTATTTGGTATCAGAGCCTCACGATTCTTGAAGACATAGATTTCTTGTTGGTTTTTTTGTGTTCTTATTGGATCTTTTTTTTCTTTTAGAACTAATCAAATTAGTTGTTTTCTTATTTCTTTTTCTGAATTTTATCCTTGTCCGAATTTTCACTAAGTAATCTAGTTTGTTAATTCATTTCATAATTAATTGTTCAATTAGCTGCTCTCATTACAATTCATATTTGTGGTCTTGTTTATATTTGTGTTCTTGTTCATATTTGTGTCTTGATTATTAATATCCAAATCGATATTGTTCATGTGATCGTCCAATTTATTGTCTCTTTATTGCTTGCTTAAATTCACATCGTAATGCTTCTATTTATTATCCAAATCAGTTGTTCTTATTATTGTCCAAACTAGTGTTCTTGTTATTATTCAAATCATCTTGTTCTTGATATTGTTTATGATAAATGTTGTTCTTAATGTGATCTTTTTTTTTCATTTCTTGTTATTTTCGTTTCTTTTGTTGATATTAGTGTTTCCAAAAGTTTAGTTGTGCTTTTGTTTTGATTCAAGATATCAAAATTCGTATTTTATTACCATCATCCCAATGGTTGGCTTAGCATTTCGATTTTCTTATTTGTGGTAATCCAGAATTTTATTTGAATTGTTAATTTCGGATTCTTTCTTTCCTTAAATGTAAATCTTCAACCATGTCTCAACTAAATTTTGAAGATGAGGAAAGGCAACCAACCATTCCTAATCTCCAATTTCAAGCCATGGTGAGGGAGATGAAAAGAATGATGAGGGTTGAGTTGGAACAAATTCATGAAAGGTTGGGTCAGGTAGAGAGAATTCAACAAAGACAACCACAAAACGTTACCAATAGGCAAAGGGAGAGAGTTCCACCGAGAGGAGTAGGAGAGGAAGATGAAGCGTATTATGAGGTTGGGTTTGATGAAGAAAATGACAGGGATTCATTTGTTGAGACGAGGCGTTATGGTGGGCAAGCTAGAAATAGTAGGAATAGAGACGATAAAAATTTAGGGAGTATTAAGATGCGTATTCCTTCTTTTCAAGGTAAAAACAATCCTGAAACCTATCTAGAATGGGAGAAGAAGGTGGAATTAGTGTTTGACTGCCACAACTATTCTGAAATAAAGAAGGTGAAATTGGCCGCCATTGAATTTACTGATTATGCTATTGTTTGGTGGGATCAATTGATGTTCAGCAGGAGAAGAAATGGAGAACGTCCCATAGAAACATGGGAAGAAATGAAAGTTGTTATTAGGAAGTTATTAGGAAACGAGAGTTGTATCAGAAGTTACAAAGGCATAGGCAAGGTAATCGAAGTGTGGAAGATTACTATCAGGAGATGGAGATTGCTATGATTATGGCTCATGTAGAGGAAGATAGAGAAGCCAATATGGCAAGATTCTTAAATAGTTTAAACCCAGAAATCCAAGATAGAGTTGAAATGCAACATTATGTAGAGTTGGAGGACATGTTACATGTGGCCATCAGGGTGGAGCAACAACTCAAGAAGAGGGGAGGCCCACTGTGTCAACTAGTGTGTGTACTTCATGGAAGCCGACTTTTCAGAAAAAAAGAGGACAATCCAATTGCAAAGTCCAAACTACAGTCAAGACAAGAGACAACTAACCAAGGAACTCAGGGGAAAATTGCCTCTACCACTTCTAGAAATCTAGACATTAAATGTTTTAAATGTCAAGACAAGGGTAATATAGCCAGCAAATGTCCTAACAAAAGAATCATGGTGATAAGGGACAATGGAGAAATTGAAACTGATGAAAAATTAGAAATTGACTCTATACCACGAGTAGAGGAAATTGAAGGTGATGAATATGCCGTCACATGAGAATTGTTAATCACAAGAGGCGCTTTAAGTGTGGAGGCCATGGTTGATGAGGGAATTCAAAGAGAAAACATTTTTTACAGTAGGTGTCATGTACAAAACAAGGTATGTAATATGATCATTGATGGAGGAAGTTACACTAATATTGCTAGCACTATTTTGGTTGAAAAACTAGGGCTGCCAACCATCAAGCATTCCCGACCTTACAAGTTGTAATGGTTTAATGATAGTGGTGAGGTAAAGGTGAACAAGCAGGAGTTGATAGAGAAAGAATAGAGTGCGAGGTAAGTGAGGGAACAGAGAGTGAAATTAAGGAGAGGAGTGGAAGTAAATAACAATAAGAGAGAAGAAGGGGTGATAAATAGAAGAGATAGAAAACGAGGGAAGGTAGAGAGATAGAGTGATGGATATAAGGAGATAAAGAGTAAGTAAAGAGAGAAAAAATATCAAGAGAGAGCAAGTGAGCGAGAGAGAGAATCAAAAGAGAAAGTGAGAGACAGTGAGAAATGGAGAGAGGGAGAAAGAGAGATAGAAGACAAAAGTAAATGGAGAAAAATCACTCTTTTCTTCTCGATCTCTGATGCGACCTTTTTATATGTTAGAATTTATGACCTCTGATTTATATATTTATATTGATTTTGTAATGTCACAATTTCAAACGCAAGTATACGTATCGTATCAAGTAATACAGGGCTCTAATGGAGTCCCGTTTATCGATCCCACAGGGAAACAAGGTAAAACGTTCTTAGTCAAATTCTAGTCTACTACTAACAGCCTTAGTTTGGAAGGGTGATATAAGTGGTTTTTCTAACTACTCCTAATTGCAGATGATTATATATAAGGATAATAACTACTCCTAAATACAAATATTACTTCTAAAGACAACCCTTTCTGGATAAATTGGTTTTGAGAATTTTGAGATAATAAAATCTACTATTCTTATGTAATGAATTGGATAATGTAAAGGAATGAGATGCATTAAATATTGTATGTGTCAATTAGGAGCATAAATGTTTCTTTACCCTTAAAAGAGTACCCCCTCTTCCAAGCATGTAAAGAACATTGACATATCCTAAGTTTAGTCACTAAATCTAAGGCTAGGCTGGGAGGATACCGGTTGTCACTACGGAGCTCCCACTCACCCTTCTCCTGAAGGCAAACCATCGCCTTTAGTTACCAATCTTAGAACCAAATTGGGGATCTCAACCTGTCACCCTGAAACCTCCAATTTGAAGCCCATGAAACCATATTCCCTATTTATTTACACTCAATCCCCATGAACTACATAATTCATTCACGGACATTGAATGTGGTTCCACTTTGTTGAGAATTACACCGCCCTTTTGGGACAATGCAATTACAACTAATTTTAACAATACAACAGACCCTTATTGTAATGTAAATAAAGTGCAAATAAAAACCATCATATTTATAATTAAAACATCTTTTAGCAAGCATCTCAGTATCCTAAACATGAATCCTACTCATTGAAAAAGAAAAGTAGAGTGAAAACAATGGCATAAACTTCTTATGCCACTATTTTCAAACAAGAATAAAGAGTAAAAGAAAGACATCACAAAGAACGAAGAAAAAATAAAAGAAAACTTGATTTCAAAGCAAATCCACAAAATAAGTGTTTATAAAATCATTTGATAATGAATAACATAATACTTAGCTTTTTCCTCTTGAAAGAATATGAAAATCTCTCCCACAAAGTCTCCCGTGGATACATGCAAAATTAGAACATCTCCTTACAAATCCCCCCTCCAATCTCTCCAAAAAGGTAGAAATCTACATTTCTACTCCTATTATAAAATCTCTAAGCATTCTTCAAGTTTTTCCTAAACTTCTCCTCCTTTCTCCTTTCCATTTTTGGCTTCATATTTGGTTTAAAATAGAGTAGGGATGAATTTCCTAAGAGGTGCATGAAAAAACCCTTCAAAAAGTGTCCAGATTCGATGTATTTGGCCAAAAACTGCCCAATATCGCATCCAGGCCTTCTCGGGTGCCGCCGGTGCTGAATAGGGCATTGCCGGCGCCCTATTTTCAGTGCTCTCAGGTTTCTGGCACCGTCTGCGACACTTTGGGCGCCCCCGGTGCCCATCCCGCGCAGCTCCACCATTTTGCTCCATTTGGCTCCGTTTCAGCTCCGATTCACCCCCGTTTCAGTTGTGTTACGTTCCTAACAGATAGAAAGACTTATCTCATTTAAAAATAATCATAAAAACAACCTTTCTTTAAAGTGTAATCTCATTTAAAAATAAGCAAGAAGTGTAAAAGAGATTAAACATAGAAAGACTTATCGAAATGTGTCAAGCCAAATTTTACTTTCTTGCTCGTTTTTGGTCCAAATTGCATCATTTTTGCTTCTTTTTGCTCCAATTACATTTCTTTTACCTAAAACCAAAAAATATACAAAAAACCTTCCTTTTAAAGTGTAATATCACAAAAAATGAGTAAAATCATACAGTAAAAAGCGTATATATTTTTGGTGCATCAATCCCTCCCTTTTTCACTCCCTCCTTCCCTCTATTTCTCCCTCTCTCCCTATCTAACTTCTCTCTCTCTCCTCTTGCACTCATTCATTCACTCCCTCTCCCTTCCTCGTATTTTCACTATCGCTCTCTCTCATTCCATTTCTGTCTCACCCTCTCTTCTCTCCCTCATGCTCACTCTTCAACCCTTATGTTCACTCCCTCTCGTGCTCTATCTCACTCTTGATTTCATCTCTCTTTACTGCTTTTTTGCTCTCTTTTGTCTCCCTCTATCTCTCTCTCTTGATCTTCTTCTATCTCCCTCTCTTCTCTCTCTTTACTAACTCCCTCTATCTCTCTCACTCTCCCTGCCTTAGACACTCTCTTAGTTTCTCTCACAACTTGCTCGCTCCCCTCTTATCCATCTCATTATTTCTTATTTTCTCTCATAGATCCCTATACCATCCTCCATCCCCCCTATTCAATCCCCACTTCCCTCTCTTTCTCGTTTTCCACCCTCTCTCTTACTCTTAATCTCCATAGCTACCTTTCTCACTCTTTTTTACGTCCTCTCTTACTTTCTGGATATTTTTCTTTCTCCTATCTCTCTCTTGCACCAACTCTCTCTCTTCCCTCTCTTTACCCATTATTTCTTTACCTCTGTCTCTCACTCTCCCTCCCTCACACACTCTCTCAATTGCTCTAACATCTTGCTCTCTCCCTACATATCCATCTCATTATTTCTTATTTTCTCTCATGCATCTCTTATTCATCCTCAATCCATCCCTCTTTCAATCCCTCATTCCCTCTTTTTCTCCTCCTCTCCCTATCTAACTCCTCTCTCTATCTTTTCTTGCATTAAGTCAGCCACTCCCTCTCCCTCCCCTCATTTTATCCATCGCTCTCTCATTCTCTTTCTCTCACTCTCTCTTCTCTTTCTATCACTTCTCTTTATTTCTCACTCTTCTTCTCCCTTTCTCTCACTCATTCTTTCTCTCTTATTCTCGCCATCCGCTACCCTCCCTCTGACTCTCTCTTTCTTGCTCCAACTCTCCTTCATTTCCCTCTCTTCTTTCTCCTTCTCACTTGTCATCGTACTCTCCCTATTTGTATCTTGCTCACAATTTTTTGTGCTCTTTCCTCTCTCACTTCCTCTCTCTCTCTCTTAAATCTTTCTTGCTCTCTCTCCCTCTCTCTCTCCATCTCTCTAGCTCCTTCTCTCTTTTCCTCTCTTTCCTCTCTCTCTCCAACAACTCTTTACTCACTCTTTCACCTATATTTATCACTCTAACTCTCTCTGCCTTCCTATCATTACCTCTCTCTTCTCTCTCTCTCAACCCCTTATCTGTGTCTTTATTTATTACTTTCTCCCATTTTATCTCTCTATCCTCTATTTCCTCACTCTCCATTCTTTCTCTATTTCCCTCCCTTCATTCCTCGCTCCCTTACTCTCTTTAATTTGTCTCTCACACTTACTTCCTCACTCGCCTTCTCTCTCTTTCTCTCCCTTTCTCTCTCCTTTTCTCTCTCTCACTTTGCCTCCCTAACTATCTCTCTCTTGTTCCTTTTCTCCTACTCTCTCTTCACCAACTCTCTCTCTTCAACTTCACTCTCACTCCTACTCCCTTTCCTTATTCTCTTTTACACTATCTATCCTCTCTTATGCTTTCTATCGCTATCTCACTCGCACTCTTTATTCACTATCAACTTCTCTCTTACTCATCTCACCCTCTCTTCGACTATACCCCCACTATTTTTTTCTATCTCTCTCACTTCCCTCCTTCGTCGCTCTCCCATTTTCCCTTTCTGTCTTTCTCTCTTTTCTCCATCGCCCTCTCATTCTTTCTCTCTCATTCTCTTATCCTCCCTCCCTTTGTCTTTCTCAGTCGCTCTTTGACTATCTTAACTCATTCTCCTTCTCTCCTTATATCTCTCTAACTCTCACCTGCTTTGCACCCTTCCTCTCCTCTCCCTCTCCCTCCGTCCCTCCTCTCTTTTTCTCTCGTTCTCTCGTTCTCTCGTTTTGTATTAAACCATCTCTCTACCTTCTATTCTCATACTTTCTCTCACTCTCTTTCTTGTCATCCACTCTCTTACTCTCCCTCCCTCTATCTCTCTCTTCCACTCTCTATATGTCTTCTAACACTTTCTTTCCCTTTATTCCAAACATCTCTCTTTACCATCTCTCTTCTATCGCTCGCACACTTTTACTCTTTACCTCGCTCTCCCTGTGTCTCTCACTCTCTATTCCACCTTCATTATTACATTGTTTCTTAATCAATCTCTATTAATCCCTCTGTTATACCTCTCTCTTCTCTCTCACTACTCAACTCTTTTTGCTCCTTTTAACTCCCTTTCTTGCTCCCTCCCGTCCTCCGTCTCTCCCTCTAGCATTATTCCTTACTTTTTCTCACAAATCTCTCTCTACCTCTCTCTTTCCTCTCTCTTCCCTCTCTCTATCGTCATATTTCTTACTCTATATCTATTTCACTTTCTTCTACCCTTTTCTTGCTCTGTCTTGCTCCATATATCTTGCGCTATCTCCTTTCACTCTCTCTTATACCTCCATTTCTCTCTCATTCTCACTCCACTCTCCCTCCCTCTCGCTCTTTACTCTCACTTACTTTTAGTCTCCCACTCTTTCTTTTACCCACTCTGTTCTCTCCCTTTATCCCTCATTGCTACTCTCTAGCTCTCCCTACCGCTTTCACACCTTTCATCCCTCTCTTTCTTCTGCTCCTCTTATCTCCCTCTCTCTTGCTCCTTCTCTCGCTCACTCATTCTTTCCCTCTCTCCCACTCTCTCTTCCCTCGCTCTCTCTTCTCTCTATTTCTCTCTCACACACTCCCTTTCTTAATCCCTTTTCCAATCTCTTCAGTTTCATTCTCACTCTTGCTCCCTCTACACTATCTTCTCTCAATCTTTCTCTCCATCTCTTCCCTACTCTTGCTTCCTTTACTCCCACCCTCTCTCTTCCTCTCTCGCTCTTTCTTTCTCTCTCTCACGCGCTCTCCCCCTCTCTCCCTTTCACTCTCTTTCACTGCATCCTCCTCTTTCTCCCACCAAATCTCATCTTATACCGCCTCCCTCCGTCTATCCCTCTCTTTCTCACTCTCTCCCACTCTTGCAATTTTCACTGTTATGCCATATCATTATTTCTTATTCTATTGCTCTTTATTTCTCTCTCTCACACTCTCTATTACTCTATCTCATCACTCACATATCACTTTACACAGTCTTCCCTCAAACCATATCTCACCCTCTTCCTCTCTGCCAATCTCCCTCTTTCATTAATTCAGTCTCTCTCTCTCTCTCTCTCTCTCTCTCTCTCTCTCTCCCCCTCTCTCTCTCTCTCTCTTTCTTGCTCTTGCCCTCCTTTCTCCATATCTCTCCATATCTGCCTTACCCTCTCTCACTCTCTCTCCCTCGCTCTTTCTTCAGTCCCTATCTTTGCTCTCTTTCTTGCCCTCTGTAGCTCTCTTCTTCATCTCGCTTTTTTTTTCGCACTTTGTTGCACCCTTTCTGTCTATTGCCCTTTCTTCTTTCTCCCTCTCTTCTTCTCTTTCATTACTCACTCTTTCTCTCCCTCTATCTCTCACTCTCTCTCACTCTCCCTCCCTCCCACTTTCTATCAATTGCTGCCACATCTTGCTCTCTCCACTAACATCTAACTCATTATTTCTTATTTTCTCTTACACATATCTCTTTCTCCCTTTCCCTATCTCCCTCCTCTCTTTATCTCCCCTTGCTCTCACTCCTTCACTCTCTCTCCCTCCCTCTCATTTTCTTTATCGCTCTCTCTCATTCCCTATATCCTGCTCTCTCTTATCTCACTTACACTTTTCTCTATTTCTTTCTCACTTCCCCTTCTAATTCTAGAACTCTCTCTCATCCTTTCTCTCACATTCTCTCTCTCCGCTAGTCTCCCTCCCACTCTCTCCATCTCAATCTCCCTCCCTCTCGCCCTCTCCATCTCCCTCTCTTCCTCTCTCCATCTCACTCATTCTCTTACTCTCCCTCCCTATCTCCACATTTACCACTATATTTTCCTCTCACTCTCTTCGTGTCTCGCTTAATCTCTCTCCCTCTAAAATATTTCTTGCTCTCTCTACCTCTCTCACACCCTCTCTCTCTTTGATCTCTCGCATTCTCTACCTTTATCTCCCCCTTCCTCACTCTCTCCCTTACTCTTGGCGTCTATCTGTCTTTTCCTCACTCTTTTCCTTTCTCACTATGCCTCTCACTTCTCTTATGTTTCTCTCTCTTGCTCTCTCGTTCTTTGTTGCTCTCTTTTCCTCTCTTTACTCAGTTATTCTTCCTATATCCATCACTCTAACTCTCTCTCTCCCTTCCTTTCATTCCCTCTCTCACCCCTCTTCTCAGTCATTTTTTATTACTCTCTTTTTCTCTCTCCCTCTCTTTCCTCACTCTCCATTCTTTCTGTATTTCTCTCTCGCTTTGTCTCCCTTACTCCCTTTAAATTCTTCCAGTATTACTCCATCACACACCTCTCTCTTTCTCTCTCCCTTTCTCTCTCCTTTCCTCTCTCTCATTTCCCTTCCTATCTCTCTCTTTCTCCTTTTCTCTTAGTCTCTCTTCACCCTCTCTCTCTTCACCCTCTCTCTCTCTCTCTCTCTCTCTCTCTCTCTCTCTCTCTCTCTCTCTTCAGCTTCACTCCCACTCCAACTCCCGTTCTTCATCCCTTCACACTCTCTATTCTCTCTTCTACTTTCTATCACTCACACTCACACTCCTTATTCTTTTTCAACTTCTCTTATTCTCATCTTACTCTTCTTCTATCTCCCCACTCTCTTTCTCTATTTCTCTCACTTCCTTCCTTTTTCACCTCTCTCAAACTCTCTCCCACTTTCCATTCCTATTTCTCTCTCTCTCTTCATCTCCCTCATTTTCTCTCGCATTTTTCATCGTCCCTCCCTCTCTCTTGCTCATTCTATCTTTCTATATCTTGACTCATTCTCCTTCTCTCCATATATCTCTCTCACTCTCACTTCCTCCTTAGCTCTCTTCCTCTCCTCTCCCTCTCCCTCTCATTATCTTCTCTTTTTTTACCTCTCTTACTCTCTAAATTTAGCCATCTCTCTCTCCACCTCCTATCTCATACTTTCTCTCATTCTCTCTTCTTATCATGCTCTCTCTTACAATCCTGCCCTTATCTTTCCCTTCCTCTCTATATTTATATTCTCATACTTTCTTTCCCTCTAGCACAAAACATCTCTCTCGCTTATCTCTCATCTCTGTCACACACACTCTCACTCTCTCCCTTGCTCTCCCTCTCTACCACACTCTTTTCCACCTTCATTATTGCATCGTTTCTCAATCAATCTATCTTAATCTCTCCTTTATTGCTCCTTCTTCGCTCTTTATCTCCCTTTTCTCTTCCTTCTTCTCTCGCTCACACTCTCTCTCCTTTCCCACCCTCCCAATAATTTTTTTCTCTCTTCTCCCTCTCTCTCTTTCACTTTCTTGTATAATCTTCTCCCCCTCACTAACTTTCATTATTCCTCTTTAGATCTCTCTTATTCTTTCAGTATTGTTCTCTTTATCTCTCTCACTCTCTCCCTCTATTCTTCTCACTCCCTCATTCATGTCCTCTCTAGGTCTCTCCTATGTAGCTCACTCTTCTCTCTCCATTGCACACACTCATACTCTCAATCTCTATCAATCTATCTCCCTCTTGCTCTCATTAGCTCCATTTATAGCTCTATCTCACTCTTTGTTACGAATTTTTTTTATCTTTCACTCACTCCTCTCTCTCCCTTGCTCCATTATCTCTCCTCTCATTAAGCCTTCTCTATTATTTTCTCTCAATCTTTCTCTCTCTCCTTCTCACTCTGATTCACTTCATCCCCCTCTTTCTCCCACCAAATCTCAATTTATACGCCCTCCCTCCCTCTATCTCTCTCTTTCTCACTCTCTCCCTCTCTTGCAGTTTTCACTGTTATGCCGTAGCATTATTTCTTTCTGTATTGCTCTTTATTTCTCTCTCACATATCTCATCACTCACTTATCACTTTACACAGTCTTTCCCTCCAACCATCTCTCGCCCTCTTCCTCTCTCCCTAACTCCCTCTTTCATTAATTTAGTCTCTCTCTGTGTCTCTCTTTCTTGCTCTTGCCCTCCCTATCTCTCCATATCTCTCCATATTTGCCTTACGCTCTCTCACTCTCTCTCCCTTGCTTCTTCGTTAGTACCTTTCTTTACACCCTTTCTTTCTTTCTCTCGCTCCTTCATCTTGCTTTGTTTTTTCGCACTTTTTTGCACCCTTTCTATCTTTCTATATTGCCCATTCTTTTATCTTTCTCTCTCTTCTTTTTCTTTTCTCGCTCATTATCTCCCTCTCTCTCTCACTCTCACTCTTACTCTCCCTCCCTCCCACTTTCTATCAATTGCTCTTACATCTTGCTCTCTCCACTCATATCCAACTCATTATTTTTTATTTTCTCTTATACATGTCTCTTTCTTCTTCGATCCCTCCGTATTTCTGTTCCTTCGTCCCTCTCTTTCTCCCTCTCTCCCTATCTACCTCCTCTCTTTATCTCCCCTTACAATCACTCCTTCACTCCCTCTCCCTCCCCCTCATTTTCTTTATCGTTCTCTCTCATTCCCATTCTCCTGCTCTCTCTTATCTCACTTTCACTTTTCTCTATTTCTTTCTCACTTCCCTTCTCTCATTCTGACACACTCTCTCATCCTTTCTCCCTCATTCTTTCTCTCTCATTCTCTTCCTCCACTAGCCTCCCTCCCACTCTCTCCATCTCAATCTCTCTCCCTCTCACCCTCTCCATCACTCTCTCTTCCTCTCTCCATCTCACTCATTCTCTTACTCTCCCTCCCTTTCTCCACATTGCTCACTATCTTTTCCTCTCACTCTCTTTGTCTCTCGCTTAATCTCTCTCCCTCAAAAATCTTTCTTGCCCTCTCTACCTCTTTCACACCCTCTCTCTCTTCGATCTCACTCATTTTCTACCTTTATCTCCCCATTCCTCACTGTCTCCCTTACTCTTGTCGTCAATCTATCTTTTTATAACTCTTTTCCTTCCTCACTATGTCTCTCGCTTTACTCTTTTTTGCTCTCTCGTTCTTTGTTGCTCTCTTTTCCTTCTCTTTAGTCAGTCCCTCTTCCTGTATCCATAACTCCAACTCTCTCTCCCTTCCTTTAATTCTCTCTCCCACCCCTCTTCTCGGTTATTTTTTATTACTTTCTCTCTTTTTCTCTCTCCCTCTCTTTCCTCACTCTCCATTATTTCTCTATTTCTATCACTCTTTGTCTCCCTTACTCCCTTCAAATTATTCCAGTATTACTCCCTAACTCACCTTCTCTCTCTTTCTCCCTCCATTTATCTCTCCTTTCCTCTCTCTCATTTCCATTTCTATCTCTCTCTTTCTCCTCTTCGCCCTCTCTCTTCACCCACTCTCTCTCTCTTCAGCTTCACTCGCACTCCGACTCCCTCTCTTCATGCCTTCGCCCTCTCTATTCTCTCTTCTACTTTCTATCACTATCTCACTCGCACTCCTTATTCTTTGTCAACTTCTCTTTTCCTATTCTCACTCTTCTTCTATCTCCCCACTCTCTTTCTCTATTTCTCTCACTTCCTTCCTTTGTCACTCTCTCTCACACTCTCCCACTTTCCGTTCCTGTTTCTCTCTCTCATCTCCCTCATTATCTCTCTCTATTTTTTCATCATCGCTCCCTCTCTCCTGTTCATTCTCTCTTTCTATATATTCACTCATTCTCCTTTTTTCCATATATCTCTCTGACTTTGACTTCCTCCTCGCTCTCTTCCTCTCGTCTCCCTCTCCCTCTAATTCTCCTCTTTTTTTCTCTTACGCTCTTACTCTTTAAATTTAGCCATCTCTCTCCAGCTACTATCCCATATTTTCTCTCACTCTCTCTTCTTATCATGCTCTCTCTTACAATCCCTCCCTTGTCTTTCTCTTCCTCTCTATATATACTCTCGCACTTACTTTCCCTCTACCATTAAACATCTCTCGCTTATCTCTCTTGTCTGTCACACAGACTCTCACTCTCTCCCTTGCTCTCCCTCTCTCTCACAATCTATCCCACCTTCATTATTGCATTATTTCGCAATCTTTCTTAATCTCTCTTTTATTGCTCCATCTTCACTCTCTATCTCCCTCTTCTCTTCCATCTTCCCTCGCTCACGCTCTCTCTCTTTTCCCACCCTCCTAATAACTTTTTTCTCTCTTGTCCCTCTCATTCACTTTTTTGTATAATCTTCTCCCCATCACTCTCTTTCCTTATTCCTTTCTAGATCTCTCTTATTCTCTTAGTATTGTTCTCTTTATCTCTCTCACTCTCTCCCTCTATCATTCTCACTCCCTCATTCAAGTCCTCTCTAGGTCTCCCTTATGTAGCTCACTCTCCTCTCTCCATTGCATACACTCATACACTCTCACCCTCTATCACTGTCTCTCTCTCTTGCTCTCATTAGCTCCATTTATCGCTCTATCTCACTCTGTTACCAATTTTTCATTATCTTTTACTCTCTCCTCTTTCTCCCTTGCTCTATTTATCTCTCCTCTTTTTAAGCCCTTTTCTATTATTTTCTCTCAATCTTTTTCTTTCTCACTCTCAATTCTCTTTTACTTATAATCTTTTTTAGACTCTCCTTTTGTTGCTCTCTCTTCTCTCATTTCTTTTGCTTTTCTCCAACTCTATCCCGCTCTCTCTCTTGCTTCCATCCCTCCCTCTCCCATTCTCTGGCTTCTCTCCCTCCCTTTATCCCTCTCCGTCTCCCACTCTCTCTTGCACACACTCTCTCTAACTTCTCCAATTTTCCCTCACTTTTACCCCTCACTCACTTCCTTTTATGAGATCATCTCTAGTCTCTCTTCCTCTCTCCTTCCTCTCTCTTCCCTCTCTCTATCTTCATATCTCTCATCCTAAATCTTTTCACTTTCTTTTGCCCTTTTCTTGATCTTGCTCTATCTTCCTTCACTCTCTCTTATATCTCAATTTCTCCCTCATTCTCATTCTCACTCCACTCTCCCTCCCTCACCCTCTTTACTTTCATTCACTTTTAGCCTCCCACTCTTTCTTTTACCCACTGTGTTCTCTCCCTTTATCCCTCATTGCTACTCTCTAGCTCTCGCTTTCACTCCTTTCATCCCTCTATTTCTCATGCTCTTCTTATCTCCGTCACTCTTGCTTTTTCTCTTGCTCACTCACTCTTTCCCTCCATCCCACTCTCTTCCCTTGCTCTATCTTCTCTCAATGTTTTCTGTCACACTCTCCCTTTTTTAATCCCTTTTCCTATCTCTTCAGTTTCATTCTCACTCTTGCTCTCTCTCCACTGTCTCCTCTCAATCATTTTGTCCATCTCTCCCCCACTCTAGCTTCCTTCACTCCCACACTCTCTCTTCCTCTCTCCCTCTTTCTCTCTCTCTCTCACGCTCTCCCCTCTCTCCCTGACTCTCTTTCACTTCATCCCCCTCTTTCTCCCACTAAATCTCATTTTATACCCTCTCCCTCTGTCTATCTCTCTCTTTGTCACTCTCTCCCTCTCTTACACTTTTCACATTATTTCGTATCATTATTCCTTTCTCTATTGCTCTTCATTCTCTCTCACACACTCTCTATTGCTCTATCTCATAACTCACTTATCACTTTACATAGTATTTCCCTCCAACCATCTCTCACCCTCTTCCTCTCTCCCAATCTCTATCTTTTACTAATTCAGTCTCTCTCTCTCTCGCTGTTTCCCTCCCTCTCTCTCCATATCTCTCCAAATCTTCTCTCTCTCTCACTGTTTCACTCTCACTCTCTTTCCCTCACTCTTTCTTCAGTCCCTTTCTTCACTCCCTTTCTTGCTCTCTCTCGCTCTCTTCTTCATCTCGCTTTGTTTTTTCCCACTTTTTTGCACCCTTTCTGTCTTTCTTTATTGCCCTTTCTTCTATCTCTCTCTCTTCTCTTTCTTTACTCACTCTTTCTCTATCTATCTTTCAATATCTCCCTCACTCTCCCTCCCTCCCACTTTCTATCAATTGCTCTCAGATCTTGCTCTCTCCACTCATATCAAATTCATTATTTCTTATTTTCTCTTATACATATCTCTTTCTTCCTCGATCCCTCCGTATTTCAATTCCTTCTTTCCTCTCTTTCTCCATCTCTCCTTGTCTCCCTCCTCTCTTTGATCTCTCTCATTGTCTACCTTTATCTCCCCTTTCCTCACTCTCTCCCTTACTCTTGTCATCTATCTGTCTTTGTCTTCACTCTTTTCCTTTCTCACTATGGCTCTCACTTTACTCTCTCTTTCTCTCTCATTCTTTGTTGCCCTATTTTCTCTCTCTTTACTCAGTCCCTCTTCCTATATCAATAACTCTAACTCTCTTAGCCATCCTTTAATTCCCTCTCTCACCCTCTTCTCGGTCATTTTTTATTACTTTCTCTCTTTTTCACTCCCTCCATCTCTTTCCTCACTCACCATTCTTTCTCTACTTCTCTCTCGCTTTGTCTCCCTTACTCCCTTCAAATTCTTCCAGTACTACTCCTTCACTCACATTCTCTCTTTTTCTCCCTCCCTTTTCTCTCCTATCCTCTCTCTCATTTCCCTTCCTATCTCTCTCTTGCTCCTCTTCACCCTCTCTCTTCACCCACTCTCTCTCTTCAGCTTCACTCCCACTCCGACTCCCTCTCTTCATGCATTCACACTTTCTATTCTCTCTTCTACTTTGTATCACTATCTCCCTCGCACTCCTTATTCTTTTTCAACTTCTCTCTTACTCTTCCCACTCTTCTTCTATCTCCCCACTCTCTTTCTCTATTTCTCTCACTTCTATCCTTTGTCACTCTCTTCCACTTTCTATTCTTGTTTCTCTCTTTCTCTTCATTTCCCTCATTCTCTCTCTCTCCTTTTTCATCGGCCCTCCCTCTCTCTTGCTCATTCTCTCTTTCTATGTCTCGGCTCATTCTCTTTTTCTCCATATATCTCTCTCACTCTCACTTCCTCGTTCGCTCTTTTCCTCTCATCTCCCTCTTCCTCTCCCTCTCCCTCTATTTCTCCTCTTTTTTTCTCTACCGCTCTTACTCTCTAAGTTTAGCCATCTCTCTGTCCACCTCATATCTCATACTTTCTCTCACTCTCTCTTCTTATCATGCCCTCTCTTACAAGCCCTCCCTTATCTTTCTCTTCCTCTCTATATATATACCCTCGTACTTTCTTTCCCTCTACCATAAAACATCTCTCCGCTTATCACTCTTCTCTGTCACACACAGTCTCACTCTCTCCCTTGATCTCCCTCTCTCTCACAATCTATTCCACCTTCATTATTGCATTATTTCTCAATCAATCTATCTTAATCTCTCTTTTATTGCTCCCTCTTTGCTCTCTATCTCTCTCTTCTCTTCTTCCCTCGCTCACGCTCTCTCTCCTTTCCCTCCCTCCTAATAACTTAATTCTCTCTTGTCCCTCTCTCTCTTTCACTTTCTTGTATAATCTTCTCCCCCTCACTCTCTTTCCTTGTTCCTCTTTAGATCTCTCTTATTCTCTCAGTATTGTTCTCTTTATCACTTCGCTCTCTCCCTCTGTTATTCTCAATCCCTCATTCATATCCTCTCTAGGTCTCCCTAATCTAGCTCACTCTTCTCTCTCCATTGCACACACTCATACACTCTCACTCTCTATCAATCTCTCTCCCTCTTGCTCTCATTAGCTCCATTTATTGCTTTATCTCACTCTAGTACCTCTTTCTCTCCTCTCTTTATGCCCTTCTCTATTATTTTCACTCAATCTTTCTCTTTCTCACTCTCAGTTCTCTTTTACACTCTCCTTTTTTGCTCTCTCTTCTCTCATTTCTTTTGCTTTTCTCCCACTCTATCCCACTCTCTCTTTTGCTTCTATCCCTCCCTCTCCCATTCTCTATCTTCTCTCCCTCCCTTCCTCTCCCTACCTTTATCCCTCTCTATCTCCCACTCTCTCTTGCACACTCTCTCGCAAACTTCTCCAATTTTCCCACACTTTTTATCCCTTACACACTTCCTCTTATGAGATCTTCCCTAGTCTCTCTACCTCTCTCCTCTCTCTCTTCCCTCTCTCAATCTTCATATCTCTTACTCTATATCTCTTTAACTTTCTTCTATCCTTTTCTTGCTCTGTCTTTCTCCATATCTCTTGCTCTATTTTCCTTCACTCTCTCTTATATCTCCATTTCTCTCTCATTCTCACTCAGCTCTCCCTTCCTCTCTCTCTTTACTTTTACTCACTTTTAGTCTCCCATTCTTGCTTTTACCCAGTCTGTTCTCTCCCTTTATCACTCAAGCTCTCCCTCTCGCTTTCACTCCTTTCATCCCTCTCTTTCTCTGGCTCTTCTTATCTCTCTCTCTTGCTCCTTCTCTTGCTCACTAACTCTTTCCCTCTCTCCCACTCTCTTCCCTTACTCTCTCTTCTCTCTATTTCTCTCTCACACTCTCCATTTCTTAATCCCTTTTCCTATCTCTTCAGTTTCATTCTCACTCTTGCTCCCTCTCCATTGTCTCCTCTCAATCTTTCTCTCCATCTCTCCACCACTCTTGCTTCCTTCACTCCCACCCTCTCTCTTCCTCTCTCCCTCTTTCATTCTCTCTCTCACACATTCTCCCCCTCTCTCCCTCACCCTCTCTTTCACTTCATCCCCCTCTTTCTCCAACAAAATCACATTTTATACCCCCTCCCTCCGTCTATCTCTCTCTTTCTCACTCTCTCTCTCTCTTGCAGTTTTCACTGTTATGTCATATTATTATTTCTTTCTCTATTGCTCTTTATTCTGTCTCCCACACTCTATTGCTCTATCTCATCACTCATTTATCACTTTAGACAGTCTTGCCCTCCAACCATCTCTCACCCTCTTCCTCTCTCCCAATCTCCCGCTTTTACTAATTCAGTCTCGCTCTCTCTCTCTCTCTATCTCTCTCTCTTTCTTGCTCCTGCCCTCCCTCTCTCTCCATATCTGTCCATATCAGCCTTACCCTATATCACTCTCTCTCCCTCGCTTTTTCTTCATTCCCTTTTTTCACTCCCATTCTTGCTCTCTTTCGCCCTCTTCTTCATCTCACTTAGTTTTTTCGTACTTTTTTGCACCCTTTCTGTCTTTCTCTATTGCCCTTTCTTCTATCTCCCTCTCTTCTCTTTCCTTAATCTTTCTCCCCTCAATCTCTCACTCTCTCTCTCACTGTACTTCCATCCCACTTTCTATCAATTGTTGTTACATCTTGCTCTCTCCAATCATATCCAACTCATTATTACTTATTTTCTCTTATACATATCTCTTTCTTCCTCGATCCCTCCGTATTTCAGTTCATTCTTCCCTCTCTTTCTCCCTCTCTCCCTATCTCACTCCTCTATCTTTCTCCCCTTGCACTCACTCCTTCACTCTGTCACCCTCCCTCTTATTTTCTTTATCGCTCTCACTCATTCCCAATCTCCTGTTCTCTCTTATCTCACTTTCACTTTTCTCTATTTCTTTGTCACTTCTCTTCTCTCATTCTAGCACTCTCTCTCATCCTTTCTCTCTAACTCTTTCTCTCTCATTCTCTCCCTCTGCTAGCCTCCCTCCCACTCTCTTCCTCTCACCCTATCCATCTGCCACTCTTCCTCTCTCCATTTCACTCATTCTCTTACTCTCCCTCCCTATCTCTACATTGACCACTCTCTTCGTCTCTAGCGTAATCTCTCTCCCTTTAAAATCTTTCTTGCTCTCTCTACCTCTCTCACACCCCCTCTCTCTTCGATCTCTCTCATTCTCTTCCTTTATCTCCCCCTTCGTCACTCTCTTCTTTACTCTTGTCATCTATCTATCTTTTTCTCACTCTTTTTCCTTTCTCACTATGTCTCTCACTTTACTCTCTCTTGCTCTCTCATTCCATGTTGCTCTCTTTTCTCTCTCTTTACTCAGTCCCTCTTCCTATATCCATCACTCTAGCTTTCTCTCCCTTCCTTTAATTCCCTCTCATCCCTCTTCTCGGTCATTTTTTATTCTCTTTTTCTCTCTCTCCCTCTCTTTCCTCACTCTCCATTCTTTCTCTATTTCTCTCTCGCTTTGTCCCCCTTACTCCCTTCAAATTCTTCCAGTATTACTCCCTAACTCACCTCTGTCTTTCTCCCTCCCTTTCTCTCTCCTTTCCTCTCTCTCTCTTGCTCCTCCTCACCCTCTCTCTTCACCCAGTCTCTCTCTCTTCAGGTTCACTCCCACACCAACTCCCTCTCTTCATGCCTTCACACTCTCAATTCTCTCTTCTACTTTCTATCACTATCACACTCTCACTCCTTATTCTTTGTCAACTTGTCTCTTACTATTCTCACTCTTCTTCTATTCCCCCACTCTCTTTCTCTATTTCTCTCACTTCCTTCCTTTATCACTCTCTCTCACTTTCCATTCATGTTTCTCTCTCTTAATCTCCCCCATTCTCTCTCTCATTTTTCATCATCCCTCCCTCTATCTTCCTCATTTTCTCTTTCTATAACTTGACTCATTCTCTTTTCTCCATATATCTCTCTCACTCTCACTTCCTCCTTCGCTCTCTTCCTCTCCTCTCCCTCTCCCTCTCCCTGTATTTCATCTTTTTTTTATCTACCGCTCTTACTCTCTAAATTTTTCCATCTCTCTCTCCACCTCCTATCTCTTACTTTCTCTCACTCTTTCTTCTTATCATGCTCTCTCATACAATCCCTCCCTTATCTTTTTCTTCCTCCTCTCTATATATATACTCTTGTACTTTCTTTCCCTTTACCACAAAACATCTCTCTCGCTTATCTCTCTTCTCTGTCACACACACTCTCACTCTCTCCCTTGCTCTCCACCTTCATTATTGCATTGTTTTGTCAATCAATCTAACTTAATCTCTCTTTTATTTCTCCCTCTTCGCTCTCTATCACCCTCTTCTCTTCCTTCTTCCCTAGCTCACACTTTTTCTCCTTTCTCACCTTCCGAATAACTTTTTTCGCTCTTGTCCCTCTCTCTCTTTCACTTTCTTGTATAATCTTCTCCCCTACACTCTCTTTCCTTATTCCTCTTTATATATCTCTTATTCTGTCAGTATTATTCTCTTTATCGCTCTCACTCTCTCCCTCTATCATTCTTACTTCCTCATTCATGTCCTCTCTAGGCCTCCCCTATACAGCTCACTCTTCTCTCTCCATTGCACACACTCATACACTCTCACTCTTTATCAATCTCTCTCCCTCTTGCTCTCATTAACTCCATTTATCGCTCTATCTCACTCTATTACCAATTTTTTCTTTATCTTTCACTCTTTCCTCTCTCTCCCTTGCTCCATTTTTCTCTCCTCTCTTTAAGCCCTTCTCTATTATTTTCTCTCAATCTTTCTCTTTCTCGCTCTCAATTCTCTTTTACTTATAATCTCTTTTACACTCTCCATCCGTTGCTCTCTTTTCTCTCATTTCTTTTTCTTTCCTCCCACTCTATCCTGCTCTCCCTCTTGCTTCCATCCCTCCCTCTACCATTCTCTGTCTTCTCTCCATCCCTTCCTCTCCCTCCCTTTATCCCTTTCCGTCTCCCACTCTCTCTTGCACACACTCTCTCAAAGTTCTCAAATTTTCCCTCACTTTTTACCCCTCACTCACTTCCTTTTATGAGATCTTCTCTAGTCTCTCTACCTCTCTCCTTCCTCTCTCTTCCCTCTCTCTATCTTTATATCTCTCATTCTAAATCTATTTCACTTTCTTCTGCCATTTTCTTACTCTGTCTTGCTCCATATCTCTTGCTCTATCTTCCTTCACTCTCTCTTACATCTCCATTTATCTCTCATTCTCACTCCGCTCTCCCTCCCTCACCCTCTTTACTTTCACTCACTTTTAGGCTCCCACTCTTTCTTTTACCCACTATGTTCTCTCCCTTTATCCCTCATTGCTACTCTCTAGATCTCCCTCCCGCTTTCACTCGTTTCATCCCTCTCTTTCTCCTGCTCTTCTTATCTCCTTCTCTCTTTCTCCTTCTCTTGCTCACTCACTCTCTCCCACTCTCTCTTCCCTTGCTCTCTCTTCTCTCTATTTCTCTCTCACACTCTCCCTTTTGTAATTCCTTTTCCTATCTCTTCAATTTCATTCTCACTCTTGCTCCCTCTCCACTGTCTCCTCTTAATCTTTCTCTCCATCTCTCCCCCACTCTTGCTTCCTTCACTCCCACCCTCTCTCTTCCTCTCTCACCTTTTCTTTCTCTCTCTCACACGCTCTCCCCTCTCTCCCTCTCACTCTCTCTCACTTCATCCCCCACTTTCTCCCACTTAATCTCATTTAATACCCCCTTCCCTCCATCTATCTCTCTCTTTCTCACTCTCTCCCTCTCTTGCAGTTTTCTCTGTTATGCCATATCATTATTTCTTTCTCTATTTCTCTACATTCTCTCTCACACACTCTCTATTGAAGTATCTCATCACTCACTTATCAATTTACAAAGTATTTCCCTCCAACCATCTCTCAAACTCTTCCTCTCTCCCAATCTCCCTCTTTCACTAATTCAATCTCTCTTTCTATCTCTCTCTCTCTCTTTCTTGCTCTTGCCCTCCCTCTCTCCATATCTCTCCAAATCTGCCTTACCCTCTCTCACTCTCTTTCCCTCGCTCTTTCTTCAGACCCTTTCTTCACTCCCTTTGTTTCTCTCTCACTCTCTTCTTCATCTCGCTTTGAATTTTCCCACTTTTTGCACCCTTTCTATCTTTCTCTATTGTCATTTATTCTAACTCCCTCTCTTCTCATTCTTTACTCACTCTTTCTCTCCCTCTCTCTCACTCTTTCTCTCACTCTCCCTCCCTCCCACTTTCTATCAATCGCTCTCACATCTTGCTCTCTCCACTCATATCAAACTCATTATTTATTATTTTTCTCTATACATATTTCTTTTTTCCTCGATCTCTACATATTTCAGTTCCTTCTTCCCTCTCTTTCTTCCTCTCTCTTTGTCTCACTCCTCTCTTTATCTCCCCTTGCACCCACTCCTTCACTCCCTCTCCCTCCTCATTTTCTTTATCGCTCTCCTCATTCCCAATCTCCTGCTCTCTCTTATCTCACTTTAACTTTTCTCTATTTCTTTCTCACTTCCCCTCTCTCATTCTAGCACTCTCTCACATCCTTTCTCTCTCATTCTTTCTCTCTCCTTCTCTTACTCCTCTAGCCTCCCTCCCACTTTCTCCATCTCAATCTCTCCCTCTCACACTCTCCATCTCACTCATTCTCTTACTCTCCCTCCCTATCTCCACATTGCTCATTATCTTTTTCTCTCTATCTCTTCCTCTCTTGCTTAATCTCTCTCCCTCTTAAATCTTTCTTGCTCTCTCTACCTCTCTCACAACCTCTCTCTTCGATCTCTCTCATTCTAAACCTTCATCTCCCTCTTCCTCAAATTCTCCCTTACTCTTGTAGTCTATCTGTTTCTTTCTCACTCTTTTCCTTTCTCACTATGTCTCTCACTTTCTCTTATGTTTCTCTCTCTTGCTCTCTCGTTCTTTGTTGCTCTCTTTTCTCTCTCTTTACTCAGTCCCTCTTCCTATATCCATCACTAACTCTCTCTCCCTTCTTTTATTTCCCTCTCTCACCCATCTTCTTGGTCATTTTAATTAATTTCTCTCTTTTTCTCTCTTTCTCTCTCTTTCCTCACTCTCCTTTCTTTCTCTATTTCTCTCTCACTTTTTCTCCCTTACTCCCTTCAAATTCTTCCAGTATTACTCCCTCACTCACCTTCTCTCTCTTTCTCCCTCACTTTCTACTCCTTTCCTCTCTCTCATTTCCCATCCTATCTCTCTCTTGCTCATTTTCTCTTATTCTCTCTTCACCCACACTCTCTTCACCCACTCTCTCTCTCTTCAGCTTCACTCCCACTCTGACTCCCTCTCTTCATCCCTTCACACTGTATTATCTCCTCTACTTTCTATCACTATGTCGCTCGCACTCCTTATTCTTTGTCAACTTCTCTCTTACTCTTCTCACTTCTATTTCCCCACTCTCTCACTTTACTCTTGTCATCTATCTGTCTGTTTCTCTCTCTTTTCCTTTCTCACTATGTCTCACTTTACTCTCTTGCTCTCTCATTCTTTGTTGCTCTCTTTTCTCTCTATTTACTCAGTTCCTCTTCCTATATCCATCACTCTTACTCTCTCTCTTTCCTTTAATTCCTCTCTCACCCCTCTTCTCAGTCATTTTTTATTACTTTCTATCTTTTTCTCTCACCCTCTCTATCCTCTCTCTCCATTCTTTCTCTATTTCTCTCTCGCTTTGTCTCCCTTACTCCCTTCAAATTCTTCCAGTTCTCTCCGTTTCTTTCATTCTCCATATTTTCTCTCTCTCACCCGCTCTTCTAATTTATTGTTTGTTACTCTCTCTTTTTCTCTCTATTTCTCACTCTTTTCTCACTCTCTATTCTTTCTCTATTTCTCTCTAGCTTTGCTTCCTTCTCCCTTCCTCGCTCCCTCACTCTCTTCAAAATCTCTCAGTCTTACGCCCTCACTCACCTTCTCTCTCGTTCTTTGTTGTACTCTCTCCCTTTCTCGCTCTATTTCTCACTCACACTTTCCCTCCCTGTCTTTCTCTTGCTCCTTTTCACCCACTCTCTCTTCACCCACTATCTCTTCAGCTTCACTCTCATCCTACTCCCTCTCCTTTTCTCTTTCACAGTCTCTATTCTCTCTTCTACTTTCCATCACTATCTCACTCGTACTATTTATTCTGTCAACTTCTCTTACTCTTCTCTCTCCTCTTCTTCTATCCATCCACTCTTTTTCTCTGTTTCTCTCACTTCCTTTGTTACTCTCTCACACCCTCTCCCAGTTTCCCTTCCTGTATCTTACTCTCCATCTTTATCATTCTCTCTCTCTCATTCTTTTATTCTCCCTTCCTCCCTTTCTTGCTCACTCTCTCTTTCTCTATCTTAGCTTATTCTCCTTCTCTCCCTATATCTATTTCACACTCACTTCCTCCTTCGCTCATCTCTTTCCTCTTCCGCTCTCTCCCTTTATGTTTAACTTTCTCTCTCTCCACCTCCTATTCTTATACTTTCCTTCAATCTCTCTTCTTATCATGCACTCTCTTACTCTCCCTCCTATCTCGCTCTTCCCTTCTATATATATCATCTCACACTATCTCTCTCCCTATCACTCACATCTCTCTCCCCTCTCTCTTCACTCTCTCATACACTCTCACTTTCGCCTTTGCTCTCCCTCTATCTTACTCTCTATTCCACCTTCATTATTGCATTGTTGCTCAATCAATATGTCTAATCTCTCTTCTATTGCTCTTTATTCTCTCTCATTACTCAACTCTTCTTCTCTTTCTATTTCCCTTTCTCGGTCCCTCCATCCCTCCCTCTCTCCCCCTCTCTTTTTTAATCTTTATCTCTTCTCACACTTTGCTCTTTATCTCTCGCTCATTATTTCTTACATTCACTCACACTTCTCACTCTACCTCTCTCCCTTCCTCCTGCTTCCCTCTATTTTTATAGGAGTCACTCTCTGTCTATCTCACTTTCTTCTACTCCCTCTCTTGCTCCTCTTGCTCCATATCACTTGTTCTATTTTCACTCTCTCTTCTATCTCTATTTATATCTCATTCTCACTCTCTCTCTCCCTCTCTCTCCCTCTCTCTTAAATTTCACTTTGTCTTAGTCTTCCACTCTCTCTCTCTTTATCTTAATCTTCGATGCTCTTTATCCTCCCACACTTTCACTCTATCCTCCCTCCCCCTCTCTCGCACTCAATATATCTCCACTCTTGCACACTCACTCTCCCTCTCCATCTCTTGTTCTCACGCTCTCCCTCTCTATCCATATATCTCTCTTATTTATCCCTTGTCCCTCTCTCTCTTCTCATTCCTTATATGCTCTCTCCCCCTCCATCTCTTTCCCCATTTCTCTCTAGATCTCTTTTATTCTTTCACTACTGGTCTATTTATCGCTCTCACTCTCTCACTTGATCATTCTCACTACCTTATTCGTGCCCTCTCTACGTATCCATTACTTAGTACACTATTCTCTCTCCATCTCACACACTCATACACTCTCAATCTCTGTTAATCTCTCCCCCTCTCACCGTTTTTAGCTCCATTTCTCGCTCTCTATCTCATTCTTTATTACCATTCTATACTTGCTCTCTCACTCTCTCCTCTCCCTCCCTTGTTCCATTTTATTCTCTTCTCTCTCTATCATCTTCTCTATTATTTCTCTATATCTCTCTTTTTCACTTTCTATTCTCTGTTTCATTCTTATACTCTCTCTTTCACTCTCCTTTGTTGCTCTCTCTTCTCTATTTTTTTGTTATTTACTCTCCATTCTCTCTCCTCTCTCCCTTTCTTCCTCTCTCACCCTTTATCCCTCTCAGTCCCCTACATTCTCTTGCTCCTTCTCTCTCAATTCTCTCATTTTCCCTCACTTTTTACCTTCACTCACTTACTCTAACTCGGATCTTCCCTCGGTCTCTCTTCTCACTTTCTCTGCCATCACTCTCTTCTCCTTTCCCTTTCCTGATCTATCTTGAAGCACTGTCACTACCTCCTTCAAACTCTCTTTTGCACTCTCAAGAGAGAGTAAGGGAAAGGGAGCAAGATGGAATGATGGATAGAGTAGGAGAGACAGTTAGGGAGGAGGGTGTAAGATAAAAGGGAGAGAAATAGGGTTAGAGAGCACGAGAAAAAGAGAGAGAATGGAGTTAGGGACTATGAGTGAGGGTGAAATTGAAGAGAGTGAGAGAGCCAAGAAGGGAGGGAGAGACAAGAAAGAGAAAAAGAAAAAGATTACAGAGTGAGGTAAGAGAGGGTAAGAGAGAGGGGACTAGAGAGAAAAAATAGAAAATGAAATAAGGAGGGAGGGGAAGTAATAAGAAAATAAGAGAGAAGAAGGGATGAGAAAAGAAAAGAGATAGAGTGATGTAAATGATAACATGGATGGCGATGAATCGACCTCAAGAGAATATTTAATTCAAGTTCCATGTGGGCCAATTACTAGATGTCGTGCAAAGGGGTTGAAGAAAGCTCTTAATGGATTATTTCGGGAGGCTTGGACTCAAGCCAATTCATGGAGATCTAAGGAGAAAGAGCCACCAAGATTTCTCAACTTAATCCAAGCCCAAGGATAAAGGACTCATTTTATTATGACTGGATATTTCTTCTTTTATTTGATTTAATAATGGCTTGCATGCCAACTTGAAGTAGTTTTTTTTTAAATTTATTTTAGAAGATATTTTATCTTCTCTTTTCTATTGCATGTATTCTTTAGCCTATATATAGGCCTTATTTGAAATGAGAAAGGGATTATTAGACTTTGGCAAAAACTACTTGCATGTGCTTCCTTCCTTAGGTTCTCCTTAGGAGTCCAGCAGAGCTCTTGGCCATCGCCCAAGGAGTTCTTCCCAAACTTATCAAGCATGATTTCCACCCCGTTTGTGGTGTGTACCATAGTACCAAGGTTCTTTCCTCGCGTCAAGCAAAGATTGAAGGTCTTATACCAACGTTCTTGTTTGCGTTGAGCATTGGGTCAAGGTTTATCTCCATCAATTTCACTGCCAGGTTGTATCCTACCATATTTTCGATTTGTTCTAGCTTTAGGATGAATTTCTTGTTTTGTTTCATTCAATTCATGCAAATTTTCCTTTAATTCTTTTTAATTTTGTCTTAACCCATCAGTTTTCTAACCAGAACATCAATCTCATGGTTCTGTTGAGATCCTGTTCACGTCATAGAGAATGTGAGGAAGGTATAGAGAGAAGGTATAGAGAGATTGGGTGATGGATATTGGGAGATAATGAGTAAGGAAAGAGAGGATGAGAGAGCAAGGGAGGGAGAGAAAGAAAGATAATATAGAGTGAGAGACAGTGAGAAAGGAAGAGAGGTAGAAGAGAGTGATATAGGCAAAGAGTAAAAAGAGAGAAAAGATAGCTAAAGAGTGCAAGAGAGAGAAACAGAATAGAGAGTAAGAGACATAGTAAGAAAGTGAGAGTGAGAAAGAGAGAGAACGAGGCAAGAATAAGAGAGAGAGTGAGAATGAGGGAGATAGAGGGTGAGAGAAAGATATTGGAGGGAGAGAGGGAGTGAGAGAGGGATAGAGAGCACGAATGAATTAAGAGGGAGAGAGAGGAAGTGAGAGAGGAAAATATAGGGTGGGACGAGATTAAGAGAATGAGTGAGGAAGAGAGATGTAGAGAGATATATATTGAGATAGAGAGAGTGGTAGGGTGAGAAGTGGGAGGGAGAGTGGGAGTCAGAAAGGATGACGGAGGGAGAGAAAATGGATGAGGGAGAATGACAGAGAAATAGAGAGAAGTGAGATCAAGAGGGAGAGGGAATGGGAGAGTGCGATGGAGAAAATGAGAGGGAGGGAGAAAGATTGAGTGAGTGAGTGCAAGAGGAGAGAGAGAAGAGAGAGATAGGGAGAAAGGGAGAAAGACAGAGAAGGATGGTGTAAAAGTGGGAGGGACAAAGGAGGAAAGAGAGAGATGTGTGAGAGAACCTAAGAAATAATGAGATGGGGATGAGGGGCGAGAGTGAGATGTGAGAGCATTTGAGAGACAATGGGATGGAGGGAGACTAAGAGAGAGAGTGAGGGATAGAGGGGGAGAATAGTGAGTAAATATTGAGAAGAAAGGCTGATAGAAGAAAGAGCAAAAGAGAGGATAGAGAGAGGGCAAGAGAGAGTAAGAAAAAGATAAAGAGAGATGAATATAGAGTGAGAGCGAGAGCAAGAGAGGGACTGAACTAGAAACAGAGACATAGAGGGAGGGACTGATAGAGATTGAGGAGAGAGCGGGAGGAAGAAAGGGTGTGAGAGCAAGTCAAAAATAGAGAGAAAAAAGAGACTCAGGGAAGATCGAGAAAAAGATAGGGGTGAGAGGTGGGGAGAGAGGGAGATATAGAGAAGATAGAGAGAGATAGAGAGAGGGAGGGATGAAGAGAGAGAAATGAATAAAAGAGAATGAGAAAAGAGATGAAGAGAGAGTGTGTGCGAGAGAATGAGGGGGGAAGAGTGAAAGAGAAAGAACATGTGATAAGGAATAAATAGAGAAAAGGATGAGAGAGGGAAGGGTGGAAAAGAGAGAAAGAGAGAAAGAGATAGATTGATGCGTCGGCGTGAGAGAGGAAAATAGAGTGGAAGAGAACAAAGAGTGAGGGAAGATCTACATAGAGTGAGAGAGAGGGAGAGGGGGAAGAGAATGAGATTTTGTGGGAGTGAGAGTTGGGGATGAATCGAAAGAATGTGAGAGAGGTAGAGAGATAGTGTGTCTAATTGAGAAAAAGAGAGAGTGAGAGATAGAGGGAGGGAGGGAAGAGACTAGGGAAAGAGGGAGAGAAAGGTTGGGAGAAGAGAGAGAGGAGAAAGAAATATGTGACAAGAACATAGATCTAGAAAGAGAGGGAAAGAGGGAGCAAGAGTGAAAGTGAAACTAAGGAGAGAGAAAGAGGGAGTGAGAAAGGGAGAGAGTGTGAGAGACAAATAAAAAGAACAGAGTGTGAGGGAAGAGAGTGTGTGAGGGAGGGAGAGAGCAAACGAGGGAGAGAGGGAGCAAGAAAGTGAGAGATAAGGAGTGTGTGAGAGATTGAAGGATTAAGGGAGCAAAAAATTGAGGGAGAGCGAGAGAGGTGGTGTGGGATAAAGCGAGAGATAGTGAGATAAAGCGAGGTGGAATAGAGAGGGGGAAGAGTGAGAAGAGAATATGAGAGGAAGGGTGAGAGGTTAGAGTGATGTATATAAGAAGATAAAGTGTGAGTAAAGAGAGATAAATGAGAACAAGAGAGAAACATAATAAAAAGTGACAGACATTGTGAGAAAGGGAGAGAGTGAGAAAGAGAGAGACAAGGGGCAAGAGTAAGGGAGACAGCGAGAGAGGGGATAGAGGGAGAGAAGAAGAGAAATTGAAGAGATAGGGAGAGTGAGAGAGAGAGAGAGAGAGCAAAAAAGATTTAAGGGATAGAGAGATAGGAAGCGAGAGAGAAAAAGAACGCAAAATAATGTGTGCAAGTTTGAGATAGGGTGGTAGAGTCAAAATGGGTGAGAAGGTGAGAAGTAGATAGGGGTGGAGAGGGAGAGAGGGAGAGAGTGGGAGAGAGATTGAGATATAGAGAGTGCGAGAGAGGGTAGCAGAGGGAGAGAATGAGAGAGAAAGGATAAGAGAGAGCGAGAGAAAGGAAAAGAGAAAAATTAAGAAAATTGAAAGTGAGAGAAGAGAGAGCATGAGAGAGGGATGAGAGAGAGCAATAGAGAAAATGAGAGGAAAGGAGAGGAAGTGAATGAGGAGAGAGGAGTGAGAAGGGAGAGGGAGAAAGAGAGGGAAGAGGCATTGAAAGAGGGAGAGATCGAGGTAGGAAGAGAGATGTGTGAGAGAAAATAGTAAATAATGAGATGGATATGAGGGGAAAGAGTAAGATGTGAGAACAATTGTGAGAGAGTGTGTGAGATAGAAGGGAGAGAGATAAAGTGAGGTGGAATATATAGAGAGAGAGAAATGTAGGTTGTTAAGGAAAAAGAGGGATAGGAGGAAGTGAGAGGGTCTAAAGAGAGAGTAGGGAAGAGAAGTGAGGGAGAGTGAAAGGGAGAGAGTGTAAGAAAAGAGTCTGTAAGACTAAGTGAATGAGGTGTAAATAGAGGGAAAGAACTGAAAAATGGTGAGAGAGAGGGAACATCACTCATTCGCGCTCTCTCTAGGTCCCCCTTCTGTATCTCACTCTTCTATCTCCCTCTTTTCCATATATGCATCTATATCTCCTCTCATTACCTCTCACTTGGTATCTTTTGCTCTATATTCGCTGGTTCAGTCTTCTCTCTCTATTATTTATCCTCTTTCCCTCTCTCCCTCCTGCTCACTCTTCAATCCCTAACTCTCACTCCATATTTCATCTCTCTTTGTTGTTTATTTGCTCTCTTTTACCCCTCTATGTCGCTCTTGCACTTTCTTATATGTCCCTCTCTTTTCTTGCTTTACTCACTCTTTCTCTCCCTCCCTCACATGCTCTCTCTTGATTGCTCTCATATCTTGCACTCACCCTCATATCCATCTCATTATTTTTCTCACATATCTCTCTTTCCTCCCCAATCCTTCCCTCATCCAATCCTTCCTTCCCTCTCTTTCTCCCTCTCTCCCTATCTCACGCCTCTCTCTCCCCTCTTAAACTCACTCATTCACTCACTTTCCCTCCCTCTCGTTTTCTCTTTCACTCTCCCTAGTTCCCTCTCTCTTGCTGTCTCTTCTGTCACTTTCACTTTTTGAGGGGAGAGAGCAAGATATGAGAGCAATTAAGAGAGTTTGTGTGACGAAGGGAGAGAGAGAAAGAAAGAGTGAGTAAAGAGAGAGAAGATCCCTAGTTCCCTCTCTCTTGCTGTCTCTTCTGTCACTTTCACTTTTTGAGGGGAGAGAGCAAGATATGACAGCAATTAAGAGAGTTTGTGTGACGAAGGGAGAGAGAGAAAGAAAGAGTGAGTAAAGAGAGAGAAGAGAGGGTGATGGATGAAAGAGCAAGAGAGGACTGAGGGAGGGCAAGAGAGAGCAAGCAAATGATAAAGAGAGATAAAATAATGATTGCGGATGCGAGCAAGAGAGGGAGTGAGCTAGAGAGGGAGTTAACTAAAAACAGACAGATAGAGGGAGGGAGTGTTAAGGATTGAAGGGAGAGCCAGAGGGTGAAAAGGAGAGAGAATGAGATAGAAATAGATAGACATGAGAGACTTAGGGAGGATAGAGCAAAAGTTTGGAAGTGAGAGGTGGAGAGCGGAGATATAGAGGAGGATATTGAGAAAGTTAAAGGGAGAAGGAAGATTGAGAGAGGAGGGAGAAAGAAATTAACAAACAATGACAGAGAGGAGGGGGTGAGAGAGAGGAGAGAGGGAGAATGAGAGGAAGCTAGATAGATTTAGAGTGATGGATATAGGGAGATAAAGAATGAGTAAGGAGAGAGAAAGAGAGAGCCAGAGAGAAGCATAATAATGAGTGAGAGATAGTGTGAGAAGGGAGTGAGTGAGAAAGAGAGAGATAGAGGGCATGATTAAGGGAGAGAAAGAGAAAGGAAGAGATAGAGAGAAAGCGTGAGAGAGATTGAAGAGAGGGGGTGAGAATGGGGAAGAGAGAAAGAAAATTTTAAGAGAGTGAGAGATAGAAAGCGAGAGCAAGAGAGAGCAAAAAATAGTGAGCAAGATTGTAATTGGGAGGGAGATTAAGAGAATGAGTGTGAAGGAAAGGAGAGAAGGAGATGGAGAGGGAGAGATACTGAGATAGAGAGAGTGGGAGGGAGGGAAGCAGGGGAGAGAATGAGAGAGAAAGGTTGAGAGGGAGATCAAGAGAATGGGAGAGGAAGAGTAAGAGAGAAAAAGAGAAAATATAAAGTTAGAGAAGAGAAAGCAAGAGAGAGGGAATGAGAGAGAGCGAAAGAGAATATGAGAGGGAAGAAGAGGGAGTGAATGAGTGAATGCAAAAGTGTGAGATAGAGAAGTAAAATATAGTGAATGAGAAAAGAAAGGAAGTGGGATCGAGGAGGAAACTAAAAGATGAAGGGAGAGAGCAAGATGTGAGAGAAACTGAGAGAGAGTGAGAGGAAGAGTTAGAGAGAGATTGAGAGATAAAGAGAGAGAAATATTGAGTAAAGAGAGAGAAGAGAGCATGATAGAAGAAAGAGAATGAGAGAGAGACAAAGAGGGGAAAAGAGAGAAAGAAAACAATAAATAGAGATGAAATTGAGAGCGAGAGAGAGGAAGAGAGAGAGTGAAGATAGGGATTAAAGAGTGAACGGGAGGGAGCGAATGAGAAAGGGTGCGACAAATATAGAGAGAAGCAAGACATAGGGAAGAAGAGGAAAAGGTAATGAGGGAGAAATATACAGGATATGGGGAAAGCGGGAAGGCAAGAGGACGATAGAGACAGAGAATGAATTAATGAAAGAGGGAGAGAGGGTGATATGAAGAGAGTGAGAGAAAGTTGGAGAGAAAGAGTGAGTAAAGTGATAAGAGAGTGTGATATAAGAGAGCAAGTGAGCGTGAGAGAGAGAGAAATGGAGAAGGAAGGAATGGTAAAGCAAAAATAAAGAAAAGTGCGAGAGAAGGAGAAAGTGAGACAAAGAGAAGAGGGAGGGAGTGAGAGAGAATGAAGAGAGTGGGAGTAAGAGAGGAAGAGTGGGTGAGCTAGAAGAGAGAGTGATGTAAAGTATAGAGAGAAAGTGATAGTGAGGGAGAGAGGGGGTAGAGAATGAGATTTAGCGGCAGAGTGGGGGGTGAATTGGAAGAGATTTAGAGGGATAAAGAGAGAGTATGTGAGAGAGAGAACTGACAGTGAGAAAGGGAGAAAGAGGGAGGGAGGGAAGGAAGCAAGCAATAAAGGGAAAGAGGGACAACAAAATTTGAGACGAGAGAGAGTAGAGCAAGCAATCAAACAGAGATTGAACATGGAGCGAGAAGGAGAGAGGGAGTATTAGTGAGGGTGAAGCTGAAGAGAGAGGGGGAGCGAGAATGGGAGAGAGTGTAAAAGAGAAAGTGAGTGAGGAGAGTGAGAGAAGAGAGAGAAGGAGAGAATGAGTGAGCGAGATAGGGAGAAAAAGCGAGAGAGATACGAAGAGTGGGAGAAAGAGAGGGATGAAAAGTGTGAAAGATGGAGGGGGGCGAGAGAAAAGTAGTGAGGGAAAAAGGGAGTGTCGAAAGAGAGAGATAGAGCGGAGCGAGAGAGAGATAAATAGAAGTGAAATAGAGAGTGAAACAGAGAGGGAGAGGGTGACTGAGAAAGAGAGATAGAAGGTAGTGAGAGGGCTTAAAGAGAGAGAGAGAGTAGGAAAGAAAAGTGGAGAGAGTGAGAAGACAGGCTGAGGGGAAGATCACGTAAGAGTGGATGAGGGATAAAAAGAGAGGGAGTACAGAAGAACGACGAGAGAGAGAGAGAGAGGGAGTAATGGAGAGAGAGGGATTTGGAGAGGGAGCAAAGGAGAGAGAAGGTGGGAGGGAGAGAAAAGAAAGAAGAGAAAGAGGGAGGGATAAAAGCAAGAGAGCGAGAAAGGGGAGAGTACAAAATAGAGTGAGGGAAAACAAAAAAAAAAGTGTAAAATAGAGTATATGATAAAAAAATAAAGAGTGAGACAAAGAGAGAAAATAATAGATAATGGGATAGAGAGAAAAGAGAGAAAATTGGAGTGAGGGAGGGAGATGAGCGAGTAATAGTGAAAGAACAAGATGGTATGAGAGAATGAGATAAGGATCGAGAAATGGAGCTAAAGGTGATTGTGGGAGAGTGAGCGAGTGTATGAGTGTGTGAGATGGAGAGAGATGAGTGAGCTACATAAGGGAGACCTTGAAAGAGCAAGGTTGAGGGAGTGAGAAAGATGGAAGAGACAGTGCAGAATAGAGAATAAAGAAAAAAAGAGTGTGACAAATAAAGAAAAAAAGAGTGAGAGAGTCAAAAAGATCTAGAGAGAAGTGATAGTGGGAGGGAAGAGACAGTGCAGAATCGAGAATGAACGAGAGAGTGATAGAGAGAGAGTGAGAAGAGAGACTGATGGAAGATTGAGTAAGAGTAAATAGGTGGGGGATATAAAGAAAAGAAGAACATGAGAATGATGAGAAAGAGGGAGCAACGGAGGCAGAGGGAGATGGAGATAAAGGATGAGATGATAGAGAATGAGAGAGGGAGGAATGGAAGCAATAGAGAGAGAGAGAGGAGAGAGAGAGTGGGGAATAGAGTGAGAGAAAAGTAAGAGGAAAAATAGAAAAGAGACCTATTCCCTCTTGTTCCCTCTTCCTCACTCTTCCTCCTGTTCCCACTCTCGCTCTCTCTCCCAGTCCCCTTCCTCATTCCTATATTACTCTCACTCTTAACATGTCCCTCTATCATTCTCAATCTCTATTGTCTCTCTATTCTTTTATTTATCTCTCTTCTCTCATTCCTTTTATGCTTTCTCTCTATATATTCTCAACTCTCTCTCACCCTCTCTCACTTTCGTCCTTCTCTTCTTAAGTCTCCCTCTTTCTCTCCCTCCCCACTCTCTTTCATGCTCTCTCTCCCTCTCTCACTGCTTCTCTCTCTTTAATCTCTAGCTCTCCCCGTTTATCTCCTCCGTTTTCACTCTCTTCCTTACTCTTGCCCTCTATCTCTCTCTGTCTAGCTCCTTTTCTTGCTATGTCTCTTACTCTATATCCTGTTCTCTCACTTTCTTGCTCTCTTTTGCTATCTTTTCTCTCTTTGCTCTTGTCCTCTATCTCTCTCTTTCTGCTTCTCTCCCTTTCTGACTATGCCTGTCACACTTTATTATGATTCTCTCAATCATTCCTTGCTCTCTCTCTTCCTTTCTTTTCCTCTCTTTATCTCTCTATACCGATAACTTAATCTCCATCTCTACCTTCTTCTCATTTTATCTCTTTTCCTTCTCACCCCGTCTTCTCTCTTTTTTTATTACCTCCCCTCCCTCGCTTTAGATCCCTCTCTCTTTCCCACTCTGACCTCACTTTCTATTTTTTCTCAATTTCTTCTCCGTTGTCTCTCTCTCCCCCTTCCTGGCTCCCTCAATCTCTTCAATTTCACTCACTCTTACTCCCTTACTCTCTTCTCTCTCTTTCTCTCTTTCTATCTCCCACTCTTTCTCTCTACCTCCCTCTCTCTCCCTCTCACTCCCTCCCTAACACTCTCTCTTGCTCCATCTACCATTCGCTCACACACTCTAACTCTCTCTCAATCCCTCTCTATTCTCTCGCTCATTGTTTCTCACTTTCTCCCTATTTCTTCCTCCCTGCCTCCTCCATCTTGAACTCTCCCTTCCTCTGTCTCACCCCTATCTCTCACTCACGTTTCCCTACTCTCGTTTTCACACTCTCCCTCTCTCCCTATATATTTCTCCTGCTCTCATTTTATAGCTATGTTCTCTTTATTCTCTTTCTCCCTCCATTCCATACACCTCCCTCCCTCCCACTCTCATAATATCTCTATTTCTCTCTTGTGCCTCTCTCTCATCTCCTTTCTTATATCTTATTGTCTCTCTCACTCTCTTTCCCTAGATTCTCTATAGATCTCTTTCATTCTCCCACTCTCATTCTCTTTCTCTACAGATCTCTTTCTCAATCCCTCATTCTTGCCCCCTCTATAGGTCTCCCTTATGTAGCTCAATCTTCTCTTTCCATCCCACTCACACTCTCTCTTGAGCTCTCACACACACTTATACAGTTCTCACTCTCTCTAAATCTCTCTGCCACTCACCCTCTTAAGCTCCATTTCTCCATCTTCATCTCTTTCTCTCTTACCAGATTGCTCTTTCTCTTTCACTCCATCCTCTGTCTCCATGTTGTATCTTCCTCCCTTGTCTCTCTATCCCCATCTCTTTTATTCTCTCTCCCTCGCTCTCTATCCCTCGTTCTTTCTTTCATTCACTCTATTCTCTTTTACTATCTTATGCTTTTTTTGCTCTCTTCATTGCTACTCTCTCTTCTCATTTAATCTCTCTTTCTCTCCCTCTATCCCACAAACTCTCTCTCCGTCTCTATTGCTTCCATCCATCCCACTACCTCTTTCTCTCTCTTCTCTCCATATCTCTTTTCCTCCCTTAGATCAACCCTCTACTTCTCTAGCTTCCTCTCTGTCTCCCTCTCTTGCTCTCTCTAGTCATGATTCCATTCTGCCTATCTCTTTACCTCTCACTCACTATTTTTTAATAAATCTTCCCTCGATCTCTCTTCTATCTCTGTATCCTTTTCACACTCTCTATCACTTACTCTCTATTAATCTTCTTTAATCCATCTCACTCTCTACCTTTATCTCCCTTTCTTACTTTCTTCCTTCCCTCTCCCTCCCTTTATCTCATCCCCATCTCCCTGTTTTTTCCCCTTATGACTATCGATCACTTTTATTATCCCACTCTTATTCTATTTAACACTCTCTCTCTATCTATCTCACTCCCTCAATCCTGACCTCTTGCCCTCTCTAGGACTCCCTTATGTATCTCACCCTTCTCTTTCCATCTCACTCACACTTTCTCTTGAGCTCTCACACACGGACATACACTCTCTCACCCCTCTCAATCTCACACACACTCATACATTCTCACTCTCTCTTAATCTCTCTCTCTCTCCCAACCACCTAAGCTCCATACTCCCTCTCCCATTCTCTCGTCTCAAGCCCTACCCTTCACACGTACTCTCTCTCTCGATCTCAAACTTTTATCTCTCTCAATTCGTCCCTCTTCTATCTCATTTTTTCTCACATTACCTAACACATCTCTCTCTATTTCTCTCTCCCTCTCTCCCTCCGTCCCTCTGTCTCCTCCATCTCTCATCTCTTTTCCTATCTAAATCTTGCTAACTTTTATCTCTTTCTCATTTCTCTCACTTGCCTTCTTCCTCACTCTCTCTCTCTCCCACTTTCCTTTCCTGGCTCTCAATCATTCTCTTATTCTCCTCCCTCTATCTCTCTTGCTCACTCTCAATTTCTCTATCTTTCCTCATTCTCCTTCTCTCTCTATATCTCTATTACTCTCACTTCCTGCTTTGCTTCCTTTCTTTACTCTCCTTATCTCCCTCTCTCTTGATCCCTCTCTTACTCGCTCACTCTTTCCCTCTCCTGCTCTCTCTTATGTCACTCTCTCTTCTCTCTATTACTTTCTCACACTCTCCCTTTCTTGCCCCTCTTCCTCTCTCTCCAGTTTCACTATCACTTTTACGACTTCATTCTCTCTTTCTTGCTCCATGATTACTCTTCTATTGCTCTCTCTTCTCTCAATTTTTCCCTCCCACTCTCTCCCACTTTCTTCCTTCCTTCCTTTCTATCCTCTTTCTCACTCTCTCTCTCTTCTTTCTCTCTCACACACACTCTCCCCCTTGATGCAACTTTTTTTTATATGTAAGAACTTATGACATCAGATTTATATATTTATAATGATTTTATAAAGTCACAATTTCAAACGAAAGTATACATATCGTATCAAGTAATACAGGGCTCTAATGGAGTCCTGTTTATCGATCCCAAAGGAAAGCGAATTAAGAGGTTCTTAGTCAAATTTTGGTCTACTACAAACAGCCTTAGTTTGGAAGGGTGATATAAGTGGCTTTTCTAACAACTACTCCTAAATGTAGATGATTATATGTAAGAATAATAACTACTCCCTAATGCAAATATTAATAATACTAAAGATAACCCTTTTTGGGAAATTTGTTTGGTGAATTTTGAGATAATAAAAATCACAATTCTCATGTAACGAATCAGATAATGTATATGAATGAGATGCATTAAATATTATATGTTCCAAATAGGAGCAATCTTATTCTTTACCCTCTTCCGAGTACCCCCTCTTCAGAGTGCTATAAAAAACATTGACAAATCTTAGACTTAGTCAGTAAATCCAAGGTTAGACTGGGAGGATACTGGTTGCCACTTCAAAGCTCCCACTTCCCTTCACCTGAAGGCTAACCCAGACTTTAGTTACCAAACTTTAGGACCAGATTGGGGATCTCAGCCTGTCACCCTGAAACCTCCAATTTGAAGCCCATGAAACCATATTTCCCTATTTATTTACACTCATTCCCTATGAATTATACAATTCATTCATGGACATTGAATGTGGTTCCACTTTGTTGAGAATTATACTGCCCTTTAGGGTCAATATAATTACAACAAATTTTAACACTACAACGAGCTCTTTTTGTAATGTAAATGAAGCGCAAGTAAAAACCATCACATTTATAATTAAACTTTTTTTAGAAAGCATCCCAATATCTTAAGCATGAATCCTACTCATTGCAAAAGAAAAGTAGAATGAAAACAATGACATAATTTTCTTATGCCACTATTTTCAAACAAGAAGAAAGAGTAAGAGAAAGACATCACAATGCACGAAAAAAAAAACAATGGAAAACTTCATTTCAAAGCAAATCCACAAAATAAGTGTTTACAAAATCATAAGATAATGAAGAACATAATACTTGGCTTTTTTTTCCCTTGAAAGAAAGATGAAAATCGCTCCTATAAAGTCTCCCGCGGATCTATGCAATGTTAAAACATTCCCATACAGATATTCTCTCAAAATCCCCTCACCAATCTCTCCAAATAGATAGAAGTCTATATTTCTACTCCTATTCTAAGATCTCTAATCATTCTTCACGTTTTCACTATAATCTCCTCCATTTTTTGGCTTCAAATTCGGTTTAAAATGGTGTAGGGACGAATTTCACAAGAGGTGCATGAAGAAACCCTATAAAAAGTGTCCAGATTCGATGTATATGGCAAATAACTGCTCAATTTCGCATCCAGGCCGACTTGGGCGCCGCCGCCGGCACCCTACTTTTTGTGGTCTCAGGTTTCTGGCCCTGCCGGCGCAAGTTTGGGGGCCCCCGGCGCCCATCTTGCGCAACTCCACCATTTTGCTCCGTTTGGCTCTATTTCAACTCTGATTCGCCCTGTTTCAGTTGCATTGCGTTCCTAACAGATAGCCCTATAAAGTAAGCATAAAAACAACATTTCTTTAAAGTGTAATCTCATTCAAAAATATGCAAGAAGTGTAAAAGAGATTAAATATAGAAAGACTTATCAAAAGGTGTCAAGCCAAAATTTAATTTCTTGCTCGTTTTTGCTCTAAATTTCACTGTTTTTTCTTCTTTTTGCTTCAATCACCATTTCTGGTACCTAAAACCAAAAACCATACAATATACCTTCCTTTTAAAGTAAAATATCACCAAAAATGAGTAAAATAATATAGCAAAAACAGTATATATTTTTGGTGCATCACCCCTCTTCAAATTTATCTCCAAACTCTATCCTGCTAAATCTCATTCTCTACCCCCTATCCTTCTCTCACTCACTCTATATCTTCCTTCGGTCTCACTTTCTCCAACTTGCACTTTGTTTCTCTCCAAATCCATTCCATCCCACTCACACCATCCATCTATTTCTCTCTTTCTCACTCTCTCCCTCTCTCATTGGTTTCTCTATTCATGCTTTATCACTTTTTTTCTTTCTCTATTGCTCTCTCTCTTGTTCTCTGTCACACACACTCTCTATTGCTCTTTTTCATCACTCTCTTATCACTCTACTCACTTTTCCTCTCCAACCGTCTCTCACTGTCTTCTCCTTCCCTCTCTCCCTGTTTCATTAATTCAGTCTCTCTCTCAATCTCCTCGCCCTCCCTCTCTCTCCATATATCCTTCTATATCTCCCTCACTCCACCTCTCACTCACTATCTTTTGTTCTATCTTCCTTGAGTTTCTTTTCTCTTTTTATTTCTGCCTTACCCTCTCTCCATCTCTCACTCTCACACACTTTTCAATACCTATCTTTACTCCCTTTCCTCCTCACCCTCTGACCTTCTATTTCATCTCTCTTTATTGCTCTTATGCTCTCATTTCTCCCCTTTGTCTCTCTCTCTCTCTCTTGCTTTTTCATTTATGTCCCTCGCTACTCTCTCTTCACTCAACTTTATCTCTCTCTCTCACTCCCTAACACACTCTCTCTAAATTGCTTTTACATCTTTCTCTCTCCCCTCAAATCCATCTCATTATTTCTTATTTTTTCTATACTCTCTCTTTCCTCTCTATGCCTCCCTCATTCAATCCTTCTTCCCTCTCTTTCTTCCTCACTCCCAATCTCACACCTCCCTCTCTCCTCTTCCACACTCTCATTCACGCCAGCTTGCTACCTCTCATTTTCTCCATCGCTCTCTCTCATTTCCTCTCTTTTGCTCTCTCTTCTCTCACTTTCACTTTTCTTTATTTCTCTCTCACCCTTTATCTCACTCTATCTCTCATCATTTCTCTCTTATTCTCTCCCTCCGCTAACCTCCCTCCCACTTTCTATCTTAATCACTCTCCCTCTCCATCCTCCTCTCTCCATCTCTCCTTCTCACTCATTCCCTTACTCTACCTCACTATCTCAAACTTGATCATATTTTGCTCTCTCTCCCTCTCTCACTGCCTCTCTCTTCAATCTCTCCTCTATCTCCCCATTTCTCACTCTCTCACTTACTCTTGCCCCTTGGTTCTCTCTTTCTCACTCTCTCCCTTTCACTCTCTCCCTCTCGACCCTTCTTCTTCTCTCTTTCGATCTGTCTCTTTCACTCGTTCTCTCTCTCATTCCTTCTCTCCCTCTCACTCACTTTTTCTTTATTTTTCATCACTCTATTCTCTTATTTATATCTTACTATCTCTCTCTCTGTCTCAATCCCAAAATCTTAATTATCTCTCACCCCCTTGCTCTATCTCTATCTCACTCTCTATTCTTTATTTACTGCTCTTGCTCTTCTCTCTTTTGATCTCTCTTTTGTCACTCTATCATATCACTTTCTTAGTCCCTATCCCTCATACACACTCTCTCTGTCCAAATTTTGTCTCTCTCAATCTTTATCCAATTTGTCTCTCATTGTTTCTCACTTTTTCCCTTTTTCTCTCTCCCCTTGTTCTTCCCTCTTTAACTCTCTTCCTCCCTGAGTCCCCTATCTTCTCCTTACCCTTCTTTTCACTCTCTCCTTCCTCCCTATACATCTCTCTTGTTCCCTTGCTCACTATCTCTCTCATTCTTTAACTCTTTTTCTCACTCCCTTCCTTACTCACACTCTCTCCCTTCCCACTCTCCTAATATCCCTTTTTCTTTCTCATCCCCTCTCTTATATCCTTCTCTCTCTCACTCTCTTTTTCACTTTCTTTGTAGGTCTCTTTCATTCTCCCGCTCTCGTTCTCTTCTTCACTCTCTCACTCTCCCTCTATATTTCTCAGTCCCTCATTCTTGCCCTCTCTAGATATCCCTTGTCTGGCTCATCCTTCTAACTCTATCTCACTCACTCTCTCTCTCGAGCTCTGGCAAACATTCAAACATTCTCTCACTCTCTCCATCTCTCAATCCGTCTCTGTGTTTCCCTTATAATCTCCAGTCTCTCTTAGCATCTTACTCCTTCCATTGCACTCCAAACTTTCTCTTCGTTGCTACATCTTTCTCTCTTCTCTCTCTATACCCTTCTCTATTATTTTCCTTCCCTGTCTCTCTCTTTCATGCACTCTATTATAGCGAGAGATTGAATTAATGAAAGAGGGAAATCGGGAGGGAGGAAGAGAGAAGAGATGGTTGGAGAGAAAGAGTGAGTTAAGTGATAAAAGGGTGAAAAGTGAGCATGAGAGTGTGTCAGAGAGAGCAAGAAGATAGAAATAGAGAAATAAAAAGTTAGAGAGCATAACCAGAGAAAAGAGAGAGTGAGGAAGAGAGAGATGGACAGAGGGAGTGAGAAGGATGGAAGAGAGTGGGAGTGAGAGAGGAAGAGCAAGTGAAGGAAGATATGGAGAGAGAGTGAGAGGGAGTGAGAGAGATGGAGAGAGGGGGTACAGAATGAGATTTAGTGGGAGAGAGAGGTTGTATGAATTGGAAGAGAGTGAGAGGGAGAGAAGGGGAGAGTGTGTGAGAGAGGGAAAGAGAGAGCGAGAGAGGGACAGAGAGGGAGGGAAGGAATGAAGGGAGTGGGCAAGTGTGGGAGAGAAAGATTGAGAGGAGAGAGAGGAGCAAGCACAATAGAAGAGAGAGTAAGTGACAGAGAGTAAACATGGAATGAGAAAGAGAGAGGGAATGCTGGAGTATGTGGAAGAGTAAAATTGAAGAGACAGGAAGAGAGAACGAGAAAGGGAGAGTGTGAGAGAGAAATGAACAGAAGAGAGGGTGAGGGAAAAGAGAGCAGGAGAGATGGAGAGGGTGAGTGAGTAAGAGAGGGACAAGAGATAGGTAGATAAGGAGATTAGGAGAAGAGAGGAATGAAAGGTGTGAAAGAGGGAGGGAGAGCAAGAGAGTGGCGGCGAGAGTTAAAGTAAGAGTGGATGATAGATAGAAGGGAGGGCGAGAGAGAAATTGAAAGTGGTGGAACAGAGAGTGAGAGAGAAGGAGAGTGTAAGTAAGAAAGAGAGATAGAAGGTGATATTGAGAGGGTTTGAAGAGAGAGCACGAAAGAGAAAGGAAGAGAGAGTGGAAGGGACAGTGAGTGAGAAAAGAGATTGAGGGAAGGTCATGCAAGAGTAAGTGAGTGAGGGGTAAATGGTGAGGGAGAATAAAAGATTGTTGGGAGAGAGAAGGAGATGGAGAGTGATATTGGGAGGGAGAGAGAGGGAGGAAGAGAAGAGATAAAATGAGAGAGTGAGGGATAAATGGAAGAGAGAGGGGAGCGAATTTGGGGGATGGTGTGACAGAATATAAGAGAAATGAAAGAAGAGAGAGCAACAAAGGAGTGTAAAAGAGAGTATAAGACATAAAAAAGAGAATAGAGTGTGAGAAAGAGAGATTAAGAGAATATAAATGAGAAAGGATAAAAAGAGTGAGAGAGAAAAAATAAAATGTTAACAAATTAGAGAGATAGAGAGTGAGAAATGGAGCTAACGAGGGTGAGAGTGAGAGAGATTGAGAGAGAGTGAGTGTGTGTAAGAGTGTGCAAGATGAGTGCACTACATGAGGGAGACATAGGGAGTAGAAGTGAAATTGGAGCTGAAGAAAGAAAGAGGGGGAATAGAGTGTAAGAGAAAGGGTGCAAGAGATAAAGATAGATGGAGCAAGTGAGAGAGGGTTTGGGAGGCTGGGAGTGAGATAGAGAGAGAGGGAGAGAGAAAGGTAGAGAGAGAGCAAGAGAGAGAAAGAGAGAAGAGAGAGGGCATAAGAATTGAAGAGAGTGAGGGAGACAGGAAGGGAGAAAGAGACAAAAAGAGAGAATTAGAAAAAGAATAGAGTGCGAGTTAAGGGAGTAAATTGAGAGCGAAATAAGGAGAGGTGTGGAAGTAAAATTAATAAGAGAGAAGAGGGGGTGAGAAATAGAATAGATAGAGAATGAGGGAAAGTAGAGAGAAAGAGTGATGGATATAGAGATAAATATTAAGTAAAGAGAGAAAAGAGAGCAATAGAGAGCTAGCGAGAGATATAATCAAAAGAGTAAGTCAGAGACATTCTGAGAAATGGAGAGAGTGAGAAAGAGAGAAAGAAGACAAGAGTAAATGGAGAAAAATCTCTCTTTTTCTTCTTGATCCCTCTCTTTTTCACTCCCTCCTTCCCTCTCTTTCTCCATATCTCCCTATCCAACTTCTCTCTTTCTTCTCTTACACTCACTCATTCACTCCCCCTTCATCCCTCGCATTTTCACTATCGCTCTCTCTCGTTCCATTTCTGTCTCACCCTCTCTCTTATTCCTCCCGCTCACTCTTCAATCCTTATGTTCACTCCCTCTCGTGCTCTCTCTCACTCTCTATTTCATCTCTCTTTATTAATTTCTTGCTCTCTTTTGTTCCCTTCTTTCTCTCTCTCTTGATCTTTTTCTATCACCCTCTCTTCTCTCTCTTTACTCTCTCTCCCTCTCTCTCTATCTCTCTCACTCTCCCTCACAATCCCTCCCTCACACACTCTCTTATTTTCTCTCACATCTTGCTCTCTCCTCTCTTATCCATCCCATTATTTCTTATTTTCTCTCATATATCCCTATCCCTCCTCTATCCCTCCCCCTTTCAATGCCCACTTTCCTCTCTTTCGCGTATTCCACCCTCTCTCCCTCTTACTCTCCCTAGCTACCTTTCTCACTTTCTTACATCCTCTCTTGCCTTCTTGATATTTTCTCTTTCTCCGATTTCTCAATTGCACTAACTCTTTCTCCTCCCTCTCCTTATTATTTCTTTACCTCTGTCTCTCACTCTCTCTCCCTTACACACACTCTCTCAATTGCTCTCACATCTTCCTCTCTCCCCTCATATCCATCTCATTATTTCCTATTTTCTGTCATTCATCTCTCTTTCCTCCTTAATACCTCCCTCCTTCTCTCCCTCCTTCGCTCTTTTGTCTTGATCTCCCTATCTAAATCCTCTATCTTCTCTTGCACTAACTCATTCACTCCTTCTCCCTCCCTTTTGTTTTTTCCATCGCTCTCTCATCCCTCTCTCTCGCTCTCTCTACTCTTACTTTCACTTTTATCTATTTCTCTCTCTTCTTTCCCTTTCTCTCACTCTCATTCTCTCTCTTATTCTCTTCATCCGCTACCCTCCCTCTTACCCCCTCTTTCCTTCGCCATCTCCCTCTCTTCTCTCCTTCTCACTCATTCTCTTATTTTCTCTTCCTATCTGAATCTTGCTCACAATTTTTTGTGCTCTTTTCCTCTCACTTCCTATCTCCCTCTCTTAAAGCTTTTTTGCTCTCTCTCACTCTCTCACTCCCTCCTTCTCTTCAATCTCACTCCTTCCTCCCCATATCTCCCCCTTCCCCACTCTCTCCCTTTCTCTTGCCATCTATTACTCTCTTTCTCACTCTATCCCTTTCTTACTTTGTGTCGCACATTCTATCTTGTTTCTCTTCTCGCTCTCTTTTGCTCTCTTCTCTATCTCTACACTTATCTTCATATATCCATTACTCTAACTCTCTCTCCCTTCCTTTCGTTCTCTCTCTTCTCTCTATTTCCCCCTCCTCTTTGTCATTGTTTATTACTTTTTCTCCTTCCCTTCCTCTTTCTCTCCCTCCCTCCTTATTTTGCTCTCTTTTTCTCCCGAGCTCCCTCTCTCTCTCTCTCTCTCCATTAACTATTTACATATTCTTTCATCTATATTTATCACTCTAACTCTCTCTCCTTTCATCTCATTATCTCTCTCTTCTCTTTCTCTCACCCCCTCTTCTCTAACATTGTTTATTACTTTCTCCCTTTTTATCTCTCTTTCCCTCTCTTTCCTCACTCTCAAATTTTTCTCTATTTTTCTCTTAATTCCTCACTCCCTTACTCTCTTTAATTTGTCTCTCACACTTAGTCCCTCACTCGCCTACTCTCCTTTTATTTCTTGTATTCTCTCTCCCTTTCTCTCTCTCACTTTGCCTCCCTAACTATCTCACTCTTGTTCCTTTTCTCCTACTCTCTCTTCACCCACTCTCTCTCTTTAGCTTCACTGTCACTCCTACTCCCTCACTTTATCTCTTTCACACTCTCTATCCTCTCTTCCACTTTCTATCACTATCTTGCTCGCACACTTTATTCAGTGTCAACTTCTTTCTTACTCTTCTTACTCTTTCACTTCCTCTATACCCCCAATCTTTTTCTTTCTTTTTTTCACTTCTCTCCTTCATCACTCTCTCTAATATTCTCTCCCACATTCCTTTCCTGGCTATCTCTCTTTTCTCCATCACCCTCCATTATCTCTCTCATTCTCTTATTCTCCCTCCCTCTGTCTTGCTCACTCGCTCTTTGACTATTTTGCCTCATTCTCCTTCACTCCTTATACTCTCTAACTCTCGTTTTCTCCTTCGCACCCTTCCTCTCCTCTCCCTCTCCCTCAGACCCTCCTCTTTTTTTTTCTCTTTCTTGTCATCCTCTCTCTTTCTCTCTCTATATATCTTCTAACACTTTCTTTCCCTCTACCCCTAACCTCTCTCTTTCGGATCTCTCTTCTCTCTCTCGCACACTCTCACTCTTTGCCTTGCTCTTCCTTTGTCTCTCACTCTCTATTCCACCTTCACTATTGCACTGTTGCTCAGTCAATCTCTATTAATCTCTCTTCTCTCTCATTACTCTACTCTTTTTTCTCCTTTTAACTCCCTTTCTTGCTCCTTCCCGTCCTCCCTCTCCCCTTTCTCTTTCATTCCTTCTCTCTTCCCACCCTTTGTTCCTCAAGTCTCTCATTATTTTTAGTTTCTCTAACACTTCTCTCTCTACCTCTCTCCCTTCCACTCTCTTCTCTCTCTCTATCTTCATATCTCTCGCTCTATATATATTTCAATTTCATCTGCCCATTTCTTGCTCTGTCTTGCTCCATATCTCTTGCTTTATCTTCCTTCACTCTCTCTTATATCTCCATTTCTCTCATTCTCACTCTGCTCTCCCTCCCTCTCTTTCTTTCGTTTCACTCACTTTTAGTCTCCCACTCTCTTTTATCTCCCTTTATCCCTCATTGCTACTCTCTAGCTCTCACTCCTGCTTTCACTCCTTTCATCCCTCTCTTTCTCTCAATCTTTTCATCTCCCTCTATCTTGCTCACTCACTATTTCCCTCTCTCCCGCTCTCTCTTCCCTCACTCTCTCTTCACTCTTTCTCTCTCTCACACTCTCTGCCTTTCTTATTCCCTCTTCCTATCTCTTCAGTTTCACTCTCACTCTTACTCCCTCCCTCTCTCTTTCTTATTCCATATTCATTCTATCTCACTCTCTTCCACTACTTTCTCTCCACTGTCTTCTCTCAATCTTTCTCTCCTTCTCTCCCGCAATCTTTCTTCCTTTCCACCCACCCTCTCTCTTCCTCTCTCGCTCTTTCTCTCTCACACACACACGCTCTCCCCCTCTATCCCTCTCATTGTCTTTCACTTCATCCTCCTCTCTCTCCCACTAAATCTCATTTTATACCCCCTCTCTCTCACACTCTATTTGTATCTCCATTCACTCTCTTTTCTCTCTCACTCTCCCTTCCTCTCTCAGTCTGGTTCTTTTCCATCCTTTTGAATCCCTCCTTCTATCTCTTTCTTTCTCACTCTCCCTATCTTGCACTTTTCTCTGTTATGCATTATCACATTTTCTTTTACAATTACTCTCTATTTCTCTCTCACACACACTGTATTGCTCTCTCTCATCACTCACCTTTACACAGTCTTTCCCTCGAACCATCTCTCACTATCTTCCTTTCTCCCTCTCTCCCTCTTTTATTAATTCAATCTCTCTCTCTCTCTCTCTGTCTCTCTCTCTCTCTCTCTCTCCCCCCTTCTCGCTCTTGCCTTCCCTCTCTCTCCAAATCTCTCCATATCTGTCTTACTCTCTCTCACTCTCTCTCCCTCGTTCACTCATCAGTCCCTACCTTCACTACCTCTTCTTGCTCTCTTTCACTCTCTTTTTCATCTCGCTATGTTTTTTTGCTCTCTTTCGCACCCTTTTTGTCTCTCTCTATTGCCCTTTCTTCTATCTCCCTCTCTTCTCTCTCTTACTCACTCTTTCTCTCCATCTATCTCTCACACTCTCACTCTCCCTACTTCTCACTCTCTCAATTGCCATCACATCTTGCTCTCTACCCTCATATCCATCTCATTATTTTTTTTCCTCTTATATATCTCTCTTTTCTCCTCGATCCCTCCCTCTTTCAACTCCTCCTTCCCCCTCTTTTTCCCTCTCCCTATCTCACTCCTCTCTTTATCTCCCCTTGCACTCACTCCTTCCCTCCCTCTCCCTCCCTCTCATTTTCTTTATCACTCTCTCATTACCAATCTTGCTCTCTTAACTCACTTTCACTTTTTTCTATTTCTTTCTCTCTTTCCTTCCCCCATTCTCGCACTCTCTCTCACCCTTTCTCTATTATTCTCTCTCTCGGCTACCCTCCCTCCCACTCTCTCCCTCTCTCCCTCTCTCCCTCTCCACCTCCCTCTCTTCCTCTCTCCCTCTCACTCATTCTCTTACACCGCCTCCCTATCTCCACATTTCTCGCTATCTTTTCCTATCTCTCTTCCTCTCTCGCTTCCTCTCTCTCCTCTTAAACCTTTCTTTCTCTCTCAACCTCTCTCACACCCTCTCTTTGTTTAATCTCTCTCCTTCTCTACCTTTATCTCCCCCTTCCTCACTCTCTCCCTTACTCTTGTCATATACCTGTCTCTTTCTCACCCTCTCCCTTTCTCACTATGTCTCTTACTTTCTCTTATGTTTCTCTAGATCTCTTTCATTCTTCCACTATTGTTCTCTTTATGTCTCACACTCTCCCTCTATCATTCTCACTCCCTTATGCGTGCCCTCTCCAGGGCTTCCTTATGTAGCTAACTCTTCTCTTTCCATTTCATACACTCATACACTCCCTAACTCTCTCAATCTCTCTCCCACACACCCTCTTCAGCTTAAGTTTTTACTTTCTATCTCACTCTTTGTTACCATTTAGTTCTTTATCTCACACTCTCTCCTCCCCTCCCTTGCTCTACTTTTCTCTCTTCTCTCTCTATCCCCTTCTCCATTATTTTCTCTCACTCTCTATATTTCTCTTTCTCTATTCTCATTGTCTATCGTATGCTCTTCTTTACACTATCCTTTGTAGCTCTCTCTTCTCTATTTTCGCTTGCTTCTCTCTCACTCTACCCCCACACTCTCTCTTGCTTCCATCCATTCCTTTCTCATTCTCTCTACTCTCTCCCTCCCTCCCTCTCCCTTCCAATATCCCTTTCGGTTTTCCACTCTCTTCCTCCGTCTCTCTCAACATTCTCTTGTTTTCCTTCACTTTTAACCCCTCACTCACATAGTCTTACTCGATCTTCCCTCAGTCTCTTTTCTCACTCTCTCTCATTCATTCTCTCTCCTTTTCCTGCTATCTTTAAACCCTTCTACCTCCTTCTATCTCTCTTCTGCACTCACTCTCTTCTCATCTATCTCACACTTTATTCCACCATTTTTTTTCTCTCTCACTCTCTTCTGTCACTCACTGTCTCTCTCTCGCTCTCCCTCCCATTTTCACTCCCTTCATCCATCTCTTTCTTCCCCATTTTATCTCCTACTTTCTTGCTCCCACACTTTCTCACTCACTCTTTCCCTCAATCCCACTCTATCTTCCCTGACCCTCTCTTCCCTTTTGTTCTCTCTCACACTCTTCTTTCTCACTCCCTCTTCCTCTCTACTCTGTTTAACTCGTACTCATACTTTCTCATTCCCTCTCTTTATCGTTCCATATTCATTCTCTCTCACTTACTCTCTCTTCTATTGATCTCTCTTCACTTTCTCCACACAATCTCTCTCCCTCTCACCCTCACTCGCTCGCTTCCTTCCCTCCCTCCCTCTCACTCTCTCACTCTCTTTCACTTCATCCCTTCTCTCTCCCACTAAATCTAATTCTATACCCCCTCTCTCCCTCTCTATCACACTCTCTTTATATCTTCACTCACTCTCTCTTCCTCTCTCACACCACTATATTCCATCCCTTTGAATCCATCAGTCTATCTCTCTCTTTCAATCTCTTTGCTACTCTTGCACTTTTCTCTGTTATGCTTTATCACTTTTTCGTTCTTTATTGCACTCTATTTCTCTCTCACACACTCTCTATTGCTCTATATCATCACTCACCTATCACTTTACAAACCCTTTCCCTCTAACCACCTCTCACTCTCTTCCTCTGTCTGTCCCTCTCTCCCTCATTCACTAATTCAGTGTCTCTCTGTTTCTCCCTCTTGCCCTCTCTGCCTTCATATCTGCCTCTATATCTCTCTCTACCTCTCACTTATTATCTTTTATTTTGTCTTACCAACTGTCCCTCTCTCTCACTTCTGCTCAATCTTTAATCCCTATCTTCACTCCCTCTCAGCTCTCATTCACTCTCTATATTCACCTCTCTTTGTTGTTTTTTGCTCTTTTGCCACCTTTCTGTCTCTCTCTCATGCCATTTCTTCTTTCTCCCTCTCTTCTCTCTTGTTACTCACTCTTTATCTCTCTCCCACACACACACTCTCTCTCATTCTCCCTTCCTCACAACTCTCTCAATTGCTATCACATCTTTCTCTCTCCCCTCATATCCATCTCAAGATTTCTTATTTTCTCTCATGCATGTCTCTTTCCTACTCGATCCCTCCCTTGTACTACTCAATCTTTCTTTTCCCCTATACCTCAAACGCACTCTCTCCATCGTACTCCAACTTTTATCTCTCTCAAACCCTCTCTCTTCTCTCTCATTGTTTCTCACATGCTCTCACATTTCGCTCTCTTTCTTTCTCTCTCTCTCTCTCTCCTTCCTTCTCTCTGTCTCCCCTAAATTTCACTCTCTTTTCCTTACTCTTGTCCCCACTCTCTCCCTCTCATGAATATATCTCTCTTGATCCCTTCCTCACACTCTATTTCATTCCCTCACTCTTTATCTCTTACTTCCCTTCCCCCTTCCCTCGATCACACACTCTCTCTCTTCCCACCCTCCTAATATCATTTTTTCTCGCTTGTCCCTCACTCTCTTTATCATTCTTATATCCTCTTTGCTCGTTTATTCCCTTTTCCTGTTTCTCTCTAGATCTCTTTCATTCTTCCACTATTGTTCTCTTTATGTCTCACACTCTCCCTCTATCATTCTCACTCCCTTATTCGTGCCCTCTCCAGGGCTTCCTTATGTAGCTAACTCTTCTCTCTCCATCTCATACACTCATACACTCCCTCACTCTCTCTCAATCTCTCTCCCACTCACCCTCTTCAGCTTAATTTCTCGCTCTCTATCTCACTCTTTGTTACCATTTAGTTCTTCATCTAACACTCTCTCCCCTCCCTTGCTCCACTTTTCTCTCTTCTCTTTCTATCCCCTTCTCCATTATTTTCTCTCACTCTCTATCTTTCTCTTTCTCTATTCTCATTGTCTATCGTATGCTCTTCTTTACACTATCTTCTGTAGCTCTCTTTTCTCTATTTTCTCTTGCTTTTCTCTCACTCTACCCCCACACTCTCTCTTGCTTCCATCCATTCCTTTCTCATTCTCTCTGCTCTCTCCCTCCCTCCCCCTCCCTTCCATTATCCCTCTCGGTTTCCCACTCTCTTCCTTTGTCTCTCTTAACATTCTCTTATTTTCCTTCACTTTTAACCCCTCACTCACATACTCCTACTCGATCTTCCCTCAGTCTCTCTTCTCACTCTCTCTCATTCATTCTCTCTCCTTTTCCTGCTCCCTTTAAACCCTCACTACCTCCTTCTATCTATCTTCTGCACTCACTCTATTCTCATCTATCTCACACTTTATTCCACCGCTTTTTTTCTCTCTCTCACTCTCTTCTGTCACTCATTGCCTCTCTCTCCTCTCCCTCCCATTTTCATTCCATCCATCTCTTTCTTCCCCATTTTATCTCCCACTTTCTTGCTCCCACACTTTCTCACTCACTCTTTCCCTCATTCCCACTCTATCTTCCCTCACCCTCTCTTCTCTTTTGTTCTCTCTCACACTCTTCTTTCTCACTCCCTCTTCCTCTCTACTCTGTTTCACTCTGACTCTTACTTTCTCATTCCCTCTCTTTATCTTCCATATTCATTCTCTCTCACTTACTCTCTCTTCTACTGATCTCTCTTCACTTTCTGCTCACAATCTCTCTCCCTCTCACCCTCACTCGCTCGCTTCCTTCCCTCCCTCCCTCTCACTCTCTCACTCTCTTTCACTTCATCCCTCCTCTCTCCCACTAAATCTAATTCTATACCCCCTCACTCCCTCTCTATCACACTCTCTTTATATCTTCAATCACTCTCTCTTCCTCTCTCACACCACTATATTCCATCCCTTTGACTCCATCAGTCTATCTCTCTCTTTCACTCTCTTTGCCTCTCTTGCACTTTTCTCTGTTATGTTTTATCACTTTTTCGTTCTCTATTGCACTCTATTTCTCTCTCACACACACTCTATTGCTCTATATCATCACTCACCTATCACTTTACAAACCCTTTCCCTCTAACCACCTCTCACTCTCTTCCTCTGTCTGTCCCTCTCTCCCTCATTCACTAATCTAGTGTCTCTCTATTTCTCCCTCTTGCCCTCTCTCTCTTCATATCTCCCTCTATATGTCCCTCTCTCTAACTCCCACTTACTTCTGCTCACTCTTTAATCCCTATCTTCGCTCCCTCTCAGCTCTCATTCACTCACTATTTTAGCTCTCTTTGTTGTTTTTTGCTCTTTTGCCACCTTTCTGTCTCTCTCTCATGCCATTTCTTCTTTCTCCATCTCTTCTCTCTTGTTACTCACTCTTTATCTCTCTCCCACACACACACACACTCTCTCTCATTCTCCCTTCCTCACACACTCTCTCAATTGCTATCACATCTTTCTCTCTCCCCACATATCCATCTTAAGATTTCTTATTTTCTCTCATGCATCTCTCTTTCCTCCTCGATCCCTCCCTTATACTACTCAATCTTTCTTTTCCCCTATACCTCAAACGCACTCTCTCCATCGCACTCCAACTTTTATCTCTCTCAAACCCTCTCTCTTCTCTCTCATTGTTTCTTACATGCTCTCACATTTCGCTCTCTTTCTTTCTCTCTCTCTCTCCTTCCTTCTCTCTGTCTCCCCTAAATTTCACTCTTTTCCTTACTCTTGTCCTCACTCTCTCCCTCTCATGAATATATCTCTCTTGATCCCTTCCTCACACTCTATTTCATTCCCTCACTCTTTATCTCTTACTTCCCTTTCCCCTTCCCTCGATCACACACTCTCTCTCTCTTCCCACCCTCCTAATATCATTTTTTCTCTCTTGTCCCTCACTCTCTTTATCATTCTTATATCCTCTTTTCTCGCTTATTCTCTTTTCCTGTTTCTCTCTAGATCTCTTTCATTCTTCCACTATTGTTCTCTTTATGTCTCACACTCTCCCTCTATCATTCCCACTCCCTTATTCGTGCCCTCTCCAGGGCTTCCTTATGTAGCTAACTCTCGTCTTTCCATCTCATACACTCATACACTCCCTCACTCTCTCAATCTCTCTCCCAGTCACCCTCTTCAGCTTAATTTCTCGCTCTCTATCTCACTCTTTGTTACCATTTAGTTCTTTATCTCAAACTCTCTCCTCCCCTCCCTTGCTCTACTTTTCTCTCTTCTCTTTCTACCCACTTCTCCATTATTTTCTCTCACTTTCTATCTTTCTCTTTCTCTGTTCTCATTGTCTATCGTATGCTCATCTTTACACTATCCTTTGTAGCTCTCTCTTCTCTATTTTCTCTTGCTTTTCTCTCACTCTACCCCCACACTCTCTCTTGCTTCCATCCATTCCTTTCTCATTCTCTCTGCTCTCTCCCTCCCTCCCCCTCCCTTCCATTATCCCTCTCGGTTTCCCACTCACTTCCTTCGTCTCTCTCAACATTCTCTTATTTTCCTTCACTTTTAACCCCTCACTCACATACTCCTACTCGATCTTCCCTCAGTCTCTCTTCTCACTCTCTCTCATTCATTCTCTCTCCTTTTCCTGCACTCTTTAAACCCTCACTACCTCCTTCTATCTCTCTTCTGCACTCACTCTATTCTCATCTATCTCACACTTTATTCCACCGCTTTTTTTCTCTCTCTCACTCTCTTCTGTCACTCACTGCCTCTCTCTCCTCTCCCTCCCATTTTCACTCCCTTCATCCATCTCTTTCTTTCCCATTTTATCTCCCACTTTCTTGCTCCCACACTTTCTCACTCACTCTTTCCCTCATTCCCACTCTATCTTCCCTGACCCTCTCTTCTCTTTCGTTCTCTCTCACACTCTTCTTTCTCACTCCCTCTTCCTCTCTACTTAGTTTCACTAGTACTCTTACTTTCTCATTCCCTCTCTTTATCTTCCATATTCATTCTCTCTCACTTACTCTCTCTTCTACTGATCTCTCTTCACTTTCTTCTCACAATCTCTCTCCCTCTCACCCTCACTCGCTCGCTTCCTTCCCTCCCTCCCTCTCACTCTCTCACTCTCTTTCACTTCATCCCTCCTCTCTCCCACTAAATTTCATTCTTTACCCCCTCTCTCCCTCTCTATCACACTCTCTTTATATCTTCACTCACTCTCTCTTCCTCTCTCACACCACTATATTCCATCCCTTTGACTCCATCAGTCTATCTCTCTCTCTTTCACTCTCTTTGCCTCTCTTGCACTTTTCTTTGTTATGCTTTATCACTTTTTCGTTCTCTATTGCACTCTATTTCTCTCTCACACACTCTCTATTGCTCTATATCATCACTCACCTATCACTTTACAAACCCTTTCCCTCTAACCACCTCTCACTCTCTTCCTCTGTCTCGTTCCTCTCTCCCTCATTCACTAATTTAGTGTCTCTTTGTTTCTCCCTCTTTCCCTCTCTCTCTTCATATCTCCCTCTATATCTCCCTCTCTCTACCTCTCACTTATTTCTGCTCACTCTTTAATCCCTATCTTCACTCCCTCTCAGCTTAAATTCACTCACTATTTCAGCTCTCTTTGTTGTTTTTTGCTCTTTTGCCACCTTTCTGTCTCTCTCATGCCATTTCTTCTTTCTCCCTCTCTTCTCTCTTGTTACTCACTATTTATCTCTCTCCCACACACACACACTCTCTCTCATTCTCCCTTCCTCACACACTCTCTCAATTGCTATCACATCTTTCTCTCTCCCCTCATATCCATCTTAAGATTTCTTATTTTCTCTCATGCATATCTCTTTCCTCCTCGATCCCTCCCTTGTACTACTCAATCTTTCTTTTCCCCCTATACCTCAAACGCACTCTCTCCATCGCACTCCAACTTTTATCTCTCTCAAACCCTCTGTCTTCTCTCTCATTGTTTCTCACATGCTCTCACATTTCGCTCTCTTTCTTTCTCTCTCTCCCTCTCCTTCCTTCTATCTGTCTCCCCTAAATTTCACTCTTTTCCTTACTCTTTTCCCCTCTCTCTCTCCCTCTTATGAATATATCTCTCTTGATCCCTTCCTCACACTCTATTTCATTCCCTCACTCTTTATCTCTTACTTCCCTTCCCCCTTCCCGCGATCACACACTCTCTCTCTTCCCTACCTCCTAATATCATTTTTTCTCTCTTGTCCCTCACTCTCTTTATCATTCTTATATCCTCTTTGCTCGCTTATTCTCTTTTCCTGTTTCTCTCTAGATCTCTTTCATTCTTCCACTATTGTTCTCTTTATGTCTCACACTCTCCCTCTATCATTCTCACTCCCTTATTCGTGCCCTCTCTAAGGCTTCCTTATGTAGCTAACTCTTCTCTTTCCATCTCATACTCTCATACACTCCCTCACTCTCTCTCAATGTCTGTCCCACTCACCCTCTTCAGCTTAATTTCTCGCTTTCTATCTCACTCTTTGTTACCATTTAGTTCTTTATCTCACACTCTCTCCTCTCCCTCCCTTGCTCTACTTTTCTCTCTTCTCTCTCTATCCCCTTCTCCATTATTTTCTCTAACTCTCTATCTTTCTCTTTCTTAATTCTCATTATCTATCGTATGCTCTTCTTTACACTATCCTTTGTAGCTCTCTCTTCTCTATTTTCTCTTGCTTTTCTCTCACTCTACCCCCACACTCTCTCTTGCTTCCATCCATTCCTTTGTCATTCTCTCTGCTCTCTCCCTCCCTCCCTCTCCCTTCTATTATCCCTCTCGGTTTCCCACTCTCTTCCTCCGTCTCTCTCAACATTCTCTTATTTTCCTTCACTTTTAACCCCTCACTCACATACTCCTACTCGATCTTCCCTCAGTCTCTCTTCTCACTCTCTCTCTCATTCATTCTCTCTCCCTTTCCTGCTCTCTTGAAACCCTCGCTACCACCTTCTATCTCTCTTCTGCACTCACTCTCTTCTCATCTATCTCACACTTTATTCCACCGCTTTTTCTTCTCTCTCTCACTCTCTTTTGTCACTCACTGCCTCTCTCTCGCTCTCCTTCCCATTTTTACTCCCTTCATCCATCTCTTTCTTCCCCGTTTTATCTCCCACTTTCTTGCTCCCACACTTTCTCACTCACTCTTTCCCTCATTCCCACTCTATCTTCCCTGACCCTCTCTTCTCTTTTGTTCTCTCTCACACTCTTCTTTCTCACTCCCTCTTCCTCTCTACTCTGTTTCACTCTGACTCTTACTTTCTCATTCCCTCTCTTTATCGTTCCATATTCATTCTCTCTCACTTAGTCTCTCTTCTACCGATCTCTCTTCACTTTCTCCTCACAATCTCTCTCCCTCTCACCTTACTCGCTCGCTTCCTTCCCTCCCTCCTTCTCACTCTCTCACTCTCTTTCACTTCATCCCTCCTCTCTCCCACTAAATTTAATTATATACCCCTCTCTCCCTCTCTATCACACTCTCTCTTCCTCTCTCACACCACTATTTTCCATCCCTTTGACTCCATCAGTCTATCTCTCTTTCTCTCTCTTTGCCTCTCTTGCACTTTTCTCTGTTATGCTTTATCACTTTTTCTATTGCACTCTGTTTCTCTCTCACACACTCTCTATTGCTCTATATCATCACTCACCTATCACTTTACAAACCCTTTCCCTCTAACCACCTGTCACTCTCTTCCTCTGTCCCTCTCTCCCTCATTCACTAATTCAGTGCCTCTCTGTTTCTCCCTCTTGTCCTCTCTCTCTTCATATCTCCCTCTATATCTCCCTCTCTCTACCTCTCACTTACTATTTTTTATTTGGTTTTACCTACTCTCCCCCTCTCTCTCTCACTTCTGCTCACTCTTTAATCCCTATCTTCGCTCCCTCTCAGCTCTCATTCACTCACTATTTTAGCTCTCTTTTTTGTTTTTTGCTCTTTTGCCACCTTTCTGTCTCTCTCTCATGCCATTTCTTCTTTCTCCCTCTCATCTCTCTTGTTACTCACTATTTATCTCTCTCCCACACACACACACTCTCTCTCATTCTCCCTTCCTCACACACTCTCTCAATTGCTATCACATCTTTCTCTCTCCCCTCATATCCATCTCAAGATTTCTTATTTTCTCTCTTGCATCTCTCTTTCCTCCTCGATCCCTCTCTCATTCAATCCCCCCGTCCCACTCTTTTTCTCTTTTCATTTCTCACTCCTCTCTCTATCTCTCCTTGAAAAGAGAGGAAGAGAGAGAAAGAGAACTAGAAAGAGGAACATAATAGAGACTGAGAGGCATAACGAGAAAGGGAGCATGGGAGAGAAAGAGAGATAGAGGGCAAGAGTAAAGAGAAAGAAAAGATAGATGAGAGAGAGCAAGAGAGAGAGAGAGAGAGAGAAACAAAGTAGAAGTAAGAGACATAGTAAGAAAGAGAGAGTGAGAAAGAAAGAGATAGAGGGCAACAGTAACGAATAGAGTGAGAATGGGGGAGATAGAGGGGGAGAGCAAGTGATTAAAGAGAGGGAGGGAGTGTGAGAGGAAGAGACTGCTTGAAAGATTTAAGAGAGAGAGAGATAATAGTGAGCAAGATGGAGATAGTGAGAGATGTTAAGAGAATTAATGAGAAAGAGAGAAGAAGAGAGGGAGATGGAGAGGGTGAGAGAGGAAGAGAGATTTAGATATAGAGTGTGAGAAGGTGAGAAGTGGGAGGGAGAGTGGGAGGGAGAGTGGGAGAGAGAAAGGCTGAGGGAAAGTGAGAGGTAAATAGAGAAAAGAGAAAGTGAGAGGAGAGAGAGAATGAGATAGAGCAAAGAAAAAAATTATAGGGAGGGAGGGAGATTGAGTGAATGAGTGCAGGACCAGAGAAATAGGGATGAAGGGAGAAAGAGAGGGAAGGAGGGAGTGATTTAGATTGGGAGGGAGAGTAAGAGAATGAGTGAGAAGGAGATAAGGAGAGAGGGAGATATGGAGTGAGAGAGGGAGAAAGAGGGAGAGAGACTGACATAGAGAGAGTGGGAGGGAGGGTAGCAGGGGAGAGAATGAGGGAGAGAATGAGAGAGAGACTGAGAGAAAGGAAAAGGGAGTGTAAAATATAAATAAAAGTGAAAATGAGAGAAAAGAGAACAAGAGAGAGGGAATGGGAGAGCAATGGAGAAAATAAGTGGAAGGGAGGGAGATCTAGTAAGTACAAAAGGAGAGAGAGGAGAAAAGGAGAATGAGATGGAAGGAGGGAGTGAATGAGAAGGGATAAAGGAGGAGAGAGAGGTGTGAGAGAATTATAAATAATGAGATGGAGATAAGAGGTGAGGGTGAGATTTGAGAGCAACTGAGATAGACGGATGGAGGGAGAATAAGAGAGAGAGTGGGAGATAAATCTAAGAAAGAGTGAGTAAAGAGAGAGAAGAGACGGTGGTTATAGATGAAGGAAGAAGAGAGAGAGATATAGAGGGGGCAAGAGCAAGAAAAGAAATAATAAAAAGAGATAAAAATGATAGTGAGAGAGAGAGCAAGAGAGGGAGTGAAGATTGAGATTAAAGAGTGAGCGGGATATGGAGAGGGACAGAGGATAAGGCAGAAATAAAGAGAGAAGAGAGACTTAGGGAAGATAGAACAAACGAGATAGAGAGTGTGAGGGAGATAGAGATAGAAAGTGAGAGAGAGAATAGAGAATGTGAAAGATATATATAGAGGGAGTAGGAGTGAGTGTGAAGTTGAAAAGAGAGATAGAGAGAGTGGTGAAGCGAGAGAAAGAGAAAAGGAGAAAGAAAGAGCATGAATGATAGATGGAGCAAGAGTGAGTTAGGGAGTGCGAGAGCATTGGAGAGAGACTGCAAGAGAGAAAGAGAGAGAAAAGCGAGTGAGGGAGTAAGAGTGAGAGCAATAAGAAAGAGAATGAAGGAGCAAGGAGGGGAGAGAGTGACAAAGCGAGAGAGAAATAGATAAAGAATAGAGAGTGAGGAAAGAGAGGATAAGAAAGGGAGCTAGAAAGAAAAAAGAGAGCAAAACAAGGAGGGAGGGAGGGAGGGAGGGGGAAGAGGGGAGGGAATGAGAGAGGAGAGGGGGTAAGAGATAAGAGAGAGAGAAAAGAGAGGAGTTAGATTGATGGATATAGAGAGATCATGGTGAGCAAAGAGAGAAAAGAGAGCAAGAGAGTGCCTGAGAAAGAAAGAAACACAATAGAGAGTGAAACAGAGTGAGAAAGGTAGGGAGTGAGAAAGAGAGAGATAGAGGGCAAGAGTAAGGGAGAGATAGTGAGATAGAGGGAGAGAGTGAGAGAGATTGAAGAGGGAGAGAGAGATAGGAATTGAGAGAGGAAATTAGCGCAAAAGTTAGTGAGCAATATTGAGATAAGGACGGAGATTAGAGAATGCGTGAGAAGAAAAGAGAGGGAGTGAGAGTGAGAGAGAGAGTGAGAGATAGAGGGAGAGAAAGAGTGAGTAAAGAAAATGAAGAGAGCTAGATAGAAGAAAGGACAATAGAGAGATAGAAAGGGTGCAAAAAATGTGAAAAAACAATGCGAGATGAAGAAGAGAGCGAGAGAGAGCAACAAATGGAGTGAAGAAAGGGACTGAAGAAAGTGCGAGGGAGAGATAATAAGAGAGGGTAAGGCAGATATGGAGAGATATGGAGAGAAAGGGAGGACAAGAGCAAGAAAAGAGAGAGAGAGAGAGAGTGAGAGAGAGACTGAATTAATAAAAGAGGTAGATTGGGAGAGAGGAAGAGGGTGAGAGATGGCTGGAGGGAAAGTCTATGTAAAGTGATTAGCGAGTGATGAGATAGAGCAATAGAGAGTATGTGAGAGTGAAATAAAGAGCAATAGAGAAAGAAATAATGATATGGCATAACAGTGAAAACTGCAAGAGAGGAAGAGAGTGAAAAAGAGAGAGATAGACGGAGGGAGGGGGTATAAAATGAGATTTAGTGGGAGAAAGAGGGGGATGAAGTGAAAGAGAGTGTGAGGGAAAGAGGGGGAGAGCGTGTGAGAGAGAGAAAGAAAGAGCGAGAGAGGAAGAGAGAGGGTGGGAGTGAAGGAAGCAAGAGTGAGGAAGAGATGGAGAGAAAGATTAAGAGAAGACAGTGGAGAGGGAGTAAGAGTGAGAATGAAACTGAAGAGATAGAAAAAGGGATTAAGAAAGGGAGAGTGTGAGAGAGAAATAAAGAGAAGAGAGAGCGAGGGAAGAGAAGTTGGGAGAGAGGGAAAGAGAGAGTGAGCAAGAGAAAGAGCAAGAGAGAGGGAGATAAGAAGAGCAGGAGAAAGAGAGGGATGAAAGGAGTGAAAGTGAGCTAGTGAGTAGCAATGAGGGATAAAGGGAGAGAACAGAGTGGGTAAAAGAAACAGTGGGAGACTAAAAGAGTGAAAGTAAAGAGAGAGAGGGAGGGAGAGTGGAGTGAGAATGAGAGAGAAATTGAGATATAAGAGAGAGTGAAGGAAGATAGAGCAAGAGATATGGAGCAAGACAAAGCAAGAAAAGGGCAGAAGAAAGTGAAATAGATATAGAGTGAGAGATATGAAGATAAAAAGAGGGAAGGGAGAGGAAGGAGAGAGGTAGAGAGACTGAGGGAAGATCTCATAAGAGGAAGTGAGTTAGGGGTAAAAAGTAAGGGAAATTTGGAGAACTTTGAGAGAGACTGCGCAAGAGAGAGTGGGAGACGAAGAGGGATAAAAGGGAGAGAGAGGAAGGGAGGGAGAGAAGTCAGAGAATGGGACAAGGAGGGATGGAAGCAAAAGAGAGAGTGGGATAGAGTGGGAGAAAACAGAAGAAATGAGAGAAGAGAACAACGAAAGGAGAATGTAAAACAGATTATAAGATAGAAGAAGAGAATTGAGAGCGAGAAAGAGAAAGATTGAGAGAAAATAAAAGAGAAGGGGAGGAGTGGATTAAATAACAATAATAGAGAAGAGGGGATGAAAAATAGAAGAGATAAAAAATTAGGGAAGGTAGAGTGATAGAGTGATGGATATAAAGAGATAAAGAGTATGTAAATAAAGAAAATAGTGCAAGAATGAGCAAGTGAATGAGAGAGAGAATCAAAAGAGAAAGCGAGAGACATAGTGAGAAATGGAGAGAGCAAGAAAGAGAGATAGAAGGCAAGAGTAAATGGAGAAAAATCTCTCTCTTCTTCTTGATCCTTCCCTTTTTCACTCCCTCCTTCCCTCTCTTTCTCCCTCTCTCCCTATCTAACTTACCTCTCTCTCCTCTTGCACTCATTCACTCCCTCCCTCCTCGCATTCTCACTATCGCTCTCTCACATTCCAATTTTGTCTCACCCTCTGTTCTCTCCCTCCCGCTCACTCTTCAATCCTTGTGTTCACTCCCTCACGTGCTCTTTATCTCACTCTTTATTGTTTTCTTGCTTTCTTTTGTCCCCCTCTATCTCTCTCTCTTGATCTTCTTCTATCACCCCTTTCTTCTCACTCTTTACTCACTCCATATATATCTCTCTCCCTCCCTCAAACATGCTCTCTTGGTTTCTCTCACATCTTGCTCTCTCCCCTTTTGTTCATCACATTATTTCTTATTTTCCCACATAGATCTCTATACCATCCTCCATCACTCCCCCTTTCAATCCCCACTTCCCTCTGTTTCTCGTATTCCGCCCTCTCTCTTCCTCTTACTCTCCATAGCTATCTTTCTCACTCTTTCTTACGTCCTCTCTTGCTTTCTTGATATTTCTTTTCTCCTATCTCTCTCCTTCACCAACTCTCTCTCTTCCCTCTGTTAACTCATTATTTCTTTACCTCTATCTCTCACTCTCCCCCCTCACATACACTCTCTTAATTGCTCTCACAGCTTGCTCTCTCCCAACATATCCATCTCATTATTTCTTATTTTCTTTCATACATCTCTCTGTCCTCCTCAATCTATCCCTCTTTTACTCCCTCATACCCTCTTTTTCTCCTGCTCTCCCTATCTAACTCCTCTCTCTATCTCCTCCTGCTTTAACTCAGTCACTCCCTTTCCCTCCCTCTCATTTTCTCCATCGCTATCTCATTCTCTCTTTCTTGCTCTCTCTTCTCTTACTCTCACTTTATCTATTTCTCTCTCTTACACTTCCCACGCCTCTTCCTCTATACCCCCATGCTTTTTCTCTATTTCTCTCACTTCCCTCCTTCGTCGCTCTCTCTAACACTCTCTTCCATTTTTCCTTTCTGGCTATCTTCCGTTTCTCTGTCACCCTCTCATTCTCTCTCTCATTTTGTTATTATCCCTCCCTCTGCCTTGCTCACTCCCTCTTTGACTATTTTGACTCATTCTCCTTCTCTTCTTATATCTCTCTAACTCTTATTTCCTCCTTCGCACCCTTCCTCTTCTCCCCTCTCCCCTCGCCCTCATCTTTTTTCTCTCTCATTCTCTCGCTCTATGTTTAACCATCTCTCTCCACCTTCATTCTCATACTCATTCTCACTGCCTCTCTTTTACTCTCTTTTTCCTCAGTCTCATTTCTCTCTCGCAATCCACTTGTTTCTCCCTCCTTTCTCTCTCTTTATTTTCACTCTGACTCTTACTCACTTAGTCTCTCTCTGTCACGTTCTATATTCATTCTCTTACACTTACTCTCTCTTCTACTACTCTCTCTCCACTCTCTCCTCTCAGTCTCTCACACTTGTGCAATATCACCCCCTCATTATTTCTCCCTCCCTACCTCCCTCCCACTCTATCCCCAACCTTCCCTATTATTCCTTATCTCTCTCTCTCTCTCTCTTGTACTCCATCATTTCTTGCATCCCTTTCTCTCAACCTCATATCATCCCTTACTTTCTCTCTCACATTCTCTTTTCCCTTTCTTGCTCTTCCCTACTCTCTCTCTCTCTCTTTCCTCCTTCATTTCATATTACTATTTTTTCTTATCTCCTCTTTTTCTTTCTCTTATCTCTCTATCTTGCTCTTTTTTCTCTCTCTATCTTGCTCTTTTTTCTCTATCTATGTCTCACTATTACTCACATTCTCTCACATTCTCCCTCTTTTATCCTCCCACTCTCCCTCTTTCACACCCTTCCTCCCTCTCTCACCGTTCTTTCACACACAAGCTCTATCTTTTTCTCTCTCTTGTTCCCTCTCTCACACACTCTCTCGCTCTCTCTAACCATCTGGATCCCTCCTCTCCCGAATTTCACTCCCACTCTTACTCTCTCTCCCACTCGCTCTCTCTAAACTCCTTTTTCTCTTAATTTCTCTCTCTCACTCTATCACACACACTCTCTCAATTGCTCTCTCATCTTGCTCTCTCCCCTCAAATCCATCTATTATTTCTTATTTTATCTTATACATCTTTCTCTCCTCTGGATCCCTCCCTCTCTCAGGTAAAAAGAGAGAATTGTGAGATATGGAGTGAGGTAGAAAGAGAGGAATGAAGGATTGAAAGAGGGAGAGATAGAGAGGAAAGAGAGATATATGAGAAAAAATAAGAAATAATGAGATGGATTTGAGGGGAGAGAGCAAGATCTGAGTGCAATTGAGGGAGAGTGTGTGAGGGAGAGAGAAAGAGTGAGTAATGAGAGAGAAGAGAAAGTGATAGATGAAAAAGCAAGAGAGGACAGAGGAAGGGAAAGAGAAAACAAGTAAATGATAAAGAGAGATGAATTAAAGAACGAGGAGCTAACAAGAGTGGGAGTGAACTAGAATTAAAGAGATAGAGGTAGGTGATAGAGATTGATGGGAGAACTGAAGACTGAAAACGAGTGAGAAGAAATAGAGAGAGAAGAGAGATTAAGGGAGGATAAAGCAAAAGTATGGAAGTGAGAGGTAAAGAGAGAGATATATAGAGGAGGGTGTAGAGAGAAATAGAGGGAGAAGGGAGAAAGAGAGACAAAAGGCAGGAGAGAGAGAGATGGAGGGAGGAAGAGAGTACATGATAGTTGGAGAGAAAAGAGTAAGTAAAGGGATGGGAGGGAGTGATAAAAGAGAGTGGGAGAGAGTGTGTGAGAGAGAAAGAGGGAGGGTTAGAGTAAAAGAGAAATAAAACTGTTAATTCAAAAGTTTGAGAAAAAAACAAAAGAGATAGAGATTGAGAAAGAGCGAGAAAAAGGGGAGTGAGAGAGATTGAAGAGTGGGATTAACAGTGGAAGTGAGAGTGAGAGAGGAGAGAGTGAGGGAATATAAAGAAAGAGTGAGCGAGAGGGAGAGAGGGTAAAGAGAATGTGATTTTGACAGAGAGAGAGAGTAGGAATTAACCAAAAGAATGTGAGAGGGAAAGAGTGATAGTGTGTCTGAGAGTGAGAAAGAAAGAGGGAGAGAGGGAAGGAAGAAAAGAAGCAAGAGACGTGGGGAGAGAGGGAGAGAGAAGAGAGGGATACATAAGTTAGAGTGTGAGAGAGAGACTAAACATAGAGTGAGAGAGTGAGAGAGTGAGGGAGGAGAGAGGGTGTAAGAGTGAGAGTAAAACTAAATAGAGAGGATGAGTAAGGAAGAAAGTGAGAGAGTGTGTGAAAGAAAAATAGAATGAAGAGATCGTGAGGGAATAGAGAGCGTGAAAGAGGGAGAGATTGAGATAGCGAGAGAGGGAGTAAGAAAGAGAGAAACAAGGAGTGTGGGGGAGAGAGAGGGGTTAACAGAGTGAAAGAGTGAGGGATAGTGAGAGAGGTGGCGAGGGATAATGCGAGGGTCAAATGTGAGACAAAATTGACAGCGAGAGAGAAAGACAGAGAGATGGAGGTAGTGAGGGAGAAAGAGAGACAGAAGGAGGAAGTGAGAGGGTTTAAGAAGAGAGTGAATGGGAGATAGAGTGTGTGTGTGAAGAGAGGTTGTGACAAGATCGAGTAAGATTAGTGAGTGAGGGGTAAAGCGAGGGGAAGAACAGGAGAATGGTGAAAAAGAGGGAGTAAGAGAGAGGGAAACAGAGAGGGAAATTGCGTGGGAGAGGGACAGAGAGAGGGAGTGAGAGAAGAGAGAGAAAGAGAGAGCAAGGGATGGAAGTAAAATAGGGGGAGAGAGAGAGGAGGATAGAATGAGAGAGAGAGTAAGAGGAAAGAGTGAAAAGAAAGCAACAAAGTAGAGTGTAAAAGAGGGTATAGGACATAAAAAGGGAACAGAGAGTGAGAAAAAGAGAGAGAGGGAGAGAGAAAATAGAGAAGAGGATAGATTGTGAAGAGATAAAGATGGAGAGAGGGAGAGATAAGAGAGAGTGAGCAAGATAGAACATGAAAGTAAGAGAGAGTGAGATTGAGAGCAGAAATAGAGCTAAAGAGGGTAAGAGGGAGAAAGATTGAGAGAGAGAGTGAGAGAGTGTATGATTTTGTGAGACGGAGAGAGAAGAGTGAGCTAGAAAGGGGAGATGTAGAGAGGGCAAGAATGAGGAAGTAAGAATTATAGAGGGAGAGAGTCAGAGCCACAAGAGAGAAAAAAAATATCAGGAGGGTGCGAAGGGAGAGAGACTGTTTGCAACTGAGGGAGGAAGAGAAGTGAGATAGAGAGCAAGTGATGAAAGAGAGAGTGGAGGGATCAATAAAGGGAGCCAAAGAGATTGAGATAGATAGATAGAACATGGGAGAATGTATGGGGATGAATAGTGGGAGAGGAAGTGAGTTAGAAAGAGAGATAGTGGGAGGGAGTTAGATGTATTAAAGGAGGAGTAGTGTGAAAGTTATAAATTGTTAAAGGTAATAAAGAGGGAAGAGAGACTGAGGGAAGATAGGGAAAATATAAGAATTGAGAGAGAAAGAGAGAGACAAGATTGAGGAAGAGACAGTGAGGGAGGGAGGGAGAGAGGGAGAGAAGAGAGGGAAAGAGACAATGGGGGGATGGAAGGAATAAAGAGGGAGAGAGAGTGGGGGATATAGGGAGAGAAAAAATGAGATGAAAGAGAGAAGAGAGAGCAACAATGAAGAGAGCCAAAGAAATCATAAAATAGAAAAAAATAATAATGGATAATGGATATGGTGATAGAGAGAGAAGAGAGAGGAAGGAGTGTGAGAGATAGAGCAAGTTGGTAAGAGAGAATGATATAGATCAAGAAATGGAGTTATGAGGGTGAGGAGTGATATTGAGAGGGTGAGAGAGAGTGTATGAGTGTTAGTGACAGCCAAGAGAGAGAATAGTGAGACGGAGAGAGAAGGGTGAGCTACATAAGGGAGATCTAGAGTATGCAAGAATGTGGGAGTGAGAAAGATAGAGAGAGTTATAATGTGAATGAGAGTGGACAATGAAAGAGATATATAGAGAAAGACAAAAAGAGATTCAGAGGGAAGAGGATATAACAGGGACTGATAGAGGGAGAAGTGACAAAAGAGATATTAGGAGAGTGGAAAGGGAGAGAGAGTGAGGAAGGGAGGGTGGGAGATAGAGAAGAGAGAGATAGAGAGCTAGAGAATGAGAAGATGGTCAGCGAGGGAGTAAGAGAGATATATAGGGAAAGAGGAAAAGAGTGAGAACAACAGTAAGGAAAAGAAAGTGAGAGATAGGGATGAGACAAAGGGAGAGAGATTGTTAAAGAGGGAATGAGGAACGGAGAGAGAAAGGGGACGAAAGTGAGACACGATGAGAGAGAGAAGAGAGTGGGAAGACAAATGTTGGATAGTGAGTGAGTGTGTGAGGGACAGAGACAAAGAAAGAGAGATGACAGAGTGATAGATAAGAGAACAAGAGAGAGAGCAAGGGAGCAAGAAAGAATGAATAGAGAGTGAGAGAGATACAACGAGAGAATGAGAATACCTAAGAGTGAAAAATTGAGACAGAGAGAGATGATAGAAATAGAGAGAACAAAGAGTGAGGAAAACTAAAGTAAGAAAATGTGAGTGAGGGAGAGAGGGCAGGAGAGCAAGAGAATGAGTGAGAGAGAGATCAAGGTAGAGCAAGAAAGCTCGAGAAAGAGAGGGAGAGATTCTGTGAAAGGAGCTTAGAGAGAGGGAAGAAGAGGCATGGAGAGAGGAGAGGGTGGAAGAAGTGTGAAAAAGATATAGAGGGAGGAAGATGGAGAGTGACTAAGGGTAGAATATTGAGACTGGCCGAGGGAGAGTGTTTGTGATTGAGAGAGCAGGCGAAGAGATGGAGAAAGAGTGAGAGAAGTGAGAGAAGAGAGATTTTGTGTGTATGTATCTGAATAGGAGAGATGGAAGTGAGAGAGAGGGAGGAAGGCGAGAGACTGGAAGGAGTGGGAGATGAGAGAGAGAAATAGTCATAGAGGAAAGAGGAATATAATAATAGTAAGTGAGATGGACGCTGAAGAAGATAATTAGTGAGAGAGATGAGAAAGGGAGGAATGGGGTGATGGAGAGCGAGGGAGGGAAAGAGGAATAGAAAGGGAGAGTGCATGTGAATGTGTGAGGGAGAGAGTGTGTGTGTGAGAGAGAGTGAAAGGGGTAGAGAGAGCCAGGGAGGGAGAAGGAGATAGAATGAGGATAACAGAGATAAAAAGTAAGAGAATAGATTAATATGAGAGAGTAAGAGAGAGACGAAGAGAGAGAATAGAGAGCGAGAAAGAGAGAGGGAGGGAGTAAGATTGAGATTGAAATTGAATAAAGGTAGATAGGGAACAAGAAATAGAGACAAAATAAAGAGAAAGAGACAGTAGGTGAAGAAAGATCATGAGAGAGGAAGAGAGAGAATGAGAGTGCAAGAGAGAAAGGAAGACCAAAGTGAAAGTGGAGCGGGGAGAGGTGGTGTTAGAAAATGATAGTAATGAAGGGTTAGATTGAGGAGAGAGAGAGAGCGAGAGAATATATAAATAAATTATTAAAAGGAGAACAATAGAGAGAGCATGAGATAGAGGGGGAGAGAGAATAAAATAGTGAGAAAGAAATAAAGATAGAGGCAAAAGAGAATGAGAGAGGTCAAGAGAGAGAGAGAGAGCTTAAGAGATTGAGATAGAGGAAGGGTGAGAATGTGTGTTTGAGAGAAAGCGAGAGAGGGGGAAGAAGGAAGAGTGATAGTGAAACTGAAGAGAGAGAGAGATCAAGAGAGAAAAAAGAGAGCTGGTGAGAGTAATTATGAGGAGAGAGAGAGGGATAATATAAGAGTGAGGAAGGGAAGGAAAGGAAGAGAGTGTGTGATAGACATAATAGAGTGAAGAGAGATTGAGAGAGAGTGAGACTGATAGTGATAGATAGCGTGTATGATGAGATGGACGTGATAGATAGCGTGCATTGTTTCTCAATCAATCTATCTTAATCTCTCTTTTATTGCTCTCTCTTCGCTCTCTATCACCCTCTTCTCTTCCTTCTTCCCTAGCTCACACTCTCTCTCCTTTCTCGCCCTCCAATTAACTTTTTTTCTCTCTTTTCCCTCTCTCTTTCACTTTCTTGTGTAATCTTATCTCCCTCAATCTCTTTCCTTATTCCTTTTTAGATCTCTCCTATTCTCTCAGTATTGTTCTCTTTATCGCCCTCACTCTCTCCCTCTATCATTCTCACTCCCTCATCCATGTCCTCTCTAGGTCTCCTCTATGTAGCTTACTCTTCTCTCTCCTCTACACACACTCATACACTCTCACTCGCTATCAATGTCTCTCCCTCTAGCTCTCATTAGCTCCATTTATCGCTCTATATCACTCTCTGTTACCAATTTTTTCTTTATCTTTCACTCTCTGCTTTCTCTACCTTGCTCCATTTTTTGATCCTCTCTTTAAGCTCTTCTCTATTATTTTCTCTCAATCTTTCTCTTTTTCGCTCTCAATTTTCTTTTACTTATAATCTCGTTTACACTCTCCTTTTGTTGCTCTCTCTTCTCTCATTTCTTTTGCTTTTCTCCCACTCACCCTCTCCCATTCTCTGTCTTCTCTCCCTCCCTTTATCCCTCTCTGTCTCCCACTCTCTCTCAAACTTCTCAAAATTTCCCTCACTTTTGACCCCTCACTCACTTCCTCTTATGTGATCTTCTCTAGTCTCTCTACCTCTCTCCTTCCTATCACTTACCTCTCTCTATCTCCATGTCTCTCACTTTATATATATTTCACTTTCTTCTTCCCTTTTCTTGCTCTGTCTTGCTCCATATCTCTTGCTCTATCTTCCTTCACTCGCTCTTATATCTCCATTTCTCTCTCATTGTCACTCCACTCTCCCTCCATCACCCTCTTTACTTTCACAAACTTTTAGTCTCCCACTCTTTCTTTTACCCACTCTGTTCTCTCGCTTTATCCCTCATTGCTACTCTCTAGCTCTCCCTCCTGCTTTCAAGCCTTTCATCCCTCTCTTTCTCCTGCTCTTCTTATCTCCCTCTCTCTTGCTCACTCACTCTCTCTCTCTCTCTCTCTCCCACTCTCTCTTCCCTTGCTCTCTCTTCTCTCTATTTCTCTCTCACACTCTCCCTTTCTTAATCCCTTTTCCTATCTCTTCAATTTCATTCTCACTCTTGCTCCCTCTCCACAGTCTCCTCTCAATCTTTCTCTCCATCTCTCCCCCACCCTTGCTTCCTTCCCTCCCACCCTCTCTCTTCCTCTCTCACTCTTTCTTTCTCTCTGACACGCGCTCTCCCCCTCTCTCCCTCTCACTCTCTTTCACTTCATCCCCCTCTTTCTACCACTAAATCTCATTTTATAACCCCTCCCTCCGTCAATCTCTCTTTCTCACTCTCTCCTTCTCTTGCAGTTTTCTCTGTTATTCCATATCATTATTTCTTTCTCTATTTCTCTTCATTCTCTCTCACACACTCTCTATTGCCCTATCTCATCACTCACTTGTCACTTTACCAGTATTTCCCTCTAACCATCTCTCACCCTCTTCCTCTCTCCCAATCTCCCTCTTTCACTAATTCAGTCTCTCTCTCTCTCTCTCTCTTTCTTGCTCTTGCCCTCCCTCTCCCTCTATATCTTTCCAAATTTGTCTTACCCTCTCTCACTCTCTTTCCCTCACTCTTTCGTCAGTCCCTTTCTTCACTCCCTTTCTTGCTCTCTCTCACTCTCTTCTTCATCTCGCTTTGTCTTTTCCCACTTTTTGCACCCTTTCTGTCTTTCTCTATTGCCCTTTCTTCTATCTCCCTCTCTTCTCTTTCTTTACTCACTCTTTCTCTCCCTTTATCTCTCACTCTCCCTCCCTCCCACTTTCTATCAATTGCTCTCACATCTTACTCTCTTCACTCATATCGAACTCATTATTTATTATTTTCTCTATAAATATCTCTTATTTCCTCAATTCCTCCGTATTTTTATTCTTTGTTCCCTCTCTTTCTCCCTCTCTCTCTCTATCACATCCTCTCTTTATCTTCCCTTGCACTCACTCCTTCACTCCCACTCCCTACTTCTCATTTTCTTTATTGTTCTCTCTCATTCCCAATCTCCTGCTCTCTCTTATCTCACTTTCACTTTTCTCTATTTCTTTCTCACTTCCCCTCTCTCATTCTAGCACTCTCTCACATCCTTTCTCTCTCATTCTTTCTCTCTCCTCTCCCTCCACTAGCCTCCCTCCCACTTTCTCCGTCTCAATCACTCTCTCTCTCACCCTCTCCATCTCCCTTTCTTCCTCTCTCCATCTCACTCATTCTCTTACTCTACCTCCTTATCTCCACATTTCTCACTATCTTTTCCTCTCTATCTCTTCCTCTCTTGCTTAATCTCCTTCCCTCTTAAATCTTTCTTGCTCTCTCTACCTCTCTCACATCCTCTCTCTTCAATCTCTCTCATTCTCTACCTTTATCTCCCCCTTCCTCACTCTCTCCCTTACTCTTGTCGTCTATCTGTCTCTTTCTCACTATGTCTCTCACTTTTTCTTATGTTTCTCTCTCTTGCTCTCTCCTTCTTTGTTGCTCTTTTTTCTCTCTTTACTTAGTCCCTCTTCCTATATCCATCACTCTAACTCTCTCTTTCCTTTATTTCCCTCTCTCACCCCTCTGCTTGATCATTTTTTATTACTTTCTCTCTTTTCTCTCTCTCCCTCTCTTTCCCCACTCTCCTTTATTTATCTATTTCTCCCTCACTTTGCCTCCCTTACTCCATTCAAATTCTTTAAGTATTACTCCCTCACTCACATTCTCTCATTCTCCCTCCCCTTCTCTCTCCTTTCCTCTCTCTCATTTCCCTTCCTATCTCTCTCTTGCTCCATTTCACTTATTCTCTCTTCACCCACACTCTCTTCACCCACTCTCTCTCTCTTCAGCTTCACTCCCACTCCGACTCCCTCTCTTCATCCCTTCACACTCTCTATTCTCTCTTCCACATTCTATCACTATGTAGCTCGCACTCCTTATTCATTGTCAACTTCTCTCTTACTCTTCTCATTCTTTTTCTATCTCCCCACTCTCTCACTTTACTCTTGTCATCTATCTGTCTTTTACTCACTCTTTTACTTTCTCATTTGTCTCTCACTTTACTCTCTCACTTTACTCTCTCTCCTTTCTGTCTTTTTGTCACTCCTATAACCATCACTCTAACTCTCTCTCCTTTCATTTAATTCCCTCTCTCACCCCTCTTCTTGGTCATTTTTTATTACTTTCTCTCTTTTTCTCTCTCTCCCTCTCTTTCCTCACTCTACATTCTTTCACCATTTCTCTCTCGCTTTGTCTCCCTTATTCCCTTCAAATTCTTCCAGTTCTCTCCCTTTCTCTCATTCTCTCTCTTTTCTCTCCCTCACCCGCTCTTCTCTTTTATTGTTTCTTACTCTCTCTTTTCTCTCTCTCACACGCTCTTCTCTTTTTCTCTCTATTTCGCTCTCTTTTCTCACTCTCCATGTTTTCCCTATTTCTCTCTCACTTTGTCTCTTTCTCCCTTCCTCGCTCCCTCACTCTCTTCAAAATCTCTCAGTCTTACTCCCTCACTCACCTTCTCTCTCGTTCTCTCTTGTACTCTCCCTCCCTGTCTCGCTCAATTTCTCACTCACACTTTCCCTCCCTGTCTCTCTCTTTCTCCTTTTCACCCACTCGCTTCACTCACTCTCTCTTCAGCTTCACTCTCATCCTACTCCCTCTCTTTTTCTCTTTCACAGTCTCTATTCTCTCTTCTACTTTCCATCACTATCTCGCTTGCACTATTTATTCTTTGTCAACTTCTCTTACTCTTCTCTCTCGTCTTCTTCTATCCCACCACTCTCTTTCTCTGTTTCTCTCATTTCCTTTGTCACTCTCTCTCACACCCTCTCCCACTTTTCCTTTCAGGATCTCTCTCCCTCTCCATCTCTCTCATTCTTTTATTCTCCCTCCCTCCCTTTCTTGCTCGCTCTCTCTTTCTCTATCTTGGCTTATTCTCCTTCTCTCCTAATATCTATTTCACACTCACATCCTACTTCGCTCTCTTCTTCTCCTCTCCTCTCCCCCCGTTCCTCGTCTCTTTTCCTTTCCCACTCTCTCCCTTTACGTTTAACTAGCTCTCTCTCCATTTCCTATTCTCATACTTTCCCTCAATCTCTCTTCTTATCATGCACTCTCTTACTCTCCTTCCTCTCTCTCTCTTCTCTTCTATATATATCATCTCACACTATCTCTCCCTCTATCACTTACATCTCTCTCCCTCTCTCTTTACTCTCTCGTACACTCTCACTCTCTCCTTTGCTCTCCCTCTCTCTTACTCTCTATTTCACCTTCATTATTACATTGTTGCTCAATCAATATGTCTAATCTCTCTTCTATCACTCTTTCTTCTCTCTCATTACTCAACTCTTCTTCTTCTTCTATCTCCCTCCCTCCCTCCCTCTCTCCCTCTCTTGGTCCCTCCCTCCCTCCCTCCCACTCTCCCTCTCTCTTTTTCAATCTTTCTCTCTTCTCACACTTTGCTCTTCATCTCTCGCTCATATTTCTTACATTCTCTCACACTTCTCACTCTACCTCTCTCCCTTCCTCCCGCTTCCCTCTATTTTTATAGCTCCCACTCTCTGTCTATCTCTCTTTCTTCTGCTCCCTCTCTTGCTCCTCTTGCTCCATATCACTTGCTCTATTTTCACTCTCTCTTCTATCTCTATTTCTATCTCATTCTCACTCCTCTCTCTCTCTCTCTCTCTCTCTTTCTCTCTCTCTCCCTCTCTCTTAAATTTCACTCTGTCTAAGTCTTCCACTCTCTCTTTTTATCTTAATCCTCGATACTCTCTATCCTCTCACACTTTCACTCTATCCTCCCTCCCCCTCTCTCGCACTCAGTATATCCTCCACTCTTCCACACTCACTCTCCCTCTCCATCTCTTTTGTTCTCACGCTCTCCCTCTCTATCCATATATCTCTCTTATTTATCCCTTGTCCCTCTCTCTAGTGAGAGATAGAAAGCGAGAGCAAAAGAGAGCAAAAAATAGTGAGCAATATTGAGATTGAGAGGGAGTTTAAAAGAATGAGTGAGAAGGAAAGGAGAGAAGGAGATGGAGAGGGAGAGAGGGAGAGAGAGATGGAGAGATAATGAGATAGAGAGAGTGGGAGGGAGGGAAGCAGAGGAGAGAATGAGAGAGAAAGGTTGAGAGGGAGATCAAGAGAATGGGAAAGGAAGAGAGAGAGAAATAGAGAAAATATGAAGTTAGAGAAGAGAAAGCAAGAGAGAGGGAATGAGAGAGAGCGAAAGAGAATATGAGAGGGATGAAGAGGGAGTGAATGTGTGAGTGGAAGAAGTGTGAGATAGAGGAGTAAAATATAGTGAATGAGAAAGAGAAGGAAGTGGGATTGAGGAGGAAAGAAAGGACTATAAGAGAAAAATAATAGATAATGGGATAGAGAGAGAAGAGAGAAAACTGGAGCGAGGGAGGGAGATGAGCGAGTGAGAGTGAAAGAACAAGATGGTAAGAGAGAATGAGATAAGGATCTAGAAATGAAGCTAAAGGTGATTGTGGGAGAGTGAGAGAGTGTATGAGTGAGTGAGATAGAGACAGATGTGTGAGCTACATAAGGGAGACCTCGAGAGAGAAAGGTTGAGGGAGTGAGAAAGATGGAAGGAGTGTGATAAATAAAGAAAAATAAGTGAGAGTCAAAGAGATCTAAAGAGAGAAAGAAAGAGTTAGTGGGAGGGAAGAGAATGCAGAATAGGGAATGAGAGAGAGAGTGAGAAGAGAGACTAAGGGAAGATCGAGTAAGAGTAAATAGGTGGGGGATATAAAAAAAGGAGAACATGAGAGTGATCAGAAAGATGGAGCAAGGGAGTCAGAGGGAGATGGAGAGGGATAAAGGGGGATGGGAGGAAGGGTGAGATGATAGAGAATGAGAGAGGGAGGAATGAAAGCAATAGAGAGAGAGGAGAGAGAGAGAGTGGAGAATAGAGTGAGAGAAAAGTAAGAGGAAAAAGAGAAAAGAGAGTTATTCCCTCTTGTTCCCTCTTCCTCACTCTTCCTCCTGTTCCCACTCTCGCTCTCTCTCCCAGTCCCCTTCCTTATTTCTATATTACTCTTACTCTTAATTTGTCCCTCTATCATTCTCAATTTCTATTCTCTCTCTCTCCTCTTTTATTTATCTCTCTTCTCTCATTCTTTTTATGCTTTCTCAATTCTCTCACATTCCTCCTTCCCTTCTTATGTCTCCCTCTTTCTCTCCCTCCCCTCTCTCTTTCATGAATCTCCCCCCCTCTCACTGCTTATCTCTCTTTAATATCTAGATCTCCCCCTTTATCTCCCCGATTTTCACTCTCTTCCTTCTCGCCCTCTATCTCTCTCTTCTCGCTCCTTTTCTTACTATGTCTCTTACTCCATTTTTTGTTCTCTTTTGCTATCTTTTCTCTTTTTACTCTTATCCTCTATCCCTCTCTTTCTCCTTCTCTCCCATTCTAACTATGCCTCTCACCCTTTATTATGTTTCTCTCAATCACTCTCTTACTCTCTCTTCCTTCCTTTGCCTCTCTTTATCTCTCTATAACGATAACTCAATCTCCCTCTCTACCTTCTTCTCATTCTATCTCTTTTCCTTCTCACCCCATCTTCTCTTTTTTTATTACTTCCCCTCCCTCCCTCCCCCCTTATTTCTCTCTTCAAATTCCTCTCTCTTTCCCTCTCTGACCTCACTTTCTATTTTTTCTCTATTTTTCTCTCTGTTGTCTCTCTCTCCCTTCCTGGCCGCCTCAATCTCTTCAATTTCACTTTCACTCTTACTCTCTTACTCTCTTCTCTCTCTTTCTCTTTTTTTATCTATCACTCTTTCTCTCTACCTCCCTCTCTCTCCCTCTCACTCCCTCCCTAACTCTCTCTCAAGCTCCATCTACCATTCCCTCACACACTCACACACTCTCTCTCTCAAACTTTTATCTCTCTTAATCCCTCTCTCTTCTCTCGCTCATTGTTTCTCACCTTCTCCTTATTTCTTCCTCCCTGCCTCCTTCCATCTTAAACTCTCCCTCCCTCTGTCTCACCCCTATCTCTCACTCTCATTTCCTTACTCTTATTTTCACTCTCTCCTTCTCTCCCTATATATTTCTCCTGCTCCCTCACTCACTGTCTCTCTCATTTTATAGCTATGTATCTCTTAATTCTCTGTCTCCCTCCATCCATTACACCTCCCTCCCTCCAACTCTCATAATATCTCTATTTCTCTCTTATGCCTCCCTCTCATGTCCTTTCGTATATCTTCTTGTATCTCTCACTCTCTTTCCCTATATTCTCTATGGATTTCTTTTATTCTCTCACTCTTATTCTCTTTCTCTATAGATCTTTTCTCAATCCCTCATTCTTGCCCTCTATAGGTCTCCCTTATATAGCTCAATCTTCTCTCTACATCCCACTCACACTCTCTCTTGAGCTCTCACACACACATACAGTTCTCACTCTCTCTCTCTCTCTCTCTCTAAATCTCTCTGCCACTCACCCTCTTAAGCTTCATTTCTCAATCTCTATCGTTTTCTTTATTCTACTCACTAAGTTGCTCTTTCTCTTGCACTCCATCCTCTGTCTCCATGTTGAATCTTCCTCCCTTCTCTCTATCAACATCGCTTTTATTCTCTCTCCCTCGCTCTCTATCCCTCATTCTCCCTTTCTTTCACTCTATTCTCTTTTACTATCTTATGCTCTTTTTTGCTCTCTTCATTTCTACTCTCTCTTCTCATTTCATCTCACTCTTTCTCTCCCTCTATCCCACAAACTCTCTCTCCCTCTCTATTGCTTCCATTCATCCCACTATCTCTTTCTCTCTCTTATCTCCATCTCTCCTTTCCTCCCTTACATCCTCTCTCTCTTTCTCTAGCTCCCTCTCTATCTCCCTCTCTCTCTTGCTCTCTCTAGTCATGATTCCATTCTCCCTATCTTTTTACATCTCACTCACTCCTCTTTTTTAATAAATCTTCCCTTAAACTCTCTTCTATCTCTATTCCTTTTCAAACTCTCTATCACTTACTCTCTATTACTTTCTCTTTAATCCGTCTCACTCTCTACCTTTATCTCCCTTTCTAACGCTCTTCCTTCCCTCTCCCTCCCTTTATCTCATCCCCATATCTCTGTTTTTTCCCCCTATGACTATAGATCTCTTTTATTATCCCACTCTCATTTTATTTATCACTCTCTCTCTATCTATCTCACTCCCTCAATCCTGCCCTCTTGCCCTCTCTAGGTCTCTCTTATGCAGCTCAACCTTCTCTCTCCATCTCACTCACTTTCTCTTGAGCTCTCACACACAGACATACACTCTCTCACCCCCTCTCAATCTCACACACACTCATACACTTTCTCACTCTCTCTTAATCTCTCTCTCTCCCATCCACCTAAGCTCCATACTCGCTCTTTCATTCTCTTGTCTCGAGCCCTACCTTCAAATGTACTCTCTCTCTTGCTCTCAAACTTTTATCTCTCTCAATTCGTCCCTCTTCTATCTCATTATTTCTCACATTACCTCACACATCTCTCTCTATTTCTATCTCTCTCTCGCCCTTCATCTCTCTGTCTCCTCCCTCTCATCTCTTTTCCTTACTTTGATTCTCATTCGCATCCTTTTATTTATATATCTCTCCTGATGCCTCCCTCTTCTCTCTCATTGTTTCTCATGTTCCCTCACACTTCTCTCTCCTTCTTTCTCTCCCTCTCTCTCTCCGTCTCTCTGTCTCCTCTATCTCTTGCACTCTCTTTTCCTCACTCTCTCTTTCATTCTCTCATACTCCCACTTCTCTGACTCTTCCTCTTATGTTTTTCTCTCACACTCTCTTCCTTACTCACACACACACATAATCTCTATCTATGCTCAATCTTTCTCTCCCTTATCCCCCACATGGACCCTCTATCTCGCTATCCAACTTTTATCCTTCTCAATGTAACTCTCTTCTCAATAAATATTTCTCACATTCTCTCACACTTCTCTCTCCCTCCCTCCCTGTCTCAGTCTCTTTTATCTCTCACTCTCTATTCCTTAATCTTATTCTCACTCTCTCCCACTCCATCTATATATCTCTCTTGATCCCTCCCTCACTCTCTCTTTCATTCTCTTACTCTCTATCACTCTTCTCTTCATCCCTCCCTTACTCACACTCTCTCTCCCTTCTCACCCTCCTAATATCCTTTTTACTCTCTTATCCCTCTCATTCCCATTCTTTTATCCTCTTCTCTCCCTCACTCTCCAATCCTATTTCTCTCAAGATATCTTTCACTCTCTAACTATTGTACGCTTTTTTGCTCTCACTCTCTCCCTCTATCATTCCCACTCCCTGCTCTCTTTCGGTCTCCCTATTTCCCTCTCTATCTCCCTCTCTATCTCCCTCTCTTTTACCCCCACTCGCTCACTATTATGCTATTCTTCCCTTTTCTTTACCCCTCACTACTTACCCTTACTTGATCTTCACACAACCTCTCTACTCACTCTCGCTCTCATTCAATCTCTCACATTATCTTCCTACTCTCTTACTTTCTTTCACGTCCTCTCACATCCTCTTTTTTCCCTCACTATCTCCTCCCTCTCCCTTTTCTCTCCTCTATCAATCTAATTTCACTCTCACTCTTACTCCCCCTTTTTCTCACCCTCTTTTCTCTGTCTCTATCCCCCTTACCTAATCTCTCTATCTCCATCTCCCTCTTCTGTCACTCTCTTCTCTCCTAAATACTTTCTCACTCCCTCCGTCGCTCAATCCCTCCATCGCACACTCCCTCTCTTAAACTTAGCCCACTCCATTCTTCTCTCTTTCTCACAGGTTGATGTTTCTCTCCTACATTTTGTACTGTTGATCCCTCCTTTCACTATTACTCTCTCTTCTACTGCTCTCTCTCCACTCTCTCATCACAATCTTTCTCTCCCTCTCACCCTTACTCGCTTGCTTCCTCCCCTCCCTCCCTCCCTCTCTCTCTCGCCTTTGTTACTCCGTCACACACGCTTTCCCTCTCTCCCTCTCACTCTCTTTCACTTAATCCCCCTCTCTTTCTCGCTAAATCTCATTTTATACCCCTCTCTCCCTCTCTCTCTCATACTCTATGTATATCTTCATTCACCCTCTTCTCTATCACTCTCTCTCCCTCTCTCACTCTCGCTGTCTTCCATCCCATTGACTCCCTCCGTCTATCTCTCTCTTTCTCCCACTCTACCTCTCTTGCACTTTTTCTTTCTGTATTGTACACTATTTCTCTCTTACTCACTCTATTGCTCTATGTTATCACTCACTTATCGCTTTACAAACTCTTTCCATCCAACTACCTCTCACTCTTGTCCTCTAACACTATCCCTCATTCATAAATTCAATGTCTCTCACTTTTGTCCAACTTGCCTTCTCTCTCTCCATATCTCCCACTGTATCTCGCTCTCTCTACCTCTCATTCACTATCTTTTGCTTTATACTCCCTGAGACTCTCTTCTCGCACACACTCTCTCTCTCTTCCGCTCACTCTTCAATCCCTATCATCACTCTCTCTCTTGGTCTCTCTCACTCTCTATGTCATATCTCTTTATTGTTTTGCGCTCTCTTTTGCCCCATTTCTGTATCTCTCTCATGCCATATCTTTAATCTCCCTCTCTTCTCTCTCTTTACTCACTCTTTATCTCCCTCCCTCACATACTCTCTCTCATTCTCCCTTCCTCACACGCTCTCTCAATTGCTATCACATTTTGCTCTCTCCCCTCATACCCATCTCATTTCTTATTTTCTTGCATGTATCTCTCCTTCCTCCTCGATCCCTCTCTCTTCCAATCCCTCCATCCCACTCTTTATTCTCTCTTCTTTTCTCACCTCTCTCTATCTCCCCTTGAAAAGAGAGGAAGAGAGAACAAGAGAGCGAGAAAAAGGAACATAATAGAGAGTGAGAGATATAATGAGATAGGGAGAGTGGAGAGAAAGAGAGATAGAGGGCAAGAGTAAAGAGAGAGAAAAGATAGACGAGGGAGAGCAAGGGAGTGAGAGAGAGAAAAATATTAGAAGTAAGAGACATAGTAATAAAGAGAGAGTGAGAAAAAAAGAGATAGAGGGCAAGAGTAATGAATAGAGTGAGAATAGGGGAGATAGAGAGGGAGGAGCAAGAGATTAAAGAGAGGGAGGGTGTGAGAGGGAGAAAGATTCAAAGATTTAAGTGTGAAAGAGGGGAAGCGAGAGAGGAAAAGATAGTGAGCAAGATGGAGATAGGGAGAGACGTTAAGAAAATGAATGAGAAAGAGAGATGGAGAGAGGGAGATTGAGAGGGAGAGAGAGAAGAGAGATTGGGATAGAGAGAGTGGAAGGAATAGAAGTGGGAGGGAGAGTGGGAGAAAGAAAGGATGAGGGAAAGTGAGAGAGAAATAGAAAGAAGAGAAAGTGAGATAAGAGAGAGGGAAAAGATAGAACACTGGAAAACATTAGAACAATGAAAAAAATTATTGGGAGGGATGGAGATTGAGTGAGTGAGTGCAAGAGCAGAGAGCTAGGGACATAGGGAGAAAGAGAGGGAAGGAGGGAGTGAAAGAGGGAGTTATTCAGATAGAGAGACAGAGTAAGAGAATGGGTATGTAGCATATAAGGAAAGAGGAAGATAAAGAATGAGATAGAGAGAGAAAGAGGGAGAGAGACTGACATAGATAGAGTGGGAGGGAGGGTAGCGAGGGAAGAGAATGAGAGAGAGATAGTGAGAGAAAGCGAGAGGGAGAATAAGATATAAATAGAGAAAGGTGAAAATGAGAGAAATGAGAAAAAGAGAGAGGGAATGGGAGAGAGCGATGGAGAAAATAAGTGGGAGGGGGGAGATCTAGTGAGTGTAAAAGGAGAGTGAGAGCAGAGAGATAGGAGAACAGGAGAAAGACTTATAAGGAGGCAGTGAAAGAGGACGGGACAAAGGATGAGAGAGAGAGATGTGCGAGAGAAAAAGTATAAATAATGAGATGGAGATAAGGGCCGAGGGTGAGCTTTGAGAGCAACTGAGATAGAGGGACAGAGGGAGAATAAAAGAGAGAGTGAGGGATAGATTTGAGTAAGAGTGAGTAAAGACAGAGAAGAGATGGAGGTTATAGATGAAGGAAAAAGATAGAGATAGAGAGGGGAAAGAGCGAGACAAGAAACAACAAAGAGAGATGAAATATACAGAGAGAGAGTAAGAGAGGGAGTGAAGATAGAGAATAAAGAGAGTGAGGGATGGGGAGAGGGAGATAGGGTAAAGCAGAAATAGTGAGAGAAGAGAAACTCAGGGAAGATATAACAAAAGAGATTGTGAGTGTGAGGGAGATAGTCATAGAAAGTGGGAGAGAGAATAGAGTGTGAAAGAGAGAAAGAGTGGAAGTAGTAGTGAGAGTGAGGTTGAAGAGAGAGAGAGTGGGTGAAGCGAGTGAAAGAGTAAAGGAGCCAGAAAGAAAATGAATGATAGATGAGCTAGAAAGAAAGGGAGGGATTGAGAGAGAGTTAGAGAAAGACTGCAAGAAAGAAATAGAGAGAAACAAGTGAGGGCGTAAGAGTGAGAGTAATATTAAAGAGTGAGGGAGCGAGGAGGGGAGAGAGTGACAAAGCGAGAGAGAAATAGATAAGGAATATAGAGTGATGAAAGAGAGGAGAGGAAGCTAGAGATAAAAAGAAGAGCAAAATAAGGGGGGAGGGTGGGAGGGAGAGAATGAGAGAAAGTAATAAACCATGAGAGAGAAGAGGGCATAAGAGATAAGAAAGAGAGAAGAGAGTGTTAGATTGATGGACATAGAGAGATCAAGGGTGAGTAAAGAGAGAAAAGAGAGAAAGAGAGAACCTGAGAGTGAGAGAAAGAAACATAATAGAGAGTGAAACGTAGTTAGAAAGGTAGGGAGTGAGAGGGGGAGAGATAGAGGGCAAGAGTAAGGGAGAGAGTGAGATGGGGAGATAGAGGGAGAAAGTGAGAGAAATTGAAGAGAGAGGGAGTGAGAGAGTGAGAGAGAGAGAGAGATATTTAAGAGAGAGATAGGAATTGAGAGAATAAGAGAACGCAAAATTTAGTGAACAATATTGTGATAAGGAGGTAGATTAGAGCATGTGTGAAAAGAAAAGAGAGAGGGAGATGAAGAGGGAGAGAGGGAGAAAGAGGGAGGGAGATGGAGAGGGAGAGAGGGAGAAAGAGGGAAGCAAGAGGGAAATGATGAGAGAGAGGGAATGGGAGAAGAAAAGTGATATATAAATAGAGAAAAGAGAAAGTGAGAGATGAGGGAGCAAGGGAGAGGGAATGAGAGAGAACATAGAAAAAAAGGAGAGTGAGGGAGGAGTGACTTAGTGAGTACAACAGAAATGAGAGAGGAGTAAGGTGAGCAAAGAGAGAGAGTAATGGTGGTGATAGAAAAATAAGCAAAAGAGAAACAGAGAGAGAGAGCAAAAGAGAGCAAAAAGGCAATAAATAAAGATGCAATAGAGAGAGAAAAAAAGAAAAAAATGGATTTAAGATAGAGATTGAAGAGTGAGCAGGAGGGAGAGATGGAGAGTGGGTGAGATAGAAAAATAGTGAGAGGAGAGACTGAAGGAAGATAGAGTTTAGTGTGAGGTAGAGAGAAGGAGATGTAAAGGGGATATGGATTTAGTGGGAGGGTGAGAGGGTGATAGAGTGAGAGATTGAAATAATGAAAAAGGGAGAGAGGTAGGGCGGAAGAGAGTGTTAGATGGCTAGAGAGAATAGTGAGTAAAGCGAAAAGAGAGAGTGTTAAAGGAGAACAAGAGTGTGTGTGCGTGAGAGAGAAGAGAGAGAAATATAGGAAGAAAATGTGGTATGCATAAATAGAGAAAAGTACGAGAGAGGAGAGTGAAAAAGAGAGAGATAGAGGAAGGGAGTGATAGACATTGAAGAGAGCGGGAGTGAGAGAGAAAGAAAAGGTGAGAGAGAAGAGAGAGTGATGGAGGATATAGAGATAAAGTGAGAGGGTGGGAGAGACGGGTTGGAGATTGAGATTTAGTGGGAGAGAGGGGGATGATTTGGAAGAGGGTGAGAGGGAGAGAAGGAGAGAGAGCGTGAGAGGGAGAAAGAGGGAGGGAGGGAAGGAAGCAAGAGAGAGGGGAGAAAGGGAGGAAAGATTGAGAGGAGAGATGAGTGCAAGTAATCAAAGAGAGAGTGAACATGAAGCGAGAAAGAGAGAGAGTGAGGGAGTGGAAGTGAGAATGAAAATGAAGATAGAGGAAGAGAGGAAAAAAAGGGAGAAACTGTGAGAGAGAAAGAGAGTGAAAAGAGAGTAAGAGAAGAGAGAGCGTAAGAGAGGGACAGACTAAGTGAGCGAGAGGGGGAGCAGGAGCGAGGGAGATAAGAAGAACGAGAGAAAGCAAGGGGTGAAGGGTGTGAAAAAGCGATGGAGACGAGAGAAAGGCAGTGAGAGATAAAGGGAGCAGTAAAAGAGAGACTGAAGAGAGAGTGAATCAAAGATAAAATGAGATGGAAAAGAGAGTGAGAGAGATAGGTAAAGGTGACTGAGAAAGAGAGATTGAAGGAGTAGTGAGAGAGGGAGAGAGTGAGTGAGTGAGAGGGGGAGCAGGAGCGAGGGAGATAAGAAGAGTGAGAGAAAGCAAGGGGTGAAGGGAGTGAAAGAGGGATAGAGATGAGAGAAAGGCAGTGAGGGATAAAGGGAGCATTAAAAGAGAAACTGAAGAGAGAGTGAATCAAAGATAAAATGAGATGTAATAGAGAGTGAGAGAAATAGGGAATGAGTGAGTGAGAAAGAGAGATTGAAGGAGTAGTGAGTGGGATTAAAGAAAGTGCAGGAAAGAGGAAGGAAGAGAGAGTAAAAGGGAGAGTGAGAAGAGAGACTAAGGGAAGATCGAATATGAAAAAGTGAGTGGGGGTATAAAGAAAGGGAGAATAGGAGAATGATGAGAGCGAGTAGGAGCAACAGAGGGAGAAGGAGATAGAGAGGGATAAAGGAATAAAGAGGGAGGGAAGGAGAGGGAGAGAGAATGAGAGAGGGTGGGATGGAATTAAGTGAGCGAGAGAGGAGAGAGAGTGTGGGGATTAGAGAGAGAAAAAATAAGAGAAAAAGGGAAGAGAGAACAACAAAGGAGAGTGTAAAAGAGAGAGAGAGAGGGATTAAGAGAGTGAAAGAGGTATGGAGAGTGAAAGAGACGAAGTGAGGGATAACAGGATGGTCAAAAGTATGAGGCAGAAGAGATATCGAGAGGGAGAGATAATGAGAGCGAAATAGAGAGAAATAGAGAGATGAGCTATTGAGGGAGAAAGAGAGACAAGTGGAAGTGAGAGCGTTTAAAGAGAGAGTAGGAAAGAGAAAGTGATAGAGTGAGAAGATAGGCTATGGGAAGATCAAGTAAGAGTGAGTGAGATGTAAAGTGAGCACAAGTAGGGGATATTAGTGAGTGAGAGAGGGAGCAAGAGAGAGGGAGACAAAGGGAGATAACCAGGGATAGAGTGGGAATGACATAGGGAGAGTAGAGAGAGAAAGAGATTGATAGGTTTGAAACTAAGAGAAAGGAGGGACGGAGTGAATGTAGAATGAGAGAAGTGTAATATGAAAGAGAGCAACAAAGGAGAGTGTAAAAGAGAGTATAAGATAGAAAAAGAGAATAGATAGTAAGAAAGAAAAAGAGAATAGATAGTAAGAAAGAAAAAGAGAGGGAGAGAGAATAATAGAGAAGAGGATAGAGAGTGAAGGGAGAAAGATGGAGCGAGGAAAAGAGAGGAGAGATTGAGCGAGAAAAAATAAGATAGTAAGAGAGATTGAGATAGAGAGAAATAGATGGAGCTAAAAAGGGTGAGAGTGAGAGAGATTGAGAGAGTGAGAGAGCATGAGTGTATGAGATGGAGAGATGAGAGAGCTACAAATGAGAGACCTAGAGAGTGCAATAATTAGGGAGTGAGAATGATGGAGGCAGGGAGTGAGAGCGATAAAGTGAACAAGAGTGTGAGAGAGTGAATGAGATCTAGAGAGAAAGAAGAAAAGAGAGTGAGAGAGAGAAGAGGATATAAGAAATGGAATGAGGGAGAGGGACAAAAGAGAGGAAACGATATTAAGAGGGCAATAATGGAGAGAAAGTATGATTGAGTGAGGCAGGAAGAGAAGACAAATAGAGAGCAACATAATGAAGGGGAAAGTGAGGAACGAAGCAATAGAAAAGAGTGAGAACAAGAGGCATGAAAAGAGAGTGAGAGATAGTGGAGGTATAGAGAGTGTGAGAGATTGTAGAATTAATGAGATAAAAGATAGAGGACATGAGAAGGATAATAATTGGAGTGAAAGAGAGATTGAGAGATTACATGTGAGGGATAGAGGGACAGAAATATTGTGCAACGAGAGAGATTGTGTGTGTGTGAGAGTGAGGAAGAGAGTGAAAGAGAAACATTAGAGAAAGAGTTAGAGAAGTGTAAGCAACAAAAGAGAAAGAGAGAGAACAATTAGTGAGAATGAGAGAGGAACGGGGCAAGGAGGGAGTATATGAGAGATATAGGGAGAGAAGGAGAGTGAGGTAAGATAGAGAAAGAGAATGAGCAAGGGAAAGTGAGGGAGGGATAATAAGAGAATGGGAGAGAGAATGGTAGAAAGATGGAGAGAGAGGGATAGCCAAGAAGGAAAAGTGGAAGAGAGCGTGAGAAAGAGATATGATAAGACTGAGGAAGTAAGAGTGAGAGTGAAATTAAAGAGTGAGGGAGTGAAGAGGGGAGAGAGTGACAAAGTGAGATAGAAATAGAGAAAGAATAAAGAGTGAAGAAAGAGAGGCAAAAGTAAGGGAGTTAGAGAGACAAAGAGAACAAAAAAAAGATGAAGAGAGGTAGGGAGGGAGAGTAAGTAATAAACAATGAGCTAGAAGACAAGGAAAAGAGAGAGAAGATAGAATGAGAGAGAATGAGAGAAAGGGAGAGAGTTAGAGTGATGGATATAGAAGATAAAAAGTGAAAAAAGAGAGAGAGCTAGAGAAAGAAGCAGAGAGAGAGTGAGACATAGTGAGAGAGAGAGAGAGAGAGAGAGAGAGAGAGAGAGAGAGAGAGAGAGAGAGAGGGCAAAAAAGAGAAAGGAGAGATAGATGGAGAGAGTTAGAGAGACTCAACAAAGAGGGAGAGAGAGAGAGAAAGGAGAGAATGAAAGATTTAAGTGAGATATAGGAAGCAAGAGAGAGGAAGAGAGATCAAAAGATAACAAGATTTAGATAGGGAGGGAGATTAAGAGAACTAGTGAGAAGGAAACGAGAGAAGGAGATGGAGAGGGAGAGAGATTGACACAGAAAGTGGGAGGCAAGGATGTGGGAAGGGGGAGAATAGGGGAGGAAGGATGAGAGAGAGAGAGAATGGGAGAGTAAGAGTGAGAGAGAAGTAGAGAAAAGAAAATGTTGGTGGAGAGAGCGAGAGAGAGGGAGTGAGAGAGAGCGAAATAAAATGAGATTGAGGGAGAGGGAGCAAGGAGTGAGTGCAATAGGAGCGAGAGAGAAGAGTAAAGTAGGGAGAGAGTGAGAAATAGAGGGAAGTGGGGATTGAAAGAGGGACAGATTAAGGAGGAAAGAGAGATCCATAATATAAAATAAGAAACAATGAGATGGATATGACGAGAAAGAGCAATATGTGAGAGAAACAAAGAGTGAGTGTGTGAAGGAGGGAGAGTGAATCTGAGTGAGATAGAGGTAGAGATGGAGTGAATAAAGAGAGAGATGAGAGGGTGATAGAAGAGAGAGCAAGTGTGAGAGACAGAGAGGGAGCGAGGAACAGTAAGAAAATAAGAAAGGGAGATAGAGAGAGAGAGAGAGAGAGCAAAAGAAAGAGTAAAACCAGGGATTGAAGAGTGAGCGAGAGGGAGAGGAGAGAAGGTGAGATAAAAATATAAAAAGAAGAGAGACTTAAAGGAGGGTGAGAGAGGGAGAAATAGAGGGGATACGGAGATAGTAAGAGGTCGAGAGGGAGATAGAGAGAGAGACTGAATTAATGAGAGGGAGAGATGGAGGCAGGAAGAGAGTGAGACATGGTTGGAAAGAACTAGAGAGTAAAATGATAAGAGAGAGTGATAAAAGAGAGCAAGAGTACCTGTTTGTGAGAGAGAGAAGAGAGAAAAAATTGATAATGCATAAATAAAGAAAAGAACAAGGAGGGAGAGAGAGAAAGATAGAGACAGAGGGAGGGAGTGAGTTAGATTGAAGAGTGTGGGAGTGAGAGAGGAAAGGAGGGTGAGAGATAAGAGAGAGGGATGGAAGATATAGAGAGAAAGTTAGAGTGAGGGAGAGAGTGGGAAGAGAATGAGATTTAGTGGGAGAGAGAGGAGAGATGAATTGGAAGTGAGTGTGAGGGAGAGAGTGTGTGGGAGAGAGAAAGAGAGTAAGGCAGAGAGAGGGAGGTAGGGAAGGAAGCAAGAGAGGGGGAGAGAGGGAGCGAAAGATTGAGATTAGAGAGAGCAATTGAAAAGAAAGTAAGAGAGAGTGAACATGGAGTGAGAAAGAGAGAGAAAGTAGGGAGCAAGAGTGAGAATGAAAATGAAGAGAGAGAAAGAGAGCAAGAAAGGGATAGAGTATGAGAGAGAAATAGAGTGTAGAGAGTGTGACTGAAGAGATAACGATAGAGAGGAAGAGAGCGAGCTAGTAGAGAAAGTGTAAGTGAGAGAATAGAGAGCAAGATAGAGATTGAGAGAGAGAGATTGAGAAAACAAGGGGGGAAGGGAGTGAATGAGTGAGTGCAAGAGGAGAGGAGAGAGAACTTAGATAGGGAGGGAGGCATAAAAAGAGGGAGGGAGGGATTGAAAGTGGTAGGGATCGAGGAGGTAAGAGAGATGTATGAGCAAAAATGATAAATAATGAGCTGGATATAAGGAAAGAGAGCAAGATGTGAAAGCAATTGAGAGAGTGTGTGTGAGGGATGGGAGTGAGAGATAAAGGAAGAGGAAGAGTGAGTAAAGAGAGAGAAGAGAGGGAGATAGAATTATGAGCAAGAGAGCGATAGAGAAGAGGCAAATGAGAGCAAAGAAACAATAAAGAGAGATGAAATATAAAGTAAGAGAGTGAAAGCAAGAGAGAGGGTGAAGAAAGGGATTGAAGAGTAAGAGAGAGGGAGAGATGGAGAGAGGTTAAGGCAGAAATAGAGAGAGAAGAGAGACTCAAGGAAGATAGAGCAAAATATAGTGAGTAAGAGGTAGATAGAGGGAGATATAGCGGGAGATATGGAGAGAGATGGAGGGAGAGAGAAAGTTAGAGAATAAAGAGCAAGAGAGTGAATGAGGGAGTGCGAGAGAAAGATATACAAGGAAATTGGGAGTGTGTGAGAATAAGAAAGGAAAAGAGAGTGAGATATATGGAGAGAGATGGAGAGAGCGAGGGAGAGAGTGAAAGAGGGGGGAGAAAAGGAAGATATGTGTGAGAGAAGGTGAGAAATAATGAGAGAGAGTGAAGAAGTAGAGAGAGAAAGACTGGGACAGCTAAGAGTGGGTTGAAAGATAGAGAAGTAGGGAGAGAGGGAGAGACAGTGTGTGAGGGATTGAGTGAGAAAAAGAGAGAATAAAGGGCAGCATAAGAGAGATATAATAGAGAGTGTGAGAGAGAGCATGAGTAGTAAAGAGAAAACAATAGAGATATAGAGGGACAAACTCCCTCTATTTATCTATTTCACACTTTCTATTCTCTCTTTCACTTTCTCTTCCCCACTCCCTTTTCTCTCTTGCATTCTCTCTTTATTTTACTAACGTTTTCTTCTTCATCACTCTCTCTTGTTATGTCTTTCACACTCCCTCACTCCCCCTAACTTTCACTAACTCACTTTCTCTCTCTAGCTTCTCCTCACCTTTTTTCCTTGCTACTATCTCTCTCTCTCTCTCACTCACTCTCACGAACAAATTCTAACTTCCCCCTCTTTCTTTGTCCCTCTCCTACCCCTCTTCCACCCACTCTCCCACTTTTATTCAGTCCCCTCTCCCTCCCTTCCTCTCTCCCGTTGCCACGTTTTCTCCCTCTTTCTCTCTTTTCTATGTCTTTCTCTTTATGCCCTTGCTCTCCATGGCGTCTTCCTTAGTTTTCTTTTAACTTCATACCTTCTCTCACTTTTTCTCTCTCTTAATCTCTTTAATTCTCGTCTTTGTTCTCTGTTTGTCTCTTCCCTTACTCTACATTTGCTTCTTATTTTTCCTCCTCCCTCTCTCCTCTTTCTCTTTATATCTCTCTCCCACACCCTCTCCTAAACTATCTCATTCTCACTCTCCCTCCCTCTCTCTCTTCCTCTCAAGACCATTCTCATAATCTATATGTATATATATTCTCTCCCTCTCCCAAAATATCTTTGTCTCCCTATTTATTTTTCTCCCAGCCTCTCACCTGTTATATTCCTGTTCTATTTGTTGTCTCTTTCTTACCTTGGTCTCTCCCTATCTCCCATTCTCTCCCTCCATCCCGCACTTCCGTTCTATTGCTTCAATCTCTCCCAATGTCTGGTTGGAGACACAAAGGGAGAGATTATGTGTTAGAAAGTGCGAAGAAGAGAGGAAGCGACAATGAGAGGATAGAGAGAAATAGAAGAGAAAGATTTAGAGAAGAGTGAGCAAAAATAGAGAAAGAGAAAACAAATAAATAGTGAGAAAGAGAGGGAGCAAAGAGCAAGAAAGAGTAAAGGAAGATAGAGAAAGAGAGAGATTGAGTGAGAGCGACGAAAAGAGAAGAGAAAGAGGGAGAGTCAGGGAGGGCATGTGGAGATATCTTGAAATAGAGAGGCAGGAAAGTGAGATAATTAGATAAAGAAAGTGGGGGTAAAGGAAGAGAAAGAGTGAGAAAAGGTGAGAGAGAAAGGACAGTGAGAGCAAGGTGACGATAGAAAGAGGAAGAGAGAATAGAGATTGTGAAAGAGATAAAGAGAGGGAGTGAGAGTGAGAGTGAAACTAAAAAAAAGTGGGTGAAGAGAGAGTAAGAGAAAGAGAGCAGGAGAGAATGATTGATGAAGCAAGAGAGAGGGAGAGAGAAAGGGTGAGAAAGAGCAATAAAGAAAGAGAGAGAGAAGATATTAACAGTAAGAGTGAGAGTGAAATTAAAGATTGTGAGGGAGCCAAGAAGGGGGAGAGAGATAAAAAGCAAAAGAAACATAAAAAGAATAGAGAGTGAGGTAATAGAGGGAAGAGATGAATAGAGAGCGAAATAAGGGTGGGAGAGGATGTAATAAACAATATGAGAGAAGACTGGGTGAGAAAACAAAGAGATAGAGAATGAGAGGTAGGTAGAGAGAGATTGAGTGATGGATATAGGGAGACAAAGAGAGAGAAAAGAGAGGAAGAGAAACATGATGGAGAGTAAGAACATAGTGAGAAAGGAAGAGAGGGAGAAAGAGAGATAAAGGGAAAGAGTAAACAGAGCGAGAACATTGCAAGAAATAGTAAGAAAGCACGAGAGAGAAAAAGGATAGAGAGTGAGAGACATAGTAAGAAAGGGAGAGATTGAGAAAGAGAGAGATAGAGGGCAAGAGTAAGGGAGAGAGTGAGCATGGGGGAGATAGAGGGAGAGAGTGAGAGATTGAAGATAGTGAGAAAGCGAGAGCAAGAAAGATTTAAGATGGAGAGAGGGGAATTGAGAGAAGAAATGATAGTGAGCAGAATGGAGATAGGGAGAAAGGGCAGTGGGTGGAGAGGGAGAGAGATTGAGATTGAGAGAGTGGGAGTGTGAGAAGTGGGATGGAGAACGGGGAAATAAAGGATGAGGGAGAGTCAGAGAGATATAGAGAGAAGAGAAAGTGAGAGAAGAGGGGTAAAAAGAAAGAAATAGAGAGAGTGAGAGAGTAGGTGTGGTAAAAAAGAAAGAGATAGAGAGATAGAGGGAGGTTGTAAGAGAAAAATAGATAGAAGAGAAAGTGAGAGAAGAGAGAGCAAGAGAGAGGAATGGAAGAGAGCTAAGAATAAAATGACAGGAGTAAGGGTGTTTGATTAAATGTAAGAGGAGAGAGATGGAAGAGTGATAGGGGAAAGGGAGAAATTGGGAAGGAGGGTTGGATTGATAGAGAGGGAGAGTAAGAGAACTAGTTAAAAGAAGAGAAGGAGAGAGGGAGATAGAGAGGGAGTGAGGGAGAGAGATAGAGATAGAAAGCTTGGGATGGAGGGTAGTCGACGGAGAGAATGAGAGAGAGGGAGAGAAATGAAGAGGGAGAGCAACAGAGAAATAGAGAAAAGTGAAAGTTAGAGAAAAGAGAGCAAGAGAGAGGGAATAAGAGAGAGCGATAGAGAAAAAGTGAGGGAGAGATAAAGAGAGTCAGGGAAAATAGAGCAAATTATAGTGAGTTGGAGGTTAATAGAGGGAGATATTGAGGGAAATATGGAGAAGAGGGATGGAGAAAAGATATAGTGAGAGATTGAATTAATGAAAGAGGGAAATAGGGAGGGAGGAAAAGAGAAGAGATGGTTAGAGAAAAGAGTGAGTTAAGTGATAAGAGAGTGAAAAGAGAGCATGAGAGAGTGTGTCAGAGAGAGCAAGAAGAGAGAAATAGAGAAAGAAAAAGTGATAGAGCATAACTAGAGAAAAGAGCGAGGAAGAGTGAGATGGACGGAGGGAGTGAGAGGGATGGAAGAGAGTGGGAGTGAGAGAGGAGGAGAGAGTGAATGAAGATATGGAGAGAGAGTGAGAGAGATGGAGAAAGGGGGTACTGAATGAGATTTAGTGGGAGAGAGTGGTTGTATGAATTGGAAGAGAGTGAGAGGGAGAGAGGGGGAGAGTGTGTGAGTGAGGGAAAGAGAGAGCGAGAGAGGGAGAGAGAGCGTGGGAAGGAATGAAGGGGGTGGGGAAGTGTGGGAGAGAAAATTTGAGAGGAGCAAGCACAATAGAAGTGAGAGTAAGTGACAGAGTGTAAACATGGAGTGAGAAAGAGAGAGGGAATGAGGGAGTATGTGGAAGAGTGAAACTGAAGTGACAGGAAGAGAGAACGAGAAAGGGAGAGTGTGAGAGAGAGATGAACATAATAGAGGGTGAGGGAAAAGAGAACATGAGAGAGGGAGAGGGTGAGCAGGTGAGAGAGGGACAAGAGACAGGGAGATAAGGAGATTAGGAGAAAGGGAGGGATGAAAGGAGTGAAAGAGGGAGGGATGAAAGGAGTGAAAGAGGGTTAAAGTGAGTGTGGATGAGAGATAGAAGGGAGGGCGAGGGAGAGTTTGAAAGTTGTGGAATAGAGAGTGAGAGAGGAGAGTGTGAGTAAGAAAGAGAGATAGAAGGTGGTATTGAGAGGGTTTCAAGAGAGAGCACGAAAGAGAAAGGAAGAGAGAGTGGAAGGGAAAGTGAGTGAGAAAAGATAGTAAGGGAAGGTCAAGCAAGAGTAAGTTAGTGAGGGGTAAAAGATGAGGGAGAATAAAAGATTTTTGAGAGAGAGAGGGAGACAGAGAGGGATAATGGGAGGGAGAGGGAGGGAGGAAGAGAAGAGATAAAATGAGAGAGCGAGGAATAAATGGAAGAGAGAGAGAGAGGAGAGAGAATTTGGGGGTTGGTGTGATAGAATATAAGAGAAATGAAAGAAGAGAGTGCAACAAAGGAGTGTAAAAGAGAGTATAAGATATAAAATAGTGAGAGAGAAAAAACAAAATGTTAACAGAGAGTGAGATAGACAGTGAGAAATGGAGCTAATGAGGGTGAGAGGGTGAGAGATTGAGAGAGAGTGAGTGTGTGTGTATGATGTGCTAGATGGATAGAGAGAGTGCGCTACATGAGGGAGACATAGGGAGTAGGAGTGAAAGTGGAGCTAAAGAAAGAAAGCTAATGATAGATGGAGCAAGAGAGAGAGAATTTGGGAGGCTGGGAGTGAGATAAAGAGAGGGAGAGAGAGAAAGGTAGAGAGAGCAAGAGAGATAGAAAGAGAGAAGAGAGAGAGAGGGCGTAAGAATGAGAGTGAAATTGAAGAGAGTGAGGGAGTCAGGAAGGGAGAGAGAGACAAAAAAAGAGAAATAGAGAAAGAATAGATTGCGAGTTAAGAGACGAAACAAAGAGCAAAATAAAGAGAGGAGTGGAAGTAAATATTAATAAGAGAGAAGAGGGGGTGAGAAATAGAACTCTCAACATTCTCATATTCTCCAATACTTTTCACCTCGCACTCACTTGCTTTTACTTGACCTTCCCTCAGTCACTCTTCTCACTATCTCTCCCTTTACTCTCTCTTCCTTTCTTTTTTGTTTTCTTTAAATCGTCTCACTACCTCTTTCAGTCTCTCTTTCTCACTCGATCTCTCCCCTTTCTCTCTCTTAATTTCAACCTTTTTGTAAATCTCTCACTCTAACTTCTGTCTCTATCATTTGAAGCTCCCTTTATCTCCCGCTGTCTTTCAGTTTTTCATCCCTCTGTTCCTCCCACTCTCCTTATCCCCCCTCTTTTTATCCCTATATCTCTCTCACTCTCACTTCCTCTTTTGCTCTCTTCCACTCACTTTCTCACAGTTTGTTCTCTCTTTCTTTATCTTTTATTGCTCACACTTCTGTAACTCTTTCTCTTATATTTTCCTCTCAATCTCTCTTCTTCACACACAATCTCTCTCTTTACTCAATCTTTCTTTTCCCCTATACCTTAAACGCACTCTCTCCATTGCACTCCAACTTTTACCTCTCTCAAACCCTCTCACTTCTCTCTCATTGTTTCTCACATGCTCTCACATTTCGCTCTCTTTCACTCTCTCTCTCTTTCCTTCTCTCTGTCTCCCCTAAATTTCACTCTTTCCGTTACTCTTCTCCCCACTCTCTCCCTCTCATGAATATATCTCTCTTGATCCCTTCCTCACACTCTATATCATTCTTATAATATTTCATTCCCTCACTCTTTATCTCTTACTTCCCTTCCCCCTTCCCTCGATCACACACACTCTCTCTTCCCACCCTCCTAATATCATTTTTTCTCTCTTGTCCCTTACTCTCTTTATCATTCTTATATCCTCTTTTCTCGCTTATTCTCTTTTCATGTTTCTCTCTAGATCTCTTTCATTCTTCCACTATTGTTCTCTTTATGTCTCACACTCTCCCTCTATCATTCTCACTCCCTTATTAGTGCGCTCTCCATGGCTTCCTTATGTAGCTAACTCTTCTCTTTCCATCTCATACACTCATACACTCCCTCACTCCCTCTCAATCTCTCTCCCACTCACCCTCTTCAGCTTAATTTCTCGCTCTCTATCTCACTCTTTGTTACCATTTAGTTCTTTATCTCACACTCTCTCCTCCCCTCCCTTGCTCTACTTTCTATCTTCTCTCTCTATCCCCTTCTCCATTATTTTCTCTCACTCTCTATATTTCTCTTTCTCTATCTATTCTCATTGTCTATCGTATCCTCTTCTTTACACTATCCTTTGTAGCTCTCTCTTCTATATTTTCGCTTGCTTTTCTCTCACTCTACCCCCACACTCTCTCTTGCTTCCAACCATTCCTCTCTCATTCTCTCTGCTCTCTCCCTCCCTCCCTCTCCCTTCCATTATCCCTTTCCGTTTCCTACTCTCTTCCTCCATCTCTCTCAACATTCTCTTGTTTTCCTTCACTTTTAACCCCTCACTCACATACTCCTACTCGATCTTCCCTCAGTCTCTCTTCTCATTCATTCTCTCTCCTTTTCCTGCTCTCTTAAACCATCGCTACCTCCTTCTATCTTTGTTCTGCACTCACTCTATTCTCATCTATCTCACACTTTATTCCACCACTTTTTTTCTCTCTCTCACTCTCTTCTGTCACTCACTGCCTCTCTCTCCTCTCCCTCCCATTTTCACTCCCTTCATCCATCTCTTTCTTCCCCGTCTTATCTCCCACTTTCTTGCTCCCACACTTTCTCACTCACTCTTTCCCTCATTCCCACTCTATCTTCCCTGACCCTCTCTTCTCTTTTGTTCTCTCTCACACTCTTCTTTCTCACTCCCTCTTCCTCTCTACTCAGTTTCACTAGTACTCTTACTTTCTCATTCCCTCTCTTTGTCGTTCCATATTCATTCTCTCTCACTTACTCTCTCTTCTACTGATCTCTCTTCACTTTCTCCTCACAATCTCTCTCCCTCTCACCCTCACTCGCTCTCTTCCTTCCCTCCCTCCCTCTCACTCTCTCTGTCTTTCACTTCATCCCTCCTCTCTCCCACTAAATCTAATTCTATACCCCCTCTCTCCCTCTCTATCACACTCTCTTTATATCTTCGCTCACTCTCTCTTCCTCTCTCACACCACTATATTCCATCCCTTTGACTTCATCAGTCTATCTCTCTCTTTCACTCTCTTTGCCTCTCTTGCACTTTTCTCTGTTATGCTTTATCACTTTTTCGTTCTTTATTGCACTCTATTTCTCTCTCACACACTCTCTATTTCTCTATATCATCACTCACCTATCACTTTACAAACCCTTTCCCTCTAACCACCTCTCACTCTCTTCCTCTGTCTGTCCCTCTCTCCCTCATTCTCTAATTCAGTGTCTCTCTGTTTCACCCACTTGCACTCTCTCTTCATATCTCCCTCGATATCTCCATCTCTCTACCTCTCACTTACTATCTTTTATTTTGTCTTACCTACTCTACCTCTCTCTCACTTCTGCTCACTCTTTAATCCCTATCATCACTCCCTCTCAGCTCTCATTCACTCTCTATTTCATCTCTCTTTATTTTTTTTGCTCTTTTGCCACCTTTCTGTCTCTCTCTCACGCCATTTCTTCTTTCTCCCTCTCTTCTCTCTTGTTACTCACTCTTTATCTCTCTCCCACACACGCACTCTCTCTCATTCTCCCTTCCTCACACACTCTCTCAATTGCTATTACATCTTTCTCTCTCCCCTCATATCCATCTCAAGATTTCTTATTTTCTCTCATGCATGTCTCTTTCCTCCTCGATCCCTCCCTCGTACTACTCAATCTTTCTTTTCCCCTATACCTCAAACGCACTCTCTCCATCGCACTCCAACTTTTATCTCTCTCAAACCCTCTCTCTTCTCTCTCATTGTTTCTCACATGCTCTCACATTTCGCTCTCTTTCTTTCTCTCTCTCTCTCTCTCCTTCCTTCTCTCTGTCTCCCCTAAATTTCACTCTTTTCCTTACTCTTGTCCCCACTCTCTCCCTCTCATGAATATATCTCTCTTGATCCCTTCCTCACACTCTATTTCATTCCCTCACTCTTTATCTCTTACCTCCCTTCCCCCTTCCCTCGATCACACACTCTCTCTCTTCCCACCCTCCTAATATCATTTTTTCTCGCTTGTCCCTCACTCTCTTTATCATTCTTATATCCTCTTTGCTCGTTTATTCCCTTTTCCTGTTTCTCTCTAGATCTCTTTCATTCTTCCACTATTGTTCTCTTTATGTCTGACACTCTCCCTCTATCATTCTCACTCCCTTATTCGTGCCCTCTCCATGGCTTCCTTATGTAGCTAACTCTTCTCTTTCCATCTCATACACTCATACACTCCCTCACTCTCTCTTAATCTCTCTCCCACTCACCCTCTTCAGCTTAATTTCTCACTCTCTATCTCACTCTTTGCTACCATTTAGTTCTTTATCTCACACTCTCTCCTCTCCCTCCCTTGCTCTACTTTTCTCTCTTCTCTCTCTATCCCCTTCTCCATTATTTTCTCACTCCCTATCTTTCTCTTTCTCTATTCTCATTGTCTATCGTATGCTCTTCTTTACACTATCCTTTGTAGCTCTCTCTTCTCTATTTTCTCTTGCGTTTCTCTCACTCTACGCCCACACTCTCTCTTGCTTCCATCCATTCCTTTCTCATTCTCTCTGCTCTCTCCCTCCCTCTCCCTTCCATTATCCCTCTTGGTTTCCCACTATCTTCCTCCGTCTCTCTGAACATTCTCTTATTTTCCTTCACTTTTAAGCCCTCTGTCACATACTCCTACTCGATCTTCCCTCAGTCTCTCTTCTCACTCTCTCTCCCATTCATTTTCTCTCCCTTTCCTGCTCTCTTGAAACCCTCGCTACCACCTTCTATCTCTCTTCTGCACTCACTCTCTTCTCATCTATCTCACACTTTATTCCACCACTTTTTTTCTCTCTCTCACTCTCTTTTGTCACTCACTGCCTCTCTCTCGCTCTCCTTCCCATTTTTACTCCCTTCATCCATCTCTTTCTTCCCCATTTTATCTCCCACTTTCTTGCTCCCACACTTTCTCACTCACTCTTTCCCTCATTCCCACTCTATCTTCCCTGACCCTCTCTTCTTTTTTGTTCTCCCTCACACTCTTCTTTCTCACTCCCTCTTCCTCTCTACTCAGTTTCACTCTGACTCTTACTTTCTCATTCCCTCTCTTTATCGTTCCATATTCATTCTCTCTCACTTACTCTCTCTTCTACCGATCTCTCTTCACTTTATCCTCACAATCTCTCTCCCTCACACCCTCACTCGCTCGCTTCCATCCCTCACTCCCTCTCACTCTCTCACTCTCTTTCACTTCATCCATCCTCTATCCCACTAAATCTAATTATATACCCCCTCTCTCCCTCTCTATCACACTCTCTTTATATCTTCACTCACTCTCTCTTCCTCTCTCACACCACTATTTTCCATCCCTTTGACTCCATCAGTCTATCTCTCTCTTTCTCTCTCTTTACCTCTCTTGTACTTTTCTCTGTTATGCTTTATCACTTTTTCGTTCTCTATTGCACTTTGTTTCTCTCTCACACACTCTCTATTGCTCTATATCATCACTCACCTATCACTTTACAAACCCTTTCCCTCTAACCACCTCTCACTCTCTTCCTCTGTCCCTCTCTCCCTCTTTCACTAATTCAGTGTCTCTCCATTTCTCCCTCTTGCCCTCTCTCTCTCTTCATATCTCCCTCTATATCTCCCTCTCTCTACCTCTCACTTACTATTTTTTATTTGGTCTTACCTACTCTCCCTCTTTCTCTCACTTCTGCTCACTCTTTAATCCCTATCTTCACTCCCTCTCAGCTCTCATTCACTCTCTATTTCACCTCTCTTTGTTGTTTTTTGCTCTTTTGCCACCTTTATGTCTCTCTCTCTCATGCCATTTCTTCTTTCTCCCTCTCATCTCTCTTGTTACTCACTCTTCATCTTTCTCCCACACACACACTCTCTCTCATTCTCCCTTCCTCACACACTCTCTCAATTGCTATCACATCTTTCTCTCTCCCCTCATATCCATCTCAAGATTTCTTATTTTCTCTCTTGCATCTCTCTTTCCTCCTCGATCCCTCCCTCATTCAATCCCTCCGTCCCACTCTTTTTTCTCTCTTCATTTCTCACTCTTCTCTCTATCTCCCCTTGAAAAGAGAGGAAGAGAGAGAAAGAGAATGAGAAAGAGGAACATAATAGAGACTGAGAGGCATAACGAGAAATGGAGTGTGGGAGAGAAAGAGAGATAGAGGGCAAGAGTAAAGAGAAAGAAAAGATAGATGAGAGAGAGCAAGAGAGTGATAGAGAGAAACAAATTAGAAGTAAGAGACATAGTAAGAAAGAGAGAGTGAGAAAGATAGAGATAGAGGACAAGAGTAACGAATAGGTGAGAATGGGGGATATAGAGGGGGAGAGCAAGTGATTTAAGAGAGGGAGGGAGTGTGAGAGGAAGAGAGAGCTTTAAAGAATTAAGAGGGAGAGAGATGATAGTGGGAAGATGGAGATAGTGAGAGATGTTAAGAGAATTAATGAGAAGGAGAGAAGAAGAGAGGAAGATGGAGAGGGTGAGAGAGGAAGAGAGATTTAGATATAGAGAGTGGGATTGTGAGAAGTAGGAGGGAGAGTGGGAGAGAGAAAGGCTGAGGGAAAGTGAGAGGTAAATAGAGAGAAGAGAAAGTGAGAGGAGAGAGAGAATAAGGTAGAGCAATGAAAAAAATTATAGGGAGGGAGGGAGATTGAGTGAATGAGTGCAAGACCAGAGAAATAGGGATGAAGGGAGAAAGAGAGGGAAGGAGGGAGTGATTTAGATTGGGAGGGAGAGTAAGAGAATGAGTGAGAAGGAGATAAGGAGAGAGGGAGAAAGAGGGAGAGAGACTGACATAGAGAGAGTGGGAGGGAGGGTAGCAGGGGAGAGAATGAGGGAGAGAATGAGAGAGAGACTGAGAGAAAGGAAAAGGGAGAGTAAAATATAAATAAAAGTGAAAATGAGAGAAAAGAGAACAAGAGAGAGGGAATGGGAGAGCAATGGAGAAAATAAGTGGAAGGGAGGGAGATCTAGTAAGTACAAAAGGAGAGAGAGGAGAAAAGGAGAATGAGATGGAAGGAGGGAGTGAATGAGAAGGGATAAAGGAGGAGAGAGAGGTGTGAGAGAAAATTATAAATAATGAAATGGAGATAAGAGGTGAGGGTGAGATTTGAGAGCAACTGAGATAGAGGGACGGAGGGAAATAAGAGAGAGAGTGGGAGATAAATCTAAGAAAGAGTGAGTAAAGAGAGAGAAGAGACAGTGGTTATAGATGAAGGAAGAAGAGAGAGATATAGAGGGGCAAGAGCAAGAAAAGAAATAATAAAAAGAGATAAAATGATAGTGTGAGAGAGAGAGCAAGAGAGGGAGTGAAGATTGAGATTAAAGAGTGAGCGGGATATGGAGAGGGACAGAGGGTAAGGCAGAAATGAAGAGAGAAGAGAGACTTGGGGAAGATAGAACAAACGAGATAGAGAGTGTGAGGGAGATAGAGATAGAAAGTGGGAGAGAGAATAGAGAATGTGAAAGATATATATAGTGGGAGTAGGAGTGAGTGTGAAGTTGAAAAGAGAGATAGAGAGAGTGGTGAAGCAAGAAAAAGAGAAAAGGAGAAAGAAAGAGAATGAATGATAGATGGAGCAAGAGTGAGTTAGGGAGTGCGGGAGCATTGGAGAGAGACTGCAAGAGAGAAAGAGAGAGAGAAGCGAGTGAGGGAGTAAGAGTGAGAGCAATAAGAAAGAGAGTGAAGGAGCAAGGAGGGGATAGAATGACAAAGTGAGTGAGAAATAGATAAAGAATAGATGTGAGGAAAGAGAGGATAAGAGAGGGAGCTAGAAAGATAACAAGAGAGCAAAACAAGGAGGGAGGGAGGGAGGGAGGGGGAAGAGGGGAGGGAATGAGAGAAAGTAATAAACAATGAGAGAAGAGAGGGGGTAAGAGATAAGAGAGAGAGAAAAGAGAGGAGTTAGATTGATGGATATAGAGAGATCATGGTGAGCAAAGAGAGAAAAGAGAGCAAGAGAGTGCCTGAGAAAGAAAGAAACATAATAGAGAGTGAAACAGAGTGAGAAAGGTAGGGAGTGAGAAAGAGAGATTGAGGGCAAGAGTAAGGGAGAGATAGTGAGATAGAGGAAGAGAGTGAGAGAGATTGAAGAGGGAGAGAGAGAAAGATTTAAGAGAGAGATAGGAATTGAGAGAGGAAATTAGCGCAAAAGTTAGTAAGCAATATTGAGATAAGGACGGAGATTAGAGAATGCGTGAGAAGAAAAGAGAGGGAGGGAGAGTGAGAGAGAGTGAAAGATAGAGGGAGAGAAAGAGTGAGTAAAGAAAATGAAGGGAGGTAGATAGAAGAAAGGGCAATAGAGAATGATAGACAGGGTGCAAAAAAATGTGAAAAAACAATGCGAGATGAAGAAGAGAGCGAGAGAGAGCAAGAAATGGAGTGAAGAAAGGGACTGAAGAAAGTGCGAGGGAGAGATAATAAGAGAGGGTAAGGCAAATATGGAGAGATATGGAGAGAAAAGGAGGAAAAGAGCAAGAAAAAAGAGAGAGTGAGTGAGAGAGAGACAGAATTAATAAAAGAGGCAGATTGGGAGAGAGGAAGAGGGTGAGAGATGGCTGGAGGGAAAGTCTGTGTAAAGTGATTAGCGAGTGATGAGGTAGAGCAATAGAGAGTATGTGAGAGTGAAAATAAAGAACAATAGAAAAAGAAATAATGATATGGCATAACAGTGAAAACTGCAAGATAGGAAGAGAGTGAAAAAGAGAGAGATAGACGGAGGGAGGGGGTATAAAATGAGATTTAGTGGGAGTAAGAGGGGGATGAAGTGAAAGAGAGTGTGAGGGAAAGAGGGGGAGAGCGTGTGAGAGAGAGAAATAAAGAGCGAGAGAGGAAGAGAGAAGGTGGGAGTGAACGAAGCAAGAGTGAGGAAGAGATGGAGAGAAAGATTGAGAGAAGACAGTGGAGAGGGAGCAAGAGTGAGAATGAAACTGAAGAGATAGAAAAAGGGATTAAGAAAGGGAGAGTGTGAGAGAGAAATAAAGAGAAGAGAGAGTGAGGGAAGAGAAGTTGGGAGAGAGTAAGCAAGAGAAGGAGCAAGAGAGAGGGAGATAAGAAGAGCATGAGAAAGAGAGGGATGAAAGGAGTGAAAGTGAGCTAGTGAGTAGCAATGAGGGATAAAGGGAGAGAACAGAGTGGGTAAAAGAAATAATGGGATACTAAAAGAGTGAAAGTAAAGAGAGAGAGGGAGGGAGAGTGGAGTGAGAATGAGAGAAAAATTGAGATATAAGAGAGAGTGAAGGAAGATAGAGCAAGAGATATGGAGCAAGACAAAGCAAGAAAATGGCAAAAGAAATTGAAATAAATATAGAGTGAGAGATATGAAGATAGAAAGAGGGAAGAGAGAGGAAGGAGAGAGGTAGAGAGACTGAGGGAAGATCTCATAAGAGGAAGTGAGTAAGGGGTAAAAAGTAAGGGAAATTTGGAGAACTTTGAGAGAGACTGTGCAAGAGAGAGTGGGAGACGAAGAGGGATAAAGGGAGAGAGAGGAAGGGAGGGAGAGAAGACAGAGAATGGGACAGGGAGGGATGGAAGCAAAAGAGAGAGTGGGATAGAGTGGGAGAAAACAGAAGAAATGAGAGAAGAGAACAATAGAAGGAGAATGTAAAACAGATTATAAGATAGTAGAAGAGAATTGAGAGCGAGAAAGAGAAAGATTGAGAGAAAATAAAAGAGAAGGGGAGGAGTGGATTAAATAACAAAAATAGAGAAGAGGGGATGAAAAATAGAAGAGATAAAAAATGAGGGAAGGTAGAGTGATAAAGTGATGGATATAAAGAGATAAAGAGTATGTAAAGAAAGAAAATAGTGCCAGAGAGAGCAAGTGAATGAGAGAGAGAATCAAAAGAGAAAGTGAGAGACATAGTGAGAAATGGAGAGAGCAAGAAAGAGAGATAGAAGGCAAGAGTAAATGGAGAAAAATCTCTCTTCTTCTTGATCCCTCCCTTTTTCACTCCCTCCTTCCCTCTCTTTCTCCCTCTCTCCCTATCTAACTTACCTCTCTCTCCTCTTGCACTCATTTACTCCCTCCTCGCATTCTCACTATCGCTCTCTCACATTCCAATTTTGTCTCACCCTCTGTCCTCTCCCTCCCGCTCACTCTTCAATCCTTGTGTTCACTCCCTCTCGTGCTCTTTATCTCACTCTTTATTGTTTTCTTGCTTTCTTTTATACCCCTCTATCTCTCTCTCTTGATCTTCTTCTATCACCCCTTTCTTCTCACTCTTTACTCACTCCACATATATCTCTCTCCCTCCCTCACACATGCTCTCTTAGTTTCTCTCACATCTTGCTCTCTCCCCTTTTGTTCATCACATTATTTCTTATTTTCCCACATAGATCTCTATACCATCCTCCATCACTTCCCCTTTCAATCCCCACTTCCCTCTCTTTCTCGTATTCCACCCTCTCTCTTCCTCTTACTCTCCATAGCTATCTTTCTCACTCTTTTTTACGTCCTCTCTTGCTTTCTTGATATTTCTCTTTCTCCTATCTCTCTCCTTCACCAACTCTCTCTCTTCCCTCTCTTAACTCAATATTTCTTTACCTCTATCTCTCACTCTCCCCCCTCACATACACTCTCTCAATTGCTCTCACAGCTTGCTCTCTCCCATCATATCCATCTCATTATTTCTTATTTTCTTTCATACATCTCTCTGTCCTCCTCGATCTATCTCTCTTTTACTCCCTCATACCCTCTTTTTTTCCTGCTCTCCCTATCTAACTCCTCTCTCTATCTCCTCCTGCTTTAACTCAGTCACTCCCTTTCCCTTCCTCTCATTTTCTCCATCGCTGTCTCATTCTTTCTTTCTCGCACTCTCTTCTCTTACTCTCACTTTTCTCTATTTCTCTCTCTTACACTCACTTAGCTATTTATTCACTCTTTAATCTATATTTATCACTCTAACTCTCTCTCCCTTCCTCTTATTATCTCTCTCTTCTCTCTCTCAACCTGTCTTCTCTGTCATTGCTTATTTATCTCTCTCATTTTATCTCTCTCATTTTATCTCTCTTTCCCTCTCTTTCCCCACTCTCCATTATTTCTCTATTTCCCTCTCTCCATTCCTCGCTCCCTTACTCTCTTTAATTTGTCTCTCACACTTACTCGCTCTTACTCTCTATAATTTGTCTCTTAAACTTACTCTCTCACTCGCCCTCTCTCTTACACTCCTGTACTCTACCTCCCTTTCTCTCTCCTTTTTTCTCTCCCACTTCACATCCCAAATTATCTCTCTTGCTCCTTTTCTCCTAGTCTCTCTTCACCCACTTTCTCTCTTCAACATAATTCTCACTCCTACTCTCTCTTTATCTATTCACACTCTCTATCCTCTCTTCCGCTTTCTATTGCTATCTCTACTCACTGTCAACTTCTCTCTCTCTCTTACTCTTCCCACGCCTCTTCCTCTATACCCCCATGCTTTTTCTCTATTTCTCTCACTTCCCTCCTTCGTCGCTCTCTCTAACACTCTCTTCCATTTTTCCTTTCTGGCTATCTTCCTTTTCTCCGTCACCCTCTCATTCTCTCTCTCATTCTGTTATTATCCCTCCCTCTGCCTTGCTCACTCCCTCTTTGACTATTTTGACTCATTCTCCTTCTCTTCTTATATCTCTCTAACTCTTATTTCCTCCTTCGCACCCTTCCTCTTCTCCCCTCTCCGCTCGCCCTCATCTTTTTTCTCTCTCATTCTTTCGCTCTATGTTTAACCATCTCTCTCCACCTTCTATTCTCATACTCATTCTCACTGCCTCTCTTTTACTCTCTTTTTCCTCACTCTCATTTCTCTCTCGCAATCCACTTGTTTCTCCCTCCTTTCTCTCTCTTTATTTTCACTCTGACTCTTACTCACTTAGTCTCTCTTTGTCACGTTCTATATTCATTCTCTTACACTTACTCTCTCCTCTACTACTCTCTCTTCTACTACTCTCTCTCCACTCTCTCCTCTCAATCTCTCACACTTGTGCAATATCACCCCTCATTATTTCTCCCTCCCTACCTCCCACCCACTCTATCCTCAACCTTGCCTATTATTCCCTATCTCTCTCTCTCTCCCTCTTGTACTCCATCATTTCCTGCATCCCTTTCTCTCAACCTCATATCTTCCCTTACTTTCTCTCTCACATTCGCTTTTCCCTTTCTTGCTCTTCCCTACTCTCTCTCTCTCTTTCCCCCTTCATTTCATATTACTATTTTTTCTTATCTCCTCTTTTTCTTTCTCTTATCTCTCTATCTTGCTCTTTTTTCTCTCTCTATCTTGCTCTTTTTTCTCTATCTATGTCTCACTATTTCTCACATTCTCTCACATTCTCCCACTCTTATCCTCCCACTCTCCCTCTTTCACACCCTTCCTCCCTCTCTCACAGTTCTTTCACACACAAGCTCTATCTTTTTCTTTCTCTTGTTCACTCTCTCACACACTCTCTCGCTCTCTCTAACCTTCTGGATCCCTCCTCTCCCGAATTCCACTCCCACTCTTACTCTCTCTCCCACTCGCTCTCTCTAAACTCCTTTTTCTCTTGATTTCTCTCTCTCCTTCCTTCTCTCCTCTTGCCATCACTCTCCTTCCCTCTCTCCTCTTGCCCTCACTCTCCTTCCCTCTCTCCTCTCTCACTCTCACTCTGTCACACACACTCTCTCAATTGCTCTCGCATCTTGCTCTCTCCCCTCAAATCCAACTATTATTTCTTATTTTATCATATACATCTTTCTCTCCTCTGGATCCCTCCCTCTCTCAGCTAAAAAGAGAGAATTGTGAGATATGGAGTGAGGTAGAAAGAGAGGAAAGAAGGATTGAAAGAGGGAGAGATCGAGAGGAAAGAGAGATATATGAGAAAAGATAAGAAATAATGAGATGGATTTGAGGAAGAGACCAAGATGTGAGTGCAATTGAGGGAGAGTGTGTGAGGGAGAGAGAAAGAGTGAGTAATGAGAGAGAAGAGAAAGTGATAGATGAAAAAGCAAGAGAGGATAGAGGAAGGGAAAGAGAAAACAAGCAAATGATAAAGAGAGATGAATTAAAGAACGAGGAGCTAACAAGAGTGGGAGTGAACTAGAATTAAAGAGATAGAGGTAGGTGATAGAGATTGATGGGAGAACTGAAGACTGAAAACGAGTGAGAAGAAATAGAGAGAGAAGAGAGATTAAGGGAGGATAAAGCAAAAGTATGGAAGTGAGAGGTAAAGAGAGAGATATATAAAGGAGGGTATAGAGAGAAATAGAGGGAGAAGGGCGAAAGAGAGGCAAAAAGCAGGAGAGAGAGAGAGAGAGAGAGGGAGGGAGTAAGAGAGTACATGATAGTTGGAGAGAAAAGAGTAAGTAAAGGGATGGGAGGGAGTGATAAAAGAGAGCGGGAGAGAGTGTGTGAGAGAGAAAGAGGGAGGGTGAGAGTAAAAGAGAAATAAAACTAATAATTCATAAGTTTGAGAAAAAAACAAAAGAGATAGAGATTGAGAAAGAGCGAGAAAAAGGGGAGTGAGAGAGATTGAAGAGTGGGATTAACAGTGGAAGTGAGAGTGAGAGAGGAGAGAGTGAGGGAATATATAGAGAGAGTGAGCGAGAGGGAGAGAGGGTAAAGAGAATGTGATTTTGACAGAGAGAGAGTAGGAATTAACCAAAAGAATGTGAGAGGGAAAGAGTGATAGTGTGTCTGAGAGTGAGAAAAAAAGAGGGAGAGAGGGAAGGAAGAAAAGAAGCAAGAGACGTGGGGAGAGAGGGAGAGAGAAGAGAGGGATACATAAGTTAGAGTGTGTGAGAGAGACTGAACATAGAGTGAGAAAGAGTGAGGGAGGAGAGAGGGTGTAAGAGTGAGACTAAAACTAAATAGAGAGGATAAGGAAGGAAGAAAGTGAGAGAGTGTGTGAAAGAAAAATAAAATGAAGAGATCTTGAGGGAATAGAGAGGGTGAAAGAGGGAGAGATTGAGATAGCGAGAGAGGGAGTAAGAAAGAGAGAAACAAGGAGTGTGGGGGAGAGAGAGGGGTTAATAGAGTGAAAGAGTGATGGATAGTGAGAGAGGTGGCGAGGGATAATGCTAGTGTCAAATGTGAGAGTCAAAATTGACAGCGAGGGAGAAAGAGAGAGAGATGGAGGTAGTGAGGGAGAAAGAGAGGCAGAAGGAGGAAGTGAGAGGGTTTAAGATGAGAGTGAATGGGAGAGAGTGTGTGTGTGTGAAGAGAGGCTGTGGCAAGATCAAGTAAGATTAGTGAGTGAGGGGTAAAGCGAGGGGAAGAACAGGAGAATGGTGAAAAAGAGGGAGTAAGAGAGAGGGAAACAGAGAGGGAAATTGCGTGGGAGAGGGACAGAGAGAGGGAGTGAGAGAAGAGAGAGAAAGAGAGAGCAAGGGATGGAAGTAAAATAGGGGGAGAGAGAGGAGGATAGAATGAGAGAGAGAGTAAGAGGAAAGAGTGAAAAGAAAATAACAAAGTCGAGTGTAAAAGAGGGTATATGACATAAAAAAGGGAACAGAGAGTGAGAAAAAGAGAGAGAGGGAGAGAGAAAATAGAGAAGTGGATAGATTGTGAAGAGATAAAGATGGAGAGAGGGAGAGATAAGAGGGAGTGAGCAAGATAGAACATCAAAGTAAGAGAGAGTGAGATTGAGAGCAGAAATAGAGCTAAAGAGGGTAAGAGGGAGAAAGATTGAGAGAGAGAGAGTGAGAGAGTGTATGATTTTGTGAGATGGAGAGAGAAGAGTGAGCTAGAAAGGGGAGATGTAGAGAGGGCATGAATGAGGAAGTAAGAATTATAGAGGGAGAGAGTCAGAGCCACAAGAGAGAAAAAAGATATCAGGAGGGTGCGAAGGGAGAGAGACTGTTTGTAAGGGAGGGAGGAAGAGAAGAGTGAGATAGAGAGCAAGTGATGAAAGAGAGAGTGCAGGGATCAAGAAAGGGAGCCAAAGAGATTGAGATAGAGAGATAGAACATGGGAGAATGTATGGGGATGAATAGTGGGAGAGGAAGTGAGTGAGAAAGAGAGATAGAGGGATGGAGTTAGATGTATTAAAGGAGTAGTGAGAAAGTTATAAATTGTTAGAGGTAATAAAGAGGGAAGAGAGACTGAGGGAAGATAGGGAAAATATAAGAATTGAGAGAGAAAGAGAGAGACAAGATTGAGGAAGAGACAGAGAGGGAGGGAGGGAGAGAGGGAGAGAAGAGAGGGAAAGAGACAATGGGGGGATGGAAGGAATAAAGAGGGAGAGAGAGTGGGGGATATAGGGAGAGAAAAATGAGATGAAAGAGAGAAGAGAGAGCAACAATGAAGAGAGCCAAAGAAATCATAAGATAGAAAAAAATAATAATGGATAATGGATATGGTGATAGAGAGAGAAGAGAGAGATGCAACAATGAAGAGAGAGGAAGGAGTGCGAGAGACAGAGCAAGTTGGTAAGAGAGAATGATATAGATGAAGAAATGGAGTTATGAGGGTGAGGAGTAATATTGAGAGGGTGAGAGAGAGTGTATGAGTGTTTGTGACAGCCAAGAGAGAGAATAGTGAGACGGAGAGAGAAGGGTGAGCTGCATAAGGGAGATCTAGAGTATGCAAGAATGTGGGAGTGAGAAAGATAGAGAGAGTTATAATGTGAATGAGAGTGGACAATGAAAGAGATATATAGAGAAAGACAAAAAGAGATTTAGAGGGAAGAGGATATAATAGGGACTGATAGAGGGAGAAGTGACAAAAGAGATATTAGGAGAGTGGGAAGGGAGAGAGAGTGAGGAAGGGAGGGAGGGAGATAGAGAAAAGAGAGATAGAGAGCTAGAGAATGAGAAGATAGTGAGCGAGGGAGCAAGAGAGATATATAAGGAAAGAGGAAAAGAGTGAGAACAACAGTAAGGAAAAGAAAGTGAGAGATAGGGATGAGACAGAGGGAGAGAGAGGGTCAAACAGGGAATGAGGAACGGAGAGAGAAAGAGGACGAAAGTGAGACACGATGAGAGAGAGAAGAGAGTGGGAAGACAAATGTTGGATAGTGAGTGTGTGAGGGACAGAGACAAAGAAAGAGAGATGACAGAGTAATAGATAAGAGAACAAGAGAGAGAGCAAGGGAGCAAGAAAGAATGAATAAAGAGAGAGAGATACAAAGAGAGAATGAGAGATATCTAAGAGTGAAAAATTGAGACAGAGAGAGATGATAGAAATAGAGAGAACAAAGAGTGAGGAAAACTAAAGTAAGAAAAGGTGAGTGAGGGAGAGAGAGGGCAGGAGAGCAAGAGAATGAGTGAGAGCGAGATCAAGGTAGAGCAAGAAAGCTCGAGAAAGAGAGGGAGAGATTCTGTGAAAGGAGCTTAGAGAGAGGGAAGAAGAGGCATGGAGAGAGGAGAGGGTGGAAGAAGAGTGAAAAAGATATAGAGGGAGGAAGATGGAGAGTGACTGAGGGTAGAATATTGAGACTGGCCGAGGGAGAGTGTTTGTGTCTGAGAGAGCTGGCGAAGAGATGAAGAAAGAGTGAGAGAAGAGAGAGAGAAGAGAAATTTTGTGTGTATGTGTCTGAATAGGAGAGATGGAAGTGAGAGAGAGGGAGGAAGGCGAGAGACTGGAAGGAGTGGGAGATGAGAGAGAAATAGTCATAGAAGAAAGAGGAATATATTAATAGTAAGTGAGATGGACGCTGAAGAAGATAATTAGTGAGAGAGATGAGAAAGGGAGGAATGAGGTGATGGAGAGCGAGGGAGGGAAAGAGGAATAGAAAGGGAGAGTGCATGTGAATGTGTGAGAGAGAGTGTGTGTGTGTGAGAGAGAGTGAAAGGGGTAGAGAGAGCCAGGGAGGGAGAGGAATATAGAATGAGGGATAACAAAGATAAAAAGTAAGAGAATAGAGTAACTTGAGAGAGCAAGAGAGAGACGAAGAGAGAGAATAGAGAGCGAGAAAGGGAGAGGGAGGGAGTAATATTGAGATTGAAATTGAATAAAGGTAGATAGGGACCAAGAAATAGAGACAAAATAAAGAGAAAGAGAGAGTAGGTGAAGAAAGAGCAGGAGAGAGGAAGAGAGAGAATGAGAGAGTGCAAGAGAGAAGAAGAGAGAAAGGAAGACCAAAGTGAAAGTGGAGCGGGGAGAGGTGGTGTTAGAAAATGATAATAATGAAGGGTTAGATTGAGAGAGAGAGAGAGAGAGAGAGAGAGAGCGAGAGAATATATAGATAAATTATTAGATGGAGAACAATATAGAGAGCATGAGATAGAGGGGGAGAGAGAATAAAATAGTGAGAAAGAAATAGAGATAGAGGCAAAATAGAGCGAGAGAGGTCGAGAGAGAGAGAGAGAGAGAGAGAGAGAGAGAGAGAGAGCTTAAGAGATTGAGATAGAGGAAGGGTGAGAATGTGTGTTTGAGAGAAAGCGAGAGAGGGGGAAGAAGGAAGAGTGATAGTGAAACTGAAGAGAGAGAGATTAAGAGAGAAAAAAGAGAGCTGGTGAGAGTAATTATGAGGAGAGAGAGGGATAATATAAGAGTGAGAAAGGGAAGCAAAGGAAGAGAGTGTGTGATAGACAGAATAGAGTGAAGAGAGATTGAGAGGGAGTGAGACTGATAGTGATAGATAGCGTGTATGATGAGATGGACGAGAGAGATGGACTAGAGAGATGAACAAGAGAGAAAGGGAGGGAAGGAGGGAGGAAGTGAATTAAAGGGAAAGGGAGGGAGGGAGGATGGGTGAGAAACGTAGATATAGTGTCAAACAATAAGAATGAGATGAAAGTGCGAGATATATGGAGAGATGAAAGGGATCAGAGAGAGAGAGGAAGGGGGAGAAGAGTGACAGATAAAGAGATTGAGCAAGAGAGTGAGCAAGGGAGTGAGAAAAAGATATATAAAGAAAGTGTGAGAGCCTGAGAAAAAGAGTAAGGTGAAGAGAGTGAGATATATAAAGTGAGAAGGAGAGAGGGAGGGAGGGAGAAAATGATGGAGGGGAGGGGGAGAGGAATAGATTTGTGAGTAAAGTTGAGAAATAATGAGAGAGAGAAATGGCAGGGAGAAAGAAAGAGAGAGTTGAGTGTGAGATTGATAGAGAGAAGAAGGGAGAGAGGGAGAGCGAGAGAGAGTGGGGGATAGAGTGGGAGAAGAAAGAGAATAAAGAGCAATAAAAAATATAGCAAAATACGGAGAAGGAGAGATAAAATAGAGAGTATGAGGGAGAGAGAGTGGGTGAAGAGAGATAAATAGAAAAGGAAACAGAGAGACTATGATAAATAGAGCAAGAGAGAGAGGGAGAGTGGGAGAGAGAGTGCAAGAGAGAAATAAAGGGTGGAGCGAGTGCAGAGTAAGAGTGGGAGTAGAATCGAAAGAGTTAAGGGATCGAGGAGGGGAGAGATTGACAAAGCTAGAGAAAAATAGATAAAGAAAAGAGAGTGAGAAAAGAGAGGGCAAGAGAGTGTGAGATAGAGAGAGAAAAAGAGAGCAAAATAAGGCGTAAGGAGGGAGGGAGGGAAGAGAGAAAGTAATAAACTATTAGAGAGAAGAGGGGGTGAGAGAGGGAGAGCAAGAGAATGGAGAGAGTTAGATTGATGGACATAGAGAGATTAAGATTGAGTAAAGAGATAAAAGGGAGCAAGAGAGATCAGAGTGCGAGAGAAAGAAACATAATAGAGAGTGAGGCGTAGTGAGAAAGGGAGGGAGTGAGTAAGAGAGGTAGAGGGCAAGAGTAAGGAGAAAGTGAGATAGGGGGAGATAAAGCGAGAGAGTGAGGTGAGAGAGAGAAAGAGCGAGAGAAAGATTTAAGAGAGAGATAGGAAGCCGAGAAAGAGAGAACAAAAGATAGTGAGCAAGATTGAGATAGGCAGAGAGAACAAAAGGAAGAGAATGAGAGAGAAAGGATGAGAGAAAGAATGAGAGAGGAGAAATAAAAACAAGAGAAATAAGAGAAGAGGGAGCAAGGCAGAGGGAATGAGAGAGAGCGATAGAGAAAATGAGAGGGAGGAAGAGAGAGTGAATGAGTGAGTACAACATGAGCGAGAGAGGAGTAGGATAGGGAGAGAGTGAAAAAGAGAGGGAAGTGGGGATTGATAAAGGGAGGGATTGAGGAGGACAGAGAGATTTGTGAGAGAAAAAAAGAAAGAGAGCAAGATCTGAGAGAAACTGAGAGAGAAAGAGTGACTAAAGAGAGCGAAGAGATGGTGATAGAAGAAAGAGCAAGAGAGTGACAGAAAGGGGGTAAAAGAGAGCAAGAAGACAATAAATAAAGATAAAATAGAGAGAGAGAGAGAGCAAGAGAGGGAGCAAAATAAGGATTGAAATGTGAGCAGTATGGAGAGAAGGAGAGAAAGTGAGACAGAAATATGGAGAGAAAAGAGACTTAGATAAGATAGAGTTGGTTGTGAGGTAGAGAGAGGGAGATATGGAGGGGATATGAAGATAGCAGGAGGGTAAGAGGGCGATAGAGAGAAGAAAAAGTGAGAGAGATATAGAGAGAAGAGTAAGTGAGAGAAGAAGGGGAAAATAATGAAATAAAGAGAGTGCGAGAGAGCATGATTGGTAAAATTAAGGAGAAAGAGAGATAGAGCGAGGCTGTGAGAGAGAAATAGAGAGAAGAGAACTTGACCGAAAAAAGAGCAGACAAGAGAAATAAGAGAGAGCGATGGAGAAAATGAGAGGGAAGGAGGTAGATTGATTAAGTACAAGAGGAGAGAAAGAAGAGAGATAGGGGAAACAAAGAATGAGAGGGGAGGGAGGAATTCAAATAGGAAGGGAGAGTAAGAGAATGAGTTAAGAGAGGAGGGAGGGAGATGGAGAGGAAGTGAGGGAGAGAGAGGGAAGGAGACTGAGATAGAGAGCGTGGGAGGGATTGAGATAGGAAGGGAGAGTAAGAGAACATGTTAAAAGGAGAGGAGAGAGAGAGATGGAGAGGGAGTGTGGAAGAGAGAGGGAGAAAGATTGAGTTAGAGAGCACAGAAGGGAGGGTAGCTGGGGGAGGGAATGAGAGAGAAAGGATGAGAGAGAGGGTGAGAGAAAGGGAGTGGGAGAGCGAGAGAGAAGTAGTGAAAAGAGAATGTGAGAGAAAAGAGTGCAAAATAAATGCATGAGAGAGAGAGAGAGAGCGATAGAGAAAAAGAGAGGGAGAGAGGGGAAGAAAGATGGGGTGGGATGGATTGAACGAGGGAGGTATCGAGGAGGAAGGAGAGATATATGAGAGAAAATAATAAACAATGAGATGGATATGAGGAGAGAGAGCAAGACGTGAGAGAAATTAAGAGATAGTGTGTAAAAGAGAGGGTGTGACAAAGATTATGATAGATAGAGGGAGAGAAATAGAGAGTAAATAGAGGGAAGAGAGGGAGATAGAAGAAAGAACAAGCGAGAGAGACAGAGAGGGGGCAAAATTGAGCCTTATAAATAACAAAGAGAGATGAAATAGAGAGTGAGAGAGAGAGAGTAAGAGAGGGAGTTAAGATAAGGATTGAAGAGAGAGAGAAGGAAGTGAGGGAGAGAGGTAAGGCATAAATTGAGAGAGAAGAGAGACTCAAGGAAGATAGAGCACAAAATAGTGAGTGAGAGGTAGAAAAGGGTAGATATTGAGGGAAATATGGAGAGAGAGGGGGGAGAAAGGATAGTGAGTTGAATTAATGAAAGAGGGAGAGATGGAAGGAGGAAGAGAGTGAGAGATGGTTGGAGAGAAAGAGTGAGCAAGTGATAAGAGAGTAATAGAAGAGAGCAAGAGAGATTTTGTCAAAGAGAGCAAGAGGAGAACAATAGAGAAAGGAAAAGTGATAAAACATCAATAGAGAAAAGAACGAGTAAGGAGAAGAGAGATGGATGGAGGAGTGAGAGGGATGGAAGAGAGTGGGAGTGCGAGAGGATGAGAGAGTGAAGGAAGATATGGAGAGTGACAAAGGGATGAAGAGAGGGGTACAGATTGAAATTTAGTGGAGAGAGAGGGGGAATGAATTGGAAGAGAGTGAGAGGGAGAGAGGGGGAGAGTGTGTGTGAGATAGAAAAAGAGAGTAAGAGAGAGAGAGAGGGAGGGAAGGAATGAAAGGAGTGGAGAAGATTGGGAGAGAATGATTGAGAGGAGAGAGAGAAGCGAGCACAATTGAAGATAGAGTGAGTGACAGAGAGTGAACATAGAGCAAGAAAGAGGGAGGGAATGAGGAAGTATGTGTTAGAGTGAAACTGAAGAGATAGGAAGAGGAAACAAGAAGTGAGAGTGTGTGAGAGAGAAATAGAGAGAACAGAGGTTGACGAAAGAGAGAGCAGGAGAGAAGGAGAGGGTGAGCAAGCAAGAGAGGGAGCAAGAGATAGGAAGATTAGGAGAGCAGGAGAAAGTGGCGGGATGAAAGGAGTGAAAGTGGGAGGGAGAGCGAGAGAGTGGAGGTGAGGGTTAAAGTGAGTGTGAAAAGCGAGAGATAGAAGAGAGGGCAAGAGAAAGATGAAAATGGGTGGAATAGAGAGAGAGAGAGAAAATGAAAGAGTGAGTAAGAAAGAGAGATAGGAGATTGAGAGGGTTTAAAGAGAGAGCAGAAAAGAGAGAATAAAAGGAGACATTAAGTGAGAAGAGAGACTGAGGGAAGATCAAGTAAGAGTGATTGAGGGGAAAGGTGAGGGAGAATAAGACATTGTTAAGAGAGAGAGGGAGATGAAGATGGATAAAGGTAGGGAGAGGGAGGAAGAGATGTGATAAAATTAGAGGGATGGATAGAAGCAAGAGAGAGAGGAGAGAGGAAGTGGGGGATGGAGTCATAGAATGTAAGAGAAATGAAAGAAGAGAGAGCAACAAAGGACTATGTAAAAGAGCGTATTAAATATAAAAAGAGAATAGTGTGTGATAAAGAGAGAGACTAAGATAATATAACAGAGAAGGGATAAAATAAGTGAGAGAGAAAAAATAAAATGGTAACAAAGAGTGAGATAGAGAGTGAGAAATGGTAACAAAGAGAAAGAGAGAGCAAGAGAGATAAAAAGTGATGGAATAGAGTGTGAGAGAGAGAGGGAGAATGTGTGTGGCAAAGAGAGAAAAAGAGGTAGTGAGAGGGTTTAAAGTGAGAGCAGGAAAAAGAGAGGAAGTCGAGAGCTAGAGAGAGATGGAAAGGGAGAGTGGGAGATAGAGGGAGAGAGAGTGTGGCAGAGTGGAAGATAGAGTGAGTGAGAGAGAGGGGGAGGGAGGTAGGGACGAGGGAGGGAAGGAAACAAGAGAGGAGGAGAGAGAGTTTGTGGAGGATAAAGAGCAAAAGAGTGAGAGGAGAGAGAGTAAGATAAAGAGAGAGAACAGAGAGTGAGTAAGAGAGAGTGTAATTAAAGAGAGATAAGTAGGGAGAGAGGAGAGCGAGTGAGAGAGAAATAGAGATAGAGGAGAGGTAGAAGAAAGAGCAAAAGAGAAAGAAAGGGAGCACAAGAATGAGAAATAGATAGAGTGTGAGAGAAATGAAGTTAAAGAGAGAGGGAAGAGGGAGGGAGTAAGAGAGAGAGAAGTGTGCGAGAAATTAAGAGAGATGAGGAGGAAAGAGTGAGAAGAGAGAAGGATTTAAAGAGAGGGAAAGAGGGAGGGAGGGAGGGAGTGAGAGAGAGAGAGAAGGAGAAAAAGAGTAGAGTAATGAGAGAAAAAAAGAGTGACATAAGAGAGATGCATTGAGCAACAGTGCAATAATGAAGGCGGAATAAAGAGTGAGAGAGAGGGAGAGCAAGGAAGAGAGCGAGAGTGTGCGAGAGAGAGAAGAGAGACAGTTGAGAGATGTGGTGGATAGAGGGAGAGAAAGTGTGAGAGGATATATATAGAGGAAGAAATAGATAAAGGGAGGGAGTCTAAGAGAGAGCATAATAAATAGAGAGAGTGAGGGAAAGTATGAGAATAGGGGGTGGGGAGAAAAATGGTTAATTAAAGGTAGAGGGAGAGAGCGGAAGCGAAAAATTGAGGGACGGAGGGAGAGGGAGATGGAATGAGAGGTAGATAGAGGGGGATAGAAGCAGAGTACGAGAGAAAGATAAAGAAAGAAAGAAGAAAGGGAGTGAGATTAAGAGAAGCATGAGTGGGGGTATAAAGAGAGGTAGAACTTGAGAATGATAAGAGCTAGAGGGAGCAACGGAGGGATTGAGAGTTGATGAGGGATAAAAGGGGGAAGAGGGAGGGAGGGAGAGAGAGAGAGAATGAAAGAGTGGGATGGAATCAGTTGAGCGAGAGAGGAGAGCCAGAGAGGGCAAGTGGAGAGAGCACGAGAGAGAGCGGAAGAGAGGGAAGTGAGAGAAATAGAGAAAGAGAGAGTGGAGGGTAGAGGAAGATAAAGAGTGAGAAGAGTAAGAGTGAAGGTGAGAGAAAATAAAGAGTGATAGAGAGATAATGAAATAAAGAGGAAGAGAGAATAGATATTGTGAAAGAGATAAAGAGAGGGAGTAAGAGTGAGAGTGGGACAAGAGTAAGGGAAAGGAAGCAAGAGAGAATGATTAATGGAGTAAGCGAGAGAGTTAGGGAAGGAGGGTGAGAGAGAACGACAGAAAGAGAGAAGAGAGAGAGGGAGTAGGAGTGAGAGTAAAATGGTAGAGACAGAGGGAGCCAAGAAGGGAGGGAGAGACAAAAAGAGAAAGAAATAGATAAAGAATACAGAGTGAGGTAAGAGTCGGTAAGAGAGAGTGAGGAGAAATAAAAAATAAATAAGAAGGGAGGGAAAGTAATAAAAAATTAGAGAAAAGAGGGGGTGAGAAAAAAAAGAGATAGAGAATGAGAGGAAGGTAGAGAGAGATTGAGTTATGGATTTAGGGAGATTATGAGTGTGAAAAGAGAGGAAGAGTGAGCAGAAGACGTAGAGAGAGAAACATAATAGGTAGTGAGAGACAGTGAGAAAGGAAGAGATGTTGAAATAGAGAGATAGAGGAAAAGAGTAAAAAGAGAGGAAAGATAGCAAGAGAGTGAGAGACAAACAAAATAGAGTGTAAGAGACATAGTAAAAAAGGGAGAGAGTAAGAGAGAGAGATGGATGGCAAGAGTAAGGGAGAGAGGACGAGGGAGATAGAGGGAGAGAAAAAGCACGAAAGATTTAAGAGGGAGAGAGAGGAAGTGAGAGAGGAAAAGATTGGGAGTAAGATGGAGATAGGGGAGAGATTAAGAGAATGAGTGAGAAAGAGGGATGGAGAGGGAGATATATTGAGATAGAGAAAGTGGCAGGGCGAGAAGTGGGAGGGAGAGTGGGAGTCATAAAGGATGAGGGAGAATAAGAGAGAAATTGAGAGAAGTGAAAGTGAATTGGAGAGTGCGATGGAGAAAATGATAGTGAGGGAGGCAGATTGAGTGGGTGAGTGCAAGAGAGGAGAGAGAAGAGAGAGATAGGGAGAAAGGGAGAAAGAGAGGGAAGAATGGAGTGAAAGAGGGAGGGACAGAAGTGGAGAGAGAGATGTGTGAGAGAACCTAACAAATAATGAGGTGGGGATGAGGAGTGAGAGTGAGATGTGAGAGTGATTGAAAGAGAGAGGGAGGGATGGAGACTCAGAGAGAGAGTGAGGGATAGAGGAAGAGAAATAGTGAGTAAATATAGAGAAGAGAGGGTGATAGAAGAAAGAGCAAGAGAGAGGATAGAGAGAGGGTAAGAGAGAGCAATCAAACGATAAAGAGAGATGAAATATAGAGTGAGAGTGAGAGTAAGAGAGGGAATGAACTAGAAACACAGAGATAGAGGGAGGGATTGATAGGGATTAAGGAGAGAGCGGGAGGTATAAGGGTGTGAGAGTAAGAGAAAAATAAAGAGAAAAGAGAGACTCAAGGAAGATTTATAAAAAGACAGGTAGTGAGAGGTGGAGAGAGAGAGAGGGGGATATAGAGAGATAGAGGGTGAGAGAGATAGAGAGAGGGAGGGAGGAAGATACTGAGTGATGGTTGGAGAGAAAGAGTGAGAAAGTGATAAGAGGGTGTGAGAGAGAACAAGGGAGGGAGAGAGCAGAAGAGAAAGAAAATGTGATAATGCATAAATAAATAAAAGGATGAGAGAGGGACAGGATGAAAAAGGGATAGAAAGAGAGAGAATGTGAGAGATATTGATGCATGAGCGTGAGAGAGGAAGATAGAGTGGAAGAGAAGAGAGAGCGAGGGAAGATCTGCTACAGAGAGTGGGAGCGAGGGAGAAAGAGGGGGAAGAGAATGAGATTTTGTGGGACTGAGAGTGGGGGATGAACAAAAAGTGTGAGAGGGAGAGAGATAGTGTCTCTGAGTGAGAGAAAGAGAGAGTCATAGAGAGAGAGGGAGGGAGGGATGGAAGCAAGAGACAGGGGAGAGAAGGAGAGAAAGAATGGGAGAAGAGAGAGGAGAGAGAGGACATAAGTGAGAGTGAGCAACTAAGAGTGAACATAGATTGCGAAAGAGAGAGGGAGAGGAGTAAGAGTGAGAGTGAAACTAAAGATAAAGAAAGTGTGAGTGAGAAAGGGAGTGTGTGAGAGAAAAATATAAAGAGTGTGTGAGGGAAGAGAGAGCGTGAGAGGGAGAGAGTGAACGAGGGAGAGAGGGAGCAAAAAAATGAGAGATAAGAAGTGTGTGAGAGATAGAGGGATTAAGGGAGAGAAAAAGGGAGGGAGAGTGAGACAGAGGTGGTGTGGGATAAAGTGAGTGAGAGAGAGATAAAACAAGGTGCAATAAAGAGAGGGAGGGAGAGAGAAGAGAGAGAATGAGAGGAAGGTAGAGAGGTTGAGTAATGGATATAAGAAGATAAAGGTGTGTAAAGACAGAAAAAAGAGAGTGAGAGAGAAACATAATAAAAAGTGACAAATATAGTGAGAAAGGGAGATGGTGAGAAAGAGAGATATAGTGGGCAAGAGTAAGGGAGAGAGAGGGAGAGAAGGAGAGAGATTGAAGAGACAGATGAAGTGAGAGAGATAGAAAGTAAGAAAGATTGAAGAGATAGAGAGACAGGAAGTGAGAGAGGAAAAGAACGCAAAATAATGTAAGTTTAAGATTGGGTGGTGGAGAAAGAATGAGTGAGAAGGTGAAAAGGAGATAGGGTGGAGAGGGAGAGAGGGTGGAGAGATTGAGATATAGAGAGTGGGAGGGAGGGTAGCAGAGAATGGATAAGAGAGAGAGTATGAGAAAGGGAGAGAGAGAATTAGAGAAAAGTGAAAGTGATATAAGAGAGAGCAAGAGAGAGAGAATGAGATAGAGCGATAGAGATAACGAGAGGAAGGAGAGGAAGTGAATGAGGAGAGAGAGGAGAAAGAGAGGGAAGAGGGAGAAGAGAGAGGTAAGAGGAATTGAAAGAGGAAGAGATCGAGGTGAAAAGACATATGTGTGAGAGAAAATAATAAATAATGAGACAGATGTGAGGAGAGATAGTAAGATGTGAGAACAAAGTGAGGTGGAATAGAGAGTGAGAGAGAGATGGAGGTAGTTAAAGAAAAAGAATGATATGAGGATGTGAGAGAGTTTAAGGAAAGAGTAGGAAAGAGAAAGTGAGGGAGAGTGAAAGGAAGAAAGTGTAAGAAAAGAGTCTACGAGAGAGTAATAGTAAGCGAATAAGGGGTAAAGAGTGACCAAGAACTGAGAATGGTGAGAGAAGAGGGAACATCACTCATTCGTGCCCTTTTTAGGTCTTCCTAATGTAGCTCACTCTTCTCTCTCCCTCTCTCTCCCTCTCTCCAAATCTTTATCTATATCTCCTCCCTTTACCGCTTACTATTTTTTGCTCTATATTCGGCGATTCTCTCTTCTCTCTATTACTGCCTTACCCTCTCTCCTTCCCGTTCACTCTAAAATCCCTAATTCTCACTCTATATTTTATCTTTATCTGTTGTTCATTTGATCTATTTTGCCCCTCTATGTCTCTCTCTTGCACTTTCTTCTATCTCCCTCTCGTTTCTTGCTTTACTCACTCTATCTCTATTTCTCACTCTCTATTTCACTCTCCCTCCCTCACATGCTCTCTCTCAATTTTTGTCATATTTTACTATCCATCTCTTTATTTATTATTTTCTCTCATACATATCCCTTTCCCCCTCCCTCTTTCAATGCCTCCATCCCTCTCTTTCTCCCTCTCTCCATACATCACTCCTCTCTCTTTCCTCTTGCACTCACTCATTCACTCACTCTCCCTCCCTCTTGTTTTCTCTTTCAATCTCACTAATTCCCTCTCGCTTGATGTATCTTCTCTCACTTTCACTTTTTGTTATTTCTCTCTCTCTCTCTCCCATCTATCTCAATCTCTCTCCATCTCCCCCAACTTTCCATCTCCATCCTCCTATCCCACTTTAACTTCTCCCTTTCTTTCTCTCTCTCCCACACCTTTCCCACCCTCAGCTACATTTATCCAGCCCCCTCTCCCTTCCTTCCTCTCTCTCTTTGCCACGCTTTCTTACTCTTTCTGTTTTTCTCTATCTTACTTCGTATACCCCTTGCTCTCCATGACGTCCTCCCTATAATTCTTTCAATCTCATACCTTCTCTCGGTTTTTCTCACTCTCAATCTCTTTAGTTCCCTTCTTTGCTCTCTGTTTGTCTTTTCCCTTGCTCTACATTTTCTTCTTTTTTTCTTCCTCCCACTCTCCTCTTTCTCTTTCTCCTATCTCCCTCTCACTCCCTCTTCCACATTATCTCCTTCTTACTCTCCCTCCCTCTCTCTTCCTCTCAAGACTTTTCTTATAGTCTGTATGTATATATATTCGCTCCCTCTCTCAAAATATCTATCTCCCTATTTATTTTTCTTCCACTTTTTCACTTGTTATAATCCTATCCTATTTGTTGTCTCTCTCTTACTTTTATTATGATGATCTCTCATCTCTGATTTTTTCACCCACAAACATTCTCTCTTGCTTCCTCTCTTCTTTCTTTCACTTCATCTCACTTCCCCTCTCTTCCCTCAATATCTCTTCCCTCTTCATTTCTCTCTCCTTCTCACTATTAAATTTCACTTTCACTGTTACTTGCACTCTTTCTCACCCCCTTTTGTTCGTCTTTTTCTCTCTCTCAATCTCCCTCCTCCTACTCTACCTCCTATTATCGCCTCACACTTTCTATCACTGTCTTCTCTCCCAATCTTCTAACGCACTCTCCTTCTATCACTTCTTCCCTCACTTCAACTTAGCTCACTCCCCTCTTCTCTCTTTCTTACTCTCTGTTATCTCTCTCTTACACTTACTCTCTATACTGCTGCTCCATCTTCTCTAACTATTCTCTTCGTCCATCCTCCCATTCTGTGTCCTCTCTCCCCTCCCTCCCTCCCATTCTCACTTATTCTTTCCTCTATCTCTCTCACACACTTCTCTTCCTCTATCCCCCTTCCTTCTCCCTCTCTCCCTTTATAACTCCTTTCTCTCACTCTTTATCATCCATCTTTTGCTCTCCCTCTCTCTCCCCTTCTCGCTTACTCTCTGTTGCTCTATCTTCCAGCACTCTTTATTTCTCCCTCACACTATCTTTCCATCTCTTGCTCCCTCCCTCTTCAATCCTTCTCACGACCTACCTTTATCTCACTATTTTTTTCTCTTTACCACTCATGCGCTCTCTTACACTCTATTAAATCTCTCCTTCTTTGTCTTTTGCTTTCTCATACGTTGCCCTCTATTCTCTCTCATTCTCTCTCTCCATCCCTCGCTCTCTCCATTCTCTCCCACACTCTTTCTCTCCCTCTATCCCCTACTTCCTCTCTATTGCTTCCATCCCTCCTATTGTCTGGATGGAGAGAGAAAGGGAGAGATTGTGTGAAAAAGAGAGAAGAAAAGAGAAAGGGACAAAGAGAGAGGAGGTGAGAATAAAAGAGAAAGATTTAGAGAAGAGTGAGCAATAATAGAGAAAGAGAAAGCAAATAAATAGTGAGAAAGAGAGAGGAAGGGAGCAAAGGTGGATGAGAGAGTGAGAGAGATAAAGGGAGGGAATGAGAGTGAGGGAAGATAAAGAAAGAGAGAGTGGACAAGAGGGATAATAAGAGAACGAGAGAGAATGAGAGAGAGTGAAGAAGAGTGAGAAGAGAAAGAGGGAGAGCTGAGGAGGGCAAGCGGAGAGAGCTGGAGAGAGAAGGGGGAGGGAGAGAAGTGAGATAAATAGAGAAAGAGAGAGTGGGGGGTAGAAGAAGAGAGAGTGAGAAGAGTAAGAGAGAAGATGAGCAAGAATAGTGAGTGAGAGCAAGATGACGAGAGAAATACAAAGAGAGAATAGAGATTGTGAAAGAGTACGAGTGAGAGTAAAGCTTTAGAAAGAGAGTGGGGAAGAGAGAGTAAGAGAAAGGGAGCAAGAAATAATGATAGATGGAGCAAGAGAGAGAGAGAGAGAGAGAGAGAGAAAGGGTGAGAGAGCAATAGAGAAAAAGAGAGAAGAGATTGAATGTAAGAGTGAGAGTAAATCTAAATTGAGTGAGGGAGCTAGGACAAAAAGAGAAAGAAACAAAGAAGGAATAGAGAGTGAGGTAAGATAGGGAAGGAGAGAGAAATAGAGACCGAAATAAGGGAGGGAGGGGAAGTATAAACAATAAGAGAGAGGAGTGGGTGAGAAAGCAAAGAGATAGAGAAATGAGGAAGGTAGAGAGAGACTTAGTGATGGATATTAGGAGACAAAGAGAGAGAAAAAAGAGGTAGAGAGCAACAAGCGAATAAGCGAGAAACATGATGGAGAGAGAGACATAGTGAGAAAGGAAGAGAGGGAGAAAGAGAGAGATAGAGGGAAAGAGCAAAGAGAGTGAGATGATAACAAGAGATAACAAGAAAGCGAGACAAAGAAAAAGAATAGAGAGTGAGATACATCAAAAAAAAGGGCAAGAATAAGGGAGAGAGAGTGAGAAAGGGGCGAGTTAGAGGGCAAGTGTAAGGGAGAGAGGGAAAACTGGGGAGGTAAAAAGAGAGAGTGAGAGATTGAAGAGACTGAGAGAGAGAGAGCATGTAAGATATAAGAGGGAGACAAGGGAAGCAAGAGAGGAAATAATATTGAGCTAGATGGAGATCGAGAGCAAGAGGATAGTGCTTGGAGAGGGGGAGAGAGAGAGGGAAAGATTGAGATGGAGAGAGTGGAAGGGTGAGAAGAGGAATGGAGAGAGGGGAGAGAAAGGATGAGGGAGTGAGAGAGATAGAGGGAAACGAAAGTGAGAGAGAGGGGTAAAAAGAAAGAAATAGAGAGAGTGAGGGAGAGTACGGTAAAAAGAAGGAGATAGAGAGATAGAGGGAGGCTGTGAGAGAGAATAGAGAGAAGCGAAAGTGAGAGGAGAGAGAAAAAGAGAGGAATGAGATTGAAAAATGAAGAAAATGAGAGGGAAGGAGGGAGATTGATTAAGTGCAAGAGGAGAGAGTGAAGAGAGATAGGGAAAAGAGAGAAAGAGAGAGAAGGAGGGAGGGATTGAGATAGGAACGGAGAGTAAGAGAATGAGTTAAATAATGAAGGAGATGGAGGGGGTGAGGGAGAGAGGGGGAGAGAGATTGAGAAGAGAGTGTGGGAGGGAGGGTAGCTGAGGGAGAGAATAAGAGAGAAATGATGAGTAAGAGGGCGAGAGAAATGGAGAGGGTGAGCGAGAGAGAAATAAAGAAAAGTGGAAGTGAGAGAAAAGAGAGCAAAAGAGAGGGATGAGAGAGAGTGATAAAGAAAAAGAGAGGGGGAGAGAGAGTGAACGAGTGAGTTCAAGAGGAGAGAAGAAGAAAGAGTGGGAGGGATAGATTGACAGAGGGAGGTATCGAGAAGGAATGAGAAATGTATGAGAGAAAATAATAATAATGAAATGGATGTGAGAAGAGAGAACAAGATGTGAGAGCAATTGAGAATTAGTGTGTAAGGAAGGTAGTGTGAGAGAGTGTGATAAATAGAGGGAGAGAAAGAGTGAGTAGAGAGTTGGAAGAGAGGGAGATAGAAGAAAGAGAAAAAGAGAGGGGGAGAGAGTGTGAACTAGTGAGTGCAAGAGGAGAGAGAGGAAGAAAGAGAGGGAGGTGTCGAGGATGAATGAGAGATGTATGAGAGAAAATAATAAAAATTGTGATGGATATGAGGAGATAGAGCAAGATGTGAGAGCTATTGAGAGATAGTGTGTAAGGGAAGGAGTGTGAGAGACAGTGTGATAGATAAAGGGAGAGAAAGAGTAAGTAAAGAGATGGAAGAGTGGGAGATAGAAGAAAGAGCAAGAGAGAGACAGCGAGGGTGAAAAAGTGAGCAGACAAATTACAAAGAGAGATTAGAGAGAGAGAGAGAGAGAGAGAGAGAGAGATCAAGAGAGGAAGATAAGATTGGGATTGAAGAGTGAGCAAAGGAGTGAGGGAGAGGGGGTGTAAGGCAGAAATTGAAGGAGAAGAGAGACTCAGGGAAGCTAGAGCAAATGATAGTGAGTGAGAGGGAATAAAGGGAGATATTGAGGGAAGTATGGAGAGAGAGGAAGGGAGAAAAGACATAGCGAGAGATTGAATTAATGAGAGTGAAGAGGGAGGGAGGAAGAGAGTGAGAGATGGTTGGAGAGAAAGAGTGAGTAAAGTGATAAGAGAGTGATAAAAAAGTGCAAGAGAGAGTTTGTCAAATAGAGCAATAAGAGTGCAATAGAGAAAGAGAAAAAGTGATAAAGCATAAATAGAGAAAAGAGCGAGTAAGGAAGAGAGAGATGGATGGAGGAGTAAGAGGGATGGAACAAAGTGGGAGTGAGAGAGGATGAGAGAGTGAAGGAAGATATGGAGGGAAGAGAGAGAGATGGAGTTTAGGGTACATAATGAGATTTAGTCAGAGAGAAAGGGAGAAAAGAGGGAAAAGGGAGCAAGAGAGAACTTGAGAGTGAGAGAAAGAAACATAATAAAGTGTGAAACATAGTGGGTAAGGCAGCGAGCGAGAAAGAGTGAAATAAATGACAAGAGTATGCGAGAGAGATAGAGGGAGAGAGAGAGATTGAAGAGAGAGAGGGAGTGAGAAGGGAGAGAGAGAGAAAGAAAATGATTTAGGAGATAGATAGGAATTGAGAGAGGAAGAGAACAAAAAAGTTAGTGAGCAATATTGAGATAAGGAGGGAGATTAAGAGAATGCATTAGAAGGAAAAGAGAGTGAGATGGAGAGGGAGAGAGGGAGACGGAGGGAGGGAAGTAGAAGGGAAGAGAATGAGAGAGAAATGATGAGAGAGAGAATAGGAGAGGAAGAGTGAGAGAGAAATAGAGAAAATAGAAAGTGAGAGAAGAGGGAGCAAGGGAGAGGGAATGAGAGAGAGCAATAGAGAAAAGGAAAGTGAGGGAGAAGGAGCAACTTAGTGAGTACAACTAAAGTGAGAGAGAGGAGTAAGGTGAGAGAGAAATTAGGGCGATAGAAAAAAGAGCAAGAGTGAGATCATGAAAGCAATAAAGAGAGATGAAATAGAGATAAAAAAAGAACGAAGAAGGTATTGAAGAGTGAGTGGGAGGGAGAGAAGGAGAGTGGGAGTGTTTCTTTCTCACTCTCCCTCTCTTGCACTTTTCTCTGTAATGCATTATCACTTGTTTCTTTCTCAATTACTCTATTTCTCTTACAAAAACTCACTTTTACACAGTCTTTCCCTCGAACCATCTCTCACTCTCTTCATTTCTCTCCCTCTCTCTCCCTCTCTCTCCCTCTTTTATTAAGCCAATCTCTATCTCTCCTTCTCGCTCTTGCCCTCCCTCTCTCTTCAAATCTCTCCATATCTGCCTTACTCTCTCTCATTCTCTCTCCCTCACTCACTCATCTGTCCCTATCTTTACTGCCTCCTCTTGCTCTCTCTCACTCTTTTTTTCATCTCGCTATATTTTTTTGCTCTCTTTTGCACTCTTTATGTCTCTCTCTATTGACCTTTCTCTATCTCCCTCTCTTCTCTCTCTTACTCACTCTTTCTCTCCCTCTATCTCTCACACTTTCACTCTCCCTCCTTCTCACTCTCTCAATTGCCACCAGATCTTGCTCTCTCCCCTCATATTCATCTCATTATTTTTTTTCCTCTTATTAATCTCTCTTTCCTCCTAGATCCCTCCCTCTTTCAACTCCTCCTTCCCCCTCTTTCTCCCTCTTTCTATCTCACTCCTCTCTTTATCTCCCCTTGCACTCACTCCTTCCCTCCCTCTCCTCACTCTCATTTTCTTTATCGCCCTCTCTTAACTCACTTTCACTTTTTTCTATTTCTTTCTCTCTTTCCTTCTCCCATTCTCGCACTCTCTATCATTCTCTCTCTCTGCTACCCTCCCTCCCACTCTCTCCCTCTCCATCTCCCTCTCTCCCTCTCCATCTCCCTCTCTTCCTCTCTCCCTCTCACTCATTCTCTTACACCGCCTCCCTATCTCCACATTGTTCACTATCTTTTCCTCTCCTCTTCCTCTCTAGTTTCCTCTCTCTCCCTCTTAAATCTTCCTTTCTCTCTCAACCTCTCTCACACCCTCTCTCTGTTTTATCTCTCTCCTTCTCTACCTTTATCTCCTCCTTCCTCACTTTCTCCCTTACTCTTGTCACATACCTATCTCTTTTTCATTATGTCTCTTACTTTCTCTTATGTTTCTATCTCTGTCTCTCTCGTTCTTTGTTGTTAACTTTTCTCTCTCCGCTAGTCTCCCTCCCACTATCCCTCTTCCTCCCTCCATCGCACTCATTCTCTAACTTGGCCTCCCTATCTCCACATTTCCCACTATCTTTTCCTCTCTCTCTTCCTCTCCCGCTCCCTCTCTCTCCCTCTTAAATCTTCCTTTCTCTCTCTACTGCTCTCACACTCCCTCTCTCTTTAATCTCTCCTTCTCTACCTCTATCTCCCCTTCCTCACTCTCTCCCTTACTCCTGTCATATGCCTGTCCCTTTCTCACCCTCTCCCTTTCTCACTACATCTCTCATTTTCTCTTATGTTTCTCTCTCTTGCTCTTCCATTCTATGTTGTTCTCTTTTCTCTCTCTTTACTCAGTCGCTCATCCAATGTCCATCACTATCTCTCTCTATTTCTCTAATTCTCTCTCTCACCCCCTCTTCTCAGTCATTGTGTATTACTTTCTCACTTTTTACCTCTTTTCCTCTCTTTTCTCACTCTCCATTCTTTCTTTATTTCTCTCTCGCTTTGTCTCTCTCCCTTCCTTGCTCCCTTACTCCCTTCAAATTCTCTCAGTCTTACTCTCTCACTCACTTTCTCTTTCTCCTTCTCTCTCTTCTCACTCTCTTGCCCACTCCAATTCTCTCTCAGACCTCTCTTCTTTTGCCCTCCTTTTTTCTCAATCTCCTTCTCTTAAGCTCTTTCTGTCAGTGTTCTCTCTTTCTTTATTTCCCACACACACTCTCTCTTTCTCTTCTCCTTCCCTCCCTCACCCTTCCCCTCTCTATCGATGTCTTTCTCTAACTCTCTTTATCTCACTCTTGTCCTCTCTCTCCCAGTATCTGGCTCCCTCTCTCTAACTCTCTCCCTCACTCCCTTGTTCACTCTCTCACTTTCTCTCTATTTTTTCCCTTCCTTCTTCTCTCTCTTTCTCCCTCACTACCTCCCTCCCACTATCTCTCTTCTCAACTCTTCTCTTCTCTCTCTCTCTCTCTCCCTCTCATTCTCTTTACTCAAGGTATAGCTTTCTTGCACCATTTTACTCATTCTCTTTCTTGCTCTCTCTCTGTCATTCTTTCATATGTCACTCACACTTTCTTTACCTCTCTCTTCCTCCCTCCCTTCCTCCCTCTCTCTTCCCATCTATCATATCTCTCCATCTCATTCTCTCTAGTTCCTTCTCTCACTTTTTCTCGTTCCCTCTTGCTCTTTTCTTATGCTCTAACTTCTATTGCTTTCTCTGTAATGCCTTCTAACTACTTTTTCTCTCTCTGCTTTCTCCATCCCTTTATCTCTTTTTATATCTCTCCCGCTTTTAATATATCTCTCTTCTTTATCATCTCTCTCTTCTTTCCCTTTGTCTCCTTCACTCCTTCACAACCACTCTCCCCATTTCTTATTCCCTCTCCCTCTTTTTCTCACTCTCTTGTTTGCTCTCCTTACTTGTCTCTCTTTCTTTCTTCTCTTTCTCCTTCCTTCCCTCTCTCTTGATTTCTCTATTGTTCTATCTCTTTCTCTTCAATTTCACTCACTCTTACTACTCTCTTCAATATCGCTCATACTATCTCTTCACTCACTCTCTTTCTCTCACATCCCACACCCCCTCTTTCTTTACAATCACTTCCTCTGCTTCCCTTCCTCCTTTTCTCCCTCCCTCTCATCCCCTACATCTCCCACTTCGCTTGCTCACTCTATCTCTCCCTCTCTCTCTAACTCACTCATCTCTTATTCTCTCTCCCACTTTTTCGCTATCACTCTCACTTTCTCTATATTCCTTCTCACTCTCTTCTCTCTCAATTTCTCTCTCCATCTCTCTTCCTCTCTTGTTTCCTCTCTCTTCAATCTTTCTCACTCCCTCCCTTTCTCTATTTTTCAATATTTATTCTCTATTCTATTGTTCTCTCTTTTATTACTCTCACTCACACACACTCACTCTTTCTTCTCTTGTTCCCTCTATTGCTTCTTGTCTCCTAGTCCTCTCACTCTTTCACGCACAATCCCTTTCTTCGTCTCTATATCACTCACACTTAACATGTCCCTCTATCCTCCTCAATTCTCTATTCTTTCTCTATCTCGCCTAATTTATCTTTTATTTTTTCTCTCTTCCCTCTCATTCCTTTCAACCTTCCTTTCCATATATTCCCATCTCTTTTACTCACTCTCTCACTTTCATCCTTCCCTTTATATGTATGTCTCCCTATTTCTCTCTTCACCTGCTCTTTCTGCCCTCTATTACCCACATCTCTCTACCCTCTCTCTCTTCACTCTCTCATATACTCTCACTCTCTCCCTTGCACTCCCTCTCTCTCTCTCTCTATTCCACCTTCACTATTGCATTGTTGCTCAATCAATTTCTCTTCTATTGCTCTCTCTTCTATCTCATTACACAACTCTTCTTCTCCTTTTATCTTCCTTTCTCAGTCCCTCCCTCTGTCCCTGACTCCCTCTCTCCATTTCAATCAAGACAGAATCGTAGGGATTGATGTTCTAATAAGAAAACCTGAGGTGCTATGCGAAAACCGAAATTAATTGGTGGACATTCATATGAAATGCCTGAACAAAACAAGAAAATCGTCCTAAACCTTGAACAACCGAAAATATGGTAGGATACAACCTGGTGGTGAAATGGATGGAGAAAAACCTTGACCCAATGCTCAACGCAAACAAAAATGTTGGTATAAGACCTTCACCCTATGCTTGACGCGAGGAAAGAATCTTGGTACGATGGTAGACGCCACAAACGGGGTGGAAATCCGCTTGATAAGTCTGGGAAGAACTCCTTGGGCAATAGCAAAAAGCTCTGTTGGAATCCTAAGGAAAACCTAAGGAAGGAAGCACATGCAAGTTGTTTTTGCCAAAGTCTAATGTCCCCTTTTCATTTAAAGTGAGGCCTATTTATAGGCTAAAGCTTACATTCAAAAGAAAAGAGAAGATAAAATATCTTCTAAAACAAATAAAAAAAAACTACTTCAAGTTGGCATGCAAGCCATTATTAAATCAAATAAAAGAAGAAATATCCAGTCATAATAATATGACTTCTTTATCCTTGGGCTTAGATTAAGTTGAGAAATCTTGGTGGCTCTTTCTCCTTAGATTTCCATGAATTGGCTTGAGTCCAAGCCTCCCGGACTAATCCATTAAGAGCTTTCTTCAACCCCTTTGCACGACATCTAGTAATTGGCCCACATGGAACTTGAATTAAATCTTCACTTGAGGTCATGTCATCGCCATCCATGCTATCATTTACATCATTCCCCTCATCTTGAAAAGTATTTGTCCTCAAATCAATAGCTGCATCAAAAGGACTTAAAATAGTAACATTGAAAGTGGCACTCACATTATACTTACCTGGTAGATCCAGCTTACAGGCATTGTCATTGATACGTTCAAGTACTTGGAAAGAACCATCTCCCCTTGGAAGCAGTTTGGAATATCTTTGTTTTGGAATTCTTTCCTTTCTCATGTGTAGCCAGACCCAATCTCCAGGTTCAAAGATCATTTTGTGACGCCCCTTGTTGGCATATTTTTCGTATTGCTTTGTTCTTTGTTCAATATTGTGTCATGCCTTTTCATGTATCTGCTTTACAAACTCAGCCTTTTTCTTACCATCCAAGTTAACATGCTCAAAAACAGGTAATGGAATTAAATCAAATGGCATTAAAGGATTAAAACCATAAACAATTTCAAAAGGAGAAAATTTAGTAGCATAATGAACAGTACTATTATAAGCAAACTCAACGTGTGGTAAACAATCATCCCATGTTTTGATATTCTTCTTTATGATTGCCCTTAACAAAGTAGACAAAGTCCTATTTACTACTTCAGTTTGACCATCGGTTTGTGGGTGACAAAGTAGTAGAAAACAACAATTTAGTTCCTAACTTACACCACAAGGTCTTCCAAAAGTAACTCAATAACTTAGTATCTGTATCAGAAACAATTGTTCTAGGCATACCATGCAATCTTATAATCTCCCTAAAGAACAAATCCGCAATATTTGAAGCATCATCAGTTTTGTGGCATTGAATAAAATGTGTTATTTTGGAAAAATCTATCCACAACCACAAAAATGGAATCTCTACCATGTTTAGTTCTAGGCAAACCAAGCACAAAGTCCATAGAAATATCAATCCAAGGTACATTAGGAATTGGTAGTCTTCTACATAAACTGTGGGGTTGAACTCGAGATTTAGCTTGTCGACATGTGACACACCCACCACAAATCCTCTCGACATCCTACCTCATCTGTGGCCAGTAGAAGTGCTCCTGCAAAACAACTAAAGTCTTTGCAACTCCAAAATGTCCCATTAATCTCCCTCCATGTGGTTCCTGTATAAGCAATTCTTGCAAAGAACTTTTAGGCACGCATAACTTATTTTCTCGAAATAGAAACCCATCATGTTTAAAGAATTTACCGCAAGCAGTTTTATCACAAGCTTGATATTCATTATAGAAATCAACATCATCATGGTATAAATCTTTAATATGTTCAAAACCAAGTAGTTTTGCATCAAGAGTAGATAGTAGTGCATACCTTCGAGAAAGAGCGTCAGCAACCACATTTTCCTTACCTTGCTTATACCGAATGACATATGGAAATGTCTCAATGAACTCCACCCAATGAGCATGCCTTTTTTTGAGCTTGTGTTGACCTTTCAAGTGATTTAAGGACTCATGATCAGTATGAATCACTAACTCTTTAGACCAAAGGTAGTGCTGCTAAGTTTTCAAAGCTCTAACCAATGCATACATCACCTTGTCATAAGTTGGGTAGTTTAAGGTGGTTCCACTCAATTTTTCACTTAAATAAGCAATTGGTCTTCGCTCCTGCATAAGAACAACACCTATGTCAATACCTGAAGCATCACATTCAATTTCAAATGTTTTAGAAAAATCAGGTAAAGACAAAAGAGGGGCGTGGGTAAGTTTTTCCTTGATCAATTGAAATGCCTTTTCTTGCACTTCGCCCCACTTGAACCCAACATTCTTCTTAATTAATTCAGTGAGTGGTGCAACTATGCTACTAAAGTCTTTTACAAACTGTCGGTAGAAACTAGCAAGTCTATGAAAACTACGAACATTGCTTACACTAGTGGGACTAGGCCACTCATGTATAACACTCACCTTTTCTTCATCAACTTGTATACCCTGCGCACTCACAACAAATCCCAAAAAATAAAGTTTATTGGTGCAAAAGGTACACTTTTCAAAGTTACCAAATAACTTTTCTTTTCTCAAAACATCTAAAACAAGTTTTAGATGTTCAACGTGATCCTTCAAGTTTTTGCTATAGATCATAATATCATCAAAATAGACCACAACAAATTTTCCAATAAAAGCACGAAAAACATGTTTCATTAGTCTCATGAAAGTACTAGGTGCATTAGTTAACCAAAAGGCATAACTAACCATTCATACAAACCATATTTTGACTTAAAAAGCAGTTTTCCACTCATCTCCTTCTTTCATCCTAATCTGATGATATCCACTTTTTAAATCAACCTTAGAAAACACATAAGATCCATGTAACTCATCTAGCATATCATCTAAGAGAGGAATAGGGTGTCTATACTTTATCGTAATATTGTTTATGGCTCGACAATCCACACACATTCTCCAAGACCCATTTTTCTTAGGAACTAGAATTAGAGGAACAACACATGAACTCGTGCTCTCTCTCACATACCCCTTCTCTATTAGTTCACCAACCTGCCTTTGTAACTCTTTTGTTTCCTCGGGATTGCTTCTATAGGCTGGACGGTTTGGAAGGGTGGCTCCTGGTATAAAATCAATTTGATACTCAATCCCCCGAATGGGTGGTAAACCATGTGAAATCTCCTCAGGAAAGACATCATGAAAATCTTGCAAAAGAGAAAAAGTAGAACTAGGCAAAGAATTGTTATGTCCATTAGTGTTTAAAAATGCCTCTTTGTACAGAACTACAATCATTGGTTGGTTTAAAAACAATGCTCTCTTAATTTCACCTGCCTTTGCATAAAAATTCTTTTGTTCTTTATCTTCTTTTCTCTTAATGGCCGCTTGTTCCATTTCTTCCTTTTTCTCAATTGGGTCAGACTCTTTATGTTGATCACTACTTTTTGTTTGACAATAATCATTTTGCAATCTCACTTGATCCTCGAAGACCTGCTTTGGTGTCATTAGCACTAGAGTGATAATTCTATTATTAACTTCAAATGGGTATTGATTGGTGAAACCATCATGTTTAACTCGTCAGTCAAATTGTCATGGTCGGCCTAGTAACAAATGGCCTGCTTGCATTGGTACTACATCGCACAAGACTTCATCTTCATACTTTCCAATGCGGAATGAGACCAAAACCTGCTTGTTCACCTTTACCTCACCACTATCATTAAACCATTGCAACTTGTAAGGTTGGGAATGCTTTATGGTTGGCAGCCCTAGTTTTTCAACCAAAATAGTGCTAGCAGCATTAGTACAACTTCCTCCATCAATGATCATACTACATACCTTGTTTTGTACACAACACCTAGTGTGAAAAATGTTTTCTCTTTGAATTCCCTCATCAACCATGGCCTGCACGCTTAAAGCCCCTCTTGTGACTAACATTTCTCCTATGACTGCATTTTCTTCACCTTCAATTTCCTCTAGTAGTGGTATAGAGTCAATTTCTAATTCTTCATCAGTTTTAATTTCTCCATTGTCCCTTATCTCCATGATGCTTTTGTTAGGACATTAGCTAAGTATATGATCCCTGCCTTGAGATCCTTGGCTGGTAGTCTCTTGTCTTGGCTCAGCTTTAGACTGTGTGATTAGCTTATCCTCTTTTTTTTCAACATTCAGCTTCCATGAAGAACCCACACAGTTTGACAAACGTGTGCCACCCCTCCTCTTGAGTTGTTGCTCCATATTGATGGCCACATGTAACATGTCCTCCAAATTCACATAATGTTGCTTTTCAACTCTATCTTGGATTTTTGGGTTTAAACTATTTAGGAATCTAGCCATAGTAGCTTTTCTATCTTCTTCTACATTAGCCCTAATCATAGCAATCTCCATCTCCTGATAATAATCTTCCACGCTTCGATTACCTTGTCTAAGCCTTTGTAACTTCTGATACAACTCTCGATAGTAATGGTTTGGCACAAATCGCTTCCTCATGACAACTTTCATTTCTTCCCATGTTTCTATGGGAAGTTCTCGATTTCTCCTCCTACTCAACATTAATAGATCCCACCAAACAATAGCATAATCAGTAAATTCAATGGCGGCCAATTTCACCTTCTTTATTTCAGAATAATTGTGGCAGTCGAACACTAATTCCACCTTCTTCTCCCATTCAAGATAGGCTTCAAGAATATTTTTTCCTTGAAAAGAAGGAATACACATCTTAATACTCCCCAAGCTGTTATCTTCTCTATTCCTACTATCTCTAGCTTGCCCACGATAACGCCTTCTCTCAACAAATGAATCGCTATCAATTTCTTCACCAAATCCACTCACATAATATTCTTCATCCTCCTCTCCCCCTCCTCTCATTGGAACTCTCTCCCTTTGCCTATTAGAAATACTTCCTCGCTGTCATTCTTGAATTCCTCCCTCTACTCATTCCAACCTTTCACGAATTTGATCAAACTCAACCCTCATCATTCTTCTCATCTCCCCTACCATGGCTTGAAATTGGAGATTAGGAATGGCTGGTTGCCTTTCCTCATCTTCAAAATTTAGTTGAGACATGGTTGAAGATTTATGAGGGTAGGTAACCCAGAATCTGAAAAATAAGAAACTTGAATGAAATTCAAGATTACCACAAATAAGAAAAAATGAAATACTAAGCAAATCGTTGGGATGATGATAATGCAGTACAAATTTTGATATCTTGAATCAATGAAAAAACACAGCTACACTTATGAAAACAATAATATCAACAAAAGAAATGAAAATAACAAGAAACGAAAATAACAAGATCACATCAAGAATAATATTTATCATAAACAATAACAAGAACAAGATGATCTTGAACAATAGCAAGAACACTGATCTGGACAATAACAAGAACAAATGATGAATAATAATGATGTGAACATTAAGAGGAAAACGAATATGAATAATAATGATTGCAGCGAATTGAATAACTAATTACGAAATGAAAGAGCAAATTGGATTACCAAGTTAAAATTCGGACATAGATAAAAAGAATCGGACATAAGAAACACGAAAAGAACTAAATCTCATCAATTACCCATGAAGAACGAAAATAAAGAATCCAACAAGAAAATCAAAACCCAACAAGAAACTTATGTCTTCAAGAACCGCGAGGCTTTGATACCAAATGACGTGAATCAAATCAAGACAGGATCATGGGGATTGATGTTCTAATAAAAAAACCTAAGGTGCTATGCGAAAACCAAAATTAATTGGTGGAAATTCGTATGAAATGCCTGAACAAAACAAGAAAATTGTCCTAAAGCTAGAACAACTGAAAATATGGCAGGATATAACCTGGCGGTGAAATGGATTGAGATAAACCTTGACCCAATGCTCAACGCAAACTAGAACGTTGGTATAATACCTTCACCCTATGCTTGACGCAAGGAAAGAACCTTGGTACATGGTAGATGCCACAAAAGGGGTGGAAATCCGCTTGATAAGTCTGGGAAGAACTCCTTGGGTGATAGCCAAGAACTCTGCTGGACTTCTTAGGAAAACCTAAGGAAGGAAGCACATGCAAGTTGTTTTTGCCAAAGTCTAATGTCGCATTTTCATTTAAAGTGAGGCCTATTTATAGGCTAAAGCTTACATTCAAAAGAAAAGAGAAGATAAAATATCTTCTAAAACAAATAAAACAACTACTTCAAGTTGGCATGCAAGCCATTATTAAATCAAATAAAAGAAGAAATATCAAACCATAATAATGACTCCTTTATCCTTGGGCTTGGATTAAGTTGATAAATCTTGGTGGCTCTTTCTCCTTAGATCTCCATGAATTGGCTTGAGTATAAGCCTCCCGGACTAATCCATTAAGAGATTTCTTCAACCCCTTTGCACGACATCAAGTTATTGGCCCACATGGAACTTAAATTAAATCCTCTCTTGAGTTCGTGTCATCGCCATCCATGCTATCATTTACATCACTCTCTTGTTCCCTCTCTCTTCAATCTTTCTCACTCCCTCCCTTTCTCTAATTTTCACTATTTATTCTCTATTCTATTGTTCTCTCTTTTATTACTCTTACTCACACACACTCACTCTCTCTTCTCTTGTTCCCTCTCTTGCTTCTTGTCTTCTAGTCCTCTCGCTCTTTCACGCATAGTCCCTTTCTTCATCTCTATTTCACTCTCACACTTAACATGTCCCTCTATCCTCCTAATTCTCTATTCTTTCTCTATCTCGCCTAATTTATCTTTTATTTTTTCTCTCCTCACTCTCATTTCTTTCAACCTTCCTTTCCATATATCCCTACCTCTTTCACTTCCTCTCTCACTTTCATCCTTCCCTTTATGTCTCCATATTTCTCTCTTTACTTGCTCTTTCTGCCCTCTATTACCCACATCTCTCTGCCCTCTCTCTCTTCACTCTCTCATATACTCTCACTCTCTCCCTTGCACTCCCTCTCTCTCACTCTCTATTCCACCTTCACTATTGCATTGTTGCTCAAACAATCTCTCTTCTATTGCTCTCTTTTCTATCTCATTACACAACTCTTCTTCTCCATCTATCTTCCTTTCTTGGTCCCTCCCTCTGTCCCAGACTCCCTCTTTCCCTTTCAATTTGTCTCTCTTCTCACTCTTTCCTCCACATCTCTCATTATTTCATACTTTCTCTCACACTTCTCTACCTCTCTTCCTTCCTTCGACTTCCATATCTTTATCTTCATAACTCTCACTCTCTATCTATATCTTTTTCTTTTGTTGCATTTCCTTCTCTCTCATTCTCCATATCTCTTGCTCTATATCCCTTTATGCTCTCTTTTATCCTATTTCTCTCTCATTCTCACTGCTCTCACCATCCCTCTCTCTTTAATTTCACTCACTTAGTCACCCAATCTCTCTCTTACCCACTTTATATTTTATCACTTTATCCCACTCTCTTTTCTGCACTCTTTCATCTCACTCTTTAGCTCCTTCTATCCTCCACACACACTCTCTCCTCCTCTCTTATTTCCTTCCCTCCCTCATCCCACCCTCCCTCCCCTCTCTCACTCACTCTACTTCAACTCTTTCGCACTCACTCTCCCTCTACCTCTCTCTCCCCCTCTCCATCTCTTTGGTTCTAACTATCCTCTCTATCCATATATCTTTCTTGCTCCCTCCCTCACTCTCTATGTCATTGTCACAGTCTCAATCTCTCTCTTCCCCCTCCCTCCCTCTCTAATACTCTCTCCCTTGCCACCCTGTTAATATCTTTTTCTCTCTTGTCCCTCAATCTCCTTCCCTATGTTATATTCTTTTCTCTCTCACTTTCCTTTCCTGTAGATCATTTTGAATCTCTCACTCTTGTTCTCTTTATCAGTCTTACTCCCTCAAACTTGCCCTCTATTGTTCTCTCACTCATGTACCTCACTACTCTCTCTCTATCTCTCTCTCTCTCATCATTCTCCTTTTCTCCAACTCCTTTTAGCCCTCAATCACTTACTTAGTCTTACTTGATCTTCCCCCAGTCTATATTCTCACTCTCTCTCTCTCTTTCACTCTCTCTTCATTTCTCTTTCTTGCTCTCTTTAAACTCTCTCATTACCTCCTATCTCTTTTTCTCACTCGCTTTCTCTCTCACACACACTCTCTATTCCATATCTTTTTATCTCTCTCTTGCTCAATCTTCTGTCTCTTTCTTGTGACGCTCCATTTATCCCTCACAGCCTATCTTTTTCACTCCCTTCATACCTTTCCTCCTTTTGATCTCCTTATCTCCCTCTCTCACTCGCTCGCTCTTTCCCTCTCTCTTACTCGCTCTTCCCTCACACTCTCTTCTTTCTGTTTCTCTCTCACTCTCTTCTGTTCTCTCACCCTCTTCCTTTCCCATTAGTTTCACTCTCACTGCTACACCCTCATTCCCTCTCTCTTTCTTGCTCCATGATTACTATCTCTTTTATTGTTCTTTGTCCACTCTCTCCTCTCAATTTTTCTCACTCTCTTGCACACACTCTTGCCTCTCTCCCTCTCCCTCTCTCACTCTTCCTTCTATCTCAAACACACTCCCACCTCTCTCCCTCTCACTCTGTTCCAATTCATCCCCCTCTCTCCCACTAAATCTCATTCTCTACCCACTCTCTCCCTCTCTCTCTCTCGCACACTCTTTCTAGATCTTCCTTCACTCTCTCTTCCTCTATCTCCCACTCTTTTTCATCCATCTGACTCCCTCAATTTATGTCTCTCTATATATTCCTCACTCTCTCCCTCTCTCGTTCTTTTCTCTATTTATGCTTGATCACTTTTCTTTCTCCATTGCTCTATCTCTTTCTCTCTCACAAACACTCTTTATTTTTCTCTTTAATCACTCATCACTTTATTCACTCTTTCTCTTCAATCATCTCTTAATCTCTTTCTCCCTCCCACTCGTTCCTTCATTGATTTTGTCTCTCCCTCAATCTCCCTCTCACCCTCCCTCTCTTGTCGTTCCCTCAATACCTCCCTCTTTCCGCCTCTCACTCAATATCTTTTTCTCCATCTTCCTTGAGTCCTCTTTGCTCTATATTACCACCTTACTCGCTCTCCCCTCTCCGTCCCCTCACTCTTCAATCCCTATCTTCACTCCTCTCTGCTCTCTCTCTCTCTCACTCACTTTATATTTATCTCTCTTCGCTGTTTATTTGCTCTCTTTTTTCCTTTTGCTATCTCTCTTTCGTTCTCTTTTATCTCCCACTATTCTATCTCTTTACTCACTCTTTCTCACCCTCTATCTCTCTCTCTCACTCTCCCTCCTCCACACATACTCTCTCAATTGCTCTCACATCTTGCTTTCCCCTCAAATCCATCTCATCATTTATTATTTTCTCTCATACATCGCTCTTTCCTCCTCAAGCACTCCCACATTCAATCCCTCCACTCTCTTTCTCCATCTATCCTAGTCTCACTCCTCTCTCTGCCACCTCCTGCTCTCACTCATTCACTCCATCTCCATCCCTATCATTTTATCTATCGCTTTCTCACATTACCTCTCCCTTGCTCTCTCTTCTCTCACTTTCAATTATCTCTATTTCTCTCTCACTCTCCCCCTCCCTTTCTCTAGCTCTCTCTCTCTTTCTCTCCCTCAACTATCATCCCTCCTACCCCCTATATCTCAATCTCTCTCACTTTCTCTCTATCTCTTTTTCACTCTCCATCTCCCTCTCTCCTTCTCTCATTCTCACTCATTCTCTTACTCTCCCTCCCTATCTCAATCTTGCATTCTATATTTTGTGCTCTTGTCCTCTCTCACTTCAATCTCACCCCTTATCTCCCTCTATCTTCCCCATTCTCATTCTCTTCCTTACTCTTGCCTTTTGTCTCTCTCTTTCCCTTCCACACTATGTCTCTCACTTTCTATTATATTTCTCTCTCTCGCTTTGTAGCTCTCTCTTGCTCCTCGTTTTATCACTCTAACTCTCTCTCCATCTTCTCATTCTCTCACTCTCCTCTCTCTCTCACTCCCTCTTCTCACTCTCAGTCTACTCCCTCACTCACCTTTCTCTTTCTCTCTTGCAGGCTATCTCCCTTTCTTTCTCATTTTCTCTCTTTAAATTTCCCTCCCTAACTCTCTCACGCTCCATCGATCATTCTCTCTCTTGATCCTCTTCTCATACACTCTCTTTAGCCACTCTCTATTTAGCTTCACCCTCACTCCTACTGCCTCTTCTTATCTCTTTTAGACTCTCTATTCTCCCTTCCACTTTCTATCGCTATCTCGCTAGTAGGATTTATTCTGTCAATTTCTCTCTTACTCTTCTCACTCATTCTTTTCTGTTATTCCCCCACTCTTTTTCTCTATTTCTCCGACTTCTATTCTTGGTGCTCTCTCTCACTCTCTTATTCTCCCTCCATCACTCTCTTGCTCACTCTCTTTTTCTATCTTTCTACATTCTCCTTCTATCCCAATACTCTCACTACCTCCTTCGTTCCCTTCCTCTCTCTTTCACACAGTTTGTTCTCTCTTTCTTTATCTTTTATTTCTCACACCTCTCTAACTTTTTCTATTATGTTTCCTTCTCACTCTCTCTTCCTCACATATACACATACAATCTCTCTCTTAGCTCAATCATTCCATCCCTATCCCTCACGCACTCTCTCTTTTCTGCTTTCTAACTTTTATCTCTCTCAATCATTCTCTCTTCTCTCTCATTATTTCTCACCCTTCTTTCTCTATCCCTCTGCTGGCTGTCTCCTTTATCTCTAACTTTGTTTCCTTATTCTTGTTCTCAGTTTCTTCCTCTATATCTATATATTTAGCTTGATCGCTCTCTCACTCTCTCTTTCATTCTCTTGATCTTTATCTCACTCTTTTCTTCCTCCCTTCCTAGTTCACAGTCTCTCTCCCTTCACACCCTCCTGATAACTTTTTTTCTCTCTTGTCGCTCTCACTCTCTCCCTCTATAATTCATACTTCCTAGTGCCCTTTGTAGCTCACTCTTGCTTCCATCTCTTGCTCTCTCTTTCTCTCTCTTCTCCTCCTCCCTCCCTCTCCCTCACTATCTCCCTCTTCATCTCTCTCTCTCTCTTGCTCTCTCTCTCTCTCTCTCTCTCCATTTTCTCTTTTCCCCCTCTTTACCCCTCACTCACTAATCTTACTCGATCTTTCCACAACCTCTCTTCTCACTCTCTCTCCCATTCACTCCCTTAATCCCTCTCTCTCTCTCCCACACTCCTTCTCTCTCTCTTTTTTGCTCCCTCTCTCACTCGCTCAATCTCTCCCTCTTTCACGCTCTTTATTATCTCACAATCTCTTCTCTCTATTTGTCTTTCACACTTTCTCCCTTACTTTCTCCTTCATTCTCTCTGTTCATTATCCCTCTCTCTATGTTCACACTCTCTCACACACTCTAAGTTATGTTTCTCACTTCTCTCTCACACTCTAAGTTATGTTTCTCAGTTCTCTCTCACCTCTTAATTTTTCTCTCCCTCTACCCACTATCTCTTGCTTCCTTCCTTCTCTCCTTCTCTCTTTCCATCTCAAACACACTATCACTCTCACCCTCTCACATTCTTCTGGTTCATTCCTACACTCTCTCTCAAAATCACATTCTCTACCCGCTCTCTTCCTCTTGCTCACTCACTCTGTATCTCCCCTCACTCTCTTTTCTCTCTCACTTGCACTTCCCCTCTCACTCCCCTCTTTCTCCCTCTCTCTTTCTTTTCTCTTTATTACGTATCACTTTTCTCCCTCTTTTACTCACTCGCTTCTCTCTCACAGACTCTCTTGCTCTCTTTTATCACTCCCTCCTATTTCCTTACTCTTTCTCTCTATCACCCAGTCTCTTCCTCCCTCCCTCTCTCTCTCTCTTACCTTCTGTCACGCTATCCCCCTTCTCCGTCTATCTCTCTATTTATATTTACCTCTATCTACCTCTCAATTCTAACCTTTTACTCTATCTTCTTTGAGTCTTTCTTCTCTCTCTATTTTTTTCTCGCTCTCTCTCCATTTTACCCTCTGACTCCCCCTTCAATCCCTATCACTCCCTCCCTCTATCTCTTTGTTGCTAGTTCACTCTCTCTTTTGCTCACTCTCTAATTCTTTATTCCATCTCTCTTTATAAATTTGCTTGCTCTCTCTTGTTATCCCTCTGTACTCCCTCTTGTTCTTTCATCTATTACCCCCTCTTCTCTGTCTTCACTCTCTCTTCTCGCTCTCTCACTCTAACTCCCTCACATACACTCTCAATTTCTCTCACATCTTGTTGTCTCCCCTTAAATCGCAGTGCTTTCTTTCGCATAACAAGCCGAATGAACGCTGCGAAGAAACCTTAAAGGGAATCCGATCGAGAGCAACTGGGTAAAAATCAACCGCAGAATGTAGGTCGAGGGGTTGATCCTGCGGCCCACTTTTTGCCAAAATGCTTCTAGCTTCGCGGTTGAAGCTGGTCCTCCGTGCCCCCAAACGATTAAACTCCGCAGTGGGGTGCTGCAAAGCTAGTCTGTCGCGCTCCCAAACAGACCTCTTTTGCATTGGCTTCTCTGGGTCAGATAGCTCACCCTACGGGCCTGTCTGTCGATCGAAAGAATCCCCCGCTCTAACGTCTCCCAGTCGATGTGTCTCCCGCTGGTCGGCTCACCTCTCGGATCTCTCTACCGATCGAAAGAGTCCCCTGCACTCTGCTCCTGTTAACTGACCAACTAATCATGTTGCGCCATTCATCAGCCTCGCTGTGGGGCCACCTTAAAATGAAATAAGTGAATATATATATATATATATATATATATATATATATATATATATATATATATATATATATATATATATATATATATATATATATTCACTTATTTCATTATATATTTAAGTCTTATAGTGCATTCAGAAATCTAACAACTAAATTTTATTTTAGGGTGGCAAGAATGGAAATCATTCTTCTTCTTTTTTTTTTAACTTAGGTCATAATGTTAAGTTAACTTTAATTTTTTAGTATTATTCTTTTACGTGCTCTTATTATTTGCAATTTAAGTATAAAAATATTAAATTTAATGCACCTTCCAGAACCCCTTCTCCACGAGAAATTATTTCATTAGGAGTCAATTATGGATATAAGAATGAAAATTTGCTTTTATATGCATGAATCCAGAGAAATGTTATGTATTTTCTCTCTTATCTCAATCTCTCCCTCTTTCATGCTCTCTATTATCTCACAATCTCTTCTCTCTATTTTTCTTTCACACTTTCTCCCTTACTTTCTCCTTCATTCTCTCTGTTAGTTTCCCTCTCACTCTTACTCCATCTCTCCCTCACTCTTTCTCACTCTATGTTCATTCTCTCTCACTCTCTAAGTTATGTTTCTCACTTCTCTCTCAACTCTTAATTTTTCTGTCCCTCTCCCCACTATCTCTTGCTTCCTTCCTTCCCTCCCTTCTCTCCTTCTCTCTTTCCATCTCAAACACACTATCACTCTCACTCTCTCACATTCTTCTCGTACATTCCTAATCTCTCTCAAAATCACATTCTCTACCCCCTCTCTTCCTCTCGCACACTCACTTTATATCTCCCCTCACTCTCTTTTCTCTCTCACTTGCACTTCCTCTCTCGGTCCCACTCTTCAATCTCTCTCACTCCCTCTTTCTCCCTCTCTCCTTTTCTCTTTATGATGTATCACTGTTCTCTCTCTTTTACTCACTCCATCTCGCTTCTCTCTCACACACTCTCTCCTGCTCTCTTTTAACTCCCTTCTATTTCCTTACTCTTTCTCTCCAACTATCACATAGTCTCTTCCTCCATCCCTCTATCTCTCTCTCCCCCTCGCCTTCTGTTATGCTATCCCCCTTCTCCTTATATCTCTCTCTATATTCTCATTTATATCTACCTCTATCTACCTCTCAATTCTAACCTTTTACTCTTTCTTCTTTGAGTCTTTCTTCTCTCTCTTTTTTTGTTTCTCTCTCTCTTTCTCTCCTTTTCACCCTCTGGCTCCCCTGCAATCCCTATCACTCCCTCCCTCTATCTCTCTGTTTTTAGTTCACTCCCTCTCTTGCTCACTCTCTAATTCTTTATTCCATCTCTCTTTATTATTTTGCTTGCTCTCTCCTGCTATCTCTCTGTCCTCCCACTTGTTCTTTCATATATCACCCTCTCTTCTCTCTCTTTACTCTCTCATTCTCACTCCCTTACACACTCTCAATTGCTCTCTCATCTTGCTCTCCCCCCTCAAATCCATCTCATTATTTCTTATTTTCTCTCAAACATCTCTCTTTCGCTTGATCCCTCCCTCTGTCAATCCTTCTTCTCTCTCTTTCTACCTCAATCCCTATCTCACAACACTCTCTCCTCTTGAGAGAGGGAGGGATCGAGAGGAAAGAGAGATGCATGAGAGAAAATAAGAAATAATGAGATAGATTTGAGGAGAGAGAGAAATATGTGAAAACAATTGAGAGAGAGTGAAAGAGTGAGTAAAATGACAGATGAGATGGAGGGAGGAGAGAGACAAGGAGAGAGGCAAGAGGAGAGAGAAATCAAGAGAAAAAATAGTTTGGAGAGAGAGGAAGTGAGGGAGAGAGAGTAAGAGTGAGAGTGAAATTTGAGAGAGAGAGAGAGAGAGGGAGGGAACGAGAAGGGAAGAGAGAACAAGAGAGTGTGTGAGAGAGTGAAAATGAGAGAGAGGAAGAGATAGAGCTTGTGTGTGAAAGAAAGGGGAGAGAGAGAGGGTAAGAGAGAGAGAGAGAATGTAAAAGAATGTGAGAAATAGTGAGATAGAGATGAGGGGGAGTTAGAGAAAAAAGAGTAGGATAGAGATATATGAGCAAGAAAAGAGGAGATAGGGAAAATAGTAATAAGAAATGGAGGAGGAAATAAAGAGAGTGGGGAAAAGCAAGAAAGGGAGCTGAAGAGATTGAAGAAGAGAAAGTAAGAGAAGATACAAGGTTGAGAGATAAGGATGTAGGAAATGATGAAGTGCAAGAGAGAGAGAGAGATAGAGATAGAATAAAAAGGAAGGACTTGAGAGATGGTTGGGGATAGAGTGGGACGGAGGCAGAATAACGAGGGGAGATAAAGCACAAGTGTGAGAGGTGGGGAGAGAATAGCAAAAAAATAAAATCTTAGTTAGTGCAGGAAAGAGAGAGCTAAGTGACAGAGAGAGGGAGAAAGAGAGAAGGAGAGTAAGAAAGGCAGTGAAAGGAAGAGTTCGTGAGAGAGAGTGAAAGATGGAGAGAAAGAGAGAGAGAGTGAAAAGAGGATATAAGAGAATAAATGAGAGGTAAAGAGAGAGATGGGAGGATGGGCAGGAAAAGTGAGAGTAAGAGAAGTGAGGGTTAGTGAGAGGGACAGAGGAAACAGGAGCTAGAGAATGATTGAGAAAGATCAAAAGAGATATTGAGAGAGAGAGAGAATGAATGAGATGCAGAGGTTGAGGGAGGGAGTGAGAGAGTGTGTGAAAGAGAGAGGGGGAGAGAGAAAGGGGGAAACACATAGAGGGAAGAAGGAAAGTGAGAGAGGGAGAGAAAGAGTTAGAGATATATGAGAGGAAGGGTGAAAGGAATGAGAGTAAAGAGAGAAAAGTAAAAGACAGATTATGGGAAAAAGAATGAATAGAGAATGAGAAGGATAGAATGACAAGTTAAGAGTGAAATTGATATATAGATGAAGAGAGGAACCGGGAGAGAAAAAGTGAGAGAAGGACTAGGAGAGAAAAAGTGTGAGAGTAATAAAAGAGAAAACAATAGAAGAGAGAAAAAATAATGGAGAATATGTAGTGGAATAAGGAGAGATGGAGGGAGTGAGAAAGATTGAGGAGAGAGGGAACGAGAGAGGAAGAGAGCTGGAAAGCTAAATAGAGAGAGAATAGAGCGTGAAGGAAGATAGAGAAAGAGAGAGTGATAGCGGAAAAGAGGAAGAGAAAATAAGACAATGAGTGAGAGAAAGAGAGGGACTCTCACTTTCCCTCTCACTTTCTAAGACTCTCTCTCATCCTTCTTCTCTCATTCTCTCCCTCCACTGCTCTCCCTCCCACTCTCTCGATCTCAATATCTCTTCCTCTCCATCTCCCTCTGTTCTTCTCTCCTTCTTACTAATTCTCTTACTCTCCCTCCCTATCTCCATATTACTCACTATCTTTTCTGCTCTCGCTTCCTCTCTCTTGCTCTCTCTCCCTTTTAAATCTTTCTTGCTCTCTTTCCCTCTCTCTTTAATCTCTCTCCTCTCTCCTTTTATCTCCCCTTCCTCATTCTCTCTCTTACACTTGCCCTCTATCTTTCTCTTTCTAAAACTCTCTCCCTTTCTCTCTATGTCTATCACTTTTTCTTATGTTTCTTTCTCTTGCTATTTTTTCTCTCTTTACTCACTGTTCCTTAATATATCTATTACTCTAACTTTGTCTCCCTTCCACTCATTCTCTCTTTTCCCTCTCGCACCCCTCCCCTTTTTTTCCACTTTCACACTCTATCATCTCTACTACTTTCTATCGTTATCTCGCTCGCACTCTTTATTCTCTGCCAACTTCTCTTTTACTCCCCGCACTCATTCAATTCCTATATCCCCCCACTCTCTTTCTCTACTTCTCTCACTTACCTCCTTCATCACTCTCTCTCACATCTCCTACTTTCCCTTCCTGAAAATCTCTCTCCTCTCCTTCTCCCTCTCATTCTAGAGAGGGAGCGTGGAATAGATAATGAGGGGAAGGAAAGGAGAGAGGGAAAGATAGAGGGGAAGGAGACGAGAGAGAGATAGAGGGAAGGAAAGAAAGTGTGTGAGAGTGAGTGAGGGCTAGAAAGTGGGAGAGAGTGAAAGATGGATGGAGAGAGAAAGGAGGAGATTATGTGTCTTTCTCTCTAGATCTCCTTCACCCTCTAACGCTTGTTCTCTTTATTGGTCTCACTCTCTCCCTCAATCATGCCCTCTCTAGGTCTCCCTTATTTTGCTCACTCTTCTCTCTCTATCTCACACACCGATACACTCTCTCCCTCTCTCATTCTCTCTCCCTCTTTCTCTTTAGATCTCTTTCACTCTCTCACACTCATACACACCCTCTCTCTCGCTCTCCAACTTTTATCTCTCCCAATCCCTCGCACTTCTTTCTCATTATTTCTCAGATTTTCTCACACTTGTCGCAGTCTCTCCCTCTCTCTCCCTCTCTCTATCTCATATTTCTCTCACTCTCCTTCATTACTCTTGTTCTCACTCTCTCCCTCTCTATTTATATATCTCTTTTGATCCCTCTCTCACTCAATCTTTCATTCTCTAGTTCTCCCTCTCTCTCTTCTCTTCCTCCAATCCTTGCTCACACTCTCTCCCTTCCCACCCTCCTAGTGTCTTTTTTTTTCTCTCTTGTCCCTCTCTTTTTCCCTTCCTTATATCCTCTTCTCTCCCTCACACTCTTTTCATATTTCTCTCTAGATCTCTTTCACTCTCTCATTCTGTACTCTTTAATGTGCTCACTCTCTCCCTCTATCATTCTCAATGTCTCATTCATGCCCTCTCTAGGTCTCCCTTGTGTAGCTCACTCTTCTCTCTCCAACGCAGACACTCATACACTCTCTCTTAATGTCTCCTCCTCTCACCCTCTTTCCTCTCCCTCCTTTACTCCATCTTATTGTCTTTTCTCTCTATCCCCTTCTCTATTATGCTCTCTCACTTTCTATTCTCTATTTCTATCTTATACTCTCTTTTACACTCTACTTTGTTGCTTACTCTTCTCTCTTTTCTTTTACTTCTGTCACTTCTCTACAGCCACTCCCTCTCCTCTCGCTTTTGCTTTCATCCTCACTCTCTCATTTTCTCACTTCTCTACCGCCCTCCCTCTCCTTATCTTTATCCCTCTCTTTCTTGCTCCCTCTCTCACTCTATTTTCTCTCATTCTCTCTCACTTCATACCCCTTGCTCACTCGTACTTGATTTTCCTTTTGTCTCTCTTCTCACTCTCTTCTCCTTTCTCTCCCTGCTCTTCTCTTTAAACCCTCTCACTACTTCCTTTTATCTCTCTTTCTCATTCACTCTCTTCCTCTCTCTCACTCTCTATTCCACCTCTTTTATCTCTCTCTCACTCTCTCTTTTGTTCTCTTTTGATTCTCTTGTTATCCCTCACTGAGTCTCTCTTGCTCTCCCTCCAACTTTCATTCCCTTCATTGCTCTCTTTCTCTTGCACTCATCATCTCCCTCTCTCTCACTCCCTCTCTCGCTCGCTTGCTCTTTCCCTATCTCCCACTCCCTCTTCCCTAACACTCTTTTCTCTCTATTTCTCTCTCTAGTACTCTCTCCCTTTCTAGCATCTCTTCTTCTCTCTTTGGTTTCACTTTCACACTTACTCCCTCATTCCCTCTCTATTTCTCGCTCCATGATCACTCTTACTTCTATAGCTCTCTCTCCTCACTCTCCTCTCAATCCTTCTCTCTTTACTCAAACTTTCTCTCCCTCATCTCTGACTCTCACTCTCAATCTGCCTCCCTCATTCTCTCGATTAATCTCACATCTTACTTTCTCCTCTCATATCCATCTCATTATTTTTTATTTTCTCTCATTCATCTCTCATTCATCTCTCATTCCTCCTTCATCCCTCTCTCATCCAATCCCTCCTTCCCTCTCTTTCTCTCTCTGACTCTCTCATTCACTCACACTCACTCCCTCTCATTCTCTCTATCGATCTCTCTCATACTCTCTCTCTTCTCTCACTTTCACTTGTCTCTATTTCTCTCACACTCTCCCTCACCCTTTTCTCTTGTTCTCTCTCCTATCCTTTCCCCCTCATTCTCTCGCTTCGCTACCCTCCCTCCCACTTTCTTTATCTCAATCTCTCTCCCTCTCTCCTTCTCACTCATTCTCTTATTCTCCCTTTGTATCCAATCGTAATCAAAATCTTTTGCGCTCCTTTCGTCTCTCTCTTCCTATCTCTCTCTCTTAAATCTTTCTTTCTCTACATCTCATTCTCTCTCTTCAATTTTCTCCTTTCTCCCTCTATCTTTTGCCTTTCTCACTCTTTTCCTTACTCTTGCCTTTTGTCTCTTCTTCTCACTATGTCTCTCACATTATATTGTGTTTCTCTCTCTCACTCTCCTGCTCTCTTTACTCGCTCTATATCTTCCACTATCCATCACTCTAACTCTCTCTCCCTGTCTCTCATTTGCTCACTCTTCGCTCTCCAGCAGTTCGTTGTCAATGTTTATTACTATGTCTCCTTCCCACTCTCTTTGCCTCCCTCTATCCTTATTTCACCCTCTTTTCTCTCTCTAGTTACCTTTTTCTTTTTTTCTCTTTCATCACTCTCTATTCTTTCTCTATTTCTCTTTCACTCTGTCTATCTCTCCCTTCCTTGGTCCCTCACTCTTATCAACTTCACTGTCATTCTTACACCCTCACTCGTCTCTCTTTCTTTCTCTCTTGTACTCTCTTTTTCTCTCTCTCTAACTCCATCGATAACTCAGTCTCCCTTGCTCCTATCATTCTATCTCTTGCTCCTTTTCTCCTAATCTCTCTTCACCCACTCTCTCTCTCTTTAGCTTCACTCTCACTCCTACTCCCTCTCTTTATCTCTTTCACTCTCGTTATACTCTCTTCCACTTTCTATCACTATTTGGCTCTCACTCTTTATTCTCTGTAACTTCTCTGTTACTCGTGTCACTCTTTCTCAATTTCCCCACTCTCTTTCTCTATTTCTCTCACTTCCCTCCTCCCACTTTCTCTCTCACGCAGTCTCCCACTATTCCTTTCAGGTTCACCCTCTCTCTCCATCTCTCTTGCATTATCTCTCCCATTCTCTTTTTCTCCCACACTCTCTCTCTTGCTCACTCTCTTTCTTTACCTTCGCTCATTCTCCTTCCCTTCCAATATCTCTCTCACTCTAACTTCCTCCTTCGCTCCCTTCCTCTCTCATTCTCACAGTTTGTTCTCTTTTCTTTCTCATTTATTTTCATTCTCAGTCCCTCTCTCTTCTCACTTATTATTTCTAACATGCTCTTACACTTCTCTCTCTTTGTTTCTACCCCTTTCTCCCTCCCTCTCTCTGTCTCCTCTTTCTTACACTACCTTTTTGTTGCACTTATCCTCTATCTGTATCTTTCACTTCATCTCTCCCTCACTCTCTCTTCCATTCTCTTGCTCTCTCTCTCTCTCTCTTCACTTTTTCCCTCCCTCACTAGCACTCTCTCTCCCTTCCCACCCTCCTATATCATATTTTCTCTCTTGTCCGTCTCTCCCTTTCCCTTTCTTATATCCTTATCACTCTCTCACTCCCTTTTCATATTTCTCTCTAGATCTCTTTCATTCTCAAACTATCATTTCTTTATCACTCTCACTGTCTCCCTTTATTATTCAAACTCCCTCATTCATGCCTATTTTAGGACTCCCTTATGTAACTCACTCTTTTCTCTCCATCTCGCACACTTATACACTCTCACTCTCTCAATCTCCCACCCTCATTAGCTCTACGTCTTACTCTCTATCTCACTCTCTGTTACCATTTTATCCTTTCTCTCTCACTCTATCTTTCCCTCTCTTGCTTCATTTTTTCTCTCTTCTCACTCTATCCCCTTTACTATTATTTTTTCACACTCTCTCTCTTTCTCACTCTCTATTCAGTTTTCTATCTTATAGTTTTTTTACACTATCATTCTTTGCTATCTCTTCTCTCTTCTCTTACTTTTCTCACTCTATTCCCCACTCTCTCTCTTACATCATTCCTCGCTCTCTCATTCTCTCTTCTTTCCCTCTCCTATCCCTCTCTCTTTACCTTGTCTCTCTCCCACTCTCTCTTGCTCCCTCTCTTTGAACACTCTGTCGTGGTCCTTCAGTTTTTAACCCCCATACACTTACTCTTACTCAATCTTCCCTTAGTCTCTCTTCTCACTCTCTCTGCCTTTCACTCTCTTTTTGTTTCCCTTTCCTGGTCTCTCTTTAAACCCTCTCGCTCTCTTTTTCTCTCTCTTTCACACTAACTCTCTCCCCCTCCCTCACACATTATTCCACCTCACTCTTCTCTCTATTTCTCTCTCACACTCTCTCTCTTTCTCACTCTTTCTTCCTCTCTCTACAGTTTCACTCTAACAGTTAATCCATCATTCAGTCTATCTTTATCTCTCCAAGTTCAATCTCTTACACTTCCTCTTTTTCTACTGCTCTATCCACTCTCTCCTCTCAATCTTTCTCTCCCTCACTCCCCCACACTATTGTTTCCTTTCTTCCCTCCCTCTCTCTCCCTTCCATTTCATCCACCCTCTCTCTCCCACTAAATCTCATTCTATACCCCTCTCTCCCTCTATCAGTCTCTCTTCCTCTCTCACTCCCACTCTCTTCCTCTCTCACTCCCACTTTCTTCCATCCTCTGACTCCCTCTACATATCTCTCTCTCTCTCCCACACTTTCTTCCTCTCTCGCTCATTTCTCTGTTAAAGTTTTATCACTTTTTATTTCTCTATTGCTCTCTCTCTCTTTCTCTCTCTCACACACTCTTTAATGCTTCTCTTCTTCACTCTCTTATCAATTTACTCACTCTTTCTCCCTAACCATCTCTCACACTACTCCTCTCTCACTCTCCCTCTTTCATTAATTTAATCTCTCTCTCTCTCTATCTTCCTCTCCCCCTTCCTCTCTTTCTCTCCATATCTCACTCTATTTGTCCCTCACTCTACTTCTCACTCACTATCTTTTGCTCTGTCTTCCCTGAGACTATCTTCTCTCTGTATTTCTCACTTACCCTCTCTTCCTCTTTTTCTTCCGCTCACTCTTCAAAACCTATCTTCACTCCCTCTCTTACTCTAAATCTCACTGTCTAATTCATCTCTTTTTATTGTTTGTTTGCTCTCATTTTTCCCCTTTCTGTCTCTCTCTCTCTCCCTTTCTTCTATCTCCCTCTCTTCATTCTATTTTGTCATTCTTTTTCTCCCTCTATGTCTCATTCTCTCTCTCCCTCCTACATACACTCTCTCTCAATTGTTCTCACATCTTGCTATCCCCCCTCATATTCATCTCTTTATTTCTTATTCTCTCTCAAACAACTCTCGTTTCTCATTGTTCCATCACTCTTTCAATACCTACTTCCCTCTTGTGTTCCTCTGTTAGTATCTCATGCCTCTTTCTATCTCCACTTGCACTCACTCCTTCACTCCCTCACCCTCCCTCCCATATTCTCAATCGCTCTCTCATTTCCTCTCTCTTACTCTCTCTTCTCTCACACTGACGTTTCTTTATTTCTCCCCCACTCTTCCTCTCCCATTATCTTGCTCTTTCTAATTCTTTCTATCTAACTCTTTCCCCCGCTACTCTCCCTCCCTCTCTTTCTATCTTATTCTCTCTCCCTCTCTTCCTCTTTCCCTCTCTATCTCTCTGTCTCTTCTTCACTCTCTAATCATTCTCTTACTCTCCCTCCCCATCTCAGTCTTGCTCACAATCGTTTGCACTCTTTTTTTCTCTCACTCCCTATCTCCTCTCTCTTTAATCTCTCTCCTTCCCTCCCCTTCTCTGACTCTCTTCCTTACTCTTGCCCTCTAGCTCTCAATTTCTCACTCTCTCCCTTTCACTCTATGTCTCCCTATGTCTGCTCTTACTCTTTCATATATCACCCTCTCTTCTCTCTTTGCTCACTCTTTCTCTCTCACTCACTCTCACTCCCTTCACTCACTCTCACTCCCTCTCTTCTCTCTTTGCTCACTCTTTCTCACTCACTCTCACTCTTTCTCTCCCCTCAAATCCATCTCATTATTTCTTATTTTCTGTCATACATCTCTCTTTATCATCTCCTCAAGACAGGCTAATGTTGAAATTGATGTAAAATTAATGTTGGGACCTGCTTTTGTTTTGTATTGGGCTGAGAGAGTTCTGTCTAACACCTTAATGTTTGTTGCCTGTCTTGTGAGGTTTTTGGGCTGCTCCCATTGGGGGAACTTTTGTAATTTTCCATTTTATTAACATGTAAGGGCCTTTGAGCCTTTTTCTATAAATATATATATAGAATAATGTGGAAACAACAAGACAATTGATGGCACATCCATTAGGCAGTGAGGGAGGTGGTTTAGGTGGTTGGAACAACAATAATGCTCCATGTGGCGAGGGTTGGACAACAAGTAGGTAGCGGTGGAGGGTAGTAGGGGTGACTGGAATGGCTGCAACAAAGAGAGAAGTGATTTCTACAAGGTGGCAACATAAGGGAATTGCAGAAATTGATGTAAAATTAATGTTGGGGAAAATGTATTCACTCTCTCTCTTACTTTCCCTCTCTTAAACCCATCTTTTATATATATATATATATTTATATATATTCCATCTTATCTATAGGAGAGCAACATTATATACATAGCAATATTTTACCGTATGGATTGAATAGCAAATATATTAAGAAATTCAAGAATGATTCTAAATCATATATTTGGGAAGATCCTCATTTATTTAAAATAGGCAAAGATTCTGTGATTTAAAGATGTGTACCTTATGAAGAAACTTTTGCAATTATTCAAAAATGTCACGATTATGAATTTAGAGGACACTTTAGAGTGGATAAAACTGCTTTTAAAATTTTCAATTCTATAGTCAAAACACTTTGGTAATTATTATATTTTGCTTCTATCTATTACTTTCTCCCTTTCACTCTATGTCTCTCACTTTCTCACATTTCTCCCTGTAATTGTCTCGCTCTCTCTTGCTCCCTTTTCTCTCTCTTTACTCATTCTTTAACATTCTATATCCATCAATCTAGCTCTCTTTCCCTTCCTCTCATTCTCTCACTCCTCTCTCTCTCCCACTTCTTCTCTATCACTGTTTATTACTTTCTCTCCTTCCTTCTCTTTTCCTCCCTCCCTCTTTGCGTCCCTCCCTGCTTAGTTTGCTCTCTTTTTCTCTCTATAGTTTTCTCTCTCGTTCCCACTACTTCGTCACTCTCCCTTCTTTCTATATTTCTTTTTCACTCTAATTCTCTCTCCCATCCTCGTTCCCTCACTAACCTCAAATTCTCTCCCACTATTACTACCTCACTAGATTCTTTCTCCCTTTCTCTCTTGCACTCTTTCTTTCTCTCTCCTTTTCCTTCTCCCACTTTCCCTCCCTAACTCTTTCTCTTTTGCTCAATCTATCATTTTCTTTCTTGTTTCTTTTCTCTTACTCTCTCTTCACCCACTAATTCTCTTCAGCTTCACTCTCACTCCTACTTCGTCTCTTTATCTCTTTCACTCTTTATCCTCTCTTCCACTTTCGATCATCATCTTTATTCTCTGTTAACTTCTCTCTTACTCTTCTCACTTATTCTCTTCCTATATTCACTGACTCTCTTTCCCCATTTCTCTCACTTTCTCCTTCATCACTCTCTCCCACTTTCCCTTCCTGACACTCTTTGATTCTTTCTCTCATTCTCTTAATCTCCTCCCTCTATCTCTCTTGCTCACTCTCTATTTCTCTATCTTCCCTCATTCTCCTTCTCTCCTTATATCTCTCTCACTCTCACTTCCTCCTTTGCTCCCTTCCTCTGCTCTCCCTCTCCCTCTGTCCCTCCTCTCTTTTTCTCTCTTGCTCTCGCCCTCTACCTCTACTATCTCTTTCTCCACCTTCTATTCTCATACTCTCTCTCACTCTCTCTTCTTATCATGCTCTCTCTTAATCTCCCACCCTCTATCTCTCTCTTTTTCTATTTATATATACTCTCACACTTTCTAACCCTCTATCCCTACATCTCTCTCTCCCCTCTCTTCTCTCCCTCACACTCACTCTCTCTCTTACTTTCCCTCTCTGACTCTCTATTCCATCTTCTTTATTACGTCGTTGTTCAATAATCTCTCTTCTATCGCTCTCTCTCTCAATACTTAAATCTTTTTCTCCTTCTATCTCCCTCCCTCCTCCTCCCTCTATCTCTTTCTCCTTCTCTCTCTCTTATTTTTTCTTACTTTCTCCCACAATTCTTTCTACCATTCTCCCTTCCTCCATCTTCCCTCTCTCTATCTTCATATCTCTCACTCTTTATTTATTTATCTATCTTCTGCTTCCCTTTCTTGCTCTCCTTATCTCTCTTGATTTATATCTCTCCCTCCTTCACTCTCTCTTCTATCTCTATTTCTCTCTAATTCTCATTCCTCTCTCCCTCCCTCTCTCTCTCTCTTTAATTTCACTATCTCCTAGTTTGCCTCTGTCTCACCCATTCTTTATTCTCTTCCTTTATCTTACTCTCTTCTCTGCTCTCTCTCCTCCCACTCCACTCTCTCTATCCTCCACGCAGAATCTCTCTCCCTCTCATGCTTCTTTCCCTCTCTCCTCCCACCCTCCCTCCTTCTCTCTCTTACTCACTCTATCTTCAACTCTCCCACACTCACTCTCCATCTACCTCTCTCTTCCCCTCTCCATCCTATATCGCTCCCACTGTATTCCTCTCTATCCATATATCCATCACTCTCTTTCATTCTCTCTCTCTCTCTCTCTTTGTCTCTTTTCTTTTCCTCCCTCGCTCATTCTCTCTCCCTTCTCAACCTCCTAATATCTTTTTTTCATTTTCCATTCTTATTTACTCGCCTCTCCCTCACTCTCTTTTCATATTTCTCTTTAGATCGCTTTCACTCTCTCACCTGTTCTCGTCATCGCTATCACTCTCGTTTTCCTCATTCCCACTCCCTCATTTGTGCCCTCTCTAGGTCTACTTTATCTAATTCACTCTCCTTCTCCATCTCACATACTGACACACTCTCTAACGCTAATCTCTCTCCCTCTCACCTTCATTAACTCCATTCTCGCTCTCTATCTCACTCCCTATTGCCATTTTTTTCTTTCTCTCTTACTGACTCCTTTCCTTTGCTCCATTTTTCTCTCTTCTCTCTCCATCCTCTTCTCTAATCTCTCTCTCTCTCACCCTCATTAGCTCCATTTCTCGCTCTCTATCTCACTCTCTATTTCCGTTTTGTTCTTTCTCTCTCACTGTCTCATTTCCTTTGCTCCATTTTTCTCTCTTCTCTCTCTATCTATTACTTTCTCTCTCTCTCGTTCTCACTCTCTATTCACTTTTTCTATTTTATACCCTCTTTCACACTCTCCTTGTTGCTCTCTTCTCTCTTTTTTCTTACTTTTCTCTCACTATACCCCCCACTCTCTCTCCTCTCTCTCTTGCTTCCATCGCACCACTCTCATTCTCTCTTTTGTCCATCCCTGTCTCTCCCTCCCATTATCCCTCTTTTTTTCTCTCTCTTGCTCCATCTCTCTCTCTCTCAATATTATGCTATTCTCCCTTACTTTTCACCCCACACTCGCTTTCTCTTACTTGATCTTCCCTCAATAACTCTTCTCACTATCTCTCCCTTTACTCTCACTTCCTTTCTCTTTTGTTCTCTTTAAAAAGTCTCTCTACCTCTTTCAGTTTCTCTGTCACTCGGTCTCTCCTCCTTTTTCACTCTCAATTCAAACCTTTTGTAAATCTCTCACTCTATCTTCTATCTCCATCATTTGATGCTCCCTTTATCTCCCTCTCTCGTTCACTCTTTCATCCCTCTCTTCCTCCCACTCTCCTTATTCCCCTCTCTTTTTATCCCTCTCTTACTCGCTCACTCCTTCCCTCTCCACTACTCTCTCTTCCCTCACTCTCTGTTCTCTCATTTACTTTCTCACACTCTCTCCCTTTCTTGATCCATCTTCCTCTCTCTTCAATTTCACTCAATATTAAGACTTCATATCCTTTCTCTTTCTTGCTCCATGATTACTCTCTTCTATTGCTATCTCCTCTTAATCATTCTCTCCAACTCTCACACACTGTTATGCTTCCTTCCCTCCCGCCCTCTTTCTCACTCTCTCACTCTTCTTTTTCTCTCACACACACTCTCCCACTTTTCCAATTCATCTCCCCTCTCTATCCTGCAAAATCTCATTCTCTACCCCCTCTCTCTCTCTTTCTCTCACTCTCTCTATATCTTCCTTCAGTCTCACTTTCTCCAACTTGCAATTTGTGTCTCTCTAACTCCGTTCCATTCCTCTCACTCCATCCATCTACCTCTCTCTTTCTCACTCTCTCCCTCTCTCATTGGTTTCTCTATTCATGTTTTATCGCTTTTTCTTTCTCTATTGCTCTCTCACATTCTCTCTCACACAGAATCTCTATTGCTCTTTTTCATCCCTCTCTTATCACTCTACTGACTCTTTCTCTCCAACCATCTCCCACACTCTTCTCTCTCCCTGTCTCCCTATTTCATTAATTCAGTCTCTCTCTCAATCTCCCTCACACCCTCCCTCTCTCTCTCTCCATATCTCCCTCAATATCTTCCTCACTCCACCTCTCACTCACTATCTTTTGTTCTATCTCCCTTGAGTCTCTATTCTCTCTATTTCTGCCTTACCCTCTCTTCCTCTCTCACTCCCGCACACTTTTTAATCCCTATCTTTACTCCCTTTCCTCTTCGCTCTCTCACTTTCTATTTCATCTCTCTTCATTGTTCTTGTGCTCTCTTTTATCCCCTCAGTCTCTCTTGGTTTTTCTTCCATTTCATTATTCTTACTTTTTCTGATACATCTCTCTTTCCTCTCTATCCATCCCTCATTCAATCATTCTTCCTTCTTTTTCTACCTCTATCTCACAACTCCCTCTCTCCTCTTGCACTCAGACATTCACTTAAGCTTGCTACCACTCATTTCTCTCTTGCTCTCTCTCATTCGCAGTCTCTACTCTCTCTCTCTTCTCTCACTTTTACTTTTTTCTATTTCTCTCTCTCCCTTTCTCTGGGTCAATCTCTCATCATTTCTCTCTATTCTCTCCCTCTGCTAGCCTCCCTCCTACTCTCTATATCTCAATCACTCTCCCTTTCTCCCTCTCCTTCCTCCACTCTCCAACTCTCTTTCTCACTCATTCCCAAACTCTACTTCCCTATCTTAAACAAGCTCATATTTTGTGCTACTTTCCTCTCTAGCTTCCTGTCTCTCTCTCTTAGATCTTTCTTGCTCTCTCTCTCTCTTCAATCTCTCTCCTTCCATCCCTCTCTCTCCCCCTTTCTCACTCTCCCTTGCTCTTGCCCTCTGTCTCTCTCTTTCTCACTCTCCCCTTTTATTCTCTCCCTCTCAATCTTTCTTCTTCTCTCTTTTGATCTCTCTCTTTCACTCATTCTCTTGCTCTCCTTTCTTCCTCCCTCTAACTCAGCTTTTCTTTATTTGTCCTCACCCTTTTCTCTCTATTCTTTTCTTACTATCTCTCTCTCTCTCTCTCTATCTCAGTCCCTAATTCTTAAATACCTCTCGCTCCCTTGCTCTATCTCTCTCTCTCTCTCACTCTCTATTCTTTCTTTATTTCCCTTGCTTTTCCCTCTCTTGATCTCTCTTTTATCACTCTATCATCTCTTTTTCTTTGTCCTTATCCCTCATACACACTCTATCTCTCTACAAATTTTGTAATCCCTGTCTCTTCTCTCTCATTGTTTTTCACTTTCTCCCTATTTCTCTCTCCCTTCGTTCTTCACACTTTACCTCTCTCCCTCCCTCCCTCTATCCCCTATCTCTCACTCTCTTCTCCTTACCCTTGTTCTTAATCTCTCCCTCTTCTCTATACATATCTCTTGCTCTCTTGTTCACTATCTCTTCTCTAGCTCTCTATCTCCCTCCCTCCCTCCCTTCCTCACTCTCTCTCCCTTCCCACTCTCCTAATATCTTTTTTTCTCTCTTGTCCTTCTCATCCTATCTCTTATATCCTCCTCTCTTTCACTATATTTTCCTATTTCCCTATAGGTCTCTTTCATTCTCCAGCTCTCATTCTCTTTATCACTCTCTCACTCTCCTTTTATATTGCCGACTCCCTCATTCTTTCCCTCGCTAGGTCTCCCTTGTGTAGCTCACCCTTCTCTCTCCATCTTATTCACTCTCTCTCGAGCTCTCATAAACATTCATCATTCTCTCACTCTCCCTGTCTCTCAATATCTCTCCATCTCTCCCCAATAAGCTCCTTTTCTCAATCTCCATCTCACTCTCTCTTACCATCGTGCTCCTTCTCTTGCACTCTAGCCTCTATCTTCGTTACTGCATCTTTCTCTCTTCTCTCTATACCATTCTCTATTATTCTCCCTCCTCGCTCTCTCTTTCATGCACTATATTCTCCTTTTCTATTTTATGCTCTTTTTTTGCTCTCTTCATTGTTGCTCTCTCTTCCCTCTTTCATCTCACATTTTCTCTCCCTCTATCCCCTAATCTATCTCTCCCTTTCTAGTGCTTTAATCCTTCCCACTATCTCTTTCTCTTTATTCTCTCCCTCCTTCCCTCTCTCTCCCCATCGCCCTCTCTATCTCCCTCTCTCTAGCTATTCTTCTATTCTCCCTATCTCTTTACCTCTACTCACTTTTTCTTACTCAATATTCCTTTAGTCTCACTTCTCTGTCTATTTACTTTTCACTCTCTATCACAGTCTCTCTACTACTCTCTCTTCAATCCATCGCACTCCCTCCCTCCCTTTATCTTTCTCACTCTCTCCTTCCTTCTCTCCACATACCCTCTATTCCACTTTTTTGTATCTCTCTATCTCTCTTTCACTCTCTCTTCCATCTCTCTGTCTTTTGACACCTTGTATCTCACACTACAACTTTTTCACTCTTTCTCCCTCTTTCACTCCCTACATTCCTGTTATTATTCAGTCTCCTTATCTCTTTCTCTCTCTCTCTCTTGCTCCCTATTTCGCTCGCTCACTCTTTCCCTCTCCCCCTCTCTCATGCTCTCTCTTTCCTCACTCTTTATTATTGTCTCTAACACTCTCTCCCATTCTCACTCCCTCTTCTCTCTCTTCCATCTCTCTCGTACCACTCTCTCTTTTTATCATCCATTCTCTTTTACTCTTCTCACTCACTTCCTCAATCCACACTCTCTTTCTATATATTTTTAATTTACTTCTTTTTCTCTGTCTCTCTCTCTTCTCCCTTCTCACTATGTCTCTCACTTCTATTATGTTTCTCTCTCTTGCTCTCTCATTCTTTGTTGCTCTCTTTTCCTCTCTTTACTCAGTCATTCTTCCTATATCCATCACTCTCCCTTCCCTTCATTCCCTCTCGCACCCCTCTTCTCGGTCATTTTTTATTACTTTCTCTCTTTCTCTCTCTCCCTCTCTTTCCTCACTCTCCGTTCTTTCTGTATTTCTCTCTCGCTTTGTCTCCCTTACTCCCTTCAAATTCTTCCAGTATTACTCCATCACTCACCTCTCTCTGTTTCTCTCTCCTTTCCTCTCTCTCATTTCCCTTCCTATCTCTCTCTTTCTCCTTTTCTCTTACTCTCTCCTCACCCTCTCTCTCTTCACCCACTCTCTCTCTCTCTCTCTCTTCAGCTTCACTCCCACTCCGACTCCCGTTCTTCATCCTTTCACACTCTATATTCTCTCTTCTACTTTCTATCACTATCTCACTACACTCCTTATTCTTTGACAACTTCTCTTATACTCATCTTACTCTTCTTCTATTTCCCCACTCTCTTTCTCTATTTCTCTCACTTCCTTCCTTTTCACTCTCTCACGCTCTCTCCCACTTTCCATTCCTGTTTCTCTCTCTCTCTTCATCTCCCTCATTTTCTCTCTCATTTTTCATCGTCCCTCCCTGATGTAAATGATAGCATGGATGGCAATGACACGACCTCAAGAGAAGATTTAATTCAAGTTCCATGTGGGCCAATTACTAGATGTCGCGCAAAGGGGTTGAAGAAAGCTCTTAATGGATTAGTTCGCGAGGCTTGGACTCAAGCTAATTCATGGAGATCTAAGGAGAAAGAGCCACCAAGATTTCTCAACTTAATCCAAGCCCAAGGATAAAGGAGTCATATTATTATGATCTGGATATTTCTTCTTTTATTTGATTTAATAATGGCTTGCATGCCAACTTGAAGTAGTTTTTTTTTAAATTTGTTTTAGAAGATATTTTATCTTCTCTTTTCTATTGCATGTAAGCTTTGGCCTATATATAGGCCTTATTTGAAATGAGAAAGGGATTATTAGACTTTGGAAAAAATTACTTGCATGTGCTTCCTTCCTTAGGTTCTCCTTAGGATTCCAGCAGAGCTCTTGGCCATCCCCCAAGGAGTTCTTTCCAGACTTATCAAGCGGATTTCCACCTCGTTTATGGCGTCTACCACCGTACCAAGGTTCTTTCCTCGCGTCAAGCAAAGGGTGAAGGTCTTATACCAACGTTCTTATTTGCGTTGAGCATTGGGTCAAGGTTTATCTTCATCAATTTCACCGCCAGGTTGTATCCTATCATATTTTCGGTTTGTTCTAGCTTTAGGACGAATTTCTTGTTTTTGTTTCATGAATTTCATACGAATTTTCCTTTAATTCTTTTTAATTTTGTCTTAGCCCATCCGTTTTCTAACTAAAGCAGCAATCTCATGGTTCCGTTGAGATCCTGTTCACGTCATTTGGTATCAGAGCCTCACGGTTCTTGAAAGGTAATCTTCTTGTTGGGTTTTTTATGTTCTTGTTGGATTCTTTATTTTCGTTCTTCATGAGTAATTGATGAGATTTAGTTATTTTCTTGTTTCTTTTGTCTGAATTTTATCCTTGTCCGAATTTTCATTAAATAATCTAATTGTTAATTCATTTCGTAATTCATTGTTCAATTAGCTGCTCTCATTACAATTCATATTTATGTTCTTGTTCATAGTGTCTTAATTATTAATATCCACATCATTACTGTTCTTGTGATCGTCCAATTTATTGTCTCGTTATTGCTTACTTAAATTCACATCGTAATGCTTCTATTTATTATCCAAATCAGTTGTTCTTATTATTGTCCAAACTAGTGTTCTTGTTATTATTCAAATCATCTTGTTCTTGATATTGTTTATGATAAATGTTGTTCTTAATGTGATCTTTTTTTTTTATTTTCATTTCTTGTTATTTTCATTTCTTTTGTTGATATTAGTGTTTCCAAAAGTTTAGTTGTGCTTTTGTTTTGATTCAAGATATCAAAATTCGTATTTTATTACCATCATCCTAATGGTTGGCTTAGCATTTCGATTTTCTTATTTGTGGTAATCCATAATTTGATTTTAATTGTTTATTTCAGATTCTTGCTTACTTTCCTTCATTGTAAATCTTCAATCATGTCCCAACTAAATTTTCAAGATGACGAAAGGCAACCAGCAATTCCTAATATCCAATTTCAAGCATTGGTGGGGGAGATGAGAAGAATGATGAGGGCTGAGTTTGATTATATTCATGAAAGGTTGGAACGCGTAGAGGGTGGAATTCAAGAAAGACAGCGACGAAATATTTCTAATAGGCCAAGGGAGAGAGTTCCAACGAGAGGCGTGAGAGAGGAGGATGAAGAATATTATGTGGGTGGATGTGATGAAGAAATTGATCGGGATTCATTTGTTGAGAGAAGGCGTTATGGTGGGCAAGCTAGAGATAGAAGGAATAGAGAAGATAATAATTTAGGGAGTATTAAGATGCGTATTCCTTCTTTTCAAGGCAAAAACAATCCTGAAGCTTATCTTGAATGGGAGAAGAAGGTAGAATTAGTGTTTGACTGCCACAACTATTCTGAAATAAAGAAGGTGAAATTGGCCGCCATTGAATTTATTGATTATGCTATTGTTTGGTGGGATCAATTAATGTTGAGTAGGAGGAGAAATGGAGAATGTCCCATAGAAACATGGGAAGAAATGAAAGTTGTCATGAGGAAGCGATTTGTGCCAAGCCATTACTTATCGAGAGTTGTATCGAAGTTATAAAGGCTTAGGCAAGGTAATCGAAGTGTGGAAGATTACTATCGGGAGATGGATATTGCTATGATTAGGGATCATGTAGAAGAAGATAGAGAAGCCACTATGGCTAGATTCTTAAATGGTTTAAACCCAGAAATCCAAGATAGGGTTGAAATGCAACATTATGTGGAGTTGGAGGACATGTTACATGTGGCCATCAAGGTGGAGCAACAACTCAAGAGGAGGGGAGGCCCACGTGTGTCAACTAGTGTGGGTACTTCATGGAAGCCAACTTTTCGAGAAAAAGAGGACAATCCAATTGCGAAGTCCAAACCACGATCAAGACAAGAGACAACTAACCAAGGAAGTCAAGGAAAAATTGCCTCTTCCACTTCTAGAAATCGAGACATTAAATGTTTTAAATGTCAAGGCAGGGGTCATATAGCCAGCGAATGTCCTAATAAAAGAAGCATGGAGGAAAATGGAGAAATTGAAGCTGATGAAGAATTAGAAATTGACTTTATACCACAAGTAGAGGAAATTGAAGGTGAAGAATATGCAGTCACAGGAGAATTGTTAGTCACAAGAAGGGCTTTAAGAGTGAAGGCCAAGGTTGATGACGGAATCCAAAGAGAAAACATTTTTCACACTAGGTGTCATGTACAAAACAAGGTATGTAGTATGATCATTGATGGAGGAAGTTGTACTAATGCTGCTAGCATTATTTTGGTTGAAAAACTAGGCTGCTGACCATCGAAGCATTCCCGACCTTACAAGCTGCAATGGTTTAATGATAGTGGTGAGGTAAAGGTGAACAAGCAGGTTTTGGTCTCATTCCGCATTGGAAAGTATGAAGATGAAGTCTTGTGTGATGTAGTACAAATGCAAGCGAGCCATTTGTTACTAGGCCGACCATGGCAATTTGACCGACAAGTTAAACATGATGGTTTCACTAATAAATACTCATTTGAAGTCAATAATAGAATTATCACTCTAGTGCCAATGACACCAAAGGAGTTCTATGAGGATCAAATGAGATTGCAAAATGATTATTGTCAAATGAAAAGGAGTGCTCAACAAAAAGAGGCAGACTCAATTGAGAAAAAGGAAGAAATGGAACAAGCACCCATTAAGAGAAAAGAAGATAGAAAACAAATGAATTTATATGCAAAGGCAAGTGAAATCATGAAAGCATTGATTTTAAACCAAACAATGATTGTACTTCTGTACAAAGAGGCGTTCTTAAACACTAACGAACAGGACAATACTTTGCCTAGTTCTATTGCTTCTCTTTTGCAAGATTTTCATGATGTCTTTCCTGAGGAGATTCCACATGGTTTACCACCCATTCGAGGGATTGAGCATCAAATTGATTTTATACCAGGAGCCACCCTTCCAAACCGTCCAGCCTATAGAAGCAATCCCGAGGAAACAAAAGAGTTACAAAAGCAGGTTGGTTAACTAATAGAGAAGGGGTATGTGAGAGAGAGCATGAGTCCATGTGCTGTTCCTGTAATTCTAGTTCCTAAGAAGGATGGGTCTTGGAGAATGTGTGTGGATTGTCGAGCCATAAACAATATTACGATAAAGTATAGACACCCTATTCCTCGCTTAGATGATATGCTAGATGAGTTACATGGATCTTGTGTGTTTTCTAAGGTTGATTTAAAAAGTGGATATCATCAGATTAGGATGAAAAAAGGCGATGAGTGGAAAACTGCTTTTAAGACAAAATATGGTTTGTATGAATGGTTAGTTATGCCTTTTGGTTTGACTAATGCACCTAGTACTTTCATGAGACTAATGAACCATGATTTACGTGCTTTTATTGGAAAATTTTTTATGGTCTATTTTGATGATATTTTGATCTATAGCAAAAACTTTAAGGATCACGTTGAACATTTAAAACTTGTTTTAGATGTTTTGAGAAAAGAAAAGTTATTTGGTAACTTGGAAAAGTGTACCTTTTGCACCAATAAACTTTGTTTTTTGGGATTTGTTGTGAGTGCGCAGGGTGTACAGGTTGATAAAGAAAAGTTGAGTGCTATTCATGAGTGGCCTAGTCCCACTAGTGTAAGCAATGTTGGTAGTTTTCATGGACTTGCTAGTTTCTACTGATGGTTTGTAAAAGACTTTAGTAGCATAATTGCACCACTCACTAAATTGATTAAGAAGAATGTTGGGTTCAAGTGGGGAGAAGCGCAAGAAAAAGCATTTCAATTGATCAAGGAAAATCTTACCCACGCCCCTGTTTTGTCTTTACCTGATTTTTCTAAAACATTTGAAATTGAATGTGATGCTTCAGGTATTGGCATAGGTGCTGTTCTTTTGTAGGAGCGAAGACCAATTGCTTATTTCAGTGAAAAGTTGAGTGGGGCCACCTTAAACTACCCACTTATGACAAGGAGATGTATGCATTGGTTAGAGCTTTGAAAAATTGGCAGCACTACCTTTGGCCTAAAGAGTTCGTGATTCACACTGATCATGAATCCTTAAAACACTTGAAAGGTTAACACAAGCTCAACAAAAGGCATGCTCATTGGTTGGAGTTCATTGAGACATTTCCATATGTCATTCGGTACAAGCAAGGTAAGGAAAATGTGGTTGCTGACGCTCTTTCTCGAAGGTATGCACTACTATCTACTCTTAATGCAAAACTACTTGGTTTTGAACATATTAAAGAGTTATACCATGATGATGTTGATTTCTGTAATGAATATCAAGCTTGTGATAAAACTGCTTGTGGTAAATTCTTTAAACATGATGGGTTTCTATTTCGAGAAAATAAGTTATGCGTGCCTAAAAGTTCTTTGCGAGAATTGCTTATATAGGAATCTCATGGAGGGGGATTAATGGGACATTTTGGAGTTGCAAAGACTTTAGCTATTTTGCAGGAGCACTTCTACTGGCCACACATGAGGCGAGATGTCCAGAGGATGTGTGGTAGGTGTGTCACATGTCGACAAGCTAAATCTCGAGTGCAACCCCACGGTTTGTATACTCCTCTACCAATTCCTAATGCACCTTGGATTGATATTTCTATGGACTTTGTGCTTGGTTTACCTAGAACTAAACATGGTAGAGATTCTATTTTTGTGGTGGTGGATAGATTTTCCAAAATGGCACATTTTATTCCATGTAACAAAACTGATGATGCTTCAAATATTGCAGATTTGTTCTTTAGGGAGATTATAAGATTGCATGGTATGCCTAGAACAATTGTTTCTGATAGAGATACTAAGTTCTTGAGTTACTTTTGGAAGACCTTGTGGTGTAAGTTAGGAACCAAATTGTTGTTTTCTACTACTTGTCACCCACAAACCGATGGTCAAACTGAAGTAGTAAATAGGACTTTATCTACTTTGTTAAGGGCAATCATAAAGAAGAATATCAAAACATGGGATGATTGTTTACCACATGTTGAGTTTGCTTATAATATGTTCATTCTGCTACAAAATTTTCTCCTTTTGAAATTGTTTATGGTTTTAATCCTTTAACGCCATTTGATTTAATTCCATTACCTATTTCTGAGCATGTTAACTTGGATGGTAAGAAAAAGGCTGAGTTTGTAAAGCATATACATGAAAAGGCACGACACAATATTGAACAAAGGACAAAGCAATATGAAAAATATGCCAACAAAGGGCGTCACAAAATGATCTTCGAACCTGGAGATTGGGTCTGGCTACACATAAGAAAGGAAAGATTTCCAAAACAAAGGCATTCCAAACTGCTTCCAAGGGGAGACGGTCCTTTCCAAGTACTTGAACGTATCAATGACAATGCTTACAAGCTGGATCTACCAGGTAAGTATAATGTGAGTGCCACTTTTAATATTACCGATTTAAGTCCTTTTGATGCAGCTATTGATTTGAGGACAAATCCTTTTCAAGAGGAGGGGAATGATGTAAATGATAGCATGGATGGCGATGACATGACCTCAAGAGAAGATTTAATTCAAGTTCCATGTGGGCCAATTACTAGATGTCGTGCAAAGGGGTTGAAGAAAGCTCTTAATGGATTAGTTCGCGAGGCTTGGACTCAAGCTAATTCATGGAGATCTAAGGAGAAAGAGCCACCAAGATTTCTCAACTTAATCCAAGCCCAAGGATAAAGGAGTCATGTTATTATGACTGGATATTTCTTCTTTTATTTGATTTAATAATGGCTTGCTTGCCAACTTGAAGTAGTTTTTTTTAAAATTTGTTTTAGAAGATATTTTATCTTCTATTTTCTATTGCATGTAAGCTTTGACCAATATATAGGCCTTATTTCAATTGAGAAAGGGATTATTAGACTTTGGAAAAAATTACTTGCATGTGCTTCCTTCCTTAGGATTCCAGCAGAGCTGTTGGCCATCGCCCAAGGAGTTCTTTCCAGACTTATCAAGCGGATTTCCACCCCGTTTGTGGCGTCTACCACCGTACCAAGGTACTTTCCTCACGTCAAGCAAAGGGTGAAGGTCTTATACCAACGTTCTTGTTTGCGTTGAGCATTGGGTCAAGGTTTATCTTCATCAATTTCACCGCCAGGTTGTATCCTACCATATTTTCGGTTTGTTCTAGCTTTAGGACGAATTTCTTGTTTTTGTTTCATGAATTTCATACGAATTTTCCTTTAATTCTTTTTAATTTTGTCTTAGCCCATCCGTTTTCTAACTAGAGCATCAATCTCATGGTTCCGTTGAGATCCTGTTCACGTCACTCCCTCTCTCTTGCTCATTCTCTCTTTCTATATCTTGACTCACTCTCCTTCTCTCCATATCTCTCTCTCACTCTCACTTCCTCCTTCACCCTCTCCCTCTCCTCTCCCTCTCCCTCTCATTATCTTCTCTTTTTTTTACCGCTCTTACTCTCTAAATTTAGCCATCTCTCTCTCCACCTCCTATCTCATACTTTCTCTCACTCTCTCTTCTTATCATGATCTCTCTTACAATCCTTCCCTTATCTTTCTCTTCCTCTCTATATTTATATTCTGGTACTTTCTTTCCCTCTACCACAAAACATCTCTCTCGCTTATTATCTCTCTTCTCTGTCACACACACTCTCACTCTCTCCCTTGCTCTCCCTCTCTCCCACACTCTATTCCACCTTCATTATTGCATTGTTTCTCAATCAATCTATCTTAATCTCCCCTTTATTTCTCCCTCTTCGCTATCTATCTCCCTCTTCTCTTCCTTCTTCTCTCGCTCACACTCTCTCTCCTTTCCCGCCCTCCTAATAATTTTTTTCTCTCTTCTCCCTCTCTCTTTCATTTTCTTGTATAATCTTCTCCCCCTCACTCACTTTCATTATTTCTCTTTAGATCTCTCTTATTCTTTCAGTATTGTTCTCTTTATCTCTCTCACTCTCTCCCTCTATCCTTCTCACTCCCTCATTCATGTGCTCTCTAGGTCTCCCCTATGTAGCTCACAATTCTCTCTCCATTGCACACACTCATACATTCTCACTCTCTATCAATCTGTCTCCCTCTTGCTCTCATTAGCTCCATTTATCTCTCTATCTCACTCTCTGTTACCAATTTTTTTTTATCTTTCACTCACTCCTCTCTCCCCCTTGCTCCTTTTTCTCTCCTCTCTTTAAGCCCTTCTCTATTATTTTCTCTTAATCTTTCTCTCTCTCCTTCTCACTCTAATTCACTTCATCCCCCTCTTTCTCCCACCAAATCTCAATTTATACGCCCTCCCTCCCTCTATCTCTCTCTTTCTCACTCTCTCCCTCTCTTGCAGTTTTCACTGTTATGCCATATCATTATTTCTTTCTCTATTGCTCTTTATTTCTCTCTCACACACTCTCCATTGCTCTATCTCATCACTCACTTATCATTTACACAGTCTTTCCCTCCAACCATCTCTCGCCCTCTTCCTCTCTCCCAAACTCCCTCTTTCATTAATTCAGTCTCTCTCTCTATCTCTCTTTCTTGCTCTTGCCCTCCCTCTCTCTCCATATCTCTCCATATTTGCCTTACCCTCTCTCATTCTCTCTCCCTCGCTCTTTCGTCAGTACCTTTCTTTACACCCTTTCTTTCTCTCTCTCGCTCCTTCATCTCGCTTTATTTTTTCGCACTTTTTTACACCCTTTTTATCTTTCTCTATTGCCCTTTCTTTTATCTCTCTCTCTTCTCTTTCTTTAATCACTCATTCTCTCCCTCTCTCTCTCACTCTCACTCTTACTCTCCCTCCCTCCCTCCTACTTTCTATCAATTGCTCTTACATCTTACTCTCTCCACTCATATCCAACTCATTATTTTTTATTTTCTCTTATACATATCTCTTTCTTATTCAATCCCTCTGTATTTCTGTTCCTTCGTCCCTCTCTTTCTCCCTCTCTCCCTATCTCCCTCCTCTCTTTATCTCCCCTTACAATCACTCCTTCACTCCCTCTCCCTCCCTCTTATTTTCTTTATCGCTATCTCTTATTCCAATCTCCTGCTCTCTCTTATCTCACTTTCACTTTCCTCTATTTCTTTCTCACTTCCCTTCTCTCATTCTGGCACACTCTCTCATCCTTTCTCTCTCATTCTCTCATTATAACCTCTTTTAGACTATCCTTTTGTTGCTCACTCTTCTCTCATTTCTTTTGCTTTTAACCCACTCTATCCCGCTCTCTCTCTTACTTCCATCCCTCCCTCTCCCATTCTCTGGCTTCTCTCCCTCCCTTTATCACTCTCTGTCTCCCACTCTCTCTTGCACACACTCTCTCAAACTTCTCCAATTTTCCCTCACTTTTACCCCTCACTCACTTCCTCTTATGAAGAGAGAGTGAGAAAGAAAGAGATAGATGGTGGGTGTGAGAGAGGAAGAGAGAGTGAGAGAGAAGAGAGCATGAAGGAAGATATAGAGAGTTGGAGAGGAAGAGAGGTGGTAGAGAATTAGATGTAGTGGAAATGAGCTTGGGGATGAAATGGAAGAGAGTGAGAGGGAGATAAACGGAGAGTGTCTAAGAGAGAGAAATAAGAGTAAGAGAGGGAGAGAGAGCAGGAGGGAGTGATGGAAGCAGGAGAGTTGGGGAGAGAGGGAGAGAAAGTTGAGGGAAGAGATAAGGAGAGGGAGCATTAGAAGAGAGAATAAGTGACAGAGAGTGAACATGGAGCGAGAAAGAGAGAGGGAGAGAGGAAGTATGGGTGAGAGTGACATTGAAGTGAGAGAATGAGGGAGGGTGAGAAGGAAGTAGAGAAAAGAGAAAGTGAGAGAGAAATAGAGAGGAGAGTGAGGGAGGACAGAGCGAGAAAGAGGGTTAACATGGAATGAGAAAGTAAGGGCGACAATGAGATAAAATAAGAAATATTGAGATGGATATGAGGGGAGAGAGCAAGATGTGAGAACAAATGAGTTAGTGTGTGAGCTAGGGATAATGAGGGTGATTGTGAGAGATAGAGGGAGCAAAAGAGAGCAAACAAACAACAAGGTGAGAAGAAACAGATTGTAGGATAGAGCAAGAGAGGGAATAAACATAGGGAAAGAGGGAAAGCAAAAATAGACTCAAGGAAGATATACTAAGAGAGAGAGAGAGAGAGAAGAGAAAGCAAAAGACCTAGAATGAAAAATAAAATAGAGAAATGAGTGCTAAAGTGAACGAAATAGGAAGATAGAGGGAGGCTATGAGAAAGATTGAAGTGGGGGAGGGAGCAAGCGAAGGAGAGAGAGTGTGAGAGAGAAAGAGAGTGGGAGGAGGGAGTAGGAGTGAGAAAGAATGGAGTGCTAAAAGATAGATCAAGAGAGAGTAAGTGAGAAGATGAGAGAGGGGGAGCAAAAGAATGGATAAAAAAGAGAGAGGATGAACATGGAGTGAGTAAGAGAGTGGTACAAGGGAGTAAGAGAGATAGTGAAATGGAAGAGATGAAGATGGAGCGAGAAAGGGAGAGAAATTTGGAGAAAATAAAGAGAGTAAGGGAAGTGAGAGCATGAGGGAGGGAGAGAGCGAGCAAGCGAGATAGGGAGTAACAGAGAGAGATACGGGCAGTGAAGAAAGAGAGAGATGTAGTGAGTGAAAATGGGAGAAAGAGTGAGAAAGTGGTAGTGAGGGATAAAAGATGTTAAAAAAGAGAGAATTATAAGAGAGAATGAGAGAGAAAGAGAGAGATAAAGAAATATGGAATAGAGGGTGTGAGAGAAAGGGATGGAGTGAGTGAGAAAGAGAAATAGAGGGAGGGAGTTGATATATTAAAGAGAGAGCAGTGGAGAAGCATTGATAGAGAGTGAAAATGAATTAGAGAGAGAAGTGAGACTAAAAAAAGATTGAGTAAAAGAGAATGAGTGAGAGGTAAAGGGATTGGGAGAACAGAAAAATGGCTAGAGAGAGCAAGAGAGAGGGAGAAAATGAGGGAAGTGGGGAAAGAGAGTTAGGAAGGGAGGGAAGTGAGAGAAAGAGATAATGGGAGGGATGAAATTAGTGGGAAAGAGATTAGGAGATAGAGGGAGAGAATAAGTTAGATGAAAGAAATTAGAGAGAACAACAATGAAGGGAACAAAAGAGAGCATAAATTGTAAAGGAGAATGGAGTGTCGGAAAGAGAGATCAAAGGAGGGAGAATAATAGAGAACGGTATAGAGAGAGAAGAAAGGAAGATGCGACAATGAACGGAGTGGCCGGGAGTGTAAGAGGATGAGTGAGATGGTGAGAGAGAGCGAGATATAGATCAAGAAATGGAGCTTAAGAGGGTGAGAGGGAGAGTATTGAGAGAGGGAGAGTTTGAGAGAATGTATGAGTATGTGTGAGAGCTTGAGAGAGAGAAAGAGAGAGTTAGTGAGCTGGAGAGAGAAGGGTGAGGTAAATAAGGGGGACCTAGAAAGGGCAGGAATGAGAGAGTGAAAAAGATAGAAACAGCAAGAGAGTGATAAAGAGAATGACAGTGGGAGACTGAGAGATGCCTATTGAGAAAGAGGAAAAGAGAGTGAAAGAGAGGAGGATATAAGAGAGGGAATGAGAGAGAGCGATAAGAGGGAAAAAGAGATTAGGAGAGTAGGAAGGGAGAGGAGGGAAAGAGATAGAGAGCTAGAGAATTAGAGATAGTGAGCGAGGGAGGAAGAGAGATATATAGGGAGAGTGGGAGAGAGTGAGATAAGGGTAAGAAAAAAAGAATGAGAGATAGGGGTGAGACAAAGGGAGGGAGAGAGTTAATAAGGGAAGAAGGGAGAGAGAAAGAGGGAAAAAGCGAGACAATGTGAGAGAGAAGAGAGAGGGATTGAGAGAGACAAAAGTTAGAGAGAGTGTATGAGGGATAGAGACAAAGAAAGAGAGATGACAGAGTGATAGAAGAGAGATCAGGATATAGAAGAGCAAGAACAATAAAGAAAGAAAAGAGAGTGAGAGAGATAGAGCAAGGGAGTGAGAGATAGACAAAGAGAGAGTAAGATAAAAAAGAGAGAATGAGAGGAACGGTGAGAGTTAGAGTAATGGATATAGGAAGATAAATAGCAAGTAAAGAGAGATAAAAGAGTGCTAGAGAATGAAACATAATAGAAACTGAGTCATAACGAGAAGGGAGAGAGTGAGAAGTAGGGAGAAAGGGCAAAGTAAGGAAGACAATGAGAAAGGGGGTGATAGACGGAGAGAAGGAGAGAGATTGAAAAGAGAAAGGGAGTGAGAGAGGGAGAGAGTAACAAATATTTAAGAGAGAGATAGAAAACAAGAGGGGGAAAGAGCAAAAAATATGAGCAAGTTTGAAATAGGGAGGTAGAGTCAGAGAATGAGTGAGAAGGTGAGACAAAGAGAGGGTGATGGTGAGGGAGAGAGATGGAGAGAGATTGAGATAGAGAGAGTGCGAGGGAGGGTAGCGGATGGAGAGAATGAGAGATAGAGCGAGAAAAATGAGAAAAGTGAAAGTGAGAGAAGAGAGAACAAGAGAGAGAGGGAATGAGAGAGAGTTATAGAGAAAACAAAAGGGAGGAAGTGAGTGCAAAAGGAGAGAGAAATGTAAGATAGGAAGTGAGGTAGAAAGAGAGGGAAGAAGGACTGAAAGAGGGAGGGATCGAGATGAAAAAGAGATTTATGAGAGGAAATAAGAAATAATGAGATGGATTTGAGGGGAGAGAGATATGTGGTGAAATTGAGAGAAAGTTTGTGAGGGAGTGAGAGTGAAAGCGAGAGAGAATGAGTGAGTAAGGAGAGAGTAGAGAGGAGGATAGAAGAAAGAACAAGAAAGAGAGAGGGGGAAAAAATAATGAGATGGATTTGATGGGAGAGAGCAAGATGTGAGAACATTTGAGAGAGAGTGTGTGAGGGAGTGAGAGTGAAAGAGAGAGAGCATGAGTAAATAGAGAGAAGATAGAGTGATAGACAAAAGAGCAAGAGAGAACAGCGGGAGAGCAAGCAAACGATAAACAGATATGAAATAAAGAATGATAGGGTGAGCAAGAGAGGGAGTGAACTAGAAAAAACGTGATAGAGTGAGGAAGTGATATGGATTGAAGGGAGAGCCGGAGAAAAGAAAGGAGAGAGAGACTGAAAAAGAAATAGCGAGGTAAGAGAGACAGGAAAGATAGAGCACAATTTTGGAAGTGAGAGGTAGAGAGAGGGAGATATAGATGAGGATATAGAGAGAGATAGTGGGATAGAGTGAGATAGAGAGAGGAAAGGAGGACTAGATTGAGTGATGGTTGGAGAGAAATAGTGAGTAAAGAGATAGGAGGGAGTGATAAAATAGTGCAAGAGTGAGTGTGTTAGAGAGGGGAAGAACATGAGAATGGTGAGAGAGAGAGAGGGAGACACAAAGGGATATAGCGAGGGAGAGGGAGGACGGGAGAGAGAGGAGAGCAAAAGTGAGAGGCAGAGATGGAAGCAATAGATGGGGTAGAGAGAGAGGAGAATAGAATGAGATAAAGAGTTAGAGGAAAGAGAGAAAAGAAAACAACAAACGAGAGTGTAAAAGAGAGAGTATATGATATAAAAAGGGAACGTAGAGGCTGTGAGGGATAAGGTAGTGTCAAAGAAAAAAGAAAAAGATAGAAAAAGAGAGAGATAAAGGTGGAATGAAGTGCGAGAGAGAGGGATAGAGCGAGTGAGAAAGAGAGACAGAAGGAGGTAGTAAGAGGGTTTAAAGAGAGTGCAAGAAAGAGAAAGAAGTGTGAGTGAAAGGGAGAGAGAGTGAGAAGAACAAGGTGAATGATGAGAGAGAGACGGAGCAAGGGATAGCGAAGGAGATGGAAAGGAATAAAGGGAGGAAGAGGGCGAGGGAGAGAAGAGAGATGATGAAAGAGGGAGGGATGGAAGGAAGAGAGCGAGAGAGGAGATAAAAAATATGGATTGAAGTGAGAAAAATAAGAGGAAAGAGAGAAGAGAGAGCAACAAAGGTGAGTGTAAAAGAGAATAATATATAAAAAGAGAATAGAGAGTGAGAAAGAGAGAGTGTTAGAGAAAATGATAGATAATGGGATAGAGAGAGAGGAGAAAATGGAGCGAGGAAGGGAGAGGAGAGAGTGAGAGAGAAAGAACAAGATGGTAAGAGAGAGTGGGATAGAGAGAGAGAAATCAAGCTAAAGAGGGTGAGATAGAGTGTGATTGAGAGAGAGTGAGAGTGTATGAATGTGTGATTTAGAGAGAGAATATTGAGCTACATGAGTGAGACGTAGAGAGGGCAAGTTTGAGAGAGAGAGAAAGAGTTAGAGAGTAAGACCGATAAAGAGAACAAGAGTGAGGGATTCAAAAAGATCTAGAGAGAGAGGAAAGGAAAGTGAGAGAGAGAAAAGAATATAAGAGAGGGAAGGAGAGTGAGGGACAAGAGAGAAAAAAGTTATTAACGAGGTGGGAAGGGAGAGAGTATGAGAGAGGAAGGGGAGGGAAGAGAGAGATTGAGAGTGTGAGAATGAAAGAGAGAAAGAGGGAGGGAGCAAGAAAGATATATGGATAGAGAGGGAGAGAGTGAGAACACAAGGATGGAGAGAGAGGAAGGGAGGTAGAGGAAGAGTGAGCGTGGAAGAGTGGAAGATAGAGTGAGTGAGGGAGAGGGGGAGGGTGAGAGGAGGAGAAAGAGTTTGTGGAAGATAGAGAGAGCAAAAGAGTGAGGGAGAAAGAGTAGAAAGAGTGAGAAGAGAAAGAATAGAGATGAGAGTAAGATAAAAGGAGAAAACAAAGAGTGGGTAAGAGAGAGAGGGTGACTGAGAGAGTTAAATTAAAGAGTGAGAGAGGAAGGGAGAGAGGAGTGAGAATGGGAGAGAAATAGCTAAAGTGTGAGAGATATTAAGATAGAGAGAGGGAAGAGAGAGGAAGGGAGAGAAGTAGAGAGAGAAGTGTGAGAGAAAGTATAAAATAATGAGAGAGAGACGAGGAGAGAAGGGTGAGAAGAGAGAAGGAAATGAAACAGAGAGAGGGAGGATGGAAGGGAGCAAGAAAGGGAGATAGATAGAAGGAGAAAAAGAGTTGAGTAATGAGAGAGAAGAGGGTGATTGATGAGAGATTGATAGAGATTGAATGAGCAACAATGCAATAATAAAGGTGGAATAGAGAGTGAGAGAGAGGGAGAGCAAGGGAGAGAGTGGGAATGTGTGAGTGGGAGAACAGAGATGGGAGAGGGATGTTGGTGATATAGGGAGAGAAGGTGTTAGAGGATATATATAGAGTGGAAGAGAGACAGAGGGAGGAAGAGTAAGAGAGAGCATGATAAGAAGATTGAGTGAGAGAAAGTATGAGAATAGAAGGTGAAGAGTGAGATGGTTAAACGTAGAGGGAGGGAGAGGAAAAGCAAGGAGATACAAAGGGAGAGGAGGGCAAGGGAGCGAAGGAGGAAGTGAATGTGAGAGAGGTATAGGGAGAGAAGGAGAATGCAGGAAGTTAGAGAAAGTGAGAGTCAGCAAGAGAGTGTGGGAGGGAGAATAAGAGAATGGGAGAGAGAATGAGAGAGAGATGGAGTGAGAGAGAGCCAGGAAGGGAAGTAAGAGAGAGTGTGAGAGAGAGTGACGAAGGAGGTACGTGAGAGAAAAAGAGGAAAGAGTGGTGGGATAGAGGAAGAGGAGTGAGATGAGTAAGAGAGAAGTCAACAGAGAATGAAGCGTGGAAATGAGATAGTGATAGAATATGGAAGAGAAAATAGAGTGTGAAGGAGATGGAGAGAGGGACTAGTAGTTGGAGTGAAGCTGAAGAGAGAGTGGGTGGCAAGAGTGTAAGAGAAAAGGAGAAAGAGAGAAATGGTAGATGGAGCAAGAGAGAGAGTTAGGGAGGAAAATTATGAGAGAAAAATAGAGAAAAGGTAGAGAGAGTACAAGAGAGAGAGAGAGAGGAGAGTGAGGAAGTAAGAGAGAAATTTAAGAGGGTGAGGGAGCTTGGAAGTGAAATGAGAGACAAAGAAAGAGAGAAATAGACAGAGAAATTTAAGAGGGTGAGGGAGCTTGGAAGGGAAATGAGAGACAAAGAAAGAGAGAAATAGACAGAGAAATTTAAGAGGGTGAGGGAGCAGCGAGGAAAGAGAGGGTGCTAGAGAGACAAAAACATAGCGAAATAAGGAGGGAGGGAGAGGAGTGAAATTAATAAAAAATGATAGGGAAGAGGGGATGAGAGAGAAGAGAGAGAGATTGAGATAAAGAGATTTGTAGGGAGAGTAGCACAGGGAGAGAATCAGAGAGAAAAGATGTGAGAGAGTATGAGAGAAAGTGAGAGGGATAGAAGAAATAAAGAAAAGTTAAAGTGGGAGAAGATAGAACAAGAGAGAGGGAATGACAGAGGGCACTAGAGAAAATGAGAGAGAGGGAGAGGGAGTGAAGGACTGAGTGCAAGGAGAGATAGAGAGAGAAGTGAGATAGGCAGAGAGAGAAGGAACGATTGAAAGAGGATGGGAGCGAGGAGGAACAATGTTATATGAGAAACAATAAGAAATAATGAGATGGATATGAGGGGAGAGAGCATGATGTCAGAACAATTGGGAGAGTGTGTGTAAGGGAGGGACAGTGAGAGAGTGAGAGATAGAGGAGGAGAAAGAGTGAGTAAGAGGTAGAAAAGAGGGAGATAGAAGAAAGTGTTAGAGAGAGATAGAAGAGGGAAAATAGAGCAAAAAATAATAGAAAGATGAAATAGGGAGTGAGAGAGAGAGAACAAGAGACGGAGTGAAGATAAGGATTGAAGAGTGAATGGAAGATAAAGAGGGAGTGAAGATACTGATTGAAGTGTGAATGGAAGAGAGAGAGAGAGTGAGGGTAAGGAAAATATACATAGGGAAAAGAGTATCAATAAAGATAAAGCATATAGTGAATGAGGGTAGAGAGAGGGAGATATAGAGGGAGATATCAAGAGTGAAAGAGGGAGAGCGAGAGGGAAATAGAAAGAGACTGTATTAATGAAAAAGGAGAAAGGGTGAAAGGAAGGGAGAGGGAGATGGTTAGAGAAAAAGAGAAAGTAAAGTGATAAATGAGTGAAGGAAGAGAGAAATAGAGAGTAAGAGAGAAACAAAGAGCAATAGAGAAAGAAAAAGTGATAATGCATAAACAGAGAAAAGAGCAGGAGAGGGAGAGAGTGAAAAAAGGAGAGAGAGTTGGACGGAGTCAGAAGAATGGAAGAGAGTGAGTGGGAGAGAAAAAGTGAGAGTGATAGAGAAGAGAGTAAATGAAGATACAAAGACAGTGTGAGAGAGAGGGAGAGAGGGGGCATAAAATGCAATTTAGTGAGAGAGAGAGGGGATGAAGTGGAATTGAGTGAGAGGGAGAGAGGGGGAGAGAAAGAAGAGCGAAAGAGAGAGAGAGAGAGGGAGGAAAGGAAGCGAGAGAGGGAGAGAAAGATTGAGAGGAGAGAGTAGAGAGAGAGAGGGAGGGAAGGAAGCGAGAGATGGAGAGAAAGATTGAGATGAGAGAGTGGAGAGAGAGAAATAGAAGAAAGAAAAGAGAAAATGAAAGTGAGAGGGAATGAGGGAGTAAGAGTGAGAGTGAAACTAAAAAGAGAGGAAGATGGAGAGAGAAAGAGGGAGGGTGTGAGAGAAATAGAGGGAAGAGAGAGTGAGGGCAGAGAGAGCGGGAGAGAGGGAAAGAGTGAGTGTGCAAGAAAGGAAGCAAAAGTGATGGAGATAAAAGAAGCATGAGAAAGAGAGGGAAGAATGGAGTGAAAGCAGGGGGGAGTGAGAGAGAGGGGGCGAGGGAGAAATAGAGCGTCAAAAGAGAGACAAGAGAGACTGAGAGCGATTAAAAAAGGAGGAATCAAGTGTGAGATAGAGGGGAGAGAGTGATTGCAAAAGAGAAATGGAATGAGGTAGCGAGTGAGTTTAAAGAAAGAGAAAGAGAGGGAAAGGAAGAGAGTAAATGGGAGAGAGAGTGAGAAGAGACTGGAGGAAGATTGAGTAAGTGTGAGTGAGTAAGGGGTAAAATGTGAGGGAAAATAGGAGAATGTGAGAGAGGGGGAGCAAGAGAGAGTGGAAGACAGAGAGCAATAAAGGGAAGGAGAGGGAGGGAGAGAGGGAAGAGAGAGAAAGAGAGGGAGGGATGGAAGCAAGAGAGAGTGGGGATAGGAGTGTATAAAATGAGTATAAGATAAAAAATAGAATTGAGAGTGAGAAAGAGAGTGATTGAGATAAAATAATAGAGAAGGGGATAGAGAGAGAAGAGAGAAAATGGAACAAGGGAAGGAGAGGATAGAGTGAGAGAGAATGAACAAAATGGTAATAGGTAGTGAGAGAAAGCGAGAACTGGAGCTAAAGTGGGTGAGAGGGAGAGAGATTGAGAGTGAATGAGAGAGTGAAAGAGTGAATGGGATAGAGAGAGAAGAGTGAGCTACATAAGGGAGACCTAGAGAGGGCACGAATAAGAATGTGAGAATGATAGAGGGAGTACCGAGAGTGATAATGAGAACAAGTGAGAGAGTAAAAGAGATCTAAAGAGAAATATGAAAAGAGAGTGAGGGAGAGCAGAGTATATAAGAAAGGGAAAAGAGACAGGGACAAGCAAGAAAAATAATATTAGGAAGGTGAAAAAGGAGAGATAATGTTAGCGAGGTAGGGAGGAAGAGAAGAGAGAGATAGAGAGTGAGAGAATGAAAGAAAGTGAGGATGGATCAAGAGAGATAGATGTATTGATAGAGAGGGTGAGAGTGAAAACAAAAGAGATGAAGAGGGAGTGAGGGAGGTTGGGCCGAGAGAGGAGAGAGAGTGGGAGGAAAGCGAGAGAGAGGGGGACAGAGAGAGTGAGACGAAAGCGTGAGCGAGAGTGGGAGGAAGGTTGGGCCGAGAGAGGAGAGAGAGTGGGAGGATTTACAAAGAGAAATTGTGTGAAAGGAGGGAGCAGTAGTACAAAGAGTAAGAGAGAGAGAGAAAAAAAGTGAGAAAGAGTGAAGAAGGGAGTGGGCTAAGTTTAGGATGGGAGCAACAGAGGGAGTGAGAGTATTTAGGAGAGAAGAGAGTGTGAGAAGAGGCAAATGGATATAGAGAGGTTGGGTGGGGGCGAGAGAGACATAGAAAAAAGGGTAAGAAAAGAGAGGGAGTTAGAGTGAAACTGAAATTAGATTGAGGGAGAAGGAGAGAAAAGAGAGGGAAGAGATTTTGAGGGAAAAAAGAAAATGTCATAGGAAGTGAAAGAAAGTAAGAGAGTAGGAAAGAGAAAGTGAGATACAGTAAATGGGAGAGAGAGTGAGAAGAGAGGCAGTGCGGCGATCAAGTAAGACTTGGTGGGGGGTGATAAAGAAAGGGGAAGAATAGCAGAATGGGTGGGAGTAAGAGAGTGAGAGAGAGAGAGGGAGATAGGGAGGGGAAAAGGTGACCTAGGTAGAGCACAAATGAGGGAGTGGGAGTGATAGAGGGAGAGAGTGAGAGCGATAAAGAGTACAATTGTTAGAGAGTGAAAGAAATCTTTAGAGAAATAAGTGAGGAGAATGAGAGAGAGAAGAAGATATGAGAAAGGGATAGAGAGAGGGACAAGGCAGAGAAAAAACTATTAGGAGGGTGAGAAGGGAGAGAGTGCGAGTGAGGGAGGGAGGGAGAGAAAAGAGATTGAGAGCAAGAGAATGAAAGAGAGAGTGAGGGAACAAAAGAGATATAGAGATAGAGAGGGAGAAAGTGAGAACAAGATTAAGGAATAGAGTGTGAGAGATAAAGGAGACAAAGATAGGGAGGGAGGGAAGCAGTGAGAAAGTGAAGGAGAATGTGAGAAACAATGATTCAGAATTGAGTGGGATTGAGAAAGATAAAAGTTGGAAAGCGAGATAGAGGGTGCATGTGGGGGATAACGGAGAGAAAGGATGAGCATAAAGAGAGATTGTGTGTGTGAGGAAGAGAGTGTGAGAGAAAACATAAGAGAAAGACTCAGAAGTGTGAGCGTGAAAGATGAAAGAGTGAGTGAGGGAGGGATCAAGAAAGATATATAGATAAAAAGGATGTGAAAGAGAATAAGAGTAAGGAAAATAGAGTTGGAGATAAAGATACAAAAGTGGTAGGGAGAAATATAAGAGAAGTGTGAGGGAATGTAAGAAACAATGAAAGAGAAGACGGAGGCATTGAGAGAGTTAAAAGTGGTGAACGAGAGAAAGAGTACATGTAAAAGATAGGGAAAGATGGGAGAGTGAGAGAGGGAGTATGGAGCTTAGGTGGGTGACAGAGAGAGAGAGATTGAGAAAAGTGAGAGATATAAGTGTGTATGAGATTGAGACAGAGTGAGAGAGTGTATGAGTGTGATTGAGAGCTCTAGAGAGTGTGAGTAAGATGGAGAGATGAGTGAGTTAGAGAGGACAAGAGGGCAAGATTGAGGGAGTAAGAAAGATAGAGAGAGCAAAAAATAGAATGAGAGTGGGACAATGAAAGAGATCTATAATAATAGAGGAAAAGAGACTAAGAGAGATGGAATAAGATAGTGGAAGGGAGAGGAAAGGAAGGGTGTTAGAAAGAGAGATAAAGGTAGGGAGTGAGATCAATTAAAGAGAAAGCAATAGAGAGTATGTGATAGTGAGTGTGTAAAGGAAACAAAGAAGAGAAATCGAGGGAAGATTTAGTATGAAAGAGTGAGTGAGAGGTAAGAAGATAGGGAAAATGGAATCATGGATAAAGAGAGAGACAGAGAGATGGAGAAGTAGAGGGAGGGTGGAAGTAAGGGAGGAAATTAGAAATGGAGAGAAGAGAGAGAAAGAGATAGTGGGAGTGATGGAAGCAATAGAGAGGGAAAGAGAGAGTGTGGGATAAAGGGACAAAAAGAGCGAGATGAAAGAGAGAAGAAAGAGCAGCAATGAAGAGAATAAAAAACATCATAAGATAGGAAAGATAATAGAGTGCAAGAAAGTAAGAGCGAGGGATACAGAGCGAGGAAGAGAGAATAATTTGGTAAGAGAGAAGAGAGAAGAGAGGAAGATGCAACAATGGAGACGGAGGATGGAGTGCGAAAGAAAGTGTAATTTGGTAAGAGAGCGCAAGATAGAGATTGAGAAATGGAGCTCAAGAGGGTAAGAGGGAGAGAGATCGAGAGAGAGAGAGAGAGAGATTGATAAGTGAGTGGGATAAAACGAGAAGGATGAGCTACATAAGGGAGACCTGTATAGGGAAAGAATGAAGAAGTGAGAAAGAGATCAATAGAGAAAGAGAACAAGAGTGGAAGAATGAAACAGATCTAGAGAGAATCTAGGAAAAGAGTGTGAGAGAGAAGAGGAAGATATAAGAGAGAGGGACATAAGAGAATAGAGATATTATGAGAGTGGAAAAATAGGGAGGTGTAAGAGATGGAGTGAGACAAAGAAGAGAGAGATACAGAGCTAGAAAATGAGAGAGACAGTGACTGAGGGAGCAAGAGATATATATAAGGAGAGAGTTATAACAAGATTAAGGAAAAGAGAGTGAGAGATAGAAGTGTGACAGAGGGAGGAGTAGTTAAAGATGGAAGGACGAAGGGAGGGAGAACGAGGGAGAAAGTGAGAAACAATGAGAGAGAGTAGAGAGAGGGATTGAGAGATATAAAAGTTGGAGAGAGAGAGAGTGTGTGGGTGAGGAAAGATAGATGGAGAAAGAGAGAGAGTTAGGGTGGGAGTGAGAGGGGGAGATAGGGAGGTAGAGAGAAAAGGGGAGAAGAGAGTAAAGGAGTAAGAGTGAGAGTGAAATTGAAGAGATTGAGGGAGCTAGGAAGGGAAAGAGGGAGAAAAGAGAGAAGTAGAGAATTAATCGAGAGTGTGGTCAAAAGAGAGGGATCTAAGCAGACAAATAAGGGGGGAGCGAGGAAGGAGAAGTAATAAAAGGAAGAGAGAAGAGGGGGTGAGAAGGAATAAGAGATAGAATGAGAGGACAGTAGAGAGAAATTCAATTATGGATATAGAGAGAAGTGAGAGAAAAGAGAGGAAGAGAGAGGAAGAGAGTGAGCAAGAGAAAATCATAATAAAGAGTGAGAGACATAGTGTGAAAGGGAGAGGGAGAAAGAGAGAGATAGAGGGCAAAAGTAAAGAGAGAAAGGTAGCAAGAGAGAGAAAAAAGGAAGTGAGAGAGAAACAAAATTAGAGAGTAAGAGATATAATAAGAAAAGGAGAGACTGGACAAAGAGAGATAGAGGGCAAGAGTAAGAAGAGGGTGAGAACGAGGGAGATAAAGAGAGAGGGAATGAGAGAGGGGGAGAGAGCATGAAAGTGAGAGGGGAGGGAGAGAAAGAGGTAGGAAAGTGAGAGATGGTGAGAGAGAGTTGAGGATATATGTATGGAAAGCATAAAAGAAATGATATAGAAGAGAGACAAATAAAAAGATAGACTGTAGAGAGATATAAGAGAATGAGAATGATAGAGGGACAAGTTAACAGTGAGAGTGATATAGAAATGAAGAGCGGAACTGAGAGAGAAAGTCCGAGAGAGGGAACAGAAGGTAGAGTGCAAAAGAAGTAACAAGAGGGACTAGCTCTCTTTTCTCTTTTTCCTATTACTTTACTCTCACTATGTTCCCCACTCTCTCTCTCCCTCCTCGCTCGCTTGTTTCCATTCCTCTCTCTCATTCTCTCTCATCTCGCCCTTCCCCCTTTATCCCTCTCCATCTCCCTCTTCCTCCGTTGCTCCCTCTCTCTCATCGTTCTCATGTTGTCCCTCTCTTTATAGCTCCCACTTACTCTTACTTGATCTTCCCTCAATCTCTCTTCTCACTCTCTCTCCTTTTCACTCTCTTTCATTCTCCTTCCTGTACTCTCTTTAATCCATCCCACTAACTCCTATCTCTCTCTAGATCTCTTTGACTCTCTCTCTTGTCCTCTTTATTATCTCACTCTCTCTTATCTTTCTCACTCCTTCAACCTTGCTCTCTCTAGGCCTCCTTCATGTAGCTCACTCTTTTCTCTCCATCTCACACACTAATACCTCTTACAAGCACTCTCCCTCTCACTCTCTTTAGCTCCATTTCTCGCACTTTTTTCTCACTCTCTCTTACCATCTTGTTCTTTCTCTCTCACTCGCTACTCTTCCTCCCTTGCTCCATTTTTCTCTCTCCCTATCACTCTCCACCGCTATCTTATATCCTCTATATATCTCCCTATCTCTTTCTCTCACATTATCTTTTCCTCTTTCTTGCTTGATTCTCCCTTCTTTCTATATTTTCCTCACCCTCTCTCCTTCGCTCCCTCCCGCTCGCTCTTTAATCCCTATCTTCACTCCATCTCTTCCTCTCTCACCCTATTTCATCTCTCTTTATTGTTTCTTGCTTTCATATGCCCTCTTTGTCTCTATATCTTACTCTTTCTTCTATCACCCTCTTTTCTCTCATATTACTCACTCTTTTCTCCCTCTATCTCTTAGTCTCTCTCTCAGTCTTCCTCTGTCACACTCTATGTCAATTTCTCTCACATCTTGCTCTCTCCCTTCATATCCATCTCTTTATTTATTATTTTCTCTCATAGACTCCTCTTTCCCACTCTATCCCCCTATCTTTCAATCGCACTTTCTCTTTCTCACTCTGTCTCTATCTTAATCCTCTCTCGCTATTTTTACACTCACTCATTCACTCCCTCTCCATCCCTCTCATTTTCTCTTTCACTCTCTCTCATTCCCTCACTCTTGCTTTCTTTTCTCTCACTTTATCTTTCCTCTATTTCTCTCATTCATCTCCCATTCTCTCGGTCTCCCTCTCAAACATTCTTTTTCTTTCTCTCCCTCTCGCATCCCTCCCTCCCACTCTCCCTATCTTAGTATATCTCCCCATCTCTCTCCCTCTCTCCCTCTCCATTTTCTTCTCTCCTTTCCTCTCACTCTTTCTCTGAATCTCCCTCTTAATCTCATTCTTGCTCACTATCTTTTGCTCTCTCCTTTGCTCTCATTCCTATCACTCTCTCTTAAACTTTTCTTTTTCTTTCCCACTCTCTCACCCCATCTGTCTTCAATCTCTCTCTCTCTTTCCCTCTATCTCACCTTTTCTAACTCTCACTTAATCTTATCCTCTATCTTTCTCTTTCTCACTCTTTCCCTTTCTCACTATCTCTCACTCTTTATTATGTTTCTCTCTATGGCTCTCCTTTGCTCTCTTCTCTCTCTCCTTACTCCCTCTTTATCTCCGTATATCTATCACTCGAGATCTCTCTACCTTCCTCTCATTCTCTCTCTTCTCTCTCATTTTTTATTACTTTCTCTCCTTCCTCCCTCCCTCTCTCTATATTTCGCTCTCTTTTTCTTTTTAGCTCCCTCTCTCTTGCCCTTTCATTTGTCACTCTTTATTCCTTCAATATTTCTTTCTCGCTTTGTCACTCTCTTTAATTTCACTCTCATGTTACTCCCTCACACACCTCTCCCTCTCTCTTGCACTCTCTTTATTCTGTCTCCCTCTCTCTCTCTCTCTCCCTCCCTAACTCTCTTTCTTTTTCCATTTATCATTGTCACTCTTGCTCCTTTTCTCTTTCTCTCTCTTACCCAATCTCTCTCTTAAGCTTTCTCTCATTCCTAGTCCCTCAGTTTATCTCTTTCACACTCTCTATTTTCACTCCCACTTTCCATATCTATCTCGCTCACACTTTCAATCTCCTTTGCTCTATCTTCTTTGAGTCACTCTTCTCCCTCTATTTCTATCTTACCCTCCTCTCTCCAGCTCACTCTTCAATCCCTCTCATGATCTCACTCTCTCTATATCATCTCTCTTTATTGTTTATTTGCCCTCTTTTGCTCTTTCTTCTATCTCCCTTTCCTCTCTCTCTTTACTCACTCTTTCTGTCCCTCTATATTCTTCTCTCTCCTCTCCTTCTCACTCATTCTCTTACTCTCCCTCTCTATCTCAATCCCATCCTCTTTCACTCCCTCCTTCCCTCTCTTTCTACCTTTCTCCCTATCTCGCTTCTCTCTCTCTCCTCTTGCAATTACTCGCTCAATCCTCCTCCCTCCCTCTTATTTTCTCCATCGTTCTCTCCCATTCCCTCTCTCCATTTTATTCTTACTAATTTATTTTCTCTCTGTCCTTCTATCTCATTCTCATATCTGTATCTCTATCTTTATCTACCAATTTATCTATCAATTCTTTCACTCTCTCTAAGTCTAATCCTTCATGACTCACTTTCACACAACACCTCTCTCATTGTTACTCTTCCTTCTCATCTCTTTCTCTTCAATTTATCTCTTTATTCCCTCCCTTACTCTCTTTACTCTCTATTTTTGTCTATAATTCTTGGTCTCTCTCTCCCATTATTTAATTTAAATCTCACTCATACTCCTCCCTCTCTCTCTCACTTTTTCTCACTTTCTCTCCCTTCCTCTCTTATGTTATTTTATTATTCTCTCCTCTTACTCTTTCTCTCCATCTATCCACCACTAATTTTCACTCTCCCTGTCTCGCTCTTCTCTCCCCTCCCACTATTTCTCACACTCTCTTCTCTCCCTCTCTCTCACACACACATGCACTCACTCTTTCTCTCCCATTTTCCCTCCCTCGCTCTCCCTCTCTCTGTCTCCCTAACACTACCTTCCCTATCTCACTCTCACTAATTATCTTCTGTGCCTTCCATCTCTCTCGCTCTTTCAATCATTATTCTCTCTCTCTCTCTCTCTATTTTACTATATATTTTAGTCATCTCTATTATTTGACTCTTTCTCTCCATCTATCCCCTCTCCCTTTCTAATTCTCTTGCCTCCCTCCCACTCTCTGACTTCTATCCCTCCTATTCAGATACACACACAAATACTCTCTCTTCTCTCTCTTTCTCTTTCTCATTCTTTTCCCCTCTCCTCACCCACTCTCTCTATCACACTCTCTCCCTTTCTCTCTCCCCCTCTATCACTCTCCATCTTCCTCTCTCTCCATCTTATTCTCTTTGCTTCCTCTCTCTCCTCACTTCATCCCTCCTCTTCCTACTTATTCTCATAGACGTGCTCGGTCTCTCTCTCCCCCTCATCTATTCCTCCCAGTCCCTCTTTCATCCCCTCTCTTTCTCTATCAAACCATCTTTCACTTTCTCTCGCATATCCCTCCCTCTCTCTTTCTCCTTCTCTCCCCCTCTCCTCCTCTCTCTTTATCAATTCTTTCCTTCTATCTACCACACTCCCTCCCGGTCCTCCTCATCTATCTTTATCTCTCTCTTTCTTTTTCTCATTATGGAATTCCTTCCTCCTCCCTCCCTCTCTCTCTCTCATATATTCTCTTATATATCTCTCTCTCATTCACTTTTTCTCCACGTATCATTTTAACTATCACTTCCACCCTCTCTTTCTCTTTGAATTTATTGTTCTCTTCTCAGTCACTTGCTCTCTCTTTCATTCTCTCTATAGATCTCTATAATGTCGCTCTCTCTCTCTCTCTATCTCTCTCTCTCTCTCTCCCTCCCTCCCTCCTCTCTCTCTCTCTTCTTTCTCTCTTTATCCCCTTACTCTCTCCAGCACATCCTCCCTTCGACCCTCGCATTCTTTCAACCTCATACCATCCTCACTTTCTTGCCCTATCCTACTGTCTCTTCCCTAGCTCTACATTTCCTTCTTGATTTTTACCTCCCACTCTCCACTTTCTCTTGCTTTTATCTCTCTCTCTCACTCCCTCCCTTCCCCTCTTTCTTTTTCACCCGCTCTATCTTACATCTCTCTCTCTATATGTATTCTCTCCTTCTCTCATAAAGTCTCTCTCACTATTCTTGTCTCTAACTTATTATCTCCCTCCCCTCTCTCTCTCTTGCTCTTCCTTTTCCTCTTGTTCTCTCTTGCCTTACATCTCTTCTCTCTCGATTTCTCTATTGCCCTTCTCTTTTCTTCTCGCTCTCTTTGTCCTCAATTTCACTCACTCTTACTCCTCTCCATCTCTTTCTCATTTTCTTTCTTACTCTCTCTTACTGTCTGTCATATTGCTACCAATTCCCTCTCTCTTCGAATTCTTTCTCCTCCTCTATCACTCACACTCACTCTCGCTTGCATCCCTCCCTCTCAGTCGCTCTCTCTCATTAATTCTCACAATCTCTCACACATTATATTTTGCTCTATCTTCCTGAAGTCTCTCTTCTCTCTCTATTTCTGTCTTACTCTCTCTCAATCTCTCCCTCCAGTTCACTCTTCAATCCCTTTGTTCACTCCCTCTATTGTTCTCTCTCTCACTCTCTATTTCATCTCTCTTTATTGTTTCTTTGCTCTCATTTTCCCAATCTCTATCTCTCTCTTGCTCATAATTCTATCTCCCTCTCTTCTCTCTCTTTACTAACTCATTCTCTTCCTCTATCTCTCACTCCCCCTCCCTCACACACACTCTCAGTTGCTTCCACATCTTGCTCTCTCCCTTATATCCATCTCATTATTTATTATTTTGGTCGTATATCTCTCTTACCTCTCGATCCCTTCCTATGTCAATCCTACTTCCCTTTCATTATGCCACCCTGCTTATCTAACTCCTCTCTCCCTCTCGTACACTTACTCATTCACTCCCTCTCCCACTCCCTCTTATATCTATCTAATTTCCTCTATCTTGCTCTCTCTTCTCTCACTTACACTTTTCTCTACTTGATCATTTTCGCTCTCTCTTCTTATCTCTTCCCTCACTCTTTCACGATCAATTCTTTCGCACTTTATTCTTTTACTCCCTCTCTCCCTCACTCTTTCTAGCACTATGTTCGCTCTCTCTCATTCACTCTCACTTATGTTGCTCTCATTTCTCTCTCTCCTCTCAATCTTTCTCTCCCTCTCTCCTTTGTATCTTGCTTCCTTCCCCCATCCCACTCTCACCCTCTCTCAATCTCTCCTTATCTCTCTTAGATACAATATTACTCTCCCCCTCTCACATTCTTCAATTTATTCCCGCTCTCCCACTAGAAAATCTCATTCTCTAGCCCTCCTTCCCTCCCGCTCACTCTCTCTATATCTTCCCTTAGTTTGTCTTCTCTCTCCCTCTCACACTCTAATCTCTCACACTCTCTTCTCTCCATTTGTCTTTCACACTCTCACTTTCTCACTCCCTCTTTCTCTCTTCAGTTTCGCTTGCACTCTTGCTCCCTCTCTCCCTAACTCTTTTTGAATCTATTTCTACCATACCCTCTCTCTATCTCTCCCTCCCACTCACTCTTCAATCCCTTTCTTAACTCCAACTCTTACTCTGTCTCACACTCTCTATTTCATTTCTCTTTATTTTTTCTTTGCTCTCATTTGCCCCTCTCTATCAATCTCTTGCACATAATTTTATCTTTATCTCTTCTCTCACTTTAATCACTCTTTCTTTTCATCTATCGCTCACTCCCCCTTTCTCACACACACTCTCTAAATTACTTTCACATCTTACTCTCTCCCCACTATATCCATATCATTATTTTTTATTTTTGATCATACATCTCTCTTACCTACTTGATCCCTCCCTTTATGCCTCCCTCCCTATCTTACTCCTCTCTCCCTCCCCTCTTGCACTCACTCTTTCACTCCCTCTCCCCCTCTTGTTTTCTCTCTTTCATTCACTCTCTCTTTCTCTCTCTTCTCTCACTTACACTTTGCTCTACTCGCTCGCTTGCTCCCTCTCTCACGTTATCTCTTCCCTTACTCTCTCTTCTCTCTATTTCTCTCTCACACTCTCTCCCTTTCTCGCTCCCACTTCCTGTCTCTTCAGTTTCACTTTCACTCTTACTCCCTCACTTTCTCTCTCTTTCTCACTCCAAGTTCACTCTCTCTGCCTTTCTCTTCGATTGCTAGCTCTACTCTCAATCTCTCTCTCTCTCTCTCTCTCTCTCTCTCTCCCCACTCTCTTGCTTCCTTCCGTCCCTCCCTCACGCTTTCTTCCAATTCATCCCCCTCTCTCTCCCACTAAATCTTATTCTCTACCCAGTCTCTCCCTCACTCTAACTTTCTCTCTATATCTTCCATCACTTTCTCTTCTCTCACCCTCCCTTTCTCTCTCACTCTCACTCTCATCAATCTCACTCACTCCCTCCCTCTGTCCCTATCTTTCTCACTCTCTCCCTCCTTACACTTTTTCTCTATTTATGCTTTATCGCTTTTTTTTCTCTCTTTCTCTCTCACACAAATGTACCATTGCTATCTTTTATCACTATCTCTTATCACTTTAACTCGCTCTTTTTCTCTAGTCATCTCTCACTCTCTTTCTCCCTACCTCTCTCCCTCCTTCTCTCCCTCTTTCATTAATTCAGTCTCTCTCTATCTCTCTATTACCCTCTCGCCCTCTTGTTATCTCCATATTCCCTTTATATCTCCCTCTCTCATCCTCCCTTCCTTGAGTCTCTCTTCTTTCTATATTTCTATCTCCCCCTCTCTCCTTCTCTCCCTCCCGTTCACTCATCAATCTCTGGCTTTACTCTCTCTCTATTTCATCTCTCTTTATTATATTCATTCTCTCCTTTGCTCCCTCTCTATCTCTCACTCTTGCTCTTTCTTCTATCACCCTCTCATCTCTCTCATTAGGTACTCCATCTCTACCTCTATCTCACTCACTCACACTCTCCCTCCCTCACACACTCAATCTTAGTTTCTCTCACACATTGCTCTCTCATGCCATATCCATCTTATTGTTTCTTATTTTATCTCACGGATCTCTCTTTCCTCCTTGATCCCTCCCTCATTCAATCCCTACATCCCTCTCTTTCTCGCTCTCTCCCTACTTTACTCTTCTCTCTCGCTCCTATTGCACTCACTCATTGACTCCCTCTCTCTCCCTCTTATTTTCTTTATCGCTCTCTCTCTCTCTCTCTTGCCCTCGTCTCTAATTATTTTTCTATACTTATCTATCACTCTTCCTCTCCCATTCTCTCACTCTCCCTCATTCTTTCTCCCTTATTCTCCCCCTCCTACAACCCTCCCTCCCACTCTCTATGTCAATCTCTCTCCCTCTCCATCTCCTTCTCTCCTTTCCTTCTCACTCATTTTCTTAATCTCCCTCCCTATCTTAATCTTGCTATCTTTTGCTCTCGCTTTCTATTTCCCTTAAATCTTTCTTTGCCTCCCCTCTCTCACTCCCTCTTATTTTCAGTCTATCTAATGCTCTACATCTATCTCCCCTTTCTCTTTCTTACCCTCTATCTCTCTCTCTTTCTCGCTCTCTCCCTTTCTCACTTTGTCTCGCTCGCTATTATTTTTCTTTCTCTAGCTATCTAGCTCTCTCTTACTCCTTGTGCTCTCTTTATTCACTCTTTATCTTCTATATCTATCATTCTAACTCTCTCCCTTCCTCTCATTCTCTCTCTTCATCACATCTTCTGTCTCTTTAGTTATTACTTTCTTATCATCCATTCCTTCCTCCTCCTTTTTATGCTTTCTTTTTCTCTCTAGCTTCCTTTCTCTTGCCCTCTCTTTCCTCACTCTATATTCTTTCTCTATTTCTCTCTCCCATTATCACTCTCCCCTCCTCCCTCCCTCACTCTCTTTAATTTCACTCTCACTCCCTCACTCGCTTCATCTCTCTTTCTCACGCTCACTCCCACTTCCCTTCTTGGCTGTCTCTCTCTCTCCATATTTTATTCTCTCTCTCATTCTCTTATTCTCCCTCCCTCACTTTCTCTTGCTCACTCTCTTTCTCTATCCTACCTCAATCTCCTTTTCTCCCTATATCTCTCTCATACTCCCTTCCTCTTGCTCCCTCTATCACTCACTAAAAACCTCTTCTTGTGCTCACTTTACACCTCACTAACTCACTCTTACTTAATCTTCCCATATCCTCACTGCTCACTCTCTCTCAATTTCTCTTTCCTACTCTCTCTTTAAACGCTCTCACTTCCACCTATCTCTCTTTCTCCCTTATGACCTCTATTTCTAGATGATTCTCTATTTCAGCCTTCTTTATCTCTCCCTCTCAATATCTCTATTTCAGGCTTTACTCTCTCTTCTCTCTCTCTCTCTCTCACACACTCTCGCTCTCTCCCTTGCTCTCCTTCTCTCTCTCACTCTCAATTCCATCTTCATTATTGCACTGTTGCTCAATGCATCTCTCTTATGTCACTCTTTTTTTCTCTCATTACTCTACTCTTTTTCTCCTTCTATCTCTCTCTCATTCCCTCCTTCCCTCCCTCTTTTCCTCTCTTTCAATCCTTCTCACTTCTTACTCTTTCCTCCTCATCTCTCTATAATTATTTCTTAATTTCTTGCATACTTCTCTCTCTCTTACTCCTTCCCTCTTCCTTCTCTCTTTATCTTCATATCTCTCACACTCTATCTATTTCTCATTCTTGTGCTCCCTTTCCTTCTCTTTTGCTCTTTCTTCACCCTCTCTTCTATCTCTATTTCTGTCTCACTCTCTCTCCTCTCTCCCTACTTATCTCTCTTTAATTACACTCTCTCTTACTCACTCTCTGTTTACTCTCTTTATCTTACTCTCTCTCCTCTCACTCTTTTGCTCTTTATCCTCCACAAACTCTCTCTCCTTCTCTCTTGTTTCCTTCCCTCCCTCGTCCCTACCTCCCTCCCCCTCTCTCTCACTCACTCTATCTTCCACTCTGCCACACTCTCTCTCCCTCAATCTCCCACTCTCCCTTTCCATCTCTCTCTAGCTCTCGACTTCCTCTCTTTTTCCTGCTCTCACTTTAAACCCTCACTACCTCTTTTTCTCTCTTTGCCACACACTTTCTCCCTCTCTCTCACACTCTATTCCGTCACTTTTTATCTCTCTCACTCTCTCTTTCTCTTTGTTACCATTTCTCACTCTCTATCTCACTCTTTGTTACCATTTTATTTTTTCTCTGTCACTTATTTTATCCCTTCTTTATTATATTATCTTAGTCTCTCTCTTTATCACACACTATTCTCTTTTTATATTTAATACTCTCTTTTACATAGTCCTTTGTTGCTCTCTCTTCTTTCATTTCTCTTACATTCTATCACTCCATCCCCCACTTTCTCTCTCCTCTCTCTCTTGCTTCTATCCATCCCTCTAATTTTATCACATCTCTTCCTCCCTCTCCCTACCTTTATCCCTCTTCTTCTCCCTCTCTCTCTTAACAATGTCCTATTCTCCTTCACCTTTCCCCTCAATCACTCTTACTTGATCTTCTCTCAGTCTCTCTTCTCACTCAATGTCTCCTTTTCTTCTCTCTTTTCTGCTCTCCCTTTAAACCCTCTCAATCTCCTTCTATCTCTCTTTCTTACTCACTCTTTCATTCTCTCTCTCACTCTCTATTCCACCCATTTTCATCTTTCTCTAGCCCTCTCTTCTATCTCTCACTTTTCACATTCACTTTAACCCTCACCGCCACTCTCTCGCTCTCCCTCCCACTTTCACTCCTTTCATCTTGCCACTTTCTCCTGCTCTCTTAATCTCCCTATCTCTTGCTCCCTCTCTCGCTTGCTCACCCTCTCCTTCTCTCCTGCTCTCTCTTTCGTCAACCTCTGTTCTCTCTATTTCTCTCTCACACACTCTCACTTTCTTGTTTCCTCTTCCTATATCTTCAGTTTCACTCTAACACATACTCCCTCATTCACTCTCTTTCTTGCTCTATGTTCACTCTCTGTCACTCACCCTATCTTCAATTGTGCTCGCTCCTCTCTCTCCTCTCAATCATTCTCTCCCACTCTCCTCCACTCCTTTTATTCCTTCCCTCCCTCTCTCTGCCTCTCTTACTCTCTTTTTCTATCTCACACACACTCTGCCCCTCTCTCCCTCTCACTCTCTTCCAATTCATTCCCCCTCTCTCTCCACTAACTTTCAATCTGAACCCCTCTCTTCATCCCTCTCTCACTCTCCGTATCTTCCTTCACTTTCTCGTCCTCTCTCACTCCCACTCTCTTCCATCCCTCTCACTCCTCCATCCATCTCTCTCTTCCTTACTCGCTTTTTTCCCTATTGATGCTTTATCACTTTTTCTTTCTCTATTGTTCTCCTCTTACTCTCTTTGACAAAATCTCTCTTGCTCTCTTTTATTACTCTCTTATCACTTGCTCACTCTTTCTCTCCAACCATCTCTCACTCTCTTCCTCCCTCCACCTCTCCCTCTTTCATTAATTCAATCTCTCGCTGTCTTTTCTCCCCCCTCTCTCTCAATATTTCCCTCAATATCTACCTTTTCTACCTCTCACTCACTATCTTGTGCTCTATCTTCCTTGAGTCTCTCTTCTCTCTCAATTTATGCCTTACCTCTATCCCTCACTTCCTTTGCTCACTCTTCAATCCTTATCTTAACTCCCTCTCTTACTCTCTCTCTCTCACTCTCTATTTCATCTCTCTTTGTAATTTATAAGGCTCATTTTTGCCCCCTCTATGTCTCTCTCTCTTGCTCTTTCTTCTATCTCCCTCTCTTCCCTCTATTTACTCTCTATTTCTCTCCCTTTATCTATCATAATCTTTGTCACACTCCCTCCTTTACACATTATCTCTTAATTTCTCTCACATCTTGCTCTCTCTCTTCATATCCATCTCATTGTTTATTATTTTCTCTTATATATCTCTCCTTCCTCCTCGATACCTCCATCATTCAATCCATCCCTCCCTATCTTTCTTCCCCTCTCTCCCTCTCTTTTTCTCTATCGCTCTCTCTCTCATGCCTTTATTTTGCACTCTTTTCTCCCACATTCTCTTTTCACTACTTCTCTCTCGCTCTCCCACTCCCTTTCTCTCACCCTCTCTCTCATCCTTTCTCTCTCATTCCCTCCCCCAGCTACCCTCCCTCCCATGCTCTCTATCTCAATCTCTCTCCCTCTCTCTTCCACACTCCCTCTTCGTCTCCCTCTCTCCTCTCCTTTTAACATGTTCTCTTACTCTCCCTTCCTATCTCAATCCCTCCCACACTCTCTATCTCAGTCTCCCTCCCTCTCTCTCCCTCACTTCCTCTCCATCTCCCTCTCTCCTCTCCTTTTAACTCATTCTCTTACTCTCCCTTCCTATTTGAATTCCTCCCTCCTTCCCTCTCTTTCTCTGTTTCCCCCATCTCTCTTCTTTCTCTCCTCTTGCACTTAATCAATCTACCTCCTTTCCTCTCATTTTCTCCATCGCTCTCTCTCATTTCTCTTGTCTGCTCTCTTTTCGATCAAGTTCTCTTCTCTTTATTTCTCTCTCATAGCCTCGCTCTATCTCTCTTTCTCCATAATTTTACCACTCATGCTCTCTCGCACTCTCTTTATTTCTTTATTTTTCCCCTATTCTCTCACTTACTCTTCTCTCTATATCTCTCTCACTTTCTGCTCTCTATCGCCCTCTTACCCTCCTGCTATCTTCATATCCCCTCCAAATCTCCCTCTCTCTACCTCACAACCAACTCTATCTTCTCTAAGTCTCTTTTCTCTCTATATTTTTGTCTCACTTTCTCTCCTTCTCTCCACACTGCTCACATTTCAATCCTTATTTTGCTCCCTCTCTTGCTCTCTCTCACTCTCTATTTGATCTTTATTTATTATCTTCTTGCTCTCTTTTACCCCCTTTCTGTCACTCTATTGCTCTTTCTTCTATCACCGTCTCTTCACTCCCTTTAGTCACTCTCCCACTATCTTTCACTCTCTCTCAGTTTCTCTCAGACCTTGCTCTGTCTTTTTTTCTCTCACAAATCTCTCTGTCCTCCTCAATCCTTCCCTTTTTCAATCCCCACTTCCTTCTCTTTTTCACTCTCTCCCTATCTTACTCCTCTCTCGCTCATGTTGTACTCACTCATTCACTCTCTCTCCCTCCCTCTCATTTTCTCTATCTCTCTCTCTCATTCCCTCTACCTTGCTCCCTCTTCTCTCATTTCTCTTTTCTTTATTTCTCCTCTCTCATTCTTTCTCTCATCCTTTCTCTCTCATTCTCTTCCTTTTGCTTCCTTCCCTCCCATTCCACCTATCTCAATCTCCCACCCTCTCTCTCCCTGTGCCCTTCTCAATCTCACTCTCCTTCTTTATCACTCAGTCATTCAATCTCTCTCCCTATCTAAATCTTGCTCACTATCTTTTGTTCTCTCTTTCTCTGCTTCCTATCTCTCTCTTAAATCTTTCTCTAGCTCTTTCTCTCTCTCACCTCACTCTCTCGCTTTATCTCCCCCTATCTCACTCTCTGCTTACTCTTGCCCTCTATCTCTCTTACTCACTCCCTCCCTTTCTCACTACGCCTCACTCTCTATCATGTTTCTTTCTCTTGCACTATGACTCTCTATGTCCATCAATCTAACTCTCTCCATTCTCTTGCTCTCCCTCTCTCACCCCCTCTTCTCTCTAATTGTTTATTAATTTCTCTCTTCCCTCCCTCCCTCCTTACGCCTTATTTTGCTCTCTTTTTCTCTCTCTAGCTCACACTCTCTTGCCCTCTCTTTTCTCACTCTCTTTTCTTTATCTATTTCTCTCTAGCTTTGTCAATCTCTCCCCTCCTCGATCCCTCACCTCTTTCGATTTTACTCCCACTCTTACTCGGCACTCGCTCCACCCTTTATTTCTCTCTTGCACTCTCTCTCCCACTCTCCCTCTCTCTCTTGCTCTATTTATCATAGTCTCTCTCGCTCCTTTTCTATTTATCTCTCTTCACCCACTCTCTCTCCCTCATACTCTATTTTATCTCTCCTTCTCCGTATTTTGCTATCTTTTTTATTGTTATTTATTCTCGTTTCTTCTCCCACTCTATCCCCCACTCTCTCTCGCTCTCCCTCTCTCCCTTCTTCTCTCTATCAATCCCACACTCAACTCTCTCTTTCTTTCTCCCTGCTACTTCTCTCTCTCATTATTTCTCAACTTCACTCACAAATCTATTCCTCTCCCCCTCCCCTCCATCTTTTTCTCCCTCCCTCCCTCTCTCCTTCTCACTTTGTATATCTCACTCTCTTCACCTTACTCTTTTTCTCACGCTCTAATACTTTCTTTATATATCTTTTTCTCACTCCCTTACTCACTCTCTTGCTCAATCTCTTTATCTGTCACTCTTCTCCCCCTTCCTCTCTCTCTCTCTCTCTGATCCCTTTCATCTCTCCCTATATCTCGCACTTTCATCTCATTCTTATTGTTTCACACTATATCCTACGTTTCTCACCTATCCTCCCTCCCTCCCTTTCCCCTTATTTCACTTCCTTCCTCCTTCCCTCCCTTTCTCTCTTGTCCATCTCTCTCGTCCATCTCTCTCATACACGCTATCTATCACTATCAGTCTCACTCTCTCTCACTCTCTCTTCACTCTATTCCGTCTATCACACACTCTCTTCCTTTCCTTCCCTTTCTCACTCTTATATTATCCCTTTCTCTCTCCTCATAATTACTCTCACCAGCTCTCATTTTTCTCTCTTGATCTCTCTTTCTCTCTTCAGTTTCACTATCACTCTTCCTTCTTCCCCCTCTCTCTCTTTCTCTCAATCACACATTCTCACCCTTCCTCTATCTCAATCTCTTAAGCTCTCTCTCTCTCGACCTCTCTCACTCTCTTTTGCCTCTATCTCTATTTCTTTCTCACTATTTTATTCTCTCTCCCCCTCTATCTCAAGCTCTCTCTATTTTTCTCAATCTAATAATTTATCTATATATTCTCTCGCTCGCTCTCTCTCTCCCTCTCTCAATCTAACCCTTCATTACTATCTTTTTCTAACACCACCTCTCCCTGCTCCACTTTCACTTTGGTCTTCCTTTCTATCTTCTTCTCTCTTGCACTCTGTCATTCTATCTCTTCCTCTCTCCTGCTCATTCTTCACCTACTCTCTCTTTCTCTTTATTTTGTCTCTATTTCTTGGTCCCTATCTGCCTTTATTCAATTTCAATCTCAATCTTACTCCCTCCCTCTCCCTTTCTCGCTCTCTATTCTCTCTCTTTGTCTCTCTCTTACTCTCTCATGTTACTCTATTCTCTTACTTTTTATCTCTGTTATCCCTCATTCTATCTCCCTCTCCCTCCCTGGCTCTCTCTACCCCTTTCACTCTCTCACTCACACACACACACTCTCTCTCTCACATTCACATGCGCCTTTCTATTCCTCTTTCCCTCCCTCACTCTCCATCACCCCATTCCTCCCTTCCTCATCTCTCTCACTAATTATCTTCTTCAGCGTCCATCTCACTTAATATTATTCTATTCCTCTTTCTTCTATGACTATTTCTCTCTCTCATCTCCCACTCCTTCCAGTCTCTCGCCTTCCTCCCTCTCTCTCTCTTCATCCCTCCTATTCAGCCACATACACACAAAATCTCTCATCTCTCTCTTCTCTCACTCTTTCTCCATCTCTTCACCCGCTCTCTCAATCACAAACACTCTCCCTCGGCCAATCTCAGAATTCCACCCTCAGTTACTCTCCATCTTCCTCCCTCTATATCTTATTCTCTTCTTCCACTCTCTCCTCTCCCCATGCCTCTTCTTCCCTCTTTCTCAGCTCCTTTCACAGAATCTCTCCCTCTCTTTCTCGATCTTTTTTGCTCTACCTTGATCTCTCTCTCACTCATTCTCTTGCTCTCCTACCCTCTCTCTCCCTCACTCACCTTTTCTTACTTTAGTTTTCTTCACTCTTTGTTCTCTCTATTTCTATCATCTCTCTCTATCTCAATTTGTCACGCTTAGATATCTCACATTCTGTCGTTGTATCTCTCTCAGTCTCTATTCATTCTTTCTTGCTCCCTTGCTCTCTCTCTTGTTCTCTTATCTATCACTCTATCATCTCTCTTTCTTTGTCTCTGTCCCTCACACACTCACTCACTATCTAACATTTGTCTTCCCACTCTCTTCTCTCTATCATCGTGTCTCACTTTTGTCCTCTTTCTCTCTCCGTTCCTTTTCCCTCTTTAACCCTCTCTCTCCCTCTATCTCATCCTTATCTCTCACTTTCTTTTCCTTACTGTTGTTCTCACTCTTTTCCTCTTTCCTTATATATCTCTCTTTCTCCCTCGCTCATTATCTTCTCATTCTCTAGCTCACTATCTCTCTCTTCTCTATCTCCCTCCCTCCCTTCCTCACTCTCTCTCCTTTCCCACTCTCCTAATATCTCTTTTGTCACTTGTCCCTCTATCAGTCCCTGTTATATCCTCTTCCCTCTGAATCTCTTTGTCTTTCTCTATATATCTCTTTCATTCTCCTCTCTCATTCACATTATAACTCTCTCTCTATCTTTCTCACTCCCACATTCTTGCATACTCTAGGTCTCCCTTATGTAGCTCACCCTTCTTTCTCCGTCTCACTATTCTCTCTCTTGGCTGTCACAAACACTCCTACACTCTCTCTCACCCTCTCAATATCACTCCTCACCCTCATAACTCCATTTCTTGATCTCTATCATTCTCTCTTACCAACTTGCTCTGTCTCTCACACTCCTTCCTCTCTCTTCATTATTGCATCTCTCTCTTCTCTCTCTATCACCATATCCATTATCCATTATTATCTTTTTCTATCTTATGCTTTCTTTGGCTCTCTTCACTGTTGCTCTCTCTTCTCTCTTTCATCTCATTTTTTCTTTCCCTATATACCCAAATCTCTCTCCCTCTTTATTCCTTCCATCCCCCCATTGTCTCTTTCCCTCTCTGTCTCTTCCTCAATCTTGTCTCTCTCTTTCTCTCTCAATTCTTATATTTTCCCTATCTTCCCTCAGTCTCTCTTCCCTCTTTATTACCTTTCACAATTTATAACTTTCTCACTACTCCTCCTTTAATACATCTAATTCCTCCCTCTATCTCTCTTTCTCACTCACTTCCTCTCCCACTATTCATCCCCATACATTCTCCCATGTTCTATCTCTCTCTCTCAATCTCTTTAGCTCCATTTCTTGATCCCTCCACTCTCTCTTTCATCACTTGCTCTCTATCTCACTCTTCTCTTCCTACCTCCCTTGCAAACAGTCTCTCTCCCTTCGCACCCTCCTGATATCTTTTTTCTGTCTTGTGGCTCTCACTCTCTCCCTCTATAATTCTTACTTCCTCATTCATGCCCTCTCTACATCTCCCCTTTATAGCTCACTCTTCTCTCTCCATCTCACAAACTCATACACTCTCTCACTCTCTCTCTCAATCTTTCTCCCTCTTACCATCTTTAGCTCTATTTCCTGCTCTCAATCTCACTCTCTCTTACTTTCATGTTCTATCTTGCTCACTCTCTCTTATCTCTCCCTCTCTCCATCTTTATCTCTTCACAATCTATTCACTTCTCTATTTTCTCTCTCCCTCTCTCTCTTTTTATCACTCTGTTCCCTTTTTATGTCCTATACCCTCTTTTACACTCAACTTTGTTGTTTTATTTTCACTCTTTCCTTTTACTCTCTCTCATTCTATCCTCCTCTCTCTCTCCCCCTATTTTTCTTCCATCCCTTGCTCTCTCTTTCTCTCTCTTCTCTCACTCCCTCTCTCTGTCCCATTCCCTCGCAATCTCCCTCTCTGTTTTCCTCTCTCTTACTCCCTCTTTTTCACTATTCTCCCATTCTTCACCTCTCTTTACCCCTCACTCACTAATCTCACTCGATCTTGTCACAGCCTCTCTTCACACACACACTCTCTCTCTCCCATTCACTCTCTTCTTAAACCCTCTCACTTCCTCCTTCTGTCTCTCTTTCTCCCTCACTACCTCCATCTCTCTCTCTTTCTCTCTCGCTGTCAATTTTGTCTCTCACATTTGACCCTCACATTATCCCTCACCACCTCTCTCACTATCCCTCACTCTTTCACTCTGTTAACCCCTCTCTCTCCCCCACACTCGTTTCTCTCTTTCTTACTCCCTCTCTCGCTATCTCAATCTCCCCCTCTTTCACGCTCTCTATTCCCTCACGATCTCTTCATTCTATTTTTCTTTCACACTCTCTCTCACTTTCTTCCTTCCTCATCCTCTCTATTTAGTTTTACTCTCACTCTTACACCCTCTCTCCTCCCTCACTCTTTCTCACTCTATGTTCAGTCTCTCTCACACACTCTAACTTATTTATCCCTCTCTTCTCTCTCCCTCACTCCCCACATCTCTTGCTTCTTTTCTTCCTTCCCTCTCTCCCTTTTTCTTTCTCACTCTCAGACACACTATCACTCCTCCCCGCTCACTCTCTCTATAGAAGAAAGGGCAATAGAAAAAGATAGAAAGGATGCAACAAAGTGCGAAAAAACAAAGTGGGATGAAGAAGAGAGCGAGAGAGAGCAAGAAAGGGACTGAAGAAAGAGTGAGGGAGAGAGAGTGAGAGAGGTTAAGGCAGATATGGAGAGATATGGAGAGAGAGGGAGGGCAAGAGCAAGAAAGCGAGAGAGAGAGAGACTGAATTAATGAAAGAGGGCAATTGGGAGAGATTAAGAGGGTGAGATATGGTTGGAGGGAAGACTGTGTAAAGTGATGAGTGAGTGATAAGATAGAGCAATAGAGAGTGTGTGAGAGAGAAATAAAGAGTAATAGAGAAAGAAATAATGATATGGCATAACAGTGAAAACTGCAAGAGAGGGAGAGAGTGAGAAAGAGAGAGATAAATGGAGGGAGGGGTATAAAATGAGATTTAGTGGAATAAAGAGGGGGATGAAGTGAAAGAGAGTAAGAGGGAGAGAGGGGGAGAGCGTGTGAGAGAGAGAAAGAAAGAGCCAGAGAGGAAGAGAGAGGGTGGGAGTGAAGGAAGCAAGAGTGTGGAAGAGATGGAGAGAAAGATTGAGAGAAGACAGTGTAGAAGGAGCAAGAGTGAGAATGAAACTGAAGAGATAGGAAAAGAGATTATGAAAGGGAGTGTGTGAGACAGAAATACAGAGAAGAGAGAGCGAGGGAAGAGAGAGTGAGAGAGAGGGAAAGAGTGAGTGAGCAAAAGAAGGAGAAAGAGAGAGGGAGATAAGAAGAGCAGGAGAAATAGATGAATGAAAGGAGTGAAAGCGGGAGAGAGAGCTAAAGAGTAGCATGAGGGATAAAGGGAGAGAACAAAATTGGTAAAAGAAAGAGTGGGAGACTAAAAGTAAGTGAGAGTAAAGAGAGAGAGCGAGGGAGAGTGGAGTGAGAATGAGAGAGAAATGGAGATATAAGAGAGAGTGAAGGAAGATAGAGCAAGATATATGAAGCAAGATAGAGCAAGAAAAGGGCAAAAGAAAGTGAAATAGATATAGAGTGAAAGTTATGAAGATAGAGAGAGGGCAGAGAGGAAGGAGAGAGGTAGAGAGAGATTTATGAGAGGAAGTAAGGAATAATGAGGGAGATGAAGAGCAAATCGTGAGAATAGAGAAGGAATGAAAGAGAGAGGGAGAGAGGGAGGACGAAAGGGAGCAAGAAAGGGAGTTAAAAGGAGCAAAAAGAGTTGAGTAGTGAGAGAGAAGAGAGAGTAAAAGGGAGAGATAGTGTGAAGAGTGACTGAGGGAAGATCGAGTAAGACCAAGTGAGTGAGGGGTGAAAAGTAAGGGAGAATAGGATAATTTTGAGAGAGAAAGAGAGAGAGAGAGAGAGAGAGAGAGAGAGAGAGTAAGAGAGAGAGAAAAAGTGGGATAATGGGAGGGAGAGGGAGGGAGAGAAGAGAGAGAATGAGAGTGGTGGAATGGAAGCAAGAGATAGAGGAGAGAGTGAGGAATATATTGAGAGAAAAGTAAGAACAAAGAGAGAAGAGAGCAACAAGGGAGAGTGTGAAAGAGGGTGTAATTTAGAAAAAGGGAATTGAGAAGAGAATGAGAGAGTAAGAGAAAATAATAGAAAAGAGGATAAAGAGAAAAGAGAGAAAAATGGAGCAAGGGAGAGGCGAGAATGAGAGAAAAAGAACAAAATGGTAATACTGAGTGAGCTAGAGAGCGAGAAATGGAGCTAAAGAGGGCAAGAGGGAGAGAGATTAATAGTGAGTGAGTGCTAGAGAGTGTATTCGTGTGAGATGGAGAGAGAGGAGTGAGCTACATGAGGGATACCTAGAGAGGGCAGAAATGAGGGAGTGAGAATGATAGAGGGAGAGAGTGAGAGCGATAACAAGAACAAGTGAGAAAGAATGAGATCTAAAGAGAAATATGAAAAGAAGAGAGGGAGACAAGAGTAAATAAGAAACTAAAGAGAAAAAAAAGTATTAGGAGGTTGGGAAGGGTGAGATAGTGTGAGTGAGGGAGGAAGAGAAGAGAGATAGAGAGCGAGAGAATGAAAGAGAGAGTGACGGGGATCAAGTGAGATATATATAGATACAGAGGGAAACAGTGAGAACTTAAAAGGATAGAGAGGGAGAGAGGGAGGTAGATGGAAAGTGAGTGTGGGAGAGTTGAAGATAGAGTGAGTAAGAGAGAGGGGAGGGAGGGTGGGAGGAGGAATGGAAATAAGCAAGAGATGGGGTGAGATTGTGTGGAGGATAGAGAGGGTGAAGGAGTGGGAGGAGAGAGAGCAAAGAAGAGTGTAAGATAAAGGGGGAGAATAGAAAATGGGTGAGACCGAGGGAAACTAAGAGAGAGTGAAATTAAGGAGTGGGAGGAAGGAAGAGATGAGTGATAATTAGAGATAAATAGAGATAGAAGAGAGTAAAGGAGGGAGAGATATGGATCAAGGGAGATAAGGAAAGTAAGAAATGGAAGCGAAAGATAAATAGATAGACAGTGAGAGATATGAAGATAGAGAGTCGGATGAGGGAGGAAGGGAGAAAGGTAGAGAGAAGAGTGAGAGAGAGAGAGGAAGGGAGGGAGAGAGAAAGAGAGATAGAAGGAGAAAAAGAGTTGAGTAATGTTAGAGAGAGCGATAGAAGAGAGATTAAGAAAGATTGATTGAGCAACAACATAATAATGAAGGTGGAATAAAGATTGAGAGAGGGAAAGCAAGGGAGAGAGTGAGAGAGGGAGAGCAAGGGAGAGAAGAGAGAGGGGAAAGAGAGAGATGTGGGGGATAGAAGGATAAAATGTGTGAGTGTATATATATGGAGAGTAAGAGAGAGATAGAGGGAGGGAGATTAAGATAGAGCATGATAAGAAAAGAGTAAGAGAAAGTATGAGAATAGAATGTGGAGAGAGAGGAGCGAAATAGAGAGGAGAGAGCAGGAGCGAAATAGAGAGGAGGGATAGAGGGAGAGGGAGAGGAGAGAACGGATGCAAAGGAGGAAGTGAGAGTGATAGAGATATAGGGAGAGAAGGAGATTGAGAAAAGACAGAGAAACTGAAAGTGAGTGAGAGAGATAGAGGGAGGAGAATAAGAGAATGATTGAGAGCTAGGAAGGGAAAGTGGGAGAGAGAGAGTGAGGAAGAAGAGAAGTGAGAGAAATAAAGAGAGAAAATGGTTGGAAAAAGGAAGAGAATAAGTGAGAAGAGTAAGTGAGAAGTTGATATAGGATAAAGACAATGATTGAAAGTGGAAAAGAGGATAGAGAGTGTGAAAGATAAAGATAGGGAGTAGGAGTGAGAGTGAAGTTGAAGAGAAAGAGTGGATGAAAAGAGAGTAAGAGAAAAGGAACAAGAAAGAAAAGAGTTAGGGATGGAAAGTTAGAGGGAATAGGAGAGAGAAATGAAGAAAGAGTGCAAGAGAGAAAGGGAGAGAGAACCGTGAGGGAGTAATAGTGGGAGAGAAATTGAAGAGAGTGAAGAAGCGAGGAGGGGAGAGAATCAGAGTGAGAGAAAGAGAGTGGAAATAGTGGGAAAGAGAGAGGGAGGTATAGAGAGAAAAAGAGAGAGAAATAAGGAGGGAGGGAGGGAAAGAGGGAGGTATGGAGAGAAAGTAATAAACAATAATAGAGAAAAGTGGGAGAGAGAGAAGAGAGAGAGAATGAAAGGAAGGGAAAGAGAGTTAGAGTAATGAGTAAAAAGAGAGAAAAGGGAGCAAGAGAGCGATAGAGCAACAGGGAGAAAGATAAGGGAAAGCAAGAGACAGAAAGAAAGGGAGGGAGGGTGAGAAATTGAGAGATAGGGGGAAAGATTAAGGAAGAGAGTGAGAAAGGGGGAGGGACGGAGAGAGATTGAAGAGAGAGAGGGAGTGAGAGAGGGAGTGAGAGCAGGAAAGACTTAAGAGAGGGACATAGGAAACGAGGGAGAAAAAAGTGCAAATGATTGTGAGCAAGATTGAGATAGGAAGGGAGAGTAAGAGAATGAGTGAGGAGTGAAGAAGAGAAAAAGATTGAGAGGGAAGGAGGGAGAAAGGGAGAGAGATTGAGATGGAGAGAGGGGGGAGAGTAGCAGATGAAGGGAGAGGGAGAGTGGGAGAGAAATAGAGAAAATTGAAAGTGAGTGAAGAGAGAGCAAAAGAGAGGGAATGAGAGAGAGCGTATGAGAGGGAGAGAGAGAGAGTGTATTGAGTGCAATTGGAGATAAAAAGAGTGAGATACCTTCAGAGGAAAACAAGTGAAAGTAGGTATTTAATGAGGGAGGGAACGATGAGGAAAGGGAGATGTTTGAGAGAAAATAAAGAAGACAATAGTGTGAGAGAGGAGTTGTAAAGGGAGAGAGGGATAGAAAGTGCAAGAGAATGTCTCCCTATCTCTTGTTCTCTCTAGCCATTCTTCTGTTCTCCCTATCCCATTACGTCTCACTCACTCTCTTTTACTCAATCTTTTTTAGCATCACTTCTCTCTCTATTTCATTTTCACTCTCCATCAATGCTTCTCTACTGCTCTCTCTATAATCTATCCACTCCCTCCCTCTATCTCTCTTTCTCACTCACTCCATCCCTTTCTCTCACACCATCTAATCCATATCTCTTTATCTCTCATTCTCTCTTCTAATACTCTCTTTTTTGACATCTTTTATCCCTCACTACCACTTAATTCACTCTTCCTCCCTCTTTCAGTCCCTACATCCCTCTCTTTCTTCACTGCCCTTATCCTCTCTCTCTCTCTTACTCCCTATCTCGCTTGCTCACTCTCTCACTCCCTCATGCTCTCTCTTCCCTCACTCTGTTTATTTGTCTCTAACTCTGTCTCCCTTTCTCGCTCCTTCTTTATCTCTTCCATTTCACTATCTCTTTTACTCCCTTGTTCTACTCTCTTACTCACTCCATGTTCACTCTCTCTCTTTGTCATCCATTCTTTTGCTCCCCCTCTCTCTCCTCTTCTCACTTACTCTCTCTTGCTCTATCTTTTAGCACTCCCTTCTTTCTCACTCCTACTCCCTCATCCCACTCTCTCACACTCTGTCTCCCTCAATTGCTCCCTTCTCACTCTAATCTTTCTCACTGCCTCCCTCTATCTCTCCATTTCATTCACTTTACCACTCATGCACTCTCTCATATTCTCTATTATATCTCTCTTTCTAGGTCTTTTGCTCTCTCTTATCATTCTCGGTATATCTTCTGTGAGTCTCACTTCTCTCTCTATATTTGCTTTCCCCCTCTTCTCTCTCTTTGTCTCTCACTATCACCCTCATTGTCCCTCCCTCGCACACTCTATCTCATTTGCTCTCACATCTTGCTGTCTCCCCTCATATCTGTCTTAGTATTTCTTATTTTCTCTCATTATTGCCCTCTCTTTCTCGCTCCATGTTAACCCTCTCTCTCGCTCTGTCTTCCCTCACTCTCTTCTCTCTATTTCTCTCTCACTTTGTCTTCTCTCTATTTCTCTCTCACCCTCCCTCATTCTCTCTCTTCAGTTTCACTCTCACCCATACTCCCTCATTCTTTCTCTCTTTTTTGCTCCATGTTCACTCTTTGTCACTTACTCTCTCTTCTAACGCTCCCTCTCCTTTCTCTCTTCCCTCAACTTTTTGTCCCTCTCTCCCCAACTCTCCTGCTTCCTTCCCTCCCTCCTGCTCTCTCCCACACTCTCAGAAAATCTCCCCATCTCTTTCTCTCACTCTCTTCCAATTCATCCCCAAGCTCTTTACCACACGTCTCCCTCTCTCTATAACTCTGTTTCTAGTTCACTCCCTCTATTGCTCTCACTCTCACTCTATATTTCATCTCTCCTTATCGTTTGCTTGCTCTCTCTTTCCATCTCTCTGTCCTCTCTCTTGCTCTTTCTTTTATCACCCTCTCTTCTCTATATTTACCCACTATTTCATCACCCTCTCTTCTCTATATTTACTCACTATTTCTTTTCCTCTATCCCTCACTCTCTCTCTTAGTCTCCCTCCCTCCCTCTCTCTCTCAATCACTTGACATCTCACTCTCGCTCCTCATCCCCATCTCATTATTTCTTAGGTTCTCTCACACATCTCTCTCTCCTCTTTTGTCCATCCCTCTTTCACTCCATTCTTCCCTCTCTTTCTCCCTTTCTTCCTATCTCTGTCTTTTTCTCTCTCCTCTTGCACTCACCCACTCAATCTGCCTCTCTCCTTCTCAATTTCTCCACTGCACTCTCCCATTCCCTCTCTATTGATCTCACTTCTCTCACTTTCTCTTCTCTATATTTCTCTCTCATTCTCCCTCATCTTTTCTGACTCCCACTCTCCCTCTCACTTCTCGTTCAGCCACTCTCTTTATCTTAGTATATATCTCTCTCCATCTCCCTCTCTCCATCTCTCTTTCTCGCTCATTCTCTTAATCTCGCCCCTATCTCCATCTTACTCCCTTTCCTCTCTCGCTTCCTCTCTCTCCCTCATAAATCTTTCAAGCTCTCTCTCTCCCTCTCTCCCTCACACACTCACTCCCTCTATCTCCCTCGTCTCATTCTCTCCCTTATTGTTGCCCTCCATCTCTCTGTTTCTCACTCTCTCGCTTTCTTACTATGTCTCTTACACTCTATTTTATTTGTCTCTCACTCTCTTGCATTGTCTTGCTATCTTTTCTCTCTTTTTTACTTTTCCCTCTATCACTTTCTTTCTATATCTCTTCCTTTCTCACCGCCTCTCACTCTCTATTAGGTTTCTCTCTTTTGCTCTCTTGCTCACTCTTCCTCTCTTTTCTCACTCATTATCTCCCTAAATCCATCACTAAATCTCTATCTACCTTCCTCTCATTCTCTATCTCTTTTCTTTCTCACCCCTCTTCTCTTTGTTTTTATTACTTCCCTCCCTCCTTATTTCATTTATTGTTTCTCTTACTAGTCTCCCCTCTTACCCTCTCTTACCTCACTCTCTATTCTTTTTTTATTTCTCTCTTTTCGTCTCTCCCTCCATTCTTGGCTCCCTCACTCTTCAATTTCACTCTCACTCCTACTCCCTCACTCTCTTCTCTCTCTTTCTCTCATGCTCACTTTTTTTCTCTCCCTCTCTCTCTCACACCCTCTCCCCTTAACTCTCTCTCTTACTTCACTAATCATTCTCTCTTGCTCCCTTTCCCTTACTCTCTCTTGCCTCACTCTCTTTCTTCATCTTCACTCTCACCCTTACTCCCTCTGTTTATCCCTTTCACAATCTATATTCTCTTCCTCTTTCCTTCATTATCTCTCTATCACTCTCTATTCTCTCTCACCTTCTCTCTTACTCTTCTCACTCTTTATCTTCCTCTACCCTCCACCTCTCTTTCACTATTTCTCTCACTTCCCTCTCTTCCTCTCTCTCTCTCTCTCTCTCTCTCTCTCGCTCTCTCCAATTGCCCTCTCTGGCTCTCCTCTCTCGCTCATTTGATTCCATCCAACCCTCTCTCATTCTTTCTCTCTCTCCCTCTCTCCCTCTTCCTCTCTTTATCCCTCACCAACTCCCTCTCCCTCTGTTGCTCCCTTTCGCACTATCATTCTTATGTTCTCCCTCTCTTTATACCCCCCATTCACGCATTCTCTTAATCTTCCTCCCTCTCTTCTTTCTCTCTTTATATTTCTCTCCCACTCTGCCTCTATCTCCCTTTATTAACCTCTCATTTCATCTCCCTCTCCCTCTGTCCCTCATGACTTTTTCTCTCCCACTATCTCCCTCTACTTTTAACCATTTCTCTCTCCACCTCTTATTCTCATACTTTCCCTTACGCTCTCTACTTACAGAGAGGGAGAGAGAATAACATAGTGAGAAAGAAATGGAGAGTGAGGCAAAAGAGAGCAAGAGAGATCGAGAGAGAAAGCTAAGAAAAAGAGATTGAGATAGAGGAAGTTTGAGAATGTATGTGTTTAAGAGAAAGGGAGAAAGGGGGAGGGAGGAAGAGTGATAGTGAAATTGAAGATAAAGACAGAGATAGGGAAAGAGAGAGAGTGGGATAATGTAAGAGAGAGAAAGAAAGGTAAGGAAAGGGAGAGAGAGTGCATGTGAGAGCGAAATTGAGTGAAGAGAGAGAGAGAGAGGAAAAAGAGAGCAAAAGAGAGTGAGAGAGAGTGAGACTGATAGAGAGAGATAGAGTGAGTGAGAGAGATAGACGAGAGAGAAAGGGAGGGAGGGAGGGAGGAAGTGAAATAAGGAGAAAGGGAGGCAGAGAGGATGGGAGGGAAATGTAGAATAAAGTGAGAAACAATGAGAATGAGATGAAAGTGAGAGATATAGGAAGAGATGAAACGAAAGTGAGAGATATAAGAAGAGATTGAACGAATCAAAGAGAGAGAGGAAGTGGGAGAGAAGTGACAGATAAAGAGCAAGAGTGAGCAAGGGAGTGAGAAAAAGATATATAAAGAAAGTGGGAGAGCGTGAAAAGAATAATAAGGTAGAAAGAGTGAGATATACGAAGAGAGAATGAGAGAGGGAGGGAGGGAGCAAAAGAGGGAGGGGAGTGTGGAAGAGATTTGTGAGTGAAGGGAGAAATAATGAGAGAGAGAGAGAGAGAAGAGACATGGAGAAAGAGAGAGGGTTAAGAGCGGGATTAAAAGAGAGAGAGAAGTAGGGAGAGAGGGAGCAAGAGAGAGTGAGGGATAGACTGAGAGAAGGAATGAGATTAAAGAGCAACAAAAGAGAGAGCAAAAGACTGAGGGATAGGGATTGAGGAGAGAGCGGGAGAGAGAACGGGTGTGAGAGAAAAGACAGAGAGAGAGATGTGAGTGACACCAAAAAAGAGAGAAAGGACAGACTCAAGGAAGATTGAGAAAAAGATAAGGAGTGAGAGGTGAAGAGAGAGGGAGATATAAACATAGATAGAGGACGAGTGAGATAGAGAGAGGGAGGGAGGAAGAGACTGAGTGGTGGTTGGAGAGAAAGAGTAAAATGATAAGAGAGAGTGATAAAAGAGAGTAAGAGAGAGTGTGTGTGGGAGATAAAGGAAGGAGAGAATGAAAAAGAAAGAAAATGTGATAAGGAATAAATAGTCGAAAGGATAAGAGGGAAAGGGTGAAAAAGAGATAAACAAAGAGAGAGAGAGTGAATGTGATTGATGCGTGAAAGTGAGAGGAAGACATAGTAGAAGAGAAGACGGAGTGAGGGAAGATCTATATAGAGTGAGGAGACGAAGAGAGGGGGGAGAGAATGTGATTTTGTGGGAGTGAGAGTGGAGATGAACCAGAAGAGTGTGAGAAGGGGATAGAGATAACGTGTATGAGTGATTGAAAGAGAGAGTGAGAGAGAGAAAGAGGGAGGGAGAGAAGGAAGCAAGAGACAGGGGAGAGAGGGAGTGAAAATTTTGGAGGGAGAAAGAAGAGAGAGGATCTTAAGTGAGAGTGATAAAGAGTGAACATAGACCGAGAAAGAGAGAGAGAGAGAGTAAGAGTGAGAGTGAAACTCATTAGAGAGAAAGAGGGAACAAGAATGGGAGAGAGTGTGAGAGACAAATAAAATGAAGAGAGTGTGAGCGAAGAGAGAGCGGGAGAGAGGGAGAGAGCAAGCGAGAAAGAGAGGGAGCAAGATAGTGAGAGAAAAGTAGTGTGTGAGAGATAAAGGCATTAAGGGAGTGAATAAGGGAGGGAGAGCAAGGGAGAGGTGGTGAGGGATAAAGCAAGAGTGAGAGATAAAGTGAGGTGGAATAGAGAGTGGGGGAGAAGAGAAGAGAGAGAATGAGAGGAAATGAGGGAGGTTAGAGTGATGGATATAAGAAGATAAAGAGTGAGTAAAGAGAGATAAAAAAGAGAAAGAGAAACATAATAAAAAGTGACAAACATAGTGGGAAAGGGAGAGGGTGAGAAAGAGAGAGACAGAGGGTAACAGTAATAGAGAGAGTGAGAAACAAGGAGATAGAGGGAGAGGAGAGAGATTGAAGAGACAGAAGGAGTGAGAGAGAGATATAGCAAGAGAATTAAGAGATGGAGAGATAGGAAGCGAGAGAGGAAAAGAGTGTAAATTAATGTGTTCGAGTTTGAGATAGGGAGGTAGAGTATGAATGAGTGAGAAGGTGATAAGGAGTTAGTGAGCAGAGAGGGAGAGCTATGGAGATATATAGACTGGGAGAGAGGCTAGTAGAGGGAAAGAATGAGAGAGAAAGGATGAGAGAGAAAGGGAGATAGAGAAATAGAGAAAATTGAAAGTGAGAGAAGAGAGGGCAAGAGAGAGGGAGTGAGAGTGCGATAGAGAAAATGAGAGGAAAGGAGAGGAAGTGAATGAAGAGAGAGAGGAGCGAGATAGGGAGAGGGAGAAAGTGAGGAAAGAGAGATTGAATAAGGTAGAGATCAAGGTGGAAAGAGTGATGTTAGAGAAAGCATGAGTGGTTAAGAGAAATAAATAGAGAGAGATGGAGGTCGTAAGAACAATTGAAGCGGGAAAGGGAGCAAGAGAGGGAGAAATAGTATGAGAGAGAAATAGAGAGTGCTGGAAGATAGAGCAAAAAAGAGTGAGCAAAAAGGGAGAGTGGTAGAGCAAAAGAATGGATGATAAAGAGAAGGATAGTGAACATGGAGCAAGAAAAGGGAGTGGGTGGAGGGAGTAAGAATAACAGTAAAATGTAAGAGAGGGAAGGAAGAAGCAAGAAAGGAAGAGAGTGTCAGAAAGAAATTAAAAAAAATGAGGGAAGAAAGAGCATGATAGAGAGAGAATGAGCAAGTGAGATAGGGAGCAAGAAAGAGAGAAAAAGAGGTAGAGATGGATAAAAGGTGTCAAAAGAGAGATAAAATAGAGATTGAGAGAGATAAATAGAGAGAAAGAGAGATGGAATAGAGAGTGAGAGGGAGAGGGAAGGAGTGAGAAAGAGAGATAGAGGGAGGAAGTAAGATGAATAAAAAGAGAATAGTAGAGAGAAAGTGACAGAAAGTAAAAGGAAATATAGAGAGAAGAAAGACAGAGGGAAGATTGAGTAAGACAGAGTGAGTGAGACATATAGAGATAATGAATAGAAGAATGGCTAGGGAGAAAGAGAGTAAGAGAAAGTGAGGCATAAAGGGAGATAGGGAAAGAGATGGAGGGAGGGTTGAAGTATGGGAGGAAAGAGGGTGAGAAGAGAGAGAAAGAGACAGTAGGTGGGATGGAAGCAATAAAGTGAAGAAAGAGCAACAATAAAGAGAGCAAAAGAGCATATGATAGAAAAAAGATAATAGAGTGCAAGAAAGAGAGAACGAGGAGAGAGAGCAAGGGAGAGAGAATCATAATGATGGATGTTGAGAGAGAAGATAGAAGAATGTAGAAATAGAGATAGGATGGAGTGCGAGAGAAATAGCAAGATGGTAAGAGAGAGTGATATAGAGATCAATAATGGGAGCTTAAGAGGGAGAGAGATTGAGAGAGTGTGTGTATCAGAGAGTTTATGAGTGTGTGTGAGAGCTCAAGAGAGGGTAAGTAAGATGGAGAGAGAAGGGTGAGCTACATAAGGGCGACCTAAAGAGGGCAATAATGAGAGAGTATGTAAGAGTGAGGGAGACTGAGGGAGTAATAAGAACGATAGTGGGATAATGAAAGAGACCTATAGAGAATGTTGAAGAGAGAAGGAGAGAGGGAAGAAGATATAAGAGAGGGGATGAGAGAGGAACAAGATAAAAAAGAGATATTAGGAAATTGGGAAGGGAGAGAGAGTGTGAGGGAGGGAGGACGACTGAGAAGAGAGAGATAGAGATCTAATGAGCGAGGGAGCAAAAGAGATATATATGGAAAGAGGAAGAAAGTGAGAACATGAGTAAGGAAAAGAGAGTGAGAGATAGGGGTGAGACAGAGGGAAGGAGTGGTTAAAGATAAAGGAAAAGTGAGAAAAATATGAGAGAGAGAAGAGAGAGGGATTGAGACAGACAAATGTTGGAGAGAGTGTGTATGAGGAAAAGGGACATAGAATGAGAGATGACAGAGTGACAAAGGAGATATCGAGAGAGAGAAGAGTAAGAGCACAACAAATAAAGAATGTTGAGAGAGAGATAGACCAATGGAATGAGAGATATTTAAGAGTACGAGATTGAGACAAAGAAATATATAGAAATAGAAAGTAAAATGACTGAGGAACAATAGAGTAATAAAAGGTGTGTGGAGGGAGAGAGGGAAGGAGAGCAAGAGAAAGATTGAAAGAGAGATGAAAAAGATCAAGAGGGAGAGTGTGTGTGAAAAGAGAGGTGAGAGAGATACATAGAGATGAAGTAGGAAGGTGAGTGAGAGAGAGGGAGAGAGAGCGGGGGATATATGGAGGGAATGAGTGAAAGGAGAGAGAGAAGGGACAATAATAAAAGAGAGATTAGGAGAGAAAATGAACAAAGAATAAAAATGGGGAGGGACCAATTAAGAGTGAGTGTTATAGAGATGAAGAGTGGGATTGAAGAGAGAGAGCGAGAGAGAGTAAGATAAAGAAAAAGGGAGTTTGTGTGTGATGAGTGTAATGGAAAAGAGAGTAACCAAAGTGAGTAAAAAAATCATTAGGAATAAAGAGTGAAAAGTAGAGAGGGAGGGAGTGAGAGAGATTGAAGAGAGGGAGCGATAGAGGTAGAGAGTTAGAAAAGTAGAGAGAGAAGAAAGTGTGAAGGAAGATAGAGCAAGAAATAGGGAGCTACAAGAAAGAAGGGAGGGAGAATAGGAGAATGAGTGAGAGATATGGGGAGGGTGAGAATAAGGAAGGGAAGGCGAGAGGGTGATTGAGACAGAGGGAGAGATGAGAGAAAGGCAGTGGGGGGTAGACAAGGGGTAAGAGTGCTCACGAGAGAGAGAATAAAGAGGGAGTACAGTGAGTGAAATTGAGGAGAGAGAGATTGAGAGCGATAAAGAGGGAAAGAAAGCAATAAAGAAATTGATAGGAAAGAGAGTGAGGGAAGAGAGAACAAACGAGAATGGAAGAGAAAGAGAGAAAGAGGAGAGGATGATAATAAGTGAGAAAAGGAGAAAATTAAATAGGGAGACTGAGAGATATTTTGAAAAAGGGTGAGAAAATACACACACACACACACACACACACACACATAAATACATGCATACATACATATAGCTTGTGAGATAGGTCTAAAGAGGAAGAGAGAGAGGGGGAGGGAGAGTGTGGGAGAGGGGTTGCGAGAGAGATAGGAGATAGAGAAAGAGGAGAGAGGGACGAAGAAAAGAAAGAAGGGAATGTACAGAAACGGAAGAGAGAAAAGGGAGTAAAGAAGGGAAATAAAGAGATTGAGAGAGAGAAAAGGTGAGAGAAGTTATGAGGTTGAAAGACAAGTAGGGAGGATGTCATGGAGAGTAATGGGGATTGAGAGAAAGAGAGAGAAAATGAGGGAGGGAGAGAGGGTAGCTGACGGAGAGGAAGAAGGGGTGGGAGAGGGAGAATGGATTAAAGTGAAAAATAATGACAAAGAGATGAAAGTGCGAGAGTGAAGATAAAATAAAAGGGATGAGAGAAAGTGAGGAAGCAGGAGAGAAGTGATATATGAAGGGCAAGAGAGTGGGCGAGGTAGTAGAGAGAGATATAAATAAAGTTGGAGAGAGTGAGAAGAAGAGTATGGTAAAGAGAGTAAGATAAATGGAGAGAAGAGGAGGGAGGGAGGGAGTGAAAGAGGGAGGTAGAGAGAGGAAGAGACGTGTGAGAGAAGGTGTGGAATAATGATAGAGAGAAGAGGCAGAGAGAGCGAAAGACAGAGAGAGCTAAGGGAGGGATTGAAAGAGAGAGTAGGGAGAGAGGGAGAGTGTGAGAGAGTGTAGGGATAGAGTGAGAAAAGGAGAGAATAAAAGGCAACTTATAATAGAGCCAAAAACAGAGAAGAGAGATATAACAGAGAGTCAGTGAGAGAGAGAGCATGAGTAGTAAGAGAAAGAAATAGAGAGATAGAGAGAGAAAGAGAAGGAGAGAGTGTTAGAGAAATAGAGTACCGGTAGATAGAGCAAGAGAGTGTGAGTGACAAGGGAGAGTAAAAGAATGGATGTTAAAATACGAGAGAGAGGAGATATAAAGGGAGAGAGGGGGAGAGAGAGGGAGAGAGGGAGAGAAATTGTGTGTGAGAGAGAGATTTACGAAAACGTGAGTTAAAGAGAGAGAGGGAGGGAGGAAGAGGAGAGAGGGAGGGAGGGAGAAAGAGGAGAGAGTGATAGAAGTGGGAGTAACAGTACAGAGAGTAAGTGAGAGAAAGATAACAAAGATTGAGAAAGAGAAAAGAAGGGAAAGAACTAAGTTGAATAGAGTGAGGGAGGGACAGAAGGAGAGAGAGTGTGAGAGAGAAATTAGAGAGAAGAGACTGAGAGAAAGAGGAAGATAGAGATAGAGAGGTACAGTGAGGGGCATATAGAGCGAGCAAGAGAGAGAGAGAGAGAGAGAGAGAGAGAAAAGAGGGTGAGAAAGTGAGAGAAAAGAGGGTGAGAAAGTGAGAGAAATAGTGAGATAAAGATAATGAGGTAGAGTGAGAGGCATATAAAGCGAGCGAGAGAAAAGAGGGTGAGAAAGTGAGGGAATAAGAGTGAGAGTGAAATTTAATAGAGAAAAGGAGAGAGAAATGGAGAGGGAAGAGATACTAGGGAATTGAAAGGGAGTGAATGAAAGCAAGAGAGAATGCTTGTGGCAGGTTGTGCGTGAGAAAAAAATCAGAGAAGAGAGGCCAACATAATAAAAAGTAAGAGAGATAAAAAATGAGAAAGAGAGAGAGCGAGTGAGAGAGATTTAAGTGAGAGTGAGTGATGAAAGGAGAGAGCAAGAGAGAGAAATAGAGAGAGAAGTGAGTGGAGAAAGATAGAGCAAGAGGGAGTGAGAGAGAGGGAGAGGGAGGGTGAAGAGGAGAATGAATGTGAAAGAGAGAGCGAGAGAAATAGATGGAAAGGCTGAGAGGAAGTGCTTGGGAGGGGTAGAGGGAGAGAATAGCCAGTGGATGTTAGAGAGGGGAAGGAGAGAGACAGAGCAAGAGAGGTAGGGCCTAGAGGAAGAGAGAGTGAAAGGAGAGAGAGAGAGGAGTGATGACAAGGAGAGTAAGAGAATTAATGAGGGATAGTGTGAGAATTGGAGAGAGTGTGTGAGGAAGGGGGAGTGAGAGAGAGAATGAGATATAAAAGGAGAGAAAGAGTAAGTAAAGAGTGAGAAGAGAGGGAGATAGAAGAAAGAGCAAGATAGAGATAGAGAGAGGGCAAAAGAGAGCAAACAAACAACAAAGAGAAATAAAATTGAGAGTGAGAGAGAAAGAGCAAGAGAAGGAGTGATGATAAGAATTAAAGAGGTAGTGGGAGGGAGAGAGGGAGAGAGTGAATGACATAAATAGATAAAGAAGAGAGACTCAGGGAAGATAGAGCAAAAAATAGCGAGCGAGAGGTAGAGTGATATAGAGCTAGATATGGAGAGGGAGGGAGGGTGAGAGGAGGAGAGAGACACTGAATAAATGAAAGAGGGAGAGAGGGAGGGAGGAAGAGAGTAATAGATTGTTGGAGAGAAAGAGTGAGTAAAATGATAAGAGAGTATGAAAGAGAGCAATAGAGAGTGTGTGTGAGAGAGAAAGTGAGAGACAGAGAGAAATAAGGAAAGAAATAGTGATAAAGCATAAATAGTGAAATAGGCGAGTGAGAGCTAGAGGGGGAATGAGAGAGGTTGGTGAGGGGATCAGAGGAATGGGAGTGGGAATGAGAGAGGAAGAGAGACTGAGAGAGAAGCGAGACTGAAGGAAGAAATATATTATTTACTGAGAGAGATGGAGAGAGGGATAGAGTGTGGCTTACTGGAAGATAGAGCAAGTGCAAGTGAGCGAGAAGGGGAAAGAGAGGGAGAGCAAAAGAATTGATGACAAATAGTGTGAGAGAGGAGTTGTAAAGGGAGGGTGGGATAGAAAGTGCGAGAGAGAGGGGGGGGAGAGAGAGAGAGAGAGAGAGAGAGAGAGAGAGAGAGAGAGAGAAGAAAACGTGAGCAAGAGTGGGAGTTAGGGAGCAGTGAGAGGAGAGGGAGTGGGAGGAAGGTAGAAGAATGGAGTGGGCTAATTTTAAGGGAGGGAGTGAGTGATGGAGTGAGTGAGAGAGTATTTAGAAGGGAAGAGAGTGAGAGAAGAGGGAGATGGAGATAGAGAGTTTAATTAAGGGGGAGAGAGACAGAGAAAAGAGGGTGAGAAAGAGAGGGAGTAAGAGTGAGAATGAAATTAGATTGAGATAAAAGGAAAGAAAAGGGAGAGGGAAGAGATATTAAGGGAAAAAAGAGGATGTGAGAGGAAGTGAAAGAAAGTAACAGAGTAGGAAAGAGAAAGTGAGAGAGTGAATGTGAGAGAGAGTGAGAAGAGAGGTTGTGTGAAGATCGAGTAAGAGTAAGTGAGCGAGGGGTAAAGAAAGGGGAAGCATGGCATAATGGTGAGAGAGTGGGAGTAAGAGAGAGGGAGACAGAAATGGAGATAGAGAGGGAAGAAGGGAGACTTAAAGAGAGCAGGGAGTGCGAATGATAGAGGGAGAGAGTGAGAGCGATAAAGAGTACAATAGTTAGAGAGTGAAAGAGATCTTGAGAGAAATAGGAAATGAGAGTGAGGGAGAGAAGAGGATAATAGAAAGGGAAAGAGAGAGGGACAAGAGAGTAAAAAAGATATTAGCAGTGTGAGGCAAGGGAGGGAGAGTGTGGGCAAGGGAGGGAGGAAGAGAAGAGAGAGAGAGACCAAGAGAATGAAAGACGGAGTGAGGGAGGGATCAAGAGAGATACATAGATAGAGAGGGAGAGAGTGATAACAAGATTAAGAAATAGAGAATGAGAGATAAAGGAGACAGAGAGAGGTGGGGAGGGAGGGAGGGAGGGAGAAGTGTGAGAGAATGTGAGAAATAATGATTGAGAAAAGAGTGGGATCGAGAAAGATAAAAGTTGGAAACCGAGATAGAGGATACATGTGGGGGATCAAGGAAAGAAAGATGGAGCATAGACTGAGATTGTGTGTGTGTGTGTGGAAGAGAGTGTGAGAGAAAAACATAAGAGAAAGAGTCGGAGAAGTGTGAGTGTGAGAGAATGTAAGAGAGAGTGAGGAAGAGAGTGTGAGAGAGATAGAGGAGACAAAGAGACGGAGGGAGAGAGGGGGAGAGAAACAGAGAGAGAAGTGTGAGGGAATGTGATAAGCAATGAGAGAGAAGTGGAAGGCATCAAGAGAGATTATAGATAAAGAGGATGTGAATAAGAATCAGAGTAAGGAAAAGGGAGTAAGAGATATAAGAGAGAGATGGAGCGAGAGAGGAAGAGAGAAATAGAGAGAAGTGAGGGAACGTGAGAAACAATGACAAAGGAGGAGGAGAAGGCAGTAAGAGAGATAAAAGTTGGAGAGCGAGAGAGAGCATGTTTGAAGGATAAGGCTCGAGGCGAGAGAGTGAGAGAGGTAGTATGGAGCTTAAGTGTGTGAGAGAATAGATTAAGAGAGAGTAAGAGAGTATATGAGTGTGTGTTAGATTGAGAGAGAGTGAGGGAGTGTATGAGTGTGTGTGAGAGCTTGAGAGAGAGTGTGAGTGAGATGGAGAGAGAGGGGTGAGCTACATAAAGGAGTGCTAGAGAGGGCAAGAGCACAGTATTGACGGAGTGAGAAAGTTAGAGAGAGTGATAAATAGAATGAGAGTGGGATAGTAAAAGAGATCTATAGTGATAGGGAAAAAAAGACTGAGAGAGATGGGGATGAGATAGAGTGAGGGAGAGGGAAGGAAGGGAGTTAGAATGAGAGATAAAGGTAGGGAGTGAGATGGATTAAAGAGAAAGCAATAGAGTGTAAGTGATAGAGAGTGTAAAAAGGATACAGAGATAGAAGAGAGATTGAGGGAAGTTTTACTAAGAATGAGTGGGTGAGAGGTAAAGAGATAGGGAGAATGGAATCATAGCTAGAGAGAGGGAAAGAGAGAGAGGGAGACAGAGAGGGAGATGGAGAAGTAGAGGGAAGATGTAAGCAAAGGAGAGATCGAGAGAAGTGAGAGAAAGAGATAGTGGGAGCGATGGAAACAATAGAGAGGGATAGAGAGTTTGTGCTATAGAGGGAGAGTAAGAGTGAGATGAAGGAGAGAAGAGAGAGCAACAATGAAGAGAGCAAAAAGGTGCATAAGATAGAAAAAGAGAACAGAGTGAAAGAAAGAGAGAGCGTGAGATAAAGAGCGAGGTAGAGAGAATAAAAGAGATGGAGATAGAGAGAAAAGGGAGGAAAATACAATAATGGAGACAGAGGATGGAATACGAGAGAAAGAGCAACATGTTAAGAAAGTACGAGATAAAGATTAAGAAATGGAACTTAATAGGGTGAGTGGCAGAGAGATTCAGAGAGAGAGTGTGAAAAGTGCATGAGTGTGTGGGAGAGCTCAAGAGAGAGAGTGAGTGGGATGGAGAGTGAAGGTTGAGCTACATAAGGGACATCTATAGAGGGCAAGAATGAGGGAGTGAGAAAGAGATCTATAGAGAAAGAGAACGAGATTGGGAGAATGAAAGATATCTGTAGAGCATCCAAGGAAAGAGAGCGAGAGAGAGAAGAAGATATAAGAAAGGAGGTGAGAGAAAGGGACAAGAATGAAATAAAGATATTATGAGAGTGGGAGGGAGAGAGGTGTAAGGGATGGAGGGAGACAAAGAAGAAATAGATAAAGAGCTACAAAATGAGAGAGAAAGTGAGCGAGGGAGCAGGAGAAATATATAGGGAGAGAGGGAGAGTGTGAGAACAAGAGTAAGGAAAAGTGAGTGACAGGTAGTGGCGAGACAGAGGGAGGGAGAGTTAAAGATGGAAGGACGAAGGGAGAGAGAAATTGAGAGAAAGTGAGAAACAATGACCGAGAGAAGAGAGAGGGAATGAGAGAGATAAAAGTTATAGAGAGAGAGTGGGTGTGTAACAGAACGATAGATGGAGCAAGAGAGAGAGTTATGGAGGGAGTGAGAGGGAGAGAGAGGGAGGTAGAGAGAAAGAGTGAGAGATAGCAAGAGAGAAAGAGAGAGAAGAGAGTAAGGGAGTAAGAGTGAGAGTGAATTGAGAGATTGAGGGAGCCAGGAAGGGAGAGAGAGATAAAAGAGAGAGAAATAGAGAAAAAATCAAAAGTGAGGTCAGAGAGGGCAAGAGATGGGGATCTAAAGTGAGAAATAAGGGTGGAGGAGGGAGGGGAGGTAATAAAAAGAAGAGGGGGCGAGAAGGAAAAGAGATAGCATGAGAGGATGGTAGAGTTATGGATATAGAGAGATAAAGAGAGGAAAAGAGAGGAAGAGAGGGAGCAAGGAGTGAGTGAGAGAAACATAATAAATAGGGAGAGACATAATTAAAAAGGGAGAGAGGGAGAAAGGGAGGGATAGAGAACAAGAGTAAAGAGAGAAGAGATAGCAAAAGAGAGCAAGAAAGCGAGAAAAAGAATTGGAATATGGAGTAAGAGACGTAGTAAGAAAAGAAGAGAGAGAGACAGTGAGAGATAGAGAGCAGGAGTAAGGAAGAGAGTGAAAATGAGGGAAATAAATGGAGAGAGCTAGATATTAAAGAGAGAGAGGGAGTGAGAGAGGGGGAGAGAGCATGAAAGAGAGAAGGGAAAGAGAGAAAGAGGGATACACAAGGAGGGAAGGAAGAAAGTGAGAGAAAGAGATATTGGGAGGGATGGATAAAATAGACGAGAGAAAGAGTAAGATGAAAGAGAGATGAGAGAGCAACAATAAAGAGAGCAAAAGAGAGCATAAGATAGAAGAAGAGAATATAGTGCAAGAAAGAGAGAGCGAGTGAGAGAGAGAAAGGGAGAGAGAGTGTGGAAGTTAATATAATAGCGATGGTGATAGAGAGAGAAGAGAGAAACATGCAAAAATGGAGAGAGGATGGAGTGCAGGAGAAAGAGTAAGAAGGAAAGAGAGAGCGAGATATATTTCGAGAAATGGAGCTTAATAGAGTGAGAGGAAGAGTGATTGAGGGAGATAACGTGAGAAAGTTTATGTATGTGTGTGAACTTGAGAGAGAGAGGAAGTAAATGAGATAAAGAGAGAAGGGTGAGCTACATAAGAGAGATCTAGAGAGGGCAAGAATGAGTGGTGAGAACGACAAAGGAAGAGAGTGTGTGATAAGGAGAGCAAGAGTGGGAGAATGAAAGAGGTCTATAGATAAAAAGATAAGAGCAAAGGAGAGAAACTTATAGAGAGGGAAGAGATACTAAATGAAGATTGAGTAAAGAGAGTGAGTGAGAGGTAAAGTGAGAGGGAGAATAGATGAATGGAAAGAGAAAGAGAAGGAGAGCAAGAGAAGGGAGACGGAGGGGGGGATAGAGTGGGAGACGGAGAAGGAGAGGGAGCAAGGGAGGAAGGGAGAGAAGGAGAGAAGAGAGAGAAAAAGAGTGGGAGGGATGAAAGCAAAATAGATGGAGAGAGAGAGTGGGGGATAGAGGGAGAGAGAGTGAGATGAAAGAGAGAAGACAGAGTAACAATGAAGAGTGCAAAAGAGAGCATAAGATAAAAAAATAGAATATAGTCCAAGAAAGAGAGAGCAGGAATAGAGAGCGAGAGAGATAGAATAATTGACATCGGGATAGAGATAAAAGAAAAAGATACAATAATGGAGAGAGGGAATAAAGTGTGAGAGAAAGATCAAGATAGAGATCAAGAAATGGGTGTGTGTGAGAGGGAGAAAGAAGGGTGAACAAGATAAGAAAGACCTAGAGAGGGCAAGAATGAGGGAATGAAAACGAAAAAGGGAGAGTGAGAGAGAGTGATAAAGAGAGCGATAATAGGAGAATGAAAGAGATCTATATAGAAAGTGAAAAATAGAGTGAGAGAGAGAAGAGGATATAATGGAGGGAATGAGAGAGAGGGACAAGAGAAGAAAATAGCTATAAGGAGAGTGGGAAGCGAGAAGAAGTGTGAGAGAGGGAGGGAGGGAGACATAGAAGAGAGAGATAGAGATATACGAAATGAAAGAGATAGTGAGCGAGGGAGCAAGAGTGATATATAGAGAAAGATGGAGAGAGTGAGAACTTGAGAGTGAAAGATAGAGGTGAGAGGAAGAGAGAGACATAAAGTGGGAAGGACGAAGTGAGAGAGAAAGAGGGAGAAAGTGAGAACAGATGAGAGAGAGAAGTGAGAGGGATTGAGAGAGCCAAAGTTGGAGAGAGAGTGTGTGTGTAAAGAAAGAGATATGACAGGGTTATAGAAGAGAGATCAAGAGAGAGAAGAGCAAGGGAGGAAGAAAGAAAGAATAGAGAGTGAGAGAGAGAGACCGAGTGAGGAAGGGAGAGGTATTTAAGAGGGATTGGGACAAAGAGAGAGATAAAAATAGAGAAAAAAGATAACGAGGAAAAATAAAGAATTAAAACGTGAGTGAGAGGGAGAGAGGGAAAGAGAGCAAGATGAGTGAAAGAGAGATCAATAGAGAGGGCAAACAAGATCAAGAGGGAAAGGGAGAGAGTGCGTGAAAAAGAGAGTGAGGGAGAGAGACGTATAAAGAGAAAAAGGGAAGTGAGAGATAGGGAGAGAGAGAGGGATATATCAAAATAAAGAGTGAAAGGAGAGAGAGAAGAGAGACAACAAAAGAGAGATAAGGAGAGAGGCGGAACAAATAATGAGATAGAGAGAGACAATTTAAGAGTAAGAGTGAAATAGAGATGAAGAGCACGATTGAGAGAGAGAGAGAGAGAGTGAGAGCGTGTGTGTGTGTAATGGAAAGGAGATCAATAGAAGTAAGATCAAGAAAAAAAAGGAATAAAGAGTGAAAAATAGAGGGAGCGAGTGACTGAGGTGGAGAGAATGAGGGAAGTAGAGTGAAAAGAAAGAGTGAAGGAAGGGAGGGAGGGAGGTAGAGAAGAGAGAGAGAGGCAGTGGGGGATAAAGAGCAGAAAGAGTGAGAAGAGAGAATTATAAGAGATTGTAAAAGCACTCATAGAATGTGAGAAAGAGAGGGAGAGGGGGGGAAGAAGAAGGTAGTAAACAATGACAAAGAAGAGGGGTATAGAAAAATGAGAGAATGAGAGGAAAGGAGAGAGCTAGAATGATGGATAAAGAAGGTAGGAAGATAAAGAGAGAGTAAAGAGAGATAAAAGAGAGTGAGAAAGAGAAACATAATAGAAAGTGAGAGACATAGTGAGAAAGGGAGAGTGTGGGAAAGAGAAAGACAAAGGGCAAGAGTAGGGAGAGAGTGAGAAAGGGAGATAGAGGGAGAAGAGAAAGATTGAAGAGATAGAAAGAGAGAGCAATAAAGATTTAAGAGATAGAGAGATAAGAAGCGAGTGAGGAAAAGAGCACAAAAATAATGTGAGCATGATTGAGATAGGGAGGTAGTGTAAGAAAGACTGAGGAGAGAAGGAGAGACTAGGATGAAGAGGAAAAAAGGCGGGAGAAGGAGAGAGATTGAGATAAAGAGCATGGGAGGGAGGGTAGCGGAGGTAGAGAATGAGAGAGAAAAGGTGAGAGAGAGTGCGTGAAAGAAAGAGGGAGAGAATTTACAAAAAGTGAAAGTGAGAGAAGAGACAGTAAGAGAGAGGGAATTAGAGAGAGTGAAAGAAAATGGGAGAGGGAGGGAAAGTGAGTAAATGAGTGAGTGCAAGAGGAGAGAGAGGGAGAAAGAGAGGGAGGGAAGGAAGGATTGGATGAGGGAAGGATTTGGAATGAAAGATACGTGAGAGAAAAATTATGAGATGGATATGAAGGGAGCAAGATATGAGAACAATTAAGAGAGAGAGTGTGAGGGAGGGAGAGTGAGAGAGAGTGAAAGATAGAGGGAGAGAAAGAGTGAGTAAAGTGAGAAAAGAGAGGGAGATATAAGAAATTTTAAGAGCGACATAGAGGGGTAAAAGAAAGCAAATAAAATACAAATAGAGATGAAATACAGAGTGAGAGTTAAGGATTGAAGAGTTAGCGAGAGGGAGAAAGGGAGAGAGGGTAAGGAAGTATTAGATAAAGAAGAGAGAATCAGGGAATATAGAGCAAAATATAGTAAGTGAGAGGTAATGGGAGGAGATATAGATAGAGATATGGAGAGAGAGGGAGATAGAAGAGTGAGATACATAAGGGAGACCTAGAGAGGGTGCGAATGAGTGATGTTCCCTCTCTCTTACCACTCTCCAGTTCTTTCCCTCACTCACATAGTCTTACTCTTTTCTTACACTCTCTCCCTCATTCACTCTCACTTTTTCTTTCCTACTCTCTCTTTAGACCCTTTCACTTCCTCCTTATCATTTTTTCCCTAACTACCAATATCTCTCTCTATTACATCTCACTTTATCTCTCTCCCTCCTATCTCACACTCTCGCAATTGTTCTCACATCTTACTCTCTCCCCTCAAATCCATATCATTATTTATTATTTTCTCTCACACACTCTCTTTCCACCTCGATCTCCCCCTCTTTCAATTTCTCTTCCCTCTTTTTATCCCTCTCCTTATTTGATTCCTCTCTCTTCATTCACTTCCTCTCCTTTCCCCTCATTTTCTCTATCGCTCTCTCTCATCCCTCTCTTACTCTCACTTCTCTCACATTCAATTTTCTCTATTTCTCTCTCTCCCTTTCTCTCGCTCATTGTCTTATACTTTCTCTCTCATTCTCTCCGTCTGCTACCCTCCCTCGCACTCTCTATATCTCAATCTCTCTCCCTCTCTCTCCACCCCCAACTCCTTCTCACCATCTCACTCATTTTTACTCTACGTCCCTATCTCAAACTTGCACACATTATTTTGTGTTCTTTTCCTCTCTCTCTTCCTATCTCTCTATCCCTTATATCTTTCTTTCTCTCTCTCTCACTTCCTCTGTCTCTTCAATTTCTCTTCTTCTCTCTCACAATCTCCCCCTTTGCCACTCTCTCCCTTACTCTTGCCCTCTGTTTCTCTCTTTCTCACTCTCTCCCTTTCTCACAATATCTCACTTTTTATTATGTTTCTCTCTCTCTCTCTCTTTTATCTCTCTTTACTCACTCTTTATCTTCTTATATACATCACTCTAACAACTCGCCCTTCCTCTCATAGTCTCTTCTCTCCCTCCCCCTCTCTATTCCAACTCGCATTATCTCTCTCTATCTCTTGCTTTAGCCCACATGACCTCTCTCGCTCTCCCTCCATTTTTTGCTCGATTAATCCTTCATCTCTCACACAATCCTTATCTCTCACTTTCTTGCTCCCTGTCTCCCTCACTCGTTCTCTCCCTCACTTACGCTCTCTTCCTCACACTCTGTTCTTTTTATTTGTCTGTCACACTCTCTCCCTTTCTCGCTCCCTCTTTTTCTCTCACTAGTTTCACTCTTACTCTTACTCCCTCTTTCCCTCTCTCTTTCTCAGTCTATGTTCACTCTTTATCATAAGTTTCTCTCTCCTATCTCTTTTCTCCCAACCTTTCTCTCCCTCTTTCCATGGTCTCTTGCTTCCTTCCCTTTATTTGTCTCTCACACTCTCTCCCTTTCTCGCTCCCTCTTTTTCTCTCACTAGTTTCACTCTTACTCTTACTCCCTCTTCCCTCTCTATTTCTCAGTCTATGTGCACTCTTTATCATATGTTTCTCTCTCCTATCTCTTTTCTCCCAACCTTTCTCTCCCTCTTTCCCTGGTCTCTTGCATCCTCCCCTCCCTCCCTCTCTCACTCTCTCTTTCTTTCACTCAACCACACTATCTCTCTCCCCCTCTCACACTCTTCCAGTTCATCCCTAACTCTCACTCCCACAATATCTCACTCTCTTCCCCGTCTCCCTCTCTCTCAATCTATGTAGATCTTCCCTCACTCTCTCTTCTCTTCCACTCTGTATTCCTCTCTCACGTCCACGCATCAATCCCTCTCACTCTCTCACTTTCTCTCACTTTTTAACCCTCTCCCTCTCTCATCCTTTTCTCTATTTATGCCTTGTCACATTTTCTTTCTCTTTCGCTCTCTCCGTCCCTCTTTCTCTCTTACACACACTCTCTCTCTTAATCTCTTTTATCATTCTCTTTTATTATTTTCTCTCTCTCCAACCATTACTCAGTCTCTTCCTCCCTCCCTCTCTCTATCTCTCTATCTCTATCTATATCTCCCTCTCTCTCCACCTCTCACTCCCTATCTTTTTCGCAATCTTCCCTGAGTCTCTATTTTCTTTCTATTTTTGACTTACTCTCACACCCTTTCTCTCTCCCGCTCTCTCCTCAATCCCTATCAGTCCCTCCCTCTAGCTCTGTTTCTAGTTCAATCCCTCTCTTGCTCTCGATCTGACTAAATATTTCATCTTTCTTTATCTTTCATTGCTCTTTCTTGCTCTCCTTTTGTCCTCTCTCTTGCTCTTTCTTCTATCACCCTTTCTTCTATAAATTTACTCACTATTTCTCCCTCTTTCCCTCACTCCCTCCATCCCTCTCTCTCTCAATTGCTCTCACATCTCACTATCGCCCCACATCCCCATATCATTATTTCTTAGGTTCTCTCACACATCTCTCTTTCCTCCTTTGTCCCTCCCACTTTCACTCCATTTTTCTCTTTCTCCCTTTCTCCCTATCTCTCTCTTCTTTCCCTCCTCTTGCATTCACTCACTTAATCTACCTCACTTCCTCTCATTTTCTCCATCGCACTCTCCCATTCCCTCTCTCTTGATCTCACTTTCTCTCTTTATTTCTCTATCATTCTCCCTCATCCTTTTTCTCTCCCTCCATCATTCTTTCTAACTCCCACTCTCCCTCCCACTTCTCACTCTACCGCTCTCTCTATCTCAATATATCTTTCTCTCCAACTCCCTCTCTCCATCTCTCTTCCTTACTCATTCTCTTAATCTCACTCCTCCATCTTACTCCCTATATTTTCCTCTCTCAGTTCCTCTCTCTCCCTTTCCTACTCCCTCTCTCCCTTCAATATCTTGCTCTCACCCTCTATCTCTCCTGTTCTCACTCTCTCCCTTACTCTTGCTCTCCATCTCTCTCTTTCACACTCTCCTGCTTTCTTACTATGTCTCCTACTCTTTATTATGTTTCTCTTTCTTGCACTCTCTTGCTATCTTTCTTTCTTTTTACTCTTTTTTTATCTCTCTCTTTCTATCTCTCTTCATTTCTCACTATCTCTCACTCTCTATTATGTTTCTCTCTCTTGCTTTCTTCCTCTCTCTTCCTCTCTTTTCTCACTCATTATCTCCGAATATCCATCACTCAATCTCTCTCTATCTTCCTCTCATTCGCTATCTCTTTTCTTTCTCACCCCCTCTTCTCTATTATTTTTTTTACTTCCCCTCCCTCCTTATTTCATCTTCTATTTCTCTCTCTAGTCCCCTCTCTCACCCCCTCTTACCTCACTCTCTATTATTTTTCTATTTCTCTCTCTTTTTGTCTCTCCCTCCCTTCTTGGCTCCCTCATTCTCTTAAATTTCACCCTCACTCATATCCATTATTCTCTCTTTCTCTCGTGCTCTCTAATCCTTTTTTTCTCCCTCTTCTCTCACACACTCCTCCCTAACTCTCTCTCTCTCTTACTCCATCCATCATTCCATCTTGCTCCCTTTCCCTCACTCTCTCTTGAGAGTGCAAAAAAAAGATAGGAGGTAGCGAGAGCGCTTAAAGATAGAGCAGGAAAGGGAAAGGATGAGAGAGTAATGGGAGAGAAAGCGAAAAGAGAGACTGAGGGAAGATCGAGTCAGAGTAAGTGAGTGAGGGTAAAAAGTGAGGGAAAACGAGAGAATTTTGAGAGAGAGAGAGAGAGCAAGAGAATGTAGGAGACGAAGAGGGATAGAAAGAGAGAGAGGAAGGGTGAAAAGAGAGAGAATGAGAGAGAGAAGGATGGAAGCAAGAGAGAGTGGGGAATAAAGTTAGAGAGAAACAAGAGAAAAGAGAGAAGAGAGAGCACTAAAGAAGAGTGTAAGAGAGTATAAAAATGAAATAGAGAATAGAGAGTGAGAAAGAGAAAGAGAGAGAAAATAATATATAAGATGATAGAGAGAAGATAATAAAATGGTAATAAAGAATGTTATACAGAGCAAGAAATGGAGCTAAAGAGGGTGAGAGAGGGAGAGATTAAGAGAGAGTGAGGGTGTATGAATGTGCGAGATGGAGAGAAAAGATTGAGCTAAGTAATGGAGTCCTAGACAGGGCACGAATGAGGCATTGAGATTGATCAAGGGAGAGAGTGAGAGCGATAAAGAGAACAATGTGAGAGAAAAAAAGAGATTTAGAGAGAAATAGGGAAAGGGATTGAGGGGGAGAAGAGCATATAAGAAAAGAGAAGAGAGTGAGGGACAAGGGATAAATAAGAGAGATATATGGATAGAGAGGGAGAGCCTGAGAACAAAAGAGATGGAGAGGAAGAGTGAGTGTGGAAGAGTTGAAGATATACTGAGTGCGAGAGAGGGGGAGGGAGGCTAAGCGGAGTGATGGAGGATAGAGTGAATGTGTGAGAGGAGAGAGAACAGAGAAGATTAAGATAAAGAAAGAGAACACATATTGTGTAAGAGAGAGAGAGTGGGAGACTAAGAGAGAGTGAAATTAAAGAGAGAGGGAGAGGGAGAGGAGTGAGAATGAGATAGAAATAGAGATAGAAGAGAGAGTAAAGATAAAGCAAGTGATATGGAGCAAGAGGAGCAAGAAAGGGAGAAGTAGAAAGAGAAATAGATAGAGAGTGAGAGCTATAAAGATAGAGGGAAGCGGGAGGAAGGGAGAGAGGTAGAGTGAGAAGTGTGAGAGAATGTAAGAAATAATGAGTGATAGATGAAGAGCAATGTGTGAGAAGAGAGAAGGATTGAAAGAGATAGAGGGAGAGAGGGAGGAAAGGGGGGTCCGAGAAAGGGAGATAGAAGGAGAAGAAGAGTTGAGTAGTGAGAGAGAAGAGAGAGTGATAGAATAGATATTAGACAGATTGATTGAGCAACAATGCCATAATGAAAGTGGAATAGAGAGTAAGAGAGAGGGAGAGCGAGGGAGAGAGTGAGAGTGTACGAGAGAGTGAAGAGAGAGGACAGAGAGAGATGTGAGTGATAGATGGAGAGAGTGTGAGACAATATATATAGAGGTTAAGAAAGAGATAGAAAGAGGGAGAGTAAGAGAGTGCATGATAAGAAGAGAGATTGAGAGAAAGTATGAGAATAAGAGTTGGAGAGAGAGATAGTTAAACGTAGAGGGAGAGGAAAAGAGAGAAGGGATGGAGGGAGAGGAGAGGAGAGGAAGGGAGCGAAGGAGGAAGTGAGTGTGAGAGAGATATAGGGAGAGAAGGAGAATGAGCCAAGATAGAGAAAGAGAGAGTCAGTAAGAAAGGGACGGAGGGAGGGAGAATAAAAGATCAGAGAGAGAATGAGAGAGATGGAGAGAGAAAGAGCCAGGAAGGGAAAGTGGGAGAGGGTGAGAGAGAGAGTGACAAGGGAAGTGAGAGAAATAGAGAAAGAGAGTGGGGGGATAGAGGAAGAGAAGAGAGAAGAGTAAGAGAAGTTGATAGAGAATAAATAGTGCGAGCTAGACAATGGTAAGGAGAAGAGAGAATAAAGACTGTGAAAGATAAAAAGAGAGGGATAGGAGGGTGTGAGAAAGGGAGATAAAGGGAGAGAAGGAGAGAGATTGGAGAGAGAGGGTGGACAGAGGCAGAGAGACCGGGAGAGTGAGCAAGAATAATTTAAGAGGGAGAGAGAGGAAGCGAGAGAGGAAAAGAAAGAGAGAAAAGATAATGAATAGGGAAGGAGAGTGAGAGAATTAGTGAGGAGTGAAGAAGAGAGGGAGATGGAAAGGGAGAGATGGAGAGAGATTGAGATGGAGAGTGGGAGGGAGGTTAGTGAAGGGAGAGAATGAGAGAGAAATGATGAGAGAGCATGAGAAAGGGCGAGGGAAGGTGAGAGAAGAGAGAGCAAAAAAGAGGGAATGAGAGAGAGCGATAAAGAAGATGAGAGGGAGGAGAGGGAGTGAAGGGGTGAGTGCAAGTGGAGATAGAGAGAGCAGTGAGATAGGGAGAGAGGGAAAAACAGAGGGAAGGAGGGAGCATGGAAGAAAGAGAGATGTATGAGAGAAAATAAGAAACAATGAGATAGATATGAGGGGATAGAGCAAGATGTGACAGCAGTTGAGAGAAAGTGTGAGGGAGGTAGAGTGAGAGAGAGTGAGAGATAAAGGTAGATAAATAGTGAGTAAATGAGAGAGCAGATGGAGATAGCAGAATGAGCAACAGAAAGACGCGGAAAGGGGGCAAAAAAGAGCAAAAAAATAATAATGAGAGATGAATTAGAGAGTGAGAGAGAGAGCAAGAGAAGATAGGGATTAAAGAGTGAGACAGAGAGAGAGAGGGAGAGAGGGTAAGGCAGAAATACATAGAGAAAAGAGTCTCAGAAAAGATAGAGCAAAAGATAATGGGTGAAAGGTAGAGAGAGGGAGATATACATGGAGATATGGAGAGAGAGAGGGAGGGTGAGAGGGAGAAAGAGAGGAGAGAGATTGAATTGTTGAAAGAGGGAGAGAGGGAGAGAGGAAGAGAGTGAGAGATGGTTGGAGGGAAAGAGTGGGTAGAGTGATAAGTGAGTGATGAAAGAGAGCAATAGAAATTGTGTGAGAGAGACAGAAAACAACAGAGAAAGAAAAAGTGATAAAGCATAATAGAGAAAAGTATAAGAGAGGGAGAGAGTGAGAAAGAGAGAGATAAACGGAGAGAATCAGAAGGATGGAAAAGAGCGGGAGTTATAGGGGAAGAGAGAGTGAGAGAGAAGAGAGAGTGAATAAAGATAAATAGAGAGTGTGAGAGAGGGGGTATATAATTGGATTTAGTGGGAGAGAGGGTGGATGAAGTGTAAGAGATTGAGAGGGAGAGAGGGGGAGTGCTTGAGAGAGAAAAAAGAGCGAGAGAGGGAGAGAAGGAACAAGAGAGTGGGGGAGAGATGGAGAAAAGACCGAGAGGAGACAGTGGAGAGAGAGCAGTAGAAGAAAGAGGAAGTAAGAGAGAATGAACATGGAATGAGAAAGAGAGAGGGAATGAGGGAGTAAGTGTGAGAGTGAAACTGAAGGAATAGAAAGAGAGAGCGAGAAAGGGAGAGTGTGGAGAGAGAAATAGAGAGAAGAGTGAGTAAAGGAAGAGATAGGAGGAAAGAGGGAAAGAGTGAGCGAGCAAAAAAGGGAATAAGAGAGAGGGAGATAAAAAAAGCAGGATAAATAGAGGGATGAAAGGAGTGAAAGCGAGAGGGAGAACGAGATAGTGGTAGTGAGGGATAAAGGGAGCATCAAAGAGAGACAAAAGATAGAGTGGGGGAGAGAGCTGAAAATAGGTGGAATAAACTGTGAGAAGAGGGGGACAGAATGAGTGTGAAAGTAAGATAGAAATAGCTAACGAGAGGGTTTAAAGAGAGTACAATAAAGGGAAAGGAAGATAGTGTGAATGAGAGAGTGAGTGAAAAGAGAGACTGAGGGAAGATCGAGTGAGTGTATGTGAGTTCGATGAAAAGTGAGGGAAAATAAGAGAATGTTGAGATAGAGGGAGCAAGAAAGAGTGGAAGACGGAGAGCGATAAAGGGAGAGAGAGGGGGGGACTAAGAGAAGATAGAGAATGAGAGAGGGAGGGATGGAAGCAAGAGAGAGTGGGGAATAGAATGAAAGAAAAGTAAGAAAAAAGTAAAAAGATAGAGCAACCAAGAAGAGTGTAACAGAGTTTATAAGATATAAAAAGAGAATATTGAGTGAGAAAGAGAGTGAGAGAAAATAATAGAGAAGGAGATAGAGAGAAGAAATAAGAGCGAGAAATGGGCCTTTATGAACGAGAGTGAGAGAGTGTATGTGTGTGAGATGGAGAGAGAAAAGTGAGCTACATGAAGGAGACCTAGGGAGGGCACGAATTAGGGAGTAAAAATTATTAAGGGATAGTGTGAGAGCATATAGAGAACAATAGTGAGAGAGTTAAAGAGATCTAGAGCGAAATAGAAAAAGATAGTAAGGGAGAGAAAATGATATAAGAAAGGGAAAGAGAGAGGGACAAAGAGGAAATATATATTATGAGTGTGGAAGGGAGAGAATTTGATCGATGGAGAGAGGAAGATAGAGAGAGATAGAGAACGAGAGGATGAAATTGAGAGTGAGGAAGGCATCAAGAGAGATAAATGGATAGAGATGGAGAAAGTGGACAAAGAGTAAGAAAAATAGAGGGAGAGATAGAGGAGACAGAGAGGGGGAGAGAAACATAAAGAGAGAGGTGTGAGGATGTGAGAAATAATGAGAGAGAAGATAGAAAGATTGAGAGAGATAAAAGTGGGTTGGGAGAGAGAGAGAGTGCATAAGAGGGGTAGGAGAGAGAAGGACTGAGCTAAGAGAGAGATTGTGCGTGTGTGTGAGGAAGAGATAGTGAGATAGAAATAAAAGATAATGAGTTAGAGAAGTGAGAGTAATAAAAGGAAAGAAAGAGAGAACAAACTGTGAGACAGAGAGACGAAGGGAGTGAAAGATGAAGTGAGAGTGAGTGAGATTTAGGGAGAGAAGGAGAATGAGTGAAGATAGAGAAAGAGAGAGCGGGCAAGAGTGACAGAGAAAGTGAGAATAAGAGAATGAGAGAGAGAGAGAGAATGAGAGAGTGATGGAGAGAGAGGGAGAACCAGCAAGGGAAAGAGGGAGAGCCCGTGAGAGAGAGGGGGAGAGGAAGGAGGGAAGTGAGAGAAATAGAGAAATATAGTTTAGGCATTGAGGAAAAAAAAGAGTGAGAAGAATGAGAAAGAAGTTGATAGAGAATGAAAAGTGAGAGCAAATAGCGATAGAAAGTTGAACAAATAATAGAGAGTGTAAAAGAGATAAAGAGAGGGAGTACGAGTGAGAGTGAAGCTGAAGAGAAAGAGTGGAAGAAGAGGGTAAAAAAAAGAATAAGAGAGAGTGAGCAAGAGAGACAAAGTTAGAGATGGAGTGTGAGAGAGAGAAAATGAGAGAGAAAAAGAGAGAGTATAAGAGTAAAAAGAGAGAGATAGGCGAGTGATAGAGTAGGAATGAGAGTAAAATTAAAAAGAGTGAGGGAGCAGGAATGAGAGTAAAATTGAAAAGAGTAAGGGAGTAGGAATGAGAGTGAAATTGAAAAGAGTGAGGGATCGTGGAAGGGAGAGAGTGAGACAAAGCGAGAGAGAAATAGAGAAATAAGGAGAGTGAGAAAAGAGAGGTAAAGAAAAAGGGAATTAAAGAGACAGAGAGTGAAATAAGGAGGGAGAGAAAGAGGGAGGGAAAGAGATAGGGAAGGAGAGAAAGTAATAAACATTGATAGAGAAGAGCAGCGAGAGAGAACTGAGAGAGAATGAAATAAACATTGATAGCGAGAGCAAACGAGAGAGACTGTGTGACGAAGGGAGAGTTAGAGAAAGAGTGAGAGATAGAGGGAGAGAAAGAGTGAGTAAAGAGAGAGAAGAGAGGGAGACAGAACAAAGTGCAAGATAGTGAGAGACAGAGTGGTGGCAAAAGTGAGCAAGCAAACAACAAAGAGAGATGAAATAGAGAATGAAAGAGAGAGAGAGAGCAAGGGAGGGAGTGAAGATAGAAGAGTGAGCGAGAGGGATAGAGGCTGATATTTTAAGGCAGAAATAGAGAGAGAAGAGAAACTCAAGGAAGATAGAGCAAAATATTGTGAGAGATAGAGAGAAAGAGATATTGAGAAAGAGAGACTGAATTAGAGAACGAGGGAGAGATGGATGGAGAAGATGTGAGAAAAGAGATAAGAGAGTTATAAAAGAGAGCTAGAGAGAATGTGTGTGAGAAAGAGAGAGAAATAGGGAAAGAAAAAGTGATAAAGCATAAATAAAGAAAAGAGCGAGAGAGGGAGAGAGTGAGAAAGAAAGAGATAGATGGTGGGTGTGAGAGAGGAAGAGAGAGTGAGAGAGAAGAGAGCATGAAGGAAGATATAGAGAGTTGGAGAGAGGAAGAGAGGTGGTAGAGAATTAGATGTAGTGGGAATGAGCTTGGGGATGAAATGGAAGAGAGTGAGAGGGAGATAAATGGAGAGTGTCTAAGAGAGAGAAATAAGAGCAAGAGAGGGAGAGAGCAGGAGGGAGAGATGGAAGCAGGAGAATTGGGGAGAGAGGGAGAGAAAGTTGAGGGAAGAGATAAGGAGAGGGAGCATTAGAAGAGAGAATAAGTGACAGAGAGTGAACATGGAGCGAGAAAGAGAGAGGGAGAGAGGAAGTATGAGTCAGAGTGAAATTGAAGTGAGAGAATGAGGGATGGTGAGAAGGAAATAGAGAAAAGAGAAAGTGAGAGAGAAATAGAGAGGAGAGTGAGGGAAGACAGAGCGAGAAAGAGGGTTAACATGGAATGAGAAAGGGCGAGAATGAGAGAAAATAAGAAATATTGAGATGGATATGAGGGGAGAGAGCAAGATGCGAGAACAAGTGAGATAGTGTGTGAGGTAGGGATAATGAGGGTGATTGTGAGAGATATAGGGAGAGAAAGAGTGAGTAAATAGAGAGAAGAGCAGGAGATAAAAACAAGAGCAAGAGATAAAGACAGAGAGGGGGCAAAAGAGAGCAAACAAACAACAAGGTGAGAAGAAACAGATTGTAGGATAGAGCAAGAGTGAGAATAAACATAGGGAAAGAGGGAAAGCAAAAAAAGACTCAAGGAAGATATACTGTGAGAGAGAGAGAGAGAGAGAGAGAGAGAGAGAGAGAGAGAGAGAAGAGAAAGCAAAAGACCTATAATGAAAAATAAAATAGAGAAATGAGTGCTAAAGTGAAAGAAATAGGGAGATAGAGGGAGGCTGTGAGAAAGATTGAAGTGGGGGAGGGAGCAAGCGAAGTAGAGAGAGTGTGAGAGAGAAAGAGAGTGGGAGGAGGGAGTAGGAGTGAGAAAGAATGGAGTGCTGAAAGATAGATCAAGAGAGAGTAAGCGAGAAGATGAGAGAGGGGGAGCAAAAGAATGGATAAAAAAGAGAGAGAATGAACATGGAGTGAGTAAGAGAGTGGTACAAGGGAGTAAGAGATATAGTGAAATGGAAGAGATAGAGATGGAGCGAGAAAGGGAGAGAAAGTTGGAGAAAATAAAGAGAGTAAGGGAAGTGAGAGCATGAGGGAGGGAGAGAGCGAGCAAGCGAGATAGGGAGTAACAGAGAGAGATAAGGTCAGTGAAGAAAGAGAGAGATGTAGGGAGTGAAAAAGGGAGAAAGAGTGAATAAGTGGTAGTGAGGGATAAAAGATGTAAAAAAAGAGAGAATTATAAGAGAATGAGAAAGAAAGAGAGAGATAAAGAAATATGGAATAGAGGGTGTGAGAGAAAGGGATGGAGTGAGTGAGAAAGAGAAATAGAGGGAGGGAGTTGATATATTAAAGAGAGAGCAGTAGAGAAGCATTGATAGAGAGTGAAAATGAAATAGAGAGAGAAGTGAGACTAAAAAAAGATTGAGTAAAAGAGAATGAGTGAGAGGTAACGGGATTGGGAGAACAGAAAAATGGCTAGAGAGAGCAAGAGAGAGGGAGACAATGAGGGAAATGGGGAAAGAGAGTTAGGAAGGGAGGGAAGTGAGAGAAAGAGATAATGGGAGGGATGAAATTAGTGGGAGAGAGATTAGGAGATAGAGGGAGAGAATAAGTTAGATGAAAGAAATTAGAGAGAACAACAATGAAGGGAACAAAAGAGAGCATAAAATTGTAAAGGAGAATGGAGTGTCGGAAAGAGAGATCAAAGGAGGGAGAATAATAGAGAACGGTATAGAGAGAGAAGAAAGGAAGATGCGATAATGAACAGAGTGGCCGGGAGTGTAAGAGGATGAGTGAGATGGTGAGAGAGAGCGAGATAGAGATGAAGAAATGGAGCTTAAGAGGGTGAGAGGGAGAGTATTGAGAGAGGGAGAGTTTGAGAGAATGTATGAGTATGTGTGAGAGCTTGAGAGAGAGAGATAGAGTCAGTGAGCTGGAGAGAGAAGGGTGAGGTACATAAGGGGGACCTAGAAAGGGCAGGAATGAGAGAGTGAAAAAGATAGAAGACAGCAAGAGAGTGATAAAGAGAATGACAGTGGGAGACTGAGAGATACCTATTTGAGAAAGAGGAAAAGAGAGTGAAAGAGAGGAGGATATAAGAGAGGGAATGAGAGAGAGTGATAAGAGGGAAAAAGAGATTAGGAGAGTGGGAAGGGAGAGGAGGGAAAGAGATAGAGAGCTAGAGAATTAGAGATAGTGAGCGAGGGAGGAAGAGAGATATATAGGGAGAGTGGGAGAGAGTGAGATAAGGGTAAGAAAAAAAGAATGAGAGATAGGGGTGAGACAAAGGGAGGGAGAGAGTTAATAAGGGAAGAAGGGAGAGAGAAAGAGGGAAAGAGCGAGAAAATGTGAGAGAGAAGAGAGATGGATTGAGAGAGAAAAAAGTTAGAGAGATTGTATGAGGGATAGGGACAAAGAAAGAGAGATGACAGAGTGACAGAAGAGAGATCAGGATATAGAAGAGCAAGAACAATAAAGAAAGAAAAGAGAGTGAGAGAGATAGAGAGATGGAGTGAGAGATATTTAAGTTTTAAGTATTGAGACAAAGAGAGAGTAAGATAAAAAAGAGAGAATGAGAGGAAGGGTGAGAGTTAGAGTAATGGATATAGGAAGATAAATAGCAAGTAAAGAGAGATAAAAGAGTGCTAGAGAATAAAACATAATAGAAATTGAGTCATAACAAGAAGGGAGAGAGTGAGAAGTAGGGAGAAAGAGGGCAAAGTAAGGAAGAGAATGAGAAAGGGGGTGATAGATGGAGAGAAGGAGAGAGATTAAAAAGAGAAAGGGAGTGAGATAGGGAGAGAGTAACAAATATTTAAAAGAGAGATAGAAAACAAGAGGGGAAAAGAGCAAAAAATATGAGCAAGTTTGAAATAGGAAGGTAGAGTCAGAGAATGAGTGAGAAGGTGAGACGAAAAGAGGGTGGTGTTGAGGGAGAGAGATTGAGATAGAGAGAGTGCGAGGGAGGGTAGCGGATGGAGAGAATGAGAGAGAGCGAGAAAAAATGATAAAAGTGAAAGTGAGAGAAGAGAGAACAAGAGAGAGAGGGAATGAGAGAGAGTTATAGAGAAAACAAAAGGGAGGATGTGAGTGCAAAAGGAGAGAGAAATGTAAGATAGGAAGTGAGGTAGAAAGAGAGGGAAGAAGGACTGAAAGAGGGAGGGATCGAGATGAAAAAGAGATTTATGAGAGGAAATAAGAAATAATGAGATGGATTTGAGGGGAGAGAGATGTGGTGAAATTGAGAGAAATTGTGTGAGGGAGTGAGAGTGAAAGCGAGAGAGAATGAGTGAGTAAGGAGAGAGTAGAGAGGATGATAGAAGAAAGAACAAGAGAGAGAGGGGGAAAAAAATGAGATGGATTTGATGGGAGAGAGAAAGATGTGAGAACATTTGAGAGAAAGTGTGTGAGGGAGTGAGAGTGAGAGAGAGAGAGAGCATGAGTAAATAGAGAGAAGATAGAGTGATAGACGAAAGAGCAAGAGAGAGAACAGCGGGAGAGCAAGCAAAAGATAAACATATATGAAATAAAGAATGATAGGGTGAGCAAGAGAGGGAGTGAACTAGAAAAAACGTGATAGAGCGAGGAAGTGATATGGATTGAAGGGAGAGCCGGAGAAAGGAAAGGACAGAGAGACTGAAAAAGAAATAGAGAGGTAAGAGAGACTCAAGAAAGATAGAGCACAATTTTGGAAGTGAGAGGTAGAGAGAGGGAGATATAGATGAGGATATAGAGAGAGATAGTGGGATAGAGTGAGATAGAGAGAGGAAAGGAGGACGAGATTGAGTGATGGTTGGAGAGAAATAGTGAGTAAAGAGATAGGAGGGAGTGATAAAATAGTGCAAGAGTGAGTGTGTTAGAGAGGGGAAGAACATGAGAATGGTGAGAGAGAGGGAGACACAAAGGGATATAGCGAGGGAGAGGGAGGACGGGAGGGAGAGGAGAGCAAAAGGGAGAGGTAGAGATGGAAGCAATAGATGGGGTAGAGAGAGAGGAGAATAGAATGAGATAAAGAGTTAGAGGAAAGAGAGAAAATAAAACAACAAACGAGAGTGTAAAAGAGAGAGTATATGATATAAAAAGGGAACGAAGAGGCTATGAGGGATAAGGGAGTGTCAAAGAAAGAAGCAAAATATAGAGAAAGAGAGAGATAAAAGTGGAATGAAGTGCGAGAGAGAGGGATAGAGCGAGTGAGAAAGAGAGACAGAAGGAGGTAGTAAGAGGGTTTAAAGGGAGAGCAAGAAAGAGAAAGAAGAGTGAGTGAAAGGGAGAGAGAGTGAGAAGATCAAGGTGAATGATGAGAGAGATACGGAGCAAGGGATAGCGAAGGAGATGGAAAGGAATAAAGGGAGGAAGAGGGAGAGGGAGAGAAGAGAGATGATGAAAGTGGGAGGGATGGAAGGAAGAGAGCGAGAGAGGAGATAAAGACTATGGATTGAAGTGAGAAAAATAAGAGGAAAGAGCAAAGAGAGAGCAACAAAGGTGAGTGTAAAAGAGAGAATAATATATAAAAAGAGAATAGAGAGTGAGAAAGAGAGTGTTAGAGAAAATGATAGATAATGGGATAGAGAGAGAGAGGAGAAAATTGAGTGAGGAAGGGAGAGGAGAGAGTGAGAGAGAAAGAACAAGATGGTAAGAGAGAGTGGGATAGAGAGCGAGAAATCAAGCTAAAGAGGGTGAGATGGAGTGTGATTGAGAGAGAGTGAGAGTGTATGAATGTGTGATTTAGAGAGAGAATATTGAGCTACATGAGTGAGACGTAGAGAGGGCAAGTTTGAGAGAGAGAGAAAGAGTTAGAGAGTAAGACCGATAAAGAGAACAAGAGTGAGCAATTCAAAAAGATCTAGAGAGAGAGGAAAGGAAAGTGAGAGAGAGAAAAGAATATAAGAGAGGGAAGGAGAGTGAGGGACAAGAGAGAAAAAAGTTATTAACGAGGTGGGAAGGGAGAGAGTATGAGAGAGGAAGGGGAGGGAAGAGAGAGATTGAGAGTGTGAGAATGAAAGAGAGAAAGAGGGAGGGAGCAAGAAAGATATATGGATAGAGAGGGAGAGAGTGAGAACACAAGAGATGGAGAGAGAGGAAGGGAGGTAGAGGAAGAGTGAGCATGGAAGAGTGGAAGATAGAGTGAGTGAGGGAGAGGGGGAGGGTGAGAGGAGGAGAAAGAGTGTGTGGAAGAAAGAGTGAGAAGAGAAAGAATAGAGATGAGAGTAAGATAAAAGGAGAAAACAAAGAGTGGGTAAGAGAGAGAGGGTGACTGAGAGAGTTAAATTAAAGAGTGAGAGAGGAAGGGAGAGAGGAGTGAGAATGGGAGAGAAATAGCTAAAGTGTGAGAGATATTAAGATAGAGAGGGGGAAGAGAGAGGAAGGGAGAGAAGTAGAGAGAGAAGTGTGAGAGAAAGTATAAAATAATGAGGGAGAGATGAGGAGAGAAGGGTGAGAAGAGAGAAGGAAATGAAACAGAGAGAGGGAGGATGGAAGGGAGCAAGAATTGGAGATAGATAGAAGGAGAAAAAGAGTTGAGTAATGAGAGAGAAGAGGGTGATTGATGAGAGATTGATAGAGATTGAATGAGCAACAATGCAATAATAAAGGTGGAATAGAGAGTGAGAGAGAGGGAGAGCAAGGGAGAGAGTGGGAATGTGTGAGTGGGAGAACAGAGATGGGAGAGAGAGATGTTGGTGATATAGGGAGAGAAGGTGTTAGAGGATATATATAGAGTGGAAGAGAGACAGAGGGAGGAAGAGTAAGAGAGAGCATGATAAGAAGATTGAGTGAGAGAAAGTATGAGAATAGGAGGTGAAGAGTGAGATGGTTAAACGTAGAGGGCGGGAGAGGAAAAGCAAGGAGATACAAAGGGAGAGGAGGGCAAGGGAGCGAAGGAGGAAGTGAGTGTGAGAGAGGTATAGGGAGAGAAGGAGAATGCAGGAAGTTAGAGAAAGTGAGAGTCAGCAAGAGAGTGGGGGGAGAATAAGAGAATGGGAGAGAGAATGAGAGAGAGATGGAGTGAGAGAGAGCCAGGAAGGGAAGTAAGAGAGAGTGTGAGAGAGAGTGACGAAGGAGTTATGTGAGAGAAAAAGAGGAAAGAGTGGTGGAATAGAGGAAGAGGAGTGAGATGAGTAAGAGAGAAGTCAACAGAGAATGAAGCGTGGAAATGAGATAGTGATAGAATATGGAAGAGAAAGTAGAGTGTGAAGGAGATGGAGAGAGGGACTAGTAGTTGGAGTGAAGCTGAAGAGAGAGTGGGTGGCAAGAGTGTAAGAGAAAAGGAGAACGAGAGAAATGGTAGATGGAGCAAGAGAGAGAGTTAGGGAGGAAAATTATGAGAGAAAAATAGAGAAAAGGTAGAGAGAGTACAAGAGAGAGAGAGAGAGAGAGAGAGAGACGAGTGAGGAAGTAAGAGAGAAATTTAAGAGGGTGAGGGAGATAGGAAGGGAAATGAGAGAGAAAGAAAGAGAGAAATAGACAGAGAAATTTAAGAGGGTGAGGGAGCAGCGAGGAAAGAGAGGGTGCTAGAGAGACAAAAACATAGCGAAATAAGGAGGGAGGGAAAGGAGTGAATGTAATAAAAAATGACAGGGAAGAGGGGATGAGAGAGAAGAGAGAGATTGAGATAAAGAGAGTGGTAGGGAGAATAGCACAGGGAGAGAATCAGAGAGAAAAGATTTGAGAGAGTATGAGAGAAAGTGAGAGGGATAGAAGAAATAGAGAAAAGTTAAAGTGGGAGAAGATAGAACAAGAGAGAGGGAATGATAGAGGGCACTAGAGAAAATGAGAGAGAGGGAGAGGGAGTGAAGGACTGAGTGCAAGGAGAGATAGAGAGAGAAGTGAGATAGGCAGAGAGAGAAGGAAGGATTAAAAAAGAGGATGGGAGCGAGGAGGAAAAATGTTATATGAGAAACAATAAGAAATAATGAGATGGATATGAGAGGAGAGAGCATGATGTCAGAACAATTGGGAGAGTGTGTGTAAGGGAGGGACAGTGAGAGAGTGAGAGATAGAGGAAGAGAAAGAGTAAGTAAAGAGGTAGAAAAGAGGGAGATAGAAGAAAGTGTTAGACAGAGATAGAAGAGGGAAAACAGAGCAAAAAATAATAGAAAAATGAAATAGGGAGTGAGAGAGAGAGAACAAGAGAGGGAGTGAAGATAAGGATTGAAGAGTGAATGGAAGATAAAGAGGGAGTGAAGATACTGATTGAAGTGTGAATGGAAGAGAGAGAGAGAGAGTGAGGGTAAGGAAAAAAATACATAGGGAAAAGAGTATCAATAAAGATAAAGCATATAGTGAATGAGGATAGAGAGAGGGAGATATAGAGGGAGATATGGAGAATGAAAGAGGGAGAGAGAGAGGGAAATAGAAAGAGACTGTATTAATGAAAAAGGAGAAAGGGTGAAAGGAAGGGAGAGGGAGATGGTTAGAGAAAAAGAGAGAGTAAAGTGATAAATGAGTGGAGGAAGAGAGAAATAGAGAGTAAGAGAGAAACAAAGAGCAATAAAGAAAGAAAAAGTGATAATACATAAACAAAGAAAAGAGCAGGAGAGGGAGACAGTGAAAAAAAGAGAGAGAGTTGGACGGAGTCAGAGGAATGGAAGAGAGCGAGTGGGAGAGAAAAAGTGAGAGTGATAGAGAAGAGAGTAAATGAAGATATAAAGAGAGTGTGAGAGAGAGGGAGAGAGGAGGCATAAAATGCAATTTAGTGAGAGAGAGAGAGGGGATGAAGTGGAATTGAGTGAGAGGGAGAGAGGGGGAGAGAAAGAAGAGCGAGAGAGAGAGGGAGAGAGGGAGGAATGGAAGTGAGAGAGGGAGAGAACGATTGAGAGGAGAGAGTAGAGAGAGAGGGAGGGAAGGAAGCGAGAGATGGAGAGAAAGATTGAGATGAGAGAGTGGAGAGAGAGAAATAGAAGAAAGAAAAGAGAAAATAAAAGTGAGAGGGAATGAGGGAGTAAGAGTGAGAGTGAAACTGAAAAGAGAGGAAGATGGAGAGAGAAAGAGGGAGGGTGTGAGAGAAATAGAAAGAAGAGAGAGTGAGGGCAGAGAGAGCGGGAGAGAGGAAAAGAGTGAGTGTGCAAGAAAGGAAGCAAAAGTGATGGAGATAAAAGAAGCATGAGAAAGAGAGGGAAGAATGGAGTGAAAGCAAGGGGGGCGTGAGAGAGAGGGGCCGAGGGAGAAATAGAGAGTCAAAAGAGAGACAAGAGAGACTGAGAGTGATTAAAAAAGGAGGAATCAAGTGTGAGATAGAGGGGAGAGAGTGATTGCAAAAGAGAAATGGAATGAGGTAGCGAGTGAGTTTAAAGAAAGAGAAAGAGAGGGAAAGGAAGAGAGTAAATGGGAGAGAGAGTGAGAAGAGACTGGAGGAAGATTGAGTAAGTGTAAGTGAGTAAGGGGTAAAATGTGAGAGAAAATAGGAGAATTTGAGAGAGGGGGAGCAAGAGAGAGTGGAAGACAGAGAGCAATAAAGGGAAGGAGAGGGATGGAGAGAGGAAAGAGAGAGAAAGAGAGGGAGGGATGGAAGCAAGAGAGAGTGGGGATAGGAGTGTATAAAATGAGTATAAGATAAAAAATAGAATTGAGAGTGAGAAAGAGGGTGATTGAGATAAAATAATAGAGAAGGGGATAGAGAGAGAAGAGAGAAAATGGAACAAGGGAAGGAGAGGATAGAGTGAGAGAGTATGAACAAAATGGTAATAGGTAGTGAGAGAAAGCGAGAACTGGAGCTAAAGTGGGTAGAGGGAGAGAGATTGAGAGTGAATGAGAGAGTGAATGAGTGAATGGGATAGAGAGAGAAGAGTGAGCTACATAAGGGAGACCTAGAGAGGGCACGAATAAGAAAGTGAGAATGATAGAGGGAGTACCGAGAGTGATAATGAGAACAAGTGAGAGAGTAAAAGAGATCTAAAGAGAAATATGAAAAGAGAGTGAGGGAGAGAAGAGTATATAAGAAAGGGAAAAGAGACAGGGACAAGCAAGAAAAATAATATTAGGAGGGTGAAAAAAGAGAGATAATGTTAGTGAGGTAGGGAGGAAGAGAAGAGAGAGATAGAGAGTGAGAGAATGAAAGAAAGTGAGGATGGATCAAGAGAGATAGATGTATTGATAGAGAGGGAGAGAGTGACAACAAAAGAGATGAAAAGGGAGTGAGGGAGGCAGAGGAGAGTGAATGTCGAAGAGTGAAAGATAATGTAAGAGTGAGGGGGAGGGAGGGTCAGAAGTGGAAGGGAAAGAAGTAAGAGAGGAGGAGAGAGTGTGAGTGGAGTATAGAGAGAGTGAAAGAGTGAGAGGAGAGAGAGAAGAGAAGAGATTAAGATAAAGAGATAGAATAGAGAGTGGGTAAGAGAGAGTGGAAGTCTAAGAGAGAGTGAAAGTAAAAAGAGAGAGGGAGGGTGAGAGGAGTGAGAAATGGAGATAGAAGCGAGAGTAAAAGAAGATAGTGCAAGAGATATGGAGCAACACAGAGCAAGAAAGGGAGCAAAAGAAAGTCAAATAGATAGAGAGTGAGAGAAATGAAGTTAAGAGAAGGGAGAGAGAGGAAGGGAGAGTGGTAGGGAGAGAAGTGTGAGAGAAAGTAAGAAATAATGGGATAGATGTGGAGCAAAGTGTGAGAAGAAAAAATAATTGAAAGAAAGAGAGGGAGAGAGGGAAGATGAAGAGAGTAAGAAAGGGTGTTAGAAGTAGAAAAAGAGTTGGGTAATGAGAGAGAAGAGAGAACAATATAAGAGAGAAATGGAGAGAGAGTGAGAAAAAGACAGATAAAGGGCAAGAGAAGGGAGAGAGCGAGGAAGAGGGAGAAAGAAGGAGAAAATGAGAGAGATTAAAGAGAGAGAGAGGGAGTGAAAGAGGGACAGAGAGCAAGAAAGATTTAAGAGGGATAGAGAGCAAGCAAGAGAGGAATAGAGAGAGGAAAAGATAGTGAGCTATGGAGAAAGGGAGGGAGAGAAAGAGAATGATTGAGAAGGAGAGAAGAAGAGAGGGAGAATGAGAGGAAGAGAGATTGAGATCTAGAGAGTGGGAGGGAGGGCAGCGGAGGGAGATAATGAAAGAGAGTATGAGAAAGGGAGAGGGAAAGCGAGAGAGAAAGTGACAATAGTGTAAGTCAGAGAAGAGAGAGCAAGAGAGAGGGATGAGAGAGAACAATGGAGAAAATGAGAGGGAGGGAGAGGGTGAGTGCAATGGGGAGATAGAGAGAAGAGAGAGATAGAGAGAGAGGGAGAAAGGGACTGAAGGAGTTATTGAAAGAGGGATGGACTGAGGAGGAAAGAGAGATGAATAAGAGAAATTAAGAAATAAGACATGAGGGGAGCGAGCATGATGTGAGAGCAATTGAGAGATAATGTGAGGGAGGCAGAGTGAGAGAGAGTGTGAGAGATAGAAGGAGAGAAAGAGTGAGTAAAGAGAGAGAAGAGAGGGAGACAGAAGAAAGAGAGAGAGAGAAAGGGGGCAAAAGAGAGCAAAAAATAAAGAGAGATGAAATAGAGAGTGTGAGAGAAAGAAAGAGCAAGAGAGCGAGTGACGATAGGGATTGAAGTGTGAGTGGGAGAGAGAGGGAAGGATAAAGCAGAAATACAGAGAGAAGAGTGTCTCAGTGGAGATAAAGCAAAAGTTAATGAGTGAGAGGTAAAGAGAGGGTGAAATGGAGGGAGATGTGGAGAGAGAGGGATAGAAGAGGGAGAAAGAGAGAGATAGAGAGACTGAATTAATGAATGAGGGAGAGTGGGAGAGAGGAAGAGAGTGAGAGATGGTTGGAGGGAGTAAGTGTGAAAAGTGATAAGTGATTGTTGAGAGAGTGTGTGAGAGAGAAACAGAGAGCAATAGAGAAAGAAAAAGTGATAAAGCGTTACAGAAAAAAGTGCAAGGGAGGAGAGAAGGAGAAAGAGGGAGATAGACGGAGGGAATCAGAGGAATGGAAGAGAACAAGAGTGATCGAGTAGGAAAGAGAGATTTATAGAGAAAAGAATAAATAATAAGTTGGATATGAGGGGAGAGAGCAAGATGTTAGAGCAACTAAAAGAGTGTGTGTGATGGAGAGAGAGTTAGAGGAGAGTTAAAGAGAGGGAGAGAAAGAGTGAGGGAAGAAAGAGAAAAGAGGAAGATAGAAGAAAGGAAAAGAGAGACATAGAGGGGCCAAAAGAGAGAAAAGAAATAATAATGAGAGATGAAATAAAAAGTGAGAGAGTGATAGATCAAGTGAGGGAGTAAAGATAGGCATTGAAGATTGTGTGGGGGGAGAGAGGGTAAGGTAGAAATATAGAGAGAAGAGAGACTCATGGAAGATTGAGCATAAGATAGTGAGTAGGAGGTAGAGAGCGGAAGATATAGGGGGATAGAGAATAATTAGCAAGAGAGTGAGCGAGGGAGAGTGAGGGAAAGATATTAAGAAAGTTAAAGGGAGTGACCGGAGAGTAAGGTTAGGAGAGTGAGATATATGGAGAGAGAAGGAGAAAGGGAGGGAGGGAGTAAAAGTGGGAGGGGGAGAGAGGTAGAGATGTGTGATAAATAGTGATAAATAATGAGAGAGAGAAGAGTCTGAAAGAGTGAAAGATAGAGACAGAGGTGGGAGTGGGATTGAAAAAAAGAGAAGTTTGGAGAGAGGGAGAATAAGAGAACAAGAGAGAGTTAGAGAAGGATATAGAATTAAGGAGAAGAAATGAGAGATCAAAAGATCGAGAAAAAAACATATGATAGAGATTGTTAGAGAGAGCATGCATGGTCAAGAGGAAGAAAGAGGGAGATAGAGAGAGGCCATGAGAAATATTGAAGAGAGAGAGGGTGTGGGAGAGAAATAGAGAGTGCTGGAAGATAGAGCAAGAGCGAATGTGCATGAAGGGGAAAGTAAGGGAGAGAATGGATGATAATAGTGTGAGAGAGGAGTTGTAAGGGAAAGAGGGAGAGAAAGTGCGAGAGAGAGGGGGACAAAGAGAGAGTGAGACGAAAGCGTGAGCGAGAGTGGGAGGGAGGTTGGGCCGAGAGAGGAGAGAGAGTGGGAGGATTTACAAAGAGAAATTGTGTGAAAGGAGGGAGCAGCAGTACAAAGAGTAAGAGAGAGAGAGAGAAAAAAAAGTGAGAAAGAGTGAAGAAGGGAGTGGGCTATGTTTAGGATGGGAGCAACAGAGGGAGTGAGAGTATTTAGGAGAGAAGATAGTGTGAGAAGAGGCAAATGGATATAGAGAGGTTAGGTGGGGAAGAGAGAGACATAGAAAATAGGGTAAGAAAAGAGAGGGAGTTAGAGTGATACTGAAATTAGATTGAGGGAGAAGGAGAGAAAAGGGAGGGAAGAGATATTGAGGGAAAAAAGAGGATGTCATAGGAAGTGAAAGAAAGTAAGAGAGTAGGAAAGAGAAAGTGAGATACAGTAAATGGGAGAGAGAATGAGAAGAGAGGCAGTGCGGCGATCAAGTAAGAATGGGTGGGGGGTGATAAAGAAAGGGGAAGAATAGCAGAATGGTGAGATAGTGGGAGTAAGAGAGTGTGAGAGAGAGAGGGAGATAGGGAGGGGAAAAGGTGACCTAGGTAGAGCACAAATGAGGGAGTGGGAGTGATAGAGGGAGAGAGTCAGAGCGATAAAGAGTAAAATTGTTAGATAGTGAAAGAAATCTTTAGAGAAATAAGTGAGGAGAGTGAGGGAGAGAAGAAGATATGAGAAAGGGATAGAGAGAGGGACAAGGCAGAGAAAAAAATATTAGGAGGGTGAGAAGGGAGAGAGTGCGAGTGAGGGAGGGAGGGAGAGAAAAGAGATTGAGAGCAAGAGAATGAAAGAAAGAGTGAGGGAACAAAAGAGATATAGAGATAGAGAGGGAGAAAGTGAGAACAAGATTAAGGAATAGAGTGTGAGAGATAAAGGAGACAAAGATAGGGAGGGAGGGAAGCAGTGAGAAAGTGAAGGAGAATGTGAGAAACAATGATTCGGAATTGAGTGGGATTGAGAAAGATAAAAGTTGGAAAGCGAGATAGAGAGTGCATGTGGGGGATAACGAAGAGAAAGGATGAGCATAAAGAGAGATTGTGTGTGTGAGGAAGAGAGTGTGAGAGAAAACATAAGAGAAAGAGTCAGAAGTGTGAGTGCGAAAGAGGAAAGAGAGAGTGAGGGAGGGATCAAGAAAGATATATAGATAAAAAGGATGTGAATGAGAATAAGAGTAAGGAAAATAGAGTTGGAGATAAAGATACAGAAGTGGTAGGGAGAAATATAAGAGAAGTGTGAGGGAATGTGAGAAACAATGAAAGAGAAGACGGAGGCATTGAGAGAGTTAAAAGTTGGTGAACGAGAGAAAGAGTACATGTAAAGGATAGGGGAAGATTGGAGAAAGTGAGAGAGGGAGTATGGAGCTTAGGTGGGTGAGAGAGAGAGAGATTGAGAAGAGTGAGAGATATAAGTGTGTATGAGATTGAGAGAGAGTGAGAGAGTGTATGTGTGTGATTGAGAGCTCGAGAGAGTGTGAGTAAGATGGAGAGAGGAGTGAGTTATATAAGGGAGCCCTAGAGAGGGCAAGAGGGCAAGATTGAGGGTGTAAGAAAGATAGAGAGAGAGCAAAAAATAGAATGAGAGTGGGACAATGAAAGAGATCTATAATAATAGAGGAAAAGAGACTAAGAGAGATGGGATAAGATAGTGGAAGGGAGAGGAAAGGAAGGGTGTTAGAAAGAGAGATAAAGGTAGGGAGTGAGATCAATTAAAGAGAAAGAAATAGAGAGTATGTGATAGTGAGTGTGTAAAAGAAACAAAGATAGAAGAGAAATCGAGGGAAGATTTAGTATGAAAGAGTGAGAGAGGTAAAAAGATAGGGAAAATGGAATCATGGATAAAGAGAGAGACAGAGAGATGGAGAAGTAGAGGGAGGGTGGAAGTAAGGGAGGAAATCAGAAATGGAGAGAAGAGAGAGAAAGAGATAGTGGGAGTGATGGAAGCAATTGAGAGGGAAAGAGAGTGTGTGGGATAAAGGGACAGAAAGAGCGAGATGAAAGAGAGAACAGAGAGCAGCAATGAAGAGAATAAAAAATAGCATAAGATAGGAAAGATAATAGAGTGCAAGAAAGTAAGAGCGAGGGATACAGAGCGAGGAAGAGAGAATAATTTGGTAAGAGAGAAGAGAGAAGAGAGGAAGATGCAACAATGGAGACGAAGGATGGAGTGCGAAAGAAAGAGCAATTTGGTAAGAGAGCGCAAGATAGAGATCGAGAAATGGAGCTCAAGAGGGTAAGAGGGAGAGAGATCGAGAGAGAGAGAGAGAGAGAGAGAGAGAGAGAGATAAGTGTATGAGTGTGTTGAGAGCTCAAGAGGGAGAGTGAGTGGGATAAAACGAGAAGGGTGAGCTACATAAGGGAGATCTGTATAGGGAAAGAATGAAGAAGTGAGAAAGAGATCAATAGAGAAAGAGAACCAGAGTGGAAGAATGAAACAGATCTAGAGAGAATCTAGGAAAAGAGAGTGGGAGAGAAGAGGAAGATATAAGAGAGAGGGACAGAAGAGAATAGAGATATTATGAGAGTGGAAAAATAGGGAGGTGTAAGAGATGGAGTGAGACAAAGAAGAGAGAGATACTGAGCTAGAAAATGAGAGAGACAGTGACTGAGGGAGCAAGAGATATATATAGGGAGAGAGTTATAACAAGATTAAGGAAAAGAGAGTGAGAGATAGAAGTACGACAGAGGGAGGAGTAGTTAAAGATGGAAGGACGAAGGGAGGAACGAGGGAGAAAGTGAGAAACAATGAGAGAGAGTAGAGAGAGGGATTGAGAGAGATAAAAGTTGGAGAGAGAGTGTGTGTGTGGGTGAGGAAAGATAGATGGAGCAAGAGAGAGAGTTAGGGTGAGAGTGAGAGGGGGAGATAGGCAGGTAGAGAGAAAATGAGAGAAGAGAGTAAAGGAGTAAGAGTGAGAGTGAAATTGAAGAGATTGAGGGAGCTAGGAAGGGAATTAATCGAGAGTGTGGTCAAAAGAGAGGGATCTAAGCAGAAAAATAAGGGGGGAGCGAGGAAGAAGAAGTAATAAAAAGAAGAGAGAAGAGGGGGTGAGAAGGAAAAAGAGATAGAATGAGAGGACGGTAGAGAGAAATTCAGTTATGGATATAGAGAAAAGTGAGAGAAAAGAGAGGAAGAGCGAGGAAGAGGGTGAGCAAGAGAAAATCATAATAAAGAGTGAGAGACAGTGTGTGAAAGGGAGAGGGAGAAAGAGAGAGATAGAGGGCAAAAGTAAAGAGAGAAAAGGTAGCAAGAGAGAGAAAGGAAGTGAGAGAAAAACAAAATTAGAGAGTAAGAGATATAATAAGAAAAGGAGAGACTGGACAGAGAGAGATAGAGGGCAAGAGTAAGAAGAGGGTGAGAATGAGGGAGATAGAGGGAGATCTAGAGATTAAAGAGAGAGGGAATGAGAGAGGGGGAGAGAGCATGAAAGAGAGAGGGAGAGAGTGAAAGAGGGAGACATAAGGAGGGAAGGAGGAAAGTGAGAGATGGTGAGAGAGAGTTAAGGATATACGTATGGAAAGCATAAAAGAAATGATAGAGAAGAGAGACAAATAAAAAGATAGATTGTAGAGAGATATAAGAGAATGAGAATGATAGAGGGACAAGTTAAGAGTGAGAGTGATATAGAAATGAAGAGCGAGACTGAGAGAGAAAGACCGAGAGAGGAAACAGAAGGTAGAGTGCAAAAGAAGTAACAAGAGGGACTAGCTCTCTTTTCTCTTTTTCCTATTACTTTACTCTCACTATGTTCCCCACACTCTCTCTCCCTCCTCGCTCGCTTGTTTCCATTCCTCTCTCTCTCATTCTCTCTCATCTATCCCTTCCCCCTTTATCCCTCTCCATCTCCCTCTTCCTCCGTTGCTCCCTCTCTCTCATCATTCTCATGTTGTCCCTCTCTTTATAGCTCCCACTTACTCTTACTTGATCTTCCCTCAATCTCTCTTCGCCCTCTTTGTCTCTATATCTTACTCTTTCTTCTATCACCCTCTTTTCTCTCTTATTAATCACTATTTTCTCCCTCTATCTCTTAGTCTCTCTCTCAGTCTTCCTCTGTCACACTCTATATCAATTTCTCTCACATCTTGCTCTCTCCCTTCATATCCATCTCTTTATTTATTATTTTCTCTCATAGACTCCTCTTTCCCACTCTATCCCCTGTCTTTCAATCGCACTTTCTCTTTCTCGCTCTGTCTCTATCTTAATCCTCTCTCGCTATTTTTACACTCACTCATTCACTCCCTCTCCATCCCACTAATTTTCTTTTTTACTCTTTCTCATTCCCTCACTCTTGCTTTCTTTTCTCTCACTTTATCTTTCCTCTAGTTCTCTCATTCATCTCCCATTCTCTCGGTCTCCCTCTCAAACTTTCTTTTCCTTTCTCTCCCTCTCGCATCCCTCCCTCCCACTCTCCCTATCTTAGTATATCTCCCCATCTCTCTCCCTCTCTCCCTCTCCATCTTCTTCTCTCCTTTCCTCTCACTCTTTCTCTGAATCTCCCTCTTAATCTCAATCTTGCTCACTATCTTTTGCTCTCTCCTTTGCTCTCATTCCTATCACTCTCTCTTAAACTTTTCTTTCTCTTTCCCCCTCTCTCACCCCATCTGTCTTCAATCTCTCTCACTCTTTCCCTCTATCTCACCGTTTCTAACTCTCACTTAATCTTATCCTCTATCTTTCTCTTTCTCACTCTTTCCCTTTTTCACTATCTCTCACTCTTTATTATGTTTCTCTCTATGGCTCTCCTTTGATCTCTTCTCTCTCTCCTTACTCCCTCTTTATCTCCTCATATCTATCACTCGAGATCTCTCTACCTTCCTCTCATTCTCTCTCTTCTCTCTCTCACCTCCTCTTCTCTCTCTTTTTTTATTACTTTCTCTCCTTCCTCCCTCCCTCTCTCTATATTTAGCTCTCTTTTTCTTTTTAGCTCCCTCTCTCTTGCCCTTTCATTTGTCACTCTTTATTCCTTCAATGTTTCTTTCTCACTTTGTCACTCTCTTTAATTTCACTCTCATGTTACTCCCTCACACACCTCTCCCTCTCTCTCTTGCACTCTCTTTATTCTCTCTCCCTCTCTCTCTCTCTCCCTCCCTAACTCTCTTTCTTTTTCCATTCATCAATGTCACTCTTGCTCCTTTTCTCTTTCTCTCTCTTACCCAATCTCTCTCTTCAGCTTTCTCTCATTCCTAGTCCCTAAGTTTATCTCTTTCACACTCTCTTTTCTCACTCCCACTTTCCATATCTATCTCGCTCACACTTTCAATCTCCTTTGCTCTATCTTCTTTGAGTCACTCTTCTCCCTCTATTTCTATCTTACCCTCCTCTCTCCAGCCCACTCTTCAATCCCTCTCATGATCTCACTCTCTCTATATCATCTCTCTTTATTGTTTATTTGCCCTCTTTTGCTCTTTCTTCTATCTCACTTTCCTCTCTCTCTTTACTCACTCTTTCTGTCCCTCTACATTCCTCTCTCTCCTCTCCTTCTCACTCATTCTCTTACTCTCCCTCTCTATCTCAATCCCATCCTCTTTCACTCCCTCCTTCCCTCTCTTTCTCCCTTTCTCCCTATCTCACTTCTCTCTCTCTCTTCTTGCAATTACTCGCTCAATCCTCCTCCCTCCCTCTTATTTTCCCCATCGTTCTCTCCCATTCCCTCTCTCCATTTTATTCTTACTAATTTATTTTCTCTCTGTCCTTCTATCTCATGCTCATATCTGTATCTCTATATTTAACTACCAATTTATCTATCAATTCTTTCACTCTCTCTAAGTCTAATCCTTCATGACTCACTTTCTCACAACACCCCTCTCATTGTTACTCTTCCTTCTCATCTCTTTCTCTTCAATTTATCTCTTTATTCCCTCCCTTACTCTCTTTACTCTCTATTTTTGTCTATAATTCTTGGTCCCTCTCACCCATTATTTAATTTAAATCTCACTCATACTCCCTCCCTCTCTCTCTCTCACTTTATTCTCTCTTTCTCTCTCTTCCTCTCTTATGTTATTTTATTATTCTCTCCTCTTACTCTTTCTCTCCATCTATCCACCACTAATTTTCACTCTCCCTGTCTTGCTCTTCTCTCCCCTCCCACTATTTCTCACACTCTCTTCTCTCCCTCTCTCTCACACACACATGCACTCACTCTTTCTCTCCCATTTTCCCTCCCTCGCTCTCCCTCTCTCTGTCTCCCTATCACTACCTTCCCTCTCTCACTCTCACTAATTATCTTCTGTGCCTTCCATCTCTCTCGCTCTTTCAATCATTATTCTCTCTGTCTCTATCTTACTATATATTTTATTCGTCTCTATTATTTGACTCTTTCTCTCCATCTATCCCCACTCCCTTTCTAATTCTCTTGCCTCCCTCCCTCTCTCTGACTTCCATCCCTTCTATTCAGACACACACAAATACTCTCTCTTATCTCTCTTTCTCCTTCTCATTCTTTTTCCCTCTCCTCACCCACTCTCTCTATCACACTCTCTCCCTTCCTCTCTCTCTATCACTCTTCATCTTCCTCTCTCTCCATCTTATTCTCTTTGCTTCCTTTCTCTCCTCACTTCATCCCTCCTCTTCCTACTTATTCTCATAGACGTGCTCGGTCTCTCTCTCTCACTCATCTGTTCCTCCCAGTCCCTCTTTCATCCCCTCTTTCTCTATCGAACCATCTTTCACTTTCTCTCGCATATCCCTCCGTCTCTCTTTCTCCTTCTCTCCCCCTCTCCTCTCTCTTTATCAGTTCTTTCCTTCTATCTACCACACTCCCTCCCGTCCTCCTCATCTATCTTTCTCTCTCTTTCTTTTTCTCATTATGGAATTCCTTCCTCCTCCCTCTCTCTCTCTCTCTCACATATATTCTCTTATATATATCTCTCTCTCATTCACTTTTTCTCCATGTATCATTTTAACTGTCACTCCCACCCTCTCTTTCTCTTTGAATTTATTGTTCTCTCTTTCAGTCACTTGCTCTCTCTTTCATTCTCTCTATAGATCTCTATTATGTCGCTCTCTCTCTCTCTCTCTCCCTCCTCTCTCTCTCTTCTTTCTCTCTTTATACCCTTACTCTCTCCAGCACATCCTCCCTTCGACCCCTCGCATTCTTTCAACCTCATACCATCCTCACTTTTCTCTCTCAATCTCTTTAGCTCACTTTCTTGCCCTATCCTACTGTCTCTTCCCTAGCTCTACATTTCCTTCTTGATTTTTACCTCCCACTCTCCACTTTCTCTTGCTTTTATCTCTCTCTCTCACTCCCTCCCTTCCCCTCTTTCTTTTTCACCCACTCTATCTTACATCTCTCTCTCTATGTGTATTCTCTCCTTCTCTCATAAAGTCTCCCTCACTTTTCTTGTCTCTAACTTATTATCTCCCTCCCCTCTCTCTCTCTTGCTCTTCCTTTTCCTCTTGTTCTCTCTTGCCTTACATCTCTTCTCTCTCGATTTCTCTATTGCCCTTCTCTTTTCTTCTCGCTCTCTTTGTCCTCAATTTCACTCACTCTTACTCCTCTCCATCTCTTTCTCATTTTCTTTCTTACTCTCTCTTACTTTCTGTCATATTGCTACCAATTCCCTCTCTCTTCGAATTCTTTCTCCTCCTCTATCACTCACACACACTCTCGCTTGCATCCCTCCCTTTGTTTCCCTCCCTCTCAGTCACTCTCCCTCCCTCCCTCCCTCTCCCTCTCCCTCTCCCTCTCCCTCTCAACACCTCCATCTCCCTCTCTCACTGGCTTGCTCTATCTCTCCCTCTCTCTCACTCTTCTTATCCTCTCTCCTCATTCCTCTAGCTCACTCTCTTGCTCAATCTTTCTTCGTGATAGAAAAAAAAGAAAGTATTTGGAGAGATTGTTGGGGACAGAGTTGGAGGGAGGCATGGAGGGAGAGGGGGTGGGAGGGAGAAATAACGAGGGATAGATATAACACAAGTGTGAGAGATAAGAAGAGAAGAGTAACAAATAAAAACTTAGGGAAAGCAGGAAAGTGAGAGAAAGTGACAGAGGGAGAGGGAAAAAGAGAGAAAGAGAGCAAGAAAGGAAGCGAGAGGAAGAGTCAATGAGAGAGATTGAAAGATGGAGAGAAAGAGAGTGTAAGAAAAGAAGAGACATGAGATTGAATGAGAGGTAAATAGAGAGATGGGACGGTGGGTATGAAAAGTTAGAGTAAGAGAGAGAGGGCTAGTGAGAGGGACAGAGGAAAGAAGAGCAAGATAACAAGTGAGAGAGATCGAGAGAGAGAGATTGAGAAAGAGAGAATGAGAGGGATCCAGAGGTAGAGGGAGGGAGTGAGAGAGTGTGCAAAAAGAGAGAGGGGGAGAGAAAGAGGGAGACATATAAAGGGAAGGATGAAACTGAGAGAGGGAGAGAAAGAGTTGGGGATATATCGAGAGGAAGGGTGAAAGAAATGAGAGTGAAGAGAGAAAAATAGAAGAAAGATTAGGAGAGAGAAAGAATAGAGAATGAAAAGGATAGAGGGATAGATTAAGAGTGAGAGTGATATAGAGATGAAGAGAGAGACTAGGAGAGAAAGAGAGAGAAGGACTAGGAGAGAAAGAGCAAGAGAGTGAATGAGGAAGAGGAGTGTGTGTGTGTGAGAGAGAGTAATAAATAGAGGACAATAGAAGAGAGAGAGCAAGAATGATAAAGAATAAATAATGAAAAATAGGGAGAGGGAGGGAGAGAGAGAGAGAGATTAAAGAGAGGGAACAAGAGAGGAAGAGGGGTGAAGAGAGAAATAGAGAGAGAAGAGTCGTTGAGGAAGATAGTGAAAGAGAGAGTGATAGCAGAAGAGAGAGAGAGAATAAGAGAATGTGTGAGAGAGATAGAGTGAGCAAGTGGAGTGGGAGATTGAAGGGATGAGAGGGAGGGAGAAAGGATGCAAGGGAAGGAGGGTAGTGATTGAGAACGAAGTGGGAGGTTTAGATGCGAGAGAGAGTGTGTGTAGGGGATAGAGGAGGAGAAATAGTGAGGAACAATGAGGGAGTAAGTAGCAATAGAAGAGATTATATCAGCGAGTAAGACAGAGTGATAAAAAGAGGGAGGAAGAAATAGGGAGAAAAATAATGAAATCAAGAGAGAGAGAGAGAGAAGGAAGGAGGAAGAGATAGAAAGAAAGGGAGATAGGGAAGGAGAGCGAAAAGAGAGTGAGAAAAAGAGGGAGGGAGAGTAAGAAATGGGGAGAGAGGTTGTGAAGGAGTGAAGGAGACAAAGGGGAAGAAGAGAGAGGGAGAAAATAAGAGAGATATATTACGAGTTGGAGAGATAAAAAGAGATAAAGGGAGGGGGAGAGTATAGAGAGAGAAATTAGTTAGAAGGCATTACAGAGAGAGCAAGGGAAGCAAGAGCAAGAGAGAGTGAAAGAAAGAATTAGAGAGAATGTGATGGAGAGAGATGGAGAGGGTGAGAGAGATGTGAAGAGAAAGAGAGGAAGGGAGGGAGGGAGAGAGAGGTATAGAAAGTGTGAATGACATATGAAAGAACGAGAGAGAGAGTGCAAGAAAGAGAGAATAAGTCAGATGGAGCAAGAAAGAAATAAAGAGACTGAAAGAGAGTGTGAGAGAAAAAGAAGAGCTGAGAAGAGAGATAGGTGGGAGGGAGGGAGAAGTTGAGAGAAGGAGAAAGGGAAGAGAGAGAGAGTGAGAGATGAAAGACGGAGAGACGGAGCAAACATGGGAGTGAGGGAGAGAGTTAGAGAGAGGAAGAAAGAAACTTGGAGAGAGAGAACAAGAGTGGGATACACAAAGTTAAAGAGAGACATCGATATAAAGGGAGAGGGTGAGGGAGGGAAGGAGAGGAGAAGAGAGAGAGAGTGTTTGAGAGAGAGTGTGTGGGAAAGAAAGAAAGAGAGAACACTGACAGAGAGAGTTTAAGAGTAGGAGATTGAGAAAAAGGGGAGAAAAAGAAGAGATGCATGAGAGAGAACTAGAGTGGGCAAGAGAGTGAGAGGAGAGAGAGAGAAAAAGAAAGAGAAGAGGGAAAGAGAGTGGGGAGAGCAATCAAAGTGAAAGAAAAAGAGAAAAAGAGAGAAATACGAAGGAAGAGAGTGGAAAAGTGAGTAGGATAAGGATTTGTAGAATGAGAGAGAGAGAGAGAGAGAGAGAGGAAGAGAAGGGCAGGACTTTGGAAGAGAGAAAGAGAGTGAACAAGAGAAAGAGCTTGAGAGAAAATATAGAAAAGAAAAGCGAGTGAAATAGGGAGTGCGAGAGAGAGATAGAGAGAGAACAAGAGAGAGAGTGAGAGAAGGAACAAAGGAAAGCAAGAGAGAGGTTAAGGGTGAGGGTGCGAGAGAGGGGAGAGAGTGAGATGAGAAGGGAATGAGAAATGGAGAAAGTAAGAAACAATGAGAGAGAAGAGGGAAGGGAGTGAGAAGAGAGAGGGTTGTGAGATAGTAAAAGAGAGTGAGGGATAGATGAAGAGAAAAAGCGAGCTAAGAAAGAAGAGAGTGCAACAAAAGAGAGAGCAGAAGAGAGAGCGAGTGAGAGATTGAGAGTGAAAAAAAGAGATAGAATTGCCCTCTTTTGTCCTTTCTCTATCTCTATTTTTCTTCCTTTTATCTACCAATATTCTCTCTTTACTCACCCTTTCTCTCCATTTATCTCTCACTATCTCTCTCACTCTCCTTCCCTCACACTCTCTCAATTGCTCTCACATCTTGCTCTCTCCTCAAATCCATCTCATTATTTATTATTTTATCTCAAACATCTCTCTTTCCTCCTCAAGCGCTCCCTCTTCAATCCCTCCACTCTCTTTCTCCCTCTCTCCCTGTCACTCCTCTCTCTACCTCCTCTTGCACTAACTCATTCACTCCCTCTATCTCCCACTCATTTTCTCTATCGCTCTCACTCATTCCCTCTCTCTTGCTCTCTTATCTCTCACTTTCACTTTTTTCTATTTCTCTCACCCTTTTCTCCCTTTCTACACCTCTTTCTCTCCCTTCGCTATCCTCCCTCCCCCCCTCTATCTCAATCATACCCCTTATCTTCCTCTCTCCCTCTCCATGTCCCTCTCTCCTTCTCTCGTTCTCACTCATTCTCGTACTCTCCCTCCCTATCTCAATCTTTCGCACAATCTTTCACGCTTTTGTCCTCTCTCACTTTCTATCTCTCTTTTAAACCATTCTCACTCTCTCTCCCACTCTCACTCCCTCTCTCACTTCAATCATTCCCCTTATCTCCCTCTATGTTCCTCTTTCTCACTCTCTCCCTCACTCTTGCCTTCTATCTCTCTCCCTCGCTCCATCGCTCTCTCTCATTGTGTCGCTCTCACTTGCTCTCAGTTCTCATTTTAGCATTATATATCCATCACTCTTCTGTCTCTCACTCCCCTTCTCACTCTCACTCTTACTCCATCACTCGCCACTCTCTTTCTCACTTCCACTCTATCTCCCTTTCTCTCTCATTTTGTCTCACTTTCCCTCCCTAACTCTCTCTTGCTCCATCTATCGTTCTCTCTTTTGCTCCTTTTCTCTCACTCTCTCTTTAGCTACTCTCTATTTAGCTTCACTCTCACTACTACTCCCTCTCTTTATCTTTTTCACACTCTATTCTCTTCCACATTATATCGTTATCTCGCTCACACTCTTGCGCTCGCACATTAATTCTCTGTAATCTTCTCTCTTACTCTTCTCAATCATTATTTTCCTCTATTCCCCCACTCTCTTTCTCTATTTTTCCCACTTCCATTCCTGTGGCTCTCTCTCACTCGCTTATTCTGCCTCCATATCTCTCTTGCACACTCTCTCTTTCTTTATCTTTCCACATTCTCCTTCTCTCCCTTTATCTCTCTCACTCTCACCTCCTCCATTGCTCGCTTCCTCTCTCTTTCTCACAATTTGTTATCTCTTTCTTTCTCTTTTATTTCCCACATTTCTCTACCTTCTTCTCTTATGTTTTCCTCTCACTCTCTCGTCATCACATACACACGCACACAATCTCTCTTTTTTCTTAATCTTTCTCTCTTTATCCCTCACATGACTCTCTTTCCCTCCCTTCAACTTTTATCTCTCAATCCCTCTCTCATTATTTCTCACATTCACTCACCCATTTCTCTCTCTGCCTCCCCTTTTTGTCTCCTCTATCTCTAACTCTCGTTTCTTTACTCTTGTTTCATTCTCCCCCTCTCTATTTTTATATCTCTCTTGATCCCTCTCTCACTCTCTCTATCATTCTCTTTCTCTCTATCTCACTCTTCTCTTCCTCCCTAGCTCACTATCTCTCTCCCTTCGCACCCTCCTAATAACTTTGTTTCTCTCTTGTCGCTCTCAGTGCCCCTCTAAAATTTTTACTTCCTCATTCGTGCCCTCTTTACATCTCCCCTTTGTTGCTCACTCTTCTCTTTCCATCTCACACACTCATACTCTCTCTCACTCTCTGTCTCAATCTTTCTCCCTCTCACCCTTATTAGGTATATTTCATGCTCTCTATCTCACTCTGTCTTACTGTCATGTTCTTTCTCGCTCACTCTCTTCTATCTCTCCCTTGATCCATCTTTCTCTCTTCACAGTCTATCCTCTTCCCTATTTTCTATCTCCCTCTCTCTCCTTTCTCACTCTCCGTTCCCTTTTTATATCTTATACCCTCATTTAAACTTCACTTTGTTATTTTCTTTTCACTCTTTTCCTCTTACTCTTTCTCCCATTCAAACCTCCACTCTCTCTCTCTCCCTCTCATACTTTCATCCCTCGCTCTCTCTTTCTCTCTTTTCTCCCTCCCTCCCTTCCTCTCCCTCGCTATCTCCCTATTCGTCTCCCTCTCTTGCTCCCTCTTTCTCACCATCTCCCGTTCTTCCCCTCTTTACGCCCCACTAATCTTACACATTCTTTCCACAGCCTCACTTCTCACTCTCTCTCCCATTAACTCTCTCTTTAAGCCCTCTCACTTCCTCCTTCTATTTCTCTTTCTCCCTCACTACCTCCATCTCTCTCTCTTTCTATTTGATCTCTCTTTATCTCTCTCTCGTCATCTCTTTTGCCTGTCACATTTGACCCTCGCATTATCCCTCACCACCTCTCTCTCGCTCTCCCTCCCTCTTTTGCTCACTTAATCCCTCTCTCTTCCACACTCGTCTCTCTTTCTAGTTCCCTCTCTCGCTTGCTCAATCTCTTCCTCTCTCACGTTCTATATTCGTTCACAATTCTCTCTTTCTTGCTCCCTCATTCTCTCTGTTCAGTTTCTCTCTCACTCCAACTCTCTCTCTCTCCCATAATCTTTCTCACTCTATATTCACCCTTCTCACACACTCTAACTTATGTTTTTCTCTATTCTCTCTCACCTCCTAATTTTTCTCTCCCAATCTCCCCTATCTTTTGCTTCCTTCTTTCTCTCACTTGCTGATCTATCTTTGTTTCACTCAGACACAAACTCTCCCCCTCTCAGATTCTTCTAGTTCATTCCTGCTCTCTCCCTCTCTCTCTCAAATTCACATTCTCTGCCACCTCTCTCCCTCTCGCTCACTCTCTCTATATCATCCCTCACTCGCTCTTCTCTCAGTCTTACTTCCTCTCACTCCCCCTCTTTCCCTCTTTCTCACTCTCTCCCTATCTCATTCTTCTTTCTTTTTGTGACTTATCAGTTTTTTTTCTGTTTTACTCTCTCCTTCTAATTTTCTCTCTCACATGCTCTCTCTTGCACTCTTTTATCACTCCCACCCATCTCTTTACTCACTCTTTCTATTTAACTATAGCACAACCTCTTCCTCCCTCCCTCTCCCTCTCTCCCGCTTTTCGTCTCTCGATCTGCCTTCCCCCTCTATCTCTTTCCTTATCCTCCTCTATATCTCCCTCTCTCCACCTTTCACTTCCAAACTTTTGATTTATCTTCCCTGAGTCCCTCTTCTCTCTTTATTCCTGTCTCACTCTCTCTCCTTATCTTCCTCCGACACTCCCTTTAATCCATATCACTCCCTCCCTCTATCTCTCTATTTCTAGTTCACTCCCTCTCTTATTCACTCCTCATTCTTTATTTCATCTCTCCTTATCATTTGCTTACTCTCTCTTGCCCTCCCTCTATCCTCTTTCTTACTCTTTCATTTATCAACTTTTTTCTCTCTCTTTCTCACTCTCACTCCCTCACACACACTCTCTCAATTGCTCTCATATCTTGCTCTCTCTGCTCAAATCCACTACATTATTTCTTATTTTCTCTTACACGTCTCTCTGTCCTCTAGATCCATCCCTCTTTTAATCCTTTTTTCCACTTTTTCTACCTCACTCCCTATCTCACAACTCTCTCTCACCTTATGAGAGGGAAGGATTGAGAGCAAAAATAGTTGTATGAGAGAAAATAAGAAATAATGAGATGGATTTGAGGGGAGAGAGCAAGATGTGAGAGAAATTGAGAGAGAGTGAGAGTGATTGAGAGAGAGATAAAGAGTGAGTAAAGAGAGAAGAGATTGAGGGAGGAGAGAGGGAAATTGAGAGAAAAGAGTTTGGATGGAGAGGGAGTGAGGGAGAGAGAAGTAGAGTAAGAGTGAAATTCGAGAGAGGAAGGGAATGAGAATCGGGGAGAGAGAGTGAGAGAGTGTGTGAGAGAGTGAACAAGAGAGCAGAAGAGATAGAGCTTGTGTGTGGAAGAAAGGGGGAGGGAGGGAGGCTGTGAAAGACGGAGAAGCGAGAAGGAGAGAGGGAGAATGTAAGAGAATGTGAGAAATAGTGAAACGAAGATGAGGGGGAGTTAGAGAGAAAAGAGCAAGATAGAGAGATAAGAGAAAGAAAGAGAGGAGAGAGAGAAAATTAGTAAAAGAAATGGAGGAGAAAAGAGAGAGAGTGCGGAAGAGCAAGAAAGGGATCTAGAAAGATTAAGAGAGAGAGAGAAAGTAAGAGAAGATAAGAGGTTGAGAGAATGGGATGTTGAAAATGATGGAAGAGGGAGAGAGAGAGAGAGTGATAGAGAAAGAAAGGGAAGTACTTGGAGAGATGGTTGGGGATAGAGTGGGAGGGAGGCAAGGAGGGAGAGGGGTGGGATGGAGAAATAATGAGGAAGAGATAGAGCACAAGTGTGAGAGATAGGGGAGAAGAGTAACAAAATAAAAACTTAGTGAAAGCTGGAAAGAGAGACCAAGTAACATAGAGAGAAAGAGATCGAGAAAGGCATCGAGAGGAAGAGTAGTGAGAAAGAGTGTAAACTTGAGAGAAAGAGAGAGTGAGAGGAAAGAGGAGAGAAGAAAATGAATGAGTGTAAGAAATAATGAGAGAGAGATGAGGAGCAAAGCATGAGAAAAGAGAACGAATGAGAGGGATGGAGAGAGGGAGGGCGGGTGGGAGCAAGAAATGGAGTTGGAAGGAGAAAAAGGAGTTAAGTAATGAGAGAGAAGAGAGATCAATAGAAGAGAGATTAATAGAGATTGACTGAGAAATAATGTAATAATGATGGTGGAATAGAGAGTGAGAGACAGAGGGAGAGAAAGGAAGAGAGTGAGAGTGTGCGAAAGAGAGAAGAGACATGGGATAGAGATGTTAGGGGTAGAGGGAAAGAAAGGGTTAGAGGATATATAGAGAGAGGAAGAGAGAGATAGATGGAGGGAGAGTAAGCGAGAGGATGAGAGGGGGTAAAAAATGAGATTTAGTGGGAGTGAGAGGGGGGATGAAGTGAAAGTGGTTGAGAGGGAGAGAGGTGGAGAGCCAGTGAGAGAGAGAAAGAAAGAGTGAGAGAGGAAGAGATAGGGTGTGAGGGAAGGAAGCAAGAGTTGGAGAGTAAGAGAAAGTATGAGAAGATGGCGGAGAGAGATGGTTAAACGTAGAGCAAGAGAGCGGGAGAAAAAAGAAGAGGAGGGGCGGAGGGAGTGGAGAGTAAGGGTGTTAAGGAGAAAGTGAGAGTTAGAGAAATATAGATAGAGAAGGAGAATGAGTTAAGATAGATAAAGAGTTAAGATTGAGAAAGAGCTAAGTGGGCAAGACAGAGGAAGGGAGAATAAGAGAATGAGACAGAGAATGAGAGGGAGATTGAGAAAAGAGAGATAGCCAGAAAATGAAAGTGGGAGAGAGTGTTATAGAGAGTCGAAGGAGGGAAGTGAGAGAAATAGAGAAAGAGAGGGGGTTTACAGGAAGATAAGGAGTGAGAAAAGTAAAAGAGAGCTGATATAGAATAAAGAGTGAGAGCGAGATAGCGATAGAAAGTGGAAGGGAGGATAGAGAGTATGAAGGAGATAAAGAGAAGGAGTAGGAGTGACAGTGAAGTTGACGAGAGTGCAGGTGAAGAGAGAGTAGGCAAAAATGAGCAAGAGAGATAGTTAGGGAGGCAAAGTGAGAGAGTTAAATGGAGAGGAAAAAAGAGAGAGAGTACAATACAGAATGAGAGAGAAGGCGAGGGTGTATGTGTGAGATACAAATTAAAGAGAGTAAGGGAGCGAGGAATGGAGAAAGAGAAAAAGCGAGAGAGAAATAGAGAAAGAGTGCTGAGTGAGGAATGAAAGGGAAAGAGAGATAAAAAAGGAAAAAATAATAAAGGATGACAGAGAAGAGGGGGTGAGTGATAGAGAAGAGAGAGAGATGATGGGAAGAAGGGAGAAAGAGTTAGATTGATAGATATAAGATGAAAGAGTGAGTAAAAACTTATTGGAGAGAGAGATGAAAGAGAGGGAAAGAGAGAGGGAGCTAGAGAGAAAAAAAGAACAAAATATGGAAGTAGGGGAGAAAGAGGAAGGGAAGGAGTGGAAGTAATAAATAATGATAAAGAAGAGCCGGCGAGAGAGAGAACAGAGAGAATGAGTAGAAGGGAAAGAGAGTTAGAGTGATGGATATAGGAAGATAAGTGAAGAGAGAGAAAAGACATCAAAAGAGAGCGAGAGAGAGAAACATAGTAGAAAGTGAGAGATAGAGTAAAAAGGGATAGAGTGACAAAGAGAGTAATAGTTGGCAAGTGTAAGGGATAGAGTGAGGACGGGGGAGATAGAGGGGGTGAAGGAGAGAGATTGAAGAGAGGGGGGAGTGAGAGAGGGAGAGAAATTAAGAAAGATTCAAGAGGGAGAGATAAGAAATGAGAGAGGAAAAAAGAGCAAAAAATTGTGAGCAAGATTCAGATAGGAAGGGAGACTAAGAGAATGAGTGTGGAGAGAAAAAGAGAGGGAGATGGAGAAGGAGAGAGAGTGAGACTGAGAGATATTGAGATAGAGAGAGTGAGAGGGAGGGTAGCAGAGGGAGAGAACAAGAGAGAAAGAATGAGACAGAAGAGAAAGGGAGAATAAGAGAGAGAGAAATAGAGAAAAGTGAGAGTAAGAGAAGAGAGCGCGAGAGAGAATTATTGAGCGATGAAGAAAATGTGAGGGAAGGAGAGGAAGTGAATGAGTGAGTGCAAGAGGAGATAGAGAGAGGAGTTAGATAGGGAGAGCAAGAGGGAGTGAAAGTGGGAGGGATCAAGGAGGAAAGAGAGATGTACGAGAGAAAATAAGAAATAATGAGATGGATATAAGGGAGGAGAGTAAGGTGTGAGAGCTAATGAGAGAGTGTGTGAGGGAGGGAGAGTGAGAGACAGAGGTAAAGAAATAAAGAGTAAAGAGAGCAAAGATAGAGAGTTGGTGCAAGAGAGAGATTGGAGAAAAAGAAATATCAAGAAGGCAAGAGAGGACGTAAGAAAGAGTGAGAATGGTAGCTAGGGAGAGTAAGAGTGAGTGAGAGGTTTGGATATAGGAAGGAGAGGGAGCTAAAGATTTAGAGAGTGTGGAATATGATAATGAGAGGGAAGTGGGGATTAAAAGGTGGAGGGATGGAGGAGGATATAGGGATATATGAGAGAAAATAAGAAATAATAAGATGGATAAGTGGGGAGAGAGCAAGATGTGAGAGAAACTATGAGAGTGTGTGAGGGAGCGAGAGTGAGAGAGAGTGAGAGAGATAGACGGAGTGAGTAAAGAGAGAGAGAGAGTGTGTGTGATAGAAGAAGATTAAGAGAGAGGTAGAGGGGACAAAAGAGTGTAAGAAAAACATAATGAGAGATGAATTGGAGAGTGAGAGAGAGAGACCAAGAGAGGGAGTGAAGATAGGGACTGAAGATTGAGAGGGAGGGAGAGGAGAGAGGATGAGACAAAAATGGAATGAGAGAGAGCGATAGTCAAAATGCGAGGGAGGGAGGGAGAGTGAATGAGTGAGTGCAAGAGGAGAGAGAGAGAAGTTAGATAGGGAGAGAGGGAGAAAGAGAGAGGAGGGAGTGAAAAAGGGACGGGTTAAGAAGAAAAGAGAGATTTGCTTCTCTTTACTCTTTCCTTCTATCTATCTTTTTTTATCACACTGTCCATTTATCACTGTCTCTCTCACTTTCTCTTTTGATTCTCTCTCTTGCTCTCTTTTCTCTCTTTATCTCCTTATCCATTACTCTATCTCTCTACCTTTCCTCAATCTCTATCTCTTCTATTTCTCACCCCCCTCTTCTCTCTTATTGTTTATTACCTCCACACCTCTCATTATTTCGTTTTCTATTCCATCGCTTACCCACACTCTATTCCACCACTTTCTCTATCTCTCCTTCTTGGCTCCCTCTCTTCAATTTCACTCTCATTCTTACTCCATATTATTCTTCTTTCTTTTTCTCTTGCCCTCTCCCCTTTTTCTCTCCCTCTCTCTCTCTGTCTCACTACCCTCTCCATCTATTGTTATCTCTTGCGCCCTTTTCTACACTCTATTCCACCACTTTCTTTTTTCAGATTCACTTTCACTCTTACCCCCTAGGTCTCACTCATGTAGCACACTCTTCTCTCTCCATCTCACACACTCTTACACACACCCACTATCTCTCAATCTCTCTCCCTCTCCCTCTCACCCTCGTTAGCTCCATTTCTCATTCTCTATCTCACTCTTGGTTACCTTTTTGTTTTTTCTTTCTCGCTCTATTTATGCCTTTCTTTATTGCATTCTCTCAATCTCTCTTTCTCATATTCTATTCTTTTTTTATATCGTATACTCTCTTTTACACACTCCTTATTGCTCTTGCTTCATTCATTTCTCTTACATTATGTCAAGCCATCCCCCCACTTCCTCTCTCCTCTCTCTCTTGCTTCTATCCTTCCCTCTCTCATTTTATCTCTTCTCTCCATCCCTCCCTCTCACTCCTATTATCCCTCTCTGCCTCCCTCTCTCTCTCAACAATCTCTTATTCTCCCTCACCTTTTACCCCTCACTTACTCTTGCTTGATCTTCGCTCAATATCTCTTCTCATCGTCCCTTCCACTCTCTCTGCCTTTCACTTTCCTGCTCTTTTTTTAACCCTCCCAATACCTCCTATCTCTCTTTCTTACTTGCACTCTCATCTCTCTCACCCAATGTTACACCTCTTTTCATCTCTCTCTCGTCCTCTCTTCTGTCTCTATTTTCACACTCAATTTAACCCTCAACACCACACTTTTAATCACCCACCCTCTTTCACTCCAGTCATCCCTCTGCTTCTCCTACTTTCCTTATCTCCCTATCTGTTGCTCCCTCTCTCGCTCGCTCACCCTCTCTCTCTTTTATGCTCTCTCTTCCTTGCCCTCTCTCCTCTCTTTTGTCTCTCACACTCTCCCTTTCTCATTCACTTTTTCTATCTCTTCAATTTCACTCTCACACTTACTCCCTCATTCTCTCTCTTCCTCACTCCATGTTCACTCTCCATCACATACTCTCTCTTTTATAGCACTCACTCCTCTCTCTCCTCTCAATCTCTCTCCCACTCTTCCCCACTCCCTTCATTCCTTCCCTCCTTTCCTCTCCCTCTCTCGCTCGCTCTTTCTCTCTTCACACACACTCTCCCCCTCTCTCCCTCTCACTTTCTTCCAATTCATCCCCCCATCTCTCCCACCAAATCTCATTCTGTACCTCCTCTCTCCATCTCTCTCACTCACTCTCCATATCTTTCTTCACTCTCTATTCCTCTCTCACTTCCACTTTCTTCTATCTCTCTCAAACCCTCCATCATTCTCTCTCTTCCTCACTCTCTTTCTCTCTCTCTCGCTCTTTCTCTATTTATACTTTATCACTTTTTTTCTCTATTGCTCCCTTCTTGCTCTCTTTGACACACTCTCTCTTGCTCTCTTTCATCACTCTCTTATCACTTTACTCACACTTTCTCTCCAATTATCTCTCACTCTCTCCCTCCCTCACTCTTTCCCTCCTTCATTAATTCAATCTCTTGCTATGTCTTTTCTCCCTCCCTCTCTCGCTCTATCTACTTCTCACTCACTATCGTTTCCTCGATATTCACTGAGTCTCTCTTCTCTCTTGATTTTTGCCTTACCCTCTCTCCCTGTCTCTCTTCACTCACTCTTTAATACCTATCTTAACTCACTCTCATGCTCTCTCTCACTCTCTATTTCATCTCTCTTTATTATTTGTATGCTCAATTTTGCTGCTCTCTGTCTCTCTCTCTCTTGATGTTTCTTCTATCTACCTTTCTTCTCTCTCTTTACTCACACTCTCTCTCCCTCTATCTATCACACACTCTCACACTCCCTCCCTCACAAACAATCTCTCAATTGCTCTCACATCTTTCTCTCTCTCCTCATATCAATCTCATTATTTATTATTTTCTCCTATACATCTCTCCTTCCTTCTCGATACCTCCCTTTTTATATCTAACCCTCCCTCTCTTTCTCCTTCTCTCTCTCCTCTTCTACTCATTTGTTCACTACCTATCTCTCCCTCTCATTATCTTATAACTCTCTCTCATTCCCTCTCTCTTGCACTATTTTCTCTCACTTTCACTTTTTTCTATTTCTCTCTCGCTATCCCTCTCCCTTTCTATCATGTCTCTCTCATCCCTTCTCTCCCATTCTCTCCCTATACTACCCTCCCTGCCATGTTATTTATCTCAATCCCTCTCCCTCTTTCTCCCTCACTCCCTCTCCATCTCCCCCTCTCATTCTCTCCTTTTAACTCCTTCTCTATCTCAATCCCTCCCTCCTTTCCTCTCTTTCTCCCTTCCCCCCTATCACTCTTCTCTCTCCTCTTGCACTTAATCTATCTCCCTCCTTCTCCCTCATTTTCTCCATTGCTCTCTTCCATTCTTTATTCATTCTCTCTCTTCTCTCACTTTCTATTTGCTCTATGTCTCTCACACAGCATCCCGCTATCTCTCTATCTCTTTCTTTTTACCCCTCTTCTCTCACTTCATCATCTTTCTATCTCTTTCTCACTCTCCCTCATTATTTCTTTCCCCTCACTCCATTCCACATCTCACCCTCCCACTCTCTCTATCTCAATCTCTCTCCCTCTCTCTCTTCCCCTCTCCACTTATTGCCCTCTTGCTCCCTATCTCCATCTTGATCAATATCATTTCCTCTCTCAGTTCCCCTCTCTCCCTCTGAAATCTTTCATGCTTTCTCTCTCTCTCTCTCTCTCCCACAAGCTCTTCAATCTCTCACTCTCTCCCTCTGTCTCCCCCGTTCTCACTCTCTCCTTTACTCTTGACCTCTATCTCTCTCTTTCTCACTCTAACCCTTTCTTACTATGTATATCACTCTCTATTCTTTTTATCTCTCTTGCTTTATTACTATCCTTGCTATCTTCTCACTCTCTTTACTCTTTTCTTCTATCTTTCTTTCACCCTCTCTTCCTTTCTCACTTTGTCTCTCACTCTCCAACATATTTATCTCTCGTGCCCATTGTTCTCTATTCCTCTCCTTATCTCCCTTTATCCACTCAATCTCTCTCTACCTTCCTCTCATTCTCTATCTATTTGCTTTCTCACCCACTCTTCTCTCATATTACTTATTATTTCTCCCTTTCTTATTCCGCTCTTTGTTTCTCTCTCCTTCCATATCTTACCTCATTCTCTATCATTTCTCTGTTTCATTCTCTTTTTGTCTCTCTCCCCCTTCTTGGCTCCCTCACTCTCTTTAATTTCACTCTCGCTCTTACTGTCATTCTCTTCTCTCTCTCACTCACCCTTTCACTCTCCCTTTCTCTCTCTTGCTCAATCTATCATTCTCTCTTGCTCCCTTTCTCTTACTCTCTCTTCCACCACTCTCTTTCTTCTGCTTCACTCTCGCTCTTACTCCTTTTTTTTTCTCTTTCACAATTTATATTCTCTCTCCTATTTCTATCATCATCTTGCTCTCACTCTCTATTCTCTCTCACCTTCTCTCTTACTCTTCTCACTCTGTCTCTTCCTCTACCCTAAACTCTCTCTTTTTCTATTTATCTCACTTCCCTCCCTTCCTCCTCTCTCTCAAGTTCTCTCCACTTGCACTTCCCGGCTCTCCCTCTTTCTCTTCTCACTCTTCATCGCTCTCTCTCATTCTCTTATTCTCCCTCTTGCTCACTTTCACTTTTTCTACCTTCCCTCTCTCTCCTTCTCTCCTTTTATCTCTCTCACTCTCTCTTCCTAATTTGCTCCCTTCCTCTCTCTTTCTCACTATTTATTTGCATTCTCTTTCTTTATTGTTGCTCACTTTTCCCTGACTCTTTCTCTTCTATTTCTCTCTCTTTCCTCTCTGTTTGTCCCTTCATCTCTTCTATCCTATTTCTCACACACAATCTCTCACTTTCTGTCTCCATCCAGACATTGGGAGGGATGGAAGCACTATAGAGGAAGTGGGGGATAGAGAGAGAATGAGAGATAAGGAGAGCTAGAGAGAGCAAGGGATAGAGTAAGAGAGAGGGAGAATAAAGGGCAATGTAAGAGAGCAAAAGACTGAGAAAGAGAGATTTAAAAGACAATGTAAGAGAGAGCATAACTGGTAAAGAAAAAAAAAGAGAAGTAAAGATAGGTCGTGACAAAGATTGAAGAGGGAGAGGGAGCAAGAGAGGGAGAGATAGTGTGACAGAGAAATAATGGGTACCAGAAGATAAAGTAAGAGAGATTGAGTGAGAAGGGGAGAGAGAGGGAGAGCAAAGAATGGATGATAAAGATTGAGAGAGGTATTATAAAGAGAGAGAGGGAGAAGGAAGGGGATAGAGGGAGAGAAGTGTGTGAGAGAGATAGAGGAAAGTGTAAGTGAGATTAGGAGGGAGGGAGGGGAGAGAGAGGAGAAAGAGTGAAAGTATGGATGATGACAAGTAGTTAGAGAAGATGGAGCAACATATAGAGAGTAAGTGAGAGAGAAATAAATAAAAGTGAGAAAGAGAGAAGGGAGAGAGCTATGTTGAAATGAGGGAAGGAGTAACAGAAGGAGAGAGTGAGTGAGAGAGAAATTGGCATAGAAGAGAGTGATAGAAAGAGGGAGACAGTGATAGAGGTAGATTAAGAGGAAAGAGATTGAGAGAGAGAGAGAAATAAAAGTAGGTGAGAAAGGGAGCAAGAGTGAGAGTGAAATTTAATAGAGAGAAGGAGAGAGAAAGGAAGAGATATTAAGGGAAGAGAGAGGAAGTGATATGGAGTGAAAGAAAGAAGAGAGACAAAAATAGGAGAATGGTTGTGGGTGAAAGAGGGTGAAAAAAATAGAGATGAGAGACCATTTAAAAGTAAGAGAGAGACAAAAATAGGAGAGGAATATAACAAGTGAGAGAGTGGGAGAAAAATAAATAGGGAGATAGAGATATTTTGAGAGAGGGAGAGAATATACATACATATAGATTATGAGAACGGTCTAGAGATGAAGAGAGAGGGAGGGAGATGAGAAGGAGATAGTGTGGGAGAGGGAGTGAGAGAGAGAAAAGAGAAAGACATAAAGAGAGGGAGTAGGTCCCTCTATATCTTTATTGCTTTCTCTTTACACATATGCTCTCTCTCACACTTGTATCTCTCTCTTATGTTGCGCTCTATTCTCTCTCTTTCTCTCACTCATCCCTCACACATTCTCTCTCTCCCTCTCTCCCTACTTGTTTCTCTTTCAATCCCACTCTTAGCTCTCTACCTTTTCGCTCTCTCTCATTAATTCTCACAATCTCTCACACATCTTCCTTTCTCCCTTCTCTTCCACACCCTCCCTCGCTCTCTCCATGTCTCTCCATATATCATACTATATTTTCCTTACTTATTCTCACTCTCTCCCACTTTCTTTATATATCTTTCTCTAGCACTTCCTCGTTCACTCTCTTGATTTTATTCTCTAGTTCCCTCGCTCCCTCAATCTCTCTCCATATCTCCCTCTCACTACCTGTTACTCATTATATTTTGCTCTATCTTCCTGAAATCTCTCTTCTCTCTCTATTTCTGTCTTACCCTCTCTCAATCTCTCCCTCCAGTTCACTCTTTAATCCCTTTGTTCACTCCCTCTATTCTTCTCTCTCTCACTCTCTATTTCATCTCTATTTGTTGTTTCTTTGCTCTCATTTTCCCAATCTCTATCTCTCTCTTGCTCATAATTCTATCTCACTCTCTTCTCTCTCTTTACTCACTCATTCTCTTCCTCTATCTCTCACTCCCCCTCCCTCACACACACTCTCAGTTGCTTCCACATCTTGCTCTCTTTCTTATATCCATCTCATTATTTATTATTTTTGGTCGTATATCTCTCTTACCTCTCGATCCCTTCCTATTTCAATCCTACTTCCCTTTCATTATGCCACCCTGGTTATCTAACTCCTCTCTCCCTCTCCTCTTACACTCACTCATTCACTCCCTCTCCCACTCCCTTTTATATCTATCTAATTTCATCTATCTTGCTCTCTCTTCTCTCACTTACACTTTTCTCTACTTGATCAGTTTCGCCCTCTCTCTTGTTATCTCTTCCCTCACTCTTTCACGATCAATTCTTTCGCACTTTATTCTTTTACTCCCTCTCTCCCTCACTCTTTCTAGCACTATGTTCGCTCTCTCTCATTCACTCTCACTTATGTTGCTCTCATTTCTCTCTCTCCTCTCAATCTTTCTCTCCCTCTCTCCCTTGTATCTTGCTTCCTTCCCCCATCCCACTCTCACCCTCTCTCAATCTCTCCTTATCTCTCTTAGATACAATATTACTCTCCCCCTCTCACATTCTTCAGTTTATTCCCGCTCTCCCACTAGAAAATCTCATTCTCTAGCCCTCCTTCCCTCCCGCTCACTCTCTCTATATCTTCCCTTAGTTTGTCTTCTCTCTCCCTCTCACACTCTAATCTCTCACACTCTCTTCTCTCCATTTGTCTTTCACACTCTCACTTTCTCACTCCCTCTTTCTCTCTTTAGTTTCGCTTGCACTCTTGCTCCCTCTCTCCCTAACTCTTTCTGAATCTATTTCTACCATACCCTCTCTATCTCTCCCTCACACTCACTCTTCAATCCCTTTCTTAACTCCCACTCTTACTCTGTCTCACACTCTCTATTTCATCTCTCTTTATTTTTTCTTTGCTCTCATTTGCCCCTCTCTATCAATCTCTTGCTCATAATTTTATCTTTCTCTCTTCTCTCACTTTAATCACTATTTCTTTTCATCTATCGCTCACTCCCCCTTTCTCACACACACTCTCTTAATTACTTTCACATCTTACTCTCTCCCCCTATATCCATATCATTATTTATTATTTTTGATCATACATCTCTCTTACCTACTTGATCCCTCCCTTTATGCCTCCCTCCCTATCTAACTCCTCTCTCCCTCCCCTCTTGCACTCACTCGTTCACTCCCTCTCCCCCTCTTGTTTTCTCTCTTTCTCTCTCTTCTTTCACTTACACTTTGCTCTACTCGCTCGCTTGCTCCCTCTCTCACGTTATCTCTTCCCTTACTCTCTCTTCTCTCTATTTCTCTCTCATACTCTCTCCCTTTCTCGCTCCGACTTCCTCTCTCTTCAGTTTCACTTTTACTCTTACTCCCTCACTTTCTCTCTCTTTCTCACTCCAAGTTCACTCTCTCTCCCTTTCTCTTCGATTGTTCGCTCTACTCTCAATCTTTATCTCTCTCTCCCCCCCTCTCTTGCTTCCTTCCGTCCCTCCCTCTCTCTGGCTCTCTCGCTCTCTTTCTCTCTCACACACACTCTCCCTCACGCTTTCTTCCAATTCATCCCCCTCTCTCTCCCACTAAATCTTATTCTCTACCCAGTCTCTCCCTCACTCTAACATTCTCTCTATATCTTCCATCGCTCTCTCTTCTCTCACCCTCCCTTTCTCTTTCACTCTCACTCTCATCAATCTCACTCACTCCCTCCCTCTGTCCCTATCTTTCTCACTCTCTCCCTCCTCACACTTTTTCTCTATTTATGCTTTATCGCTTTTTTTCTCTCTTTCTCTCTCACACAAATGTACCATTGCTCTCTTTTATCACTATCTCTTATCACTTTAACTCACTCTTTTTCTCTAGTCGTCTCTCACTCTCTTTCTCCCTCCCTCTCTCCCTCCTTCTCTCTCTCTTTCATTAATTCAGTCTCTCTCTATCTCTCTATTGCCCTCTCGCCCTCTTGTTATCTCCATATTCCCTTTATATCTCCTTCTCTCATCCTCCCTTCCTTGAGTCTCTCTTCTTTCTATATTTCTATCTCCCCCTCTCTCCTTCTCTCCCTCCCGCTCACTCATCAATCTCTGGCTTTACTCTCTCTCTATTTCATCTCTCTTTATTATTTTCATTCTCTCCTTTGCTCCCTCTCTCTCTCTCTCACTCTTGCTCTTTCTTCTATCACCCTCTCATCTCTCTCTTTACGTACTCCATCTCTACCTCTATCTCACTCACTCACGCTCTCCCTCCCTCACACACTCAATCTTAGTTTCTCTCACACATTGCTCTCTCATGTCATATCCATCTTATTGTTTCTTATTTTATCTCACGGATCTCTCTTTCCTCCTTGATCCCTCCCTCATTCAATCCCTACATCCCTCTCTTTCTCGCTCTCTCCCTACTTTACTCTTCTCTCTCGCTCCTATTGCACTCACTCATTGACTCCCTCTCTCTCCCTCTTATTTTCTTTATCGCTCTCTCTCTCTCTCTTGCCCTTGTCTCTACTTATTTTTCTATAATTATCTATCACTCTTCCTCTCCCATTCTCTCACTCTCCCTCATTCTTTCTCCCTTATTCTCCCCCTCCTACAACCCTCCCTCCCACTCTCTATGTCAATCGCTCTCCCTCTCCATCTCCTTCTCTCCTTTCCTTCTCACTCATTCTCTTAATCTCCCTCCCTATCTTAATCTTGCTATCTTTTGCTCTCGCTTTCTATTTCCCTTAAATCTTTCTTTCCCTCCCCTCTCTCACTCCCTCTCATTTTCAGTCTCTCTAACGCTCTCCATCTATCTCCCCTTTCTCTTTCTTACCCTCTATCTCTCTCTCTTTCTCGCTCTCTCCCTTTCTCACTTTGTCTCACTCGCTATTATTTTTCTTTCTCTAGCAATCTAGCTCTCTCTTACTCCTTGTGCTCTCTCTTTATTCACTCTTTATCTTCTACATCTATCATTCTAACTCTCTCCCTTCCTCTCATTCACTCTCTTCATCCCATCTTCTCTCTCTTTGGTTATTACTTTCTTGTCATCCATTCCTTCCTCCTCCTTTTTATGCTTTCTTTTTCTCTCTAGCTTCCTTTATCTTGCCCTCTCTTTCCTCACTCTATATTCTTTATCTATTTCTCTCTCCCTTTATCACTCTCTCCCCTCCTCGCTCCCTCACTCTCTTTAATTTCACTCTCACTCCCTCACTCGCTTCATCTCTCTTTCTCACACTCACTCCCACTTCCCTTCTTGGCTGTCCCTCTCTCTCCATATTTCATTCTCTCTCTCATTCTCTTATTCTCCCTCCCTCACTTTCTCTTGCTCACTCTCTTTTTCTATCCTACCTCAATCTCCTTCTCTCCCTATATCTCTCTCATACTCCCTTCCTCTTGCTCCCTCTATCACTCACTAAAATCCTCTTCTTGTGCTCACTTTACACCTCACTGACTCACTCTTACTTGATCTTCCCATATCCTCACTTCTCACTCTCTCTCACTTTCTCTTTCCAACTCTCTCTTTAAACGCTCTCACTTCCACCTATCTCTCTTTCTCCCTTATGACCTCTATCTCTCGATGATTCTCTATTTCAGCCTTCTTTATCTCTCCCTCTCAATATCTCTATTTCAGGCTTTACTCTCTCTTCTCTCTCTCTCGCACACTCTCGCTCTCTCCCTTGCTCTCCCTCTCTCTCTCACTCTCTATTCCGCCTTCATTATTGCACTGTTGCTCAATGCATCTCTCTTATGTCACTCTTTTTTTCTCTCATTACTCTACTCTTTTTCTGCTTCTATCTCTCTCATTCCCTCCCTCCCTCCCTCTTTTCCTCTCTTTCAATCCTTTTCACTTCTTACTCTTTCATCCTCATCTCTCTATAATTATTTCTCAATTTCTCGCACACTTCTCTCTCTCTTACTCCCTCCCTCTTCCCTCTCTCTTTATCTTCATATCTCTCACACTCTATCTATTTCTCATTTTTGTGCTCCCTTTCTTTCTCTTTTGCTCTTTCTCCACCCTTTCTTCTATCTCTATTTCTCTCTCACTCTCTCTCCTCTCTCCCTACTTATCTCTCTTTAATTACACTCTCTCTTACTCACTCTCTGCTTACTCTCTTTATCTTACTCTCTCTCCTCTCACTCTTTTGCTCTTTATCCTCCACAAACTCTCTCTCCTTCTCTCTTGTTTCCTTCCCTCCCTCGTCCCTACCTCCCTCCCCCTCTCTCTCACTCACTCTATCTTCCACTCTGCCACACTCTCTCTCCCTCAACCTCCCACTCTCCCTTTCCATCTCTCTCTAGCTCTCGACTTCCTCTCTTTTTCCTGCTCTCACTTTAAACCCTCTCACTACCTCTTTTTCTCTCTTTGCCACACACTTTCTCCCTCTCTCTCACACTCTATTCCGTCACTTTTTATCTCTCTCACTCTCTCTTTCTCTTTGTTACAATTTCTCACTCTCTGTCTCACTCTTTGTTACCATTTTATTTTTTCTCTGTCACTTATTTTATCCCTTCTTTGTTATATTCTCTTAGTCTCTCTCTTTATCACACACTATTCTCTTTTTATATTTAATACTCTCTTTTACATAGTCCTTTGTTGCTCTCTCTTCTTTCATTTCTCTTACATTCTATCACTCCATCCCCCACTTTCTCTCTCCTCTCTCTCTTGCTTCTATCCATCCCTCTAATTTTATCACGTCTCTTCCTCCCTCTCCCTACCTTTATCCCTCTTCTTCTCCCTCTCTATCTTAACAATGTCCTATTCTCCCTAACCTTTCCCCTCAATCACTCTTACTTGATCTTCCCTCAGTCTCTCTTCTTACTCAATGTCTCCTTTTCTTCTCTCTTTTCTGCTCTCCCTTTAAACCCTCTCAATCTCCTTCTATCTCTCTTTCTTACTCACTCTTACATTCTCTCTCTATTCCACCCATTTTCATCTTTCTCTAGCCCTCTCTTCTATCTCTCACTTTTCACACTCACTTTAACCCTCACCGCCACTCTCTCGCTCTCCCTCCCACTTTCACTCCTTTCATCTTGCCACTTTCTCCTGCTCTCTTAATCTCCCTATCTCTTGCTCCCTCTCTCGCTTGCTCACCCTCTCCTTCTCTCCCGCTCTCTCTTTCGTCAACCTCTGTTCTCTCTATTTCTCTCTCACACACTCTCACTTTCTTGTTTTCTCTTCCTATCTCTTCAGTTTCACTCTAACACATACTCCCTCATTCACTCTCTTTCTTGCTCTATGTTCACTCTCTGTCACTCACCCTATCTTCAATTGTGCTCGCTCCTCTCTCTCCTCTCAATCATTCTCTCCCACTCTCCTCCACTCCTTTTATTCCTTCCCTCCCTCTCTCTCCCTCTCTTACTCTCTTTTTCTATCTCACACAAACTCTCCCCCTCTCTCCCTCTCACTCTCTTCCAATTCATTCCCCCTCTCTCTCCACTAAATTTCAATCTGTACCCCTCTCTTCATCCCTCTCTCACTCTCTGTATCTTCCTTCACTTTCTTGTCCTCTCTCACTCCCACTCTCTTCCATCCCTCTCACTCCTCCATCCATCTCTCTCTTCCTTACTCGCTCTTTTCTCTATTTATGCTTTATCATTTTTTCTTTCTCTATTGTTCTCCTCTTACTCTCTTTGACAAAATCTCTCTTGCTCTCTTTTATTACTCTCTTATCACTTGCTCACTCTTTCTCTCCAACCATCTCTCACTCTCTTCCTCCCTCCACCTCTCCCTCTTTCATTAATTCAATCTCTCGCTGTCTTTTCTCCCCCTCTCTCTCAATATTTCCCTCAATATCTACCTTTTTCTACCTCTCACTCACTATCTTGAGTTCTATCTTCCTTGAGTCTCTCTTCTCTCTCAATTTATGCCTTACCTCTCTCCCTCACTTCCTTCTTTCACTCTTCAATCCTTATCTTAACTCCCTCTCTTACTCTCTCACTCTCTCTCACTCTCTATTTCATCTCTCTTTGTAATTTATAAGGCTCATTTTTTCCCCCTCTATGTCTCTCTCTCTCTTGCTCTTTCTTTTATCTCCCTCTCTTCCCTCTATTTACTCTCTATTTCTCTCCCTTTATCTATCATACTCTTTGTCACACTCCCTCCTTTACACACTATCTCTTAATTTCTCTCACATCTTGCTCTCTCTCCTCATATCCATCTCATTGTTTATTATTTTCTCTCATATATCTCTCCTTCCTCCTCGATACCTCCATCATTCAATCCATCCCTCCCTATCATTCTTCCCCTCTCGCCCTCTCTTTTTCTCTATCGCTCTCTCTCTCATGCCTTTATTTTGCACTCTTTTCCCTCACATTCTCTTTTTACTACTTCTCTCTCGCTCTCCCACTCCCTTTCTCTCACCCTCTCTCTCATCCTTTCTCTCTCATTCCCTCCCCCAGCTACCCTCCCTCCCATGCCCTTCATCTCAATCTCTCTCCCTCTCTCTTCCACACTCCCTCTCCATCTCCCTCTCTCCTCTCCTTTTAACATGTTCTCTTACTCTCCCTTCCTATCTCAATCCCTCCCACACTCTCTATCTCAGTCTTCCTCCCTCTCTCTCCCTCACTTCCTCTCCATCTCCCTCTCTCCTCTCCTTTTAACTCATTCTCTTACTCTCCCTTCCTATTTAAATTCCTCCCTCCTTTCCTCTCTTTCTCTGTTTCCCCCATCTCTCTTCTTTCTCTCCTCTTGCACTTAATCAATCTACCTCCTTCCCTCTCATTTTCTCCATCGCTCTCTCTCATTTCTCTTGTCTGCTCTCTTTTCGCTCAAGTTCTCTTCTCTCTATTTCTCTCTCACAGCCTCGATCTATCTCTCTTTCTCCTTAATTTTACCACTCATGCTCTCTCGCACTCTCTTTATTTCTTTATTTTTCCCCTATTCTCTCACTTTCTCTTCTCTCTATCGCCCTCTTACCCTTCTGCTCTCTTCATATCCCCTCCAAATCTCCCTCTCTCTACCTCACAACCAACTCTATCTTCTCTAAGTCTCTTTTCTCTCTATATTTCTGTCTCACTTTCTCTCCTTCTCTCCACACTGCTCACATTTCAATCCTTATTTTGCTCCCTCTCTTGCTCTCTCTCACTCTCTATTTTATCTTTATTTATTGTTTTCTTGCTCTCTTTTACCCCCTTTCAGTCACCATATTGCTCTTTCTTCTATCACCGTCTCTTCGCTTGCTTTAGTCACTCTCCCACTATCTTTCACTCTCTCTCAGTTTCTCTCAGACCTTGCTCTCTTTCTTTTTTTCTCTCACAAATCTCTCTGTCCTCCTCAATCCTTCCCTTTTTCAATCCCTACTTCCCTCTCTTTTTCACTCTCTTCCTATCTTACTCCTCTCTCGCTCATGTTGTACTCACTCATTCACTCTCTCTCCCTCCCTCTCATTTTCTCTATCGCTCTCTCTCATTCCCTCTGCCTTGCTCCCTCTTCTCTCATTCTCTTTTCTTTATTTCTCCTCTCTCATTCTTTCTCTCATCCTTTCTCTCTCATTCTCTTCCTTTTGCTTCCTTCCCTCTCATTCCATCTATCTCAATCTCCCACCCTCTCTCTCCCTGTTCCCTTCTCAATCTCACTCTCCTTCTTTATCACTCATTCATTCAATCTCTCTCCCTATCTCAATCTTGCTCACTATCTTTTGTTCTCTCTTTCTCTGCTTCCTATCTCTCTCCTAAATCTTTCTCTCGCTCTTTCTCTCTCTCACCTCACTCTCTCGCTTTATCTCCCCCTATCTCACTCTCTGCTTACTCTTGCCCTCTATCTCTCTTACTCACTCCCTCCCTTTCTCACTACGCCTCACTCTCTATCATGTTCTTTCTCTCGCACTATGACTCTCTCTTGATCCCTTTTATCTCTTTACTCAATCTTAATCTCTCTATGTCCATCAATCTAACTCTCTCCATTCTCTCGCTCTCCCTCTCTCAACCCCTCTTCTCTCTAATTGTTTATTACTTTCTCTCTTCCCTCCCTCCCTCCTTACGCCTTATTTTGCTCTCTTTTTCTCTCTCTAGCGCACACTCTCTTGCCCTCTCTTTTCTCACTCTATTTTCTTTATCTATTTCTCTCTAGCTTTGCCAATCTCTCCCCTCCTCGATCCCTCACCTCTTTCGATTTTACTCCCACTCTTACTTTGCACTCGCTCCACCCTTTATTTCTCTCTTGCACTCTCTCTCCCACTCTCCCTCTCTCTCTTGCTCTATTTATCATAGTCTCTCTCGCTCCTTTTCTATTTATCTCTCTTCACCCACTCTCTCTCCCTCATACTCTATTTTATCTCTCCTTCTCCGTATTTTGCTATCTTTTTTATTGCTCTTTATTCTCGTTTCTTCTCCCACTCTATCCCCCACTCTCTCTCGCTCTCCCTCTCTCCCTTCTTCTCTCTATCAATCCCCACTCAACTCTCTCTTTCTTTCTCCCTGATACTTCTCTCTCTCATTATTTCTCAACTTCACTCACAAATCTATTCCTCTCCCCCTCCCCTTCATCTTTCTCTCCCTCCCTCCCTCTCTCCTTCTCACTTTGCATATCTCACTCTCTTCACCTTACTCTTTTTCTCACGCTCTCATACTTTCTTCATATATCTTTTTCTCACTCCCTTGCTCACTCTCTTGCTCAATCTCTTTATCTGTCACTCTTCTCCCCCTTCCTCTCTCTCTCTCTCTCTGATCCCTTTCATCTCTCCCTATATCTCGCACTTTCATCTCATTCTTATTGTTTCACACTATATCCTACGTTTCTCACCTATCCTCCCTCCCTCCCTTTTGTTATTTCACTTCCTCCCTCCTTCCCTCCCTTTCTCTCTTGTCCATCTCTCTCGTCCATCTCTCTCATACACGCTATCTATCACTATCAGTCTCACTCTCTCACTCTCTCTTCACTCTATTCCGTCTATCACACACTCTCTTCCTTTCCTTCCCTTTCTCACTCTTATATTATCCCTTTCTCTCTCCTCATAATTACTCTCACCAGCTCTCGTTTTTCTCTCTTGATCTCTCTTTCTCTCTTGAGTTTCACTATCACTCTTCCTTCTTCCCCCTCTCTCGCTTTCTCTCAATCACACATTCTCACCCTTCCTCTATCTCAATCTCTTAAGCTCTCTCTCTCTCGACCTCTCTCACTCTCTTTTGCCTCTATCTCTATTTCTTTCTCACTATTTTATTCTCTCTCCCCCTCTATCTCATGCTCTCTCTATTTTTCTCCATCTAATAATTTATCTATATATTCTCTCGCTCGCTCTCTCTCTCTCTCTCTCAATCTAACCCTTCATTACTATTATTTTCTAACACCAGCTCTCCCTGCTCCACTTTCACTTTGGTCTTCCTTTCTATCTTCTTCTCTCTTGCACTCTGTCATTCTCTCTCTTCCTCTCTCCTGCTCATTCTTCACCTACTCTCTCTTTCTCTTTATTTTGTATCTATTTCTTGGTCCCTATTTGCCTTTATTCAATTTCAGTCTCAATCTTACTCCCTCCCTCTCCCTTTCTCGCTCTCTATTCTCTCTCTTCGTCTCTCTCTTACTCTCTCATGTTACTATATTCTCTTACTTTTTATCGTTGCTATCCCTCATTCTATCTCCCTCTCCCTCCCTGGCTCTCTCTACCCCTTTCACTCTCACACACACACACACACACTCTCTCTCTCTCACATTCACATGCGCCTTTCTATTCCTCTTTCCCTCCCTTGCTCTCCATCACCCTATTCCTCCCTTCCTCATCTCTCTCACTAATTATCTTCTTCAGCGTCCATCTCACTTACTATTATTCTATTCCTCTTTCTTCCATGACTATTTCTCTCTCTCATCTCCCACTCCTTCCAGTCTCTCGCCTTCCTCCCTCTCTCTCTCTCTTCATCCCTCCTATTCAGCCACATACACACAAAATCTCTCTTCTCTCTCTTCTCTCACTCTTTCTCCATCTCTTCGCCCGCTCTCTCAATCACAAACACTCTCCCTCGGCCAGTCTCAGTATTCCACCATCAGTCACTCTCCATCTTCCTCCCTCTATATCTTATTCTCTCTTCTTCCACCCTCTCCTCTCTCCATGCCTCTTCTTCCCTCTCTGTCAGCTCCTTTCACAGAATCTCTCCCTCTCTTTCTCGATCTTTCTTGCTCTACCTTGATCTCTCTCTCACTCATTCTCTTGGTCTCCTGCCCTCTCTCTCCCTCACTCACCTTTTCTTACTTTAGTTTTCTTCACTCTTTGTTCTCTCTATTTCTATCATCTCTCTCTATCTCAATTTGTCACGCTTAGATATCTCACATTCTCTCATTGTATCTCTCTCACTCTCTATTCATTCTTTCTTGCTCCCTTGCTCTCTCTCTTGTTCTCTTATCTATCACTCTACCATCTCTCTTTCTTTGTCTCTGTCCCTCACACACTCACTCACTATCTAACATGTCTTCCCACTCTCTTCTCTCTCTCATCCTGTCTCACCTTCGTCCTCTTTCTCTCTCCGTTCCTCTTTCCCTCTTTAACCCTCTCTCTCCCTTTGTCTCATCCTTATCTCTCACTTTCTTTTCCTTACTGTTGTTCTCACTCTTTTCCTCTTTCCCTATATATCTCTCTTTCTCCCTCGCTCATTATTTTCTCATTCTCTAGCTCTCTATCTCTCTCTTCTCTATCTCCCTCCCTCCCTTCCTCACTCTCTCTCCTTTCCCGCTCTCCTAATATCTCTCTTGTCACTTGTCCCTCTATCAGTCCCTGTTATATCCTCTTCCCTCTGAATCTCTTTTTGTCTTTCTCTATATATCTCTTTCATTCTCCTCTCTCATTCACATTATAACTCTCTCTATCTTTCTCACTCCCACACTCTTGCATACTCTAGGTCTCCCTTATGTAGCTCACCCTTATTTCTACGTCTCACTATTCTCTCTCTTGGCTGTCACAAACACTCATACACTCTCTCTCACCCTCTCAATATCACTCCTCACCCTCATAACTCCATTTCTTGATCTCTATCATTCTCTCTTACCAACTTGCTCTGTCTCTCACACTCCTTCCTCTCTCTTCATTATTGCATTTCTCTCTTCTCTCTCTATCACCATATCCATTATCCATTATTATCTTTTTCTTACTTATGCTTTCTTTGGCTCTCTTAACTGTTGCTCTCTCTTCTCTCTTTCATCTCATTTTTTCTTTCCCTATATCCCCCACTCTCTCTGCCTCTTTAGTCCTTCCATCCCCCCCCCATTATCTCTTTCCCTCTCTTCTCTCCCTCTCTCCCTCCCTCCCTCTCTATCTCTTCCTCAATCTTGTCTCTCTCTTTCTCTCTCAATTCTTATATTTTCCCTATCTTCCCTCAGTCACTCTTCCCTCTTTATTACCTTTCACAACTTATAACTTTCTCACTACTCCTCCTTCTTTAATACATCTAACTCCCTCCCTCTATCTCTCTTTCTCACTCACTTCCTCTCCCACTATTCATCCCCATACATTCTCCCATGTTCTATCTCTCTATCTCAATCTCTTTGGCTCCCTTTCTTGATCCCTCTACTCTCTGTTTCATCACTTGCTCTCTATCTCACTCTTCTCTTCCTCCCTCCCTTGCAAACAGTCTCTCTCCCTTCGCACCCTCCTGATATCTTTTTTCTCTCTTATGGCTCTCACTCTCTCCCTCTATAATTCTTACTTCCTCATTCATGCCCTCTCTACATCTCCCCTTTCCAGCTCACTCTTCTCTCTCCATCTCACAAACTCATACACTCTCTCACTCTCTCTATCAATCTTTCTCCCTCTTACCATCTTTAGCTCTATTTCCTACTCTCAATCTCACTCTCTCTTACTTTCATGTTCTATCTTGCTCACTCTCTCCTATCTCTCCCTCTCTCCATCTTTATCACTTCATAATCTATTCACTTCTCTATTTTCTCTCTCCCTCTCTCTCTTTTTATCACTCTGTTCCCTTTTTATGTCCTATACCCTCTTTTACACTCAACTTTGTTATTTTCTTTTCACTCTTTCCTCTTACTCTCTCTCATTCTATCCTCCTCTCTCTCTCCATATATTTTGCTTCCATCCCTTGCTCTCTCTTTCTCTCTCTTCTCTCACTCCCTCTCTCTGTCCCTCTCCCTCGCAATCTCCCTCTCTGTTTCCCTCTCTCTTACTCCCTCTTTTTCACTATTCTCCCGTTCTTCCCCTCTCTTTACCCCTTACTAATGTCACTAGATCTTGTCATAGCCTCTCTTCACACACACTCTCTCCCTCCCATTCACTCTCTTTTTAAACCCTCTCACTTCCTCCTTCTGTCTCTCTTTCTCCCTCACTACCTCCATCTCTCTCCCTTTCTCTCTCGCTGTCAATTTTGTCTCTCACATTTGACCCTCGCATTATCCCTCACCACCTCTCTCACTATCCCTCACTCTTTCACTCTGTTAACCCCTCTCTCTCCCCCACACTCCTTATTTCTCTCTTTCTCACTCCCTCTCTCGCTATCTCAATCTCTCCCTCTTTCACGCTCTCTATTCCCTCACGATCTCTTCATTCTATTTTTCTTTCACACTCTCTCTCACTTTCTTCCTTCCTCATCCTCTCTATTTTGTTTTACTCTCACTCTTACACACTCTCTCCTCCCTCACTCTTTCTCACTCTATGTTCAGTCTCTCTCACACACTCTAACTTATGTATCCCTCTCTTCTCTCTCCCTCTCTGCCCACATCTCTTGCTTCTTTTCTTCCTTCCCTCTCTCCCATTTTCTTTCTCACTCTCAGACACACTATCACTCCTCCCCTCTCACATTCTTCTGGTTAATTCTTACTCTCTCTCTGTCAAAATGACATTCTCTTTACCCTCTCTCCCTCTCGCTCACTCTCTCTATATTTTCCCTCACTCTCTCCTCTCTCACTCTCACTTCCACTGTCACTCCCACTCTTCAATCTCTCTCACTCCCCTTTTTCTCGCTCTTTCTCAATCTCTCCCTCTCTTGTTCTTTTCCCAAACTTATGAATTATCAGTTTTATTTCTCTTTTACTCACACCCTCCCTCTTTCTCTCTCACACACTCTCTCCCGCTCTCTTTTATCACTCCATCCCATCCCTTTACTTACTCTTTTCTCTCCAACTATCATGTACTCTCTTCCTCCATCCCTCTCTCTCTCCTGCCTTTTGTCTCTCTTTCTCCCTTCTCCCTCTATTTCTCTCTATACCCTCCTCTATATCTCTCTCTCTTTACCTCTCACTTCCAAACTTTTCCTTTATCCTCCCTTAATCTCTCTTCTCTCTCTATTTCTTCTCACTCCTTTCCAGTCTTTAGATCTCCCATCAATCTCTGTCACCTACCTCTATCTATTTATTTCTAGTTCACTCCCACTCTTGTTAGCTCCTCGTTCTTTATTTCATCTCTCTTTATCATTTACTTGTTGTCTCTTTCCGTTCCTCTATCCTCTCTTGCTTTTTCATCTATCACTTTCTCTTCTCTCTCATTACTCACTCTTTCTCTCCCTCACACACTCTCCCTCAATTGCACACACATCTTGCTCTCTCCCCTCAAATCCATCTCATTATTTCTTATTTTTTCTCATATATCTCTCTTCCTCTCGATCTCTCCCTCTTTCAATCCTTCTTTCCTCTCTTTGTACCTAAGAGAGGGAGGGATCGAGAGGAGGGAAAGATGTATAAGATAAAACAAGAAATAATAGATGAATTTAAGGGGAGAGAGCAAGATGCGAGAGCAATTGAGAGAGTGTGTGTGACAGAGTGAGAGTGAGAGAGGAGAGAGGGAAGGAGAGTGAGGGCAAGAAGAGAGAAGGAAGGAGAGAGAGAAATCGAGAGAAAAAGGAGTTTAGAGAGAGCGAGTGAAAGAGAGAGTAAGAGTGGGAGTGAAATTCAGGAGAGAAGGAGGGATCCAAAAGGTTAGAGAGAGCGAGAGAGTGTGTGAGAGAGTGAACAAGAGAGAAAAAGATAGAGCTTCTGTGTGAAAGAACGGCGAGAGAGGGAGGGTGTGAAAGAGGGAGAGTGGAAGGATAAGAGAGGGAGAATGTGAGAGAATGTGAGAAATAGTGAGACATAGATAGAGAAAAAAGAGTAAGATTGAGAGATAAGAGAAAGAAAAAGAGGAGATAAGAAAAAAATATTAATATGAAATGAAGGGGGAAAGAGAGAGAGAGAGAGTGGGGAAGAGCAAGAAAGGGAAAAGAGAATGTGAGAGAGAAAGAAAGGGAAGATATGAGGTTGAGAGAAAGGGATGCAGTAAATGATGGATTACAAGAGGGAGAGAGAGAGAGGGAAAAATAGGGAAGGTTGGGGATAGAGTGGGAGGGAGGGAGGGAGGGAGAAATAATGAGGGGGTGATATTGCACAAGTGTGAGAGATTGAGAGGAGAGAGTGGAGAGAGAGTAGTAGAAGAGAGAGTAAGTGTAACATAATGAATATAGAACATGAAAGAGAGAGACTGAGTGAGTAAGAGTTAGAGTGAAACTAAAGAGAGAGAAAGAAAGAGGGAGAAACAAGTGGAGTGCATGGGAGAAATAGAGAGAAATGAGAGTGAGGAAAAAGAGAGGCAGTGAGAATGAGTATGAGAATAGAATGTGGAGAGAGATGGTTAAACATAGAGCGAGAGAATGAGAGAGAAAAAATATGAGGGGCGAGGGGAGAGGGGAGAAGAGGAAGGGTGCGAAAGAGGAAGTGAGAGAGATATATAAGAAGAGAAAGAGAATGAGTGAAAATAGTCAAAGAGGGAGTGAGCAAGGCAGAGGATGGATAATAACCGAATGAGAGAGAGAATGAGAGGGTGACGGAGAAAAGGAAGATAGCCAAAAAGGAAAAATAGAAGAGAGTGTTAGAGAGCGACGAAGGAGGGAAGTGAGAGAAATAAAGAAAAAGCATGGGGTATAGAGGAAGAGGAGTGAGAAGAGTAAGAGTGAGAGAAGTTGACAGTGAGTAGAGATAGCAATAGAAAGCAGAAAGAGGATAGAGAGTGTGAATAGACAAAGAGAGGGAGTAGGAGTGAGAATTAAGTCGAAGAGAGAAAGTGGGTGAAGAGAGACTAGGAGAAAAGGAGCAAGAGAGAGATATTAAGGGATGTGAAGTGGGAGAGAGAAAAGGAGAGAGAAAGGGAGGTAGAGTACAAGAGAGTAAGAGAGAGGGCAAGTGAGAGAGTAAGTTTGAGAGACAAATTAAAGAGAGTAAGAGCGAGTAAGTGTGAGAGACAAATTAAAGAGAGTTAGGGAGCGAGGAATGGAGAGAGGGAAATAAAGAAATAATGGAGAGTGGGGAAAGAGAGGGAAAGAGAGATAAAATGAGAGAAATAAATAATGACAGAGAAGACAGGTTGAGAGAGAGAAGAGAGAGATAATGAGAGGAAGGGAGAGAGAGTTCGAGTGATAAATATAGATTAAAGAGTGAATAAAGAGCTAACTAAGTGAGTGTAAGAGAGAGAAATAGAGAAAAGTGAGAGTAAGAGAAGAGAGAGCGAGAAAGAGAGAATGAGACAGTGATGGAGAAAATGAGAGGGAGGGAAAGGGAGTGACTGAGTTAAAGCAAGAGGAGATAGAGAGGAGTTAGATAGGGAGAGCAGGAGAAAAAGAGGGTATGAGGGAGTAAAAGAGGGATAGATCGAGGAGGACAGAGAGATGTATGAAAAAAAATAAGAAATAATGAGATGGATATGAGGGGAGAGAGCAAGCTGTGAGAGCAATTGAGAGAGTGTATGTGAGGGGGGAGAGTGAGAGATAGAGGTAAAGAAATAATGAGTTAAGAAAGAGAAGAGAGAGAGTTGGTGAAGGAGAGAGATAGGAGAAAGAGAAATATTAAGAAAGCAAGAGAGGACGTAAGAAAGAGTGAGAAAGATAGCTATGGAGAGTAATAGGAAGAGAGAGGGCGGAATACGAGAAAGAGAGGGAAGTGGGGATCGAAAGGGGGAGTGATCGAGGATGGTATAGAGATCTATGTGGGAAAATAAGAAATAATGTGATGAATAAAAGGGGAGAGAGCAGAATGTGAGAGAAACTAAGAGAGCACGTGTGAGGGAGGGAGAGAGATACATATGGATTGAGTAAAGAGAGAGAAGAAAGGGGTGATAGAAGAAGATCAAGAGAGAGAGATAGAGGGGGACAAAAGAAAGCAAGAAAATAATAAAGAGTGAGATAAAGAGCACGAGAGGAAGTGAACACAAGGATTGAAGAGTGTGCGGGAGGGAGAGGACAGAGGGTGAGACTGAATTGGAATGAGAGAGAGCGATAGTGAGAAAGCGAGAGAGGGAGGGAGTGAATGAGTGCAAGAGGAGAGAGAGGTTAGTTAGATAGGGAGAGAGGGAGAAAGAGAGGGAAGGAGGGAGTGAAAAAGGGAGGGATCAAGAAGAAGAGAGAGATTTTTCTCCATTTACTCTTGCCTTCTATCTCTCGTTCTTGCTCTCTCCATTTCTCATTATGTCTCTTACTTTCTCTTTTGATTCTCTCTCTCATTCACTTGCTCTCTCTTGCACTATTTTGTTTCTTTACATACTCTTTATCTCTTTATATCCATCACTCTATCACTCTACCTTCCCTCATTTTTTATCTCTTCTATTTTTCACCCCCTCTTCTCTATTTTTGTTATTTAATCCACTCCTCCCCTTCTCTATTATTTTTTCTCAATCTTTCTCTTTCTCACTCTTAATTCTTTCTACTATCTTATAATCTCTTTTACATTCACCTTTTGTTGTTCTCTTCTCTCATTTCTTCTGTTTTCTCCCACTCTCTCTTTTGCTTCCATCTCTCCCTTCCCTCCCTTAATCTCCCTCCTTTTATCCCTCTTCGTCTCACACTCTCTATTGCACAGTCTCTCTCAAACTTCTCGAAATTTCCCTTACTTTTTACCCCTTACTCACTTCCTCTTATGAGATCTTCCCTCTGTCTCTCTACCTCTCTCATTCCTCTCTCTTCCCTCTCTCTATCTTCATATCTCTCACTCTATATCTATTTCACTTCTTCTACCCTTTTCTTGCTTTGTCTTGCTCCATATCTCTTGCTCTATCTTCCTTCACTCTCTCTTATATCTCAATTTCTCTCTCATTCTCACTCCACTCTCCCTCCCACTCTCTCTTTACTTTCACTCTTTTAGTCTCCCACTGTTTCTTTTACCCACTCTGTTCTCTCCCTTTATCCCTCATTGTTACTCACTAGCTCACTTTCACTCCTTTCATCCCTCTCTTTCTCCTGCTCTTCTTATCTCCCTCTCTCTTGCTCCTCTTGCTCAGTCTCTCTTTCCCTCTCTCCCAATTTCTCTTCCCTCCCTCTCTCTTCTCTTTATTTCTCTCTCACACTCTCCCTTTCTTAATCCCTTTTTCTATCTCAGTTTTATTCTGACTTTTGCTCCCTCTCCACTGTCTTCTCTCAATCTTTCTCTCCATCTCTTTCCCACTCTTGCTTCCTTCACTCCCACCCTCTCTCTTCCTCTCTTGCTCTTTCTTTCTCTCTCTCACACGCTCTCCCCCTCTCTCCCTCTCACTCTCTTTCACTTCATCCCCCTCTTTCTCCCACTAAATCTCATTTTATACCCCCTCCCTCCATCTATCTCTCTTTTTTCACACTCTTCCTCTCTTGCAGTTTTCTCTGTTATGCCATATCATTATTTCTTTCTCTATAGCTCTTTATTTCACTCTCACATACTCTCTATTACTCTAGCTTATCACTCACTAATCACTTTAAACAGACTTTCCCTCCAGCTATCTCTCACCCTCTTCCTCTCTCCCAATCTACCTCTTTCATTAATTCAGACTCTCTCTCACTCTCTTTCTCTTTTTTCTTGCTCTTGGCCTCCCTCTCTCTCCATATCTCTCCATATCTGCCTTACCCTCTCTCACTATCTCTCCCTCGCACTTTCTTCAGTCCCATTCTTCACTCCATTTCTTGCTCTCTCTCGCTCTCTTCTTCATTTCGTATTGTTTTTTTCACATTTTTTTGCACCCTTTCTATCTTTCTCTATTGCCCTTTCTTCTATCTCCCTCTTTTCGTTTTCTTACTCACTCTTTCTCTCCCTTTATATCTCACTCTCTCTCTCACTCTCCCTCCCTCTCTTTTCTTCTCACGCATTCTCTAATCTCCGTCCTTATCTCAATATTGCTCACTAACTTTTGCGCTAATTTCCTCTCTCAATTCCTAGCTCTCTTAAATCTTACTCTCTCTCTCCCTCTTCAATCTTTCTCACTCTCTCCCTCTATCTCACTCTCTCCCTTACTCTTGCCCTCTATCTCTCTCTTTCTCACTCCCTACCTTTCTCACTCTGTTTCACTCTCTATTATGTTTCTTTCTCTCTCAGGCACTCTCTTGCTCTCTTTTCTCTCTTTGCTCACCATGATCTCTCTATATCCATCAATTTAAATCCTCTCTTTTCTCTGTCTCTTATCTCTTACCCCCTCTCCTCTCTCATTGTTTATTACTTTCTCTCATTCCCTCCCCTCTTCCCCCTCCCTCACTCCCTCTTTGTTTTGCTCTCTTTTTTCTTTCTAGCTTCCTCTCTTATCCTCTCTTTCCTCACTCTCTATTCTTTATCTATTTCACTCTCGCTTTGTCACTCTCTCCCATCCTTGCTCCTTCACTCTCTTTCTTATTACTCTCACTCTTACTCCCTCACTCGCTTCTCTCTCTCTCTTTCTCTCATTCAGTCTCTCTCCAATGCTCTCGCACTCCCTAACTCACTCTTGCTCCATCTATCATTCATTCTCTTTTGTTCTCCTTTTCTCTTTCTCTCGCTTCACCACTCTCTCTCTATCTCTCTTTTCAACTTCACACTCACTCCTACTCCCTATATATATATATATCTTTCACATTCTCTATTCTCTCTCCGACTTTCTATCTCTATCTCCCTCACACTCTCTATCTCGTTTGTTCTATCTTCCCCAAGTCTCTCCTCTCTTTATTTCTGCCTTATCTTCTGTCCCTCTCCATATCCCGCTCACTCTTTACTCTCAATCTTCACTCCCTCTCTTGCTCTCTCTCTCACTATCATTTTTATCTCTTTTTATTATTTATTTTCTTGCTCTTGCCCCCTCTATATCTCTCTTCTTCCTTCATTTAAAACCACCCTCTCTTCTCTCTCTTTACTCACTCTTTCTTAGATTTATCTCCCACTCTCTCTCTTATTCTCCCTCCGTCCCTCTATCTCAATTGCTCTCAAATCTCACCCTCACCTCTTATCTCCATCTCATTATTTGTAATTTTCTCTCACACCTCTCTCTCCTCCTTTATCCCTTCTCATTCACCCCCTCCTTCCATCTCATTCTCCTTTTCACGTATTTCTCTCCTCTCTCCCCCTTTGTACTCACTAGATCTCCCTCCCTTCCACTTATTTTCTCCATTTCTCTCCCATTCCCTCTCTCTTGTTCTCTTTTCTCTCATTTTCACTTTTATTTATATTTTACTCTCCCTTTTTCTTTCTCTCAGTCTCTCTCTCGTTCTATCCCCTGCTACCCTCTCTCCCACTCTCTCTATGTCAGTCTCTCTCCCTCTTTTTCCCTCTCTTACTCCATATCTCCCTCTCTCTCTATCTCCTTCTCACTCATTCTCTTACTCTCCCTCCCAATCTAAATCACTCCCTCCTTCCCTCTCTTTCTCCCTTCATCCCTATTTCTCTGGTCTTGCACTCATTCACTCAATCTCCCTCCCTCCCTATAATTTTTTTCATTGCTCTATCTCATTCTCTCTCTCCTCTCACTTTCCCTCAGCCTTTCTCTCTCCCACTCTCCCTCCCACTTCTCACCCTCCCACTCTCTATATCTAAATCTCTCTTCCTCTCTCTCCCTCTCCACCTCCCTCTCTCCTTCTCTCTTTCTCATTAATTCTCTTAACATCTCTCACTATCTCCATCTTGCTCACTATCATCTCTCTCCCTCTTAAATCTTTCAAGCTCACTCTCCCTCTCACAATCCCTCCCTCTCTTTAATCACTTACTCTCCCCCTCTATCTCCCCCATTCCCACCTATTCATTACTCTTGTCCTCTACCTCTTTCTTTCTCACTCTCTCTTTCTTACTATGTCTCTTACTTCTAATTTGTTTCTCTCTCTCACTCTCTTGCTCTCTCTCATCTATCTTTTCTTTCTCTTTACTCTTGCCCTCTATCTCTCTTTCTCTCCCACGCTCCCTTTCTTGTTATGCCTCTCAGTCTCTATTATGTTCCTCTTTCTCGTTCTCTTTCTCCCTCTTCCTCTCTTTTCAAGGGGAGATAGAGAGAGGAGTGAGAAATGAAGAGAGAAGAAAGAGTGGGACGGAGGGATTGAATGAGGGAGGAATCGAGGAGGAAAGAGAGAAGCATGAGAGAAAATAAGAAATCTTGAGATGGATATGAGGGGAGAGAGAAAGATATGATAGCAATTGAGAGAGTGTGTGAGGAAGGGAGAATGAGAGAGAGATAAAGAGTGAGTAACAAGAGAGAAGAGAGGGAGAAAGAAGAAATGGCATGAGAGAGAGCATAAAGGGGGCAAAAGAGCAAAAAACAACAAAGAGAGGTGAAATAGAGAGTGAATGAGAGCTGAGAGGGAGTGAAGATAGGGATTAAAGAGTGAGTAGAAGTGAGAGAGAGGGAGAGAAGGTAAGATAAAATAAAAGATAGTAAGTGAGAGGTAGAGTGGGAGATATAGAGGGAGATATAAAGAGAGAGAAACAGAGAGACACTGAATTAGTGAATGTGGGAGAGAGGGATAGAGGAAGAGAGTGAGAGGTGGTTAGAGGGATAGGGTTTGTAAAGTGATAGGCGAGTGATGATATAGAGCAATAGAGAGTGTGTGAGAGAGAAATAGAGTGCAATAGAGAACGAAAAAGTGATAAAGCATAACAGAGAAAAGTGCAAGAGGCAAAGAGAGAGAAAGAGAGAGATAGACTGACGGCGTCAAAGGGATGGAATATAGTGGTGTGGGAGAGGAAGAGAGAGTGAGTGAAGATATAGAAAGAGTGTGATAGAGAGGGAGAGAGGGGTATAGAATTAGATTTAGTGGGAGAGAGAAGGGATGAAGTGAAAGAAAGTGAGAGAGTCAGAGGGAGGGAGGGAGGGAAGGAAGCGAGCGAGTGAGGGTGAGAGGGAGAGAGATTGTGAGGAGAAAGTGAAGAGAGATCAGTAGAAGAGAGAGTAAGTGAGAGAGAATGAATATGAAACCATAAAGAGAGGGAATGAAAAAGTAAGAGTGAGAGTGGAACTGAGTAGAGAGGAAGAGGGAGTGAGAAAGAAGAGTGTGAGAGAGAACAAACGAGAAGAGGGTCAGGGAAGATAGAGTGGGAATGAGGGAAAGAGAGAGTGAGAAAGGGTGGGAGCAAAAAAGTGGGAGATAAAATGGGGAAGAAAGAGATGGATGAAGGGAGTGAAAATGGGAGGGAGAGCGAGAGAGAGGCAGTGAGTGACAGAAGATAGTGAGAGAGATAAAAGCGGTGGAATAAAGTGTGAGATAGATGAGAAGAGACTGAGTGCAGAAGAGGGATAGAAGGAGGTAGCGTGGGTTTAAAGAGAGCAAGAAAGGGAGAGAGAATGAATGAGAGAGAGAGTGAGAAGAGAGACTGAGGGAAGATCGAGTAGGAGTATGTGAGTGAGGGGTTAAAAGTGAAGGAAAATAAGAGAATGTTGAGAGAGACGAAGGAAGAGAGTGGGAAACCGAGAGGGATAATGGAAGGGAGGATGAGAGCAGAGAGAATGAGAAAGGAATGGATGGAAGCAAGAGAGAGTGTGGGGGTAGAGTGAGAGAAAAGCAAGAGAAAATAGATAAGAGAGAGCTATAAAGGATAGTGAAAAGAAGAGCATACGATAGACAATGAGAATAGAGAAAGAGAAAGAGAGAGAGAAAAAAAATAATGGACAAGGGGATAGAGAGAGAAGAGAGAAAAGTAGAGCAAGGGAGGGAGCAGAGAGAGTGTGAGATAAAGAACTAAATGGTAACAAAGAGTGAGATAGAGAGCAAGAAATTAAGCTGAAGGGGGTGAGTGGGAGAGAGATTGAGAGAGAGTGAGGGAGTGTATGAGTGGATGAGATGGAAAGAGAAGAGTTAGCTACATAAGGAAGCCCTGGAGAGGGCACGAATAAGGGAGTGAGAATGATAGAGGGAGAGTGTGAGACATAAAGAGAACAATAGTGGAAGAATGAAAGAGATCTAGAGAGAAACAGGAAAAGAGAATAAGCAAGAAAGGAGGATATAAAAATGATAAAAAGAGTGAGGGACAAGAGAGAAAAAATGATATTACGAGGGTGGGAAGAGAGAGTGTGTGATCGAGGGAAGGGGGAAGGGAAGTAAGAGATAAAGATTGAGGGAATGAAATAGAGTGTGAGGAAGGGATCAAGAGAGATATATTCATGAGATGGAGAGAGTGGGGACAAGAGTAAGGAAAAGTGAAGTTTAGGGGAGACAGAGAGAAGGAAGGAAAGAGAGAGAGAGAAAGAAAGAGAGCTAAATATGAGAGCATGTGAGAAACAATGAGAGAGAAGAGAGAGGGTTTGAGAGAGATAAAAGTTGGAGTGCGATGGAGAGAGTGCGTTTGAGGTATAGGGGAAAAGAAAGATTGAGTAAAGAGAAAGATTGTGTGTGTGAGGAAGAGAGAGTGAGAGGAAAATATAAGAGAAAGAGTTACAGAAGTGTGAGCAATAAAAGATAAAGAAAGAGAACAAACTGTGAGAAAGTGAGTGGAAGAGAGCAAAAGAGGAAGTGAGAGTGAGAGAGATATAGGGATAGAAGGAGAATGATGGAAGATAGAGAAAGAGAGTGGTTAATAGAGAGAGGGAGAATAAAAGACTGAGAGAGTGATGGAGAGAGAAGGAGAGCCTCGAAGAGTGTGGGAGAGAACGAGAGAGAGAGACAGAGAGGAAGGAGGGAAGTGAAAGAAATAGAGAAAGACAGTGGGGGATTGAGGAAGTGAGAGTGAGAAGAGTAAAAGAGAATGAATGATAAAAAGAGAGATTGGTACGAGAGAGTAAGAGTGATAGTGAAATGGAAGAGAGAGAAGAGGGAGTGAGAATGGGAGAGAGAATCAGAGACAATAAAAAAAGAGAGAAAAGAGAGCATGAGAGAGGGAGAGAGGGAGAGAGTGGGCAAGTGAAACACGGAGCAAGAGAGAGAGAAAGAGATAAGGAGAGCAAATAAAAATAGGGATGTAGGGAGTAAAAGAGGGAGAAAGAGTGAAACAGTGGTAGTGTGATACAAGGTGTCAAAAGACAGAGAGATAGAAGAGAGAGTGAGAGAGATAGAGAGATACAAAAAAGTGGAATAGAGGGTATGTGGAGAGAAGGATGGAGAGAGTGAGAAAGATAAGGGAGTGAGATGGGTTAAAGAGAGAGTAGTAGAGAGATTGGGATAGAGAGTGAAAAGTAAATAGATAGAGAAGTGAGACTAAAGGAAGATTGGGTAAGAGAGAGTGAGTAGAGGTAATGATATATAATAGCTAGAGAGATGGAGACAGAGAGGGAGATGGGAAGAGAGAAGGAAGGAGGGAGAGAAGAAAGAGAAAGAGATAGTGGGAAGGATTGAAGCAATAGAAAGGGAGAGATAGATTAGGGGATAGAAGGAGAGAAAGTGTGAGATGAAAGAGGGAAGAGAGAAAATAAGAGCATAAAATAGAAAAGGAGAATAGAGTGCATGAAAGTGAGAGCGACGGAGGGAGAATAATAGAGAATGGTATAGAGAGAGAAGAGAGAAAGATGCAGTAACAAAGAGAGAGATTGGAGTGCAAGAGAAGGAGCACGATGGTAAGAGAGAGTGAGATAGATATTGAGAAATGGAGCTTATAGGGGAGAGATGGAGAGATATTGAGAGACGGGGAGAGTCAGAGAATGATGAATGTCAGTGAGAGCTCGAGAGAGAGAGTGTGAGTGAGATGGAGAGAGAAGGGTGAGCTACACAAGGGAGACCTAGCGAGGGCAAGAATGAGGGAGTCAGAAATATAGAGGTAGAATGAGAGATGATAAAGAAAATGAGAGTGGGAGAATGCAAGAGACATATAGAGAAAGAGGAAAAGAGAGTGAAAGAGAGGATGATATAGAGAGGATGAGAGAGAGGGACAAGAGAGAAAAAGAGATATTAGCAGATTGGGAAGGGAGAGAGTGTGAGGAAGGGAGGGAGGGAGATAGAGAGCTAGAGAAGAGATAGTGAACAAGATAGCAAGAGATATGTATAGGGACGAGGAAGAGATTAAGAACAAGGGTAAGGAAAAGAGAGTGAGAGATAGGGGATAAAGGGAGGGAAAAAGGTAAAGAGGGAAGAATGAAGGGAGAGAAGAATAGGGAGAAAGTGAGAACAATGAGAGAGAGAAGAGATAGGGATTACAAAATTTGTAGAGAGATAGAGTGTGTATTAAGGATAAGGACTAAGAAAAAGAGATGATAGAGTGACAAAAGAGAGATTAAGAGAGATAAGAGCAAGGGAAATAAAGAAAGAATAGAGAGTGAGAGAGAGATAAAGCGAGGGAGTGAGAGGTATTTAAGAATTAGGGATTGAGATACAGAGAGAGAGATAGTAAGATATAAATAGAGAGAGAAGAATGAGGACAAATAATGAAAAGTTGAGTTTGAGGGAGAGAAGGAAGGAGAGCAAGAGAATGAGCGAAAGGGAGAGATCAAAAGAGACAAGAGGAAAAATTGAGAGGGAGAAAATGGAAGGGGAGAGTGAGAAAGAGAGAGACAGAGGGCAGGAGTAAGGGAGAGAGTGAGAAAGGAGGAGATAGACGGACAGAAGGAGAGAGATTGAAGAGAGAGGGAGAGAGAGCAAGAACGATATATGAGAGAGAGATAGGAAGCGAGAGAGGAAAATAGCACAAAATATGAACATGTTTAAGGTAGGGAGGTAGAGTAAGGGAATGAGTGAGAATGAGAATTGGAGAGAGGGGGAAGGAGAGGGAGAGTCATTAAGATGGAGAGAGTAGGAAGGAGGCTAGCAGAGGGAGAGAATATAGAGAAATGATGAGAGATTGAGCGAGAGAAAGGGAGAGAGAGAAATAGAAAAAAGTGAATGTGAGAGAAGTGAGAGAGTAAGAGAGTGCGAATGAGAGAGAGAGCAAGAGAGAAAATGAGAGGTAGCAAGCTGGAGTGAATGTGTGAGTGCAAGAGGAGAGAGAGAGGTGTGAGATAGAGAGTGAGGTAGAAAGTGAAGGAAGAAGGATTGAATGAGGGATGGATAGAGAGGAAAGAGAGATGTATCAGAGAAAATAAGAATAATGAAATGGAAGAAAAACCATGACAAACTGAGGGGATAAAAGAGAGCACAAGAACAATGAAGAGAGATGAAATAGAAAGTGAGAGAGCATGGAGGAATGGGAGTAAAGATAGGGATTGTAAAGTGTGCCGGAGTGAGAGAGGAAGAGAGGGTAAGGCAGAAATAGAGAGAGAATAGAGACTCAAGGGAGATATGGAGAGCGAGAGGGAGGGCATGAGGGAGACTGAGAGAGAGACATAATTAATGAAAGAGGGAGACATGGACGGAGAAGAGAGTGGGAGATGGTTGGAGAGAAAGAGTCGGCAGAGTGATAATAGAGTGATGAAAAAGTGCAAAAGAGATTGTGTGTGAAAGAGAATCAGAGAGAGCGATAGAGAAAGAAAAAGTGATAAAGCATGAATTGAGAAAAATAATGAGAGAGGGAGAGAGTGAGAAAGAGAGAGGTAGATGGATGGAGTGAGAGGTATGGAACAGAGTTAGAGAGACACAAAGTGCGAGTTGGAGAAAGTGAGACTGAAGGAAGAAATAGAGAAAGTGAGAGAAAGAGAGAGAGGGGATAGAGAATGAGATTTTGCAGGATAGAGAGGGGAGATGAATTGGAAGAGGGGGAGAGTGTGTGTGAGAGAAAAAGAAGAGTGAGAGAGTGAGAAAGAGGGCGAGAGGGAAGGAAGCAAGAGTCTGTGTGAGAGTTGGAGAGAATTATTGAGAGGAGAGAGCAATAGAAGAGAGTCGCCATGGAGCAGGAAAGAGAGAGGATATGAAGTCGTAATAGAGAGAGTGAAACTGAAGATAGAGGAAGAGGGATCAAGAAAGGGAGTGTGAGAAAGTTATAGAGTGAGGGAAGAGAGAGTAAGGGAGAGGGAAGGAGTGAGCGAGTAAGAGAGGGATGAAAAGAGAGGGGGATAAGGAGAGTGGGAGGCAGGGAGGGATGAAAGAGTGAAAGACAAAGGGAGACAAAGGGAGCGTCAAATGATAGAGACAGAAGTTAGAGTGAGAGATTTACAAAAAGGTTGAAATTGAGAGTGAGAAAGGGGGAGAGACCGAGCGAGAAAGAGAGACTGAAAGAGGTAGTGAGACGACTTAAAGAAAACAAAGAATAAAGGAAGAGAGAGTAAAGGGAGAGATAGTGAGAAGAGTGACTGAGGGAAGATCAAGTAAGATCAAGTGAGTGCGAGGTGAAAAGTAATGGAGAATATGAGAATGTTGAGAGAGTGAGATAGAGCAAGAGAAAGAGAAAAAAAGAGGGATAATGGGAGGGAGAGAAAGGGAGGGACAAAAGAGAGAATGAGAGTGGTGGGATGAAAACAAGAGAGAGGAGAGAGAGTGGGGGATATAGTGAGAAAAAGTAAGAAAAAAGAGAGAAGAGAGCAATAAAGAAGAGTGTGAAAGAGGGTATAAAATAGAAAAAGAGAATAGAGAGAGAACGAGAGAGAGTGAAAGAAAATAATAGAGAGTGACATAGAGAGAGATTAGCGAAAATAGAGAGAAAAATAGAGCAAAGGAAAGGAGAGAGTGAGAGAGAAAGAACAAAATGGTAATAGAGAGTGACATAGAGAGCAACAAATGGAGCTAATGAGGGCGAGAGGGAGAGAGATTAGCGTTAGAGAGTGTGTTAGTGTGTGAGATGGAGAGTGAAGAGTGAATTACATAAAGGAGACCTAGAGAGAGCACAAATGAGGGTGTGAGAATGAAGAGGGAGAGAGTGAGAGCGATAACGAGAATAGGTGAGAGAGTGAAAGCAATCTAAAGAGAAATATGAAAAGAGAGTGAGGGAGAGGCAAGTAAATAAGAATGAAAGTGAAAAAAAGATATTAGGAGGTTGAGAAGGGAAAGAGAGTGTGAGGGAGGAAGAGAAAAGAGACAAAGAGAGAGAGAAAATGAAAGAGAGAATGGTGGATATATGGATAGAGAGGGAGAGAGAGAGATAGATGGAGAGTGGGTGTGGGAGAGTTGAGGAAAAAAACATAGCGATATGAAAAAGAGAGCAAAAAAACATAGCGAGATGAAAGAGAGAGAGAGAGAGCAAGAGGAGGCAGTGAAGATAGGGACTGATGAGTGAGCGAGGGAGAGAGAGGGAGAGAGAGTAAGGGCCGATATGGAGAAATATGGAGAAAGAGGTAGGGCAAGAGCGAGAAGAAGAAGAAGAGAGAGAGAGAGACTGAATTAATAAAACAGGGATAGAGGGAGAAAGGAAGAGAGTGAGAGATGGTTCTAGGGAAAAACTGTGTAAAGGTTAGTGATGAGAGAGAGCAATACAAAGTGTGTGTGAGTGAAATAGAGAGTAATTGAGAAAGAAAAAGTGATAATGCGTAACAGAGAAAAGTGCAAGAGAGGGACAGTGAGAAAGAAAGAGATAGAAGGAGTGATTCAGAAGGATGGAAAAGAACGGGACTGAGGGAGGAAGGGAGAGTGAGAGAGAAGAGAGAGAGTGGATGAAGATATAGATAGAGTGTGAGAGAGAGGGAGAGAGGGGGTATAAAATGAGATTTAGTGGGAGAGAGAGGGGGATGAAGTGAAAGAGAATGAGAGGGATAGAGGGGGAGAGCGTGTGAGAGAGAGAAAGAAAGAGTGAGAGAGGAAGAGAGAGGGTGGGTGGGAAGGAAGAAAGAGTGCGGGAGAGCAGGAAAGATTGAGAGAAGACAGTGGAGAGAAAGTAGTAGAAGAGAGTGAGATAGAATAAATATGGAATGAGAAAGAGAGAGAGAGAGAGGGTGTAAGAGTGAGACTGAAACTGATGAGATAGGAAGAAGGAACAAGAAAGGTAGAGAGTGTGAGAGAGAAAAAGAGTGAAGAGAGAGTGAGGGAAGAGAGAGCGGGAGAGAGGGAATTAGTGAGTGAGCAAGAGAAGGAGCAAGAGAGAGGGAGATAAAAAGAGCGAGAGAGAAAGAGAGGGATGAAAGGAGTGAAAGTGGGAGAGAGAGAGAGAGCTAGAGAGTAGCAACGAGGGATAAAAGGGAGAGAAAAGAGAGTGGGAGACTAAAAGTGAGTGAACCGAAAGAAAGAGAGGAAGGGAGAGCGGAGTGAGAATGAGAGAGAAATGGAGATATAAGATAGAGTGAAGGAAGATAAAGCAAGAGATATAGAGCAAGACAGAGCATGAAACGGATAGATGAAAGTGAAATAGATATAGAGTGAAAGATATGAAGATAGTGGGAAGAGAGAGAGGTAGAGAGAGAAGTGTTAGAGAAAGTAAAAATAATGAGAGACATGAGGAGCAAAGCGTGAGAAGAGAGAAGGAATGAAAGAGAGGGGAGAGGGAGGACGGGAAGGAGCAAGAAAGGGAGTTAGAAGGAGAAAAAAGAGTAGAATAATGAGAGAGAAGAGAGAGCAATAGAAAACATATTAATAGAGATTGACTGAGCAACAATGCAATAGTGAAGGTGGAATAGAGAGTGAGAGACAGAGGGAGAACACGTTAAAGAGTGAGAATGTATGAGAGAGAGAAGAGAGATTGGAAAGAGAGAGGTTAGGGGAAGAGGGAAAGAAAGTGTTAGAAGATATATATGTATAGAGAAAGAGAGGGAGTAAGAGAGAGGATGACAAGAAAGAGATTGAGAAAAAGTATGAGAATAGAAGGTGGAGAGAGATGGTTATGCATAGAGTGAGAGAACAAGAGAGAAAAAAAGAGGAGGGACTGAGGGAGAGGAGAGGAAGGGTGCGAAGGAGAAAGTGAGAGAGGTATAAGGCGAGAAGGAGAATGAGTCAAGATAGTCAAAGAGTGAGTGAGCAAGACAGAGGGAGGGAGAGTAAGAGAATGAGAGAGATAATGGAGGGTAATGGAGAAAAGAGAGATAGCCGGGAAAGGAATGTGGGAGAGAATGTTAGAGAGAGCGATGAAGGAGAGAAGTGAGAAAAATAGAGAAGAAGATTGGGGGTATAGAGGAAGTGAAAGAGTGAGAAGAGTAGGAGAAAAATTGATAGTGAATAAAGTGTGTGAGCGAGATAGCGATAAAAAGTGGAAGAGAGGATAGAGTGTGTGAAAAACATAAAGAGAGGGAGTAGGAGTGAAAGTGGGTGAAGAGAGAGTAGGAGAAAAGGAACAAGAGTGAGATAGTTAGGGAGGCAATGTGTGAGAGAGAAAATGAGAGAGAAAGGGAGAGATAATACAAGAGATAAAAAAGAGAGAAAGCGAGTGAGGGAGTAAGTGTGAGAGATAGATTAAAGAGAGTAAGGGAGTGAGGAATGGAGAGAGAGAAATAGAGAAAAAAATGGAGAGTGAGGAAAGAGAGGGATGAGAGATAAACGGGGAGAAAGTAATAAACAATGTCAGAGAAGAGGGGGTGAGAGAGAGAAGAGAGAGATAATGAGAGGAAGGGAGAGAGAGAGTTAGAGTAAGAAATATAGATGAAAGAATGTGTAAAGAGTTTAATGGAGAGAGCGAGGAAGAGAGGGAATGAGAGAGGGAGCTGGAGAGAAAAAAGAGAGCAAAATAAGGAGGGAGGGAGAGAAAGAGGGAGGGAGGAGAAAAAGTAATAAACAATGACAAATAAGAGGGGGCAAAAAAGAGAAGAGAGAGAATGAAAGGAAGGGACAGTGAGTTAGAGTAATGGATAAAGGAAAATAAGTGAAGAGATAGAAAAGAGAGCAAAAGAGAGCTAGAAGAGAAACATGATAGAAAGTGCGAGACGATTAAGAAAGGGATAGAGTGAGAAAGAGAGTAATAGATGGCAAGAATAAGGGAGAGAGTGGGGAAGGGGAGATAGAGGGAGTGAAGGAGTGAGATTGAAGAGCAGGGAGTGAGAGAGTGAGAGAGAGTAATAAAGCTTTAAGTGAGGGAGATAGGAAGTGAGGAAAAGAGCACAAAAAATTATGAGCAAGATTCAGATAGGAAGAGATAATAAGAGATGAGTGAGAAGGAGAGCAGAGAGGGAGTTGGAGAATGAGAGAGGGGGTGAGAGGGAGGGTAGCGGATGGAGAGAATAAGTGAGAGAATGAGAGAGAGAGAAAGGGAAAGAAGAGAGAAAAATAGAGAAAAGTGAGAGTAAGAGTAGAGAGAGTGAGAGAGAGGGATAAGTGAACGATGGAGAAAACAATAGGGAGGGAGAAGGAGTGAATGAGTTAGTGCAAGAGGAGATAGAAAGAGGAGTTAGATAGGGAGAGAAAGACAAAAGAGCGAAGGAGGGAGTGAAAGAGGGAGGTGTCAAGGAGGAAAGAGAGATGAATGAGACAAATTAGGAAATAGTGAGATGGATATGAGGGGAGAGAGCAAGATGTGAGAGCAATTGAAAATGTGTGTAAGGGAGAGAGAGTGAAAGATAGACGTAAAGAAATAATGAGTAAGCAGAGGGAGGAGAAAGACTTGGTGCAAGAGAGAAATCAAAGAATGAGAAATAACAAGAAGGCAAGAGAGGACGTAAGAAAGTGAGAAAGGTAGCTAGGGAGAGTAAGAGGGAGAGAGAGGAATATGAGAAAGAGTGGGAAGTGGGGATTGAAAGGGGAAGGGATGGAGGAGGGATAGGGAAATATGAGAGAAAATAAGAAATAATTAGATGGATAAGAGGGGAGAGAGTAATATGTGAGAGAAAATAAGAGAAAGTGTGTGAGGGAGGGATAGTGAGAGAGAGTGAGAGAGATAGAGAGGGAGTAAAGAGAGAAAAGAGAGGGTGATAGAAGAAAATCAAGAGAGAGATAGAGGGGGACAAAAGAGAGCAAGAAATTAATAAAGAGAGATGAAATAGAGAGTGAGAGAGAGCACGAGAGGGAGTGAACATAAGGATTGAAGAGTGAGCGGAAGGAATAGGAGAGAGGGTGAGACAAATGGAAAGAGGGAGCGATAGTGAAAATGCGAGGGAGGGAGGGTGAGTGCAAGAGGAGAGAGAGATAAGTTGGATAGGGAGTTATGGAGAAAGAGAGGGAAGAAGGGAGTGAAAATGAAAGGGATCAAGAAGAAAAAGAGAGATATTTCTCCCTTTATCTCTCTTTCTCACTCTCTCCATTTCCCACTGTCTCTGACTGTCTCTTTTGATTCTCTCTTATGCTCGCTCTCTCTTACTCTCTCTTCTCGCTTTATTTAATCTTTTTCTCTATATCCATCACTCTATCTCTCTACCTTCCCTCATTCTCTATCTCTTCTATTTCTCACCCCCACTTCTCTCGTATTAATATTTACTTCCACTCCTCTCTTTATTTCTCTCTCTGTTTCCTCTCTTAACTTGCAATCTATTCTTTCTCCATTTCTCTCTTTTTGTCTCTCTCTCCCCCTTCCTGGCTCCCTCACTCTCTTCAATTTCACTCTCATTCGTATGCCCTCTCTATCTCTCTTGCTCTCTCTACCTTTCTCTCTCTCCCTCTCTTTATCTCACTCCAAGCCTCCCAAATTCTCTCTCACTTGCTCAGTCTATCATTATCTCTGGCACCCCTTCTCTTACACTCTCTTTCCCCACTTTCTTTCTTTAGCTCCATTTTTCACTCACTGTCCCTTTCACTCTCTCTTCCTTTCTCTTTCGTGTTCTCTCTTCAAATCCTCTCATTACCACCTTCTATCTCACTTTCTTACTCACACTCTCCTTCTCTCTCACTCTCTGTTTCACCACTTTCAATCTCTCTCTCGCCCTCCCTTCTATCTCTCATCCACACTCACTTTAACCCTCGCCTCCACTCTCTTGCTCTCCCTCCCTCTTTCACTCCTTTCATCCCTCCCTTTCTCCTAATCTCCTTATCTCCCTGTCTCTTGTCCCTCTCTCACTAGCTCACCCTCTCCCTCTATCCTACTCTCTTTTCCCTCACCCTCTCTTCTGTTCATTTCTCTCTCACACTCTCCCTTTCTCGTTCTCTCTTCCTGTCTCTTCTGTTCATTTCCTTCTTTCTTACTCACTCCATGTCTACTCTCTGTCACTTACCCTCTCTTCTATTGTGCTTGCTCCTCTCTCTCTCCTCTCAATCTTTCTCTCCCACACTTCCCCACTCCCTTCATTCCTTCCCTCCCTCTCTCTCCCTCTCTCGCTCTCTCTTTCCCTCTCTCACACACTCTCCCCCTCTCTCCCTCTCACTCTCTTACAATTCATACAACCTCTCTCTCCCACTAAATCTCATTCAGTACCCCCCTCTCTCTATCTCTCTCCCACTCTCACCATACTTCCTTCACTCTCTCTTCCTCTCACTCTCTTCCGTCCCTCTCACTCCCTCCGTCCATCTCTTTCTTCCTCACTCTCTTCCTCTCTCGCTCTTTTCTCTAGTTTTGCTCTATCACTTTTTCTTTCTCTATTTCTCTCTTCTTGCTCTCTCTGACACACTCTCTCATGCTCTAATTTCACTCTCTTATCACTTAACTCACTCTTTCTCTCCAACCATCTCTTCTCTCTTCCTCCCTCTCTATTTCCCTCTTTCATTAATTCAATCTCTCGCTATATCTTTTCTCCCTCCTCTTCTGCATATTTCCCTCAATATCTCCCTCTATCAACCTCTCACTCAATATCATTTGCTCTATTTTCCCCGACTCTCCCTATCTCTCCCTCACTTTTTCTCTATCGCTCTCTCTTATTCCCTCTCTCTTGATCTCTTTTCTCTAACTTTCACTTTCCTCTATTTCTCTATTGCTCTCCCTCTTCATTTCTCTCCCTCTCTGTCATCCTTTCTCTCTCATTCTCTCCCTCTACTACCCTCCATCCCGTGCTTTCTATCTCAATCTCTCTCCCTCACTCCCTCTCTCCTTCTCTTCTTTTAACTAGTTCTCCTACTCTCACTCTCTCTTTCTCTATCTTCCTTCACTCTTTCTTGCTCTTTGCTCCCTCTCTTTTTCTCACTATTTGTTTGCTTTCTCTTTCTCTATTATTGCTCACTCTTCTCTCAATCTCTCTCTTCTATTTCTCTCTCTCCTATCTTTGTTGTTTCCTCTCTTCTTCCCTCTTTCAAACATATAATCTCTCCTTTTGTCTCTCCAACCAGACATTGGGAGAGATGGAAGCAATAGAAAGGAAGTGTGGGATAGAGGGAGAGAATGGGAGATAGGGAGAGACCAATGTAAGAAAGAGACAACTAATAGGAGAGGAATATAACAAGTGAGAGGGTGGGAGAAAAATAAATAGGGAAACAAAGATATTTTGAGAGGGAGAGAATATATATACATATAGATTATGAGAAAGGTCTTGAGAGGAAGAGAGAGAGGGAGGGAGAGTGAGAATGAGATATTTAGGAGAGGGAGTGAGAGAGAGATAGAAAGAGAAAGAGGAGAGAGGGAGGAGGAAAAGCAAGAAGAAAATGTAGAGCAAGGGAAGAGACAAAAAGTTAACAAAGATGGAAATTAAAGAGATTAGGAGAGAAAAAAAGTGAGAGAAAGTATGAGGTTGAAAGAATAGTAGGGAAGACGCCATGGAGAGCAAAGGCATAAAGAGAAAGACATAGAAAAGAGAGAGAGAGAGAGAGAGGGAGAAAGCGTGGCAACGTGAGAGAGGAAGGGAGGGAGAGGGAACTGGATAAAAGTGGAAGAGTGGGTAGAAGAGGAGTGGGAGAGGGAGAAAGAAAGAGGTGGAAGTTAAAATTTGCTCGTGAGAGTGAGATGGAGAGATAGTAGCAAGGGAAAAAGGTGAGGGGAAGCTAGAGAGAGAAAGTGAGTTTGTGAAAGTTACGGGAGTGTGGAAGACATAAGAAGAGAGAGTGAGGAAGAGAAAAACATTAGTAAAATAAAGAGAGAATGCAAGAGAGAAAGGGAGTGGGGAAGAGAAAGTGAAAGAGAGAATAGAGTGTGAAATAGATAAATAGAGGGAGTACGTCCCTCTATATCTCTATTACTTTCTCTTTACCACTCATGCTCTCTCTCACACTCTCTATTATATCTCTCTCTTATGCTTTATTCTTTCTGTTTTTCTCACTCTATCCCTCACACACTGTCTCTCCCTCTCTCCAGACTTCTCAATCTTTCAACCCACTCTTAGTTGTCCCTATCTTTCTCTCTCTACCTCTTCACTCTCTCTCATTATTTCTCACCTTCTCTCACACATATCTTCCTTTCCTCCCCCCTTTCTTTCACTCCCTCCCTCGCTATCTCCATCTCTCTCCATATATCTCACTCTCTTTTCCTTTCTTATTCACACACTCTCCCAATTTCCTTGTATATCTTTCTCTCGCACTCCCTCGTTCACTCTCTTGCTCTTTATTCTCTAACTCCCTCTCTCCCTCCATCTCTCTCCATATCTCCCTCTATATCTCCCTCTCTCTACCTCTCACTATCTATATTTTGCTCTATCTTCCTTGAGTCTCTCTTTTCTCTCTATTTCTGCTTTACCCTCTCTCAATCTCTCCCTCTCGCTCCCTCTTCAATCTCTTTCTTCACCCTCTTTCTTGCTCTCTCTCTCTCACTCTATAATTCATTTCTCTTTATTGTTTCTTTGCTCTCATTTGCCTCTTCTCTATCGCTCTCTTGCTCATAATTCTATCTCCCTCTCTTCTGTCTCTTTACTCGCTCTTTCTCTTCATTTATCTCTCACTCCCCCTCCTTCACACACACTCTCTCAATTGCTTTCACATCTTGCTCTCTTTCCTTATATCTAACTCATTATTTATAATTTTTGCTCATACATCTCTCTTACCTCCTAAATCCCTCCCGCTTTCTATCCCTCCTTCTCTCTCTTTATGCCTCCCTCCATATCTAACCTCTCTCTCCTCAATCACACCCTTCCCCCCTCGTTTTCTCTCTCTCTCTCTCTCAATCTCTCTCTTGCTCTCTATTCTCTCACTTACACTTTCTCTAATAGCTCGCTCTCTACTTCTCTCACTTTATCTCTTCAGTCGCACTCTCTAAACTCTATTTCTCTCTCATACTCTATCCCTTTCTTGCTCTCTTTCTCTCTTTATTTTCACTCTCACTCTTGCTCCCTCACTTCCTCTCACTTTCTCACTCCATGATCACTCTCTCTTACTTTCTTTTAAATTGCTCGTTCTAATCTTAATCTTTCTCTCCCTCTCTCCCCCTCTCTCTGCCTTACTGACTCTCTCTTTCTCTCTCCCACACACTCTTCCCTCACACTCACTTCCAATTCAACTCTCCTCTCTCTCCCACTAAATCTCATTCTCTTCCTACTCTCTCCCTCACTCTAACTTTCTCTCTATATCTTCCATCACTCCTCTTATCTCTCACCCTCCCTTCCTCTCTCACTCCCACTCTCTTCAATCTGACTCACCCCCTCCCTCTGTCTCTATCTTTCTCTCTCTCCCTCCTTGCTCTTTTCTCTATTTATGCTTTATCAATTTTTTCTCTCTTCTCTCTCTCACAAACACGTACTCTTGCTCTCTTTTATCACTTTACTCTTTCTTTCCAACCATGTCTCACTCTCTTCCTCCCTCCATCTCTCCCTCTCATTAATGCAGTCTCTCTCTCTATCGTCCTCTTGTTATTTCCATATCACTTCTATATCTCCCTCTCTCACCCTCCCTTAAGTCTCGCTTCTTTCTATATTTTTATCTCACCTTCTCTCCTTTTATCCCTCTCGCTCCCTCTTCAATCCCTAGTTTTACTCTTTCTTTTGCTCTCTCTCTCTCTCTCATCTCCCTTTATTATTTTCTTGCTCTTCTTCGCTCCCTCTCTGTCTCTCACACTTGCTCTTTCTTCTATCACCCTCTCATCTCTCACTTTACTCACTCCATCTCTACCTCTATCTCACTCACATTCACTCTCCCTCCTTCACACACTCACTCTTAGTTTCACTCACATATTGCTCTCTCCCGTCATATCCATCTCATTGTTTCTTATTTTATCTCATGGATCTGTCCTTCCTCCTTAATCCCTCCCTCTTTCAATCCCCACTTCCCACTCTTTCTCACTCTCTCCCTACTTTACTCTTCTCTCTCGCTCCTATTGCACTCACTCCTTGCTCCCTCTCCCTCAATCTTATTTTCTTTCACTCTCTCTCGCTCCCTCTCTCTCGCTCTCTCCACCAACTTTTTCTTTTCTCTACTTCTCTCTCACTCTTACTCTCCCATTCTCTCGCTCTCTCTCCCTTATTCTCCCCTTCCCACCTCCCTGCCTCCCACTCTCTATGTCAATCTCTCTCCCTCTCCAACTCCTTCTCTCATTTCCTTCTCACTAGTTCTCTTAATCTCCCTCCCTATCTAAATCTTGCTATCTTTTGCTCTCTCTTCCTCTCTCTTCCTCTCTCTTGCTTCCTATATCTCACTTAAATCTTTCTTTTTCTCCTCTCGCTCTCTCTTCCTCTCTATTGAGTCTCTCTAACTCTCTCCATCTACCTCCCCTTTCTCTTTTTTGCCCTCTATCTCTCTCTTTCTCACTCTCTCTCTTTCTCACTATGTCTCACTCTCTCTGCTTCTTTCTCTAGCTCTCTAGCTCTCTCTTACTCTGTTCTCTCTCTTTATTCACTCTTTATCTTCTATATCCATCACTTACCTCTCTTTCTTCACTCTTTATTCTTTCTCTATTTTTATCTCATTTTGTCACTCTCTCCCTTACTCCTGCCTCTCTTTCTTCACTGTTTATTCTTTCTCTATTTCTATCTCACTTTGTCACTCTCTCCCCTCCACACTCCCTCACTCTCTTTAATTTCACTCGCACTCTTACTTCCTCACTCTCTTCATCTCTCTTTCTCAACCTCTCTTCTACTTTCCCTTCTTGACTGTCCCTCTCTCTCCATCTTTCTACAATTCTCTCTCCCATTCTCTTATTATCCCTCCCTCACTTTCTCTTGCTCATTCTCTTTCTCTATCTTACCTCACTCTCCTTATCTCCCAATATCTCTCTCATACTCCCTTCCTCCTTGCTCCCTTCCTCTCTCATTCTCACTTTATTCTCTCTCTCTTTTGTTGCTTACACTTCTCTAACTCTTTCTCTTATGTTTCTCTCTCACTCTCTTCCTCACTCTCACACACACATAATCTCTCTCATTGCTCAATCTTTCTCTCCCCCATCCCTCACATGTAATCTCTCAATCTCTCTCTCGTTCCAATTATTATCCTTCTCATGTCCTCTATCTTCTATCTCATTAATTTTACATTCTCTCACACTTCTCTCTCTCTTTCACTCACCCTCTCTCTGCCTCCACTATCTCTCACTCTCTTTTCATCCCTCTTGTTCTCACTCTTTTCTCTTGCTTCGTTCCTCACTTTCCCCTTCATTATGTTGCTCTCTATCTCTCTTCTCTTCCTGCCTCCCTCAATCATACTTTCTCTCCATTATCTCCCTCTTAATATCTTTTCCTCTCTTTTGTCCCTCTCTCTCATTCCATTTCTTATATCCTCTTCTCTCTCCCTCACTCTCTTTTCCCCTTTCTCTCCATATCTCATTCACTCTCTCACACTCTTGTTCTCTTTATCGCTCTCACTCCCTGCCTCCATCATTCTCACTCCCTAATTCTTGCACTCTCTAGGTCTCTCATTTGTAGCTCTCTCATCTCTCCATCTCATGCACTCATGCTCTCTCACTCTCTCAATCTCTCTCGCTGTCACCCTCTTTAGCTCCATCTATTGCTCTCTATCTCACTCTCTCTTACTATCTTATTTTTTCTCGCTCAATCTCTCCTCTCTTTTCCTTGCTCCATCTTTCTCCCTTCACTCTCTATCCTCTTCTCTATTACTCTCTCTCCCTCTCTTTTTCTTTCTCACTATCTATTCTCTTTTTCTATCTTATACTCTCTTTTACACTCCTTAGTTGCTCTCTTTCATATTACACTTCTCTCATTCTACCTCCACTCCGTCTCTCTTTTCTCTGAGCCTTCAAACCTATCAATCTCTTTCTCTCTCTACTCTCCCTCTGTCATTCCCATTCTATCCCTACTTATCTCCTCTTTGACTTCCTCTCTCTTGCTCCCTCTCTCACTCACTAATATCCCCTTCTTGTGCTCACTTTACATCTCACTCACTCTTACTTGACCTTCCCATAGCCTCTCTTCTTACTCTCTCACTTTCTCTTTCCTACACTCTCTTTAAACACTCTCACTTCCTTCCACTTGTCTCTCTTTCTCCCTCACGAGCTCATCTCTCTATTTCTCTCTATTTCCCTCTTGATATCTCTTCTGCCTCACACATTTGACCCTCCCGTTATCCCTCACTTCCTCTCTCTCTCTCCATACCTCTTTCGCTCTGTTAATCCCTCTCTCTCTCTTTGACATTCTCCTTTGTTGTTCTCTCTTCCCTTTTTCACTTACTTTTTCTCACTCTATTCCCTAAACTCTCTCTCCTCTCTCGCTCACTAAATTCCATCCCACCCTCTCTCATTCTCTCTCCCTCTCCCTCCCTCCCACTTTATTCCTTTATCCCTCTCCATCTCCTTCTTCCTCTGTTGCTCCCACTTGCTCTCATCATTCTCCTATTCTCCCTCTCTCTATACCCCCATCCACTTACTCTTATTCGATCTTCCCTTAGTCTCTCTTCTCACTCTCCCTTTTACTCTCTTCCTTCCTCTTTTCTGCACTCTCTTTAATCCCACTCACTACTCCTTCAATCTCTCTTTCTCACTCACTCATTCCCTATTTCTCTCACTCTTTATTCCATCTCATTTTAGCTTTGATTCGATCTCTCTTCAGTCTCTCTTTTAATTCTCCCTTTATCCCTCACTGCCTTTCTCTCGTCTCCATTCCCTTGCTTTCTCTCAATCTTCTTATCTTGCTCGCTCCTGCACCCCCTCTCACTCATTCACTCTCTCCCTCTCTCACTACTCCTTCAATCTCTCTTTCTCACTCACTCTTTACCTATCTCTTTTACTCTCTTTTCTATCTCATTTTATCTTTGATTCGCTCTCTCCTCAGTCTCTCTTTTACTGCTCCCTTTATCCCTCACTGCCTTTCTCTCGTCTCCATATTCACTCCCTTCACCCCTTGCTTTCTCTCGCTCTTCTTATCTCCCTCGCTCCTGCTCCCCCTCTCGCTCACTTAGTCTCTCCCTCTCTCTTCCCTTACTCTCTCTTCACTCTATCTCTCTCACACACTTTCTCCCTTTTTTGCCCCTCTTCCTCTCTCTTCATTTTCATTCTCACTTCCACTCCCTCACTCTCTCTCTTTCTCGATTCATGTTCACTCTCTCTTCTATTGCTTGCTCTCCTCTCTCCTCTCAATCTTTCCTCCCTCTCTCCCCTCTCTCTTGCTTCCTTCCCTCCCTCCCTCTCTCCCCCTCTCTCGCTCTCTCTCATTCTCTCCTTCTCTCTCTCCCTCTCTCCCTCTCACCCTCTTCCAAATCATCCCCCTCTCTCCCACTAAATTTCAATCTCCAACCCATCTATCCCTCCCTCTCACTTTATCTCTATATCTTCCATCACTCTCTCTTCTCTCTCACCTTTGCTTTCTCTCTCACTCCTGCTCTCTTCAATATCTATCACTCCCTTCCTCTATCTCTCTCCTTTTCACTCTCCTCCTCTCTCGCACTTTTCTTTATTTATGAATTACCATATTTTTTTCCTATATTTCTCTCTTCTCTCTCACGCACACTTCTCCTTTAACACTCTCTCTTATCACTTTACTCACTATTCTCTCTTACCATCTCACACTCTCTTCCACCCTAACTTTCTCCCTCTTTCATTATTTCAGTCTCTCACTCTATTTCCCTCTCACCCTCCCACTAAATACATATCCCCTCTACATCTCCCTCTCTCTACCTCACACTAAACTCTATCTTCCTTCAGTCTCTATTCTCACTATTGTTCTATCTCACCCTCTCTCCATCTCTCCCTCCTGCTTACTCTTCAATCCCTATCTTAAATCCATTTTTTCTTTTTTTTCTCTCTCTATTGCATTTTTATTTATTGCCTTCTTGCTCTCTTTTAACCTCTCTCTGTCTCTCTTTTGCTCATTCTTCTATCACCCTCATTTCTCTCTCTTTGCTCACCTTACTCCTCTCTCTCACTTCTGTTGTACTCACTAAGTCACTCCTCCCTCACTCTCCTTTTCTCTATGCTCTCTCTCATTCCCTCTCCCTTGCTCCCTCATCTCTCACTTTCTCTTTTCTCTATTTCTCTCTCACTCTTCCTCTCCCATTCCCTCTCTCTCATCATTTCACTCCTGCTTCCCTCCCTCTCATCATTTCCCTCCTGCTTCCCTCCCTCTCACTCGCCCTATCTCAATCACCATCCCTCTTTATCCCTCTCTCCCTCTCCATCTTCCTCTCTCTTTTCTTCTCACGCATTCTCTAATCACCCTCCTTATTATAATATTGTTCACTAAGTTTTGCGCTCTCTTACTCTCTCAATTGCGATCTCTCTCTTAAATCTCTCTCTCTCTCTCTCTCTCTCGTTCTCTCTCACTCCCTCTCTCTCTTAAATTTCTCACTCTCTCCCTCTATCTCCCCATCTCACTCTCTCCCTTACTCTTGCCCTTTATCTCTCCCCCTACATTCCCTACCTTTCTCATTATGTTTCCCTCTCTATTATGTTTCTTTCTCTCACTCTCAGGCTCTCTCTTGCTCTCTTTTCTCTCTTTACTGACCCTTGATCTCTCTATGTCCAATAATCTAACACTCTCTTCTCTCTCTCTCTTATCTCTCGCCCCCTCTTCTCTCTCATAGTTTATTACTTTCTCTCATCCTCTCCCTCCCTCCTTCCCTCCCTCCCTCCCCCCTTATTTTGCTCTCCTTTTTATCTCTAGCTCCCTCTCTTGTCCTCTCTTTTCTCACTCTGTATTCCTTATCTATTTCTCTCTCGCTTTGTCACTCTCTCCCCTCCTCGCTCCCTCACTCTCTTTACTATTACTCTCACTCTTACTCCCTCACTCTCTCTCTCCCTCTTCAACCTCACTCTCACTCCTACTCCCACTCTTTATCTCTTTCACACTCTCTATTCTCTTTCCCACTCTCTATCGCTATCTCCCTCACACTCACAATCTCTTTTGTTCTATCTTCCCTGAGTCTCTCTTCTCTCACTATTTCTGCCTTACCCTATCTCCCTTTCCCCATCACGCACCTCTTTATTCTCTATCTTCACTCCCTCTCTTGCTCTCTCTCTCTCTCTCTCTCTGTCTATTTCATCTCTCTTTGTTGTTTCCTTTCTCGCTCTTTCCCCTCTCTGTCTCTCTCTTGTCCTTTCATCTATAACCACCCTCTTTTCTCTGTCTTTACTCACTCTTTCTCAGATCTATCCCCCCACTCTCTCTTTTATTCTCCCTTTGTCCCTCTATCTCAGTTGCTCTCAAAGCTCACCCTCGGCCCTTATATCCATCTCATTATTTATAATTTTTTCTCACACATCTCTCTCTCCTCCTTTGTCCCTTCCTCTTTCACTTCCTCCTTTTAAGTCTTTCTTCTGTTCTCTTATCTCTCTCCTCTCACTCACCTTTTTCACTCACTAAATCTCCCTCCCTCCCACTTATTTTCTCCACCTCTCTCTCATTCCCTCTCTCTTGTTCTCTTTTCTCTCATTTTCACCTTTCTCTATTTATATCTTACTCTCCCACTCGCTTTCTCTCACTCACTCTCTAATTCTCTCCCCTCGCTACCCTCCCTCCCACTCTATCTATGTCAATCTCTCTCTCTCTCTCTCTCTCTCTCTCATTCCCTGTCTTCCTCCCTCCTTATATGCTACACACCCATTCTCTTAATTTGCCTCCCTATCTGAATAACTTCCTCTTTCACTCCCTCCTTCCCTCTCTCTCCTTTTATCCCTAGCTCTCTTTGCTTGCACTCACTCACTCAATCTTCATCTTTCCCTATAATTTTTTCCATTGCTCTAATGTTTTCCATTGTTCTATCTCATTCCCTCTCTCTTATCTCACTTTCTTTTCTTTCTATTTCTCTCTCACTTTCCCTCATCCTTTCTCTCTCCACTCTCCCTCCCACTTCTATTCCTTCCACTCTCTCTATCTCAATCTCTCTTCTCTCTCTTCCTCTCCATCTCCCTATCTCCATCTTGCTCACTATCTTTTCCTCTCTCGCTTCCTCTCTTTCCCACTTAAATCTTTGAATCTCTCTCCCTCTCACACTCCCTCCCTCTCTTTAATCTCTTTCTCTCTCTCTCTCTATCTCCCCCGTTCTCACTTTATTCGTTACTCTTGCCCTCTATCTCTTTCTTTCTCACTCTCTCTCTTTCTTACTATGTCTCTTTCTTCTAATATGTTTCTCTCTCTCACTCCCTAGCTTTCCCTCGTCTATATTTTCTCTCTCTTTACTCTTGCTGTCTATCTCTCTTTCTCTCCACTCTCCCAATCTCCTTATATCTCTCACTCTTTATTATGTTCCTTATTCTTCCTCTCTTTTCCTCTCTTCCTCTCTTTTCAAGGGGAGATAGAGAGAGAAGTGAGAAAAGAAGAGAGAAGAAAGAGTGGGATGGAGGGATTGGAAGAGGGAGGGATCGAGGAGGAAGGAGAGATTCATGAGAGAAAATAAGAAATGAGATGGGTATGAGGGGAGAGAGCAAAATGTTATAGCAATTGAGAGAGAGTGTGTGAGGAAGGGATAATGAGAGAGAGTGTGTGAGGGAGGGAGATAAAGAGTTAGTAAAGAGAGAGAAGAGAGGGAGATAGAAGATATGGCATGAGAGAGATAGAAAGGGGGCAAAAGAGAGCAAAAAACAACAAAGAGAGATGACATAGAGAGTGAGAGAGACCAAGAGAGGGAGTGAAGATAGGGAATGAAGAGTGAGCGAAAGAGAGAGAGAGAGAGAGAGTGAGAGAGAGAGAGAGAGAGAGAGTGGGTATGGCAGAAATACATAGAGAAGAGAGTCTCTGGGAGTATAAAGCAAAAGATAGTGAAAGAAAGGTAGAGAGAGTGAGATACAGAGGGAGATATGGAGAGAGAGAGAAGGCAAGTTGGACAAAAGAGAGAGACATTGAATTTGTGAACGAGGGACAGAGGGATAGAGGACGAGAGTGAGAGGTAGTTGGAGGGAAAGAGTTTGTAAAGTGATAGTGAGTGATGACATAGAGCAATAGAGAGTGAGAGAGAGAGAAATAGAGTACGATAGAGAAAGAAAAAGTGCAAGAGAGGTAGAGTGGGAGAAAGAGAGAGAAAGACGGAGGGAGTCAATGGGATGGAAGATAGCGAGAGTGAGAGAGAGAGAGTGATAGAGAAGAGGGGTGAATGAAGATATAGAGAGGGTGATAGGAAAAGAGGAAGAGAGGGGGTATAAATGATATTTAGCGGGAAAGTGAGGGGGATTAAGTGAAAGAGAGTGAGAGGGAGAGAAGGGGAGCGTGTGTGAGGGAAAAACAAGGGTGAGAGAGGGAGAGGGAGGGAGGGAGGGAAGGAAGCAAGCGAGTGATCGTGAGAGGGAGAGAAAGATTGTGAGGAGAGAGTGGAGAGAGAGCAGTAGAAGAGAGAGTAAGTGTGAGAAAATGAATATGGAACAATAAAGAGAGAGGGAATGAGGGAGTGAGAGTGAGAGTGAAACTGAGGAGAGAGGAAGAGGGAGTGAGAAAGAAGAGTGTGAGAGAGAAATAAAGAGAAGAGAGGCTAAGGTAAGAGAGAGCGGGAGAGAGGCAAAGAGTGAGTGAGCAAGAGTAGGAGCAAGAGAGTAAGAGATAAAAAGAGCAGGAGAAAGAGATGAGCAAAGTGAGTGAAAACTGGAGGGAGAGCGAGAGAGAGCAAGTGAGGGATAAAGGGACATCAAAAGAGTGACAGAAGAGAGTGAGAGAGAGATAAAAATTAGTGGAATCAAGTGTGAGAGAGAGGAGAAGAGAGTGAGTGGAAAAGTGAGATAGAAGGAGGTAGCAAGAAGGTTTAAAGAGAGAGCAAGAAAGGGAAAGGAAGAGAGAGTGAATGAAAGAGAGAGAGAGTGAGAAAAGAGACTGAGAGAAGATCGAGTAAGAGTAAGTGAGTGAGGCATTTGGGACAACAGGAGAATGTTGAGAGAGAGGGAGCAAGAGAGTAAGAGACGGAGAGAGGATGTGAATGAAATGGATTGAAGCAAGAGAGTGAGTGGGGGATAGAGTGAGAGAAAAGCAAGAGAAAAGAGAGCTACAAAGGAGAGTCTAAAGGGCAGTATACGATAGACAAAGAGAATAGAGAGTGAGAAAGATAGAGGGTGAGAGAAAAAAGTCGAGAAGGGGATGGAGAGAGAAGAGAGAAAAGTAGAGCAAGGGAGGTAGATGAGAGTGAGAGGGAAAGAACAAAAAGGTGAAAGAGTGTGAGTTTGAGAGCGAGAAATTAAGCTAAAGTGGGTGAGTGGGAGAGAGATTGAGAGAGAGTGAAGGAGTGCACGAGTGTACGAGATGGAGAGAGAAGAGTTAGCCACATATGAAAGCCCTGGAGACGGCATAATGAGGGAGAGATCTAAGAAAGGGAAAGAGAGTGAGGGACAAGAGAGAAAAATGATATTAGGAGTGTGACAAAGGAGAGAGAGTGTGATCAAGGGAGGGAGGAAGGGAAGTGAGAGATAGAGAGTGAGGGAATGAAATAGAGTGTGTGGAAGGGATAAAGAGAGATATATAGATGAGAGGGGGAGAGTAAGGATAAGAGTAAGAAAAAGAGTGAGTTATAGGTGAGACAGAGAAGACTGACGAAGAAATAGAGAGACCGAAATGTGAGAACATGTTAGAAACAATTAGAGAGAAGGGAGAGGGATTGAGAGAGATAAAAGTTGGAGTGCGATAGAGAGAGTGCGTTTGAGGTATTGGGGGAGAAAAAGATTGAGTAAGGAGAGGGATTGTAGGTGTGAGAAAGAGAGAGAGAGAAAAAACAAAAGAGAAAGAAAAGTGTGAGGAATAAAAGAGAAAGAATGAGAGAAGAAACTGTGAGAAAGTGAGAGGAAGGGAGCGAAAGAGGAAGTGAGAGTGAGAGATATAGGGAGAGAAGGAGAATGTGGGAAGATAAATAAGAGAGAGAGAGAGAGAGAGAGAGAGAGAGAGAGGCTGGGATAATAAGATAACGAGAGAGAATAAGAAAGTGATGGAGAGTGAAAAAGAGACTGGAAGGAAAAGTGGGAGAGAGTAAGAAGAGAGAAAAAGGAAGGAGGGAAGATACAGAAATAGAGAGAGTGTGGGGATTGAGGAAGAGAGAGTGAAAAGAGTAAAAGAGAATGGATGATAAAGAGAGAGGATGGTACGAGAGAGTAAATGTGATAGTGAAATGGAAAAGAGAGAATGAGGCAGTGAGAATGGGAGAAAGTCTTAGAGACAATAAAGAAAGAGTGAGGGAAGAAATAGCATGAGAGAGGAGCGAGCGAGATAGGGAGCGAGCGAGATAGGGAGAGCAAAAGAGATAAGGAAAGCGGATAAAGAGATTGATGTAGGGAGTAAAAGAGGGAGGAAGAGTAAAAAAGTGGTAGTGTGTGATACAAGGTGTCAAAAGATAGAGAGAAGAAGAGAGAGTGAGAGAGAGATAGAGAGATACAAAAAAGTGGAATATAGTGTATGTGAGAGAGAGGGATGGAGTGAGTGAGAAAGATTAGGGAGGGATGGAGTGAGATGAATTAAAGAGAGAGTAGTAGAGAGACTTGATAGAGAACGAAAAGGAAATAGAGTGAGAAGTGACACTAAAGGAAGATTCAGTAAGAGAGAGTGAATGAGAGGTAAAGAGATAGGGAGAATAGAAGAATGGCTAGAGAGAGCAAGAGAGAGAGGGAGACGAGAGGGAGATGGGGAAAGAGAGCGAAGGAGGGAGACAAGAAAGAAAAAGAGATAGTGGAACGGATTCAAGCAATAGAGAGGAAGAGATAGATTAGGGATAGAGAGAGAAAGTGCGAGATGAAAGAGGGAGGAGATAGCAACCATGAAGAGAGCAAAAGAGAGCATAAAATAGAAAAGGAGAATAGAGTGCAGGAAAGAGAGCCGGAGAAGGAAAATAATAGAGAAGGGTATAGAGAGAGAAGAGAGAAAGATGTAGCAACGAAGAGAGATGTTGGAGTGAAAGGGTAGGAGCAAGATGCTAAGAGAGAGCCAAAACTGGAGCTTATGAGGGAAACACGGAGATGGATTGAGAGAGGGAGAGAGTGAGAAAATTTTGAATGTTTGTCAGAGCTCAAGAGAGAGAGTGAGTGAGATAGAGTTAGAAGGGTGAGCCACACAAGGGATATCTAGAGAGGGCAAGAATGAGGGAGTGAGAAATATAGAGGGAGAGTTAGAGAGTGAAAAAGAGAACGAGTGCGAGAGAATGAAAGAGACCATAAAGAAAGAGGAAAAGAGAGTGAGAGAGAGGAGGATATAAGAGAGGGGATGAGAGAGGAAAAGAGATATCAGGAGACTGGGAAGGGAGAGAGTACGAGGAAGGAAGGGACTGAGATAAAGAGCTAGAGAATGAGAGAGATAGTGAGCGTATAGGGAAGAAGGAGAGAGTGAGAACAAGGGTAAGGAGAAGATAGGCGATAGAGGGAGGAAGAGAGTTAAAGAGGGAAGAATGAGGAGAGAGAGAAATAGGGAGAAAGTGAGAAACAATGAGAGACAAATTATACAGGGATTGAGAGAGACAAAATTTAGAGAGAGAGAGTGAGTATGATGAAGGACTAAGAAAGAGATATGATAAAGTGACAAAAGAGAGATTAAAAGAGAGAAGAGCAAGTGCAGTAAATAAAGAATAGAGTGAGATAGAGATAGAGCGAGGGGGTGTGAGGTATTTAAGATTTTGGTATTGAGAGAGAGAGAGAGAGAGAGAGAGAGAGAGAGAGAGAGAGAGTAACATATAAATAAGAGAATGAGAGTGAATAAAGAAAAGGTGAGTGAGAGGGAGAGAAGGAATGAGACAAAGAGAACTAGTGAAAGAGATAGATCGAAAGAGAAAAAGAAGTGTCGAGGGGGAGAGAGTGAAAGGAAGAGAGTGAGAAAGAGAGAACCAATGGGCAAGAGTCAGTGAGAGAGTGAGAAAGGGGGAGATAGAGGAGAGATTGAGGAGAGAGGGAGTGAGAGAGGGAGATAGAGAAAGAAAGAACTACGAGAACAAGTGAGAGAGTGAATGAGATCTAAAGAGAAATATGAAAAGAAGCGAGGGAGACAAGAGTAAATAAGAAACTAAAGATAAAAAAAGTATTAGGAGGTTGGGAAGGGTGAGATAGTGTGAGTGAGGGAGGAAGAGAAGAGAGATAGAGAGAGAGAGAGAGAGAGAGAGAGAATGAAAGAGAGAGTGATGGGGATCAAGTGAGATATATATATAGATACAGAGGGAAACAGTGAGAACATAAAAGGATAGAGAGGGAGAGAGGGAGGTAGATGGAAAGTGAGTGTGGGAGAGTTGAAGATAGAGTGAGTAAGAGATAGGGGAGGGAGGGTGGGAGGAGGAAGGGAAATAAGCAAGAGATGGGGTGAGATTGTGTGTGGATGATAGAGAGGGTGAAGGAGTGGGAGGAGAGAGAGAGAAGAGAAGAGAGTAAGATAAAGGGGGAGAACAGAGAATGGGTGAGACCGAGGAAAACTAAGAGAGAGTGAAATTAAAGAGTGGGAGGAAGGAAGAGATGAGTGATAATTAGAGATAAATAGAGATAGAAGAGAGTAAAGGAGGGAGAGATATGGAGCAAGGGAGATAAGGAAAGTAAGAAATGGAAGCAGAAGATTGATAAATAGATAGAGAGTGAGAGATATGAAGATAGAGAGCCGGATGAGGGAGGAAGGGAGAAAGGTAGAGAGAAGAGTGAGAGAAAGTAGGAAATAACGAGAGAGAGAGAGAGAAGGAGAAAGAGAGAGGAAGGGAGGGAGCGAGAAAGAGATATAGAAGGAGAAAAAGAGTTGAGTATTGATAGAGAGAGCGACAGAAGAGAGATTAAGAAAGATTGATTGAGCAACAACATAATAATAAAGGTGGAATAAAGATTGAGAGAGGGAAAGCAAGGGAGAGAGAGAGAGAGGGAGAGCAAGGAAGAGAAGAGAGAGCGGAGAGGGAGAGATGTGGGGGATAGACGGATAAAATGTGTGAGTGTATATATATGGAGAGTAAGAGAGAGATAGAGGGAGGGAGAGTAAGAGAGAGCATGATAAGAAAAGAGTGAGAGAAAGTATGAGAATAGAATGTGGAGAGAGAGATGGTAAAGGTAGAGGGAGAGAACAGGAGCGAAATAGAGAGGAGGGATAGAGGGAGAGGGAGAGGAGAGAACAGATGCAAAGGAGGAAGTGAGAGTGATAGAGATATAGGGAGAGAAGGAGAATGAGAAAAAATAGAGAAACTGAGAGTGAGTGAGAAAGATAGAGGGAGGAGAATAAGAGAATGATTGAGAGCTAGGAAGGGAAAGTGGGAGAGAGAGAGTGAGGAAGAAGAGAAGTGAGAGAAATAGAGAAAGAAAATGGTTGGAAAGAGGAAGAGAATAAGTGAGAAGACTAAGTCAGAAGTTGATATAGGATAAAGACAACGATTGAAAGTGGAAAAGACAATAGAGAGTGTGAAAATAAAGATAGGGAGTAGGAGTGAGAGTGAAGTTGAAGAGAAAGAGTGGATGAAAAGAGAGTAAGAGAAAAGGAACAATAAAGAAAAGAGTTAGGGAGGGAAAGTTAGAGGGAATAGGAGAGAAATGAAGAAAGAGTGCAAGAGAGAAAGGGAGAGAGAACCGTGAGGGAGTAATAGTGGGAGAGAAATTGAAGAGAGTGAAGAAGCGAGGAGGGGAGAGAGAATCAGAGTGAGAGAAAGAGAGTGGAAATAGTGGTAAAGAGAGAGGGAGGTATAGAGAGAAAAAGAGAGCAAAATAAGGAGGGAGGGAGGGAAAGAGGGAGGTAAGGAGAGAAAGTAATAAACAATAATAGAGAAAAGTGGGAGAGAGAGAGAAGAGAGAGAGAATGAAAGGAAGGGAAAGAGAGTTAGAGTGATGGATTTTAAAAGTTAAAAAATGAGTAGAAAGAGAGAAAAGGGAGCAAGAGAGAGCGATAGAGCAACAGGGAGAAACATAAGGGAAAGCAAGAGACAGAAAGAAAGGGAGGGAGGGTGAGAAATTGAGAGATTGGGGGAAAGATTAAGGAAGAGAGTGAGAAAGGGGGAGGGACGGAGAGAGATTGAAGAGAGAGAGGGAGAGAGAGAGGGAGAGAGAGCAGGAAAGACTTAAGAGAGGGACATAGGAAACGAGGGAGAAAAAAGTGCAAATGATTGTGAGCAAGATTGGGATAGGGATGGAGAGTAAGAGAATGAGTGAGGAGTGAAGAAGAGATAAAGATTGAGAGGGAAGGAGGGAGAAAGGGAGAGAGATTGAGATGGAGAGAGGGGGGAGAGTAACAGATGAAGGGAGAGGGAGAGTGGGAGAGAAATAGAGAAAATTGAATGTGAGAGAAGAGAGAGCAAAAGAGAGGGAATGAGAGAGAGCGTATGAGCGGGAGAGAGAGAGAGTGAAGGAGTGAGTGCAATTGGAGATAGAAAGAGTGCGATACCTTCAGAGGAAAACAAGTGAAACTAGGTATTTAATGAGGGAGGGAACGATGAGGAAAGGGAGATGTTTGAGAGAAAATAAGGAAGACAATAGTGTGAGAGAGGAGTTGTAAAGGGAGAGAGGGATAGAAAGTGCGAGAGAGTGTCTCCCTGTCTCTTGTTCTGTCTAGCCATTCTTTTGTTCTCCCTATCCCATTACCTCTCACTCACTCTCTTTTACTCAATCTTTTTTAGCCTCACTTCTCTCTCTATTTCATTTTCACTCTCTATCAATGCTTCTCTACTGCTCTCTCTATCTCTCTATCTCACTCACTCCATCCCTTTCTCTCACACCATCTATTCCATATCTCTTTATCTCTCATTCTCTCTTCTAATACTCTCTTTTTGACATCTTTTATCCCTCACTACCACGTAATTCACTCTTCCTCCCTCTTCCAGTCCCTACATCCCTCTCTTTCTTCACTGCCAGTATACTCTCTCTCTCTTACTCCCTATCTCACTTGCTCACTCTCTAACTCCCTCATGCTCTCTCTTCCCTCACTCTGTTTATTTGTCTCTAACTCTGTCTCCCTTTCTCGCTCCTTCTTTCCATTTCACTATCTCTTTTACTCCCTTGCACTACTCTCTTACTCACTCCATTTTCACTCTCTCTCTTTGTAATCCATTCTTTTGCTCCCCCTCTCTCTCCTCTTCTCACTTACTATCTCTTGCTCTATCTTTTGGCACTCCCTTCTTTCTCACTCCTACTCCCTCATCCCACTATCTCACACTCTGTCTCCCTCGCTTGCTCCCTTCTCACTTCAATCTTTCTCACTGCCTCCCTCTATCTCCCCATTTCATTCACTTTACCACTCATGCTCTCTCTCATATTCTCTATTATATCTCTCTTTCTAGGTCTTTTGCTCTCTCTTATCATTCTCAGTATATCTTCTGTGAGTCTCACTTCTCTCTCTATTTTTGCTTTCCCTCTCTTCTCTCTTTATCTCTCACTATCACTCTCGTTGTCCCTCCCTCACACACTCTATCTCATTTTCTCTCACATCTTGCTCTCTCCCCTCATATCTGTCTTAGTATTTCTTATTTTCTCTCATTATTGCCCTCTCTTTCTTGCTCCATGTTAGCCCTCTCTCTCGCTCTGTCTTCCCTCACTCTCTTCTCTCTATTTCTCTCTCACTTTGTCTTCTCTCTATTTCTCTCTCACCCTCCCTCATTCTCTCTCTTCAGTTTCACTCTCACCCATACTCCCTCATTCTTTCTCTCTTTCTCGCTCCATGTTCACTCTTTATCACTTACTCTCTCTTCTAATGCTCCCTCTCCTTTCTCGCTTCCCTCAACTTTTTGTCCCTCTCTCCCCAACTCTCCTGCTTCCTTCCCTCCCTCCTGCTCTCTCCAACTCTCTCAGACAATCTACCCATCTCTTTCTCTCACACTCTTCCAATTCATCCCCAAGCTCTTTACCACACCTCTCCCTCCCTCTATAACTCTGTTTCTAGTTCACTCCCTCTCTTGCTCTCACTCTCACTCTATATTTCATCTCTCCTTATCGTTTGCTTGCTCTCTCTTTCCATCTCTCTGTCATGTCTCTTGCTCTTTCTTATATCACCCTCTCTTCTCTATATTTACTCACTATTTCTTTTCCTCTATCCCTCACACTCTCTCTTAGTCTCCCTCTCTCTCTCAATCACTTGACATCTCACTCTCGCTCCTCATCCCCATCTCATTATTTCTTAGGTTCTCTCACACATCTCTCTCTTCTCTTTTGTCCATCCCTCTTTCACTCCATCCTTTCCTCTCTTTCTCCCTTTCTTCCTATCTCTGTCTTTTTCTCTCTCCTCTTGCACTCACCCACTCAATCTGCCTCCCTCCTCATTTTCTCCGCTGCACTCTCCCATTCCCTCTCTATTGATCTCACTTCTCTCACTTTCTCTTCCCTCTATTTCTCTCTCATTCTCCCTCATCTTTTCTGACTCCCACTCTCCCTCTCACTTCTCGCTCTGCCACTCTCTCTATCTTAATATATATCTCTCTCCATCTCTCTTTCTCGCTCATTCTCTTAATTTCGCCCCTATCTCCATCTTACTCCCTATCTTTTCCTCTCTCTCCCTCTTAAATCTTTCATGCTCTTTCTCTCTCTCTCACACACACTCACTCACTCCCTCTATCTCCCTTGTCTCACTCTCTCCCTTATTGTTGCCCTCCATCTCTCTCTTTCTCACTCTCTCACTTTCTTACTATGTCTCTTACACTCTATTTTATTTGTCTCTCACTCTCTTGCATTGTCTTGCTATCTTTTCTCCCCTTTTTACTTTTCCCTCACTCTCTCTCTCTTTCTCTCGCTCTCGCTCTCTCTCCAATTGCGAGATAAAGGAAGGAGAGAACGAAAAAGAAAGAAAATGTGATAAGGCATAAATAGTCGAAAGGATAAGAGAGGGAGAGGGTGAAAAAGAGAGATAAATAGAGAGAGAGAGTGAATTTGATTGATGAGTGAGAGTGAGAGGAAGACATAGTAGAAGAGAAGACAGAGTGAGGGAAGATCTATATAGAGTGAGGAGACGGAGAGAGGGGGGAGAGAATGAGATCTTTTGGGAGTGAGAGTGGAGATGAACCAGAAGAGTGTGAGAAGGGGAAGAGATAACGTGTATAAGTGAGTGAAAGAGAGAGTAAGAGAGAGAAAGAGGGAGGGAGAGAAGGAAGCAAGAGACAGGGGAGAGAGGGAGTGAAAAATTGGGAGGGAGAAAGAAGAGAGAGGATCTTAAGTGAGAGTGACAAAGAGTGAACATAGACCGAGAATGAGAGAGAGAGAGAGAGAGTAAGAGTTAGAGTTAAACTCATGAGAGAGAAAGAGGGAGCAAGAATGGGAGAGAGTGTGAGGAAAGAGAGAGCGTGAGAGAGGGAGAGAGCGAGTGAGAAAGAGAGGGAGCAAGAAAGTGAGAGATAAGTAGTGTGTGAGAGATAGAGGGATTAAGGGAGTGAAAATTGGAGGGAGAGCAAGGGAGAGGTGGTGAGGGATAAAGCAAGAGAGAGAGAAAGTGAGGTGGAATACAGAGTGGGGGAGAGAGAGAAGAGAGAGAAGAGAGGAAATGAGAGACGTTAGAGTGATGGATATAAGAAGATAAAGAGTGAGTAAAGAGAGATTAAAAAGAGAAAGAGGAACATAATAAAAAGTGACAAACATAGTGGGAAAGGGAGAGGGTGAGAAAGAGAGAGACAGAGGGTAAGAGTAATAGAGAGAGTGAGAAATAGGGAGATAGAGGGAGAGGAGAGAGATTGAAGAGACAGAGGGAGTGAGAGAGAGATAGAGCAAGAAAGATTTAAGAGATGGAGAGATAGGAAGCGAGAGAGGAAAAGAGTGTAAAATAATGTGTTCAATTTTGAGATAGGGAGGTAGAGTATGAATGAGTGAGAAGGTGATAAGGAGTTAGTGGGTAGTGAGGGAGAGCTATGGAGATATATAGACTAGGAGAGAGGGTAGTAGAGGGTAAGAATGGGAGAGAAAGGATGAGAGAGAGAAAGGGAGATAGAGAAATAGAGAAAATTGAAAGTGAGAGAAGAGAGGGCAAGAGAGAGGGAGTGAGAGACCGATAGAGAAAATGAGAGGAAAGGAGAGGAAGTGAATGAAGAGAGAGAGGAGTGAGATAGGGAGAGGGAGAAAGAGAGGAAAGAGAGATTGAATAAGGTTGAGATCAAGGTGGAAAGAGAGATGTTAGAGAAAGCATGAGTGGTTAAGAAAAATAAATAGAGAGAGATGGAGGTCGTCCGAACAATTGAAGCGGGAAAGGGAGCAAGAGAGGGAGAAATAGTGTGAGAGAGAAATATAGAGTGCTAGAAGATAGAGCAAAAAAGAGTGAGCAAAAAGGGAGAGTGGTAGTGCAAAAGAATGGATGATAAAGAGAGGGATAGTGAACATGGAGCAAGAAAGAGAGTGGGAGGAGGGAGTAAGAATAACAGTAAAATGTAAGAGAGGGAAGGAAGAAGCAAGAAAGGAAGAGAGTGTCAGAAAGAAATTAAAAAAATGAGGGAAGAAAGAGCATGATAGAGAGAGAGAATGAGTAAGTGAGATAGGGAGCAAGAAAGAGAGAAAAAGAGGTAGAGATGGATAAAAGGTGTCAAAAGAGAGATAAAATAGAGATTGAGAGAGATAAAGAGAGAGATAAAGAGAGATGGAATAGAGACTGAGAGAGAGAGGGAAGGAGTGAGAAAGAGAGATAGAGAGAGGAAGTAAGATGGATAAAAGAGAATAGTAGAGAGAAAGTGCAGAAAGTAAAAGGAAATATAGAGAGAAGAAATACAGAGGGATGATTGAGTAAGACAGAGTGAGTGAGACATATAGAGATAATGAGTAGAAGAATTGCGAGGGAGAAAGAGAGTAAGAGAAAGGGAGGCATAAAGGGAGATGGGGAAAGAGATGGAGGGAGGGTTGAAGTACGGGAGGAAAGAGGAGGGTGAGAAGAGAGAGAAAGAGACAGTAGGTGGGATGGAAGCAATAAAGTGAAGAAAGAGCAACAATAAAGAGAGCAAAGAGCACATGATAGAAAAAAGATAATAGAGTGCAAGAAAGAGAAAACGAGGAGAGAGAGCAAGGGAGAGAGAATCATAATGATGGATGTTGAGAGAGAAGATAGAAGGATGTAAAAATAGAGATAGGATGGAGTGCGAGAGAAATAACAAGATTGTAAGAGAGAGTGATATAGAGAACAATAATGGGAGATTAAGAGGGAGAGAGATTGGGAGAGTGTGTGTATCGGAGAGTTTATGAGTGTGTATGAGAGCTCAAGAGAGGGTGAGTAAGATGGAGAGAGAAGGGTGAGCTACATAAGGGCGACCTAAAGAGGGCAATAATGAGAGAGTGTGAAAGATTGAGGGAGAATGAGGGAGTAATAAGAACGATAGTGGGATAATGAAAGGGACCTATAGAGAATGTTGAAGAGAGAATGAGAGAGGGAAGAAGATATAAGAGAGGGGATGAGAGAGGGACAAGATAAAAAAGAGATATTAGGAAATTGGGAAGGGTGAGAGAGTGTGAGGGAGGGAGGGCGACAGATAAGAGAGAGATAGAGATCTAGTTAGCAAGGGAGCAAGAGAGATATATATGGAAAGAGGAAAAAAGTGAGAACATGAGTAAGGAAAAGAGAGTGAGAGATAGGGGTGACACAGAGGGAGGGAGAGGTTAAAGAGAAAGGGAAAGTGAGAAAAATATGAGAGAGAGAGAAGAGAGAGGGATTGAGACAGACAAATGTTGGAGAGTGTGTGTATGAGGGAAAGGGACATAGAAAGAGAGATGACAGAGTGACAAAGGAGAGATTGAGAGAGAGATGAGTAAGAGAGCAACAAATAAATAATAGTTGGGAGAGAGATAGACCTATGGAATGAGATATATTTAAGAGTGCGGGATTGATACAGAGAAATAGAAAGTAAAGTGAGTGAGGAACAATAGAGTAATAAAAGGTGTGTGGGGGGAGAGAGGGAAGGAGAGCAAGAGAAAGATTGAAAGAGAGAGATGAAAAAGATCAAGAGGGAGAGTGTGTGTGAAAAAGAGAGGTGAGAGAGATACATCGAGATGAAGTAGGAAGGTGAGTGAGAGAGAGGGAGAGAGAGCGGGGGATATATGGAGGGAATGAGTGAAAGGAGAGAGAGAAGGGACAATAATAAAAGAGAGATTAGGAGAGAAAATGAACAAAGCATAAAAATGGGGAGGGACCAATTTAGAGTGAGTGTTATAGAGATGAAGAGTGGGATTGAAGAGAGAGAGCGAGAGAGAGTAAGATAAAGAAAAAGGGAGTGTGTGTGATGAGTGTAATGGAAAAGAGAGTAACCAAAGTGAGTAAAAAAATGATTAGGAATAAAGAGTGAAAAGTAGAGAGGGAGGGAGTGAGCGAGATTGAAGAGAGGGAGCGATAGAGGTAGAGAGTTAGAAAAGTAGAGAGAGAAGAAAGTGTGAAGGAAGATAGAGCAAGAAATAGTGAGCTACAGGAAAGAAGGGAGGGAGAATAGGAGAATGAGTGAGAGATACAGGGAGGGTGAGAATAAGGAAGGGAAGGCGAGAGGGTGATTGAGACAGAGGGAGAGATGAGAGAAAGGCAGTGGGGGGTAGACAAGGAGAAAGTGTGGGAGGAGAGAGGGAAGAGATAGTAAGAGTGCTCACGAGAGAGAGAATAAAGAGGGAGTACAGTGAGTGAAATTGAGGAGAGAGAGATTGAGAGGAATAAAGAGGGAAAAAAGCAATAAAGAAATTGATAGAAAAGAGAGTGAGGGAAGAGAGAACAAACGAGAATGAAAGAGAAAGAGAGAAAGAGGAGAGAATGATAATAAGTGAAAAAAAGGAGAAAATTAAATAGGGAGACTGAGAGATATTTTGAGAAAGGGTGAGAATATATATATATATAGACGCATACATACATAGATACATATAGCTTGTTAGATAGGTCTAAAGAGGAAGAGAGAGGGTGGGAGTGAGAGTGTGGGAGAAGGGTTGAGAGAGAGATAGGAGATAGAGAAAGAGGAGAGAAGGACGAAGAAAAGAAAGAAGGGAATGTACAGCAAGGGAAGAGAGAAAAGGGAGTAAAGAAGGGAAATAAAGAGATTGAGAGAGAGAGAAAAAAAAGATGAGAGAAGTTATGAGGTTGAAAGACAAGTAGGGAGGATGTCATGTAGAGTAATGGGGATTGAGAGAAAGAGAGAGAAAATGAGGGAGGGAGAGAGGGTAGCTGACGGAGAGGAAGAAGGGGTGGGAGAGGGAGAATGGAATAAAGTGAAAAACAATGACAAAGAGATGAAAGTGCGAGAGTGAAGATAAAATAAAAGGGATCAGAGAAAGTGAGGAAGCATGAGAGAAGTGATATATGAAGAGCAAGAGAGTGGGCGAGGTAGTAGAGAGAGATATAAATAAAGTTGGAGAGAGTGAGAAGAAGAGTATGGTAAAGAGAGTGAGATAAATGGAGAGAAGAGGAAGGATGGAGGGAGTGAAAGAGGGAGGCAGAGAGAGGAAGAGACGTGTGAGAGAAGGTGAGGAATAATGATAGAGAGAAGAGGCAGAGAGAGTGAAAGACAGCGAGCAGAGGGAGGGATTGAAAGAGAGAGTAGGGAGAGAGGCAGAGGGAGAGAGAGTGTAGGGATAGAGTGATAGAAGGAGAGAATAAAAGGCAACTTATAACATAGCAAAAAACAGAGAAGAGAGATATAACAGAGAGTGAGTGAGAGAGAGCATGAGTAGTAAGAGAAAGAAATAGAGAGATAGAAAGAGAGAGAGGGAGAGAGTGTTAGAGAAATAGAGTACTGGTAGATAGAGAAAGAGAGAGTGAGTGACAAGGGAGAGTAAAAGAATGGATGTTAAAGTACAAGAGAGAGGAGATATAAAGGGAGAGAGGGGGAGAGAGAGGGAGAGAGGGAGAGAAATTGTGTGTGAGAGAGAGATTTACGAAAATGTGAGTTAAAGAGAGAGAGGGAGGGAGGGAGAAAGAGGAGAGAGGGTGGGAGGATGGCAAAACGAAATAGTGATAGAAGTGGGAGTAACAATACTGAGAGTAAGTGAGAGAAAGATAACAAAGATTGAGAATGAGAGAAGAAGGGAAAGAACTAAGTTGAAGAGAGTGAGGGAGGGACAGAAGGAGAGAGAGTGTGAGAGAGAAATTAGAGAGAAGAGACTGAGAGAAAGAGGGAGATAGAGATAGAGAGGTAGAGTGAGGGGCATATAGAGCGAGCAAGAGAGAGAGAGAGAGAGAAAAGAGGGTGAGAAAGTGAGAGAAAGAGTGAGATAAAGATAATGAGGTAGAGTGAGAGGCATATAAAGAGAGCGAGAGAAAAGAGGGCGAGAAAGTGAGGGAATAAGAGTGAGAGTGAAATTTAATAGAGAGAAGGAGAGAGAAATGGAGAGGGAAGAGATACTAGGGAATTGAAAGGGAGTGAATGAAAGCAAGAGAGGGAGCAAGAGAGAATGCTTGTGGCAGGTAGTGCGTGAGAAAAAAATCAGAGAAGAGAGGCCAACATAATACAAAGTAAGAGAGATAAAAAATGAGCAAGAGAGAGAGCGAGTGAGAGAGATCTAAGTGAGAGTGAGTGATGAAAGGAGAGAGCAAGAGAGAAAAATAGAGAGAGAAGTGTGTGGAGAAAGATAGAGCAAGAGGGAGTGAGAGAGAGGGAGAGGGAGGGTGAAGAGGAGAATGAATGTGAAAGAGAGAGCGAGAGAAATAGATGGAAAGGCTGAGAGGAAGTGCTTGGGAGGGATAGAGGGAGAGAATAGCTTGTGGATGTTAGAGAGGGCAAGGAGAGAGACAGAGCAAGAGAGGTAGGGGGTAGAGGAAGAGAGAGTGAGAGGAGAGAGAGAGAGGAGTGATGATAAGGAGAGTAAGAGAATGAATGAGGGATAGTATGAGAATTGGAGAGAGTGTGTGAGGAAGGGAGAGGTAGAGAGAGAATGAGATGTAAAAGGAGAGAAAGAGTAAGTAAAGAGTGAGAAGAGAGGGAGATAGAAGAAAGAGCAAGATAGAGATAGAGAGAGGGCAAAAGAGAGTAAACAAACAACAAAGAGAAATAAAATTGAGAGAGAGAGAAAGAGCTAGACAGGGAGTGAAGATAAGAATTGAAGAGGGAGTGGGAGGGAGAGAGGGAGAGAGTGTAAGACAAATAGATAAAGAAAAGAGACTCAGGGAAGATAGAGCAAAAAATAGCGAGTGGGAGGTAGAGAGTGATATAGAGCTAGATATGGAGAGGGAGGGAGGGTGAGAGGAGGAGAGAGACACTGAATAAATGAAAGAGGGAGAAAGGGAGGGAGGAAGAGAGTATTAGATGGTTGGAGAGAAAGAGTGAGTAAAATGATAAGAGAGTATGAAAGAGAGCAATAAAGAGTGTGTGAGAGTGAATGAGAGAGACAGAGAGAAATAAGGAAAGAAATAGTGATAAAGCATAAATAGTGAAAATGACTAGAGAGAGCTAGAGTGAGAATGAGAGAGGTTGGTGAGGGGAGTCAGAGGAATGGGAGTGGGAATGAGAGAGGAAGAGAGACTGAGAGAGAAGCGAGACTGAAGGAAGAAATAGATATTTAATGAGAGAGATGGAGAGAGGGATAGACTGTGGCTTACTTGGAGAGAGCTGGGGTAAAATGGAAGAGTGAAGGGGAGAGAGGGGGAAAGTGCGTGAGATAGAAAAAGAAGAGCAAGAAAGTTAGAGAGAGGGGGGAGAGAGGGAGAGAAGGATTGAGCGGATAGTGAAGAGAGAGAGTTATCTTGAAGTGAAAAAGAGAGGGGAATGAGAGTGAAACCAGAGAGAGAGGAAGAGAAGCTAGAAAGTGAGAGAGAGTGCGAGAGAGAAATAGAGAGAAAAAAGAGTAAAGAAAAAGCGAGTGAGAGAGAGGGAAAGAGTGAGCGAGTGAGAGAGGGAGTAAGAGAGGGAGATAATGAGAGCAGGAGAAAGAGAGGGATGAAGGGAGTGAAGTGGGGGGGAGAGCAAGAGAGACCTAGTGAGGGATAAAAAGAGAATTGAAAGAGAATAGAAGAGAGAGTGAGAGTGAGTTAAAAAAGGCAAAATAGAGAGTGAGCGGGGAAGAGAGTTAAAAGGAAGTGGTGAGAGGGTTTAAAGAGAGAGAGAGCAGGAAAGAGAATGGAACAGAGAGTGACAAGAGAAAGTGAAGATCGAGTAAGAGTGAGTGAGGGGGATGAAGTGAGGGAGAATAGGAGAATAAAGCGTGAGGGAGGGAGCAAGAAAGAGAGGGATAATGAAAGGAGAGGGAGGGATGTAGAGAAGTGAGAAAATGAGAGAGTGAGGGATGAAACTAAGAGAGAGGAGAGAGAGTGGAGATAGAGTGAGAGAAAAGTAAAAGAAAAGAGAGAAGAGTAAGCAACAAAGTAGACTGTAAAAGAGAGTATAAGATAAAAAAGGAATAGAAAGTGAGAGAGCACAATAGACAAGGAGATAGAGAGAGAAGACAAAAAGATGGAGTAGGGGAGGAAGAGGAGAGAGTGAGAGAGGAAAAGGAAAATGGTAACAAAGAGTGAGATAGAGCAAGAAATGAAGCTAAAGAGGGTGAGAGGAAGAAAGATTAAGAGAGAGTGTATGAATTATGAGATGGAGAGAGAAGAGTGAGCTACACAATGGAGACCTAGAGAGGGCACGAATGAGGCATTGAGAATGATAGAGGGAGAGAGTTAGAGTGTTAAAGAGTACAATAGTGGGAGAGTGAAGGAGATCTAGAGAGAAATAAGAAAAGATAGTGAGGGAGAGAAGAGGATATAAGGAAGGGAAAGAGAGAGAGCGAAAAGAAAGTAAAAAATATACTAGGAGGGTGGGAAGGGAGAGAGAGAGCGAGAGAGTGAGGGAGGGATCAAGAGAGATATATAAATAAAGATGGAGAGAATGAGAACAAGAGTAATGAAAGTAGAGTGAGAGAAATAGGAGATAGAGAGAGGGAAGTGTGAGAGAATGTGAGAAATAATGAGAAAGAAGTGTGAGGGATTGGTGAGATAAAAGTTGGAGAGCGAGAGAGAGGTTATTTATGATTGTGAGAGAATAAAAGAGATCTAAAGAGAAAGAGGGAGAGAGAATGAGAGAGGGAGAGAGTACATGAGTGTGTGAGATGAAGAGAGAAGAGTGAGCTACAAAGGGAGACCTAGAAAGTGAGACTGATAAAGAGAAAAAGTGTTAGAGGGTGAAGGAGATCTAGAGAGAAAGACACATCTTTCCCTCTCTCCCGTTTTCTAACCCTTATCACTCTCACACACCTCTTTCCATCCCTCTATCTCTCTCTCTTCTCCTTCCCCTCTATCTTTGCCTCTCTCTTTTCCTCCCCCTCATTATCTACACCACTCCCTCTCTAGAATGAGAAGGAGAAGGAGAGGTAAGAGATTTTTAGGTAGGGAAAGTAGGAGAGTGTGTGAGAGAGAGTGACAAAGGAGGGAAGTGAGAGAAGTAGATGAAGAATGTGAGGGGATAAAGGAAGAGTATGAGTGAGAAGACTAAAATATAAGTTTTCATAGAATAAAGAGTGAGACCAAGATAGCGATAGAAAGTGGAAGAGATTATAGAGAATGTAAAAGAGATAAAGAGAGGGAGTAGGAGTGAGAGTGAAGCCGAAGAGAAAGTGAGTGAAGAGAGTAGGAGAAAGGAGCAAGAGAGAGATAGTTAAAAAGGGAAAGTGAGAGAGAGAAAAGGAGAGATAAAGGGAGAGAGAGAGAGTACAAAAGTGTAAGAGAGGGAAGGTGAGTGAGGGAGTATTAGTGAGAGACAAATAAAGAATGGAGAGTAAGGAAAGAGAGAAAGAGAGATAAATAATGATAGAGAAGAAGAGGTGAGAGAGAGAAAAGAGAGAATGAGAGGAAGAGAGACAGAATTAGAGTGAATGATATAGGAAGAAAGAGTGAGTAAAGAGAGACAAAAGAGAGCAAGAGAGTGAGAGAGCGAGAGAGAGAAACAAAAGAGAAAGTGATAGAAAAAGAGAGAAAGGGAGAGAGTGAGAAAGAGATAGATAGAGGGCAAGAGAATGGGAGAGAGTGAGGAAGTGGGGCATAGAAGGAGAAAAGGAGAGAGATTAAAGAGAGAGATGAAAGGACCGAGAGAGGGACAGAGAGCAAGAAAGATTTAAGAGGGAGAGAGAGAGGAAGCGAGAGCGGAACAGGCAGAGTAAAATATAGTGAGCAATATAGAGATAGGAAGGGAGAGTAAGAGAATGAGTGAGAAGAAGAGAAGAGAGGGAGATGGAAAGGAAGAGAGATTGAGATCAAGAGAGTAGGAGGGAGGGCAGCAGAGGGAGAGAATGAGAGAGAAAGGATGAGAAAGTGTGCGAGAAAGGGAGAGGGAAGTGAGAGAGAAATAGAGAAAAGTAGTGAGTGGAAGGGGGAGATAGAGAGAAGAGTGAGATAGTGCGAGAAGGAGAAAGAGAGGGAAGGAGTTATTAAAAGAGGAAGTGATTGAGGAGGATAATGAGATGGATATGAGGAGAAAGAGAAAGATGTGAGAGTAATGGAGAGATAGTGTGAGGGAGGCAGAGTGAGAGGGAGAGAGAGTGAAAGACAGAGTGAGAGACAGAGTAAAGAGAGAGAAGAGAGAGAGATAGAAAAAGGTAAAGATAGAGAGACAGAAAGGAGGTAAAGGGAGCAAAAAAATAATAGAGAGAGATGAAATAGAGGGTGGGAGTGAGAGAGAGAGCAAGTGACGGGGTTAGATAGGGATTGAAGCGTGAGTGGGATAGGGTAAGGCAAAAATATAGAGAGAAGAAAGCCTCAAGGAAGATAAAGAAAAAGATATTGACTACGAGGTAGAGAAAGGGAGATATAGAGGGAGATGTGGAGAGAGAGGGAGGGAGAGGGGGAGAAAGAGAGAGAGACTAAATTAGTTTAAGAGAAAGAGAGGGAGAGAGGGAGGGATGGTTGAAGGGAAGAAGTGTGTAAAGTGATAAGTGCTTAATGAGACATAACAATGTAGACTGTGTGAGAGAGAAACAAAGAGTAATAGAGAGGGAAAAAGTGATAAAGCATAACCAAGAAAAGTGCAAGAGAAGGAGAGAAGGACAAAGAGGGAGATAAATTGAGGGAGTCAGAGGGATGGACGAGAGCAGGAGTGATCGAGGAGGAAGGAGAGATTTATAGAGAAAAGAATAAATAATTAGATGGATATGAGGGCAGAGAGTAAGATATGAGAGCAATTGAAAGAGTGTGTGAGAGGGAGGGAGAGTGAGAGAGAAAGTTAGAGATAAAGGGAGAGAAAGAGTGGGTGGAGAGAAAAGAGAGGGAGTTAGAAGAAAGAGAAAGATAGAAATAGAGAGAGAAGAGAAATAACATAGAGGGGTCAAAAGAGAGAAAAGAAATAACACTGAGAAATAAAATAGAACGTGAGAGATTAATAGAGGGAGTGAAGATTGTTTTTGATTGATTGGGAGGGAGAGAGGGTAAGGTAGAAATAGAGAGAGAAGAGAAACCTTGTCCTCTATCTAAATATTTCACTTCATCTCTCCCTCACTCTCTTTTCCATTCTCTTGTTCTCTATCTCTCTCCTCACTTTCTCCCTCTCTCGTTCGCACTCTCTCTCCCTTCCCACCCTCATAATATCTTATTTTCTCCCTTGTCCCTCTCTCCCTTTCCCTTTCTTATATCTTATTATCTCACTAACTCTCTTTTCCTATTTCTCTCTAGATCTCTTTCACTCTCACTATTATTCTCTTTATTGCTCTCACTCTTTCCCTTTATTATTCAAACTCCCTCATTCGTGCCATTTCTAGGTCTCCAATCTTCTCTCTCCATCTCGCAGACTAGTACACTATCAATCTCTCCAATCTCCCACCTTCTTAGCTCTTTGTCTTGCTCTCTATCTCACTCTGTTGTTACCATTTTGTCCTTTCTCTCTCACTCTCTCCTCTCCCTCCCTTACTTCATTTTTCTCTCTTCTCACTCTATCCCCTTCACTATTATTTTCTCTCACTCTCTCTCTCTTTCTCATTTTGTATTCAATTTTCTATCTAATAGATTTTTTACACTCCTTCATTGCTCTCTCCTCACTCTTTTCTCTTACTTTCTCTCACTCTATCCCCCACTCTCTCTCTTTCTTCCATTCTCTCTCTCATCGCTCTCTCTTGCTCTCTTTTCTCTCTTTACTTAATCTTTATCTCTATCCATCACTCTATCTTTCTACCTTCCCTTATTCTCTATCTCTTCTATTTCTCACCCCCTCTTCTCTCTTATTAATATTTACTTCCACTCCTCTCTTTATTTCGCTCTCTGTTTCCTCTCTTAACTCGCAATCTATTCTTTCTCTATTTCTCTTTTTTTGTCTCTCTCTCCCTTCTTGGCTCCCTCACTCTCTTCAATTTCACTCTCATTCTTACGCTCTCTCTCTCTTCTCTCTTTCTATCTCTCTTGCTCTCTCTACCTTTCTCTCTCTCCCTCTCTTTATCTCACTCCCAGCCTCCCAAATTCTCTCTCTCTTGCTCCATCTATCATTATCTCTGGCACCCTTTCTCTTACACTCTCTTCCCCCACTTTCTTTCTTTAGCTCCACTTTCACTCCTACTCCCTATGTCTCCCTCATGTAGCGCAATCTTCTCTCTCCATCTCGCACAATCATACACACACTCACTCTCTCTCAATCTCTCTCCCTCTCACCCTCATTAGCTCCATTTCTCACTCTCTCTCTCACTCTCTGTTAACATTTTGTTTTTTCTCTCTCACTCTTTTTATCCTTTCTCATTTATATTCTCTTTATTTCTCTTTCTCACACTCTATTCTCTTTTTATATTTTATATTCTCTTTTACACTCCTTTGTCAGACCAACCCCCAAATTCTCTCTCCTCTCTCTTTCTCTTCCATTTATTCCTCTCTCTCTCCTTTTATCTCTTCTCTTCCTCCCTCCCTCTCCCTCCCATTATCCCTCTCTGTCTCTCTCTCTCTCACAATAATCTTTTATTCTCCCTCATCTTTTACCCCTCACTCACTTACTCTTGCTCGACCTTCCCTCAGTATCTTTTCTCACTCACTGTCCCTTCCATTCTCTCTTCCTTTCTCTTTCGTGCTCTCTCTTTAAACCCTTTCAATACCACCTTCTATCTCTCTTTCTTACTCACACTCTCCTCTCTCACTCTCTATTCCACAACTTTCAAACTCTCTCTCGCCCTCCCTTCTATCTCTCATCCACACTCACTTTAACCCTCGCCACCTCTTGCTCTCCCTCCCTCTTTCACTCCTTTCATCCCTCCCTTTCTCCTAATCTCCTTATCTCCCTGTCTCTTGTCCCTCTCGCACTCTCTCACCCTCTCCTTCTCTCTTGCTCTCTTTTCCCTCACCCTCTATTATGTTCATTTCTCTCCCTTTCTCGTTCTCTCTTCCTGTCTCTTCAGTTTCACTCTTCCACATACTCCCTCATTCCCTCTCTCTTTCTCACTCCATGTTTACTCTCTGTCACTTACTCTCTCTTTTATTGTGCTTGCTCCCCTCAATTTTTCTCTCCCACACTTCCTCACTCCCTTCATTCCTTCCCACCCTCTCTCTCCCTCTCTCGCTCTCTCTTTCCCTCTCTCCCTCTCACTCTCTTCCAATCCATACAACCTCTCTATCCCACTAAATGTCATTTTGTACCCCCTTTCTCCATCTCTCTCACTCTCTCTCCATATCTCTCACTCCCACTCTCTTCCATCCCTCTCACTCCCTCCGTCCATCTCTCTCTTCCTCGCTCTCCTCCTTTCTCGCTCTTTTCTCTAGTTATGCTCTATCACTTTTTCTTTCTCTATTTCTTTCTTCTTACTCTCTCTGACACACTCTCTCATGCTCTCTTTTCACTCTCTTATTACTTAACTCACTCTTTCTCTCTAACCATCTCTTCTCTCTTCCTCCCTCCCTATTTCCCTCTTTCATTAATTCAATCTCTCGCTATATCTTTTCCCCCTCCCTCTTCTCCATATTTCCCTCAATATCTCCCTCTATCAACCTCTCACTCACTATAATTTCCTCTATTCTCCCTGACTCTCTCTATCTCTCCCTCACTTTTTCTCTATCGCTCTCTCTTATTCCCTCTCTCTTGCTCTCTTTTCTCTAACTTTCACTTTTCTCTATTTCTCTGTTGCTCTCCCTCTCTCTCATTCTCTCCCTCCACTACCCTCCATCCCACGCTTTCTATCTCTATCTCTCTCCCTCGCTCCCTCTCTATCTCCCTCTCTCCTTCTCTTCTTTTAACTAGTTCTCTTACTCTCCCTCTCTATCAATCCAACCCTCCTTCCCAATTTCTCCCTTTCTCCTATCACTCTTCCCTCTCTCTCCTCTTGCATTTAATCAATCTCCCTTACTCCTATCATTTTATTCTTAGCTCTCTTCTATTCCTCTCTCTTGCTCTCTCTTCTCTCGCTTTCTCTTCTCTCTATTTCTCTCTTACAATCTCCCTCTATCTCTCTATCTCTTTCATTCTTACCACACCTACTCTCCCTCACTCTCTCTATTTCTTTCTTTTTACCCCTCTTCTCTCACTTTCTCTTCTCTCTATATCTCTGTGACTCTCCCTCATCCTTTTTTTCCCCTCTCCATCCCACGTCTCACACTCCCACTCTCTCAATCTCAATCTCTCTCCCTCTCCACCCACTACCCTTTCTCCTTATCTCCATTTTGCTCACTATCATTTCTTCTCTCACTTCCCCTCTCTCCATCTTAAATCTTTCTTGCTCTCTCGCTTTCTCACTATCTTCAATCTATTACTCTCCCCCTCTATCTCCCCCGTTCTCACTCTCTCCCTTACTCTTGCCCTTTATCTCTCTCTTTCTCGATCTTTCCCTTTCATACTATGTCTCTCACTCTCTATCCTTTTTCTCTCTCTCGTGCTTTCTTACTATTTCTTGCAATCTTCTCACTCTGTTTGCTCTTTCCCTTTATTTCTCTTTCTCCCTCTCTTCCTTTCTCACTATGTTCTCACTCTCCATCATGTTTCTCTTCCTCTCTTTTCTCTCTCTTTGTCTCCCTATATCCATCACTCAATCTCTCTCTACCTACCTCTCATTCTATATCTCTTTGTTTTCTCACCCACTCTTCTCTCTTTTTGTTTATTACATCCTCTCCCACCCTTATTTCGCTCTATGTTCCTCTCTTTCCTCTATTACCTCACTATCTATTCTTTCTCTGTTTCTTTCGCTTTTTGTCTCTCTCCCCCTTCTTGGCTCCCTCACTCTTACTCTTAATGTCTTCTCTCTCTCTTTCTTCATTGCTCTCTCTCACCCTTTCTCTCTCCCTCTCTCTTGCTCCATCAATTATTCTTTCTCTTACTCTCTCTTCCCCCACTTTTTTTTTAGTTTCACTCTCACTCTCACTCCCTCTCTTTATCTCTTTCACAATCTCTATTCTCTTTTCCTCTTTCTATCGTCACCTTGGTCTCACTGTCTATTCTCTCTCACCTTTTCTCACTCTTTCTCTTCCTTTACCCCCACTTTATCTTTATCTAATTATCTCACTTTCCTGCCTCTCTCTATCAAGATATCTCCACATGCCCTCCCTCACTCTCCCTCTTTCTCTTCTCTTTTCATCGCTCTCTCTCATTCTCTCTCATTCTCTTACTCTCCGTCTTCCTCACTCTCTCTTTCTCCATCTTCCTTCACTCTTTCTTGCTCTTTGCTCCCTCTCTCTTTCTCACTATTTATTTGTTTTCTCTTTCTCTATTTTTGCTCACTCTTCTCTAAATCTTTCTCTTCTATTTCTCTCTCTCCTCTCTTTGTCGCTTCCTCGCTTCTTCCCACTTTCTAACACATAATCTCTCCCTTTGTGTCTCCAACCAGACATTGGGAGTGATGGAAGCAATAGAACGGAAGTGTGGGATGGAGGGAGAAAATGAGAGATAGGGAGAGACCAAGGTAAGAAAGAGACAACAAATAGAACATGAATATAACAAGTGAGAGGGTGGGAGAAAATAAATAGGGGACAGATATTTTGGGAGAGGGAGAGAATATATATACATATAGATTATGAGAAAGGTCTTGAGAGGAAGAGAGAGAGGGAGGGAGAGTGAGAATGAGATAGTTTAGGAGAGGGTTTGAGAGAGAGATAGAAAGAGAAAGAGGAGAGAGGGAGGAGGAAAAATAAGAAGAAAATGTAGAGTAAGGGAAGAGACAAAAAGAAAACAAAGATGAGAATTAAAGAGATTAAGAGAGAGAAAAAGTGAGAAGGTATGAGGTTGAAAGAATAGTTGGGAAGACGCCATGGAGAGCAAGGGCATAAAGAGAAAGACATACAAAGAGAGAAAGAGGGAGAAAACGTGGCAACGGGAGAGAGGAAGGGAGGGAGAGGGGACAGAATAAAAGTGTGAGAGTGGGTGGAAGAGGGGCAAGAGAGGGAGAAAGAAAGAGGGGGAAGTTAGAATTTGTTTATGAGAGTGAGTGAGAGAGAGAGAGATAGTAGCAAGGGAAAAAGATGAGGGGAAGCTAGAGAGAGAAAGTGAGTTAGTGAAAGTTAGGGGGAGTGAGGGAGTGTGAAAGACATAAGAAGAGAGTGATGAAGAGAAAAACGTTAGTAAAATAAAGTGAGACTGCAAGAGAGAAAGGGAGTGGGGAAGAGAAAGTGAAAGAGAGAATAGAAAGTGTGAAATAGATCAATAGAGGGAGTATGTCCCTCTATATCTCTATTATTTTCTCTTTACCACTCACGCTCTCTCTCACACGCTCTCTCTCTCACTCTCTATTATATCTCTGTCTTATGCTGCCCTTTATTCTCTCATTTTCTCACTCAATCCCTCACACACTATCTCTCCCTCTCTCCCTACTTCTCTATCTTTCAACCCACTCTTAGCTGTCCCTGTCTTTCTCTCTCTACCTCTTCACTCTCTCTCATTATTTCTCACCTTCTCTCACACATATCTTCCTTTTCTCCCCCTCTTTCACTCCCTCCCTCGCTCTCTCCATCTCTCTCCATATATCTCACTCTCTTTTCCTTTCTTATTCTCACACACTCCCAATTTCCTTGTATATCTTTCTCTCACACTCCCTCATTCACTCTCTTGCTCTTTATTCTCTAACTTTCTCTCTCCCTCCATCTCTCTCCATATCTCCCGTTATATCTCCATCTATCTACCTCTTACTCACTATATTTTGCTCTATCTTCCTTGAGTCTCTCTTCTCTCTCTATTTCTGCCTTACCCTCTCTCCCTCTCGCTCACTCTTCAATCCCTTTCTTCACCCTCTCTCTTGCTCTCTCTCTTACTCTATATTTCATCTCTCTTTATTGTTTCTTTGCTCTCATTTGCCTCTTCTCTATCGCTCTCTTGCTCATAATTCTATCTCCCTCTCTTCTCTCTCTTTACTCACACTTTCTCTTCCTTTATCTCTCACTCCCATCCCCCACACACACTCTCTCAATTGCTTTCACATCTTGCTCTCTTTCCTTATATCCAACTCATTATTTATCACTTTTGCTCATACATCTCTCTTACCACCTCGATCCCTACCACTTTCAATCCCTCCTTCCCTCTCTTTTTGACTCCCTCCCTATGTAACTTCTCTCTCCTCTCCTCTTGCACTCACTCAATACTCCCTTCTCCCCTCATTTTCTCTATCTCTCTCTTAATCTCTATCTTGCTCTCTATTCTCTCACTTACACTTTCTCTACTGGCTCTCTCTTCCTCTCTAACGTTATCTCTTTAGTCACACTCTCTACACTCTATTTCTCTCTCATACTCTATCCCTTTCTTGCTCTCTTTCTCTCTCTTCATCTTCATTCTTACTCTTGCTCCCTCGCTTCCTCTCTCTTTCTCACTCCATGTTCACTCTCTCTTACTTTCTTTTCAATTGCTCGCTCTAATCTCAATCGTTCGCTCCCTCTCTCCCCCTCCTGCTTCCTTCCCTCCCTCCCTCTCTCTACCTTACTCTCTCTTTCTCTCTCCCACACACTCTCTCCCTCACACTCACTTCCAATTCATATCTCCTCTCTCTCCCACTAAATCTCATTCTCTTCCCACTCTCTCCCTCACTCTAACTTTCTCTCTATATCTTCCATCCCTCTCTCTTATCTCTCACCCTCCTTTCCTCTCTCACTCCTACTCTCTTCAATCTGACTCACTCCCTCCCTCTGTCTCTATCTTTCTCTCTCTCCCTCCTTGCTCTTTTCTCTATTTATGCTTTATCAATTTTTTCTCTCTTCTCTCTCTCACAAACAGGTAATCTTTCTCTCTTTTATCACTCTCTCTTATCACTTTACTCTCTAGTTCTTTCCAACCATGTCTCACTCTCTTCCTCCCTCCATCTCTCCCTCTCATTAATTCAGTCTCTCTCTCTCTATATCGCCCTCTCGACCTCTTGCTATCTCCATATCCCCTATATATCTCCCTCTCTCACCCTCCCTTAAGTCTCTCTTCTTTCTATATTTTTATCGCACCTTTTCTCCTTCTCTCCCTCTCGCTCACTCTTCAATCCCTTCTTTTACTCTTTCTTTTGCTCTCTCTCTCTCTCTATCTCCCTTTATCATTTTCTTGTTGTTCTTCGCTCCCTCTCTGTCTCTCACACTTGCTCTTTCTTCCATCACCCTCTCATCTCTCTCTTTATCACTCCATCTATACCTCTATCTCACTCACATTCACTCTTCCTCCTTCACACACTCACTCTTTGTTTCTCTCACATATTGCTCTTTCCCGTCATATCCATCTCAATGTTTCTTATTTTATCTTATGCATCTCTCTTTCCTCCTTAATCCGTCCCTCTTTCAATCCCCACTTCCCTCTATTTCTCACTCTCTCCATACTTTACTCTTCTCTCTCACTCCTATTGCACTCACTCCTTGCTCCCTCTCCCTCAATCTCATTTTATTTCGCTCTCTCTCACTCCCTCTCTCTCGCTCTCACCACTAACTTTTTCTTTTCTCTACATCTCTCTCACTCTTAGTCTCCCATTCTCTCATTCTCTCTCATCCTTTATCCCTTATTCTCCCCATTCCCACATCCTTGCCTCCCACTCTCTGTGTCAATATCTCTCCCTCTCCATCTCCTTCTCTCGTTTCCTTCTCACTAGTTCTCTTAATCTCCCTACCTATCTAAATCTTGTTATCTTTTGATCTCTCTTCCTCTCTCTTGCTTCCTATATCTCACTTAAATCTTTCTTTCCCTCCTCTCTCTCTCTCCCTCTCTGTTGAGTCTCTCCAGCTCTCTCCATCTATCTCTCCTTTCTCTTTTTTGCCCTCTATCTCTCTTTCTCTCTCTCTCTCACTCTCTATCTCTCTCTCTCTCTCTCTCACTATGTCTCACTCTCTGCTTCTTTCTCTAGCTCTCTAGCTATCTCTTACACTTCGTTCTCTCTCTTTATTCACTCTTTATCTTCTATATCCATCACTCTAACTCTCTCCCTTTCTCTCATTCTCTCTCTTCTCCCTTCTCTCTCTTTTCCTTGTCTTCTCGCTCATTGTTTATTACTTACACTCCCTCCCTACCTCTCTTCCTCTTTTTTTGCTCTCTTTGTCTCTCTAACTCCCTTACTCTTGCCTCTCTTTCTTCACTCTTTATTCTTTCTCTATTTCTATCTCGCTTTGTCACTCTCTCCCCTCCTCACTCCCTCACTCTTTAATTTCACTCTCACTCTTACTCCCTCACTCTCTTCATATCTCTGTCTCATGCTCTCTTCCACTTTCCCTTCTTGGCTATCCCTCTCTCTCCATCTTTCTACCATTCTCTCTCCCATTCTCTTATATCCCTCCCTCACTTTCTCTTGCTCATTCTCTTTCTCTATCTTACCTCACTCTCCTTCTCTCCCTATATCTCTCTTATACTCCCTCCTTGCTCCGTTCCTCTCTCATTCTCGCTAATTGTTCTCTCTCTTTCTCTTTTGTTGCTTACACTTCTTTAACTCTTTCTCTAATGTTTCTCTCTCACTCTCTTCCTCACTCTCACACACACACAATCTCTCTCGTTGCTCAATATTTCTCTCCCTCTATCCCTCACATGTAATCTCTCAATCTCTCTTTCACTCCAATTATTATCCTTCTCATGTCCTTTATCTTCTATCTCATTAATTCTACATTCTCTCACACTTCTCTCTCTCCTTCACTCACCCTCTCTCTGCCTCCACTATCTCTCACTCTCTTTTCATGCCTCTTGTTCTCAGTCTTTTCTCTTGCTCCGTTCCTCACTTTTCCCTTCATTATGTTGCTCTCTATCTCTCTTCTCTTCCTGCCTCCCTCAATCCTACTTTCTCTCCATTATTGCCCTCTTAATATCTTTTCCTCTCTTTTGTCCCTCTCCCTCATTCCATTTCTTATATCCTCTTTCTCTCTAGATCTCATTCACTCTCTCACACTCTTGTTCTCTTTAGCACTCTCACTCCCTGCCTCCATCATTCTCACTCCCTAATTATTGCACTCTCTAGGTCTCTCATTTGTAGCTCTCTCTTCTCTCCATCTCATACACTCATGCTCTCTCACTCTCTCAATCTCTCTCACTCTCACCCTCTTTAGCTCCATTTATTGCTCTCTATCTCAATCTCTCTTACAATCTTATTTTTTCTCGCTTGATCTCTCCTCTCTTTTCCTCACTCCATCTTTCTCCCTTCTCTCTCTATCCCTCTTCTCTATTATTCTCTCTCCCTCTCTTTTTCTTTCTTACTATCTATTCTCTTTTTCTATCTTATACTCTCTTTTACACTCTCCTTTGTTGCTCTCTTTCATATTACACTTCTCTCATTCTACCTCCACTCTGTCTCTTCTTTCTCTTGCTTTCAAACCTATCAATCTCTTTCTCTCTCTACTCTCCCTATGTCATTCTCACTCTATCCCTGCTTATCTCCCTCTTTGCCTCCCTCTCTCTTGCTCCCTCTGTCACTCACTAATATCCCCTACTTGTGCTCACTTTACATCTCACTCACTCTTGATCTTCCCATAGCCTCTCTTCTCACTCTCTCACTTTCTCTTTCCTACTCTCTTTAAACGCTCTCACTTCCACTTGTCTCTCTTTCTCCCTCACGAGCTCATCTCTCTATTTCTCTCTATTCCACCCTCATTATCTCTCCCTCTCGATATCTCTTCTGCCTCATACTTTTGACCCTCCCATTATCCCTCACTTCGTCTCTCTCACTCTCCATACCTATTTCACTCTCTTAATCCCTCTCTCTCTCTCTCTTTTACACTCTCCTTCATTGTTCTCTCTTCCATTTTTCTCTTACTTTTTCTCACTCTAATCCCCACAATCTCTCTCCTCTCTCGCTCAATTAATTCCATCCCACCCTCTCTCATTATCTCCCACTCTCCCTCCCTCCCTCTTTATCCCTTTATCCCTCTCTATCTTCTTCTCCCTCTGTTGCTCCAACTCGCTCTCATCTTTCTCCTATTCTCCCTTCTTTTATACCCCCACTCACTTTCTCCTATTTGATCTTCCCTTAGTCTCTCTTCTCACTCTCCCTTTTACTCTCTCTTCGTTTCTCTTTCCTGCACTCTCTTTAATCCCACTCACTACTCCTTCAATCTCTCTTTCTCACTCACTCATTCCCTATTTCTCTCACTCTCTATTCCATCTCATTTTATATTTGATTCGCTCTCTCTTCAGTCTCTCTTTTAATGCTCCCTTTATCCCTCACTGCCTTTCTCTCGTCTCCATCCCTCTTTCACTCCCTTCACCCCTTGCTTTCTCTCACTCTTCTTATCTCCCTCGCTCCTGCTCCCCCTCTCACTCACTCACTCTCTCCCTCTCTCACTACTCCTTTAATCTCTCTTTCTCACTCACCTTTACCTATCTTTCTCACTCTCTTTTCCATCTCATTTTATCTTTGATTCGCTCTCTCTTCAGTCTCTCTTTTACTGCTCCCTTTATCCCTCACTGCCTTTCTCTCTTCTCCATCCCTTTTTCAATCCCTTCACCCCTTGCTTTCTCTCGCTCTTCTTATCTCCCTCGCTCATGTTCCCCCTCTCGCTCACTTAGTCTGTCCCTCTCTTACTCTCTCTTCTCTTACTCTCTCTTCACTCTATTTCTCTCTCACAGTTTCTCCTTTTTTTTGCCCCTCTTCCTCTATCTTTATTTTCATTCTCACTTCCACTCCCTCACTCTCTCTCTCTTTCTCGCTTCATGTTCACTCTCTCTTCGATTACTTGCTTTCCTCTCTCCTCTCAATCTTTCCTCCCTCTCTCGCCTCTCTCTTGCTTCCTTCACTCCCTCTCACGCTCTCTCTTCCTTCATCTATATCCTCTTTCTCCCTCTCACGCTCTCTCTTCTTCTATCCTTCTCTCTCTCCCTCTCTCCCTCTCACCCTCTTCCAAATTATCCCCCTCTCTCCCACTAAATCTCAATCTCCCACCCGTCTCTCCCACCCTCTCACTTTATCTCTATATCTTCCATCACTCTCTCTTCTCTCTCACCTTTTCTTCTCTCACTCCCACTCTCTTCAATGTCTATCACTCCCTTCCTCTATCTTTCACTTTTTCACTCTCCTCCTCTCTCGTACTTTTCTCTATTTATGCATACCACATTTTCTTCCTATATTTCTCTCTCTTGTCTCTCTCACACACACACTCTTGTTCTCCTTTAACACTCTACTCACTATTCTCTCTAGCCATCTAACACTCTCTTCCGCCCTACCTCTCTCCCTTTTTCATTATTTCAATCTTTCACTCTATCACCCTCTCACCCTCCCACTAAATCCATATCCCCTCTACATCTCCCTCTCTCTACCTCACACTAAACTCTATCTTCCTTCAGTCTCTCCTCTCACTATTTTTCTATCTCACCCACTCTCCATCTCTCCCTCTTGCCCACTCTTCAATCCCAATCTTAAATCAATTTTTTTCTTTTTTTCTCTCTCTATTGCATCTTTATTTATTTCCTTTTTGCTCTCATTTGATCTCTCTCTCTCTGTTTCTCTTTTTCTCATTCTTCTATCACCCTCATTTCTCTCTCTTTGCTCACCTTACTCCTCTCTCGTTTATGTTGTACTCACTAAGTCACTCCTCCCTCACTCTCCTTTTCTCTATGCTCTCTCTCATTCCTTCTCCCTTGCTCCCTCATCTCTCACTTTCTCTTTTCTCTATTTATCTATCACTCTTCCTCTCCCATTCCCTCTCTCATCATTTCCCTCCTGCTTCCCTCTTTCTCCCTCTCTCCCTCTCCATCTCCCTCTCTCTTTTCTTCTCACACATTCTCTAATCTCCCTCCTTATCACAATATTGTTCACTAAGTTTTGCGCTCTCTTACTCTCTCAACTCCTATCTCTCTCTTAAATATCTCTCTCTCACTCCCTCTCTCTTCAATTTCTCTCACTTTCTCCCTCTATCTCCCCATTTCACTCTCTCCCTTACTCTTGCTCTCTATCTCTCCCCCTCTCACTCCCTACCTTTCTCACTATGTTTTACTCTCTATTATGTTTCTTTTTCTCACTCTCAGGCTCTCTCTTGCTCTCATTTCTCTCTTTACTCACACTTGATCTCTCTATGTCCATCAGTCTAACACGCTATTCTCTCTTTCTTATCTCTCACCCCCTCTTCTCTCTCATGGTTTCTTACTTTCTTTCATTCTCTCCCTCCCACCCTCCCCCCCTTATTTTGCTCTCCTTTTATCTCTAGCTCCCTCTCTTCTCCTCTCTTTCCTCACTCTGTATTCCTTATCTATTTCTCTCTCGCTTTGTCACTCTCTCCCCTCCTCGCTCCCTCACTCTTTAATATTACTCTCACTCTTACTCCCTCACTCGCTTCTCTCTCTTTCTTTCTTACAGTCTTTCTCTAACTCTCTCACAATCACTCCCTGACTCACTATAGCTCCATCTATCATTAATTTTCTTTTTGGCTCCTTGTCTCTTTCACTCGCTTCACCCACTCTCTCTCTCTCTTCAACCTCACTCTCACTCCTACTCCCACTCTTTCACTCTTTCACACTCTCTATTCTCTCTCCCACTTTCTATCACTATCTCCCTCACACTCACAATCTCTTTTGTTATATCTTCCCTGAGTTTCTCTTCTCTCACTATTTCTACCTTACCCTATCTCCGTCTCCCCATCCCTCACTCTCTTTATTCTCTATCTTCACTCCCTCTCTTGCTCTCTCTCTCTGTCTATTTCATCTCTCTTTGTTGTTTCTTTTCTCGCTCATTCCACTATCTGTCTCTCTCTTTTTCTTCATCTATAACCTCCATCTCTTCTCTGTCTTTACTCACTCTTTCTCAAATCTATCCCCCACTCTCTCTTTTATTCTCCCTCTGTCCCTCTATCTCAGTTGCTCTCAAAACTTACCCTCGGCCCTTATCTCCATCTCATTATTTATACTTTTCTCTCACACATCTCTCTCTCCTCCTTTGTCCCTTCCTCTTTCACTGCCTCCTTCTAAGTCTTTCTCCTGTTCTCCTATCTCTCTCCTCTCACTCTAATTTTGCACTCACTAGATCTCCCTCCCTCCCACTTATTTTCTCCATCGCTCTCTCCCATTCCCTCTCTCTTGTTCTCTTTTCTCTCATTTTCACCTTTCTTTTTATATCTTACTCTCCCTCTCGCTTTCTCTCACTCTCTCTCTCATTCTCTCGCCTCGCTACCCTCCCTCCCACTCTATCTATGTCAGTCTCTCTCCCACTTTCTCTCTCTATCTCATTCCCTATCTTCCTCTTTCCTTATATGCTACACACCCATTCTCTTACTCTGCCTCCCTATCTGAATAACTCCCTCTTTCACTCCCTCCTTCCCTCTCTTTCTGCCTATGTCCCTAGCTCTCTGCTCTTGCACTCACTCAATCTCCATCCCTCCCAATAATTTTTTCCATTGTTCTAATGTTTTCCAGTGTTCTATCTCATTCCCTCTCTCTTATCTCACTTTCTCTTCTTTCTATTTCTCTCTCACTTTCCCTCATCCTTTCTCTCTCCCACTCTCCCCCACTTCTATTCCTTCCACTCTCTCTATCTCATTCTCTCTTCTCTCTCTCCCTCTCAGTCTCCCTCTCTCCATCTCACTTTCTCATTCATTTTCTTAATGTCTCTCCCTATCTCCATCTTGCTCACTATCTTTTCCTCTCTCGCTTCCCCTCTTTCCCACTTAAATCTTTGAATCTCTCTCCCTCTCATTCTCACTCCCTCTCTTTAGCTCTTGCTCCTCCCTCTCTATTTCCCCTGTTCTCACTCTATTCATTACTCTTGCCCTCTATCTCTTTCTTTCTCGCTCTCTCTCTTTCTTACTATGTCTCTTACTTCTAATATGTTTCTCTCTCTCACTCACTTGCTCTCCCTCATCTATCTTTTCTCTCTCTTTACTCTTGCCCTTTATCTCTCTTTCTCTCCACTCTCCCTATCTCATTATATCTCTCACTCTCTATTATGTTCCTTTTTCTCCCTCTCTTGTTTTCTCTTCCTCTCTTTTCAAGGGGAGATAGAGAGAAGTGAGAAAAGAAGAGAGAAGAAAGAGTAGGATGGAGGGATTGGAAGAGAGAGGGATCGAGGAGGAAGGAGAGATACATGCAAGAAAATAAGAAATGAGATGGGTATGAGGGGAGAGAGCAAAATGTGATAGCAATTGAGAGAATGTGTGAGGAAGGGAGAATGAGAGAGAGTGTGTGAGGGAGGGAGATAAAGAGTGAGTAAAGAGAGAGAAGAGAGGGAGATAGAAGATAAGGCATGAGAGAGACAGAAATGGGGCAAAAGAGAGCAAAAAAACAACAAAGAGAGATGACATAGAGAGTAAGAGAGACCAAGAGAGAGAGTGAAGATAGGGATTGAAGAGTGAGCGGAAGAGAGAGAGAGAGTGGGTAAGGCAGAAATACATAGAGAAGAGAGTCTCAGGGAGTATAAAGCAAAAGATAGTGAATGAGAGGTAGAGAGAGCGAGATACAGTGGGAGATATGGAGAGAGAGAAGGCAAGTTGGACAAAAAAGAGAGACAATGGATTTATGAATGAGGGACAAAGGGATAGAGGATGAGAGTGAGAGGTAGTTGGAGGGAAAGAGTTTATAAAGCGATAAGTGAGTGATAACATAGAGCAATAGAGAGTGAGTGAGAGAGAAATAGAGTACAATACAGAAAGAAAAAGTGCAAGAGAGGTAGAGTGGGAGAAAGAGAGAGATAGACGGAGGGAGTCAAAGGGATGGAAGATAGAGAGAGTGAGAGAGGGAGAGAGTGTGATAGAGAAGAGAGGGTGAATGAAGATATATAGAGAGTATGAGAGAGAGAGAGAGGGAGAGAGGGGGTATAAAATGAGATTTAGCGGGAAAAAGAGTGGGATTAAGTGAAAGAGAGTAAGAGGGAGAGAGGGGGAGCGTGTGTGACGGAGTAACAAGGCTGAGAGAGAGAGAGAGAGAGAGAGAGAGAGAGAGAGAGAGGGAGGGAGGGAGGGAGGGAAGGAAGCAAGCTAGTAAGGGTGAGAGGGAGAGAAAGATTGTGAGGAGAGAGTGGAGAGAGAGTAGTAGAAGAGAGAGTAAATGTGGGAAAATGAATATGGAACAATAAAGAGAGAGAATTAGGGAGTGAGAGTGAGAGTGAAACTGAGGAAAGAGGAAGAGTGAGTGAGAAAGAAGAGTGTGAGAGAGAAATAAAGAGAAGAGAGGTTTAGGTAAGAGAGAGCGGGAGAGAGGGAAAGAGTGAGTGAGCAAGAGTAAGAGCAAGAGAGCAAGAGATAAAAAGAGCAGGAGAAAGAGATGGGCAAAGTGAGTGAAAACGGGAGGGAGAGCGAGAGAGAGGAAGTGAGGGATAAAGGGACATCAAAAGAGAGTGACAGAAGAGAGTGAGAGAGATAAAAATTAGTGGAATCAAGTGTGAGAGAGAGGAGAAGAGAGTGAGTGCAAAAGAGAGATAGAAGGAGGTAGCGAGAGGGTTTAAAGAGAGAGCAGGAAAGGGAAAGGAAGAGAGAGTGAATGAAAGAGAGAGAGTGTGAGAAAAGAGAGAGGGAAGATCGAGTAAGAGTAAGTGAGTGAGGCATTATAAGTAAGGACAACGAGAGAATGTTGAGAGAGGAGCAAGAGAGTAAGAGACGGAAGCGAGTGAGATAGGAAGCAAGAGAGAGCGAGCAAAAGCGATAAGGAGAGCAGCTAAAGAGAGTGATGTAGGGAGTGAAAGAGGGAGGAAGAGTGAAAAAGTGGTAGTGTGAGATACAAGGTGTCAAAAGATAAAGAGAAGAAGAGAGAGAGAGAGAGATAGAGAGATACAGAAAGGTGGAATAGAGTGTATGTGAGAGAGAGGGATGGAGTGAGTGAGAAAGATTAGCGAGGGAGGAAGTGAGACTGATTAAAGAGAGAGTGGTAGAGAGACTTGATAGAGAATGAAAAGGAAATAGAGTGAGAAGTGACACTAAAGGAAGATTGAGTAATAGAGAGTGAATGAGAGGTAAAGAGATAGGGAGAATAGAAGAATGGTTAGAGAGAGCAAGAGAGGGAGGGAGACAAGAGGGAATGGGGAAAGAGAGGGAAGGAGGGAGAGAAGAAAGAAAAAGAGATAGTGGGAGAGATTCAAGCAATAGAGAGGAAGAGATAAATTAAGGGATAGAGAGAGAGAAAGTGTGAGACAAAAGAGGGAGGAGATAGAAACTATGAAGAGAGAAAAAGAGAGCATAAAATAGAAAAGGAGAATAGAGTGCAGGAAAGAGAGAGCGAGGGAAGGAAAATAATAGAGAAGGGTATAGAGAGAGAAGAGAGAAAGATGTAGCAACGAAGAGAGAGGTTGGAGTGAAAGGGGTAGGAGCAAGATCTGGAGCTTATGAGGGAAACACGGAGACGGATTGAGAGAAGGAGAGCGTGAGAAATTTTGAATGTTTGTCAGAGCTCGAGAGAGTGAGTGAGTGAGATAGAGTTAGAAGGGTGAGCTTCACAAGGGATATATAGAGAGGGCAAGAATGAGGGAGTGAGAAATATAGAGGGAGAGTGGGAGAGTGAAAAAGAGAATGAGCGAGAGAATGAAAGATACCTATAAAGAAAGAGGAAAAGAGAGTGAGGAGAGGAGGATATAAGAGAGGGGATGAGAGAGAAAAAGAGATATTAGGAGAGTGGGAAGGGAGAGAGTGTGAGGAAGGAAGGGACTGAGATAAAGAGCTAGAGACTGAGAGAGATAGTGAGCGAGGGAACAAGAGAGATGTATAGGGAAGAAGGAGAGAGTGAGAACAAGGGTAAGGAGAAGATAAGCGATGGAGGGAGGAAGAGAGTTAAAGAGGGAAGAACAAGGGGAGAGAGAAATAGGGAGAAAGTGAGAAACAATGAGAGACAGATTATACAGGGATTGAGAGAGACAAAATTTTGAGAGAGAGTGTGTGTATATGAGGGATAAAGACTAAGAAAGAGATATAATAGAGTGACAAAAGAGAGATCAAAAGATAGAAGAGCAAGAGCAGTAAATAAAGAATAGCGAGTAAGATAAAGATAGAGCGAGGGGGTGAGAGGTATTTATGATTTTGGGATTGAGACAGAGAGAGTGAGATAGTAAGATATAAATAAGAGAATGAGAGTGAGGAAAAATAAAGAAAAGGTGAGTGAGAGGGAGAGAAGGAATGAGAGAAAGAGAACGAGTGAAAGAGACAGATCGAAAGAGAGAAAAAGAAGGGAGAGAGTGAAAGGGAAAGAGTGAGAAAGAGAGAACCAAAGGGCAAGAGTAAGTGAGAGAGTGAGAAGGGGGAGATAGAGGAGAGATTAAAGAGAGAGGGAGAGTGAGCAAGAAAGATCTACGAGAGAGAGAGATAGGAAGCGAGAGAGGAAAATAGCGCAAAATATGATCAAGTTTGAGATAGGGAGGTAGAGTAAGGGAATCAGTGAGAAGGAGAGATGGAGAGTGATTAAGATAGAGAGTGGGAGGGAGGTTAGCAGAGGGAAAGAATAAGAGAGAAATGATGAGAGATAGAGTTGGAGAAAGGGTGAGAGAGAAATAGAGAAAAGTGAAAGTGAGAGAGGAGAGAGCAAAAGAGAGGAAATGAGAGAGAGCGATGGAGAAAATGAGAGGTAGCAAGCTGGAGTGAATGAGTGTGTCCAAGAGGAGAGAGGGAGGTGTGAGATAGGGAGTTAGGTAGAAAGAGAGGGAAGAAGGATGAATGAGGGAGGCATAGTGAGGAAAGAGAGACATATGAGAGAAAATAAGAAATAATGAGTTGGATTTGAGGGGAGAGAGCAAGACGTAAAAGCAATTTAGAGAGAGTGTGTGAGGGAGTTAGAGTGACTGAGTGAGAGAGAGAGAGAGAGAGAGAGAGAGAGAGAGAGAAAGTTGACTGAAGAGAGAGTAGAGGGACATGAAAGAAATAGCAAGAGATAGAGACGAAGGGGTGAAATGAAAGCATAAGAACCATAAAGAGAGATGAAATAGAAGGTGAGAGGGTGAGGAGGAAAGGGAGTAAAGATAAGTACTGAAAAGTATGCAGGAGCGAGAGATGGAGAGAGGGTAAGGTTGAAATAAAAAGAGAAAAGAGACTCAAGGAAGATAGAACAAAAGATAGTGGGTGAGAGGTGGAGTGAGGAAGATATAGAAGGATATATGGAGAGAGAGGGAGGGCGAGAGGGAGATTGAGAGAGAGACTGAATTAATGAAACAGGGAGAGAGGGAGGGAGAAGAGAGTGAGAGATGGTTGGAGAAAGAGTGAGTAGAGTGATAAGAGAGTGATGAAAAAGAGCAAAACAGAGTGTGTGTGAGAGAGAATGAGAGAGAGCAATAGAGAGAAAAAAGTGATAAAGCATGAATAGAGAAAACAATGAGAGGGAGAGAGTGAGAAAGAGAGAAACAGATGGATGGTGTGAGTGGGATGGAATGGAAGTTGAGAGAGACAAAGTGCAAGTTGGAGAAAGTGAGACCGAAGGAAGATATAGAGTGAGTGAGGGGAAGAAAGGGGGGTAGGGAATGAGATTTAGCAGGATAGAGTTGGGAGATGAATTTCAAGAGGGGGAGAGTGTGTGAGAGAGAAAGAAGAGTGAGATAGCGAGAAAGAGAGCAGAAAGGAAGGAAGAAAGAAAGTGGGTGAGAGTGCGAGAGAAAGATTGAGAGAAAGGAGAGTAATAGAAGAGAGTAATCATGGACCAAGAAAGAGAGAATGAAGTCATAACAGTGAGAGTGAAACTGGAGAGAGAGGAAGAGGGAGCAAGAAAGGGAGAGAAAGATTGAGAGAAGAGAGAGTAATAGAAGAGAGTAATCATGGACCAAGAAAGAGAGAATGAAGTCATAACAGTGAGAGTGAAACTGTAGAGAGAGGAAGAGGGAGCAAGAAAGGGAGAGAGTGAGAGAAATTAATGGAGAGAGAGAGTGACGGAAGAGGGAGCAGGAGAGGGAAAGAGTGAGAGAGTAAGACAGGGATCAAGAGAGAGGGAGATAAGGAGAGTAGGAAGAGAGGGATAAAAAGAGTGAAAGAGGGAGGGAGATAAAGGGAGCATTAAATGAGGGAGATATAAAAAAAGGTTGGAATTGAGAGTGATAGAAGGGGAGAGACCGAGTGAGAAAGAGAGATTGAAAGAGGTAATTAGACAATTTAAAAAGAACGAAAGAGAAGGAAGAGAGAGTAAAAGGGAGAGATAGTGTGAAGAGTGACTGAGGGAAGATCGAGTAAGACCAAGTGAGTGAGGGGTGAAAAGTAAGGGAGAATAGGATTATTTTGAGACAGAGGGGCAAGAGAGAGAGAAAAAAGTGGGATAATGGGAGGGAGAGTGAGGGAGTGAGAGAAGGGAGAGAGTGAGAGTGGTGGAATAGGAGCAAGGGAGAGAGGAGAGAGTGGGGGATATATTGAGAGAAAAGTAAGAAAAAAGTGAGAAGAGAGCAACAAGGGAGAGTGTGAAAGAGGGTATAATATAGAAAAAAGGAATTGAGAAGAGAATGAGAGAGTGAGAGAAAATAATAAAGAAGAGGATAAAGAGAGAAGAGAGAATAATGGAGCAAGGGAGAGGCGAGATGAGATAGAAAGAACAAAACTGAGTGAGCTAGAGAACGAGAAATGGAGCTAAAGAGGGCAAGAGGGAGAGAGATTAATAGTGAGTGAGCGCTAGAGAGTGTGTTAGTGTGAGATGGAGAGAGAAGAGTGAGCTACACAAGGGAGACCTAAAGAGGGCACAAATGAGGGAGTGAGAATGACAGAGGGAGAGAGTGAGAGCAATAACGAGAACAAGTGAGAGAGTAAAAGAGATCTAAAGAGAAATATGAAAGAAAGTTAGGGAGACAAGAGTAAATAAGAAACTAAAGAGAAAAAAAATATTAGGAGGTTGAGAAGGGTGAGATAGTGTGAGTGAGGGAGGAAGAGAAGAGAGATAGAGAGCGAGAGAATGAAAGAGAGAGTGATGGGGATCAAGTGAGATATATATAGATACAAAGGGAAACGGTGAGAACATAAGAGGATAGATGGAGAGAGGGAGGTAGATGGAGAGTGAGTGTGGGAGAGTTGAAGATAGAGTGAGTAAGAGAGTGGGGGAGGGAGGGCGGGAGGAGGAGGGAAAGAAGCAAGAGATGGGGTGAGATTGTGTGTGGTGGATAGAGAGGGTGAAGGAGTGGGAGGAGAGAGAGCAGAGAAGTGAGTAAGGTAAAGGGGGAGAACAGAGAATGGGTGAGACCGAGGGAAACTAAGAGAGAGTGAAATTATGGAGTGGGAGGAAGGAAGAGATGAGTGATAATTAGAGAAAAATAGAGATAGAAGAGAGAGTAAAGGAGGGAGAGATATAGAGAAAGGGAGACAAGTAAAGCAAGAAATGGAAGCGAAAGATAGATAAATAGATAGAGAACGAGATGAAGGAGGAAGGGAGAAAGGTAGAGAGAAGAGTGAGAGAAAGTGAGAAATAATGAGAGAGAGAGAGAGAGAGAGAGAGAGATAGAGAAAGAGAGAGTGGAAGGGAGGGATCGAGAAAGGGAGATAGAAGGAAAAAAAGTGCTCAGTAATGATAGATAAAGTGATAGAAGAGAGATTAAGAAAGATTGATTGAGCAACAACATAATAATGAAGGTGGAATAGAGATTGAGAGGAAGAGCAAGGGAGAGAGGGAGAGAGGGAGAGCAAGGGAGAGAAGAGAGAGGGGAGAGAGAGATGTGGGGATAGAAGGATAGAAAGTGTGAGTGTATATATATGGAGAGTAAGAGAGAGCATGATAAGAAAAGAGTGAGAAAGTATGAGAATAGAATGTGGAGAGAGAGATGGTAAAGGTAGAGGGAGAGAGCATGAGCGAAATAGAGAGGAGGGACAGAAGGAGAGGGAGAGGAGAGGAAGTAAGCAAAGGAGGTGAGAGTGATAGACATATAGGGAGAGAAGGGAAATGAGGAAAGACAGAGAAACTGAGAGTGAGCGAGAGAGATAGAGGGAGGAGAATAAGAGAATGATTGAGAGCCAAGAAGGGAAAGTGGGAGAGAGAGAGGAAGAAGGGAAGTGAGAGAAATAGAGAAAGAGCATGGTTGGAAAGAGGAAGAGAATAAGTGAGAAGAGTAAGTGAGAAGTTGATAGAGGATAAAGGCAGCGATTGAAAGTGGAAGAGAGGATAGAGAGTGTGAAAGATAAAGATAGGGAGTACTAGTGAGAGCGAAGTTGAAGAGAAAGAGTGGATGAAAAGAGAGTAAGAAAAAAGGAACAAGAAAGAAAAAAGGAACAAGAAAGAAAATGATAAGAGAAAGAGTTAGAGAGGGAAAGTGAGAGGGAAAAGGAGAGAGAAAGGAATAAAGAGTGCAAGAGAGAAAGGGAGAGAGAACCGTGAGGGAGTAATAGTGGGAGAGAAATTGAAGAGAGTGAAGAAATGAGGAGGGAGAGAATCAGAGTGAGAGAGAAATAGAGAAAGAATGGAGAGAGAGGAAATAGTGGGAAAGAGAGAGGGATGTATAAAGAGAAAAAGATAGCGAAATAAGGAGGGAGGGAGGGAAAGAGGGTGGTAAGGAGAGAAAGTAATAAACAATAATAGAGAAAAGTGGGAGAGAGAGAAGAGAGAGAATGAGAGGATGGGAAATAGAGTTAGAGTGATGGATTTGAAAGTTAAAGAATGAGTAAAGAGAGAGAAAAGGGAGGAAGAGAGAGCGAGAGAACAACAGGGAGAAACATAAGAGAAAGCAAGAGACCGAAAGAAAGGGAGGGAGAGTGAGAAATTGAGAGATAGAGGGAAAGATTAAGGAAGAGAGTGAGGAAGGGGGAGGGACGGAGAGAGATTGAAGAGAGAGAGGGAGTGAGAGAGGGAGAGAGCAGGAAAGACTTAGGTACATAGGTAGCGAGGGAGAAAATAGTGCAAATGATTGTGAGCAAGACTGAGATAGGGAGAGAGAGTAAGAGAATGAGTGAGAAGGAGTGAAGAAGTGATAAAGAATGAGAGGGAAGGAGGGAGAAAGGGAGAGAGATTGAGATGGAGAGAGGGGGAGGGAGAGTAGCAGATGAAGGGAGAGGGAGAGTGGGAGAGAAATAGAGAAAATTGAATGTGAGAGAAGAGAGAGCAAGAGAGAGGGAATGAGAGAGAGCGATAGAGAATATGAGAGGGAGAGAGGGAGTGAAGGAGAGTGCAATTGGAGATAGAAAGAGCGAGATACCTTCAGAGGAAAACATGTGGGAAGTAGGTATTTAATAAGGGAGGGAACGATGAGGAAAGGGAGATGTTTGAGAGAGAATAAGAAAGACAAGTAGTGTGAGAGAGGAGTTGTAAAGGGAGAGAGGGATAGAAAGTGCGAGAGAGAGAGAGTGAGAGTGAGAGTGAGAGAGAGTGAGAGAGAGAGAGAGAGAGAGGACAGCGTGAGCGAGAGTGGGAGGGAGGGAGGGAGGGGTGAGAGGAGAGAGTGGGAGGATGGATGAAGAGAAATAGTGAAAGGAGGGATCAACAGTACAAAATGTAAGAGAGAAACATCAAAGTGTGAGAAAGAGAGAAGAATGGAGTGGGCTAAGTTTAAGGGAGGGAGTGTGCGATGGAGGGAGTGAGCAACGGAGGGAGTGAGAAAGTATTTAGGAGAGAATAGAGTGACAGAAGAGGGAGATGGAGATAGAGAGATTAGGTAAGGGGGATATAGACAGAGAAAAGAGGGTGAGAAATAGAGGGAGTAAGAGTGAGAGTGAAATTAGACTGATAAAGAAGGAGAGAAAAGGGAGAGGGAGGAGATATTGAGGGAAAAAAGAGGAAGTGAGAGGAAGTTAAAGAAGGTAAGAGAGTAGGAAGATAATGTGAAAGATTGAATGAGAGCGAGAGTGAGAAGAGAGGTTGTGAGAAGATCGAGTAAGAGTAAGTAGTGAGAGGTAAAGAAAAGGGAAGAATAGCATAATAGTGAGCGAGTGAGGGTAAAAGAGAGGGAGACAGAGAGGCAGATAGAGAGGGAAATAGGGAGACCGAAAGAGAGCAGGGAGTGGGAATGATAGGGGGAGAGAGTGAGAGCAAAAAAGAGTACAATAGTTAGAGAGTGAAAGATATCTTGAGAGAAATAGGAAAGGAGAGTGAGGGAGAGAAGAGTATAAAAGAATAGGAAGGAGAGAGGGATAAGAGAGTAAAAAGGATATTGAGAAGGGAGAGAGAGTGTGAGCAAGGTAGGGAGGAAGAGAAGAGTGATAGAGAGTAAGAGAATGAAAGAGAGAGTGAGGGAGGGATCAAGAGAGATATATAGATAGAGTGGGAGAGAGTGAGAATAAGATTAAGGAATAGAGAGTGAGAGATAAAAGAGACTGAGACAGGGAGGGAGGGAGGGAGGGAGGGAGGGAGGGAGGGAGGGAGAGAGAAAGTGAGAGAGAAGTGTGAGAGAATGTGAGAAATAATGATTGAGAAAAGAGTTGCATTGAGAAGCATAAAAGTTGGAAAGCGAGATAGAGGGTCCATGTGGGGGATAAGGGAAAGAAAGATTGAGCATAGATAGAGATTATGTGTGTGTGTGAGTGAGGAAGAGAGTGTGAGAGAAAAACATAAGAGGAAGAGTCAGAGAAGTGGGAGTATGAGAGAATGAAAGAGAGAGTGAGGAAAAGAGAGTGCAAGAGATAGAGGAGACAGGGAGATGGAGAGAGAGAGAGGGAGAGAGAGAGGGAGAGAGAAGTGTGAGGGAACGTGAGAAACAATGAGAGAGAAGAGGGAGGCATCAAGAGAGATATATAAATAAAAGGATGCGAATGAGAATCAAAGTAAGGAAAAGAGATGAGAGATAGAGGAGACAGAGAGATGAAGGGCGAGAGAGAGAGAGAAATAGAGAGAGATGTGTGAGGTAATGTGAGAAACAATGAGATAGAAGAGGGACGAATTGAGAGAGATAAAAGTTTGAGAGGGAGAGGGAGAGAGAGAGTACGTTTGAAGGGCAGGGATTGAGACGAGAGAATGAGAGAGGGAGTATGGAGCTTAGGTGGATAGGAGAGAGATAGAGATTAAGTTGTGTATGAGTGTGTGTGAGATTGAGAGGGGGTGAGAGAGTGTATGTCTGTGTGTGAGAGCTTAAGAGAAAGTGTGAGTGAGATGGAGAGAGAAGGATGAGCTACATAAGGGAGTCCTAGAGAGGGCAAGAGGGCAGGATTGAGGGAGTGAGATAGATAGAGAGAGAGTGATAAATAAAATGAGAGTAGGATAATAAAAGAGATCTATAGTCATAGGGGGAAAAAATAGAGAGATGGGGATGAGAGGGAAGGGAGTTAGAAAGGGAGATAAAGGTAGAGAGTGAAACGGATTAAAGAGAGAGCAATAGAGAGTAAGTGATAGAGAGTGTGAAAAGGATACAGAGATAGAAGAGAGTTCAAGGGAAGATTTATTAAAAAAGAGTGAGTGAGAGGTAAAGAGATAGGGAGAATGGAATCATGACTAGAGAGAGAAAGAGAGAGAGGGAGACAGAGAGGGAGCTAGAGAAGTAGAGGGAGGATGTAAGGGAGGAAAGTAGAGATGGAGAGAAGAGAGAGAAGGAGATAGTGGGATGGATGGAAGCAATAGAGAGGGAGAGAGAGTTTGTGGGATAGAGGGAGAGAAAGAGTGAGACGAAATGAGAAGAGAGAGAGCAATGAAGAGAGCAAAAAAGAGCATAAGATAGCAAAAGAGAATAGAGTGAAAGAAAGAGAGGATGAGGGATAGAGAGCGAGGGAGAGAGAATAAAAGAGATGTTGATAGAGAGAGAAGGGAGGAAGATTCAACATGGAGACAGAGGATGGAGTGCAAGAGAAAGAGCAACCTAGTGAGTGGCAGAAAGAAAAAGATAGAGATTGAGAAATGGAGCTTAAGAGGGTGAGTGGCAGAGAGATTTAGGGAGAGAGAGTGAGTGAGAACTGTATAAGTGTGTGTGAGAGCTCAAGAGAGAGTGTGAGTGGGATGTAGAGAGAAGATTGAGCTACATAAGGGAGACCTATAGAGGGCAAGAATGAGGGATTGAGAAAGAGATCTATAGAGAAAGAGAACGAGAGTGGGAGAATAAAAGAGATCCATAGAGAATATGGGGAAAGAGAGTGAGAGAGGCAAGAAGATATAAGAAAGGACATGAGAGGGAGGCATAAGAGAGAAATAGAGATATTATGAGAGTTGGAGGGAGGGAGGTGTAAGGGATGGAGGGAGACAGAGAATAAAAAGATACATAGCTATAAAATGAGAGAGACAATGAGTGAGGGAGCAGGAGAAATATATAGGGAGAGAAGGAGAGAGTGAAAATAAGAGTAAGGAAATAAGAGTGAGAGATAGGGGTGAGACAGAGGGAGGGAGAGTTTAAGATGGAAGGAGGCAGGGAGGAAGAAATAAGGAGAAAGTGAGAAACAATGCGTGAGAGAAGAGAGAGGGAATGAGAGTGATAAAGGTTGGAGAGAGAGAGTGTGTGAGTGTGTGAGGGAATGGTAGATGGAGCTAGAGAGAGAGTTAGGGAGGGAGTGAGAGGGAGAGAGAGGGAGGTAGAGAGAAAGAGTGATAGATAGAAAAAGTGAAAGAGAGAGAAGAGAGTAAGGGAGTAAGAGTGAGAGTGAAATTAAAGAGATTGAGGGAGCCAGGAAGGGAGAGAGAGACAACAGAGAGAAAAATAGAGAAAAAATAGAAAGTGAGGTCAGAGAGGGAAAGAGAGAGGGATCTGAAGAGAGAAATAAGGGGGGAGGGAGGGAGGGGAGGTAATAAAAAAAAGAGAAGATGGGGTGAGAAAGAAAAAGAGATAGAATGAGAAGAAGGTAGAGAGGGAGATTGAGTTAACGTTATAGAAAGATAAAGAGAGGCAAAGAAAGGAAGAGAGATTAAGAGGTGATTGAGAGAAACATAATAAAGTGTGAGAGCATAGTTAGAATGGGAGAGAAGGAGAAAGAGAGGGATAGAGGACAAGAGTAAAAAGAGAAAAGATAGCAAAAGAGAACAAAAAATGGAGTAAGAGACATAGTAAGAAAAGGAGCAAGAAGAGAGAGATAGAGGGAAAGAGTAAGGAAGAGAGTGAAAATTGGGGAGATAAAGGGGGGAGAGAGATAGGCAATGAAGAGAGATAGGCAATGAAGGGGGGGAGAGAGCATGAAAGAGAGAGGGGAGGGAGAGAAAGCGGGAGATATAAGAAGGGAAGGAGGAAAGTGAGAGAGATTTAGAAAGCGTAAAAAGAATGAGAGAAGAGAGAGAAATAAAAGAGGAGAGAGAGAGAATAGAGATTGAGAATGATAGAGGGACAGATTAAGAGTAAGAGTAATATAGAAATGAGGAAGGGGACTGGAAGAGAGAGCGAGAGTGGGAACAGGAGGAAGAGCGAGGTAGAGGGAACAAGAGGGAATAGCTCTCTTTTCTCTTTTTCGTCTTACTTTTCTCTCACTCTATTCCCCACTCTCTCTCTCTCTTCTCTCTCTATTGCTTTCATTCCTCCCTCTCTCATTCTCTATCATCTCACCCTTCCTCCCATCCCCCTTTATCCCTCTCCATCTCCCTCTGACTCCGTTGCTCCATCTTTCTCATCATTCTCATGTTCTCCTTTTCTTTATATCCCCAACCTATTTACTCTTACTCGATCTTACCTTAGTCTCTCTTCTCACTCTCTCTTTCATTCCCTATTCTGCATTCTCTTCCCACCCACTAAATCTTTCTATCTCTCTTTAGATCTCTTTGACTCTCACTTTTTTTTCTTTATTTGTCACACTCCTTCCATCTTTCTCACTCCCTCAACTTTGCTCTCTCGAGATCTCCCTTATGTAGCTCACTCATCTCTCTCCATCTCACACACTCATACACTCTCTCACTCTCCCACAATCACCTTTAGCTTCATTTCTTGATCCTTATCTCATTCTCTCTTACCATCTTGTTCTTTCTCGCACTCGCTCATCTCCCTCCCTTGCTCAGTTTTCTCTCTTCTCACTCTATCCCATTATCTATTATTTTCTCTCTTTGTCTCACTCTCTTTACTTTTTCTTCTATCATATACTCTCTTTTACACTTTTTGTTGTTGTTCTCCCTCACCTTTGTTTCCTCTTACATTTCCCTCACTCTATTATGCACTCTCCCCTTTCTCGCTCTCTTGCTTCCAGCCCTCCCTCTTTCCCTTCTTTCTTTTCTCTCCCTCCCACCATCTCTCTCCCTTGCTCCCTCTCCAAATCCCTCTCTCCATTACTCCCTCTCTCTCTCTCTCATCATTCTTCTGTACTCCCTCTCTTTTTACACTCATCCACTCTTACATGATCTTCCCCTCAGTCTGTCTTCTCACTCTCTCCACTTCTCTTCCCTGCTCTCTCTCTCTCTCTCTTTAAGCCCTCTCACTACCTTCTATCTTTCTTTCTCACTCACCCTCTCCCTCTCTCTTTCACTCTCTAATCCATTCTTTTTATCTCTCTCTCGCACCGCTCTATCTCTCTCTTTCGACAGTACCTTTTTCCCTCACTACCTTTCTCTCGCCCTCCCTCCTTATTTCACTCTCTTCATCCCTCTCTTCTCTCATTCTCTGTATCTCTCTCACTTTTTCCCTCTATCGCTCACTCATTCTCTCCTTCTCTAACTCTCTCTCTTCCCTCACTCTCCTCACTCAATTTTCTCTTACACTCTCTCCCATTCTCGCTCCCCCTCTCTCTTCAGCTTCACTCTCACTAGTATTCCATCACTTCCTCTCTCACTCTCTCCTTCTCGCTCTATGTTCAATCTCTATTTGATTGCTTGCTCTACTCATCTCAATTTTTTTTTGTCCCTCTTTCCCCTAATTGCTTGCTTCCTTCCCTCCCTCCTTCTTTCTCCCTTTCTCACTGTCAGTTTCTCTCTCTCACACACTCTCTCCCTTTCTACCTCGAACTCTCTTCCAATTCACCCCCACTCTGCCTCTAAATCTCAATCTCTACCCCCTCTCTCCCTCGCTCTCCCTTTCTCTCTATACCTTCCATCACCCTCTCTTCTATCTCACCCACTCTTCCTCTTTTACTCCCACTCTCTTCATGTTCTCTCATTCCCTCCATCCTCTTTTTGTCTCACTTTCTCCTTCTCTCGCTCTTTTCTTTATTTTTACTTTATCATTTCTTCCTTCTCCATTTCTCTCTCTCACACGCACTCTTGCTCTCTTTTATCTCACTCTCTTATTACTTTACTCACTCTTTCTCTCCAACTACCTCTCACTCTCTTCCTATCACCCTCTCCCCCTCTTTCATTATTTCATTTTCTCTCTCTCTATCGTCCTCTTGCCTTCTCGCTATCTCCATATTCTCTATATTTCTCCCACTCTCTCACTCTCCCTCATTACTTTTCCTCTTCTTCTTTGTGTCTTGCTTCTCTCTATATTTGTCGCACCCTTTCTCATTCGCTCCCTCCCGTTCACTCTTTAATCCCTATCTTCATTCTCTTTCTTCCTCTCTCTCACTCTCGATTTCATCTCTCTTTATTGTTTTCTTTCTCTCTTTTCCCCTCTTTGGATCTCTCTCATTCTCTTTCTTTTATCACCCTCTCTTCTCTCTCTTTACTCAATCTTTCTCTCCCTTTATCTCTCAGTGTCTCTCTAACTCTTCCTCCCACACTCTCTCTCAGTTTCTCTCACATCTTGCTCTCTCCCTTTATATCCATCTCATTATTTCTTATTTTTCTCTTATAGTCCTCTCTTTCCTCCTCGATCCTACTTCCTTCTCTTTCTCATTCACTATAATTTACTCCTCTATCTCACACTTCTTGCACTCACTTATTCACTCCCTCTCCCTCCCTCTCATTTTCTCTTTTGTTCTCTCATATTCCCTCTCTCTTGCTTTCTCTCTTAACTTTATATTTTCTCTATTTATCTCACTCTTCCTCTCCCATTCTCTCGGTCTCTCTCTCAACCTTTCTCTCTCATTCTCTCCCCTGCTTCCCACCCTCCCACTATTTTTATCTCAGTATCTCTCCATCTCTCTCTCCCTCTTTCCCTGTCCATCTCCTTCTCTCCTTTCCTTCTCACTCATTCTTTTAAACTCCCTGCCAATCTCAATATTGTTCACTATTTTTGCTGTCTTTTCCTCTAGCTTTCTATCTCTTACTAGAGAGAGGGACAAGGGATAAATAAGAGTGATATATGGATAGAGAGGGAGATTGTGAGAACAAAAGAGATGGAGAGGAAGAGTGAGTGTGGAAGAGTGGAGGATATACTGAGTGCGAGAGAGGGGGAGGGAGGATAGAGTGAAAGTGTTAGAGGATAGAGAGCATCGAAGATTAAGATAAAGAGAGAGAGTGGAAGACTAAGACAGAGTGAAATTTAAGAGAGAGGGGGAGAGAGAGAGAAAGGAGTGAGAATGAGATAGAAATAGAGATAGAAGAGAGAGTGAAAATAGAGCAAGTGATATGGAGCAAGAGGAGCAAGAGAGGGAGCAGAAGAAAGAGAGATAGACAGAGAGTGGGAGCTATAAAAATAGAGGGAAGAGGGAGGAAGGGAGAGAGGTAGAGTGAGAAGTGCGAGAGAATGTAAGAAATATGAGCGAGAGATGAAGAGCAAAGTGTGAGAAGAGAGAAAGATTGAAAAAGAGAGAGGGAGAGAGGGAGGGAGGGAGGGACCGAGAAAGGGAGATAGAAGGAGAAGAAGAGTTGAGTAATGAGCGAGAAGAAAGAGTAATAGAAGTGAGATTAGACAGATTGATTGAGCAACAATGCAATAATGAAGGTGAAATAGAGCGTAAGAGAGAGGGAGAGTAAAGGAGAGAGTGAGTGTAAGAGAGAGTAAAGAGAGAGGGGAGAGAGATGTGAGTGATAGAGGGAGAGATAGTGCGAGATGATATATATAGAAGGGAAGAGAGAGAGAGAGAGGAGGGAGAGTAAGAGAGTGCATGATAAGAAGAGAGATTGAGGGAAAGTATGAGAATAGGAAATGGAGAGAGAGCTAGTTAATCGTAAAGGGAGAGAGTGGGAGAGGAAAAGAGATGAGGGACAGGGGGAGAGGAGAAGAGAAGAAGAGAGCGAAGGAGGATGCGAGTGTGAAATAGGTATAGGAGAGAAGGAAAATAAGCTAAGGAAGAGAAAGAGAGAGCGAGCAAGAAAGGGAGGGAGGGAGAATAAAAGAATTAGAGAGAGAATGAGAGAGATGGAGAGTGAGAGAGATCCAGGAAGGAAAAGTGGGAGAGGGTGTGAGAGAGAGTGACAAAGGAAGTGAGAGAAACATAGAAAGAGAGTGGTGGGATAAAAGAACAGGAGAGAGAAGAGTAAGAGAAGTTGACAAAGAATAAATAGTGCAAGCGAGATAGTGATGGAAAGTAGAAGAGAGAATAGAGACTATGAAAGAAAAAAGAGAGGGAGTAGGATGAGAGTGAAGCTGAAGAGAGAGTGGGTGAAGAGAGTGGGTGAAAAGGAGCAAGTGAGACAGGGAGGGAAAGTGTGAGTGAGAAATTGAGCGAGAAAGGGAGAGAGAGTGCAAGAGAGAACGAGAGAGAAGGTGAGTGAGGGAGTAAGACTGACAGATTTTGAAGAGAGTGAGGGAGCGAGGAAGGGTGAAAGAGACAAAGCAAGAGAGAAATAGAGAAAAAATGGAGAGTGAGAAAAGAGAGGGAAATAGAGAGAAAAAGAGAAGAGCGGGAGAGAGAGAGAGAGAGGAGAGAGTAAGATACAATAAAAGAGAAGAGCGGGTGAGGGAGAGAAAAGAGAGAGAATGAGAGAAAGGGAGAGAACTGTAAGAATTTGAAGGGAGTAAGGGAGACAAAGCAAGAGAGAAATGGTGAAAGAATGGAGAGTGAGGAAAGAGAGGGAGAGAGAGAAAAGAGAGAAAGTAATAAAAAATGACCAAGAAGAGGGGTGAGAGAGGGAATTAAATGAAAGGAGAGAGAGTTAAGTGATGGATGTAGGAGTGAGAAAAAGACAGAAAGGAGAGAGAGTAAAGTGAGAGACATAATGAGAAAGGAAAAGAGTGAGAAAAAGACAGATAGATGACAAGAGTAAAGTGAGAAGTGGGGAGATAGAAGAAGAGTGAGAAGAGTACGAGAGAAGTTGACAATGAATAAGGAGTGCGAGCTACATAGTGATAGAATGTAGAAGAGAGAATAGAGAGTGTGATGGGATGAAGAGAGGGAGTCGGAGTGGGAGTGAAGCTGAAGAGAGAGAGAGTGGGTGAAGAGAGTGTGGGTGAAGAGAGAATAAGTGAAAAGGAGCAACAGAGAAATAGGAAGGGAAATGAGAGAGAGGAAAGGAGAGAGAAGGGGAGGGAGAATGAGAGAGAATGTGAGCGAGGGAGTAATACTTGAAGAATTTGAACGGAGTAAGGGAGGCAAAGTGAGAGAGAAATAGAGAAATAAAGGAGAGTGAGGAAAGAGAGGGAGAGAGAAAAAAGAGAAAAATTAATAAAAAATGATCAAGAAGAGGGGTGAGAGAGGGAAATGAAGGAAAGAGAGAGTTAGAGTGATGGATATAGGAAGAGGGACTAAGTAAAGAGAGAGAAAAGAGAGCAACAAAGAAGGAGAGAGCAAGAGAGAGAAACATAAGAGAAAGTGAGAGACATAGTGAGAAAGAGAAAGATAGACGACAATAGTAAGGGAAAGAATGAGGAAGGGGGAGATAAAGGTAGAGAATGAGAGAGATAGAAGAGAGAGGGTGTGAGAGAGGTAGAGAGAGCAAGAAAGATTTAAGAGGGAAGGAGATTAAGAAAGAGAGGAAGAAATAGAGAGGAAAAGATAGTGAGCAATGTGGAGATAAGGACGGAGAGTAAGAGAATGAGTGAGATGGAGAGAGGAAGAAAGGGAGAAGGAGAGGGTGAGAGAGAGAGAGATTGAGAGGGAGAAAGTGGGAGGGAGGCTAGTGGAGGGAGAGGAGAGAGAAAGAACAAGAGAGAAAGGATGTGAGAGAGTGCTAGAATGAGAGAGGGGAAGTGAGAAAGAAATAGAGAAAAGTGAAAGTGAGATAAGAGAGAGCAGGAGATTGGGAATGAGAGAGAGCAATAAAGAAAATGAGGAGCGAGTGCAAGGGGAGATAAAGAGAGGAATGAGATAGAGAGAGAGGGAGAAAGAGAGGGAAGAAAGAATTAAAATACGGAGAGATCGAGGAAAAAAGAGATATTTATAGAGAAAATAATAAATAATGAGTTTGATATGAGTGGAGAGAGCAAGATGTGAGAGCAATTGATAGAAAGTGGGAGGGAGGGAGAGTGAGAGCTAGAGTGAGAGATAAAGGGAGAGAAAGAGTGAGTAAAGAAAGAGAAGAGAAGGAGATAGAAGAAAGGGCAATAGAGAAAGACAGAAAGGGTGCAAAAAAGTGGGAAAAGACAAAGCAATATGAAGAAAAGAGCGAGAGAGAGCAAGAAAGGGAGTGAAGAAAGGGACTGACGAAAGAGTGAGGGAAAGAGAGTGAGAGAGGGTAAGGCAAATTTGGAGAGATATGGAGGGAGAGGGAGGGCAAGAGCAAGAAAGAGAGAGAGAGAGAGAGAGAGAGAGAGAGAGAGAGAGAGAGACTAAATTAGTGAAAGAGGGAGATTGGGAGAGCGGAAGAGGGTGAGAGATGGTTGGAGGGAAATACTGTGTAAAGTGACATGTGAGTGATGAGATAGAGCAATAGAGTGTGTGTGAGAGAGAATGAAGAGAAATAGAGAAAGAAATAATGATATGGCACAACAGAGAAAACTGCAAGAGAGGGAGAGAGTGAGAAAGAGAGATTGACGGAGGGAGGGGTTATAAAATGAGATTTAGTGGAAGAAAGAGGGGGATGAAGTGAAAGAGAGTGAGAGGGAGAGAGAGGGGGAGAGTGCGTGTCAGAAAGAAAGAAAGAGTGAGAGAGGAAGAGAGAGGGTGGGAGGGAAGGAAGCAAGGGTGGGGGAGATATGGAGAGAAAGATTGAGAGGAGACTGTGGAGAGGGAGCAAGAGTGAGAATGATATTGAAGAGATAGGAAAAGGGATTAAGAAAGGGAGAGTGTGAGAGAGAAATAGAGAGAAGAGAGAGCAAGGGAAGAGAGAGTGGGAGAGAGAGAGAGTGTGTGAGTGAGCAAGAGAGAGGGAGATAAGAAGAGCAGGAGAAAGAGAGGGATAATAGGAGGGAGAGAAGACAGAGAATGGGAAAGGGTGAGTGGGAGAAAAGCAAAAGAAATGAGAGAAGAGAGAGCAACAAAGGGAGAGTGTAAAAGAGATTATAAGTAAAAGAGAATTGAGAGCGAGAAATAGAAAGATTGAGAGAAAATAATAGAGAAGATCTTAAAGAGAGGAGCAAAAAATGGAGCAAGTTAGAGAAAGCAGAGAGTGAAAGATAAAGAAAAAATTGGTAACAGAGAGTGATATAGAGCGATAAATGGAGCTAATGAGAGCAAGAGGGAGAGAGATTGATAGAGAGTGAGAGTGTATGAGTGTGTGTAGACGAGATAGAAGAGTAAGCTACATAGGGGAGACCTAGAGAGGACATGGATGAGGGAGTGAGAATGATAGAGGGAGAGAGTAAGGGCGATAAAGAGAACAATACTGAGAGAACAATACTGAGAGAATAGGAGAGATCTAAAAAGGAATAAGGAAAGAGATTGAGGGAGAGAAGACTACACAAGAAAGTGAAAGAGAGAGAGGGACAAGAGAGAAAAAAAGTTAATTGGAGGGCGGGAAAGGAGAGAGAGTGTGAGCTAGGGAAGAAGGAAAAGAAGAGGGTGATAGAGAGCGAAAAGGGAGCAATAAAAGAGAGATTAAGATAGATTGATTGAGAAACAATACAATAATGATGGTGGAGAGCAAGGGAGAGAGTGAGAGTGTGTGTGACAGAGAAGAGAGATAAGCGAGAGAGATGTTTTGTGGTAAAGGGAAAGAAAGTACGAGAGTATATATATAGAGAGGAAGAGAAAGGTAAGGGAGGGATTGTAAAAGAGAGCATGATTATAAGAGAGAGTGAGAAAAAGTATAAGATAGGAGGTGGAGAGAGAGAGATGGCTAAATTTAGAGAGTAAGAGCGGTAGAGAAAAAAAAAGAAGAAATAGAGGGTGAGGGAGAGGAAGAGGGAGAGGAGAGGAAGAGCGCGAAGGAGGAAGAAAGAGTGAGAGAGAGATATATGGAGAAAAGGAGTGAATCAAGTTATAGAAAGAGAAAATGAGCAAGAGAGAGGGAGGGATGATGAAAAATGAGAGGGAATGAGGGAGATGAAGAGAGAGAAACAAGAATGGAAAGAGGGAGAGTCTGAGAGAGAGTGACAAAGGAATGAAGTGAGAGAAATTTAGAAAAAGAGTGGGGAGATAAAAGAAGAGTAAGAAGAGTAAGAGAAAAGTTGACAAAGAATAAGGAGTTCGAATGAGATAGTTATAGAAAGTAGAAGATAGAATTGAGAGTGTGAAGGCATGAAGAGAGGGAGTCGGTGTGGGAGTGAAGCTGAAGAGAGAGAGAGTGGGTGAAGAGAGAGGGTGAAAAGGAGCAAGAGAGAGATAGGAAGGGAAATGAGAGAGAGGAAAGGAGAGATAAAGGGAGGGAGAAAGAGAGATAAGGTGAGTTAAAGAGTAATACTGGAAGAATTTGAAGGGAGTAAGGGAGACAAAGCGAGAGAGAAATAAAGAAAGAATGTAGAGTGAGGCAAGAGAGGGAGAGAGAGAAAAAGAGAGAAAGTAATAAAAAATGACCAAGGAGAGGGGTGAGAGGGAATTAAAGGAAGGGAGAGAAATTTAGGGTGATGGATAAAGGAAGAGGGACTGAGTAAAGAGAGAGAAAAGAGAGCAATAAAGAATGAGAGAGCAAGAGAGAGGAAAGTGAGAGACATTGTGAGAAAGGAAAAGAGTGAGAAAAAGACAGATAGATGACAAGAGTAAGGGAGAGAGTGAGGAAGGGGCAGATAAAGGTAGAGAATGAGAGAGATCGAAGAGAGAGAGAGAGAGGGTGTGAGAGAGGTTGAGAGAGCAAGAAAGATTTTAGAGGGAGAGAGATTAAGCGAGAGATGAGATATGAAGAGAGTGAGAGGAAAAGATAGTGAGAAATTTGGAGATAGGGAGGGAGATTAAGAGAATGAGTGAGACGGAGAGAGGAAGAGAGGGAGATGGAGAGGATGAGAGGGAGAGAGATTGAGATGGAGAGAGTGGGAGAGAGGCTAGCGGAGGGAGAGAATGAGAGAGAAAGAATTAGAGAGAAAGGATGAGAGTGTGCTAGAATGAGAGAAGGGAAGTGAGAAAGAAATAGAGAAAAGTGAAAGTGAGATAAGATTGGGAATGAGAGAAGCGATAAAGAATATGAGAGGGAGGGAGAGGGAGTTAAGGAGTGAGTGCAAGGGGAGATAAAGAGTGGAGGGAGATAGGGAGAGAGGGAGAAAGAGAAGGATGAAGGAACTGAAATACGGGAGGATCGAGGAAGAAAGAGATATGTATGAGAAAAAACAAAAAAATAATGAGTTGGATATGAGTGGAGAGAGCAAGATGTGAGAGCAATTGATAGAAAGTGGTAGGGAGGGAGAGTGAGAAGAGAGTGAGAGAGAAAGGGAGAGAATGAGTGAGTAAAGAAAGAGAAGAGAGGGAGATAAAAGATAGAAAGGGTGCAAAAAAGTGCAAAAAAATCCAAGCGAGATGAAGTAGCGAGAAAGAGCAAGAAAGGGAGTAAAGAAAGAGACTGAAGAAAGAGTGAGGGATAGAGAGTGAGAGAGGGTAAGGCAGATATGGAGAGATATGAAGAGAGAGGGAGGGCAAGAGAAAGAAAGGGAGAGAGAGACTGAATTAATGAAAGAGGGAGTTTGGGAGATAGGAAGAGGGTGAGAGATGATTGGAGGGAAATACTGTGTAAAGTAATAAGTGACTGATAAGATAGAGAAATAGAGAGTGTGTGAGAGAGAAATAAAGAGCAATAGAGAAAGAAATAATGATATAGCGTAACAGTGAAAACTGCAAGAGGGAGAGAGTGAGAAAGAGAGAGATAGAGGAAAGGAGAGGGTACAAAATGAGATTTAGTGGGAGAAAGAGGGTGATGAAGTGAAGTGAGAGGGAGAGAGGGGGAAAGCGTGTGAGAGAGAGAAATAAAGAGTGAGAGATGAAGAGACAGGGTGGGAGTGAAGGAAGCAAGAGTGGGGGAGAGATCAAGAGAAAGATTGAGATAAGACCAGAGGGAAAAAGAGAGAATAAAACTGGAGAGATAGGAAAAGAGATTAGGTAAGGGAGAGTGAGAGAGAGAAATAGAGAGAAGAGAGAGCGAGGGAAGAGAAATAAATCTGGAAGGGAGGGAAAGAGTGAGTGAGCAAGAGAATGAGCAAGAGAGAGGGAGATAAGAAGAGCAGGAGAAAGAGAGGGATGAAAGGAGTGAAAGCGGGAGGGAGAGCTGGAGAGTAGCAATGAGGGACGAAGGGAGAGAATAGAGTGGGTAAAAGAAAGAGTGGGAGACAAAAAGTGAGTGAAAGTAACAAGGGTGAGGGAGGGAGAGTGGAGTGAGAATGAGAGAGAAATAGAGGTATAAGAGAGAGTGAAGGAAGATAGAGCAAGAGATATGGAGCAAGAAGAGCCAGAAAAGGGCAGAAGAAAGTGAAATGGATATAGAGTGAGAGATATGAAGATAGAGAGAGGGAAGAGAGAGGAAGGAGAGAGATAGAGAGACTGAGGGCAGATCCCATAGGAGGAAGTGAGTGAGGGGTAAAAAGTGAGGGAAAATTGGAGAAGTCTGAGAGAGAGAGTGTGCAAGAGATAGTGGGAGACAGAGAGGGATAAAGGGAGGGAGAGGAAGAGATGGAGAGAAGGCAGAGAATGAGAGAGGGAGGCATGGAAGCAAGAGAGAGAGTGGGATAGAGTGGGAGAAAAGCAAAAAAAATGAGAGAAGAGAAAGCAATATAAGGAGAGTGTAAAAAAGATTATAAGATGTAAAAGAGAATTGAGAGCTAAAAAGGAAAAGATTGAGAGAAAATAATAGAGAAGGGCTTAAAGAGAGGAAAGAAAATTGGAGAAAGGGAGAGAGGAGAGAGTGGAAAGATAATGAAAAAATTGGTAACATAGAGAGAGATAGAGCGATAAATGGTGCTAATTAGAGCAAGAGGGAGAGAGATTGATAGAGAGTGAGAGTGTATGAATTTGTTCAATGGAGAAGAAGAGTGACCTACAAAGGGGAGACCTAGAGAGGACGTGAATGAGTGAGTGAGAATGATAGAGGAAGAGAGTGAGAGCGCTAAAGAGAACAATACTGAGAGAATAAGAGAGGTCAAAAGAGGAATGAGGAAAGAGAGTGAGGTGGAGAAGATTATACAAGAAAGTGAAAGAGAGAGAGGGACAAGAGAGAAAAAAGTTATTAGGAGTGCGGGAAAGGAGAGAGAGTGTGAGCGAGGGAAGAAGGAAGAGAAGAGGGAGGTCGAGAGCGAAGAGGGAGCAATAAAAGAGAGATTAAGATAGATTGATTGAGAAACAATGCAAAAATGAAGGTAGAATAGAGTATGATAGAGAGGGAGAGCAAGGGAGAGAGTGAGAGTCTGTGTGACAGAGAAGAGAGATATGCGAGAGAGATGTTTTATGGTAGATGGAAAGAAAGTACGAGAGTATATATATAGAGAGGAAGAGAAAGATAAGGGAGGGATTGTAAGAGAGAGCATGATAAGAAGAGAGAGTAAGAGAAAGTATGAGATAGGAGGTGGAGAGAAAGATGGCTACATTTAAATAGTAAGAACGGTAGAGAAAAAGGGAGGAGAAATAGAGGGAGAGAAAGAGGAGAAGAAGATATCGAAGGAGGAAGTGAGAGCGAGAGAGATGTATGGAGAATATAATGAGTCAATATATAGAAAGAGAGAATGAGCAAGAGAGAGGGAGGGACGATGAAAAATGAGAGAGAAAATGAGGGAGATGAAGAGAGAGAAAGAGAGAAACATGAATGGAAAGTGGGAGAGAGTGTGAGAGAGAGTGACAAAGGAAGGAAGTCAGTGAAATAGAGAAAGAGAGTGGGGTAATAGAAGAAGAGTGAGAAGAGTAAGAAGTGAGGTTGACAAAGAATAAGGAGTGCAAGTGAGATAGTGATAGAAAGTAGAAGAAAGAATAAAGAGTGTGAAGAGATGAAGAACTGGAGTCGGAGTCGGAGTGAAGCTGAGGAGAGAGGGAGTAAGTGAAGAGAGAGTGGGTGAAGAGAGAGAGGGTGAAGAGAGAGTAAGAAAAAAGGAGCAAGAGAGAGATAGAAAGGGAAATGAGAGAGAGCAAGAGAGAGAGAGAGAGGGAGGGAGAAAGAGAGAGAGGGAGGGAGAAAGAGAGAGAGAGCTGAGTGAGGGAGTAATACTGGAAGAATTTGAAGGGAGTAAGGGAGATAAAGCGAGAGAAACATAGAGAAAGAATAGAGAGTGAGGAAAGAGAGGGAGAGAGAAAAAGAGAGAAGGTAATAAAAAATGACCTAGAAGAGGGGTGAAAGAGGGAATTAAAGGAAGGGAGAGAGAGTTAAAGTGATGGAAATAGGAAGAGGGACTGAGTAAAGAGAGAGAAAAGAGAGCAAGAGAGAAACATAAGAGAAAGTGAGAGACATAGTGAGAATGGAAAAGAGTGAGGAAAAGACAGATAATGGTAGAGAATGTGAGAGTGAGAGAGTGAAGAAGGGGGAGATAAAAGTAGAGTGCGAGAGATAGAAGAGAGAGAGGGTGTGAGAGAGGTAGAGAGAGTAAGAAAGATTTTAGAGGGAGATTAAGCGAGACACGCAGAGAGTGAGAGGAAAATATAGTGAGCAAAGCGGAGATTGGGAGGGAGAGTAAGAGAATGAGTGAGATGGAGAGAGGAAGAGAGGCAGATGAAGAGGGTGAGAGATTGAGATGGAGAGAGTAGGAGGGAGACTAGAGGAGAGAGAGAATTAGAGAGAAAGGATGAGAGAGAGAGTGGTAGAATGAGAGAGGGGAAGTGAGAGAAATAAAGAAAATGTAAGTGAGATGAGAGAGAGAAGGAGATTGGGAATGAGAGAGAGTGATAAAGGAAATGAGAGGGAGGGAGAGGGAGTGAAGGAGTGATTGCAAGTGGAGATAAAGAAAAGAGGGAGATAGGGAGAGAGGGAGAAAGAGAGGAGGCAGATAGAAGAGAGGGAGAAAGAGATAAGTATAAGAGAAAATAAGAAATGAGTTGGATATGAGTGGAGAGAGCAAGATGTGAGAGCAATTGATAGAAAGTGGGAGGGAGGGAGAGTGAAAGAGAGTGAGAGATAGAGGGAGAGAAAGAGTGAGTAAAGAAAGAGAAGAGAGGGAGATAGAAGAAAGGGCAATAGAAAAAGACAGAAAGGATGCAACAAAGTGCGAAAGAACAAAGCGGGATGAAGAAGAGAGCGAGAGAGAAAAAGAAAGGGACTGAAGAAAGAGCGAGGGAGAGAGAGTGAGAGAGGTTAAGGCAAATATGGAGAGATATAGAGAGAGAGGAAGGCAAGAGCAAGAAAGCGAGAGAGAGAGAGAGACTGAATTAATGAAAGAGGGCAATTGGGAGAGATTAAGAGGGTGAGATATGGTTGGAGGGAAGACTGTGTAAAGTGATGAGTGAGTGATAAGATAGAGCAATAGAGAGTGTGTTAGAGAGAAATAAAGAGCAATAGAGAAAGAAATAATGATATGGCATAACAGTGAAAACTGCAAGAGAGGGAGAGAGTGAGAAAGAGAGAGATAAATGGAGGGAGGGGTATAAAATGAGATTTAGTGGGAGAAAGAGGGGGATGAAGTGAAAGAGAGTAAGAGGGAGAGAGGGGGAGAGCGTGTGAGAGAGAGACAGAAAGAGCCAGAGAGGAAGAGAGAGGGTGGGAGAGAAGGAAACAAGAGTGGGGAAGAGATGGAGAGAAAGATTGAGAGAAGACAGTGTAGAGGGAGCAAGAGTGAGAATGAAACTGAAGAGATAGGAAAAGAGATTTGAAAGGGAGTGTGTGAGACAGAAATAGAGAGAAGAGAGAGCGAGGGAAGAGAGAGTGAGAGAGAGGGAAAGAGTGAGTGAGCAAGAGAAGGAGAAAGAGAGAGGGAGATAAGAAGAGCAGGAGAAATAGATGAATGAAAGGAGTGAAAGCGGGAGGGAGAGCTAAAGAGCAGCTTGAGGGATAAAGGGAGAGAACAAAGTGGGTAAAAGAAAGAGTGGGAGACTAAAAGTAAGTGAGAGTAAAGAGAGAGAGGGAGGGAGAGTGGAGTGAGAATGAGAGAGAAATGGAGATATAAGAGAGAGTGAAGGAAGATAGAGCAAGATATATGGAGCAAGATAGAGCAAGAAAAGGGCAGAAGAAAGTGAAATAGATATAGAGTGAGAGTTATGAAGATAGAGAGAGGGCAGAGAGAGGAAGGAGAGAGGTAGAGAGAGATTTGTGAGAGAAAGTAAGGAATAATGAGTGAGATGAAGAGCAAATCGTGAGAATAGAGAAGGAATGAAAGAGATAGGGAGAGAGGGAGGACAGAAGGGAGCAAGAAAGGGAGTTAAAAGGAGCAAAAAGAGTTGAGTAGTGAGAGAGAAGAGAGAGTTTTTGGGAGAGATAGTGTGAAGAGTGACTGAGGGAAGATCGAGTAAGACCAAGTGAGTGAGGGGTGAAAAGTAAATGAGAATAGGATAATTTTGAGAGAGAGAGAGAGAGAGAGAAAGTGGGATAATGGGAGGGAGAGGGAGGGAGGGAGGGAGAGAAGAGAGAGAATTAGACTGGTTGAATGGAAGCAAGAGATAGAGGAGAGACTGAGGGATATATTGAGAAAAAAGTAAGACAAAGAGAGAAGAGAACAACAAGGGAGAGTGTGAAAGAGGGTGTAATTTAGAAAAAGGGAATTGAGAAGAGAATGAGAGAGAGAGAGAAAATAATAGAGAAGAGGATAAAGAGAGAAGAGAGAAAAATGGAGCAAGGGAGAGGCGAGAATGAGAGAGAAAGAACAAAATGGTAATACTGAGTGAGCTAGAGAGCGAGAAATGGAGCTAAAGAGGGCAAGAGGGAGAGAGATTAATAGTGAGTGAGCGCTAGAGAGTGTGTTAGTGTGAGATGGAGAGAGAGGAGTGAGCTACATGAGGGATACCTAGAGAGGGCAGAAATGAGGGAGTGAGAATGATAGAGGGAGAGAGTGAGAGCGATAACAAGAACAAGTGAGAGAGAATGAGATCTAAAGAGAAATACGAAAAGAAGCGAGGGAGACAAGAGTAAATAAGAAACTAAAGAGAAAAAAAAGTATTAGGAGGTTGGGAAGGGTGAGATAGTGTGAGTGAGGGAGGAAGAGAAGAGAGATAGAGAGCGAGAGAATGAAAGAGAGCGTGATGGGGATCAAGTGAGATATTTATAGATACAGAGGGAAACTGTGAGAACATAAAAGGATAGAGAGGGAGAGAGGGAGGTAAATGGAAAGTGAGTGTGGGAGAGTTGAAGATAGAGTGAGTAAGAGAGAGGGGAGGGAGGCTGGAAGGAGCAATGGAAATAAGCAAGAGATGGGGTGAGATTGTGTGTGGAGGATAGAGAGGGTGAAGGAGTTGGAGGAGAGAGAGCAGAGAAGAGAATAAGATAAAGGGGGGGAACAGAGAATGGGTGAGACCGAGGGAAACTAAGAGAGAGTGAAATTAAGGAGTGGGAGGAAGGAAGAGATGAGTGATAATTAGAGATAAATAGAGATAGAAGAGAGTAAAGGAGGGAGAGATGGAGCAAGGGAGATAAGGAAAGTAAGAAATGGAAGCGAAAGATAGATAAATAGATAGAGAGTGAGAGATATGAAGATAGAGAGCCGGATGAGGGAGGAAGGGAGGAAAGGAGAAAGGTAGAGAGAAGAGTGAGAGAAAGTAGGAAATAACGAGAGAGAGAGAGAAAGAGAGAGAGGGAGAGAGAGAGAGAGAGAGAGAGAGAGAAGGAGAAAGAGAGAGAGGAAGGGTGGGAGCGAGAAAGAGAGATAGAAGGAGAAAAAGAGTTGATTAATGTTAGAGAGAGCGATAGAAGAGAGATTAAGAAAGATTGATTGAGCAACAACATAATAATGAAGGTGGAATAAAGATTGAGAGAGGGAAAGCAAGGGAGAGAGTGAGAGAGGGAGAGTAAGGGAGAGAAGAGAGAGGGGAGAGAGAGAGAGATTTGGGGGATAGAAGGATAAAATGTGTGAGTGTATATATATGGAGAGTAAGAGAGAGATAGAGGGAGGGAGATTAAGATAGAGCATGATAAGAAAAGAGTGAGAGAAAGTATGAGAATAGAATGTGGAGAGAGAGGAGCGAAATAGAGAGGAGAGAGCAGGAGCGAAATAAAAAGGAGGGATAGAGGGAGAGGGAGAGGAGAGAATGGAAGCAAAGGAGGAAGTGAGAGTGATAAAGATATAGGGAGAGAAGGAGAATGAGAAAAGATAGAGAAACTGAGAGTGAGCGAGAGAGAGAGGGAGGAGAATAAGAGAATGATTGAGAGCTGGGAAGGGAAAGTGGGAGAGAGAGAGTGAGGAAGAAGAGAAGTGAGAGAAATAGAGAAAGAAAATGGTTGGAAAAAGGAAGAGAATAAGTGAGAAGACTAAGTCAGAAGTTGATATAGGATAAAGACAACAAGTGAAAGTGGAAAAGAGGATAGAGAGTGTGAAAGATAAAGATAGGAAGTAGGAGTGAGAGTGAAGTTGAAGAGAAAGAGTGGATGAAAAGAGAGTAAGAGAAAAGGAACAAGAAAGAAAAGAGTTAGGGAGGGAAAGTTAGAGGGAATAGGAGAGAGAAATGAAGAAAGAGTGCAAGAGAGAAAGGGAGAGAGAACCGTGAGGGAGTAATAGTGGGAGAGAAATTGAAGAGAGTGAAGAAGCGAGGAGGGGAGAGAGAATCAGAGTGAGAGAAAGAGAATGGAAATAGTGGGAAAGAGAGAGGGAGGTATAGGGAGAAAAAAAGAGCGAAATAAGGAGGGAGGGAGGGAAAGAGGGAGGTAAGGAGAGAAGGTAATAAACAATAATAGAGAAAAGTGAGAGAGAGAGAGAAGAGAGAGAGAATGAAAGGAAGGGAAAGAGAGTTAGAGTAATGAGTAAAAAGAGAGAAAAGGGAGCAAGAGAGAGCGATAAAGCAACAGGGAGAAACATAAGAGAAAAGCAAGAGACAGAAAGAAATGGAGGGAGGGTGAGAAATTGAGAGATAGGGGGAAAGATTAAGGAAGAGAGTGAGAAAGGGGGAGGGACGGAGAGAGATTGAAGAGAGAGAGGGAGTGAGAGAGGGAGAGAGAGTAGGAAAGACTTAAGAGAGGGACATAGGAAACGAGGGAGAAAAAAGTGCAAATGATTGTGAGCAAGATTGAGATAGGGAGGGAGAGTAAGAGAATGAGTGAGGAGTGAAGAAGAGATAAAGATTGAGAGGGAAGAAGGGAGAAAGGGAGAGAGATTGAGATGGAGAGAGGGGGGAGAGTAGCAGATGAAGGGAGTGGGAGAGAAATAGAGAAAATTGAAAGTGAGAAAAGAGAGAGCAAAAGAGAGGTAATGAGAGAGAGCGTATGAGAGGGAGAGAGAGAGTGAAGGAGTGAGTGCAATTGAAGATAGAAAGAGTGAGATACCTTCGGAGGAAAACAAGTGAAAGTCGGTATTTAATGAGGGAGGGAACGATGAGGAAAGGGAGATGTTTGAGAGAAAATAAGGAAGACAATAGTGTGAGAGAGGAGTTGTAATGGGAGAGAGGGATAGAAAGTGCAAGAGAGTGTCTCCCTATCTCTTGTTCTCTCTAGCCATTCTTCTGTTCTCCCTATCCCATTACGTCTCACTCACTCTCTTTTACTCAATCTTTTTTAGCCTCACTTCTCTCTCTATTTCATTTTCACTCTCTATCAAAGCTTCTCTACTGCTCTCTCAATAATCTATCCACTCCCTCCCTCTATCTCTCTTTCTCACTCACTCCATCCCTTTCTCTCACACCATCTAATCCATCTCTCTTTATCTGTCATTCTCTCTTCTAATACTCTCTTTTTTTACATCTTTTATCCCTCACTACCACTTAATTCACTCTTCCTCCCTCTTTCGGTCCCTACATCCCTCTCTTTCTTCACCGCCCTTATCCTCTCTCTCTCTCTTACTCCCTATCTCGCTTGCTCACTCTCTCACTCCCTCATGCTCTCTCTTCCCTCACTCTGTTTATTTGTCTCTAACTCTGTCTCCCTTTCTCGCTCCTTCTTTATATCTTCCATTTCACTATCTCTTTTACTCCCTCATACTACTCTCTTACTCACTCCATGTTCATTCTCTCTCTTTGTCATCCATTCTTTTGCTCCCCTCTCTCTCTCCTCTTCTCGCTTACTCTCTCTTGCTCTATCTTTTAGCACTCCCTTCTTTCTCACTCCAACTCCCTCATCCCACTCTCTCACACTCTGTCTCCCTCGCTTGCTCCCTTCTCACCTCAATCTTTCTCACTGCCTCCCTCTATCTCTCCATTTCATTCACTTTACCACTCATGCTCTCTCTCATATTCTCTATTATATCTCTCTTTCTAGGTCTTTTGCTCTCTCTTATCATTCTCGGTATATCTTCTGTGAGTCTCACTTCTCTTTATTTTTGCTTTCCCCCTCTTCTCTCTCTTTATCTCTCACTATCACTCTCATTGTCCCTCCCTCACACACTCTATCTCATTTGCTCTCACATCCTGCTCTCTCCCCTCATATCTGTCTTAGTATTTCTTATTTTCTCTCATTATTGCCCTCTCTTTCTCGCTCCATGTTAACCCTCTCTCTCGCTCTGTCTTCCCACAATCTGTTCTCTCTATTTCTCTCTAACTTTGTCTTCTCTCTGTTTCTCTCTCACCCTCCCTCATTCTCTCTCTTCAGTTTCACTCTCACTCATACTCCCTCATTCTTTCTCTCTTTCTCGCTCCATGTTCACTCTTTGTCACTTACTCTCTCTTCTAACGCTCCCTCTCCTTTCTCTTTTCCCTCAACTTTTTGTCCCTCTCTCCCCAACTCTCCTGCTTCCTTCCCTCCCTCCTGCTCTCTCCCACTCTCTCAGACAATCTTCCCATCTCTTTCTCTCACACTCTCCCAATTCATCCCCAAGCTCTTTACCACACCTCTCCCTCCCTCTATAACTCTGTTTCTAGTTCACTCCCTCTCTTGCTCTCACTCTCACTCTATATTTCATCTCTCCTTATCGTTTGCTTGCTCTCTCTTTCCATCTCTCTGTCCTCTCTCTTGCTCTTTCTTTTATTACCCTCTCTTCTCTATATTTACTCACTATTTCATCACCCTCTCTTCTCTAAATTTACTCACTATTTCTTTTCCTTGATCCCTCAATCTCTCTCTTAGTCTCCCTCCCTCCCTCTCTCTCTCAATCACTTGACATCTCACTCTCGCTCCTCATCCCCATCTCATTATTTCTTTGGTTCTCTCACACATCTCTCTCTCCTCTTTTGTCCATCCCTCTTTCACTCCATCCTTCCCTCTCTTTCTCCCTTTCTTCCTATCTCTAACTTTTTCTCTCTCCTCTTGCACTCACCCACTCAATCTGCCCCCTCCTTCTCAATTTCTCCACTGCACTCTCCCATTCCCTCTCTATTGATCTCACTTCTCTCACTTTCTCTTCTCTCTATTTCTCTCTCATTCTCCCTCATCTTTTCTGACTCCCACTCTCCCTCCCACTTCTCGCTCTGCCACTCTCTCTATCTTAATATATCTCTCTCTCCATCTCCCTCTCTCCATCTCTCTTTCTCGCTCATTCTCTTAATCTCGCCCCTATCTCCATCTTACTCCCTTTCCTCTCTCGCTTCCTCTCTCTCCCTCACACTCACTCCTTCTATCTCCCTCGTCTCATTCTCTCCCTTATTGTTGCCCTCCATCTCTCTGTTTCTCACTCTCTCACTTTCTTACTATGTCTCTTACACTCTATTTTATTTGTCTCTCACTCTCTTGCATTGTCTCGCTATCTTTTCTCTCTTTTTTTACTTTTCCCTCTATCTCTTTCATTCTATATCTCTTCCTTTCTCACTGCCTCTCACTCTCTATTATGTTTCTCTCTCTTGCTCTCTTTCTCACTCTTCCTTTCTTTTCTCACTCATTATCTCCCTAAATCTCTATCTACCTTCCTCTCATTCTCTATCTCTTTTCTTTCTCACCCTCTTCTATTTGTTTTTATTACTTCCCTCCCTCCTTATTTCATTTATTGTTTCTCTTACTAGTCCCCTCTCTTACCCTCTCTTACCTCACTCTCTATTCTTTTTTTATTTCTCTCTTTTCGTCTCTCCCTCCCTTCTGGGCTCCCTCACTCTCTTCAATTTCACTCTCATTCCTAATCCCTCACTCTCCTCTCTCTTTCTCTCATGCTCACTTTTTTTCTCTCCCTCTCTCTCACACCCTCTCTGCTTAACTCTCTCTCTTACTCCACTAATCATTCTCTCTTGCTCCCTTTCCCTTACTCTCTCTTGCCTCACTCTCTTTCTTCATCTTTACTCTCACCCTTACTCCCTCTCTTTATCTCTTTCACAATCTCTATTCTCTTCCTCTTTCCATCATTATCTCTCTATCACTCTCTATTCTCTCTCACCTTCTCTCTTACTCTTCTCACTCTTTTATTCCTCTACCCTCCACCTCTCTTTAACTATTTCTCTCACTTCCCTCTCTTCCTCTCTCTCTCTCTCTCTCTCTCTCTCTCTCTCTCTCTCTCTCTCTCTCTCTCTCTCTCCAATTGCCCTCTCTGGCTCTCCTCTCTCGCTCATTTGATTCCATCCAACCCTCTCTCATTCTTTCTCTCTCTCCCTCTCTCCCTCTTCCTCCCTTTATCCCTCACCAACTCCCTCTCCCTCTGTTGCTCCCTTTCGCACTATCATTCTTCTGTTCTCCCTCTCTTTATACCCCCATTCACGAATTCTCTTAATCTTCCTCCCTCTCTTCTTTCTCTCTTTATCTTTCTCTCCCACTCTGCCTCTATCTCCCTTTATTAACCTCTCATTTCATCTCCCTCTCCCTCCTTCCCTCATGACTTTTTCTCTCCCACTGTCTCCCTCTACTTTTAACTATTTCTATCTCCACCTCTTATTCTCATACTTTCCCTTACTCTCTCTACTTATAGAGGGGGCGAGAGAATAACATAGTGAGAAAGAAATGGAGAGTGAGGCAAAAGAGAGCAAGAGAGATCGAGAGAGAAAGCTAAGAAAAAGAGATTGAGATAGAGGAAGTTTGAGAATGTATGTGTTTAAGAGAAAGGGAGAAAGGGGAGGGAGGAAGAGTGATAGTGAAATTGAAGAGAAAGACAGAGATAGGGAAAGAGAGAGAGGGATAATGTATGAGTGAGAAAGAAAGGTAAGGAAAGGGAGAGAGAGTGCATGTGAGAGAGAAACTGAGTGAAGAGAGAGAGAGGAAAAAGAGAACAAGAGAGAGTGAGAGAGAGTGAGACTGATAGAGAGAGATAGAGTGTGTGAGAGAGATAGATGAGAGAGAAAGGGAGGGAAGGAGGGAGGAAGTGAAATAAGGAGAAAGGGAGGCAGGGAGGATGGGAGAGAAATGTAGGATAAAGTGAGAAACAATGAGAATGAGATGAAAGTGAGATATAGGAAGAGATGGAACGAAAGTGAGGAATATAAGAGATTAAACGAATCAAAGAGAGAGGAAGTGTGAGAGAAGTGACAGATAAAGAGCAAGAGTGAGCAAGGGAGTGAGAAAATGATATATAAAGAAAGTGGGAGAGTGTGAAAAGAATAGTAAGGTAGAAAGAGTGAGATATACGAAGAGAGAATGAGAGAGGGAGGGAGGGAGCAAAAGAGGGAGGGGAGTGTGGAAGAGATTTGTGAGTGAAGGCAGAAATAATGAGAGAGAGAGAGAAGAGACATGAAGAAAGAGAGAGGGTTGAGAGCGGGATTAAAAGAGAGAGAGAAGTAGGAAGAGAGGGAGCGAGAGAGAGTGAAGGATAGACTGAGAGAAGGAATGAGATTAAAGAGCAACAAAAGAGAGAGCAAAAGACTGAGTGATAAGGATTGAGGAGAGAGCGGGAGAGAGAGCGGGAGAGAGAACGGGTGTGAGAGAAAAGACAGAGAGAGAGATGTGAGTGACACCAAAAAAGAGAGAAAAGACAGACTCAAGGAAGATTGAGAAAAAGATAAGGAGTGAGAGGTGAAGAGAGAGGGAGATATAAACATAGATAGAGGGCGAGTGAGATAGAGAGAGGGAGGGAGGAAGAGACAGAGTGGTGGTTCGAGAGAAAGAGTAAAATGATAAGAGAGAGTGTGTGTGGTATATAAAGGAAGGAGAGAATGAAAAAGAAAGAAAATGTGATAAGGCATAAATAATCGAAAGGATAAGAGAGGGAGAGGGTGAAAAAGAGAGATAAACAGAGAGAGAGAGAGAGAGAGAATGTGATTGATGCGTGAGAGTGAGAGGAAGACATAGTAGAAGTGAAGACAGAGTGAGGGAAGATCTATATAGAGTGATGAGACGAAGAGAGGGGGGAGAGAATGTGATTTTGTGGGAGTGAGAGTGGAGATGAACCAGAAGAGTGTGAGAAGGGGATAGAGATAACGTGTATGAGTGAGTGAAAGAGAGAGTGAGAGAGAGAAAGAGGGAGGGAGAGAAGGAAGCAAGAGACAGTGGAGAGAGGGAGAGCAAGGGAGAGAGTGAGAGTGTACGAGATAATGAAGAGAGAGGACAGAGAGAGATGTGAGTGATAGATGGAGAGAGTGTGAGACAATATATATAGAGGTTAAGAAAGAGATAGAAAGAGGGAGAGTAAGAGAGTGCACGATAAGAAGAGAGATTGAGAGAAAGTATGAGAATAAGAGTTGGAGAGAGAGATAGTAAACGTAGAGGGAGAGAGAGGGAGAGGAAAAGAGAGAAGGGATGGAGGGAGAGGAGAGGAGAGGAAGGGAGCGAAGGAGGAAGTGAGTGTGAGAGAGATATAGGGAGAGAAGGAGAATGAGCCAAGATAGAGAAAGAGAGTGATTAAGAAAGGGACGGAGGGAGGGAGAATAAACGATGAGAGAGAGAATGAGAGAGATGGAAAGAGAGAGAGCCAGGAAGGAAAAGTGGGAGAGGGTGAGAGAGTGTGACAAGGGAAGTGAGAGAAATAGAGAAAGAGAGTGGGGGATAGAGGAAGAGAAGAGAGAAGAGTAAGAGAAGTTGATAGAGAATAAATAGTGCGAGCTAGATAATGGTAAGGAGAATAGAGAATAAAGACTGTGAAAGATAAAAAGAGAGGGATAGGAGGGTGTGAGAAAGGGAGATAAAGGGAGAGAAGGAGAGAGAATGAAGAGAGAGGGTGGAGAGAGGCAGATAGACCGGGAGAGTGAGCAAGAATAATTTAAGAGGGAGAGAGAGGAAGCGAGAGAGGAAGAGAAAGAGAGAAAAGATAATGAATAGGGAGGGAGAGTGAGAGAATTAGTGAGGAGTGAAGAAGAGAGGGAGATGGAGAGGGAGAGATAGAGAGAGATTGAGATGGAAAGTGGGAGGGAGGTTAGTGAAGTGAGAGAACAAGAGAGAAATGATGAGAGAGCATAAGAAAGGGCGAGGGAAGGTGAGAGAAGAGAGAGCAAAAAAGAGGGAATGAGAGAGAGCGATAAAGAAGATGAGAGGGAGGAGAGGGAGTGAAGGGGTGAGTGCAAGTGGAGATAGAGAGAGCAGTGAGATAGGGAGAGGGAAAAAGAGAGGGAAGGAGGGATTGAAAGAGAGAGGGAGCAAGGAAGAAAGAGAGATGTATGAGTGAAAATAAGAAACAATGATATTGATATGAGAGGATAGAGCAAGATGTGAGAGCAGTTGAGAGAAAGTGTGAGGGAGGTAGAGTGAGAGAGAGTGAGAGATAAAGGTAGATAAATAGTGAGTAAATGAGAGAACAGATGGAGATAGCAGAATGAGCAACAGAAAGACGCAGAAAGGGGGCAAAAAATAGCAAAAAAATAATAATGAGAGATGAATTAGAGAGTGAGAGAGAGAGCAAGAGAAGATAGGGATTAAAGAGTGAGACAGAGAGAGAGGAAGAGAAGGTAAGGCAGAAATACATAGAGAAAAGAGTCTCAGAAAAGATAAAGCAAAAGATAGTGGGTGAAAGGTAGAGAGAGGGAGCTATACATGGAGATATGCAGAGAGAGGGAGGGTGAGAGGGAGAAAGAGAGGAGAGAGACTGAATTATTGAAAGAGGGAGAGAGGGAAAGAGGAAGAGACTGAAAGATGGTTGGAGGGAAAGAGTGGGTAGAGTGATGAGTGAGTGATGAAAGAGAACGATAGAAATTGTGTGAGAGAGATAGAGAACAACAGAGAAAGAAAAAGTGATAAAGCATAATAGAGAAAAGTATAAGAGAGGGAGAGAGTGAGAAAGAGAGAGAAAAACAGAGAGAATCAGAAGGATGGAAAAGAGCGGGAGTTATAGAGGAAGAGAGAGTGAGAGAGAAGACAGAGTGAATAAAGATAAATAGAGAGTGTGAGAGAGGGGGTATATAATAGGATTTAGTGGGAAAGAGGGAAGAGAAGTGTAAGAGATTGAGAGGGAGAGAGGGGGAGTGCTTGAGAGAGAAAAGAGCGAGAAAGGGAGAGAAGGGGAGGGAGGGAAGCAACAAGAGAGTGGGAGAGAGATGGAGAAAAGACCGAGAGGAGACAGTGGAGAGAGAGCAGTAGAAGAAAAAGGAAGTAAGAGAGAATGAACATGGAATGAGAAAGAGAGAGGGAATGAGGGAGTAAGTGTGAGAGTGAAACTGAAGGAATAGGAAAAGAGAGCGAGAAAGGGAGAGTGTGGAGAGAGAAATAGAGAGAAGAGAGAGTAAAGGAAGAGATTGCAGGAGAGAGGGAAAGAGTGAGTGAGCAAAAAAGGGAATAAGAGAGAGGGAGATAAAAAAGAGCAGGATAAATAGAGGGATGAAAGGAGTGAAAGCGAGAGGGAGAACGAGAGAGTGCTAGTGAGGGATAAAGGAAGCATCAAAAGAAAGACAAAAGATAGAGTGGGGGAGAGAGCTGAAAATAGGTGGAACAAACTGTGAGAAGAGGGGGAGAGAATGAGCGTGAAAGTAAGATAGAAATAGCTAACAAGAGGGTTTAAAGAGAGTGCAATAAAGGGAAAGGAAGATAGTGTGAATGAGAGAGTGAGTGAGAAGAGAGACTGAGGGAAGATCGAGTGAGTGTATGTGAGTTCGATCAAAAGTGAGGGAAAATAGGAGAATGTTGAGATGGAGGGAGCAAGAAAGGGTGGGAGACGGAGAGGGATAAAGGGAGAGAGAGGGAGGGACTAAGAGAAGATAGAGAATGAGAGAGGGAGGAATGGAAGCAAGTGAGAGTGGGGAATAGAATGAAAGAAAAGTAAGAAAAAAGTAAAAAGATAGAGCAACCAAGAAGAGTGTAACAGAGTTTATAAGATATAAAAAGGGAATATTGAGTGAGAAAGAGAGTGAGAGAAAATAATAGAGAAGGAGATAGAGAGAAGAAATAAGAGCGAGAAATGGACCTTCATGAAGGAGAGTGAGAGAGTGTATGTGTGCGAGATGGAGAGAGAAGAGTGAGCTACATGAAGGAGACCTAGGGAGGGCACAAATTAGGGAGTGAAAATTGTTAAGGGATAGTGTGAGAGCATATAGAGAAAAATAGCGAGAGAGTTCAAGAGATCTAGAGCGAAATAGAAAAAAGATAGTAAGGGAGAGAAAATGATATAAGAAAGGGAAAGAGAGAGGGACAAAGAGAAAATATATATTATGAGTGTGGAAGGGAGAGAATTTGATCGATGGAGTGAGGAAGACAGAGAGAGATAGAGAACGAGAGGATGAAATTGAGAGTGAGGAAGGCATCAAGAGAGATAAATGGATAGAGATGGAGAAAGTAGACAAATAGTAAAAAAAATAGAGCGAGAGATAGAGGAGACAGAGAGGGTGAAAGAGACATCAAGAGAGAGGTGTGAGGATGTGAAAAAGAATGAGAGAGAAGATAGAAAGATTGAGAGAGATAAAAGTGGGTTGGGAGAGAGAGAGAGAGTGCATAAGAGGGGCAGGGGAGAGAAGGACTGAGCTAAGAGAGAGATTGTGTGTGTGTGTGAGGAAGAGATAGTGAGATAGAAATAAAAGATAATGAGTTAGAGAAGTGAGAGTAATAAAAGGAAAGAAAGAGAGAACAAACTGTGAGACAGAGAGACGAAGGGAGTGAAAGATAAAGTAAGAGTGAGTGAGATTTAGGGAGAGAAGAAGAATGAGCGAAGATAGAGAAAGAGAGAGAGGGCAAGAGTGACAGAGAGAGAGAGAATGAGAGAGTGATGGAGAGAGAGGGAGAACCAGGAAGGGAAAGAGGGAGAGCCCGTGAGAGAGAGATGGAGAGGAAGGAGGGAAGTGAGAGAAATAGAGAAATATAGTGCAGGCATTGAGGAAAAAAAAGAGTGAGAAGAGTGAGAAAGAAGCTGATAGAGAATGAAAAGTGAGAGCAAATAGCGATAGAAAGTTGAACAAAGAATAGAGAGTGTAAAAGAGATAAAGAGAGGGAGTACGAGTGAGAGTGAAGCTGAAGAGAAAGAGTGGAAGAAGAGAGTAAAAAAAAAAGAATACGAGAGAGTGAGCAAGAGAGACAAAGTTAGAGATGGAGTGTGAGAGAGAGAAAATGAGAGAGAAAAAAAGAGAGATAGGCGAGTGAGGGAGTAGGAATGAGAGTAAAATTAAAAAGAGTGAGGGAGCAGGAATGAGAGTAAAATTGAAAAGAGTGAGGGAGTAGGAATAAGAGTGAAATTGAAAAGATTCAGATAGGGAGAGATACGGAGAGGGGAAAAAACGCAAAAGATTGCGAGCAAGATTGAGATAGGGAGGGAGAGTATTAGAATGAGTGAGAAGAATAGAAGAGATTGAGATGGAGAAGGAGAGAGGGAGAGGGACTGAGACAGTGGGAGGGAGAGTAGTAGAGGGAGAGAATGAGAGAAAAAAGATGAGAGAGTGTGAGATAAAGATAGAGAGAGTGAGAGAGAAATGGAAAGAAGTGAAAATGAGAGAAGAGAGAGCAAGAGAGAGGGAATGAAATAGAGTAATAGAGAAAACGAGAGTGAGGGTGAATGTGAGTGCAAGAGGGGAGAGAGGAGTGAGATAGGGAGAGAGGGAGAAATAGTGGGAAGGAGGGATTGAAAGAGGGAGGGATTGAGGAGGAATGGAGATGTATGAGAGAAACTAATAAATAATGAGATGGATATGAGGGGAGAGAGCAAGATGTGAGAGCAAATGAGAGAGACCGTGTGACGAAGGGAGAGTTAGAGAAAGAGTGAGATAGAGGGAGAGAAAGAGTGAGTAAAGAGAGAGAAGAGAGGGAGACAGAACAAAGTGCAAGATAGTGAGAGACAGAGTGGTGGCAAAAGTGAGCAAGCAAACAACAAAGAGAGATGAAATAGAGAATAAAGAGAGGGAGTGAAGATAGATAGTGAGAGACAGAGAGCAAGGGAGGGAGTGAAGATAGAAGAGTGAGCGAGAGGGATAGAGGCAGATATTTTAAGGTAGAAATAAAGAGAGAAGAGAGACTCAGGGAAGATAGAGCAAAATATTGTGAGAGATAGAGAGAAAGAGATATCAAGAAAGAGAGACTGAATTAGAGAACGAGGGAGAGATGGATGGAGAAGATGTGAGTAAAGAGATAAGAGAGTTATAAAAGAGAGCTAGAGAGAATGTGTGTGAGAAAGAGAGAGAAATAGGGAAAGAAAAAGTGATAAAGCATAAATAAAGAAAAGAGCGAGAGAGGGAGAGAGTGAGAAAGAAAGAGATAGATGGTGGGTGTGAGAGAGGAAGAGAGAGTGAGAGAGAAGAGAGCATGAAGGAAGATATAGAGAGTTGGAGAGAGGATGAGAGGTGGTAGAGAATTAGATGTAGTGGGAATGAGCTTGGGGATGAAAGGGAAGAGAGTGAGAGGGAGATAAACGGAGAGTGTCTAAGAGAGAGAAATAAGAGCAAGAGAGGGAGAGAGCAGGAGGGAGGGATGGAAGCAGGAGAGTTGGGGAGAGAGGGAGAGAAAGTTGAGGGAAGAGATAAGGAGAGGGAGCATTAGAAGAAAGAATAAGTGACAGAGAGTGAACATGGAGCGAGAAAGAGAGTGGTAGAGAGGAAGTATGGGTGAGAGTGAAACTGAAGTGAGAGAATGAGGGGGGTGAGAAGGAAATAGAGAAAAGAGAAAGTGAGAGAGAAATAGAGAGGAGAGTGAGGGAAGACCGAGCGAGAAAGAGGGTTAACATGGAATGATAAAGTAAGGGTGAGAATGAGAGAAAATAAAAAATATTGAGATGGATATGAGGGGAGAGAGCAAGATGTGAGAACAAATGAGATAGTGTGTGAGGTAGGGATAATGAGGGTGATTGTGAGAGATAGAGGGAGAGAAAGAGCGAGTAAATAGAGAGAAGAGCAGGAGATAAAAACAAGAGCAAGAGATAAAGACAGAGAGGGGGCAAAAGAGAGCAAACAAACAAGGTGAGAAGAAACAGAGTGTAGGATAGAGCAAGAGAGGGAATAAACATAGGGAAAGAGGGAAAGCAAAAATAGACTCAAGGAAGATATACTGAGAGAGAGATAGAGAAGAGAGAGCAAAAGACCTAGAATGAAAAATAAAATAGAGAAATGAGTGCTAAAGTGAAAGAAATAGGGAGATAGAGGGAGGCTGTGAGAAAGATTGAAGTGGGAGAGGGAGCAAGTGAAGGAGAGAGAGTGTGAGAGAGAAAGAGAGTGGGAGGAGGGAGTAGGAGTGAGAAAGATAGATCAAGAGAGAGCAATCGAGAAGATGAGAGAGGGGGAACAAAAGAATGGATGAAAAAGAGAGAGAATGAACATGGAGTGAGTAAGAGAGTGGTACGAGGGAGTAAGAGAGATAGTGAAACGGAAGAGATAAAGATGGAGCGAGAAAGGGAGAGAAAGTTGGAGAAAATAAAGAGAGTAAGGGAAGTGAGAGCAGGAGGGAGGGAGAGAGCGAGCAAGCGAGATAGGGAGTAACAGAGAGAGATAAGGGCAGTGAAGAAAGAGAGAGATGTAGGGAGTGAAAAAGGGAGAAAGAGTGAATAAGTGGCAGTGATGGATAAAAGATGTCAAAAAAGAGAGAATTATAAGAGAGAATGAGAGAGAAAGAGAGAGATAAGAAATATGGAACAGAGGTTGTGAGAGAAAGGGATGGAGTGAGTGAGAAAAAGAAATAGAGGGAGGGAGTTGATATATTAAAGAGAGAGCAGTAGAGAAGCATTGATAGAGAGTGAAAATGAAATAGAGAGAGAAGTGAGACTAAAAAAAGATTGAGTAACAAAGAATGAGTGAGAGGTAACGGGATTGGGAGAGCAGAAAAATGGCTAGAGAGAGCAAGAGAGAGGGAGACAATGAGGGAAATTGGGAAAGAGAGTTAGGAAGGGAGGGAAGTGAGAGAAAGAGATAATGGGAGGGATTAAATTAGTGGGAGAGAGATCAGGAGATAGAGGGAGAGAATAAGTTAGATGAAAGAAATTAGAGATAACAACAATGAAGGCAACAAAAGAGAGCATAAAATTGTAAAGGAGAATGGAGTGTCGGAAAGAGAGATCAAAGGAGGGAGATTAATAGAGACCGGTATAGAGAGACAAGAGAGGAAGATGCAACAATGAACAGAGTGGTCGGGAGTGTAAGAGGCTGAGTGAGATAGTGAGAGAGCGAGATAGAGATCAAGAAATGGAGCTTAAGAGGGTGAGAGGGAGAGTATTGAGAGAGGGAGAGTTTGAGAGAATGTATGAGTATGTGTGAGAGCTTGAGAGAGAGAAAGAGTCAGTGAGCTGGAGAGAGAATGGTGAGGTACATAAGGGGGACCTAGAAAGGGCAGGAATGAGAGCGAAAAGATAGAAGACAACAAGAGAGTGATAAAGAGAATGACAGTGGGAGACTGAGAGATACCTATTGTGAAAGAGGAAAAGAGAGTGAAAGAGAGGAGGATATAAGAGAGGAAATGAGAGAGAGTGATAAGAGGGAAAAAGAGATTAGGAGAGTGGGAAGGGAGAGGAGGGAAAGAGATAGAGAGCTAGAGAATTAGAGATAGTGAGCTAGGGAGGAAGAGAGATATATAGGGAGAGTGGGAGAGAGTGAGATAAGGGTAAGAGAAAAAGAATGAGAGATAGGGGTGAGACAAAGGGAGGGAGAGAGAAAGAGGGAAAAAGCGAGAAAAAGTGAGAGAGAAGAGAGAGGGATTGAGAGAGACAAAAGTTAGAGAGAGTGTATAAGGGATAGAGACAAAGAAAGAGAGATGACAGAGTGACAGAAGAGAGATCAGGATATAGAAGAGCAAGAACAATAAAGAAAGAAAAGAGAGTGAGAGAGATAGAGCGAGGGAGTGAGAGATATTTAAGTTTTAAGTATTGAGACAAAGAGAGAGTAAGATAAAAAAGAGAGAATGAGAGGAAGGGTGAGAGTTAGAGTAATGGATATAGGAAGATAAATAGTAGGTAAAGAGAGATAAAAGAGTGCGAGAGAATGAAACATAATAGAAACTGAGTCATAACGAGAAGGGAGAGAGTGAGAAGTAGGGAGAAAGAGGGCAAAGTAAGGAAGATAATGAGAAAGGGGTGATAGAGGGAGAGAAGGAGAGAGATTGAAAAGAGAGAGGGAATGAGAGAGGGAGAGAGTAACAAATATTTAAGAGAGAGATAGAAAACAAGAGGGGAAAAGAGCAAAAAAATATGAGCAAGTTTGAAATAGGGAGGTAGAGTGGAGAATGAGTGAGAAGGTGAGACAAAGAAAGGGTGATGGTGAGGGAGAGAGATGGAGAGAGATGGAGAGAGAGAGAGTGCGAGGGAGGGTAGCGGATGGAGAGAATGAGAGATAGAGCGAGAAAAAATGAGAAAAGTGAAAGTGAGAGAAGAGAGAACAAGAGAGAGAGGGAATGAGAGAGAGTTATAGAGAAAACAAAAGGGAGGAAGTGAGTGCAAAAGATAGAGAGAAGACAGTGTAGAGGGAGCAAGATAACAAAAGATAGAGAGAGCAAAAGAGATAAGGAAAGCAGATAAAGAGAGTGATGTAGGGAGTGAAAGAGGGAGGAAGAGTGAAAAAGTGGTAGTGTGAGATACAAGGTGTCAAAAGATAGAGAGATGAAGAGAGAGTGAGAGAGAGATAGAGAGATACAGAAAAGTGGAATAGAGTGTATGTGAGAGAGAGGGATGGAGTGAGTGAGAAAGATTAGGGAGGGAGGGAGTGAGATGAATTAAAGATAGAGTAGTAGAGAGACTTGATAGAGAATGAAAAGGAAATAGAGTGAGAAGTGACACTAAAGGAAGATTCAGGAAGAGAGAGTGAATGAGAGGTAAAGAGATAGGGAGAATAGAAGAATGGCTAGAGAGAGCAAGAGAGAGGGGGAGACGAGAGGGAGATGGGGAAAGAGAGGGAAGGAGGGAGACAAGAAAGAAAAAGAGATAGTGGAACGGATTCAAGCAATAGAGAGAGAAAGTGCGAGACGAAAGAGGGAGGAGATAGCAACCATGAAGAGAGCATAAAATAGAAAAGGACAATAGAGTGCAGGAAAGAGAGCCAGAGAAGGAAAATAATAGAGAAGGGTATAGAGAGAGAAGAGAGAAAGATGTAGCAACGAAGAGAGATGTTGGAGTGAAAGGGTAGGAGCAAGATGCTAAGAGAGAGCCAAAACTGGAGCTTATGAGGGAAACACGGAGACGGATTGAAAGAGGGAGAGAGTGAGAAAATTTTGAATGTTTGTCAGAGCTCAAGAGAGAGAGTGAGTGAGATAGAGTTAGAAGGGTGAGCCACACAAGGGGTATCTAGAGAGGGCAAGAATGAGGGAGTGAGAAATATAGAGGGAGAGTTAGAGAGTGAAAAAGAGAACGAGTGTGAGAGAATGAAAGAGACCATAAAGAAAGAGGAAAAGAGAGTGAGAGAGAGGAGGATATAAGAGAGGGGATGAGAGAGAAAAAGAGATATTAGGAAACTGGGAAGGGAGAGAGTACGAGGAAGGAAGGGACTGAGATAAAGAGCTAGAGAATGAGAGAGATAGTGAGCGTATAAGGAAGAAGGAGAGAGTGAGAACAAAGGTAAGGAGAAGATAGGCGATAGAGGGAGGAAGAGAGTTAAAGAGGGAAGAACGAGGAGAGAGAGAAATAGGGAGAAAGTGAGAAACAATGAGAGACAAATTATGCAAGGATTGAGAGAGACAAAATTTAGAGAGAGAGAGCGTGTGTATGATGGATAAGGACTAAGAAAGAGATATGATAGAGTGACAAAAGAGAGATCAAAAGAGAGAAGAACAAGTGCAGTAAATAAAGAATAGAGTGAGATAGAGATAGAGCGAGGGGGTGTCAGGTATTTAAGATTTTGGGATTGAGACACACACACACACACACACACAGAGAGAGAGAGAGAGAGAGAGAGAGAGAGAGAGAGAGAGAGAGAGATAGTAACATATAAATAAGAGAATGAGAGTGAGGAAAAATAAAGAAAAGGTGAGTGAGAGGGAGAGAAGGAATGAGAGAAAGAGAACGAGTGAAAGAGACAGATCGAAAGAGAAAAAGAAGTGTCGAGAGGGAGAGAGTGAAAGGGAGAGAGTGAGAAAGAGAGAACCATAGGGCAAGAGTCAGTGAGAGAGTGAGAAAGGGGGAGATAGAGGAGAGATTGAAGAGAGAGGGAGTGAGAGAGGGAGATAGAGCAAGAAAAATCTACGAGAGAGAGAGATAGGAAGCGAGAGAGGAAAATAGCGCAAAATATGATAAAGTTTGAGATAGGGAGGTAGAGTAAGGGAATGAGTGAGAAGGAGAGATGGAGAGAGGGGGATGGGGAGGGAGAGTGATTAAGATAGAGAGTGGGAGGGAGGTTAGCGGAGGGAGAGAATAAGAGAGAAATGATGTGAGATAGAGTCAGAGAGGGTGAGAGAGAAATAGAGAAAAGTGAGAGAGAAGAGAGAGGAAATGAGAGAGAGCGATGGAAAAAACGAGAGGTAGCAAGCTAGAGTGAATGAGTGTGTGCAAGAGGAGAGAGGGAGGTGTGAGTTTGGGAGTGAGGTAGAAAGAGAGGGAAGAAGGAGGAATGAGAGAGTCATAGAGAGGAAAGAGAGATGTATGAGAGAAAATAAGAAATAATGAGATGGATTTGAGGGAAGAAAGCAAGATGTAAAAGGAATTTAGAGAGAGTGTGTGAGGGAGTGAGAGTGAGAGGGAGGGAGAGAGAGAGAGAGAGAGAGAGAGAGAGAGAGAGAGAGAGAGAGAGTTGAGTGAAGAGAGAGTAGAGAGGGACATAAAAGAAAAAGCAAGAGAGAGAGAGGCAAAGGGGAGAAATGAGATAACAAGAACAATAAAGAGTGATGAAATAGAAGGTGAGAGGTTGAGGAGGAAACAGAGTAAAGATAGGTATTGAAAAGTGTGCAGGAGCGAGAGATGCAGAGAGGGTAAGGCAGAAATAAAAAGAGAGAAGAGATTCAAGTAAGATAGAACAAAAGATAGTGAGTGAGAGGTGGAGTGAGGGAGATATAGAAGGATATATGGAGAGAGAGGGAGGGCAAGAGGGAGATTGAGAGAGAGAATGAATTAATGAAACAATGAGAGAGGGAGGGAGAAGAGTGAGAGATGGCTGGAGAGAAAGTGTGAGCAGAGTGATAAGAGTGGTGAAAAAGAGCAATAGAGAGTGTGTGTGAGAGAGAATGAGAGAGAGAAATAGAGAAAGATAAAAGTGATAAAGCATGAATAGAGAAAACAGCGAGAGAGGGAGAAACTGAGAAGGACATAAACAGATGGATGGTGTGAGTGGGATGGAAGGGAGGTTGAGAGAGACAAAGTGCAAGTTAGAGAAAGTGAGACCGAAGGAAGATATAGAGTATGTGAGAGAAAGAAAGGGGGGTAGAGAATGTGATTTGGCAGGATAGAGTTGGGAAATGAATTTGAAGAGGGGGAGAGTGTGTGAGAGAGAAAGAAAAGTGAGAGAGCGAGAAAGAGGGTAGAAAGGAAGGAAGAAAGAAGGTGGGAGAGAGTGTGAGAAATTAATAGAGAGAAGAGAGAGTGACAGAAGAGAGAGCAGGAGAGGAAAAGAGTGAGCGAGTAGGAGAGGGATCAAGAGAGAGGGAGATAAGGGGAGCAAGAAGAGAGGGATAAAGAGAGTGAAAGAGGGAGGGAGATAAAGGGAGCGTTGAAAGAGGGAGATATAAAAAAAGGTTAGAATTGAGAGTGACAGAAGGGGAGAGAACGAGTGAGAAAGAGAGATTGAAAAAGGTAATGAGATGATTTAAAAAGAACGAAAGAGAAAGGAAGATAGTAAAAGGGAGAGATAGTGTGAAGAGTGACTGAGGGAAGATCAAGTAAGACCAATTGAGTGAGGGGTGAAAAGTAAGGGAGAATAGGATAATTTTTAGAGAGAGAGAGAGAGGGAGAGAGAGAAAAAAGTGGGATAATGGGAGGCAGTGAGAGAAGGAAGAGAGTGAGAGTGGTGGAATAGGAGCAAGGGAGTGAGGAGAGAGTGGGGGATATATTGAGAGAAAAGTAAGAACAAACAGAGAAGAGAGCAACAAGGGAGAATGTGAAAGAGGGTATAATATAGAAAAAGGGAATTGAGAAGAGAATGAGAGAGTGAGAGAAAATAATAAAGAAGAGGATAAAGAGAGAAGAGAGAAAAATGGAGCAAGGGAGAGGCGAGATGAGATGGAAAGAACAAAATGGTAATACTGAGTGAGCTAGAGAACAAGAAATGGAGCTAAAGAGGGCAAGAGGGAGAGAAATTAATAGTGAGTGAGCGCTAGAGAGTGTGTTAGTGTGAGATGGAGAGAGAGGAGTGAGCTACATGAGGGATACCTAGAGAGGGCAGAAATGAGGGAGTGAGAATGATAGACGGAGAGAGTGAGAGCGATAACGAGAACAAGTGAGAGAGTGAATGATATCTAAAGAGAAACATGAAAAGAAGTGAGGGAGACAAGAGTAAATAAGAAACTAAAGAGAAAAAAAAGTATTAGGAGGTTGGGAAGGGTGAGATAGTGTGAGTGAGGGAGGAAGAGAAGAGAGATAGAGAGAGAGAATGAAGTAGAGAGTGATGGGGATCAAGTGAGATATATATAGATACAGAGGGAAACAGGGAGAACATAAAAGGATAGAGAGGGAGAGAGGGAGGTAGATGGAAAGTGAGTGTGGGAGAGTTGAAGATAGAGTGAGTAAGAGAGAGGGGAGGGAGGGAGGGTGGGAGGAGGAAGGGAAATAAGCAAGAGATGGGGTGAGATTGTGTGTGGAGGATAGAGAGGGTGAAGGAGTGGGAGGAGAGAGAGAGAAGAGAAGAGAGTAAGATAAAGGGGGAGAACAGAGAATGGGTGAGACCGAGGGAAACTAAGAGAGAGTGAAATTAAGGAGTGGGAGGAAGGAAGAGTTGAGTGATAATTATAGATAAATAGAGATAGAATAGAGTAAAGTAGGGAGAGATATGGAGCAAGGGAGATAAGGAAATTAAGAAATGGAAGCGGAAGATAGATAAATAGATAGAGAGTGAGAGATATGAAGATAGAGAACCGGATGAGGGAGGAAGGGAGAAAGGTAGAGAGAAGAGTGAGAAAAAGTAGGAAATAACGAGAGAGAGAGAGAGAGAGAGAGAGAGAGAGAGAGAGAGGAAGGGAGGGAGCGAGAGAGTTGAGTAATGATAGAGAGAGCGACAGAAGAGAGATTAAGAAAGATTGATTGAGCAACAACATAATAATGAAGGTGGAATAAAGATTGAGCGAGGGAAAGCAAGGGAGAGAGTGAGAGAGGGAGAGCAAGGAAGAAAGGAGAGAGCAGAGAGGGAGAGATGTGGGGGATTGAAGGATAAAATGTGTGAGTGTATATATATGGAGAGTAAGAGAGAGATAGAGGGAGGGAGAGTAAGAGAGAGCATGATAAGAAAAGAGTGAGAGAAAGTATGAGAATAGAATGTGGAGAGAGAGATGGTAAATGTTGAGGGAGAGAGCAGGAGCGAAATAGAGAGGTGGGATAGAGGGAGAGGGAGAGGAGAGAACAGATGCAAAGGAGGAAGTGAGAGTGATAGAGATATAGGGAGAGAAGGAGAATGAGAAAAGACAGAGAAACTGAGAGAGAGCGAGAGAGATAGAGGGAGGAGAATAAGAGAATGATTGAGAGCTAGGAAGGGAAAGTGGGAGAGAGAGTGAGGAAGAAGAGAAGTGAGAGAAATAGAGAAAGAAAATGGTTGGAAAGAGGAACAGAATAAGTGAGAAGAGTAAGTGAGAAGTTGATATAGGATAGACAACGATTGAAAGCTGAAAAGAGGATAGAGAGTGTGAAAGATAAAGATAGGGAGTAGGAGTGAGAGTGAGTTGAAGAGAAAGAGTGGATGAAAAGAGAGTAAGAGAAAAGGAACAAGAAAGAAGAGTTAGGGAGGGAAAGTTAGAGGGAATAGGAGAGAGAAGTGAAGAAAGAGTGCAAGAGAGAAAGGGTGAGAGAACCGTGAGAGAGTAATAGTGGGAGAGAAATTGAAGAGAGTGAAGAAGCTAGGAGGGGAGAGAGAATCAGAGTGAGAGAAAGAGAGTGGAAATAGTGGGAAAGAGAGAGGGAGGTATAGAGAGAAAAAGAGAGCGAAATATGGAGGGAGGGAGGGAAAGAGGGAGGTAAGGAGAGAAATTAATAAACAATAATAGAGAAAAGTGGGAGATAGAGAAGAGAGAGAGAATGAAAGGAAGGGAAATGGAGTTAGAGTGATGGATTTTGAAAGTTAAAGAATGAGTAGAAAGAGATAAAAGGGAGCAAGAGAGAGCGATAGAGCAACAGGGAGAAACATAAGGGAAAGCAAAAGATAGAAAGAAAGGGAGGGAGGGTGAGAAATTGAGAGATAGGGGGAAAGATTAAGGAAGAGAGTGAGAAAGGGGGAGGGACAGAGAGAGATTGAAGAGAGAGAGAGAGTGAGAGAGGGAGAGAGAGCAGGAAAGACTTAAGAGAGGGACATAGGAAATGAGGGAGAAAAAAGTGCAAATGATTGTGAGCAAGATTGGGATAGGGAGGGAGAGTAAGAGAATGAGTGAGGAGTGAAGAAGAGATAAAGATTGAGAGGGAAGGAGGGAGAAAGGGAGAGAGATTGAGATGGAGAGAGGGGGAGAGTAGCAGATGAAGGGAGAGGGAGAGTGGGAGAGAAATAGAGAAAATTGAAAGTGAGAGAAGAGAGAGCAAAAGAGAGGGAATGAGAGAGAGCGTATGAGACGGAGAGAGAGAGAGTGAAGGAGTGAGTGCAATTGGAGATAGAAGGAGTGAGATACCTTCAGAGGAAAACATGTGAAAGTAGGTATTTAATGAGGGAGGGAACGATGAGGAAAGGGAGATGTTTGAGAGAAAATAAGGAAGGCAATAGTGTGAGAGAGGAGTTGTAAAGGGAGAGAAGGATAGAAAGTGCGAGAGAGTGTCTCCCTGTCTCATGTTCTCTCTAGCCATTCTTCTGTTCTCCCTATCCCATTACTTCTCACTCACTCTCTTTTACTCAATCTTTTTTAGCCTCACTTCTCTCTCTATTTCATTTTCACTCTCTATCAATGCTTCTCTACTGCTCTCTCTATAATCTATCGACTCCCTCCCTCTATCTCTCTTTCTCACTCACTCCATCCCTTTCTCTCACACCATCTATTCCATATCTCTTTATCTCTCATTCTCTCATCTAGTACTCTCTTTTTTGACATGTTTTATCCCTCACTACCACTTAATTCACTCTTCCTCCCTCTTTCAGTCCCTGCATCCCTCTCTTTCTTCACTGCCCTTATCCTCTCTCTCTCTCTTACTCCCTATCTCGCTTGCTCATTGTCTCACTCCCTCATGCTCTCTCTTCCCTCACTCTGTTTATTTATCTCTAACTCTGTCTCCCTTTCTCGCTCCTTCTTTATCTCTTCCATTTAACTATCTCTTTTACTCCCTTGCACTACTCTCTTACTCACTCCATTTTCACTCTCTCTCTTTGTCATCCATTCTTTTGCTCCCCCTCTCTCTCCTCTTCTCACTTACTCTCTCTTGTTCTATCTTTTAGCACTCCCTTCTTTCTCACTCCTACTCCCTCATCCCACTCTCTCACACTCTGTCTCCCTCGCTTGCTCCCTTCTCACTTCAATCTTTCTCACTGCCTCCCTCTATCTCTCCAATTTATTTACTTTACCACTCATGCTCTCTCTCATATTCTCTATTATATCTCTCTTTCTAGGTCTTTTGCTCTCTCTTATCATTCTCAGTATATCTTCTGTGAGTCTCACTTCTCTCTCTATTTTTGCTTTCCCTCTCTTCTCTCTTTATCTCTCACTATCACTCTCATTGTCCCTCCCTCACACACTCTATCTCATTTGCTCTCACATCTTGCTCTCTCCCCTCATATTTGTCTTAGTATTTCTTATTTTCTCTCATTATTGCCCTCTCTTTGTCTCTCCATGTTAACCCTCACTCTCGCTCTGTCTTCCCTCACTCTCTTCTCTCTATTTCTCTCTCACTTTGTCTTCTCTCTATTTCTCTCTCACCCTCCCTCATTCTCTCTCTTCAGTTTCACTCTCACCCATACTCCCTTATTCTTTCTCTCTTTCTAGCTACATGTTCACTCTTTGTCACTTACTCTCTCTTCTAATGCTCCCTCTCCTTTCTCTCTTCCCTCAACTTTTTGTCCCTCTCTCCCCAACTCTCCTGCTTCCTTCCCTCCCTCTTGCTCTCTCCCACTCTCGCAAACAATCTCCCCATCTCTTTCTCTCACACTCTTCCAATTCATCCCCAAGCTCTTTACCACACCTCTCCCTCCCTCTATAACTCTGTTTCTAGTTCACTCCCTCTCTTGCTCTCACTCTCACTCTATATTTCATCTCTCCTTATCGTTTGCTTGCTCTCTCTTTCCATCTCTCTGTCCTTTCTCTTGCTCTTTCTTCTATCACCCTCTCTTCTCTATATTTACTCACTATTTCTTTTCCTCTATCCCTCACTCTCTCTCTTAGTCTCCCTCCCTCCCTCTCTCTCTCAATCGCTTGACATCTCACTCTCGCTCCTCATCCTCATCTCATTCTTTCTTAGGTTCTCTCACACATCCCTCTCTCCTCTTTTGTCCATCCCTCTTTCACTCCATCCTTCCCTCTCTTTCTCCCTTTCTTCCTATCTCTATCTTTTTCTCTCTCCTCTTGAACTCACCCACTCAATCTGCCTCCCTCTTTCTCATTTTCTCTGCTGCACTCTCCCATTCCCTCTCTATTGATCTCACTTCTCTCACTTTCTCTTCTCTCTATTTTTCTCTCATTCTCCCTCATCTTTTCTGACACCCACTCTCCCTCTCACTTTTCGCTCTGCCACTCTCTCTATCTTAATATATATCTCTCTCCATCTCTCTTTCTCGCTCATTCTCTTAATCTCACCCCTATCTCCATCTTACTCCCTTTCCTCTCTCGCTTCCTCTCTCTCTCTCTCTTAAATCTTTCAAGCTCTCTCTCTCTCCCTCACACTCACTCACTCCCTCTATCTCCCTCGTCTCACTCTCTCCCTTATTGTTGCCCTCCATCTCTCTCTTTCTCACTCTTTCACTTTCTTACTATGTCTGTTACACTCTATTTTATTTGTCTCTCACTCTCTTGCATTGTCTTACTATCTTTTCTCTCCTTTTTACTTTTCCCTCTATCTCTTTCTTTCTATATCTCTTTCTTTCTCACTGCCTCTCACTCCCTATTATGTTTCTCTCTCTTGCTCTCTTGCTCACTCTTCCTCTCTTTTCTCACTCATTATCTCCCTAAATCCATCACTAAATCTCTATCTACCTTCCTCTCATTCTCTATCTCTTTTCTTTCTTACCCCTCTTCTCTTTGTTTTTATTACTTCCCCTCCCTCCTTATTTCATTTAGTGTTTCTCTTACTAGTCTCCTCTCTTACCCTCTCTTACGTCACTCTCTATTCTTTTCTTATTTCTCTCTTTTCGTCTCTCCCTCCCTTCTTGGCTCCCTCACTCTCTTCAATTTCACTCACTCTTACTCCCTCACTCTCTTCTCTCTCTTTCTATCATGCTCACTTTTTTTCTCTCCCTCTCTCTCACACCCTCTCTCCCTAACTCTCTCTCTTACTCCACTAATCATTCTCTCTTGCTCTCTTTCCCTTACTCTCTCTTGCCTCACTCTCTTTCTTCATCTTCACTCTCACCCTTACTCCCTCTCTTTATCTCTTTCACAATCTCTATTCTCTTCCTCTTCCCTTCATTATCTCTCTATCACTCTCTATTCTCTCTCACCTTCTCTCTTACTCTTCTCACTTTTATATTCCTCTACCCTCGACCTCTCTTTCACTATATCTCTCACTTCCCTCTCTTCCTCTCTCTCTCTCTCTCTCGCGGTCTCTCCAATTGCCCTCTCTGGCTCTCCTCTCTCGCTCATTTGATTCCATCCAACCCTCTCTCTTTCTCTCTCTCTCTCCCTCTCTCCCTCTTCCTCCCTTTATCCCTCACCAACTCCCTCTCCCACTGTTGCTCTCTTTCGCACTATCATTCTTCTGTTCTCCCTCTCTTTATACCCCCATTCACGCATTCTCTTAATCTTCCTCCCTCTCTTCTTTCTCTCTTTATCTTTCTCTCCCACTCTGCCTCTATCTCCCTCTATTAACCTCTCATTTCATCTCCCTCTCACTCCGTCCCTCATCACTTTTTCTTTCCCACTATCTCCCTCTACTTTTAACCATTTCTCTCTCCACCTCTTATTCTCATACTTTCCCTCACTCTGTCTACTTATAGAGGGGGAGAGAGAATAACATAGTGAGAAAGAAATGGAGAGTGAGGCAAAAGAGAGCAAGAGAGATTGAGAGAGAAAGCTAAAAAAAGAGATTGAGATAGAGGAAGTTTGAGAATGTATGTGTTTAAGAGAAAGGGAGAAAGGGGGAGGGAGGAAAAGTGATAGTGAAATTGAAGAGAAAGACAGAGATAGGGAAAGAGAGAGAGAGGGATAATGTAAGAGTGAGAAATAAAGGTAAGGAAAGGGAGAGAGAGTGAGTGAGAGAGAATTTGAGTGAAGAGAGAGAGAGAGAGAGAGAGGAAAAAGAGAGCAAAAGAGAGTGAGAGAGAGTGAGACTGATAGAGAGAGATAGAGTGTGTGAGAGAGATAGACGAGAGAGATAGGGAGGGAAGGAGGGAGGAAGTGAAATAAGGAGAAAGGGAGGCAGGGAGGATGGGAGGGAAATGTAGGATAAAGTGAGAGAGGGAGCGAGAGAGAGTGAGGGATAGACTGAGAGAAAGAATGAGATTATAGAGCAACAAAAGAGAGAGCAAAAGACTGAGTGATAGGGATTGAGGAGAGAGCGGGAGGGAGAACGGGTGTGAGAGAAAAGACAGAGATAGAGATGTGAGTGACACCAAAAAAGAGAGAAAAGACAGACTAAAGGAAGATTGAGAAAAAGATAAGTAGTGAGAGGTGAAGAGAGAGGGCGATATAAACATAGATAGAGGGCGAGTGAGATATAGAGATGGAGGGAGGAAGAGACTGAGTGCTGGTTGGAGAGAAAGAGTGAGTAAAATGATAAGAGAGAGTGATAAAAGAGAGTAAGAGAGAGTGTGTGTGGGAGATAAAGGAAGGATAGAATGAAAAAGAAAGAAAATGTGATAAGGCATAAATAGTCGAAAGGATAAGAGAGGGAGAGGGTGAAAAAGAGAGATAAATAGAGAGAGAGAGAGAGAGTGAATGTGATTGACGAGTGAGAGTGAGAGGAAGACAGTAGAAGAGAAGACAGAGTGAGGGAAGATCTATATAGAGTGAGGAGAAGGAGAGAGGGGGGAGAGAATGAGATTTTGTGGGAGTGAGAGTGGAGATGAACCAGAAGTGTGAGAAGGGGAAAAGGATAACGTGTATAAGCGAGTGAAAGAGAGAGTGAGAGAGAGAAAGAGGGAGGGAGAGAAGGAAGCAAGAGACAGGGGAGAGAGGGAGTGAAAAATTGGGAGGGAGAAAGAAGAGAGAGGATCTTAAGTGAGAGTGACAAAGAGTGAACATAGACCGAGAAAGAGAGAGAGAGAGAGAGAGAGAGAGAGAGAGAGAGAGTAAGAGTGAGAGTGAAACTCATGAGAGAAAGAGGGAGCAAGAATGGGGGAGAGTGTGAGAGACAAATAAAATGAAGAGAGTATGAGGAAAGAGAGAGCGTGAGAGAGGGAGAGAGCGAGCGAGAAAGAGAGGGAGCAAGAAAGTGAGAGATAAGTAGTGTGTGAGAGATAGAGGGATTAAGGGAGTGAAAAAGGGAGGGAGAGCAAGGGAGAGGTGGTGAGGGATAAAGCAAGAGTGAGAGATAAAGTGAGGTGGAATAGAGAGTGGGGGAGAGAGAGAAGAGAGAGAATGAGAGGAAATGAGAGAGCTTAGAGTGATGGATATAAGAAGATAAAGAGTGAGTAAAGAGAGATTAAAAAGAGAAAGAGAAACATAATAAAAAGTGACAAACATAGTGGAAAAGGGAGCGGGTGAGAAAGAGAGAGACAGAGGGTAAGAGTAATAGAGAGGTGAGAAATAGGGAGAAATAGGGAGATAGAGGGAGAGGAGAGAGATTGAAGAGACAGAGGGAGTGAGAGAGAGATAGAGCAAGAAAGATTTAAGAGATGGAGAGATAGGAAGCGAGAGAGGAAAAGAGTGTAAAATAATGTGTTCAAGTTTGAGATAGGGAGGTAGATTATGAATGAGTGAGAAGGTGATAAGGAGTTAGTGGTTAGAGAGGGAGAGCTATGGAGATATATAGACTAGGAGAGAGGGTAGAAGAGGGAAAGAATGGGAGAGAAAGGATGAGAGAGAGAAAGGGAGATAGAGAAATAGAGAAAATTGAAAGTGAGAGAAGAGAGGGCAAGAGAGAGGGAGTGAGAGACCGATAGAGAAAATTAGAGGAAAGGAGAGGAAGTGAATGAAGAGAGAGAGGAGAGAGATAGGGAGAGGGAGAAAGAGAGGAAAGATAGATTTAATAAGGTAGAGATCAAGGTGGAAAGAGAGATGTTAGAGAAAGCATGAGTGTTTAAGAGAAATAAATAGAGAGAGATAGAGGTTGTCCGAACAATTGAAGTGGGAAAGGGAGCAAGAGAGGGAGAAATAGTGTGAGAGAGAAATATAGAGTGCTGGAAGATAGAGCAAAAAAGAGTGAGCAAAAAGGGAGAGTGGTAGAGCAAAAGAATGGATGATAAAGAGAGGGATAGTGAACATGGAGCAAGAAAGAGAGTGGGAGGAGGGAGTAAGAATAACAGTAAAATGTAAGAGAGGGAAGGAAGAAGCAAGGAAGGAAGAGAGTGTCAGAAAGAAATTAAAAAAATGAGGGAAGAAAGAGCATGATAGAGAGAGAGAATGAGTAAGTGAGATAGGGAGCAAGAAAGAGAGAAAAAGAGGTAGAGATGGATAAAAGGTGTCAAAAGTGAGATAAAATAGAGATTGAGAGAGATAAAGAGATAAAGAGAGTTGGAATAGAGAGAGAGAGAGAGAGAGGGAAGGAGTGAGAAAGAGATATAGAGGGAGGAAGTAAGATGGATAAAAAGAGAACAGTAGAGAGAAAGTGACAGAAAGTAAAAGGAAATATAGAGAGAAGAAAGACAGAGGGATGATGAGTAAGACAGAGTGAGTGAGACATATAGAGATAATGAGTAGAAGAATTGCGAGGGAGAAAGAGAGTAAGAGAAAGGGAGGCATAAAGGGAGATGGGGAAAGAGATGGAGGGAGGGTTGAAGTATGGGAGGAAAGAGGAGGGTGGGAAGAGAGAGAAAGAGACAGTAGGTGGGATGGAAGCAATAAAGTGAAGAAAGAGCAACAATAAAGAAAGCAAAAGATCATATGATAGAAAAAAGATAATAGAGTGCAAGAAAGAGAAAACGAGGAGAGAGAGCAAGGGAGAGAGAATCATAATGATGGAAGTTGAGAGAGAAGATAGAAGGATGTAGAAATAGAGATAGGATGGAGTGCGAGAGAAATAGCAAGATTGTAAGAGAGAGTGATATAGAGATCAATAATGGGAGATTAAGAGGGAGAGAGATTGAGAGAGTGTGTGTATCAGACAGTTTATGAGTGTGTGTGAGAGCTCAAGAGAGGGTGAGTAAGATGGAGAGAGAAGGGTGAGCTACATAAGGGCGACCTAAAGAGAGCAATAATGAGAGAGTGCGAAAGATTGAAGGAGACTGAGGGAGTAATAAGAATGATAGTGGGATAATGAAAGGGACCTATAGAGAATGTTGAAGAGAGAATGAGAGAGGGAAGATGATATAAGAGAGGGATGAGAGAGGGACAAGATAAAAAAAAGATATTAGGAAATTGGGAAGGGTGAGAGAGTGTGAGGGGAGGGAGGGCGACTGAGAAGAGAGAGATAGAGATCTAGTGAGCAAGGGAGCAAGAGAGATATATATGGAAAGAGGAAGAAAGTGAGAACATGAGTAAGGAAAAGAGAGTGAGAGATAGGGGTGACACAGAGGGAGGGAGAAGTTAAAGAGAAAGGGAAAGTGAGAAAAATATGAGAGAGAGAGAGAGAAGAGAGAGGGATTGAGACAGACAAATGTTGGATAGAGTGTGTATGAGGGAAAGGGACATAGAAAGAGAGATGACAGAGTGACAAAGGAGAGATCGAGAGAGAGAAGAGTAAGAGAGCAACAAATAAAGAATAGTTGAGAGAGAGATAGACCTATGGAATGAGAGATATTTAAGAGTGCGGGATTGAGACAGAGAAATAGATAGAAATAGAAAGTAAAGTGAGTGAGGAACAATAGAGTAAGAAAAGGTGTGTGGAGGGAGAGGGGAAGGAGAGCAAGAGAATGAGTGAAAGTGAGAGATTAAGAAAGATCAAGAGGGAGAGAGTGTGTGAAAAGCGGAGGTGAAGAGATACATAGAGATGAAGGAGGAAAGTGAGTGAGAGAGAGGAAGAGAGTGGGGGTTATATGGAGGGAATGAGTGAAAGGAGAGAGAGAAATAAAAGAGAGATAAGGAGAGAGAATGAACAAAGAATAAAAATGGAGAGGGACCAATTAAGAGTGAGTGTTATAGAGATGAAGAGTGGGATTGAAGAGAGAGAGTGAGAGAGAGTAAGATAAAAAAAAAGGAGTTTGTGTTGATGAGTGTAATGGAAAAGAGAGTAAGCAAAATGAGTAAAAGAATGATTAGGAAAAAAAGAGTGAAAGGTAGAGAGGGAGTGATAGAGGTAGAGAGAGTTAGAAATGTAGAGAGAGAAGAAAGTGTGAAGGAAGATATAGCAAGAAATAGTGAGCTAGAGGAAAAAAGAGAGGGAGAATAGAAGAAAGAGTCAGAGATACGGGGAGGGTGAGAACAAGGAAGGGAAGGAGGGAGGGATGAGAGAAAGGTAGTGGGGGATAGACGAAGAGAAAGAGTGAGAGGAGAGAGGGAAGAGATAGTTAATAGTGCTCACGAGAGAGAGAATAGAGAGTTAGAAAGAGAGGGAGAGGGAGTAAAGTGACTAAAATTGAGGAGATAGAGATTGAGAGCTATAAAGTCAGAAAAAAAGCAATAGAGAATTAGAGACAAAAGAGAGTGAGGGAAAAGAGAACAAACGAGAATGGAAGAGCAAGAGAGAAAGAGGAGAGGATGATAATAAGTGAGAGAAAAGGAGAAAATTAAATAGGGAGACATAGATATTTTGAGAGAGGGTGAGAATATATATATATATATATATATATATATATATATATATATATACATATAGCTTGTGATATAGGTCTAAAGAGAAAGAGAGAGAGGGGGAGGGAGTGTGAGGGAGGAGTGTGGGAGAGGGGTTGAGAGAGATAGGAGATAGAGAAAGAGGAGAGAGTGACGAAGAAAAGAAAGAAGGGAATGTAAAGCAAGGGAAGAGAGAAAATGGAGTAAAGAAGGGAAATAAAGAGATTGAGAGAGAGAAAAGCTAAGAGAATTTATGAGGTTAAAAGAAAAGGAGGGAGGACATCATGGAGGCTTATGGGGATTGAGAGAAAGAGAGAGAAAATGAGGGAGGGAGAGAGGAAGGCTGATGGAGAGGAAGAGAGGAAGAGGGGGTGGGAGAGGGAGAAAAGAATAAAGTCGAAAACAATGAAAAAGCGATGAAAGTGCGAGAGTGAAGAAGAAATAAAAGGGATCAAAGAAAGTGAGGAAGCAGGAGAGAAGTGATATATGAAGAGCAAGAGAGTGAGCAAGGTAGTAGAGAGAGATATATAAATAAAATTGGAGAGAGTGAGAAGAAGAGTATGATAAAGAGAGTGAGATGAATGGAGAGAAGAGTAGGGAGGGAGGGAGTGAAAGAGGGAGGTAGAGAGAAGAAGAGATGTGTGAGAGAAGGTGAGGAATAATGAGAGAGAGAAGAGGCAGAGAGAGTGAAAGACAGAGAGTGCTAAGGGAGGGATTGAAAGAGTGAAGTAGGGAGAGAGGGAGAGGGAGAGTGAGAGAGAGTGTAGGGATAGAGTGAGAGAAAGAGAGAATAAAAGGCAATATAAGATTGAGCAAAAAATAGAGAAAGAGAGATATAATAGAGAGTGAGTGAAAGAGAGCATGAGTGGTAAGAGAAAGGAAAAGAGAGATAGAGGGAGAAGGAGAGGGAGAGAGTGTTAGAGAAATAAAGTGCTGGTAGATAGAGCAAGAAAGTAAGTGACAAGGGAGAGAGAGGGAGAGTAAAAGAATGGATGATAAAGAGCGAGAGAGAGAAGATGTAATGGGAGAGAGGGAGAGGGAGAGAGGGAGAGAAAGTGCGAGAGAGAGAGAGAGAGAGAGAAATTTACAAAACTGTGAGTTAGAGAGAGAGGGAAGAAGGGAGAGATAGAAGAGAGGGTGGGAGGATGGCAAAAAGCATTTAGTTAGAGAAGAGGGAGTAACAGTACGGAAAGTAAGTGAGTGAAAGATAACAAAGAGTGAGAAAGAGAGATGAAGGGATTGAGCTAAGTTGAAGAGAGTGAAGGAGCGACAGAAGGAGAGTGTGTGAGAGAGAAATTGGAGAGGAGAGTAAAAGAAAGAGGGAGAAAGAGATAGAGAGGTAGAGTGAAGGGAATATAGAGTGAGCGAGAGAGAGAGAGAGAGAGAGAAGAGGGTGATAAAGTGAGAGAAAGAGGGAGATAAAGATAGTGAGGTAGAGTGAGCGGCATATAAACCGAGCGAGAGAGATAGAAAGAGAGAAAAGAGGGTGAGAAAGTGAGGGAATAAGAGTGAGAGTGAAATTTAATAGAGAAAATGAGAGAGAAAGGAAGAGGGAAGAGATACTAAGGGATTGAAAGGGAGTGAATGAAAGCAATAGAGGGATCAAGAGAGAATGCTTGGCAGATAGTGCGTGAGAAAAAAAAATCAGAGAAGAGAGGTCAACCTAATACAAAGAGAGACAACATATGAGAAAGAAAGAGAGCGAGTGAGAGAGATTTAAGTGAGAATGAGTGATGAAAGGAGAGAGTAAGAGAGAGAAATAGAGAATGAAGTGAGTGGGGAAAGATAGAGCATGAGGGAGTGAGTGAGAGGTAGTGAGGGAGGGTGAAGAGGATAATGAATGTGAAAGAGAGAGCGAGAGTAATAGATGGAAAGGCTGAGAGGAAGTGCAAGAGAGGTAGCGGATAGAGGAAGAGAGAGTGAGAGGAGGGAGAGAGAAGAGTGATGACAAGGAGAGTAAGAGAATGAATGAGGGATAGTGTGAGAATGGAGAGAGAGTGTGAGGAAGGGAGGGTGAGAGAGAGAATGAGATATAGAAGGAGAGAAAGAGTAAGTAAAGAGTGAGAAGAGAGGGAGGTAGAAGAAAGAGCACGATAGAGACAGAGAGAGGGAAAAAGAGAGCAAACAAACAACAAAGAGAAATAAAATAGAGAGAGAGAGAGAGAGAGCAAGATAAGGAGTGAAGATAAGAATTGAAGAGGGAGTGGGAGGGAGAGAGTGTGAGACATAAATAGATAAAGAAGAGAGACTCAAGGAAGATAGAGCAAAAGATAGTGAGTGAGAGGCAAAGAGAGATATATAGAGCTAGTATGGAGAGGGAGGGAGGGCGAGAGGGGGAGAGAGACACTGAGTAAATGAAAGAGGGAGAGAGGGAGGGAGGAAGCGATTAATAGATGGTTGGAGAGAAATAGTGAGTAAAATGATAAAAGAGTATGAAAGAGAGCAGAAGAGAGTGTGTGTCAATGTGAAAGAGAGATGGAAATAAAGAAAGAAATAGTGATAAACCATAAATAGTGAAAAGGACGTTAGAGAGCTAGAGTGAGAATGAGAGGGTTAGAGGAGGGAGTCAGAGGAATGGAAGAGAGTGGGAATGAGAGAGGAAGAGAGACTGAGAGAGAAGAGAGACTGAAGGAAGACATAGAGATAGACTGAGAGAGATGGAGAGAGGGGTAGAGAATGTGGCTTAGTGGGAGAGAGATGGGGTGAAAAGGAAGAGTGAAGGGGAGAGAGGGGGAGAGTGTGTGAGACAAAAAAGGAGTGCAAAAAAGCTAGAGAGAGGGAGATACAGAAGGAGACAAGAGAGTTGGGGAGAGAGGGAGAGAAGGATTGAGAGGAAAGTGAAGTGAGAAAGAGAGGGGAATGAGAGAGTAAGAGTGAGAGTGAAACCAAAGAGAGAGGAAGAGCAGCTAGAATGGGAGAGAGAGTGCGAGTGAGAAATAAAGAGAAAAGAGAGTAAGGGAAAAGCGAGTGGGAGAGAGGGAAAGAGTGAGCGAGCGAGCGAGAGAGGGAGTTAGAGAGAGGGAGATAATGAGAGCAGGAGAAAGAGAGGGATGAAGGGAGTGAAAGTGGGGGAGAGCGAGAGAGACCTAGTGAGGGATAAAAGGGAGAATCAAAAGAGAATAGAAGAGAGACTGAGAGAGAGGAAGAGGATGAGTGAGGAAGAGAGATAAAAGGAAGTAGTGAGAGGGTTTAAAGAGATAGAGCAGGAACGAGAATGGAACAGAGAGTGAGAAGAAAGACTAAGTGAAGATCGAGTTAGAGTGAGTGAGGGGTATGAAGTGAGGGAGAACAGCAGAATATAGAGTGAGGGAGGGAGCGAGAAAGAGAGGGATAAAGTAAGGAGAGGGAGGGAGGTAGAGAAGTGAGAAAATGAGAGAGTGAGAGATGAAAGCAGGAGAGAGAGGAGAGAGAGAGTGGAGATAGAGCGAGAGAAAAGTAAAAGGAAAGAAAGAAGAGTAAGTAGCAAGGTAGAGTGTAAAAGAGAGTATAAGATAAAAAAATAATAGAAAGTAAGAGAGCATAATAGAGAAGGAGATAGAGAGAGAAGACAGAAAGATGGAGTAAAGGAGGAAGAGGAGAGAGTGAGAGAGAAAAAGCAAAATGGTAACAAGAGTAATGAAGGGAGAGTGAGAGAAATAGGAGATAGAGAGAGGGAGGGAGAGAAGGAGAGAGTGAGGGAAGTATGAAAGAATGTGAGAAATAATGAGAAAGAAGTGAGAGGGATTGGGAGAGATAAAAGTTAGACAGCAAGAGAGAGGGTGTGTATGATTGCAAGAGAGGGAAAGAGATCTAAAGAGAAAGAGGGTGAGAGTGCAGGAGTATGTGAGATAGAGAGAGAAGATTGAGCTACATAAGGGAGACCTAGAGAGGGCAAGATTGAGGGAGTGCAAAAGATAGAGGGAGAGAGTGAGACTGATAAAGAGAACAAGTGTTAGAGGGTGAAACAGATCTTGAGAGAAAGACACACCTTTCCCTCTCCCCCGTTCTAAAGGGCGGTATATGATAAACAAAGAGACTAGAGAGTGAGAAAGAGAGAGGGTGAGAGAAAAAAGTAGAGAAGGGGATAGAAAGAGAAGAGAGAAAAGTAGAGTAAGGGAGGGAGAGGGGAAAGTGAGAGGGAAAGAACAAAATGGTAACAGAGAGTGAGTTAGAGAGTGAGATATTAAGCTAAAGTGGGCGAGTGGGAGAGATATTGAGAGAGAGTGAGGGAGTGTACAAGTGTACGAGATGGAGAGAGAAGAGTTAGCTACATATGAAAGCCCTGGAGAGGGCATAATGAGGGAGTGAGAATGATAGAGGGGAGCGTGAGACATAAAGAGAACAAAATTGAGAGAGTAAGAGATCTAGAGAAAAATAGGAATAAGAGTGAGGGAGAGAAGAGGATATAAGAAAGGGAAAGATAATGAGGGATAAGAGATAAAAATGATATTAGGTGGGTGGCAAGTGAGAGAGAGTGTGTGTTCAAGAGAGGGAGGAAGGAAAGTGAGAGATAGATAGTGAGGGAATGAAATAGAGTGTGAGGAAGGGGTAAAGAGAGATATATAGATGAGAGGGAGAGAGTGAGGACACGAGTAAGAAAAAGAGAGTGTGTTATAGGGGAGACAGAGAAGAGAGATGAAGAGATTAGAGAGAGAGAAATGTGAGAGCATGTGAGAAACAATTAGAGAGAAGAGAGAGGGATTAAGAGAGATAAAATTTGGAGTGCAATGGAGAGAGTGTGTTTGAGGTATGGGGGAGAGAAAGATTGTGTAAGGAGAGGGATTGTATGTGTGAGGAAGAGAGAGTGAGAGAAAAACAAAAGAGAAAGAGAAAGAATGAGAGAAGAAATTGTGAGAAAGTGAGAGGGAGCGAAAGAGGAAGTGAAAGTGAAAGAGATATAGGGAGAGAAGAAGAATGAGGGAAGATAGATAAGAGAGAGAGAGAGAGGTTGGGAGAATAAGATAACGAGAGAGAATAAGAAAGTGGAGAGCGAAGGAGAGACTAGAAGGAAAAGTGGGAGAGAGCGAGAAGAGAGGGAGAAAGGAAGGAGGGAAGAGACACTAATAGAGAAAGAGAGTGGATGATTGAGTAAGAGAGAGTGAGAAGAGTAAAAGAGAATGGATGATAAAGAGAGAGTGTGGTACGAGAGAGTAAAAGTGATAGTGAAATGGAAGAGAGAGAATGAGACAGTGAGAATGGTAGAAAGTGTTTGAGACAATAAAGAAAGAGTGAGGGAAGAAATTGCATGAGAGAGGAGCAAGCGAGATAGGGAGCAAGAGAGAAAGAGAGAGAAAGAGATAAGGAGAGCTGATAAAGAGAGTAATGTAGGGAGTGAAAGAGGGAGGAAGAGTGAAAAAGTGTTAGTGTGAGATACAAGGTGTCAAAAGATAGAGAGAAGAAGAGAGAGTGAGAGAGAGATAGAGAGATACAGAAAAGTGGAATAGAGTGTATGTGAGAGAGAGGGATGGAGTGAGTGAGAAAGATTAGGGAGGGAGGGAGAGAGATGGATTAAAGAGAGTGTAGTAGAGAGACTTGATAGAGAATAAAACAGAAATAGAGTGAGAAGTGACACTAAAGGAAGATTCAGTAAGAGAGAGTGAGTGAGAGGCAAAGAGATAGGGAGAATAGAAGAATGGCTTGAGAGAGCAAGAGAGAGAGGGAGACGAGTGGGAGATGGGGAAAGAGAGGGAAGGAGGGAGAGAAGAAAGAAAAAGAAATAGTGGGAGGGATTCAAGCAATAGAGAGGGAGAGATAGATTAGGGGATAGAGGGAGAGAAAGTGTGAGACGAAAGAGGGAGGAGATAAAAACTATGAAGAGAGCAAAAGAGAGCGTAAAATAGAAAAGGAGAATAGAGTGCAGGAACGAGAAAGCGAGGGAAGGAAAATAATAGAGAAGGGTATAGAGAGAGAAGAGAGAAAGAGGTAGCAACGAAGAGCGAGTTTGGAGTGCAATGGAAGGAGTAAGATGCTAAGAGAGAGCGAGAACTGGAGATTATGAGGGAAACACAGAGACGGATTGAGAGAGGGAGAGAGTGAGAGAATGTTTGAATGTTTGCCAGAGCTCGAGAGAGGGAGTGAGTGAGATAGAGTTAGAAGGATGAGCCACACAAGGGATATATAGAGAGGGCAGGAATGAGGGAGTGAGAAATATAGAGGGAGAGTGAGAGAGTGAAAAAGAGAACGAGAGCGGGAGAATGAAAGAGACCTATAAAGAAAGAGGAAAAGAGAGTGAGAGAGAGAAGGATATATGAGAGGGGATGAGAGAGAAAAAGAGATATTAGGACAGTGGGAAGGGAGAGAGTGTGAGTAAGGAAGGGAGTGAGATAAAGAGCTAAAGAATGAGAGAGGTAGTGAGCGAGGGAACAAAAGAGATGTATAGGGAGGAAGGAGAGAGTGAAAACAAGGGTAAGGAGAAGATAGGGGAAATAGGGAGGAAGAGAGTTAAAGAGGGAAGAACAAGGGGAGAGAGAGAAAGGGAGAAAGTGAGAAACAATGAGAGACAAATTAGATAAGGATTGAGAGAGACAAAATTTGGACAGAGAGAGTGTGTATGAGGGATAGGGACTAAGAAAGTGATATGATAGAGTGACAAAAGAGAGATCAAAATAGAGAAGAGCAAGAGCAGTAAATAAAGAATAGAGAGTGAGATGGAGATAGAGCAAGGGGGTGAGAGGTAATTAAGATTTTGGGATTGAGATAGAGAGAGATAGTAGGATATAAATAAGAGAATAGAGTGATGAAAAATAAAGAAAAGGTGAGTGAGAGGGAGAGAGTGAGAAAGAGAGAACCAAAGGGTAAGAGTAAGTGAGAGAGTGAGAAAGGGGGAGATAGAGGAGAGATTGAAGAGAGAGGCAGTGAGAGAGGGAGAGAGAGCAAAAAAAGATCTACGAGAGAGAGAGATAGGAAGCGAGAGAAGAAAATAGCGCAAAATATGATCAAGTTTGAGATACTGAGATAGAGTAAGGGAATGAGTGAGAAGGAGAGATGGAGAGAGGAGGATGGAGAGGGAGAGTGATTAAGATAGAGATGGGAGGGAGGTTAGCAGAGGGAGAGAATACGAGAGAAATGATGAGATAAAGACTGAGAGAAAGGGTGAGAGAGAAATAGAGAAAAGTGAAAGTGAGAGAAGAGAGAGCAAAAGAGAGGAAATGAGAAAGAGCGATAGAGAAAATGAGAGGTAGCAAGCTGGAGTGAATGAGTGTGTGCAAGAGGAGAGAGGGAGGTGTGAGATTGGGAGTGAGGTAGAAAGAGAGGGAGGAAGGATTGAATGAGGGAGGCATAGAGAGGAAAGACATATGTATGAAAAAAAATAAGAAATAATGAGATGGATTTGAGGGGAGAGAGAAAGATGTAAGAGAGAGTGTGTGAGGGAGTGAGAGTGAGAGAGAGATAAAGTTGAGTGAAGAGAGAGTAGTGAGGGACATAAAAAAAAAAGCAAGAGAGAGAGAGACAAAGGGGAGAAATGAGAGCATAATAACAATAAAGAAAGATGAAATAGAAGGTGAGAGGGTGAGGAGGAAAGGGAGTAAAGATAGGTATTGAAAGGTGTGCGAGAGCGAGAGATGGAGAGAGGGTAAGGCATAAATAAAAAGAGAAAAGAAACTCAAGGAAGATAGAACAAAAGATAGTGAGTGAGAGGTGGAGTGAGGGAGATATAGAAGGATATATGGAGAGAGAGGGAGGGCGAGAGGGAGATTCAGAGAGAGACTGAATTAATGAAACAGAGAGAGGGAAGGAGAAGAGAGTGAGAGATGGTTGGAGAGAAAAAGTGAGTAGAGTGATAAGAGAGTGATGAAAAAGAGCAATAGAGAGTGTGTGTGATAGAGAACGAGAGAGAGCAATAGAGAAAGAAAAAAGTGATAAAGCATGAATTAAGAAAACAGTGAGAGAGGGAGAGAGTGAGAAAGAGAGAAACAGATGGATAGTGTGAGTGGGATGGAATGGAGTTGGAGAGAGACAAAGTGCAAGTTGGAGAAAGTGAGACCGAAGGAAGATATAGAGTGAGTGAGAGAAGGATAGGGGCTAGAGAATGAGATTTAGCAGGATAGAGTTTGGAGATGAATTTGAAGAGAGGTGATGCACCAAAAATATATAATGTTTTTGCTATATTATTTTATTCATTTTTGGTGATATTACACTTTAAAAGGAAGGTATTTTCTATTTTTTTGGCTTTAGGTACATGAAATGGTGATTGGAGCAAAAAGAAGAAAAAACGGTGCAATTTGAAACAAAAACGAGCAAGAAATTAAATTTTGGCTCGACACTTTTTGATAAGTCTTTCTATATTTAATATCTTTTACACTTCTTGTATATTTTTGAATGAGATTACACTTAAAAATGGTTTTTTTATGCTTACTTTGTAGGGCTATCTGTTAGGAACGCAACACAACTGAAACAAGGCGAATCAGAGCTGAAACAGAGCCAAACGGAGTAAAATGGTGTAGTTGCGCAAGATGGGCGCCGGGGGCGCCCGAACCTATGCCAGCGGCGCCAGAAACCTGAGACCACAAAATGTTGGGCGCCGACTGAGCCCTATTCAGCTCCGGCGGCGCCCAAGTCGGCCTGGATGCGAAATTGAGCTGTTATTTGCCATATACATCGAATCTGGATGCTTTTTGGAGGGTTTCTTCATGCACCTCTTAGGAAATTCATCCCTACACTATTTTAAACCGAATTTGAAGCCAAAAAATGGCGGAGATGATAGGGAAAACGTGGAGAATGATTAGAGATCTTAGAATATGAGTAGAAATGTAGATTTCTATCTTTTTGGAGAGATTGGTAAGGGGATTTTGAGAGAATCTGTAAGGGAATGCTTTAGCATTGCATGGATCCGCGGGAGACTTTATGAGGGAGATTTTCATCTTTCTTTCAAGGGAAAAAAAGCTAAGTATTATGTTCTTCATTATCTTATAATTTTGTAAACACTTATTTTGTGGATTTGCTTTGAAATGAAGTTTTCCGTTGTGTTTTTTTCATGCTTTGTGATGTCTTTCTCTTACTCTTTCTTCTTGTTTGGAAATAGTGGCATAAAACAATTATGTCATTGTTTTCATTCTACTTTTCTTTTGCAATAAGTAGGATTCTTGCTTAGGATATTGGGATGCTTTCTAAAAAAAATTTAATTATAAATGTGACAGTTTTTACTTGTGCTTCATTTACATTACAAAAAGAGCTCGTTGTAGTGTTAAAATTTGTTGTAATTACATTGACCCGAAAGGGCGGTATAATTCTCAACAAAGTGGAACCACATTCAATGTTCATGAATGAATTGCGTAGTTCATGGGGATTGAGTGTAAATAAATAGGGAAATATGGTTTCATGGGCGTCAAATTAGAGGTTTCAGGGTGACAGGTTGAGATCCCCAATTTGGTCCTAAAGTTTCGTAACTAAAGTCAGGGTTAGCCTTCAGGTGAAAGGAAGTGGGAGCTCTGAAGTGGCAACCAGTATCCTCCCAGCCTAATCTTGGATTTAGTGACTAAGCTTAAGATTTGTCAATGTTTTTTATGACACTCTAAAGAGGGGGTACTCGGAAAATGTTAAAGAATAAGATTGCTCCTATTTGACACATACAATATTTAATGCATCTCATTCATATACATTATCAGATTCGTTACATGAGAATAGTGATCTTTATTATCTCAAAATTCACCAAACTAATTTCCTAAAAAGGGTTATCTTTAGTATTAATATTTGCATTAGGGAGTAGTTATTATTCTTACATATAATCATCTGCATATAAGAGTAGTTGTTAGAAAAGCCACTTATATCACCCTTCCAAACTAAGGCTGTTACTAGTAGACTAAAATTTGACTAAGAACCTCTTACGTCGCTTTCCTTTGGGATCGATAAACAGGACTCCATTAGAGCCCTATATTACTTGATACGATACTTGTACTTGTGTTTGAAATTGTGACTTTATAAAATCATTATAAATATATAAATCTGAGGTCATAAATTCTTACATATAAAAAAAAGTTGCATCAAGGGGGAGAGTGTGTGTGAGAGAGAAAGAAGAGAGAGAGTGAGAATGAGGGCAGAAAAGAAGGAAGAAAGAAAGTGGGAGAGAGTGGGAGAGAAAAATTGAGAGAAGAGAGAGCAATATAAGAGTAATCATGGAGCAAGAAAGAGAGAATGAAGTCGTAAAAGTGAAAGTGAAACTGGAGAGAGAGGAAGAGGGGTAGAAAGGGAGAGAGTGTGAGAAAGTAATAGATAGAAGAGAGAGTGACAGAAGAGAGAGTAGGAAAGGGAAAGAGTAAGCGAGTAAGAGAGGGATCAAGAGAGAGGGAGATAAGGAGAGTAGGAAGAGAGGGATAAAGAGAGTGAAAGAGGGAGGGAGATAAATGGAGCGTTGAAAGAGAGATATATAAAAAAGGTTGGAATTGAGAGTGACAGAAGGGGAGAGACCGAGTGAGAAAGAGAGATTGAAAGAGGTAGTGAGACGATATAAAAAGAACGAAAGAGAAAGGAAGAGAGAGTAAAAGGGAGAGATAGTGTGAAGAGTGACTAAGGGAAGATCGAGTAAGACCAAGTGAGTGAGGGGTAAAAAGTAAGGGAGAATAGGATAATTTTGAGAGAGAGAGAGAGAGAGAGGGAGCAAGGGAGAGAAAAAAAAGTGGGATAAAGGGAGGGAGAGGGAGGGAGGGAGAGAAGAGAGAGAGTGGTGGAATGCAAGCAAGAAAGAGAGGAGAGAGTGGGGGATATATTGAGAGAAAAGTAAGAACAGAGAGAGAAGAGAGCAACAAGGGAGACTGTGAAAGAGGGTATAATATAGAAAAAGGTAATAGAGAGAAGAAAGAGAGTGAGAGAAAATAATAGATATGAGGATAAAGAGAGAAGAGAGAAAAATGGACCAAGGGCGAGGCAAGAATGAGAGAGAAATAACAAAAAGGTAATAGAGAGTGAGCTAGAGCACGAGAAATGGAGCTAAAGAGGGCAAGAGAGAGATATTAAAAGTGAGTGAGCGCTAGAGAGTGTGTCAATGTGAGATGGAGAGAGAAGAGTGAGCTACATTAGGGAGACCTAAAGAGGGCACAAATGAGGAAGTGAGAATAATAACGAGAACAAGTGAGAGAGTGAAAGAGATCTAAAGAGAAATATGAAAAGAAGTGAGGGAGACAAAGTACATAAGAAACTAAAGAGAAAAAATATATATATTAGGAGGTTGGGAAGGGTGAGATAGTGTGAGGGAGGAAGAGAAGAGAGATAGAGAGCGAGAGAATGAAAGAGAGAGTGATGGGGGATCAAGTGAGATATATATAGATAGAGAGGGAAACAGTGAGAACAGAAGAGGATAGAGAGGGAGAGAGGGAGGTAGATGGAGAGTGAGTGTGGGAGAGTTGAAGATAGAGTAAGAGAGAGGGGGAGGGAGGGTGGGAGGAGGAAGGGAAAGAAGCAAGAGATGGGGTGCGATTGTGTGTGGAGGATAGCGAGGGTGAAGGAGTGTGAGGAGAGAGAGCAGAGAAGAGAGTAAGATAAAGGGAGAGAACAGTGAATGGGTGAGACCGAGGAAAACTAAGAGAGAGTAAAATTAAAGAGAGGAAGGAAGAGATGAGTGATAATTAAAGATAAATAGAGATAAAAGAGAGAGTAAAGGAGGGGGAGATATAGTGCAAGGGAGATAATGAAAGCAAGAAAGGGAAGCAGAAGATAGATAAATAGATAGAGAATGAGAGATATGAAGATAGTGAACGGGATGAGGGAGGAAGGGAGAAAGGTAGAGAGGAGTGAGAGAAAGTAAAAAATTACAAGATAGAAAAGGAGAAAGAGAGAGAGGAAGGGAGGGAGCAAGAAATGGAGATAGAATGAGAAAAAGAGTTGAGTAATGATAGAGAGAGCGATAGAAGAGAGATTAGGAAAGATTGATTGAGCAACAACATAATAATGAAGGTGGAATAGAGATTGAGAGAGGGAGAGGAAGGGAGAGAGTGAGAGAGGGAGAGCAAGGGAGAGAAGAGAGAGGGGAGAGAGAGATGTGGGTGATAGAGGGATAGAAAGTGTGAGTGTATGTATATGGAGTGTAAGAGAGAGAGAGAGAGAGAGATGGAGGGAGAGTAAGAGAGAGCATGATAAGAAAGAGTGAGAGAAAGTATTGAATAGAAGGTGGAGAGAGAGATGGTAAAGGTAGAGGGAGAGAGCGGGAGTGAAATAGAAAGGAGGGACATAGGGAGAGGGAGAGGAGAGGAAGGAAGCAAAGGAGGAAGTGAGAGTGATAGATATATAGAGAGAGAAGGAGAATGAGGAAAGATAGAGAAATTTAGAGTGAGCAAGAGAGATAGAGGGAGGAGAATAAGAGAATGATTAAGAGCCAGGAAAGGAAAGTGGGAGAGAGAGAGTGAGGAAGAAGGCAAGTGAGAGAAATAGAGAAAGAGATAAAAGTTAGTAAGTTTTAGATAGGAAAAGAGATGAGAGATAGAGGAGACAGAGGGACTAAGGGAGAGAGGGAGAAAGAAATAGAGAGAGATGTGTTAAGTAATGTGAGAAAAAATGAGATAGAAGAGGGACGAATTGAGAGAGATAAAAGTTTGAGAGCGAGAGAGAGAGTACGTGTGAAGGGTAGGGCTTGAGACGAGAGAATGAGAGAGGGAGTATGGAGCTTAGGTGGGTGGGAGAGAGAGATTAAGAGAGAGTGAGAGAGTGTATGAGTGTGTGTGAGATTGAGAGGGGGTGAGAGAGTGTATGTCCGTGTGTGAGAGCTCAAGAGAAAGTGTGAGTGAGATGGAAAGAGAAGGGTGAGCTACATAAGGGAGTCCTAGAGAGGGCAAGAGGTCAGGATTGAGGGAGTGAGATAGATAGAGATTGTTAAATAGAATAAGAGTGGGATAATAAAAGAGATCTATAGTCATAAGGGGAAAAAACAGGAAGATGAGGATGAGATAAAGGGAGGGAGAGGGAAGGAAGAAAGTAAGAAAGGGAGATAAAGGTAGAGAGTGAGATGGATTAAAGAGAGATTAATAGAGAGTAAGTGATAGAGAGTGTGAAAAGGATACAGAGATAGAAGAGAGATCGAGGGAAGATTTATTAAAAAATAGTGAGTGAGAGGTAAAGAGATAGGCATAATGGAATCATGAATAAAGAGAGCAAGAGAGAGAGGGAGACAGAGAGGAAGCTAGAGAAGTAGAGGGAGGATGTAAGGGAGGAAAAGAGATATGGAGAGAAGAGAGAGAAAGAGATAGTGGGATGGATGGAAGCAATAGAGACGGAGAGAGAGTTTGTGGGACAGAGGGAGAGAGAGTTTGTGGGATAGAGGGAGAAAAAGAGTGAGATGAAATGAGAAGAGAGAGTAGCAATGAAGAGAGAAAAAAAGCATAAGATAGTAAAAGAGAATAGAGTGAATGAAAGAAAGAACGAGGGATAGAGAGCGAGGGAGAGAGAATAAAAGAGATGGGGATAGAGAGACAAGGGATGAAGATGCAACATGGAGACAGGATGGAGTGAAAGAGAAAGAGCAATCTGGGAGAGAAAGAGATAAAGATTGAGAAATGGAGCTTAAGAGGGCGAGTGGAAGAGAGATTTAGAGAGAGAGTGAGAACTGTATAAGTGTGTGTGAGAGCTCAAGAGAGATTGTGAGTGGGATGGAGAGAGAAGATTGAGCTACGTAAGGGAGACCTATAGAAGGCAAGAATGAGGGATTGAGAAAGAGATCTAAGAGAAAGAGAATGAGAGTGGGAGAATGAAAGAGATCTATAGAGAATCTAGGGAAAGAGAGTAAGAGAGACAATAAGATATAAGAAAGGAGATGAGAGAGAGGCACAAGAGAGAAATAGAGATATTATGAGAGTGGGAGGGAGGGAGGTGTAAGGGATGGAGGGAGAAAGGGATGGAGAGATACATAGCTATAAAATGAGAGAGACAGTGAGTGAAGGAGCAGGAGAAATATATAGGGAGAGAGGGAGAGTGTGAAAACGAGAGTAGGAAAACGTGAGTGAGAGATAGGGGTGATACAGAGGGAGGGAGAGTTTAAGATGGAAGGAGGCAGGGAGGAAGAAATAGGGAGAAAGTGAGAAACAATGAGCGAGAGAATAGAGAGGGATTGAGAGAGATAAAAGTTGGAGAGAGAGATTGAGTGTGTGAGGGAATGGTAGATGGAGCAAGAGAGAGTGTTAGGGAGGGAGTGTGAGGGAGAGAGAGGGAGGTAAAGAGAAAGAGTGAGAGATAGAAAGAGATAAAGAGAGAGAAGAGAGTAAGGGAGTAAGAGTGAGAGTGAAATTGAAGAGATTGAGGGAGCCAGGAAGGGAGAGAGAGAGAGAGACAACAGAGAAGAAATAGAGAAAAAATAGAAAGTGAGGTCAGAGATGGAAAGATCTAAAGAGAGAACAAGGGGTGAGAGAGGGAGGGGAGGTAATAAAAAAAAGAGAAGACAGGGTGAGAAGGAAAAGAGATAAAATGAGAAGAAGGTAGAGAGGGAGATTGAGTTATCGTTATAGAGAGATAAAGAGAGGAAAAGAAAGGAAGAGAGAGCAAGAGACTGATTGAGAGAATCATAATAATGTGTGACAGGCATAGTCAGAAAGGGAGAGAAGGAGAAAGAGAGGGATCAAGGACAAGAGCAAAGAGAGAAAAGATAGCAAAAGAGAGAGCAAGAAAGCGAGAGAACAGGATATAGAGTAAGAGACATAGAAAGATAGAGGGCAAGAGTAAAGAAGAGAGTGAAAACGGAGGAGATAAAGGGGGAGAGCTAGAGATTAAAGAGAAATAAGCAGTGAGAGAGGGGGAGAGAGCATGAAAACGGAGGAGAGAAAGAGGGAGACTTAAGAAGAGAAGGACGAAAGTGAGAGAGGATGAGAGAGAGTTGAGAATATATAGAGAGAAAGCGTAAAAGGAATGAGAGAAGAGAGATAAATAAAATAATAGAGAGATAATAGATATTGAGAATGATAGAGAGACAGATTAAGAGTGAGAGTAATATAGGAATGAGGAAGATGACTGGTAGAGAGAGCGAGAGTGGGAACAGGAGGAAGAGTGAGGAAGAGGGAACAAGAGGGAATATGTCTCTTTTCTCTTTTTCCTCTTACTTCTCTCTCACTCTATTCCCCACTCTCTCTCCTCTCTATTGCTTCCATTCCTCCCTCTCTCATTCTCTATCATCTCACCCTTCCTCCCTTCCCCCTTTATCCCTCTCCATCTCCCTCTACCTCCGTTGCTCCCTCTTTCTCATCATTCTCATGTTCTCCTTTTCTTTATATCCCTCACCTATTTACTCTTACTCGATCTTCCCTCAGTCTCTCTTCTCACTCTCTCTCTATCACTCTCTCGTTCGTTCTCTATTCTGCACTATCTTCCATCCCACTAACTCTTTCTATTTCTCTCTAGATCTATTTGACTCTCTCACTCTTTCTTTCTTTATTTGTCACACTATCTCCTTCCATCTTTCTCACTCCCTCAACCTTGCTCTCTCAAGGTCTCCCTTATGTAGCTCACTCATCTCTCTCCATCTCACACACTCATACACTCGCTCACTCTCCCACAATCACCTTTAGCTCCATTTCTCGATCCTTATCTCATTCTCTCTTACCATATTGTTCTTTCACTATCACTCGCTCATCTCCCTCCCTCGCTCCAATTTTCTGTCAATCCTATTATCTATTATTTTCTCTCTTTGTCTCACTCTCTATTTTTTTTATCATATACTCTATTTTACACTTTTTGTTGTTGTTTTCCCTCTTCTCTGTTTCCTCTTACATTTCCCTCGCTCTATTCTGTACTCTCTCCTTTCTCGCTCTCTTGCTTCCATCCCTCCCTCTTTCTCTTCTTTCTTTTCTCTCCCTCCCACCTTCTCTCTCCCTTGCTCCCTCTCCAAATCCCTCTCTCTCTAGTACCCCCTCTCTCTCTCTCGTCATTCTTCTGTACTCCCTCTCTTTTTATCCCTCATCCACTCTTAAATGATCTTCCCCTCAGCCTGTCTTCTCACTCTCTCCACTTCTCTTTCCTACCCTCTCTCTCTCTTTAAGCCCTCTCACTACGTTCTATCTTTCTTTCTCAGTCACCCTCTCCCTCTCTTTCACTCTCTATTCCACTTCTATTTATCTCTCTCTCGCTCCGCTCTATCTCTCTCTTTCGACACTCCCTTTTTCCCTCAATAGTTTTCTCTCGCCCCCCTCCATTATTCACACTTTTCATCCCTCTCTTTCTCCCACTCTTGGTATCTCTCTTGCTTTTTCTCCCTCTCTCGCTCACTCATTCTCTCCTTCTCTCTCTTCCCTCACTCTGCTCACTCACTTTCTCTTTTACACTCTCTCCCATTCTCGCTCCCCCTTTGTCTTCAGCTTCACTCTCACTAATACTCCATCACTCCCTCTCTCCCTCTCTCCTTCTCGCTCCATGTTCAATCTCTGTTTGATTTCTTGCTCTACTCTCTCTCATCTCAAATTTTGTTGTCCCTCTTTCCCCTTATTGCTTGCTTCCTTCCCTCCCTCCCTCTTTCTCCCTTTCTCACTGTCAGTTTCTCTTTCTCACACACTCTCTCCCTTTATCCCTCTAACTCTCTTCCAATTCACCCCCCACTCTGCTGCTAAATCTCATTCTTTACCCTCTCTCTCCCTCACTATCACTTTCTCTCTATACCTTCCATCACTCCCTCTTCTATCTCACCCACTCTTCCTTTCTTACTCCCACTCTCTTCATTCTTTCTCAGTCCCTCCCTCCTCTCTTTGTCTCACTTTCTCCTTCTCTCGCTCTTTTCTTTATTTTTGCTTTACCATTCCTTCATTCTCCATTTCTCTCTCTCACGCGCACACTTGCTCTCTTTTATCACACTCTCTTATCACTTTACTCACTCTTTCTCTCCAACTAGTTCTCACTCTCTTACTATAACCCTCTCTCCCTCTTTCATTAATTCATTCTCTCTCCCTATCGTCCTCTTTCCTTCCCGCTATCTCCATATCCTGTATATTTCTCCCTCTCTCTCACTCTCCCTCATTACCTTTTCTTCTTCATCCTTGTGCCTTGCTTCTCTCTATATTTGTTGCACACTTTCTCATTCGCTCCCTCCCGTTCACTCTTTAATCCCTATCTTCACTCGCTCTCTTCCTCTCTCTCACTCTCTATTTCATCTCTATTTATTGTTTTCTTTCTCTCTTTTCCCCTCCTTGTCTCTCTCTCATTCTCTTTCTTCTATCACGCTCTCTTCTCTCTCTTTACTCAATATTTCTCTCTATTTATCTCTCGGTCTCTCTCTAACTCTTCCTCCCACTCTCTCTCAGTTTCTTTCACATCTTGCTCTCTCCCTTCATATCCATCTCATTATTTCTTATTTTCTCTTATAGTCCTCTCTTTCCTCCTCGATCCCACTTCCTTCCTTTTCTCATTCACTATACTTTACTCCTCTATCTCACACTTCTTGTACTCACTCATTCACTCCCTCTTCGTCCCTCTCATATTTATCTCTCTCTCATTCCCTCTCTCTTGCTTTCTCTTCTTTTACTTTATATTTTCTCTTTTTCTCTCTCACTCTTCCTCTCCCATTCTCTTGATCTCCCTCTCAACCTTTCTCTCTCATTCTCTCCCCTGCTTCCCTCCCTCCCACTCTCTCTATCTCAGTATCTCTCCCTTTCTCTCTCCCTCTCTCCCTCTCCATCTCCTTCTCTCCTTTCCTTGTCACTCATTCTCTTAATCTCCCTCCCAATTTTAATCTTGCTCACTATTTTTTGCTCTCTTTTTCTCTCGCTTTCTATCTCTCACTCTCTTAAAATTTTCTTTCTCTCTCCCCCATTCTCACCCCCTCTCTTCAATCTCTCTCACGCTTTCTCTCTATCTCTTCCTTTCACACTCTCTCCCTTAAGCATGCCCTCAATCTCTCTCTTTCTCACTCACTCCCTTCTCACACTATCTCTCACTCTTTATTATGTTTCTCTCTATGGCTCTCTCTTTCTCTCTCCTTACTCATTCTTTGTCTCCCTATATCCATCACTCTAAATCTATCTACCTTCCTCTCATTCTTTCTCTCCTCTCTCTCACCCCCTCCTCTCTGTCATTGTTTATTAATTTCTTTCTTCCTCCCTCCCTCTCTCCTTATTTTTCTCTCTTTTTCTTTCTAGCTCCCTCTCTTTTGCCCTTTCTTTCGTCACTCTATATTCCTTCTCTATTTCTTTCCCGCTTTTTCAATCTCTCCCCTCTTCGCTCCCTCACTCTATTTAATTTCACTCTCACTCTTACTCTATTTAATTTCACTCACACTATTTAATTTTCTCTCAATCTTCCTTCTCCCTTTACCTTTCTCTATATCCTCCTCTATATCTCCCCTCTCCACCTCTCACTTCTAAACTTTTGCTCTATCCTCCCTAAGTCTCTCTTGTCTATCTATTTCTATCTCATTCTCTCTCCTTTTCACCCTCTGGCTCTCCCTTCAATCCTTAACACTCCCTCCTACTATCTCTATTTTTATAGTTAACTCCCTCTCTTGCTCACTACCTCTCTTGCTTGCATCCGCAATCATTATTTTATCTCTCTTTATCATTTGCTTGCTCTCTCTTGCCCTTCCTCAGTCCTCTCTTGCTCTTTCATCCATCACCCTCTCTTCTATCTCTTTACTCACTCTTTCTTTCTCTCTCTCCCTTCGTCACACAAACTCTCTTAATTGCTCTCATATCTTGCTCTCTCCCCTCAAAAAGTGAAAGTGATAGAAGAGACAGCAAGAGAGAGGGAACTAGAGAGAGTGAAAGAGAAAACGAGAAGGAGGGAAAGTGAGTGAATGAGTGAGTTCAAGAGGGGAGAGAGAGGAGTGAGATAGGGAGAGAAGGAGAAAGAGAGGGAAGGAAGGATGGGGGAATAAAAGAGAGATATGTGAGAAAAATAATGAGATGGATATGAGGGTGAGTGCAAGATATGAGAGCAATCAAGAGAGAGCATGTGAGGGAGGGAGAGAAAGAGTGAGTAAAGCGAGAAAAGAGAGGGATATATAAGAAAGTACAAGAGCGACATAGAGGGGTAAAAGATACCAAATAAACAACCAAGAGAGATGAAATATGGAGTGAGAGTTAGGGATTGAAGAGTGAGCAGGAGGGAGAGAGGGAAAGAGGATAAGTCATAGAGAGAGAAGAGAGAACCAGTGAATATAGAACAAAAGATACAAAGTGAGAGGTAATGAGAGGAGATATAGATGCATATATGGAAAAGAGGGAGATAAAAGAGTGAGATACAGAAGGAGGACTTAGAGAGGGCGCGAATGAGTGATGCTCCCTCTCTCTCACCATTCTTCAGTTCTTTCCCTCTATTTACCCCTCATTCACTTAGTCTTACTCTCCCACAGACTCTTTTCTTACACTCTCTCCCTTTCACTCTCCCTCACTTTCTCTTCCCTACTCTCTCTTTAGACCCACTCACTTCCTCCTATCTCTCTTTTTCCCTAACTACCTACATCTCTCTCTCTATCTATTCCACCTCACTTTATCTCTCTCCCTCCTATCACACTCTCTCACAGTTGTTCTCACATCTTATTCTCTCCCCACATATCCATCTCATTATTTATTATTTTCTCTCACACATCTCTCTTTCCACCTCGATCTCTCCCTCATTCAATCCCTCTTCCCTCTCTTTCTCCCTCTCACTATCTCACTCCTCTCTCCTCATTCACTTCCTCTCCTTTCTTCTCATTTTCTCTATCGCTCTCTCTCATCCCTCTCTCATGCTCTCTCTTCTCTCACTTTCAATTTTCTCAATTTCTCTCTTTCCCTTTCTCTCGCTCTCTCTTATCCTTTCTCTCTCATTCTCTCCCTCTGCTACCCTCCTTCACACTCTCTATATCTCAATCTCTCTCCCACTCTCTCCCACTCTCCCTCTCCAACCCTATCTCCTTCTCACCTTCTCACCCATCTTGACTCTACCACCCTATCTTAAACTTGCACACATTATTTTGTGTTTTTTTCTCTCCCGCTTCCTATCTCTCTATCCCTTAAATCTTTTTTGCTCTCTCTCTCACTCTCCCTATCTCTTCAATCTCTCTCCTTCTATCGCCTCTCTCGCCTCTCTCGCTGTCTCACTTACTCTTGCCCCTTGTCTCTCTTTCTCACTCTCTCCCTTTCTCACAATGTCTGTCACTTTTTATTATGTTTCTCTCTCTTGTTCTCTTTTATCTCTCTTTACTCACACATTATCTTCCTATATACATCACTCTAACCTCTCACCCTTCCTCTCAAATTCTCTTCTCACTCTTCCCCCTCTTTATTCCACCTCACTTTATCTCTCTATCTCTCTCTTTATCTCACACCACCTCTCTCGCTCTCCCTTAATTTTTTTGCTCCCTTAATCCTTCTATCTCTCACACACTCCTTATCTCTCACTTTTTTGCTCCCTCGCTTGCTCTCTCCCTCCCTCACACACTCTCTTCCATCACACTCTGTTCTTTTTATTTGTCTCTCACACTCTCTCCCTTTCTCACTCCCTCTTTCTCTCTCCTTAGTTTCACTCTCACTCTTGCTCCCTCTTTCCCTCTCTTTCTCGATCTATGTTCTTGTCACATGTTTCTTTCTCTTCTCTCTCTTCTCCCAACCTTTCTCTATCTCTTTCCCCAGTCTCTTCCTTCCCTCCCTCCCTCCCTCTATCTCTCACTCTCTCTTTTTCACAATTAGACAAACTATCTCTCTACCTCTCTCACATTCATCTGATTCATCCCCAACTCTCACTCCCACAAAATCTCATTCTCTTCCCCCTCTCCCTCTCTCTCACTCTATGTAGATCTTCCCTCACTCTTTGTTCTCTTCCACTCTGTTTTCCTCTCTCACGCCGAAGCATCAATCTATCTCACTCTCTCTATCTCTCTCTTTTTCAACCTTCCCTCTCTCATCCTTTTCTCTATTTATTCCTTATCACATTTTCTTTTTCTTTCACTCTTCCCCTCCCTCATTCTCTCTCACACACTCTCTCTTCATCTCTTTTCTCATTCTCTTTTATTATTTTCTCTCTCTTCATCCCTCCCTCTCTCTATCTCTCTCTATCTTCTTTATATCTCCCTCTCTCCCCACCTCTCACCCCTATCTTTTTCGCGATCTTCCCCGAGTCTCTTTCTTCTCTCTATTTTTGACTTACTCTCACATCCTTTCTTCCTCCCCTTCTCTCCTCAATCTCTATCAGTCCCTCCATCTATGTCTCTATTTCTAGTTCAGTCCCTCTCTTGCTTCGCTCTCACTCTATATTCATCTCTCTTTATATTTTTCTTACTCTCTCTTGCCCTCTCTATATCCTCTCTTTTTCTCTTTCTTCTATCACCCTTTCTTCTCAATATTTACTCACTATTTTTCCCCTCTATCCCTCACTCTCTCTCTTAGTCTCCCTCCATCCCTCTGTCTCTCAATTGCTCTCACATCTCACTCTCGCCCCTCATCCCCATCTCATTATTTCTTAGGTTCTCTCAAACATCTCTCTCTTTCCTTCTTTGTCCCTCCCACTTTTACTCCATCCATCTCTGTCTTTCTCCCTTTCTCCATATCTCTCTCTTCTCTCTCTCCTCTTGCACTCACTCACTCAATCTGCCTCCTCCCCTCTCATTTTCTCCATTGCACTCTCCCATTCCCTCTCTCTCTTGATCTCACTTCTCTCTATTTCTCTGTCATTCTCCCTCATCCTTTTTCTCTCCCTCTGTTATCCTTTCTGACTCCCACTCTCCCTCCCACTTCTCCCCTATTACTCTCTCTATCTCAATATATATCACTCTCCATCTCTCTTCCTTACTCATTCTCTTAATCTCGCCCAACCCTATATTTTCCTCTCTCACTTCCTCTCTCTCCCTCTTAATTCATTCGTGCTCTGTCCCTCTCTCACTCCCTCCCTCCCTTCAATATCTTGCTCTCACCCCCTATCTCCCTAGTTATCACTCTCTCCCTTACTCTTGCCTCGATCTCTCTCTTTCTCACTCTCACTTTCTTACTATGTCTCTTAATCTCTATTCTTTTTCTCTCTCTTGCATTCTTTATCTATCTTTTCTCTCTTTTTACTCTTTGCTTGTATCACTCTCTTCTACCTCTCTTCCTTTCTCACTGTCTCTCACTCTCTATTATCTTTCTTTCTCTCCCTCCCTTGCTCTCTCATCCTCTCTTTCCTTACTCATTATCTCCCAATATCTCACCCAATCTCTCTATACCTTCCTCACATTCTCTATCTCTTTTCTTTTCTCATCCCTTCTTCTCTCCTATTTTTTTATTACTTCCCCTCCCTCCTTATTTCATTTTATATTTTTTCTCTAGTCCCTTCTCTCTTACCCTCTCTTACCTCACTCTCTATTTTTTTTTCTATTTCTCTCTTACTTGTCTCTCCCTCCCTTCTTGGCTCTCTCACTCTCTTCAATTTCACCCTCACTCATAATCCCTAACTCCATTCTCTTTCTTTTTCTCGTGCTCTCTAACCCTATTTCTCTCCCTTTTATCTTACACCCTCCTCCCTAACTGTCTCTCCTACTCCATCCATCACATTCCATCTTGCTCCCTTTCCCTTACTCTCTCTTGAGAGTGCAAAAGAGAACTTGAAGAAGGTAGCGACAGGGCTTCAAGATAGATTAGAATAGGGAAAGGAGAAGAGAGTGATGGGAGAGAAGGTGAGAAGAGAGATCGAGGGAAGATCGAGTTAGAGTAAGTGAGTGAAGGTAAAAAGTGAGGGAAGACGAGAGAATTGAGAGTGAGGGAGCAAGAGAATGCAGGGGACGGAGAGAGATAAAGGGAGAGAGGAAGAAAGGGAGAGAGAACAGAGAATGGAGAGTGAAAAAGAGAGATATAGAGAAAATAATAGAGAAGATGATAGAGAGAGAAGAGAATAAAATGGAGCAAGCGAGGGAGAGGAGAGAGTGAGAGAGCAAGAATAGAAGGGTAATAAAGAATGAGATAGAGAGAGAGAAATGGAGCTAAAAAGGGTGAGAGGGGGAGAGATTAAGAGAGAGTGAGACTGTATGAGTGTGTGAGATGGAGAGAGAATAGTGTACTAAGTAATGGATACCTAAAGAGGGCACAAATAAGGTTGTGAGAATTATCAAGTGAGAGAGTGAGAGCAATAAATAGAACAATAGTCAAAAGAATAAAAGAGATCTAGAGAGAAATAGGGAAAGAGATGGAGGGGGAGAAGAGCATATAAGGAATGAGAAGAGAGAGAGGGACAAGGGATAAATAAGAGAGATATATGGATAGAGAGGGAGAGTATGAGAACAAAAGAGATGGAGAGGGAGAGTGAGTGTGCAAGAGTGGAGATATATTGAGTGCGAGAGAGGGGGAGGGAGCCTGGGATGTGGGAGGGAGGATAGAGTGAAAGTGTGAGAGGATAGAGAGCATCGAAGATTAAGATAAAGAAAGAGAGTGGAAGACTAAGACAAAGTGAAATTCAAGAGAGAGGGAGAGAGGGAGAGAGAGGAGTGAGAATGAGATAGAAATAGAGATAGAAGAGAGAGTGAAGATGGAACAAGTGATATAAAGCAAGAGGAGCAAGAGAGGGAGTAGAAGAAAGTGAGATACACAGACAGTGAGAGCTATAAAAATAGAGGAAAGCGGGAGGAAGGGAGAGAGGTAGAGTGAGAGTGTGAGAGAATGTAAGAAATAATGAGCGAGAGATGAAGAGCAAAGTGTGAGAAGAGAGAAAGATTAAAAAAGAGAGAGGGAGAGAGGGAGGGATGGAGGGACCGAGAAAGGGAAATAGAAAGAGAAGAAGAGTTGAGTAATGAGAGAGAATAAAAAGCAAAAGTAGAGAGATTAGACAGATTGATTGAGCAACAATGCAATAATGAAGGTGGAATAGAGAGTAAGATAGAGGGAGAGCAAAGGAGAAAGTGAGAGTGTACGAGAGAGTGAAGAGAGAGGGGAGAGAGATGTGAGTGATAGAGAGAGAGATAGTGGAGATGATATATATAGAAGGGAAGAGAGAGAGGAGGAAGAGTAAGAGAGTGCATGATAAGAAGAGAGATTGAAGGACAGTATGAGAATAGGAGGTGGAGAGAGAGCAAGTTAAACGTAAAGGGAGAGATCGGAAGAGGAAAGAGATGAGCGATGGGGGGAGAGGAGAGGAGAAGAAGAGAGCGAAGGAGGAAGTGAGTGTGAAATAGATATAGGGAGAGAAGGAGAATAAGCTAAGATAGAGAATGAGAGAGAGAGCTAGAAAGGGAGGAAGGGAGAATTAAAGAATGAGAGAGAGAATGAGAAAGATGGAGTGTGAGAGAGATCCAGGAAGGGAAAGTGGGAGAGGGTGTGAGAGAGAGTGACAAAGGAAGTGAGAGAAACAGAGAAAGAGAGTGGATGGATAGAAGAAGAGGAGAGAAGAGTAAGAGAAGTTGACAAAGAATTAATAGTGCGAGCGAGATAGTGATGGAAAGTAGAAGAGAGAGTAGAGACTATGAAAGAGAAAAAGAGAGGGAGTAGGATGAGAGTGAAGCTGAAGAGATAGTGGGTGAAGAGAGAGTGGGTGAAAAAGAGCAAGAGAAAGACAGGGAGGGAGAGTGTGAGTGAGAAATTGAGCGAGAAAGGGAGAGAGAGTACAATAGAGAACGGAAGAGAAGGTGAGTGAGGGAGTAAAACTGAGAGATTTTAAAGCGAGTGAGGGAGCGAGGAAGGGAGAAAGAAACAAAGCGAGAGAGAAATAGAGAAAGAATGGAGAGTGAAAAAAGAGAGAGAAATAAAGAGAAAAAGAGAGAGTAACAAACAATAAAATAGAAGAGCGGGTGAGAGAGAGAAATAGAGAGAATGAGAGAAAGGGAGAGAACTGGAAGAATTTTAAGGGAGTAAGGGAGACAAAGCGAGAGAGAAATAGAGAAAGAATGGAGAGTGAGGAAAGAGAGGGAGAGAGAGAGAAAAAGATAGAAAGTAATAAAAATGACCGAGAAGAGGGTTGATGGAGGAATTAAAGGAAGGTGAGAAAGTACGAGTGATGGATATAGGAAGAGGGACTGAGTAAATAGAGAGAAAAGAGAGCAACAAAGAATGAGAGAGCAAGAGAGTAAAGTGAGAGACATAGTAAGAAAGGAAAAGAGAGAGAAACAGACAGATAGATGACAAGAGTAAAGTGAGAGAGTGGGGAGATAGAAGAAGATTGAGAAGAGTAAGAGAGAAGTTGATAAAGAACAAGGAGTACGAGCGATATAGTGATAGAAAGTAGAAGAGAGAATAGAGAATGTGAAGGCATGAAGAGAGGGAGTCAGAGTGGGAGTGAAGCTGAAGAGAGAGAGTGGGTGAAGAGAGTGTGGGTGAAGAGACAGTTAAGAGAAAAGGAGTAAGAGAGAGATAGGAGGGGAAATGAGAGAGAGGAAAGGAGAAGAAAGGGAGGGAGAAAGAGAGAGAAGGTGAGTGAGGGAGTAATACTCGAAAATTTGAAGGGAGTAAGCGAGAAAAAGTGAGAGAGAAATAGAGAAAGAAAGGAGAGTGAGGAAAGAGAGGGAACGAGAGAAAAAGAGAGAAATTAATAAAAAATGACCAAGAAGATGGGTGAGAGAGGGAAATAATGGAAGGGAGAGGGAGTTAGTGATGGATATAGGAAGAGGAACTGAGTAAAGAGAGAGAAAAGAGAGCAACAAAGAACGAGAGAGCAAGAGAGAAACATAAGAGAAAGTGAGAGACATAGTGAGAAAGGAAAAGAATGAGGAAGTAACAGATAGACGACAAGAGTAAGGGAGAATTTGAGGAAGAGGGAGATAAAGATATAGAATGAGAGAGATCGAAGAGAGAGGGTGTGAGAGAGGTAGAGAGAGCAAGAAAGATTTAAGAGGGAGAGAGATTAAGCAAGAATGAGCAATGTGGAGATAGGGAGGGAGAGTAAGGGAATGAGTGAGATGGAGAGAGGGAGATGGAGAGTGTGAGAGGGAGAGATTGAGATGGAGAAAGTGGGAGGGAGGCTAGCGGAGGAAGAGAAGGAGAGAGAAAGAATGAGAGAGAAAGGATGTGAGAGAGTGCTAGAAAGAGACAGGGGAAATGAGAAAGAAATAGAGAAAAGTGAAAGTGAGATAAGAGAGAGCAGGAGATTGGGAATGAGAGAGAGCGATAAAGAAAATGAGGAAGGAGAGGGAGTGAAGGAGTGAGTGCAAGGGGAGATAAAGAGAGGAGTGAGATAGAGAGAGAGGAAGAAAGAGAGGGAAGAAGGAACTAAAATATGGGGAGATCGAGGAAAAAAGAAATATGTATAGAGAAAAATAATAAATAATGAGTTGGATATGAGTGGAGAGAGCAAGATGTGAGAAAAATTGATAGAAAGTGGGAGGGAGGGAGAGTGAGAGAAAGAGTGAGAGATAGAGGGAGAGAAAGAGTGAGTAAAGAAAGAGAAGAGAGGGAGATAGAAGAAATGGCAATAGAGAAAGATAGAAAGGGTGTAAAAACTGGGAAAAATTAAAGCGAGATGAAGAAGAGAGCGAGAGAGCAAGAAAGGGAGTGAAGAAAGAGTCTGACGAAAGAGCGAGGGAAAAAGAGTGAGAGAGGGTAAGGCAGATTTGGAGAGATATGGAGACAGAGGGAGGGCAAGAGCAAGAAAGAGAGAGAGAGAGAGAGAGAGAGAGAGAGAGACTGAATTAGTGAAAGAGGGAGATTGGGAGAGAGGAAGAGATTGAGAAATGGTTGGAAGGAAATACTTTGTAAATTGATAAGTGAGTGATGAGATACATCAATAGAGAGTGTGTGAGAGAGAAGGTAGAGAAATAGAGAAAGAAATAATGATATGGCATAACACAGAAAACTGCAAGAGAGGGAAAGAGTGAGAAAGAGAGAGATAGATGTAGGGAGGGTGTATAAAATGGGATTAAGTGGGAGAAAGAGGGGGATGAAGTGGGAGAGAGTGAGAGGGAGAGAGGGGAGAGCGTGTGAGAGAGAGAAAGAAAGAGTGAGAGAGAAAGAGAGAGGGTGGGAGTGAAGGAAGCAAGAGTGGGGGAGAGATGGAGAGAAAGATTGAGAGGAGACAGTGGAGAGGAAGCAAGAGTGAGAATGAAATTGAAGAGATAGGAAAAGGAATTAAGAAAGGGAGAGTGTGAGAAAGAAATAGAGAGAAGAGAGAGCAAGGGAAGAGAGAGTGGGAGAGAGTGAGTGAGCAAGAGAACGAGAAAGAGAGAGGGAGATAAGAAGAGCAGGAGAAAGAGAGGGATGAAAGGAGTGAAAGCGGGAGGGAGAGCTAGAGAGTACCAATGAGGGATAAAGGGAGAGAATAGAGTGGGTAAAAGAAAGAGTGGGAGCCTAAAAGTGAGTGAAGGGAAAGAGGGTGAGGGAGGGAAAGCGGAGTGAGAATGAAAGAAAAATGGAGATGTAAGAGAGAGTGAATGAAGATAGAGCAAGAGATATGGAGCAAGACAGAGCAAGAAAAGGGCAGAAGGTGAAATGGATTTAGAATGAGAGATATGAAGATAGAGAGAGGAAGGAGAGAGGTAGAGAGACTAGAGAAGATCTCATAAAAGGAAGTGAGGGGTAAAATGTGAGGGAAAATTTGAGAAGTTTGAGAGAGAGTGGGGGACAGAGAGGGATAAAGGGAGGGAGAGGAAGGGAGGGAGAGAAGACAGAGAATGGGAGAGGGAGGGAGGAAGCAAGAGGGAGAGCAGGATAGAGTGGGAGGAAAGAAAAAGAAACGAGATAAAAGAGAGCAACAAAAGGAGAGTGTAAAAGAGATTATAAGTAAAAGAGAATTGAGAGCGAGAAAGAGAAAGATTGAGAGAAAATATTAGAGAAGGGCTTAAAGAGAGGAGAGAAAAATGGAGCAAGGGAGAGAGAGGAAAGAGTGAAAGATAAAGAAAAATTGGTAACAGAGTGAGATAGAGCGATAAATGGAGCTAATGAGAGCAAGACGGAGAGATATTGATAGAGAGCGAGAGTGCATGAGTGTGTACAATGGAGAGAGAAGAGTGAGTTGTATAGGGGAGACCTAGAGAGGACATGAATGAGGGAGTGAGAATGATAGAGGGAGAGAGTGAGAGAAATAAAGAGAACAATACTGACAGAATAAGAGAGATCTAAAGAGGAATAAGGAAAGAGAGTGTGGGGGAGAAGATTATACAAGAAAGTGAAAGAGAGAGAGGGACAAGAGCGAAAAAAGTTATTTGGAGGGCGAGAAAGTAGAAAAAGTGTGAGCTAGGGAAGAAGGAAGAGAAGAGGGTGATAGAGAGCGAAGAGGGAGAAATAAAAGAGAGATTAAGTTAGATTGATTGAGAAACAATGCAATAATGAAGGTAGAGAGCAAGGGGGAGAGTGAGAGTTTGTGTGACAGAGAAGAGGGATGTTTTGTGGTAAAGGAAAAGAAAGTACGAGAGTATATATATAGAGAGGAGGAAGAAAAAGATAGGGATTGTATGAGAGAGCATGATAAGTAGAGAGAGTGAGAGAAAGTATGAGATACGAGGTGGAGAGAGAGATGGCAAAATTTAGAGAGTAAGAGTGGTAGAGAAAAAAAAGAAATAGAGGGAGAGGGAGAGGGAGAGGAGAGGAAGAGAGCGAAGGAGGAAGTGAGAATGAGAGAAATATTTGGAGAAAAGAGAATGAGTCAAGTTATAGAAAGAGAAAATGAGGAAGAGAGAGGGAGGGATGATGAAAATGAGAGAGAATGAGGGAGATGAAGAGAGAGAGAAACATGAATGGAAAGTGAGAGAGAGTGATAAAGGAAGGAAGTGAGAGAAATAGAGAAAGGGAGTGAGGAGATAGAAGAAGAGTGAGAAGAGTAAGAGACAAGTTGACAAAGAATAAGGAGTGCGAGTGAGATTGTGATAGAAAGTAGAAGAGAGAATTGAGAGTGTGAAGGCATGAAGAGAGGGAGTTGGTGTAGAAGTGAAGCTGAAGAGAGAGAGAGTGGGTGAAGAGAGGGGGTGAGGAGGAGCAAGAGAGAGATAGGAACAGAGATGAGAGAGAGGAAAGGGGAGATAAAGGGAGGGGAGAAAGATAGAGAAGGTTAGTTAGGGAGTAATACTGAAAGAATTTGAAGGTAGTAAGGGAGACAAAGCGAGAGAGAAATAGAGAAAGAATGGAGAGTGATGAAAGAGAGGGAGGGAGATAAAAAGAAAGAAAATAAAAAATGACCGAGAAGAGGGGTGAGAGAGAATTAAAGGAAGGGAGAGAAAGCTAGAGTGATGGATATAGGAAAAGGGACTGAGTAAAGAGAGAGAAAAGAGAGCAACAAGGAATGAGAGAGAAAGAGAGTAAAGTGAGAGACATAGTGAGAAAGGAAAAAGAGTGAGAAAAAGATAGATAAATAGATGACAAGTGTAAAGAAGAGAGTGAGGAAGGGGGAGATAAAGGAAGAGAATGAGAGAGATTGAAGAGAGAGAGGGTGTGAGAGAGGTAGAGAGAGCAAGAAAGATTTTAGAAGGAGAGAGATTACTCTAGAGACGATGAGAGTGGGCAATGTAGTTATAGGGAGGGAGAGTGAGAGAATGAGTGAAATGGAGAGAGGAAGAGTGGGAAATGGATAAGGTGAGAGGGAGAGAGATTGAGATGGAGAGAGTGGGAGGGAGGCTAGCGGAGGGAGAGAATGAGAGAGAAAGAGTGAGAGAGAAAGGATGAGAGAGTGTGCTAGAATGAGAGAAGGGAACTGAGAAAGAAATACAGAAAAGTGAAAGTGAGATAAGAGAGAACGGGAGATTGGGAATGAGTGAGAGCGATAAAGAAAATGAGAGGGAGGGTGAGGGAGTGAAGGAGTGAGTGCAAGGGGAGAAAAAGAGAGGAGTGAGATAGGGAGAGAGGGAGAAAGAGAGGGAAGAATGAACTAAAATACGGAGGGATCAAGGAAGAAAGAGATATGTATAAGAGAAAATAAGTAATAATGAGTTGGATATGATTGGAGAGAGCAAGATGTGACAACAATTGATAGAAAGTGGGAGGGAGGTAGAGTGAGAGAGAGAGTGAGAGAGAGAGTGAGAGAGTGAGGTGAGAAAGAGTAAGGAAAGAGAAGAGAGGGAGATAGAAGAAAGGACAATAGAGAAAGAAAGAAAGGGTGCAAAAAAGTACGAAAAAATTAAGTGAGATGAAGAAGAGAGCGAGAGAGAGAGCAAGAATGGGAGTGAAGAAAGGGACTGAAGAAAGAGCGAGGGAGAGAGAGCGATAGAGGATAAGGCTGATATGGAGAGATATGGAGAGAGATGGAGGACAGGAGCAAGAAAGAGAGAGAGCGAGACTAAATCAGTGAAAGAGGGAGATTGGGAGAGAGGAAGAGGGTGAGAGATGGTTGGAGGGGAAGACTATGTAAAGTGATAAATGAGTGATGAGATAGAGAAATAGAGTGTGGGAGACAGAATAAAGAGCAATAAAGAAAGAAATAATAATATGGCATAACAGGGAAAATTGCAAGAGAGGGAGAGAGTGAGAAAGAGAGAGATAGACGGAGGGAGGGGGTATAAAATGTGATTTAGTTGGAGAAAGAGGGGGATGAAGTGAAAGAGAGGGTGAGGGAGAGAGGGGAGAGTGTGAGAGAGAGAATGAAAGAGGGAGAGGGAAGAGAGAGGCTCGGAGTGAAGGAAGCAAGAGTGGTGGAGAGATGGAGAGAAAGATTGAGAGGAGACAGTGGAGAGGGAGCAAGAGTGAGAATGAAACTGAAGAGATAGGAAAAAAGATTAAGAAATGGAGTGTGTGAGAGAGAAATAGAGAGAAGAGAGAGCAAGGGAAGAGAGTGGGAGAGAGGGAAAGAGTTAGTGAGCAAGAGAAGGAGCAAGAGAGAGAGATAAGAAGAGCCTGAGAAAGAGAGGGATGGAAGGAGTGAAAGCGAGAGGGAGAGCTTGAGAGTAGCAATGAGCGATAAAGGGAGAGAACATAGTGGGTAAAAGCAAGAATGGGAGACTAAAAGTGAGTAAAAGTAAAGAGAGAGAGGGAGAGAGAGCGGAGTGAGAATGAGAGAGAAATGGAGATATAAGAGAGAGTGAAGGAAGATAGAGCAAGAGATATGGAGCAAGACAGAGCAAGAAAAGGATAGAAGAAAATTAAAGAGATATAGATTAAGAGATATGAAGATAGAGAGAGGGAAGAGAGAGGAAGGAGAGAGGTAGAGAGACTAAGGAAGATTTCATAAGAGGAAGTGAGTTAGGGATAAAAGTGTGGGAAAATCGAAGAAGTTTGAGAGAGAGTGTGCAAGAGAGAGTGGGAGATGGAGAGGGATAAAGGCAGGGAGAGGAAGATAGGGAGAGGAAAAAGAGAAAATAATAGAGAATTGAGAGTGAGAAAGAGAAAGATTGAGAGAAAATAATAGAGAAGGGCATAAAGAGAGGAGAGAAAAAGGTACTAGAGTGAGATAGAGCAATAAATGGAGCTAATGAGAGCAAGAGGGAGAGAGATTGATAGAGAGTGAGAGTGTATGAGTGTGTGCAATGGAGAGAGAAGAGCGAGCTAGATAGGGGAGACCTAGAGAGGACATGAATGAGGGAGTGAGAATGACAGAGGGAGAGAGTGAAGTGATAAAGAGAACAATACTGAGAGAATAAGAGAGATCTAAAGAGGAACAAGGAAAGAGAGTGAGGGGGAGAAGATTTTACAAGAAAGTGAAAGAGAGAGAGGGACAAGAGAGAAAAAAGTTATTAGGAGGGCGGGAAAGGAGAGAGAGCGTGAGCGAGGGAAGAAGGAAGAGAAGAGGGAGATAGAGAGCGAAGAAGGAGCAATAAAAGAGAGATTAAGATAGATTGATTAAGAAATAATGCAATAATGAAGGTGGAATAGATTGTGAGAGAGAGGGAGAGCAAGGGAGAGAGTGAAAGTGTGTGTGACAGAGAAGAGTGATAAGCAAAGAGATGTTTTGTGGTAGAGGGAAAGAAAGTACAAGAGTATATATATAGAGAGGAAGAGAAACATAAGGGAGGGATTGTAAGAGAGGGCATGATAAGAAGAGAGAGTGAGAGAAAGTAGGAGATAGGAGGTGGACAGAGAGATGGCTAAATTTAGAGAGTAAGAGCGGTAGAGAAAAAAAGAAGAGAAATAGAGGGAGAGGGAGAGGGAGAGGGAGACGGGAGGAAGAGAGCGAAGGAGAAAGTGAGAGTGAGAGAGATATATGGAGAAAAGGAGAATGAGCCAAGACATAGAAAGAGAGAATGAGCAAGAGAGAGGGAGGGATGATGAAAAAGGAGAGAGAGAATGAGGGAAATGAAGAGAGAGAGAAATGAGAATGGAAAGTGGGAGAGAGTGACAAAGGAAGGAAGTGAGACAAATAGAGAAAGAGAGTGGGGAGATAGAAGAAGAGCGGGAAGAGTAGAAGGCAATATAAGACAGAGCAAAAAATAGAGAAAGAGAGATATAATAGAGAGTGAGTGAGAGAGAGCATGAGTGATAAGAGAAAGGAAAAGAGAGATAGAGGGAGAAAGAGAGGGAGAGAGTGTTAGAGAAATAAATTGCTGGTAGATAGAGCAAGAGAGAGTGAGTGACAAGGGAGAGAGAGGGAGAGTAAAAGAATGGATGTTAAAGAGCGAGAGAGAGGAGATGTAAAGGGAGAGAGGGAGAGGGAGAGAGGGAGAGAAAGTGCGAGAGAGAGAGAGAGAGAGATTTACAAAACCTCGAGTTAGAGAGAGAGGGAAGGAGGGAGAGAGAGGGTGGGAGGATGACAAAAAGCATATAGTGAGACAAGAGGGAGTAACAGTACGGAAAGTAAGTGAGAGAAAGATAACAAAGAGTGAGAAAGAGAGAAGAAGGGATTGAGCTAAGTTGAAGAGAGTGAGGGAGCGACAGAAGGAGAGAGAGTGTGAGAGAGAAATTGGAGAGGAGAGTAAGAGAAAGAGGGAGATAGAGATAGAGAGGTAGAGTGAGGGGCATATAGAGCGAGCGAGAGAGAGAGAGAGAGAGAGAGAAAAGAGGGTGAGAAAGTGAGAGAAAGAGGGAGATAAAGATAGTGAGGTAGTGAGGGGCATATAAATCGAGGGAGAGAGATAGAAAGAGAGAAAAGAGGGTGAGAAAGTGAGGGAAAAAGAGTGAGTGAAATTTAATAGAGAAAATGAGAGAGAAAGGGAGAGCGAAGAGATACTAGGGGATATAAAGGGAGTGAATGAAAGCAATAGAGGGAGCAAGAGAGAATGCTTGTGGCAGATAGTGCGTGAGAAAAAAAATCAGAGAAGAGAGGTCAACATAATATAAAGAGAGACAACATATCAGAAAGAGAGAGAGTGAGAGAGAGATTTAAGTGAGAGAGAGTGATGAAAGGAGACAGTAAGAGAGGAAATAGAGAGAGAAGTGGGTGGGGAAAGATAGAGCATGAGGGAGTCAGTGAGAGGTAGTGATGGATGGTGAAGAGGAGAATGAATGTGAAAGAGAGAGCGAGAGAAATAGATGGAAAGGCTGAGAGGAAGTGCGTGGGAAGGATAGAGGGAGAGAATATCCTGTGCATGTTAGAGAGGGGAAGGAGAGAGATAGAGCAAGAGAGGTAGGGGATAGAGGAAGAGAGAGTGAGAGGAGGGAGAGAGAGGAGTGATGACAATATATAGATGAGAGGGAGAGAGTGAGGACACGAGTAAGAAAAAGAGAGTGTGTTATAAGGGAGACAGAGAAGAGGGATGAAGAGATTAGAGAGAGAAAAATGTGAGAGCATGTGAGAAACAATTAGAGAGAAGAGAGAGGTATTAAGAGAGATAAAATTTGGAGTGCGATGGAGAGAGTGAGTTTGAGGTATAAGGGGAGAGAAAGATTGTGTATGGAGAGGGATTGTATGTGTGAGGAAGAGAGAGTGAGCTCATGCTATCCCTAGCTCTTCTCAGTTTCTCGTCATTTTCCTAACTTGTTCTCTCTCATTCTTTCTCCTCTCTCCCTTTCTTCCTCTCCCTCCCTTTATCCCTCTCCGTCTCCTACATTCTCTTGTTCGCTCTCTCTCAACATTCTCTCGTTTTTCCTCACTTTTTACCCTCACTCACTTACTCTAACTCGATCGTCCCTTGGTCTCTCTTCTCACTCTCTCTCCCATCACTCTCTTATCCTTTCCCTTTCCTACTCTATCTTGAAGCCCTGTCGCTACCTCCTTAAAACTCTCTTTTGCTCTCTCTCCCTTTTAAAACTTTCTTGCTCTCTGTCCCTCTCTCACTCCCTCTCTCTCTTTAATCTCTCTCCTCTCTCTTTCTATCTCCCCTTCCTCGTTCTCTCTCTTACACTTTCCCTGTTTCTCTTTCTCAAACTCTCTCCCTTTCTCTCTGTCTCTCACTTTTTCTTATGTTTATCTCTTGCTATTTTTTCCTTCTCTTTACTCACTCTTCCTTCCTATATCTATTACTCTAACTCTGTCTCCCTTCCACTCATTCTCTCTCTTTTCTCTCTCACCCCTCCCTTTTTTTCCTCTTCACACTCTCTATCATCTCTACTACTTTTTATCGTTATCTCGCTCACACTCTTTATTCTCTGTCAACTTCTATTTTACTCCTCACACTCATTCAATTCCTCCATCCCCCCACTCTCTTTCTCTACTTCTCTCACTTCCCTCCTTCATCACTCTCTCTTAAATCTCCTACTTCCCCTTCCCGAATATCTCTCTCCTCTCCCTCTCCCTCTCATTCTAGATAGGGAGCACGGAATAAATAATGAGGGGAAGGAAAGGAGATAGGGAATGATGGAGGGGAAGGAGACGAGAGAGATAGAGGGAAGGAAAGAGAGTGTGAGAGTGAGTGAGGGTTAGAAAGTGGGAGAGAGGAAAAGATGGATGGAGAGAGAAAGGAGGAGATTATGTGTCTTTCTCTCTAGATCTCCTTCACCCTCTAACACTAGTTCTCTTTTTTGGTCTCACTCTCTTCATCTATATTTCTCACTCACTCAATCATGCCCTCTCTAGGTCTCCCTTATATAGCTCACTCTTCTCTCTCCATCTCACACACTGATACACTCTCTCCCTCTCTCATTCTCTCTCCCTCTTTCTCTTTAGATCTCTTTCACTCTCTCACACTCATACACACCCTCTCTCTCGCTCTCCAACTTTTATCTCTCCCAATCCATCTCACTTCTTTCTCATTATTTCTCAGATTCTCTCACACTTCTCGCATTCTCTCCCTCTCTCCCTCCCTCTCTCTATCTCATATTTCCCTCACTCTCCTTTCATTACTCTTATTCTCACTCTCTCCCTCTCTATTTATATATCTCTCTTGATCCCTCTCTCACTCTATCTTTCATTCTCTAGTTCTCTCTCTCTCTTCTTCCTCCAACCCTTGTTCACACTATCTCCCTTCCCACCCTCCTAGTGTCTTTTTTTCTCTCTTGTCCCTCTCTCTCTTTCCCTTCCTTTTATCCTCTTCTCTCCCTTACTCTCTTTTCCTATTTCTCTCTAGATCTCTTTCACACTCTCATTACTATACTCTTTCATGCTCTCACTCTCTCCCTCTATTGTTCTCAATGCCTCATTCATGCTCTCTCTAGGTCTCCCTTGTGTAACTCACTCTTCTCTCTCCATGTCATACACTTAGTCTTAATGTCTCTTCCTCTCACCCTTTGTAGTTCCATTTCTTACTCTCTATCTCACTCTATGTTACAATTTTACTTTTTCTCTCTCACTCTCTCCTCTCCCTCCTTTACTCCATCTTTTTGTTTTCTCTCTCTATCCCGTTCTCTATTATGCTCTCTCACTTTCTATTCTCTATTTCTATCTTATACTCTCTTTTACTCTCTACCTTGTTGCTTACTCTTCTCTCTTTTCTTTTACTTCTGTCTCGCTCTATCTCCACTCCCTCTCCTCGCTCTATCTCCACTCCCTCTCCTCTCGCTTTTGATTTCATCCCTCACTCTCTCATTTTCTCACTTCTCTACCGCTCTCCCTCTCCTTACCTTTATCCCTCTCTTTCTTACTCCCTACCTCACTCTATTTTCTCCCATTCTCCCTCACTTCATACCCCTTGCTCACTCATACTCGATTTTTCCTTTGTCTCTCTTCTCACTCTCTCTTCCTTTCTCTCTCTGCTCTTATCTTTAAACCCTCTCACTACTTCCTTTTATCTCTCTTTCTCACTCACTCTCTTCCTCTCTCTCTCACTCTCTATTCCACCTCTTTTTATCTCTCTCTCACTCCCTCTTTTGTTTTCTTTTGATTCTCTTGTTATCCCTCACCGAGTCTCTCTTGCTCTCCCTCCAACTTTCACTCCCTTCATCGCTCTCTTTCTCCTGCACTCATTATGTCCCTCTCTCTCACTCCCTCACGCGCTCGCTCTTTCCCTATCTCCCACTCGCTCTTCCCTAACTCTCTTTTCTCTCTATTTGACTTCTAGTACTCTCTCCCTTTCTAACATCTCTTCTTCTCTCTTTGGTTTCACTCTAACTCTTACTCCCTCATTCACTCTCGATTTCTCGCTCCATGATCACTCTCACTCACTTACTCTTACTTCTATTTCCCTCTCTCATCACTCTCCTCTTAATCCATCTCTCTCTACACACTCTTTATCTCCCTCTATCTCTCACTCTCACTCTAATCTCCCTCCCTCACACACTTTCTCTCGATTGCTCTCACATCTTGCTTTCTCGTCTCATATCCATCTCATTATTTATTATTTTCTCTCATTCATCTCTCATTCCTTCTTGATCCCTCTCTCATCCAATGCCTCTTTCCCTCTCTTTCTTTCTCTCTCATTCATTCACACTCCCTCCCTCTCATCTCTCTATCGCTCTCTCTCATATCCTCTCTCTTCTCTCACTTTCACTTGTCTCTATTTCTCTACACTCTCCCTCTCCCTTTTCTCTTATTCTCTCTCCTATCCTTTCTCCCTCGTTCTCTCGCCTCACTACCCATCCTCTCACTTTTTTTATCTCAATATCTCTCCCTCTCTCCCTCTCTCCCTCTCTCCCTCTCTCATTCTCACTCATTCTCTTATTCTCCCTTTGTATCCAATCATAATCAAGATCTTTTGCGCTCCATTCGTCTCTCTCTTCCTATCTCTCTCTCTTAAATCTTTTGTTCTCTCCATCTCATTCTCTCTCTTCATTTTCTCTCCTTTTCTCCCTCTCTCTTTGCCTTTCTCATTCTCTTCCTTACTCTTGCCTTCTGTCTCTCTCTTTCTCACTATGTCTCTCACATTCTATTGTGTTTCTCTCTCTCTCACTCTCTTGCTCTCTTTACTCACTCTATATCTTCCAATATCCATCACTCTAACTCTCTCTCCCTGTCTCTCATTCTCTCGCTCTTCGCTCTCCATAGTTCTTTGTCAATGTTTATTACTATGTCTCCTTCCCACTCTCTCTGCCTCCCTCCATCCTTATTTCACCCTCTTTTCTCTCTCTAGTTTCCTTTTTCTTTCCCTCTCTTTCATCACTCTCTATTCTTTCTATATTTCTCTTTCGCTTTGTCTATCTCTCCCGTCCTTAGTCCCTTACTCTTATCAACTTCACCCTCATTCTTACTCTCTCACTCGCCGTCTCTCTCTCTTTCTCTCTTGTACTCTCTCTCTCTCTCTCTCTCTCTCTCTCACTCCATCCATAACTCTATCTCCCTTGCTCCTATCATTCTCTCTCTTGCTCCTTTTTACCTAATCTCTCTTCATCCACTCTCTCTCTTCAGCTTTACTCTCACCTGTACTCCCTCTCCTTATCTCTTTCACACTCTCTATACTCTCTTCAACTTTCTATCACTATCTGGCTCTCACTCTTTATTCTCTGTGACTTCTCTCTTACTCTTGTCACTCTTTCTCAATTCCCCACTCTCTTTCTCTATTTCTCTCACTTCCCTACTCCCACTTTCTCTATCACACACTCTCCCCCTCTCCCTTCTGGGTTCTCCCTCTCTCTCCTTCTCTTACATTATCTCACCCATTATCTTTTTCTCCCACGCTCTCTCTCTTACTCACTCTCTTTCTTTACCTTCGCTCATTCTCAGTTTCTCCCAATATCTCTCTCACTCTAACTTCCTCTCTCATTCTCACAGTTTGTTATCTTGTTCTTTCTCCTTTATTGCTAAGACTTCACTAACTATTCTCAAAGTTTCTCTCACTCTCTCTTCCTCGCACACAAAATATAACTCTTTGCTCAATCTCTCTCCCCCTATCCCTACACACACACTCTCTCTCTCCAAATTTTATGCCTCTCAGTCCCTCTCTCTTCTCACTTATTATTTCTCACATGCTCTCACACTTCTCTCTCTTTGTTTCTCGCCCTTTCTCCCTCCCTCTCTCTGTCTCCTCTTTCTCACACTACCTTTTTGTTGCACTTGTCCTCTATCTATATCTTTCACTTCATCTCTCCCTCACTCTCTCTTCCCTTCTCTTGCTCTCTCTCTCTTCACTTTCTCCCTCCATCGCTAACACTCTCTCTCCCTTCCCACCCTCCTAAATCTTATTTTCTCTTTTGTCCCTCTCTCCCTTTCCCTTTCTTATATCCTTATCTCTCACTCACTCTCTTTTCCTATTTCTCTCTAGATCTCTTTCATTCTCAAACTATTGTTTCTTTATCACTCTCACTCTCTCTCTTTATTATTCAAACTCCTTCTTTCATGCCCATTTTAGATCCCCCTTACGTAGCTCACTCTTTTCTCTCCATCTCGCACACTTATACACTCTCTCACTCTCTCTTAATCTCTTACCCTCTTTAGCTCTATATCTTACTCTCTATCTCACTCTCTGTTACCATTTTGTCCTTTATCTCTCACTCTATCTTTCCCTCCCTTGCTTCATTTTTTCTCTCTTCTCACTCTATCCCCTTCACTATTATTTTCTCACAGTCTCTCTCTTTCTCACTCTCTCTCTTTCTCACTCTCTATTCACTTTTCTATCTTATAGTTTTTTTACACTCTCCTTCATTGCTATCTCTTCTCTCTCTTCTCTTACTTTTCTCACTCTATCCCCCACTCTCTCTCTTGCTTCATTCCTCCGTCTCTCATTCTCTCTTCTCTCCCTCTCTTTTACCTTCTCTCTCTCCCACTCTCTCTTGCTCCCTCTCTCTTAACACTCTGTCGTGGTCCTTCAGTTTTTAACCCCCACTCACTTACTCTTACTCAATCATTCCCTAGTCTCTCCTCTCACTCTCTCTGCCTTTCACTATCTTTTCCTTTCCCTTTCACACTCTCTCTTTAAACGCTCTCGCTCTCTCTTTCTATCTCTCTTTTACACTAACTCTCTCCCTCTCCCTCAAACTTTATTCCCCCTCACTCTTCTCTCTATTTCTCTCTCACACTCACTCACTTTCTCACTCTTTCTTCCTCTCTTTGCAATTTCGCTCTAACTGTTAATCCCTCATTCAGTCTATCTTCATCTATCGAAGTTCACTCTCTAACACTTCTTCGTTTTCTACTGCTCTATCCACTCTCTCCTCTCAATCTTTCTCTCCCTCTCTCCCCCACACTATTGTTTCCTTTCCTTCCTCCCTCTCTCTCCCTTCCACTTCATCCACCCTCTCTCTCCCACTAAATCTCATTCTATACCCCTTCTCTCCCTCTCTCACTCTCTCTTCATTCACTCTCTCTTCCTCTCTCACTCCTGCTCTCTTCTACTCTCACTCCCGCTTTCTTCCATCCTCTGACTCCCTCTACCCATCTCTCTCTCACACTCTCTCCCTCTCGCGCTCATTTCTCTGTTAAAGCTTTATCACTTTTTATTTCTCTATTGCTCTCTCTCTTTCTCTCTCTCACACTCTTTAATGCTTCTCTTTCATCACTCTCTTATCAATTTACTCACTCTTTCTCCCCAACAATCTCTCACACTACTCCTCTCTCACTCTCTCCTTCTTTCATTAATTCAATCTCTTTCTCTATCTTCCTCTCCCCCGCCCTCTCTTTCTCTCCATATCTCACTCTATTTGTCCCTCACTCTACTTCTCACTCACTATCTTTTGCTCCACCTTCCCTGACACTATCTTCTCTCAGTATTTCTCACTTACCCACTCTTCCTCTTTTTCTTCCGCTCACTCTTCAAAACCAATCTTCACCCCTTCTCTTACTCTCTATCTCACTATCTAATTCATCTCTTTTATTATTTGTTTGTCCTCATGTTCTCCCTTTCTGTCTCTCTTTTTCCCTTTCTTCTATCTCCCTCTCTTCATTCTATTTCCTCATTCTTTCTCTCCCTCTATGTCTCATTCACTCTCTCTCCCTCCCACATACACTCTCTCTCAATTATTCTCACATCTTGCTCTCCCCCTCATATTCATCTTATTATTTCTTATTCTTTCTCAAATATCTCTCGTTTCTCATTGTTCCATCTCTCTTTCAATACCTACTTACCTCTTGTGTTCCTCTGTTCGTATCTAATGCCTCTTTCTATCTCCACTTGCACTCACTCGTTCACTCCCTCACCCTCCCTCTCATATTCGCAATCGCTCTCTCATTCCCTCTCTCTTGCTCTCTCTTCTCTCACACTGACTTTTCTCTATTTCTCTCCCACTCTCCCTCTCCCTTTATTTTGCTCTCTCTCATTATTTCTAACTCTCTCCTCCGCTGCTCTCCATTTCCCTCTCTTTATATCTCAATCTCTCTCCCTCTCTCCCTCTTTCCCTCTCTATCTTTGTCTCTTCTTCACTCTCTAATCATTCTCTTACTTGCCCTCCCTATCTTAGTCTTGCTCACAATCGTTTGCACTCTTTTTCTCTCTCGCTTCCTATCTCCTCTCTCAAGTCTTTCCTGCTCTCTCTCCCTTTCTCACTCCCTCTCTCTTTAATCTCTCTCCTTCCCTCCCCTTTTTTCACTCTCTTCCTTACTCTTGCCCTCTATCTCTCAATTTCTCACTCTCTCCCTTTCACTCTATGTCTCTCACTTTCTCTTATGTTTCTCCCTATACCGTCTCTCTCTCTCCTGCTCTCTTCTCTCTCTCTTTACTCATTCTTTAACATCCTATATCCATCAATGTAACTCTCTTTCCCTTCCTCTCATTCTTTCACTCTTCTCTCTCTCCCACTTCTTCTCTATCACTGTTTATTACTTTCTCTCTTTCCCTCTCTCTTTCCCTCTCTCCTTCTTTGCCTCCCTCCTTGCTTATTTTGCTCGCTTTTTCTCTCTATAGCTCTCTCACTCGTTCCCACTACTTCCTCTTTCTCCCTTCTTTCTTTATTTCTTTCTCACACTAATTCTCTCTCCCATCCTCGCTCCCTCACTATCCTCAAATTCTCTCCCACTATTGCTGTCTCACTCGGTTCTCTCTCCCTTTCTCTCTTGCACTCTTTCTTTCTTTCTCTCCCCTATTCCTTCTCCCACTTTCCCTCCCTAACTCTTTCTCTCTTGCTCAATCTATCATTTTCTTTCTTGTTTCTTTTCTCTTACTCTCTCTTCACCCACTCTTTCTCTTGAGCTTCACTCTCACTCCTACTTCTCTTTATCTCTTTCACTCTCTATCATCTCTTCCACTTTCAATCACCTTCTTTATTCTTTGTCAACTTCTCTCTTACTCTTCACACTTATTCTCTTCCTCTATTCACTGACTCTCTTTCCCCATTTCTCTCACTTTCTCCTTCATCACTCTCTCTTACTTTCCCTTCCTGACACTCTTTCATTCTCTCTCTCATTCTCTTAATCTCCTCCCTCTATCTCTCTTGCTCACTCTCTGTTTCTTTATCTTCCCTCATTCTCCTTCTTTCTCTATATATCTATCTCTCTCTCTCTCTCATGACTTCCTCCTTTGCTCCCTTCCTCTCATCTCCCTCTCCCTCTCCCTCTCCCTCTGTCCCTCCTCTCTTTTTCTCTCTTGCTCTTGCACTCTACCTCTACTATGTCTTTCTCCACCTCCTATTCTCATACTTTCTCTCACTTTCTCTTCTTATCATGCTCCCTCTTACTCTCCCACCCTCTATCTCTCTCTTCTTCTATTTAAATATACTTTCACACTTTCTAACCCTCTATCCCGACATCTCTCTCTTCCCTCTCTCTTCTCTCCCTCACACTCTCTCTCTTACTTTCCCTCCCTGACTCTTTATTCCACCTTTATTACGTTGTTATTCAATAATCTCTCTTAATCTCTCTTCTATTGCTCTCTCTCTCTCTCTCATTACTCAACTCTTTTTCTTCTATTTCCCTCCCTCCCTCCCTCTATCTCTTTCTCCATCTCTCTCTTATTTTTTTCTTACTTTCTCCCACAATTCTTTCTACCATTCTCCCTTCCTCCCTCTTCCCTCTCTCTATCTTCATATCTCTCACTCTCTATTTATTTATCTATCTTCTGCTTCCCTTTCTTGCTCTCCTTATCTCTCCCTCCTCACTCTCTCCTCTATCTCTATTTCTCTCTAATTCTCACTCCTCTCTCCCTCCCTATCTCTCTTTAATTTCACTATCTCCTAGTTTGCCACTGTCTCACGCATTCTCTATTCTCTCCCTTCACCTTAGTCTCTTCTCTACTTTCTCTCCTCCCACTCCTTCACTCTCTCTATATCTCTATCTCTCTCCCTCTCATGCTTCTTTCCCTCTCTCCTCCCACCCTTCTCTCTCTTACTCTATCTTGAACTCTCCCACAATCACTCTCCATCTAACTCTCTCTCTCTCCCTCTCTATCCTCTATTGTTCTCACTGTATTCCTCTCTATCCATATATCCATCACTCTCTCTTTCATTCTCTCTATCTTTGTCTCTTTTCTCTTCCTCCCTCACTCACACTCTCTCTCCCTTCTCAACCTCCTAATATCTTTTTTTCACTTTCCATTCTTATTTACTCTCCTCTCCCTCACTCTCTTTTCATATTTCTCTTTAGATCGCTTTCACTCTCTCACTTGTTCTCGTTATCGCTCTCACTCTATCTTTCTTCATTCTCACTGCCTCATTTGTGCCCTCTCTAAGTCTCCTTTATGTAATTCACTCTCCCTTCTCCATCTCACACACTGACACACTCTCTAGCGCTAATCTCTCTCCCTCTCGCCCTCATTAGCTCCATTTCTAACTCTCTATCTCACTCTCTATTACCATTTTGTTCTTTCTCTTTCACTATCTCCTTTCCTTTGCTCCATTTTTCTCTCTTCTCTCTCTATCCTCTTCTCTAATCTCTCTCCCTCTCATCCTCATTAGCTCCATTTCTCGCTCTCTATCTCACTCTCTATTACCATTTTATTCTTTCTCTCTCAGTCTCTCATTTCCTTCGCTCCATTTTTTTCTCTTCTCTCTCTATCCTCTTCTCTATTATTTTCTCTTACTCTCTCGTTCTCACTCTCTATTCACTTTTTCTATTTTATGCCCTCTTTCACACTTTCATTTGTTGCTCTCTTCTCTCTTTTTTCTTACTTTTCTCTCACTATATCCCCCACTCTCTCTCCTCTCTCTCTTGCTTCCATCCCACCACTCTCATTCTCTCTTTTTTTCCCTCCCTTTCTCTCCCTCCCATTATCCCTCTTTTTTTCTCTCTCTCTCTCTTTTGCTCCATCTCTCTCTCTCAATATTCTCCTATTCTCCCTTACTTTTCACTCTGCACTCACTTGGTCTTACTTGATCTTCCCTCAATCACTCTTCTCACTATATCTCCCTTTACTCTCTCTTCCTTTCTCTTTTGTTCTCTTTAAAACGTCTCATCACTATCTCTCCCTTTAATCTCTCTTTCTTTCTCTTTTGTTCTCTTAAAAACGTCTCACTACCTCTTTCAGTCTCTCTTTCTCACAGGACCTCTCCCCCTTTCTCAATCTCAATTCCAACCTTTTTGTAAATCTCACTCTATCTTCTGTCTCTATCATTTGACGCTCTTGTTATCTCCCTCTCTCTTTCACTCTTTCTTCCCTCTCTTCCTCCCACTCTCCTTATCCCCTCTCTTTTTATCCCTCTCTCACTCGCTCACTCCTTCCCTCTCCCTACTCTCTCTTCCCTCACTCTCTGTTCTCTCTATTACTTTCTCACACTCTTTCCCTTTCTTGATCCCTCTTCCTCTCTCTTCAGTTTCACTCTCACTATTAAGACTTCATATCCTCTCTCTTTCTTGCTTTATAATTACTCTCTTCTCTTGCTCTCCCTTCTTAATCATTCTCTCCAACTCTCACACACTCACATGCTTCCTTCCCTCCTGCCCTCTTTCTCACTCTCTCACTCTTCTTTTTCTCTCATACACACACACTCTCCCCCTCTTCCAATTCATCTCCCCTCTCTATCCTACAAAATCTCATTCTCTACCCCCCCCCTCTCTCTCTTTCTCACTCTCTCTATATCTTCCTTCAGTCTCACTTTCTCCAACTCACACTTTGTGTCTCTCCAACTCCGTTCCATTCCTCTCACTCCATCCATCTACCTCTCTCTTTCTCACTCTCTCCCTCTCTCATTGTTTTCTCTATTCATGCTTTATCACTTTTTCTTTCTTTGTTGCTCTTTCTCATTCTCTCTCACACACAATCTCTATTGCTCTTTTTCATCACTCTCTTATCTCTCTACTGACTCTTTCTCTCCAACCATTTCCCACTCTCTTCTCTCTCCCTATCTCCCTCTTTCATTAATTCATTCTCTCTCTGAATCTCCCTCACCCCCTCCCTCTCTCTCTCTCTCCATATCTCCCTCTATATCTTCCTCACTCCACCTCTCACTCACTATCTTTTGTTCTATCTCCCTTGAGTCTCTATTCTCTCTCAATTTCTACCTTACCCTCTCTTCCTCTCTCGCTCCCGCACACATTTCAATCCCTATCTTTACTCCCTTTCCTCTTTGCTCTCTCACTTTCTATTTCATCTCTCTTCAATGTTCTTGTGCTCTCTCTTATCCCCTTAATCTCTCTTAGTTTTTCTTCCATTTTATTATTCTTATTTTCTCTGAAACATCTATCTTTCCTCTCTATCCATCCCTCATTCAATCCTTCTTCCTTCTCTTTCTATCTCACACCTCCCTCTCTCCTCTTGCACTCACTCATTCACTCCAGCTTGCTACCTCTCATTTTCTCTCTTGCTCTCTCTCATTCGCACTCTCTTACTCTCTCTCTTCTCTCACGTTCACTTTTTTCTATTTATCTCTCTCTCTTTCTCTCGCTCAATCTCTCATCATTTCTCTTTATTCTCTCCCTTTGCTAGCTTCCCTCCAACTCTCTCTGTCTCAATCACTCTCCCTCTCTCCCTCTCCTTCCCCCTCTCTCCAACTCTCATTCTCACTCATTCTCTTACTCTACCTCCCTATATAAAACATGCTCATATTTTGTGCTATTTTCCTCTCTCGCTTCCTTTCTCTCTCTCTTAGATCTTTCTTGATCTCTCTCTCCCTCTCTCTTCAATCTATCTCCTTCCATCCCTCTCTCTCCCCCTTTCTCACTCTCTCCCTTACTCTTGCCCTCTGTCTCTCTCTTTCTCACTCTCCCCTTTCATTCTCTTCCTCTCGATCTTTCTTCTTCTCTCTTTTGATCTCTCTCTTTCGCTCATTCTCTTGATCTCCTTTCTTCTCTCCCTCTAACTCAGCTTTTCTTTATTTTTCCTCACTCTTTTCTCTCTATTTATATCTCACTCTCTCTCTCTCTCTATCTCAATCCCTAATTCTTAAATACCTCTCACTCCCTTGCTCTATCTCTCTCTTATTCTCTATTTTTTCTTTATTTCCCTTGCTCTTCTCTAGCTTGATCTCTCTTTTGTCACTCTATCATCTCTTTTTCTTAGTCCCACACTCTATCTCTCTACAAATTTTGTAATTCATCTCTCTTCGCTCCATTATTTTTCTCTCTTTCTCTCTATTCCTCTCTCCCTTCTTTCTTCCCACTTTACCTCTCTCCCTCCCTCTATCCCCTATCTCTCACTCTCTTCTCCTTACCCTTGTTCTTAATCTCTCCCTCTTCCCTATACATATATCTTGCTCTCTTGTTCACTATCTCTTCTCTAGCTCTCTATCTCTGTCCCTCCCTTCCTCACACTCTCTCCCTTCCCACTCTCCTAATATCTTTTTTTCTCTTGTCCCTCTCTCATCCTCTCTATTATATCCTCCTCTCTTTCACTCTCTTTTCCTCTTTCTCTATAGGTCTCTTCATTCTCCCGCTCTCATTCTCGTTATCACTCTCTCACTCTCCCTCTATATTTTTGACTCCCTCATTCTTGCCCTCCCTAAGTCTCCCTTGTGTAGCTCACCCTTCACTCTCCATCTCATTCACTCTCTCTCTCAAGCTCTCTAAGACATTCATCATTCTCTCACTCTCCTCGTCTCTCAATATCTCTCCATCTCTCCCCTTTATGCTCCATTTCTCAATCTCTATCTCACTCTCTTTTACCATCGTGCTCCTTCTCTTGCACTCCAGCCTCTCTCTTCGTTACTACATCTTTCTCTCTTCTCTCTCTATATCATTCTCTATTATTCTCCTTCCCTCGCTCTCTCTTTCATGCACTCTCTTCATTGTTGCTCTCTCTTCCCTCTTTCATCTCACACTTTCTCTCTCTTTATCCCCTAATCTATCTCTCCCTTTCTATTGCTTTAATCCTTCCCACTATCTCTTTCTCTTTCTTCTCTCTCTCCTTCCCTCTCTGTCCCCATCTCCCTCTCCATCTCCCTCTCTCTAGCTATTCTTCTATTCTCCCTATGTCTTTACCTCTACTCACTCTTTCTTACTCAATCTTCCTTTAGTCTCACTTTCTTTAGTCTTACTCAATCCATCACACTCCCTCCCTCCCTTATCTTTCTCACTCTCTCCATCCTACTCTCCACATACCTTTTATTCAACTTTTTTGTATCTCTCTATCTCTCTCTCACTCTCTTTTCTATCTCTCTATCTTTTGACACCTTGTATCTCACACTACCAGTTTTTTACTCTTTCTCCCTCTTTCACTCCCTACATCCCTGCCTTTTATCAGTCTCCTTTTCTCTTTCTCTCTCTCTTGCTCCCTATTTCGCTCAGTCACTCTCTCCCTCTCTCATGCTCTCTCTTTCCTCATTCTTTCTTTATTGTCTCTGATAGTCTCTCACATTCTCACTCCCTCTTCTCTCTTTTCCATCTCTCTCGTACCACTCTCTTTTTATCATCCATTCTCTTTTACTCTTCTCACTCTCTTTCTCTATTTCTTTCACTTCCCTCCTTCCTCTGTCTCTCTCTCTCGTTCTCTCCCACTTTGCCTTCAAGGCTCTCCTTCTCTCTCCATCACTCTCTCATTCTCTTATTCTCCCTCCCTCTATTAACCACTCTCTTTCTCTATCTTCCATCATTCTCCTTCTGTCCATATATCTCTCACTCTCACTTCCTCTTTCGCTCTCTTCCACTCACTTTCTCACAGTTTGTTCTCTCTTTCTTTATCTTTTATTTCTCACACTTTTCTAACTCTTTCTCTTATATTTCCCACTCATTCTCTCTTCCTCACACACACAGTCTCTCTCTTTACTCAATCTTTCTCTTCCCCTATACCTCAAACGCACTCTCCATCGCACTATAACTTTTATCTCTCTCAAACCATCTCTCTTCCTCTCATTGTTTCTCACAAGCTCTCACATTTTGCTCTCTTTCTCTCTTTCTTTCTCTCTCTTTCTCTCTCTCTCTCTCCTTCCTTCTCTCTGTCTCCCCTAAATTCCACTCTCTTTTCGTACTCTTGTCCCTACTCTCTCCCTCTCATGAAAATATCTCTCTTGATCCCTTTCTCACACTCTATTTCATTCCCTCACTCTTTATCTCTTACTTCCCTTCCCCCCTCCCTCGATCACACACTCTCTCTCTTCCCACCCTCCTAATATCATTTTTTCTCTCTTGTCCCTCACTCTCTTTATCATTCTTATATCCTCTTCTTTCGTTTACTCTCTTTTCTTGTTTCTCTCTAGATCTCTTTCACTCTCCGACTATTGTTCTCTTTATGTCTCACACTCTCCCTTTATCATTCTCACTCTCTTATTCGTGCCCTCTCTAGGGCTTCCTTATGTAGATAACTCTTCTCTCTCCATCTCATACACTCATACACTCCCTCACTCTCTCTGAATCTCTCTCCCACTCACCCTCTTTAGCTTAATTTCTCGCTCTCTATCTCACTCTCTGTTACCATTTAGTTCTTTCTCTCACACTCTCTCCTCTCCCTCCTTTGCTCTACTTTCTCTCTTCTCTCTCTATCTCCTTCTCTATTATTTTCTCTCACTCTCTCTCTTTCTCATTCACTATTCTCATTGTCTATCGTATACTCTTCTTTGCACTATCCTTTGTAGCTCTCTTTTCTCTATTTTCTCTTGCTTTTCTCTCACTCTACCCCCACACTCTCTCTTCCTTCCATCCATTCCTTTCTCATTCTCTCTGCTCTCTCCCTCCCTCCCTCTCCCTTTCATTATCCCTCTCAGTCTCCCACTCTTTTCCTCCCTCTCTCAACATTCTCATATTTTCCTTCACTTTTAACCTCTCACTCACATACTCCTACTCGATCTTCCCTCTGTCTCTCTTCTCACTCTCTCTCTCATTCACTCTCTCTTCCTTTCCCTTTCCTGCTCTTTTTAAACCCTCTCATTACCTCCTTCTATCTCTCTTCTGCACTCACTCTCTTCTCATCTATCTCACACTTTATGCCACCCCTTTTTATCTCTCTCTCACTCTCTTTTGTCACTCACTGCCTCTCTCTCGCTCTCCCCCCCATTTCACTCCCTTCATCCTTCTCTTTCTTTCCTGTTTTATCTCTCACTTTCTTGCTCCCACACTTTCTCACTCACTCTTTCCCTCTCTCCCACTCTATCTTCCCTGACCCTCTTTTCTCTTTTGTTCTCTATCACACTCTTCTTTCTCTCTCCCTCTTCGTCTCTCCTCAGTTTCACTCTCACTCTTACTCCCTCATTCCCTCTGTCTTTATTGTTCCATATTCATTCTCTCACTTACTCTCTCTTCTACTGATCTCTCTCCACTTTCCCCTCGTAATCTTTCTCTCCCTCTCACCCTCACTCGCTCGCTTCCTTCCCCCCTCCCTCTCTCCCTCTCACTCTCTTTCACTTCATCACTTCTCTCTCCCACTAAATCTAATTCTATACCCCCTGTCTCCCTCTCTATCACACTCTCTTTATATCTTCACTCACTCTCTCATCCTCTCTCACACCACTGTATTCCATCCCTTTGACTCCGTCAGTATATCTCTCTTTTTCCCTTTTTACCTCTCTTGCACTTTTTTCTGTTATGCTTATCACTTTTTCATTCTCTATTGTACTCTATTTTTCTCTCACACACTCTCTATTGCTCTATATCATCACTCACCTATCACTTTAAAAACCCTTTCCCTCTAACCAGCTCTCACTCTCTTGCTCTCTCCCTTTCTCCCTCTATCATTAATTCAGTGTCTCTTTGTTTCTCCCTCTTTCCCTCTCTCTCTTCATATCTCCCTCAATATCTCCCTCTCTCTACCTCTCACTCAGTATCTTTTGTTTTGTCTTACCCACTCTCCATCTCTCTCACTTCTGCTCACTCTTCAATCCCTATCTTCACTCCCTCTCAGCTCTCATTCACTCTCTATTTCATCACTCTTTGTTGCTTTTTGCTCTTTTGCCCCCTTTCTATCTCTTTCTCATGCCATTTTTTCTTTCATCCTCTCTTCTCTCTCGTTACTCACTCTTTATCTCCCCCCCCCCCACACACACACTCTCTCATTCTCACTTCCTCACACACACTCTCTCTCATTCTCCCTTCCACACACACTCCATTAATTGCTATCACATCTTTCTCTCTCCCCTCATATCCATCTCAATATTTCTTATTTTCTCTCATGCATCTCTCTTTCTTCCTCGATCCCTCCCTCATTCAATCCCTCCATCCCACTCTTTCTTCTCTCTTCATTTCTCACTCCTCTCTCTATCTCCCCTTTAAAAAGAGAGGAAGAGAAAGCAAGAGATCTAGAAAGAAGAACATAATAGAGAGTGAGAGACATAATGAAAAAGGGAGAGTGGGAGAGAAAGAGAGATAGAGGGCAAGAGTAAAGAGAAAGAAAAGATAGATGAGAGAGAGCAAGAGAGTGAGAGAGAGAAACAAAGTAGAAGTAAGAAACAAAGTAAGAAAGAGAGAGTGAGAAAGAAAGAGATAGAGGGCAAGAGCAACAAATAGTGTGAGAGGGAGAGAGAGCTTGAAAGATTTAAGAGGAGAGAGAGGAACCGAGAGAGGAAATGATAGTGAGCAAGTCTGAGATAGGGAGAGATGTTAACAGAATGAATGAGAAAGAGAGAAGGAGAGAGGGAGATGGAGAGGGAGAGAAAGCAAGAGAGATTTAGATGTAGAGAGTGGGAGGGTGAGAAGTTAGAGGGAGAGTGGGAGAGAGAAAGGCTGAGGGAAAGTGAGAGGTAAATAGAGAGAAGAGAAAGTGAGAGGAGAGAGGGAATGAGATAGAGAAATAGAAAAAACTATAGGGAGGGAGGGAGATTGAGTGAATGAGTGCAAGACCAAAGAAATAGGGATGAAGGGAGAAAGAGAGGGAAGGAGGGAGTGATTCAGATAGGGAGGCAGAGTAAGAGAATGAGTGAGAAGGAGATAAGGAGAGAGGGAGATACGGAGTGAGAGAGGGAGAAAGTGGGAGAGAGACTGACATAGAGAGAGTGGGAGGGAGGGTATGTAGAATATAAATAAAAGTGAAAATGAGAGAAAAGAGAATAAGAGAACAAGAGAGAGGGAATGAGAGAGCAATGGAAAAAATAAGTGGAAGTGAGGGAGATCTGGTGAGTACAAAAGGAGAGAGAGAGAGGAGAGAGACAGAGGAGAAAAGGAGAATGAGATGGAAGGAGGGAGTGAATGAGGAAGGGATAAAGGAGGAGAGAGAGTTGTGAGAGAAAATTATAAATAATGAGATGGAGATAAAAGGTGAGGGTGAGATCTGAGAGCAACTGAGTTGGATGGACAGAGGGAGAATAAGACAGAGAGGGTTGTTATAGATGAAAGACAAAGAGAGAGATACAGAGGGGGCAAGAGCAAGAAAAGGAACAATAAAAAGAGATAAAAATGACAATGAGAGAGAGAGAGAGCAAGAGAGGGAGTGAGGATTGAGATTAAAGAATGAGTGGGATAGGGATAGGGAGAGGGATAGAGGGTAAGGCAGAAATAAAGTGAGAAGAGAGACTCAGGGAAGATAGAACAAACGAGATTGAGAGTGTGAGGGAGATAGAGATAGAAAGTGGGAGAGAGAATAAAAAGTGTGGGAGTAGGAGTTAGGGTGAAGTTGAAAAGAGAGATAGAGAGAGAGTGATGAAGTGAGAGAAAGAGAAAAGGAGAAAGAAAGAGAATGAATGATTGATGGAGCAAGAGTAAGTTAGGGAGTGTGAGAGCGTTGAAGATGAACCGCAAGAGAGAAAGAGAGAGAGAAGCGAGTGAGGGAGTAAGAGTGAGAGTAATATGAAAGAGAGTGAGGGAGCAAGGAGGGGAGAGAGTGACAAAGTGAGAGAGAAATAGATAAAGAATAGAGAGTGAGGAAAGAGAGGACAAGAGAGGAAGCTAGAAAGAAAAAAGAGAGCAAAATAAGGAGGGAGGGAGGGAGGGAGGGGGAAGAGGGGAGGGATTGAGAGAAAGTAATAAACAATGAGAGAGAAGAGGGGGTGAGAGATAAGAGAGTGATAGAAGAGAGGAGTTAGATTGATGGATATAGAGTGATGAAGGTGAGCAAAGAGAGAAAAGAGAGCAAGAAAGTGCCTGAGAGAGAGAGAAATAAATATAATAGAGAGTGAAACAGAGTGAGAAAGGTATGGAGTGAGAAAGAGAGAGATAGAGGGCAAGAGTAAGGGAGAGAGTGAGAGGGAAAGATAGAGGGAGAGAGATTGAGGAGGGAGAGGGAGTGAGAGAGGGAGAGAGAGAAAGATTTAAGAGAGATAGGAATTGAGAGAGGAAGATAGCGCAAAGTTAGTGAGCTAAATTGAGATAAGGACGGAGAGTAGAGAATGCGTGAGAAGAAAAGAGAGAGGGAGGGAGAGTGAGTGAGAGAGTGAGAGATAGAAAGAGAGAAAGAGTGAGTAAAGAAAGAGAAGAGAGGGAGATAGAACAAAGGGAAATAGAGAAAGATAGAAAGGGTGCAAAAAAGTGTGAAAAAACAAAGCGAGATGAAGAAGAGGGCGAGAGAGAGCATGAAAGGGAATGAAGAAAGTATGAGGGAGAGAGAGTGAGAGAGCATAAGGCAGATATGGAGAGATATGGAGAGAGAGAGGGAGGCCATGAGCAAGAAAAAAAGAGAGAGTAAGAGAGAGACTGAATTAATGAAAGAGAGAGATTGGGAGAGAGGAAGAGGGTGAGAGATGGCTAGAGGGAAAGATTGTGTAAAGTGATAAGTGAGTGATGAGATAGAGCAATAGAGAGTATGTGAGAGTCAAATAAAGAGCAATAGAGAAAGAAATAATGATATGGCATGACAGTGAAAACTGCAAGAGAGGTAGAGAGTGAAAAAGAGAGAGATAGACAAAGAGATTTCGAGGGAGAAAGAGGGGGATGAAGTGAAGGAGAGTGAGAGGGAGAGAGGGGGAGAGCGTGTGAGAGAGAGAAAGAAAGAACGAGAGAGGAAGAGAGAGGGCGGGAGTGAAGGAAGCAAGAGTGTGGGAGAGATGGAGAGAAAGATTGAGAGAAGACAGTGGAGAGGGAGCAAGAGTGAGAATTAAACTAAAGAGATAGAAAAAGGGATTAAGAAAGGGAGAGTGTGAGAGAGAAATAGAGAGAAGAGAGAGCTAGGGAAGTGAGAGTGGGAGAGAGGGAAAGAGTGAGTGAGAGAGGGAAAGAGTGAGTGAGAGGGAGATAAGAAGAGCAGAAGAAAAAGAGGGATGAAAGGAGTGAAAGCGGTAGGGACAACTAGAGAGTAGCAATGAGGGATAAAGGGAGAGAACATAAGAGGCAAAAGAAAGAGTGGCAGACTAAAAATGAGTGAAAGTAAAGAGAGAGACGGAGGGAGAGTGGAGTGAGAATGAGAGAGAAATGAAGATATAAGAGAGAGTGAAGGAAGATAGAGCAGGAGATATGTAACAAGACAGAGCAAAAAAAGGGTAGAAGATAGTGAAATAGATATAGTGAGGGATGTGAAGCTAGAGAGAGGGAAGAGAGAGGAAGGAGAGGGTAGAGAGACTAAGGGAAGGTCTCATAAGAGTAAGTGAGTGAGAGGTAAAATGTGAGGGAAAATTGGAGAAGTTTGAGAGAGTGTGTGCAAGAGAGAGTGGGAGACGGAGAGGGATAAAGGGAGGGAGAGAAGACAGAGAATGGGAGTGGGACGGATGGAAGTAAGACAGAGAGTGGGATAGTGTGGGAGAAAAGCATTAGAAATGAGAGTAGCGAGAGCAACAAAAGGAGACTGTAAAAAAAATTATAAGATAGTAAAAGAAAATTGAGAACGAGAAAGAGAAAGATTGAGAGAAAACAATAAAGAAGGGTTAGAGAGAGGAGAAAAAAATGGAGCAAGGGAGGGAGAGGAGAGAGTGAAAGATAAAGAAAAAATTGGTAATGGAGAGAGATAGAGTGATAAATGAAGCTAATGGGAGCAAGAGGGAGAGAGATTGATAGAGAGTGAGAGTGTATGAGTGTGTGCAATGGAGAGAGAAGAGTGAGCTACATAGGGGAGAACAAGAGAGGACATGAATGAGGGAGTGAGAATGATAGAGGGAGGGAGTGAGAGTGATAAAGAGAACAATACTGAGAGAATAAAAGATATCTAAAGAGAAATAAAGAAAGAGAGTAAGGGGGAAAAGATTAAACAAGGAAGTGAAAGAGAGAGAAGGGCAAGAGAGAAAAAAAGTTTTTAAGAGGGTGGGAATGGAGAGAGAGTGTGAGAGAGGGAAGAAGGAAGAGAAGAGGGAGATAGAGAGCAAAGTGAGAGTAATAAAAGAGAGATTAAGATAGATTACTTGAGAAACAACGCGATAATGAAGGTGGAATAGAGTGGGAGAGAGAGGAAGAGCAAGGAAGAGATTGAGAGTTTGTGTGATAGAGAAGACAGATAAGAGAGAGAGAGATGCTTGGTGGCAGAGGGAAAGAAAGTATGAGAGGATACATATAAAGAGGAAGAGAAAGATACAGGACGGATTTTAAGAGAGAGCATGATAAGAAGAGAGAGTAAGAGAACGTATGAGGTAGGAGGTGGAGAGAGAGATGACTAAATTTAGAGAGTAAGAGCAATAGAGAAAAAGAGAGGATAAATAGAGGGTGAGGGTGAGGAGGGAAAGAGAGCGAAGGAGGAAGTGAGAGTGAGAGAGATATATGGAGAGATGGAGAATGAGTCAAGATATAGAAAAAGAGAATGAGTAAGAGAGAGTGAGGGACAATGAAAAATGATAGAGAGAAAGAGGGAGATGGAGAGAGAGATAGAAAGGGGAATGGAAAGTGGGAGAGAGTGTGAGAAAGAGAGTGGGGAGATAGAAGAAGAGTGAGAAGAGTAAGAGAGAAGTTGGCATAGAATAAGGAGTGCGAGCGACATAGTGACATAAAGTAGAAGAGAGAATAGAGAGTGTGAAGCGATGAAGAGAGGGAGTCGTAGTGGGAGTGAAGCTGAAGAGAGAGAGAGTGGGTGAAGAGAGAGCGGGTGAAGAGAGAGTAAGAGGAACGAAGCAAGAGAGAGATAGGAAGGGAAATGAGAGAGAGGAAAGGAGAGAGAAAGGGAGGGAGATAGAGAGAGAAGTGAGTGAGGGAGTAATACTGAAAGAATTTGAACAGAGTAAGAGAGGGAAAGTGAGAGAGAAATAGAGAAAGAAAGGAGAGTGAGGAATGAGAGGGAGAGAGAGAAAAACAGAGAAAGTAATAAAAAATGACCAAGAAGAGGGGTGAGAGAGGGAAATAAAGGAAGGGAGAGAGTTAGAGTGATGAATATAGGATGAGGGACTGACTAAAGAGCGAGAAAAGAGAGCAACAAAGAATGAGAGAGCAAGAGAGAGACACATAAGAGAAAGTGAGAGATAGTGAGAAAGAGACAGATAGACGACAAGAGTAAGGGAGAGAGTGAGGAAGGGGGAGATAAAGGTAGAGAATGAGAGAGATCAAGGAGAGAGGGTGTGAGAGAGGTAGAGAGAGCAAGAAAGATTTAAGAGGCAGAGAGATTAAGTAAAAGAGGAAGAGATAGAGAGGAAAAGATAGTGATCAATGTGGAGATAGGGAGGGAGAGTAAAAGATTGAGTGAGATGGAGAGAGGAAGAGAGGGAGATGGAGTGGGTGAGAGGGAGAGAGATTGAGATGGAAAAAGTGGGAGGGAGGCTAGCGGAGGGAGAGAATGAGAGAGAAAGGATGTGAGAGAGTGCTAGAATGAGAGAGGGGAAGTGAGAAAGAAGTAGAGAAAAGTGAAAGTGAGATAAGAGAGAGCAGGAGATTGGGAATGAGAGAGAGAGAGAGTGATAAAGAAAATGAGAGGGAGGGAGAGGGAGTGAAGGAGTGAGTGCAAGGGGAGATAAAGAGAGGAGTGAGATAGGGAGAGAGAGAGAGAAAGAGAGGGAAGAAGGAACTAAAATACGGAGGGATCGAGGATGAAAGAGATATATATATGAGAAAAAAAGAAATAATGAGTTGGATATGAGTGGAGAGAGCAAGATGTGAGAGCAATTGATAAAAAGTGGGAGGGAGGGAGAGAGGACAGAGAATGGGAGAGGGAGGGATGGAAGCAAGAGAGAGTGGGATAGAGTAGGAATAAAGCAAAAGAAATGAGAGAAGAGAGAGCAACAAAAGGAGTGTGTAAAAGAGATTATAAGTAAATGAGAATTGAGAGCAAGAAAGAGAAAGATGGAGAGAAAATAATAGAGAAGGCTTAAAGAGAGGAGAGAAAAATGGAGCAAGGGAGAGGGAGGAGAGAGTGAAAGATAAAGAAAAAATTGGTAATATCGAGTTTGATAGAGCAATAAATGGAGCTAATGAGAGCAAGAGGGAGAGAGATTGATATAGAGTGAGAGTGTATGAATGTGTGCAATGGAGAGAGAAGAGTGAGCTACATATGAGAGACCTAGAGAGGACATGAATGAGGGAGTGAGAATGATAGATGGAGAGAGAGAGAGTGATAAAGAAAACAATACTGAGAGAATAAGAGAGATCTAAAGAGGAATAAGGAAAGAGAGTGATTGGGAGAAGATTATACTAGAAAGTGAAAGAGAGAGAGGGACAAGAGAGAAAAAACGTTATTAGGAGGGCGGGAAAGGAGAGAGTGTGAGCGAGTGAAGAAGGAAGAAAAGAGGGAGATAGAGAGCGAAGAGGGAGCATTAAAAGAGAGATTAAGATAGATTGATTGAGAAACAATGCAATAATGAGAAGAGGGAGAGCAAGGGAGAGAGTGAGAGTGTGTGTGACAGAGAAGAGAGATAAGCGAGAGATGTTTTGTGGTAGAGGGAAAGAAAGTACGAGAGTATATATAAAGAGAGGAAGAGAAAGATAAAGGAGGGATTGTAAGAGAGAGCTTGATAAGAAGAGAGAGTGAGAGAAAGTATGAGATAGGAGGTGGAGAGAGATGGCTAAATTTAGAGAGTAAGAGTGGTAGAGAAAAAAAGAGAAGAAATAAAGGGAGAAGCGAGGAAAAGAAGAGAACGAAGGAGGAAGTGAGAGTGAGAGAGATATATGAAGAAAGGGTGAAAGAGTCAAGATATAGAAAGAGAGAATGAGCAAGAGAGAGGGAGGGAATATGAAAAATGAGAGAGAGAATGAGGGAGGTGAAGAGAGAGAGAGAGAGACATGAATGGAAAGTGGGAGAGAGAGTGAGAGAGAGTGACAAAGGAAGGAAGTGAGAGAAATAGAGAAAGAGAGTGGAGAGATAGAAGAAGAGTGAGAAGGTAAGAAAGAAGTTGACAAAGAATAAGAAGTGTGAGTGAGATAGTGATAGAAAGTAGAAGAGAGAATAGAGAGTGCATGAAGAGAGGGGAGTCGGAGTGGGAGTGAAGCTGGAGAGAGAGAGTGGGTGAAGAGGAGCAAGAGAGAGAAGGTAAGTAAGGGAGTATCTTTCTCTATCTTGCTCCATATCTCTTGCTCTATCTTACTTCACTCTCTCTTATATCTCCTCTCTCCCTTCCTCTCTCTCTCTTTACTTTCACTCACTTTTAGTCTCCCGCTCTTTCTTTTACCCACTCTGTTCTCTCGCTCTATCCCTCATTGCTACTCTTTAGCTCTCCCTCCCGCTTTCACTCCTTTCATCCCATTCTTTCTCATGCTCTTCTTATCTCCCTCTCTTGCTCCTTCTCTTACTCACTCACACTTTCCCTCTCTCCCACTCTCTCTTCCCTCGCTCTCTCTTCTCTCTATTTCACTCTCACACTCTCCCTTTCTTAATCCCTTTTCTTATCTCTTCAATATCATTCTCACTCTTGCTCCCTCTCCACTGTTCTCTCCATCTCTCCCCCACTCTTGCTTCCATCACTCCCACCCTCTCTCTTCCTCTCTTGCTCTTTCTTTCTCTCTCACACACGCTCTCCCCCTCTCTCCCTTTTACTCTCATTCACCTTATCCCCCTCTTTCTCCCACTAAGGGTCTGTTTGGGGCAACTGCAGCTTATCCAAATAAGTAGCTTATTCTGATAAGCTGCTGATAAGGAGCTGATTCAGATAAGTTGTTTGTCTGTTTGGTTTAAGAGTTTGGAGAACAACTGATTTGCAGTTGTTTATGGATAAATGACTGTTACGCCCCTGAAATGAATAAGCTGTTTGGTTTCTGCGGTTTGAAAACAGCTTATTTGTAGCTGTTTGTAGAAAAATAACAATTTATGATCCTCTAAAATTAATAAAATTTCATTAACATATAAAATCTTATTTTAAATTTAAAAGGATTATTTTACAAAATAAAATTTTATTTTTAAATATAAAATCTTATTTTAACAAAAGATATATTTTTCAAATTTTTACGTTATAATTTATGTTTAACATAAATTTATAAAAATTTATTCTTAAATTATGTTTAACATAACTTCTAATTAATAATTTACATTTTATACAAATTTTAAAATTAATTTAAATTGAAGTTTAGGTGCAAGATATGTAAATACATAGTAATGGAGGTGTGTATGCAAATACTTTAACTAAATTGCCTAGGATATGTTAAAATTTATTGGTAGATTTCCTTCGACAGCGAGAGAAAAAATGGAAGCGAGGGCAGAGGCGTAAAACAAGCACAAAACGCGGAGAGGAAAAGCGGACCGCGGGTATATCCCCACATTTGGCTTCTTATTAAAAAATAAAATGGAGTTTTCAAATAAGAACTTGAAACGTGCTAAACAAATAGTGAGGCAGCGTTTTCAAAAACGCTGCCGCACTTATAAGCTGCCTCAAACGGGCCCTAAATCTCATTTTATACCCCCTACCTCCATCTATCTCTCTCTTTTCACTCTCTCCCTCTCTTGCAGTTTTCACTATTCTGCCATATCAATATTTCTTTCTTTATTGCTCTTTATTTCTCTCTCACACACTCTCTATTGCTCTATCTCATCCCTCACTTATCACTTTACACAGTCTTTCCCTCCAACCATCTCTCACCCTTTTCCTCTCTCTCAATCTCCCTCTTTCATTAATTTAGTCTCTCTCTCTCTCTCACACACTCTCTCTCTCTCTTTCTTGCTCTTTCTCTCCCTCTTTCTCCATAACTCTCCATATCTGCCTTACCCTCGCTCACTCTCTCTCCCTCGCTTTTTCTTCAGTCCCTTTCTTGACTCCTTTTGTTGCTCTCTCTTGCTCTCTTCTTCATCTCGCTTTATTTTTTCGCACTTTTTCGCACCCTTTTTGTCTTTCTCTATTTCCCTTTCTTCTATCTCCCTCTCTTCTCTTTCTTTACTTACTATTTCTCTCCCTCTATCTCTCACTCTCTATCACTCCCTCCCTCCCACTTTCTATCTATTGCTCTCACATCTTGCTCTCTCCACTCATATCCAACTCATTATTTCTTATTTTCTCTTATACATTTCTCTTTCTTCCTCGATCCCTCTGTATTTCAGTTCCTTCTTCACTCACTTTCTTCCTCTCTCCCTATCTGACTCCTCTCTTTATCTTCCCTTGTACTCACTCCTTCACTCCCTCTCCCTCCCTCTCATTTTCTTTATTGCTCTCTCTCATTCCCAATCTCCTGCTCTCTTTTATCCCACTTTCACTTTTCTCTATTTCTTTCTCACTTCCCCTCTCTCATTCTAGCACTCTCTCCCATCCTTTCTCCCTTATTCTTTCTCTATCATTCTCTCCCTCTGGTAGCCTCCCTCCCACTCTCTCTATCTCAATCTCTCTCCCTCTCACCATCTCCATCTCCTACTCTTCCTCTCTCGATCTCACTCATTCTCTTACTCTCCCTCCCTATCTCCACATTACACACTACCTTTTCCTCTCTCTCTCTTCCTCTCTCGCTTAATCTTTCCCTCTTAAATCTTTCTTGCTCTCTCTACCTCTCTCACACCCTCTCTCTCTTTGATCTTTCTTATTCTCTACCTTTATCTCCCCCTTCCTCACTCTCTCCCTTAAGCTTGTCGTCTATCTGTCTCTTTCTCACGCTTTTCCTTTCTCACTATGTCTCTCACTTTCTCTTATGTTTCTCTCTTGCTCTCTCTTTCTTTGTTGCTCTTTTCTCTCTCTTTACTCTGTCCCTCTTCCTATATCCATCACTTTGACTCTCTCTCCCTTCCTTTAACTCTCACCCCTCTCCTCACTCATTTTTTATTTCTTTCTCTGTTTTTCTCTATCTCCCTCTCTTTCCTCACTCTCCATTCTTTCTCTATTTCTCTCTCGCTTTGTCTTCCTTGCTCCCTTCAAATTCTTCAAGTATTACTCCCTCACTCACCTCTCTCTCTTTCTCCGTCCCTTTCTCTCTCCTTTCCTCTCTCTCATTTTCCTTCTTATCTCTCTCTTGCTCCTTTTCTCTTACTCTCTCTTCACCCATTCTCTCTTCACTTACTCCCTTTCTTCAGCTTCACTCCCACTCTGACTCCCTCTATTCATCCCTTCACACTCTCTATTCTCTCTTCTACTTTCAATCATTTTGTCGCTCACACTCCTTATTCTTTCTCAACTTCTCTCTTACTCTTCTCACTCTTCTTCTGTCTCACACTCTCTCCCACTTTCCATTCTTGATTCTCTCTCTCTCTCCATCTCCCTATTCTCTCTCTCATTTTTCATTGTCCCTCCCTATCTCTTGTTCATTCTCTCTTTCTATATCTTGACACATTCTCCTTGTCTACATATATCTCTCTCACTATCACTTCCTCTTGCACTTTCTTCCTCTCCTCTCCCTCTCCCTCTCCCTCTATTTCTCTCTTTTCCTCTACCACTCTTACTCTCTTCACCTCCTATCTCTTAGTTTCTCTCATTCTCTCTTCTTATCATGCTATCTCTTACAATCCCTCCCTTATCTTTCTCTTCCTCTCTATATTTATACTCTCGTACTTTCTTTCCCTCTACCACAAAACATCTCTCGCTTATCTCTCTTCTCTGTCACACACACTCTCACTCTCTCCCTTGCTCTCCCTCTTTCTCACACTTTATTCCACCTTCATTATTGCATTTTTTCTTAATCAATCTACCTTAACCTCTCTTTTATTCCTCTCTCTTCGCTCTCTATCTCCCTCTTCTCTTCCTTCTTCCCTTGCTCACACTCTCTTCTTTCACACCCTCCTAATAATTATTTTCTCTCTTGTCCCACTCTCTCTTTCACTTTCTTGTATAATCTTCTCCCCCTTACTCTCTTTCCTTACTTCTCTTTAGATCATTTTTATACTCTCTGTATTGTTCTCTTTATCGCTCTCACTCTCTCTCTATCATTCGCACTCCCTCATTCATGTCCTCTCTAGGTCTCCCCTATGTAGCACACTCTTCTCTCTTCATTGCACACACTCATACACTCTCTATCAATCTCTCTCCCTCTTGCTCGATTAGCTCCGTTTATTGCTCTATCTCACCTCTGTTACCAATTTTTTCTTTATCTTTCACTCTGTCCTATTCCTCTCTTGCTCCATGTTTCTCTCCTCTCTCTAACCACTTCTCTATTATTTTTTCTCAATCTTTCTCTTTCTCGCTCTCAATTCTGTTTTACAATCTTATAATCTCTTTTACCCTCTTTTTTTTGCTCTCTCTTCTGTCATTTTTTTTGCTTTTCTCCCACTCTATTCCACTCTCTCTCTTGCTTCCATCCCTCCCTCTCCCATTCTCTGTCTTCTCTCCCTCCCTTCCTCTCCCTTCCTTTATCCCCCTCCGTCTCCCACTCTCTCCTACACACTCTCTCAAACTTCTCCAATATTCCCTCACTTTTTACCCCTCACCCACTTCCTCTTATGAGATCTTCCCTCAGTCTCTCTACTTCTCTCTTCCCTCTCTCTATCTTCATATATCTCACTCTATATCTATTTCACTTTCTTCTGCCCTTTCTTGCTTTGTCTTGCTCCATATCTCTTGCTTTGTTTCCTTCACTCTCTCTTATATCTCTATTTCTTTCTCATTCTCACTCCACTTCCCCTCCCTCTCTCTCTTTACTTTCACTCACTTTTAGTCTCCCACTCTTTTATTTACCCACTCTGTTCTCTCCCTTTATCCCTCATTCCTACTCTCTAGCTCTCCCTCCCACTTTCACTCATTTCATCCCTCTCTTTTTTATTCTCTTCTTATCTCCCTCTCTCTTACTCCTCTTGCTCACCTACACTTTCCCTCTCTCCCACTCTCTCTTCCCTCGCTCTCTCTTCTCTCTATTTCTCTCTCACACACTCCCTTTCTTAATCCCTTTTCCTATCTCTTCAGTTTCATTCTCACTCTTGCTCCCTCTCCACTGTCTTCTCGCAATCCTTTTCTCCATCTCTCCCCCACTCTTGCTTCCCTCACTCCCACCCTCTCTCTTCCTCTCTTGCTCTTTCTTTCTCTCTCTCACACGCTCTTCCCCTCTCTCCCACTCACTCTCTTTCACTTCATCCCCCTCTTTCTTTGACTAAATCTCATTTTATACCCCCTCCCTCCATCTATATCTCCCATTTTCACTCTCCCTCTCGTGCAGTTTTCATTGTTATGCTATATCATTATTTCTTTCTCTATTTCTCTTTATTTCTCTCTCACACACTCTTCTTTTCTCACTATGCTCTCACTCTCCTTCATGTTTCTCTCTCTCACTTGTTGCTCTCTCTTCCTCTTTTTTCTCTCTTTGTCTCCTAATATCCATCACTCCATCTCTCTCTACCTTCCTCCATTCTCTGTCTTTTCTTTCTCACCCACTCCTCTCTCTTATTGTTTATACTTCCCTTCCCTCCCTTTTTTTCGGTCTCTATTTCTCTTTCTTTTCTTCTCTTACCTCACTCTCTATTCCTTCTCTATTTCCTTCTCTTTTTGTCCTAACGCTCTCACTCACTTTAATTTTACTCTCACTCTTACATTCAATCTCTTCTCTCATTTTCTCTATTGCTCTCTCACCCTTTCTCTCTCCCTCTCTCTCTTGCTCCATCTATCATTATTTCTTGCTCCTTATCTCTTACTCTCTCTTCCCCACTCTATTTCTAAAGCTTTACTCTCACTCATACTCTTTCACAATCTTTATTCTCTCTTCGTATTTCTCTCGTCATCTTGCTCTCACTCTCTATTCTTACTTATCTTCTCTCTTACTCTTCTCACTCTCTCTTCTTCTACACCCACTCTCTCTTTCTCTATTTATCTCACTTCCCTCCCTCCCCCTACCCTCCTTAGCTCTCCTTCTTTCTCTTCTCACTCTTCATCACTCTCTCTCATTCTCTTTTGTTCTCTTATTCTCCCTCCTCTCCACTCTCTCTTTCTCTATCTTCCCTCACTCTCATTCTCTCTTTTTATCTCTCTCACTCTCTCTTCCACCTTTGCTCCCTTCCTCTCTCTTTCCCACTATTTATTTTCTTTCTCTTTCTCTATTATTCCTCACTTTCCTCTAAATCTTTATCTTTTATTCTCTCTATCCTTTCTCTTTGTCCCTTTCTCTCTTCTTCCCTCTTTCTCACACATAATCTCTCCCTTTCTCTCTCCATCCACACATTGTGAGGGATGGAAGAAATAGAGAGGAAGTGGGTGGATAGAGGGAGAGAATGGGAGAGAGGGAGAGCTAGAGAGAGCGAGGGGTAGAGAGAGAGAATGAGAGAGAATAGAGGGCAACGCATGAGAGAGCAAAAGACAAAGAAAGATAGATTTAATAGATAGTGTAAGAGAGTGCATGAGTGGTAAGGAGAAAGAAATGGTGAGATAAAATGTAGGTCGTGAGAAGGATTGAAGAGGGAGAGGGATCAAGAGAGGGAGAGATAGTGTGAGAGAGAAATAAAGAGTACTGGATGATAGAGCAAGAGAGAGTAAGCGAGAAGGGGAGAGAGAGGCAGAGCAAAAGATGGATGATAAAGAGTGAGAGAGAGGAGTTATAAAGGGAGAGAGGGAGATGGAAGGGGGAGAGAGGGAGATAAGTGTGTGAGAGAGATAGATGAAAGCGTAAGTGAGAATGGGAAGGAGGGAGGGGAGAGAGAGGAGAGAGTGGGAGGATGGATGAAGAGAAATAGTTAGAGAAGATGGAACAGCAGTACAGAGAGTAAGTGAGAGAGAGATAACAAAGAGTGAGAAAGAGAGAAGAATGAAATGAGCTAAGTTGAATTGAGGGAAGGAGTGACAGAAGGAGAGAGTGTGTGAGAGAGAAATTGGGAGAGAAGAGAGTGATAGAAAGTGGGAGGCGGTGATAGGAGGTAGAGTAGGAGGAGGGAGATTGAGAGAGAGAAAGAGACAACCAAAAGGGGGTGAGAAAGAGGAAATTTAATAGTAAGAGTAGAGATAAATGAAGATGGAAGAGATATTGAGGGAAGAGAGAGGAAGTGAGATGGAGTGAAAGAAAGAAGAGTGGGAGCAAGAGAGAATGCTTGTGGGTGAAAAAAATCTGAGATGTGAGACCATCATAATAAAAGTAAGAGAGACAACACATAGGAGAGGATTATAACAAGTGAAAGAGTGGCATAAAAATAAATAGGGAGACAGAGATATTTTGAGAGAGGGGAAGAATATATATATATATGTATAGATTATGAGAAAAGTCTTGAGAGGAAGAGAGAGAGGGAGGGAGAGTGAGATGGAGATAATGTGGAAGAGGGAGTAAGTGGGAGATAGGAGAAAGAGAAAGAGGAGAGTGTGAGGAAGAAAAAAAGAAGAAAATTTAGAGCAAGGAAAGAGACAAATAGAGAGCAAAGAAGGGAACTAAAGAGATCAAGAGAGAGAAAAATGGAGAGAAGGGATGAGATTGAAAGAACCATAGGGAGGACATCATGGACAGCAAGGGGCATAAGGAGTAAGATAGAGAAAAAGAGAGATAGTGAGAAAGCGTGGCAAAGGGAGAGAGGAAGGGAGGGAGAGGTGGCTTGATAAAAGTAGGTGAGGGGTGGGAAAGGTGGGGGAGGGAGAAAAAAGAGGTAGAAATTAAAGTGGGATAGGAGGACGGAGTGGGAAAGTTGGGGGAAAAGGAGAGAGATGAGATAGAGAGAGTCATAGAAAGAGAGAGAAAAGATGAGAGAGAGCGAGAGAAAGGGAGAGAGAGAAAATAACAAAAAGAGAAAGTGAGAGAAGATACATCAAGCAGGAGGGAATTAGTGAGATTGAAAGAGAAAACAAGAGGGAGGGAGAGTGAGTTAATGAGTGAGTGCAAGAGGAGAGAGAGAGGAGTGATATATGGAGAGAGGGAAGGAGGGATTGAAAGAGGGAGGGATTGAGGAGGAAAGGGAAATGTATGAGAGAATATAACAAATAAAGAGATGGATATAAGGGGAGAGAGTAAAATATGACAGAAATCGAGAGAGAGCATGTGAGGGAGGGAGAGTGAGAGAGTGAGAGATAGAGGGAGAGCAAGAAAAGAGAGGGTGATAGAAGAAAGTGCAAGAGAGACAGACACATAGAGGGGCAAAATAGATTAAATGAACATCAAATAAAGATAAAATATAGAGTGAGAGTTATGGATTTAATAGTGAGCAGAAATGAGAGAGCGTAAGGCAGTAATAGAGAGAAAAGAGAATCGGGGAATATAAAGCAAAAGATAGTAAGTGAGCGGTAAAGGGAGGAGATATAGATAAAGATTTGGAGAGAGAGGGAGATAGAAGAGTCAGCTAAAGTGGGCACGAATGAGTGATGTTCCCTCTTCTCTCACCATTCTGCAGTTCTTGGCCATACTTTACCCCTTACTCACTTACTATTACTCTCCCATAAACTCTTTTCTTACACTCTCTTCCTTTCACTATCCATCACTTTCTCTTTCCTACTCTCTCCTTATACCCTCTCACTTCCTTCTATCATTCTTTTTCCCTAACTACCTCCATCTCTCTCTCATTCTCTATTCCACCTCACTTTGTTCTCACATCTTACTGTCTCTCCTCACATCTGTCTCATTATTTATTATTTTCTCTCACATATCTATCTTTCCACCTCGATATCTTCCTCTTTTAATTCCTCTTCCCTCTCTTTCCCCCTCTTCCCTCTCTTTCTCCTCTTGTTATCTCTATCGATCTATCTCATTCTATATCTCTTGCTCTCTCTTTTATCACTTTCACTTTTCTCTATTTCTCTCTCTCCCTTTCTTTCACTCTCTCTCTCATCCATTCTCTCCCTCTGCTACCCTCCCTCTGACTCTCTATATCTCAATCTCTCTCCATCTCTCCCTCTGCCCCTATGTCCTTCTCACCTTCTCACTCATTCTTTCTCTACCTCCCAATCTCAAACATACACACATTATTTTGCGTTCTTTTTCTCTCTCACTTCCTATCTCAGTATCTCTTCAATCTTTCTTGCTTTTTATCTCTCTCACTTCCTCTGTCTCTTAGATCTCTCTCCTTCTCTCCCTCTCTCTGCCTTACTCTTGCCCTCTATATCTTTCTTTCTCATTATCTCCCTTTCTCACTATGTTTGTCACTTTTTATTATGTTTCTCTCTCTCACTCTCTTTTATCTCTCTTTACTCACTCTTTATCTTCTTATATTCATTACTCAACCTCTCTCCCTTCCTCTCATTCTCTCTCTTCTCTCTCTCCCCCTCTCTTTATTGCACCTTGCTTTATCTCTCTCTCTTTCACTTTATCCCACACCACCTCTGTCTCGCTCTCCCTCCCTTTTTCGCTCCCTTAATCCCTCTATCTCTCACACTCCTTTTCTCTCACTTTCTTGCTCCCTCTTTCCCTCGTTTGCTCTCTCCCTCTCACGCCCTCTCTTCCCTCACACAGACTTTATATTTTTCTCTCACACTCACTCCCTTTCTCGCTTCCACTTTCTTTCTCTTTAGTTTCACTCTCACTCTTACTCCACTACCTCTCTCTTTCTCAATCTATGTTCACTCTTAGTCGCTCAATCTCACTTATGTTCGTCTCTCTCCTCTCTTTTCTCCCATTCTTTTTCTCCCTCTCTCCCCTGTCTCTTGCTTCCTTCCCTCCCTCCCTCTCTCTCTATGACTCTTTCTTTCTCTCACTCAGACACACTATCTCTCTCCCTCCTCACACTTTTGGTTTATCCACCACTCTCACTCCCATAAAATCTCATTCTCTTCCCCCTCTTTCTTCCTCTCTCTCACTCTTTCTTCTCTTCCACTCTATCTTCCTCTCTCACGCTCATGCATCAATCTCTCTCACATTCTCTCTCTTTATCTCTCTTTTTTACCCTGTCTCTCTCATCCTTTTCTCTATTTATGCCTTATCACATTCTCTTTCTCGTCTGCTCTCTCCCTTCCACTTTCTCTCTCACACTCTCTTATCACTTTCTCACTCTTTCTCTCCAACCATCACTCAGTATCTTCCTCCCTCCCTCTCTATCTCTCTCACCCTCTATCTCTCTCTATATCTCCCTCTCTCTCCACATCTCACTACCTGTCCTTTTATCAATCTTCCTTGAGTCTCTCTTTTCTCTTTATTTTTGTCTTACTCTCACACTCTTATTTCTCCCGCTTTCTCCTCAATTCCTATCAGTCCCTCCCTCTATCTCTTTGTTTCTAGTTCACTCTCTCTTGCTCCCACTCTCACTCTAAATTTCATCTCTCTTTATCGTTTGATTGCTCCCTATTGCCCTCTCTCCGTCCTCTCTCTTGCTCTTTCTTCTATTACCCTCTCTTCTCTATATTTACTCACTATTTCTCTTCCTCTATCCCTCACTCTCTCTCTGAGTCTCCCTCCCTCCCTCTCTCTTTCAATCACTCTCACATCTCACTCTCTCTCCTCATCCCCACCCATTATTTCTTAGGTTCTCTCATACATCTCCCTCTCCTCTTGTGTCCCTCCCACTTTCACTCCATTCTTCCCTCTCTTTCTCCCTCTTTCCCTATCTCTCTCTTCTCTCTCTCCTCTTGCACTCACCCACTCAATCTGCCTCCCTCCCTGTCATTTTCTCCATCCACTCTCCCATTCCCTCTCTCGTGATCTCACTTCTCTTACTTTCACTTCTCTTTATTTCTCTCTCATTCCCCCTCATCCTTTCTAACTCCCACTCTCCCTCCCACTTCTCACCCTACCACTCTCTCTATCTCAATATATCTCACTCTCTATCCCTCTTTCTCACTCATTCTCTTATTCTCTCCCCTCTCTCCATCTTACTCCCTATCTTTTCCTCTTTCACTTCCTCTCTCTGCCTCTTAAATCTTTCATGCTCCTTCTCTCCCTCTATCTCCCTCGTCTCACTCTCTCCCTTACTCTTGCCATCCATCTCTCTCCTTCTCACTTTCTCGCTTTCTTACTATGTCTCTTACACTCTATTTTTTTGTCTCTCGCTCTCTTGCTATCTTTTCTCACTTTTTACTCTTTCTCTCTATCTCTCTCTTTTTACATCTCTTCCTTTCTCACTCATTATCTCCCAAAATCCATCACTCAATCTCTCTCTACCTTCCTCTCATTCTCTATCTCTTCACTCTCACTCCTACTCCCTCTCTCTCTTCTCTCTTTCTCTTGTTGTCTCTCACCCTTTTTTATCCCTCTCTCACTCACCCTCCTTCCCTAACTCTCTCTCTCTTACTACACTAATCATTCTCTCTTGCTTCCTCACTCTCTACCATTTCACTCTCACTCCTACTCCCTCTCTCTCATCTCTCTTTCTCTTGTTCTCTCTCACCCTTTTTCTCTCCCTCACTCTCTCTCTCACCCTCCTTCCCTTACTCTCACTTTCCCCACTCTCACTCTTACTCCCTCTCTTTATCTCTTTCACAATCTTTATTCTCTCTTCCTCTTTATTTCATTATCTCTCTATCACTCTTTATTTTCTCTCACCTTCTCTCTTACTCTTCTCACTCTTTATCTTCCTCTACCCTCCAATCTCTCTTTCTCTATTTCTCTCACTTCACTCTCTTCCTCTCTCTCTCGCGTCTCTCCACTTGCCCTCTCTGGCTCTCCTCTCTCGCTCACCTGATTCCATCCCACTCTTTCATTCTCTCTCTCTCTCTCTCTCTCTCTCTCTCTCTCTCTCTCTCTCTCTCTCTCTCCCTCCCTCCCTCTTCCCCCTTTTATCCCCCACCAACTCCCTCTGCATATTTGCTCCCTCTAGCTATTATCATTCTCCTGTTCTCCCTCTTTTATACCCCACTCATGCATTCTCTTAATCTCTCCTCTTTGTTCTTTCTTTCTTTATCTTGCTCTCCTACTCTGCTTTTATCTCCCTTTATCTACCTCTCATTCCATCTCCCTCTCCCTCTGTCCCTCAATTTTTCTCTCCCGCTCTCTCCCACTACCTTTAACCATTTCTCTCCACACCCCCTATTTGCATACCTTCCCCCACTCTCTCTACTTATCATGCTCTCTCCTACACTCCCTCCCTTTATCTCTCTCTTCCTCTATATATATCCTTTCACACTTTCTCTCCCTCTATCCACCACATCTCTCAACCGTCTCTCTTCTCTCTCTCGCACAATCTCTTTCTCTCCCTTGCTCTCCCTTTCTCTCTCTCTATTCTGCCTTCATTGTTGCACTGTTTCTCAATCCGTCTCTCTCGTCATCATTTTTCTCTCATTACTCTACTCTTTTTCTCCTTCTATCTCTCTATCACTCCCTCCCTCTCTCTTTCCCTCTCTTTCAATCCTTCTCTCTTCTCACTCTTTCCTCCTCATCTCTCTATAATTATTTCATAATTTCTCTCACACTTCTCTCTCTCTTATTCCCTCCCTCTTCCCTCTCTTTATTTTCATATCTCTCACTCCCTATCCATTTCTCATTCTTCTGCTCCCTTTCTTTCTCTTTTTCTTTTTCTTCAACCTCTCTTCTATCTCTATTTCTCTCTCACTCTCTCTCCTTTCTCCCTACTAATCTCTCTTTAGTTGCACTCTCTCTTACTCTCTGTTATCTCTCTTTATCTTACTCTCTCTCCTCTCACTCTTTCGCTCTCTATTCTCCACAAACTCTCTCTCTCCTCCTCCTCTCTTGTTTCCTTCCCTCCCTCATCCGTACCTCCCTCCCCTCTCTCTCACTCACTCTATCTTCCACTCTGCCACACTCTCTCTCCATCTACCTCCCTCTCTCCCTTTCCATCTCTCTCTAGCTCTCTATTTCGTCTCTTTTTCCTGCTCTCCCTCTCATTACCTCTTTTTTTCTCTTTGTCACACACTTTCTCCCTCTTTATCTCACTCTTTATCTCACTCTTTGTTTCCATTTTACTTTTTCTCACTTATTTTATCCCTTCTCTATTATATGCTCTTAGTCTCTCTCTTTCTCACACACTATTCTATTTTTATATCTTATACTCTCTTTTACACGGTCCTTTGTTGCTCTCTCTTCTTTCATTTCTCTTACATTATGTCACTCCATCCCCCACTTCCTCTCTCCTCTCTCTCTTGCTTCTATCCCTCCCTCTAATTTTATCACATCTCTTCCTCCCTCTCCCTACCTTTATCCCTCTTCATCTCCCTCTCTCTCTTAACAATGTCCTATTCTCCCTCACCTTTCCCCTTACTCTTACTTGACCTTCCCTTAGTCTCTCTTCTCACTCACTATCCCATTCATTCTCTCTTCCTTTCTCTTTTCTGCTCTCTCTTTAAACCCTCTCAATATCTCCTTCTATCTCTCTTTCTTACTCACTCTTTCATTCTCTCTCTCACTCACTATTCCACCCCTTTCATCTTTCTCTAGCCCTCTCTTGTGTCTCTCACTTTTCACACTCACTTTAACCCTCACCGCCACTCTCTCGCTTTCCCTCCCAGTTTCAATCCTTTCATCCCGCCACTTTCTCCTGCTCTCCTAATCTTCCTATCTCTTGCTCCTCTCTAGCTCGCTCACCCTCTCCTTCTCTCCTGTTCTCTCTTTCGTCAGCCTATGTTCTCTCTATTTCTCTCTCACACACTCTCGCTTTCTCATTTCCTCTTCCTATCTCTTCAGTTTCACTCTCACACATACTCCCTCAATTCCTCTCTCTTTCTAGCTCCATGCTCACCCTCTGTCGCTCACTCTATCTTCAATTGCGCTCGCTCCTCTCTCTCCTCTCAATCATTCTCTCTCACTCTCCTCCACTCCTTTAATTCCTTCCCTCCCTCTCTCTCCCTCTTTTGTTCTCTCTTTCTCGCTCACACGCACTCTCCCCCTCTCTCCCTCTCACTCTCTTCCAATTCATCCCCCCTCTTTCTCCACTAAATTTCAATCTGTACCCCCTCTCTTCATATCTCTCTCACTCTCCATATCTTCCTTCACTCTCTCATCCTCTCTCACTCCCAGTCTCTTCCATCCCTCTCACTCCTCCATCCATCTCTCTCTTCCTTACTCGCTCTTTTCTCTATTTATGCTTTATCACTTTTTCTTTCTCTATTGCTCTCCTCTTGCTCTCTTTGACAAAATCTCTCTAGCTCTCTTTTATTACTCTCTTATCACTATGCTCATTCTTTCTCTCCAACCATCTCTCACTCTCTTCCTCCCTCCATCTCTCCCTCTTTCATTAATTCAATCTCCCACTATGTCTATTCTCCCCCCATCTCTCTTTATATTTCCCTCAAATTGAGAGAGAGAGAGAGAGAGAGAAGAGAGAAAATGGAGGATGGAGTGACAGAATGTAAGAGAAAAGAAAGAAGAGAAAGCAAGAGAGGAGTGTGTAAAAGAGAGTGTAAGATATAAAAAGAGAATAGAGTGTGAGAATGAGAGAGATTGAGAGAATGGGATGAAAAGAGCGAGAGAGGAAAAACAAAATGTTAACAAAGAGTGAGATAAAGAGTGAGAAATGGAGCTAACGAGAGTGAGTGTGTGCAAGAGTATGTGAGTTGGAGAGGGAAGAGTTCGCAACATGAGGGAGACCTAGAGAGTAAGAATGAAAGTGAAGCTAAAGAAAGAAAGTTGGGTAATAGAGAGTAAAAGAAAAGTAGCAAGAGATAATTATAGATGGACAAGAGAGAGAGAGCAGGTTTGGGAGGGAGGGAGTGAGACAGAGGGAGAGAGAGGGCAAGAGAGAAAGAAAGAGAGAAGAGAGTGAGGGAGTAAGAATGAGAGTGAAATTGAAGAGTGAGGGATCCATGAAGGGACAGAGAGATAAAAAGCAAGAAATAGAGAAAGAATAGATGTGCGAGGTAAGTGAGGGAACAGAGAGCAAAAATAAGGAGAGGAGTAGAAGTAAATAACAATAAGAGAGAAGAGGGGGTGAGAAATAGAAGAGATAGAAAATGAATGAAGGTAGAGAGATAGAGTGATGGATATAAAGAGATAAAGAGTAAGTAAAGAGAGAAAAAAGATCAAGAGAGAGCAAGTGAGCAGAGAGAGAACCAAAAGAGAGAGTGAGAGACATTGAGAAATGGTGAGAGTGAGAAAGAGAGATAAAAGGCAAGAGTAAATGGAGAATAATCTATCTTTTCTTCTTGATCCCTCCCTTATTCACTCCCTCTCCCTTCCTCATATTTTCACTATCGCTCTCTCTCATTCCATTTCTATCTCACCCTCTCTTCTCTCCCTTCCGCTCACTCTTCAATCCTTATGTTCACTTCCTCTCATGCTCTCTCTCTCACTCTCTATTTCATCTCTCTTTATTATTTTTTGCTCTCTTTTATCCTCCTCTATCTCTCTCTTTTGATATTCTTCTATCTCCCTCTCTTCTCTCTCTTTACTCACTCCCTCAATCTCTCTCACTCTCTCTCACTCTCCCTGCCTTAGACATTCTCTTACTTTCTCTCACATCTTGCTCGCTCCCCTCTTACCAATCTCATTATTTCTTATTTTCTCTCATAGATCCCTATACCCTCCTCCATCCCTCCCCATTCAATCCCCACTTCCCTCTCTTTCTCGTATTCCACCCTCTCTCTTCCTCTTAATCTTCATAGCTAACTTTCTCACTCTTTCTTACGTCCTCTCTTACTTTCTTGATATTTCTCTTTCTCCTATCTCTCTCTTGTACCAACTCTCTCTCTTCCCTCTCTTTACTCTTTATTTCCTTACCTCTGTCTCTCACTCTCCCTCCCTCACATACTCTCTCTCAATTGCTCTAACATATTGCTCTCTCCCCTCATATCCATCTCATTATTTCTTATTTTCTCTCATGCATCTCTTATTCCTCCTCAATCCATCCCTCTTTCAATCCCTCATTCCCTCTTTTTCTCCTCCTCTCCCTATCTAACTCCTCTCTCTATCTTTTCTTGCATTAAGTCAGTCACTCCCTCTCCCTCCCCCTAATTTTATCCATCGCTCTCTCATTCTCTTTCTCTCACACTCTCTTCTCTTTCTCTCACTTCTCTCTATTTCTCCCACTTCCTCTACCTTTCTCTCTCTCTCATTCTTTCTCTCTTATTCTCTACGTCCGCTACCCTCCCTCTCACTCTCTCTTTCTTGCTCCCTCTCTCCTTCTCCTTCTCCCTCTCTTCTTTCTCCTTCTCACTCGTTCTCGTACTCACTCTCCCTATCTGAATCTTGCTCACAATTGTTTGTGCTATTTTCCTCTCGCTTCCTATCTCTCTCTCTTAAATCTTTCTTTCTCTCTCTCCCTCTCTCACTCCTCTCTTAAATCTCTCCTTCACTACCTCTATCTCCCCTTCCTCACTCTCTCCTTTACTCTTTCCATCAATTACTCTCTTTCTCACTCATATCCCTTTCTTACTCTGTCTCACAATTTCTATTATGCTTCTCTCTCTTGCTCTCTTCTCTTTTCTCTCTCTTCACTTATCTTCCTATATCCATTCCTCTAACTCTCTCTCCCTTCCTCTCATTCTCTCTCGCCCCCACTTCTTTGCCATTGTTTATTACTTTCTCTCCTTCCCTCCCTCTTTCTCCCCCTCCCTCCTTATGTTTCTCTCTTCTTCTCTCTAGCTCCTTCTCTCTTTCCCTCTCTTTCCTCTCTCTCCCCATTAACTCTTTGCTCACTCTTTCATCTATATTTATCACTCTAACTCTCTTTGTGTTCCTCTCATTACCTCTCTCTTCTCTTACTCTCACCCCCTCTTCTGTATCTTTGTTTATTACTTTCTCCCATTTTATCTCTCTTTTCCTATCATTCCTCACTCTCCATTCTTTTGTATTTCCCTCTCTCCATTCCTCACTCCCTTACTCTCTTTAATTTGTCTCTCACACTCACTTCCTCACTCGCATTCTCTCTCTTTCTCTCCCTTTGTCTCTCCCTTTGTCTCTCTCACTTTGCCTCCCTAACTATCTCTCTCTTTTTCCTTTTCTCATACTCTCTCTTCACCAACTCTCTCTCTTCAACTTCACTCTCACTCCTACTCCCTTTGCTTATCTCTTTTACACTCTCTATCCTCTCTTCTGCTTTCTATTGCTATCTCACTCGCACTCTTTATTCACTATCAACTTCTCTCTTACTCTTCTCACCCTCTCTTCGACTATACCCCCACTCTTTTTCTCTATTTCTCTCACTTCCCTCCTTTGTCGCTGTCTCCCATTATCCCTTTCTGGCTTTCTCCCATTTCTTCATCACCCTCTCATTCTCTCTCTCATTCTCCTATCCTTCCTCCCTTTGTCTTGCTCACTCGCTCTTTGATTATCTTGACTCGTTTTCCTTCTCTCCTTATATCTCTCTAACTCTAACCTGCTTGCACCCTTCCTCTCCTCTCCCTCTCCCCTGTCCCTCCTCTCTCATTCTCTCGCTCTACATTAAACCATCTCTCTACATTCTATTCTCATACTTTCTCTCACTCTCTTTCTTGTCATCCACTCTCTTACCCTCCCTCCCTCTATCTCTCTCTTCCACTCTCTATATGTCTTCTAACACTTTCTTTCCCTCTATTCCAAACATATCTCTTTCCCACCTCTCTTCTATTGCTCGCATACTTTCACTCTCTACCTTGTTCTCCCTGTGTCTCTCACTCTCTATTCCACCTTCATTATTACATTGTTGCTTAATTAATCTCTATTAATCTCTCTAACTAATCAACTCCTTTATCTCCTTTTAACTCTTTTTGTTACTCCCTCCCATCCTCCCTCTCTCCCTCTCCTTTCATTCCTTCTCTCTTCTCACGATCTGCTCCTCAACTCTCGCATTATTCGATACTTTTTCTCACAAATCTGTCTCTACCTCTCTCTTCCCTCTCTCTATCTTCATATCTCTCACTCTATATCTATTTCACTTTCTTTTGCCCTTTTTTTGCTTTGTCTTGCTCCATATATCTTGCTCTATCTTCCTTCACTCTCTCTTATACCTCTATTTCACTCTCATTCTCACTTCACTCTCTCTCCCTTTCTCTAATTACTCTCACTTACTTTTAGTCTCCCACTCTTTATTTCACCCACTCTGTTCTCTCCCTTTATCCTCATTGCTACTCTCTAGCTCTCTCTCCCGCTTTCACTCCTTTCATCCCTCTCTTTCTCCTGCTCCTCTTATCTCCCTCTCTCTTGCTCCTTCTCTTGCTCACTCACTCTTTCCCTCTCTCCCACTCTCTCTTCCCTCGCTCTCTCTTCTCTCTATTTCTCTCTCACACACTCACTTTCTAATACCTTTCCTATCTCTTCAGTTTCATTCTCACTCTTGCTCCCTCTACATTTTCTTCTCTGAATCTTTCTCTCCATCTCTTCCCTACTCTTGCTTCCTTCACTCCCACCCTCTCCCTTCCTCTCTAGCTCTTTCTTTCTCTCTCTCACACACTCTCTCCCTCTCTCCCTTTCACGATCTTTCACTTCATCCCCCTCTTTTTCCCACTAAATCTCATTTTATACCCCCTTCCCTTCGTCTATCTCTCTCTTTCTCACTCTCTCCCTCTCTTACAGTTTTCACTATTATGCCATATCATTATTTCTTTCTCTATTGCTCTTTATTTCTCTCTCACACACTCTCTATTGCTCTACCTCATCACTCACTTATCACTTTACACAGTCTTCCCACCAACCATATCTCACCCTCTTCCCCTCTCCAATGTCCTTCTTTCACTAATTCAGTCTCTCTCTCTCTCTCCTCTCTCTCTCTCTCTCTTGCTCTTGGCCTCCCTCTCTCTCCATATCTCTCCATATCTGCCTTACCCTCTCTCACTCTCTCTCACCGCTCTTTCTTCAGTCCCTTTCTTTACTCCCTTTCTTGTCCTCTATCGCTCTCTTCTTCATCTCAGTTAATTTTTTCGCACTTTGTTGCACCCTTTTTGTCTTTCTCTATTGTCCTTCTTCTATCTCCCTCTCTTCTCTTTCTTTACTCGCTCTTTCTCTCCCTCTATCTCTCACTCTCTCTAACTCTCTCTCACTCTCCCTCCCTCCCACTTTCTATCAATTGCTATCACATCTTGCTCTTTCCACTCATATCCAACTCATTATTTCTTATTTTCTCTCTTACACATATCTCTCTCACTCCCTCTCTCCCTATCTCCCACCTCTCTTTCTCCCTCTCCCCCTATCTCCTCCTCTCTTCATCTCCCTTGCACTCACTCCTTCACTCCCTCTCACTCCCACTCAATTTCTTTACCGCTCTCTCTCATTCCCAATCTCCTGCTCTCTCTTATCTCACTTACACTTTTCTCTATTTCTTTCTCACTTCCCCACTCTCATTCAAGTACTCTATCTCATTCTTTCTCTCACATTCTCTCTCTCCGTTAGTCTCCCTCCCACTCTCTCCATCTCAATCTCTCTCCCTCTCACCCTCTCAATCTCCCTCTCATCCTCTCTCCATCTCACTCATTCTCTTACTCTCCGTCCCTATCTCCACATTGCTAACTATATTTTCCTCTCACTCTCTTCGTGTCTCGCTTAATCTCTCTCCCTCTAAAATATTTCTTGATCTCTCTACCTATCTCACCCTCTCTCTCTTCGATCTCTCGCATACTCTACCTTTATCTCCCCCTTCCTCACTCTCTCACTTACTCTTGTAGTCTATCTGTCTTTTCCTCAGTCTTTTCCTTTCTCACTATGTCTCTCACTTTCTCTTATGTTTCTCACTCTTGCTCTCTTATTCTTCGTTGCTCTCTTTTCTCTCTCTTTACTCGGTCCTTCTTCCTATATCCATCACTCTAACTCACTCTCCCTTCCTTTAATTCCCTCTCTCACCCCTCTTCTCGGTCATTTTTTATTACTTTCTCTCTTTTTCTCTCTCCCTCTTTTTCCTCACTCTCCATTCTTTCTCTATTTCTCTTTCGCTTTGTCTCCCTTACTCCAAATTCTTCCAGTATTACTCCCTCACTCACCTTTCTCTCTTTCTCCCTCCCTTTCTCTCTCCTTTTCTCTCTCTCATTTCCCTTTCTATCTCTCTTACTCCTTTTCTCTTACTCTCTCTTCACTTTCTCTCTCTTCACCCACTCTCTCTCTTCAGCTTCGCTCCCACTCCGACTCCCGTTCTTCATCCCTTCACACTTTCTATTCTCTCTTCTACTTTCTATCACTATCTCACTCGCACTCCTTATTATTTGTCAACTTCTCTCTAACTCTTCTCACTCTTCTTCTATCTCCCCATTCTCTTTCTCAATTTCTCTCACTTCCTTTTTTAGTCTCTCTCACACTCTCTCCGACTTTCCATTCCTGTTTCTCTCTCTTCATCTCCCTCATTTTCTCTCTCATTTTTTATCGTCCCTCCCTCTCTCTTGCTCATTATCTCTTTCTATATCTTGACTCATTCTCCTTCTCTCCATATATCTCTCTCACTCTCACTTCCTCCTTCGCTCTCTTTCTCTCCTCTTCCTCTCCCTCTCAATGTCTTCTCTTTTTCTCTACCGCTCTTACTCTCTAAATTTAGCCATCTCTCTCCCCACCTCCTATCTCATACTCTCTCACTCTCTCTTCTTATCATGCTCTCTCTTTCAATCCCTCCCTTATCTTTCTCTTCCTCTCTATATATATACTCTCGTACTTTCTTTCCCTCTACCACAAAACATCTCTCTCGCTTATATCTTTCTCTATCACACACACTCTCACTCTCTCCATTGCTCTTCCTCTCTTTCACGCTCTATTCCACTTTCTTTATTGCATTGTTTCTCAATCAATCTATCTTAATCTCTTCTTTATTGCTCCCTCTTCACTCTCTATCTCCCTCTTCTCTTCCTTCTTCCCTTACTCACACTCTCTCTCCTTTCCCGCCCTCCTAATAACTTTTTTCTCTCTTCTCCCTCTTTCTTTTTCACTTCCTTGTATAATCTTCTCTCCCTCACTCTCTTTCCTTATTCCTCTTTAGATCTCTCTTATTCTCTCAGTATTGTTCACTTTATCGCTCTCACTCTCTATCCTTCTAACTCCCTCATTCATTTCCTCTCTAGGTCTCCCCTATGTAGCTCACTCTTCTCTCTGCATTACACACACTCGTACACTCTCACTCTCTATCAATCTGTCTCCCTCTTGCTCTCATTAGCTCCATTTATCGCTCTATCTCACTCTCTATTACCAATTTTTTTTTTATCTTTCACTCACTCCTCTCTCTCCCTTGCTCCATTTTCTCTCCTCTCTTTAAGCCCTTCTCTATTATTTGCTCTCAATCTTTCTCTCTCTCCCTCTCACTCTCATTCACTTCATCCCCTCTGTCTCCCACCAAATCTCAATTTATACGCTCTCCCTCCCTCTATTTCTCTCTTTCTCACTCTCTCCCTCTCATGCAGTTTTTGTTGTTATGCCATATCATTATTTCTTTCTCTATTGCTCTTTATTTCTCTCTCACACACTTTCTATTTCTCTATCTCATCACTCACTTATCACTTTACATAGTCTTTCCCTCCAACCATCTCTCACCCTCTTCCTCTCCCCCAAACTCACTCTTTCATTAATTCAATCTCTCTCTCTCTCTCTCTCTCTCTCGCTCTCTCTTTCTTGCTCATGCCCTCCCTCTCTCTCCATGTCTCTCAATATATGCCTTAACCTCTCTCACTCTCTCTCCCTCTCTCTTTCTTCAGTCCCTTTCTTTACTCCCTTTCTTTCTCTCTCTCGCTCCTTCATCTCGCTTTGTTTTTTCGCACTTTTTGCACCCTTTCTATCTTTCTCTATTTCCGCTTTCTTTTATCTCTCTCTCTCTCCTCTCTTTCTTTACTCACTCATTCTCTCCCTCTCTCTCTCACTTTCTCTCTCACTCTCCCTGACTCCTACTTTCTATCAATGGCTCTTACATCTTGCTCTCTCCACTCATGTCCAACTCATTATTTTTTATTTTTTCTTATACATATCTCTTTTTCCTCAATCCCTCCGTATTTCAGTTCCTTCGTCCCTCTCTTTCTCCCTCTCTCCTTATCTCCCTCCTCTCATTATCTCCCCTTGCACTCATTCCTTCATTCTCTCTCCCTCCCTCTCATTTTCTATATCGCTTTCTCTCATTCCCAATCTCCTGCTCTCTCCTTATCTCACGTTCACTTTTCTCTATTACTTTCTCACTTCCCTTCTCTCTCATTCCAGCACACTCTCTCATCCTTTCTATCTCATTCTCTTCTTTCACTAGCCTCCCTCCCACTCTCTCCATCTCAATCTCTCTCCCTCTTACCCTCTGCATCTCCCTCTCTTCCTCTCTCCATCTCACACATTCTCTTACTCTCCCTCCCTATGTCCACATTACTCACTTTCTTTTCCTCTCACTCTCTTCGTCCTCGCTTAATCTCTCCGCCTCTAAAATCTTTCTTGCTCTCTCTACCTCTTTCACACCCTCTCTCTTTTCAATCTCTCTCATTCTCTACCTTTATCTCCCTCTTCCTCACTGCCTCCCTTACTCTTGTCTTCAATCTATCTTTTTCTCACTCTTTTCCTTTCTCACTATGTCTCTCACTTTACTCTCTCCTGCTCTCTCATTCTTTGTTGCTCTCTTTTCTCTCTCTTTACTCAGTCCCTCTTCCTGTATCCATCACTCCAACTCTCTCTCCCTTCCTTTAATTCCCTCTCACCCCTCTTCTCGGTCATTTTTTATTACTTTCTCTCTTTTTCTCTCTCTCTCCCTCTCTTTCCTCAATGTCCATTCTTTCTCTATTTCTCTCTCGCTTTATCTCCATTACTCCCTTCAAATTCATCTAGTATTACTCCCTCACTCACGTTCTCTCTCTTTCTCCTTCCCTTTCTCTCTCCTTTCCTCGCTCTCTTTTCCCTTCCTATCTCTCTCTTTCTCCTCTTCACCCACTCTCTATCTCTTCAGCTTCACTCGCACTCCGACTCCCCCTCTTCATGCCTTCGCACTCTCTATTCTATCTTCTACTTTCTATCACCATCTCACTAGCACTCCTTTTTTTGTCAACTTCTCTCTTCCTCTTCTCACTCTTCGTCTATCTCCCCACTCTCTTTCTCCATTTCTCTCACTTCCTTCCTTTGTCACTCTCTCTCACACTCTCTCCCACTTTCCATTCTTGTTTCTCTCTCTCTCTTCACCTCCCTCATTATCTCTGTCTAATTTTTCATCGTCCCTCCCTCTCTCTTGCTCATTCTCTCTTTCTATATCTTGACTCATTCTCCTTTTCTCCATATATCTCTCTCACTCTCACTTCCTCCTCGCTCTCTTCCTCTCCTCTCCCTCTCCCTCTATTTCTTCTCTTTTTTTCTCTACCGCTCTTACTCTCTAAATTTAGCCATCTCCCTCTCCACCTTCTATCTCATACTTTCTCTCACTCTCTCTTCTTATCATGCTCTCTCTTACAATCCCTCCCTTATCTTTCTCTTCCTCTATATATATATACCCTCGTATTTTCTTTCCCTCTACCATAAAACATCTCTCGCTTATCTCTCTTCTCTGTCACACACACTCTCACTCTCTCCCTTGTTTTCCCTCTCTCTCACAATCTATTCCACCTTCATTGTTCCATTGTTTCTCAATCTATCTTAATCTCTCTTTTATTCCTACCTCTTCGCTCTCTATCTCCCTCTTCTCTTCCTTCTTCCCTCGCTCAAGCTCTCTCTCCTTTCCCACCATCCTAATAATTTTTCCTCTCTTGTCCCTTTCTCTCTTTATTTTTCTTGTATAATCTTCTCCCCATCACTCTCTTTCCTTATTCCACTTTAGATCTCTCTTATTCTCTAAGTATTGTTCTCTTTATCGCACTCACTCTCCCCTCTGTCATTCTCACTCCCTCCTTCATGTCCTCTCTAGGTCTCCAATATGTAGCTCGCTCTTCTCTCTTCATTGCACACACTCATACACTCTCACCCTCTATCAATCTCTCTCTCTTGCTCTTATTAGCTCCATTTATCGCTCTATCTCACTCTGTTACCAATTTTTTCTTTATCTTTTACTCTCTCCTCTTTCTCCCTTGCTCCAATTTTCTCTCCTCTATTTAAGCCCTTCTCTATTATTTTCTCTCAGTATTTTTCTTTCACACTCTTAATTCTCTTTTACTTATAATCTATTTTAGACTCTCCTTTTGTTTCTCTCTCTTCTCTCATTCTTTTGCTTTTCTCCCACTCTATCCCACTCTCTCTCTTGCTTCCATCCCTCCCACTCCCATTCTTTGGCTTCTCTACCTCCCTTCCTCTCCCTCCCTTTATCCCTCTCCGTCTCCCATTCTCTCTTCCACACACTCTCTCAAACTTCTCCAATTTTCCCTCACTTTTACCCCATACTCACTCCTCTTATGAGATATTCTCTAGTCTCTCTTCCCTCTCTCTTCTTCATTTCTTTCACTCTATATCTATTTCACTTTCTTTTGGCCTTTTCTTGCTCTATCTTCCTTCACTCTCTCTTATATCTCCATTTCTCTCTCATTCTCACTCCATTCTCCCTCCGTCACCCTCTTTACTTTCATTCACTTTTAGTCTGCCACTCTTTCTTATACCCACTCTGTTCTCTCCCTTTATCCCTCATTGCTACTCTCTAGCTCTCCCTCCCGCTTTCACTCCTTTCATCCCTCTATTTCTCCTGCTCTTCTTATATCCCTCTTGCTTTTTCTCTTGCTCACTCACACTTTCCCTCTATCCCACTCTCTCTTCCCTTGCTCTCTCTTCTCTCTATTTCTCTCTCACACTCTCCCTTTCTTAATCCCTTTTCCTATCTCTTCAGTTTCATTCTCACTCTTGCTCCCTCTCCACTGTCTCCTCTCAATCTTTCTCTCCATCTCTCCCCCACTCTTGCTTCCTTCACTCCCACCCTCTCTCTTCCTCCCTCCCTCTTTCTTTCTCTCTCTCACACGCTCTCCCCTCTCTCCATCTCACTATCTTTCACTTCATCTCCCTCTTTCTCCCACTAAATCTCATTTTATAACCCCTCCCTTCGTCTATCTCTCTCTTTCTCACTCTCTCCCACTCTTGCAGTTTTCCCTATTATTCCATATCATTATTTCTTTCTCTATTGCTCTTCATTCTCTCTCACACACTCTATATTGCTCTATCTCATCACTCACTTATTACTTTACACAGTATTTCCCTCCAACCATCTCTCACCGTCTTCCTCTCTCCCAATCTCCCTCTTTCACTAATTCAGTCTCTCTCTCTCTCTCTCTTGCTCTTGCCCTCCCTCCTTCTCCATATCTCTCCAAATCTGCCTTACCCTCTCTCACTCTCTTTCCCTCGCTCTTACTTCAGTCCCTTTCTTGCTCTCTCTCACACTCTTCTTCATCTCACTTTATTTTTTCCCACCTTTTATTCACCCTTTCTGTCTTTCTCTATAGCCCTTTCTTCTATCTCCCTCTCTTCTCTTTCTCTCACTCTTTCTCTACCTCTATCTCTCACTCTGCCTCACTCTCCCTCCCTCCCACTTTCTATCAATTGCTCTCACATCTTGCTCTCTCCACTTATATCCAACTCATTATTTCGTATTTTCTCTTATACATATCTCTTTCTTCCTCGATCCCTCCGTATTTCAGTTCCTTCTTCCCTCTCTTTCTCCATCTCTCCCTATCTCCCTCCTCTCTTTATCTCCGATTGCACTCACTCCTTCACTCCCTCTCCCTCCCTCTCATTTTCTTTATCGCTCTCTCTCATTCCAAATCTCCTACTCTCAACCTCACTTTCACTTTTCTCTATTTCTTTCTTACTTCCCTTCTCTCATTCTAGCACTCTCTTTCATCTTTTCTCTCTCATTCTTTCTCTATCATTCTCTCCCTCCGCTAGCCTCCCTCCCACTCTCTCCATCTCAATCTCTCTCCCTCTCACCCTCTACATCTCCCTCTTTTCCTCTCTCCATCTCACTCATTCTCTTACTCTCCCTATCTCCACATTGCACACTATCCTTTCCTCTCACTCTCTTCGTCTCTCGCTTAATCTCTCTCCCTCTAAATTCTTTCTTGCTCTCTCTACCTCTTTCACACCCTCTCTCTCTTTGATCTCTCTCATTCTCTATCTTTATTTTCCCCTTCCTCACTCTCTCCCTTACTCTTGTCATCTATCTGCCTTTTTATCACTCTTTTCCTTTCTCACTATGTCTCTCACTTTACTCTCTCTTGCTCTTTCATTCTTTTTTGCCCTCTTTTCTCTCTCTTTACTCGGTCCTTCTTCCTATATCCATCACTCTAACTCTCTCTCCCATCCTTTAATTCCCTCTCTCACCCCTCTTCTCGGTCATTTTTTATTACTTTCTCTCTTTTTCTGTCTCTCCATCTCTTTCCTCACTCTCCATTCTTTCTCTATTTCTCTCTGACTTTGTCCCCCTTACTCCCTTCAAATTCTTCCAGTATTACTCCCTCACTCACCTCTCTCTCTTCCTCCCTCCCTTTCTCTCTCCTTTCCTCTCTCTCATTTCCCTTCCTATCTCTCTCTTGCTCCTCCTCACCCTCTCTCTTCACCCACTCTCTCTTTTTAGCTTCACTCCCACATCAACTCCCTCTCTTCATGGCTTCACACTCTCTATTCTCTCTTCTACTTTGTATCACTATCTCACTCACACACCATATTCTTTGTCAACTTCTCTCTTACTCTTCTCACTCTTCTTCTATCTCCTCAATCTCTTTCTCTATTTCTCTCACATCCTTTCTTTGTCACTCTCTATCCCACTTTCCATTCCTGTTCTCTCTCTCTCTCTCTCTCTCTCTCTCTCTCTCTTTATTTCCCTCATTCTCTCTCTCTCATGTTTCATCATCCCTCCCTCTCTCTTGCTCATTCTCCCTTTCTATTTCTTGACTCATTCTCCTTTTTCTCCATATATCTCTCTCACTCTCACTTCCTTCTTCTCCCTTTCCCTCTCCTCTCCCTCTCCCTCTCCCTCTCCCTCTATTTCTCCTCTTTTTTTCTCTACCGCTCTTAATATCTTAATTTAGCCATCTCTCTATCCACCTCCTATTTCCTACTTTCTCTCACTCTCTCTTCTTATCATGCTCTCTCATACAATCCCTCCCTTTTCTTTCTCTTCCTCTCTATATATATACTCTCGTACATTCTTTCCCTCTACCACAAAACATCTCTCCTTCTCTGTCACACACACTCTCACTCTCTCCCTTTCTCTCCCTCTCTCTCACAATATATTCCACCTTCATTATTGCATTGTTTCTCAATCAATCTATCTTAATCTCTCTTTTATTGCTCCCTCTTCGCTCTCTACCTCTTCTCTTCCTTCTTCCCTCACTCACGCTCTCTCTCCTTTCCTGCCCTCCTAATAACTTTTTTCTCTCTTGTCCCTCTCTCTCTTTCACTTTCTTTTATAATCTTCTCCTCCTCTCTTTTCCTTATTCCTTTTTTGATCTCTCTTATTCTCTCAGTATTATTCACTTTATCGCTCTCACTCTCTCCCTCTATCATTCTCACTCCCTCATTCATGTCCTCTCTAGGTCTCCCCTATGTAGCTCACTCTTCTCTCTCCATTGCACACACTCATATACTCTTACTCTCTATCAATCTCTTTCGCTCTTGCTCTCATTAGCTCCATTTATCGCTCTATCTCACTCTGTTACCTTTTTCTCTCATCACTTTAAGCCCTTCTCTATTATTTTTTCTTAAGCTTTCTCTTTCTCACTCTCAATTCTCTTTTACTTATAATCTCTTTTACACGCTCCTTTTTTACTCTATCTTCTCTCATTTCTTTTGCTTTTCTCCCACTCTATCCCACTCTCTCTTTTGCTTCTATGCCTCCCTTTCCTATCCTCTATCTTCTCTCCCTCCCTTCCTCTCCCTCCCTTTATCCCTCTCCATCTCCCACTCTCTCTTGCACACACTCTCTCAAAGTTCTCAAATTTTCCCACACTTTTTATCCCTAACTCACTTCCTCTTATGAGATCTTCCCTAGTCTCTCTACCTCTCTCCTTCCTCTCTCTTCCCTCTCTCTATCTTCATATCTCTCACTCTATATCTATTTCACTTTCTTCTGCCCTTTTCTTGCTCTGTCTTGCTCCATATCTCTTGCTCTATCTTCCTTCACTCTCTCTTATATCTCCATTTCTCTCTCATTCTCACTCCGCTCTCCCTCCCTCTCTCTTTTTACTTTACTCGATTTTAGCCTCCCACTATTTCTTTTACCCACTCTGTTCTCTCCCTTTACCTCTCATAGCTACTCTCTAGCTCTCCCTCTAGCTTTCACTCCTTTCATCCTTCTCTTTCTCCTGCTCTTTTTATCTCTCTCTCTCTCTTGCTCCTTCTCTTGCTCACTCACTCTTTCCCTCTCTCCCACACTCTTCCCTTGCTCTCTCTTCACTCTATTTCTCTCTCTCACTCTCCCTTTCTTATCTCTTCAGTTTCATTCTCACTCTTGCTCCTTCTCAGCTGTCTCCTCTCAATCTTTCTCTCCATCTCTCCACCACTCTTGCTTCCTTCACTCCCACCCTCTCTCTTCTTGTATCACTCTTTCATTATCTCTCTCACAAGCTCTCCCCCTCTCTCCCTCTCCCTCCGTTTCACTTCATCCCCCTCTTTCTCCCACTAAATCACATTTTGTACCCCCTCCCTCTGTCTATCTTTCTCTTTCTCACTCTCTCCCTCTCTTACAGTTTTCACTGTTATGCCATATCATTATTTCTTTCTCTATTGCTCTTTATTCTGTCTCCCAAACTCTCTATTGCTCTATCTCATCACTCACTTATCACTTTACACAGTCTTCCCCACCAACCATCTCTCACCCTCTTCCTCTCTCCCAATCTCCCTCTTTCACTAATTCAGTCTCTCTCTCTATCTCTATCTCTCTCTCTCTCTCTTTCTTGCTCTTGCCCTCCCTCTCTCTCCATTTCAGCCTTACCCTCTATCACTCTCTCCCTCACTCTTTCTTTAGTCCCTTTCTTCACTCCCTTTCTTGCTCTCTCTCGCTCTCTTCATCATCTCGCTTTATTTTTTCGTACTTTTTTACACCCTTTCTATCTTTCTCTATTGCCCTTTCTTCTATCTCCCTATATTCTCTTTCCTTACTCTTTCTCTCCCTCAATCTCTCACTCTTTCTCTCACTGTCTCTCTCACACTCCCTCCTCCCACTTGCTATCAATTGCTTTCACACCTTGCTATCTCCAACTCATTATTTATTATTTTCTCTTATACATATCTCTTTCTTCCTTGATCCGTCCGTAATTCAGTTCCTTCTTCCCTCTCTTTCTTCCTCTCTCCCTATCTCACTCCTCTCTTTTTCTCCCCTTGCACTCACTCCACTCCCTCACCCTCCCTCTCATTTTCTTTATCGCTCTCTCTCATTCCCAATCACTCCTTCTCTCTTATCTCACTTTCACTTTTCTCTATTTCTTTCTCACTTCCCATATCTCACTCTAGCACTCTCTCTCATCCTTTCTCTCTCATTCTTTATCTCACTTTCTCTCCCTCCACTAGCCTCCCTCCCACTCTCTCCATCTTAATCTCTCTCCCTCTCACCCTCTCCATCTCCCACTCTTCCTCTCACTCATTCTCTTACTCTCCCTCCCCATCTCCACATTGCTCACAATATTTTCCTCTCACTCTCTTTGTCTCTAGCTTAATCTCCCTCTAAAATTTTTCTTACTCTCTCTACCTCTCTCACACCCCCACTCTCTTCGATTTCTCTCATTCTCTACCTTTATCTCCTCCTTCCACACTCTCTCCCTTACTCTTGTCATCTATTTGTCTTTTGCTCACTCTTTTCCTTTCTCACTATGTCTCTCCCTTGCTCTCTCATTCTTTGTTGCTCTCTTTTCTCTTTCTTTACTCAGTTCCTCTTCCTATATCCATCACACTAACTCTCTCTTCCTTCCTTTAGTTCCCTCTCTCACCCTCTTCTCGGAAATTTTATATTACTTTCTCTCTTTTTCTCTCTCTACCTCTCTTTCCTTACTCTCCATTCTTTCTCTATTTTCCTCTCGCTTTGTCTCCCTTACTCCCTTCAAATTCTTCCAGTATTACTCCCTAACTCTCCTTCTCTATCTTTCTCACTCCCTTTCTCTCTCCTTTCCTCTCTCTCATTTCCTTTCCTATCTCACTCTTGCTCCTCCTCACCCTCTCTCTCACCCACTCTCTCTCTTCAGCTTCACTCCCACACCACTCCCTCTCTTCATGCCTTCACACTCTCAATTCTCTCTTCTACTTTCTATCACTATCTCACTCACACTCCTTATTCTTTGTCAACTTGTCTCTTACTCTTCTCACTCTTTTTCTATCTCCCCACTCCCTTTCTCTATTTCTCTCACTACCTTCCTTTGTCACTCTCTCTCACTTTCCATTCATGTTTCTCTCTCTCTTCATCTCCCTCATTCTCTCTCTCATTTTTCATCATCCCTCCCTCTCTCTTGCTCATTTTATCTTTCTATGACTTGACTCATTCTCCTATTCTCCATATATCTCTCTCACTCTCACTTCCTTCTTCGCTCTCTTCCTCTCCTCTCCCTCTCCCTTTATTTCTTCTTTTTTTTTCTCTACCGCTCTTACACTCTATATTTATCCATCTCTCTCTCCGCCTCCATCTCATACTTTCCCTCACTCTCTCTTCTTATCATGCTTTCTCTTACAATCCCTCCCTTATCTTTCTCTTCCTCTCTATATATATACTCTCATACTTTCTTTCCCTCTACCACAAAACATCTCTCTCGCTTATCTGTCTTCTCTGTCACACACACTCTCACTCTCTCCCTTGCTCTCCACCTTCATCGTTGCATTGTTTCTCAATCAATCTATCTTAATCTCTTGTTTATTTCTCCCTCTTAGCTCTCTATCACCTCTTCTCTTCCTTCTTCACTAGCTCACCCTCTCTCTCCTTTCTCGCCCTCTGAGTGAAACTGCAGAGAGAGGAAGAAAGAGTGAGAAAATGTGAGAGAGAAATAGAGAGAAGAGTGAGGTGGAATAAAGTGTGAGGAGAGGGAGAGAGTTAGTGTGAAAGAGAGATAGAAAGAGAGAGCAAGAGGGTTTAAAGAGAGAGCAGGAAAGGGAAAGGAAAAGAGAGTGAAAGGTAGAGAGTGAAAAGAGAGACTAAGGGAAGATTGAGTACGAGTAAGTGAGTGGGGGGTAAAAACTGAAAGACCACGACAGAGTGTTGAGAGAGAGGGAGCAAGAGAGAGTGGGAGAGAGAGAAGGATAAAGAGAGGGATAGGAGAGGGAGAGAAGAGAGAATGAGAGAGGGAGGAATGAAGCAAGAGAGAGTGGGGGATAGAGTGAGAAAAGTAAGAGAAGAGAGAGAAGAGATAGCAACGAAGGAGAGTGTAAAAAAACTATAAGATAGAAAAGTGAATAGAGAGTGAGAAAGAGAGAGTGTGTGTGAGAAAATAATAGTGAATTGGATAGAGTGAGAAGAGAGAAAAGTTGAAGCAAGGGAGGGAAAGACAGTGAGAGAGAAAGGACAAAATGGTAATGGAGAGTGAGATAGAGAGTAAGACATAGGGCTAAGGAGGGTGGGAGATTGAGAGAGAGTGAGAGAGTGTATAAGTGTGCGAGATGGAGAGAAAAGAGTGAGCTACATAAGGGAGACCTATAATGGGCATGAATGAGGGAGTTTGAATAATAAAAGGAGAGAGTGAGAGTGATAAAGAAATAATAGTTTGAAAATGAAAGAGATCTAGAGAGAAATAGGAAAAGAGAGTGAGTGAGAGATAAGGAAATAAGAAAGGGAAAGGGAGAGAGGGACAAGAGAGAAAATAAGTTATAGGAGTGTGGGAAGGGAGAGTGAGTGCTAGTGAGGGAGGGAGAAAGTGAAGAGAGAGATAGAGAGTAAGAGAATGGAAGAGAGACTGAGGGAGAGATGAAGTGAAAGATATAAATAGAGGACGAGTGCAACAAAAAGGTAGTGTGAGAAAGAGGAGCAGAGAGAGGGAGGGAGAAAGGGAGAGAAAGAAAGTGAGCGAAGTGTGAGAGCATGTGAGAAATAATAAGTGAGAAGAGAGAGGGACTGAGAGGCACAACATTTGGAGAGAGAGTGTGTGTGTTTAGGGATTAGGGGAGAGAGATTGAGTAAAGAGATTTTTTGTTTTCGAGGAAGAGAGAGGGAGAGAAACTACTAGAAAAGTTAGTGAAGTCTTAGCAATAAAGGAGAAAGAAAAAGAGAACAAACTGTGAGAATGAGAGTTGAAGGGACCGAAGGAGGAAGTTAGAGTGAGAGAGATATTGGGAGAGAAGGAGAATGAGCGAAGGTAGAGAAAGAGAGTGAGCAAGAGAGAGAGAGCGTAGAAGAAAAAGAGAATGGGAGAGATAATGCAAGAGAGAAGGAGAGAGGGGGAGAAACCGAAAGGGATAGTGGGAAAGTACTTAAGAGAGAAAGACAGAGGAGGGAAGTGAGATAAATAGAGAAAGAGAGTGGGGAGATTGAGAAAGAGTGACAAGAGTAATAGAGAAGTTACAGAGAATAAAGAGTGAGAGCTAGATAGTGATAGAAAGGGGAAGAGAGTATAGAGAGTGTGAAAGAGATAAAGAGAGGGAGTAGGAGTAAGAGTGAAGCTGAAGAGAGAGAGAGTGGGTGAAGTGAGATTAGGAGAAAGGGAGTAAGAGAGAGAATGTTAGGAGCAAGGGAGATAGAGTTATGGATGGAGTGTGAGAGAGAGAGAAAAAGAGAGTACAAGAGAGAAAGAGAGAGACAAGTGAGAGACTAAGAATGAGAGTGAAGTTGATAAGAGTGAGGGACCAAGGAAGGGAGAGATAGACAAAAAAGGTAACTAGAGAGAGAATAGAGGGTGAAATAAGGATGGAGGGAGGCAAAGAGAGTGGGAAGGAGACCTAGTAATAAACATTGAGAAAGAACTACTCCAGAGTAAAGAGCGAGAGAATGAGAGAAAGGGAGAGAGAGTTAGAGTGATGGATATTGGAAGATATAGAGTGAGTAAAGAGAGCAAGAGAGTGAGAGAGAGAAACATAATATAATGAGAAGCTAGAAAGGAAGAGAGTACTAGAGAGAGAAATAGATAGAAAAGAGAGTTAGGGAAGAGCGAGTGCCAGATAGGGAAAGAGCGAGTGAGAGAGGGAGTAAGAGAGAGGGAGATAATGAGTGTAGGAGAAAAAGAGCGATGAAGGGAGTGAAAGTTGGAGGGAGAGCAAGAGATTCTCAGTGAGGGATAACAAGAGAGTCAAAAGAGAACAAAAGAGAGCGTGAGAGAGAGATAAAAAGTGGTGGAATAGAGAGTGAGAGAGAGGAAGAGAGTGAGTGAGAAAGAGAGATAATAGGAAGTAGTGAGAGGGTTTAAAGAGAAGAGCAGGGAGAGAAAGGAAGAGAGAGTGAGAAGAGAGACAAAGGGAAGATCGAGTACGAGTGAGCAAGGGGTATGAAGTGAGAGAGAATGGGAGATTATAGAGTGAGTGAGGGAGAAAGAAAGAGAGGGATAAAGGTAAGGAGAGGGAGGGCGGTAGAGAAGTGAGAAAATGAGAGAGTGAGGGATGGAAGCAAAAGAGAGAGGAGAGGGAGTGGAGATAGAGTGAGACAGAAGTAAAAGAAAAGAGAGAAGAGTAAGCAACAAAGTAGAGTGTAAAAGAGAGTATAAGATAGAAATAGAGAATACAAAGTGAGAGAACATAATTGAGATGGGGATAGAGAGAGAAGAAATAAAGATGGAGTAAAGGAGGGAGAGGAGAGAGTGAGAGAGAAAAAGCAAAATGGTAACATAGAGTGGGATAGAGAGCAAGAAATGGAGCTAAAGAGGGTGAGAGGAAGAGACATTAAGAGAGAGTGTATAAGTGTATGAGATGGAGAGAGAAGAGTGAGCTACACAAGGGAGACCTAGAGAGGGCATGAATGAGGCATTAAGAACGATAGAGAGAGAGTGTGAGAGCATTAAAGAGTACAGAGTGAAGGAGATCTAGAGAGAAATAGGAAAAGAGAGTAAGGGAGAGAAGAGGATATAAGGGAAAGAGAGAGGGGGACAAGAGAGAGAAAAAAAGGCATTAGTAGGGTGGGAAGGGAGAGAGTGTGAGCAAGGGTTGGAGGAAGAGAAGAGAGAGAGAGAAAACTAATGAATGAAAGATAGAGTGAGGGAGGGATCAAGAGAGATATATAAATAGTGAGGGAGAGAGTGAGAGCAAGAGTAATGAAAGGAGAGTGAGAGAACTATGAGATAGAGAGAGGGAGGGAGAGAGGGAGAGAATGCAAGAATTGTGAGAGAATATGAGAAATAATTAGAAAGAAGTGAGAGGGATTGGGAGAGATAAAAGTTGGAGAGTGAGAGAGAGGGTGTATATGAGTGTGAGAGTGAAAGAGATATAAAGAGAAAGAGGGAGAGAGTATCAGTGTGTGAGATGGAGAGAGAAGAGTGAGCTACATAAGGGAGACCTAGAGAGGGCATGATTGAGGTAGTGAGAAAGATAGAGGGAGAGAGTGAGACCAATAAAGAGAACAAGTGTTAGAGGGTGAAGGAGATCTAGAGAGAAAGACGCATAATCTCTTCCTTTCTCTCTCCATCCATCTTTCCCTCTCTCCCACTTTCTTGCCCTCACTCACTCTCACACACTCTCTTTCCTTCCCTCTATCTCTCTCGTCTCCTTCCCCTCTATCTTTCCCTCACTCCTTTCCTCCCCCTCATTATCTATTCCTCACTCCCTCTCTAGAATGAGAGAGAGAAGGAGAGGAGAGAGATATTCAGGAAGGGGAAGTAGGAGATGTGAGAGTGACGAAGGAGGGAAGTGAGAGGAGTAGAGAAAGAGAGTGGGGGATAGAGGAAGAGAATGAGTGAGAGGAGTAAAAGAGAAGTTGGCAGAGAATATAGAGTGCGAGCAAGATAACGATAGAAAGTAGAAGAGATGATAGAGAGTGTGAAAGAGAAAAAGAAGGAAGGGAGGGGTTTGAGAGAGAAGAGAGAGAATGTGTGGAAAGTAGACAGAGTTGGAGTAATAAATATAGGAAGGAAGAGTGAGTAAAGAAAGAAAAATAGCAAGAGAGAGAAACATAATAAAAGGGAGAGAGTTTGAGAAAAAGAGAGATAGAGGGTAAGTGTAAGAGAGAGAACGAGGAAGGGGAGATAGAAGGAGAGAGGAGAGAGATTAAAGAGAGAGAGGGACAGAGAACAACAAATATTTAAAAGGGAGAGAGAGGAAGAGAGAGAGGAAGTGAGAGCAGAAAAGATAGTGAGTAATATGGAGATAGGGAGGGAGAGTAAGAGAATTAGTAAGAAGGATAGAAGAAGAGAGGGAGATGGAGAGTAAGAGAGATTGAGATCGAGAGAGTGGGAGGGAGAGCACTGGAGGGAGAAGAAGGATGAGAGAGAGTCTGAGAAAGGGAGAAGAAAAGTGAGAGTCCCTCTCTCTCTCTCTCTCTCACTCATTCTCTTATTCTCTTTCCCTCTTTTCCGCTATCACTCTCTCTTTATCTATCTTCCTTCACGCTCTCTTCTCTCTCTATTTAGCTCTCCAGCTCTCTTCCTCTCTAGTTCTCTCTCTCTTCAATCTCTCTCACTCCCTCCATCTCTTCTTTTTCCACTATATATTCTCCATTATTCTTGCTCTCTCTTTTATTGTTCTCTCTTTTATTACTCTCACTCACAGTCCTTCTCTCAATTTTTCACTCCTAGTCCTTCTCTCGCTTTTTCTCTCCCAGTCCCTCTCTTCATCTCTATATCACTTTCACTCTTAACTTGTCACTCTATCCTTCTCATTCTCCATTCTTTATCTTTCTCATAATCTGTATTTTACTTTTCACTCTTTACTCTCATTTCCTTCACCCTTCCTCTCATATATCTCCAACTCTTTCTCTCCCTGTCTCACTTTCCTTCTTCCCTCTATGTGTTTCCCCCTTTCTCTCTCCCCTCTCTCTTTCACACACTCTCTCACTCTCCCTTCTACCTCTACATCTCCGTCATTCTCTCTCAATCTCTCTATTGATCTTTCTCAGTCATTCTCTAGCTCCTGTTTCCTCTTTTCCTCTCACTAACACTCACTTCTCTTACTCTCACATTTCCTACCCACCCTCCCATCTCTCTCTTTACCTCTCATTTGTTCTCTTCTGTCCTCTTTTCTTTCACTCTCTCTTTCTCTCCATCTTTCACTCTCTCTCACCAACTCTTCTTCTCACTGTCTTTCTCACTGTCTTTCTCCCTTTCTCCCTCTCTCTCTGTCACTTGCTCTCTTTTTCCTCTTCTGACTAAGATTTTATTTATTTCTCTTTTCTCCCTATCTCTCACACTTGTGCTTTATCTCCCCTCGTTATTTCCCCCTCCCACCCCTCTCCCTCCCTGCCTCCCTCCCACTCTATCCCCAACCATCTCTCAAGTCCTTCCTTTTTTTCTATCTCTATCTCTCTCCCTCTTGCACTCCATCATTTCCTACATCCTTTTCTCTCAACCTCGTATCTTCTCTTACATTCTCTTTTTCAATCTCTTCAGCTCCCTTTCTTACTTTACCCCAGTCTCTTTCTTTCCTCCTCCATTTCTTATTACTATTATTCTCTATATCCTCTTTTATTGCTTATATATCTCTATCCTGTTCTTTTTTCTCTACCTCCCCCCTCATCTCTATCTCACTATTTCTCACATTCTTTTACATTCTCCCTCTCTCTTACCCTCTCTTCCTCTCTCCCTCCCCATTCTTTCACACACAAGCTCTATCTCTTCCTCTCTCTCTTTTTCACTCTCTCTCACACTCTCTCGTTCTCTATTCCATTCTCGTTCCCTCCCTCTCTCTCAAATTTCACTCTCACTCTCTCTCCCTCACTTTCTCTCTGTCCAAACTCTTTCTTCTCACGATTCTCTCTCCTCTTGCCCTCTATCCTTGCCTCTCTCCTCCTTCCATCTCTTCTCTCATTTTACTCACTCTTTCACTCTCTCTCACTCTCTCACGCACTCTCTCTCAATTGTTTTCACATATTGCTCTCCCCTCAAATCTATCTCATTATTTCTTAATTTCTCTCATGCCTCTCTTTTTCCTCTCGATCCCTCCCTCTCTCAAGAGGAGCGAGTGTTGTGAGATAGGGATTGAGGTAGAAATAGAGAGAAGAAGGACTGATAGAGGTAGGGATCAAGCGAAAAGAGAGATGTTTGAGAGAAAATAAAAAATAATGCGATGAATTTGAGGGGAGAGAGCAAGATGTGAGAGCAATTGAGAGTGTGTGTGAGGGAGTGAGAGTGAGAGATCGAGAAAGAGAGAGTGAAGACAGAGAAGAGAGGGTAATAGATGAAAGAACAAGAGGAAGCACAGAGGGATAACAGGAGAGAGCAAGCAAAATTATAAAAGAGAGATGGAATAAAGAATTAAAGCGTGAGCAAGAGAGAGAGAGTGAACTAGAAACATAGAGATAGAGGGAGGGAGTGATAGGGATTGAAGGGGGAACCGGAGGGTGAAATGGATAGAGAGCGAGACAAAAATAGTGAGAGAAGAATGACTCAAAGAAGATAGAGCAAAAGGTTAGAATTGAGAGGTAGATAGAGGTAGATATAAAGGAGGATATAGAGAGATAAAGGGAGAAGGGGGATAGCATGACAAAAGGCGGGAGAGAGAGAGAGAGAGAGGGAGGGAGGAAGAGACTGGGTGATAGAGAGAAAGAGTAAAGAAATAGGAGGGAGTGATAAAAGAGAGAAAGAGAGAGTGTGTGAGAGAGAAGCGAGATGGAGCTAGTAAAAGAGAGAGAAAAGTGATACGTCATAAAGAGAAAAGAAAGAAAGAGGGAGAAAGAGGGGAGTGAGAGAGATTGAAGAGTGGGAGTGAGAGAGGAAGTGCAAGTGAGAGAGAAAAGTGAGTGAGTGGAGATATAGAGTGAGTAAGCAAGAGGAAGAGAGGGGGTAGAGAATGTGATTTTGAGAGATAGTGTTGGAATGAACCAGAAGAATGTGAGAGGGTGAGTGTAATAGTGTGTTTGACATGGAAAGAGAGAAGGAGAGAAGGAAGGAAGCAAGAGATAGTGGAGAGAGGGAGAGAAAAATTAAGAGGTGAGAGAGAAGTGAGAAACATAACTTAGAGTGTGAGAGAGAAGTGAGAAACTGAACATAAAGTGTGAGAGAAAGAGAGAGTGAACATAGAGTGAGAGCAAAACTGAACAGAGAGAATGAAGGAGAAAGTAAGGGAGAAAGAGTGAAAGACAAATAGAGAGAAGAGATTGTGAGATAATGAGAGCGTGAAATAGGGAGAGATTGAGGGAGTGAGAGAGGGAGCAAAAAAGAGAGAGACAAGGAGTGTGGGAGAGAGAGAGAGGGATTAAGGGAGTGAATGGGAGAGAGAGTCAGAAGAGAGGTTGTGGAAAGATTGAGTATGATTAGGGTAAAGGACGGGAAAACAATAAAATGGTGAGCGAGAGAGAGGGAGCAGGAGAGAGGGAGACGAAAAGGGGGATAGTGAGGGAGAGGGAGGGAGGAGGAGAAGAGAGAGAAAGAGAGCGCAAGGGATGGAAGCAAGAGTGAGCTACAATGGGGAGACGTAGAGAGGGCACGATTGAGGAAGTAAGAATTATAGAGGGAGAGAGTGAGAGCCAGAAGAGAGAAAAAAGATAGCAGGAGGGTGCGAAGGGAGAGAGACTGTGAACTAGGAAGGGAGGAAGAGAAGAGTAAGATAGAGAATAAGAGAATGAAGGAGAGAGTGAGAGAGGGATCAAGAGTGATATATAGATAGAGAGGGAGAAAGTGAGAACAAGAATTAGGAAACGAGAGTTAGAGATATAGGAGACAGCCAGCGGAGGGAGAGGGAAAGAAGGGTGAGAAACAATGAGAGAGAAAAGAGAGGGATTGAGAGAGATAAAAGTTGTAAAGCGCAAAAGAGAGAGTGCATGTGAGGGATAGAGAGAGAATGATTGAGCAAGGAGAGGGATTGTATGTGTATATGTGAGGAAGAGAAAGTGAGAGGGAAACTTAAGAGAAAAAGTTAGAGAAGTGTGAGAAATAAAAGAGAAAGAAAGAGAGAACAAACTGCATCAAAGAGAGAGGAAGGGAGCGAAGGAGGTAGTGAGAGAGTATTGGGAAAGAAGGAGAATGTATAAAGATTGAAAAATAGAGAGTGAGCAAGAGAGCGATGGAGGGAGAATAAAAGAGTGAGAGAGAACTCCAGGAATGGAAGTGGGAGAAATAGAGAAAAAGAGTGGGGGAATAAAGGAAAAGAATGAGTGAGAAGAGTAAGAGAGAAATTGACAGAGAATAAAGCCTACGAGCGAGATAGCGATAGAATATGGAAGAGAGAATAGAGAGTGTGAAAGAGATAAAGAGAGGCAGTAGGAGAGAGAGTGAAGCTAAATAGAGAGTGGCTGAAGAGAGTGTATGTATGAGAAGAGGATCAAGAGAGAGAATCATTAATGAAGCGCGAGAGAGTTTGGGAGGGAAAGTGAAAGAGAGAAAATCAGAAAGGGAGATAGCATGCAAGAGAGAGAGAAAGGTAAGTGAGGGAGTAGAGTGAGAGTGATATGAGGGGGTGAGACAGAGAGAAGAGTGAGAGAATGAGAAGAAGGGAGAAAGAGATAGAGTGATAGAACAGAGAGCAAGGAGAGCTACAGAGCGAGAGAGAGAAACATAATAGAAAGTGAGAGATATAGTGTGGAAGAGAAAGAGAGAGACAAAAGGCAAGAGTAAGGGAGAGAGTGAGAAAGGGGAAGATTGAGGGAGATAAGGGGAGAAATTGAAGTGAGAGATGACAAGAGCACAAAAAATAGAACACAAGATTGAGATAGAGAGGGAGAGTGAGAGAATGAGTGAGAAGGAGAGAAGGAGAGAGGGAGATGGAGAGTGAAAGAGAGAGATAAAGTGAGAGAGATTGAGATATAGGCGGTGGGAGGGATGATACTTGAGGGAGAGAATGAGAGAGAGAGCTAGAGAAAGGGAGGGGGACAGTGAGAGAAATAGAGAAAAGTGAAAGTGAGAGAAGAGAGAGCAAGGAAGAAGGAATGAGAGAGAGCGAAAGATAAAATGTTAGGGAGCGAGATAGAGTCAATGTGTTAGAGCAAGAGAAGGCAGAGAGAGGAGTGAGACTGGGATAGATGGAGAAAGAGAGTGGAGGGATTGAAAGTGGGAGTGCTTAAGGAGGAAAGAGAGATGTATGAGAAAAAAATAATAAATGATGATATGGACTTGAGGGGAGAGCAAGATGTGAGAGCAATTGAGAGAGTATGTGTGAAGGAGGGAGAGTGAGAGAGAGAGAGAGAGATAGAGGGCGAGAAAGAGTGAGTAATGAGATAGAATAGTGGGAGATAAAAGAGAACAAAAGAGAGATAGCGAAAGGAAAAAATAGAGCAAATAAACAATGAAGAGAGATAAAATACAAAGTGAATGAGAGAGAGCATTGAGGAGTGATGATAGGGATTGAAGAGTGAGGGGAGGGAGAGAGGCAGAGAGAGAGTAAGGCTGTAATATAGAGCAAAGAGAGACTGAAGGAAGATGGGGAAAAAGATATTGAGTGAGAGGCGGAAAGAGGGAGGTATTGAGGGAATAGCGAGAGAGGAAGGGCGAGAGGGAGATTGAGAGAGAGACAAATTAATGTTAGAACTAGCTGGAGGGAGAAAGAGAGTAAGAGATGGTTGAAGAGAAAGAGTGAAGAAAGTGATAAGAGAGTGATGAAAGAGAGCAATAAAAAGTGTTTGTGATAGAGAAAGCAATAGAGCAATGGAGAAAGAAAAGTGATAAAGCATAAATAGAAAAAAGAGTGAGAGAGGGAGAGAGGGAGGAATATATAGAGAGATATAGATCGAGGAAGTCAGATGGATGGAAAAGAGTGGGAGATAGAGGAAGAGAGAGTGAAGGAAGATCTAGAAAGAGTGAGAGAGCGAGAGAGGGAGAGAGTAGGTAGAGAATGAGATTTAGTGGGAGAGAGAGGGGGATGAATTGGAACAGAGTGAGAGAGAGAGAGGGGGAGAGTGTTTTTGAGATAGAAGGAAGAGCGAGAGAGGGAGAGGGGTAGGGATAGGAGGGAAAGAGGCAATAGTGTGTACAAGAGAGGAAGAGAAAGATTGAGAGGATAGAGTGGACAGAGAACAATAAAAGAGAAAGTAATCATGGAGCAAGAAAGAGAGAGGGAATGAGGGAGTAGTCGTGACAGTGAGACTGAAGGAAAGGAAGAGGGTGAGAGAACATGAGAGAGTGAGAGAAAAACAGAGAGAAGAGAGTGTGGGGGAAGAGAGTAAGAGAGTGGGAACGAGTGAGCGAGTGAGACAGGGAGCAAAAAAGAGGGAGATAAGGAGATCAAAAGGAGGAAATGGATGAAGGGAGTGAAAGAGGGAGGGAGTGGAAAAGATAGGCTGCGAGGGATAAAGGGAGAGTCACAAGAGAGAAATAGAAGATTGAGCTAGAGAGATAAAAAAGAGATGGAATAAAGAGTGTGTGAGAGAGAAAGCGAGTGAGAAAAAGAGATAAAAGGAGGTAATGAGAGGGTTTAAAGAGAGAAAGAAAGAGAAATGAAGAGAGAGTGGAAGGGAGAGAGAGTGAGAAGAGGAAAATGATGAGAAAGAGAGAGAGAGAGAGAGAGAGCAAGGAATAGCGAGGGAGAGGGAGGGAAGGAGAGAAGATAGATAATGTAAGAGGGAGGGATGGAAGGAAGAGAGTAAAAGAGGAGGGTGAGAGTGGGGAATAGACTGAAAGAAAAGTAAGAGCAAAGAGAGAAGAGAGAGCAACAAAGCTGAGTGTAAAATAGAGTATAATAAAGAAAAGAGAATAGAGAGAGAGTGAGAGAAAATAATAGACAATGGGATAGAAGAGAGAAAAATGGAGGGAGGGAGGGAGATGAGAGAGTGAGCGAGATAAAGAGCGAGAATCGAGCTATGAGATGGATAGAGATTTAGAGAGAGTGTGAGTGTGTGAGATGGAGAGAGAATAGTAAGATACATGAGGGAGAGACCAATAGAGGGCAAGTTTAAGGGAGTGAGAAAGATAGAAGGAGAGAGTAAGACTGATAAAGAGAACAAGAGTGAGAGATTCAAAGCGATCTAGAGGAAAGGAAAGTGAGAAAGAGAAAAGAATATTACTTAGGGAAGGAGATTGAGGGACAAGAGAGAAAAAAGATATTAACAGGGTGGCAAGGGAGAGAGTATTAGAGAGGGAGGGAGGGGGAGAGAGAGATTGAGATTGTGAGAATGAAATAGAGAGTGAGGGAGGGAGCAAGAAAGATATATGGACAGAGAGGGTAGTTAGAACAAAAGAGATGGAGAGGGAGAGTAAGTGTGGAAGAGTGGAAGATAGAGTGAGTGAGAGAGGGGGAGGATGGGAGGAGGGAGGGAAGGAAGCAAGAGAGGAGGAAAGAGTGTGTGTGGAGGATAGAAGGAGCAAAAGAGTGAGATGACAAAGTGCAAAAAAGAGAGTGGGATAGAGTGATAAAATATGAAGTGGGTAAGAGAGAGTGGGTGACTAAGTGAGAGTGAAATTAAAGAGAGAGGGAGGGTGAGAGCAGTGAGAATGAGAGAGAAATAGAGATAAAAGAGAGCATAAAGGAACATAGAGCAAGAGATATGGAGCATGAGAGAGCAAGAAATGTAACAAAAGAAAGAGATATAGACAGAGAGTGAGAGTTATGAAGATAAAGAGATGGAAGCCCAAGGAAGGAAGAGAGGTAGAGAGAGAAGTGTGAGAGAAAGTATGAAATAATGAGAGATGTGGAGGAAAGAGTGAGAAGAGAGAAGTATTGAAATGGAGAGAGAGAGTCAGGGACGGAGGGAGGGACCGAGAAAGAAAGATAGAAGGAAAAGAAGAGTTGTGTAATGAGATAGAAGAGAGAGTGAAAAAAGAGAGATTGATTGAGCAACAATGCAATAATGAAGGTGGAATAAAGAGTGAGAGAGAGGGAGTGCAAGGGAGAGAGTGAGAGTATACGAGAGAGTGAAGAGAAAAAGGGTAGAGAGATGTGGGTAATAGAGGGACGAAAGAGCGGGTGAAGAGAGAAATAGGGAGACATATAAAGGGAAGGATGAAAGTAAGAGAGGGAGTGAAAGATTTGGGGAGATGTGGAAAGGAAGGGTGAAAGGAATGAGTGAAGAGAGAAAAATAAAAGATAAATTAGGCGAGATAGAGAAAGATTAGAGAATGAGGAGGATAGAGGGACATTTTAAGTGTGAGAGTGATATAGAGATAAAGAAAGGACTATGCAAGAAAGAGCGAGAGAAGGACTAGGAGACAAGAAGCAAGAGAAGGAACAAGAGAAGAGAGACTGTGTGTGAGTGAGAGTAATAAAAGAGAGAATAATATAATATAGAATAAATAGTGAAAAATAGAGAAAGGGAGGGAGTGAGAAAGATTGAAGAGAGAGGGAACAAGAGAGGAAGAGAGATGGAGAGAGAAATAGAGAGAGAAGAGAGTGAGAAGGAAGATAGAGAAAGTGAGAGTGATAGCGGAAAAGTGGGAGAGAGAATAAGAAAATGAGTGAGTGAGTGAGAGAGAGGGAGAGATAGAGTGAGCAAGCGAAGTGGGAGATGGAGGGGATGAGAGGGAGGGAGAAAAAGAGGAAGGGAAGCAAAGTAAGGGATTGTGAAGGAAGAGGAAGTGTGGGATGTGAGAGGAAGAGAGTGACTGAAGAGATAGTATGAGCGAGCAGGAGAGAGTGAGAAAGAGAGGGAGAGAGTAGTGAGAGTGAGTGAAATTGAAGAGAAAGAGAGAGAGCAATAGAGAAATCAAGAGAAAGGGAAGGAAGGAGTAGGAGAAGAAAGAAAGAGAGACAGGGAAGGAGAGCAAACGAGAGAGTGAGAAAAAGAGGGAGAGGGAGTAAGAAATGGGGAGAGAGGTTGTGAAGGAGTGAAGGAGACAAAGGGAAAGAAGAGAGAGGGAGATAAAGAAGAGAGATATATTAAGAGTGGGAGAGAGATAAAAAGAGATAAAGGGACGGGGAAAGCAGAGAGAGAAAAGTAGTTTGAAGGCATTACAGAGAAAGCAATAGAAGTTAGAGCATGACAAAAGAGCAATAGGGAACGAGAAAAAGTAAGAGAAGGAACTGGAGAGAATGAGATGGAGAGATATGGAAAAGGTGAGAGAGATGGGAAGAGAGAGGGAGGAAGGGAGGGAGGGAGAGAGGTAAAGAAAGTGTGGGTACTTATGAAAGAATGAGAGAGAGAGAGAGAGCAAGAAAGAGAGAATGAGTAAAATTGGGCAAGAAAGCAGTAAAGAGAGGGAGAGAGAGTGAGAGAGAGAGAAGAGAAGAGTTGAGAAGAGGCATAGTGGAAGGGAGGTAGTGAGGGAGAAAGAAAGAGAAGAAGGGAAAGAGAGAGAGAGAAAGTGAGAGAGTGAACAAGGGAGTGAGGGAGAGAGTTAGAGAGAGGGAGAAAGATACTGGGAGAGAGAGGACAAGAGTGAGATAAAGACAGTTAAAGAAAGACATCGATAGAGAGGGGAAGGTTAGGGAGGGAAGGAGAAGAGAAAGAGAGAGATTGAGAGAGAGAGAGTGGGAAATAAAGAAAGATAGAACACCGACAGAGAGAGCTTAAGAGAAGAAGATTGAGAAAAAAGGAGGGCAAAAGAAGAGAGGCGAGAGAGAGAATTGGAGTGGGCAAGAGAGTGAGTAGAGAGAGATGGAGAAAGAGAAAGTAAGTGAGAGAGTAAGACTGGGAGAATTTGAAGGGAGTAAGGGAGCAAGGAAAGGAGAGAGACAAAGCAAGAGAGAAATAAAGAAAGAATGGAGAGTGAGAAAAGAGAGGAAAAGCGAGAAAAAATGAGAAAATAATAAATAATGACTGAGAAGAGGGGGTAAGAGAGAGAATTAGAAGAAGGCAGAGAGAGTTAGAGTGATGGACATTGGATGAGAGACTGAGTAAAGAGAGAGAAAAGAGAGCAACATAGAATGAAAGAGCAAGAGAGAGAAACATAAGAGAAAGTAAGAGACAAAGTGAGAAAGGGAGAGGGTGAGAAAGAGACAGGCATATGACAGGAGTAAGGGAGAGAGTGAGGAAGGGGAGATAAAGGTAGAGAAGGAGAAAGATTAAAGAGAGAGGGAGTGAGAGAGCTAGAGAGAATGGAAGATTTAAGAGGGAGAGAGAGGAAGCGAGAGAGGAAGAGAGAAGAAAAGATAGTGAGAAATGTGGAGATAGGGAGGCCGAGTTAGAGAATGAGTGCGATGGAGAGAGGAAGAGAGGGAGATGAAGAGGGGGAGTGGGAGGGAGAGTAGCAGAGAGAGAAAAGATAGCAATAAAGAAGGAGAGAGCAAGACAGAGAAACATAAGAGAAAGTAAGAGACATAGTGAGAAAGGGAGAGGGTGAGAAAGAGACAGGTATATGACAAGAGTAAGGGAGAGAGTGAGGAAGGGGGAGATAAAGGTAGAGAAGGAGAGAGATTAAAGAGTGAGAAGGTGTGAGAGAGGTTGAGAGTGAAAGGAAGATTTAAGAGGGAGAGAGAGGAAGCGAGAGAGGAAGAGAGAGGAAAAGATAGTGAGCAATGTGGAGATAGGGAGGCCGTGTAAGAGAACGAGTGAAAGGGAGAGAGGAAGAGAGGGAGATGGAGAGGGAGAGAGGGAGAGAGTGGGAGGGAGGGTAGTGGAGAGAGAGAATGATAGAAAAAGGATGAGAGAGTGTGTGAGAATGAGAGAGGGAAAGAGAGAAAGAAATAGAAAAAAGTGAAAGTGAGTTAAGAGAAAGCAAGATTGGGAATGAGAGAGAAATAAAGAAAATGAGAGGGAGGGAGAGGGAGGGAAGGAGTGAGTGCAAGGGGAGATAAAGAAAGGAGTGAGATAAGGAGAGAGGGAGAAAAAGGGGGAAGGAGGAGTTGAATGAGGGAGGGATCGAGGAGGAAAGAGATATATATAAGAGAAAAAAAAAAGAAATAATGAGATGGATGAGGGGAGAGAGCAAGATGTGATGGTAATTGAGAGAGTGAGAGAGTGAGAGATAGAAGGAGAGAGAGTGAGTAAAGAGAGAGAAGAGAGGGTGATAGAAGAAAGAGCAATAGAGAGAGACAGAAAGGGTGCAAAAGAGAGCAAAAATACATAGCGAGATGAAGAATAGAGTGAGAAAGAGCAAGAGGAGGCAGTGAAGATTGGGACTGATGAGTGATCTTGGGAGAGAGAGTGAGAGAGTAAGGCAGGTATGGAGAGAGAGGCAGGGCAAGAGCGAGAAGGAGAGAGAGAGAGAAAGACTGAATAAATAAAAGAGGGAGAGAGGGAGAAAGGAGGAGAGTGAGAGATGGTTCGAGGGAAAGACTGTGTAAAGGTCAGTGATGAGAGAGAGCAATATAGAGTGTATGTGAGAGAAATAGAGAATGATTAAGAAAGAAAAAGTGATAATGCATAACAGAGAAAAGTACAAGAGAGGGAAGTGAGAAAGAAAGAGATAGAAGGAGGGATTTGAAGGATGGAAAAGAACGGGACTGAGAGAGAAGAAGGGAGAGTGAGAGAGAAGAGAGAGAGTGAATGAAGATATAGATAGAGTGTAAGAGAGAGGGAGAGAGGGGTTATAAAATGAGATTTAGTGGGAGAGAGGGGGATGAAGTGAAAGAGAATGTGAGGGATAGAGGGGGAGAGGTGCGAGAGAGAGAAAGAAAGAGCGAGAGAGGAAGAGAGAGGGTGGGTGGGAATGAAGAAAGAGTGCGGGAGTGAAGGAGAGAAAGATTGAGAGAAGACAGTGGAGAGAAAGTAGTGGAAGAGAGTGAGATAGAATGAATATGGAATATGAAAGAGAGAAGGAGAGAGTAAGAGTGGGAGTGATACTGATGAGATATGAAGAGAGAACAAGAAAGGCAGAGAGTGTGAGAGAGAAAATGAGTGAAGAGAGAGTGAGGGAAGAGAGAGCGGGAGAGAGGGAGATAGTGAGTGAGCAAGAGAAGGAGCAAGAGAGAGGGAGATAAAAAGAGCGAGAGAAAGAAAGGGATGAAAGGAGTGAAAGCGGGAGGGAAAGCTAGAGAGTAGCAATGAGGAATAAAGGGAGAGAAAAGAGAGTGGGAGAATAAAAGTGAGTGAAACAAAAGAAAGAGAGGAAGGGAGAGCGGAGTGAGAATGAGAGTGAAATGGTGATATAAGAGAGAGTGAAGGAAGATAAAGCAAGAGATATGGAGCAAGACAGAGCAAGAAACGGGCAGATGAAAGTGAAATAGTATAGAGTGAGAGATATGAAGATAGAGAGAGGGAAGAGAGTGGAAGGGAGAGACGTAGAGAGAGAAGTGTTAGAGAAATTAAAAATAATGAGAGACATGAGGAGCAAAGCATGAGAAGAAAGAAGGAATGAAAGAGAGAGGGGAGAGGGAAGACGGGAAGGAGCAAGAAAGGGAGTTAGAATGAGAAAAAATAGTAGAGTAATGAAAGAGAAGAGAGAGCAATAGAAGACATATTAATAGAGATTGACTGAGCAACAATGCAATAGTGAAGGTGGAATAGAGAGTGAGAGGCAGAGGGAGAGCAAGGTAAAGAGTGAGAGCGTACGAGAGAGAAGAGAGATAAAAAAGAGAGAGGTTACGGGTAGAGGGAAAGAAAGTGTTAAAAGATAAATAGAGAGAGAAAGAGAGAGGGAAAGTAAGAGAGAGGATGACAAGAAAGAGAGTGAGAAAAAGTATGGGAATAGAAGGTGGAGAGAGATGGTTATACATAGAGCTAGAGAATGAGAAAAAAAAGAGGAGGGACTGAGGGAGAGGGAGAGGAGAGGAAGGGTGCGAAGGAGAAAGTGAGAGTTAGAGAGATATAAGGAGAGAAGGAGAATGAGTCAAAATAGTCAAAGAGCGAGTGAGCAAGACAGAGGGAGGGAGAAAAAGAGAATGAGAGAGATAATGGGAAATGATGGAGAAAAGAGAGATAACCAGGAAAGAAGTGTGGGAGAGAATGTTAGAGAGAGCAATGAAGGAGTGAAGTGAGAAAAATAGAGAAAAAAATTGGGGGTATAGGGGAAGTGAAAGAATGAGAAGAGTAAGAAAGAAGGTTGGCAGTGAATAAAATGTGCGAGCGAGATAGCGATAGAAAATGGAAGAGAGGATAGAGAGTGTGAAAGAGATAAAGAGAGGGAGTAGGAGTGACAGTGAAGCTAAAAAGAGAGAGTAGGAGAAAAGGAACAACAGTGAGATAGTTTGGGAGGCAAAGTGAGAGAGAAAATGAGAGAGAAAGGGAGAGAGAATATAAGAGATAAAAAGAGAGAAGGCGAGCGAGGAAGTAAGTGTGAGAAACAAATTAAAGAGAGTAAGGGAGCGAGGAATGGAGAGAGAGAAATAGAGAAAAAATGGAGAGCGAGGAAAGAGACAGAAAGAGAGATAAAATGAGAGAAAGTAATAAACAGTGTTAGAGAAGAGGGGCTGAGAGAGAGAGAAGAGAGAGATAATGAGAGGAAGGGAGAGAGAGTTACAGTGACAAATATAGATGAAAGAATGTGTAAAGAGTTAATGGAGAGAGAGAGAGGAAAGTGAGGGAATGAGAGAAGGAGATGGAGAAAAAGAGCACAAAATAAGGAGGGAGGGAGAGAAAGAGGAAGGGAAGGAGAAAAAGTAATAAACAATGACAAAGAAGAGGGGGCAAAAGAGAGAAGAGAGAGAATGAAAAGGGAGAGAGAGTTAGAGTAATGGATATAGGAATATAAGTGAAGAGATAGAAAAGAGGGCAAAAGAGAGCGGAATAGAAACATGATAGAAAGTGCTAGACAGAGTAAGAAAGGGATAGAGTGAGAAAGAGAGTAATAGATGGCAAGAGTAAGGAAGAGAGTGGGGAAGGGGGAGATAGAGGTAGTGAAGGAGTGAGATTGAAGAGAAGGAGGGAGTGAGAGAGTGAGAGAGTGCAAGAGTGATTTAAGAGAGGAAGTGAGAGGAAAAGAGCACAAAAAATTCTGAGCAAGATTTAGATAGGAAGAGAGAGTAAGAGAATGAGTGAGAAGGAGAGAAGAGAGAGATGGAGAAGGAGAGAGGGGGTTAAAGGGAGGGTAGCAGATGGAGAGAATAAGAGAGAGAATGAGAGAGAGAGAGAAAGGGAATGAAGAGAGAGAAATAAGGAAAAGTGACAGTAAGAGTAAAGAGAGCGAGAGAGAGGGATTAGTGAGCGATGGAGAAAACAAGAGGGAGGGAGAAGGAGTGAATGAGTTAGTGCAAGAGGAGATAGAGAGAGGAGTTAGATAGGGAGAGGAAGACAAAAAAGTGAATGAGTGAAAGAGGGAGGTATCAAGGAGGAAAGAGAGATGAATGAGAGAAAATAGGAAGTAATGAGATGAATATGAGGGGAGAGAGCAAGATGTGAGAGCAATTGAGAGACTGTGAGTGAGGAAGAGAGAGTGAGAGACAGAGGTAAAGAAATAATCAATAAGGAGAGGGAGGAGAAAGAGTTGGTGCAAGAGAGAAATCAGAGAAAGAGAAATATCAAGAAGGCAAGAGACAACTTAAGAAAGTGAGAAACGTAGCTAGGGAGAGTAAGACGGAGAGAGGGTGGAATACGAGAAAGAGAGGGAAGTGGGGATTGAAAGGGGGAGGGATGGATGAGGGATAGGGATATATGAGAGAAAATAAGAAATAATGAGATGGATAAGAGGGGAGAGAGCAAGATGTGAGAGAAAATAAGAGAGAGTGTGTGGGGGAGGGATTGTGAGAAAGAGTGAGAGAGATAGAGAGGAGTAAAGAGAGAGAAGAGAGGATGATAGAAGAATATCAAGAGAGAGAGGGAGATAGAGGGGGACAAAAGAGAGAAAGAAATTAATAAAGAGAGATGAAATAGAGAGTGGAGAGAGAACGAGAGGGAGTGAACATAAGGATTGAAGAGTGAGCGGGAGGAATAGAAGAGAGGGTGAGACAGAAATGGAATGAGAGAGAGCGATAGTGAAAATGCAAGGGAGGGAGGGGGAGTGAATGAGTGAGTGCAAGAGGAGAGAGAGAAGTTGTATAGGGAGATATGGAGAAAGAGAGGGAAGGAGGGAGTGAAAAAGAGAGGGATTGAGAAAAAAAAGAGAGATTTTTCTCCATTTACTCTTGCCTTCTTTCTCTCTTTCTCACTCTCTCCATTTCTCACTATGTCTCTGACTTTCTCTTTTGATTCTCTCTCTCGCCCGCTCTCTGTTGCTCTCTTATCTCTCTTTATTTAATCTTTATCTCTATATCCATCACTCTATCTCTCTACCTTCCCTCATTCTCTATCTCTTCTATTTCTCACCCCCTCTTCTCTCTTATTAATATTTACTTCCACTCCTCTTCTTATTTAATCTGTTTCCTCCCTCACTCTCTTCTCTCTTTCTTTCTCTCTTGCTTTCTCTCTACCTTTCTCTCTCTCCCTCTCTATGTCTCACTCCAAGCCTCCCAAACCCTCTCTCTCTTGCTCCATCTGTCATTATCTCTGGCACTCTTTCTCTTACACTCTATTCCCCCACTTTCTTTCTTCAGCTCCACTTTCACTCCTACTCCTTATGTCTCCCTCATGTAGTGCACTATTCTCTCTCCATCTCGTACAATCTTACACACACTCACTCTCTCTCGATCTCTCTCCCTCTCACTCTCATTAACTCCATTTCTCAAGCTCTATCTCACTCTATGTTAACATTTTATTTTGTTTCTCTCACTCTTTTTATCCTTTCTCATTTATTTTCTCTTATCTCTCTTTCTCACACTATGCTCTTTTTATATCTTATACTCTCTTTTACACTCCTTTGTTGCTCTCTCTCTTTCATTTCTCTTATATTTTGTCATACCATCTCTCAAATTCTCTCTCCTCTCTCTCTTCCATTTATCCCTCGTTCTCTCATTTAATCTCTTCTCCTCCTCCCTCCATCTCCCTCCCATTATCCCTCTCCGTCTCCCTCTCTCTAAACAATCTTTTATTCTCCATCACCTTTTACCCCTCACTCACCCTTGCTTGACCTTCCCTCAGTCTTTTTTCTCACTCACTGTCCCTTCCACTCTCTCTTCCTTTCTCTTTCGTGCTCTCTCTTCAAACCCTCTCAATACCACCTTCTATTTCTCTTTCTTACTCACTCTCCATCACTCTCACTCTCTGTTCCACCACTTTCAATCTCTCTCTCGCCCTCGCTTCTACCTCTCATCCACACTCACTTTAACCCTAGCTGCCACTCTCTTGCTCTCCCTCCCTATTTCACTCCTTTCATCCCTCCCTTTCTCCTAATCTCCTTATCTCACTGTCTCTTCCCTCTCTCACTCACTCACCCTCTCCCTTTCTCCTGCTCTCTTTTCCCTCACCCTCTCTTCTATTCATTTCTCTCTCACACTCTCTCTTTCTCATTCTCTCTTCCAGTCTCTTCAGTTTCACTCTTCCACATACTCGCTCATTCTCTCTCTCTCTTTCCCACTCCATGTTTACTCTATGTCACTTACTCTCTCATCTATTGTGCTTGCTCATATCTCTCCTCTCAATATTTCCCTCCCACACTTCCCCACTCCCTTCATTCCTTCCCTCCCTCTCTCTCCCTCTCTCACTCTCTCTTTCCCTCTCTCACACACTCTCCCCTTCTCTCCCTCTCACTCTCTTACAGTTCAATACTGCCTCTCTCTCCCACTAAATCTCATTTTGTACCCCCCTCTCCATCTCTCTCACTCTCTCTCCATATCTTTCTTAACTCTCTCTTCCTCTCTCACCCCCACTCGGATCCCTCTCACTTCCTTCGTTCATCTCTGTTTTCCTCACTCTTTCCTCTCTCGCTCTTTTCTCTAGTTATGCTCTATCACTTTTTATTTTTTTATTTCTCTCTTCTTGCTCTCTCTGACACACTCTCTCATGCTCTCTTTTCACTCTCTTATCACTTTACTCAATCTTTCTCTCCAACCATCTCTTCTGTCTTCCTCCCTCCCTCTTTCCCTCTTTCATTAATTCAATCTCTCGCTATATCTTTTCTCCTTCCCTCTTCTCCTTATTTCCTTCAATATCTCCCTCTATCAACCTCTCACTCACTATCATTTGCTCTATTTTCCCTAACTCTCCCTATCTCTCCCTCACTTTTTCTCTATCACTCTCTTCTCTTTTGCTCTCTTTTCTCTAACTTTCACTTTTCTCCATTTCTCTGTTGCTCTCCCTCTATATTTCTCTCCCTCTCTCTCATCCTTTCTTTCTCATTCTCTCCCTCCACTACCCTCCATCCCACGCTTTGTATCTCAATCTCTCTCTCTCACTCCCTCTCCATCTCCCTCTCTCCTCTTCTTTTAACTAGTTCTCTTACTCTCCCTCTCTATCTCAATCCAACCCTCCTTCCCTCTCTGTCTCGTGTTCCCCTATCACTCTTCCCTCTCTCTCGTCTTATATTTAATCAATCTCCCTTCTTCCCTGACATTTTATTCTTAGCTCTCTCTCATTCCTCTCTCTTTCTCTCTCTTCTCTCTTTTTCTCTTCTTTCTATTTCTCTCTCACAACTTCCCTCTATCTCTCTATCTCTTTCTTTTTACTACACTTACTCTCCCTCACTCTCTCTATTTCTTTCTTTTTACCCCTCTTCTCTCATTTCCTCTTCTCTATAAATCTCTCTGACTCTCCCTCATCCTTTCTTTCCCCTCTCTCCATCCCACTTCTCACACTCCCACTCTCTCAATCTCAATCTCTCTCCCTCTCCACCCACTGCCCCTTGCTCCCTATCTCCATTTTGCTCAATATCATTTCCTCTCTCACTTCCTCTCCCTCCATCTTAAATCTTTCTTGCTCTCTCTCTTTCCCACTATCTTCAAAATCTTACTCTCTCCCTCTATCTCCCCCGTTCTCACTCTCTCCCTTACTCTTGCCCTCTATCTCTCTCTTTCTCAATCTCTCCCTTTCTTACTATATCTCTCACTCTCTATTATTTTTCTCTCTCTCATGCTTTCTTACTATTTGTTGCAATGTTTTCACTCTGTTTACTCTTTCCCTTTATCTCTCTTTCTCCCTCTCTTCCTTTCTGACTATGTATCTCACTCTCCATCATGTTTCTCTTCCTCTCTTTTCTCTCTCTTTGTCTCCCTATATCCATCACACAATCTCTCTCTACCTACCCCTTATTCTCTGTCTTTTTGCATTCTCACCCACACTTCTCTCTTATTTTTCTTACATCCTTTCCCACCCTTAATGCACTCTCTGTTCCTCTCTTTCCCTCTGTTACCTCACTCTATATTCTTTCTCTGTTTCTTTCGCTTTTGTCTCTCTACCCCTTCTTGGCTCCCTCACTCTCTTTAATTTCACTCTCACTCTTACTCATAATTTCTTCTCTCTCTCTTTCTTTATTGCTCTCTCACCCTTTCTCTCTCCCTCTCTCTTGCTCCATCAATCATTCTCTCTTGCTCCCTTTCTCTTACTCTCTCTTCCCCCACTTTCTTATTTTAGCTTCACTCTTACTCTTACTCCCTCTTTTTATCTCTTTCACAATCTCTATTATCTCTTCCTCTTTCTATCGTCGCCTTGCTCTCACTGTCTATTCTCTCTCACCTTTTCTCACTCTTTCTTTTCCTTTACCCCCACTTTATCTTTCTCTATTTTTCTCGCTTTTCTCCCTCTCTCTATCAAGTTCTCTCCACATGATCTCCTTGACTTTCCCTCTTTCTCTTCTCTCTTCATCACTCCCTCTCATTCTCTCGCATTCTCTTATTCTCCCTCTTGCTCACTCTCTCTTTCTCTATCTTCCTTCACTCTTTCTTGCTCTTCGCTCCCTCTCCCTTTCTCACTATTTATTTGCTTTCTCTTTCTCTATTATTGCTCACTCTTCTTAAATCTCTCTCTTCTATTTCTTTATCTCCTCTCTTTGTCTCTTCCTCTCTTCTTCCCTCTTTCTAACACATAATCACTCCCTTTATCTCTCCAACCAAACATTGGGAGAGATGGAAGCAATAGAAAGGAAGTGTGGGATAGAGGGAGAGAATGTAAGATAGGGAGAGACCAACATAAGAAAGAGATAAAAAATTGGAGAGGAATATAACAAGTGAGAGGGTGGGAGAAAAATAAATAGGGAGACAGTTTTTTTGAGTGAGGGAGATAATATATATACATGTAGATTATGAGAAAGGTCTAGAGAGGAAGAAAGAGAGGGAGGGAGAGTGAGAAGGAGATAGTTTAGGAGAGGGAGTGAGAGAGAGATATAAAGAGAAAGAGGAGAGAGGGAGGAGGAAAAGCAAGAAGAAAATGTGGAGCAAGGGAAGAGACAAAAAGAGAACAGAGACGGGAACTAAAGAGAGTAAGAGAGAGAAAAAGTGAGAGAAGGTATGAGGTTGAAAGAATAGTAGGAAAGATGCTATGGAGAGCAAGGGCATAAAGATAAAGACATAGAAAAAGAGAGAGAGGGGGGGAGAAAGCTTGGCAACGGGAGAGAGGAAGGGAGGGAGATGGGACTGGATAAAAGTGGGAGAGTGGGTGAAAGAGGAGTGGGAGAGGGAGACAGAAAGAGGGGGAAGTTAGAATTCGTTCGTGAGGGTGAGAGAGAGAGAGAGAGAGTAGCAAGGGAAAAAGGTGTGGGGGAAGCTAGAGAGAGAAAGTGAGTTAGTGAAAGTTAGGGGAGTGAGGGAGTGTGAAAGACATAAGAAAAGACAGTGAGGAAGAGTAAGACGTTAGTAAAATAAAGAGAGAATGCAAGAGAGAAAGGGAGTGGGGAAGAGAAAGTGAAAAAGAGAATAGAGAGTGTGACATAGATAAATAGAGGGAGTACGTCCCTCTATATCTCTATTTCTTTCTCTTTACCACTCATGCTCTCTCTCACACTCTATTATATCTCTCTCTTATGTGCCCTTTATTCTTTCTTTTTCTCACTCTACCCCTCACCCACTGTCTCTCCCTATATCCCTACTTCTCTATCTTTCAAACCCACTCTTAGTGGTCCATGTCTTTCTCTCTCTACCTCTTCACTCTCTCTCATTATTTCTCACCTTCTCTCACACATATCTTCCTTTTCTCCCCCCTCCCTTTCACTCCCTCCCTCGCTCTCTCCATCTCTCTTCATATATCTCACTCTCTTTTCCTTTCTTATTCTCACACTCTCCCAATTTCCTTGTAATATCTCGCACACCCTCATCACTCACTTGCTCTTTATTCTCTAACTCCCTCTCTCCCTCCATCTGTCTCCATATCTCCCTCATCTCCTTCTCTCTACCTCTCACTCACTATAATTTCTTTATCTTCCTTGAGTCTCTCTTCTCTCTCTATTTTTGCCTTGATTCTCTATCTTCAATCACTTTCTTCACTCACTCTCTTGCTCTCTCTCTGTTACTCTATATTTCATCTCTCTTTATTGTTTCTTTGCTCTCATTTGCCTCCTCTTTATCTATCTCTTGCTCATAATTCTATCTCCCTCTCTTCTCTCTCTTTACTCACTCTTTCTCTTCCTTTATCTCTCACTCCCCCTCCCTCACGCAAACTCTCTCAATTGCTTTCACATCTTGCTCTCTTTCCTTATATTCATCTCATTATTTATCATTTTTGCTCATACATCTCTCTTACCTCCTCGATCCCTCCCTCTTTCAATCCCTCCATCCCTCTCTTTATGCCTCCCTCCCTATCTAACTTCTCTCTCCTCTCCTCTTGCACTCACTCAATCACTCCCTTCCCCCCTCATTTTTTCTATCTCTCTCTCTCAATCTCTCTCTTGCTCTCTATTCTTTCACTTACACTTTTCTCTACTAGCTCGCTCTCTTCCTCTCTCACGTTATCTCTTCAGTCGTTCTCTCTACACTATTTCTCTCTCATACTTTATCCCTTTCTTGCTCTCTTTCTCTCTCTTCATTTTCGCTCTCACTCTTGCTCCCTCACTTCCTCTCTCTTTCTCACTCCATGTTCACTCCCTATTACTTTCTTTTCACTCTAATCTCAATCTTTCTATCCCTCTCTCGCCCTCTCTTGCTTCCTTCCCTCCCTCTCTCTCTCTACCTTACTCTCTCTCCCACACACTCTCTCCCACACACTCTCTCCCTCACACTCACTTCCAATTCAACTCTCCTCTCTCTCCCACAATTTCATTCTCTTCCTACTCTCTCCCTCACTCTAACTTCCTCTCTATATCTTCCATCACTCTCTCTTATCTCTCACCCTCCTTTCCTCTCTCACTCCCACTCTCTTCAATCTGACTCACGCCCTTCCTCTGTCTCTATCTTTCTCTCTCTCTCCCTCCTTGCTCTTTTCTCTATTTATGTTTTATCAATTTTTCTCTCTTCTCTCTCACAAACATGTCCTCTTGCTCTCTTTTATCACTATCTCTTATTACTTTACTCACTCTTTCTTTCCAACCATGTCTCACTCTCTTCCTCCCACCAACTCTCCCTCTCATTAAGTCTCTCTCTCTCTCTATCGCCCTCTCACCCTCTTGTTATCTCCATATGCCCTCTATATCTCCCTCTCTCACCCTCCCTTAAGTCTTCTTTCTATATTTTTATCTCACCCACTCTCCTCTCCCTCTCGCTCAATCTTATATCCCTAGTTTTGCTCTTTCTTTTGCTCTCTCTCTCTCTCTCTCTCTCTCTTCTCTTTTTCATCTCCCTTTATTATATTCTTTCTCTTCTTCGCTCCCACTATGTCTCTCGCACTTACTCTTTCTTCCATCACCCTCTCATCTTTCTCTTTACTCACTCCATCTCTACCTCTATCTCACTCACATTCACTATCCCTCCCTCACACACTAACACTTAGTTTCTCTCACATATTGCTCTCTCCTGCCATATCCATCTCATTGTTTCTTATTTTATCTCATGGATCTCTCTTTCCTCCTTAATCCCTCCCTCTTTCAAGCTCCACTTCCCTCTCTTTCTCACTCTCTCCCTACTTTACTCTTCTCTCTCGCTCCTATTACACTCACTCCTTGCTCCCTCTCCCTCACTCTCCTTTTCTTTCGCTCTCTCTCACTCCCTCTCTCTCACACTTACTCTCCTATTCTCTGACTCTCTCTCATTCTTTCTCCCTTGAGAAGACCCTTCCCACATCCATGCCTCCCACTCTCTATGTCAATCTGTCTCCCTCTCCATTCCTTCTCTCGTTTCCTTCTCACTAGTTCTCTTAATCTCCCTCCCTATCTAAATCTTGCTATCTTTTGCTCTCTCTTCCTCTCTCTCTTGCTTCCTATATCTCACTTAAATCTTTCTTTTTCCTCTCTCTCTCTCTCTCTCTCTCTCTCTCTCTCCCCCCCTCTCTGTTGAGTCTCTCTAACTCTCTCCATCTATCTCCCTTTCTCCTTTTTGCCCTCTATCTCTCTCTTTCTCACTCTCTTCCTTTCTCACTATGTCTCACTCTCTCTGCTTCTTTATCTAGCTCTCTAGCTCTCTCCTACTTTTTGTTCTCTCTCTTCATTCACTCTTTATCTTCTATATCCATCACTCTAACTCTCTCCCTTCCTCTCATTCTCTCTCTTTTCTCTTCTCTCTCTTTTCCTTGTCTTCTCGCTCATTGTTTATTACTTACTCTCCCTCTCTACCTCCCTTACTCCTCCTTTTTTTACTCTCTTTCCCTCTCCACCTCCCTTCCTCCTCCTTTTTTTACTCTCTTTGTCTAACTCCCTTACTCTTTCCCTCTCTTTCTTCACTCTATATTCTTTCTCTATTTCTATCTCGCTTTATCACTCTCTCCCCTCCTCACTCCCTCTCTTTAATTTCACTCTCACTCTTACTCCCTCACTCTCTTCATCTCTCTTTCTCATGCTCTCTTCCACTTTCCCTTGACTGTCCCTCTCTCTCCATCTTTATACCATTCTCTCTCCCATTCTCTTATTATCCCTCCCACACTTTCTTTATCTTACTCACTCTCCTTCTATCCTTATATCTCTCTCATACTCCATTCCTCCGTGCTCCCTTCCTCTCTCATTCTCACTATTTGTTCCCTCTCTTTCTCTTTTGTTGCTTACACTTCTCTAACTCTTTCTCTAATGTTTCTCTCTCTCTCTCTCTTCCTCACTCTCTCTCTCACACAATCTCTCTCGTTGCTCAATCTTTCTCTCCCCTATCCCTCAAAAGTAATCTCTCAATCTCTCTCTCGCTCCAATTATTATGCTTCACATGTCCTCTATCTTTTATCTCATTAATTCTACATTCTCTCACACTCCTCTCTCTCTTTCACTCACCCTCTCTCTGCCTCCACTATCTCTCACTCTCTTTTCATGCCTCTTGTTCACACTCTTTTCCTCTTTATCAACATATCTCTCTTCCTCCGTTCCTCACTTTCCCCTTCATTATGTTGTTCTCTATCTCTCTTCTCTTCCCGCCTCCCTCAATCCTACTCTCTCCATTATCACCCTCTTAATATATTTTCCTCTCTTTTATCCCTCTCTCTCATTCCAATTTTTATATCCTCTTCTCTCCCTCACTCTCTTTTCCTCTCTCTCTAGAGATCACACACTCTCTCACACTCTTGTTCTCTTTATTGCTCTCACTCCCTGCCTCCAACATTCTCACTCCCTAATTATTGCACTCTCTAGGTCTCTCATTTGTAGCTATCTCATCTCTCCATCACTCACGCTCTCTCACTCTCTCAATCTCTCTTGCTCTCACCCTCTTTAGCTTCATTTATTGCTCTCTATCTCACTCTCTCTTGCTATCTTATTTTTTCTCGCTCAGTCTCTCTCTCTTTTCCTCGCTCCATCTTTCTCCCTTCACTCTCTATCCTCCTCTCTATTATTCTCTCTCCCTCTCTTTTTTTTCTCCCAATCTATTCTCTTTTTCTATCTTATACTCTCTTTTACACTCTCCTTTGTTGCTCTCTTTCATATTAGACTTCTGTCGTTCTACCCCCACTCCGTCTCTCCTTTCTCTTGCTTTCAAACCTATCAATCTCTTTCTCTATCTACTCTCCGTCTATTATTCCCACTCTATCCGTGCTTATCTCCCTCTTTGCCTCCCTCTCTCTTGCTCCCTCTCTCACTCACTAATACCCCCTTCTTGAGCTCACTTTACATCTCACTCACTTACTCTTACTTGATCTTCCCATAACCTCTCTTCTCACTCGCTTACTTCCTCTTTCCTACTCTCTCTTTAAACGCTCTCACTTCCACTTGTCACTCTTTCTCCCTCACAAGCTCATGTCTCTATCTCTCTCTTTTCCACCCTCATTATCTCTCCCTCTCGATATCTCTTCTGCCTCACACTTTTGACCCTCCTGTTATCCCTCACTTCCACTCTGTCGCTCTCCATACCTCTTTCACTCTCTCTTAATCCCTCTCTCTCTCTCTCTCTTTTACATTCTCCTTTCTTGTTCTCTCTTCCCTTTTTCTCTTACTTTTTATCACTATATTCCCCACACACTCTCTCCTCTCTCGCTCACTTGATTCCATCCCACCCTCTCTCATTCTCCTCCCTCTCCCTCCCTCCCTCTTTATCTTGTTATCCCTCTCCATCTCCTTCTCCCTTCTTTTCTTCCACTCGCTCTCATCATTCTCCTATTCTCCATTTATAACCCCACTCACGTACTCTTACTCGATCTTCCCTTAGTCTCTCTTTTCACTCTCTCCCTTTTACTCTCTCTTCCTTCCTCTTTTCTGCACTCTCTTTAACCCACTCACTACTCCTTCAATCTCTCTTTCTCAATCACTCATTCCCTATTTCTCTCACTCTCTATTACATCTCATTTTATGTTTGATTCGCTTTCTCTTCAGTCACTCTTTTAATGCTCCCTTTATCCCTCACTGCCTTTCTCTCGTCTCCATCCCTCTTTTACTCCCTTTACCCCTTGCTTTCTCTCACTCTTCTTATCTCCCTCGCTCCTACTCCCCCTCTCACTCACTCACTCCCTCCCTCTCTCACTACTCCTTCAATCTCTCTTTCTCACTCACTCTTTATCTATCTCTCTCACTCTCTATTCCATGTCTTTCTATCTTTGATACATTCTCTCTTCAGTCTCTCTTTTACTGCTCCCTTTATCCCTCACTGCCTTTCTCTCATCTCCATCCCTCTTTCACTCCCTCCACCCCTTGCTTTCTCTCGCTCTTTTTATCTCCCTCGCTCCCCCCTCTCACTCACTTAGTCTCTCCCTCTCTCACGCTCTCTCTTCCCTTACTCTCTCTTCACTCTATTTCTCTCTCACACATTCTCCCTTTTTTGCGCCTCTTCCTCTCTCTTCATTTTCATTATCACTTCCACTCCCTCACTCTCTCTCTTTCTCGCTTCATGTTCACTCTCTCTTCGATTGCTTACTCTCGATTAAAGGTGAGGAAGCGAGAAAGGGGAGAGAGCGAGATGAGGAGGGAATGAGAAATGGAGAAAGTGAGAAACAATGAGAGAGAAGGGGGAAGGGAGGGAGAAGAGAGAGGGATGTGAGAGATAGAGAGGATACAAAGGAAGGAGAGTGTAAAAGAGAGTGAGGGATAGATGAAGAGAAAAAGCGAGCAAAGAAAGAAGAGAGTGTGACAAAAGGGAGAGCAAGAGAGAGAGAGTGTGTGTGAGAGATCGAGAGTGAAGAAAAGAGATAGAATCGCCTCTTTTGTCCTTTCTTTATCTCTCTTGATCTTTCTTTTATATCCCACTATTCTCTCTCTTTACTCCCCTTTTCTCTCCCTTTATCTCTCACTATCTCTCTCACTCTCTCTCCCTAACACTCTTTCAATTACTCTCACATCTTGCTTTCTCCTCAAATCCATCTCATTATTTATTATTTTACCTCAAACATCTCCCTTTCCTCCTCAAGCGCTCCCTCTTCAATCCCTCCACTCTCTTTCTCCCTCTCTCCCTGTCTCACTCCTCTCTCTACCTCCTCTTGCATTGTACTCATTCACTCCCTCTATCTCCCACTCATTTTCTCTATCGCTCTCTATCATTCCCTCTCTCTTGCTCTCTTATCTCTCACTTTCACTTTTCTCTATTTCTCTCACCCTTTTCTCCCTTTCTTTAGCTCTCTCCCCCTTCACTATCCTCCCTCCCACCCCCTCTATCTCAATCGTCTCCCCTTATCTCCCACTCTTCCTCTCCATGTCCCCCTCTCCTTCTCTCCTTCTCTCCTTCTCTCCTTCTCACTCATTATCTTACTCTCCCTCCCCATCTCAATCTTTCGCACAATCTTTTGCGCTTTTGTCCTCTCTCACTTTTTATCTCTCTTAAATCATTCTCGCTCTCTCTCCCACTCTCACACCCTCTCTCACTTCAATCTCTCCCCTTATCTCCCTCTATGTTCCTCTTTTTTACTCTCTCTCTGACTCTTGCCTTCTGTCTCTCACTTTCTATTATATTTCTCTCTCCCTCATTCTGTCTCTCTCTCTCATTGTGTCGCTCTCACTTGCTCTCAGTTCTCTCGCTTTATCATTATATATCCATCACTCTATATATTCTCTCACTCTTCTGTCTCTCACCCCTTCTTCTCACTGTCACTCTTACTCCCTCACTCGCCTCTCTCTTTCTCTCTTCCACTCTATCACTCTATCTCTCTTCTAATTTTTCTCTCACTTTCCCTCCCTAGCTCTCTCTTGCTCCATCTATCATTCTCTCTCTTTCTCCTTTAGCTGCTCTCTATTTAGCTTCACTCTCACTACAACTCCCTCTCTTTATCTTTTACACACTCTATTTTCTTCCACATTCTATCGCTATCTCGCTAACACTTGTGTTCGCACTTTAATTCTCTGTAATCTTCTCTCTTACTCTTCTCAATCAATCTTTTCCTCTATTCCCCCACTCTCTTTCTCTATTTCTCCCACTTTCATTTCTGTGGCTCTCTATCACTCTCTTATTCTTCGTCCCTATCTCTCTTGCTCACTCTCTCTTTCAGTCTCTCTTTCTCTTTCTTTCCACATTCTCCTTCTCTCCCTTAATCTCTCTCACTCTCACCTCCTCCGTTGCTCGCTTCCTCTCCCTTTCTCAGAGTTTGTTCTCTCTTTCTTTATCTTTTATTTTCAACATTTCTCTAACTTTTTCTCTTATGTTTTCATCTCACTCTCTCTCCCTCACATACACACAATCCCTCTCTTTTCTTAATTTTTGTCTCTCTATCCCTCACATGACTCTCTGTTTCCCTCTCTTCAACTTTTATCTCTCTCAATCCCTCTCTCATCTCTCTCATTGTTTCTCACATTCTCCTACCCATTTCTCTCTCTCCCTTCCCTTTTTGTCTCCTCTATATCTAACTCTCGTTTCCTTACTCTTGTTCCATTCTCTACCTCTTTATTTTTATCTCTCTTAATCCCTCTCTCACTCTCTATCATTCTCTTGCTCTGTATCTCACTCCTCTCTTCCTCGCTAGCTCACTGTCTCTTTCTCTTTGCACCCTCCTAATAACTTTTTCCTCTCTTGTCGCTCTCACTCTCCCTCTAAAATTCTTACTTCCTCATTCTCGCCCTCTCTACGTCTCCCCTTTGTAGCTCACTCTTCTCTTTCTATCTCACAAACTCATACTCTATCTCACTCTCTGTTCAATCTTTCTCCCCCTCACCCTTTTTAGCTCTATTTCCTGCTCTCTATCTCACTCTCTCCTACTATCATGTTCTTTCTCGTTCACTCTCTCCTATCTCTCCCTTGCTCCATCTTCGCTCTTCACCGTTTATCCTCTTCCTTGTTTTCTATCTCCCTCCCTCTCCTTTCTCACTCTTTGTTCCCTTTTTATATCTTATACCCTCATTTAAACTTCACTTTGTTATTTTCTTTTCACTCTTTTCCTCTTACTCTTTCTCCCAATCAAACCTCCTCTCTCTCTCTCTCTCCCCCTCTCTTACTTTCATCCCTCGCTCTCTCTTTCTCTCTTTTCTCCCTCCCTCCCTTCCTCTCCCTCGCTATCTCCCTCTTCGTCTCCCTCTCTTGCTCCCTCTTTCTCACAATCCCGTTCTTCCCCTCTCTTTACGCCCCACTAATCTTACACATTCTTTCCACAGCCTCACTTCTCACTCTCTCTCCCATTAACTCTCTCTTTAAGCCCTCTCACTTCCTCCTTCTATCTCTCTTTCTCCCTCACTACCTCCATCTCTCTCTTTCTATTTGATCTCTCATTAACTCTCTCTCTCGTTTTCTCTTCTGCCTGTCACATTTAACCCTCACATTATCCCTCACCACCTCTCTCTTGCTCTCCCTCCCTCTTTTGCTCACTTAATCCCTCTCTCTTCCACATCGTCTCTCTTTCTAGTTCCCTCTCTCGCTCGTTCAATCTCTCCCTCTCTCACGTTCTATATTCACTCACAATTCTCTCCCTTTCTTGCTCCCTCATTCTCTCTGTTCAGTTTCTCTCTCACTCTTACTCCCTCTCTCCCTCAATCTTTCTCACTCTATGTTCACCCTCTCACACACTCTAACTTAGGTTTTTCTCTATTTTCTCTCACCTCCTAATTTTTCTCTCCTACTCTCCCCTGTCTTTTGCCTCCTCTCTCACTTGTTGTACTTCTTTCTTTCTCTTAGACACACTATCCCCCTCTCAGATTCTTCCGGTTCACTCCTGTTCTCTCCCTCTCCCTCTCTCAAAATCACATTCTCTACCACCTCTCTCCCTCTCGCTCACTCTCTCTACATCATCCCTCACTCGCTCTTCTCTCAGTCTCACTTTCTCTCTCACTCCCCCTTTTTCTCACTCTCGCTATCTCATTCTTTTTTTCTTTTTGTGACTTGTCAACTTTCTTTCTCTTTTACTCTCTCCTTCTATCTTTCTCTCACATGCTCTCTCTTGCACTCTTTTATCATCCCACCCATCTATTTACTCACTCTTTCTATCTAACTATGGCTCAGCCTCTTCCTCCCTCCCTCTCTCTCTCCCACCTTTTGTCTCTCTATCTCCCTTCCCCCTTTTTTCTTTTTATATCCTCCTCTATATCTCCCTTTCTCCACCTATCACTTCCAAACTTTTGCTTTATCTTCCTTAAGTCCCTCTTCTCTCTTTATTTCTGTCTCAGTCTCTCTCCTTTTCTTCCTCCGGCACTCCCTTTAATCCCTATCACTCCCTCCCTCTATCTCTCTGGTTATAGTTCACTCCCTCTCTTGCTCATGCTCACATTCTTTATTTCATCTCTCTTTATCCTTTGCTTGATCTCTCTTGCCCTCCCTCTATCCTCTTTCTTGCTCTTTTATATATCACCTTCTTTTTTCTCTCTCTCTCTCTCACTCTCACTCTCACTCCCTCACACACTCTCTCTCAATTGCTCTCACATATTGCTCTCTCTGCTCAAATCCATTACATTATTTCTTATTTTCTCTTACACGTCTCTCTTTCCTCCAGATCCATCCCTCTTTCAATCCTTCTTTGTACTCTTTGTACCTCACTCCCTATCTCACAACTTTCTCTCACCTCTTGAGAGGGTGGGATTGAGAGCAAAAATAGTTGTATGAGAGAAAATAAGAAATAGTGAGATGCATTTGAGGGGAGAGAGCAAGATGTGAGAGAAATTGAGAGAGAGTGTGTGAGAGAGTGAGAGTGATTGAGAGAGAGATAAAGAGAGAGTAAAGAGAGAGATAAGATTAAGGGAGGAGAGAGGGAAATTGAGAGGAAAAAGAGTTTGGAGAGAGAGGGAGTGAGGGAGAAAGAATTAGAGTAAGAGTGAAATTCCAGAGAGGGAGGGGATGAGAATGGGAGAGAGAGTGAGAGAGTGTGTGAGAGAGTGTGGGAGAGTGAACAAGAGAGAGGAAGACATAGAGCTTATGTGTGGAAGAAAGGGGGGAGGGAGGGAGGTCGTGAAAGAGGGAGAAGCAAGGAGGAGAGAGGAAGAATGTGAGAAATAGTGAAATGAAGATGAGAGGGAGGTAGAGAGAAAAGAATAAGATAGAGAGATAAGAGGAAGAAAAAGAGGAGAGAGAAAAAATAGTAAAAGAAATGGAGGAGAAATGAGAGAGAGTGAATAAGAGAAAGAAAGTAAGAGAAGCTATGCGGCTGAGAGAATGGGATGTTGGAAATGATGGAAGAGGGGGGAGGGAGAGAGAGAGAGATAGAGAAAGAAGGGGAAGTACTTGGAGAGATGGTTGGGGATAGAGTGAGAGGGAGGGAGGCAGGGAGGAAGAGGGAGTGGGAGGGAGGCAGGGAGGGAGATGAAGTGGGAGGGAGAAATAATGAGGAGGAGATAGAGTACAAGTGTGGGAGATAGGGGGAGAAGAGCAACAAAATAAAAACTTAGTGAAAGATGGAAAGAGAGAGCATGTAACATAGAGAGAAAGAGAGAGAAAGAGAGAAGGAGATCGAGAAAGGCAGCGAGAGGAAGAGTTAGAGAGAGTGTGTAAACTGGAGAGAAAGAGAGAGTGAGAGGAAACAGGAGAGAAGAAAATGAATGAGAGTAAGAAATAATGAGAGAGAGATGAGGAGCAAAGCGTGAGAAGAGAGAAGGAATGAGAGTGAGGGAGAGAGGGAGGACGGGATGGAGCAAGAAAGGGAGTTGGAAGGAGAAAAGGAGTTGACTAATGAGAGAGAAGAGAGAGCAATAGAAGAGAGATTAATAGAGATTGACTGAGAAACAATGCAATAATGATGGTGGAATAGAGAGTGAGAGAAAGAGGGAGAGAAAGGTAGAGAGTGAGAGTGTGCGAAAGAGAGAAGAGACATGGGAGAGAGATGTTAGGGGTAGGAAAGAAAGTGTTAAGGATATAAAGAGAGAGGAAGAGAGAGATAGAGGGAGGGAGAGTAAGCGAGAGGATGAGAGAGGGTAAAAAATGAGATTTAGTGGGAGTAAGAGGGGGGATGAAGTGAAAGTGGGTGAGAGGGAGAGAGGTGAGAGCGAGTGAGATAGAGAAAGAAAGTGCGAGTGAGAGAGAGAAGGAAAGAGCGAGAGAGGAAGAGAGATGGTGTGAGGGAAGGAAGAAAGTGAGGGGGAGTAAGAGAAAGTATGAGAAGATGGTGGAGAGAGATGGTTAAACGTAGAGCAAGAGAGCGGGAGAAAAAAAAGAGGAGGGGCGGAGGGAGAGGAGTGTAAGGGTGTGAAGGAGGAAGTGAGAGTTAGAGAGATATAGATAGAGAAGGAGAATGAGTTAAGAAAGAGAAAGAGCAAGTGGGCAAGACAGAGGAAGGGAGAATAAGAGAATGAGACAGAGAATGAGAGGGATATTGAGAAAAGAGAGACAGTCATAAAATGAAAGTGGGAGAGAGTGTTACAGAGAGTGACGAAGGAGGGAAGTGAGTGAAATAGAGAAAGAGAGTGGTGGTTTACAGGAAGAGGAGTGAGAAAAGTAAGAGAGAGTTGACATAGAATAAAGAGTGTGAGCGAGATAGCCATAGAAATTGGAAGGGACGATAGAGTATGAAAGAGATAAAGAGAGGGAGTAGGAGTGACAGTGAAACTGAAGAGAGTGTGGACGAAGAGAGAGTAGGAGAAAATGAGCAAGAGAGAGATAGTTAGGGAGACAAAGTGAGAGAGATAAATGGAGAAAAAAAAGGAGAGAGAGTACAATATAGAAAGAGAGAGAAGGCGAGGGTGCAAGTGTGAGATACAAACTAAAGAGAGTAAGGGAGCGAGGAATGGAGAAAGAGAAAAAGCGAGAGAGAAATAGAGAAAAAGTGCTGAGTGAGGAAAGAAAGGGAAAGAGAGATAAAAAGGAAAAATAATAAATGATGACAAAAAAGAGGGGGTGAGCTATAGAGGAGAGAGAGAGAGAATGGGGGAAGGGAGAAAGAGTTCGAGTGATAGATATAAGATGAAAGAGTGAGTAAAAACTTATTGAAGTGAGAGATGAAAGAGAGGGAAAGAGAGAGCGAGCTAGAGAGAAAAAAGTGCAAAATAAGGAGGTAGAGAAAGAGGGAGGGAAGGAGAGAAAGTAATAAAAAATGATAAAGAAGAGTGGGCGAGATAGAGAATAGAGAGAATGAGTAGAAGGGAGAGAGAGTTAGAGTGATGGATATAGAAAGATAAGTAAAGAGAGAGAAAATACATCAAAAGAGAGTGAGAGAGAGAAACATAGTAGAAAGTGATAGATAGAGTAAAAAGGGATAGAGTGAGAAAGAGAGTAATAGTTGGCAAGAGTAAGGGAGAGAGTGAGGAAGGGGAGATAGAGGGGGTGAAAGAGATAGATTGAAGAGGGGGGAGTGAGAGACTGAGAGAGAGCAAGAAAGATTCAAGAGAGAGAAATAGGAGGCGAGAGAGGAAAAGAGAGCAAAAAATTGTGAGCATGATTCAGATAGGAAGGGAGACTAAGAGAATAAGTGTGAATGAGAGAAAAAGAGAGGGAGATGGAGAAGGAGAGAGAGTGAGACTGAGATAGAGAGAGTAAGAGGGAGGGTAGCAGAGGGAGAGAATAAGAGAGAAAGAATGAGATATAAGAGAAAAGGAGAAGAAGAGAGAGAAATAGTGAAAAGCGAGAGTAAGAGAAGAGAGAGCAAGAGAGAGGGAATTTGAGAGCGATGGAGAAAATGAGAGGGAGGGAGAGGAAGTTAATAAGTGAGTGCAAGAGGAGATAGAGAGAGGAGTTAGATAGGGAGAGCAGGATAAAAAGAGGGAAGGAGAGAATGAAAGTGAGAGGGATTCAGGAGGAAAGAGAGATGTATGAGTGAAAATAAGAAATAATGAGATGGATATGAGGGGGATAGCAAGGTGTGAGAGCTAATGAGAGAGAGTATGTGAGGGAGGGAGAGTGAGAGACAGAGGTAAAGAAATAATGACTAAAGAGAGGGAAGAGAGAGAGTTGGTGCAAGAGAGAGATAGGAGAAAAAGAAATATCAAGAAGGCAAGAGAAGAAGTAAGAAAGAGTGAAAATGGTAGCTAGGGAGAGTAAGAGTGAGAGAGAGGTTGGCATATAGGAAGGAGAGGGAGCTAAAGATTGAGAGAGTGTGGAATATGATAATGAAAGGGAAGCGGGGATTAAAAGGGGAAGGGATGGAGGAGGACATAGGGATCTATGGGAGAAATAAGAAATAATAAGATGGATAAGAGGGGAGAGAGCAAGATGTGAGAGAAACTATGAGAGAGTGTGTGAGGGAGGGAGAGTGAGAGAGTGAGAGAGATTGATGGAGTGAGTAAAGAGAGAGAAGAGAGAGTGATAGAAGATCAAGAGAGAGAGGTAGAGGGAACAAAAGAGTGTAAGAAAAAAATAATGAGAGACAAAATGAAGAGTGAGAGAGAGAGCAAGAGAGGGAGTGAAGATAGGGACTGTAGAGTGAGCGGGAGGGAGAGGAGAGAGAGTGAGATAGAAATGGAATGAGAGAGAGCAATAGTCAAAATGCGAGGGAGGGAGAGTGAATGAGTGAGTACAAGAGGAGAGAGAGAGAAGTAGATAGGGGGAGAGGGAGAAAGAGAGGGAAGGAGGGAGTGAAAAGGGAGGGGTCAAGAAGAAAAGAGAGATTTTCTTCTCTTTACCACTCTCTTCATTTCTCACTGTTTCTCACTTTCTCTTTTTATTCTCTCTCTCACTCACTTGCTCTCTCTTGCTCTCTTTTCTCTCTTTATCTCCTTACTCTAACTCTCTACCTTCCCTCAATCTCTATCTCTTCTATTTCTCACCCCTTCTTCTCTCTTATTGTTTATTACATCCACGTCTCTCCTTATTTCGCTCTCTATTCCATCGCTTACCTCACATTCTATTCTTTCTCTATTTATCTTTTTCTATCTATCTCTCCATCTTAGCTCCCTCTCTTCAATTTCACTCCAATTCTTACTCCCTAATGTTCTTCTTTCTTTCTTTTTCTCTTGCCCTCTCCCCTTTTTCCCTCCCTCTCTCTGTCTCACTCCCTCCCTCACAAACCCTCTCCATCTATTTTTATCTCTTGCACCCTTTTCTTACACTCTATTCCACCACTTTCTTTTTTCAGCTTCATTTTAACTCTTACTCCCTAGGCCTCACTCTGTAGCACGCTATTCTCTCTCCATCCCACACACTCTTACACACACCCACTATCTCTCAATCTCTCTCCCTCTCCCTATCACCCTCGTTAGCTCCATTTCTCAGTCTCTATCTCACTCTCTGTTACCATTTTGTTTTTTTCTCTCACTCTATTTATCCCTTCTCTATTGTATTCTCTCAATCTCTCTTTCTCACACTTTTTTTTGTATCTTATACTCTCTTTTACACACTCCTTTATTGCTCTCTCGTCTTTCATTTCTCTTACTTTATGTCACTCCATCCCCCCACTTCCTCTCTCCTCTCTCTCTTGCTTCTATCCTTCCCTCTCTCATTTTATTTCTTCTCTCCCTCTCTCCCTCTCTCCCTCTCCCACCCATTATCCCTCTTTGTCTCCCTCTCTCTCTCAACAATCTCTTATTCTCCCTCACCTTTTACCCCTCACTTACTCTTGCTTGATCTTCGCTCAGTATCTCTTCTCACTGTTCCTTCCACTCTCTATTCCTTTCACTTTCCTGCTCTTTTCTTAAACCCTCCCAATACCTCCTATCTCTCTTTCTTACTTGCACTCTCATCTCTCTCACCCAATGTTACGCCTCTTTTAATCTCTCTCTCGTCCTCTCTTCTGTCTCTCTTTTCACACTCAATTTAACCCTCAACACCGCTCTTTTAATCACCCACCCTCTTGCACTCCCGTCATCCCTCTGTTTCTACTACTCTCCTTATCTCCCTATTTATTTGTCCCTCTCTCGCTCTCTCACCCTCTCTTTCCTACTCTCTCTTTGCTTGCCTTCTCTCCTCTCCATTTGTCTCTCACACTCTCCCTTTCTCATTCACTTTTCCTATCTCTTCAGTTTCACTCTCACACATACTCCCTCATTCCCTCTCTCTTTCTCGCTCCATTTTCACTCTCCATCACTTACTCTCTCTTTTATAGAGCTCGCTCCTCTCTCTCCTCTCAAACTCTCTCCCACACTTCCCTACTCCATTCATTCCTTCTCTCCTTTCCTCTCCCTCTCTCGCTCTCTCTGTATCTCTTCACACACACTCTCCCCCTCTCTCCCTCTCACTCTCTTCCAATTCATCCCCCCATCTCTCCCACCAAATCTCATTTTGTACCTCATCTCTCCATCTCTCTCACTCATTCTCCATATCTTTCTTCACTCTCTCTTCCCCTCTCACTTCCACTTTCTTCCATCTCTCTCAGTCCCTCCATCATTCTCTCTCTTACTCACTCTCTTTCTCTCTCGCTCTTTTTCTATTTATACTTTATCACTTTTTTTTTCTCTATTGCTCTTTTTTTGCTCTCTTTGACACACTCTCTTATCACTTTACTCACACCTCTCCAATTATTTCTCACTCTCTTCCTTCCTCACTCTTTCCCTCTTTCATTAACTCAATCTCTCACTATGTCTTTTCTCCCTCCCTCTCTCGCTCAATCTACCTCTCACTCACTATCTTTTGGTCTATATTCACTGAGTCTCTCTTCTCTCTCAATTTCTACCTTGCCCTCTCACCCTGTCTCTTTTCACTCACTCTTCAATACATATCTTAACTCGCTCTCATGCTCTCTCTCACATTCTCTTTTCATCTCTCTTTATTATTTGTATGCTCAATTTTATTGCTCTCTGTCTCTCTTTCTCTTGATATTTCTTCTATCTGCCTCTCTTCTCTCTCTTTACTCGCTCTCTCTCTCCCTCTATCTCTCACACACTCTCACACTCCCTCCCTCACAAACAATCTCTCAATTGCTCTCACATCTTGCTCTCCCTCCTCACATCCATCTCATTATTTATTATTTTCTCCTACACATCTCTCCTTCCTCCTCGATACCTCCCTTTTTAAATCTAACCCTCCATCTCTTTCTCCTTCTCTCTCTCCTCTTGTACTCACTTGTTCACTCTCTATCTCTCCCTCTCATTTTCTTATAACTCTCTCATTCCCTCTCTCTTGCTCTCTTTTCTCTCACTTTCACTTTTCTCTATTTCTCTCTCACTCTCCGTCTCCCTTTCTCTCCCCTCTCTCTCATCCCTTCTCTCTCATTCTCTCCCTCCGCTACCCTCCCTTCCATGTTCTCTATCTCAATCCCTTTCCCACTTTCTCCCGCACTCCCTCTCCATCTCCCCCTCCCATTCTCTCCTTTTAACTCATTCTCTTACTCTCCCTCCCTATCTCAATCCCTCTCTCCTTCCCTCTCTTACTTCCTTTCCCCCTATCACTCTTCTCTCTCCTTTTCTCCATCGCTCTCTCCCATTCCTCTCTCTTTCTCTCTCTTCTCTCACTTTCTATTAGCTCTATTTTTCTCTCAGAGCATCCCGCTGTCTCTCTATCTCTTTCTTTTTTACCACTCATACTCTCCTTCACTCTCTCTATTTCTTTTTGTACCCCTCTTCTCTCACTTTATCTTCTTTCTATCTCTTTCTCACTCTCCCTCATTATTTCTTTCCCATCTCTCCATTCCACTTCTCACCCTCTCACTCTCTCTCCCTCTCTCTCTTCCCCTTTCCACTCACTGCCCTCTTGCTCTCTACTCCATCTTGATCAATATCATTTCCTCTCTCACTTCCCCTCTCTCCCTCTGAAATCTTTCATGCTCAATCTCTCTCTCTCCCACAAGCTCTTCAATCTCTCACTCTCTCCCTCTGTCTCCCCCATTCTCACTCTCTCCCTTACTCTTGACCTCTATCTCTCTCTTCCTCACTCTCACCCTTTCTTACTATGTTTATCACTCTCTACTCTTTTTCTTTCTCTCTTGCTTTATTACTATCCTTGCCATCTTCTCACTCTCTTTACTCTTTTCTTCTATCTCTCTTTCTCCAACTCTTCCTTTCTCACTTTGTGTCTCACTCTCCAACATGTTTCTCTCTCGTGCCCATTGCTCTCTATTCCTCTCTTTGTCTCCCTTTATCCATCACTCAATGTCTCTCTACCTTCCTCTCATTCTCTATCTCTTTGCTTTCTCACCCACTCTTCTCTCTTATTATTTCTTACATATTCTCTCTCCCTTATTCAGCTCCCTGTTTCTCTCTCTTTCCATCTTTTACCTCACTCTCTATCATTTCGCTGTTTCATTCTCTTTTTTTCTCTCTCCCCCTTCTTGGCTCTCTCACTCTCTTTAATTTCACTCTCGCTCTTACTCTCATTCTCTTCTCTCTCTCTCTTTCTCTATTGCTCTCTCTCACCCTTTCACTCTCCCTCTTTCTCTCTTGCTCAATCTATCATTCTTACTTGCTCCCTTTCTCTTACTCTCTCTTCCACCACTCTCCTTCTTCAGCTTCACTCACGCTCTCTTTTTATCTCTTTCACAATATATATTCTCTCTCCTATTTCTATCGTCATCTTACTCTCACTCTCTATTTTTTCTCACCTTCTCTCTTACTCTTCTCACTCTTTCTCTTCCTCTGCCCTAAAATCCCTCTTTCTCTATTTATCTCACTTCCCTCCCTTCCTCCTCTCTCTCAAGTTCACTCCACTTGCCCTTCCCGACTCTCCCTCTTTCTCTTCTAACTCTTCATCGCTCTCTCTCATTCTCTTATTCTCCCTTTTGCTCACATTCACTTTTTCTACCATCCCTCACCCTCCTCTCCTTTTATCTCTCTCACTCTCTCCTCCTACTTTACTCCCTTCCTCTCTCTTTCTCACTATTTATTTGCATTCTTTTTCTCTATTATTGCTCACTCTTCCCTAGCTCTTTCTCTTCTATTTCTCTCTCGTTCCTCGTTGTTTGTCCCTTCCTCTCTTCTTTCCTATTTCTCATACACAATCTCTCGCTTTCTGTCTCCATCTAGACATTGGAAGGGATGAAAGCAATAGAGAGGAAGTGGGGGATAGAGAGAGAATGGGAGATAGGGAGAGCTAGAGAGAGCAAGGGATAGAGTAAGAGAAAGAGAGAGAATAAAGGGCAATGTAAAAGGGAGCAAAATATTGAGAAAGAGAGATTTAATAGACAATGTAAGAGAGTATAAGTGGTAAAAAGAAAGAAAAGAGAGGTAAAGAGAGGTCGTGAGAAAGATTGAAGAGGGAGAGATAGTGTGAGAGAGAAATAAAGAGTGTCGGAAGATAAAGCAAGAGAGATTGAGTGAGAAGGGGAGAGAGAGGGAGAGCAAAGAATGGATGAGAAATAGTGAGAGAGAGGTGTTATAAAGGGAGAGAGGGAGAAGGAAGGCGGATAGATGGAGAGAAGTGTGTGAGAGAGATAAAGGAAAGCGTAAGTGAGAATGGTAAGGAGGGAGGGGAGAGATAGGAGAAAGAGTGAAAGGATGGATGATGAGAAGTAGTTAGAGAAGATGGAGCAACATATAGAGAGTAAGTGAGAGAGAGATAACAAAGAGTGAGAAAGAGAGAAGGGAGTGAGCTATGTTGAAATGAGGGAAGGAGTAACAGAAGGAGAGAGTGAGTAAGAGAGAAATTGTGATAGAAGAGTGTGATAGAAAGAGGGAGACGGTGATGGAGGTAGATTAAAAGGAGGAAGATTGAGAGAGAGAGAGAGAGAAACACAAGAGGGTGATAAAGAGAGCAAGTAAGAGTGAGAGTGAAATTTAATAGAGAGAAGGAGAGAGAAAGGAAGAGGGAAGAGATATAGAGGGAAGAGAGAGGAAATGAGATGGAGTGAAAGAAAGAAGAGAGTGAGTAAGAGAGAATGGTTATGGGTGAAAGAGGGTGAAAAAAATAGAAACGAGAGACCAACATAATAAAAGTAAGAGAGAGACAAAAATAGGAGAGGAATATAACAAGTGAGAGAGTGGGAGAAAAATAAATAGGGAGATAGAGATATTTTGAAAGAGGGAAAGAATATACATACATATAGATTATGAGAAAGGTCTAGAGATGAAGAGAGAGAGGGAGGGAGATGAGAAGGAGATAGTGTGGGAGAGGGAGTGAGAGAGAGATAGGAGAAAGACAAAGAGAGGGAGTAGGTCCCTCAACATCTCTATTGCTTTCTCTTTACACAGATGCTCTCTCTCACACTCTCTATTGTATCTCTCTCTCTTTTGTTGCGCTCTATTCTCTCTCTTTCTCTCACTCTATCCCTCACACTCTCTCTCCCTCTCTCCCTACTTCTTTCTCTTTCAATCCCACTCATAGCTCTCTCTCTACCTCTTCGCTCTCTCTCATTAATTCTCACAATCTCTCACACATCTTCTTTTCTCCCCCCCTCTTTTGCACCCTCCCTTGCTCTCCCCATGTCTCTCCATATATCTTACTATCTTTTCCTTACTTATTCTCACTCTCTCCCACTATCTTTATATATCTTTCTCTCGCACTCCCTCATTCACTCTTTTGATTTTATTCTCTAGCTCCCTCACTCGCTCCATCTCTCTCCATATCTCCCTCTCACTATCTCTTACTCATTATATTTTACTCTATCTTCCTTGAGTCTCTCTTCTCTCTCTATTATTTTTTACTTTCTCTCCTTCTCTCACTCTTGTTCACTCTTCAATCCCTTTCTTCCCTCCCTCTATTGTTCTCTCTCACTCTGTATCTCATCTCACTTTGTTGTTTCTTTGCTCTCATTTGCCCCATCTTTATCTCTCTCTTGCTCATAATTCTATCTTCCTCTCCTCTCTCTTTACTCACTCATTCTCTTCATCTATCTCTCACTCCCCCTCCCTCACACACACTCTCTCAATTGCTTTCACATCTTGCTCTCTCCCCCTATATCAATCTCATTATTTATTATTTTTACTTACCTCCTTGATCCCTTCCTCTTTCAATCCTCCTTATTATTTTTGCTTTCGTCCTCAATCCCTTCCTCTTTCAATCCTCCTTCCCTCTCATTATGCTACCTTGCCTATCTAACACCTCTCTCCCTCTCCTCTTACTCTCACTCATTCACTCCCTCTCCCCCCTCTTTTTCTAAATCTCTGTCTCTAATTTCATCTCTCTTGCTCTCTCTTCTCTCACTTACACTTTTCTCTACTCGATCATTTTCTCCCACTCCCTTTTTATCTCTTCCCTACTCTCTCTTTATTTTTTCTTTGCTCTCATTTGCCCCCTCTTTATCAATCTCTTGCTCATAATTTTATCTTTCTCTCTTCTCTCACTTTACTCACTCTTTCTTTTCATCTATCTCTCACTCCAGCTCCTTCACACACACTCTCTCAGTTACTTTCAAATCTTACTCTCTCCCCCTATATCCATATCATTATTTATTATTTTCGATCATACATCTCTCTTACCTTCTCGATCCCTCCCTCTTTCAATCCCGCCTTCCCTCCCTTTATGCCTCCCTCCCTATCTAACTCCTCTTTCCCTCTCCAATTGCACTCAGTGGTTCATTCCCTCTCTCCCTCTTGTTTTCTCTGTCTCATTCCCTCTCTCTTTCTCTCTCTTCTCTCACTTACACTTTGCTCTACTCACTCGCTTACTCCCTCTCTCACGTTATCTCTTCCCTTACTCTCTCACACTCTCTCCCTTTCTCATTCCTTCCTCTCTCTTCAGTTTCACTTTCACTCTTACTCCCTCATTTTCTCTCTCTTTCTCACTCCAAGTTCACTCTCTCTCCCTTTCTCTTTGATTGCTTGCTTACTCTCAATCATTCTCTCCCTCTCTCCCCCCTCTCCCCCCTCTCTTGCTTCCTTTCGTCCCTCCCTCTCTCTGGCTCTCTGGCTCTCTCTTTCTCTCTCACACACACTCTTCACACTCTCTTCCAATTCATCCCCATCTCTCTCCCACTAAATCTTATTCTCTACCAACTCTCTCCCTCACTCTTTCTCTCTATATCTTCCATCACTCTCTCTTCTCTCTCACCCTCCCTTCCTCTCTCACTCTCACTCTCATCAATCTCACTCACTCCCTCCCTCTGTCCCTCTCTTTCTTAGTCTCTCCCTCACACTTTTTCTCTATTTATGCTTTATCACTTCATTCTCTCTCTTTCTCTCTCACACAAATTTACCCTTGCTCTCTTTTATCACTCTCTTATCACTTTAACTCACTCTTTCTCTTCAGCCGTCTCTCACTCTCTTTCTCCCTCCCTCTCTCCCTCTTTCATTAATTCAGTCTCTCTCTCTCTCTATTACTCTCTCACCCTCTTGCTATCTCCATATCCCCTTTATATCTCCCTCTCTCATCCTCCCTTCCTTGAATCTCTCTTCTTTCTATATTTCTATCTCACCCTCTCTCCTTCTATCCATCCCGCTCACTCTTCAATCTCTAGCTTTACTCTCTCTTTTGCTCTATCTCTATTTCATTTCTCTTTATTATTTTCATTCTCTCGTTTGCTCCCTCTCCGTCTCTCACACTTGTTCTTTCTTTTATCACCCTCTCATCTCTCTCTTTACGTACACCATCTCTACCTCTATCTCACTCACTCACACTCTCCCTCCCTCACACACTCACTTATAGTTTCTCTCACATATTGCTCTCTCTTGTCATATCCATCTCATTTTTTCTTATTTTATCTCATGGATCTCTCTTTCCTCCTTGATCCCTCCCTCATTTAAGCCCTACATCCCTGTCTTTCTCGCTCTCTCCCTACTTTACTCTTCTCTCTCGCTCCTATTGCACTGACTCATTGACTCCCTCTCTCTCCCTCTTATTTTCTTTATTGCTCTCTCTCACTCTCTTTCTTGCCCTTATCTCTCACTTATCTTTCTATACTTCTCTGTCACTCTTCCTCTCCTATTCTCTCACTCTCCCTCATTCTTTCTCCCTTATTCTCCCCCTCCTACATCCCTCCCTCCCACTTTCTATGTCAATCTCTCTCCCCCTCCATCTCCTTCTCCCCTTTCCTTCTCACTCATTTTCTTAATCTCCCTCCCTATCTCAATCTTCTATCTTTTACTCTCACTTCCTCTCTCTCTTCCTATCTCTTTTAAATCTTTCTTTCCCTCCCCTCTCTCACTCCCTCTCTTTTTCAGTCTCTCTAATGCTCTCCATCTATCTCCCCTTTCTCTTTCTTGCCCTCTATCTCTCTCTTTCTCGCTCTCCCGCTTTCTCATTTTTTCTCACTCTCTATTATTTTTCATTCTCTAGCTATCTAGATCTCTCTTACTCTCTGTTCTCTCTCTTTATTAAATCTTTATCTTCTATATCCATCATTCTAACTCTCTCTCTTCCTCTCATTCTCTCTTTTTTTTCTCTTCTCTCCCTTCATCCCGTCTTCTCTCTCATTGTTTTTTACTTTCTCACCATCCATTCCTTCCTCCTCCTTTTTATGCTTTTTTTTGTCTCTCTAGCTTCCTGTCTCTTGCCCTCTCTTTCCTCGCTCTATATCCTTTCTCTATTTCTCTCTCCTTTTATCACTCTCTCCCCTCCTCGCTCCCTCACTCTCTTTAATTTCACTCTCACTCTCACTCTCTCACTCGCTTCATCTCTCTTTCTCAAGCTCACTCCCACTTTCCCTTCTTGGTTGTCCCTCTCTCTCAAAATTCATTCTCTCTCTCATTCTCTTATTCTCCTTCCCTCACTTTCTTCTGCACACTCTCTTTCTCTATCCTACCTCACTCTCCTTCTCTTCCTACATCTCTCTCATATTCCCTTCCTCTCTCGCTATCAATACTTGTTCTCTCTTTCTCTTTTCTTGCTTACACTTCTCTAACTCTTTCTCTAATGTTTCACTCTCATTCTCTTCCTGTCTCACACAAACAATCTTTCTTTTTGCTCAATCTTTCTCTCCCTATCCCTCACATGTACTCTCTCTCTCTCTCTCTCTTAAAATATAATCCTTCTCATATCCTCTGTCTTCTATCTCATTAATTCTCACATTCTCTCACACTTTTCCCTCTCTTTCTCTCACTCTCTCTCCCACCTCTCTCTATCTCCTCTATCTCTCACTCTCTTTTCCTGATTCTTGCGCTCACTTGCTCCCTTTCTCACTTTCTCCTTCATTATCTTCCCTCTATCTCTCTCTTCTCTTAATCTCTCCCTCACTCACACTTTCTCTCCATTCTCACTCACATAAAATCATTTCTTCTCTCTTGTCCTTCTCTCTCATTCACTTTCTTATATCGTCTTCTCTCTCTCACGATCTATCCCTCTTTCTCTCTAGATCTCATTCACTCTTAACACTCTTGTTCTCTTTATCGTATTCACTCTCTACCTCTATCATTCTCACTCGCTAATTATTTCCCTCTGCAGGTCTCTTGACTGTAGCTCACTCTTCTCTCCATCTATACACTCATACGCTCTCTCACTCTCTTAATCTCTCTCGCTCTTACCCTCTTTAGCTCCACATTTCTTGCTCTCTGTCTCACTCTCTCTTACTATCTTGGTTTTTCTCGCTCAATCTCCTCTCTTTTCCCTGCTCCATCTTTCTCCCTTCACTCTCTATACTCTTCTCTATTATTCTCTCTCCCTCTCTTTCTTTTTCTCAATATTTATTCTCTTTTTCTATCTTATACTCTCCTTTACACTCTCATTCGTTGTTCTCATTCCTCTTACACTTTCTCATTCTACCTCCACTCCCTTTCTCCTTTCTCTTGCTTTCAACCCTACCATTCTCTTTCCCTATCTCCTCTCCCTCCGTCCTTTCCCCGCTATTCCCTTCTTATCTCCCTCTTCGTCTCCCTCTCTCTTAGTCCCTCTCTCACTCACAAATATCCTCTTCTTGTGATCACTTTACACCACACTGACTCACTCTTATTTGATCTTCCCGCAGCTCTCTTCTCACTCTCTCTCACTTTCTTTTTCCTACTCTCTTTATACACTATCACTTCCACCTATCTCTCTTTCTCCCTCATGACCTCCATCTCTCTATGATTCTCTATTTCAGCCCTCTTTATCTCTCCCTTTCAATATCTCTTTTGTCTCTCATTTTTGACGCTCCCATTATCTCTCACTTCCTCTCTCTCGCTCTCCATACCTCTTTCGCTCCCTTAATCCATCTCTCTTTTACAGTCTCCTTTACTATTCTCCTTTCTCTTTTTCCTCTTTCTTTTTTTGACTCTATTCCCCACACTCTCTCTCCTTTAGCGCTCACCTGATTCCATCTCAACCTCTCTCATTCTCTCTCTCTCTCCCTCCCCACCTCTTTCTCCCTTTATCCCTCTCCAACTTCCTCTCGCTCTCATCATTATCCTGTTCTCCAGCTCTTTATACCACGTACCCCTACTCGATCTTCCCTTAGTCTCGTCACTCTCTCCCTTTCACCCTCTCTTCCTTTCTCTTTCTTGAACTCTATTTAATCCCCCTCACTATCTCCTTCAATCTTCTTTCTCACTCACTCTTTCCCTATCTCTTTCACTCTCTATCCCATCTCATTTTATCCCCAATTCACTATCCCATTTGTCTCTATTTTAATGCTCCCTTTATCCCTCACTACCTTTCTCTCGTCTCCTTCCCTCTTTCACTCCCTTCACCCCTCGCCTTCTCTTGCTCTCCTTATCTCCCTCATTCTTGCTCCCCCTCTCACTGGATCACTCTCTCCCTCTCTTACGCTCTCTCTTCCCTCTCTCTGTCTACACTCTATTTCTCTCTCACTCTTTCTCCCTTTCTCGCCCCTCTTCCTCTATCTTCAGTTTCACTCTCACTTCTACTCGCTCTTATTCTCGCTTCATGTTCACTCTCTCTTCGTTTGCTAGCTCTCCTATCGCCTCTCAATCTTTCCTCCCTCTCTCCCCTCTCTCTTTCTTCCTTCTCTCCCACTCTCTCTCCCTCTCTCACTCTCTCCTTCTCTTTCTCCTTCTCTCCCTCTCTACCTCTCACTCTCTTCCAACTCATCCCCCTCTCTCTCCCAATCAATATCATTCTCCATCCTGTTTCTCCCTTCCTCTCACTTTATCTCTATATCTTCCATCATTCTCTCTTCTCTCTCACCCTCTCTTCCTCCTTTCCTCTATCTCCATCTTTCTCACTCTCCTCCTCTCTCACACTATTCTCTATTTATGCCTGATCACTTTTTCTTCCTCTATTTTTCTCTCTTTCGCTCCCACACACACACACTCTTGCTCTCCTTTAACTCTCTCTTATCACTTTACTCACTATTCACTCCAACCATCTCACACTCTCTTCCTCCCTCCCTCTCTCCCTCTTTCATTTTTACAGTCTCTCACTTTATCGCCCACTCACTCTCTCATTATATCCATATCCCCTCTACATCTCCCTCTCTCTACCTCACACTCAACTCAATCTTCCCTCAGTCTCTTCTCTCTAATTTTCTATCTCACCCACTCTCCTTCTCTCCCTCCCACTCACTCTTCAATCCCTTTTTAGTTCTCTTTCTATCTCTATTTCATCTCTCTTTATTGCTTTCATGATCTCTATCTTGCTCTTTTTTCTATCGCCATAATTTCTCTCTCTTTACTCACCTTACTCCTCACTCTCACTTTAGTTGTACTCGCTAAGTTACTCCTTGTCACTCACTCTCCTTTTCTTTATTGCTCTCTCTCATTCCCTCTCCCTTGCTCCCTCTTCTCTCACTTTCTCTTTTCTCTATTTCTCTCTCACTCTTCCTCTCCCATTCTCTCTCTCATCATTTCTCTCTCATTCTCTTCCCTTCTAATTCCCTCCCTCTATCTCCCTCTCTCTTTTCCTTCTGACGCATTCTCTTAATCTCCCTCCTTATCTCAATATTGCTCACCTTTCTCGTTCTCTTCCTCTCTCAATTCCTATTTATCTCCTAAATCATTTCTCTATCTCTCTCCCTTTCTCACTCCCTCTCTCTCTTCAATCTCTCTCACTCTCTCCTTCTATCTCCTCATCTCACTCTCTGGCATACTCTTGTCATTTATTTCTCTCTTTCTCGCTCGCTGCTTTACCCACTATGTTTCACACTCTATTATGTTTCTTTCTCTCACTCTAAGGCTCTCTCTTGCTCCCTTTTCTCTCTTTTCCCCTTTCTCTCCCACTAAATCTCATTCTGTACCCCCACTCTCCATCTCTCTAACTCTTCCCTCCATATCATCCTTCACTCTCTCGTCCTCTCTCACTCCCACTCTATTCCATCCCTCTCACTCCTCCATCCATCTCTCTCTTCCTTACTTGCTCTTTTCTCTATTTATCTTTATCACTTTCTCTCTCCCTATATTGCTCTCTTCTTGATCTCTTTGACAATCTCTCTCTTGCTCTTATTTATCACTCTCTTATCACTTTACTCACTCTTTCTCTCGAACCATCTCTCACTCTCTTCCTCCATCCCTCTACACTCTTTCATTAATTCAATCTTTCGAAACGTCTTTTCTCCCTCCCTCTCTCCATATTTCCCTCAATATCTCCCTCTCACTCACTATCGTTTGCTCTAGCTTCCCTGAGTCTCTCTTCTCCCTCGATTTCTACCTTACAACCCCTCTCCCTCACTCCTTTGCTCACTCTTCAATCCCTATCTTATCTTCCTCTCTTGCTCTCTCTCTCTCTCACTCACTCTATTTCATCTCTCTTTGTTATTTATCTGCTCACTTTTGCCCCCTTGCTGTCTCTCTCTCTCTTAATCTTTCTTCTATCTCCCACTCTTCCCTCTCTTTACTCACTCTCTCTGCCTTTATCTATCACACTGTCTCTCACACTCCCTCCCTTACACACTATCTCTCAATAGCTCTCGCATCTTGCTCTATCTCCTCATATCCATCTCATTATTTATTACTTTCTCTAATACATCTCTCATTCGTCCTAGATACCTCCCTCTTTCAATCCATCCATCCCTCTCTTTCATCCTCTCTCTCCTCTTGCACTCACTCGTTCACACTCTCTCTCCTCCTCTCTTTTTCTATTTTTTCTATCTCCCTCACTTTCATCTCTCTACTCACACTCTCTCCCTCTATCTATCACACTCTCTCTCACACTCCCTTCCTTACACATTATCTCTCAATTTCTCTCACATCTTGCTCTCTCTCCTCATATACCTTTCATTAATATTATTTTCTCTCATACATCTCTCATTCCTTCTCGATACCTCCCTCTTTCAATCCATCCATCCCTCTCTTTCTTCCTCTCTCTCCTCTTGCACTCACTCGTTCACTCTCTTTCCCTCTCTTTTTCTCTATCGTTCTCTCTCATCCCTCTTTTTTGCTCTCTGTTCTCTCACTTCCACTTTTCTCTATTTCTCTCTCGTTCTCCCTCTCCCTTTCTCTTGCCCTCTCTCTCATCCTTTTTTTTTCATTCTCTCCCTCAGCTACCCTCTCTCCCACACTCTCTATCTCAATCTCTCTCCCTCACCCCTCTCCATCTCCTTCATTGCATTTAACTCATTCTCTTACTCTCCCTTCCCATCTCAATCCCTCCCTCCTTACCTCTCTTTCTCTCTTTTCCCTATCTCTCTTCTCTCTCTCCTCTTGCACTTAATCAATCTACATCCCTCCCTCTCATTTTGTCCATGGCTCCCTCACATTCCTCTCTTTTCCTCTCCCCTCTCACTTTCACTTCTCTCTATTCTTTCTCACAGCCTCCCTCTATCTCTCATCTCCTTCTTTTTACCGTGCTCTCCCTCACTCTCTCTATTTCTTTATATTTACCCCTCTTCTCTCACTTTTCCTTCCCCTTAAGCTCTTTCACTCCCTCATTCTTTCTCTCCCCTCTCTCCAATCCACTTCTCACCCTTCTACTCTCTCCATCTCAATCTCTCTACCCCTCTCCAAGCACTGTCCTCTTGCTTCATATCTCCATTTTGCTCAATATTGTTCCTCTATCGCTTCCCCTGTCTCCCTCTTATATCTTTCATACTCTCTCTCTCTCACTCTCTCCTTTTACCTCCCCAGTTCTCCCTCTCTCCCTTACACTTGCCCTCTAACTCCCTCTTTCTCACTCTCTCCCTTATTCTTGCCCTTTCTTACTATGTATCTCACTCTCTATTCTTTTTCTTTGTCTCAATTTCTTGTTATCTCTTGCTATCATCTCACTCTCTTTACTCTTTCCCTCTATCTCTCTCTTTCTACCTCTTTTCCTTTCTCACTATGTCTCTCTCTCCATCATGTTTCTCTCTCTTTCACTTGTTGCTCTCTCTTCCTCTTTTTTCTCACTCTGTCTCCTAATATCCATCACTCAATTTCTCTCTACCTTTCTCCATTCTCCATCTCTTTGCTTTCTCACCCACTCCTCTCTCTTATTGTTTATACTTCCCCTCCCACCCTTACTTCGGCCTCTATTTCTCTCTCTTTCCCTCTCTCACTTCACTCTCTATTCCTTCTCTGTTTCTTTCTCTTTTTGTCCTAGTTCCCTCACTCATTAATTTTACTCTCACTCTTACATTCAATCTCTTCTCTCTTTTTCTCTATTGCTCTCTCACCCTTTCTCTCTCCCTCTCTCTTACTCCATATTTCATTATTTCTTGCTCCATTTCTCTTACTCTCTCTTGCTAAAGCTTTACTCTCACTCGTACTCTTTCACAATCTCTATTCTCCATTCTTATTTATCTTGTCATCTTGCTCTCATTATCTATTCTTGCTCAACTTTTCTCTTACTCTTCTCACTCTCCCTTCTTCTACCCCCACTCTCTCTTTCTCCATTTATCACACTTCCCTCCCTCCTCAGCTCTCTCCACTTGCCCTCCTCAGCTCTCCCTCTTTCTCTTCTCAGTCTTCATCACTCTCTCTCATTCTTTCTCATTCTCTTATTCTCCTTCTTGTCCACTCTCTGTTGCTCTATCTTCCCTCACTCTCATTCTCTCCCTTTATCTCTCACACTCTCTCTTCCACCTTTGCTCCCTTCCTCTCTCTTTCTCACTATTTATTTGCTTTCTCTTTCTCTATTATTGCTCACTCTTCTCTAAATCTTTCGCTTTTATTCTCACTCTCCTCTCTCTTTGTCCCTTTCTCTCTTCTTCCCTCTTTCTCACACGTAATCTCTCTCTTTCTCTCCATCCAGACATTGGGAGGGATGGGAGCAATAGAAAGGAAGTAGGGGAAAGAGGGAGAGAAAGTGTGAGGGAGAGAATGAAGAGAGGGAGAGCTAGAGAGAGCGAGGGATAGAGAGAATGAGAGAGAATAGAGGGTAATGTATGAGAGAGCAAAAGACAGAGAAAGAGAGATTTAATAGAGAGTGTAAGAGAGCCCATGAGTGGTAAAGAGAAAGATATAGTGAGATAAAGGTAGGTCGTGAGAAGGATTGAAGAGGGAGAGAGCAAGAGAGGGAGAGATAGTGTGAGAGAGAAATAAATAGTGCTAAAAGATAGAGGAAGAACGAGTAAGCGAGAAGGGGAGAGGGAGGGAGATCAAAAGATGGATGATAAAGAGTGAGAGAGAGGAGTTATAAAGGGAGAAATGGAAAAGGAAGGGGGAGGGAGGGAGAGAAGTGTATGAGAGAGATAGAGGAGAATGGGAGGGAGGGAGGGAGGGGAGAGAGGAGAGAGAATGGGAGGATGGAAGAAGAGAAATAGTTAGAGAAGATGGAGTAGCAGTACAGAGAGTAAGTGTGATAGAGAGATAACAAAGAGTAAGAAAGAGAGAAGAAAGAGTGAGCTAAGTTGAAGTGAGGGAAGGAGTGACAAAAGGAGAGAGTGCGTGAGAGAGAAATTGAGAGAGAAGAGAGTGATAGAAAGTGGTAGGCGGTGATAGGAGGTAGAGTAGGAGGAGGGAGATTGCGAGAGAGAAAGAGACAAAACAAAAGGGGGTGAAAAAGAGAGCAAGTAACATTGAGGTGAAATTTAATAGTGAGGAGAGAGAAATGAAGATGGAAGAGATATTAAGGGAAGAGAGAGGAAGTGAGATGGAGTGAAAGAAAGAAGAGTGGGAGAAAGAGAGAATGTTTGTGGGTGAAAAAATCAGAGATTAGAGACCATCATAATAAAAGTAAGAGAGACAGACAACAAATAGAAGTGGATTATAACAAGTGAAAAAGTGGAAGAAAAATAAATAGGGAGAGAGATATTTTGAGAGAGGGAAAGAATATATATATATATATATATATATATTATGAAAAAAGTCTTGAGAGGAAGAGAGATAGGGAGGGAGAGTGAGAAGGGGATAATGTAGAAGAGGGAGTGAGAGGGAGATAGGAGAAAGAGAATGAGAAGAGTGGGAGGAAGAAAAAAAATAAGGAAATGTAGAGCAAGGGAAGAGACAAACAAAGAGCAACAAAGGGAACTAAAGAGATTGAGAGAGAGAAAAATGGAGAGAAGATATGACATTGAAAGAACTATAAGGAGGACGTCATGGAGAGCAAGGGGCATAAGGAGTCAGATAGAGAAAAGGAGAGGGAGTGAGAAAGCGTGGCAAAGAGAGAGAGGAAGGGAGGGAGAGAGAGCGGGATAAATGTAGGTGAGGGGTGGGGTGTGGGAGAGGGAGAAAGAAAGAGGGAGAAGTTAAAGTGGGATAGGAGGATGGAGAGGGAAAGTTGGGGGAGAAGGAGATAGATTGAGATAGAGAGAGCGAGAGAAAGAGAGAGAAGATAAGAGAGAGCAAGAGAAAGAGAGAGAAGATGCGAGAGAGCGAGAGAAAGAGAGAGAGAGAGAAATAACAAAAAGTGAAAGTTAGAGAAGATACATCAAGCGAGAGGGAATTAGTGAGATTAAAAGAGAAAACAAGAGAGGGAGAGTGATTGAATGAGTGAGTGTAAGAGGAGATAGAGAGGAGTGAATATGGAGAGAGGGAGAAAGAGAGGGAAGGAGGGATTTAAAGAGGGAGGGATTGAGGAGGAAAGGGAGATGTATGAGAGAAAATAATAAATAAAGGGATGTATATAAGGAAAGAGAGTAAAATATGATAGCAATCGAGAGAGAGCATGTGAGGGAGGGAGAGTGAAAGAGAGAGATAGAGGGTGAGAAAGAGTAGGTAAAGCAAGCAAAGAGAGGGAGATAGAAGTACAAGAGAGAGACAACGAATAAATCAAATGAACAACGAATAAAGATATATGGAGTGAGAGTTAGGGATTGAAGAGTGGCGGGAAGGAGAGAGGGTAAGGTAGTAATAGAGAGATGAGAGAATCGGGGGATATAGAGCAAAAGATAGTAAGTGAGCTGTAAAGGGAGGAGATATAGATAAAGATTTGGAGAGAGATGGAGAGAGAGGGAGATAGAAGAGTGAGCTACATTAAGAAGACCTAAAGAGGGCACGAATGAGTGATGTTCCCTCTTCTCTCACCATACTCCACCTCTTGGCCACTTTTTACCCCTTACTCACTTATTGTTACTCTCCCATAGACTCTTTTCTTACCCTCTCACTTCCTCCTATCATTCTTTTTCCTTAACTACCTCCATCTCTCTCTCACTCTCTATTCTACCTCACTTTGTTCTCACATTTTACTCTCTCCTCACATCTGTCTCATTATTTATTATTTTCTCTCACACATCTGTCTTTTCACCTCGATCTCATCCTCTTTCAATTCCTCTTCCCTCTCTTTCTCCTCTCTCTCCTCATTCCCTCTCCTTCAATTACTACCTCTCTTCCCTCTCTCTCCTCTCTCTTATTAACTACCTCTCGATCTCATCCTCTTTCAATTCCTCTCTCTCTTTCAATTCCTCTTCCCTCTCCTTCCTCTCGTTATCACCATCGCACTAGGTCATTCTCTCTCTCTCTCTCTTTCTCTCTCTTATATCACTTTCACTTTTCTCTATTTCTCTCTCTCGCTTTCTCTTACTCTCTCTCTTATCAATTCTCTCCCACTGCTACCCTCCCTCCCACTCTCTATATCTCAATCTCTCTACCTCTCCGCCCCTATCTCTTTCTCACCTTCTCACTCATTCTTTCTCTACCTCCCAATCTCAAACTTACACACATAAATTTGCATTATTTTCCTCTCTCACTTCCTGTCTCTCTACCTCTTCAATCTTTCTTGGTTTCTATCTCTCTCACTTCATCTATCTCTTCAATCTCTCTCCTTCTCTCCCTCTCTCTCCCTTATTCTTGCCCCTTGTATCTCTCTTTCTCACTATCAACCTTTCTCACTATATTTGTCACTTTTTATTATGTTTCTCTCTCACTCTTATTTATCTCTCTTTACTCACTCTTTACCATTACTCAACCTCTCTCCCTTCCTCTCATTCTCTTTGTTCTCTCTCCCCCTCTTTTTATTGCACCTTGTTTTATCTCTCTCTCTCACTTTATCCCACACCACCTCTGTCTCACTCTCGCTCCCTTTTTTGCTCACTTAATCCCTCTATCTCTCACACACTCTTTATATTTTTCTCTCACACTCACTCCCTTTATTGCTCCCACTTTCTTTCTCTTTAGATTCACTCTCCCTCTTACTCCTCTCCCTCTCTTTCTCAATCTATGATCACTCTTAGTCGCTCACTCTCACTTATGTTCCTCTCTCTCCTCTCTCTTCTCCCATTCTTTCTCTCCCTCTCTCCCCTGCCTCTTGCTTCCTTCCCTCCCTCCCTCTCTCTCTAACTCTCTCTTTCTCTCACTCAGACACAGTATCTCTCTCCCTCTCTCAAACCTTTGGTTCATCCCCCACTCTCACTCCCACAAAATCTCATTCTCTTCCCCCTCTTTCTCCATCTCTCTCACTCTCTGTAGCAGATCTTCCCTCACACTCTCTTCTCTTACTCTATCTTCCTCTCTCACGCTAATGCATCAATCTCTCTCACATTCTCTCTCTTTCTCTCTCTTTTTCACCCTGTCCCTCTCTCATTCTTTTGTCTATTTATGCTTTATCACAATTTCTTTCTCTTCTGCTCTCTCTATCTCTTTGTCTCTCACACTCTCTTATCACTTTCTCACTCTTTCTCCAATCCTCACTCAGTATCTTCCTCCCTCCCTCTCTAAATATATCTCACCCTCAATCTCTCTATATCTGCCTCTCTCTATATATCTCCACCTCTCACTACCTGTCTTTTTATCAATCTTCCTCGAGTCTCTCTTTTCTCTTTATTTTTGTCTTACTCTCAACCCGTATTCCCCCCGCTCTCTCCTTAATCCCCATCAATCCCACCCTCTATCTCTCTGTTTCTAGTTCATTCCCTCTCTTCCTCTCACTCCCACTCTATATTTCATCTGTCTTTATCATTTGATAGCTCCCTCTTGCCCTCTCTCTGTCCTCTCTCTTGCTCTTTCTTCTATCATCCTCTCTTCTCTATATTTACTCACTATTTCTCTTCCTCTATGCCTCACTCTCTCTCTGAGTCTCCCTCCCTCCCTCTTTCGTTCAATCACTCTCACATCTCACTCTCACTCCTCATCCCCACCTCATTATTTTTTAGGTTCTCTCACACATCTCTCTCTCCTCTTCTGTCCCTGCCTCTTTCACTCCATTTTTCCCACTCTCTCCCTTTCTCCCTATCTCTCTCTTCTCACTCTCTCCTCTTGCACTCACCCACTCAATCTGCCTCCCTCACTGTCGTTTTCTCCATCACACTCTCCCATTCCCTCTCTCGTGATCTCACTTATCTCTATTTCTCTCTCATTCTCCTTCATCCTTTTTGACTCCCACTCTACCTCCCACTTCTCGCCCTGCCACCCTCTCTATCTCAATATATCTCCCTCTCCATCCCTTTTTCTCACTCATTCTCTTAATCTCTCTCGTATCTCCATCTTACTCCCTATCTTTTTCTCTCTCACTTCCTCTCTCTCCCTCTTAATTCTTTCATGCTTTTTCTCTCCCTCTTTCACTCGCTCTCTCCTAATATCTCCCTCGTCTCACTCTCTCCCTTACTCTTGTCATCCATCTCTCTCTCTCTCACTCTCTCGCTTTCTTACTATGTCTCTTACACTCTATTTTTCTTGTCTCTCACTCTCTTGCTATCTTTTCTCTCTTTTTACTCTTTCCCTCTATTTCTCTCTTTCTACATCTCTTCCTTTCTCACTGTCTCTCACTCACTATTATGTTTTTCTCTCTCGCTCTTCTACTCACTTTTCCTCACTTTTCTTACTCATCATCTCCCTAAATCTATAATTCAATCTCTCTCTACCTTCCATCTCCCTCCCCCTCCGTCCCTCAATTTTTTCTCCCGCTCTCTCCCTCTACTGTTAACCAATTTTCTCCCCACCCCCTATTCTTGTACCTTCCCTCACTCTCTCTACTTATCATACTCTCTCTTACACTCCCTCCCTTTATCTCTCTCTTCCTCTATATCTAACCTCTTACACTTTCTCTCCCTCTATCTACCACATCTCTCAACCATCTCTTTTCTCTCGCACACTCTCCCTCTCGCACACTCTCCCTCCCGCACACTCTCGCTCTCTCCCTTGCTCTCCCTCTCTCTCTCTCTCTCTCTTTATTCAGCCTTCATTATTGCACTGTTGCTCAATCCATCTCTCTTATATCGCTCTTTTTTTCTCTCATTACACTACTCTTTTTCTCCTTCAATCTCTCTCTCACTCCCTCCCTCCCTCTTTCCCTCTCTTTCAATCCTTCTCTCTTCTCACTCTTCCCTCCTCATCTCTCTAAAATTATTTCTTAATTTCTCTCACACTTCTCTCTCTCTTACTCCCTCCCTCTTCCCTCTCTCTTTATTTTCATATCTCTCACTCTCTATATATTTCTCATTCTTCTGCTCTCTTTCTTTCTCTTTTGCTCTTTCTTCACCCTTTCTTATCTCTCTATTTCTCTCTCACTATCTCTCCTCTCTCCCTACTTATCTCTCTTTAATTACACTCTCTCTGACTCACTCTCTGTTCTCTCTCTTTATCTTACTCTCTCTCTCCTCTCACTCTTTTGCTCTCTATCCTCCACAAACTCTCTCCCCTCCTCTCTTGTTTCCTTCCCTCCCTCATCCCTACCTCCCTCCCCCTCTCTCTCACTCACTCTATCTTCCACTCTGCCACTCTCTCTCTACCTCCCACTCTCTCTTTCCATCTCTCTCTAGCTCTTTATTTCCTCTCTTTTCCTTGCTCTCTCTTTAAAGCCTCTCACAACCTCTTTTTCTCTCTTTGTCACACACTTTCTCCCTCTCTCTCTCACACTCTATTCCATTACTTTTTATCTCTCTCGATCTCTCTTTCTCTTTGTTACCATTTCTCACTCTCTATCTCACTCTGTATTACCATTTTGTTTTTTCTCTCTCACTTATTTTTTCCCTTCTGTTATATTCTCTTAGTCTCTCTCTCTCTCTCTATTACCATTTTGTTTTTTCTCTCTCACACACTATTCTCTTTTTATATTTAATACTCTCTTTTACACATTCCTTTGTTGCTCTCTCTTCTTTCATTTCTTTTACATTATGTCACTCCATCCCCCACTTCCTCTCTCCTCTCTCTCTTGCTTCTATCCCTCCCTCTAATTTTATCACATCTCTTCCTCCCTCTCCCTACCTTTATCCCTCTTCATCTCCCTCTCTCACTTAACAAGTCCTATTCTCCCTCAGCTTTCCCCTCACTCACTCTTACTTAATCTTCCCTTAGTCCCTTCCACTCTCTCTTCCTTTCTCTTTTCTGCTCTCTCTTTAAACCCTCTCAATATCTCCTTCTATCTCTCTTTCTTTCTCACTCACTCATTCTCCCTCACTCTTTATTCCATCCCTTTTCATCTTTCTCTAGCCCTCTCTTATGTCTCTCACTTTTCACACTCACTTTAACCCTCACTGCTATTTTCTAGCTCTCCCTCCCACTTTCACTCCTTTCATCCCGCCACTTTCTCCTGATCTCCCAATCTTCATATCTCTTGCTCCTCTCTAGCTCGCTCACCCTCTCCTTCTCTCCTGCTCTCTCTTTCTTCAGCCTCTGTTCTCTCTATTTCTCTCTCACACACTCTCGCTTTCTCATTTCCTCTTCCTATCTCTACAGTTTCACTCTCACACATACTCCCTCAATTCCTCTCTTTTTCTCGCTCCATGCTCACCCTCTGTCTCTCACTCTATCTTCAATTGTGCTCGCTCCTCTCTCTCCCCTCAATCATTCTCTCTCACTCTCCTCCACTCCTTTAATTCCTTCCCTCCCTCTCTCTCCCTCTTTTGTTCTCTCTTTCTCTCTCACACACACTCTCCCCCTCTCTCCCTCTCAATCTATTCCAATTCATTCCCCCTCTCTCTCCACTAAATTTCAATCTATAACCCCTCTCTTCATCCCTCTCTCACTCTCCATATCTTTCTTCACTCTCTCATCCTCTCTCACTCCCACTCTCTTCGATCCCTCTCACTCCTCCATCCATCTCTCTCTTCCTTACTCGCTCTGTTCTCTATTTATGCTTTATCACTTTTTTTTCTCTATTGCTCTCCTCTTGCTCTCTTTGACAAAATCTCTCTTGCTCTCTTTTATTACTCTCTTATCACTTTGCTCACTCTTTTTCTCCAACCATCTCTCACTCTCTTCCTCCCTCCATCTCTCCCTCTTTCATTAATTCAATCTCTCGCTATGCCTTTTCTCCCCCCTCTCTCTCTCTCCATGTTTACCTCAATATCTACCCTTTTCTACCTCTCACTTACTATCTTTTGCTCTATCTTCCTTGAGTCTCTCTTCTCTCTCAATTTATGCCTTACACTCTCACCCTCACTACCTTCGCTCACTCTTCAATCCTTATCTTAACTCCCTCTCTTACTCTCTCTCTCTCTCACTCTCTATTTCATCTCTCTTTGTTATTTATAATACTCATTTTTGCCCCCTCTGTCTCTCACTCTTGCTCTTTCTTCTATCTCACTCTCTTCCCTCTATTTACTCTATATTTCTCTCCCTCTATCAATCATACTCTTTGTCACACTCCCTCCCATACATCGTAATTGCTCTCACATCTTGCTATCTCTCCTCATATACATTTCATTATTTATTTTTTTCTCTCATACATCTCTCCTTCCTCCCCGATACCTCTCTTAATTCAATCCTTCCCTCCCTATCTTTCTTACCCTCTCTCTTTCTCGCTTTTTCTCTATTGCTCTCTCTCATGCCTTTATTTTGCACTCGTCTCACACATTCTCTTTTACTATTTCTCTCTCGCTCTCCCACTCCCTTTCTCTCACCATCTCTCTCATCTTTTCTATCTCATTCCCTCCCCCAGCTACCCTCCCTCCCATGCCCTCTATCTCAATCTCTCTCCCTCTCTCTCCAACACTCCCTCTTCATCTCCCTCTCTCCTTTCCTTTTAACTTGTTCTCTTACTCTCCCTTCCTATCTCAATCCCTTCCACACTATCAGTCTTCCTCCCTCTCTCCCCCTCACTCCCTCTCCATCTCCCTCTCTCCTCTCCTTTTAACTCATTCTCTTACTCTCCCTCCCTATCTCTATTCCTCCCTCCTTCCGTCTCTTTCTCTTTTTCCCCTATCTCTCTTCTTTCTCTCCTCTTACACTTAATCAATCTCCCTCCTTTCCTCTCATTTTCTCCATCACTCTCTCCCATCTATCTCATTTGCTCTCTTTTCGCTCACTTTCTCTTTCTATTTCTCTCTCACAGCCTCGCTCTATCTCTCTTTCTCCTTAATTTTACCACTCATGCTCTCCCTCACTCTCTCTATTTCTTTATTTTTTCCCCTCTTCTCTCACTTTCTCTTCTCTCTATATATCTCTCTCACTCTCCCTCGTCCTTTCCATCCCCTCCTTCCATCTCACTTCTCGCTCTTTCTCTCCTTTCTCTCTCTCTTATCACTTACTCATTCTCTCCAACCTTCTCTCACTCTCTTCCTCCATCCCTCTCTCCCTCTTTCATTATTTTAGTCTCTCACCCCATCGCCCTCTTACCCTCCCGCTATCTCCATATCCCCTCCATATCTCTCTCTCTCTTCCTCACAACCAACTCTATCTTCTCTAAGTCTCTTTTCTCTCTATATTTCTGTCTCACTTTCTCTCCTTCTCTCCATACCGCTCACATTTCAATCCCTATTTTACTCCCTCTCTTGCTGTCTCTCTCTATTTTATCTTTCTTTATTGTTTTCTTGCTCTCTTTTACCCCCTTTCTATCACTCTCTTCCTCTTTCTTATATCACCCTCTCTTTTCTCTATTTAGTCAGTCTTTCTCTCCCACTATCTTTCACTCTCTCAGCTTCTCTCAGGCCTTGCTCTCTTTCTTATTTCTCTCACAAATCTCTCTGTCCTCCTCAATCCCTCCCTTTTTTAATCCCCTCTTCCCTATTTTTCTCGCTCTCTCCCTATCTTACTCCTCTCTCTCTCATGTTGTACTCACTCATTCACTCTCCCTCCCTCCCTCTCATTTTCTCTATCGCTCACTCTCATTCCCTCTGCCTTGCTCCCTCTTCTCTCACTTTTTCTTTTCTTTATTTCTCCTCTATCATTCATTCTCTCATCCTTTCTCTCTCATTCCCTTCTTTTGCTTCCTTCCCTCCCATTCCACCTATCTCAATCTCCCTGTCTCCTTCTCAATGTCTCTCTCCTTTCCTTCTCACGCATTCTATTAATCTCCCTCCCTATCTCAATCTTGCTCACTAACCTTTGCTCTCTCTTTCTCTGCTTCCCATCTCTCTCTTAAATCTTTCTCTAGCTCGCTCTCTCTCTCTCTCTCTCAATCTTACTCTCTCGCTTTATCTCCCCCTTTCTCACTCTCTCCTTACTCTTGCCCTCTATCTCTCTTTCTCACTCCCTCCCTTTCTAACTATGTCTCACACTCTATTATGTTCCTTTCTCTCGCTCTCTGACTCTCTGTTGTTCCATTTTATCTCTTTACTCAATCTTAATCTCTCTATGTCCATCAATCTAACACTCTCCATTCTTCACATTTTCTCGCTCTCCCTCTCTCACCCCCTCTTCTCTCTCATTTTTTATTACTTTCTCTCTTCCCTCCCTCCCTTACCCCTTATTTTCTCTCTTTTTCTCTCTCTAGCTCACACTATCTTTCCTCACTCTCTTTCCTCACTCTCTTTTATTTATCTATTTCTCTCTAGCTTTTTCACGCTCTCCCCTCCTCGATCCCTCACCTATTTCGATTTTACTCCCACTCGTACTCCCCCACTCACTCCACCCTTTCTTTCTCTCTTGCACTCTCTCTCCCACTCTCCCTCTCTCTCTCTTGCTTTATTTATCACAGTCTCTCTCGCTCCTTTTCTATTTATCTCTCTTCACCCACTCCCTCTCCCTCATACTCTTTATTTTATCTCTCATTCTCCATCTTTTGCTCTCTCTTTTATTGCTCTTTATTCTCGTTCCGTCTTCCACTCTATCCCTCACTCTCTTGCTCTCCCTCTCTCCCTTCTTCTCTCTATCAATCCCACACTCAACTCTCTCTTTCTTTCCCCCTGCCACTTCTAACTCACATTATTTCTCACCTTCACTCACAAATCTCTTCCTCTCCCCCTCCCCCTCCATCTTTTGCTCCCTCCCTCCCTCCCTCCCTCTCTCCTTCTCATTTTGTATATCTCACTCTCTTCACCTTACTCTTTTTCTCACGCTCTCCCACTTTCTTTATATATCTTTTTCTCACTCCCTTGCTCACCCTCTTGCTCAATCTCTTTATGTGTCACTTCTCCCCCTTCCTCTCTCTCTCTAATCCCTTTCATCTCTCCCTCTATCTCGTACTTTTATCTCATTCTTATTGTTTCACACTATATCCTACATTTCTCACCGATCCTCCCTCCCTCCCTTTCCTCTTATTTCACTTTCTCACTCCTTCCCTCCCTTTCTCTCTTGTCCATCTCTCTCATACACACTATCTATCAGTATCAGTCTCACTCTCTCTCACTCTCTTCACTCGATTCCCTCTATCACACACTCTCTTCCTTTCCTTCCCTTTCTCACTCTTATATTATCCCCCTCTCTCTCTCCTCATAATTACTCTCACCATCTCTCTTTTTCTCTCTCTTTTCTCCCTATCTCTCTCTCTCTCTCTCTCTCTCTCTCTCTTCAGTTTCACTATCACTCTTCCTTCCTCCCCCTTTCTCTTTCTCTCTCCATTCCTCCTTCCCTCTTTAACCCTCTCCCTCTCTTTGTCTCATCTCTATCTCTCACTTTCTTTTCCTTATTGTTGTTCTCATTCTTTTCCTCCTTCTCTATATATCTCTCTTGCTCCCTCGCTCACTATCTTCTCATTCTCTAGCTCTCTATCTCTCTCTTCTCTATCTCCCTCCCTCCATTCCTCACTCTCTCTCCCTTCACACTCTCCTAATATCTCTTTTGTCACTTGTTCCTCTCTATCAGTCCCTCTGCTATATCCTCTTCCCTCTGAATCTCTTTTTGTCTTTCTCTATATATCTCTTTCATTATCCACTCTCATTCACATTAAACTCTCTCTCTCTCTTTATCTTTCTCACTCCCACATTCTTGCTACTCTAGATCTCCCTTATGTAGCTCACCCTTCTCTCTCCATCTTGCTATTCTCTCTCTTGGCTGTCACACACACTCATACACTCTCTCTCACCCTCTCAATATCACTCATCACCCTCATAACTCCATTTCTTCATCTCTATCATTCTCTCTTACCAACTTGCTCTGTCTCTCACTCCTTCCTCTCTCTTCATTGTTGCCTCTCTCTCTCTTCTCTCTCTATCACCATATCCATTATTCACTCTCCCTTACTCTCTTACTTGCACTCTATTATCTTTTTCTATCTTATGCTTTCTTTGGCTCTCTTCATTGTTGCTCTCACTTCTCTCTTTCATCTCATTTTTCTCTCCCTATATCCCCCACTCTCTCTCCCTCTTTATTCCTTCCATCCCCCCACTGTCTCTTTCCCCCTCTTCTCTCCCTCCCTCCTTCCCTCTCTGTCTCTCCCTCAATCTTGTTATCTCTCTCTCTCTTTCTCTCTCAATTTGTATATTTTCCCTATCTTCCCTCAGTCTCTCTTCCCTCTTCATTACCTTTCGCACTCTATAACTTTCTCACTACTCCTTTAATACATCTAACTCCCTCCCTCTATCTCTCTTTCTCACTCACTTCCTCTCCCACTATTCATCCCCATACATTCTCCCATATTCTATCTCTCTATCTTAATCTCATTACCTCCCTTTCTTGATCCCTCCTTCACTCTCTCTTTCATCTCTTACTCTCTATCTCACTCTTCTCTTCCTCCCTTCCTACCAAACAGTCTCTCTCCCACCCTCCTGATATCTTTTTTTATCTCTTGTGGCTCTCACTCTCTCCCTCTATAATTCTTACTTCCTCATTCATTCCCTCTCTACATCTCTCCTTTCTAGCTCACTCTCCTCTCTCCATCTCACAAACTCATACACTCTCTCACCCTCTCTCTCAATCTTTCTCCCTCTCACCCTCTTTAGCTCCATTTCCTGCTCTCAATCTCACTCTCTCTTACTTTCATGTTCTATCTTTCTCACTGTCTCTTATCTCTCCCTCTCTCTATCTTTATCTCTTCACAATTTATCCTCTTCTCTATTTTCTCTCTCCCTCTCTCTCTTTTTCTCACTCTCTGTTCCCTTTTTATGTCTAATACCCTTTTACACTCTACTTTGTTGTTTCTTTTCACTCTTTCCTCTTACTCTTTCTCTCATTCTATCCTCCTCTCTCCCCCTATTTTGCTTCCATCCCTCACTCTCTCTTTCTCTCTCTTCTCTCACTCCCTTTCTCTGTCCCTCTCCCTCGCTATCTCCCTCTCTGTTTCCCTCTTTCTTGATCCCTCTCTTTCACCATTCTCCCATTCTTCCCCTCTCTTTACCCCTCACTCACTAATCTTACTCGAGCTTGCCACAACCTCTCTTCACACACAGACAGACTCTCTCTCTCTCATTCACTCTCTTTTTAAACCCTCTCACTTCCTCCTTCTGTCCCTCTTTCTCCCTCACTACCTCCATCTCTCTCTCTCTCTCTTTCTCTCTCGCTGTCAATTTTATCTCTCACATTTGACCCTCGCATTATCCCTCACCACCTCTCTCTCACTCTCCCTCATTCTTTCACTCCGTTAACCCCTCTCTCTACCCCACAATCCTTGTTTCTCTCTTCCTTACTCCCTCTCTCGCTCTCTCAATCTCTCCCTCTTTCACGCTCTCTATTCCCTCATGATCCCTTCATTCTATTCTTCTTTCACACTCTCTCCCTTTCTTCCTTCCTCATTCTCTCTGTTTAGTTTTACTCTCACTCTTACACCCTCTCTCCTCCTCACCTTTTCTCACTCTATGTTCAGTCTCTCTAACACACTAACTTATGTATCCCTCTCTTTTCTCTCACCTCTTTATTTTTCTCTCCCTCTCTCCCCACATCTCTTGCTTCTTTCCTTCCTTCCCTCTCTCCCTTTCTTTTTCTCACTCTTAGACACACTACACTCTCCTCCTCGCACATTCCTCTGGTTCATTCCTACCCTCTCTCTGTCAAAATCACATTCTCTTTCCCCTTTCTCCCTCTCGTTCACTCTCTCTATATATTCCCTCACTCTCTCCTCTCTCACTCTCTCTTCCACTGTGAATCCCACACTTCAATCTCTGTCACTCCCCTTTTTCTCGCTCTTTCTTAATCTCTCCCTCTCTTGTTCTTTTCTCAAACTTATGAATTATCACTTTTCTTTCTCTTTTACTCCCTCTCCTCTCTCTCACACACACTCTCTCCCACTCTATTTTATCACTCCCTCCCATCCCTTTACATAATCTTTTCTCTCCAGCTATCATGTACTCTCTTCCTCCCTCTCTCTCTCTCTCCCGCCTTTTGTCTCTTTTTCTCCCTTCTCCCTCTATCTCTCTCTATACCCTCCTCTATATCTCCCTCTCTTTACCTCTCACTTCCAAACTTTTGCTCTATCCTCCCTTAGTCTCTCTTCTCTCTCTATTTCTTCTCACTCCTTTCCAATCTCCAGTTCTCCCATCATTCTCTATCACCTACCTCTATCTCTTTATTTCTAGTTCACTCCCACTCTTATTAACTCCTCATTCTTTATTTCATCTCTCTTTATCATTTACTTGCTCTCTCTTTCCCTCCCTCTATCCTCTCTTGCTTTTTCATCTATCACTTTCTCTTCTCTTTCATTACTCAATCTTTCTCTCTCTCTCACTCTCTCTCCCTCACACACTCTCTTTCAATTCCACTCACATTTTGCTCTCTCCCCTCAAATTCATCTCACTATTTCTTATTTTCTCTCATATATCTCTCTTTTCTCTCAATCTCTCCCTCTTTCAATCCTTCTTCCCTCTATTTCTACCTCACTCCCTATCTCACAATTCTCTCTTTTTACTTGAGAGAGGAGGGATCGAGAGGAGAGAAAGATGTATAAGATAAAATAAGAAATAGTAGATGGATTTGAGGGGAGAGAGCAAGATATGAGAGCAATTGAGAGAGTTTGTGTGACGGAGTGTGAGTGAGAGAGGAGAGAGAGAAGGATAGAGAGGGCAAGAGGAGAGAAGGAAAGAGAGAGAGGGCAAGAGGAGAGAGAGGGAAAGAGGAGAGAGAGAAATCGAGAGAAAAAGCAGTTCAGAGAGAGTGAGTGGGAGAGAGAGTAAGAGTGGTAGTGAAACTCGAGAGAGAAGGAGGGAACCAGAACGTTAGAGAGAGCGAGAGGGTGTGTGAGAGAGTGAACAAGAGAGAGAAAGAGATAGAGCTTGTTTGTGAAAGAAAGGAGAGGGTGGAAGGGTGTGAAAGAGGGAGAGAGGGAGAATGTGAGAAATAGTGAAACAGAGATGAGGTGGAAGTACAGAAAAAAGAGCAAGATAGAGAGATAAGAGAAATAAAAAGAGGAGATAAGAAAAAATAGTAATAAGAAATGGAGGGGGAAAGAGAGAGAGTGGGGAAGAGCAAGAAAGGGAAAAGAGAATGTGAGAGAGAAAGTAAGGGAAGATATGAGGTTGAGAGAAAGGGATGTAGGGAATGATGGAGTACAAGAGAGAGAGAACGATAGGGAAAAATAGGGAAGGACTTGGTGAGATGTTTGGGGATAGAGTGGGAGGGAGGTATGGAGGGAGAAATAATGAGGGGTTGATATTGCACAAGTGTGAGAGATTGAGGGGGAGATTAGAGAGAGTAGTAGAAGAGAGAGTAAGTGCGAGAGAATGAATATAGAACGTGAAAGAGAGAGACTGAGTGAGTAAGAGCCAGAGTGAAACTAAAGAGAGAAAGAAGGAGGGAAATTACTTTCTCTTCTCTCTCACCCCCTCTTCTCTCTCATTGTTTATTACTTTCTCTCAATCCCTCCCCTCTTCCCCCTCCCTCCCTCAATCCCTCCTTATTTTGCTCTCTTTTTTCTTTCTAGCTTCCTCTATTGTCCTCTCTTTCCTCAATCTCTATTCTTTATCTATTTCTCTCTCACTTTGTCACTCTCTCCCCTCCTTGCTTACTCACTCTCTTTCATATTACTCTCACTCTTACTCCCTCACTCGCTTCTATCTCTTTCTCTCTTGCAGTCTCTCTCCAATGCTCTCTCACTCCCTAACTCACTCTTGTTCCATCTATCATTTATTCTCTTTCTTTCGCCTTTTCTCTTTCTCTCGCTTCACCATTCTCTCTCTATCTCTCTTTTCAAGTTCACTCTCACTCCTACTCTCTCTTTATATAGCTTGCACACTCTCTATTCTCTCTCCCACTTTCTATCTCTATCTCCCTCACACTCTCTATCTCATTTGTTATATCTTCCCTGAGTCTCTCTTCTCTCTTTATTTCTACCTTAACCTCTGTCCCTCTCTCTATCCCGCTAACTCTTGAATCTCAATCTTCACTCCCTCTCTTGTTCTCTCTCTCACTTTCATTTTTATCTTGTTTTATTGTTCCTTTTCTTACACTTGGCCCCTCTGTATCTCTCTCTTCTTCCTTCATCTATAACCACCCTCTCTTCTCTCTCTTTACTCACTCTTTCTCAGATCTCACCCTCACCTCTTATCTCCATCACATTATTTATAATTTTCTCTCACACCTCTCTCTCCTCCTTTATCCCTTCCTCATTCACTCCCTCCTTCCATCTCATTCTTCTTTTCTCCTATCTCTCTCCTCTCTCTCCTTTTGCAATCACTATATCTCCCTCCCTTCCACTTATTTTCTCCATTGCTCTCCCATTCCCTCTCTCTTGTTCTCTTTTCTCTCATTTTCACTTTTGTTTTTATTTTACTCTCCATTTCCCTTTTTCTCAGTCTCTCTCTCATTCTCTCCCCTGCTACCCTCCCTCCCACACTCTCTATGTCAGTCTCTCTCCCTCTTTCTCCCTCTCTCACTCTCGATCTTCCTCTCTCCTTATCTCCTTCTCACTCATTATTTTACTCTCCCTCCCTATCTGAATCATTCCCTCTTTCCCTCACTTTCTCCTTGCATCCCTATTTCTCTGATCTTGCACTAATTCACTCAATCTCCCTCCCTCCCTCCCTATAATTTTTTCCATTGCTTTATCTCATTCTCACTCTCCTCTCACTTTCTCTTCTCTCTATTTACCTCTCACTTTCCCTCAGCCTTTCTCTCTCCCACTCTCCCTCCCACTTCTCACCCTCCCACTCTCTGTATCTAAATCTCTCTTCCTCTCTCTCCCTCTCCATCTCCCTCTCTCCTTCTCTCTTTCTCATTCATTCTCTTAACATCTCTCCTTATGTCTATCTTGCTCACTATCTTTTCCTCTCTCGGTTCCTCTCTCTCCCTCTTAAATCTTTTAAGCTCTCTCTTCCTCTCACACTCCCTCCCTCTCTTTAATCACTTGCTCTCCCCCTCTATCTTCCCCATTCTCACTCTATTCATTACTCTTGCCCTCTATCTCTTTCTTTCTCACTCTCTCTTTCTTACTATGTCTCTTACTTCTACTTTGTTTCTCTCTCGCACTCTCTTGCTCTCTCTCATCTATCTTTTCTTTCTCTTTAGTCTTGCCCTCTGTCTCTCTTTCTCTCCCACTCTCCCTTTCTCATTATGTCTCTCACTCTCTATTATGTTCCTCTTTCTCACTCTCTTGCTCTCTCTTCCTCTCTTTTCAAGGGGAGATAGAGAGAGGAGTGAGAAATGAAGAGAGAAGAAAAAGTGGGACGGAGGAATTGAATGAGGGAGGGATCGAGGAGGAAAGAGAGATGCATGAGAGAAAATAAGAAATATTGACATGGATATGAGGGGACAGAGAAAGATGTGATAGCAATTGAGAGAGTGTGTGAGGAAGGAGAATGAGAGAGAGTTTCTATGTGGGGGAGAGATAGAGAGTGAGTAACGAGAGAGAAGAGAGGGGAAAGAAGAGATGGCATGAGAGAGAAAGAAAGGGGGCAAAAGAGCAAAAAATAATAAAGAGAAATGAAATATAGAGTGAATGAGAGCTGAGAGGGAGGGAAGATAGGGATTAAAGAGTGAGCAGGAGTGAGATAGAGGGAGAGTGGGTAAGACAAAACAAAAGATAGTGAGTGACAGGTACAGAGAGGGAGATATAGAGGGAGATATAGAGGGAGACATGAAGAGAGAGAGGGCAAGAGTGCGAAACAGAGAGACACTGGAATTAGTGAATGAGGGAGAGAGGGACAGAGGAAGAGAGTGAGAGGTGGTTAGAGAGAAAGGGATTGTAAAGTGATAGGTGAGTGATGATATATAGCAATAGAGAGTGTGTGAGAGAGAAACAGAGTACAATAGAGAACGGAAAAGTGATAAAGCATAACAGAGAAAAGTGTAAGAGTGGCAAAGAGGGAGAAAGAGAGAGATAGACTGGCGGAGTCAAAGGGATGGAATATAGTGGTGTGAGAGTGGAAGAGAGAGTGAGTGAAGATATAGAGAGAGTGTGATAGAGAGGGAGAGAGGGGGGTATAGAATTAGATTTAGTGGGAGAGAGAAGGGATGAAGTGAGAGAGTGAGAGGGAGAGAGGGAGGGAGGGAAGGAAGCGAGCGAGTGAGGGTGAGAGGGAGAGAAAGATTGTGAGGAGAAAGTGGAGAGAGATCAGTAGAAGAGAGAGTAAGCGAGAGAGAATGAATATGGAACGATAAAGAGAGAGGGAATGAGGGAGTAAGAGTGAGAGCGAAACTGAGGAGAGAGGTAGAGGGACTGAGAAAGAAGAGTGTGAGAGAGAGAACAAAAGAGAAGAGAGGGTCAGGGAAGATAGAGTGGGAGAGAGGGAAAGAGTGAGTGAGAAAGTGTGGGAGCAAGAAAGTGGGAGATAAAATGGCAAGAATGAGGTGGAAGAAGGGAGTGAAAATGGGAGGGAGAGCAAGAGAGAGAGGCATTGAGTGACAGAAGAGAGTGAGAGAGAGAGAGAGAGAAAAAGCGGTGGAATAAAGTGTGAGATAGATGAGAAGACAGTGAGTGTAGAAAAGAGATAGAAGGAAGTAGCGAGAGGGTTTAAAGAGAGCAGGAAAGGGAAACGAAGAGAGAGTAAATGAGAGAGAGTGTGAGAAGAGAGACTGAGGGAAGATCGAGTAGGTGTATGTGAGGGGTTAAAAGTGAAGGAAAATAAGAGAATGTTGAGAGAGAGGGAGAAAGAGAGTGATAATGGAAGGGAGAGGGAGGGAGGGAGGGAGAGAGATCAGTAGAAGAGAGAGTAAGTGAGAGAGAATAAATATAGAACGATAAAGAAAAAGGGAATGAGGGAGTGAGAGTGAGAGTGAAACTGAGGAGAGAGGAAGAGGGACTGAGAAAGAAGTGTGAGAGAACAAAAGAGAAGAGAGGGTTAGGGAAGATAGAGTGGGAGAGAGGGAAAGAGTGAGTGAGAAAGTGTGGGAGCAAGAAAGTGGGAGATAAAACGGGGAAGAAAGATGTGGATGAAGGGAGTGAAAATGGGAGGGAGAGCGAGAGAGAGAGGCATTGAGTGACAGAAGAGAGTGAGAGAGAGAGATAAAAGGCTGTGGAATAAAGTGTGAGATAAATGAGAAGATAGTGAGTGTAGAAAAGAGATAGAAGGAGGTAGCGAGAGGGTTTAAAGAGAGCAGGAAAGGGATAGGAAGAGAGAGTAAATGAGAGAGAGTGTGAGAAGAGATATTGAGGTAAGACCGAGTAGGAGTATCTGAGTGAGGGGTTAAAAGTGAAGGAAAATAAGAGAATGTTGAGAGAGAGGGAGGAAGAGATGGGAGACCGAGAGGGATAATGGAAGGGAGAGGGAGGGAAGAAGAGAGTAGAGAGAATGAGAAAGGAATGGATGGAAGCAAGAGGGAGTGTGGGGGTAGAGTGAGAGAAAAGCAAGAGAAAATAGAGAAGAGAGAGCTACAAAGGATAGTGTAAAGAAGAGCATATAATAGATAGAAAGAGGGAGACATAGAGGGAGACGGGGAGAGAGAGGGAAGGAGGGAGAAAAGAAAGAGATAGAGATAGTGGGAAGGATTGAAGCAATAGAAAGGGAGATATAGATTGGGGGATAGAGGGAGAGAAAGTGTGAGATGAAAGAGGGAAGAGAGAGCAACAATGAAGAGAGAGAAAAGGAGCATAAAATAGAAAAGGAGAATAAAGTGCATGAAAGAGAGAGCGAGGGAGGGAGAATAATAGAGAATCGTATAGAGAGAGAATAGAGAAAGATGCAGTAACAAAGAGAGAGTCTGGAGTGCAAGAGAAGGTGCACGATGGTAAGAGAGAGTTAGATAGAGATTGAGAAATGGAGCTTATAGGGGAGAGATGGAGAGATATTGAGAGACGGGGAGAGTGAGAGAATGATGAATGTTTGTGAGAGCTCGAGAGAGAGTGAGTGAGATGGAGAGAGAAGGGTGAGCTAAACAAGGGAGACCTAGAGAGGGAAAGAATGAGGGAGTCAGAAATATAGAGGGAGAGTGAGAGAGTGATAAAGAGAATGAGAGCAGGAGAATGAAAGAGACCTATAGAGAAAGAGGAAAAGATAGTGAAAGAGAGGATGATATAAGAGAGCAAGGGAATGAGTGAGAAGGAGAGTTGGAGAGAGGGGGGAAGGAGAGGAAGAGAGGGAGAGTGATTGAGATAGAAAGAGTAGGAGGGAGGCTAGCAGAGGGAGAGAATAGAGTGAAATGATGAGAGATTGAGCGAGAGAAAGGGAGATAGAGAAATATAAAAAATTAAAAGTGAGAGAAGTGAGAGAGTAAGAGAGTGCGAATGAGAGAGAGCAAGACAGAAAATGAGAGGTAGCAAGCTGGAGTGACTATGTGAGTGCAAGAGGAGAGTGGGAGGTGTGAGATAGAGAGTGAGGTAGGAAGAGAAGGAAGAAGGATTGAATGAAGGATGGATAGAGAGGAAAGAGATATGTATCAGAGAAAATAAGAATAATGAAATGGAAGAAAAACCAAGAGAGACTGAGGGGATGAAAGAGAGCACAAGAACAATGAAGAGAGATGAAATAATAGTGAGAGAGCAAGGAGGAAAGGGAGTAAAGATAGGGATTGAAAAGTGTGCGGGAGTGAGAGAGGAAGAGAGGGTAAGGCAGAAATAGAGAGAGAATATAGACTCAGGGGAGATAAAACAAAAGATAGTGAGTGCGAGGTGGAGTGAGGAAGATATAGGGGGAGGTATGGAGAGCGAGATGGAAGGCGTGAGGGAGATTGAGAGAGAGACTGAATAAATGAAAGAGGGAGACAGGGAGGGAGAAGAGAGTGGGAGCTGGTTGGAGAGAAAGAGTCAGCAGAGTGATAAGAATGATGAAAAACAACAATAGAGATTGTGTGTAAGAGTGAATGAGAGAGAGCGATAGAGAAAAGAAAAGTGATAAAGCATGAATAGAGAAAATAATGAGAGAGGGAGAGAGTGAGAGGAATGGAACGGAGTTGGAGAGACACAAAGTGCGAGTTGGAGAAAGTAAGACTGAAGGAAGATATAGGGAGAGTGAGAGAAAGAGAGAGAGGGGGTTGAGAATGATATTTTACAGGATAGAGAGGGGAGATGAATTAGAAGAGGGGGAGTTTGTGTGTGTGAGAAAAAGATGAGTGAGAAGTGAAAAAGAGAGCGGGAGGGATGGAAGCAAGAGAGTGTGTGAGAGTTGGAGAGAATGATGGAGAGGAGAGAGCAATAGAAGAGAGTAATCATGGAGCAAGAAAGAGAGAAGATATGAAGTCGTAATATTGAGAGTGAAACTGAAGAGAGAGAAAGAGGGATCAAGAAAGGGAGAGAGTGTGAGAAAGTAATAGACAGAACAGAGAGTGAGGGAAGAGAGAGTAAGGGAGAGGGATGGAGTGAGCGAGTGAGAGAGTGATAAAAAGAGAGGGGGATAAGGAGAGGAGGAAGAGAGGGATGAAAGAGTGAAAGAGAGAGGGAGATAAAGGAAGTGTCAAAGGATAGAGACATAAGATAAAGTGAGAGATTTACAAAAAGGTTGGAATTGAGAGTGAGAAAGGGAGAGAGACCGAGTGAGAAAGAGAAACTGAAAGAGGTAGAGAGACGTTTTAAAGAGAACAAAAGAGAAAGGAAGAGAGAATAAAGGGAGATATAGTGAGAAGAGTGATTGAGTGAAGATCAAGTAAGAGCAAGTGAGTGTGGGGTGAAAAGTAAAGGAGAATAAGAGAATGTTGAGAGAGGGACAGATGGAGCAAGAGAGAGAGAAATAAAAGAGGGATAATGGGAGGGAGAGAAAGGGAGGACAAAAGAGAGAATGAGGGTGGTGGGATGAAAGCAAGAGAGAGAGAGAGGAGAGAGAGTGAGAGATATAAAGAGAGAAAAGTAAGGAAAAAGATAGAAGAGAGCAGCAAGGAGAGTTTGAAAAGAGGGTATAAAATAGAAAAAGATAATAGAGAGTGAAAACAAGAGAGGGTGAGAGAAAATAATAGATAGGAGGATAGAAAGAGAAGAGAGAAAAATGAAGCAAAGGAAAGGAGAGAGTGAGAGAGAAAGAACAAAATGGTAATAGATAATGAGATAGAGAGTGAAAAATGGAGCTAACGATGGCGAGAGGGAGAGAGATTAGCTATAGAGAGTGTGTCAGTGTGTGAGATGGAGAAGGAAGAGTGAATTACATAAAGGAGACCCGAGCGAGCACAAATGAGGGAGTGAGAATGAAGAGGGAGAGAGTGAGAGCGATAACGAGAACATGTGAGAGAGTGAAAGCGATCTAAAGAGAAATATGAAAAGAGAGTGAGGGAGAGGCGAGTAAATAAGAATGGAAAGTGAAAAAAAAGATGGGAGAGAAGGATAGAGAGTGAAAGAGATAAAGAGAGGAATTAGGAGTGAGAGTGAGAAAGAGTGGGTGAAGAGAGAATAAGAGAAAAGAAACAAGAAAGAAAATGATAGATTGAGCAAGAGAGAAAGAATTAGGGAGGGAAGTGAGAGAAGGAAAAGGAGAGAGAAAGAAAGAAAGAGTGCAAGAGAGAAAGGAATAGAGAACCGAGTGAGGCAGTAATAGTGGGAAAGAATTTGAGGATAGTGAACAAGGATGGGAGAGAGAATTGGAGTGAGAAAGAAGGAAGAGTGAGGAAGTAGTGAGAATGAGAGAGGGAGCTATAGAGAGCAAAAGAGAGCGAAATAAGCATGGAGGGAGGGAAAGAGGGAGGGAGGGAAAGAGAGAGGGTAGGAGAGAAAGTAATAAACAATGATAGAGAAGAAGGGGAGAGAGAGAAGAGTGAGAGAATGAGAGGAAGGGAAGGAGAGTTAGATTGATGGATATAGGATGTTAAAAATGAGTAAATAAGGAGAAAAAGGAGCAACAGAGAGCGAAACAGCGACAGGGAGAAACATAAGAGAAAGTAAGAGACATAGAGTGAAAGGGAGAGAGTAAGAAATAGAGAGATAGAGGAGGGCATGAGTAAGGAAGAGAGTGAGAAAGGGGGAGGGATGGAGAGAGATTAAAGAGAGAGGGAGTGAGAAAGAGAGAGAGGGAACAGGAAAGACTTAAGAGAGGGAGATAGGAAGCGAGAGAGAAAAAGAGTGCAAACGATTGTGAGCAAGACTGAGATAGGAAGGGAGAGTAAGAGAATGATTGAGAGAGTGAAGAAGAGACAAAGATAGAGAGGGAAAGAGGAAGAGAGGGAGAGAGATATTGATAGACAGAGGGGGAGGGAGAGTAGCAGAGGAGAGAGTTAGATAGAAAGAATGAGAGAGAGCAAGATAAAGGGAGAGGGAGAGGGAGAGGGAGAGAAATAGAGAAAAGTGAGTGTGAGAGAAGAAAGAACAAGAGAGAGGGAATGAGAGAGAGCGATTAAGAATACGAGAGGGAGGGTGAGGGAGTGAAGGAGTGAGTGCAAATGAAGATAGAAAGAGGCATGAGTTATGAATAGAGGAACACAAGAGGGAAGTAGGTATTGAAAGAGGGATTGAACAATGAGAAACGAGAGATGTTTGGGAGAGAATAAGAAATAATGAGATAAATACGAGAGGGAGAGCAAGATGTGAGAATAATTGAGAGAGAGTGTATATGGGAGGGGGAGAGAGAGAGAGAGAGAATGAGACATAGAGGGAGAGAAAGAATGAGGAAATAGAATGAAGAGAGGGAAATAGAAGAAAGGAAAAGAGAGAGAGACAGAAAGGGGGAAATGAGAGCAAACAAACAATAAAAAGAGATGAATTAGACAGTGAGATAGAGAGTAAGAGAGTGAATGAAGATAGGTATTGAAGAGTGAGCGGAAGAAAAAGAGGAAGAGATTGTAAGTGAGAAATACAGAGCGAAGATAGTCTCAGTAAAGATAGAGCAGAGAGAAGATTGTCTCAAGGAAGATAGAGTAAAAGATAGTGAGTGAGAAGTAGAGTGAGGGACAAATAGAGTGAGATATGTAGAGAAAGAGAGGGAGGAGAGAGGAAGATAGAGGGAGAGAGAGATTGAATTAATGAAAGAGGGAGAGAGTGAGAGAGTAGTGTGAGAGATGGTTGGGGAGAAAGAGTGAGTAAAGTGATAAGAGAGTGATGAAAGAGAAGCATTAAAGAGTGTGTGTGAGAGAGAAAGAGAGAGAGTAATAGAGAAATAAAAAGTGATAAAGATTTAATAGAAAAATGAGCAAGAGAGGGAGAGAGCGAGAGAGGGAGAGAGCGAGAGAGAGATAGGTAGAGGGAGTCAGAGGATGGAAGACAGTGGGAGTGAGAGGAAGAGAGTGGAAGTGAGAGACGAAGAGAGAGTGAACGAAGAGAGAGTGAGAGAGGGAGAGAGGGTGTATAGAATGAGATTTAGTGGGAGAGAGAGGGAGGGAGGGAGGAAAGGAAGCAATAGTGTGGGGGAGAGAGGGAGAGAAAGATTGAGAGGAAAGAGTGGATAGAGCAGTAGAAAAAGAGGAAGTGTTAGAGAGTGAACATGAAGAGATAAAGATAGACTGAATGAGGGATTAACAGCTAGAGCGAAACTGCAGAGAGAGGAAGAAAGAGTGAGAAAGTGAGAGAGTGTGAGAGAGAAATAGAGAGAAGAGTGAGGTGGAATAAAGTGTGAGGAAAAGGGAGAGAGTTAGTGTGAAAGAGAGATAGAAAGAGAGAGCGAGAGGGTTTAAAGAGACAGCAGGAAAGGGAAAGGAAGAGTGTGAAAGGCAAAGAGAGTGAGAAGAGAGACTAAGGGAAGATTGAGTAAGAATAAGTGAGTGCCGGGGGGGGGGGGTAAGAACTGAAGGACCACGACAGAGTGTTGAGATAGAGGGAGTAAGAGAGAGTGGGAGAGAGAAGGATAAAGAGAGGGATAGGAGAGGGAGAGAAGCGAGAACGAGAGAGGGAGGATTGAAGCAAGAGAGAGAGTGGTGGATAGAGTGAGAAAAGTAAGAGTAGAGAGAGAAGAGATAGCAGCAAAGGAGAGTGTAAAAAAACTATAAGATAGAAAAGTGAATAGAGAGTGAGAAAGAGAGAGAGTGTGTGAGAAAATAATAGTGAAGGTGATAGAGTGAGAAGAGAGAAAAAATGAAGCAAGGGAGGGAAAGACAAAGTGAGAGAGAAAGGACAAAATTGTAAGGGAGAGCGAGATAGAGAGTAAGACATAGAGCTAAAGAGGGTGGGAGATTGAGAGAGAGTGAGAGAGTGCATTAGTGTGCGAGATGGAGAGAAAAGAGTGAGCTACATAAGGGAGACCTAAATAATAAAGAAACATTAGTTTGAGAATGAGGGAGTTTAAATAATAAAGGGAGAGAGTGAGAGTGATAAAGAAACAATAGTTTGAGAATGAAAGAGATCTAGAGAGAAATAGAAAAAGAGAGTGAGTGAGAGATAAGGATATAAGAAAGGGAAAGTGAGAGAGCAACAAGAGACAAAATAAGACCTAGGAGGGTGGGAAGGGAGAGCGAGTGCTAGTGAGGGAGGGAAGAGAGAGATAGAGAGCAAGAGAATGGAAGAGAGAGAGAGGGAGAGATGAAGTGAAAGATAAAGATAGAGGACAAGTGCAACGAAAAGGTAGTGCGAGAAAGAGGAGACAGAGAGAGGGAGGGAGAAAGGGAGAGAAAGAAAGAGAGAGAGAGAGAAGTGTAAGAGCATGTGAGAAATAATAAGTGAAAAGAGAGAGGGACTGAGAGGCATAAAATTTGGAGGGAGAGAGTGTGTGTTGTCGGCATATTTTTAGATTATGTTGTATTTTGAAAAGGAGCCGCCAAACAGAAATTGTCGGCGAATTTTAACTTTTAAATTTAATTTAAATATATAATTTGAAAAGTAGTGTTTGATTTTGAAAATAATTTTAAGTTTGAAAATTTTAAGATATGAAATCAAGCCGATCTCACATCCCGAATAATTTATATAAATGAGCACCGCATCACAAACCGTATTTCTATTTCGAGGAATAGACACACTGCTTGATGATGAGGCTCGATTAAATAAATTAGAAGATTTGTGACATCAGTTTGGTTTGCAAACCAATTTTATAAGCCGACAAGTTCCCTTGCTCAATATGAAAGAATTAAGCATGGTTTATATTACCTGGGTTCTTAAAGTTCCCTATAAGGGCAAGCCCCTATTGTTAATTACATCTTAAATGATGGGAATCACTTAAAAAAACTCTCAATAATGATCAGTGGTTTTGCTTTCAAGATTTTCAAAGTTTAAGGTTTTCAAACAATTGGACTTTGGAGATTTCAATAGGGAATATCTCAAGTTTGGAACAGTTTATTTTTGGGAATCAAAGGAAGAGAAGTAGGGGATGTCACGGACCCGAAGTGAACTTCGGTGACTTCCCGACTATCCAATTGTTTGGCTTCAATTTAAGAGTTTATTTAATGTTTCAATCCTGCCAATTTTAGTTAATTAGGACTTATATTCATATGATATAATCATACAAATAGCCTCGAAGATGTGAGGGTTTATGTAGTACCAAAAGACTACCTCGGAGTCCTATGACCGGTTAGGGCTTAATTTGCATAACATGATTATGCAAATACCTAACAAAAAGTTGAGGATTTATGTTGCACTAAGCAAACTACCTCGAAATCCTATTGATTGGTTATTTAATTCTAGAAAAGGTTTAGCTGATGTAGACACAAGTTTTGTTGATGAATATGGTCGTGCTGTCCACTGTGCTCCAAGCTCCTTATTGTTGTAGAGGTTTAGTTTTAGAAAATGACAATTAGGAGATGAGAGAAGTGTTTTGGTTTAGAAAAGTTGAAAATTGAGATGGCTTAGTATTTTAATTAAAACAAATCTTAAGTTGATTAAAAATAACCGATTAAGATCCCCACGGTTCTGTCATTCCGGCACCGTTATTTTCAACGGACTCACTTAGTCCAAATGAATTTGCTAAACTCAACTGAATGAGTACCACACTTTCATTTAGACCGTGAGAAATATCGTTAGCAACACGTGAGTTACATCATTCGAGGGATTCATGATCATCCAACGAGAAGTTTTAATTTAGTTGTAATTGTAGTTTTGTTGTTCTGTTTGTGATTAAATCTTGAGTTGTCTTATATTTTGAATATTGTGGTGGTGAATTTTTATCTTGTTGTGACTTTTAGTTTAGTTTTGGGTTTCAATTTTGTGGCTATCCTAAAAGTTTCAGTTTTCATGCAGGGTGACATTATTGTTTAACATGCAAGAGAAGTAAAGCACAGTGCAGGTAAATAAATCGCAATTAAATAGAAGCGTACTTGGAGGGTCTTCTAGTCATTCCCGGCTGCACTTAAAACACATGTCAGAGCATTTATATATTTCATGGAAAGCACCTAGGTAAAGCTAAGGGAAGGTTTTGGTTGTCTACCAAAATCCTAATCCTATTGCTAGTCACCTCCTATGACATCTAGGTCCTTGTGTTTTATTAAGGATGATTTTCTTCACCAAAGAACAATGAAGTTTCACTGTTCTTTAAGACATCTCGTCAAGTTAGAGAGGTGCTCGGAATTGAATTCTGAACATCTTCTTAAACATTTTGGGGATTACTTTAAATTCAGTTGGTTTTATTGAGGTGGCGAATCAATCACCTAGGTTACCCTTGCTCAGTGTATTAGGATGTTTGATTATCCTATGAGTGAAGTGACATTTCATTTGATGCTTCATTTAAAAGTTATAATAATGAATACCTTTAGGGGCAAATTAGTTCGTTAAAGAATTTAACCGTTCTAATTAAAGTTGAGTTGGTGATTTAGGATAATTCAATTTAGTTTCAAAATTCAGTCTGCCTTTCTTTCAAGTGCTTTGATCTTACTTTAAGTTGAAAGGGGTATTTAAATGCTTCATTTAATTAAATTTTGATGATCTAAATTTCATTCGAACTAATCATGTTATCTTAAGTTAATTTTAATTGGTTTGATTTTCACATTTTTAATTGTAAATTATTTTGAGATTATTTAATGTTTCAAATTTGTTTTAAGTTTGTTCTCAAGTGATTTCAAATTAGTTTTAATGTTTTAAATTTATTTCAATTTGATTATTAAATCATTTAATGTTTTAAGCTTTAACTTATTTTAAAGAAAATTATTTCCCTTTTAATTATTAATTTCAATCATCATTTCTTTTTAGAATTAATTAAGGGTTAAATATTATTGAATTGATCCATTTAGGGATTTTAGATTAAGGATTTGATATCTTCTTAAGTCATATCCCTAATCTTAATAATCCCAATTTTAATTATTCTCCCAAAATTTAAATGATTTAATTAATTAATGTTCCATTTTGATGTGATAAAAGTGATTAATGGGTTTCTACCTTTTAATTCCCTAAATTTCAATCATCCAAGAGAAAATTAAGATCAGATATTTTACCCTCCCTTTGATTAGGCTTAAAGTATTACTTAGGGTTAAAATCCTTAATTACTTTTATGCCCTCTTAAGTTTATTCATCTCATAACTCACTAAATTAAGCTCAAATAACCATGAAATTTTTATGTCACCTCACTCATATGTCAATTAAGACATTGGAGGAGAAAATGTGATTTTTTTTCATTTTTAATTTAATTTATATAATTATTTTTAATGAAAAATATGGGTTTTCAATGAAAATTCAAAAACATAACCAAGGTAAGGTTTCTGTCCTTAGGAAAATTATGGGATGTTCCTACTGAACAGAGGACCACTTGGATCAATTTTGGTGATTTTTTGAATTATATTTTATTTATTGTAATTATTTTAAGTTTTAGGGTGTTAATTAATTATAAAATAAAATTAAAGTTGAAAAATGGATTTATATTTTTCTTAAGTCCCTCTGACCTCAAAGAGTTTAGAAAAACAAATTTTACATTTTTCTGATTTTTCTTTGAATTTTTAGAATTAACTTAGTGAAAAGGTTGGAAAATTCATTTTTAATATTAAAAATAAATCTTAAGCCTTTAAAATTCAATATCTTTACTTTGGGGCTTAGGAAAAAACTCTCTCCCCTTTCACTCTCCCTCACTTTCTCTTCCCTACACTCTCTTTAGACCCTCTAACTTCCTCCTATCTCTCTTTTTCCGTAACTACCTACATCTCTCTCTCTCTCTCTATTCCACCTCACTTTATCTCTCTCCCTCCTATCTCACACACTCTCTCACAATTGTTCTCTCATCTCACTCTCCCCTCTCATATCCATCTAATTATTTACTATTTTCTCGCACACATATCTCTTTCCACCTCGATCTCTCCCTCTTTCAATCCCTCTTCCCTCTCTTTCTCCCTCTCCCTATCTCACTCCTCTCTCCTCATTCACTTCCTCTCCTTTCCACTCATTTTCTCTATCACTCTCTCTCATCCCTCTCTCTTGTTCTCTCTTTTCTCACTTTCAATTTTCTCAATTTCTCTCTTTCCCTTTCTCTCGCGCTCTCTTATCCTTTCTCTCTCATTCTCTCCCTCTGCTACCCTCCCTCGCACTCTCTATATCTCAATCTCTCTCCCACTCTCTCCCTCTCTCCCTCTCCACCCCTATCTCCTTCTCACCTTCTCACCCATTTTGACTCTACCTCCCTATCTCAAACTTGCACACATTATTTTGCGTTCTTTTCCTCTCTCGCTTCCTAGCTCTCTATCCCTTAAATCTTTTTTGCTCTCTCTCTCTCACTCTCACTATCTCTTCAATCTCTCTTCTTTTCTCCCTCTATCTCCTCTCTCGATGTCTCCCTTACTCTTGCCTCTTGTCTCTCTCTTTCTCACTCTCTCCCTTTCTCACAATGTCTGACACTTTTTATTATGTTTCTCTCTCTCGCTCTCTTTTATCTCTCTTAACTCACACTTTATCTTCTTATATACATCACTCTAACCTCTCACCCTTCCTCTCATAGTCTCTTCTCACTCTTTCACCTCTCTATTCCACCTCGCTTTATCTCTCTATCTTTCGCTTTATCCCACACCCCTCTCTCGTTCTGCCTCAATTTTTGCTCCCTTAATCCTTCAATCTCTCACACACTCCTTATCTCTCACTTTTTTTTGCTCCCTCTCTCCCTCGCTCTCTCTCCCTCCCTCACACTCTCTCTTCCCTCACACTTTGCTCTTTTTATTTGTCTCTCACACTCTCTCTCCCTTTCTCGCTCCCTCTTTCTCTCTCTTTAGTTTCACTCTCACACTTGCTCCCTCTTTCCCTCTTTTTCTCGGTCTATGTTCTTGTCATGTTTCTCTCTCCTCTCTATCTTCTCCCAACCTTTCTCTCCCTCTTTCCCAATCTCTTGCTTCCTTCCCTCCCTCCCTTTATCTCTCACTCTCTCTTTCTCTCACGCAGACACACTATCTCTCTACCTCTCTCACATTCTTCCGATTCATTCCAAACTCTCACTCCCACAAAATCTAATTCTCTTCCCCCTCTCCCTCTTTCTCACTCTATGTAGATCTTCCCTCACTCTTTGTTCTCTTCCACTCTGTCTTCCTCTTTTACACCGAAGCATCAATCTATGTCACTCTCTCTCTTTCTCTCTTTTTCACCCTTCCCTCTCTCATCTTTTTCTCTATTTATTCCTTATCACGTTTTCTTTCTCTTTTACTCTCCCCCACCATCATTATTTCTCACACATCTCTCTTCATCTCTTTTATCATTCTCTTTTATTATTTTCTCTCTCTTCCTCCCTCCCTCTCGTTGTCTCTCTCTATCTTCTCTATATCTCCCTCTCTTCCCACCTCTCACCCCTTATTTTTTTCTCAATCATCCCTAAGTCTCTTTTTCCCTCTATTTTTTTACTTACTCTCACACCCTTCCTTCCTCCCGCTCTGTCCTTAATCTCTATCAGTCCCCCCTCTATCTCTCTGTTTCTAGTTCAGTCCCTCTCTTGCTCTCACTCTCAGTCTATATTTATCTCTCTTTATCTTTTGATTACTCTCTCTCTCTCTTGCCCTCTCTATGTCCTCTCTCTTGCTCTTTCTTCTATCACCCTTTCTTCTCAATATTTACTCACTATTCTCCCCCTCTATCCCTCACTCTCTCTCATAGTCTCTCTCCATCCCTTTCTCTCTCAATTTCTCTCACATTTCACTCTCGCCCCTCATCCCCTTCTCATTATTTCTTAGGTTCTCTCACACATCTCTCTCTTTCCTTCTTTGTCCCTCCCACTTTCACTCCATCCTTCTCTGTCTTTCTCCCTTTCTCCCTATCTCTCTTCTCTCTCTCCTCTTGCACTCACTCACTCAATCTGCCTCCCTCCCTCTTATTTTCTCCATCGCACTCTCCCATTTCCTCTCTCTCTTGATCTCACTTCTCTCTCTTTCTCTCTCTATTTCTCTGTCATTCTCCCTCATCCTTTTTCTCTCCCTCCGTCATCCTTTCTGACTCCCACTCTCTCTCCTACTTCTAACCCTACCACTCTCTCTATCTCAATATATCTCTCTTTCCATCTCTCTTCCTCACTCATTCTCTTAATCTCGCCCCACCCTATATTTTCCTCTCACTTCCTCTCTCTCCCTCTTAATTCATTCGTGCTCTCTGTCCCTCTCTCACTCCCTTTCTCCCTTCAATATCTTGCTGTCACCCTCTCCCTCGTTCTCACTCTCTCCCTTACTCTTGCTCTCGATCTCTCTTTCTCACTCTCTCACTTTCTTACTATGTCCTTACTCTCTATTTTGTTCCTCTCTTGCACTCTTTAGCTATCTTATCTCTCTTTTTACTCTTTCCCTCTATGTCTCTCTTCTACCTCTCTTCCTTTCTCACTGTCTCTCACTCTCTATTATCTTTCTTTCTCTCGCTCTCTTGCTCTCTCATCCTCTCTTTCCTTACTCATTATCTCCCAATATCCATCAACCAATCTCTCTATACCTTCCTCATATTCTCTATTTTTTTTCTTTTCTCATCCCCTCTTATCTCTTACTTTTTTTTTATTACTTCCCCTCCCTCTTTATTTCATTTTCTATTTTTCTCTCTATTCCCCTCTCTCTTACCCTCTCTTACCTCTCTCTCTATTCTATTTCTATTTCTCTTTTTCTTGTCTCTCCCTCCCTTCTTGACTCCCTCACTCGCTTCAATTTCACCCTCACTCATAGTCCCTAACTCCATTCTCTCTCTTTCTTTCGTGCTCTTTAACCTTATTTCTCTCCCTTTTATCTTACACTCTCCTTCCTAACTGTCTCTCTTACTCCATCCATCATTCCATTTTGCTCCCTTTCCCTTACTCTCTCTTGAGAGTGCAAAAGAGAGTTTGAAGGAGGTAGCGACTGGGCATCAAGATAGAGCACGAAAGGGAAAGGAGAAGAGAGTGATGGGAAAGAAAGTGAGAAGTGAGATCGAGGGAAGATCAAGGAAGAGTAAGTGAGGGAAAATGAGAGAATGTTGAGAGAGAGGGAGCAAGAGAATGTAAGGGACGGAGAGGGATAAAGGGAGGGAGAGAAAGAAAGGGAGAGAGGAGAGAGAATGAGAGAGAGAAACGAACAAAATAATAGAAAAAGAGAGAGCAACATAGGAGAGTGCAAGAGAGTATAAGAATAAAACAAAGAATAGAGAGTGAGAAGGAGAGATATAGAGAAAATAATAGAGAAGATGATAAAGAGAGAAGAGAATAAAATGGAGCAAGGGAAGGAGAGGAAAGAGTGAGAGAGTAAGAACAGAATGGTAATAAAGAATGAGATAGAGAGCGAGAAATAGAGCTAAAAAGGGTGAGAGGGGGAGAGATTAAGAGAGAGTGAGAGTGTATGAGTGTGTGAGATGGAGAGAGAATGGTGTACTAAGTAATGAAGACCTAGAGAGGGCACGAATAAGGCAGTGAGAATGATCAAAGGAGAGAGTGAGAGCGATAAATGGAACAATAATGAAAGAATAAATAAGATCTAGAGAGAAATAAGGAAAGAGATGGAGGGGGAGAAGAGCATATAGGGAATGAGAAGAGAGAGAGGGACAAGGGATAAATAAGAGAGATGTTTGGATAGAGAGGGAGAGCGTGAGAACAAAAGAGATGGAGAGGGAGAGTGAGTGTGGAAGAGTGGAGGACATACTGAGTGTGAGAGAGGGGGAGGGAGGCTAGGATGTGGGAGGGAGGATAGAGTAAAAGTGTGAGAGGATAGAGAGCATCGAAGATTAAGATAAAGAGAGCGAGTGGAAGACTAAGAAAAAGTGAAATTTAAGAGAGAGGGGGAGAGAGAGAGAGAGAGAGAGAGAGAGAGAGAGAGAGAGAGAGAGGAGTAAGAATGAGATAGAAATAGAGATAGAAGAGAGAGTGAAGATAGAGCAAGTGATATGGAACAAGAGGAGCAAGAGAGGGAGCAGAAGAAAGAGAGATAGATAGAGAGTGAGAGCTATAAAAATAGAGGGAAGCAGGAGGAAGGGAGACAAGTAGAGTGAGAAGTGTGAGAGAATGTAGGACATAATGAGCGAGAGATGAAGAGCAAAGTGTGAGAAGAGAGAAAGATTGAAAAAGAGAGAGGGAGAGAGGGAGGGAGGGAGGGACCGAGAAAGGAAGATAGAAGGAGAAGAAGAGTTGTGCAATGAGAAAGAAGAAAGAGATATAGAAGAGAGATTAGACAGGTTGATTGAGAAATAATGAAATAATGAAGGTGGAATAGAGAGTAAGAGAGATGGATAGCAAAGGAGAGAGTGACAATGTACGAGAGAGTGAAGAGAGAGGGGAGAGAAATGTGAGTGATTGAGGGAGAGATAGTGTGAGATGATATATATAGAAGGGAAGGGAGAGATAGAAGTTAGAGTAAGAGAGTGCATGATAAGAACATAAACTGAGGGAAAGTATGAGAATAGGAAGTGGAGATAGAGCTAGTTAAATGTAAAGGGAGAGAACAGGAGAGGAAAGAGATGAGGGATGGGGGGAGAGGAGAGGAGAAGAAGAGAGCGAAGGAGGAAGTGTGTGTGAAATAGATATAGGGAGAGAAGGAGAATAAGCCAATATAAAGAAAGAGAGAGCGAGCAAGAAAGGGAGGGAGGGAGAATAAAAGAATGAGAGAGAGAAGGAGAAAGATGGAGAGTGAGAGTGATCCAGGAAGGGAAAGTGGGAGAGGGTGTGAGAGAGAGTGACAAAGAAGTGAGATAAATAGAAAAAGAGAGTGGGGGGATGGAAGAAGAGGAGAGAGAAGAGTAAGAGAAGTTGACAAAGAATAAATAGTGCGAGTGAGATAGTGATGGAAAGTAGAAGACATAATAGAGATATCGATAAAGCAAAAGAGAGGGAGTAGGATGAGAGTGAAGCTGAAGAGATAGTGGGTGGAGAGAGTGGGTGAAAAAGAGCAAGAGAAAGACAGGGAGGGAAAGTGTGAGTGAGAAATTGAGTGAGAAAGGGAGAGAGAGTAGTACAAGAGAGAACGAGAGATAAGGTGAGTGAGGGAGTAAGACTGAGAGATTTTGAAGAGAGTGAGGAAGCGAGGAAGGGAGAAAGCAACAAAGCAAGAGAGAAATAGAGAAAGAATGGAGAGTGAGAAAAGAGAGAGAAATAGAGAGAAAAAGAGAGAGTAACAAACAATAAAAGAGAAGAGCGGGTGAGAGAAAGAAAAGAGAGAGAATGAGAGATAGGGAGAGAACTGGAACAATTTGAAGGGAGAAAGGGAGACAAAGCGAGAGAGAAATAGAGAAAGAATGGTAAGTGAGGAAAGAGAGGGAGAGAGAGAAAAAGAGAGAAAGTAATAAAAAAATGACCGAGAAGAGGGGTGAGAGGGAAGTAAAGGAAGGGAGAGAGAGTTAGTGATGGATATAGGAAGAGGGACTGAGTAAAGCAAGAGAAAAGAGAGACCAAGAGAGAGAAACTTAAGAGAATTTGAGAGACATAGTGAGAAAGGAAAAGAGTGAGAAAGAGACAGATAGACGACAAGAGTAAGGGAGATAAAGGTGGAGAATGAGAGAGATCGAAGAGAGAGGGTGTGAGAGAGGTATAGAGAGCAAGAAAGATAATGAGACAAGTGCAAAAAGGGAGAGAGAGTAAGAGAATGAGTGAGATGGAGAGAGGAAGAGTGGGAGATGGAGAGTGTGAGAGGGAGAGAGATTGAGATGGAGAAAGTGGGAGGGAGGCTAGTGGAGGAAGAGAAGGAGAGAGAAAGAACGAGAGAGAAAGGATGTGAGAGAGTACTAAAATGAGAGAGGGGAAGTGAGAAAGAAATAGAGAAAAGTGGAACTGAGATTAGAGAGAGTAGGAGATTGGGAATGAGAGAGAGTGATAAAGAAAATGAGAGGGAGGGAGAGGGAGTGAAGGTGGGAGTGAAGGGGAGATGAAGAGAGGAGTGAGATAGGGAGAGAGGGAGAAAGAGTGGGAAGAAGGAACTAAAATACAGAGGGATCGAGGAAAAAAGAGATATGTATAGAGAAAATAATAAATAATGAGTTGGATATGAGTGGAGAGAGCAAGATGTGAGATTAATTGATAGAAAGTGGAAGGGAGGGAGAGTGAGAGAAAGAGTGAGAGATAGAGGGAGAGAAAGTGTGAGTAAATAAAGAGAAGAGAGTGAGATAGAATAAAGGGTAATAGAGAAAGACAGAAAGGGTGCAAAAAAGTGGGAAAAATCAATGCGAGATGAAGAAGAGAGCGAGAGAGGGAGTAAGAAAGGGAGTGAAGAAAGGGTCTGACGAAAGAGCGAGGGAAAGAGAGTGAGAGAGGGTAAGGCAGATTTGAAGAGATATGGAGAGAGAGGGAGGGCAAGAGCAAGAGAGAGAGAGAGGGAGGGCAAGAGAGAGAGAGAGACTGAATTAGTAAAAGAGGGAGATTGGGAGAGAGGAAGAGGCTGATATATGGTTCGAGGGAAAGAGTTTGTGAAGATAGGGAAGAGAGAGGAAGGAGAGAGGTAGAGAGACTAGAGAAGATCTCATTAAAGGAAGTGAGTGAGGGGTAAAAAGTGAGGAAAATTTTGAGAAGTTTGAGAGAGTGCAAGAGAGAGTGGGAGACGGAGAGGGACAAAGGGATGGAGAGGAAGGGAGGGAGAGAAGACAGAGAATGGGAGAGGGAGGGAGGGAAGCAAGAGGGAGAGTGGGATAGAGTGGTAGAAAAGCAAAAGAAATGAGAGAAGAGAGAACAACAAAAGGAGAGTGTAAAAGAGATTATAAGTAAAAGAGAATGTAAAGCGAGAAGTAAAAAGATAGAGAGAAAATAATAGAGAAGGGCTTAAAGGGAGAAGAGAAAATTGGAGTAAGGGAGAGAGAGGAGAGAGTGATAGATAAAGAAAAATTGGTAACAGAGTGAGATAGAGCGATAAATGGAGCTAATGAGAGCAAGAGGGAGAGAGATTGATAAAGAGTGAGAGTGGATGAGTGTGTGCAATGGAGAGAAAAGAGTGAGTTACATAAAGGAGACCTAGAGAGGAAATGAATGAGGGAGTGAGAATGATAGAGGGTGAGAGTGAGAGCGATAAAGAGAACAATACTGAGAGAATAAGAGAGATCTAAAGAGGAATATTGAAAGAGAGTGGAGAGATCTAAAGAGGAAGAACAATCACTTTCTCTTTTTTACTGCTCTCTCCACTCTTTCCTCTCAATCTTTCTCTCCCTCTCTCCCCCACACTATTGCTTCATTTCCTCCCTCCCTCTCTCTCCCTTCCACTTCATCCATCTCTCTCCCACACAAAATCTCATTCTATAAGCCCTATCTCCCTCTCTCACTCTCTCTTCATTCACTCGCTCTTCCTCTCTCACTTCCGCTCTCTTCCTCTCTCACTCCCGCTGTCTTCCATCCTCTGACTCCCTCTACCTATCTCTCTCTCTCTCACTCTCTCTCCCTCTCTGGCTCTCTCCCTCTCTCGCTCATTTCTCTGTTAAAGCTTTATCACTTTTTATTTCTCTATTGCTATCTCTCTTTGTCTCTCTCACACACTCTTTAATGGTTCTCTTTCATCACTCTCATATCACTTTACTCACTTTTTCTCCCCAACCATCTCTCACACTACTCCTGTCTCACACTCTCCCTCTTTCATTAATTTAATCTCTCTCTATCTTCCTCTCCCCCTCCCTCTCTTTCTCTCTATATCTCACTCTATTTGTCCCTCACTCTACTTCTCACTCACTATCTTTTGCTCTATCTTCCTTGAGATTATCTTCTCTCTGCTCTATCTTCCCTGAGACTATCTTCTCTCTGTATTTCTCACTTACCCACTCTTCCTCTTTTTCTTCCGCTAACTCTTCAAAACCACTCTTCACTCCCTCTCTTACTCTCTATCTCACTGTATAATTCATCCATTTTTATTGTTTGTTTGCTTACATTTCCCCCTTTCTGTCTCTCTCTCTCTCTTTCCCTTTCTTCTATCTCCCTCTCTTCATTCTTTTCCTTATTCCTTCTCTCCCTCTATGTCTCATTCTCTCTCTCTCCCTCTCACATACACTCTCTCTCAATTGTTCTCACATCTTGCTCTCCCCCCTCATATTCATCTCATTATTTCTTATTCTCTCTCAAACATCTCTCGTTTCTCATTGTTCCATCCCTCTTTCAATACCTACTTCCCTCTTATGTTCGTCTGTTCGTATCTAATGCCTCTTTCTATCTCCATTTGCACTCACTCCTTCACTCCCTCACCCTCCCTCTCATATTCTCAATCGTTCTCTCTCATTCCCTCTCTCTTGCTCTCTCTTCTCTCACACTCACTTTTCTCTCTTTCTCTCCCACTCTCCCTCTCCCTTTATCTTGCTCTCTCTCATTCTTTCTATCTAACTCTCTCCTCCACTTCTCTCCCTCCCTCTCTTTCTCTCTCCCTCTCTTCCTCTTTCCCTCTCTATCTCTGTCTCTTCTTCACTCTCTCAATCATTCTCTTACTCTCCCTCCCTATCTCAGTCTTGCTCACAATTGTTTGCACTCTTTTTCTCTCTCGCTTCCTATCTCCCTCTCTTAAGTCTCTCCTGCTTTCTCTACCTTTCTCACTCCCTCTCTCTTTAATTTCTCTCCATCCCTCCCTTTCTCACTCTCTTCCTTACTCTCCTCTATCTCTTAATTTCTAATTCTCTCTCCCTTTCACTCTCTGTCTCTCACTTTCTCTTATGTTTCTCCCTATCGCTGTTTCGATTTCTCTTGCTCCCTTTTCTCTCTCTTTCTCATTCTTTAACATCTTATATCCATCAATCTAACTCTCTGTCCCTTCCTCTCAATATCTCACTCTTCTCTCTCTCTCCCCCTTCTTCTCTATCACTGTTTATTACTTTCTTTCCCTCCCTCCCTCTTTCCCTCCCTCCCTGCTTATTTCGCTCTCTTTTTCTCTCTATAGCTCCCTCTCATTCGCACTCTTTCCTCACTCTCCCTTCTTTCTCTATTTATTTCTCTCTCTAATTCTCTCTCCCATCCTCACTCCCTCACTATCCTCAAATTCTCTCCCACTATTACTGCCTCACTCGGTTCTCTCTCCCTTTCTCTCTTGCACTCTTTCTTTCTCTCTCTCCTTTTCCTTCTCTCACTTTCCCTCCCTAACTCTTTCTCTCTTGCTCAATCTATCATTTTATTTCTTTTTTCGTTTCTCTTACACTCTCTTCCCCCACTCTTTCTCTTCAACTTCACTCTCACTCCTACTTCCTCTCTTTATCTCTTTCACTCTCTATCCTCTCTTCCACTTTCAATCACCGTCTTTATTCTTTATCAACTTCTCTCTTACTCTTCTCACTTATCTACTCTGCAAGAGGAGATAGAGAGAGGATTTAGATAGGGAGAGCGGGAGAAAAAGAGGGAAGGAGGGAGTGAACGTGGGAGGTATCGAGGAGGAAAGAGAGATGTATGAGAGAAAATAAGAAATAATGAGATGGAATGAGGGGGAGAGCAAGGTGTGAGAGCTAATGAGAGAGAGTGTGTGAGGGAGGGAGAGTGAGAGACAGAGGTAAAAAAATAATGAGTAAAGAGAAGGAAGAGAGAGATAGGAGAAAAAGAAATATCAAGAAGGCAAGAGAAGACGTAAGAAAGAGTGAGAATGGTAGCGAGGGAGGTAGGAGTGAGAGAGAGGTTGGGATTTAGGAAGGAAAGGGAACTATAGATTGAGAGAGTGTGGAATATGATAATGAGAGGGAAGTGGGGATTAAAAGGGGGAGAGATGGAGGAGGATATAGGGATCTATGAGAGAAAATAAGAAATAATAAGATGGATAAGAGGGGAGAGAGCAAGATGTGACAGAAACTTTGCAAGAGTGAGAGTGAGTGAGAGAGATACACGGAGTGAGTAAAGAGAGAGAAGAGAGAACGATAAATGAATATCAAGAGAGAGACATAGAGGGGACAAAATAGTGTAAGAAAAAAAAATAATGAGAGATGAAAGAGTGGGGGTGAAGATAGGGACTGAAGAGTGAGCGGGAGGGAGAGGAGAGAGGGTGATACAGAAATGGAATGAGAGAGTGATAGTCAAAATGCGAGGGAGGGAGGGACAGTGAATGAGTGGGTGCAAGAGGTGAGAGAGAGAAGTTAGATAGGGAGAGAGGGAGAAAGAGAGGGAAGGAGGGAGTAAAAAGGGAGGGGTCAAGACGAAAAGAGAGATTTACTTCTCTTTACTCTTACATTTTCTCTATCTTTATCACTCTCTCCATTTCTCACTATCTCTCACTTTCGCTTTTGATTATCCTCTCGCTCACTTGCTCTCTCTTGCTCTCTTATCTCTCTTTATCTCCTTATCCATTACTCTATCTCTCTACCTTCCCTCAATCTCTATTACTTCTATTTCTCACCCCCTCTTCTCTCTTATTGTTTATTACTTCCACGCCTCTCCTTATTTCACTCTCTATTCCATCGCTTACCTCACACTCTATTCTCTTTATTTCTCTCTTTTTTTCTCTCTCTCCTTCTTGGCTCCCTCTCTTATATTTCACTCTCATTCTTACTCTCTTATGTCCTTCTTTCCTTCTTTTTCTCTTGCCCTCTCCCCTTTTTCTCTCCCTCTCTCTCTGTCTCACTCCCTCCCAAACCCTCTCCATCTATTCTTTTCTCTTGCACCCTTTTCTTACTCTCTATTCCACCACTTTCTTTTTTCAGCTTCACTTTCACTCTTACTCCCAAGTCTCACTCATGTAGCACACTCTTCTCTCTCCATCTCACACACTCTTACACACACCCACTATCTCTCAGTCTCTCTCCCTCTCCCTCCCATCATCGTTAGCTCAATTTCTCACTCTCTATCTCACTCTTGGTTACCATTTTGTTTTTTTCTCACACTCTATTTATACCTTTCTCTATTGTATTCTGTCAGTCTCTCTTTCTCACAATCTATTTCTTTTTATATTTTATACTCTCTTTTACACACTACTTTATTGCTCTCTCTTCATTCATTTCTCTTACATTATGTCACTCCATCCCCTCACTTCCTCTCTCCTCTCTCTCTTGATTCTATCCTTCCCTCTCTCATTTTATTTCTTCTCTCCCTCCCTCCCTGTCCCTCACATTATCCCTCTTTATCTCCCTCTCTCTCTCAATAATCTCTTATTCTCCCTCACCTTATACCCCTCACTTACTCTTGCTTGATCTTCGCTCAGTATCTGTTCTCACTGTCCCTTCCACTCTCTCTTCCTTTCACTTTCCTGCTCTTTTTTTAAACCCTCCCAATACCTCCTATATCTATTTCTTACTCGCACTCTCATCTCTCTCACCCAATGTTACACCTCTTTTCATCTCTCTCTCGTCCTCTCTTCTGTCTCTCTTTTCACACTCAATTTAACCCTCAACACCACTCTTTTAATCACCTTCCCTCTTTCACACTTGTCATCCCTCTGTTTCTCCTACTCTCCTTATCTCCCTATCTGTTGCTCCCTCTCTCGCTCATTCACCCTCTCTCTCTCTTTCCTGATCTCTCTTCTCTTGCCCTCTCTCCTCTCCATTTGTCTCTCACACTCTCCCTTTCTCGTTCACTATTCCTATCTCTTCAGTTTCACTCTCACACATACTCCCTCATTCCCTCTCTCTTTCTCGCTCCATGTTCACTCTCCATCACTTACTCTCTCTTTTATAACGCTCGCTCCTCTCTCTCCTCTCAATCTCTCTCCCACTCTTCCCTACTCCCTTCATTCCTTCCCTCCTTTCCTCTCCCTCTCTCGCTCTCTCTTTCTCTCTTCACAGCCACTCTCCCCCTCTCTCTCTCTCACTCTCTTCCAATTCATCCCCCCATCTCTCCAACCAAATCTCATTCTGTACCTCCTCTCTACATCTCTCTCACTCACTCTCCATATCATTCTTCACTCTCTCTTCCTCTCTCACTTCCACTTGCATCCATCTCTCTCAGTCCCTCCATCATTCTCTCTCGTTCTCACTCTCTTTCTCTCTCGCTCTTTCTCTATTTATACATTATCACATTTTTTCTCTATTTCTCTCTTCTTGCTCTCTTTCACACACTCTCTCTTCCTCTCTTTTATAACTCTCTCATCACTTTACTCACACTTTCTCTCCAATTATTTCTGACTCTCTTCGTTCCTCACTCTTTGCCTCTTTCATTAATTCAATCTCTTGCTACGTCTTTTCTCCCTCCCTCTCTCGCTCCATCTACCTCTCACTCACTATCTTTTGCTCTATATTCACCGTGTCTCTCTTCTCTCTCAATTTCTGCCTTGCCCTCTCTCCTTGTCTCTTTTCGCTCACTCTTCAATCCCTATCTTAACTTGCTCTCATGCTCTCTCTCTCACTTTCTATTTCATGTCTCTTTATTATTTGTATTCTTAATTTTACTGCTCCATGTCTCTCTCTTTTGATATTTCTTCTATCTGCCTCTCTTCCCTCTCTTTACTCACTCTCTCCCTCTATCTATCATAGACTCTCACACTCCCTCCCTCACAAACAATCTCTCAATTGCTCTCACATCTTGCTCTCTCTCCTCATATCTATCTCATTATTTTTATTTTCTCGTATACATCTCTCCTTCCTCCTCGATACCTCCCTTTTTAAATTAAACCCTCCCTCTTTTTCTCCTTCTCTCTCTCCTCTTGTACTCACTTGTTCACCCCCCTATCTCTCCCTCTCATTTTCTTATAACTATCTCTCATTCCCTCTCTCTTCCTCTCTTTTCTCACTTTCACTTTTCTCTATTTCTCTCTCGCTCCCCCTCTCCCTTTCTCTCCCCTCTCTCTCGTCCCTTCTCTCTCATTCTCTCCTCCGCTACCCTCCTTTCCATGTTCTCTATCTGAATCCCTCTCCCTCTTTCTCCCTCACTCTCTGTCCATCTTCCCCTCTCTTTCTCTCCTTTTAACTCATTCTCTTACTTTCCATCCATATCTCAATCCCTCCCTCCTTCCCTCTATTTCTCCCTTTCCCCCTATTACTCTACTCTCTCCTCTTGTACTTAAACTGTCTCCCTCCTTCTCTCTCATATTTTCATCGCTCTCTCCCATTCATCTCTCTTTCTCTCTCTTCTCTCACTTTCTATTCACTCTATTTCTCTCTCACAGCATCCCGTTGTCTCTTTTTCTTTTTTTACCACTCATTCTCTCTCTCACTCTCTCTATTTCTTTCTTTTTAGCCCTCTTCTCTCACTTTATCTTTATTCTATCTCTTTCTCACTCTCCCTCATTATTCTTTCCCCTCTCTCCATTCCACTTCTCACCCTCCCACTCTGTCTATCTCAATCTGTATCCCTCTCTCTCTTCCCCTCTCCACTCACTGCCCTCTTGCTCCCTATCTCCATCTTGATCAATATCATTTCCTCTCTCACTTCCCCTCACTCCCTCTGAAATCTTTTATGCTATCTCTCTCTCCCACAAGCTCTTCAATTTCTCACTCTCTCCCTTACTCTTGACCTCTATCTCTCTCTTTCTCACTCTCACCCTTTCTTACTATGTCTATCACTCTCTATTCTTTTTCTCTCTCTCTATTACTATCCTTGCTATCTTCTCACTCTCTTTACTCTTTTCTTCTATCTCTCTTTCTCCCCTCTCTACCTTTCTCACTTTGTCTCTCACTCTCTTACATGTTTCTCTCTAGTGCCCATTGCTCTCTATTCCTCTCTTTGTCTCCCTTTATCCATCACTCAATCTCTCTCTACCTTCCTCTCATTTTCTATCTCTTTGCTTTCTCACCCACTCTTCTCTCTTATTATTTATTACTTTTTTCTCCCTCCCTTTTTACGCTCTCTGTTTCACTCTCTTTACCTCTCTTACCTCACTCTTTATTATTTCTCTGTTTCATTCTCTTTTTTTCTCTCTCCCCCTTCTTGGCTCCCTCACTCTCTTTAATTTCACTTTCGCTCTTACTCTCATTCTCTTCTCTCTCTCTCTCTCTCTCTTTCTATATTGCTCTCTCTCACCCTTTCACTCTCCCTCTATCTCTCTTGCTCAATCTATCATCTCTCTTGCTCCCTTTCTCTTACTCCCTCTTTCACCACTCTCTTTCTTCAGTTTCACTCTCGCTCCTACTCCCTCTCTTTATCTCTTTCACAATCTCTATTCTCTCTCCTATTTCTATCGTCATCTTGCTCTCACTCTGTATTCTCTCTTACTCTTCTCACTCTTTCTCTTCCTCTACCCTAAACTCTTTCTTTCTCTATTTATCTCACTTCCCTCCGTTCCTCTTCTCTCTCAAGTTCTCTCCACTTGCCCTTCCCGGCTCTCCCACTTTCTCTTCTCACTCTTCATCGCTCTCTCATTCTCTTATTCTCCCTCTTGCCCACTTTCACTTTTCTACCTTCCCTCACTCTCCCCCTCTCCTTTTATCTCTCTCACTCTCTCTTCCTACTTTGCTCCCTTCCTCTCTCTTTCTCACTATTTATTTGCATTTTCTTTCTCTTTTGTTGCTCACTCTTCTCTAACTCTTTTTCTTCTATTTCTCTCTCGTCCTCTTTGTTTGTCCCTTCCTCTCTTCTTTCCTATTTATCACACACAATCTCTCACTTTCTGTCTCCATCTAGACATTGGGAGGGATGGAAGCAATAGAGAGAAAGTGGGGGATAGAGAGAGAATGGGAGATAGGGAGAGCTAGAGAGAGCAAGGGATAGAGTAAGAGAAAGAGAGAGAATAAAGGCAACGTTAGAGAGTAAAAGACTGAGAAAGAGAGATTTAATAGACAGTGTGAGAGAGAGCATGAGTGGTAAAGAGAAATAAAAGAGAGGTAAAGAGAGGTCGTGAGAAAGATTGAAGAGGGAGAGAGAGCAAGAGAGAGAGAGATAATGTGAGAGAGAAATAAAGAGTGTCTGAAGATAAAACAAGAGAGATTGAGTCAGAAGGGGAAAGAGAGGGAGAGCTAAGAATGGTTAATAAAGAGTGAGAGAAAGGAGTTATAAAGGGAGAGAGGGAGAAGGAAGTGGGATAGAAGAAGAGAAGTGTGCGAGAGAGATAGAGGAAAGTGTAAATGAGAATGGGAGGGAGGGAGGGGAGAGAAAGGAGAAAGTGTGAAAGGATGGATGACGAGAAGTAGTTAGAGAAGATGGAGCAACATATAGAGGGTAAGTGAGAGAGATAACAAAGAGTGAGAAAGAGAGAAGGGAGTGAGCTATGTTGAGATGAGGGAAGGAGTAACAGAAGGAGAGAGTGGGTTAGAGAGAAATTGGGATAGAAGAGAGTGATAGAAAGAGCAAGACCATGATAGAGATAGATTAGGAGGAGGGAGATTAAGAGAGTGAGAGAGAAAGAAACAAATGGGGGTGAGAAAGAGAGCAAGTAAGAGTGAGAGTGAAATTTAATAGAGAGAAGGAGAGAGAAAGGAAGAGGGAAGAGATATTGAGGGGAGAGAGAGGAAGTGAGATGGAGTGAAAGGAAGAAGAGAGGGAGTAAGAGAGAATGGTTGTGGGTGAAAAAGGGTGAAAAAAATAGAGATGAGAGACCATCATAATAAAAGTAAGAGAGAGACAAAAATAGGAGAGGAATATAACAAGTAAGTGGGAGAAAAATAAATAAGGAGATAGAGATATTTTGACAGAGGGAGAGAATATACATACATATAGATTATGAGAAAGGTCTAGAGATGAAGAGAGGGAGGGAGGGAGATGAGAAGGAGATAGTGTGGGAGAGGGAGTGAGAGAGAGATAGGAGAAAGACATAAAGAGAGGGAGTAGGTCCCTTATCTCTATTGCTTTCTCTTTACGCAGATGCTCTCTCTCACACTCTCTATTGTATCTCTCTCTTATGTTGTGCTCTATTCTCTCTCTTTCTCTAACTCTATCCCTCACACACACTCTCTCCCTATCTCTGTACTTCTTTCTATTTCAATCCCACTATTAGCTCTCTCTACCTCTTCGCTCTCTCATTAATTCTCACAATCTCTCACACATCTTCCTTTCTCCCCCTCTTTCACACCCTCCCTCACTCTCTCCATATATCTTACTATCATTTCCTTACTTATTCTCACTCTCCCACATTATTTATATATCTTTCTCTCACACTCCCTCGTTCACTCTCTTGATTTTATTCTCTAGCTCCCTCACTTCCTCCATCACTTTCCAATCTCTCTCTCACTACCTTCTTACTCATTATATTTTGCTCTATCTTCCTTGAGTCTCTCTTCTCTCTCTATTTCTGTCTTACCCTCTCTCCATCTCTCCATCCAGTTCACTCTTCAATCCCTTTCTTCACTCCCTCCATTGTTCTCTCTCTTACTCTCTATTCATCTCTCTATGTTGTTTCTTTGCTCTCATTTGCCCCATCTCTATCTCTCTCGTGCTCATAATTCTATCTCCCTCTCTTCTCTCTCTTTACTCACTCATTCTCTTCCTATCTCTCACTCCCCCTCCCTCACACACACTCTCTCAGTTGCTTTCACATCTTGCTCTCTCCCCTTATATCCATCTCATTATTTATTATTTTTGCTCATATATCTCTCTTATCTCCTCGATCCCTTCCTCTTTCAATCCTCCTTCCCTCTCATTATGCCACCCTGCCTATCTAACTCCTCTCTCCCTCTCCTCTTACACTCACTCATCCACTCCCTCTTCCCCCTCTTTTTCTATTTCTTTGTCTCTAATTTCATTTCTCTTGCTCTCTTTTCTCTCACTTACACTTTTCTCTACTCGATCATTTTCTCCCTCTCTTGTTATCTCTTCCCTCACTCTCTCACGCTCAATTTTTTCGCACTCTATTCTCTTACTCCCTCTCTCCCTCACCCTTTCTAGCACTATGTTCACTCTCTCTCATTCACTCTCACTTATGTTGCTCTCGTTTCTCTCTCTCCTCTCAATCTTTCTCTCCCTCTCTCCCTTGTCTCTTGCTTCCTTCCCCCATCCCACTCTCACCCTCTCTCAGTCTCTTCACTCTATTTGTCTCTCACACTCTCCCTTTCCTATTCCCTCTTTCTCTCTCTTCAGTTTCGCTCACACTCTTACTCCCTCTCTCCCTAACTCTTTCTGAATCTATTTCTACCATACACTCTCTCCATCTCTCCCTCCCGCTCACTCTTCAATCCCTTTCTTAACTCCTTCTCTTACTCTATCTCACACTCTCTATTTCATCTCACTTTATTTTTTCTTTGCTCTTATTTGCCCCCTGTTTATCAATCTCTTGCTCATAATTTTATCTTTCTCTCTTCTCTCACTTTACTCACTCTTCATTTCCATCTATCTCTCACTCCCCCTCCCTCACACACACTCTCTCAATTACTTTCACATCTTACTCTCTCCCCCTATATCCATATAATTATTTATTATTTTCGATCATACATCTCTATTACCTCCTCGATCTCTCCCTCATTCAATCCCTCCTTCCTTCCCTTTATGCCTCCCTCCCTATCTAACTTCTCTCTCCCTCTCCTCTTGCACTCACTCGTTCACTCCATCTCCCCCCTTGTTTTCTCTCTCTCATTCCATCTCTCTCTCCTCTCTCACTTACACTTTGCTCTACTCGCTCGTTTGCTCTCTCTCACATTATCTCTTCCCTTACTTTCTCTTCACTCTATTTCTCTCTCATGCTCTCTCCCATTCTCGCTCCCTCCTCCACTCTCTTCAGTTTCACTTTTACTCTTACTCCCTCACTTTCTCTCTATTTCTCACTCCAAGTTCACTCTCTCTCCCTTTTTCTTCGATTGCTAGCTCTACTCTCAATCTTTCTCTCCCTCACTCCCCCCTCTCTTTTTCTCTCTCTTTCTCTCTCACACACACTCTCTCTCACACTCTCTTCCAATTCATCCCCCTCTCTCCCACTAAATCTTATTCTTTACCCACTCTTTCCCACACTTTAACTTTCTCTCGATATCTTCCATCACTCTCTCTTCTCTCTCACCCTCCCTTCCTCTCTCACTCTCACTCTCATCAATCGCACTGACTCCCTCCCACTGTCCCTCTCTTTCTCACTCTCTCCCTTCTCACACTTTTTCTTTATTTATGCTTTATCACTTTTTTTCTCTCTTTCTCTCTCATACAAATGTACCCTTGCTCTCTTTTATCAGTCTCTCTTATCACTTTAACTCATTCTTTCTCTCCAGCCGTCTCTCACTCTCTTTCTTCCTCCCTCTCTTCCTCTTTCATTAATTCAGTCTCTCTCTCTCTCTATTGCCCTCTCACCCTCTTGCTATCTCCATATCCCCTTTATATCTCCCTCTCTCATCCTCCCTTCCTTGAGTCTCTCTTCTTTCTATATTTCTATCTCACCCTCTCTCCCTCTCTCCCTCCCGCTCACTCTTCAATCTCTAGCTTTACCCTCTCTTTTGCTCTCTCTCTCTCTCTCTCTATTTCATCTATCTCTATTATTTTCATGCTTTCCTTCGCTCCCTCTCTGTCTCTCACTCTTGCTCTTTCTTCTATCACCCTCTCAACTCTCTTTTTACATACTCCATCTCTACCTCTATCTTACTCACTCACTCTCTCCCTCCCTCACACACTTACTTATAATTTCTCTCACATATTGCTCTCTCCTGTCATATCCATCTCATTGTTTCTTATTTTATCTCATGGATCTCTCTTTCCTCCTTAATTACTCCCTCATTCGATCCCTACATCCCTCTCTTTCTCGTTCTCTCCCTACTTTACTCTTCTCTCTCGCTCCTATTGCACTCACTCATTGACTCCCTCTCTCTCCCTCTATTCTCTCTCTCTCTCTCTCTCTCTCTCTCTCTCTCTCTCGCCCTCATCTCTCACTTATCTTTCTATACTTCTCTGTCACTACTCCTCTCCCATTCTCTCACTCTCCCTCATTCTTTCTTCCTATTCTCCCCCACCTACATCCCTCCCTCCCACTCTCTATGTCAATCCCTCTCCCTCTCCATCTCCTTCTCCCCTTTCCTTTTCACTCATTCTCTTAATCTCCCTCCCTATCTCAATCTTGTTATTTTTTTCTCTCGCTTCCTATCTCTCTTAAATCTTTCTTTCCCTACCCTCTCTCACTCCCTCTCTTTTTCAATCTCTCTAATGCTCTCCATCTATCTCCCCTTTCTCTTTCATGCCCTCTATCTCTCTCTTTCTCGCTCTCTCCCTTTCTCACTTTGTCTCACTCTCTATTATATTTCTTTCTCTAGCTATATCTAGCTCTCTCTTACTCTCTGCTCTCTCTCTCTCTTAATTCACTCTTTATCTTCTATATCCATCATTCTAACTCTCTCTCTTCCTCTCAATCTCTCTCTTCCTCTCAATCTCTCTCTTCTCTCTCTTCATTCCACCTTCTCTCTCATTGTTTATTACTTTCTCACCATCCATTCCTTCCTCCTCCTTTTTATGCTTTCTTTGTCTCTCTAGCTTCCCTTCTCTTTCCCTCTCTTTCCTCACTCTATATTCTTTCTCTATTTCTCTCTCCCTATCATTCTCTCCCCTCCTCGCTCCGTCTCTCTCTTTAATTTTACTCACTCTTACTCCCTCACTCGCTTCATCCCTCTTTCTCTCGCTCACTTCCACTTTCCCTTCTTGGTTGTTCCTCTCTCCATATTTCATTCTCTCTCTCATTCTCTTATTCTCTCTCCCTCACTTTCTCTTGTTCACTCTCTTTCTCTATCCTACCTCACTCTCCATCTCTCCCTATATCTCTCTCATACTCCCTTCCTCCTTTGTTCCCTTCCTCTCTCACTATCAATATTTGTTCTCTCTCTTTCTCTTTTCTTGCTTAAACTTCTCTAACTCTTTCTCTCTCACACAGACACAATATCTCTCTTTGCTCAATCTTTCTCTCCTTATCCCTCGCAGAGAGAGGATATAATCCTTCTAATATCCTCTGTCTTCTATCTCATTAATTCTCACATTCTCTCACACTTTTCCCTCTCTTTCTCTCACTTTCTCTCCCACCCTCTCTTTGCCTCCTCTATCTCTCACTCTTTTTTCATAATTCTTGCTCTCACTCTTTTCCTCTCTATCTATATATCTCTCTTGCTCCCTTCCTCACTTTCTCCTTCATTCTCTTCCTCTTTTCCTCTGTAGGTCTCTCGAATACACTCATAAGCTCTCTCACTCCCTTAATCTCTCTCTCTCTCTTACCCTCTTTAGCTCCACATTTCTTGCTCTATATCTCAATCCCTCTTACTATCTTGTTCTTTCTCGCTCAATCTCTCCTCTCTTTTCCCTGCTCCATCTTTCTCCCTTCACTCTCTATACTCTTCTCTATTATTATCTCTCCCTCTCTTTCTCTTTATCTCTCTCTTCTCTTTCTCTCTCCCTCATTCACACTTTCTCTCCATTCTCTTCCCCCTAATATCTTTTCTTCTATCTTGTCCCTCTCTCTCATTCACTTTCTTATATCCTCTTCTCTCTCTCACGATCTATTCCTCTTTTTCTCTAGATCTCATTCACTCTTAACACTGTTGTTCTCTTTATCACTTTCACTCTCTACCTCTATCATTCTCACTCGCAAATTATTTCCCTCTGTAGGTCTCTCGAATGCACTCATAAGCTCTCTCACTCCCTTAATCTCTCTCGCTCTTACCCTCTTTAGCTCCACATTTCTTACTCTATATCTCACTCTCTCTTACTATCTTGTTCTTTCTAGCTCAATCTCTCCTCTCTTTTCTCTGCTCCATCTTTCTCCCTTCTCTCTATACTCTTCTCTATTATTCTCTCTCCTTCTCTTTCTCTTTCTCACTATTTGTTCTCTTTTTTTATCTTACTTTTACACTTTCTATCATTCTACGTCCACTCCCTTTCTCCTTTCTCTTTCTTTCAACCCTACCACTCTCTTTCCCTATCTTCTCTCCCTCCATCCTTCCCACAATATCCCTCCTTATCTCCCTCTTCGTCTCCCTCTCTCACTCACTAATATCCTCTTCTTGTGCTCACTTTACACCTCACTGACTCACTCTTACTTGATCTTCCCACAGCCTCTCTTCTCACTCTATCTCATTATCTCATTCCTACCCTCTCTTTAAATGCTCTCACTTCCACCTATCTCTCTTTCTCCCTCATGACCTCCATCTCTCTATGATTCTCTATTTCAGCCCTCTTTATCTCTCCCTCTCAAAATCTCTTTTGTCTCTCACTTTTGACCCTCCCATTATCCCTTATTTCCTCTCTCTCGCTCTCCATACCTCTTTCGCTCCCTTAATCCATCTCTCTCTTTTACAGTCTCCTTTATTGTTCTCTCATCTCTTTTTCCTCTTACTTTTTTCTAACTCTATTCCCCACACTCTCTCTCCTTTCACGCTCACCTGATTCCATCCCAACCTCTCTCATTCTCTTTCTCTCCCTCCCTGCCTCTTCCTCCCTTTATCCCTCTCCAACTTCCTCTCCCTCCGTTGCTCCCTTTTGCTCTCATCATTCTCCTGTTCTCCCAATCTTTATACCACGTACCCTTACTAGATCTTCCCTTAGTCTCCTCACTCTCTCCCTTTCACTCTCTCTTCCTTTCTCTTTCTTGAACTCTCTTTAATCCCTCTCATTACCTCCTTCAATCTTCTTTCTGACTCACTCTTTTCCCTATCTCTCTTACTCTCTATTCCATCTCATTTTATCTCTAATTCACTCTCCCTTTTGTGTCTATTTTAATGCTCCCTTTATCCCTCACTGCATTTCTCACGTCTCCCTCCCTCTTTCACTCCCTTCACCCCTCGCCTTCTCTTGATCTCCTTATCGCCGTCACTCTTGCTCCCCCGCTCACTCACTCACTCTCTACCTCTCTCACGCTCTCTCTTCCCTCTGTCTATCTACACTCTATTTCTTTCTCACTATTTCTCCCTTTCTCGTCCCTCTTCCTCTATCTTCAATTTCACTCTCACTACTACTCGCTCTTTTTCTCACTTCATGTTCACTCTCTCTTCGATTGCTCGCTCTCCTCTCGCCTCTCAATCTTTCCTCCCTCTCTCCCCTCTCTCTTTCTTCCGTCCCTCGCACTCTCTCTCCCTCCTCACTCTCTCCTTCTCTTTCTCCCCTCTCCCTCTCTACATCTCACTGTCTTCCAACTCATCCCCCTCTTCCTCCCACTAAATCTCATTCTCCAACCCGTTTCTCCCTTCCTCTCACTGTATCTCTATATCTTCCATCATTCTCTCTTTTCTCTCACCCTCTCTTCCTCTCTCACTTCTGCTCTCTTCAATTTCTATCAGTCCTATCCTCTATCTCTATCTTTCTCACTCTCTCTCAAACTATTCTCTATTTATGCCTTATCACTTTCTTCCTCTATTTTTCTCTCTTTCGCTCCCACGCACACACACTCTTGCTCTCTTTTAACACTCTTATAACTTTACTCACTATTTTCTCCAACCATCTCACACTCTCTTCCTCCCTCCCTCTCTCCCTTTTCATTATTACAGTCTCTCACATTATCACCCACTCACTCTCCCATTATATCCATATCCCCTCCACATCTCCCTCTCTACCTCACACTCAACTCAATCTTTCCTCAGTCTCTCTTCTCTCTTTTTTTCTATCTCGCCCACTCTCCTTCTCTCCCTCCCACTCACTCTTCAATCCCTTTTTCGCTCTCTTTCTATCTCTATTGCATCTCTCTACATTGCTTTTATGATCTCTCTCTTGCTCTTTCTTCTATCACCCTAATTTCTCTCTTTTTACTCACCTTACTCCTCTCTCTCACTTCAGTTGTACTCACTAGTTACTCCTTCTCCCTCACTTACTTTTTCTCTATTGCTCTCTCTCATTCCCTCTCCCTTGCTCCCTCTTCTCTCCTTCTCTTTTTATCAATTTCTCTCTCACTCTTCCTCTCCCATTCTCTCTTTCATCATTTCTCTCTCACTCTCTTCTCTTCTACTTCCCTCCCTCCATCTCCCGCTCCCTCTCTATCTCCCTCTCTCTTTTCCTTCTGACACATTCTCTTAATCTCTCTCCTTATCTCAATATTATTGCTCACTAATTTTTTCGTTCTCCTCCTCTCTCAATTCCTATCTATCTCCTAAATCATTTTCTCTCTCTCTCTCCCCCTTTCTCACTCCCTCCCTCTCTTCAATCTCTCTCACTCTCTCCCTCTTTCGCCCCTCTCACTCTCTCGCATACCTTGTCATTTATTTCTCTTTCTGGCTCGCTGCCTTACCCACTATGTTTCACTCTCTATTATGTTTCTTTCTCTCACTCTAAGGCTCTCTCTTGCTCCCTTTTATCTCTTTTCCCCCTTTCTCTCCCACTAAATCTCATTTTGTACCCCCACTCTCCATCTCTCTCACTCTTCCCTCCATATCTTCCTTCACTCTCTCGTCCTTTCTCACTCCCCCTCTCTTCCATCCCACTCACTCCTCCATCCATATCTCTCTTCCTTACTCGCTCTTTTCTTTATTTATGATTTATCACTTTTTCTCTTTCTTTATTGCTCTCTTCTTATTGTCTTTGACAAACTCTCTGTTGCTCTTGTTTATCACTCACTTATCACTTTACTCACTCATTCTCTCCAACCATCTCTCACTCTCTTCCTCCCTCTTCACTCTTTCATTAATTCAATCTCTCGATATGTCTTCTCTCCCTCCCTCTCTCTCTCCATATTTCCCTCAATATCTCTGTTTACCTCCCTCTCACTCACTATCTTTTGCTCTAGCTTTCCCTAGTCTCTCTTCTCCCTCAATTTCTACCTTACACCCCCTCTCCCTCACTCCTTTGCTCACTCTTCAATCCCTATCTTATCTTCCTCTCTTGATATCTCTCCTCACACTCTATTTCATCTCTCTTTGTTATTTGTCTGCTCATTTTTGCCCCCTCGCTGTCTCTCTTGCTCTTTCTTCTATCTCCCACTCTTCCCTCTCATTACCTACTCTTTCTCTCCCTTTATCTATCATACTGTCTCTCACACTATCTCTCAATAACTCTCACATTTTGCTCTATCTCCTCATATCCATCTCATTATTTATTATTTTTTCTCATACATCTCTCATTCGTCCTCGATACCTCCCTCTCTTTCTTCCTCTCTCTCCTCTTGCACTCACTCGTTCACACTCTCTCCACCTCTCTTTTTCTCTTTCTTCTATCTCCCTCTCTTCCATCTCTCTACTCACTCTTTCTTTCCCTCTGTCTATCACACTCTCTCTCATACTCCCTTCCTTACACACTATCTCTCATTTGCTCTCACATATTTCTCTCTCTCCTCAACACCGTCTCTCTCGCTCTCCAACTTTTATCTCTCCCAATCCCTCTCACTTCCTTCTCATTATTTCTCACATTCTCTCCACTTCCCTCTCTCTCTCTCTCCTTCTCTCCCACTCTCTATTTCCTATATCTCTCACTCTCCTTTCATTACTCTTGTTCTCATCTCTCCATCTCTATTTATATATCTCTCTTGATGCCTTCCTCACTCTCTTGCTCTCTCTCTCTCTCTTCCCACCCTCCTAGTATCTTTTTTTCTTTCTTTTCGCTCACTCTTTCCCTTCCTTATTTCCTCTTATCTCCCTCACTCTCTTCTCCTATTTCTCTCTGGATCTCCTTCACTCTCCCACTATTGTACTCTTTAACACTCTGACTCTCTCCCTCTATCATTCTCAATGTCTCATTCGTGCCCTCTGTAGGTCTCCATTGTGTAGCTCACTCTTCTCTCTCCATCTCATAAATTCATACACTCTCTATTAATCTATCTTCCTCTCACCCTCTTTAGCTCCATTTCTTGCTCTCTATCTCACTCTTTATTACTATTTTGCTTATTCTCTCTCACTCTCTCCTCTCCCTCCTCTACTCCATTTTTCTATCTTCTCTCTCTATCTCCTTCTCTATTATGTTCTCTCTTTCTATTCTTTCTTTTATCTTATACTCTCTTTTACATTCTACTTTTTTCTTTCTCTTCTATCTTTTTTTTTACTTTTCTTTCGCTTTATCTCCACTCTCTCTCTTTTCTCTTGCTTTCATCCCTCACTCTCTCATTTTCTCACTTCTCTACCTCCCTCCTTCTCCTTACTTTAGCCCTCTCTTTCATGCTCCCTCCCTCACTCTATATTATGCTGTTCTCCCTCACTTCATCCCCCTCTTTGTTACTCGATCTTCACTTAGTCTCTCTTCTTACTCTCTGTTCCATTTTCTTTCCTGCTTTCTCTCTTTAAACCCTCTCACTACTTACTTTTAACTCTCTTCCTCTATCACCCTCTATTTTGCCTTTTTTATCTCACTCTCACTCTCTCTTCTATTCACTTTTGATTCTCCCTTTATCCCTCACTAGGTATCTCTCGCTCTGCCTCCCACTTCACTCCCTTCATCCCTCTCTTTTTCCTGCTCTCATTATCTCCCTCTCTTACTCCCTGTCTCGCTCGCTAGCTCTTTCCTTCTCTCCGACTCGCTTTTCCCTTACTCTCTTTTCTCTCTATTTCTCTCTCGCACTCTCTCTCCCGTTCTAGCTTTTCTTCCTCTCTCTTTGATTTCACTCTCATTCCCTCTCTTTTTCGCTTCAAGATAACTCTCTCTCCACACTCTCCTCTCAATCCTTCTCTCCCTCACTCCCCAACTCTCTTGTTTCTTTCTCTACCTCCCTCTCTAGCTTTCTTGCTCTTCTTTTTCGGTCTCACGCATTCTCCCCCTCTCTCCCCTTCACTCTTCCATTTCACCCCATCTCTCTCCCTGTAAGCCACATTCTCTATTCCTCTCTCTCCATCTCTCTCAGTCTATATCTATTTTTTCCTTCAGTCTCTCTTCTCTCTCAGTCTCTCTTCCTCTCTCATTCCCACTCTCTTCCATTCCTCTGACTTCCCTCGCCAACCTCTCTCATTTTCACTCTAGCTCTCTCTCGCCTTTTTCACTATTTATGCTTTATCACTATTTCTTTCCATATTTCACACACACACACACACACACACACTATATATTGCTCTCTTATCATTTTACTCACTCTTTCTCTCCAACCATCTATTACTCTCTTCCTCCCTCCCTCTCTCCCTCTTTCATTTATTCAGTGCCTCTCTCCTCCTCTCACCCTCCCTTCCTCTCCATATCTAGCTTTATATCTCTCTCTGCCTCTCACTCACTATCTTTTGCTCTATCTTCCTTGAGTCTCTCTTCTTTATCTATTTATGTCTTACACTCTCTCCCTCTCTCCCTCCCACTCCCTCTTCAATTCTTATCTTCACTCCTTGTCTTGCTCTCTCTCTAACTCTCTATTTTATTTCTCTTTGTTTTTTGTTTGCTCTCTTTTTCCCTCTCTCTATCTCTATCTTGCTATTTCTTCTACCTCCCTCTCTTTTCACTCTTTACTTACTCTTTCTCTCCTTCTATATCTCATTCTCTCTCTCACCCTCCCTTCCTCACACTCTCTCTCAATTCTCACACTATCCCTCATTCATTCTCTTACTCTCCTTGACATCACTCCTCTCTCTCTCTCCTCTCACTCTCTCTTCCTCTACCCCTATGTCTCTTGATCTGTCTCTCTCCTTCCCCTCTCTAACATCCACAGGCTATTCTCTCCCTCTATCCCTCCCATGTACTTCCTCTCAACCTTTCCATATATTTCTCTCGCTCTCTCTTTCACATTCATTCTCCTCTTCACCCTCCCTCTCTCCCTCTCACTCACTCCCTCTTGCTCTATCTTTCCCCACTCACTTCTCTCTCTACATCTCTCTCTTTCTCTCTCCTTCCATCACTCTCTCACTCGCTCTCTCTCTTACTTTGTATTATGTTGGCCTCTCTTCTCTGATTTTTTTCTCGTGCTCTACGTGCCACAAGCATTCTCTCTTGCTCCCTCTCTTGCTTTCATTCACTCCCTTTCAATTCCCTAGTATCTCTTCCCTCTCCTTTCTCTCTCCTTCTCTCTATTAAATTTCACTCTCACTCTTATTCCCTCACTTTCTCACCCTCTTTTCTCTCTTCTATCTTTCTCTCACTAGCTTTATATGCCTCTCACTCTACCTCATTAACTTTATCTCCCTCTTTCTCTGACTTTCACACCCTCTTCTCTCTCTCTCTCTCTCTCTCTCTCTCTCGCTCGCTCATTCTATATGCCCGTCAGTCTACCGCTCTATCTTTATCTCCCACTTTCTCTAACTCTTTTCTCTCCAATTTCTCTCTCCCACCCTCTCTCCTCTTTCTCCCTCTCTAGGGCTCTTCAACTTAGCTCAATCCTTTCTTCTCTCTTTCTCACTCTTTGTTATCTTTCTCACACTTACTCTCGCATACTGTTACTCTTTGTTCTCTCACTATTTCCTTTCTGCTATCCTCCCACCCTCTCTCCTTTTTCTCCCTCCATCCCTCCCTCTCTCTAACTCACAATTTCATCAATCTCTCTCTCTCACACACTTTCTCTCCCTCTCTAACTCTCTCCCACTCCCTCTCTGCCTTTACATCTAATCTTTCTTGCACTTTAACATCCATTCATTTACACTCCCTCTCTCTCCCTTGTCACTCACTATCTCTTGCTCTATCTACCAGCACTCTATTTCTCTAACACTCTCTCCCTCTATTTGTCCCTCTATCTCTCTATTTCTTTCTCTTACCACTCATGCTCTCTCTCGCTCAATCTCTGTTATATCTCTCTTCTCTGTTTTTTGCTCTGTTATATGTTGCCTTTTATTCTCTCTTTCTCTCACTCCATCCCAACACTGTCTCTCACTCACCCTCTCTCCCTACTTCTCTCTTTTTCAATTCCTCACTCAGCTCTCTCTGTCTTTCAATCTCTCTGCCTCTTCTCTCTCTCTCATTATTCCTCACCTTCTCTCACACATCTCTTCCTCTCCCTGCCTCCCTCCTTCACTCCCTCCCTCCCTCCTCTTCTCTCCATTTATCTCACTCTCTTTACCATATTCTTCTTCTCACTCTCTCCAACTTTATTTATATATCTCTCTCTACTACCTCGTCCACTCTCTTGCTCTTCATAATCACTTCTCTCCTGCTTCCTCACTTTCTCTGATCCCTTTTATTTCTTCTTCACTCTCGCACTTTCATCAGTTTTTCATTGTTTTTCACTTTATTCCATTCTCCCTCTCCCACCCCTTCTTCCTCTCTTCCTCTCCATCAACTACCCTCTCTCCCTCCCTCATTTTCTGCTTTTCTCTTAATCTCCATTACTCTCCATGACGTCCTCCCTACTTTTCTTTTAACCTCATAACTTCTCACCTTTTCTCTCTCTCAATCTCTTTATTTCCCTTCTTTACTCCCTTTTCTCTCTTCCCTTGCTCTACATTCCCTTCTTTCTTTTCTTCGTCCCTCTCTCCTCTTTCTCTATCTTCTATCTCTCTCTCAACCCCTCTCCCACACTCTCCCCTTACTCTCCCTCCCCCTCTCTCTCTTCCTCTTTAGACCTATCTCACAAGCTATATGTATATATATATATATATATATTAAGGAAAGAACATATTTTATTATCTAGGAAAGTCTATTACATCTCAAATGAGGAATAGAAAGAAGATCCCCATGTAAAAGTAAACTAAAAGCAAAGAATTCGGAAGATCTATGAAAAGTTCCATTATAAGGACAAGCAAACCAGTAAATTAGATGAAGAAGCTCTAGTTGCAAGCCAATTTGCTGGTTGATTTCCTTCTTTATACACATGGCTCCACCAAATGGGTCTATCTCGATGTCATTTGATTAATTTTGTTAATCCAGCATTTGAATGTACCAAGGAGTCGAAGCCTTCTTCACTAATATATTGAGTAGAACAGTTCGAATCAGTTTCAATATGAATAAAAGGATGATTAAAAATCAAAGCTACTTTCAGACCCCAAAAAATAGCTATAACTTCAGCCATAAGTGCATTATTAGCTTCAATAGGAGCTGCTAGGAACCACAAGCATCTACCAGTATGATTTCTTCCAAGAATTCCAATGCCAGCAGAACCATCTTCGTAGCTTCCATCCACATTTATTTTAACCCAAGAAAAGGAAGGAGGAGTCCACTTAATTAGCATAGGCTTAGCTGTGACATGTTGGACATTTATATTATGGTGCTTCCTTAACTTGTATAAGTAAACCAAAGAGTTATTGATCATCTTTTGAGAAGAAAATACTTTATCTTCAAATATCACACCATTTCTAGAAGACCAGATAAACCAAAATACAATTAAAGGAATGTAGAAATCAGCTTCCTCTTTCCAATCCTGCCAGCAATCAGGAATAGAATGCCATGCTGAAAATTGAATTTTGGTACAGCTGCTTGTCACGGACATTTAGTCCCACATCGGCTAGGTGTAGGGCCGAAAAGCAGTACATAAAGATCCTGGGCTGCCCACCTCCTGAAGAGCTCTTTTGGGAGCGTGACAAGTGGTATCAGAGCGGGGTACTGTCTGCCGGTTGTGGGGACTCTCCACGGTGTAGGGCCCTCGGTGGAGCCGATCCGTGACGAGGGCGTTACGTGATTGGGTGGAGGAGAATGTCACGGACATTTAGTCCCACATCGGCTAGGTGTAGGGCCAAAAAGCAGTACATAAAGATCCTGGGCTGCCCACCTCCAGAAGAGCTCTTTTGGGAGTGTGACAGGTGGTATCAGAGAGGGGTACTGCCTGCCAATCGTGGGGACTCTCCACGGTGTAGGGCCCTCGGTGGAGCTGATCCGTGACGAGGGCGTCACGTGATTGGGTGGAGGAGAATGTCACGGACATTTAGTCCCACATCGGCTAGGTGTAGGGCCGAAAAACAGTACATAAAGATCCTGGGCTGCCCACCTCCTGAAGAGCTCTTTTGGGAGCGTGACATGCTGCTAATAACATTTCTCCATATATGTTATACAGTAGGGCAATTCAGGAATAGGTGAAAGATGGATTCCTCCATAGAGCAACAAAAGACATATCTAGAAGGACCTCTAATACCTTTTAATTTTAATATACCATCAGTAGGCAAGAATTTTCTGAACAGCTTCCAGCAAAAGAAAGACATGGAAGTGGAGATATATTTATTCCATATAGCCTTTCCCCAGTCATTAGTAGAACAGGAGACATTAGAAAGCCAAATGAATTTGGATAAGCTTTGAGAAGCAAGAACTTTATAAAGTATTATGTCCTTTCTATCCTTTAGAATAGGGACAGTTATAATTTTCTCCATGGTTTCCTTATTAACAGCAGACTGCAGAACAGTTTTATTCCAGGATCCATTGATCCAACTATCAGATACCTTCTTGATTGCTGAAAACTGACTATACTGTGATAAGAGGGATTCATTAAATAACCAATTATCATTCCAAAAGTCAATTTGTCCATCACCAACTTCCCAAACAAAAAGTTGTTCTGCATACTCTCTAACTTTTAACAATTCCTTCCAAGTTTTTGAGTCACCCAATTTAGAAATTGTTTGAGTTGGATGAGAGTTAGAGCAATATTTGCCATGCATGTAAATGGCCCATAAAGAAGAATTAGATCTAAAGTTTATCCATTGTTTACGTAAATAAGCAAAACTAAGATGATGAAAACTTTTAAAACCCAAACCTCCATTAGCCATAGGTTTGCAAATCTTCTCCTGACTAGACCAATGAGTATGCTTATGTTGACCCTCCCACAAAAACTTATTGAACATTAAGGAGAGCAAATGTTGAGTACTCTTCTTCATTTTAACCATTTGAAGTATGTAAAGAGGTAAGGAAGATAACACACTTTTAAGAAGAATTATTCTACCCTCATTAGATAGAAAAGAATTAGACCAGCTATGAAGTTGAGAAGAAATCTTGGTAACAACATCATCATAGTGTGACAGCCTTCTTCTACCTTTAATCAAAGGAAAACCTAAGTATCTAAATGGATAGCCTGCTTCTTTGAACCCAGTAAAATCAGATATCCAGCTTCTTTAAATTTGCATTCAAACAGGAGCTAGGAAGAAATTGACATTTAGACTTATTAAAAACCATACCAGAAACTTCTTCAAAAATGGATAGAGTTTTCATAATAAGTTTAATTGAACTTTTGCTGCCATTACAGAAAACAATCACATCATCAGCATAAGCCAAATGGCTTACCAAAATATTAGATCTATGCTGGAATTGGGCACGGGAATGATTAAGTTGCAACTGATTCAGCATTCTGGAAAAATAATCAAAAACTAATATGAAAATGTATGGTGATAAGGGATCAACTTGTTTAATCCCTCTACCAGATTGAAAGAAACCATGGCTCTTACCATTGATCAAAAGACTGTAATAATTATTATTAAGCCATCTAGAAATCAGGCTACGTAAATCGGCTCCAAAACCTCTAGCCGCAAGAACCTTCGAACAAAAACCCAATCGATGGAATCAAATGCTTTAGAAAGATCAAGTTTAATAATTATGTTAGAGCCCCTACAAGATTTGTCAATATCAGTAAGAAGTTCTTGGGCTAACAGCACATTATCAGAGATATTCCTTCCCTTAATGTAGGCAGATTGATTGGCAGAGATCAGATTGGGTAGAGAACTCTGAAGTCTTTCCACAATGATCTTGCTGAGAATTTTAGAAAAGATAGAAGTAACGCAAATGGGTCTGAAATCATTCCAAGTAGATTTGATCTTAGCTTTAGGAATGAGAATAATAGAAGATGCAGCAAAATATTTAGGAAGCTCCTCTCCCTGAAAAAAAGATTGAACAGCAGGAATAACTTTGTCTTTGATTATACTCCAATGGCTCTTATAGAACTCTGATGAGAATCCATCAGGCCCAGCAGTTTTATTTGCATCCATAGAATTAATAACATTAAAAATCTCCTCCTCATTAGGAATCTGAGTGAGCCTGTTACCATTACCTTTGAAAATTCCATCCTGCAGTAATTCAGCAGAGAATAAGGCAGCATTTGTGGATTTAAAGGAAAAGAGTTGCTGAAAGTACCCTATAGCATCATTAGAAAATATCCTGAGAATCATATAACCATCCCTTTTGTTCAGACTTTATTTTAAGAATTGAATTAAGTGATCTTCTGTATTTGATGACAGCATGAAAATATTTTGAATTTCGATCATCATAAAGAAATTTATTAGCAAAAGCCTTTTGCAGCAGATATAACTCCTCATTTGCTATAGCAATACTTAGTTTATCATTAGCATCATACAGTTGAGATTCAGACATGCTTCCCTAACTCCACCTCTATCTCCATAGCTTTGACATGATTTTCAGCCTTGATGATGTTTTGGGTCAGGTTGCCAAAGACACTCCAGTTCCAATCAGTAAGAACCTTAGCTAAAGCCTTTTGAGTTTGCCATAGTTGAATCATAGAACCAGCTTTTGAGAAAACCTGGGAACAGACCCAATTATCCTCAATAACTTTATGAAAATTAGGATGAGTAGACCAGACATTTAAGTATCTAAAAGACTTATTTGTAATAGCAGGTAGAGCAGAAAAAGTAGCTAACAAAGGATTATGATCAGATCCAGTTCTGGCTAGATGTTGCACCTTGCAAATGGGTAACATATCCAACCAAGATTGATTAACTAAAAGTCTATCAAGCCTTTCATAAATATTACCTCTTTTCCAAGTGAAGGGGGATCCCTCAAAACCAAGATCAAATAGATTAGCTTCCTTTATATGATTGGAAAAAGTAAGCAAATCTTGAAACTTAGGAACTCTACCACCCTTCTTCTCACTGGGGTGAGCAATAGAATTAAAGTCCCCCCCAACAAGCCATCCTTGGTTCACATTCTGTCCAATAATATGTAGATGATCCCAAAGCTCCTTTTTTAATTAATGGAAGAACCAGCATAAATAAAAGTTGCAAAACCACTGAAATATTCAAACTCAAAATGAAAGTGCAGAAATTGAGAGTGATCCTTCAAGATGTCAATTTTTAATTCTTTCCTACAGAATATCCAAATCTTATTGGAAGAGTTAGAAATAAAATTAAAGCCTTTGAGTTTATTGGTAAATCTTTCAATATTAGATTTCACCAGTGGTTAAAGTAGTACCAACACCCAAAATTTATGAATCCTGTTTAGACATAGTAATCTATTAAGAGAGCCAAGATTTGCCACTCCTCTAATATTCCAACAGATGAATTTAATCATTTATCATTACTCTTCCTCCTCTAGTCAGCCTTGAGAAGGAAGGAGTAGAGGCACTTGAAGGTAAGATATTGGCTTCAGAAAGATGCTTCATTTCCTTTTTCTTTTTACTTTTTTGCACTACCCAATCATTTTGCAATTCTTTATTAACTGCAGAAATATTGATATTTGGTTCAGTATCTAAATGTTCCAGCTGTTGAAAAATAGGATAGGAAGCTTTCTGATGAGAAATATCCCCAGCCATATGTGAACTATTCTTATTAACATCAGTTACATTTCCAGAAGCAGAAGCAGCAGGTAATATCTCAGATTCTTTGACAATGTTAATAGCAGATTTATCTTTTTGTGAATCCAGAACAGTAATCAATTCAACATTATTTGCTAAAGTTTCAGGTCTGCAAGTAGTGCCATCACCCAAAGCAGATGCCAAAGAAGACAAATTATCAGTATTCAAAATATTACTTGAAGAATTTTGATTGAGAGTATGACTCCCAGCAGCATTAAGATCATCAGAAGCAATTAAGGATGGTACATTAACTCTAGCAGAATCAGAAGAAGGCAGAATATCAGAAACAATCAAAGAAGGTATATTGACTTCAGCAGATATAGTAGAGGGCAGAATATTAGAAACCAAACTGATTGACTGATTTGGAACAAGAGAAGGATTCCCAGCATCATGAATGTTATCAGAAATAATCAATGGAGGATCATTACCAGTAGCAGAAATATTAAGAACATTCATTTTTCCTTTACCAGCTTCTTTATATAAGCTATCTGTCTTACCTTTAACAGGTTTGAGATTAGGTTGAAGTCTGTAACAAAGTTCTTTAGAATGGCCAAACATTTTACAATGATGGCAGTACACAGGCCTTAGCTCCATAATGACTGGTTGCCAATACCCATTGTGTGGAGAGCCTAACCAAATCTCATCAACTTCAGGAAGAGTAATATCTCTTTCCACAAGAATTCTAGCTAATGAAGGTCTAGATAAGTTGAATGTGGACATATCTAACTTCAATGGCCTTCCAATAACTGTCCCAATAGCATAGATAACTTGATGGTTGAAGAAGTGCAATTTCAGATTTGGTAATCTATACCAAATGGGGATAATAGGAGCTTCTTGATTGGGATCAAAATCAGGAGACCATTTCAAGATCTTCATATATTTCCCCTCAATTACGATAACCTATTTTAAAAATAAATTAGCATAATCTTCTTCTTTAGATAAATGTATCATTATATGCCTCCCATCAAAGAGACCCACCTTCCATTTGCCCAACAATTTGAAGTCTTGAAAACATTTTCTAACGAGATCCATTTTAGGATAGCCATATTGGAATTTCCCTATCAGTGTGAATTTATGAAGATCAATCAAGGAAGATAACTCATTGTCAGAGAAAATAAGGCAGGTTTGCCCCCTTTCTTAACCACCTGCTTAATGAAAGGGCATTCACCCTTTCCAGCCACAGAATCATGATACATTTGAGGGAAGATTAGCTTGTCATGTTGAATGCTAATATCACCACTAACCACTTCAAAGAAAAGAAGGTTTTACATGAGTAGCAGCCATGACACAAAGAAAGATCAAAGGAAAAAACTAGAACCAAGAACTTCAAAGAAACAGAAGAAAATTGCAGCCTAGGAAAGTAATGGTCAAGAACAGGAACAAAATCAGAGACAAAATCCAGACCCAAAACAGGATTTTGAAAAAGAACAAGCTTGGGAAACAAAAATATTGGAAAGAATCCAATTCCAAAGCCCAGGAACATCAGCAAGACCAATCCAAATCAGAGAACACCAAAGGAAGAACAATCCAAAACCTGAAGAACTTGAAGAAATCGTAGCAAACTTCAAGAATCCCTCCTACAAATCCGGAGCTTCTCTCTCATCCCCCATCATTCATATATATATATATATTAAGAAAAAGGAGCAAACAGTGGGCTCCTTACAAGTTAATAATAAAAGGAGATTACAAAATCATAGATGGAAAGGCTCCAACTAACAAAAAACCTAATGGAGACCATTCCCTAAAGACCACAAAACAAGAAAGCCAAAAGATTGGGTGTGTGTGTATATATATGTATACATATGTAAATATGTATATATATAAAGTAAGTTTAAAAGTGGTTGGGTGAAAACCACACAGTACCCAAAAAACCACACCACCAAACAAAAAGACCATAGAGACATTCCATCAGAAAACAGAGAATGTCTCCACTCTAAGATGTGGGAGCTGTAGCTTATCTCCATTAATTAACATTTTGAGATCAATGGGGGGTGTTGTAGAAACTAACACCTGCTGGGATCTTGCCCCCATAACTGCTAACCAATTTGCCACTTTATTACCCTCCCTAAGAATTGAAGAAGTGGTAAAATGAGGGGGTTTAGCCTGATTTATTTGTTTTCTCCAATAGTCTTGCATCCAGGTTGTAGACTGATTTTGCTGAAGAGTGTTAAGTAGAACAATGGAATCAACTTCTAGCCAAATATTCGACCAGTTAGCAATTTTGGCAATATGCAAAGCATACTCCACAACGAATAAATTCAGACCTCGATTGCATCTCTAGCTTTCACGGTGCATAAAAGAAAAGGAGGCGAGTTACCATAAGAGTTTCGAAAATTCCCCCACTCCCGCATTATCCTTAGAGAAACTGCCATCCGTATTAATTTTGATGGTTGGGTTAGTAGGGGAAGCCATCTAACCGATTAACTTTTTTACCAACAGCAGGTGGGAGCTCAATTTGCAGCAGATTGTTGAAACCCTTGTGTTTAATAATTTTGTGTAGATATGTTTTATAGTTTTTGGCTACTTTATCCACAAGTGGCAGCTTATCCCATCAAATTTGGCATCGTTTCGGCCATCCACGTAAACCAAATCACAATGCGAGTGTAGAGTATTAACTTTCTGATTTCCCATATTCATCCAAAGTTTATGAAGATCTTCCCAGCAATAAGTTTGGTTCTTCCAGCCATTGGTTAGTTGCAGCCATACAAATCTGGAAAAGGAGCAATTAAAATAAAGATGAGAGATGGATTCTTCATGTTGATGGCAGAGTACACATTTAGAGGGCCCCCTAAGGCCTTTCAGTTTAAGTATATCATCAGTGGGGATGAGGCCATGGAAGGTTCTCCAGCACAGAAAGGACATGGAAGGGGACAAAAATTTATTCCATATGGAGTTTCCCCAGGAAACTGAAGGCCAGTTGAAAAGACTCTTGTAAATAGTTTTAGTTATATTCTGAGTGTGGTGATTACTCCAACTAACTTTATCAGGAATATTTCGATCAAATTTGATGGTAGAAATCTGCCTAGCTGAGTGATCCTGTAAAATGGCTTTAAGCTGTGGAAGAGACCAATTGCTCCCATCCCATAACTCACAAACCTTTGTAGTTGAATCAGTAAGATTATCCCTAGCAACAAGCCAATCCTTGGGACACCAGTTATCCAGCCAAAAATTCACAGCACCCCTCCCCAGCTCCCAGATAAAAAGGTTTTTAGCAGAACTTCTCACCTTGAGTAAATTGACCCAGATTCTAGAGTCACCTAACTTCCTGACCACTTGAGTAGGATGAGAGTACCTGCAGTATTTACCCATCATATATTTAGCCCACAGTGAATTTTGGGCTATGGAATTAATCCATAATTTGCATATATTGACATGCTGAATTTGAGGAAAGCTTTTGAACCCAAGGCCTCCAGCAGACATTGGTTTTGTGACCTTTTGCTAAGAAGTCCAATGCTTTTGGGTTCTCTGACCAGCCCATAAAAATCTATTAAAAGCCCTTTCCAACTGTAATTGGGTGCTTTTCTTCATAGAAATCATTTGAAGAAGATAAGAAGGGAAGGTTGTGAGGATACTTTTAAGGACTGTGATTCTACCTCCATTTGATAAGAAAGAATTAGTCCAGCAGCTCAATTGAGAGCTAACTTTGGTGAGAATCTCCTCAAATTGGATTTGTTTGGTTCTACCCATAGTGAGAAGGACACCCAGGTATTTAAAAGGAGGGGTACTGCATTTAAATCCAGTGTAATCCAGAATCCATTGCTTGACCTGATATGTGCCAACTTGGAGAATACCAATTGACACTTCTCAGGATTGAAAATCATTCCAGATTGTTGTTGGAAGGAGTCTAAGCAGTGTTTTAACTTTTTCACAGCAGTTTTGTGTGCACTGGAGAATACCATGATATCATCTGCATAAAGGAGGTGATAAATAGCAATATTTGATTTATGATGGTACCTGGCAAAGCTTTTGTTCAGAATGGTCTGATCAACCACCCTTGAGAAGTAATCAGCAGCTAAAATGAAGATGATAGGAGATATTGGGTCTCCCTGCTTTAAACCTTTGGTGGCATGGAAGTTGCCTCTGGCAGTCCCATTAAATAAAATAGAGTGTTCATTTGAATGGAGCCACCTGGAAATGAGATTGCAGAACTGTTGCTGGAAACCTCTAGCATTCAGAACATCATCAATAAACTCCCAACTAATGGTGTCATAGGCTTTTTTTATCCAATTTGTATATGAGATCACCTCCCCTATGAACTTTATCCAAATCAAGCAATAGTTCCTGAGCAAGTAGCACATTTTCAGTGATAGACCTGCCCTTAACAAAAGCTGATTGATTCATGCATATTAACCTATCAAGATGAGGTTGAAGTCTCCCCACAATTATTTTGTTGATAGCCTTACTGATTACAGATGTCAAGGAGATGGGTCTAAAATGATCCCAATTTTGCATAAGATTATTTTTGGGGATCAACACAATGTTTGAAGCACAAAAATAACTCGGGAAGAGCATTTCCAAGGAAGAAACTTTGGATAGTCGCCACCACATCACCACCAACCAGCTTCCACTCCTTCGATAGAAATCGCAGTAGTAGCCATCCGGTCCTGCAGCTTTAGAACTATCAATTGATTTTATGGCATTCCGATTTCTTGTTCGGTTGGGATGGTAGTTAAATCAAGCACATTGGTGTAATGTAAATTGTCCTGGAAAAGAGATCTATCAATAGGCAATCTGGTTCTGGGAGGAGGATTAAGTAACCTATCAAAATGTGTAACCGCATCCAAACCAATCTCTGTATCATCCATGAGTTTCCTGCCATCAGCTGTGTGAATAGAGTGAATAGTATTGCATTTCCTTCTATATTTTATACAGGCATGGTAAAATTGAGTGTTCCTATCACCATGAATAAAATGGTTCAAAGCAGATTTTTGTTTTAGGTATTGTTCCAGTTTATCAGCAGCCAACAGTAAATTGTTTTGTGCAGTGAAATATTGTTCATCTGTAGCAATGCCAGCTTGGATTTTAGACTCAATTTGATTTAGCTCTTTCTCAGCCAGTTGGACAGCTTCATTAAGGTTCCCTATAAAGTTCCAATTCCATTTCCTAAGAGCTTTACTGAGAGTTATCTGTAACCTGCTTAATCTGATGAGAGGGTCTGGGTGATCAATACGATGCTTAGTTTTCCCGAACAATCTTGTGGAACTCAACATAGGAGGACCAAACATTCTGATATCTAAATGGAGGGGGAGTATTAGAGCAGGTGGGGGAGGTAATGGATATAAAGAGAGGTCTGTGATCAGAAACAGCAAGACTCAGGTGAGTTACATAAGTATGAAGCCAATTAGAGAGCTAAAGGTTGTTAACCAACATCCTATCAAGCCTCTCCCAGATGATCCCTCTCTTCCAGGTAAAAGCAGGTCCTCTAAATCCAAGGTCATAAAGATTGGTTGCATGAATATTATCATTGAAAATGGTCATATCAGAGAGCTTGGGAGGTCTACCCCCAATTTTTTCATTTGAAGACCCCACACTGTTAAAATCACCCCCAACTATCCAGGGTGAGTGTACTTGGACACTGATGTCCTGGAGCTGATTCCACAGGAGAACTTTATCTTCCTTTTTACATCCAGCATATACAAAAGTTGCTATACCATCCCTGCCATTAATCTGAAAGGAAGAATGTATAAATTGCTTGTTGTCAATAAGGATAGACCATTTCACCTCTTTTCTACAAAAAATCTAGATTTTATTATTGTAGTTAGCATAATGGTTGTATCCTTGTAGCTTACCGATAATTTTCTGAGGATATTTATTAACCAAAGGTTCCAGAATGGTAATGCACCATAATTTATATTTTTTGTTTAAATGTAATAGTCTTTTAAAAGATAGGGGATTAGCAATACCCCTAATATTCCAACAGAGGAAATTTATCATTAATTGGGATGAGGATTAATTGAGGATTGAGATCTAGATCTAGATCTCCCCCTGGTAACAGAAATTCCAGCTAACTCCCCCACAGAAAGAGGAGTTCCAAGTTTTTGTACTTCACTGAGATTATTCTTCTTCTTTTTCCTGGAGGTTTGGGTGTGCCATTTGCCTTCCATCCCTTCCTGCATAACACTAATTCCAGCATTTGAGGGAAACTGGGTATCTACTTGCTGTTCAATAGATTGAGTTGGTGTGACTATTCTGACTTCCTCTTCCTCCCTTCTGTATCTAGTTGGGGATCTACCCCCAATAGGAGACTCAGAATCATCATCAGTAACATTCCTGATTAATCCAGAGTGTGCTAGAGGGGTGCAATCATCCACATTGACTGTGGGAGTCTTCTCCCCAACAAAAGGGGGGACCTGATTAACTGTTGTTTTCCCCACCTCAGCTGGAGGGGTAAAATTAGTTTGAGCAACTGTATTCACAAAATCTCTCCTTTCTCCTGAGCCCTGTTGCACTAAAACAATATCAACAGATTGCTTATGTTGAGTTTCCTTTGTTATGGATCTTCTAGATGGGGGATGAATTCTGTAACATTTTTCAATTGTATGTCCAAACATTTTGCAATGAGAACAATAATAGGGTTTTTGTTGCATTATAACTTCTTGCCATTGTCCTTCCTTAGCTGATCCAATCCAAATTTTTTTGACCTCAAGCAGTGAAATATCTCTCTCAATCTGGATCCTAGCCATTTCAAGTTTAGCTTTATTAATTGTAGCAGCATCCAGTCTTAAATGAGTTCCAATAGACCTCCCAATTTGGAAAAGAGCATCCTGATTAAAAAATCTGTAGGGAAGATTGGGCAGTTTAAACCAGATTGGCACAATTGGGGGGTCCTTGCTAGGATCAAAATCTGTTGTCCATTTGATTATTTTCATCTCCACTCCAGCAATAGTGACCAAATGTTTAGCAAATAACATAGCATAATCCTCTTCAACAGTGAAGTTGATAAGAAGGTGCCTTCCATCCAGCAGTCCTAGCTTCCAATTCCTTGAAAATTCAGATGATTCAAAGTATTTCCTCACTAGCTCTATCTTGGGATGCCCCAGACTAAATTTCCCAATCAAAGTGAGTTTCACTTCAGCATCAAGCACAGCCAATTCCTGTTCAGTGAAGATCACAGCAGGATGGCCATCCTTTTCATCCAGTGGTCTGATAAATGGGCATGTAATTCTTCCAGCTGCAGCATCATGCAATCTCTGTGGGAAAATTAATTTGGAAGGATCTGTGATAGAAGGGGCAGATCCTATAACACCAGCATAGGTGGCTTTTGCCCACTCAATGTTGGTCGTAAGATCAATAGGGTGAGCCATCAGACCACCATCCACCACCAGCTGGCCTCCAAAGGAACAGTGGAACCAAACATTAACAAACCAGAAAAGGGAGAGTTTGCAAACAGACAAATAGCAAGGAACCAGTAAGAAACCAAAAAGAGCACAACCCTGAGTGGGTTCACCCACAGTCCTTAGAGCAAGGAAAGCCTCCCCAAAAAGAGCACAATGAAACAGTAAAAATTTGAAAATCAAAGAGCCCGGGAACAAACAACAAAGGAACCCGAGAACACTTCACCACCAGACCAGCTCCCACCAGACTTACCTGCACCACCACCCACCAAGCCGCCGCCGGTAGGGTCATGCTAGAAACCCTAGCAGAGCACACCTTGCCGCCAACATCTTTTTATAATTATATATATATATATATATCTCCTTTATATATATATATATATCTATATATATTCTAACCCTTTCTCAAAATATCTCTCAGTCTCCCTATTTAATTTTCTCCTTTTCTCTCACTTATTATCATCCTCTCCTCTTTTCTCTCTTGCTCTTCCATTCTCGTTTGTTCTCTCTTCCCTCACTCTTTTTTCTCTCAATTTCTTCATTGCTTTTTTTCTCTTTATCGCTCTCAATCTCTCTCTCCTCAATTTCACTCACTATACTCCCTTTTTTTTCTCTCTCATGAGCACTCTTACTATCGCTTCCCTCTCTCTTCTCACTCTTTCACCTTGTCTATCCCCCACTGCCTTTCTCTCATCCCTCCCTCCGTCTCAATCACCCTCTCTCCTACCCTTCCTTGTTCTCACCCTTCAGTATCTCTCACTCATTCCCCTATTCTCCCTCCCTTCTTTCCTCTAGCTCACTATTTCTTGCTCTATCTTCCTTCACACTTTCTTCTCTCTCTATTTTTCTAACTCTCTACCTCTATCGTTCCCTCTCTTCAATCTCTCTCACTCCCTCTCTCTCTACTTTTCACTCTTTATTCCTAATAATTTGTTTACTCACTTTGCTTACTCTCTTTACCATTACACTCATCACACACAAACTCCTTTTTTCTTGATCTCACTCTCTCTCTTCAATCCCACTCTTCATCTCTATAACACTCTTAATCAGTCCCTCTCCTTTTTTATTATTTGTTCACTTTCTCTCCTTATCTCTCTTTTATTGCTGTCCCTTCTCTCTCTCCTTTCACTCATTCCGTCCATATATCCCCCACTCTCTCTCCCTCTCTCTCACTCACTTTCCTCCTTCATCTCTATGTATCTCTCTCACCTCTCTTTTTCACACACTCTCACGCTCTTGATCTTTCTTCATCTCTCTCTTTCACTCTTTCTCTTGCTCTCCTTCTCGCTCTCCCTCCACACACCTTTTATTACTCTATTGTTCCTCACTCACTTTACTTTCTATTTTTATCTATTTCTCTGTCTCAATCCCTCACTCTTAAATATCTCTCATTCTATAGGTCTATCTCTCTCTCAACTATTCTTTATATGTTGCTCTCTTACTCTTCTCTCTCTCAATCTCTCCTTTGTCACTTTGTCGTCTCTGTTTCTCTGTCCCTTTTTCTCACACACACTCTCTCTCCAACATTTATCTCTCTCAATCCCTCTCTGTTCTCTCTCTCTCTCTCATATTTTTCTCACTTTCCCTTTCTCTTTAACCTCTCCCTCCCTCTGTCTCACCCCCATCTCTCACTCTCTTTTTCTTACTCATATTCTCACTTTCTTCCTCTATCCATATATATCTCTCTTAGTCCCTCGCTCACTAGATCACTGTCTCTCTCTTCTCAGTATCCCTCCCTCCCTCGCACTCTCTCCCTTCCCAATTTCCTAATATCTCTTTTCTCTCTTGTCCCTCTCTCATCCCCTCTCTTATATCTTCTTCCCTCTCTCCTCTCTTCCACTTTCTCTATAGGCCCCTTTCATTGTCCCACTATCATTCTTATTACTCCCTTAGTCTCCCTCAATCTTTCTCACTCCCTCATTATTGCCCTCTCTAGGTCGCCCTTATGTAGCTAACCTTTCTCTCTCCATCTTACTCACCCTCTCTCTTGAGCTCTCACACACACTCATAAACTCTCTCATACACACTCTCTCAATCTCTCTCCCGCTTAAGCTCCCTTTATTGATCTCTATATCACTCTCTCTTACCATCTTGCTATTTCTCTCGCACTCCATCCTATCTCTATTTCTAGATCTTTCTCTCTTCTCTCTCAACAGCCATCATTATTATTCTCTCTCCCTAGCTCTCTCTCCTCGTTCTCTCTTTCTTGCACTCTATTCTCTTTTTTCTATCATATGCTGTTTTGCTTTCTTTATTGTTGCTCTTTCTTCACATTTTAGTCTCACTCCTTTGCCTCTACCCCCACTGTTTTTCCATCTCTATTGCTTCCATCCCACTTACTGTCTCTTTCTCTCTCTTCTCACCCCATGTTTCCTCCCTTACTTCAACCCTCCCTCCCTCTCTTTCCCCATCTCCCTTTATGTCTCCCTTTCTCTTACTCTCTTTCTCCCTCACTATTCATCTATTCTCCCTATCTCTATATGTCTCTCTCACTCTCTCTTACTCAATCTTCCCTCTGTCTTTCTTCTCTATATATTCTCTTTTACTTTCTATCACTTTCTCCCTACTGTTCTCTTCTTAATCCATCTTACTTCCTCCCCTATCTCTCTTTCTCACTCCTTCCCTATCTCTCTCACACTCTCTATTCCATCTCTCTTTATCTCTCTTTCTCTCTCTCAATCTCATTTTATCTCTCTTTTGACACCTTTTATCCATCTCTACCTCTTTTTCTCTCTTTGTTGCTCCCTATCTCTCTTGCTCATTCTCTCTCTATCATGCTCTTTCTTCCCTCATTTTTTCTTTATTTCTTTCTGACACTCTCTTCCTTTCTTGCTTCTTCCTTCCCTCTCTTACATTTTACTGTTATTCTTACTCCCTCCTCCCACTCTTTCTTACTCCATGTTCACTATCCCTCATGCTGTCTCTAGCATCTCTCTTTCCACCTTGATCTCTACCCTATTCAATCTCTCTTTCCTCTCTTTCTCCCTCTCCCTATCTCGCTCCTCTCTCTCTCTCTTCATTCACTTCCTCTACTTTCCTCTCATTTTCTCTATCGCTCTCTCATTCCCTCTCTCTTACCCTCTCTTCTCTCACTTTCACTTTTCTCTATTTCTCTATATCCCTTTCTCTCTCTATCTCTCTCATGCTTTCTCTCTCATTCTTTCCCTCTACTACCCTCCCTTCTCTCATACACTCTCCCTCAATTGCTCTGACATCTTGCTCTCTTTCCTCAAATCCATCTCAGTATTTCATATTTTCTCTCATACACCTCTCTTTCCTCTTGATCCCTCCCTCTCTCAAGAGGAAAGATAGAGTTGTGGCATAGGGAGTGAGGTAGAAAGAGAGGGAAGTAGAATTAAAAGGAGAGATTGAGAGGAAAGAGAGACGTATGAGTATATAAAAAATAATGAGATGGATTTGAGAGGAGAGAGCAAGATGTGAGAGCAATTGAGAGAGTTTGTTTGACAGAGGGAGAGAGAGAAAGAAAGAGAGTAAGGAGAGTGAAGAGAGGGTGATGGATGAAAGAGCTAGAGAGGACTGAGGGGGGGCAAGAGAGAGCAAGCAAATGGTAAAGGAGATGAAATAATGATTGCAGATGCGAGCAAGAGAGGGAGTGAGCAAGAGAGGGAGTAAACTAAAACAGAGATATAGGGAGGGAGTGTTAAGGATTGAAGGGAGAGCCAGTCGGGTGAAAAGGAGAGAGAATGAGAAGAAATAGAGAGACAAGAGAGACTTAGGGAAGATAGAGCAAAGGTTAGGAAGTGCGAGGTGGAGAGGGGAAGATATAGAGGAGGATTTAGAGAAAGATAGAGGGAGAAGGAAGATAGAGATAAATTAAATAAACTGAGAGTGACTTTAAATAGAGTAAGAGTGAGAGTAAAATTAAATAGAGTGAGGGAGCGAAGAGGGGAAAGATTGACAAAGCGAGAAAGAACTAGAAAAGGAATAGAGAGTGACGAAGGAGAGGGCAAAAGAGAGGGACCTATAGAGAAAAAGAGAGCAAAATAAGGAGGAGGGAGGAGGAAGAAAATAAAGTAAAAAACAATGACAGACAGGAGGGGTTGAGAGAGAGAGAGAGAATAAGAGGAAGGTAGAGAGATTTAGAGTGATGGATATAGAGAGATAAAGAATGAGGAAGTAGAGAGAAAAGAGAGAAAGAGAGAGCCAAAGAGGGAAACATAATAAAGAGTGAGAGATAGTGAGAAAGAGAGAGATAGAGGGCATGATTAAGGGAGAGAGTGAGAAAAGAAGATATAGATAGAAAGCGTGAGAGAGATTGAAGAGAGGGGTGAGAATGGGGGAGAGAGAAAGAAAATTTTAAGAGAGTGAGAGATAGAAAGCGAGAGCAAAAAATAGTGAGCAAGATTGAAATTAGGAGGGAGATTAAGAGAATGAGTGAGAAGGAAAGAAGAGGAGTTGGAGAGGGAGAGAGGGAGAGAGGGAGAGAGGGATGGAGAGATACTGAGATAGAGAGAGAGGGAGGGAGGGAAGCAGGGGAGACAATGAGAGAGAAAGGTTGAGAGGGAGATCAAGAGAATGGGAGAGGAAGAGTGAGAGAGAACTAGAGAAAAAATAAAGTTGAGAAGAGAAAGCAAGAGAGAGGGAATGAGAGAGAGCGAAAGAGAATATGAGAGGGATGGAGAGGGAGTGAATGAGTGCAAGAAGTGTGTGATAAGGAGTAAAATATAGTGAATGAGAAAAAGAAGGAAGTGGGATCGAGGAGGAAAGAGAGGACTATAAGAGAAAAATAAGAAATAATGAGATGGATTGAAGGGAGAGAGTAAGATGTGAGAGACACTGAGAGACTGTGGGAGGAAGAGTTAGAGAGAGACTGAGAGATAAAGGGAGAGAAATATTGAGCAAAGAGAGAGAAGAGAGGGTGATAGAAGAAAGAGAATGAGAGAGAGACAGAGGGGAAAAGAGAGAAAGAAAACAATAAATAGAGATGAAATAGTTAGTGAGAGAGAGGAAGAGAGGGAATGAAGGTAGGGATTAAAGAGTGAACGGGAGGGAGCGAATGAGAAAGGGTGCGACAAATATAGAGAGAAGCAAGACACAAGGAAGAAGAGGATAAGGTAATGTGGGAGAGTGAGAGAGTGGGAGAAATATACAGAATATGGAGATAGCGGGAATGCAAGAGGACGATAGAGAGAGAGAATGAAATAATGAAAGAGGGGGAGAGGGTGATAGGAAGAGAGTGAGAGATAGTTGGAGAGAAAGAGTGAGTAAAGTGATAAGAGAGTGTGATAAAAGAGAGCAGGAGTGCGTGTGAGTGAGAGAAATGGAGAAGGAAGAAATAATAAAGCAAAAACAAAGAAAAGAGCGAGAGAAGGAGAAAGTGAGACAAAGAGAGGAGGGAGGGAATGAGAGAGAATGAAGAGAGTGGGAGTAAGAGTGGAAGAGTGGGTGAGATAGAAGAGAGAGTGATGGAAGGTATAGAGAGAAAGGGAGAGTGAGAGAGAGAGGGGGTAGAGAATGAGATTTAGAGGCAGAGTTGGGGATGAATTGGAAGAGAGTTCGAGGGAGAAAGGGAGAGAGTGTGTGAGAGAGAAACTGACAGTGAGAAAGGGAGAAAGAGGGAGGGAGGGAAGGAAGCAAGCAATAAGGGGAAAGAGGGACAAAAAAAAATTGAGATAAGAAAGTGTAGAGCAAGCAATCAAATAGAGATTGCACATGGAGCGAGAAGGAGAGAGGGAGAGAGGGAGTGAGGGAGTATTAGTGAGAGTGAAGCTGAAGAGAGAGGGGGAGCGAGAATGGGAAAGAGTGTAAGAGAAAATTGAGGAGAGTGAGGGAAGAGAGAGAGTGAGAGAAGGAGAGAATGAGTGAGTGAGGGAGGGAGAAAAAGTGAGAGAGATATAGAGAGTGGGAGAAAGAGGGATGAAAAGAGTGAAAGAAGGAGGGGGTGAGAGAATGGTAGTGGGGGAAAAAGGGAGTGTCAAAGAAGCGAGATAGAGCGGAGCGAGAGAGAGAGAGAGAGAGAGAGATAAAAAGAAGTGGAATAGAGAGTGAAAGAGAGAGGGAGAGGGTGAGTGAGAAGGAAGGATAGAAGGTAGTGAGAGGGCTTAAAGAGAGAGAGAGAGAGCAGGAAAGAGAAGTGGAGAGAGTAAGAAGACAGGCTTAGGGGAAGATTGCGTAAGAGTGGATGAGGGATAAAAAGAGATGGAGTACAGAAGAATGACGAGAGAGAGAGAGGGAGAGAGGGAGTAATGGAGAGAGGGATTTGGAGAGGGAGCAAGGGAGAGAAAAGGTGGGAGGGAGAGAAAAGAAAGAAGGGAAAGAGGGAGGGATGGAAGCAAGAGAGCGAGAAAGTGGAGAGTGAGTAATAGAGCAAGGGAAATGTAAGAGGAAACAGAAAAGAGGGAGAACAACAACAAAAAAGTGTAAAAGAGTATATGATAGAAGAAAAAGAATAGAGAGTGAGACAAAGAGAGAAAATAATAGATAATGGGATAGAGAGAGAAGAGAGAAAACTGGAGCGAGGGAGGGAAATGAGCGAGTGAGAGTGAAAGAACAAGATGGTAAGAAAGAATGAGATAAGGATCGAGAAATGGAGCTAAAGGTGATTGTGGGAGAGTGAGAGATTGTATGAGTGTGTGAGATGGAGAGAGATGAGTGAGCTACATAAGGGAGACCTCGAGAGAGCAAGGTTGAGGGAGTGAGAAAGATGGAAGGAGTGCGACAAATAAAAAAAAAAGTGAGAGAGTCAAACTGATCTAAAGAGAGATAGAAAGAGTTAGTGGGAGGGAAGAGAGACTGAGGGAAGATTGAGTAAGAGTAAATAGGTGGGGGATATAAAGAAAAGGAGAACATGAGAATGATGAGAAAGAGGGGGCAACGGAGGCAGAGGGAGATGGAGAGGGATAAAGGGGGAAGGGAGGAAGGGTGAGATGATAGAGAATGAGAGAGAGAGGAATGAAAGCAATAGAGAGAGAGAGAGAGGAGAGAGAGAGTGGGGAATAGAGTGAGAGAAAAGTAAGAGGAAAAAGAGAAAAGAGAGCTATTCCCTCTTGTTCCCTCTTCCTCACTCTTCCTCCTGTTCCCACTCTCGCTCTCTCTCCCAGTCCCCTTCCTCATTTCTATATTACTCTCACTCTTAACCTGTCCCTCTATCATTCTCAATCTCTATTCTCTTTCTCTCATCTTTTATTTATCTCTTCTCTCATTCCTTTTATGCTTTCTCACTCTCTCTCACCCTCTCTCACATTCCTTCTTCCCTTCTTAGGTCTCCCTCTTTCTCTCCCTCCCCTCTCTCTTTCATGCTCTCTCCCCCTCTCTCACTGCCTATCTCTCTTTAATATCTAGCTCTCCCCCTATATCTCCCCCATTTTCACTCTCTTACTTACTCTTGCCCTCTGTCTCTCCTTGCTATCTCCTTTTCTTACTATGTCTCTTACTCCATATTCTGTTCTCTCGCTTTCTTGCTCTCTTTTGCTATCTTTTCTCTCTTTACTCTTGTCTCTACTCCCTCTCTCCCTTTCTGACTATGCCTCTCACACTTTATTATGTTTCTCTCAATCACTCTCTTGCTCTCTCTTCCTTTCTTTGCCTCTCTTTATCTCTCTATAATGATAACTCAATCTCCCTCTCTACCTTCTTCCCATTCTATCTCTTTTCCTTCTCACCTATCTTCTCTTTTTTTATTACCTCCCCTCCCTCCCTCCCCCTTATTTCTCTCTTTAGATCCCTCTCTCTTTCCCTCTCTGACCTCACTTTCTATTTTTTTTTTCTATTTTTCTCTCTGTTGTATCTCTCTCCCTTCCTGGCTCTCTCAATCGCTTCAATTTCACTCTCACTCTTACTCCCTTACTCTCTTCTATCTCCTTCTCTTTTTCTATCTCTCACTCTTTCTCTCTACCTCCCTCTCTCCCTCTCACTACCTCCCTAACTCTATCTCTTGCTCCATCTACCATTCCCTCACACACTCACTCTCTCTTTCTAACTTCTATCTCTCTAAATCCCTCTCTCTTCTCTTGCTCATTGTTTCTCACTTTCTCCCTTTTTCTTCCTCCCTACCTCCTTCCATCTTAAACTCTCCCTCCCTCTGTCTCACCCCTATCTCTCTCTCATTTCCTTACTCTTGTTTTCACTCTCTCCCTCTCTCCCTATATATTTCTCCTGCTCCCTCACTCACTGTCTCTCTCATTTTATAGCTATGTATCTCTTTATTCTGTGTCTACCTCCATCCCTTACACCTCCCTCCTTCCCACTCTCATAATATCTCTATTTTTCCCTTGTGCCTCTCTCCCATCTCCTTTCTTATATCTTCTTGTCTCTCCCAATCTTTTTCCCTATATTCTCTATGGATCTCTTTCATTCTCCCACTCTCGTTCTCTTTCTCTATAGATCTCTTTCTCAATCCATCATTCTTGCCCTCTATATGTCTCCCTTATGTAGCTCAATCTTCTCTCTACATCCCACTCACACTCTCTCTTGAGCTCTCACACACATTTATACAGTTCTCTCTCTCTCTCTCTCTCTAAATCTCTCTGCCCCTCACCCTCTTAAGCTCCATTTCTCAATCTCTATCTCTTTCTCTCTGCCACTCACCAGGTTGCTCTTTCTCTTGCACTCCATCCTCTGTCTCCATGTTGCATCTTCATCCCTTCTCTCTCTCTATCCCCATCTCTTTTATTGTCTCTCCCTCGCTCTCTATCCCTTATTCTCTCTTTCTTTCACTCTATTCTCTTTTACTATCTTATGCTCTTTTTTGCTCTCTTCATTGCTACTCTCTCTTCTCATTTTATCTCACTCTTTCTCTCCCTCTATCCCACAAACTCTCTTTCCCTCTATCCCACAAACTCTCTCTCCTTCTCTATTGCTTCCATCCATCCCACTATCTCTTTCTCTCTCTTCTCTCCATCTCTTCTTTCCTCCCTTACATCCTCCCTCTACTTCTCTAGCTCCCCCTCTCTCTCTCTCTCACTTGCTCTCTCTAGTCATGATTCCATTCTCCCTATCTCTTTACCTCTCACTCACTCTTTTTTAATAAATCTTCCCTTGAACTCTCTTCTATCTTTGTATCCTTTTCACACTCTCTATCACTTACTATCTATCACTCTCTCTTTAATCCATCTCACTCTCTACCTTTATCTCCCTTTCTAACTCTCTTCCTTCCCTCTCCCTCCCTTTATCTCATCCCCATCTCTCTGTTTTTTTTCCCCTATGACTATAGATCTCTTTTATTATCCCACTCTCATTCTATTTATCACTCTCCCTCTATCTATCTCACTCCCTCAATCCTGCCCTCTTGCCCTCTCTAGGAATCCCTTATGTAGCTCACCCTTCTCTCTCCATCTCACTCACACTTTCTCTTGAGCTCTCACACACAGACATACACTCTCTCACCCCCTCTTAATCTCACACACACTCATACACTCTCTCACTCTCTCTTAATCTCTCTCTCTCCCACCCACCAAAGCTCCATACTCCCTCTCTCATTCTCTCGTCTCAAGCCCTACCCTTCACACGTACTCTCTCTCTCTCGCTCTCAAACTTTTATCTCTCTCAATTCATCCCTCTTCTATCTCATTGTTTCTCACATTACCTCACACATCTCTCTATTTCTCTCTCTCTCTCTCGCCCTTAATCTTTCTGTCTCCTCTATCTCTCATCTCTTTTCCTTACTTTGATTCTCATTCGCATCCTTTTATTTATATATGTCTCTTGATTCCTCCCTCTTCGCTCTCATTGTTTCTCACATTCCCTCACACTTCTCTCTCTATTTCTCTCTCCCTCGCTACCTCCTCTCTCTGTTTCCTCTATCTCTTGCACTCTGTTTTCCTCACTCTCTCTTTCATTCTCTCATACTCCCACTTCTCTGACTCTTTCTCTTATGTTTTTTCTCTCACACTCTCTTCCTCACTCTCTCACACACACATAAACTCTGTCTATGCTCAATCTTTCTCTCCCTTATCCCCCACATGGACCCTCTATCTCGCTTTCCAACTTTTATCCTTCTCAATGCTACTCTCTTATCAATCATTATTTCTCACATTCTCTCTCACTTTCTCCCTCCCTCCCTCCCTCCCTCCCTCCCTGTCTCTGTCTTCTTTATCTCTCACTCTCTATTCCTTAATCTTATTCTCACTCTCTCCCACTCTATCTATATATCTCTCATGATTCCTCCCTCACTCTCTTTTTCATTCTCTTGCTCTCTGTCTCTCTTCTCTTCCTCCCTCCCTTGCTCACACTCTCTCTCCCTTCTCACCCTCCTAATATCTTTTTTACTTTCTTATCCCTCTCTCTTTCCCATTCTTTTATCCTCTTCTCTCCCTCACTCTCCTTTCCTATTTCTCTCAAGATATATTTCACTCTCAAACTATTGTACTCTTTATTGCTCTCACTCTCCCTCTATCATTCCCACTCCCAGCTCTCTTTAGGTCCCCCTATTTCCCTCTCTATCTCCCTCTCTATCTCCCTCTCTCTCTTACCCCCACTCGCTCACTTTATGTTATTCTTCCCTTTTCTTTACCCCTCACTACTTACTCTTACTCAATCTTCACACAGCCTCTCTTCTAACTCTCGCTCTCATTCAGTCTCTCAACTTCTCTTCCCACTCTCTTACTTTCATTCACTTCCTCTCACATCCTCTTTTTTCCATCAATATCTCCTCCCTCTCCCTTTTGTCTCCTTCTCTCTAAATCTAATTTCACTGTCACTCTTACTCCCTCTATTCTCACCCTCTTTTCTCTGTCTCTCTCCCCCTTACGTAATCTCTCTATCTCCATCTCCCTCTTCTGTCACTCTCTTCTCTCCTAAATACTTTCTCACTCCCTCCGTCGCTCACTTCCTCCATCGCAAACTCCCTCCCTTAAACTTAGCCCACTCCACTCTTCTCTCTTTCTCACACTTTGATGTTTTTCTCTTACATTTTGTACTGTTGATCCCTCCTTTCACTATTTCTCTTCATCCATCCTCCCACTCTCTCTCTCCTCTCTCACCCCTCCCTCCCTCCCACTCTCGCTCACGCTGTCCTCTATCTTTCTCTCTCTCTCTCTCTCTCACTCTCTCTCCCCCCTCTCTCTCGCACTTTCTATCCCTCTCTCCCTTTGCAACTCCTCTCTCACAAATACTATTTATCTTTCTTATTTTCTCTCAAACATCTTCCTTTCCTCATTGTTCCCTCCCTCATTAAATACCTACTTCCCACTTATTTTCCTCTGAAGGTATCTCACTCTTTCTATCTCCAATTGCACTCACACCTTTACTCCCTCTCTCCCTCTCATATTCTCTATCGCTCTCTCTCATTCTCCCTCTCTTGCTCTCTCTCTTCTCTCACTTTAAATTTTCTCTATTTCTCTCCCATTCTCCCTCTCCCTTCATCTGCAACTCTCCCTCCCCCTCTCTCCATCTCAATCTCTCTCCCTCTCCATCCTTCCCTCTCAATCTTTATCACTTCTTCACTCCTTCTCACTCATTCTCTTACTCTCCCTCCCTATCTCAGTGTTTCTCTCAATCATTTGCACTTTTTTCTCCCTCGCTTCCTATGTCCCTCTCTTAAGTCTTTCCTGCTCTCTCTCCCTCTCTCACTCCCTCTCTTTCTTCAATCTCTCTCCGTCCCTCCCCCTTTCTCACTCTCTTCCTTAATCTTTCCCTCTATCTCTCAATTTCTCACTCTCCCTCCCTTTCTTTCTGTCTCTTGCTTTTTCTTATGTTTCTCCCTGTTGCTCTCTTGCTCTCTCTTTATTCTTTAACTTTCAAAATCCATCACTCTAACTCTCTTTCCATCCTCTCATTCTCTCTCTTCTCTCTCTCCCACTTTTCTCTATTATTGTTTATTACATTCTTTCCCTCCCTCCCTCCTTATTTCGCTCTTTTTTTTCTCTTTATACCTCCCTCTCTCTTTCCCACTATTTCCTCTCTCTCCATTCTTTCTGTATTTCTCTCTCACTCTAATTCTATCTCCCCTCCTCGCTTCTTCACACTCTTCAATTTCACTCCCACTATTACTCCCTCACGGTTCTCTCTCCCTTTCTCTCTTGCACTCTTTCTTCCTTTCTCTCTCCTTTTCCCTCTCACTTTCCCTCCCTAACTCTTTCTCTCTTGCTAATTTATCATTTTCTTTCTTGTTCCTTCTCTCTTACTCTCTTTTCATCCTCTTCACTCTCTTTCTACCTTACCCTCTCTCCCTCTCACTCAATCAAAACCATTCTTCACTCCCTCTCTTGATCTATCAATCTCTCATTTTCTATTTTATCTCTTAGTGTTATTTCTTTTCTGTCTTTTGACCCACTATTTTTCTATCTTTCTCTTTCTTCAAACTCCCTATCTTTTCCCTCCACTCACTCTTTCTCTCCCTTTATCTCTATCTTTCTCTCTCACACTCCCTCACTCTCACCCTCTCTTTCAATTGCTCTCACATCTTACTCTCTGCCATCATATCCTTCTCATTATTTATTCTTTTCTCTATAAATCTCTCTTTCCTCCTTGATCACTCCCGTTCTCATCCATCCCTCTGACTCCCTCCATCTATCCCCCTCTTTGTCCTTCTCATCCTCTCTTGCACTTTTCTTTGTTATGCTTTATCATTTTTTCCCTTCTCTATCGCTCTTTATTTCTCTCTCACACACTCTGTATTGCTCTCTCTCATTAAGCACTTGTCACTTTGCACATTTATTCCCTTCAACCATCTCTCGCTCTCTTCCTCTCTCCCTCTCTTTCTCTTTCATTAATTTAGTCCCTCCCTCTCTCTCCACATCTCCCTCCCTCCCTCTCCACATCTCCCTCTATATCTCCCTCTCTCTATCTTTCACTCAATATCTTTTTTTTTTTTATTTTCCCTGAGGCTTTCTTCTCTCTGTATTTCTGCCTTATCCTCCCCCACTCTATCTCCCACTCATGCTTCAATCCTTATCTAACCCCATCACTTGCTCTCTCTCTCTCACTCACTCCCAATCTCTATTTCATCTCTCTCTGTTGTTTTTTTTGCTCCCTCTATCCCCTTTTCGCCTCTATATCTTTGCCTTTCTTCTATCTCTCTGTCTTCTCTCTCCTTACTCACTCTGTCTCTCCCTATATAATTCACTCTCTCTCACTCTGCCTCTCTCACACTATCTCTCAATTACTCTCACATCTTTCTCTTTCCTCTCATATCTATCTCATTATTTCTTATTTTCTCTCATATAACTCTCTTTCCTCCTCGATCACTCCCACTTTCAATAACTCCTTCCCTCTCTTTCTCCCTCTCTCACTTTTTCACTCTTCTCTCTACCTCCCCCTTCCACTCACTCCTTCACTCCCTCTCCCTCCCTCTCATTTTCTTTATTTCTCTCTCTCATTCCATCTCTCTTGCTTACTCTTCTTAATTACACGTTTCTTTATTTCTCTCTCACTTTCCCTCTCACTTTATTGCACTCTTTCTATCCTTTCTCTCTCATTCTCTCCCTCCGCTGCCCTCCCTTCTACTCTCTCGATCTCAATCTCTCTTCCTTTCCATCTCCCTCTCTTCTTCTCTCCTTCTCACTCATTCTCTTACTCTCCTTTCCTACCTCCTTATTGCTCACTATATTTTCGTCTGTATGTTCCTCTCTCCCTCTTAAATATTTCTTGCTCTCTATCCCTCTCTCACTCCTTTCCTTCTCTCTTTAATCTCTCTCCTTTTCTCCTTCTATGTCCCTCTTCCTCGCTCTCTCCCTTACAACCTCTATCTGTCTCCTTCTCACACTCTCTCCCTTTCTCTCTTTTACTTCACTTTCTCTTATGTTTCTCTCTCTTGCTCTCTCACTCACTCTAGCTCTTTTTTGTCTCTCTTTACTCACTCCTTTTTCCTATATCAATCACTCTAACTCAGTCTCCATTACTCTCATTCTCTCTCTTCTCTCTCTCACCCGCACTTCTCTATCGTTGTTTATCTCTTTCCCGCTTTTCTCACTCTTCGTTCTTTATTTGTGTTTCACTCTTACTCCCTCACTCACCTTCCCTCTCTTCCTCTTTTGTACTCTCTCTCCCTTTCTCTCTCCTTTTCTCTCTCTCACTTTCCCTCCTTAACTATCTCTCTCTTGCTCCTTTCACCTACTCTCTCTTCACACACTCTCTCTTCAGCTTCACTCTCGCTCCTACTCCCTCTTTATCTCTTTCACATTCTCTATAATCTCTTCTGCTTTCTATCGCTATCTTGCTCGCAATCTTTATTCTATGTCAACTTATCTTTTATTCTTCTCACCCATACTCTTTCTCTATCACCTCACTTTCTTCCTCTACTTCTCTCACATCCCTCCTTTGTCACTCTCTCTCACACACTCTCCTGCTTTCCCTTCTTGACTATCTCTCTCCTCTCCTTCTCCCTCTCATTCTAAAGAGGGAGTGGTGAATAGATAATGAGGGGGAGGAAAAGAGAGATGGAAAGATAGAGGGGAAGGAGAAGGGAGAGAGATAGAGGGAACGAAAGAGGTGTCTTTCTCTTAAGATCTCCTTCATAACACATGTTCTCTTTACCAATCTCACTCTCTCCCTCTATCTTTCTCACTCCCTCAATCTTGCCCTCTCTAGGTCTCCCTTACGTAGCTCACTCTCTCTCTCCATCTCATACACTCATGCACTCTCTCCCTCTCTCATTCTCTCTCCCTCTTTCTCTTTAGATCTCTTTCACTCTTTCACAACCATACACACCCTCTCTCTTGCTCTCCAACTTTTATCTCTCCCAATCCCTCTCACTTCTTTCTCATTATTTCTCACATTCTCTCACATTTCCCTCGCTCTCTCCTTCTCTCCCTCGCACTCTTTATCTCCTATTTCTCTCACTCTCCCTTCATTACTCTTGTTCTCATTCTCTCCCTTTCTATTTATATATCTCTCTTCATCCCTCCCTCACTCTCTCACTCTCTCTCTCCTTTCCTACCCTCCTAGTATCTTTTTTTTTTCTTTCTTTTCACCCTCTCTCTTTCCTTTTCTTATATCCTCTTCTCTCCCTCGCTTTCTTTTGCTATTTCTCTCTGGATCTCCTTCACTCTCCCACTATCGTACTCTTTAATGCTCTCACTCTCTCCCTCTATCATTCTCAATGCCTCATTCATGCCCTCTCCAGGTCTCCATTGTGTAGCTCACTCTTCTCTCTCCATCTCATAAATTCACACACTCTCTTTTAATCTCTCTTCCTCTCACCCTCTTTAGCTCCATTTCTTTTTCTCTATCTCACTCTTTGTTACCATTTTGCTTTTTCTCTCTCACTCTCTCCTCTCCCTCCTTTACTCCATCTTTTTGTCCTCTCTCTCTATCTCCTCTATTATGCTCTCTCACTTTCTATTATTTTTTTTATCTTATACTCTCTTTTACACTACTTTGCTACTTACTCTTCTCTCTTTCCTTTTACTTTTCTCTCGCTCTATCTCCACTCTCTCTCTCCTCTCTCTCTCTTGCTTTCATCTTTCACTCTCTCATTTTCTCTCTTCTCTACCTCCCTCCCTCTTATCCCTCTCTTTCTTTCTCCCTCCCTCACTCAATATTCTCCAGTTCTCCCTCACTTCATATCCCTCACTCACTCTAACACTATCTTCACTTAGTCTTTCTTCTCACTCTTGTTCCATTCTCTTTCCTACTCTAACTCTTTAAACCCTCTCACTACTTCCTTTTATCTCTCTTCCTCACTCAGTCTCTTCCTCACTCTCAGTCTCTCTTCTATTCTCTTTTGATTCTCCCTTTATCCCTCTCTAGGTCCCTCTCGCTCTCCCTCACTTTCACTCCCTTCATCCCTCTCTTTCTCCTGCTCTCATTATCTCTCTCTCTCTTACTCCCTCTCTGGCTCGCTCGCTCTTTGCCTCTCTCCCACTCACTTTTTCCTTGCTCTCTTTTCTCTTTATTTCTCTCTCGTACTCTCTCTCCCTTTCTAGCTTCTCTTCCTCTCTCTTTGGTTTCACTCTCACTCTTACTCTCTCATTCCCTTCTCTCTCTCACTTCACTCTCCTCTCAATCCTTCTCTCCCACTCTCCCCAACTCTCTTGTTTACTTCCCTATCTCCCTCTCTAGCTTTTTTGCTCTTCTTTTTCGGTCTCACGCACTCTCCCCCCTCTCCCCTTCACTCTTCCTTTTCACTCCATCTCTCTCCCACTAAGCCACATTCACTATCCCTCTCTCCATCTCTCTCAGTCTATCTCTATGTCTTCCTTCAGTCTCTCTTCTCTTTCAGTCTCTCTTCCTCTCTCATTCCCACTCTCTTCCATTCCTCTGACTCCAACCGCCAACCCTCTCATTCTCACTCTAGCTCTCTCACGCCCTTTTCACTATTTATGCTTTATCACTATTTTTTTGTTTATTCCGATCTCTCTTTCACATTGACACACACTCTCTATTGCTCTCTTTCATACTGTCTTATAATTTTACTCACTCTTTCTCTCCAACCATCTATTAATCTCTTACTCCCTCCCACTCTCCCTCTTTCATTTATTCAGTGTCTCTCTCCCCCTCTCGCCCTCCCTCCCTCTCCATACTAGCTTTATATATCTCTCTCTACCTCTCACTCACTATTTTTTGCTCTATCTTCCCTGAGTCTCCCTTCTTTATCTATTTATGACTTACACTCTCTCCCTCTCTCCCTCCCACTCCCTCTTCAATTCTTATCTTTACTCCCTGTCTTGCTCTCTCTCTCTCTCACTCTCAATTTTATTTCTCTTTGTTGTTTGATTGCTCGCGTTTTCCCTCTCTCTGTCTCTATCATGCTCTTTCTTCTATCTCCCTCTCTTTTCACTCTTTACTTACTCTTTCTCTCCTTCTATATCTCATTCTCTCCCACCCTCCCTTCCTAACACTCTCTCTCAATTCTCACACTATCCCTCATTCATTCTCTTACTCTCCTTGTCATCACTCCTCTCTCCCTCCTCTTACTCTCTCTTCCTCTATGCTCTACCTCTCTTGCTTTATCTCTCTCCTTCCCCTCTCTAACATGCACAGACTAGCTCTCCCTCTATCCCTCCCCCGCACTTCCTGTCAGCCTTTCCATCTATTTTTCTCGCTCTCTATTTCACATTCATTCTCCTCTTCACTCATTCTCACTCCTTACTCACTCCCTCATGCTCTATCTTTCCCCACTCACTTCTCTCTCTATTTCTCTCTCTTACTCTCTCCTTTCATCACTCTCTCACTTAAATCTTTCTCACTCGCTCTCTCTCTCTCTCTCTCTCTTTCTCATTTGTTGTATCTGTTTGTATTATGTTGACCTCTCTTCTCTGATTTTTTCTCTCATGCACTATCTGCCACAAGCATTCTCATTTGCTCCCTCTCTTGCTTTCATTCACTCCCTTTCAATTCCCTAGTATCTCTTCCCTCACCCTTTCTCTCTCCTTTTCTCTATTAAATTTCACTCTCACTCTTATTCCCTCACTTTCTCACCCTCTTTTCTCTCTTTCTATCTCTCTCACTCACTTTATTTGCCTCTCACTCTAACTCACTATCTTTATCTCCCTCTTTCTCTCACTTTCTCACCCTCTTTTCTCTCTCTCTCTCTCGCTCGCTCTATATGCCCCTCACTCTACCTCTCTATCCCTATCTCCCTCTTTCTCTTACTCTTCTCTCCAATTTCTCTCTCACACTCTCTCTCCTTCTGTCGCTCCCTCACTCTCTTCAACCTAGCTCAACCCCTTCTTCTCTCTTTCTCACTCTTTGTTATCTTTCTCTCACTTAATTTCCGTACTGATACTCCCTCTTCTCTTACTATATGATTTTTGCCATCCTCCCACCATCTCTCCTCTCTCTCCCTCCTTCCCTCTCTCCCTAACTCACGGTTTTGTAAATCTCTCTCTCTCTCGCACTTTCTCTCCCTATCTCCCTCTCCCTCTCTCCCTTTACATCCCCTCTCTCTAGCTCTTTAACATCCATTCTTTTACTCTCCCTCTCTCTCCCTTGTCACTCACTCTCTCTTGCTTTATCTACAAGCACTCTATTTCTCTAACACTGTCTCCCTCTCTTTCTCCCTCTATCTCTCTAGTTTTTTTCTTTTACCACTCATGCTCTCTCTCTCACTCACTCTATTATATCTCTCTTTCTCTATTTTTTGCTCTGTCTTATATTGCCTTTTATTCTCTCTTTCTCTCACTCTATCCCTACACTCTCTCTCACTCTTCCTCTCTCCCTAATTCTCTCTCTTTCAATCCTTCCCTCAGCTCTCTCTGTCTTTCACTCTCTCTTCTCTCTCTCATTATTCCTCACCTTCTCTCACACATCTCTTCCTCTCTCTACCTCCCTCTTTCACTCCCTCCCTCCCTCCTCTTCTCTCCATTTATCTCACTCTCTTTATCATACTCTTCTTCTCACTCTCTCCAATTTTATTTATATATCTCTCTCTACTACCTCACCCACTCTCTTGCTCTTCATATATCACTTCTCTCCTACTTCCTCACTTTCTCTGATCCCTTTTATTTCTTCTTCACTCTCGTACTTTCATCGCTTCTTCATTGTTTTTCACTTTATTCTTTTCTCCCTTTCCCACCCCCTCTTCCTCTCTCCCTCCCTCATGCTCTCTCTCTTTCTCTCAATCCCCATTAGTCTCATGACGTCCTCCCTACTTTTCTTTTCACCTCATAACTTCTCTCACTTTTTCTCTCTCTCAATCTCTTTGTTCCCTTTTCTCTCTTCCCTTGCTCTACATTCCCTTTTTTTTCTTCGTAACTCTCTCCTCTTTCTCTATCTCTTATCTCTCTCTTAACCCCTTTCTCACACTCTGCCTCACACTCCCTCTCCCTCTCTCTCTCTTTAGACCTATATCACAAGCTATATGTATATATATATATATATATATATTAAAACAAAAGCTTTGTTGCTATTAGAAGTTAGGTACAAAAAGGTTGAGGGGGCTCCATCCCTCACAAACCCAAAAGGAAGCAAAACACCTAACATGCTAACCGACGTAAGTATAAAGAATGTTAAAAAACAAACAGCCTACAAACGAGCACAAAACAATGCTATCGTGCTCGAGAAAATGAGGGTGGGGGTAGAGAGGCCCACCAAGCCCGAGTTAGTGAATAATTCTTATGTGAGGGACTTTTAGGATGTCACTACCAATAAGCGAGGGATAGCCGGGGTGAGGGGGTATGGGATATGACTACTTCACCGAATTAGCTCTCAATTTGGCAAACCGGTCGACTGGTTGGTTAGCTTCTCTATAGGTGAAGTAGAGCCGAGGTTGGATCGGAGATCGAATGGCATGAATTCTTTTAACCCGAGTAGAGATGGTGCCGGGGAATAGTGGCGGGGAGATCGGTATCCTCATCGCTCTTTATGCCAAGTTCAGCATCACTTTCAACCTCAATATGATGCCAATGAAAATTCCTAGCAATGTTCAGAGCCCAGTAAATGGCAATAAGCTCAGCTTCCATGGAATCAGTGGCTTGTACAGGAGCATGGAAGAAAAGACAGCAATTACCACCACTCGTTTCGAAGAGACCACCAATGCCGGCAGGAATCGGGACGGTAGCTGCCATCACGATCGACTTTGAGGTAATGGGGGAAAGCCAAGATACCCAGTCCAATCTTGAAGGAAGGGAGACAGTTTGAGAATTCCAGGCAGCAGATATTAGGGAATTTAGTGTATCTAATGAGTTTTAGGATGTAAGAAAGGCACTTTTTGGTAACTTGAAGCTCACTAGGTATAGTTCCATCATAGTTAACTTTGTTTCTTTCCATCCGGATAAACCGAGCAATGATAAAAGGAATGGCTCCCATACCAATTGCATTCCGACTTAGCCGACAGGAAGACAGGAGATCCCGTGTCAAATTCTGAGTGTTTAAGTGGAACTGCTGGGTGAGTTTTCTCCAAATAGCTTGGGAGAAAGTGCATCTGAAAAATAGATGAGGGATGGATTCTTCGTCTTTCCAGCAAAGCTTACAGCATGAGGGGCCTCTAATTCCTTTCAATTTGAGGATATCATCAGTGGGAAGCAGCTTCAAGAAAGTTCTCCAAGAAAAAAAGCACATGGAAGGAGAAAGGTATTTATTCTAGGGCGCCTCTCCCCATTGCACAGTGTTCCAGTTATAAAGTTTGGCATAGATGGCTTTAGATAGGCTGTGGGAGAGGTGGGATTGCCAGCTTATGGAGTCTTTCTCTTTGTTGTTGAATTTGATTGTAGCCACTTGATCAGCAAATTCTTTACTCAGCACCTTAAGTAGTGATAGAATAGACCAGTTGTCCCCTTTCCAGTAGTCAACAACTTTAAGTTTAGGATCAGGTGAGGTAGGGAAGGGATGGAGCCAACCAGCTAGGCACCAATGATCCAGCCAGAAAGACAGATTTCCATGTCCTAAGTTCCATACGTACATATTCTCAGCATGGGTTTTGTTTTTCACCATGGCTCTCCAGATTTTAGAATCACCAATTTTACTAGTTGCTTGGGAAGGGTGAATGTGCCTGCAGTATTTTCCAGAGATGTATTGAGCCCAAAGAGAGGTTTGGGATCTGAATTTGAGCCAGAGTCTACAGATGTTAATTTGGGAAATCTGCTGGAGGGTCTTGAAACCCATTCCACCTGCCCATATAGGTTTAGCTACTTTATGCCGGGATGACCAGTGAAGTTGCTTCCTTTGTCCAGCCCATAAGAATCGATTAAAGGCTCTTTCAAACAGGTATTGTGTGCCTTTATTCATACCAGCTGTTTGGAGAGCATAGTTTGGGAGAGTTGTGAGGATGCTTCTGAGAATGGTTATTCTACCCCCATTTGAGAGATAATTGTAAGTCCAATTAGCCAGGTAGGTGCTGATCTTGTTCAAGATTTCATCAAATTCTCTTTGCTGAGCTCTGCCTAAATTAAGTTGGGCCCCAAGGTAATTGCTAGGTAGAGTGGTGCTGGAAAAACCAGTGAAGTAATCCAGTGTTTAGTATCAGCATCAAATTTATGGGGGAAAATCAAGTAGCTTTTTGCAGGATTGAACTCCATCGCAGAACACAATTGAAAAGAATGCAGGCATTTCATGGTTTGCTTAACAACAATTTTAGAAGCATTAGAAAAAATCATGACATCATCAGCATATATCAGATGGGAGATGGTAATATTTGATTTGTGATGATACCTAGTGGAACCATGCATTGTAGCAGTTTGGTTAAGGAGCCTAGACAGATAGTCCATAGCCAAGATGAAAAGAGTAGGTGATAGAGGGTCCCCTTGTTTAAGGCCCCTGGTGGTAGCAAAGTAACCCCAACTGGAACCATTAAGAATTATGGAGTGAGCATTAGCTTTTAACCATCTTTTGATGAGGTTGCAGAAATTGTTCTGAAATTCCCTAGCAGCAAGAGTTTCCAACAAAAAATTCCAATTAATGGTGTCATAGGCCTTCTTGATGTCCAGCTTATAGATTAGGTTTCCACTTCTGCACTTTTTATTAAGATCTAATAGCAATTCTTGGGCCAGCAATATGTTATCAGATATGTATCTTCCCTTGACAAATGCAGTTTGGTTGGGGCTGATGAGATGGTCCAATAGGGGTTGCAGTCTGTTAACAATAATCTTACTAATTAGTTTGCTGATAACAGAAGTAAGGGATATAGGTCTGTAGTGATCCCAAGTGGTCTGCATACTGCCTTTGGGAATTAGCACAAAGCTAGAGTTGTAGAAGTATTGGGGAATATCACCACCTTGGAAGAAATTAACAATGGCTTCAATGATGTCATTTTTTATGATTGTCCAAGCCTTTTTATAAAAATCAGAAGTGTAGCCATCTGGGCCAGCTGTTTTGGATGAATCAATGGAGGAGAGGGCCTGCCAGATTTCAGTTTCAGAAGGGGGAAAACTGAGATCATTCCCAGTTAGGAGGGGCTGCTGGTTCCTGAAAAGAGCAGATGAAATTGGGGTTCTATTCATGTGAGGCTGTTGGAGCAGCTTTCTGAAGTATTGAGTGGCACTCCTGCCAATATCCAGATGATGGGAGATCCATTCCCCAGAATCCTTCTTTATTTGGTGAATGTAGCTGCATTTTCTTCTATACTGTAAGTAGGCATGAAAATAGGCTGTATTCCTATCTCCCTCAACAAAATGCTTGATGGAAGCCTTCTGCTTCAAATACATATCTTGGATATCAATGGATTTCAATAGTTTAGCTTCAGCTGCCAGCAGAAGGGGATTTAGATCATTGTTATGTTGGGTCTTCTCCTCCAAAGACAAAACTTCTTGTTCAGCCTGTTCAACTGCAGAAAAGACATTGCCAAATTGCTGCCATCCCCATGTATTCAGCTGGGGACTCAGGTTCTGATGTAATGAGCATAATCTGATCCAGGGGTCCTGCTGAGTAGAAGCTTTCCAGTGGTTCTTGACAAATGGCAAAAATTTAGGGTGAGAAGACCAGAAATTCTGATATCTGAAAGGGGGTTTAGATTGCTGATTAGGAGGGATAGTTAGGGAGATCAAAAGGGGTCTATGATCAGAACAAGTAAGAGCCAGGTGGGTAATTTGGGTGTGGAGGAAATGGGATTGCCAGAGCTCATTGGACAGAATTCTGTCAAGCCTTTCCTGAACATGATTCCTCTTCCATGTGAAAAGGGGGCCCATGAAACCCAAATCAAACAGTCCAACAGCTAGGACGTTATCCCTGGAGTTGAACATGGTCCTAACATTAGGCCTTCTGCCACCTAGTTTTTCAGCTGGAGTAGATATGCAGTTAAAATCCCCCACCTACAATCCAGGGGGAATTGATATGGGTACTCAGTTCATGAATTTGCTCCCAAAGTTGAGATCTGTCAATGCTCCTGCAGCCAGCATAGACAAAGGAGGCAGCAATGGAGTGGCCAGCAAATTGGAGAGAGAGATGAACAAATTGGGAGTGATCCAGAAGGACAGTCCAAGTGATTTCTTTTCTGCAAAGAATCCAAATTTTGTTGTTGGAGTTGGCAAAGTGGGAAAATCCATGAAAATTTTTGATAATTTTGGAAGGAGCTTGATGAACAAGGGTTTCAAGGATGACAAGGCACCAAATAGAGTGTTTTTTGGTAAGGTAAATGAGTCTTTTAGAGAGGAGGGTAGGGCCACACCTCTAATATTCCAACAAAGGAAATTTATCATGGGTTAAGTGGAGAGGTGGAGGGGGGATGAGATTTAGATCTGGTTCTGCCCCTAGTAGAAAGGGGGGTAGGGCTGGGAGGGGTCTTGGATGAGGAGGGGGGGTTTCTAGTAGGATCTGATTTAGATTTTTTCTTTTTTTTTGAAGTCTGAACTTCCCAAGCTTGTTCCAAGGACTCTTGAAGCTCTCCAACAGGAAGGGCTAGAGGTAAAATAGATGGAGAGACAGCAGCTAGCTCAGAGGGGGGTGGGGGAGATGAAAGGAGAGGAGGTGGGGGGATGGTAGGAGAAATGGGATTGGCCTGTGAAGGGGGAACTCTGGGGGGTGAAAGTTTTGGGTGTTCCAAAGGAGTAGAGGGGTTGGGAGTGTGATCAGTGGGGATAGGGGATGAGAGGTGAGCCAGGTTGTTAGTAAGGGTAGTAGTGATGGAAGGGGATATTGGTGAAAGGTTTGTAGCTGGATTGCTGGTGGGGGCAGGTCTCCCTGTTGTAGTGGAGTTGGGTTTCTTAGAGGTTGGCTGAAGCCTGAAGCACCTTTCAACTGTATGCCCAAACATTTTGCAATGGTTGCAATAATAGGGCTTTTGCTGCATAATAACCTCCTGCCAGTAGCCATCAGAAACAGACCCTACCCAAATCTTCTTGATCTCAGGCAAGGATATGTCTCTTTCAATTTGAATTCTGGCAGCATCAGGCATTCCCCTGGTGAAAGTAGCTGCATCCATCCTTAGGGGAGTACCAATACCCCTAGCAATTTGGAAAAGAGTGTTATGGTTGAAGTATCTGTAGGGTAGTTTTGGGAACTTAAACCAAATGGGAACAATAGGGGTTCTTTGCTTGGGTCAAAGTCTGGTGTCCATTTAAGTAGCTTCATATCCATGCCAGCAATTGTCACCATTTGCTTTGCAAATAGCCTAGCATAGTCCTCTTCAGTGGATAGATGAATGAGAAGATGTCTCCCATCTAAGAGACCCATTTTCCAGCTGCCAATAAAAGCCAGGGAATCAAAGAAAGTTCTAACTAATTCCATTTTGGGATGGCCAAGAGTGAATTTCCCAATAAGGGTTAGTTTGACTTCTTCATTTAGAGCTTCCAATTCAGCATCAGAGAAAAAGATGGTCGGGCAACCCTCCTTTTCACCAACAGGGTGGATGAAAGGGCAATGGGTTTTACCAGCAGCAGCTTCATAAAATAATTTGGGGAAAACCAGCTTGCAGGAAGGTAGAGAGGGGGAATGTCCTACCACTCCAGCATATGAAGTCTTAGACCCATCCAGTCTATTAGGAGGGTCGATAGGATTATCCATTCAGGTGCAGCACAGAGAACCAAAACTAGAAGGCAAGAACAAGTATAGCTGAAAACCAGAAACACAGCCCAGAGCAAACCGGCCAAAATGCTCAGCCAAGATCCCGGGTAACCCCAGGAGGGGGAAGAGGAAGGAGAGGACCACTCCTCACCCAAAAGCAAAACAAAGCAAGAAGGAACCAATGGAACAGTAAAATTCAAATTTAAGGAGCCCGGGAAGGAGAAAACCACCAAAGTAAGACAGTAGAACCAAACCACACCAAGAAATCTTTTCTCCTCAGCAAGAAAGCCACCCCACCTTACCTGAGCCACCACACAAGGAGCCGCCGCCGGCAGGGTCATGCTAGAAACCCTAGCAGAGCACCAACAACCACCATATAAATCTATCTATCTATCTATATATATATATATATATATATATATAATAAATATATATTCTCACCCTTTCTCAAAATATCTCTGTCTCTCTATTTGATTTTCTCATTTTCTCTCACTTATTATCATCCTCTCCTCTTTCTCTCTTGCTCTTCTATTCCCATTTGTTCTCTCTTCCCTGACTCTCTTTTCTCTCTATTTCTCTATTGCTTTTTTCTGTCTTTATCGCTCTCAATCTCTATCTCCTCAATTTCACTCACTTTACTCCCTCTACCTCTCTTTCTAACTCTCTATTCTCTCTCTCGTGTGCACTCTACTATCTCTTCCCTCTCTCCACTCACTCTTTCTCTTCGTCCATCCCACACTGCCTTTCTCTCATCCCTTCGTCCTTCCCTCCTTGTTCTCACCCTCCCCATATCTCTGACTTTTTCTTCTATTCTCCCACCCTTTTTTCCTCTAGCTCACTATTTCTTGCTCTATCTTCCTTCACACTTTCTTCTCTCTCTAATTTTCTAACTCTCTCTACCTCTATCTTTCCCTCTCTTCAATCTCTCTTACTCCCTCCCTCTCTACTTTTCACTCTTTATTCCTAATCATTCTTTTTTATTACACTCATCACACACAAACTCCCTTTTTCTTTATCTTACTCTCTCTCGTTCTCTCTCTTCAATCCCACTCTTCATCTCTATAACACTCACTCTTAATCGGTCCCTCTCCATTTTTATTCTTTGTTCATTCTCTCTCCTTATCTCTCTTTTATTTCTCTCTTTCTGTTCAAGCATTCCCTCCATATATCCCCCACTCTCTCTCCCTCTCTCTCACTCACTTTCCTCCTTCATCTCTATGTATCTATCTCGCCTCTCTTTTTCATACACTCTCTCCCTCTTGACTTTGTTCATCTCTCACTTTCACTCATTGTCTTGCTCTCCTTCCCCTCTCCCTCCACACACCTTTTCTTGCTCTATTGTTCCTCACTCAGTTTACTTCTATTTCTATCTATTTCTCTGTCTCAATCCCTTACTCTTAAATATCACTCATCCATTGGTCTATCTCTCTCTCAACTTTTCTTTATTTGTTGTTCTCTTACTCTTCTCTCTCTCAATCTCTCCTTTGTCACTCTGTCATCTCTCTTTCTATGTCCCTTTCCCTCACACACACTCTCTCCAACATTTGTCTCTCTCAACCCCTCTCTCTTCTCTCTCTCTCTCTCATGTTTTTCTCACTTTTCCTTTCTCTTTAACCTCTCCCTCCCTCTGTCTCACCCCTATCTCTCACTTTCTTTTCCTTTCTCATGTTCTCACTTCCTTCCTCTTTCCATATATATGTCTCTTGTTCCTTCGCTCACTAGCTCTATCATTATTTAGCTCTCTATCTCTCTCTTCTTAGTCTCCCTCCCTCCCTCACACTCTCTCTCCCTTCCCAATTTCCTAATATCTCTTTCTCTATTGTCTCTCTCTCATCCCCTCTCTTAGATCCTCTTCCCTGTCTCCTTCTCTTTTCCACTTTCTATATATGTCCCTTTCATTATCCCACTATCGTTCTTGTTACTCCCTCAGTCTCCCTCTATCTTCCTCACTCCCTCATTATTGCCCTCTCTAGGTCGTCATTATGTAGCTCACCCTTCTCTCTCCATCTTTCTCACCCTCTCTAGAGCTCTCACACACACTCATAAACTCTCTCATACACACTCTCTCTCAATGTCTCTCGCTCTTAAGCTCCCTTTATCGATCTCTATATCATTCTCTCTTACCTCTTGTTATTTGTCTCGCATTCCATCTTATCTCTATTTCTACATCATTCTCTCTTCTCTCTCAACATCCATCATTATTATTCTCTCTCCCTTGCTCTCTCTCCTCGTTCTCTTTTTCTTGAACTCTATTCTCTTTTTTCTATCATATGCTCGTTTGCTCTCTTTATTGTTGCACTTTCTTCACAATTTCATCTCACACTTTCTTTCCCTCTACCCCCACTCTTTTTCCATCTCTATTGCTTCCATCCCACCTACTGTCTCTTTCTCTCTCTTCCCTCCCTCCCTCTTTCCTTCCTTACTTCAACCCTCTCTCCGTCTCTTTTCCCATCTCCCTTTATGTCTCCCTTTCTCTTACTTTCTTTCTCCCTCGCCATTCTTCTATTCTCCCTATCTCTATGTCTCACTCACTCTCTCTTACTCAATCTTCCCTCAGTCTTTCTTCTCTCTATATTTCATTTTCACTCTCTATCACTTTCTCTCTACTGTTCTCTTTTTAATCAATCTTACTTCCTCTATCTCTCTTTCTCACTCCTTCCCCCTCTCTCTCACTCTCTATTCCATCCCTCTTTATCTCTCTCTCTCCTTCTCAATCTCTATTTTAGCTTTCTCTCTTTTTACACCTTTTATCCATCTCTACCTTTTCTTCTCTCTTTCTTGCTCCCTATCACTCTTCCTCATTTTCTCTCTCTATCATGCTCTCTCTTCCCTCATTTCTTCTTTATTTCTTTCTTACACTCTCATCCTTTCTTGCTTCTTGCTTCCCTTTCTTGCATTTTACTGTTACTCTTACTCCCTCCTCCCACTCTCTTTCTTGCTCCATGTTCATTGTCCCTCTCTTTATCATCCATTATTTTGCTCTCCCACTCCCCCCTTCTTGCTCACTCTTTTTTGCTCTATCTTCCAACACTCTCTATTCTCTCTCATGCTATTTCTCCATCTCTTGCTTCCACTCCCGCTTCAATCGTTCCTACGACCTCCATCTCTCTCTATTTATTTCTCTTTACCACTCATGCTTTCTCTCACATCTCTTTTTCCACCTTGATCTCTACCTCTTTCAATCTCTCTTTCCTCTCTTTCTCCTCCCTATCTCGCTCCTCTCTGTCTTCAGTCACTTCCTCTCCTTTCCTCTACTTTTCTCTATTGCTCTCTCATTCCTTCTCTCTTGCCCTCTCTACTCTCACTTTCACTTTTCTCTATTTCTCCATCTCTCTTTCTCTCTCATTCTCTCCCTCTACTACCCTCATTCTACTCTATATATGTCAATAGCTCTCCCTCTCTGCTCACTATCTCCTTATCACTTTCTCACTCATTCTTACTCTACCTACCTATCTCAAACTTGCACGCATTATTTTACACTCATCTCCTCTCAAGCTTCCCATTTCTCCATCTCTTAAATCTTTCTTGCTCTATCTCTCTCTCACTCCCTTTCCCACTATGTTTGTCACTTTTTATTATGTTTCTTTCCTGTCTTTTATCTCTCTTTACTCACTCTGTATCTTCTCATATCCATCACACTAACCTCTTTCCCTTCCTCTCATCCCGTCTCTTCTCTATCTCCCCCTCGCTATTCCACCTCACTTTATCTCTCTCTCTCTCGCTTTATCCCTCACCACCTCTCCCTTGCTCTCCCTCCCTTTTTCCCTCACTTAATCCCTCTATGTCTCACACACTCCTTATCTCTCACTTTCTTGCTCCCTCGCTCGCTCTCTGCCTGTCTCACGCTCTCTCTTCCCTCACCCTCTTCATTTTATTTGTTTCTCACACTCTCTCCCTTTCTTGCTCCCTTTTTCTCTGTCGTCAGTTTCACTCTCACTCTTACTCTCTCCCTTTCTCGGTCTATGTTCACTCTTTGTCACCCACTCTCACTTATGTTCCTCTATCCTCTTTCTCCTCTCCCAATTTTCACTCCCTCTCTCCCCTGTCTCTTGCTTCCTTCTCTCTCTCCCTCTTTCTCTCTCACACTCTCTTTCTCTCTCTCAGACACACTATCCTATCCCTTTCTCACACTCTTCCAGTTCATCCCCCACTCTCACTCCCATAAAATCTCATTCTCTCCCCCCTCTCTTCATCTCTCTCACTCTCTCTTCTCTTCCACTATGTCTTCCTCTCTCACTCTCACGCATCAATCTCTTTCACTCTCTCTCTCTTTCTCTCTTTTTCACCATCTCCCTCTCTCATCCTTTCATCTATTTATGCCTTATCACATTTTCTTACTTTTTAACTCACTCCCTCCTTCTTTATCACTCGCACACTTCTCTCTCTTACTTTCTTTCATCACTCTCTCTTATCATTTTACTCACTCTTTCTCTCCAACCACCACTCGTCTCTTCCTCCCTCCCTATCTCTATAACACTCACCCTCTATCTCTCTCTATATCTCCCTCTGTCTTCTTCTCCACTCATATTCTTCTCAATCTTCCTCAAGTCTGTCTTTTCTCTCTATTTTGGTCTCACTCTCACCTCTCTCTCTATCTTTTCTCTCACACTCGTTCTCCCTCCTGCACTCTCCTCAATCCCTTTCACTTGTTCTTTTGCTCTCTCTTTTGTTTCTCTATAATCTCATTTCTTCTCTCACTCTATCCCCCACTCTCTCTAGCTCTCCCTCTCTCCCTACTTCTCTCTCTTTCAATCCCGCTCTCAACCCTCTCTCTTTCTCCATGCCTCATCTCTCTCTCACTCTTTCTCACCATCACACACAAATCTCTTCCACTCTCCCCCTCCCTCTTTTGCTCCCTCCCCTCTCATTCTCTCTTCGTATATCTCACTCTTTTTACCTTACTATTCTTTTCAAGCTCTCCCACTTTCTTTATATATCTTTCTTTTACTCCCTTGCTCACTTTCTAGCTCTTTATCCATAACCTCTCTCCCACTTCCTCTCTCTCTTTGATCCCTTTCATCTCTTCCTCTTTCTCTCACTTTCATCTCATTCTCATTGTTTCTCACTTTATCCTACACTTTTCTCCCATCCTCCTTGCCTCCCTTTCTCCTTATTTCACTTCCTCCATCCTTCCCTACCTTTCTTTCTCGTCTATCTCTCTCACACACTCTATCTCTCTCTATTAGTCTCACTCTCTCTCTCTCTTCACTCAATTTCTCTCTAACACCCTCCATACCTTATCTTATTTTCTCAATCTTATATTATCCCTCTCTCTCTCACACACTCTTTCCTCATGATTTAGTCTCACCATCTCTCATTTTATCTCTCCCTTTCTCCCTATCTCTGTATCTCTTCAATTTCACTATTACTCTTCGTCCCTCCCCCTTTCTTTATTTCTCTCAAACACATACATTCTCAAACTTCCTCTATCTCAATCTCTTTTTTCTTTAGTTTTCTCTCTCGATCTCTCTTGCACTCTTTTGTCTCATTCTACATTTCTTTCTCACTATTTTATTCTCTCCCCACCTCTATCTCAAGCTATATCTCATATCTTTCTCTATCTACCAATTTAACTATATATTCTCTCGCTCTCTCTCAATTTAACCCTTCACTACTATCGTTTTCTAACACCACCTCTCCTCGCTCCTCTTTCATTGTGGTCTTCCTTTCTCTCTTCTTCTCTCTTGTACTCTCTCATTCACTCTCTCCCTCCCTCTCTCTTACTCTTTCTTTCCTTACTCTCTCTTTTCTCCCTGATATGTTTCTGTTACTTGTTCCTTCTCTCCCTTTATTCAATTTCTATCTTAATCTACTCCTTTCCTCTCCCTTTCTCACTCTCTTTTCTCTCTCTTTGTCTCTCTCTTACTCTCTTATGTTACTATATTCTCCTCTACTCTTACTCTTTCTCTTTATTATCCTTCACTTTATGTCCCTCTCCCTCCTAGCTCTCTCAACCCTTTTTACTATTTCTCACACTCTCTCAAATGCACATGCACTTTCTCTTTCTTTCTCTTCCCTCCCTCACTCTCCCTCTCTCCATCACCCTATACCTCCGTTCCCACTCTCTCTCACTCATTCTCCTCTTTAGCATCCATCTCACTATACATTTTATTCCTTTTTCTTCTACGACTATTTCTCTCCCTCTATTTCCCACTCCTCTCTCTCTTTCTCTCCATCATTCACTCTCTTTGTCACTCACCCTCTTCTCTATTTTTAATGCTCTCACTCAACTCCATTCCTTCTAATCTCTCTCTTCTATCTCTTTCCCACTTTCCTTCGTTCTCTTATGTCCTCTTCTCTCTCTGTCTTTCGTTATTTCTCTTTTTCTCTCTATCTTGCTCACTCCCTCTTAGTTTCTCTCTTTAGGTCTCCCTTATGTCACGTACTCTCTTTCAAGCACATTCTTTATATCCCCTCTCTATTTGTCCTTTCTTTCAACCTTTCTCTCCATTATTCCACCCTCTCTCTCTCACTCTCTTAGCTCCCTTTCTATCTCTCTCGCTCTCTATCACTCTCCCTTGCCTTTTGATAGGGAAGAGAATGAGTGAGTGAAGAGAGAGAAAAGAGGGAGATAGAAGAAAGAGGAAGAGAGAAACATAGAGGAGCCAAAAGAGAGAAAATAAATAAGAATGAGAAATGAAATAGAGAGTGAGAGAGATAGCAAGAGAGGGGGTGAAGATAGGGATTGAATAGTGTGCTGAGGGAGAGAGAGGGAGAGAGTAAAGTAGAAATAGAGAGAGAAGAGAGACTCAAGGAAGAAGAGTAAGGTAAAGAGAGAGAGGAGCGAGGGAGGGAGGGAGTGAAAGAGGTAAAAGAGAGAGGTGGAGATGTGTGAGAGAAGGCGATAAATAATGAGATAGAGTAGAGCAAAGAGAGAAAGAGAGAGAGAGAGAGAGAGAGAGAGAGAGAGAGAGGTGAGAGTGGGATATAAAGAGTGAGAAGAAGAGAGATAGGGGGTGAGCAAGAGAGAGTACAAGATAGAGTGAGAGAAAGAAAGAGAATAAAGGGCAACATAAGAGAGAGCAAAAGATGAAGAAAGAGAAATATAATTGAGAAAAAGAAATAAACATAGAGATAAAGAGGTCATGAGATAGATTGAAGAGCGAGAGGAAGCAAGAGTGAGAGAGAGTGTGTGAGATTGAGAGAGAGAGGGTGAGCAAAATAATGGATGATAAATAATGTGAGAATTGAGAAAGGGAGAGAGGGAGAGAATGTGTGAGATATAGAGAGATAGAGGAAAACTTAAGTGAGAGTGGAAGGGAGAAAGGGGTGAGAGAGGAGTGGGAGGATGTACAAAGAGAAATTGTGAGAAAATAGGCAGCAACATTTTAGAGAGTAAGTGAGAGGGAGATAACAAAGAGTGAGAAAGAGAGAAGAAGAGAGTGGGCTGAGTTTAGGGAGAGGGAGGGAGCAATAGGAGCAAGAGAATGAGGGAGTAATTGGGAGAGAAGTGAGCAAGAGAAGAGGGAGTTGAGGATAGAGAGGTTGATTGAGGGGGAGAGAGACCAAGAGAGAGTGAGAGACAGAGAAAGGAGGTTGAGGAAGAGGGTAAGTAAGAGTGAGAATGAAATTAGATTGAGAAAGAAGGAGAGAAAAGGGAGAGAGAAGAGATTATGAGAGAAAAGAAACGAAGTGAGAGGGATTGAAAGAAAGTATGATAGTAGGAAAGCGAAAGTGAGATAGAATGAATGGGAGAGGGAGTGAGAAGAGAGACTGTGGGAAGATCAAGTAACATTAAGTTAGGGTAAAGAAAGGGGAAGAATAGGAGAATGGTGAGAGAATGGGAGTAAGAGAGAGGGAGATAGAGAGGGAGACAAGGAGGGAAAATGGTGGCCTAGAGAGGGCACAAATGAGGGAGTGAGAATGATATAGGGTGAGTGTGATAGCTATAAAGAGTAGAATAGTTAAAGAGTGGAAGAGATCTAGAGAGAAATAGGGAAGGAGAGTGACAGAAAGTAGGATATAAGAAAGGGAAAGAGAGAGAGGGACAAGAGAAAAAAAAGATATTAGGAATGTGAGAAGGCAGAGAGTGTAAGTGAGGGAGGGAGGAGAGTAGAGAGATAGTGAGTAAGAGAATGAAAAGACAGAGAGGGAGGAATCAAGAGAGATTTATTGATAGAGAGGGAAGAGTGAGAACAAGAGTAAGGAAAAAGAGAGTGAGAGATAGAGGAGACAGAGAGAGGAAGAGAGAATTGAAGAGAGGGAGGGAGAGAGAGAACGATATAAAGTAATAAAAATGACCGAGAAGAGGGGTGAGAGGGGAATTAAAGGAAGGGAGAGAGAGTTAGAGTGATGGATATAGGAAGAGGGACTGAGTAAAGAGAGGAAAAAGAGAGCAACAAAGAATGAGAGAGTAAAGTGAGAGACATAGTGAGAAAGGAAAAGAGTAAGAAAATGACTGATAGATGACAAGAGTAAGGAATAGAGTGAGGAAGGGGGAGATAAAGGTAAAGAATGAGAGAGATCGAAGAGAGAGAGAGGGTTTGAGAGAGGTCGAGAGAGCAAGAAAGATTTTAGATGGAGAGAGATTAAGGGAGATATGAAGAGAGTGAGAGGAAAAGATAGTGAGCAATGTTGAGATAGGGAGGGAGAGTAAGAGAATGAGTGAGATGGAGAGAGGAAGAGTGTGAGATGGAGAGGGTGAGAGGGAGAGAGATTGTGATGGAGAGAGTGGGAGGGAGGCTAGGGGAGGGAGAGAATGAGAGAGAAGGGATGAGGGAGAAAGGATGAGAGAGACTGCTAGAATGAGAGAAGGGAAGTGAGAAAGAAATAGAGAAAAGTGCAAGTGAGATATGAGAGAACGGGAGATTGGGAATGAGAGAGAGCGATAAAGAAAATGAGAGGGAGGGTGAGGGGGTGAAGGAGTGAGTGCAAGGGGAGATAAAGAGAGGAGTGAGATAGGGAGAGAGGGAGAAATGGAGGGAAGAAGGAAATAAAATACTAAGGGATCGAGGAAGAAAGAGATATGTAAAAGAGAAAATAAGAAATAATGAGTTGGATAAGAGTGGAGAGAGCAAGATGTGAGAGCAATTGATAGAAAGTGGGAGGGAGGGAGAGAACCGGACTGAGAGAGGAAGGGAGAGTGAGAGAGAAGAGAAAGAGTGAATGAAGATATTGATAGAGTGTGAGAGAGAGGGAAAGAAGGGGTATAAAATGATATTTAGTGGAAGAGAGAGGGGGATGAAGTGAAAGAGAATGAGAGGGATAGAAGGGGAGAGCGTGTGAGAGAGAGAAAGAAAGAGCGAGAGAGGAAGAGAGAGGGTGGGTGGGAAGGAAGAAAGACTGCGAGAGAGGAGAGAAAGATTAAAAGAAGACAATAGAGAGAAAGTAGTGGAAGAGAGTGAGATAGAATGGATATGGAATAAGAAAGAGAGAGGGAGGGAGTAAGAGTGAGAGTGAAACTAAAGAGATAGGAAGAGGGAACAAGAAAGGCAGAGAGTGTGAGAGAGTGAGAGAAGAGAGAGCGGGAGAGAGCGAAACAGTGAGTGAGCACGAGAAGGAGCAAGAGAGAGGGAGATAAAAAAAGCGAGAGAAAGAGAGGGATGAAAGGAGTGAAAACAGGAGGGAGAGCTATAGAGTAGCAATGAGGGATAAAGGGAGAGAAAAGAGAGTGGGAGACTAAAAGTGAGTGAAATGAAATAAAGAGAGGGAGGGAGAGCGGAGTTAGGATGAGAGAGAAATGAAGACATAAGAGAGAGTGGAGGAAGATAAAGCAAGAGATATGGAGCAAGACAGAGCAAAAAACAGGCAGATGAAATTGAAATAGATATAGAGTGAGAGATATGAAGATGGAGAGAGAGAAGAGAGTGGAAGGGAGAGATGTAGAGAGAGGTGTTAGAGAAAGTAAAAATAATGAGAGACATGAGGAGCAAAGCGTGAGAAGAGAGAAGGAATGAAAGAGAAAGGGGAGAGGGAGAACGAGAAGGAGCAAGAAAGGGAGTTAAAAGGAGAAAAGAGAGTAGATTAATGAGAGAGAAGAGAGATTAATAGAGATTGACTGAGCAACAATGCAATAGTGAAGGTGGAATAGAGAGTGAGAGACAGAGGGAGAGCAAGGCAAAGAGTGAGTGTGCGAGAGAGAGAAGAGAGATCCGAAAGAGAGAGGTTAGGGGTAGAGGGAAAGAAAGTGTTAGAAGATATATAGAGAGAGAAAGAGAGAGATGGAGAGTAAGAGAGAGGATTACAAGAAAGAGAGTGAGAAAAAGTATGAGAATAGAAGGTGGAGAGAGATGGTTAATCATAGAGCGAGAGAACGAGAGAGAAATAAATAGGAGGGACTGAGGGAGAGGGAGAGGAGAGGAAGGGTGCGAAGGAGAAATTGAGAGTTAGAGAGATAAAAGGAGAGAAGGAGAATGAGTCAAGATATTCAAAGAGCGAGCGAGCAAGACAGAGGGAGGGACAAAAAGAAAATGAGAGAGGTAATGGAGGGTTATGGAGAAACGAGAGATAGCCAGGAAAGGAATGTGGGAGAGAATATTAGAGAGAGCGATGAAGGAGGGAAGTGAGAAAATTAGAGAAAAAAATTGGAGGTATAGAGGAAGTTAAAGAGTGAGAAGAGTAAGAAAGAAGTTGACAGTGAATAAAGTATGCGAGCGAGATAGCGATAGAAAGTGGAAGAGAGCAAGAGAGTGTGAAAAAGATAAAGAGAGGGAGTAGGAGTGACAGTGAAGCTAAAGAGAGAGAGAGTGGGTGAAGAGAGAGTAAGAGAAAATGAACAAGAGTGAGATAGGGAGGCAAAGTGAGAGAGAGAAAATGAGAGAGAAAGGGAGAGAGAATACAAGAGATAAAAAGAGAGTAGGCGAGTGAGGGAGTAAGTGTGAGAGACAAATTAAAGAGAGTAAGGGAGCGAGGAAAACAATGTCAGAGAAGAGGGGTTAAGAGAGAGAGAAGAGAGATAATGAGTGGAAAGGAGAGTCACTCTCACTTTCTCTATCTTCCTTCTCACTCTCTTCTCTCTCTATTTCTCTCTCCATCTCTCTTCCTCTCTTGTTCCCACTCTCTTCAATCTTTCTCACTCCCTCCCTTTCTCTATTTTTTAATATTTATTCTCTATTCTATTGTTCTCTCTTTTATTACTCTCACTCACACACACTCACTCTTTGTTCTCTTGTTCCCTCTCTTGCTTCTTATCTCCTAGTCCTTTCGCTCTTTCACGCACAGTCCCTTTCTTCGTCTCTATATCACTCACACTTAACATGTCCCTCTATCCTCCTCATTCTCTATTCTTTCTCTATCTCGCCTAATTTATCTTTTATTTTTTCTCTCCTCCCTCTCATTCCTTTCAACCTTCCTTTCCATATATCCCCATCTCTTTCACTCCCTCTCTCACTTTCATCCTTCCCTTTATATGTCTCCCTATTTCTCTCTTCGCCTGCTCTTTCTGCCCTCTATTACCCACATCTCTTTACCCTCTCTCTCTTCACTCTCTCATATACTCTAACTCTCTCCCTTGCACTCCCTCTCTCTCACTCTCTATTCCACCTTCACTATTGCATTGTTGCTCAATCAATTTCTCTTCTATTACTCTCTCTTCTATCTCATTACACAACTCTTCTTCTCCTTTTATCTTCCTTTCTCGGTCCCTCCCTCTGTCCCTGACTCCCTCTCTCCATTTCAATCAATACAGAATCATAGGGATTGATGTTCTAATAAGAAAACCTAAGGTGCTATGCGAAAACTGAAATTAATTGGTGGACATTCGTATGAAATGCCTGAACAAAACAAGAAAATCGTCCTAAAGCTAGAACAACCAAAAATATGGTGATACAATCTGGTGGTTAAATGGATGGAGATAAACCTTGACCCAATGCTCAACGCAAACAAAAATTTTGGTATAAGACCTTCACCCTATGCTTGGCACGAGGAAAGATTCTTGGTATGATGGTAGACGCCACAAACGGGGTGGAAATCCGCTTGATAAGTCTGGGAAGAACTCCTTGGGCGATAGCCAAGAGCTCTGCTGGAATCCTAAGGAAAACCTAAGGAAAGAAGCACATGCAAGTTGTTTTTGCCAAAGTCTAATGTCCCCTTTTCATTTAAAGTGAGGCCTATTTATAGGCTAAAGCTTACATGCAAAAGAAAAGAGAAGATAAAATATCTTCTAAAATGAGTAAAAAAAACTACATCAAGTTGGCATGCAAGCCATTATTAAATCAAATAAAAGAAGAAATATCCAGCCATAATAATATGACTCCTTTATCCTTGGGCTTAGATTAAGTTGAGAAATCTTGGTGGCTCTTTCTCCTTAGATCTCCATGAATTGGCTTGAGTCCAAGCCTCCCGGACTAATCCATTAAGAGCTTTCTTCAACCCCTTTGCACGACATCTAGTAATTGGCCCACATGGAACTTGAATTAAATCTTCTCTTGAGGTCGTGTCATCGTCATCCATGCTATCATTTACATCATTCCCCTCCTCTTGAAAAGGATTTGTCCTCAAATCAATAGCTGCATCAAAAGAACTTAAAATAGTAAAATTGAAAGTGGCACTCACATTATACTTACCTGGTAGATCCAGCTTCTAGGCATTGTCATTGATACGTTCAAGTACTTGGAAAGGACCATCTCCCCTTGGAAGCAGTTTGGAATGTCTTTGTTTTGGAAATCTTTCCTTTCTCATGTGTAGCCAGACCCAATCTCCAGGTTTAAAGATCATTTTGTGACGCCCCTTGTTGGCATATTTTTCGTATTGCTTTGTCCTTTGTTCAATATTGTGTCATGCCTTTTCATGTATCTGCTTTACAAACTCAGCCTTTTTCTTACAATCCAAGTTAACATGTTCAAAAATAGGTAATGGAATTAAATCAAATGGCATTAAAGGATTAAAACCATAAACAATTTCAAAAGGAGAAAATTTAGTAGCAGAATGAACAGTCCTATTATAAGCAAACTCAACGTGTGGTAAACAATCATCCCATGTTTTGATATTCATCTTTATGATTGCCCTTAACAAAGTAGACAAAGTCCTATTTACTACTTCAGTTTGTCCATCGGTTTGTGGGTGACAAGTAGTAGAAAACAACAATTTAGCTCCTAACTTACACCACAAGGTCTTCCAAAAGTAACTTAATAACTTAGTATCTGTATTAGAAACAATTGTTCTAGGCATACCATGCAATCTTATAATCTCCCTAAAGAACAAATCAGCAATATTTGAAGCATCATTAGTTTTGTGGCATGGAATAAAATGTGCCATTTTGGAAAAATCTATCCACCACCACAAAAATGGAATCTCTACCATGTTTAGTTCTAGGCAAACCAAGCACAAAGTCCATAGAAATATCAATCCAAGGTGCATTAGGAATTGGTAGAGGAGTACACAAACCGTGGGGTTGAACTCGAGATTTAGCTTGTCGACATGTGACACACCCACCCCAAATCCTCTCGACATCCTACCTCATCTGTGGCCAGTAGAAGTGCGCCTGCAAAACAGCTAAAGTCTTTGCAACTCCAAAATGTTCCATTAATCTCCCTCCATGAGGTTCCTGTATAAGCAATTCTCGCAAAGAATTTTTAGGCACACATAACTTATTTTCTCGAAATAGAAACCCATCATGTTTAAAGAATTTACAGCAAGCAGTTTATCACAAGCTTGATATTCATTATAGAAATCAACATCATCATAGTATAAATCTTTAATATGTTCAAAACCAAGTAGTTTTGCTTCAAGAGTAGATAGTAGTGCATACCTTCGAGAAAGAGCGTCAGCAACCACATTTTCCTTACCTTTCTTATACCGAATGACATATGGAAATGTCTCAATGAACTCCACCCAATGAGCATGCATTTTGTTGAGCTTGTGTTGACCTTTCAAGTGATTTAAGGACTCATGATCAATGTGAATCACGAACTCTTTAGACCAAAGGTAGTTCTGCCAAGTTTTCAAAGCTCTAACCAATGCATACCTCACCTTGTCATAATTTGGGTAGTTTAAGGTGGTTCCACTCAATTTTTCACTTAAATAAGCAATTGGTCTTCACTCCTGCATAAGAACAACACCTATGCCAATACCTGAAGCATCACATTCAATTTCAAATGTTTTAGAAAAATCAGGTAAAGACAAAACAGGGGCGTGGGTAAGTTTTTCCTTGATCAATTGAAATGCCTTTTCTTGCACTTCTCCCCACTTGAACCCAACATTCTTCTTAATCAATTCAGTGAGTGGTGCAACTATGCTACTAAAGTCTTTTACAAACCGTCCGTAGAAATTAGCAAGTCCATGAAAACTACGAACATTGCTTACATTAGTGGGACTAGGCCACTCATATATAGCACTCACCTTTTCTTCATCAACTTGTATACCCTGCGCACTCACAACAAATCCCAAAAAACAAAGTTTATTGGTGCAAAAGGTACACTTTTCCAAGTTATCAAATAACTTTTCTTTTCTCAAAACATTTAAAGCAAGTTTTAGATGTTAAACGTGATCCTTCAAGTTTTTGCTATAGATCAGAATATCATCAAAATAGACCACAACAAATTTTCCAATAAAAGCACGTAAAACATGGTTCATTAGTCTCATGAAAGTACTAGGTGCATTAGTCAAACCAAAAGGCATAACTAACCATTCATACAAACCATATTTTGACTTAAAAGAAGTTTTCCACTCATCGCCTTCTATCATCTTAATCTGATGATATCCACTTTTTAAATCAACCTTGGAGAACACACAAGATCCATGTAACTCATCTAGCATATCATCTAAGAGAGGAATAGGGTGTCTATACTTTATCGTAATATTGTTTATGGCTCGACAATCCACACACATTCTCCAAGACTCATCCTTCTTAGGAACTAGAATTACATGAACAGCACATAAACTCATGCTCTCTCTCACATACCCCTTCTCTATTATTAGTTCACCAACCTGCCTTTTTAACTCTTTCGTTTCCTCGAGATTGCTTCTATAGGCTGGACGGTTTGGAAGGGTGGCTCCTGGTATAAAATCAATTTGATGCTCAATCCCCCGAACGGGTGGTAAACCATGTGGAATCTCCTCAAGAAAAACATCATGAAAATCTTGCAAAAGAGAAAAAGTAGAACTAGGCAAAGAATTGTTATGTCCATTAGTGTTTAAAAATGCCTCTTTGTATAGAACTACAATCATTGGTTGGTTTAAAAACAATGCTCTCTTAATTTCACCTGCCTTTGCATGAAAATTCTTTTGTTCTTTATCTTCTTTTCTCTTAATGGTCGCTTGTTCCATTTCTTCCTTTTCTCAATTGGGTCAGACTCTTTATGTTGATCACTACTTTTTGTTTGACAATAATCATTTTGCAATCTCACTTGATCCTCGAAGACTTGCTTTGGTGTCATTAGCACTAGAGTGATAATTCTATTATTGACTTCAAATGAGTATTGATTTTTGAAACCATCATGTTTAACTCGTCGGTCAAATTATCATGGTCGGCCTAGTAACAAATGGCCTGCTTGCATTGGTACTACATCGCACAAGACTTCATCTTCACACTTTCCAATGCGGAATGAGACCAAAACCTGCTTGTTAACCTTTACCTCACCACTATCATTAAACCATTGCAACTTGTAATGTTGGGAATGCTTGATGGTTGGCAGCCCTAGTTTTTCAACCAAAATAGTGCTACCAGCATTAGTACAACTTCCTCCATCAATGATCATACTACATACCTTGTTTTGTACACAACACCTAGTGTGAAAAATGTTTTCTCTTTGAATTCCCTCATCAACCTTGGCCTGCATGCTTAAAGCCCCTCTTGTGACTAACATTTCTCCTGTGACAGCATTTTCTTCCCCTTCAATTTCCTCTAGTAGTGGTATAGAGTCAATTTCTAAATCTTCGTCAGTTTTAATTTCTCCATTGTCCATCCTTCTGAATCCCTCCTTCTATCTGTTTCTTTCTCACTCTCCCTCTCTTGCACTTTTCTCTATAATGCATTATCACTTTTTTCTTTCTCAATTACTCACTATTTCTCTTACACACTCACTATTACACAGTCTTTCCCTCGAACCATCTCTCACTCTCTTCATTTCTCTCTCTCCCTCTTTTATTAAGTTAATCTCCATCTCTCTCCTTCTCGCTCTTGCGCTCCCTCTCTCTCAAAATCTCTCCATATATGCCTTACTCTCTCTCACTCTCTCTCACTCACTCACTCATCAGTCCCTATCTTCACTGCCTCCTCTTGCTCTCTCTCACTCTCTTTTTCATCTCGCTATATCTTTTTGCTCTCTTTTGCACCCTTTCTATCTCCTCTATTGACCTTTCTCTATCTCCCTCTCTTCTCTCTCTTACTCACTCTCACTCTCCCTCTATCTCTCACACTCTCATTCTCACTCTCCCTCCTTCTCACTCTCTCAATTGCCACCACATCTTGCTCTCTCCCCTCATATTCATCTCATTATTTTTTTTCCTCTTATTAATTTCTCTTTCCTCCTCGATCCCTCCCTCTTTCAACTCCTCCTTCCCCCTCTTTCTCCCTCTCTCTCTATCTCACTCCTCTCTTTATATCCCCTTGCACTCACTCCTTCCCCCCCTCTCCTCACTCTCATTTTCTTTATCGCTCTCTCTTAACTCACTTTCACTTTTTTCTATTTCTTTCTCTCTTTCCTTCTCCCATTCTCGCACTCTCTATCATTCTCTCGCTTTGCTACCCTCCCTCCCACTCTCTCCCTCTCTCTCCCTCTCCATCTCCCTCTCTTCCTCTCTCCCTCTCTCTACCTCTCCATCTACCTCTCTTCCTCTCTCCCTCTAACTCATTCTCTTACACCGCCTCCCTATCTCCACATTGTTCACTATCTTTTCCTCTCCTCTTCCTCTCTCGTTTCCTCTCTCTCCCTCTTAAATCTTCCTTTCTCTCTCAACCTCTCTCACACCCTCTCTCTGTTTTATCTCTCTCCTTCTCTACCTTTATTTCCCCCTTCCTCACTCTCTCCCTTACTCTTGTCACATACCTGTCTCTTTCACATTATGTCTCTTACTTTCTCTTATGTTTCTATCTCTTTCTCTCTCGTTCTTTGTTGCTAACTTTTCTCTCTCCGCTAGTCTCCCTCCCACTGTCCCTCTCTTCTTCCCTCCATCGCACTCATTCTCTAACTTGGCCTCCCTATCTCCACATTTCTCACTATCTTTTCCTCTCTCTCTTCCTCTCCCGCTTCCTCTCTCTCCCTCTTAAATCTTTCTTTCTCTCTCTACCTCTCTCACACCCTCTCTCTCTTTAATCTCTCTCCTTCTCTACCTTTAATCCCTCCCTTTCTCTCTCCTTTCCTCTCTCTCATTTTCCTTCCTATCTCTCTCTTGCTCCTCTTCACCCTCTCTCTTCACACACTCTCTCTCTCTTCAGCTTCACTCCCACACCGACACCCTCTCTTCATGCCTTCAGACTTACAATTCTCTCTTCTACTTTCAACTTGTCTCTTACTCTTCTCACTCTTGTTCTATCTTCCCACTCTCTTTCTCTATTTCTCTCACTTCCTTCCTTGTCACTCTCTCTCACACTCTATCCCACTTTCCATTCTTGTCTCTCTCTCTTCATCTCCCTCATTCTCTCTCTCATTTTTCATCGTTCATCCCTCTCTCTTGCTCATTCTCTCTTTCTATATCTTGACTCATTCTCCTTTTCTCCATATATCTCTCTCACTCTCACTTCCTCCTTCGCTCTCTTCCTCTCTCCCTCTCACTCTATTTCTACTTTTTTTTCTCTACCGCACTTACTTTTTAAATTTAGCCATCTCTCTCCACCTCCTATCTCATAATTTCTCTCACTCTCTCTTCTTATCATGCTCTCTCTTACAATCCCTCCCTTATCTTTCTCTATATATATTCTCGCACCTTCTTCCCTCTACCACAAAACATCTCTCACTTATCTCTCTTCTTTGTCACACACACTCTCATTCGTTCCCTTGCTCTCGACCTTCCTTATTACATTGTTTCTCAATCAATCTATATTAATATGTCTTTTATTGCTCCCTCTTCGCTCTCTATCACCCTCTTCTCTTCCTTCTTCCCTAGCTTGCACTCTCTCTCCTGTCCCGCCCTCCGAATAACTTTTTTTCTCACTTGTCCCTCTCTCTCTTTCACTTTCCTGTATAATCTTCTCCACATCACTCTCTTTCCTTATTCCTCATTAGATCTCTCTTATTCTCTCAGTATTGTTCTCTTTATCGCTCTCACTCTCTCCCTTTATCATTCTCACTCCCTCATTCATGTCTTCTCTAGGTCTCTCTTATGTAGCTCACTATTCTCTCTCTATTGAACACACTCAAAAACTCTCACTCTATATCAATCTCTCTCCCTTTTGCTCTCATTAGCTCCATTTATAGCTCTATCTCACGCTGTTACCAATTTTTTCTTTATCTTTCACTCACTCCTATCTCACCCTTTCTCCATTTTTCTCTCCTCTCTTTAAGCAATTCTTTATTATTTTCTCTCAATTTTTCTCTTTCTCGCTCTCAATTCTCTTTCACTTATAATCTGAGATAGAGAGGGCAAGAGTAAAGGAGAGAGTGAGACAGGGGAGATAGAGTGAGAGAGTGAGAGATTGAAGAAAGAGGGAGTGAGAGGAAAAGAAAGTGAGGAAGATGGAGATAGGGAGCAAGATTAAGAGAATGGGTGAGAATAAGAGATGAAGAGAGGGAGATGGAGAGGGAGAAAGGGAGAGATGGAGACATATTTAGATAGAGAGGGTGGGAGGGTGAGAAGTGGGAGAGATGGAGAGAGAATGAATGACAAAAGGAGAGAGAAAGGATGAGAGAGAAATAGAGAGAAGAGAAAGTGAGAGAACGAAGAGCAAGAGAGAGGGAATGGGAGAGAACGATGGAGAAAATAAGGAGGGAGGAAGATTGAGTGAGTAAGTGCAAGAAGAGAGAGAGAAGAGAGATAGGGAGAAAGGGAGAAAGGGAGAAAGAGGAGGAAGAAGGGAGTGAAAGATGATGAGATTGAGATAGAGAGTGAGAATAAGCGAATGAGTGAGAAGGAGAGAAGGAGAGAGAGGAATATATAGGGATAGAAAGAGTCAGTAAAGAGTGCGAAGAGAGGGAGATAAAAGAAAGAACAAAAGAGAGTAAATAAACAACAAAGAGAGATGAAATAGAGAGAGTGAGATCATGAGAGGGTAATGTAGAAATAGAGAGATAAGAGAGACTTAAAGAAGATAGAGCAAAAGAGATAGAGAGTGTGAGTGAGATAGATATCGAAAGTGGGTGTGAGAATAGAGAGTGTGAAAGTGATAAACAGAGGGAATAGAAAAGAGAGTGAAGATGAAGAGAGAGTGTGGGTGAAGAGAGAGCGTGGGTTAAAATAGAAAAAGAGAAAAGGAGCAAGAGAGAGAATGATAGATGGAGAAAGAAAAAGAGTTGGCGAGGGAGAGTGAGAGAGAAAGGGAGAGAGAAAGAAAGAGAGTGCAAGAGATGAAGAGGGAGCTAAGGGAGTAAGAATGAGAGTGAAATTAAATAGAGTAAAATGTAAAGAGGGGAGAGATTGACAAAGCGAGAAAGAAGTAGAGTTAGAATAAAGAGTGAAGAAAGAGAGGGAGCTAGAGAGAAAAAGAGCAAAATAAGGAGCGAGAGAAGGAGGAAGAAGAGAAAAATTAATAACACTCTTCTTTCTCTTTCCTCACTCTTTCTCTCCCTCCCTCCATCTCTCATTCTCTCTCACTCTCCCTCCCTCACACACACTCTCTCAATTGTTCTCACATCTAGCTCTCTCCCCTCATGCTCAACCTTCATCACTCTCTCCCACTTTCCCTTCCTGGCACTCTTTCATTCTCTCTCTCATTCTCTTAATCTCCTCCCTCTATCTCTCTTGCTCACTCTCTATTTCTCTATCTTCCCTCATTCTCCTTCTCTCCTTATATCTCTCTCACTCTCACTTCCTTCTCTGCTCCCTTCCTCTGCTCTCCCTCTCCCTCTGTCCCTCCTCTCTTTTTCTCTCTTGCCCTCGCCCTCTACCTCTACTATCTCTTTCTCCATCTTCTATTATCATACTTTCTCTCACTCTCTCTTCTTATCATTCTCTCTCTTAATCTCCCACCCTCTATCTCTCTCTTTTTCTATTTATATATACTCTCACACTTTCTAATCCTCTATCCCTACATCTCTCTCCCCTCTCTTCTCTCCCTCACACTCACTCTCTCTCTCTTGCTTTCCCTCTCTGACTCTCTATTCCATCTTCTTTATTATGTCGTTGTTCAATAATCTCTCTTAATCGCTCTTCTATCGCTCTCTCTCTCTCTCAATACTCAAATCTTTTTCTCCTTCTCCCTCCCTCCGTCCCTCTATCTCTTTCTCCTTCTCTCTCTTATTTTTTCTTACTTTCTCCCACAATTCTTTCTACCATTCTCCCTTCCTCCCTCTTCCCTCTCTCTATCTTCATATCTCTCACTCTTTATTTATTTATCTATCTTCTACTTCCCTTTCTTGCTCTCCTTATCTCTCTTGATTTATATCTCTCCCTCCTTCACTCTCTCTTCTATCTCTATTTCTCTCTAATTCCCATTCCTCTCTCCCTCCCTCTCTCTCTCTCTTTAATTTCACTATCTCCTAGTTTGCCTCTGTCTCACCCATTCTTTATTCTCTTCCTTTATCTTACTCTCTTCTCTGCTCTCTCTCCTCCCACTCCTTCACTCTCTTTATCCTCCACACAGAATCTCTCTCCCTCTCATGCTTCTTTCCCTCTCTCCTCCCACCCTCCCTCCTTCTCTCTCTTACCCACTCTATCTTCAACTCTCCCACACTCACTCTCCATCTACCTCTCTCTTCCCCTCTCCATCCTATATTGCTCTCATTGTATTCCTCTCTATCCATATATCCATCACTCTCTCTTTCATTCTCTCTCTCTATCTCTCTCTCTTTGTCTCTTTTCTTTTCCTCCCTCATTCTCTCTCCCTTCTAAACCTCCTAATATCTTTTTTTCACATTCCATTCTTATTTACTCGCCTCTCCCTCACTCTCTTTTCACATTTCTCTTTAGACTGCTTTTACTCTCTCACCTGTTCTCGTCATTGCTCTCACTCTCGCTTTCTTCATTCCCACTCCCTCATTTGTGCACTCTTTAGGTCTACTTTATGTAATTCACTCTTCCTTCTCCATCTCACATACTGACACACTCTCTAGTGCTAATCTCTCTCCCTCTCACCTTCATTAACTCCATTCTCGCTCTCTATCTCACTCCCTATTACCATTTTTTTCTTTCTCTCTCACTGTCTCCTTTCCTTTTCTCCATTGTTCTCTCTTCTCTCTCCATCCTCTTCTTTAATCTCTCTCCCTCTCACCCTCATTAGCTCCATTTCTCTCTCTCTATCTCACTCTCTATTTCCATTTTGTTCTTTCTCTCTCACTCTCTCATTTCCTTTGCTCCATTTTTCTCTCTTCTCTCTCTATCTATTACTTTCTCTCACTCTCTCTTGTTCTCACTCTCTATTCACTTTTTCTATTTTATACCCTCTTTCACACTCTCCTTTGTTGCTCTCTTCTCTCTTTTTTCTTACTTTTCTCTCACTTTATCCCCCACTCTCTCTCCTCTCTCTCTTGCTTGATATTGGAAGGGAAGTAGAATGAGCGAAGGTAAAGAAAGAGAGTGAGCAAGAGAGAGAGCGTGGGAGAAAAAGAGAATAGGAGAGATAATGCAAGAGAAAAGGAGAGAGAGGGTGAACCTGAAAGGAATAGTGGGAGAGTGCGTGAGAGAGAAAGTGGGAGGAGGGAAGTGAGAGAAATAGGGAAAGAGAGTGGGGAGATTGAGAAAGAGTGACAAGAGTAAGAGAGAAGTTACAGAGAATAAAGAGTGAGAGCCAGATAGTGATAGAAAGTGGAAGAGAGTATAGAGTGTGAAAGAGATAAAGAGAGGGAGTAGGAGTGAGAGTGAAGCTGAAGAGAGAGAGAGTAGGTGAAGAGAGATTAGGAGAAAAGGAGCAAGAGAAGAATGATAGGAGCAAGGGAGACAGAGTTATCGATGGAGTTAGAGAGAGAGAAAAAGAGAGTACAAGAGAGAAAGAAAGAGAGACGAGTGAGGGAGTAAGAATGACAGTGAAGTTAATAAGAGTGAGGGACCAAGGAAGGGAGAGATGGACAAAGTGAAAGAGAAATAGAGAAAGAATAGAGAGTGATGAAAGAGAAGAAAAGAAAAAGGCAACTAGAGAGAGAAAAGAGGGTGAAATAAGGATAGAGGGAGGCAAAGAGAGTGGGAAGGAGACATAATAATAAACATTGACAAAGAACTACTGGAGAGCGAAGAGTAAGCTAATGCGAGATAGGGAGAGAGAGTTAGAGTGATGGATATTAGAAGATATAGAGCGAGTAAAGAGAGCAAGAGAGTGAGAGAGAGAAACATAATAGAATGTGAGAGACATAGTGAGAAGAGAGAGACAGAAGGCAAGAGTAAGGAAAAGAGTGAGAAAGGCAAAAGATAGAGGGAGAAAGGAGAGAAATTGAAGAGAAAGAATGAGATGGAGAGAAAGAAAGATTTAAGAGAGAGAGATAGGAAGAGAGAGACGAACGGAGCGCAAAAGATTTTGATTGCGATTGGATACAAAGGGAGAATAAGAGAATGAGTGAGAAGGAGAGAGGGAGAGAGATTGAGATAAAGAAAGTGGGAGGGAGGGTAGCGAAGCGAGAGAATGAGGGAGAAAGGATAGGAGAGAGAACAAGAGAAAGGGTGAGGGAGAGTGTGAGAGAAATAGAGACAAGTGAAAGTGAGAGAAGAGAGAGGGTATGAGAGAGATCAATAGAGAGAATGAGAGGGAGTGAGTGTAAGTGAATGAGTGAGTGAGAGAGAGAAAGAGAGGGAAGGAGGGATTGGACGAGAGAGGGATCAAGGAGGAATGAGAGATGAATGTGAGATGAATGAGAGAAAATAATAAATAATGAGATGGATATGAGAGGAGAAAGTAAGATGTGAGAGAAATCGAGAGAATGAGGGAGGCATATTGAGAGTGAGAGTGAGAGATGAGGGAGAGAAAGAGTGAGTAAAGAGAGAAGGATTGAGAGGAGAGTGAGGAGAGAGAGCAATAGAAGTAAGAGTGAGTGAGAGTGATCATGGAGCGAGAAATAGAGAGGGAATGAGGGAGTAAGTGTGAGAGTGAAACCAAAGAGAGAAGAAGAGATGCTAGAAAGGGAGAGAGTACTAGAGAGAAATAGAGATAAAAGAGTGTTAGGGAAGAGGGAGTGGGAGATAGGGAAAGAGCAAGCGAGCAAGAGAGGGAGTGAGAGAGAGGGAGAAGATGAGTGCAGGAGAAAGAGAGCAATGAAGGGAGTGAAAGTTGGAGGGAGAGCAAGAGAGACTCAGTGAGGGATAACAAGAGAATCAAAAGAGAACAAAAGAAAGAGTGAGAGAGAGATAAAAAGAGGTGGAATAGAGAGAGAGAGAGAGGAAGAGAGTGAATGAGAAAGAGAGATAAAAGGAAGTAGTGAGAGGGTTTAAACAGAAGAGCATGAGAGAAAGGAAGAGAGAGTGAGAAGAGAGACAAAAGGAAAATCAAGTACGAGTGAGCAAGGGGTATGAAGTGAGAGATAATGAGAGAAAATAGAGTGAGAGAGGGAGCAAGAAAGAGAAGGAGTAAGCAACAAAGTAGAGAAGTGAGAAAATGAGAGAGTGAGGGAAGAAAGCAAAAGCGAGAGGAGAGGGAGTGGAGATAGAGCGAGATAGAAGTAAAAGAAAAGAGAGAAGAGTAAGCAACAAAGTAGAGTGTAAAAGAGAGTATAAGATAGAAATAAAGAATAGAAAGTGAGAGAGCATAATAGAGAAGGGGATAGAGAGAGAAGATAGAAAGATGGAGTAAAGGAGGGAGAGGAAAGAGGGTGAGTGGAAGAGACATTAAGAGAGAGTGTATGAGTGTCTGAGTTGGAGAGAGAAGAGCGAGCTACACAAGGGAGACCTAGAGAGGGCATGAATGAGACATTAAGTATGATAGAGGGAGAGAGTGAGCACATTAAAGAGTACAGTAATGAGAGAGTGAAAGAGATCTAGAGAGAAATAGGAAAAGAGTGTGAGGGAGAGAAGAGGATATAAGGAAGGGAAAAAGAGAGGGACAAGAAAGAAAAAAAAAAGACACTAGGAGGGTGGGAAGGGAGAGAGTGTGAGCAAGGATTGGAGGAAGAGAATACAGAGAGAGAACTAGAGAATGAAAGATAGAGTGAGAGAGGGGTCAAAAGAGATATATAAATAGAGAGTGAGAGAGTGAGAACAAGAGTAATGAAGGAGAGTGAGAGAAATATGGGATAAAGAGAGGGAGGGAGAGAGGGAGAGAATGTGACAAGTGTGAGAAAATCTGAGAAATAATGAGAAAGAAGTGAGAGGGATTGGGAGAGATAAAAGTTGGAGAGCGAGAGAGAGGGTGTGTATGAGTGTGAGAGAGTGAAAGAGATCTAAAGAGAAAGAGGGAGAGAGAATGAGAGAGGGAGAGAGTGTCGGTGTGTGAGATGGAGAGAGAAGAGTGAGCTACATAAGGGAGGCCTAGAGAGGGCATGATTGAGGGAGAGAGAGACCAATAAAGAGAACAAGCGTTAGAGGGTGAAAGAGATCTAGAGAGAAAGACACATAATCTCCTCCTTTCTCTCTCCATCCATCTTTCACTCTCTCCCACTTTCTAGCCCTCACTCACTCTCACACACTTTCTTTCCTTCCCTCTACCTCTCTCTCGTCTCCTTCCCCTCTATCTTTCCCTCTCTCCTTTCCTTCCCCTCATTATCTATTCTGCGCTCCCTCTCCAGAATGTGAAGGAGAAGGAGATGAGAGAGATATTCAAGAAGGGGAAGTAGGAGATGTGAGAGAGAGTGATGAAGGAGGTAAGTGAGAAAAGTAGAGAAATAGAGTGGGGGGGTATAGGAATTGAATGAGTGCGGGGAGTAAAAGAGAAGTTGGCAGAGAATAAAGAGTGCGAGCGAGTTAACGATAGAAAGTAGTAGAGACGATAGAGTGTGAAAGAGAAAAAAAAGGGAGGGGTGCGAGAGAGAAAAGAGAGAATGAGTGGAAGTGAGACAGAGTTAAAGTAATAAATATAGGAAGGAAGAGTGAGTAAAGAGAGAGAAAAAATAGAAAGAGAAAGAAACATAAGAAAAGTGAGAGACAGAGAGAAAGGGAGAGAGTTTTAGAAAGAGAAAGATAGAGGGCAAGTGTAAGAGAGAGAATGAGGAAGGGGAGATAAAAGTAGAGAGGAGAGAGATTAAAGAGAGAGAGGGACAGAGAGCAAGAAAGATTTAAAAGGGAGAGAGAGGAAGAGAGAGGAAGCGAGAGCAGCAAAGATAGTGAGTAATATGGAGATAGGGAGGGAGAGTAAGAGAATTAGTAAGAAGGAGAGAAGAACAGAGGGAGATGGAGAGGAAGAGATATTGAGATCGAGAGAGTGGGAGGGAGAGCAGTGGAGGGAGAGAATGAGAGAAGGATGAGAGAGAGTCTTAGAAAGGGAGAGGGAAAGTGAGAGTCCCTCTCTCTCTCTCTCACTCATTGTCTTATTTTCTCTCCCTCTTTTCCGCTATCACTCTCTCTTTCTCTATCTTCCTTCACGCTCTATTCTCTCTCTATTTAGCTCTCCAGCTCTCTTCCTCTCTCGTTCCCTCTCTCTTCAATCTTTCTCACTCCCTCCATCTCTCCTTTTTCCACTACATATTCTCCATTATTCTTGCTCTCTTCTCTATTGTTTTCTCTTTTATTACTCTCACACCTTTTCTCTCCTAGTCCTTCTCTCGCTTTATCTCGCTCGGTCCCTCTCTTCATCTCTATATCAATTTCACTCTTAACTTGTCATTCTATCCTTCTCATTCTCTATTCATTCTTTTTCCCATAATCTCTTTTACTTTTCTCTCTTTACTCTCATTCCTTTCACCCTTCCTCTCATATATCTCCAACTATTTCTCTCCCTCTCTCACTTTCCTTCTCCCCTCTATGTGTTTCCCCCTTTCTCTCTCCCCCTCTCTCTTTTACACACTCTCTCACTCCCTCCCTCTACCTCTACATCTCCCTCATTCTCTCTCTCTCAATCTCTCTTTTGATCTTTCTCAATCATTCTCTAGCTCCTGTTTCCTCTGTCCCTCTCACTAACCCTCACTTCTCTTACTCTCACTTTTCCTGCCCACCCTCCCATCTCTCTCTTTACCTCTCATTTGTTCTCTTCTATCCTCTTTTCACTCACTCTCTCTTTCTCTCCATCTTTCACTCTCTCTCACCGACTCTTCCTCTCACTGCCTTTCTTACTCTCCTTCTCTCTTTCTCCCTCTCTCTGTCACTTGCTCTCTCTTTCCTGCACTAACTAAGATTTTATTTTGTTGCTATTCTCTCCCCACCTCTCACACTTGTGCTTTATCTCCCCTCATTATTCTGCCTCCCTCCCACTCTATCTCCAACCATCTCTCAAGTCCTTCCTTTTTTTTCTATCTCTATCTCTCTCTCTCTCTTGCACTTCATCATTTCCTACATCCTTATCTCTCAACCTTGTATCTTCTCTTACTTTCTCTTCTTCAATCTCTTCAGCTCCCTTTCTTGCTTTTCCCCACTCTCTTTCTTTCCTCCTCCATTTCTTATTACTATTTTCCCTATCTCCTCTTTTCTTTCTCATATATCTCTATCCTGCTCTTTTTTCTCTACCTCCCCCTCATCTCTATCTCACTATTTCTCACATTCTTTTACTTTCTCCCTCTCTCTTACCCTCTCTCTCCCCTTTCTTTCACACACAAGCTCTATCTCTTCCTCTCTCATTTCACTCTCTCACACACTCTCTCGTTCTCTCTTCCCTTCTCGTTCCCTCCCTCTCTCACTCTCTCAAATTCACTCTCACTCTTACTCTCTCTCCCTCACTTCCTCTCTCTCCAAACTCTTTTTTCTCTTGATTTCTCTCTCCTCTTGCCCTCTCTCCTTGCCTCTCTCCTCCCTCCATCTCTTCTGTCATTTTACTCACTCTTTCACTCTCTCTCAATTATTTTCACATATTGCTCTCTCTCCTCAAATCTATCTCATTATTTCTTTTTTTCTTTCATGCATCTCTCTTTCCTCTCGATCCCTCCCTCTCTCAAGAGGAGGGAGTGTTGTGAGATAGGGATTGAGGTAGAAAGAGAGAGAAGAAGGATTGACAGAGAGAGGGATCAAGCGAAAGAGAGATGTTTGAGAGAAAATAAGAAATAATGCGATGGATTTGAGAGGAGAGAGCAAGATGAGAGAGCAATTGAGAGTGTGTGAGGGAGTGAGAGTGAGAGAGTAAAGAGAGAGAAGAGAGGGTGATATATGAAAGAACAAGTGGGAGGACAGAGAGATAGCAGGAGAGAGCAAGCAAAATAATAAAGAGAGATGGAATAAAGAATTAGAGAGTGAGCAAGAGAGGGAGTGAACTAAAAACAGAGAGATAGAGGGAGGGAGTGATAGGGATTGCAGGGGAGCCAGAGGGTGAAAAGGAGAGAGAGAGAGACAAAAAAAGTGAGAGAAGAAAGTCTCAAAGAAGATAGAGTAAACGGTTAAAATTGAGAGGTAGATAGAGGTAGATAGAGGTAGATATAAAGGAGGATATAGAGAGATATAAGGAGAAGGGGGATAGCGTAACAGAAGGCGAGGGGGAGAGAGAGATAGAGGGAGGGAGGAAGAGACTATGTGATAGTTGGAGAGAAAGAGTAAGGAAATAGAAGGGAGTGATAAAAGAGAGCAAGAGAGAGTGTGTGAGAGAGAAGCGAGATGGAGTGAGTAAAAGAGATAGAACAGTGATACATCATAAAGAGAAAAGGAGAGAGGGAGAAAGAGGGAGTGAGAGAGATTGAAGAGTGGGACCGAGAGAGGAAGTGCAAGTGAGAGAGAAAAGAGAGTGAGGGGAGATATAAAGTGAGTGTGCGAGAGGAAGAGAAGGGGTAGAGAATGTGATTTTGAGAGAGATTAGGAATGTACGAGAAGAATGTGAGAGGGTGAGAGTGATAGTGTGTTTGAGATGGAAAGAGACAAGGAGAGAAGGGAGGGAAGGAAGGAAGCAAGAGATAGAGGGGAGAGGGAGAGAAAAATTAAGAGTTGAGAGAGAAGTGAGAAACATAACTTAGAGAGTGAGAGAGAGTGAACATAGAGTGAGAAAGAGCGAGGGAGAGATGGAGTAAGAGTGAGATGGAAACTAATAGAGAGAATGAAGGAGAAAGTAAGGAAGAAAGTGTGAAAGAAAAATAGAGAGAAGAGATTGTGATAATAGAGAGCGTGAAAGAGGGAGAGATTGAGATAATAGAGAAAAGACATAACATTTCTCTGGATTCATGCATCTAAAAGCAAATTTCATTCTTATATCCATAATTGACTCCTAATGCAATAATTTCTCATGGAGAAGGGGTTCGGAAGGTGCATTAAATTTAAAATTTTTATACTTAAATTGCAAATAATAAGAGCACATAAAAGAACAATACTAAAAAATTAAAGTTAAAACGTAACATTATGACCTAAGTTAAAAAAAGAAGAAGAATGATTTCCATTCAAGCCACCCTAAAATAAAATTTAGTTGTTAGATTTCTGAATGCACTACAAGACTTAAATATATAATGAAATAAGTGAATATAAATATATATATATATATATATATATATATACATATATATCCCTGTTTTTCTTTTTAAGGTGGCCCCACAGCGAGGCTGATGAATGGCGCAACATGATTAGTTGGTCGGTTGACAGGAGCAGAGTGTTGGGGACTCTTTCGATCGGTAGAGAGATCCTAGAGGTGAGACGACCAGCGGGAGACACATCGACCGGGAGACTTTAGAGCGGGGGATTCTTTCGATCGGCAGACAAGCCTGAGGGGTGAGCTATCTGACCCAGAGAAGCCAATGCAAAAGAGGGTCTGTTTGGGAGCGCGACAGACTAGCTTTGCAGCACCCCACCACAGAGTTTAATCGTTTGGGGGCGCGGAGGACCAGCTTCGACCGTGAAGCTAGAAGCATTTTGGCAAAAAGTGGGTCACGGGATCAACCCTTCGACCGACATTCTGCGGTTGATTTTTACCCCAGTTACTCTCGATCGGATTCCCCTTAAGGTTTCTTCGTAGTGTTCATTTGGCTTGTTATGCGAAAGAAAGCACTGCAATTTAAGGGGAGACAGCAAGATGTGAGAGAAATTAAGAGTGTGTGTGAGGGAGTTAGAGTGAGAGAGCGAGAAGAGAGAGTGAAGACAGAGAAGAGGGGGTAATAGATGAAAGAACAAGAGCGTCCTAGGACAGAGGGATAACAGGAGAGAGCAAGCAAATTTATAAAGAGAAATGGAATAAAGAATTAGAGAGTGAGCAAAAGAGAGAGTGAACTAGAAACAAAGAGATAGAGGGAGGGAGTGATAGGGATTGAAGGGGGAGCGGAGGGTGAAATGGAGAGAGAGCTAGACAAAAATAGAGAGAGAAGAAAGACTCAAAGAAGATAGAGTAAAAGGTTAGAATTGAGAGGTAGATATAAATAGAGAGATAGAGGGAGAAGGGGGATACGTGACAGAAGGAAAGAGAGAGAGAGAGAGAGGGAGGGAGGAAGAGACTGGGTGATAGAGAGAAAGAGTAAGGAAGGAAATAGGAGGGAGTGATAAAAGTGAGCAAGAGAGTCTGTGAGAGAGAAGCGAGCGAGTAAAACAGAGAGAAACTTGATACGTCATAAAGAGAAAAGAAAGAGAGAGGGAGAAAGAGGGGAGTGAGAGAGGAAGTGCAAGTGAGAGAGAAAAGAGAGTGAGGGGAGATACAGAGTGAGTGAGCAAGAGGAAGAGAGGGGGTAGAGAATGTGATTTTGAAAGAGAGTGTAGGAATGAACCAGAAGAATGTGAGAGGGTGAGAGTGATAGTGTGTTTGAGATGGAAAGAGAGAAGGAGAGAAGGAAGGAAGCAAGAGATAGTGGGGAGAGGGAGAGAAAAATTAAGAGGTGAGAGAGAACTGAGAAACATAACTTAGAGTGTGAGAGAGAAGTGAGAAACATAACTTAGAGTGTATGAGAGAGAGTGAACATAGAGAGAGGGAAACTGAACACAGAGAATGAAGGAGAAAGTAAGGGAGAAAGTGTGAAAGACAAATAGAGAGAAGAGATTGTGAGATAGTAAAGAGCGTGAAAGAGGGAGAGATTAAGCGAGTGAGAGAGGGAGCAAAAAAGAGAGAGACAAGGAGTGTGGGAGAGAGAGGGATTAAGGGAGTGAATGGGAGAGAGAGTGAGAAGAGAGGTTGTGGAAAGATCGAGTAAGATTAGTGAGTGAGGGGTAAAGAGGGGAAAAAAGAGAAAATGGAGAGAGAGAGAGAGAGAGAGAGAGAGAGAGGGAGCAAGAGAGAGGGAGATGAAGAGGGAGTTAGTGAGGGAGAGGGAGGGAGGAGGAGAAGAGAGAGAAAGAGAGAGGAAGGGATGGAAGCAAGAGTGAGCTACAAAGGGGAGACGTAGAGAGGACACGACTGAGGAAGTATGAATTATAGAGGGAGAGAGTGAGAGTGACAAGAGAGAAAAAAAGATATTAGGAGGGTGCGAAGGGAGAGAGACTGTGAACTAGGAAGGGAGGAAGAAAAGAGTGAGATAAAGATCAAGAGAACGAAAGAGAGAGTGAGAGAGCAATCAAGATAAATATATAGATAGAGAGGAAGAAAGTGAGAACAAGAATAAGGAAACGAAGTTAGAGATAAAGGAGACAGCCAGCGGAGGGAGAGAGATAGAAGGGTGAGAAACAATGAGAGAGAAGAGAGAAGGATTGAGAGAGATAAAAGTTGGAAAGCAAAAAAGAGAGAGTCCGTGAGGGATAGGGATAGAATGATTGAGCTAAGAGAGAGATTGTATGTGTATATGTGAGGAAGAGAGAGTGAGAAGGAAACATAATAGAAAAAGTTAGAGAGGTGTGATAAATAAAAGATAAAGAAAGAGAGAACAAACTGTGTGAAAGAGAGAGGAAGGGAATGAAGGAGGTACTGAGAGTATTGGGATAGAAGGAAAATGTAGAAAGATAGAAAAAGAAAGAGTGAGCAAGAGTGATGGAGGGAGAATAAGAGAGTGAGAGAGAGCACCAAGAATAGAAGTCAGAGAAATAGAGGAAAAGAGTGGGGGAATAACGGAAAAGAATGAGCGAGAAGAGTAAGAGAGAAATTGACAGAGAATAAATCCTACGAGCGAGATAGCGATAGAATGTGGAAGAGAGAATAGAGAGTCTAAAAGAGATGAGAAGAGGCAGTAGGAGTGAGGGTGAAGCTAAATAGAGAGTGGCTGAAGAGAGTGTATGAGAAGAGGATCAAGAGAGAGAATGATCGATGGAGCGGGAGTAGATTGAAAGAGAGAAAGAGAGAGGTGAGTGAGGGAGTAGATTGAGAGTGAGAAGAGAGAGTGAGAGAGAGGAGAGTGAGAGAATGAGAAGAATGGAGAGAGAGTTGGAGTGATAAAATGGAGAGCAAGAGAGAACTACAGAGCGAGAGAGAGAGAAATATAATAGAAAGTGAGAGACATAGTGTGGATGGGAAAGAGAGAGACAAAAGGCAAGAGTAAGGAAGAGAATGAGAAAGGGGAAGATAGAGGGAGATAAGGTGAGAGATTGAAGTGAGAGAGGACAAGAGCACTAAATATAGAACGCAAGATTGAGATAGGGAGGGAGAGTAAGAGAATGAGTGAGAATGAGAGAAGGAGAGAGGGAGATGGAGAGTGAAAAAGAGACAGAGAGAAAGTGAGAGAGATTGAGATATAGGGGGTGGGAGGGATGATAGTTGAGGGAGAGAAAGAGAGAGAGAGCTAGAGAAAGGGAGGGGAGAGTGAGAGAGAAATAGAGATAATTGAAAGTGAGAGAAGAGAGAGCAAGGGAGAGGTAATGTGAGAGTGTGATAGATAAAATGATAGGGATGGAGATGGAGTGAATGAGTGAGAGCAGGAGGGGGCTGAGAGAGGAGTGAGACTAGGATAGATGGAGAAAGAGAGTGGAGGGATTGAATGTGGGAGTGCTTGAGGAGGAAAGAGCGCTGTATGAGAGAAAATAATAAATGATGAGATGGATTTGAGGGGAAAGCAAGATGTGAGAGCAATTGAGAGAGTATGTGTGGAGGAGGGAGAGTGAGAGAGAGAGATAGAGGGTGAGAAAGAGTGAGTAAAGAGATAGAATAGTGGGAGATAAAAGAGAACAAAAGAGAGATAGCAAAAGGAAAAAAGAGAGCAAATAAACAATGAAGAGAGATAAATACAAAGTGAGTGAGAGAGAGAGCAGAGAGGAGTGAAGATAGGGATTGAAGAGTGAGGGGACGGAGAGAGGGAGAGAGAGTAAGGTGGTAATATAGAGCAAAGAGAGACTCAAGGAAGATGGAGAAAAAGATATTGAGTGAGAGGTGGAAAGAGGAGGTATTGAGGGAACGACGAGAGAGGGAGGGTGAGAGGGAGATTGAGGGAGAGACAAAATCAATGAAGGAACGAGTGGGAGGGAGAAAGAGAGTAAGAGATGATTGAAGAGAAAGAGTGAATAAAGTGATAAGAGAGTGATGAAAGAGAGCAATAAAGAGTGTTTGTGAGAGAGAAAGAGATAGAGCAATGGAGAAAGAAAAGTGATCAAGCATAAATAGAGAAAAGAGCGAGAGAGAGAGAGAGTGAGGAATATATAGAGAGACATAAATTGAGGGAGTCAGATGGATGAAAAAGAGTGGTAGATAGAGGAAGAGAGTGTGAAGGAAGATCTAGAAAGAGTGTGTGAGAGAGAGAGGGAGAGAGTGGGTAGAGAATGAGATTTAGTGGGAGAGAGGGGGATGAATTGGAACAGAGTGAGAGGGAGAGAGGTGGGAGTGTGTTTGAGATAGAAGGAAGAGCGAGAGAGGGAGAGGGAGAGAGGCAAGAGTGTGTGCAAGAGAGTGAGAAAAATTGAGAGAAGAGAGTGGACAAAGAACAATAAAAGAGATAGTAATTATGGAGTAGGAAAGAGAGAGGGAATGAGGGAGTAGTAGTGAGAGTGAAACTAAAGGGAAAGGAAGAGGGTGAGAGAACAGAACAGAGTGAGAGAGAAACAGAGAGAAGAGAGTGTGAGGGAAGAGCGAGTAAGAGAGAGGGAAAGAACGAGCGAGTGAGAGAGGGAGCAAGAGAGAGGGAGATAAGGAGATCAAAAGGAGGAAAGGTATGAAGAGAGTGAAAGAGGGAGGGAGTGCAAAAGATAGGCTGTGAGGGATAAAGGGAGCGTCACAACAAAGAGAAAAAAGATTGAGCAAGAGAGAGATAAAAAGAGATGGAATAGAGAATGTGTGAGAGAGAGAAAGCGAGTGAGAAAAAAAGATAGGAGGTAATGAGAGGGTTTAAAGAGAGCAAGAAAAAGAAATGAAGAGAGAGTGAAAGAGAGAGAGAGTGAGAAGATAGACTGGGGGAAGATCAAGTAAGACAAGTAAGTGATTGAGGGCTAAAATGAGTTGGAGAAAAGGAGAATGATGAGAGAGAGAGAGATAGAGAGACTAGTGAGATACATGAGGGAGAGACCAATAGAGGGCAAGTTTGAGGGAGTGAGAAAGATAGAAGTAGGGAGTAAGACTGATAAAGAGAATAAGAGAGAAAAGAGTAAGACGAAAGATATTAACAAGGTGGCAAGGGAGAGATTCCAAACGATCTACAGGAAAGGAAAGTGAGAAAAGAATATAACATAGGGAAGGAGATTGAGGGAGAAGAGAGAAAAAGATATTAACAAGGTGGCAAGGGAGAGAGAGTATTAGAGAGGGAGGGAGGGCGAAGAGAGAGATTGAGACTGTGACAATGACATAGAAAGTGAGGGAGTGAGCAAGAAAGATATATGGATAGAGAGGATAGTTAGAACCAAAGAGATGGAGAGGGGGAGAGAGAGGTATAGGGAGAGTGAGTGCGGAAGAGTTGAAGTAGAGTGAGTGAGAGAGGGGAGGGAGGGAAGGAAATAAGAGAGGAGGAGAGAGTGTGTGTGGAGGATAGAAGGAGCTAAAGAGTGAGATAACAGAGTGCAAAAAAGAGAGTGGGATAAAGTGATAAAATATAAAGTGGGTAAGAGAGAGAGTGGGTGACTAAGTGAGAGTGAAATTAAAGAGAGAGGGATGGTGAGAGCAGTGAGAATGAGAGAGAAATAGGATAAAAGAGAGCATAAAGGGATATAGAGCAAGAGATATGGAGAATAAGAGAGAAGGAAACGTAACAAAAGAAAAAGATATAGATAGAGAGTGAGAGTTATGAAGATAAAGAGATGGAAGTCGAAGGAAGGAAGAGAGGTAGAGAAGTGTGAGAGAAAGTATGAAATAATGAGAGATGTGGAGGAAAGAGTGAGAAGAGAGACAGATTGAAAGGGAAAGAGGGAGTCTGGGACAGAGGGAGGGACCAAGAAAGGAAGATAGATGGAGAAGAAGAGTTGTGTAATGAGATAGAAAAGAAAGCAATAGAAGATAGATTGATTGAGCAACAATGCAATAGTGAAGGTGGAATAGAGAATGAGAGAGAGGGAGTGCAAGGGAGAGAGTGAGAGTATATGAGAGAGTGAAGAGAGAGAGGGCAGAGAGATGTGGGTAATAGAGGGCAGAAAGAGCAAGTGAAGAGAGAAATATGGAGACAAAGGGAAGGATGAAAGTGAGAGAGGGAGTGAAAGAGATGGAGATATATGGAAAGGAAGGTTGAAAGAAATGAGAGTGAAGAGAGAAAAAATAAAAGATAAATTAGGCGAGATAGAGAAACAATAGAGAATGAGGAGGATAGAGGGACATGTTAAGTGTGAGAGTGATATAGAGATGAAGAAAGGGACTATGTGTGAAAGAGTGAGAGGACTAGAAGACAAGAAAGAAGCAAGAGAGGGAACAAGAGAAGAGAGAGTGAGTGTGTGTGAGTGAGAGTAATAAAAGAGAGAACAATAGAATAGAGAATAAATAGTGATAAATACAGAAAGGGAGGGAGTGAGAAAGATTGAAGAGAGACGGAACAAGAGAGTGATGTAAATGATAGCATGGATGGCAAAGACACGTACTTAAGAGAGGATTTAATTCAAGTTCCATGTGGGTCAATAACTTGATGTCGTGCAAAGGGGTTGAAGAAATCTCTAAATGGATTAGTCCGGGAGGCTTGGACTTAAGCCAATTCATGGAGATCTAAGGAGAAAGAGCCACCAAGATTTATCAACTTAATCCAAGCCCAAGGATAAAGGAGTCATATTATTATGGTTGGATATTTCTTCTTTTATTTAATTTAATAATGGCTTGCATGCCAACTTAAAGTAGTTTTTTTATTTGTTTTAGATGATATTTTATCTTCTCTTTTCTTTTAAATGTAAGCTTTAGCCTATAAATAGGCCTCACTTTAAATGAAAAAGTGACATTAAACTTTGGCAAAAACAACTTTCATGTGCTTCCTTCCTTAGGTTTTCCTAAGGATTCCAGCAGAGCTCTTGGCTATCGCCCAAGGAGTTCTTCCCAGACATATCAAGCGGATTTCCACCCCGTTTGAGCGTCTACCATCGTACCAAGGTTCTTTCCTTGTGTCAAGCATAAGATGAAGGTATTATACCAACGTTCTTGTTTGCATTGAGCATTGGGTCAATGTTTATCTCAATCCATTTCACCGCCAGGTTGTATCCTCCCATATTATTGGTTGTTCTAGCTTTAGGACGATTTTCTTGTTTTGTTCAGGCATTTCATACGAATTTTCACCAATTAATTTTGGTTTTGGCATAGCACCTTAGGTTTTCTTATTAGAACATCAATCCCCACGATCCTGTCTTGATTCGATTCACGTCATTTGGTATCAGAGCCTCACGGTTCTTGAAGACATAAGTTTCTTGTTGGGTTTTGATTTTCTTGTTGGATTCTTTATTTTAATTCTTCATGGGTAATTGATGAGATTTAGTTTTGTTCGTGTTTCTTATGTCCAATTCTTTTTATCTATGTCCGAATTTTAACTTGGTAATCCAACTTGCTCTTTCATTTCGTAATTATTTATTCAATTCTCTGCAATCATTATTATTCATATTCGTTTTCCTCTTAATGTTCACATTGTTATTATTCATCATTTGTTCTTGTTATTGTCCAGATCAGTGTTCTTGCTATTGTTTGAGATCATCTTGTTCTTGTTATTGTTTATGATAAATATTATTCTTGATGTGATCTTGTTATCTTCGTTTCTTGTTATTTTCATTTCTTTTGTTGATATTATTGTTTTCATAAGTGTAGCTGTGTTTTTTCATTGATTCAAGATATCAAAATTTGTACTGCATTATCATCATCCCAATGATTTGCTTAGTATTTCATTTTTTCTTATTTGTGGTAATCTTGAATTTCGTTTAAGTTGCTTATTTTCAGATTCTGGGTTACCTACCCTCATAAATCTTCAACCATGTCTCAACTAAATTTTGAAGATGAGGAGAGGCAACCAGCCATTCCTAATCTCCAATTTCAAGCCATGGTGGGAGAGATGAGAAGAATGATGAGGGTTGAGTTTGATCAAATTCGTGAAAGGTTGGAACGAGTAGAGGGAGGAATTCAAGAAGGATAGCGAGGAAATATTTCTAATAGGCAAAGGGAGAGAGTTCCAATGAGAGGAGGGAGAGAGGAGGATGAAGAATATTATGTGGGTGGATTTAGTGAAGAAATTGATAGGGATTCATTTGTTGAGAGAAGGCGTTATCGTGGGCAAGCTAGAGATAGTAGGAATAGAGAAGATAACAGTTTGGGGAGTATTAAGATGTGTATTCATTCTTTTCAAGGAAAAAACATTCCTGAAGCCTATCTTGGATAGAAGGTGGAATTAGTGTTCGACTGCCACAACTATTCTGAAATAAAGAAGGTAAAATTGGCCGCCATTGAATTTATTGATTATGCTATTGTTTGGTGGGATCTATTAATGTTGAGTATGAGGAGAAATCGAGAACTTCCCGTAGAAACATGGGAAGAAATGAAAGTTGTCATGAGGAAGCGATTTGTGCCAAGCCATTACTATCGAGAGTTGTATCAGAAGTTACAAAGGCTTAGGCAAGGTAATCGAAGCGTGGAAGATTACTATCAGGAGATGGAGATTGCTATGATTAGGGCTAATGTAGAAGAAGATAGAGAAGCTACTATGGCTAGATTCTTAAATGGTTTAAACCCAAAAATCCATGATAGAGTTGAAATACAACATTATGTGGAGTTGGAGGACATGCTACATGTGGCCATCAATATGGAGCAACAACTCAAGAGGAGGGGTGGCTCACGTTTGTCAAACTGTGTGGGTTCTTCATGGAAGTCGAATGTTGAAAAAAAAGAGGATAAGCTAATCACACAGTCTAAAGCTGAGCCAAGACAAGAGACTACCAGCCAAGGATCTCAAGGCAGGGATCATATACCTAGCTAATGTCCTAACAAAAGCATCATGGAAAGACTGTAAAGTGATAAGTGAGTGACGAGATAAAGCAATAGAGAGTGTAGGAGAGAGAATAAAGAGTAATAGAGAAAGAAATATTGATATGGCATAACAGTGAAAACTGCAGGAGAGGGAGAGAGTCAGAAAGAGAGAGATAGACAGAGGGAGGGGGTATGAAATGAGATTTTGTGGGAGAAAGAGGGGGATGAAATGAAAGAGAGGGAGAGTGAGAGAGGGGGAGAGGTGTGAGAGAGAAAGAAAGAGGGGGAGAGGAAGAGAGAGGGTGGGAGTGAGGGAGATAGTGAGAAGAGAGAGCAAGGGAAGAGAGAGTGATAGAGTGGAAAAGAGTGAGTGAGCAAGAGAAGGAGTAAGAGAGAGGGAGATAAGAAGAGCAGGAGAAAGAGAGGGATGAAAGGAGTGGAAGTTGGAGGAAGAGCTAGAGAGTAGCAATGAGGGATGAAGAACTTAGTGGGTAAAAGAAAGAGTGGGAGACTAAAAGTGAGTAAAAGTAAAGAGAGAGAGGGAGGGAGAGCGGAGTGAGAATGAGAGAGAAATGAAGATATAAGAGAGAGTGAAGGAAGATATAGCAAGATAGAGCAAGAAATAGCAGAAGAAAGTGAAATAGATATAGAGTGAGAGATATGAAGATAAAGATAAGGAAGAGAGAGTAAGGAGAGAGGTAGAGAGACTGTGGGAAGATCTCATAAGAGGAAGTTAGTGAGGGGTAAAAAGTGAGGGAAAATTGGAGAAGTTTGAGAGAAAGTGTGCAAGAGAGAGTGGGAGATGGAGAGGGATAAAGGGAGGGAGACGAAGGTAGGGAGAGAAGACAGAGAATGGGAGAGGGAGGGATGGAAGCTAGAGAGAGATTAGGATAGAAAGGGAGAAAAGTTAAAGAAATGAGAGAAGAGAGAGCAACAAAAGGAGAGTGTAAAAGAGATTATAAGATAGTAAAAGAGAATTGAGAGTGAGAAAGAAATTCATTGAGAGAAAATAATAGAGAAGGGGTTAGAGAGATGAGAGAAAAATGGAGCAAGGGCAAAGATAAAGAAAAAATTGGTAAAAGAGAGGAAGATTGAGCGATAAATGGAGCTAATGAGAGCAAGAGGGAGAGAGATTGATAGAGAATGAGAGTGTATGAGTTTGTGCAATGGAGAGAGTAGAGTGAGCTACATTGGGGAGACCTAGAGAGGACATGAATGAGGGAGTGAGAAAGATAGAGGGATAAAGTGAGAGCAATAAAGAGAACAATTCAGAGAGAATAAAAAAGATCTAAAGAGAAATAAGGAAAGAGAGTGAGGGGGAGAAGATTATACAAGAAAGTGGAAGAGAGAGGGACAAGAGAGACAAAAAGTTATGAGGGTGGGAATGGAGAGAGAGTGCGAGCGAGGGAAGAAGGAAGAGAAGAGGGAGATAGAGAGCTAAGAGACAGCAATAAAAGAGAGATTAAGATTGATTGAGAGACAATGCAATAATGAAGTCGGAACAGAGTGTGAGAGAGAGGGAGAGCAAGGGAGAGAGTGAGAGTGTGTGAAACATAGAAGAGAGATGAGAGAGAGAGATGTTTAGTGGTAGAGGGAATGAAAGTATGAGAGGAAGAGAAAGATAAGGGAGGGATTGTAAGAGAGAGCATGATAAGAAGAGAGAGTGAGAAAAGTATGAGATAGGAGGTGGATAGAGAGATGGCTAAATTTTGAGAGTAAGAGCGGTAGAGAAAAAGAGAGGAGAAGTTAAGGGAGAGGGAGAGGAGAGGAAAAGAGCGAAGGAGGAAGTGAGAGTGAGAGAGATATATGGAAAGGAGAATGAGTCAAGATATAGAAAGAGAAAATGAGCAAGAGAGAGGGAGGGACAATGAAAAATGAGAGATAGAATGTGGGAGATGGAGAAAGAGAGAGAAAAAGGAATGGAAAGTGTGAGAGAGAGTGAGAGAGAGAGTGACAAAGGAAGGAAGTGAGAGAAATAGAGAAAGAGAGTGAGGAGATAGAAGAAGAGTGAGAAGAGTAAGAGAGAAGTTGGCAAAGAATAAGGAGTGTGAGCGACAGTGGTAGAAAGTAGAAGAGAGAATAGAGAGTGTGAAGGGATGAAGAGAAGGAGTCAGAGTGGGAGTGAATCTGAAAAGAGAGAGTGAGTGGGTGAAGAGAGAATAAGAGAAAAGGAGCAAGAGAGAGATAGGAAGGGAAAAGAGAAAGAGGAAAGGAGAGATAAAGGGAGGGAGAAAGAGAGAGAAGGTGAGTGAGGGAGTAATACTAGAAGAATTTGAATGGAGTATGATAGACAAAGTGAGAGAAAATAGAGAAAGAAAGGAGAGTTACGAAAGAGAGTGAGAAAGAGAGTGAGAAAGTAATATAAAAAGACCAAGAAGAGGGGTGGGAGAGGGAAATAAAGGAAGGGAGAGAGAGCTAGAGTGATGGATATTAGAGGAGGGACTGAGTAAAGAGAGAAAAGAGAGCAACAAAGAATGAGAGCGGAAGAGAGAGAAACATAAGAGAAAGAGAGAGACTTAGTGGGAAAGGAAAAGAGTGAGAAAGAGACGGATAGACTACAAGAGTAAGGGAGAGAGTAACGAAGTGGGAGATAAAGGTAGAGAATGAGAGAGATCAAAGAGAGAGAGGGCGTGAGAGAGGTAGAGGGAGCAAGAAAGATTTAAGAGGGAGAGATATTAAGCAAGAGCGGAAGAGATAGAGAGGAAAAGATAGTGAGCAATGTGGAGATAAGGAGGGAGTAAGAGAATGAATGAGATGGAGAGAGGAAGAGAGGAAGATGGAGAGGGTGAGAGGGAAAGAGATTGAGATGGAGAAAGTGCGAGGGAGGCTAGCAGAGGGAGAGAATGGGAGAGAAAGAATGAGAGAGAAAGCATGTGAGAGAGTGCTAGAATGAGAGAGGGGAAGTGAGAAAGAAATAGAGAAAAATGGAAGTGAGATAAGGGAGAGCAGCAGATTGGGAATGAGAGAGAGCGATAAAGAAAACGAGAGGGAGGGAGAGGGAGTGAAAGAGTCAATGCAAGGGGAGATAAAGAGAGGAGTTAGATAGGGAGAGAGGGAGAAAGAGAGGGAAGAAGGAACTAAAATACGGAGGGATCGAGGAAGAAAGAGATATGCATAAGAGAAAATAAGAAATAATGAGTTGGATATTAGTGGAGAGAGCAAGTTGTGAGAGCAATTTATAGAAAAATGGGAGGGAGGAAGAGTGAAGGAGAGAGTGAGAGATAGAGGGATAGAAAGAGTGAATAAAGAAAGAGAACAGAGGGAGATAGAAGAAAGAGCAATAGAGAAAGACATAAAGGTTGCAAAAAAGTGGGAAAAAACAAAGCGAGATGAAGAAGAGAGCAAGAGAGAGCAAGAAAGGGCGCGAAGAAGGTTATTGAAGAAAGAGCGAGGGAAAGAGAGTGAGGGAAAGTAAGGCAGATTTGGAGAGATATGGAGCGAGACTAAGGTTAATATCTCACTCTTTCTCTATACCTCCCTCTCTCTCCCTCTCACTCCCTCCCTAACTCTATCTCTTGCTCCATTTACCATTCCCTCACACACTCACTCTCTCTCTCTCTCCAACTTTTATCTCTCTAAATCCCTCTCTCTTCTCTTGCTCATTGTTTCTCACTTTCTCCCTATTTCTTCCTCCCTACCTCCTTCCATCTTAAACTCTCCCTCCCTTTGTCTCACCCCTATCTCTCTCTGTCATTTCCTTACTCTTGTTTTCACTCTCTCCCTCTCTCCCTATATATTTCTCCTGCTCCCTCACTCACTGTCTCTCTCATTTTATAGCTATGTATCTCTTTATTCTCTGTCTCCCTCCATCCCTTACACCTCCCTCCCTCCCACTCTCATAATATCTCTATTTCTCTCTTGTGCCTCTCTCTCATCTCCTTTCTTATATCTTCTTGTCTCTCTCAATCTCTTTCCCTATATTCTCTACGGATCTCTTTCATTCTCCCACTCTCGTTCTCTTTCTCTATAGATCTCTTTCTCAATCCCTCATTCTTGCCCTCTATATGTCTCCCTTATGTAGCTCACTCTTCTCTCTACATCCCACTCACACTCTCTCTTGAGCTCTCACACACACTTATACAGTTCTCTCTCTCTCTCTCTCTAAATCTCTCTGCCACTCACCCTCTTAAGCTCCATTTCTCAATCTCTATCTCGTTCTCTCTGCCACTCACCAGGTTGCTCTTTCTCTTGCACTCCATCATCTGTCTCCATGTTGCATCTTCCTCCCTTCTCTCTCTATCCCCATCTCTTTTATTCTCTCTCCCTCGCTCTCTATCCCTCATTCTCTCTTTCTTTCACTCTATTCTCTTTTACTATCTTATGCTCTTTTTTGCTCTCTTCATTGCTACTCTGTCTTCTCATTTCATCTCACTCTTTCTCTCCCTCTATCCCACAAACTCTCTTTCCCTCTATCCCACAAACTCTCTCTCCCTCTCTATTGCTTCCATCCATCCCACTATCTCTTTCTTTCTCTTCTCTCCATCTCTTCTTTCCTCCCTTACATCCTCCCTCTACTTCTCTAGCTCCCCCCTCTCTCTCTCTTGCTGTCTCTAGTCATGATTCCATTCTCCCTATCTCTTTACCTCTCACTCACTCTTTTTTAATAAATCTTCCCTTGAACTTTCTTCTATCTTTGTATTCTTTTCACACTCTCTATCACTTACTCTCTATTACTCTCTCTTTAATCCATCTCACTCTCTACCTTTATCTCCCTTTCTAACTCTCTTCCTTCCCTCTCCTTCCCTTTAGCTCATCCCCATCTCTCTGTTTTTTTCCCCCTATGACTATAGATCTCTTTTATTATCCCACTCTCATTCTATTTATCACTCTCCCTCTATCTATCTCACTCCCTCAATCCTGCCCTCTTGCCCTCTCTAGGACTCCCTTATGTAGCTCACCCTTCTCTCTCCATCTCACTCACACTTTCTCTTGAGCTCTCACACACAGACATACACTCTCTTACTCCCTCTTAATCTCACACACACTCAAACACTCTCTCACTCTCTCTTAATCTCTCTCTCTCCCACCCACCAAAGCTCCATACTCCCTCTCTCATTCTCTCTTCTCAAGCCCTACCCTTCACACGTACTCTCTCTCACTCTCAAACTTTTATCTCTCTCAATTCATCCCTCTTCTATCTCATTGTTTCTCACATTACCTCACACATCTCTCTATCTCTCTCTCTCTCTCTCGCCCTTCATCTCTCTGTATCCTCTATCTCTCAGCCCTTTTCCTTACTTCGATTCTCATTCACATCCTTTTATTTATATATCTCTCTTGATGCCTCCCTCTTCTCTCTCATTGTTTCTCACATTCCCTCACACTTCTCTCTCTATTTCTCTCTCCCTCGCTCCCTTCGTCTCTTTGTCTCCTCTATCTCTTGCACTCTCTTTTCCTCACTCTCTCTTTCATTCTCTCTTACTCCCACTTCTCCGACTCTTTCTCTTATGTTTTTCTCTCACACTCTCTTCCTCACTCTCACACACACATAATCTCTATCTATGCTCAATCTTTCTCGCCGTTGTCCCCCACATGGACCCTCTATCTCGCTTTCTAACTTTTATTCTTCTCAATGCAACTCTCTTCTCAATTATTATTTCTCACATTCTCTCACACATCTCTCTCACTTTCCTTCTCCCTCACTCCCTGTCTCTGTCTCTTTTATCTCTCACTCTCTATTCCTTAATCTTATTCTCACTCTCTCCCACTCTATCTATATATCTCTCATGATTCCTCCCTCACTCTCTCTTTCATTCTCTTGCTCTCTGTCTCTCTTCTCTTCCTCCCTCCCTTGCTCACACTCTCTCTCCCTTCTCACCTTCCTAATATCCTTTTTACATTCTTATCCCTCTCTCTTTCCCATTCTTTTATCCTCTTCTCTCCCTCACTCTCATTTCCTATTTCTCTCAAGATATATTTCACTCTCGAACTATTGCACTCTTTATTGCTCTCACTCTCCCTCTATCATTCCCACTCCCTGCTCTCTTTAGATCTCCCTATTTCCCTCTCTATCTCCCCCTCTCTCTCCCTCTCTCTTACACCCACTCGCTCACTTTTATGTTATTCTTCCCTTTTCTTTACCCCTCACTACTTACTCTTACTCGATCTTCACACAGCCTCTCTTCTAACTCTCGCTCTCATTCAGTCTCTCACATTCTCTTCCTACTCTCTTACTTTCTTTCACTTCCTCTCACATCCTCTTTTTTCCCTCAATATCCCCTCCCTATCCCTTTTCTCTCCTTCTCTATAAATCTAATTTCACTCTCACTCTTACTCCCTCCATTCTCACCCTCTTTTCTCTGTCTCTCTCCCCCTTACCTAATCTCTCTATATCCATCTCACTCTTCTGTCACTCTCTTCTCTCCTAAATACTTTCTCACTCCCTCTGTCGCTCATTTCCTCCATCGCACACTCCCTCCCTTAAACTTAGCCCACTCCATTCTTCTCTCTTTCTCACACTTTGATGTTTTTCTCTTACATTTTGTACTGTTGATCCCTCCTTTCACTATTTCTCTTCATCCATCCTCCCACTCTCTCTCTCCTCTCTCACCCCTCCCTCCCTCCCACTCTCGCTCATGTTGTCCTCTATCTTTCTCTCTCTCTCTCTCTCTCTCACATACTCCCCCCCTCTCTCTCGCACTTTCTATCCCTCTCTCCATTTGCAACTCCTCTCTCACAAATACTATGTATCTTTCTTATTTTCTCTCAAACATCTTCCTCTCCTCATCATTCCCTCCCTCATTAAATACCTACTTCCCACTTGTTTTCCTCTTAAGGTATCTCACTCTTTCTATCTCCAATTGCACTCACTCCTTCACTCCCTCTCTCCCTCTCATATTCTCTATCGCTCTCTCTCATTCTCTCTCTCTTGCTCTCTCTTCTCTCACTTTTAATTTTCTTTATTTCTTTCCCATTCACCCTCTCCCTTCATCTGCTACACTCCCTCCCCCTCTCTCCATCTCAATCTCTCTCCCTCTCTCCATCCTTCCCTCTCAATCTTTATCACTTCTTCACTCCTTCTCACTCATTCTCTTACTCTCCCTCCCTATCTCAGTCTTTCTCTCAATCATTTGCACTTTTTTCTCCCTCACTTAAGTCTTTCCTGCCCTCTTTCCCTCTCTCACTCCCTCTCTTTCTTCAATCTCTCTCCGTCCCTCCCCCTTTCTCACTCTCTTCCTTAATCTTTCCCTCTATCTCTCAATTTCTCACTCTCCCTCCCTTTCTTTCTGTCTCTTGCTTTCTCTTATGTTTCTCCCTGTTGCTCTCTCGCTCTCTCTTGCTCCCTTTTCTCTCTCTTTACTCATTCTTTAACTTTCAAAATCCATCACTCTAACTCTCTTTCCATCCTCTCATTCTCTCTCTCTTCTCTCTCTCCCACTTTTCTCTATTATTGTTTATTACTTTCTCTCCTTACCTCCCTCTTTCCCTCCCTCCCTCCTTATTTCACTCTCTTTTACTCTTTATACCTCCCTCTCTCTTTCTCATTATTTCCTCTCTCTCCATTCTCTCTCTCCATTCTCTAATTCTCTCTCCCCTCCTCGCTTCTTCACACTCTTCAATTTCACTCCCACTATTACTCCCTCACGGTTTTCTCTCTCTTTCTCTCTTGCACTCTTTCTTCCTTTCTCTCTCCTTTTCCCTCTCACTTTCCCTCCCTAACTCTTTCTCTCTTGCTTAATTTATCATTTTCTTTCTTGTTCCTTTCTCTTACTCTCTTTTCATCCACTCTTTCTCTTCAACTTCACTCTCACTTCCTACTCCTCTATCTTTATTCTCTTCCTCTTTCCAACTACTCTCTTTCTCTATTTCTCTCACTTCCCTTCTTCCTCACTCTCTCTCTCTCCCACTTTCCCTTCTCGTCTCTCAATCATTCTTTTATTCTCCTCCCTCTATCTCTCTCGCTCACTCAGTTTCTCTGACTTTCCTCATTCTCCTTCTCTCCCTATATTTCTATCACTCTCACTTCCTCCTTTGCTTCCTTCCTCTCCTCTCCCTCTCTCTCTGTCCCCCTCTCTATTTCGCTCCTGTTCTCTCCCTCTACCTTTACCATCTCTTTCTCCACATTCTATTCTCATACTTTTTATCACTCTATTCTTATCATGCTTTCTCTTTCTCTCCATATATATACACTCACACTTTCTATCCTTTTATCCCCCACATCTCTCTCTCTCACTCTCTCTTCTCTCCCTTGCTCTCCCTCTCTCAATCTCTATTCCACCTTCATTATTATGTTGTTGATCAATCAATCTTTCTTAATCTCTCTTCTATCACTCACTCTATCAGCACTCAAATCTTTTTCTCCTTCTATCTCCCTTTCTAGCTCCCGCCCTTCCTATCTCTCTTTCTCCTTCTCCCTCTCTCTCTCTCTCTCATTATTTCTTACTTTCTCTCACTCTTCTCTCTACCTTTATCCCTTCCTCCTTCATCCCACTCTCTATCTTCATATCTTTCACTCTCTATCTATTTATCTATCTTCTACTTCCATTTCTTCTTTCCTTATCTCCCTTGCTCTATATCTCTCCCTCCTTTACTCTCTCTTCTATCTCTATTTATCTCTAATTATCACTCATCTCTTCATTTCTCCCACTACTTAATTTCACTCTCTCTTAGTTTCCCTCAGTTTCACCCATTCTCTATTCTTCCCCTATATCTTACTTTCTTCTCTAGTCTCTCTCCTCCCACTCCTTCACCCTCTTTATCCTCCACACACAATCTCAACCCATCTCTTGCTTCTTTCCCTTCCTCCTCCCACCCTCCCTCCCCCTCTCTCTTACTCACTCTATCTTCAACTCTCCCACACTCACTCTCCATCTACCTCCCTCTCTCCCTCTCTATAATCTTATGTTCTCACTGTTTCCCTCTATATCTATATATATCTCACTTGATCCCCATCACTCTCTCTTTCATTCTCTTGCTCTCTATCTCTCTTCTCTTCCTCCCTCACTCACACTATCTCACCCTTACCAACCTCCTAATATTTTGTTTTTCTCTTTAGTTTCTTATTTACTCTTGTCTCCCTAACTTCTTTTCATATTTCTCTTTAGATCTCTTTCACTCTCTCACTTGCTCTCGTTATCGTTCTCACTCTATCCCTCTATCATTCTCACTCCCTCATTTGTGCCCTCTCTAGGTCTTCCTTATGTAGCTCACTCTTCTCTCTCCATCTCATACTAACACACTCTCTAGCGCTCACTCACTATTAATCTCTCTCCCTCTTGCTCTCTTTAGCTCCATTTCTCACTCTCTAGCTCACTCAGAATTACCATTTTGTGCTTTTCTCTCATTCTCGCCTCTCCCTTGCTCCATTTTTCTCTCTTCTCTCTTTATCCTCTTCTCTATTATTTTCGTTCACTCTCTCATTCTCTTTTTAATTCCCTTTTTCTATATTATACCCTCTTTCACACTCTCCCTTGTTGCTCTCTTCTCTCATTGTTCTTACTTTTCTCTCAATATATCCCCCACTCTCTCCTCTCTCTCTTGCTTCTATTCCACCACTCTCATTCTCTCCCTTCTCTCACTCCCTCCCTCTCCCTCCCATTTCTTCCGCTCACTCTTCAATCCCTATCTTCACTCTCTCTCTTGGTCTCTCTTACTCTCTATGTCATCTCCCTTTGTTGTTTTTTCCTCTCTTTTGCCCCCTTTCTGTCTCTCTCTCATGCCATATCTTCTATCTCCCTCTCTTACTCCCTGAGACTCTCTTCTCTATGTATTTCTGCCTTACCCACTCTCCCTCTCTCTCTCTCTCTCTTCCGCTCACTCTTCAATCCCTATCTTCACTCTCTCTCTTGGTCTCTCTTACTCTCTATGTCATCTCCCTTTGTTGTTTTTTTCTCTCTTTTTCCCCTTTTCTGTCTCTCTCTCATGCCATATCTTCTATCTCCCCCTCTTCTCTCTCTTTACTCACTCTTTATCACCCTCCCTCACACACTTTCTCTCATTCTCCCTTCCTCACACACTCTCTCTCAATTGCTATCACATTTTGTTCTCTCCCCTCATACCCATCTCATTTCTTATTTTCTCTCATGCATCTCTCCTTCCTCCTCGATCCCTCCCTCTTCCAATCCCTCCATCCCACTCTTTCTTCTCTCTTCTTTTCTCACTTCTCTCTATCTCCCCTTGAAAAGAGAGGAAGAGAGAGCAAGAGAGGGAGAATAAGGAACATAATAGAGAGTGAGAGATATAATGAGATAGGGAGAGTGGAGAGAAAGAGAGATAGAGGGCAAGAGTAAAGAGAGACAAAAGATAGATGAGGGAGAGCAAGGGAGTGAGAGAGAGAAACATATTAGAAGTAAGAGACATAGTAAGAAAGAGAGAGAGTGAGAAAGAGAGATAGAGGGTAAGAGTAACGAATAGAGTGAGAACAAGGGAGATAGAGAGGGAGAAGCAAGAGATTAAAGAGTGGGAGGGAGAGTGAGAGGGAGAGAGATTCAAAGATTTAAGTGGGAAAGAGGGGAAGCGAGAGAGGAAAAGATAGTGAACAAGATGGAGATAGGGAGAGACGTTAAGAAAAAGAATGAGAAAGAGAGATGGAGAGAGGGAGATGGAGAGAGAGAGAGAGAGAAGAGAGATTGAGATAGAGAAAGTGGAAGGAATAGAAGTGGGAGGGAGAGTGGGAGAGAGAAAGGATGAGGGAAAGTGAGAGAGAAATAGAAAGAAGAGAAAGTGAGATAAGAGAGGGAATGAGATAGAACAATGGAAACATTAGAAAAATGGAAAAAATTATAGGGAGGGATGGAGATTGAGTGAGTGAGTGCAAGAGCAGAGAGCTAGGGACAAAGGGAGAAAGAGAGGGAGGGAGTGAAGGAGGGAGTTATTCAGATAGGGAGGAAGAGTAAGAGAATGGGTGTGTAGCATATAAGGAAAGAGGAAGATAGGGAATGAGAGAGAGAGAAAGAGGGAGAGAGACTGACATAGATAGAGTGGGAGGGAGGGTAGCGAGGGGAGAGAATGAGAGAGAGTGAGAGAAAGCGAGAGGGAGAGTGAGATATAAATAGAGAAAGGAGAAAATGAGAGAAAAGAGAACAAGAGAGAGGGAATGAGCGAGAGAGATGGAGAAAAAAAGTGGGAGGGAGGGAGATCTAGTGAGTGCAAAAGGAGAGTGAGAGGAGAGAGATAGGAGAATAGGAGAAAGACTTAGAAGGAGGCAGTGAAAGAGGAAGGGACAAAGGAGGAGAGAGAGATGTGTGAGAGAAAAGTATAAATAATGAGATGGAGATAAGGGTCGAGGGTGAGGTTTGAGAGTAACTGAGATAGAGGGACAGAGGGAGAATAAGAAAGAGAGTGGGGGATAGATTTGAGAAAGAGTGAGTAAAGACAGAGAAGAGAGGGTGGTTATAGATGAAGGAACAATAGAGAGACAGAGAGGGGAAAGAGCAAGAAAAGAAACAATAAAGAGAGATGAAATAGAACAGAGAGAGAGCAGATAGTGAGTGAAGATAGAGAATAAAGAGGGTGCGGGATGGGGAGAGAGAGATAGGGTAAGGTAGAAATAGTGAGAGAAGAGAGACTCAGGGAAGATAAAACAAAAAAGATTGTGAGTGAGAGGGAGATAGCGATAGAAAGTGGGAGAGAGAATAGAGAGTGTGAAAGAGATAAAGAGTGAGAGTAGGAGAGAGAGTGAGGTTGAAGAGAGGGAGAGAGAGTGAGAGAGTGGGTGAAGTGAGTAAAAGAGAAAAGAAGCAAGAAAGAAAATGAATGATAGATGGAGCTAGAGTGAGTTAGGGAGGGATTGTGAGAGATTTAGAGAAAGACTACAAGAAAGAAAGAGAGAGAGAAGCGAGTGAGGGAGTAAGAGTGAGAGTAATATTAAAGAGAGTGAGGGAGTGAGGAGGGGAGAGAGTGACAAAGTGAGAGAGAAATAGATAAGGAATACATAGTGAGGAAAGAGAGGATAAGAGAGGGAACTAGAGATAAAAATGAGAGCAAAATAAGGGGGGAGGGAAAGAGGGAGGGAGAGAATGAGAGAAAGTAATAAACTATGAGAGAGAAGAGGGGGTGAGAGATAAGACAGAGAGAAGATAGTATTAGATTGATGGACATAGAGAGATCAAGGGTGAGTAAAGAGAGAAAAGAGAGCAAGAGAGAGCCTGAGTGTGAGAGAAAGAAACATAATAGAGAGTGAAACATAGTGAGAAAGGTAATGAGTGAGAGGGGGAGAGATAGAGGGCAAGAGTAAGGGAGAGAGTGAGATGGGGAGATAGAGGGATAGAGTGAGAGAAATTGAAGAGAGAGAGGGAGTGAGAGAGAGCAAGAGAGAGAGAGAGATTTAAGAGAGAGATAGAAATTGAGAGAGTAAGAGAGCGCAAAACTTACTGAACAATGCTGTGATAAGAAGGGAGATTAGAGAATGCATGAGAAGAAAAGAGAGAGGGAGATGGAGAGGGAGAGAGAGAGAGGGAGGGAGATTGAGATAGGGCGAGTGAGAGGGAGGGAAGCAGGAGGGAAATGATGACAGAGAGGGAATGGGAGAGGAAGAGTGAGAGAGAAATAGAGAAAAGAGAAAGTGAGAGATGAGGGATCAAGGGAGAGGGAATGAGAGAGAGCATAGAGAAAAGGAGAGTGAGGGAGGAGTGACTTAGTGAGTACAATTGAAGTGAGAGAGAGGAGTAAGGTGAGCAAAGAGAGAGAAATGAGGGTGATAGAAGAATGAGCAAAAGAGAGACAGAGAGATTGTAAAAGAGAGCAAAAAGGCAATAAATAAAGATGCAATAGAGATAGAAAAAAAAGAGAAAATGGATTTAAGATATGGATTGAAGAGTGAGCAGGAGGGAGAGATGGAGAGTGGGTGAGATAGAAAAATAGTGAGAAGAGAGACTGAGGGAAGATAGTTTAGTGTGAGGTAGAGAGAGGGAGATGTAGAGGAGATATGTATTTAGTGGGAGAGTGAGAGGGTGATAGAGTGAGAGCTTGAAATAATGTAGGAGGGAGAGAGGTAGGGTGGAAGAGAGTGTTAAATGGCTAGAGAGAATAGTGAGTAAAGCGATAAGAGAGAGTGTTAAAGGAGAACAAGAGTGTTTGTGCGTGAGAGAGAAGAGAGAGAAATATAAGAAGAAAATGTGGTATGCATAAATAGAGAAAAGTGCGAGAGAGGAGGAGAGTGAAAAGGAGAGAGATAGAGGAAGGGAGTGATAGACATTGAAGAGAGCAGGAGTGAGAGAGAAAGAAAGGGTGAGAGAGAAGAGAGAGTGATGGAAGATATAGAGATAAAGTGAGAGGGTGGGAGAGACTGGTTGGAGATCGAGATTTAGTGGGACAGAGGGGGATGATTTGGAAGAGGGTGAAAGGGAGAGAGGGAGAGAGAGCGGGAGAGGGAGAGAAAGGGAGGGAGGGAAGGAAGCAAGAGTGAGGGGAGAGAGGGAGGAAAGATTGAAAAGAGAGAGAAGAGCAAGCAATCGAAGAGAGAATGAACATGAAGTGAGAAAGAGAGAGAGTGAGAGAGTGGAAGTGAGAATGAAAATGAAGATATAGGAAGAGGGGCAAAAAAGGGAGAAAGTGTGAGACAAAAATAGAGTGAAGAGAGAGTAAGAAAGGGAGAGACTAAGTGAGCGAGAAGGGGAGCGAGAGGGAGGGAGATAAGAAGAGCGAGGGAAAGCAAGGGGTGAAGGGAGTGAAAAAGGGATTGAGATGAGAAAAAGGCAGTGAGGGTTAAAGGGAGCAGTAAAGGAGAGGCTGAAGAGAGAGCAAATCAAAGATAAAATGAGATGGAAAAGAGAGTGAGAGAGATAGGTAAAGACTGAGTGAGAAAGAGAGATTGAAGTAGTGAGAGAGGGAGAGAGTGAGTGAGTGAGTAGGGGGAGCAGGAGCGAGGGAGATAAGAAGAGTGAGAGAAAGCAAGGGGTGAAGGGAGTGAAAGAGGGATGGAGACGAGAGAAAGGCAGTGAGGGATAGCATTAAAAGAGAGACTGAAGAGAGTGTGAATTAAAGATAAAATGAGATGGAATATAGAGTGAGAGAAATAGGCAATGACTGAGTGAGAAAGGGAGATTGAAGGAGTAGTGAGTGGGATTCAAGAGAGTGTAGGAAAAAGGAAGGAAGAGAGAGTAAAAAGGAGAGTGAGAAGCGAGACTAAGGGATGATCGAGTAAGAGTAAGTGAGTGGGGGTTTAAAGAGAGGGAGAATAGGAGAATGATGAGAGCAAGTGGGAGCAATGGAGGGAGAAGGAGATAGAGGGGGATAAAGGGATAAAGAGGGAGGGAGGGAGAGGGAGAGAGAATGAGAAAGGGTGGGATGGAATTAGGTGAGTGAGGGAGGAGAGAGAGTGTGGGAAATAGAGTGAGAAAAAGTAAAAGAAAAATGGAAGAGAGAATAATGAAGGAGAGTGTAAAAGAGAGAGAGAGAGAGAGGGATTCAGAGAATGAAAGAGGTATGGAGAGTGAGAGAGAGGAAGTGAGGGATAACGGGAGGGTCAAAAGTATGAGGCAGAAGAGATATCGAGAGGGAGAGATAATGAGGTTGGAATAGAGAGAAATAGAGAGATGAGCTTGTGAGGGAGAAAGAGAGACAAGTGGAAGTGAGAGTGTTTGAAGAGAGAGTAGGAAAAAGAAAGTGAGAGAGTGAGAAGAGAGGCTATGGGAAGATCAAGTAAGAGTGAGTGAGATGTAAAGAGAGCACAAGAAGGGGATATTAGTGAGTGACAGAGGGAGCAAGAGAGAGGGAGTCAAACAGGGAGGTAAGCAGGGATAGAGTGGGAATGAAAGAGGGAGGTAAGCAGGGATAGAGAGAAAGATATATATAAGTTTGAAAGCAAGAGAAAGGAGAGACGGAGTGGAGGTAGAATGAGTGAAGTGTAATATGAAAGAGAGCAACACAGGAGAGTGTAAAAGAGAGTATAAGATAGAAAAAGAGAATAGATAGTGAGAAAGAAAAAGAGAGGGAGAGAGAATAATAGAGAAAAGGATAGAGAGTGAAGGGAGAAAGATGGAGCGAGGAAAAGAGAGGAGAGATTGAGCGAGAAAAAATAAGATAATAGGAGAGAGTAAGATAGAGAGCAATAGATGAAGCTAAAGAGGGTGAGAGCGAGAGAGATTGAGAGAGTGAGAGAGCATGAGTGTATGAGATGGAGAGATGAGAGAGCTACAAATGAGAGACCTAGAAAGTGCAATAATTAGGGAGTGAGAATGATGGACACAGGGAGTGAGAGCGATAAAGAGAACAAGAGTGTGAGAGAGTGATTGAAATCTAGAGAGAAAGAGGAAAAGAGAGTGAGAGATAGAAGAGGATATAAGAAATGGATTGACGGAGAGGGACAAAAGAGAGGAAAAGCTATTAAGAGGGCAATAATGGAGAGAAAGTAGGATTGAGGGAGGTAGGAAGAGAAGAGAGATACAGAGCAACATAATGAAGGGGAAAGTGAGGAAAAGAGCAAGAGAAAAGAGTAAGAGCAAGAGGCATAAAAAGAGAGTGAGAGATAGTGGAGGCAGAGAGAGGGTGAGTGAAAGAGAGAGAGAAGTGTGAGAGAGTGTAGAATTAATGAGATAGAAGATAGAGGACATTAGAAGGATAATAATTGCAGCGAAAGAGAGATTGAGAGATTACATGTGAGGGATAGGGGGAGAGAAATATTGAGCAACGAGAGAGATTTTGTGTATGTGAGAGTGAGGAAGAGAGTGAGAGAGAAACATTAGAGAAAGAGTTATAGAAGTGTAAGAAACAAAAGAGAAAGAGAATGGTTGAAAGAGAGAGGAACGGAGCAAGGAGGAAGGGAGTATAAGAGAGATATAGGGAGAGAAAGAGAGTGAGGTAAGATAGAGAAAGAGAATGAGCAAGAGAAAGTGAGGGAGGGATAATAAGAGAATGGAAGAGAGAATGGTAGAAAGATGGAGAGAGAGGGACAGCCAAGAAGGGAAAGTGGAAGAGAGCGTGAGAAAGAGATATGAAGAGAGTGAGGGAGTAAGAGTGAGAGTGAACTTAATGAGAGTGAGGGAGCGAGGAGGGGAGAGAGTGACAAAGAGAGATAGAAATAGAGAAAGAATAAAGAGTGAAGAAAGAGAGGCAAGATTAAGGGAGTCAGAGAGACAAAGAGAACAAAAAAAGGAGGAGGAAGGGAGGTAGAGAGGGAGATTAAGTAATAGACAATGGGCGAGAAGACAAGGAAAAGAGAGAGAAGAGAGAAGAGAGAGAATGAGAGGAAGGGAGAGAGTTAGAGTGATGGATATAGAAGATAAAGAGTGAATAAAGAGAGAGAAAAAAGAGTAAGCGAGAGAGCTAGATAAAGAAGCAGAGAGAGTGAGACATAGTGAGAAAGAGAGAGAGAGAGAGAGAGAGAGAGAGAGCAAAAAAGAGAAAGGAGAGATAGATGGAGAGAGTTAAAGAAACTCAACAGAGAGGGAGAGAGAGAGAGAGGAGAGAAAGAAAGACTTAAGTGAGATATAGGAAGCAAGAGAGAGAAGAGAGAGCAAAAGAGAGCAAAAGATAAAAAGATTTTGATAGGGAGGGAGATTAAGAGAACCAGTGAGAAGGAAACGAGAGAAGGAGATGGAGAGGGAGAGAGATTGATATAGAGAGTGGGAGGCAGGGATGTGGGAAGGGGAGAATAAGGGAGAAAACATGAGAGAGAGCGAGAGAATGGGAGAGTAAGAGTGAGAGAGAAGTAGAGAAAAGAAAATTTTGGTGGAGAGAACGAGAGAGAGGGAGTGAGAGAGAGCGAAAGAAAATGAGATTGAGAGAGAGGGAGCAAGGAGTGAGTGCAATAGGAGCGAGAGAGGAGTAAAGTAGGGAGAGAGTGGGAAATCGAGGGAAGTGGAGATTGAAAGAGGGATTAAGGAGGAAAGAGAGATCCATGAGATAAAATAAGAAACAGAGATGGATTTGACGGGAGAGAGCAATATGTGAGAGAAATAAAGAGTGAGTGTGTGAAGGAGGGAGAGTGAATGTGAGTGAGATAGAGGTAGAGATGGAGTGAGTAAAGAGAGAGATGAGAGGGTGATAGAAGAAAGAGCAAGTGTGAGAGACAGAGAGGGAGTGAAGAAGAGCAAGAAAGTAATAAAGGGAGATGAAAGAGAGAGAGAGAGAGAGAGAGAGCAAAAGAAAGAGTAAAACCAGGGATTGAAGAGTGAGCGAGAGGGAAAGAAGGAGAGAGGGTGAGATAAAAATATAGATAGAAGAGAGACTTAAGGGAGGGTGAGAGAGGGAGATATAGAGGGGATATGGAGATAGTAAGAGGGTGAGAGGGCGATAGAGAGAGAGAGAGACTGAATTAATGAGAGGGAGAGATCGAGGAAGAGAGTGAGACATGGTTGGAAAGAAAGAGTGAGTAAAGTGATAAGAGAGAGTGATAAAAGAGAGCAAGAGTACCTGTTTTTGAGAGAGAGAAGAGAGAAAAAATTTATAAAGCATAAATAGAGAAAAGAGCAAGGAGGGAGAGAGAGATATATAGAGATAGAGGGAGGCAGTGAGTCAGATTGAAGAGAGTGGGAGTGAGAGAGGAAAGGAGGGTGAGAGATAAGAGAGAGTGATGGAAGATATAGAGAGAAAGTTAGAGTGAGGGAGAGAGTGGGAAGAGAATGAGATTTAGTGGGAGAGAGAGGAGAGAAGAATTGGAAGTGAGTGTGAGGGAGAGAGTGTGTGGGAGAGAGCAAGAGAGTGTGAGTAAGGCAGAGAGAGGTAGGGAGGGAAGGAATCAAGAGAGGGGGAGAGGGAGCGAAAGATTGAGATTAGAGCGAGCAATTGAAAAGAAAGTAAAAGAGAGTGAACATGGAGTGAGAAAGAGACAGGAAGTTAGGGAGCAAGAGTTAGAGTGAAAATGAAGAGAGAGAAAGAGAGCAAGAAAGGGATAGAGTATGAGAGAGAAATAGAGTGTAGAGAGTAAGATTGAAGAGATAACGTTAGAGAGGAAGAGAGCGATACAGTAGAGAAAGTGTAAGTGATAGAATATAGATCAAGAGAGAGATTGAGAGAGAGAGATAGAGAAAACGAGGGGGGAAGGGAGTGATTGAGTGAGTGCAAGAGGAGAGGAGAGAGAAGTTAGATAGGGAGGGAGGCATAAAGAGAGGGAAGGAGGGATTGAAAGTGGTAGGGATCGAGGAGGTAAGAGAGATGTATGAGCAAAAATGATAAATAATGAGCTAGATATAAGGAAAGAAAGCAAGATGTGAAAGCAATTGAGAGAGTGTGTGTGAGGGAGGGGGAGTGAGAGATAAAGGAAGAGAAATAGTGAGTAAAGAGAGAGAAGAGAGGGAGATAGAATAATGAGCAAGAGAGCAATAGGGAAAAGGCAAATGAGAGCAAAGAAACGATAAAGAAAGATGAAATATTGAGTAAGAGAGAGATCAAGAGAGAGGGTGAAGAAAGGGATTGAAGAGTGAGCGAGCGGAAGAGATGGAGAGAGGGTAAGGAAGAAATAGAGAGAAGAGAGACTCAAGGAAGATAAAGCAAAATATAGTGAGTGAGAGGTAGAGAGAGGGAGTTATAGAGGGAGATATGGAGGGAGATGGAGGGAGAGAGGGAGTTAAAGAGTAAAGAGCAAGAGAGTGAACGAGGGAGTGCGAGAGTAAGATATACAAGGAAATTGGGAGAGTGTGAGAATAAGAAAGGAAAAGAGAGTGAGATATATGGAGAGAGATGGAGAGAGCGAGGGAGGAAGTGAAAGAGAGGGGGGAGAAAAGGAAGATATGTGTGAGAGAAGGTGAGAAATAATGAGAGAGAGTGAAGAGGTAGAGAGAGAAAGACAGGGACAACTAAGAGTGGGTTGAAAGATAGAGAAGTAGGGAGAGAGGGAGAGACAGTGTGTGAGGGATTGAGTGAGAAAAAGAGAGAATAAAGGGCAGAATAAGAGAGAGATATAATAGAGAGTGTGAGACAGAGCATGAGTGGTAAAGAGAAAACAATAGAGATATAGAGGGACGTACTCCTTCTATTTATCTATTTCACTCACTATTCTCTCTTTCACTTTCTCTTCCCCACTCCCTTTCTCTCTTGCATTCTCTCTTTATTTTACTAACGTTTTTCTCTTCCTCACTCTTTCTTCTTATGTATTTCACACTCCCTCACTCCCCCTAACTTTCACTAACTCACTTTTCTCTCTCTAGCTTCCCCTCACCTTTTTCCCTTGCTACTATCTCTCTCTCTCTCACTCACTCTCACAAACAAATTCTAACTTCCCTTCTTTTTTTCTCCCTCTCCCACTCCTATTCCACCCACTCTCCCACTTTTATCCAGTTCCCTCTCCCTCCCTTCCTCTCTCCCATTGCCACTTTTTCTCCCTCTCTCTCTCTCTCTCTCTTTTCTATGTCTTTCTCTTTATGCCCTTGCTCTCCATGGTGTCTTCCCTACTATTCTTTCAACCTCATACCTTCTCTCACTTTTTCTCTCTCTTAATCTCTTTAATTCCCATCTCTATTATCTTTTTGTCTCTTCCCTTTCTCTACATTTTTCTTCTTGCTTTTCCTCCTCCCTCTCTCCTCTTTCTCTTTCTATCTCTCTCTCACTCCCTCTCCTAAATATCTCATTCTCACTCTCCCTCCCTCTCTCTCTTCCTCTCAAGACCCTTCTCTTAACTATATGTATATATATTCTCTCCCTCACTCAAAATATCTTTGTCTCCATATTTATTTCTCCCCCACCATCTCACTTGTTATATTCCTCTCCTATTTGTTGTCTCTTTCTTACGTTGGTCCCTCCCTATCTCCCATTCTCTCCCTCCATCCCAAACTTCCTTTTTATTGCTTCCATCTCTCCCAATGTCTGGTTGGAGAGACAAAGGGAGAGATTATGTGTTAGAAAGAGGGAAGAAGAGAGGAAGCGACAAAGAGAGGAGAGAGAGAAATAGAAGAGAAAGATTTAGAGAAGAGTGAGCAATAATAGAGAAAGAGAAAGCAAATAAATAGTGAGAAAGAAAGAGTGAAGGAAGATATAGAAAGAGAGAGTGAGCAAGAGGGAGAGTACAAGAATGGGAGAGAATGAGAGAGAGTTATGAAAAGAGAAGAGAAAGAGGGAGAGTCAGGGAGGGCATGTGGAGAGATCTTGATAGAGAGAGGGAGGAAATTGAGATAAATAGATAAAGAGAAAGTGGGGGTAAAGGAAGAGAAAGATTGAGAAAAGGTGAGAGAAAATAGACAGTGAGAGCAAGGTGACAATAGAAAAAGAAAGAGAGAATAGAAATTTTAAAATAGATAAAGAGAGGGAGTGAGAGTGAAGCTAAAAAAAAAGTGGGGGAAGAGAGAGTAAGAGAAAGGGAGCAAGAGAGAGGGAGAGAGAAAGGGTGAGAGAGAACAATAGAGAAAGAGAGAGAGAAGAAATTAAGAGTAAGAGTGAGAGTGAGGGAGCCAAGAAGGGAGAGAGAGAGAGACAAAAAACGAAAGAAACAGAGAAAGATTAGAGAGTGAGGTAATAGAGGGAAAGAGAGGAACAGAGAGCGAAATAAGGGTGGGAGAGGATGTAATAAACAATAAGAGAGAAGAATAAGTGAGAAAGCAAAGAGATAGAGAATGAGAGGTAGGTAGAGAGAGATTGAGTGATGGATATACGAAGACAAAGAGAGAGAAAAGAGAGGAAGTTAAACATGATGGAGAGTGAGAACATAGTGAGAAAGGAAGAGAGGGAGAAAGAGAGATAAAGGGAAAGAGTAAACAGAGTTAGAACATTGCAAGAAATAGTAATAAAGCGTGAGAGAGAAAAAGAATAGAGAGTGAGAGACATAGTAACAAAGGGAGAGATTGAGAAAGAGAGAGATAGAGGGCAAGAGTAAGGGAGAGAGTGAGAACCGGGGGAGATAGAGGGAGAGAGTAAGAGATTGAAGATAGTGAGAAAGAGAGAGAGCAAGAAAGATTTAATATGGCAAGAGGGGAAGTGAGAGAGAAAATGATATTGAGCAAAATGGAGATAGGGAGAAAGGGCAATGGGTGGAGAGGGATAGAGATTTAGATTGAGAGAGTGGGAGTGTGAGAAGTGGGATGGAGAGAGGGGAAAGAAAGGATAAGGGAGATTCAGAGAGATATAGAGAGAAGAGAAAGTGAGAGAAGAGGGGTAAAAAGAAAGAAATTGAGAGAGTGCAGGAGAGTAGGTGTGGTAAAAAAGAAAGAGATAGAGAGATAGAGGGAGGTTGTGAGAGAGAAATAGAGAGAAGAGAAAGTGAGAGAAGAGAGAGCAAGAGAGAGGAATGGGAGAGAGCTAAGAATAAAATGACAGGAATAAGGGAGATTGATTAAATGCAAAAGGAGAGAGAGGGAAGAGTGATAGGGGAAAGGGAGAAAGTGGGAAGGAGGGTTGGATTGAGATAGAGAGGGAGAGTAAGAGAACTAGTTAAAAGAAGAGAAGGAGAGAGGGAGATGGAGAGGGAGTGAGGGAGAGAGATAGAGATAAAAAGCGTCGGATGGAGGGTAGTGGAGGGAGAGAATGAGAGAGGGAGAGCAACAAAAAAATAGAGAAAAGTGAAAGTTAGAGAAAAGAGATCAAGAGAGAGGGAATAAGAGAGAGAGAGATAGAGAAAAAGTGAGGGAGAGATAGGGAGAGTCACGGAAAATAGAGCAAATGATAGTGAGTGAGAGGTTGATAGAGGGAGATATTGAGGGAAATATGGAGAAGAGGGAGGGAGAAAAGATATAGCGAGAGATTGAATTAATGAAAGAGGGTAATAGGGAGGGAGGAAGAGAGAAGAGATGGTTGGAGAGAAAGAGTGAGTTAAGTGATAAGAGAGTGAAAAGAGAGCATGATAGAGTGTGTCAAAGAGAATAAGAAGAGAGAAATAGAGAAAGAAAATGTGATAGAGTATAACTAGAGAAAAGAGCGAGAGAGGAAGAGAGTAAGGAAGAGAGAGATGGACGGAGGGAGTGGGAGGGATGGAAGAGAGTGGAAGTGAGAGAGGAAGAGAGAGTGAAGGAAGATATGGAGAGAGAGTGAGAGAGATGGAGAGAGGGGGTACAGAATGAGATTTAGTGGGAGAGAGATGCGTTATGAATTGGAAGAGAGAGAGAGGGAGAGAGGGAGAGAAGGAATGAAGGGATTTGGGAAGTGTGGGAGAGAAAGATTGAGAGGAGCAAGCACAATAGAAGAGAGAGTAAGTGACAAAGAGTAAACATGGAGTGAGAAAGAGAGAGGGAATGAGGGAGTATGTGGAAGAGTGAAACTGAAGAGACATGAAGAGAGAACAAGAAATGGAGAGTGTGAGAGTGAAATGAACAGAAGAGAGGGTGAGGGAAAAGAGAGCAGGAGTGAGGGAGAGGTTGAGCGGGTGAGAGAGGGGTAAGAGACAAGGAGATAAGGTGATTAGGAGAAAAGGAGGGATGAAAGGAGTGAAAGAGGGAGGGAGAGCAAGAGAGTGGTGGCGAGGGTTAAAGAGAGTGTGGATGAGAGATAGAAGGGAGGGCAAGAGAGAGATTGAAAGTGTTGGAACAGAGAGTGAGAGATAAGGAGAGTGTAAGTAAGAAAGAGAGATAGAAGGTGGTATTGAGAGGGTTTGAAGAGAGAGCACGAAAGAGAAATGAAGAGAGAGTGGAAGGGACTGTGAGTGTGAAAAGAGACTGAGGGAATGTCAAGCAAGAGTAAGTGAGTGAGGGGTAAAAGATGAGGGAGAATAAAAGATTGTTGAGAGAGAGAGGGAGATGAAGAGGGATAATGGGAGGGAGAGGGAGGGAGGAAGAGAAGAGATAAAATGAGAGAGCGAGGGATAAATGGAAGAGAGAGAGGAGAGATAATTTGGGGGATGGTGTGACAAAATATAAGAGAAATGAAAGAAGAGAGTGTAACAAAGGAGTGTAAAAGAGAGTATAAGATATAAAAAGAGAATAGAGTATCAGAAAGAGAGATTAAGAGAATATAAATGAGAAAGGATAAAAAGTGTGAGAGAGAAAAAACAAAATGTTAACAGAGAGTGAGATAGAGAGTGAGAAATGGAGCTAATGAGGGTGAGAGGGAGAGATATTAAGAGAGAGTGAGTGTGTATGAGTGTGCGAGATGGAGAGAGAAGAGTGTGCTACATGGGGAGACATAGGGAGTAGGAGTGAAAGTGGAGCTGAAGAAAGAAAGTGGGGGAAGAGAGTGTAAGAGAAAGGGTGCCAGAGATAATGATAGATGGAGCAAGAGAGAGAGGATTTGGGAGGCTGAGAGTGAGATAAAGAGAGGGAGAGAGAGCAAGAGAGATAGAAAGAGAGAAGAGAGAGAGAGGGCGTAAGAATGAGAGTGGAATTGAAGAGAGTGAGGGAGCCAGGAAGGGAGAGAGAGACAAAAAGAGAGAAATAGAGAAAGAATAAATTGCAAGTTAAGAGAGGAAACAGAGAGCGAAATAAAGAGAGGAGTGGAAGTAAATATTAATAAGAGAGAAGAGGGGGGGGGGGAGAAATAGAAGAGATAGAGAATGAGGGAAGGTAGAGAGATAGAGTGTTGGATATAGAGATTAAGATTAAGTAAAGAGAGAAAAGAGAGCAAGAGAGAGCGAGCGAGAGAGAGAATGGAAGCAAGAGAGAGTGGGGGATAGAGTGAGAGAAAAGTAAGAGAAAAGAGAGAGGAGAGAGCAATGAAAGAGTGTAAAAAATCTGTAAGATAGAAAATTGAATAAAAAATGAGAACGAGAGAGAGAATGGGAGAAAATAATAGTGAAGGGGATAGAGTGAGAAGCGATAAAAAATGAAGCAAGGGAGGGAGAGGAGAGAATGAGAGAGAAAGGACAAAAGGGTACAACAGAGTGAGATAGAGAGCAAGACATAGAGCTAAAGAAGGTGGGAGATTGGAAAGATTAATAGAGTTTATGAGTCTGCGAGATGGAGAGAGAAGAGTGAGCTACATATGGGAGACCTAGAAATGACATGAATGAGGGAGTTTGAATAATAAAGGGAAATAGTGAGAGCAATAAAGAGAATAATAGTGAGAGAATGAAAGAGATCTAGATAGAAATAGGAAAAGAGAGTGAGTGAGAGATGAGGATATAAGAATGGAAAAGCGAGAGAGGGACAAGAGAGAAAATAAGATATTAGGAGGGTGGGAAGGGAGAGAGAGTGCAAACGAGAGAGGGAGAAAGTGAGGAGAGAGATAGAGAACAAGAGAATGGAAAAGAGAGTGAGGGAGAGATGAAGTGAAATATTTAGATAGAGGACAAGGTTTCTCTTCTCTCTCTATTTCTACCTTACCCTCTCTCCCTCCCAATCAATCAAAACTAATCTTCACTCCCTCTCTTGATCTATCAATCTCTCACGTTCTATTTTATTTCTCAGTGTTATTTTTTTCTATCTTTTGACCCCTCTATGTTTCTATCTTTCTCTTTCTTCTAACTCCCTCTCTTTTCTCTCAACTCACTCTTTCTCTCCCTTTATCTCTAACTTTCTCTCTCATACTCCCTCCCTCTCACACACTCTTTAAATTGCCCTCACATCTTACTCTCTGCCCTCATATCTACTTCCTCCTCGATCACTCCCGCTCTCGTCCATCCCTCTGACTCACTCCATTTATCTCCCTCTTTGTCCTTCTCTCCCTCTCTTGCACTTTTCTTTGTTATGCTTTATCACTTTTTCTTTCTCTATCACTCTCTATTTCTCTCTCACACACTGTACATTGCTCTCTCTCATTAAGAACTTATCACCTTACACACTTATTCCCTTCAACCATCTCTCCCTCTCTCCCTCTCTTTCTGTTTCACTAATTTAGTCCCTCTCTCTTTCTCCCCCTCTCCCTCCCTCTCTCTCCACATCTCCCTCTATATCTCCCATTCTCTACCTCTCACTAAATATCTTTTTCTTTATCCTCCTTGAGGCTTTCTTCTCTCTATATTTCTGCCTTACCCTATCCCACTCTCTCCCCCACTCACACTTCAATCCCTATATAACCCCTTCACTTGCTCTCTCTCTCACTCCCACTCTCTATTTCATCTCTCTTTATTATTTTTTTGCTCCCTTTACCTAACCCGACCCGCAATAATGTAGTAATTTTTGCTTCCAAAAGATGGCCAAAAACTTGACCCAATTTATAAATAGCGGCTAGTGTGAAAAATCGAAATGTTGTAAAATTTTAGAAAATATTTTACACACTAGGGGTACTACGCAAGTATACGTATCGTTTCAAGTAATATAGGATTTTCTTTTATAACCCCAGTATCGATCCCACAGAGAAGTGAGGTAAGAAATTTTTTAGGTTAATTCCAGTCTATTTCTATAAGGCCTAAATTTGGAATGTTGATTAAAATGGGTTTTCTAAAAACTAATCCTAAATAAAGTTCTTAAATAAAAAGTTAACTTATATGGATAAATTGGTTAGGAGAATTTTGAGATGTTAAAGACTACCTTTCTCTTGCAATTACATGAATAATGTGTAGGAAAGAAATGCTTAGAATTTTATGCAGTAGTGCCAAATAGTAGCATTTCTATTCCTTATCCTTTGGTCCAGGCATAAAGAACATTGGCTAGTTTATAGATCGGTTCAGGATGTTTTATTAGTAGAATGAGTTAATCTAGGCTCACACTTCTAGATGTCCAAGGGTGGCTATGGTCGACCCTACTAGTGACTCGTTCCCTTTCTATAAACCAAATTATTAGAATTTAGTCTGTCATTCTAAAAACTAATTAATTCTACGCCCAATAAATAATATATTCCTATTTATTTGCACTTCACCTTGAATAACCCGCATAAAGCCTTTGATTACCCAATGATTCATGTGATATCTACTAGTTAAGAACTCATCTCCGGATAGGTCTCAGAATTCTTCAACAGATTTAATAATATAAGTGATCAATTTGTAAAGTAAATGAAGATCCGGTATGAATATCATCACCATAATTTAATAAGAGAATATCTAAGCAAATCTTAATTCCTAAACATGCATCTATTTTGTTACAAAACAAAAGTAAATGAAAATAATGGCATAAGAAGTAAAAGAATTGATAGAATTATGTAATAAATTAAGTGCCAACAAGGAAATTATTTCATTAGTATTCTATTATATTTATGTAACTATCTGTCACCTATAAGCATTTAATAGATAATTCTATCATAAAAATAATTTTCCTACACATGCCACTAGTTCATATTAAAAGAAGAGTAAAGAAAATCACTTACGAAGCATGGATAAATCATGACAAAAAACTTGGTTTAAAACAAAGAAAATCCACTAGAAATTGTTTACAACAATTACAAGAGAATGAAGAACACAATACTTAGCTTTTTCCCTCTAAAGGAAAGGAGAAGATCTCTCCACCAAAGTCTCCCACCGATCCATGCTTTGATCGTACATCCCTTACATATATATCTCAAAATTCCTTACCAATCTCTCCATAAGATGTAGAAATCTACATCTCATGACTCTAAAATGACTAAGGGGAAAGAGAGAGAGAGAGAGAGAGAGAGAGAGAGAGAGAGAGAGAGAGAGAGAGTGAGAGAGATAGAGACTAGAGAGAGAGGCCCTTTTGCTGTAGAATTAGTCCCTATTTATAGAGCTTCGAAAATGACCAGGGTTTGCTTAAGTTACCTCTTCAAAATTTGTCCACATTCATTGAATCTTCTAGAAACCAACTGTGGCGCCTAGGCGCCAGACTCTTGTAACCAAGTCTTCGCACCCCTTCATTTGGGGTCGCACATCTTCATGATTTAAACCGCTCCAATGTGTCTAGATTCATTATATCACATGTCCTATATATTAGGAATAACTTCCAGTCTTCTAGATAGACTGAAAACTACTTAACACCGTCAAAATAACTCCCAAAGTCGTCAAAATCCATCCAATAATCATTTATGGATGATTCTAGCACCTAGGCCATGATTTTGGCGCTTAGGTGCTGTTTTCTCGTCTTCACTAGAGCCTGGGCGCCAGGTTTGGCGCCTAGGCGCCACCCTGTGCGCAGCTCTATTGTTTTGCTGCGTTTGGATCCGTTTCAACTCTGTTTCTCCCCATTTCGGTTGCGTTGCGTTCCTAACATCTTCACCTACAAGATAGATATAAAACCAACCTTTCTTAAAAGTATAATTTCATTCAAAAACATGTGAGAAATGTAAAAAATATTAAGCATAGAAAGATATATCGATATGTGCTAAGTCGGAATTTTCTTCCTTGCTCATTTTGGCTCAAAATTGCATAGTTTTTGCTTCATTTTGTCTAAAATCACATTTTTATACTTGAAGACAAAAATATGAAAAATTCCTTCCTTTAAAGTGTAATATTAATAAAAATGTGCATAAACTGGGCATAAAATGAACACTAAAAACAGGTAATTTTTAAGTGGATCATTACCCCCTTTCAGTCTCTCTATCTTTACCTTTCCTCTATCTCTCTCTTCTCTCTCTTTACTCACTCTGTATCTTGACTCACGCTAAATATATGCGTACTAAAAATTCAATCCCCAGCAACGGCGTCAAAACATGACCTGCAATCCGTTGATGACAAATATAATAATTAATGCTTTCAAATATATGTAATAGATAATAATAGTGGCTAGTGTATATAAATATAATTTTATCGAAAATATTTTACACACTAAGGGTACTACGCAAGTATACGTATCGTATCAAGTATTATAGGGCTTTGAAACAAAGACCCCAGTATCGATCCCACGAGGAGTGAGTTATGGATTTTTAAATATTTTAATTTTATTTCTAAGTATTTCTTTTATAGTTATAAATTTGATATTTTTAATTTACTAGATGCAATAATAAAGCAATAATGAAATGATTGATGTAAATAGCAATAAGAAAACAACTTTCTTCCTTTCAATTAATCCAAGATTTTCTAAGATAATGATAATATTCGTGGAGAATATAAATTTATGGTATTGTGCCAAATAGAAGCATTCATATTTTTTACCCTTTGATCCAGGTGTAAAGAACATTTGCTAGCCTATAGATCAGGACCGAATGTATTGTTAGTAGAATGGGTTAATCTAGGCTCACACTACTAGATGTCCAAGGGTGGCTATGGTCGGCCCTACTAGTGACCTTTTCCTTCTCTATAAACTAAATTACAAGAATTTAGTCTGTCACTCTAAAAACTTATCAATTCTACGCCTATTATATAATATCTTCCTATTTATTAGCACTTCACCTTGAATAACCCGCACAAGGCCTTCGACTACCCAATGATTCATGTGATATCTACTAGTTAAGAATTCATCTCCTTCTAGGTATCAAAGCTCTTCAACAGATTTTAACAATTTAAATGGCTAATTTAAATAGTAATTTAAGATCCGGTATTATTATCATCAAAATGTTTTAAAATATAAATAGTTTTTAATTTTCCAATGAATTTTATATTATCTTAATTATCCTTTCATAATTGAAAGGAGAAAGTAAACTAACTACTCATAACACATTGAATTTAAACAACAAAATATGATAATGAAACTTTGAATAAAATTACAAATACTTATCTCATGTGTTTCTCCTACTGAACCTCTGAATTCTTCTGACTCCAAAGCAAATAAATTTCAAAACTACAAACTCTGTAAACTCTCAATACAAACTCTAAATAACATAACTAACTAATTTATGAAGGATAGTACAATGTGGCCCTAAAGTATCTCTCTAATTCTCCCTCTAGATGGAACTCTAGATAGGGGACTAAGTTGGACGTTTTTCTCTGAAGGAGTAGCCTCCTATTTATAGGCTTCAAGGGTTGCCTCAAGGCACCTCTTCAAAATGTGTCCACATTCAATGAATCTTCTAGAAGATATGTCTGGTGCCTAGGCGTCGGAGTCTGCGTCCAGCTTTTCGTACCTCTTCACTTTGGATCGCACCTCTTCGCGATTAAAACTGTTTCCAAGCGTCCAAATACATTGTATCACATGTCCTATAAAGCAAGAACAACTGCCAGTCTTCTAGAAGGTTCAATAATCGCTAACATATTCAAAATAGCCGTCCAAAAGTCATCAAAAATCTTGACAGATCCTGTATCGACCTGGGGCTTAGGCGCCGGATTCTGGCGCCTAGGTGCCAGACCATTAATTTTGACAATTTTGCATTTTGGCTCCATTTTTGCTCATTTTTGCTCCTTTTTGCTCCTTTTTCACTCACCTATATCCAAAAACACAAAAATACTTTTCATCAAAGCATAATATCCTCAAAAATTTGATAAAAATCAAGGCATAAAAATGGGTATTTTTTTCATGGATCAAAATCCCCAAACTTAAACGTTACTTGTCCTCAAGTAACCCTTTTTACTATATAGAATGTATAACATTTGGAATGAAAGTTAAATATTTAAGACTCCTTGTAATTTTTATCTTATAAAGGCTTTAGTAAATCATTAACCAAATTTCACTAAGTTTAATTTTAAGAATTTAAAGAATATTCAACTACCAAATCATAAGACTTCAAAAATTTTTCATTCATTTAAAAAATAATAGAAGTTTATTATATTAAGATCACATAGATTATTTACAAGAAAAAGATTTTCATGAAAAATCTTTCCTAAATAAAGATTCATGCATAAAAAGTAAGTAAAGTAGTAACTAGTTTTCTTCATATAAGATAATTCAAGTGAAGCCAATTTTTTATTAGGCATATCCTCAAGCTTCTCCTCTTTTTTTTTTCACAGTGAGGATTACTGTATCTGGATAGCCTGTTAATGATTTTGAACTTCACTATCCTTAACTTATATTTTCAAACTTTTACATTTTCACTTAATTATTATAACATGAATAGAATTTCAAAAAGACTTTCAATCTTTTCTTTTTCAAGTTATAATTTTTGATTTCTTAATACTTCTAAAATTAAATTATTTCCGTTATGAAAAGAAAAATTTCTTAATCGTATTCTTCTTTAAGTTAAATAATTTTATTCTTAAAATCTATCAAAGTTATTAAAATTTTGGTTAAGTCCACTAAATTATTTATAATTTCAAAAATTTAAGTGATCTTAAATAGATTCTTCATTCCTTATGTTATGTTAATATTTTTTAGAAAATATTAGTTTATTAAGGACAAATAAAATTTAAATTTGCATGTATTTTCCCTTCCCCTAAACTTTTGATATATCATAAAAAATAAAGTATGAGAGAAAGAAAAATATAATTTAAAAAGGAATTTTATAAGCATGTAAAAAAAATTCTAGAAAGAATTATAATTTACTTCTACACATGTTTTTTATGAATATTACAAAAATAATGAAGCATATAAAAGTAAGCAGGCTCAAAAAAAAATTTTTTTATAGCAGTAGTTAAATTAAATAACAATATTACTAACATAAATAGAATAACATTACTAACTATTCTATAATACTAAGCAGTAAGCTCAAACAAAAATAAAGACAAATTCATTCAAATTTCAGTCTGCAACTAAATATCTAAAACAGTCTCAACATCAAACAATTCATACAAAGTCTCATAAACTAATCTAAACTAGCAAACAACAAACAACAATCAGTACTAGCAAACAAAAACTAAACTAACAATAGACTCAGCACATCTCAGAGGTAAATCAGGCTACTAATCACTGTTTGTTGCCTCGTCATCATCATCACCAAAAGAAATCTCCACATTCTTAGGATCAACATATGGTGAAAATCTAGGATAGGTGGGAAACTGAATATCATGCTCGCCCTTCGAGAATCTAACTAAAGACTCTGAATACTCAGCATCTTACTCACTCTTCCTCTGGGTGTAATCAGATAGGTGATCAATTTTCTTATTCATAGTATCAACTCTGCAGTGAGTTAGAAATAACTCATTCTGCTGCTCCAGAAATTGATCATGCGTCGATTCCCAAAAACTAGACGATGGCTCAGCAGTAGAAGTAGAAGCTCTACCTGGTGTAGGTGCAGAAGTAGAAGGGGCTGTAGATCTCTTCCTACGAAGACGATCATAGATACTAACACTCTCCTGCCTAATTGGCTTGGTAGACTTCAGCTTCTCCTCAGAAATATCATCAGTGACTCCATTGTTCACACATAAAGTATAAATCAGAGATGAGAATCATAGTCCTACAGAAGTACTGGATCTAGCAATAGACTCCACAGAATCATAAATAATACTGCCGACATCTATCGGCTTCCTCTCCTGAATGCAGTTATTTAAGAGCTCGATCTCTAGTCACTTCGCTCAGGTGGTTGGAAGGTATAGGTCTTGCAGAAATAAAGTATGCCATGCCTTTGAAATACAATTTAACTTAGAAGATTTGAAATTTACCCGTTTATCATTTCGGATCTTCCAGGGTCTAGTGTCGTCAGTCAAATAAGCAATAATCATCTCAAGATCTCCCTCAGATGGAGATAATCCAGAATAGTAGCACTAGATGGTAGGTGGCAGTCCATAAAAAACATTGATCCTTTTCGGTGTAAATCCAACTCCAACACCTCTAACGAAGACTTCGTAGTCTTCCGCATCCATAAAGTTAGCATAAAATTCACGCACGACTGGAATAACAGCAACAACGATGAAATAACAAAATTGTTGCAAGTTGTGCGCAACGATCGTGTTCTCAATCATTTAACCGGGATTATAAAAGCTTCCCTCTGAGCTAAATTTTCTGGATGTCGCAAATTCATGATACAAAAATGCGCTGCAGCAGTCGCAAACTTGCTACTGTCAAAATTTTCTCGTGCCTTTCCTCGCTTAGATTTCGTTGCCATCTAAACGTGAAAGAAAACACAAATAAATTAAGGAATCAAAGATTTAAACTCTTTTTAAGCTTAAGAAACTTAAAATGAGTTTAGAAATTCATGGAGAAACATTAAAAATCAAATTTTTTCTCAAAATTTCAGTTTTTTGCCAAAAATAGGAAAAACTATGGTGAAAATAAAAATTAAATGGATTAGAGTGTAGATCTGACCTTGAGATGAAGAAATCAAGTGATTTTGGGCTCAAAATCTTGATGTTTTGACCTTAAAATGGATTTAGAAGGTGGGTTTTCACGAGAAAGAAGGAGGGGATGAAGCTGAGGCTTCAAAAAAGGCTAATGGGGGTTTAAATGGTGATTTTCAGGTAAGCAGGCCGAACCAGCGCCTAGGCGCCAAATTCTGGCACCTAGGCGCCAGACTCGCCTTTCAAAAAAATCACTTTAAAAAATTTATTTTCCACCAAAACTCATAATTTAAACTTCTAATTACTCACATAAGAGTATTGCTTCAGTTTCATCTTCCAAAATATTTTCCAAAATTTTCAAAAATTAAAAATTAAATCCACCAATTAAACATAAGTTTAAATCAAACTCTTCTAATTTCATTCATGATTTTCAATTTCGGGCTCAATACAATTCAGATAAGTATTATAACATGATTTAAGTTCTAACAATGATCAAACAACACAAATTTGAAAATAAATATAACACACATTGAACATGAAAGCAAACACACAAACAAACACAATCGATTCACTGAATCGATATAGCGACACACTAGATAAATCACAATCTCACCACATCACTATCTAATTCCCATTATCTTCATAATGAAGATTGCTAGGCCTACTGGGGAAGAATACTAACGCTCTCGGAAAATCCGTAGCCATTTTCTCGTCGATCTAATTGTTCTTCCCATACATCTCCACTGGAGATAATTTTCTATACATTGAGATAATTTTCAGCTTAAGTCAATAAAGACTTGTTAGCACCAAATTTTCTAAAGTAATCTAAAATTAAACAAGACCGAGGCATAACCTTACATTTAAAATGTAAAAACACACAAAACAACGAATAACTATGGGTTGCCTCCCACAAAGCGCTTGGTTTAACGTCGTCAGCCCGACCTAATTAAGTTTTTTAATTAGGTAGACTCAACTCATAAGCCTCTTTATAAATCTTTTTAATATCTCCCAATTAAAGCTTCAGTCTTAATCCATTAACTTTAAAAAATTTTCCCATTTTGGGATCTTTAATATCCACATCTTCATAATGGTATACTTTTTCAATTATATACGGTCCTATCCATTTTGATCTTAATTTTCCAGGAAAAAGTCTTAAACGAGTATTAAAAAATAATACTTCTTGTCCAGGCTCAAATTTTTTTCCTGAAATCTTTTTATCATGTAATATTTTCATTTTCTCTTTATAAATCCTTACATTTTCATATGATTCATTTCTTATTTCATTCATCTCATTTAATTGCAATAATCATTTTTCTCCTGCAGTATTCAAATCAAAATTAAACTCCTTTATCGCCCAAAAAGCTTTATGTTTAAGTTCAATAGGTAAGTAACAATGTTTACCATAAACTAACCGGTAAAGTGACATTCCGATTGGTGTCTTATAAGCTGTTCTATAAGCCCATAATGCAGAATCAAGTCTATCAACCCAATCAGTTCTTTTAGGATTAACAGTCTTCTCTAAAATTCTTTTAATTTCTCTGTTTGATACTTCATCTATTCCACTTGTTTGTGGATGATATGCAGTTGAAATTCTGTGTTTGATTCCAAATTTTTCCAATAATGATTGAATTCTTATATTTCTAAAATGACTTCTACCATCTGTGATAATTACCTTAGGCATTCCAAATCTTGAAAAAATCATCTTCTTTAAAAATTTTGAAACACTTTTGGAATCACAGCTAGGTAGTTTAAAAGCATAAATTTTTCCAGATGATGGTGCAATTGATCCCATAAAGTCTAAACCCCATATATCAAAAATTCCAACTTCTAATATATAGTTTAAAAGCATTTCATCTTTCTTGGATATATTTCCCATCCTTTGACATCGATCACATGTTTTCACATAATGTCTCACATCTTTAAATAAGTTAGGCCAATAAAATCCTAAATTTAAAATTTCAAATGCAGTTTTATCTACTCCAAAGTGTCATCCAAATTCAGAATCATGACATTTTTGAATAATAGCATAAGTTTCTTCATAAGGTACGCATCTACGAATTACAGAATCTCTTTCTAATTTAAATAAATGAGGATCTTCCCAAATATAAGATTTAGCATCATTTTTAAATTTCTTAATAAATTTGTTATCCAATCCATAAGGTAAAATATTGCTAACTAAATAGTTAACTATATCTGCATACCAAGGTGTTTAACATCCTTGAATAACATACAAATGTTCATCAGGAAATTTCTCATTTATATTTTCTTCAGTAATAACATCATTCTTAATTCTAGATAAATGATCAGCAATTTGGTTGTCCGTTCCTTTTCTATCCACTATTTGAAAATCAAATTCTTGTAGAAGTAAAACCCATCTTATCAGTCTAGGTTTAGCATCTTTTTTCAACATTAAATATTTAATAACGGAATGATTAGTATGAACTATGCATTTGGTACCAAGAAGATAAGGTCTAAATTTATCAAAGGCATATATTATAGCTAAATGCTCTTTCTCAGTAGTAGTGTAATTTCTTTGAGTTTCAGTAAGAGTTTTACTAGCATAATATATAATTTGAAATATTTCTCATATTTTTGTCCCAATACAGCTCCAATTGCAAAATCACTTACATCGCACATTAATTCAAAAGATTTATTCCAATTAGGTGCAATAATTATAGGTGCAGTTATTAATTTTTCTTTTAAAATATTGAAAGCATAAATTCAAATTTAGCTCCTTTTTCCAATAAATGACAAAGAGGTTTAGCAATTTTAGAAAAATCCTTTATATATCTTCTATAAAATCCAGCATGACCCAGAAAACTTCTCACATCAGTAACAGTAGTAGGGGTTGCAGTTCAGCAATAATTTTTACTTTTGCTTGATCAACTTCCATTCCATTTTGTGAAATTTTGTGACCAAGTACAATGTCATCTATGACCATAAATTGACATTTTTCCCAGTTAAGAACTAAGTTTGTTTCTTCACATCTTTTCAGAACTTTGGAAATATTTTCCAAACAAGACTCAAAAGAAGTTACAAAAAATTGAAAAATTATCCATGAATACTTCAATTCCTTTGTCAATCAAATCACAAAATATTGACATCATACATCTTTGAAAAGTTACAGGTGCATTATATAAACCAAAGGACATTCTTCTAAAGGCAAAAAGGACTTGTAAATGTTGTTTTCTCTTGGTCCTTAGGAGTGATAAGTAATTGATGATAACTAGAATATCAATCCAAAAAACAGAAATATGAGTGTCCAACTCATTTGCCTAGTATTTGATCCAAGAAAGGTAAAGGAAAATGATCATTTCTAGTGGCGTAATTTAACTTCTGATAATCAATACAAATTTAACATCCAGTAACTTGTCTTGTAGGAATTACTTTATTTTTATCATTGATAGTGACAGTTACTCCTCCTTTCTTTGGAACACAATGAATAGGACTTACCCATTGGCTATCCGAAATAGGATAAATAATTCTAGCATCTAACCATTTTAAATTTCTTTTTTAACAACCTCTTTCATGATAGGATTTAATCTTCTTTGTGGTTCAATAGTAGGTTTAAAATTTTCTTCCATTAAAATTCTATGCATACAAATGGAAGGGTTTATTCCTCTTATATCAACAATAGTCCAACCAAAAGCTTTCTTATTATTCTTTAACACTCCTATTAATTTTTCTTCTTGATCTAAACTTAGCTCAGAAGAAATAATAACAGGTAAAGTTAATGAATTTCTAAGAAATGCATACATTAAATGTGAAGGTAACATTTTTAAAACAAGTTCAGGGGTTTTCTTAATTGAGGGTAAAAGTATATCATTTTGAGTTATGTCTAAAGTTTCCCAGTTATCTTTAATATCATGAGTTTCTTTAAGTAATTCTTCTTCTTTTAGTTCTTCATTTCCATCAGTTAAAAAATCAATTTCTTCTTCAGGAATGATTTTACATTTTTCATGATAGTGTTTTTCAATTATAAAATCAAAAATATCCATTCGATAGCATTTTTCTTTCTCAGGGTACTTCTTTGATTTAAGAACATTGAATTTAATCTCTTGATCATTAACTCGCATAGTTAATTCTCCTTTTTGCACATCAATCATAGATAGTCCGGATGCTAGAAAAGGTCTCCCTAAAATAATTGGTATTTATTTATCTTCTTCCATATCAAGTACAATGAAATCTACGGGGAAGATAAATTTATCTACTTTAACAAGTACATCCTCTATAACTCCTTTAGGGTAAGTGATAGATCTATCGACTAACCGAAGGGTTACAGTGGTGGGAGTAATCTCTCCTAAATTCAACCTTCGATAAATAGAAAATGGCATGAGATTAATAGTTGCTCCTAAATCACATAAAGCTTTTCCACAAAATTTTTCTCCAATAACACAATGTATAGTAAAACTTCCAGGATCTTTAAGTTTCTGAGGTAATTTCTTTTGAATTATTGCACTACATTCTTCACTTAATGCAACAGTTTCAAATTTTCGTTTCTTACTTAATATATCCTTCATAAATTTTGCATAAGTTTGCATCTGTTCCAAAGCTTCAGCAAAAGGTATGTTTATAATATGTTTCTTAAAAATTTCAAAGAACTTAGAAAATTGATGATCAAACTTCTGTTATTTTAATCTTTGAGGAAAAGATGGTGGTGGTTTTTCAACTTCCACATTAATAGAAATATTAGTTTGATCTTGATTAGGAGAAGGAGTTTCTTTAGGTTTTTCAATCTCTTCAACCTCAATCTCTTTTTCAATTTCATTCTGCATTCTTTCTTTTAATTCCTTTCCACTTCTAAGTTGTACAACTTTAACACGTTCATGTTCTTTTCGAGTTTTTTTTAGTTTAATTTCAACATTACTAGGAAGTGTTCCTGGAGGTCTGTTATAGGGTGATTTTTCCATCCAGGATTATAATAATTTGAATACGGATTATTTTTACTAGCAATAGCTTGTAAAGTTTCAATAGTTTAAGAATCTTCAATATTAGATGAGTTGTTATGTGATATATTGATGGAAAAATTATCTAATTTCTTAGATATTGCAGCTACTTGTGAAGCTAAGATAGAAAAGGTTTCGTTATCTTGAATACTTGACATTCTTTTAGGATTAATCCTTTCAGAAGGCCATTGAAAATTATTGTTAGTCATTTCTTCAATTAAAGTATAAGCTTCTTCAAATGATTTAGACATTAAAGAACCTCCAGTAGCAGCATCAATAATTGATTTTTGTGATCCAATTAAACTATTATAAAATATTTGAATAATTAAGTAATCAGGTAAAGCATGATGAGGACATTTTCTTAATATTTCTTTAAATCTTTCCCAAGTTTCATAAATTGTCTCATCGTCAAATTGACTAAATGAAGTAATATCATTTCTTAATTTAGCATTTTTAAAAGGAGGAAAATATTTAACAAGGAATTTCTGTGCCATTTCAACCCATATTTTAATAGAACCTCTTGCTAATGAGTTCAACCACATCTTTGCTTTATCTCTTAAAAAAAAGGAAAGAGTCTAAGTCTAATAGCATCATCAGAAACATTGTTATATTTAAAGGTAGCACAAAGTTCTAAAAAATTAGCAAGGTGTAAATTTGGATCTTCATTTGGTGTTCCTCCAAATTGATTTTTTTGAACCATTTGAATGATAGATGGTTTAAGCTCAAAAGAATTAGCATCTACAGTAGGTATTTGAATAATACTATGAAGTTCATCAACTGTAGGGTTAGCATAATCCCTTAATGGCTTGTAAACATTTTGTTCATTAATTTCAAATGGATTTTATAAATTGTTATGTAAATTAGCCATCTCTTGGATTTTTTTAGTTTGTTTTCCTTTTTTAATTCTTTTAATAGTTCTTTCTAATTCAGAATCTAAAGGTAATAATCCTTCAGATCCAGCACTACGCATAAAAAGTAAATTAACAAGAAATAAAATCTCTACTTATTAGTAAAATTTTTTTTTATATTATATATATATATATATATATATATATATTTTCTTTATTTTTTTTATATTTTTGGTATTTTATATTTTTGACAATAAAAGAAAATGAATCAAATAAAAATGTTTAAAATCTAAAAATTTGCCTCCGCTCCTCCTCGTGCAACGGTGCCAAAAACTTGACCCATGCTAAATATATGTGTACTAAAAATTCAATCCCTAGCAACGGCGTCAAAAACTTGACCCACAATCCGTTGATGAAAAATATAATAATTAATGCTTTCAAATATATGTAATGGATAATAATAGCGGCTAGTGTATATAAATATAATTTTATCGAAAATATTTTACACACTAGGGGTACTACGCAAGTATATGTATCATATTAAGTAATATAGGGCTTTGAAACAAAGACCCCAGTATCGATCCCACGAGGAGTGAGTTATGGATTTTTAAATATTTTAATTTTATTTCTAAGTATTTCTTTTATAGTTATAAATTTGATATTTTTAATTTACTAGATGCAATAATAAAGCAGTAATAAAATGATTGATGTAAATAGCAATAAGAAAACAACTTTCTTCCTTTCAATTAATCCAAGATTTTCTAAGATAATGATAATATTCGTGGAGAATATAAATTTATGGTATTGTGCCAAATAGAAGCATTCATATTCTTTACCCTTTGATCCAGTGTAAAGAACATTGGCTAGCTTATAGATCAGGTCCGGATGTATTGTTAGTAGAATGGGTTAATCTAGGCTCACACTACTAGATGTCTAAGGGTGGCTATGGTCGGCCCTACTAGTGACCCTTCCTTCTCTATAAATCAAATTACAAGAATTTAGTCTGTCACTCTAAAAACTTATCAATTCTACGCCCATTATATAATATCTTCCTATTTATTAGCACTTCACCTTGAATAACCCGCACAAGGCCTTCGACTACCCAATGATTCATGTGATATCTACTAGTTAAGAATTCATCTCCTTCTAGGTATCAAAGCTCTTCAACAGATTTTAACAATTTAAATGGCTAATTTAAATAGTAATTTAAGATCCAGTATTATTATCATCAAAATGTTTTAAAATATAAATAGTTTTTAATTCTCCAACGAATTTTATATTATCGTATTTATCTTTTCATAATTGAAAGGAGAAAGTAAACTAACTGCTCATAACACATTGAATTTAAACAACAAAACATTATAATGAAACTTTGAATAAAATTACAAATACTTATCTCACGTGTTTCTCCTACTGAACCTCTAAATTCTTCTGACTCCAAAGCAAATAAACTTCAAAAGCACCAACTCTTTAAACTCTCAATACAAACTCTAGATAAAATAACTAACTAATTTATGAAGGATAGTAAAATGTGGCCCTAAAGTATCTCTCTAATTCTCTCTCTAGATGGTACTCTAGATAGGGGGGCTAAGTTGGGCATTTTTCTCTGAAGGAGTAGCCTCTTATTTATAGGCTTCAAGGGTTGCCTCAAGGAACATCTTCAAAATGTGTCCACATTTAATGAATCTTCTAGAAGGTGTGTCTGGCGCCTAGGTGCCGGACTCTGCGTCCAATTCTTGGCACCTCTTCACATTTGATCGCACCTCTTCACAATTAAAACAGTTTCCAAGCGTCCAAATACATTGTATCACATGTCCTATAAACCAGGAACAACTGCCAGTCTTCTAGAAGGTCCAATAATAGCTAACACAGTCAAAATAACCTTCTAAAAGTCGTCAAAAATCTTGACATATCCCATATCGGCGCCGGATTTTGGCACCTAGGCGCCAGACCAATAATTTTGACAATTTTGCATTTTGGCTCCATTTTTGCTCCTTTTTGCTCCTTTTTGCTCAATTTCACTTTTTTTCCTTTTTGAACATTTTTCCATCACCTATATCCAAAAACACAAAAATACCTTTCATTAAAGCATAATATCCTTAAATATTTGATAAAAATCAAGGCATAAAAATGGATATTTTTTCATGGATCATCTCTCACTCTATCTTTCACTCTCTCTCTCTCTCTCTCTGCCTCCCTCACACTATCTCTCCATTGCTCTCACATATTTCTCTTTCTCCTCATATCCATCTCATAATTTTTTATTTTTTCTCATACATCTCTCTTTCCTCCTCGATCACTTCCTTTTTCAATAACTCCTTCCCTCTCTTTCTACTTCTCGCCCTATCTCACCTTTCTCTCTATCTCCCCCTTCCACTCACTCCTTCACTCCCTCTCCCTCCCTCTCATTTTCTTTATTTCTCTCTCTCATTCCATCTCTCTTGCTCTCTCATCTCTCTCACTTCCCTCTCCCTTTCTCGCACACTTTCTCATCCTTTCTATCTCATTCTCTCCCTTCGTTGCCCTCCCTCCTACTCTCCTAATCTCAATCTCTCTTCCTTTCCATCTCCCTCTCTTCTCTTCTTCTCACTCATTCTCTTACTCTCCCTTCCTATCTCCATATTGCTCACTATATTTTACTCTGCCTGTTCCGCTCTCGCTTCCTCTCTCTCCCTCTTAAATCTTTCTTGCTCTCTGTCCCTCTCTCGCTCCTTTCCTCTCTCTCTCTTTAATCTCTCTCCTTCTCTCCTTCTATGATCCTCTTCCTCGCTCTCTCCCATTCTCTTGCCCTCTTTCTGTCTCTTTCTCACTCTCTCCCTTTTCTCTTTTTTTATCACTCTCTCTTATTTTTCTCTCTCTCGCTCTCTCACTCTCTTGCTCTCTTTTGTCTCTCTTTACTCACTCTTTCTTCCTATATCATTCACTCTAACTCTGTCTCCTTTTCTCTCATTCTCTCTCTTCTCTCTCTCAACCCCTTCTTCTCTATCGTTGTTTATCTCTCTTTCCCTCTTTCCTCACTCTCCATTCTTTATTTGTCTGTCACTTACTCCCTCACTCACCTTCCCTCTCTTCCACTTCTGTACTCTCTCTCCCTTTCTCTCTCCTTTTATCTCTCTCACTTTCCCTTTTTAACTATCTCTCTCTTGCTCCTTTCTCCTACTCTCTCTTCACCCACTCTCTCTTCAGCTTCACTCTCACTTCTACTCCCTCTCTTTATCTCTTTCACATTCTCTATCACTTCCACTTTCTGTCGCTATCTTGCTCGCACTCTTTATTCTAGGAAAACTTATATTTTAGTCTTCTCACTCATACTCTTCCTTTATCCCCTCACATTCTTCATCTACTTCTCTCACTTCCCTCCTTTGTCACTCTCTCTCACACACTCTCCTACTTTCCCTTCCTGAAAATCTCTTTCCTCTCCTTCTCCTTCTCATTCTAGAGAGGGAGTGATGAATAGATAATGAGGGGGAGGAAAAGAGAGAGACAAAAATAGAGGGGAAGGAGAAGAGAGAGCGATAGAGGGAAGGAAAGAGGTGTGTGAGAGTGATGAGGGTTAGAAAAAGGGAGAGAGGTAAAGATGTGTCTTTCTCTCTAGATCTCCTTCCCCCTCTAACACTTGTTCTTTTTATCAGTCTCACTTTCTAGGTCTCCCTTTTGTAGCTCACTCTTCTCTCTCCATCTCACACACTCATGCACTCTCTCCCTCTCTCATTCTCTCTCCCTCTTTCTCTTTAGATCTCTTTCATTCTCTCACAATCATACACAACCTCTCTCTCACTCTCCAACTTTTATCTCACCCAATCCCTCTCACTTCTTTCTCAATATTTCTCACATTCTCTCACACTTCCCTCTCCCTCTGTGCTTCTTTCCCTCTCTCTCTCTTTCTCTTATTTCTCTCACTCTCCTTTCATTACTCTTGTTCTCATTCTCTCCATCTCTATTTATATATCTCTCTTGATCCCTCCCTCACTCTCTCACTCTCTCTCTCCCTTCCCTCCCTCACTCTTTTTTATTTCCTTTCGCTCTCTCTCTCTTTTCCTTCCTTATATCCTCTTCTCTCCCTCTCTTTCCCTTCCTTATATCCTCTTCTCTCCCTCACTCTCTTTTCCTATTTCTCTCTAGATCTCCTTCAGTCTCCCACTAATGTACTCTTTAACACTCTAACTCTCTCCCCCTATCATTCTCAATGCCTCATTTGTGCCCTCTCTAGGTCTCCATTGTGTAGCTCACTCTTCTCTCTCCATCTCATAATTCATACACTCTCTCTTAATCTCTTTTCCTCTCACCCTCTTTAGCTCCATTTCTTGCTCTCTATCTCAGTCTTTGTTACAATTTTACTTTTTCTCTCTCACTCTCTCATCTCCCTCCTCTACTCCATCTTTTTATCTTCTCTCTCTATCTCCTTCTTAATTATGCTCTCTCACTTTCTATTCTTTTTTTATCTTATACTCTCTTTTACACTCTACTTCATTGCTTACTCTTCTCTCTTTTCTTTCACTTTTCTCTCGCTCTATGTCTACTCTCTCTCCTCTCTCTTGCTTTCATCCCTCACTCTCTCATTTTCTCACTTCTCTACCTCCCTCCCTCTCCTTACTTTATCCCTCTCTTTCTTACTCCCTCCCTCACGCTATATTCTTTTGTTCTCCCTCACTTCATTTCCCTCACTCACTCTTGCTCGATCTTCACATAGTCTCTCTTTTCACTCTCTATTCCATTCTCTTTCCTGCTCTCTATCTTTAAACCCTCTCACTACTTCCTTTTAACTCTCTTCCTCTCATTCTATTTTGCCTTTTTTATCTCACTCTCACTCTCTCTTCTATTCTCTTTTTATTCTCCCTTTATCCCTCACTAGGTCTCTCTCTCTCTCCCTCCCACTTCACTCCCTTCATCCCTCTCTTTCTCCCGCTCTCATTATCTCCCTCTCTTACTGCCTCTCTCGATCGCTCACTCTTTCCCTCTCTCCCACTCACTTTTCTCTTACTCTATTTCTCTCTCGCACTCTCTCTCCCTTTCTAGCTTCTCTTCCTCTCTCTTAGGTTTCACTCTCATTCCCCTCTCTTTTTCACTTCAAGATAACTCTCTCTCCTCACTCTCCGCTTAATCCTTATCTCCCTCTCTCCCCGACTCTTTTGTTTCCTTCCCTACCTCCTCCCTCTAGCTTTCTTGCTCTTTTTTTTCTGTCTCACGCACTCTCCCCCTCTCCCCTTCACTCTTCCATTTCACCCCATCTCTCTCCCAGTAAGCCACATTCTCTATCCCTCTCTCCATCTCTCTCAGTCTATATCTATTTCTTCCTTCAGTCTCACATCTCTCTCGGTCTCTCTTCCTCTCACATTCTCACTCTCTTCCATTCCTCTGACTCCCTTCGCCAACCTCTCTCGTTCTCACTCTAGCTCTCTCTCGCCTTTTTCACTATTTATGCGTTATCACTATTTCTTTTCTTATTTCTCTCTGTCTCTCTCTTTCACTCTCACACACACTCTCTATTGCTCTCTTTCATACTCTCTTATCATTTTATTCACTCTTTCTCTCCAACCATCTATTACTCTCTTCCTCCCTCCCTCTCTCCCTCTTTCATTTATTCAGTGTCTCTCTCCTCTCACCCTCACTCCCTCTCCATATCTAGCTCTATATCTCTCTCTACCTCTCACTCACTATCTTTTGCTCTATCTTCCTTGAGTCTCTATTTTTTATCTATTTATGTTATATACTCTCTCTCTCTCTCTCCCTCCCACTCCCTCTTCAATTCTTATCTTCACTCCCTGTCTTGCTCTCTCTCTCTCTCACTCTCAATTTTATTTCTCTTTGTTGTTTATTTGTTCTCTTTTGCCCTCTCTCTATCTCTATCTTGCTCTTTCTTCTATCTCCCTCTCTTCTCACTCTTTACTTACTCTTCCTCTTCTTTTATGTCTTATTCTCTCTCTCACTCTCCCTTCCTCACACACTCTCTCAATTCTCAAACTATCCCTCATTAATTCTCTTACTCTCCTTGTCATCACTCCTCTCTCTCTCCTCTCACTCTCGCTTCCTCTAACCCTACCTCTCTTGCTCTATCTCTCTTCTTCCCCTCTCTAACATCCACAGGCTATTCTCTCCCTCTATCCTTCCCATGCACTTCCTCTCAGCCTTTGCATCTATTTCTCTCACTCTCTCTTTCACATTCATTCTTCTCTTCACCCTCCCTCTATCCCTCTCACTCACTCCCTCTTGCTCTATTGTTCCCCACTCACTTCTCTCTCTATTTCTCTCTCTCTTGTTCTCTTCTTTCATCACTCACTCTCACTTAAATCTCTCTCACTCGCTCTCTCACTTTCTCATTTGTTGTCTCTCTTACTTTGTATTATGTTGGCCTCTCTTCTCTGATTTTTTCTCACGCACTACTTGCCACAAGCATTCTCTCTTGCTCCCTCTCTTGCTTTCATTCACTCTCTTTCAATTCCCTAGTATCTCTTCCCTCTCCATTTCTCTCTCCTCTCTATTAATTTCACTCTCACTCTTATTCCCTCACTTTCTCACCCTCTTTTCTCACTTTCTATCTTTCTCTCGCTCGCTTTATATGCCTTTCAACCTACGTCATTATCTTTATCTTCCTCTTCTCTCTCTCTCTCTCTCTCTCTCTCTCTCTTTCTCGCTCTACATGCCCCTCACTCTACCTCTCTATCTCTATCTCCCTCATTCTCTCACTCTATTCTCTCTAATTTCTCTCTCACACTCTCTCTCCTTCTATCCCTCCCTCACTCTCTTCAACTTAGTTCAATCCCTTCTTCTCTCTTTCTCGCACTTTTTTATCTTTCTCTCACTTACTCTCAGTACTGTTACTCCCACTTCTGTCACTATTTCCTTTTTGCCATCCTCCAACCATCTCTCCTCTTTCTCCCTCCCTCCCTCTTTCTCTCTAACTCACGGTTTCGTAAATCTCTCTCTCTCACACACACTTTCTCTCCCTCTCTCCCTTTATATCTCCTCTCTCACACACTTTAACATCCATTCTTTTACTCTCCCTCTCTCTCCCTTTTCACTCACTCTCTCTTTCTCTATCTACCAGCACTCTATTTCTCTAACACTCTCTCCCTCTCTTTCGCTCTCTATTTCTTTCTCTTACTACTCATTCTCTCTCTCAGTCACTCTTTGTTATATCTCTCTTCTCTATTTTTTGCTCTGATACATGTTGCCTTTTATTATCTCTTTCTGTCACTCTCCCTCACTCCCTACTCTCTCTTTCAATCCCTCCCTCAGCTCTCTCTTTCTTTCACTCTCTCTGCCTCTTCTCTCTCTCATTATGCCTCACCTTCTCTCACACATTCTTTCTCTCTCTGCCTCCCTCTTTCACTCCCTCCCTCTCTCCTCTTATCTCCATTTATCTCACTCTTTGTACCATACTCTTCTTCTCACTCTCTCCAACTTTATTTATATCTCCCTACTACCTCGCCTACTCTTTTGCTCTTCATATATCACTTCTCTCATGCTTCCTCAATTTCTCGGATTCCTTTTATTTCTTCTTCACTCTCGCACTTTCATCACTTTTTCATTGTTTTTCACTTTATTCCATTCTCCCTTTCCTACCTCTTCTTCCTCTCTTCCTCTCCGTCAGCTACCCTCTATCGCTCCCTCATTTTCTCTCTCTTTCTCTCAATCCTCATTACTCTCCATGATGTCCTCCCTACTTGTCTTTCAACCTCATAACTTCTCTCACCTTTTCTCTCTCTCAATCTCTTTATTTCCCTTCTCTTTTCTCTCTTCCCTTGCTGTACATTCCCTTCTTTCTTTTCTTTGTCCCTCTCTCCTCTTTCTCTATCTCCTATCTCTCTCTCAACCCCTCTCCCACACTCTCCCTCTCCCTCTCCCTCTCTCTTCCTCTTTAAACCTATCCCACAAGCTATATGAATATATATATATATATATATATATGATTGGAACTTTATTCTTCAGGTGCTTAATGCTAGAGGTTTTTCTACTGCTTTTTGTTTACTCATAAAGAGATGGCTTCAGAATAACAACCATTCACTCCTCATTAATGGTAAATGTTGGGGAGACTTCAGAGCTACTAGAGGGCTTAACCAAGGAGATCCACTCTAGGCTGTTGGAAACCCAAGTCTCAAACCACCCTTATGCTCAATTTCACCATAGGTCAGATATTAACATTTCTCACCTATTATATGCTAATGATTTAATGATATTTTCCAGGGCTTCTAAAGCAGCTGTTAAAAAGGTGATGAACTGCCTCAACAATTTTCAATAGATTTCTGGCCTTCAATTCAACAAAAATAAATGTGAATTGTTATTCCCCAACAATATCCATCCTCATATTATCCACTGGACTACTGACTTCACTGGTTTTGTCAAAACCAGCCTTCCCATGAAATATTTGGGGGTTCTCTTAATTAAAGGCAGAACTAAACAAAGTCATTTTGAAGAGATCATTGGCAAGCTGAACACTCAGCTCTCAAGTTGGTCCAATTCCTTCCTTTCATCTGGTGGCAGAATTACTCTTCTGAATAGCATGTTAACCTCATTTCCTTCTTATATTTTACAAATGGCTTGCTTGAAGAAAAGCTCCAGGATTCAGATTGAGAGAATCTTTAACAGAAAACAAATCCCTTGGGCCAGCTGGCAAAGGGTAGCCTTACCTAAAGTTGCTGGTGGTTTAGGTTTTAAAGGCTTGAAGCATCTACAGCAAGTCAATTTTTGTAAGTTATGGATCCATTTCAGGGAGCAAAATTCTCTTTGGGCTCAATTCATGAAAGGGAAATACTGTAGAAACACTCATCCTTTATCCTCTCATATTAAAACAGGAATATCTAGAATCTGGAAACAAATGCTCATTAACAAAGAGACAGCTGAATCACTCATATACTGGGAGTTAGGCAAGGGTGACATCCTTTTTTGGCATGATAAATGGTGTCAAAGGGAGATATTGGTTCCACTTCCTAATATTAACAAAGATTACTTTCCTATCTCCAGCTGCTGGGAGAACATGAATTGGTCAATTCCTAAACTGCAACTCTTCCTAGTTGACTCTGCAGTGGATCAGGTGGCTCAAATCCCTTTTGATAGGTATCAGCTGGATAAGCTCAGATGGTTAAATGGTAAGAGTAATAGCATTACCAAACACATCTACCTTAGTATCAATTCATGGAATCGAGTCAGCTTGGGGTAAAACTATTTGGAACAAATATCTTACTCCTTCCATGTCCTTCCTCATTTGGAGAATCTTCCATGGGTTTGTTCCAACAGATGATATTCTAAAACTCAAAGGTCTGAGAGGCCCTTCCAAATGCCTCCTCTGTGGAGAAAATTATGAAACTTTGAAACACCTCTTTTTTAAATGCTCCTTTTCTCAGGAGGTTTGGTCGGGTCTGCTTAGTAAATTGAACATTAACCTGCTATTGTTAGAGTGGCAGGATTTTACTGCTTGCTGGAAATCCTGGCAGAAAGCTAAAGTTGGGGAAATCCCATGTATTGTGGCTTGGTTCATTTGGATGCACAGAAATGGGGTGAAGTATGAAGGGGTGCTCAATAAGGCTGAAAGGGTGGTAACCCACTGCCTCTCTTTTATCTCAAAGTTAATTTCTGTTAAAACATTTCCAAACATCCTACAGTCATCTTTGACTACTGATACACCTATTCTTCATTGAATCATTCAGATCTATTGGAAAGCTCCCAACCCTCCTTTTATTAAAGTCAATACTGATGGAGCCTTCACTAATCAGAATGCTGGTATTGGTGGGATTTTCAAAAACCATACTGGGAAAGGTTTACTTTTTTTTCCAGGCGCCAACTACTGCAGCTGATCCATTGGAAGCTGAATTGGCTGCTGTGTTTTGGGCACTTCAAATTGCTACTCTCTTTCAGTGGTCATCTATCATTGTGGAGGGAGACTCATCTACGTTAATACAATACTTTCAAAATGATCTTCCCCCTCCTTGGCACCATTCCATTTGGGTTTATAAAATCAGAGCTTTGCTTCCCCATCTTACAGTCCAGTTTAATTTTATTTTCAGGGAAGGTAACAAACCTGCTAATTGGATTGCTAAAAGAGCCCTCTCTTCACAGGAGATAATAGTCTCTTCTACTGTACCTTCCCAGTTACATTATCTAATCCAGTCGACTCTTTTCCAGCTCCCCACTTCGAATTTTGGAGTAATGGCCTCTCGCTTATGTTATCTCCTAGCAATCGCTATTGGCGCTTACGCGTTTTTGGTGTCTATGCTATTCCATTGGATTTGTTGATTCTTTTTGGGTTTTTCCGGCAGAATTTGGGAGAGGCCTTTTTATTTTATTTTATTTCACTTAGTTAGTTTTTTCTTCTTTTGGTGTGGAGATGTAATGGGTTGAGTTGTTCCCATTGGGAATTCTTTTTTGTAACTTCACTCTTTTGAATCAACATGTAGGGAGCCAAGAGTAGCTACTTCCCCCAATATATATATATATATATATATATATATATATATATATATATATATATATATATATATATATATATATATATATATATATAGTCTCACCCTTTCTCAAAATATCCCTCAGTCTCCCTATTAAATTTTCTCCTTTTCTCACTTATTATCATCCTCTCCTCTTCTCTCTTGCTCTTCCATTCTCGTTTGTTCTTTCTTCCCTCACTCTCTTTTCTCTAATTTCTTTGTTGCTTTTCTTCCCTCTTTATCGCTCTCAAGCTCTCTCTCCTCAATTTCTCTCACTGTACTCCCACTTTATTCTCTCTCTCGTGAGCACTCTTACTATCTCTTCCCTCTCTCCTCCCACTCTTTCTCCTAGTCTATCCCCCACTACCTTTCTCTCATCCCTCCCTCCGTCTCAATCACCCTCGCTCCTTCCCTTCCTTATTCTCACCCTCCCCATATCTCTCACTCATTCTCCTATTCTTCCTCCCTTCTTTCCTCTATCTCACTATTTCTTGCTCTATCTTCCTTCACACTTTCTTCTTTCTCTACTTTTCTAGATCTCTACCTCTATCGCTCCCTCTCTTCAATCTCTCTCACTCACTCCCTCTCTACTTTTCACTCTTTATTCCTAATCATTCTTTTACTCACTTTGGTTACTCTCTTTTTCATTACCCTCATCACACACAAACTCCCTTTTCCTTTATATTACACTCTCTCGCTCTCTCTCTTCAATCCCACTCTTCATTTCTATAACACTCACTCTTAATCGGTCCCTCTCCATTTTTATTCTTTGTTCATTTTCTCTCCTTATCTCTCTTTTATTGTTGTCCCTTCTCTCTCTCCTTTCACTCATTCCCTCCATATACCCCCCACTCTCTCTCCCTCTCTCTCTCACTCACTTTCCTCTTTCATCTCTATATATCTCTCTCACCTCTCTTTTTCACACACTCTCTCCCTCTTGATCTTTCTCCATCTCTCTCTTTCAATCTTTCTCATGCTCTCCTTCAGAAGGGAGAGAGAGTGTGAGGGAGGGAGGGCGACTGAGGAGAGAGAGAGAGAGATCTAGTGAGTGAGAAAGCAAGAGAGATATAATGGAAAGAGGAAGAAAGTGAGAACACGAGTAAGGAAAAGAGAGTGACAGATAGGGGTGAGACAGAGGGAGGGATAGGTTAAAGAGAAAGGGAAAGTGAGAAAAATATGAGAGAGAGAGAGAAGAGAGAGGGATTGAGAGAGACGAATGTTGGAGAGAGTGTGTGAGGGAAAGGTACATAGAAAGAGAGATGACAGAGTGACAAAAGTGTGATCGAGAGAGAGAAGAGTAAGAGAACAACAAATAAAGAATAGTTGAGAGAGAGGTAGACCTATGGAATGAGAGATATTTAAGAGTGAGGGACTTTTATTACACTATTGTTCCTCACTCACTTTACTTTCTATTTCTATCTATTTCTCTGTCTCAATCCCTCACTCTTAAATATCTCTCATTCCATAGGTCTATCTCTCTCTCAACTATTCTTTATTTGTTGTTCTCTTACTCTTCTCTCTCTCGATCTCTCCTTTGTCACTCTGTCATCATTCTTTCTATGTCCCTTTCCCTCACACACTCTCTCCAACATTTGTCTCTCTCAATCCCTCTCTCTTCTCTCTCTCTCATATTTTTCTCACTTTCCCTTTCTCTTTAACCTCTCCCTCCCTCTGTCTCTCCCCTGTCTCTCACTCTCTTTTCCTTACTCATGTTCTCACTTTCTTCCTCTTTCCATATATATCTCTCTTGCTTCCTCGCTCACTAGAGCTCTATCTCTCTGTTCTCAGTCACCCTCCCTCCCTCACACTCTCTCTCCCTTCCCAATTTCTTAATATCTCTTTTCTATCTTGTCCCTCTCTCATCCCCTCTCTTATATCTTCTTCCCTCTCTCCTTCTCTCTTCCACTTTCTCTATAGGTCCCTTTCATTATCCCACTATCGTTCTTATTACTCCCTCAGTTTCCCTCAATCTTTCTCACTACCCTCATTATTGCCCTCCCTAGGTCGCCCTTATGTAGCTCACCCTTCTCTCTCCATATAACTCACCCTCTCTCTTGAGCTCTCACACACACTCAAAAACTCTCTCATACACACACTCTCTCAATCTCTCTCCCTCTTAAGCTCCCTTTATCGATCTCTATATCACTCTCTCTTACTATCTTGCTATTTCTCTCGCACTCCATCCTATCTCTATTTCTACATCTTTCTCTCTTCTCTCTCAACATCCATCATTATTATTCTCTCTCCCTTGCTCTCTCTCCTCACTATCTCTTTCTTTCAATCTATTCTCTTTTTTCTATCATATGCTCTTTTGCTCTCTTTACTGTTGCTCTTTCTTTCACTTTATAATCTCACTCCTTTCCCTCTACCCCCACTATTTTTCCCTCTTTATTACTTCCATCCCACCTACTGTCTCTTTCTCTCTCTTCTCACCCCCCTCTTTCTTCCCTTACTTCAACCCTCCCTCCCTCTCTTTCCCCATCTCCCTTTATGTCTCCCTTTCTCTTACTCTCTTTCTCCCTCGCCATTCTTCTACTCACTATCTCTATATGTCTTAATCACTCTCTCTTACTCAATCTTCTCTCTGTCTTTCTTCTCTCTATATTTTCTTTTACTTTCTGTCACTTTCTCTCTACTGTTCTCTTTTTAATCCATCTTAATTCCTCCCTCTATCTCTCTGTCTCACTCCTTCCCTCTCTCTCTCACACTCTCTATTCCATCTCTCTTTATCTCTCTCTTTCTCTCTCTCTTTTGACACCTTTTATCCATCTCTACCTTTTTTTCTCTCTTTCTTGCTCCCTATCTCACTTGCTCATTCTCTCTCTCTATCATGCTCTTTCTTCCCTCTTTTTTTTATTTCTTTCTGACACTCTCTTCCTTTCTTGCTTCTTCCTTCCCTCTCTTACATTTTACTGTTATTCTTACTCCCTCCTCCCACTCTCTTTCTTGCTCCATGTTCACTATCCCTCTCTTTGTCATCCATTCTTTTGATCTCCCACTCCCCCCTTTTGCTCACTCTTTTTTGCTCTATCTTCAAGCACTCTCTATTTCTCTCTCACGCTATTTCTCCATGTCTTTCTCCCATTCCCACTTCAATCGTTCTTACGACCTCCATCTCTCTCTATTTATTTCTCTTAACCACTCATGCTTTCTCTAACATCTCTCTTTCCACCTTGATCTCTTCCTTATTCAATCCCTCTTTCCTCTCTTTCTCCCTCTCCCTATCTCGCTCCTCTCTCTCTTCATTCACTTCCTCTCCTTTCCTCTCATTTTCTCTATCTCTCTCTCATTCTCTCTCTCTTGCCCTCTCTTCTCTCACTTTCACTTTTCTCTATTTCTCTATATCCCTTTCTCTCTCTCTCTCTCATCCTTTCTGTCTCATTCTCTCCCTCTACTACCCTCTCTCCTACTCTATATATCTCCATAGCTCTCCCTCTCTGCCCACTATCTCCTTATCACCTTCTCACTTATTCAACTTTCAAGCCCGCACATAATGGACAGCGTGGGAATACCTACAATAGGGGACAGCCCATAGACAGACCACAGGAATCCATACCCGAAAGCCGTGAGGTGAGGAGCGTAGCTACAATGAAAAGGAAAGCGCAGATAACCTTGTGAAGGCACGCAAATAAGAGTTCTCATGAATATGAATCTAGAGTCAAAGCAGGAATGAATGACGAGCCGACCTTCCCTGCAGACCGATGAGGAGTAGATCGACCCATCCCCTAAAGGAGAAAGACTAGCCTGCCCTTCCAATAGGGGTTCTAACGGGTCGGGTATCCGCAACACCAGCCAATCGTGTTGATACGGTGGCCATACCCACTCTTCGGAAAAAAAGCTTGCCATAGCAGCTCAAACCTCCGATCGGGAAATGGGAGTTCTAACCGGCTCTAGCCCCCAATTCCGAAAAAATGGATTGGACCGAGGTTCGTGCAGGGAGGGAATAGGAACTAATAACGATGGTTCAAGGTTGAGCTCACCGGCTGCCCTACGTCAGTAGTCTTCCTCACTTCTATTCCCTTTTTTTGCCCTAAGGTCAGGCCCCGAGTGTCGACGCGTCGAATGTGGTCGTTCAAAACGGAGTACTTCACCTCCTATCGCCTCCTCCGCCAGTAAAGTGTCTAAAGACCCTGCAATCTGAATTTTGATTTCACTGAATTATGCTAGAAATCCGGTTTGACCGGCGACTCTTTTCATAGTCGAGAGATTTGCTAATTTCCATTTTGCAAAAGCGGGGTGCGCCTGCTCTTTTTTTCCCCGCGGGATCAAATGGTAGATCGATCAGCCGATAAACCACGCGGTTCGAATCCGCATCCCAGGCCGGCAAACTCGGTGAGGAAAGAGATCTAGATTCTTGCTACTTTCTTCTTCGTAGTACGAGACATGAGCTGCTTATAGCAGCTACCACTGATCATCCAACCTGGTATACAACCTCTCGCCTGAGCGAACATCGACGTACTGACGGTTACAAAAAAATGCCCGCCTCCCCCTTGCTGTCCGTTCACCCCCTTCAATTAAGAAGTCACTGCATCGATCGGAAGGAAATAGTGAATTGTTTGTATCGGAAACATCTCTTGAATCAAAGCAGGCACTCGCCCTCACTAGAAGGGGGGATCCTTTCAAATAGATAGATGAAAAAGCCTCTCTTACACCACTCTACCATTGTAAAAAAGGAGGCCCTTTACCGAAAAGAATCACTCTAGAAAGAAAGATTTTCAGGGAAAGACACTACATCCAAGTCAACTGGCTGGCATCCAATTGGCCTTAGGACAGCAAGAGGAACAGCGACTTCCACTGTCAGGAAGACATCAACTAGTGGAAACTCTATTGCTATTGGAAGGATTGAAAACGAACTTTCTCGTATAGAAAGAAGGTATTCCCTCTCTATAAAACCCCTTGAGTGAATCCTGAATAGTCTCCCTCTAGACTATAGACTGAATATATGGGTTCTCCCCTTAGGGAATCCTTGGTAGTCCCCTCAATCAACTAACATAATAAAGAATCCTAATCAAGCTTCGGCTGATTGAAGAGAACCTCTCTACACACACCTCAGTGTTGATCTATTTTCAGTTGATTTACAGTGACTGAGTTTCACCAATTACCTTTTATCCATGCAAGTTCTTCTATTCCCTTTAGAAAACCTAGTAGCCTAGTGCCTTTCTGCACTTGTCCCTAGTTACTGCTTTCTCTACGCATGCTTTTTCCCTCCCTAGCCTTTTGAGCACTCCGAGAATCTACGAGGATGAGATCCACTACTTTCTAGTTTCTAGACTATCCAAGATGATCCATAGTTCTACTGGTCAAAAGAAAAAACTTGAGAAAAGTCTAACTTTAGCTCTATCACCCTTTCAGTTTCAGCTCATTCGCTACTCAAACTGCATCCAAAATTGTGCGCCCTCAGCACTCTGAGGAGATTCTAGTAGAGTATCACGAAGCATATCACTCAGTTCTCATAGAGACAACTTCATTTTGTTCTGAATAATGTGAAAGAGACTCCAATTAGGGAGAATCAAAGGAATTCGGGTGGTCTCCAAACTTGGAAGACAAAGAGTTTTGAGTGATTGACTCCAAGCTATGAATTAGAGGTTATCCACTGGGAAGAACAAAATGGCATACTATGACCAACGCCAACATGTTTGATGTTTGAAAGAATGGAACATTCCACTTGGGATATGATTTCAAGGATCTTACCCTGCCAATATGCAATTTTGGGATTTTGATAACCCGGACCCAAATAGCTCAACCGGGAGTTGTCAATTTACCAACACATGCTTCTGAGCAAAATGTCTTGAACATATTGAAGGGAATTGACTTCCTCTCTTTTTTTTTTCAATCTATTCTCCTCTGAGGATTCAAAGATTTTGGTTTTGTTAACCCAGACCAAGCTGAACTTGGAGCTAAACTGGGGAATCTATTTCTCACCCTGTCCTTATTGAGGAAAGTGAAGTTGGGTAATAAGAAGTTTGGTTTTGATAACCCAGACCAAGTTCAGACCTATTTCAGGGAACTCAACTGGGTAACACGAGAGTGAAATTCTTCAATCCAAAGTAATCTTGAAGGGTCCATCCCGTACTGTTAAGGTGATTCAACCACAGAGGACAAATCGTCGTATCCATGGGTTGCCTTTAGTAGGGAGCCCTACGAAAGAACTTGGATATCAGATTCACAAAAGTGTACAGATATTTCAACCCAAATTGACTGGGAGAAAAGAGATTTATCTCAGGTGAAAATCGATTCATTTAATCTAAGCCCTTGGGTAAATTACTCCCAGAAGCCAAAGAATGAAGTGATTTGAGTTTTGTTGACAAGTCTATTATGAATTGGACTGTGGTGAACGGCTTGACGAAGGCGCTAGAAAGTCAGTGGTCTAGCCGCAAAAGCGAATGGTGCGCACCGACCCCTTGAAGGGCACGAACGACTCAGGCACGTAGTGTTTCTAACAAGCCCAGTTGAACAAAGAAAAGTCAGCATACATACAATACATCATTTCTAGGGAAATTCCCACTGAGATGATGAAGAAACCGGGCTTCCTGAGTTTTCTTCTTGAGTTTGATGGTCAAAGTCTCATCAATGGATGAACGCTTCGCCCTTGAGAATCATTCACAGACTTTCTTCTTCATTTGAAAATGAAAATGACTTTGCTCCGCACCTTTCTAAGGTGGGATGGCTCTATCAAAGGGGATGGAATTCAAGTAGTCCCCTCCACGACCTAGCTTCGAGTAGTTTCAGATACTTTTATCCCAGGTTTGAGTCCTACTTGTTTCGAGGTCAATCTATGTAGGAATGAGATGCAGTGACAGTCGATTTCATTATTGAGTAGAAAAAGAAAGTGGATTCACTCTATCAGATGGCTTCACATGAGATAAAGGTAGCCAAGAAAACAGAGTCAATCTCGCATGAATCATTCGAGGCTTCGATAGAATGATCAGTCGTAGACACATTGATAGAATTGGAGTATCTCTTTCAACTTTCAAGCCCGCACATAATGGACAGCGTGGGAATACATTACCTCCTTATCTCAAACTTGAACACATTATTTTACACTCTTTTCCTCTCTCTCTTCCTATCTCTCCATCTCTTAAATCTTTCTTGCTCTATCTCTCTCTCACTCCCTCTGTCTCTTTAATCTCTCTCCTCTCCCTCTATCTCCTTGTTTCTCACTCTCTCCATTACTCTTACCCTCTGTCTCTCTCTTTCTCACCCTCTCCCTTTCCCACTATGTTTGTTACTTTTTATTATATTTCTCTTTCTCTCTTTTATCTCTCTTTACTCACTCTTTATCTTCTTATATCCATCACTCTAACCTCTCTCACTTCCTCTCATTCTCTCTCTCCCCCTCGCTCTATTCCACCTCATTTTATCTCACTCTTGCTTTATCCCTCACCACCTTTCCCTTGCTCTCCCTCCCTTTTTCACTCCCTTAATCCCTCTATCTGTCACACACTACTTATCTCTCACTTTCTTACTCCCTCTCTTCCTTGCTCGCCCTCTCCCTCTCTTACGCTCTCTCTTCCCTCACACTATCTTCATTTTATTTGTCTCGCCACTCTCTCCCTTTCTTGCTCCCTCTTTCTCTCTTGTGAGTTTCACTCTCACTCTTACTCTCTCCCTCTTTCTCGGTTATGTTCACTCTTTGTCACTCTCACTTATGTTCCTCTCTCTTCTTTCTCCCTCCCAACTTTTCACTCCCTCCCTGTCTCTAGCTTCCTTCTCTCCCTCCCTCTTTCTCTCTCTCACTCTCTCTTTCTCTCACTCGGACACGTTATATCTATCCCTTTCTCACACACTTCTGGTTCATCCCCTTTCTCACTCCCAGAAAATCTCATTCTCTCCCCCCTCTCTCTGTCTCTCTCACTCTATATAGATCTTCCCTCTCTCTTCTCTTCTACTATGTCTTCCTCTCACTCTCAAGCATCAATCACATTCACTCTCTCTCTCTCTCTCTCTATCTCACTTTTTCACCCTCTCCCTCTCTCATCCTTTCGTCTATTTATTCCTTATCACATTTTCTTCTTTTCGTTCTCTCCTTCCTTTATCTACCACACATACTCTCTCTTACTCTCTTTTATCACACTCTCTAATCATTTTACTCACTCTTTCTCTCCAACCACCACTCTGTCTCTTACTCCCTCCCTCTCTCTATCTCACTCACCCTCTATCTATGTTTATATCTCCCTCTCTCTTCACCTCTCACTCCCTATCTTTTTCTCAATCTTCCTTAAGTCTGTCTTTTCTCTCTTTTTTGGTGTCACTCTCATCTCTCTCTCTCTCTATTTTTTCTCTCACTCCCGTCCTCCCTCCCACTGTCTCCTCATTCCCTATCACTCAGTCTTTTGCTCTCTCTTTTGTTGCTCTTTAATCTCATTCCTTCTCTCACTCTATCCCTCACTCTCTCTCGCTCCCTCTCTCCCTACTTCTCTCTCTCTCTCTCTTTCAATCCCGCTCTCAACCCTCTCTCTTTCTCCCTGCCTCTTCTCTCTCTCTCTCTCTCTCATTATTTCTCGCCTTCACTCAAAAATCTCTTCCACTCTCCCCTCCCTCTTTTGCTCTCTCCCTCCCTCTCTCATTCTCTCTTCATATATCTCACTCTTTCTACCTTACTATTCTTTTCACGCTCTCCCACTTTCTTTATATATCTTATTCTCACTCCCTTGCTCACTCTCTTGCTCTTTATCTATCACTTCTTTCCCACTTCCTCTCTCTCTTTGATTCATTCCATTTCTGCCTATATCTTTCATTGTCATCTCATTTTCATTGTTTCTCACTTTATCCTACAATTCCCTCCCATCCTCCCTGCCTCCCTTTCTCCTTATTTCACTTCCTCTCTCCCTTTCTCTATCATCTATCTCTCTCACATACTCTATCTCTCTCTATCGGTCTCACTCTCTCTCTCTCTTTTGCTCTCTTTTTCCTCTCTCTCACTTCACTCAATTTATCTCACACACACACTCTCTCTCCCTTTCCTTACCTTCCTTTCTCACTCTTACATTATCCCTCTCTCTCTTTCCCTTATCTCTGTATCTCTCTTCAATTTCATTATCACTCTTCCTCCCTCCCCCTTTCGCCCTATCTCTGTCTCTCTCTTCAATTTCACTATCACTCTTTCTCCCTCCCCCTTTCGCCCTTTCTCTCAAACACATACATTCTCAAACTTCCTCTATCTCAATCTCCTTTTCTTAGCTTTCTCTCTTGATCTCTCTTGCTCTCTTTTGCTTCACTCTCTATTTCTTTCTCACCATGTTATTCTTTCTCCCCCTCTATAAGTAGAGAGAGTGAGGGAAAGTTTGAGGATAAGAGGTGGAGAGAGAAATGGTTAAAAGTAGAGGGAGATAGTGGGAGAGAAAAAGTGATGAGGGACGGAGGGAGAGGGAGATGGAATGAGAGGTTAATATAGGAAGATAGAGGCAGAGTGGGAGAGAAAGATAAAGAGAGAAAGAAGAGAGGGAGGAAGATTAAGAAAATGATTGAATGAGGGTATAAAGTGAGGGAGAACAGGAGAATGACAGTGCGAGAGGGAGCAACAGAGGGAGAGGGAGTTGGTGATGGATAAAGGGAGGAAGAGGGGGAGAGGGAGAGGGAGAAAGAATGAGAGAGGGTTGGATGAAATCAACTGAGTGAGAGACGAGAGCAAAAGAGGGCAATTGGAGAGAGCGTGAGAGAGAGAGAGGAAGAGAAGGAAGTGAGAGAAATAGTGAAAGAGAGGTGGAGGGTAGAGGAAGATAAAGAGTGAGAAGAGTAAGAGAGAAGGTGAGAGAGAATAGAGAGTGATAGAGAGATAATGAAGGAAGAGGAAAAGAATAGAGATTGTGAAAGAGATAAAGAGAGGGAGTAAGGGTGAGAGTGAAGATGAAGAAAGAGAGTGGGGCAAGAGAGAGTAAGGGAAAGGGAGCAAGAGAGAAAGACTAGTGGAGTAAGAGAGAGAGTTAGGGAGAGAGGGTAAGAGAGGGAGAGAGAGAGAGAGAGAGAGAGAGAGAGAAAGTGAGCATGAGAGAAAGAGAGAGAAGAGAGCGAGGGAGTAGGATTGATAGTGAAATTGAAGAGAGTGAGTGAGCCAAGAAGGGAGGGAGAGACGAAAAGAGAGAGAAATAAAGAAAGAATAGAGAGTGGGGTAAGAGAGGGTAAGAGAGGAGACTAGTAAGCGAAACAATAAATGAAATAAGGAGGGAGGGGAAGTAATAAAAACAAAGAGCAAAGGGGTGAGAAAGAAAAGAGATAGAGAATGAGAGGAAGGTAGATAGAGATTTAGTGATGGATTTAAGGAGATAATGAGTGAAAAAAAAGAGGAAGAGTGAGCAAGAGAGCAAGAGAGCAAGAGAGAGAAACATAATAGGGAGTGAGAGGCAGTGAGAAAGGAAGAGATATAGAAAGAAAGAGATAGAGGGACAGAGTAAAAAAGAGAGAAAAGATAGCAAGACAATGCAGGAGAGTGAGAGATAAACAAAATAGAGTGTAAGAGACATAGCAAGAAAGTGAGAGAGTGAGAAAGAGAGATGGAGGGCAACAGTAAGGGAGAGAGTGAGACGAGGGAGATAGAGGGAGTGAGTGAGTGTGAGTGAGAGAGAGGAAGCGAGAGTGGAAAAGATAGAAAGTAAGATGGAGATAGGGGCGAGATTAAGAGAATGAGCGAGAAAGAGAGATGGAGCGAGGGAGATGGAGAGTGGTATATATTAAGATAGAGAGAGTGGCAGAGCGAGAAGTAGGAGTCAGAAAAGATGAGGGAGAATTAGAGAGAAAAAGAGAGAAGAGAAATTGAGAGAAGTGAGATCAATAGAGAGGGAATGGGAGAGTGCAATGGAGAAAATGAGAGGGAGGGAGGCAATTGAGTGGGTGAGTGCAAGAGGAAAGATAAAAGACAGAGATAGGAAGAAAGGGAGAAAGAAAGGGAAGGATGGAGTGAAAGAGGGAGGGACAAAAAAGGAGAGAGAGATGTGTGAGAGAACCTAAGAAATAATGAGATGGGGATGAGGAGCGAGAGTGAGATGTCAAGTGATTGAGAGAGAGAGGGAGGGTGGGAGACTAAGAGAGATAGTGAGGGATAGAGGAAAAGAAATAGTGAGTAAATATAGAGAAGAGAGGGTGATGAAATAGTGAGTAAATATAGAGAAGAGAGGGTAATAGAAGAAAGAGCAAGAGAGAGGACAGAGAGAGTGCAAGAGAGAGCAAGCAAACGATAAGGAGAGATGAAATATAGAGTGAGAGTGAGAGCAAGAGAGGGAGTGAACTAGAAACAAAGGTATAGAGGGAGGGACTGATAGGGATTGAGGAAAGAGCGGGAGGAAGAAGGCTGTGAGAGTAAAATAAATATAAAGAGAAAAGAGAGACTCAGGGAAGATTGATAAAAAGATAGGGAGTGAGAGGAGGAGAGAGAGGGAGACATAGAGAGAGATAGAGGGTGAGAGACATAGAGAGAGGGATGGAGGAAGAGACTGAGTGATTGTTGGAGAGAAAGAATGAGAAAAATGATGAGAGAGTGTGTGAGAGAGAAAGAGGGAGGGAGAGAGCATAAGACAAAGAAAAAGTGATAAGGCATAAATAGAGTAAAGGATGAAAGAGGGAGAGGGTGAAAAGAGAGATAGAGAGAGAGAGAGAGAGAGAGATTGATGCATGGGCGTGAGAAGGAAGACAAAGTGGAAGAGAAGAGAGAGTGAGAGAAATTCTACTATAAAGAGGGGGAGAGAGGGGGAAAATGAGATTATGTGGGAGTGAGAGTGGGGGAAGAACTAGAAGTGTGAGAGAGGGACATAGATAGTGTGTCTGAGTGATATAAAGAGAGAGTCAGAGGGAGGGACAGAGGGAAAGAAGCAAGGACAGGCGAGAGAGAGGGAGAGAAAGATTGGGAGAGGAGAGAGAGACAGGAGAGAAGAACAAAAGTGAGAGTGAGTGACAAAGAGTGAACATATACCAAGAAAGAAAGAGGGACATGAGTTAGACTGAGAGTGAAACTAAAGAGAGAGAAAGTGGGAGCAAGAAAGGGAATGAGTGTGAGAGAAAAATATAAAGAAGAGAGTGTAAGGGAAGAGAGAGCATGATAGAGAGAGAGTGAACGAAGGAGAGAGGGAGCAAGAAAGTGAGAGATAAGAAGTGTGTGAGAGATAGAGGGATTAAGAGAGCAAAAAAGGGAGGGAGAGCGAGAGAGAGGTGTGTGGGATAAAGAGAGAGAGAGAGGTAAAGCGAGAAACAATAAAGAGAGGGGGAGAAGAGAAGAGAGAAAATGAGAGGAAGCGAAAGAGGTTGACTAATGGAAATAAGAAGATAAAGAGTCAGAAAAGAGAGATAAAAGAGAGCGAGAGAGAAAACATAAAAAAAGTGACAAGCATAGTGAGAAAGTGGGATAGTGAAAAAGAGAGATACAGAGGGCCAGAGTAAGGGACAAAGTGAGAAAGGGGGAGATAGAGGGAAAGAAGAAGAGAGATTGAAGAGACAATTTAAGTGAGAGAGATAGAAAGCAAAAAATATTTATGCGATGGAAAGATAGGAAGCGAGAAAGGAAAAGAACACAAAATAATGTGTGTAAGTTTGAGATAGGGAGGTAGAGAAAGAATAAGTGAGAAGGTGAGAAGGAGATAGGGGTGGAGAGGTAGAGAGGGAGAGAGATTGAGATAGAGAGAATGGGAGGGAGTGTAGCAGAAGGAGGGAATGAGAGAAAAAGATAAGAGAGAGAGCGAGAGAAAGAGTGAGAGAGAGAAATATAGAAAAGTGAAAGTGAGAGAAGAGAGCAAGAGAGACAGAATGAGAGAGTGATAGAGATAATGAGAGGAAAGGAGAGGAAGTGAATGAGGAGAGAGAAGAGAAAGAGAGGGAAGAAGGATTGAAAGAGGGAGAGATCTAGGTGGAAAGATGTGTGGGAGAATATAATAAATAATGAGATTGATGTGAAAACAAAGTGAGGTGGAATAGAGATTGAGAGAGAGATGGAGGTATTTAGGAAAAAGAAATATAGGAGGAAGTGAGAGGGTCTAAGGAGAGAGTAGGAAAGAGAAAGTGCGGGGGTGTGAAGGGAAGAGAGTGTAAGAAAAGAGTCTGTGGAGAGTAAGAGTGAGTGAGGGGTAAAGAAAGGGCAAGAACTAGAGAATGGTGAGAGAGAGGGAACATCGCTCATTCGTGCTCTCTTTAGATCTCCCTTATGTAGCTCACTCTTCTATCCCTCTCTCTCCATATCTCTATCTATTTCTCCTCCCTTTACCTCTCACTTACTACCTTTTGCTCTATATTTCGTGATATTCTCTTCTCTCCCTATTGCTACCTTACCCTCTCTCCCTCTTGCTCACACTTCAATCCTTAATTCTCACTCTATTTTTATCTCTATTTGTTGTTCATTTTCTCTCTTTTACCCCTCTATGGCTCTTTTGCACTTTCTTCTATCTCCCTCTCTTTTCTCACTTTACTCACACTTTCTCTCCCTCTATCTCCCACTCTCTCTTACTCTCTCTCTCCTTCACACATTCTCTCTCGATTGCTATCATATCTTGCTCTCTCCCCTCATATCCATTTCATTATTTATTATTTTCTCTCATATGTTCTCTCTCGATTGTTGTCATCTCCCTTTCCTCCACAATCCCTCCCTCTTTCAAATCCTTCTTCCGTCTCTTTCTCCCTCTCTCCCTATCTCAGTCCTCACTCTCTCCTCTTGCACTCACTCATTCTCTCACTCTTCCTCCCTCTTGTTTTCTCTTTTACTCTCGCTAATTCCCTCTTGCTTGCTATATCTTCTCTTAATTTCACTTTTTGTTATTTCTCTCTCTCTCCCTATCTCTAGCTCTCTCTCTCATCTTTTCTCTCTCATTCTCTATCTTCGCTACCCTCCCTCTCACACTCTCTATTTCAATCTCTCTCCTTCTCTGCCAACTTTCCTTCTCTGCCCTCCTATCGCACTTTAACTTCCCCCTCTTTCTTTTTCCCTCTCCCACACCTTTCCCACCTCTCACCTACTTTTTTCCAGCCCCCTCTCCCTCCCTTCTTCTCTCTCTTTGCCATGCTTTCTTGCTCTCTCTCTTTTTCTCTAGCTTTTTCTTTATTCCCCTTGCTCTCCATGAAGTTCTCCCTACTGTTCTTTCAACCTCATATCTTCTGTCATTTTTACTCTCTCTCAATCTCTTTAGTTTCGTTCTTTGCTCTGTTTTTTTTCTTTTGAATAACAATAATGTAGGTTATTCATTTTTTTTATTGACACTTTGCCTTTTAGATTGTGTGGTTTACTGAATGCTGGAATATAAAAAATTTATATTCATTAGGTAGTTTCAAAAAAGCTTATTTACCATATGTTTCTTTGTGAAAATGTTTGTCATTGATTGAAGGGCATTAAGTGATGAGTTTTAAGGGTATTTTCATTCAACTTAATGAGATGTATATGATGGGAGAGAGCAAGATGTTAGAGCAAACGAGAGAGAGCATGTGACAGAAGGAGAGTGAGAGACAGAGTGAGAGATAGAGGGTGAGAAAGAGTAGAGAGTGAGAGATAGAGTGGTGGCAAAATTGAGCAAACAAACAACAAAGAGAGATGAAATAGAGAATGGGAGATAGAGAGCAAGAGAGGGAGTGAAGATAGAAGAGTGAGTGAGAGGGATAGAGGGAGATATTTTAAATCAGAAATAGAAAGAGAAGAGAGACTCAGGAAAGATAGAGCAAAATATTGTGAGTGAGAGGTAGAGATAAAGAGATTTCGAGAAAGAGAGACTGAATTGGAGAATGAGAGAGTGAGTAAAGAGATAAGAGAGTGATAAATGAGAGCTAAAGAAAGTGTGTGAGAAAGAGAGAGCAATAGGGAATGAAAAAGTGATAAAGCATAAATAAAGAAAAGTGTGAGAGAGGGAGAGAGTGAGAAAGAAAGAGATAGATGAAGGGTGTGAGAGAGGAAGAGAGAGTGTGACTTATCTGTCAACTTTTCCACTATCACCCCCAAAAAACCAAACTCTGCCTTACATAAAGTTGCCAGAGTACAATTAACCTCTGATTTGAAATCACTACTTATATACTTGGTAATGTTCACAATTCACAAGAACATTTTGTATTATTAGTAAGAGGAGGAAGGGTTAAGAATTTACGTGGTGTGAGATATCACATTGTTCGAGAAATCCTAGATGCTGTCGGAGTAAAGGATCGCCAACAAGGGTGTTCTAGTGTGTTCTAGTGCGTTGTAGATTCTTAGTAAGAGAAGAGAGAGTGAAGGAAGATATAGAGAGTTGGAGAGAGGAAGAGGTGTGGTAAAGAGCTTGGGGATGAATTGGAAGAGTGTGAGAGAAAAAGATGGGGAGATTGTCTGAGAGAGTGGGAGAGAGCAGAAGGAAGGGAAGGAAGCAGGAGAGTTGGGGAGAGAGGGATAGAAAGTTGAGGGAAGAGAGAAAGGAGAGGGAGCATTAGAAAAGAGAGTAAGTAACAAAGAGTGAACATGGAGCAAGAAAGAGAGAAAGAATGAGGGAGTATGTGTGAGAGTAAAACTGAAGAGAGAAAATGAGGGAGGATGAGAGAGAAAAAGAGAGAAGACAAAGTGAGAGAGAAATAGAGAGAAGAGAGTGAGGGAAGACAGAGCGAGAGAGAGAGGGTTAACATGGAGCGAGAAAGAGAGGGCAAGAATGAGAGAAAATAAGAAATACTAAGATAGATATGAGGGGAGAGAGCAAGATGTGAGAGCAAATGAGATAGAGTGTGTGAGGGAGGGACAATGAGAGTGATAGTGAGAGATAAAGGGAGAGAAAGAGCAAGTAAAGAGATAGAAGAGAGGGAAAGTAAAAATAAAGAGAGAAGTGAGACTCACAGAAGATATACTGAGAATGAGAAGAGAGAGCAAAATACCTAGAAAGAGAGATATAATAGAGAATATGAGAGAGAGCATGAGTGGTAAAGTGAATGAAATAGAGAGATAGAGGGAGGCAGTGAGAAAGATTGAAGTGAGAATGGAGCAAGCGAGTGAGACAGAGTGTGAGAGAAAAAAGGGTGGGATGAGGGAGTAGGAGTGAGAAAGAAGGGAGTGCTGAAAGATAGAGTAAGAGAGAGTAAGTGAGAAGAGGAGAGAGAGGGGGACCAAAAGAATGGATGATAAAGAGAGAGAGTGAATATGGAGTGAGTAAGAGAGTAGTACAAGGGAGTAAAAGAGATAGTGAAATGGAAGAGATAAAGGAGCGAGAAAAAGAGACAAAGTTAGAGACAAATAAACAGAGGGAAGAGAGAGCATGAGGGAGGGAGTGAGCGAGCAAGCAAGATAGGGAGTAAGAGAGAGAGAGAGGATAAGGGCAGTGAAGAAAGAGACGGATGTAGGGAGTGAACGAGGGAGGAAGAGTGAATTAAGTGGTAGTGCGGGATAAAAGATGTCAAGAAAAAGAGTATTAGAAGAGAGAATGAGAGAAAGAATGCGAGATAAAAAGATATGGAATAGGTGGTGTGAGAGAAAGGGATGGAGTGAGTTAGAAAGAGAGATAGAGGGAGGGAGTGGATAGATTAAAGAGAGAGCAGTAGAGAAGCATTGATAGAGAGTGAAAATGAAATAGAGAGAGAAGTGAGGCTAAAAAAGATTAAGAAAAGAGAGTGAGTGAGAGGTAATGGGATAGGGAGAACAGAAGAATGGCTAGAGAGAACAAGAGAGAGGGAGACATCCACTAATCATTCTCTCTTGCTTCCTCACTCTCTACCATTTCACTCTCTCTTACTCCCTCTCTCTCTTCTCTCTTTCCTTTGTTCTCTCTCACCCTTTTTCTCTCCCTCTGTCTCTCTTCACCGTCCTTCCCTTACTCTCTCTTGCCCCACTCTCACTCTTACTCCCTCTCATTATCTCTTTCACAATCTCTATTCTCTCTTCCTCTTTATTTCATTATCACTCACCTTCTCTCTTACTCTTCACACTCTATTCCTCTACCCTCCAATCTCTCTTTCTCTATTCCTCTCTCTCTCGTGCTCTCCAATTGCCCTCTCTGCTCTCCTCTCTCGCTCACCTAATTCCATCCCACTCTTTCATTCTCTCTCACCCTCCCTCCCTGTTCCCATTAATCCCTCACCAACTCCCTCTCCCTCCGTTGGTGCCTCTTGCTCTTATCATTCTCCTGTTCTCCCTCTCTTTATACCCCCACTCATGCATTCCCTTAATCTCCCTTCCTTTCTTCTTTCTTTCTTTATCTTGCTCTCCTACTCTACTTCCATCCGCCTCTATCTACCTCTCATTCCATCACCCTCTCCCTCTGTCTCTTAATTTTTCTCTCCCGCTCTCTCCCTCTACCTTTAACCAATTCTCTCCCTACCCCCCTATTCTCTTACCTTCCCTCACTCTCTCTACTTGTCATGCTCTCTCATACATATCTCTCTCTTCCTCTCACACTTTCTCTCCCTCTATCCACCACATCTCTTAACAGTATCTCTTCTCTCTTTCGCACAATCTCGCTCTCTCCCTTACTCTCCCTCTCTCTCACTCTCTATTCTGCCTTCATTATTGCACTGTTGCTCAATCCATCTCTCTTATGTGGCTCCTTTTTTTCTCTCATTTCTCAACTCTATTTCTCCTTCTATCTCTGCCTCACTCCGTCTCTCTCTCCCTCCCTCTTTCCCTCTCTTTCAATCCTTCTCTCTTCTCACTCTTTCCACCTCATCTCTCTATAATTATTTCTTAATTTCTCTCACACTTCTCTCTCTCTTACTCCCTCCCTCTTCCCTCTCTCTTTAACTTTATATCTCTCACTCTTTATCTATTTCTCATTCTTCTACTCCCTTTCTTTCTCTTTTGCTCTTTCTTCAACCTCTCTTCTATCTCTATTTCTCTCTCACTCTCTCTCCTCTCTCCCTACTTATCTCTCTTTAATTACACTCTCTCTTACTCATTCTCTATTATCTCTCTTTATCTTACTCTCTTTCCTCTCACTCTTTCGCTCTCTATCCTCCACAAACTCTCTCTCTCTCATCCTCTCTTGTTTCCTTCCCTCCCTAGTCCCTACCTCCCTCCCAGTCTCTCTCACTCTCTGCCACTCTCTCTACCTCCCACTCTCCCTTTCCATTTCTCTCTAGCTCTCTATTTCCTCTCTTTTTCCTGCTCTCTTTAAAACCTCTCACTACCTCTTTTTTCTCTTTATCACACACTTTCTTCCTCTCTATCACACTGTATTCCATCACTTTTTATCTCTCTTGCTCTCTCTTTCTTTTTGTTACCATTTCTCACTCTCTATCTCACTCTTTGTTGCTATTTTGTATTTTCTCACTTATTTTATCGATTCTCTATTATATTCTCTTAGTCTCTCTTTTCTCACACATTATTCTCTTTTTATATCTTATACTCTCTTTTACACAGTCCTTTGTTGCTCTCTCTTCTTTCATTTCTCTTACATTCTGTCACTCCACCCCCCACTTCCTCTCTCCTCTCTCTCTTACTTTTATCCCTCCCTCTAATTTTACCACATCTCTTCCTCCCTCTCCCTACCTTTATCCCTCTTCATCTCCCTCTCTCTTAACAATGTCCTATTCTCCCTCTCCTTTCACCTCACTCACTCTTACTTGATCTTCCCTCAGTCTCTCTTCTCACTCACTGCCCCTTCCACTCTCTCTTTCTTTCTCTTTCCTGCTCTTTTTAAACCCTCTCAATATCTCCTTCTATATCTCTTTGTTACTCACTTTTTCATTCTCTCAGTTCCCTCTATTTCTCTCTCACACACTCTCTCTTTCTCGTTTCCTCTTTCTATCTCATCAGTTTTACTCTCACACATACTCCCTCATTCCCCCTCTCTTTCTAACTCCATGTTTACTCTTTGTCACTCGCTCTATCTTCAATTACGCTCGCTCCTCTCTCTCCTCTCAATCATTCTCTCCCACTCTCCACCACTCCTTTCAATCCTTCCCTCCCTCTCTCTCCCTCTCTTGCTCTCTCATTCTCTCTCACACACACTCTCCCCCTCTCTCCCTCTCACTCTCTTCCAATTCATCCCCCTCTCTCTCCACTAAATTTCAATATGTTCCACCTCTCTTCATCCCTCTATCACTCTCCATATCTTTCTTCACTCTCTCATCCACTCTCGCTCCCACTCTCTTCCATCCCTCTCACTCCTCCATCCATCTCTCTCTTCCTTACTCGCTCTTTTCTCTATTTATGTTCTATCACTTTTTCTTTCTCTCTTGCTCTCCTCTTGCTCTCGTTGACAAAATCTCTCTTGCTCTCTTTTATTACTCTCTTATCACTATGCTCACTCTTTCTCTCCAACCTTCTCTCACTCTCTTCCTTCCTCCATCTCTCCCTCTTTCATTAATTCAATCTCTCGCTATGTCTTTTATCCCCCCTTCTCTCTCCATATTTCCCTCAATATCTACCTTTTTCTACCTTTAACTCACTATCTTTTGCTCTATCTTCCCCGAGTCTCTCTACTCTCTCAATTTATGCCTCACCCTCTCTTCCTCACTTCATTCGCTCACTCTTCAATCCTTATCTTAACTCCCTCTCTTACTCTCTCTCTCACTCTCTATTTCATCTCTCTTTGTTATTTATAATGCTCATTTTTGCCCCCTCTCTGTCTCTCTCTTGCTCTTTCTTCTATCTCCCTCTATTTACTCTCTATTTCTTTCCTTCTATCTATCATACTCTTTATCACACTCCCTCCCTTACACACTATATCTTAATTGCTCTCACATCTTGCTCTCTCTCCTCATATCCATCTCATTATTTATTATTTTCTCTCATACATCTCTCTTTCCTCCTCAATACCTCCCTCATTCAATCCATCCCTCCCTATCTCTCTCTCCCTCTCTTTTTCTCTATCGCTCTCTTTCATGACTTTATTTTGCACTCTTTTCTCTCACATTCTCTTTTCACTATTTCTCTCTCGCTCTCCCACTCCCTTTCTCTTACCCTCTCTCTCATCATTTCTCTTACATTCCCTCCCCCAGCTACCCTCCCTCCCACGCTCTCTATATCAATCTCTCTCCCTCTCTCTCTCCCACACTCACTCTCCATCTCCCTCTCTCCTCTCCCTTACTCTCCCTTCCTATCTCAGTCCTTCCCACGCTCTCAATCTCAGTCTCCCTCCCTCTCTCTCCCTCACTCCCTCTCTATCTCCCTCTTTCCTCTCCTTTTAACTCATTCTCTTACTCTTCATCCCTATCTCAATTCCTCCCTCCTTCCCTCTCTTTCTCTGTTTCCCCTATCTCTCTTCTTTCTCTCCTCTTGCACTTAATCAATCTCCCTCCTTCCCTCACATTTTCTCCATCGCTCCCTCCCATTTCTCTCGTTTGCTCTCTTTTCACTCACTTTCTCTTCTCTCTATTTCTCTCTCACAGCCTCGCTCTATCTCTCTTTCTCCTTAATTTTACCAATCATGCTCTCCCTCATTCCCTCTATTTCTTTATTTTTCCCCTCTTCTCTCACTTTCTCTTGTCTCTATATCTCTCTCTCTCCCTCGTCCTTTCCATCCCCTCTTTCAATCTCGCTTCTCACTCTTTCTCTCCTTTATCTGTATCTCTTATCACTTACTCATGCTCTCCAACCTTCTCTCACTCTCTTCCTCCCTCCCTCTTTCTCTCCCTCTTTCATTATTTCAGTCTCTCACCCTATTGCCCTCTTACCCTCCTACTATCTCCATATCCCCTCCATATCTCCCTCTCTCTACCTCACAACAAACTCTATCTTCTTTAAGTATCTTTTCTCTCTATATTGAGGGAAATAGGGTGAGAGACTGAAATAATGAAAGAGGGAGAGAGGGAGGGAGGGAGGAAGAGAGTGAGAGAAGGTTGGAGAGCATGAGTAAGTGATAAGAGAGAGTGATAAAGGAGAGAAAGAGTGAGAAGTGAGATGGAGAGAGGGGATGGAAAGGACGAGGGAGAGTGAGAGTGATATAGAGAGAAGATAAAGTGAGAGAAGAGGGGAAAAATAAAGAAATAGAGAGAGTGAGGGAGAGCATGAGTGGTAAAATTAAGGAGAAAGAGAGATAGAGCGATGCTGTGAGAGAGAAATAGAAAGAAGAGAAAGTGAGCGAAAAGAGACCAAAATGAGAGAAATGGGAGAGAGCGATGGAGAAAATGAGAGGGAAGGAGGGAGATTGATTAAGTGCAAGAGAAGAGAAAGAAGAGAGATAGGGGAAACAGAGAAAGAGAATCAGTTAAAAGGAGAGGAGAGAGGGAGATGGAGAGGGAGTGAGGGAAAGAGAGGGAGGGAGACTGAGATAGAGAGCGTGGGTGGGATTGAGATAAAAGGGGAGAGTAAGGGAGAGGAGAGAGGGAGATGGAGAGGGAGTGTTGGAAAGAGAAGGAGAGAGATTGAGATAGAAAGCAAGGGAGGGAGGGTAGCTGGGGGAGGGAATGAGATAGAAAGGATGAGAGAGAGGGTGAGAGAAAGGGAGTGGGGGAACAAGAGAGAAATATTGAAAAGGGAATGTGAGATAATAGAGTGCAAAATAAAGGCATGAGAGAGAGCGATAGAGAAAAAGAGAGGGAGAGAGTGGGGGAGAAAGATAGGAGGGATGGATTGAATGAGGGAGGTATCGAGGAGGAAGGAGAGATGTATGAGAGAAAATAATAAATAATGAGATGGCTATGAGGAGAGAGAGCAAGATGTGAGAGCAATTAACAGATAGTGTGTAAGGGAGGGAGTGTGACAAAGTGTATGATAGATTGAGGGAGAGAAATAGAGAGTAAATAAGGGGAGATAGAAGAAAGAGCAAGAGAGAGAGACAAAAAGGGGGCAAAAATGAGCATTATAAATAACAAAGAGAGATGAAATAGTGAGTGAGAGAGAGAGTAAGAGAGGGAGTTAAGATAAGGATTGAAGAGTGAGTGAAGGAAGTGAGAGAGAGAGGGTAAGGCATAGATTAAGAGAGAAGAGAGACTCAGGGAAGATAGAGCCAAAGATAGTGAGTGAAAGGTAGAAAATGGTAGATATTGAGGGAAATATGAAGAGAGAGAGGGGGAGAATAGACATAGCGTGAGATTGAATTAATGAAAGAAGGTGAGATGGAGGGAGGAAGAGAGTGAGTGATGGAGAGAAAGAGTGAGCATAGTGAAAAGAGAGTAATAAAAGAGAGCAAGGGGAGAGCAATAGAGAAAGAAAAAATGATAAAGCATAAATAGAGAAAAGAGCGAGTAAGGAAGAGAGAGATTGATGGAGGAGTGAGAGGGATGGAAGAGAATTGGAGTGAGAGAGGGATGAATAGAGGAGGTTCTGATTGAAATTTAGTGGAGAGAGAGGGGGGATGAATTGGAAGAGAGTGAGAGGGAGAGAGGGGAGAGTGTGTGAAAGAGAGAAAGAGAGAGCAAGAGAGGGAGAGAGAGGGGGAGGGAAGGAATGAAAGGAGTGGAGGAGAGTTGGATAGAATGATTGAGAGGAGAGAGAGGAGCGAGCGCAATTGAAGATAGAGTGAGCGACAAAGAGTGAACATGGAGCGAGAAAGAGAGAGGGAATGAGGGAGTATGTGTGAGAGTTAAACTGAAGAGATAGGAAGAGGAAACAAGAAAGTGAGAGTGTGTGAGAGAGAAATAGAGAGAACAGAGTTTGATGAAAGAGAGAGCAGGAGAGAAGGAGAGGGTGAGCGAGCGAGAGAGGGAGCAATTGATAGGGAGATTAGGAGAGCAGGAGAATGTGGCGGGATGAAAGGAGTGAAAGTGGGAGGGAAAGCGAGAGAGTGGAGGTGAGAGTTAAAGTGTGTGAAAAGTGAGAGACAGAAGAGAGGGCTAGAGAAAGATGAAAAGGGGTGGAACAGAGAGTGAGAGAGAGAATGAAAGAGTGAGTAAGAAAGAGAGATGGAAGGAGATATTGAGAGGGTTTAAAGAGAGAGCAGGAAAGAGAAAGGATGAGATAGTGGACGGGACACTGAGTGAGAAGAGAGACTAAGGGAAGATCAAGTAAGAGTGAGTGAGGGGAAAGGTGAGGGAGAATAGGACATTGTTAAGAGAGAGAGGGAGATGAAGAGGGATAAAGGTAGGGAGAGGAAGAGATGTGATAAAATTAGAGGGAGAGATAGAAGCAAGAGAGAGAGGAGAGAGGAAGTGGGGGATGGAGTGACAAAATATAAGAGAAATGAAAGAAGAGAGAGCAACAAAGGACAGTGTAAAAGAGAGTATAAGATATAAAAAGAGAATAGTGTGTGAGAAAAAGAGAGACTAAGAGAATATAATAGAGAAGGGATAAAATAAGTGAGAAAAAAATAAGATGGTAACAAAGAGTGAGATAGAGAGTGAGAAATGGTAACAAAGAGAAAGAGAGAGCTAGAGAGATAAAAAGTGATGGAATAGAGTGTGAGAGAGGGAGAAAGTGTGTGACAAAGAGAGAAAAAAGAGGTAGTGAGAGGTTTTAAAGAAAGAGCAGGAAAAAGAGAGCTAGAGAGAGATGGAAAGGGAGAGTGGGAGGTAGAGAGAGAGAGAGAGTGGTAGAGTGGAAGATAGAGTGAGTGAGAGAGAGGGGGAGGGAAGTAGGGAAGAGGAAGGGAAGGAAACAAGAGAGGAGGAGAGAGAGAGTTTGTAGAGGATAAAGAGCGAAAGAGTGAGAGGAGAGAAAGATAAAGAGAGATAACAGAGAGTGAGTAAGAGAGAGTGTAATTAAAGAGAGATAAGTAGGGAGAGAGGAGAGAGAGTGAGAGAGAAATAGAGATAGAAGAGAGGTTGAAGAAAGAGCAAAAGAGAAAGAAAGGGAGCAGAAGAATGAGAAATAGATAGGGAGTGAGAGATAGATAAAGAGAGAAGGAAGAGAGAGGGAGTAAGAGAGAGAGAAGTGTGAGAGAAATTAAGAAATAATTATAGAGAGATGAGGCGGAAAGAGTGAGAAGAGAGAAGGATTGAAGGAGAGGGAAAGAGGGAGGGAGGGAGTGAGAGAGAGATAGAAGGAGGAAAAGAGTAGAGTAACGAGAGAAAAATGACGATGAGAGATGGATTAAGCAACAGTGCAATAATGAAGGTGGAATAGAGAGTGAGAGAGAGAGAGAGGTAGAGCAAGGGAGAGAACGAGATTGTGCGAGAGAGAGAGAAGAGAGATGGTTGAGAGATGTGGTGGATAGAGGGAGAGAAAGTGTGAGAGGATATGTATAGAGGAAGAGAGAGATAAAGGGAGGGAGTGTAGGAGAGAGCAAGATAAGTTGAGAGAGTGAGGGAAGGTATGAGCATAGGGGGTGGGGAGAGAAATGGTTAAAGGTAGAGGGAGAGAGCGGGAGATAAAATTGAGGGACCGAGGGAGAGGGAGATGGAATGAGAGGTAGATAGAGGGAGATAGAAGCAGAGTAGGAGAGCAAGATAAAGAAAGAAGAAGAAAGGGGGGAGATTAATAGAATGCATGAGTGGGAGTATAAAGTGAGGGAGAACTGGAGAATGATAAGAGCTAGAGGGAGCAACGAAGGGAGAGGGAGTTGGTGAGGGATAAAAGGGGAAGAGGAAGGGAGGGAGAGAGAGAGAATGAATGAGTGGGATGGAATCAGGTTAGTGAGAGAGGAGAGCCAGAGAGGGAAAGTGGAGAGAGCAAGTGGTGAGGGAGAGAGAGAGGAAGAGAGGGAAGTGAGAGAAATAGAGAAAGAGAGATTGGAGGGTAGAGGAAAATAAAGAGTGCGAAGAGTAAGAGAGAAGCTGAGAGAAAATAAAGAGTGATAGAGAGATAATGAAAAAAAGAGGAAGTGAGAATAACGATTGTGAAAGAGATTAAGAGAGGGAGTGAGAGTGAGAGTGGGGAAAGTGAGAGTAAGGGAAGGAGGGTGAGAGAGAGAGAGGGAGAGAAAAAGGGTGAGAGGGAACAAGAGAAAGAGAGAAGAGAGAGAGGGAGTAGAGTGAGAGTGAAATGGTAGAGAGTGAGGAAGCAAGATAGAATGATTAGTGGAGTAAGAGAGAGAGAGTTAACGAAGGAGGGTGAGAGGGAGGGAGAGAACAAGGGTGAGAGAGAACAAGAGAAAGAGAGAAGATAGAGAGGGAGTAGGAGTGAGAATGAAATGGTCGAGAGTGAGGGAGCCAAGAGGGAGGGAGAGACGAAAAGAGAAAGAAATAGAGAAGGAATAAAGAGTGAGGTAAGAGTGAGGTAAGAGTGGGTAAGAGAGAGGGCAGAGAAAAAAAAAATGAAATAAGGAGGGAGGGGAAGTAATTAAAAATTAGAGAAAAGAGGGGTGAGAAAGAAAAGATATAGAGAATGAGAGGAAGGTAGAGAGAGATTGAGTGATTGATTTTGGGAGATAATGAGTCAGAAAAGAGAGGAAGAGTGAGCAGAAGAGCTAGAGAGAGCAACACAATAGGGAGTGAGAGACAGTGAGAAAGGAAGAGATGTAGAAATTGAGAGATAGAGGAAAAGAGTAAAAAGAGAGAAAAGATAGCAAGAGAGAGAGAGACAAACAAAATAGAGTTTAAGAGACATAGTAAGAAAGCGAGAGAGTGAGAAAGAGAGAGATGGATGGCAATAGTAAGGGAGAGAGTGAGACGAGGGAGATAGAGGGAGAGACAGAGCATGAAAGATTTAAGAGGGAGAGAGGAAGTGAGGGAGTAAGATGGAGATAGGGGAGAGAATAAGAGAATGAGTGAAAAAGAGGGATGGAGAGGGAGATATATGAGAAAGAGAGAGGGTCAGGGCGAGAAGTGGGAGGGAGAGTGGGAGTTAGAAAGGATGAGGGAGACTGAGAAATAAATAAAGAGAAGTGAAAGTGAGAGAAGTGAGACCACGAGAGAGGGAATGGGAGAGTGCGATGGAGAAAATGACAGGGAGGGAGGCAGATTGAGTAGGTGAGTGCAAGAGGAGAGAGAGAAGAGAGAGATAGGGACAAAGGGCGAAAGAGAGGGAAGAATAGAGTGAAAGAGGAAGGGACAGAAGAGGAGAGAGAGATGTATGCGAGAACCTAAGAAATAATGAGGTGGGGATGAGGAGTGAGAGTGAAATGTGAGATTGATTGAAAGAGAGAGGGAGGGAGGGAGACTCAGAGAGAGAGTGAGGAATAGAGGAAGTGAAATAGTGAGTAAATATAGAGAAGAGAGGGTGACAGAAGAAAGAGCAAGAGAGAGGACAGAGAGAGGGCAAGAGGGAGCAATCAAACAATAAAGAGATATGAAATATAGAGTGAGAGTGAGAGCAAGAGAGGGAGTGAACTAGAAATAGAGAGATAGAGGGAGGGACTGATAAGGATTGAGGAGAAAGCAGGAGGAATAAATGTGTGAGAGTAAGAAAAAAATAAAGAGAAAAGAGGGACTCAAGGAAGATTTATAAAAGGACAGGTAGTGAGACGTGGAGAGAGAGGGAGATATAGAGAGAGATAGAGGGTGAGAGAGATAGAGAGCAAGGAAGGAAGATACTGAGTGATGGTTGGAGAGAAAGAGTAAGAAAGGGATAAGAGAGTGTGAGAGAGAAAGAGGGAGGGAGATAGCAGAAGAGAAAGAAAATGTGATAAGGCTTATATAGAGAAAAGGATGAGAGAGGGACAGGGTGAAAAAGAGAGATAAAGCGAGAGAATGTGAGAGAGATTGATGCATGAGCGTGAGAGAGGAAGATAGAATGGAAGAGAAGAGAGTGTGAGAGAAGATCTGCTACAAAGAGTGAGAGAGAGGAAGAAAGAGGGGGAAGAGAATGAGATTTTGTGGGAGTGAGAGTGGGGGATGAACCAAAAGTGTGAGATAGGGAGAGAGATAGCATGTCTGAGTGAGAGAAAGAGAGAGTCATAGAGAGGGAGGGAGGGAGGGAGGAAAGCAAGAGACAGGGGAGAGAAAGAATGGGAGAAGAGAGAGGAGAGAGAGGAACATAAGTGAGATTGAGTGACTAAGAGTGAACATAGATTGAGAAAGAGAGAGGGAGAGGAGTAAGAGGAGAGTGAAAATAAAGAGAAAGAAAGTGGGAGCGAGAAAGGGAGTGAGTATGAGAGAAAAATATAATGAGTGTGTGAGGGAAGAGAGAGCGTGAGAGGGAGAGAGCGAACGAGGGAGAGAGGGAAAAAGAAAGTGAGAGATAAGGAGTGTGTGAGAGATAGGGGGATTAAGGGAGCGAAAATGGGAGGGAGTGTGAGACAGAGGTGGTGTGGGATAAAGTGAGAGAGAGAGAGAGAGAGATAAAGAGAGGTGCAATAAAGAGAGGGGGAGAGAGATAAGAGAGAGAATGAGAGGAAGGGAGAGAGGTTGAGTGATGGATATAAGAAGATAGAGTGAGTAAAGAGAGATAGAAAGAGAGTGAGAGAGAGAAACATAATAAAAAGTGACAAACATAGTGAGAAAGGGAGATAGTGAGAAAGAGAGATATAGAGGGCAAGAGTAAGGGAGAGAGAGGGAGAGAAATGAGAGATTGAAGAGACAGAGGAAGTGAGAGATAGAAAGAAAGAAAGATTGAAGAGATAGTAAGATAGGAAGTGATTGAGAAAAAGAACGCAAAATAATGTGTGTAAGTTTGTGATTGGGAGGTAGAGAAAGAATGAGTGAGAAGGTGAGAATGACATAGGGGTGGAGAGGGAGAGAGATTGAGATATAGAGAGTCGAGGGAGGGTAGCAGTGGGAGAGAGTGGATAAGAGAGAGTGAGAGAAAGGGAGAGAGAAATAAAGAAAAGTCAAAGTGATAGAAGAGAGAGCAAGAGAGAGAGAATGAGATAAAGCGATAGAGATAACAAGAGGAGGGAGAGGAAGTGAATGACGAGAGAGAGGAGAAAGAGAGGGAAGAGGAATTGAAAGAGGAAGAGATCGAGGTGGAAAGACAGATGTGTGAGAGAAAATAATAAATAATGAGACAGATGTGAGGAGAGACAGTAAGATTTGAGAACAAAGTGAGGTGGAATAGAGGGTGAGAGAGAGATGGAGGTAGTTAGGGAATAAGAATGATGGGAGGAAGTGAGAGGGTCTAAGGAGAGAGCAGGAAAGAAAAAGTGAGGGAGAGTTAAAGGAAGAGAGTGTAAGAAAAGAGTTTATGGGAGAGTAACAGTAAGCGAGTATGGGGTAAAGAGTGGCCAAGAACTAAAGAATGGTGAGAGAAGTGGGAACATCACTCATTCGTGCCCTCTTTAGGTCTTCCTAATGTAATTCACTCTTCTGTCTCCCTCTCTCTCCCTCTCTCTCCAAATCTTTATCTATATCTCCTCCTTTTACTGCTCACTTACTATCTTTTTCTCTATATTGCCCAATTCTCTCTTCTCTCTATTACTGCCTTACCCTCTCTCCTTCCCACTCACTCTTCAATACCTAACTCTCACTCTATATTTATCTTTATTTGTTGTTCATTTGATCTATTTTGCCCCTTTCTCTTGCACTTTCTTCTATCACCCTCTCTTTTTTTGCTTTACTCACTCTTTCTCTCCTCTATCTCTCACTCTCTTTCTCACTCTCCCTCCCTCACATGCTCTTTCTCGATTGCTGTCATATTTTACTCTCTCCCCCTTATATCCATCTCTTTATTTATTATTTTCTCTCATACACTTCCTTTCCTCCTCAATCCCTCCCTTTTTTAATTCGTCCTTCCCTCTCTCCATATATCACTCATCTCTCTCCTCTTGCACTCACTCATTCACTTACTCTCTCTCCCTCTTGTTTTCTCTTTCAATCTCACTAATTCCCTCCTGCTTGATGTATCTTCTCTCACTTTCACTTTTTGTTATTTTTCTCTCTCCCTTTCTCTCGCTCTCTCTCATCTTTTCTCTCTTTCTCTCACTCTCTCTATCTCATCTCTCTCCTTCTCCCCCAACTTTCCCACTCAGTCCTCCTATCCCACTTTAACTTCTCCCTCTTTCTTTCTCCCTCTCCCACACCTTTCCCACACCTCATGTACTTTTATCCAGCCCCTCTCCCTCACTTCCTCTCTCCCTTTGCTACGCTTTCTCACTCTCTCTCTTTTTCTCTATCTTACTCCTTATGCCCCTTGCTCTCCATGACGTCCTCCCTATAGTTCTTTCAATCTCATACCTTCTCTCCGTTTCTCTCTCTTTCAATCTCTTTAGTTCCTTTCTTTGCTCTCTGTTTGTCTCTTCCCTTGCTCTACATTTTCTTCTTTTTTTTCTTCCTCTCACTCTCCTCTTTCTCTTTCTCCTAGCTCCCTCTCACTCCCTCTTCCACTTTATCTCCTTCTCACTCTCCCTCCCTCTCTCTCTTCCTCTCAAGACTTTTCTCATAATCTATATGTATCTTCCCTCTTCATTTCTCTCTGCTTCTGACTATTAAATTTCACTCTCATTATTACTTGCTCTCTTTCTCAACCCCTTTTGTTTGTCTCTTTCTCTTTGTCAATCTACCTCCTATCACCGCCTCCCACTTTCTATCACTATCTTCTCTCCCAATTTCTCTATCATGCACTCTCTCCTTCTTTCACTCCTTCCCTCACTTCAACTTAGCTCACTCCCTTCTTCTCTCTTTCTTACTCTTTGTTATCTCTCTCTCTCACTTACTCTTTGTATTGCTGTTCCATCTTCACTAAATATTTCTCTTCATCCATCCTCCCACTCTCTCCTCTCTCTCCCCTCCCTCCCTCCCTCCCATTCTCACTTACGTTTTCCTCTATCTCTCTCACACACTTCTCTTCGTCTCTCCCCTCCCTCCCTCCCATTTTCACTTACGCTTTCCTCTATCTCTCTCACACACTTCTCTCCCTCATTCCCTCTTCCTTCTCCCTCTCTCCCCCTTCCTTCTCTCTCTCTCCCTTTATAACTCCACTCTCTCACTCTTTATCATCATCCTTTTGCTCTCCCTCTCTCTCCCCTTCTCTCTTACTCTCTCTTGCTCTATCTTCCAGCACTCTTTAATTCTCTCTCACACTATCTCTCCCTCTCTTGCTCCCTCTCCCTCTTCAATCCTTCTCACGACTTACCTTTTATCTCACTATTTCTTTCTCTTTACCACTCATGCGTTCTCTTACACTATCTATTAAATCTCTCTTTCTCTGTCTTTTTCTCTATCATGTGTTGCCCTCTATTCTCTCTCATTTTCTCTCTCTATCCTCGCTCTCTCTAGCTCTCCCTCTCTCCATTCTCTCCCTCACTCTTTCTCTCCATCTATTCCCCACATCCTCTCTATTGCTTCCATCCCTCCCAATGTGTTGATGGAGAGAGAAAGCGAGAGATTGTGTGTGAGAAAGAGGGAAGAAGAGAGAAAGGGACAAAGAGAGAGGAGAGAGACAATAAAAAAAAAGAATTAGAGAAAAGTGAGCAATAATAGAGAAAGAGAAAGAAAATAAATAGTGGGAAAGAGAGAGGAAGGGAGCAAAGGTGGGGGGGAGAGAGAGATAAATGGAGAGAAAGGGTGTGAGGGAAAATAGAGAAAAAGCGAGCGTACAAGAGGGAGAATAAGAGAACGAAAGAGATGAGAGAGTGATGAAGAGTGAAAAGAGAAAGAGGGAGAGCTGAGGAGGGCAAGTGGAGAGAGCTTGAGTGAGAAGGGGGGAGGGAGGGAAGTGAGATAAATAGAGAAAGAGAGAGTGGGGGTAGAAGAAGAGAGAGTGAGAAGAGTAAGAAGGAAGATGAGCAAGAATTGAGAGTGAGCAAGATGACGAGAGAAATACAAAGAGAGAATAGAGATTGTGAAAGAGTACGAGTGAGAGTAAGGCTTAAGAAAGCTTGTGGGGAAGAGAGAGTAAGAGAAAGGGAGCAAGAAATAATGATAGATGGAGCAAGAGAGAGAGAGGGAGAGAGAAAGGGTGAGAGAGCAATAGAGAAAAGAGAGAAGAGATTGAATATAAGAGTGAGAGTAAAATTAAAGTGAGTGAGGGTGTTAGGACAAAAAGAGAAAGAAACAGAGAAAGAATAGATTAAGGTAAGAGAGGAAAAGAGAGAGAAAAAGAGACCGAAAAAGGCAGGGAGGAGAAGTACAAACAATAAGAGAGGAGTGGCGAGAAAGCAAAGACATAAAGAATGGAGGAAGGTAGAGAGAGATGGTGTGATGGATATTAGGAGACAAAGAGAAAAAAAAAGTGGAAGAGAGCTTAACAAGCGAGAGAGAGAAACATGAAGAGAGTGAGAGACATAGTGAGAAAGAAAGAGTGCCTGATAGAGAAATAAAGAGCAATAGAGAAAGAAATAATAATATGGCATAACAATGAAAACTACATGAGAGGGAGAGTGAAAAAGAGAGATATAGACGGAGGGAGGGGTATAAAATGAGATTTAGTCGGAGAAAGAGGGGGATGAAGTGAAAGAGAGTGAGAGGGAGAGAGGGGAAGAGCCTGTGAGAGAGAGAAAGAAAGAGCAAGAGAGGAAGAGAGAGGGTGGGAGTGAAAGAAGCAAGAGTGGGGGAGAGATAGAGAAAAAGATTGAGAGAAGACAGTGGAGAGGGAGCAAGAGTGAGAATGAAACAGAAGAGATAGGAAAAGGGATTAAGAAAGGGAGTGTGTGAGAGAGAAATAGAGAGAAGAGAGAGCGAGGGAAGAGAGAGTGGGAGAGAGGGAAAGAGTGGGTGATCAAAAGAAGGAGCAAGAGAGAGGGAGATAAGAAGAGCATAAAAAAGAGAGGGATGAAAGGAGTGAAAGCGGGAGGGAGAGCTAGAGAGTAGCAATGAGGAATAAAGGGAGAGAACATAGTGGATAAATAAAAGAGTGGGAGACTAAAAGTGAGTGAAAGTAAAGAGAGAGAGGGAGGGAGAGTGGAGTGAGAATGAGAGAGAAATAGAGATATAAGAGAGAGTAAAGGAAACAGAGCAAGAGATATGGAGCTCGACAGAGCAAGAAAAGGGCAGAGGAAAGTGAAATAGATATAGAGTGAGAGATATGAAGATAGAGAGAGGGAAGAGAGAGGTAGAGAGACTGAGGGAAGATCTCATAAGTGGAAGTGAGTGAGGTGTAAAAAGTGAGGGAATATTGGAGAAGTTTGAGAGTGAACAGGAGAGAGTGGGAGACAGAGAGGGATAAAGGGAGAGAAAGGAAGGGAGGGAGAGAAGACAGAGAATGGGAGAGGGAGGGATGGAGGCAAGAGAGAAAGTGGAATAAATTGGGAGAAAAGGCAAAGAAATGAGAGAAGAGAGAGCAAAAAAAAGAGAGTGTAAAAGAGAATATAAGATAGTAAAACAGAATTGTGACCGAGAAAGAGAAAGATTGAGAGAAAATAATAAAGAAGGGGTTAGAGTGAGGAGGGAAACATGGAGCAAGGGAGGGAGAGGAGAGAGTGAAAGATAAAGAAAAAATTGGTAACAGAGAGTTAGATAGAGCAATAAATGGAGCTAATGAGAGCAAAAGGGAGAGAGATTGATAGAGAGAGTGTATGAGTGTATGCAATGAAGAGAGAAGAGTGAGCTACATAGGGGAGACCTAGAGAGGACATGAATGAGAGAGTGAGAATGATAGGGAGAGAGTGAGAGCTATAAAGAGAACAATACAGAGTGTATAAAAATGATCTAAAGAGAAGTAAGGAAAGAGAGTAAGGGGGAGAAGATTATACAAGAAAGTTAAAGAGAGTGTGGGACTAGAGAGAAAAAAAGTTATTAGGAGGGTGGGAAATAACAGAGAGCGTGAGTGAGGGAAGAAGGAAGAGAAGAGGGAGATAGAGAGCGAAGAGAGATCAATAAAAGAGAGATTAAGGTTGATTGATTGAAAAACAATGCAATAATGAAGGTGGAATAGAGTGTGAGAGAGAGGGAGAGCAAGAGAGAGAGTGAGAGTGCGTGTGACAGAGAAGAGAGACATGAGAGAGAGATGTTTAGTGGTAGAGGGAAAGAAAGTATGAGAGGATATATATATATATATATATATATATATATATATATATATATATATATATATATATATAGAGGAATAGAAAGATAAGGGAGGGATTGTAAGAGAGAGACTGACAAGAAGAGAGAGTGAGAGAAAGTATGAGATAGGAGGTGAAGAGAGAGATGGCTAAATTTGGAGAGTAAGAGCAGTAGAGAAAAAATGAGAAATAGAGGGAGAGGGAGAGGGAGAGGAGAGGAAGAAAGCGAAGGAGGAAGTGAGAGTGAGAGAGATATATGGAGAGAAGGAGAATGAGTCTATATAGAAAGAGAGAATGAGCAAGAGAGAGGGAGAGACACTGAAAAATGAGCGAGAGAATGAGGGAGATGGAGAGAGAGAGAAACAAGATTGAAAAGTGGGAGAGTGTGAGAGAGTGCCAAAGGAAAGAAGTGAGAGAAATAAAGAAAGAGAGTGGAGAGATTGAAGAAGTGTGAGAAGATTAAGAGAGAAGTTGATAAAGAATAAGGAGCGCGAGCGGCATAGTGATAGAAAGTAGAAGAGAGAATAGAGAGTTTGAAGGGATGAAGAGAGGGAGTCGGAGTGGGAGTGAAGCTGAAGAGAGAGAGTGGGTGAAGAAAGAGTAAGAGAAAAGGAGTAAGAGAGAGATAGGAAGGGAATGAGAGAGAGGAAAGAAGAGAGAAAGGGAGGGAGAAAGAGAGAGAAGGTGAGTGAGGGAGTAATATTGGAAGAATTTTGAGTAAAGAAGACAAAGCGAGAGAGAAATAGAGAAAGAATGGAGAGTGAGGAAAGTGAGGGAGAGAGAGAAAAAAAGAGAAAGTAATAAAAAATGACCGAGAAGAGGGCTGAGAGAGGGAATTAAAGGAAGGGAGAGAGAGGTAGAGTGATGGATATAGGAAGCGGGGATGAGTAAAGAGAGAAAAGAGAGAAACAAAGAATGAGAGAGCAAGAGAGATAAATATAAGAGAAAGTGAGAGACATAGTGAGAAAGGAAAAGAGTGAGAAAGAGACATATAGAGGACAAGAGTAAGGGAGAGAGTGAGGAAGGGGGAGATAAAGGTATAGAATGAGAGAGATAAAAGAGAGAGAGGGTGTGAGAGAGGTAGAGTGAGAAAGAAAGATTTAAGAGGGAGAGAGACTAAGTGATATAGGAAGAGTTAGATAGGAAAAAATAGTGAGCAATGTGAAGATAGGGAGGGAGAGTAAGAAAATGAGTGTGATGGAGAGAGGAAAAGAGGGAGATGGAGAGGGTGAGAGGGAGAGAGATTGAGAGGGAGAGAGTAGAAAGGAGGCTAGCGAAGGGAGAGAATGAGAGAGAAAGAATGAGGGAGAAAGGATGAGAGAGAGTTCTAGCATGAGAGAGGGGAAGTGAGAAAGAAATAGAGAAAAGTAAAAGTGGGATAAAAGAGAGTAGGAGATTGGGAATGAGAGAGAGCGATAAAAAAATGAGAGGGAGGGAAAGGGAGTGAAGGAGTGAGTGCAAGGGGAGATAAAGAGAGGAGTGAGATAGGGAGAGAAGGAGAAAGAGAGTGAAGAAGGAATAGAAATACAGAGGGATCAAGGAAGAAAGAGATATGTATAAGAGAAAATAAGAAATAAACTATTGGATATGAGTGTAGAGAGCAAGATGTGAGAGCAATTGATTGAAAGTGGGACGGAGGGAGAGTGAGAGAGAGGGAGAGAAAGAGTGAGTAAACAAAGAGAAGAGAGAAGAAAGGGCAATAGAGAATGGCAGAAAGGGTGCAAAAAAGTGCAAAAAAATAAAGCGAGAGAGAGCAACAAAGGGAGTGAAGAAAGGGACTGAAGAAAGAGCGAGGGAGAGAGAGTGAGAGAGAATAAGGTGGATATGGAGAGATATGGAGAGAGGGAGGGCAAGAGCAAGAAAGAGAGAGAATGTGAGAGCAAAAAAGCTCTTGCCCTCCCTCTCTCTCCATATCTCTCCATATCTGACTTACCCTCTCTCATTCTCTCTCCCCCCTCTTTCTTCAGTCCCTTTCTTCACTCCCTTTCTTGCTCTCTCGCGCTCCCTTCTTCATCTCGCTTTGTTTTTTCGCACTTTTTTGCACCCTTTCTGTCTTTCTCTATTGCCCTTTATTCTATCTCCCTCTCTTCTCTTTCTTTACTCACTCTTTCTCTCCCTCTATCTCTCACCATCTCTCTCACTCTCCCTCCCTCCCACTTTCTATCAATTGCTCTCACATCTTGCTCTCTCCACTCATATTAAACTCATTATTTCTTATTTTCTCTTATACATATCTCTTTCTTCCTAGATCCCTCCGTATTTCAGTTCCTTCTCTTTCTCCCTCTCTCCCTATCTCACTCCTCTCTTTGTCTCCCCTTGCTCTCATTCCTTCACTCCCTCTCCCTCTCTCTCATTTTCTATAACACTCTCTCATTCCCAATCTCCTATTCTCTACTTTCTCACTTTCACTTTTCTCTATTTCTTTTACATTTCCCCTCTCACATTCTAGCACTCTCTCTCATCCTTTCTCTCTCATTATTTCTCTGTCATTCTCTCCCTCCGCTAGCCTCCCTCCTATTCTCTCCATCTCAATCTCTCTCCCTCTCACTCTCACCCTCTCTTCCTCTCTCCACCTCCCTCATTCTCTCACTCTCCCTCCCTAACTCCACATTTCTCACTATCTTTTCCTCTCTCTCGCTTAATCTCTCTCCCCTCTTCAATCTTTCTTGCTCTCTCTACCTCTCTCACACCCTCTCTCTCTTCAATCTCTCATTCTCTACCTTTATGTCCTCGTTCCTCACTCTCTCCCTCACTCTTGTCATCTATTAGTCTCTTTCTCACTCTTTTCCTTTCTCACTATGTCTCTCACTTTATCTTATGTTTCTATCTCTCTCACTCTTATTGTTTGTTACTCTCTTTTCTCTCTCTTTACTCAGTCCCTCTTCCTGTATCCATCACTCCAACGCTCTCTCCCTACTTTTAATTCCCTCTCTCACCCTCCTCTCGGTCATTTTTTATTACTTTCTCCCTTTTCTCTCTCCCTTTTTTTCCTCACTTTCTATTCTTTCTTTATTTCTCTCTCACATTATCTCCTTTACTCCCTTCAAATTCTTCCAATATTACTCCCTCACTCACCTTCTCTCTCTTCCTCCCTCCATTTCTCTCTCCCTTTCTCTTTCCTTTCCTCTCTCTCATTTCCCTTTCTATCTCTCTCTTGCTCCTTTCTCTTACTCTCTCTTCACCCACTCTCTCTCTCTCTTGAGCTTCACTCCCACTCGGCCTCCCTCTCTTCATCCCTTCAAACTCTCTATTCTCTCTTCTACTTTCTATCACTATCTCGCTCGCACTCCTAATTCTTTGTTAACTTCTCTCTTACTCTTCTCACTCTTCTTCTATCTCCCCACTCTCTTTCTCTATTTCTCTCACTTCCTTTGTCACTCTCTCACACACTCTCCCACTTTCCATTCCTGTTTCTATCTCTCTGTTACCAGTTATTTCTTTATCTTTCACTCTCTCCTCTCCCTCCCTTACTCTATTTTCTCTTCTCTCTCTAACCCCTTCTCTATTATTTTCTCTCAATCTTTCTCTTTCTCTTTCTCAATTCTCTTTTACTATCTTATAATCTCTTTTACACTCTCCTTCTGTTTCTCTCTCTAATCTCATTTCTATTTATTTTCTCCCACTCTCTCTCTTGCTTCCATCCCTTCCTCTCCCATTCTCTGTCTTCTCTCCCTCCCTTCCTCTCCCTCCCTTTATCCCTCTCCGTCTCCTACTCTCTCATGTACACTCTCTCTTAGACTTCTCCAATTTTCCTTCACATTTTACTTCTCACTCACTTACTCTTATGATATCTTCCCTCAGTCTCTCTACCCTCTTCTTCCTCTCTCTTTCCTCCATCATCATATCCCTCACTCTATATCAATTTCACTTTCGTCAGCCCTTTTCTTGCTTTGTCTTGCTCCATACCTTCACTCTCTCTTATATCTCCATTTCTCTCTCATTCTCACTCCACTCTCCCTCCCTCTCTCTCTTTACTTTCACTCACTTTTAGTCTGCCACTCTTTCTCTCCCTTTATCCCTCATTGCTACTCTCCAGTTGTCCCTACCGCTTTCACTCCTTTCATCCCTCTCTTTCTTCTGCTCTTCTTATCTCCCTCTCTCTTGCTCCTTCTCTTGCTCACTCACTCTTTCCCTCTCTCCCACTCTCTCTTCCCTCGCTCTCTCTTCTCTCTATTTCTCTCTCACTGTCCCTTTCTTAATCCCTTTTCCTATCTCTTTAGTTTAATTCTCACTCTTTCTCCCTCTCCACTGTCTTCTCTCTATATTTCTCTCTATCTCTCCCACACTCTTGCTTCCTTCACTCCAGCCCTCTCTATTCCTCTCTCGGTCTTTCTCTCTCTCTCTCTCATATGGTCTCCCCCTCTCTTCCTCTCACTCTCTTTCACTTCATCCCCCTCTTTCTCCCACTAAATCTCATTTTATACCCACTCCCTCCGTCTATCTCTCTCTTTTTCACTCTCTACCTCTCTTGCAATTTTCACTGTTATGCCATATCATTATTTCTTTCTCTATTTCTCTTTATTTCACTCTCACATACTCTCTATTGCTCTATCTCATCACTCACATATCATTTTACACAATCTTTCCCTCCAGACATCTCTCACCCTCTTCCTCTCTCCCAATCTCCCACTTTCATAAATTTAATCTCTCTCTCTCACTCCCTCTTATTTTTCTTGCTCTTCGCCTCCCTCTCTCCCCATATCTCTCCATATCTGCCTTATCCTTTCTCACTCTCTCTCTCCCTCGCACTTTCTTCAGTCCCTTTCTTCACCCCTTTTTTGCTCTCTCTCGCCCTCTTCTTCATCTCGTTTTGTTTTTTCACACTTTTTTGCTCCCTTTCTATCTTTCTCAATTGCCCTTTCTTCTATCTCCCTCTCTTCTCTTTCTTTACTCACTCTTTCTCTTTCTATCGCTCACTCTCACTCTCCCTGCCTCTCTGTTTTCTTCTCACACATTCTCTAATCTCCGTCCTTATCTTAATTTTGCTTACTAACTTTTGCGCTATCTTACTCTCTCTCAATTCCTATCTCTTTCTTAAATCTTTCTCTCTCTCCCCCTCTCACTCTCTCACTTACTCTTGCCCTCTATTTCTCTCTTTCTCACTCCCTACCTTTCTCACTCTATTTCACTCTCTATTATGTTTTTTTCTTTCTCTCAGACACTCTCTTGCTCTCTTTTCTCTCTTTGATCACCTTAATCTCTCTATATCCATCAATCTAACTCAGCTCTTCTCTCTCTCTCTTATATGTCACCCCTCTTCTCTCTCATTGTTTATTAATTTCTCTCATTCCCTCCCCTCTTCACCCTCTCTCCCTCATTCCCTCCTTATTTTGCTCTTTTTTTTTCCTTTCTAGCTCCCTCTCTTGTCCTCTCTTTCCTCACTCTCTATTCTTTATTTATATCTCTCTCGCTTTGTCACTCTCTCCCCTCCTTGCTCCCTCACTCTCTTTCATATTACTCTCACTCTTACTCCCTCACTCGCTTCTCTCTCTCTTTCTCTCTTGCAGTCTCTCTCAAACGTTCTCATACTCCCTAACTCACTCTTGCTCCAACTATCATTCATTCTCTTTCTTTCTCCTTTTCTCTTTCTCTCGCTTCACCACTCTCTCTATCTCTCTTTTCAACTTAACCCTCACTCCGACTCCATCTCTATATATCATTCACACTCTTTATTCTCTCTCCCACTTCTATCTCTATTTCCCTTACACTCTCTATCTTGTTTTTTCTATCTTCCACGAGTCTCTCTTCTCACTTTATTTTGGCCTTACCCTCTATCCCTCTCCCTATCCCGCTCACTCTTTAATCTCAATCCTCACTCCCTCTCTTGCTATCTCTCTCTCACTGTCATTTCTAACTCTTTTTATTGTTCTTTTTCTCGCTCTTGCCCCCTATGTATCTCTCTCTTCTTCATTCATCTATTACTGCCCTCTCTTCTCTCTCTACTCACTCTTTCTTAGATCTATCCCCCACTCTTTGTCTTATTCTCCCTTCATTGATCTAACTCAGTTGCTCTCAGATCTCACCCTCACCTCTTATCTCCATCTCATTATTTATAATTTTCTCTCACACCTTTCTCTCCTCCTTTATCCCTTCCTCATTCACTCCCTCCATCTCATTCTCCTTTTCTCCTCTCTCTCTCTCCTCTCTCTCCTTTTGTACTCACTAGATCTCCCTCACTTCCACTTATTTTCTCCATTGCTCTCTCATTCCCTCTCTCTTATTCTCTTTTCTCTCATTTTCACTTTTATTTATATTTTACTCTCCCTTTCCCTTTCTCTCATTCTCTCTCTCATTCTCTCCCCTGCTAATCCCCTCCCACTCTCTCTATGTCAGTCTCTCTCACTCCCTATCTCCCTCTCTCCTTATCTCCTTCTCACTCATTCTCTTACTCTGCCTCCCTATCTGAATCACTCCCTCCTTCCCTCTCTTTCTCCCTTCGTCCCTATTTCTCTGGTCTTGCACTTATTCACTCAATCTCCCTCCCTCCCTATCATTTTTGCCATTGCTCTATCTCGTTCCCTCTCCTCTCACTTTCTCTTCTCTCTATTTACCTCTCACTTTCCCTCAGCCTTTCACCCTCCCACTCTCCCTCCCACTTCTCACCCTCTCACTCTCAGAATCTAAATCTATCTTCCACTCTGTCCCTCTCCATCTCCCTCTCTTCTTCTCTCTTTCTCATTCATTCTCTTAACATCTCTCCCTATCTCCATCTTGCTCACTATCGTTTCCTCTCTCAGTTCCTCTTCCTCTTCAATCTTTCAAGCTCTCTCCCCTCCCACTCTATTTGTTACTCTTGCCCTCTATCTCTTTCTTCCTATGTCTCTTACTTCTACTTTGTTTTTCTCTCACTCTCTTGCTCTCTCTCATCTATCTTTTCTTTCTCTTTACTCTTGCCCTTTATATCTCTTTCTCTCCCACTCTCCCTTTCTCATTATGTCTCTCACTCTCTATTATGTTCCTCTTTCTCGCTCTCTTGCTCTCTCTTCCTCTCTTTTCAAGGGGAGATAGAGAGGAGTGTGAAATTAAGAGAGAAGAAAGAGTAGGACGGACGGATTGAATGAGGGAGGGATATAGGAAGAAAGAGAGATGCATGAGATAAAATAAGAAATATTGAGATGGATATGAGGGGAGAGAGAAAGATGTGATAGCAATTGAGAGAGTTTGTGAGGAAGGGAGAATGAGAGAGAGAGTGTGTGGGGGACAGAGATAAAGAGTGAGTAAAGAGAGAGAAGAGAGGGAGAAAGAAGAAATGGCATGTGAGAGAGAGAAAGGGGGCAAAAGAGAAAAAAACAACAAAGAGCGATGAAATAGAGAGTGAATGAGAAATGAGAGGGAGTGAAGATAGGGATTGAAGAGTGAGCAGAAGTGAGAGAGATGGAGACTGGGTAAGACAAAATAAAAGATAGTGAGTGAGAGGTAGAGGGACGGAGATATAGAGGGAGATATAAAGAGAGAGAGAGCAAGAGGAAGAAACAAAGACACTGAATTAATGAATGAGGGAGAAAAGAAGAGAGGAAGAGAGTGAGAGGTGGTTGAAGGGAAAGGGTTTGTAAAGTGATAGGTGAATGATAATATAGAGTAATAGAGAGTGTGTGACAGAGAAACATAGTACAATAGAGAATGAAAAAGTGATAAAGCATAACAGAGAAAAGTGCAAGAGGGGCATAGATGGAGAAAGAGAGAGATGGACTGACGGAGTCAAAGGGATGGAATATAGTGGTGTGAGGGAGGAAGAGAGAGTGTGATAGAGAGGGAGACAGTGGGTATAGAATTAGATTTAGTGGGAGAGAGAAGGGATGGAGTGAAAGAGAGTGAGAGGGAGAGAGGGTGGGAGGGAAGGAAGCGAGCGATTGAGGGTGAGAGGGAGAGACAGATTTTGAGGAGAAAGTGGAGAGAAATCAGTAAAAGAGAGAGTAAGCGAGAGAGAATGAATATGGAACGATAAAGAGAGAGGGAATGAGGGAGTAAGAGTGAGAGTGAAACTAAGGAGAGACGAAGAGGGAGTGAGAAAGAAGAGTGTGAGAGAGAACAAAAGAGAAGAGAGGGCCAGGGAAGATAGAGTGGGAGAGAGGGAAAGAGTGAGTGAGAAAGTGTGGGAGCAAGAAAGTGGGAGATAAAACGAGCAAGAAAGAGATGGATGAATGGAGTGAAAATGGGAGGGAGAGCGAGAGAGAGGCAGTGAGTGACAAAAGAGAGTGAGAGAGAGAGAGATAAAAAGCGATGGAATAAAGTGTGAGATAGATGAGAAGAGAGTGAGTGTAGAAGAGATATAGAAGGAGGTATTAAAGAGAGCAGGAAAGGGAAACAAAGAGAGATTGAATGAGAGAGGGAGTGAGAAGAGAGACAAAGGGAAGATCGAGTAGGAGTATGTGGGTGAGAGGTTAAAATTGAAGGAAAATAAAGGAATGTTGAGAGAGAGGGAGGAAGAGAGTGGGAGACCGAGAGGGATAATGGAAGGGAGAGGGAGGGAGGGAGAGAGCAGAGAGAATGATAAAGGAATGGATAGAAGCAAGAGAGAGTGTGGGGGTAGAGTGAGAGAAAAGCAAGAGAAAATAGAGAAGAGAGAGCTACAAAGGATAGTGCAAAAAAGAGCATACGATAGACAATGAGAATAGAGAATGAGAAAGAGAGAGAGAGAGTGAGAGAAAATAGTAGAGAAGGGGATAGAGAGAGAAGAGAGATAAGTAGAGGAAGGGAGGGAGAGGAGTGTGAGACAAAGAATTAAATGGTAACAAAGAGTGAGATAGAGAACGAGAAATTAAGCAAAAGAGGTTGAGTGGGAGAGAGATTGAGAGAGAGTGAGGGAGTGTATGAGTGTATGAGATGGAGGGAGAAGAGTTATCTACATAAGGAAGCCCTAGAGAGGGCATGAATAAGGGAGTGAGAATGATAGTGGGAGAGTTTGAGACATGAAGAGAACGATAGTGGGAGAGTGAAAGAGATCTAGAGAGAAATGAGAAAAGAGAGTAAACGAGAGTAGAGGATATAAGAATGATAAAGAGAGTGAGGGACAAGAGAGAAAAAATGATATTAGGTGGGTGGCAAGAGGGAGAGTATGTGATCGAGGAAGGGGGGAAGGGAAGTAAGAGATAAAGAGTGAGGGAATGAAATAGAGTGTGAGGAAGGGATCAAGAGAGATATATTCATGAGAGGGAGAGAGTGGGGACAAGAGTAAGGAAAATAGAGTGAAATTTAGGAGAGACAGAGAGAAGGACGGAGAGAGAGAGAGAAAGAGAGCAAAATGTGAGATCATGTGAGAAACAATGAGAGAGAAGAGAAAGGGTTTGAGAGAGATAAAAGTTGCAGTGTGATGGAGAGTGTGTTTGAGGTATAGGGGAAGAAAAAGATTGAGTAAAGAGAGAGAGATTGTGGGTGTGTGAGGAAGAGAAGTGAGAGGGAAATATAAGAGAAAGAGTTAGAGAAGTGTGAGCAATAAAAGATAAAGAGAGAACAAAGTGTGAGAAAGAGAGAGCGAAAGAGGAAGTGAGAGTGAGAGAGATATAGGGACAGAAGGAGAATGATGGAAGATAGAGAAAGAGAGTGGTTAATAGAGAGAGGGAGAATAAGAGAATGAGAAAGTGATGGAGAGAGAAGGAAAGCGTCGAAGGGAAAGTGGGAGAGAGCGAGAGAGAGAGACAGAGAGGAAGGAGGGAAGTGAAAGAAATAGAGAAAGAGAGTGGGGATTGAGGAAGTGAGAGTGAAAAGAGTAAAAGAGAATGGATGATAAAAAGAGAGAGTTGTACGAGAGAGATGGACGAGAGAGACGAGGGAGTGAGAATGGGAGAGTGTCAGAGACAATAAAGAAAGAGTGAGGAAAGAGAGAGCATGAGAAGGGGAGAGAGGGAGAGGGTGAGAGAGTGAAATAGGGAGCAAGAGAGAGAGAGAGAAAGAGATAAGGAGATTGAATAATGTCAAGGATGTAGGGAGTGAAAGAGGGAGAAAGAGTGAAAATGTGGTAGTGTGAGAAACAAGGTGTCAAAAGACTGAAGATAGAAGAGAGAGTAAGAGAGAGATAGAGAGATACAAAAAAGTGGAATAGAGGGTATGTGGAGAGAAGGATGGAGAGAGTGAGAAAGATAAGGGAGGGAGGGAGTGCAATGGATTAAAGAGAGAGTAATAGAGAGACTGTGATGGAGAGTGAAAAGTAAATAGATAGACAAGTGAGACTAAAGGAATATTGAGTAAGAAAGAGTGAGTAGAGGTAAAGAGTTAGGGAGAATAGAAGAATAGCTAGACAGAGGGAGACAGAGAGGGAGATTGGGAGAGAGAGGGACGGAGGGAGAGAAGAAAGACAGAGAGATAGTGGGAAGGATTAAAGCAATAGAAAGGGAGAGATAGATTAGGGGATAAAGGGAGAGAAAGTGTGAGATGAAAGAGGGAAAAGAGAGCAACAATGAAGAAAAAAAGAGCATAAAATAGAAAAGGAGAATATAGTGCATGAAAGAGAGAGCGAGGGAGGGAGAAAATTAGAGAATAGTATAGAGAGAAGAGAGAAAGATGCAGTAACAAAGATAGAGGCTAGAGTGTAAGGGAAGGAGTACGATGGTAAGAGAGAGTGAGATAGAGATTGAGAAATGGAGCTTATAGGGGAGAGATGGAGAGATATTGAAAGACGGGGAGAGTGAGAGAATGATGAATGTCTGTGAGAGCTCTCAAGAGAGAGTGAGTGAGGTGGAGAGAGAAAGGGTGAGCTACACAAGGGAGACCTAGAGAGGCCAAGAATGAGGGAGTCAAAAATATAGAGGGAGACTGAGAGAGTGATAAAGAGAATGAGAGTGGGAGAATGAAAGAGACCTATAGAGAAAGAGGAAAAGATAGTGAAAGAGAGGAGGATATAAGAGAGAGGATGAGAGGGACAAAAGAGAAAAAAGATATTAGGAGAGCGGGAAAGGAGAGAGTGTGAGGAAGGGAAGGAGGGAGATAGAGAGCTAGAGAAGAGATAGTGAACAAGAGAGCAAGAGATATGTATAGGGAAGAGGGAGAGATTAAGAACAAGGGCAAGGAGAAGAAAGTGAGAGATAGGGGATAGAGGGACGGAGAGAGGTAAAGTGGGAAGAACGAAGGGAGAGAGGAATAGGGAGAAAGTGAGAAACAATGACAGAGAAGAGACAGGGACTACAAAATTTGTAGAGAGATAAAGTGTGTATGAGGGATAAGGACTAAGACAAAGAGATGATAGAGTGACAAGAGAGATCAAGAGAGAGAATAGCAAGGGAAATAAAGAAAGAATAGAGAGTGAGAGAGAGAGAGATAGAGCAAGGGAGTGAGAGGTATTTAAGAATTAGGGATTGAGAGAGAGAGAGAGAGAGAGATAGTAAGATAAAAACAGAGAGAAAAGAGTGAGGACAAATAAAGAAAAGCTGAGTTAAAGGGAGAGAAGAAAGAAGAGCAAGAGAATGAGCGAAAGAGAGAGATCAAAAGAGAGAAGAAAAAAGATCGAGAGGGAGAGAATGAGAGGGGAGTGTGAGAAAGATAGAGACAGAGGGCAAGAGTAAGGGAGAGAGTGAGAAAGGGGGAGAGAGAGGGATGGTAGGAGAGAGATTGAAGAGAGAGGGAGATAGAGCAAGAAAGATCTAAGAGAGAGAGATAGGAAGCTAGAGAAGAAAATAGCACAAAATATGAGCATGTTTGACATAAGGAGGTAGAGTAAGGGAATAGTGAGAAAGAAAGTTGGAGAGAGGGGGAAGGAGAGGAGAGAGGGAGAGGATTGAGATAGAGGGAGTAGGAGGGAGGCTAGCGGAGGGAGAGAAATGATGAGAGATAGAGCGAGAGAAAGGGAGAAAGAGAGAGAAATAGAAAAAAGTAAAAGTGAGAGGAGAGAGAGTAAGAAGTGCGAATGAGAGAGAGCAAGAGAGAAAATGAGAGGTAGCAAGCTGAAGTGAATGTGTGAGTGCAAGAGGAGAGAGGGAGGTGTTAGATAGAGAGTGAGGTAGAAAGAGAAGGAAGAAGGATTGAATGAGGGATGGATAGAGAGGAAAGAGAGATGTATCAGAGAAAATAAGAATAATGAAATGGAAGAAAAACCAAGAGAGACTGAGGGGATAAAAGAGAGCACAAGAACAATGAAGAGAGATGAAATAGAAAGTGAGAGAGCGAGGAGGAAAAGGAGTAAAGATAGGGATTGAAAAGTCTGCGGCAGCGAGAGAGGAAGAGAGGGTAAGGCAGAAATAGAGAGAGAATAGAGAGTCAAGGGAGATAGAACAAAAGATAGTGAGTGAGAGGTGGAGTGAGGAAGATATAGACGGAGATATAGAGAGAGAGAGGGAGGACGTGAGGGAGATTGAGAGAGAGACTGAATTAATGAAAGAGGGAGACAGGGCGAGAGAAGAGTGTGGGAGATGGTTGGAGAGAAAGAGTCAGCAGAGCGATAAGAGAGTGATGAAAAAGAGCAATAGAGATTTTGTGTGAGAGAGAATGAGAGAGAGCAATGGAGAGAGAAAGTGATAAAGCAAGACTAGATAAAAATAATGAGAGAGGGAGAGAGTGAGAAAGAGAGAGGTAGATGGATGGAGTGAGAGAAATGGAATGGAGTTGGAGAGACACAAAGTGTGAGTAGGAGAAAGTGAGACTGAAGGAAGATATAGAGAGAGTGAGAGAAAGAGAGAGAGGGGGACAGAATGAGATTTTGCAGGATAGAGAGGGGAGATGAATTAGAAGAGGGGGAGAGTGTGCTGAGAGAAAAAGAAGAGTGAGAGAGTGAGAAAGAGGGCTGGAGGGAAGGAAGCATATGAGTGTGTGAGAGTTGGAGAGAATAATTAAGAGGAGAGAGCAATAGAAGAGAGTAATCATGGAGCAAGAAAGAGAGAGGATATGAAGTCTTAATAGTGAGAGTGAAACTGAAGAGAGAGGAAGATGGATCAAGAAAGAGAGAGTGTGTGAGAAAGTATTAGAGAGAACATAGAGTGAAGGAAGAGAGAGTGCAAGGGGAGATAAAAAGAGGAGGGAGATAGGGAGAGAGGGAGTAAGAGAGGGAAGAAGGAACTGAAATTTGGAGGGATCGAGAAAGAAAGAAATATGTATAAGTGAAAATAAGATATAATTAGTTGGATATGAGTGGAGAGATAAAGATGTGAGAGAAATTGATAGAAAGTGGGAGGGAGGGAGAGTAAAAGAGAGAGTGAGAGATAGAGGGAGAGGAAGAGTGAGTAAAGAAAGAGAAGAGAGGGAGATAGAAGAAAGGGCAATAGAGAAAGACATAAAGTGTGCAGAAAAGTGGGAAAAAACAAAGCTAGATGAAGAAGAGAGTGAGAGAGAGCAAGAAAGGAGTGAAGAAAGGAACTGAAGGACGAGCGAGGTAAGGAGAGTGTGAGAGAGGGTAAGGCAAATTTGGAGAGATATGGAGAGAGAGAGGCAGGGCAAGAGCGAGAGAGAGAGAGAGAGAGAGAGAGAGAGAGAGAGAGAGAGAATTAGGGAAAGAGGGAGATTGGGAGAGAGGAAGAGGGTGAGAGATGGTTGGAGGGAAATACGAGCAAAAGAAAGTGAAATAGATAGAGAGTGAGAGAAATGAAGTTAAAGAGAAGGGAGAGAGAGGAAGGGAGAGTGGTAGAGATAGAAGTGTGAGAGAAAGTAAGAAATAATGGGATAGATGTGGAGCAATGTGTGAGAAGAAAGAATGAATGAAAGAAGGAGAAGGAGAGAGGGAGGACGAAGAGAGTAAGAAAGGGTGTTAGAAGGAGAAAAAGAGTTGGGTAATGAGAGAGAAGAGAGAACGATAGAAGAGAGAAATGGAGAGAGAGTGAGAAAAAGATAGATAAAGGGCAAGAGAAGGGAGAGAGCGAGGAACAGGGAGACAGAAGGAGAAAATGAGAGAGATTAAAGAGAGAGAGGGAGCGAAAGAGGGACAGAGAGCAAGAAAGATTTAAGAGGGATAGAGAGGAAGCAAGAGAGGAATAGAGAGAGGAAAAGATAGTGAGCAATATGGAGAAAGAGAGGGAGAGAAAGAGAATTAGTGAGAAGGAGAGAATAAGAGAGGGAGATGGAGAGGAAGAGAGATTGAGATCTAGAGAGTGGGAGGGAGACAATGAAAGAGAGTACGAGAAAGGGAGAGGGAAAGTGAGAGAGAAAGTGAGAACAGTGTAAGTGAGAGAAGAGAGAGCAAGAGAGAGGGATGCGAGAGAATAATGGAGAAAATGAGAGGGAGGGAGAGGGAGTGAGTGCAATGGGGAGATAGAGAGAAGAGATAGATAGGGAGAGAGGGAGAAAGAGACCAAAGGAGTTATTGAAAGAGGGTTGGATCAAGGAGGAAAGAGAGATGAATTAGAGAAATTAAGAAATAAAATATGAGGGGAGAGAGCATGATGTGAGAGCAATGGAGAGATAGTGTGAGGGAGGCAGAGTGAGAGAGAGTGTGAGAGATAGAGGGAGAGAAAGAGTGAGTAAAGAGAGAGAAGAGAGGGAGATAGAAGAAAGAGAGAGAGAGGGGGGGCAAAAGAGGGCAAAAAAAAAGAGATGAAATAAAGAGTGTGAGAGAAAGAAAGACAAGAGAGTGAGTGAAGATAGGGATTGAAGCGTGAGTGAGAGAGAGAGGGGAGGATAAAGCAAAAATATAGAGAGAAGAGTGTCTCAGGGGAGATAAAACAAAAGATAGTGAGTGAGAGGTAGAGAGAGGGTAAAATGGAGGGAGATGTGGAGAGAGAGGGATGGAAGAGGGAGAAAGAGAGAGATAGAGAGATTGAGTTAATGAATGAGGGAGAGTGTGAGAGAGGAAGAGAGTGAGAGATGGTTGGAGGGAATAAGTGTGAAAAGTGATAATTTATTGATGAGAGAGAGAGTGTGAGAGAAATAGAGAGCAATAGAGAAAGAAAAAGTGATAGAGTGTTACAGAGAAAAGTGCAAGGGAGGCAGAAAAGGATAAAGAGGGAGATAGACGGAGGGAGTCAGAGGAATGGAAGAGAGCAAGAGTGATTGAGGAGGAAAGAGAGATTTATAGAAAAAAGAATAAATAATGAGTTGGATATGAGGAGAGAGAGCAAGTTGTTAGAGCAACTAAAAGAGTGTGTGCGATGGAGAGAGAGTTACAGGAGAGTTAAAGAGAGGGAGAGAAAGAGTGAGGGAAGAGAGAGAAAAGAGGGAGATAGAAGAAAGGAAAAGAGAGACATAGAGGGGCAAAAAGAGAGAAAAGAAATAATAATGAGAGATGAAATAAAAAGTGAGAGAGTGATATATCTAGAGAGGGAGTAAAGGTAGGCGTTGAAGATTGTGTGGGGGGAGAGAGGGTAAGGTAGAAATATAGAGAGAAGAGAGACTCATGGAAGATTGAGCAAAAGATAGTGAGTGGGATGTAGAGAGCGGAAGATATAGGGGGATAGAGAATAATTAGCAAGAGAGTGAGCGAGGGAGAGTGAGGGAAAGATATTAAGAAAGTGAGAGGGAGTGACAAGAGAGTAAGGTCAAGAGAGCGAGATATAGAGAGAAGGAGAAAGGGAGGGAGGGAGGGAGTAAAGGTGGGAGGGGGAGAGAGGTAGAGATGTGTGATAAATAGTGATAAATAATGAGAGAGAGAAAAGTCAGAAAGAGTGAAAGACATAGAGATAGGTGGGAGTGGGATTGAAAGAAATAGAAGTTGGGAGAGAGGGAGAGTAGGAGAGTGAGAGAGACTTAGAGAAGGAGATATAATTAAGGAGAACAAATGAGAGATCAAAAGATTAAGAAAGAAATATATGATAGAGATTGTTAGAGAGAGCATGCATGGTCAAGAGGAAGAGAGAGAGAGATAGAGAGAGGCCATGAGAAATATTTAAGAGAGAGAGGGAGCAATAAGGGGAGAGAGGGTGTGGGAGAGAAATAGAGAGTGTTGGAAGATAGAGCAAGAGCAAATGTGTATGTAGAGGAAAGTGAGGGAGAGAATGGATGATGATAGTGTGAGAGAGAAGTTGTAAGGGAAGGAGGGAGAGAAAGTGCGAGAGAGAGGGGGACAAAGAGAGAGTGAGACGAAAGTGTGAACGAGAGTGGGAGGGAGGTTGGGTCGAGATAGGAGAGAGAGTGGGAGGATGGAAAAAGAGAAATAGTGTGAAAGGAGGGAGCAGCAGTACAAAGAGTAAGAGAACAAAAAGTGAGAAAGAGTGAAGAAAGGAGTGGGCTAAGTTTAGGATGGGAGCAAAAGAGGGAGTGAAAGAGTATTTAGGAGAGAAGAGAGTGTGAAAAGAGGGAGATGGATATAGAGAAGTTGAGTGGGGGAGAGAGAGACAGAGAAAAGAGGGTAAGAAAAGAGAGGGAGTAAGAGTGATACTGAAATTAGATTGAGGGAGAAGGACAGAAAAGGCAGGGAAGAATATTGAGGGAATAAAGAGGATGTCGTAGCAAGTGAAAGAAAGTAAGAGAGTATGAAAGAGAAAGTGAGATACAGTAAATGGGAGAGAGAGAGTGAGAAGAGAGGATGTGCGACTATCAAGTAAGAATTGGTGGGGGATGATAAAGAAAGGGGAAGAATATCAGAATGGTGTGGGAGTAAGAGAGTGTGAGAGAGAAAGGGAGATAGGGAGGGAAAAAGGTGACCTAGATAGAGCGCAAATGAGGGAGTGGGAGTGATAGAGGCAGGGTGTGAGAGTGATAAAGAGTACAATTGTTAGAGAGTGAAAGAAATCTTTAGAGAAATAAGAGAGGAGAGTGAGGGAGAGAAGAGGATATGAGAAAGGGATAGAGTGAGGTACAAGATAGAAAAAAAGTAATAGGAGGGTGAGAAGGGAGAGAGAGTGCGAGTGAGGGAGGGAGGGAGGGAAGAGAGATTGAGAGCAAGAGAATGAAAGAGAGAATGAGGGAGGAAACAAAAGCGATATAGAGATAGAAAGGGAGGAAGTGAGAAAAAGATTAAGGAATAGAGAGTGAGAGATAAAGGAGACAGAGATGGGGAGGGAGGGAGGGAGGCAGTGAGAAAGTGAGCGAGAATGTGAGAAACAATGATTGAGAATTGAGTGGTGTTGAGAAAGATAAAAGTTGGAAAGCAAGATAGACGGTGCATGTGGGGTATAAGGGAGAGAAAGGATGAGCATAAAGAGATAGTGTGTGAGGAAGAGAGTGTGAGAGAAAATAAAAGAAAAAGAGTCAAAGAAGTGTGAGCGCGAGAGAATGAAAGAGAGAGTGAGGGAGGGATCAAGAAAGATATATAGATAAAAAGGATGTGAATCAGAATAAGAGTAAGGAAAATATAGTTGAAGATAAAGAAGAGGTAGGGAGAAATATAAGAGAAGTGTGAGGCAATGTTGAAGCAATGAGAGAGAAGACGGAGGCATTAAGAGAGTTAAAGTTGGAGAGTGAGAGAAAGAGTACATGTAAAGGATACGAGTAGATGGGAGAGAGTGAGAGAGGGAATATGGAGCTTAGGTGGGTGAGCGAGAGAGATTGAGAAAGAGTGAGAGATATAAGTGTGTATGAGATTGAGAGAGTGAGAGAGTGTATGAGTGTGATTGAGAGCTCGAGAGAGTGTGAGTAAGAAGGAGAGAGGAGTAAGTTATATAAGGGAGCCCTAGAGGGGGCAAGAGGGCAAGATTGAGGGAGTAAGAAAGATAGAGAGAGAGTAAAAAATAGAATGAGAGTGGGATAATGAAAGAGATCTATAATGATAGAGGGAAAGAGACTAAGAGAGATGGGGATAAGATAGTGGAAGGGAGAGGAAAGGAAGAGTGTTAGAAAGAGAGATAAAGATAGGGAGTGAGATCAATTAAAGAGAAAGCAATAGAGAGTATGTGATAGAGAGTGTGTAAAGGATACAGAGATAGAAGAGAAATCGAGGGAAGATTTAGTATGAAAGAGTGAGTGAGAGGAAAAAAGACGGAGAATGGAATCATGGATAGATAGAGAGACAGAGAGGGAGATGGAGAAGTAGAGGGAGGGTGGAAGGGAGGAAATAAGAAATGGAGAGAAGAGAGAGAAAGAGATAGTGGGAAGGATGGAAGCAATAGAGAGGAATAGAGTGAGTGTGTGATAAAGGGATAAAAAGAGCAAGATGAAAGAGAGAAGAGGGAGCAGCAATGAAGAGAATAAAAAACAACATAAGATAGAAAAGAGAATAGAGTGCAAGAAAGTAAGAGCAAGGGATACAGAGCGAGGAAGAGAGAATAAAAGAGTTGGGGATAGAGAGAAGAGAGGAAGATAAAACAATGGAGATAGAGGATGGAGTGCGAAAGAAAGAGCATTATGGTAAGAGAGAGCAAGATAGAGATCGAGAAATGGAGCTCAAGAGTGTAAAAGTGAGAGAGACAGAGAGAGACAGAGAGAGAGTCATAAATGCATGAGTGTGTTGAGAGCTCATGAGAGAGAGTGAGTGGGATAAAAAGAGAAGGGTGAGCTACATAAGGGAGACCTGTATAGGGAAAGAATGAAGAAGTGAGAAAGAGATCAATAGAGAAAGAGAATAAGAGTGGAAGAATGAAACAGATCTAGAGAGAATCTAGGAAAAGCGAGTGAGAGAGAAGAGGAAGATATAAGAGAGGAAATGAGAGAGAGGGACAAAAGAGAATATAGATATTATGAGAGTGGGAAAAGAGGGAGGTGTAAGAGATGGAGTGAGACAGAGAAGAGAGAGATACTGAACTAGAAAATGAGTGAGACAGTGATTGAGGGAGCAAGAGATATATATAGGGAGAGAGAGATTGAAAATAAGAGTAAGGAAAAGAGAGTGAGCGTTAGAAGTGCAACAGAGGGAGAAATAGTTAAAGATGGAAGGATGAAGGGAGGGAGAAAGAGGGAGAAAGTGAGAAACAATGAGTGAGAGTAGTGAGAGGGATTGAGAGAGATAAAAGTTGGAAAGAGAGAGTGTGTGTGGGTGAGGAAAAGATAGATGGAGCAAGAGAGAGAGTTAGGGAGGGAGTGAGAGGGGGAGATAGGGAGGTAGGGAGAAAGAGAGATATAGCAAGAGAGAAAGAGAGAGAAGAGAGTAAAGGAGTAAGCGTGAGAGTGAAATTGAAGAGATTGAGGAGCTAGGAAGGGAAAGAGAGAGAAAAGAGAGAAGTAGAGAACTAATCAAGAGTGTGGTCAAAAGAGAGGGATCTAAGCAGACAAATAAGGGGGGAGCGAAGAAGGTGAAGTAATAAAAAGAAGAGAGAAGAGGGGGTGAGAAGGAAAAGAGATAGAATGAGAGGAAGGTAGAGAGAAATTGAGTTATGAATATAGAGAGAAGAGAGAGAAAAGAGAGGAAGAGAGAGCAAAAGAGTGAGCGAGAGAAAATCATAATAAAGAGTGAGAGACATAGTGTGAAAGGGAGAGAGGGAGAAACAGAGGGCAAGAGTAAAGAGAGAAAGGGTTGCAAGAGAGAGAAAGGAAGTGAGAGAGAAATATAATTAGAGATTAAGAGATATAATAAGAAAAGGAGAGAGCTAGATAGAGAGAGATAGAAGGCAAGAGTAAGAAGAGAGTGAGAACGGGGGAGATGGAGGGAGATCTAAAGATTAAAGAGAGATGGAATGAGAGAGGGGGAGAGAGCATGAAAGAGAGAGCGGAGCGAGAGAAAGACGGAGACATAAGGAGGGAAGGAGGAAAGCGAGAGATGGTGAGAGAGAGTTGAGGATATATGTATAGAAAGCATAAAAGAAATGATAGAGAAGAGAGACAAATAAAAAGATAGAATGTAGAGAGAGATAAGAGAATGATAATGATAGAAGGACATGTTAAGAGTGAGAGTGAGAATGAGAGAGGGAACAGAAGGAATAGTGCATAAGAAGTAACAAGAGGGACTAGCTCTCTTTTCTCTTTTTCCTCTTACTTTACTCTCACTATGTTCCCCACTCTCTCTCTCTCTCCCTCCTTGTCTCTTGTTTCCGTTCCTCCCTCCTCATTCTCTCTCATCTCGCCCTTCCCCCTTTATCCCTCTCCATCTCCCTCTTCCTCCATTGCCCCCTCTCTCTCATTATTCTCTTGTTGTCCCTCTCTTCATAGCTCCCACTTACTTACTCTTACTTGATCTTCCCTCAGTCTCTCTTCTCACTCTCTCTCCTTTTCACTCTCTTTTACTCTCCTTCCTGTACTCTATTAATCCCTCCCACTAACTCCTATCTCTCTATAGATCTTATTGACTCTTTCTCTTGTTCTCTTTATTTATCTCACTCTCTCCTTCTATCATTCTCACCCCATCAACCCTGCTCTCTCTAGGCCTCCTTCATGTAGCTCACTCTTCTCTCTCCATCTCACACATTAATACCTCTTACAATCACTCTCCCTCTCACTCTCTTTAGCTCCATTTCTCGCTCTTTTTTCTCACTCTCTCTTACCATCTTGTTCTTTCTCTCTCACTCACTTCTCTTCCTCCTTTGCTCCATTTTTCTCTCTCCCTATCACCCTCTCCCTTGCTATCTCCATATCCCCTATATATCTCCCTATCTCTTACTCTCACAATATCTTTTCCTCTTTCTTCCTCGAGTCTCTCTTCTCTCTATATTTTCCTCACCCTCTCTCCTTTCGCTCCCTCCTGTTCACTCTTTAATCCCTATCTTCACTTCATCTCTTCCTCTCTCACCCTATTTCATCTCTCTTTATTGTTTCTTGGTTTCTTATGCCCTCTTTGTCTCTCTATCTTACTCTTTCTTCTATCACCCTCTTTTCTCTCTCATTACTCACTCTTTTCTCCCTCTTTCTCTTAGTCTCTCTCTTAGTCTTCCTCCCTCACACTCTATGTCAATTTCTCTCACATTTTGCTCTCCGTTCATATCCATCTCTTTATTTATTATTTTCTCTCATAGACTCCTCTTTCCCCTCTATGACCCTGTCTTTCAATCGCACTTTCTTTTTCTCCTCTGTCTATATCTTACTCCTCTCTCGCTATTTTTACACTCACTCATTCACTCCCTCTCCCTCCCTCTCATTTTCTCTTTCACTCTCACTCATTCCCTCACTCTTGCTTTCTTTTCTCTCACTTTATCTTTCCTCTATTTCTCTCACATACTTCATCTCCCATTCTCTCAGTCTCTCTCTCAAACTTTCTTTTCCTTTCTCTCCCCCTCGCATCCCTCCCTCCCACTCTCCCTAACTTAGTATATTTCTCCATCTCTCTCCCTCTCTCGCTCTCCATGTTCTTCTCTCCTTTCCTCTCACTCTTTCTCTTAATCTCCCTCTTAATCTCAATCTTGCTCACTATCTTTTGCTCTCTCCTTTGCTCTTGATTCCTATCTCTCTCTCTCAAACTTTTCTTTCTCTTTCTCCCTCTCTCAACCCATCTGTCTTCAATCTCTCTCACTCTTTCCCTCTATCTCCCCATTTGTAACTCTCCCTTAATCTTGTCCTCTATCTTTCTCTTTCTTACTCTTTCCCTCTTAAACTTTTCTTTCTCTTTCCCCCTCTTTCTCACTCTTTCCCTTTCTCACTATCTCTCACTCTTTATTGTGTTTCTCTCTATTACTCTCCCTTGCTCTCTTCTCTCTCTCTCTCCTTACTCCGTCTTTATCTCCCTATATCTATCACTCGAGATCTCTCTACCTTTCTCTCATTCTCTCTCTTCTCTCTCATTTTTTATTACTTTCTCTCCTTCCTCCCTCCCTCTCTCTATATTTCACTCTTTTTTTCTCTTTAGCTCCCTCTCTCTTGCCCTCTCATTTGTCACTCTTTATTCCTTCTATATTTCTTTCTCACTTTGTCACCCTCTCGCCTCTTCACTCCCTCACTCTCTTTAATTTCACTCTCACTGTTACTCCCTCACACGCTTCTCTCCCTCTCTCTTGCACTCTCTTTATTCTCTCTCCCTCTCTCTCTCACTCTCCCTCTCCCTTTCTAACTCTCATTATTTCTCTATCTATCATTGTCACTCTTGCTCCTTTTCTTTTTCTCTCTTATCCACGCTCTCTCTTCAACTTCCTCTCATTCCTAGTCCCTCAGTTTATCTCTTTCACACTCTAATCTCACTCCCACTTTCCATATCTATCTCGCTCGCACTTTCAATCTCCTTTGCTCTATCTTATTTGAGTCACTCTTCTCCCTCTATTTCTATCTTACCCTCCTCCCTCCAGCTCACTCTTCAATCCCTCTCATACTCCCTCTCATGATCTCACTCTCACTATATCATCTCTCTTTATTGTTTATTTGCTCTCTTCTGCTCTTTCTTCTATCTCCCTTTCCTCTCTCTCTTTACTCACTCTTTCTATCCCTCTACATTCCTCTCTCTCCTATCCTTCTCACTCATTCTCTTACTCTCCCTCTTTATCTCAATCCCATTCTCTTTCACTCCCTCATTCCCTCTTTTTCTCTCTTTTCCCCTATCTCTCTTCTTTCTCTCTCCTCTTGCAATTACTCGCTCAATCTTTCTCCCTCCCTCTTATTTTCTCCATCGTTCTCTCCCATTTTATTCTTACTATTTTATTTTATCTCTGTCCTTCTATCTCATGCTAATATATGTATCTCTATCTTTATATACCAATTTATCTATCAATTCTTTCACTCTCTCTAAGTCTAACCCTTCATGACTCACTTTCTCACAACACCTCTCTCATTGTCACTCTTCCTTCTCATCTCTTTCTCTTCAATTTATCTCTTTATTCCCTCCCTTACTCTCTTTACTCTTTGTTTTTTTCTATAATTCTTGGTCCCTCTCTCCCATTATTTAATTTAAATCTCACTCATACTCCCTCCCTCTCTCTCTCACTCAGTATTCTCTCTCTTTCTCTCTCTTCCGCTCTTATGTTATTTTATTATCATCTCCTCTTACTCTTTCTCTCCATCTATCCACCACTAATTTTCACTCTCCCTATCTCGCTCTTCTCTCCCCTCCAACTATCTCTCACACTCTCTTCTCTCCCTCTCTCTCTCGCACACATGCACTCACTCTTTCTCTCCCTCTTTCCCTCCCTTGCTCTCCCTCTCTCTATCTCCCTGTCACTACCTTCCCTGTCTCACTCTCACTAATTATCTTATGTGCCTTCCATCTCTCTCACTCTTTCAATCATTATTCTCTCTCTCTATCTTGCTATATATTTTATTTCTCTCTATTATTTTACTCTTTCTCCCTATCTATCCCCTTTTCCTTTCTAATTCTCTTGCCTCCCTCCCGCTCTCTGACTTCTATCCCTCCTATTCAGATACACAAATTCTCTCTCTTCTCTCTTTCTCTTTCTCACTCTTTCCCCCTCTCCTCACCCACTCTCTCTATCACACTCTCTCCCTTTCTCTCTCTCCCTCTATCACTCTCCATCTTCCTCTCTCTCCCTCTTATTCTCCTTGCTTCCTCTCTGTCCTCACTTCATCCCTCCTCTTCCTACTTATTCTCATAGACGTGCTCGGTCTCTCTCTCTCTCTCCCTCATCTGTTCCTCCCCGTCCCTCTTTCATCCCCTCTGTTACTCTATCAAACCATTTTTCACTTTCTCTCCCATATCCCTCCCTCTCTCTTTCTCTTTCTCTCCCGCTCTCCTCCTCTCTCTTTATCAGTTCTTTCCTTCTATCTACCACACTACCTCTCGTCCTCCTCATCTATCTTTCTCTCTCTCTTTCTTTTTTTTCTCATTATGGAATTCCTTCCTCTTCCCTCCCTCCCTCTCTCATATATTCTCTTATATCTCTCTCTCTCATTCACATTTTCTCCACGTATCATTTTAACTGTCACTCCCCCCTCTCTTTCTCATGGACTTCATTGTTCTCTCTCTCACTCACTTGCTCTCTCTTTCATTCTCTCTATAGATCTCTATTATGTCGTTCTCTCTCTCTCTCCTCTCTCTCTCTCTCTTCTTTCTCTCTTTATCCCCTTACTCTCTCCAGCACATCCTCCCTTTGGTCCCTCGCATTCTTTCAACCTCATACCATCCTCACTTTTCTCTCTCAATCTCTTTAGCTCACTTTCTTGTCCTATCCTACTGTCTCTTCTCTAACTCTACATTTCCTTCTTAATTTTTACCTCCCACTCTCTTCTTTCTCTTGCTTTTATCTCTCTCTCTCTCACTCCCTCCCGTCCCCTCTTTCTTTTTCACCTGATCTATCTTACATCTCTCTCTCTATATGTATTCTCTCCTTCTCTCATAAAGTCTCTCTCACTCTTCTTGTCTCTAACTTATTATCTCCCTCCCCTCTCTCTCTCTTGCTCTTCCTTTTCCTCTTGTTCTCTCTTCCCTTACATCTCTTCTCTCTAGATTTCTCTATTGCCCTTCTCTTTTCTTCCCGCTCTCTTTGTCCTCAATTTCACTCACTCTTACTCCTCTCCATCTCTTTCTCATTTTCTCTCTTACTCTCTCTTACTGTCTATCATATCTACCAATTTCCTCTCTCTTCTAATTCTTGCTCCTCCTCTATCACTCACACACACTCTCTCTTGCATCCCTCCCTCTCAATTACTCTCCCTCCCTCCCTCCCTCCCTCCCTCTCCCTCTCCCTCTCCCTCTCAACACCTCCATCTCCCTCTCTCACTTTCTTGCTCTATCTCTCCCTCTCTCTCACTATTCTTATCCTCTCTCCTCATTCCTCCAGCTCACCCTCTTGCTCAATTTTCCTTCGTGATAGAGAAAAAAAAAAGAAAGTATTTGGAGAGATTGTTGGGGATAGAATTGGAAGGAGGCATGGAGGGAGAGGGGGTGGGAGGGAGAAATAATGAGGGATAGATAGAGCACAAGTGTGATAGAAAAGAAGAGAAGAGTAACAAATAAAAACTTAGTGAAAGCAGGAAAGTGAGAGAAAGTGACAGAGGGAGAGGGAGAAAGAGAGAAGGAGAGCGAGAAAGGTAGCGAGAGGAAGATTCAATGAGAGAGATTGAAAGATGGAGAGAAAGAGAGTGTAAGAAAAGAAGAGAAGAGATTGAATGAGAGGTAAATAGAGAGATCGGAGGGTGAGTATGAAAAGTTAGATTAAGAGAGAGAGGGCTAGTGAGAGGAACAAAGGAGGGAAGAGCAAGAGAACAAGAGTGAGAGATCGAGAGAGAGAGAGAGAGATTGAAAAAGAGAGAATGAGGGGGATGTAGAGGTTGAGGTAGGGAGTGAGAGAGTGTGCGAAAAGAGAGAGGGGGAGAGAGAAAGAGGGAGACATATAAAGGGAAGGATGAAAGTGAGAGAGGGAGAGAAAGAGTTGTAGATATATCGAGAGGAAGGGTGAAAGAAATGAGAGTGAAGAGATAAAAATAGAAGAAAGATTAGGAGAGAAAAAAAGAATAGAGAATGAAACGGATAGAGGGATAGATTAAGAGTGAGAGTGATATAGAGATGAAGAGAGAGACTGAGAAAGAAAGAGCAAGAGAAGGACTAGGAGAGAAAGAGCAAGAGAGTTAATGAGGAAGAGGAGTGAGTGTGTCTGAGAGAGATTAATAAATAGAGGACAATAATAGAGAGAGAGCAAGAACGATAAAGAAAAAATAATGAAAAATAGGGAGAGGGAGGGAGAGAGAGAGAGATTGAAGAGAGAGGGAATAAGAGAGGAAGAGGGGTGGAGAGAGAATAGAGAGAGAAGAGATCGTTGAGGAAGATAGTGAAAGAGAGAGTGATAGCGGAAGAGAGTGAGAGAGATAGAGTGAGCAAGTGAAGTGGGAGATGGAAGGGATGAGAGGGAGGGAGAAAGGAAGCAAGTGAAGGAGGGTAAGTGATTGAGAACGAAGAGGGAGGGTGAGATGCGAGAGAGAGTGTGTGTAGGGGATAGAGGAGGAGAAAGAGTGAGAACAAAGAGGGAGTAAGTAGCAATAGAAGAGATTTTATGAGCGAGCAAGAGAGAGTGATAAAAAGAGGGAGGAAGAAAGAGGGAGGAAAAATAATGAAATCAAGAGAGAGAGAGAAGGAAGGAGGAAAAGATAGAAAGAAAGGGAGATAGGGAAGGAGAGCAAACGAGAGAGTGAGAAAAAGAGGGAGGGAGAGTATAAAATGGGGAGAGAGGTTGTGAAGGAGTGAAGGAGACAAAGGGAAAGAAGAGAGAGAGAGAGAAAGAAAAAAAGAGAGATATATTAAGAGTGGGAGAGATATAAAAAGAGATAAAGGGAGGGGGAGAGTATAGAGAGAGAAATTAGTTAGAAAGCATTACAGAGAGAGCAAGGGAAGCTAGAGCTTGAGAAGAGAGCGAGAGAGAGTGAGAGAAAGAATTAGAGAGAATGAGATGGAGAGAGATGGAGAGGGTGAGAGAGATGTGAAGAGTAAGCGAGGAAGGAAGGGAGGGAGAGAGAGGTCTAGAAAGTGTGGTTGACATATGAAAGAACGAGAGAGAGAGTGCAAGAAAGAAAGAATGAGTCAGATGGAGCAAGAAAGCAATAAAGAGACGGAGAGAGAATGAGAGAGAGAAAAGAAGAGCTGAGAGGAGAGATAGGTGGGAGGGAGGGAGGGAGGGAGAAGGAGAGAGAAGGGAAAAGAGAGAGAGAGAGATAGAAGTGAAAGACGGAGAGACAGAGCAAACATGGGAGTGAGGGAGAGAGTTAGAGAGAGGGAGAAAGATACTTTGAGAGAGAGAGCAAGAGTGGGATACAGAAAGTTAAAGAGAGACATCGATATAAAGGGAGAGGGTGGGGGAGGGATGGAGAGGAGAAGAGAGAGTGTTAGAGAGAGAGAGTGTAGGAAAGAAAGAAAGAGAGAACACTGATAGAGAGAGTTTAAGAGTAGGAGATTGAGAAAAAGGAGAGAAAAAGAGAGAACAGGAGTGGGCAAGAGAGTGAGAGGAGAGAGAGACGAAGAGTCAGAGAAGAGGGAAAGAGAGTGGGGAGAGCAACTAAAGTGGAAGAAAAAGAGAAAAAAAGAGAAAGATAGAGAAAAAGAGAGAAATACGAAGGAAGAGAGAGGGAAAGTGAGAATAGAATAAGGAGATGTAGAATGAGAGAGAGAGAGAGGAAGAGAAGGGCGGGACTTAGGAAGAGAGCAAGAGAGTGAACACTTAAAGAGCTTGAGAGAAAATATAGAAAAGAAAAGCGAGTGAAATAGGGAGTGCGAGAGAGATAGAGAGAGAACAAGAGAGAGAGTGAGAGAAGGAACAAGGGAAAGCAAGAGAGAGGTTAAGGGTGAGGGACTGAGAGAGGGGAGAGAGCGAGATGAGGATGGAATGAGAAATGGAGAAAGTGAGAAACAATGAGAGAGAAGAGGGGAGTGAGAAGAGAGAGGGTTGTGAGAGATAGAGAGGAGACAAAGTAGGGAGAGTGTGAAAGAGAGTGAGGATAGTTGAAGAGAAAAAGCGAGCAAAGAAAGAAGAGAGTGCAACAAAAGAGAGAGCAGGAGAGAGTGTGAGTGAGAGATTGAGAGTGAAGAAAAGAGATAGAATCGCCCTCTTTTGTCCTTTCTCTATCTCTCTTTTTCTTTCTTTTATCTCCCACTATTCTCTCTCTTTACTCACCCTTTCTCTCCCTTTATCTCTCACTATCTCTCTCACTCTCCCTCCCTCACACTCTCTCAATTGCTCTCACATCTTGGTCTCTCCTCAAATCCATCTCATTATTTATTATATTATTCCAAACATCTCTCTTTCCTCCTCAAGCGCTCCCTCTTCAATCCCTCCACTCTCTTTCTCCCTCTCTCCCTGTCTCACTCCTCTCTCTACCTCCTCTTGCACTAACTCATTCAGTTCCTCTATCTCACATTCATTTTCTCTATCGATCTCTCTCATTCCCTCTCTCTTGCTCTCTTATCTCTCACCTTCACTTTTCTCTATTTCTCTCACCCCTTTCTCCCATTCTATAGCTCTCTCTCTCTCTCCCTTCGCTATCCTCCCTCCCACCCCCTCTATCTCAATCATCTCCCCTTATCTCCCTCTCTCCCTCTCCATGTCCCTCTCCTCTCTCCTTCTCACTCATTCTCTTACTCTCCCTCCCTATCTCAATCTTTCGCACAATCTGTCACTTATTTGTCCTCTCTCACTTTCTATCTTTCTCTTAAATCATTCTCGCTCTCTCTCCCACTCTCATTCCGTCTCTCACTTCAATCTCTTCCCTTATCTCCCTCTATGTTCCTCTTTCTCACTCTCTCCCTCGCTCTGTCGCTCTCTCTCTCTATGTTGCTCTCATTTGCTCTCAGTTCTCTCATTTTATTATTATATATCCATAACTCTATTATTCTCTCCCTCTTCTGTCTCTCACCCCCTCTTCTCACTCTCACTCTTACTCCCTCACTCGCCTCTCTCTTTCTCTCTTCCACTGTATCTCCCTTTCTCCCTCATTCTGTCTCTCACTTTCCCTCCCTAACTCTCTCTTGCTCCATCTATCATTCTCTCTTTTGCTCATTTTCTCTCACTCTCTCTTTAGCTACTCTTTATTTAGCTTCACTCTGACCACTACTCCCTCTCTTTATCTTTTTCACACACTATTCTCTTCCACATTCTATCGCTATCTCGCTCACACTCTTACCCTCGTCCTTTAATTCTCTGTAATCTTCTCTCTTACTCTTCTCAATCATTCTTTTCCTCTATTCCCCCACTCTCTTTCTCTATTTCTCCCACTTCCATTCCTGTGGCTCTCTCTCACTCTCCTATTCTGCCTCCCTATCTCTCTTACTCACTCTCGCTTTCTTTATCTTTCCACATTCTCCTTCTCTCCCTTTATCTCTCTCACTCTCACCTAGTCCATTGCTCGCTTCCTGTCTCTTTCTCACAATTTGTTCTCGCTTTCTTTCTCTTTTATTTCCCACATTTCTCTAACTTTTTCTCTCATGTTTTCCTCTCACACTCTCTTCCTCACATACACAACACAATCCCTCTTTTTTTAATCTTTCTCTCTCTATCCCTCACATGACTCTCTCTTTCCCTCTCTTCAAATTTTATCTCTCAATCCCTCTCTTATCTCTCTCATTGTTTCTCACATTCTCTCACCCATTTCTCACTCTCCCTCCCCTTTTTGTCTCTTCTATCTCTAACTCTCGTTTCATTACTCTTGTTCCATTCTCTCCCTCTCTATTTTTAAATCTCTCTTTATCCCCGTCTCTCTATCATTCTCTTGCTCTCTATCTCACTCTTCTCTTCCTCCCTAGCTCACTTTCTCTCTCCCTTCGCACCCTCCTAATAACTTTGTTTTTCTCTTATCGCTCTCAGTGCCCCTCTAAAATTCTTACTTCCTCATTCGTGCCCTCTGTACGTCTCCCCTTGGTAGCTCACTCTTCTCTTTCCATCTCACACACTCATATTCTCTCTCACTCTCTGTCTCAATCTTTCTCCCTCTCACCCTTATTAGCTCTATTTCCTGTTCTCTATTTCACTCTCTCTTACTATCATGTTCTTTCTCACACACTCTCTCCTATCTCTCCATTGATCCATCTTTCTCTCTTCACTGTCTATCCTCTTCCATATTTTCTATCTCCCTCTCTCTCCTTTCTCACTCTCCGTTCCCTTTTTATATCTTATACCCTCATTTAAACTTCACTTTTTTATTTTCTTTTCACTCTTTTCCTCTTACTCTTTCTCCCATTCAAACCTCTTCTCTCTCTCTCTCCCCCCCTCTCTTACTTTCATCCCTCGCTCTCTCTTTCTCTCTTTTCTCCCTCCCTTCATTCCTCTCCTTCGCTATCTCCCTCTTCATCTCCCTCTCTTGCTCCCTCTTTCTCACAATCTCCGGTTCTTCCCCTCTCTTTACGCCCCACTAATCGTACACATTATTTCCACAGCCTCACTTCTCATTCTCTCTCCAATTAACTCTCTCTTTAAGCCCTCTCACTTCCTCCTTCTATCTCACTTTTTCCCTCACTACCTCCTTCTCTCTCTTTTTATTCAATCTCTCTCTATCTCTCTCTCGTCGTCTCTTCTGCCTGTCACATTTGACCCTCACATTATCCCTCACCACCTCTCTCTTGCTCTCCCTCCCTCTTTTGCTCACTTAATCCCTCTCTCTTCCACACTCGTGTCTCTTTCTAGTTCTCTCTGAGGGAGGGAGAGTGAGAGAGAGTGAGAGAGATTGAAGGAGTGAGTAAAGAGAGAGAGAGAGAGAGATTGATAGAAGAAGATCAAGAGTGAAAGGTAGAAGGGACAAAAGAGTGTAAGAAAAACATAATGAGGGATGAAATGGAGAGAGAGAGAGAGAGACCAAGAGAGGGATTGAAGATAAGGACTGAAGAGTGAGAGGGAGGGAGAGGAAAGAGGGTGAGACAGAAATGGAATGAGAGAGAGTGATAGTCAAAATGCGAGGGAGGGAGGGAGAGTGAATGAGTGAATGCAAGAGGAGAGAGAGAGAAGTTAGATAGGGAGACAGGGAGAATGAGAGGAAAGAGGGAGTGAAAAAGGGAGGGGTCAAGAAGAAAAGAGTGATTGGCTTCTCATTACTCTTGCCTTCTATCTATCTTTATCACTCTCTCCATTTATCACAGTCTCTCACTTTCTCTTTTGATTCTCTCTAGCTCACTTGCTCTCTCTTGCTCTCTTTCCTCTTTTTATCTCCTTATCCATTACTCTATCTCTCTACCTTCCCTCAATCTCTATCTCTTCTATTTCTCACCCCCTCTTCTCTCTTATTGTTTATTACTTCCAAGCCTCGCCTTATTTCGCTTTCTATTCCATCGCTTACCTCACACTCTATTCTTTCTCTATTTCTCTCTTTTTATCTCATTCTCTACTTCTTGGCTCCCTCTCTTCAATTTCACTCTCATTCTTACTCCCTAATGTTCTTTTTTCTTTCTTTTTCTCTTGTCGTCTCCCCTTTTACTCTCCCTCTCTCTCTCTCACTACCCTCTCCATCTATTGTTATCTCTTGCACCCTTTTCTTACACTCTATTCCAACACTTTATTTTTTCATCTTCACTTTCACACTTATCCCCTAGGTCTCACTCATGTAACACACTCTTCTCTTTCCATCTCACACACTCTTACACACACCCACTATCTCTCAATCTCTCTCCATCTCCCTCTCACCCTCGTTAGCTCCATTTCTCGCTCTCTATCTCACTCTTGGTTACCTTTTTGTATTTTCTTTTAAACACTTTTTATCCCTTTCTCTATTGTATTCTCTCAATCTCTCTTTCTCACATTCTATTCTTTTTTAATATCTTATACTCTCTTTTACACACACCTTTATTGCTCTAATTTTTTTCATTTCTCTTACATTATGTCACTCCATCCCTCCACATCCTCTCTCCTCTATCTCTTGCTTCTATCTTTCCCTCTCTTATTTTATCTCTTGTATCCCTCCCTTCCTCTCCCTCCCATTATCCCTCTTTGCGTCCCTCTCTCTCTCTCTTAACAATCTCTTATTCTCCCACCTTTTACCCCTCACTTACTCTTGCTTGACCTTCGCTCAGTATCTCTTCTCACTGTCACTTCCACTCTCTCTGCCTTTCACTTTCCTGCTCTTTTTTTAACCCTCCCAATACCTCATATCTCTCTTTCTTACTTGCACTCTCATCTCTCTCACCCAATGTTGCCCCTCTTTTCATCTCTCTCTCGTCCTCTCTTCTGTCTCTCTTTTCACACTCAATTTAACCCTCAACACCACACTTTTAATCACCCACCCTCTTTCACTCCCGTCATCCCTCTGTTTCTCCTACTCTCCTTATCTCCCTATCTGTTGCTCCCTCTCTCGCTCGCTCACCATCTCTCTCTTTTCTGCTCTCTCTTCCCTTGCCCTCTCTCCTCTCCATTTGTCTCTCACACTTTCCCTTTCTCATTCATTCTTCCTATCTCTTCAGTTTCACTCTCACACATACTCCCTCATTCCCTCTCTCTTTCTCGCTCCATGTTCACTCTCCATCACTTACTCTCTCTTTTATAGCGCTCGCTCCTCTCTCTCCTCTCAATCTCTCTCCCACTCTTCCCCACTCCTTTCATTCCTTCCCTCCTTTCCTCTCCCTCTCTCACTCTCTCTCTCTCTCTCTTCACAGACACTCTCTCCCTCTCTCCCTCTCACTCTCTTCCAATTCATCCCCCCATCTCTCCCACCAAATCTCATTCTGTACCTCCTCTCTCTATCTCTCTCACTCACTCTCCATATCTTTCTTAACTCTCTCTTCCTCTCTCACTTCCACTTTCTTCCATCTCTCTCAATCCCTCCATTATTCTCTCTCTTCCTCACTCTCTTTCTTTATTTATACTTTATCACTTTTTTTTCTCTGTTGCTCTCTTCTTGCTCTCTTTGACACACTCTCTCTTGCTCTCTTTTATCACTTTCTTATCACTTTACTGACAATTTGTCTGCAATTATTTCTCACTTTCTTCCTCCCTCACTCTTTCCCTCTTTCATTAATTCAATCTCTCGCTGTCTTTTCTCCCTCCCTCTCTTGCTCTATCTCTCACTCACTATCATTTCCTCTATATTCACTGAGTCTCTCTTCTCTCTCAATTTCTGCCTTATCCTCTCTCCTTGTCTCTATTCATTCACTATTCAATACCTATCTTAACTCGCTCGCATGCTCTCTCTCTCTCACTCTCTATTTCATCTCTCTTTATTATTTGTATGCTCAATTTTGCTGCTCTTTGTCTCTCTCTCTTGACATTTCTTCTATCTGCCTCTCTTCCCTCTCTTTACTCACTCTCCCTCCCTCTATCTATCACACACTCTCACACTCCCTCCCTCACAAACAATCTCTCAATTGCTCTCACATCTTGTTCTCTCTCCTCATATCCATCTCATTATTTATTATTTTCTCCTATACATCTCTCATTCTTCCTCGATACCTCCCTTTTTAAATCCAACCCTCCCTCTCTTTCTCCTTCTCAATCTCCTCTTGTACTCACTTGTTCACTCCCTATCTCTCCCTCTCTTTATCTTATAACTCTCTCTCATTCCCTCTCTCTTGCTCTCTTTTCTCTCACTTTCACTTTTTTATATTTCTCTCTCATTCTCCCTCTCCCTTTCTCTCCCGTCTCTCTCGTCCCTTCTCTCTCATTCTCTTCCTCCACTATCCTCCCTTCCATGTTCTTTATCTCAATCCCTGTCCCTCTTTCTCCCTCAATCCCTCTCCATCTCCCCCTCTCATTCTCTCCTTTTAACTCATTCTCTTACTTCCCTCCCTATCTCAATCCCTCCCTCCTTTCCTCTCTTTCTCCCTTCCCCTTATCACTCTTCTCTCTCCTCTTGCACTTAATCTATCTCCCTCCTTTTCTCTCATTTTCTCCATCGCTCTCTCCCATTCCTCTCTCTTTCTCTCTCTTCTCTCACTTTCTATTTGCTCTATTTCTCTCTCACAGCATCCTGCTATCTCTCTATCTCTTTCTTTTTACCCCTCTTCTCTAACTTTATCATCTTTTTATCTCATTCTCACTCTACCTCATTATTTCTTTCCCCTCTCTCCATTCCACTTCTCACCCTCCCACTCTCTCTATCTCACTCTCTCTCCCTCTCTCTCTTCCCCTCTCCACTTATTGCCCTCTTGCTCCTTATCTCCATCTTGATCAATATCGTTTCCTCTCTCACTTCCCCTCTCTCCCTCTGAAATCTTTCATGCTCTCTCTCTCTCCCACAAGCTCTTCAATCTCTCACTCTCTCCCTCTGTCTCCCCCGTTCTCACTCTCTCCCTTACTCTTAACCTCTATCTCTCTCTTTCTCACTCTCACCCTTTCTTACTATGTCTATCACTCTCTATTCTTTTCCTCTCTCTCTCTTACTTTATTACTATCCTTGCTATTTTCTCACTCTCTGTACTCTTTTCTTCTATCTCTCTTTCTCCCTCTCTTCCTTTCTCACTTTGTCTCTCACTCTCCAACATGTTTCTCTCTCGTGCCCATTGTTCTCTATTCCTCTCTTTGTCTCCCTTTATCCACTCAATCTCTCTCTACCTTCCTCTCATTCTCTGTCTCTTTGCTTTCTCACCCACTCTTCTCTCTTATTATTTATTAATTTTTCTCCCTCCCTTATTCCGCTCTCTGTTTCTCTCTCTTTCCCTCTCTTAACTTTCTCTCTATCATTTCTCTGTTTTATTCTCTTTTTTGTCTCTCTTCCCCTTCATGGCTCCCTCACTCTCTTTAATTTCACTCTCGCTCTCTCATTCTCCTCTCTCTCTCTCTCTCTCTCTCTCTCTCTCTCTCTTTCTCTATTGCTCTCTCTCACCTTTTCACTCTCCCTTTCTCTCTCTTTCTCAATCTATCATTCTCTCTTGCTCCCTTTCTCTTACTCTCTTCCACCACTCTCTTTCTTCAGCTTCACTCTCGCTCTTATTTCCTTTTTTTATCTCTTTCACAATCTATATTTTCTCTCCTATTTCTATCGTCATCTTGCTCTCACTCTCTATTCTCACTGACCTTCTCTCTTACTCTTCTCACTCTTTCTCTTCCTCTACCCTAAAATCTCTCTTTCTCTATTTATCTCACTTCCCTCCCTTACTCCTTTCTCTCAAGTTCTCTCCACTCGTGCTTCCCGGCTCTCCCTCTTTCTCTTCTCACTCTTCATCGTTCTCTCTCATTCTCTTATTCTCCCTCTTGCTCACTTTCACTTTTTCTACCTTCCCTCACTCTCCTTCTCTCCTTTTATCTCTCTCACTCTCTCTTCCTACTTTGCTCCCTTCGTCTCTCTTTCTCACTATTTATTTACATTCTCTTTCTCTATTGTTGCTCACTCTTCTCTAACACTTTCTCTTCTATTTCTCTCTCTTTCCTCTCTGTTTGTCCCTTCGTCTCTTCTTTCCTATTTTTCACACACAATCTCTTGCTTTCTGTCTCCATCCAGACATTGGGAGGGATGGAAGCAATAGAGAGGAAGTGGGGGATAGAGAGATAATGGGAGATAGGGAGAGCTAGAGAGAGGAAGTGATAAAGTAAGAGGGAGAGAGAATAAAGGGCAACATAAGAGTGAGCAAAAGACTGGAGAAAGAGAGATTTAATAGGCAGTGTAAGAGAGAGCATGTGTGGTAAAGAGAAAGAAAAGAGAGGTAAAGAGAGGTCGTCAGAATGATTGAAGAGTGAGAGGGAGCAAGAGAGGGATAGTGTGAGTGAGAAATAAAGAGTACCGGAAGATAAAGTAAGAGAGATTGAGTGAGAAGGGGAGAGAGAGGGAGAGCAAAGAATGGATGATAAAAAGTGAGATAGAGGTATTATAAAGGGAGAGAGGGCGAAGGAAGAGGGATAGAGGAAAGCTTAAGTGAGATTAGGAGGGAGGGAGGGGAGAGAGATGAGAAAGAGTGAAAGGATGGATGATGACAAGTAGTTAGAGAAGATGGAGCAACATATAGAGAGTAAGTTAGAGAGAAATAACAAAAAGTGAGAAAGAGAGAAGGGAGTGAGCTACGTTGAAATGAGGGAATGAGTAACAGAAGGAGAGAGTGAGTGAGAGAGAAATTGAGATAGAAGAGAGTGATAGAAAGAGGGAGACGGTGATAGAGGTAGATTAAGAGGAGGGAGATTGAGAGAGAGAGAGAGAGAGAGAGAGAGGGAAACAAAAGGGGGTGAGAAAGGGAGCAAGTAAGAGTGAGAGTGAAATTTAAAAGAGAGAAGGAGAGAGAAAGGAAGAGGGAAGAGATATTGAGGGAAGAGAGAGGAAGTGAGATGGAGTGAAAGAAAGAAGAGAGGGAGTAAGAGAGAGTGGTTGTGGGTGAAAGAGGGTAAAATGATACAGACGAGAGACCATCTAAAAGTAAGAGAGAGACAAAAATAGGAGAGAAATATAACAAGTGAGAGAGTGGGAGAAAAATAAATAGGGAGATAGAGATAGTTTGAGAGAGGGAGAGAATATACATATGTATAGATTATGAGAAAGGTTTAGAGATGAAGAGAGAGGGAGGGAGATGAGAGTGTGGGAGAGGGAGTGAGAGAGAGATAGGAGAAAGAAATAAAGAAGGGAGTAGGCCCCTCTATATCTCTATTGCTTTCTCTTTACACAGATGCTCTCTCTCACACTCTCTATTGTATCTCTCTCTCTTATGTTGCACTCTATTCTCTCTCTTTCTCTCATTATATCCGTCACACACTCTCTCTTCCTCTCTCCCTACTTGTTTCTCTTTCAATCCCACTCTTAGCTCTCTCTCTCTACCTCTTCGCTCTCTCTCTCATTAATTCTCACAATCTCTCACACGTCTTCCTTTCTCCCCCTCTTTAACACCCTCCCTCACTCTCTCCATGTCTCTCCATATATCTTACTATATTTTCTTTACTTATACTCACTCTCTCCCACTTTCTTTATATATCTTTCTCTCGCACTCCCTCGTTCTCTCTCTTGATTTTATTCTCTAGCTCCCTCGCTCCCTCCATCTCTCTCCATATCTCCCTCTCACTACCTCTTACTCATTATATTTTGCACTATCTTCCTGGAGTCTCTCTTCTCTCTTGATTTCTGTCTTACCCTCTCTCCATCTCTGCCTCCAGTTCACTCTTCAATCCCTTTCTTCACTCCCTCTATTGTTCTCTCTCTCACTCTCTATTTTATCTCTCTTTGTTGTTTCTTTGCTCTCATTTTCCAAATCTCTATCTCTCTCTTGCTCATAATTCTATCTCTCTCTCTTATCTTTCTTTACTCACTCATTCTCTTCCTCTATCTCTCACTCCCCCTCCCTCACACACTCTCAATTGCTTCCACTTCTTGCTCTCTCCTCTTATATTCATCTCATTATTTATTATTTTTGCTCATATATCTCTCTTTCCTCCTCGATCCCTTCCTCTTTCAATCCTCCTTCCCTCTCATTATGCCACCCCTGCCTATCTAACTCCTCTCTCCCTCTCTTCTTACACTCACTCATTCACTCCCTCTCCCACCCCCTCTTTTTCTATGTCTATGTCTCTAATTTCATCTCTCTTGCTCTCTCTTCTCTCACTTACACTTTTCTCTACTCGATCATTTTCTCCCTCTCTCTTGTTATCTCTTCCCTCACTCTCTCACGCTAGAAGAGATCTATTCTCTTACTCCCTCGCTCTCTCATTCACTCTCACTTATGTTGCTCTCATTTCTCTCCCTCTCTCCCTTGTCTCTTGCTTCCTTCCCCCATCCCACTCTCACCCTCTCTCAGTCTCTCCTTATCTCTCTCAGATACACTATTACTCTCCCCCTCACACATCTTCAGTTTATTCCCGCTCTCCCACTAAAAAATCTCATTCTCTAGCCCTCCTTCCCTCGCGCTCACTCTCTCTATATCCTCCCTTACTCTGTCTTCTCTCTCCCTCTCACGCTCTCTAATCTCTCACACTCTCTTCTCTCCATTTGTCTCTCACACTCTCACTTTCTCACTCCCTCTTTCTCTCTTCAGTTTCGCTCGCACTCTTGTTCCCTCTCTCCCTAACTCTTTCTTAATCTATTTCTACCATACCCTCTTTCCATCTCTCCCTCCCGCTCACTCTTCAATCCCTTTCTTAACTCCCTCGCTTCTTACTCTGTCTCACACTCTCAATTTCCCTTTTCCATCTTTTTTTTCTTTGCTCTCATTTGCCCCTCTCTATCAATCTCTTCCCCATAATATTATCTTTCTCTCTTCTCTCACTTTACTCACTCGTTCTTTTCACTCCCCCTCCCTCACACACACTCTCTCAATTACTTTCATATCTTACTCTCTCCCCCTATATCCATATCATTATTTATTATTGTCGATCATACATCTCTCTTACCTCCTTGATCCCTCCCTCTTTTAATCCCTCCTTCCCTTCCTTTATGCCTCCCTCCATATCTAACTCCTCTATCCCTCCCCTCTTACACTCACTCATTTGCTCCCTCTCCCCCTCTTGTTTTATCTCTTTCATTCCCTCGCTCTTTCTCTCTCTTCTCTCACTTACACTTTGCTCACACGCTCGCTTGCTCCCTCTCTCACGTTATCTCTTCCCTTACTCTCTCTTCACTCTATTTCTCTATCACACTCTCTTACTTTCTTTATCCCTTTTCCTCTCTCTTCAGTTTCACTTTTCCTCTCTATTTTCCTCTCCCTTTTCATCTCTTACTCTGTCTCACACTCTCTATCAAACTCTCTCACGTTATCTATTCAATCCCTTTCTTTTCCCTCTCTCTTTCTCTCTCTTCTCTCATCCTCCCTTCCTTGAGTCTCTTTTTTTTCTATATTTCTATCTCACCCTCTCTCCTTCTCTACCTCCCGCTCACTCATCAATCTCTAGCTTTACTATCTCTTTTGCTCTCTCTCTCTATTTCATCTCTCTTTATTATTTTCATTCTCTCCTTCGCTCCCTCGCTGTCTCTCACTCTTGCTCTTTATTCTATCACCGTCTCATCTCTCTATTTACTTACTCCATCTCTACCTCTATCTCACTCACTCACACTCTCCCTCCCTTACACAGTCAATCTTAATTTCTCTCACATATTGCTCTCTCCTATCATATTCATCTCATTGTTTCTTATTTTATCTCATGGATCTCTCTTTCCTCCTTGATTCCTCCATCATTCAATCCCTACATCCCTCTCTTTCTCACTCTCTCCCTACTTTACTCTTCTCTCTCGCTCCTATTAAACTCACTCATTGACTCCCTCTCTCTCCCTCTTATTTTCTTTATCGCTCTCTCTCTCTATCTCTCTCTCTCTCTCTCTCTCTCTCTCTCTCTCTCTCTCTCTCTCTCTCTCTCTCGCCCTCGTCTCTCACTTATATTTCTATACTTATCTGTCACTCTTCCTCTCCCATTCTCTCACTCTCCCTCATTTTTTCTCCCTTATTCTCCCCCTCCTACATCCCTCCCTCCTACACTCTATGTCAATCTCTCTCCCTCTCCATCTCCTTTTCTCCTTTCCTTCTCACTCATTCTCTTAATCTCCCTCCCTATCTCAATCTTGCTATCTTTTGCTCTCGCTTCCTCTCTCACTTCCTATCTCTCTTAAATCTCTCTTTCCCTCCCCTCACTCACTCCCTCTCATTTTCAGTCTCTAATGCTCTCCATCTATCTCCCCTTTCTCTTTCTTGCCCTCTATTTCTCTCTTTCTCGCTCTCTCCCTTTCTCACTATGTCTCACTCTCTATTATTTTTCATTCTCTAGCTATCTGGCTCTCTCTTACTCTCTGTTCTTTCTCTTTATTCACTCTTTATCTTCTATATCCATCATTCTAACTCTCTCCCTTCCTCTCATTCCCTCTCTTCTCTCTCTTCTCTCTCTTCATCCCATCATCTCTCTCATTGGTTATTACTTTCTCACCATCAATTCCTTCCTCCTCCTTTTTTATGCTTTCTTTTTCTCTCTAGCTTCCTTTCTCTTGCCCTCTCTTTCCTCACTCTATATTATTTCTCTATTTCTCTCTCCCTTCATCACTCTCTCCCTCCTTGCTCCCTCACACTGTTTAATTTCACTCTCACTCTTACTCCCTCACTCACTTCATCTCTCTTTCTCACGCTCACTCCCACTATCCCTTCTTGGTTGTCCCTCTCTCTCCATATTTCATTCTCTCTCTCATTCTCTTAATCTCCCTCCCTCACTTTCTCTTGCTCACACTCTTTCTCTATCCTCCCTCACTCTCCTTCTCTCCCTATATCTCTCTCATACTCCCTTCCTCCTTTGCTCCCTTCCTCTCTCACTATCAATATTTGTTCTCTCTCTTTCTCTTTTCTTGCTTACACTTCTCTAACTCTTTCTCTAATGTTTCTCTCTAACTCTCTTCCTCTCTCTTACACACACAATCTCTCTCTCTTTGCTCAATCTTTCTCTCCCTATCCCTCACATGTACTCTCTCTCTCACTCAAACTATAATCCTTCTCATATCCTCTGTCTTCTATCTCATTAATTCTCACACTCTCTCACACTTTTCCCTATCTTTCTCTCACTCTCTCTCCCACCCTCTCTCTGCCTCCTCTATCTCTCACTCTCTTTTCATGATTCTTGCTCTCACTTTTTTCCTCTCTATCTACATATCTCTATTTTTCCCTTCCTCGCTTTCTCCTTCATTCTCTTCTTCTTTATCTCTCTCTTCTCTTTCTCTCTCCCTCACTCACACTTTCTGTCCATTCTCACCGCCCAAATATCTTTTCTTCTCTCTTGTCCCTCACTATCATTCACTTTCTTATATCCTCTTCTCTCTCACACAATCTATTACTCTTTCTCTCTATATCTCATTCACTCAACAATCTTGTTCTCTTTATCGCTTTCACGTTCTGCCTCTATCGTTCTCACTCGCTAATGATTTCCCTCTGTAGGTCTCTCGAATGTAGTTCACTCCTCTCCATCTATACACTCGTATGCTCTCTCACAATCTTAATCTCTCTCGCTCTTACCCTCGTTCCACATTTCTTTCTCTCTATCTCACTCTCTCTTACTACCTTTTTCTTTCTCGCTCAATCTTTCGTCTCTTTTCCCTGCTCCATCTTTCTCCCTTCACTCTCTATACTCTTCTCTATTATTCTCTCTTCCTCTCTTTCTCTTTCTCTTTCTCAATATTTGTTCTCTTTTTCTATCTTATACTCTCTTTTACACTCTCATTTGTTGCTCTCATTCCTCTTACAATTTCTCTCATTCTACCTCCACTCCCTTTCTCTTGTCTCTTATTTTCAACCCTACCACTCACTTTCCTTATCTTCTCTCCCTTCGTGCTTCCCCCGCTATCCCTTCTTATCTCCCTCTTCGTCTCCCTCTCTCTTGCTCCCTCTATCACTCACTAAAATCCTCTTCTTGTGCTCACTTTACACCTCACTGACTCACTCTTACTTGATCTTCCCATAGCCTCACTTATCACTCTCTCTCACTTTCTCTTTCGTACTCTCTCTTTAAATGCTCTCACTTCTACCTATCTCTCTTTCTCCCTTATGACCTCCATCTCTCTATGATTCTCTATCTTAGCCTTCTTTATCTCTCCCTCTCAATATCTATTATGTCTCTCACTTTTGACCCTCCCATTATCAATCACTTCCTCTCTATCTCACTCTCCATACCTCTTTCGCTCCCTTAATCCATCTCTCTCTTTTACAGTCTCATTTATTGTTCTCTCTTCTCTTTTTCCTCTTACTTTTTTCTCACTCTATACCTCACACTCTCTCCTTTCGCACTCACCTGATTCCATCCCAACCTTGCTCATTCTCTCTCTCTCTCTCCCTCCCTGCCTCTTCCTCCCTTTATCCCTCTTCAACTTCCTCTCCCTCCGTTGCTCCCTCTCGCTCTCATTATTCTCCTGTTCTCCTGCTCTTTATACCACGTACCCTCACTTGATCTTTCCTTAGTCTCCTCACTCTCTCCCTTTCACTCTCTCTTCCTTTCTCTTTCTTGAACTCTCTTTAATCCCTCTCACTACCTCCTTCAATCTTCTTTCTGACTCACTCTTTCCATATCTCTCCCACTCTCTATTCCATCTCATTTTATCTCTAAATCACTCTCCCTTCTGTCTCTATATTAATGCTCCCTTTATCACTCACTGCCTTTTTCTTGTCTCCCTCCCTCTTTCACTCCCTTCACCCCTCGCCTTCTCTTGCTCTCCTTATCTCCCTCACTCTTGCTCCCCCTCTCACTCGCTCACTCTCTCCCTCTCTCACGCTCTTTTCCCTCTCTCTGTCAAAACTCTATTTCTCTCTCACTCTTTCTCCCTTTCTCACCCCTCTTCCTCTATCTTTAGTTTCACTCTCACTTCTATTCGCTCTTTTTCTTGCTTCATGTTCACTCTCTCTTCGATTGCTCGCTCTCTTATCGCCTCTCGATCTTTCCTCCCTCTCTCCCATCTCTCTTTCTTCCTTCCCTCCCACTCTCTCTCCCTCTCTCACTCTCTCCTTCTCTCTATCCCTCTCTCCCTCTCTACCTCTCCCTCTCTTCCAACTCACCCCCCTCTCTCCCACTAAATCTCATTCTCCACCCCGTTTCTCCCTTCCTCTCCTCTATCTCTATATCTTCCATCATTCTCTCTTCTCTCTCACCCTCTCTTCCTCTCTCACTTCCGCTCTCTTCAATGTCTATCACTACTTTCCTCTATCTCCATCTTTCTCACTTTCCTCCTCTCTCACACTATTCTTATTTATGCCTTATCACTTTTTCTTCCTCTATTCTTCTCTCTTTCGCTACCACGCACACACACTCTTGCTCTTCTTTAACACTCTCTTTTCACTTTACTCACTCTCTCCAACCATCTCACACTCTCTTCCAACCTCCCTCTCTCCCTCTTTCATTATTACAGTCTCTCACTTTATCACCCACTCACTCTCCCATTATATCCATATCCCCTCTACATCTCCCTCTCTCTACCTCACAATCAACTCAATCTTCCCTCAGTCTCTCTTCTCTCTATTTTTCTATCTCACACACTATCCTTCTCTCCCTCCCACTCACTCTTCAATCCCTTTTTCGTTCTCTTTCTATCTCTATTTCATCTCTCTTTATTGCTTTCATGATCTCTCTCTTGCTCTTTCTTCTAACGCCCTAATTTCTCTCTCTTTACTAACCTTACTCCTCTCTCTCACTTCAGTTGTACTCACTAAGTTGCTCCTTCTCCCTCACTCTCCTTTTCTCTATTGCTCTCTCATTTCCTCTCCCTTGCTCCCTCTTCTCTCACTTTCTCTTTTCTCTATTTCTCTCTCACTCTTCCTCTCTTATTCTCTCTCTCATCATTTCTCTCTCATTCTCTTCCCTTCTACATCCCTCCCTCCATCTCCCTCTCTCCCACTCCATCTCCTTTTCTCTTTTCCTTCTAACACATTCTCTTAGTCTCCCTCCTTATCTCAATATTGCTCACTAACTTTTTCGTTCTCTTCCTCTCTCAATTCCTATCTATCTCCTAAATCATTTTCTCTCTCTCTCTCTTCCTCACTCCCTCTCTCTCTTCAATCTCTCTCACTCTCTCCCTCTATCTCCCCCTCTAACTTTCTTGCATACTCTTGTCATTTATTAATCTCTTTCTCGCTCGCTGCCTTACCCACTAAGTTTCTCACTCTGTTATGTTTCTTTCTCTCACTCTAAGGCTCTCTTGCTCCCTTTTCTCTCTTCTCCCTTTCTCTCCGATTAAATCTCATTTTGTACCCCCAATCTCCATCTCTCTCACTCTTCCCTCCATATCTTCCTTCACTCTCTTGTCCTCTCTCACTCCTACTCTCTTCCATCCCTCTCACTCGTCCATCCATCTCTCTTCCTTACTCGCTCTTTTCTCTATTTATGCTTTATCACTTTTTCTCTTTCTCTATTGCACTCTTATTGCTCTGTTTGACAAACTCTCTCTTCCTCTTTATCACTTTACTCACTCTTTCTCTCCAACCATCTCTCACTCTCTTCCTCCCTCCCTCTTCACTCACTTATTAATTCAATCTCTCGTTATGTCTTTTCTCCCTCCCTCTCTCTTCATATTTCCCTCAATATCTCCCTCTCACTCACTATCATTTGCTCTAGCTTCCCTGAGTCTCTCTTCTCCCTCAATTTATGCCTTACACCCCCTCTCCCTCACTCCTTTGCTCACTCTTCAATCCCTATCTTATCTTCCTCTCTTGCTCTCTCTCTCTCTCTCTCTCTCTCTCTCTCTCTCTCTCTCTCTCTCTTTATTTCATCTCTCTTTGTTATTTGTTTGCTCACTTTTTCCCCCTCGCTGTCTCTCTCTCTCGCTCTTTCTTCTATCTCCCACTCTTTCCTCTCTTTACTCACTCTTTCTCTCACTTTATCTATCACACTGTCTCTCACACTCCCTCCCTTACACACTATCTCTCAATAGCTCTCACATCTTGCTCTATCTCCTCATATCCATCTCAATATTTATTATTTTCTCTCATACATCTCTCATTCATCTTCCATACCTCCTTTTTCAATCCACTCCTCCCTCTCTTTCTTCCTTTCTCTCCTCTTGCACTCACTCGTTCACACTCTCTCTCCCCCTCTCTTTTTCTCTTTCATCTATCTCCCTCTCTTCCATCTCTCTACTCACTCTTTCTCTCCCTCTATCTATCACACTCTCTCTCACATTACCTTTCTTACACACTATCACTCAACTGCTCTCACATCTTTCTCTCTCTCCTCATATCCATCTCATTATTATTATTTTCTCTCATACATCTCTCATTCCTTCTCGATACCTCCCTTTGTCAATCCATCCCTCCCTCTCTTTCTTCCTCTCTCTATCCTCTTGCACTCACTCGTTTACTCTCTCTCTCTCCCTCTCTTTTTCTCTATCTCTCTCTCTCATCCCTCTCTTTTGCTCTCTTTTCTCTCACTTCCACTTTTCTCTATTTCTTTCTTGCTCTCCCTCTCCCTTTCTCTCGCCCTCTTTCTCATCCTTTCTCTCTTATTATCTCCCTCAGCTACCCTCCCTCCCACGCTCTCTTCTCAATCTCTCTCCCTCTCTCTCCCTCACCCCTCTCCATCTCCTTCATTGCATTTAACTCATTATCTTACTCTCCCTTCCTATCTGAATCCCTCCCTCCTTCCCTCTCATTCCCTCTTTTCCCTATCTCTCTTCTCTCTCTCCTCTTGCACTTAATCAATCTCCCTCCTTCCCTCTCATTTTCTTCATCTCTCAATCCCATTCCTCTCTTTTTCTCTCTCCTCTCACTTTCACTTCTCTCTATTCTCTCTCACAGCCTCCCTCTATCTCTCTATCTCCTTCTTTTACCGTGCTCTCCCTCACTCTCTCTATTTCTTTCTTTTTACCCCTCTTCTCTCACTTTACCTTCCCTCTATAGATCTCTCACTCCCTCATCCTTTCTCTCCCATCTCTCCATTCCACTTCTCACCCTTCCACTATCTCCATCTCAATCTCTCTCCCTCTCTCTGTCACCCTCTCCAAGCACTATCCTCTTGCTCCCTATCTCCATCTTGCTCAATATTGTTTCCTCTCTCGCTTCCCCTGTCTTCCTCTCATATCTTTCATGCTCTCTCTCTCTCTCACTCTCTTCAATCTCTCACTCTATCCTTTTACCTCCCCAGTTCTCCCTCTCTCCCTTACACTTGCCCTCTAACTCCCCCTTTCTCACTCTCTCTCCCTTATTCTTACCCTTTATTACTATGTATCTCACTTTTTATTTTTTTCTTTGTCTCGCTTTCTTGCTATCTCTTGCTATCATCTTACTCTCTTTACTCTTTCCCTCTATCCCTATCTTTCTCCCTCTCTTTCTTTCTCACTATGTCTCTCTCTCCATGATGTTTCTCTCTCATTCGCTTGTTGTTCTTTGTTCCTCTTTTTTCTCTTTTTGTCTCCTAATATCCATCACTCAATCTCTCTCTACCTTCCTCCATTCTATATCTCTTGCTTTCTCACCCACTCCTCTCTCTTATTGTTTATACTTCCCCTCTGGTCTCTATTTCTCTCTCTTTCCCTCTCTTACCTCACTCTCTATTCCTTCTCTGTTTCTTTCTCTTTTTGTCCTAGCTCCCTCACTCAATTTAATTTTACTCTCACCCTTACATTCAATCTCTTCTCTCCTTTTCTCTATTGCTCTCTCACCCTTTCTCGCTCCCTTGCTCCATCTATCATTATTTCTTGCTCCCTTTCTCTTACTCTCTCTTCCCCAATCTCTTTCTAAAGCTTTACTCTCACTCGTACTCTTTCACAATCTCTATTCTCTCTTCGTATTTCTCTCATCATCTTGCTCTCACTCTCTATTCTTGCTCATCTTCTCTCTTACTCTTCTCACTCTCTCTTCTTCTCCCCCCCACTCTCTCTTTCTCTATTTATCTCACTTCCCTCCCACCCCCCTTCTCTCTCAAGCTCTCTCCGCTTGCCCTCCTCAGCTCGCCCTCTTTCTCATCTCACTCTTCATCACTCTCTCTCATTATCTCTCGTTCTCTTATTATCCCTCTTGTCCACTCTCTCTTTCTCTTTCTTCCCTCACTCTCATTCCCTCCCTTTATCTCTCTCACTCTCTCTTCCACCTTTGCTCCCTTCCCCTCTCTTTCTCATTATTTATTTTCTTTCTCTTTCTCTATTATTACTCACTCTTCTCTAAATCATTCTCTTTTATTCTCACTCTCCTCGCTCTTTGTCCCTTTCTCTCTTCTTCTCTCTTTCTCACACAATCTCTCCCTTTCTCTCTCAATCCAGACATTAGGAGGGTTGGAAGCAATAGTGAGGAAGTAGGGGATAGAGGGAGAGAAAGAGTGAGGGAGAGAATGGTGAGAGGGAGACCCAGAGAGAGCGAGTGATAGAGAGAGAATGAGAGAGAATAGAGGGCAACGTATGAGAAAGCAAAAGACAGAGAATGAGAGGTTTAATGGAAAGTGTATGAGAGCGCATAAGTGGTGAAGAGAAAGAAATAGTGAGATAAAGGTAGGTCGTGAGAAGGATTGAAGAGGAAGGGAGCAAGAGAGGGAGATATAGTGTGAGGGAGAAATAAAGAGTGCTGGAAGATAGAGCAAGAGAGAGTAAGCGAGAAGGGGAGAGAGAGGGAGAGCAAAAGATGGATAAAGAGTGAGAGAGAGGAGTTATAAGGGGAGAGAGGAATAGAAGTGTGTGAGAAAGATAGAGGAAAGCTTAAGTGAGAATTGGAGAGAGGGAGGGGAGAGAGGAGAGAGAATGGGAGGACGGACGAAGAGAAATAGTTAGAGAAGATGGAGCAGCAGTGCAGAGAGTAAGTGTGAGAGAGAGATAATAGAGAGTAAGAAAGAGAGAAGAAGGGAGTGAGCTAAGTCTAAGTGAGGGAAGGAGTGACAGAAGGAGAGAGTGAGTGAGAGAGAAATTGGGAGAGAAGAGAGTGATAGAAAGTATGAGGCGGTGATAGGAGGTAGAGTAGGAGGAGGGAGATTAAGAGATAGAAAAAGACAAACAGAAGGGCGTGAGAAAGAGAACAAGTAACAGTGAAAGTGAAATTTAATAGTGAGAAGGAGAGAGAAATGAAGAGGGAAGAGATATTGAGGGATGAGAGAGGAAGTGAGATGAAGTGAAAGAAAGAAGAGAGGAAGCAACATAGAATGTTTGTGGGTGAAAAAATCAGAGATGAGAGACCATCATAATAAAAGTAAGAGATAGACAACAAATAGGAGAGGATTATAACAAGTGAAAAAGTGGAAGAAAATTAAATAGGGAGACATATATTTTGAGAGAGGGAGAGAATATATATACATACAGATTATAAGAAAAGTCTTAAGAGGAAGAGAGAGAGGGAGGGAGAGTGAGAAGGAGATAGTGTGGAAGAGGGAGTGAGAGGGAGATAGGAGAAAGAGAAAGAGGAGAGTGGGAGGAAGAAAAAAAAGAAGAAAATGTAGAGCAAGGGAAGAGACAAACAGAGAGCAAAGAAGGGAACTGAAGAGATTGAAAGAACTATAGGGAGGACGTCATGGAGAGCAAGGGGCATACGAAGTTAGATAGAGAAAAATGAGAGAGAGTGAGAAAGCGTGGCAAAGAGAGAGAAAGGAAGTGAGGGAGAGGGGCCTGGATAAATGTAGGTGAGGGGTGTGAAAGGTGTGGGAGAGGGAGAAAGAAAGAGGGAGAAGTTAAAGTGGGATAGGAGGATGGAGATGGAAAGTTGGGGGAGAATGAGAGAGATTGAGATTGAGAGAGCACGACAGAGAGAGAAAAGATGAGAGAGCGAGAGAGAGAGAGAGAGAGAGAGAGAGATAACAAAAAGTGAAAGTGAGAGAAGATACGTCAAGCGAGATGGAATTAGTGAGATTGAAAGAGAAAATAAGAGGGAGGGAAAGTGAGTGAATGAGCGAGTGCAAGAGGGGAGAGAGAGGAGTGATATATGGAGAGAGGGAGAAAGAGAGGGAAGGAGGGATTGAAAGAGGGAGGGATTAAGGAGGAAAGGGAGATGTATGAGAGAAAATAATAAATAAAGAGATGGATAGTAAAATAGACAGCAATCGAGAGAGCTTGTGAGGGAGGGAGAGTGAAAGAGAGAGTGAGAGATAGAGATAAAGAGTGAGTAAAGCAAGAAAAGAGAGGGAGATAGACGAAAGTGAAAGAGAGAGAGACATAGAGGGGCAAAATAGATTAAATGAACAACAAATAAAAATAAAATATAGAGTGAGAGTTAGGAATTGAAGAGTGAGCGGGAAGAAGAGAGGATAAGGCAGTAATAGAGAGAAGAGAGAATCGGGGAATATAGAGCAAAAAATAGTAAGCGGTAAATGGAGGAGATATAGATAAAGATTTGGGGAGAGAGGGAGAGAGAGGGAGAGAGAAGAGTGAGCTACATTAGGAATACCTAAAAAGGGTATGAATGAGTGATGTTCCCTCTTCTCTCTCCATTCTCCAGTTCTTGGTCACTCTTTACCCCTTATTCACTTATTGTTACTCTCCCGTAGACACTTTTCTTACACTTTCTTCCTTTCACTCTCCCTCACTTTCTCTTTCCTACTCTCTCCTTAGACCCTCTCACATCCTCCTATCACTCTCCCTCACTTTTCTTACACTTTCTTCCTTTCATTCTTTTTCCTTAACTACCTCCATCTCTCTCTCACTCTCTATTTCACCTCACTTTGTTCTCACATCTTACTTTCTCTCCTCACATCTGTCTAATTATTTATTATTTTCTCTCACACATCTGTCTTTTCACCTCGATCTCTTCCTCTTTCAATTCCTCTTCCCTCTCTTCTCCCTCTTCCCTCTCTTTCTCCTCTCTCTCCTCATTCACTTCCTCTCCTTCCTCTCGTTATCTCTATCGTTCTATCTCATTCTCTCTCTCTCTTGCTCTCTCTTATCAATTTCACTTTTCTCTATTTCTCTCTCTCCCTTTCTCATACTCTGTTATCCATTCTCTGCTACCCTCCCTCCCACTTTCTATATCTCAATCTCTCTCCCTCTCTCCCTCTCCACCCCTATCTCCTTTTCACCTTCTCACTCATTCTTTCTGTACCTCCCAATCTCAAACTTACATTATTTTGCGTTCTTTTCCTCTCTCATTTCCTGTCTCTCTATCTCTTCAATCTTTCTTGATTTCTATCTCTCTCACTTCATCTGTCTCTTCATCTCTCTCCTTCTCTCCCTCTCTCTCCCTTACTCTTGCCCACTCTATCTCTCATTCTCACTATCTCCCTTTGTCACTATATTTGTCACTTTTTATTATGTTTCTCTCTCACTCTCTTTACACACCTTATCTTCTTATATCCATTACTCAACCTCTCTCCCTTCCTCTCATTCTCTCTCTTCTCTCTCTCTCCCTCTCTTTATTGCACCTCTTTTTATCTCTCTCTCTCTCTCACTTTATCCCACAGCACCTCTGTCTCGCTCTCCCTCCCTTTTTCTCTCCCTTAATCCCTCTATCTCTCACACACTCCTTATCTCTCATTTTCTTGCTCCCTCTCTCCCTTGTTCGTTCTCTCCCTCTCACGCTCTCTTCCCTCACACACTCTTTATTTTTCTCTCACACACTCCCTTTCTCACTCAGACTTTCTCTCTTTAGTTTCACTCTCACGCTTACTCCTCTCCCTCTCTCTTTCTCAATCTATGTTCATTCTTAGTCACTCACTCTCACTTTTGTTCCTCTCTCTCCTCTCTCTTCTCCCATTCTTTCTCTCCCTCTCTACCCTGTCTCTTGCTTCCTTCCCTCCCTCTCTCTCTCTCTGACTCTCTCTTTCTCACACTCACACACACTATGTCTCTCCCTCTCTCAAACTTTTGGTTCATCCCCCACTCTCAGTCCCACAAAATATCATTCTCTTCCCCCTCTTTCTCCCTCGCTCCCACTCTCTGTAGCAAATCTTCCATCACTCTCTCTTCTCTTCCACTCTATCTTCCTCTCTCATGCTCTTGCATCAATATCTCTCACATTCTCTCTCTTTCTCTCTCTTTTCATCCTCTCCCTCTCTCATCCTTTTCTCTATTTATGCCTTATCACATTTTCTTTCTCTTGTGCTCTCTCCCTCCCTCTTTCTCTCTCATACCCTCTTATCACTTTCTCACTCTTTCTCTCCAACCATCACTCAGTATCTTCCTCCCTCCCTCTCTCTATCTCTCTCACCCTCTATCTCTCTCTATATCTCCCTCTCTCTCTATATCACCCTCTCTCTCCACCTCTCACTACCTATCTTTTTATCAATCTTCCTTGAGTCTCTCTTTTCTCTTTATTTTTGTCTTACTCTCACACCCTTATTCCTCCCACTCTGTCCTCAATCCCTCCCTCTATCTCTGTGTTTCTAGTTCATTCCCTCTCTTATTCTCACTCTCACTCTATATTTCATCTCTCTTTATCGTTTAATTGCTCCCTCTTGCCCTCTCTCTGTCCTCTCTCTTACTCTTTCTTCTATCACCCTCTCTTCTCTATATTTACTTACTATTTCTCTTCCTCTATCCCTCACTCTCTCTTTGAGTCTCCCTCCCTCCCTCCATCTTTCAATCACTCTCACATCTCACTCTCACTCCTCATCCCCACCTCATTATTTGTTAGGTTCTCTCACACATCTCTCTCTCTCCACTTTTGTCCCTCCCGCTTTCACTCCATTCTTCCCTCTCTTTCTCCCTTTCTCCCTATCTCTGTCTTCTCTCTCTCCTCTTGCACTCACCCACTCAATCTGCCTACCTCACTGCCATTTTCTCCATCTCACTCTCCCATTCCCTCTCTCGTGATCTCACTTCTCTCACTTTCACTTCTCTCTATTTCTCTCTCAATCTCCCTCATCCTTTCTGACTCCACTCTCCCTCCCACTTCTTTCCCTGCCACTCTCTCTATCTCAATATATCTCCCTCTCCATCCCTCTTTCTCACTCATTTTATTAATCTCTCCCCTATCTCCATCTTACTCCCTATCTTTTCCTCTCTCACTTCCTCTCTCTCCCTCTTAAATCTTTCATGCTTTTTCTCTCCCTCTTTCACTCGCTCTCTCCCTCTATCTCCCTCATCTCACTCTCTCCCTTACTCTTGCCATCCATCTCTCTCTCTCACTCTCTTACTATCTTTTCTCTCATTTTACTCTTTCCCTCTATCTCTCTCTTTCTACATCTCTTCCTTTCTCATTGTCTCTTACTCCCTATTAAGTTTCTATCTCTCGCTCTTCTGCTCATTCTTCCTCTCTTTTCACACTCCTTATCCCCCTGAGTCCATAACTCAATCTCTCTCTTTTTTTTTTCTCACCCCCTCTTTTCTCTGATTTTTTATTACTTCCCATCTCTTCTTATTTCAATTTTTATTTCTCTCCCCTCTCTCTTACCCACTCTTACCTAACTCTCTATTCTTTCTCTATTTCTTTCCCTTTTTGTCTCTCCCTCCCTTCTTGGCTCCCTCTCTCTCTATCATTTCACTCTCACTCCTGCTCCCTCTCTCTCTTCTCTCTTTCTCTCATTCTCTCTCACCCTTTTCTCTCCTTCTCTCTCTCACCCTCCTTCCCAAACTCTCTCTTACTCCATTAATCATTCTCTCTTGCTTCCTTTCCCTTACTCTCGCTTGCCCCACTCTCACTCTTACTCCCTCTCGTTATCTCTTTCACAATCTCTATTCTCTCTTCCTCTTTATTTTATTATCTCTCTATCTCTCTTTATTTTCTCTCACCTTCTCTTTTACTCTTCTCACTCTTTATCTTCCTCTACCTCCACTCTCTCTTTCTCTATTTCTCTCACTTCCCTCTCTTCCTCTCTCTCTCGCGCTCTTCCACTTGCCCTCTCTAGCTCTCCTTTCTCGCTCAATTGATTCTATCCCAGTCTTTCATTCTCTCTCTCTCCCTCTTCCCCCTTTTATCCCTAACCAACTCCCTCTCCCTCTGTTTGTCCCTCTAGCTCTTATCATTCTCTTGTCTACCTCTCTTTATACCCCCACTCAAGCTTCTCTTACTCTCTCTCCCTTTCTTCTTTCTTTCTTTATCTTTCTCTCCTACTCTACTTCTATCTCCATCTATCTACCTCTCATTCCATCTCCCTTTCCCTCCGTCCCTTAATTTTTTGCTCCTGCTCTCTCCCTCTACCTTTAACCATTTTTCTCCCCACCCCTATTCTCATACCTTCCCTCACTCTCTCTACTTATTACGCTCTCTCTTACACTCCCTCCCTTTATCTATCTCTTCCTCTATATATATCCTCTCACACTTTCTCTCCCTCTAACCAACACATCTGTCAACGGTCTCTCTTCTCTCTCACACACACTCTCACTCTCTCCCTTGCTCTCCCTCTCCTTCTCTCTATCTCTCACTCTCTATTCCGCCTTCATTATTGCATTGTTGCTCAATCCATCTCTCTTATGTCGCTCTTTTTTTTCTCTCATTACTCTACTCTTTTTCTCCTTCTATCTCTCTCTCACTCCCTCCCCCCTCTTTCCCTCTCTTTCAATCCTTCTCTCTTCTCACTCTTTCCTCCTCATCTCTCTATAATTATTTCTTAATTTCTCTCACACTTCTCTCTCTCTTACTCCCTCCCTTTTCCCTCTCTATTAATCTTCATATCTCTCACTCTCTATCTATTTCTCATTCTTGTGCTCCCTTTTTTTCTCTTTTGCTCTTTCTTCACCCTCTCTTCTATCTCTATTTCTCACTCTCTCTCCTCTCTCCCTGCTTATCTCTCTTTAATTACACTCTCTCTTACTCACTCTCTGTTCTCTCTCTTTATGTTACTCTCTCTCCTCTCACTCTTTCACTCTTTATTCTCAAGAAACTCTCTCTCCTCCTCTCTTGTTTCCTTCCCTCCCTCATCCCTACCTCCCTCCCCCTCTCTCTCACTCATTCTATCTTCCACTCTACCACACTCTCTCTCCCTCTACCTCCTACTCTCCCTTTCCATCAATCTCTAGCTCTCGATTTCCTCTCTTTTTCCTGCTCTCACTTTAAACCCTCTCACTACCTCTTTTTCTCTCTTTGCCACACACTTTCTCCCTCTCTCTCACACTCTATTCCATCTCTCCTCTTTTACTTATCTATCTTCTCTCATTCCTTTTCCGCTTTGTCTCTGTATATCCTCAACTCTCTCTCACCCTCTCTCACTTTCCTCCTTTCCTTCTTATTTCTCCCTTTTTCTCTCATTCCTCTCACTGCCTCTCTCTATTTAATATCTAGCTCTCCCCCTTTATCTCCCCTGTTTTCACTCTCTTCCTTACTCTTGCCCTCTATCTCTCTCTCTATCTCGCTCCTTTTCTTACTATGTCTCTTACTCCATATTCTGTTCTCTCGCTTTCTTACTCTCTTTTGCTATCTTTTCTCTCTTTACTCTTGTCCTCTATCCTTCTCTTTCTCCTTCTCTCCCTTTCTGACTATGCATCTCACACTTTATTATGTTTCTCTCAATCACTCTCTTGCTCTGTCTTCCTTTCTTTGCCTCTCTTTATCTCTCTATAACGATAACTCAATCTCCCTCTCTATTTCTTTTCCTTCTCACCCCGTCTTCTCATTTTTATATTACCTCCCCTCCCTCCCTCCCCCCTTATTTCTCTCTTTAGATCCCTCTCCGACCTCACTTTCTCTTTTTTCTCTATTTCTCTCTCTATTGTCTCTCTCTCCCTTCCTGGCTCCCTCACACTCTTCAGTTTCACTCTCACTCTTACTTCCTTACTCTCTTCTCTCTCTTTCTCTCTTTCTATCTCTCACTCTTCTCTCTACCTCCCTCTCTCTCCCTCTCACTCCCTCCCTAACTCTCTCTCTTGCTCCATTTATCATTCCCTCACACACTCACTCTCTCTCTCTCCAACTTTTATCTCTCTCAATCCCTCTCTCTTCTCTCACTCATTGTTTCTCACTTTCTCCCTATTTCTTCCTCCCTTCCTCCTTCCATCTTAAACTCTCCCTCCCTCTCTCCCACTCCTATCTCTCACTCTCATTGCCTTACTCTTGTTTTCACTCTCTCCCTCTCTCCCTATATAGTTCTCCTGCTCCCTCACTCGCTGTCTCTCTCATTTTATAGCTATGTATTATTCTCTGTCTCCCTCCCTCCCACTCTCATAATATCTCTATTTCTCTCTTTTGCCTCTCTCTCATCTCCTTTCTTATAGCTTATTGTCTCTCCCACACTCTTTCCCCATATTCTCTATAGATCTATTTCATTTTCCCACTCTTGCTCTCTTTCTCTATAGATCTCTTTCTCAATCCCTCATTCATGCCCTCTATAAGTCTCCCTTATGTAGCTCAATCTTCTCTCTATATCCCACTCACACTCTCTCTTGAGCTCTCACACACACTTACACAGTTCTTACTCTCTCTGTATCTCTCTGCCACTCACCCTCTTAAGCTCCATTTCTCAATCTCTATCTCTTTCTCTCTTACCAGGTTGCTCTTTCTCTTACACTCCATCCTCTGTCTCCATGTTGCATCTTCTTCCCTTCTCTCTCTATCCCCATCTCTTTTATTCTCTCTCCCTCACTCTCTATCCCTCGTTCTCTCTTTCTTTCACTCTATTTTCATTTACTATCTTATGCTCTTTTTTGCTCTCTTCTTTGCTACTCTCTTCTCATTTCATCTCACTGTTTCTCTCCCTCTATCCCACAAACTCTCTCTCCCTCTCTATTGCTTCCATCCATCACATTATCTCTTTCTCTCTCTTCTCTCCATCTCTCCTTTCCTCCCTTACATTCTCCCTCTACTTTTCTAGCTCCCTCTCTGTCTCCCTCTCTCTCTTGCTCTCTCTAGTCATGATTCCATTCTCCCTATCTCTTTACCTCTCACTCTCTCATTTTTAATAAATCTTCCCTTGATCTCTTTTCTATCTCTGTATCCTTTTCACACTCTATATCACTTACTCTCTATTGCTCTCTCTTTAATACATCTTACTTTCTACCTTTATCTCCCTTTCTAACTCTCTTCCTTCCCTCTTCCTCCCTTTATCTCAATCCCATTTCTTTGTTTTTTTCTCCTATGACTATAGATCTCTTTTGTTATCCCACTCTCATTCTATTTATCACTCTCTCTATCTATCTCACTCCCTCAATCCTGCCCTCTTGTCCTCTCTAGGACTCCCTTATGTAGCTCACCCTTCTCTCTCCATCTCACTCACACTTTCTCTTAAGCTTTCACACACAAACATACACTCTCCACCCCCTCTCAATCTCACACACACTCATACAGTCTCTCACTCTCTCTTAATGTCTCTCTCCCACACCCACCTAAGCTCCATACTCCCTCTCTCATTCTCTCGTCTCAAGCCCTACCCTACACACGTACTCTCCTATCGCTCCCAAACTTTTATCTCTCTCAATTCGTCCCTCTTCTATCTCATTTTTTCTCACATTAACTCACACATCTCTCTTTATTTCTCTCTCCCTCTCGTCCTCCATCTCTCCGTCTCCTATATCTCTCATCTCTTTTCCTTTGATTCTCATTCGCATCCTTTTTATTTATATATCTCTCTTAATGCCTCCCTCTTCTCCCTCATTGTTTCTCACGTTCCCTCACACTTCTCTCTCTTTTTCTCTCTCCCTCTCTCCCTCGGTCTCTCTGCCTCTTCTATCTCTCGCACTCTCTTTTCCTCACCCTCTCTTTCATTCTCTCATACTCCCACTTCTCTGACTCTTGCTCTTATGTTTTTCTCTCACACTCTCTTCCTCACACACACACACACATAATCTCTGTCTATGCTCAATCTTTCTCTCCCTTATCCCCCACATGGACCCTCTATCTCGCTTTCCAACTTTTATACTTCTCAATCCAACTCTGTTCTCAATCATTATTTCTCACATTCTCTCACACTTCTATCTCCCTCCCTCTCTCTGTCTCTTTTATCTCTCACTCTCTATTCCTTAATCTTATTCTCACTCTCTCCCACTCTATCTATATATCTCTCTTGATCCCTCCCTCACTCTCTCTTTCATTCTTTAGCTCTCTATCTCTCTTCTCTTCCTCCCTCCCTTGTTCACACTCTCTCTCCCTTCTCACCCTCCTAATATCCTTTTTACACTCTTATCCCTCTCTCTTTCCCATTCTTTTATCCTCTTCTCTCCCTCACTCTCCTTTCCTATTTCTCTCAAGATATCTTTCACTCTCTACCTATTGTACTCTTTATTGCTCTCAGTCTCTCCCTCTATCATTCCCACTCCCTGCTCTCTTTAGGTATCCCTATTTCCCTCTCTATCTCCCTCTCTGTCTCCCTCTCTCCTACTCCCACTCGCTCACTATTATGCTATTCTTCTCTTTCTTTAGCCCTCACTACTTACTCTTACTCGATCTTCGCACAACCTCTCTTCTCACTCTCGCTCTCATTCAATCTCTCACATTCTCTTCCTACTCTCTTACTTTCTTTCACTTCCTCTCACATCCTCCTTTTTCCCTCAATATCTCCTCGTTCTCCCTTTTCTCTCCTTCTCTCTCAATCTAATTTCACTCACTCTTACTCCCTCTATTTCTCACCCTCTTTTCTCTGTCTCTCTCCCCCTTACCTAACCTCTCTATCTCCATCTCCCTCTTCTGTCGCTCTCTTCTCTCCTAAATACTCTCTCACTCTCTCCGTCGCTCACTCCCTCCCTTAAACTTAGCCCACACCATTCTTCTCTCTTTCTCACACTTTGATGTTCTCTCTTACTTTTTATACTGTTGATCCCTCCTTTAACTATTTCTCTTCATCCATCCTCCCACCCTCTCTCCTCTCTCACCCCTCCCTCCCTCCCACTCTCGCTCACGCTGTCCTCTCTCTCTCTCTCTCTCTCTCTCTCACTCTCTCTCTCTCCCTCTCTCGCACTTTCTATCCCTCTCTCCCTTCACAACTCCTCTCTTACACTATTGTCTTTCTTATTTTCTCTCAAACATCTCCCTTTCCTCATCGTTCCATCCCTCATTAAATACCTACTTTTCACTTGTTTTCCTCTGAAGATATCTCACTCTTTCTATCTCCAATTGCACTCACTCTTCACTCCCTCTCTCTCCCTCTCATATTCTTTATCGCTCTCTCTCATTCCCTCTCTCTTGCTCTCTCTTCTCTCACTTTCAATTTTCTCTATATCTCTCCTACTCTCCCTCTCCCTTCATCTGCTACTCTCCCTCCCCCTCTCTCCACCTCAACATATTTCTCCATATCTGCCTTACCCTCTCTCACTCTCTCTCCTTCGCTCTTTCTTCAGTCTCGTTCTTTACTCCCTTTCTTGCTCTCTCTCGCTCCTTCATCTCACTTTGCTTTTTCGCACTTTTTTGCACCCTTTCATCTTTCTCTATTGCCCTTTCTTTTATCTCACTCTTTTCTCTTTCTTCACTCACTCATTCTCTCCCTCTCTCTCACTCTGTCTCTCCCTCTCCCTCCCTCCCACTTTCTATCAATTGCTCTTACTTCTTGCTCTCTCCACTCATATCTAACTCATTATTTCTTATTTTCTCTTATTCATATCTCTTTCTTCCTTGATCCCTCTGTATTTCAGTTCCTTCGTCCCTCTCTTTCTCCCTCTCTCCCTATCTCCCTCCTCTCTTTTATTTCCCCTTGCACTTACTGCTTCACTCCCTCTCCCTCCCTCTCATTTTCTTTATCGCTCTCTCTCTCATTCCCAATCTCCTGCTCTCTCTTATCTCACTTACACTTTTCTCTATTTCTTTCTCACTACCCCTCTCTCATTCTAGCACTCTCTCTCATCCTTTCTCTCTCATTGTTTTCTCTTATTCTCTCCCTCAGCTAGTCTCCCTCCTACTCTCTCCATCTCAATCCCTCCCCCTCTCACCCTCTCCATCTCCCTCTCTGCCTCTCTCCATAACACTCATTCTCTTACTTTCCCTCCCTATCTTCACATTGCTCATGATATTTTCCTCTCACTCCCTTTGTGTCTCGCTTAATCTCACTCCCTCTAAAATCTTTCTTTCTCTCTCTACCGCTCTCACACCCTCTCTCTCTCTTTGATCTCTCGCATTCTCTACCTTTATCTTCCCCCTTCCTCACTCTCTCCCTTACTCTTGTTGCCCATCTGTCTTTTCCTCACTCTTTTCCTTTCTCACTATGTCTCTTACTTTCTCTTTGTTTCTCTCTCTTGCTCTCTTGTTCTTTGTTACTCTCTTTTCTCTCTCTTTACTCAGTCCCTATTCCTATTTCTATCACTCTAACTCTCTCTGCCTTCCTTTAATTCCCTCTCTCACCCCTCTTCTCGATAATTTTTTATTAATTTCTCTCTTTTTCTCTCTCCACCTCTTTCCTCACTCTCCATTCTTTCTCTATTTCTCTCTCGCTTTGTCTCCCATCCTCCCTTCAAATTCTTCCAGTATTACTCCCTCACTCACCTCTCTCTCTCTTTTTCCCTCCCTCTCTCTCTCTCCTTTCATCTCTCTCATTTCCCTTCCTATCTCTCTCTTGCTCCTTTTCTCTTACTGTCTCTTTACCCACTCTCTCTCTCTCTCTTCAGATTCACTCCCACTCCGACTCCAGTTCTTCATCCCATCACACTCTCTATTCTCTCTTCTACTTTCTATCACTATCTCACTCGCACTCCTTATTCTTTGTCAACTTCTCTTACTCTTCTCACTCTTCTTCTATCTCCCCTCTCTTATTCTCTATTTCTCTCACTTCCTTCCTTTGTCACTCTCTCTCACACTCTCTTCCACTTTCCAATCCTGTTTCTCTCTCTCTTCATCTCCCTCATTTCTCTCTCATTTTTCAACGTCCCTCCCTCTCTCTTACTCATTCTCTCTTTCTATATCTTGACATAATCTCCTTCTCTCCATATATCTCTCTCACTCTCACTTCGTCATTCATTCTCTTCCTCTCCTCTCCCTCTTCCTCTCATTGTCTTCTCTTTTTCTCTGCCGCCCTTACTCTCTAGATTTAGCCATCTCTCTCTCCACCTCCAATCTCATACTTTTTCTCACTCTGTCTTCTTATCATTCTCTCACTTACAATCCCTCCCTTATCTTTCTCTTCCTTTCTATATATATACTCTCGTGCTTTCTTTCCCTCTACGACAAAACATCTCTTTCGCTTATCTCTCTTCTCTGTTTCACACACTCTCACTCTCTCCCTTGCTCTCTCTCTCTCTCTCTCTCACTCTATTCCACCTTCATTATTGCATTTTTTTCAATCAATCTATCTTAATATATCCTTTATTGCTCCCTCTTCGCTCTCTATCTCTCTTCTCTTCCTTCTTCCCTTGCTCACACTCTCTCTCTTTTCCCGCCCTCCTAATAACTTTTTTCACTCTTCTCCCTCTCTCTCTTTCACTTTCTTGTATAATCTTCTCCCCTCACTCTCTTTCCTTATTCCTCTTTAGATCTCTCTTATAATCTCAGTATTGTTCTCTTTATCGCTCTCACTCTCTCCCTTTATCCTTCTCACTACCTCATTCATGTCTTCTCTAGGTCTCCCCTATATAGCTCACTCTTCTCTCTCCATTGCACACACTCATACACTCTCACTTTCTATCAATCTCTCTCCCTCTTGCTCTCTTTAGCTTCATTTATCGCTCTACTCACTCTTTGTTACCAATATTTTCTTTATCTTTCACTCTCTCCTCTCTCTTCCTTGCTCCATTTTCTTGCCTCTCTTTAAGCCTTTCTCTATTATTTTCTCTCAATCTTTCTCTCTCTCCCTGTCACTCTCATTCACTTCATCCCCCTCTTTCTCTCACCAAATCTAATTTTATACGCCCTCCCTCCCTCTATCTCTCTATTTCTCACTCTCTCCCTCTCTTGCAGTTTTCACTGTTATGCCATATCATTATTTCTTTCTCTATTGCTTTTTATTTCTCTCTTACACATTCTCTATTGCTCTATCTCATCACTCACTTATCACTTTACAAAGTCTTTCCCTCCAAGTAACTCTCACCCTCTTCCTCTCTCCCAAACTCCCTCTTTCATTAATTTAGTCTCTCTCTCTCTCTCCCTCTATCTTTCTAGCTCTTGCCCTCCCTCTCTCTCCAAATCTCTCCATATCTGCCTTACCCTTTCTCACTCTCTCTCCCTCGCTCTTTCTTCACTCCTTTTCTTTACACCCTTTCTTGCTCTCTCTCGCTCCTTCATCTTGCTTTGTTTTTTTTGCACTTTTTTGCACCCTTTCTATCTTTCTCTATTGCCCTTTCTTTTATCTCTCTATCTTCTCTTTCTTTACTCACTCATTCTCTCCCTCTCTCTCTCTTTCTCTCACTCTCTCTTTCACTCTCCCTCTTACCCACTTTCTATCAATTGCTCTCACATCTTGCTCTCTCCACTCATATCCAACTCATTATTTTTTATTTTCTCTTATACATATTTCTTTCTTCCTCGATCCCCCCATATTTCAGTTCCTTCGTCCCTCTCTTTCTCCCTCTCTCCCTATCTCCCTCCTCTCTTTATCTCCCCTTGCACTCACACTCTCATTCCCTCTCCCTCCCTCTCATTTTCTTTATCGCTCTCTCATTCCCAATCTCCTGCTGTCTCTTATCTCACTTTCACTTTTCTCTATTTCTTTCTCACTTCCCTTCTCTCATTCTAGCACACTCTCTCATTCTCTCCCTCCGCTAGCCTCCCTCCCACTCTCTCTATCTCAATCTCTCTCCCTCTCACCCTCTCCATCTCCCTTTCTTCCTCTCTCCATCTCACTCATTCTCTTACTCTCCCTCCTTATCTCAACATTGCTCACTATCTTTTCCTCTCATTCTCTTTGTCTCTCGCTTAATCCCTCTCTCTCTAAAATCTTTCTTGCTCTCTCTACCTCTCTCACACCCTCTCTCTCTTCGATCTCTCTCATTCTCTACGTTTATGTCCCCCTTCCTCTCTGTCTTCCTTACTCTTATCGTTAATCTATCTTTTTCTCATTCTTTTCATTTTTCTTACTCCTTATTCTTTATCAACTTCTTACTCTTCTCACTCTTCATCTATCACCCCACTCTCTCTATATTTCTCTCACTTCCTTCCTTTGTCAGTCTCTCTCACACTCTCTCCCACTTTCTATTCCTCTTTCTCTCTCTCTCTCTTCATCTCCCTCATTCTCCCTCTCATTTTTCACCGTCCCTCCCTCTGTCTTGCTCATTCTCTCTTTCTATATCTTGACTCATTCTCCTTCTCTCCATATATCTCTCTCCCACTCACTTCCTCCTTCGCTATCTTCCACTCCTCTCTCTCCCTCTCTATTTCTCCTCTCTTTTTCTCTACCACTCTTACTCTCTAAATTTAGCCATCTTTCTCTCCACGTCCTATCTTATACTTTCTCTCACTCTCTCTTCTTATCATGTTCTCTCTTACAATCCCTCCGTTATCTTTCTATTCCTCTCTATATATATACTCTCGTACTTTCTTTCCCTCTACCACAAAACATCTCTCTCGCATATCTTTCTTCTCTGTCACACACACTCTCACTCTGTCCATTGCTCTCCTTATTTATCATACTCTATTCCAGCTTCATTATTGCATTGTTTCTCAATCAATCTATCTTAATCTCTCTTTTATTTCTCCCTCTTTGCTCTCTACCTCCCTCTTCTCTTCCTTCTCCCCTCGCTCAGACTCTCTCTCATTTCCGACACTCCTAATAACTTTTTTCTCTCTTGTCCCTCTCTCTCTTGGACTTTCTTGTATAATCTTCTCCCCCTCAATCTCTTTCCTTATTCCTATTTAACCCTCTCTTATTCTCTCAGTACTGTTCTCTTTAGCTCTCTCACTCTATTCCTCTATCATTCTCACTCTCCTCTCAAGGTCTCCCCTATGTAACTCAGTCTTTTCTCTCCATTGCACACACTCATACACTCTCACTCTCTATCAATCTCTCTCCCTCTTGCTCTCATTAGCACAATTTATCGCTCTATCTCACTCTCTGTTACCAATTTTTTCTTTATCTTTCACTCTCTCCTCTCTCTCCATTGCTCCATTTTTCTCTCCTCTCTTTAAGCCCTTCTGTATTATTTTTCTCTCAATCTTTCTCTTTTTTGCTTTCAATTCTCTTTTACTATCTTATAATCTTTTTTACACTCTCCATTTATTGCTCTTTCTTCTCTCATTTCTTTTGTTTTTCTCCCACTCTATCCTACTCTCTCTCTTGCTTCCATGCCTCCCTCTCCCATTCTCTACCTTCTCCCCCTCCTTTCCTCTCCCTCCCATTATCTTTCTCTGTCTCCCACTATCTCTTGCACACTCTCTTTCAGACTTCTCCAATTTTCCCTCACATTTTACCCCTCACCCAAATCCTCTTATGAGATCTGCCCTCAATCTCTATCTCTCTCCTTCATCTCTCTTCCCTCTCTCTATCTTTATATCTCTCACATTATATCTATTTCACTTTTTTTGCCCTTTCCTTGCTCTGTCTTGCTTCATATCTCTTGCTCTATCTTCCTTCACTCACTCTTATACCTCCATTTCTCTCTCATTGTCACTCCACTCTCCCTCCCTCTCTCTCTCTCTCTTTACTTTGGCTCACCTTTAGTCTCCCACTCTTTCTTTTACCCACTCTGTTATCTCCCTTTATCCCTCATTGCTACTCTCTAGCTCTTCCTCCCGCTTTCACTCCTTTCATCCCTCTCTTTCTCCTGCTCTTCTTATCTCCCTCTCTCTTGCTCCTTCTCTTGCTCACTACCTCTTTCCCTCTCTCCCACTCTCTCTTCCCTCGCTCTCTCTTCTCTCTATTTCTCTCTCACTCTCCCTTTCTTAATCTCTTTTCCTATCTCTACAGTTTCATTCTCACTCTTGCTCCTCTGGTCTTCTCTCAAACTTTCTCTCGATATCTCCCCCACTCTTGCTTCCTTCACTCCCACCCTCTCTTTTCCTCTCTCGCTCTTTCTTTCTCTCTCACACACGCTCTCCCCCTCTCTCCCTCTTACTTCACTTCATCCTCCTCTTTTTCCCACTAAATCTCATTTTGTACTCCCTCCCTTTATCTCTCTCTTTCTCACTCTCTCCCTCTTGCAATTTTCACTGTTACGCCATATCATTATTTCTTTCTCTATTGCTCTTTATTTCTCTCTCACACACCCTTTATTGCTCTATCTCATCACTCACTTATTACTCTACACAGTCTTTCCCTCCAATCATCTCTCACCCTCTTCCTCTCACCCAAACTCCCTCTTTCATTAATTCAGTCCTCTCTTGCTCTTGGCCTCCCTCTCTCCATATCTCTCCATATCTGCCGTACCCTCTCTCACTCTCTCTCCCTTGCTCTTTCTTCAGTCCCTTTCTTTACACCCTATCTTGCTCTTTCTCACTCCTTCTATCGTTTATCACCCTCTCTTCTCTTTCTTTACTAACTCATTCTCTCCCTCTATCTCACTCTTCCTCCCTCTCACTTTCTATCAATTGCTCTCACATCTTGCTCTCTCCACTCATATCGAACTCATTATTTTATATCTTCTTTTACACATATCTCTTTCTTTCTCGATCCCTCTGTATTTTAGTTCCTTCTTCCCTCTATTTCTCCCTCTCTCCCTATCTCCCTCCTCTCTTTATCTCCCTTTGCACTCATTCCTTCACTCCCTCTCCCTCCTCATTTTCTTTATCGCTCTCTCTCATTCCCAATCTCCTGCTCTCTCTTATCTCACTTTCACTTTTCTCTATTTCTTTCCCACTTCCCTTCTCTCATTCTACCACTCTCTCTCACCCTTTCTCTCTCATTCTCTCCCTCCGCTAGCCTCCCTCCCACTCTCTCCATTCTCTTACTCTCCCTCCCTATCTCCACATTGCTCACTATCTTTTTCTCTCACTCTCTTCGTCTCTCGCTTAATCTCTCTCCCTCAAAAATCTTTCTTGCTCTCTCTACCTCTCTCACACCCTTTCTCTCTTCAATCTCTCTCATTCTCTACCTTTATCTCTCCCTCTCTTCCTCTCTTCAATCTCACTCATTCTCTACCTTTATCTGTCTTTTTCTCACTCTTTTCCTTTCTCACTATGTCTCTCACTTTACTCTTTTTTGCTCTCTCATTCTTTATTGCTCTCTTTTCTCTCTCTTTACTCAGTCCCCCTTCCTATATTCATCACTCTAACTCTCTCTCCTTCCTTTAATTCCCTCTCTCACCCCGTTTCTAGGTCATTTTTTATTACTCTCTCTTTTTCTCTCCCTCTCTTTCCTCACTCTCCATTCTTTCTCTATTTCTCTCTCTTTGTCTCTCTTACTCCCTTCAAGTCCTTCTAGCGTTACTCCATCACTCACCTTCTCTCTCTTTCTCCCTCCCTTTCTCTCTCCTTTCCTCTCTCTCATTTCCCCTCCTATCTCTCTCTTGCTCCTCTTCACCCTCTCTCTTCACCCACTCTCTCTCTCTCTTCAGCTTCACTCCCACTCTAACTCCCTCTCTTCATCCCTTCACACTCTTTATTCTCTCTTCTACTTTCTATCACTGTCTCACTCGCACTCTTTATTCTTTGTCCACTTCTCTCTTACTCTTCTCACTCTTCTTCCATCTTCCCACTCTCTTTCTCTTTTCTCTCACTTCCTTCCTTTGTCACTCTCTCTCACACTACTCCCACCTTCCATTCTTGTTCCTCTCTCTTCCCTCTATATATCTTCATATCTCTCACTCTATATCTATTTCACTTTCTTCTGCCCTTTTCTTGCTCTGTCTTACTCCATATATCTTGCTCTATCTTCCTTCACTCTCTCTTATATCTCCATTTCTCTCTCATTCTTACTCAACTCTCCCTCCCTCACTCTCTTTACTTTTACTCACTTTTAGTCTCCCACTCTTTCTTTTACCCACTCTATTCTCTCCCTTTATCCCTCATTGCTACTCTCTAGCTCTCCCTTCCTCTTTCACTCCTTTCATCCCTCTCTTTCTCCTATTCTTCTTATCTCCCTCTCTCTTGCTCATTCTCTTGCTCATTCACTCTTTTTCACTCTCCCACTCTCTCTTCCCTTGCTCTCTCTCCTCTCTATTTCTCTCTCACACTCTCCCTTTCTTAAACCCTTTTCCTATCTCTTTAGTTTCATGCTCACTCTTGCTCCCTCTCCATTGTCTCCTCTCAATCTTTCTCTCCATCTCTCCCCCACTCTTGCTTCCTTCACTCTTAACCTCTCTTTTCCTCTCTCTCTCTTTTTCTCTCTCACACATGCTTTCCCCTCTCTCCACCTCACCCTCTTTCTGTTCATCCCCCTCTTTCTCCCACTAAATCTCATTTTATAACCCCTACCTCCTTCTATCTCTCTCTTTCTCACTCTCTCCCTCTCTTGCAGTTGTCACTCTTATGCCATATCATTATTTCTTTCGCTATTGCTCTTCATTCTCTTTCACACATTCTCTATTGCTCTATCTCATCACTAACTTATCACTTTACACATTATTTCCCTCCAACCATCTCTCACCCTCTTCTTCTCTCCCAATCTCCCTCTTTCACTAATTTAGTCTCTCTCTCTCTTTCTTGCTCTTGCACTCCCTCTCTCCATATCTCTCCAAATCTGCCTTACCCTCTCTCACTCTCTTTCCCTCGCTCGTTCTTCACTCCCTTTCTTGCTCTCTCTCGCTCTCTTCTTCATCTCGCTTTGTTTTTTCCCACTTTTTTGCATCCTTTTTGTCTTTCTCTATTTCCCTTTCTTCTATCTACCTCTCTTCTATTTCTTTACTCACTCTTTCTCTCCCTCTATCTTTCACACTCTCTCTCACTCTCCCTCCCTCCCACTTTCTATGAATTGTTCTCACATCTTGCTCTCTCCACTCATATCCAACTTATTATTTTTTATTTTCTCTTATGCATATCTCTTTCTTCCTCGATCCCTCAGTATTTAAACCCCTTCTTCCCTCTCTTTCTCCCTCTCTCCCTATCTCACTCCTCTCTTTATCTCCCCTTGCACTCACTCCATCACTCCCTCTCCCTCCCTCTCATTTTCTGTATAGCTCTCTCTCATTCCTAATCTTCTGCTCTCCTTTATCTCACTTTCACTTTTCTATATTTCTTTCTCACTTCCTCTCTCTCATTCTAGCACTCCCTCACATCCTTTCTCTGTCATTCTCTCCATCTGCTAGCCTCCCTCCAACTTTCTCCATCACAATCTATCTCCCTGTCACCCTCTCCATCACCCTCTCTTCCTCTCTCCATCTCACTCAATCTCTTACTCTCCCTCCCCATCTCTACATTGCTCACTATCTTTTCCTCTCTATCTCTTCATCTCTTGCTTAATCTCTCTCCTTATTAAATTTTTCTTTCTCTCTACCTCTATCACACCCCCTCTCTCTTTGATCTCTCTCATTCTTTACCTTTATCTCCCCCTTCCTCACTCTCTCCTTTACTCTTGTCGTCTATCTGTATCTTTTTCACTCTTTTCCTTTGTCACTATGCCTCTCATTTTCTCTTATGTTTCTCTCTTTTGCTCTCTCATTCTTTGTTGCTCTCTTTTCTCTCTCTTTACTCAGTCCCTCTCCCTATATCCATCACACTAACTCTCTCTCCATTCCCTTATTTCCCTCTCTCACCCCTCTTCTTAGTCATTTTTTATTCCTTTCTCTCTTTTTCTCTCTCTCCCCTCTTTCCTAACTCTCATTTCTTTCTCTATTTCTCTCTCACTTTGTCTCCCTTACCCGTTCAAATTCTTCCAGTATTACTCCCTCACTCGCCTTCTCTCTCTTTCTCCCTCCCTTTCTCTCTCCTTTCCTCTCTCTCATTTCCCTTCCTATCTCTCTCTTGCTCCTTTTCTCTTAGTCTCTCTTCACCCACTCTCTCTCTCTCTTCAGCTTCACTCCCACTCCGACTCCCTCTCTTCATCGCTTCACACTCTCTATTCTCTCTTCTACTTTCTATCACTGTGTCGCTCGCACTCCTTATTCTTTGTTAACTTCTCTCTTACTCTTCCCATTCTTCTTCTATCTCCCCACTCTCTTTCTCTATTTCTCTAACTTCCTTCCTTTGTCACTCTCTCTCACACTCTCCCACACTTTCCTTTCATGTTTCTCTCTCTCTCTCTCCATCTCCCTCATTCTATCTCTCATTTTTCACTGTCCCTCCCTCTCTCTTTCTCATTCTCTCGTTCTATATCTTGACTCATTCTCATTCTTTCCATATATATCTCTCACTTTCACTTCTTCCTTCGCTCTTTTCCTCTCCTCTTCCTCTCCATCTATTTCTCCTCACTTTTTCTCTACCGCTCTTACTCTTTAAATTTGGCCATCTCTCTCGCCACCTCCTATCTCATACTTTCTCTCACTCTCTCTTCTTATCATGCTCTCTCTTACAATCCCTCCCTTATCTTTCTCTTCCTCTCATACTTTCTTTCCCTCTACCACCAAACATCTCTCTCTTATCTCTCTTCTTTGTCACACACACTCTCCCTCTCACTCTCTCCATTACTTTTCCTCTTTGTCACACTCTGTTCCACTTCATTACTACATTGTTTCTCAATCAATCTATCTTAATCTATCTTATATTGCTCTCTCTTCGCTCTCTATCTCCTTCTTCTCTTTCTTCTTCCCACTCTCACACTCTCTCTCCTTTCCCACCCTCCTCCTAGTAACTTTTTTCTCTCTTGTCCCTCTCTCTCTTTCACTATTTTGTATAATCTTCTCCCCCTTGCTCTCTTTCCTTACTCTCATTAAGTCTTTTTTCTTCTCTCTGTGTTATTCAATTTATCGCTCTCACGCTATCCCTCTATCATTCTCACTCCCTCATTCATGTCCTCTCTAGGTCTCCCCTATGTAGCTCACTCTAATCTCTCAATTGCACAAACTCATACACTCTCACTCTCTATCAATCTCTCTCCCTCTTGCTCTCATTAATTTCATTTATCGCTCAATCTCACTCTCTATTACCAATTTTTTCTTTATCTTTCATTCTCTCCTCTCCCTCCCATGCTCTATTTTTCTCTCCATCTATCTCTTTCTCGCTCTCAATTCTCTTTTACTATCTTATAATCTCTTTTACACTATTTTTTTGTTGCTCTCTCTTCTCTCATTTCTTTAACTTTTCTCCCACTCTATCCCACTCTCTCTCTAGCTTCCATCCCTCCCTCTCCCATTCTCTTTCTTCTCTCCCTCCCTTCCTCTCCCTCCCTTTATCCCTCTCTATCTCCCACTCTCTCTTGCACACTCTCTCTCAAACTTCTCAAAATTTCCCTCACTTTTTACCCCTCACTCACTTCCTCTTATGAGATCTTCCCTCAGGCTCTCTACCTCTCTCCTTCCTCTCTCTTCCCTCTTTTTATCTTCATATCTCTCACTCTATATCTATTTCACTTTCTTCTTCCCTTTTCTTGCTCTATCTTGCTCCATATCTCTTGGTCTATCTTCTTTCACTCTCTCTTATATCTCCATTTCTCTCTCATTATTACTCCGCTCTCTCTCCCTCTCTCTCTCTTTAATTTTACTCACTTTTAGTCCCCCAATCTTTCTTTTACCAACTTTGTTCTCTCCCTTTATCACTCATTGCTACTCTCTAGCTCGCCCTCCCGCTTTCACTCCTTCCATCCCTCTCTTTCTCATGCTCTTCCTATCTCTCTCTTGCTCCTTCTCTTGCTCACTCACTCTTCCCTCTCTCCCACTCTCTCTTCCCTTGCTCTCTCCTCTCTATTTCTCTCTCACACTCTCCTTTTCTTAACCCTTTTCCTATCTCTTCAATTTCATTCTCACTCTTGGTCCCTCTTCACTATCTCCTTTCAATCTCTCCATCTCTCCACCACTCTTGCTTCCTTCACTCCCACCCTCTCTCTCTTCCTCTCTCACTCTTTCTTTCTCTCTCTCACACGCTCTCCCCCTCTCTCCCTCTCCCTCTCTTTCACATCATCACCTTCTTTCGCCCATTCAATCTTTTATACCACCTCATTCCATCTATCTCTCGCTTTCTCACTCCCTCTATTGCTCTTTATTGTCTCTCACACACTCTCAATTGCTCTATCTCATCACTCACTTATCACTTTACACAGTCTTTCCCTCCAACCATCTCTCACCCTCTTCCTCTCTCCCTTTCACTAAATCTCTCTCTCTCTCTCTCTCTCTCTCTCTCTCTCTCTCTCTCTCTCTCTCTCTCTCTCTGTTCTTGCCCTCCCTCTCTCTCCATATCTCTCCATATCAGCATTACCCTCTATCACTCTCTCCCTCGCTCTTTCTTCTGTCCCTTTCTTCACTCCCTTTCATGCTCTCTCTCGCTCTCTTCTTCATCTCACTTTGTTTTTTCGCACTTTTTTGCACCCTTTATGTATTTCTCTGTTGCCCTTTCATCTATCTCCCTCTCTTCTCTTTCCTAACTCTTTCTCTCCCTCAATCTCTCACTCCAACTCTCCCTCCCTCCCACTTTCTATCAATTGCTCTCACATCTTGCTCTCTCCACTCATATCCACCTCAATATTTCTTATTTTCACTTATACATATCTCTTTTTTCCTCGGTCCCTCTGTATTTCAGTTCCTTCTTCCCTCTCTTTCTCCCTCTCTCCCTATCTCACTCCTTTCTTTTTCTCCCCTTGCACTCACTCCTCACCCTCCCTCACCCTCCCTCTCATTTTATTTATCACTCTCTCTCATTCCCAATCTTCCATCTCTCTTATCTCACTTTCACTTTTCTCTATTTCTTTCTCACTTCCCTTCTCTCATTATAGCACTCTCTCTCATCCTTTCTCGCTCATTCTCTCTCTCTCATTCTCTCCCTCTGCTAGCCTCCCTCCCACTCTCTCCTTCTCAATCTCTCTCCCTCTCACCCTCTTCATCTCCCACTTTTCCTCTCTCCATCTCACTCATTCTCTTACTTTCCCTCCCTATCTCCACATTGCTCACTATCTTTTCCTCTAGCTCTCTTCGTCTCTCGCTTAATCTCTCTTCCTCTAAAATCCTTCTTGCTCTCTCAACCTCTCTCACACCCTATCTATCTCTTTGAGCTCTCTCATTCTCTACCTTTATCTCCCCCTTTCTCACTCTCCCCATTACTCTTGTCATCTATCTGTCTTTTTCTCACCCTTTTCCTTTCTCACTATGTCTGACTTTACTCTCTCTTGCTCTCTCATTCTTTGTTGCTCTCTTTTATCTCTCTTTACTCAGTCCCTTTTCCTATATCCATCACTCTAACTCTATCTCCCTTATTTTAATTCCCTCTCTCACCCCTCTTCTTGGTCATTTTTTATTACTTTCTCTCTTTTTCTCTCTCTCCCGCTCATTCCTCACTCTACATTCTTTCTCTATTTCTCTCTGGCTTTGTCTCCGCTACTCCCTTCAAATTCTTCCAGTATTACTCCCTAACTCACCTTCTCTCTCTTTCTCCCTCCTGTTCTCTCTCTTTTCCTCTCTCATTTCCCTTCCTATCTCTCTTGCTCCTCTTCACCCTTTCTCTTCACCCACTCTCTCTCTTCTGCTTCACTCCCACACCGATCCCCTCTCTTCATGCCTTCACACTCTCAATTCTCTCTTCTACTTTCTATCACTATCTCACTTGCACTCCTTATTCTTTGTCAACTTGTCTCTTACTCTTCTCACTTTTCTTCTATCTCCCCACTCTCTTTCTCTATTTCTCTCAATTCCATCCTTTTTCACTCTCTCTCACACTCGCTCCCTCTTTCCATTCTTGTTTCTCTTTCTCCATCTCCCTCATTCTCTCTCTCATTTTTCATCATCCCTCCCTCTCACTTGCTCATTTTCTCTTTCTATAACTTGACTCATTCTCCTTTTCTCCATATATCTCTCTCACTCTCACTTCCTCCTTCACTCTCTTCCTCTTCTCTCCCTCTCCCTCGCCCTCTATTTCTTCTTTTTTTTCCTCTACTGCTCTTACTCTCTAAATTTAGCCATCTCTCTCACCACCTCCTTTCTCATACTTTCTCTCATTCTCTCTTCTTATCATGCTCTCTCTTACAATCCCTACCTTATCTTTCTCTTCTTGTCTATATATATACTCTCGTACTTTCTTTCCCTCCACCACAGAACATCTCTCTCGCTTATCACTCTTCTCTGTCACACACACTCTCACTCTCTCCCTTGCTCTTCCTCTCTCTCTTTCACTTTCTTGTATAATCTTCTCTCCCTCAATCTCTTTTCTTATTCCTTTTTAGATCTCTCTTATTTTCTCATTATTGTTCTCTTTATCGCTCTAACTCTCTGTCTTTATCATTCTCACTCCTTCATTCATGTCCTCTCTAGGTCTCCCCTAAGCAGCTCACTCTTCTCTCTCCATTGCACACTCTCATACACTCCCACTCTCTATCAATCTCTCTCCCTCTTGCTCTCATTAGCTACATGTATCACTCTATCTCACTATGTTACCAATTTTTTCTTTATCTTTCACTCTCTCCTCTCTCTCCCTTGGTCCATTTTTCTCTCCTCTCTTTAAGCCATTCTCTATTATTTTCTCTCAATTATTTTCTTTCTCGCTCTAAATTCTCTTTTACTTATAATCACTTTTACACTCTCCTTTTATTGCTCTCTCTTCTCTCATTTCTTTTGCTTTTCTCCCACTCACCCTCTTGCTTCCATCCCTCCCTCTCCCATTCTCTGTATTCTCTCCCTCCCTTCCTCTCCCTCCCATTATCCCTCTCAGTCTCTCACTCTCTCTCAAACTTCTCCAATTTTCCCTCACTTTGACCCCTCACTCACTTCCCTTATGAGATCTTCCCTCAGTCTCTCTACCACTCTCCTTTCTCTCCCTTCCCTATCTCTATCTTCATATCTCTCACTCTATATCTATTTCACTTTCTTCTGCCCTTTCCTTGCTCTATCTTCCTTCACTTGCTCTTATATCTCATTTTCTCTCTCATTCTCACTCCGCTCTCCCTCCCTCTCTCTCTTTACTTTTACTCACTTTTAGTCCCCCACTCTATCTTTTACCCACTCTGTTCTATCTCTTTATCCCTCATTGCTACTCTTTAGCTCTCCGTCCCGCTTTCACTCCTTTCACCCCTCTTATTCTCCTGCTCTTCTTATCTCTCTCTTGCTCCTTCTCTTGCTCACTCACTCATTCCCTCTCTCCCACTCTCTCTTCCCTTGCTCTCTCCTCTCTATTTCTCTCTCACACTCTCCTTTTCTTAACCCTTTTCCTATCTCTTCAGTTTCATTCTCACTCTTGGTCCCTCTTCACTGTCTCCTTTCAATCTCTCCATCTCTCCACCACTCTTGCTTCCTTCACTCCCACCCTCTCTCTCTTCCTCTCTCACTCTTTCTTTCTCTCTCTCACACGCTCTCCCCCTCTCTCCCTCTCCCTCTCTTTCACATCATCACCCTCTTTCGCCCACTCAATCTTTTATACCACCTCATTCCATCTATCTCTCGCTTTCTCACTCCCTCTATTGCTCTTTATTGTCTCTCACACACTCTCAATTGCTCTATCTCATCACTCACTTATCACTTTACACAGTCTTTCCCTCCAACCATCTCTCACCCTCTTCCTGTCTCCCTTTCACTAAATCAATCTCTCTCTCTCTCTCTCTCTCTCTCTCTCTCTCTCTCTCTCTCTCTCTCATGTTCTTGCCCTCCCTCCCTCTCCATATCTCTCCATATCAGCATTACCCTCTATCACTCTCTCCCTTGCTCTTTCTTCTGTCCCTTTCTTCACTCCCTTTCATGCTCTCTCTAGCTCTCTTCTTCATCTCACTTTATTTTTTCGCACTTTTTTGCTCCCTTTATGTATTTCTTTGTTGCCCTTTCATCTATCTCCCTCTCTTCTCTTTCCTAACTCACTCTTTCTCTCCCTCAATCTCTCACTCCAACTCTCCCTCCCTCCCACTTTCTATCAATTGCTCTCACATCTTGCTCTCACCACTCATATCCACCTAAATATTTCTTATTTTCACTTATACATATCTCTTTTTTCCTCGGTCCCTCCGTATTTTAGTTCCTTCTTCCCTCTCTTTCTCCCTCTCTCCCTATCTCACTCCTTTCTTTTTCTCCCCTTGCACTCACTCCTCACCCTCCCTCACCCTCCCTCTCATTTTATTTATCACTCTCTCTCATTCCCAATCTTCCATCTCTCTTATCTCACTTTCACTTTTCTCTATTTCTTTCTCACTTCCCTTCTCTCATTCTAGCACTCTCTCTCATCCTTTCTCGCTCATTCTCTCTCTCTCATTCTCTCCCTCTGCTAGCCTCCCTCCCACTCTCTCCTTCTCAATCTCTCTCCCTCTCACCCTCTCCATCTCCCACTTTTCCTCTCTCCATCTCACTCATTCTCTTACTCTCCCTCCCTATCTCCACATTGCTCACTATCTTTTCCTCTAGCTCTCTTCGTCTCTCGCTTAATCTCTCTCCCTCTAAAATCTTTCTTGCTCTCTCAACCTCTCTCACACTCTGTCTATCTCTTTGAGCTCTCTCATTCTCTACCTTTATCTCCCCCTTTCTCACTCTCTCCCTTACTCTTGTCATCTATCTGTCTTTTTCTCACCCTTTTCCTTTCTCACTATGTCTGACTTTACTATCTCTTGCTCTCTCATTCTTTGTTGCTCTCTTTTATCTCTCTTTACTCAGTCCCTTTTCCTATATCCATCACTCTAACTCTATCTCCCTTATTTTAATTCCCTCTCTCACCCCTCTTCTTGGTCATTTTTTATTACTTTCTCTCTTTTTCTCTCTCTCCCGCTCATTCCTCACTCTACATTCTTTCTCTATTTCTCTCTCGCTTTATCTCCGTTACTCCCTTCAAATTCTTTCAGTATTACTCCCTAACTCACCTTCTCTCTCTTTCTCCCTCCTGTTCTCTCTTTTCCTCTCTCATTTCCCTTCCTATCTCTCTTGCTCCTCTTCACCCTTTCTCTTCACCCACTCTCTCTCTTCCGCTTCACTCCCACACCGATCCCCTCTCTTCGTGCCTTCACACTCTCAATTCTCTCTTCTACTTTCTATCACTATCTCACTTGCACTCCTTATTCTTTGTCAACTTGTCTCTTACTCTTCTCACTTTTCTTCTATCTCCCCACTCTCTTTCTCTATTTCTCTCAATTCCATCCTTTGTCACTCTCTCTCACACTTGCTCCCTCTTTCCATTCTTGTTTCTCTTTTTCCATCTCCCTAATTCTCTCTCTCATTTTTCATCATCCCTCCCTCTCACTTGCTCATTTTCTCTTTCTATAACTTGACTCATTCTCCTTTTCTCCATATATCTCTCTCACTCTCACTTCCTCCTTCACTCTCTTCCTCTTCTCTCCCTCTCCCTCGCCCTCTATTTCTTCTTTTTTTTCCTCTATTGCTCTTACTCTCTAAATTTAGCCATCTCTCTCACCACCTCCTATCTCATACTTTCTCTCACTCTCTCTTCTTATCATGCTCTCTCTTACAATCCCTACCTTATCTTTCTCTTCTTGTTTATATATATACTCTCGTACTTTCTTTCCCTCCACCACAGAACATCTCTCACGCTTATCACTCTTCTCTGTCACACACACTCTCACTCTCTCCCTTGCTCTCCCTCTCTCTCTTTCACGTTCTTGTATAATCTTCTCTCCCTCAATCTCTTTTCTTATTCCTTTTTAGATCTCTCTTATTGTCTCATTATTGTTCTCTTTATCGCTCTAACTCTCTATCTTTATCATTCTCACTCCTTCATTCATGTCCTCTCTAGGTCTCCCCTAAGTAGTTCACTCTTCTCTCTCCATTGCACACTCTCATACACTCCCACTCTCTATCAATCTCTCTCCCTCTTGCTCTCATTAGCTCCATGTATCACTCTATCTCACTATGTTACCAATTTTTTCTTTATCTTTCACTCTCTCCTCTCTCTCCCTTGGTCCATTTTTCTCTCCTCTCTTTAAGCCATTCTCTATTATTTTCTCTCAATTATTTTCTTTCTCGCTCTAAATTCTCTTTTACTTATAATCTCTTTTACACTCTCCTTTTGTTGCTCTCTCTTCTCTCTTTTCTTTTGCTTTTATCCCACTCTCCCTCTTTCTTCCATCCCTCCCTCTCCCATTCTCTGTCTTCTCTCCCTCCCTTCCTCTCCCTCCCATTATCCCTCTCAGTCTCTCACTCTCTCTCAAACTTCTCCAATTTTCCCTCACTTTGACCCCTCACTCACTTCCCTTATGAGATCTTCCCTCAGTCTCTCTACCACTCTCCTTTCTCTCCCTTCCCTATCTCTATCTTCATATCTCTCACTCTATATCTATTTCACTTTCTTCTGCCCTTTCCTTGCTCTATCTTGCTCCATATCTCTTGCTCTATCTTCCTTCACTTGCTCTTATATCTCATTTTCTCTCTCATTCTCACTCCGCTCTCCCTCCCTCTCATTCTTTACTTTTACTCACTTTTAGTCCCCCACTCTTTCTTTTACCCACTTTGTTCTATCCCTTTATCCCTCATTGCTACTCTTTAGCTCTCCGTCCCGCTTTCACTCCTTTCACCCCTCTTATTCTCCTGCTCTTCTTATCTCTCTCACTTGCTCCTTCTCTTGCTCACTCACTCATTCCCTCTCTCCCACTCTCTTCCCTTGCTCTCTCCTCTCTATTTCTCTCTCACACTCTCCCTTTCTTAACCCTTTTCCTATCTCTTCAGTTTCATTCTCACTCTTGTCCCTTCCCACTATCTCCTTTCAATCTATCGCTCCATCTCTCCACCAGTCTTGTTTCCTTCACTGCCACCCTCTCTCTTCCTCTCTCACTCTTTCTTTCTCTCTCTCACACGCTCTCCCCCTCTCTCCCTCTCCCTCTCTTTCACTTCAACCCCCTCCTTCTCCCATTAAATCTCATTTTATACCACCTCCCTCCGTCTATCTTTCTCTTTCTCACTCTCTCCCTCTCTTGCAGATTTCATTGTTGTCATTATTATTTCTTTCTCTATTGCTCTTTATTATCTCTCCCACACTCTCAATTGCTCTATCTCACCCACTTCCTCTTTTCCAATCTCCCTCTTTCACTAAATCAGTCTCTTTCTCTCTCTTTCTTGGTCTTGCCCTCCCTCTCTCTTAATATCTCTCCATATCAGCATTACCCTTAATCACCCTCTCTCCCTCACTCTTTCTTCAGTCGCTTTCTTCGCTCCCTTTCTTGCTCTCTCTCACTCTCTTCTTCATCTCGCTTTGTTTTTTCGCACTTTTTTGCACTATTTCTGTATTTCTCTATTGCCCTTTCTTCTATCTCCCTCTCTTCTCATTCCTTACTCACTCTTTCTCTCCCTCAATATCTCACTCTCTCTCACTCTCCCTCCCTCCCACTTTCTATCAATTGCTCTCACATCTTGCTCTCCCCACTCATATCCAACTCATTATTTCATATTTTCACTTATACATATCTCTTTTTTCCTCAGTCCCTCCATGTTTCAGTTCTTTCTTCCCTCTCTTTCTCCCTCTCTCCCTATCTCACTCCTCTCTTTTTCTCCTCTTGCACTCATTCCTCACCCTCCCTCACCTTCCCTCTTATTTTCTTTATCACTCTCTCATTCCCAATCTCCCGTTCTCTCTTATCTCACTTTCACTTTTCTCTATTTCTTTCTCACTTCCCTTCTCTCATTCTAGCACTCTCTCTCATCCTTTCTCGCTCATTCTTTCTCTCTCATTCTCTCCTTCTGTTATCCTCCCTCTCACTCTCTCCATCTCAATTCTCTCTCCCTCTCACCATCTCCATCTGCCACTCTTCCTCTCTCCATCTCACTCATTCTCTTACTCTCCCTCCCTATCTCCACATTGCTCACTATCTTTTCCTCTCACTCTCTTCGCCTCTCGCTTAATCTCCCTCCCTCTAAAATCTTTCTTGCTCTCTGAACCTCTCTCACACCCTCTCTCTCTCTCTTTGATCTCTCTCATTCTCTACTTTTATCTCCCCCTTCCTCACTCTCTCCCTTACTCTTGTCATATATCTGTCTTTTTCTTACTCTTTTCCTTTCTCACTATGTCTCTCACTTTACTCTCTCTTGCTCTCCCATTCTTTGTTGCTCTCTTTTATCTCTCTTTACTCAGTCTCTCTTCCTATATCCATCACTCTAACTCTATCTCCCTTCCTTTAATTCCCTCTCTCACCCCTCTTCTTAGTCATTTTTTATTACTTTCTCTCTTTTTCTCTCTCTCTCTTTCCTCACTCTCCATTCTTTCTCTATTTCTCTCTCGCTCTGTCTCCCTTACTCCCTTTAAATTCTTCCAGTATTACTCCCTAACTCACCTTCTCTCTCTTTCTCCCTCCCTTTCTCTCTCTTTTGCACTCTCTCATTTCCCTTCCTATCTCTCTCTTGCTCCTCTTCACCCTTTCTCTTCACCCACTCTCTCTCTTCAGCTTCACTCCTACACCGACTCCCTCTCTTCATGCCTTCACACTCTCAATTCTCTCTTCTACTTCTTATCACTATCTCACTCTCATTCCTTATTCTTTGTCAACTTGTCTCTTACTCTTCTCACTCTTCTTCTATCTCCCCACTCTCTTTCTTTATTTCTCTCACTTCCTTTGTCACTCTCTCTCACACTCACTCCCTCTTTCCATTCTTGTTTCTCTCTCTCTTCATCTCCCTCATTCTCTCTCTCATTTTTCATCATCCCTCCCTCTCTCATGCTCATTTTCTCTTTCTATAACTTGACTCATTCTCCTTTTCTCCATATATCTCTCTCACTCTCACTTCCCCTTCACTCTCTTCCTCTCCCTCTCCCTCTATTTCTTCTTTTTTTTCTACCACTCTTACTCTCTAAATTTAGCCATCTCTCTCTCCACCTCCTATCTCATGCTTTCTCTCACTCTCTATTCTTATCATGTCCTCTCTTACAATCCCTCCCTTATCTTTCTCTTCCTCTCTATAAATATAGTCTCGTACTTTCTTTTCCTCTACCACAAAACATCTCTCTCGCTTATCTCTCTTCTCTGTCACACACACTCTCACTCTCTCCCTTGCTCTCCACCTTCATTATTGCATTGTTTCTCAATCAATCTATCTTAACCTCTCTTTTATTGCTCCTTCTTCGCTCTCTATCACCCTCTTCTCTTCCTTCATCCCTAGTTTATACTCTCTCTCCTTTCCCACCCTCCGATTAGCTTTTTTCTCTCTTGTTCCTCTCTCTCTTTTACTTTCTTGTATAATCTTTTCCCCCTCAATCTCTTTCCTTATTCCTTTTTAGATCTTTCTTATTCTCTCAGTATTGTTCTCTTTATCGCTCTCACTCTTTATCTCTATCATTCTCACTCCCTCATTCGTGTCCTCTCTAGGTCTCTCCTATGTAGCACAGTCTTCTCTCTCCATTGCATACACTCATACACTCTCACTCTCTATCAATCTCTCTCCCTCTTGCTCTCATTAACTCCATTTATCGCTCTATCTCACTCTGTTACCATTTTTTTCTTTATCTTTCACTCTCTCCTCTCTCTCTCTCTTGCTCCATTTTTCTATCCTCTCTTTAAGCCTTTCTATTATTTTCTCTCAGTCTTTCTCTTTCTCGCTCTCAATTCTCTTTTATACTCTCCTTTTGTTGCTCTCTCTTCTCTCATTTATTTTGCTTTTCTCCCACTCTCCCTCTTACTTCCATCCCTCCCTCTCCCATTCTCTGTCTTCTCTCCCTCCCTTTATCCCTCTCCGTCTCCCACTCTCTCTTGCACACTATCTCTCAAACTTCTCAAATTTTCCTTCACTTTTTACCCCTCACTCACTTCCTCTTATGAGATCTTCCTTTAGTCTCTCTATCTCTCTCCTTCCTCTCTTTCCTCTCTCTATCTTCATATCTCTCACTCTATATCTATTTCACTTTCTTCTGCACTTTTCATGATCTATCTTGCTCCATATCTCTTTCTCTATCTTTCACTCTCTCTAATATCTCCATTTCTCTCTCATTCTCACTACACTCTCCCTCCCACTCTCTCTTTACTTTTACTCACTTTTAGTCCCCCACTCTTTCTTTTATCCACTATGTTCTCTCCCTTTATCCCTCATTGCTACTCTCTAGCTCTCCCTCCCGCTTTCACACCTTTCATCCCTCTCTTTCTCCTGCTCTTCTTATCTCCCTCTCTCTTGCTCACTCACTCTTTCTCTCTCTCCCACTCTCTCTTCCCTTGCTCTCTCTTCTCTCTATTTCTCTCTCACACTCTCCCTTTCTTAATCCCTTTTCCTATCTCTTCAATTTCATTCTCACTCTTGCTCCATCTCCACTGTCTCCTCTCAATCTTTCTCTCCATCTCTCCCCCACTCTTGCTTCCTTCCCTCCCACCCTCTCTGTTCATTCTCGTTCTTTCTTTCTCTCTCTCACACGCTCTCCCCCTCTTTCCCTCTCACTCTCTTTCACTTCATCCCCCTCTTTCTCCCACTAAATCTCATTTTATACCCCCCTCCCTCCGTCTATCTCTCTTTCTCACTCTCTCCCCTCTCTTGCAGTTTTCTCTATTATGCCATATCATTATTTCTTTCTCTATTTCTATTCATTCTCTCTCACACACTCTCTATTGCTCTATCTCATCACTCACTTATCAACTTACACACTATTTCCCTCCGACCACCTCTCACCCTCTTCCTCTCTCCCAATCTCCCTCATTCACTAATTCAGTCTCTTCCTCTCTCTCTCTCTCTTTCTTGCTCTTGCCCTCCCTCTCTCTCCATATCTCTCCAAATCCGCCTTACCCTCTCTCACTCTCTTTCCCTCGCTCTTTCGGCAGTCCCTTTCTTCACTCTCTTTCTTGCTCTATCTCGCTCTCTTCTTCACCTCGCTTTGATTTTTCCTACTTTTTTGCACCCTTTCTATCTTTCTCTATTGCCCTTTCTTCTATCTTCCTCTCTTCACTTTCTTTACTCACTCTTTCTCTCCCTCTATCTCTCACTCTATCTCTCACTCTCCCTCCCTCCTACTTTCTATCAATTGCTCTCACATCTTGCTCTCTCCACTCATATCAACTCATTATTTACTATTTTCTCTATAAATATCTTTTTTTTTCCTCGATCCCTCCGTATTTTAATTCCTTCTTCCCTCTCTTTATCCCTCTCTCCCTATCGCACTCCTCTCTTTATCTCCTCTTGCACTCACTCCTTCATTCCCTCTCCGTCCTTCTCATTTTCTTTATTGCTCTCTCTCATTCTTAATCTCCTGCTCTCTCTTATCTTACTTTCACTTTTCTCTATTTTTTTCTCACTTCCCCTCTCTCATTCTAGCACTCGCTCACATCCTTTCTCTCTCGCTCTTTCTCTCTCCTCTCCCTCCACTAGCCTCCCTCCCACTTTCTCCCTCTCAATCTCTCTCTCTCACTCTCTCCATCTCCCTCTCTTCCTCTCTCCATATCACTCATTATCTTACTCTCCCACGCTATCTCTACATTGCTCACTATCGTTTCCTCTCTATCTCTTCCTCTCTTGCTTAATCTCCTTCCCTCTTAAATCTTTCTTGCTCTCTCTACCTCTCTCACACCCTCTCTCTTCGATCTCTCTCATTCTCTACCTTTATCTCCCTCTTCCTCACCCTCTCCGTACTCTTGTCGTCTATCTGTCTCTTTCTCACTTTTTTTCCTTTCTCACTATGTCTCTAACTTTATCTTATGTTTCTCTCTTTTGCTCTTTCCTTCTTTGTTGCTCTCTTTTCTCTCTCTTTACTTAGTCGCTCTTCCTATATCCATCACTCTAACTCTCTCTCCCTTCCTTTATTTCCCTCTCTCACCCCTCTTCTTGGTCATTTTTTTATTACTTTCTCTATTTTTCTCTCTCCCCCTCTCTTTCCTCAGTCTCCTTTCTTTCTCTATTTCTCTCTCACTTTGTCTCCCTTACTCCGTTCAAATTCTGCAGTATTACTCCCTCACTCACATTCTCTCTCTTTCACCCTCCCTTTCTCTCTCCTTTCCTTTCTCTCATTTCCCTTCCTATCTCTCTCTTTCTCCTTTTCCCTTATTCTCTCTTCACCCACACTCTCTTCACCCACTCTCTCTCTCTTCAGCTTCACTCCCACTCCGACTCCCTCTCTTCATCCCTTCACATTTTCTATTCTGTCTTCTACTTTCTATCACTATGTAGCTCACACTCCTTATTCATTGTCAACTTTTCTCTTACTCTTCTCACCTTCTTCTATCTCCCTACTCTCTCACTTTACTCTTGTCATCTTTCTGTCTTTTTCTCACTCTTTTCTTGTCTCACTTTACTCCCTCTTGGTCTCTCATTATTTTTTTCTCTCTTTTCTCTCTATTTATTCAGTCCCTCTTCCTATATCCATCACTCTAACTCTCTCCTTTCATTTAATTCCCTCTCACCCCTCTTCTTGGTCATTTTTTATTACTTTCTCTCTTTTTCTCTCTCTCCCTCTCTTTCCTCACTCTCCATTCTTTTACTATTTCTCTCTCGCTTTGTCTCCCTTACTCGCTTCAAATTCTTCCAGTTCTCTCCCTTTCTCTCATTCTCTCTCTTTTCTCTCTCTCTCACCCACTCTTCACTTTTATTGTTTGTTACTCTCTCTTTTTCTCTCTATTTCTCTCTCTTTTCTCACTCTCCATTCTTTCTCTATTTCTCCTTCGCTTTGTCTCTTTTTCCCTTCCTCGCTCCCTCACTCTCTTCAAAATCTCTCAGTCTTACTTCCTCACTCACCTTCTCTCTCATTCTCTCTTGTACTCTCTCTCCCTTTCTCGCTCAATTTCTCACTCACACTTTCCCTCCGTCTCTCTCTTACTCCTTTTCACCCACTCTCTCTTCAGCTTCACTCTCATCCTACTCCCTCTCTTTTTTCTTTCACAGTCTCTATTCTCTCTTCTACTTTCCATCACTATCTCACTCACACTATTTATTCTTTGTCAACTTCTCTTACTCTTCACTCTCCTCTTCTTCTATCCCACCACTCTCTTTCTCTATTTCTCTCACTTATTTTGTCACTCTCTCTCTCACACCCTCTCCCACTTTTTCTTCCTCGATCTCTCTCACTCTCCATCTCTCTCATTCTCTCTCTCATTCTTTTATTCTCCCTCCCTCCCGTTCTTGTGTGCTCTCTCTTTCTCTATCATGGCTTATTCTCCTTCTCTCCTAATATCTATTTCGCACTCACTTCCTCCTTCGCTCTCTTTTTCTCCTCTCCTCTCCCCCCGTCCCTCATCTCTTTTCCTCTCCCACTCTCTCCCTTTAAGTTTAACTAGCTCTCTCTCCACCTCCTATTCTCATACTTTACCTCAATCTCTTTTCTTATCATGCACTCTCTTACTCTCCCTCCTATCACTCTCTTCCCTTCTATATATATCATCTCACACTATCTCTCCCTCTATCACTCACATCTCTCTCCCCTCTCTCTTCACTCTCTCGTACACTCTCACTCTCTCCTTTGCTCCCCTCTATCTTACTCTCTATTCCACCTTCATTATTGCATTGTCGCTCAATCAATCTGTCTAATCTCTCTTCTATCACACTTTCTTCTCTCTCATTACTCAACTCTTCTTCTCCTTCTATCTCCCCTTCTCAGCCCCTCCCTCCCTCCCTCTCTCCCTCTCTCTTGTTCAATCTTTCTCTCTTCTCACACTTTGCTCTTCATCTCTCGCTCATTATTTCTTACATTCTCTCACACTTCTCACTCTACCTCTCTCCCTTCCTCCCGCTTCCCTCTATTTTTATAGCTCTCACTCTCTGTCTATCTCTCTTTCTTTTGCTCCCTCTCTTGCTCCTCTTGCTCCATATCACTTGCTCTATCTTCACTCTCTCTTCTATCTCTATTTCCATCTCATTCTCACTCCTCTCTGTCTCTCTCCCTCTCTCTTAAATTTCACTCTGTCTTAGTCTTCCACTCTCTCTCTTTATCTTAATCTTCGATGCTCTATATCCTCTCACACTTTCACTCTATCCTCCCTCCCACATCCCAGCCTCCCTACCCCTCTCTCACACTCAGTATATCCTCCACTCTTCAACACTCACTCTCCCTCTCCGTCTCTTTTGTTCTCACGCTCTCCCTCTCTATCCATATATCTCTCTTATTTATCCCTTGTCCTTCTCTCCCTCTTCTCATTCCTTATATGCTCTTCTCCCCCTCCATCTCTTTCCATATTTCTCTCTAGATCTCTTTTATTCTTTCACTATTGTTCTATTTATCACTCTCACTCTCTCCCTTAATCATTCGCACTACCTTATTTGTGCCCTCTCTAGGTCTCCATTACTTAGTACACTCTTCTCTCTCCATCTCACACACTCATACACTCTCACTCTCTCTTAATCTCTCCCCCTCTCACCTTCTTTAGCTCCATTTCTCACTCTCTATCTCATTCTTTATTACTATTCTGTTCTTTCTCTCTCACTCTCTCCTTTCCCTCCCTTGCTCCATTTTATTCTCTTCTCTCTCTATCATCTTCTCTATTATTTTCTCTATATCTCTCTTTCTCACTCTCTATCCTTTGTTTCATTCTTATACTCTCTCTTACACTCTCCTTTATTGCTCTCTCTCTTCTCTATTATTTTGTTCTTTTCTCTCTATCATTCTCTCTCCTCTCTCCCTTTCTTCCTCTCCCTCCCTTTATCTCTCTCCGTCCCCTACATTCTCTTGCTCCCTCTCTCTCAACATTCTCTCATTTTCCCTCACGTTTTACCCTCACTCACTTACTCTAACTCAATCTTCCCTCAGTCTCTCTTCTCACTTTCTCTCCCATCACTCTCTTGTCCTTTCCCTTTCTTGCTCTATCTTGAAGCCCTGTCGCTACCTCCTTCAAACTCTCTTTTGCACTATCAAGAGAGAGTAAGGGAAAGGGAGGAAGATGGAATGATGGATGGAGTAAGAGAGACAGTTAGGGAGGAGGGTGTGACATAAAAGGGAGAGAAATAGGGCTAGAGAGCATAAGAGAAAGAGAGAGAATGGAGTTACGGACTATGAGTGAGGGTGAAATTGAAGACAGTGAGGGAGCCAAGAAGGGACGGAGAGACAAAAAGAGAGAGAAATAGAAAAAGAATATAGAGTGAGGTAAGAGAAGGTAAGAGAGAGGGGACTAGAGAGAGAAATATAAAATGAAATAAGGAGGCAGGGGAAGTAATAAAAAAATAAGAGAGAAGAGGGGATGAGAAAGAAAAGAGATAGAGAATGTGAGGAAGGTATAGAGAGATTGGGTGATGGATATTGAGAGATAATGAGTAAGGAAAGAGAGGATGAGAGAGCAAGAGAGCGAGAGAAAGAAAGATAATAGAGAGTGAGAGACAGTGAGAAAGGAAGAGAGTTAGAAAGAGGGAGATAGAGGGAAAGAGTAAAAAGAAAGAAAAGATAGCTAAAGAGTACAAGAGAGAAACAAAATAGAGAGTAAGAGACATAGTAAGAAAGTGAGAGAGTGAGAAAGAGAGAGATCAAGAGCAAGAGTAAGGGAGAGAGTGAGAACTAGGGAGATAGAGGGTGAGAGCAAGATATTGAAGGGAGAGAGGGAGTGACAGAGGGAGAGAGAGTACGAATGAATTAAGAGGGGGGGAGAGGAAGTGAGAGAGGAAAATATAGGGTGGGGCAAGATTAAGAGAATGAGTGAGGAAGAGAGATGGACAGAGGGAGATGGAGAGAGAGATATAGTGAGATAGAGAGTGTTAGGGTGAGAAGTGGGAGGGAGAGTGGGAATCAGAAATGATGACGGAGGGAGAGAAAAAGGATGAGGGAGAATGACAAAGAAATAAAGAGAGAGAAGTGAGATCAAGAGAGAGAGGGAATGGGAGAGTGTGATGGAGAAAATTAGAGGGAGGGAGGCAGATTGAGAGTGAGTGCAAGAGGAGAGAGAGAAGAGAGAGATAGGGAGAAAGGGAGAAAGACAGAGAAGGATGGAGTGAAAGTGGGAGGGACAAAGAAGGAAAGAGAGAGATGTCTGAGAGAACCTAAGAAATAATGAGAGGGGATGAGGGACGAGAGGGAGATGTGAGAGCAATTGAGAGAGAGGGATGGAGGGAGACTAAGAGAGAGTGAGGGATAGAGGGGGAGAATAGTGAGTAAATTGAGAAGAAAGAGCAAGAGAGAGGACAGAGAGAGGGCAAGAGAGAGTAAGCAAAAGATAAAGAGAGATGAATATAGAGTGAGAGCGAGAGCAAGAGAGGGATTGAACTAGAAACAGAGAGATAGAGGGAGGGACTGACAGAGACTGAGGAGAGAGCCGGAGGAAGAAAGGGTGTGAGAGTAAGTCAAAAATAGAGAGAAAAAAGAGACTTAGGGAAGATTAAGAAAAAGATAGGGAGTGAGAGGTGGGGAGAGAGGGAGATATAGAGAAGATAGAGAGAGATAGAGAGAGGGAGTGAGGAAGAGAGAGAAAATAATAAAAGAGAATGATAAAAGAGATGAAGAGAGAGTGTGAGAGAGAATTAGGGAGGGAGAGAGCAAAAGAGAAAGAAAATGTTATAAGGCATAAACAGAGAGAAGGACGAGAGAGGAAAGGGTGAAAAAGAGAGAAAGAGAGAGAGTGAGATAGATTGATGAGTGGGTGCGAGAGAGGAAGACAGAGTGGAAAACAACAAAGAGTGAGGGAAGATCTACATAGAGTGAGAGAGAGGGAGAGGGGGATGAGAATGAGATTTTATAGGAGTGAGAGTTGGGGATGAATCAGAAGAATGTGAGAGAGGTAGAGAGATAGTGTGTCTGAGTAAGAGAAAGAGAGAGTAGAGATAGAGGGAGGGAGGGAAGGAAGCAAGAGACTGGGGAAAGAGGGAGAGAAAGGTTGAGAGAAGAGAGAGAGGAGATAGAAACATATGACAAGAACATAGACCGAGAAAGAGAGGGAAACAGGGAGCAAGAGAGAGAGTAAAACTAAAGAGAGAGAAAGAGGGAGCGAAAAAGGGAGAGAGTGTGAGAGAAAAATAAAAAGAATAGAGTGTGAGGGAAGAGAGAGTGTGAGGGAGGGAGGGAGAGAGCGAGCGAGGGAGCAAAAAAGTGAGAGATAAGGAGTGTGTGAGAGAATAAAGGATAAAGGGAGCAAAAAATTGAGGGAGAGCGAGAGAGTTGGTGTGGGATAAAGCGAGAGATAGAGAAATAAAGCTAGGTGGAATAGAGAGGGGGAAAAGTGAGAAGAGACTATGAAAGGAAGGGCGAGAGGTTAGAGTGATGTATATAAGAGGATAAAGAGTGAGTAAGAGAGATAAAAGAGAGCGAGAGAGAAACATAATAAAAAGTGACATGCATTGTGAGAAAGGGAGAGAGTGAGAAAGAGAGAGACATGGGGCAAGAGTAAGGGAGACAGCGAGAGAGGAGATAAAGGGAGAGAAGAAGAGAGATTGAAGAGATAGGGAGAGTGAGAGAGAGCGAAAAAGATTTAAGGGATAGAGAGATAGGAAGCGAGAGAGGAAAAGAACGCAAAATAATGTGTGCAGTTTGAGATAGGGAGGTAGAGTCAAAATGGGTGAGAATGTGAGAAGGAGATTGGAGTGGAGAGGGAGAGAGGGAGAGAGGGAGAGAGTGGGAGAGAGATTGAGATATAGAGAGTATGAGGGAGGGTAACAGAGGGAGAGAATGAGAGAGAAAGGATAAGAGAGAGCAAGAGAAAGGGAAAGAGAGAAATTGAGAAAATTGAAAGTGAGAGAAGAGAGAGCAAGATAGAGGGATGAGAGAGAGCGATAGAGAAAATGAGAGCAAAGGAGAGGAAGTGAATGAGGAGAGAGGAGTGAGATAGGGAGAGTGAGAAAGAGAGGGAGGAGGGATTGAAAGAGGGAGAGATCGAGGTGGAAAGAGAAATGTGTGAGAGAAAATAGTAAATTTTGAGATGGATATGAGAGGAGAGAGTAAGATGTGAGAACAATTGTGAGAGAGTGTGTGAGATAGGAGGGAGAGAGATAAAGTGAGGTGGAATAGAGAGAGAGAGAGATGTTGGTAGTTAGGGAAAAAGAGAGATAGAAGGAAGTGAGAGAATCTAAAGAGAGAGTAGGAAGAGAAAGTGAGGGAGAGTGAAAGGGAAAGAGAATAAGAAAAGAGTCTGTGGGAGAGTAAGACTAAGTGAATGAGGGGTAAATAGATGGAAAGAACTAGAGAAGGGTTAGAGAGGGAACATCACTCATTTGCACCATCTCTAGATCTCCCTTATATATCTCACTCTTCTATCTCCCTCTTTTCCATATATCCATCTATATCTCCATCCATTTCCTCTCACTTACTATCTTTTTCTCTATATTCCCTGGTTCTCTCTTCTCTCTCTATTACTTACCCTCTTTCCCTCTCCTGCTCACTCTTCAATCCCTAACTCTCACTTCATATTTAATCTCTCTTTGTTGTTTATTTGCTCTCTTTTACTCCTCTATGTCGCTCTTGCACTTTTTTACATCTCCCTCTCTTTTCTCACTTTACTCACTCTTTCTCTTCCTCCCTCACATGCTCTCTCTTGATTGCTCTCATATCTTGCACTCGCCCCTTATATCCATCTCATTATTTTTGTCACATATCTATTTTTCCTCCACAATCCTTCCCTCATCCAATCCTTCCTTCCCTCTCTTTCTCCCTCTCTCCCTATCTCACTCCTCTCTCTCTCCCCTCTTAAACTCACTCATTCACTCACTTTCCCTCCCTCTCGTTTTTTCTTTCACTCTCTCTAGTTCCCTCTCTCTTTCTGTCTCTTCTCTCACTTTCACTTTTTGTAAATTCCCTATCTCTTTCTCTCGCTCTCTCTCTCTCTCATTCTCTACCCTTCCTCCCACGCTCTCTATCTCAATCTCTCTCCTTCTCCCCCTCTTTCCCTCTCCATCCCCCTCTCTCCTTCTCTCGTTCTGACCCATTCTTACTCTACCTCCCTATCTAAATCATGCTCTTTCCCTCACTCTTCTTATTTCTATATCTCTAAAATCTTTATTGCTCTCTCTCCCTCTGTCTCTTCAGTCATTCTCCTCTCCCTGTATCTCCCCCTTTCTCACTTTCTCCCTTACTCTTGCCCTATGTCTCTCTTTCCCACTCTCTCCCTTTCTCATTGTCTCTCACTTTCTATTATGTTTCTTTTTCTCACTCTTATTTATCTCCCTTTACTCACTCTTTATCTTCCTATATCCATCTGTCAAGCTCTCTCCATTCCTCTCATTCTCTCATTTTTTTCTCTTCCCCTCTTCTCTGTCATGGTTTACTACCATCTTCTGCCCTCCCTCACCCTCTCTTTCTCGCATTTTATTCTCTCACTCATAAGTGCTTTTACTATATCTTCTATTTGTCTCTCTTCTCTCTCTCTCACTCTTTCTGCTCCTCTATCCCCCACTGCCTCTCTCTCTCATCCCTACCTCCCTCCCTCTCAATCACTCTCCCTCTCTCCCTTCACTCTTTCTTTTCACTCTACTTCCCTCACTCTCTCTACCTTAATCACTCCCGCTCTTTCATCTCTCTCACTCCCTCCCTCTCTATTTTTCACTATTTATTCCATATCTTTCTTGCTCTTTCTTCTATTAATCTCCTTTCCATTACACTCACTCACACACACACACACACACATTTCTTGCTCTTATCTCACTATCTTGCTCATTTTTGTCAACCCTCACCTCATCTCTATCTCAGTATTTCTCACAGTCTCTTACATCTCCTCTTTCACACCCACCCTACCTCCCTCCCACTCTCCCTCCCACTCTCCCTCCCCTTTCTTTCACACACAAGCTCTATCTCTTCCTCTCTCTTGTTCACTCTCTCAAACACTCTCTCACTCTAACTCTCCCCTTATCATTCTCTCCCTCTCTCTCGAATTTCACTCTCACTCTTACTTTTTCTCTCACTCTCTCTCCAAACTTTCTTCTCTCGATTTCTCTCTCTCGTCTTGCTCTCTCTCTCCTTCCCTCTTTCCTCCCTGCATATCTTCTCTCTTTACTCAATCTTTCTCTCTCTCTCTCCCACTCTCTCAGACACTCTCACAATTGCTCTGACATCTTGCTCTCTTTCCTCAAATCCGTCTCAATATTTCTTATTTTCTCTCATACATCTCTCTTTCCTCTTGATCCCTCCCTCTCTTAAGAGGAAAGATAGAGTTGTGACATAGGGAGTGAGGTAGATAGAGAGCGAAGCAGAATTGAAAGGAGGGATTGAGAGGAAAGAGAGATGTATGAGTGAATAAAAAATAATGAGATGGATTTGAGGGGAGAGAGCAAGATATGAGAGCAATTAAGAGAGTTTGTGTGACGAAGGGAGAGAGAAAGAAAGAGTGAGTAAAGAGAGAGAAGAGAGGGTGATTGATGAAAGAGCAAGAGAGGACTGAAGGAGGGCAAGAGAGAGTAAGCAAATGATAAAGAGAGATGAAATAATGATTGCGGATGCGAGCAAGAGAGGGAGTGAGCAAGAGAGGGAGTTAACTATAAAAAGAGAGATAGAGGGAGGGAGTGTTAAGGATTGAAGGGAGAGCCAAAGGGTGAAAAGGAGAGAGAATGAGATAGAAATAGAGAGACAAGAGAGACTTAGGGAAGATAGAGCAATGTTTGGAAGTGAGAGGTGGAGAGAGGGAGATATAGAGGAGGATATAGAGAAAGATAGAGGGAGTAGGAAGATAGAGACAAATTAAATAGAGTGATAGTGAAATTAAATAGAGTAAGAGTGAGAGTAAAATTATATAGAGTGAGGGAGCGAAGAGGGGAGAGATTGACAAAGCGAGAAAGAAATAGAGAAGAAATAGAGAGTGACGCAAGTGAGGGCAAAAGAGTGGGAGCTATAGAGAAAAAGACAGCAACATAAGAAGAGAGGGAGGGAGGAAAAAAAGAAAGTAATAAACAATGACAGAGAGTAGGGGTGAGAGAGAGGAGAGAGAGAATGAGAGGAAGGTTGAGAGATTTAGAGTGATGGATATAGGGAGATAAAGAATGAGTAAGGAGAGAGAAAAGAGAGAAAGAGAGAGCTAGAAAGTAAAACATAATAAAGAGTGAGAGAGTGAGAGAGGGAGTGAGTGAGAAAGAGAGAGATAGAGGGCATGATTAAGGGAGAGAGTGAGAAAAGGAGAGAGAGATAAAAAGCGTGAGAGAGATTGAAGAGAGGGGGTGAGAATGGGGGAGAGAGAATGAAAATTTTAAGAGAGTAAGAGATAGAAAGCAAGAGCAAAAGAGAGAAAAAAATAGTGAGCAAGATTGAGATTGGGAGGGAGATTAAGAGAATGAGTGAGAAGGAAAGGAGAGGAGTTGGAGAGGGAGAGAGAGATGGAGAGATACTAAGATAGAGAGAGTGGGAGGGAGGGAAGTAGAAGAGAGAATGAGAGAGAAAGGTTGAGAGGGAGATCAAGAGAATGGGAGAGGAAGAGTGAGAGAGAAATAGAGAAAATATAAAGTTAGACAAGAAAAAGCAAGAGAAATGGAATGAGAGAGAGCGAAAGAGAATATGAGAGGGATGGAGAAGGAGTGAACGAGTGAGTACAAGAAGTGTGAGATAGAGGAGTAAAATATAGTGAATGAGAAAGACAAGAATGTGGGATCGAGGCGGAAAGAGAGGACTATAAGAGAAAAATAAGAAATAATGAAATGAATATGAAGGGAGAGAGGAAGAGTTAGAGAGAGACTGAGAGATAAAGGGAGAGAAAGATTGAGTAAAGAGAGAGAAGAGAGGGTGACAGAAGAAAGAGAATGAGAGAGAGACAAAGAGGGAAAAAGAGAGAAAGAAAACAATAAATAAAGATGAAATAGAGAGTGAGAGAGAGGAAGAGAGGGAGTGAAGATAGGGATTAAAGAGTGAACGGGAGGGAGCGAATGAGAAAGGGTGCGACAAATATAGAGAGAATCAAGACGCAGGGAAGAAGAAGAAAAGGTAATGAGAGAGTGAGAGAGTGGGAGAAATATACAGAATATGGAGATAGCGGGAAGGCCAGAGGATGATAGGAGAGAGAGAATTAATTAATAAAAGAGGGGGAGAGGGTGATAGGAAGAGAGTGAGAGAAAGTTGGAGAGAAAGTGAGTAAAGTGATAAGAGAGTGTGATAAAAGAGAGCAAGAGTTCGTGTGAGAGAGAAATGGAGAAGGAAGAAATGATAAAGCAAAATAAAGAAAAGAGCGAGAGAAGGAGAAAGTGAGAGAAAGAGAGGAGGGAGGGAATGAGAGAGAATGAAGAGAGTGGGAGTAAGAGAGGAAGAGTGGGTGAGATAGAAGAGAGAGTGATGGAAGGTATAGAGAGAAAGGGAGAGTGAGGGAGAGAGGGGGTAGAGAATGAGATTTAGAGGCAGAGTGGGGGGTAAATTGGAAGAGAGTTAGAGGGAGATAGAGAGTGTGTGTGAGAGAGAAAGTGACTGTGAGAAAGGGAGAAAGAGGGAGGGAGGGAAGGAAGCAAGCAATAAGGGGAAAGAGGGACAAAAAATTGAGACGAGAGAAAGTAGAGCAAGCAATCAAAGAGAGATTGAATATGGAGCGAGAAGGAGAGAGGGAGTGAGGGAGTATTAGTGAGAGTGAAGCTGAAGAGAGGGAGGGAGCGAGAATGGGAGAGAGTGTAAGAGAAAATTGAGTGAAGAGAGTGAGGGAAGAGAGAGAGTGAGAGAAGGAGAGAATGAGTGAGCGAGAGAGGGAGAAAAGCAAGAGAGATACAGAGAGTGGGAGAAAGAGAGGGATGAAAAGAGTGAAAGATGGAGGGGACGAGAGAAAGGTAGTGAGGAAAAAAGGGAGCGTCGAAAGAGAGAGATAGAGCGGAGCGAGAGAGAGAGAGATAAAAAGAAGGTAGTGAGAGGGTGAGTGCGAAAGAAAGATAGAAGGTAGTGAGAGGGCTTAAAGAGAGAGAGAGAGCAGGAAAGAGAAGTGGAGAGAGTGAGAAGACAGGCTGAGGGGAAGATGCATAAGAGTGGATGAGGGATAAAAAGAGAGGGAGTACAAAAGAATGACGAGAGAGAGAGAGAGATGGAGTAATGGAGAGAAAGGGATTTGGAGAGGGAGCATGGGAGAGAGAAAGTGGGAGGGAGAGAAAAGAAAGAAGAGAAAGTGGGAGGGATGGAAGCAAGAGAGCCAGAAAGGGGAGAGTGCATAATAGAGCGAGGGAAATGTAAGAGGAAACAGAGAAGGTGGAGAACAACAACAAAAAGTGTAAAAGAGAGTATATGATAAAAAAAGAATAGAGAGTGAGACAAAGAGAGAAAATAATATATAATGGAATAGAGAGAGAAGAGTGAAAACTAGAGCGAGTGAGAGTGAAAGAACAAGATGGTAAGAGAGAATGAGATAAGGATCAAGAATGGAGCTAAAGGTGACTGTGGGAGAGTGAGAGAGTTTATGAGTGTGTGAGATGGAGAGAGATGAGTGAGCTACATAAGGGAGACCACGAGAGAGCAAGGTTGAGGGAGTGAGAAAGATGGAAGGAGAGAGTGTGACAAATAAAAAAAAGTGTGAGAGTCAAAAAAATCTAAAGAGAGATAGAAAGAGTAAGTGGGCGGGAAGACAGTGCAGAATAGAGAATGAAAGAGAGAGTGATAGGGAGAGAGAGTGATAAGAGAGATTAAGGGAAGATCGAGTAAGAGTAATTAGGTGGGGGGATATAAAGAAAACGAGAACATGAGAATGATGAGAAAGAGGGAGCAACGGAGGCAAAGGGAGATGGAGAGGGATAAAGGGGGAAGGGAGGAAGGGTAAGATGATGAAGAATGAGAGAGGGAGGAATGAAAGCAATAGAGAGAGAGAGGATAGAGAGAGAGAATGGGGAATAGAGTGAGAGAAAAGAGGAAAAAGAGAAAAGAGAGCTATTCCTCTTGTTCCCTCTTCCTCACTCTTCCTCCTATTCTCACTCTCGCTCTCTCCCAGTCCCCTTCCTCATTTTTATATTACTGTCACTCTTAACCCGTCCCTCTATCATTCTCAATCTCTATTCTCTCTCTCCTCTTTTATTTATCTCTCTTCTCTCATTCCTTTTGCGCTTTCTCTTTGTATATCCTCAACTCTCTCTCACGCTCTCTCACTATCCTTCTTCCCTTCTTATGTCTTCCTCTTTCTCTCCCCCCCTCTCTCTTTCATGCTCTCTCCCCCTCTCTCACGGCCTCTCTCTCTTTAATATCTAGCTCTCCCCCTTTATCTCCCCCATTTTCACTCTCTTCCTTACTCTTGCCCTTTATCTCTCTCTGTCTCGCTCCTTTTCATACTATGCCTCTTACTCCATATTTTGTTCTCTCGCTTTCTTGCTCTCTTTTGCTATCTTTTCTTTCTTTACTCTTGTCCTCTATCCATCTCTTTCTCTATCTCTCCCTTTCTGACTATGCCTCTCACACTTTATTATGTTTCTCTCAATCACTCTCTTGCTCTCCCTTCCTTTCTTTGCCTCTCTTTATCTCTCTATAATGATAACTCAAGCTCCCTCTCTATCTCTTTTCCTTCTCACCCCGTCTTCTCTTTTTTTTTATTACCTCCCCTCCCTTCCTCCCCCTATCTCTCTCTTTAGATCCCTCTCTCTTTCCCTCTCTAACCTCACTTTCTTTTTTTTCTCTATTTCTCTCTATGTTGTCTCTCTCCCTTCCTGGCTCCCTCAATCTCTTCAAGTTCACTCTTACTCTCACTCCCTTACTCTCTTCTCTCTCTTTCTCTCTTTCTATCTCTCACTCTTTCTCTCTACCTCCCTCTCTCTCCCTCTCACGCCCTCCCTAACTCTCTCTTGCTCCATCTACCATTCCCTCACACACTCACTCTCTCTCTCTCCAACTTTTATCTCTCTTAATCCCTCTCTCTTTTCTCGCTCATTGTTTCTCACTTTTTCCCTATTTCTTCCTCCCTACCTCCTTCCATCTTAAACTCTCCCTCCCTCTGTCTCACTCCTATCTCTCACTCTCATTTCCTTACTCTTGTTTTCACTCTCTCCCTCTGTCCATATATATTTCTCCTGCTCCCTCACTCTCTGTTTCTCTCATTTTATGGCTATGTATCTCTTTATTCTCTATCTCACTCCATCTCTTACACGTCCCTCTCTCCCACTCTCATAATATCTCTATGTCTCTCTTGTGCCTCTCTCGCATCTCCTTTCCCTCTTGTTTTCTCTATTGCTCACTCATCCCTCTCTCTCGCTCTCTCTACTCTTACTCTCACTTTTCTCTATCTATCTCTCTTCTTTCCCTTTCTCTCTCTCTCTCTCTCTCATTCTCTCTCTTATTCTCTCCATCTGCTACCCTCCCTCTCACCCCCTCTCTCCTTCTCCTTCTCCCTCTCTTCGCTCCTTCTCACTCATCTCTTACTATCTCTTCCTATCTGAACCTTGCTCACAATTTTTTGTGCTCTTTTCCTCTCACATCCTATCTCCCCTCTCTTAAAGCTTTATTGCTCTCTCTCACTCTCTCACTCCCTCCTCTTCAATCTCACTCCTTCACTCCCTCTATCTCCCCCTTCCCCACTCTCTCCCTTACTCTTGCCATCTATTACTCTCTTTCTCACTATATCCCTTTCTTAATCGTCTCACACTTTTTATCATGTTTCTCTTCTCGTTCTCTTTTCTCTCTTCACTTATTTTCCTTTATCCATTACTCTAACTCTCTCTTCTCTCTTTTGCCCCCTCTTATTTGTCATTGTTTATTACTTTTTCTCCTCGCTTCCTCTTTCTCTCCCTCCCTCCTTATTTTGCTCTCTTTTTCTCTCCAGCTCCCTCTCTCATTCCCTTTCTTTCCTCGCTCTCTCCATTAACTCTTTACACATTATTTCATCTATATTTATCACTCTAACTCTCTCTCCCTTCCTCTCATTATCAGCTCTTCTCTCTCTCACCCCTTTTCTCTAACATTGTTTATTACTTTCTCCCGTTTTATCTCTCTTTCCCTCTCTTTCCTCACTCTCCATTTTTTCTCTATTTCTCTCACTCCATTCCTGGCTCCCTTACTCTCTTTAATCTATCGTTCACACTTACTCCCTCACTCGCCTTCTCTCATTTTTATCTCTTGTATTCTCTCTCCCTTTCTCTCTCATTTTCTCTCTCTCACTTTGCCTCCCTAACTATCTCACTTGTCCTTTTCTCCTACTCTCTCTTCGCCCACTCTCACTCCTAACTATCTCACTTTATCTTTTTCACACACTCTATCCTCTCTTCCACTTTTTATCGCTATCTCGCTCACACACTTTATTCACTGTCAACTTCTTTCTTACTCTTCTCACTCTTTCACTTCCTCTATACCCCCAATCTTTTTCTCAATTTTTCTCACTTCTCTCCTTTATCGTTCTCTCTTACATTCTCTCCCACATTCCTTTCCTGGCTATCTCTCTTTTCTCCATCACCCTTTATTATCTCTCTCATTCTCTTATTCTCCCTCCCTCTTTCTTGCTCACTCACTCTTTGACTATCTTGACCCATTCTCCTTCTCTCCTTACATCTCTCTTACTTTCTCCTTCGCCCCCTTCCTTTACTCTCCCTCTTACTCAGTCCCTCCTCTTCTTTTCTCTCTCATTCTCTCGCTCTATGTATAACTATCTCTCTCCACATTCTATTCTCATACTTTTTCTCACTCTTTCTTGTCATCCTCTCTCTTACTCCCTCTCTCTCTCTCTCTCTATATATATATATATATCTTCTAACACTTTATTTCCCTCTACCCCTAACCTCTCTCTTTTCGATCTCTCTTCTCTCTCTTGTACATTCTCACTCTTTATCTTGCTCTCCCTCTATCTCTCACTCTCTATTCCACCTTCACTATTGCATTGTTGCTCAGTTAATCTCTATTAATGTGTCTTCTATTGCTCTCTCTTCTCTCCCATTACTCTACTTTTTTTCTCCTTCTAACTCCATTTCTTGCTCTTTCCCGTCCTCCCTCTCCCCTCTCTCTTTCATTCATTCTCTCTTCTTACGCTTTGCTCCTCATGTCTGTAATTATTTTTACTTTCTCTAACACTTCTCTCTCTACCTCTCTCCCTTCCACTCTCTTCCCTCTCTCTATCTTCATATCTCTCACTCTATATCTGTTTCACTTTCATCTATCCGTTTCTTGCTCTGTCTTGCTCCATATTTCTTGCTTTATCTTCCTTCACTCTCTCTTATATCTCCATTTCTCTCTCATTCTCACTCCGCTCTCCCTTCCTCTCTTTCTTTCGGTTCACTCACTTTTAGTTTCCCACTCTCTTTACTCTCCCTTTATCCCTCGTTGCTACTCTCTAGCTCTCCCTTCCGCTTTCACTCCTTTCATCCCTTTGTTTCTCTCGCTCTTTTTATCTCCCTCTCTCTTGTTCACTCACTGTTTCCCTCTCCCGCTCTCTCTTCCCTCACTCTCTCTTTACTCTTTTTCTTTCTCACACTCTCTGTCTTTCTTGTTCCCTCTTCTAACCTCTTTAGTTTCACTCTCACTCTTACTCCCTCCCTCTCTCTTTCTCATTCCATATTTATTCTATCTCACTCTCTTCTACTACTTTCTCTCCACTATCTTCTCTCAATCTTTCATTCCTTCTCTCTTGCACTCTTCTTCCTTCCCACCCACCCTCTCTCTTCCTTTCTCGCTCTTTCTCTCTCTCTCTCTCACACACTCTCCCCCTTTATCCCTCTCATTCTCTCTCACTTCATCCCCCTCTCTCTCTCACTAAATCTCATTTTATATCCCCTCTCTCCCTCTCTCTCACACTCTATCTATATCTTCATTCACTCTCTCTTCTCTCACTCTCCCTTCCTCTCTCAGTTCCGTTCTTTTCCATCCTTCTGAATCTCTCCTTCTATCTCTTTCTTTATCACTCTCCCTCTCTTGCACTTTTCTCAGTTATGCATTATCACTTTTTCTTTCTCAATTACTCTCTATTTCTCTCACACACGCTCTGTATTTCTCTCTCTCATCACTCACCTTTACACAGTTTTTCCCTCGAACCATCTCTCACTCTCTTCCTTTCTCCCTCTCTCCCTCTTTTATTAATTCAGTCTCTCTCTCTCTCTCTCCTTCTCGTTCTTGCCCTGCGCCTCTCTCCATATTTCTCCATATCTGCCTTACTCTCTCTCACTCTCTCTCCCTCGCTCACTCATTAGTCCCAATCTTTACTGCCTCCTCTTGCTCTCTCTCTCTCTCTCTCTCTTTTTCATCTCGCTATATTTTTTGCTCTCTTTTTCATCTCGCTGTGTTTTTTTGCTCTCTTTTTCATCTCGCTGTGTTTTTTTCCTCGACTCTCCCACACTCACTCTCCATCTACCTCTATCTCTCCCTCTCTATCCTTTATTGCTCTCACTGTCTTCCTCTCTATCCATATATCCATCACTCTCTCTTTCATTTTCTCTCTCTTTGTCTCTTTTCTCTTCCTCCCTCACTCACACTCTCTCTCCCTTCTTAACCTCCTAATATCTTTTTTCCACTTTCCATTCTTATTACTTGCCTCTCCCTCACTCTCTTTTCATATTTCTCTTTAGATCGCTTTTAGTCTCTCACCTATTCTCATTTTCGCTCTCACTCTCTCCCTCTTCATTCTCACTCCCTCATTTGTGCTCTCTCTAGGTCTCCTTTATGTAATTCACTCTTCCTTCTCCATCTCACACACTAACTCACTCTCTAGCGCTAATCTCTCTCCCTCTCACCCTTATTAGCTCCATGTGTCGCTCTCTATCTCACTCTCTATTACCATTTTGTTCTTTCTCTCTCACTCTCTCCTTTCCTTTGCTCCATTTTTCTATCTTTTCTCTCTATCCTCTTCTCTATTATTTTATTTCACTCTCTCTCTTTCTCTCTCTATTCTCTTTTTCTAATTTATACCCTCTTTCACACTCTCCTTTGTTGCACTTTTCTCTCTTTTTTCTTACTTTTCTCTCACTATATCCCCCACTCTCTCTCCTCTCTCTCTTGCTTTCATCACACCACTCTCATTCTCTTTTTTGTCCCTCCCTTTCTCTCCCTCCCATTATCCCTCCTTTTTCTCTCTCTCTCTTGCTCCATCTCTCTCTCAACATTCTCCTATTCTCCATTACTTTTCACCTCGCACTCACTTGCTCTTACTTAATGTTCCCTCAGTCAATCTTCTCCCTATCTCTCCCTTTACTCTCTCTTCCTTTCTCTTTTGTTTTCTTTAAAACGTCTCACTACCTCTTTCAGTCTCTCTTTTTCACTCGGTCTCTCCCCCTTTCTCACTCTCAATTTCAACCTTTTGGTAATCTCTCACTCTATTTTTTGTCTCTATCATTTGACGCTCCCTTTATCTCAGTTTTTCACTCTTTCATCCCTCTCTTCCTCCCACTCTTCTTATCCCCCTCTCTTTTTATCCCTCTCTCACTCTCTGTTCTCTCTATTACTTTCTCACATCCCCTTTCTTGATCCCTCTTCCTCTCTCTTCAGTTTCACTCTCACTATTACAACTTCATATCCTCTCTCTTTCTTGCACCATGATTACTCTCTTCTATTGCTCTATCCTCTCAATCATTCTATCCAACTCTCACACACTCTCTTGCTTCCTTCCCTCCCGCCCTCTTTCTCACTCTCTCGCTCTTCTTTTTCTCTCACACACACTCTCCGCCTCTTCTAATTCATCTACCCTCTCAATCCTGCAAAATCTCATTCTATATCCCCTCTCCCTCTTTCTCTCACTTTCTCTGTATCTTCCTTCAGTCTCACTTTCTCCAATTCACACTTTGTGTTTCTCCAACTCCGTTCCATGCCTCTCACTCCATCCATCTACCTCTCTCTTTCTCACTCTCTCCCTCTATCATTATTTTTCTCTATTCAAGCTTTATCACTTTTTCTTTCTCTATCGCTATCTCTCATTCTCTCTCACACACAATCTCGATTGCACTTTTTCATCACTCTCTTATCACTTTGCTAACTCTTTCTCTCCAACCAACTCCCACTCTATTCTCCCTCCTTGTCTCCCTCTTTCATTAATTCAGTCTCTTTCTCAATCTCCCTCACGCCCTCCCTCTCGCACTTCATATCTCCCTTGAGTCTCTATTCTCTCTCTATTTCTGCCTTACCCTCTCTTCCTCTCTCGCTCCCGCACACTTTTCAATCCCTATCTTTACTCCCTTTCCTCCTCGCTCTCTCACTTTCTATTTTATCTCTCTTCATTGTTCTTGTGCTCTCTTTTATCCCCTCAGTCTGTCTTGGTTTTTCTTCCATTTTATAATTTTTATTTTCTCTGATACATCTCTCTTTCCTCTTTATCCATCCCTCATTCAATCCTTCCTTTTCTTTCTACCTCACTCTCTCCTCTTGCACTAACACATTCACTCCAGCTTGCTACCTCTCATTTTCTCTCTTGCTCTCTCTCATTCGCACTCTCTTACTCTCTCACTTTCACTTTTTTCTATTTCTCTCTCTACCTTTCTCTCACTCAATCTCTCATCATTTCTCTCTATTCTCTCCCTCCGCTAGCCTCCCTCCTACTCTCTCCATCTAATCAATCTCCCTCTCTCCCTCTCCTTCCCCCTCTCTCCAACTCTCCGTCTCACTCATTCACTTACTCTACCTCTCTATCTCAAACATGCTCATATTTTGTGCAATTTTCCTCTCTCCCTTCCTATCTCTCTCTCATATATCTTTCTTGCTCTCTCTCCCTCTCTCTTCAATCTCTCTCCTTTCGTCCTTCTATCTCCTCCTTTCTCACTCTCTCTCTTACACTTGCCCTCTGTCTCTCTCATTCCCACTCTCCCCTTTCATTCTCTCCCTCTCGATCTTTCTTCTTGTCTCTTTTGATCTCTCTCTTTTTCTCATTCTCTTGCTCTCCTTACTTCTCTCCCTCTAACTCATCTTTTCTTTATTTGTCCTCACTCTTTTCTCTCTATTTATATCTTACTCTCTCTCTCTATCTCAATCCATAATTCTTAAATACCACTCACTCCCTCGCTCTATCTCTCTCTCACTCTCTATTCTTTATTTATTTCCCTTGCTCTTCTCTCTCTTGATCTCTCTTTTGTCACTATCATCTCTTTTTCTTAGTCCTTATCCCTCATACACACTCTATCTCTCTACAAATTTTGTAATCCCTATCTCTTCTCTCTCTCATTATTCTCACTTTCTCCCTATTCCTCTCTCACTTCGTTCTTCCCTCTTTACCTCTCTCCCTCCCTCTATCCCTTATCTCTCACTCTCTTCTCCTTACCCTTGTTCTTAATCTCTCCCTCATCCCTATACATATCTCTTGCTCTCTTGTTCACTATCTCTTATCTAGCTCTCTATCTCCCTCCCTCCCTTCCTCACACTCTCTCCCTTCCCACTATGCTAATATCTCTTTATCTCTCTTGTCTGTCTCTCTCATCCTCTCTCTTATATCATCCTCTCTTTCACTCTCTTTTCCTCTTTCTCTATATGTCACTTTCATTCTCCCGCTCTCGTTATCTTTATCACTCTCTCACTCTCCCTCTATATTTTTGACTCCCTCATTCTTGCCCTTGCTAGGACTCCCTTGTGTAGCTCACCCTTCTCTCTCCATCTCACTCTCTCTCTCTCGAGCTCTCACAGACATTCATCATTCTCTCACTCTCTCTGTCTCTCAATATCTCTCCATCTCTCCACTAGAAGCTCCATTTCTCAATCTCTATCTCACTCTCTCTTAGCATCATGCTCCTTCTCTTGCACTCCAGTCTCTCTCTTCATTACTGCATCTTTCTCTCTTCTCTCTCTAGACCATTCTCTATTATTCTCCCTCCCTCGCTCTCTCTTTCATGCACTCTATTCTCCTTTTCTATTTTATGCTCTTTTTTCTCTCTTCCCTCTTTCATCTCACACTTTCTCTCCTATCCCCTAATCTATCTCTCCCTTTGTATTGCTTCAATCCTTCCCACTATCTCTTTCTCTTTCTTCTCTCCCTCCTTCCCTCTCTCTCCTCATCTCCCTCTCTGTCTCCATCTCTCTAGCTATTATATCTCTTTACCTCTACTCACTCTCTCATACTCAATCTTCCTTTAGTCTCACTTCTCTATCTATTTACTTTTCACTCTCTATCACTGTCTCTCTACTACTCTCTCTTTAATCCATCTCCCTCCCTCCCTCCCTCCCTTATCTTTCTCACTCTCTCCATCCTTCTCTCCACATACCCTCTATTCCACTTTTTTGTATCTCTCTCTCACTCTCTCTTTTATCTCTCTGTCCTTTGACACCTTGTATCACACTACCACTTTTTCACTCTTTCTCCCTCTTTTACTCCCTACATCCCTGTCTTTATTCGCTCTCCTTATCTCTCTCTCTCTCTCTCTCTCTCTCTCTCTCTCTCTCTTGCTCCCTATTTCACTCGCCCACTCTCTCCCTCTTTCCCACTCTCATGCTCTCTCTTTTCTCTATTTCTTTATTGTCTCTGACACTCTCTCCCATTCTCACTCCCTCTTCTCTCTCCTCCATTTCACTATCACTCTTACTCTCTCGTACCAATCTCTCTTTTAATCATCCATTATCTTTTACTCTTCTCACTCTCATGTCCTCAATCCCCCACTCTCTTTCTCTATTTCTTTCACTTCCCTCCTTCCTCTCTGTCTCTCTCTCTCGCTCTCTCCCACTTTCCCTTCGAGGCTCTCCTTCTCTCTCCATCACTCTCTCATTCTCTTATTCTCCCTCTCTCTATTAACCACTCTCTTTCTCTATCTTCCATCATTCTCCTTCTGTCCGTCTATCTCTCTCACTCTCACTTCCTCTTTTGCTCTCTTCCACTCACTTTCTCACAGTTTGTTCTCTCTTTCTTTATCTTTTATTTCTCACACTTCTGTAACTCTTTCTCTTATATTTTCCTCTCACTCTCTCTTCATCACACACACAATCTCTCTCTTTGCTCAATCTTTCTTTTCCCCTATACCTCAAACGCACTCTCTCCATCGCACTCCAACTTTTATCTCTCTCAAACCCTCTCTCTTCTCTCTCATTGTTTCTCACATACTCACATTTTGCTCTCTTTCTTTCTCTCTCTCCTTCCTTCTCTCTGTCTCCCCTAAATTTCACTCTCTTTTCCTTACTCTTGTCCCCACTCTCTCCCTCTCATGAATATATCCCTTTTAATGCCTTCCTCACACTCTATTTCATTCTGTCACTCTTTATCTCTTACTTCCCTTCCCCCCTCCCTCGATCACACACACTCTCTCTCTCTTCCCACCCTTCTAATATCATTTTTTCTCTCTTGTCCCTCACTCTCTTTATCATTCTTATATCCTCTTTTCTCGCTACTCTCTTTTCTTGTTTCTCTCTAGATCACTTTCATTCTCCCACTATTGTTCTCTTTATGTCTCAAACATTCCCTCTATCATTCTCACTCCCTTATTTGTGCCCTCTCCAGGGCTTCCTTATGTAGCTAACTCTTCTCTTTCCATCTCATACACTCATATGCTCCCTCACTCTCTCTCAATCTCTCTCCCACTCACCCTCTTCAGCTTAATTTCTCACTCCCTATCTCACTCTCTGTTACCATTTAGTTCTTTATCTCACACTCTCTCCTCTCCCTCCCTTGCTCTAATTTTCTCTGTTCTCTCTCTATCCCCTTCTCTATTATTTTCTCTCACTCTCTCTCTTTCTCATTCTCTATTCTCATTGTCTATCGTATGCTCTTCTTTACACTATCCTTTGTAGCTCTCTTTTCTCTATTTTCTCTTGCTTTTCTCTCACTCTACCCCCACACTCTCTCTTGCTTCCATCCATTCCTTTCTCATTCTCTCTGCTCTCTCCCTCACTCCGTCTCCCTTCCATTATCCCTCTCAATTTTCCACTCTCTTCCTCCCCCTCTTTCAACATTCTCTTATTTTCCTTCACTTTTAACCCCTCACTCACATACTCCTATTAAATTTTCCCTCATTATCTCTTCTCACTCTCTCTCATTCATTCTCTCTTCCTTTCCCTTTTCTGCTTTCTTTAAACCCTCGCTACCTCCTTCTATCACTCTTCTGCACTCACTCTCTTCTGATCAATCTCACACTTCATTTCACCTCTTTTTATCTCTCTCTCACTCTCTTCTGTCACTCACTGCCTCTCTCTCGCTCTCCCTCCCATTTTCCCTCACTGGCTCTCTCTTTCTTCCCCGTTTTATCTCCCACTTTCTAGCTCCCACACTTTCTCACTCACTCTTTCCCTCTCTCCCACTCTATCTTCTCCGACCCTCTCTTCTTTTTGTTCTCTCTCACACTCTTCTTTCTCACTCCCTCTTTCTCACTACTCAGTTTCACTCTCACTCTTACTTTCTCATTCTCTCTCGCTTACTCTCTCTTCTACTGATCTCTCTTCACTTTCTCCTCACAATCATTCTCTCCGTCTCACCCTCAATCGCTTGCTTCCTTCCCTCCCTCCCTCTCTCCCTCGCACTCTCTTTAACTTCATCCCTTCTCCCTCCCACTAAATCTAATTTTATACCCCCTCTCTCCCTCTCTATCACACTCTCTCTATATCATCACTCACTCTCTCTTCCTCTCTCACACCACTATATTCCATCTTTTTGACTCTGTCAGCCTATCTCTCTCATTCTCCCTCTCTGCCTCTCTTGCACTTTTCTCTGTTATGCTTTATCACCTTTTCGTTCTTTATTGTACTCTGTTTCTCTCTCACACACTCTCTATTGCTCTATATCATCACTCACCTATCACTTTACAAGCCCTTTCCCTCTAACCAACTCTCACTCTCTTCCTCTATCCCTCTCTCCCTCATTCACTAATTCAGTGTCTCTCTGTTTCTCCCTCTTGCCCTCTCTCTCTTCATATCTCCATCTATATCTCTCTCTCTCTACCTCTCAATTACTATCTTTTGTTTTGTCTTACCTACTCTCCCTCTCTCTCACTTCTGCTCACTCTTTATTCTCTAACTTCACTCCCTCTCAGCTCTCATTCACTCTCTATTTCACCTCTCTTTGTTGTTTTTTTCTCTTTTTCCCCCTTTCTGTCTCTCTCTCTCTCATGCCATTTCTTCTTTCTCCCTCTTCTCTCTCATTACTCAGTCTTTATCTTTCTCCCACACACACTCTCTCTCATTCTCCCTTCCTCACACACTCTCTCAATTGCTATCACATCTTTCTCTCTCCCCACATGTCCATCTCAATATTTCTTATTTTCTCTCATGCATCTCTCTTCCCTCCTCAATCCCTCCCTCATTCAATCCCTCTGTCCCACTCTTTCTTCTCTCTTCATTTCTTACTCCTCTCTCTATCTCCCCTTGAAAAGAGAGGAAGAGAAAGCAAGAGAGCGAGAAAGAGGAACATAATAGAGAGTGAGAGAAATAACGAGAAAGGGAGCGTGGGAAAGAAATAGAGATAGAGGACAAGAGTAAAGAGAAAGAAAAGGTAGATGAGAGAGAGAAACAATATAGAAGTAAGAAACATAGTAAGAAAGAGAGAGTGAGAAAGAAAGAGATAGAGGGCAAGAGTAACGAATAGAGTGAGAATGGAGATAGAGGGGGAGAGCAAGTGATTAAAGAGAGGGAGGGAGTGTGAGAGGAAGAGAGAGCATGAAAGTTTAAGAGGGAGAGAGAGGAACCGAGAGAGGAAATGATAGTGAGCAAGATGGAGATAGGGAGAGATGTTAAGAGAATGAATGAGAAAGAGAGAAGGAGAGAGGGAGATGGAGAGGGAGAGAGAGGAAGAGAGATTTAGATACAGAGAGTGGGAGGGTGAGAAGTGGGAGGGAGAGTGGGAGAGAGAAAGGCTGAGGGAAAGTGAGAGGTAAATAGAGAGAAGAGAAAGTGAGAGGAGAGAGGGAATGAGATAGAGCAGTGGACAAAATTATAGGGACGGAGGGAGATTGAGTGAATGAGTGCAAGTCCAAGAAATATGGACGAAGGGAGAAAGAGAGGGAAGGAGGGAGTGATTCAGATAGGGAGGGAGAGTAAGAGAATGAGTGAGAAGGAGATAAGGAGAGAGGGAGATATGGAGTGAGAGAGGGAGAAAGAGGGAGAGAGACTGACATAAAGAGAGTGGGAGGGAGGGTAGTAGGGGAGAGAATGAGAGAGAGACTGAGAGAAAGGGAAAGGGAGAGTAAAATATAAATAAAAGTGAAAATAAGAGAAAAGAGAACAAGAGAGAGGGAATGGGAGAGCAATGGAGAAAATAAGTGGAAGGGAGGGAGATCTAGTGAGTGCAAAAGGAGAGAGAGGAGAGAGATAGGAGAAAAGGAGAATGAGATGGAAGGAGGGACTGAATGAGAAGGGATAAAGGAGGAGAGAGAGATGTGAGAGAAAATTATAAATAATAAGATGGAGATAAGAGGTGAGGGTGAGATGAGAGAGCAACTGAGATAGAGGGACAGAGGGAGAATAAGAGAGAGTGGGGGATAAATCTAAGAAAGAGTGAGTAAAGAGAGAGAAGAGAGGGTGGTTATAGATGAAGGAAGAAGAGAGAGATACAGAGGGGGCAAGAGCAAGAAAAAGAATAATAAAAAGAGATAAAAATGATAGTGAGAGAGAGAGCACGAGAGGGAGTGAAGATTGAGATTGAAGAGTGAGTGGGATATGGAGAGGGATAGAGGTAAGGTAGAAATAAAGAGAGAAGAGACTCGGGGAAGATAGAACAAACGAGATAGAGAGTGTGAGGGAGATAGAGATAGAAAGTGGGAGAGAGAATATAGAATGTGAAAGATATATAGAGAGGGAGTAGCAGTGAGAGTGAAGTTGAAAAGAGAGATAGAGAGAGAGTGGTGAAGCAAGAGAAAGAGAAAAGGAGAAAGAAAGAGAATGAATGATAGATGGAGCAAGAGTGAGTTAGGGAGTGTGAGAGCATTGGAGAGAGACTGCAAGAGAGAAAGAGAGAGAGAAGCGAGTGAGGGAGTAAGAGTGAGAGTAATATGAAAGAGAGTGAGGGAGCAAGGAGGGGAGAGAGTGACAAAGCGAGAGAGAAATAGATAAAGAATAGAGAGTGAGGAAAGAGAGGACAAGAGAGGGAGCTAGAAAGAAAAAGAGAGCAAAACAAAGAGGGAGGGAGAGAGTGAGGGGGATGAGGGGAGGGAGTGAGAGAAAGTAATAAACAATGAGAGAGAAGAGGGGGTAAGAGATAAGAGAGAGAGAAAAGAGAGGAGTTAGATTGATGGATATAGAGAGATCATGGTGAGCAAAGAGAGAAAAGAGAGCAAGAGAGTGTCTGATAGGGAAAAAAATGTAATGAGAGTGAAACATAGTGAGAAAGGTAGGGAGTGAGAAAGAGCGAGATAGAGGGCAAGAGTAAGGGAGAGAGTGGGAGGGAGAGATAGAGGGAGAGAGTGAGAGAGATTGACGAGGGAGAGAGAGTAAGGGAGGGAGAGAGAGAAAGATTTCAGAGAGCGATAGGAATTGAGAGAGGAAAATAGCACAAAAGTTAGTGATCAATATTGAGATAAGGAAGGAGATTAGAGAAAGCGTGAGAAGAAAAGAGTGGGAGGGAGAGTGAGAGAGGGAGTGAGAGATAGAGGGAGAGAAAGAGTGAGTAAAGAAAGAGAAGAGAGGGAGATAGAAGAAAGGGCAATAGAGAAAGATTGAAAGGGTGCAAAAAATTGTGAAAAAATAATGTGAGATGAAGAAGAGAACGAGAGAGAACAAGAAATGGAGTGAAGAAAGGGACTGAAGAAAGTGCGAGGAAGAGAGAGTGAGAGAGGGTAAGGCAGATATGGAGAGTTATGAAGAGCGAGGGAGGCCAAGAACAAGAAAAAAGAGAGAGAGAGAGAGAGAGAGTGAGAGAGAGAGATTGAATTAATGAAAGAGGGAGATTGGGAGAGAGGAAGAGGGTGAGAGATGACTGGAGGGAAAGTTTGTGTAAAGTGATAAGCGAGTGATGAGATAGAGCAATAGAGAGTATGTGAGAGTGAAATAAAGAGCAATAGAGAAAGAAATAATGATATGACATAACAGTGAAAACTGCAAGAGAGGGAGAGAGTGAAAAAGAGAGAGATAGACAGAGGGAGGGGTTATAAAATGAGATTTAGTGGGAGAAAGAGGGGGGTGAAGTAAAAGAGAGTGAGAGGGAGAGAGGGGAGAGCGTGTGTGAGAGAGAAAGAAAGAGCAAGAGAGGAAGAGAGAGGGTGGGAGTGAAGGAAGCAAGAGTGGGGAAGAGATGGAGAGAAAGATTGAGAGAAGACAGTGGAGAGGGAGCAAGAGTGAGAATGAAACTGAAGAGATAGAAAAAGGGATTAAGAAAGGGAGAGTGTGAGAGAGAAATAAAGAGGATAGAGCGAGGGAAGAGAAATTGGGAGATAGGGAAAGAGAGAGTGAGTAAGAGAAGGAGCAAGAGAGATGGAGATAAAAAGAACAGGAGAAAGAGAGGGATGAAAGGAGTGAAAGTGAGCTAGTGAGTAGCAATGAGGGATAAAGGGAGAGAACAGAGTGGGTAAAAGAAACAGTGGGAGACTAAAAGAGTGAAAGTAAAGAGAGAGAGGGAAGGAGAGTGGAGTGAGAATGAGAGAGAAATGGAGATATAAGAGAGAGTGAAGGAAGATAGAGCAAGAGATAATGAGCAAGGCAGAGCAAGAAAAGGGCAGAAGAAAGTGAAATAGATATAGAGTGAGAGATATAAAGATAGAGAGAGGGAAGAGAGAGGAAGGAGAGAGGTAGAGAGACTAAGGGAAGAACTCATAAGACGAAGTGAGTGAGGGGTAAAAAGTAATGGAAATTTGGAGAAGTTTGAGAGAGACTGTGCAAGAGAGAGTGGGAGACGAAGAGGGATAAAGGGAGGGAGAGAAAGGGAGGGAGAGAAGACAGAGAATGGGAGAGGGAGGGATGGAAGCAAGAGAGTAAGTGGGATAGAGTGGGTGAAAACAAAAGAAATGAGAGAAGAGAACAATAAAAGGAGAATGTAAAAGAGATTATAAGATAGTAGAAGAGAATTGCGAGCGAGAAAGAGAAAGATTGAGAGAAAATAATAGTGAAGGGGAGAAGTGGATTAAATAACAATAATAAAGAAGAAGGGGTGAAAATAGAAGAGATAAAAAATGAGGGAAGGTAGAGAGATAGAGTGATGGATATAAAGAGATAAATAGTATGTAAAGAAAGAAAATAGTGCAAGAGAGAGCAAGTGAATGAGAGAGAGAATCAAAAGAGAAAGTGAGAGACATAGTGAGAAATGGAGAGAGCAAGAAAGAGAGATAAAAGGCAAGAGTAAATGGAGAAAAATCTCTTTTATTCTTGATCCCTCCCTTTTTCACTCCCTACTTCCCTCTCTTTCTCCCTCTCTACCTATCTAACTTACCTCTCTCTCCTCTTTCATTCACTCACTCCCTCCCTCCCTCGCATTCTCACTATCGCTCTCTCTCATCCAATTCTATCTCACCCTCTGTCCTCTCCCTTCTGTTCACTCTTCAATCCTAGTGTTCACTCCCTCTCGTGCTCTCTCTCTCTCACTCTTTATTTCATCTCTCTTTATTGTTTTCTTGCTTTCTTTTGTCCCTCTCTATCTCTCGCTCTTTATCTTCTTCTATCACCCTTTTCTTCTCTCTCTTTACTCACTCCATATAAATCTCTCTCTCCCTCCCTGACACATGCTCTCTTAGTTTCTCTCACATATTGCTCTCTCTCATTTTATTCATCACATTATTTCTTATTTTCCCACATAGATGCCTATACCCTCCTCCATCACTCCCTGTTTCAATCCCCAATTCCCTCTCTTTCTCGTATTCCGCCCTCTCTCTTCCTCTTACTCTCCATAGCTACGTTTCTCAGTCTTTGTTACGTCCTCTCTTGCTTTCTTGATATTTCTCTTTCTCCTATCTATCTTCTGCACCAACTCTCTCTCTTCCCTCTCTTAACTCATTATTTCTTTACCTCTGTCTCTCACTCTCCCCCCTCACATACACTCTCTCAATTTCTCTCACAGCTTGCTCTCTCCCCTCATATCCATCTCCTTATTTATTATTTTTTTCATACATCTCTCTGTCCTCCTCGATTTATCCCTCTTTTACTCCCTCATTCCCTCTTTTTCTCCTGCTCTCCCTATCTAACTCCTCTCTCCATCTCCTCTTGCATTAACTCAGTCACTCCCTTTCCCTCCCTCTCATTTTCTTCATCGTTGTCTCATTCTCTCTTTCTCGCTCTCTCTTCTCTTACTCTCACTTCTCTCTATTTCTCTCTCTTACACTCACTTAGCTCTTTACTCACTCTTTAATCTATATTTATCATTCTAACTCTCTCTCCCTTCCTCTCATTATCTCTCTCTTCTCTCTCTCAACCTGTCTTCTCTGTCTTTGTTTATTTCACTCTCATTTTATCTCTCTTTCCCTCTCTTTCCCCACTCCATTATTTCTCTATTTCCATCTCTCCATTCCTCGCTCCCTTACTCTCTTTAATTTTCTCTCACACTTACTCCCTCACTCGCCCTCTCTCTTACACTCCTGTACTCTGCCTCCCTTTCTCTCTCCTTTTCTCTCTCCCCCTTCACATCCCTAACTATCTCTCTCTTGCTCCTTTTCTCCTAGTCTCCCTTCACCCACTTTCTCTCTTCAACTTAACTCTCACTCCTACTCACTCTCTTTATCTATTCACACTCTCTATCCTCTCTTCCACTTTCTATCGCTATCTCTACTCACTGTCAACTTCTCTCTCTCTCTTACACTTCTCACTCCTCTTCCTCTATACCCACACTCTTTTTCTCTATTTCTCTCACTTCCCTACTTCGTCGCTCTCTCTAACACTCTCTTCCATTTTTCCTTTCTGGCTATCTTCCTTTTCTCCGTCACCCTCTCATTCTCTTTCTCATTCTATTATTCTCCCTCCCTTTGTCTTGCTCACTCCCTCTTTGACTATTTTGACTCATTCTCCTTCTCTTCTTATATCTCTCTAACTCTCACTTCCTCCTTCGCACCCTTCCTCTTCTCCCCTCTCCCCTCATCCCTCATCTTTTTTCTCTCTCGTTCTCTCGCTCTATGTTTAACCATCTCTCTCCACCTTCTATTCTCATACTTTCTCTCACTCTCTTTCTTACCATCCTCTCTCTTACTGTCCCTCCCTCTTTCTCTTCCTTTCTCTATATATCTTCTAACACTTTCTTTCTCTCTACTCCTAACATCTCTCTCCCATCTTTCTTCTCTCTCACACACACTTTAACTCTCACTCCCTATTCCACCTTCATTATAGCAATGTTACTTTGGTCAATCTATATAATCTCTATCATATTGCTATCTCTTATCTCTCATTACTTAACTCTTTTTTCTCCTTCTAACTCCCTTTCTTGCTCCATCTCGTCCTCCCTGTCACTCTCTCTTTCATTCCTTCTCTTCTCACACTTTGATCCTAATCTCTCTCATTATTTTTACTTTCTCTCACAATTCTCTATCTACCTCTCTCCCTTCCTCTCTCTTCCCTCTCTCTATCATCATATCTCTCACTCTATATGTATTTCACTTTCTTCTGCCCTTTTCTTGCCTGTCTTGATCCATATCTCTTGGTGTATCTTCTTTCACTCTCTCTTATATATCCATTTCTCTCTCTCATTCTCACTCCACTCTCCCTCCCTCTCTCTCTTTACTTTCACTCACTTTTAGTCTCCCATTCTGTTCTCTCCGTTTATCCCTCATTGCTACTCTCTAGCTCTCCATCCCACTTTCACTCCTTTCATCCCTCTCTTTCTCCTGCTATTGTTATCTCCCTCTCTCTAGCTCACTCACTCCTTCCCTATCTCCCACTCTCTCTTCCCTCGTTCTCTCTTCTCTCTATTTATCTCTCACACTCTCTTCCTTTCTTTCTCCCTCTTCCTATCTCTTCAATTTCATTCTCACTCTTACTCCATCACTCCCTCTCTCTTTCTCATTTCATATTCATTTTCTCTCAATCTCTTTTATTGCTCTCTCTCAACTGTCTTCTCTCAATCTTTCTCTCCATCTCTCCCCCACTCTTGCTTCTATCACTCCCACCCTCTCTTTTCCACTCTCGCTCTTTATTTTTCTATCTCACAAGCTCTCCCCCTCTCTCCCTCTCACTCTCTTTCACTTCATCCCCCTCTTTCTTCCACTTAATCTTATTTTATATCTCCTCTCTCTATCTATCTCCCTCTTTCTCACTCTGTCCCTCTCTTGCACTTTTTTACAATTATGCCTTATCACTATTTATTTTCTATTGCTCTTTATTTCTCTCACACACTTTCTATTGCTCTCTCTCATCATTCACTTATCACATTACACAGTCTTTCTCTCTAACCATCTCTCACTCTCTTTCTCTCTCCCTTTCTCCCTCTTTCATTAATTCAGTCTCTCTCTCTCTCTCTCTTTCTTGCTCTTACCCTCCCTCTATCTCCATATCTTTCCATATCTGCCTTACCCTCTCTCTCTCTCTCTCCCTCGCTCTTTCTTTAGTCACTATCTTCACTCCCTCTCATGCTCTCTCTCGCTCTCTTTTTCATCTCACTTTGTTTTTTGCTCTTTTTTGAACCCTTTTTGTCTCTCTCTATTGCCCTTTCTACTATCTCCCACTCTTCTCTTTCCTTACTCACTCTTTCTCTCCCTTTATCTCTCACTCTCTCTCTCTCACTCTCCCTCACTCCCACTTTCTATCAATTGTTCTCACATCTTGTTCTCTCTCCACTCATTGTTCTCACATTTTGCTCTTACAATCCCGCCCTTATCTCTCTATCAATTATTTCTTATTTTCTATTATACATCTCTCTTTCCTTCTCGATCCCTCCCTCTTTCAATTCCTCCTTCCCTCTCTTTCTCCCTCTCTCCCCATCTCACTCTTCTCTTTATCCCCCCTTGCACTCACTACTTCACTCTCTCTCCCTCCCTATCATTTTCTTTATCGCTCTATCTCATTTCCAATCTCCTGCTCTCTCTCTAATCTCACTTTCACTTTTCTCTATTTTTTTCTCACTTCCCCTCTCCATTCCTGCACTCTCTCTCATCCTTTCTCTCTCATTCTTGATCTCTCATTCTCTCCCTCCGCTACCCTCCCTCCCACTCTCTCCATCTCATTCTTTCTCCCTCTCACCCTCACCCTCTCCATCTCCCTCTCTTCCTCTCTCCATCTCACTCATTCTCTTACTCTCCCTCCCTATCTCCACATTGTTTACTATCTTTTCCTCTCTCACTACCTCTCTCTCCCTCTTAAATCTTTGTTTCTCTCTCTACCTCTCTCACACCCTCTCTCTCTTCATTCTCTCTCCTTCTCTACCTTTATCTCCCCCTTCCTAATTCTCCCCTTATTCTTGTCGTCTATTTGTTTCTTTCCCACTCTTTTCCTTTCTCACTATGTCTCTTACTCCTTTATGTGTCTCCCTCTTGCTCTCTTTGTTGCTCTATTTTCTCTCTTTACTCAGCTTCTCTTTCTATATCCATCACTCTAACTCTCTCTCCCTTCCTCTAATTCTCTCTCACCCCCTCTTCTCAATCATTATTTATTAATTTCTCTCTTTTTCTCTCTCGCCCTCTCTTTCCTCACTCTCATTCTTTCTCTATTTCTCTCTCGCTTTATCTCTATCCCTTCCTTGCTCCCTTACTCCCTTAAAATTCTCCTAGTCTTTCTCTCTCCCTTTCTCTCTCCTTTCTTCTCTCTCACTTTCCCTTCTTATCTCTCCTGCACCTTTCTCTAACTCTCTCTTCACCCACTCTCTCTCTCCTCAGCTTCACTCCCACTCCAACTCCCTCTCTTCATCCCTTCAGACTCTCTATTCTTTCTTCCACTTTCTATCACTATCTCAATGCACTCCTTATTCTTTCTCAACCTCTCTCTTACTCTTCTCACTCCTCTTTTTCTATCACGCCACTCTCTTTCTCTATTTCTTTCACTTCCTTCCTTTGTCACTCTCTCTCACACTCTCTCCCACATTCCCTTCATGTTTCTCTCTATCTCTCAATCTCCCTCATTCTCTCTCAAACATCATTGTTCCTCCCTCTCTCTTGCTTAGTCTCTCTCTTTCAATATCTTGACTCATTCTCCTTCTCTTCATATATATCTCTCTCTCCCTTCCTCCTTCGCTCCCTTCGTCTCCTCTCCCTCTCCCTCTGTTTCTCCTTTCTTTTTCTCTCCCGTTCTTACCCTCTAAATTTAGCCATCTCTCTCTCCACCTCCTATTCTCATACTTTCCCTCAATCTCTCTTCTTATCATGCTCTTACAATCCCGCCCTTATCTCTCTCTTCCTCTCGAACTTTCTTTCCCTTTACCACCAAACATCTCTCTCATCTCTCTTCTCTCTCACATACACTTTCACTCTTTCCCTTGCTCTCCTTCTCTCTCGAACTCTATTCCACCTACATTATTGCATTTTATCTCTCTTTTATCACTCTCTCTTCACTCTCTATCTCCCTGTTCTCTTCCTTCTTCCCTTGCTCACACTCTCTCTCCTTTCCCACCCTCCTAATATCTTTTTTTCTCTCTTTCACTTTCTTATATACTCTTATCCCCCTCACTCTCTTCCCTTATTTCTCTTTAGATCTCTTTTATTCACTCAGTATTGTATTCTTTATCGGTCTCACTTTCTCCGTCTATCATTCTCACTCCCTCATTCATGCCATCTCTATGTCTCTCCTATGTAGCTCACTCTTCTCTTTCCATTGCACACACTCATAACCTCTCACTCTCTCTCAATCTTTCTCCCTCTTGTTCTCATTAGCTCCTTTTCTCACTCCATCTCACTCTCTGTTACCAATTTTTCTTTATCTTTCAGTCTCTCCTCTCCATCCCTTGCTCCATTTTTCTCTCTTTTCTTTATTCCCTTCTCTATTATTTTCTCTCAATCTCTCACTTTCTCTCTCTCAATTCTTTTTTTCTATCTTATACTCTCTTTTACACTCTCCTTTTGTTGCTCTCTTTTCTCTCTTTTCTCCCACACTATCCCACACTCTCTTGCTTCCATCCCTCCCTCTCTCATTATTTGTCTTCTCTCCCTCCCTTTATCCCTCTCCATCTCCCACTCTCTTCTCACTCTCTCTCTCTTATTCACTCTCTCTTCCTTTCCCTTTCCTGCTCTCTCTTTAAACCCTATCACTGCCTCCTATCTCTCTTTCGCACTCACTCTTTCCATGCTCTCTATCACACTTTATTCCACCTCTTTTTATCTCTCTCATTCACTCTTTTATCTTTCTATTTTGTTGCTCCCTTTATCCCTTATTGACTCTCTCTCACTCTCCTTACCGCTTTCACTCTCTTCGCCGCTCTCTTTCTCTTGCTCTTTTTATCTCCCTCTCTTGCTCGATCACTCATTTCCCCTCTTTCGCTCTCTCTTTCTTCACTCTCATTTCTCACTATTTCTCTCTCGCACTCCACTTCTTTCTGTCTCCTTCTTTCTCTCTCTTTATTTTCACTCTGACTCTTACTCACTCAGTCTCTCTCTTTCACGTTCTATATTCATTCTCTCGCACTTACTCTCTCTTCTACTACTCTCTCTCCACTCTCTCCTCTCAATCTCTCACACTTGTGCAATATCACCCCCTCATTATTTCTCCCTCCGTACCTCCATTCCACTCTATCCCCAACCATATCTCTGAGACCTTCCCTATTTTTCCCTATCTCTCTCTCCCTCTTGTACTCCATCATTTCCTGCATCCCTTTCTCTCAACCTCATATCTTCCCTTACTTTCTCTCTCACATTCTCTTTTCCCTTTCTTGCTCTTCCGCACTCTCTCTTTCCCCCTTCATTTCATATTACTATTTTTTCTTATCTCCTCTTTTTCTTTCTCTTATATCTCTATCTTGCTCTTTTTTCTCTACCACCACCTCATCTTTGTCTCACTATTTCTCACATTCTCCCTCTCTCATCCTCCCTCGCTCCCTCTTTCACACCCTTCCTCCCTCTCTCGCCTTTCTTTCACACACAAGCTCTATCTCTTTCTCTCTCTTGTTCACTCTCTCACACACTCTGTCGCTCTCTCTAACCTTTTGTATCCCTCCTTTCCCGAATTTGACTCCCACTCTTACTCTCTCTAAACTCTTTTTTCTCTCGATTTCTCTCTCTCCTCTTGTCCTCTCTCTCCTTCCTTCTCTCCTCTTGCCCTCGCTCTCCTTCCCTCTCTCCTTTCTCACTCTCACTCCGTCACACACTCTCTCAATTGCTCTCATATCTTGCTCTCTCCCCTCAAATCCATCTATTATTTCTTATTTTATCTTATACATCTTTCTCTTATCTCGATCCCTCCATCTCTCAGGTAAAAAGAGAGAATTGTGAGATAGGGAGTGAGGTAGAAAGAGTGGGAAGAAGGATTGAAAGAGGGAGAGATCGAGTGGAAAGAGAGATATATGAGAGAAAATAAGAAATAATGAGATGAATTTGAGGGGAGAGAGCAAGATTTGAGTGCAATTGAGAGAGTGTGTGTGAGGGAGAGAGAGTGAGAGAGAGAAAGAGTGAGTAATGAGAGAGAAGAGAAAGTGATAGATGAAAAAGCATGAGAGGACAGAGGAAGGGAAAGAGAGAACAAGCAAATGATAAAGAGAGATGAAATAAAGAATGAGGAGCTAACAAGAGTGGGAGTGAACTAGAAATAAAGAGATAGAGGTAGGTGATAGAGATTGATGGGAGAACTGGAGACTGGAAAGGAGTGAGAAGAAATAGAGAGAGAAGAGAGATTAAGGGAGGATAAAGGAAAAGTTTGGAGGTGAGAGGTAGAGAGAGAGAGATATATAGAGGAGGGTATAGAGAGAAATAGAGGGAGAAGGGAGAAAGAGAGACAAAAGGCAAGAGAGAGAGAGGGAGGGAGGAAGAGAGTACATGATAATTGGAGAGAAAAGAGTAAGTAAAGGGATGGGAGGGAGTGATAGAAGAGAGTGGGAGAGAGTGTGTGAGAGAGAAAGAGGGAGGGTGAGAGAAAAAAGAGAAATAAAAGTGATAATTCATTAGTTTGAGAAAAGAACAAGAGAGGGAGAGATTGAGAAAGAGCGAGAATAAGGGGAGTGAGAGAGATTGAAGAGTGGGAGTGACGGTGGAAATGAGAGTGAGAGAGGAGAGATTGAGGGAATATATAGAGAGAGTGAGCGAGAGGGAGAGAGGGGAAAGAGAATGTGATTTTGACAGAGAGAGTAGGAATTAACCAGAAGAATGTGAGAGTGGGGGAGTGATAGTGTGTCTGAGAGTGAGAAAGAAAGAGGGAGAGAGGGAAGGAAGAAAAGAAGCAAGAGACGTGGGCAGAGAGGGAGAGAAAAATTAAGAGGTAAGAGAGAAGAGAGGGATACATAAGTTAGAGTGTGTGATAGAGATTGAACATAGAGTGAGAATGAGTGAGGGATGAGAGAGGGTGTAAGATTGAGAAAAACTAAACTGAGAGGATAAGATAGGAAGAAAGTGAGAGAGAGTGTGAAAAAAAATAGAATGAAGAGATCGTGAGGGAATAGAGAGAGTGAAAGAGGGAGATAGGGAGAGATTGAGAGAGCGAGAGAGGGAGTCAGAAAGAGAGAAATAAGGAGTGTTGGGGAGAGAGGGGTTAACGAAGTGAAAGAGTGATGGATAGTGAGAGAGGTTACGAGGGATAATGTGAGGATCAAATGTGAGAGACAAAATTGAGAGTGAGAGAGAAAGAGAGAGAGATGGAGGTAGTGAGGGAGAATGAGAGACAGAATAAGAAAGCGAGAGGGTTTAATAAGAGAGTGAATGGGAGAGAGAGTGTGTGTGTGAAGAGAGGCTGTGACAAGATCGAGTAAGATTTGTGAGTGAGGGGTAAAGAGAGGGGAAGAACGGGAGAATGGTGAAAGAGAGGGAGTAAGAGAGAGAGAAACAGAGCGGGAGATTGCGAGGGAGAGGGACAAAGAGGGAGTGAGAGAAGAGAGAGAAAGAGAGAGCAAGGGATGGAAGAAAAATAGGGGGAGAGAGAGGAGGATAGAATGAGAGAAAGAGTAAGAGGAAAGAGTGAAAAGAAAACAAAAAAATAGAGTGTAAAAGAGGGTATAATACATAAAAAGGGAACAAAGAGTGAGAAAAAGAGAGAGAGAGAGGGAGAGAGAAAATAGAGAAGTGGATAGATTGTGAAGAGATAAAGATGGAGAGAGGGAGACATAAGAGAGAGTGAGCAAGATAGAACTTGAAAGTAAGAGAGAGTGAGATTGAGAGCAGGAAATAGAGCTAAAGAGGGTGAGAGGGAGAAAGATTGAGAGAGAGGGTGAGAGAGTGTATAGGTTTGTGAGATGGAGAGAGAAGAGTGAGCTAGAAAGGGGAGATGTAGAGAAGGCATGAATGAGGAAGTAAGAATTATAGAGGGAGAGAGTGAGAGCCACAAGAGAGAAAAAAAGATATCCGGAGGGTGCGAAGGGGGAGAGACTGTTTGTTAGGGAGGGAGGAAGAGAAGAGTGAGATAGAGAGCAAGAGATGAAAGAGAGAGTGAAGGAGGGATCAAGAAAGGGAGCCAAAGAGATTGAGATAAAGAGATAAAACATGGGAGAATGTATGGGGATGAATAGTGGGAGAGGAAGTGAGTGTGAAAGAGAGATAGAGGGAGGGAGTTAGATGTATTAAAGAAGGAGGAGTAGTGAGAATGTTTTAGAGTGTGAAAGGTAATAAAGAGGGAAGAGAGACGAGGGAAGGTAGGTAAAATATAAGAATTGAGAGAGAAAGAGTGAAACAAGATTGAGGGAGAGACAAAGAGGGAAGGAGGGAGGGAGAGAAGAGAGGGAAAGAGACAATGGTGCGATGGAAGGAATAAAGAGGGATAGAGAGTGGGGGATATAGGGAGAGAAAAAATGAGATGAAAGAGAGAAGTGAGAGCAATAATGAAGAGAGCCAAAGAAAGCATAAGATAGAAAAATATAATAATGTATAATGGATATGGTGATAGAGAGAGAAGAGAGAGAGATGCAACAATGAAGAGAGAGATGTGAGAGACAGAGAAAGTAGTAAGAGAGAATTATTGAGATCAAGAAATGGAGTTATGAGGGTGAGGAGTGATATTGAGAGGGTGAGAGAGACTGTAAGAGTGTGTGTGACAGCCAAGAGAGAGAATAGTGAGATGGAGAGAGAAGGGTGAGCTACATAAGGGAGACATGGAGTACGCAAGAATGTGGGAGTGAGAAAGATAGAGAGACAGTTATAATGTGAATGATAGTGGACAATGAAAGAGATATATAGAGAAAGACAAAAAGAGATTCAGAGGGAAGAGGATATAACAAAGGGACTGATAGAGGGACAAGCGATAAAAGAGATATTAGGAGAGTGGGAAGGGAGAGAGAGTGAGGCAGGGAGGGAGGGAGATAGAGAAGAGAGAGATAGAGAGCTAGAGAGTGAGAAGATAGTGAGTGAGGGAGCAAGAGAGATATATAGGGAAAGAGGAATAGAGTGAGAACAACAGTAAGGAAAAGAGAGTGAGAGATAGGGATGAGACGAAGGGAGGGAGAGGGTTAAAGAGGGAAGGAGGAACGGAGAGAGAAAGAGGGCGAAAGTGAGAAATATTGAGAGAGAGAGGAGAGAGGGAAGACAAATGTTAGACAGTGAGTGTGTGAGGGATAGAGACAAAGAAAGAGAGATGACAGAGTGATAGATAAGAGAGCAAGAGAGAGAACAAGGGAGCAAGAAAGAATGAATGGAGAGTGAGAGAGATACAATGAGAGAATGAGAGATATTTAAGAGTGACGAATTGAGACACAGAGAGATGATAGAAATAGTGAGACCAAAGAGTGAGGAAAACTAAAGTAAGAAAAGGTCAGTGAGGGAGAGAGAGGGCAGGAGAGCAAGAGAATGAGTGGGAGAGAGATCAAGGTAGAGCAAAAAAGCTCGAGAAAGAGAGGGAGAGATTCTGTGAAAGGAGCTGAGAGAGAGGGAAGAGGAGGCATGGAGAGAATAGAGGGCGGAAGAAGAGAGAACAAGATATAGATGGAGGAAGATGGAGAGTGACTGAGGGTGGAATATGGAGATTAGCCGAGGGAGAGAGTTTGTGATTGAGAGAGCTGGCAAAGAGATGGAGAAAGAGTGAGAGAAGAGAGAGAAGAGAGATTTTGTGTGTATGTGTCTGAATAGAAGGGATGGAAGTGAGAGAGAGGGAGGAAGGCCAGAGACTGTAAGGAGTGGGAGATGAGAGAGAGAAATAATCATAGAAGAAAGAGGAATATAATAATAGTAAGTGAGATGGATGCTGAAGAAGATAATTAGTGAGAGAGATGAGGAAGGGAGGAATGGGGTGATGGAGAGCGAGGGAAGGAAAGAGGAATAGAAAAGGAGAGTGCATTTGTATGTGTGTGTGTGAGAGAGAGTGTGTGTGAGAGAGTGAAAGGGGTAGAGAGAGCCGGGGAGGGAGAGGGAGATAGAATGAGGGATAACAGAGATAAAAAGTAAAAGAATAGAGTAACATGAGAGAGAGACGAAGAGAGAGAATAGAGAGTGAGAAAGGGAGAGGGAGGGAGTAAGATTGAGATTGAAATTGAATAAAGGTAATAGGGACCAATAAATAGAGACAAAATAGAGAGAGTAGGTGAAGAAAGAGCAGGAGAGAGGGAGGAAGAGAGAGAATGAGAGTGCAAGAGAGAAGAAGAGAGAAAGGAAGACCAAAGTGAAAGTGGAGCGGGGAGAGGTGGTGTTAGAAAATGATAGTAATGAAGGGTTAGATTGAGAGAGAGAGAGCACGAGAGAATATATAGATAAATTATTAGATGGACAAAAATAGAGAGAGCATGGGATAGAGGGGGAGAGAGAATAAAATAGTAAGAAAGAAATAGAGATAAAGGCAAAAGAGAGCGAGAGAGGTTGAGAGAGAGATAGAGCTTAAGAGATTGAGATAGAGGAAGGGTGAGAATGTGTGTTTGAGAGAAAGCGAGAGAGGGGGAAGAAGGAAGAGTGATAGTGAAACTGAAGAGAGAGAGAGAGAGAGATAAAGAGAGAAAAAAGAGAGCTGGTGAGGGTAATTATGAGGAGAGAGAGGGATAATATAAGAGTGAGAAAGGGAAGGAAAGGAAGAGAGTGTGTGATAGAGGGAATGAGTGAAGAGAGAGTGACAGAGAGTGAGATTAATAGTGATAGATAGCGTGTATATGAGAGATGGACGAGTGAGATGGACAAGAGAGAAAGGGAGGGAAGGAGGGAGGAAGTGAAATAAGAGGAAAGGGAGGGAGGGAGGATGGGTGAGAAACGTAGGATATAGTGTGAAACAATAAGAATGAGATGAAAGTGGGAGATATAGGAAGAGATGAAAGGCATCAGAGAAAGAGAGAGAGAGAGGAAGGGGGAGAAGAGTGACAGATAAAGAGATTGAGCAAGAGAGTCAGCAATGGAGTAAGAAAAAGATATATAAAGAAAGTGGGAGAGCGTGAGAAAAAGAGTAAGGTGAAGAGAGTGAGATATACAAAGTGAAAAGAAGAGCGGGAGGGAGGGAGCAAAAGATGGAGGGGAGGGGGAGAGGAATAGATTTGTGAGTGAAGGTGAGAAATAATGAGAGAGAAGTGGCAGGGAGAAAGAAAGAGAGAGTTGAGTGTGGGATTGATAGAGAGAAGAAGGGAGAGAGGGAGAGCGAGAGAGAGTGAGGGATAGAGTGGGAGAAGGAACGAGAATAAAGAGCAATAAAAAAGATAACAAAATACGGAGAAGGAAAGATAAAATAGAGAGTATGAGGGAGAGAGAGTGGGTGAAGAGAGATAAATAGAAAAGGAGCAGGAGAGACAAACAAATAGAGCAAGAGAGAGAGAGGGAGAGTGGGAGAGAGTGTAAGAGAGAAAGAAAGGGTGGAGCGAGTGGGGGAGTAAGAGTGGGAGTAAAATCGAAAGAGGTGGGGAATTGAGAAGGGGAGAGAGTGAAAAAGCTAGAGAGAAATAGATAAAGAAAGGAGAGTGATAAAAAAGAGGGCAAGAGAGTGTGAGCTAGAGAGAGAAAAAGAGAGCAAAATAAGGCTTAAGGAGGGAGGGAGGGAAGAGAGAAAGTAATAAATAATGAGAGAGAAGAGGGGGTGAGAGAGGGAGAGCGAGAGAATGGAGAGAGTTAGATTGATGGACATAGAGAGAATAAGATTGAGTAAAGAGATAAAAGGGAGCAAGAGAGAATCAAAGTGCGAGAGAAAGAAACATAATAGAGAGTGAGGCGTAGTGAGAAAGGGAGGGAGTGAGTAAGAGAGATAGAGGGCAAGAGTAAGGAGAGAGTGAGAAAAGGGGAGATAAAGCGAGAGAGTGAGAGTGACAGAGAGAGAGAGAGAGAAAGATTTAAGAGAGAGATAGGAAGCAAAGAAAGAGAGAGCAAAAGATAGTGAGCAAGATTGAGATAGGGAGGGAGATTAATAGAATGCGTGAGAAAGAAGGAGAGTGAGATTGAGAAAGGGACAGGGAGAGAGAGGGTGGGAGATTGAGATAGGTGGAATGGGAGGGAAGGAAGCAAAAGGAAGAGAATGAGAGAGAAAGGATGAGAGAAAGAATGAGAGAGGATGAATAAAGAAAAGAGAAAGTGAGAGAAGAGGGAGCAAGGCAGAGGGAATGAGAGAGACCGATAGAGAAAATGAGAGGGAGGGAGAGAGAGTGAATGAGTGAGTACAACATGAGTGAGAGAGGAGTAAGATAGGAAGAGAGCGAGAAAGAGAGGGAAGAGAGGATTGAAAAAGGGAGGGATTGAGGAGGACAGAGAGATTTGTGAGAGAAAATAAGAAAGAGAGCAAGGTCTGAGAGAAACTAAGAGAGAGTGAAAGATAGTGGGAGAGAAAGAGTGACTAAAGAGAGTGAAGAGAGGGTGATAGAAGAGAGCAAGAGAGTGACAGAAAAGGGGGTAAAAGAGAGCAAGAAAACAATAAAGAAAGATAAAATAGAGAGTGAGAGAGAGCAAGAGAGGGAGCAAAATAAGGATTGAAATGTGAGCAGTGTGGAGAGAAGTAAAGAAAGTGAGACAGAAACATAGAGAGAAAAGAGGCTTAGAGAAGATAGAGTTGGTTGTGAGGTAGAGAGAGGGAGATATGGAGGGGATATGGAGATAGCAGGAGGGTAAGAGGGCGATAGAGAGAAGAGAAAGTGAGAGAGATATAGAGAAAAGAGAAAGTGAGAGAAGAGGGAAAAAATAAAGAAATAGAGAGAGTGAGAGAGAGCATGAGTGGTAAAATTATGGAGAAAGAGAGATAGAGCGAGGATGTAAGAGAGAAATAGAGAGAAGAGAACTTGAGCGAAAAGAGAGCAGACAAGAGAAATGAGAGAGAGAGTGATGGAGAAAATGAGAGGGAAGGAGATAGATTGATTAAGTACAAGAGGAGAGAAAGAAGAGAGATAGGGGAAACAAAGAAAGATAGGGAAGGAGGGAGGAATTGAGATAGGAAGGGAGAGTAAGAGAATGAGTTAAAAGGAGAGGAGAGAGGGAGATGGAGAGGGAGTGAGGGAGAGAGAGGGAGATGGAGAGGGAGTGAGGGAGCGTGGGAGGGATTGAGATAGGAAGGGAGAGTAAGAGAACAAGTTCAAAGGAGAGGAGAGAGGGAGATGGAGAGGGAGTGTGGAAGAGAGAGGGAGAGAGATTGAGATAGAGAGCATAGAGGGAGGGTAGCTGGGGGAGGGAATGTGAGAGAAAGGATGAGAGAGAGTGAGAGAAAGGGAGTGGGAGAGCGAGAGAGAAGTAGTGGAAAGAGATGTGAGAGAAACAAGTGGAAAGTAAAGGCATGAGAGAGAGAGCGATAGAGAAAAGTGAGGGAGAGAGAGGTGAAGAAAGATAGGGTGGTATGGATTGACTGAGGGAGGTATCGAGGAGGAAGGCTAGATGTATGAGAGAAAATAATAAACAATGAGATGGATATGAGGAGAGAGAGCAAGATGTGAGAGAAATTAAGAGATAGTGTAAGGGAGGGAGTGTGACTAAGAGTATGATAGATAGAGGGAGAGAAATAGAGAGTAAATAGAGGGAAGAGAGGGAGATAGAAGAAAGAGCAAGAGAGAGAGATAAAGAGGGGGAAAAAATGAGCCTTATAAATAACAAAGAGAGATGAAATAGAGAGAGAGAGAGAGAGAGAGAGAGTAAGAGAGGGAGTTAAGATAAGGATTGAAGAGTGAGAGAAGGAAGTGAGGGAGAGAGGTAATGCATAAATTGAGAGAGAAGAGAGACTCAAGAAAGATAGAGCACAAGATAGTGAGTGAGAGGTAGAAAAGGTAGATATTGAGGGAAATATGGAGAGAGAGGGGGAGAAAAGACATAGCGAGAGATTGAATTAATGTAAGAGGGAGAGATGGAGGGAAGAAGAAAGTGAGAGATGGTTGGAGAGAAAGAGTGAGCAACTGATAAGAGAGTAATAAAAGAGGGCAAGAGAGATTTTGTTAAAGAGAGTAAGTGGAGAGCAATAGAGAAAGAAAAAGTGATAAGCATAAATAGAGAAAAGAGCGAGTAAGGAAGAGAGAGATGGATGGAGGAGTGAGAGAGATGGAAGAGAGTCGGAGTGAGAGAGGATGAGAGAGTGAAGGAAGATATGGAGAGTGAGAGAGGGATGAAGAGAGGGGGTACATATTGAAATTTAGTGGAGAGAGAAGGGGAATGAATTGGAAGAGAGGGAGAGGGAGAGGGGGAGAGTGTGTGTGAGAGAGAAAGAGAGAGCAAGAGAGGGAGAGAGAGGGAGGGAAGGAATGAAAGGACTGGAGGAGAGTGGGAGAGAATGATTGAGAGGAGAGAGAGGAGCGAGCACAATTGAAGATAGAGTGAGCGACAGAGAGTGAACATGGAGCAAGAAAGAGAGAGGGAATGAGGGAGTATGTGTGCGAGTGAAACTGAAGAGATAGGAAGAGGAAACAAGAAAGCGAGAGTATGTGAGAGAGAAATAGAGGGAATAGAGGCTGACGAAAGAGAGATCAGGAGAGAAGGAGAGGGTGAGCAAGCAAGAGAGGGAGCAAGAGATAGGGAGAATAGGAGAGTAAGAGAAAGTGGCGGGATGAAAGGAGTGAAAGTGGGAGGGAGAGCGAGAGAGTGGCGGTGAGGGTTAAAGTGAGTGTGAAAAGTGAGAGATAGAAGTGAGGGCTAGAGAAAGATGAAAAGGGGTGGAATAGAGAGAATGAAAGATTGAGTAAGAAAGAGAGATAGGAGGAGATATTGAGAGGGTTTAAAGAGAGAGCATAAAAGAGAGAGGAAGAGAGAGTGGAAGGGACAGTGAGTGAGAAGAGAGATTGAGGGAAGATCAAGTAAAAGTGAGTGAAAGGAAAGGTGAGGGAGAATAGGACATTGTTAAGAGAGAGAGGGAGATGAAGAGGGATAAAGGTAGGGAGAGGGAGGAAGAGATGTGATAAAATTAGAGGGAGGGATAGAAGCAAGAGAGAAGAGAGAGGAAGTGGGGGATGGAGTGATAGAATGTAAGAGAAATGAAAGAAGAGAGAGAAACAAAGGACTGTGTAAAAGAGAGTATTAAATATAAAAAGAGAATAGTGTGTGAGAAAGAGAGAGACTAAGAGAATATAACCGAGAAGGGATAAAATAAGTGGGAGAGAAAAAACAAAATAGTAACAAAGAGTGAGATAGAGAGTGAGAAATGGTAACTAAGAGAAAGAGAGAGCGAGAGAGATAAAAAGTGATGGAATAGAGTGTGAGAGAGATGTGTGAGAGAACCTAACAAATAATGAGGTGGGGATGAGGAGTGAGAGTGAGATGTGAGAGTGATTGAAAGAGAGAGGGAGGGAGGGAGACTCAGAGAGAGAGTGAGGGATAGAGGAAGAGAAATAGTGAGTAAATATAGAGAAGAGAGGGTGATAGAAGATAGAGCAAGAGAGAGGAAAGAGAGAGGGCAAGAGGGAGCAATCAAACGATAAAGAGAGATGAAATATAGAGTGAGAGTGAGAGTAAGAGAGGGAATGAACTAGAAACACAGAGATAAAGGGAGGGATTGATAGGGATTGAGGACAGAGCAGGAGGAATAAGGGTGTGAGAGTAAGACAAAAATAAAGAGAAAAGAGAGACTCAAGGAAGATTGATAAAAAGACAGGTAGTGAGAGGTGGAGAGAGAGGGAGGGAGGGAGGAAGGATGAGAGAGATAGAGAGAGGGATGGAGAGAGGGAGGGAGGAAGATACTGAGTGATGGTTGGAGAGAAAGAGTGAGAAAGTGATAAGAGGGTGTGAGAGAGAAAGAGGTAGGGAGAGAGCAGAAGAGAAAGAAAATGTGATAAAGCATAAATAGAGAAAAGGATGAGAGAGGGACAGGATGAAAAATAGAGAGAAAGAGAGAGAATGTGAGAGATATTGATACATGAGTGTGAGTGAGGAAGATAGTGTGGAAGAGAAGAGAGAGTGAGGGAAGATCTGCTACAGAGAATGGGAGCGAGGGAGAAAGAGGGGGAAGAGAATGAAATTTTGTGGGACTGAAAGAGGGGGATGAACCAAAAGTGTGAGAGAGGGAGAGAGATAGTGTGTCTGAGTGAGAGAAAGAGAGAATCAGAGAGAGAGAGGGAGGGAGGGAAGGAAGCAAGAGATAGGGGAGAGAGGGAGAGAAAGAATGGGAGAAGAGAGAGGAGAGAGAGGAACATAAGTGAGATTGAGCGACTAAGAGTGTACATAGATTGAGAAAGAGAGAGGGAGAGGAGTAAGAGTGAGAGTGAAACTTAAGAGAAAGAAAGTGTGAACGAGAAAGGGAGTGTGTGAGGGAAGAGACAGCGTGAGAGGGAGAGAGCATACGAGGGAGAGAGGGAGCAAGAAAATGAGAGATAAGGAGTGTGTGAGAGATAGAGGGATTAAGGGAGAAACAAAGGGAGGGAGAGCGAGACAGAGGTGGTGTGGGATAAAGTGCGAGAGAGAGATAAAACGAGGTGCAATAAAGAGAGGGAGAGAGAGAGAAGAGAGATAATGAGAGGAAGGGAGAGAAGTTGAGTAATGGATATAAAGATAGAGGTGTGTAAAGAGAGATAAAAGAGAGTGAGAGAGAAACATAATAAAAAGTGACAAATATAGTGAGAAAGGGTGATAGTCAGAAAGAGAGATACAGTGGGCAAGAGTAAGGAAGAGAGAGGGAGAGAAGGAGAGAGATTGAAGAGACAGATGAAGTGAGAGAGATAGAAAGCAAGAAAGATTGAAGAGATAGAGAGACAGGAAGTGAGAGAGGAAAAGAACACAAACTAATGTAAGTTTGAGATTGGGAGGTAGAGAAAGAATGAGTGAGAAGGTGAAAAGGAGATGGGTGGAGAGGGAGAGAGGGAGAGAGATTGAGATATAAAGAGTGGGAGGGAGGCTAGCAGAGAATGGATAAGAGGGAGAGTATGAGAAAGGGAGAGAGAAAAATAGAGAAAAGTGAAAGTGATATAAGAGAAAGTAGGAGAGAGAGAGAATGAGATAGAGCGATAGAGATAACGAGAGGAAGGAGAGGAAGTGAATGAGGAGAGAGAGGAGAAAGAGAGGGAAGAGGGAGAAGAGAGGGAAGAGGGAGAAGAAAGGGAAGAGGAATTGAAAGAGGAAAAGATCGAGGTGAAAAGACAGATGTGTGAGAGAAAATAATAAATAATGAGACAGATCTGAGGAGAGACAGTAAGATGTGAGAACAAAGTGAGGTGGAATAGAGAGTGAGAGAGAGAGATGCAGGTAGTTAAGGAAAAAGAATGATTGGAGGATATTAGAGGGTCTAAGGAGAGAGTAGGAAAGAGAAAGTGAGGGAGAGAAAGGAAGAAAGTGTAAGAAAAGAGTCTACGGGAGAGTAACAGTAAGTGAATAAGGGGTAAAAAGTGACTAAGAACTGGAGAATGGTCAGAGAAGACCGAACATCATCATTCGTGCCCTTTTTGGTCTTTCTAATGTAACTCACTCTTCTCTCCCTCTTACTATTTTTTGCTCTATATTCCCCGATTCTCCCTTCTCTCTATTACTGCCTTACCCTCTCTCCTTCACGTTCACTCTTAAGTCCCTAACTCTCACTCTATATTTTATCTTTATTTGTTGTTCATTTGATCTATTTTACCCCTCTATGTCTCTCTTCTGCACTTTCTTCTATCTCCCTCTCTTTTCTTGCTTTACTCACTCTTTATCTCTATCTTTCACTCTCTTTCACTCTCCCTCCCTCACATGCTCTCTCTAGATTGCTGTCATATTTTACTATCCATCTCTTTATTTATTAGTTTCTCTCATACATCTCCCTTTCCTCCTCAATTCCTCCCTCTTTCAATCCTTCCTTCCCTCTCTTTCTCCCTCTCTCCATATATAACTCCTCTCTCTCTCCTCTTGCACTCATTCTCCCTCCCTCTTGTTTTCTCATTCAATCTCACTAATTCCTTCTCGCTTGATGTATCTTCTCTCAATTTAACTTTTTGTTATTTATCTCTCTCTCTCATCTTTTCTCTCTTTCTCTCTCTCTCTCTCTATCTCAGTCTCTCTCCTCCCCCAACTTTCCATCTCCATCCTCCTATCCCACTTTAACTTCTCTCTCTTTCTTTCTCCCTCTCTCACACCTTTCCCACCCCTCACCTACATTTATCCAGCCCCCTCTCCCTCTCTTCCTCTCTCTCTTTGCCATGCTTTCTCACTCTCTCTCTCTTTTTCTTTATCTTACTTTGTATGCCCCTTGCTCTCCATGATGTTCTCCCTATAGTTCTTTCAATCTCATACCTTCTCTCCATTTTTCTCTCTCTCAATCTCTTTAGTTCCTTCTTTGCTCTCTGTTTGTCTCTTCCCTTGGTCTAGATTTTCATTCTTTCTTTTCTTCCTCCCACACTCCTCTTTCTCTTTCGCCTATCTCCCTCTCACTCCCTCTTCCACATTATCTCCTTCTCACTCTCCCTCCCTCTCTCTCTTCCTCTCAAGACTTTTCTTATAATATGTATGTATATATATTCTCTCCCTCTCTCAAAATATCTGTCTCCCTATTTATTTTTCTTCCACTTTTTCACTTGTTATAATCCTCTCCTATTTGTGGTCTCTCTCTCTTACTTTTATTATGATGGTCTCTCATCTCTGATTTTTTCACCCACAAACATTGTTTCTTGCTTCCTCTCTTCTTTCTTTTACTTCATCTCACCTCCTCTCTCTTCCCTCAATATCTCTTCCCTCTTCATTTCTCTCTCCTTCTCTCTATTAAATTTCATTTTCACTGTTACTTGCTCTCTTTCTCACCGCCTTTTGTTTGTCTTTTTCTCTCTCTCAATCTCCCTCCTCCAACTCTAACTCCTATTACCGCCTCACACTTTCTATCACTCTCTTCTCTCCCAATTTCTCTCTCACACACTCTCTCCTTCTGTCACTCCTTCCCTCACTTCAACTTAGCTCCCTCCCTTCTTCTCTCTTTCTTACTCTCTGTTATCTCTCTTTCACACTTACTCTCTGTACTGCTGCTCAATCTTCTCTAACTATTTTCTCTTCTTCCATCTCCCATTCTCTCTCCTCTCTCCCCTCCATCCCTCCCATTCTCACTTAAGCTTTCCTCTATCTCTCTCACACGCTTCTCTTCCTCTCTCCCCCTTCCTTCTCCCTCTCTCCCTTTATAACTCGTCCCTCTCACTGTTTATCATCCATCTTTTTCCTCCCTCTCTCTCCTTCTCGCTTACTCTCTATTGCTCTATCTTCCAGCACTCTTTATTTCTCCCTCACACTATCTCTCCCTCTCTTGCTCCCTCCCTCTTCAATCCTTCTCACGACCTACCTTTATCTCACTATTTCTTTCTCTTTACCACTCGTGTGCACTCTTACACTCTCTATTAAATTTTTCCCTCTCTGTCTCTCACTTTCTCATACATTGCCCTCTATTCTCTCTCATTCTCTCTCTCTCTATCCCTCGTTCTCTCTGGCTCTCCCTCTCTCCATTCTCTCCCTCACTTTTTCTCTCCCTCTATCCCCTACTTCCTCACTATTGCTTCCATCCCTCGCAATGTCTGAATGGAGAGAGAAAGGGAGAGATTGTGTGAGAAAGAGAGAAGAATAGAGAAAGGGACAAAGAGAGAGGAGAGTGAGAATAAAAGAGAAAGATTTAGAGAAGAGTGAGCAATAATAGAGAAAGAAAACTAATAAATAGTGAGAAAGAGAGAGGAAGGGAGCAAAGGTAGAAGAGAGAGTGAGAGAGATAAAGGGAGGGAATGAGAGTGAGGGAAGATAGAGAAAGAGAGAGTGGACAAGAAGGATAATAAGAGAACGAGAGAGAATAAGAGAGAGAGAGTAATGAAGAGTGAGAAGAGAAAGAGAGAGAGCTGAAGAGGGCAAGCGGAGAGAGCTTGAGAGAGAAGGGGGAGGGAGGGAAGTGAGATAAATAGAGAAAGAGAGAGTGGGGGGGTAGAAGAAGAGAGAGTGATAAGAGTAAGAGAGAAGATGAGCAAGAATCGAGAGTGAGCGCAAGATGACGAGAGAAATACGAAGATAGAATAGAGATTGTGAAAGAGTACGAGTGAGAGTAAAGCTTTAGAAAGAGAGTGGGGAAGTGAGAGTAAGAGAAAGGGAGCAAGAAATAATGATAGATGGAGCAAGAGAGAGAGAGGGAGAGAGAAAGGGTGAGATAGCAATATAGAAAAAGAGAGAAGAGATAGAATGTAAGAGTGAGAGTAAAATTAAATTGAGTGAGGGAGCTAGGACAAAAAGAGAAAGAATCAGAGAAGGAATAGAGAGTGAGGTAAGAGAGGGAAATAGAGAGAAAACCCAAATAAGTGAGGGACGGGAAGTATAAACAATAAGAGAGAGGAGTGGGTGAGAAAGAAAAGAGATAGAAAATGGAGGAAGCTAGAGAGAGATTGAGTGATGGATATTAGGAGACAAAGAGAGAGAAAAAAGAGAAGAGAGAGCAACAAGTGAATAAGAGAGAAACATGATGGAGAGAGAGACATAGTGAGAAAGGAAGAGAGGGAGAAAGAGAGAGATAGAGGGAAAGAATAAAGAGAGTGAGTTGATAGCAAGAGATAGCATGAAAGCGAAACAAAGAACAAAGAATAGAGAGTGAGATACATAGTAAGAAGGCAAGAATAAGGGAGAGAGAGTGAGAAAGGGGGAGTTAGAGAGCAAGAGTAAGGGAGAGAGGGAGAACTGGGGAGGTAAAAGGAGAGAGTGAGAGATTGAAGAGAGTAAGAGAGAGAGAGAGCATGAAAGATATGAGAGGGAGACAGGGGAAGCGAGAGAGGAAACAATATTGAGCAAGATGGAGATAGGGAGCAAGAGGATAGTGCTTGGAGAGGGGTAGAGAGAGGGGGATAGAGATTGAGATGGAGAGTGGAAGGGTGAGAAGTGGAATGGAGAGAGGGGAGAGAAATGATGAGGGAGTGAGAGAGATATAGAGGGAAGGGAAAGTGAGAGAAGAGGGGTAAAAAGAAAGAAATAGAGAGAGTGAGGGAGAGCACGGTAAAAAGAAGGAGATATCGAGATAGAGGGACGTTGTGAGAGAGAATAGAGAAAAGTGAAAGTGAGAGGAGAGAGAAAAGGAGAGGAATGGGATTGAGAGATGAAGAAAATGAGAGGTAAAGAGGGAGATTGATTAAGTGCAAGAGGAGAGAGAGAAGAGAGATAGGGAAAAGGGAGAAAGAGAGGGATGGAGGGAGGGATTGAGATAGGAAGGGAGAGTAAGAAAATGAGTTAAATGCAATGAAGGAGATGGAGAGGGGTGAGGTAGAGAGAGAGGGAGAGAGATTGAGAAGAGAGCGTGGGAGGGAGGGTAGCTGAGGGAGAGAATAAGAGAGAAAGGATGAGAAAGAGGGCGAGAGAAAGGGAGAGGGAGGGAAAGAGAAAAATAGAGAAAAGTGGAAGTGAGAGAAAAGAGAACAAAAGAGAGGGATGAGAGAGAGTGATAGAGAAAAAGAGAGGGGGAGAGTGAACGAGTGAGTGCAAGAGGAGAGAGAGAGGAAGAAAGAGAGGGAGGGATGTATTGACTGTGGGAGGTATCGAGAAGGAATGAGAGATGTATGAGAGAAAATAATAATAATGAGATGGATATGAGGAGAGAGAGAAAGATGTGAGAGCAATTGAGAGATAGTATGTAAGGAAGGTAGTGTGAGAGAGAGTGTGATAGATAGAGGGAGAGAAAGAGTGTGTAGAGAGATGGAAGAGAGGGAGATAGAAGAAAGAGAAAAAGAGAGGGGTAGAGAGACTGTGAATGAGTGCAAGAGGATAGAGAGAAAGAAAGAGAGGGAGATAGATAGAGCGAGAGAGGGAGGGAGAAAAGACATAGCGAGAGATTGAATTAATGAAAGAGGGAAAGAGTGAGGGAGGAAGAGAGAAATAATTGGAGAGAAAGTGTGAGTAAAGTGATAAGAGAGTGATAAAAGAGAGCAAGAAAGAGTGTGTCAAAGAGAGCAAGAAGAGAGCAATAGAGAAAAAAAAGTGATAAAGTATAACTACAGAAAGAGTGAGAGAGAAAGAGAGTGAGGAAGAGAGAGAATGATGGAGGGTTGAGAGAGATGGAAGAAAGTGGAGGTGAGAGAGGAAGAGAGAGTGAAGAAAGATATGATGAATGAGTGAGAGAGATGGAGAGAGGAGGTACAGAATGAGATTTGGTGGGAGAGATGAGGGGATGAATTGGAAGAGAGTGAGAGGGAGAGAGGGGGAGAGTGTGTGTGAAGAGAGAAAGAGAGAGCGAGAGAGGGAGAGGAAAGGAGGGAAGGAATTAAGGGAGTGGGGAAGAGTGGGAGAGAAATTGAGAGGAGAGAGAGCAGCGAACGCTATATAAAAGAGAGAGTAAGTGATGGAGAGTGAACATGAAGCGAGAAAGAGAGGGAATGAGGGAGTATGTGTGAGAGTGAAACTGAAGAGATAGGAAGAGTGAATGAGAAAGGGAGAGGGTGAGAGACAAATAGAGAGGAGAGAGGGCAAGGGAAGAGAGAGCAGAAAAGAGAGAGAGGGTGAGCGAGCGAGGGAGGGAGCAACAGATAGGGAGATAAGGAGAGTAGGAGAAACAGAGGGATGACGGGAGCGAAAGAGGATGGGTGATTAAAAGTGTGGTGGTGAGGGTTAAATTGAGTGCGAAAAGAGAGACAGAAGAGAGGACGGGAGAGAGATGAAAAGAGGTGTAACATTGGGTGAGAGAGATCAGAGTGCAAGTAAGAAAGAGAGATAGGAGGTATTAGGAGGGTTAAAAAAAGAGCAGGAAAGTGAAAGGCAGAGAGAGTGGAAGGGACAGTGAGAAGAGATACTGAGTTAAGATTAAGCAAGAGTAAGTGAGGGATAAAAGGTGAGGGAGAATAAAAGATTATTGAGAGAGAGAGAGAGGCAAAGAGGATAATGGGAGGGAGGGAGGGAGGGAGGGAGAGATAATATGAGAGAGGGAGGGATAGAAGCAAGAGAGAGAGGAGAGAAGAAGTGGGGGGATGGAGTGACGTAATGTAAGAGAAATGAAAGAAGTGAGAGCAATAAAGGATTGTGTAAAAGAGAGTATAAGATATAAAAAAAGAATAGAATGTGAGAAAGAGAGATTGAGAGAATACAATATAGAAAGGGATAAATAGAGTGAGAAAGAAAAAACAAAAAGGTAACCAGAAAGGTAATCCACTAAAGTCTCGTTCGGCTTTTGTTGCTCCACAACTAGATCACCGATGGTGATGTGGTGTTGAGCCCCGGCAAATCGTTTAACGAAGAGATTCTCCAGTTCTGAAAAAGTCTTCACTGAGCCGTTCGGCAATTTTGCGTACCAGTCGAAGGCGATACCTGACAAACTGCTGACGAACTGGCGAAGAGTAAAGCGTCGCTCCCACCGGCATTGCATCAACCAGCACGAAAATGTGCAACATATTGCCGGGGGTTTCCCGTTCCATCAAAAGTCTTAAACAGAGGTGGTACGAAGCCTTTCGGGTATTGGACTGCATCGAACTCTTTGGGGTGAGGTCTACCCGTCTAAATAGATGCTCCACTCTTGGATTGTGCTAAAGCTTTTCACACCTACTATTCTACCATATTTTTAATGACCTTTTCTGGAATCATGCTTTGTGTAGAATCCTTCTTTGGTAGTTTGTCTCTGTTGGCAGATGTGATCTCTTTTCCTCCATCCGCAATATGGATAATTTCGGGGTGTCTCTTTCGAGGTCGGGCTCGACTCGGAGAGCGGCTAAGGCGAAGCAGCCATCTCTTCCATCCTTTTTGCCATCTGGGAAATTGTATCATCTCTTTCCCGAAGCTGTGCTCTCAACACTTCTGGTTCATCTCTTTCAGCAGCTGCCGGAGCACCTTGCGAAGTTGATGATGCTCGTGTTTCAACCATGTTGATCTCGGCATACTCCTCATCCATGAACTCTGATGAGTCAACTTCATCTCCTAATTTTTCTTCTCTTTCTTTTGCTAACCGTCGGATGTCGGTCCTTAACTTGTCCATGGCATCCTCTAATGGCCCTTTTCGCACGGTCTCGCAGTTGTCTCGTGACGGTTGTTGAACTTCCTTCCCGGGAGTCCCCTTTATTGCAGTAGCACTTTCTTCTGATTCAAGTCTCCTGACTAGACTTTTCTTCTCAGGGCATTATTTTGGTCTTAACTCGCCGTAATAGGTTGCCATACCATCCTTTTTGCAGCCGGAAGCCTAGGACCTGATGGTCTGTCGGCTATATGCTGGAAGGTGGTATCCTCCCTAATCTGTAGAGCTGATACAACAACGGGTGGACTGGCTTTTATCTTCTTCTTTGGTTTCTCTGTGGCAGCAATAGGCTCTATCCGCGGTCTGAGGCGGGATTTAGCTGGCACCCGTCCTATCCTTCTTAAAATTTCTGATACAGGGCATTTTTCTTTCTTTGCCAATCTTTCTATAACAGCTTGCAGCCGAGCCAATGGCGTAGTCTTATCTCTTTTCCTTTTGTAATTGTTGTAGTACGCAGGTCGGGGTAATGCAGCGGCGATCCTACGAACATCCTCTTCATCTGATGCAGCAGAGAGGGGGTGAAACCTGCTCCCTTATAACAGAGGTATATACTCAGGCAGTTCTTCTCTTTCCTCATGAATTTCTTCTAGAAAGCAACTTCAGCAACTCTGGCTTTCTTGGCAATCTTTCTACTTCTATTTCTCCTTTGAGTCCTAGTTAGGGGTGTAACCCTTGAACTGGACCCAATCTCAAAAATAGATGGTATTGTAGCAAAATCTGTATCCTCCACGGTGACAGGCTCATCACAGACTTGGATTTCCTTCCCCTTCAGTTTGGCGGAAGTTGGGGTAGGTGCAGAGATGACTAGACCGGTGGGGGTAGAGACAACAATCCTCCTACGAACAGTAGTACTCCTCTCAGCTGGAACCCTTTGCAGGGGAGGGAATTCGTGATCCGACTTCAGGTTGAACTCAATTACGGGCTCTTCAGTTTCTGACACTTTGTCCATTAGTGTGAAGAGAGTGACGTCAGCGAACTTGACATCTGTGTTGCCAAATCCTTGTCCGAAATGGATGATCCCATTGTCGGGCAGTTCATCCTTGTAAACGGCGAAGTTCATTCCATTGGAGAAGGAGAAGATTAGCTTTGGGGCAGTCATTTTCTACAAGGCAGATTCCGAATGTCAGTCCTGAATTATGCTTCTTTTCGTCGTAAAGTTTAGGACGAAACAGAAAGAGTCCGAACACATTTTCGTTTATCTTAGTGTATTTGTGATTTTAAAAGGATTTATTCATCAAAAGAGTCGTTTATTAGAGGATTCATTTATTAGGAATGGAATGTTTAAAGGTATAGAAAAGGTAAAGGATTTGATTCAGAATCAGAAAGGAAGAGAAAGCCTTATGCAAGACTTCTCGACTCGAAGGACCGCTCCTAAACTAACACCTATTAGGGGTCCACCCCACCTCAGAAAATAGGTAAAAGGATCTCGGAACCTCTCAGTTTAGAGGTGTTTAAACAGTGGCTCCTAAATCCGAGAGAAGTTGGCTATACTCGTTCAAGACAGAAATGAACGGGGTATTCCAACGGAAGAATGGTAGTTTTGGTTCATTAGGGATATGGACTCACCACCGATTTATGAAAGCAAAACCATTTAATCAAAATGGAGAGAGGTACTAATCCCCAGCGGAGTCGCCAGAAGTTGTCGGTATATTTTTTAGGTTGTGTGTTGTGTTTTAAAAAGGGGGTCGCCTAACAGAAATTGTCGGCGAACTTTAAATTTTAAATTTAATTTAAATATATATATAATTTAGAAAGTAGTATTTGATTTTGAAAAAAAAATTTAAATTTGAAAATTTTAAGATATAAAATCAAACTGATCTCACAACCCAAATAGTTTATATGAACGAGCACCGCATCACAAACCATGTATCTATCCCGAAGAATAGACACACTTGCTTGATGACGGGGCTCGATTAAATAAACTAGGAGATTTGTGACATTCATTTGGTCTGCAAACCAATTTTATAAGCCGATAAGTTCCCCTGCTTAATATAAATGAATTAAGCAGGGCTTATATTACCTGGGTTCTTAAAGTTCCCTATAAGGGCAAGCCCCTATAGTTAATTACATCTTAAATGATGGGAATCATTTAAGAAAACTCTCGATAATGATCAGTGGTTTTGCTCTCAAGAATTTCAAAGTTTAAGGTTTTCAAAGGATTTGAGTTTTGGAAATTTCAATAAGAAATAGATCAAATTTGGAACAGTTTATTTTAAGAGTCCAAAGAAAGAGAAGTAGGAGAAGCTAAGGATCCAAGAAGAATCTTGACAACTTCTCAAACTATCGTATTGTTTGGTTTAGATTTGGGAATTTTTTTAATGTTGCAATCCTGCCAATTTTATTTATTTAGGTCTTATATTTGTATGATATAATCACACAAACAACCTCAAAGATGTGAGGGCTTATGTCGTACCGAACGACTACCACAGAATCATAAGGCCGGTTAGGGCTTAATTTGCATAACATGATTATGCAAATGCCTAACGAAGAGTTGAGGATTTATGTTGAACTAGGCAAACTACCTCGAAGTCTTATGGCTTTGTTATTTAACTCTAAGAAAGGCTTTGCTGAAGTAGATCCGAGTTTTGCTGATGACGATGGCCGAGCTACCCACCATGCTCCGAGCTCCTTGTTGTTGCAGATGTTTAGTTTTGGAAGTCATAAATCAGGAGATGAGAGAAGTGTTTTGGTTTAGAGAAAATCTTAAAATCAAAGTGTTTTTTAATATTTTAATTAAAACAAATCTTAAATTTGTTTAAACAGAACCGATTAAGATCCCACGGTTCCGTCATCCCGGCACCGTTATTTTCATTGAATTCACTTAGTCCAGATGAATTTACTAAACTCAACTGAATGAGTTCCACACTTTCATTTAGACCGTGGGAAATCCCGTTAGCAATTCGTGGATTACATCATCTTAGGTATTCCCGATCATTCAACGAGACGTTTTAATTTAGTTACAATTATAGTTTTGTTGTTCTGTTTGTGATTAAATTTTGAGTTATTTTATATTTCGAAATGTTGTGGCGGTGAATTTTATCTTGCAATGACTTTTAATTTAGTTTGGTATCAGTTTAGGGACTATCCTGAAGGTTTTGGTTTTCATGCAACATTTTTATTTAACATGCAAGAAAAGTAAAGTACAGTACATGTAAGTAAATTGCAACAAAGTAAATTGCAATAAAATAAAAGCGTACCTGGAGGGTCTTCCCGTCATCCCAAGCTGCACTTAAAACACATGTTAATGCATTTAAATGTTTCAACAGATACCTAGGTAAAGCTAAGGGAAGGGTTTTGGTTGTCTACCAAATTCTTAATCCTATAACTAGTCATCTCCTATGACGTCTAGGTTCTTGGTTTGGTTTAAGGATGATTTTCTTCATCAAAGAACAACTAGATTCAATTGTTCTTCTAAAACATCCCGTCATATTGAGGAAGTGCTTAGGGCGAGTCCTAAACATCTTTTCAATATTTCTGGGATTGTTTTGAGTCCAAGTAAATTTAGTTGCACAGGTGAATTAATCATCCAGGGGTTTAAGTTTTGTTCTCTTGCTCAGTGAACTAGGACATTTGATTGTCCTATAAGTGAAGCAAAACTTCACTTAATACTTCATTTAAGAGTTATAATAATAAGAGCTTTAAAAAGGGCAAAACAACTTATTAAGTATTTTAATGATTTAAACTTAATGATTTAATTTTAATTTTGACTTAATTATATAAAAAAAGTTTAAGTTTGAAATAGTTGTTCAAGTCATTTTATGTTTTAAGTTTACTTTAAGTGTTTGGTTTAACTCTTAATGATTTCATTTAGGAGTGTTGTTAAATGATTTTAATTCAATTTAATTTAATTTAATTTAATTTAGTTTGATTTAATTTAATTTAATTTGACATAATTTAATTTAATTTAGTTTAATTTATTTTAATTTTAATTTTAATTTAATTTGATTTAATTTAATTTTAATTTAATTTTAATTCAACTTAATTTGATTTAATTTATTTTGGTTTAATTTTAATTTTATCTTAATATATTAAATATGATTTAATTTAATTGTTAAGGTGTTAACTTAATTTAGATTTTGATTTAATTTGATCTCAACATCTTAAATTTAATTTAATTTAATTGTTAAATTGTTTAGCATTTTAAATTTTAAGTTAGGATTATCCTTTTAGTTAAGAATTAAATATTATTGAATTGATTAATTTAGGGATTCATAAATTAAAGAATAAATATCTTCTTAATAATATCCCCACTTTAATAATTCAAATTTCCATTACTCTTCCAAAATTTTAATTAATTAATTAATTAAAGTTTATTTTAATTATTCTTGAAATGATTAGTAGGTTTCTACCCTTCAATTATTCAAATTTTAATCATCCAAAATCAGCTTAAAAACAAATATTTTACCCTCCCCTTTTTGATTAATCCTAAAATTTTAATTAAGGGTTGAAATTTTTTTAATTACCTTTTTGCCCTTCAAGCTTAATAATTCTATAACTCACTAAACTAAGCTCAAATGAACTTGAAATTTTTATGTAACCTCACTCACATGTCAATTAAGACATTAGAGGAGAAAATGTGGTTTTTCTGTATTTAATTTATTTATATAATTATTTTTAATGGAAAATAGGGGTTTTCAAGGAAAATTCAATAACATGACCAAGGAAATGTTTCTGTCCTTAAGAAAATTATGGGATGTCCTAATGACTAGAGGACCACTTGGACCAATTTTGGTGATTTTTTGAATTATATTTTATTTATTAAAATTATTTTGAGTTTTGGAGTATTAATTAATTTAAAAAAGAAATAAAAGTTGAAAAATGGATTTTATATTTTTTAAAAATCTCTCCGACCTCAAGAAAATCATAGAATCAAATTTTAGATTTTTCTGATTTTTCTTTGATTTATTAGAATTATTTTAGTGGAAATGTTAAAGAAAATCATTTTTTTAATTCAAAAATTGTTTTAAGCCTTTAAAATTCAATATCTTTCCCTAGAGACTTAGGAAAAATATTTGGTTTGTTCCTGGGTGATTAGAATTCAAAATGTGATATTTTAGTAATTTTTAATATTTTTATGATTTTTATTATTTTTTAATTATTAAAAATATTAAAATAATGATAAAAATAAACTTTTTTAGAAAATTAAAATTTTAATTTTTCTAAATTCCTCTGATGTCAGAGAAGCTCCAAAACTATTCTTGTGAATTTTTGAAAAGTATTTTGTGAGTTATAAATTTTTAAAGTTTTATTTTTATTATGTGACTTAATTAATCCATTTAGTGGGGTTAAACATTTCCAATTGATTTCAAATTTTTATGTGATGTTCCTCTGATCCTAAAGATCAGTGGAGAATTGTTTTCAAGTTAATTTGATGTGTAATTAACTTAATTAATTAAAGTTCAATTTTGGGTGTTTAGGCCAATTAGGGTTGTTCCATGTGAATTAACTCAAAACCTATTTTTTCTAGGTTTCTCTAGTCATAAGAAACATCACCAAATTTTCCTAGAATTTATTTCACAACATGCTAATTATTGAAATTAAAATACTCAAAATAATAACATGAAATTGGAAAATCAATAACTTCTCATAGGGATGGCCTCTGATCTTGGAAAATTCAACGAATGTTCCCTAGGTCAGAGGCTTCAAAAGCCCTATGGTCTCATGTCATGGTGAATTGTCTATGGAAATGGAGAATTAAAATACCATACAGAGTAAATAAATCATTAAAAATAAAATACTTGATGAAATGACTTGATTTCTTTTCCACATTATTCTCCTCTGTTCCCTGAGCAAGAGGATATTTTTATTTTATTTTTCTGATTTTTCTACACAAAGTTATGAATTTTTGAAGTTCTGATAATTAAAAAAATAGAAAAATACCCTATTTTCCTACTTATCCACGCGGCACCACGCAATCCTCAGCAGCTCCGAAAGGCCACGTGGCGCACTTTGATTCGGCGTCGCCATCTGAGTCAGCTACCACGGGGCCCGTTGTTTACGTACCATCTCCTGGTCCGACGCCATCTAAGCCGTCCGCTCGATACACGCGCGATCCAAAGGCTCTTGGTCATCGTCTACGACTGGTGTGCACCCGTGATCATCCACACTAAAACCCTAAGATCTCACTCGATTCTCAATGGATTTTTATGTTCTAATACTCTATGGATTCATCTTGAAGAGAAGAACATATCCATACGGTTTATGTGGCATGAAATTAACCCAATCGAAATAGAGAATGTTCAGAAGCTCGGGAAGAAGAGAGAGCTCATACCTTTGCTCAGAGAAGTGTGGCTTCGATCTGAGAGTTGTGTCACCTTCGATTGAGTCTAAGTAAGCTCCGGATGAAGTCTCGGCCACGGGAATTGCTGGACATCGATTTCCACCAGACCCGATTTCAACCTTTGGAGGCTAGAACAAATGGGTGGCCTGGAGAGGGGGCTTTTACTAGGTAACTCCTTCTCTTGATCTTGTGCAGGTGTTGGTGAGTTTAATTTGAGTTTGGTGGAGAATTGGAAAGTGTCCTGGTTTTGGGTGAAATTTTGGCTGAGAAATTGAGCTCTGTGGATGGGGATTAGGGCAAATTATCAATGGGAATCAATTGCTCTAAGTGTGGAGGATGGTCTGAAACAATTTTGACAAAGTTTCTGTATGGTTTGGTGCAACTCCCTTCTTGGCCAAGAGGGGTGGGGTTTAAATAGAGTTGGCCGGAGGGCCTTCTAGGGGGAGTTAATGGTCGGGATCGACTGCTTTGAGCAAGGAAAAACGGCTCCAATGGCCATTGGGCATGGGGCGACTCGACGAAGAGAGAATTTCAATGTTGGGCTCTCATGGTGCTCTCGGCCATGGCAGTTTCCGGCGGCTGTGGTGGCTGGCCGGCCAGACATGGGTCACCCTCAGGGTCAGTGAGGTCAGAGCTTGATTCTTGTGAGTTCAATTGATGGTTGCCATGTGTAAAGGTGGTGAATTGAAATGGAATGGGAAAAGGGTGATTGTGGCTTGGTTTGGATCAACCCATGGTTTTGGCTAAGTTCACCTCCCCATGGCCTGCTTGGGCTGAAAAGAAAGCTATTTGGCTCAGCTTAATTAGTGGGGAGAAGTCACCATCCAAGTACAATTAGGCTTAAGCATGGTTTAAGGGAATCATGGGAGTGGTTAATCACTCTTAACAGAATCATTAAAGGGTCCCCTCTTCTTGACACTTTGGGTATGGTGAGGTGTCCAAGGCTTTCATGGCTCCCATGTGGCTCATACATGGCTTCATGGCTCCATTTGGCTTAGGAAAAGTCAAGTCAACTTTCATGGAAAAGAGTTTATGGAATTTTGAAAATTTTGGGATTATTTGATGGGATTTCGCATAATACCATTTTGGTTTGATTTTCATGATGGATTTAGCACTTAGGGAGTGATATTAATTGAGGATGGATGAGATGAGATTGTAATGTGAGCTTTAAGGTGGATTTTGAGCTTTTGGGTTTGTTTTGTATGGGCTTTTAAAGTAGCTTGGGAAATGGGCTTTTAAATTTTAAAATGGGTTTTTTTTTAGGATGAGGAGCCTTGTAGTGGTTGGGCCCAATGAGTGTTGAATGTTTCATGAGTTATTTTAAGTCAATGTGGTAAGGCTTGGGGTTGGATTGGGTTGAACTTGGGTCTCTTTGGAAAGGGGACAAAAATGGGTCAAATTGGGTTAGCTTGGGCTAAGGTTGGGCTAAAGTTGGTTTTGATGTAAAATTAATGTTGAGAAATGATTATAGGTGTGTTAAAAAGAGTTTTTCAACTTTGGTTGGGGTTCAATTTTGGGATTTGGGCTAAGTTAGGGTTAAGCTTGGGTTTAGGCTAAATTGGGGATTTTGGGTTTGGTTTGAATTTGAGTGGGGTTTGGGTCCAAATTTTGGGCAAATTATGTTATTTATTTTGTTTATGGAGATTTTAGGGAAGATTTAGAAAAGGTTTGGGGTCAATTGGAGTTGAATTGGGTTGGTTTGGGCAAAGTTTGGGTTATGGGTCAAAATTAGGCTTTAAGCTTAAAAATGAAATTGGATTCAAATGTCAGTCAAATTGGGCTTGGATTTGGTCTAGATTGCTATTGGGGATATTGAATTGAAGTTTAGAATTGAATTAGACCAAAATTGAGGTCAATTGGGGTGGTTTGGTTTGACATTGGTTTCATTTGGGTTTAAAATGGGCTAAATTGGGGGTTTTGGTAAACGTGGGGTAAATTAATAAAATTATCCCATGGTGTAGTTGAACAAAATGAAATTGGGAATATTTGGGATTTTCTGGAAGTTTCTGGGAATTTTCTGAATTTTTGGATTTTTGGGTTAAGAGGGGCATTTTGGTAATTTGGAAGGTATTGGAGGTATTTTTTTGGTATTTTGGCTGTAAGTGATCAATTTGATTGGTGGGGAAATGTTCAAGGTTAATTTTGGAAAAGTTTTGTGTGATTTGAAAATTTTGGTGGTTTTGGGTAGTTTCAAGGGCTTTTAGTAGGTTTAGTGGGTCCGGAGGTCAAAAATTGAAATTTTGGAAAAATGAAAATTGAGCAAGTGTGAGTGAAATGAAATCATTTTGGTTGAGCCATGAAGCTATATTAAGCCCATAGGAGCCATGAGAGGACTCATTTGAGGCATTCACTATGTTGTTCCTAACCCTCTTAGCCAAGGGCCTAGGGGTTAAGGTCCATCCATATGAATTATCTACATGAGTGAGGAAATCAAGCTAGACATGAATAGTTTTAGAATTTAGAATGTGTGTGAAAGTGTAATGTGTGCAGGTGAACCCTCACCAGGCCAGGCCACCCAGGGTGATCCTAAGGCAAAAGAGTCCTATAGGGAACTCATCCTTTAAACCTCCACATTTGATCTCAACCCTCTCAGGTGATTAGGGGTTTACAATCAAGCTTGTGGGGTTTGTAGGGAGTTAAGAAGTGGTTGAGTTTCTAAAGGGGTAGGTTCCATCTCTAGTCCTCTAAGATAGTCAAAGGAAAAGCCTAAGGCTAGATCCTAAGTACTAAAGAGAGAAGAGAAGACCTCATCAAAAATGAGGTCAACATATCCCTCTCCGTCTCTCACTGTCTCTTGCATGTTGACCTCATATTTGGTGAGGCCTTCTTTTCTTTCCTCTTAGTGCTTAGGATCTAGCCATAGGACTTCTCCTTGACTATCCTAGAAGACTAGAGATGGAACCCACCATTTAAAAATTCAAACCAAATCTTGATTCTCTTTTGAATCCTACATAGATGGTCACTAACCTCTAAATCACTTGGAAGGTTAGGACCAATGTGCATGAAGATAAGGATGAACTCCTATAGGATGTCCAAGCCTTAGGACTTCCTTGGGGACTTGAGCTTCTCTTGCACACACACACCCCTAAGCCATTTCACCCTTTAACCCTGAACCTTGAACCTTGCCCCTTCTACCCTTTAAGAAACTCACATGATTAAACCAAAGCCACTAGTCTTTGATCAATATGGCTAAGGTCAATATGTGAAGGATCATAATGTGGTTACCATTTGGCTAAGTTTGGTCCCAAAGTGGTTAGACTTGTTTAAGGTCCATAAGCCTACCCCCATAACCATCCAAAATTCTCCAAAATCCTCAAAATTCCCAAAAAATTACCCAAAATTTCCAAAAATCCTAAAAATCAGTTTGAGACAATTCCCATCTCTTAAATCCACCAAAACACCCCATACCCTGCAAATAACCTCCAAATACCCTAAAATACCCTTCTAGCCCAAAATTCCAAAAATTCCAAAAAATCCCAAATATTCCTAATTTCATTTTGTTTAATTACACCATAGCCTAATTTTGCCAATTTGGCCCAATTTTACTAATTTCCTCAATTTGACCCATTTTTAACCCATATGGACCCAATGTCAAATCAAATCAACCCAATTGATCTCAATTTTGATCAAATGCAATTTTAAACTTCAAATCAACACTCCCAATACCAATTTCAATCAAAACCAAGCCCAATTTGGTTCACATTTGAGTTCAATTTCAACTTAAACCCAAAAACCCAATTTTGGTCCATAAACCTAATTCCCTTCAAATTGAACCCTATGACCAATGAAAATCCCCAAAACAATTTTAAACCAAATTTCAAAATGTCCAAAATCAATTTAATTCAATTCTTAATCATTTTGATCAAGCCACAATCAATTTAAAAATCCAAATCATCATATGCTTGTTAAAGGTCTATACCCTTATGCATTTCTAAAAGCCCACAAAATCAAATTTTAAATGCCCAATTTTGAGCCCACATGACATATATCTCTTCTATTAACATTCCATGGCATTTAATTTACCATCTTATGGCATTACATCCAACTCATGCATACATACAGACATCATACCAAATTGGGCATGTTGGCATAAAATCCCAAAAGTCATGAAAATTTTTAATTCCTTTTGCACGAAACATTCCCATAGCTCATGTGCATCATGGCATGACCCATGGACTCTTCCATGACCATCCAAAGTCAATTCTTGCCAAATTAGGCAAGGGGAGGTTACCCTTTCCTTTTCCCATCATATCAAATTCCCCCCACTTCCAAACAATCAAATCTTTCCCCAAAATCCCAAACCAGCTATTAAATTACACCTAAACTTCCCCATGGACCTTAAAACTTACCCTAATCACTTTGGGTAAGAGTTGAGCGTTTGGACCGAGGGCTAAACCCAAGTTAGCCTCACTTAACCCAAACTCCAATTATCCATCAAATCTCCACCCTAAAGCCTCCAAATATTCAAATTGATGCCACCACTCAACCTCTCTAGCACCACCTAACCATGGACAAACTTGACCCTGGCTGGCCGGCCACCACAGTCGCCCAAAAACAAAACTTCTTTGTGGAGCTGTCCTATTCCAATTGGACTTCACAGCTCTTCTTCTGCTCTCCTAAGCAGCTGATCCCAACCTCTAATTGGCCCTGGTAAGCCCCATAACCATGGCTATTTAAACAACCATCTTCCACGGCCAAAGGGTTGGCTGAAATAAAGTCTCACAGAACTCCTCCAAACTCCTCACACAGCTCCTCCCAGCCAAGAGAAGCTCATCCCCACTATTCTCCTGCCTTAAAATCCTCTAGCTGAGCCCAATTTTTCAGATGAAAATTGGGTCAGAAATAGGACATTCACCAAACCTCCATAGAAACCAAATTATACTCACCCACACCTTCACCAGACCAAGAGAAGAAGTTCTCCAGTGGAAGCCCCCTCACTAGGCCACCCAATCTCTCCACCGTCAAAGCTTGAAATCGGGCTTGGTCAAAGTCATACCTAGGCAGCTCACCAGGACCAGAGACTTCATTTGGAGGCTCCTCTCACTCCAACGAACGTGTCGAGCATCTCTGATTTAGGCTTCACCTCTCTGAGCTAAGGTACTTACCTCTGCTTCCTCCCGAGCTTCCAGTAATTCTCCATTTTGTTCTGTGCAATTTCAATGCATGTTAGCCGCATAGATAGCTTCGTCTAGGCTAGACGCGTCGATAGAGACAAACCACACATGATTTGGTTGAGTTTGGAGTGAGATCTTAAGGTTTTAGGGTGGACGACTCTCGGGGTAAACCAGACGGAGACAATGACCAGCGACAGTCTGATCGCGCGTGTATCGGACGGACGGTGTAGATGCAGTCGGATAGAACCACGGAAAGTAAAGCGCGGGCTGCGTGGAATCCCAGTCAGATGGCGACATCAAATGGCGGAGCGACGCGTGTAGCTTCGGAGCTGCCGAGCCACGCGTGTAGCTTTGGAGCTGCCGAGGATAACGAGGCACCGAGTGGATAAGTAGATAAATAGGGTATTTTCTGAATTATTTAAATACCTGAACCTTTAAAAATGCATATCTTTGCATAGAAAAATCATAAAAATAAACTAAAAATATCATCTTACTCAGTGAACAGAGGAGATTAATGTGAAAAAAGAATTAAATTATTTTGTTAAGTATTTTATTTTTAATTAATTTAATACTGTTTTGAATGTTTTAATTCTCCATTCATGTATACAATTCACCATGGCATGAGACCATAGGGCTTTTGTAGCCTCTGAGCTTGGGAACATTCCTTGAATTTCCCAAGACCAGAGGCTACCTCTGTGGCAAGTTTTTTATTTTCCAAGTTTATGTGCCTATTTTGGTATTTTAATTCCAATAATTAGCATGTTGATTAATAAAATCTAGAAAGCTTAGGTGAAGTATTTTTAGACTAGAGGATCCTAGGAAAATTATGGTTGGGCTTAAATCATTCAAATGAACCCTAATTTAGCCAAAACCCTAAAACTAAGATTGAATTAATTTGAAATAACCACTCATCAAAATAACTTGAAATTAATTCTACACTGATCTTTAGGATCAGAAGAACCCCAATAAAAATTTTGAAGTCAATTGAAAATGGTTTAACCCACTAAATGGATTTTCTAAGTAACATAGCCAAAATCAAACTTTAAAAATTCATAAAATTTAAAATACATTTCAAAAATTTACCAAATTAGTTTTGTGGGCTCTCTGATATCAGAGGAATCTAAAAAAATTAAAATTGGAATTTTATAAAAATTTTCATTTTTAACTTATTTTTAAATATTTTAATAATTAAAAAAATTAAAAAATCACAAAAATATTAAAAAATCACAAAAATGTCATATTTTGTTTCCTAATCACTTAGTAATCAACCAAAATATTTTTCTTAAGCTTCAAACTAAATATATTGAATTTTAAGAGCTTAATGTAATTTTAATGTTAAAAAATGAATTTTGAAACCTTCCCATTAAAATAAATTTAAAAATTCAAAGAAAAATAAAAAAAATATAAAATTTATTTCTCTGTGTTCTTGGAGATCAGAGAAATTTAAGAAAAATATAAAACTCAATTTTCAACTTTAATTTAATTTTATAATTAATTAATAACCTAAAACTTAAAATAATTATAATAAATAAAATATAATTCAAAAAATCACTAAAATTGGTCCAAGTGGTCATTTGGTCATTAGAAACATCTCATAATTTTTCTAAGGACAGAAACCTCACCTTGGTCATATTGTTGAATTTTCATTGAAAACCCTTATTTTTCAAAATAAATAATTATATAATTTAAATTAAAAATGAAAAAAATCACATTTTCTCCTTTAATGTCTTAATTGACATGTGAGTAAGGTGACATAAAAATTTCAAAATAATTTGAGCTCAATTTAGTGAGTTATGAAATGAATATGCTTAAGAGGGCATAAAGGTAATTAAGGAATTTTAACCCTAATTAATATTTTAGGCCTAATCAAAGGGAGGGTAAAATATTTGATCTTAACATTCTCTTGGATGATTGAAACTTAGGTAATTAAAAGGTAGAAACCCATTAATCACTTTGAAAACATCAAAATGGAACCTTAATTAAGTAAATTATTAAATTTTTGGAGAATAATTAAATTTTGGATTATTAAGATTAGGGATATGACTTAAGAAGGTATTAATTCTTTAATCCAAATTCCCTAAATGGATCAATTCAATAATATTCAACTCTTAATTAATTGTAAAGAAATAATGATCAAAATTGATAATTAAAAAGAAAACAACCCTTAATCAAATTAAAGCTTAAAACATTAAATGATTTATTAATCAAATTAAAATAAATTTAAAACATCAAAACTAATTTGAAATCACTTGGAAACAAACTAAAAACAAATTTGAAACATAAACAATTAATCTCAAAACAATTCATAATTAAAAGTGTGAAAATCAAACCAATTAAAATTAACTTAAATTACTATGACTAATTTAAATCAAATCTGAATCATTAAAATTTAATGAAATTAACTAATTTAAACACATCTTTCAACTTAAATAATTTGAAACATCAAAGACTACTGGAACAATTCATGACTAAAACATCACAAATTAAAAATTAAATCAGTTTAAGACATTAAAATTAATTTAAAATATTAAGATCATTTAAAATATAAAGAGTTAATTGAATTAAACAACTTGGATACTATTCCAACTTAAAATGGTTTAAAACACCTAAAAAGATCAAATAAAACTTTATAATTAAATCAAAATCACTTTAAATCTCCAACTCAAATTTCAATTAAGAATGGCTAAATACTTTAACTAATCTGCCCTTGAAGGCTTTCACCTTTATAACTCTCAAATAGAGTGTCAAGTGAGATGTCACTTAACTTATCGGATAATCAAATGTCTAAGTTCATTGAGCAAGAAACAAATTTAATTAAATTCTTTGATGATTAACTCACTTGTACAATAAAACTCATTTGGAATCGAAATAGTCCAAAAAGCATTGAAAAGATGTTTAGGACTCGTCCTAAGCACTTTCTTAATATGATAAGATATTTTAGAAGAACAATTAAACTTAATTGTTCTTTGGTGAAGAAAATCATCCTCAACAAAACACGAGGACCTAGATGTCATAGGAATTAACTAGCAATAGGATTAGGATTTTGGTAGACAACCGGAACCTTCCCTTAGCTTTACCTAGGTGCTTTTCTTGCAAATATTTGAATGCCCTGACGTGTGTTTTAAGTGCAGCCTAGAATGACGAGAAGACCCGCTAGGTACGCTTTTATTTTATTACAATTTATTTACCTGCGCCGTATTTTCTTTCTTGTAAAATTTGCATGTTAAACAAGAATGTCACCCTGCATGAAAATTGAAACATTTAGGATAGCTACAAAACAGAAACCCAAAAATAAATTAAAAATTAATACAAGATAAAATTCACCGCCACAACATTCAAAAATATAAAACAACTTAAAATTTAATCACAAACAGAATAACAAAACTACAACTACAAATAAATTAGAACGTCTCGTTGGATGATCGAGAATCCCTCGGGTGATCTAACCTACGTGTTGCTAACGAGATTTCCCACTGTCTAAATGAAAGTGTGGAACTCATTCAGTTAAGTTTAACAAATTCATTTGGACTAAGTGAATCTGATGAAAATAACGGTGTCGGGATGACGAAACTGTGGGATCTTAATCGTTATGTTTAATCAACTTTAAGATTTGTTTTAATTAAAACATTAAGACACATGAACCTTGAAACTTATAAACCAAGACACTTCTCTCATCTCTTGATTGCCACTTTCAAAAATTAAACCACTGTAATAATAAGGAGCTTGGAGCACAGTGGGCAGCACGGCCATCTTCATCAGCAAAACATGTGTCTACTTCAGCAAAACCATTCTTAGCATTAAATAATAAAGCCATAGGATTTTGAGGTAGTTTGATTAGTGCAACATAAATCCTCAACTTTTCGTTAGGCATTTGCATAATCATGTTATGCAAATTAAGTCCTAACTAGTCTTAGGACTCTGAGGTAGTCGTTTGGTGCGACATAAACTCTCACATCTTTTAGTCTATTTGTATGATCATATCATACAAATATAAGTCCTAATTAATTAAAATTGACAAAATATAAACATTAAATAATTCTCTCAAATTGAATCCAAATCATAGGATAGTTGGGAAGTCACAGAAGTTCACTTCGGGTTCGTGACATCCCCTACTTCTCTTCCTTTGGACTCTCAAAATAACTGTTCCAAATTTGATCCAATCCCATTTGAAGTTCCAAAATTCAATCCTTTGAAACCTTAAACTTTAAAATTCATGAGAGCACAACCACTGATCATTATCGAGAGTTTTCTTAAATGATTTCTGTCATTTAAGATGTAATTAACTATAGGGGCTTGCCCTTATAGGGAACTTTAAGAACCCAGGTAATATAAACCCTGCTTAATTTCTTTATTTTAAGCAGGGGAACTTGTCGACTTATAAAATTGGTTCGCAGACCAAACAGATGTCACAAATCTACTAGTTTATTTAATCGAGCCCCATCATCAAGCAGTGTGTCTATTCTTTGGGATAGATGCACGATTTATGGTATGGTGCTCATTTATATAAACTATTTGGGATGTGAGATCAGTTTGATTTCATATCTTAAAATTTTCAAACTTAAAATTATTTCCAAAAAAATCAAACACTACTTTTCAAATTATATATATACATTTAAATTGAATTTAAAAATTTAAAATTCGCCGACAATTTCTGTAGGCTACCCCTTTTCAAAATACAACACACAACCTATAAAATAAGTCGTACATTGCACACACTCTCTCAAACTTCTCGAGTTTTCCCTCACTTTTTACCCCTCACTCACTTCCACTTATGAGCTTTTCCCTCAGTCTCTCTGCCTCTCTCCTTCCTCTCTCTTCCCTCTCTCTATCTTCATATCTCTCACTCTATATCTATTTCACTTTCTTCTATCCTTTTCTTGCTCTGTCTTGCTCCATATCTCTTACTCTATCTTCCTTCACTCTCTCTTATATCTCCATTTCTCTCTCATTCTCACTCCACTCTTCCTCCCTCTCTTTACTTTCACTAACTTTTAATCTCCCACTTTTTCTTTTACACACTCTGTTCTCTCCCTTTATCCCCATTGCTACTCTCTAGCTCTTTCTCCCGCTTTCACTCCTTTCGTCCCTCTCTTTCTCCTACTCTTCTTATCTCTTTTTCTCTTAGTCCTTCTCTTGCTCACTCACTCTTTCCCTCTCTCTCCCACTCTCTCTTCCCTTGCTCTATCTTCTCTCTATTTCTCTCTCACACTTTCCCTTTCTTAATCCCTTTTCCTATCTCTTTAGTTTCATTCTCACTCTTACTCCCTCTCCACTGTCTTCTCTCAATATTTCTCTCCATCTCTCCCCCACTCTTACTTCCTTCACTCCCACTCCTCTCTCTTCCTCTCTCTCACACACTCTCCCCCTCTCTCCCTCTCACTCTCTTTCACTTCATCCCCCTCTTTCTCCTACTAAATCTCATTTTATACCCCCTCCTCCCTCTATCTCTCTCTTTCTCACTCTCTCCCTCTCTTGCAGTTTTCACTGTTATGCCATATCATTATTTCTTTCTCTATTGCTCTTTATTTCTCTCTCACACACTCTCTATTGCTCTATCTCATCACTCACTTATCACTTTACACAGTCTTTCCCTCCAACCATCTCTCACCCTCTTCCTCTCTCCCAAACTCTCTCTTTCATTAATTCAGTCTCTCTCTTTCTCTCTCTCTCTCTCTCTCCCTTTCTTGCTCTTGCCCTCCCCCTCTTTCCATATCTCTCCATATCTACCTTACCCTCTCACACTCTCCCACCCTCATTCTTTCTTCAGTCCCTTTCTTTACTCCCTTTCTTGCACTCTCGCTCCTTCATCTCGCTTAATTTTTTTGCACTTTTTTGCACCCTTTCTATCTTTCTCTATTACTCTTTCTTTTATCTCCCTCTCTTCTCCCTCTATCTCTCACTCTCCCTCTCACTCTCCCTCCCTCCCACTTTCTATCAATTGCTCTCACATCTTGCTCTCTCCACTCATATCCAACTCAATATTTCTTATCTTCTCTTATACATATCTCTTTCTTCCTCAATCCCTCTATATTTCAGTTCCTTCTTCCCTCTAATTCTCCCTCTCTCCCTATCTCCCTCCTCTCTTTATCTCCCCTTGCACTCACTCCTTCACTCCCTCTCCTCCTCATTTTCTTTATCCCTCTCTCTCATCCCTAATCTCCTGCTCTTTCTAATCTCACTTTCATTTTTCTCTATTTCTTTCTCACTTCCCTTCTCTCATTCTGGCACACTCTCTCATCCTTTCTCTCCCATTCTTTCTCTCTCATTCTCTTCCTCCACTAGCCTCCCTCCCACTCTCTCCATCTCAATCTCTCTCCCTCTTACCCTCTCCATCTCCCTCTCTTCCTCTCTCCATCTCACTCATTCTCTCTCCCTCCCTATCTCCGCATTGCTCACCATCTTTTCCTCTCACTCTCTTCGTCTCTCGCTTAATCTCTCTCCCACTAAAATCTTTCTTGCTCTCTCTACCTCTCTCAAACTTTCTCTCTCTTAGATCTCTCTCATTCTCTATCTTTATCTCCCCTTCCTTACTATCTCCCTTGCTATTGTCATATATTTATCTTTCTCTCACTCTTTTTTGTTCTCACTGTGTTCTCACTTTACTCTTTCTTGCTCTCTCATTCTTTGTTGCTCTCTTTTCTCTCTCTTTACTAGGTCCCCCTTCCTATATCCGTCACTCTAATTATCTCTCCCTTCCTTCAATTCCCTCTCTCACCCCTCTTCTAGGTCATTTGTTCTTACTTTCTCTATTTTTCACTCTCTCCCTCTCTTTCCTCACTCTCCATTCTCTCTATTTCTCTCTCGCTTTGTCTCCCTTACTCCCTTTAAATTCTTCCAATATTACTCCCTCACTCACCTTCTCTCTCTATCTTCCCCTTCCTCACTATCTCCCTTACTCGTATCGTCTATCTGTCACTTTCTCACTTTTCCTTTCTCACTATGTCTCTCACTTTCTCTTATGTTTCTCTCTCTTGCTCTCTTGTTCTTTGTTGCTCTTTTCTCTCTCTTTACTCAGTTCCTCTTCCTATATCCATCACTCTAACTCTCTTTCCCTTCCTTTATTTCCCACTCTCACCCCTCTTCTTGGTCATTTTTTATTACTTTCTCTCTTTTTCTCTCTCTCCCTCTCCTTCTTCACACTCCTTTCTTTCTCTATTTCTCTCTCACTTTGTTTCCCTTACTCCGTTCAAATACTTCCAGTATTACTCCCTCACTCACCTTCTCTCTCTTTCTTCCTCCCTTTCTCTCTCCTTTCCTCTCTCTCATTTAGCTTTCTATCTCTCTATTCCTCCTTTTCTCTTATTCTCTCTTCACACACACTCTCTTCACCCACTCTCTCTCTCTCTTCAGCTTCACTCCCACTCTGACTCCCTTTCTTCATCCCTTCACACTCTCTATTATCTCTTCTACATTCTATCACTATCTCGCTTGCACTACTTGTTCTTTGTCAACTTCTCTCTTACACTTCACACTCTTCTTTTATCTCCCCACTCTCTTTCTCTATTTCTCTCACTTCCTTCATCACTCTCTCTCACACTCTCTCCCACTTTCCATTCCTGTTTCTCTCTCTCTTCATCTCCCTCATTCACTCTCTCATTTTTCATCATCCCTCCCTCTCCTGCTCATTCTCTCTTTCTATATCTTGACTCACTCCTTCTCTCCATATATCTCTCTCACTCTAACTTCCTCCTTCGGTCTCTTCCTCTCCTCTCCCTCTCCCTCTATTTCTCCTCTCTTTTTCTCTACCGCTCTTACTCTCTAAATTTAGCCATGTCTCTCCACCTCCTATCTCATACTTTTTCTCACTCTCTCTTCTTATCATTCTCTCTCTTACAATCCCTCCCTTATCTTTCTCTTCCTCTCTATATATATACTCTCATACTTTCTTTCCCTCAACCACAAAAGATCTCTCTCACTTATTTCTCTTCTCTGTCACACCCACTCTCCCTCTCTCTCAGACTCTATTCCACCTTCATTATTGCATTGTTTCTCAATCAATCTATCTTAATCTCTCTTTTATTGCTCCCTCTTCGCTCTCTATATCCCTCTTCTCTTCCTTCTTCCCTCGCTCACACTCTCTCTCCTTTCTCGCCCTCCTAATAACATTTGTCTCTCTTGTCCCTCTCTCCCTTTCACTTTCTTGTATAATCTTCTTCCCCTCACTCTCTTTCCTTATTCCTCTTTAGATCTCTCTCATTCTCTCAGTATTGTTCTCTTTATCGCTCTCACTCTCTCCCTCTACCTTCTCACTCCCTCATTCATGTCCTCTTCAAGTCTTCCCTATGTAGCTCACTCTTCTCTCTCCATTTTACACATTCATACACTCTCACTCTATCAATCTCTCTACTTCTTTCTCTCATTAGCTCCATTTATCGCTCTATCTCTTTTCCCTCATGTCTTTAAGTGCTCTCTCTTCTCTCAATTCTTTTGCTTTTGTCCCACTCTATCCCACTCTCTGTCTTGCTTACATCCCTCCCTATCTAATTCTCTATCTTCTCTCCCTCCCTTCCTCTCCCTCCCTTTATCTCTCTTCGTCTCCCACTCTCTCTTGCACACTCTCTCTCAAACTTCTCCAATTTTCCCTCACTTTTTACCCCTCACTCACTTCCTCTTATTAGATCTTCCCTCAGTCTCCCTACCTCTCTCTTCTCCTTCCTCTTTCTTCCCTTCTCTATCTTCATATCTCTCAATCTATATCTATTTAACTTTCTTCTGCCCTTTCCTTTCTCTATCTTGCTCCATCTTCCTTTTCTCTCTTTTATATCTCCATTTCTCTCTCATTCTCACTCCACTCTCCCTCCCTCTCTCTCTTTACTTTCACTCACTTTTAGTCTCCCATTCTTTCTTTTACTCACACTGTTCTCTCCCTTTATCCCTCATTGCTACTCTCTAGCTCTCCCTCCAGCTTTCACTCATTTCATCCTTCTCTTTCTCCTGCTCTTCTTCTCTCCTTCTCTCTTGCTCCTTCTCTTGCTCACTCACTCTTTCTCTCTCTCACTCTCTCTTCCCTCACTCTCTCATCTCTATATTTCTCTCCCTCACTCTCTATTTCTTAATCGCTTTTACTATCTCTTCAGTTTCATTCTCACTCTTGCTCCCTCTCTACTGTCTTCTCTTAATCTTTCTCTCCATCTCTACCCCTCTTGCTTCCTTCACTCCACCCACTCTCTTGCTCTCTCGCTTTTTCTTTCTTTCTCCCACACGCTCTCCCCCTCTCTCCCTCTCACTCTCTTTCACTTCATCCCCATCTTTCTCTCACTAAATCTCATTTTATACCCCTTTCCTCCCTCTATCTCTCTCTATTTTCACTCTCTCCCTCTCTTGTAGTTTTCACTGTTATGCCATATTATTATTTCTTTCTTTATTGCTCTTTATTTCTCTCTCACACACTCTCTATTGTTCTATCTCATCACTAACTTATCACTTTACACAGTCTTTCCCTCAAGCCATCTCTCACCCTCTGCCTCTCTCCCAAACTCCCTCTTTCATTAATTATGTCTCTCTCTCTCTCTCTCTCTCTCTCTCTCTCTCTCTCTCTCTCTCTCCTTCTTTCTCTTGCCCTCCCTCTCTCTCCATATCTCTCCATATCTGCCTTATACTCTCTCACTCTCTCTCCTCGCTCTTTCTTCAGTTCTTTTCTTTACTCCCTTTCTTGCTCTCTCTTGCTCGTTCATCTTGCTTTGCTTTTTTTGCACTTTTTTGCACCCTTTCTATCTTTCTCTATTGACTTTTCTTTTAACTCCCTCTCTTCTCTTTCTTTACTCACTGATTCTCTCCCTCTATCTCTCACTCTCTCTCTCTCACTCTCCCTCCCACTTTCTATCAATTGCTCTCACATCTTGCTCTCACATCTTGCTCTCTCCACTCATATCCAACTCATTATTTCTTATTTTCTCTTATACACATCTCATTCTTCCTTGTTCGCTAAGTATTTCAGTTCCTTCTTCACTCTCTTTACCTTTCATTGCACTCACTCCTTCACTCCCTCTCCCTCCCTCTCATTTTGCTCTCTCTCATTCCCAATCTTCTGCTCTCTCTTATCTTACTTTCACTTTTCTCTATTTCTTTCTCACTTTCATCCTCTCATTTTAGCACTCTCTCTCATCCTTTATCTCTCATTCTATCCCTCCGCTAGCCTCCCTCCCACTCTCTTCATCTCAATCTCTCTCTCTCTCACCCTCGCCATCTCCCTCTCTTCCTCTCTCCATCTCACTCATACTCTTACTCACCCTCCCTATATATGCATTGCTCTCTATCTTTTCCTCTCACTCTCTTCATCTCTCGCTTAATCTCTCTCCCTCAAAGATCTTTCTTGCTCTCTCTACCTCTCTCACACCCTCTCTCTCTTCAATCTCTCTCATTCTCTCCCTCTGCTAGCCTCCCTCCCACTCTCTCCATCTCAATTTCTCTCCCTCTCACCCTCTCCATCACCCTCTCTTCCTCTCTCCATCTCACTCATTCTCTTACTCTCCCTCCCTATCTCCACATTGCTCACAATCTTTTCCTCTCACTCTCTTCATCACTCGCTTAATCTCTCTCCCTCGAAGATCTTTCTTGCTCTCTCTCTACCTATCTTACAACCTCTCTCTCTCTTCGACCACTCTCATTCTCTACCTTTATCTCCTCCTTCCTTACTCTCTCTCTTACTCTTATCATCTATATGTCTTTCTCTCACTCTTTTCCTTTCTCACTATGTCTCTCACTTTTCTATCTCTTGCCCTCTCATTCTTTGTTGCCCTCTTTTCCTCTCTTTACTCATCCCTCTTCCTATATCCATCATTCTAACTCTTTCTCCCTTCCTTTAATTACGTCTCTCACCCCTCTTCTCAGTCATTTTTTATTACTTTCTCTTTCTCTCTCTCCCTCTCTTTCCTCACTCTCCATTCTTTCTCTATTTCTCTCTCGCTTTGTCTCCCTTACTCCCATCAAATTCTTCCAATATTACTCCTCAACTCACCTTCTCTCTCTTTCTCCCTCCCTTTCTCTCTCCTTTCCTCTCTCTCATTTCCCTTTCTATCACTCTCTTGCTCCTCTTCACCCTCTCTCCTCACGAACTCTCTCTCTCTCTCTCTCTCTCTCTCTCAGCTTCACTCCCACTCCCTCTGTTCATGCCTTCACAATCTCTATTCTCTCTTCTACTTTCAATCACTATCTCACTCGCACTCCTTATTCTTTGTCAACTTCTCTCTTACTCTTCTCACTCTTCTTCTATCTCCCCCCACTCTTCTCTATTTCTCTCACTTCCTTCCTTTGTCACTCTCTCTCACAATCTCTCCCACTTTCCATTCCTGTTTCTCTCTCTCTCTTCCTCTCCCTCATTCTCTCTCTCTAATTTTTCATCGTCCCTCCCTCTCTCTTGCCCATTCTCTCTTCCTATATATTGACTCATTCTCCTTTTCTCTATATATTTCTCTCACTCTCACTTCCTCCTTCGCTCTCTTACTCTCCTCTCGCTCTGCCTCAATTTCTCCTCTTTTTTTCTCTACCTCTCTTACTCTCTAAATTTAGCCATCTCTCTCTCCAACTCCTATCTCATACTTTCTCTCACTCTCTCTTCTAATCATGCTCTCTCTTACAATCCCTCCCTTCTCTTTCTCTTCCTCTTTATATATATACTCTCGTACTTTCTTTCCCTCTACCACAAAACATCTCTCTCCCTTATCTCTCTTCTCTTTCAAACACTCTCACTCTCTCCCTTGCTCTCCCTCTCTCTCACAATCTATTCCACCTTCATTATTGCGTTGTTTCTCAATTAATCTATCTTAATCTCTCTTTTATTGCTCCCTCTTTCCTCTCTATCTCCCTCTTCTCTTCCTTCTTCCCTCACTCTCTCATTTCCCTCCCTCCTAATAACTTCTTTCTCTCTTGTCCCTCTCTCTTTCAATTTCTTGTATAATCTTTACCCCTCACTCTCTTTCCTTATTCCTCTTTAGATCTCTCTTATTTTCTTAGTAATGTTCTCTTTATTGCTCTCACTCTCTCCCTCTATCATTCTCACTCCCTTATTCATGTCCTCTCTAGGTCTCCCCTATGTAGCTTACTCTTCTTTCTCCATAACACACACTCATACACTCTCACTCTCTATCAATCTCTCTCCCTCTTGCTCTCATTAGCTCCATTTATTGCTCTATCTCACTATGTTACAAAATTTTTCTTTATCTTTCACTCTCTCCTCTCTCTCCCTTGCTCCATTTTTCTATCCTCTCTTTAAGCCCTTCTCTATTATTTTCTCTAAATCTTTCTCTTTCCCACTCTCAATTCCCTTTTACTTATAATCTCTTTTACACTCCTTTTGTTGATCTCTCTTCTCTTGTTTCTTTTTCTTTTCTCCCACTCTATCCCACTCTCTCTTACTTCCATCCCTCCCTCTCCCATTCTCTGTCTTCTCTCCCTCCCTTCCTCTCCCTCCCTTTATCCCTCTTTGTCTCCCACTCTCTCTTGCACACTCTCTCTCATACTTCTCCAATTTTCCCTCACTTTTTACCCCTCACTCACTTCCTCTTATGAGATCTTCCCAAGTCTCTCTACCTCTCTCATTCCTCTCTCCTTCCTCTCTCTTCCCTCTCTCTATCTTCATATCTCTCACTCTATATCTATTTCACTTTCTTCTGCCCTTTTCTTGCTCCGTCTTGCTCCATATCTCTTGCTTTATCTTCCTTCACTCTGTCTTATATCTCCATTTCCCTCTCATTCTCAGTCCACACTATCTCCTCACTCACTTTACTTTCACTCACTTTTAGTCTCCCACTCTATTCTATCCCTTTATCCCTCATTGTTACTCTCTAGCTCTCCCTCCTGCTTTCACTCCTTTCATCCCTCTCTTTCTCTAGCTCTTCTTATCTCCCTCTCTGTTGCTCCTCTTGCTCACTCAGTCTTCCCTCCTTCCCACTCTCTCTTCCCTTGCTCTCTCTTATCTCTATTTCTCTCTCACACTCTCCCTTTCTTAATCCCTTTTCCTTTCTCTTCACTTTCATTCTCACTCTTGCTCCCTCTTCACTGTCACCTCTCAATCTTTCTCTCCATCTCTCCCCCACACTTGCTTCCTTCACTCCCACCCTCTCTCTTCCTCTCTCCCTCTTTATTTCTCTCTCTCACACGCTCTCCCCTCTCTCTCTCTCTCGTTCACTTCATCCCCCTCTTTCTCCCACTAAATCTCATTTTATACCCCCTCCTTCCGTCTATCTCTCTCTTTCTGACTCTCTCCCTCTCTTACAGTTTTCACTGTTATGCCATATCATTATTTCTTTCTCTATTACTCATTATTCTCTCTCTTACACTCTCTATTGCTTTATATCATCACTCACTTATCACTTTACCCAGTCTTTCCCTCCAACCATCTCTCACCCTCTTCCTCTTTCCCAATCTCCCTCTTTCACTAATTCAGTCTCTCTCCCTCTCTCTCTTTTTTGCTCTTGCCCTCCCTCTCTCTCCATATCTCTCCATATCAGCTTACCCTCTATCACTCTCTCTCCCTCGCTCTTTCTTCACTCTCTTTCTTGCTCTCTCTCGCTATCTTCTTCATCTCGCTTTGTTTTTTCACACTTTTTTGCACCCTTTTTGTCTTTCTCTATTGCCCTTTCTTCTATCTCCCTCTCTTGTCCTTCCTTACTCTCTCTCTCCCCCTCAATCTCTCACTCAATCTCTCTAAATCTCCCTCCCTCCCACTTTCTATCAATTGCACTCACATGTTGCTCTCTCCACTCATATCCAACTCATTATTTCTTATTTTCTCTTTTACATATCACTTTCTTTCTCAATCCCTCGGTACTTCAGTTCCTTCTTCCCTCCATTTCTCCCTCTCTCCCTATATCACTCCTCTCTTTATCTCCCCTTGCACTCACTCCTTCACTCCCTCACCCTCCCTCTCATTTTCTTTATCGCTCTCTCTCATTCCCAATCTCCCGTTCTCTCATATCTCACTTGCACATTTCTCTATTTCTTTCTCACTTCCCTTCTCTCATTCTAGCACTCTCTCTCATTCTCTCCCTCCTCTAGCCTCCCTCCCACTTTCTCCATCTCAATCTCTCTCCCTCTCACCCTCTCCATCTCCCACTCTTCCTCTCTCCATCTCACTCATTCTCTTAGTCTCCCTCCCTATCTCCACATTGCTCACTATCTTTTCCTCTCACTCTCTTCATCTCGCGCTTAATCTCTCTCCCTCTAAAATCTTTCTTGCTCTCTCTACCTCTCTCACACCCTCTCTCTCTCTTCGATCTCTCTCATTCTCTACCTTTATCTCCCCCTTCCTCACTCTCTTCCTTACTCTTGTCATCTATCAGTCTTTTTCTTACTCTTTTCCTTTCTCACTATGTCTCTCACTTTACTTACTCTTGTTCTCTCATTCTTTGTTACTCTCTTTTCCCTCTCTTTACTCAGTCCCTCTTCCAATATCCATCACTCTAACTCTCTCTCTCCCTTCCTTTAATTCCCTCTCTCACCCCTCTTCTCGGTCATTTTTTATTACTTTCAATCTTTTTCTCTCTCTCCCTCTCTTTCCTCACTCTCCATTCTTTCTCTATTTCTCTCTTACTTTGTCTCCCTTACTCCCTCACTCACCTTCTCTCTTTTTCTCCCTCCCTTTCTCTCTCCTTTCCTCTCTCTCATTTCCCTTCCTATCTCTCTCTTGCTCCTCTTCACCATCTCTCTTCACCCACTCTCTCTCTTCAGCTTCACTCCCACACCGACCCCTCTCTTCATGCCTTCACACTTACCATTCTCTCTTCTATTTTCTATCCCTATCTCGCTCGCACTCCTTATTCTTATTCAAGTTGTTGCTCACTCTTTTCACTCTTGTTATATCTCCCCACTCTCTTTCTCTTTTTCTCTCACTTCCTTCCTTTGTCACTCTCTCTCACACTATCCCACTTTCCACTCTTGTTTCTCTCTCTCATTTTTCATCGTCTCTCCCTCTCTCTTGCTCATTCTCTCTTTCTATATCTTGACTCATTCTCCTTTTCTCCATATATCTCTCTCACTCTCACTTCCTCCTTTGCTCTCTTCCTCACCTCTCCCTCTATTTCTCCTTTTTTTTTTCTCTACCGCACTTACTCTCTAAATTTAGCCATTTCTCTCTCCACCTCCTATCTCATACTTTCTCTCACTCTCTCTTCTTATCATGCACTGACTTACAATCCCTACCTTATCTTTCTCTACATATACTCTCGCACTTTCTTTCCCTCTACCACAGAACATCTCTCTCGCTTATCTCTCTTCTCTGTCACACATACTCTCATTCTCTCCCTTGCTCTCCACCTTCATTATTACATTGTTTTAAATAAATCTATCTTAATATCTTTTTTATTGCTCCCTCTTCGCTCTCTATCACCCTCTTCTCTTCCTTCTTCCCTAGCTCGCACTCTCTCTCTCTCCTTTCTCGCCCTCTGAATAACTTTTTTTCTCACTAGTCCCTCTCCCTCTTTCACGTTCTTGTATAATCTTCTCCCCATCACTCTCCTTCCTTATTCCTCATTAGATCTCTCTTATTCTCTCAGTATTGTTCTCTTTATCGCTCTCACTCTCTCCATTTATCATTCTCACCCCTCATTCATGTCTTCTCTAGGTCTCTCCTATGTAGCTCACTATTCTCTCTCCATTGCACACACTCATACACTCTCACTCTCTATCAATCTCTCTCCCTTTTGCTCTCATTAGCTTCATTTATCGCTCTATCTCACGCTGTTACCAATTTTTTCTTTATCTTTCACTCTCTCCTCTCTCACCCTTGCTCCATTTTTCTCTCCTCTCTTTAAGCAATTCTCTATTATTTTCTCTCAATTTTTCTCTTTCACGCTCTCAATTCTCTTTTACTTATAATCTCTTTTACACTCTCCTTTTGTTACTCTCTCTTCTATCATTTCTTTTGCTTTTCTCCCACTCTTCCCACTCTCTCTCTTGCTTCCAGCCCTCCCTCTCCAATTCTCTGTCTTCACTCCCTCCCTTTATCCCTCTCCGTCTCCCACTCTCAAACTTCTCAAATTTTTCATCACGTTTTACCCCTCATTCACTTCCTCTTATGAGATCTTCTCTAGTCTTTACCTCTCTCCTTCCTCTCTCTTCCCTCTCTTTATCATCATATCTCTCACTCTATATCTATTTCACTTTCTTCTGCCCTTTTCCTGCTCTGTCATGCTCCATATCTCACGCTCTATCTTCCTTCATTCTCTCTTATATCTCTATTTTTGTCTCTAGTCTTTACCATCACTCACTTTTTGTCTCCCACTCTTTCCATTACCCACTATATTCTCTCCTTTTATCCCTCATTGCTACTCTCTAGCTCTCGCTCCCGCTTTCACTTCTTTCATCCCTGTCTTTCTCGTGCTCTTCTTATCTCCCTCTCTCTTGCTCCTTCTCTTGCTCACTCACTCTTTCCCTTTCTACCACTCTCTCGTCCCTTGCTCTATCTTTTCTCTATTTCTCTCTCACACTCTCCCTTTCTTAGTCCATTTTCCTATCTCTTCAGTTTCATTCTCACACTTGCTCCCTCTCCACTGTCTCCTCTCAATCTTTCTCTCCATCTCTCTCCCACTCTTGCTTCCTTCACTCCCACCCTCTCTCTCTTCCTCTCTCACTCTTTCTTTCTCTCTCTCTCACACGCTCTCCCCCTCTCACTCTCTTTCACTTCATCCCCCTCTTTCTCTGACTAAATTTCATATTAAACCCCTCCCTCCATCCATCTCTCTCTTTCTCACTCTCTCCCTCTCTTGCAGTTTTCTCTGTTATGCCATATCATTATTTATTCTCTATTTCTCTTCATTCTCTCTCACACACTCTCGATTGCTCTATCTCCCGACTCACTAATAACTTTATACAGTATTTCCCTCCAACCATCTCTCTCCCTCTTCCTCTCTCCCAATCTCCCTCTTTCACCAATTCAGTCTCTCACTCTCTCACTTTCATGCTCTTGCCCTCCCTCTCTCACTCTCTTTCTCTCACACTTTCGTCAGTCCCATTCTTTACTCCATTTCTTTCTCTCTCTCACTCTCTTCTTCATCTTGCTTTGTTTTTTCCCACTTTTTTGCACCCTTTCTCTCTTTCTCTATTGCCCTTTCTTCTATCTCCCTCTCTTCTCTTTCTTTACTCACTCTTTCTATCACTCAATCTCTCACACACTCTCTCTCTCTCTCTCACTCTCCCTCCCTCCCACTTTCTATCAAGTGCTCTCACATCTTGCTCTCTCCACTCATATCCAACTCATTATTTATTATTTTCTCTACACATACCTCTTTTTTCCTCGATCCCTCCGTATTTTTGTTCCTTCTTCCCTCTCTTTCTCCCTCTCTCCCTATCTCACTCCTCTCTTTATCTTCCCTTCAGTCACACCTCACTTTCTCTCCCTACCTCTCATTTTCTTTATCGCTCTCTCTCATATCTCACTTTCACCTTTCTTTATTTCTTTCTCAGTTCCCCTCTCCCATTCTAGCACTCTCTCACATACTTTCTCTCTCGTTCTTTCTCTCTCATTCTCTCCCTCTGCTAGCCTCCCTCCCACTTTCTCCATCTCAATCTAGCTCCCTCTCACCCTCTCCATCTCTTTCTTCCTCTCTCCATCTCACTCATTCTCTTACTCTCTCTCCAAATCTCCATATTGCTCACTATCTTTTCCTCTCGATCATTTCCTCTCTTGCTTAATCTCACTCCCTCTTAAATCTTTCTTGGTCACTCTACCTCTCTCACACCCTCTCTCTCTTCAATCTCTCATTCTCTACCTTTATCACCCCTTTCCTCACTCTCTCCCTCAGGCTTGTCGTTTATCTGTCTCTTTCTCACTCTTTTCCTTTCTCACTGTGTCTCTCACTTTATCTTATGTTTCTCTCTCTTGCTCTCTCATTCTTAGTTGCTCTATTTTCTCTCTCTTTACTCAGTCCTTCATCTTATATCCATCACTCCAACTCTCTCTCCCTACCTTTAATTCCCTCTCTCACCCCTCTTCTCGGTCATTTTTTATTAATTTCTCTCTTTTTCTCTCTCTCTCTCCCTTTCTTTACTCACTTTCCATTCTTTCTCTATTTCTCTCTCTCGCTTTGTCTCCTTCACTCCATTCAAATTCTTCCAATATTACTCCCTCACTCACCTTCGCTCTCTTTCTCCCTCACTTTCCTCACCCTTTCTCTCTCCTTTCCTCTCTCTCATTTCCCTTTTTATCTCTTTCTTGCTCCTTTTCTCTTACTCTCTCTTCACCCACTCTCTCTCTTCAGCTCACTCCCACTCTGACTCCTTCTCTTCATCCCTTCACACTCTATTCTCTCTTTTACTTTCTATCACTATCTCCTCACACTCCTTATTCTTTGTCAAGTTCTCTCTTACTATTCTCACTCTTCTTCTATCTCCCCACTCTCTTCCTCTATTTCTCTCACTTCCTTCATCACTCTCTCCCACACTCTCTCCCACTTTCCATTCCTATTTCTCTCTCTTCATCTCCCTCATTCCCTCTCTCATTTTTCATCGTCCCTCCCTCTCTCTTGCTCATTCTCTCTTTCTATATCATGACTCATTCTCCTTTTCTCCATGCATCTCTCTCACTCTCACTTCCTCCTTCGCTCTCATCCTCTCCTCTCTCTATCCCACTATTTCTCCTTTTTTTTTTCTACCGCCCATACTCTCTAAATTTAGCCATCTCTCTCTCCACCTCTTATCTCATATTTATCTCACTCTCTCTCATTATCATGCTCTCTCTTACAATCGCTCCCTTAACTTTCTCTTCCTCTCTATATATATCCTCTCATACTTTCTTTCCCTCTACCACCAAACATCTCTCTCTCTCTCTTTTCTCTCTTCTCTGCCACACACACTCTCACTCTCTCCCTTGCTCTCCCTCTTTCTCACACCTTATTCAACCACCACTATTGCATTATTTCACAATCAATCTATCTTAATCTCTCTTTTATTGCTCCCTCTTCGCTCTCTATCACCCTATTCTCTTCTTCTTCCCTAGCTCACACTCTCTCTCCTTTCCCGCCCTCCAAATAACTTTTTTCTCTCATGTCCCTCTCTCTCTCTCACTTTCTTGTATAATCTTCTCCCCCTCACTCTCTTTCCTTATTCCTCTTTAGATCTTTCTTATTCTCTTAGTATTGTTCTCTTTATCGCTCTCACTCTTCTCTCTCCATTGCACATACTTATACACTCTCACTCTCTATCAATCTCTCTCCCTCTTGCTCTCATTAGCTCCATTTATCGCTCTATCTCACTCTGTTGCCAATTTTTTCTTTATCTTTCACTCTCTCTTCTCTCCCTTGCTCCATTTTTTCTCCTCTCTTTAAGCCCTTCTATATTATTTTCTCTCAATCTTTCTCGCTCTCAATTATCTTTTACTTAAAATCTCTTTTACACTCTTCTTTTGTTGCTCCCTCTTCTCTCATTTCTTTTACTTTTCACTCGCTCTATCCCACTCTCTCTCTCTTGCTTCCATCCCTCCCTCTCCTATTCTTTGTCTTCTCTCCCTCCCTTTCTCTCACTCCCTTTATCCCTCTCCGTCTCCCACTCTCTCTTGCACACTCTCTCTCAAACTTCTCAAAATTTCCTTCACTTTTTACCCCTCACTCACTTCCTCTTATGAGATATTCTCTAATCTCTCTACCTCTCTCTTTCCTCTCTCTTCCCTCTCTCTATCTTCATATCTCTCACTCTATATCAATTTCAATTTCTTCTGCCCTTTTCTTGCTCTGTCTTGCTCCATATCTCTTGCTCTATCCCTTCACTCTGTCTTATATCTTCATTACTCTCTCATTCTCACTCCACTCTCCCTCCCTCACCCTCTTTACTTTCACTCACTTTTAGTCACTCATTCTTTCTTTTAGCCACTCTGTTCTCTCCCTTTATCCCTCATTGCTACTCTTTAGCTCTCTCTCCCGTTTTCACTCCTTTCAACCTTCCCTTTCTCCTGCTCTTCTTTCTCCCTCTCTCTTGCTCCTTGTCTTGCTCACTCACTCTTTTCCTCTCTCCCACTCTCTCTTCCCTTGCTCTCTCTTCTCTCTCACACTCTCCCTTTCTTAATCCATTTTCCTATCTCTTCAGTTTCATTTTCACTCTTGCTCCCTCTCCATTGTCTCCTCTCAATCTTTCTCTCCATCTCTCCCCCACTCTTGCTTCTTTTACTGCTACCCTCTCTCTTCCTCTCTCACTCTTTCTTTCCCTCTCTCACATGCTCTCCCTCTCACTCTCTTTCGCTTCATCCCCCTCTTTCACTGCTAAATCTCATTTTAAACACCCTCCCTTTGTCTATCTCTCACTTTCTCACTCTCTCCCTCTCTTGCAGTTTTCTCTGTTATGTCATATCATTATTTATTTCTCTATTTCTCTTCATTCTCTCTCACACACTCTCTATTGCTCTATCTCATCACTCACTTATCACTTTACATAGTATTTCCCTCCAACCATCTCTCACCTTCTTCCTCTCTCACAATCTCCCTCTTTCACTAATTCAGTCTCTCTCTCTCTCTCTTGCTCTTGCCGTCCCTCTCTCTCCATATCTCTCCAAATCTGCCTTACTCTCTCTCACTCTCTTTCCCTTATTCTTTCATCAGTCCCTTTCTTCACCCCCTTTCTTGCTCTCTCTTGCTCTCTTCTTCATCTCGCTTTGTTTTTTCCCACTTTTTGCACCATTTCTGTCTTTCTCTATTGCCCTTTCTTCTATCTCCCTCTCTTCTCTTTATTTACACACTCTTTCTCTCCCTCTATCTCTCACTCTCTCTCTCACTCTCCCTTCCTCACACATTCTATCAATTTCTCTCACATCTTACTCTATCCACTCTTATCCAACTCATTATTTATTATTTTCTCTATTCATATCTCTTTTTTCCTCGATCCCTCTGTATTTTAGTTCCTTCTTCCCTCTCTTTCTTCCTCTCTCCCTATCTCACTCCTCAATTTATCTCCCCTTGCACTCACTCCTTCACTCCCTCTCCCCTCCCTCACATTTTCTTTATCGCTCTCTCTCATTCCCAATCTCCTGCTCTCTCTTATCTCACTTTCACTTTTCTGTATTTCTTTCTCACTTCCACTCTCTCATTCTAGCACTCTATCACATCCATTCTCTATGGTTCTTTCTCTCTCATTCTCTCCCTCAGCTAGCCTCCCTCCCACTTTCTCCATCTCAATCTCTCTCCCTCTCACCCTCTCCATCTCCCTCTCTTCCTCTCTCTATCTCACTCATTTTCTTACTCTCCCTCCCAATCTCCACATTACTCACTATCTATTCCACTCTATCTCTTTCTCTCTTGCTTAATCTCTCTCCCTCTTAAATCTTTCTTGCTCTCTCTACCTCTCTCACACCCTCTCTCTTCGATCTCTCTCATTCTCTACCTTTATCTCCCCCTTCCTCACTCTCTACCTTACTCTTGTCATCTATCTCTCTCTTTCTCACTTTTTTCCTTTCTCACTATGTCTCTCACTTTCTATGATGTCTCTCTCTCTTACTCTCTCGTTCTTTTTTGCTCTCTTTTATTTGTCTTTACTTAGTCCCTCTTCCTATATCCATCACTCTAACTCTCTCTCCCTTCCTTTATTTCCCTCTCTCACCCCACTCCTTGGTCATTTTTTATTAATTTCCCTCTCTTTCCTCACTCTCCTTTCTTTCTGTATTTCTCTCTCACTTTGTCTCCCTTACCCCGTTAAAATTCTTCCAGTATTTCTCCCTCACTCACCTTCTCTGTATTTCTCCATCCCTTTCTCTCTCCTTTCCTCTCTCTCATTTCCATTCCTATATCTCTCTTGCTCCTTTTCTCTTATTCTCTCTTCACATGCACTCTCTTCACCCACTCTCTCTCTTCAGCTTCACTCCCACTCCGACTCCCTCTCTTCATCCCTTCACACTCTCTATTCTCTCTTCTACTTTCTATCACTATGTCGCTCACACTCATTCTTTGTCAACTTCTCTCTTACTCTTCTCACTCTTCTTCTATCTCCCCACTCTCTTTCTCTATTTCTTTCACTTCCTTCCTTTGTCACTCTCTGTCACCCTCTCTCACACTTTCAGTTCCAGTTTCTCTCTCTCTCTCTCCATCTCAATCATTCTATCTCTCATTTTTCATTGTCCCTCCCTCTCTTGCTCGTTCTTTATATAGTCTTTTTCTATATCTAGACTCATTCTCCATCTCTCCATATATCTCTCTCACTCTCACTTCCTCTTTCACTTTTTTCCTCTCCTCTCCCTCTCCCTCTATTTCTCCTCTCTTTTTCTCTACCGCTCTTACTCTCTAAATTTAGCCATTTCTCTCCACCTCCTATCTCATACTTTCTCTCACTCTCTCTTCTTATCATGTTCTCTCTTACAATCCCTCCCTTATCTTTCTCTTCCTCTCTATATATATACTCTTACACTTTCTTTCCCTCTACCACCAAACATCTCTCTCTCTTATATCGCTTCTCTGACACACACTCTCACTCCCTCCCTTGCTCTCCCTCTCTCTCACACTCTATTCCACCTTCATTATTGCATTGTTTCTCAATCAATCTATCTTAATCTCTCTTTTATTGCTCTCTCTTTGCTCTCTATCTCCCTCTTCTCTTCTCTTCTCCCTCGCTCTCTCCTTTCCCATCCTGCTAACAAATTTTTTTCTTTGTTGTCCCTCTCACTCTTTCACTTTCTTATATAATCCTCTCCCCCTCACTCTCTTTCCTTATTTCTCTTTAGATCTTCTTTATTCTCTCTATATTGTTCTTTTTATCGCTCTCACTCTATCTCTCTATCATTCTCACTCCCTCTTTCATGTCCGCTCTAGGTCTCCCTTATGTAGCTCACTCTACTCTATCCATTGCACAAACTCATACACTCTCACTCTCTATCAATCTCTCTCCCTCTTGATCTCATTAGCTCCATTTATCGCTCAATCTCACTCTCTGTTACCAATTTTTTCTTTATCTTTCACTCTCTCCTCTCCCTCCCTTGCTCCATTTTTCTCTCATCTCTCTAACCCCTTCTCTATTATTTTCTTTCAATATTTCTCTTTCTTGTTCTCAATTCTCTTTTACTATCGTATAATCTCTTTTACATTCTCCTTTTGTTGCTCTCCGTTCTATCATTTCTTTAACCTTTCTCCCACTCATACCCACTCTCTCGCTTGCTTCCATCCCTCCCTCTCCCATTCTCTGTCTTCTCTCCCTCCCTTCCTCTCCCTCCCTTTATCCCTCTCCATCTCCCACTCTCTCTTGCACACTCTCTCTCTCAAACTTCTCTAATTTTCCCTCACTTCTTACACCTCACTCACTTCCGATTATGATATCTTCCCTCAGTCTCTCCACCTCTCTCCTTCCTCTCTCTTCCCTCTCTCTAACTTCATATCTCTCACTCTATATTTATTTCACTTTGTTCTATCGTTTTCTTGCTCTATCTTGCTCTATCTTCCTTCACTCACTCTTATATCTCCATTTCTCTCTCATTCTCACTTTGCTCTCCCTCCCTCTCTCTATACTTTTACTCACTTTTAGTCTCCCACTCTTTCTTTTACCCACTCTGTTCTCTCCCTTTATACCTCATTGCTACTCTCTACCTCTCCCTCCTGCTTTCACTCCTTTTATCCCTCTCTTTCTCCTGCTCTTCTTATCTCCCTCTCTCTTTCTCCTTCTCTTGCTCACTCACTCCTTCCTCTCTCCCACTCTCTGTTCCCTCGCTCTCTCTTCTCTTTATGTCTCCGTCACACTCTCCCTTTCTTAATCCTTTTTCCTATCTCTTCTGTTTCATTCTCACTCTTGCTCCCTCTCCATTGTCTTCTCTCAATCTTTCTGTCCATCTCTCCCCCACTCTTGCTTCCTTCACTCCGACCCTCTCTCTTCCTCTCTCTATTTCTTTCTCTCTCTCACACGCTCTCCCCCTTTCTTCCTCTCACTCTCTTTCACTTCATCACCCTCTTTCTCCCACTAAATCACATTTTAAACCCCCTCCCTCCCTCTATCTCTCTCTTTATCACTCTCTCCCTCTCTTACAGTTTTCACTATTATTCCATATCATTATTTCTTTCTCTATTGCTCTTTATTTCTGTCTCACACACTCACTTTGGTTTATTTCATCACTCACTTATCACTTTACACAGTCTTTTCCTCTAACCATCTCTCACCCTCTTTCTCTCTCCCAAACTCCCTCTTTCATTAATTCAGTCTCACTCTCTCTCTCTCTCTCTCTCTCTCTCTCTCTCTCTCTCTCTCTCTCTCCCTCTCTCCCTTTCTTGCTCTTGCCCTCCCTCTCTCTCCATATCTCTCCATATCTGCCTTACCCTCTCTCACTCTCTCTCCCTCATTCTTTCTTCATTCCCTTTCTTTATGCCCTTTCTACCTCTCTCTCGCACCTTCATGTCGCTTTGTTGTTTTGCTTTTTTTTGCACCCTTTCTATCTTTCTCTATTGCCCTTTCTTTTATCTCCTTCTCTTCTCTTTTTTTACTCACTCATTCTCTCCTTCTATCTCTCACTCTCTCTCTCACTCCCCCTCCCTCCCACTTTCTATCAATTGCTCTCACATCTTGCTCTCTCCACTCATATCCAACTCATTATTTCTTATTTTCTCTTATACATATCTCTTTCTACCTCGATCCCTTCGTAATTCAGTTCTTTTTTCACTCTCTTTCTCCCTCTCTCCCTATCTCCCTCCTATCTTTATCTCCCCTTGCACTCACTCCTTCACTCCCTCTTATTTTCTTTATTGTTCTCTCTCATTCCTAATCTCCTACTCTCTCCTATCTTACTTTCACTTTTCTCTATTTCTTTCTCACTTCCCTTCTCTCATTCTAGCACTCTCTCTCATCCTTTCTCTCTCATTATTTCTCTCTCATTATCTCCCTCTGCTAGCCTCCCTCCCCCTCTCTCCATCTCAATCTCTCTCCCTCTCACCTTCTCCATCTCCCTCTCTTCCTCTCCCCAGTTCTCTTACTCTCCCTCCCTATCTCCACATTGCTCACTATTTTTTCCTCTTAGTTTCTTCATCTCTCGCTTATTCTCTCTCCCTCTAAAATCTTTCTTGCTCTCTCTACCTCTCTCACACCCTCTCTCTTCTCGATCTCTCTCATTCTCTACCTTTATCTCACCTTCCTCACTCTCTCCCTTACTCTTGTCATCTATCTGTCTTTTTCTCACTCTTTTCTTTTCTCACTATATCTCTCACTTTTCTCTCTCTTGCTCTCTCATTATTTGTTGCCCTCTTTTCTCTCTCTTTACTCGGTCCCTCTTCCTATATCCTTCACTTTAACTCTCTCTCCCTTCCTTTAATTCCCTCTCTCACCCCTCTTCTAGGTCATTTTTTATTACTTTCTCTCTTTTTCTCTCTCTCCCTCTCTTTCCTCACTCTTCATTCTTTGTCTATTTCTCTCTCGCTTTGTCTTCCTTACTCCCTTCAATTTCTCCCAATTCTCTCCCTTTCTCTCATTCTCTCTCTTTTCTCTCTCTCTTACCTGCTCTTCTCTTTTATTATTTGTTTCTCTCTCTTTTTCTCTCTATTTCCCTCTCTTTTCTCACTCTCCATTCTTTCTCTTTTTCTCTGTCCCTTTGTCTCTTTCTCCCTTCCTCTCTCCCTCACTCTCTTCAAAATCTCTCAGTCTTACTCCCTCACTCACCTTCGCTCTCGTTCTCTCTTATACTCTCTCTCCCATTCTCACTCAATTTCTCACTTTCCCTCCATGTCTCTCTTACTCCTCTTCACCCACTCTCTCTTCAGCTTCACTCTTATCCTACTCCCTCTCTTTTTCTATATTACAGTCTTTATTCTCTCTTCTACTTTCCATCACTATCTCGCTCGCACTATTTATTCTTTGTCAACTTCTCTTACTCTTCTCTCTCCTCTTCTTCTATCCCTCCACTCTCTTTCAATAATTCTCTCACTTTGTCACTCTCTCTCACACCCTCTCCCACTTTCCCTTCCTGGTTCTCTCTCACTCTCCATCTCTCTCTTTCTCTCTCTCATTCTTTTATTCTCCCTCTCTCCCTTTCTTGCTCGCTCTCTGTTTCTCTATCTTGGCTTATTCTCCTCCTCTCCCTATGTCTATCTCACACTCACTTCCTCCTTCGCTCTCTTCTTCTCCTCTCCTCTCCCCCCGTCCCTCATCTCTTTTCCTCTCTCGCTCTCTCTCCCTTTAAGTTTAACTAGCTCTCTCTCCACCTCCTATTCTCATACTTTCCCTCAATCTCTCTTCTTATCATGCACTCTCTTACTCTCCCTCAAATCTCTCTCTTCCCTTCTATATATATCATCTCACACTATCTCTCCCTCTATCACTCACATCTCTCTCTCCTCTCTCTTCACTCTCTCATACACTCTCACTCTCTCCTTTGTTCTCCCTCATCTTACTCTCTATTCCACTTTCATTATTGCATTGTTGCTCAATCAATCTATCTAATCTCTCTTCTATCACAATCTCTTCTCTCTCATTGCTCAACTCTTCTTCTCCTTCTATCTCCCTTTCTCGGTCCCTCCCTCCCTCCCTCCCTCCCTCTCTCCCTCTATGTTTTTCAATCTTTCTCTCCTCTCACACTTTGCTTTTCATCTCTCACTCATTATTTCTTACATTCTCTCACACTTCTCACTCTACCTCTCTCCCTTCCTCCCGCTTCCCTCTATTTTTATAGCTCTCACTCTCTGTCTATCTCATTTTCTTCTGCTCCATCTCTTGCTCTTCTTGCTCCATATCTCTTGTTCTATCTTCACTCTCTCTTCTATCTCTATTTCTATCTCATTCTCATTCCTCTCTCTCTCTCCCATTCTCTTAAATTTCACTCTGTCTTAGTCTTCCACTCTCTCTCTTTATCTTAATCTTCAATGCTCTCTCTCCTCTCACACTTTCACTCTATCCTCCCTCCCACATCTTGGCCTCCCTCCCCCTCCCTCGCACTCAGTATATCCTCACTGTTCCACACTCACTCTCCCTCTCCATCTCTTTTGTTCTCACGCTCTCCCTCTTTATCCATATATCTCTCTTATTTATCCCTTGTCACTCTCTCTCTTCTCATTCCTTATATGCTCTTCTCCCCCTCCATCTCTTTCCCTATTTCTCTCTAGATCTCTTTTATTATTTCACTATTTTCTATTTATCGCTCTCACTCTCTTCCTTGATCATTCTCACTACCTTATTCGTGCCTTCTCTAGGTCTCCATTACTTAGTACACTCTTCTCTCTCCATCTCACACACTCATACACTCTCAATTTCTCTTAATCTCTCCCCCTCTCACCCCTCTTTAGCTCCATTTCTCGCTCTCTATCTCATTCTTTATTACCATGTTGTTCTTTCTCTCACACTCGCTCCTCTCCCTCTGTCGCTCCATTTTATTCTATTCTCTCTCCCTCTCTATCATCTTCTTTGTTATTTTCTCTATATCTCTCTTTCTCACTCCCTATTCTCTGTTTCATTCTTTTACTCTCTCTTACACTCTCCTTTGTTGCTCTCTCTTCTCTTTTATTTTGTTCTTTTTTCTCTTTCATTCTCTCTCCTCTCTCCCTTTCTTCCTCTCCCTTCCTTTATCCCTCTCCGTCTCCTACATTCTCTTGTTCTCTCTCTCTCAACATTCTCTCATTTTCCCTCACATTTTACCCTCACTCACTTACTCTAACACAATCTTCCCTCGATCTCTCTTCTCACTTTCACTCTCATCACTCTCTTATCCTTTTCCCTTTCCTGCTCTATCTTGAAGCCCTGTCACTACCTCCTTCAAACTCTCTTTTGAGAGTAAGGGAAAGCGAGCAAGATGGAATGATGGATGGAGTAAATTAGACAGTTAGGGAGGAGGGTGTGACAGAAGAGGGAGAGAAATAGGGTTAGAGAACACGAGAGAAAGAGAGAGAATGGAGTTAGGGACTAGGAGTGAGGGTGAAATTGAAGAGAGTGAGGGAGCCAAGAAGGGAGGGAGAGACAAAAAGAGAGAGAAATAGAAAAAGAATAGAGAGTGAGGTAAGAGAGGGTAAGAGAGAGGGGACTAGAGAGAGAAATAGAAAATGAAATAAGGAGGGAGGGGAAGTAATAAAAAAATAATAAAGAAGAGGGGATGAGAAAAGAAAAGCGATAGAGAATGTAAGGAAGGCAGAGAGAGATTGAGTGATGGATATTGGGAGATAATGAGTAAGGAAAGAGAGGATGAGAGAGCAGGAGAGTGAGAGACAGTGAGAAAGGAAGAGAAATAGAAAGAGAGAGATAGAGGGAAAGAGTAAAAAGAGAGAAAAGATAGCTAAAGAGTGCAAGAGAGAGAAACAGAATAGAGAGCAAGAGACATAGTAAAAAAGTGAGCGAGTGAGAAAGAGAGAGATCGAGAGCAAGAGTAAGGGAGTGAGTGAGAACAAGGGAGATAAAGGGTGAGAGCAAGATATTGAAGGGAGAGAGGGAGAGAGAGAGGGAGAGAGAGCACAAATAAATTAAGAGGGAGAGAGAGGAAGTGAGAGAGGATAATATAGGGTGGAGCGAGATTAAGAGAATGATTGAGGAAGAGATATGAAGATAGATATATTGAGATAGAGAGAGCGGTAGGGTGAGAAGTGGGAGGGAGAGTGGGAGTTAGAAAGGATGACAGAGGGAGAGAAAAAGGATGAGAGAGAATGACAGAGAAATAGAGAGATAAAGAGATAGAAGTGAAGAGAGAGAGGGAATGGAGAGTGCGATAGAGAAAATGAGAGGGAGGGAGGCAGATTGATTGTGTGAGTGCAAGAGGAGAGAGAGAAGAGAGAGATAGGGAGGAAGGGAGAAAGACAAAGAAGGATGGAGTGAAAGTAGGAGGGACAAAGGAGGAAAGAGAGAGATGTGTGAGAGAACCTAAGAAATAATGAGATGGGGATAAGGGGCGAGAGTGAGATGTGAGAGAAATTGAGAGAGAGATGGATGGAGGGAGACTAAGAGAGAGAGTGAGGGATAGAGGGGAAGAATAGTGAGTAAATATTGAGTAGAAAGGGTGATAGAAGAAAGAGCAAGAGAGAGGATAGAGAGAGTAAGTAAAAGATAAAGAGAATGAATATAGAGTGAGAGCAGAGCAAGAGAGGGATTAAACTAGAAACAGAGATATAGATGGAGGGACTGATAGATATTGAGGAGAGAGCGGGAGGAAGAAAGGGTGTGAGAGTAAGTCAAAAATAGAGAGAAAAAAGAGACTCGGGGAAGATTGTCCAAGTGGTAAGGATGAGAGTGGGAAGGGTGAAAAAGAGAGAAAGATAGAGAGTGAGATAGATTAATGCGTGGGCATGAGAGAGGAAGACAGAGTGGAAGAGAACAAAGAGTAAAGTAAGATCTACAAGAGAGAGAGAGAGAGGGAGAGCGGGAAGAGAATGAGATTTTGTGGGAGTGAGAGTTGGGATGAATCAGAAGAATGTGAGAGAGATAGAGAGATAGTGTGTCTGAGTGAGAGAAAGAGAGAGTGAGAGATAGAGGGAGGGAGGGAAGGAAGCAAGAGACTGGGGAAAGAGGGAGAGAAAGGTTGGGAGAAGAGAGAGGAAAGAGAAACATTTGACAAGAACGTAGACCGAGAAAGAGAGGGAAAGAGGAAGCAAGAGTGAGAGTGAAACTAAAGAGAGAGAAAGAGGGAGCGAGAAAGGGAGAGAGTGTGAGAGACAAATAAAAAGAGCAGAGTGTGAGGGAAGAGAGAGTGTGAGGGAGGTAGAGAGCGAGCGAGGGAGAGAGTGAGCAAAAAAGTGAGAGATAAGGAGTGTGTGAGGGATTCAAAGATTAAGGGAGAGAAAAATTGAGGGAGAACGAGAGAGGTGGTGTGGGAAAAAGCGAGAGATAGAGAGATAAAGCGACGTGGAATAGAGAGGGGGAAAAGAGAGAAGTCACTATGAGAGGAAGGATGAGAGGTTAGAGTGATGTATATAAGAAGATAAAGAGTGAGTAAAGAGAGATAAAAGAGAGTGAGAGAGAGAGAAACATAATAAAAAGTGACATACATTATGAGAAAGGGAGACAATGAGAAAAAGAGAGACAAGGGGCAAGAGTAAGGGAGACAGTGAGAGAGGAGATAGAGGGAGAGAAGAAGAGAGATTGAAGAGATGGGGAGAGTGAGAGAGAGAGCAAAAAATATTAAAGGGATAGAGAGATACAAAGCAAGAGAGGAAAAGAAAGCAAAATAATGTGTGCAAGTTTGAGATTGGAAGGTAGAGTCAAAATGGGTGAGAAGGTGAGAAGGAGATAGGGGTGGAGAGGGAGAGAGGGAGAGATTGAGATATAGAGAGTGCGAGGGAGGGTAGCTGAGGAAGGGAATGAGAGATAAAGGATAAAAGAGAGTGAGAGAAAGGGAAAGAGAGAAATTAAGAAAATTGAAAGTGTAAAAAGAGAGAGTTATAAAGAAAATGAGAGGAGAGGAGAGGAAGTGAATGAGGAGAGGAGTGAGATAGGGAGAGGGAGAAAGAGAGGGAAGAGGGATTGAAAGAGGGAGAGATCAAGGTGGAAAGAGTGTTGTGTGATCAAAAATAATAAATAATGAAATGGATATAAAGGGAGAGAGTAAGATGTGAGAACAATTGTGAGAGAGTGTGTGAGATAGGAGGGAGAGAGATAAAGTGAGGTGGAATAGAGAGAGAGAGAGGGAGATGTAGGTAGTTAGGGAAAAAGAGAGATAGGAGGAAATGAGAGGGTCTAAAGAGAGAGCAGGGAAGAGAAAGTGAGGGAGAGTGGATGGGAGAGAGTGTAAGAAAAGAGTTTGTGTGAGAGTAAGATGGAGAATGGTGAGAGAGAGGGAACATCACTCATTCGCGCCCTCTCTAGGTCTGCCTTTTGTATCTACCTCTTTCCAATATATATATCTATATCTCCTCTTATTACCTCTCACTTACTATCTTTTGCTCTATATTCCCTGGTTCTCTCTTTTCTCTCTATTACTTACCCTCTTTCCCTCTCTCCCTCCTGCTCACTCTTCAATCCCTAACTCTCACTCCATTTTCATCTCTCTCTGTTATTTATTTGCTCTCTTTTACCCCTCTATGTTACTCTTTCACTTTCTTTTATCTCCCTCTCTTTTATCGCTTTACTCACTCTTTCTCTCCCTCTATCTTTCACTCTCTCTCTCTCTCTCTCCCACCCTCACATGCTCTCTCTTGATTTCTCTCATATCTTGCAATCTCCATCTTATTATTTTTCTCACATATCTCTCTTTCCTCCCCAATCCTTCCCTCTCTTTCTCCCTCTCTCCCTATCTCACTCCTCTCTCTCTCTCTCCTCTTGAACTCACTCATTTAATCACTTTCCCTCCCTCTCGTTTTCTCTTTCACTCTCTCTAGTTCCCTCTCTCTTGCTGTCTCTTCTCTCACTTTCACTTTTTGTAAATTCTCTCTCTCTTTCTCTCGCTCTCTCTCTCATTCTCTACCCTCCCTCCCACGCTCTCTATCTCAATCTATCTCATTCTCCCCCTCTTTCCCTCTCTGTCCCCCTCTCTCCTTCTATCATTCTCACTCATTCTTACTCTACCTCCATATCTCAATCATGCTCTTTCCCTCACTCGCTTCTTATATCTCTATCTCTAAAATCTTTATTGCTCTCTCTCCCTCTGTCTCTTCAATCTTTCTCCTCTCCCTCTATCTCTCCCTTTCTCACTCTCTCCCTTACTCCTGCCCTATGTCTCTCTTTCCCACACTCTCCCTTTCTCACTTTGTCTCTCACTTTCTATTATGTTTCTCTTTCTCACTCTCTTTTATCTCTCTTTACTCACTCTTTATCTTCCTATATCCATCTCTCAAGCTCTCTCCATTCCTCTCATTCTCACATTTTTCTCTCCCCCTCTTCTTTGTCATTGTTTACTACTTTCTTTTGCCCTCCCTCCCCCCTCTCTTTTTCTCATTCTATTCTTTCTTTCATCAGTGCTTTTACTATCTCTTCTATTCATCTCTCTTCTCTCTCCTCTCACTCTTTCTGCTCCTCTATCCCCCACTGTCTCTCTTTCATCCCTACCTCCCTCCCACTCAATCACTCTCCCTCCCTCCCTTCCTTCACTCTTTCTTTTCACTCTACTTCCCTCACTCTCTATACCCCAGTCACTCCCTCTCTTTAATCTCTCTCACTCCCTCCCTCTCTATTTTTCACTATACTATTTATTCCTTATCTTTCTTGCTCTTTCTTCTATTAATCTCCTTTCCATTACACTCACACACACACACATATTTTTTGCACTTATCTCGCTGTGTTGCTTAATTTTGTCAACCCTCACCTCATCTCTGTCTCAGTATTTCTCACATTCTCTTACATCTCCTTCTCTTTCACACCCTCCCTCCCTTTGTGGCTCCCCTTTCTTTCACACACAAGCTCTATCTCTTCCTCTCTCTTGTTCACTCTCTCGAACACTCTCTCACTCTAACTCTCCCCTTATCGTTTTCTCCCTCTCTGTCGAATTTCAATCTCACTCTTACTTTCTTCTCCCTCACTCTCTTTCCAAACTCTTTCTTCTCTCAATTTCTCTCTCTCTCTCCTTCCCTCTTTCCTCCCTGCATATCCTCCCTCTCTTTACTCAGTCTTTCTCTCTCTCTCCGACTCCCTCATACACTCTCTCTCAATTGCTCTGACATCTTGCTCTCCTTCCTCAAATCCATTTCAATATTTCTTATTTTCTCTCATACATCTTTCTTTCCTCTTGATCCCTCCCTCTCTTAAGAGGAAAGATAGAGTTGTAACATAGGGAGTGAGGTAGAAAGAAAGGGAAGCAAAATTAAAAGGAGGGATCGAGAGGAAAGAGAGATGTACGAGTGAAAATAAAAAATAATGAGATGGATTTGAGGGGAGAACAAGATGTGAGAGCAATTGAGAGAGTTTGTGTGATTTATGGAGAGAGAAAGAAAGAGTGAGTAAAGAGATAGAAGAGAGGGTGATGGATGAAAGAGCAAGACAAGACTGAGGGAGGACAAGAGAGAGCAAGCAAATGATAAAGAGAGATGAAATAATGATTGCGGATGCGAGCAAGAGAGAGAGTGAACAAGAGAGGGAGTTAACTAAAAGCAGAGAGATAGAGGGAGGGAGTGTTAAGGATTGAAGGGAGAGCTAGAGGGTGAAAAGGAGAGAGAATGAGATAGAAATAGAGAGACAAGAGAGACTTAGGGAAGATAGAGCAAAAGTTTGGAAGTGAGAGGTGGAGAGAGGGAGATATAGAGGAGGATATAGAGAATGATAGAAGGAAAAGTAAGATAGAGAGAAATTAAATAGAGTGAGAGTAAGAGTGAAATTAAATAGAGTGAGGGAGCGAAGAGGGGAGCGATTGACAAAGCGAGAAAGAAATAGAGAAGGAATAGAGAGTGATGAAAGAGATGGAGCTAGAGAGAAAAAGAGAGCAAAATAAAGAGAGATGGAGAGACCAAGAATAGAAAGTAATAAACAATGACAAAGAGGAGGGGGTGAGAGAGATGAGAGAGAGAATGAGACGAAGGTAGAGAGATATAGAGTGATGGATATAGGGAGATAAAGAATGAGTAAGGAGAGAGAAAACCGAGAAAGAGAGAGCCAGAGAGAAACATAATAAAGAGAGAGGGATAGTGAGAAAGGGAGTAAGTGAGAAAGAGAGATAGAGGGCATGATTAAGGGAGAGAGTGAGAAAGGAAGAGAAAGAGAGAAAGTGTGAGAGAGATTGAAGAGAGGGGGTGAGAATGGGGAGAGAGAAAGAAAATTTTAAGAGAGCGAGAGATAGAAAGCGAGAGCAAAAGAGAGAAAAAAATAGCGAGCAAGATTGAGATTTGGAGGGAGATTAAGAGAATGAGTGAGAAGGAAATGAGAGAAGGAGATAGAGAGGGAGAAAGGGAGACAGAGGACGAGATATTGAGATAGAGAGAGTGTGAGGGAGGGAAGTAGGGGAGAGATTGAGAGAGATAGGTTGAGAGGCAGATCAAGAGAATGGGAGAGGAAGAGTGAGAGAGAAATAGAGAAAATATAATGTTAGAGAAGAGAAAGCAAGAGAGAGGGAATGAGAGAGAGCAAAAGAGAATATGAGAGGGACGGAGAGGGAGTGAATGAGTGAGTGCAATAAGTTTGAGATAGAGGAGTAGAATATAGTGAATGAGAAAGACTAGGAAGTGGGATCGTGGAGGAAAGAGAGGACTATAAGGGAAAATAAGAAATAATGAGATGAATATGAAGGGGGAGAGAAAGATGTGAGAGAAATTGAGAGAGTGTGTGGGAGGAAGAGTTGGAGAGAGACTGAGAGATAAAGGGAGAGAAAGATTGAGTAAAGAGAGAGAAGAGAATGAGAGAAAGACAAAGAGGGGAAAAGAGAGAAAGAAAACAATAAATAGAGATAAAATAGAGAGTGAGAGAGAGGATAAAAGGGAGTGAAGATAGGGATTAAAGAGTGATCGTGGGGGAGCGAATGAGAAAGGGTGTGACAAACATAGAGAGAAGCAAGACACAGGGAAAAAGAGGAGAGGTAATGAGGGAAGTTAGAGAGAGGGAGAAATATACAGGCTATGGAGATAGTGGGAAGGCAAGAAGACGATAGAGAGAGACTGAATTAATGAAAGAGGGGGAGAGGGTGATAAGAAGAGAGTGAGAGATAGTTTAAGAGAAAGAGTGAGTAAAGTGATAAGTGAATGTGATAAAAGAGAGCAAGAGTACGTGTGAGAGAGAGAAATGGAGAAGGAAGAAATGATAAAGCAAAAATAAAGAAAAGAGCAAGAGAAGGAGAAAGTGAGATAAAGAAAGTAGGGGGCGAGTGAGAGAGAATGAAGAGAGTTGGTGTAAGAGAGGAAGAGTGGGAGAGATAGAAGAGAGAGTTATGGAAGGTATAGAGAGAAAGTGAGAGTGAGGGAGAGAGGGGTAGAGAATGAGATTTAGCGGCATAGTGGGGGGTGAATTGGAAGAGAGTTAGAGGGAGAAAGAGAGAGAGTGTGTGAGAGAGAGAAACTGACAGTGAGAAAGGGAGAAAGTGGGAGGGAGGGAAGGAAGCAAGTAATAAGGGGAAAAAGGGACAAAAAAATTAAGACAAGAGAGTAGAGCAAGCAATCAAATAGAGATTGAACATGGAGCGAGAAGGAGAGAGAGAGAGGGAGTATTAGTGAGAGTGAAGCCGAAGAGAGTGGGGGAGAGAGAATGGGAGAGAGTGGAAGAGAGAAATTGAGTGGAGAGAGTGAGGGAAGAGAGAGAGTGAGAGAAGGAGAGAATGAGTGAGCGAGAGAGGGAGAAAAGGTGAGAGAGATACTGAGAGTGGAAGAAAGAGAGTGATGAAAAGAGTGAAAGATGGAGGGGGCGAGAGAAAGGTAGTGAGGGAAAAAGGGAGTGTCGAAAGAGAGAGATAGAGCTGAGTGAGAGATAAAAAGAAGTGGAATAGAGAGTGAAAGAGAGAGGGAGAGGGTGAGTGAGAAAGAAAGATAGAAGGTAGTGAGAGGGCTTAAAGAGAGAGAAAGAGTAGGAAAAAGAAGGGGAGAGAGTGAGAAGACAGGTTGAGGGGAAGATTGCTAAGAGTGGATGAGGGATAAAAAGAGAGGGAGTACAGAAGAATAACGAGAGAGCTTTTCTCCATAACCCTCCATTATCTCTCTCATTTTTTTTTTCTCCCTCCCTCTGTCTTTCTCACTCGCTCTTTGACTATCTTGACTCATTCTCCTTCTCTAATTATATCTCTCTAACTCTCATTTTCTCCTTCGTACCCTTCCTCTCCTCTCCCTCTCCCTCAGTCCCTCCTCTTTATTTCTCTCTCGTTCTCTCGCTCTATGATTAACCATCTCTCTCCACCGTATATTCTCATACTTTTTCTCACTCTCTTTCTTGTCATCCTCTCTCTTACTCTCCCTCTCTCTCTCTTTCTCTCTCTATATAACTTCTAACACTTTCTTTCCCTCTAACCCTAACCTCTCTCTTTCAAATTCTCTTCTCTCTCTCGCACACTCACTCTTTGCCTTGCTCTCCCTTTGTCTCCCTCTCTCTAGTCCACCTTCACTATTGCATTGTTGCTCAGTCAATCTCTATTAATCCCTCTTCTGTTGCTCTCTCTTCTCTCTCATTACTCTACTCTTTTTTCTTCTTTTAACTCCCTTTCTTGCTCCTTCCCGTCCTCCCTCTCCCCTTTCTCTTTCATTCCTTCTCTCTTCTCACGCTTTGCTCCTCATGTCTCTCGTTATTTTTACTTTCTCTAACACTTCTCTCTCTACCTCTCTCCCTTCCACTCTCTTCTCTCTCTCTCTCTCTATCTTCATATCTCTCACTCTATATCTATTTAAATTTCATCTGCCTATTTTTTGCTCTATCTTGCTCCATATCTCTTGCTTTATCTTCCTTCACACTCTCTTATATCTCCATTTCTCTCTCTCTTTCTCACTCCACTCTCCCTCCCTCTCTTTCTTTCTTTTCACTCACTTTTAGTCTCCCACTCTCTTTTCTCTCCCTTTATCCCTTGCTACTACTCTCTAGCTCTCCCTCCTGTTTTCACTCCTTTCATCCCTCTCTTTCTCTCGCTCTTTTTATCTCCCTCTCTCTCCCTCTATTCCTCTCACTCATTCTCTTACACCGCCTCCCTATCTCCACATTGCTCACTATCTTTTCCTCTCCTCTTCCTCTCTCTCTTCCTCTCTCTCCCTCTTAAATCTTCCTTTCTCTCTCAACCTCTCTCACACCCTCTCTCTATTTAATCTCTCTCCTTCTCTACCTTTGTCTCCCCCTTCCTCACTCTCTCCCTTGCTCTTGTCACATACCTATCTCTTTCACCCTCTCCATTTCTCATTATGTCTCTTACTTTCTCTTATGTTTCTCTCTCTTTCTCTCTCGTTCTTTGTTCCTAACTTTTCTCTCTCCGCTACTCTCCCTCCCACTCTCCCTCTCCATCTCCCTCTCTTTCTCCCTCCATCACACTCATTGTCTAACTTGGCCTCCCTATCTCCACATTTCTCACTATCTTTTCCTCTCTCTCTTCCTCTCTCGCTTCCTCTCTCTCCCTCTTAGATCTTCCTTTCTCTCTACCTCTCTCACACCCTCTCTCTCTCTCTTTAATCTCTCTCCTTCTCTACCTTTATCTCGCCTTCCTCACTCTCTCCCTTTCTCCTGTCATATGCCTGTCTCTTTCTCACCCTCTCTCTTTCTCTTATGTTTCTCTCTCTTGCTCTTTCATTCTATGTTGCTCTCTTTTCTTTCTCTTTACTCAGTCCCTCATCCAATGTCCATCACTCTCTCTCCCTTTCTCTAATTCTCTCTCTCATCCCCTCTTCTCAGTCATTGTTTATTACTTTCTCTTCTCACTTTTTCTCTCTTTTCCTCTCTTTTCTCACACTCCATTCTTTCTTTATTTCTCTCTCGCTTTGTCTCTCTCCCTTTCTTGCTCCCTTATTCCCTTCAAATCCTCCCAGTCTTAGTCTCTCACTCACTTTCTCTTTCTCTTTCTCCATCTCTCTCTGCTCACTCTCTTGCCCACTCCAATTCTCTCTCAGGCCTCTCTTCTTTTGCCCTCCTTTTTTCTCAATCTCCTTCTCTTAAGCTCTTTCTGTCAGTGTTCTCTCTTTCTTTATTTCCCACACACTCTCTCTCACTCAATCTCTCTCTTTCTCTTCTCCTTCCCTCTCTCACCTTTCCCCTCTCTATTGATGTCTTTCTCTAACTCTCTTTATCTCCTCTTATCCTCTCTCTCCCAGTATCTATCTCCCTCTCTCTAACTCTCTCCCTCACTCCCTTGTGCACTCTCTCTTTTCCCTTCCTTCTTCTCTCTCTCTCTCCCTCACTGCCTCCATCTTGGTATCTCTCTTCTCAACTCTTCTCTTCTCTCTCTCTCCCTCTCTCCCTCTTTGTTGCTTTCTTGCACCATTTTACTCGTTCTCTCTTTCTTGCTCTCTCTCTCTCTCTCTCTCATATTCTTTCATATGTCACTCACACTGTCTTTACCTCTCTCTCCCTCCCTCCCTTCCTCCCTCTCTCTTCCCATCTCTCTCACCCTATCCATATCTCTCCATCTCATTCTCTCTAGTTCCTTCTCTCATTTTTTCTCGTTCCCTCTTGCTCTTTTCTCATGCTCTAACTTCTATTGCTTTCTCTATAATGCCTTCTAACTACTTTTTATCTCTCTGCTTTCCCCGTCCCTTTATCTCCTTTTATATCTCTCCCGCTCTTACTATATCTCTCTTCTTTATCTCCCTCTTTCTTCTTTCCCTTTGTCTTCTTCACTCCTTCACAACCACTCTCCCCATTTCTTGCTCCCTCTCCCTCTTTTTCTCACTCTCTTGTTTCCTCTCCTTCCTTGTCTCTCTTTCTTTCTTCTCCTTCTCCTTCCTTCCCTCTCTCTTAGTTTCTCTATTGTTCTCTCTCTTTCTCTTCAATTTCACTCACTCTTACTACTCTCTCCCTCTCTTTCTCACTCTCTTATGCTCGCTCATACTATCTTTTCACTCACTCTCTTTCTCTCACATCACACACTCCCTCTTCCTTCACATTCACTTACTCTGCTTCCCTTCCTCTTTTTCTCCCTCCCTCTCATCCCCTCCATCTCCCACTTCGCTTGCTCACTCTATCTCTCCCTCTCACTCACTCACTCACTCATTCTCTTATTCTCTCTCCCACTTTTCCACTATCACTCTCACTTTCTCTATCTTCTTTCTCACTCTCTTCTCTCTCTATTTCTCTCTCCATCTCTCTTCCTCTCTTGTTCCCTCTCTCTTCAATCTTTCTCACTCCCTCCCTATCTCTATTTTTCACTATCATTTCTCTATTATATTGTTCTCTCTTTTATTACTCTCACTCACACACACTCACTCTCTCTTCTCTTGCTCCCTCTCTTGCTTCTTATCCCCTAGTCCTCTCGCTCTTTCACGCACAGTCCCTTTCTTCATATCTATATCACTCTCACACTTAACATGTCCCTCTATCCTCCTCATTCTCTATTCTTTCTCTATCTCGCCTAATTTATCTTTTATTTTTTCTCCCTTCACTCTCATTCCTTTCAACCTTCCTTTCCATATATCCCCAACTCTTTCACTCCCTCTCTCACTTTCATCCTTCCCTTTATATGTCTCCCTATTTCTCTCTTCACCTGCTCTTTCTGCCCTCTATTACCCACATCTCTACCCTCTCTCTCTTCACTCTCATATACTCTCACTCTCTCCCTTGCACTCCCTCTATCTCACTCTCTATTCCACCTTCACTATTGCATTGTTGATCAATCAGTCTCTCTTCTATTGCTCTCTCTTCTATCTCATTACACAACTCTTCTTATCCTTCTATCTTCCTTTCTCGATCCCTCCCTCTGTCCCTGACTCCCTCTCTCCATTTCAATCCTTCTCTCTTCTCACTCACTCTTTCCTCCACATCTCTCATTATTTCATACTTTCTCTCACACTTCTCTATCTCTCTTCCTTCCTTCAGCTTCCATCTCTTTATCTTCATAACTCTCACTCTCTATCTATATCTTTTTCTTTTGTTACATTTCCTTCTCTCTCATGCTCCATATCTCTTGCTCTATATCCCTTTATGCTCTATTTTATCTCTATTTCTCTCTCATTCTCACTGCTCTCACCATTCCTATCTCTTTAATTTCACACTCACTTAGTTTCCCACTCTCTCTCTTACCCACTTTCTATTTTATCACTTTATCCCACTCTCTTTTTTGCACTTTGTCATCTCACTCTTTCGCTCCTCTCCTCCACACACGCTCTCTCCTCCTCTCTTGTTTACTTCCCTCCCTCCCCTCTCTCACTCACTCTACTTCCACTCTTTCGCACTCACTCTCCCTCTACCTCTCTCTCCCCCTCTCCATTTCTTTTGTTCTAATTATCACTCTCTATCCATATATCATTCTGGCTCCCTCCCTCACTCTCTGTCATTGTCACAGTCTCAATCTCTCTCTTCTCCCTCCCTCCCTCTCTAATACTCTCTCTCCCTTGCCACCCTGTTAATATCTTGTTTCTCTCTTGTCCCTCAATCTCCTTCCCTATGTTATATTCTTTTCTCTCTCAATTTCCTTTCCTCTAGATCACTTTTAATCTCTCACTCTTGTTCTCTTTATAAGTCTTACTCTCTCCTTCTATCTTTCTCACTCCCTCAAACTTGCCCTCAATTGGTCTCTCCCTCATGTATCTCACTACTCTCTCTCTCCCTCTTATCATTCTTCTCTTCTCCAACTCCTTTTAGCCCTCACTCACTTAGTCTTACTTGATTTTCCTCCAGTCTATCTTCTCACTCTCTCTCCCTTTCACTCTCTCTTCATTTCTCTCTCTTACTCTCTTTAAACCCTCTCATTACCTCCTTCTATCTCTTTTTCTCACTCGCTTTCTCTTTCTCTCACACTCTCTATTCCATCTCTTTTTATCTCTCTCTTGCTTAATCTTCTGTCTCTTTCTTGTAACGCTCCCTTTATCCCTCACAGCCTATCTTTTGCACTCCCTCCCTCTCTCACTCCCTTCATACCTTTGATCTCCTTATCTCCCTCTCTCTTGCTCCCTCTCTCACTCGCTCACTCTTTCCCTCTCTCTTACTCGCTCTTCCCTCACACTCTCTTCTCTCTATTTCTCTCTCACTCTCTCCTATTCTCTCACCCTCTTCCTTTCTTTTTAGTTTCACTCTCACTACTACTCCCTCATTCACTCTCTCTTTCTTGCTCCATGATTACTATCTCTTTTATTGTTCTCTGTCCACTTTCTCCTCTCAATCTTTCTCTCCCTCTCTTGCACAAACTCTTGCCTCTCTCCCTCTCCCTCTCTCGCTCTTCCTTCTATCTCAAACACACTCCTCCCTCTCTCCCTCTCACTCTGTTTCAATTCATCCCCCTCTCACTCCCACTAAATCTCATTCTCTACCCACTCTCTCCCTCTCTCTCTCTCTCTCTCACTCTTTCTAGATCTTCCTTCACTCTCTCTTCCTCAATCTCCCACTCTTTTCATCCATCTGACTCCTTCAATCTATGTCTCTCTATATATTTCTCACTCTCTCCCTCTCTTGCCCTTTTCTCTATTTATGCTTTATCACTTTTCTTTCTCCATTACTCTATCTCATTCTCTCTCACAAACACTCTTTATTGCTCTCTTTCATCACTCTCTTATCACTTTATTCATTCTTTCTCTTCAATCATCTCTCACTTTCTTTCTCCCTCCTGCTCGTTCCATCATTAATTGTCTCTCACTCAGTCTCCCTCTCACCCTCCCTCTCTCGCTGTTCCCTTAATACCTCCCTCTTTCCGCCTCTCACTCAATATCTTTTTCTTCATCTTCCTTGAGTCTCTCTTTGCTCTATATTACCACCTAACTCTCTCTCCCTCTCACTCCCTCCCCTCACTCTTCAATCCCTATCTTCACTCCTCTCTACTCTCTCTCTCTCACTAACTTTGTATTTTATTTCTCTTCATTATTTATTTGCTCTCTTTTGTCCTTTCGTTATCTCTCTTTTGTTCTCTTTTATCTCCCACTATTCTATCTCTTTACTCACTATTTCTCACCGTCTATCTCTCTCTCTCTCACTCTCCCTCCTTCACACATACTCTCTCAATTGCTCTAACATCTTGCTCTCCCCTCAAATCCATCTCATCATTTATTATTTTCTCTCATACATCGCTCTTTCCTCATCAAGCACCCCCACTTTCAATCCCTCCACTCTCTTTCTCCATCTATCCCAGTCTCACTCCTCTCTCTACATCCTCCTGCTCTCACTCATTCACTCCATCTCCCTCCCTATCATTTTATCTATCGCTCTCTCTCATTCCCTCTCCCTTGCTCTCTCTTCTCTCACTTTCACTTTTCTCTCTCACTCTCCCCTCCCTTTCTCTAGCTCTCTCTCTCATTCTCTCCCTATCATCCCTCCCACCCCCTATATCTCAATCTCTCTCACTTTCTCTCTGTCTCTTTTTCACTCTCCATCTCCCTCTCTCTCCTTCTCTCCTTCTCTCCTTCTCACTCATTCTCTTACTCTCCCTCCCTTTCTTAATCTTGAGTTCTATATTTTGTGCTCTTGTCCTCTCTCACTTCAATCTCTCCCCTTATCTACCTCTATCTTCCCCTTTCTCACTCTCTTCCTTACTCTTGCCTTTTGCCTCTCTTTCCCTTCCACACTGTGTCTCTCACTTTCTATTATGTTTATCTCTCTCGCTCTGTAGCTCTCTCTTGCTCTCTGTTTTATCACTCTAACTCTCTCTCCATTCTTATCATTTTCTCACTCTCCTCTCTCTCTCTCTCACTCCCTCTTCTCACTCTCAATCTACTCCCTCACTCACCTCTCTCTTTCTCTCTTACACGCTATCTCCCTTTCTTTCTCATTTTCTCTCTTTCAGTTTGCCTACCTAACTCTCTCGTGCTCCATTGATCATTCTCTCTCTTGATCCTCTTCTCATACACTCTCTTTAGGCACTCTTTATTTAGCTTCACTCTCACTCCTACTGCCTCTTTTTATCTCTTTCATACTATATTCTCTCTTCCACATTCTATCACTTCTCACTCTATTTCCTTTTCATTCTCTATCAAGTCTCTCCACTACTCTCTCTTTAGTCCATCTCACTCCCTCCCTCCCTACTCTTTCTAACTCACTCCATCCCTCTCTCTCACATACACTCTAATCCACTTTTATGTATCTCTCTATCTCTCTCTCACTCTCTCTTCTTCTCTCTATCTTTTGACACCTTGTATCTCACACTAACACTTTTTCACTCCCCACATCACTCTCTTTATCCGCTCTCCTTATCTCTTTCGATCTCTCTCTCTCTCTCTCTCTCTCTCTCTCTCTCTTTCTCCTATCTCGCTTGCTTCTCTCTCATGCTATTTCTTCCCTCACTCTTTCTTTATTATCTCTAACACATTCTACCATTCTATTTGTCTCATTCTCTGTCTTCCATTTCACTATCACTTTTACTCTCTCGTACCACACTCACTCTTTAACATCCATTCTCTTTTACTCTTCTCACTCTCTCTTCCTCAATCCCCCACTCACTTTCTCTATTGGTGTCTCTTCCCTCCTTCCTTTCTCTCTCTCTTCTCGCTCTCTCCCACTTTTCCTTTCAGTCTCTCCTTCGCTCTCCATCACTTTCTTATTCTCTCTCGTTATCTTATTCTCCCAACCTCTCTCTCTCTCTTATCTATCTTCCCTCATTATTCTTCTCTCCCTATATCTCTTTCACTCTCACTTCCTCTTTCGCTCCCTTCCTCTCACTTTCTCACAATTTATTCTCTCATTCTTTCTCATTTATTGCTCACACGTCTCTTTCTCTTTTGTTTTTCTCTCACTCTCTCTTCCTCACAATACAATCCCTCTCGTCACACAATCTTTCTCTCCCCCTATACCTCAAACACACTCTCTCCATCGCACTCCAAATTTTATCTCTCTCAATCCCTCTCTCTTCTCTTTAATTGTTTCTCACATTCTCTCACATTTCTCTCTCTCTAATCTCTTCGTCCCTCTTCTCTGTCTCCCCTATAACCCACTCTCTTTTTCTAACTCGTGTCCTTACTCTCTCTCTCTCTCTCTCTCATCTATATATCTCTCTTTATCCCTTCGTTACACTCTATTTCATTCCCTCACTCTCTATCTCTCACTTTCCTTCCTCCCTCCCTTGAACACGCACTCTCTCTCCCTTGCCACCCTCCTAATATCATTTTTCTCTCTTGTCTCTCATTGTCTTCCCCTTTCTTATATCCTCTTCTCACCCTCACTCTTTTTTCTCTTTTTCTCTAGATCTCTCACTCTCTCACTATTGTTCTCTTTAGGTCTCACACTCCCCTCTATCATTCTCACTCCCTCATTATGCCCTCTCCAGGGCTTTCATATGTAGCTAATTCTTCTCTCACCATCTCATACAATCGTACACTCCCTCGCTCTCTCTCAATCTCTCTCCCACTCGCCCACTTTAGCTTAATATCTCGCTCTCTAACTCACTCTCTGTTACCATTTTGTTCTTTCCCTCTCTCTTTCCCCTCTGCCTCCCTTGCTCTACTTTTCTCTCTTCTCTCTCTATCCCCTTCTCTACTTTTTTCTCTCACCCTCTCTCTTTCTCACTCTCTAGTCTCTTTGTCTATCGTATACCGCCCTTTAGAACGGGAGAGAGGGAAAGGTGTGTCTTTCTCTTAAGATCTCCTTCACCCTCTAACACTTGTTCTCTTTATCAGTCTCACTCTCTCCCTCTATCATTCTCACTTCCTCAATTTTGCCCACTCTAGGTCTCCCTTATGTAGCTCACTCTTCTTTCTCCATCTCACACAATCCTGCACTCTCTCCCTCTTTCTCTTTAGATCTCTTTCACTCTCTCGCAATCATACACACCCTCTCTCTTACTCTCTAACCTTTATCTCTCCCAATCCCTCTCACTTCTTTCTCATTATTTCTCACATTCTCTCACACATCCCTCACTCTCTTGATCCTTCCCTTGCTTCTTCTCTCACTCTCTCATTTTCTCACTTCTCTACCTCTCTCCCTCTCCTTACTTTATCCCTCTCTTTCTCGCTCCCTCCCTCACTCTATATTCTCCTGTTCTCCCTCACTTCATACCCCTCACTCATTCTAACTCGATCTTCACTTAGTCTTTCTTCTCACTCTCTGTTCCATTCTCTTTCCTGCTCTACCTCTTTAAACGCTCTCACTACTTCCTTTTATCTCTCTTCCTCACTCACTCTCTTCCTCTCTCTCAGCTTCTCTTTTATTCTCTTTTGATTCTCCCTTATCCCTCACTAGGTCTCTCTCGCTCTCCCCTCACTTTCATTGCCTTCATCCCTCTCTTTCTCCTGGTCTAATTTTGTCCCTCTCTCTTACTCCCTCTCTCGCTCGCGCTTTCTTTCCCTCTCCCACTCGCTTTTCCCTTACTCTCTTTTCTCTTTATTTCTCTCTCGCACTCTCTCTCCCTTTCTAGCTGCTCTTCCTCTCTCTTTGGTTTAACTCTCACTCTTACTCTCGCATTCCCCTCTCTTTCTCACTTCACTTTCCTCTCAATCCTTCTCTCCCTCTCTCCCCAACTCTCTTGTTTCTTTCCGTATCTCCCTCTCTCTAGCTTTTTTTCTCTTCTTCTTCTGTCTCACACACTCTCCCCCTCTCCCCTTCACTCTTCCTTTTCACCCCATCTCTCTCCCACTAAGCCACATTCTCTATCCCTCTCACCATCTCTCTCAGTCTATCTCTATGTCTTGCTTCAGTCTCTCTTCTCTCTCAGTCTCTCTTCCTCTAACTCCCTCCTCCAACCCTCTCATTCTCACTCTAGCTCTCTCGTGCCCTTTTCACTATTTTTGCTTTATCACTATTTCTTTATTTATTTCCATCTCTCTTTCACATTGACACACACTCTCTACTACTCTCTTTCATACTCTCTTATTATTTTACTCACTCTTTCTCTCCAACCATCTCTTAATCACTTCCTCCCTCCCTCTCTCCCTCTTTCATTTATTTAGTGTCTCTCTCCCCCTCTCGCCCTCCTGCCCTCTCCATACTAGCTCTATATATCTCTCTACCTCTCACTCACTATTTTTTGCTCTATCTTCCCTGACTCTCTCTTCTTTATCTATTTATGTCTTACACTCTCTCCCTCTCTCCCTCCCACTCCCTCTTCAATTCTTATCTTCACTTCCTGTCTTGCTCTCTCTCTCTCTCACTCTCAATTTTATTTCTCTTTGTTGTTTGTTTGCTCTCTTTTTCCCTCTATCTGTCTCTATCTTGCTCTTTCTTCTATCTCCCTCTCTTCTCACTCTTTACTTACTCATTCTCTCCTTCTATAACTCATTCTCTTTCTCACCCTCCCTTCCTCACACACTCTCTCAATTCTCACAATATCCCTCATTCATTCTCTTGCCCTCCTTGTCATCACTCCTCTCTCTCCCTCCTCTCATTCTCTCTTCCTCTATCCCCTAACTCTTGCTCTATCTCTCTCCTTCCCCTCTCTAACATGCACAGGATATTCTCTCCCTCTATCCCTCCCACGCACTTCCTCTCAGCCTTTCCATATATTTCTCTCGCTCTCTCTTTCACATTCATTCTCCTCTTCACCCTCCTTCACTCTCTCTCATTCACTCCTTCATGCTCTATCTTTCCCCACTCACTTCTCTCTCTATTTCTCTCTCTTACTCTCTCCTTTCATCACTCTCTCTCACTCGCTCTCTCTCTTTCTCATATGTTGTCTCTCTTTATATTATGTTGACCTCTCGTCTCTGATTTTTTTTCTCACGCACTATCTGCCACAAGCATTCTCTCTTGCTCCCTCTCTTACTTTCATTCACTCCCTTTCAATTCCCCAGTATCTCTTCTTCTCACTCTCTCCAAATTTATTTATATATCTCTCTCTACTACCTCGCCAACTCTCCTACTCTTCATATATCACTTCTCTCCTGCTTCCTCACTTTCTCTGATCCCTTTTATTTCTTCTTCACTCTCGGACTTTCATCGCTTTTTCATTGTTTTTGACTTTATTCTTTTCTCCCTCTCCCACCCCCTCTTCCTCTCTTCCTCTCTTCCTCTCCATCATCCTTCCTCTATCCCTCCCTCATTTTCTCCTCTTTCTCTCAATCCCCATTAGTCTCCATGACGTCCTCCCTCCTTTTCTTTTAACCTCATAACTTCTCTCACCTTTTCTCTCTCTCAATCTCTTTATTTCCCTTCTTTACTCCATTTTCTCTCTTCCCTTGCTCTACATTCCCTTCTTTCTTTTCTTCGTCACTCTCTCCTCTTTCTCTATCTTTTATCACTCTCTCAACCCCTCTCCCACACTCCTCCCTCACACTCCCTCCCCCCTCTCTCTTCCTCTTTAGAACTATATCACAAGCTATATATATATATATATATATATATATATATATATATATATATATATATATATATATATTGTCACCCTTTCTCAAAATATCTCCGTCTCCCTATTTAATTTTCTCCTTTTCTCTCACTTATTATCATCCTCTCCTCTTTCTCTCTTATTCTTCCATTCTCGTTTGTTCTCTCTTCCCTCACTCTCTTTTCTCTCTATTTCTCTATTGCTTTTTTTTCTGACTTTATCGCTCTCAATCTCTATCTCTTCAATTTCACTCACTTTACTCCCTCTCCTTCTCTTTCTAACTCTCTATTCTCTCTCTCGTGAGCACTCTTACTATCTCTTCCCTCTCTCCTCTCACTCTTTCTCTTCATCTATCCCCCACAGCCTTTCTCTCATCCCTCCCTCCTTCCCTTCCTTATTCTCACCTTCCCCGTATCTCTGACTCTTTCTTCTATTCTCCCTCCATTTTTTCCTCTAGCTCATTATTTCTTGCTCTATCTTCCTTCACACTTTCTTCTCTCTCTACATTTCTAACTCTCTCTACCGCTATCACTCCATCTCTTCAATCTCTCTTACTCCCTCCCTCTCTACCTTTCACTCTTTATTCCTAATCATTCTTTTACTCACTTTGCTTACTCTCTTTTTCATTACACTCATCAACACAAACTCCCTTTTTCTTTATCTTACTCTCTCTCGCTCTCTCTCTTCAATCGCACTTTTCATCTCTAGAACACTCACTCTTAATCGGTCCCTCTCCATTTTTATTCTTTGTTCATTCTCTCTCCTTATCTCTCTTTTATTTCTCTCTCTCCTTTCACTCATTCCATCTATATATCCCCCACTATCTCTCCCTCTCTCTCACTCACTTTCCTCCTTCAACTCTATGTATCTCTCTCACCTCTCTTTTTCACACGCACTCTCCCACTTGATCGTTCTTCATCTCTCACTTTCACTCATTCTCTTGCTCTCCTTCCCCTCTCCCTCCACACACCTTTTCTTACTCTGTTGTTCCTCACTCACTTTACTTTCCATTTCTATCTATTTCTCTGTCTCAATCCCTCACTCTTAAATATCTCTCATTCCATCGGTCTATCTCTCTCTCAACTATTCTTTATTTGTTGCTCTCTTACTCTTCTCTCTCTCAATCTCTCCTTTGTCACTCTGAAATCTTTCTTTCTATGTCTCTTTCCCTCACACACACACTATCTCCAACATTTGTCTCTGTCTATCCCTCTCCTCTCTCTCGCTCTCTCATATTTTTCTCACTTTTCCTTTCTCTTTAACCTCTCCCTCCCACTGTCTCACCCCTATCTCTCACTTTCTTTTCCTTACTCATGTTCTCACTCTCTTCCTCTTTCCATATATATCTCTCTTGCTCCCTCGCTCACTAGCTTGTCATTCTTTAGCTCTCTATCTCTCTTCTCAGTCTCCCTCCCTCCCTCACACTCTCTCTCCATTTTTATTCTTTGTTCATTCTCTCTCCTTATATCTCTTTGATTTCTCTCTCTCCTTTCACTCATTCCCTCCATATATCCCCCACTCTCTCTCCCTCTCTCTCATTCACTTTCCTCCTTCTCTATGTATCTCTCTGAACTCTCTTTTTCACACACTCTCTCCCTCTTGATCTTTCTTCATCTCTCACTTTCACTCATTCTCTTGCTCTCCTTCCCTCTCTCCCTCCACACACCTTTTCTTACTCTATTGTTCCTCACTCACTTTACTTTCTATTTATGGCTATTTCTCTGTCTCAATCCCTCACTCTTAAATATCTCTCATTCCATCGATCTATCTCTCTCTCAACTATTCTATATTTGTTGGTCTTTTTCTCTTCTCTCTCTCAATCTCTCCTTTGTCACTCTGTCATCTCTCTTTCTATGTCCCTTTCCCTCACACGCACACTCTCTCCAACATTTGTCTCTCTCAACCCCTCTCCCTTCTCTCTCTCTCTCAAATTTTTCTCACTTTTACTTTCTCTTTAACCTCTCCCTCCCTCTGTCTCACCCCTATCTCTCACTTTCTTTTCCTTACTCATGTTCTCACTCTTTCCTCTTTCCATATATGTCTCTCTTGCTCATTCGCTCACTAGCTCTATCATTCTTTATCTCTCTATCTCTCTCTTATTAGTCTCCCTCCCTCCCTCACACTTTCTCTCCCTTCCCAATTTCCTAATATCTCTTTCTCTCTTGTCCCTCTCTCATCCCCTCTCTTATATCCTCTTCCCTCTCTCCTTCTCTTTTCTGCTTTCTATATATGTCCCTTTCATTATCCCACTATCGTTCTTATTACCACCTCAGTCTCCCTCTATCTTCCTCACTCTTCCATTATTGCCCTCTCATGGTCATCCTTATGTAGCTCACTGTTCTCTCTCCATCTTACTCACCCTCTCTTGAGCTCTCACACACACTCATAAACTCTCTCATACACAGTCTCTCTCAATCTCTCTCCCTCTTAAGTTCCCTTTATCGATCTCTATATCATTCTCTCTTACCTCTTGATATTTGTCTCTCATTCCATCTTATCTCTATTTCTACATCTTTCTCTCTTCTCTCTCAACATCCATCATTATTATTCTCTCTGCCTTGCTCTTCTCCTCGTTCTCTCTTTCTTGCACTCTATTCTTTTTTTTTCTATCCTATGCTCTTTTGCTCTCTTTATTGTTGCTCTCTCTTTACTTTTTCATCTCACACTTTCTTTCCCTCTACCCCCACTCTTTTTCCCTCTCTATTGCTTCCATCCCACCTCCTGTCTCTTTCACTCTCTTCTCTCCCTCCCGCTTTCCTCCCTTTCTTCAACCCTTTCTCTGTCTCTTTCCCCATCTCCCTTTATGTCTCCCTTTCTCTTACTCTCTTTCTCCCTCGCCATTCTTCTATTCTCCCTATCTCTATGTGTCTCACTCACTCTCTCTTACTCAATCTTCCCTCAGTCTTTCTTCTCTCTATATTTCATTTTCACTCTCTATCACTTTCCCTCTACTGTTCTCTTTTTAATCCATCTTGCTTCCTCTATCTCTCTTTCTCACTCCTTCCATCTCTCTCTCACACTCTCTATTACATCCCTCTTTATCTCTCACTTTCTCTTTCTCAATCTCTATTTTATCTCTCTCTCTTTTGACACCTTTTATCCATCTCTACCTCTTCTTCTCTCCTTCTTGCTCCCTATCTCTCTTGCTCATTTTCTCTCTCTATCATGCTCTCTCGTCCCTCATTTTTTCTTTATTTCTTTCTGACACTCTTATCCTTTCTTGCTTCTTCCTTCCCTCGCATTTTACTGTTATTCTTACTCCCTCGTCCCACTCTCTTTCTTACTCCATGTTCACTATCCCTCTCTTTATCATCCATTCTTTTGCTCTCCCACTCCCCCCTTCTTGCTCACTCTTTTTTTCTCTATCTTCCAGCACTCTCTATTCTCACACATGCTATTTCTCCATCTCTTGCTCCCACTCCTGTTCAATCGTTCCTACGACCTCCATCTCTCTCTATTTATTTCTGTTTACCACTCATGTTTTCTCTCACATCTCTCGTTCCACCTTGATCTCTACCTCTTTCAATCTCTATTTTCTCTCTTTCTCCCTCTCCCTATCTTGCTCCTCTCTCTCTCTTCATTCACTTCCTCTCGTTTCCTCTCATTTTCTCTATTGCTCTCTCATTCCCTCTCTCTTGCCCTCTCATCTCTCACTTTCACTTTTCTCTATTTCTATATCTCCCTTTCTCTGTCTCTCATCTTTTCTCTCTCATATGTCCTTCTACTACTCTCATTCTACTCTATATATCTCCATAGCTCTCCCTCTCTGCCCACTTCTCCTTATCACCATCTCACTCATTCTTACTCTACCTCCCTATCTCAAACTTGCACACATTATTTTACACCCATTTCCTCTCCAGCTTCCTATCTCTCCATCTGTTAAATATTTCTTGCTCTATCTCTCTCTCACTCCTTTTGTCTCTTCAATCTCTCTCCTTCTCTCCCTCTCTCTCCCCCTTTCTCACTCTCTCTATTACTCTTGCCCTCTGTATCTCTCTTTCTCACTCTCTCCCTTTCCCACTATGTTTGTCACTTTTTATTATGTTTCTCTTTCTGTCTTTTATCTCTCTTTACTCACTCTTTATCTTCTTATATCCATCATTCTAACCTCTTTCCCTTCCTCTCATTCTCTCTCTTCTCTCTCTCCCCTTCTCGCTATTCCACCTTACTTTATCTCTTGCTCTCGCTTTATCCCTCACCACCTCTCCCTTGCTCTCCCTCCCTTTTTCGCTCCATTAATCCCTCTATCTCTCACACACACCTTATCTCTCACTTTCTTGCTCCCTCTCTCCCTCGCTCGTTCTCTCCCTCTCTCACGCTCTCTCTTCCCTCACACTCTTCATTTTATTTGTCTCTTGCACTCTCTCCCTTTCTTACTCCCTTTTTCTCTCTCGTCAGTTTCACTATCACTCTTACTCTCTCCCTTTCTCAGTCTATGTTCACTCTTTGTCACTCACTCTCACTTATGTTCCTCTCTCCTCTTTCTCCTCTCTCAACTTTTCACTCCCTCTCTCCCCGGTCTCTTGCTTCCTTCTCTCCCTCCCTCTTTCTCTCTCTCACTGTCTCTTTCTCTCTCTCAGACATGCTACCTTATCCCTTTCTCACACTCTTCTGGTTCATCCCCCACTCTCACTCCCACAAAATCTCATTCTCTCCCCCCTCTCTCCGTCTCTCTCACTCTCCGTAGATATTCCCTCACTGTCTCTTCTCCTCCACTATGTCTTCCTCTCTCACTCTCACGCATCAATCTCTTTCACTGTCTCTCTCTCTTTCTCTCTCTTTTTAATCCTCTCCCTCTCTCATCCTTTCATCTATTTATGCCTTATCACATTTTCTTTCTTTTTCGCTCACTCCCTCCTTCTTTATCTCCCGCACACTTCTCTCTCACTCTCTTTTATCACACTCTCTTATCATTTTTCTGACTCTTTCTCTCCAACCACCACTCAGTCTCTTCCTCCCTCAAACTCTATAACACTCACTCTCTATCACTCTATATGAGATCCCTCTCTCTTCATCCCTCACTCCTTATCTTTTTCTCAATCTTCCTTGAGTCTGTCTTTTCTCTCTAATTTGGTCCACTCTCACCTCTCTCTATCTTTTCTCTCACACTCGTTCTCCCTCCCGATCTCTCCTCAATTCCTATCACTTGGTCTTTTGCTCTCTCTTTTGTTGCTCTTTAATCTCATTCTTTCTCTCACTCTATCCCCCACTCTCTCTCGCTCTCCCTCTCTCCTTACTTCTCTCTCTTTCAATCCTGCTCTCAACCCTCTCTTTCTTTCTCCATGCCATTTCTGTCTCTCACTATTTATCACCTTCACACACAAATCTCTTCCACTCTCCCCCTCTCTTTTTTTCCCTCCCTCCCTCTCTCATTCTCTCTTCGTATATCTCACTCTTTTTACCTTACTATATTCTTTTCACGCTCTCCCACTTTCTTTACATATCCTTCTCTTACTCCCTTGCTCACTCTCTTGCTCTTTATCCATCACTTCTCTCCCACTTCCTCTCTCTCTCTTTGATCCCTTTCATCTCATTCTTATTGTTTCTCACTTTATCCTACATTTCTCTCCTATCCTCTCTACCTCCCTTTCTTCATATTTCACTTCCTCCCTCCTTCCCTACCTTTCTTTCTCGTCTATCTCTCTCACACACTCTATCTCACTCTATCAGTCTCACTCTCTCTCACTCTCTCTTGCTCTCTTTTTCCTCTCTCTCTCTCTTCACTCAATTTCTCTCTTACACCCTCCTTTCCTTATCTTCCTTTCTCACTCTTATATTATCCCTCTCTCTCTCTCTTTCCTCCTGATTTAGTCTCACCATCTCTCATTTTATCTCTCCCTTTCTCCCTATCTCTGTCTCTCTTCAATTTCACTATCACTCTTCCTCCCTCCCCCTTTCTCCCTTTCTCTCAAACACATACATTCTCAAACTTCCTCTATCTCAATCTCTTTTTTTAGCTTTCTATCTCGATCTCTCTTGCTCTCTTTCACTCATTCTACATTTCTTTCTCAATATATTATTCTCTCTCTCCCCTATCTCATGTTATATCTCTATCTTTCTCTATCTACCAATTTAGCTATATATTCTCTCGCTCTCTCTCAAATTAATCCTTCACTACTATCATTTTCTAACACCACCTCTCCTTGCTCCTCTTTCATTGTGGTCTTCCTTTCTCTCTTCTTCTCTCTTGTACTCTTCATTCACTCTCTCCCTCCCTCTCTCTTACTCTTTCTTTCCTTACTCTCTCTTTTCTCTCTGTTCTATCTCTACTACTTGTTTCCTCTCTCCCTTTATTCAATTTCATTCTTAATCTACTCCTTCCCTCTCCCTTTCTCACTCTCTATTCTCTCTCTCTGTCTCTCTCTTACTCTCTTATGTTACTATATTTTCCTCTACTCTTACTCTTTCTCTCTATTATCCTTCACTTTATCTCCCTCTCCCTCCCTGGCTCTCTCAACCTTTTTCACTATTTCTCACACTCTCTTCAGTCTCTCATATGCACATGTACTTTCTCTTTTTCTCTCTTGCCTCCCTCACTCTCCCTCTCTCCATCACCCCATACCTCTGTTCCCCCTCTCTCTCACTAACTCTCCTATTTAGCATCGATCTCACTATATATTTTATTCCTTTTTCTTCTACGACTATTTCTCTCCCTCTATCTCCCACTCCTCTCTCTCTTTCTCTCCATCATTCACTCTCTTTATCACTTACCCTCTTCTCTATTTTTAATGCTCTCACTCAACTCCATTCCTTCTAATCTCTATCTTTCTATCTTTTTCCCAACTTTCCTTCCTTCTGTTATGTCCTCTTTTCTCAAGCACTCTCCTTTTCTTACAAGGTCACCCTCCCGATCTCTCTCTGTCTCTCTATATTTCTCTTTTTCTCTCTATCTTGCTCACTCCCTCTTAGTTTCTCTCTTTAGGTCTCCCTTATGTCACATACTCTCTTTCAAGCGCATTCTTTATATCCCTCTCTATTTGTCATTTCTTTCAGCCATTCTCTCCATTATCCCACCCTCCCTCTCTCACTCTCTTAGTTCCTCGCTCTCTATCACTCTCCCTTGCCTTTAGATAGAGGGAGGGAAAGAGTGAGTGAAGAGAGAGAAGAGGGGGAGATAGAAGAAAGAGCAAGAGAGAAACATAGAGGGGCCAAAAGAGAGTAAAGAAATAAGAAAAAGAAATGAAATAGAGAGTGAGAGAGAGAGGAAGAGAGGGGGTGAGATAGGGATTGATTAGTGTGCGGGGGAGAGAGCAAAGCAGAAATAGAGAGAGAAGAGTGACTCAAGGAAGATTGAGCAAAAGATAGAAAGCGGGAGGTAGACAGAGGGAGATATAGAGGGGAGATATGGAGGGAGAAAGGGCGAAAGAGAATAATGAGAAAGAGAGTGAGTGAAGGAGTGAGAGAAACATTTATAAAGAAAGTGGGAGAGTGTGAGAAGAAGAGTAAGGTAAAGGGAGAGAGAAGGAGAGAGGGAGGGAGAGAGTGAAAGAGGTAGGAGAGAGAGGTGGTGATGTGTAAGAGAAGGCGATAAATAATGAGAGAGAGAAGAGCAAAGAGAGAAAAACAGAGAGAGAGGTGAGAGTGGGATATAAAGAGTGAGAAGAAGAGAGAGAGGGAGAGCAAGAGAGAGTGCGAGATAGAGTAAGAGAAAGAGAGAGAATAAAGGGCAACATAAGAGAGAGCAAAAGATCAAGAAATAGAAATATAATTAAGAAAAAGAAATAAATAGAGAGATAGAGAGGTCATGAGATAGATTGAAGAGAGAGAGGGAGCAAGAGTGAGAGAGTGTGTGTGAGATTGAGAGAGCGAGGGTGAGCAAAATAATGGATGATAAATAATGTGAGAAAGGAGAAAGGGAGAGAGGGAGAGAATGTGTGAAATACAGAGAGATAGAGGAAAATTGATGTGAGAGTGGGAGGGAGAAAGGGGTGAGAGAGGAGTGGGAGGATGTACGAAGAGAAATTGTGAGAAATTAGGCAACAACATTTTAGAGAGTAAGTAAGAAGGAGATAACAAAGAGTTAGAAAGATAAAAGAAGGGAGTGGGCTAAAATTAGGGAGAGGGAGGGAGCGATAGGAGCGAGAGAGTGAGGGAGTAATTGGGAGAGAAGTGAGCGAGAGAAGAGGGAGTTAAAGATAGAGAGGTTGAGTGAGTGGGAGAGAGACCGAGAGAGAGTGAGAACAGAGAAAGGACGGTGAGGAAGGGAGTAAGTAAGAGTGAGAGTGAAATTAGATTGAGAAAGAAGGAGAGAAATTGGAGAGAGAAGAGATATTGAGAGAAAAGAGACAAAGTGAGAGGGATTGAAAGAAAGTATGATAGTAGGAAAGCGAAAGTGAGATAGAATGAACGGGAGAGGGAGTGAGAAGAGAGGCTGTGGAAGATCAAGTAAAAGTAAGTTAGGGTAAAGAAAGGGGAAGAACAGGAGAATGGTGAGAGAATGGGAGTAAGAGAGGGAAGGAGAGTGATAGTGAGGGAGACAAGGACGGAAAATTGAGGCCTAGAGAGGACACAAATGAGGGAGTGAGAATGATATAGGGAGAGTGTGATTGCTATAAATAGTAGAATAGTTAGAGAGGGGAAGAGATCTAGAGAGAAATAGGGAAGGAGAGTGATAGAGAGGAGGATATAAGAAAGGGAAAGAGAGAGAGGGACAAGAGAGAAAAAAAAAGATATTAGGAATGTGAGAAGGTAGAGAGTGTGAGTGAGGGAGGGAGGAGGGAAGAGAGATAGTGAGCAAGAGAATGAAAGGAAAGTGAGGGAGGAATCAATAGAGATTTATTGATTGAGAGGGAAGAGTGATAATAAGAGTAAGGAAAAGAGAGTGAGAGACAGAGGAGACAGAGAGAGTAAGAGAGAGAGAAGTGTGAGAGAATGTGAGAAATAATGATTGACAAGTGAGATGGATTGAGAGAGATGAAAGAAAGAAAAAGAGAGGGGTGTGTGTGGGGGATAGGGGAGAGAAAGATTAAGCATAGAGAGAGCTTATGTGTGTGTGTGTGGAAGATGGAGTGAGGAAATAATATAAGAGAAAGAGTTAGAGAAGTATGAGCTTGGGAGATAGAAAGAGAGAGTGAGGGAAGGATCCAGAGATATATATAGGAAGTGAGAGATAGAGCAGACTGAGAGAGGGAGGGAGAGAGAGAAATAGAGAGAGAAGTGTGAGAGAATGAAGAAAAAATGAGAGAGATAAATGTTGGAGAGCGAGAGAGAGAAAGTTTGTGTGAAAGATAGGGGAAAGGCTAGAGGTGAGGGAAGGAGTGTGGAGCTTAAGTGGGTGAGAAGGAGAGAGATTAATAGAGTGTGTGAGAGTGTGTGTGAGAGAGTGTATGAGTGTGTGTGAGAGCTCGAGGGAGAGAGATAAAAATTGATGGGTGAGCTACACAAGGGAGTCCTAGAGAAGTGAGAGAAGAGTGTGAGTGAGGGAGGGAGGAAGAGAAAATAGATAATGAGCAAGAGAATGAAAAGAGAGTTAGGGAGGGATTAGGAGCGATATATTGATAGAGAGAGAGAGAGTGAGAACAAGAGTAAGAAAGTGAGTGAGAGATAGAGGAGAAAGAGAGAGAGAGAGAGAGAGAGAGAGGGTGAGAGGGAGAGAGAAAGTGAGAGAGAGAAGTGTGAGAATGTGAGAAACAATGATTGAGAAGAGAGAGGGATTGAGAGATAAAAGTTGGAGAACAAGAGAGAGGGTGTGTGAAAACAATTGAGCAAAAAGAGAGATTGTGTGTGTGTGAGGATGAGAGAGTAAGGAAAAAACATAAGAAAGAGTTAGAAGTGTGAGCGCGATAAAACGAAAGATAGAGTGAGCGAAGGATCCAGAGAGATATATGATAGAGAGGGAGAGAATGAGAACACGAGTAAAGAAAAGAGAGTGAGAGAAGAGGAGACCGAGAGGGTGAGGGGGAGAGGGAGAGAGTCAGAGAGAGAAGGGAGAGGGATTGAGAGAGATGATAGTTGGAGACCGAGAGATAGCGTGTGTGAAGGATAGGGGGAGAGGCTAGAGAGTGAGAGCAGTGTGGAACTTAACTAGGTGAGATTGAGAGAGATTGAGAGAGAGTGTGTGAGAGCTTGAGGGAGAGTGTGAGTGAGATGGAGAGAGAAGGAAGAGCTATATAAGGGAGTTCTAGAGAGGGCATGCATAAGGGAGTGAGAAGGATGGAGAGAGAGTTATAAAGAGACTTAGAGCGGGATAATCAAATAGTTTATAAAGAAAGAGGAAAAGAGAGTAATAGAGATGGGGATGAGATAGAGGGAGGGAGGCGGAAGAAAGGGAGTGAGAAATAGAGATAGAGGGAGGGAGTGAGATTGATTAATGACAAAGCAATAGAGAGAAAGTGATAGAGAAGGAAAAGGAAATAGTGATAGAAGAGAGATTGAGGGAGGATTTAGTAAGAGAGAGGGAGTGAGAGGTAAAGAGAAAGGCAGAATGGAAAAATGACGAGAGATAGAGTGAGAACTAAAGGAAGTCAGAGAGGGAGGGAAGGAAGAAGTATCGGAGGAGGGAGAGAGGGAGAGAAGATAGAGAAGGAGATAGTGGAAGGGATAGAAGAAATAGAGCGAGAGATAGAGAGTTTGGGATAGAAGTAGAGAAAGAGTAAGATGAAAGAGAAAAGAGAGAGCAAATATGAAGAGAGAGCAAAAAAGAGTATAAGATAGAAAAAGATAATATAGTGTAAGAAAGAGAGTGAGGGATAGAGAGCGAGGGAGAGAGAATAATAGAGATGCACAGAGAGAGAAGAAAGAAAGATGCAGTAATGGAGAGAGAGGATGGAGTGCAAGAGAAAGAGCAAGATGGTAAGAGAGAGTGAGATAGAGATTGAGAAATAATGCTTAAGAGGATGAGTGGGAGAGAGATTTAGAGAGAGAGTGAGAAGTGTAGAGGTGTGTGAGAACTTGAGAGAGAGTGTGTGAGTGAGATGGAGAGAGAAGGGTAAGCTGCATAAGGGAGAACTATAGAGGGCAAGAATGAGGGAGTGAGAAAGATAAAGGGGGAGAGAGAGTCAAAATGAGAACTAGAGTGGGAGAATGAAAGAGATCAATATGGACAGAGGAAAAGAGAGAAAGAGTGAGAGATAACAAGAGAGAAAGAGAGAAGAGAGTAAGGGAGTAAGATTGAGGATGAAATTGAAGAGATTGAGGGAGCCAGGAAGGGAGAGAGACAAAAAGAGAGAGAGATGGACAAAGAATAGTGATTGAGGAATGTGAGGGAAAGAGAGGGAGCTAGAGAGAAACATAAAGTGAAATAAGGTGGGAGGGAGGGAAGGAGGGTGGGGTGGAGGGGAAGTAATAAAAAATAAGATAAAAGAGGGGTGAGAATGAAAAGAATAGAGAATGACAGGAAGGTAGAGAGAGATTGAGTGATGAATATATAGAGGTAAAGAAAGAGAATAGAGCGGAGGAGAGAGCAAGAGAATGAGTACGAGAAACATAATAGAGATTGAGAGACAAAGTGAGAAAGACAGTGTGGGAGAAAGAGAGATAGGGTGAAAGAATAAAAAGAGAGAAAAGATAGCTAAAGAGAGCAAAAATGAGAGAGATAAAAATAGATTGAGAGTAAGAGACATAGTAAGAAAGGAAGAGAGTGAGGAATAGAGAGACAGAAAGGGTAAGAGTAAAGGAGAGAGTGAGAACAGGGGAGATAGAGTGAGAGAGTGAGAGATTGAACAAAGAGGGAGTGAGAGGAAAAGAAAGTGAGGAAGATGGGAATAGGGAGCGAGATTAAGAGAATGGGTGAGAATAAGAGATGGAGAGGGAGAAAGAGAGAGATGGAGGCATATTTAAATAGAGAGAGTGGGAGGGTGAGAAGTGGGGGAGAGGGATAGAGAATGAATGACAGAGGGAGAGAGAAAGGATGAGAGAGAAAAAAAGAGAAGAGAAAGTGAGAGAACGAAGAGCATGAGAGAGGGAATGGGAGAGAACGATGGAGAAAATAAGAGGGAGGGAGGAAGATTGAGTAAGTGCAAGAAGAGAGAGAGAAGAGAGATAGGGAGAAAGGGAGAAAGAGGGGGAAGAAGGGAGTGAAAGATGGTGGGATTGAGATAGAGACTGAGAGTAAGCGAATGACTGAGAAGGAGAGAAGGAGAGAAGGAGAGAGAGGAATATAGAGGGATAGAAAGTGTCAGTAAAGAGAGCTAAGAGAGGGAGATAAAAGAAAGAATAAAAGAGAGCAAATAAACAACAGAGAGAGTCAGATCATGAGAGGGAGTAAGAGAGGGTTTGAAGAGTGAGCTAGAGAAAGAGAGGGTAAGGTAGACATAGAGAGAGAAGAGAGACTTAAAGATGCTAGAGCAAAAGAGATAGAGAGTGTGAGTGAGATAGATATCGAAAGTGGGTGTGAGAATAGAGAGTGTGAAAGTGATAAATAGAGGGAGTATGAATGAGAGTGAAGTTGAAGAGAGAGTGTGGGTGAAGAGAGAGTGTGGGTTAAAATAAAAAAAAGAGAAAGGGAGCAAGAGAGAGAATGATAGATGGAGAAAGAAAGAGAGTTAGGGAGGGAGAGTGAGAGAGAGGGAGAGAGAAAGAAAGGGAGTGCAAGAGAGAAAGAGGGAGAGAAACGAGCGAGGGAGTAAGACTGAGAGTGAAATTAAATAGAGTAAAGGAACAACGAGGGGAGAGATTGATAAAGCGAGAAAGAAATAAAGCTAGAATAGAGAGTGAAGAAAGAGAGGGCAAAAGAGAAGGAGCTAGAGAGAAAAATAGAGCAAAATATGGAGAGAGGGAGGGAGGAAGAAGAGAAAGTAATAACTCTCTTCTTTCTCTTTCCTCACTCTTTCTCTCCCTCCCTCCATCTCTCATTCTCTCTCACTCTCCCTCCCTCACACCGTCTCTCTCAATTGTTCTCACATTTGGCTCTCTCCCCTCATGCTCACCTCACTATTTCTTACTTTATCTCAAACATCTCTCATTCCTCATCGTTCCCTCCCTATTTTAAGACCTACTTTCCTCTTGTGTTTCTTTGTCTGTATCTCACGCCTCATTCAATCTCCACTTACACTCTCTCCTTCACTCCCTCACCCTACCTCTCATTTTATCAATCGCTCTCTCTTATTCCCTCTCTCTTGCTCTCTCTTCTCTCACATTCACTTTTCTCTATTTCTCTCCCACTCTCCATCTCCCTTTATCTTGCTCTCTCCATTCTTTCTATCTAACTCTCTCCTCCGCTATTCTCTTTCATCTCAATCTCTCTCCCTCTCTTCCTCTTTTCCTCTCCATCTCCGTCTCTTCTTCACTTTTCTCACTCATTGTCTTACTCTCTCTCCCTATCTCAATCTTTCTCACAATCATTTGTGCTCTTTTTCTCTCTCGCTTCCTATCTCTTTCTCTTAAGTATTTCCTGCTCTCTCTCCCTTTATCACTCCCTCTCTCTCAATTTCTCTCTGTCCCTCCCCTTTTCTCACTCTCTTCCTTACTCTTGCCCTCTCTCTCTCAATTTCTCACTCTCTCCCTTTCACTCTATGTCTCTCACTTTCTCTTATGTTTCTCCTTGTCGCTCTCTCACTCTCTCCTACTCCATTTTCTCTCTCTTTACTCGTTTTTTAACATCCTATATCCATCAATCTGACTCTCTTTCTCTTCCTCTCATTCTCTCTCTTCTCTCTCTCCCCCTTCTTCTCTATCATTGTTTATTACTTTCTCTCCTTCCCCCCTCTTTCCCTCCAGCCCTGCTTATTTTACTCCTTATTCTCTCGATAGCTACCTCTCTCTTTCCCACTATATCCTCACTCACACTTCTCTCTCTCCCTGATTCTCTCTCCCATTCTCACTCCCTCGCTCCTTAAATTCTTTCCACTATTAGTCCCTCACTGGGATCTCTCTCCCTTTCTCTCTTACACTCTTTCTTCCTTTCTCTCTCCTTTTCCCTCTGTCACTTTCCCTCCCTAACTCTTTCTCTTTTGCTCAATGTATCATTTTCTTTCTTGTTTCTTTTCTCTTACTCTCTTTTAACCCACTCTTTCTCTTTAGTTTCACTCTCACTCCTACTCCCTCTCTTTATCTCTTTCACACTCTTTATCCTCTCTTCAACTTTCAATCACCGTCATTACTCTTTGTTAACTTCTCTAGTACTCTCCTCACTTATTCTCTTCCTCTATTCAGCCACTCTCTTTCTCTATTTCTCTCACTTCCCTCCTTCATCACTCTCTCTCCCACTTTCCCTTCCTGGCTCTCTTTCATTCTCTCTCTCATTCTCTCATCATCCTCGCTCTATCTCTCTTGCTCACTCTCTGTTTCTGTATCTGTCCTCATTCTCCTACTTCCCTATAACTTTATCACTCTCACTTCATCCTTTGTTCCCTTCCTTTCCTCTCCCTCTATCCATCTCTTTTTCCCTCCTGCTCTCTCCCTCTATCCATCTCTTTTTCCCTCCTGCTCTCTCCCTCTACCTCTACCATCTCTTTCTCCACCTCCTATTCTCATACTTTCTATCACTCTCTCTTCTTCTCATGCTCCCACTTACTCTCCCTCCCTCTATCTCTCTCTTCCTCTCTGTATATATATTCTCACACTTTCTATCCCTCAATCCCCCACATCTCTTTCTCCCCTCTCTCATCTCTCCATCACACTCACTCTCTCTCATGCTCTACCTCTCTCACTCCCTATTCCACCTTCATTATTGCGTTGTTGCTCAATCAACCTTTCTTAATCTCTCTTTTATTGCTCTCTCTGTCTCGTTACTCAACTCTTTTTCTTCTTCTATCTCCCTTTCTCCTGACCTCTCTTTCCCTCCCTCTTCCCTCTCTCTATCTTCATATGTTTCAGTCTCTATCTATCTATCTATCTTCTACTTCCCTTTCTTGCTCTCCTTATCTTTCTTTATCAATATCTCTCCCTCTTTAGCTCCATTTCTCGCTTTCTATCTCACTATCTATTACCACTTTGTTTTTTCTCTCTCACTCTCTCCTCTCCCTTGCTCCAATTTTCTCTCTTCTCTCTCTATCTTCTACTCTATTATTTTCTCTCACTCTCTCTCTCTTTCTCAGTCTCTATTCTCTTTTTCTATCTTATACCCTCTTTCACACTCTCCATTGTTGCTCTCTTCTCTCTTTTTTCTTACTTTTCCCTCACTATATCCCCCACTCTCTCGCCTCTCTCCTTTGCTTCCATCCTAAGACTCTCATTCTCTCTTTTCTCCCTCCCTCTCTCTTCCTCCCATTATCCCTCCTTTTTTCTATCTCTTGCTTCCCTCTCCCCACACTCACTGCTCTTACTAGATCTTCCCTCAATTACTCTTCTCACTATCTCTCCCTTTTACTCTCTCTTCCTTTCTCTTTAATTAGCTTTAAAACATCTCACTACCTTTTTCAATCTCTCTTTCTCACTCGGTTCTCCCCCTCTCACTCTCAATTCCAACCATTTTTTATATCTCACTCTATCTTCTGTCTCTTTCTTTTGACACTACCTTTATTTCCTTCTCTCCTTAACTCTTCATCTTCTCTTCCTCTCACTCTCTATATCACCCTCTCTCTTGATTCCTCCCTCTCTCGCTCACTCTTTCTCTCTCTCCTACTCTCTCTTCCCTCACTCCCTCTTTTCTCTATTACTTTCTCACACTCTCTCCCTTTCTTGGTCTCTCTTCCTCTCTCTTCAGTTTCACTCACAATGTTACGACTTCATATACTCTCCCTTTCTTGCTCCAGATTACTCTCTTCTATCGCTCTCTCTCCTCTCAATCTTTCTCTCCCACTCTCTCACACTCGCTTGTTTCCTTCCCTCCCGTCCTCTGTCTAGCTCTCTCGTTCTTCTTTTTCTCTCACACACTCTCCCCGTTCTAATTCTCTACCCCCTCTCTCTCTTTCTCTCACTCTTTGTATATGTTCCTTCAATCTCAATTTCTCCAACTCGCACTTTGTATCTCTCCAACTCCATTCCATTCCTCTCACTCCATCCATCTATCTCTCTCTTTCTCACTCTCTCCCTCTCTCGTTATTTTCTCTTTTCATGCTTTATCACTTTTTCCTTCTCTATTGCTCTCTCTCATTCACTCTCTCACACAATCTATATTGGTCTTTTTCATAACTCTCTTATCACTCTGCTCACTCTTTCTCTCCAATTATCTATCACTCTCTTCTCCCTCCCTCTCTCCCTCTTTCATTAATTAAGTCTCTCTCTCAATATCCCTCTCGCCCTCCATCTCTCTCTCCATATCACCCTCTATATCATCCTCACTCCACCTCTCACTCACTCTTTTGATCTATCCCCCTTGAGTCTCTATTCTCTCTCTATTTCTGCCTCACCTTCTCTCGCTCCCGTACACTTTTCAATCCCTATCTTTACTCCCTTTCCTCCTTGCTCTCTCACTTTCTTATTCATCTCTCTTCATTGTTCTTGAGCTCTCTTTTGTCCCCTTAGTCTTCTCTTGCTTTTTTCTATGTCTCTCTACTCTCTCTTCACTCACTCCTTTTGTCTCTCTCTCACTCTACTTCTTCGCGCACTCTCTCTAAATTACACTTACATCTTGTTCTCTCCCCACAAATCCATATCATTATTTCCTATTTTCTCTCATACATCTCTCTTTCCTCTTTATCCCTCCCTCATGTAATCCTTCTTCCCACACTTTCTTCCTCACTCCCTATCTCACACCTCCCTCTCTCCTCTTGCACTCACTCATTCACTCCAACTTGCTACCTCTCATTTTTTTTATTGCTCTCTCTCATTCCCTCTCTCTTGCTCTCTCTTCTCTCACTTTCAATTTTTGCATATTTCTTTCTCTCCCTTTCTCTCGCTGTGTCTCTCATCATTTCTCTCTTATTCTCTCCCTGTACTAACCTCCCTCCCACTCTCCCTATCTCAATCACTTACCCTCTCTCTCCCTCTCCATCCCCCTCTCTCCATCTCTCCTTCTCACTAATTCCCTTACTTTACCTCCCTATCTCAAACGTACTCAAATTTTGCACTATTTTCCTCTCTCGCTTCCTGTCTCTCTTTCTCGTAGATCTTTCTTGCTCTCTCTCCATCTCTCACTCCTTAATCTCTCTCCTTCTCTCCCTCTATCTCCCCCTTTCTCACACTCTCCCTTACTTTTGCCCTCTGTCTCTCTGTTTCTCGCTCTCTCCCTTTCACTCTCTCCCTCTCGATCTTTCTTCTTCTCTCTTTCGATCTTTATATTTCACTCATTTGCTTGTTCTCCTTCCTTCTGTCCCTCTCGCTCTCTTTTTCTTTATTTTTCCTCACTATTTTCTCTTTATTTATATCTTACTATCCTTATCTCTCTCTGTCTAAATCCTTATTTCTTAAATACCTCTCACTTCCTCGCTCTATTTCTCTCTTACTCTTTATTCTTTCTTTATTGCCCTTGCTCTTCTCTCTTTTGATCTCTCTCTTGTTACTTTATCATCTTTGTTTCTTAGTCCTTATCCCTCATACACTCTCTCTTTCTCTCTCTCTCTCTCTCTCTCTCTCTAAATTTTGTCTCTCTTAATCCCCGTCTCTTCTCTCTCTCATTGTTTCTCACTTTCTCCCAATTCCTCTCTCCATTTGTTCTTCCCTCTTTAACTCTCTCCCTCCTGCTATCCCCTATCTCTCGCTCTCTTCTCCTTACCCTTGTTCTCAAACTCTTCATCTTCCCTATACATATCTCTTGCTCTCTCGCTCACTATCTCTCTCATTCTCTACTTCTTTATCTCCCTCCCTCCATTCCTCACACTCTATCCCTTCCCACTCTCCTAACATCTATTTTTCTCTATTGTCCCTCTCTCTCACCCCCTCTCTTATATCCTCCTCTCTTTCACTCTCTTTTCCTTGTTCTCTATAGGTGTCTCCTGCTCTCGTTCTCTTTATCACGCTCTCACTCTCCCTTTATATTTCTTACTCCCTCAATCTTGCCCTCTCAAGGTCTCTCTTATGTAGCTTACCCTTCTCTGTCCATCTCACTCACTCTCTCTCTCTCGAGCTCTCATAGACATTCATACATTCTCTCACTCTCTTCGTCTCTCAATATCTCTACGTCTTTCCCCCATAAGTTCCTTTTCTCGATCTCTATCTAGCTCTCTCTTACCATCTTCCTCTTTCTCTTGCACTCCAGCCTCACACTTTATTATTACATCTTTCTCTCTTCTCTCACTATACCCTTCTCTATTATTCTCCCTACCTCGCTCTCTCTTTCCTGCACAATGTTCTCCATTTCTATTTTATTCTCTCTTTTGCACTCTTCATTGTTGCTCTCTCTTCCCTCTTTCATCTCACACTTTCCCTCCCTCTATCCCCTAATCTATCTGTCCCTCTCTATTGCTTCAATCCCTCCTACTATCTCTCTCTTCTTCTCTCCCTCCCCTAACTTTCCCCATCTCCCTCTTTGTCTCCCTCTCTCTCTTGCTCTCTCTAGCTATTCTTCTATTCTCGCTATCTCTTTACCTCTCACTTACTCTCTCTTACTCAATCTTCCTTTAGTCTCACTTTTCTATATATTTCCTTTTCACTCTCACTCCCACCCTCCCTTATCATTCTCACTCACTCCATCCTTCTCTCTCACATACGCTCTATTCAACTTTTTTGTATATCTCTATCTCTCTGTCACTCTCTCTTCTATCTCTCTATCTTTAGACACCTTGTATCTCACACTACCAATTTTTTGCTCTTCCTGCCTCTTTCACTCCCTACATCCCTCTCTTTATCCGCTCTCCTTATCTCTTTCTCTCTCTCTTGCTCCCTATCTTGCTCGCTCACTATCTCCCTCTCTCATTCTCTCTCTTCCCTCACTCTTTCTTCATTATCTCTGACACTCTCTCCCATTCTAGCTCCCTCTTTCTCTCTCTTTTATTTCACCATCACTCTTACTCTCTCGTACCACTCTCTCTTTTTGTCATCCATTCTCTTTTACTCTTCTCACTCTCTTTCTCAATCCCCCACTCTTCTCTATTTCTCTCACTTCCCTTCTTCCTCTCTCTCTCTCGCTCTCTCACACTTTCCCTTTCATGCTCTCCTTCTCTCTCCATCACTCTCCTATGCTCTTATTCTCCCTCCCTCTCCCTCTCTCTCCCTCTCTTAACCACTCTCTCTTTTTCTATCTTCCCTCATTCTCTTTCTCTTCCTATATCTCTGTCACTCTCCCTACCTCTTTTGCTCCCTTCCTCTCACATTCTCACAATTTGTTCTCTTTTTCTTTATCCTTTTATCACTCACACTTCTCTAACTTTTTCTTTTATGTTTCCCTCTCACTCTCTCTTCCTCACGCACACAATCTATCTCTTTACTCAATTGTTCTCTTCCTCTATATCAAACACACTCTCTCCATCGCACTCCAACTTTTATCTCTCTCAAACCCTCACTCTTCTCTCTCATTGTCTCTCACATGCTCTCACATTTCGCTCTATCTCTCTCTTTATTTCTCTCTTTCACTCCTTCCCTCTCTGTCTCCCCTAAATCTCACTCTCTTTTCCTTACTCTTCTCCTCACACACACTCTCTCTCATCTATATATCTCTCTTGATCCCTTCCTCACACTCTATTTCATTCCCTAACTCTTTATCTCTTACTTCTCTTCCCCGTTCCCTCAATCACACACACTCTCTTCCCACCCTCCTAATATCATTTTTTCTCTCTTGTCCCTCACTCTCTTTCCCTTTCTTATATCCTCTTCTCTCCCTCACTCTCTTTTCCTATTTCTCTCTAGATCTCTTTCACTCTCTCACTATTGTTCTCTTATGTCTCACACTTTCCCTCTATCATTCTCACTCCCTCATCTGTGCCCTCTCCAGGGCTTCTTATGTAGCTAACTCTTCTCTCTCCATCTCGTACACTGATACACTCTCTCACTCTCTCTCAATCTCTCTCCCATCACCTTCTTTAGCTTAATTCTCACTCTATCTCACTCTCTGTTACCATTTAGTTTTTCTCTCTCACTCTCTCCTCTCCCACCCTTGCTCTACTTTTCTCTTTTCTCTGTCTATCCTCTTCTCTATTATTTTCTCTTACTCTCTCTCTCTTTCTCATTCTCTATTCTCTCTGTCTATCGTATACTCTCTTTTACACTCTTGTTTGTAGCTCTCTCTTCCCTATTTTCTCTTGCTTTTCGCTAACTCTATCCCCCATTCTCTCTCTTGCTTCCATCCATTCCTTTCTCATTCTCTCTACTCTCTCCCTCCCTCCCTCCCATTCCCTTCCTTTATCACTCGTCGTCTCCCACTCTCTTGCTCCCTCTCTAAACATTCTCTTATTTTACCTTACCTTTAACCCCTCACTCACATACTCTTACTCAATCATTCCTCAGTCTCTCTTCTCACACTCTATCATTCATTTTCTCTTCCTTTCACTTTCTTGCTCTCTTTAAACACTTTCGCTACCTTCTTCTATCTCTCTTTGCACTCACTCTCTTCTCCTCTCTCTCTCAGTTTATTCCACCACTTCTTATCTCTCTAATCACTCTCTTCTGTCACTCTCTTTTGATGCCCCCTTTATCCCTCACTGCCTCTCTCTCGCTCTCCCTCCCATTTTTACTCCCTTCCATTTTACTCCCTTCATCCATCTATTTCTCTTGCTCTTTTTATCTCTCACTCTCTTGCTCCCACACTCGCTCATTCACTCTTTCCCTCTCACCCACTCTCTCTTCCCTGACCCTCTCTTTTAATTATTTCTCTCTCACACTCTTCTTTCTCACACCCTGTTCCTCTCTCTTAAGTTTCACTCTCACTCTTACTCCCTCATTCCCTCTCTCTTTATCGTTGCATATTCATTTTCTCTCTCTTACTCTCTCTTCTACTAATTTCTCAGCACTCTCTCCTCACAATCTTTCTCTCCCTCTCACCCTCACTTGCTTGCTTCCTTCCCTCCCTCTCTCTCCCTCTCACTCTCTTTCACTTCATCACCCTCTCTATCTCACTAAATCTCATTATATACCCCCTCTCTTCCTCTCTCTCTCTCTCACTCTCTCTGTATCATCATTCACTGTCTCTTCCTCTCTCACTCCGGTTATCTTACATCACTTTGACTCCCTCTGTCTATCTCTCTCTTTCTCCCTCTCTGCCTCTCTTGCACTTTTCTCTGTTATGCTTTATCTATTATACTCCATTTCTCTCTCACACACTGTCTATTGCTCTATATCATCACTCACTTATCACTTTACAAACTCTTTCCCTCCAACCACCTCTCACTCTCTTCCTCTCTCCCTCGTTCACTAATTTAGTGTCTCTCTTTCTCCCACTTGCCCTCTCTCTCCATATCTCCCTCTCTCTACCTCTCACTCACTATCTTTTGCTTTATTTTTCCTGAGAATCTCTTCTCTATGTATTTCTGCCTTACCCACTCTCCCTCTCTCCCTCACACAAACTCTCTCTCTCTCATTCTCCCTTCCTCACACACTATCTCTCAATTACTATCACATCTTGCTCTCTTCCCTCATATCCATCTCAATATTTCTTATTTTCTCTCATGCATCTTTCTTTCCTCGATCCCTCCATCCCACTCTGTCTTCTCTCTTATTTTCTCACTCCTCTCTATCTCCCCTTGAAAAGAGAGGAAGAGAGCAAGTGAGCGATAAAGAGGAACATAATATAGAGTGAGAGACATAATGAGAAATGAAGAGTGGGAGAGAAGTGAGATAGAGGGCAAGAGTAAAGGGAAAGAAAAGATAGATGAGGGAGAGCAAGAGAGTGAGAGAGAGAGAAACAGAGTAGAAGTAAGAGACATAGTAAGAAAGAGAGTGGGAAAGAAAGTGATAGAGGGAAAAAGTAACAAATAGAGTGAGAATGGGGGAGATAGAGGGGGAGAGCAAGAGATTAAAGAGAGGGGAGGAGTGTGAGAGGGAGAGAGAGGAAGCGAGAGAGGAAAAGATAGTGAGCAAGATGGAGATAGAGAGAGACGTTAGGAGAATGAATGAGAAAGAGAGAAGGAGAGAGGGAAATCGAGAGGGAGAGAGAGGAAGAGAGATTTAGATAGAGAGTGTGGGAGGTGAGAAGTGGAAGGGAGAGTGGGAAAGAGGAAGGATGAGGGAAAGTGAGAGGAGAGAGAAGGAATGAGATTGGAGTGGAAAAAATTATAGGGAGGGAGGGAGATTTAGTGAGTGAGTGCAAGACAAGATAGATAGGGACAAAGGGAAAAAGAGAGGGAAGGAGGGAATGATTCAAATAGGGAGGGAGAGTAAGCAAATGAGTGAGAAGGAGATAAGGAGAGATAGGTATAGGGAGTGAGAGAGGGATAAAGAAGGACAGAGACTGACATAGAGAGTGTGGGAGGGGGTTAGCGGGGGGAGAGAAAGAGAGAGAGAGAGAGAGAGTAAGATTTAAATAAAGGTGAAGATGAGAGAAAAGAGGACAAGGGAGAGGGAATGAGAGAGCGATGGAGAAAATAAGCGCGAGGGAGGGAGATCTAGTGAGTGCAAAAGGAGAGAGAGATTAGAAAGATATGAGAAAAGGAGAAAGAGTTGGAAGGAGGGAGTGAAAGAGGAAGGGACAAAGGAGGAGAGAGAGATGTGTGAGAGAAAATTATAAATAATGAATGGAGAAAAGGGGGAGGGTGAGATCTGAGAGCAACTGAGATAGAGGGATGGAGGTAGAATAAAAGAGAGAGTGGGGGATAGATCTGAGAAAGAGTGAGTAAAGAGAGAGAATATAGGGTGGTCATAGATGAAGAAAGAAGAAACAGATACAAAGGGGACAAGAGTGAGAAAAGGAACAACAAAAAGAGATGAAAAGAGAGCAAGGAGGGAGTGAAGATAGAGATTAAAGAGTGAGCGGGATGGGCTGAGGGAGAGATGGTAAGGCAGAAATCGAGAGAGAAGAGAGACTCAGGGAAGATAGAACAAAAGAGATAGAGAGTGTAAGGGAGATAACGATAGAAAGTGGGAGAGAGAAAAGAGAGTGTGAAAGAGATAAAAAGGGATTAGGTGTGAGAGTGAAGTTGAAGAGAGAGAGAGAGAGAGAGTGGGCGAAGCGAGAGAAAGAGAAAAGCAGAAGGAAAAAGAATGAATGATAGATGGAGCAAGAGTGAGTTAGGGAGTGCGAGAGAGTTGGAGAGAGACTGCAAGAGACAAAGAGAGAGAGAAGAGAGTAAGGGAGTAAGAGCGAGAGTAATATTAAAGAGAGTGAGGGAGCAAGGAGGGGAGAGAGTGACAAAGCGAGAGAGAAATAGATAAAGAATAGAGAGTGAGGAAAGAGAGGACAAGAGAGGGAGCTAGAGATAAAAAAGGCAAAATAAGGAGGGAGAGAGGGAGGGAGGGGGAGAGGGAGGGAGGGGGAGAAAGTAATAAATAATGAGAGAGAAGAGGAGGTTAGAGATAAGAAAGAGAGAAAAGAGAGTTAGATTGATGCATATAGAGAGTTGATGGTGAGTAAAGAGAGAAAAGAGAGCAACAGAGTGACTGAGAGAGAGAAAGAAACATAATAGAGAATGAAACACAGTGAGAAAGGTAGGGATTGAGAAAGAGAGAGAATGAGGGCAAGAGTAAGGGAGAGTGAGAGGGGGATATAGAGGGAGGGAGAGAGAGAGATTGAAAAGGGAGTGGGAGTGAGAGAGGGAGAGAGATAAAGATTTAAGAGAGAGATAGGAATTGAGAGAGGAAGAGAGTGCAAAAGTTAGTGAGCAGTAATGAGATAAGGATAAAGATTAGAGAATGCATGAGAAGAAAAGAGAGAGGGAGATGGAGAGAGAAAGAGGTAGAAAGATAGAGGGAGATTGAGATAGGGGATTGGGAGGGAGGGAAGTAGGAGGGAGAGAATGAGAGAGAAATGATGAGAGAGAGAATGGGAGAGGAAGAGTATGAGAGAAATAAAGAAACGATAAAGTGAGAGAAGAGGGAGGAATGAGAGAGAGTAGTAGAGAAAAGGAGAGTATGAGAGAAGGAATGACTTGTGAGTACAACAGAAGTGAGAGAGAGGAGTAAGCAGAGGAAAGAGAAAGAAATGAGGGTGATAAAAGAAAGAGTAAGAGAGAGACAAAGGAGGGTAAAAGAGGGCAAGAAAGTAATAAATAAAAATGAAATAGACAGAGAAAAAGAGCAAAAAAGGGATTGAAGTTAAGGATTGAAGAGTGAGTTGGAGGGAGAGAAGGAGAGAGAGCGCGATAGAAAAATAGAGAGAAGAAAGACTTAGTGAAGATAAAGTTGAGTGTGAGGTTGAGAGAGGGAGATGTAGAGGGGATATTGAGATAGGGGGAGGGTGAGAGGGCGATAGAGTGAGAGACTGAAATAATGAAAGAGGGAGAAAGGGTGGGCGCAAGAGAGTGTGAAATGGTTGGATAGAATAACGAGTAAAGCGTTAAGAGAGAGTGTTAAAGGAGAGCAAGAGAGTCAGTGTTTAAGAGAGAAAGAGAGAAAGAGAGAGAAATAGATGAAGAAAAAGTGATAATGTATAAATAGAGAAAACTGCGAGAGAGGAGAGTGAGAAAGAGAGAGATAGAGGATGGGAGAGAAAGACATTGAAGAGACCGACAGTGATAGAGGAAGAGCGGGTGAGAGAGAAGAGAAGGTGAGAGAGAAAATATAGAGATAAAGTGAGAGGGAGGGAGAGATGGGGTGGAGAATGAGTATTACTGGGAGAGAGGGGGATGAATTGGAAGAGAGTGAGAGGGAGAAAGGGAGAGAGTGAAGGAGAGAATGAGAGAGCGAGAGAGGGAGAGAGAGGGAGGGAGGGAATGAAGCAAGAGAGAGGGGAGAGAGGGAGGAAAGATTGAGAGGAGAGAGGAGAGAGCGAACATGAAGTGAGAGAGAACGAGTGAGGAAGTAGAACTGAGAGTGTGAGAGATATAGAGAGTGGAAAGGGGAAAATAGGGAGAAAGTGTAAGAGATCAATAGAATTGAGAGTTAAAATGAAGAGAGAGGAAAGGGGAAAAAATGGAGAAAGTGTGAGAGATAAATAGAGTGAAGAGAGAGCGTGAGAGAGCGAGAGAGTGAGTAAGTGAGAAGGGGAGCAGGGATGAGGGAGATAAGGGGAGCGAGAGAAAGCGAGGGGTGAAGGGAGTGAAAATCGGAGGGAGACGAGAGAAAGGCAGTGACGAATAAAGGGAGCATTAAAAGAGACACAGAAGAGAGAGTGAATCAAAGATAAAATGAGATGGAATAGAGAGTGATCAAGATAAGGAAAGAGTGAGTGAGAAAGAGGGATTGAAGGAGTAGTGAGAGGGGTTAAAGAGAGTGCAAGAAAGAGGAAGAAAGAGAAATGAAAGGGAGAGAGTGAGAAGAGAGACTAAGGAAAGACTGAGTAAGAGTATGTGAGTAGGGGTAAAAAGAGAGGGAGAACAAGAGAATGATGAGAGCAAGAGGGGCAATGGTGGGAGAGGGAGATGGAGATGGAGGGAGGGAGAGGGAGAGAGAATGAGAGAGTGTGGGATGGAATCAAGTGAGCGAGAGAGGAGAGAGAGTGTGGAGAATCAAGTGAAAGAAAAGTAAGAGGAAAAAGGGAAGAGAGAACAACAAAGGAGAGTGTAAAATATAGAGAGAGGGGGGGATAAGAGAGCGAAAGAGGAATGGAGAGCGAGAGAAAGGAAGTGAGGGATAATGGGAGGGTCAAAAGTGAGAGAAAGAATAGATATTGAGAGAGAGATAATGAGGGGTGGAATAGAGAATGAGGGAGAGGTGGAGATCGTGAGGGAGAAAGAGAGACATGGAGAAGTGAGAGAGTTTAAGGAGAGAGTAGGAAATATAAAGTGAGAGAGTGAGGAGAGAGGCTGTGGGAAAATCAAGTAAGAGTAAGTGAGTGAGATGTAAAGTGAGCACAAGAAGAAGATATTAGTGAGTGAGGGCAGAGCAAGAGAGAGGGGGACAAAGAGAAAGATAAGGAGGGATGGAGAGGGAAGGACGGTGGGAGAGAAGAGAGAGAAAGAGACTGGTAGGTTTGAAAGCAAGAGAAAAAAGAGAGGGAATGGTGGTAGAATGAGAGAAACTGTAAGGGGAAAGAGAGAAACAAAGGAGAGTGTAAAAAAGAGTATAAGATTGAAAAAGAGAACAGATAGTGAGAAAGAAAAAGAGAGGGGGAGAGAATAATAGAGAAGAGGATAGAGGTGAAGGGAGAAAGATACAATGAGGAAAATTGGGGAAAGATTGATCGAAAAAGAAAAATATAGTAAGAGAGAGTGAGTAGAGAGCAAGAAATGGAGCTAAAGAAGGTGAGCGCGAGAGAGATTGAGAGATTGAGAGAGCGTATGAGTGTATGAGGTGGAGAGAAGAGTGAGCTACATATGAGAGACCTAGAGAAGGCAATAATTAATGTGTGAGAAGGATGGAGGCAGAGAGTGAGAGCGATAAAGAGAATAAGATTATAAGAGATTGAATGAGTTCTTGAGAGAAAGAGGAAAAGAGAGTGAGGGAGAGAAGAGGATATAAGAAAGGGAAAGAGAGAGCAACAAAAGAGAAGAAAAGATATTAAAAGGGTGAGAATGGAGAGAAAGTGTGAGTGAGGGAGGGAGGAATAGAAGAGAGAGATAGAGATCAAGAGAATCAAGAAGTGAGGAATGGAGCAAGAGAGATATATAAATAGAGAGGAAAAGAGTGAGAACAGGAGTCATGAAAAGAGAGTAAGAGATAGAGGAGGAAGAGAGAGGGTAGGAGAAAGAGAGAGAGAGAAGTGTGGGAGAATGTGAGAATTAATGAGATGGAAGATGGAGGGTACGAGAAGGATAATAGTTTGAGTGAGAGGGAGAGAGATTACATGTGAAGGATAGGGGAGAGAAAGATTGAGCAAAGAGAGAGATTGCGTGTGAGAGAGAGAGGAAGAGAGTGAGAGAAAAACATTAGAGAAAGAGAGAAGTGTAAGCAATAAATAAGAATGAGAGAAAACTAATAGTGAGAATAAGAGAGGAAGGGAGCAAAGGAGGGAGTATGAGAGAGATATAGGGAGAGAAGGAGAGTGAGGTAAGATAGAGAAAGAGAGTGAGCAAGAGAAAGTAAGTGAGGGAGAATAAAAAAATGAGAGAGAGTGATAGAAACATGGAGAGAGAGGGACAACCAAGAAAGGAAAGTAGGAGAGAGCGTGAGAAAGAGAGATGGAGCGAGTAAGAAAGTAAGAGTGAGAGTGAAATTAAAGAAAGTGGGGGAGCGAGGAGGGGTGAGAGTGACAAAGTGAGAGAGAAACAGAGAAAGAATACAAAGTGAGGAAAGAGAGGGCTAGAGAAAAAGAACAAGGGAGAAAGATATCAAAAAATGAGGAGGGAGGAAGGGAGGGAGGGGGAAGAGAAAGTAACAAATAATGAGAGAGAAGAGGGGGAAGAGAGAGAGAGAATAGAGAGTAAGAGAGTGCTAGAGAGCTTGACAATGAAGTATAACAAAGAGTGAGACATAGTGAGAAAGGGAGAAAGCGAGAATGAGATAGATAGTGGACAAGAAAGAGAAAGGGGAGATAGATGAGGAGAGTTAGAGACTGAACAGAGAGAGGGGAGAGAAAGAAAGATTTAAGAGAGATAAGAAGTGAGAGAGGAAGAGAGAGAGAAAAAGATAGCAAGATTTAGATAGGGTGGGAGATTAAGAGAACGAGTGAGAAGGAAAGGCGAGAAGGAGATGGAGAGGGAGAGAGATTGACATAGAGAGTGGGAGGAAGAGATGCGGGAAGGGGAGAATAAGGGAGAAAGGATGAGAGAGAGAGCGAGAGAATGGGAGAGTTAGAGTGAGAGAGAAGTAGAGAAAAGAAAAGGCGAGAGGAGAGAGTAAGAGAGAGGGAGTGAGAGAGAGCGATAAAGAAAATGAGAGGGAGGGAGAGGGAGTCAATGAGTGAGTGCAATAGGAGCGAGAGAGAAGAGTAAAGTAGGGAGAGAGCAAGAAAGTGAGGGATGTGGGGATTGAAAAAGGATCAAGGAGAAAAGAAAGATATATGAGATAAAATAAGAAACAATAAGATGGATATGACAGGAGAGAGAAATATGTGAGAGAAACTAAGAGTGAGTGGTAAGGGAGGGAGAGAGAGAGTGAGTGAGATAGAGGTAGAGATGGAGTGAGTAAAGAGAGAGACGAGAGGGTGATAGAAGAAAGCACAAGAGTGAGAGATAAGGAGTGAGCAAAAAAAAGCTAGAAAATAATAAAGGGAGATGAAATAGAGAGAGAGAGAGAGCAAAAGAAAGAGTAATGCCAAGTATTGAAGAGTGAGCGAGAGGGAGAGAAGGAGAGAGGGTGAGATAGAAATATAGAAAGAAGAGAGACTTAAGGAAGGGAAGGTGAGAGGGGGAGATATAGAGGGGATATGAATATAGCAAGAGGCCGATTGAGAGGGAGACTGAATTAATGAAAGAGGGAGAGTTGGAGGGAGGATGAGAGTGAGTGATGGTTGGAGTGAAATAGTGAGTAAAGTTATAAGAGAGAGTGATAAAAGAGAGCAATAGTATGTGTATGTGAGAGAGAAAAAGTGAGAAAAAAGTGATAAAGCATAAATAATGAACAGATCAAGGAGGGAGAGAGAGAGAAAGAGGGAGGGAGTGAGTGAGATTGAAGAGAGTGGGAGTGAGAGAGGAAGGGAGGGTGAGAATAAGAGAGTGATGCAAGATATAGAGAGAAAGTTAGAGTGCGGAAAAAAGTTGGTAGAGAATGAGATTTAGTGGGAGGGAGAGGGGTGTTGAACTGGAAGAGAGTGTGAGGGAGAGAGTGTGCGAGAGGGAAAGAGAGTGCGAGAGAGGTAGTCTGAGGAAAGAAGGGAAGGAAGAAAGAGAGGGGGAAGAGAGGGAGATAAAGATTGATAGTGGAGCGAGCAATTGAAGAGAAATTGAGAGAGAATGAACATGGAGTGTGAAAAAGAGAGGAAGTGAGGGAGCAAGAATGAGACTGAAACTGGAGAGAGAGAAAGAAAGGGGGAGCAAGAAAGGGAGAGAGTATGAGAGAGAAAAAGAGTGAAGAGAGAGTGAGGAAAGAGATAATGTGAGAGTTATCTCCCACTCTATCCCACTCTCTCTTGCTCTTACTTTCTCTCACACGCTCTCCCCCTCTCTCCCTCTCACTCTCTTTCACTTCATCCCCCTCTTTCTCCCACTAAATTTCATTTTATACCTCCTCATCCTTCTATCTCTCTTTCTCACTCTCTCCCTCTCTTGCAATTTTCACAGTTACGCCATATCATTATTTCTTTCTCTATTGCTCTTTATTTCTCTCTCACACACTATCTATTGCTCTATCTCATCACTCACTTTACACAGTCTTTCCCTCCAACCATCTCTCGCCCTCTTCCTTTTTCCCAAACTCCCTCTTTCATTAATTCAGTCTCTCTTTTTCTCTCTCTGTCTCTCCTTTTCTTACTCTTGCCCTGCCTCTCTCTCCATATCTCTCCATATCTTCCTTACCCTCTCTCACTCTCTCTACCTCGCTCTTTCTTCAGTCCCTTTCTTTACTCCCTATCTTGCTCTCTCTCGCTCCTTCATCTTGCTTAATTTTTTTGCACTTTTTTGCACCCTTTCTATCTTTCTCTATTACCCTTTATTTTATCTCCCTCTCTTCTCTTTTTTTACTCACTAATTCTCTCCCTCTATCTCTCATTCTCTCTCTCACTCCCCCTCCCTCCCACTTTCTATCAATTGCTCTAACATCTTGCTCTCTCCACTCATATCCAACTCATTATTTCCTATCTTCTCTTATACATACCTCTTTCTTCCTCAATCCCTCTATATTTCAGTTCCTTCTTCCCTCTCTTTCTCTCTCTCTCTCTCTCTCTCCGTATCTCCCTCATCTATTTATCTCCCCTTGCACTCACTCCTTCACTCCCTCTCCCGCCTTCTCATTTTCTTTATCGATCTCTCTCATTCCCAATCTCCTGTTCTCTCTTATCTCACTTTCACTTTTCTCTATTTCTCACTTCCGTTCTCTCATTCTAGCACATTCTCTCATCCTTTCTCTCTCATTCTCTCCCTCTACTAGCCTCCCCCCACTCTCTCCATCTCAATCTCTCTCACTCTCACCCTCTCCATCTCCCTCTTCCTTTCTCCATCTCCCTCTCTTCCTCTCTCCATCTCACTCATTCTCTTACTCTCCCTCCCTATCTTTGCATTGCTCACTATCTTTTCCTCTCACTCTCTTCGTCTCTCACTTAATCTCTCTCCCGCTAAAATCTTTCTTGCTTTCTCTACCTCTCTCACACACACTCTCTCTCTTTGATCTCTCTCGTTCTCTACCATTATCTCCCCTTTCCTCACTCTCTCCCTTGCTCTTGTCATCTATCTGTCTTTTTCTCACTCTTTTCCTTTCTCACTATGTCTCTCACTTTACTCTTTCATGCTCTCTCATTCTTTGTTGCTCTCTTTTCTCTCTCTTTACTCGGTCCCCCTTCCTATATCCATCACTCTAACTCTCTCTCCCTTCCTTTAATTCCCTCTCTCACCCCTCTTCTAGGTCATTTTTTATTAATTTCTCTCTTTTTCTCTCTCTCCCTCTCTTTCCTCACTCTCCATTCTTTCTCTACTTCTCTCTCACTTTGCCTCCCTTACTCCCTTCAAATTCTTCCAGTATTACTCCCTCACAAACCTTCTCTCTCTTTCTCCCTCCCTTTCTCTATCCTTTCCTCTCTCTCGTTTCCCTTCCTATCTCTCTCTTGCTCCTCTTCACCCTCTCTCTCTCTTCACCCACTTTCTCTTCACCCACTCTCTTGCTCTTCAGCTTCACTCCCAATTCGACTCCCTCTCTTCATCCCTTCACACTCTCTATCTCTCTTCTACTTTCTATCACTATCTCGCGCGCACTCTTTATTCTTTGTCAACTTCTCTCTTTCTCTTCTCACTCTTCTTCTATCTCCCCACTCTCTTTCTTTATTTAACTCACTTCCTTCCTTTGTCACTCTCTCTCACACTCTCTCCCACTTTCCATTCCTGTTTCTCTCTCTCATATTTCATCGTCCCTCCCTCTCTCCTGCTCATTCTCTCTTTCCATATCTTGACTCATTCTCCTTCTCTCCATATATCTCTCTCACTCTCACTTCCTCCTTTGCTCTCTTCCCCTCTCTCCCTCTCCCTCGATTTCTCCTCTCTTTGTCTCTACCTCTTTTAATCTCTAAATTTAGCCATCTATCTCCACCTCCTATATCATACTTTCTCTCACTCTCTCTTCTTATCATGATCTCTCTTGCAATCCCTCCAATATCTTTCTCTTCCTCTCTATATATATACTCTCATACTTTCTTTCCCTCAACCACAAAACATCTCTCTCGCTTATTTCTCTTCTCTGTCACACACACTCTCACTCTCTCCATTGCTATCTCTCTCTCTCACAGTCTATTCCACCTTCATTGTTGTAGTGTTTCTCAATCAATCTATCTTTATCTCTCTTTTATTGCTCCCTCTTCGCTCTCTATATCCCTCTTCTCTTCCTTCTTCCCTCGCTCACACTCTCTCTTCTTTCTCGCCCTCCTATAACTTTTTTATCTCTTGTCCCTCTCTCTCTTTCACTTTCTTGTATAATCTTCTACCCCTCACTCTCTTTCCTTATTCCTCTTTAGATCTCTTTTATTCTCTCAGTATTGTTCTCTTAATCGCTCTCACTCTCTCCCTCTACATTCTCACTCCCTCATTCGTGTCCTCTTTAGGTCTCCCCTATGTAGTTCACTCTTCTCTCTCCATTGCACACACTCATACACTCTCACTCTCTATCAATCTCTCTCCCCTTGCTCACATTAGCTCCATTTATGCTTTATCTCACTCTCTGTTACCAATTTTTTCTTTATCTTTCACTCTCTCCTCTCCCTCCCTTGCTCCATTTTCTCTCCTCTCTTTAAGTGCTTCTCTGTTATTTTCTCTCAATCATTCTTTTTCTCGCTCTCAATTCTCTCTTACTATCTTATAATCTCTTTTACACTCTCCTTTTGTTGCTCTCTCTTCTCTCATTTCTTTTACCTTTCTCCCACTCTATCCTACTCTCTCTCTTGCTTCCATCCCTCCCTCTCCCATTCTCTGTCTTCTCTCCCTCCTATCCTCTCCCTCCCTTTATCCCTCTCCATCTCCCACTCTCTCTTGCACACACTCTCTCAAACTTCTCCGATTTTCTCTCACTTTTTACCCCTCACTCACTTACTCTTATGAGATCTTCCCTCAGTCTCTCTACCTCTCTCCTTACTCTATCTTCCCTCTCTATCTTCATATCTCTAACTATTTATCTATTTTACTTTCTTTTGCCCTTTTCTTGCTCTATCTTGCTCCATATCTCTTGCTCTATCTTCCTTCACTCTCTCTTATATCTCTGTTTCTCTCTCATTCTCACTCCGCTCTCCCTCCCTCTCTCTCTTTACTTTTACTCACTTTTAGACTTCCACTCTTTCTTTTACCCATTCTGTTCTCTGCCTTCATCCCTCATTGCTACTCTCTAGCTCTTCCTCCCGCTTTCACTCCTTTCATCCCTCTCTTTCTCCTGCTCTTCTTATCTCCCTCTCTTGCTACTTCTCTTGCTCACTCACTCTTTCCCTCTCTCCCACTCTCTCTTCCCTTGCTCTCTCCTCTCTATCTCCCTCACTCCGACCCTTTCTCTTCGTCTCTGCCTCTTTATTTCTCTCTCTCTCACGCTCTCCCCCTCTCTCCCTCTCCCTCTCTTTCACTTCATCCCCCTCTTTCTCCCACTAAAACTTATTTTACACCCCCTCCCTCCTTCTATCTCTCTTTCTGACTCTCTCCCACTCTTGCAGTTTTCACTGTTATGTCATATCATTATTTCTTTCTTTATTGCTCTTTATTCTCTCTCATGCCCTCTCTAATGCTTTATCTCATCACTCACTTATCACTTTACTCAGTCTTTCCCTCCAACCTTCTCTCACTCTCTTACTCTCTCCCAATCTCCTTCTTTCACTAATTCAGTCTCTGTCCCTCTTTCTCTTTCTTGCTCTTGCCCTCTATCTCTCCATATCAGCCTTACCCTCTATCACTCTCTCTTCCTCGCTCTTTCTTCACTCTCTTTCTTGCTCTCTCTTGCTATCTTCTTCATCTCGCATTGTTTTTTCGCACTTTTTTGCACCCTTTCTGTCTTTCACTATTGCCCTTTCTTCTATCTTCCTCTCTTGTTTTTCCTTACTCACTCTTTCTCTCCCTCAATCTCTCACTCTCTCTCTCTCACTCTCCCTCCCTCCCACTTTCTATCAATTGCTCTCACATCTTGCTCTCTCCACTCATATCCAACTTATTATTTCTTATTTTCTCTTATATATATATATATATATATTTCTTCCTTGATCCCTCCGTATTTCAATTCCTTCTTCCCTCTATTTCTCCCTCTCTCCCTATCTCACTCCTCTCTTTATCTCCCCTTGTACTTACTCCTTCACTCCCTCACCCTCCCTCTCATTTTCTTTATCACTCTCTCTCATTCCCAATCTCCCATTCTCTCATATCTCACTTGCACTTTTCTCTACTTCTTTCTCACTTCCCTTCTCTCATTCTAGCACTCTCTCTCATCCTTTCTCTCTTATTCTTTCTCTCTCATTCTCTCCCTCTGCTAGCCTCCTTCCCACTCTCTCCATCTCAATCTCTCTCCGACTCACCCTCTTCATCTCCCACTCTTCCTCTCTCCATCTCACTAATTCTCTTACTCTCCCTCCCTATCTCCACATTGCTCACTATCTTTTCCTCTCACTCTCTTCATCTCTCGCTTAATCTCTCTCCCTCTAAAATCTTTCTTGCTCTCTCTACCTCTCTCACACCCTCTCTCTCTCTTCAATCTCTCTCATTCTCTACCATTATCTCCCCCTTCCTCACTCTCTTCCTTACTCTTTCTCTTTTTCTCACTATTTTCCTTTCTCACTATGTCTCTCACTTTACTCTCTCTTGCTCTCTCATCTTTGTTGCTCTCTTTTCCCTCTCTTTACTCAGTCCCTCTTCCTATATCCATCATTCTAACTCTCTCTCCATTCCTTTAATTCCCTCTCTCACCCCTCTCCTCGTTCATTTTTTATTACTTTCTCTCTTTTTCTCTCTTTCCCTCTCTTTCCTCACTCTCCATTCTTTCTCTATTTCTCTCTTGCTTTGTCTCCCTTACTCCCTTAAAATTCTTCCAGTATTACTCCCTCACTCACCTTCTCTCTCTTTCTCCCTCCCTTTCTCTCTCCTTTCCTCTCTCTCATTTCCCTTCTTATCTCTCTCTTGCTCCTTTTCACCCTCTCTCTTCACCCACTCTCTCTCTTCTGCTTCACTCCCACACCGACACCCTCTCTTCATGCCTTCACACTCTCAATTCTCTCTTCTACTTTTTATCCCTATCTCGGTCGCACTCATTCTTATTCAACTTGTCTCTTACTCTTCTCACTCTTCTTCTATCTCCCCATTCTCTTGCTCTATTTCTCTCACTTCCTTCCTTTGTCACACTCTCTCACACTCTATCCCACTTTCCATTCATGTTTCTCTCTCTCTCTTCATCTCCCTCGTTCTCTCTCTCATTTTTTATCGTCCCCCCTCTCTCTTGCTCATTCTCTCTTTCTATATCTTGACTCATTCTCCTTTTCTCCATATATCTCTCTCACTCTCACTTCCTCCTTCACTCTCTTCCTCTCCTCTCACTCTATTTCATTTTTTTTCTCTACCGCACATACTCTCTAAATTTATCCATCTCTCTCTCCACTTTATATCTCATACTTTCTCTTACTCTCTCTTACAATCCCTCCCTTATCTTTCTCTTCCTTTCTATATATATACTCTCGCACTTTCTTTCCCTCTACCACAAAATATCTCTCTCGCTTATCTCTCTTCTCTGTCACACACTCTCACTCTCTACATTGCTCTCCACCCTCATTATTGCATTGTTTCTCAATCAATCTATCTTAATATATCTTTTATTGCTCCATCTTCGCTCTTTATCTCCCTCTTCTCTTCCTTCTTAACTAGCTCGCACTATCTCTCCTTTCCAGCCCTCCGAATAACTTTTTTTCTCACTTGTCCCTCTTTCTCTTTCACTTTCTTGTATAATCTTCTCCGCCTAACTCACCTTCCTTATTCCTCTTTAGATCTCTCTTATTCTCTCAGTATTGTTCTCTTTTTGCTCTCACTCTCTCCCTTGATCATTCTCACTCCCTCTTTCATGTCTTCTCTAGGTCTCCCCTATGTATCACACTATTCTCTCTCCATTGCACACACTCATACACTCCACTGTCTATCAATCTCTCTCCCTTTTTCTCTCATTAGCTCCATTTATAGCTCTATCTCACGCCGTTACTAATTTTTTCTTTATCTTTCACTCTCTCCTCTCTCACCCCTGCTCCATTTTATCTCCTCTCTTTAAGCCATTCTCTTTTATTTTCTCTCAATCCTTCTCTTTTTCACTCTCAATTCTCTTTTACTTATAATCTCTTTTACACTCTCCTTTTGTTGCTCTCTCTTCAATCATTTCTTTTGCTTTTCTCCCACTCTATCCCACTCTATCTCTTGCTTCAATCCCTCCCTCTCCCAATCTCTGTCTTCTCTCCCTCCCTTTATCCCTCTCTGTCTCCTACTCTCTCTTGCACACTCACTCTCAAACTTCTCAAATTTTCCCTCACTTTTTACCCGTCACTCGCTTCCTCTTATGAGATCTTCTCTAGTCTCTACCTCTCTCCTTCCTCTCTCTCTTCCCTCTCTCTATCGTCATATCTCTCACTCTATATCTATTTCACTTTCTTCTGCCCTTTTCCTGCTCTGTCTTGCTCCATATCTCTCGCTTTATCTTCCTTAACTCTACCTTATATCTCCAATTCTCTCTCATTCTCACACCACTCTCCCTCCCTCACCCTCTTTACCTTCACTCACTTTTTGTCTCCCACTCTTTTCTTTACCAACTCTATTCTCCCCCTTTATCCCACATTGCTACTCTTTAGCTCTCCCTTCCGCTTTCACTCCTTTCATCCCTCTCTTTCTCCTGCTCTTCTTATCTCCCTCTCTCTTGCTCACTCACTCTTTCCCTCTTTCCCACTCTCTCTTCCCTTGCTTTCTCATCTCTCTATTTCTCTCTCACACTCTCCCTTTCTTAATCCCTTGTCCTATCTCTTCAGTTTCATTCTCACTCTTGCACCCTCTCCACGGTCTTCTCTCAATCTTTCTCTCCATCTCTCGCCCACTCTTGCTTCCTTCACTCCCACCATCTATCTTCCTCTCTCACTCATTCTTTCTCTCTCTCACACGCTCAACCCCTCTCTCCCTCACTCTCTTTCACTTCATCCCCCTCTTTCTCGCACTAAATCTCATTTTAAACCCCCTCTCTCCGTCTATCTCTCTCTTTCTCACTCTCTCCCTCTCTTGTAGTTTTCTCTGTTATGCCATATCATTATTTCTTTCTCTATTTCTCTTCATTCTCTCTCACACACTCTCTATTGCTTTATCTCATCACTCTCTTATAACTTTACACATTATTTCCCTCCAACCATCTCCCATCCACTTCCTCTCTCCCAATCTCCCTCTTTCACCAATTCAGTCTCTCTCTCTCTTTCTTGCTCTTGAACTCCCTCTCTCTCCATATCTCTCCAAATCTACCTTACCCTCTCTCACTCTTTCGTCAATCCCTTTCTTCACTCCCTTTCTTGCTCTCTCTCGCTCTCTTCTTCATCTCGCTTTGTTTTTTCCCACTTTTTACACCCTTTCTTTCTTTCTCTATTACCCTTCTTCTATCTCCCTCTCTTCTCTTTCTTTACTCACTCTTTCTCTGCCTCTATCTCTCACTCTCTCTCTCACTCTCCCACCCTCCCACTTTCTATCAATTGCTCTCACATCTTGCTCTCTCCACTCATATCCAACTCATTATTTATTATTTTCTCTACACATATCTCTTTTTACCTCGATCCCTCCATATTTTAGTTCCTTCTTCCCTCTCTTTCTCCCTCTCTCCCTATCTCACTCCTCTCTTTATCTCTCCTTCACTCACACCTTCACTCCCTCTCCCTCCCTCTGATTTTCTTTATCGCTTTCTCGCATTCCCAATTTCTTGCTCTCTCTTATCTCACTTTAACTTTTCTCTATTTCTTTCTCACTTCCCCTCTCTCATTCTAGCACTCTCTCACATCCTTTCTCTCTCGTTCTTTCTCTCACATTCTCTCCCTCCGCTAGCCTCCCTCCCACTTTCTCCATCTTAATCTCTCTCCCTCTCACCCTCTCCATCTCTTTCTCTCTTCCTCTCTCCATCTCACTCATTCTCTTACTCTCCCTCCGTATCTCCACATTGCTCACTATCTTTTCCTCTCGATCTCTTTCTCACTCCCTCTTAAATCTTTCTTGCTCTCTCTACCTCTCTCCCACCCACTCTCTTCGATCTCTCTCATTCCCTACCGTTATCTCCCCCTTCCTCACTCTCTCCCTTACTCTTGTTGTCTATCTATCTCTTTCTCACTCTTTTCCTTTCTCACAATGTCTCTCACTTTCTCTTATGTTTCTCTCTCTTGCTCTCTTTTCTCTCTCTTTACTCAGTCCCTCTTCCTATAACCATCACTCTAACTCTCTCTCACTTCCTTTATTTCGCTCTCTCACCCCTTTTCATGGTCATTTTTTATTAAATTTTCTCTCTCCCTCTCTTTCCTTACTCTCCTTTCTTTCTCTATTTCTCTCTCACTTTGTCTCTCTTACTCCGTTCAAATTCTTCTAGTATTAAGCCCTCACTCACCTTCTCTCTCTTTCTCTCTCCCTTTCTATCTCCTTTCTTCTCTCTCATTTCCCTTCCTATCTTTCTCTTACTACTTTTCTCTTATTCTCTCTTCACACACACTCTCTTCACCCACTCTCTCTCTCTTCAGCTTCACTCCCACTCCGACTCCCTCTCTTCATCTCTTCACACTCTCTATTATCTCTTCTACTTTCTATCACTATGTCGCTCGCACTCCTTATTCTTTGTCAACCTATCTTACTCTTCTCACTCTTCTTCTATCTCCCCACTCTGTTTGTCTATTTCTCTCAGTTCCTTGCTTTATCACTCTCTCTCACACTCTCTCACACTTTCCATGCTTGTTTCTCTCTCTCCCTCCATTTCCATCATTCTATCTCTCATTTTTCATTGTCCCTCCCTCTCTCTTGCTCATTCTCCCTTTCTATATCTTGACTCATTCTCCTTCTCTCCATATATTTCTCTCACTCTCACTTCCTCCTTCGCTCTTTTCCTCTCCTCTCCCTCTCCCTCTATTTCTCCTCTCTTTTTCTCCACCGCTCTTACTCTCTAAATTTAGCCATCTCTCTCCATTTCGTATCTCATACTTCCTCTCACTCTCTCTTCTTATCATGCTCTCTCTTACAATCATACTTTCTTTCCCTCTACCACCAAATATCTCTCTCTTATCTCTCTTCTCTGTCACACACACTCTCACTGTCTCCCTTGCTCTCCCTCTCTCTCACACTCTATTCCAAATTCATTATGGAGTTATTTTTCAATCAATCTATCTTAATATCTCTTTTATTGCTCTCTTTTCGCTCTTTATCTCCCTCTTCTCTTCCCTCTTCCTTCGCTCACAATCTCTCTCCTTTCCCACCCTTCTAATAGCATTTTTTCTCTCTTGTCCCTCTCTCTTTCACTTTTCTTTATAATCTTCTCCCCTCACCTTTTTTCCTTATTTCTCTTTAGATCTTTTTTATTCTCTCTGTATTGTTCTCTTTATCGCTTTCACTCTATCCCTCTATTGTTCTCACTCCCTCATTCATGTCCTCCCTAGGTCTCCCCTATGTAGCTCACTATACTCTTTCTATTGCACAAACTCATACACTCTCACTCTCTATCAATCTCTCTCCCTCTTGCTGTCATTAGCTCCATTTATCGCTCAATCTCACTCTATCTTAACAATTTTTTCTTTATCTTTCACTCTCTCCTCTCACTCCCTTGCTCCATTTTTCTCTCGAATCTCTATCCCTTTCTCTATTATTTTATCTTAATCTTTCTCTTTCTCGCTCTCAATTCTCTTTTACTATCTTATAATAACTTTTACACTCTCCTTTTGTAGCTCTCTCTTCTCTCATTACTTTAACTTTTCTCCCACTCTATCCCACTCTCTCTCTTGCTTCATCCCTCCCTCTCCCATTCTCTGTCTTCTCTTCCTCCCTTCCTCTCCCTCCCTTTATCCCTCTCTGTCTCCCACTCTCTCAAACTTCTCCAATTTTCCTCACTTTTTACCCCTCACTCACTTCCTCTTATGAGATCTACCCTCAGTCTCTCTACCACTCTCCTTCCTCTCTCTTCACTCTCTCTATCTTCATATCTGTCACTCTATATCTATTTCACTTTCTTCTACCCTTTTCCTGTTCTATCTTGCATCATATCTCTTGCTCTATCTTCCTTCACTCTTTCTTATATCTCAATTTCTCTCTCATTCTCACTCTGCTCTCCCTCCCTCTCTCTCTTTACTTTTACTCACGTTTAGTCTCCCACTCTTTTTTTTACCCACTCTGTTCTCTCCCTTTATCCCTCATTGCTACTTTCTCCCTTCCGCTTTCACTCCTTCTTCCCTCTCTTTCGCCTGCTCTTCTTATCTCTCTCTCTCTCTCTCTCTCTCTCTCTCTCTCTTATTCCTTCTCTTGCTTAATCACTCTTTCCCTCTCTCGCACTCGATTTTCCCTCACTCTCTCTTCTCTCTATTTCTCTCTCACACTCTCCCTTTCTTAATTCCTTTTCCTATCTCTTCAGTTTCATTCTCACTCATGCTCCCTCACCACTATCTTCGCTCAATCTTTCTCTACATCTCTCCACCACTCTTGCTTCCTTCACACCCACCCTCTCTTTTCCTCTCTCACTCTTTTTCTCTCTCTCACACACGCTATTCCCCTATCTCCCTCTCACTCTCTTTCACATCATCCCCCTCTTTCTCCCACTAAATCTCATTTTATACCCCCTCCCTCCGTCTATCGCTCTTGCAGTCTTCACTGTTATGCCATATCATTATTTCTTTCTCCATTGCTCTTTATTCTCTCCCACAAACTCTCTATTGCTCTATCTTATCACTCACTTATCACTTTACACAGTCTTTCCCTACAACCATCTCTCACCCTCTTCCTCTCTCCCAATCTCCCTCTTTCACTAATTCAGTCTCTCTCTCTTCTCTCTTTCTTGATCTTGCCCTCCCTCTCTCCCCATAACTCTCCATATCTACCTTACCCTCTTTCACTCTCTCACCCTTGCTCTTTCTTTAGTCCCTTTCATCACTCCCATTATTGCTCTCTCTCGCTCTCTTCTTCATCTCACTTTGTTTTTTCACACTTCTTTGCACCCTTTCTGTCTTTCCCTATTTCCCTTCTTCTATCTCCCTCACTTCTCTTTCTTTCCTCACTCTTTCTCTCCCTCTCTCTCTCTCACTTTCCCTACCTCCCACTTTCTATCAATTGCTCTCACATCTTGCTCTCTCCACTCATATCCAACTCATTATTTCTTATTTTCTCTTATACATATCTCTTTCTTCTTCGATCCCTTCGTATTGAAGTTCCATCTTCCCTCTCTTTCTCCCTCTTCCCTATCTCACTCCTCTCTTTATCTCCCCTTGCACTCACTCCTTCACTCCCTCTCCCTCTCTCTCATTTTCTTTATAGCTCTCTCTCATTCCCAATCTCCTGTTCTCTCTTATCTCTCTTTCACTTTTCTCTATTTCTTTCTTACTTCCCTTCTCTCATTTTAGCACTTTCTCTCATCCATTCTCTCTCATTCTCTCCCTCCGCTAGTCCTTCTTCCACTCTCTCCATCTCAATCTCTCTCCCTCTCACCCTCTCCATCTCCCTCTCTTCCTCTCTCCAACTCCCTCATTCTCTTACTCTCCCTCCCTATCTCCACATTGCTCACTATCTCTTCCTCTCTCGTTTAATCTCTCTCCCTCTTAAATCATTATTGCTCTCTCTACATCTCTCACACACTCTCTCTCTTCAATCTCTCATTCTCTACCTTTATCACCATATTCCTCACTCTCTTCCTCACTCTTATCGTCTATCTGTCTCTTTCTCGCTCTTTTCTTTTCTCACTATATCTCTCACTATATCTTATGTTTCTTTCTCTTTGCTCTCTCATTCTTAGTTTCTCTTTTCTCTCTCTTTACTCAGTCCCTCTTCCAATATCCATCACTCCAACTCTCTCTCCCTACCTTTAATTCCCTCTCTCACCCCTCTTCTCGGTCATTTTTTATTACTTTCTCTCTTTTGCTCTCTCTCCCTTTCTTTCCTCACTTTCCATTCTTTCTTTATTTCTCTCTCGCTTTGTCTCCCTTACTCCCTTCAAATTCTTCCAAGATTACTCCCTCACTCACCTTCGCTCTCTTTCTCCCTCCCTTTATCTCACGCTTTCTTTCTCCTTTCCTCTCTCCCATTTCCCTTCATATCTCTCTCTTGCTCCTTTTCTCTTACTCTCTCTTCACCCACTCTCTCTCTTCAGCTTCACTCCAACTCCGACTCCCCCTTCATCTCTTCACACTCTATATTCTCTCTTCTACTTTTAATCACTATGTCGCTCGCACTCCTTATTCTTTGTCAACTTCTCTCGTACTCTTCTCATTATTCTTCTACCTCCCACGCTCTTTCTCTATTTCTCTCACTTCCTTCCTTTATCACTCTCTCTAACTCTCTCACACTTTTCATTCCTGTTTCTCTCTCTCTTTTCATTCCTGTTTCTCTCTCTCTCTCCATCTCCCTCATTCTATCTCTCATTTTTCATTGTCCCTCCCTTTTTCTTTCTCATTCTCTCTTTCTACATCTTGACTCCTCTCCATTTATCTCTCTCACTCTCACTTCCTCCTTCTTTCTTTTCCTCTCCTCTCCCTCTCCCTCTATTTGTCCTCGCTTTTTCTCTACTGCTCTTACTCTCTAAATTTAGCCATCTCTCTCTCCATTTCCTGTCTCATACTTTCTCTCCTCCCTCTTTATATATATCCTCTTATACTTTCTTTTCCTCTATCACCAAACATCTATCTCTTATCTCTCTTCTCTGTCACACACACTCTCACTCTCTCCCTTGCTCTCCCTCTCTCTCACACTCTGTTCTACTTTCATTATTGTGTTGTTTCTCAATCAATCTATCTTAATCTCTCTTTTATTGCTCTCTCTTCGCTCACGATCTCCTTCTTCTCTTCTTTCTTCCCTCACTCACACTCTTTCTCCTTTTCCACCCTCCTAATAAATTATTTTCCCTCCTGTCCCTCTCTCTCTTTCACTTTCTTGTATAATCTTCTCCCCATCATTCTCGTTCCTTATTTCTCTTTAGATCATTTTTATTCTCTCTGTATTATTCTCTTTATCGCTCTCACTCTATCCCTCTATCATTCTCACTCCCTCATTCATGTCCTCTCTAAGTCTCCCCTATGTAGCTCAATCTACTCTCTCTATTGCACAAACTCATACACTCTCACTCTCTATCAATCTCTCTTCCTCTTGATCTCATTAGCTCCATTTATCGCTCAATCTCACTCTATGTTACCAATTTTTTCTTTATCTTTCACTCTCTCCTCCCCCTCCCTTCCTCCATATTTCTCTCATCTCTTTAACCCCTTCTCTATTAATTTATCTCAATCTTTCTCTTTTACTATCTTATAATCTCTTTTACACTCTCCTTTTTTTGCTCTCTCTCTCCTCTTATTTCTTTAAATTTTCTCCCAATTAATCCCACTCTCTCGCTTGCTTCCATCCCTCCCTCTCCCATTCTCTGTCTTCTCTCCCTCACTTCCTCTCCCTCCCTTTATCCCTCTCCGTCTCCCACTCTCTCTTGCACACTCTCTCTCAAACTTCTCCAATTTTCCCTCACTTTTTACCCCTCACTCACTTCCTCTTATGAGATCTTCCCTCAGTCTCTCTACCTCTCTCCTTCCTCTCTCTTCCCTCTCTCTATCTTCATATCTCTCACTCTATATCTATTTCACTTTCTTCAGCCCTTTTCTTGCTCTTTCTTGCTCCATATCTGTTGATCTATCTTCCATCACTCTCTCTTATATCTCCATTTCTCTCTCATTCTCACTCCGCTTTCCCTCCCTCTCTCTTTACTTTTACTCACTTTTAGTCTCCCACTCTTTCTTTTACCCACTCTTATTCTCTCCCTTTATCCCTCATTGCTACTCTCTAGCTCTCCGTCCCGCTTTCACTCCTTTCATCCCTCTCTTCTCCTGCTCTTCTTATCTCCCTCTCTCTTACTCCTTCTCTTGCTCACTCACTCTTTCCCTCTCTCCTACTCTCTCTTCCCTAGCTCTCTCTTCTCTCTATTTCTCTCTCACACTCTCCCTTTCTTAATGCTTTTTCCTATCTCTTCAGATTCATTTTCACTCTTGCTCCCTTTCCACTATCTTCTCTCAATCTTTCTCTCCATCTCTCCACCACTCTTGGTTCCTTCACTCCCACCCTCTCACTTCCTCTCTCACTCTTTCTTTCTCTCTCTCACACGCTCTCCCCTCTCTCCCTCTCACTCTCTTTCACTTCGTCCCCCTCTTTCTCCCACTAAATCTCATTTTATACCCCCTCCCTTCGTCTATCTCTCTCTTTCTCACTCTCCCCTCTCTTGCAGTTTTCATTGCTATGCCATATCATTATTTCTTTCTTTATTGCTCTTTATTCTCTCTCACACACTCTCTATTGCTATATCTCATCACTCACTTATCACTTTACACATCCTTTCCCTCCATCCATCTCTCATCCTCTTCCTCTCTCCCAATCTCCCTCTTTCACTAATTCAGTCTCTCTCTCTTGCTCTTGCCCTCCATCTCTCTCCATATCTGCCTTACCCTTTCTCACTCTCTCTCCCTTGCTCTTTCATCAGTCCCTTTCTTCACTCCCTTTCTTGCTCTCTCTCGCTCTCTTCTTCATCTCGCTTTTTTCGCACTTTTTTCACCATTTCTATCTTTCTCTATTGCCCTTTCTTCTATCTCTCTTTCTTCTCTTTCTTTACTCACTCTTTCTCTCCCTCATTCTCTCTCACTCTCCCTCCCTCCCACTTTCTATTAATTGCTCTCACATCTTGCTCTCTCCACTCATATCCAGTTCATTATTTCTTATTTTCTATTCTACATATCTTTTTCTTCCTCAATCCCTCCGTGTTTAAGTTCCTTCTTCCCTCTCTTTCTCCCTCTTTCCCTATCTCACTCCTCTCTTTATCTCCCCTAGCACTCACTCATTCACTCTGCCTCCCTCCCTCTCATTTTCTTTATCGCTTTCTCTCATTCCCAATCTCCTATTCTCTCTTATCTCACTTTCACTTTTCTCTATTTCTTTCTCACTTCCCTTCTTTTATTCTAGCAGTCTCTCTCATCCTTTCTTTCTCATTCTTTCTCTCTCATTCTCTCCCTCCGCAAGCCTCCCTCCCACTCTCTCCATCTCAATCTCTTTCCCTCTCACCCTCTGCGTCTCCCTCTCTTCCTCTCTCCATCTCTCTCATTCTCTTACTCTCCCTCTCTATCTCTACATTACTCACTATGTTTTCCTCTCTCTCTCTCTTCCTCTCTCGCTTAATCTCTCTCCCACTTAAATCTTTCTTACTCTCTCTACCTCTCTCACACCTCTCACTTCAATCTCTCATTCTCTACCTTTATCACCCTGTTCCTCACTCTCTCCCTCACTCTTATCGTCTATCTGTCTCTTTCTCGCTCTTTTTCTTTCTTACTATATCTCTCACTTTATCTTATGTTTTTTTATCTTGCTCTCTCATTCTTAGTTGCTCTCTTTTCTCTCTCTTTACTCAGTCCCTCTTCATATATCTGATCTATTAAAAATACCTATTTCTTTATGTCTTAATTCTTATTTATTTCTAAGGATATTATGCTTTAATGAAAGGTATTTTGTGTGTTTTTGGATGTAGGTGATTGAACCGACCGCCACACTTAACGCAGTAATGTTTGCTTTCAAAACATAGCCAAAAAGCTTTGACTCGATTTATAAATAGCGGCTAGTCTATAAAATTAATATTATATAAGTAATATTTTTACACACTAAGGGTACTACACAAGTATATGTATCGTTTCAAGTAATATAGGGTTTTTAAACAAAGACCCCAGTATCGATCCCACAGGGAAGATTTATAGAAATAAATTTTCTATAAAGCGAAAGCGAAATATAATAGTAAAAATATTTTTATTTAGATTATAAATTTTTATTAATTTGCTAGATGCAATTTAAAGAAAACAATAATAAGAAAATGATTTTATAAACTCTATATAAAATAAATAACTTTCTTTCCTTCAATTAATCTAAGATTTTTAAGATAATTTAATATTCATTGGAGAATTTAATTTATGGTATTGTGCTAAATAGAAGCATTCACATTCTTTACCCTTTGATCCAGGTGCAAAGAACATTGACTAATTTACAGAATAGGTCCGGATGTATTGTTAGTAGAATGGGTTAATCTAGGCTCACACTTCTAGATGTCCAAGGATGGTTATGGTCGGCCCTACTAGTGACCCTTTCCTGGTCTATAAATCAAATTATAAGAATTTAGTCTATCACTCTAAAAACATATCAATTCTATGCCCTTTATATATTAGCTTCCTATTTATTTGCACTTCACCATGAATAGCCCGCACATGGCCTTCGACTACCCAAAGATTCATGTGACATTTACATGTTAAGAGTTCTTCTCCTACAAGGTTTTTAAACTCTTCAACAGGTTTTAACAATTCAGACGACCAATTTAAAAAGTAAAGTAAGATCAGGTATTAATGTCATCACAATGTTTTGAAAATATTTTAAATTTTAATTCTCCATCGAATCTTTATATTATCTATCTATCTCTTCATAATTTAAGTAAGAAAGTAACTAACTACTCAGAACACATTGAAAATAAATAACAAAACATGATAATTAAACTTTGAATCAAATGTAAAAATATACTTATCTCAAATATTTCTTCTACAGATCTTCTAATTCCTACTGACTCCACAGTGTAATGAACTCTAGATGCAATAACTTAAAAATAAACTCACTAAACTAAACAAAAGTGGCCTTAAATTTCTCTCTCTAATTCTCTCTCTAATTCGAGTCTGGCGCTTAGGCGCCATGCCAAATTTTTTTATACTTTTGGTATTTTGCTCCATTTTTGCTTCTTTTTGCTCCTTTTTCCTTCTTATACCTTTTTACATTACCTACATCCAAAAATACAAAAAATATCTTTCATTAAAGCATAATATCCTTAGAAATTAATAAGAATTAAGACATAAAGAAATAGGTATTTTTTATAGATCAAAATCCCCCAAACATAAATGTTACTTGTCCTCAAGTAACTCTTTTTACTACATAAAATATAACTTTTGGAAATAAAAGATAAATATTTAAGATTCCTTATAATTTTTTATTTTATAAAGTCTTTAGTAAATTATTAACCCAATTTCACTAACTAGGTTTAATTTTAAGAATTTAAAGAATATTTAACTACAAAATCATAAGATTTCAAACTTTTCATTCATTTTGAAAATAATAGAAGTATATTATATTAAGCTTTCATAGATTATTTACAAGAAAAAGATCTTCTTGAAAAATCTTTTCTAAATAAATATTTATGCATAAAAATTAAGTAAAGTATGTAATTAGTTTTCTTCCTAAAAGATAATTCAAGTGAAGCCAATTTTTGATTAGGCATTTCCTCAAGCTTCTTCTCTCTATCTTTTTTTTTCTTCTCTTCTTTTTTTTTATAGAGAGGATTACTATATCTGAATAGTCTGTTAATGGTTTTAAACTTCACTATCCTTAACTTATATTTTCAAAACTTATACATCTCCACTTAATTATTATAACATAAATAAAAATTCAAAAAGAATTCCAATCTTTTCTTTTTCAAGTGATAATTTTTTATTACTTAATATTTCTAAAATTCTATTATTTCTATCATGAATAGAAAAATTCTTTTTCTCATTCTTCTTTAAGTTAAATAATTCTATTCTTAAAATCAATCAAAGTTAGTAAAATTTTGGTTAATTTTCACTAATTTGTTTATAATTTCAAAAATAAAAGTGATCTCAAATAAATTCTTCATTCTTTAAGTTATGTTAAAAAGTTTCTATTTTTAAGAAAGTATTAACTCTTTAAGGACAAATAAAATTTAATTTTGAATGGATTTTCCCTTCCCCCAAACATAAGTTTTGGTATACTATGATAATTTGAAAGTATGAGAGAAAGAAAATCATAAGTACTTTTAGTAAATATGTAAAAAAAAACAATCTTAAAAAGAAAAATTAACTTCTAAACATGCTTTTAAGAATAATTAAGATAAAATTGAAGCATGTATATATAAAGGTAAACGGTGGTAATTTTATGATGATATTAAATTTGAAACAGAATTAAAACAGAGCAAAATAATTAATTACTAAACATTAAACTAAAACAACATATAAACTAATTCTAAATTCAGTCTCAACTCAACAGAATCCTAATACTAAACAGTCAACATACATCAAATACAAAACTAACAAACAATCCTGTCGGCATATTTTTAGGTCGTGTGTTTTATTTTGAAAAGGGGTTCGCCTAACAGAAGTTGTCGACGAATTTTTAATTTAATTTAAATAAATAATTTTGAAAAGTAGTATTTGATTTTGAAAATAATTTTAAATTTGAAGGTTTTAAGATATGAGATTAAACCGATCTCACATCCCAAATAGTTTATATAAACGAGCACCGCACCACAAACTGTGTAGCTATCCCTAAGGATAGACACACTGCTTGACGGTGGGGCTATATTAAATAAACTAGAAGATTTGTGACATCCGTTTGGTCTGCGAACCAATTTTATAAGCCGACAAATTCCCTCGCTTAATATGAAAGCATTAAACGGGGTTTATATTACACGGGTTCTTTAAAATTCCCTATAAGGGCAAGCCCCTATAGTTAATTACATCTTAAGTGACGGGAATCACCTAAGAAAACTCTCGATAATAATCAATAATTCTGCTCTCAAGAATTTCAAAGTTTAAGTTTTCAAAGGATTGAATTTTGGAATTTCAATAGGGAATGGATCAAATTTGGAACATTTTGTTTTGGGAATTCAAAGGAAGAAAAGTAGGAGAAATCACAAATTCGAAGTGAACTTCGGTAATTTCCCGACTATCCTATTGTTTGGGTTTGAGTTTAGGAAAGCCCTAATATTTATTTAATGTTTTGATCTTGCCAATTTTAATTAATTAGGGCTTATATTTGTATGATAAAATCACACAAATAGCCTCGAAGATGTGAGGGTTTATGTCGTATCAGACGACTACCTCAGAATCCTAAGACCGGTTAGGGCTTAATTTGCAATGCAAATGCCTAACAAAGAGTTGAGGGTTTATGTTGCACTAGGTAAACTACCTCGAAGTCCTATGGCCTTGTTATTTAATTCTAGGAAAGTTTTGTTGAAGTAGACTCGAGTTTTGCCGATGACGATGGCCGTGCTCGCCCACCATGCTCCGAGCTCCTTGTTGTTGCAGAGGTTTAGTTTTAGAAATCATAAATCGGGGGATGAGAAAAGTGTTTTGGTTTAGAGAAAATCTTAATTTCCAAGTGTTTTCAATATTTTAATTAAAACAAATCTTAAAGTTGATTATAACGACACCGGTTAAGATCCCACGGTTCCATCCTTCCGCATCATTATTTTTATCGGATTCACTTAGTCCGGATGAATTTGCTAAACTCAACTGAATGAGTTCCACACTTTCATTTAGACCGTGGGAAATCCCGTTAGCAACACGTAGGTTACATCATCCGAGGTATTCCCGATCATCCAACGAGACGTTTTAATTTAATTGTAATTGTAGTTTTGTGTTCCGTTTGTGATTAAATTTTGAGTTGTTTTATATTTTGAAATGTTGTGGCGGTGAATTTTATCTTGCAATGACTTTTAACTTAGTTTTGGTTTCAGTTTTAGGGACTATCCTAAAGGTGTGGGTTTTCATGCAACAGTTGTTTATCATGCAAGAAAAGTAAGTGCGATGCGATTGATGAAATTGCAATAATGTAAATTGCAAGAAAGTAAATTGCAATAAAATAAAAGCGTACCTGGAGGGTCTTCTCGTCATCCCAAGCTGCACTTAAAACACAATTAGAATATTTAAGCAAGTTTCTAGGTAAAGCTAAGGGAAGGGTTATGGTTTTCTACCAAATTCCTAATCCTATAGCTAGTCTTTTCCTATGACGTCTAGGTTCCTTGTGTTTTGGTTTGAGGACGATTTTCTTCATCAAAGAATAATTAAATTCAATTGTTCTTATAAATGTCCTATCATATTGAGGAAGTGCTTAAGAAGAATCTTAAACATCTTTTCAATATTTCTAGGATTGTTTTAAGTCCAAATGGATTCAATTACACAAATGAATTAATCGTCCGAGGTTTAGTTAAGTTTTGTTATTATCTTACTCAATGAACTAGGATATTTGAATGTCCTATAAGTGAAGTAAGATTTCATTTAATATCCTGTTTAGGAGTTATGATAACTAAAGCTTTCGAGGGTAAATTGGTATTCAAATGATTTGTGATTTAGTTTAATTTCAATTAATTTGGAATAGTGTTCAAGTTATTTTAGATTTATTTTGAATTCATTATGTCTTTGGTGATGTTATATTTAATTCAACTTAATTTAATTTAATTTAATTTAATTGAGTTTTTAATTTAATTTAATTCAATTTAGTTTGATTTGATGTTACATTAAATTAATTTGATTTGATTTAATTTTAATTCAATTTGATTTAATTTAATTTAATTTAATTTAATTTAATTTTAATTCATTTAATTTAATTTTTAATTTGGTTTAACTTAATTTAATTTGGTTTTATTTATTTAATTTAATTTAATTTAATTCATTTAATTTAATTTAATTTGTTTATTTAATTTAATTTAATTTAATTTAATTTAATTCAACTTTTAATTTTAATTTAATTTGATTTAATTTAATCCAATTTAATTTACTTAATTTAATTTAATTTTTAATTTAATTTTATTTTTTTAATTTTAATTAAAAAAAAATTTTGAAAGAGTTTAATAATTTGATTTTAGTTTAATGATTAAGTCTTTTAATGTTTTGAATTTGAGTTATCATTTTAATTAAGAATTGAATATTAATGAGATAATTAATTTAGGGATTTTTAAATTAAAGAATAAATCTCTTCCTAATAATATCCCTATTTTAATAATTCCAATTTTATTATTCTTCCAAATTTAATCAACTATTTAATTAAGGTTTAATCATTTTAAATTGCTTAATGGGTTTCTACCCTTTAATTATTTAAATTTCAATCATCCAAATCAGATTAGGATCAAATATTTTATTTATTAATTTTTTATTAAACCTAAAGTTTTACTTAAGGATTAAAAATTTTAATTACCACTTTGCCCTTTAAGCTTAATAATTTCATAACTCACTAAATTGAACTCAAATGAACTTGAAATTTTTATGTGACTTCACTCATATGTCAATAAAGACATGAGAGGAGAAAATGTGATTTTTCTGTATTTAATTTATTTATATAATTATTTTTGGTAGAAAATAGAGATTTCCAAGGAAAATTTAATAACATGACCAAGGGAAAGTTTTTGTCCTTAAGAAAATTAGGGGACATTCCTAATGACCAGAGGACCACTTGGACCAATTTTGGTGATTTTTTGAATTATATTATTTTTATTATAATTATTTTAGTTTTGGAGTGTTAATTAATTTAAAAATAAAATAAATGTTGAAAAATGAATTTTATATTTTTTAAAAATCTCTCTGATATCAAGGAAATCAGAGAATCAAATTTTACAATTTTCTGATTTTTCTATGATTTATTATAATTATTTTAGTGAAAATGCTAGAAAATACATTTTTTTTAATTTTAAAATTACCCTAGGGCTTTAAAATTTAATATCTCACTAAATAGACCTAAGAAAAATATGGGGTTTGTTCCTAAGTGATTAAAATTCCAAATGTGACATTTTGGTGAATTTTATTATTTTTGTGATTTTTATTATTTTTTTAATTATTAAAATATTAAAATAATATTAAAAATCAACTTTTTTAGAAAATTGAAATTTTAATTTTTCTAAATTCCCCTAATGTCAGAGAGGCTCCAAAACCAATTTGGTGAATTTTTAAAAAGTATTTTGAAAGTTATGAATTTTTAAAGTTTAAAATAATTAAATGGCTTAATCAACCCAATTAGTAGGGCTAACCAAGTCCAATTGACCTCAAATTTTTATGATGAGTTCCTCTAATCCTAAAGGTCAATGGAGAATTGATTTCAAGTCAATTTGATGTATGGTTAGCTCTAATTAAATAGAGATCCATTTTGGGTGTTTAAACCAATTAGGGTTGTTTTAAATGAACTAACTCAAAACCTATTTTTCCTAGGGTCCTCTGGTTATAAGGAAAATCACCAAATTTTCCTAGAATTTATTTCACAACATGCTATTTATTGGAATTAAAATACTCAAAACGAGTAACATGAATTTGAAAAATCAATAACTTTTCATAGGGATGGCCTCCGACTTTGGAAAATTCAGGGAATGCTCCCAAATTCGGAGGCTTCAAAAGCCATATGGTCTCATGCCATGGTGAATTGTATACATGCATGGAGAATTAAAAATATGCAGAGAGTAAATAAATTATTAAAAATAAAATACTTGATAAAATTAAATAATTTCTTTTCCACATTATTCTCCTCTATTCACTGAGCAAGAGGGTATTTTTATTTTATTTTTCTGGTTTTTCTACACAAAGTTATGAATTTTTGAAGTTTAGGGAATTAAATAAATCAGAAAAAATCCCTAATTTTCTATTTATCCACGCGGCGCCGCGTCAACCTCGGCAGCTCCGAACGCACACGCGTCGCGCTCCCATTCGACGACGCCATCTGAGTCAGCAGCCCGGGCCCAGCGGTTCTCGTACCGTCTCCTGATCCGACGCGATCCTGGCCGTCCGTCCGCGTGTATATCGAATGGACGGCATCCGTTCATCGTCCCCAAGTGTCCTCACCCGAGAGCCGTCCACACTAAATCCCTAATATCTCACTCGATACTCAATGGATTTTCATGTTCTTATGCTCTATGGATTCGTCTTGAAGAGACGAACACATCTATACGGTGATCATGCATTGAAATTAAAGCATTTGAAATGGAGAATCTCCGGAAGCTCGGGATGAAGAATTAGCTCATACCTTTGCTCGGAGAAGTGTGGCTTCGATCCGAGGGTTGTTGCACCTTTGATTGGATCCCGCAAGCTCCGGATGAAGTCTCCTGGTCCGGTGAATTGCCTAGGTAGGATTTCGACCACAGCTCGATCACAAAGCTTGGAGGCCGGAGCAATTGGGTGGCCTCGGAGATAGGGCTTTTGTCTGGTGAACACCTTCCCTTGGTCCGGTGAAGGTGTAGAACCAATCAATTTGGGGATTAGCTCACCGTGGAGAAGTGTCCTGGTTTTGGGCCTAGATTTCAACTCGAAATTGAGCTCGCAGAGAAGAAATGGCAGGGGGATCTCGGTGGGGATCAAGTGCTCTGTGTATGGGGAGGAGTCCGGAACAATTTTGGCGGAGTTTCCTTAAGGTTTTGTTTCAGCACCTCTCATGGCCGAGAGGGGTGGTGTTTAAATAGGAGAGGGTGGAGGGCCTCCCGGGGAGAGTTAGGGCTTGGGATCAGCCTGCTCTTGGCAAGAGAAGAACGGCTCCAATGGCCACCGAGGATGGGGCGGCTCGGCGAGTGAGAATTCCAAGTTGGGCTCACATGTGAGCTCTCGGCCTTGGTGTTTTCCGGCGACCTGGTGGCTGGCCGGCCAGGCATTGGTCACTTTCAGGGTCAGGAGATCCAGGGCTTGAAGTTGGTGAAGGCAATTGGGCTTGGACATGTGTAAAGTGTTTGAATCAAAGTAGAATGGGGTATGGGTATATTTTGGCTCAAATTGGTCAAATGCATGGATTGGGCTAGGTGCACCTTCCCATGGCTAGTTTGGGCTGAAGATAAAGTGGTTTAGGTCGGCTTAATTAGTGGGGAAGGGTCACCATCCAAGTACAATTAAGTTTAAGCATGGTTTAGTGGAGTCATGGAAGTGGCTAAATCACCCTTAAGGGAATCATTAAAGGACTCCCTCCTTTTGCCAAAAATGACATGGTGATGTGTAAAGTGGCTGCCATGGCTTGCATATGGCTTGTGCATGGCTTCATGGCTCCATTTTGCTTGGGAAAAGGTTGGGTCAATTTCATAAAAATGGATTTTAGGAATTTTTGGTAATTTGATGGAAATTTGTATGAGACTTGATTTGGAATGATTTGATGATGAATTTAGGACTTAGGGATGATTTTAATTGAATGGATGATGTAGAGAAATATCATGTGGGCTTTGGGACCAATTTTGGGCCTTTGGATGTGGTGAAGGATGGGCTTTTAAAATGGTTTAGGAAAGTGGGCTTTTGAATTTTAAAATGGATTTTGGGATGAAGTTTTGTAAAGAGGTTGGGCCAAATAATTGTTGGGTTTAGCTCATGGATGTATCATGAGTGACTTGAAGCAAATTGGGAGTGATTTGGGTTTGAATTGGGTTGAATTTGGGCTCTTTTGGTGAATGGGCCAATATAGGTCCAAGTGGGCCAAGTTGGGCCAATGTTGGGCTAGGGTTGAAATTGATGTAAAATTAATGTTGAAAAATGTCTATGGGAGTGTTTCAAAGAGGTTTTGACTTTGGTTGGGCTTTGATTTTGGGGTTTGGGCCCATTTGGGTTAGGTTTGGGTTTAGGTCAAAATTGGGCCTTTTAGCTTTGGGTTGAATTTGAGTGGGGTTTGGGTCTAAATTTTGGGTAAATCATGTTAGTGTTTTGCTTGTGGGGATGCTAAGGAAGATTTAGAAAAGATTTGGGGTTAATTGGAGTTGAATTGGGTGAGTTTGGGTTAGGTTTGGGTCATGGGTCCAAATTGGGCTTTAAGGCCAAAAGTGAAATTGGATCCAAATGTCAATCAAATTGGACTTGTATTTGGTCTAGATTAGTATTTGGAATGTTTAATTGAAGTTTAGAATTGATTTGGACCAGAATTTGGGTCAATTGGATAGGTTTGGTTTGACATTGGGTTCACTTTGGGTTAAAATTGGTCAAATTGGGGGTTTTGACAAAAGTAGGGTAAATTGACAAAATTGGCCCATGGTGTAGTTGAACAAAATGAAATTGGGAATATTTGGGATTTTCTGGAATTTTCTGGGAATTTTCGGAATTTTTTGAATTTTTGGGTCAAGAGGGGTATTTTGGGTATTTGGAGGGTATTGGGAGGTTTTCTTGGAATTTTTGATATTTTTGGGTATAGATGATCAATTTGAGTGATGTGGAAATTTTTGGGATTGATTTTGAGGAATCTTGGGTTATTTGGAAATTTTTGAGAAATTTGAGTAATTTTAAGGGTTTTGGGTAGGCTAAGCGGGTGTATGGTCCCGGGGGTCAAAAATTGAAAATTTGGAAAATTGAAGATTGGATAAATTTGAGTGGAATGAAATCATTTTGGTTGAGCCATGAAGCCACATCAAGCCCACATGAGCCATGAAGGGACTCATTTGAGGCATCCACTATGTTGTTCCTAACCCTCTTAGCCAAGGGCTTAGGGGTTAAGGACCATCCATGTGAATCACCTACATGAGTCGGGAGGTCAAGTTAGGTATAGGTGTGTGAAAGTGTAGTGTATAGGTGTAGTGTATGTGTAAGTCAGCCCCTTCACTGCGACCGGGCCACCCGTAGGCGGTCCTAAGGCCAAAGAGTCCTATAGGAACTCATCCTTTAAACTTCCACATTCGATTTCAACCCTCAGGTGATTAGGGGTCTACGATCAAGTTTGTGGAGTTTGCAGGGAGTTAAGAAGTGGTTTGAATTTCTAAAAGGTGGGTCCCAATTCTAGTCCTCTAAGATAGTCAAAGGAAAAGCCTAAGGCTAGATCCTAAGTACTAAAGGGAAGAAGAGAAGACCTCATCAAAAATGAGGTCAACAAATCCAAATAAAACAAACTAACAGAGTTACACATCAAAGAAATCGATAACAACTAATCACTAGATGTAGCCTCATCATCATCTTCATCACCAAAGGAAAATTCTACGTCCTTAGGATCAACAAATGGTGTGAATCTTAGAAAAGTAGGAAAACTAACATCATGTTCACCCTTCAGAAATCTGACTAGGGCTTCATCATACTCAGCATCATAATTACTCTTCCTCTGGGTATAATCAGATAAATGATCTAGTTTTCTATCTATAGTATCAATCCTGAAGTGATTTTGAAATAAATCTTGCTGCTGTTCTAAAAACTGATCATGCATTGATTCCCAGAAATCTGATGGTGGCTCAGCAGAAGTAGAGGGTCTAGAAGTAGGTCTACCTGAAGTATGTGCAGAAGTAGAAGGAGTGGTCGATCTCTTCCCTCAAAGACGATCATAGATACTACTCTTGCCCAATTGGCTTAGTAGACTTTAGCTTCTCCTCAAAAATATCAATAGTGACTCCATTACTGACATATAGTGAATAGATTAAAGATGGAAATCCAAATCCAATAGAAGTGTTGGATCTCGCAGTAGACAACACAGAAACATAAATATTGCTTCCGACATCAATAGGCTTCCTCTCCTGAATGCAGTAATTGAAGATCGCTTTACCTCAAGTCACTTCACTCAGGTGGTTGGAAGGTAACAATCTTGCAGAAATAAAGTAGTGCCATGCTTTAGATACACCATTTAATTCAGAGGATTTAAAGTTTACCCTCTTTCCGTTCCTGATCTTCCAAGATCCAGTACCGTTAGTCAGATAAGCAATAATCATGTCCAAATCTCCCTCAGATGGTGATAATCCGGAATAATAGCACTCAATAGTCGGTGGCAGGCCATAGAATATGTTGATTCTTTCTGGAGTAAATCCTACTCCGATTCCTCTAACAAAGACATCAGAATCTTCAGCATCCAGAAAATTTGCATAAAATTCTCGAACAACCGGAATAACAGCAATAGCAGTGAAGTAACAAAATCATTGTTAGTTGTGCGCAACGATAGTGTTTCGATCATCTCCCCAGGATGATAAAAACTTCGTTCCGAGATAAACTTTTTCGACGACGCAAGTTCGTGGAAGCAAAAATGCGCAAACGCAGTTGAAAATTTTCTGCTATCAAAATTTTCTCGTCCTTTCCCGCGCTTAGATTTTGGAGCCATCTAAACGTGAAAGAAAATAAGAACTAATTTAGGAATCAAAGATTTAAACTCTTTTTAAGTTTGTAAAACTTAAAATAAGTTTAAAAATCCAAAGAAATAACAAAAAATCAAATATTTTTTAAAATTTTCGGTTCTTAGCAAAACTTAGGGAAATCTATGGTGAAAATCGAAAATAAATGATTTAAAGTGTAGATCTGACCTTGAGACGAAGAAATCAAATGGTTTCGTGCTCAAATCATTAATGTTTTGACCTCAAAATGGATCTAGAGGATGTATTTTCGTGAAAATGGGGAAGAAGATGAAGCTTAGGAGTCAAAAAATGGCTTTTGGGGGTTTAAATGGTAATTTTCGGGTAGCAGGCCGAACTGGCGCTTAGGCGCCGAATTCTGGCACCTAGGCGCCAAACTCGCCTTTCACAAAATTTTTTTTTTAAATTTATTTTTCCACCAAAATTCATAAATTCAACTTCCAATTACTCATATCAGAGTAGGGCTTCAGTTTCTAACTTCCCCATCATTTTTCAAAAATTTATAAAAATTAAATATTGAATCCACCAATCAAACATAAGGTTTTCAATCAAACTCACTAATTTCCATTTAAAATCTTCAACTTTGACTCAATACATTCCAGATAAGTACTACATTTGATTCAAGTTCCTAATAAACACTCAATCATAACAAGTTCAAAGCAAATACAACACACATTGAACATGAAAGCAAATATACTAACAAACACAATCGATTCTCTAAATCGATAGAACGACTCAACAAACCATAATAACTATCTCTTTACCAGAATATTCTAATCTTCACAAGGGAAATTGTGTATTCCACTTGGAAAGAAGACTAATGCTCTTGGAAAATCCGTAGCCGTCTTTTCATCAATCCACTTGTTCTTCGCATACATTTCAACTTGAGCATCTTGATAAGCCGCAATATGATCAAATTGAAGTTTCATTTGCCATTCTAGATGTTCAACTTGATGAAACATCTCATGAAGGCGATCTCCTATCCTTTTAAAATCTTCTTCAAACTTATCTAAACGACTAGAAATTATTTCTAAACTTACAGCGATGAAACCATTGAAGTAGGGTTGAGGATCCCTTGAGACTTTGTCCCTAACCTCTTCTCCATGATTTCTCCTTTCCATTTCTTCAAAAATTTCTCAAATCTCTCATGAATGAAATGTAAGGGGCGTAATTTGATTGTTTGATGGTTAGGGAAGAAGATGGGTAGATTGAAAGGGGAAAATCGTGTGAAAAGCTGAAAATTTTTTGTTTTTGCACGACCCAATAACCGTGGCGCCTAGGCGCCGAATCTGGCCCCTAGGCGCTGGACCTATTGATACATAGTTGATTCTGGCGCTTAGGCGCCAAATTCTGGCTCCTAGGCGTCGAAACTATGTTCAACTCCATTTCGCCTAATCGTCAAATTTTCAAAATTTTGTTCTCCAAGATAGGTAAATTATACTGGTAAGAGTAATTTAGACTCGATAACTCACATTGTAAACTATCATAATGAAGGTTAACTTGATCTCCTTTTTACTTATATTTAAAATAGAGTGATCCTATTTTTAAATCTTACATACCTCAAAATAATTTTCAGCCTAAGTTAACCAAGACTTATGAGCATCAAATTTTTCTAAAGTAATATAAAATTAATCAAGATCTAGGCATCACCTTACATTAAAACACAAGAACACAAGATAATTATGGGTTGCCTCCCACAAAGAGCTTGGTTTAACGTCGTCAGCCCGACTTAAGTAAATCTTTAATCAAGTTGACTCAATTCATAAGCCTCTTTATAAATCTTCTTAATATTTCCCAAATAAGGCTTCAATCTTAATCCATTTACTTTAAAAATTTTTCCAGTTTTGGGATCTTTAATATCTACAGCTCCATAATGGTATACTTTCTCAACAAAATAAGGTCCAATCCATTTAGATCTTTATTTTCCAGGAAAAAGTCTTAAACGAGAATTAAACAGTAAAACTTTTTGTCCATGCTCAAAAATTTTTCCTGAAATTTTCTTATCATGCAACATCTTCATTTTCTCTTTATAAATCCTCGCATTTTCATATGATTCGTTTCTAATTTCTTCCATCTCATTTAGTTGCAATAATCGTTTTTCTCCTGCTTTATTCAAATTTAAATTAAACTCATTTATCGCCCAATAAGCTTTATGTTCAAGTTCTATAGGTAAGTGACAATGTTTACCATAAATTAACCGGTAAGGTGACATTCCGATTGGTGTCTTATAAGCTGTTCTATAAGCCCATAATGCAGAATCAAGTCTATCAACCCAATCAGTTCTTTTCGGATTAACAGTCTTTTCTAAAATTATTTTAATTTCTCTGTTTGATACTTCAGCCATTCCACTAGTTTGAGGGTGATAAGCAGTTGCAATTCTAAGTTTGATTCCAAATTTTTGAAGTAATGATTGAATTTTTATATTCTTGAAATGATTTCCACCATCAGTGATAATTACCTTAGGCATTCCAAATCTTGAAAATATGATTTTCCTTAAGAATTTTTAAACACTTTTGGAATCACAGTTTGGTAAAGCAACAGCTTCAATCCATTTTGAAACATAATCAACTGCTAATAAAATATAAATTTTTCCAGATGATGGAACAAATGGTCCCATAAAGTCCAATCCCCATATATCAAAAATTTCAACTTCCAATATATAGTTTAACGGAATTTCATCTTTCCTAGATATATTTCCCATCCTTTGACATCGATCACATGTTTTCACATATTGTCTCACATCGTTAAATAAGGTAAGCCAATAAAATCCAGAATTTAAAATTTTAAATGCAGTTTTATCTATGCCAAAGTGTCCTCCAAAACCAGAATCATGACATTTTTGAATAATAGCAAAAGTTTCCTCATAAGATACACATCTTCGAATCATAGAATCTTTACCAATTTTAAATAAATGAGGTTCTTCCCAAATATAAGATTTAGCATCATATTTAAATTTCTTAATAAATTTGTTATCCAAGTCGTAAGGTAAAATATTGCTAACTAAATAATTAACAATATCAGCATACCACAGTGTTTTGTATCTTTGAATAACATATTGATCAGGGAATTTCTTATTTATATTTTCTTCCAAAATAATATCATTTTTAATTCTAGACAAATGATCAGCAATTTGGTTTTTAGTTCCTTTTCTATCTACTATTTGAAAATCAAATTCTTGTAGAAGTAAAACCCATCTTATAAGTCTAGGTTTAGAATCCTTCTTAGATATTAGATATTTAATAGCAGAATGATCAGTATGAACTATGCATTTAGTACCAAGAAGATAAGGTCTAAATTTATCAAAGGCATATACTATAGCTAGAAGCTCTTTCTCAGTAGTAGTGTAATTTCTATGTGTTTCAGTGAGATTTTTACTAGCATAATATACAACTTTGAAAACTTTCTCATATTTTTGTCCTAATACAGCTCCAATTGCAAAATCACTTGCATCACACATTAATTCAAAAGATTTATTCCAATCAGGTGCAACAATGATAGGTGTAGTTATTAATTTTTCTTTTAGAATATTAAAAGCATTAATACATTCTTCATTAAATTCAAATTGTGTATCTTTTTCTAATAAATGACAAAGAGGTTTAGCAATTTTAGAAAAATCCTTTATATATCTTCTATAAAATCCAGCATGACCTAGAAAACTTCTCACATCAGTAACAATAGTAGGTGGTTTCAATTCAGCAATAATTTTCACTTTTGCTTGATCTACTTCCATCACTTTCCGTGATACTTTGTGTCCAAGTACAATGCCTTCTGTGACCATGAATTGACATTTTTCCCAGTTAAGAACTAAATTTGTTTCTTCGCATCTTTTCAGAACTTTGGCTATGTTTTCTAAACAAGATTCAAAAGAAGTCTCAAAGACTAAAAAAATCGTCCATGAATATTTCAATTCCTTTGTCAATCAAATCACAAAATATTGACATCATACATCTTTGAAAAGTTGCAGTATCGCATTACGTAAGCCAAAAGGCATTCTTCTAAAAGCAAATGTTCCATAAGGACTTGTAAATGTTGTCTTTTCTGGGTCCTCAGGAGCAATAGGTAATTGCTGATAACAAGAATATCCATTCAGAAAACAGAAATATGAGTGTAGAGCTAATTTATCGAGCATTTGATCCAAGAAAGGTAAAGGAAAATGATCCTTTCTAGGGCTTTATTTAGTTTCCTATAGTAAATACAAATTCGCCATCCAGTAACTTGTCTTGTAGGAATAAGTTCATTTTTATCATTAACAATGACAGTTACTCCTCCTTTCTTCGGAACACAATAAATAGGACTTACCCATTGACTATCCGAAATAGGATAAATAATACCAACATCTAACCACTTAATAATTTCTTTTTTAACAACCTCTTTCATAATAGGATTTAATCTTCTTTGCGATTCTATAGTAGGTTTAAAATTTTCTTCCATTAAAATTCTATGCATGCAAATGGAAGGGCTTATTCCTTTTATAACAGCAATAGACCAACCAAAAGCTTTCTTATAATTCTTGAACACACCTAGTAATTTTTCTTCTTGATCTTTACTCAGTTCAGAAGAAATAATAACAGGTAAAGTTAACGAATTTCCAAGAAAAGCATATTTTAAATGGGAAGGTAACATTTTTAATTCCAGTTTAGGTGCTTTTTTAATTGAGGGTAAAAGTATATCATTTTGAGTTATGTCTAATGTTTCTCAATTATCTTTAATAAAATGAGTCTCTTCTTCTTCTACTATTTCATCTTCATTAGTTAAAAATTCAAAGTTTTCTTCAGAAATAACTTTAGATTTTCTTGATAATGTTTTTCAATTAAATAATCAATTATATACATTCGATAACATTTCTCTTTATCAGGGTACTTCATTGATTTAAGAACATTGAATTTAATTTCTTGATCATTGACTCTCAAATTCATTGATTTAAGAACATTGAATTTAATTTCTTGATAATTTCTTGATCATTAATTTCTTCCATCTTCATTTTCTCTCTAGCAGTATTTTGATTTTGTAATTGATTATTCATTTGCATAATTAATTCTTCTATTGATAACTTTTTATGTTGATTATTAAATCAAGGAGGTTTATAATTTGAATTAACTTGATTATTCCAATTTCCGGTGGGATGAGATTGATTATTATCCCATTGTTGTTGTGAATTGTTCCAGTTAAAATTAGGATGATTTTTCCACCCAGGATTATAATAATTTGAATAAGGATTATTTTTACTTGCAATAGCTTGAAAGTTTCAATAGTTTGAGGATCTTCAATATTAGCAGAGTTATTATGCAAAATATTAATTGTAAAATTATATAATTTCTTAGATATTGCTGCAACTTGTGAAGCTAAGATAGAAAATGCTTCATTGTCTTGAATACTAGCCATTTTTTAGGGTTAATCCTTTCGGAAGGCCATTGAAAATTGTTATTAGTCATTTCTTCAATTAAAGTGTAAGCTTTTTCAAATGATTTAGACATTAAAGAACCTCCAGCAGCAGCATCAATAATTGATTTTAAAGATCCAATTAATCCATTATAAAATTTTTGAATAATCAACCAATCAGGTAAAGCATGATGAGGACATTTTCTTAATAGTTCTTTAAATCTTTCCCAAGTTTCATATATTGTCTCCCCGTCAAATTGACTAAATGAAGTAATATCATTTCTTAATTTAGCAGTTTTAGAAGGAGGAAAATATTTAGCAAGGAATTTTTGTGTCATTTCAGCCCATGTTTTAATAGAACCAGTCGCTAATGAGTTTAATCACATCTTTGCTTTATCTCTTAAAGAAAAAGGAAAGAGTCTAAGTCTAATAGCATCATCAGAAATATTGTTATATTTAAAGGTAACACAAAGTTCTAAAAAACTAACAAGATGTAAATTTGGATCCTCATTTGGTGATCCACCAAATTGATTGTTTTGCACAATTTGAATAATAGACGGTTTAAGTTCAAAAAAATTAGCATCTACAGTGGGTATTTGAATACTACTATGAAGTTCATCAACTGTAGGGTTAGCATAATCCCTTAATGGTTTATAAACATTTTGATCATTAAGTTCAATTGGATTTTGTAAAGTAGCCATTTCTTGAAATTTTTGAATTTGTTTTCCCTTTTAATTTTTCTAATTGTTCTTTCCAATTCAGAATCTAAAGGTATTAATCCTTCAGAACCAAATCTTCGCATAAAACAAGCAATAAAATTTAACTATTTTATTTCTTTCTTCTTTTGATTTCTTCCTCGGCAACGGCGCTAAAAACTTGACCCGACCGCCGCGCTTAACGCAGTAATGTTTGCTTTTAAAAGATAGCCAAAAAGCCTTGACTCGATTTATGAATAACAGCTAGTGTATAAAATTAATATTATATAAGTAATATTTTTACACACTAGGGGTACTACGCAGGTATATGTATTGTTTCAAGTAATATAAGGTTTTTAAACAAAGACCCCAGTATCGATCCCACAGGGAAGATTTATAGAAATAAATTTTCTATAAAGCGAAAGCGAAATATAATAGTAAAAATATTTTTATTTTGATTATAAATTACTATTAATTTACTATATGCAATTTAAAGAAAATAATAATAAGAAAATGATTTTATAAACTCTATATAAATAAACAACTTTCTTTCCTTCAATTAATCTAAGATTTTTAAGATAATTTAATATTTGTTGGATAATTTAATTTATGGTATTGTGCCAAATAAAAGTATTCCTATTCTTTACCCTTTGATCCAGGTGCAAAGAACATTGACTAATTTACAGAATAGGTCTGGATGTATTGTTAGTAGAATGAGTTAATCTAGGCTCACACTTCTAGATGTTCAAGGGTGGCTATGGTCGGCCTTACTAGTGACCCTTTCCTAGTCTATAAATCAAATTATAAGAATTTAGTTGTCACTCTAAAAACTTATCAATTCTATTCCCTTTATATATTATCTTCCTATTTATTTGCACTTCACCACGACTAGCCCGCACATGGCCTTCAACTACCCAAGGATTCATGTGACATTTACAAGTTAAGAGTTCTTCTCCTACAAGGTTTTTAAACTCTTCAACAGGTTTTAACAATTCAAACGGCCAATTTAAAAAGTAAACTAAGATCAGGTATTAATGTCATCACAATATTTTGAAAATATTTTGAATTTTAATTCTCCATCGAATCTTTATATTATCTGTCTATCTCTTCATAATTGAAGTAAGAAAGTAACTAACTACTCAGAACACATTGAAAATAAATAACAAAACATGATAATTAAACTTTGAATCAAATGTAAAAATATACTTATCTCAAATATTTCTTCTACGGATCTTCGATTCCTACCGACTCCACGAGTGTAATGAACTTCAGATGCAATAACTTGAAAATAAACTCACTAAACTAAGCAAAAGTGGCCCTAAATTTCTCTCTCTAATTCTCTCTCTAAGGATGAGAGATCTTAAAGTAGATAAGAGAAAGGGGTATAATGGGAGGGGCCCATTTTCTGAAGAATTGGATCTCTATTTATAGGCTTCAAGAGTTGCCTTGAGGCACCTCTTCAAAACATGTCCACATTCAATGAATCTTCTAGAAGGTCGGTCTGGCGCCTAGGCGCTGGACACCGCGTCCAGTTCTTCGCACCTCTTCACTTTGGCTTGCACCTCTTCGCCATTAAAACCATTTTGGAGCGTCCAAATGCCATCTATCACATGTCCTATTATCAAGGAACAACTGCCAGCCTTCTAGAATGTCCAATAACCGCTCACTCCATCAAAATAACTGATCAAACATTGTCAAAAACTTGACAGCTTTCATTTTTGCTCCTTTTTACTCCTTTTTCCTTCTTAGACCTTTTTATATTACCTACATCCAAAAATACAAAAAAATACCTTTCATTAAAGCATAATATCCTTAGAAATTAATAAGAATTAAGACATAAAGAAATAGATATTTTTTTATAGATCAGTGATGTAAAAAGGTCTAAAAAGGAAAAAGGAGCAAAAAGGAGCAAAAACAGAGTAAAATACAAAAAATATAAAAAAATATGGCCTGGCGCCTAGGCGCTAGAAGCTGGCGCCTAAGAGCCAGACTCGATACAAAAACTGTCAAGTTTTTTACAACGTTTGATCAGTTATTTTGACGGTGTGAGCGGTTGTTGGACATTCTAGAAGACTGGCAGTTGTTCGTTGATAATAGGACATGTGATACATTGCATTTGGACGCTCCAAAACGGTTTTAATCGCGAAGAGGTGCGAGCCAAAGTGAAGAGGTGCGAAGAACTGGATGCGGTGTCCAGCGCCTAGGCGCCAGATTCCGGTGCCTAGGCGCCAGACAGACCTTCTAGAAGATTCATTGAATGTGGACATGTTTTGAAGAGGTGCCTCAAGGCAACCCTTGAAGCCTATAACTAGGAGTCCATTTCTTCAAAAAACGTGCCCCTCCCATTGTAACCCTTTCTCTTATCCACTTTAGGATCTCTCATCCTTAGAGAGAGAAATAGAGAGAGAAATTTAGTGCCACTTTTGTTTAGTTGAGTGAGTTTATTTTCAAGTTGTTGCATCCAGAGTTCATTACATGTGGAGTCAGTAGGAATCAGAAGATCTGTAGAAGAAATATTTGAGATAAGTAATTTTATAGTTGATTTAAAGTTTATTTATCATGTTTTGCTGTTTATTTTCAATGTGTTCTGAGTAGTTATTTTACTTTATTCCTTCAATTATGAAGAGATAGATAAGATAATATAAAGATTCGATAGAGAATTGAAATTCAAAATATTTTCAAAACATTGTGATGACATTAATACCTAATCTTACTTTACTTTTTAAATTGGCCTTTTAAATTGTTAAAACCTGTTGAAGAGTTTTGAGACCTTGAAGGAGAAGAACTCTTAACTTGTAAATGTAACATGAATCCTTGGGTAGTCGAAGGCCATGTGCGGGCTATTCAAGGTGAAGTGCAAATAAATAGGAAGATAAGATTTAAAGGGCGTAGAATTGATAAGTTTTTAGAGTGACAGACTAAATTCTTATAATTTGATTTATAGATTAGGAAAGGGTCAGTAGTAGGGCCGACCATAGCCACCCTTGGACATCTAGAAGTGTGAGCCTAGATTAACCCATTCTACTAACAATACATCCGGACCTATTCTGTAATTAGCCAATGTTCTTTGCGCCTGGATCAAAGGGTAAAGAATAGGAATGCTTCTATTTGGCACAATACCATAAATCAAATTCTCCAACGAATATTAAATCATCTTAAAAATCTTAGATTAATTAAAGGGAAGAAAGTTATTTATTATATAGTTTTCATAAATCATTTTCTTATTATTGTTTTCTTATTTGCATCTAGTAAATTAATAGTAATTTATAGTTAAACTAAAAGATAAAAAGATATTTTTTTATTTTATTTAGAAAATTTATCACTATAATTCTTCCTTGTGGGATCAATACTGGGGTCTTTGTTTCAAAGCCCTATATTACTTGAAAAGATACGTATACTTGCGTAGTACCCCTAGTGTGTAAAATTAATTTCTAAATTTACATCATATTGATTTTATACACTAGCCGCTATTTATAAATTGTGTCAAGTTTTTGGTCATCTTTTGGAAGAGATTATTACTGCATTATTGCGGGTCGGGTCAAGTTTTTGGCGCCATTGTCGGGGAAGAAAGAAATAGAATAGTATAAATTTTCTTATGAAAAAAAAATAATAATATTATTATAAAAAAAGATATATATTTTATTCCTTGTTTTATGCAAAGATTTGGTTATGAAGGATTAATACCTTTAGATTCTGAATTAGAAAGAACAATTAGAAAAATTAAAAAGGGAAAATAAATTCAAAAATTTCAAGAAATAGCTACTTTACAAAATCCAATTAATCTTAATGATCAAAATGTTTATAAACCATTAAGGGATTATGCTAACCCTACAGTTGATGAACTTCATAGTAGTATTCAAATACCTACTGTAGATGCTAATTCTTTTGAACTTAAACCGTCTATTATTCAAATGGTGCAAAACAATAAATTTAGTGGATCACAAAATGAGGATCCAAATTTACATCTTGTTAGTTTTTTAGAACTTTGTGCTACCTTTAAATATTACAATGTTTCTGATGATGCTATTAGACTTAGACTCTTTCCTTTTTCTTTAAGAGATAAAACAAAGATGTGGTTAAACTCATTAGCGACTGGTTCTATTAAAACATGGGCTGAAATGGCACAAAAATTCCTTGCTAAATATTTTCCTCCTTCTAAAACTGCTAAATTAAGAAATGATATTACTTCGTTTAGTCAATTTGACGGGGAGACAATATATGAAACTTGGGAAAGATTTAAAGAACTATTAAGAAAATTTCCTTATCATGTTTTACCTGATTGGTTGATTATTGAAATATTTTATAATGGATTAATTGGATCTTTAAAATCAATTATTGATGTCATCTATGGAGGTTCTTTAATGTCTAAATCATTTGAAGAAGCTTACACTTTAATTGAAAAATGGCTAATAAAAATTTTCAATGGCCTTCTGAAAGGATTAATCCTAAAAAGATGGCAAGTATTCACGATAATGAAGCATTTTCTATCTTAGCTTCACAAGTTGTAGCAATGTCTAAGAAATTAGATAATTTTGCAATTAATATTTTGCATAATAACTCTGCTAATATTAAAGATTCTCAAACTATTGAAACTTTACAAGCTATTGCAAGTAAAAATAATCCTTATTCAAATTATTATAATCCTGGGTGGAAAAATCATCCTAATTTTAACTGGTATAATTCACAACAACAATGGGGTAATAATCAATCTCATCCCACTGGAAATTGGAATAATTAAGTTAATTTAAATTATAAACCTTCTGGAATTAATAATCAACAAAAAAAGTTATCAATAGAAGAATCAATTTTACAAACGAATAATCAACTATAAAATCAAAATACTGCTATTCGTAATATTGAAAATCAAATGGGGCAAATTGCTACTTTAATTAATAACAGACCTGTAGGAACACTTCCTAGTAATGTTGAAATTAATCCAAAGGAAACTAGAAAAGAACATGAACAAGTTAAAGTTGTGCAACTTAGAAGTGGAAAGGAATTAAAAGAAAGAATGCAGAATGAAATTGAAAATGAGATTGAAGTTGAAGAGATTGAAAAACCTAAAGAAACTCTCTCTCCTAGTCAAGATCAGACTATTATACCTGTTAATGTGGAAGTTGAAAAACCAGCACCACCATTTCCTCAAAGACTTAAACAGCAGAAATTAGATCATCAATTTTCTAAGTTTTTTGATAATTTTAAGAAACTTACTATTAACATACCTTTTGCTGAAACTTTGGAACAAATGCCAACTTACGCAAAATTTATGAAGGATATTTTAAGAAAAAAATGAAAATTTGAATCTTTTGAAATTGTTGCATTAAGTGAAGAATGTAGTGCAATAATTCAAAAGAAATTACCTGAAAGCTTAAGGATCCTGGAAGTTTCACTATACCCAGTGTTATTGGAGAAAAATTTTGTGGAAAAGCTTTATGTAATTTTGGAGCAAGTATTAATCTCATGCCATTTTCTATCTTTCGAAGATTAGATTTAGGAGATATTACTCCCACCACTATAACCCTTCAGTTAGCTGATAGATCTATCACTTATCCTAAAGGAATTATAGAGGATGTCCTTGTTAAAGTGGATAAATTTATCTTCCCTGTAGATTTCATTGTACTTGATATGGAAGAAGAAAAAGAGATACCTATTATTTTAGGGAGACCTTTTCTAGCTACCGGACGAGCTATGATTGATGTGCAAAAAGGAGAACTAACCATGAGAGTTAATGATCAAGAAATTAAATTCAATGTTCTTAAATCTATGATGTACCCTGATAAAGAGAAATGTTACATAATGGATATAATTGATTATTTAATTGAAAAGCATTATCAAGAAAAATGTAAAGTCATTTCTGAAGAAAAATTTGAATTCTTAACTGATGAAGATGAAGTAGTAGAAGAGGAAGAGACTCATTTTATTAAAGATAATTGGGAAACTTTAGACATAACTCAAAATGATATACTTTTACCATCAATTAAAAAGCCCCTGAACTGGAATTAAAAATGTTACCTTCCCATTTAAAATATGCGTTTCTTGGAAATTCGTTAACTTTACCTGTTATTATTTCTTCTGAACTGAGTAAAGATCAAGAATAAAAACTACTAGGTGTGGTAAAGAATTACAAGAAAGCTTTTGGTTGGACTATTGCTGATATAAGAGAAATAAGCCCTTCCATTTGCATGCATAGAATCTTAATGGAAGAAAATTTTAAACCTACTATAGAATCGTAAATCAAGAAGAAAAACTACTAGGTGTGTTAAAGAATTATAATAAAGCTTTTGGTTGGACTATTGCTGATATAAGAGGAATAAGCCCTTCCATTTGCATGCATAGAATCTTAATGGAAGAAAATTTTAAACCTACTATAAAATCGTAAAGAAGATTAAATCCTATCATGAAAGAGGTTGTTAAAAAAGAAATTATTAAGTGATTAGATGATGGTATTATTTATCCTATTTCGGATAGTCAATGGGTAAGTCCTATTCATTGTGTTCTGAATAAAGGAGGTGTAACTGTCATTGTTAATGATAAAAATGAACTTATTCCTACAAGACAAGTTACTAGATGGCGAATATGTATTGACTATAGGAAATTAAATAAAGCCACTAGAAAGAATCATTTTCCTTTACCTTTCTTGGATCAAATGCTCGATAAATTAGCTAGACACTCATATTTTTGTTTTATGGATGGATATTCTGGTTATCATCAATTACTTATTGCTCCTGAGGACTAAGAAAAGACAATAATTACAAGTCCTTATGGAACATTTGCTTTTAGAAGAATGCCTTTTGGTTTATGTAATGCACCTGCAACTTTTCAAAGATGTATGATGTCAATATTTTGTGATTTGATTGAGAAAGGAATTGAAATATTCATGGACGATTTTTTAGTCTTTGGAACTTCTTTTAAATCTTGTTTGGAAAACATAGCCAAACTTCTGAAAAGATGTGAACAAACAAATTTAGTTCTTAACTGGGAAAAATGTCAAGTCATGGTCACAGAAGGCATTATACTTGGTCACAAAGTATCACAAAAAGGGATGGAAGTAGATCAAGCAAAAGTGAAAATTATTGCTGAATTGCAACCACCTACTACTGTTACTGATGTGAGAAGTATTCTAGGTCATGCTGGATTTTATAGAAGATACGTAAAGGATTTTTCTAAAATTGCTAAACCTCTTTGTCATTTATTAGAAAAAGATGCAAAATTTTAATTTAATAAAGAATGTATTAATGCTTTTAATATTCTAAAAGAAAAATTAATAACTGCACCTATCATTGTTGCACCTGACTGGAATAAATCTTTTGAATTAATGTGTGATGCAAGTGATTTTGCAATTGGAGCTGTATTAGGACAAAAATATGAGAAAATTTTCAAAGTTGTATATTATGCTAGTAAAACTCTCACTGAAACACAAAGAAATTACACTACCACCGAGAAAGAGCTTCTAGCTATAGTATATGCCTTTGATAAATTTAGACCTTATCTTCTTGGTACTAAATGCATAGTTCATACTGATCATTCTGCTATTAAATATCTATTATCTTTAGAAGGATTCTAAAACTAGACTTATAAGATGGGTTTTACTTCTATAAGAATTTCATTTTCAAATAGTAGATAGAAAAGGAACCGAAAACCAAATTGCTGATCATTTGTCTAGAATTAAAAATGATATTTTTTCGGAAGAAAATATAAATGAGAAATTCCCTGATGAATTTTTATATGTTATTCAAGGATGGAAAACACCTTCGTATTCTGATATTGTTAATTATTTAGTTAGCAATATTTTGCCTTATGACTTGGATAATAAATTTATTAAGAAATTTAAATAAGATGCTAAATCTTATATTTGGGAAGAACCTCATTTATATAAAATTGGTAAAGATTCTATGATTCGAAGATGTGTACCTTATGAGGAAATTTTTGCTATTATTCAAAAATGTCATGATTCCGATTTTGGAGGATACTTTGGCATAGATAAAACTGCATTTAAAATTTTAAATTCGGATTTTATTGGCCTACCTTATTTAAAGATGTGAGACAATATGTGAAAACATATGATCGATGTCAAAGGATGGGAAATATATCTAGGAAGGATGAAATGCCTTTAAACTATATATTGGAAGTTGAAATTTTTGATATATGGGGTTTAGACTTTATGGGACCATTTGTTCCATCATCTGGAAAAAATTATATTTTATTAGCAGTTGATTATGTTTCAAAGTGGATTGAAGCTTGTACGGCTTATTTTTAGGTTGAGTGTTGTATTTTTGAAAAGGGGTCGCCTACAGAAATTATCAGCGAAATTTAAATTTTAAATTCAATTTAAATATATATATATAATTTAGAAAGTAGTATTTGATTTTGAAAATAATTTTAAATTTGAAAAATTTTAAGATATGAAATCAAACCGATCTCACATCCCGAATAGTTTATATAAACAAGCACCGCACCACAAACCGTGTATTTATCCCGAGGAATAGACACACTGCTTGATGATGGGCTCGATTAAATAAACTAAAAGATTTGTGACATCCGTTCGGTCTGTGAACCAATTTTATAAGCCGACAAGTTCCCCTGTTTAATATGAAGAAATTAAACAGGGTTTATATTACCTGGGTTCTTAAAGTTCCCTATAAGGGCAAGCCCCTATAGTTAATTACATCTTAAATGACGGGAATCATTTAAGAAAACTCTCGATAATGATCAGTGGTTTTGATCTCAAGAATTTCAAAGTTTAAGGTTTTCAAAGGATTTGAGTTTTGGAAATTTCAATAGGGAATGGATCAAATTTGGAACAATTTACTTTAAGAGTCCAAAGAAAGAGAAGTAGGAGAAGCTGAAGATCCAAGAAGAACCTTGGCAACTTCTCAAACTATCATATTGTTTGGCTTAGATTTGAGAGTTTATTTAATGTTGCAATCCTGCCAATTTTATTTATTGAGGTCTTATATTTCTATGACATAATCAAACAAATAGCCTTGAAGATGTGAGGGTTTATGTCGTACCAAATGACTACCTCGGAGTCCTAAGACCGGTTAGGGCTTAATTTACATGACATGATCATGCAAATGCCTAACGAAGAGTTGAGGACTTATGTTGCACTAGGCAAACTACCTCGAAATCCTCAGGCTTTGTTATTTAATTCTAAGAAAGGTTTTGCTGAAGTTGACTCAAGTTTTGCTGATGACGATGGTCGAGCTGCCCACCGTGCTTCGAGCTCCTTGTTGTTGTAGAGGTTTAGTTTTAGAAGTCATAAATCAAAAGATGAGAGAAGTGTTTTGGTTTAGAGAAAATCTTAAAATCCAAGTGTTTTTAATATTTTAATTAAAACAAATCTTAAAGTTGATTAAACAGAACCGATTAAGATCCCACGGTTCTGTCATCCCGGCACCGTTATTTTCATCGAATTCACTTAGTCCAGTTGAATTTTGCTAAACTCAACTGAACGAGTTCCACACTTTCATTTAGACCATGGGAAATCCCGTTAGCAACACGTGGGTTACATCATCCGAGGTATTCTCGATCATCCAATGAGACGTTTTATTTAGTTGTGATTGTAGTTTTGTTGTTCTGTTTGTGATTAAATTTTGAGTTATTTTATATTTTGGAATGTTGTAGCGGTGAATTTTATCTTGCAATGACTTTTAATTTAGTTTTAGTTTCAGTTCAGGGACTACCCTAAAGGTTTTGGTTTTCATGCAACAGTCTTGTTTAACATGCAAGAAAAGTAAAGTACAGTGCATGTAAGTAAATTGCAATAAAGTAAATTGCAATAAAGTAAATTGCAATAAAATAAAAGCATACCTAGAGCGTCTTTCCGTCATCCCAAACTGCACTTAAAACACATGTTAAGGAATTTTAATATTTCAATAGATACCTAGGTAAAGCTAAGGGAAGGGTTTTGGTTGTCTACCAAATTCCTAATCCTATAAATAGTCATCTCCTATGACGTCTAGGTTCTTGGTTTAGTTTAATGATGATTTTCTTCATCAAAGAACAATTAAATTCAATTGTTCTTCTAAAACATCCTGTCATATTGAGGAAGTGCCTAGGACGAGTCCTAAACATCTTTTCAATATTTATGGGATTGTTTTGAGTCCAAGTAAATTTAGTTGCACAGGTGAATTAATCATCCAGGAGTTTAGTTAAACTTTGTTTCTTGCTCAGTGAACTTAGATGAATGAAGTGACATCTCACTTAATACTCTATTTAAGAGTTATAATAATTAAAGCCTTTAAGGGCAAATTGGTTTATCGAGAACTTTAATCGTAATTAATTAAAAGTTTGAATTAATGGTTTAAAGTGTTTTAATTTAATAATGAGGTTTTAATTGATAATTTTAAGTTTGGAATAGTGTTCAAAATATTTTAGATTTAATTCTTAATGATTTCATTTAGGTTTGTTGTTAAATGATTTTAATTCAATTTGATTTTAATTTAATTTTATTTTAATTAATTTTAATTTAATTTTAATTTAATTTAATTTAAATTTATTTAATTTTTAATTTAATTTAATTTAAATTAAATTAAATTAAATTTAATTTAATTTAATTTAATTTAATTTAATTTAATTTTGATTTGATTTAATTTAATTTTGATTTAATTTAATTTGAATTTGAATTTTAATTTAATTTTAGTTGAATTTAATTTAATTTAAATTTTGATTTTAATTTTAATTTAATTTGAATTTTAATTTGAATTTAATTTTAATTGAATTGAATTTAATTTAAATTTTGATTTTAATTTTAATTTTAATTGTTATTTTTAGTTTAGCTTTAATTTTAATTTGATTTTAATTTAATTTGTTTTAATTTTAGTTTTAATTATTAATTTGGATTATTATTTTAATTTGTAGTTAAGAATTAAGTATCGTTAAAGTGACTTATTTAGGGATTTTTAAATTAAAGAATAAATGTCCTCTTAATAATATCCCTATTTTAATGATCCAAATTTAAATATATTCTTTCCAAAATTTAAATTATTTAATTAATTAAAGTTTCATTTTTGATATTTTCAGTGTTTACTGGATTTCTACCCCTTAATTTCCCTAAGTTTCAATCATCCAAGAGAAAATTAAGATCAAATATTTTACCTCCCCATTTCGATTAAACCTAAAGTTTTAATTAAGGGTTAAAAAATTTAATTACCTTTATGCCCTTTTACGCTTATTTATTTCATAACTCACTAAATTGAGCTCAAATTAATTTGAAATTTTTATATCACCTCACTCACATGTCAATTAAGATTTTAGAGGAGAAAATGTGATTTTTCTGAATTTAATTTATTTATATAATTATTTTTAGTAGAAAATAAGGGTTTTCAAAGAAAATTCAACAACATGACAAAAGAAATGTTGCTGTCCTTAAGAAAATTATGGGATGTTCCTAATGATCAGAAGACCACTTGGACAAATTTTGGTGATTTTTTTGAGTTATACTTCATTTATTATAATTATTTTGAGTTTTAGAGTATTAATTAATTAGAAAATAAAATTAAAGTTGAAAAATGAATTTTACATTTTTCATAAATTTCTCTGACCTCAAGGAGTTCAGAGAAACAAATTTTATAAGTTTCTGATTTTTCTTTGATTTATTAGAATTATTTTAGTGAAAAAGGTTAAAAACTCATTTTTTAATATAAAAATTACATTAAGCCTTTAAAATTCAATATTTTATCCTAGGGACTCAGGAAAAATATTTGATTTGTTCCTAAGTGATTAAGAGTCAAAATGTGACATTTTTATGATTTTTAATATTTTTATGATTTTTATTATTTTTTTAATTATTAAAATATTAAAATATTGTGAAAAATTAACTTTTTTAGAAAATTCCAATTTTAATTTTCCTGAACTCCCCTGATATCAGAGAAGCCCCAAAACCATTTTTGTGAATTTTTGAAAAGTATTTTTGGAGTTATGAATTTTTAAAGTTCTATTTTGTTTATGAGGCTTAATCAACCCATTTGGTGGGGTTAATCAAGTCCAATTGATTTCAAAATTTTATGTAAGGTTCCTCTGACCATAAAGAGCAATGGAGAATTATTTTCAAGTCAATTTGATGTGTACATAACCTTAATTAATTCAAATTCAATTTTAGAGGTTTAGGCCAATTAAGGCTATTATGAATGAATTAACTAAAAATATATTTTTCATAGGGTCCCCTGGTCCTAAGGAACATTACCAAATTTTTCTAGAATTTATTTCACAACATGCTAATTATTGGAATTAAAATACCTAAAATAGTGACATGAAATTGAAAATTCAATAACTTTTCACAGAGATGGCCCATGACCTTGAAAAATTCAGGGAATGTTCCCAAGATCAGAGGCTTTAAAAGCCATATGGTCTCATGCCATGGTGAATTGTCTATGCAAATAAAGAATCAAAATACTGAAAAATAGTAAATAAATTATTAAAAATAAAATACTCATCCAATTAACTTGATTTCTTTTCCACATTGTTCTCCTCTGTTCACTGAGCAAAAGGGTATTTTTATTTTATTTTTGTGATTTTTCGATGCAAAGATATGAATTTTTGAAGTTCTGGGCATTTAAATAATTCAAAAATACCCTATTTATCTACTTAACCGACTCGGCGCCAGCACAACATCGGCAGCTCCGAAAGCCCACGCGACGCATTCCAATCGATGCCGCCATCCGACTCAACGCTCCAGGGGCCCGCGGTTCACGCAACATTCCTTGGTCCGGCGCAATCTGAACCGTCCGCTCGATACACTTGCAATCCAACGGTTCACAGTCATTGTCTACGACTAGTGTGCACCCGTGACCGTCCACACTAAAACCTTAAGATCTCATTTGATTCTCAATGGATTTTTGTGTTCTTATGCTCTATGGATTCGTCTTGAAGAGACGAACACATTCATACAGTTTATAGGCTATGAAATTAACTTAAACAAAATGGAGAATCACTGGAAGCTCGGGAGGAAGAGTGAGTTCATACCTTTGCTCAAAGAAGTGAAGCTTCGATCTGAGAGTTGTGTCACCTTCGATTGAGTCCAGGCAAGAAGCTTGGAGGCTGGAAGCAATGGCTGGCCTGGTGAGGGGGCTTTTGCTGGGGAACTTCTCCTCTTGGTCTGGTGAAGGTGTAGGACCAATCAATTTGGAGATTGGCTCGCTGTGGTGAAGTGTTCGTTTTTTGGGTGGATTTTCAACTCAGAAATTGAGCTCTGTTAATGGGGATTAGGGCAAAGGAACACTGGGGATCAACTGCTCTGGGTTAGGAGAAGGTCCTGGAGCAATTTTGGCAGAGTTTCCTTAAGGTCTGGTTCATCTCCTCTTTTTGGCCGAGAGGGTGGTGGGTTTAAATAGACATGGCTGGAGGGCTTCCCAGGGGAAATTGGAGGCTGGGATCAGCTGCTTAGGGGAGAAGAAGAAGAGCTCTGGTGTCCATTAAGGTTGGGACAGCTTAGCAAGGGAGAATTGAATTTTTTGGCTCACATGGAGCTCTCGGCCATGGTGTTTTCCGGCGGCTGTGGTGGCCGGCCAGCCGAGGCATGGGTCACCATCGACTCGGTGTGGTCGGGGGTTGAATTTGGTGAAGTCGGTGGAGTTTGACATGTGTAAAAAGCTTCATTAAAATGGAATGGGGGAGAGTGTATTTTGGGCTTGGTTTGGTCAATCCATGGAAATAGGCTTGGTGCATCTCCCTAAGACCTAATTTTGAGCTGAGGGAATCATTTAGGTCAGCTTGGAAGGGGTGGTGAAGTCTCCATGCATGGTGAGGTGGCTAAGCATGGTTTAGAGTGTGACATGAGTATGGTTAAAAATGCTTAATGAAAGATTAGGAAAGGGTCCCCTCTTCTTGCCATTAATGGCTTGATGAAGTGGAAAGTGGATTCCATGGCTTCCATGTGGCTTGTACATGGCTCAATGGCTCACATTTGGCTTGGAAAAAGTTTGGTCAATTTCATAAAAGAGGATTTTATGAATTTTGGCACTTTTGGTGGAAATTTGGATGAAGCTTTATTTTGAATTATTTGATCATTGGTTTAGGACTTAAGGATGATTTTAATTGAATGGATGATGTAGAGAAATGTCTTGTGGGCTTTGGATGAATTTTGGGCTTTGGGATTTGGTGCAAGTGGGATTTTAGAATGGTTTAAGAAATTCGGCCTTTAGGTTTGAAAATAAATTGGTGGATGGAAATTTTCTGAGGGATCATGCCAAATAAATGTTGCAATTGGTTTAGGTATGTGTCATGAGTGGTTTGGAATAAGTGTGAAGTGATTTTGAATTGAATTGGGTTTAATGTGGGGTCTTTAGTTAAAGGGGCCAAAGGTGGCCAAATTGGGCTAACTTGGGTTAACTTAGGTACGATCTCGAAGGAAGAGAACTGGAATTTTGGTACCAGTCTCAGAATTTAGAATTAAAATTTAGGTATCAATTCAAAAGAGAATCGAAATTTAGGTATCGAGCTCGAATGAGAGTCGGAATTTAGGTACCGACCTCGAAGGAAGAGAACTGGAATTTAGGTACCAGTCTCGGAATTTAGAATTGAAATTTAGGTATCAATTCGAAAGAGAATCGAAGTTTAGGTATCGATCTCTAATGAGAGTCGGAATTTAGGTACTTACCTCAAAGGAAGAGAACTGGAATTTAGGTACCAGTCTCGGAATTTAGAATTGAAATTTAGGTATCAATTCGAAAGAGAATCGAAATTTAGGTATCGATCTCGAATGAGAGTCAAAATTTAGGTACCGACCTTGAAGGAAGAGAACTGGAATTTAGGTACCATTCTTGGAATTTAGAATTGAAATTTAGGTATCAATTCGAAAGAGAATCGAAATTTATCTATCGATCTCGAATGAGAGTAGGAATTTACGTACAGACCTCGAAGAAAGAGAACTGGAATTTAGGTACCAGTCTCAGAATTTAGAATTGAAATTTAGGTATCAATTCGAAAGAGAATCGAAATTTAGGTATTGATCTCGAATGAGAGTCGAAACTTAGGTACCGACCTTTAAGGAAGAGAACTGGAATTTAGGTACCAGTCTCGAAATTTAGAATTGAAATTTAGGTATCAATTCGAAAGAGAATCGAAATTTAGATATTGATCTCGAATGAGAGCCAAAATTTAGGTACCGACCTCGAAGGAAGAGAACTGGAATTTAGGTACCGGTCTCGGAATTTAGAATTGAAATTTAGGTATCAATTCGAAAGAGAATCGAAATTTAGGTATCGATCTCGAATGAGAGTCAGAATTTAGGTACCGACCTCGAAGGAAGAGAACTGGAATTTAGGTACCAGTCTCGGAATTTTTAATGAGAAATGAAAACTGGTTCCAATCTCGAAGATTTATCTGTATGAAGAGGGACCCACTCTCATGCCATCAGAACCAAATCGAACAAAGTTCGTGGCTCCGTGTCAATAGAACTAGTCTATCATCTAAGACAGAGAAGAAAGAGAATTGAAAGGAGCTGGTAAGTGTACCAAGCTGAAAAGACTCGACCTAGCAATAAGTCGAAGAAAATATTCAAATTTCAAGAGAGTTTCAAGCAGATTTCGATTGAGAGAAGAACTGAAAGGTTTGAATTAGAGGATTCAGATCAGAATTCAATTTGAGATTTAGATTTGTTTTGTTTGTCCTTTAACGATCCCATTTTATATTTTTGTTGTTTTTTTAGTGTTCATGTGAATTTTGAAGTTCATTTTAATATTCAGATTTTTTAAGAAAAATTCTCATTTATTTTCTTTTCTTTTTTGTTCTTTGTTCAAAGTTCATTTAACTCTAATGGTGTTTCCCAGTCAATTTGCACAAAAAGAGGTGAAGGCAAAATATGATGTGGTCATTTTCATTCCAACTTACTGAAAGTACATCATACAACTTGATCTAGTCATGATGACATTTTCCTCAGAAATTTTATGTCTCATACAATCCATGTAAATCCAAAATGGATTGTGTCAGATTCTTGTTGATCCATCCAAAAGCGTCTGTCAAAAATCCATGTCTGAATAGTAAGAAACATGGGTAATAACATCACCTTCCAAGCCACCCTTGGCAGGAGTGCCGCATGGATGTGCATTGGAGGTGTGTTATTTCCCATGTAACTCACAGCTCGTAGGGCCGGAGACTCTCCAATTATGGATCTGGCTGAAAGTGGGAAAGGCATTTTTCTGTCGTCCATTCTTCTAAAAGTAACTGAGATCCGCTCCACAGGTACTCCTGGAAATCAATGCTTCGCAATGTCTGCTCCGTTTCCTTTTAACACCAGGACGGAACCTACCGGTAGTGGTATCTCCACCGGCCCTCGGAACTCACCGGGGCCTGCAATCTGGAGGTCAGATCCGAACATGATGTTGCACTGGCTGAAGAATGACACTGTGCAGAAGGGTCTAACGAAGTCATGATGGTCTATATGCGGAGGTATGCAGTCACCTTCCTTGTAGAGGTTGATAATGTAGCTATTGGGTATGCAATCTGCAGGCAGTACCCTCCATGTTATCATCCTTTTCACCTTTCTCTTGATGAATCTTGGCATTGGATCCACCTGGTGGATTTCCTTTTCTGTCTATGGAAAAATTTTAGCAACATCCGCATTGGATTGTAACTCTTCCCTTCCCCGGCATCCATCTTCGGGGTTCTGAATATGTCTTTTCTCTCAGGCGGCCAGCTCGACCCATTTTCTGTAATTCAAGGATGCAATCTACAATTTGTTGTTGCTCATAATTTGAGAAAACATCTGTATGTAGCTCGAGGCCTTCCAAGATGTTGAGCCTCTTGTTTCCAATTCTTTCAAAGTATTCAAAAGTTTTCTTCTCAACTAATTGCATTTTCTCCAGCACATATTCCGGGATTATTTGAAGTCCTCGGTGTCTAGTAACATACTGCAGGATGTATGGCTCAACCCCAACACGTTCTTCTGCATGTCTTGGCTCCTCGGGGATAGTCTCCGTAGGGACATCCTCCGGGTTTGCTTTCGCAATAAGACTCTTCGGATCCGGTACGTATGCTCGGCGTCGATGTACCGACTCTATTTCTACTTTTCTTGGTATTTCTTTTATCTGTTCCGACCTTCTTGGAATCGACTTTCTTCTTTCTGGTTCCTGACGAACCGGTCTCCTTGGAGCATTTGCACTAACAGTATCCACTGTCTGTTCATGTTGATCTTCTGCTAACTTGGTCAACATTTTGCGAATGCGACGATTCTTATTTCTTCGCTGGGTAGCAGTGAGAGTAGCTTTCCTTACCTCTTGAATTTCTGTGGGTGAGGCACTGACAAGCCTACCCTCTGCTGTGGCAACCACGGACTTAATTTTCCTATCTTCTCCGGTTGCATGCGTGGTGTTTGCTTTTCTTTTCTTGTTGCTGGATTGGTGGCTCGGGCCACTCATTTTCATCACTGTCTAGCTGTGAAGTTCATCTCGATCAACTGGGATCCAATCATCTTCTTCGTATTGTAAGCCGGCTGGTGTGAAGTCTGAGTCAATTTCAATCACTGCTCCATCCCTCACCCTATTTTCATCAAGTGCTAGACTCACGCCATTTCTAAAGTTTAGAACCAACAGCCCGTTAGACCTTTCCCTGCGAAAAAACAAGGAAAGGACCAGGGGCTGTACTAAGAACAAGAACAATAAGAAAAACACTTAAAAATTCTTATTCACTTTTTTTTTTAATTTAAAGGAAGAAGGAAGAGATCAGGAATGAAGGGATTTAAAAGGAAAGAAATGACATTTTATTATTATGATTTCCCATGTTTTCTTTTTAACATTTTCATTGATGAGTTTTTTTTTTATCATCAATTTTATTTTGTTTTGGGTTCAGACCCATTCACAAGTGATTACTTCACCCGTGTTTCTAGGGATAATATTCTACTTTAGAGGCCACCCTTCGAAACATCAGGTTGCGTAATACTTCTTTAAATACCGTCCATTGATTGGAAGCATGGGTCGTTCTCCATGGCAATTCACCAGTTGGAAGGAACCTCCTGAGTAGACTGTCTCGACCACGAATGGCCCTTCCCGTGTTGGTTCAAGTTTACCACCTATGTTGCGATGTGCAAGAATAGGTCTTCTGAGAATAAGAACTAAGTCACCGACTTTGAATGTCCTGGGACAGACCAGTTTATCATGGGCCTAGATCATCTTAGCTTGATACAGTTCCAAATTCTGCTGTGCTGAAAGTCTTTTACCTTCCAAGCTTTCCAGCTCTTCTAGTCGTAGTTTGGCATTTTCTTCTGTAGTAATTTTGTTTGCGACTGCAATTATGAGAGAAGGAAGCTGAACTTCCAGGGGCAAGTCGGCCTCGGACCCGTACACTAAAGCGTAAGACGTAGACTGAGTAGGAGTCCTAAAAGTCGTCCTGTAGTCCCATAAGGCTTCTAACAACTTCTCATGCCAATTTCTCTTGTTGTCATCCAAATTTTTCTTTAAAATTTGAACGAGAGTTTTATTGAAAGCCTCGACCAAGCCGTTTGCTCTTGGGTAGTAGATTGTTGAGTATCGCCAATCGATCCCGTGTCTTCTGACAAAATTGTTGATCTTTGTACTCTTGAATGCAGACCCATTATCTGAAATGATCCTGCGCGGTACCCCAAAACGGTAGACAACTTGGTTCTTGAAAAACTGTAGCACATGGTGTGCCTTCACTTCTCTGAGTGGTATAGCTTCTGCCCACTTAGAAAAGTAGTATGTAGCTACAAGAATGAAGCGATGTCCTCTTGAAGAAGGCGGTTCTATCGGACCCACTATATCTATGCCCCAACACTCAAATGGCCACGACGCGATTGTCGGATGTAGCACATTTGGAGGTTGGTGTAGAGCCACTCCGTGCACTTGGCACTGGTGATAACTTTTGGCAACTTTCATACAGTCGGTTATCATTGAGGGCCAGTAGTACCCTAGTCTTTTAATCTTCATTTCATTTTCGGATCCGACTGATGAGCGCCACAAAGTCCTGAATGTACTTCTTTGACAATTTCACGAGCCTCGGACCCGCTCAGGCATCTTAGCCACATCTGATCAAAAGACCTTCTGTATAATGTATTGTTTATTAATGCGTAAGACAGAGTTCTTTTTTTGATTTGCTGGGCTAATGACTTATCGTCTGGCAGGTTTCTTGTCTGCAAGTAGTCTATTAATGGCTGCCGCCAATCTTCTGTATTTTCTGTCACTGCTGCGATTGTTTCTTCTGTTTTTCTTTCTGATTTATGTATTGTATCCATGTCGAGCTGTGATAGGACCTGTCGTCCTAGAACTGAAACTTCAACTAACTCATCCTGCAAGCAGGCAAATTCTTTTGCGAGGCGGGCTAGCGCATCTGTGAGAGCATTTTCTCTTCTAGGAATCTTGTAGATTGTTACATTTGGAATTTGTTCCAACAATTTCATGGCGTACTGAAAGTACTGCTCGAGTCTTGGCTTTAAAATTACGATCTTGTCCGGCGACTCGTTGAATAATCAGCCGAGAATCTCCGTAGATGTTGATGTCCATTATTCCCATCTGAATGGTTAATTCCAGTCCTGTTATGAGGGCCTCGTATTCTGCCTCGTTGTTTGTACACGGTTCTGTTAAGTGGTAGGAGTATTTTAACATCCCCCGCTCCGACGTTATAAAGATTAGTCCTATTCCTGCCTTACCGGGCACTATCATTTGCAATTCTTTGTTCTTCTGTGCTGAGGACGCACCGTCGAAGTATAATTCCCAATGTCGATCATCAGGGTCTTCTAGGCTCATTATCTGCCATCAGGCAAATCGTCGTAGAGAGGCGGATCTGCCGGTAAAGGGTGTGCTGCGAGGTAGTCTGCTAGGACTTGTCCCTTCATGGCGCGAAGAGGAACGAAAGTTATGTCAAATTGCAATAGTATTATCGACCACCTGGCAAGTCTGCCAGAAAGCGTCGGTCGGGTCTTCAAGTATTGCAACGGATTAACTCTCAAAATAAGGTTTACTTTAAGAGAAAGTATGTAATGCCTGAGCTTTTGAGCAGCGAAGATCCGGGCAAAAAATGTTTCTCAATCGGAGGATACTTTACTTCCGTCGGGATTAGACGACGGCTTAAGTAGTAAAGAGCATTTTCTTTTCCCTCCTCATTGGCCTGGGTTAGCAGGGCTCCAAGGGAGTTGTCTAGAGTCGCGGTATAAAGTATCAACGGTCTACCTGAGACTGGGACTGCTAAGACAGGAGGTGTCATTAAATATTGTTTAACGTCCTTGAAAGCTCGCTGGCATTTCTCATCCCAAATGAATTTGGCTTCCTTTTTAACTAATGCCGAGAAGGACTGGCACCTACCTGACAAGTTCGAGATAAAGGGTCGAAGATATGCCAACTTTCCTTGAAAGGATCGTAGTTGTTTCAAAGTTTTGGGAGGAGGCATTTCTAAAATAGCTTTAATCTTTTCCGGATCGATTTCAATTCCGCGGTGTCGGACAATGAATCCTAAGAATTTCCCGGAGGTGACGCCAAAGGCGCATTTTAAAGGATTCATCTTAAGGTTGTATTGTCTTAGTCGCTCAAAAACAATTCTCAAATCATACAGGTGATCTTCTTTCAGTTTGCTTTTGATGACCACATCATCTACATAGCACTTGACTTGGTTGTGAATGAGATCATCAAAAATCTTCGTCATCACTCTTTGGTATGTTGCTCATGCGTTCTTTAGTCTGAATGTCATTACTGTGTAGCAATACACTTCGATCGGCGTTCTGAATGCAGTGAGCTTTCCGTCTTCTGGTGCCATCTTTATCTGGTTGTATCCTAATGATCCATCCATAAATGAGAAGATTTCATGTGTTGAAGCAATATCGATCATCAGTTCTGGGATTGGTAGTGGAAATTCATCCTTTGAACATGCTTTATTCAAATCTCTGAAATCCACGTAGATTCTGATCTGACCATTCTTCTTTCGAACTGGTACCACGTTGGCTAACCAAGTTGGGTATTGTTCTTCACGGACAAATTTAGCGTCTATTAGCATCTTAACTTCAGCTATTACTTGTTGCTCAATTTCTAGACGCATTATTCTGGGAGCATGTCTGACTGGAACGGAAGTAGGATCTACTCCTAGTTTGTGAACTGCGACTTCTGGAGCTAATCCTAGCATTTCGTCGTAACTCCAAGCAAAATAGTCTTTGAATTCCATTAATAGCTTGATTATGTTTTCGGAATCTTCTTTATTGAGTAAGGAGCTAACAAAGGTAGGCCTAGACTCTTCGCTAGTACCTAAGTTAACTTCTGTTAACTCGTCTATAGTAGATTTGATTTCTTCTTCGAATTCTGGTGGAGCGTTGCCGATTGGTAGATCTTCAAGATCTTCTGAAGCTTCCAAGTAGTCTTCATTAGGTTCACAAGTGACAACCAAGCGAAATTCCTTATCGTCAACTGATCCTATTGTGCCAAATCCGAGACCATGTTTTGAATTGGGAGGCTGACCGACATTATTCCATAATTTTTCAAAGTGTTGTGATCGGCCTTTTGTCCATTGTCGAGGTAAGACACCACATTGAATTAAATTTTGAACACAAGGAGAATACCACTCAAAAGGTAATTCCATTAATTCAGAAGAAGTAACAATCTTCAAGTTGTACATCTTTTTCAGTATTGGAAGAAGAAGCACCACGGTAAAACTTGATCGGCTTAATATCGCCACCATGTACTTCCTTGACCACCATACCTCGATCTTATAAGAATGGATCGGGGTCAGGGTCATAGTATGCACATAGTGGTTAATCTTCTCATACATTGATTTATATTCTTCATTCTTTTCATATTCGAGAGAGATCTTGAACTGTGGTTTCTTCTGATTTATTGTCGTTGCTTCTTTCTTAATTTCTTATTCTTCTTCGGAATTGTTCTCCCAATCAACATCGATGACCGGTTTCTTCTGTCCAACTGTTCTAACATTTCTTCCACGTCCTCGTCCCCGGCCTTGACCTCAGGTGCGAGTTCTGGAGAAATCTTCACCATCTCGCCGTAAGAGTGTGGTGAGTAACTGTTGGACTAGAACTTCAGGTTCTTCATCGTCTCAAATTTTTTTTGCTTCATTTGGTATGGTATTTCTGGAAAAGATTGTTTTCTTCGGGGGCGCGTAGTAGGCCACATCTTCATGAATTCCAATTTCGTGCACAGAGAACAGTTGCAAGTCACTTTTGATACACTATTCTCCTCCTTCGTAATACTTTATGCACTGGTGCAGAGACAACGGTACCATCCGGTTTTCATGGATCCATGGTCTACCCAGTAGAGCGTTGAACGATGTCTCAGAATCAATTATGTGGAATTTTGCGGTTGTCTTTGCTAAATCACCGGTCTTCATGAGTAGTGTTATCGATCCAAGAGCTCTTTGTCCTTTTTGATTGAAGCCTCTTAATAGCATCTTGTCTGCTTCAAGCTCGCGAGCATTAATTTCCAAATATGCTAGCGTCTGAAGATTCATTATGTTGATTGATGTTCCCGGATCAACAACACTCTGGAGAGCGTAAACTTTCCAATAGTGACTGAAATGTATAACGGTCGGTTGTGATCTGCTGTTCCCAGTAATAGATCATTGTCAGTGAAGGTAACACCTCGCTGTTCTCTTAACGAGCAAACCTCTTTGAAGGAATTACCGGCCATTTTGGCTAAACAAATCTCTGGATCAAGTAAAGCCTTGATCAGAGCCTCTCTCATCTCCATTGACAGGATCAGAGCGCCGTTTATGCTTAGTTTGGCTGGTAGCTTCCTAAGATAAGCTAGCGCATTGTAGTCTACTTTATTACCATGTTCCTCAGTTTCTTCCCGAATGGGCAGTTCCTCTGCCAGGGTTGGCTCTTCCCAAGCAACCACCTGCTTTCCTTTATCCTTTGGACCCATTCTCGGGGGTAGAACTTTTCCACTCTTAAATTTACTTCAATTATTTTTTCTGAATTTAGTGTTTCCTTTTGAATCGGAGCAACTGGCTCTTCTGAAGTCGCTTCGGTGTCTGACGGTTCTAATTCTATCGTGATTGGAGCCCCTCGGAACTCACAAATGGACTCGTTTCTTATCGAGCTTTCGTAGCTTCCTTTGTGAACATCTTCTTCATCGTGGTCGTCGAGGTTATGTATGATTTGAGAATCATTATTTGTATTGGAATCGAGATCCAGATTAAGTCGGTTGTCGCTAGTTATGTAATCGTTAGAAACAGTCAAAACGTAGCCAACGCCATAACCCTTATCATTATAAGATCCCGCCGGAGCGAGAAGATAATCATACAGAGTCAGGAGTTCGAGGGATTTCTCCCTCGAATCAGAAATAACCATTCTAGGATAAGTAGCCCCTAGTCTACCCTTCGGAGCCTCGGTCTTCTTTCTTCCACGATCTTCTCCTCCTTTTAGGGCGGTTCTTCAATCGCAAGTGATAGTGTCGGCTCAACAAGTTTCAAACTCTGAGTTGAAGATTGTACTGAAGCGGTTTGAATGTGATGCAAAATTTTCTTTGAAGACTTTGTCCAGACGGTACTCCATCCATCATCAGTCGCGTAAGGGTCTATCGGAACAACATAATCCGTTGCAATAACATTGACGGAACCTCCTTTCTGGGGATCCTTCATGTATTCCTTTGGGATCGTTATGTTTCCTTTTCGAAGATTGTCATCAAGCCAAATCTTGAAAGTGATGCAATCCTCTATCTTGTGTCCTAGCATCTGGTGGTAAGGGCAATAGTTCAGATGATTTTTCTTATTGACTTCCTTCGTCTTTTTGGGTTCTGGCAGCTGAAAATCTGGTGTCTTCATTAAGCTGCGGAACATCTTCGTTACTGCTTCCGTTTTGAATGGATATTCTTTATTTATGAGTTCTCTTAAGGTACGCGATGAACGAGGCGGTTGTTCATAATGCTGAGGAGACTGATAACTTGGATGAGGTTGTTGATAGTCTTGCTGAGGTTGTTGATAGATCTGTTGAGTTTGCTGATAGGTCCGTTGTGGTGGTTGATAACTAGGCTGTGGCCACTCTGACTGTATCTGAACCGGCTGCTTGCCCTTATCTACTGCCGCAACGATTCCAGATTTCTTTTCAAATGTTTTCACAGTCTTCTGCTTATCGTTCTTGTCCACGAAACTTAACTGCTTTGCTTCTTCTTACAAGCTCCCGGCCTTGCTAAGCAACTTCTCAAAAGTCTTGATTGTAAATCCTTTAAGGAGAAGTGCTATCGGGCCATAGATACTTTTAAGTAGGATGCCGACTGCATGTTGTTCTTGAAGCTGTGGTTCACACTTCATGCTTAAGTTTCTCCATCGAAGTATGTAATCCACTAAAGTCTCGTTCGGCTTTTGTTGCTCCACTACTAGATCACCGATAGTGATGTGGTACTGAGCTCCGGTAAATCATTTAACGAAAAGATTCTCTTGTTCTGAAAAGGTCTTTACTGAACCGTTCGGCAATTTTGCGTACCAGTCGAAGGCAATCCCTGATAAACTGCTGACGAACTGTCAGAAGAGTAAAGCGTCACTCCCACCGGCATTGCAGCAACTAGCACGAAAATGCACGATATGCTGCCGGGGGTTTCCCGTTCCATCAAAAGTTTTAAACAGAGGTGGTATGAAGCCTTTTGGGTATTGGACCACAACAAATTCTTCGGGGTAAGGTCTACCCGTCTGAATAGATGCTCCACTCTTAGATTGTTCTAGGGCCTCTCACACCTGCTGTTCTACCATGCTCTTAATGTCCTTTTCTGGAATCATGCTTTGTGTAGAATCCTTCTTTGGTGGTTCGTCTCCGTTGAAGGATGTGATCTCTTTTCCTCCATCTGCAATATGAATAATTTCTGGGGGTGTTTCTTTCTGAGGTTGTACCTGACTCTGGATAGTGGCTAAGGCAGCATCCATCTCTTCCATCCTCTTTGCCATTTGGGAAATTGTGTCATCTCTCTCCCAAATCTGTGCTCTCATCACTTCCGGTTCATCTCTTTCCGCAGCTGCCGGAGCACCTTGCGAAGCTGACGATGCTCGTGTCTCAACCATGTTGATCTCGGCATACTCCTCATCCATGAACTCTGATGAGTCAACTTCATCTCCTAATTCTTCTTCTCTTTCTTTTGCTAACCGTCGGATGTCGGTCCTTAACTTGTCCATGGCATCCTCTAATGGCCTTTTCCGCACGGTCTCGCAGTCGTCTTGCGACGGTTGTTAAACTTATTTCCCGGGAGTCCCCTTTATTGCAGTAGCACTTTCTTCTGATTCAAGTCTCCTGACGAGACTTTTCATCTCAGGACATTGTTTTGGTCTCAGCTAGCCAGGAGTAGGTCGCCATACCATCCTTATCGCAGCCGGAAGCCTAGGACCGGATGGTCTGTCGGCTATATGCTGGAAGGTGGTATCCTCCCTAATTTGTAGACTCGATACAACAACGAGGTGGATCGGCTTTTATCTTCTTCTTTGGTTTCTCCGTGGCGACAACGGGCTCTATTTGTGGTCCAAGGTGGGATTTAGTCGGCACCCGTCCTATCCTTCTTAAGATTTCTGACACAGGGCATCTTTCTTTCTTTGCCAATCTTTCTATCACATCTTGCAGCTGAGTCAATGGCGTAGTCTTATCCCTTTTACTTTTGTAATTATTGTAGTACGCAGGTCGGGGTAGTGCAGCAGCGATCCTACGGGCATTCTCTTCATTTAATGAGGCAGAGAGAGGGTGAAACCTGCTCCCTTCCAACAGAGGTATATACTCAGGTAGTTCTTCTCTTTCCTCAGAAATTTCTTCTAGAAAAGCAACTTCAGCAGCTCTGGCTTTCTTGGCGATCTTTCTGCTTCTATTTCTCCTTTGAGTCCGAGTTAGGGGTGCAATTCTTGAACTTGACCCAATCTCAAAAATAGCTGGTATTGTAGCAAAATCTGTACCCTCCACGGTGACAGGCTCATCACAAACTTGGATTTCCTTCCCCTTCAGTTTGGCAGAAGTCGGGGTAGGTGTGGAGATGACTAGACCGGTGGGGGTAGAGACAACAGTCCTCCTATGAACAGTAGTACTCTCTTCTGCTGGAATCCTTTGCAGGGAAGGGAATTCTTGAGTCGATTTCAGATTGAACTCAATCACGGGCTCTTCAGTTTTTGACACTTTGTCCATTAATGTGAAGAGAGTGACATCAGCAAACTTGATATCTGTGTTGCCGAATCCTTGTCCGAAACGGATGATCCCATTGTCGGGCAGCTCATCCTTATAAACGGCAAAGTCCATTCCATTGGTGAAGGAGAAGATTAGCTTTGGGGCAGTCATTTTCTGGAAGGCAGATTTTGAATGTCAGTCCCGAATTATGCTTCTTTCCATCGTAAAGTTTAGGACGAAAAAGAAAGAGTTCGAACACATTTTCGTTTATCTTAGTGTATCTGTGATTTTAAAAGAGATTGTTTATTAGGAGGTTCGTTTGTTAGAAACAAAATGATTAAAGGAAAAAGGGTTGTAGAAAAGGTAAAGGGCCTAATTTAGAATCGGAAAGGACGAGAAAGTCTTATGCAAAACTTTTCGAATCGAAGGACCGCTCCTAAACTAACACCTATTGGGGGTCCACCCCACCTCAGAAAAGCGGTAAAAGGATCTCAGAACCTCTCCGTTTAGGGGTGTCTAAACAGTGGCTCCTAAATCCGAGAGGAGTTGGCTATACTCATTCAAGACAGAAATGAACGGGGTACTCCAACAGAAGAATGGTAGTTTTGGTCCATTAGGGATATGGACTCACTACCGATTCATGAAAGAAAAACCATCTAATCAAAAATGGAGAGAGGAACTAGTCCCCAGCGGAGTCGCCAGAAGTTTTACGGCTTATTTTCAGGTTGAGTGTTGTATTTTTAAAAAGGGGTCGCCTAGAGAAATTGTCGGTGAAATTTAAATTTTAAATTCAATTTAAATATATATATAATTTAGAAAGTAGTATTTGATTTTGAAAGTAACTTTAAATTTGAAAATTTTAACATATGAAATCAAACCAATCTAACATCCCGAATAGTTTATATAAACGAGCACCGCACCACAAACCGTGTATTTATCCGGAGGAATAGACACACTGCTTGATGATGGGCTCGATTAAATAAACTAACAGATTTGTGACATCCATTCGGTCTGCGAACCAATTTTAAAAGCCGACAAGTTCCCCTGTTTAATATAACGAAATTAAACAGGGTTTATATTACCTGGGTTCTCAAAATTCCCTATAAGGGCAAGCCCCTATAGTTAAATACATCTTAAATGATGAGAATCATTTAAGAAAACTCTCGATAATGATCAGTGGTTTTGTTCTCAAGAATTTCAAAGTTTAAGGTTTTCAAAGGATTTGAGTTTTGGAAATTTCAATAGCGAATGGATCAAATTTGGAACAATTTACTTTAAGAGTCCAAATAAAGAGAAGTAGGAGAAGCTGAAGATCCAAGAAGAATCTTGGCAACTTCTCATACTATCCTATTGTTCGGCTTAGATTTGGTAGTTTATTTAATGTTGCAATCCTGCTAATTTTATTTATTGAGGTCTTATATTTGTATGACATAATCACACAAATAGCCTTGAAGATCTGAGGGTTTATGTCGTACCAAACGACTACCTCGGAGTCCTAAGACCGGTTAGGGCTTAATTTACATGACATGATCATGCAAATGCCTAACAAAGAGTTGAGGACTTATGTTGCACTAGGAAAACTACCTCGAAATCCTATGGCTTTGTTATTTAATTCTAAGAAAGGTTTTGTTGAAGTAGACTCAAGTTTTGCTGATGACGATGGTCGAGCTGCCCACCGTGCTTCGAGCTCCTTGTTGTTGTAGAGGTTTAGTTTTAGAAGTCATAAATCAGGAGATGAGAGAAGTGTTTTGGTTTAGAGAAAATCTTAAAATCCAAGTGTTTTTAATATTTTAATTAAAACAAATCTTAAAGTTGATTAAAAAGAACGGATTAAAATCCTACGGTTCCGTCATCCCGACACCGTTATTTTCATCGAATTCACTTAGTCCAGATGAATTTGCTAAACTCAACTGAATGAGTTCCACACTTTCATTTAGACCGTGGGAAATCCCGTTAGCAACACGTGGGTTACATCATCCGAGGTATTCCCAATCATTCGATGAGACGTTTTAATTTAGTTGTGATTGTAGTTTTGTTGTTCGTTTGTGAATAAATTTTGAGTTATTTTATATTTTGGAATGTTGTGGCGGTGAATTTTATCTTGCAATGACTTTTAATTTAATTTTGGTTTCAGTTCAGGGACTACCCTAAAGGTTTTGGTTTTCATGCAACAGTCTTGTTTAACATGCAAGAAAGTAAAGTACAGTGCATGTAAGTAAATTGTAATAAAGTAAATTATAATAAAATAAAAGCATACCTGGAGGGTCTTCCTGTCATCCCAAGCTGCAGTTAAAACACATGTTAAGGCATTTAAATATTTCAACAGATACCTAGGTAAAGCTAAGGGAAGGGTTTTGGTTGTCTACCAAATTCCTAATCCTATAACTAGTCATCTCCTATGACGTCTAGGTTATTGGATTGGTTTAAGGATGATTTTCTTCATCAAAGAACAATTAAATTCAATTGTTCTTCTAAAACATCCCGTCATATTGAGGAAGTGCTTAGGACGAGTCCTAAACATCTTTTTAATATTTTTGTGATTATTTTAAGTCCAAGTAAATTTAGTTGCACAGGTGAATTAATCATCCAAGAGTTTAGTTAAACTTTGTTTCTTGCTCAGTGAACTTAGATGAATGAAGTGACATCTCACTTAATACTCTATTTAAGAGTTATAATAATTAAAGCCTTTAAGGGCAAATTGGTTTATCGAGAATTTTAATCATAATTAATTAAAAGTTTGAATTAATGGTTTAAAGTGTTTTAATTTAATAATGAGGTTTTAATTGATAATTTTAAGTTTGGAATAGTGTTCAAATTATTTTAGATTTAATTCTTCATGATTTCATTTAGGTTTGTTGTTAAATGATTTTAATTCAATTTGATTTTAATTTAATATAATTTTATTTAATTTAGTTAATTTTAATTTAATTTTAAATTTAATTTAATTTAAATTTATTTAATTTTTAATTCAATTTAATTTTAATTTAATTTAATTTTAATGTAATTTAATTTAATTTAATTTAACTTAATTTGATTTAATTTAATTTAATTTTGATTTAATTTAATTTGAATTTTAATTTGAATTTAATTTTAATTGAATTTAATTTAATTTAAATTTTGATTTTAATTTTAATTTAATTTGAAATTTAATTTTAATTTAATTTTAATTGAATTTAATTTAATTTAAATTTTGATTTTAATTTTAATTTTAATTGTTAGTTTTAATTTAACTTTAATTTTAATTTGATTTTAATTAAATTTGTTTTAATTTTAGTTTTAATTATTAATTTGGATTATTATTTTAATTTTTAATTAAGAATTAAGTATTGTTAAAGTGACTTATTTAGGGATTTTTAAATTAAAGAATAAATGTCCTCTTAATAATATCCCTATTTTAATGATCCAAATTTAAATATATTCTTTCCAAAATTTAAATTATTTAATTAATTAAAGTTTCATTTTTGATATTTTCAAAGTGTTTAATGGGTTTCTACCCCTTAATTTCCCTAAGTTTCAATCATCCAAGAGAAAATTAAGATCAAATATTTTACCTCCCTATTTCGATTAACCCTAAAGTTTTAATTAACAGTTAAAATTTTTAATTAGCTTTATGCCCTTTTAAGCTTATTTATTTTATAACTCACTAAATTGAGCTCAAATAAATTTGAAATTTTTATGTCACCTCACTCACATGTCGATTAAGACATTTAAGGAAAAAATGTAATTTTTCTGAATTTAATTTATTTATATAATTATTTTTAGTAGAAAATAAGGGTTTTCAAAGAAAATTTAACAAGATGATCAAGGAAAGGTTGCTGTCCTTAAGAAAATTATGGGATGTTCCTAATGACCAGAGGACCACTTGGACAAATTTTGGTGATTTTTTTTTAGTTATATTTTATTTATTATAATTATTTTGAGTTTTAGAGTATTAATTAATTAGTATAATTGAAAAATGGATTTTACATTTTTCTTAAATTTCTCTGACCTCAAGGAGTTCAAAGAAACAAATTTTATAATTTTTTGTTTTTTCTTTGATTTATTAGAATTATTTTAGTGAAAAAGGTGAAAAACTTATTTTTTAATATAAAAATTACATTAAGCCTTTAAAATTCAATATTTTATCCTAGGGACTTAGGAAAAATATTTAGTTTGTTCCTAAGTGATTTGGAATCAAAATGTGACATTTTAATGATTTTTAATATTTTTATTATTTTTTTAATTATTAAAATATTAAAATATTGTGAAAAATCAACTTTTTTAGAAAATTTCAATTTTAATTTTCTTGAACTCCCCTGATATTAGAGAAGCCTCAAAACCATTTTTGTGAATTTTTGAAAAGTATTTTTGGAGTTATGAATTTTTAAAGTTCCATTTTGCTTATGAGGCTTAATCAACCCATTTGGTGGGGTTAATCAAGTCCAATTAATTTCAAAATTTTATGTAAGGTTTCTGTGACCCTAAAGAGCAATGGAGAATTGTTTTCAAGTCAATTTGATGTGTGGATAACCCTAATTAAGTGAAATGCAATTTTAGGGATTTAGGCCAATTAAGGTTATTATGAATGAAATAACTCGAAATATATTTTTCATAGGGTCCCCTGGTCCTAAGGAACATTACCAAATTTTCCTAGAATTTATTTCACAACATGCTAATTATTGGAATTAAAATACCTAAAATAGTGACATGAAATTGAAAATTTAATAACTTTTCACAGAGATGGCCTCTGACCTTGAAAAATTCAGAGAATGTTCCCAAGATCAGAGGCTTTAAAAGCCCCATGGTCTCTTGCCATGGTGAATTGTCTATGCAAATGAAGAATCAAAATATTGAAAATAGTAAATAAATTATTAAAAATAAAATACTCATCCAATTAACTTGATTTTTTTTACTCATTGTTCTCCTCTGTTCACTGAGCAAGAGGGTATTTTTATTTTATTTTTGTGATTTTTCTATGCAAAGATATGAATTTTTGAAGTTCTGGGCATTTAAATAATTCAAAAATACCCTATTTATCTACTTATCCGACTCGGCGCTAGCGCAACATCGGCAGCTCCGAAAGCCCACGCAGCGCATTTCCATTCGATGCCGCCAGTTCACGCAACATTCCCTGGTCCGGCGCAATCTGAACCGTCCGCTCGATACACGCGCGATCAAACAGTTCCCGGTCATCGTCTACGACTAGTGTGCACCCGTGACCGTCCACACTAAAACCCTAAGATCTCATTCGATTCTCAATGGATTTTTGTGTTCTTATGCTCTATGGATTCTTCTTGAAGAGACGAACACATCCATATGATTTATAGGCTATGAAATTAAATTATACAAAATGGAGAATCACTGGAAGCTCGGGAGGAAGAGTGAGTTCATACCTTTGCTTAAAGAAGTGAAGCTTCGATCTGAGAGTTGTGTCACCTTTGATTGAGTCCAGGCAAGCTCCAGATGAAGTCTCGGCTGCAGGGAATTGTGCAGGTATGAAAGTGACCAAGGCTGATCACAAAGCTTGGAGGTTGGAAGCAATGGCTGGTACAGTGAGGGGCTTTTGCTGAGGAACTTCTCCTCTTGGTCTGGTGAAGGTGTAGGACCAATCAATTTGGAGATTGGCTCACTGTGGTGAAGTGTCCTATTTTTTGGGTGGATTTTCAACTCATAAATTGAGCTCTGTTAATGGGGATTAGGGCAAAGGAATACTGGGGATCAATTTCTCTGGGTTAGGAAAAGGTCCTGGAGCAATTTTGACAGAGTTTCCTTAAGGTCTGGTTCATCTCCTCTTTTTGGCCGAGAGGGTGGTGGGTTTTAAATAGACATGGCTGGAGGGCTTCCCAGGGGCAATTGGAGGCTGGGATCAGCTGCTCAGGGGAGAAGAAGATGAGCTCTGGTGTCCATTAGGGTTGGGACAGCTCAGCAAGGGAGAATTGAATTTTTTGGCTCACGTGGAGCTCTCGGCCATGGTGTTTCTGGCGGCTGTGGTGGCTGGCCGTCCAGGCATGGGTCACCATCTGACTCAGTGTGGTCAGGGGTTGAATTTGGTGAAGTCAATTGGAGTTTGACATGTGTAAAAAGCTTCATTAAAATGGAATGGGGGAGAGTGTATTTTGGGCTTGGTTTGGTCAATCCATGGAAATAGGCTTGGTGCACCTCCCCAAGACCTGATTTTGAGCTAAGGGAATCATTTAGGTCAGCTTGGAAGGGGTGGTGAAGTCTCCATCCATGGTGAGGTGGCTAAGCTTGGTTTAGAGTGTGACATGAGTATGGTTAAAAATGCTTAATGAAAGATTAGGAAAGGGTCCCCTCTTCTTGCCATTAATGGCTTGATGAGGTGGAAAGTGGCTTTCATGGCTTCCATGGCTTCCATGTGGCTTGTACATGGCTCAATGGCTCACATTTGGCTTGGAAAAAGTTTGGTCAATTTCATAAAAGGGGATTTTATGAATTTTGGCATTTTTGGTGGAAATTTGGATGAAGCTTTATTTGGAATTATTTGATAATTGGTTTAGGACTTAGGGATGATTTTAATTGAATGGATGATGTAGAGAAATGTCATGTGGGCTTTGGATGAATTTTGGGCTTTCGGATTTGGTGCAAGTGGGCTTTTAGAATGGTTTAAGAAAGTGGGCCTTTAGGTTTGAAAATAAATTGGTGGATGAAAATTTTGTGAGGGATCATGCCAAATAAATGTTGCAATTGGTTTAGGTATGTGTCATGAGTGGTTTGGAACATGTTTGAAGTGATTTTGAATTGAATTGGGTTTAATGTGGGGTCTTTAGTTAAAGGGGCCAAAGTGGGCCAAATTGGGCTAACCTGGGTTAAGGTTGGGCTAAAGTTGGATTCGATGTAAAATTAATGTTGAGAAATATTTTTGGGAATGTCACAAAGAGTTTTCAACTTTGGTTGGGCTTTGATTTTGGGATTTGGGCCCATTTGGGTTAGGTTTGGGCTTAGGTCAATTTAAGAGATTTTGGTTTTGGGTTAGGCTTGGGTGGAGTTTAGGTTAAAATTTTGGGCAAATCAAGTTAGTGTTTTGTTTATGGGGGTATTAGAAAGGATTTAGAAAAGATTTGGGGCCAATTGGGGTTGAGCTGGGCTAGGTTTGAGCTAGGTTTAGGTCATGGGCCAAAATTGGGCCTTAGGCTTCAAATTGAAATTAGGCTCAAATGTCAATCAAATTGGACTTGGATTTGGTATAAATTGATATTGGGAATGTTGATTTTGATTTTATAATTGAATTGGACCAAAATTTAGGCCAATTAAAGTGGTTTGGTTTGACATTGGGTTCATTTGGGTTTAAAATGGGCCAAATTGGGGGTTTTGGTAAAAGTGGGGAAAATTGGCAAAATTGGCCCATGGTGTAGTTGAAAAAAATGAAATTGGGAATATTTGGGATTTTTTAAAATTTTTTGGGAATTTTGTGAATTTTTGGATTTTTGGGCTAAGAAGGGCATTTTGGGTATTTGGAGGGTATTGGGGGGTACTTTTGGAATTTTTGGTATTTTTGGCTATGGATGATCAATTTGAGTGGGGGAAATGTTTAGGATTGATTTTGAGGAATTTTGGGTAATTTAGGTGATTTTGTAAATTTTGGGTAGTTTCAAGGGCTTTTGGTAGGTTTAGTAGGTGTAAGGCCCTGGGGGTCAAAAATTGAAATTTTGGAAAAATGAAGATTGATCAAATTTGAGTAAAATGGAATCACTTTGGTTGAGCAATGAAGCCATATTAAGCCCATATGAGCCATGAGAGGACTCATTTGAGGTATTCACTATGTTGTTCCTAACCCTCTTAGCCAGGGGCTTAGGGGTTAAGGACCATCCATGTGAATTACCTACATGAGTCAAGAAGTCAAGTTGGGTGAGAGTGTGGTTCTAGGACTTCGAATGTGTGTGAGAGTGTAGTGTATGTGCAAGTTGATCCTCACCAGACCAGGCTACCCAGGGTGTTCCTAAGGCCAAAAAGTCCTATAGGGAACTCATCCTTTAAACCTCCACATTTGATTTTAATCCTCTAGGTGATTAGGGATCTACAATCAAGCTTGTGGGGTTTGCAGGGAGTTAAGAGGTGTTTGAACTTTCTAAAAGGGTGGGTTCCACTTCTAGTCCTTTAAGATTAGTCAAAGGAAAAGCCTAAGGCTAGATCTTAAGTACTAAAGAGAGGAGAAAAAGACATCATCAAAAATGAGGTCAACAAAGCTGTTGTTTTACCAAACTGTGATTCCAAAAGTGTTTCTAAATTTTTAAAGAAAATGATATTTTCAAGATTTGGAATGCCTAAGGTAATTATCACTGATGGTGGAAGTCATTTCAAGAATATAAGAATTCAATCATTACTAAAAGAATTTGGAATCAAACATAGAATTGCAACTGCTTATCACCCACAAACTAGTGGAATGGCTGAAGTATCAAATAGAGAAATTAAAAGAATTTTAGAGAAGACTGTTAATCCTAAAAGAACTGATTGGGTTGATAGACTTGATTCTGCATTATGGGCTTATAGAACAGCTTATAAGACACCAATCGGAATGTCACCTTACCTGTTAATTTATGGTAAACATTATCACTTACCTGTAGAACTTGAACATAAAGCTTATTGAGCGATAAAGGAGTTTAATTTTAATTTGAATAAAGCAGGAGAAAAATGATTATTGCAACTAAATGAGATGGAAGAAATAAGAAACAAATTGTATGAAAATGCGAGAATTTATAAAGAGAAAATGAAGATGTTGCATGATAAGAAAATTTCAGGAAAGATTTTTGAGCTTGGACAAAAAGTATTACTGTTTAACTCTCGTTTAAGACTTTTTCCTAGAAAATTAAGATCTAAATGGATTGGACCCTATTTAGTTGATAAAGTATACTATTATGGAGCTGTGGATATTAAAGATCCCAAAACAGGAAAAAATTTTAAAGTAAATGGAGTAAGATTGAAGCCTTATTTGGGAGATATTAAAAAGATTTATAAAGAGGCTTATGAATTGAGTCAACCTGATTAAAGATTTACTTAAGTCGGGCTGACGACGCTAAACCAAGCGCTTTTTGGGAGGCAACCCATAATTATCTTTGTTTATGAGTGTTTTTGTGTTTTGATGGTTATGCTTCGATCTTGATTAATTTTATATTACTTTAGAAAAATTTGATGCTCATAAGTCTTTGTTGACTTAAGCTGAAGATTATTTTGAAGTATGTATGATTTAAAAATAGGATCACTCTATTCTGAATATGAGTAGAAAGAAGATCAAGTTAACCTTCATTATGATTGTTTACAATGTGAGTTATTGAGTCTAAATTACTCTTACCAGTATAATTTACCTATCTTAGAGAATGAAATTTTGAAATTTGACGATTAGGCGAAACGGAGTTGAACATAGTTCCGGCGCCTAGGCGCCAGAATTCGGCGCCTAGGCGCCCAAATTCGGCGCCAGAATTCGGCGCCTAAGCGCCAGAATAAACTATGTATCAATAGGTCAGGCGCCTAGGCGCCAGATTCGGTGCTTAGGTGCCACGGTTACTAGGTCGTGCAAAAATAAAAAATTTTCAGTTTTTCACACGATTTTCCCCTTTAAATCAACCTATCTTCTTCCCTAACCATCAAGCAATCAAAATTATGTCCCTTGCACTTCATTCTTGAGAGATTTGAGAAATTTTTAAAGAAATGGAAGGAAGAAATCATGGAGAAGAAGTTAGGGGCAAGGTTTCAAAGGATCCTCAACCCTACTTCAATGGTTTCTTCGCTGTAAGTTTATAGAAAATTTCTAGTCATTTGGATAAGTTTGAAGCAGAGTTTAAAAGCATTGGAGATTGCCTTCATAAGATGTTTCATCAAGTTGAACATCTAGAATGGCAAATGAAACTTCAATTTGATCATTTTGCGGCTTATCAAGATGCTCAAGTTGAAATGTATGCGAAGAATAAGTGGATTGACGAAAAGACGGCTACGGATTTCCTGAGAGCGTTAGTGTTCTTTCCAAGTGGAATACACAATTTCCCTTGTGAAGATTAGAATATTCTGGTAATGACATAGTTATTATGGTTTGTTGAGTCGTTGTATCGATTTAGAGAATCGATTGTGTTTGTTTGTGTATTTGCTTTCATGTTCAATGTGTGTTATTTTTGCTTAGAAATTGTTGTGTTTGAGTGTGTATTAGGAACTTGAATCAAATATAATACTTATCTGGAATGTATTGAGTCAATATCGAAGGTTATAAATGGAATTTAGTGAGTTTGATTGAAACCTTATGTTTGATTGGTGGATTTAATATTTAATTTTTATAAAATTTTGAAAAATGTTATGGAAGTTAGAAACTGAAGCTCTACTCTGATATGAGTAATTGGAAGTTGAATTTATGAATTTTGGTGGAAAATTAAATTTAAAAATAATTTTTTGTGAAAGGCGAGTCTGGAGACTAGGCGCCAGAATTCGGCGCCTAAGTGCCAGTTCCGCTTGTACCCGAAAATTTACTTAAATAACCACCAAAAGCCATTTTTGACGCCTAAACTTCATCTTCTTCCCCATTTTCGCGAAAATACATCCTTTAGATCCATCTTGAGGTCAAAACATCAAGGATTTAAGCGCGAAACCACTCTATTTCTTCGTCTCAAGGTCAGATCTACACTTTAAACCATTTATTTTAGATTTTCACCATAGATTTCCCTAGGTTTTGCTAAGAACCGAAAATTTTGAAAAAAATTCTGATTTTTAGAGATTTCATTGGTTTTATAAACTTATTTTAAATTTTATAAACTTAAAAAGAGTTTAAATCTTTGATTCCTAAATTTGTTCTTGTTTTCTTTCACGTTTAGATGGCTCCAAAATCTAAAAGCGGGAAGGCACGAGATAACTTTGATAGCAGCAAATTTTCTACTACGGTTGCGCATTTTCACTTCCATGAATTTCCGACGTCCAGAAAGTTCATTTTTGAACGAATTTTCTATCATCCTGGAGAAATGATCGAAAACACTATTGTTGCACACAATTGACAACGATTTTGTTATTTTACTGCTGTTGCTGTTATCCCGATTGTTCGAGAATTGTATGCAAATTTTCTGGATGCCGAAGATTATGAAGTCTTTGTCAGAGGAATCGGAGTAGGATTTAGTCCGGAAAAATCAACATATTTTATGGCCTGCCACCGACTATTGAGTGATATTGTTCTGGATTATCACCATCTGAGGAAGATTTGGATATGATCATTGCTTATCTGACTGACGGTACTGGATCTTGGAAGATCAGGAACAGAAAAAGGGTAAACGTCAAATCCTCCGAATTAAATGGTATTTCTAAAGCATGACACTATTTTATTTCTGCAAGATTGTTACCTTCCAACCACCTGATTGAAGTGACTAGAGATCGAGCGATCTTAAACTACTACATTCAGAAGAGGAAGCCTATTGATGTGGGGATTATTATTTATGATTCTGTGGATTCTACTGTGAGGTCCAGCACTTCTGTTGGATTGGGATTCCCATCTCTGATCTATTCACTATGTGTTAGTAATGGAGTCACTGCTGATATTTCTGAAGAGAAGTTAAAGTCTACCAAGCCAATTGGGCAGGAGAGTATTATTATCTATGATCGTCTTCGAGGGAAGAAATTGACCGCTCTTACTTATGCACATACTCCAGATAGACCTTCTACTTCTCGACCCTCTACTTCTGCTGAGCCACCATTAGATTTATGGGAATCAATGCATGATCAATTTTTAGAGCAGCAGCAGGAGTTATTTCAAACTCACTGCAGAATTGATACTATTGATAGGAAACTAGATCATTTATCTGATTATACCCAGAGGAAGAGTAGTTATGATGCTGAGTATGATGAAGCCCTGGTCAGATTTCTGAAGGGTGAACATGATGTTAATTTCCTTACTTTTCCTAGATTCACACCATTTGTTGATCTTAAGGACGTAGAATTTTCCTTTGGTGATGATGATGATGATGAGGCTACAGCTAGTGACTAGTAGTTATAGATCTTTATGTTGAGCTACTCTGTTAGTTTGTTTTGTTTGTTTTGTTTGTTTAGTTTTGTGTTAGATGTACGTTGATTGATTAGTGTTAAGATTCTGTTGCTAAAATATTCTTAGTATATTGTGTTGAGACTGAAGTTAGAATTAATTTATATGTTGTTTTAGTCTATTGTTTAGTAATTAGTAATTTTGCTCTATTTTAATTCTGTTTCAAATTTAGTATCATCATAAAATTAGCCTGCTTACTTTTTATACATGCTTAAATTTTATCTTAATTATTCATAAAAGCATGATAGAAGTTAATTTTTCTTTTTAAGATTGTTTTTACATACTTATTAAAAATTCTTATGATTTTATTTCTCTCATACTTTCAAATTATCATATTATACCAAAACTTAAGTTTGGGGGGAGGGAAAATCCATTCAAAATTAAATTTTATTTGTCCTTAAAGAGATAATATTTTCATAAAAATAAAAACTTTTTAACGTAACTTAAGGAATGAAGAATTTATTAGAGATCACTTTTATTTTTGAAATTATAAACAATTTAGTGAAAATTAACCAAAAATTTTACTAACTTTGATTGATTTTAAGAATAGAATTATTTAACTTAAAGAAGAATAAGATAAAGAATTTTTCTATTCATGATAGAAATAATAGAATTTTAGAAATATTAAGTAATAAAAAAATTATTATCACTTGAAAAAGAAACGATTGAAAATCTTTTTGAATTCTTATTTACGTTATAATAATTAAGTGGAAATGTATAAGTTTTGAAAATATAAGTTAAGGATAGTGAAGTTCAAAACCATTAACATGCTATCCAGATATAGTAATCCTCTCTATATATAATAAAAAATAATAAAAAATAAAAAAAAAGAGAGAAGAGAGAAGAAGCTTGAGGAAATGCCTAATCAAAAATTGGCTTTGAATTATCTTATAGGAAGAAAACTAGTTACATACTTTACTTAATTTTTATACATAACTATTTATTTAGAAAAGAATTTTTCAAGAAGATCTTTTTCTTGTAAATAATCTATGAAAGCTTAATATAATAGACTTCTATTATTTTCAAAATGAATGGAAAGTTTGAAATCTTATGATTTGGTAGTTAAATATTCTTTAAATTCTTAAAATTAAACCTAATTAGTGAAATTGGGTTAATAATTTACTAAAGACTTTATAAAATAAAAAATTATAAGGAATCTTAAATATTTATCTTTTATTCCAAAGGTTATATATTGTATATAGTAGATAGAGTTACTTGAGGACAAGTAACATTTATGTTTGGGGGATTTTGATCTATTAAAAATACCTATTTCTTTATGTCTTAATTCTTATTAATTTCTAAGGATATTATGCTTTAATGAAAGGTATTTTGTGTGTTTTTGGATGTAGGTGATGTAAAAAGGTCTAAAAAGGAAAAAGGAGCAAAAATGGAGAAAAATACAAAAAGTATAAAAAAATATGTCCTGGCACTAGAAGCTGGCGCCTAAGCACCAGACTGGATACAAAAATTGTCAAGTTTTTGACAACATTTGATCAGTTATTTTGACGGAGTGAGCGGTTATTGGACATTATAGATTACTGGCAGTTGTTCCTTGATAATAGGACATGTGATACATTGCATTTGGACTCTCCAAGACGGTTTTAATCTCGAAGAGGTGCGAGCCAAAGTGAAGAGGTGCGAAGAACTGGACACGGTGTCCGGCGCCTAGGCCTAAGATTCCGGCGCCTAGGCACCAGATAGACCTTCTAGAAGATTCATTGAATGTGGACATATTTGAAGAGGTGCCTCAAGGCAACCCTTGAAGCCTATAAATAGGGGTTCATTTCTTCAGAAAACGTGCCCCTCCCATTGTAACCCTTTCTCTTATTCACTTTAGGATCTCTCATCCTTAGAGAGAGAAATAGAGAGAGAAATTTAGGGCCACTTTTGTTTATTTTAGTGAGTTTATTTTCAAGTTGTTGCATCTGGAGTTCATTACACTGTGGAGTCAGTAGGAATCAGAAGATTTGTAGAACAAATATTGGAGATAAGTATTTTTATATTTGATTCAAAGTTTATTTATAATGTTTTGTTGTTTATTTTCAATATGTTATGAGTAGTTAGTTTACTTTCGTCCTTTAATTATGAAGAGATAGATAAGATAATATAAAGATTCGATGGAGAATTGAAATTCAAAATATTTTCAAAACATTGTGATGACATTAATACCTGATCTTACTTTACTTTTTAAATTGGCCATTTAAGTTGTTAAAACCCGTTGAAGAGTTTTGAGACCTTGAAGGAGAAGAACTCTTAACTTGTAATTGTCACATGAATCCTTGGGTAGTCGAAGGCCATGTACGGGCTATTCAATGTGAAATGCAAATAAATAGAAAGATAAGATTTAAAGGGCGTATCTCTGTCCCTCTCTGTCCCTCTCCTAGTCTCTCTTTCGCTCTCCCAAGTACACTATTACTCCCCCCTCTCAAACTCTTCTGGTTCATTCCCGGTCTCTCTCCCACAAAATCTCATTCTCTATCCCTCACTCTCATTCCCTCTCTTTATATCTTCCCTTACTCTCTCTTCTCACTCACTCTCACTTGCTCTCTCACTCCCTCTCTTCATTCTCTCACTCCCTCCCTCCTCTCTCTTTCTCACTCTCATCCTCTCTCGTTCTTTTCTCTATTTATGACTTGTCCCTTTTTCAATCTCTTTTGCTCTCCCCATCTCTTTCTATCTCACACACTCTCTCTTCCTCTCTTCTATCACTCCCTCTTATCTCTTTACTTACTCTTTCTCGCCAACCACCGCTTAGTCTCTTCCTCTAACCCACTCACTATCTTCTCCCTTTATCTCCTTCTCTCGGTCTCCCTTTGTCCCTCCATCTCTCTCCATATCTTCTTCTATATCTCGCTCTCTCTCTCTTCCTCTCACTCCTATCTTTTGCCTTATCTTTCGTGAGTCTCTCTTCTCACTCTATTTCTGCCTCGCTCTCTCTCCCTCCACCTCTCTCTCCAATCCCTATCACTCCCTCCCTCTATCACTCTATTTCTAGTTCACTCCATCTCTTGCTCACTCTCTCACTCTCTATTTCATCTCTCTTTATTGTTTGCTTGCTCTCTCTTGCCCTTTCTCTATCCTCCCCCTTGTTCGTTCGTCTATAACCCTCTCTTCTCTCTCTTTACTCACACTTTCTCTCCCTCAATCCCTCACTTCTCTCTTGCTCTCTTTCTGTCCCTCTCTCTTCCTGAGTTGCTCTTACATCTCACTCTCTCCCCATATCTCCATCTCATTATTTATTACTTTCTAGAGAAAGAGCTGAGATAAAGGGAGGCAGAGTCTAGAAAAGGGAGTGAGAGAGAAGGTTGAGACAAAGGGAGAGAAAGAGTTAAAAAGGGATGGATGAAGGGATAGGGAAAGGGGGAGAAAGGGTGAAACAATAAGGGAAAGAAGAGAGGGGGATTGAAGAGGCAAAACATGGAGAGAGAGAGAGAGAGAGAGAGAGAGAGAGTATGTGTGTGAGATAGGGAAAAAGAAGGAGAGAAGACAGAGTGAATGAGGAGAGAGAATAAGAGAGAAGAGAAAAAAAGAATTGAGAGTGAGAGAAAGATAAAGTGAGCGAGAGAGAAATTTATGAGTGAGGGATTGAGGAAAAGAGAGAGATAGCTAGATAGAAATTAAGGGAAAAATTAGTGAGGAAAAATAGAGTAAGACAAGGTGAGTCAGAGGAAGAGAGGGAAGGATACCTAGAGAACGAGTGAGTGAGAGAGAGAGAGATCGTGAGAGAGAGCAAGAATAATTGGGATGGAGAGGGAGAGATTGAGAGGGAGGGATGGATAGAGTGTGTGAAAGAGCGGTGAGAGACAAAGAGGCAGAGAGGAAAGGAGGAAATTGAGAGGGAGAGGGAGAGAGTGAGAGGGAGGGAGAGAGTGTGTGAAAGAGAGAGGTGAGACAGAGAGATAGAGAGGAAATGAGAGAATTGAGAAGGAGAGGGAGGGGGAGAGAGAGTGGGGGATATATGGAGAGAAAGAATGAAAGGAGAGAAGAGAGAAGATCAATAAAAGTGACATAAGGAGAGAGAGAAAGAACAAATAAAGAGAAAGGAGGGGGCGGATTAAGAGTGAGAGCGATATCAAGATGATGATGGGATTGAGAGAGAGCGAGAGAGGGTGTGTGTGCGTGAGCAATTATAATGGAAAAGAGAGTAATAGAAGTGAGAGCAAGAAAGATAAGGAATAAAGAGTGAACTATAGAGAAGAGGGAGTGAGAGAGATTGAAGAGAGGGAGTGAGAGAGGGAGATAGAGAGAGTGAATTAATGAAAAAGGCAGAAATTAAGAGTGTTCAAAGAGAGAGAAGAGAGGAAGATAGGAAAGAGAGCAAGAAAGAGAGATTAATAAAGGAGAGCAAGAGGGAGAGTGGGCAAAAGAGAGCAAAAAAATAATAGAGAGATGAAATAGAGAAGGAGAGAGAGAGCAAGAGATGGAGTGAAGATAGGGATTGAAGAGTGAGTGGGAGGGAGAGAGGGTAAGGTAGAAATTGAAAGAGAAAAGAGACTCAGAGAAGAAGAGCAAATGATAATGAGTGAAAGGTAAAGAGACGAGGTTATAGAGGGACATGTGGAGAGAGAGGGAGGGAGAGAAGGAGATAGAAAATAAAAAGTGAGTGAGCGTGGGGGTGAGAGAAAAATATATAAAGAAAGAGAGAGATAGAGAGAGAAGAAGTGTAAGGTTCAGAGAGTGAGATATATGGAGAGAGTAGGAGAGAGGAAGGGAGGGAGTGAAAAGGGGACCTGAAGAGAGGAAAGTATGTGTGAGAGAAGGTGAGAAATAATGAGAGAGAAGAGGTAGAGACAAAGATAGAGAGAGTTGAGATTGGGATTCAAAGAGAGAAGTAGGGAGAGAGAAAGAGCGAGAGTGATTGAGGGATAAAGTGGGAGAAAGAGAGAATAAAAAGCAACAAAAGAGAGAAAAAGACCGAGAAAAAGAGATATAATAAAGAGTGAGAGAATGTGTTGTGAGAAGGAAAAGAGGGAGAGATTATGAGATGTGAGGGATAGAGTGAGTGAAAGAGGGAGAATAAAAGGCAACATAAGAGAGAGCAAAATACAGAGAAAAAGAGATATAATACTGTGTGTGAGAGAGAGCATGAGTGCTAAAGAGAAATAAGATAAAACAAAAGAAAAAGAACGACAGCGGTGCACGAGAGAGGTGTTGTGAGAAAGTGATAGTAATGAAGGGTTAGATTGAAAGAGAACAAGAGAATAGATATATAAATTGGTAAATAGATAAAGAGATAGAAATGGGAGCATGAGAATGAATGAGATAGAGAGAAAATAAGATAGTGAGAAAGAAATGGAGAGTGAGGCAAAAGAGAGCAAGAGAGATCGAGAAAGAGAGCTTAAGAGATTTAGATAGGGAAAGCATAAAAATGTATGCAATTGAGAGAAAGGGAGAGAGGGGGAGGGATGAAGAGTGACAATGAAAGTGGAGAGAGAGGTAGGGAGCAGGGGAGAAAGAAAGAAAGAGAGAGAAAGAGAGAGGGCAGGGAGAACGTATGAGTAAGAGCGATTTGAAGAGAAGAAGAGAAGAGAGAAGAGTGAGAGAGAAGAAGGACTCAAGATCGAGCAACATATAATGAGAGAGAGATGGAGAAAGGAATATGTTGAGGGAGATATGTTGAGAGAGAGAGTGAGAGGGAGATAGAGAGAGTGAAGTAATGAAAGAGGGAGAATCTGAGGGTTGGTTGGAGTGAAAAAGTGGGTAAAGAGATAAAAAGAGTATAAGAGTGTGTTGTGTGTGATAGAGGGAGAGCAATAGAGAAATAAAAGTGATAAAAACAGAGAAAAGAGTGAGAAAGGGAGAGAGTGAGAAATAGAGAGAGTGTGTGTTAGAGATTGAAGAGAGAGGAAGCGAGTAGGGAGTATGAAAGAAGAGAGTGCGAGGGAAGATATAGAAAGAGAGTAAGCGAAAGGAAGAACCGGGGTAGAACGTGAGATTGAAAGAGAGGGCATGAAGAAGAGGTGTTAAGGAGAGAGCGAGAGAGAGAATAAGGGAGGCAAGGATGTAATGGAGAGGGGGTGAGAGGGTGATAAAGATTGAATCGAGAGTAAATGCGAGAGAGTGAACTGGAGTGAGAAAGAGAGTGGGAGGAGGGAGTATGAGTGACAGTGAAATGGAATAGAGAGGAAGCGAGGAAGTGTTAAAGAGAAATAAAGAAAGAGTGAGGGAAGAGAGCATGAGAGAGGGAGGGAGTGAGTGAGTGAGAAAGGGAGAAAGATAGAGAGATAAGGAGAGTGAAGAAAGGGAAGGATGTTGGGTGTCAAAGAGGGAGGGAGAGTGAAAGAGAAGAAGTGAGGAATAAAAAGTGTCAAAAGAGAGAGATAGAAGAGAGAGTGAGAGGGAGATAGAGAGATAAAGAGAGATCAAATGGAGAGTGTGAGAGAAAGAGAAGGATGAGTGAGTGAGAAAGAGAGATAGAGGGATGGAGTGAGATGGATTAAAGTGAGTAGTAGAGAGAAAGTGAAAAGGAAATAGAGAGAAAAGAGAAACTGAGGGAAGATTGAGGAACAGAGAGTGAGTGAGAGGTAAAGATAAAGGGTGAATAGAAGAAAGGCGAGAGAGCAAGAGAGAGAAAAAGACAATGATATGTGGGGAAGGAGAGGGAGGGAAGGAGGAAGTAATTAAGGGAGAGAAGGAGAGAAGAGAGTGAAAGAGACAATGGGAGATCACTTCTCTCTCTCTCTCGCATGATCTGTCCCACTTTGCCTCCCTGGTTCTCCCTCTCTCTCCATCTCTCTCTCATTCTTATTCTCTCACCTTCTCTCTCTTTCTCACTCTATCTTCCCTCATTCTTCTTCTCTACCTATATCTCTCTCACTCGCACTTCCTACTTCACTGCCTTCCTCTCTCTTTCTTTCTGATTGTTTATTCTCCCTTTCTTTCTTTCTTAATGCTGACACTTCTCTAACTCTTTCTCTTATGCTTCTCTCTCTCTTCCTCACACAAACACATATTCTCTCTTTGATCAATCTTTTATTCCCATATCCCTCACACACACTCTCTCTAGCCTCATATTATCTCTCAATTCATCTCTCTCATTCATTCTCACATTCTCCCACACCTCTCTCTCTCAATTTTTCTCTCCCTCTCAATCCCCTCTGTCTCCTCTATCTCTCATTCTCTTTTCCATGCTCTTGTTCTCACTCGCTCCCTCTCTATATATCGCTCTTGATCCATCCCTCACTCTCTCCTTCATTCTCTCAGTCCCTATGGACCTCTTCTCTTTTTCCATCCCTCACTCGCACTCTCTCTCCCTTCTCACCCTCCTAATATCTTTTTTCTCACTTGAACCTCCCTCTTTTATATCATCTTCTCTCCCTCACTCTCTTTTCCTATCTCTGTAGATTACTTCTACGCTCTCACTACTGCTCTCTTTATCGCTCTCTCTCCCTGTATCATTCTCACTCCCGCATTTGTGCCCTTTCAGGTCTGCATTATGTAGCTAATTCTTCTATCTCCATCTCACACACACTCTCACTCTAAATCTCACACCCTCTCACCCTCTTTAGCTCCATTTTTTGCTCTATAACTCACTCTCTCTTGCTACCTTATTTTTCTTGCTAGTCTCTCCTCTCTCTCTCTCTCTCACTCCATCTTTCTCCCTTCACTCTCTATCCTATTCTTTATTATTCTCTCTCCCTTTCTCTCTCTTTTTCTCACTCTCTTCTCTTTCCCACTCGCCCCCATTTACTTACTTTTATTGGATCTTCCTATAGCCTCTCTTCTCACTCTCTCCCTTTCGGTCTCTCACTTTTTGTTTCCTACTCTCTCACTAAACCCTCTCGCCTCCTCCTATCTCTTATTATCCCTCACTACCTCCATCTCTCTCTCTCTCTATTCTACCTCTCCTTCTATCTCTCTCTCTCTCTCTCTCCCTCCCTCCCCCTATCTCTTCTATCTCTCACTTTTGACCCTCCCATTATCCCTCTCTACCTCTCTCTCACTCTAACTCCCTCTTTCACTCCCTTAATCCCTCTCTCATTCTTGCTCCTTCTCTTACTCGTTCTCTCCCTCCCTCTCTCACGCTCTCTCTCTATTTCCTCACAATCTCTTCTTTCTAATTCTCTATTACACTCTCTCCCTTTCTAGCTCCCTCTTTCTCTCTTTTCAGTATGACTCGCACACTTACAACCTCCACCCTCTCTCTTTCTCGATCCATATTCACTCTCTCTCACCCCATTATCACTTTTGTTGCTCTCTCTTCTCTCTCTCCTCTTAATCTTTCTCTCCCTCTCACCCCCTTTCTCTTTCTTCATTCCCTCTATCCCTCTCTCTCCCTCTCCTAGTCTCTCTTTCACTCTCTCAAGTACACTATCACTCCCCTCACAAACTCTTCTGATTCATTATCGCTCTCTCTCCCACAAAATCTCATTCTCTGTCTCTCACTCTCGTTCACAATCTTTATATCTTCCCTTACTCTCTTCTCACTCACTCCCACTTGCTCTCTCACTCCCACTCTTCATTCTCTCACTCCATCCCTCCTCTCTCTTTCTCACTCTCTCCCTCTCTCGTTCTTTTCTCTATTTTTGACTTGAAAGCACAAGAGAGAAAAAGAGGGTAGGGAGAACATAAGAGTGAGAACAAATATGAAGAGAAAGAGAAGAGAAAAATAGAGAGAAGAGAGAAGAGTGAGAGAGATTGAAGCAACACATAATGAGTGACAGATGGAGAAAGGAGGATGTTGAGGGAGATATGTTGAGAGAGAGAGAGGGTCAGAGGGAGATAGAGAGAGTGAAGTAATTAAAGAGGGAGAATGTAAGGTTTAGTTGGAGTAAAAAGTTGGTAAAGAGATAAGACAAAGTGATAAAAAAGAGAGTAAGAGTGTGTTGCGTGTGATAGATGGGGAGCAATAGAGAAATAAAAGTGATAAAAACATAGAGAAAAGAGTGAGAGAGGAAGAGAGTAAGAAATAGAGAGAGTGTGTGTTAGGATCGAAGAGAGTGGATGCGAGGGTGGTGTAGGGAGTATGAAAGAAGAGAGTCTGAGGGAAGATTTAGAAAGAAAGGGAGCGAGTGGAAGACCGGGGTAGAACATGAGATTGAAAGAGAGGTTATGAAGAGGAAGTGAGTGAGAGGGAGAGAGTGTGCATGTAAGAGAGAGCGAGCGAGGAAGGGAGGCAAGGATGCAATGGAGAGGGGGAGAGACATAAAGATTGAATGCGAGAATAGAGATTAAATGAGAGAGTGAACATGGAGTGAGAAAGAGAGTGGGAGGGGGGAGTAAGAGTGACAGTGAAATGGAATAGGTAGAAAGCGAGAAAGTGTTAAAAAGAAATAAAGAAAGAGTGAGGGAGGAGAGACCATGAGAGAGGAGAGAGTGAGCGAGTGAGCGAGTGAGAAACGAAGGAAGACAGAGAGATAAGGATAGCGAAGAAAGGGAAGGATGTAGGGTGTCAAAGAGGGAGGGAGAGTGAAAGAGAGGTAGTAAAGAGGGATGGAGAGTGAAAGATATGGTGAAGGAGAGGGAGGAAGGAAGTAAAGAAGGTAGAGAGGGAGAGAAGAGAGTGAAAGAGACAATAGGAGATCACCTCTCTCCCTCTCTCCCTCTCTCTCATGCTCTCTCCCACTTTGCCTCTTGGTTCTCCCTCTCTCTCTCCATCTCTCTCATTCACTCTCTCATTCTCTTATTCTCCCACCTTCTATGTCTTTCTCACTCTAATTTCCCTCATTCTCCTTCTCTCCCTATATCTCTCTCACTTTCACTTTCTCCCTCCATCTCTCTCCATATCTTCTTCTATATCTCCCTCTCTCTCTCTTCCTCTCACTCCTATCTTTTGCTTTCTCTTTCATGAGTCTCTCTTCTCACTCTATTTCTGCCTCACTCTCTCTCCCTTTCTCCCTCCACCTCTCTCTCCAATCCCTATCACTCCCTCCCTCTATCACTCTATTTTTAGTTCACTCCATCTCTTGCTCACTCTCTCACTCTCTATTTCATCTCTCTTTATTGTTTGCTTGCTCTCTCTTGCCCTTTCTCTGTCCTCTCTCTTGTTCATACGTCTATAACCTTCTCTTCTCTCTCTTTACTCACACTTTCTCTCCCTCAATCCCTCACTTCTCTCTTGCTCTCTTTTTGTCCCTCTCTTTTCCTGAGTTGCTCTTACATCTCACTCTCACCCCATATCTCCATCTCATTATTTATTACTTTCTCTCACACATCTATCTCTCCTTTTTGTCCCTCACACTTTTACTCCCTCCTTCCCTCTCTTTCTCCTTTTCTCCTTAACTTAGCCCTCTCTCTCTCCTTTTGTGCTCACTCACTAAGTCTCCCTCCCTACCTCTTTCTTTCTCCGTCGCTCTCTCTCATTCCTTCTCTCTTGCCCACTCATCTCTCACTTTCTCTTCTCTCTATCTCTCTCGCACTCTCCCATACCCTTTCTCTCTCCCTCTCTCCCTCTCTCCCTCTAACTTTTCTCCCCCCACTCTCTCTATCATAATCTCACTCCCTCTCTCGCTCTCCCTCTCCATCTCTACCTCATTCTCTCTTTCTCACTCATACTCTTAATCTCACTCCATATCTCCATAGTTCCCACTATCTTTTTCTCTCTCACTTCCTCTGTCTCCCTTATAAATCTTTCTTTTTCTCTCCTCCTCCTTAACTCATCTCTCTCTTCAATCTCTCTCTCCCTCTACCTCCCCCTTTCTCACTCTCTCTTTCTCAATCTCTTCCTGTCTTATTATGCCTCTCACTCTCTATTCTTTATCTCTATTTTCTATTGTCCTCTATCTCTTTCTTTCTCACTCTCTCCCTTTCTCACAATGTCTCTAACTCTCTATTCTGTTTCTATATCTGACTCTTGCTTTTTTTCTCTCTTTAATCACTCTTTATCTCTCTATATCCATCACTCTATCTCTCTACCTTCCTCTCATTCTCTATCCCTTCTCTTTCTCACCTCACTTCTCTCTTCTTATTTATCACGTCTCCTACCTCTCTATATCCATCCCTATGCTCCTTGATTCACTCTATTTCTCTTGCTTACCTCACTCTTTATTCTTTTTCTCTCACATCTCACTCTTACCCCTTATCTCCATCTCATTATGTATTATTTCCACTCACACATCTCTCTCCTCCTTTGTCCCTCCCTCTTTCAATCCTTCTTTCCCTCTCCATCTCCCTTTCTCCTTATTTCTCTCCACTCTCTCTCCTCTTGCACCTGGTTGCTCAATCTCCCTCCATCCCTTTTATTTTCTCCATCGCTCTCTCTCTCATTCCCTCTCTCCTTTCACATTCCTTCTCTCTGTTTCTCTCTCACTCTCCCTCATCCTTTCTCCATCCCTCTCTCCCTAATGCTTTCTCTCTCCTTTTCTCCCTCCCACTCTGTTTATCTCAATCTCACTTTTCTATCTCTCCCTCTCCATCTCCCTTCCTTTCTCTTTCTCGCTCATTCTCTTAATCTCAATCCCCATCTCCTTATTGCTCACTATCTTTTCCTCTCTCTCACTTCCTCTCTTACTTCCTCTCTTACTTCCTCTCTCACTCTAAAATCTTTCTTGCTCTCTCTCCTCTCTCACTCCCTCTATCTCTTCAATCTCTCGCTTTCTACCAATATCTCTCCTTTCTCACTCTCTCCCTTACTCTTGCCCTCTTTCTCTCGCCCTCTTTCTCTCTCTTTCTCACTCTCTATTTTTTTCTCTCTCACTCTCTCTCTTTCTTGCTCTCTCTTGCTATCTTTCCTCTCTATTTACTCATGCCCTTTATCTCTCTCTCACTCTCTCCCTTTCTCACTATGTCTCTTACTCATTATTCTGTTTCTCTCTCTCTCTTGCTCTATTGCTCTGTTTTCTCTCTTTACTCACTCTTTATCTAGCTATATCCATCACTCTATCTCTCTAACTTCCTCTCATTCGATATCTCTTCTCTTTCTCACCCCTTTTCTCTCTTATTGTTTATTACTTTCCCTCCCTCCCTCCCTCTATCCCTCTATCCTTATTTCACCACTCTCTTTTCCCTCACTTACCTCACACTATATTCTTTCTCATTTTGTCTATCTCTCTCTCCCTTACTTGCTCCCTCACTCTCTTCAATTTTACTCTCACTCTTACTCCCTCACTCTCTTCTCTTTCTTTCTCTCTTGCACTCTCTCTCTCTTTCCCTCTCCCTCTCTCTCACTCTTGCCTTAACAAACTCTCTTTCTCTCTTCCTCCATCTATAGTTATGTCTTGCACCCTTTCTCTTACTCTCTCTCCCCTAATCTCTTTCTGCAGCTTCACTTCCAGTCTTAATCCTTCTCTATTCTTTTTTTTTCCTATTTCTATCATCATCTCGCTCACACTCTCTATTCTCTTTGACCTTCTCTATTACTCTTCTCACTCTTTCTCTTCCTCTATTCAGCCACATTCTTTTTTTATTTCTCTCACATCCCTCCCTTCCTATCTCTCTCACGCTCTCTCCATTTTCCCTCCTTAACTCTCCCTCTCTCTCCATCTTGTTATCATTCTCTCTCATTATGTTATCCTCCCTCCCTTTCTCCCTCTTGCGCACTCTCTCTTTCTCTATCTTCCCCGACTCTCATTCTCTCCCTGTGTCTCTCTCACGTTCTCTTCCTCATTTGTTTCCTTTTTCTCTTCTTTATCGTTTGTTTGCTTTCTCTTTTTTATTTCATTGCTCACTCTTCTCTCACTCTTTCTCTTCTATTTCTCTCTATCCTCTCGGTTTGTCCCTTACTCTCTTCTTCCCGCTTTCTCGCACTTAATCTCTCCTTTCTCTCTACATTCATCTTTCCCTCCCACCCACTATCTAACTCGCACCAACACTCACACAATCTCAGTCCTTTCCTTCGTCTGTCTTTTATCCTCCTGCACTCTCCCTCAAGTTTTGTATTCTCTTCTCTCTCTCTCTCTCTCTCTCTTTCTCATTATCTCTAACTTTATCTCTCACATTACCCCACTCCTTAATTCTCTATCTTTCTCCCTCAACCCTTCTAACTTGCTCACATTCTCTTCAATTTTATTCTATCACTTTTTCTATGCCTCTCTCTTCCTCGTTTTGTCACTCTGCTCACTCTCACTCATTCTCTCTCTAACTTTGACTCCTCTCTCTCTCTCCTCGCACTCATTCTCTTATCATCTTCCCTCTTTCTTGATCTTCCTTTCCTTATCCTCATTTTTCTATCTATTTTCCTCTATTTTATGGTCCCTCTGACCCTTTATTCAATTTAAATCTCACTTTTACTCCCTTTCTCTTTCTCACTCTCAATTCTCTGTCTCCCTCTCTCTCTTACTCTCTTATGTTACTCTAATCTCCTCTCCTCTTACTTTTTCTTTCATTATATCCCCCCACTCTATCTGGCTCTCCCTCTCTCGCTCTCACTCTCCCCTTCCCACTATCTCTCACACAACCTTCTCTCCCTCTCTCTTACACACATGCACTCTCTCTTTCTCTACCTTATTCCATCCCTCGATTTCTCTCTTGCTCTTCCCTTACGTCTTGTTCTCTCTTTCGACGCCTCTCTTCTCTCTCAATTTCATTATTGCTCTCTCTTTCTTCCTCCCTCTCTTTCTCACTCTCTCTTGCTCGCCCTTATTATCCCTTTTATTTCTACCTATTCCTTATTTCTTCTTACTCTGTGTGCTCCACTATCCCCCACACACACTCCCTCCCTCTTTCACTCCCTCTTCCATTTTAATCACTCACCCTCCCTACCTTCCTCCCTATCTCTCCCTCTCATCCACTCAATTTCTCTCTCACGCTTGCTCAGTCTATCTCTCCTTCCCTCTTTTACACTCATTCTCTTATTATCTCCCCCTCTCGTTCCCTCTCTCTTCAATCTCTCTCACTCCCTCCCTCTCTTTATATTATTTTCTTTTTCATTACTCTCACTCACACACAGTTTCTCTTTCTTCCTTTTGTTCCCTCTCTCACTCTTTCTCTCCAAGTCCCTCTATTCATCATTATATCAATGTTACTCTTAACCTGTCCCTCTATCATTATGTTTCTCTATTTTGTCTCTCCTAATCTATCTTTTATTTGTCTCTCTTCTCTCTCATTCCATTTACTCGTTCTATCCATATCCCACTCACTTCCTTCTTCCCTCCATATGTCTGCTACTTTCTCTCCTTCACGCACTCTCTCACTCTCTCCCTTTTATCTCTCCCTCAACCTCTGCAACACCCTCTCTCTCTTTCTCTCTCAGTCTCTCTCACGCACTCTCTCTCTCAATCTCTCTCACTCAATCTCTTGCTCTCCTTCCCTCTGTCCCTCTCACTACCCTCTCTTGTTCTATTTTTTTCTCTTTTATTACATTTGTTCTCACTCTCTCTCTCCATATATACCTCTCTTGTTCCCTCGCGCACTATCTCTCTCATTCTCTAGCTCTTTATCTCTCTCTTCTCTGTCTCCCTCAAACTTTTTTTCTTCTTCTCTCTTGTCCCTCTCTCAATCCCTCTCTTATCTCTTCTTCTCCCTATAATTTTCAATATTATTCTATATATTTCTTGTGCTCTCTTCTATTATTCTCTTTTCTAGTACTCTCACACTCACGCACACACACACACTTTCTCTCTCTTCCTCTTGTTCCCTCTCTCACTCTTTCTCTCCCAATCCATCTCTTCATCACTATATCACTCTCACTCTTATCTTGTCCCTCTATCTTTCTCACTCTCTATTCTATCTCTCTCCTAATCTGTCTTTTATTTGTCTCTCTTATTTTTCATTGCTTTTACCATTTCTCTCCATAATCCCCAACACTCTCTCACCCACTCTCACTTTCCTACTTCCCACCTTATGTCTCCCCCTTTCTCTCTCTCCCCTCTCTCTTTCACACTCACTCTACCTCTACATCACCCTTGCTCTCTCTCGAAATTTCTCTCTCTAGATCTCTCTCACTCATCTCATGCTCTCCTTTTTGTCCCTCTCACTAATCCTCTTCTTCTCTGTTTGTTTCTTAATCTCTTTTCTTTCTCTACTTGTCTGTCACAATCTCCTTCTCTCAATCTTCACTCCCTCTCTATCTATCTTTCTCATTCTCTCCTCTCTCTCTCTCTCACTTTCTATTCAATCTTTCTTTTTTTACTCTCTTGCTCTTCTCTCTCTTCCTCCCTCTTCGGTCACTCTCACTTGTCTATTTGCTCAATCTTTTTTCTTTATCCCTCACACACATTCTATCTGTCGTTCTCTAACTTTTATCCTTCTCATCCTTCTCTCTTCTCTCTCTTTCTCCGTCCCTCTCTCCGTCCCTCTCTCTGTCACCCATTTCTCTCATTCTCTTTACGTATTCTTCCTCTTTGTTTATATTTCTTTATTGCCCCCTCCCCAGTCTTTCTTTCATTCTCTCACTCTCTATCTCTCTTTTCTCTCCCTCTTTCCCTCCCTCACACGCTCTCTCCTTTCCCACCCTAATAATATTTTTTTCTCACTTGTTCCTCACACTCCTTCCCTTTCTTTTATTATTTTATCTCTCACTTTATTTTTCTCTTTGGATTTCTTTGACTCTATAACTCTTATTCTCTTTAACGGGCGCACTCCCTTCCTTTATCTTTCTCATTCCCTCAATCTTGCCCTCTCTAACTCTTCTCTTTCCATCTCACACCTCATACACTATCTCACTCTCTCTCAAACGCTCTTCCTCTCACCCTCAGAGGGATTGAGAGAGATAAACATTGGAGTGAGACAGAGAAAGTACGTGTGAGGGATAGGGGGAGATAAACATTCAGCTAAGAGAAAGATTGTGTGTGAGTGAGAAACATTCGAGAAATATTTATAAAGTGTGAAGAATAAAATTGAAAGAAAGAGAACAAATAGTGAGAAAGATAGAGGATGGGAGCGAAGTAGGAAGAGGGTATGAGAGAGATATAAGGAGAGTGAGGAAAGATAGAGAAAGAGAGAGTGAGCAAGAGATAGTGATGGAGGGAGAATAATAGAATGAAAGAGGGAATAAGAGAGAGCGATGGAGATAAAGAGAGCCAAGAAGGGAAAGTGGGAGTGAGCCCGAGAAAGAGAGAGAGAGAAAGGAGTGAAGCAAGAGAAATAGAGAATGAGAGTGGGGGAGAAGAGTACGGGAAAAGTTGAGTGAGAATAAAGAGTGAGAGCGAGATTGCAATAAAAAGTACATAAGAGAATAGAGTGTGAAAAAGATAAAGAGAGGGAGTATAAGTGAGAGTAAGCTGAAGAGAGGGAGTGGGTGAAAAGAGAGTAGGAGAAAAGGAGCAAGAGAGAGAGTGATCGATGGAGTTAGGGATAGAGAGGGAGAGGATAGAGAGAGAAAGGGAGAGAGTGCAAGAGAGAGAGAAGCGTGTGAGGGAGTATGCGTGAGAGTGAAATTAAATAGTGAGGAAGCGAGGAGGGGAGAGAGTGAATAAGCGAGAGAGAAAGAGAGAAAGAATAGAGAATCTTGAAAGGGAGGGTAAGGGAGAGGGAGCTAGAGAGAGAAAAAGAGAGAAAATATGGATGGTGGGAGGGAAGGAGAGAAAGTAATAAATAATGAGAGTGAAGGGGGAGGGGTGTAGAGAAGAGAGAGAGATAAAGAGAGGAAGAGAAAAAGATATAGTGATGGATAAAAACAGATAAAAGGTGAGTAAAGAGAGAGAGAAAAGAGCAAGGGAGAGCTAGAGAGAGAAAGAAACATAAAGAGAGTGAGACATAGTGATAAAGGGAGAGAGCAAGAAAGGGATAGAGAAAGAGGGTAATTGTTAGGGAGAGAGTGAGAAAGAGGGAGATAGAGGGAGAGAGTGAGAAGTTAGAGATAGAGAAAGAGAGAGAGAGATTGAAGAGTGAGAGTGAGTGAGCGAGGGAGAAAGAGAGAAAGATTTAAGAGAGATAAAAAGCAAGAGAGGAGGAGAGAGCAAAGGTAGCAAACAAGATTGAGAAAAGGAGGGAGATTGAGAAAGATAGAGTGAGAAGGAAGAAGGAAGGAAGGAGACAGAGAGGAGAGAGGGAGTGAGAGGAAGAGATTGAGATAGAGAGAGTGGGAGTGATGGAAGAGGAAGGGAGAGAATGAGAGAGAAAGGATGAGAGAGAGCAAGTGAATTGGAGAGGAAGAGTGAGAGAAATAGAGAAAAGAGAAAGTGAGAAAAGAGAGAGCAATAGAGAGGGAATGAGAGAGAGATAGAGATAACAAAAGTGAGGGAAAGGGAGTGAATGAGTGAGTGCAACAAGAGCGAGAGAGAATAAGATGGGGATCAAAGAGGAAAGTGAGTTACGTGAGAGTAAATAAAAAATAATAAGATAGATATGAGGGGAGAGAGCAAGATGTGAGAGAAACTAAAAGAGAGTGTGAGGGAGGAATAATGAGATAGAGAGTGAGTGATTGAGGGAGAGAAAGGGTAAGAAAACAGAGAGAAGCGTGTGAGATAGAAGAAAGTGCAAGAGAGAGATAGAGTGGAGAGAAAGAGAGCAAGAAAACAATAAAGAGAGATTAAATAGAGAGAGAGAGAGATAGAGAGAGCAGAGAGGGAGTGAAAATAGGGATTGAAGAGTGAGCAGGAGGGAGAGAATGAGAGAGGGTGAGACAGAAATATAGAGAGAAGATAAACTCAGGGAAGATAGAGTAAAAGATAGTGAGTGAGGGGTAGAGAGGGGGAGATATAGATGGGATTTTTAGATTGCACGAAGGTCAAGGATGATAGAGAGGAAGACTAAATTAATGAATGAGGGAGAGAGGGTGTGAGAGAGGGAGGGAGGAAGAGATTGTGAGATTGTTGGAGAGAAAGAGTGAGTAAAGTGATAAGAGCGAGTGATAAAAGAGAGCAAGAGTGTGTGTGCATGAGAGAGAGAGAGAGAGAGAGAGAATTAAAGAAAAAATAGTGATAAAGAATAAAAAGAGAAAAGAACAAAAGAGAGAGAGCGTGAGAAAGAGAGAGTGAGGCAGTGAGAGAGATCGAAGAGTTTGGGAGTGAAAGTTGAAGAAAGAGTGAGAGAGAAGAGAGAGATGGAAGATATAGAGAGAAAGTAAGAGTGAGGGAGAAAGGGGGTAGAGAATGAGATTAGTGGAAAAGAGAGGGGGGATGAATTAGAAGAGAGTGAGAGGGAGAGCAGGATAGAGTCTAGGAGAGAAAGAAAGAGAGAGCGAGAGGGAGATAGAGAGATGGATGAAGTAATGGACGGAGGGAGGGAGAGAAGAGAGAGAAAGAGACAGTGGTAGGGATGGAAGTAATAGAGAGGGAGAGAAAGAAAGTGGGGGCATAGAGGGAGAGAAAGATTGAGATGAAAGAGAGAAGATAGGGCAACAATGAAAAGGGCAAAAGAATCATAAGATATAAGAAGAGAATAGAGTGCAAGAAAGAGAGAGTAAGGGAAAGAGAATAAAAGGGATGGGGATGAAGAGAATAGAAAAAGATGCAACAATGGACAGAGAGCATGACTGCGAGAGGAGCAGAAGTGCGAGAGGAGCAGGAGTGTAAGAGAGAGCAAGATAGAGATCTAAAAAAAAGAGCATAAGAGGGTTTGAGGAAGGGAGATTTGAAAAAGAGAGAATGAGAGTGTATGAGTGTGTGTGAGTGCTCGAGATATAGTGTGAGGAAAAGGAGAGAGATTGGCAGCTACATAAGGGAGAACTGGAGAGAGCAAGAATTAGGGAGTGAGAAAAAAGCGGCAGAGAGAGAGTGATAAAGAGAAGGAGAGTGGGAGAATGGAAGAGATCAAAGGAGGAAGAGGAAAAAAGTGTGTGAGAGAGAAGAGGGTATAAAAGTTGGAATGAGAGAGGCAAAAAAGACAAAATTAAATATTAGGAGAGTGGGAAGGGAGAGAGAGTGTGAGGGAGGAAGGGAGGCAAACAAAGAAGAGAGAGATAGGGAACTAGAGAATTAGAGAGATATTGAGCAAGGTGATAAGATAGATATATAGGGAGAGGAGAAAGGGTTGAGACAAAGGGAGGCACAGTAAGGAAAAGAGAGTGAGAGATAAGGTTGAGACAAAGGGAGGGAGAGAATTAAAGAGGGAGGGAGAGAATTAAAGAGAGATAAAGGGTGAAGTAATAAGAGAAAGAAGAGAGGGGGATTGAGAGAGGCAAAACTTGGAGAGAGAATGTTTGTGTGAGAGATAGGGATAAAGAAAGAGAGAAGAGATAGTGAATGAGGAGAGATCATAAGAGAGAAGAGAAAAGTAAGAAAAGAAAATAGAGACTAAGAGAGAGATAAAGCGAGGGAGAGAGAAATTTAAGAGTGAGGGATTGAGACAAAGAGAGAGATAGTTAGATAGAAATAAAGGGAAAAGAGAGTGAAGAAAATAGTAAGACAAGGTAAGCCAGAGGGAGAGAGGGAGGGAGAGCTAGAGAACGAGTGAGAAAGATAGAGAGATCTTGAGAGAGAGCAAGAAAGATTAAAAGAGAGAGGGGAGAGTGAGAGGGAGGGAGGGAGAGAGTGTGTTAAAGAGAGAGGTGAGAGACAGAGAGACAAAGAGGAATGGATGGAATAGAGTGGGAGAGGGAGAGAGTGAGAGGGAGGGAGAGAGTGTGTGAAAAGAGAGAGATGAGAGACAGAGAGACAGAGAGACAGAGAGGAAATGAGGGAATTGAGAGGGAGAGGCAGAGAGAGAGAGAGTGGGGTACATATGGAGAGAAAGAGTGAATGGAAAGAGAGAGAGAAGAGAAATCAATAAAAGAGACATAAGGAGAGAGAGAAGGAACAAAGGAAGAGAAAAGAGAGGGATGGATTAAGAGTGAGAGTGGTATCATGATGACGAGTGAGATTGAGAGAGAGTGAGAGAGGGCGTGTGTGTGTGAGTGATTGTATTGGAAAAGAGTATAATAGAAGTGAGAGCAAGAAAAGACAAGGAATAAGAGTGAACGATAGAGAGAGGAAGGGAGAGAGAGATTGAAGATAGGGAGTGATAGAGGTAGAGAGAGTGAGAGAAGAACAGAGAAATTTAGATGGAGAGGGATAGAATGAGAACAAGAGTAAGGAACGAGAGTGAGAGATAGGGGTAACAGAGAGAGGGACGTAGAGAGGAAAAGAGAGAACGAAGTGTGAGAGAAGTTGAGAAATAATGAGAGAGAGTAGAGAGAAGGATTGGAAAAGAGGAAAGTTGGAGAGCGAGAGATATAGTGTGTTTGAGGGATAGAGAAGAAAAGGCTTGAGCAAAAAGAGAAGAGAGAGTGACTGAAGAGAGAGAAAGAGAAAGAAGAGCAAGATGAGAGAGAATAAAGAGTGAGTTAGAGAGAGGTAGAGTGTGACAGAGAGATAGAGAGAAGGCGTGAGAGAGATTGAAGAGTAAAAGATTGAGAGAGAAATCGCTATAGACAAATAGAGAGAGAAAAGAGATTGAGAAAAATAATGAAAGAAAGGGTTAGTGAGAGAGACAGAGGGAAGGAGAGCAAGAGAATGAGGGAGAGATAGATCGAGAGAGAGAGAGAGAGAGAGAGAGAGAGAGATTGAAAGGCAGAGGTAGCAGGATAGAGTGAAAGGGAGAGAGGGAGAGTGTGTGAAAAAGAGAGGGGGAGAGAGAAAGAGAGACATAAGGAGGGAAAGAGGAAGTGAGAGAGGGTGAGAGAGTGAGAGCGAGAGATAGAGATAGTAAGATATAGAAGATAAAGAAAGACATGGGTGGAGTGAGATGAAGAGTGAGTAAAGGGGGAGAAAAAAGTGAATGATTGGAGGGAGAGAGAGAGAGAGAGAGAGAGAGAGAGAAAAGAGAGACCAATTGAGAAAGGGAGGGAAGGAAGGAGAGTGAGAGAGAGGTCAAGGGATGGAGGGAAAAAGGAGCGATTAAAGAGAAGGAAGAGAGAGCAATTGAAGATATATAGCAAGAGATGGACAGAGAGAGATAGAGAGAGCAAGAGAGAGCAAGCAATGATAAAGAGAGATGATATTAAGGGTGAGAGAGTGACAAAGATCACGAGAGGGATGAATTAGAAGGAGAGAGAGAGCGAGGAAAGGAGTGAGAGGGATTGAAAAGTGAGTGCGAGGGAGAGAAGGTAAGGTAGAATAAGAAAGAGAAGAGAGACTCAGAGAAGATAGAGCAAGAGATAATGAGTGAAAGGTAGAGAGAGGGAGTTATAGAGGGAGATATGGAGAGAAAAGGAGGGAGAGCGGGACATAGAGAATAAAGAGTAAGAGTGTGAGCGTGGGAGTGAGAGAGAAAGATATATAAAGAAAGTGAAAGAGAGAGAAAGAGAAGAAGAGTAATGTAAAGAGAATGAAATATATGGAGAGAGAAGGAGGGAGGAAGGGGGAGACTGGAAGAGGGAAGGGAAGAGAGGAAGAGATGTGTGAAAGAAGGTGAGAAATAATAAGAGAGAAGAGGTAGAGAGAAAGATAGAGAGATTTGCGATTGGAATTCAAAAAGAGACAAGTATGGGGAGAGAAAGAGCAAGAGATATTGAGGGATAGAGTGGGAGAAAGAGAGAATAAAAGGTAACAACAGAAAGAGAAAAAGATCAAGAAAAAGATATATTATGCAGAGTGAGAGAGAGAGCATGAGTTGTGAGAAAAAAAAGAGGGAGAGATTATGAGATGTGAGGGATAGAGTGAGAAAAAAATTAGAATATGGACACCATGAAAGAGAACAAACGACCGAGAAAGAGACAGTGTAAGAGAAAGCACGGGTGCTAAAGAGAAAGAAGATAGAACGAAAGAAAAAGAGCGAATGGGGAGCAGGAGAGAGGTGTTGTGAAAAAGTGATCGTAATGAAGGGTTAGATTGTGAGAGAGCGAGAGAAATGATAGATAAATTGGCAGATAGAGAAAGAGATAGAGATAGGAGCATGAGTTTGAAGGAGAGAGAGGAGAAAATAAATTAGTGAGAAAGAAATGGAGAGTAGGGGAAAAGATAGCGAAAGAGATTAAGAAAAAGAGCTTAAGAGATTGAGATAGATAAAATGTGAGAATATATGGGTTTGAGAGAAAGGCAGAGGGGGGAAGGGATGAAGAGTGACAATGAAATATAGGAGAGTGAGGTAGGCAAAGAGGGAGATAGAAAGCACGAGAGGGAAAGAGAGAGGGAAGGGGAATGTAAGAGTGAAAGCAAAATTGAAGAGAAAGAGAAGAGAAAAATAGATAGAAGAGATAGAGGGAGGGAGACTGAAAGAGAAGAGGGACTCAAAGAAGATCAAGCAACATATAATGAGTGAAAAGTGGAGAAAGGAAGATGTAGACAGAGATATGTAGACAGAGGGAGGGTGGGAAAGGTAGATAAAGAGGGTGAAGTAATGAAAGAAGCAGAGAGTGAGGGTTGGTTGGAGTGAAAATTTGGGAAAAGAGATAAGGGAGAGTGATAAAAACAGAGCAAGAGTGTGTGTGTGTGATAGAGGGAGAGAAATAGAGAGATAAAAGTGTTAAAACATAGAGAAAAGAGTGAGAGAGGGAGAGAGTGAGAAATAGAGAGAGGGGGGTGTTAGAGATTAAAGAGAGTGGAAGCGAGAGAGGTGTAGGGAGTGTGAGGGAAGATATTGAAACAGAGTAAGCGAGAGGGAGAGCGGGGGTAGAACATGAGATTGAATGAGAGGGGATGAAGAGGAAGTGAGTGAGATCAGTGTGTGTGTAAGAGAGAGCATGCGAGTGAGGAAGGAAGGGAGGAAGCAATGGAGAGGGGAAGAGAGGGTGATAAAGATTGAGAGTGAAAGAGACAATGGGAGATCACTCTCTCTCCCTCTCTCTCATGCTCTCTCTCACTTTCCCTACATGGTTCTCCCTCTCTTGATCTCTCTCTCAATCTCTTGTTCTCCCACCTTCTCTCCCTTTCTCCCTCATTCTCCTTCTCCACCTATATCTCTCTCACTCTCACTTCCTACTTTGCTCCTTTCCTCTCTCTTTTCTATCTCATTATTTTTTCTCTCTTTCTTTATTTTTTATTGCTCACATTTCTTAACTCTTTCTCTTATTTATTGTGAGGGAGGAACGGAGGGAGACAAAGAAGAGAGATAGAAAGCTAGAGAATTAGAGAGATAGTGACCGAGGTGGTAAGATAGATATATAGGGAGAAAAGGAGAAAGAGTTGAGATAAAGGGAGGAAGAGTAGGGAAAAGAGAGTGGCAGAGAGGGTTGAGATAAAGGGAGGGAAAGAGTTAAAGAGGGAAGGAGGAAGGGAGAGAGAAAGAGGGAGAATGGGTGCAAAAATTAGAGAAAGAAGAGTGGGGGATTGAGAGAGGTAAAACTTGGAGAGAAAGAGTGTGTGTGTGTGATATGGATAAAGAAAGAGAGAAGACAGAGTGACTGAGGAGAGATCATAACTAAGAAGAGCAAGTGTATGATAAAAAGAATAGAGCGAGAGAGAGATAAACCGAGGGAGAGAGAAATTTATGAGTGAGGGATTGAGGCAAAGAGAGAGATAGCTAGATATAAATAGAGGGAAAAGGGAGTGAGAGAAAAAGAGTAAGGCAAGGTGAGTCAGAGGGAGAGAGGGAAGGAGAGCTAGAGAACGAGTAAGAGAGAGATCTTGAGAGAGAGCAAGAATAATTAAGGAGAGAGGGAGAGTGAGGGAGGGAGGAAGAGAGTGTGTGAAGAAGAGATGAGAGACAGAGAGACAAAGATGAAAGGAAGAAATTGAGAGGGAGAGGAAGAGAGAGTGGTGGATAAGGAGAGAGAGAAAGAGTGAAAGGAGAGTGAAGGAGAGAGAGAAGGAACAAAGAAAAAGAAAGGAGGGGGATGGATTAAGAGTGAGAGTAATACCAAGATGATGATGGGATTGAGAGAGCGAGAGAGCGAGAGAGTGTGTGTGTGTGAGTGAGTGTAATGGAGAAGAGACTAATAGAAGCGAGAGCAAGAAAGAAAAGGAATAAAGAGTGAACAATAGAGAGGGAGGAGTGAAAGAATTTAAAGAGAGGGTGTGAGAGGTAGAGAGGCTGTGAGAAGTAGAGAGAGAATAATAGATAAATTTAGATAGGGAGGGTTAGAATAAGAACAAGAGTAAGGAAGGAGAGTCGGAGAGAAATTGGTAAAGACAAACAGAGAGAGAAACATATTGAGAAAAAATATAGAAAGAGAGGGTTAGTGAGAGGGACAGAAGGAAGCAGAGCAAGAGAATGAGTGAGTGATACATGGAGAGAGAGAGAGAGAGATTGAAATGCTGAGGTAGAAAGATAGAGTGGAAGGGAGAGAGTGAGAGTGTGTGTGGAAGAGAGAGCGGAGAGAGTCTGAAATGCTGAGTTAGAGGGATAGTGTGGATGAGAGAGAGTGAGAGTGTGTGGAAGAGAGGGGAGAGAGAGAAAGAGAGAGACATAAGGAGGGAAGGAGGAATGTGAGAGAGGGTGAGAGAGAGAGTGCGAGAGATGGATATAGGAAGATATAAAAAGATAAAGAAGGAGATGAGGGGAGGGAGATAAAGAGTGAGTAAAGGGAGAGAATGAGTGAGAAAAGGGAATGAGGGGAAGGAGAGAGAGAGAGAGAGAATAGAGACCAATTGAGAAAGAGAGGTAAGGAAGGAGAGAGAGAAATGGTGAGGGATGGAGGGAAAAATAGCAAGTAAAGAAAGGGAAGAGAGAGTAATTGAAGATATAGCAAGAGATAGACGGAGAGAGAGAGAGAGCAAGAAAGAGCAATTACGTGATAAATAGAGACGAATTGAGGGTAAGAGAGTGACAGAGATGAAGAGGGGGAGTGAATTAGATGGAGAGAGAGAGAGGGAGGGAAGGTGTGAGAGGGGATGAAGAGAAAGTGGGAGGGAGGGAGAGTGAGAGACAAGAGGGACTCAAAGAAGATAGAGCAACAAATAACAAGTGAGAGGTGGAGATATGCAGAGAGAGGGAGGGTAAGAGGGAGACAGAGAGAGTGAATTAATGAAAAAGGCAGAGAGTAAGAGTGATCAAAGAGAGATAAGAGAGGAAGAAAGAAAAGAGAGCAAGAGACACACTAGTAAAAGAAAGCAAGAGGGAAAGGGGGCCAAAGAGAGAAAATAAACAATAGAGAGATGAAATAGAGAAGGAGAGAGAGAGAGAGAGAGCAAGAAATGGAGTGAAGATAAGGATTGAAGGGTGACTGGGAGGGAGAGAGAGTAAGGTAGAAATAGAAAGAGAAAAGAGACTCAGGGAAGAAGAGCAAAAGATAATGAGTGAAATATAAAGAGAGGGAGTTATAGAGGGAGATAGGGAGAGTGAGGGAGGGAGAGAGGGAGATAGAAAATAAAGAGTAAGTGAGTGAGAGTGGGAGTTAGAGAGAAAGATATATAAAGAAAGTGAGAGATGAGAGAGAGAAGAAGAGTAATGTAAAGAAAGTGAGATATATGGAGAGAGAAGGAGAGAGGGAGGGAGGGAGTGAAAGAGGGAAGGGAAGAGAGGAAGGTATGTGTGAGAGAAGGTGATAAATAATGAGAGAGAAGATGAGGAGAGAGAAAGATAGAGAGTTAAGATTGGGATTCGAAGAGAGAAGTCGGGAGAGATAATGAGCGAGAGAGATTGAGGGATAGAGTGGGACAAAGAGAGAATAAAAGGCAACATAAGAGAGAGAAAAGACCGAGAAAAAGAGATAATAAAGAGTGAGAGAGAGAGCATGAGTTGTGAGAAGGAAAAAAGGGAGAGATTATAAGATGTGAGGGAGCTTGAGATTGAATGAGATTGAGAGAAAATAAGATAGTGAGAAAGAAATGGAGAGTGGGAGAAAAAAGAGCGAGAGAGATCGAGAAAGAGAGCTTAAGAGATTAAGATAGGGAATGCGTAAGGATGTATGCGTTTGAGAGAAAGGGAGAGAGGGGAAGGGATGAAGAGTGACAATGAAATTGGAGAGAGAGGTAAGGGAGCAAGGGAGAAAGAAAGCACGAGAGAGAAAGAGAGGGGGTAGGGAGAACATAAGAGTGAAAAATAAATTGAAGTAAAGAAAATAGAAAAATAGAGAGAAGTGAGAAGAGTGAGAGAAAAGAGGAACTCAAGAACGAGCAACATATAATGAGCGAGAGATGGGGAAAGGAAGATGTTGGGGGAGATATGTTGAGAGAGAGAGGGTGAGAGAGAGATAGAGAGAGTGAAGTAATGAAAGAGGTAGAATGTAAGGGTTGGTCGGAGTGAAAAAGTTGTTAAAGAGATAAGGCAGAGTAATAAAAAGAGAGAATAAGAGTGTGTTGCATGTGATAGATAGAGAGCAATAGAGAAATAAAAGGGATGAGAACATAGAGAAAAGAGTGAGAGAGGGAGAGAGTGAGAAAAGAGAGAGTGTGTGTTAGGATTGAAGAGTATGGAAGTGAGAGAGGTATAGGGAGTATGGAAGAAGAGAGTGTGAGGGAATATTAAGAAAGAGTGGGAGCGAGTGGAAGAGTGGGGGTAGAAAATGAGGTTGAAAGAGTGGGTACGAAGAGGAAGTGAGTGAAAGGGAGAGAGGGAGAGAGAGTGCATGTAAGAGAGAACGAACGAGAGAGGAAGGGAGGCAAGGATGCAATGGAGAGGGGGAGAGAGGATGATAATGATTGAATGGCGAGAATAGAGAGTAAATGAAAGAGTGAACATGGAGTGAGAAAGAGAGTGGGAGAGGGAGTAAGAGTGATCGCTCTCTTTTTCTCACTCTCTTCTCTCTCCCTCTCGCCCCCATTTACTTACTTTTACTTGATCTTCCTACAGCCTCTCTTCTCACTCTCTCCCTTTCAGTCTCTCACTTTCTATTTCCTACTCTCTCATTAAACCCTCTCGCTTCCTCTTATCTCTTATTCTCCCTAACTACCTTCATCTCTCTCTCACTCTCTATTCTACCTCTCTTTATCTCTCTCTTTCTCTCTCCTATCTCTTATATCTCTCACTTTTGACCCTCCCATTATCCCTGACTACCTCTCTCTCGCTCTCCCTCCCTCTTTCACTCCCTTAATCCCTCTCTCTACCACTATAATTATCTTTCTATTCCTTGATCCTTCGCTCACTTGCTCTTTCCCTCCCTCTTTCACGCTCTCTATTCCCTCACACTCTCTTCTTTCTATTTTTCTATTACACTCTCTCCCTTTCTAGCTCCCTCTTTCTCTCTTTCAGTATCACTCTCACTTTTACAGCCTCTGACCCTCTATCTTCTCGCTCTATATTCACTCTCACTCACCCATTCTCACTTTTGTTTCTCTCTCTTCTCCCTCCACTTAATCTTTCTCTCCCTGTCACCCCTTTCTCTTGGTTCATTCCCTCTGTCCCTCTCTCTCTCACTCTCCTAGTCTCTCTTTCGCTCTCCCAAGTACACTATTACTCCCCCCTCTCAAACTTTTCTGGATCATTCTCGGTCTCTCTCCCACAAAATCTCATTCTCTATCCCTCACTCTCATTCACTCTCTTTATATCTTCCCTTACTCACTCTCATTCACTCTCTTCTCACTCACTCTCACTTGCTCACTCACTCCCACTCTTCATTCTCTCACTCCCTCCCTTCTCTCTCTTTCTCCATCTCTCCCTCTCTTGTTCTTTTCTCTATTTAAGACTAGTCCCTTTTTCATTCCCTTTGCTCTCCCCCTCTCTTTCTCTCTCACGCACTCTCTCTTTCTCTCTTCTATCACTCCCTCTTATCTCTTTACTCACTCTTTCTCACCAACCATCGCTTAGTCTCTTCCTCTAACCCAATAACTATCCTCTCAGTCTCCCTTTATCCCTCCATCTCTGTCCATATCTTCTTCTATATCTCCCTCTCTCTCTGTCTCTCTTCCTCTCACTCCTATCTTTTGCTTTATCTTTTTCTCACTCTATTTCTGCTTCACTCTCCCTCCCTTTCTCCCTCCACCTCTCTCTCCAATCCCCATCACTCCCTCCCTCAATCACTCTATTTATAGTTCACTCCATCTCTTGCTCACTCTCTCACTCTCTATTTCATCCCTCTTTATTGTTTGCTTGCTCTCTCTTGCCCTTTCTCTGTCCTCTCTCTTGTTCATTCGTCTATAACCCTCTCTTCTCTCTCTTTACTCACACTTTCTCTTCCTCAATCCCTCACTTCTCTCTTGCTCTCTTTCTGTCCCCCTCTCTTCCCGAGTTGCTCTTATATCTCACTGTCGCCCCATATCTCCATCTCATTATTTATTACTTTATCTCACACATCTATCAATCCTTTTTTGTCCCTCACACTTTTACTCCCTCCTTCCCTCTCTTTCTCCCTTTCTCCTTAACTTAGCCCTCTCTCTCTCCTCTTGTGCTCACTCACTAAGTCTTCCTCCCTACCTCTTTCTTTCTCTGTCGCACTCTCGCATTCCTTCTCTCTTGCTCACTCATCTCTCACTTTCTCTTCTCTCTATTTCTCTCGCACTCTCCCATACCCTTTGTCTTTCCCTCACTCCCTCTCACTTTTCTCCCCCACTCTCTCTATCTTAATCTCACTCCCTCTCTCGCTCTCCCTCTCCATCTCTACCTCCTTCTCTTTTTTTCACTCATACTCTTAATCTCACTCCATATCTCCATAGTTTCTACTACCCTTTTCTCTCTCACTTCCTCTCTCTCCCTCATAAAATTTTCTTGTTCTCTCCTACTCCTTCACTCACTCTCTCTCTCTTCAATCTCTCTCTCTCCCTCTACCTCCCCCTTTCTCACTCTCTCTTTCTCACTCTCTTCTTGTCTTACTATACCTCTCACTCTCTATTCTATTTCACTTTCTCTCACTCTCTTGCTCTCTCTTGCTATCTTTTATCTCTATTTTCTATTGTCCTCTATCTCTTTCTTTCTCACTCTCTCCCTTTCTCACAATATCTCTAACTCTCTATTTTATTTCTATATCTGACTCTCGTGCTTTTTTTCTCTCTTTAATCACTATTTATCTCTCTATATCCATCACTCTATCTCTCTACCTTCCTCTCATTCTCTATCCCTTCTCTTTCTCACCCCCACTTCTCTCTTCTTATTTATTACTTCCCCTCCTTCCCTCCCTCCCTCCATGCTCCTTTATTCGCTCTCTTTCTCTTGCTTACCTCACTCTTAATTCTTTTTCTCTCACATCTCAGTCTTACCCCTTATCTCTATCTCATTATGTATTATTTCCACTCACACATATCCCTCTCCTCTTTTGTCCCTCCTTCTTTCAATCCTTCATTCCCTCTTCATCTCCCTTTCTCCTTATTATCTTCTCTCTCTCTCCTCTTGCACCCGATTGCTCAATCTCCCTCCATCCCTTTTATTTTCTCCATCTCTCTCTCTCATTCCCTCTCTCCTTTCACATTCCTTCTCTCTATTTCTCTCTCACTCTCCCTCATCATTTCTCCATCCCTCTCTCCCTAATGCTTTCTCTATCCTTCTCTCCCTCATACCCTGTTTATCTCAATCTCACTTTTCTCTCTCTCCCTCTCCATCTCCATCTCCCTTCTTTTCTCTTTCTCGCTCATTTTCTTAATCTCACTCCCCATCTCCATATTGCTCACTGTCTTTTCCTCTCTCTCACTTCCTCTCTTACTTCCTCTCTCACTCTAAAATCTTTCTAACTCTCTCTCCTCTCTCACTTCCTCTGTCTCTTCAATCTCTCGCTTTCTACCAATATCTCCACTTTCTCACTTTCTCCCTTACTCTTGTCCTCTTTCTCTCTCTTTCTCACTCTCTATTTTGTTTCTCTCTCTCTCTCTCGCTTTCTTGCCCTCTCTTGCTATCTTTCCTCTCTATTTACACATGCCCTTTATCTCTCTCTTTCTCACTCTCTCCCTTTCTCACTATGTCTCTCACTCGTTATTCTGTTTCTCTCTCTCTCGCTCGCTCTATTGCTCTGTTTTCTCTCTTTACTCACTCTATCTCTTACTTCTTCTCATTCGCTATCTCTTCGCTTTCTCACCCCGTTTTCTCTCTTATTGTTTATTACTTTCCCACCCTCCCTCGCTCTATCCCTCCATCCTTATTTCACCACTCTCTTTTCCCTCACTTACCTCACACTATATTCTTTCTCTATTTTTTCTCATTTTGTCTATCTCTCTCTCCCTTACTTGCTCCCTAACTCTTTTCAATTGTACTCTCACTCTTACTCCCTCACTCTCTTCTCTTTCTTTCTCTCTTGCACTCTCTCTCTCTCTTTCCCTCTCCCTCTCTCTCACTCTCGCCATAACAAACTCTCTCTCTCTCTCTTCCTCCATCTATAGCTATTTCTTGCACCCTTTCTCTTACTCTCTCTCCCCCAATCTCTTTCTGCAACTTCACTTCCACTCTTAATCCTTTTCTATTCTTTTTTTCCCATTTTTATCATCATCTCGCTAACACTCTCTATTCTTTCTGACCTTCTCTATTACTCTTCTCACTCTTTCTCTTCTTCTATTCAACCACTCTCTTTCTTTATTTCTCTCACATCCCTCCCTTCCTCTCTCTCTCACGCTCTCTCCATTTTCCCTCCTTAACTCTCCTTCTCTCTCCATCTTTTTATCATTCTCTCTCATTCTGTTATCCTTCCTCCCTTTCTCCCACTTGCTCACTCTCTCTTTCTCTATCTTTCCTCACTCTCCTTCTCTCCCTGTGTCTCTCTCACTCTCTCTTCCTCATTTGTTTCCTTTCTCTCTTCTATATCGTTTGTTTGCTTTCTCTTCCTATTTCATTGCTCACTCTTCTCTCACTCTTTCTCTTCTATTTCTCTCTATCCTCTCGCTTTGTCCCTTACTCTCTTCTTCCTACTTTCTCACACTTAATCTCTCCTTTCTCTCTACATCCATCTTTGCCTCCCACCCACTATCTAACCCGCACTAACACTTACACAATCTCTGTCCTCTCCCCCCGTCTGTCTTTTATCCTCCTTCACTCTCCCTCAAGTTTTGTATCCTCTTCTCTCTCTCTCTTTCTCATTATCTCTAACTTTATCTCTCACATTACCCCACTCCTTAATTCTTTATCTTTCTCCCTCAGCCCCTCTAACTTGCTCACACTCTCTTCAATTTTATTCTATCACCTTTTCAATGCCTCTCTCTTCCTCGTTTTGTCACTTTGATAGAATAAGAGAGAGAAGAGGGTGAGGAAAAATAAAGTAGTAAAAGTTAAGTGAGGGAGAGCGAGAGAAGGAGATCATGAGAATGAGTAAAAGAGAAATCAAGAGAGAGCAAGAAAGATCGAGAAAGAGTGGGAGAGAGTCTGTGAAAGAAGGAGACGAGAGAGAGGGAAGAAGAGGCATGGAGAGAGGAGAGGGAGGAAGGAGAGAGCACAAGAGATAGTGGGAGGAAGGTGGAGAGTGGCTGAGGGAGGAAGATGGAGGGTGACTGAGGGAGGAAGATGGAGAGAGAACAAGGGAGAGAGATGAAGGGAGAGAGTTTGTAATAGAGAGAGAGCGGGCCAAGAGAGCGAGAAAGAGTGAGAAAATAGGTAGAGAAGAGAAAGTTTGTGTGTGAATGTGTCTGAATAGGAGGAATGCAAGTGAGAGAGAGGGAGGGAGACGAGAAACTGGGAGGAGTGGGAGATAGAAGGAGAGAAATAGTTATAGAAGAAAGAGGAAAAAAATATATAGTAAGTGAGATGGACGCTAAAGAAGAGAATGAGTGAGAGAGGTGGGGAAGGGTTGAATGGGGTGATGAAGAGAGGGAGAGCGAGGGAAGGAAAGAGAAAGAGAAAGAGAAAGTGCATGTGTATGTGTGTGTGTGAGAGAGACAGAGAGAAGAGAGTGTGTGAGAGAGAGAGAAGAGAGAGCCAGCGAGGGAGAGGGAGATAGAGTGAGGGATAACAGAGAGATAGAGTAAGAGGAGAATAGAGTAACATAAGAGAGTAAGAGAGAGATGAAGAGAGAGAATAGGGAGTGAGAAAGGGAGAGGGAGGGAGTAAGATTGATATTGAAATTGAATAAAGGGAGAGAGGGTCCAAGAAATAGAGTCAAAATAAAGACGAAAGAGAGAGTAAGGGAAGAAAGAGTAAGGGAAAGGGAGGGAGAGAATGAGAGAGTCCTAGAGAGAAGAAGAGATAAAGGAAGACCGAAATGAAAGAGGAGTGGACAGAGGTGGTATTGGAAAATGATAGTAAAGAGGTTCTAAATCGAGAGAGAGAGAGAATATATAGATAAATTTGTAGATAGAGAGATAGAGATAGAGCATGAGATAGAGGGGAGAGAGAATAAAATAGTGAGAAAGAAGTGGAGAGGGAGGCAAAAAGGATTGAATGAGATTGAGAGAGAGAGAGAGGCTTAAGAGATATAAATAAAGGAAGTGTGAGAATGTATGTGTTTGAGAGAAAGAGAGAGGGGGAGGGAGGAAGAGTGATAGTGAAACTGAAGAGAGAGAGAGATTGGGAGAGAGAAAAAGACAGCTGGTGAAAGTAATCATGAAGAAAGAAAGAGAGGGATATTGTAAGAGTGAGAAAGAAGCTAAGGGATGGGGAGAGAAAGTGTGAGATAGGGATATAGAGTGAAGAGAGTGAGGAAAAAGAGAGAAAGAAAGAGAGAGTGAGATTGATAGAGAGAGACAGAGTGTGTGAGAGAGATGGATGAGAGAGAAAGGGAGGGAAAGGAGGGAGGACGTGAAATAAGGAGAAAGGGAGGGAGAGAGGATGGGAAACAATGAGAATGGGATGAAAGTGTGAGATAGAGGGAGAGATGAAAGGGATCATAGAGAGAGAGGAAGGGGAGAGAAGTGACAAATAAAGAGCAAGAGAGTGTAAGCAAGGGAGTGAGAAAAGAATATATGAAGAAAGTGGTAGAGTTGAGAAAAAGAGTAAGGTAAAAAGAGTGAGATATATGGAGAGAGAAGAAAAGAGGGGGAGAGAGAGTAAAAAATGGGGTGAGAGAGGAAGAGATTTGTGAGTTAAGGTAAGAAATAATGAGAGAGAAAGAGGAGACAGAGAGAAAGAGAGAGAGAGTTGAGAGTGGGATTGATAGAGAGAAAATTTGGGAGAGAGGGAGAGCTAGAGAGAGTGAGGGACAGAGTGAGAGAAGGAACGAGATTAATGAGGAACAAAAGAGAGAGCAAAAGATCGAGAAAGAAAGATAAATTAGAGAGTATGAGAAAGACAAAGAGTGGGTGAAGAGAGAGAAAGAGAAAAGGAGCAAGAGAGGCAATGATTGATGGAGCAAGAGAGAATTAGAGAGGGAGAGTGGGAGAGAGAGTGCAAGAGAGAAAGAGAGAGTGGAGCGAGTGAGGGTGTAAGAGTGATAGTAAAAGTAAAGAGAGTGAGGGAGCGAGGAGGGGAGAGACTGACAAAGCTAGAGAGAAATAGATAAAGAAAAGAGAATGAGAAGAGAGGGCGAGATGGAGTGAGATAGACAGAGAAAAATAGAGCAAAATAAGTGGTGAGGGAGGGAGGGAGGGAAAGAGAGAAAGTAATAAACAATGAGAGAGAAGAAGTGGTGAGAGAGAAGAGAGTGAGAGAATGAGAGGAATGGAGAGAGAGTTAGATTGATGGACATAGAGAGATCAAGAGTGAGTAAAGAGATAAAAGATAGCAATAGAACCAGAGAGTGAGAGAGAGAAACATAATAGAAAGTGCTACAAAGTGAGAAAGGGAGGGAGTGAGAATGAGAGATAAAAGGCAAGAGTAAGGGAGAGAATGAGAAAGTGGGAGATAAGGGGAGAAAGTGAGAGAGGGAGAGATAGACAGAGAGAGAAAGGTTTAAGATAGAGTTAAGAAGCGAGAGGGGAATAGGGAACAAAAGATAGTGAGCAAGATTGAGATAGGGAGGGAGATTAAGAGGATGATTGAGAAGGAAAGGAAAGATAGATTGAGAGGGAGAGAGGGAGAGAGAGGGAGAAAGATTGAGATAAGGGGAGTGGGAGGGAAGGAAGCAGGAGAGACAGAATGAGAGAGAAAGGATGAGAGATAGAATGGGAGAGGAAGAGAGATAAATAGAGAAAATAGAAAGTTGGAGAAGAGGGAGCAAGACGGAGGGATTGAAAGGGAGTGATAGAGATAACAAGTGGGAAAGATGGGAGTGAATGAATGAGTACAGCAAGAGTGAGAGAGAGGACTAGTAAGATAGGGTGTGACCGAGAAAGAGAGGGAAGAGGGGATTGAGTGTGTGAGGGATTGAGGTGGAATCAGTGATTTGTGAGAGAAATTAAGAAATAATGAGATGGATATGAGGGGAGAGCGAAAGGACTGAGAGAAACTGAAAGAGAGTGTGAGGGAGAGTGAGAGACTGAGAAAGTTGACTGAAGAGAGACAAGAGAGGGTGGTATAAGAAAGACCAAGAGAGAGATAGAGGGGGGCAAAAGTGAGCAAGAAAACAATAGAGATGAAATAGAGAGAGAGAGAGAGAATAAGAGAGGGAGTAAAACAAGATTGAAATGTGAGCGGGAGGGAGAGAAGGAGAGAGAGTGAGACAGAAATATAGAGAGAAAGGAGACTTAAGGAAGATAGGGTTGTGAGGTAGAGAGAGGGAGATATGGAGGGGATATGGAGATAACGGAAAGGTGAGAGGGCGATAGGGTGAGAGATTGAAATAATGAAAGAATTAGAGAGTGAGGAAGTAGGTGAGTGGTAGGAGGTTGGAGAGAATGAGTAAGTAAAGTGATAGGAGAGTGATAAAGGTTAGAAAGAGTGTGTGTGAGAGAGAGAAATATAGAAAGAAATAGTGATAAAGCATAAATACAGAAATATGCGAGGAAGGGAGAGAGTGAAAAAGAGATAAATAGAGGGAGAGATTAAAAAGAGGGGGAGTGAGAGGAAGATAGAGTTGGGAGAAGAAGAGAGAGTGATGGAAGATATAGAGTGAAAGTGAGCGAGGGGATGGAGAATGACATTTAGTAGAAGAGAGAGGGGGATGAGTTGGAAAAGAGTGAAATATAGAGGAGAGAATGATTGAGATGAGAGAGAGGAGAGACAGCAACTGAAGTTTGAGTAAGTGAGAGAGAGAGAGAGAACATGGAGAGAGAAAGAGAGAGTGAGGGAATTGAATGAGTAAAACTGAAGAGAGAGGAAGAGGGAGTAAAAGGGAAGATATGGAGAATATAAGTCAATTGGTGATAGAAAATGTGAGAGAAAGTACGAAACAATGAAAGAAGAGGAGGAAATAGAAAAAAAGGGAAATTCAGAGAAGGTGGGAGTATAATGAAAGAGAGAGAGAGAGTGAGAGTGAGAGTGAGAGATAGAGAGAAAATGAGTTAGTAAATAAAGAGAAGATAGAATGATATGAGAGAGCAAGAGAGAGAGGAAGAGAGATAGAATAGAGAATGAGAGGGGCAGAGAGTGAGAACGGGAGAGATATTGAGTGAGGAAGTCAGAGAGATTGAAGAGATTTAGGGACTAAAAAAGGGGAGATATTGAAAGAAATAAAAAGAGAAATGAGAGCATGATGGAAGTTAGAGCAAGTGAAAGTGCTCGATTAGGAGACTGGGACGGAGAGCAAAAGAATGTGTGGGAGAGTGAGTGCTAGAGAGAGATGAAGAGGGTGAAAGGGAGGTAGAGGGATAGTGAATGTGGAAGAGTGGAAGATAGAGTGAGTGAGTGAGAGAGAGGGGATGGTAGGGGGGAGGGAAGGAAGCAAGAGAGGAAGAGAGAGAATATGTGGAGAACAGAGGGAGCAAAAGAGTGAGAGGAGAGAGGGAGTAGAGAAGAGAGAATAAGATAAAGAGAGAGCAAAGACAACAACAACAAAAACAACAAAGCCTTAATCCAATTAAGTGGAGATTAAGAGAGAAACTTAAGATAAAGAGTTAGAGAAGTGTGAGCAATAAAAGAGAAAAAAAGAGAAAAAAAGAGAAAAAAAGAGAAAACAAATAGTGAAAATAGTGAGGAAGGAAGCGAAGGAGGAAGTGAGAGTGTGAAAGGGAAAGGGGGGGATATATGGAGAGAAAGAGTGAAAGTAGAGATAGAGAAGAGAAAGCAAAAAAAGAGAGATAAGGAGAGAGAAGGAATAAATAATTAGAAAGGAGAGAGACAATTTAAGAGTGAGAGTGATATAGAGATAAAGAGTGTGACTGAGAGAGTGGGAGTAAGAGAGGGAGTAAGAGAGAGAGAGGGTGTGCTTATGGGTGAGTCAGTGTAATGAAGAAGAGGGTAATAGATGGAAGAGCAAGAAACATGGGGAATAAAGAGTGAAAAATAGATAGGGAGAAGTGAGAAAATTGAAGAGATGAAGTGACAGAGGTAGAGAGTGTTAGAAAAGTAGACAAGAGAAAGAGTCAAAGAAAATTGGAGCAAGAGATAGTGAACTAGAGGAAAAGAGGGAGGGAAATAGGCGAATGAGAGAGAGGGAGAGAATGATAGCGAGAAAGGGACGGAGAGAGTAATTTAAAGGGAGGGAGGGAAGGAAGAGAGACAGAGGGGCAAAGGGGGATAGAATAGGAGAAAGAGTGAGAGGAGAGAGAAGGGAGACAAATAGAAGAGATTGTGATAGCACTCAAGAGAGAGAGAGAGTAGAGAGTGAAAAGAGAGGGAGTTAAGTGAGTGAATTGAGGAGAGAGAAAGAGTGGGGTGAGAAAGAGGGAAAAACAAAAAATAGTTAGAGAGAGAAGAGAGAGTTAGGGAAGACGGAACAAGAGAGAAAGAGGAGAGGAAAATAATAACTAAGAAAGAGGGAGGAAAATAATTACTGGGAGACTGAGAGATATTTAAGAGAGGAAGAGAATATACATACATATGAGATAGCTCTAAAGAAGAAAAGAGAGAGAGGGAGAGTAAGAAGGAGAGAGTTGGGAGAGACAGGAGAGATAGGAGAAAGTGAAAGAGTAGAGAGGGAGGAAAAAAAAGCAAGAAGTAAATACAGAGCAAGGAAGAGACAAAAAGAGAGCAAGGGAACTTAAGAGATTGAGAGCGAGAAAAAGTGAGAGAAGGTATGAGGTTGAAATAAAAATAGGGATGACATCATGGTGAGCATGGGGATAGAGAGGAAGAAAGAGAAAAAGAGTGAGAGAGAGGTAGTGTGGTAGAGAGAGGAAGGAAGCGAGAGAAGCTTGGATGGGGGTGGGGGAGGGGTGGGGAAGGGATGGGAAAAGGAGAAAGAAGGGTTGAGTTAGAACGCGTCCAGGAGATAGAGAAAGTGGGTTAGTGAGAGAGGAAGAGAGAGAGAGAGATACAAGAACAAGGGAGAAGAGAGAGAGGGGGAAGTTAGAGAGAGAAGCTTAGTTCGAGAAACTTAAAGGGAGTGGAAAGTGCCAGAGACACACGAAGAGAGAGTAAGGAAGAGAAAGAGAGTGAGGGAAAGAAAGAGAGAATGAAATAGAGAGGGAGAGGGGATAGAATGGAGAGAGAGTGCGACCGAGAGAGGGAGAAAGAGAGGAGAGATATAGAGCGAGAGAATGGAGAGCGATTGTAAGTGAGAGAGGGAGGAAGAGAATGAAACAGAGAGTGGGGGAGGGTAAAGGAGATATATAGATAGTGAGGGAGAGAGTGAGAATAAGAGTAAGGAAAAGAGAGAAAAAGAGATTTAGAAGAGATAGAGAGAGGGAAGGAGAGAGGGATGGAGAGAGCGAGACAAGGAAGTGTTAGAGAATGTGATAAACAATGATCAAGAGAGAGGATTGGAGAGTAAGAGAGAGCATGCGTGTGGGGGTATGGGAGAGAAAGTTTGACCAAAAAGATAGATTGTGAGTGTATGAGGGAGAGAGAGTGATAGAAAACTTAAGTGAAAGAGTCAGAGAAGTGTGATCTTGAAAGAATGAAAGAGAGAGTGAGGGAAGATCTAAAGAGATATATAGATAGAGAGGGAGAATGTAAGAATAAGAGTAAAGAAAAGAGGAGAGAGATAGAAGTTTTAAAGAGAGGAAGGGAGAGAGAAAGAAAGAAATGGAGATAGAGAATGTGAGAGAATGTGAGAAACAATGAGAGAAAAGAGAGAGGGAATGGGTGAGATAAAAGTTAGAGAGTGAAAGAGATAGTGCATGTGAAGGATAGAGGGAGGCTACAGAGTGAGAGAGGGAGTATGAAGCTTAGGTGGGTGAGAGGGAGAAAGAGTGAGAGAAAGAGAGAGAGTGTATGAGTGTGCTTAAGAGCTTGAGCGAGAGTGTGAGTGAGATGGAGAGAGAAGGATGCGCTACATAAGGGAGTCATAGAGGGCAGGAATGTGGGAGTGAGAAAGATGGAGAGAGAATAATATAGAGAATGAGAGTGGGATAATGAAATAGATCTACAGGGAAAAAAAGTGAGTAATAAATTTGGGGATGAGATAGAGGAGGGAGAGAGACGGGAAGGGAGTTAAAAAGAGAGATAGAGAGAGGAGTGAGTTGGACTAAGGCGAGAGCAATAGAATGAAAGTAAAAGAGAGTGGAAAGGAAATAAAGATAGAAGAGATCGATTAAAGATTTAGTAAGAGAGAGTGAGTGAAAGGTAAAGAGATAGGTAGAAAGGAATAATGGTGAGAGGAGAGAGAGTAAGAGAGAGATGGAGAGGTAGACAGTAGGGGAGGGAGGGAGAGGGAAGGAGGGAGGAAGCAAAGAAGGATGGGAGAGAGGGAGAGTAGAGAGAGAAAAAGATAGTGCTTGGGATGGAAGCAATAGAGAGGGAGAGAGATGGAGTGGAGGATAGAGGGAGAGAAAAAGAGAGCAACAATGAAGAGAGAAAAAATGAGCATATGATCGAAAAGAGAATAGAGTTCAAGAAAGAGAGGGAGGGAAAAAGAGTGAGGGAGTAAATAACAGTGAGGGAATAGAGAGAGAAGAGAGGAGGATGATGTAGGAAGGGAGAGAGAGGATAAAGTGTGAGAGAAAGAACAATATTGTAAGATAGAGTGAGATAGAGATTGAGAAATGGAACTTAAGAGAGTGAGAAGGAGAGAGATTGGGAGAGTGTGTGTGAGAAGTGTAAGAGTGCGTGTGATAGCTTGAGAGAGAGAGTGAGATGGAGAGGAAGGGTGAGCTACATAAGGGAGACCTTTAGAGGGCAAGAATGAGAGAGTGAGAAAGATAGAGGGGGAGAGAGTATGATAAAGAGAACGAGAGTGGGAGAATGAAAGAAATCTATATGGAAAGGGGAAAAGAGAGAGAGAGAGAGAGAGAAGATGATATAAGAGAGGGAATGAGAGAGGTACAAGAGAGAAAAAGTGATATTAGAAGAGTGGGAAGAGAAGAGAATGTGAGGGAGGGAGATAGAGAAGAGTGAGATAAAGAGTTAGAGAATGAAAGAGATAGTGAGAGAGGGAGCAAAAAAGATATATAGGAATAGAGGGAGAGAGTTAGAACATGAGTAAAGAAAAGAGAGTGAGAGATTGGGGTGAGACAGAGGGAGGGAGAGAGTTAAAGGAAGGAGGAAGGCAAGGGGAAAGAGGGAGAAAGTGAGAAATAATAAGAGAGAGAAGAGAGTGAGATTGAGAGAGTCAAAACATGGAGAGAGAGTATGTGCGAGGGAATGATAGATGGAGCAAGAGAGAGTTAGGGAGGGAGTGTGAGAGGGAGGGAGGGAGAGAGACTGAGAGTTGGAGAGCAATAGAGAAATAAAAGTGATAGAAACATAGAGAAAAGAGTGAGAAGTAGAGAGTGTGTGTTAAAGATTGAAGAGAGAGGAAGCGAGAGAGGTGTAGGGAGTATGAAAGAAGAGAGTGTGAGGGAAGATATGGAAAGAGAGTAAGTGAAAGGAAGAACCGGGGTAGAACATGAGATTGAAAGAGAGGGCATGAAGAAGAAGTGAGTGAGAGGGAGAGAGTGTGCATGTAAGAGAGAGTGAGAGAGAGAATAAGGGAGGCAAGGATGTAATGGAAAGGGGGTGAGAGGGAAAGAGAGTGAACATGGAGTGAGAAAGAGAGTGGGAGGAGGGAGTATGAGTGATAGTGAAATGGAATAGAGAGAAAGCGAGAAAGTGTAAAGAGAAATAAAGAAAGAGTGAGGGAAGAAAGCATGAGAGAAGGAGGGAGTGAGCGAGTGAGAAAGGGAGAAAGATAGAGAGATAAGGAGAGTGAAGAAACAGAAGGATGTTGGGTGGCAAAGAGAGGGAGAGTGAAAGAGAAGTTGTGAGGAATAAAGTGTCAAAAGAGAGAGATAGAAGAGAGAGTGAGAGGGAGATAGAGAGATAAAGAGAGATCAAATGGAGAGTGTGAGAGAAAGAGAAGGATGAGTGAGTGAGAAAGAGAGATAGAGGGAGGGAGTGAGATGGATTAAAGAGAGTAGTAGAGGGAAAGTGAAAAGAAAATAGTGAGAGAAGAGAAACTGAGGGAAGATTGAGGATCAGAGAGTGAGTGAGAGGTAAAGAGAAAGGGTGAATAGAAGAAAGGTGAGAGAGCAAGAGAGAGAGAGAGGGATGCGAAGAGGGAGGAGACAAAGATATGTGGGGAAGGAGAGGGAGGGAAGGAGGAAGTAATTAAGGGAGAGAGGGAGAGAAGAGAGTGAAAGAGACAATGGGAGATCACTTCTCTCTCTCTCCCTCTCTCTCATGATCTCTCCCACGTTGCCTCCCTGGTTCTCCTCTCTCTCTCTCAATCTCTCTCTCATTCACTCTCTCATTCTTATTCTACCACCTTCTCTCTCTTTCTCACTCTATCTTCCCTCATTCTTCTTCTCGCCCTATATCTCTCTCACTCTCACTTTCTACTTTCCTGCCTTCCTCTCTCTTTCTTTTTTATTATTTATTCTCCCTTTCTTTCTTTATTATAACTGACACTTCTCTAACTCTTTCTCTTATGTTTCTCTCTCTTCCTCACACAAACACATATTCTCTCTCTTTGATCAATCTTTTATTCCCCTATCCCTCACACATACTCTCTCTGGCCTCATATTATCTCTCAATCCCTCTCTCATCTCTCTCATTCATTCTCACATTCTCCCATACCTCTCTATCTATTTTTCTCTCCCTCTCAATCCCCTCTCTATATATCGCTCTTGATCCATCCCTCACTCTCGCCTTCATTCTCTCAGTCCCTATCAACCTCTTCTCTTTTTCCATCCCTCACTCACACTCTCTCTCCCTTCTCACCCTCCTAATATCTTTTTTCTCACCTGAACCTCCCTGTTTTATATCATCTTCTCTCCCTCACTCTCTTTTCCTATTTCTCTATAGATTACTTCCACGCTCTCACTACTGCTCTCTTTATTGCTCTCTCTCCCTCTATCATTCTCACTCCCGCATTTGAGCCCTTTCAGGTCTGCATTATGTAGCTCATTATTCTCTCTCCATCTCACACACACTCTCACTCTAAATCTCACACCCTCTCACCCTCTTTAGCTCCATTTTTTGCTCTATAACTCACTCTCTCTTGCTACAGTATTTTTCTTGCTACTCTCTCCTCCCTCTCTCTCTCTCCATCTTTCTCCCTTCACTCTCTATCATATTCTTTATTATTCTCTCTCCATTTTTCTCTCTTTTTCTCACTCTCTTCTCTCTCCCTCTCACCCCCATTTACTTACTTTTGTTGGATCTTCCTATAGCCTCTCTTCTCACTCTCTCCCTTTCATTCTCTCACTTTTTGTTTCCTACTCTCTCACTAAACCCTCTCGTTTCCTCCTATGTCTTATTATCCCTCACTACCTCCATCTCTCTCTCTTTATTCTACCTCTCCTTATCTCTCTCTCTCTCTCTCCTATCTCTTCTATCGCTCACTTTTGAACCTCCCATTATCCCTCACTACCTCTCTCTCTCTACCTCCCTATTTCACTCCCTTAATCCCTCCCTCATTCTTGCTCCTTCTCTTACTAGTTCTCTCCCTCCCTCTCTCACACTCTCTTTATTCCCTCACACTCTCTTTCTATCTCCCTCTTTCTCTCTTTTCAGTATGACTCTCACTCTTACAACCTCTCACCCTCTTTCTTTCTCGATCCATATTCACTCTCTCTCACCCCATTTCACTTTTGTTGCTCTCTCTTCTCTCTCTCCTCTTAATCTTTCTCTCCCTCTCACCCCCTTTCTCTTGCTTCATTCCCTCTGTCCCTCTCTCTCCCTCTCCTAGTCTCTCTTTCACTCTCTCAAGTACACTATCACTCCCCCTCTCAAACACTTTTGATTCATTACCGCTCTCTCTCCCACAAAATCTCATTCTCTGTCTCTCACTCTCGTTCACTCTCTTTATATCTTCCCTTACTCTCTTCTCACTCACTCCCACTTGCTCTCTCACTCCCTCCCTCCTCTTTCTTTCTCACTCTCTCCCTCTCTCATTCTTTTCTCTATCTATGACTTGAAAGCACAAGAGAGAAAGAGAGGGTAGGGAGAACATAAGGGTGAGAACAAAATTGAAGATAAAGAGAAGAGAAAAATAGAGAGAAGAGAGAAGAGTGAGAGAGAAGAGGGACTCAAGATCGAGCAACATATAATGAGTGAGAGATGGAGAAAGGAAGATGTTAGGGAGAAATGTTGAGAGAGAGAGAGTGAAGTAATGAAAGAGGGAGAATGTAAGGGTTGGTTGGAGTGAAAAAGTGGGTAAAGAGATAAGGCAAAGTGATAAAAAAGAGAGTAAGAGTGTGTTGCCTGTGATAGATGCAATAGAGAAATAAAAGTGATAAAAACATAGAGAAATAAACCTGGAGAGCAATAGAGAAATAAAAGTGATAAAAACATAGAGAAAAGAGTGAGAGAGGGAGAGAGTAAGAAATAGAGAGAGTGTGTGTGTTAGGATTGAAGAGATGCGAGAGTTGTGTAGAGAGTATGAAAGAAGAGAGTGTGAGGGAAGATTTAGAAAGATAGGGAGCGAGTGGAAGAGCGGGGGTAGAACATGAGATTGAAAGAGAGGGTATGAAGAGGAAGTGAGTGAGAGGGAGAGAGTGTGCGTGTAAGAGAGAGCAAGTGAGGAAGGGAGGCAAGGATGCAATGGAGAGGGGGAGAGAGGGTGATAAAGATTGAATGGCGAGAATAGAGAGTAAATGAGAGAGTGAACATGGAGTGGGAAAGAGAGTGGGAGGAGGGAGTAAGTGTGACAGTGAAATGGAATAGGGAGAAAGCGAGAAAGTGTTAAAGAGAAATAGGAAAGAGTGAGGGAAGAGAGAGCATGAGAGAGGGAGAGAGTGAGCGAGTGAGAAAGGAAGGAAGACAGAGAGATAAGGATAGAGAAGAAAGGGAAGGATGTAGGGTGTCAAAGAGGGAGGGAGAGTGAAAGAGAAGTAGCGAGGGATAAAATGTGTCAAAAGAGAAAGATAGAAGAGAGAGTGACAGGGAGATAGAGAGAGATAAAGAGAGATCGAATGGAGAGTGTGAGAGAAAGAGAAGGATGAGTGAGTGAAAAAGAGAGATAGAGGGAGTGAGATGGATTAAAGAGAGTAGTAGAGAGAAAGTGAAAAGGACATAGAGAGAGAAGAGAGACTGATGGAAAATTGAGTAACTCAGAGTGAGTGAGAGGTAAAGACATAGCCGAATGAAGGATGGCAAGAGAGAAACAGAGGGAGAGAGAGAGAGATAGATAGACAGTGAGGGATGTAGAGAGGGAGACAGAGAGATATGGTGAAGGAGAGGGAGGGAGGGAGGAAGTAAAGAAGGGAGAGAGGGAGAGAAGAGAGTGAAAGAGACAATAGGAGATCACCTCTATCCCTCTCTCCCTCTTTCTCATGCTCTCTCCCACTTTGCCTCCTTGATTCTCTCTCTCTCCATCTCTCTCTCATTCACTCTCTCATTCTCTTATTCTCCCACCTTCTCTGTCTTTCTCACCTCTATTTTCCCTCATTCTCCTTCTCTCCCTATATCTCTCTCACTCTCACTTTCTACTTAGCTCCCTTCCTCTCTCTTTTTTTCTGATTATTTATTCTCCCTTTCTTTCTTTCTTATAGCTGACACTTCTCTAACTCTTTCTCTTATGTTTCTCTCCCTTCCTCACACAAACACACAATCTCTCTCTTGTTGAATCTTTTATTATCCTATCCCTCACACGTACTCTCTCTCGCCTCTAATTATTATCTCTCACAATTCCTCTCTCATCTCTCTCATTCATTCTCAAATTTTCTCACACTTCTCTCTCTCTCTCTCTCTTTCCCTCCCTCTCACCCCCCTCTCTTTGTCTACTCTATCTCTCATTCTCTTTTTTATACTCATGTTCTCACTCTCTCCCTCTCTATATATCGCTCTTGATCCATCCCTCACTCTCTCCATCATTCTCTTACTCCCTATCTATCTTGTCTTTTTCCCTCCCTCACTCACAGTCTGTCTTTCTTCTCACCCTCTTAATGTCTTTTTCTCACTTGAACCTCTCTGTATTTCCCTTTTTTATATCCTCTTCTCTTCCTCAATCTCTTTTTATTCCTCTCACTCTCTCCCTCTATCATTCTCACTCTCTCTTTTGTGCCCTTTCAGGCCTGCCTTATGTAGCTCATTATTCTCTCTCCATCTCACACACTCTCACTCTTAATCTCACCCCCTTTTACCCTCTTTAGCTCCATTTTTTGCTCTCTATCTCACACTCTCTTGCTACCTTATTTTTATTGCTACTGTCTCCTCTCCTCTCTCTCTCACCCCATCTTTTCTCTCTTCACTCTCTATCCTATTCTTTATTATTCTCTCTCCCTCTCGCCTCCATTTACTTACTTTTACTTGATCTTCCTACAGTCTCTCTTCTCACTCTCTCCCTTTCAGTCTCCCTCACTTTCTGTTTCCTACTCTCTCATTAATCCCTCTCGCTTCCTCCTATCTCTTATTCTCCCTTACTACCTCCATCTCTCTCTTACTCTCTATTCAACCTCTCTTTTTTTTTCTCTCTCTCTCTTTCATATCTCTCCTATCTCTCACTTTTTACCCTCTCATTGTCCCTCACTACCTCTCTCTAGCTCTCCCTCCCTCTTTCACTTCCTTAATCCCTCTCTCTACCACTCTAATTATCTTTTAATTTATTGCTCCTTCTCTCGCTCGCTCTTTCCCTTTATTCCCTCACACTCTCTTCTTTTTATTTCTCTATTACAGTCTCTCCCTTTCTAGCTCCCTCTTTCTCTCTTTTTAGTATCACTCTCACTTTTACAGCCTCTCACCCTCTCTCTTTCTCCCTCTATAATCACTCTCACTCACCCATTATCACTTTTGTTGCTCTCTCTTCTGTCTCTCGTCTTAATCTTTCTCTCCCTCTCACACCCCTTTCTCTTGCTTCATTCCCTTTGTCCCTCTCTCTTCCTCTCTTATCTCTCTTTCGCTCTCTCATGTACACTATCACTCACCCCTCTCAAACTCCTCTAGTTCATTCTCGCTCTCTCTCCCACAAAATCTCATTCTCTGTCCCTCACTCTCGTTCACTCTCTCTTCTCACTCACTCTCACTTTCTCTGTCACTCCCACTCTTCATTCTCTCACTCCCTCCCTCCTCTCACTTTCTCACCCTCTCCCTCTCGTTCTTTTCTCTATTTATGACTTGTCCCATTTTCTTTCTCTTTTGCTCTCCCCCTCTTTCTCTCTCACACTCTCACTTCCTCTCTTCTATCACTCCCTCCTATCTCTTTACTCACTCTTTCTCGCCAACCATCGCTTAGTCTCTTGCTCTAACCCACTTACAACTTCTCCCTCTATCTCGTTCTCCGAGTCTCCCTTTGTCACTCCCTCTCTCTCCATATATTCTTCTATATCTACCTCTCTCTCTCTTCCTCTCACTCTGATCTTTTGCCTTATCTTTCGTAAGTCTCGCTTCTCACTCTATTTCTGTCTCACTCTCTCTCCCTTTCTACCTCCACCTCTCTCTCCAATCCCTATCACTCCCTCCCTCTATCACTCTATTTCTAGTTCACTCCATCCTTTCTCTAGCTCACACCCTCTCTTCTCTCTCTTTACTCACACTTTCTTTCCCTCAATCCCTCACTTCTCTCTTGCTCTCTTTCTGTCCCTCTCTCTTCCTGAATTGCTCTTACATCTCACTCTCGCCCCATATCTCCATCTCATTATTTATTACTTTCTCTCACACATCTATCTCTCCTTTTTGGTCCCTCACACTTTTACTCCCTCCTTCCCTCTCTTTCTCCCTTTCTCCTTAACTTAGCCCTCTCTCTCTCCTCTTATGCTCACTCACTGTCTCCCTCCCTACCTCTTCTTTCTCTGCCGCACTCTCTCATTCCTTCTCTCTTGCTCACTCATCTCTCACTTTCTCTTCTCTCTATTTCTCTCTCATTTCTCTTCTCTCTATTTCTCTCTCATTTCTCTTCTCTCTATTTCTCTCTCACTCTCCCATACCCTTTCTTTTTCTCTCTCTCCCTCTCACTTTTCTCCCCCCACTGTCTCTATCTTAATGTCACTCCCTCTCTTCCTCTCCCTCTCCTTCTCCGTCTCCTTCTCTCTTTCTCACACATACTCTTAATCTCACTCCATATCTCCATATTTCCCACTATCGTTTTCTATCTCACTTCCTCTCTCTCAATCTTAAATCTTTCTTTCTCTCCCCTCCTCCTTCATTCACTATCTCTCTCTCTTCAATCTCTCTCTCCCTCTACCTCCCCCTTTCTCACTCTCTCGCACTCTCTTCTTGTCTTACTATGACTCTCACTCTCTATTCTATTTCACTTTCTCTCACTCTCTCCCTTTCTCACAATGTCTCTAACTCTCATTTCTGTTTCTATATCTGACTCTCTTGCTTTTCTTTCTCTCTTTAATCACTTTTTATCTCCCTACATCCATCACGTTATCTGGCCTTCCTCTCATTCTCTATCCCTTCTCTTTATCACCCCCTCTTCTCTCTTCTTATTTATTACTTCCCCTCCCTCCCTCCCTCCCTCCCTCCATGCTCCTTAATTCGCTCTCTATTCTCTTTCTTACCTCACTCTTTATTCTTTTTCTCTCACATCTCACTCTTACTCTTTATCTCCATCTCATTACGTATTATTTTCTCTCACACATATCTCTCTCCTCCTTTGTCCCTCCCTCTTTCAATCCTTCCTTCCCTCTCATCTTCATTTCTCCTTATTTCTCTCCACTCTCTCTCCTCTTGCACCCGCTTGCTCAATCTCTCTCCATCCCTTTTATTTTCTCCATCACTCTCTCTCATTCCCTCTCCTTTCACTTCTCTCTATTTCTCTCTCACTCTCCCTCATCCTTTCTCCGCCCCTCTCTCCCTAATCTTTTCTCTCTCCTTCTCTCCCTCCCACTCTGTCTATCTCAATCTCATTTTTCTCTCTCTCCCTCTCCATCTCTCTCCTTTTCTCTTTCTCGCTCATTATCTTAATCTCACTCCCCATCTCTATATTGCTCACTATCTTTTCCTCTCTCTTACATCCTCTCTTCATCTCTCTCCCTCTAAAATCATTCTTGCTCTCTCTCCTCTCTCACTCCCTCTATCTCTTCAATCTCTCGCTTTCTACCAATATCTCCCCTTTCTCACTCTCTCCCTTACTCTTGCCCTCTATCTCTCTCTTTCTCACTCTACATTTTGTTTCTCTCTCTCCCTCTCGCTTTCCTTCTCTCTCTTGCTATCTTTCCTCTCTATTTACTCTTGCCCTTTATCTCTCTCTTCCTCACTCTCTCCCTTTCTCACTATGTCTCTCTCTTTATTCTATTTCTCTCTCTCTCACTCTATTGCTTTGTTTTCTCTCTTCACTCACTCTTTATCTACCTATATCCATCACTCTATCTCTCTAACTTCCTCTAATTCACTATCTCTTCTCTTTTTCAACCCCTTTTCTCTATTATTTTTTATTACTTCCCCTCCCTCCCTCGCTTCGTCCCTCCATCCTTATTTCACCACTCTCTTTTCCCTCAATTACCTCACACCATATTCTTTCTCTATTTCTTTCTCATTTTTTCTATCTCTCTCTCTTGCTCCCTCACTTTCTTCAATTTTACTCTCACACTTACTCCCTCACTCTCTTCTCTTTCTTTCTCTCTTGCACTCTCTCTCTTTCCATCTCCCTCTCTCTCACTCCCGCCCAAACAAACTCTCTCTCTCTCTTCCTCCATTTATAGTTATGTCTGGCACCCTTTCTCTTACCCTCTCTCCCCCAATCTCTTTCTGTAGCTTCACTTCCACTAGTAATCCTTCTCTATTCTTTCCTATTTCTATCATCATCTCGCTCTCACTCTCTAGTCTCTCCGACCTTCTCTATTAGTCTTCTCACTCTTTCTCTTCCTCTATTCAGTAACTCTCTCTTTCTCTATTTCTCTCACATCCCTCCCTCTCTCTCACGCTCTCTCCATTTTCCCTCCATAACTCTCTCTCTCTCTCTGTTCATCTCTTTTATCATTCTCTCTCAGTCTATTATCCTCCCACCCTTTCTGCCTCTTACTCTCTCTTTCTCTATCTTCCCTCACTCTCCTTCTCTCCCTATGTCTCTCTCACTCTCTCTCTTCCTCATTTGCTTCCTTTCTCTCTTTTTCATCATTTGTTTGCTTTCTCTTTCTCTTTCATTGCTCACTCTTCTCTCACTCTTTCTCTTCTATTTCTCTCTATCCTCTTTCTTTGTCCCTTACTCTCTTCTTCCCGCTTTCTCACACTTAATCTGTCCTTTCTTTGTACATCCATCTTTCCCTCCCACCCACTATCTAACCCGCACTAACACAATCTCTATTCATCCCACTCCCTAATTCTCTCTCTCTTAATCTCCCTATCTTTCTCCCTCAGCCCTCTAACTTGCTCACACTCTCTTCAATTTTATTTTATCACTTTTTCTCTGCCTCTCACTTCCTCATTTTGTCACTCTGCTCACTTTCACTCATTCTCTCTCTTACTTTATCTCCTCTCTCTCTCCTCACACTCAATCTCTTATCTCCCTCCCTCTTTCTTGCTCTTCCTTTCCTTACCTTCATTTTTCTATCTATTTTTCTCTATTTCATGGTCCCTCTGGCCCTTTATTCAATTAAAATCTCAATTTTACTCCTTCCTTTCTCTTTCTCACTCTCAATTCTCTGTCTCCCTCTCTCCCTTACTCTCTTATGTTACTCTAATCTCCTCTCCTCTTACTTTTTCTTTCATTATATCCCCCACTCTATCAGGTTCTCCCTCTCTCACTCTCCCCCTCCCACTATCTCTCACAGAACCTTCTCTCCCTCTCTCTCAGACACATTCACTTGATCTTTTTGTACTTTGTTCCTTCCCTCATTTTCTCTCTTGCTCTTTCCTTTACGTCTTTTTCTCTCTTTCCACACCTCTCTTCTCTCTCAACTTCTCTATTGCTCTCTCTTTCTTCCTCCCTCTCTTTCTCATTCTTTCTCTTGCTCACCCTCTCTCTCTCCCTCCCCCTCTCTCAAATCCCTCCCTCCCTCATCCTTTCTCTCTTCTTCTCTCCCTCCCACACTGTCTCTCAATCTCACTTTTCTATCTCCCTCTCCATCTTCCTCTCTCCTTTTCTCTTTCTCGCTCATTCTCCTAATCTCGCTCCCCATCTCCACATTGCTCACTATATTTTACTCTCTCTCTCACTTCCTCTATTACTTCCTCTCTCTCTCACTAAAATCTTTCTTGCTCTATCTCCTCTCTCACTCCCTCTATCTCTTCAATCTCTCGCTTTCTACCTCTATCTCCCCTTTCTCACTCTCTCCCTTACTCTTGCCATCTATCTCTCTCTTTCTCACTCTCTATTCTATTTCTCTCTCGCTTTCTTGCTCTCTCTTGCTATCTTTCCTCTCTATTTACTCTTGCCCTTTATCTCTCTTTTTCTCACTATTTCTCTCACTCTTTATTCTCTCTCTCTCTCTCTCTCGCTCTATTGCTCTCTCTTGCTCAGTTTTCTCTTTTTACTCACTCTATGTCCATCACTCTATCTCTCTAACTTCCTCTCATTTGATCTCTTATCTATCTCACCCTTATTACTTCCCCTCCCTCCCATGCTCCCTCCCTCCCTCCTTATATAACCAATCTCTTTTACCTCACCTCACACTATATTCTTTCTCTATTTCTTTCTCATTTTGTTGATCCCTCTCTCCCTTACTGGCTGCCTCACTCTCTTCAATTTCACTCACTCTTACTCCCTCTCTTTTTCTCTTGCCCTCTCTCTCTTTTCCTCTCCCTCTCTCACTCCCGCCCTAACAAAGTCTCTCACTCTCTCTTCCTCCATCTATAGTTATGTCTTGCACCCTTTTCTCTTACTCTCTCTCTCCCCCAATGTCTTTCTGCAGCTTCACTTCCACTCTTATTCCCTCTCTATTATTTTTTCCTCTTTCTATCATTATCTCGCTCTCACTCTCTATTCTCTCTGACCATCTCTATTAATTTTCTCACTCTTTCTCTTCCTCTATTCGACCACTCTCGCTTTCTCTATTTCTCTCACATCCCTCCCTTCCTCTCTCTCTCACGCTCTCTCCATTTGTCTTGTTTGACTTCCCCGCTCTCTCCATCTCTTTTCTCATTCTCTCTCATTTTGTTAACCTCCCTCCCTTTCTCCCTCTTTCTCACTCTCTCTTTATCAATCTTCCCTCACTCTCCTTCTCTCCATATGTCTCTCTCACTCTCTCTTCCTCATTTACTCCCTCTCTTTCTCATCGTTTGCTTTCTCTTTCTCTTTTAGTGCTCACTCTTCTCTAACTCTTTATCTTCTATTTCTATCTATCCTCTCTCTTTGGCCCTTGTTCTCATCTTCCAGCTTTCTCACACTTGATCTCTCCTTTCTCTCTACATCCATCTTTCCCTCCCACCCACTATCTAGCCCGTACTCACACTCACCCAATCTCTCTCCTTGCCTCCATCTGTCTTTTCTCCTCCTCACTCTCCCTCAAGTTCTGTATCCTCTTGCCTCTCTCTCTCTCTCTCTTTCTCATTATCTCTACCTTTATCTCTCACATTTCCCCTCTCCCTAATTCTCTCTCTCTCTTAATCTCTCAATCTTTCTCCCTCGGCCCGTCTAACTTGCTCACACTCCTTCAATTTTTCTCTCTTACTTTTTTCTGCCTCTCTCTTCCTCATTTTGTCACTCTGCTCACTCTCACTCATTCTCTCTCTCTCTCCTCACACTCATTCTCGTATCTCCCTCCCTCTTTCTTGCTCTTCCTTTTCTTACCCTCAATTTTCTATATATTTTTCTCTATTTCATGGTCCCTCTGACCCTTTATTCAATTTAAATCTCCATTTTACTCCCTTCCTTTCGCTTTCTCACTCTCAATTTTTTGTCTCCCTCTCTCTCTTACTCTCTTATGTTACTCTAATCTCCTCTACTCTCACTTTTTCTTTCATTCTATCTCCCACTCTATCTGGCTCTCCCTCTCTCGCTCTCACTCTCCCTCTCCCACTATCTCTCACTCATTCTTTTCTTACCCTTATTTTTTTATATATTTTTCTCTATTTCATGGTACCTCCGGCCTTTTATACAATTTAAATCTCACTTTTACTCCCATCTTTTCTCTTTCTCGGTCTCGCTTCTCTCTCTCCCTCTCTCTCTTACTCTCTTATGTTACTCCTCTTACCTTTTCTCTCGGTCACATCCCGCAGCATCTCCTCCCCAGCTCTTCTCTCCTCCCACGGCTCTCCTCCTCATCCCGCTCTCCTTCACCAGCCTTCTCCTCTCTCTGGCACACATGCCTTATCTCTTTCTCTCCCTTATTCCTTCCCTCGTTTTTCTTTCTTGCTCTTCCTTTACGTCTTGTTCTCTCTTTCCTCACCTCTCTTCTCATTAATTTCTCTGTGCACACTCTTTCTTCCTCCTTCTCTTTCTCGCTCTCTCTTGTAACCCTTATTATCTCTTATTTGTTGTACCTATTCCCTGTTCTTCTCACTACGCTGCGCTCCTCATCCCCCGCACACTCTCTCTCGTCTCTCCTCTTGATTTTGTCCACTCACCCTCCCATCTTCCTCCCGCATCACCCTCTAATCCACTTCCCATCTCTCTCACACACTTGCTTAGTCTATCTCTCCTTCCTTCTCTCACACTCATTCTCTTATTCTCTTCCCCTCGTTCTCTCTCTCTTCAATCTCTCTCACACCCTCCCTTTCTTTTCTATTGTCTGTTTTCCATTACTCTCACTCACATACGCGGTTTCTCACTCTTCCACTTGTTCCCTCTCTTGCTCTTTCTCTCCCCAGTCCCTCTCTTCATCCTTTATATCAATCCTAGTCTTAACTTGTCCTACATCATTATGTTTCTCTATTCTCTCTCTCCTACGTCTATCTTTTATTTGTCTCTTTTCTCTCTAATTTCTTTTACCCGTTCTCTTCATATATCCCCCAACTCTCTCTCACCTCTCTCCTTCCTCCTTCCCTCCTTATGTCTCCTAGTTTCTCTCTTTTACACATTCTCTCACTTTCTCCCTTCTACTCTCTCCCTCGACCTCTGCTGACACCCTCTCTCTCTTTCTCTCTCGGTCTCTCACTCTCTTTCTGATCTCTCTCCACTCGATCTCTTGCTCTCCTTCCTTTTTTCCCTCTCGCTGCCCTCTCTTGCTCTATTTTTCTCTTTCATTACATTTGTTCTCACACTCTCTCTCCCTATAGCTCTCTTGTTCCCTCGTCACTATCTATCACATTCTACAGCTCTTTATCTCTCTCTTCTTTGTCTCTCTACTTTTTACTCTCTTTCTTCTTCTCTCGTCGCTCTCTCAATCCCTCTCTTATTTCTTCTTCTCACTCTATTTTCCTTGTTATTCTATATCTTTCATGTGCTCTCTTGTATTCTCTTTCTGTTACTCTCACACTCACACACACACACACACACTTTATCTCTCTTCCTCTTGTTCTTTCTCTCCTAGTCCCTCTCTTCATCACTATATTACTGCGACTCTTAACTTACCCTCTATCTTTCTCGATCTCCTATTCTCGCTCTCTCTGTCTGTCCCAAATGTTGTCTCTCTTACTTTCATTCCATTTCACTATTTCCCTCCATATATCCCAAGACGCTCGCTCGCACAACCACTTTCCTACTTCCTGCACCCATGTCTCCCCCTTTCTCTCAACTCCCTCTCTCTTTTACACACTCTCTCCTCTGCCTCACCATCACCCTCGCTCTCTCTCGAAATCTCTCTCACTCATTATCATGATCTCCTTGCCTTTGTCCCTCACTAACTCTCTCTTTCTCTGTTTGTTTCTTAATATCTTTCCTCTCTCTCTACTTGTACGTAATCGCGATCTACATCTCTCGATCTTCACACCCTCTCCCCATCTCTCTTTCTCGTTCTCTCCTCTCTCTCTCTCACTTTCTATTCTATCATTCTTTTTCTCTCTTGCTCTTCTCTTTCTTCCTCCTCTTCGGTCGCTCTCTCTTGTCTAATTACTCGGAAACTTTTTTTTATCCCTCACACACACTCACATCTCTTGCTCTCCAACTTTTATCCATCTCGATCCTTCTCTCTTCTTTCTCATTATTTCTGCTTTCTCTCTACTTCTCTCTCTCTTTCTTTGTTTCCTCTCTCTCCCTCTCTCATCACCCATTTCTCTCTCTCTTTACTTATTCTTGTTCTCACTTTATACGTCTTTATTTATATTTCTTTATTGCCCCCTCCCCAACTCTTTCTTTCATTCTCTCACTCTTTATCTCTCTTTTCTCTCCCTCCTCCCTCTCTCGGACACTCTCCCCTTCCCTTTGTTAATATTTTTTTCTCACTTGTTCCTCGCTTTCCTTCCCTCTCTTATATTTTTTTTCTCTCTCACTTTCTTTTTTCTTTCTCCCTACAGATCTCTTTGACTCTCTAACTTTTATTCTGTATAGCGGTCTCGGTCATTTTCTATCTTTCTCATTCCCTCGATCATGTCTCAGTCTTGCCTCTCTAACTCTTCTCTTTCCATCCCACACCTCGGGAGACTCTCTCACTCTCTCTCAAACGCTCTTCCTCTCACCACGGAGGATTGAGATAAATGTTGGAGTGAGAGAGAGAGTACGTGTGAGGGATTGGAGAAAGATAAAGTGGGAGAAGAGTAGGGGAGAAGTTGAGGAGAATAAGTGAGAGCGAGATTGTAATAGAAATTTGAGGAAGAGAATGAGAGTGTGAAAGAAAAGAGAGGGAGTAGGAGTGAGAGTGAAGTGAGAGGGAGTATGCGTGAGAGTGAAATTAAATAGTGAGGAAGTGAGGGAGAGGTGGGAGAGTGAAAAAGAAAGAGAAAGAGAGAAAGAATAGAGATTTTGGAAAGGAAGGGCAAGGGAAAGTGAGCTAGAGATAGAAAAAGAGAAAAATATGGATGGAGGGAGGGAGGGAGGGAAGGAGAGAAAGTAATAATGAGAGAGAAAGGGGAGGGGTGTAGAGAAGAGAGATAAAGAGAGGGAAGAGAGAGAGATAGAGTAATGGATATAGAGATATAAAGGGTGAGTAAAGAGAGAGAAAAAAGACGAGGAGAGCTAGAGAGCAGAAAAACAAAAAAGAGAGTGAGACAGTAGAGAAAGGGAGAGAAGCGAGAATGGGAAGGAGAAAGAGGGTAATTATAAGGGAGAGGGTCAGAAAGGGGAGATAGAGGGAGAGAGTGAGTAGTTGGAGATAGAGAAAGAGAGTGAGAAAGATTAAAGAGAGAGAGAGGGAGTGAGAGGGAAAAGATAGAAAGATTTAAGAGAGAGAGAGAGAGATAAGAAGCGAGAGAGGAGGAGGGAAACCCAAAGGTAGTGAGTAAGATTAGAAAAGGAGGGAGATTGAGAAATATTGAGTGAGAAGGAAGAAAGGAAGGAGGGAGACAAGAGGGAGAGAGGGAGAGAGGAAGGAATTGAGATAGAGAGAGTGGGAGAGAGGGAAGAGGGAGGAGAGAATAGAGAGGATGACACAAATAATGAGTGAATGGGAGAGAAAGAGAGAAATAGAAAGGGAAAGTGAGATAAGAGAACGAGATAGGGAATGAGAGAGAGTGATGGGGATAACAAAGGGAGGGAGAGGGTAGATGAGTGAGTGCGACAGAAGCGAGAGAGAATAAGATAGGGAGGGAGCGAAAGTGAGGAAAGTGGGGACTGAAAGAGGGAGGGATCGAGGAGGAAAGTGAGTTCCGTAAAGAAGAAAATAAGAAATAGTAAGATGGATATGTGGGAGAAGAGCATGATGTGATAAAAACTACGAAGAGAGTGTGAGGGAGGGATAGTTAGATTGAGAGTGAGTGATTGAGGAGAGAAAGGGTAAGCAGACAGAGAGGAGTTTGGGCGATAGAAGAAATAGCAAGAGAGAGACAGAGAGGGAGATAAAGAAACAGAAAATAAAGAGAGATTAAATAGAGAGTGAGAGAGATAGAGAGCAGAGAGGTAGTGAAGCTAGGCATTGAAGAGTGAGCAGGAGGGAGAGAGATAAGAGAGAGGGTGAGAAAGAAATACGAGAGAACATAGACTTAGTGAAGATAGAGTAAAAGATAGTGAGTGAGAGGTTAAGAAAAGGGAGATATAGACACGATTTTGGGATAGCTCGAAGGCTGAGAATGATAGAGAGGAGAACTAAATTAATGAGTGTGGGAAAGAGGGAGGGAGGAAGGGTGTGAGAACGTTGGAGAGAAAGAGTGAGTTAAGTGATAAGAGCGAGTGATAAAAGAGAGTAAGGGAGTGTGTGTGCATAGGAGAGAGATAAAGAGAGAGGGAGAGTGAAATAAAAAAAAAATGTGATAAAAAAATAAAAAGAGCAAAGAGCAAAAGAGGGAGGTGTGAGAAAGAGAGATAGAGTGAGGGCGGTGAGTGAGATTGAAGAGTGTAGGAGTGTGAGAGGAAGAGAAAGGGTGAGAGAGAAGAGAGAATGGAAGATATAGAGAGAAAGTGAGAGTGAGGGAGAGAGGGGTAGAGAATGAGATTAGTAGGAGAGAGTGGGGATGAATTAGGAGAGAGAGGAGAGCGGGATAGAGTACGTAAAGAGAGAAAAGAGCGAGAAGGAGATAAAGGAGGGATGGAGGGAGGGAGAGAAGAGAGAAAAGACAACGGGAGGGATGGAAGCGATAATAGAGAGGGAGAGAGTGGGGCATAGAGGGAGAAAGATTGAGATGAAAGAAGAGAGGACAATATTGAAAAGGGCATAGAGGCATAAGATAGAAGAAGAGAATAGAAAGCGAAAGAGAGAGCGAAGAGAAAGTGAATAATAAGGATGGGGATAAAGAGGAGAGAAAACGATACGACGTGGAGAGAGGATGGAGTGCGAGAGGAGTAGGAGTGTAATAAAGAGCGAGATGGAGATCTGAAAAGGAGCTTAAGAGAGCAGGGAGGGAGATTGAAAGAAGAGAATGAGAGAGTGTATGAGTGTTTGTGGGTGTAAGAGAGTGTGAGTAAGGAGAGAGATAGGCGACTACATACGGGAGACCTAGAGAGGCATGAATTAGGGAGTGAGAAGAAAGGGGGAGAGAGAGGGATAAAGAGAAGGAGAGTGGGACAATAAAAGAGATCTACGAGAGGAAGAGGAAAAGTGTGTCGAGAGAGAAGAGGGTGTGAGAGATGGAATGAGAGAGAGGCAAGAAAGTGAGATATTAGGAGAGTGGGCGGGGAGAGAGAGTGTGAGGGAGGAAGGGAGGGAAACAAAGAAGAGAGAGATAGGAAGCTAGAGAATTAGAGAAGTGAGCTAGGTGGTAAGATTGATATATAGGAGAGAAGGAAAGGGTTGGGACGAAGGGAGTCGAGTAAAGAATAGAGAGAGTGAGAGATAAGGTTGAGACGAAAGGGATGGAGAGAATTAAAGAGGGAAGGAGGAAGGAAGATAGAAAGAGAGATAAGGGGGTGAAATAATTAAAGAAAGAGGGGAATTGAGAGAGCGAAACTTGAGAGGGAATGTGTGTGAAAGATAGGGTTAAAGAAAGAGAAGATGGAGTGAATGAGGAGAGATCATAAGAGAGAAGTACGAGTAAGAAAAAATAGAATGTGTGAGAGAGATTGAGCGAGGAGAGAGAGATTACGAGTGAGGGATTGAGACAAAGAGAGAGAGATAGAGAGATAGAAATAGAGGGAAAGGAGAGTCGGGGAAAAATAGAGTAAGACGAGGTGAACCCGAGAGGGAGAGAGGGAGAGGAGAACTAGAGAACCGAATGAGAGAGAGATCTTGAGAGAGGAAACGAAAAGATTGAGAGAGAAAGGGAGAGAGTGTGTTAAAGTGAGAGGTGAGAGACGAGAGAGACGAGAGAGGAAAGGATAGGTGAGTGGGAGAGGGAGAGAGTGAGACGAGAGGGAGAGAGTGGGAGAGGGAAAAGAGAGGGTAAGAGACGGAGAGACGGAGTGAGGAAAGAAGGGAATTGAGATGGGAGGGAGAAGGAGAGAGAGTGGGGGATTTATGGAGAGAAAGAGTGAAAGGAGAAAGAGAGAAGAGAAATCGGTAAAAGAGATATGAGAGAGAGAAGGAACAAAGAGAAAGGAGAGCGACGATTAAGAGTGAGAGTGATATGATGGTGATGAGTGGGATTGAGAGAGAGAGTGAGAGGGTGTGTGTGTGAGAGTGATTGCAATGGAAAAGAGTGCTATATAAATGAGAGCAAGAATACTCTATATAGAGCGAAAAAGAGAGAGTGATAAAGAGAGATAGAAGGAGGAGTGAGATAGATTGAAGAGTGTGGGAGTGAGAGAGGAAGAAAGGGTGAGAGAGAAGGGAGAGAGATGGAAGATACGAGAGAAAGTAAGAGTGAGGGAGAGAGAACATAGTGTGAAGGAAGCTTGAGCAAGAGAGTGAGCTAGAAAATGAGGGAAGAGAATAAGGAGAGAGGAGAGATAGAACGAGCTAGTGAGAAAGTTAGTGGAGGTGTTGAGAGGAGGGAGAGAGAGGGAGGGAGGGTGGGAGAGTTACTAAGAGGAGGAAACGAGAGGAAGGGATGTAAGAGAGTGTGTATGAGTGATAGAAAGGAGAAAGAATTAGAAGAGAGGGAATTGGTAGCAATAGGAGAGATAGTAAGAGCGAGTAAGACGAAAAATGGGAAAAGAGGAGAGGAGAAAGAGTGAGTGGGCAATCGAGAAATTGAAGAGAAGAGAAGTGAGGAAGAGACGAGAAAAGGAGATATTATGTTAGAGAGAGGGAGGTAAGTAGTAGGAGAGAAGGAGAGCATACATATAGAGAGATATTGTAAGATAGAGTAGGTGAGAAATAGAGAGTGAGTGAGTGAGTGAGAAAATAAAAAATCAAGAAAGCGAGTGTGGGAGGAAAAAATCAAGAAGGCTGGAAGCGAGGAAGATCTGATAAGATAGGGTAGGCATGATACAAAAGAGATTGAGAGAGAAAAGTGAACAATGGTATGAGGTTGAATAAAAGGGAAGGAACTGTGGATGTGTGGAAAATAGAGAATCAAGGCAGAAAGAGAGAGGGAGAGATAATGACATGATAGAGACCTATAGAGAAAATGAAATAGAGAGCAAAGCGAGAGAGAGAGAGAGAACGATAAATTCGAAAGAGAAAGAGAAGGGCATAGTGACGAGTTAAAAATGATACATGGAGAAAAAAGTGAAAGAGAGAGATAAGAGAGAGACCGAGAGAAGATATGAGCGGAAGGGAGAGGAGGAAGGAGTGCGAAATGAGATAAAGAATGGAGAGAGTGTGAATGATAAAAGGAAAGAAATGATAAAGAGAGAGGAAGAGAGAGAGGGGAAGGAAGGGAAGAGAGAGGGAGGGATATGGAAGAAAGTGAATGATGCTTTGATAGAGAAAGAGAGGGAAGAAAGAGGGAGAGAGAGTGAACAGAAGCACATCTTTGAGAAAGAGAAGGAGGAAGGAGGGATGAAGTGAGGAGAAAGGGAGCGAGAGAGAGAATGAAGGACGAGGGAGGAAGATGGAGAGTGATAGAGGAGAGAGAGCGAGCGAGAAGAGAGAGTAATCGTGGAGCAACGTAGGAGAGGATATGAAGTCGTAACGGCGAAGTGAAACTAAATAGAGAGAAGATGGAGTAAGAAAGGGAGAGAGAGTGTGAAAGTAATAGAAAAGAGGCTGATGGAAAGAGAGCGGGGAGAGAGGGAAGAGAGAGGGAGAGAAGGAAAGAGGGATAGAGATAGGAGAGATAAGGAGAGTAGGAGAAAAGAGGGATAAAGAGAGTGAAAGAGAGAGAGAGGGAGATAAAGGGAGCATCGAAAAGATAGAGACGAGAAGATGAGTAAGAGTATAAAAAAGGTTGGAATTGAGAGTGAGAGAGGGGAGAAGTGAGTGAGAAAGAGAGATTGAAATAGGTAGTGAGATGATTTAAAGAGAACAAAGAAAAGGAAGAGAGAGAGTAAAAGGGTGGGTGTGAGAAGTGTGACGGTGGGAAGATCGAGTATGAGCAAGTGAGTGCGGGGTGAAATTAAGGGAGGAGAATATGAGAGTGTTGAGAGAGAGAGCTACAAGAGAGAAAAGAAATGAGATAATGGGAGGGAGAGAGAGGGATGGAGAGAAAGAGAATGAGAGTGGTGGGATGGAAGTAAGAGAGAGAGAGGAGAGAGAGTATTGGATATAGTGAGAGAGAAGTAAGAAAAAAGAGAGAGGAGAGAAACAAAAGAGAATGTGAAAAGAGGGTATAAGATAAAAAAGAGAACATGAGTGAAAGAGAGTGAGAAAATATTATAGAAGAGTATATAGAGAGAAAAAGAAAAAATGAAACGGGGAGAGGAGAGGGAGTGCGAGAGAAAGAAGAAAATGGTAATGGAGAGTGAGATAGAGGAAAGCGATGGAGCTAAAGATGGGCGCGAGGGTGGCAGTTAATAGTGAGTGAGCGCTTGAGAGCGTGTGAGTGTGTGAGATGGTGGAGAAGAGTTAACTACATAAGGGAGACCTAGAGAGAGGGAACAAATGAGGGAGTAAGAATGATAAAAGGAGAGAGTGAGAGCGATATGAGGAACATCGAGAGAGTGAAAGAGATACAAGTGAAATATGAAAAGAGAGTGAGGAGAGAGTAAATAAGAAAGGAAAGAAGAAAACAAGATATTAGGAGGTTGAGAAAGGGAGAGAGAGTATGAGTGAGGGAGGAAGTGAAGAGAGACGAAAGAGAGTGAGAGAATCGAAAGAGAGAGAGTGATGGATATATGGATAGAGATGAAGACGGTGAGAAAAAAAGGATAGAGAGAGAGAGTGAATGGGCGAGTGTCAGGAGAGTTGAAGATAGAGTGAGTAAGTGAGAGGGAGAGGAGGGTGGGAGGAGGGAGAGAAAGTAGTAAGAGAGAAAGAGATTGTGCTTTGAGGATAGAGAGAGTGAAGGAGTCGGAGGAGAGAGAGTTGAGAAGAGAAAAGATAAAGGGAGAGAACGAGAGAATTGGTGAGGCAAAGGAAACTAAGAGAGTGAAATTAAAGAGAGGGAGGGAGAGGAGTGAGAATTACGGAGAAATAGAGATAGATAAGAGAGAGTGAAGGAGGGAGAGATATAGACCCGAAGTGATAAGGAAGCAAGTAAAGGAACCAAAAGATAGATAAATAGATAGATAATGAGAGATATGAATGTAGAGAGGTGGAAGAGGGAGGAAAGGAGAAAGGTAAAAAGTGAAAGTAAGAAATATTGAGAGACGGAAGGAGAAAGAGATAGAGGGAGGGAGGAAGGGAGAGGGAGGGAGCGGGAAAGGAAGATAGAAGGAGAAAAGGGAGTTGAGTAATGAGGAGAGAGTGATAGAAGAGAGATTAAAGAGATTTATTGAGCAACGACAAAATAATATAGGTGTAATAGAGAGTGAGTGTGAGGGAGCGAAGAGGGATGGGACGGAGAGATGTGGGGGATAGAGGGATAGAAAGTGTTGGAGTATATATATAGAGAGAAAGAGATAGTGGGAGGGGAGAGTAAGAGAGAGCATGATAAGAAGAGAGAGTGAGAGAATGTATGAGAATAGGAGGTGGAGGAAGAGATGATAGAGGTAGAGGGAGAGAGCGGGAGAGAAAGAGACGAGGAGGGACGAGAGGGAGAGGGAGAGGGAGAGGAAGAGGGCAAATGAGGAAGTGAGAGTGATAGAGATATAGGGAGAGAAGGAGAATGAGGAATGATGGAGAAACAGTGAGTAAGAGAGATAGAGGGAGGAGAATAACGAATGAGAGAGAATGAAAAGAGCCGGGAAAGAGAAGTGGGAGAGAGAGTGTTGAAGGAGAGAGAGTAAGAGAGAAATAGAGAAAGAAAGTGGGTGAATAGAGGGAAGAGAATAAGTGAGAAAGAGTAAGAGAAAAGTGACGAGAGAAATAAGAAGCGGCGATTGAAAGTGGAAGAGGATAGAGATGTGAAAAGAGATAAAGAGAGGAGTAGGAGTGAGAGTGAAGCTGAAGAGAAGAGTGGGTAAATAGAGTAAGAGAAACTAAACAAGAAAGAAAATGATAGATTCGGCCAAGAGAAAGAGTTAGGGAGGGAAAGTGAGAGGGAAAAGGGAGAGAGAAAGGAAGGAAGGTACGAGAAAGAGAGAAACGAGTGAGGGAGTAATAGTGGGAGAAGGGTGGGGGGAGAGTGAGGGAGCGAGGATGGGAGAGAGAATCGAGTGAGAGAGAAATAGAGAAAGAAGTGAGAGTGAAGAAATAGTGGGAAAAGCAGTATGGGAAGAAAAGCGAGCGCAATAAATAGGGAGGGAGGAAGAGGGAGGGAAGGAGAGGAAGTAATAAACAATGATAGAGAATAAAGGGTGAGAGAAGAGTGAGAGAATGAGAGGAAGGAAAAGAGAGTTAGAGTGATGGATATGGAAGTTAAAGAATGAGTGAAGAGAGAAAATGGGCAAAGAGATCGAGAGACGAGAGGAGAAACATGAAAGTGAGAGACATGGAGTGAATGGGAGAGAGTGTGAAATTAAGAGATAGAGCGAAGTAAGGAAGAAAGTGAGAAAGAGGGAGGGATTGAAGAGATTAAAGAGAGTGAGTGAGACGGGGAGAGAGTGCGGGAAAGACTCGAAGAGGGAGATAGGAAATGAGAGAGAAAGAAGCTCGATCGATTGTGGTGGCAAGATAGGGAGGGAGAATAAGAGAAGTGAGAAAGAGTGAAGAAGAGACGGAGATGGAGAGGAGGGAGGGAGAGAGTTTGAGATAGTAAGGGAGGGAGGGAGAGGAGCGAGAGGAGAGAATTAGATAGAAAGAATGAGAGAGAGCGAAGATAAAGGAGAGGGAGAGTGGGAGGAAATAGAAAAAGAAAGTGAAGAGAGCAAGAGAGAGGGAATGAGAGAGAGAGCGATAAGGGGCGAGAGGGAGGGAGAGGGAGGGAGAGGGAGTGAATGCGCGTGGACATGGAAAGAGGCTAGAGGTACGAATAAAGGAACACAAAGAGGGGAATAAGTGTTGAAAGAGGGAGGGAACGATGAGGGAAAGAGATTTTTGACAGAAAATAAGAAATAATGAAATGAATATGATGGGAGAGATCAAGATGTGAGAGCAGAGATTTAGAGAGTGTGTAAGGGAGGGAGGGAGAGAGAATGACGGATAAAGGGAGAGAAAGAGTGAGGAAAGAGAAGAGATAGGAGATAATAGAAAGGAAAAGAGAGACAAAAGGGGAAAATGAGAGCAAACAAACTACAAAGAGAGATGAATTAGACGGTGAGAGGGAGAGAGAACAAAAATAGAGAGTGAAGAATGGTATTGAAGCGTGAGCGAGAAAGAAGAAAGAAAGAGGGTAAGGGAGAAATATAGAGATAAGGGTCTCGGGGAAGATAGAGCAAAAGATAATGAGTGAGAAGTAGAGAGAGGGATAAATAGAGTGAGATATGGAGAGAGAGAGGGAGGGGGAGAGGAAGATAGAGATAGAGAGATTGAATTAATGAAAGAAGGAGGTCGAGAGGAGTGTGAGAGTTGGTTGGGGAGAAAAGAGTGAGTAAGTGATAAGGAAGTGATGAAAGAGATGCATTAGAGAGTGTGTGAGAGAGAACAATGAGAAGGATATGATAGGAGAGAGCAATACGTGAGGGCGAAAGTGAGTGTGTGAGGGAGGGAGAGTGAGAGTGAGTGAGATAGAGGTAGAGATGGAGTAAAGAGGTAGAAGGTGGTAGAAGAACAAACAAGAGTGAGAGACGGAAAGGGAGCGAAGAAGGGCGAAAAAATAGAGATGAAATAGAGAGAGAGAGATAAAGCAAAGAAAGAGTAAAGGAAGGTAATTGAAGAGTGAGTGAAAGGAGAGAAGGAGGGTGAGATAAAAAATAGAAAGAAGAGAGACACGGGGAGGGAGGGAGATATAGAGGGAAATGGAGATAGCAGGCGATAGAGAGAGGCGAATTAATGAATGAGGGAGTGATGGAGGGTGGAAAGAGTGAGAGATGGTTGGAGAAGAGTGAGTAAAGTGATAAGAGAGATAAAAGAGATCGGGAGTGCGTGTGTGTGAGAGATAAAGAGAAAAAAATTGATGAAGCATAAATAGAGAAAGAGCGAGGAGGGAGAGAGTGAGAAAGAGAGATGGATAAAATGAGTGTGATTGAAGAGAGTGGGAGTGAGAGAGGAAGGTAGGGTGAGAGAGAAGAGAGAGTGATGGAAGATATAGAGAGTAAGTTAGGGTGAGGGGAGAGGCCGGGTAGAGAATGAGATTTAGTGGGAGAGAGGGGAGAAGTTGATTTATGGGAAGAGAGTGTGAGGGAGAGAGAGTGTGTGAGAGAGAGACGAAAGAGAGAGAGAGGGAGGGAGGGAAAGAAGCGAGAGAGGGGAGAGTGGGAGAGAAAAATTGAGGGAGTAGAGAGAGCGATTGAAGAAAAAGTTAAGAGTGAGTGAACATGGAGTAAGAAAGAGAGAGAAAGTGAGTAGTAAAGTGAGGTGAAATTCGAAGTGAGTGGAAGAGGGATCGAGAGGAGAGAGTGAGAGAGAGAGAGAGAAATAGAGTGAAGAGAGAGTGAGGAAGAGATAACGTGAGAGAGGAAGAGAAGCGAGCGAGTATAGAAAAGGGTATGTGAGGGAAGAGAGGGAAAGCGAGAGAGAGGGAATGAGATAGAGAGGAGTGAATGAGTAGGGTAAAGATGAGTGGGAGAAAGGGGTTAGATTGGGAGGGAGGCATAAAAAAGGAAGGATGGATTGAATGAGGGAGGGATCAAGGAGGTAAGAGAGATGTATGAGCAAAAAAATAAATAATGAGATGGATATAAGGTGAGAGAGCAAGATGTGAGAGTAATTGAGAGAGAGTGTGTATAGGAGGAGGAGTGAGGGATAGAAGAAGAGAAAGAGTGAGTAAAGAGAACGAAGAGAGGGAGATAGAAAGATAAAGAGGTGTCGAGTAGGAAGCGAAGAAATAACACGAGGAGATAAAATAGAGAGTGGGAGAGAGAGTAAGAGATGGAGTGAAGAAAGGGAGTGAAGAGTGAGCGAGAGGGAGAGATGGAGAGAGGGTAAAGGCAAAAACGGTGTCGAGAAGAGTGAGGGAGAGAGGGGGTAAGAGTGATAGTGGCGAAGCGTGAGAAAGAGGGAGTGAAAGGAAGAGAGAGAGTGTGAGAGACAAATAGAGAGAAGAGTGTGTGAGGGGAAAGAGAGCGTGAGAGGGAGGAAAGATATAAAGACGATAGGTGAGAGGAAGGAGGGGTAAGGAATGAGATTTTCTAGAGGGAGAGCGAGAATGAACTAGAGAGCGTGAAAGGGGAAGAGTGAGTGCATTTGAGAGAGCTAAGGAGAGCGAGAGAGTATGTGAGAGGGATGGAGAAGGAAGCAGATAGGGAGAGAGGGAGAGAAAGATTGAGAAGAGAGAGGAGAGAGCAACATAAGGGAGAGTGATGAGAGAGAGCGACATAAAGCTAGAAAAAGAGTGAGGGAGAGAGGTAGTAAGAGTGAGAGTTAAACTAAAGAGAGAATGACGGAGGAGAAATGCGAGTGTGAGAGATAAATAGAGAGAATATAATGCGGGGAATAGAGAGCATGAAGAGAGTGAGGGAAGAGATAATGTGAGAGGGAGAGAACGAGTGAGTGAGACGAGTGTATGTATAAGAGAAAAGAGAGCGAGAGAGATGTTATGGAGAGAGATAGATAAAATGAGGGGGAGAGGGAGTGGGCGAGTGAATGTGGAGGAGAGGGAGAGAGGTTAGATAGGGAGGTAGGCATAAAGAGAGGGAAGGAGGATTGAGGGAGGTAAGGGAGATGTATGAGCAAAAATATAAAGAATGAGATATATATATAAGGGAGTAGACGGGTATGAAAACGATTGAGATTGTGTGTGAGTGAGAGGGATTGAGAGATAGAGAGGAAAGAGAAAGAGCGAGTAAAGAGAGATAAGAGGGAGATAGAACATCGAGCAAGAGAGAGATGGAGAGGCGCGAATGACGACAAAGAAACAACAAACAAAGATGAAATAGAGATTGAGAGAGAGAGCAAGAGGAAGTGAAGAAAGGTTGAAGTGCGATGGGAGGGAAGATGGAGAGAGGGTAAGGTAGAAATAGAGATAGAAAGAGGGCTAGAATAATGGAGCAAAAAGTAACGAGAGGTAGAGAGAGAGGGAGATACAGAGGGAGATATGGCGAGAGATGGAGGGAGAGAGTTAGAGAATAAAGAGCAAGAAAGTGAGGAGCGAGGGAGTACGTGAGAAAGTTATATAAAGAGAAGTGAGAGAGAGTGAGAATGAGTTAGAAAACGAATGAGATATGGAGATACATGGAGAGAGCATAGGAGGGAGTGAAAGAGATGGGGGAGAAAGGAGATACGAGTGAGAGAAGGTGAGAAATATTAAGACAATGTGAAGAGGTAGAGAGAGAGAGAAACACAAAGAGAGGCTAAGAATGTAATTGAAAGATAGAAAGTAGGGAGAGAGCAAGAGAGTGTGTGAGGGATAGAGTGAGAAAAAGAGATAGAGGGCAGACAATGAGAGAGAGATGTTATAGAGTGTTGAGAGAGAGCATGAGTGAGCATAGGTGGCGAAGAGAAAGCAATAGAGATATAGGGGACCTGCCTCCCTCACTTTATCTCTTTCACACTCTCTATTCTCTCTTCCTCTCTCTTCCTCGCTCCCTTTCTCTCTTTCATTCTCTCTTTCTTTTATTAACGCTCTCTCTCTCTTCATTGATCTCTGCTTGTGTCTTTCACACTCCCTCACTCTCCTGCTCACTAACTCATTTTCTCTTTCTGGCTTCCCCTCTGGCCTTTTCCTTGCTAATATCTCTCTCTCTCACTCTCGCGAACACATTCTAACTTCCCCCTCTTTCTTTCTCCATCTCACGCCCCCTCTCCACTTTTATCAAGCCTCCTCTCCCTCCCTGCCTCTCTCTCTCTGCGTATTTGTCATGCTTTCTCCTCTCTCTCTTTTCTATATCTTTCTCTTTATGCCCCTTGCTCTCCGAGGCGTCCTTCCTACTATTCTTTCAATCATAACTTCTCTCACATTTTCTCTCTCAATTTCTTTAGTTTCCTTCTTTGCTCATTTTTTATTTTTGTTTTTCTTCCTCCTCTGCCTCTTTCTCTTTCTCATCTCTCTCTCACTCCCTCTCCCGTTCGCACTCTCTCCTCCCCATCTTTCTTCCTCTCTGGGGTTTTTCTTATAATATAAATGTATATTTATTCTCTCCCTCTCACAAAATATCTGTCTCACTATTTATTTTTATCTCTCACTTGTTATATTCTTCTCCTGACTATTGTTTCTCTCGTACTTTTATTATGGTCTCTCGTCTCTAAATTTTTTTTTCACCCACTATACCCACAAACATTCTCTCTTGCTCCCTCTCCCCCTTTCCTTCACTCCCTCCCACTTCCTCTCTCTTCACTCGATATCTCGAGAGAAAGGAAAAGAGAGGGAAGGAGGGAGTAAGTGTGAGGGACAAAAAGAGATAGATGTGTGAGAGAAAGTAATAAATAATGAGATGGAGATATGGGGCGACGGTGAGATGTAAGAGCAACTCGGGAAGAGAGAGGACACAAAAGAGAAAGAGAGAGTAAGGGATTGAGGGAGAGAAAGTGTGAGTAAAGAGAGAAAGAGAGGTTTATAGACGAATGAACAAGAGAGGACGAGAGAAAGGGAAAGAGAAGCAAGCAAACAATAAAGAGGGATGAAATAGAGAGTGAGAGAGAGTGAGCGAGAGATGGAGTGAACTAGAAATAAAGTGATTGAGGAAGGGAGTGATAGGGATTGGAGAGAGGTGGAGAGAGGGAGAAAGGGAGGGAGAGTGAGGCGAAATAGAGTGAGAAGAGAGACTGAAGATAAAGCAAAAGATAGGAGTGAGAGGAAGAGAGACGAGAGAGAGAGGGAGATATGAAGAGAATATGAATAGAGATGGAGGGATAAAGGGGCGAGAGGAGATAAAGGGAGAGGATAGTGGTAAGTTAGAGGAAGGGAACTAGCGATGGTTGGTGAGAAAGAGTGAGTAAAGAGATAAGAGGGAGTGATAGAAGAGAAAGAGAGTGTGTGAGAGAGAAAGAAGAGGGAGAGCAAAAGGGCATGAAAAAGGGACTAGTCATAAATAGAGAAAGAACAAGAGAGGAGAGATGTAGAAAGATAGAGGAGGAGGGAGTGAGAGAATAAAGAGTGGAGTGAGTGCGAGTGAGAGTGAGTGAGAAGAGAGTAAGGGGAAGATATAAAGAGAGTGAATGAGTGAGGGATAGAGAATAAGATTTTGTGGGAGAGAGACCAAGAATGATCCGAGAGAAAACTTTCGGAGGGGGGAGTAATAGTGTACTTGGGAGCGAAAGAGAGACTAGGAGAGGGAGAGAGAGGGACGGAGAGATGAACCAAGAGAAAGAGGTGATAGGGAGAGAAAGATTAAGTGGATGGAGAAGAGAGAACGAAGTGAGAATGGGTGATGAGTGAATATAGAGCGAGAAAGATAGAGGGTAAGAAATTTGTAAATGTGAGAGTGATGCGAAAGTGAGAAAGGCTAAAGGAGACAAAAGGTGTAATAGAGAAATGAAGAAAGAGAGTGTGAGAGATAGAGAGCGTGAAGGATCGAGAAATAGAAAGATAATTTATAGTGGTAGAGAGAGGATTAGGGGTGAAAGAGGGAGGGAGAGCGAGAGAGGTAGTCGGGGATAATGGGAGGGTGAAAAGTGAGAGATATAAGAGATAGGAGAGAGAAAGAGAGAGATAAAAAAAAAGTGGTAAAATAGAGAGTGAGAGAGAGATGAAGGTAGTGAGGGAGAATAAGAGATAAGAGAGCGAGAGGTTTAATGAGAGAGTAGGAAATAGAAAATGAGAAGTGAAAGGGAGAGAGTGAGAAGAGAGGTTGTAGGAAGATCGAGTAAAAGTAAGTAAATGGGGGCGTGAGGGAGAGTGAAAGAGAGTGAGAAAAAGAGAGCGAGGGAGAGAGTGAAGAGAAAATATGTAGTGAGAGAGAGAGAGAAGAGAGAGAGGAGAAATGAAATAAAATAAGGTGGCAAGAGAGAGTGAGATGGAGAGCAAAAAAATGGAGCTAAAGAGGGTAAACGGTGGTGAGATTGAGAGTGAGAGTGTGTGAGATGAGAGAGAAGAATAAGCTACATAAGGCGAGGCACGAAGGTCGCAGATGGGGGAGTGAGAATGATAGGGAGAGGTGAGAGAGCAATAGTGAGAGAGTGGAAGTGAAGTTACACAAAAAATAAGAAAAGCGAGTGAGGAAGAGAAGATGATATAGAAAAGGAAATAGAGAAGGGTTCGAAAGTGAGAGAAAAGATATCGGGGAGGGTGAGAAGGGAGAGAGTTTGGTGAGCGGAAGGAAATAGAGAAGAGATAGATAGGAGAGAATGGAGAGAGTGAGGGATGGATCAAGAGCGATATATAGAGAGGGAGAGTGAGAACAAGAGTATAGAAAACGGAATGAGAGATAGAACGGACAAGAGAGGAGGGTGAAGGAGAGAAAAGAGAGAGAGAGAGAGAGAGAGAGAGAGAAGTGTGAGAGAATTTGAGAATGAATGAGAGAGATAGAGAGAGGATTTGAGAGAGATAATAATTGGAGGCAGGGAAAGTATGTGTGAGGGATAGGGTAATAAAAGATTGAGCAGAGAGAGATTTGTGTGTTTGTGTGAGGGAAGAGAGAGAGAAACATAAGAGAAATAGACGCAGAAAAAAAAAGGGAGAATAAACAATCAAAAAGAAAGAGAGAGGAGAAACGAAGTAGAGAAAGTGAGAGTGAGAGAAATATAGGGAGAATGCAGAATGAAAGAAGGAGAATGAGGGAAAATAGAGTGAAAGAGAGAGAAGGTAGGGAGAATAAGAGAATGAGAGAGTGAATGAGAGAGAGAGATGGAGAGAGAGAGAGGGAGAACGAGGATGCAATGTGGGAGAGAGCATGAGAGAGAGAGAGAGAGGGAGAGAGAAGTGATCTCCCATTGTCTCTTCACTCTCTCCCATCTTTATTTCCTCCCTCCCTCCCTCTCCCTTCCCCATCTCGTATCGCTCTCTGAATCCTATCTCTGTCTCTCTGTCTCTTTCGCTCTCGCCTTCCTTATTGACCTTTACCTCCCCAATGTCACTCTCGGTTACTCGATCTTCCCCTCGATCTCTCTTCTGTTCACTTTTCACTTTCTCTCTCTTGCTCTCTCTTTAATCCATCTCCTCCATCATACTGTCTCTCTTTTTCACTAAATCATTCTTCTCTTTCTCTCATGCTCTCCATTTGATCCCTCTTTATCTCCCTCTCTGCTCTGTATCTCTGCACTGACACATTTTATCCCTCACTACTTCTCTTTTACTCTCCTCCCTCTTTGACATCCAACATCCTTCCTTTCATCACTCTCCTTATCTCTCTATCCTTCTTTCCTCCCTTTCGCTCCTCTTTCTCCCTCTCTTATACTCTCTCTTCCCTCGCACTCATTTTGTGTCTTCAACACTTTCTTGTTTCTCTCTTTATTCCATTTATTATCACTCTTGCCTCCCCTCCCCGCTCTGCTTTCTCACTTCATGTTCACTCTTTCATTTTACTCTACATTCTCGCCATTCAATCATTATCACCCTCTCTCCCCCTCTCCATTGCATCCATGCCTCCCTTCCTCTCTCCCCCTCTCCATTGCATCCTTGCCTCCCTTCCTCTCTCGTTCGCTCTCTCTTACATGCCTACCTCTCCCTCTCTCCCTTTCACTCACTTTCTCCTTCATACCTACTCTTTCCATCTCATGTTCCACCCCCGGCTCTTCCACTCGCTCCCACTCTTTCTTAATATTCCCTCACACTCTCTTCTTCCATACTCTTTATACCTCTCTCGCTTCCACGCTCTTAATTCCTAACACACGCTCTCTCTTTTCTCACTCTCTCCCTCTCTCACTCTTTTCTCATGTTCTTATCCTTTTCTTTCTCTATTGCTCTCTACTCATCACCGCAACACACTCTTACTCTCTCATTGCCTTATCTCTTTACCAACTTTTTCCTCGACCAACCCTTACATTCTCCCTCTTTCATTTACTTCATGCTCTACATCTCTCTCTCTCACCCTCTCTCTCTCGGCTTATATCTCTGACATCTTCATTTCCCCGTCTCTCGCTCATTATATGTTGCTTGATCTTGAGTCCCTCTTCTCTCTCACTCTTCTCTCTTCTCTCTGTTTTATATTTTCTTTCTCTTGATTTATTTCTCACTCTTATATTCTCCCCCACCCTCTCTCTTTCTCTCCCCAGTGCTTTCTTTCTCCCTTGCTCTCTTACCTCTCTCTCACGATTTCATTGTCCTCTTCATCCCTTCCCTCTCTCTCTTTCTCTCAGCCTTTGACATCCATTCGCTTTCCCCCATCTTAATCTCTCCAAACTCTCTTTCTCGATCTCTCTCGCTCTTTTTTCTTCCACTCTCCATTTCTTTCCTTTATCTTATTTTCTCTCGATCTCATTCGATCATTCATGCTCCCTCGCATCTTCTGATCTCTCCCTTTTTCCTTCTCACGAAGCTCATGCTCTCTCTCTCACTCTTTATTATCTCTTTTTCTCGGTCGTTTTATCTCTTTTGAAGCTTGCTTTATTCTCTACGCGCTCCCTTCATCCTCGAACTCTCTCGCTCATTATCTATCCCTACTTCTCTCTTCGAATCCCAATCCTGACTCTACATCTTTCTCTCTCTCCACTTCTCTCTCATTATTTATCACCCCTTCTCTCACACATACCATCCTCTCTTCCTTCCCTCTTTCCTCCCTCCTCCCTCCTCCCTCGCTACTCTCTCTCCATTATATCTCATCTCTTTACCTTACTCTTCTTCTCTCCTCATCTCTCACTTTCTTTATATATCTTTCTCTCCCAACTCCCACTCTCACTCACTTCTCTTTATTTTACATCTCCCTTTCTCTCCCTCTCTCTCTCCGTATCTCCCTCTATAACTCCTCGCTTTACCTTTCACTCATTATCTTTTGCTCTTCTTCTTTGAGTTTCTTTTCTCTTTCTATTTCTGCCTCTCTCTCCCTCCCATTCACCCTTCGATCCATTATCTTCCTCATCTCTTTCTCTCTCTCTCTCTCTCTCCTTCTGTTCATCTCTCTATTGTTTATTTCTCTTTGGCCCCTCTCCCTCTTGCTCTCTTTCTTAATGTGTCTCTTGCTCTCTTTTCTATCTTCCTCTCTTATCCCTCTTTGATCACTCTTACTCTTGCCTTTTCATTAATTTACTCTCTCTTTGTCTCACTCTTACCCCGCTCTGCGCATATCTCACCTCTCGCTAGCTGTTGTTGCTCTATCTTCTTTGAGTCCCTCTGTCTCTCCTCTCCCTCCTCCCACTTTCTCTTCATCCCCTCTCACACCATCCCTCCTCTCTCTCTCCATCTAATTCACTCCCCCTCTTAATCTACGTCACTCTCCTACTTCCTAGAATAAATGCTGTTACTCACGTACTTTCTCTCTCTTGCTCTCTCTCTGCAGCCATCTCTTCTTTATATCTTCAATTACTCTCTCTCTTCCTTTCTTCCTTCTTCTTTTTCCCTCCATCCCTCACCCTTTCTCTCGCTCTCCTTCCTTCCCTCTCTTTCTCGGTGGTCTCTTTATTCTCTCTCTCTCTCTCCTTCCCTACGTTCTCTTTTCTCGCTCTTTTCTCTCCTTTTCTCCTCTTTATCTCTCCCTCCCCTCGTCCCTTCTTTATCTTTCTATATCTTCCTATATCCATCTCTCGCACTCTCTCTCTCTCACCCTCTCTCACATTCCTCCTTCCCTCCCTTGCTCTCTCTAACCAACGGCACAATCTCTCCGCTCTCTCTTCCCTTTACACTGGAGTCTCTCCCATACTGCCTACATCCGTCTACCTCGACATTTCAATCTCTCTCTCTCTCTCTCTCTCTCTCTCTCTCTCTCTCTCTCCATGTATCACTCACTCATTCTCTTGCTGCGCGCCATGACCCTCTCACTAACTCACTCTTTCTATATTTTTTCTCAATATGTTTAAGTCTCGTTGCCTTTACCAATTTCTCTCTCACTCTCCTTCCTTAATCTTGTTCTGATACAACCCTCTCATCTAGAATTTTATCCCCATTATTCTCTCTACTTCTCACCCTCTACTGCCCTCTGTTTTCCTCTCTTTAATTTCTCTCACTCCTCCTCTCTTTATTGTTCCTCTTTATTCACTTTTCTTTCTTGCACCCGCCACATTACTCTCTTCTCCATTACACTCACTCACACACACACACACACTCTCTCTCTCTCTCTCTCTCTCTCAATCCCATCATCATCTTGATATTACTCTCACTCTTAATTGATCCCCCTCCTTTCTTTTTCTTTGTTCCTTCTCTCTCGCTGCACTCTCCTTTCACTCTTTCTCTCTCTCTTTGTACACTCTCTCTTCCTCTCCCTCTCGATTTTTTCCTTTCATCTTTGTCTCTCTGTCTCTCATCTCTTCTTCCCTTTCCTCTCTTCCTCCCTCCCTACATCTCCCTCTCTCCTTAGTATTCTTGCTCTCTCTCGAGATCTCTCTCTTAATCGTTCTCTGGCTCTCCTTCCCTCTCTCCTACAACTGCGCCTCTTCTCTTTTTCTCGCTTCCTTTTCCCTCTTGTTATATCTGGTATCTCTCTCTTTGCCTCGATCCCTCCTCCCCAGAATTCTCTCTCCTGGGTTTATCTCTCTCACTTTCTGTTGTTTTATCATACACTTGCTCTTCTGATTATGATCTACTCCTCGGTCGCTCTGTCTTCTCTCTTTCTTTATCCATATCACACACACACACACTTTCTCTCCAAGCTTTTACCTCTCTCGATCCCCCTCTCTTCTTTCTCTAATTTTTTGCACCCATTCTCCCTCTTTCTCTCTCCTTCCTCCTTCCCACTTTCACTCTTTCCCTCCCTTTGTCTCGACCCTGTACGCCACTCTCTTCCACCTCTTCCTCCCTTTGTCTCGACGCACCTCACTGCTCCACATATATCTATCTTACACACAGAACCATTATCTCTGCAATTCTCTAGCTTTCTATCTCTCTTCTTTGTCTCCCTTCATTCCTCTACAATAAATAAAGAAAGAGTTAAGAAATGTGAGCGATAAAAAAGAAAGAAAGAGAGAAAAAGCAATGAGATGGAAAGAGAGGAAGGGAGCAAAGTAGAGAGTGAGTGAGAGAGATATAGGTGGAGAAGGAGAATGAGGGAGAAAGGGAGAGAAGGTGGAAGAATTAGAGATTGAGAGAGAGCATGAGAGAAAGGTAGAGAGAGAGCATGAGAGAAAGGGAGAGAGAGTGATCTCCCATTGTCTCTTTCACTTTCTTCTCTCCCTACATCCCTTCCTTACTTCTCACTCCCTCCTCTCCTACTTTGTCTTCCTCTCTGTTTCCCCCTCTCTTTCTCTCTCACCTTTCTTTATTTTCTCTCACTCAACTCCCTCATTCTCTCCTCTCTTTATTTCCTTTCACTTTCTCTCTACTAATCTCTCTTTAATCGATTTCATTCCCTCACTCTATCTCTCCCGCTCTTTCCTTTACCTCCATCATTCTCTTTCTCTCTCACTCTCATTCCATCTCTCTTTATCTCTCTACATCTCTCTTACTCTCTCTTATCTCTCTCTCTCTCTCTTGACACAATTTATCCATCACTACCTCTCTTTCACTCTCCCTCCCTCTTTCCTCACTACATCTTTCTCTTTATCCCTTTCTCGCTCCGCTCACTCTCTCCTCTTAGATACTCTCTTCCCCTCGCTCTTTCTTTATTTCTATATAAAACTTTCTCACTTGTCTCTTCCATTTCACTATCACTCTTACCCTCTCCTCCCACTCTCTTTCTCCTCCATGTTCACTCTCTCTCATTTACTCTATATTCTCGGCTTTGATCTTTTATACCCTCTCTTCCCTCTCGAGTGGCTTCCCTCCCTTCCTTCCTCGCTCCGCATGCTCTGTTCCTTTTGCAGTCTCACTCGCTTCCTCTTCTGTCCCTCTCATTCGATCTCATGTTCTACCCCTGCTCTCCATCTAAACACTCTGTTTCAATATCTTCCCTCACCTCCCTACACCTCTCTCGCTTCCCTCTCTTTAATCTCTGCCCCTCTCTCTCTGTTTCATCTCTCCCTCTCTTCCTCTTTCTCTTTATGTTTTATCGCTTTTATTTCTCTGTGCTCTCCCTCCATCACACACACACACTCTTACTCTTGTTTTATCACTCTCCCTTATCTCTTTTCCCAAATTTCCACTCCAGCCAACCCTCGCTCCTTTTGCCCCTCTTTCATTACTTCACCCTCTTTATCTCCCGCACCCTCCTCCCTCTGTCTACGTATCTCTGCATGCACACATCTTCCTTTCTCAGCTTCTCACTCATTATATGTTGCTCGATCTTCTTTAAGTCCCTCTTCTCTTTCGGTCTCCTCCCTCGTCTCATTATCTATTTTTCTCTTCTCTTTCTCTTCGATTTCGCTCTCACTCTTACATTCGGCTCCCTTCTCTTTTCTCTCTCGTGCTTTTACTGCCTCGCTCTCTTAAATTTCGTTGTCCTCTTCGTCCCTTCCCCCTCTTGCCTTTCTCTCGAGCCGAAATATATTCTCACATTTTATCTATCTTAATCTCTTAAGCTCTTTTTCTCGATCTCTCTCGCTATGCTTTTCCACTTACTCTCCATTTCTTTCTCAACCAATTTATTTTCTCCTCTCTCCTGATCTCGTGCTCACATCGGCCCATCCCCATTTCTCTTATCTGCGATTTATACATCTCATTTCTCTCGCTCTCTCTCGATCTAACCCTTCATTACGATCACTTTTTCACAACACCTCTCTTGCTCTAGTTCGCTCTTTTTCTTTCATTCTATTTTCTTTCTCTTTAGCACCAGTGCTTTCTCTTTCTCGGTCGTTTGTTCTCTCTCGTATTGTCCTTATTCTATTTTTCTCCACTCTTATCCCTCGCATCTCATAATCTCTCCCTCTTTTCCTTTTCTGACTCATGCTCTCTCTCTCACTACGCATAATATATCTTTTTCTTGGTCTTTTCTCTTTCTTTTGTTTCCTTTTATTCTCTCTTTCTCCTACATCCTGATATCTCTTGCTCTTTCTCTCCCTGCAATACTTGTCTCTTTTTGAATTCAGTAGCAAATCTCATCTTTCTCTACCACCTCTTCTCTCTTATTATTTCTACTTCCTTCTTTCACATCTCTTCCTCTCTTCCCTTCCTCTTCCCTCTCTCCCTTCATCCACCTTCTCTCTCCATATATCTCATTCTCTTTACATTACTCTTCTTCTCTTTCTCTCTCTCTCACTTTCTTTATATATCTTTCTCTCTCACTCCCATGACACTTCTTACTCTTTATTCTCATGTCCCGCTCTCTCCCTCCCTTTCTCTCCATATCTCCCTCTATAACTCCCTCTCTACCTTTCACTCATTATCTCTTGCTGCACTTCTCAGGGTCTCTCTTCTCTTTCTTATTCTACCTTACCTCTCTCCTCCCCTCATCTTGATCCACTCCTCCTCCTTTCCTCGCTCTCTCTTTCCTTCTAATTCATACTTCTCGTGATCTTTGTCACTCTCTCACCCTTAATATCATCTCTCTTTATCATTGCTTGCTCTCTCTTGGTCTCTCTCTCTCTCTCTGTCCATCTCTTGCCTATATCTTCGATTGCTCTCTCTTCCTCTGTTAATCGCTCTTTTCCCTCATCCCTTAACCTCTCTCCTCTCCTTCCTTCACTCTCTTTCCCCGATTGGTCTCTCTTTTCTCTCTCTCTCTCGCTCTCTCCCTCCGATGATTCACTGCTGCCCCTTTACTCACTCTTTTATCTCTCACTCACTCGTATGCTTTCTTTATCTTCTATATCTTCTTATCTTTCTGTCTCTCGCTCTCACTCTCTCTCACCCTCTCTCACTTCCTCTTTCCCTCTTTATGTCTCTCTTTCTCTCTCCCCCTCTCTTTTTTCACACACTCTCCCTCTCTCCCTTTCACTCCCCATCCCGCTACCTCTGCCTTTCGATCTCTCTCTCTCTCTCGATCTATCTCTCACTCATTCTCTTGCTCTCCTTCCTACTGTCCCTCTACCCATTTAACCCTCTCTTTTCGATATTTTCTCTTATCTCTTTTCTCTCTCTGTATATAGCAATTTCTCTCTCTCGATCTTTTTTACTCTTCAATCTCTCTCACGCCTTCTCTGTCTCTCTATCACACTCTGCCTCTCTCTCATTCATCTCTATTCTCTCTCATCTTGCTCTTCTCTCTCTTTCTCTCTCTTCGGTCACTCTCTCTTCTCTTTTTGCTCGGCCTTTTCTTCTACATCCCTCGGAAACCTGCCCCATATCTCTCGCTCTCCAGCTTTCCTCTTTCGATCGCTTCTCTTTACTCTCTCTCATTATTTCTCACCTTCTCTCACACTTCGCTCTCTCTTTTCCTTTCCAACGTCCCTCTCTCTGTTATCCTTTATCTCTCACTCTCATTCCTTACTCTTGTTCTCATTCATCCCTCTCAGCTAAATTTCTTTGTTCTTCTCTTTATACTTCTCTCCTCTCTCTACCTACATCACTCCCTATCTTGATCTCTCTCCTCCCTTCCTCTCCCATCTTAGTTCACTCTTATTCCTTATCTTTTCTTGCTCTCACTTCTATAATACTCTTTTCCATTACAATCACTCACACACACACACGTCCTCTCTCACTCTCTCTCGATCTCACTCGTGGCGAGTGATACCACTCTCACTCTTAATCCATCCCTCTCTTTTCTCTTCCTTTGTTCCTTCCTCTCTCCTTATGTCTCTTTTATTGATTTCTCTTCTCTCTCTCCATTCACTCTTTCTCTCCATATGTCCCCCCTCTCTCTCCCCTCGCACTCCCCCTCTCGATTCCATCATTTCCTCTCTGTCTCTACACATCTCTCCCTCTCTCTTTCACACACTCTCCCTCCCTCTCACTCTCTCCCTCTTCCACTCTATTCCATCCATTCCCCATCTCTGTCTCTCTGTCTCTCTCTCTCTTTAACACACTCTGTCTCTCCCTCCCTCCCTCCCTCCCCTCTCTCTTTTAATCTCTTTCTTGCTCTCTCTCGAATCTCTCTATCTCTCTCACTCGTTCTACAGCTCTCCCTCTCTCTCTCCCTGCAACCCCACCTTGTCTTACTATTTTTCTTCTCTCTTTCCCCTTTATTTCAATCTAACTATCTCTCTCTTTGTCTCGATCCCCCACTCTTAAATTTCTCTCTTCCTCGTTTTATCTCTCTTAGTCTGTTTATTTCTTTTCTTACTTTGCTCCTCTCTCTTATGATCTCTCCTCATTCACTATCCCTTCTCTCTTTCCTTTATCCTATCTCTCACACACATATTCTCTCTCCAAGTTTTGCCTCTCTCACTCCCCCTCTCTTCTTTCTCTTATTACTTCACCCTTTATCTCTCTTTCACTCTCCCTTCCTCCTTCCCTCTTTAATTCTCTCCCTCCTTTGTCTCAACCTTATCTCTCACTCTCTTTTCCCTTCTTGTGCCTCCCTTCGTCTCAACTCTTTCTCCTTCTCTCCCTATATATCTATCTTACCACCTTACTCGATATCTCTCTAATTCTTTAGTTACATATCTCTCTCTTCTTTGTTTGCCTCCCTTCCTCCCCAACACTCTCCCTTCATCTCCCAATATCTAATTTTCTCTTTTTTGCCTCTCTCATTCAACTTTTATACCCTCTTCTCTCTCTTTTTCCTCTTCGTCCTTAGATCTCGTCATTCTCTAACTCTCCTTCTCTTTATCACTCTCTGCCCCTTTTTCCTCACTCCTGATTCTTGCTCTCTCCGGTTCTCCCTTATGTAGCTCGCCGTCTCTCTCCTTTTCCTCGCACTACATCTCGAGCACTCACACACACTCGCTTACACTCATACACTACTCATTCTCTCTCTTTAAATTTCCCTTCCTCAAACCCTCATATGCTCCTTTTTTATATCTCTATCTTGCTCTCTCTTACACTCCTGCTCCTCTCGCACTCCTGCTCCTCTCGCAGTCATGCTCTTTCTCCATTGTTGCATCTTTTTCTATTCTCTTTATCCCCATCCCTTTTATTCTCTTTCCCTTGCTCTCTCTTTCTTGCACTCTGTTCTCTTCTTCCCATCTTATGCCTCTTTTGCCCTTTTCATTTGTTGCTTATCTTCTCTCTTTCATCTCGATCTTTCTCTCCCTCTATGCCCTACTTTCTTTCTCACACTCTCTTATTGCTTCCCATCGAAATACCCGCATCTCTTTCTCTCTCTTCTCTCTAGCCCTCCGTCCATTACTTCCCTCAATCTCTCTCTTATCTCCTCTCGCTCTCTCTTTCTTTATCTCTGAGCTACATCTCTCTCCCTCACTCTCTTACAATTCATCCCCCACTCTCTTTTTCACTAAATCTCATTCTACACCCCTTTCTCCTACATCTTTTCTCTCTATATCTTCCATCTCTCTCTTCTCTCTCGCTCTTTCTTGACTTTCACTCCCAGACTCTTCGATCTCTCCTTTGCCTCACTCTCTCTTTCTCATGCTCTCTCTCTTTTTGTTCTTTTCTCTTTTTATTCTTTATCATTTGTTTTCTTTAATTCTCTCTCTCACGCACACACACTCTTGCTCTCTTTTATCACTCGCTCTTATCACTTTGCTCACTCTTTCTTTCCAATAATCTAACAATCTCTCTCTCCCTCCCTCTCTCCCTCCCTCTCTCCCTCATTCATTAATTTAGTCTTCCTCTCTATCATCCTTCAACTTCGTGCTATCTAAAAATCCCATCTATATCTCCTTCTCTCTACCTCTCACTCACTATCTTTTACTCTTCTTCCCTGAGTCTATCTTCTCTATATATTTCTGTCTCACCCTCTCTCATTCTCTCCCTCCTGTTCACTCTTCAATCCCTATCTTCACTCCCTCTCTGCTCTCTCTATCTCTCTCACTCTCTATTTAATCTCTCTTTATTATTTTCTTTCTCTCTTTCTCTCCTCTCTGTCTCTCTTTGCACTTTCTCTATCTCACATGCTTCTCTCTGTTTTCTTACCCTTTCTCTCCCTCAATCACTCACTCTCCATCTCACTGTTCCTCCCTCACACTTTCACTTTTAGTTTCTCTCAGATCTTGCTCTCTCCCCTCATATCCATCTTATTATTTCTTATTTACTCTCATGGAACTCACTTTCCTCTTTGATCCTTATCTTATTCTCTCTCGCTCTTGTTGCACTCACTCATTCACTCCCTTTCCCTCACTTTTGTTATCTCTATCTCTCTCTCATTCCCTCTCTCTTTCTCTCTCTTTTCTCACTTTCTCTTTTCTCTATTTCTCTCACTCTTCCTCTCCAATTCACTTGCTCTCTCTCATCCTTTCTCATTCTCTCCCTTCCTCTTCCCTCACTCCCACTCTCTCTATCTCAATCTCTTCCTCTCACTCCCTCTCTCCCTCTATGTCTCCTTCCTTCGTTCTTCCTTCTCATTCTATCTTTCTCAATCTCCCTCCTTTTCTCAATCTTGTTTACTACCTTTGCTCTCTCCTCCTCTCTTGCTTTTTATCTCTCTTAAATCTTTCTCTCTTTCTCCCTCGCTCACTCCCTCTCACATTTAAATCTCTCTCTCTTTTCTCTATCTCTAACTTCTTACTCTCTCCCTTTATCTCCCCCTTTCTCACTCTCTCCCTAACAATTACCCTCTTTCTCTATCCCTTTCTTGCTCTCTCCCTTTATCACTATGTCTCACTCTCTTTATGTTTCTTTCTCTCGCTCTTTAGCTCTCCCTTGCTCTTTTCTCTCTCTCTACACTCACCTTTTATCTGTTTTTATCCATTACTATATCTTTTTCTCTTCCTCTCTTTATCTCTCTCTTCACTCTACACCCTCCCCCTTCACTCTCATTATTTATTACTTTCTCTCCTTCCCTCCCTCCATCCATATTTTCTCTCTTTTTCTCTCTCTAGCTCCCTCTCCGTTACCCTCCCTTTCAACAATCTCTATTCTTTCTCTCTTTCTCTCTCGCTTATTCACTCTCTCCCCTCCTCGCTTTCTCACTATTTAATTTCACTCTCACGCATACTCCCTCACACGCTTCTCTCTCTCTTGCACTCTCTCCCTTTCTCTCTCTATCCTCTCCCTCTTTATCCCTAACTCCATCGATCACTCTCTCTCTTGCTCCTTTTCTCCTACTCTCTCTTCACCCACTCCCTCTCTTCAGCTTACTCTCACTTATACTCCCTCTCTTTATCTCTTTCACACTCTCTATTCTCTTACACACTTTCTACTGCAATCTCGCTCTCACTCTTTATTCTCTCTCAACTTTTCCCTTACTCTTCTCCCTCTTTCTCTTCTCTGTCCCCCACTCTCATTCTCCATTTCTCTTGCTTCACTCCTTTTTCTCTCTCTTTCTCATGCTCTCTCCCACTTTCCCTTCTTGGCACTCTTTCTCTCCATTGCTCTCTCTAATTCCCTCTTTCATTCTCTTATTCTCCCTCCATCACTATCTCTTGCTCACTCTCTCTTTCTCTACCTTCCTCACTTTCCCTATATATCTCTCATACTCTCTTCTTACTATCTCCCATCCTCTATCTTTCTCACTATTTGTTCTCTTTCTTTCAATTTTATTCTTCACACTTTATAAATATTTCTCGAATGTTTCTCACTCACACACAATCTCTCTCTTAGCTGAATGTTTCTCTCCCCCTATCCCTCACACGTACTTTCTGTCTCTCACTCCAATGTTTATCTCTATCAATCCCTCTGAGGGTGAGAGGAAGAGCATTTGAGAGAGAGTGAGAGAGTGTATGAGGTGTGAGATGGAAAGAGAAGAGTTAGAGAGGGCATGATTGAGGGAATGAGAAAGATAGAGGAAGGGAGTGCGACCGTTAAAGAAAATAAGAGTTATAGAGTCAAAGAGATCCAGAGAGAAAAATAAAGTGAGAGAGATAAAATAATATAAGAGAGGGAAGGAGTGTGCGGAACAAGTGAGAAAAAAATATTATTAGGGTGCGAAAGGGGAGAGTGTGTGAGGGAGGGAGGGAGGGAGAGAAAAGAGAGATAGAGAGTGAGAGAATGAAAGAAAGACTAGGGGATGGGGCAATAATGAAATATAAACAAAGAGGTATAGAGTGAGAACAAGAATAAGTAAAGAGAATGAGAGAAATGAATGATAGAGAGAGGGAGGGAGAGAGGGACTGAGAAAGAGAGAGAAGAGAGAAGGATGAGAAGGATAAAAGTTAGAGCGACATATAGAGTGTGTGTGAGGGAAAAAGAAAAAAGATCGAGCAAATAAACAAGAGAGAGTGACCGAAGAGGAAGAAAGAGAGAGAAGAGCAAGAGAGTAAAAAAAGAAAGATAGAATAGAAAGTGAGAGAGAGAGAGGAAGTGAAGATTGAGAGAAAGAGATTGTGACAGACAAGTAGAGAGAGAAAGAGATCGAGAAACAAATAGAGAAGGAGAGGATTAGTGAGAGGGACAAAGAGAAGGAGAGCAAGAGAATGAGTGAGAGAGATCTAGAGAGAGATTTCTAGAGAGAGCGAGGGTGATGTAGAGGTAGAGTGAGAAAGTGTGAAAGAGAGAGGGGAGAGAGAGAAAGGGGGAGACATAAGGTGGGAAGTAGGAAAGTGAGAGAGGGTGAGAGATTGTTGGGGATTATGAAGAGAAATGTTAAAAGCGGTGAAAAATAAGAGAGATAATAAATGACAGATTAGGAGAGAGATAGATTAAAGAATGAGAAAGATAGAGGGACAAGATCAGAGTGAGAGTGATATAGTGATGAAGAGATGGATTGGGAGAGAAAGACCAAAAGAGGGAATAAGAGGAAGAGAGAGAAAGAGTGTGTGTGTGCTTGAGTGTGAGAGTACTAGAAAAGAGAATAATAGAAGAGAGCACAAGAATAATATAGAATAATAGTGAAAAATATAGAGAGAAGAAGAGATAAGAGAGGGTTTGAGAGAGGGACAAGGAGAAGAAAAAAAGTTTGTGGGAGACAGAGACGAGAGAGATAAAGAGCAAGAGAATTAGACAGACAGTGAGTAAGGGAACAAGAGAGGTAAATTTGGAGAGAGAGAGAGAGAGTGAGAACAAATGTAACAAAAGAGAAAAAAAAATAGAACAAGAGAGGGTAGTGAGAGGGACAGAGGGAAGGAGAGCAAGAAATTGAGCGAGAGAGATTGAGAGAGAGAGAGTGTGTGTCTGTGAGAGACTGAGAGAGAAAGAGAGAGAGGGTGTTGCAGAGGTTGAGGGAGAGATAACAGGGAGAGAGTGAAAGAGTGCTTGAAGGAGAGAAAGTACGAGACATATGGAGGGAAGAAGGAAGTGAGAGAGGGAGAGAGAGAGAGTTAGGGATATATGGATAGAACGAGTAAATGGAATGAGAGAGAAGAGAGACAAATAAAAGATAGATTAGGAGAGAGAGAATAGAGAAACATAATTGATATATTGATGAAAAGAGGGATTTGGAGAGAAAGAGTGAGAGAGGGAACAAAAGGAAGAGAGAAATTGTGTGTGTGAGTGAGAGTAATGAAAAGAGAATAATATAAAAGAGAGGGAGGGAGTGAGAGAGATTGCAGAGAGAGGGGACGAGAGGGGGAGATAATAAGAGAATGAGTGTAAAAGAGGGAAGGAGAGATATACTGAGCAAGTGTGAGAGAGAAATGGAGTGGATGAGAGGGAGATAGGGAGGAAGGGAGGGAGGGTGAGTGATTAAAATGGAAGATGGAGTGAAAGAGGGAGGGAGTGTGTGTGGGGGATAGTGGAGCACACAGAGTAAGAAGAAATAGGGAATAGGTAGCAATAGAAGGGATAATAAGGGCGAGCAAGAGAGAGTGAGAAAGAGAGGGAGGAAGAAAGAGAGAGCAATAGAGAAATTGAGAGAGAAGAGAGGTGTCGAAAGAGAGAACAAGACGTAAGGAAAGAGCAAGAGAGAAATTGAGGGAAGGAATAAGGTAGAGAAAGAGAGAGAAGGTTGTGTAAGAGATAGTGGGAGGGGGAGAGTGAGAGGGAGAGAGGGAGAGCCAGATAGAGTGGGGGGATATAATGAAAGAAAAATTAAGAGGAGAGGAGATTAGAGTAACATGAGAGAGTAAGAGAGAGAGGGAGACAGAGAATTGAGAGTGAGAGTGTGAGATTTAAATTGAATAAAGGGTCATAGGGACCATGAAATAGAGAAAAAATGAGAAAAATGACGGTAAGGAAAGGAAGGTCAAGAAAGAGGGAGGATGATAAGAGAATGAGTGCGAGGAGAGAGAGAGGATACAAAGTTAGAGAGAGAATGAGTGAGAGTGAGCAGAGTGACAAAACGAGGAAGAGAGAGGCATAGAAAAAGTGATAGAATAAAATTGAAGAGAGTGTGAGTAAGTTAGAAGGGCTGAGGGAGAAAGATAAAGAATTAAGAAGTGGGGTAATGTGAGAGATGAAGTTAGAGATAATGAGAAAGAGAGAGAGAGAGAGAGAGAGAGAGAGAGAAGAGGATATAAAACTTGAGGGAGAGTGAAGGAGATAAAAGACAGACGAAGGGAAGGACAGAGATTGTGTGAGTGTTAGTGTGAGTTAGATAATGGGTGGGAGGGAAAGATGGATGTAGGGAGAAAGGAGAGATTAAGTGTGAGAAAGCGGGAAGAAGCGAGTAAGGGACAATGCAAGAGGATAGAGAGAAATAGAAGAGAAAGAGTGAGAGGAGAGTGAGCAATAAAATAGAAAGAGAAAGCAAACAAACGATAAAGAAGAGAGAAAGGAAACAAATGAGGAAGAGAAGGTGAGAGAGACACAGGGAGAGAAGGAGAGTGAGGGAAGATAGAGAAAGAGAGAATGAGCAAGAGGGAGAAAGGGAGGGAGGATAACAGAATGAGAGAGAATGATAACAAGATGGAGAGAGAGAGAGAGTTAAGGAGGAAAAATGGAGAGAGCATGAGAGAGATAGGAAGGGAGGGATGTGAGAGAAATAAAGAAAGAATGTGGCTGAATAGAGGAAGAGAAAGAGTGAGAAGAGTAATAGAGAAGGTCAAAGAGAATACAGAGTGTGAGCGAGATGATGATAGAAATAGGAAAAAAAGAATAGAGAAGGATTAAGAGTGGAAGTGAAGCTGCAGAAAGAGATTGGGGGAGAGAGAGTAAGAGAAAGGGTGCAAGACATAACTATAGATGGAGGAAGAGAGAAAGAGAGTTTGTTAGGGCGAGAGTGAGAGAGAGGGAGAGGGAAAGAGAGAGAGTGCAAGAGAGAAAGAAAGAGAAGAGAGTGAGAGAGAAAGAGTGAGTAAAATTGAAGAGAGTGAGGGAGCAAGTAATGGAGAGAGAGATAGACAAAATGAGAAAGAAATAGAGAAAGAATATAGTGTGAGGTAAGTGAGGGAAAAAGAGTGGTGAAATAAGGATGGAGGGATAGAGCGAGGGAGGGAGGGAAAGTAATAAACAATAAGAGAGAAAAGGGGGTGAGAATGAGAAGAGATAGCGAATGAGAGGAAATTAGAGTGATAGAGTGATGGATATAGGTAGATAAAGAGTGAGTAAAGAGAGAAAACAGAGCAATAGAATAAGAGAGAGAGAGAGAAACATAATAAAGAGTAAGAGACATAGTGAGACAAGGAGAAAGTGAGAGAGAGAGATAAAGGGCATGAGTAAATAGAGAGGAAAGATAACCAGAGAGAGCAAGAAAGAGAGAGAGAGAAACAAAATAGAGAGTGAGAAAGGGGAGATATTGGTAGAAAGCGAGAAATTGAAGAGATAGACGGAGTGAGAGAGGAGAGAGAGCAAGAAAGATTTTAGACTGATAAAGGAAGTAAGAGAGGAAGTGAGAAAGAGGAAAAGACAGTAAGTAATAAGGACATGGGGATTAAGATTAAGAGAATGAGCGAGAAAGAGAAAAGAAGGAAGATGGAGAGAGAGATAGAAAAGTGAGATTGAGATAAATAGAGTGGGAGGGAGAGAAGGAGAGAGAAAGCATTAGGGAGAGAGGGATGGAGAAAGGATGAGGGAGAGTGAGAGAGAAATAGAGAGAAGGAATGTGAAAGGAGAGAGGGAATGAGAGAGAGCGCTGGAGAAAATAAAAGGGATGGAGGGAGATTGAGCAATCTGGTGCAAGAGGAGAGAGAGAGAGGAGAGAAATAAGGAGAAAGGGAGATGGGGAGGGAGGGACAAAGGAGGAGAGAGATATGTGTGAGTAGAAATAATACATAAAGAGATAGAGATAAGGGGTAAGAGTGAGATGTGAGAGAAAAAGAATAAAGAGTGAGGTAAGCAAGAGAAAGAGAGCGAATAAAGGAGCATAGAGTGATGGATATAGAGAGGGAGGGGAAGTGATAAATAAGAAGAGAGAAGTGGGGGTGAGAAAGAGAAGGGATAGAGAATGAGAGGAAGGTAGAGAGATAGAGTGATGGATATAGAGAGATAAAGAGTGATTAAAGAGAGAAAAAAAGCAAGCGTCAGATATAGAAACAGAATAGAGAGTTAGAGACATGGTGAGAAAGGGAGAGAGTAAGAAAGAAAGAGATAGAGGACAATAGAAAATAGAGATAAAAGATAGCAACAGGGAGTAAGAGAGTGAGAGAAAGCGAAATAGAATAGAGAGTGAGAGGCATAGTAAGACAAGAAGAGATTGAGAAAGAGAGAGTGAGAAAGGGGAGGTTGCGGGAGAGAGAGATTGAAGAGAGAGATGAGTGAAGGAGGAGGAGAGAACAAGAAAGATTTATGAGGGAGACAGAGGAAGTGACAAAGAAAAAGATAGTGGGAACTATGGAGATATGGAGTGAGATTAAGAGTATGAGTGAGAAAGAGAGAAGGAGGTAGGGATGGAGAGGGAGAGTGAGAGAGGGAGTGAGATTAAGATAGAGAGAGTGGGGGGAGAAAAGTGAGAGGGAGAGAGGGAAAGAGAAAGGGTATGGGAGATTGTGAGAGAAATAGAGAGAAGAGAAAGTGAGAGATGAGTGGGCAAGAGAGAAGGAATGAGAGAGTGCGACGGAGAAAGAAAGAGGTAGGGAGGGAGACTTAGTGAGTGAGCAGAAGAGGAGAGAGAGAGGGCTAAGTTAAGGAGAAAGGGAGAAAGAGAGGGAAGGAGGGAGTAAAAGTGTGAGGGACAAAAAGGAGAGATAGATGTGTGAGAGAAAGTAATAAATAATAAGATGGAGATATGGGGTGAGAGTGAGATGTAAGAGCAACTCAGGAAGAGAGAGGGACAAAAGAGAGCAAGAGAGAAGTGAGGGATTGAGGGAGAGAAAGTGTGAGTAAAGAGAGAGAAGAGAGGGTTATAGACGAATGAACAAGAGAGAGGACAGAGAAAGGGCAAGAGAGAGCAAGCAAACAATAAAGAGAGATGAAATAGAGAGTGAGAGAGTGAGCAAGAGATGGAGTGAACTAAAATTAGAGTGATAGAGGGAGGGAGTGATAGGGATTGGAGAGAGAGGTGGAGAGAGAAAGGGAGAGAGAGTAAGGTAGAAATAGAGTGAGAAGAGAGACTCACTAAAGATAAAGCAAAAGTTAGGAGTGAGAGGAAGAGAGAGAGAGAGAGAGGGAGATATAGAAGAAGATATGGAGAGAGATGGAGGGAGAAAGTGAGAGTGAGAGAGATATAGGGAGAGAAGGAGAATGAGGGAAAATAGAGTGAGAAAGACATAGAAGGTGGGAGAATAAGAGAATGAGAGAGTGAATGAGAGAGATGGAGAGAGAGAGAGGGAGAACTAAGGAGGCAAAGTGGGAGAGAGGTGATCTCCTAGTGTCTCTTTCACTCTCTTCTCTCCCTCTCTCCCTTCTTTACTTCCTCCCTCCTCCCTCTCCTTCACCATATCTCTTTGTCTCCCTCTTTGCATCCCTCACTCTCTATCTCTCTCTCTCTCTGTTCCTCTTTCGCCGTTCTTTTATTCACCCTATCTCTTTACCTCTCACTCACTCTGTGTTACTCAATCTTCCATCAATCTCTCTTCTCTCTCTATTTCCTTTTCACTTTCTCTCTACTACTCTCTTTAATCCATCTCACTCCCTTCCTCTATCTCTCTTTTTCACTCACTCATCCTTCTCTTTCTCTCACACTCTCCATTCGATCTATCTTTATCTCTCTCTATCTCCCTCTCACTCTCTCTTCTATCTCTTTCTTTTGACACATTTTATCCCTCACTACCTCTCTTTCACTGTCCCTCCCTCTTTGACACCCAACATCCTTCCCTTTCTTCAATATCCTTATCTCTCTATCTTCCTTCCTTTCTCACTCGCTCACTCTCTCCCTCTCATGCTCTCTCTTCCCTCACTCTTTATTTATTTCTCTTTAACACTTTCTCGCTATCTCCCTATTCCATTTCACTCTCACTCTTACTCCCTCCTCCCACTCTCTTTCTCACTCCATGTTCACTCTCTCATTTACTCTCTATTCTTGCCATTCAATCTTTATCACCCTCTCTCCCCCTCACCATTGCATCCTTGCCTCCCTTCCACGCTCGCTCTCTCTTACACGCACACTCTCCCTCTCACTCACTTCCTCTTCATACCCTCTCTTTCAATCTCATGTTCTACCCTCGCTCTTCCACTCGCTCCCTCTCTTTCTAAATCTTCCCTCATACTCTCTTCTTTCATACTCCCTACACCACTCTCGCATCCACTCTTTTCAATCCTAACACACACACTCTCTTTCAATCTCATGTTCTACCCCCGCTCTTCCACTCGCTCCCTCTCTTTCTAAATCTTCCCTCATACTCTCTTCTTTCATACTCCCTACACCACTCTTGCATCCACTCTTTTCAATCCTAACACACACACTCTCTCTCTTTATTTCTTACTCTCTCCCTCTCTCACTCTTTTCTCTATGTTTTTGTTACTTTTATTTCTCTATTGCTCTCCATCTATCACACGCAACACACTCTTACTCTCTTTTTTATCACTTTGCCTTATCTCTTTACCAACTTTTTCACTCCAACTAACCCTTACATTCTCTCTCTTTCATTACTTCACTCTCTCTATCTCCCTCTCACCCTCTTTCTCTCAACATATCTCCCTCAACATCTTCCTTTCTCCATCTCTCACTCATTATATGTTGCTCGATCTTTAGTCCCTCTTCTCTATCACTCTTCTCTCTTCTCTCTATTTTTCTCTTCTCTTTCTCTTCATATTCGTTCTCACTCTTATGTTCTCCCTACCCTCTTTTTCTCTCTTGTGCTTTCAAGTCATAAATAGAGAAAAGAACGAGAGGGAGAGAGTGAGAAAAAGAGAGGAGGGATGGAGTGAGAGAATGACGAGTGGGAGTGAGAGAGCAAGTGGGAATGAGTGAGAAGAGAGTAAGGGAAGATATAAAGAGAGTGAACGAGAGTGGGAGACATAAAATGAGATTTTGTGGGAGAGAGAGCGGTAATGAATAGGATGAGTTTGAGAGGGGGGAGTGATAGTGTACTTGAGAGAGTGAAAGAGAGACTAGGAGAGGGAGAGAGAGGGACAGAGGGAATGAAGCAAGAGAAAGGGGGTGAGAGGGAGAGAAAGATTAAGAGGAGAGAGAGAAGAGAGAGCAACAAAAGTGAGAATAAGGTGAGAGAGAGTGAATATGGATCGAGAAAGAGAGAGGGTGAGAGGTTGTAAGAGTGAGAGTCATACTGAAAAGAGAGAAAGAGGGAGCTAGAAAGGGAGAGAGTGTAATAGAGAATTAGAAAGAAGATAGTGTGAGGGAATAGCGAGAGAGCGTGAGAGAGAGAGGGAGAGAACGAGTAAGAGAAGAAGCAAGAATGAGATAGGGATTAAGGGAGTGAAAGAGGAAGGTAGAGCGAGAGAGATGTAGTGAGGGATAGTGGGAGGGTCAAAAGTGAGAGATAGAAGAGTTAGGAGAGAGAGAGAGAGAGAGAGAGAGAGATAAGGAGAGGTAGAATAGAGAGAGAGAGAGATGGAGGTAGTGAGGGATAGAGAGAGATAGGAGGAAGCGAGAGGGTTTAGTGAGAGAGTAGGAAACAAAAAGAGACTGAAAGGGAGAGAGTAAGAAGAGAGGCTATAGGAAGATCCAATAAAAGTAAGTAAATGGGGGCGAGAGGGAGAGAGAAGAGAGTGAAAAAAGAGAGAGAAAGGGAGAGAGAATAATAAAGAATATGATAGAGAGTGAAGGGAGAAAGATGGAGTGAGAGAGAGAGAGAGAGAGAGGAGAGAGTAGCAAGAAAAATAAGGTAGCAAGAGAGAGTGAGTTATAGAACAAAAAATGGAGCTAAAGAGGGTGAGAGGGTGTGAGATTTAGAGTGAGTGTGTGTGTGAGATGGAGAGAGAAGAATGAGCTACATAATGCAAACCTGAAAGGGCACAAATGCGGGAGTGAGAATGATCGAGGGAGATAGAGCGATAAAGTGAGCAGTAGTGAGAGCATGGAAGTAATCTACAGAGAAATAGGAAAAGAGAGTGAGGGTGAGAAGATGAAATAAAAGAGGGAGGTTCAAGTCAGAAAAAAGATATTAGGAGGGAGAGATGGGAGAGAGAGTGCGAGTGAGGATGGAAAAAGAGAAGAGATTGATAGGGAGTGAGAGAATGAAGGAGAGAGTGAGGGATGGATCAAGAGCGATATATATAGAGAGAGAGAGAGAGTGAGAACAGGAGTATGGAAAAGAGAATGAGAGATAGAGGAGACATAGAGGGGATTGAGAGGGAGAGAAAAATAGAGAGAGATGTGTGGGAGAATGTGAGAATGAATGAGAGAGATGAGAGAGGGATTAAGAGATAATATGAGGCCAGAGAGAGTATGTGTGAGGGATAGGGGAATAAAAGATTGATCAAAGAGAGAGAATATGTGTTTGTGTGAGGAAGAGAGACAGAAGCATAAGAGAAAGAGAAGTGTCAGCAATAAGAAATAAAGAAAGGGAGAATAAACAATCAGAAAGAAAGAAAGAGGAAGGCAGCGAAGTAGGAAGTGAGAGTGAGAGAGATATAGAGGAGAAGAAGAATGAGGGAAGATAGAGTGAGAAAGAGAGAGAAGGTGGGAGAATAAGAATGAGAGAGTGAAAGAGAGAGAGAGATGGAGAGAGAGAGGGAGAACCAGGGAGGCAAAGTGGGAGAGATCATTAGAGAGAGAGAAGTGATCTCCCAATGTCTCTTTCACTCTCTTCTCTCCCTCTCTCCCTTAATTACTTCCTCCAGTTCCTCTTTCGCCGTCCTTTTATTCACCCTATCTCTTTACCTCTCACTCACTCTGTGTTACTCAATCTTCCATCAGTCTCTCTTCTCTCTCTATTTCCTTTTCACTTTCTCTCTACTACTCTCTTTAATCCATCTCACTCCCTTCCTCTATCTCTCTTTTTCACTCACTCATCCTTCTCTTTCTCTCACACTCTCCATTCGATCTATCTTTATCTCTCTATCTCCCTCTCACTCTCTCTTCTATCTCTCTCTTTTGACACTTTTTATTCCTCAATTCTTCTCTTTCACTCTCCCTCCCTCTTTGACACCCAACATCCTTCCATTTCTTCACTCTCCTTATCTCTCTATCTTTCTCCCTTTCTCACTCGCTCACTCCATCCCTCTCTCATGCTCTCTTCCCTCACTCTTTCTTTATTTCTCTTTAACACTTTCTCGCTTTCTCTCTATTCCATTTCACTATAACTCATACTCCCTCCTCCCACTTTCTTTCTCACTCCATGTTCACTCTCTCGCATTTACTCTCTATTCTCTCGATTCAATCTTTATCACCCTCTCACCCCCTCTCCATTACATCCTTGCCTCCCTTATTCTCTCTCTCTCGCTCTCTCTTACACGCACACTCTCCCTCTCACTCACTTCTTCTCATGCCCTCTCTTTCAATCTCATGTTCTACCTCGGTTCTTCCTTTCGCTTACTCTTTTTCTATATCTTCCCTCACACTTTCTTCTTTCATACTCCCTACACCTCTCTATCTCTAACTTCAATCTCTAACACACACTCTCTCTATTTCTCACTCTCTCCCATTATCACTCTTTTCTCTATGTTTTTATTACTTTTATTTCTCTATTGCTCTCCCTCTATCACACACAACACACTCTTATACTCTTTTTTTATCACTCTCCTTATCTCTTTACCCACTTTTTCACTCCAACCAACCCTCAGATTCTCCCTCTTTCATTACTTCACTCTCTCTATCTCCCTCTCACTCTCTATCTCTCTCTCAACATATGTCCCTCAACATCTTCCTTTCTCCATCTCTCACTCATTATATGCTGCTTGATCTTGAGTTCCTCTTCTCTTTCACTCTTCTCTCTTCTCTTCTTCTCTTCAATTCGCTCTTACTCATACGTTCTCCCTGCGCTCTCTCTTTTTCTTTCATGCTTTCTTTCTCCCTTGCTCCCTACCTTTCTCTCCACTTTCATTTTCATTCTTCATCCCTCCCCCTCCTCCCTTTCTCTCAAATGCATACATTCTTATAATTTCCCTATCTAAATCTCTTAAGCTTTCTTTCTCGATCTCTCTTACTCTCTTTTCCCTCACTCTCTATTTCTTTCTCACTATCTTATTTTCTCTCTATCTCATTCATTCTCATGCTCCTATCTCTATCTCTTTATTTATTTACCAATTTATATATCTATTCTCTCGTTCTCTTTCAATCTAACCCTTCATTACTATCACTTTACAACACCTCTCTCGCGCACCCCTGTCGCTCTTTTTCTTTTGTTCTCTCTTATTTCTCTTTAGCACTCATGCTCTCTCTCACACACGGTATTATATCTCTCTTTCTCTGTATTTTGCTCTCTTTTATGTTGCCTTTTATTCTCCCTCTTTCACTCACTCTATCCCTCACATTTGATAATCTCTCCCTCTTTTCCTTCTCGCAACTCATTCTCTCACTCTTTATTATATCTCTTTTTCTCGGTCTTTTTCTCTCTTTTGTTGCTTTTTACTCTCTCTTTCTCCCACTTTATCCCTCAATCTCTCTCGTTCTTTCTCTCTCCCTACTTCTTTCTTCGAATCCCAATCTCAACTCTCTCTATCTTTGTCTCTACCCTTCTTTCTCATTATTTCTCACCTTCTCTCACACATCCTATCCTCTCTTCCGGTCCCCTTTTCACTCCCTCCCTTCCTCCCTCCTACTCTCTCCATATATCTCACTCTCTGAACCTTACACTTCTTCTCTCTCTATCTCTCTGTTTCTTTATATATCTTTCTCTCTCACCCCCACGCTTACTCACTTTTTATTTTATATCTCCTTTTCTCCCTCCCTCTCTATCCACATGTCCCTCTATAACCTCGTCTCTTTACCTTTCACTCATTATCTTTTGCTCTTCTGCCCTGAGTCTCTTTTCTCTGTCTATTTCTACCTTACCCTCTCTCCCTCCCACTCACTCTTCAATCCCTATCTTCACTCCATCTCTTGCTCTCTCTCGCCTTCTCTATTTCATCTCTCTATTGTTTCTTTGCTCTCTTTTGCCCCCTCTCCCTCTTGCTCTCCTTTATTATTCTCTCTTTCTTGCTCTCTTTCCTATCTTCCTCTCTTCTCTCTCTTTGAACACTCTTAATTTCTGCCTTTTTCATTAATTCACTCTCTATATCTCCCTCTCTCCCTCCCTCTCTTTACATATCTCCCACTACATCTTTCTCTCTCCACTCTCACTTGCTATATTTGCACTATCTTCTTGGAGTCCCTCTTCTCGCTCACTCTCTCTCCCTCCCACTCTCTCTTCAACTCCTCTCACTCCTTCCCTCCCTCCTCTCTCCTAATTCACTCACCCTCTTCATCTGTGTCAATGTTTAACCCTCAATTTCATCTCTTTTCATTACTTGCTCTCTCTTGCTCTCTCTCTTTATCTATCTCTTGCAATATCTTCAATTGCTCTCTCTTCCCTCTCTTTATATGCTCTTTTCTCCCTCCATCTCTCACCCTATCTCTCGCTCTCCTTCCTTCCCTCTCTTTTTCATTTGGTCTCTTCTCTATCTCTCTCTCTCTCACTCACCCTGCCCTCATCCCCTTTTCTCACTTTTCTCCCCCTTTATTCACTCTTTATCTCCTTCCCCACATCTCCTTCTTTATCTTCCAATATCTTTTTAAATGAATCTCTGGCACTCACTCTCTCTCACCCTCACTCACATTCCTCTTTCCTCCTTATGGCTCTCTCCCTCTCCTCTCTATTCCACACACACTCTCACTCTCTCCCTTCCACTCTATTCCTTATTCTCTCTTTCAATCTATCTCTCACTCATTCTCTTGCTCTCCTACCCTCTATCCCTCTCCCTAACCCTCTTTTTCTATATTTTTTCTCAATCTCATTCTCTCTCTATTTGTCTCTAGCAATTTCTCTCTCAATCGTTTACTCTTCAATCTCTCTCACTCTCTTTATCTCTATCTCTCTCAATCTCTACCTCTCTCTCACTCACTCTTTGTTATTTCTTTTTCACACTCTTACACTTGTTTCTCTCAATCTTTTCTCAATCCTTTTCTTCCTAATCCCTCAAACACAATTTGCCTCTTGCTCTCAAACTTTTATCTTATTCAATCCTTCTCTCTTTTCTCTCTCATTATTTCTCACTTTCTCTCACACTCACACTCTCTTACCCTCTCCCTCTCCCTCTCCCCATCCTCTCTCTGTTACGCCTATCTCTCACTCTCTTTCCTTACTATTGTTCTCATTCTATCCCTCTCTTTCTAAATTTCTCTATTATTCTCTCTCTACTTCTCTCACTCTCTACCTTTATCACTCCCTCTCTTTAATCTCTCTCACTCCCCCTTCTCTATAGTTCACATTTTATTCCTTATCTTTCTTGCTCTCACTTCTATTACTCTCTTTTCCATTACAATCGCTCACGCACACACACCCTCTCTCGCTCTCTCTCAATCCCATCATCATCTTGATATCACTCTCACTCTTAATCCGCCCCCTCCTTTCTCCTTCTTTGTTCTTTCTCTCTCTCTCCTTATGTCTCTTTTATTGATCTTCTCTCTCTCTCTCTCTCTCCCTCCGTTCACTCTTTCTCTCCATATATCCCCCACTCTCTCTCCCCCTCCCTCTCCTTCTCAATTCTCTCAATTCCTCTCTGTCTCTCTGTGTCTCACCTCTCTCTTTCACACACTCTCTCCCTCCCTCTCGCTCTTTTCCTCTCCCTCTCAATTTCGTCCTTTCTTCTCTGCCTCTTTGTCTCTCACCGCTCTTTCACTGACTCTATCCCTCCCTCCCTCTCACTCTCTCCCTCTCCCTCTCCCTCTCAATCTCAATTATTCTTGCTCTCTCTCACGATCTCTCTCTCTCTCTCTCTCACTCGTTCTCTAGGTATCCTTCCCTCTCTCCCTCTCACTCACCTTGTCTTACTCTATTTTTCCTCAATAATTTTTCCCTCAATTTCTATCTAGCTATCTCTCTCTTGTCCTCAATTCCTTACTCTTAAATTTCTCTCTCCCTCAATTTATCTCTCTCTCTCTCTCAATTCTTTTTTTCTTACACTTGCTCTTCTCTGTTATGCTCTCTCCTCATTCACTCTGTCTTCTCTCTTTCTTTGTCCCTATCTCACACACATACACACACACACACACACACTCTCTCTCTCTCTCTCTCTCTTCTCTCTCTCCATGTTTTGCCTCTCTCAATCCCCCTCCATTCTTTCCCTTATTGTTTCACCCTTTCTCCCCCTTTCCCTATCCCTTCCTCCGTCCCTTTTTAACTCTTTCTCTCCCTTTGTCTCAACCTTCTCTCTCACTCCCTTTTCTAGACTCTGCCTCCCTTTATCTCAGCTCTTTCTCAGGAAAGTAATAAATAATGATATGGAGATATGGGATGAGAGTGAGATGTAAGAGCAACTCAGGAAGAGAGAGGGACAGAAAAAGAGCAAGAGAGAAGTGAGGGAGAGAAAGTGTGAGTAAAGAGAGAGAAGAGAGGGTTATAGACGAATGAACAAGAGAGAGGATAGAGAAAGGCAAGAGAGAGCAAGCAAACAATAAAGAGAGATGAACTAGAGAGTGAGAGGTGAGCAAGAGATGGAGTGAACTAGAAATAGATTGATAGAGGGAGGGAGTGATAGGGATTGGAGAGAGAGGTGGAGGGAGAAAGGGAGAGAAAGTGATGCAGAAATAGAGTGAGAAGAGAGACTCACAAAAGATAAAGTAAAAGATAGGAGTGAGAGGAAGAGAGAGAAAGGGAGATATAGAAGAAGATATGGAGAGAGATGGAGGGATAAAGGGAGACCGAGAGAAGGAGATAAAGGGAGAAGATAGTGAGTGGGTTAGAGGAAGAGACTAAGTGATGGTTAGCGAGCAAGAGTGAGTAAAGAGATAAGAGGGAGTGATAAAAGAGAGGAAGAGAGAGTGTGTTAGAGAGAAAGGATGGGGAGAGTAAAAGAGAATGAAAAAGGGACAAGTCATAAATAGAGAAAAGAATGAGAGAGGGAGAGAGTGAGAAAGAGAGAGGAGGGAGGGAGTGAGAGAATGAAGAGTGGGAGTGAGAGAGCAAGTGAGAGTGAGTGAGAAGAGAGAGTAAGGGAAGATATAAAGAATTTGAATGAGAGTAAGGGATAGAGAATGAGATTTTGTGGGAGAGAGATCGGGAATGAACCAGAAGAGTTTGAGAGGGGGGAGTAATAGTGTACTTGCGAGAGTGAAGTTAGGAGAGGGAGAGAGAGGGACAGAGGGAATGAACCTAGAGAAAGGGGTGAGAGGGAGAGAAAGATTAAGTGGAGGGAGAAGAGAGAGCAACAAAAGTGAGAATGGGTGAGTGAGAGTGAATATAGAGCTAGAAGAGAGAGGGTGAGAGGTTGTAAAAGTGAGAGTGATACTGAAAGAGAGAAAGAAGGAGCTAGAAAGGGAGAGAGTTGACCCAACCCGCAATAATGCAGTAATATTCGCTTCTAAAAGATGGCTAAAAACTTTGACTCAATTTATAAATAGCGGCTAGTGTATAAAATCAATATGATGTAAATTTAGAAAATATTTTTACACACTAGGGGTACTACCCAAGTATACGTATCGTTTCAAGTAATATAGGGCTTTGAAACAAAGACCCCAATGACGATCTCACAGGGAAGAATTATAGTGAAAAATTTTCTAAATAAAAAAATATATATTTTTATCTTTTAATTTAATTATAAATTACTATTAATTTACTAGATGCAAATAAAGAAAACAATAATAAGAAAATGATTTATGAAAACTATAAAATAAAAAACTTTCTTCCCTTCAATTAATCTAAGATTTTTAAGATAATTTAATATTCGTTAGAGAATTTGATTTATGGTATTGTGCCAAATAGAAGTATTCCTATTCTTTACCCTTTGATCCAGGCGCAAAGAACATTGGCTAATTTACAGATCAGGTCCGGATGTATTGTTAATAGAATGGGTTAATTCTAGGCTCACACTTCTAGATGTCCAAGGGTGGCTATGGTCGGCCCTACTAGTGACCCTTTCCTAATATATAAATTAAATTATAAGAATTTAGTCTGTCACTATAAAAACTTATCAATTCTACGCCCTTCAAATATTATCTTCCTATTTATTTGCACTTCACCTTAAATAGCCGCACATGGCCTTCTACTACCCAAGGATTCATGTGACATTTACAAGTTAAGAGTTCTTCTCCTTCAAGGTCTCAAAACTCTTCAACAGGTTTTAACAATTTAAATGGCCAATTTAAAAAGTAAAGTAAGATCAGGTATTAATGTCATCACAATGTTTTGAAAATATTTTGAATTTCAATTCTCCATCGAATCTTTATATTATCTTATCTATCTATTCATAATTGAAGGAAGAAAGTAAACTAACTACTCAGAACACATTGAAAATAAACAACGAAACATGATAAATAAACTTTGAATCAAATATAAAAATACTTATCTCATATATTTCTTCTACAGATCTTCAGATTCCTACTGACTCCACAGTGTAATGAACTCCAGATGCAACAACTTAAAAATAAACTCACTAAACTAAACAAAAGTGGCCCTAAATTTCTCTCTATTTCTTTCTCTAAGGATGAGAGATCCTAAAGTGGATAAGAGAAAGGGTTACAATGGGAGGGGCACGTTTTCTGAAGAAATGGACCACTATTTATAGGCTTCAAGGGTTGCCTTGAGGTACCTCTTCAAAACATGTCCACATTCAATGAATCTTCTAGAAGGTCGGTCTGGAGCCTAGGCGCCGGAATCTGGCGCCTAGGCGCCGGACACCGCGTCTAGTTCTTCGTACCTCTTCACTTTGGCTCGCACCTCTTCGCAATTAAAACCGTTTTGGAGCGTCCAAATGCAATGTATCACATGTCCTATTATCAAGAAACAACTGCCAGTCTTCTAGAATGTCCAATAACCGCTCACTCCGTCAAAATAACTGATCAAACGTTGTCAAAAATTTAACAATTTTTGTATCGAGTGTGGCGCCTAGGCGCCAGGCCATATTTTTATATATTTTTGTATTTTGCTCCATTTTGCTCCTTTTTCCTTTTTAGACCTTTTTAAATCACCTACATCCAAAAACACAAAAAATACCTTTCATTAAAGCATAATATCCTTAGAAATTAATAAGAATTAAGACATAAAGAAATAAGTCTTTTTTTATAGATCAAGAGTGTATAGAGAAATAGAAAGAAGAGAGTGTGAGGGATCAGAGAGCGTGAGAGAGGGAGGGAAAGAGCAAGCGAGAGAAGGATCGAGAAAGAGAAAGATAATTATAGTGGTAGAGAGAGGGATTAAGGGAGTGAAAGAGGGAGGGAGAGCGAGAGAGAGGTAATCAGGGATAATGGTGAGAGATATAAGAGATAGGAGAGAGAAAGAGAGAGAGATAAAGAGAGGTAGAATAGAGAGTGAGAGAGAGATGAAGGTAGTGAGGGAGAATAAGAGATAAGAGGAAGCGAGAGGGTTTAATGAGAGAGTAGGAAATAGAAAGAGAGAGAGACTGAAAGGGAGAGAGTGAGAAGAGAGGCTGTAGGAAGATCAAGTAAAAGTAAGTAAATGGGGGCGAGAGGGAGAGGGAGAGGGAAGAGTGAGAAAAAGAGAGCGAGGGAGAGAGAGAATAATAAAGAATAGGATAAAGAGTGAAGAAAGAAAAGATGGAGTGAGAGAGAGAGGAGAGAGGAGAGAGTAGCAATAAAAATAAGGTAGCAAGAGAGAGTGAGATGGAGAGAAAAAAATGGAGCGAAAGATGGTAAAAGGTGGTGAGATTGAGAGTGAGAGTGTGTGAGATGGAGAGAGAAGAATGAGCTACATAAGACAGGCCTGAAATGGCACAAATGAGGGAGTGAGAATGATAGAGTGAGAGAGTGAGAGTGATAAAGAGAGCAATAGTGAGAGCGTGGAAGTGATTTACACAGAAATAGGAAAAGTGAGTGAGGAAGAGAAGAGGATATAAAAGGGAAATAGAGAAGGGTTCAAGCGAGAAAAAAAGATTTTAGGAGGGTGAGAAGGGAGAGAGATTTTGAGTGAGGGAGGGAAAAAGAGAAGAGATAGATAGGGAGTAAGAGAATGAAGGAGAGAGTGAGGGATGGATCAAGAGTGATAGGGAGAGTGAGAACAAGAGTATAGAAAAGAGAATGAGAGATAGAGCAGACAAGAGAGGGGGATGAGAGGGAGAGAAAGAGAGAGAGAGAGAGAGAGAGAGAAGTGTGAGAGAATTTGAGAATGAATGAGAGAGATGAGAGAGGGATTGAGAGAGATAATAATTGGAGGCCAGAGAGAGTATGTGTGAGGCATAGGGTAATAAAAGATTGAGCAAGAGAGAGATTGTGTGTTTGTGTGAGGAAGAGAGAGAGAAACATAAGAGAAAGAGTTAAAGAAGTGTCTGCTATAAGAAAAAAGGGAGAATAAACAATCAGAAAGAAAGAGAGAGGAAGAGAGCAAAGTAGAAAGTGAGAGTGAGAGAGATATAGGGAGAGAAGGAGAATGAGGGAAAATAGAGTGAGAAAGAGAGAGAAGGTGGGAGAATAAGAGAATGAGAGAGTGAATGAGAGAGAGATGGAGAGAGAGAGGGAGAACCAAGGATGCAAAGTGGGAGAGAGCATGAGAGATTGGGAGAGAAGGAGAGAATTGATCTCCCATTGTCTCTTAACTCTCTTTCCCTCTCTCCCATCTTTACTTCCCTCCCTCCCTCTCCTTCCCCATATCTCTCTGTCTCGCTCTCTGCATCCCACTCTCTATCTCCCTCTCTCTTTCACTCTCACCTTCCTTCTATTCACCGTATCTCTTTACCTCTATCTCACTCTCAGTTGCTCAATCTTCCCTCAGTCTCTCTTCTCTCTATTTCCTTTTCACTCTCTCTACTACTCTCTCTTTAATCCATCTAACTCCATCCCTCTTTATCTCCCTCTCACTCTCTCTTTTATCTCTCTCTTTTGACACATTTTATCCCTTACTACTTCTCTTTCACTCTCCCTCCCTCTTCGACACCCAACATTCTTCCCTTTCTTCACTCTCCTTATCTCTCTTTCTTCCTTCTTTTTCCACTCGCTCACTCACTCCCTCTCTCATGCTCTCTCTTCCCTCACTCATTTTTTATTTCTCTTTAACGCTTTCTCGCTTTCTCTCTATTCCATTTCACTATCTCTCTTACTCCCTCCTCCCACTCTCTTTCTCACTCCATGTTCGCTCTCTCATTTACTCTCTATTCTCGCCATTCAATCTTTATCACCCTCTCTCCCCCTCTCCATTGCATCCTTGCCTCCCTTCCTCTCTCGTTCGCTCTCTCTTACATGCACACTCTCTCCCTCTCTTCCTTTCACTCACTTCCTCTTCATACCAACTCTTTCAATCTCATGTTCTACCCCCGCTCTTCCACTCGCTCCCACTCTTTCTAAATATTCCCTCACACTCTCTTCTTCCATACTCCCTACACCTCTCTCGCTTCCACACTCTTCAATCCTAACACACACTCTCTCTTTTCTCACTCTCGCCCTCTCACTCGTTTCTCTATGTTCTTATCACTTTTATTTCTCTATTGCTCTCCATCCATCACACGCAACATACTCTTAGTCTCTCTTTTTATCACTCTTCCTTATCTCTTTACCAACTTTTTCACTCCAACCAACCCTTACATTCTCCCTCTTTCATTACTTCACTCTCTCTATCTCTCTCTCACCCTCTCTCTCTCAACATATCTCCCTCAACATCTTCCTTTCCCCATCTCTCGCTCATTATATGTTGCTTGATCTTGAGTCCATCTTCTCTCACACTCTTCTCTCTTCTCTCTATTTTTCTATTCTCTTTCTCTTCAATTTCGTTCTCACTCTTATGTTCTCCCTACCCTCTCTCTTTCACTCTCATGCTTTCTTTCTCCCTTGCTCCCTTACCTCTCTCTCCAATTTCATTGTCACTCTTCATCCCTTCCCCTCTCTCCCTTTCTCTCAAACGCATACATCCTTACGCTTTCCCTATCTTAATCTCTTAAGCTCTCTTTCTCGATCTCTCTCGCTCTTTTTTCTCCCACTCTCCATTTCTTTCTCACTATCTTATTTTCTCTCAATCTCAGTCAATCTAATGCTCCCTCAAATCTTATAATCTCTCCCTTCTTTCCTTCTCACAACTCATCCTCTCTCTCACTCGTTATTATCTCTTTTTCTCAGTCTTTTCTCTCTCTTTTGTTTCCTTTTATTCTCTCTTTGTCCCACTCTATCCCTCAATCTCTCTTGCTCATTATCTATCCCTACTTCACTCTTCGAATCACAATCTCAACTCTCTATCTTTCTCTCTCCACCTCTTCTTTCTCATTATTTTTCACATTCTCTCACACATACCTTCCTCTCTTCCCTTCCCTCTTTCACTCCCTCCCTCCCTCTCTCCTTCTCTCTCCATATATCTCATTCTCTTTACCTTACTCTTCTTCTCTCTCTCATCTCTCACTTTCTTGATATATCTTTCTCTCTCACTCCCACTCTTACTCCCTCACTCTTTATTTTCTATCTCCCTCTCTCCCTCCCTCTCTTTACCTTTCACTCATTATCTTTTGCTCTTCTTCCCTGAGTTTCGTTTCTCTTTCTATTTCTACCTTACTCTTTCTCCCTCCCATTCACTATTCAATCCCTATCTTCACTTCATCGCTTGCTCTCGCTCTCTCTCTCCTTCTCTATTTCATCTCTCTATTGTTTATTTGCTCTCTTTGGCCCCCTCTTCCTCTTGTTCTCTTTTACTAGTGTGTCTCTTGCTCTCATTTCTATCTTCCTCTCTTATCTCTCTTTGATCACTCTTAGTCACTGCCTTTTTCATTAATTCACTCTCTCTGTCTCCCTCTTACCCTCCCTCTCTCTGCATATCTCCACCTCTCACTTGCTATATGTTGCTCTATCTTCTTTGAGTCCCTCTTGTCTCTCACTCTCCCTCCCTCCCACTTTCTCTTCAACCCCTCTCACTCCTTCCCTCCCTCTCTCTCTCCATCTAATTCACTCCCCCTCTTCATCTCTGTCACTCTCTCACCCTCAATTCGTCTCTACTTATCACGTACTTGCTCTCTCTCTCCGTCTATCTCTTGCTATATCTTCAATTACTCTCTCTTCCCTTTATTTACTTGATATTTTTCCCTCCATCCCTCACCCTCTCTCTCGCTCTCCTTCCTTCCCTCTCTTTCTCAATTGGTCTCTCTTCTCTCTCTCTCTCCTTCCCCTCATTCTCTTTTCTCTCTCTTTTCTCTCCCTTTACTCACTCTTTATCTCCCTCCCCTCATCTTCTTCTTTATCTTTCTATATCTTCCTATATTCATCTCTCGCACTCTCTCTCACCCTCTCTCACATTCCTCATTCCCTCCTTATGCCTCTCTCTTTCTCTCTCTCCTCTCTCTTCCACACACTCTCACTCTCTCCCGTCCACTCTATCCCTCTACCTTAGCATTTCAATCTCTCTCCGCTCTCTCTTCCACACACACTCTCACTCTCTCCCTTCCACTCTATCTGTCTACCTCAGCATTTCAATCTCTCTCTCTCTCTCTCTCTCTCTCTCCATGTATCACTCACTCATTCGCTTGCTCTGCTTCCATCTGTCCCTCTCACAAACCCTCTCTCTTTCTATATTTTTTTCTCAATCTCTTTCTCTCTCTATTTGTCTTTACCAATTTCTCTCTCTCTCATTCTATCCCTCTCTATCTAAATTTATCTATTATTCTCTCTCTACTTCTCACACCCTCTCTACCTCTATTACTCCTCTTTAATCTCTCTCACTCCTCCCTCTCTATTGTTCACTCTTTATTCCTTTTTTTTCTTGTTCTCACTTCTATAACTCTCTTTTCCATTACACTCACTCAAACACACACTCTCTCTCTCGTTCGCTCTCTCTGTCTCTCAATCCCATCATCATCTTGATATTACTCTCACTCTTAATCCATCCCCCTCCTTTCTTTTTCTTTGTTCCTTCTCTCTCTCCTTCACTCTCCTTTCACTCTTTCTCTCTCTCCTTATCCACCACTCTCTCTTCCTCTCCCTCTCAATTTCTTCCTTTCATCTTTTTCTCTCTGTCTCTCATCTCTTCTTCACACACTCTCTTCCTCCCTCCCTCACTCTCCCCTCTTCTTAATTATTCTTGCTCTCTCTCAAGATCTCTCTCTCTCTCACTCGTTCTCTAGCTCTCCTTCCCTCTCTCCCTCTGACTCACCTTGCCTCAATCCCTCACTCCATTTTCCCTCTATTTCTATCTATCAATCTCTTTCATTGCCTCAATCCCTCACTCTTAAATTTCTCTCCCTCGATTTATCTCTCTCTCACTCTATTCTTTTTTTCATACACTTGCTCTTTTAAATTATGATCTCTCCTCAGTCACGTTGTCTTCTCTCTTTCTTTGTCCCTATCACACACACACACTCTTTCTCTCCAGGTTTTGCCTCTCTTAATCCCGTCTCTTCTTTCTCTAATTTTTACACCCATTCTCCCTCTTTCTCTCTCCCTTCCTCCTTCCCTCTTTAACTCTTTCCCTCCCTTTGTCTCAACCTTATATGCCACTCTCTTTTCTCTACTCTTCCTCGCTTTGTCTCAACTCGTTCTCCTTTTCTCCCAAAATATCTATCTTACCACCTCGATCACTATCTCTCTAATTCTCTAGCTTTCTATCTCTCTTCTTTCTCTCCCTCCGTTCCTCCCTGACACTTTCTCTCGCTTCGCACTTTCCTAATATCTCATTTTCAATCTTTTGCCTCTCTCTCTCATTCCATCTTTTATATCCTCTTCTCTCTCTCACACTCTTTTCCTCACCCTCTATAAGATCTCTTTCACTCTCCCACTCTCCTTCTCTTGTCCTCTCTAAGACTCCCTTATGTAGCTTGCCCTTCTCTCTCCTTATCACTCACTCTTTCTTTCTCGAGCACTCACACACTCATAAACTCTCTCTTTCTCTCTCTTTCAATCTCCCTCCCTCTCACTTTCTTAAGCTCCATTTCTCGATCTCTATCACGCTCTCTCTTACAATCTTTTTCCTTCTCTCGTACTCCATCCTATCTCTCCATTTCTACATCTTTTTTCTTCTCTTTATCCCCATCGCTATTATTCTTTTTCCATTGCTCTCTTTTTCTTGCAATCTGTTCTATTTTTCTATCTTATGCTCTCTTTTGCCCCTTTCATTGTTGCTCTATTTCTCTCTTTCATCTCAATCTTTCTCCCTCTATCCCCACTCTCACGCTCCATCTCTATTGCTTCCGTCCCTCTCAATGTCTCTTTCTCTCTCTTCTCTCCCTCCGTCCCTCCCTCCATTACTTTCTCCCTCCCTCTCTCTATCTCCCTTTCACTCTCTTCCAATTCATTCCCCCTCACTTCCACTAAATCTAATACTCTACCCTTTCTCTCCCTCACTCTAACTTTTTCTCTATATCATTTGTCTCTCTCTCCTCTCTCACACTTTCTTCCTCTCTCACTTCCACACTTTTCAATCTCTCTCACTCCCTCCATGTATCTCTCTTTATCACACACTCTCTCTTTCGCTCTTTTCTTTATTTATGTTTTGTCACTTTTTATTTCTTTATTTATCTCTCTCTCTCTCTCTCTCTCTCACACACACACACACACACACACACTCTTGCTCTCTTTTATCACTCACTCTAATCACTTTCTTCACTCTTTCTCTCCAACGATCTCTTACACTCTTCCTCCCTCCCTCTCTCCATCTTCATTAATTTAGTCTCCCTCTCTCTATTTACTCTATCACCTCGGCTCTCCTATTATCTAAATTATCCCATCTATCATCCTTGGTCCTCTTGCTATCTTTTCTCTCTATCTACTCTTGCCCTCTATCTCTCTTTCTCACTCTATTGATCTAAGAGGGAGATTTTATGTGTGAGAGAGAAGAGGAAAAGAGAGTGAGATAGAAACATTAGAGAAAGATTTTGAGAAGTTTGAGGTATAAAATGGAAAGAGAGAGAACAATAAGTGAGGAACATGGAGGAAGGGAGCGAAAGAGGAAGAGAGTATGAGAGAGATATAGGGAGTGAGAGGGAAGATAAAGAAAAATAGAGTGAGCAAGAGAGAGTGAGGGAGGGATAATAAGAGAATGAAAGAGGGGTAAGAGAGTGATGAAGAGAAAGTTTGTAAAGAAGGGAAAGTGGGATAGAGCTTAAGAAAGAGACAGAGAGAAAGGAGGGAAGCAAGATAAATAGAGAAAGAGAGTGGGGGATAGAGGAAGAGAAAGAGTGAGAAGAGTAAGGGAGATGTTGAGTGAGAATAAATAGTGAGAGCGAGATTGTGATAGAAAGTGGGCAAGAAAATAAAGATTCTGAAAGAGATAAAGAGAGGGAGTAGGACTGAGAGTGAAGCTGAAGAGATGGAGTGGGTGAAGAAAGAGTCGGAGAAAAGGAGCAAGAGAGAGAATGATAGATGGAGCAAGAGAGAGAGTTATGAGGGAGAGTGAGAGAGAGGGAGGAAAAGGGAGAGATTGCAAGAGAGAAAGAGAGAGAGAAGTGAGTGAGGGAGTACACGTGAGAGTGAAATTAAATAGTGAGGGAGAGAGGAGGAGAGTGAGTGAAAAAGTGAGATAGAAATTGAGAAAGAAAAGAGATTGTCGAAAGGGAGGGCAAGAGAGAGGGAGCTAGAGAGAGAAAAAGAAAAAAGGGAGGGAAGGTGGGAGGGAGGGAGAGAAAGGCTAAAGTGATGAATATAGAGAGATAAAGAGTGAGTAAAGAGAAAAAAGATCAAGAGAGAGCTAGAGAGCGAGATCAAGAAACATGGTAGAGAGTGAGATAGTGAGAAAGGGACAGAGTGAAAAAGGGAGAGATAGAGATTGTAAGAGCAAGGGAGAGAGTGTGAAAGAGAGAGAGTGTGCAAGAGGGAGAGAGTGGGAAGTGGGAGATAGAGGAAATTTTAGAGAGATTAAAGAGATAGAGAGAGTGAGAGAGGGAGAAAGAGAACGATTTAAGAGAGATATAGGAAGCAAGAGTGGAAGAGAGGAAAAAATAATGAGCAAGATTGAGAAAAGGAGAGAGATTGAGAGAGATTGAGTGATAAGGAAGAAGGAAAGAAGGAGACGGAGAGGGAGAGAGGGAGAGATTGAGATAGAGAGAGTGGGAGAAAGGGAAGAGGGAGGGAGAGGATGAGAGAGAGGGCGCTAGAGAACGGGAGAGGAAGAGTGAGAGAAATACATAAAAGAGAGAGTTAGATAAGAGAGAGCAAGAGAGGAAATGAGAAAGAACGATAGAGAGAACAAAAGGGATGGAGAGGGAGTGAATGAGTGATAGCAATAGAAGCAAGAGAGAGGAGTAAGATACGGAGAGAACGAGAAAGTAAGGGAAGTGATGACTGAAAAAGGTAGGGATCGAGGAGGAAAGTGAGTTCCATGAGAGAAAATAAGATAAGAGAGAGCAAGAGAGGAAATGAGAAAGAGCGATAGAGAAAACGAAAGGGAGGGAGAGGGAGTGAATGAGTGATAGCAGCAGAAGCAAGAGAGAGGAGTAAGATAGGGAGAGAGCGAGAAAGTAAGGGAAGTGGGGACTGAAATAGGTAGGGATCGAGGAGGAAAGTGAGTTCTATGAGAGAAAATAAGAAATAATAAAATTGATATGAGGGGAGAAATCAGGATCTGAGTGAAACTTAGAGAGTGTGTGTGAGGGAGGGAGAGTGAGAGGGAGAGTGAGTGATTGAGGGAGAGAAAGAGTAAGCAAAGTGAGAAAAGAGTGAGCGATAGAAGAAAGAGTAAGAGAGAGCAGAGAGGGACTGGAAGGGAGAAAGAAAAAATAAAGAGAGATGAAATAGAGAGTGAGAGAGAGTGGAGAGGGAGTGAAGATAAGGATTGAAGAGTGAGCGGTAGGGAGAGAAGGAGAGATGGTGAGACAGAAATATAGAGAGAAGATAGTTTCAGGGAAGATAAAGTAAATGAAAGTGAGTGACAGTTAGAGAGAGGGAGACATAGATGGGATATTGAGATAGGAGGGCCAAGGATGAAAGAGTAAATAGAGAGAAAAGATAGCAAGAGAGATCAAGTGACCGAGAGACGGAGAGAAATAGAATAGAGAGTGAAAAGAGAGAGGTAGAGGGCAAGAGTAATGGAGAGAGTGAGAAAGGGGAGATAGAGGCAAAGCGAGAGATAAAAAAGAAAAGAGGGAGAGAGGAGTGAGAGCAAGAAAAATTTTAGAGGGAAAGAGAGGAAAAGATATTGAGCATTATAGAGATAGGGAGCAAGATTAAGAGAATGAGGGAGAAAGAAAAAAGGAGAGATGGAGACGGAGAGGTTGAGAAAGAAATGTGAGATTGAGATAGATGTAGTCGGAGGGAGAGAAGTGAGAAGGAGAGTGAATGATGAGGGAGAGAGGGAGAGAGAAAGGATAAGGAAGAGTGAGAGAGAAATAGAGAAATGTGAAAGTGAGAGAGAGAGATGGAAAAAAAGGGAAGGAGGGAGATCAAGCGATGGGTGAAAGAGGAGAGGAGAGAGATAAGGAGGAAGGAAGGAGAGGGAAGGAAGGATTGAAAGAGGGAGGGATAAAGGAGGAGAGATAGATGTTTGATAGAAAATAATAAATAATGAGATGGAGATATGGGGCAAGAGTGAGATGTGAGAGAAAAAGAGTAGAGAGTGAGGTAAGCGAGGGAATAAAGAACGAATAAAGGAGGCATGGAGGGAGGGAGGGTGGGGAAGTAATAAACAATAAGAGAGAAGAAGCGGGAGAGAAAGAGAAGATATAGATAATGAGAGGCAGGTAGAGAGACAGAGTGATGGATATAGGAGATAAATCGTGAGTAAAGAGACTGAAAAGAGAAAAAGTGAGATAGAGAAACAAAATAGAGAGTTAGAGACATTGTGGGAAAGGGAGAGAGAGAAAGAGAGAGATATAGGGCAAGAAGAAATAGAGAGAAAAGATAGCAAGAGAGAGCAAGAGAGTGAGAGAGAGAAAATAGAATAAAGAGTAAGAGGCATAGTAAGAAGGGAAGAGAGTGAGAAAAGGTGTGATTGAGGGAGGGAGAGAGATTGAAGAAAGAGAGAGACTGAGGGAGAAAGAGAGCAACAAAGATTTAAGAGGGAGAGAGGAAAAAATAGTAGGCAATATGGAGTATGGAGTGAGATTAAGGGTGTGAGAGTGAAAGAGAGAAGGAGAGAGGGAGTTGTATAGGGAGAGGGAGAGGGGGAATGAGATTAAGATTAAGAGAGTGGGGGGACAAAAGTGGGGGAGAGAGGGAGAGAGAAAGGGTGAGGGAGTGTAAGAGAGAAATAGAGAGTAGAGAAAGTGAGAGATGAGTGAGCTAGAGAGAATGAATGAGAAAGAGCAACTGAGAAATACGAGGTAGGGAGGGAGATTGAGAGAGTGAGCGCAAAAGGCGAGAGAGAGGAGGAAGTTAAGGAGAAAGTTAGAAAGAGAGGGAAGGAGGGAGTAAAAGTTGAAGGGAGAAAGGAGAAGAGATAGATGTGTGAGAGAAAGAAAAAAACAATGAGATGGAGATAAGGGGTGAGAGTGAGGTGTGGGAGCAACTGAGAGAGATAGAGGGATAGAGGGATAGTAGGAGAGAGAGTGAGGGATTGAGGGAGAGAAAGAGTAAGTAAAGAGAGAGAAGAGAGGGTTATAGACAAAAGATTAAGATAGAGGACAGAGAAAGGGCAAGAGAGAGCAAGGAAAAGATTAAGAGAGATGAAATAAGGAGCGAGAGAGTGAGCAAGATATGGAGTGAACTAGAAACAGAGTGATAGAGAGAGAGAGTGAGAGTGATAGGGATTGAAGAGAGAGGTGGAAGGAGAACGAGAGAGTGAGATAGAAATAGAGAGAGAAGAGAGACTCATGGAAGATAATGCAAAAAATCGGAGTGAGAGGAAGAGAGAGTGAGGGAGATATAGAGCAAGTGAGAGATGGAGGGACAGAGGTAGATCCAGAGAGGGAGATAGAGGGGGGAAGATAGTGAGTGGGTAAGAGGAAGTTACTGAGCAATGGTTGAAGAAAAAGAGCTAGTAATGAGATAGGAGGGAGTGATAAAAAAGAGGAAGAGAGAGTATGCGAGAGACAAAGCGAGGGAGAGATCGAAAGAGGAAGAAAAAGTGATGTCATAGATAGAGAAAAAATGAGAGATGGAGAGAGTGAGAAAGAGAGAGTAGGAAGGGAGAGAGAGGAAGTTAGAGTGATTGAGAAGAGTGAGTCAGGGAAGATATGAAGAGAGCGAACGAGAGTGAGAGACGGGTAGAAAATGAGATTTTGTGAGAGAGAGCAGGAATGAACTAGAAGAGTATTGAGAGGGGGAGTGACAGTGTGTTTGAGAGAGCGAAAGAGAGACTGGGGAGGGAGAGAGAGGGAGGGAGGGAAGGAAGAAAGCAAGAGAAAGGGGGAGAGAAGGAGAGAAATATTGAGAGTAGAAAAAGAAGAGAGAGCAATATAAGTGAGAATGTGTTGAGTGAGAGTGAACATAGAGTGAGAAGGAGAGAGGAGGATAGGTTGTAAGAGTGAGACTGAAACTTGAAATAGAGAAAAACGGAGATAGAAATGGAGAGAGTGTAACATAGAAATAGAAAGAAGAGAGTGTGAGGGAATAGAGAGTGTGAGAGATGGAGAGAGCGAGCGAGCAAGAGAGGGACCAAGAAAGAGAGAGATAATTATAGTGGTAGAGGGATTAAGGGAGTGAAAGAGGGAGGGAGAGCAAGAGAGAGTTAGTGAGAGATATTGAGAGAGTCAAAGGTAAGAGATAGAAGAGATAGGAGAGAGAGAGATAAAGAGAGGTAGAATAGAGAGTGAAAGAAAGATGAAGGTAGTGTGGGAGAAAGAGAGATAGGTGGAAGCGAGAGGGTTCAAAGAAAGAGTAGGAAATAGAAAGTGAGAGAGAGTAAATGGGAGAGAGTGAGAAGAGAGGTTGTAGAAAGATCAAGTAAGAGTGAGTAAGTTGGGGAGAGAGAGTCAAGGTCAAGTAAGGATAACATAAGAGTGGTGAGAGAGAAGGAGCAAGAGAGAAGGAGGCAGAGAGGGACATAGGAAGGGAGAGGGAGGGAGGGAGGGAGAGAAGCAGGAGGGAGGGGTAGGGAGTGATGGAAGTAAGAGAGGAGAGAGAGAGTGGAGGATAGAATGAGAGAGAGAAAGGAGATCAACAAAAGAGATGGATAAAGAGATTATATCAAAAAAGGGAATAGAGAGTAAAAAAAGAGAAGAAGAGGGAGAGAGAAGAGAGTGAGAAAATAAGTGAGAGGAGGAGAGAGAATAATAGAGAAGAGGGTAGAGAGTGAAGAGAGAATGGAGTGAGAGAGAGAAAGGAGAGAGTAGCAAGAGAAATAACTTAGTAAGAGAGAGTGAAATAGAGAGAAAAAATGGCACTACAGAGGTTGAGAGGGGAGAGATCGAGAAAGGGAGAGTGTGTGAGATGGAGAGAGAGCATAAGGCAGTCCTAGAAATGGCACAAATGAGGGAGTGAGAATGATATAGAAAGAGAGTGAGAGCGACAAAGAGAAAAATAGTGGGAGCGTGGAAGTGATCTATAGAGAAATAGGAAAAAAGAGTGAGGAAGAGTAGAGGATACAAAAAAGGGAAATAGAGAGTGGGTCAAGTGAGAAAAAAATATATTAGGAGGGTGAGAAGGGAGGGAGAGAAGAGAGAAATAGGGAGTGACAAATTGATGGAGAGAGTGGGATGGATCAAGATCGATATATAGATAGAGAGGGAGAGAGTGAGAACAAGAGTATGGAAAAGAGAGTGAGAGTAGAGGAGATAAAGAGAGGGAGGGAGAGAGGGAGAGAGAAAGAGAGAAAGAGAAGTGTGAGAGAATGTTAGAAAGAATGAGAGAGATGAGAGTGGGATTGAGAGAGATAATAATTGGAGAGCGAGAGAGAAAAAGTACGTGTGAGGGATAAGGGAATAAAATATTGAGGAAAGAGAGAGATTGTGTGTGCGAATGAGTAAGAGAGAGAGAAACATAAGAGAAAGAGTTAAAAAATGTGAGCAAAAAAAAAGAAAGAGAGAACAAACAATGAGATAGAAAGAGAGAGGAAGGGAGCAAAGTAGGAAGTGAGAGTGAGAGAGATATAGGTGGAGAAGGAGAATGAGGGAGAAAGAGAGAGAAGGTGGGAGAATAAGAGATTGAGAGAGATATCAAGAGAGGGAGAATCAGGAAGGGAAAGTGCGAGAGAGCATGAGAGAGAGGGAGAGAGTGATCTCCCATTGTCTCTTTCACTCTCTTCCGCCCTCCCTCCCTCTCTGTCTCCCTCTCCGTTTTCCCCCTCTCTTTCTCTCTCACCTTTCTTCTATTTTCTCTCACTCACTCCCTCATTTTCTCTTCTCTCTTTATTTCCTTTTCACTTTCTCTCTACTACTCTCTCTTTAATCAATTTCACTCCCTCCCTCTATCTCTCCTTCTCACTCACTCCATCATTCTATTTCTCTCTCTCTCTCTATTCCATCTCTCTTTATCTCTCTCTATCTCTCTCTCACTCTCTCTTCTATCTCTCTCTCTCTTTTGACACAATTTATCCATCACTACCTCTCTTTCACTCTCCCTCCCTCTTTCACTCGCTATATCGTTCCCTTCTCCCTTTCTCACTCTCTCCCTCTCGAATTCTCTCTCTTCCCTCACTCTTTCTTTATTTCTATATAAAACTTTCTCGCTTCTGTCTCTTCCATTTCAGTATCACTCTTACCCTCTCCTCCCACTCTCTTTCTCACTCCATGTTCACTCTCTCATTTACTCTATATTCTCAGCTTTCAATCTTTATCACCCCCTCTTCCCCTCTCCATTGCTTCCTCCCTTCCTTCCTCACTCGCATGCTCTCTCTTACACACACACTGATCTCACTCACTTCCTTTTCATCCCCTCTCATTCAATCTCATGTTTACCCCCGCTCTCCCTCACGCTTACTCTGTTTCAATATCTTCCCTCACAATCCCTACACCTCTCTCGCTTCCACTCTCTTTAATCTCTAACACCCCTCTCTCTCTATTTCTCACTATCTTCCTCTCTCACTCTTTTCTCTATGTTTTATCACTTTTATTTCTCTATTGCTCTTCCTCTATCACACACACACACTCTTCTTCTGTTTTATCACTCTCCCTTATCTCTTTTCCCACATTTTCACTCCAACCAACCCTCACTCTCTTCCTCTTTCATTACTTCACCCTCCCTCTATCTACATATCTCTGTCTACATCTTCCTTTCTCCACTTCTCACTCATTATATGTTGCTCGACCTCTTCTCTTTCAATCTCCCTCCCTCTATCTCTTCCATCTATTTTTCTCTCCTTTTTCTTTTCAATTTCGCTCTCACTCTTACATTCCCCTCCCCTCTCTCTTTCTCTCTCATGCTTTCTATCTCCCTTTTTTCCTACCTCGCTCTCTTAAATTTCATTGTCACTCTTCATCCCTTCCCCCCTGCCTTTCTCTCAAACCCATAAATTCTCACATTTTATCTATCTCAATCTCTTAAGCTCTATTTCTCAATCTCTCTCGCTCTCTTTTCCCCTACTCTCCATTTCTTTCTCACTAATTTATTTTCTCCTCTCTCTCCTTCAATCTCATGCTCCTATCTCTATCACTTTCTCAATCTACAAATTTATCTATCATTTCTCTCACTCTCTCTCAATCTAACCATTCATTACGATCACTTTTTCACAACACCACTCTCCTGCTCCCCATTCGCTCTTTTTCTTTCCTTCTATCTTCTTTCTATTTAGCACCCATGATTTCTCTTACACTATGTCTCTTTCTCGGTCGTTTGTTCTCTCTCATGTTGTCCTTATTCTAATTTTTTTCTCACTCTATCCCTCAAATCTCATAATCTCTCCCTCTTTTCCTTCTCACAACTCATGCTCTTTGTCTCACTCCGCAATATATATCTTTTTCTTGGTCTTTTTCTCTTTATTTTGTTGCCTTTTATTCTCTCTTTCTCCCACTCTATCCCTCAAAATCTCTTGCTCTTTCTCTCCCCACGCTTGTCTCTTTTTGAATCCCAATCACAAATCTCTCTATCTTTCTCTCTCTACCTCTTCTCTCTTATTATTTCTCACCTTCTTTCGCACATCTCTTCCCTTCCCTCTTCCACTCTCTCCCTTCCTCCCTCCTCTCTCCATATATCTCACTCTCTTTACATTACTCTTTTTATCTTTCTCTCTCTCTATCACTTTCTTTATATATCTTTCTCTCTCACTCCCATGCTCACACTCTTATTCTTTATTCTCTATGTCCCACTCCCTCCCTCTCTCTCCATATCTCCCTCTATAACTCCCTCTCTCTACCTTTCACTCATTATCTCTTGCTCTATCTTCTCTGAGTCTCTCTTCTCATTCTTATTCTACCTTACCCTCCCTCCCACTCACTCTTCAATCCCTCTCACTCCTTTCCTCGCTCTCTCTCTCTCTCTCCTTCTAATTCATCCCTCTCGTGATCTTTGTCACTCTCTCACCCTCAATATCATCTCTCTTTATCATTGCTTGCTCTCTCTTGCTCTCTCTCTCTGTCCATCTCTTACTATATCTTCAATTGCTCTCTCTTACCTCTCTTTAATCGCTCTTTTTTCCCCCCATCCCTTAACTTGTCTCTCACTCTCCTTCCTTCACTCTCTTTCTCAATTGGTCTCTCTTTTCTCTCTCTCTCTCGCTCTCTCCCTCCAATCATTTACTTTTTTCTCCCCCCATTACTCACACTTTATCTCACTCCACTCATGTCTTTCTTTATCTTCTATATCTTACTATCTCTATCTCTCGCTCTCACTCTCTCACCCTCTCTCACTTTCTCTTTCCCTTCTTATGTCTCTTTTTCTCTCTCTCCCCTCTATTTTTCTCACACTCTCACTCTCTCCTTTTCACTCTATCCCGCTACCTCTGCCTTTCAATCTCTCTCTCTCTCTCTCAATCTAGCTCTCACTCATTCTCTTGCTCTCCTTCCCTCTGTCCCTCTCACTAACCCTCTCTTTCAATATTTTTCTTAATCTCTTTTCTCTCTATTTGTTTATAGCAATTTCTCTCTCAATCTTTTACTCTTCAATCATTCTCACGCCTTCTCTCTATCTCTCTATCACACTCTACCTCTCTCTCACTCAATCACACTCTACCTCTCTCTCACTCACTCTCTATTTTCTCTCTTTCTCTCTTTTCAGTCACTCTCTCTTCTCTTTTTGGTCAAGCCTTTTCTTCTCTATCCCTCAATCACACTATATCTCTCGCTCTCTAGCTTTCCTCTTTTTCAATCCTTCTCTCTACTCTCTCTCATGATTTCTCACATTCTCTCACACTTCACTCTCTCTTTCCCTCTCTCCGTCCCTCTCTCTGTTACCCCTATCACTTACTCTCGTTCCTTACTCTTGTTCTCATTCTATCCCTCTCCATCTAAATTTTTCTATTCTTCTCTTTCTACTTCTCTCACTCTCTCTACCTCTATCACTCCCTTTCTTCAATCTCTCTCACTCCCTTCCCCTCTCTATCGTTCAGTCTTACTCCTTATCTTTTCTTGCTCTCACTTCTATAATACTCTTTTCCATTACAATCACTCTCACACAAATAGGTCCTCTCTCACTCTCTCTTAATCTCACTCATCTTCATGATACCACTCTCACTCTTAATCCATCCCTCTCTTTTCTCTTCCTTTGTTCCTTCTCTCTCTCCTTATGTCTCTTTTATTGATTTATCTTCTCTCTCTCCATTTACTCTTTCTGACCATATGTCCCCCACTCTCTCTCCCTCTGCCTCTCCCTCTCAATTCCCTCCTTTCCTCTCTGTCTCTCTGTCTCTCCACCTGTCTCTTTCACACACTGTCTCCCTCCCTCTCACTCTCTCCCTCTCCCACTCTATTCCATCCATTCCTCTCTCTCTCTCTCTGTCTCTCACCTCTCTCTTTAACACACTCTCTCCCTCCCTCCCTCTCACTCTCCCCCTCTCTCTTTTAATCTTTCTTGCTCTCTCTCAAGATCTCTCTATCTCTCACTCGTTCTCTAGCTCTCCCTCCCTCTCTCCCTCTGGTTCACCTTATCTTACTATTTTTCCTCACTCTCTTTTCCCTTTATTTCTATGTAACTATCTCTCTCTTTGTCTCAATCCCTCACTCTTAAATTTCTCTCTCCCTCACTTTATCTCTCTCTCAGTCTCTATTTTCTTTTATTACTTTGCTCTTCTCTCTTATGATCTCTCCTCATTCACTATCTCTTCTCTCTTTCTTTATCCCTATCTCTCACACACACATTCTCTCTCAAAGTTTTGCCTCCCTCAATCCCCCTCTTCTTTCTCTTATTACATCACCCTTTATCTCTCTTTCACTCTCCCTTCCTCCTTCCCTCTTTAATTATCTCCCTCCCTTTGTCTCAACCTTATCCCCTGTCTAATACACAGATTAGACAGGGTTTATATTAATTTGGGTTCTTAATTCTCTATAGTGGCAAGCCCCTATAGTTAATTACATCTTAAGCAACCGAAGTCACCTAAGAAAACTCTCGATAAAGATCATAGGGAGCAACATTAAGAGAATGAGGGAGAAAGAAAAAAGGTGAGAGGGAGATGGATAAGGAGAGAGAGAAAAGTGAGATTTAGATAGATGGAGTGGGAGGGAGAGAAGTGAGAGGGAGAGTGAAAGGATGAGGGAGAGAGGGAGAGAGAAAGAATATGGAAGAGTGAGAGAGAAACAGAGAAATGTGAAAGTGAGAGGAGAGAGGGAATGAGAGAGAGCGATGGAGAAAATAAAAGGGAAGGAGGGAGATTAAGTGATAGGTGAAAGAGGAGAGGAGAGAGATAAGGAGGAAGGAAGAAGGAGAGGGAAGGAAGGATTGAAAGAGGGAGGGACAAAGGTGGAGAGAGAGATGTGTAGAGAATATAATAAATAATGAGATGGAGATAAGGGGCGAGAGTGAGATGTGAGAGAAAAAGAATAGAGAGTGAGGTAAGCGAGGGAATTGAGAGCGAATCAAGGAGGCATGGAGGCATGGAGGGAGGGAAAGTAATAAACAATAAGAGAGAAGAAGGGGTGAGAAAGAGAAGATATAGAGAATGAGAGGCAGGTAGAAAGACAGAGTGATGGATATAGGAGATAAATTGTGAGTGCAGAGACTGAAAAGAGAGAAAGAGAGAGAGAGTGAGAGGGGGAGAGACAATAATAGAGAAAAGGATAGAGAGTGAAGAGAGAAAGATGGAGTGAGAGAGAAAGAGAGAGTAGCAAGAGAAATAAGGTAGTAAGTGAGAGTGAAATAGAGAGCAAAAAATGGAGCTAAAGAGGTTGAGAGGGGAGACATCGAGAGAGGGAGAGTGTGTGAGATGGAGAGAGAGCATAAGGCAGTCATAGAAAGGGCATAAATGAGGGAGTGAGAATGATAGAGAGAGAGTGTGAGAGAGACAAAGAGAAAAATAGTGGGAGTGTGGAAGTGATCTATAGAGAAATAGGAAAAGAGTGTGAGGAAGAGTAGAGGATATAAAAAAGGGAGAGAGGTTCAATTGAGAAAAAATATATTAAGAGGGTAAAAAGGGAGGGAGAGAAGAGAGAAATAGGGAGTGACAGAATGATGGAGAGAGTGGGATGGATCAAGAGAGATATAGATAGAGAGGGAGAGAATGAGAACAAGAGTATGGAAAAGAGAGTGAGAGATAGAGGAGATAAAGAGAGGGAAGGAGAGAGGGAGAGAAAGAGAGGAGAGAATGTTAGAATGATGAAAGAGATGAGAGTGGGATTGAGAGAGATAATAATTTGAGAGAGAGAAAGAGTGCGTGTGAGGGATAGGGAAATAAGATATTAAGAAAAGAGAGATTGTGCTTGTGAAAGAGTAAGAGAGAGAAAAACATAAGAGAGTAAGAGAAGTGTGAGCAATAAAAAAGAAAGAAAGAGAGAACAAACAATGTGAGAGAAAGAGAGAGGAAGGGAGTAAAGTAGGAAGTGAGAGTGAGGGAGATATATGTGGAGAAGGAGAATGAGAGAGAAAGAGAAAGAAGGTGGGAGAATAAGAGATTGAGAGAGAGATCAAGAGAAGGAGAACTAGGAAGGGAAAGTGGGAGAGAGCATGAGAGAGAGGGAGAGAGAGGGAGAGGGAAAGAGAGGGAGAGAAGTGATCTCCCATTGTCTCTTTCACTCTCTTCTCTCCCTCCATCCCTTCCTTACTTCCTCCCTTTCTCCCTCTCATCTCCCTCTCCGTCTTCCCCCCCTCTCTCTCTCTCGCCTTTCTTCTATTTTCCCTATCTCTTTACCTCTCACTTACTCTCTATTACTCAATCTTCCCTCAGTCTCTCTTCTCTCTTTATTTCCTTTTCACTTTCTCTCTACACTCTCTTTAATCAATTTCACTCCCTCCCTCTATCTCTCTTTCTCACTTACTCCATCAATCTCTTTCTCACTCACTCTCCATTCCATCTCTCTTTATCTCTCTATCTTTGTCTCTCTCACTCTCTCTTCCATCTCTCTCTCTTTTGACCCAATTTATCCATCAATACCTGTCTTTCACTCTCCCTCCCACTTTCACTCGCTACATCCTTCCCTTTCTCCCTTTCTCACTCGCTCACTCTCTCCCTCTCGAATGCTCTCTCTTCCCTCACTCTTTCTTTATTTTTATTTGAAACTTTCTCGCTTCTCTCTCTTCCATTTCACTATCACTCTTACCCTCTCCTCCCACTCTCATTCTCACTCAAAATTCACTCTCTCATTTACTCTATATTCTCACCTTTGAATCTTTATCACACTCTCTCCCCCTCTCCATTGCTTCCTCCCTCCCTTCCTCACTCGCTCGCTCTCTCTTACACGCACACTGATCTCACTCACTTCCTCTTCATCCCCTCTCATTCAATCTCATGTTCTACCCCCGCTCTCCCTCTCGCTTACTCTATTTTAATATCTTCCCTCACACTCCCTACACCTCTCTCGCTTCCACTCGCTTCAATCTCTAACACCCCTCTCTCTATTTCTCACTCTCTCTGTCTCTCATTCTTTTCTCTATGTTTTATCAATTTTATTCCTCTATTGCTCTCCCGCTATCACACACACACTCTTACTCTGTTTTTATCACTCTCCCTTATCTATTTACCCACATTTTCACTCCAACCAACCCTCACTCTCTATCTCCCTCTCCCACCCTCCCTCTATCTACATATCTCTGTCTACATCTTCCTTTCTCCAACTCTCACTCATTATATGTTGCTCAATCTTCTTTGAGTTCCTCTTCTCTTCCAGTCTCCCTCCCTCTATCTCTCTCTTCTATCTATTTTTCTCTTCTCTTTCTTTTCAATTTCGCTCTCACTCTTAATTCCCCTCCCCTCTCCCTTCCTCTCTAGTGCTTTCTATCTCCCTTTCTCCCTACCTCGCTCTCTTAAATTTCATTGTCACTCTTCATACCTTCCCCCCTCTCCCTTTCTCTCAAACCAATATATTCTTACGTTTTCTCTATCTCAATCTCTTAAGCTCTCTTTCTCAATCTCTCTCGCTCTCTTTTGCCCTACTCTCCATTTCTTTCTCACTAATTTATTTTCTCCTCTCTCTCTCCTTCAATCTCTTGCTCCTATCTCTATCTCTTTCTCTATCTACAAATTTATCTATCATTTCTCTTGCTCTCTCTCAATCTAACCCTTCATTACTATCACTTTTTCACAACACCTCTCTCCTGCTCCCCATTCACTCTTTTTCTTTTGTTCTATCTTCTTTCTCTTTAGCACCCATGCTTTCTCTTACACACTAATATATGTCTCTTTCTCGGTCATTTGTTCTCTCTTATGTTCCCTTATTCTTCTTTTTTCTCACTCTATCCCTCACATCTCATAATCTCTCCCTCTTTTCCTTCTATCTCTCTTATGTTGCCCTTCTCTCACTCTGCATTATATATCTTTTTCTTGGTCTTTTCCTCTCTCTTTTGTTGTCTTTTATTCTCTCTTTCTCCCACTCTATCCCTCAATATCTCTTGCTCTTTCTCTCCCCATACATGTCTCTTTTTGAATCCCAATCTCAAATCTCTCTATCTTTCTCTCTCTACATCTTCTCTCTCATTATTTCTCACCTTCTCTCACACATCTCTTCCTCTCTTCCCTTCCCTCTTCCGCTCTTTTCCTTCCTCACTCCTTCTCTCTCCATATATCTCACTTTCATTACATTACCCTTCTTCTCTTCTATCTCTCTCTCACTTTCTTTATATTCTTTATCTCTCACTCCCACGCTCACACTTCTTATTCTCTATCTCTCGTTCTCCCTCCCTCTCTCTCCATATCTCCCTTTATAATTTCCTCTCTCTACCTTTCACTCATTATCTCTTGCTCTATCTTCTCTGAGTCTCTCATCTCTTTCTATTCTACCTTACCCTCTCTCCCTCCCACTCACTCTTAAATCCCTCTCACTCCTTTCCTCGCTCTCTCTCTCCTTCTAATTCACTCCCTCTCGTGATCTTTGTCACTCTTTCACCCTCAATATCATTGTTGACTTTTTAGGTCAAAAGGTTGACCTATGGGGTCAACACTCAACTATCATTTCCCTTTATCATTTCTTGTTCTCTCTTGCTCTCTCTCTCTGTCCATCTCTTGCCATATCTTCAATTACTATCTCTTCCCTCTCTTTAATCACTCTTTTTTCCCTCCATCCCTTGACCTCTCTTTCACTCTCCTTCCTTCCCTCTCTTTCTCAATTGGTCTCTTCTCTCTCTCTCTCTCTCTCTCTCTCTCTCTCTCTCTCTCTCTCACTCCCTCCCCTCATTTTCTCCCCCTTTACTCACTCTTTATCTCACTCCAATCATGTCCTTCTTTATCTTCTATATCTTTTTATCTCTATCTCTCTGTTTCACTCCCTCTCACCCTCTCTCACTTCCTCCTTCCCTCCTTATGTCTCTCTTTCTCTCTCTCCCCTCTCTTTTTCACACACTCTCACTCTCTCCCTTTCACTCTATCCCTCTACCTCTGCCTTTCAATCTCTCTCTCTCTCTCTCTTGATCTATCTCTCACTCATTCTCTTTCTCTCATTCCCTCTGTCCCTCTCACTAACCCTCTCTTTCAATATTTTTTCTCAATCTCTTTTCTCTCTCTATTTGTCTATAGCAATTTCTCTCTTAATATTTTACTCTTCAATCTCTCTCACACCTTCTCTCTATCTCTCTGTCACACTACCTCTCTCTCACTCACTCTCTATTCTCTCTTTATCACTCTCTTTCTCTTCTCTCTCTTTCTCTCTCTTCAGTCACTCTCTCTTCTCTTTTTGCTCAAGCCTTTTCTTATCTATCCCTCAAACACACTATATCTCTCGCTCTCCAACTTTCCTCTTTTCAATCCTTCACTCTTCTCTCTCATTATTTTTCACCTTCTCTCACACTTGACTATCTCTTTCCCTCTCTCCATTCCTCTCTATGTTACTCCTATCCCTCACTCTCGTTCCTTACTCTTGTTCTCATTCTATCCCTGTCCATATAAATTTCTCTATTCTGTTCTTTCTACTTCTCTCACTCTCTCTACCTCTACCACTACCTATCTTCAATCTCTCTCACTCCCTCCCTCTCTCTATCGTTCACTCTTTATTCTTTATCTTTCTTACTCTCACTCTTTTCCATTACAATCACTCACACACACACATCCTCTCTCACTCTCTCTCTCAATCTCACTCATCATCATGATATCACTCTCACTCTTAATCCATTCCTCTCTTCTCTCTTTCTTTGTTCCTTCTCTCTCTCTCCTTATGTCTCTTTTATTGATTTTTCTTCTCTCTCTCCATTCACTCTTTCTCTCCATATGTCCCCAACTCCCTCTCCCTCTTAATTCCCTCCTTTCCTCTCTGTCTCTCTATCTCTTACCTCTCTCTTTTACAAACTCTCTCCCTCTCCCACTCAATTCCATCCAATCCTCTGTCCTCTGTCTCTCACCTCTCTCTTTAATACAGTCTCTCCCTCCATCCCTCTCACTCTCCCCTCTCTGTCTCTCAATCTATCTTGCTCTCTCTCTCTCTTAAGATCTCTCTCTGTCACTCATTCTCTAGCTCTCCTTCCCTCTCTCTCTCTCTCTGGCTCACCTTATCTTACTCTATTTTTCCTCACTCTTTTTTCCCTCTATTTCTATCTAACTATCTCTCTCTTCGGCTCAATCCCTCACTCTTAAATTTCTCTCTCCCTCGCTCTATCTCTCTCTCTGTCTCTATTTTCTTTTCTTACTCTTGCTCTTCTCTCTTATGATCTCTCCTCATTCACTATGTCTTCTCTCTTTCTTTATCCCTATCTCTCACACACACATTCTCTCTCTAAGTTTTGCCTCTCTCAATCCCCCTCTCTTCTTTCTCTCATTACTTCACCCTTTATCTCTCTTTCTCTCTCCCTTCCTCCTTCCCTCATTAATTTTCTCCCTCCATTTGTCTCAACCTTATCTCTCACTCTCTTTTCCTTACTCTGCCTCCCTTCATCTCAACCCTTTCCCCTTCTCTCCCTGTATATCTATCTTACCACCTTGCTCACTATCTCTCTAATTCTCTAGCTTCCTATCTCTCTCTTCTTTGTTTTCCTCCCTTCCTCCCTCACACTCTCTCTCCCTTCCCACTCTCCTAATATCTCATTTTCTCTTTTTTACCTCTCTCATTCCAACTTTTTACCCTCTTCTCTCTCTCACAATTTTTTCCTCTTCCTCTACAGATCTCTTTCATTCTCCCACTCTCCTTCTGTTTATCACTCTCTCTATGCCCCTTTCATTCTCACTCCCTGATTCTGCCCTCTCTAGTTCTCCCTTATGTAGCTCGCCGATCTCTCTCCTTATCCTCACACTCTCTCTCGAGCACTCACACACACTCATACACTCTCTCATTCTCTCTCTTTTAATCTCCCTTCCTTAAACCCTGTTAAGCTCCTTTTCTAGATCTCTATCTCGCTCTCTCTTACACTCCTGCTCCTTCTCTCGTAGTCATCCTCTCTCTCCATTATTGCATCTTTTTCTATTCTCTTTATTCTCATCCCTATTATTCTCTTTCCCTTGCTCTCTCTTTCTTACACTCTATTCTCTTCTTCTATCTTATGCCTCTTTTGCCCTTTTCATTGTTGCCCAATCTTCTCTCTTACATCTCAATCTTTCTCTCCCTCTTGCCCCACTCTCTGTCTCCCTCTCTATTGCTTCCATCCCTACCATTGTCTCTTTTTTTCTCTTCTCTACCTCCCTCCGTCTCTATCTCCCTCTCACTCTCTCTTTCTTTCTCTCCTAGACTCTATCCCACTCTCCCTCTCACTCTCTTCCAATTCATCCCTCCTCTCCCTTCTAATAATCTCATTCTCTACCCCCTTTCTCCCTCACTCTCACTTTCTCTCTATATCTTCCATCTCTCGCTTCTCTCTCAACCTTTCTTTCTCTTTCAGTCCCATGTTCTTCTATCTCTCTCACTGCCTCACTCTATCTCTCTTTCTCACCCTCTCTCTTTAGTTCTTTTATCTTATTATTCTTTATCACTATTTTTTCTTTAATTCTCTCTCTCTCTCTCTCTCTCTCTTTATCTCTCTCATGCACACACACTTTCTCTGCACAATCTCACAATCTCTCCCTCCCTCCCTCTCTCCCTCATTCATTAATTTAGTCTTCCTCTCTATCATCCTCGACCTTCGTGCTATCTAAAAATCCCGTCTATATCTCCTTCTCTCTACCTCTCACTCACTATCTATTACTATATCTTATGTTAGTGGATCTTCTCTCTATCTTTCTCTCTCACCCTCTCTCATTCTCTCCCTCCAGCTCACTCTTCAATCCCTATCTTCACTCCCTCTCTGCTCTCTCTCTCTCTCTCACTCTTTATTTAATCACTCTTTATTGTTTTCTTGCTCTCTTTCTCTCCTTCTCTGTCTCTCTCTTGCTCTTTCTTCTATCGCACACACTTCTCTCTGTTTGCTTACCCTTACTCTCCCTCAATCACTCACTCTCTATCTTACTATTCCTGCCTCACACTCTCTCTTTCAGTTTCTCTCACATCTTGCTCTCTCCCCTCACATCCATCTTACTATTTCTTATTTACTCTCACAGAACTTACTTTCCTCTTTGATCCCTATTTTATTCTCTCTCGCTCCTATTGTACTCACTCATTCACTCCCTCTCCCTCACTTTTGTTATCTCTACCGCTCTCTCTCATTCCCTCTCTCTTGCTCTCTCTTTTCTCACTTTCTCTTTTCTCTATTTCTCTCACACTTCCTCTCCCATTCACTCGCTCTCTCTCTCTCATTCTCTCCCTCCATCTTCCCTCTCTCCCACTCTCTCTATCTCAATCTCTTCCTCTCTCTCCCTCTCTCCCTCTCAGTCTCCTTCCTTTCGTCCTTCCTTCTCACTCGATCTTTCTCAATCTCCCTACTTTTCTCAATCTTGCTTGTTACCTTTAATCCCTGCTCCTCTCTCGCTTTTTATCTCTCTTAAATCTTTCTCCCTCACTCCCTCTCACTCCCTCTCACTCTTCAATCTCTCTCTCTCTCACTTTCTCTATCTCTAACTTCTCACTCTCTCCCTCTATCTTCCCCTTTCTCACTCTCTCCCTAACAATTACCCTCTTTCTATTTCCCTTTCTTGCTCTCTCCCTTTATCACTATGTCTCACTCTATTTATGTTTCTTTCTCTCGCTCTCTAGCTCTACCTTGGTCTTTTTTCTCTCTCTTTACTCACCTTTTATCTCTTTATATCCATCACTATATCTTTTTCTCTTCCTCTCTTTATCTCTCTCTTCTCTCTACACCTCTCCCCCTTCACTCTCATTATTTATTAATTTCTCTCCTTCCCTCCCTCCAAACATATTTTTCTCTCTTTTTCTCTCTCTAGCTCCCTCTCCCTTGCCCTCCCTTTCCATAATCTCTATTCTTTCTCTCTTTCTCTCTCGCTTTTTCACTCTCTCCCCTCATCGCTTCCTCACTATTTAATTTCATTCTCACGCATACTCCCTTACACGCTTCTCTCTCTGTCTCTCTTGCACTCTCTCCCTTTCTCTCTCTCTCCTCTCCCTCTCCCTCTCCCTCCCCCTCCCCCTCCCCTCCCCCTCCCCTCCCTAACTCTCTCTTGCTCCATCCATCATTCTCTCTCTTGCTCCTTTTCTTCTAATCTCTCTTCACCCACTCCCTCTCTTCAGCTTCACTCTCACTTCTACTCCCTCTCTTTATCTCTTTCACACTCTCTATTCTCTTACGCACTTTCTATCGCAATCTCGCTCTCACTCTTTATTCTCACTCGAGTTTTCCCTTACTCCTCTCCCTCTTTCTCTTTCTTTGTCCACCACTCTCATTCTCTATTTCTCTTGCTTCACTCCTTTTTCTCTTTCTTTCTAGTGCTCTCTCCCACTTTCCCTTCTTGGCTCTCTTTCTCTCCATCACTCTCTTATTCCCTCTTTCATTCTCTTATTCTCCCTCCGTCACTATCTCTTACGCACTCTCTTTCTCTATCTTTCCTCACTCTCCCTATATCTCTCTCACACTCTCTTCCTACTTCGCACCCATCCTCTATCTTTCTCACTATTTTTTTCTCTCTTTCAATTTTATTCTTCACACTTCTATCATTATTTCTGGAATGTTTCTCTCTCACACACGCACAATCTCTCTCTTAGCTGAATTTTTATCTCCCCTATCCCTCACACGTACTTTCTTTCTCTCACTCCAACATTTATATCTCTCAATCCCTCTGAGAATGAGAGGTAGAGAGTTTGAGAGAGAGTGAGAGAGTGTATGAGGTGTGAGACGGAAATAGAAGAGTTAGATAGGGCATGAATGAGGGAAAGATTGAGGGAATGAGAAAGATAGAGGAAGGGAGTGATATCGTTAAAGAGAATAAGAGTTATAGAGTCAAAGAGATCCATAGAGAAAAATAAAGTGAGAGAGAGAAAATAATATAAGAGAGGGAAGGAGTGTGAGGAACAAGTGAAAAAAATATTATTAGGGTGGGAAAGGAGAGAGTGTGAGGGAGGGAGGATGGGAGGGAAAAGAGACATAGAGAGTGAGAGAATGAAAGAAAGAGTGGGGAAGGGGGCGATAAAGAAATATAAATAAAGAGGAATAGAGTGAGAACAAGAATAAGTAAAGAAAGTGAGAGAAATGGGTGACAGAGAGAGGTAGGGAGAGAGGGACAGAAAAAGAGAGAGAAGTATCCGAGAAAGTGAGAAATAATAAGAGAGAGAAGAGAGAAGGATAAATGTTGGAGAGAGAGAGATAGAGTGTGTGTGAGGGATAAAGAAACAAAGATTGAGCAAATAGACAAGAGAGAGTGACCGAAGAGGGAGGAAGAGAGAGAGAGAGCTAGAGGGTGAAAAAAGAAAGATAGAAAAGAAAGTGAGAGAGAGGACAAAATGAGAAAGAGAGATAGCGAGAGGGAGTGAAGATTGAGAGACAGAGATTGCGACAGACAAGTAGAGAGAAAAGAGATTGAGAAACAAACAGAGAAGGAGAGGGTTAGTGAGAGGGACAAACGGTAGGATAGCATGAGAATGAGTGAGAGAGATCTAGAGAGAGAGATTTTGAGAGAGAGCGAGGGTAATGTAGAGGTAGAATGAAAGAGTGTGAAAGAGAGAGGGGAGAGAGAGAAAGGGGGAGACGTAGGGGGTAACTAGGAAAGTGAGATAGGGTGAGACAGTGTTAGGATTATGGAGAGAAATGGTAAAAAGCAATGAAAAATAAGAGAGGCAAATAAAAAAACAGATTAAGAGATAGAGAATAGAGAATGAGAAAGAGAGAGGGATATGTTAAGAGTGAGAGTGATATAGTGATGAATAGAGGGACTGGGAGAGAAAGAGCAAGAGAGGGAACAAGAGGAAGAGAGAGAAAGTGTGTGCGTGAGCGTGAATGTGAGAGTAATAAAAAAGAGAATAATAGAAGAGAGCACAAGAAAGATATAGAATAATAGTGAAAAATGGAGAGAGAAGAAGAGATAAGAGAGGGATTGAGAGAGGGACAAGAGAGAAGAAGAAAAAGAGTGTGAGGAAGAGAGAGTGTGAGGGAGACAGGACAGGGAGAGATAAAGAGCTAGAGAATGAGAGAGATAGTGAGCGAGGGAACAAGAGAGATATATAGGGGGAGAAAGAGAGAGTGAGAACAAATGTAATGAAAGAGAAAAAATAGAGCTAGAGAGGGTAGTGAGAGGGACAGAGGGAAGGAGAGCAAGAGATTAAGTGAGAAAGATCTAGAGAGAGAGTGAGAGACTGAGAGAGAGAGAGTGAGGGTGTTGCAGAGGTTGAGGGAGAGATAGAAGGGAGAGAGAGTTAGGGATATATGGATAGAACAAGTAAAAGGAATGAGAGAGAAGAGAGACAAATAAAAGATAGATTAGGAGAGAGAGAATAGAGAAAGATAATGATAGAAGGACAGGTTAAGAGTAAAATTGATATAGTGATGAAGAGAGGGACTGGGAGAGAAAGAGCGAGAGAGGGAACAAAAGGAAGAGTGAGAAACTGTGTGTGTGAGTGAGAGTAATGGAGAAGAGAATAATAGAAAAGAGAGGGAGGGAGTGAGAGAGATTGAAGAGAGAGGGAATGAGAGGGGGAGAGAATAAGAGAATGAGTGTAAAAGAGGGAAGGAGAGATAGACCGAGCAAGTGTGAGAGAGAAATGGAGTGGATGAGAGAGAGAGAGATAGGGAGGAAGGGAGGGAGGGTGAGTGATTAAAATGGAAGAGGGAGGGAGTGTGTGTAGGGAATAGAGAAGCACACAGAGTGAGAAGAAATAAGGAATAGGTCGCAATAGAATAGATAATAAGGGCGAGCAAGAGAGAGAGTGAGAAAGAGAGAGCAATAGAGAAATTGAGAGAGAAGAGAGGCATGGAAAGAGAGAACAAGACGTAAAGGAAGAGCAAGAGAGAAAATGAGGGAGGGAATAAGGTAGAGAAAGAGAGAGTGCATGTGTGTGAGAGAGAGGGAGAGAAGGTTGTGTGAGAGATAGTGGGAGGGGGAGAGGGAGAGCTAGATAGAGTGGGGGATAGAATGAAATAAAAGTAAGAGGAAAGGAGATTAGAGTAACGTAAGAGAGTAAGAGAGAGAGGGAGATAGAGAATTGAGAGTGAGAAAGTGAAAGGAAGGGAGTAAAAGTGAGATTTAAATTGAATAAAGGGTCAAAGGGACCATGAAATAGAGAAAAATAGAAAGAAAATTGAGGGTAAGGAAAGGAAGAGCAAGAAATAGGGAGGGAGATAAGAGAATGAGTGTGATGAGAGAGAGAGGAGGCAAAGTTAGAGAGAAAATGAGTGAGAGTGAGCAGAGTGACAAAACACGGAAGAGAGAGGCAGAGAAAAAGAGATAGAATAAAATTAAAGAGAGTGTGAGCAACTTAGAGAGGCTGAGGGAGAAAGATAGAGAGATTAAGGGAGATAGAGAATTAGAGAGTGGGGTAACGTGATATTGAGAAAGAGAGAGAGAGAGAAGAAGATATAGAACTTGAGGGAGAGTGAAGGAGGAGAAAAGACAGACGGAGGAAACGGTAGAGATTGTGTGAGTGTTAGTGCGGGTTAGATAGTGGGTGGGAGGGAAAGTTGGTTTTAGAGAGAAAAGAGAGATTAAGTGTGAGAAATAGGGAAGAAGAGAGAGTAAGGGACAAAGCGAGAGGATAGAGAGAAATAGAAGAGAAAGAGTGAGAGAAGAGTGAGCAATGAAAGAGAAAGAGAAAGCAAACAAACGATGAAAAAGAGAAAGGAAGCAAATGAGGAAGAGAGAGTGAGAGAGACATAGGGAGAGAAGGAGAGTGAGGGAAGATAGAGAGAGAGTGAGCAAGAGAGAGAAAAGAGGGAGGATAACAGAATGAGAGAGAATGATAAAAAGATGGAGAGAGAGAGAGAGGGAGAGTTAAGGAGGGCAAATGGAGAGAGCGTGAGAGAGAGAAAGGAAGGGAGGGATGTGAGAAAAATAAGGAAAGAGAGTGGTTGAATAGAGGAAGAGAAAAAGTGAGAAGAGTAATAGAGAAGGTCAGAGAGAATAGAGAGTGAGAGCGAGATGATGATAGAAATAGGAAAAAAAAGAATAGAGAAGGATTAAGAGTGGACGTGAAACTGTAGAAAGAGATTGGGGGAGAGAGAGTAAGAGAAAGGGTGCAAGACATAACAATAGATGGAGAGAGAGAGAGAAAGAGTTTGTTAGGGCAGGAGAGAGAAAGAGGGAGAGGGAAAGAGAGAGAGTGCAAGAGAGAAAGAAAAAGAAGAGAGTGAGAGTAAAATTGAACAAAGTTAGGGAGCAAGTAAGGGAGAGAGAGAGAGAGATAAAATGAGAAAGAATTAGAGAAAGAATATAGTGTGTGGTAAGTGAGGGTAAAGAGAGTGGTGAAATAAGGATGGAGGGACGGAGCGAGGGAGGGAGGGGAAGTAATAAACAATAAGAGAGAAAAGGGGGTGACAAAGAGAGGAGATAGCGAATGAGAGGAGGTTAGATAGATAGAGTGATGGATATAGGTAGATAAGAGTGAGTAAAGAGAGGAAACAAAGCAATAGAGCGAGAGAGAGAAACAAAATAAAGAGTGAGAGACATAGTGAGAAAGGGAGAGAGTGAGAAAGAGAGAGATAAAGGGCATGAGTAAATAGGGAGGAAAGATAGCAAGAGAGTGCATGAAAGCGAGAGAGAGAGAGAGAAACAAAATAGAGAGTGAGAAAGAGAGAGATAGAGGGCAAGGGTAAGGGAGAGAATGAGAAAGGGGAGATATTGATAGAAAGCGAGAGATTGAAGAGATAGAGGGACTGAGAGAGGAGAGAGAGCAAGAAAGATTTTAGAGTGAGCGAGAGAGGAAGTGAGAGAGGAAGTGAGAGAGAGGAAAAGACAGTAAGCAATATGGTGATGGGGAGTGAGATTAAGAGAATGAGCGAGAAAGAGAAAAGAAGGGAGATGGAGAGGGAGAGAGAGAAAAGTGAGATTAAGTTTGACAAAGTGGGAGGGAGAGAAGGAGAGGGAAAGTATTAGGGAGAGAGGGACGGAGAAAGGATGAGGGAGACTGAGAGAGAAATAGAGAGAAGGAAAGTGAAAAGAGAAAGGGACTGAGTGAGATCGATGGAGAAAATAAAAGGGATGGAGGGAGATTGAGCAGGCGGTTGCAAGAGGAGAGAGTGGGAGGAGAGAAATAAGTAGAAAGAGAGCTAGAGAGGGAAGGAAGGATTGAAAGAGGGAGGGACAAAGGAGGAGAGAGATATGTGTGAGAGAAAATAATACATAATGAGATGGAGATAAGGGGTAAGAGTGAGATGTCAGAGAAAAAGAATAAAAAGTGAGGTAAGCAAGAGAAAGAGAGCGAATCAAGGAGCATGGAGGGAGGGAGGGAGGGGAAGTAATAAATAAGAAGAGAAGAGGGGTGAGAAAGAGTAAGGATAGAGAATGAGAGGAAGGTAGAGAGATAGAGTGATGGATATAGAGAGATAAAGAGTGATTAAAGAGAAAAAAAATAAAAGAGTCAGATATAGAAACAAAATAGAGAGTTAGGACATTGTGAGAAAGGGAAAAAGTGAGAAAGAAAGAGATAGAGGACAAGAGAAAATAGAGATAAAAGATAGCAAGAGAGAGCAAGAAAGTGAGAGAAAGCGAAATAGAATAGAGCATGAGAGGCATAATAAGATAGGAAGAGAGTGAGAAAGAAAGAGTGAGAAAGGGGGAGGTAGAAGGAGAGAGAAAGAGATTGAAGAGAGAGAGTGACTGAAGGAGGATGAGAGAGCAAGAAAGATTTAAGAGGGAGAGAGAGGAAGTTAGAGAGAAAAGATAGTGTGAAATATGGAGATATGGGTGAGATTAAGAGTATGAGTGAGAAAGAGAGAAGGAGATGGAGATGGAGATGGAGAGGGAGAGAGGGAGTGAGATTAAGATAGAGAGAGTGGGGGGAGAAAAGTGAGAGGGAGAGAGGGAAAGAGAAAGGGTATGGGAGAGTGAGAGAGAAATAGAGAGAAGAGAAAGTGAGAGATGAGTGAGCAAGAGAGAAGGAGTGAGAGAGTGCAACGGAGAAAGAAAGAGGTCGGGAGGGAGGCTTAGTGAGTGAGCACAAGACGAGAGAGAGAGGGCTAAGTTAAGGAGAAAGGGAGAAAGAGAGGGAAGGCGGGAGTAAAAGTGTGAGGGACAAATAAGGAGAGATAGATGTGTGAGAGAAAGTAATAAATAATGACACAGAGATATGGGGCAAGAGTGAGATGTAAAAGCAACTGAGAGAGAGAGAGAGGAACAGAAAGAGAGCAAGAGAGAAGTGAGGGCTTGAGGGAGAGAAAGTGTGAGTAAAGAAATAGAAGAGAGGTTTATAGACGAATGAACAAGAGAGAGGACAGAGAAAGGACAAGAGAGAGCAAGCAAACAATAAAGAGAGATGAAATAGAGAGTGAGAGTGTGCGCAAGAGATAGAGTGAACTAGAACTAGAGTGTGATAGAGATTGGAGAGAGAGGTGGAGTGAGAAAGGGAGAGAGAGTGAAGAAGAAATAGAGTGAGAAGAGGACTCACCAAAGATAAAGCAAAAGATCAGAGTGAGAGGAAGAGAGAGGGAGAGGGAGATATAGAAGAAGATATGGAGAGAGAGCAATAAAAGTGAGAATGGATGAGTGAGAGTGAATATAGAGCGAGAAAGAGAGAGGGTGAGAGGCTGTAAAAGTGAGTGTGATACTGAAAAGAGAGAAAGATGGAGCTAAAAAGGGAGAGAGTATAATAGAGAAATAGAAAGAAGAGAGTGTGAGGGAATAGAGAGCATGAGAGAGGGAGGGAAAGAGAAAGTGAGAGGAGCAAGAAAGAGAAAGATAATTATAGTGGTAGAGAGAGGGATTAAGGGAGTGAAAGAGGGAGGGAGATCGAGAGAGAGGTAGTGATGAGATAGAAGAGATAAGATATTGGAGAGAGACAAAGAGATAAAGAGAGGTAGACTAAAGAGTGGGAGAGAGATGGAGGTAGGAGGGAGAATAAGAGATAGGAGGAAGCGAGAGGGTTTAATGACAGAGTAGGAAATAGAAAGTGAGAGAGACTGAGAGGAGAGGCTGTAGGAAGATCAAGTAAAAGTAAGTAAATCGGGGCGAGAGGAAGAGAGAAGAAGTGAGAAAAAAAGAGAGAGGGAGAGAGGAGTAATAAACAATAGGATAGTGAGTGAAGAGAGAAAAGATGGAGTGAGTGAGAGAGAGAGAGAGAGGAGAAGAGAGAGTAAGAATAAGGTATCAAGAGAGAGTGAGATGGAGAGCAAAAAATGGAGATAAAGAGGGTAAAAGGTGGTGAGATTGAGAGTGAGAGTGTGTGTGAGATGGAGAGAGAAGAACAAGCTAAATAAGGCAGGCCTGAAAGGACACAAATGAGGGAGTGAGAATGATAGAGGGAGAGAGTTAGAGCGATAAAGAGAGAAATAGTGAGAGCTTGGAAGTGACTACAGAGAAATAAGAAAAGGGAGTGAGGAAGAGAAGAGGATATAAAAAAGGGAAATAGAGAGAGGTTCAAGTGAAAAAAAGATATTAGGAGGGTGAGAATGGTGAGAGAGTTTGAGTGAGGGAGGGAAAAAGAGAAGATAGATAAGGCGTAAGAGAATGAAAGAGACAGTGAGGGATGGATCAAGAGCGATATATAGAGAGGGAGAGATGAGAACTAGAGTATAGAAAAGAGAATGGGAGATAGAGCAAACAAAGATATGGGGTCAGAGGGAGAGAAAAAGAGAGAGAGAAGTGTGAGAGAATTTGAGAATGAATGATAGAGATGAGAGGAATTGAGAGAGATAATAATTGGAGACCAAAGAGAGTATGTGTGAGGGATAGGGTAATAAAAGATTGAGCAAGAGAGAGATTGTATGTTTGTGTGAGGAAGAGAGAGAAAGATAAGAGAAAGAGTTAGAGAAGTGTCAGCTATAAGAAAAAAAAAAGAGAGAATAAACAATCAGAAAGAAAGAGAAAGGAAGGGAGCGAAGTAGAAAGTGAGAGTAAGAGTGATATAGGGAGAGAAGGAGATCGAGGGAAAATATAGTGAGAAAGGGAGAGAAGGTGGGAGAATAAGAGAATGAGAGAGTGAATGAGAGAGTGAATGAGAGAGAGATGGAGAGAGAGGGAGAACCAGGGAGGCAAAGTGGGAGAGAGCATGAGATGGAGGGAGAGAGGGAGAGAAATAGATTGAGTAAGGGATAGTGGGAGAGTGTGAGGAGACAGAGAAGAGATAGATAAAGAGCTAGAGAATGTGAGAGATAGTGAGCGAGGGAACAAGAGAGACATCTAGGGAGAGAGAGAGTGAGAACAAATGTAATGAAAGAAAAAAATAGAGCAAGAGAGGGTAGTGAGAGGGAAAGAAGGAAGGAGAGCAAGAGATTGAGTGAGAGAGATTGAGAAAGAAAGTGAGAGACTGGGAGAGAGAGAGAGGGTGTTGCAGTGGTCGAGGGACAGAGTAGAAGGGAGAGAGTGAGAGAATGTGTGAAAGAGAGAAACTCGGAGACATAAGGAGAGAGGAGGAAGTGAGAGAGGGTGAGAGAGAGTTAGGGATATATGGAGAGAACGGGTAAAAGTAATGAGAGAGAAGAGAGACAAATAAAAGATAAATTAGGGGAGAGAGAATAGAGAAAGATAATGATTGAGGGACAGGTTAAGACTAGGATTGATATAGTGATGAAGAGAGGGACTGGGAGAGATAGAGCGAGAGAGGGAACAAGTGGAAGAGTGAGAAACTGCGTGTGTGAGTGGGAGTAATGGAAAAGATAATAATAGAAAAGAGAGGTAGGGAGTGAGAGATTGAAGAGAGAGATAACGAGGGGGAGAGAATAAGAGAATGAGTGTGAGAGAGGGAAGGAGAGATAGACTGAGCAAGTGTGAGAGAGATGGAGTGGATGAGAGGGAGATAGAGAGGGAAGGAGGGAGGGTGAGTGATTAAAATGGAAGAGGGAGGGAGGGATTTGAGAGAGAGTGTCTGGGGGATAGAGGAGCAGACAGAGTGAGAAGAAATAGGGAATAAGTAGCAATAGAAGAGATAATAAGGGCGAGCAAGAGAGAGTGAGAAAGAGAGGGAGGAAGAAAGAGAGAGAAATTAAGAGAGAAGAGAGGTAAGGAAAGAGAGAACAAGACGTAAAGGAAGAGCAAGAGAGAAAACGAGAAAAGGACTAAGGGAGAGAAAGAGAGAGTGCATGTGTGTGAGAGAGAGGGGGAGAAGGTTATGTGAGAAAGTGGGAGGGGGAGAGTGGGAGTGAGAGAGGAAGAGCTAGATAGAGTGGGGGATAGACTGAGAGAAAAAGTAAGAGGAATAACACAAGAGAGTAAGAGAGAGGGAGAGAGAGAAGTCCGAGTGAGAAAGAGAATGGAAGGGAGTAAAAGTGAGATTTAAATTGAATAAAAGGTCGGAGGTACGACGAAATAGAGAAAAATAGATAGAAAAATAAGGTTAAGAAAAAAATGAGTGAGAGATAGTGGGAGGGGGAGAGTGAGAACCAAAGAGGGAGAGCCAGATAGAGTGGGGATAGAATAAAAGAAAAAGAGGGATTAAGTAAGAGAAAGAGAGAATAAAAAGCAACATAAGAGAGAGAAAAAGATCGACAAAGAAAGAAATAATAGAGATTGAGAGAGAGAGAGAGAATGAGTGGTAAAGAGAAAGAAATAGAGAGTTAGAGGGAGGTTGCAAGAAAGATTGAAGAGAGAGAGTTAGCATGAGAGGGAGAGAGAGTGTGAGACAGAACAGAGAGTGCTGGAAGATAGAGCAAGAGCGAGTGAACGAGAGAAAGGGAGAGCAAAGGAATGAATGATAAATAGTGATAGAGGGAGGAGTTGTAAAGGGAGAGGGAGAGGGGAGGGAGAGAGGGAGAGAAAGTGAGTGAGAGAGAGAGAGATAAAGGAAAATGTGAGTGAGAGTGGGAGGGAGGGAGGAGTGGGAGAGGAGAGAGAGTGGGAGGACGGATGAAAATAAATAGTGAAAAAACTTGAAGGAGTTGTACATAGATTAAGTGAGAGAGAGATAGCAAAGAGTGATAAAGTGAGAAGAAGGGAGTGGGCCAGTTTTAAGGAAGGAAGGGAGCAACAGAAAGAGGGAGAGAGTGAGAGAGTATTTGTGATAAAGAGAAAGAAATTGTGAGATAAAGGGAGGTTGTGAGAATGATTGAAGAGAGAGAAAGAGGCCAAGAGGGGGAGAGATAGTGGCTGAGAGATTGGGAGAGAGAAATAGAGAGTGCTATAAGGTAGAGCAAGAGATAGCGAGAGAGGGTTGTAAATGTGGAGAGGGAGAGGGAGAGGGAAGGAGGTAGAGATGGAGATAAAGTTCACGAGAGAGAGAGAGAGAGAGAGGAAAGGGTGAGTGAGAGAAGGAGGGATGGGAGTGGGAGGAGAGAGGGTAGGAGGATAGAAGAAGAGAAATACTGAGAGAAATGGGAGTAACAATACATGTAAAAAAATAGAGAAAGATAATGAAGAGTGAGAAAGAGAGAAAAATGGAGTGAGTTATGTTAAAGAGAGGGAGGGAGCGGCAAAAGGAGAAGAGAGTGAGAGAAAGGAGGAGATGGAAATAGAGAGGTAGAGCGAGGGCGAGAGAAAGAGAGACAGAGAAAAAAGGGTGAGAAAGAGAGGCAGTAATAGTGAGAGTAAAATTTAATAGAGAGAAAGAGAGAGAAAGGGAGAGGAAAGAGATATTGAGGGAGGAAAGAAGAAGTGAGAGGGAGTGAAAGAAATCAATAGAGGAAGAAAAAGTGATAAATTCTAAATAGAGAAAAGAGTGAGAGAGTGAGAGAGTGAGATAGAAAGAGATAAATGGAGGGAGCCAGGGGATGTAAGAGAGTTGGAGTGAGAGTGGAAGTGAGAGTGAAGGAAGATATAGAGAGTGAGAGTGTAGAAGAGAAATGGTAGAGAATGAGATTTAGTGGGAGAGAGATGCGGGATGAATTGGAAGAGAGTGAAAGGGAGAGAGGGGGAGACTGTGTGAAAGAGAAAGAAGAGTGAGAGCGAGGAAGAGAGGGAGGGAGGGACAGAAGCAAGTTAGTGGGGGAAAGTGGGAGAGAGATTGAGAGAAGAGAGTGCAATTGAAGAGAGAGTAAGTGAGAGTGAGTGAGCTTGGAGAGGGAGATAGAGAGGGAATGAGGGTGAGAGAGAGATTGAGAGATGGATAAAGAGATAGGGAGGCACGTGAGGGAGTGAGAGTGAAATTAATGTGAGTTAAGGAGCGAGGAAGGGAGAGAAAGATAATGTGTGCGAGAAACTGAGAAGAATTGAGAGTCGGGAAAGAGACAAAAGGAGAGAGGAAGCTAGAGAGAGAAAAAGAGAGCAAAATAAGGAGGGAGAGAGAGAGGGATGGAAAGTGAGAAAGTAATAAATAATGAGAAAGAAAAGGGGGTAAGGGAAAGAATAAGAGGAAGGGAGAGTGAGTTAGAGTGATGGATATATAAAGATAAAGAGTGTGCAAAAACAGAGAGAGTAAAGAGAAAGAGAGAGCGAGAGAGGCAGAGAGAAACAAAATTGAAAGTGAGAGACAGTGAGAAAGGGAGAGAGAGAGAGAGAGTTAGAAAGAGAGTGATAGAGGGCACGAGTAAGGGAGAGAGTGAGGAACGGGGAGATAGAGGGAGTGAATGAGAGGGATTGAAGAAAGGAAGGGAGTGAGAGAGGGAAAGAGAGAAAGAAAGAATTAAGGGAGAGAGAGAGATAGGAAGCGAGAGAGGAAAAGACCACAAAAGATTGTGAGCAAGATTGAGAAAGGAAGAGAGACTAAGAGATGAGTAAGGAGTGAAGAAGAGAGGGAGATAGAGAGAGTAAGAGGGAGAGTAGTGGATGGAGGGAATGAGAGAGAAATGTGAGAGAAAGAGAAAGGGAGAGGGAGAGTGAGAGGAAATAAAGAAAAGAGAAAGTGAGAGAAGAGAGAGTAAGAGAGAGGGAATGAGAGAGAGCGATGGAGAAAATGAGAGGGAGGGAGAGGAGTGAACTCGTGAGTTCAAGAGGAGATAGAGAGAGAAATTAGATAGGGAATGTTGGAGAAAGAGAAGGAAAGAGGGATTACAAGAGCGAGGGATCGAGGACGAAAGAGATATGTGTGAGAGAAAATAAGAAATAATGACATGGATATGATGGGCAGAGCAAGATGTGTAGAGAAATGGAGGGAGAGTATTTGAGGGACGGAGAGTGAGAGACAGAGGTAGAGAAAGAAAGAGTAAAGAGAGAAATGAGAGAGATTTGGTGCAAGGGAAAGATAGGAGAAAGTGAAGTTTCAAGAAGGCATGGTGGATGCTAGAAAGAGTCAGAAAGGGTGCTAAGGAGAGTGAGAGGGGAGAGGAGGTGTAATATAGGTGGGAGAGGGAGCTAAAGATAAAGAGAGGGTAGAATGCGAGAAAGAGAGGGAAGTGGGGATTGAAAGAGTAGGAATCAATGAGGAAAGAGGTATCTATGAGAGAAAATAGAAATAATAAGAAAAATAAAGACTGAGAGAGTGTGTGAGGGAGGGAGAGTACGAGAGAATGCGAGAGATAGAGGGAGAGAAAGAGTGAGTAAAGAGAGAGAAGTCAGGGTCATAGAAGGAAAATCAAGTGAGAGAGACAGAGAGGGGGGCAAAAGAGAGTAATAAAACAATAAAGAGAGATGAAATAGAGAGTGAGATATTGAGAGAAAGAGAGGGAATGAAGATAGGGATTAAAGAGTGAGAGGGAGGGAGATGAGAGAGGTTATAACAAAAATGCAATGAGAGAGAGCCATAGTGAAATCATGAGGGTGGGAGGGGAGTGAACAAGTGATTACACAAGGAGATGGAGAGAGGAGTGACATAGGGAGAGAGTAAGAACATAGAGAAGGAGGGAGTGAAAGAGAGTGGGATCGACATAGAAAGAGAGATGTATGACATAAAGGAATAATTAATGAGATGGATATGAGGGGAGTGAGCAATATGTGAGAGCAATTGAGAGAGTGTGTGTGAGGGTGAGAATAAGAAAGAGAGTGCGAGAAAAAGGGTGAGAATGAGTGAGTAAAAAGAGGGAAGCAAATCAGCTAGAAGAAAGTATAAGAGAAAGATAAAGAGGGGGCAAAAGAGAGCAAACAAATAACAAAGAGAGATAAAATAGAGAGTGAGAGAGTGATGATAAGGATTAAAGAGTCACTAGGAGAGAGAGGAAGAGAGGGTAAGGTAGAAATAGAGAGAGATGAGAGACTCAAGGAAGGTGGAGTGAGTGAAAGAGAGGGAATAAAGATCAACAATATAGAGAGAACGACCGAAAAAGGGAAATATGATAGAGAAAGTGAGAGAGAGGATGAGTAATACAGAGAAAGAAATTGAGAGATAGTGGGAGACCATGAGAAAAATTTAAGAGATAGAGGGAGTAAGAGAGGGAGAGAGATTGGGAGAGAAAGTGAAAGAGAGAAATAGAGAATATTTGAAGGTAGAGCAAGAGAGAGTAAGAGAGAAGGGGATAGAGAAGGAGAGTAAAAGAATGAAGGATAAAGTGTAAGAGAGGAGTTATAAACATAGAGAGGGAGAGGGAAGGAGGGAGAGAGAGAGAAAGTGCATGAGATAGAGAGAGACAGAGGAAAGCGTGAGTGAGAGAGGGTGGGAGGGAGGGGAGAGAGAGGACAGAGGGCAGAAGGATAGATGAAGAGAAACAATGGGAGAAGAGGAAGGAGTACTACAGATAATAAGTTAGAGAGATAACAAATAGTGAGAAAGAGAGAAAGAAGTAACTAAGCTACAGTGAAGAGAGTGAGGGAGCGACAGAAGGAGAAGAGAGTGAGAGAAAGAGGGAGATTGAGATAGAGAGGTAGAGTGGGGGAGAGAGAGTGAGAGAAAGAGAGAAAGAGGATAAAGGGTGAGAAAGATAGTTAGTAAGAGCGAGAGTAAAAGTTAATAGAGAGACAAGGAGAGTGATAGGGAGATGAAATAGATATTGAGGGAAGAGAGAGGAAGTGAGAGATGGTGAAAGAAATCAATAGAGGAAGAAAAAGTGATAATGCATAAATCGAGAGAGGAGTGAGAGAGAGAGAGAGTGAGAAACAAAGAGATTGACGAAGGGAGTCAGTGGGATCGAAGAGAGTGGGAGTGAAAGAGGAAGTGAGAGTGAAAGAAGATATAAAAAGAGTGAGAGTGGGAGGGACTATTAGAGAATGAGATTTAGTTGGAGAGAGAAATGGGATTAATTGGAAGTGAGTGAGAGGGAGAGAGGGGGAGAGTGTGTAAGAGGGAGAATGAAGAGTGAGAGAGGGGCAGAGGGAGAGAGGAAGAGGGAGGGACAAAAGTAAGAGAGATGGGAAAAGAGGGAGAGAAAGATTGAGAACAGAGAGAGCAATAGAAGAGAGAGTAAGTGAGAGAGAGTGAACTTGGAGCTGAAAAGAGAGAGAATGATGGTGTAAGAATGAGAGTGAAACTGAAGAGAGAGGAAGAGTATGGAAGAAGAGAAATAGTAAGAGAAGAGAAAGTGAAAGAAAGCAATATAGTAGGAAAGAGAAAGAGTGAGAGAGTGAATGGGTGAGAGTGTGAGAAGAGCGGTCGTAGAAAAATCGAGTAAGCTAACTAAGTAAGGAGTAAAGAGAGGGTAAGAACAGGAGGATGCTGACAGAAAAGAAGCAAGAGGGAGGGAGACATACTGGGAGACAAGAAGGGAGAAAGGTTACCTAAAGACGGCAAGGATGAGGGAGTGAGAATGATAGAGGGATAGAGTGAGAGGAAGACAGTGAGAACAAGAGTAAGGAAAAGAGACTGATAGTTAAAGGAGACAGAGACAGGGAGGGAGGGAGAGAGAAAGAGAGAGAGAGAGAAAAAAAGTGTGAGAGAGTTTGAGAAACATTTAGAGAGAAGGGAGAGGGACTGAGAGATAAAAGTTGGAGAGCGAGAGAGATAGTGTGTGTGAGGGATAGGGGAGAGAAAGATTGAGCAAAGAGCGAGATTGTGTGTGTGTGAGGATGAGAGAGTGAGAGAGAAACATAAGAGAAAAAGTTTGAGAAGTGTGAGCACAAACTCTTAGAAAGATGAAGGGGGCGAATGAGGAAGTGTGAGTGAGAGAGATATATGGAAAGAATGTGAATGAGGGAAGATAGAGAAAGAAAGAGGGAGAAAGAGAGAGAGGGAGGGAGAATTAGAGAATGAGAGAGAGATGGAGTGAGAGGGAGAGCCAGGATGGGAAAGTTTGTTAGAGCAAGAGAGAGAGAGAGAGGAAGGACTGAAGTGAGAGAAATTAGATAGAGAGTGAGAACAAGGGAGATAAAGGGAGAGAGCAGAGATTAGATAGAGGGAGAGAGAGGGAAAAAAAGAGAGATAGAGAGCGATAATGAAACAGAGAGTGTGGGAGTGAGAGAGATATGTAGATAGAGAGGGAGAGAAAGAGAAAATAGTAAGTAAAAGAGAGTGAGAGTTTAAAGGAGTCAGAGAGGAGTAAGAGAGAGAGAGAGAAAGAGAAATGTGAGAAATAATGAGGTGGAAGATAGAGGGATTGATAGAGTTAAAAGTTGGAGAGAGAGAGAGAGAGAGAGAGAGAGAGAGTACATGTGAGGGATGGGGGAGAGAAAGATTGAGCTAAGAGAAAGATTGTCTATATTGTGTGAGAGGAAGAGAGAATGAGAAAGAAGTGATAGAGAAATAGTAAGAGAAGTGCAAGAAAGAAAAGAGAAAGAGAGAGAACAAATAGTAAAAAAAGAGTGGGAGGGAGCTAAGTATGAGAGAGAAAGAGAGTGAGCAACAGAGAGTGAGGGAGGGGCAACAATAGAATGAGAGAGAGAATGAGAGAAAGGGAGAGCTAAGAGGTAAAGTGAGAGAGAGAGGGAGAAAGAAAGGGTGAGAGTGTGAGAGAGAGAGAGAGAGAGAAACGAGATTGAGGGCGTATGAGTGAGTGAGAGAGGAGGGGAGAGAGTGACAAAGCGAGAGAGAAATAGAAAAAGAAGAGAGAGAGAGGGAGTTGAAGAATGAAAAAGCGAGCAAAATAAAGTGGGAGGAGAGAGAGAGGGAAGGAGAGAAAGTAATAAACAATGAGAGAGAAAAGTTCGTGAGAGAGACAAGAAGGAGAGAAAGAGAGGAAGAAAGAGAGAGAGTTAGAGTGATAGATTTAAGGAGATAAAGAGTGAGTAAACAGAGAAAAAGGTGCAAGAGAGATATAGAGCGAAAGAAACATGATGGAGAGTTAGATGAAGTGCAAAAGGGAGAGAGCGAGAAAGAGAGAGATAGAGGGCAGGAGTGTGGGAGGAGTGAGAAAGGGGGAGATAGAGGAAGGGAGTAAGGTAGAGAGTGAGAGAAAGATGGGTAAAGGGTAGGAGTAAGGGGCAGAGTGAAAAGGGGGGAGATAGAGGAATGGAGTAAGGGAGAGAGTGTGAAAGGGGGGCAGAGAGGAAGGAAGTGAAGATAATGTAGAGAGACACAATGAGATAGAGACAGACAAAGAGAGAGATTTAAGAGTGAAATAAGAAGTGAGAGAGGGAGAGAGAGAAAAAGATATTGATCAGGAATGTGAGAGAAAGGGAAATTAAGAGAATGAGTGAGAAAGAAAGAAAGAGGGAGGGAGATGGATAAGGAGAGAGGGAGAATGAGAGAGAGAGAGATTAAGATAGAGGGATTGGATGGGAGGGAAGCGTGAGGGAGAGAATTAGAGAGAAATGATGAGAGAGAGTGAGAGAGTAGGAGAGGAAGACTGAGAAAGATTTAGAGAGAAGAGAAAGTGAGAGAAGAGAGCAATAGAGAGGGAATGAGAAAGAGAGATAGAGAGAACAAGAGGGGGATAGAGAGTGAATGAGTGAGTGTGACGGGAGTGGGAGAGAGGTGTAAGATAGGGAGAGAATGAGAAAGAGTGGAAAGTGGGGATTGAAAGAGGCGGTATCGTGGAGGAAGGAGAGATCTATGAAAGAAAATAAGAAATAATGAGATGGATATGAGAGGAGAGAGCAAGACGTGAGAGAAATTGAGAAAAAATGTGTGAGGGAGGGAGAGTATGAGAGAGAGTGTGTGAGATAGAGGGAGAAAGGGAGTGAGTAAAGAAAGAGAAGAGAGTGATAGAATAAAGAGAAAGAGGGCAAGAGAGAGACAGAGAGGAGCAAAAGAGAGTCAAAAAATATTAAAGAGAGATGAAATAGAGTGAGAGAGTGAAAGAGGTTGAAAATTGAGTGGGATGGGGAGATGGAGAGATGGTGAGACTGAAATATAGAGAAAAGAGAGCATTAAGAAAGAAAGAGATAGTGAGTGAGAGGTAGAGATAGGTGGATATAAAAGATATATGGAGTGGCAGGAGGGCGAGAGAGCCATAATAAGAGAAACTAAATTAATGAAAGAGGGAGAAAGGGAAGGACGAAGAGAGTTAGAGATGGTTGGAGAGAAAGAGTGAGTAAAGTGATAATAGAGAGTGATAAAAGAGAGCAAGAGTGTGTGTATGAGAGTGAGAAAGAGAGAGAAAAATAGAGGAGAAAAAGGTGAGTAAAAAAAAATAGATAGAGGGAGGGAGAGAAATAGGTTGAAGACAGTGGGAGTGACAGAGGAAGAGAGGGTTAGAGAGAGGAGAGAGTGATGGAAGTTATAGGGAGAAATAGAGTGAGGGAGGGAGGGGTGGAGAATGAGATTTATTTGTAGAGAGAGGTGGATGAATTAGAAGAGAGTTCGAGGGAGGGAGGGAGGAAAGCAAGCAAAAGAGAGCTGGAGAGAGGGAGAGAAAGATTGAGAGGAGATACAGAAGAGTGAGCAATCGAAGAGAGAGTAAGTGAGAGAGTGAATATGGAGTGAGAATGAGAGAGGGGTAGTAAGAGTGAGAGTGAGACTGAAGAGAGATGAAGATGGGTTGAGAAAGGGAGAGAGTGTGAAGAGAAATAGAGTGAAGAGAGAGTAAGAGAGTAGAGAGCGTGAGATATAGAGAGAGAAGGAGAGAGGGAGGGTGGGAGCAAAAGAGGAACGTTGAGAAAACCAGAGATGTGTGAGACATGGTGCTTATAATCGGAGAGAGAAGAGACAGAAAGAGAAAGACAGAGAGAGGTGAGAGTGGGATTGAAAGAAAGAGAAATTGGGAGAGAGGGAGATCGATAGAGTGAGGGATAGAGTAAGAGAAAGATAGAATAAAGAGTAACATAAGAGAGTGCAAAAGATTGAGAAAGAAGGATATAATGGAGATTATGAGAGAGAGAATGAGTGGTAAAGAGAAAGAAATAGAGAGATAAAGGGAGGTTGTGAGTAAGATTGAAGAGAGAGAGTGAGCATGAGAGGAAGAGAGAGTACGAGACAGAAATAGAGAGTGCTAGAAGACAGAGCAAGAGAGACTGAGCGAGATGGGGAGAGAGGGTGAGCAAAAAAATGGATGATAAATAGTCAGAGAGGGAAGAGTTGTAAAGGGAGAGGGAGAGGGGATGGTGAGAGGGAGAGAGAGTGAGAGAGAGAGAGAGAGAGATAAAGGAAAATGTGAGTGAGAGGGGAAGGGAGGGGTCAGAGAGGAGAGAGAGTGGGAGGATGGATGAAGATCAATAGGGAAAAAAGAGGGAACAGTAGTACAGAGAGTAAGTGAGAGAGTGAGAAAGTGAGAAGAAGTAGTGGGATAATTTTGAGGGAGGGAGTAGCAGAAGGAGGGAGAGAGTGCGAGATATTTAGGAAAGAAGAGAATGAGAGAAAAGGGAGATGGAGATAGAGAGGTTGAGTGAAGGGAGAGAAAGAGAATGAGAAAAGTGGGTGAGAAAGAGAGGGGGTAAGAGTGAGAGTGAAATTAGATTGAGAGAGAAGAAGAGAAAAGGGAGGGAAACGATATTGAGGAAAAAGAAAGGAAGTGAGAGGGAATAAAAGAAAGCAAGAGAGTAGGAAAGAGAAAGTGAGATAGAGTGAATGGGAGCGAGAGTGATAAGGGAGGCTTTAGGAAGGTCGAGTAAAAGTAATTGAGTGAGGGGTAAAGAAAAGAGAAGAGTAGGAGAATGGTGAGAGAGTGGGAGTTAGACAGAGGGAGATAGAGAGGGAGAAAAGGAGGGAGAAAAGGAGACCTAGAGAGGTCGTAAATGAGGGAGTGAGAATGATAGAGGGAGAGTGAGAGTATAATTACAATAGTTAGACAGTGATAACTTATCTAGTGAGAAATAGGAAAAGAGAGTGAGGTAGAGAAGATGATGTAAGAGAGGGAAAGAGAGAGGGACAAGAGTGAAAAAAAGATATTTGGAGGGTGAGAAGGGAGAGAGACTGTGAGCGAGGGAGGGAGGAAGAGAGATGGATTGAGACAGATAAATGTTAGAGAGTGAGATAGATAGTGCATGTTGGGGATAGGGAAGAGAAAGATTGAGCAAAGAGAGGTTGCATGTCTTTGTGAGAAAGAGAGATTGAGAAAAAAAATAAAAGAGAAAGTGTCACGAAAGCCTTGAGCGTGAGAAAAAGAAGGAGAGAGTGAGGGTGGGAGCAGGAGAGATATACAGATAAAGAGGATGAGAGTGAGAATAAGGGCAAGGAAAAGAGAGTGAGGGATAAAGGAGACAAAGAGAGGGAGAGAGAGAGAGGGAAAGAAAAAAGTGAGAGAGAAATGTGAGAGAATGTGAGAAACAATTAGAGAGAAGAGAGAAGGATTGAGAGAGGTAAAATTTGGAGAGCTGCAAAAGAGTGCTTGTGAAGGATAAGAGTAGAGGCGAGAGAGTGAGAGAGGGAGTATGGAGCATAAGTGGGTGAGAGGGAGAGAGACTGGGAGAGAGAGAGAGAGAGAGAGAGAGAGAGAGAGAGTGTTTGAGTTTATGTGTGAGAGCTTGAGAGAGAGTGTGTGAGAGTGTTTGAGTATGTGTGGGAGCTCAAGGGAGAGTGTGAGTGACATGAAGAGGGAAGGGTGAGCTATAGAAACATAAGGGATTCCTACAGAGGGCAAGAATGAGGGAGGCAGAAAGATAGAGAGAGTGGTAAATAAAATTAGAGTGGGATAATGAAAGAGATCTATAAAGAAAGAGGAAAAGAGACAGAGAGATGGGGATGAGATAGAGGGAGGGAGAGAGAACAAAGGTATTTTGAAAAAGAGATAGAGGGAGGGAGTGAGATGGATTAAAGAGAGAGCAATAGAGGAAAGTGATAGAGAGTGTGAGAAGGAATAGAGATAGAAGAGAGACTGAGGGAAGATTTAGTAAGAGAGTCAGTGAGAGGTAAAGAGATAAAGAGAATCAAAAACTGGCAGTAATAGTGAGTGAAATTTAATAGAGAGAGAAAGGGAGAGGAAAGAGATATTAAGGGAGGAAAGATGAAGTGAGAAGAAGTGAAAGAAATCAATAGAGGAAGGAAAGGAGATAAATTCTTAATAGAGAAAAAAGTGAGAGAGTGATATAGAAAGACATAGTTGGAGGGAGCCAGGGTATGGAAGAGAGTGGGAGTGAGAGAGGAAGTAAGAGTGAAGGAAGATATAGAGAGTGAGAGAGTAGGAGAGAAATGGTAGAGAATGATATTTAGTGGGAGAGAGATGTGGGGGAGAGAGGGGGAGAATGTGTTAAAGAGAAAGAAGAGTGAGAGAGGGGAAGAGAGGGAGGGAGGGACGGAAGCAAGTGAGTGGAGGAAAGAGAGAGAGAGATTGAGAAAAGAGAGTGCAATAGAAGAGAGAGTAAGTGAGAGTGTGTGAGCTTGGAGATGGAGAGATAGAGGGAATGAGGGAGAGAGAGAACGAGAGATGGATAAAGAGATAGGGAGGCGAGTGAGTGAGTGAGAGTGAAATTAAAGAGAGTTAGGGAGTGAGGAAGGGAGAGAAAGACAATTTGAGCGAGAAACTGAGAAAGATGGAGAGTCGGGAAAGAGAGGAAGCTAGAGAGAAAAATAGCACAAAATAAGAAGGGAGGGAGAGAAAGAGGGATGGAAGGATGGAAAGTAATAAATAATGACAAAGAAAAGGGGGTAAGAGAGAGAATGAGAGGAAGGGAGGGAGAGTTAGAGTAATGGATATACAAAGATAAAGTGTGTGTAAAAAGAGAGAATAAAGACCAAGAGAGAGCAAGAGAGCGAGAGAGAGAAACAAAATTGAAAGTTAGAGACATACTGAAAAAAAGGAGAGAGAGAGTAAGAAAGAGAGTGATAGAGGGCACGATTAAGGGAGAGAGTGAGGAATGGGGAGATAAATGGAGTGAATGAGAGGGATTGAAGAAAGGAAGAGAGTGAGAGAGGGAGCGAGAGCATAAAAGAATTAAAGGAGATAGAGAAATAGGAAGCGAGAGAAGAAAAGAGCACAAAAGAATATGAACAACATTGAGAATGGAAGGGAGAGTCAAAGAATTTGTGAGGAGAGAAGAAGAGAGGGAAATAGAGTGGGAGAGAGGGAGCGAGAGGGAGAGAGATCGAAATAGAGACAGTGAGAGGGAGGGAATGAGAGAGAAGCGTGAGAGAAAGAGAAAAGGAGAGGGAGAGTGAAAGAAAATAGAAAAAAAGAGAAAGTGAGAGAAGAGAGAGAGCAAGAGAGAGGGAATGAGGGAGAGCGATGGAGAAAACTAGAGGGAGGGAGAAGAGTGAACTCGTGAGTTCAATAGGAGATAGAGAGAGGAATTAGATAGGGAAAGTTGGAGAAAGAGAGGGAAAGAGGGATTGAAGGTGGAGGGATCGAGGACGAAAGAGAGATGTATAAGAGAAAAAAAGAAATAATGAGATGGATATGAGGGGCAGAGCAAGATGTTAGAGAAATTGAGGGAGAGTGTTTGAGGGACGGAGAGTGAGAGACCAAGGTAGAGAAAGAATGCGTAAAGAGAGAAATGAGAGATATTTGGTGCAAGGGAGAGATAGGAGAAAATTGAAATAACAAGAAGGCTTGGTGGACGATAGAAAGAGTCATAAAAGATTCTATGGAGAGTGAAAGGGAGAGAGGAGGTGGAATATTCGAGGGAGAGGGAGCTAAAGAAAGAAAGAGGGTAAAATATGAGAATGAGAGGGATGTGGGGATTGAAAGAGTGAGGAATCAAGGAGGAAAGAGGTAGCTATGAGAGAAAATAGAAATAATAAGAATAATAAAAACTGAGAGAGAGTATGTGAAGGAGTGAAAGTGAGAGAGAGTGTGAGAGATGGAGGGAGAGAAAGAGTGAGTAAAGAGAGAAGTGAGGGTGATAGAAGGAAAATCAAATGAGAGAGATAAATAGGGGGCAAAAGAGAGCAACAAAACAATAAAGAGAGATGAAATAGAGAGTGAGATATTGAGAAAAAGAAAGGGAATGAAGATAGGAATTGAAGAGTGAGAGGGATGGAGATGAGACAGGTTAAGACAAAAATAAAATGAGAGAGAACGATAGTGAAATGTGAGGGTGGGAGGGGGAGTGAATGAGTGATTACAAGAGGAGATGGACAGAGGAGTGAGATAGGGAAAGAGTAAGAACATAGGGAAGGAGGGATTGAAAGAGGGAGGGATCGACATAGAAAGAGAGATGTATGATATAAAAGAAGAAATAATGAGATGGATATGAGGGGAGTGAGCAATATGTGAGAGCATTTGAGAGAGTGTGTGTGAGGGTGAGAGAGTGAGAAAGAGAGTGCGAGAAAAAGGGTGAGAAGGAGTGAGTAAAAAGAGGGAAGTGAATCAGATAGAAGAAAGTACAAGAGAGAGATAAAAAGGGGGCAAAAGAGAGCAAACAAATAACAAAGAGAGATAAGTTAGAGATTGAGAGAGTGAAGATAAGGATTGAGGAGTCACCGGGAGAGATAAAGAGGTTAAAACATAAATAGAGAGAGACGAGATACTCAAGGAAGGTGGAGTGAGTGAAAGAGACGGAAAAAAGATTAACAAAATAGAGAGAAAAAGACCGAAAAAGGGAGATATGATAGAGAAAGTAAGAGAGAGCATGAGTAATAAAGAGAAAGAAATTGAGAGATAGTGGGAGGCCATGAGAAAAATTTTAGAGATAGAGGGAGCTAGAGAGGGAGAGAGATTGGGAGAGAAAGTGCCGAGAGAAATAGAGAGTACCTGGATGGTAGAGCAAGAAAGAGTGAGCGAGAAGGGGATAGAGAAGGAGAGCAAAAGAATGAAGGATAAATTGTAAGAGAGAGGAGTTGTAAACATAGAGAGGGAGAGGGAAGGAGGGAGAGTGGGAGAGAAAGTACATGAGATAAAGAGAGAGGAAAACGTGAGTGAGAGAGGGTGGGAGGGAGGGGAGAGAGAGGAAAGAGGGTAGAAGGATAGATGAAGAGAAAAAATGGGAGAAGAGGAAGCAGTACTACAGATGGTAATTTAGAGAGATAAAAATAGCGAGAAACGGAGAAGAAGGAATTGAGCTATGTTGAAGAGAGGGAGGGAGCGACAGAAGGAGAAGAGAGTTAGAGAAAGAGGGACATTGAGATAGAGAGGAAGAGTGAGGGGGAGAGAGAGCGAGAGAAAGAGGATAAAGGGTGAGAAAGATAGGTAGTAAGAGTAAGACTAAAACTTTATAGAGAGAAAGGAGAGTGATAGGGAGAGGAAAGAGATATTGAGGGAAGAATGAGGAAGTGAGAGATGGTGAAAGAAATCAATAGAGGAAGAAAAATTAATAATGCATAAATCGAGAAAGGAGTGAGAGAGAGAGAGTGAGAAAGAGAGAGATCGACGAAGGGAGTCAGTGGGATCGAAGAGAGTGGGAGTGAAAGAGGAAGTGAAAGTGAAGGAAGATATAGAAAGAGTGAGATTGGGAGGGACTGGTAGAGAATGAGATTTAGTTGGAGAGAGAAAGGGATAAATTGAAAGAGAGTGAGAGGGAGAGAGGGGGAGAGGGAGAGAGAAAGAGGGAGGGACAAAAGTAAGAGAGTGGGGGAAAAAGGGAGAGAAAGATTGAGAGGAGAGAGAACAATAATAGAGAGAGTAAGTGAGAGAGAGTGAACTTGGAGCTGGAAAGAGAGATAATGATGGTGTAAGATGTGAGTGAAACTGAAGAGAGAGGAAGAGTATGGACGAAGAGAAATAGTAAGAGCAGAGGGAGTGAAAGAAAAAAATAGAATATGAAAGAGAAAGTGCGAATGAGTGAATGGGTGAGAGAGTGAGAACAGCTGTCATAGGGAGATCGATTAAGCTAACTGAGTAAGGAGTAAAGAGAGGGTAAGAACAAGAGGATGCTGAGGGAAAAGGAGGAAGAGGGAGGGAGACAGACTGGGAGACATGGATGGAGAAAGGTTACCCAGAGAGGGCATGGATGAGGGAGTGAGAATGATAGAGAGATAGAGTGAGAGGGAGGCAATGAGGACAAGCGTAAGGAAAAGAGAGTGATAGATAGAGGAGACAGAGACAGGGAGGGAGTGTAAGGAAAGAGAGAGAGAGAAGTGTGAGAGAGTTTGAGAAACATTTAGAGAGAAGAGAGAGGGACTGAGATATAAAAGTTGGAGAGTGAGAGAGAGATAGTGTTTGTGAGGGATAGGGGAGAGAATGATTGAGCTAAGAGAGAGATTGGAGTAGAGAGAGGTTAAGAACAAGAGGATGCTGAGAGAAAAGGAGCAAGAGGGAGGGAGATAGACTGGGAAATAGAGAGGGAGAAAGGTTACACAGAGAGGGCATGGATGAGGGAGTGAGAATGATAGAGGGATAGAGTGAGAGGGAGACAATGAGAACAAGAGTAAGGAAAAGACAGTGATAGATAGAGGAGACAGAGATAGGGAGGGAGGGAGGGAGAGAGAGAGAGAGAAGTGTGAGAGATTTTAAGAAACATTTAGAGAGAATATAGAGGGAGTGAGATATAAAAGTGGGAGAGCGAGAGAGAGATAGTGTGTGTGAGGGATAGGGTAGAGAAAGATTGAGCAAAGAGAGAGATTGTGTGTGTGTGAGGAAGAGTGAGTGAGAAACTTAAGAGAAATAGTTAGAGAAGTGCGAGCACAAACTCTTGGAAGAGAGTGGAAGGGCAAGAAAAAGGAAGTGAGAGTGAGAGATATAAATGGAGAGAATGTGAATGAGGGAAGATAGAGAAAGAGAGAGGGAGGGAGAATTAGAGAATGAGAAAGAGATGGAGTGAGAGGGAGAGCCAGGACGGGAAAGTGGGTTAGAGCATGAGAGAGAGAGAGGAAGGAGGGAAGTGAGTGAAATTAAGAAAGAGAGTAGAGGGGATACAGGAAGTGAAGTTTGAGAAGAGTAATGGAGAAGTTCACAGAGAATTAAGAGTGCGGGCAAGATAGCGATAGAATGTGAAAGAGAGATTAGAGTGTTTGAAAGAGATAAAGAGAGGGACTAGGAGTGAGAGTGAAGCTGAAGAGAAAGTGGGTGAAGAGAGAATAAGAGAAAAAGAGTATGCGAGAGAATGATAGATGGAGCAAGGGAGAGAGAATTTGGGAGGGAAGCAATAGAGAGACGAGTGTGGGAGTAAGAGTGAGGATGAAATTGAAGAGCGTGAGGAAGAGAAGAAGGTAGATAGAGACAAAGTCTAAGAGAAATAGATAAAGAATGGAAAGTGAGAGAAGGGAGGGAAGAGAGAGGGAGTTAGAGAGAGAAAAAAGAGTATGAAATAAGGGGGAGGAAGAGAAAGAGGGAGAGAAGGAGAGAAAGTAATAAACATGACAAAGAAGAGGGGGTGGGAGAGAGTAGAGAGGGAGGGAGAGTTAGAGTGACAAATATATAAAGCAATAGAGAGTGAGAGAGCATGAAAGAGAAATATAATAGACAGGTTGAGAGAAAGCGAAGAGTGAAAGAGAGAGGGAGAGAGAAAGCGAGGTACCGAGGGAAAGAGTAAGAGATAGGTGGAGTCAAGAGAGGCCGATAAAGAGGGAGAATGTAGTATAGAGAGAGGCAGAGAGTGCCAAGATTAGAGAGATAAATATAGATAGTGAGAATGAAAGAGATATGAAAAGAAAAATATAGATTGTGAGCGAGAAAGAGAGAGAGTTCGTGAGAGTGAGATAGCGAAGAAAGAAAAATAAGAGAAAGTCAAAGAATAGAGTAAGAGATAGAAAAATCAAGAGAGAGGGGAGAGAGGGAGAGAGAAAGGTTGAGAGAGGAGAGAGAGCAATAGAGATTGAGTGAGAGAGAGTGAGATATAAAGCCGGAAAGGGAGGGAGGGAAGGATAAATAAAGATAGAGATTAGGAAGGTGTCTTCGAGAGAGCGAGGGAGAGACTAAGAGAGAGCGAGAGTGTGAGATAAACAGGGGGAGAGAGGGGGAGTAAGGTGGAGAAAGTGAGAGAGAGAGAGAGCGAGAAATAGAGAAATGTGCGAGAGAGGGATAGAGTGAGACAGAAAGAGATAGTGGGAGGGCATTAGAGAGACTAAAGAGTGTGGGAGTGAGAGAGGAAGAGAGAGTGAGAGATGAGAGATTGTGGAAGATATAGAGAGAAAGTAAGAGTTACGGAGAGACGGGGTAGAGAAAGAGTAGTGGGAGAGAGAGGGGATGAGTTGGAAGTGAGTGAGAGAGAGAAAGGGAGAGTGTGTGTGAGAAAAGGAGAGAGCGAGAGAGGGAGAGAGAGGGAGGGATGGAAAGAAGCAAGAGAGAGGGGGAGAGGGAGTGAATGATTGAGAGGAAGAGAAGAGAGCGGGCAATCGATGAGATAATAAGTGCGAGAGAGTGACGAGCTAGAAGTGAGAGTAAAATTAAAGAGAGAGGAAGAGGGAGCGAGAAATGTTGAATGTGAGAAAGAAATAGAGTGAAGATAGAGTGAGGAAGAGAGAGAGTCAGAGAGGGAGAGAGTTAGCGAGTGAGAGAGGGAGCAATAGTGAGGGAGATAAGGAGAGTGGGAGAAATAGAGGGATGAATGGAGTGAATGATGGAGGAAGAGCACGAGAAAGGCAGTGACGGAAAAAGGGAGTGTTAAAATAGAGACAGAAAAGGGAGTGAGAGTGAGATAAAAAAAGATAGAATAGAGAGAGAGAGATGGGGAGAGAGTGAGTGAGAAAGAGATATAGAAGTAAGTAATGAGATGGTTTATAGAGAGTGTAGAAAAGAGAAATGAAGAGAGAGTGAAAAGGAGAGAGATTGAAAAGAGAGATTGTGGGAGGATTGAGTAAGAGTAAGTGAGTGGAGGTATAAAGAGAGGGAAAATAGGATAAAGATGAGAGAGAGGGAGCAACAGAGGGAGAAGGAGATGGAGATAAAAGGGGGGAAGGGAGGGAGGGAAAGAAGAGAAAGAATGAGTGAGAGAGGTTGGAAGTAATAGAGCAATAGAAGAGAAAGAATGGGCAATAGAGTGAGTGAAAATTAAGAGGAAAAAGTGAAGATAGAGTAATAAAGGAGAGTGTAAAAAAGAGTATAAGATAGAAAAGAGAATATAGAGAGAAAATTAAAGAGAATGAGATAGAGATAGAAGAGAGGAAAATGGAGTGAGGGAGGGAGAGGAGGGGTGAGAAAGAAAGAACAAGATGGTAAGAGAGAGTGAGATAGAGTGCAAGAAATGGAGTTAAACAAAGTGAGAGGAAGAGCGTTTGAGAGAGTGTGAGAGTGTATGAGTGTGTGAGATGGAGGGAGAAGCACGAGCTACATAAGAAAGACCTAGAGAGGGCAAAATTGAGGGCATAAGAAAGATAGAGGAAGAGAGTGAGACCAATAAAGAGAAAAAGAGTTAGCAAGTTAAAGAGATCCAAAAAGAGAGGAAATGAGAGAGAGAAAATATTATATAAGAGGGAAGGAGAGTGAGGGACAAGAGATAAAAAAAAATATTAACAAGGTGGGAAGGGAGAGAGAGTGTGAGGAAGGGAGGGAGAGAAGAAAGAGAGAGAGAGAGAGAAAGAAAGAAAGAAAGAATTGGGGAGGGGGCAATAAACAAATATAAATAAAAAGGTATAGAGAGAGAACAAGAATAAGGTATGAGAGTGAGAGAAATGAGTGACAGGGAGGGGGAGTGAGAAAGGGTTAGAGAAAGAGAGATAAGCATGAGAGAAAGTGAGAAATAATGAGAGACAGAAGACAGAAGGATTTAGAAGGATAAAAGTTTGAGAGTGAAAGATAGTTTGTGTGAGGGATAAAGAAAAAAGATTGAGCAAAGAGAGAAGAGAGAGTGACCGAAAAGGGAGAAAGAGAGAATAACAAGAGAGTGAGAAACAAAGATAGAATAGAGAGAGATGGGGGATGAATTGAAAGAGAGTGAAAGGGAGAGAGGGGAGAGTGTGTGTTAAATAGAAAGAAGAGTGAGAGCGGGGAAGAGATGGAGGGAGGGACTAGAGCAAGTGAGTGGGGGAAAGAGGGAGAGAGCGATTGAGAGAAGAGTGCAATAGAAGAGAGAGTATGTGAGAGTGAGTGAGCTTGGAGAGGGAGAGAGAGAGGGAATGAGGGTGAGAGAGGGAATGAGAGATGGATAAAGAGATAGGGAGGCGAGTGAGGGAGTGAGAGTGAAATTGGAGAGAGTTAAGGAGCGAGGAAGAGAGAGAAAGACAATGTGAGAGAGAAACTAAGAAAAATGGAGAGTCAGGAAAGAGAGGGAGCTAGAGAGATAAAAATTAAGTAAAATAAGGAGGGAGAGAGAGAAAGAGGGATGGGAGGATGGAAAAGAATAAATAATGATAAAGAAAAGGGGGTAAAAGTGAGAATGAAAGGGAGGGAGAGTTAGAGTGATGGATATACGAAGATAAAGTGTGTGTAAAAAGAGAGAATAAAGACCAAGAGAGAGCGAGAGAGATAAACAAAATTGAAAGTGAGAGACATAGTGAGAAAAGGAGAGAGAGAGAGTAATAAAGAGAGTGATAGAGGGCACAAGTAAGGGAGAGATTGAGGAACGGGGAGATAGAGGGAGTGAATGAGAGGGATTGAAGAAAGGAAAGGAGTGAGAGAGGGAGAGAGAGCAAGAAAGAATTAAGAGAGATAGAGAGATAGGAAGTGAGAGAATAAAAGAGCACAAAAGATTGTGAGAAATATTGCTAAAGGAAGGGAGAGTAAGAGAATGAGTGAGGAGAAAGAAGAGAGGGAGATAGAGGGGGAGAGAGGGAGCAAGAAGGAGAGAGATTGAAATAGAGAGAGTGAGAGGGAGAGTAGTGGAGGGAGGGAATGAGAGAGAAACATGAGAGAAAGAGAAAGGGAGAGGGAGAGTTAGAGGAAATAGAGAAAAGAGAATGTGAGAGAAGTGAGAGCAAGAGAGAGGAAATGAGAGAGAGCGATGGAGAAAATGAGAGGGAGGGACAGGAGTGAACTCGTGAGTTCAATAGGAGATAGAGAGAAGAATTAGATAGGGAAAGTTGGAGAAAGAGAGGGAAAGAGTGATTGAAAGAGGAGGGATCGAGGATGAAAGAGAGATTTATGAGAGAAAATAAGAAATAATGAGATGGATATTAGGGGCAGAGCAGGATGTGAGAGAAATTGAGGGAGAGTGTTTGAGGGAGGGAGAGTGTTTGAGGGAGGGAGAGTGAGAGACAGAGGTAGAGAAAGAATGAGTAAAGAGAGAAATGAGAGAGATTTGGTGCAAGGGAGAGAGGAGAAAGTGAAATATCAAGAAGGCTTAGTAGACGATATAAAGAGTCAGAAAGGGTGCTAAGGAGAGTGAAAGGGAGAGAGGAGGTGGAATATACGAGGGAGAGGGAGCTAAAGATAGAGAGGGGGTAGAATACGAGAAAGAGAGGGATGTGGGGATTGAAAGAGTGAGGAATCATGGAGGAAAGAGGAATCTATGAGAGAAAATAGAAATATTAAGAATAATAAAATCTAAGAGAGAGTATGTGAGGGAAGAAAGTGAGACAGAGTGCGAGAGATAGAGGGAGAGAAAGGGTGAGTAAAGAGAGAAGTGAGGGTGAGAAAGAGAGAGCGGGGGGGCAAAAGAGAGCAACAAAATAATAAAGAGAGATGAAATAGAGATGAAATAGAGAGTGGGATATTAAGAGAAAGAAAGGGAATGAAGATATGAATTAAAGAGTGAGAGGGATGGAGATGAGAGAGGTTAAGACGAAAATGAAATATGAGAGAGCGATAGTGAAAATGTGAGGGTGGGAGGGGGAGTGAATGAGTGATTACAAGAGGAGATGGACAGAGGAGTGAGATAGGGAAAGAGTAAGAATATAGGGAAGGAGGGATTGAAAGAGGGAGGGATCGACATAGAAAGAGAGTTGTATGATATAAATGAAGAAATAATGAGATGGATATGAGGGGAGTGAGCAATATGTGAGAGAAATTGAGAGAGTGTGTGTGAGGGCGAGAGAGTGAGAAAGAGAGTGCGAGAAAAAGGGTGAGAATGAGTGAGTAAAAAGAGAGAAACAAATCAGATAGAAGAAAGTACAAGAGAGAGATAAAGAGGGGGCAAAAGAGACCAAACAGATAACAAAGAGAGAAGAAATAGAAAGTGAGAGAGAGAAGATAAGGATTGAAGAGTCACCGGGTGAGAGAGAGGAAGAGAGGATAAGGTAGAAATAGAGAGAGGCAAGAGACTCAAGGAAGTTGGAGTGAGTGAAAGTGAGGGAGTACTGATCAACAATATAGAGAGAAATAGACCGAAAAAAGGAGATATGATAGAGAAAGTGAGAGAGAGCATGAGTAATAAAGAGAAAGAAATTAAGAGATAGTGGGAGGCCATGAGAAAAATTTTAGAAATAGAGGGAGCAAGAGAGGGATAGATATTGGGAGAGAAAGAAAGAGAGAGAAATAGAGATTACTGGGTGGTAGAGCAAGAGAGAGTGAAAGAGAAGGGGATAGAGAAGGAGAGCAAAAGAATGAAGGATAAAGTGTAAGATAAACGTAGAGAGGGAGAGGGAAGGAGTGAGAGTGGGAGAGAAAGTGCACGAGATAGAGAGAGATAGAGGAAAGCATGAGTGAGAGAGGGTGGGAAGGTGGGGAGAGAGAGGACATAAGGTAGAAGGATAGATGAAGAAAAATAATGGGAGAAGTGGAAGCAGTACTACAGATAGTAAGTTGGAGAGATAACAAATAATGAGAAAGAGAGAAGAAGGAACTGAGTTATGGTGAAGAGAAGGAGGGAGCGATAGAAGGAGAAGAGAGTGAGAGAAAGAGGGATATTGAGATAGAGAGGTAGAGTGAGGGGGAGAGAGTGAGAGAAAGAGAGAGAGGATAAAGGGTGAGAAAGATGAGTAGTAAGAGCGACAGTAAAAGTTAATAGAGAGAAAGGAGAGTGATAGGGAGAGAAAAGAGATATTGAGGGAAGAGAGAGGAAGTGAGAGATGGTGAGAAATCAATTGAGGAAGAAAAAGTGATAATGCATAAATCGAGAAAAGAGTGAGAGAGAGAGAGAGAGAGTGAGAAAGAGAGATCGATGAAGTCAGTGGGATCTAAGAGAGTGGGAGTGAAAGAGGAAGTGAGAGTGAAGGAAGATACATAAAGAGTGAGAGTGGGTGGGACTGGTAGAGAATGAGATTTAGTTGGAGAGAGAAGGGGATGAATTGGAAGAGAGTGAGAGGGAGAGAGGGGGAGAGAGAAAGAGAAAGAGGGAGTTGCAAAAGTAAGAGAGTGGGGGAAAGAGGGAGAGAAAGATTGAGAGGAGAGAGAGTAAGTGAGAGAGAGTGAACTTGGAGCTGGAAAGAAAGACAATGATGGTGTAAGAATGAGAGTGAAACTGAAAAGAGAGGTAGAGTATGGAAGAAGAGAAATAGTAAGAGAAGAGGGAGTGAACAAAAGCAATAGAGTAGGAAAGAGAAAGTGCGAGAGAGTGAATGGGTGAGAGAGTGAGAAGAGTGAGAAGAGTGGTCGTAGGAAGATCGATTAAGCTAACTGAGTGAGGAGTAAAGAGAGGATAAGAACAAGAGGATGCTGAGAGAAAAGGAGCAAGAGGGAGGGAGACAGATTGGGAGACAGGGAGGGAGAAAGGTTACCCAGAGAGGGCATGGATGAGGGAGTGAGAATGATAGAGTGATAGAGTGAGAGGGAGACAATGAGAACAAGTGTAAAGAAAAGAGAGTGATAGATAGAGGACCAGAGATAGAGAGGGAGGGAGGGAGGGAGGGAGAAAGAGAGAGAGAGAGAAATGTGAGAGAGTTTGTGAAACATTTAGAGAGAAGAGAGATGGACTGAGATATAAAAGTTGGAGAGCGAGAGAGAGATATTGTGTGTGAGAGATAGGGGGAGAGAACGATTAAGCAAAGAGAGAGATTGGAGTCGAGAGAGGGTAAGAACAAGAGGATGCTGAGAGAAAAGGAGCAAGAGGGAGGGAGTCAGACTGGGAGATAGGGACGGAGAAAGGTTACCCAGAGAGGGCATGGATGAGGGAGTGAGAATGATAGAGGGATAGAGTGAGAGGGAAACAATGAGAACAATGATAGAGGGATAGAGTGATAGATAGAGAAGACAGAGACAGGGAGTGAGGGACGGGGAGAGAGAGAGAGATAGAGAGAGAGAAGTGTGAGAGAGTTTAAGAAACATTTAGAGAGAAGAGAGAGGGACTGAGATATAAAAGTTGGAGAGCGAGAGAAAGATAGTGAGTGAGGGACAGGGGAGAGAAAGATTGAGCAAAGAGAGAGATTGTGTGTGTGGAAGAGAGAGTGTGAGAAACATAAGAGAAATAGTTAGAGAAGAGTGAGCACAAACTCTTGGATGAGAGTGGAAGGGCGCGAAAGAGGAAATGAGAGTGAGAGAGATATATGGAGATAATGTGAATGAGGGAACATAGAGAAAGAGGGAGGGAGGGAGAATTAGAGAATGAGAGAGAGATGGAGTGAGAGGGAGAGCCAGGATGGGAAAGTTGGTTAGAGCATGAGAGAGAGAGAGGAAGGAGGGAAGTGAGTGAAATTAAAAAAGAGAGTAAAGGGGATACAGAAAGTGAAGAGTGAGAAGAGTAGCAGAGAAGTTGAAGAGAATTAAGAGTGCGAGCAAGATAATGATAGAAAGTGAAGGGGAGATTAAAGTGTTTGAAAGAGATAAAGAGAGGGACTAAGAGTAAGTGTGAAGCTGAAGAGAGAGTTGGTAAAGAGAGAATAAGAGAAAAAGATCAAGAGAGAGAATGATAGATAGAGCAAGGGAGAGAGAGTTTGGGAGGTAAGTGAGAGAGAGAGGGAGAAGGGAGAGAAAGGTAGAAAGAGGTGAGTGAGGGAGTAAGAGTGAGAGTGAAATTGAAGAGCGTGAGAAAGAGAAGAAGGCAGATAAAGACAAAGTATGAGAGAAATAGATAAAGAATGGAAAGTGAGGGAGTTAGAGAGAGAAAAGAGTGTGAAATAAGGGGGGAGGGAGAGAAATAGGGAGAGAAGGAGAGAAAGTAATAAACATGACAAAGAAGAGGGGGTGGGAGAGAGTAGAAAGGGAGGGAGAGTTAGAGTGACAAATATATAAAGCAATAGAGAGCAAGAGAGCATGAAAGAGATATATACTAAAGAGGGAGAGAGAAAGTTAGAGAGTGAAAGAGAGACGAAGAGAGAAAGAGAGGTATCGAGGGAAAGAGTAAGAGATAGATGAAGTAAAGGGAGGCCGATAAAGAGGGAGAATATAGGATAGAGAGAGGAAGAGAGTTCCAAGATTAGAGAGATAAATATAGATAGTGAGAATGAAAGAGATACGAACTCTTTAATTTCTTTCTTTCCTCTTGCTCTCTCTCTCACCCTTTCTCTTTCTTGCTCTCTCTCTATTTTGTCACACACTCCCTCGATCCCTCTCTCCTTCCCTCTCAATCACTCACCCTCCCTCTCATCCCCTCCATCTCCCTCCATCTTCCTCCCGCTCTTACTCATTCTCTTATTCTCTCTCCCTTTTTTCCTCTAGATCAATATCTCTTCCTCTATTTCTTTCACACTCTCTTCTCTCGATATTTCTCTCCTTCTCTTTTCCTCTCTTATCCCTCTCTCTTCAATCTCTCTCACTCCCTCCCATTCTATCTAGTTTTCACTATTTATTCTCTATCTTTCTTGCTCTTCTATTATTCACACTTCCATTACTCTCTCACTAACATCACTCACTCTCTTCCTCTAGTTCTCTCACTCACTCTTTCTCTCCCAGTCCCTCTCTTCATCTCTGTATCACTTTTCCTCTTAACCTTTCCCTTTATCTTTATCATTCTCTATTCTTTTTCTCTCTCCTAATAAGTCTTTATTTGTCTCTCTTCTCTATCATTCCTTTCACCTTCTTCTCCATATATCCCCAACACTCTTTCCCTCTCTCACTTTCCTTCTCTCTTTAAGTCTCCTCTTTCTCTCGCTCTCTCTCCCCTCTCTTTCACACACTCTCTCACTGTCTCCCTCTACCATTGCATGCCCCCACTCTCTCTCACTCATTCTCTTGCTCTCCATCCCTCTATCCCTCTGACTAAACCTCTCTTCTGTTATTTGTTCTCAATCTCTTTTCTCTATTAAATTGTCTCTCCTAATCTCTCTCTATCTAAGTGTTTCATTCATCAGTATCTCTCACTCCCTCTCTGTAGCTCTCTATTTCACTGTCTTCCTCTCTCTTTTGCTCACTCTCTCTTCTCTCTATTCTCTCACACTCTCTTCCTTTCTTTCCCCCTCTTCCTCTCACTTCAGTTTCATTCTTAAATCCCTCATTCCTTCTCTCTTTCTCACCCATGTTTACTCTCTCAATCACTCTCTCTTTTATTGCTCCCTCTACTCTCTCTCTCTCTTCTCAATCTTTGTCTCCCTCTCTCACCCACTCTATTGCTTCCTTCCACCCTCTCTCCCTCTCCCTCTCATCTTCTTGCTCTCTCACACACTCTCCCTCTCTCTTCGCCTCACTATCTTCCATTTGATCCCCTCTCCATCCCGTGAAAACTTAGTATGTACCAGCTTTCTCCCTCTCTCTCCCACTAAATCTCATTCTCTACCCCCTTTTTGCCTCTCTCTCTCTCACTCTCTTTTCTCTCTCACTCTCCCTTCCTCTCTCACTCCCACTCTCTTCCATCTTTCTGACTCTCTCTGTCTATCTCTATTTTTCTTACTCTCTCCCTCTCCTACTATTTTCTTTGTTTATGCTTTATCACTTTTTGTTTCTCTATTGCTTTCTTTCACTCCCACATGTTTCCTCTCTCTCTTCCCAAAATATCTCCTCCCTCTTTCTTTCTCTCACCTTTTCTCTCTATTAAATTTCGCTCTCACTCTTTTTCTCACTCACTTCTCTCCCAATTTCTCTCTTTCTCTCTCCTTCTGTCATCGTTCCCTCTCTTCAACTTAGCTCACTCCATTCTTCTATATTTTTCACCCTTTGTTATCTCCCTCTCTCACACACTCTTTGTACTGCTGCTCCCTCTTTTCTCGCACTCTCCTCTCCTTCTCCCCCTTCTCTCTCACTTCTCAACTCATCTCACTCACTTCTCTTCCATCCTCCAACTCTATCTTCTCTCTCTACCCTCCCTCCCTCCCTCTCTCGCTCAAGCTTTCATCTATATCTCTCTCAAGCACTTTCTCTCCCTCTCTCTCCTTAAAACTCCTCTCTCACTCTTTATCATTCACTCTTTTGCTCTCCCTCTCCCACCCCTTTCCGTTCACTCTCCCTTGGTCTATCCATGCTCTCTTGCACTCTATTTCGCTCTTGCACTTCCTTCACTTTTCTCAATTTTGTCTCTATTTCTTGGTTCCTTTGTCCCCTTATTTTGTTTAAATCTCACTCTCCCTTCCTCTCTCTTTCTTACCCTCTCCTCTCTCTCTCTCTCTCTCTCTCTCTCACACTCTCTTACTTTCTTATGTTACTCTATTCTCCTCTCCTCTCCTCTAACTCTTTCTCTCCGTCAATCCCCCACTCTATCTTGCTCTCCCTCTCTCGCTCTCTTTTCCCTCTCACTATCTCTCACACTCTCTTCTATCCCCCTCTCTAACACACACATGCACTCTCTCTATCTCTCCCACTCTTTGCCTTTCTCACATTCTCTCTTTATCTTTCTTTTCCTCTTATTCTGTCTTCCTTACCTCTCTTCTCTTTCAATTTCCTTATTTTCTCTCTATTTGTTCTCTCTCTTGCTCTCTCATGAATCTCACTAAAACACACACTCTCTCTCTTCCTCTTGTTCTCTCTCTCACTTTCTCTCCCTATCCCTCTCTTCATCTCTATTTAACTCTCATGCATAACCTTTCCCTCTTTCTCATTCTTTATTATTTCTCTTTCCTAATCTATCTTTTATTTTTATTTTCTCCTCTCGCATTTCATTCACCATTTCTCTTAATATATCCCTAATTATCTCTTTCCCACTCTCACTTTCCTCCTTCCATCTTTATGTCTCCCACTTTCTCTCTCCCCCACTCTCTCTTTCACAACTCTCTCACTTTCTCCCTCAACCTTTGTATCCCCCTCGCTCGCTCTCTCTCATTCTCTCTCTCATTCTCTTGGTCTCATTCCCTCTATCCCTCTCACTAACCCTCTCTTGCTCTATTTTTTCTTAATCTTTATTGTCTCTCCCCCGCTCTCTTTCACAACTCTCTCACGTTCTCCCTCAATCTCTGCATTCCCCTCGCACTCTCTCTCTCATTCTCTCTCACTCATTCTCTTGGTCTCCTTCCCTTTCTCCCTGTCACTAACCCTTTCTTCCTCTATTTTTTCTCAATCCTTATTCTCTCTTGATTTGTCTATTATTATCTCTCTTTGCTCAATCTTTCACACTTTAATATCTGTTACCCCCTCTCTATCTCTCTGGTTTTCACTCTCTACATGTCTCTTTCTAACTCTTTATTTTATCTTTCTTTCTCGCTTCCTTGCTCTTCTCTCTCTTGCTCTTCTCTATCTCACTGTCTCTTCATTCACTCTTCCATCTCTCTCTCTCTCATTCGCTTCTTTGCCTTCCATCTCACACATGTTTTCACTCATTATTCTCTCACTCTTTCTTACTATATATTTTATTCCTCTCCCTTATTTGAATTTTTCTATGAATTTTTTTCTCCCTCTATCCTCCACTCCCTCTCTCACTCTCTCAATCATTTTCTTGCTCTCCCTCTCATTCATTCTTGCACTCTATCTATGTGTCTGTTATGTCACCCTCTTCTCTCACTCTGTCATTTGCTCTTTCTCACACCATCTCTCTATCCCTCTCTTACTCTATCTCACTTTCCTCATGCCTCTCTATTTGCTCTCTATTTCTCACTCATTTTACTTACACTCTTTCCATCTCTCTCCATCTTTCTCTATCTTTATCTCTATATCTCTAGTCCCTCTCTTCTTTCACTCTTTATCTTTCTCTCCCACTTTGCCTCTATCTCCCTCTATCTCCCTCTCATTCCATCACCCTCTCCCTCCGCCCCTCCTCTCTTATTCTCTCCCGCTCTCTCCCTTTACCTTTAACCATCTCACTCTTCACCTCCTATTCTCAAACTTTCCCTCACTCTCTTTTCTTATCATGCTCTCTCTTACACTTGCTCCCATTATCTCTATCTTCCTCTATATATATCCTCTCAAAATTTTTATCCCTCTATCCACCACATCTCTCTACCCTCTCCCTTCTCTCTCTAACATGCTCTCTCTCTCCCTTGCTCCCCCTCTCTCTCACACTCTATTCCACCTTTATTATTGCATTGTTGCTCAATCTCTCCACTCTCTCTTATGTCGCTCTTTCTTTTTTGTCATTACTCAACTCTTTTTCTCCTTCTCTCTCTCTCTCTCTCTCATTCCCACCATCCCTCCCTCCCTCTCTCCATCTCTTTCTATCCTTCTCTCTTCCCACTCTTTTGTCATAATCTCTCTCTAATTATTTCTTAAATTCCTCTTACACTTCTCTCTCTCCCTCACTCTTTTCCTCCCTTCTCTTTATCTTCATATCTCTCACTCTCTATCTATTTCTTATTCTTCTGCTCCCTTTCTTGCTTTTGATCTTTCCTCCTTCACTATCTCTTCTATCTTTATTTCTCTCTCACTCTCTCTTTTCTCTATCTCCCTACTCTCTTTAATTACACTCTCTCTTACTCACTCTCTATTCTCTCTCTTTATCTTACTCTCTCTCCTCTCATTCTTTCGCTCTCTATCTTACACACACACTCTCTCTCCTCTCTTACTTCCTTCCCCATCCTTCGCCCTACCTCCCCCTTTCTTTCACTCACTCTATCTTCCACTCTTTCAAAACTCTATCTCTCCCTTTACCTCCCACTCTCCCTTTCCATCTATCTCTAGCTCTCTATTTCCTCTCTCTTTCCAGCTCTCTTTAAACCCTCTCATTACCTTCCTATTTCTCTCTTTCTCATTTACTTTCTCCCTCTCACTCTCTATTCCATCTCTTTTTATCTCTCTTGCTCTCTCTTTCTCACTCCCTTAATCTTGTCCTCTTTAGATCTCCCTCGTGTAATGCACTCATTTCTCTCCATCTCACACACTCATACGCACTCTCAGTCTCGCTTAATCTCTCTCCCCCTCACCCTCGTTAGCTCGATTTCTCACTCTTTTTTTTCATTTTGTTTTTTCTCTCACACTCTTTTTATCACTTCTCTAATTTATTCTCTAACTCTCTCTCTCTTTTCTATTCTCCTTTTATAACTTATACTCGATCTTACACACTCCTTTGTTGCTCTCTCTTCTTTCATTCTCTTACATTTTGTCACTCATTACCCCACTTCATCTCTCCTCTCTCTCTCGTTTCTATCTCTCCCTCTCTCATTTTATCTCTTCTCTTCCTCACTCCCACTCCCTCCCATTATTCCTCTCTGTCTTTCTCTCTCTCTCAACAATCTCCTACTCTCCCTCACCATTTACCCCTCACTCTTGCTTGATCTTCTCTCGGTCTCTCTTGTCACTCACTGTCACTTCAAGTCTCTCTTCCTTTCACTTTCTTGATTTCCCTTGAAACCCTTTCAACACCACCTTCTATCTCTCTTTCTTACTCACTCTGTTCCACCTCTTTTTATCTCTCTCGCCCCCTCTTCTGTCTTTCTCTTTTCACACTCACTTTAACCCTCACTGCCTCTCTCTCGCTCTGCCTCCCTCTTTCACTCCCTTCATTACTCTCTTTCTCCGGCTCTCCTTATCTCCTTTTCTCTTGCTTCCTTTCTCGCTCGCTCACCCTCTCCCTCTCTCCTGAAGTCTTATCCCTCACCCTCTTCTTAATTTCCTCTCACACTTCTCTCTCTCCCTCACTCTTTCCTCCCTTCTCTTTATCTTCATATCTTTCACTCTCTATCTATTTCTTATTCTTCTGCTCCCTTTCTTACTCTCTTGCTCTTTCCTCCTTCACTCTCTCTTCTATCTCTATTTCTCTCTCACTTTCTCTTCTCTCTCCCTCCCTACTCTATTTAATTAATTACACTCTCTTCCTCACTCTCTATTCTCTCTTTATCTTACTCTCTCTCCTCTCACTCTTTCGCTCTCTATCCTACAAACTCTCTCTCTCCTCTCTTACTTCCTTTCCCATCCCTCGCCCTACCTCCCCCTTTCTTTAACTCACTCTATCTTCCATTCTTTCAAAACTCTCTCTCCCTTTACCTCCCACTCTCCCTTTCCATCTATCTCTAGCTCTTAATTCCTCTCTCTTTCCAGCTCTCTTTAAACCCTCTCATTACCTTCCTATTTCTCTCTTTTTGAGTTACTTACTCCCTCTCACTCTCTATTCCATCTCTTTTAATCTCTCTTGCTCTTTCTTTCTCACTCCCTTAATCTTGTCCTCTCTAGAACTCCATCATGTAATGCACTCTTTTCTCTCCATCTCACACACTCATACGCACTCTTAGTCTCTCCCAATCTTTCTCCCTTTCACCATCGTTAGCTCGATTTCTCACTATTTTTTTCATTTTGTTTTTTCTCGTACACTCTTTTTATCACTTATCTAATATATTTTCTAACTCTCTCTCTTTCTATTCTCCTTTTATAACTTATACTAGATCTTAAACAGTCCTTTGTTGCTCTCTCTTCTTTCATTCTCTTACATTTTGTCACTCATTACCCCACTTCATCTCTCTCTCTCTCTCTCTCTCTCTCTCTCTCTCTCTCTCTCTCTCTCTCTCGTTTCTATCCCTCCCTCTCTCATTTTATCTCTTCTCTTCCTCCCTCCCTCTCACTCCCAATATCCCTCTCCGTCTTACTCTCTCTCTCTCAACAATCTTCTATTCTCCCTCACCTTTTACCCCTCACTTACTCTTGCTTGATCCTCTCTCAGTTTCTCTTGTCACTCACTGTCCCTTCAACTCTCTCTTCCTTTCACTTTCTTGATTTCCCTTTAAACCCTCTCAATACCAACTCTCTCTTCCTTTCACTTTCTTGATTTCTCTTTTCACACTCACTTTAACCCTCACTGCCTTCTCTCGCTCTGCCTCCCTCTTTCACTCCCATCATCACTCTCTTTCCCTGCTCTCCTTATCTCGTTTTCTCTCGCTTCGTCTCTCGCTCACTCACCCACTCCCTCTCTCTTGAACTCTTATCCCTCACCCTCTTCTTTCCATTTCTCTTACACACACTCCCTTTCTCGTTCCCTCTTCCATTCTCTTCAGATTCACTCTCACACATACTCTCACATTCCCTCTCTCTTTCTCGCTCTATGTTCACTCTCTATAACTTACTCTCTCTTCTACTGCACTCACTCCTCTCTCTCCTCTCATCTTTCTCTCACACCTTTCATTCCTTCCCTCCCTCTCTCTCCCTCTCTTGCTCTCTCTTTCTCTTTCACACACACTCTCCCACTCTCTCCCTCTCAATCTCTTCCAATTCATCTCTTCTTTTCATCTCTCTCACTCTCTCTCCATATCTTCCTTCACTCTCTCTTCCTCTCTTACTCCCACTCTCTTCCATCCCTCTCACTCCATCTGTCCATCTCTCTCTTCCTCACTCACACTTTTTTCTATTTATGCTTTATCACTTTTACTTTCTCTATTGCTTACTTCATGCTCTCTTTGACACACTGTCTCTTGCTCTCTTTTATTACTCTCTTATCACTTTACTTATACTTTCTCTCTAACCATCTCTCACTTTCTTCCTCCCTCCGTCTCTCCCTCTTTCATTAATTCAATCTCTTGCTATGTCTTTTCTCCCTCTCTCTATATTTCCCTAATATCTTCCTCTATTTACCTCTCACTCACTATCTTTTGCTCTATCTTCCCTGAGACTCTCTTCCCTCTCGATTTCGGCCTTACCATATCTCCATGTCTCCCTTTGCTCACTCATCAATCCCTATCTTAACTCCCTCTCTTGCTCTCTCTCTCTCACTCTATATTTCATCTCTCATTGATATTTGTATGCTCACTTTTGCCCCTCACTGTCACTCCACTTGCACTTTCTTCTATCTCTTTCTCTTCACTCTCTTTACTCACTCTTTATTTCCCTCTATCTATCACACTCTTTCTCACACTCCCTCACTCACACACAATCTCTCAATTTCTCTCACATCTTGCTCTCTGTCCTCAGATCAATCTCATTATTTATTATTTTCTCCATTCCTCCTGGATAACTCCCTCTTTTAATCCATACCTCCCTCTTTTTCTTCCTCTTTCTCCTCTTGCACTCACTTGTTCACTCCCTCTCTCTTCCCCTCTTTTTCTCTATCGCTCCCTGTCATTCCCTCTCATTTGCTCACTTTTCTCTTAATTTCACTTTTCTCGATTTCTCTCTCACCTTTCCTCTCATTTTCTCTAGCCCACTCTATTATCCTTTCTCTCATTCTCTCCCTCCGTTACCCTCCCTCCCATGCTCTCTATCTCACTCTCTCTCCCTCTCTCCCTCACTCTCTCTCCATCTTCTACTCTCCTCTACTTTTAACTCATCTCTTACTCTCCCTCCCTCCTTCCCTCTTTTTCTCCCTTTCCCCTATCTCTCTTCTCTGTCTCCTCTTGTACTTAATCAATCTTCCTCCTTCCCTCTCATTTTCTCCATTACTCTCTCCCGTTCCTCTCTCTTGCTCTCTTCTCTCACATTGTCTTCTCACTATTTCTCTCTCACAACCTTCCGCTATCTCTCTATCTTTTTTGTTTTACCACTCATGCTTTTCCTCACACTCTCTATTTCTTTCTTTTTACCCCTCTTCTCTCTATATCTTTCTCACTCTCCCTCATCCTTTCTCTCCCCTCTCTCCATCCCACTTCTCACTGTCCCACTCCCCTTCCACTCACTTTCCCTCTCTTCTCTTCCTCCGTCATTCCCTCTCTCTCCCTCCTTATCTCCCTATTTATCTCCCTCTCTCTTGCTCCCTCTCTCACACACTAATATCCTCTTCTTGTGTTCACATTACATCTCACTCACTTACTCTTACTCAATCTTCCTACAGCCTCCCTTCTAACTCCTCTCACATTCTCTTTCCTACTCTCTCTTTAAACGCTCTCACTTCCACCTATCTCTCTTTCTCCCTCACGACCTCCATCTCTCTCTCACTCTCTATTCCACCCCTCTTTATCTCTCTCTCTTGATATCTCTTTTGTCTCTCACTTTTGACCCTCCCATTATCCCTCACTTTTGACCCTCCCATTATCCCTCACTTTCTCTCTCTCGCTCTCCATACCTCTTTCGCTCCCATAATCCCTCTCCCTCTCTTTCACACTCTCCTTTGTTGTTCTTTCTTCCCTTTTTCCTCTTACTTTTAACACTCTCTATTCCCCACACACTCTCTCCTCTCTCACTCTCTCGATTCCATCCCACCCTCTCTCATTCACTCTCTCTCTCCTTCCCTCACTCTTCGTCCCTTTATTGCTCTCCATCTTTCTCTCCCTTTGATGCTCCCTCTTGCTTTCACTATTCTCCTGTTCTTACTCTCTTTATATCCTCACTCACGTACTCTTACTCGATCTTCCCTTAGTCTCTCTTCTCACTCTCTCTCCCTTTCACTCTCTCTTCCTTCCTCATTCATGCACTCTTTTTATTCCGTCTCACTACCTCCTTCATTCTCTCTTTCTCACTTACTCTCTCCCTATCTCTCTCAGTCTCCATTCCATCTTAGTTTATCTCTTATTCACTCTCTTTTATCTCTCTTTTAATGCTCTCTTTATCCCTCACTACCTTTCTCTAATCTCCCTCCTCATTTCCTCCCTTCACCACTCACTTTTCTCCCTCTCCTTGTCACCCTCACTCTCACTCTCCCTCTCACTCGCCCACTCTCTCCCTCTCTCACGCTCTCTCTTCCCTCATTCTCTCTTCACTCTATTTCTCTCTCACACTTTCTCCCTTTATCGCTTCCCCTTCTTCACTCTTCAATCTCACTCTCACTTCTACTCCCTCGCTCTCTCTGTCTCACTTCATGTTCACTCTCTCTTCGATTGCTCGCTCTCCAATGTCTCCTCTCGATCTTCCCTTAGTCTCTGCTCTCACTCCGTCTCCCTTTCACTCTCTCTTCCTTTCTCATTCATGCACTCTCTTTAATCCGTCTCACTGCCTCCTTCATTCTCTCTTTCTCACTTACTCTCTCCCTATCTCTCTCAGTCTCTATTCCATCTTAGTTTATCTCCTATTTGCTCTCTTCTCTCTCTATTTTAATGCTCCCTTTATCCCTCACTACCTTTCTCTAATCTCACTCCTCTTTTACACCCTTCACCACTCACTTTCTCTTGCTCTCCTAATCTCCCTCACTCTCGCTCTCCCTCTCACTCGCCCACTCTCTCCCTCGCTCAAGCTCTCTCTTCCCTTATTCTCACTTCAATGTATTTCATTCTCACACTTTCTCTCTTTCTTGCTTCCCCTTCTTCTCTCTTCAGTTTCACTCTAACTTCTACTTCCTCGCTCTCTCACTTTCTAGCTTCATGTTCACTCTCTCTTCGATTGCTGGCTCTCCTCGCTCCTCTCAATCTTTCTCTCGCTCTCTTCCCTCTCTCATGCTTCATTCCCTCCATCTGCTCTATCTCCTTCTCTCTTTCCCTCTCTCCATCTCTCCCTCTCACCCTCAACCAACTCATGTCCCTCTCTCTCACACTAAATCTCATTCTCCATCCCATCTCTCCCTCCCTCTCACGTTTTCTCATTGTCATCCATTACTCTCTCTTCTCTCTCACCCTGTCTTCGTCTCTCACTCATGACCTCTTCAATATCTCTCACTACCATCCTCTATCTCTCTCTTTCTCACTCTTTTCCTCTCCCGCACTTTTCGTTATTTATGCATCATCACTTTACTCAGTATTCTATCCAATTATCTCACACTCTCTTCCTCCCTCCCTCTCTCCCTCTTTCATTATTTCAGTCCTCACTCTATCGCCCTCGCACCTTCCCACTATCTCCATATCCCCTCTACATCTCACTCTCTCTACCTCAGACTCAAATCTATCTTCCCCCAGTCTCTCTTCTCCCTATATTTCTGTCTCACCCTATATCCTTTTCTCCCTCTTGCTCACTTTTCAAACCCTATCTTCAATCCCTCTTTTTCTCTCTTTCTCTCTCTATTTTATCTCTCTTTATTGCTTTCTTACTCTCTTTTACCACCTTTCTCTCTAGCTTTTTGTTCTATCACCCTCATTTCTCTCACTTTACTCTCCTTACTCCTCTCTCTCACTTCATTGTTGTCACTAATTCACTCCTTCTCCCTTACTCTCCTTTTCTCCAATGCTCTCTCTCATTCCCCCTCCATTGCTCCCTCATCTCTCACTTCCTCTTTTCTCTATTTCTCTCTCACTCCTCTCCCATTCTCTATCTCTCATTATTTCTCGCTTATTCTCTCCCTTTTGCTTCCCCCTCCCACTCTCCTATCTCAATCTCACTCCTCTCTCCCTCTCTCCCTATCCATCTCCCTCTCTCTTTCCTTCTCATGCATTCTCTTAATCTCCCTCCTTATCCCGAATATTGCTCACTATCTTTTGCGCTCTCTCGATTACTATATCTCTCTTAAATCTCTCTCTCTCCCTTTCTCCCTCTCTCACTCCATCTCTCTCTTCAATCTCTCTCACTCTCTCCCTCTATCTCTTCCTCTTACTCTCTCCCTTACTCTTTCCCTCCATCTCTCTCTTTCTCGCTCCATACCTTTCTCACTATGTCTCTCTCTTTATGTTTCTTTCTCTCTCTCTCAGGCTCTCTCTTGATATCTTTTCTCTCTTTACTCACTCTTGATCTCTCTATGTCCATCAATCTCTCTCTTTTCTCTCACTTATTTCTCACCCCCTCTTCTCTCTTTTATTTTATTACTTCCCCTCCCTTCCTCCCTTCTTATTTCTCTCTCTAGCTCCCTCTCTCTCTCTTTCCCTCTCTTTCCTCACTCTCAATTCCTTTTCCATCTCTTTCTCTATTTTTGTCTCTCTCTCCTTTTATGGCTCCCTCAATCTCTTTAGCTTCACTCTAACTCTTACTCCCTCACTCTCTTCTCTCTCATTCTCTCTTGCTAACTCTCACTCTCTCTCCCTCCCTCCCTAACTCTCTCTCTTGCTTCATCTATCCTTCCCTCACATGCTCTCTCTCTCTCTCTCTCTCTCTCCATTTTTTGACTCTCTCAATCTTAGTCTCTTCTCTCTCTTATTGTTTCTCACTTTCTCCCTCTTTCTCCTTGCCTTCCTCCTTCCTTTAAATATCTCCCTCCCACCATCTCACCCCAATCTCTCACTCTCTTTACTTTTCTCATGTTCTCACTCTCTCCCTCTATCCCTATATATCTTTTTTGCTCCCTTGCTCACTATCTCTTTCATTCTCTAACTCTTTATCTCACTCTTCTCTATCTCCCTCCCTCACATTCTCTTCTCTTCCCGCTCTTCTAATATCACTTTTTCTTGTTCTCTTTATCACACTCTCTACCCCTTTATCTTTCTCACTCTCTCATTCTTGCCCTCTAAAGGTCTCCCTTATGTAGCTCACCCTTCCTCTCCATCTCACTCTTCTCTCAAGCTATCACACGCACTCTTACACTTCTCACACACACTCTCGCAATCTCTCTCCCTCTCACCCTCTTAAGTTCCATTTCTCAATCTCTATCTCACTCTCCCTTACAATATTGCTCTTCCTCTTGTACTTTATCCTCTCTCTCCATTGCTACATCATCCTCTCTTCTCTCTCTATTCCCTCTGTGTTATTTACTCCCTCACTCTTTTTTCCTCCCTCTCTTTCTTGAAATCTATTCTGTTTTTGATCATATGCTCATTTTTCCTTTCTTCTTTGTTGCTCTCTCTTTCTCTCCCTCTATCGTCCACTCCATCTCTCTCCCTCTCTATTGCTTCCATCCCTCGCACTATCTTTTTCTCTCTACTCTCCCTCTCTCCCATCCTTCTTTACTTCCTCCCTCTCTCCCTCCCTCCCCTTCCCTATCTCCCTCTCTCTCCACTTCTCCATCTCTCTCTAGCTCTCTCTCTCTCTCACCACTATTCCATTCTACCTATCTCTTTACCTCTCACTCACTCTCTCTTACTAAATCTTTCATCAATCTCTTCTATCTCTATTTCCTTTCCACTCACTTTCACTTTCATTCTATTGCTCTCGCCATAGTCCAACTCACTCCTCTCTCTATCTCTCTTTTTAACTCCCTTCCTTCTCTCTCCCTCCTCTATCTCATCCCCAAATTTATTACACTCTTTTCTTTTCTTCTGTAGATCTATTTCATTATCCCACTCTCATTCTCTATATTATTCTCTCTCCATCTTTCTCACTCTAACATTTCTGCCCTCTCTAGGACTCCCTTATGTAGCTCATCCTTCTCTCTTCATCTCACTCACACTCTCGCTCAAGCTCTCACGCACAGTCATACACTCTTTATCTTTCTCTCACTCTTTCTCCCTCTCACCCACCTAAGCTTCATACTCCCTTTCTCACTCTGTAGTCTCCCTCTATCCTTCACATGCACTATCTCTTTCACTCTCTAACTTTTATCTCTCCCAATCCCTCTCTCTTTTCTCTCATTGTTTCTCACATTCTCTCACATTCTCTATCTCTATTTCTTTCTTTCTCTCTCCCTTACTATCTTTGTAACTTCTATCTCTCTCCTCTTTTCTTTACTCTTATTCTCACTCTCTCCCTCTCTATCTATATATCTCTTTAGATCCTCCCTCATTCTCTCTTTCATTCTCTCAAGATCACACTTCTCTGACTCTTTCACTTATGTTTTCCCTCACTCTCTCCCTCACACACTCACAATCTATCTTTTTGGTCAAACTTTCCCTCCCATACCCCCACACGCACCCTCTCTCTTGCTCTCCAATCTTCTCTCTTGATCTTTGTTTATCACATTCTCTAACACTTCCTAGTCTCACTCGCTCCATCCCTTTCTCCCTCCCTCTCTCTATCTCATCTAAATCTCTCTTTCTCTCTTTTCCTTACTCTTGTTCTCACTCTCTCCCTCACTATCTATATATCTCTCTTTACCCTCCCTCACTCTCTCTTTCGTCCTCTCGCTCTCTATCTCTCTTCTCTTCCTCCCTCTTTCCCTCACAATCGCTCTCCATTCTCTAGCTCTATATCTCTCCTCCCTTCCTCCCTCTCTCGCTCGCACTCTCTCTCCATTACATTCCCTCTCCCTCTCTATTTCATTCTCTCTTTCTTTCCCTTACTCTCTTTCTCTTCCTCACTCTCTCTTCATGTGTCTCTAGCACTTCCTCATTCCCCTTAAGTTTCTCTAACTAAGCTTCTCTCTCTAACTTCCCCTCTCTCCCTTCTCATTTGTACTTGTCTCTCTCTCTCCCTCTCTCACTAACTGAATTTCTCTATCACCCGCACGCATTCTAACTCCGCACTCCTTCTTTCTCCTTTTCCCACCCCACCCCTCTCCCCTATCCAAGCTTCTCTCGCTTCCTTCCTCTCTCTACCACACTACCTCTCTCTCACTCTTTTTCTCTCTCTTCCTCTCTATCCCCCATGCTCATATGATGTCATCCCTATTTTTATTTCAACCTCATAACCTTCTCTCACTTTTTCTTGCTCTCATTCTCTTAAGTCCCCTTGCTTTCTTTTTGTCTCTTCCTTGCTCTGCATTAACTTCTTGCTTTTTTTCCTCCCTCTCTACTCTTTCACATTCTCGTATCTCTCCTCTATCTCCAAACTCTCTCCTTCTTACTTTCCCTCTCTCTCTTCTCTTCTTTAGAGCTATCTCATATGCATGTATATTCTCTTCCTCTCTTAAATATCTCTCAGTCTTCAAGTTTATTTTTCTTCCTCTTTCTTAGTTATTATTTTCCTCTCCTCTTTCTCTCTTGTTCCCTCTTCCCTAACTCTCTCTTCTCTCTCTAATTATTTATTGCTTCTTCCCTCTTTCTCACCCCACTCTTTCTCTCTCCTTAATTTCACTCAACTACCTCTCTTTTTCACTCTCTACTCTCTCTCTCTCTCTCTCTTGAGTGCTCTCACTATCTCTTCTATTTGTCTCTCTTCCTTCTCTCCTCTCACTCTTTCTCCTAATCAATCCCCCTTTCCTCCTCTGTCTCTCATTGTTTCCTCCCTCCCTCTAAATCACTCTCTCCATCCCTTTCTCACTATCATTCTCTCCCTCTCTCTTATTCGCCTATTTCCCAACCTCTTTTCCTCTAGCTCACTATCTCTTGCTCCAATTTTCTTTGACTCTTTCTCCTCTCTACTTTTCTAACACTCTCTACCTCTTCCACATCATGTCTTCAATCTTCTCACTCTCTCCCTCTCTATTTTTCACTCTTTATTCCCCATGTTTTTTGATCTCCCATCTATTACCCTCTTTTTCATTACACTCACTCACCCATACGCACACCCTCTCGTTCTTACTCCTTCTCTTGCTCCCACTATCTCAGTCACACTCTTCATCTCTATATCACTCTTACTCTTAAATCGTCTCTCTCCTTTCTAATTATTTATTCCTTCTCTCTCCTTATCTCTCTTTTATTGCTTTCTCTTCTCTATCTCTACTTTCACTCTTTCTCTCCATATATCCCCCTTTATCTTTCACACTCTCACTTCCTCCTTCTCTTCCTTCCTCACTATTTTTGCTATTTGTTTTCTCTTTCATTCTCTTTTATTGCTCAAACTTCTCTAACTCTTTCTCTTAAGTTTCTCTCTCAATCTCCACTTAGTCGGATTAAGGCTTAGTTGTTGTTGTTGTTGTTGTTGTTGTTGTTGTCTTTGCTCTCTCTTTATCTTATTTCTTCTTCTCTGCTCGGGCTCTCTCCTCTCACTCTTTTGCTCCCTCTGTCCTCCACATATTCTCTCTCTTCCTCTCTTGCTTCCTTCCCTTCCTCCCTCTTCCCTCTCTCTCACTCACTTACTCTATCTTCCACTCTTCCACACTCACTATCCATCTACCTCCCTTTCACCCTCTCCATATCTCTCTAGCACTCGCTCTCCCACACATTCCTTTGCTCTCCGTCCCAGTCTCTTAATCGAGCACTTTAACTTGCTCTAACTTCCATCATGCTCTCATTTCTCTTTATATTTCTTTCAATATCTCACCTTTATTAGTTCCTAAATCTCTTCAATCTCTCTTATTTCCTCCGTATTTCTCTCCCTTTCTCACGCTCTGCCCCTCTCATTCTCAATTCTATCTCTCTTCCTCTCTCTTGCTCTCTCATATCATTCTATCTTCTCTTTATTTACTAACTCATTTTCTCTTTATCTCTCACTCTCACTCTCTTTCATTGTATTCCCACCATCTCTAAATTCCCCTTTTTTTCTATTTCCTCCTCTTCTTTCATTGTTTCATATTTTCGCTGACATTTCTATCACCAATTGAGAGAAGTGAGAGTGAGGAAAGAAAGAGCGGAGGAGAGGCAATGAGTGACCGAGCAAGAAAGGGAGCAAGAGAGAGGGAAAAAGAGCATGAGAAAGAGAGGGACGAAGGGAGTGAAAGCCGAAGGGAGAGCAAGAGAGAGTCAGGTGGGATAAAGGGAGCAACAAAGGAGAGAGATAGAAGAGAGAATGAGAGAGAGATAAAGAGAGGTGGAATAAAGTGTGAGACAGAGGGGGAAGAGAGTGAGTGCGGAAAAGAGATATAATGAGGCAGTGGGAGGTTTCAAAGAGAGAGCAAGAAAGGGAATGGAAGAGAGAGTGAATGGGAGAGAGGGTAACAAGATAGACTAAGGGAAGATCTTGTAAGAGTAAATGATTGAGGGGTAAAAAGTGAGGGAAAATGGAAGAGATTTGAAAGAGAGGGTGTGAGAGAAAGTGAGAGACAGAGAGGGATAAAGGGAGGGAGAAGAAGGGAGGGAGAGAAGACGGAGAATGAGAGAGGGAGGGATGGAAGTAGGAGAGAGAGTGAGAGAAAATCAAGAGAAAAGAGAGAAGAGAAGCAACAAAGGAGAGTGTAAAAAGGAGTATAAGATAGAAAAATATAATAGAGGGCTAGAAGATAGAGATTGAGAGAAAATAATATGGAAGGGGATAGTGAAAGAAGAGAGAAAAATAGTGCAAGGGAAGGAGAGGAGAGAGTGAACGATAAAGAAAAAATGGTAATAGAGAGTGAGATAGAACAAGAAATGGAGCTAATGAGAGCAAGAGGGAGAGAGAATGAGAGAGAGTGAGAGTGTATGAGTTTGTGAAATGGAGAGAGAAGAGTGAGCTACATAGGGAAGACCTAGAGAGGGCATAAATGAGGGAGTGAGAATAATAGATGGAGAGAGTGAGAGCGATAAAAAGAACAATACAAGAAAATAATAGAGATTTAGATAGAAATAGGGAAATAGATTGAGGGGGAGAAGAGTATATAAGAAAGGGAAAGAGAGAGAGGGACAAGAGAGAAAAAAAGATATTAGGAGTGTGGGAAGGGAGAGAGTGTGAGCGAGGGAAGAAGGAAGAAAAGAGGGAGAGAGCAAAGGAAGAGCAATAAAAGAGAGATTAAGTGAGATTGATTGAGAAACAATGCAATAATGAAGGTGAAATAGAGTGTGAGAGAGAGGGAGAACAAGGTAGGAAGTGAATGTGTATAAGCGAAGAGAGATAGGAGAGAGAGATGTTTGGTGGTAGAAGGAGAGAATGTGTCAAAGGATATATATATATATATAGAATGAGAGAGACAAGGGAGGTAGTGTAAGAGAGAGCATGATAAAAAGAGAGAGGGAAAGAATGTATGAGAATAGGAGATGGAGAGAGATATTGCTAAATTTAGAGGGTTAGAAAGGGAGAGAAAAAGACAGGAGAAACAGAAGCAAAGGGAGAGGAGAGAAGGGAGCAAAGGAGGAAGTGAGATTGAGAGAGATATAGGGAAAGAAGGAGAATGAGTCAAGATAGAGAAGGAAAGAATGAGCAAGAAAGAGGAGGGACAATAAAGAATGAGAGAGAGAATGAGGAAGATGGAGAGAGAGAGAAAGAAGATTGGAAGGTGGAAGACAGTGTGAGAGAGAGTGACAAAGAAAGGAAGTGAGAGAAATAGAGAAAGAGAGTGGGGGATAGAAGAAGAGTATTGAGAAGAGTAGCAGAGAAGTTGACAGAAAATAATGAGTGTGAACGAGATAGTGATAGAAAGTGGAAGAGTGAATAAAGAGTGTGTAAGGGATGAAGAGAGGGAGTCAGAGTTAGAGTGAAGCTGAAGTGAAAGTAAGAGAAAAGGTGCCAGAGAGATTGGAAGGAAAAGTGAGAGAGAGTAAAAAGGAGAGAAAGGGAGAGAGAAAGAGAAGGTGAGCGAGGGATATAGGAAGAGAGACTGAGTAATAAAAAATGACTGAGAAGAGAGACTGAGTAAAGAGAGAGAAAAGAGTGTAACAAAGAACGGGAGCAGGAGTGTGAAAGATAAGAGAAGGTTTGAAACATAGTGAAAAAGAGAAAAAGTGAGAAAGAGACAGATTGACGGTAAGAGTAAGGGAGAGAGTGATGAAGGGGGAAATAAAGGTAGAGAATGAGAGAGATTGACGAGATAGAGGGTGTGAGAGAGGTAGAGAGAGCAAGAAAGATCAAAGAGGAGGAGAGAGGAGCGAGATGAAGAGAGAGAGGAAAAGATAATGAGCAATGTGTAGATAGGGAGGGAGATTAAGAGAATGACTGAGATGGAGAGAGGAAGAGAGGGAGATGGTGAGGGAGAGATGGAGAGAGATTAAGATGGTGAGAGTGGGAGGGAGGGTAGCGGAGGGAGAGAATGAGGGAGAAAGGATGAGAGAGTTCAAGAATGAGAAAGGGAAAGTGAGAGAGAAATAGAGAAAAGTGAAAGTGAGATACGGGAGAGCAAGAGATTGGGAATAAGAGAGCTATAAAGAAAATGAGAGGGAGGGAGAGGGAGTGAAGGTGTGAGTGCAAGGTGAGATAAAGAGCATAATAAAATAGGCAGAGTGGAGAAAGAGAATAAATGTGGAATTGAATGAGGGAGGGATCAAGGAGGAAAGAGAGATGTAGAAGAGAAAATAAGAAATAATGAGATGAATATGAGGGGGAGAGCAAGATGTGAGAGAAATAGAGAGAGAGTGAGAGGGAGGGAGAGTGTGTGAGAGAGACAGTGAGAGATAGAGGGAGAGAAAGAGTGAGTAAAGAGAGAGAGAAGAGTGAGATAGAAGAAAGGGAAATAGAGAGGGATAGAAAAAGTGGAAAAAGAGAAATGAAAAAGAGAGTGAGAGAAAGCAAGAGAGGGAGAGAAGATAGGAACCAAAGAGTGAGCGAGGGAGCGAGAGTGAGAGAGGGTAAGGAGAGCCTCAAGGAAGATAAAGTAAAAGAAATTGAGTGAGAAGTATAGAGAGGGAGATATAGAGGGAGATATGGAGAGAGAGGTAGGGTAAGAGTGAGCAAGAGAGAGAGAGATTGAATTAATGAAAGAGGGAGATAGCAAGAGGCTGAGAGATGTTGGAGGGAAAGACTATGTGAAGTGATAAGTGAGTGAAGAGAGAGAGCAGTAGAGAGTGTGCAAGAGAGACATATAGAGCAATAGAGAAATAAAAAGAGAATAAGGTATAACAGAGAAAAGTGCAAGAGAGGGAGAGAGTAAGAAAGAGAGAGATAGATGGAGGGAGTCAGAAGGATGGAAAAGAACAAAACTGAGGCAGAAATGTAGAGTGAGTGAGAAGAGGAGTGGATGAAGATACATATAGAGTGTGAGAGAGAGGGAGAGAGGGGGTATAAATTGAGATTAGTGGAGAGAGTGGGATGAAGTGAAAGAGAGTGAGAGGGAGAGGGGGAGGGGGAGAGGGAGAGGGGGAGAGAAGGAAAGAACGAGAGTGGAAGAGAGAAGGTGAGAGGTATGGAAGCAAGAGTAGGGGAGAAAAGGAGAGAATGATTAAGAGAAGACTGTGGAGAGAGAGAGAGCAGTAGAAGAGAGCAAGATAAAATGAATATGGAACGAGAAAGAGAGAGGAAATGAGTTAGTGGGAGTGAGAGTGGAACTGAAGAGATAGAAAGAGGGACCAGGAAAGGGAGAGTGAGAGAGAGAAATAGATAGAAGAGAGAGTGAGGGAAGAGAGTGTGGGAGAGTGGGAAAGAGTTAATGAGCAAGAGAGGGAGAAAAAAATAGGAGAATGAGAGGGATGAAAGGAGTGAAAGCGGGAGAGAGAGAGTAGCAATGATGGATAAAAGGGAGAGAACAGAGAGTGGGTAAAAGAGAGAGTGGGAGACAAAGTGAGTGAAAGTAAAGAAAGAGAAGGAGGGAGAGCTGAGTGATAATGAGAGAGAAATGGAGATATAAGAGAGAGTTAAGGAAGATAGAGCAACAAATATGGAGCAAGACAGAGAAGAAAGGGAGAAGAAGAAAGTGAAATAGATATAGAGTGAGAGATATGAGGTAGAGAGAGAAGAGAGAGGAAGGGAGAGAGGTAGAGAGAAGTGTGAGAGAAAGTAAGAAATAATGAGAGAGAAGTGTGAGAAGAGAGAAGGATCAAAAGAGAGAGGGAGAAAGGGAGGAGATGAAGGGAGTTAGAGGAAAACGTGTTGTGTAATGAGAGAGAATAGAGAGCTATAGAAGAGAGATTAATAGAGATTGACTGAGCAACAATGCAATAATGAAGGTGGAATAGAGAGTGAGAGACAGAGTGAGAGAAGATAGATGGGAGTGAGAGATGATAGGGGTAGAGGAACGAAAGTGTTAAAGAATAGATAGACAAAAGAAGAGAGAGATAGAATGAGGGAGAGTAAGATAGAGGATGACAAGAAAGAGTGTGAGGGAAAGTATGAGAATAGAAGGTGGAGAGAGAGATGGTTAAACGTATAGCAAGAGAGCAAGAGAGATAAAAGGAGGAGGGACTGAGGGAGAGGGTGAGGGAGAGGAGAAGAAGGGTGCGAAGGAGAAGGTGGGAGTTGGAGAGATATTGGGAGAGAAAGAGAATGAGTCAAGATAGTGAATGAGAAAGTGAGCAAGACAGAGTGAGGGAGAATAAGAGAATGAGAGAGAATGAGAGGGTGATGGAGAAAAGACAGATAGCCAGTAAAGGAAAATGGGAGAGAGTGTTAGAGAGATCGACGAAAGAGGGAAGTGAGAGAAATAGAGAAAAAGAGTTGGGGTATAGGGGAAGAGGAGTGAGAAGAGTAAGAGAATCTGATAGAGAATAAAGAGTGCGAGTTAGATAGCGATAGAAGGTGGAAGAGAGGATAGAGTGTGACATAGATAAAGAGTGGGAGTAGGAGTGATAGTGAAGCTAAAGAGATAGAATAGGAGAGGAGTAAGAGAGAGAGTTAGGGAGGCAAAGTGAGAGAGAGAAAAGGAGATAGAAAGGGAGAGAGTACAAGAGAAAAAGAGAGAGAAGGTGAGTGAGGGAGTAAGTGTAAGAGATAAATTAAAAAATAATGAGGGAGCGAGGAATGGATAGAGAAATAATGAAAGAATGGAAAATGAGGAAATAGAGGGAAAGAGAGATAAAAAGGGAGAAAGTAATAAACAATGATAGAGGAGGGGTGAGAGAGAGAGAGAAGAGAGATAAAATGAAATGAAGGGGGAGAGAGTTAGAGTGATAGATATGATGAAAGAGTGAGTGAAGCATTAATTGGGAGAGAGAGGAATGAGAGGGAAAGAGAGAGGAAGCTAGAGAGCAAAAGAGAGAAAAATAAGGAGAGAGGGGGAGAAAGAGGGAGGGAAGGAGAGAAATTAATAAAAAATGACAAAGAAGAGGGGGCGAGCGAGAGAATAGAGATAATGAGAGGAAAGGAAAGAGGGATAGCGTGATGGATATAGGAAGAAAAGTGAAGAGAGAGAAAAGAGAGCAAAAGAGAGCGAGAGAGAAACATAATAGAAAGTGCGAGACAGAGTAAGATGGGGATAGAGTGAGAAAGAGAGTGATATATGGCAAGAGTAATAGAGAGAGTGAGAAAGGAGGAGATATAGGGAGTGAAGGAGAGAGATTGAAGAGAGGGAGGGAATGAGAGAGCGAGAGAGATTAAGAAAGATTTAAGAGAGAGAGATAGGAAGCGAGAGAGGAATAGAGCGCAAAAAATTGTGAGCAAGATTCAGATAGAAATGGAGAGTTAGAGAATGAGTGAAAAGGAGAGAAGAAGAGAGCGAGATGGAGAAGAAGGAGAGAGGGAGAGATATTGGGATAGAGAGTGAGAAATGGAGCTAATGAGAGTAAGGGAGACTAAAAGTGAAAATTGGAGAGAACCGAGAAATAAAAGAGAAAGTGGGAGACTAAAAGTGAGTGAAAGTAAAGAGAGAGGTAGGGAGAGTTGATTGAGATTGAGAGAGAAATGGAGATATAAGAGAGAGTGAAGAAAGATAGAACAAGAGACAGAGTGAGAGATATGAAGATAGAGAGAGGGAGAAGAATAAAGTGAAATAGAATAGAGTAAGAGATATGAAGATAAAGAGAGGGAAGAGAGAGAGGAAGGGAGAGAGGTAGAGAGAGAAGTGGGGGAGAAAATAAGAAATAATTAGAGAGAAGTGTGAGAAGAGATAAGGACGGGAGGGAGCAAGAAAGGGAGTTGGAAGGAGAAAAAAGAGTTGAGTAATGAGACAGAAAAGAGATATTTTTTCTTATTTACTCTTGCCTTCTGTCTCTCTTTCTCACTTTCATTATTTATCTCTATGTCTCACTTTCGCTTTTGATTCTCTCTCTCGCTCACTCGCTCTTTCTGGCTCTCTTGTCTCTCTTTACTTACTTTTTATCTCCTTATATCCATCACTCTATCTCTCAACCTTTCCTCATTCTCTATTTCTCGCCCCCTCTTCTCTCTTATTCTTATTTACTTCCACACTCCTCTCCTTAGTTTGCTCAATGTTCCCTCACTTACCTCACACACTATTTTTTCTTTATTTCTATTTTTGTCTCTCTTTGCCTTAATTGCTCCCTCACTCTCTTCTCTCTTTCTTTCTCTCTTGCCCTCTCACTCCCTTTCTCTCTCTCTCTCTCTATCCCCTCCCTCTCTCTTGGTCCATCTATCGTTATCTCTTGCATCCTTTCTCTTATTCCCCAACTTTCTTTCTTTAGCTTCACTTTTATTCTTACTCCCTAAGTCTCCCTCATGTATTGCACTCTTCTCTCTCCATCTCACACACCCTTACACACACTCACTTTCTCTCAATCTCTCTCTCATCCTCATTTACTCCATGTCTCACTCTCTATCTCACACTTTGTTACAATTTTTTTCCCTCTCACTCTTTTTATACCTTTCTCTATTATATTCTCTCAATCTATCACTTTCTCACACTCTATTCTTTTTTTATATCATATACTCTCTTTTACACACTCCTTTATTCCTCTCTCTCTTTCATTTCTCCTACATTCTATCACTCCATCCCCCACTTCCTCTCTCCTCTCTCTCTTACTTTATCCCTTCCTCTCTCATTTTATTTCTTCTCTTCCTCCCTCCCTCTCCTACCCACTATCCCTCTCTATCTCCCTCTCTCTAAACAATCTCTTATTCTTTTTCACTCACTGTCCCTTTGACTCTCTCTTCCTTTCTCTTTAGTTCTCTCTCTTTAAACTCACTTAATACCTCCTATCTCTCTTTTTTACTCACACTCTCCTCTCTCTCACTCTCTGTTCCACCTCTTTTCATCTCTATCTCGCCCTTTATTCTATCTCTCTTTTCACACTCAATTTAACCATCACCGCCACCTCCCGTTCTCCCTCCCTCTCTTTCTCCTACTCTCCTTGTCTCCCTTTCTCTTGGTCCCTCTCTCACTCGCTCACCCTCTCCCTCTCTCCTGCTCTCTTCCCTCACCCTCTCTTCTCTCCAATTCTCTATCACACTCTCCCTTTCTTGTTCTAAATTCCTATCTCTTCAGTTTTAGTGTCACACATACTCCCTCATTCCCTCTCTTTCTGCTCCATGTTCACTCTTTGTGACTCACTCTCTCTTCTATTGTGCTCGCTCCTCTCTCCTCTCTCTCCTCTCAATTATTCTCTCCTACTCTTACACACTCCCTTCATTCCTTCCCTCCCTCTCTCTCTCCCTCTCTCGCTCTGTCTTTCCCTCTCACAGACACTCTCCTCTTCTCTCCCTCCACTTGCAATTCATCCAGCCTCTCTTCCAATAAATCTCATTCTGTACCCCCTCTATCCATCTCTCTCACTCCCCTCATCCCACGTATCTCTCCCACTAAAGCTCATTCATACCCCTTCTTCACTCTCGCTTCCTCTCTCACTCCCACTCTCTTCCATCCCTCTCACTCCCTCCATCCATCTCTCTCTTCGTCACTCTCTTCCTCTCATGCTCTTTTCTCTATTTATGCTTTATCACTTTTTTTCTTTATTACTCTTTTCTTTCTCTCTCTGACCCATTCTCTCTTGCTCTCTTTTATCACTCTCTTATCACTTTAATACTCTTTCTCTCCAACCATCTCTCACTCTCTTCCTCCCTCCCTCTTTCCCTCTTTCATTAGTTTAATTTCTCGCTATGTCTTTTTTCCCTCTATCTCTCTCTCTCTCCATATTTCCTTCAATATCTCCCTCTATCTACCTCACACTCACTATATTTTACTTTATCTTCCCTGAGTTTCTCTTCTCTCTTGATTTTTGACTTACCCTCTCTCCCTCTCCCTTCGCTCCACTCTTCAATCCCTATCTTAACTCACTCTCTTGCTCTTTCTCTCTCTCATACCTCTATTTCATCTTTCTTTGTTATTTGTATGCTCACCTTTTCCCCTCTCTATCTCTCTCTTGTTCTTCTATCTACCTCTCTTTCCTCTCTTTACTCACTCTTTATTTCCCTCTATTATCAAACACTCTCTAACACTCCATCCCTCACACACTATCTCTCCGTTGCTCTCACATTTTGCTCTCTCTCCTCATATTAATCTCATTATTTATTATTTTCTCTCATACATCTCTCCTTCCTCCATGAAACCTTCCTTTTTCAATTTATCTCTCCCCCTCATTCTCCCTCTCTGTCTGCACTAGCACCCACTCGTTCACTCCCTTTATCTTCCTCGATTTTTCTCTATCGCTCTCTCTCATTCCCTCTCTCTCACTCTCTTCTCTCTCACTTTTAGTTTTCTCTATTTCTCTCTCGTTCTCCCTCTCCCTTTCTCTCACCCTTCCTATCATCCTTTCTCTCTCATTCTCTCCCTCGGCTACCCTCCCACACTCTCTATCTTAATCTCGCTCCCTCTCTCTCCCTCTCTTCTTCGTTCCTCCTCTCCTTTTAATTCACACTCTTACTCTCACTCCCTATCTCAATGCCTCCCTCCTTCCCTATCTTTCTCCCTTTCCCATTGTCACTCTTCTTTCTCTCTTCTTGCACTTAATCAATTTCCCTCTTCCCTCTCATTGTCTCCATCGCTCTCTCCCAATCCTCTTTCTTGCGCTCTCTTCTTACACTTTCTCTTCTCTTCATTTCTCTCTCACAGCTTCACTCTGTCTCTCTATCTCTTTCTTTTTACCACTCATGCTGATCCTCACTCTCACTGTTCATTTCCTTTTACCCCTCTTCGCTCACTTTCTATTCTCGCTACATCTCTCTTCCTCTCCCTTATCCTTTTTTCCCCTCTCCATCCCACTTCTCACCCTCCCACTCTCTCTGTCTCAATCTCTCTCCCTCTCCACCCACTGTCCGCTTACTTCCTATCTCCATCTTGCTCAATATCATTTCCTCTCTCACTTCCCCTCTCTCCCTCTTAAATCTTTCATGCTCTATCTCTCTCTCTCAGTCTTCAATCTCTCACTCTCTCCCTCTATCTTTCTCGTTATCACTCTCTCCCTTACTATTGCCCTCTATCTCTCTCTTTCTCACTCTCTCCCTCTCTATGTCTCCCACTTTCTATTCTTTTTTTCTCTCTCTCTCGCTTTCTTACTATGTCTTGCTATCTTCTAATTCTTTTTACTCTTTCCCTCTATCTCTCTTTCTCCCTCTCTTCCTTTCTCACTATGTCTCTCACTCTCCATCATGTTTCTCTCTCTTGCTCATTGCTCACTCTTCCTCTCATTTCTCTCTCTTTGACTAACTATATCTATCACTCAATCTCTATCTACCTTCCTCTCATTCTCTATCTCTTTGCTTTCTCACCCACCCTTCTCTCTCATTTTTTAATACTCCCCCTCTCTCTATCTACCATGCTCTCATTCTCTATCTCTTTGCTTTCTCACCCACCCTTTTCTCTTATTTTTTATTACTCCCCCTCCGTCCCTTATTTCTATTTCTTTCTCTTTCCCTCTCTTACCTCACTTTCTATTCTTTCTCTGTTTCTTTCTCTTTTTGTGTCTCTCCCCTTTCTTGCCTCCCTCACTCTCTTTAATTTCACTATCACTCTTACTCTCAACCTCTTCTCTATCTCTCTCTTTCTTTATTACTCTCTCTCTCTCTCTCTCTCTCTCTCTCTTGCTCCCTCTCTCTTACTGTCTCTTCCCCCACTCTCTACCTTCAGCTTCACTCTCACTTTTACTACATGTCTTTATCTCTTTCATAATCTCTATTCTCTGTTCCTCTTTGAATCATCATCTTGCTCTCACTCTCTATTCTCTCCCACCTTCTCTCTTACTCTCTCACTCTTTCTCTTCCTTTCCTCACTCTCTCTTTCTCCATTTATCTCACGTCCCTCCCTTCCTCCTCTCTATCATGTTCTCTCCACTTGCCCTCCCTGAATCTCACTCTTTCTCTTTTCACTATTCATCGCACTCTCTCATTCTCTCTAATTATATTATTCTAACTCTTACTTACTCTCTCTTTCTTGCTATCCCTCACTCTGCTTCTCTACCATTATCTCTCTCACTCTCTCTTCCTACTTTGCTCTCTTCCTCTCTCTTTCTCACTATTTATTTACTTTCTCTTTATCTATTATTGCTCTCTCTTCTCTAACTCTTTCTCTTCTATTTCTCTCTCTCTCTCTTTGTCCCTTTCTCTCTTCTTCTCGCTTTCTCACACACAGTCTCTCTCTTTATATCTCCATCTAGATATTGGGAGGGATGGAAGAAATAGAGAGGAAGTGGGGAGATAGAGGGAGAGAATGGGAGATAGAGAGGAGAGATAGAGAGAGCAAGTTATAGAGTGAGAGGAAGAGAGAGAATAAAGGGCAACATAAGAGTTAGCAAAAGACTGAGAAGAGAGATTTAATAGAGAGTGTAAGAGAAGCATGAGTAATAAAGAGAAAGAAATAGAGAGGTGATGGGAGTTCATGAGAAAGATTGAAGAGGGAGAGGGAGCAAGAGAGCGAGAGATAGTGTGTGAGAGAAATAAAGAGTGTTGGAAGATTGAGCAAGAGAGAGTGATTGAGAAAAGGAGAGAGACGAAGAGCAACAGAATGGATGATATAAGACTGAGAGAGGAGTTATAAAGGGAGAGAGGAGAAGGAAGGAGGACAGTGGGAGAGAAGTGTGAGAGAGAGATAGAGGAAAGCGTAAGTGAGAATGGGAGGGAGGGAAGGGGGAGAGAGGAGAGGGATTGGGAGGATGGACGAAAAGAAATAGTTAGAGAAGATGGAGTAGCAATACAGAGATTGAGTGAGAGATATAACAAAGATTGACAAAGAGAGTAGGAAGTGAGCTAAGTCAAAACGAGAGGAGTGACAAAAGGTGAGAGTGAGTGAAAGAGAAATTAGGAGAGAAGAGAGTGATAGAAAGAGGGAGACAGTGATAGAGAGGTAGGGTGGGGGGAAGAGATTAAGAGAGAGGGAGAGAAAACAAAAGAAAGTGAGAAAGAGAGCAAGGAAGAGTGAGAGTGAAATTTAATAGAGAGAGGAGTGAGAAAAGGAATAGGGGAGAGATATTAAGTGAAGAGAAAGGAAGTAGGAGGGAGTGAAGGAAAGCAAGAGAGGGAACAAGAGAGAATGTTTGTGGGTGATAGTGGGTGAATAAATTTAGAGACGAGAGACCATCATAAAAAATGTAGGAGAGAAACAACAAATAGGAGAGGAATATAATACGTGAGAGAGTGGGAGAAAAATAAATAGGGAGACAGATATTTTGAGAGAGGGATATAAATTATGAGAAACCTCTAGATAGCAAGAGATAGAGGGAGTGAGAGTGAGAATGGCAGAGGGAGTGAGAGAGAGATATGAGAAAGAGAAAGAGGAGAGAGGGAGGAAGAAAAACAAAAAGAAAAAAATGAGCAAAGAAGGGAACTAAAGAGATTGAGAGAGAAAATGTGAGAGAAGTTATGGTTGAAAGAATAGTAGGAAAGACGCCATGGAGAGCAAGGGGCATAAAGAGAAAGATATGGAAAGAGAGAGAGGGAGAAAGCATGGAAAAGAGAGAGAGGATGGGAGGGCGAGGAGGCTTGATAAAAATGGGAGAGGGGTGGGAGATGGAGAAAGAAAGAGGGGGGAAGTTAGAATGTGTTTGAGAGAGAGAGAGAGATAGTAGCAAGGGAAAATGGTCAGAGGGGAAGCTAGAAAGAGAAAGTGAGTTAGTGAATGTTAGGGGGAGTGAGGGAGTGTGAAAGACACAAGGAGAGAGAGCAATGAAGAGAGAGCATTAATAAAAGAAAGAGATAATGAAAGAGAGAAAGGAAGTGAGGAAGAAAGAGTGGAAGAGAGAATAGAGAGTGAAAGAGATGAAGTGAGGGAGTAGGTCCCTCTATATCTCTATTGCTTTCTCTTTGCCACTCATGCTCCACTCATGCTCTCTCTCAACACTCTCTATTACATCTCTCTTTCTTTTTTTGCCCTCTATCTCTCTCTTTCTTTCACTCTATCCCTCACGCACTCTCTCCCTACTTCTCTATCTTTCAATTCCACTCTTATCCCTCTTTGTGTTTCTCTCTCTCTACCTCTTCACATTGTCTCAATATTTCTCACCTTCTCTCACACGTATCTTCCTTTCTCCCCCTCTCTTTCACTCCCTCCCACGTTCTCTCCATGTATCTCCATATATCTCACTCTCTTTTCCTAACTCATTCTCACTCTCTCTTGCTTTCTTTATATATCTTTCTCACGTACTCCCTCGCTCACTTTCTTGCTCTTTATTTTCTAACTCCCTCTCTCCCTCCATCTCTCTCCATATCTCCCTCTATATCTCCCTCTCTCTACCTCTCAGTTACTTTTTTTTGCTCCATCATTCTTGAGTCTCTCTTCTATCTCTATTTCTACCTTACCCTCTCTGCATCTCTCCCTCAAGCTTGCACTTCAATCCCTTTCTTAACTACTTCTCTTGCTCTCTCTCACTCTCTATTTCATCTTTGTTTGTTGTTTCTTTGCTGTCAATTGCCCCCTCTCCATCTCTCTCTTGCTCAAAGTTCTATCTCCCTCTCTTCTCTCTCTTTACTCACTCTTTCTCTTCCTCTATCTCTCACTCCCTCTCACTCACACACACACTCTCAATTCCTTTCACATCTTGGTCTCTCCCCTTATATCCATCTCATTCTTTATTATTTTTGCTCATACATCTCCCTTACCTCCTCGATCCCTCCTTCCCTCTCTTTATGCCTCCCTCCCTATCTAACTCCTCTCTCCCTCTCCTCTTGTATTCACTCAATCACTCCCTCTCCCCCTCATTTTATCTATTTCTCTCTCATTTCATCTCTCTTGCTCTCTCTTATCTTACTTACACTTTGTCTACTCACTCGTTCTCTCCCTCTCTCACATTATCTCTTCCCTCACTTTTCATGCTCTCTATTCTCTCACATTTTATTTTCTCTATTTATCTCTCACACTCTTTGCATTTCTCCCTCCCTCATTTTCTCCGTTCAGTTTAACTCTCACTCTTACTAACTCTCTCCCTCACTCTTTCTAACTTTATGTCGCTCTCTCTCACTCACTCTCCCTTATGTTGCTCTCTCCTCTCTCTCCTCTTAATCTTTCTCTCCCTCTCTCCCTTATCTCTTGCTTCCTTCCCCCATCCCTCTCTCACATACTCTCTCGGTTTCTCCTTATCTCTCTCAAATGCACTCACTCTTCTCCTCTCACAGTCTTCTGGTTCATTCCCGCTCTCCTTCTAGAAAATCTCATTCTCTACCCCTCCTTCCCTCTCACTCGCTCTCTTTATATCTTTCCTCCCTCTCACGCTCTCTATTCTCTCACACTCTCTTCTCTCTATTTGTCTCTCACACTCTCTCTTCCTTTCTCACTCCCTCTTTCTCACACTTCCGTTTCACTATCACTCTTACCCTCTCTTTCCCTCACTCTTTCTGACACTGTTTTTGCCTTACACTCTCTCCACCTCTCCCTCCCGCTCACTCTTCAGTCCCTTTCTTCACTCCATCTCTTACTCTCTCTCTCACTCTCTATTTTATCTCCCTTTGTTGCTTGTTTGCTCTCACTTGACACCTCTCTATCTCTCTCTTGCTCATAATTCTATCTTCCTCTCTTCTCTCTCTTTACTCACTCTTTCTCTTCTTCTATCTCTTTCTCCTCCTCCTATACACACTCTCTCTCTCAATTGCTCTCACATCTTGCTCTCTCACCTTATATCCATTTCTTTATTTATTTTTTTTGCTCATACATCTCTCTTACCTCCTCGATCCCTCCCTCATTCAATCCATCCTTCCCTTTTTTATGCCTCCCTCCCAATGTAACTTCTTTCTCCCACTCCTCTTGCACTAACTCATCCACTCCCTCTCCCCTCTCATTTTCTCTAACTCTCTCACTCATTCCCTATTCTATACTCGCTCGCTCCCTTCCTCTCTCACATTATCTCTTCCCTCACTCTCTCTTCACTCTATTTCTCTCTCACACTCTCTCCTTTCTCGATCCCTCTTCCACTCACTTCAATTTCACTCTCACTCTTACTACCTCACTGTCTCTCTCTTTCGCACTCCATGTTCACTCACTCTAACTTTCTCTTCAATTGCTCTCTCTACTCTCAAATTTTCTCTCTCATTCTCCCCTCTCTTACTTCCTTCCCTCCCTCCTTCTCTCTGCCTCTTTCGTTGTGTCTTTCTCTCTCACACACTCTCTCCCTCACACTCTCTTCCAATTCATCTTCCCTCTCTCCCACTAAACCTCATTCTCTACCCACTCTCTCCTTCACTCTAACTTTCTCTCTATATCTTCCTTCACTCTCTCTTCTCTCTTACCCTCCCTTCCTCTCTCACTCCCACTCTCTTCAATCACACTCATTTCCTCCATCTCTCTCTTTCTCACTCTCTCCCTCCTTGCTCTTTTCTCTATTTTTGCTTCATCATTTTTTCTCTTTGTCTCTCTCACACATACACTCTTGCTCTTTTTTATCACTCTCTTTTGTCACTTTACTCACTCTTTCTCTCCAACCATCTCTCACTCTTTTCCAGCCTCCATCACTCCCTCTTTCATTAATTCAGTCTATCTCTCTATCGCCCTCTTGCTATCTCCATATCCCCTCTATATCTCCCTCTCTCACCCTCCCCTCATTGTGTCTCTCTTATTTCTATATTTCTATCTCACCCTCTCTCCTTCTCCCCTTTCGCTCACTCCTCAATTCCCTTCCTTTACTCTTTCTTTTGCTCTATCTCTCTCTATTTCATCTCTATTTTTTTCTTGCTCTTCTTCGCTCCCTTTCTATCTCTCACTCTTGTTCATTCTTCTACCACCTTCTCATCTCTCTTTACTCCATCTCTACCTCTATCTCACTCAATCTCACTCTCGCTCCCTCACACACTCACTTTCAGTTTCTCTCATATATTGCTCTCTCTTATCATATCCTTCTCATTGTTCTCTCTCTCACACACTCTCTAATACATCTCTTTCATCACTCTCTTATCACTTACTCTTTCTCCCCAACCATCTCTCACACTCTTCTCGCCCTCTCTCACTCCTTCATTAATTCAATCTCTCTATCTTCCTCTCCCCCTCCCTCTCTCTCTCCATATCTCACTATTTATCCCTCTCTCTACTTCTCACTCATTATCTTCCCTGAGAACTCTTATCTTTGTATTTCTCCCTTACCCTCTTTCCCTCTTTCTCTTCTGCTCACGCTTCAATACCTATCTTCACACTCTTTTGTTCTCTCTCTCTCTCTAACTGTCTAATTCATCTCTCTTTGTAGTTTGTTTACTCTCATTTTCCCCCTTTTTATCTCTCTTTTCTTTTCTTATGTCCCTATCTTCTCTTTCCTCACTCTTTCTCTCCCTCCATCTCCTATTCTCTCTCACTCTCCCTCCCTTACACACTCTCTCTAAATTGTTCTCACAACTTGTTCTCTCCCCTCATATTCATCTCATTATTTCTTATTTTCTCTCAAACATCTCTCTTTCCTCATCGATCCTTCCCTCTTTCAATACTTACTTCCCTCTTGTGTTCTTTTGTTTGTATCTCAAGCCTCTTTCCATGTCCACGTGCATTCACTCCTTCACTTCCTCTCCCTCCCCCTTTATCTTGCTCTCTCTCATTCTTTCTATCTAATTCTGTCCTCCGCTCCTCTCCCTCCCTCCCTTTGTATCTCAATCTCTCTCCCTCTCTCCCTCCTTCCCTCTCCATCTCCGTCTCTTCTTTACTCTTTCTCACTTCTCTTATTCTCCGTCCCTATCTCGATCTAGCTCATAATCATTTGAGCTCTTTTTCTCTCTCGTTTCCTATCTCCCTCTCTTAAGTCTTTCCTGCTCTCTCTCCCTCTCTCACTCCCTCTCTCTCTTTAATCTCTCTCAATCCCTCTTCCTTTCTCACTCTCTTCCTTACTCTTTCCCTCTATCTCTCAAGTTCACACTCTCTCCCTTTCACTCTATGTCTCTCACTTTCTCTTATGTTTCTCCCTGTCGCTCTCTTGATCTCTCTTGCTCGCTTTTCTCTTTCTTTACTCATTCTTTAACTTCCTATATCCATCACTCTAACTCTCTTTCCCTTCCTCTCATTCTCTCACTCTTCTCTCTCTCACCCTTCTTCTCTATCATTGTTTATTACTTCCTCTCCTTCCTTCCCTCTTTCCCTCCCTCCCTGTTTATTTTGCTCTCTTTTCTCTATATAGCTCTCTCTCTATCTCTCTCTTTCCCACTATTTTCTCACTCTCACTTCTTTCTCTATTTCTCTCTTGCTCTGATTCTCGCTACCATCCTCGCTCCCTCACTCTCAAATTCTCTCCCACTATTACTCCCTCACTCGTTTCTCTCTTTCTCTCCTGCACTCTTTTTGCTTTTTTCTCTCCCTTTCCCTCTCTCACTTTCCCTCCCTAACTCTTTCTCTCTTACTCAATCTATCATTTTCTTTCTTGTTTCTTTTCTCTTACTCCACTCACTCTTTCTCTTTAGCTTCACTCTCACTCTTACACCCTCTCCTTATCTCTTTCACATGTCTATCCTCTCTTCCACTTTCAATCACTGTTTTTATTCTCTGTCAACTTCTCTCTTACTCTTCTCACTTATTCTCTTACTCTATTCACCCACTTTCTTTCTCTATTTCTCTCACTTCTCTCCTTCATCACTTTCCCTCCCACTTCCCTTCCTGGCTCTCTTCATTCTCTCTCTCATTCTCTTATTCTCCTCCCTCTATCTCTCTTGCTCACTCTCTGTTTCTCCATCATTCATCATTCTCCTTCTCTCCCTATATCACTATCAGTCTCACTTCCTCCTTTGCCCCCTTCTCCTCTCCCTCTCCCTCTGTCCCTCCTCACTTCTTCTCTCCCGCTCTCTCCCTCTACCTCTATCATCTCTACCTCACTATCTCTCCCTTTTACTCTCTCTTCCTTTCTCATTGTTCTCTTTAAAACATCTTACTACCTATTTCAATCTCTCTTTCTCACTCAGTCTCTCCCCCTCTCTCACTCTCAATTCCAACCTTTTTTTATATCTCTTACTCTATCTTCTGATGCTCCCTTTATCTCCCTCTCTCTTTCACTCTCTTCATCCCTCTTTTCCTCCTACTCTCCTTATCCTCCTCTCTCTTGATCCCTCTCTCACTTGCTCTCTCTTTCCCTCTCTCCTGCTCTCTCTTCCATCACTCTCTCTTCTCTCTATTACCTTCTCACACTCTCTCCCTTTCTTACTCCCTCTTCCTCTCTCTTCAGTTTCACTCACTGTTACGACTTCATATCCTCTCCCTATGTTGCTCCATGATTACTCTCTTCTGCTGCTCTCTCGCCTCTATCAGTCTCCATCTTCCCCCCTCTTCCTTCTATTCTCTCTGCTCCCTCTCTCTCCTCTCTTCATCCATCCTCTTCCTACTTCTTCTCATAGATGTGCTTGTTCACTCTCTCTTCCGCTTTCTTCCCCTCTCTTTCTCTATCAAACCATCATTCACTTTCTCTTCAATATCCCTCCCTCTCTCTTTCTCCTTCCCTCCCCTCTCTTCCTCTCTCTTTATCATTTCTTTCCCTTTATCTTTCACACTCTCTCCCTTCCTTTTCATTAATCTTTATCTCTCTCTTTCTTTATCTCATTTTGGCATTTCTTCCACCTCCCTCCCTTCCGCTCATATCTTCTCTGGTCTATCACTTATCTCTCACTCTCTCTCATTCACTTTTTCTCCATGTATCATTTTTAACTATCACTCTGCCCCTCTCTTTCTCTTTGAATTTATTGTTCTCTCTTTCTCACTTGCTCTCTATTTCATTTTCTCTATAAGTCTCTTCATCCATCCTTTTCATTAATCTTTATCTCTCTCCCTCCCTCTCTCTTTCTTTTCTTTCTCTCTTTATCCCCTTGCTCTCTCCAGCACATCCCACAGCTCCCTCCCTTTCATTCAACCTCATACCATCGTTCACTTTTCTCTCTCAATCTCTTTAGTTCGCTTTCTTGCCCTATCTTACTGTCTCTTCCCTTGCTCTCCAGTTCCTTCTTGATTTTTTCCTCCTACACTCTACTTTCTCTTGCTTTTATTTCTCTCTCACTCACTCACTCTCCCTCTCTATTTCTCACCTGCTCTATCTTACAATATCTCTCTATATGTATTCTCTCCTTCTCTCATAATATCTCTCACTCTCCCTCTCTAACATAATATCTCCTTTTCTCTTGCTCTTCCTTTTCCTATTTTTATCTCTTCCCTTACATCTCTTCTCTCACAATTTCTCGATTACCCACTCACTCTTACTTCTCTCCCTCTCTTTCTCATTTTTTGTCTTACTCGTTCTTACTATCTTTCCTATTGCTACCAATTTCCTCTCTCTTTTAATTCTTTCTCCTTCTCTATCACTCACACACTCTGTTGCATCCCTCCCTCTGTTTCCCTCCCTCTCAGTAACTCTCCCTCCCTCCCTCCCTCGCTCTCCCTCTCCCTCTCCCTCTCAACACCTCCATCTACCCTCTCTCCCTCTCCCTCTCAACACCTCCATCTACCCTCTCTCTCCTCTTATTCTCTCTCCTCATTTTCTAGCTCTCTCTTGCTCAATCTTCCTTCACACTATGTTCTCTCTTTATTTCTCTCTCCCTCTCTCTCTTCAATCTCTCTCTCTCCCTCCTCTCAATTTTTCTCTATTTATACTCTATCTTTATTTCTCTATCTTCTATTACTTCTTCTCTATTACTCTCACTCACACACACTTTCTCTCTTCCTCTTGCTTCCTCTCTTGCTCTTTCTCTCTCAGTCTCACTCTTCATCTCTATATCACTCTCACTATTAATTTGTCCCTCTCTTTCTTGTTATCTATTCTTTCTCTCCCTCTTAAGCTCGCTTTTATTTCTCTCTTCACTTTCTTTCATTTCATCCTTTCTCTCCGGATATCACCCACACTCTCGATCTTCCTCTCTCACATTCCTCATTTCCTCTTTATGTCTCCTTCTTTCTCTATCTCCCCGTTTCTCTTTCACATACTCTCTCACGCTCTTCCTCTATTGTTTCATCTCCCTTGCTCTCCCACTCAATCTCTCCCTCGATCTCTCTCTCACTCATCTACTTTTCTCTCTCAATCTCTCCCTTGCTCAATTTTTTCTCACTCTATTTACTCTCTTTTTGTCTCTCACATTCTCTTTCTCTCTCTGTCTCAATCTTTCATTCTTAAATCAATCTCTGTAACCCCCTCTCTCTCTATCTCACTCTCTATCTCTCTCTAACTCTCTTCTCTATCTTTATTCCTTGCTCTCTTGCTTTTCTCTAACCTGCTCTCTCTTCTTCCATACTCCGTACACCTCTCTTGCTTCCACACTCTTCAATCCTAAGACACACTCTCTCTTTTCTCCCTCTCTCCCTCTCTCACTCTTTTCTCTATGTTCTTATCACTTTTATTTCTCTATTGCTCTCCATCTATCACACACAACACACTCTTACTCTTTCTTTTTATCACTCTGCCTTATCTCTTTATCAACTTTTTCACTCCAACTAACCCTTACATTCTCCCTTTTTCATTACTTCACTCTCCCTATCTCTCTCTCAACATGTCTCCCTCAACATCTTCCTTTCTCCATCTCTCGCTCAATATATGTTGCTCGATCTTGAGTCCCTCTTCTCTCACTCTCTCTTCTCTCTATTTTTCTCTTCCCTTTCTCTTAAATTTCGTTCTCACTCTTATGTTCTCCCTACCCTCTCTCTTTCTCTCTCGTGCTTTCTTTCTCCCTTGCTCCCTTACCTCTCTCTCCAATTTCATTGTCACTCTTCATCCCTTCCCCTCTCTCCCTTTCTCTCAAATGCTTACATCCTTACGCTTTCCCAATCTTACTGTCTTAAGCTCTCTTTCTTGATCTCTCTCGCTCTTTTTTCTCCCACCATTTCTTTCTCACTAACTTATTTTCTCTCAATCTTATTCAATCTCATGATCCTATCTCTATCTCTTTCTCTATCTATGAATTTATATATCTTTTATCTCGCTCTCTCTCAATCTAACCCTTCATTATTATCACTTTCTCACAACACCTCTCTCCTGCTCCCCTTTCGCTCTTTTTCTTTCGTTCTCTTCTTTCTCTTTAGCACTAATGCTTTCTCTCACACACTATATAATCTCTCTTTCTCTGTATTTTGCTCACTTATATTGCTCATTATTCTCCCTCTTTCTCTCACTCTATCCCTCACATCACATAATCTCTCCCTCTTTTCCTTCTCACAACTCATGCTCTCACTCTTTATTATATCTCTTTTTCTCAGTCTTTGTCTCTCTTTTATTTCCTTTTACCCTCTCTTTCTCCCAATTTATCCCTCAATCTCTCTCTCTCTCCCTACTTCTCTCTTCTAATCCCAATCTCAACTCTCTCTATCTTTCCCTCTACCTCTTCTCTTTCATTGTTTCTCACCTTCTCTCACACATACCTTCCTCCTTTCCCTTCCCTCTTTCACTCCCTCCCTTACCTCTCCTTCTCTCTCCATATACTCACTCTCTGAACCTTACACTTCTTTCTCTCTCTCTCTCTCTCTCTCTCTCTCTCTCTCTCTCTTTCTTTATATATCTTTCTCTCTCACTCCCACACTCACTCACTTTCTCTTTATTTTCTATCTCCCTCCCTCTCTCTCCATACCTCCCTCTACAACCCCCTCTCTTACCTTTCACTCATTATCTTTTGCTCTTCTTCTCTGAGTCTCTTCTCTTTTTCTATTTCTACCTTACCCTCTCTCCCTCCCACTCACTCTTCAATCCATATCTTCACTCCATATCTTGCTCTCTCTCTCCTTCTCTTTTTCATCTCTCTATTATTTCTTTGCTCTCTTTTTCCCCTCTCCCTCTTGCTCTCTTTTATTAGTCTCTCTCTCTTTCTCTCTTTCCTATCTTCCTCTCTTCTCCCTCTTTGATCACTCTTACTCTCTGCCTTTTTTATTAATTCACTCTCTATCTCCCTCTCACCCTCCCTCTCTCTGCATATCTCCCACTACATCTTTCTCTCTCCACCTCTCACTGGTTATATGTTGCTTTATCTTTTTTGAGTCCCTCTTCTCTCTCACACTCTCTCCCTCCCAGTCTCTCTTTAACCCTTCTCACTCCTTCCCTCCCTCTCTCTCCTAATTCACTCCCCCTCTTCATCTGTGTCACTCTCTCACCTAATTCACTCCCCCTCTTCATCTGTGTCACGCTCTGACCCTCAATTTCATCTCTCTTTATTGCTTACTTGCTCTCTCTTGCTCTCTCTCTTTGTCTATCACTTGCAATATCCTCAATTGCTCTGTCTTTCATCTCTTTACGCGCTCTTTTTTTCCTCCATCCCTCACTTATCTCTCGCTCTCCTTCCTTCCCTCTCTTTCTCAATTGTTCTCTTCTCTCTCTCTCTCACCCTCTCCTCATCCCCTTTTCTCACTCTTTTCTCTCACTTTACTCACTCTTTATCTCCCTCCCCACATCTCCTTCTTTATCTTCCTATATCTTCCTATATCCATCTCTCATTGTCTCTCACATTCCTCCTTCCTCCTTATGTCTCGCTCTTTCTTTGTCCTATCTCTTCCACACACACTCTCACTCTCTCCCTTCCACTCGATCCCTCAATCTCTTTCTCTCTCTATCTATCTCTCACATTCTCTCACTCTTCTTCCCTCTGTCCCTCTCACTAACCCTCTTTTTCTATATTTTTTGCAATCTCATTCTCTCTCTATTTGTCTCTAGCAATTTCTCTCTCAATCTTTTACTCTTCAATCACTCTCACTCCCTTTATCTATCTCTCTCACTCTACCTCTCTACCACTCACTCTCTATTCTATCTTTCCATCTCACACTCTTACTCTTCTCTCTCTTTCTCTCTCTTCAGTCACTCTCTTCTTTCTTTGCTCAATACTTTTCTTCCTTATCCCTCAAACACACTATATCTCTCACTCTTCAACTTTTCTCTTTTTCAATCCTTCTCTCTTCCTCTCTCATTATTTCTCACTTTCTCTCACACTTCACACTCTCTCTCCCTCTCCCTCTCTCCCTTCCTCTCTTTGTTACGCTTATCTCTCACTCTCTTTCCTTACTTTTGTTCTCATTTTATCCCTCTATATCTAAATTTCTTTATTATTCTCTCTCTACTTCTCTCACTCTACCTCTATCACTCACTCTCTTCAATCTCTCTCACTCCCCTTCTCTATTGTTCACTCTTTATTCCTTATCTTTCTTGCTCTCACTTTTATTACTCTAATTTCTATTACAATCACCCACCCCCACACACACACACACCCTCTCTCGCTCTCTCTCAATACCATCATCATCTTGATATCACTCTCACTCTTAATCTGCCCCCTCCTTTCTCTTTCTTTGTTCCTTCTCTCTCTCTCTCCTTATGTCTCTTTTATTGATTTATCTTCTCTCTCTATCCTTTTACTCTTTCTCTCCATATATCCCCCACTCCTTCTCTCTCCCTCTCAATTCTCTCCTTTCCTCTCTATCTCTCTGTCTCTCACCTCCCTCTTTCATACACTCTCTCCCTCCCTCTCATTCTCTCCCTCTCCCTCTCCCTCTCCCTCTCAATTTCCTCCTTTCCTCTTTGTCTCTCTATGTCTCACACCTCTTTCACACTCTCTATCCCTTCCTCCCTCTCACTCTGTCCGTCTCCCTCTCCATCTCAATTATTCTTGCTCTCTCTCACAATCTCTCTCTCTCTCTCACTCATTCTCAAGCTCTCTTTCCCTCTCTTCCTTTGACCACCTTGTCTTACTCTATTTTTCCTCACTCCTTTTTCCCATTATTTCTATCTAGCTATATCTCTCTCTTCCTCAATCCCTCGCTCTTAAATTTCTCTCTCCCTCGCTTTATCTCTCTCTCACTCTCCATTCTTTTTTCCTTACTCTTGCTCTTTTCTCTTATGATCTCTCCTTAATCACTATGTTTTCTCTCTTTCTTTCTCCTTATCTCTCACATGCAATCTCTCTCTCTCTCTCTGTGTTTTGCCTCTCTCAATCCCCCTCTCTTCTTTCTCTCATTGTTTCACCATTTGTCCCTCTTTCTCTATCTCTTCCTCCCTCTTTCTCTATCCCTTCCTCCGTTCCTCTTTAACTCTCTCCCTCCCTTTGTCTCAACCTTATCTCTCACTCTCTTCTCCTTACTCTGCCTCTTTTTGTCTCAGCTCTTTCTCCTTCTCTCCCTATATCTATCTCACCACCTCGGTCACTATCTCTCTTATTCTCTAGCTCTTTATCTCTCTCTTCATTGTCTCCCTCCCTTCCTCCCTCACACTCTCTTTCCCTTCCCATTCTCCTACTATCTCGTTTTCTATCTTTTGCCTCTCTCTAGTTCCATCTTTTAGATCTTCTTCTCTCTTTCTCACTCTTTTCCTCCCACTCTATAAGATCTCTTTCACTCTCCCACTCTCCTTCTCTTTATCACACACACACTCTTTCTCTCTCTCTCTCTCTCTCTCTCTCTCTCTCTCTCTCTCTTTCTCACTCCTTGATTCTTACACTCTCTATCTTCCGCTCTTACTCTCTAAAAGTATCTCTCTCTTCGCTCTCTATCACCCTCTTCTCTTCTTTCTTCCCTAGCTCACACTCTCCCCTTTCCCGCCCTCCGAATAACTTTTTCTCTCATGTCCATCTCTCTCTTTCACTTTCTTTTATAATCTTCCCCCTCTCACTCTCTTTCCTTATTCCTCTTTAGATCTCTTTATTTTCTCAATATTGTTCTTTTTATCGCTCTCACTCTCTCCCTTTATCATTCTCACTCCCTCATTCATGTCCTCTCTACGTCTCCCCTATGTAGCTCACTCTTCTCTCTCCATTGAACATACTCATACACTCCCACTCTCTATTAATCTCTCCCCTCTTGCTCTCATTAGCTCCATTTATCGCTCTATCTCACTCTGTTACCAATTTTTTCTTTATCTTTCACTCTCTCCTCTGTCTGCCTTGCTCCATTTTTTTCTCCTCCCTTTAAGCCCTTCTCTATTATTTTCTCTCAATCTTTCTCTTTCTCGCTCTCAATTCTCTTGTACTTATAATCTCTTTTACACTCTCCCTTTGTTTCTCTCTCTTCTCTTATTTCTTTTGCTTTTCTCCCACTCTATCCCACTCTCTCTTGCTTCCATCCCTCCCTCTAACATTTTCTATTTTCTCTCCCTCCCTTCCACTCCCTCCCTTTATCCCTCTCTGTCTCCCACTCTCTCTTGCACACTCTCTCTCAAACTTCTCAAATTTTCCCTCACTTTTTACCCCTCACTCACTTCCTCTTATGATATCTTCTCTAGTCTCTCTACCTCTCTCCTTCCTCTCTCTTCCCTCTCTCTATCTTCATATCTCTCACTCTAACTATTTCACTTTCTTCTACCTTTTTCTTGCTCTGTCTTGCTCCATATCTCTTGTTCTATCTTCCTTCACTCTCTCTTATATCTCCATTACTCTCTCATTCTCACTCCTCTCTCCCTACCTCACCCTCTTTACTTTCACTCAGTTTTAATCTCCCACTCTTTCTTTTACCCACTATGTTCTCTCCCTTTATCCCTCATTACTACTCTTTAGCTCTCCCTCCTGCTTTCACTCCTTTCATCCCAATTTTAGTCTCCCACTCTTATCTCCCTCTCTTCTTATCTCCCTCTCTCTTGCTCCTTCTCTTTCTCACTCACTCTTTTCCTCTCTCCCACTCTCTGTTCTTTTGCTCTCTCTTCTCTCTATTTCTCTCTCAAACTCTCCCTTTCTTAATCCCTTTTCCTATCAGTTTCATTCTCACTCTTGCTCCCTCTCCATTGTCTCCTCTCAATCTTTCTCTCCATCACTCCCCCACTCTTGCTTCCTTCATAGCCACCCACTCTCTTCCTCTCTCGCTCTTTCTTTCCTTCTCTCACACGCTCTCCCCCTCTCTCCCTCTCACTCTCTTTCACTTCATCCCTCTTTTTCTCCCACTAAATCTCATTTTATACCCCCTCCTTCCGTATATCTCTCACTTTCTCACTCTCTTCCTCTCTTGCAGTTTTCTCTGTTTTGTTATATCATTATTTATTTCTCTATTCTCTTCATTCTCTCTAACACACTCTATTGCTCTATCTCATCACTCACTTAACACTGTACACTGTATTTCCCTCCAACCATCTCTCACCCTCTCCTCTCTGCCAATCTCCCTCTTTCACTGATTCAGTCTCTCTCCCTCTCTCTCTCTTACTCTTGCCCTCCCTCTCTCTCTCCATATCTCTCCAAATCTACCTTACCCTCTCTCACTCACTTTACCTCACACTTTCGTCGGTCCCTTTCTTTACCCCCTTTCTTGCTCTCTCTCGCTCTCTTCTTCATCTCACTTTGTTTTTTCCCTCTTTTTTGCACCATTTCTGTTTTTCTCTATTGCCCTTTCTTCTATCTCCCTCTCTTCTCATTCTTTACACACTCTTTCTCTCTCTCTATCTCTCACTCTCTCTCACACTCTCCCTCCCTCCCACTTTCTATCAATTGCTCTCACATCTTACTCTCTCCACTCTTATCCAACTCATTATTTATTATTTTCTCTATACATTTCTCTTTATTCCTTGATCCCTCCGTATTTTAGTTCCTTCTCCCCTCTCCCTATCTCTCTCCTCTCTTTATCTCCCCTTGCACTCACACCTTCACTCCCACTCCCTCCCTCTCATTTTCTTTATCGCTCTCTCTCATTCCCAATCTCCTGCTCTCTCTTATCCCACATTCACTTTTCTTTATTTCTTTCTCACTTCCCCTCTCTCACTCTAGCACTCTATCACATCCATTCTCTCTTGATCTTTCTCTCTCATTCTCTCCCTTCGCTAGCCTCCCTCGCACTTTCTCCATCTCAATCTCTCTCCCTGTCACCCTCTCTATCTCCCTCTCTTCCTCTCTCCATCCCACTCATTCTCTTACTCTCCCTACCTATCTCCACATTTATCACTATCTCTTCCTCTCTTTCTTATTCTCTCTCCGTCTTAAATCTTTCTTGCTCTCTCTACCTCTCTCACACCCTCTCTCTTCGATTTCTCTCATTCTCTACCTTTATCTCCCCCTTCCTCAGTCTCTCCCTTACTCTTGTCGTCTATCTGTCACTTTCTCACTCTTTTCCTTTCTCACTGTCTCTCACTTTCTCATATGTTTCTCTCTCTTGCTCTCTCATTTTTTGTTGCTCTCTTTTCTCTCTCTTTACTCAGTCCCTCTTCCTATATTAATCACTCTAACTCTCTCTCACTTCTTTATTTCCCTCTCTCACCCCTCTTCTTGGTCATTTTTTATTACTCTTTCTTTTTCTCTCTCTCCCTCTTTTTCTTCACTCGCCTTTCTTTCTCTATTTATCTCTCACTTTGTCTCCCTTACTCCGTTCAAATTCTTCCAGTATTACTCCTCACTCACCTTCTCTCTCATTATCCCTCCTTTCTCTCTCCTTTCCTCTCTCTCATGTCCCCTCCTATCTCTCTCTTGTTCCTTTTCTCTTATTCTCTCTTCACACACACTCTCTTCACCCACTCTCTCTCTCTCTTCAGCTTCACTCCCACTCCGACTCCCTCTCTTCTTCCGTTCACACTCTCTATTCTCTCTTCTACATTCTATCACTATGTCGCTCGCACTCCTTATTCCTTATCAACCTCTCTCTTACTCTCTTCTCACTCTTCTTCTATCTCCTCACTCTCTTTCTCTATTTCTATCACTTCCTCACACGCACTCTCTCTCACACGCACTCTCTCTCACACGCTCTCACACTTTCCATTCCTGTTTCTCTCTCTCTTCATCTCCATCATTCTATCTCTCATTTTTCATTGTCCCTCCCTCTCTCTTGCTCATTAACTATATATAATCACTTTCTATATCTTTACCCATTCTCCTTCTCTCCATATATCTCTCACACTGTCACTTCCTCTTTCGCTCTTTTCCTCTCCTCTCCGTCTCCCTCTAATTCTCCTCTCTTTTTTTCTACCGCTCTTACTCTCTAAATTTAGCCATTTCTCTCCACCTCCTATCGCATACTTTCTCTCACCCTCTCTTCTTATCATGCTCTCTCTTACAATTCCTCCCTTAGCTTTCTCTTCCTCTCTATATATATCCTCTCATACTTTCTTTCCCTCTACCACAAAACATCTCTCTCTTATCTCTCTTTTATGACACACACACTCTCACTCTTTCCCTTGCTCTCCCTCTCTATTACACTCTAGTCCACCTTCATTATTGCGTTGTTTCTCAATCAATCTATCTTAATCTCTCTTTTAATGCTCTCTCTTCATTCTCTATCTTCCTCTTCTCTTCCCTTCTCCCTAGCTCACAATCTCTCTCCTTTCCTGCCCTCCTAATAACTTTTTTTCTTTCTTGTCCCTCTCGCTCTTTCACTTTCTTGTATAATCTTCTCCCCTTCACTCTATTTCCTTATTTCTCTTTAGATCTTTTTTATTCTCGCTGTATTGTTCTTTTTATCGCTCTCACTCTATCCCTCTATCATTCTCACTCCCTCATTCGTGTCCTCTCTAGGTCTCCCCTATGTAGCACACTCTACTCTATCCATTGCACAAACTCATACACTCTCACTCTCTATCAATCTCTCTTCATCTTGCTCTTATTAGCTCCCTTTATCGCTCAAAGTCTCTCTCTGTTACCAATTTTTTCTTTATCTTTCACTCTCTCATCTCCCACCCTTGCTCCATTTTTCTCTCATCCTTCTCTTTTATTTTCTCTTAATCTTTCTCTTTCTCGCTCTCAATTCTCTTTTACTATCGGATAATATCTTTTATACTCTCCTTTTGTTGCTCTCTCTTCTCTCGTTTTTTTAACCTTTCTCCCACTCAATCCCACTCTCTCGCTTGTTTCCATCCCTCCCTCTCCCATTCTCTGTCTTCTCTCCCTCCCTTCCTCTCCCTTCCTTTATCCCTCTCCGTCTCCCAATCTCTCTTGCACACTCTCTCTCAAACTTCTCCAATTTTCCATCACTTTTTACACCTCACTCACTTCCTCTTATGAGGTCTTCCCTCAGTCTCTATACCTCTCTCCTTCCTCTCTCTTCCCTCTCTCTATCTTCATATCTTTCACTCTATATCTATTTTACTTTCTTCTGTCCTTTTCATTCTCAATCTTGCTCTATATCTCTTGCTCTATCTTTCGTTACTCTCTCTTATATCTCCATTTCTCTCTCATTCTCACTCCGCTCTCCCTCCCTCTCTCTTTACTTTAATCATTTTTAGTCTCCCACTCTGTCTTTTACCCATTCTGTTCTCTTCCTTTATCCCTCATTGCTACTCTCTAGCTCTCCCTCCCACTTTCACTCCTTTCATCCCTCTCTTTCTCCTGCTCTTCTTATCTCCCTCTCTCTTGCTCCTTCTCTTGCTCACTCACTCTTTCCCTCTCTCCCACTCTCTCTTCCCTCGCTCTCTCTTCTCTCTATTTCTCCGTCACACTCTCTCTTTCTTAATCCTTTTCCTATTTCTTCAGTTTCATTCTCGCTCTTGCTCCCTCTCCACTGTCTTCTCTCAATCTTTCTCTCCATCTCTCCCCCACTCTTGCTTCCTTCACCCCCACCCTCTCTCTTCCTCTCTCTCTTTCTTTCTCTCTCTCACACGCTCTCCCCCTCTCTCCTCTCACTCTCTTTCACTTCATCACCCTCTTTCTCCCACTAAATCTCATTTTAAACCCTCTCCCTCCCTATATCTGTCTCTTTCTCACTCTCTCCCTCTCTTGTAGTTTTCACTGTTATGCCGTATCATTATTTCTTTCTCTATTGCTCATTATTTCTCTCTCACATACTCTCTATTGCTCTATCTCATCACTGACTTATCACTTTACACAGTCTTTCCCTCCAACCATCTCTCACCCTCTTCCTCTCTCCCATACTCCCTCTTTCATTAATTCAGTCTCTCTCTCTCTGTCTCTCTCTTTCTCTCTCTCTCTCTCCCTCTCTACCTTTCTTGCTCTTGACCTCCCTCTCTCTCTACATATCTGCCTTACGCTCTCTCACTCTCTCTTCCTCGTTCTTTCTTCAGTCCCTTTCTTTACTCCCTTTCTTGCTCTCTCTCTCTCGCACCTTCATCTTGTTTTTTTTGTTTTGCTTTTTTTGCACCCTTTCTATATTTCTCTATTACCCTTTCTTTTAACTCCCTCTCTTCTCTTTCTTTACTCACTCATTCTCTCCCTCTATCTCTCACTCTCTCTCTCACTCCCCCTCCCTCCCACTTTCTATCAATTGCTCTCACATCTTGCTCTTTCCACTCATATCCAACTCATTATTTATTATTTTCACTTATACATATCTATTTTTCCCTCGAACCATTAGTATTTCAGTTGCATCTTTCCTCTCTTTCTCCCTCCCTCCGTATCTCCCTCCTATCTTTATATCCCCTTTCACTCACTCCTTCACTCCCTCTCCCTCCCTCTCATCTTCTTTATCGCTCTCTCTCATCCCAATCTCCTACTCTCTCTTATCTCACTTAAACTTTTCTCTACTTCTTTCTCATTTCCCTTCTCTCATTCTAACACTCTCTCTCATTCTTTCTCTCTCATTCTCTGGCTCCGCTAGCCTCCCTCCCATTCTCTCCATCTCAATCTCTCTCCCTCTCACCCTCTCCATCTCCCTCTCTTCCTCTCCCCATCTCACTCATTCTCTTACTCTCCCTCCCTATCTCCACATTGCTTACTATCTTTTCCTCTCACTCTCTTCGTCTCTCGCTTATTCTCTCTCTCTAAAATCATTCTTGCTCTCTCTACCTCTCTCACACCCTCTCTCTCTTCGATCTCTCTCATTCTCTAATTTTATCTCACCTTCCTCACTCTCTCCCTTACTCTTGTCATCTATTTGTCTTTTTCTCACTCTTTTCCGTTCTCACTATGTCTCTCACTTTACTCTCTCTTGCTCTCTCATTCTTTGTTGCCCTCTTTTCTCTCTCTTTACTCTGTCCCTCTTTCTATATCCATCACTCTAACTCTCTCTCCCTTCCTTTAATTCCCTCTCTCACCCCTCTTCTCGGTCATTTTTTATTACTTTCTCTCTTTTTCTCTCTCTCTCTCCCTTTCTTTTCTCACTCTCCATTCTTTCTCTATTTCTCTCTCACTTTGTCTCCCTTACTCCCTTCAATTTCTTCCAATTCTCTTAATTTCTCTCATTCTCTCTCTTTTCTCTCTCTCCCCTGCTCTTCTCTTTTATTGTTTGTTACTCTCTCTTTTTCTCTCTATTTCCCTCTCTTTACTCACTCTCCATTCTTTCTCTATTTCTCTCGCTTCGTCTCTTTCTCCCTTCCTCGCTCCCTCACTCTCTTCAAAATCTCTCAGTCTTACTCCCTCACTCACCTTCTTTCTCATTCTCTCTTGTACTCTCTCTCCCTTTCTCGCTTAATTTCTAACTCTCATTTTCCCTCCCTGTCTATCTTGCTCCTTTGCACCCACTCTCTCTTTAGCTTCACTCCCATCCTACTCCATCTCTTTTTTTCTTTCACAGTCTTTATTCTCTCTTCTACTTTCCATCACTATCTCGCTCGCATTATTTATTCTTTGTAAACTTCTCTTACTCTTCTCTCTCCACTTCTTCTATCCCCCACTCTCTTTCTCTGTTTCCCTCACTTCCTTTGTCACTTCTCTCACACCCTCTCCCACTTTCCCTTCCTGGATCTCTCTCACTCTCTATCTCTCTCTTTCTCTCTCTCATTCTTTTATTCTCCCTCCCTCCCTTTCTTGCTCGCTCTCTGTTTCTCTATCTTGGTTTATTCTTTTTCTCTCCGTATATCTATCTCACACTCACTTCCTCCTTCGTTCTCTTCTTCTCCTCTCCTCTCCCCCCGTCCCTCATCTCTTTTCCTCTCTCACCCTCTCCCTTTAAGTTTAACTAGCTCTCTCTCCACCTCCTATTCTCATACTTTCCCTCAATCTCTCTTCTTATCATACACTCTCTTACTCTCCCTCTAATCTCTCTCTTCCCTTCTATATATATCATCTCACACTATCTCTCCCTCTATCACTCACATCTCTCTCCCCTCTCTCTTCATTCTCTCGTACACTCTCACTCTCTCCATTGTTCTCTCTCTTACTCTCTATTCCACCTTCATTATTGCATTGTTGCTCAATAAATCTATTTAATCTCTCTTCTACCGCTCTCTCTTCTCTCTCATTACTCAACTCTTCTTCTCCTTCTATCTCCCTTTCTCGGTCCCTCCCTCCCTCCCTCTCTCCCTCTCTCTTTTTCAATCTTTCTCTCTTCTCACATTTGCTCTTCATCTCTCACTCATTATTTCTTACATTCTCTCACACTTCACACTCTACCTCTCTCCCTTCCTCCCACTTCCCTCTATTTTTATAGCTCTCACTCTCTGTCCATCGCTCTTTCATCTGCTCTCTCTCTTGCTCCTCTTGCTCTATATCACTTGCTCTATCTTCACTCTATCTTCTATCTCTATTTCTATCTCATTCTCACTCCTCTCTCTCTCTCTCTCTTAAATTTCACTATGTCTTAGTCTTCCACTCTCTCTCTTTATCTTAATCTTTGATGCTCTCTCTCCTCTCACACTTTCACTCTAACCTCCCTCCCACATCCTAGCCTCCCTCCCCCTCTCTCACACTCAGTATATCCTCCTCTCTTCCACACTCACTCTCAGTCTCTTTTGTTCTTAAGCTCTCCCTCTTTATCCATATATCTCTCTTATTTATCCCTTGTCCCTGTCTCTCTTCTCATTCCTTATATGCTCTTCTCCCCCTCCATCTCTTTCCCTATTTCTCTCTAGATCTCTTTTAATCTTTCACTATTGTTCTATTTATCGCTCTCATTCTCTCCCTTGATCATTCTCACTACCTTATTTGTGCCCTCTCTAGGTCTCCATTACATAGTACACTCTTCTCTCTCCATCTCACGCACTCATACACTCTCACTCTCTCTTAATCTCTCCCCCTCTCACCTTCTTTAGCTTCATTTCTCGCTCTCTATCTCATTCTTTATTACCATGCTGTTCTTTCTCTCTCTCTCTCTCCTCTCCCTCCCTTACTCCATTTTATTCTCTTCTCTCTCTATCATCTTCTCTATTATTTTCTCTATTTCTCTCTTTCTCACTTTCTATTCTTTGTTTCATTCTTATACTATCTCTTACACTCTCCTTTGTTTCTCTCTCTTCTCTATTATTTTGTTCTTTTCTCTCTCTCATTCTTTCTCCTCTCTCCCTCTCTTCCTCTCCCTCCCTTTATCCCTCTCTGTCTCCTACATTCTCTTGTTCGCTTCCTCTCAACATTCTCTCGTTTTCCCTCACTTTTTACCCTCACTTACTCTAACTCGATCATCCCTCAGTCTCTCTTCTCACTCTCTCTCTCCCATCACTCTCTTATCCTTTCCCTTTCATGCTCTTTCTTGAAGCCTTGTCGCTACCTCCTTCAAACTCTCTTTTGCACTCTCAAGAGAGAGTAAGGGAAAGGGAGCAAGATGGAATGTGGATGGAGTAAATTAGACTGTTAGGGAGGAGGGTGTGACAGAAGAGAGAGAGAAATAGGGTTACAGAGCACGAGAGAAAGAGAGAAAATGGAGTTAGGGACTATGAGTGAGGGTGAAATTGAAGAGAGTGTGGGAGCCAAGGAGGGAGAGACAGAAAGAGAGAGAAATAGAAATAGAATAGAGAGTGAGGTAAGAGAGGGTAAGAGAGAGGGGACTAGAGAGAGAAATAGAAAATGAAATAAGGAGGGAAGGAAAGTAATAAAAAAATAAGAGAGAAGAGGGATTATGTTTCTCTCTCTCGCTCATCTACACACTCTTCCTCTCTTTTCTCACTCATTATCTCCCTAAATCCATAATTCAATCTCTCTCTACCTTCCATCTCCCTCTCCCTCCGTCCATCAATTTTTCGCTCCCGCTCTCTCCCTATACCTTTAACCATTTTCTCCCCACCCCCTATTCTCGTACCTTCCCTCACTCTCTCTACTTATCATGCTCTCTCTTACACTCCCTCCATTTATCTCTCTCTTCCTCTATATATATCCTCCCACACTTTCTATCCCTCTATCCCCCACATCTCTCAACCTTCTCTCTTCTCTCTCTTGCACACTCTCGCTCTCTCCCTTGATCTCCATCTCTCTCACTCTCTATTCCGCCTTCATTATTGCACTGTTGCTCCATCCATCTCTCTTATGTCACTCTTTTTTTCTTGCATTACTCTACTCTTTTTCTCCTTCTATCTCTCTCTCACTCCCTCCCTGCCTCCCTCCCTCTTTCCCTCTCTTTCAATCATTCTCTCTTCTCACTCTTTCCTCCTCATCTCTCTATACATATTTCTTAATTTCTCTCACACTTCTCTCTCTCTTACTCCCGCCCTCTTCCCTCTCTCTTTATCTTCATATCTCTCAGTTTCTATCTATTTCTCATTCTTCTCTCCCTTTCTTTCTCGTTTGCTCTTTCTTCACCCTCTCTTCTCTCTCTAATTCTCTCTCACTCTCTCTCATCTCTCACTACTTATCTCTCTTTAATTACACTCTCTCTTACTCACTCTCTGTTCTCTCTCTTTATCTTACTCTCTCTCCTCTCACTCTTTTAATCTCTCTCCTCCACAAACTCTCTCTCCTCCTCTCTTGTTTCCTTCCCTCCTTCATCCCTACCTCCCTCCCCCTCTCTCTCACTCACTCTATCTTCCACTCTGCCACACTCTCTCTCCCTCTACTTCCCCCTCTCCCTTTCCATCTCTCTTTAGCTCTCTTTTTCCTCTCTTTTTCTTGCTCTCTCTTTAAATCCTCTCACAACCTCTTTTTTCTCTCCGTCACACACTTTCTCCCTCTCTCTCGCACTCTATACCATCACTTTTTATCTGTCTCGCTCTCTCTTTCTCTTTGTTACCATTTCTCACTCTCTATCTCACTCTCTGTTACCATTTTGTTTTTTCTCTCTCACTTATTTTATCCCTTCTCTGTTATATTCTCTTAGTCTTTCTCTTTCTCACACACTATTCTCTTTTTATATTTAATACTCTCTTTTACACAATCCTTTGTTGCTCTCTCTTTTTTCATTTCTCTTACATTGTGTCACTCCATCCCCCACTTCCTCTCTCCTCTCTCTCTTGCTTCTATCCCTCCGTCTAATTTTATCACATCTCTTCCTCCCTCTCTCTACCTTTATCCCTCTTCATCTCCCTCTCTCTCTTAACAATGTCCTATTCTCCCTCACTTTTCCCCTCACTCACTCTTACTTAAACTTCCCTCAGTCTCTCTTCTCACTCATTATCCCTTCCACTCTCTCTTCCCTTCTCTTTTCTGCTCTCTCTTTAAACCCTCACAATATCTCCTTCTATCTCTCTTTCTTAATCAATCATTCATTCTCTCACTCACTCTCTGTTCCACCCCTTTTCATCTTTCTTTAGCCCTCTCTTCTGTCTCTCACTTTTCACACTCACTTTAACCCTCACCGCCATTTTCTCGCTCTCCCTCCCACTTTCTCTCCTTTCATCCAGCCACTTTCTCCTGCTCTCCTAATCTCCCTATCTCTTGCTCCCTCTCTCAGTCACTCACCCTCTCCTTCTCTCCTGCTCTCTTTTTCGTCAGCCTCTGTTTTCTCTATTTCTCTCTCACACAATCTCACTTTCTTATTTCCTCTTCCTATCTCTTCAGTTTCACTTTCACACATACTCCCTCATTCCCTCTGTCTTTCTCGCTCCATGTTCACTCTATGTCTCTCACTCTATCTTCAATTGCGCTCGCTCCTCTCTTTCCTCTCAATCATTCTCTCCCACTCTCCTCCACTCCTTTCATTCCTTCCCGCCCTCTCTCTCTCCCTCTCTTGCTCTCTCTTTCTCTCTCACACACACTCTCCCCCTCTCTCCCTCTCACTCTCTTCCAGTTCATTCCCTCTCTCTCTCCACTAAATTTCAATCTTTACCCCCCTCTCTTCATCCCTCTCTCACTCTCCAGATCTTCTTTCACTCTCTCGTCCTCTCTCACTCTCACTCTCTTCCATCCCTCTCACTCCACCATCCCTCTTCCTTACTCGCTCTTTTCTCTATTTATGCTTTATCACTTTTGCTTTCTCTATTGCTCTCCTCTTGCTCTCTTTGACAAAATCTCTCTTGCTCTCTTTTATTACTCTCTTATCACTTTGCTAACTCTTTCTCTCCAACCATCTCTCACTCTCTTCCTCCCTCCATCTCTCCCTCTTTCATTAATTCAATCTCTCGCTATGTCTTTTCTCCCTCCTCTCTCTCTCTCCATATTTACCTCAATATCTACCCTTTTCTAACTCTCACTTACTATCTTTTGTTCTATCTTCCTTGAGTCTCTCTTTTCTCTCAATTTATGCCTTACACTCTCTCCCTCACTTCATTAAATCACTTTTCAATCCTTATCTTAACTCCCTCTCTCTCTCTCACTCTCTATTTCATCTCTCTTTGTAATTTATAATACTCATTTTTGCCCCCTGTCTATCTCTCTCTCTTGCTCTTTCTTCTATCTCCCTCTCTTCCCTCTATTTACTCTCTACTTCTCTCCCTCTATCTATCATACTCTTTGTCACACTCCCTCCCTTACACACAATCTCTTAATTGCTTTCACGTCTTGCTCTCTCTTCTCATACCCATCTCATTATTTATTATTTTCTCTCATACATCTCTCCATCCTCCCCAATACCTCTCTCTTTCAATCCATCCCTCCCTATCTTTCTTCACCTCTCTCCCTCTCTTTTTCTCTATCGTTCTCTCTCATGCCTTTATTTTGCACTCGTTTCTCTCATTCTCTTTTCACTATATCTCTCTCGCTCTCCCACTCCCTTTCTCTCACCCTCTCTCTCATCATTTCTCTCTCATGCCCTCCCCCAGCTACCCTCCCTCCCACGCTCTCTATCTTAATCTCTCTCCCTCTCTCTCCCACACTCCCTCTCCATCTCCCTCTCTTCTTTCATTTTAACTTGTTCTCTTACTCCCCCTTCCCATCTCAATCCCTCCCATGCTCTCTATCTTAATCTTCCTCCCTCTCGCTCCCTCAATCCCTCTCCATCTCCCTCTCTCCTCTCCTTTGAACTCATTATCTTACTCTCCCTCCCTATCTCAATTCCTCCCTCCTTCCCTCTCTTTCTCTATTTCCCCTATCTCTCTTCTTTCTCTCCTCTTGCACTTAATCAATCTCCCTCCATCCCTCTCATTTTCTTCATCGCTCTCTCCCATTTCTCTCATTTTCTCTCTTTTCGCTCACTTTCTCTTCTCTCTATTTCTCTCTCACAGCCTCGCTCTATCTCTCTTTCTCCTTAATTTTACCACCCATGCTCTCCATCACGCTCTCTATTTCTTTATTTTTTCTTCAATTTCTCTTCTCTCTATATCTCTCTCACTCACCCTCATCATTTCCATCCCCTCTCTCCATCTCACTTCTTGCTCTTTCTCTCCTTTATCTCTCTCTCTTATCACTTACTCATTCTCTCCAACCTTCTCTCACTCTCTTCCTCCCTCCCTCTCTCCATCTTTCATTATTTTAGTCTCTCACCCTATCGCCCTCTTACCCTCCCGCTATCTCCTTATCCCCTCCATATCTCTCTCTTCCTCACAAACAACTCTAACTTCTCTAAGTCTCTTTTCTCTCTATATTTCTGTCTCACTTTCTCTCCTTCCATACTGCTCACATTTCAATCCCTATTTTACTCCCTCTCTTGCTCTGTTTCACTCTCTACTTTATCTTTCTTTATTTTTTTCTTGCGCTCTTTTACCCCCTTTCTATCACTGTCTTCCTCTTTCTTCTATCACCCTCTCTTCTCTCTCTTGAGTCACTCTTTCTCTCCCACCATCTTTCACTCTCTCTCAGTTTCTCTCAGACCTTGCTCTCTTTCTTATTTTCTCTCACAAATCTCTTTCTCCTCCTCAATCCCTCCCTTTTTCAATCCCCTCTTCCCTCTCTTTCTCGCTCTCTCCCTGTCTTACTCCTCTCTTGCTCATGTTGTACTCACGCATTCACTCTCTCTCCCTCCCTCTCATTTTATCTATCACTCTCTCTCATTCCCTCTGCCTTGGTCCCTTTTCTCTCACTTTATCTTTTCTCTTTTTCCCCTCTCTCATTCATTCTCTCATCCTTTCTCTCTCATTACCTTCCTTTTGCTTCCTTCCCTCCCATCTCAATCTCCCACCCTCTCTCTCCATGTCCCCTTCTCAATCTCTCTCTCTTTTCCTTCTCATGCATTCTATTAATCTCCCTCCCTATCTCAATCTTTCTCACTATCTTTTGCTCTCTCTTTATCTGCTTCCTATCTCTCTCTTAAATCTTTCTCTCGCTCTCTCTCTCTCTCTAAATCTCACTCTCGCTTTATCTCTCCCTTTCTCACTCTCTCCTTACTCTTGCCCTCTATCTCTCTTTCTCACCCCCTCCCTTTCTCACTATGTCTCACTCTCTATTATGTTTCGTTCTCTCGCTCTCTGACTCTCTCTTGTTCCCTTTTATCTCTTTACTCAATCTTAATCTCTATATGTCCATCAATCTAACTCTCTCTCCATTCTTCATATTTTCTGGCTCTCCCTCTCTCACCCCCTCTTCTCTCTCATTGTTTATTACTTTCTCTCTTCCCTCCCTCCCTTACCCCTTACTTTTCTCTCTTTTTCTCTTTCTACCTCACACTCTCTTGCCCTCTCTTTCCTCACTCTCTTTTCGTTATCTATTTCTCTCTAGCTTTGTCACTCACTCCCCTTCTTGATCCCTCACCTCTTTCAATTTTACTCCTACTCTTACTCCCCCACTCGCTCCACTCTTTCTTTCTCTGTTGCACTCTCTCCCACTCTCCCTCTCTCTCTTACTCTATTTATCATAGTCTCTCTTGCTCCTTTTCTATTTATCTCTCTTCACCCACTCTCTCTCCCTTATACTCTCTATTTTATCTCTCCTTCTCCATCTTTTGCTCTCTCTTTTATTGCTCTTTATTCTCGTTTCGTCTCCCACTCTATCTCTCACTCTCTCTCTCGCTCTCCTTCTCTCCCTTCTTCTCTCTATCAATCCCACACTCAACTCTCTCTTTCTTTCTCCCTGCCACACTCTCTCTCATTATTTTTTACATTCACTCACAAATCTCTTCCTCTCCCCCCTTCGCTCCTTCTTTTGCTCCCTCCCTCTCTCTCTCTCTCCTCATTTTGTATATCTCACTCTCTTCACCTTACTCTTTTTCTCACGCTCTCCCACTTTCTTTATATATCTTTTTCTCACTCCCTTGCTCACTCTCTTGCTCAATCTCTTTATCTGTCACTCTTCTCCCCCTTCCTCTCTCTCTCTGATCCCTTTCATCTCTCCTTCTATCTCACACTTTCATCTCATTCTTATTGTTTCACACTATATCCTACATTTCTCACCGATCCTCCCTCCCTCCCTTTCCCCTTATTTCACTTCCTCACTCCTTCTCTCCCTTTCTCTCTTGTCCATCTCTCTCATACACGCTATCTATCATTATCAGTCTCACTCTCTCTCACTCTCTCTTCACTTTATTCCCTCTATCACACACTCTCTTCCTTTCCTTCCCTTTCTCACTCTTATATTATCCCCCCCCTCTCTCCTCATAATTACTCTCACCAACTCTCTTTTTCTCTCTCATTTCTCCCTATCTCTCTCTCTCTTCTGTTTCACTATCATTCTTCCTTCCTCCCCCTCTCGCTTTCTCTCAAACACACATTCTCACCCTTCCTCTATCTCAATCTCTTAAGCTCTCTCTCTCTCTCAACCTCTCTCGCTCTCTTTTGCCTCGATCTCTATTTCGTTCTCACTATTTTATTTTCTCTCCCCCTCTATCTCATGCTCTCTCTATCTCTCTCCATCTAACAATTTATCTATATATTCTCTCTCTCTCTCTCTCTCTCTCTCTCTCTCTCTTAATTGGTCCCTTCATTACTATCATTTTCTAACAGCACCTCTCTCCGCTCCACTTTCACTTTGGTCTTCCTTTCTCTCTTCTTCTCTCTTGCACTCTCTCATTCTCTCTCTTCTTCTCTCTTGCACTCTCTCATTCTCTCTCTTCCTCCCTCTCTCCTGCTCTTTTTTCACCTACCCTCTCTTTTTTCTCTATTTTGTCTCTATTTCTTGGTCCCTATCTACCTTTATTCAATTTCAGTCTCAATCTTACTCCCTCCCTCTCCCTTTCGTACTCTCTATTCTCTCTCTTCGTCTCTCTCTTACTCTCTCATGTTACTCTATTCTCTTACTTTTTATCTCTGTTCTCCCTAGCTCTCTCTACCCCTTTCTCTCACACACACACACACACACTCTCTCTCTCTCACATACACATGCACTCTCCCTTTCTATTCCTCTTTCCCTCCCTCGATCTCCATCACCCCATCCCTCCCTTCATCATCTCTCTCACTCATTATCTTCTTCAGCATCCTTCTCACTTACTAATATTATATTCCTCTTTCTTCTATGACTATTTCTCTCTCTCTATATCTCCCACTCCACCCAGTCTCTCGCTTTCCTACCTCTCTCTCTCACTTCCATCCCTCCTATCAGACACATACACACCAAATCTCTCTCTTTTCTCACTCTTTCTCCATCTCTTCACCCGCTCTCTCAATCACAAACACTCTCCCTTAGTCAGTCTCCATATTCCACCCTCGGTCACTCTCCATCTTCCTCCTTCTACATCTTGTTCTCCTTCCTTCAGCCCTCTCCTCTCTCCATGCCTCCTCTTCCCTCTCTCTCAGCATCTTTCACAAGAATCTCTCCCTCTCTTTCTCGAGCTTTCTTGCTCTACCTTGATCTCTCTCTCACTCATTCTCTTGCTCTCCTTCCCTCTCTCTCCCTCGCACACTTTTTCTTACTTTATTTTTCCTCACTCTTTGTTCTTTCTATTTCTAAAATCTCTCTGTGTTTCAATTTGTCACTATTAAATATCTCTCATTTTCTCGTTCTATTTCTCTCACTCTCTATTCATTCTTTCTTTCTCCCTTTCTCTCTCTCTTATTCTCTTATCTACACTCTGTCATCTCTCTTTTTTTGTTATATCCCTAACACACTCACTCATTGTCCAACATTTGTCTTCCCACTCTCTTCTCTCTCTCATCGTGTCTCACTTTCGCCCTCTTTCTCTCTCTGTTTCTCCTTCCCTCCCTCTGTCTCATCCCTATCTCTCACTTTGTTTTCCTTACTGTTGTTCTCACTCTTTTCCTCTTTCCCTATATATCTCTCTTGCTCCCTCGCTAACTATCTTCTCATTCTCTAGCTCTCTATCTCTCTCTTCTCTATCTCCCTCCCTCCTTTCCTCACTCTCTCTCCCTTCCCACTCTCCTAATATCTCTTTTGTCACTTTTCCCTCTCTATCCGTTCCTCTGTTATATCCTCTTCCCTCTGAATCTCTTTTTGTCTTTCTCAATATATCTCTTTCATTATCCACTCTCATTCACATTTTAACTCTTTCTCTCTATCTTTCTCACTCTCACATTCATTCATACTCTAGGTCTCCCTTATGTAGCTCACCCTTCTCTCTCCTCTCACTATTCTCTCTCTTGGTTGTCACACACACTCATACACTCTCTCTCACCCTCTCAACATCATCCTCACCCTCATAACTCCATTTCTAGATCTCTATCATTCTCTCTTACCAACTTGCTTTGTCTCTCGCACTCCTTCCTCTCTCTTCTCTCTCTATCACCATATCCATTATTCACTCTCCCATATTCTCTTACTTGCACTCTATTATCTTTTTTATCTTATGCTTTCTTTCTCTCTCTTCATTGTTGCTCTCATTTCTCTCTTTCATCTCATTTTTTTCTCCCTATATCCCCCACTCTCTCTCCCTCCTTATTCTTTCCATCCCCCCACTGTCTCTTTCCCCCTCCTCTCTCCCTCCCTCCCTCCCTCTCTATCTCTCCCTCAATCTCGTTCTCTCTCTCTTTCTCTCTCAATTCTTATATTTTCCCTATCTTCCCTCAGTCTCTCTTCCCTCTTTATTACCTTTCGCACTCTATAGCATTCTCACTACTACTCCTTTAATACATCTAACTCCCTCCCTCTATCTCTCTTTCTCACTCACTTCCTCTCCCACTATTCATCCCCATACATTCTCCCATGTTCTATCTCTCTATCTCAATCTCATTACCTCCCTTTCTTAATCCCTCCTTCACTCTCTATTTCATCTCTTGCTCTCTATCTCACTCTTCTCTTCCTCTCTCCCTAGCAAACAGTCTCTCTTCCTTCGCACCCTACTGGTATCTTTTTATCTCTTGTGGTTCTCACTCTGTCCCTCTATAATTCTTACATCCTCATTCATGCCCTCTCTACATCTCCCCTTTCTAGCTCACTCTTCTCTCTCCATCTCACAAACTCATACACTCTCTCACCCTCTCTCTCAATCTTTCTCCCTCTCACCCTCTTTAGCTCCATTTCCTGCTCTCAATCTCACTCTCTCTTACTTTCATGTTCTATGTTGCTCACTCTCTCTTATCTCTCCCTCTCTCCATCTTTATCTCTTCACAATTTATCCTCTTCTCTATTTCTCTCTCCCTCTCTCTCATTTTCTCACTCTCTATTCCCTTTTTATGTCTTATACCCTCTTTTACACTCTACTTTGTTTTCTTTTCACTCTTTTCTCTTAGTCTTTCTCTCATTATATCCTCCTCTCTCCCCCGTATTTTGCTTCCATCCCTCGCTTTCTCTTTCTCTCTCTTCTCTCACTCCCATTCTCTGTCCCTCTCCCTCGCTACCTCCCTATCTCCCTATCTGTTTCGCTCTCTCTTGTTCCCTCTCTTTCACCATTCTCTCGTTCTTCCCCTCTCTTTACCCCTTACTCACTAATCCTACTCGCGCTTGCCACAGCCCCTCTTCACACACACACACACTCCACTCTCTCATTCACTCTCTTTTTAAACCCTCTCACTTCCTCCTTCACTACCTCCATCTCTCTCTCTTTCTCTCTTGCTGTCAATTTTGTCTCTCACATTTGACCCTTACATTATCCCTCACCACCTCTCTCTCACTCTCCCTCACTCTTTCACTATGTTAATCCCTCTCTCCCCCCCACAATCCTTGTTTCTCTCTTTCTTACTACTTCTCTCACTCTCTCAATCTCTCCCTCTTTCACGCTCTCTATTCCCTCACGATCTCTTCATTCTATTTTTCTTTCACACTCTCTCCCTTTCTTCCTTCCTATTTCTCTCTGTTTAGTTTTACTCTTACTCTTACACCCTCTCTCCTCCCTCACTCTTTCTCACTCTATGTTCAGTCTCTCTCACACACTCTAACTTATGTATCCCTCTCTTCTCTCTCACCTCTTAATTTTTATCTCCCTCTCTCCCCACGTCTCTTGCTTCTTTCCTTCCTTCCCTCTCTCCCTCTCTTTTTCTCACTCTTAGACACACTATCACTCTCCCTCTCTCACATTCTTCTGGTTCATTCCTACTCTCTCTCTGACAAAATCACAATCTCTTTCCCCTCTCTCCCTCTCACTCACTCTCTCTATATATTCCCTCACTCTCTCCTCTCTCACTCTCACTTCCACTGTCACTCCCACACTTCAATCTCTCTCACTCCCTTTTTTCTTGCTCTTTCTCAATCTCTCCCTCTCTTGTTCGTTTCTCAAACTTATGAATTATTACTTTTCTTTCTCTTTTACCTCACCCTCCCTCTTTCTCTCTCACACACTTTCTCTCGCTCTCTTTTATCACTCCCTCCCATCCCTTTACTTACTCCTTTCTCTCTAACTATCATGTACTCTCTTCCTCCCTCCCTCTCTCTCTCCCACCTTTTGTCTCTTTTTCTCCCTTGTCCCTCTATCTCTCTCTATACCCTCCTCTATATCTCCCTCTCTTTACCTCTGACTTCGAAACTTTTGCTCTATCCTCCCTTAGTCTCTCTTCTCTCTCTATTTCCTCTCACTCCTTTACAGTTTCTAGTTCTCCAATCAATCTCTATCACCTACCTCTATCTCTTTATTTCTAATTCACTCCAGCTCTTGTTACCTCCTCGTTCTTTATTTCATCTCTCTTTATCATTTGCTTGCTCTCTCTTTCCCTCCCTCTGTCCTATCATGCTTTTTCATCTATCACTTTCTCTTCTCTCTCATTACTCATTCTTTCTCTCTCTCTTCCTTGCACACTCTCTCTCAATTGCACTCACATTTTGCTCTCTCCCCTCAAATTCTTCTCATTATTTCTTATTTTCTCTCATATATCTCTCTTTTCTCTCAATCTCTCCCTCTTTCAATCCTTCTTCCCTCTCTTTCTACCTCACTCCCTATCTCACAATTCTCTCCTTTTACTTGAGAGAAGGAGGGATCGAGAGGAGAGAAAGATGTATAAGATAAAATAAGAAATAATAGATGGATTTAAGGGGAGAGAGCAAGATTTGAGAGCAATTTAGAGAGTGTGTGATGGAGTGAGAGTGAGAGAGGAGAGAGAGAAGGAAGGAGAGGGCAAGAGAAGAGAAGGAAGGAGAGAGAGAGGGCAAGAGGAGAGAGAGAAATCGAGAGAAAAAGGAGTTTAGAGAGAGCGAGTGGGAGAGAGAGTAAGAGTGGGAGTGAAATTCGAGAGAGGAGGGAACCAGAAGGTTAGAGAGAGCGAGAGAGTGTGTGAGAGAGTGTACAAGGGAGAGAAAGAGATAGAGCTTGCGTGTAAAAGAAAGGTGAGAGAGGGAGGAAGGGTGTGAAAGAGGGAGAGAGGGAGGATGAGAGAGGGAGAATGTGAGAAATAGTGAGACAGAGATAAGGTGGAGGTAGTGAAAGAAGAGCAAGATAGAGAGATAAAAGAGAAAAAGAGGAGATAAGAAAAAATAGTAATAAGGAATGGAGGGGGAAAGAGAGAGAGTGGGGAAGAGTAAGAAAGGGAAAAGAGAACGTGAGAGAGAAAGTAAGGGAAGATATGAGGTTGAGAGAAATGGATGTAGGAAATGATGGAGTACAAGAGAGAGAGAGATAGGGAAAAATTGGGAAGGACTCGGAGTGATGTTTGGGGATAGAGTGGGAGGGAGGTACAGAGGGAGAAACAATAAGGGGGTGATATTGTACAAGTGTGAGAGATTAAGCGGAGAGAGTAGAGAGAGAGTAAGTGTGAGAGAATGAATATAGGACGTAAAAGAGAGAGACTGAGAGAGTAAGAGTAGAGAGAAACTAAAGAGAGAGAAAGAAGGAGGGAGAAAGGAGTGAAGTGTGAGAGAGAAATAGAGAGAAATGAGAGTGAGGAAAGAGAGAACGTAAAAGAGGCAATGAGTGACCGAGCAAGAGAGGGAGATAAAAAGAGAAAGAGAAAGAGAGGGACGAAGAGAGTGAAAGCGGAAGGGAGAGCAAGAGAGAATCAATAAGGGATAAAGGGAGCAACAAAAGAGAAAGATAAAAGAGTGAATGGAGAGATAAAAAGAGGTGGAATAAAGTGTGATAAAGAACGTGGAGAGAGTGAGTCCGAAAGAGAGATAGGAGGCAGTGAGAGGGTTCAAAGAGAGAGAAGGAAAGGGAAAGGAAGAGAGAGTGAGAAGAGAGAGTGGGAGATGGAGAGGGATAAAGGGAGGGAGAGAAGACAGAGAATGAGAGAGTGAGGGATGGAAGCAAGTGAGAGTGTGGGATAGAGTGGGAGAAAAGAGAGTAGAGAGAGCAACAAAAGGAGAGTGTAAAAGAGAGTATAAGATAAAAAAGAGAATTGAGGGCGAGAAAGTGAGAGACTGAGAGAAAATAATAGAGAAGGCAATAAAGAGAAGAGAGAAAAATGGAGCTATGGAGGGAGAGGAGAGAGTGAAAGATGAAGAAAATTTTGATAACAGAGAGTGAGATGGAGCAAGAAAAGGAGCTAATGAGAGCAAGAGGGAGAAAGATTGAGAGAGAGTGAGAGTGTATGAGTGTGTGCAATGGAAAGAGAAGAGTGAGCTACATGGTGGAGACGTAGAGATGGCATAAACAAAGGAGTGAGAATGATAAAGGGAGAGATTGTGAGCGATGAAGAATACAATACTAAGTGAATAAAAGAGATCTAAAGAGAAATAAGGGAAGAGAGTGAGGGGGATAAGAGTATATATGAAAGTGAAAGAGTGGGAGGGACAAGAGAGGAAAAAAGATATTAGGAGGGTGGGAAGGGAGAGAGAGTGTGAGCGAGGGAAGAAGGAAGAGAAAAGAGAGATAGAGAGTGAAGAGAGAGTGATAAAAAAGAGATACAATGCAATAATGAAGGTTGAATAGAGTTCGAGAGAGAAGGAGAGCAAGGGAAAGAGTGAAATTGTATGTGAGAGAGAACAGAGATAAGACAGAGAGATGTTTGGTGGTAAAGGGAAAGAAAGTATGAGAGGATATATATTTGGAGCGGAAGAGAGAGAGATAAGGGAGGGATTGTAAGAGCATGATAAGAAGTGAGATTAAGAGAAAGTATGAGAATAGGAGGTGGAGAGATAGATGACTAAATTTAGAGGGTAAGAGCGGGAAAGAAAAAGAAAGGAAAAACAGAGGGAGAGGGAGAGGAGAGGAAGGGAGCGAAGGAGGAAGGGAGACTGAGAGATATATGGAGAGATGGAGATGAGACAAGATTTAGAGAGAGAAACTGAGCAAGAGAGAGAGGGAGGGACAGTGAAGAATGAGAGAGAATGAGGGAGATTGAGAGAGAGAGAAACATGAAGGGAATGTGGGAGAGAGTGTAAGAGAGAGTGACAAAGGAAGGAAGTGAGAGAAATAGAGAAAGAGAGTGGGGAGATAGAAGAAGAGGAGTGAGAAGAGTAAGAGAGATGTTGACAGAGAATAAGGAGTGCATTGAGATAGTGATAGAAAGTGGAAGAGAGAATAAAGCGTGTGAAGGGATGAATAGAGGGAGTTGGTGTGGGAGTGAAGTCGAGGAGAGAGAGACTGGGTGAAGAGAGAGTAAGAGAAAGGAGGAAGAGAGATAGGAAGGGAAAGTGAGAGAGAAGAAAGGGGAGAGAATGGGAGAGAGAAAGGGGCCAAATTATTGCGTACATAATATGTACGCAGAGATGCGTACATATTATGGGTATTGGGAGGTTACGGAGGTTACAGAGGGGTTACTGAAGAGAGCATTGGGCGTTGTAACCCCCCTGTAACCTCTATAACCTCCCAATACCCATAATATTTATGCATCTCTGCGTACATATTATGTACGCAATAATTGCTCGAGAAAGCGAGAGGGTAAGACTAGGAGAAGTTTACAGGAGTAAGGGAGCAAGGAAGGGAGAGAGACAAAGCGAGAGAGAAATATAGAAAGAATGAGAGTGAGGAAAAAGTGGGCGAGAGAGAAAAAGAGAGAAAGTAATAAATAATGACTGAGAAGAGGGGTTGAGAGAGAATTAAAGGAAGGAAGAGAGAGTTAGCGTGATGGATAAAGAAATTGAAGCTGAGTAAAGACAGAAAAGAGAGCAACAAAGAGTGAGAGAGCATGAGGGAGACACATAAGAGATGAGAGACATAGTGAGAAATGAAAAGAGTGATAAAGAGACAGATAAACGACAAGAGTAAGGGAGAGAGTGAGGAAAGGGGAGATAAAGGTAGAGAAGGAGACAGAATGAAGAGAGAGAGGGTGTGAGAGAGGTAGATAGAGCAAGAAAAATTTAAGAGGGAGAGAGAGCTAGCAAGAGAGGAAAAGATAGTAAGCAATGTGGAAATAGGGAGGGAGAGTAAGAGAATGAATGAGATGGAGAGAGGAAGAGATCTAGATGGAGAGGGTGAGGGTGAGAGGGAGAGAGAATGAGATGGAGAGAGTGGGAGGGAGGGTAGCAGAGGGAGAGAATGAGAGATCTAGAATGAGAGAGAGTGCGAGAATGAGAGAGGGGAAGTGAGAAAGGAATAGAGAAAAAGATTGGGGGTATAGAGAAGTGAAAGAGTGAGAAGAGTAAGAAAGAAGTTGACAGTGAATAAAGTATGCGAGCGAGATAGTGATAGAAAGTGGAAGAGAGGATAGAGAATGTGAAAGAGATAAAGAGAGGGAGTAGGAGTGACAGTGAAGCTAAAGAGAGAGAGTGGGTGAAGAGAGAGTAAGAGAAAAGGAACAAGAGTGAGATAGTTAGGGAGGCAAAGTGAGAGAGAGAATACGAGAGAGAAAGGGAGAGAGAATACAAGAGATAAAAAGAAAGAATGTGAGTGAGGGAGTAAGTGTGAGAGACAAATTAAAGAGAGTAAGGGAGTGAGGAATGGAGAGAGAGAAATAGAGAAAAAATGGAGAGTGAGGAAAGAGAGGGAAAGAGAGGGGAAGAGAGATAGAATGGGAGAAAGTAATAACAATGTCAGAGAAGAGGCGGTGAGAGAGAGAGAAGAGAGAGATAATGAAAGGAAGGGAGAGAGAGTTAGAGTGATAAATATAGATGAAAGAATGTGTAAAGAGTTAATGGAGAGAGAGAGGAAAGAGAGGGAGTGAGAGAGGGAGCTGGAGAGAAAAAAAGAGAAAAATAAGGAGGGAGGGAGAGAAAGAGGAAGGAAAGGAGAAAAAGTAATAAACAATGACAAAGAAGAGGGGGCAAAAGAGAGAAGAGAGAATGAAAGGAAGGGAGAGAGAGTTAGAGAAATGGATATAGGAAGATAAGTGAAGAGATAGAAAAGAGAGCAAAAGAGAGTGAAAAGAGAAACATCATAGAAAGTTCGAGACATAATAAGAAAGGGATATAGTGAGAAAGAGAGTAATAGATGACAAGAGTAAGGGAGAGAGTGGGAAAGGGGAGATAGAGGGAGTTAAGAAGTGAGATTGAAGAGGAGGGAGTGAGAGAGTGAGAGAGTGCAAGAAAGCTTTAAGAGAGGGAGATAGGAAGTAAGAGGAAAAGAGCACAAAAAATTGTGAGCAAGATTCAGATTGGAAGAGAGAGTAAGAGAATGAGTGAGAAGGAGAGAAGAGAGGGTGATGGAGAAGGAAAGAGGGGGTGAGAGGGAGGGTAGTGGATGGAGAGAATAAGAGAGAGAATGAGAGAGAGAGAGAAATAAAGAAAAGTTAGAGTAAGAGTAGAGAGAGCGAGAGAGAGGGATGAGAGAGTGTGGAGAAAACAATAGGGAGGGAGAAGGAGTGAATGTGTTAGTGCAAGAGGAGGTAGAGAGGACTTAGATAGGGAGAGCAAGATAAAAGAGCGAAGGAGGGAGTGAAAGAGGGAGGTATCAAAGAGGAAAGAGAGATAAAAGAGAGAAAATTGGAAATAATGAGATGGATATGAGGGGAGAGAGAGCAAGATGTGAGAGCAATTGAGAGAGTGTGGTGAGGGAGAGAGTGAGAGACAGAGGTAAAGAAATAATGAGTAAGGAGAGGGAGGAGAAAGAGTTGGTGCAAGAGAGAAATCAGAGAAAGAGAAATATCAAGAAGGCAAGAGAGGACGTAAGAAAGTGAGAAAGGTAGCTAGGGAGAGTAAGAGGGAGAGAGGGTGGAATACGAGAAAGAGAGTGAAGTGGGGATTGAAAGGGGGAGGGATGGTGGAGGGATAGGGATATATGAAAGAAAATAAGAAATAATGAGATGGATAAGAGGGGAGAGAGCAATATGTGAGAGAAAATAAGAGAGTGTGTGTGAGGGAGGGATAGTGAGAGAGAGTGAGAGAGATAGAGAGGAGTAAAGAGAGAGAGGAGAGGGTGATAGAAGAAGATCAAGAGAGAGAGATAGAGAGGGACAAAAGAGAGCAAGAAATTAATAAAAAAAGATGAACTAGAGAGTGAGAGAGAGCACGAGAGGGAGTGAACATAAGGATTGAAGTGTGAGCGGGAGGAATAGGAGAGAGGGCGAGACAGTAATGGAATGAGAGAGAGCGATAGCAAAAATGCGAGGGAGGGAGGGGGAGTGAATGTGTGAGTGTAAGAGGAGAGAGAGAGAAGTTGGATAGGAAGATATGGAGAAAGAGAGGGAAGGAAGGAGTGAAAAAGAGAGGGATCAAGAAGAAAAAGAGAGATTTTTCTCCATTTACTCTTGCCTTCTATCTCTCTTTCTCACTCTCTCCATTTCTCACTGTCTCTGACATTCTCTTTTGATTCTCTCTCTCACTTGCTCTCTCTTGTTCTCTTTTCTCTCTTTACTTAATCTTTATGTCTATATCAATCACTATCTCTCTACCTTCCCTCATTCTCTATCTCTTCTATTTCTCACTCCCTCTTCTCTCTTATTAATTTTTACTTCCACTCCTTTCCTTATTTTGCTCTCTGTTTCCTCCCTTAACTCGCACTCTATTCTTTCTCTATTTCTCTCTTTTTATCTCTCTCTCCCCTCCTGGCTCCCTCACTCTCTTCAATTTCACTCTCATTCTTGCACCCTCTCTCTCTCTTTCTTTCTCTCTTGCTCTCTCTCTCACTACCTTTCTCTCTTTCCCTCTCTCTGTCTCACTCCCAGCCTCCCAAACCCTCTCTCTCTCTTGCTCCATCTATCATTCTCTGGCACCCTTTCTCTTGCACTCTATTCCCCCACTTTCCTTCTTCAGCTCCACTTTCACTCCTACTCCCTATGTCTCCCTCATGTAGCACACACTTCTCTCTCCATCTAGCACACTCTTACTCACACTCACTCTCTCTCAATCTCTCTCCCTCTCACCCTCGTTAGCTCCATTTATCACTCTTTATCTCTCTCTCTGTTAATATTTTGTTTTTTCTCTCTCACTCATTTTATCCTTTCTCATTTATATTCTCTTAATCTCTCTTTCTCACACTCTATTCTATTTTTATATCTTATACTCTCTTTTACACTCCTTTGTTGCTCTCTCTTCTTTCATTTCTCTTATATTCTGTCACACCATCCCCCAAATTCTCTCTCCTCTCTCTTTCTCTTCCATTTGTCCCTCGATCTCTCATTTTATCTCTTCTCTTTCTCCCTCCCTCTCCCTCCCATTATCCCTCTTCGTCTCCCTCTTTCTCTCATCAATCTTTTATTCTCTCTCACCTTTTACCCGTCACTCACTTACTCTTGCTTAACCTTCCCCCAGTCTCTTTTCTCACTCACTGTCCCTTCCACTTTCTCTTCCTTTCTCTTTTGTGCACTCTCTTCAAATCCTCTCAATACAACCTTCTATCTCTCTTTCTTCCTCACACTCTCCTTCTCTCTCACTCTCTGTTCCACCACTTTCAATCTCTCTCTCGCCCTCCCTTCTATCTCTCATCCACACTCACTTTAACCCTTGCCGCAACTCTCTTGCTCTCCCTCCCTCTTTCACTCCTTTCATCCCTCCATTTCTCCTAATCTCCTTATCTCCATGTCTCTTGTCCCTCTCTCACTCGCTCACCCTCTCCCTCTCTCTTGCTCTCTTTTCCCTCACCCTCTCTTCTGTTCATTTCTCTCTCACACTCTCCCTTTCTCGTTCTCCCTTCCTGTCTCTTCAGTTTCACTCTTCCACATACTCTCTCATTCCCTTTCTCTTTCTCACTCCATGTTTACTCTTTTTCACTTACTCTCTCTTCTATTGTGCTTGCACCTCTCTCTCCTCTCAATATTTCTCTCCAATACTTCCCCACTCCCTTCATTCCTTCCCTCCCTCTCTAGCTCTCTCGCTCTCTCATCCCCTCTCTCACACACTCTCCCCCTCTCTCCTCTCACTTTCTTCCAATTCATACAGCCTCTCTCTCCCACTAAATCTCTTTCTGTACACCCTCTCTCCATCTCTCTAACTGTCTCTCCATATCTTCCTTCACTCTCTCTTCCTCTCTCATCCCACTCTCTTCCATCCCTCTCACGCCCTCCGTCCATCTCTCTCTTCCTCACTCTCTTCCTCTCTTGCTCTTTTCTCTAGTCATGCTCTATCACTTTTTTCTTCTCTATTTCTCTCTTCTTGCTCTCTTTGACACACTCTCTCATGCTCTCTTTTCACTCTCTTATCACTTAACTCACTCTTTCTCTCCAACCATCTCTTCTCTCTTCCTCCCTCCCTATTTTCCTCTTTCATTAGTTCAATCTCTCGCTATATCTTTTCTCCCTCCCTCTACTCCATATTTTCCTCAATATCTCCCTCTACCAACATCTCACTCACTATCATTTGCTTTAATTTCCCTGACTCTCCCAATCTCTCTCTCACTTTTTCTCTATCGCTCTCTTATTCCCTCTCGTGCTCTCTTTTCTCTATTTTTCACTTTTCTTTATTTCTCTATTGCTCTCCCTCTTCATTTCTCTCCCTCTCTCTCATCCTTTCTCTCTGATTCTCTCCCTCCACTACCCTCCATCCCACGCTTTCTATGTCAATATCTCTCCCTCTCTCCCTCTCGATCTCCCTCTCTCCTTCTCTTCTTTTAACTATTTCTCTTACTCTCCCTCTCTATCTCAATCCAACCCTCCTTCCCACTCTTTCTCCCTTTCCCTTATCACTCTTTCCTCTCTCTCCTCTTGCATTTAATCAATCTCCCTTCTTCCCTGTCATTTTATTCTTAGCTCTCTCCTATTCCTCTCTCTTGCTCTCTCTTCTCTCACTTTCTCTTCTCTCTATTTCTCTCTCACAACCTCCCTCTATCTCTCTATCTCTTTCTTTTTTACCACACATACTCTCCCTCACTCTCTCTATTTCTTTCTTTTTACCCCTCTTCCCTCCCTTCTCTTCTCTCTATATCTCTCTGACTCTCACTCATCCTTTCTTTCCCCTCTCTCCATCCCACTTCTCACACTCCCACTCTCTCAATCTCAATCTCTCTCCCTCTTCACTCACTGCCTCTTGCTCCCTATCACGATTTTGCTCAATATCATTTCCTCTCTTACTTCCCCTCTCTCCATCTTAAATCTTTCTTTCTCTCTCTCTTTCCCACTATCTTCAATATCTTACTCTCTCCCTCTATCTCCCCGATTCTCGCTCTCTCCCTTACTCTTGCCCTCTATCTCTCTCTTTCTCAATCTCTCCCTTTCTTATTATGTCTCTCACTCTCTATTCTTTTTCTCTCTCTCATGCTTTCTTACTATTTCTTGCAATGTTCTCACTCTGTTTACTCTTTCCCTTTATCTCTCTTTCTCCCTCTCTTCCTTTCTCACTATGCCTCTCACTCTCCATCTTGTTTCTCTTCCTCTCTTTTCTCTCTCTTTGTCTCCTTATATCCATCACACAATCTATCTCCACCTACCTCTCATTCTCTATCTCTTTACTTTCTCACCAACTCTTCTCTCTCATTGTTTATTACATCATCTCCCACCCTTATTTCTCTCTATATTCCTCTCTTTCCCACCGTTACCTCACTCTCTATTCTTTCTCAGTTTCTTTCGCTTTTTGTCTCTCCCCCCTTCTTAGCTCCCTCACTCTCTTTAATTTCACTCTCACTCTTACACTTAATTTCTTCTCTCACTCTTTCTTTATTACTCTCTTGCACCATTTCTCTCTCCCTCTCTCTTACTCCATTAATCATTCTCTCTTGCTCCCTTTCTCTTACTCTCTCTTCCCCCACTTTCTTTTTTAGCTTCACTCTCACTCTCACTCCCTCTCTTTATCTCTTTCACAATCTCTATTCTCTCTTTCTCTTTCTATCATCACCTTGCTCTCACTGTCTATTCACTCTCTCCTTTTCTCACTAATTCTCTTCCTTTACCCCAATTTTCTCTTTCTTTATTTATCTTACTTTCCTCCCTCTCTCTATCAAGATCTCTCCACATGCCCTCCCTGACTCTCCCTCTTTCTCTTCTCTCTTCATCGCTCTCTCTCATTCTCACTCATTAACTTATTCTCCCTCTTATTCACTCTCTCTTTCTCTATCTCTATTCACTCTTTCTTGCTCTTTGCTCCCTCTTTCTTTGTCACTATTTATTTGCTTTCTCTTTCTCTATTATTGCTCACTCTTCTCTAAAATCTTTCTCTTATATTTCTTTCTCTGCTCTCTTTATCGCTTCCTATATTCTTCCTCTTTCTAACACATAATCTCTCCCTTCATCTCTCCAACCAGACATTGGGAGAGATGGAAGCAATAGAAAGGAAGTGTGCGATAGAGGGAGAGAATGGGAGATAGGGAGAGATCAACATAAGAAAGAGACAACAAATAGGAGAGGAATATAATAAGTGAGACGGTGGGAGAAAAAGAAATAGGAGACAAAGATATTTTGAGAGAGGGAGAGAATCTATATACATATAGATTATGAGAAATGTCTAGAAAGGAAGAGAGAGAGGGAGGGAGAGTGAGAAGGAGATAGTTTTGGAGAGGGAGTGAGAGAGAGATAGAAAGAGAAAGAGGAGAGAGGGAGGAGGAAAAGCAAGAAGAAAATGTAGAGCAAGTGAAGAGACAAAAAGAGAACAGAGATGGGAACTAAAGAGATTAAGAGAGAGAAAAAGTGAGAGACGGTATGAGGTTGAAAGAATAGTAGGGAAGATGCCATGGAGATCAAGGGCATCAAGAGAAAGACAGAAAAGAGAGAGAGAGAGAGGGAGAAAGCGTGGCAACGGGAGAGAGGATGGGAGGGAGAGGGGATTGGATAAAAGTGGGAGAGTGGGTGGAAGAGGAGTGGGAGAGGGAGAAAGAAAGAGGGGAAGTTAGAATTTGTTCGTGAGAGTTAGTGAGAGAGAGAGATAGTAGCAAGGAAAAATGTGAGGAGGAAGCTAGAGAGAGAAAGTGAGTTAGTGAAAGTTAGGGGGAGTGAGGGAGTGTGAAACACATAAGAAAAGAGAGTGAGGAAGAGAAAGACATTGGTAAAATAAAGAGAGAATGCAAGAGAGAAAGGGAGTGGGGAAGAGAAAGTTAAAGAGAGACTAGTGAGAGTGAAATAGATAAATAGATGGAGTACATCCCTCTATATCTCTATTGCTTTCTCTTTACCACTCATGCTCTCTCTGACACTCTCTATTATATATCTCTCTTATGCTGCCTTTTATTCTCTCTCTTTTTCTCACTCTATCCCTCACACACTGTCTCTCCCTCTCTCCCTACTTCCCTATCTTTCAACCCACTTTTATATGTCCCTATCTTTCTCTCTCATTATTTCTCACCTTCTCTCACACATTTCTTCCTTTTCCCCTCTCTCTTTCGCTCCCCCCCTCGCTTTCTCCATCTCTCTCCATATATCTCACTCTCTTTTCCTTTCCTATTCCCACACTCTCCCAATTTTCTTGTATATCTTTCTCTCGCACTCCCTCGTTCACTCTCTTGCTCTTTATTCTCTAAATCCCTCTCTCCCTCCATCTCTTTCCATATCTTCTTTTATATCTCCCACTATCGACCTCTCACTCACTATATTTTGCTCTATCTTCCTTGAGTCTCTCTTCTCTCTATTTCTGCCTTACCCTCTCTCCATCTCTCCCTCTTGCTCACTCTTCAATCCCTTTCTTCACTCTCACTCTTGCTCACTCTCTCTTACTCTATATTTCATCTCTCTTGATTGTTTCTTTGCTCTCATTTGCCTCCTCTCTATAGCTCTCTCGCTCATAATTCTATCTCCCTCTTTTCTCTCTCGTCACTCACTCTTTCTCTTCCTTTATCTCTCACTCCCCCTCCCTCACACACACTCTCTCAATTGCTTTCACATCTTGCTCTCTTTCCTTATATTCATCTCATTATTTATCATTTTTGCTCATACATCTCTCTTACCTCCTCGATCCCTCCCTCTTTCAATCCCTCCTTCCCTCTCTTTATGCCTCCCTCCCTATCTAACTTCTCTCTCCTCTCCTCTTGCACTCACTCAATCACTCCCTTTCCCCCTTGTTTCTCTCTCTCTCTCAATCTCTCTCTTGCTCTCTATTCTCTCACTTACACTTTTCTCTACTGGCTCGCTCTCTTCCTCTCTCACATTATCTCTTCAGTCGCTCTCTCTACACTCTATTTCTCTCTCATACTCTATCCCTTTCTTGCACTCTCTTTCTCTCTCTTTAGTTTCACTCTCACTCTTGCTCCCTCACTTCCTCTCTCTTTCTCACTCCATGTTCACTCTCTCTTACTTTCTTTTCAGTTGTTCGCTCTAATCTCAATCTTTCTCTCCCTCTCTCCCCCTCTCTTGCTTCCTTCCCTCCCTCCACCTCTCTGCCTTACTCACTCTCTCTTTCACTCTCCCACTCACTCTCTCCCTCACACTCACTTCCAATTCAACTCTCCTCTCTCTCCCACTAAATCTCATTCTCTTTCCACTCTCTCCCTCACTCAAAATTTTTCTCCATATCTTCCATCACTCACTCTTATCTCTCACCCTCTTTTTCTCTTTCACTCCCACTCTCTTCAATCTCACTCACTCCCTCCCTCTGTCTCTATCTTTCTCTCTCTCCCTCCTTGCTCTTTTCCCTATTTATGCTTTATCAATTTTTTCTCTCTTCTCTCTCACAAACAGATAATCTTGCTATCTTTTATCACTCTCTCTTATCACTTTACTCACTCTTTCTTTCCAACCATGTCTCACTCTCTTCCTCCCTCCATCTCTCCCCCTCATTAATTCAGTCTGTCTCTCTTTCTGTCTATCGCCCTCTAGCCCTCTTGCTATCTCCATATCCCCTCCATATCTCCCTCTCTCACCCTCCCTTAAATCTCTCTTCTTTCTATATTTTTATCTCACCCTCTCTCCTTCTCTCCCTCTCACTCACTCTTCAATCCCTGGTTTTACTCTTTCCTTTGCTCTCTCTCTCTCTCTCTCTCTCTCTCTCTTTCTTTCATCTCCCTTTATTATTTTCTTGCTCTTCTTCGCTCACTCTCTATCTCTCACACTTGCTCTTTCTTCTATCACCCTCTTATCTCTCTCTTTACTCACTCCATCTCTACCTCTATCTCAATTACTTTCACTCTCCCTCCCTCACACACTCACTCTTAGTTTCTCTCACATATTGCTCTCTCCCGTCATATCCATCTCATTGTTTCTTATTTTATCTCATGGATCTCTATTTCCTCCTTAATCCCTCCCTCTTTCAATCCCCACTTCCCTCTCTTTCTCACTCTCTCCCTACTTTACTCTTCTCTCTCGCTCCTATTGCACTCACTCCTTCGGTCTCTCTCACTCCCTCTCTCTCGCTCTCCACCAACCTTTTATTTTCTCTACTTCTCTCTCACTCTTACTCTCCCATTCTCTCGCTCTCTCTCATCTTTTCTCCCTTATTCTTCCCTTCCCACATCCCTGCCTCCCACTCTCTATGTCAATCTCTCTCCCTCTCCATCTCCGTCTCTCGTTTCCTTCTCACTAGTTCTCTTAATCTCCCTCCCTATCAAAATCTTACTATGTTTTGCTCTCTCTTCCTCTTTCTTGCTTCATATATCTCACTTAAATATTTCTTTCTCTCTCTCTCTCTCTCTCTCTCTCTCTCTCTCTCTCTCTCTCTCCCTCCCTCTCAGTTGAGTCTCTCTAACTCTATCCATCTATCTCCTCTTTCTCTCTTTTGCCCTCTATCTCTCTTTTTCTCACTCTCTCCCCTTCTCACTATGCCTCACTCTCTTTTCTTCTTTCTCTAGCTCTCTCTTACTCTTTGTTCTCTCTCTTTATTCACTCGTTATCTTCTATATTAATCACTTTAACTCTCTCCCTTCCTTTCATTCTCTCTCTTCTCTCTTCTTTCTCTTTTCCTTGTCTTCTCACTCATTGTTTATTACATACTCTCCCTCCCTACCTCCCTTCCTCCTCCTTTTTTGCTCTCTTTGTCTCTCTAACTCCCTTACTCTTGCCCTCTCTTTCTTCACTCTATATTCTTTCTCTATTTCTATCTCGCTTTGTCACTCTCTCCCCTCTCCGCTCCCTCACTCTCTATAATTTCACTCTCACTCTTACTCACTCTCTTCATCTCTTTCTCATGCTCTCTTCCACTTTCCCTTCTTGGCTATCCCTCTCTCTCCATCATTCTACCATTCTCTCTCCCATTCTCTTATTATCCCTCCCTCACTTTCTCTTGCTCATTGAATTTCTCTATCTTACCTCACTCTCCTTCTGTCCCTATATCTCTCTCATACTCCCTTCCTCCTTGCTCCCTTCCTCTCTCATTCTCACTATTTGTTCTCTCTCTCTCTCTTTTGTTGCTTACACTTCTCTAACTCTTTCTCTAATGTTTCTCTCTCACTCTCTTCTTCACTCTCACAGACACATAATCTCATTAATCTACATTCTCTCACGCTTCTCTCTCTCTTTCACTCACCCTCTCTCTGCCTCTACTATCTCTCACTCTCTTTTCATGCCACTTCTTCTCACTCTTTTCCTCTCTATCAACATATATCTCTTTCTTCGTTCCTCACTTTCCCCTTCGTTATGTTGCTCTCTATCTCTCTTCTCTTCCTACCTCCCTCAATCCTACTTTCTCTCCATTATCACCCTCTTAATATTTTTTCCTCTCTTTTGTTCCTCTCTCTCATTCCATTTCTTATATCCTCTTCTCTCCCTCACTCTCTTTTCCTCTCTCTCTAGATCTCATTCACTCTCTGACTCTCTTGTTCTCTTTATCGCTCTCACTCCCATCCTCCATCATTCTCACTCCCAAATTATTGCACGCTCTAGGTGTCTCATTTGTAGTTCTCTCATCTCTCCATCTCATACACTCATTCTCTCTCACTCTCTCAATCTCTCTCGCTCTCACCCTCTTTAGCTCCATTTATTGCTCTCTATCTCACTCTCTCTTACTATCTTATTTTTTCTTGCTCAATCTCTCATCTCTTTTCCTCTCTCCATCTTTCTCCCTTCCCTCTCTATCCTCTTGTCTATTTTCACTCTCTATCCTCTTCTCTATTATTCTCTCTCCATCTCTTTTTCTTTCTCACTATCTATTCTTTTTTTATATCTTATACTCTCTTTTACACTCTCCTTTGTTGCTCTCTTTCATATTACACTTCTCTCATTCTATCTCCACTCCGTCTCTCCTTTCTTTTGCTTTCAAACCTATCAATCTCTTTCTCTCTCTACTCTCCCTCTGTCATTCACACTCTATCCCTACTTATCTCCCTCTTTGCCTCGCTCTGTTTTGCTCCCTCTGTCACTCTCTAATATCCCCTTCTTGCGCTCACTTTACATCTCACATCCTATAGCCTCTCTTATCACTCCTCACTTTCTCTTTCCTACTGTCTCTTTAAACGTTCTCACTTCCACTTGTCTCTCTTTCCCCCTCATGAGCTCATCTCTCTATCTGTCTCTATGCCACCCTCATTATCTCTTCATCTCGGTATCTCTTCTGCCTCACACTTTTGACCCTCCCGTTATCCCTCAATTCCTCTCTCTCGCTCTCCATACCTCTTTCGCTCTCTTAATCCCTTTCTCTCTTTTACACTCTCCTTTGTTGTTCTCTCTTCTCTTTTTCTCACTCTATTCCCCACAGTCACTCTCCTCTCTCACTCACTTGATTCCATCCCACCCTCTTTCATTCTCTCTCCCTCTCTCCCTCCCTCTTTATCCCATTATCCCACTCCATCTCCTTCTCCCTCCGTTGCTCCCACTAGCTCTCATCACTCTCCTACTCTCCCTCCCTTTATACCCCCACTCGCGTACTCTTACTTGATCTTACCTTAGCCTCTCTTCTAACTCTCTCTCTTTTACTCTCTCTACTTTCCTCTTTCCTGCACTCTCTTTAATCCCACTCACTACTCCTTCAATCTCTCTTTCTCACTCACTCATTCCATATTTCTCTCACTCTCTATTCGATCTCATTTTATCTTTGATTCGCTCTCTCTTCAGTCTCTCTTTTAATGCTCCATTTATCCCTCACTGCCATTCTCTCATCTCCATCCTTCTTTCACTCCCTTCACCCCTTGTTTTCTCTCACTCTTCTTATCTCCCTCGCTCCCGCTCCCCCTCTCACTCACTCACACTCTCCCCTCTCGCTACTCCTTCATTCTCTCTTTCTCACTCACTCTTTACCTATCTCTCTCACTCTCTATTCCATCTCATTTTATCTTTGATTCGCACTCTCTTCAATCTTTCTTTTACTGTTCCCTTTATCCCTCACTGCCTTTCTCTTGTCTCCATCCCTCTTTCACTCCCTTCATCCCTTGCTTTCTCTCACTCTTCTTATCTCCCTCGCTCCTGCTTCCCCTCTCACTCACTTAGTCTCTCCCTCTCTCACATCTCTCTTCCCTTACTCTCTCTTCACTCTATTTCTCTCTCAAACTTTCTCCCTTTTTTTCCCCTTTCCTCTCTCTTATTTTCATTCTCACTTCCACTCCCTCACTCTCTCTCTTTCTCACTTCATGTTCACTCTCTCTTCGATTGCTTGCTCTCCTCTCTACTCTCAATCTTTCATCCCTCTCTCCCCTCTCTCTTGCTTCATTCCCTCCCTCCCTCTCTCTCCCTCTCTCGCTCTCTCTCATTCTCTCCTTCTCTCTCTCCCTCTCTCCCTCTCACCCTCTTGCAAATCATCCTCCTCTCTTCCACTAAATCTCAATCTGCAACTCGTCTCTCCCACCCTCTCACTTTTTCTTTATATCGTTCATCACTCTCTCTTCTCTCTCACCCTTTCTTTCTCTCTCACTCCCGCTCTCTTCAATGTCTATCACTCCCTTCCTACCTCTCTCTATTTTTCACTCTCCTCCTCTCTCGCACTTTTCTCTATTTATGCATTACCACATTTTCTTCCTATATTTCTCTCTTTCCCTCTCACATACACACGCTCTTGTTCTCCTTTAACACTCTCTCTTATCACTTTACTCACTATTCTCTCTAGACATCTCACACTCTCTTCCGCCCAACCTCTCTCCCTCTTTCATTATTTCAGTTTCTCACTCTATCGCCCTCTCACCCTCCCACTAAATCTATATCCCCTCTACATATACCTCTCTCTACCTCACACAAAACTCTATCTTCCCTCAGTCTCTCTTCTCACTATTTTTCTATCTCATCACCCTCTCTCCATCTCTCCCTCCTGGTCACTCTTCAGTCCCTATCTTAAATCCATTTTTTCTCTTTTTTTCTCTCTCTATTGCATCTTTATTTATTGATTTCTTGTTCTCTTTTACTCTCTCTATATCTCTCTTTTCTCATTCTTCTATCACCCTCATTTCTCTCTCTTTGCTCACCTTACTCCTCTCTCTCACTTCTGTTGTACTCACTAAGTTACTCCTCCCTCACTCTACTTTTCTCTATGCTCTCTCTCATTCCCTCTCCTTTGCTCCCTCATCTCTCACTTTCTCTTTTCTCTATTTCTCTCTCACTTCCTCTCTCATTCCCTCTCTCTCATCATTTCCTGCCTGCTTCCCTCCCTCTCACTTGCCATATCTCAATCTCCCTCCCTCCTTCTCCTTCTCTCCCTCTCAATGTCCCTCTCACTTTTCTTCTCATGCATTCTCTAATCTCACTCCTTATCACAATGATGTTCACTAAGTTTTGTGTTCTCTTACTCTCTCAATTCCGATCTCTCTCTTAAATCTCTATCTCTTCAATTTCTCTCACTCTCTCCCTCTATCTCCCCATCTCACTCTCTCACTCACTCTTGCCCTCTATCTCTCCCCCTCTCACTCCCTACCTTTCTCACTATGTTTCACTCTCTATTATTTTTCTTTCTCACACTCTCAGGCTCTCTTTTGCTCTCTTTTCTCTCTTTACTCACCCTTGATCTCTCTATGTCCATTAATCTAACACTTACTTCTCTCTCTCTTATCTCTCACCCCTCTTCTCTCTCATAGTTTATTACTTTCTCGCATTCTCTCCCTCTCGCCCTTCCTTCCTCCCCCCTTATTTTGCTCTCCTTTTTATCTCTAGCTCCCTCTCTCGTTCTCTTTTTCCTCACTCTGTATTCCTTATCTATTACTTTCTCGCTTTGTCACTCTCTCCCCTCCTCACTCCCTTACTCCCTTTAATATTACTCTCACTCTTACTCCCTCACTCGCTTCTCTCACTTTATTTCCTGCAATCTTTCTCTAACTCTCTCACAATCCCTCCCTAACTCACTCTAGCTCCATCTATCATTCATTTTCTTTCTTGCTCATTTTCTCTTTCACTCACTTCACCCACACTCTCTCTCTCTTCAAACTCACTCTTACTCCTACTACCACTCTTTATCTCTTTCACACTCTCTATTCTCTCTCCCACTTTCTATCGCTATCTCCCTGACACTCACAATCTCTTTTGTTCTATCTTCCCTGAGTCTCTCTTCTCTCACTATTTCTGCCTTACCCAATCTCCCTCTCCCCATCCCACACTCTCTTTAATCTATATCTTCGCTCCCTCTCTTGCTTTCTCTCTGTCTATTTCATCGCTCTTTGTTGTTTATTTTCTCGCTCTTTCCCCCTCTCTGTCTCTCTCTTGTTCCTTCATCTATAACCACCCTCTCTTCTTTGTCTTTACTCACTCTTTCTCAGATCTATCCCCCACTCTCTCTCTTATTTCCCTCTGTGCCTCTATCTCAGTTGCTCTCAAAGTCCACCCTCGGCCCTTATCTCCATCTCATTATTTATACTTTTTTCTCACACATCTCTCTCTCTCCTCCTTTTTCCCTTATTCTTTCACTGCCTCCTTCTAAGTCTTTCTCATGTTCTCCTATCTCTCTCCTATCACTCTCCTTTTGCACTCACTAGATCTCCCTCCCTCCCACTTATTTTCTCCATCGCTCTCTCTCATTCCCTCTCTCTTGTTCTCTTTCACTCATTTTCACCTTCATCTATTTATATCTTACTCTCCCTCTCTCTTTCTCTCACTCTCTCTCTCATTCTCTCCCCTCGCTACCCTTCCTCCCACTCTATGTATGTCAGTCTCTCTCCCTCTTTCTCTCTCTCACTCCCTATCTTCCTCTCTCATTATATGCTACACACCCATTCTCTTACTCTGCCTCCCATCTAAATAACTCCCTCTTTCACTCCCTCCTTCCCTCTCTTTCTCCCTTTGTCCCTATCTCTCTGCTCTTGCACTCACTCACTCAATCTCCATCCCTTTTATAATTTTTTCCTTTGCTCTATCTCATTCCCTCTCTCTTATCTCACTTTCTCTTATTTCTATTTCTCTCTCACTTTCCCTCATCCTTTTTCTCTCCCAATCTCCCTCCCATTTCTATTCTTTCCACTCTCTCTATCTCAATCTCTCTTCTCTCTCTCTCCCTCTCCATCTCCCGCTCTCCATCTCTCTTTCTCATTCATTTTCTTAACATCTGTCCCTATCTTCATCTTGTTCACTATCTTTTCCTCTCTCGCTTCCTCTCTTTCCCACTTAAATCTTTGAATCTCTCTCCCTCTCACACTCCCTCCCTCTCTTTAATCTCTTGCTCTCTCCCTCTCTGTCTCCCCCGTTCTCACTCTACTCGTTACTCTTGCCCTCTATCTCTTTCTTTCTCACTCTCTCTCTTTCTTTCTCACTCTCTCTCTTTCTTACTATGTCTCTTACTTCTAGTAATATCTCTCTCTCATTCCCTTGCTCTCCCTCGTCTATCTTTTCTCTCTCTTTCTCTCCACTCTCCCTACCTCATTATATCTCTCACTCTTAATTATGTTCCTTATTCTCCCTCTATTGCTCTCTCTTCCTCTCTTTTCAAGGGCAGGTAGAGAGAGAAGTGAGAAAAGAAGAGAGAAGAAAGAGTGGGATGGAGGGATTGAAAGAGGGAGGGATCGAGGAGGAAGGAGTGATACATGAGAGAAAATAAGAAATAATGAGATGGGTATGAGGGGAGAGAGCAAAATGAGACAACAATTGAGAGAGAGTGTGTGAGGAAGGGAGAATGAGAGAGAGTCTGTGAGGGAGGGAGATAAAGAGTGAGTAAAGAGAGAGAAGAGAGGGAGATAAAAGATATGGCATGAGAGAGAAACAGAAAGGGGGCAAAAGTGAGCCAAAAACAACAAAGAGAGATGAAATAGAGAGTGAGAGAGACCAAGAGAGGGAGTGAAGATAGGGATTGAAGAGTTAGCGGAAGAGAGAGAGAGAGGGAGAGTGGGTAAGGTAGAAATACATAGAGAAGAGAGTCTCAGGGAGTATAAAGCAAAAGATAGTGAATGAGAGGTAGAGAGAGCAAGATATAGGGGAAGATATGGAGAAAGAGAGAAGGCAAGTTGGATAAAAGAGAGAGACATTGAATTTGTGAATGAGGGAGAGAGGGGTAGAGGACGAGAGGGAGTTGGAGGGAAAGAGTTTGTAAAGTGATAAGTGAGTGATGAGACAGAGCAATAGAGAGTGAGAGAGAGAGAAATAGAGTACAATAGAAAAGAAAAAGTGCAAGAGAGGTAGAGTGGGAGAAAGAGAGAGATAGATGGAGGGAGTCAATGGAATGGAAGATAGCGGGAGTGAGAGAGGATGAGAGAGTGATAGAGAAGAGAGGGTGAATGAAGATTTAGAAAGAGTGTGAGAGATAGAGGGAGAGAGGAGGTATAGAATGAGATTTAGTGAGAAAGATAAGGGGATTAAGTGAAAGAGAGTGAGAGGGAGGGAGGGGTAGCGTGTGAGGGAGAAACAATGGCTAGAGAGGGAGAGAGAGGGAGGGAGGGAAGGAAGCAAGCGAGTGAGCTTGAGAAGGATAGAAAGATTGTGAGGAGAGAGTGGAGAGAGAGTAAGTGTGAGAAAATGAATATGGAACAATAAAGAGAGAGGGAATGAGGGAGTGAGAGTAAGAGTGACTCTAAGGAGAGAGGAAGAGGGTGAAAAAAAGAAGAGTGTGAGAGAGAGATAATGAGAAGAGAGGCTGAGTTAAGAGAGAGCAGGAGAGAGGGAAAGAGTGAGTGAGCAAGAGTAGGAGCAAGAGAGCAAGAGATAAAATGAGCAGGAGAAATAGATGGACAAAGTGAGTGAAAATGGGAGGGAGAGCGAGAGAGAGAAAGTGAGGGATAAAGGGACATCAAAAGAGAGTGACAGAAGAGAGTGAGAGAGAGATAAAAATTAGGGGAATCAAGTGTGAGAGAGAGGAGAAGAGAGTGAGTGCAAAATAGAGATAGAAGGGAGGTAGAGATTGGGTTTAAAGAGAGAGCAGGAAAGGGAAAGGAAGAGAGAGTGAATGAAAGAGAGAGAGAGAGAGAGAGAGAGAGAGAGAGAGAGAGAGAGAGAGAAGAGACTGAGGGAAGATCGAGTAAGAGTAAGTGAGTGAGGCATTATAAGTAAGGGACAACAGGAGAATGTTGAGAGAGAGGAAGCAAGAGAGTAAGAGACGGATAGAGAATGAGAAAGGATTGAATTGAAGCAAGAGAGTGAGTGGGGGATAGAGTGAGAGAAAAGCAAGAGAAGAGAGAGCTACAAAGGAGAGTCTAAAGGGCAGTATACGATAGAAAAAGAGAATAGAGAGTGAGAGAGAGGGTGAGAGAAAAAAGTAGAGAAGGGGATAGAGAGAGAAGAGAGAAAAGTAGAGCAAGGGAGGGAGAGGGGAGAGTGAGAGGGAAAGAACAAAATGGTAATAGAGAGTGAGTTAGAGAGCGAGAAATTAAGCTAAAGTGGGCGAGTGGGAGAGAGATTGAGAGAGAGCGAGGGAGTGTACGAGTGTACGAGATGGAGAGAGAAGAGTTAGCTACATATGAAAGCGTTAGAGAGGGCATAATGAGGGAGTGAGAATGATAGAGGGGAGTGTGAGACATAAAGAGAACAATAGTGAGAGAGTGAGAGATTTAGAGAAAAATAGGAAAAGAGAGTGAGGGAGAGAAGAGGATATAAGAAAGGGAAAGACAGTGAGGGACAAGAAAGAAAAATGATATTAGGAGGGTGGCAAGGGAGAGAGAGTGTGATCGAGGGAGGGAGGAAGGGAAGTGAGAGATAGAGAGTGAGGGAATGAAATAGAGTGTGAGGAAGGGATAAAGAGAGATATATAGATGAGAGGGAGAGAGTGAGGACAAGAATAAGAAAAATAGAGTTATAAGGCAGATAGAGAAGAGGGACGAAGAGATGGAGAGAGAGAAATGTGAGAGCATGTGAGAAACAATTAGAGAGAAGAGAGAGGGATTGAGAGAGATAAAAGTTGGAGTGCGATGGAAAGAGTGCTTTTGAGGTATAGGGGGAGAGAAAGATTGTGTAAGGAGAGGGATTGTATGTGTGAGGAAGAGAGAGTGAGACAGAAAAAAAGAGAAAGAGAAGTGTGAGCAATAAAAGAGAAAGAATGAGAGAAGAAACTATGAGAAAGTTAGAGGAAGGGAATGAAAGAGGAAGTGAGGGTAAGAGAGATATTTGGAGAGAAGGAGAATGAGGGAAGATAAGATAAGATAAGAGAGAGAGAGAGAGAGAGAGAGAGAGAGAGAGAGAGGCTGGGAGAATAAGATAACTAGAGAGAATAAGAAAGTGATGGAGAGTAAAGGAGAGACCGGAAGGAAAAGTGGGAGAGAGCGAGAAGAGAGAGGGAGGAGGGAAGAGATAGAAATAGAGAAAGAGAATGGGGGATTGAGGAAGAGAGAGTGAGAAGAGTAAAAGAGAATGGATGATAAAGAGAGAGTGTGGTACGAGAGAGTAAAAGTGATAGTGAAATGGAAGACAGAGAATGAGACAAATAGAATGGTAGAATGTGTTAGAGATAATAAAGAAAGAGTGAGGGAAGAAATAACATGAGAGAGGAGCAAGCGAGATAGGGGCAAGAGAGAGAGAGAGAGAGAGAGAGAGAGAGAGAGAGAGATAAGGAGAGTGGATAAAGAGAGTGATGTAGGGAGTGAAAGAGGGAGGAAGAGATAAAAAGTTTTGTGAGATACAAGGTGTCAAAAGATAGAAAGAAGAAGAGAGAGTGAGAGAGAGATAGAGAGATACAGAAAAGTGGAATAGAGTGTATGTGAGAGAGAGGGATAGAGTGAGTGAGAAAGATTAGGGAGGGAGGGAGTGAGACAGATTAAAGAGAGAGTAGTAGACAGACTTGATAGAGAATGAAAAGGAAATAGAGTGAGAAGTGACACTAAAGGAAGATTCAGTAAGAGAGAGTGTGTGAGAGGTAAAGAGATAGGGAGAATAGAAGAATGGCTAGAGAGAGCAAGAGAGAGAGGGAGATGGGGAAAGAGAGGGAAGGAGGGAGAGAAGAAAGAAAAGAGATAGTGGGAGGGATTCAAGCAATAGAGAGGAAAAGATTGATTAGAGGATAGAGGAAGAGAAAGTGTGAGACAAAAGAGGGAGGAGATAACAACTATGAAGAGAGCAAAAGAGAGCATAAAATAGAAAAGGAGAATAGAGTGCAGGAAAGAGAGAGCGAGGGAAGGAAAATAATAGAGAAGGGTATAGAGAGAGAAGAGAGAAAGATGTAGCAACAAAGAGAGAGGTTGGAGTGCAAGGGAAGGAGTAAGATGCAATGAGAGAGCAAGAATTAGAGCTTATGAGGAAAACACAGAGACAGATTGAGAGAGGGAGAGAGTGAGAGAATGTTTGAATTTTTGTCAGAGCTCGAGAGAGAGTGATTGAGATAGAGTTAGAAGGGTGAGCCACATAAGGGATATCTAGAGAGGGCAAGATTGAGGGAGTGAGAAATATAGAGGGAGAGTGAGAGAGTGAAAAAGAGAACGAGAGTTGGAGAATGAAAGAGACCTATAAAGAAAGAGGAAAAGAGAGTGAGAGAGAGGAGGATATAAGAGAGGGGATGTGAGAGAGAAAAAGAGATATTAGGAGAGTGGGAAGGGAGAGAGTGTGAGGAAGGAAGGGAGTGAGATAAAGAGCTAGAGAGTGAGAGAGATAGTGAGCGAGGGAACAAGAGAGATGTATAGGGAGGAAGGAGAGTAAGAACAAGGGTAAGGAGGAGATAGGGGATAGAGGGAGGAAGAGAGTTAAAGAGTGAAGAACGAGTGGAGAGAGAAAAAGGGAGAAAGTGAGAAACAATGAGAGACAGATTAGACAGGGATTGAGAGAGACAAAATTTGGAGATAGAGTGTGTGTTGAGAGATAGGGACTAAGAAAGTTATATGATAGAGTGACAAAAGAGAGATCAAAAGAGATAAGAGCAAGAGCTATAAATAAAGAATAGAGAGTGAGATAGAGATAGAGCAAGTGGGTGAGAGGTATTTAAGATTTTGGGATTGAGACAGAGAGAGAGAGAGAGATAGTAAGATATAAAATAGAGAATGAGTGAGGAAATATATAGCAAAGGTGAGTGAGAGAGAAAGAAGGAATGAGAGATAGAGAATGAGTGAAAGAGACAGATCGAAAGAGAGAAGAAGAAGGGTCGAGAGGGAGAGAGTGAAAGGGAGAGAGTGAGAAAGAGAGAACCAAAGGGCAAGAGTAAGTGAGAGAGTGAGAAAGAGGGAGATAGAGGAGAGATTGAAGAGAGAGGGAGTGAGAGAGGGAGAGAGAGAGAGAGATAGGAAGCGAGAGAGGAAGATAGTGCAAAATATGATCAAGTTTGAGATAGTGAGGTAGAGTAAGGGAATGAGTGAGAAGGAGAGATGGAGAGAGGGGGATGGAGAGGGAGAGTGAATAATATAGAGAGTGGGAGGGAGGTTAGCAGAGGGAAAGAATAAGAGAGAAATGATGAGAGATAGAGTGAGAGAAAGGGTGGGAGAGAAATAAAGAAAAGTCAAAGTGAGAGAAGAGAAAGCAAAAGAGAGAAAATGAGAGAGAGCGATGGAGAAAATGAGAGTTAGAAAGCTGGAGTGAATGAGTGTGTGTAAGAGGAGAGAGGGAGGTGTGAGATTGGGAGTGCGGTAGAAAGAGAGGGAAGAAGGATTGAATGAGGGAGGCATTGAGAGGAAAGAGAGATGTATGAGAACAAAATAAGAAATAATGAGATGGATTTGAGGGGAGAGAGCAAGATGTAAAAGCAATTTAGAGAGAGTGTGAGGGAGTGAGAGTTAGAGAGAGAGAGAAAAAGTTGAGTGAAGAGACAACAGAGAGGGACTTAATAGAAAAAGCAAGAGAGAGAGACAAAGGGGAGAAATGAGAGCACAAGAACAATATAGAGAGATGAAATAGAAGGTGAGAGGATGAGGAGGAAAGGGAGTAAAGAAAGTATTGAAAAGTGTGCGAGAGCAAGAGATGGAGAGAGGGTAAGGCATAAATAAAAAGAGAAAAGAGACTCAAGGAAGATAGAACAAAAGATAGTGAGTGAGAGGTAGAGTGAGGGAGATATGGAAGGATGTATGGAGAGAGAGGGAGGGCGAGAGGGAGATTGTGAGAGAGACTGATTTAATGAAACAGGGAGAGAGGGAGGGAGAAGAATGTGAGAGATGGTTGGAGAGAAAGAGTGAGTAGAGTGATAAGAGAGTGATGAAAAAGAGCAATAGAGAGTTTGTGTGCGAGAGAGAACGAGAGAGAGTAATAGAGAAAGAAAAAAGTGATAAAGAATGAATAGAGAAAACAGTGAGAGAGGGAGAGAGTGAAAAAGAGATAAACATATGGATGGTGTGAGTGGGAAGGAATGGAGTTGGAGAGAGACAAAGTGTAAATTGGAGAAAGTGAGACTAAAGGAAGATATAGAGTGAGTGAGTTAGAGAAAGAAAGGGGGGTAGAGAATAAGATTTAGCAGGATAGAGTTGGGAAATGAATTTGATGAGGGGGAGAGTGTGTGTGAGAGAGAAAGAAGAGTGAGAGAGTGAGAAAGAGGGCAGACAGGAAGGAAGAAAGAAAGTGAGAGAGAGTGAGGGTGAAAGATTGAGAGAAGAGAGAGCAATAGAAGAGTAATCATGGAACAAGAAAGCGAGAATGAAGTCGTAACAGTGAGAGCGAAACTGGAGAGAGAGGAAGAGGGAGCAAGAAAGAGAGAGAGTGTGAGAAAGTAATAGAGAGAAGAGAGAGTGACTGAAGAGAGAGCAGGAGAGGGAAAGAGTGAGCGAGTAAGAGATGGATCAAGAGAGATAAGGAGAGTAGGAAGAGAGGGATAAAGAGAGTGAAAGACGGAAGGAGATAAAGAGAGCATTGAAAGAGAGAGATATAAGAAAAGGTTGGAATTGTGAGTGATAGAAGGGTAGAGACCAAGTGAGAAAGAGAGATTGAAAGAGGTAGTGAGATGATTTAAAAAGAACGAAAGAGAAACGAAGAGAGAGTAAAAAGGAGAGATAATGTGAACAGTGACTGAGGGAAGATTGAGTAAGACCAAGTGAGTGAGGGGTGAAAAGTAAGGGAGAATAGGATAATTTTGAGAGAGAGAGAGAGGGAGCATGAGAGATAGAAAAAAGTGGGATAATTGGAGGGAGAGGGAGGGAGGGAGAGAAGAGAGAGAAGAGGGTGGTGGAATGGAAGCAGGAGAGAGAGGAGAGAGTGGGGGATATATTGAAAGAATATTAAGAAAAAAGAGAGAAGAGAGCAATAAGGGAGAGTGTGAAAGATGGTATAATATAGAAAAAGGGAATAGAGAGAAGAAAGAGAGAGTTAGAGAAAATAATAGAGAAGATGATAAAGAGAGAAGAGAGAAGAGTGGAGCAAGGGAGAGGCAAGAATGAGAGAGAAAGAACAAAAAAGTAATAGAGAGTGAGCTAGAGAGTGAGAAATGGAGCTAAAGAGAGCAAGGGGGAGAGAGTTTAATAGTGAGTGAGCGCTAGAGAGTGTGTTAGTGAGATGGAGAGAGAAGAGTTAGCTACATAAGGGAGACCTAGAGAGGGCACAAATGAGGGAGTGAGAATGATAGAGGGAGAGAGTGAGAGCGATACTGAGAACAAGTGAGAGAGTGAAAGAGATCTAAAGAGAACTATGAAAAGAAGTGAGGGAGACAAGAGTAAATAACAAACTAAAGAGAAAAAATATATTAGGAGGTTGGGAAGGGTGAGATAGTGTGAGTGAGAGAGGAAGAGAAGAAAGATAGAGTGTGAGAGAATGAAAGAGAGAGTGATAGGGGATCAAGTGAGATATATATAGATAGAGAGGGAAATAGTGAGAACAGAAGAGGATAGAGAGGGAGAGAGGGAGGTAGATGGAGAGTGAGTGTGGGAGAGTTAATGTTAGAGTGAGTAAGAGAGAGGGGGAGGGAGGGTTGGAGGAGGAAGGGAAGGAAGCAAGAGATGGGGTGAGATTGTGTGTGGAGGCTAGAGAGAGCAGAGAAGAGAGTAAGATAAAGGGAGAGAACAGAGAATGGGTGAGACCGAGGGAAACTAAGAGAGTGAAATTAAAGAGAGGGAGGAAGGAAGAGATGTGTGTTAATTAGAGATAAATAGAGATAGAAGAGAAAGTAAAGGAGGGAGAGATATAGAGCAAGGGAGATAAGGAAAGCAAGAAAGGGAAGCAGAAGATAGATAAATAGATAGAGAGTGAGTGATATGAAGATAGAGAGCAGGATGAGGGAGGAAGGGAGAAAGGTAGAGTGAAGAGTGAGAGAAAGTAAGAAATAATGAGAGAGAGGGAGAGAAGGAGAAAGAGAGAGAGGAAGGGAGGGAGCGAGAAATGGAGATAGAAAGAGAAAATGAGTAGAGTAATGATAGAGAGAGCGATAGAAGAGAGATTAAGAAAGATTGATTGAGCAACAACATAATAATGAAGGTGGAATAGAGATTGAGAGAGGAAGAGCAAGGGAGAGAGTGAGAGAGGGAAAGAAAGGGAGAGAAGAGAGAGGGGAGAGAGAGATGTGGGGGATAGAGGGATAAAAAGTGAGTGTATATATATGGAGAGTAAGAGAGAGAGAGATGAATGGAGAGTAAGAGAGAGCATGGTAAGAAAGAGTGAGAGAGAGTATGAGAATAGAAGGTGGAGAGAGAGATGGTAAAGGTAGAGGGAGAGAGCAGGAGCAAAATAGAGAGGAGGGACAGAGGGAGAGGGAGAGGAGAGGAAGGAAGCAAAGGAGGAAGTGAGAGTGATAGAGATATAGGGAGAGAAGGAGAATGAGGAAAGATAGAGAATCTGAGAGTGAGTGAGAGAGATAGCGGAGGAGAATAAGAGAATGATTGACAACCAGGAAAGTAAAGTGGGAGAGAGAGTGAGGAAGAAAGGAAGTGAGAGAAATAGAGAAAGAGATAAAAGTTAGCAAGATTTAGATAGGAAAAGAGATGAGAGATAGAGGAGATAGAGAGACAAAGGGAGAGAGAAATAGAGAGACATGTGTGAGGTAATGTGAGAAAAAATGAAATAGAAGAGGGATGAATTGAGAGAGATAAAAGTTTGAGAGCGAGAGAGAGAGTAGGTGTGAAGGGTAGGGCCTGAGACGAGAGAATGAGAGGGAGTATGGAGCTTAGGTGGGTGAGAGAGGAGTGAGAATGAGATAGAAATAGAGATAGAAGAGAGAGTGAAGATAGAGCAAGTGATATGGAGCAAGAGGAGCAAGAGAGGGAGCAGAAGAAAGAGAGATATATAGAGAGTGAGAGCTACAAAAATAGAGGGAAGCGGGAGGAAGGGAGAGAGGTAGAGTGAGAAGTGTGAGAGAATGTAAGACATAATGAGCGATAGATGAAGAGCAAAGTGTGAGAAGAGAGAAAGATTGAAAAAGAGAGAGGGAGAGAGGGAGGGAGGGAGGGACCGAAAAAGGGAGATAGGAGAAGAAGAGTTGAGCAATGAGAGAGAAGAAAGAGCTATAGAAAAGAGATTAGACAGATTGATTGAGAACCAATGCACCAATGAAGGTGGATAGAGAGTAAGAGAGAGGGAGAGCAAAGGAGAGAGTGAGAGTGTACGAGAGAGTAAAGAGAGAGGGGAGAGATATGTGAGTGATCAAGGAGAGATAGTGTGAGATGATATATATAGAAGGGAAGAGAGAGATAGGAGGGAGAGTAAGAGAGTACATAATAAGAACAGAGATTGAGGGAAAGTATGAGAATAGGAAGTGGAGATAGAGCTAGTTAAACGTAAAGGGAGAGAGTGGTAGAGGAAAGAGATGAGGGATGGGGGTAGAGGAGAGGAGAAGAAGATAGCGAAGGAGGAAGTGAGTGTGAAATACATATAGGGAGAGAAGGAGAATAAGCCAAGATAGAGAAAGAGAGAGTAGGCAAGAGGAGAATAAAAGAATGAGAGAGAGAATGAGAAAGATGGAGAGTGAGAGAGATCCAGGAAGGCAAAATGGGAGAGGGTGTGAGAGAGAGTGACAAAGGAAGTGAGAGAATTAGAGAAAGAGAGTGGGGGGATAGAAGAAGAAGAGAAAGAAGAGTAAGAGAAGTTGACAAGGAAAAAATAGTGCAAGTGAGATAGTGATGGAAAGTAGAAGAGAGAATAGAGACTGTGAAAGAGAAAAAGAGAGGGAGCAGGATGAGAGTGAAGCTAAAGAGATAGTGGGTGAAGAGAGAGTGGGTGAAAAGGAGCAAGAGAAAGACAGGGAGGGAAATCATGAGTGATAAATTGAGCGAGAAAGGGAGAGAGAGTACAAGAGAGAACGAGAGAGAAGGTGAGTGAGGGAGTAAGGCTGAGAGATTTTGAAGAGAGTGAGGGAGCGAGGAACGGAGAAAGAAACAAAGTGAGAGAGAAATAGAGAAAGAATGGAGAGTGAGAAAAGAGAGAGAAATAGAGAGAGAAAAGGAGAGAGTAACAAATAATAAAAGAGAAGAGCGGGTGAAAGAGAGAAAAGAGAGAGAATAAGAGAAAGGGAGAGAACTGGAACAATTTGAAGGGTGTAAGGGAGACAAGGCGAGAGAGAAATAAAGAAAGAATGAAGAGTGAGGAAAGAGTGGGAGAGAGAGAAAAAGAGAGAAAGTAATAAAAAAATTCCGAGAAGAGGGGTGAGAGGGAATTAAAGGAAGGGAGAGAGAGTTAGTGATTGATATAGGAATAGGGACTGAGTAAACCGAGAGAAAAGATAGCAACAAAGAACAAGAGAGCAAGAAAGAGAAACATAAGAGAAACTGAGAGACATAGTGAGAAAGGAAAAGAGTAAGAAAGAGACAGATAGACGACAAGAGTAAGGGAGAATTTGAGGAAGAGGGAGATAAAGGTAGAGAATGAGAGAGATCAAAGAGAGAGGGTATGAGAGAGGTAGAGAGAGCAAGAAAGATTTAGAGGGAGAGTGATTAAGCAAGAGAGGAAAAGATAGTGAGCAATATTAAAATAGGGAGGGAGAGTAAGAGAATGAGTGAGATGGAGAGAGGAAGAGAGGGAGATGGAGAGTGTGAGAGGGAGAGAGATTGAGATGGAGAAAGTGGGAGGGAGGCTAGTGGAGGAAGAGAAGGAGAGAAAAAGAATGAGAAAGAAAGGATGTGAGAGTGCTAGAATGAGAGAGGGGAAGTGAGAAAGAAATAGAGAAAAGTGGAAGTGAGATTAGAGAGAGCAGGAGATTGGGAATGAGTGAGAGAGATAAAGAAAATGAGAGGGAGAGGGAGTGAAGGTGTGAATGAAGGGGAGATGAAGAGAGGAGTGAGATAGGGACAGAGGGAGAAAGAGAGGGAAGAAGGAACTAAAATACGGATGGATCGAGGAAAAAAGAGATAAGAATAGAGAAAATAATAAATAGAGTTGGATATGAGTGGAGAGAGCAAGATGTGAGATCAATTGATAGAAAGTGGGAGGGAGGGAGAGTGAGAGAAACAGTGAGAGATAGAGGGAGAGAAAGAGTGAGTAAAGAAAGAGAAGAGAGGGAGATAGAAGAAAGGGCAATAGAGAAAGACAGTAAGGGTGCAAAAAAGTGGGAATAATCAAAGCGAGATGAAGAAGAGAGTGAGAGAGAGCAAGAAAGGGAGTGAAGAAAGGGTCTGACGAAAGAGCGAGGGAAAGAGAGAGAGAGAGAGAGAGAGAGAGAGAGAGAGGGTAAGGCAGATTTGAAGAGACATGGAGAGAGACGTAGGGCGAGAGCAAGAAAAAGAGAGAGAGAGAGAGAGAGAGAGAGAGAGAGAGACTGAATTAGTAAAAAAGGGAGATTGGGAGAGAGGAAGAGGCTGACAGATGGTTGGAGGGAAATAGTTTGTAAATTGATAAGTGAGTGATGAGATATAGCAATAGAGAGTGTGTGAGAGTGAATGAAGAGAAATAGAGAAAGAAATAATGATATGGCATAACAGAGAAAACTGGAAGAGAGGGAGAGAGTGAGAAAGAGAGAGATGGAGGGAGTGGGTATAAAATGAGATCTAGTGGGAGAAAGAGGGGGACGAAGTGAAAGAGAGTGAGAGGGAGAGAGGGGAGAGCGTGAGAGAGAGAGAGAAAGAAAGAGTGAGAGAGGAAGACAAAGGTTGGAAATGAAGGAAGCAAGAGTGGGGGAGAGATGGAGAGAAAGATTAAAGGAGACAGTGGAGAGGGAGCAAGAGTGAGAATAAAATTGAAGAAATAGGAAAAGGGATTAAGGAAGGGAGAGTGTGAGAGAGAAATAGAGAGAAGAGAGAGCAAGGGAAGAGAGATTGGGATAGCGGGAAAGAGTAAGTGAGCAAGAGAAAAAGAAAGAGTGAGGGAGATAAGAAGAGCAGGAGAAATAGAGGAATGAAAGGAGTGAAAGCAGGAGGGAGAGCTAGAGAGTAGCAATGAGGGGTAAACAGACAGAACATAGTGGGTAAGAGAAAGAGTGGGAGACTAAAAGTGAATGAAAGTAAAGAGGGTGATGGAGGGAGAGTGGAGTGATAATGAGATAGAAATGGAGATATAAGAGAGAGTGAAGGAAGATAGAGCAAGAGATATGTAGCAAGATAGAGCAAGAAAAGGGCTGAAGAAAGTGAAATAGATATAGAGTGAGAGATATGAAGATAGGGAGAGGGAAGAGAGAGAAAGGAGAGAGGAATAGAGACTAGAGAAGATGTCATAAGAGGAAGTGAGTGAGGGGTAGAAGTGAGGGAAAATTCGAGAAGTTTTAGAGTGTGTGTGCAAGAGAGAGTGGGAGACGGAGAGGGATAAAGGGAGGGAGAGAAGCTAGAGAATGGGCGTGGGAGGGATTGAGGCAAGAGAGAGAGTGGGATAGAGTGGGAGAAAAGCCAAAGAAATGAGAGAAGAGAGAGCAACCAAAGGAGAGTCCAAAAGAGATTATAACTAAAAGGGAATTGAGAGTGAGAAAGAAAAAATTGAGAGAAAATAATAGAGAAGGGATTAAATAGAGGAGAGAAAAATGGAGCAAGGGAGAAAGAGGAGAGAGTAAAACATAAAGAAAAAATTGGTAACAGAGTGAGATAGAGTGATAAATGGAGCTAATTAGAGCAAGAGAGACAGAGATTGATAGATGGTGAGTGTATGAGTGTTTGCAATGAAGAGAGAAGAGAGAGCTACATAGGAGAGACCTAGAGAGGACATGAATTAGGGAGTGAGAATGATAGAGGGAGAGATTGAGAGAGTTAAAGAGAACAATACTGAGAGAATAAGAGAGATCTAAAGAGGAATAAGGAAAGAGAGTGAGGCAAGAAAGTGAAAGAGAGAGAAGGACAAGAGAAAAACGTTATTAGGAGGGTGGGAAAGGAGCGAGAGCGTGAGCGAGGGAAGAAGGAGATAGAAAGCAAAGAGGGAGCAATAAAAGAGAGATTAAGATAGATTGAGAAACAATGTAACAATGAAGGTGAAATAGATTGTGAGAGAGAGGGAGAGCAAGGGAGAGAGTGAAAGTGTGTCTAACAGAGGAGAGATAAGCGAGAGATGTTTTATGGTAGAGGGAAAGAAAATACGAGAGTATATATATAGAGAGGTAGAGAAAGATAAGGGAGGGAGTGTAAGAGAGAGCATGATAAGAAGAGAGAGTGAGAGAAAGTATGAGATAGGAGGTGGAGAGAGAGATGGCTAAATTTAGAGAATAAGAGCGGTAGAGAAAAAAAAAGGAGAAATAGAGGGAGAGGGAGCGGAGAGGAAGAGAGCGAGGAGGAAGTGAGAGTGAGAGAGATATATGGAGAAAAGGAGAATGAGTCAAGATATATAAAGAGAGAATGAGCAAGAGAGAGGGAGGGACGATGAAAAATTAGATAGATATAATGAGGGAGATGAAGAGAGAGAGAGAAACATAATCGAAAGTGGGAGAGAGTGACAAAGGAAGGAAGTGAGAGAAATAGAGAAAGAGAGTGGGGAAATAGACGAAGAGTGAGAAGAGGAAGAGAGAAGTTGACAAAGAAAAAGGAGTGCGGGTGAGATAATGACAGAAAGTAGAAGAGAGGGAGTCGGAGTGCGAGTGAAGCTGAAGAGAGAGAGAGTGGGTGAAGAGGAGCAAGAGAAAGATAGGAAGGGAAATGAGAGAGAGGAAAGAAGAGAGAAAGGGAGGAAGAAAGAGAGAGAACATTAGTGAGGGAGTAATACTGGACGAATTTGAAGGGAGTAAGGGAGACAAAGCGAGAGAGAAATAGAGAAAGAATGGAGAGTGAGGAAAGAGAGGGAGAGAGAGAAAAAGAGAGAAAGTAATAAAAAATAACCGAGAAGAGGGGTGAGAGAGGGAATTAAAGGAAGGGAGAGAGAGTTGGAGTGATGGATACAGGAAGAGGGACTGAGTAAAGAGAGAGAAAAAAGAGCAACAAAGAACGAGAGAGCAAGAGAGAGTAAAGTGAGAGGACTGGTGAGAAAGGAAAAGAGTGAGAAAAAGACAGATTGAAGACAAGAGTAAGGGAGACAGTGAGGAAGGGGGAGAAAAAGGTAGAGAATGAGAGAGATTGAACAGAGAGGGTGTGAGAGAGGTGGAGAGAGCAAGAAAGATTTTAGAGGGAGCGAGATTAAGAGAGAGACGAAGAGAGTGAGAGGAAAAGATAGTGAGCAATGTGGAGATAGGGAGGGAAAGTATGAGAATGAGTGAGATGGAGAGAGGAAGAGAGGGAGATGGAGACGGTGAGAGGGAGAGAGTGGGAGGGAGGCTAGCGGAGGGAGAGAATGAGATAGAAAGGATGAGAGAGTGTGCTAGAATGAGACAAGGGAAGTGAGAAAGAAATAGAGAAAAGTGAACGTGAGATAAGAGAGGAGGAGATTGGGAACGAGAGAGAGCGATAAAGAAAATGAGAGGGAGGAGAGGGAGTGAAAAAGTGCATGCAAGGGGAGATAAAGAGAGGAGGGAGATAGGGAGAGAGGGAGAAAGAGAGGGACGAAGGATCTAAAATTCGGAGGGATCGAGGAAGAAAGAGATATGTATAAGAGAAAATAAAAAATAATGAGTTGGATATGAGTGGAGAGAGCAAGATGTAAGAGCCATTGATAGAATGTAGGAGGGAGGGAGAGAGAGAGATAGTGAGAGAGAGGGAGAGAATGAGTGAGTAAAGAAAGATAAGAGAGAGAGAGATAGAAGAAAGGGTAAAAGAGAAAGGTAGAAAGGGTGCAAAAAAGTTCAAAAAAACAAAGTGAGATGAAGGAGCGAGAGAGAGAAAGAAAGGGACTAAATAAAGGGACTAAAGAGAGAGAGAGAGAGACTGAATTAATGAAAGAGGGAGTTTGGGAGAGAGGAAGAGGGGGAGAGATGGTTGGAGGGAAAGACTATGTAAAGTGATAAGTGAGTGATGAGATAGAGCAATAGACAGTGTGTGAGAGAGAAATAAATAGCAATAGAGAAGGAAATGATATGGCATAATAGTGAAAACGACAAGAGAGGGACAGAGTGAGAAGGAGAGAGATAAAGGGAGGGAGGGCGTATAAATTGAGATTTGGTGGGAGAAAGAGGGGGATGAAGTGAATGAGAGTGAGAGGGAGAGAGAGAAAGATTGAGAGAAAATAATAGAGAAGGGCTTAAAGAGAGGAGAGAAAATGGAGCAAGGGAGAGAGAGGGGTGAGTGAAAGATAAAGAAAAAATTGGTAACAGAGAGTGAGATAGAGCGATAAATGGAGCTAATGAGAGAAAGGGGGAGATAGATTGATAGAGAGTGAGGGTGTACGAGTGTGTGTAATGGAGAGAAGAGTGATCTACATAGGGGAGGCCTAGAGAGGACATGAATGAGGGAGTGAGAAGAATAGAGGGAGAGAGTGAGAGCAATAAAGAGAACAATACTGAGAAAATAAGAGAGATCTAAAGAGGAATAAGGAAAGAAAGTGAAGGGGAGAAGATTATCCAAGAAAGTGAAAGAGAGAGAAGGAGAAGAGAGAAAAAAGTTATCACGAGGGCTGGAAAGGAGAGAGAGAGTGAGCAAGGGAAGAAGGAAGAGAAAAGGGAGATAGAGAGTGAAGAGGGAGCAATAAAGGAGAGATTAAGATAGATGGATTGAGAAACAATGCAATAAAGAAGGTGGAATAGAGTGTGAGAGAGAGGGAGAGCAAGGGAGAGAGTGAGAGTGTGTGTGACAGAGAAGAGAGATAAGCGAGAGAGATATGTTTTGTGGTAGAGGGAAAGAAAGTACACGAGTGTATATATATAGAGAGGAAGAGAAAGATAAGGGAGGTATTGTAAGAGAGCATGATAAGAAGAGAGAGTGAGAGAAAGTATGAGATAGGAGGTGGAGAGAGAGATGGCTAAATTTAGAGAGTAAGAGTGGCAGAGAAAAAGAGAAGACAATGAGAGGGAGAGGGAGAGGAAAGGAAGAGAGCAAAGGAGGAAGTGAGAGTGAGAGAGATATATGGAGAGAAGGATAATGAGTGAAGATATAGAGAGAGAGAATGAGAAGGAGAGAGGGAGGGATGATGAAAAATGAGAGACAAAATGAGGGAGATGAAGAGAGAGAAACAAGAATGGAAAGTGGGAGAGAGTGTGAGAGAGAGTAAAAAAGGAAGGAAGTGAGAGAAATTGAGAAAGAGAGTGGGTAGATAGAAGAAGAGTGAGAAGAGTTAGAGAGAAGTTGACAAAGTGTAAGGAGTGCGAGTGAGATAGTGATAGAAAGTAGAAGAGAGAATAGAATGTGTGAAGGGATCAAGAACGGGAGTGGGAGTGGGAGTGAAGCTGAAGAGAGAGAGAGTGGGTGAAGAGAAAGAGGGTGAAGAGAGAGTAAGAGAAAAGGAGCAAGAGAGAATAGGAAGGGAATGAGAGAGAGGAAAGGAGAGAGAAAGGGAGGGAGAAATAGAGAGAGGTGAGTGAGGGAGTAATACTGGAAGAATTTGAAGTGAGTAAGGGAGACAAAGAAAAAGAGAATTAGAGAAAGAATGGAGAGTGAGGAAAAAGAGGGAGAGAGAAAAAGAGAGAAAGTAATAAAAAATGACAGAGAAGAGGGGTGAGAGAGGGAATTAAAGGAAGGGAGAGAGAGTTAGAGTGATGGATATGGGAAGAAGGACTGAGTAAAGAGAGAGAAAAGAGAGCAAGAGAGAGAAACATAAGAGAAAGTGAGAGACAAAGTGAGAAAGGAAAAGAGTGACTAAAAGATAGATAGACTGCAAGAGTAAGGGAGAGAGTGAGGAAGGAGGAGATAAAGGTAGAGAATGCGAGAGATCGAAGAGAGAGAGGGTGTGAGAGTGGTAGAGAGAGCAAGAAATATTTTAGAGGGAGAGAGATTAAGAGAGACACAAAGAGAGTGAGAGGAAAATATAGTGAGTAATGTGGAGATAGGGAGGGAGAGTAAGAGAATGAGTGAGATGGAGAGAGGAAGAGAGGGAGATGGAGAGGGTGAGAGGAAGAAAGATTAAGATGGAGAGAGTGAGAGGGAGACTAGCTGAGAGAGAGAATGAGAGAGAAGAATGAGAGAGAAAGGATGAGAGAGATTGCTTGAATGAGAGAGGGGAAGTGAGAAAGAAGAGAAAAGTGCAAGTGAGATAAGAGAGAGCAGGAGATTGAGAATGAGAGAGAGTGATAAAGAAAATGAGTGGGAGGGAGAGGGAGTGAAGGAGTGAGTGCAAGGGGAGATAAAGAGAGGAGGGAGATAGGGAGAGAGGGACAAAGAGAGGAGGGAGATAGGGAAAGAGGGATAGAGAGATATGTGTATAAGAAAAAATAAGAAATAATGAGTTGGATATGAGTGGAAAGAGCAAGATGTGATAGCAATTGATAGAAAGTGGGAGGGAGGGAGAGTGAGAGAGAGTGAGAGATAGAGGGAGAGAATGAGTGAGTAAAGAAAGAGAAGAGAGGGAGATAGAAGAATGTCAATAGAGAAAGACAGAATGGGTGCAACAAAGTGCAAAAAAATAAAGTGAGATGAAGAAGAGAGTGATAGCGGAAAAGAAAGGGAGTAAAGAAAGGGACTGAAGAAAGAGCGAGGGAGAGAGAGTGAGAGAGGGTAAGGCAGATATGGAGAGATATGGAGAGAGAGGGAGGGCAAGAGCAAGAAAGTGAAAGAGAGAGAGAGAGAGAGAGAGAGAGAGAGAGAGAGAGACTTATTTAGTGAAAGAGGGATATTGGAGAGAGGAAGAGGGTGAGATATGGTTGGAGGGAAGACTGTTTAAAGTGATAAGTGAGTGATGAGATAGAGCAATAGAGAGCGTGTGAGAGAGAAATAAAGAGCAATAGAGAAAGAAATAATGATATGGCATAACAGTGAAAACTGCAAGAGAGGGAGAGAGTGAGAAAGAGAGAGATAGATGGAGGGAGGGGGTATAAAATGAGATTTTGTGGGAGAAAGAGGGGGGGTGAAGTGAAAGAGAGTGAAAGGGAGAGAGGGGGAGAGCGTGTGAGAGAGAGAAAGAAAGAGCGAGAGAGGAAGAGAGAGGGTGGGAGTGAAAGAAGCAAGAGTAAGGAAGAGATGGAGAGAAAGATTGAGAAAAGACATTGTAGAGGGAGCATGAGTGAGAATGAAACTAAAGAGATAGGAAAAGGGATTAAGAAAGGAAGTGTGTGAGAGAGAAATAGAGAGAAGAGAGAGCGAGGGGAGAGAGAGTGGGAGAGAGGGAAAGAGTGAGTGAGCAAGAGAAGGAGCAAGAGAGATGGAGATAAGAGGAGCAAGAGAAAGAGAGGGATAAAAGGAGTGAAAGTGGGAGGGAGAGTAGGACAGTAGCAATGAGGGATAAAGGGAGAGAACAGAGTGGGTAAAAGAAAGAGTGGGAGACTAAAAGTAAGTGAGAGTAAAGAGAAAGAGGGAGGGAGAGTGGAGTGAGAATGAGAGAGAAATGGAGGTATAAGAGAGAGTGAAGGAAGAAAGAGACAGATATATGGAGCATGATAGAGTAAGAAAAGGGCAGAAGAAAGTAAAATAGATATAGAGTGAGAGATATGAAGATAGAGAGAGGGAAGAGAGAGGAAGGAGAGTGGTAGAGAGAGATTTGTGAGAAAAAGTAAGGAATAATGCGAGAGTTAAGTAGCAAATCGTGAGAAGAGGGAAGGAATTAAAAGAGAGAGGGAGAGAGGGAGGACGGGAGTGAGCAAGAAAGGGAGTTAAAAGGAACAAAAAGAGTTGAGTAGTGAGAGAGATTAATAGAGATTGATTAGGCGACAATGTAATAATGAAGTTGGAATAGAGAGTGAGAGACATAGGGAAAGCAAGGTAGAAAGTGAAAGTATGCGAGTGATAGAAGAGAGATGGGAAACAGAGATGTTTGGAATAGAGGGAAAGAAAATATTAGAAGACATATAAAGAGTGGAAGAGAGATATAGAGGGAGGGAGAGTAAGAGAGTGGATGACAAGAAAGAGAGTGAGAGAAAGTATGAGAATGAAAGTTGAGAGATGGTGTTGACCTCATTTTTGATGAGGTCTGATCTCTCTCCTTAGTACTTAGGATCTAGCCATAGTTTTTTCCCTTTGACTATCCTAGAGGGCTAGAAAAGGGACCCACCACTTAGAAATTCAAACACTTCTTGGCTCCCTTCAAACCTCACAATTTTGATTGTAAACCCCCAGGCCACTTGGAGGGTTAAGATCAAATGTAGAGGTTTAAAGGATGAGTTCCTATAGGATTCCTTGGCCTTAGGATTACCTTGAGTAGTCTGGTCCTGGTGAGGGTAAGCTTGAACACACCACACTCTCACACTCATTTCAAATCTTATAACCACTTTTACTCAATTTGACTCCCATACTCATGTAGGTGACTCATTTGGATGGACCTTAACCCCTAAGCCCCTGGCTAAGAGGGTTAGGAACAATATATTGAATGCCTAAAATGAGTCCTCTCATGGCTCTTGTAAGCTTAATATGGCTCCATGGCTCAATCAAATAGTTTTATTTAACTCACACTTAATCAATCTTCATTTTTCCCAAATTTCAATTTTTGACTCCCGGGACCCTAAACCCACTAAACCTATCAAATGCCCTTGAAATTGCCCAAAATTTGCAAAATTGCCTAAATTACCCAAAATTCCTCAAAATCAATCATAAACATTTCCCACCACTCAAATTGATCATCCATGGCCAAATATACCAAAATTTCCAAAATACCCCCAATAACCTCCAAATACCCAAAATACCCTTTTAACCAAAAAAATCTAAAAATTCAAACAATTCTCCGAAAATTCTAGAAAATCCCAAATATTCCCATTAACATTTTGTTAAACTACATCATAGGTCAATTTTGTCAATTTATCCCACTTTTACCAAAACGCCCAATTTGATCCTTTTTAACTTAAGTAGACCCAATGTCTAACCAAATCACTCCATTTGACCTCAATTTTGATCCAATTCAATTCCAAACTTCAATTAAATATCTCTAATATGAATTTAAACCAAATTCAAGCTCAATTTTATCAACATGTGAATCCAATTTCAATTTGAAGCTTAAATCCCAATTTTGGCCCATGACCTAAACTTAGCCCAAACCAACCCAACTCAACTCCAATTAGTCCCAAACCTTTTCTAAAACCTTCCTAAAATCCCCAAAAACAAAACACTAACTTGATTTTACCTAAATTTGAACCCAAACTTCACCCAAGTTTAACTTAAGCCAAAATTCCCTAAATTGGCCTAAACCAATCATGAACCCAAATAAGCCCAAATCTTAAAATTAAGACCCAAACAAAATTGAAAAACTCTTTGGTACACCTCCATAAAAATTTTACAACATTAATTTTACATCAAAACCAACATTAGCCCAACCTTAACCAAAGTTAGCCCAATTTGACCCAGTTTGACCCTATTATTAAGGAGACCCAAATTAAACCCATTTCAACTCCAAATGACACCAAATCTTTTCTAAAATTTTCAGGAAACATCCCTAAACTAAATACAACATTTATTTGACACAATATTTTACAAAATTTTTGTCATAAAATTCATTTTTCAAATCTAAAAGCCCACTTCCATAAGACATTTAAAAGCCCATTTTTTACCAAATTTGAAAAAGCCCAAACCTATTCCATGGCCCATATGACAAACTCCTCTTCATCCATTTAATCAAAACCACCCCTAAGTTTCAAAACCATCATTAAACTATTCCAAATCAAGCTTCATGAAAATTTTCCACCAAAATGCCAAAATTTCTAAAACCTACTTCCATGAAATGAGCCAACCTTTTCCCAAGCCATGAGCAAGCCATGGAGCTTTGTGTCAAGCCACATGAAGCCATGGGAGATCTTTCCACCTCACTAAGCCATTAATGGAAAAGGGAGGAGGTTCTTTATTAAACCTTCACTTAACGTTTTTAACCCCATCCATGTTACACTCTAATCCAAGTTAGCCACCTCACCATGGATGGAGACTTCACCAACCTTTCCTAGCTGACCCAAATGATTCCCTCAGTCAAAACCCAGGTCATGGGAGGGTGCACCCAACCCATTTGCCTGAGTTGACCAAGCCAAGCCCAAAAAGAGCCACTTCCCACATTCCCTTTAAATCAACTCCTTTACACATGGCAACAACCAATTGAGCTCACAAACCTCAAATCCTGACCTTCCTGACCATGAGGGTAACACATGCCTGGCCGGCCAGCCACCACAGCCTCCGGAAAACACCATGGCCGAGAGCCTTGTTTGGATTTAAAAAAATTCAAACTCACTTGCTGAACTGTCCCATGGCCATTGGACACCATGGCTGTTCTTCTCCTCCCCTAGGCAGTAGATCTCAGCCTCCAAACCTCCCTGGGAAGCCCTCCAGCCATGTCTATTTAAACCCCACCACCTCTCGGCCAAATAGAGTGCTGAACAAAACCTTACCAAAACTCTGCCAAAATCATTCCAAACCCTTCTCCCAGCATAGAGCAGTTGATCCCCACTGAAATCCAGCCCTAATTTCCCCTCTGTGAGTTCAATTTCTGAGTTTAATTTCAAGCCCAAAACCAGAATACTTCACCATAGTGAGTCAATCCCCAAATTGATTGACTCTACACCTTCACCAGACCAAGAGAAGAAATCCCCCAGCAAAAGCCCCCTCACCAGGCCAGCCATTCTTCCTATCGGCCAAGCTTTGAAATCGGGCTTGGTGGAAATCACACTTAGACAATTCACCAGGGCCTGAGGCTTCATCCCTAGCTCCTCCAGCTCCAACGAACGTGCCGAGCACATTCAGTCGAGGCTTAACCTCCTGAAACAAGGTATGTAGACTTCTCTTTAACCTGAGCTTCCAACTATTCTCCATTTTGTTTTAGTCCATTTCATAGCATGTTAGCCATATAGATGTGTTCATCTTGTTGAGACGAATCCATTGAGTCCAAGATCATGAAATTTGGTGGAGAAATGAGGGAAATCTTAGGGTCTTAGTGTGGACAGTTCTCGGGTAGGGGCGCTCGGGGACGATGAACGGATGTCGTTCATTTGCACATGTATCTAACGGACAGTCCAGATCAAGCCGGATCAAGACATGGGACGAGACCGCGGGACGCGTGGCTGCTGAGTTGGATGGCGGCGTCGAATGGAGGAGCACCGCGTGGGATTTCGATCCACCGTAGGTTGACGTGGCGCCGCGTTGATAAGTAGATAAATAGGATATTTTCTGAATTATTTAAATACCCAGAACTTAAAAAAATCATATTTTTGTGTAGAAAAATCACAAAAAAAATAAAAATACCCTCTTTCTTAGTGAACAGAGGAGAGCAATGTGAAAATAGAATTAACTTATTTTGATGAGTATTTTATTTTTAATTAATTATCTACTCTTTTAAGTATTTCAATTCTCCATGCATGCATACAATTCACCATGGCATGAGATCATAGGGCTTTTGTAGCCTCTATTCTTGGGAAGATTCCCTGAATTTTTCAAGACCAGGGGCTACCTCTATGGTAAGTTATTGATTTTCCAAATTTATGTGTCTGTTTTGATATTTTAATTCCAGTAATTAGCATGTTGCTTAATAAATTCTAGGAAAATTAGGGGAGGTAGCTTATGAAAAAAAAAACCCTATGAAAATTATGGTTTGAGTTAATTCTTTAAAAATAACCCTAATTAGCTAAAACACCTAAAATTGAACTCTAATTAATTAGGAATAACCACACATCAAAATTACTTGAAATCAATTCTCCACTGTCATATAGGATAAAGAGAACCTCACATAAAAATTTTCAGTCAATTGGAAATGATTTAAGCCATTAAATGAATTATTTAAGTTGTATAACCATTTTAAAAATTAAAAAATTCATAAAGCCCAAAATACACTTCAAAAATTTACCAAATTTGTTTTGTGGGCTTTCTGATATCAGAGGAGTCTAAGAAAATTAAAATTTTAATTTTCTAAAAATTTTCATTTTTAACCATATTTTAAATATTTTAATAATTAAAAATTAAAAAAACCACAAAAATATTAAAATTCATAAAAATGTCATATTTGGTCCCTTAATTCCCTAGGAACCAACCAAATATTTTTCCTAAGTCTCTAGGTTAAGATATTAAATTTTAAAGGCTTAAGACAATTTTTAATATTAAAAAAAAATGAATTTTCAAACCTTCCCACTAAAATAATTCTAATAAATAAAAAAAAATCAGAAAATTATAAAATTTGCTTCTCTGATTTCCTTGAGGTCAGAGGGACTTAAGAAAAATATAAAATCAATTTTTCAACTTCAATTTTATTTTATAATTGATTAATACTACAAAACTTAAAATAATTATAATAAATAAAATATAATTTAAAAAATCACTAAAATTGGTCCAAGTGGTCCTCTAGTCAATAGGGACATCCCATAATTTTCCTAAGGACAGAAACCTTACCTTGGTCATGTTGTTAAATTTTCATTGAGAACCCTCATTTTCTCACAAATATATTATATAAATTAAATTAAATTCAAAAAAATCATATTTTTCTCCTCTAATGTCTTGATTGAAATGTGAGTGAGGCGACATAAAAATTTTAAGTTCATTTGAGCTGAATTTGATGAGTTATGAAATAAATAAGCCTAAAGGGGCATAAAGGTAATTAAGGATTTTAACCCTAATTAATATTTTAGGCCTAATTAAAGGAAGGGTAAAATATCTGATCTTAGCTTTCTCTTGGATGATTGAAACTTAGGTAATAAAAAGGTAGAGACCCATTAATCATCTTGAAAATATTTTAAGCGAACCTTAATTAATTGAATAATTTAAATTTTTGGAAGAATAATTTAAAATTTGGATTATTAAGGTTAGGGATGTGACCTAAGAAGATATCAATTCTTTAATTTAAAATCCCTAAATAGATCAATTCAACAATATTAAACTTTTAATAAATTCTAAAATAATGATTGAAATTAATAATTAAAAGGAAAATAACCCTTAATTAAATTAAAGTTTAAAATATTAAATGATTTAACAATCAAATTTAAATTTTAAACATTTAAAATTAATTTAAAATCACTTAAGAATAAACTTAAAACAAATTTGAGACATTAAATAATCTTAAAACAATTCATAATTAAAAAAATATATGAAAATGAAGCAATCAAAACCAACCTAAAGTATTATAATTAATCCAAATTAAGTCATCAAAATTTAATAAAATTAAGTAATTTAAACACCTCTTTCAACCTAAGCAAATTTAAAACATTAATATTAACTTAAAAAGATATTAAGATCAATTAAAACATAAAGACTTAACTGAATTAAAACAACTTAAACACTATTTCAAACTTAAAATTATTACTTAAAATTCTATAACTAAACCAAATCACTTTAAATCATCAACTCCAATTTTAAATTAAGAATTGTTACAATCTTTAGCAAACTAATTTGCCCCTAAAGACTTTTATCATTATAACTCTAAAAAAAAACATCAAGTGAAATGTCACTTCACTCATCGGACAATCAAACGTCCAAGTTCACTGAACAAGAAACAAAACTTAACTAAATCCTTGGATGATTAATTCACCTGTACAATGAAGTTCATTTGGACTCAAAATAATCTCAGAAGTATTGAAAAGATATTTAGGATTCATCCTAAGCACTTCCTCAATATAATGGGATGTTTTAGAAGAACAATAAAACTTAATTGTTCTTTGGTGAAGAAAATTATCCACAAAACACAAGAACCTAGATGTCATAGGAAGTGACTAGCAATTCGATTAGGATTTTAGTAGACAACCAGAACCTTCTCTTAGCTTTACCTAGGTACTTATTGCAAATATTTAAATACTCTGACATGTGTTTTAAGTGCAGCTTGGAATGACGAGAAGACCCTCCAGGTATGCTTTTATTTTATTGCAATTTATTTACCTGCATTGTACTTTATTTTTCTTGCATGTTAAACAAGAATGTCACCCTGCATGAAAACTAAAACTTTTAGGATAGCCACGAAACTGAAACCCAAAACTAAATTAAAAAAATCACAAGAAGATAAAATTCACCGCCACAACATTTAAAATATAAAACAACTCAAAATTTAATCACAAACAGAACAACAAAACCACAATTACAACTAAATTAAAACGTCTCGTTGGATGATGGGGAATACCTCGGATGATGTAACCTACGTGTTGCTAACGGGATTTCCTATAGTCTAAATGAAAGTGTGGAACTTATTTAGTTAAGTTTAGCAAATTCATTTGGACTAAGTGAAGCCGATGAAAAGAACGGTGCCGGAATGATGAAACCGTGGGATTTTAACCGGTGTTGTTATAATCAACTTTAAGATTCCCCTAACAAAATATTAAAACACCTAAACCTTAAGACTTTTCTAAACTAGAACACTTCTCTCATCTCCTGATTTTCACTTTCCATAACTAAACCTCTGCAATGACAAGGAGCTTGGAGCATAGTGGGCAGCACGGCCATCATCGTCAGCAAAACAGGAATCTACATCAGCAAAACCATTCTTAGATCTAAATAACAAAGCCATTGGATTTCGAGGTAGCCTACCTAGTGCAACATAAATCCTCAAATTTTGTTAGGCATTTGCATAATTGTGTTATGTAAATTAAGCCCTAACCAGTCTTAGGACTCCGAGGTAGTCATTTGGTACGACATAAACCCTCACATCTTAGAGGCTATTTGTATGATTATGTCATATAAATATAAGTCCTAATTAAATAAAATTGGCAGGATTGAAACATTAAATAAACTCCCAAATTGAAGCCAAAAAATAGGATAGTTGGGAAGTCACTGGAGTTCGCTTCGGGTCTGTAACATCCCCTACTTCTCTTCCTTTGGACTCCTGAAATAAACTGTTCCAAATTTGAGCTAATCCCTTTTGAAATTCCAAAATTCAATCCTTTGAAACCTTAAACTTTGAAATTTTTGAGAGCAAAATCACTAATCATTATTGAGAGTTTTCTTAAGTGATTCACGTCCTTTAAGATGTAATTAACTATAAGGGCTTACCCTTATAGGGAACTTTAAGAACCCAGGTAACAAAACCCTGCTTAATTCATTTATATTAAGCAAGGGAACTTGTCAGCTTATAAAATTGGTTCGCAGACCAAACGGATGTCACAAATCTTCTAGTTTATTTAATCAAGCCCCATCATTAAGCAGTGTGTCTATTCCTCGGAATAGATACACGGTTTGTGATGCGATGCTCGTTTATATAAACTATTTGGGATGTGAGATCGGTTTGATTTCATATCTTAAAATTTTTAGAACTTAAAATTATTTTTAAAATCAAATGTAAATTTCCAAATTATATATATATTTAAATTAAATTTAAAATCTAAAATTTGTCGACAATTTCTGTAGGCGACCCCTTTTCAAAACACATAACCTATAAATATGCCGACATGTGGTTTAATGTAGAGCGAGAGAATGAGAGAAAAAAAGAGGAGGGACGGGGGGAGAGGGAGTGGAGAGGAAGGGTGCAAAGCAGGTGAGAGTTAGATAGATATAAGGAGAGAAGGAGAATGAGTCAAGATAGTCAAAGAGCGAGCGAGCAAGACAAAGGGAGGAAGGATAGGAGAATGAGAGAGAGAATGAGAGGATGATGGAGAAAAGAGAGAAAGCCAGAAAGGGAAAATGGGAGAGAGCGATGAAGGAGGGAAGTGAGAGAAATAGAGAAAAAGAGTTGGGTATAGCTGAAGAGAGGGTGAGAAGTGTAAGAGAGAAGTTGATAGTGAATAAAGAGTGTGAGTGAGATAGCGATAGAAAGCGGAAGAGAGGATAGAGAGTGTAAAAGAGATAAGGAAAGGGAGTAGGAGTGAGAGTGAAGTTGAAGAGAGAGAGTTGGTGAAGAGAGAGTAAGAGAAAAGGAAAAAGAGAGAGATAGTTAGGGAGACAAAGTGAGAGAGAGAAACGGAGAGACAAAGGGAGAGAAAAAGGGAGAGAAAAAGAGAGAAGGCGAGTGAGAAAGTAAGTGTGAGAGACAAATTAAAGAGAGTAAGGGAGCGAGGAATGGAGAGAGGGAAATAGAGAAAGAACGGAGAGTGGGGAAAGATAGGAAAAGAGAGATAAAATGGGAGAAAGTAATAAACAAAGACACAGAAGAGGGGGTGAGAGAGAGAGAGAAGAGAGAGGTAATGAGAGGAAGGTAGAGAGAGTTAGAATGATAAATATAGATGAAAGAGTGAGTAAAGAGTTAATGGAGAGAGAGAGGAAAGAGAGGGAAAGAGAAAAGGAGCTAGAGAGAAGTAGAGAGCAACATAAGGAGGGAGGGGGAGAAAGAGAGAGGGAAGGACAGAAAGTAATAAACAATGACGAAGAAGAGGGGGCAAGAGAGAATGAGAGGAAGGGAGAGAGAGTTAGAGGAATGGATATAGGAAGATAAGTGAAGAGAGAGAAACGAGAGCAAAAGAGAGCAAGAGAGAGAAACATAATAGAAACTGTGAGACAGAGTAAGAAAGGGATAGAGTGAGAAAGAGAGTAATAGATGGCAAGAGTAAGGGAGAGAGTGATGAAGGGGAGATAGAGGGAGTAAAGGAGAGAGATTTAAGAGAGATAAGGTGTGAGAGAGGGAGAGAGAGCAAGAAAGATTTAACAGAGAGAGATAGGAAGCGAGAGGAAAAGAGCACAAAAAATTGTGAGCAAGATTCAGATAGGGAGACAGAGTACAAGAACGAGTGAGAAGGAGAAAGAAGAGAGGGAGATGGAGAAGGAGAGAAGGAGCAAGAAAGAGAAAGTGAGAGGGAGGGTAGCGGATGGAGAGAAAAAAAGATAAAGAATGAGAGAGAAAGAGAGAGAAAGGGAGAAGAAGAGTGAGAAATAGAGAGAAGTGAGAGAAAGAGAATGAGAGAGCAATGGATAAAATGAGAGGGAGGGAGAGGGAGTGACTGACTTAATGCAAGAAAAGATAGAGAGAGGAGTTAGATAGGTAGAGGAGGAGAAAAAGAGGGAATGAGGGATTAAAAGAGGGATGGATTGAGGATGAATAAGAGATGCATGAGAGAAAATAAGAAATAATGAGATGGATATATAGGGTGAGAGCAATATGTTAAAGTAATTGAGAGAGAGTGTGTGAGGGAGGGAGAGTGTGAGACAGAGGTAAGGAAATAATGAGTAAAGAGAGGGAAGAGAGAGAGTTGGTACAAGAGAGAGATAAGAGAAAGATAAATATCAAGAAAGTAAGAGAGGACATAAGAAAGAGTGAGAAAGGTAGCTATGGAGATCAAGAGGAAGAGAGATGGAAGAATACGAGAAAGAGAGGGATGTGGGGATTGAATGGTTGAGGGATGGAGGAGGGTATAAGGTTTTATGAGAGAAAATAAGAAATAATGAGATAGATAAGAGGGGAGCGAGCAAAATGTGTGAGAAAGTAAGAGAGTGTCTAAGGCAGGGAGAGTGAGAGAGATAGAGGGAGTGAGTAAAGAGGGAGAAGAGAGGGAGATAGAAGAAGATCAAAAGAGAGAGATAGAGGGGGACAAAAGAGAGCAAAAAACAATAAAGATATATGAAATAGAGTGTGAGAGAGAGAGCACGAGAGGGAGTGAACATAAGGATTGAGGAGTGAGCGGGAGGGAGAGAAGAGAGGGTGAGACAAAAATAGAATGAGAGAGAGCGATAGTGAAAATACAAGGAAGGGAGAGGGAGTGAATGAGAGAGTGCAAGAGGAGAGAGACAGAAGTTAGGTAGGGAGAGAGGGAGAAATAGAGGGAAGAAGGGAGTGAAAAAGGGAGGGAACAAGAAGAAAAGAGAGATTTTTCTCCATTTACTCTTGCCTTTTATCTGTCTTTCCCGCTCTCTCCATTTCTCACTATGTCTTTCACTCTCTCTTTTGGTTCTCTCCCTCACTCACTTGCTCTCTCTTAATCTTTTTTCTCTCTTTACTTACTCTTTATCTCCTTATATACATCACTCTATCTCTCTACCTTCCCTCGTTTTCTATCTCTTCTATTTCTCACTCCCTCTTCTCTCTTATTGTTATTTACTTCCACTCCTCTCCATATTTTCGCTCTTTGTTCCCTCACTTACCTCGCACTCTATTCTTTCTCTATTTCTCGCTTTTTATCTCTCTCCCTTCATGTCTCCCTCACTCTTCAATTTCACTCTCATTCTTACTCCCTCACTCTCCTCTCTCTTTCTTTCTCCCTTGCCCTCACTTCCTCTGTCTCACTCCCTCCCTCCCAAACCCTCTCTCTCTCTCTCGCTCCATCTATTATTATCTCTTGCTACCTTTCTCTTACTCTCTATTACCCCACTTTCTTTCTTTAGCTTCACTTTCATTCTTACTCTCTAGGTCTCCCTCATGTAACGAACTCTTCCCTCTCCAACTCACACACTCCTACATACACTCACTCTCTCTCAATCTCTTTCCCTCTCACCCTCGTTAGCTCCATTTCTCACTCTTTATCTCACTCTTTGTTAACATTTTGTTTTTCCTCTCTCACTCTTTTTATCCCTTTCTCTATTATATTCTCTCAATCTCTCTCTTTCTCACACTCTATTCTCTTTTTATATCTTACTCTCTTTTACACACTCCTCTCTTGCCCTCTCTTCTTTCTTTTCTCTTACATTATGTCACTCCATCCTCCATTTTCTCTCTCCTCTCTCTCTCTCTCTCTCGAGAGAGAGAGAGGGAGAGAGAGAGAGAGATTAAGAGATTGGGTGTGTTTGAGAGAAAGCGAGAGAGGGGAAGGAATGAAGAGAGAGGGGAAGGAATGAAGAGTGATAGTGAAACTAGAGAGAGAGAGAGAGAGAGAGAGAGAGAGAGAGAGAGAGAGAGAGATAGGAAGAAAAGAGAGAGAAAAAGAGAACTGGTGAGAGTAATTATGAGGAGAGAGAGGGACAATATAAGAGTGAGAAAAGGAAGGTAAGGAAGAGAGTGTGTGATAGAGGGAATAGAGTGAAGAGAGAGTGAGACTGATAGTGATAGATAGAGTGTATGAGAGAGATGGACAAGAGAGAAAGAGAGGGAAGGAGGGAGGAAGTGGAAAATAGAGAAAGGGAGGGAGGGAGGATGGGTGAGAAATGTAGGATATAGTGGGAAACAATAAGAATGAGATGAAAGTGCGAGATAGAGGGAGAGATGAAAGGGATCAGAGAGAGAGAGAGGAAGGGGGAGAAGAGTGACAGATAAAGAGATTGAGCAAGAGAGTGAGCAAGGGAGTGATAAAAAGATATATAAAGAATGTGGGAGAGCGTGAGAAAAAGAGTAAGGTGAAGAGAGTGAGATATACAAAGTGAGAAGGAGAGAGGGAGGGAGGAAGCAAAAGATGGAAGGGAGGGGGGAGAGGAAAAGATTTGTGAGTGAAGGTGAGAAATAATGAGAGAGAAAAGTGGTGGGAAGAAAGAGAGAGTTGAGTGTGGGATTGATAGAGGAAGTAGGGAGAGAGGGAGAGTGAGAGAGAGTGGGGGATAGAGTGAGGGAAGGAACGATAATAAAGAGCAATAAAAGAGAGAAAAAGACCGAGAAGGAGAGATAAAATAGAGAGTATGAGGGAGAGAGAGTGGGTGAAGAGAGATAAATAGAAAAGGAGCGAGAGAGACTATGATAAAAGAGCAAGAGAGAGTTAGAGAGGGAGAGTGGTAGAGAGAGTGCAAGAGAGAAAGAAAGAGTGGAGCAAGTGGGGGAGTAAGAGTGGGAGTAAAATATAAAGACGTGAGGAATCGAGGAGGGGGAGAGAGTGACAAAGCTAGAGAGAAATAGATAAAGAAAAGAGAGTGAGGTGAGTGAGGGAAAGAGAGTGTGAGCTAGAGAGAGAAAAAGAGAGCAAAATAAGTAGTGAGGGAGGGAGGGAGGGAGGGAAGAGAGAAAGCAATAAACAATGAGAAAGAAGAGGGGGTGAGAGAGGGAGAGCGAGAGAATGTGAAGAATGGAGAGAGAGTTAGATTGATGGACATATAGAGATTAAGATTGAGTAAAGAGATAAAAGGGTGCAAGAGACAGTCAGAGAGCGAGAGAAAGAAACATAATAGAGAGTGAGACATAGTGAGAAAGAGAGGGAGTGAGAAAGAGAAATAAAGGGCAAGAGTAAGGAGAGAGTGAGAAAGGGGGAGATAAAGCGACAGAGTGAGAGTGAGAGTGAGAGAGAGAGAAAGATAGGAAGAAGAGGAAGAGGGAGAAAAAGATAGTGAGCAAGATTAAAATAGGGAGGGAGATTAAGAGAATGAGTTAGAAGGAAATGAGAGAGAGAGAATGGGCGATAGAGATAGGTGGAATGGGAGGGAAGGAAGAAAAAGGAAGAGGATGAGAGAGAAAGGATGAGAGATAGAATGAGAGAGGAGAAATAAAGAAAAGAGAAAGTGAGAGAAGAGGGAGCAAGTCAGAGGAAATGAGAGGGAGGGAGAGAGAGAGAGAGTGAATGAGTCAGTTCAAAATGAGCGAGAGAGGAGTAAGATAGGGAGAGAGCGAGAAAGAGAGGGAAGAGGGGATTGAAAAAGGGAGGGATTGAGGAGGACAGAGAGATTTGTTAGAGAAAATAAGAAAGAGAACAAGGTCTAAGAGAAACTGAAAGAGAGTGAAAGATTGTGGGAGAGAAAGAGTGACCAAAGAGAGAGAAGAGAGGGTGATAGAAGAAAGAGCAAGAGAGTGATAGAAAGGGGGTATAAGAGAGCAAGAAAACAATAAAGAAAGATAAAATAGAGAGTGAGAAAGAGAACAAGAGAGGGAGTAAAATAAGGATTGAAATGTGAGCAGTATGGAGAGAAGGACAGAAAGTGAGACAAAAGTTTAGAAAGAAAAGAGACTTAGAGAAGATAGAGTTGGTTGTGAGGAAGAGAGAGGGAGATATAGAGGGGATATGGAGATAGCGGGAGGGTAAGAGGGAAATAGGGTGTGAAATAATTAAAGAGGGAGAGAGAGAGGGAGGGACGAAGAGAGTGAGAGATGGTTGGAGAGCACGAGTAAGTGATAAGAGAGAGTGATAAAGGAGAGAAAGAGTGAGAAGTGAGATGGGGAGAGGGGATGGAAAGGATGAGGGAGAGTGAGAGAGATATAGAGAGAAGATAAAGTGAGAGAAGAGGGGAAAAAATAAAGAAATAGAGAGAGTGAGGGAGAGCATGAGTGGTAAAATTAAGGAGAAATAAAGATAGAGCGAGGCTGTGAGAGAGAAATAGAGAGAAGAGAAAGTGAGTGAAAAGAGAGCAAACGAGAGAAATGGGAGAGTGCGGTGTAAAATATGAGAGGGAAGGAGGGAGATAGGGGAAACAAAGAAAGAGAGGGAAGGAGGGAGAGTAAGAGAATCAGTTAAACAGAGAGGAGAGAGGGAGATGGAGAGGGACTGAGGGAGAGAGAGGGAGGGAGACTGAGATAGAGAGCGTGGGAGGGACTGCGATAGGAAGGGAGAGTAAGGGAGAGGAGAGAGGGAGATGGAGAGGGAGTGTGGGAGAGAGAGGAAGAGAGATTGAGATAGAGAGCATGGGAGGGAGGGTAGCTGGCGGAGGGAATGAGAGAGAAAGGATGAGAGAGAGGGTGAGAGAAAGCGAGTGGGAGAGTGAGAGAGAAATAGTGAAAAGAGAATGTGAGAGAAAAGAGTGCAAAATAAAGGCATGAGAGAGAGCGATAGAGAAAAAGAGAGGGAGAGAGAGGGGAAGAAAGATAGGGAGGTATCGAGGAGGAAAGAGAGATGTATAGGAGAAAATAATAAATAATGAGATGAATATGAGGAGAGAGAGCAAGATGTGAGAGAAATGAAGGGATAGTGTGTAAGGGAGGGAGTGTGACAAAGAGTATGATAGATAGAGGGAGAGAAATAGAGAGTAAATAGAGGGAGATAGAAAGAAGAGCGTGAGAGAGACAGAGAAGGGGCAAAAATGAGCATTATAAATAACAAAGAGAGATGAGATAGAGAGTGAGAGAGAGAGAGAGTATGAGAGGGAGTTAAGAGAAGGATTAAAGAGTGAGCGAAGGAAGTGAGGGAGAGAGAGTAAGGCATAAATTGAGAGAGAAGAGAGACTCAGGGAAGATAGAGCCAAAGATAGTGAGTGAAAGATAGAAAGGGTAGATATTGAGGGAAATATGAAGAGAGATGGGGGGAGAATAGACATAGCGAGAGATTGAATTAATGAATGAGAGAGGGATGGAGGGAGGAAGAGAGTGTGAGATGGTTGGAGAGAAAGAGTGAGCATAGTGATAAGAGAGCAATAAAAGAGAGCAAGAGAGATTTTTTCAAAGATAGTAAGAGGTGAACAATAGAGAAAGAAAAAGTGATAAAGCATAAATAGAGAAAAGAGTGAGTAAGGAAGAGAGAGATGGATAGAGGAGTGAGAGGGATGGAAGAGACTGGGAGTGAGAGAGGATGAGAGTAAAGGAAGATATGGAGAGTGAGAAAGAGATGAAGTGAGGGGTACAAATTGAAATTTAGTGGAGAGAGAGGGGGGATGAATTGGAAGAGAGTGAGAGGGAGAGAGGGGGAGAGTGAGAGAGAGAGAAAGAGAGGGAGAGAGAGGGAGAGAGAAGGAGGGAAGGAATTAAAGGAGGGGAGGAGAGTGGGAGAGAATGATTGAGAGGAGAGAGAGGAATGAGCGCAATTGAAAATAGAGTGAGCAACAAAGAGTGAACATGGAGCGAGAAAGAGAGAGGGAATGAGGGAGTATGTGTGAGAGTGAAACTGAAGATATAGGAAGAGGAAACAAGAAAGCGAGAGTGTGTGAGAGAGAAATAGAGAGAACAGAGGCTGGCGAAAGAGAGAGCAGGAGAGAAGGAGAGGGTGAGCGAGTGAGAGAGGGAGCAAGAGATAGGAAGATTACGAGAGCAGGAGAAAGTGGCGGGATGAAAGGAGTGAAAGTGGGAGGGAAAGCGAGAGAGTGGCGGTGAGGGTTAAAGTGAGTTTGAAAAGTGAGAGACAGAAGAGAGGGCTTGAGAAAGATGAAAAGGGGTGGAACAAAGAGTGAGAGAGAGAATGAAAGAGTGAGTAAGAAAGAGAGATAAAAGGAGATATTGAGAGGTTTTAAAGAGAGAGCAGGAAAGAGAAAGGAAGAGAGAGTGGACGGGACAAAGAGTGAGAAGAGAGACTAAGGGAAGATTAAGTAAGAGTAAGGGGAAAGGTGAGGGAGAATAGGACATTGTTAAGAGAGAGAGGGAGATGAAGAGGGATAAAGGTAGGGAGAGGGAGGAAGAGATGTGATAAAATTAGAGAGGGATAGAATCAAGAGAGAGGAGAGAGGAAATGGGGGATGGAGTGACAGAATGTAAGAGAAATGAAAAAAAAGAGAGCAACAAAGGACAGTGTAAAATAGAGTATAAGATATAAAAGGAGAATAGTGTGTGAGAAAGAGAGAGACTGAGAGAATATAATAGAGAAGGGATAAAATAAGTGAGAAAAAATAAAATGGTAACAAAGAGTGAGATAAAGAGTGAGAAATGGTAACAAAGAGAAAGAGAGAGTGGGAGAGATAAAAGTGATGGAATAGTGTGTGAGAGAGAGGGAGAAAGTGTGTGTCAAAGAGAGAAAAATGAGTTAGTGAGAGGGAGAGCAGGAAAAAGAGAGGCAATAGAAAGCTAAAGAGAGATGGAAGGGAGAGTGGGAGGTAGATGGAGAGAGAGTGTGGCAGAGTGGACGATAGAGTGAGTGAGAGAGAGGAGGAGGGAGGTAGGGACGAGGGAGGGAAGGAAATAAGAGAGAAGGAGAGAGAGAGTTTGTGGAGAATAGAGAGCGAAAGAGTGAGAGGGGAGAGAGTAAGATAAAGAGAGATAATAGAGAGTAAGAGAGAGTGTAATTAAAGAGAGATAAGTAGGGAGGAGGAGAGAGAGTGAGAGAGAAATAGAGATAGAAGAGAGGTTGAAGAAAAAGCAAAATAGAAAGAAAGGGAGCAGAAGAATGAGAAATAGATAGGGAGTGAGAGATATGAAGATAAAAAGTGGGAAGAGGGAGGGAGTAAGAGAGAGAAGTGCGAGAGAAATTAAGAAATAATTATAGAGAGATGAGGAGGAAAGAGTGAGAAGAGAGAAGGATTGAAAGAGAAGGAAAGAGGGAGGGAGGGAGTGAGAGAGAGATAGAAGGAGAAAATGAGTAGAGTAATGGGAGAAAAATGACGATGAGAGAGATGGATTGAGCAACAGTGAAATAATGAAGGTGAATAGAGAGTGAGAGAGAGAGGGAGAGCGAGGGAGCGAAAGAGATTGTGTGAGAGAGAGAAGAGAGACGGTTGAGAGATTTGGTGGATAGAGGGAGAGAAAGTGTGAGAGGATATATATATATAGAGGAACTGAGAGATAAAGGGAGGGAGTGTAGGAGAGAGCATGATAAGTAGTGAGAGTGAGGGAAGGTATGAGAATTGGGGGTGTGGAGAGAAATGGTTAAAGGTAGTGGGAGAGAGCGGGAGAAAAACTTGAGGGACGGAGTGAGAGGGAGATGGAATGAGAGGTAGATAGAGGGAGATAGAATTAGAGTAGAAGAGCAAGATAAAGAAAGAAAGAAGAAAGGGGGGGGGAGATTAAGAGAATGCATGAGTGGGGGTATAAAAAGAGGGAGAACAGGAGAATGATAAGAGCTAGAGGGAGCAACGGAGGGAGAGGGAGTTGGTGAGGGATAAAAGGAGGAAGAGGGAGGTAGGGAGAGAGAGAGAATGAAAGAGTGGGATGAATCAGGTGAGCGAGAGAGGAGAGCCAGAGACGGCAAGTGGAGAGAGTGCGAGAGAGAGAGAGGAAGAGAGGGAAGTGAGAGAAATAGAGAAAGAGAGATTGGAGGGTAGAGGAAGATAAAGAGTGAGAAGAGTAAGAGAGAAGGTGAGAGAAAATAAAGAGTGATAGAGAGATAATGAAATAAAGAGGAAGAGAAAATAAGGATTGTGAAAAAGATAAAGAGAGGTAGTAAGAGTGAGAGTGGGGAAAGTTAGAGTAAGGGAAGGAGGGTGAGAGAGAGAGAGAGGGAGATAAAAAGGGTGAGGGAGAACAAGAGAAAGAGAGAAGAGAGGGAGTAGGAGTGAGAGTGAAATGGTAGAGAGTGAGGAAGCAAGAGAGAATGATTAGTGGAGTACGAGAGAGAGTTAGGGAAGGAGGGTGAGAGAGAGAGAGATAGGAAAAGGGTGAGAGAGAACAAGAGAAAGAGAGAAGAGAGAGAGAATGAGTAGGAGTGAGAGTGAAATGGTAGAGAGTGAGAGAGCCAAGAAGGGAGGGAGAGATGAAAAGAGAAAGAAATAGAAAAAGAATAGAGAATGAGGTAAGAGTGAGGTAAGAGTGGGTAAGAGAGAGGGGAGAGAAACAAAAAATGAAATAAGGAGGAAGGGGAAGTAATAAAAAATTTGAGAAAAGAGGGGGTAAGAAATAAAAGAGATAGAGAATGAGAGGAAGGTAGAGAGATTGAGTGATGGATTTTGGGAGATAATGAGTGAGAAAACAGAGAAAGGGTGAGTAGAAGAGCGAGAGAGAAAAACATAATAGGGAGTGAGAGACAGTAAGAAAGGAAGAGATGTAAAGAAAGAGAGATAGAGGGAAAGACTAAAAAGAGAGAAAAGATAGCAAGAGAGCGAGAGACAAACAAAATTGAGTGTAAGAGACATAGTAAAAAAGTGAGAGAGTAAGAAAGAGAGAGATGGATGGCAAGAGTAAGGGAGAGAGTGAGACGAGGGAGATAAAGGGAGAGAGCGTGTGAAAGAGGGAGAGAAAGAGCATGAATGATTTAAGAGGGAGAGAGAGGAAGCGAAAGAGGAAAAGATAGGGAGTAAGATGGAGAGAGGGGAGAGAATAAGAGAATGAGTGAGAAAGAGGGACGGAGAGGGATATATATTGAGATAGAGAGAGTGGCAGGGTGAGAAGTGGGAGGGAGAGTGGGAGTTAGAAAGGATGAGGGGGAATGAGAGAGAAATAAAGAGAAGTGAAAGTGAGAGAAGTGAGATCACGAGAGTGGGAACGAGAGAGTGCAATGGAGAAAATGACAGTGAGGGAGGCAGATTGAGTGGGTGAGTGTAAGAGGAGAGAGAAGAGAGAGATAGAGAGAAAGGGAGAAAGAGAGGGAAGAATGGAGTGAAAGATGGAGGGACAGAAGAGGAGAGAGTGATGTATGAAAGAACCTAAGAAATAATGAGGTGGGGATGAGGAGAGAGAGTGAGACGTGAGAGTGATTGAAAGAGAGAGGGAGGGAGGGAGACTTAGAGAGAGTGTGAGGGATAGAGGAAGAGAAATAGTGAGTAAATATAGAGAAGAGAGGGTGATTGAAGAAAGAGCAAGAGAGAGGACAGATAAAGGGCAAGAGGGATCAATCAAACGATAAAGAGAGATGAAATATAGAGTGAGAGTGAGAGTAAGAGAGGGAGGGAACTAGAAACAGAGAGATAGAGGGAGGGATCGATAGGGATTGAGGAGAAAGCGGGAGAAATAAGGGTGTGAGTGTAAGACAAAAATAAAGAGAACAGAGAGAATTAAGGAAGATTGATAAAAGGACAGGTAGTGAGACGTGGAGAGAGAGGGAGATATAGAGAGAGATAGAGGGTGAGAGAGATAGAGAGGGAGGGAGGAAGATGATAAGAGAGAGTGAGAAAGAAAGAGGGAGGGATAGAGCCGAAGAGAAAGAAAATGTGATAAGGCATAAATAGAGAAAAAGATGAGAGAGAGAGACAGGGTGAAAAAGAGAGATAAAGATAGAGATTGATGCATGAGCATGAGAGAGGAAGATAGAGTGGAAGGGAAGAGAGAGTGAGAGAGGAAGAAAGAGGGGGAAGAGAATGAGATTTTGTGGGAGTGAGATTGGGGGATAAATGACCCGACCGCCGCACTTAACGCAGTAATATTTGCTTCCAAAAGATAGCCAAAAAGCTTTGACTCGATTTATAAATAGCGGCTAGTGTATATAATTAATATTATATAAGTAATATTTTTACACACTAGGGGTACTACGCAATTATACTTATCGTTTCAAGTAATATAGGATTTTTAAACAAAGACCCAGTATCGATCCCACAGGGAAGATTTATAGAAATAAATTTTCTATAAAGCGAAAGCGAAATATAATAGTAAAAATATTTTTATTTTGATTATAAATAACTATTAATTTACTAGATGCAATTTAATGAAAACAATAATAAGAAAATGATTTTATAAACTCTATATAAAATAAACAACTTTCTTTCCTTCAATTATTCTAAGATTTTTAAGATAATTTAATATTCATTGGAGAATTTAATTTATGGTATTGTGCCAAATAGAAGCATTCATATTCTTTACACTTTGATCCAGGTGCAAAGAACATTGACTAATTTACAGAATAGGTCCGAATGTATTGTTAGTAGAATGGGTTAATCTAGGCTCACACTTCTAGATGTCCAAGGGTGGCTATGGTCGGCCCTACTAGTGACCCTTTCTTAGTCTATAAATCAAATTATAAGAATTTAGTCTGTCACTCTAAAACTTATCAATTATACGCCCTTTAAATATTATCTTCCTATTTATTTGCACTTCACCATGAGTAGCCCGCACATGGCCTTCGACTACCCAAGGATTCATGTGATATTTACAAGTTATGAGTTCTTCTCCTACAAGGTTTTTAAACTCTTCAATAGGTTTTAACAATTCAAACAGCCAATTTAAAAAGTAAAGTAAGATCGAGTATTAATGTCATCACAATGTTTTGAAAATATTTTGAATTTTAATTCTCCATCGAATCTTTATATTATCTTATCTATCTCTTCATAATTGAAGTAAGAAAGTAACTAACTACTCAGAACATATTGAAAATAAATAACAAAATATGATAATTAAACTTTGAATCAAATGTAAAAATATACTTATCTCAAATATTTCTTCTACAGATCTTCTGATTCCTACGGACTCCACATTGTAATGAACTCCAAATGCAATAACTTGAAAATAAATTCACTAAACTAAACAAAAGTGGCCCTAAATTTCTCTCTCTAATTCTCTCTCTAAGGATGAGAGATCCTAAAGTAGATAAGAGAAAGGGGAACAATGGGAGGGGCACGTTTTCTGAAGAATTGGACCTCTATTTATAGGCTTCAAGAGTTACCTTGAGGCACCTCTTCAAAACATGTCTACATTAAATGAATTTCTAGAAGGTCGGTCTGGCGCCTAGGCGCCGGACACCGCGTCCAGTTCTTCACACCTCTTCACTTTGGCTCGCACCTCTTCGCGATTAAAACCATTTTGGAGCGTCCAAATGCAATGTATCACATGTCTTATTATCATGGAACAACTGTCAGCCTTCTAGAATGTCCAATAACCGCTCACTCCTTCAAAATAACTGATCAAACATTGTCAAAAACTTGACAGTTTTCGTATCGAGTCTGGTGCTTAGGCGCCAGTTTCTGGCGCCTAGGCACCAGTTTCTGACGCCTAGGCGCCAGGCCATATTTTTTTATACTTTTGGTATTTTGCTCCATTTTTGCTCCTTTTTACTCATTTTTCCTTCTTAGACCTTTTTACATTACCTACATCCAAAAATACAAAAAATACCTTTCATTAAAGCATAATATCCTTAGAAATTAGTAAGAATTAAGACATAAAGAAATAGGTATTTTTTTATAGATCAAAATCTCCCAAACTTAAATGTTACTTGTCTTCAAGTAACTCTTTTTACTACATAAAATATAACTTTTGGAAATAAAAGATAAATATTTAAGATTCCTTATAATTTTTGATTTTATAAAGTCTTTAGTAAATTATTAACCCAATTTCACTAACTAGGTTTAATTTTAAGAATTTAAAGAATATTTAACTACCAAATCATAAGATTTCAAATTTTTCATTCATTTTGAAAATAGTAGAAGTCTATCATATTAAGCTTTCATAGATTATTTACAAGAAAAATATCTTCTTGAAAAATCTTTTCTAAATAAATATTTATGCATAAAAATTAAGTAAAGTATGTAATTAGTTTTCTTCCTATAAGATAATTCAAGTGAAGCCTATCTTTGATTAGACATTTCCTCAAGCTTCTCCTCTCTATCTTTTTTTTTTCTTTTCTTCTCTTTTTTTTTATTTTTTTATTTTATAGAGAGGATTACTATATCTGGATAGCCTGTTAATGGTTTTGAACTTCACTATCCTTAACTTATATTTTCAAAACTTATACATCTCCACTTAATTATTATAACATAAATAAAAATTCAAAAAGAATTCCAATCTTTTCTTTTTCAAGTGATAATTTTTTATTACTTAATATTTCTAAAATTGTATTATTTCTATCATGAATAGAAAAATTCTTTTTCTCATTCTTCTTTAAGTTAAATAATTATATTCTTAAAATCAATCAAAAGTTAGTAAAATTTTGGTTAATTTCACTAAATTGTTTATAATTTCAAAAATAAAAGTGATCTCAAATAAATTCTTCATTCCTTAAGTTATGTTAAAAATGTTTCTATTTTTAAGAAAGTATTAGCTCTTTAAGGACAAATAAAATTTAATTTTGAATGGATTTTCCCTTCCCCCAAGCTTAAGTTTTGATATACTATGATAGTTTGGAAGTATGAGAGAAAGAAAATCATAAGTATTTTTAGTAAGTATGTAAAAAAAAACAATCTTAAAAAGAAAAATTAACTTCTAAACATGCTTTTATGAATAATTAAGATAAAATTGAAGCATGTATATAGAAAGGTAAGCAGGCTAATTTTATGATGATATTAAATTTGAAACAGAAATTAAAACGAGCAAAATAATAAAGTACTAAACATTAAACTAAAACAACATATAAATTAATTCTAAATTCAGTCTCAACACAACGGAATCCTAATACTAAACAGTCAACATACATCAAATACAAAACTAACAAACAATCCAAATAAAACAAACTAACAGAGTTACACATCAAAGAAATCGATAACTAATCACTAGCTGTAGCCTCATCATCATCTTCATCACCAAAAGAAATTTCTACGTCCTTAGGATCAACAAATGGTGTGAATCTAGGAAAAGTAGGAAAACTAGCATCATGTTCACCCTTCAGAAATCTGACTAGGGCTTCATCATACTCAGCATCATAATTATTCTTCCTCTGGGTATAACCAGATAAATGATCTAGTTTTCTATCAATAGTATCAATCCTGCAGTGAGTTTGAAATAACTTTTGCTGCTGTTCTAAAAACTGATCATGCATTGATTCCCAGAAATCTGATGGTGGCTTAGCGAAGTAGAGGGTCTAGAAGTAGAAGGTCTACCCGAAGTATGTGCGAAGTAGAAGGAGCGGTCGATCTCTTCCCTCGAAGACGATCATAGATACTAATGCTCTCCTGCCCAATTAGCTTAGTAGACTTCAGCTTCTCCTCAGAAATATCAATAGTGACTCCATTACTAACACATAGTGAATAGATCAACAGAAGTGCTGGATCTCGCAGTAAACTCCACAAAATCATAAATAATGCTTCCAACATCAATAGACTTCCTCTCCTGAATGCAGTAATTTAAGATCGCTCGATCTCTAGTCACTTCACTCAGGTGGTTGGAAGGTAACAATCTTGCAGAAATAAAGTAGTGTCATTCTTTAGATACACCATTTAATTTGGAGGATTTGAAGTTTACCCTCTTTCCGTTCCTGATCTTCAAAGATCCAGTACCATTAGTCAGATAAAAAATAATCATGTCCAAATCTCCCTCAGATGGTGATAATCCAGAATAATAGCAATCAATAGTCGGTGGCAGGCCATAGAATATGTTGATTCTTTCTGGAGTAAATCCTACTCCGATTCCTCTAACAAAGACTTCAGAATCTTCAACATCCAGAAAATTTGCATAAAATTCTCGAACAACCAGAATAACAGCAATAGCAGTATGTTTTTGCCATTCTTTTCTCTTTTTTTATTTTAAAAGGAGTCGCCAGTTTGTGAGTCGTCATATACTTCCCCTATTCGAATAAATCTCCCTCCCGAATCAAATAAGTGATTCGAAGAGGAGAGGAACCGATTAAGAAGGGACATACGACAAAGTGACAAACAAGAGAAAAGAAAAACATGGCGAGTCTACATGTGATAAACCTCGCAAGGATAAGTCAAGCATGTTCGCCCAAACAAGATCGGGCAGAGGCACCTTGAACCAATATCCGTGAAAGAAGTATCTACGTAAACTACCCATAACCAGAGAATCAAGTGTATGTACCTGTTATGGGGTCAAGAGCACCCCCAGAGGAACGTATTCCTACTGGTTAATTACATCTTGGGAGATACCCAAGAATACTCTCGATAAAAGGAGTTTCGCTTTATATTATCATAGACCGGGGGTATAGGCAATCAAAGGGAGATTATTCCGTGTGGGAAAGTCTCGACGCTTCAAAGCTCTCGCTAAGCCATCAGGCAAAGAGTGAGTCTCTCACATCCCAAATGGGGTCGCGGCTCATCGGCATATGGAACCCACGAAATAACCTAAATCATCTTGACGGGGGTATCCCAACACGTCAAAGCACGTCCGGACCATAAGGGCAGAGGACAAATCGTCGTATCCTAAACAGGCGGCAGCTCATTGGAATCGGGCCGTCAAAATGATATCAACGAAGTCAAGGAGCGAAAGGGCTCAACAGGGGTAGTTAAAGGAAGGAAGGAGTAATCCTAAAGGGGTAGAGGTAGCCAAGTCGGGGTATCACAAACCTGTCATCCAAAGCAGTAGGACCCTAAGTCTACCCAAACGTGAAGGTAGTCGACCCAACACATCCTGAGATCCCCGATCAGCAATCCAAGAATTGCATTATCCACGGGGACCTCGGTAGCCCTAAGGTCAAAAAAAGGAGCTCTATCCTATGACTATAAGCTGGAGCTCCAAGAGGTGAGTCTCACACCTGCCAAAGTGGCAAGGATGCCTCAGGAAAGAAGAGAAAGGGAGATTCAGCTACAAAGCTGCAAACACTCCAAACAAAAGAACTTACACCCCGTCTGGGTCGGGGAGCCTTCTAACACCCTAGGTGTACTAGACAACCACCTATAAAGGTATGCTGGGCCAGTCAGATTGGAGAAGCACGGGGACTCCTCCTCGGGACATGCAAATATGAATGCAGTTATCTAGAGCGGTCCTTAAATAATGTGGAGGCCCTATTAGTATGACTTGGGTGATAGCCATGCAATGCAACCCATTTAAAATCCGGCCCGAAGGCCATGCAAGAAAGTAAAAGTGCATATTTTAAAATCTTGAATATTTTAATCCTAAAATTCATTTAACTTGAATATTTTATTAGGACTTTTAACATATAAAGTTTACAATTTTAGGGTCCTTAAAGAGCCTAAATGATATCGCAAAATCCCAGATCACAGAAAGAAACAAGGAAAACACATGCAGACATGCAAATATGCAATAAAAGCAAGAAAGAAAGCAGTCAATAATAAAATAAAAGAGGCCAAAATGCCGCTGGACCGACAACATAATCCAGAAAAAGAAAAATGCGGCCGGACTCCGCATATACATGCCCGGTCCTAATTCTATACATCAATATAAAAATGCAGAATTAAGATACTGGGCACGAGCATCTGCTCTAAGTCCCCTCCACGTGGTTCCCGAGCAAAACGCCTCGGAACCCGTGCCTGTATCTTATTTCTGCTACAGGACTCTCCTAGACTCTAAAAGTACAAAGGAAAATAAAAAGACTCAATCCGCATGAAAACAAGTGTTAGCGGGAAAGCTCACATGCAAATGACGTATAATGAGCCATGCTTTATAAATGGGGGAGCTAATAGCACCCGCAAACAAAAATGTCAGAAATCATCACTTGCTCCCCCATAGCGGTACCTGTGTGTGTGTATAAATAAGCATGACTCCTCGCAGAAAAGCGCCCTAACACACTACCATACATATGAATCATGCGATCACATCACGAGCAAAGTGCAAAAGAAAGATACCTGGCTAGGGCAACCAATCCATCAAAGAACAATAGTCAGGCATCAAAAAGACTACCTAGCAACCTAAGTCCTAGCCTAGCACACCATCTAACGAAAGTGCACAAACCTAGTGCCTAAGTGTAGGGTAAGTCTGGGTATAGTATGACTTTGACGGGGTCGCCATACCGGCCCCATCCTAAAGATCCGAAGGATCAAAAGGGCGTCATGAAGAGAGGTGACAAAAGTTAGATCCAATGGATTCTAGCACAATCATACTTGTACCGATCCTGATGACTTAATTCGCATTGCTCATTGGGATCAACCCAACAAGCAATGCTTGTTAAGGCATCGCGACCGACACGGGGTCACTCTCCTAACGAGTAGGACAAGCCATCGAGGAATGGGTAAGCAAACAGTCATGCAAGAAGCCCACATTTTGATTGCTCGACTGAAGTACGAAACAATCACAACAGGCGCCCAAAAGGGCAAGCACACACATCATGCAAAATGCAAGGATGTTACATGCAAAGAGAATGCACCAAAGTGGTGATGGTGAGTATACCATAAAGGCAGTGATTCGAAAAGAGCGGACATTCTGTGAAGGCAGCGGCCCAAAGGATGGGTATGCCAAGGAGGCAGTGACCCGAAGGTGGGCATGCCTTAGTGGCAGCTGCCCGAAGGTGGGCATGTCGTAGCGGCAGCGGCCCGAGCAAATGAGTATGCCGAGGAGGCAGTGACTCGGAGGTGGAATAATTCTCACTAGGGAGAATCATAAAAGTGCGGTGCAAATGGAAATGCAAACACAGAATATGGTGCAACATGCAACCAGACCAACATATGCAATATAATGCAATAAGTGGTCACATGCAAAATGCAACAAGATGATCCATGCACATGCGATGAAACCCAAACGGTCGACGACACATCAAACTCGTCCTAACGACCTCACATAGGTACCTAGGGTTGACGCACTTGGATCTGCGGCATCGCCGCCTCCAGTTTTGGCGTGGCTATGTAGCGGGTTTCCCGCTCCGATTTCTCGTAGGGAAACTCTCCACCGTTCGTAGGGCGGACTAGCTACAAAGCTTTTTCCGCTCTACGAACACCCCGATCTTATAGGACGGACTAGCTACAAAGCTTTTCCCGTCCTCTAAGATCGAACTCAACTAATCCCTCCAAGGGAGATTAGGAGCGCCAAAACCGTGGGAAATTGGGATTCCAACCCGGCGAGGATTAAGATCTAAAGCTCAGAACAGGGAAATCGCTAGGCTACGAATAGGAATTGGTCAACGCACAAGATTCCTAACCTATAGCTCGCTCTAGGTAAATCAACGATCCATCACATAGGAGGCTCGACCGGTCGACACATGTCATCCTGCACCTCCACCCCACGTGGGCGATCGAACCCACGTGCCTAGACCGGACTAAACCTATGGGCCGGCTAAGAGATAAGGAAATCTCACCGCCGCGAAGGTTGAAGACACGTTCTCTTTATGCTGAAGGAGAGCCCACGTTTCCCGACGAACCGCCGGTGTTAGATCCACGTGCCGACACGCTTACCTCGATATAAATCATGCAACGAGGAAAATTCGACACAGTGAGGTATGCAAAGTATCTAAATATATAATTTGAGCATAGAAAAATGCAAACGAAATATATACCTTCGGGATGGGTCAAGACCTTGCTTGGATTCGCCTCACAAGCACGAAGTCATGAGAAAAGTGCAGGAGAGCTCGATGTGAAGAGTTTATCTCCATTGCTTCCCAATACTAGGAGGGATCACATTAAACCATTGGCACCTCTTCCAAATGAATTCAAATCATCAAAGACACACTTTTGTTCACATATATGAATCAAAATTCTGGAATATAAGAGGAATCCCATCAATTAACAGTAATTGAGGCGCTCATGGCACAAAAAATTCACTCATACATGCTCACGAATTAATATATTTGCAAATTGTAATAGATTTAGAGTAGGATTTTTACCAAAATTTGAGCAAACTTCATCTACATCCATGGAGTTTACAGCAAAAGGAGGTGGTCGCCGGTGAGCAACTGGCAGCGAGAACTTCGACCAAGAAGAAGAATGGGAGAAGGAGGTGGCGGCTCGACTGCAAGGCAGGGCGTCGGCACTGGAGCAAGCTGGCCGAATGCCGCCGATCGTGGGGAAGGTCTGGCGAGGCTTCGTTCACCGGAATAGAAGCTGAGCCACTGCGTGAGACGTCGGCGAGCTGAGCTTTGGGTCGTGCTCAACAGACGACCCGCGAATGCGACTAAGGAGGAAGCTCTCTGGCACGAGGAAGAGCTATCGCCGTTCGTTGGCGAGGACCGCCGGCCAGCGTGGGAGGTAAAGGAAGCTGTTAGGATAGCTAAATGAGGGAGCCGCGGCTGCTAGGAGGGAGATCCGGTCAGTGGAGGGGCTCACCGGTCTTCTCCGGCGACGAGGGAAGTCCGACGAGGGTACCGGCGACGAAAGAGAGTAGCCCGGGCGAGGAGCTCGCGAAAATGTCGGCTAGGGTAGGTCCGGCGTGCGATTTTTCTTTGGGAGAGGGTTAGGATGCGTGATTTTTTTTATATATATATAAGATAATATATCATATTATATATATGTTATATAATAATAATAATATTATTATTATTATTATAATTATCCTCCGTGAACTTTTAGCACCTACACGTCCTCGCAGCGAAGCAGATGTCCCTCTTAGCTAAAATTGACGTTCTGGACGCAATGACGCGGCCCGTTTCGTCATCCGGGGCCGCTCGGGCCACTTTTTGAGCGATTTGGCCAAAAAAAGGATAATTCACATATTTTAAGCCCGCCCGCGACGTCATAGTAAATTGAACGTCCTCCGTAGGTAAAATCGACGTTCCGGACACAATCGTGTGATCCGTTTCGTCGTCCGGAGTCGTTCGAGTGACTTTTGACGATCGGGCTAAAAACAATAATTTGCACAATTTTTTCCCCGCCCGTAAAGCTGTAGCAAAATAAATGCCCTTTCTATGTAATATTGATGTCCCGGACACACTCGCGTGGTTTGTTTCATCTTCAGGGGTCATCTGAAAAAGCTCGTAGGTGGATGGACCAATTTAAGCCAATTTCCCGCACATGTAATATATAAAAAAAATGATGCCAACAAAGGACCCCCAACAAGTGTGGTGCGCCGCTGAGGCACAGTGCACTTGTTGGAAGCATCCTTAAAAGAGAGCATCTCTTGGTAGTCGAGGTGACATCCCAAGAAAAGAGTAAAAGAAACCTCGACCAGGCCAGATAAACTGGACATGGTATGGTCGAGGGTGCGGCTAACCTGTCTTGACTGGTCAATCGCCAGAAATAGGTTCAGAGGCCGTAAAGGCATAACCTAAAATGGGTGGTTCAGAAGTCGTAAAGCATAACCACAAAAATAGGTTCAGAGGCCGTAAAGGTATAACCTAGGGGGGTGGTTCAGAGGCCGTAGAGGCATAACCACAAAGAATCCCAACCAGGCCAGAAAAACTGGGCAGGGTATGGTTGGGGGTGGTGGTCAGTAGTCGAAGCTAACTGTCCACCGCAGAGCTCAGCCAGGCCAAATAAACTGGACATAGTATGGCTGAGAAAAGATTTGCCTGACCTCATTCGAAATGGCAATGTCGATCTGTTTGACCTCATTCGAAACAACAGAATCAATGAAAATCCCATACCTGACCACATTCAAAACGGTAGGAGAGAAGGACCCAGCCAGGCCAGATAAATTGGACATGTTTGGCTGGGGTTTTCCCTGACCTTATTCGAAATGACAATATCGATCTGTTTGATCTCATTCGAAATAACAGAATCGATGAAAAGCCCATACCTGACCACATTCGAAACAGTAGAGGAGAAAACTCAGTCATCTCCTGCGACCAAATCTCCCGTTATGTTTCCTCCGAAAGAGACCACCGATTGCGAGTCTATCGATCTCCTCGAGACGAAACATCCATCACTTTAATCAGGTGGCTATAAATCACAACATATCCTGATCAGAGGTGGCGATCAAACCAATGAGTATAAAGTATGGTTGACCCAAAAAAAAAAAGAGAGAGGTGGTTCAGAGGCCGTGAAGGCATGACCAAACACAGTGGTTCAGGGGCCATAAAGGCATAACCAAAAAATAGGTTCAGAGGCCTTAAAGGCATAACCTAGGGGTGGGTTCAGTGGCCGTAGAGGCATGACCCAAGGAATGTCTGAAGAAGGAATACTCTGGTAGATGAACCGGCCCAAAAGGGACATGTGGTCCGAGAAGTATCGAAAGGCTAATGAGCCAGATACGACAATATGTCCTAGTAAAGAGCTGACTAGAACGTCATATAGCTCGAGAGGTGTCGTATCAGACAACTACATAGCCAAAATAAAAAAAAAAGACAGGATGTCCTCGTAACAGAGCCGACTAAAGTGTCATATGGCTCGAGGAACATGGCTAGAAAGCCAAAAGCGTCCGGAGAAGGGATACTCTTGTAAATGAACCGACCCAAAAGGGACATGTGGTTTGACAAGTATCAAAAGGCTAATGAGCTGAATATGACAATATATTCTCATAAGAGCTGACTAGAGCGTCATATAGCTCGAGAAATGTCATAACAAACGACTACGGAGCCAAAATGTCAAAGGATGAGATGTCCTTGTAACAGAGACGACTACAGTGTCATATGGCTCGAGGAACATGGCTAGAAAGCCAACAGTGTCCGGAGACGAGATTCTCTCGTAAATGAACCGGCCTAAAAGGGACATGTGGTTCGAGAAATATCGAAAGGCTAATGAGCCGGATATGACAATATATTCTCATAAGAGCTGACTAGAGTGTCATCTAGCTCGAGAAATGTCATAACAAACGACTACGGAGCTAAAATGTCAAAGGATGAGATGTCCTTGTACAGAGCCGACTAAAGTGTCATGTAGCTCAAGAAACATCAAGGTATATGGCTATGTAAAGCTGAAAAATGCTCTCATAAGAGAACCAGTCGAAATGGGCATGCGGTTCGAGAAACCTCAAAGCCAAATGGCTACGAAACCCGACGTGCCTCATAATATGGTCTTATCATCAAGGGTCAGCCAAGTGAAGGCAATAATGTCATTGATCGGAACATCAAATGATCGGGGAGGTATATATCCCGATCGAGGTAGTCCATGAAATATGTATCCTGACTACACATCAAGTAAAGTAGGAGGTATGTACCCTACTTCACATATCAAATGGCACATAAGGTATGTATTCTGGCCAAGCATCAGAAAGGACAAGAGTTATGCATCTTACCTACACATCAAACGAGCAACCCTAAGGTGAAACAACCTGAGGCAAGATGCTCAAAGTATTGTCGGATGTCAAATTACTCTGACAGAACATGGATCGGTGGTAAGACCGATACAACATGTCACTCGACATGGCGGATAGAACCAACCAAAGTAGTCAAAAATATCAAATAGGACAGGAAGAGATATCCTGCCTATGCATCAAATGAGCGACCATATAACTAAAATAGCCCAAGGTATCATGCTTAGAGTATATGCTGGATGCATGGAGCGATCCAACTAAACATGGATCGGTGGTAAGGCCGATGCAACATGTTACTCGATGTGGCAGACAGAACTAACCAAATAATCAAAAGAATTAATGGGGTTAGCTAACTGAAATGGTCTAACCAATAAAGTGCTTTTATGTAAGCACTAGCGAGACAACTCTCGCAAGGGATTTTCCCATTTAGCAAGTAATTATGCTGAGGAGGCATCAAATATCCCGGTGTAGACATGGATCAACTGAGCGACTGATACAACATGTCATTCAATGAGGCAATGAAAATTGACCGAGTCAAGAATATCAAAGAGGGTGAATGGTCAAAACATACCAACCCTATACAATACTGCTACCGTAAATTTGGTAGAATGAATTCCAATGGGGAATTACCACAGTATCCAAGAGTGGTTGGTAAAAAAAATATAGCATTCCAACCGCATGGGTGCATGGATCTCAGACCAACCCAAAAACATCCTCCTAAGAGGGAAAATGCCGCACTCATTTGAAATGAGCGGGAGATTCTAATTCGGACCCACACAGGGTGCTCAACCGAATAGAGGTGTCGAGGAAAGAAGCATGGCTTTCCCACACAAAAAAGGTATCAATCGAACTTGACCTCAGTCAGTCGAGACATCTGAGAAAGCTTGGGCAAAATAGAGAGCTCCAACCAAATGATATTTAGCCGGAAGACCAAAACATATCCCTTAAGAGGGAATACACCACACTCATTTGAAGTGAGTGGGCCCAAGCATATCCATAAAAAGGTGCTCAGTTCGGACCCTATGTAGAATGTGTAACCGAACAAGAATGCTAGGAAAGGGCATGACTTTCCTTCATAAGGCAAATATCAATCGAAATTGACTCCTGTCAATCGAGATATTGCGAAGGTTAGCTAAGCAAGATATGATAACCATGATTGCAAGATATGATAACCATAAAGCTATGCTCAAATCCTCCAAAAAGAGGGTATCTTCCACTCTCACTGTGATGAGAGGGACAAATGTATCTACCACACTCATTTATGATGGGTGGGACACCCTTGCTAGGGTCCGCTCGAAGTGAGGAACCGAAGAGAAAAGATAAGAGAAGTACTTGGCTTCTCTTACACTGATTACTGGTTGCGCCAGGTATAAGCCGCTCGTAAGACTTCCACTTTATCTGTTTAGCAATTCAGCAATCAGTTTTAAGAGATGCACAGGACCTCTCGTACTTGCAATGAAGCAAAGGAATGGGTGGGTGTACAGTGTCGTACAACATACCCACAAAGAAGGCTAGTCAACTTCCGAAGGAAGGACTGCCAGGAACCTGAAGGTCAACACATAAAGTGTACAAGAAGGTGGGTAAAAAGCCCACAAGATGGCAAGCCTTTCTTCCGAAGGAAGGGCCACAGGACCCAGAGGGTCGCCACATAAGTACGTAAGGGTGGTGGGTGAAGAGTCCACACACAAGAAGGAGAGTCAACTTCCAAGGAAGGACTGCCGGACCCAGAGGGTAGACGCATAAAGCGTAAAGATGGTGGGTGAAGAGCCCACAAGATGGCAAGCCTTTCATCCAAAGCAAGGGCTGTCGGACCCAGAGGGTCGACACATAAAGCATAAAGATGGTGGGTAGAGAGCCCACAAGAAAAAGAGAGTCAACTTCAAAGGAAGGACTGCCGGACCCAGAGGGTCAACGCATCAAGCGTGATATAATGTGGGTGTACGGTATGTTGTACAACATGCCCACAAAGCTATTGAGAGCCTTCCATGCCATTTATATTTTTTGATTGGCATTAAATATTATTATTTTTTTTATTCCCAACATAAGTCGTTATGGGGAATGATTTGGCGTGACATGCCAACTCAATATGGTAAGTGGAGCTCTCAAGTAAGCATCCTAGACTCATGACCAGATATACCATACAAAATATAAGATTTGCAAAATTCAGGTCCAGGTGGGATTTTCCTTAAGTACTCTTCCCTAGTCCCTATCCTTTAATTATTTTCACCCTTAGCCTAGATAGGCCTCGTCATTCGTATCCGGATGTAAAGAAATGTTTTCATTTTGGAGATGTCTTTAAACCAATTACTAATTTATCAGTCATCCCAATGTCACTTAAGCAATTATCTGAACCTGAATATTCTAAGGATCTTACCAGGAGAATTTTGAAATCAAAAAGTTCTTTATATCGAATTTTGATTTCCCACTCACCTCAAGCTTCATCTCAGGAGTGTTGATCATTTTTTTTCAATCTTTTTTTCTTTTTTTTTTTATTTTGAAGCCTTTCACACTTTTTTTTATCTCTCCTGAGAATTACTATATCTGGTGAGCTTCTTTTTGTTATAAAGTAATTTATTCTGACTCAAAAATCTCCCGAAGAAAGATTCTTAGAAGTTTATGGTACATTACTTGTCAAGCTTCCATCGGTCTAGCTGAATGGAAAAGTAAGAGATCTAAATAGTCTCTGAAACTACTCACATCTCAATGACACCCAGCTAGTAATTCTGAGGTGTTCTCAAGACTTAGGTGAAAGTTCATTAAAGTAAGAGATTCGGTCATCAAGACATAATTCAAATCCCCCGAACTATGAAGATCAGCAAATCCTAAGAAGGTGCATACATGGTCTGGTTTAAACCCATCCTCGGGATCTATCATAGATTCAACCTCAAGGAACATCGAAGGAAAATCCAAGATAAGATCAACTAAGGAGCACAGTTCCTTTCGGAAGCGTCTCAACGGCCTCTGTAAATGGAGCCGAAATATCAAGAGGTACAGGGATAAGAAGCCACTACCTCTTGGTCAAGGTATATCTCGGTTAGATAAGCAGCGAGGTCTAACCGGTAGTGTCGGATATCGAGGTATCACGACGAGTCATGGACTGATTTATCATGACAAAGTACTTTAATCAGTTCAACATGAATATTGACAAGGTGATAAGAATCAATCAAGTCAAACAAAATATCCATGAGGTTGGATATAGGAGATGAATCCATCTCACAGTGATGCTTTCTCACAAAGGACAGACTAAAAGTCAATAAGGTCCTAGATAGGTGAGGCACCAAATCCTAGTCAGGTTCAAAGTAGACTGACTAAATAAAATGCTAGACAACTAAGTGGTACTAGAAAAGAAATGCTCTCATCAAGAGCTTAGCCAAAAGGCAAACATAGCTCAAACTAAATGAGGCACTCTCAAATAGCCTGGGAGATGTGCATCATAGCTAAACATGGATCGACTAAGACTAGCAAAATGGACTAGTCAATACAACATGTTATCAACAAAAGCTTTTTTGGGGTGTCCCCTAATCGAAGTATAAAACTTCAACTATAGCCTTGCTTAATAAATGAAAGAGGTCAAATAAAGCACTATTCAAAGCAAAGGCAAGTAAACTCCTTGCTGTCAAATGTGGAAAGTCATTCTACATGTAGCGTCGGAATATCAAGAGACATGGTGGCAAGAATTTGCCTAACCCAATGGGTATTCGCCGAAGTGCGACGATCAACTTATGTCCTCAAATAAGGAGGAAATCGATGGGGTATGCCCCGAATCTCCCTTTGTCGACATAGGACAAATTCATCTAGCGCGATGAAGAGGAAGCCACAAAATTTTCCTCGTGATTTCAGGAAAGAGTTAGCACATCAAATATGGGTAAAAGCCACTCCAACATGATCATCAGTGATACCTGGCACAACATCTGGCAAAGGGCACTAAATACCACGCCAAGGGTTCCATGCAACTCCTCGGCGGGTCTCATGGCCTGCACAACAGATGGCAAACATCCAGATCTTGTAGTGGACTGAGAAGTATATCTCGGTCTCCTACTATAAGGATCATGGGGTATGGTAAGTAGAGGAGTTCTTACACAACATGTTTAGATATTTCAGAGATCTAAGCAAGGAACTCATCTCTAGAAATAGGACCCTGCCCTCTCAAAGAGGAAACTAGAGTCCGAACGAGTAAAGAGACTCGTGGTCGAATCAGCCACTATGGTTGCAGCAGTCTGTTCCTATTCTTCTGGACGCCCTTGCCTAATGTAGGGACAGGCGAGACCTCAGAGAAACTAGAACAACTGGGGCTGGGACAATCGTTAAACCAGCAAAAACATTTCCCCTCAAAGAGGAAGATGCTCCTACGATCTTCTAAGTCAGAGAACTCATGGTAGCAACAACAATACGGACTGCAAGGTGAGAATGACTTGCATCCGAAGGAGGGAAGAATCCCAAGCAAACCTGACAAGAGTGTAGTCCACATAACCGGATTGCAGGAGAGAAGATGATTTTCAGCTAATGGAATTTGGGCGTTATCCTATGCTGAATCGGAAACAAGTCATGGCGGGGACATGGTCCACATCGCCAGAAGATAAAGAGATGATTCTCAGCCGACGGGATTTAGCACCATCCCGGGCCAGAACCAAAACAAGCAATGACGTCGACATGGTCCACAACGTCGGAGGATGAGAAATGTGATTCTCAACCTTCAAGATTTAAGTATAAATCTTGGGCCGGAACCAAAATAAATCACGGCGGGGACCCAGTCCACACCGCCAGAGGACGGTACCATAACTGGTAACTCTAGCACTCTTACATAATGCAATATCTGTGAAGATGGAAATCCTAAACATATGGAAGGACTAAAATAGTGGCTGGTAAGCAGGAAAGAGCATTATAGCGTATCGCCATCTGGCACTAGTCCTTTCCTTAAAGTTAACACCAATGCGGGTTGCTACAACGAAAGTAGTACTACATGCACAACTCCTTTTCAAAAGTGGGGGCACGTAGCAAATGTCCAATGAGGACGTGGTCCGCTCAACGGGGACAGTAGCAAACATGACTCAAAACGAGGGCCGAAGGCACCTCCTTAACGGGAGTCAAAATAGGTATAGAAACCTGATACAAGCAATGCTGCTAAATTTGCAGCAATCTATTCCCGATCCTCATGGCCTTCCCGCCTAATCGAGGGACGAAGTGGATCCTCGTGGAAAACTGGAACGAAAGAGAATCGGGACAAATGTCACAACGACGACGGTAGTGACAAACCTCATCGCTAAAAGAAAACTCACTTGCCTATGGCAAGGAGACACGTGAGAACACGGAGGGACAAGTCTAGAAAAGACCGTCAGGTGCGGCGGCGCATCGCTATCGAGCGTCGTCCTCTTTTTGCAAAAGAAAGCAAAAACAGCTAAATGTGTACGACTCCCCTTTAAAGGGGGAGGACACGGAGGAAAATGCCTCAGATAGCGCAGGAACAACTCAATATGCACGTCTCCCCTTTTAAAAGGGAGGGCATAGAGTAATACGTCTGAGAGAGCGTAAGAACAACTCAATATGCACGTCTCCCCTTTTAAGGGGGAGGGCATAGAGAAAATGCCTCAAATGGCGTATGAAAGACTCAATGTGCACGTCTCTCCTTTTAAGGGGGAGGGCACAGAGATAATGCCTCAAAGTGAGTAGGATTACGTAAGGTAACCCCACATGGGTGCTCGAAGGAACTGAAGGTTATGCACCCTCAGTAGCACAAAAACGCTTGGGGAGAGGGGAAAGAGCTCTCCCTGGCGGCAACGATCGTATCCATCTTTCTGCTCTTCCGCGTAGCGGGGCAAAAAGGGACAATGATCAAAAATAAGGAAAGGTCAAGAAACTGATCACGAAACTACAACGACATCGATGCATGCGATAATGTTGCAACTGAAATGTCGAGGGTGAGAGAAGGGACAGAATGCGTCGAGTTGCTACCCCTAGCAACCAACACATGGACTGAAAACCAAGGTCTCACAAAAGGCTCAACTGCGACTCAAAGGAAGAGAACCAGGTCAAGATAATATGAGTGAAACTCCAAGTATGGAAAGATGCCATAACCCCACAAAAAGCGAAGCTCCAAGTATGGAGAGAGAAACTCCTCCCCAGCGGAGTCGCCAGTTTTGCGAATACGCTGGGATCCACAAGACTTATAAGCGAAAACTCCAAGTATGTAGAGAGAGACTCATCCCCAGTGGAGTCGCCAGTTTTGTATTTACCGTTCTTTTCTCTTTTTTTATTTTAAAAGGAGTCGCCAGTTTGTCAGTCGTCATATACTTCCCCTATTCGAATAAATCTCCCTCCCAAATCAAATAAGTGATTCGAAGAGGAGAGGAATTGATTAAGAAGGGACATACGATAAAGTGACAAACAAGAGAAAAGAAAAATAACGAGAGTCTACGTGCGATAAACCTCGCAAGGATAAGTCAAGCATGTTCGCCCAAACAAGATCGGACAGAGGCACCTTGAACCAATATCCGCGAAAGAAGTATCTATGTAAACTACCCATAACCAAAGAATCAAGTGTATGTACCTGTTCTGGGGTCAAGAGCACTCCCAGAGGAACGTATTCCTACTGGTTAATTACATCTTGGGGGATACCCAAGAATACTCTCGATAAAAGGAGTTTCGCTTTATATTATCATAGACCTGAGGAATAGGCAATCAAAGGGAGATTATTCCGTGTGGGAAAGTCTCGACGCTTCAAAGCTCTCGCTAAGCCATCAGGCAGAGAGTGAGTCTCTCACATCCCAAATGGGGTCGCGGCTCATCGGCATACGGAACCCACGGAATAACCTAAATCATCTTGACGGGGGTATCCCAACACGTCAAAGCACGTCCGGGCCATAAGGGCAGAGGACAAATCGTCGTATCCCAAACGGGCGGCAGCTCATTGGCATCGGGCCGTCAAAATGATATCAACGAAGTCAAGGAGCGAAAGGGCTCAACAAGGGTAGTTAAAGGAAGGAAGGAGTAATCCTAAAGGGGTAGAGGTAGCCAAGTCGGGGTATCACAAACCCGTCATCCAAAGCAGTAGGACCCTAAGTCTACCCGAACGTGAAGGTAGTCGACCCAACACATCCTGAGATCCCCGATCAGCAATCCAAGAATTGCATTATCCACGGGGACCTCGGTATCCCTAAGGTCAAAGGAAGGATCTCTATCCTATGACTATAAGCTGGAGCTCCAAGAGGTGAGACTCACACCTGCCAAAGTGGCAAGGATGCCTCAGGAAAGAAGAGAAAGGGAGGTTCAGCTACAAAGCTGCAAATGCTCCAAACAAAAGGACTTACACCCCGTCTGGGTCGGGGAGCCTTCTAACACCCTAGGCGCACTAGACAACCACCTATAAAGGTATGCTGGGCCAGTCAGATTGGAGAAGCACGGGGACTCCTCGGGACATGCAAATATGAATGCAGTTATCTAGAGCGGTCCTTAAATAATGTGGAGGCTCTATTAGTATGACTTGGGTGATAGTCATGCAATGTAACCCATTTAAAATCTGGCCCGAAGGCCATGAAAGAAAGTAAAAGTGCATATTTTAAAATCTTGAATATTTTAATCCTAAAATTCATTTATGTTGAATATTTTATTAGGACTTTTAACATATAGAGTTTACAATTTTAGGGTCCTTAAAGAGCCTAAATGATATCGCAAAATCCTAGATCATAGAAAGAAATAAGGAAAACACATGCAGGCATGCAAATATGCAATAAAAGCAAGAAAGAAAGCACTCAATAATAAAATAAAAGAGGCCAAAATGCCGCTGGACCGGCAACATAATCCAGAAAAAGAAAAATGTGGCCGAACTCCGCATATACATGCCCGGTCCTAATTTTATACATCAATATAAAAATGCAGAATTAAGATACGGGGCACGAGCATCTGCTCCTAGTCCCCTCCACGTGGTTCCCGAGCAAAACGCCTCGGAACCCATGCCCGTATCTTATTTCTCCTACAGGACTCTCCTAGACTCTAAAAGTACAAAGGAAAATAAAAAGACTCAATCCTGCATGAAAACAAGTGTTAGCGGGAAAGCTCACATGCAAATGACGTATAATGAGCCATGCTTTATAAATGGGGGAGCTAATATCACCTGCAAACAAAAATGTCAGAAATCATCACTTGCTCACCCCATAGCAGTACCTGTGTGTGTATAAATAAGCATGGCTCCCTGCAGAAAAGCGCCCTAACACACTACCATACATATGAAGCATGCAGTCACATCACGTGCAAAGTGCGAAGAAAGATACCGGCTAGTGGCAACCAATCCATCAAAGAACAATAGTCAGGCATCAAAAAGACTACCTAGCAACCTAAGTCCTAGCCTAGCACACCATCTAACGAAAGTGCACAAACTTAGTGCCTAAGTGTAGGGTAAGTCTGGGTATAGTATGACTTTAACGGGGTCGCCATACCGGCCCCATCCTAAAGATCCGAAGGATCTAAAGGGCGTCACGAAGAGGGGTGACAAAAGTTAGATCCAATGGATTCTAGCACAATCATACTTGTACCGATCCCGATGACTTAATTCGCATTGCTCATTGGGATCAACCCAACAAGCAATGCTCGTTAAGGCATCGCGACCGACACGGGGTCACTCTCCTAACGAGTAGGACAAGCCATCGAGGAATGGGTAAGCAAACAGTCATGCAAGAAGCCCACATTTTGATTGCTCGACTGAAGTACAAAACAATCACAACGGGCGCCCAAAAGGGCAAGCACACACATCATGCAAAATGCAAAGACGTTACATGTAAAGAGAATGCACCAAAGTGGTGATGGTGAGTATACCATAAAGGCAGTGACTCGAAAAGAGCGGGCATTCCGTGAAGGCAGCGGCCCAAAGGATGGGTATGCCAAGGAGGCAGTGACCTGAAGGTGGGCATGCCTTAGTGGCAGCGGCCCGAAGGTGGGCATGCCGTAGCGGCAGCGGCCCGAGCAAATGAGTATGCCGAGGAGGCAGTGACTCGGAGGTGGAATAGTTCTCACTAGGGAGAATCATAAAAGTGCGGTGCAAATGGAAATGCAAACACAGAATATGGTGCAACATGCAACCAGACCAACATGCACAAACATACAAACATGCAATATAATGCAATAAGTGGTCACATGAAAAATGCAACAAGATGATCCATGCACATGCGATGAAACCCAAACGGTCGACGACACATCGAACTCGTCCTAACGACCTCACATAGGTACCTAGGGTTGACGCACTTGGATCTGCGGCATCGCCGCCTCCAGTTTTTGCGTGGCTATGTAGAGGGTTTCCCGCTCCGATTTCTCGTAGGGGAAACTCTCCACCGTTCGTAGGGCGGACTAGCTACAAAGCTTTTTCCACTCTACGAACACCCCGATCTTATAGGACGGACTAGCTACAAAGCTTTTCCCGTCCTCTAAGATCGAACTCAACTAATCCCTCCAAGGGAGATTAGGAGCGCCAAAACTGTGGAAAATTGGGATTCCAACCCAGCAGGACTAAGATCTAAAGCTCAGAACAGGGAAATCGCTAGGCTACGAATAGGAATTGGCCAACGCACAAGATTCCTAACCTATAGCTCGCTCTAGGTAAATCAACGATCCATCACATAGGCGGCTTGACCGGTCGACACATGTCATCCGGCACCTCCACCCCATGTGGGCGATCGAACCCACGTGGCTAGACCGGACTAAACCTATGGGCCGGCTAAGAGATAAGGAAATCTCACCGCCGTGAAGGTTGAAGACGCGTTCTCTTTATGCTGAAGGAGAGCCCACGTTTCCTGGTGAACCATCGGTGTTCGATCCACGTGCCGACAAGCGTACCCTCAATGAATCATGCAACGAGGAAAATACTACGCAGTGAGGTATGCAAAGTATCCAAATATATAATTTGACCATAGAAAAATGCAAACGAAATATATACCTTCGGGATGGGTCAAGACCTTGCTCAGATTCGCCTCACAAGCACGAAGTCATGAGAAAAGTGCAGGAGAGCTCGATGTGAAGAGTTTATCTCCATTGCTTCCGAATACTAGGAGGGATCACATTAAACCATTGGCACCTCTTCCAAATGAATTCAAATCATCAAAGATACACTTTTGTTCACATATATGAATCAAAATTCATGCATATAAGAGGAATCCCATCAATTAACGAGTAATTGAGGCGCTCATGGCACAAAAAATTCACTCATACATGCTCACGAATTAATATATTTGTAAATTGTAATAGATTTAGAGTAGGATTTTTACCAAAATTTGAGCACACTTCATCTGCATCCATGGAGTTTACGACAAAAGGAGGTGGTCACCGGAGAGCAACTGGCAGCGAGAACTTCGACCAAGAAGAAGAATGGGTGAAGGAGGTGGCGGCTCGACTGCAAGGTAGGGTGTCGGCGCTGGAGCAAGCTGGCCTAATGCTGCTGGTCAGGGGGGAAGGTCTGGCGAGGCTTCGTTCACCGGAATAGAAGCCGAGCCGCCGCGTGAGAAGCCGGCGAGCCGAGCTTCGGGTCGTGCTCAACAGAATACCCGCGAATGCGGCTAAGGAGGAAGCTCTGCGGCGCGAGGAAGAGCTGTCGCGTCGTTCGTCGGCGAGGACCGCCGGCCGGCGTGGGAGGTAAGGAAGCTGTTAGGATCGCTAAATGAGGGAGCCGCGGCTGCTAGGGGGGAGATCCGGTCAGTGGCGGGGCTCACCGGTCTTCTCCGGCGACGAGGGAAGTCCGGTGAGGGTACCAGCGATGAGATTGGGTAGCTCGGGCAGGCAGGAGCTCGCGAAAATGTCGGCTAGGGTAGGTCTGGCGTGCGATTTTTTTGCTGGGAGAGGGTTAGGATGCGTGAGTTTTTTTTTTTTATATATATATAAGATAATATATCATATTATATATATGTTATATAATAATAATAATAATAATATTATTATTATTATAATTATCCTCCGCGAACTTTTAGCACCTACACGTCCTCGCAGCGAAGCGGATGTCCCTGTTAGCTAAAATTGACGTTCTGGACGCAATGACGCGGTCCGTTTCGTCATCCGGGGCCGCTCGGGCCACTTTTTGAGCGATTTGGCCAAAAAAAGGATAATTCACATATTTGAAGCCCGCCCGCGATGTTGTAGCAAAATGAACGTCCTCCGTAGGTAAAATCGACGTTCCGGACACAATCGTGTGATCCGTTTCGTCATCCGGAGTCGTTAGAGTGACTTTTGACGATCGGGCTAAAAACGATAATTTGCACAATTTTTACCCCGCCCGCAAAGCCGTAGCAAAATAAATGCCCTTCCTAGGTAATATCGATGTCCTGGACACACTCGCGTGGTTTGTTTCATCGTCAGGGGTCATCTGAAAAAGCTCGCAGGTGGATGAACCAATTTAAGCCAATTTCCCGCACATTTAATATATAAAAAAAATGATGCCAACACAGTAAAGTAACAAAATCGTTGCCAATTGTGCGCAACGATAGTGTTTTCGATCATCTCCCCAGGATGATCAAAACTTCATTCCGAGATGAACTTTCTCGACGACGCAAGTTCGTGGAAGCGAAAATGTGCAGCCGCAGTTGGAAATTTGCTGCTATCAAAATTTTCTCGTCCTTTCCCGCTCTTAGATTTTGGAGCCATCTAAACGTGAAAGAAAATAAGAACTAATTAGGAATCAAAGATTTAAACTCTTTTTAAGTTTATAAAACTTAAAATAAATTTAAAAATCCAAAGAAATAACAAAAAATTGAATATTTTTTTTTCAAATTTTCGGTTCTTAGCAAAACTTAGGGAAATCTATGGTGAAAATCGAAAATAAATGGTTTAAAGTGTAGATCTGACCTTGAGACGATGAAATCTAGTGGTTTCGCGCTCAAATCCTTAATGTTTTGACCTCAAAATGGATCTACAGGATGTATTTTCGCGAAAATGGGGAAGAAGATGAAGCTTGGTGTCAAAAATGGCTTTTTGGGATTTAAATGGTAATTTTCGGGTAGCAGGCCGAACTGGCGCTTAGGCGCCAAATTCTGGCGCCTAGGCGCCAGACTTGCCTTTCACAAAAAAATTTTTTAAAATTTATTTTTTCACCAAAATTCATAAATTCAACTTCAAATTACTCATATCAGAGTAGGGCTTCAGTTTCTAACTTCCACAATATTTTTAAAAAAATTATAAAAATTAAATATTGAATCCACCAATCAAACATAAGGTTTTCAATCAAACTCACTAATTTCCATTTAAAATCTTCAATTTTGACTCAATACATTTCAGATAAGTACTACATTTGATTCAAGTTCCTAATACACACTCAATCATAACAAGTTCAAAGCAAATACAACACACATTGAACATGAAAGCAAATATACTAACAAACACAATCGATTCTCTAAATCGATACAACGACTCAACAAACCATAATGACTATCTCTTTACCAGAATATTCCAATCTTCACAAGGGAAATTGTGTATTCCACTTGGAATGAATACTAACGCTCTCGGGAAATCTGTAGCCGTCTTTCATCAATCCACTTGTTCTTCGCATACATTTCAACTTGAGCATCTTGATAAGCCACAATATGATCAAATTAAAGTTTCATTTTCCATTCTAGATGTTCAACTTGATGAAACATCTCATGAAGGCAATCTCCAATCCTTTTAAAATCTTCTTCAAACTTATTTAAGCGACTAAAAATTTTCTCTAAACTTACAGCGATGAAACCATTGAAGTAGGTTTGAGGATCCCTTGAGACCTTGTCCCTAGCCTCTTCTCCATGATTTCTCCTTTCCATTTCTTCAAAAATTTCTCAAATCTCTCAAGAATGAAATGTAAGGGACGTAATTTTGATTATTTGATGGTTAGGGAAGAAGATGGGTAGACTTAAAGGGGAAAATCGTGTGAAAAATTGAAAATTTTCGATTTTTGCACGACCCAGTAACCGTGGCGCTTAGGCACCGAATCGGCGCCTAGGCGCCGGATCTATTGATACATAGTTGATTTTAGCGCTTAGGTGCCGAATTATGGCGCCTAGGCGCCAGAACTATGTTCAACTCTATTTCGCCTAATCGTCAAATTTTCAAAATTTCATTCTTCAAGATAGGTAAATTATACTGGTAAGAGTAATTTAGACTCGATAACTCACATTGTAAACTATCATAATGAAGGTTAACTTGATCTCTTTTTTACTCATATTTAAAATAGAGTGATCCTATTTTTAAATCTTACATACCTCAAAATAATTTTCAGCCTAAGTCAACCAAGACTTATGAGCATCAAATTTTTCTAAAGTAATATAAAATTAATCAAGATCAAGGCATAACCTTACATTAAAACACAAAAATAAAAGATAATTATGGGTTGCCTCCCACAAAGCGCTTGGTTTAACGTCGTCAGCCCGACTTAAGTAAATCTTTAATCAGGTTGACTCAATTCATAAGCCTCTTTATAAATCTTCTTAATATTTCCCAAATAAGGCTTCAATCTTAATCCATTTACTTTAAAAAATTTTCCAGTTTTGGGATCTTTAATATCCACAGCTCCATAATGGTATACTTTCTCAACAAAATAAGGTCTAATCCATTTAGATCTTAATTTTTCCAGGAAAAAGTCTTAAACGAGAATTAAACTGTAAAACTTTTTGTCCAGGCTCAAAAATTTTTCCTGAAATTTTCTTATCATACAACATCTTCATTTTTTCTTTATAAATCCTCGCATTTTCATATGATTCGTTTCTAATTTCTTCCATCTCATTTAATTGCAATAATCATTTTTCTCTTGCTTTATTCAAATTAAAATTAAACTCCTTTATCGCCCAATAAGCTTTATGTTCAAGTTCTACAGGTAAGTGACAATGTTTACCATAAATTAACCGGTAAGGTAACATTCCGATTGGTGTCTTTTCTAAAATTTTTTTAATTTCTCTGTTTGATACTTCAGCCATTCCACTAGTTTGAGGGTGATAAGCAGTTGCAATTCTATGTTTGATTCCAAAATTTTGAAGTAATGATTGAATTCTTATATTTCTGAAATGACTTCCACCATCAGTGATAATTGCCTTAGGCATTCCAAATCTTGAAAATATCATTTTCTTTAAGAATTTTGAAACACTTTTGGAATCACAGTTTGGTAAAGCAACAACTTCAATCCATTTTGAAACATAATCAACTGCTAATAAAATATAAATTTTTCCAGATGATGGAATAAATGGTCCCATAAAGTCTAATCCCCATATATCAAAAATTTCAACTTCCAATATATAGTTTAACGGCATTTCATCTTTCCTAGATATATTTCCCATCCTTTGACATTGATCACATGTTTTCACATATTGTCTCACATCGTTAAATAAGGTAGACCAATAAAATCTAGAATTTAAAATTTTAAATGCAGTTTTATCTATGCCAAAGTGTCCTCCAAAATCAGAATCATGACATTTTTGAATAATAGCAAAAGTTTCCTCATAAGGTACACATCTTCGAATCATAGAATCTTTACCAATTTTAAATAAATGAGGTTCTTCCCAAATATAAAATTTTGCATCAAATTTAAATTTCTTAATAAATTTGTTATCCAAGTCATAAGCTAAAATATTGCTAACTAAATAATTAACAATATCAGCATACCACGATGTTTTGTATCTTTGAATAACATATAAAGATTCATCAGGAAATTTCTCATTTATATTTTCTTCCGAAATAATATCATTTTTAATTCTAGACAAATGATCAACAATTTGGTTTTCAGTTCCTTTTCTATATACTATTTGAAAATGAAATTCTTGTAGAAGTAAAACCCATCTTATAAGTCTAGGTTTAGAATCCTTCTTAGATATTAGATATTTAATAGCAGAATGATCAGTATGAACTATGCATTTAGTACCAAGAAGATAAGGTCTAAATTTATCAAAGACACTTTAGCTAGAAGCTCTTTCTCAGTGGTAGTGTAATTTCTTTGTGTTTCAGTGAGAGTTTTACTAGTATAATATACAACTTTGAAAACTTTCTCATATTTTTGTCCTAATACAACTCCAATTGCAAAATCACTTGCATCACACATTAATTCAAAAGATTTATTCCAATCAGGTGCAACAATGATAAGTGCAGTTATTAATTTTTCTTTTAGAATATTAAAAGCAATAATACATTCTTCATTAAATTCAAATTGTGCATCTTTTTCTAATAAATGACAAAGAGGTTTAACAATTTTAGAAAAATTCTTTATATATCTTCTATAAAATTCAGCATGACCTAGAAAACTTCTCACATCAGTAACAGTAGTAGGTGATAGCAATTCAACAATAATTTTCACTTTTGCTTGATCTACTTCCATCCCTTTCAGTGATATATTGTGTCCAAGTACAATGCCTTCTGTGACCATGAATTTACATTTTTCCCAGTTAAGAACTAAATTTGTTTCTTCGCGAACTTTGGCTATGTTTTCCAAACAAGATTCAAAAGAAGTTCCAAAGACTGAAAAATCATCCATGAATATTTCAATTCCTTTGTCAATCAAATAACAAAATATTGACATCATACATCTTTGAAAAGTTGCATGTGCATTACATAAGCCAAAAGGCATTCTTCTAAAAGCAAATGTTCCATCTTGTAAATGTTATCTTTTCATGGTCCTCAGGAGCAATAAGTAATTGATGATAACCAGAATATCCATCCAAAAAACATAAATATAAGTGTCTAGCTAATTTATCGAGCATTTGATCCAAGAAAGGTAAAGGAAAATGATCCTTTCTAGTGGCTTTATTTAGTTTCCTATAGTCAATACAAATTCGCCATCCAGTAACTTGTCTTGTAGGAATAAGTTCATTTTTATCATTAACAATGACAGTTATTCCTCCTTTCTTCGGAACACAATGAATATGACTTACCCATTGACTATCCGTAATAGGATAAATAATACCAGCATCTAACCACTTAATAATTTCTTTTTTAACAACCTCTTTCATAATAAGATTTAATCTTCTTTGCGTTTCTATAGTAGGTTTAAAATTTTCTTCCATTAAAATTCTATGCATGCAAATGGAAGGGCTTATTCCTTTTATATCAGCAATAGTCCAACCAAAAGCTTTCTTATAATTCTTTAACACACCTAGTAATTTTTCTTCTTGATTTTTACTCAGTTCAGAAGAAATAATAATAGGTAAAGTTAACGAATTTCCAAGAAAAGCATATTTTAAATGGGAAGGTAACATTTTTAATTCCAGTTCAGGTGCTTTTTTAATTGAGGGTAAAAGTATATCATTTTGAGTTATGTCTAAAGTTTCCCAATTATCTTTAATAAAATGAGTCTCTTCTTCTTCTACTATTTCATTTTCATTAGTTAAAAATTAAAATTTTTCTTCAGAAATAACTTTACATTTTTCTTGATAATGTTTTTCAATTAAATAATCAATTATATCCATTCGATAACATTTCTCTTTATCAGGGTACTTCATTATTTAAGAACATTGAATTTAATTTCTTGATCATTGACTCTCATGGTTAATTCTCCTTTTGCACATCAATCATAGCTCGTCCGGTAGCTAGAAATGGTTTTCCTAAAATAATAGGTATCACTTTATCTTCTTCCATATCAAGTACTATGAAATCTACAGGGAAGATAAATTTATCCACTTTAACAAGGACATCCTCTATAACTCCTTTAGGATAAGTGATAGATCTATCAGCTAACTGAAGAGTTACTGTAGTGGGAGTAATATCTCTTAAATCCAATCTTCGATAGATAAAAAATTGCATGAGATTAATATTTGCTCCTAATTCACATAAAGCTTTTCCGCAAAATTTTTCTCCAATAGCACAGGGTAAAGTGAAACTTCCAGGATCCTTAAGCTTTTAAGGTAATTTCTTTTGAATTATTGCATTGCATTCTTCACTTGATGCAACAGTTTCAAAAGCTTCAAATTTTCATTTTTTGCTTAAAATATCCTTCATAAATTTTGCGTAAATTGGCATTTGTTCCAAAGCTTCAGCAAAAGGTATGTTAATAGTAAGTTTCTTAAAAATTTCAAAGAACTTAGAAAATTGATGATCAAATTTTTACTGTTTAAGTCTTTAAGGAAAAGGTGGTGGTGTTTTTTCAACTTCCACATTAACAGGTATAACAGTCTGATCTTGACTAGGAGAGAGAGTTTCTTTAGGTTTTTCAATCTCTTTTTCAATTTCATTCTGCAATCCTTCTTTTAATTCCTTTCCACTTCTAAGTTACACAGCTTTAACTTGTTCATGTTCTATTTCAGTTTCCTTTGGATTGATTTCAACATTACTAGGAAGTGTTCCTACAGGTCTGTTATTAATTAAAGTAGCAATTTGCCCCATTTGATTTTCAATATTACGAATAGCAGAATTTTGATTTTGTAATTGATTATTCATTTGCATAATTAATTCTTCTATTGATAACTTTTTCGTTGATTATTAAATCCAGGAGGTTTATAATTTGAATTAACTTGATTATTCCAATTTCCGGTGGGATGAGATTGATTATTACCCCATTGTTGTTGTGAATTGTTCCAGTTAAAATTAGGATGATTTTTTCACCCAGGATTATAATAATTTGAATAAAGATTATTTTTACTTGCAATAGCTTGTAAAGTTTCAATAGTTTGAGAATCTTCAATATTAGCAGAGTTATTATGTGAAATATTAATTGCAAAATTATCTTATTTCTTAGATATTGCTGCAACTTGAGAAGCTAAGATAGAAAAGGCTTCTTTATCTTGAATACTAGCCATCTTTTTAGGGTTAATCCTTTCAGAAGGCCATTGAAAATTGTTATTAGCCATTTCTTCAATTAAAGTGTAAGCTTCTTCAAATGATTTAGACATTAAAGAACCTCCAACAGCAAAGCATCAATAATTGATTTTAAAGATCCAATTAATCCATTATAAAATGTTTGAATAATCAACCAATCAGGTAAAGCATGATGAGAACATTTTCTTAATAGTTCTTTAAATCTTTCCCAAGTTTCATATATTTTCTCCCCGTCAAATTGACTAAACGAAGTAATATCATTTCTTAATTTAGCAATTTTAGAAGGAGGAAAATATTTAGCAAGGAATTTTTGTGCAATTTCAGCCCATGTTTTAATAGAACCAGTCGCTAATGAGTTTAACCACATCTTTGCTTTATCTCTTAAAGAAAAAGGAAAGAGTCTAAGTCTAATAAGCATCATCGAAACATTGTTATATTTAAAGGTAAGCACAAAGTTCTAAAAAACTAACAAGATGTAAATTTGGATCCTCATTTGGTGATCCACCAAATTGATTGTTTTGCACCATTTGAATAATAGACGGTTTAAGTTCAAAAGAATTAGCATCTACAGTGGGTATTTGAATACTACTATGAATTTCATCAACTGTAGGGTTAGCATAATCCCTTAATGGTTTATAAATATTTTGATCATTAAGTTGAATTGGATTTTGTGAAGTAGCCATTTCTTGAAAATTTTGAATTTTGTTTTCCCTTTTTAATTTTTCTAATTGTTCTTTCCAATTCAGAATCTAAAGGTATTAATCCTTCAGAACCAAATCTTCACATAAAACAAGCAATAAAATTTAACTATTTTATTTCTTTCTTCCTTTGATTTCTTCCACCAGCAACGGCGCCAAAAACTTGACCCGACCGCTGCGCTTAACGCAGTAATGTTTGCTTCCAAAAGATAGCCAAAAAGCTTTGACTTGATTTATAAATAGCAGCCAGTGTATAAAATTAATGTTATATAAGTAATATTTTTTCACACTACGGGTACTACGCAAGTATACGTATCGTTTCAAGTAATATAGGGTTTTTAAACTAAGATTTTTAAGATAATTTAATATTCGTTGGAGAATTTAATTTATGGTATTGTGCCAAATAGAAGCATTCCTATTCTTTACCCTTTGATCCAGGTGCAAAGAACATTGACTAATTTACAGAATAGGTCTGGATGTATTGTTAGTAGAATGGGTTAATCTAGGCTCACACTTCTAGATGTCCAAGGGTGGCTATGGTCGGCCCTACTTGTGACCCTTTCCTAGTCTATAAATCAAATTATAAGAATTTAGTCTGTAACTCTATAAACTTATCAATTCTACGCCCTTTAAATATTATCTTCCTACTTATTTGCACTTCACCATGAATAGCCCGCAAATGGCCTTCGACTACCCAAGGATTCATGTGACATTTACAAGTTAAGAGTTCTTCTCCTACAAGGTTTTTAAACTCTTCAACGAGGTTTTAACAATTCAAACGACCAATTTAAAAAGTAAAGTAAGATCGGTATTAATGTCATCACAATGTTTTGAAAATATTTTGAATTTTAATTCTTCATCGAATCTTTATATTATCTTATCTATCTCTTCATAATTGAAGTAAGAAAGTAACTAACTACTCAGAACACATTGAAAATAAATAACAAAACATGATAACTAAACTTTGAATCAAATGTAAAAATATACTTATCTCAAATATTTCTTCTACGGATCTTCCGATTCCTACGGACTCCACGAGTGTAATGAACTCCAGATGCAATAACTTGAAAATAAACTCACTAAACTAAACAAAAGTGACCCTAAATTTCTCTCTCTAATTCTCTCTCTAAGGATGAGAGATCCTAAAGTAGATAAGAGAAAGGGGTACAATGGGAGGGGCACGTTTTCTAAAGAATTGGACCTCTATTTATAGGCTTCAAGTGTTGCGTGAGAGGGAGATAGGGAGCTAGAAAGTGAGAGATAAGGAGTGTGTGAGAGATAGAGGGATTAGCAAAAAAGGGAGGGAGAGAGAGATAGAGGTGGTGTGGGATAAAGTGAGAGAGAGAGAGAGATAAAGCAAGGTGTAATAAAGAGAGGGGGAGAGAGAGAAGAAAGAGAATGACAGGAAGGGAGAGAGGTTGAGTAATGGATATAAGAAGATAAAGAGTGAGTAAAGAGAGATAAAAGAGAGTGAGAGAGAGAAACATAATAAAAAGTGACAAATATAGTGAGAAAGGGAGATAGTGAGAAAGAGTGATACAGAGGGCAAGAGTAAGGGAGAGAGAGGGAGAGAAGGAGAGAGATCTAAGAGACAGAGGAAGAGATAAAAAAGCATGAAAGCTTGAAGAGATAGTGAGATAGGAAGTGAGAGAAAAAAATAACGCAAAATAACGTGTGTAAGTTTGAGATTGGAAGGTAGAGAAAGAATGAGTGAAAAGGTAAGAAGGATAAAGGGAAGAGGGAGAGAGGAAGAGAGATTGAGATATAGAGAGTCGGAGGGAGCGTAGCAGAGGGAGAGAATGGATAAGAGAGAGAGAGTGAGAGAAAGGGAGAGAGAGCGAAATAAAGAAAATTGAAAGTGATTGAAGAGAGAGCAAGAGAGAGAGAATGAGATAGAGCGATAAAGATAATGAGAGGAAGGAGAGAGAGGAGAAAGAGAGGGAAAAGGGGGAAAGAGAGGAAAGAGGGAGAAAGAGAGGGAAAATGAATTGAAAGAGGAAGGGATCGAGGTGGAAAGACAGATGTGTGAGAGAAAATATTAAATAATGAGATTGTGAGGAGAGATAGTAAGATGTGAGAACAAAGTGTGGTGGAATGGAGAGTGAGAGAGAGAATGAGGTAGTTAGAGAAAAAGAATGATAGAAGGAAGTGAGAGGGTATAAGGAGAGAGTAGGAAAGAGAAAGTGATGGAGAGTGAAAGGAAGAGAGTGTAAGAAAAGAGTTTATGGGAGAGTAACAGTAAGTGAGTAAGGGTAAAGCGTAGCCAAGAACTGGAGAATGGTGAGAGAAGAGGGAACATCACTCATTCGTGTCCTCTTTAGGTTTTCCTAATGTAGCTCATTCTTCTATCTCCCTCTCTCTCTCCCTCTCTCTCTCCAAATCTTTATCAATATCTCCTCCCTTTACTGCTCACTTACTATCTTTTGCTCAATATTCCCTGATTCTCTCTTCTCTCTATTACTGCCTTACCCTCTCTCCTTCTTGCTCACTCTTCAATCCCTAACTCTCACTCTATATTTTATCTTTATTGTTGTTCATTTGATCTATTTTGCCCCTCTATGCCTCTCTCTTGCACTTTCTTCTATCACCCTCTCTTTTCTTGCTTAACTCTCTCCTTCTCTCCCTCTATCTCTCACTCTCTGTCACTCTCCCTCCCTCACATGCTCTCTCTCGATTGTTGTCATATTTTACTCTCTCCCCTTATAACCATCTCTTTAATTATTATTTTCTCTCATACATCTCCCTTTCCTCCTCAATGCCTCCCTCTTTCAATCCCTCCTTCCCTCTCTCCATATATCAATCCTCTCTCTCCTCTTGCACTCACTCATTCACTCACTCTCCCTCCCTCTTGTTTTCTCTTTCAATCTCACTAATTCCCTCCTACTTGATGTATCTTCTCTCACTTTCACTTTTTGTTATCTCTCTCTCTCTCTCCCTTTCTCTCGCTCTCTCTCATCTTTTCTCTCTCTTTTTCTCACTCTCTTCATCTCATCTCTCTCCTTCTCCCCCAACTTTCCCACTCCGTCCTCCTATCCCACTTTAACTTCTCCCTCTTTCTTTCTCCCTCTCCCACACCTTTCCCACCCCTCACCTACTTTTATCAACCCCCTCTCCCTCCCTTCCTCTCTCCCTTGCCACACTTTCTCACTCTCTCTCTCTCTCTCTTTCTCTATCTTACTCCTTATGCCCCTTGCTCTCCATGACATCCTCCCTATAGTTCTTTCAATTTCATTCCTTCTCTCTATTTTTGTCTCTCTCAATCTCTTTAGTTCCCTTCTTTGCTCTCTGTTTGTCTCTTCCCTTGCTCTACATTTTCTTCTTTTTTTTTCTTCCTTCCACTCTCCTCTTTCTCTTTCTCCTATCTCCCTCTTACTCCCTCTTCCACATTATCTCCTTCTCACTCTCCCTCCCTCTCTCTCTTCCTCTCTAGACTTTTCTCATATTCTATATGTATAAATATTCTCTCTCTCTCTCAAAATATCTCATCTCCTTATTTATTTTTTTGCCACTCTTTCACTTGTTATAATCCACTTTTAATTGTTGTCTCTCTCTTACTTTTATTATGATGGTCTCACATCTCTGATTTTTTTTCACCCACAAACATTATCTCTTGCTCCCTCTCTTCTTCTTTCACTCCATCTTACTTCCTCTCTCTTCCCTCTTCATTTCTCTCTCCTTCTCACTATTAAATTTCACCCACTGTTACTTGCTCTCTTTCTTACCCCCTTTTGTTTGTCTCTTTCACTCTCTCAATCTTCCTCCTCCTACTCTACCTCGTTTCACCGCTTCCCAGTTTCTATCACTCTCTTCTCTCCCAATTTCTCTCTCACGCACTCTCTCCTTCTGTCATTCCTTCCCGCACTTCAACTTAGCTCACTTCCTTCTTCTCTCTTTCTCACTCTTTGTAATCTTTCTCTCACTTACTCTTTATACTGCTGCTCCAACTTCTCTAACTATTTCTCTTCACCCATCCTCCCACTCTCGCCTCTCTCTCCCCTCCCTCCCTCCCTCCCATTTTCACTTACACTTTCCTCTATCTCTCTCACACACTTCTCTCCCTCTCTCCCCTTTCCTTCTCCCTCTCTCCCTTTATAACTCCTCTCGCTCACTCTTTATCATCCATCTTTTGCTCTCCCTCTCTCCCCTTATCGTTTACTCTCTCTTGCTCTATCTTCCAACACTCTTAATTTCTCTCTCACGCTATCTCTCCCTCTCTGGCTCCCTCTCCCTCTTTAATCCTTCTCACGACTTACCATTTATCTCACTATTTCTTTCTCTTTACCACTTATGCACTCTCTTACACTATCTATTAAATCTCTCTTTCTTTGTCTTTTGCTCTATCAAGTGTTGGCCTCTATTTTCTCTCATTCTCTCTCTCTATCCCTTGCTCTCTCTAGCTCTCCCTCTCTCCCATTCTCTTCCTCACTCTTTCTCTCCCTCTATCCCCCACTTCATCTCTATTGCTTCCATCCCTCCCAATGTGTGGATGGAGAGAGAAAGGGAGAGAATTTGTCTGAGAAAGAGGGAAGAAGAGAGAAAGGAACAAAGAAAGAGGAGAGAGAGAATAAAAGATAAAGATTTAGAGAAAAGTGAGCAATAATAAAGAAAGAGAAAGAAAATAAATAGTGGGAAAGAGAGAGGAAGGGAGCAAAGGTGGAAGAGAGAGTGAGAGAGATAAAGGGAGAGAATGAGTCTGAGGGAAGATAGAGAAAGAGAGAGTGGACAAGAGGGAGAATAAGAGAACGAAAGAGAATGAGAGAGAGTGATGAAGAGTGAGAAGAGAAAGAGGGAGAGATGAGGAGGGCAGGGGGGAAGGAGGGAACTGAGATAAATAGAGAAAGAGAGAGTGGGGGTAGAAGAAAAGAGAATGAGAAGAGTAGGAGAGAATATGAGCAAGAATAGAGAGTGAGAGCAAGATGATGAGCGAAATACGAAGAGAGAATAAAGATTGTGAAAGAGTATGAGTGAGAGTAAAGCTTTATAAATAGAGTGCGGAAGAGAGAGTAAGAGAAAGGGAGCAAGAAATAATGATAGATGGAGCAAGAGAGAGAGAGGAAGAGAGAAAGGGTGAGAGAGCAATAGAGAAAAAGAGAGAAGAGATTGAATGGAAGAGTGAGAGTAAAATTAATGTGAGTGAGGAAGTAGGACAAAAAGAGAAAGAAACAGAGAAGGAATAGAGAGTGAGGTAAGAGAGGAAAAGAGAGAGAAATAGAGACCAAAAAAAGGGTGGGAAGGGAAGTATAAACAATAAGAGAGAGGAGTGGGTGAGACAGCAAAGACATAGAGAATGGAGGAAGGTAGGGAGATATGGAGTGATGGATATTAGGAGACAAAGAGAGAGAAAAAAGAGGAAGAGAAGTGAGAGAGAGAAACATGAAGGAGAGTGAGAGACATAGTGAGAAGGGAAGAGTGTGTGAGAGAGAAATAAAGAGCAATAGAGAAAGAATAATGATATGGCATAACAATGAAAACTGCACAGGAGGGAGAGTGAAAAAGAGAGATATAGACGGAGGGAGTGGGTATAAAATGAGATTTAGTGGGAGAAAGAGGGGGATGAAGTGAAAGAGAGTTAGAGGGAGAGAGGGGAAGAGCGTGTGAGAGAGAGAAAGAAAGAGCAAGAGAGGAAGAGAGTGGGTGGGAGTGAAGGAAGCAAGAGTGGGGGAGAGATGGAGAAAAACATTGAGAGAAGACAGTGGAGACGGAGAAAGAGTGAGAATAAAATTGAAGAGATAGGAAAAGGGATTGAGAAAGGGAGTGTGTGAGATAGAAATAGAGAGAAGAGAGAGTAAGGGAAGAGAGAGTAGGTGAGAGGGAAAGAGTGGGTGAGCAAGAGAAGGAGCAAGAGAGAGGGAGATAAGAAGAGCATAAAAAAGAGAGGGATGAAAGGAGTGAAAGTGGGAGGGAGAGCTAGATAGTAGCAATAAGGGATAAAGGGAGAGAACAGAGTGGGTAAATAAAAGAGTGGGAGACTAAAAGTGAGTGAAATTAAAGAGAGAGAGGGAGGGGGAGTGGAGACATAAGAGAGAGTGAAGGAAGATAAAGCAAGAGATATGGAGCAAGACAGAGCAAGATACTCCATTACTTACCTTCTCTCTCTTACTCCTCTTTACCCTCTCTCTCTTCACCCACTCTCTCTCTCTTTAGCTTCACTCCCACTCCAACTCCCTCTCTTCATGCCTTCACACTCTCTATTCTCTCTTCTACTTCCTATCACTATCTCACTCACACTCCTTATTCTTTGTCAACTTTTCTCTTACTCTTCTCACTCTTCTTCTATCACCCCGCTCTATCTCTATTTCTCTCACTTGCTTCCTTTCTCACTCTCTCTCACACTCTCTCCCACTTTCCATTCATGTTTCTCTCTCTCTCTCCCTTCATCTCCCTCATTCTCTCTCTCATTTTTCATCGTCCCTCCCTCTCTCTTGCTCATTCTCTCTTTCTATATCTTGACTCTTTCACCCTTTCTCCATATATCTCTCTCACTCTCACTTCCTCATTCGCTCTCTTCCTCTCCTCTCCCTCTATTTCTTCTTTTTTTTCTCTACCGCTCTTACTCTCTAAATTTAGCCATCTCTCTGCACCTCCTATCTCCTACTTTCTCTCACTCTCTCTTCTTATCATGCTGTCTCTTACAATCCCTCCTTTATCTTTCTCTTCCTCTCTATATATATATATACTCTCGTACTTTCTTTCCCTCTACTACAAAACATCTCTCTTGCTTATCTCTCTTCTCTGTCACACACACTCTCACTCTCTCCCTTGCACTCCATCTTCTCACACTCTATTCCACCTTCATTATTACATTATTTCTCAATCAATCTATCTTAATCTCTCTTTTAGTGCTCCCTCTTCGCTCTCTATCTCCCTCTTATCTTCCTTCTTCCCTTGCTCACACTCTCTCCTTTCCCGGCCTCCTAATAACTTTTTTTCATTCTTGTCCCTCTCTCTCTTTCACTTTCTTGGATAATCTTCTCCCACTCACTCTCTTTCCTTATTCCTCTTTAGATCTCTCTTATTCTCTCAGTATTGTTCTCTTTATCGCTCTCACTCTCGCCCTCTATCATTCTCACTCCCTCATTCATGTTCTCTTTAGGTCTCCCATATGTAGCTCACTCTTCTCTCTCCATTGCACACACTCATACACTCTCACTCTCTATCAATCTCTCTCCCTCTTGCTCTCATTAGCTCCATTTATTGCTCTATCAAACTCCCTGTTACCAATTTTTTCTTTATCTTTCACTCTCTCCTCTCTCTCCCTTGCTCCATTTTTCTCTCCTCTCTTTAAGCCCTTCTCTATTATTTTCTCTCCATCTATCTCTTTCTCTCTCTCAATTCTCATTTACTTATAATCTCTTTTACACTCTCCTTTTGTTGCTCTCTCTTCTCTCATTACTTTCAATTTTTTCCTACTCCATCCCACTCTCTCTATTGCTTCCATCCCTCCCTCTCCCATTCTCTGTCCTCTCTCCCTCCTTCCCACTTTATATCAATTTCTCTCACATCTTGCTCTCTCCACTCATTTCCAACTCATTATTTCTTATTTTCTAATATACATATCTCTTTCTTCCTCAATCCCTCCGTATTTTAGTTCCTTGTTCCCTCTCTTTCTCTCTCTCTCTCTCCCTATCTCACTCTTCTCTTTATCTCCCCTTGCACTAACTCCTTCATCCCTCTCCCTCCCTCTCATTTTCTTTATCACTCTCTCTCTCATTCCCAGTCTCCTGATCTCTCTTATCTCCTTTCACTTTTCTCTACTTCTTTCTCACTTCCCCTCTCTCATTCTAGCACTCTCTCACATCTTTTCTCTCTCATTCTTTCTCTCTCATTCTCTCCCTTCACTAGCCTCCCTCCCACTTTTTCCATCACAATGTCTCTCCCTCTCTTCCTCTCTCCATCTCACTCATTCTCTGACTCTCCCTCCCTATCTTCACATTGCTCACTATCTTTTCCTCTCTATCTCTTGCTCTCTTGCTTAATCTCTCTTCCTCTTAAATCTTTCTTGCTCTCTCTACCTCTCTCACACCCTCTCTCTCTTCTCTCTCATTCTCTACCTTTATCCCCCCTTCCTCACTCTCTCCCTTACTATTGTCGTCTATCTGCCTCTTTCTCACTCTTTTCCTTTCTCACTATCTCTCGCTTTCTCTTATGTGTCTCTCTCGTTCTCTCTCATTCTTTCTTGCTCTCTTTTCTCGCTCTTTACTCAGTGCCTCTTCCTATATCCATCACTTTAACTCTCTCCCTTCCTTTATTTCCCTCTCTCACCCCTCTTCTTGGTCATTTTTTATTACTTTCTCTATTTTTCTCTCTCTCCCTCTCGTTCCTCGCTCTCCTTTCTTTCTCTATTTCTCTCTCACTTTATCTCCCTTACTCTGTTCAAATTCTTTCAGTATTACTCCCTCACTCACCTTCTCTCTCTTTCTCCCTACCTTTCTATCTCTTTCCTCTCTCTCTCATTTCCCTTCCTATCTCTCTCTTGCTCCTTTTCTCTTAGTTTCTCTTCACCCACTCTCTCTCTTCAGCTTCACTCCCACTCGGACTCCCTCTCTTCATTGCTTCACACTCTCTATTCTCTCTTCTACTTTCTGTCACTCGCACTCCTTATTCTTTGCCAACTACTCTCTTCCTCTTCTCACTCTTCTTCTATCTCCCCACTCTCTTTCTTACACTCTCTCCAACCTTCCATTCCTATTTATATCTCTCTCTCCATCTCCCTCATTCTCTCTCTCATTTTTCATCGTCCATCCCACTGTCTTACTCATTCTCTCTTTCTATATCTTGACTCATTCACCATCTCTCCATATATCTCTCTCTCTCACTTCCTCCTTCGCTCTCTTCCTCTCCTCACCCTCACCCTCTTTTTCTCCTCTCTTTTTCTCTATCGCACTTACTCTCTAAATTTAGCCATCTCTCTCTCTCCACCTCCTATCTCATACTTTCTCTCACTCTCTCTTCTTATCATGCTCTCTCCTAAAATACCTCCCTTATCTTTCTCTTCCTCTTCATATATATCCTCTCATACTTTCTTTCCCTCTACCACCAAGCATCTCTCTCTCTCTTATCTCTCTTCTCTGTCACACAAACTCTCACTCTCTCCCTTGCTCTCCCTCTCTCTCACTCTATTCCACCTTCATTATTGCGTTGTTTCTCAAGTAATCTATCTTAATCTCTCTTTTATTACTCTCTCTTCGCTCTCTATCTCCCTCTTCTCTTCCTTCTTCCCTCTCTCACACTCTCTCTCCTTTCCCACCCTCTTAAAAACTTTTTTTCTCTCTTGTCCCTCTCTCTCTTTGACTTCCTTGTATAATCTTCTCCCCCTTACTCTCTTTCTTTATTTCTCTTTATATCTCTTTTATTCTCTCAGTATTGTTCTCTTTATCACTCTCACTCTCTCCCTCTATCATTCTCACTCCCTCATTTATGTCCTCTCTATGTCTCTCCTATGTAGCTCACTCTTCTCTCTCCATTGTACACACTCATACACTCTCACTCTCAATCATTCTTTCTCCCTCTTACTCCCATTAGCTCCATTTATCGCTCTATCTCTCTTTGTTACCAATTTTTTCTTTATCTTTCACTCTCTTCTCTCCCTCCCTTGCTCCCTTTTTCTCTCCTCTCTCTAATCCCTTCTTTATTATTTTCTCTCAATCTTTCTCTTTCTCATTCTCAATTCTCTTTTACTATCTTATAATCTCTTTTACACTCTCCTTTTGTTTCTCTCGCTACTCTCATTTCTATTGCTTTTCTCCCACTCTATCTTATTCCCTCTCTTGCTTCCATCTCCCCTCTTCCATTCTATGTCTTCTCTGCCTCCCTTTATCCCTCTCCATTCCCACTCTCTCTTGCACACACTCTCTCAAACTTCTCCATTTTTCCCTCACATTTTACCTCTCACTCACTTACTCTTATAAGACCTTCCCTCATTCTCTCTACCCTCTCCTTCCTCTCTCTTCCCTCTCTCTATCTTCACATCCCTCACTCTATATCTTTTTCACTTTCTTTTGCCCTTTTCTTACTCTGTCATGCTCCATATCTCTTGCTCTATCTTCCTTCACTCTCTCTTATATCTCCATTTATCTCTCATTCTCACTCCACTCTCCCTCCCTCTCTCTTTACTTTCACTCGCTTTTAGTCTGACACTCTTTCTTTTACCCACTCTGTTCTCTCCCTTTTTCCCTCATTGCTACTCTCTAGTTGTCCCTACCGCTTTCACTCCTTTCATCCTTCTCTTTCTTCTGCTCTTCTTATCTCCCTCCCTCTTGCTCCTTCTCTTGCTCACTCACTCTTTCCCTCTCTTCCACTCTCGCTTCCCTCGCTCTCTCTTCTCTCTATTTCTCTCTCACACTCTCGCTTTCTTAATTCCTATCTCTTTAGTTTAATTCTCAATTTTGCTCCCTCTCCATTGTCTTCTCTTAATCTTTCTCTCCATCTCTCCCACACTCTTGCTTCCTTCACTTCCGCCCTCTCTCTTCCTCCATTCTTTCTTTCTCTCTCTCACACGCTCTCCCCCTCTCTCCCTCTCACTATCTTTCACTTCATCCCCCTCTTTCTCCCACAAAATCTCATTTTATACCCACTCCCTCTGTTTATCTCTCTTTTTTTCACTCTCTACCTCTCTTGCAGTTTTCATTATTATGCCATATCATTATTTCTTTCTCTATTGCTCTTTATTTCACTCTCACATACTCTCTATTCCTCTATCTCATCACTCATTTATCACTTTACACAGTCTTTCCCTCTAGCCATCTCTGACCCTCTTCCTCTCTTCCAATCTCTCTCTTTCATTAATTCAGTCTCTCTCTCACTCTCACTTTTCTTTTCTTGTTCTTGGCCTCCCTCTCTCTCCATATCTCTCCATATCTGCCTTATCCTCTCTCACTCTCTCTCCCTCATACTTTCTTCAGTTCCTTTCTTCATTCCCTTTCTTGCTCTCTATCGCCCTATTCTTCGTCTCGCTTTATTTTTTCACACTTTTTGGCACCCTTTCTATCTTTCTCTATTTCCCTTTCTTCTATCTCCCTCTCTTCTCTTTCTTTACTCACTCTTTCTCTCTTTCTATCTCTCACTCTCTCAGTCACTCTCCCTCACTCTCTCTTTTTTTCTCACACATTCTCTAATCTCCATCCTTATCTTAATTTTGCTCACAAACTTTTACGCTATCCTCCTCTCTCAATTCCTATCTCTCTCTTAAATCTTTCTCTCTCTCCCTCTCTCACTCCCTCTCTCCCTCTCACTCTCTCCCTCTATCTCCCCCTCTCACTCTCTCCCTTACTCTTGCCCTTTATCTCTCTCTTTCTCACTCCAAACCTTTCTCACTCTGTTTCACTCTCTATTATGTTTCTTTCTCTCTCTCAGGCACTCTCTTGCTCTCTTTTCTCTCTTTGCTCACCTTGATCTCTCTATATCCATCAATCCAACTCCACTCTTCTATCTCTCTCTTATCTCTCACCCTCTCTCATTGTTTATTACATTCTCTCATTCCCTCCCCTCTTCCCCCTCCCTCCCTCCCTCCCTCCTTATTTTGCTCTCTTATTTCTTTCTAGCTTCCTCTCTTGTCCTCTCTTTCCTCACTCTCTATTCTTTTTCTATTTCTCTCTCCCTTTGTCACTCTCTCCCCTCCTTGCTCCCTCACTCTCTTTCATATTACTCTCACTCTTACTCCCTCACTCTCTTCTCTCTCTCTTTCTCTCTTGCAGTCTCTCTCCAACGCTCTCACACTCCCTCTCACTCTTCTCCATCTATCATTCATTCTCTTTCTTTCTCCTTTTCTCTTTCTCTCGCTTCACCACTCTCTCTCTCTCTCTCTCTTTTCAACTTCACCCTCACTCCTACTCCATCTCTATATATCTTTCACACTTTTTATTCTCTCTCCCACTTTCTATCTCTATCTCCCTCACACTCTCTATCTCGTTTGTTCTGTCTTCCCCAAGTCTCTCTTCTCACTTTATTTCTGCCTTACCCTCTGTCTCTCTCCCTATCCCACTCACTCTTTAATTTCAATCCTCACTCCCTCTTTTGTTCTCTCTCTCTCACTCACTGTCATTTTTATCTCTTTTTATTGTTCCTTTTCTCGCTCTTGCCCCCTCTGTATCTTTATCTTCTTCCTTCATCAATAACCACCCTCTCTTCTCTATCTTTACTCACTCTTTCTTAGATATATCGCCCACTCTCTGTCTTATTCTCCCTTCGTCCATCTAACTCTATTGCTCTCAGATCTCACCCTCACCTCTTATCACCATCTCATTATTTATAATTTTCTCTCACACCTCTCTCTCCTCCTTTATCCCTTCCTCATTTAGTCCCTCCTTCCATCTCATTCTCCTTTTCTCCTCTCTCTTTCCTCTCTCTCCTTTTGTACTCACTAGGTCTCCCTCACTTCCACTTATTTTTTCCATTGTTCTCTCATTCCCTCTCTCTTGTTCTCTTGTTCTCTTTTCTCTCATTTTCACTTTTATTTATATTTTACATACCCTCCCTCCCACTCTCTCTATGTCAGTCTCTCTCCCTCTTTCTCCCTCTCTCACTCCCTATCTCCCTCTCTCCTTATCTCCTTCTCACTGATTCTCTTACTCTACGTCCTTATCTAAATCACTCCCTCCTTCCCTCTCTTTCTCCCTTCATCCCTATTTCTCTGGTCTTGCACTCATTCACTCAATCTCCCTCCTTCCTTATAATTTTTTCTATTGCTCTATCTCATTCCCTCTCTCCTCTCACTTTCTCTTCTCTATATTTACCTCTCACTTTCCCTCAGCCTTTCTCGCTCCCACTCTCCCTCCCACTTCTCACCCCCCCACTCTCTATATCTAAATCTCTCTTCCTCTCTCTCCCTCTCCATCTCCCTCTCTCCTTCTCTCTTTCTCATTCATTCTGTTAACATCTCTCCCTATCTCAGACTTGCTCACTATCATTTCCTCTCTCGGTTCCTCTCTCTCCTCTTAAATCTTTCAAGCTCTCTCTCCCTCTCACACTATTTGTTACTCTTGCCCTCTATCTCTTTCTTTCTCACTCTCTCTTTCTTACTATGTCTCTTACTTCTACTTTGTTTCTCTCTCTCATCTATCTTTTCTTTCTCTTTACTCTTTCCCTCTATCTCACTTTCTCTCCCACTCTCCCTTTCTCATTATGTCTCTCACTCTCTATAATATTCCTCTTTCTTACTCTCTTGCTCTCTCTTCCTCTCTTTTTCAAGGGGAGATAGAGAGAGGAGTGAGAAATAAAGAGAGAAGAAAGAGTGGGACAAAGGTATTGAATGATGGAGGGATTAAGTAAGAAAGAGAGATGCATGAGAGAAAATAAGAAATATTGAGATGGATATGAGGGGAGAGAGAAAGATGTGATTGCAATTGAGAGAGTGTGTGAGGAAGGGAGAATCAGAGAGAGAGTGTGTGAGGAAGGGAGAATGAGAGAGAGAGTGTGTGAGGTGGAGAGATAAAGAGTGAGTAATGAGAGAGAAGAGAGGGAGAAAAAAGAAATGGCATGAGAGAGATAGAAAGGGGGCAAACGAGCAAAAAACAACAAAAAGTGATGAAATAGAGAGTGAATGAGAGCTGAGAGTGAGTGAAGATAAGGATTGAAGAGTGAGTAGAAGTGAGAGAGATGGAGAGTGGGTAAGACAAAACAAAAGATAATGAGTGAGAGGTAGAGAGAAGGAGATATAGTGGGAGATATGAAAGAGAGAGGGCAAGAGGGAGAAACAAAGATACACTGAATTAATGATAGAGGGAGAAAGGGAGAGAGGAAGAAAGTGAGAGGTGGTTAGAGGGAAAGGTTTTGTAAAGTGATAGGTGAGTGATGATATAGAGCAGCAGAGAGTGTGTGAGAGAAAAACAGAGTACAATAGAGAATGAAGAAGTGATAAAGCATAACAGAGAAAAGTACAAGAGAGGCAGAAAGGGTGAAAGAGAGAGATAGACTGACAAAGTCAAAGGTATGGAATATAGTGGTGTGAGAGAGGAAGAGAGAGTGAGTGAAGATATAGAGAGAGTGTAATAGAGAGGGAGACAGGGGCTATAGAATTAGATTTAGTGGGAGAGAGAAGTGATGAAGTGAAAGAGAGTGAGAGGGAGAGAGGGAGGGAGGGAAGGAAGTGAGCGAGTGAGGGTGAGAGGGAGAGAAAGATTACAAGGAGAAAGTGGAGAGAGATCAGTAGAAGAGAGAGTAAGTGAGAGAGAATGAATATGGAATAATAAAGAGAGAGGGAATGAGGGAGTAAGAGTGAGAGTGAAACTGAGGAGAGACGAAGAGGGAGTGAGAAAGAATAGTATGATAGAGAACAAAAGAGAAGAGAGGGCCAGGGAAGATAGATTGGGAGAGAGGGAAAGAGTGAGTGAGAAAGTGTGGGAGCAAGAAAGTGGGAGATAAAACGGGCAAGAAAGAGATGGATGAAGGGAGTGAAATGGGAGGGAGAGCGAGAGAGAGGTAGTGAGTAACAAAAGAGAGTGAGAGAGAGATAAAAAGCTGTGGAATAAAGTGTGAGATAGATGAGAAGAGACTGAGTGCAGAAGAGAGATAGAAGGAGGTAACGAGAGGGTTTAAAGAGAGCAGGAAAGGGAAAGGAAGAGAGAGTGAATGAGAGGGAGAGTGAGAAGAGAGACTGAGGGAAGATCGAGTAGGAGTATTTGAGTGAGGGTTAAAAGTGAACAAAAATATGAGAATGTTGAGAGAGAGGGAAGAAGAGAGTGGGAGACTGAGAGGGATAATAGAAGGGAGAGGGAGGGAGGGAGAGAGTAGAGAGAATGAGAAAGGAATGGATGGAAGCAAGAGAGAGTGTGGGGGTAGAGTGAGAGAAAAGCAAGAGAAAATAGAGAAAAGAGAGCTTCAAAGGATAGTGCAAAAAAGAGAATACGATAGACAATGAGAATAGAGAATGAGAAAGATAAAGAGTGAGAGAAAATAATAGAGAAGGGGATAAAGAGAGAAGAGAGAAAAGTAGAGCATGAGAGATGGAAAGAGAGAAGTTAAAAATTGAGTTTTATATTTTTCTTAAATTTCTCTGGTCTCAAGGAGTCTAGAGAAATAAATTCTATAATTTTCTGATTTTGCTTTGATTTATTAGAATTATTTTAGTGGGAAGGTCTGAAAATTCATTTTTTAACATTAATAATTACATTAAGCTTTTAAAATTAAATATCTTAACCTAGAAACTTAGTAAAAATATTTGGTTGGTTCCTAAGTGATTAGGGAGCAAAATATGAAATTTTTGTGATTTTTAATGTTTTTGTTATTTTTTTATTTTTTAGTTATTAAAGTAGTAAAAATAGGGTTAAAAATGAAATTTTTTAAAAAAATCAATTTTAATTTTCTTAGACTCCTCTGATACCAGAGAGCCCACAAAACCAATTTGGTGAAATTTTGAAGTGTATTTTTGGTATTATGAATTTTTAATTTTTAAAATAGCTATGTCACTTAATTAATTCATTTAGTGGGTTAAATTAATTCCAATTGACTTGAAATTTTTTTGTGAGGTTCTCTGCATCCTAAATGATAATGGAGAATTGTTTTCAAGTGATTTTTACCCCTAATTAATTAAAATTCAATTCCAAGGGTTTAGGCTAATTAGGGTTATTCTTAAGGAATTAAATCAAACCATAATTTTCCTAGGATCCTCTAGTTATAAGATACCTCCCCTAATTTTACTAGAATTTTCTAAGTAACATGCTAATTATTAGAATTAAAATCCCAAAACAGGTACATAAACTTGGAAAATAAATAACTTGCCATAGAGATGGCATCTGACCTTGAAAAATTCAAGGAATGTTCCCAAGGACAGAGGCTACAAAAGCCCTATGGTCTCATGCCATGATGAATTATGTATGCAAATGGAGAATTAGAATATCATAGAGAGTGTTTAAATAATTAAAAATCATAGACTCAACAAGATATGGATTTATGAAGTTCTGGCTATTTAAATAATTCAGAAAATCCCTAATTTCCTACTTATCCAGCATGGCACCTCGTCATCCTCAGCAGCTCCGAAATTCCAAGCGGTCCTCTTTCATTCGATGCCGCCATCTGAGTCAGCGCCACGCGGCCCGTGGTTCATGTTCCATCTCCTCTTCCGACGCCATCAGAGCCGTCTGTTGAAAACACGCGCAATCGAATGGTCCATAGTCATTGTCTCCGCCTGGTGTGTCCCGAGAGCCTTCCACCTTCTAACCCTAAGATCTCACTCGATACTCAACCAAATTGAGTGCAGTTTCTTCCTATATGCTCATCTAGCCTAGATGAGTCTATCCATATGGCTAACATGCATCGAAATCAAGTGAAAAAAATGGAGAATCGTTGGAAGCTCGGGAGCAAGGGGAGTTTCCATACCTTGGTCCAAGAGGTGAAACCTCAGTTGGATGTGCTCGGCACGTTGGTTAGAGCTGGAGGAGCCTAGGGATGAAGCCTCTGGTTCTGGTGAATTGTCTATGTGTGACTTCGTCCAAGCTTGATTTCAAAGCTTGGCCGATAGGAGGAATGGCTGGCCTGGTGAGGGGGCTTTTGCTGAGGAACTTCTTCCCTTGGTCTGGTGAAGGTGTAGAGTAAATCAAATTGAAGATTGAGTCACTGTGGTGAAGTGTCCTTGTTTTGGGCTTAAAATTGAGCTCAGAAATTGAACTCACAGAGGGGGTTTTAGGGCTGGATTTCAGTGGGGATCAATTGCTCTAAGTTAGGAGAAGAGTTTGGGATCAATTGGGCAGAGTTTTGGTAAGGTCCAGTGCATCCAAACTTTTGGCCGTGGAGGTGAGGAGTTTAAATAGCCATGGCTAGAGGGCTCACCAGGGCAAGTTAAGGGCTGGGATCAGCTGCCTAGGGGAGGAAAAGAAAAGCCATGGTGTCCACTTGGGTTGGGACAACTCAACTGGCTAAATTTCAATTTTTGAATCAAATGGGCGCTCATGGGTGTGGTGTTTTCCAGCGATCCAGGTGGCTGGCCTACAGGCATGGGTCGTCATCTTGACCAGTGAGGTCAGGGTTTGAGTTTTGAACAAATAATTGGCATTGGATATGTGTCTAAGGCTTTATTTAAATGGAATGGGGGGAGAGCTAATTTTGGGTTTTAAATGGTTAAGCCATGGAAATGAGTTGGGTGCACCCATCAAGGTCTGATTTTGGGCTGAGGGAATCAGTTGGGTAAGCTATGAAAGGGTGATGAAGTCCCCATCCATGAATATTTAGATTAATCATGAGTTAAGGTGAAGCATGAGTAAGGTTAATGACTTTTAATGAGTGCTTAAAGGCCTTCATCCTTTTTCCACTTATGGGGTGTTGACAAACCTAAGATTCTCATGGCTTTCATGTGGCTTGTGCATGGCTCCAAGGTTTGCTCATGGATTAGGAGTGGCTTGGCTTAATTTCATGGAAATAGGTTTTAGAAATTTTGGCATTTATGGGTGATTTGGCAAGAGACTTAATTTAGAATTATTTGATGATTGATTTAGGACTTAGGGGATGATATCAATTTAAGGAATGATGAGAAAAATGTCATATGGGCTTTGGAATAGATTTTGGGCTTTTTCAAATTTGGTAAAAATGAGCTTTTAAATGTCTTATGGAAGTGGGCTTTTAAGTTTTAAAAATAAATTTGTGGATAAAATTTAATAAAAGATTATGCCAAATAAATGTTGCCTTTTATTTATGAATATGCCATGAAAATTTTAGAAAAGATTTGGTGTCATTTGGGTTTGAATTTAGTTTAATTTGGGTCTTTTAGTAATAGGGTCAAATTGGATCAAATTGGGCTAACTTGGGCTAAGATTGGGCTAATGTTGGTTTTGATGTAAAATTAATATTGTGAAATGTTTATGGAGGTGTGACAAAGAGTTTTCAATTTTGGTTGAGTCTTAATGTTGGGATTTGGGCTTGTTTGGGTGCATGGTTGGTTTAGGACATTTTGGGGAGTTTTGGTTTGGGTTAGGCTTGGGTGGAGTTTGGGTCCAAATATTAGATAAATTAAGTTAGAGTTTTGTTTGTGGGGATGTTAGGAAGATTTCAAAACAAATTTGGGGAATATTGGATGACACTTGGGTTGAATTTGGGATGGATTGGGTTGGTTGGTCATTTTGGGCCTTAAGGGCTAATTTGGGACATTTGATTTTTTGGGTTAAAAAGGGTATTTTGGGTATTTGGAGGTTATTTGGAGGGTATTGGGGTATTTTGATGGATTTAAGAGATGGGGACTATTTCAAAATAGTTTTTTAGAATTTTTAGGAATTTTGGGTAATTTTTACAAAATTTTGGAGAGTTTTGGGGTTGTAGGGGCAATATAGGTAATTTTGGGTAGGTTTGGTGGGTTTAGGGCCTTGGGCAAAAAGGAAGATTGATTGGATGTGAGTAAAATGAAACCATTTTGGTTGAGCCATGAAGCCATATTAAGCTCACATGAGCCATGAGAGGACTCATTTTAGGCACTCAATATGTTGTTCCTAACCCTCTTAGCTAGGGGCCTAGGGGTTAAGGTTCATCCATATGAGTTACCTACATGAGTCTGGGGGTTGAGTTGGGTGAGAGTGCTTCTAGGATTTGGAATGTGTGTGAGAGTGTGGTATGTGCAAGTTTACCTTCACCAAGACCAGGCCACCTAGGGTAATCCTAAGGCCAAAGAATCCTATAGGAAACTCATCCTTTAAACCTCCATATATTGGTTTTAACCCTCCAGGTGGCCTGGGGGTTTTCAATCAAACATGTGAGGTTTGAAGGGAGTTAAGAAGTGTTTGAATTTCTAAGTGGTGGGTACCATCTCTAGTTTTCTAGGATATTCAAAGGGAAAACCTATGGCTAGATCCTAAGCACCAAGGAGAAAGAAAAGACCCCACCAAAAATGAGGTCAACAGTGCAGAGTGAAAAGAAAGGGAGAATAGGAGAATGTTGAGAGAGAGAGAGATGGAGCAAGAGAGAGAGAGAGAGAAAAAAAGAGGGATAATGAGAGGGAGGGAAAGGGAGGGACAAAAGAGAGAATGAGAGTGGTGGGATGGAACTAAGAGAGAGGAGAGAGAATGGGGATATAGTGAGAGAAAATTAAGAAAAAAGAGAGAAGAGAGCAACAAAGGAGAGTGTGAAAGAGGGCATAAAATAGAAAAAGTGAATAGAGAGTGAGAACGAGAGAGAGTGAGGCAAAATAATAAAGAAGAGGATAGAGAGAGAAGAGAGAAAAATGGAGCAAAGGAAATGAGAGAGTGAGAGAGAAGAACAAAATGGTAATAGAGAGTGAGATAGAGAGCGAGAAATGGAGCTAATGAGGTTGAGAGGGAGAGAGATTAGAGAAGAGGATAGAGAGAGAGAAGGGAGAATAATGGAGCAAAGGAAAGGAGACAGTGAGAGCGAAAGAACAAAATGGTAATAGAGAGTGAGATAGAGAGCGAGAAGTGGAGCTAATGAGGGTGAGTGGGAGAGAGATTAGCACTAGAGAGTGTGTCAGTGTGTGAGATGAAGACGGAAGAGTGAATTACATAAAGGAGACTTAGAGAAGGCATAAATGAGGGAGTGATAATGAAGAAAGAGAGAGTGAGAGCGATAATGAGAATAGGTGAGAAAGTGAAAGCGATCTAAAGAGAAAAATGAAAAGAGAGTGAGGGAGAGTTAAGTAAATAAGAATGGAAAGTGAAAAAAAGATATTAGGAAGTTGAGAAGGGAGAGAGAGTGTGAGTGAGGGAGGAAGAGAAACGAGACAAAGAGAGAGAGCGAATAAAAGAGAGAGTGATGGATATATGGATAGAGAGGAATATAATGAGAACAATAGAGGATAGAGAGGGAGAGAGAGAGGTAGATGGAGAGTGAGTGTGGGAGAGTTAAAGATAGAGTGAGTAAGAGAGAGGAGGGAGGGTTGGGAGGAGAGAGGGAAAGAAGCATGAGAGGGAGAGAGATTGTGCGTGGAGGATAGAGAGAGTGAAGGAGTGGGAGGGGAGAGAGAAGAGAAGAGAGTAAGATAAAGGGAGAGAATAGATAATGGGTGAGACAGAGGCAAAATAGGAGATAGTGAAATTAAAGAGAGAGAGGGAGAGAGAAAGGAGTGAGAATTAGAGAGAAATAGAGATATAAGAGAGAGTGAAGGAGGGAGAGATAAGGAGAGCAAGGAAGGGAAGCGGAAGATAGATAAATAAATAGAGAGTGAGAGATATGAAGATAGAGAGAGGGAAGGGGGAGGAAGAGAGAATGGTAGAAAGAATTGAGGGAGAAAGTAAGAAAAAATAAGAGAGAGAAGGAGAAAGAGATAGAGGGAGGGAGGGAGGGAGGGAGAGAAATAGGAGAAAAAGAGTTGAGTAATGAGAGAGAGAGAGAGTGATAAAAGAGAGATTAAGAGAGATTATTTAACAACAACTTAATAAAGAAGGTGGAATAGAGAGTTAGAGAGGGAAACCAAGAGAGAGTGTGAGTTTGAGGGAGAGAAGAGAGAGTAGGGATAGAGGGTTAGAAAGTGTGAGAGTATATATAAATAGAAGAAGAGAGAGATAGAGGGTGGGATAGTAAGAGAGAGCATGATAAGAAGAGACAGTGAGAGAAAGTATGAGAATAGGTGGTGGAGAAAGACATAGTAGACGTAGAGGGCAAGAGCAAGAGATGAAAATAGAGGAGGGGCAGAGGGAGAGGGAGAGGAGAGGAAGGGAGCAATGAAGGAAGTGAGAGCGATAGAGATATCGGGAGAGAAGGAGAATGAGGGAAGATAGAGGAATAGAGAGTGAGCAAGAGAGATAGAGGGAGGAGATTAAGAGAATGAGAGAGAGAATGAAAGGTGTTAAGAAGGGAAAGTGGGAGAGAGTGATGAAAGAGAAAGTGAGAGAAATGGGGAATGAGAGTCAGTGAATAGAGGAAGAGAATAAGTGAGAAGAGTAAGAGAGAAGTTGACAAAGAATAAAGACAGTGATTGAAAGTGAAAGAGGAGATAGAGAGTGAAAGAGATAAGAGATAAAGTAGGAGTGAGAGTGAAGCTGAAGAGAAAGAGTGGGTGGAGAGAGTAAGAGAAAAGAAACAAGAAAGAAAATGATAGATTGAGTAAGAGAGAAAGAGTTAGGGAGGGAAAGTAGGAGAAGGAATAGGAGAGAGAAAGAAAGAAAGAGTGCAAGAGAGAAAGGGAGAGAGAACCGAGTGAGGCAGTGATAGTGGGACAGAATTTGAGGATAGTGAGGGAGCGAGGATGGGAGAGAGAATAGTGCGAGAAAGAAATAGAGAAAGAAGGGAGAGTGAGGAAGTAGTGGGAATGAGAGAGAGAGTTATAGAGATAAAAAGAGAGCAAAATAAGTAGGGAGGGAGGCAAAGAGGGAGGGAGGGAAAGAGAGAGGGAAGGAAAGAAAGTAATAAGCAGTGATAGAGAAGAAGTGGGAGAGAGAGAATGAGAGGAAGGTAAAGAGAGTTAGATTGATGGATATAGGATGTTAAAGAATGAGTAAAGAGAGAGAAAAGAGAGCAAGAGAGAGCAAGATAGTTACAGGGAGAAACATAAGAGAAAGTGAGAGACATAGAGTGAAAGGGAGAGAGTGAGAAATTGAGAGATAGAGGACAAGAGTAAGGAAGAGAGTGAGAAAAGGGGAGGGAAGGAGAGAGATTAAAGAGAGAGGGAGTGAGAAAGGGAGAGAGAGAGTAGGAAAGACTTATAAGAGGAGATAGGAAGCAAGAGAGAAAGAGAGTGCAAATAATTCTGAGCAAGACTGAGATAGGGAGGGAGAGTAAGAGAATGATTAGAGAGTGAAGAAGAGACAGAGATAGAGAGGGAAAGAAGAAGAGAGGGAGAGAGATTGAGATAGAAAGAGAGGGAGGGAGAGAAGCGGAGGAGAGAGTTAGATAGAAAGAATGTGAGAGAGCAAAATAAAGGGAGAGGGAGAGTGGGAGAGAAATAAAGAAAAGTCAATGTAAGAGAAGAGAGAGCAAGAGAGAGGGAATGAGAGAGTGATTGCGAATATGAGAGGGAGGGTGAGGGAGTGAAGGAGTGAGTGCAAGTGGAGATAGATAGAGGCATGAGATACAAACAGACGAACACAAGAGGGAAGTAGGCATTGAAAGAGGGATGGAACAATGAGAAACGAGAGATATTTAAGAGAGTATAAGAAATAATGAGATGAATATGAGGGGGGAGATGTGAGAACAATTGAGAGAGAGTGTATGTGGGAGGGATAGAGAGAGAATGAGACATAGAGGGAGAGAAAGAATGAGGAAATAGAATGAAGAGAAGGAGATAGAAGAAAGGGAAAGAGAGAGAGACAGAAAGCGGGAACATGAGAGCAAACAAACAAAAAAAAGAGATGAATTAGACAGTGAGATAGAGAGTAAGAGAGGGAGTGAAGATAGGTTTTGAAAAGTGAGCGGAAGAGAAAGAGGAAGAGAGGGTAAGCGAGAAATACAGAGAGAAGATAGTCTCAGGGAAGATAGAGCAAAAGATAGTGAGGGACAAATAGAGTGAGATATAGAGAGAAAAAGAGGGAGGGGGAGAGGAACTAGAGAGAGAGAGGGAGATTGAATTAATGAAAGAGGGAGAGAGTGAGAGAGGAATAGTGTGAGAGATGGTTGGGGAGAAAGAGTGAGTAAATTGATAAGAGAGTGATGAAAGAGAAGCATTAAAGAGTGTGTGGGAGAGAAAAAGAGAGAGAGCAATAAAGAAATAAAAAGTGATAAAGCTTTAAAAGAGAAATGAGTGCGAGAGGGAGAGAGCAAGATAGGGAGAGAGTGAGAGAGAGAGAGATAGGTAGAGGGAGTTAGAGGATGGAAGACAGTGGGAGTGAGAGAGGAAGAGAACTGGAGTGAGAGAGGAAGAGAGAGTGAGAGAGGGAGAGAGGGGGTATAGAATGAGATTTAGTGGGAGAGAGAGTGTGGATGGAGTGGAAGGGAGAGAGGGAGGGAGGAAAGGAAACAATAGTGTGGGGGAGAGAGGGAGAGAATGATTGAGAGGAGAGAGTGGATAGAGCAGTAGAAAAAGAGGAAGTGTGAGAGAGTGAACTTTGAGAGATAAAGATAGACTGAATGAGGGATTAACAGTTAGAGCGAAACTACAGAGAGAGGAAGAAAGAGTGAGAAAGTGAGAGTATGAGAGAGAAACAAAGAGAAGAGTGAGGTGGAATAAAGTGTGAGGGAGAGGGAGAGAGTTAGTGTGAAAGAGAGATAGAAACAGAGAGCGAAAGGGTTTAAAGAGAGAGCGGGAAAGGGAAAGGAAAAGAGAGTGAAAGGCAGAGAGAGTGAGAAGAGAGATTAAGGGAAGATTGAGTAAGAGTAAGTGGGTGGGGGCTAAAAACTGAAGGACCACGACAGAGTGTTAAGAGAGAGGGAGTAAGAGAGAGTGCGAGAGAGAGAAGGCAAAAGAGAGGGATAGGAGAGGGAGAGAAGAGATAATGAGAGAGAGAGGAATGAAGCAAGAGAGAGAGTGGGGGATAGAGTGAGAAAGTAAGCGAAGAGAGAGAAGAGATATCAACGAAGGAGAGTGTAAAAAAACTATAACATAAGAAATTGAATAAAGAGTGACAAAGAGAGAGACTGTGAGAAAATAATAGTGAAGGGGATAGAGTGAGAAGAGAAAAAATGAAGCAAGGGAGGGAAAGATAAAGTGAGAGAGAAAGGACAAAATGGTAATAGAGAGTGAGATAGAGAGTAAGACACAGAGCTAAAGAGGGTGGGAGATTGAGAGAGAGTGAGAGACTGTATAAGTGTGCGAGATGGAGGGAAAAGAGTGAGCTACATTAGGGAGACCTAAAATGGGCATGAATGAAGAAACAATAGTTTGAGAATGAAAGAGATCTAGAGAGAAATAGGAAAAGAGAGTGAGTGAGAGATAAGAATATAAGAAAGGGAAAGGGAAAGAGGGACAAGAGAGAAAATAAGATATAGGAGGGTGGGAAGGGAGAAAGTGAAGAGAGAGAGTGCAAGAGAATGGAAGAGAGAGTGAGGGAGAGATGAAGTGAAAGATATAGATAGAGGACAAGTGCAACAAAAAAGTAGTGTGAGAAAGAGGAGACAGAGAGAGGGAGGGAGAAAGGGCGAGAAACGAAGAGAGGGAAGTGTGAGAACATGTGAGAAATAATAAGTGAGAAGAGAGAGGGACTGAGAGGCATAAAATTTGGAGAGAGAGAGAGAGTGTGTGTGTGTGTATAGGGATAGGGGAGAGAGATTGAGCAAAGAGATATTTTTTGTGTGCGAGGAAGAGAGAGTGAGAGAAACTACGAGAAACATTGGTGAAGTCTTAGCAATAAAGGAGAAAGAAAAAGATAACAAACTATGAGAATGAGAGAGGAAGGGAGCGAAGGAGGAAGTTCGAGTGAGAGAGATATTGGGAGAGACGGAGAATGAGCGAAGGTAGAGAAAGAGAGTGAGTAAGAGAGAGAGCGCGGGAGAAAAAGAGAATGGGAGAGATAATGCAATAGAGAAGGAGAGAGAGGGAGAACCCGGAAGGGAGAGTGGCAGAGTGCGTGAGAGAGAAAGTGGGAGGAGGGAAGTGAGAGAAATAGAGAAAGAGAGTGGGGAGATTGAGAAAGAGTGACAAGAGTAAGAGAGAAGTTGCAGAGAATAAAGAGTGAGAGCCAGATAGTGATAGAAAGTGGAAGAGAGTATAGAGAGTGTGAAAGTGATAAAAAGAGGGAGTAGGAGTGAGAGTGAAACTGAAGAGAGAGAGTGGGTGAAGAGAGATTAGGAGAAAAGGAGCAAGAGAGAGAATGATAGGAGCAAGGGAGACAGAGTTATGGATGGAGTGAGAGAGAGAGAGAAAAAGAGAGTACAAGAGAGAAAGAGAGAGAGAGAGATGACGAGTGAGGGAGTAATAATGAGAGTGAAGTTGATAAGAGTAAGAGACCAAGGAAGGGAGAATAGACGAAGAGAAAGAGAAATAGAGAAAGAATAGAGAGTGATGAAAGAGAGGAAAAGAAAAAGGTAACTAGAGAGAGAAAAGGTGAAATAAGGATGGAGGGAAGCAAAGAGAGTGGGAAGGAGACATAGTAATAAACATTGACAAAGAACTGTTGGAGAGCAAAGAGCGAGAGAATGAAAAAGAGGGAGAGAGAGTTAGAGTGATGGATATTAGAAGATATAGAGCGTGTAAAGAGAACAACAGAGTGAGAGAGAGAAACACAATAGCATGTGAGAGACAGTGAGAAAGAGAGAGACAGAAGGCAAGAGTAAGGAAGAGAGTGAGAAAAGCAAAGATAGAGGGAGAAAAGGAGAGAAATTGAAGAGAGAGAATAAGATGGAGAGAAAGAAAGATTTAAGAGAGAGAGGTAGGAAGAGAGAGACGAATGGAGCACAAAAGATTTTGATTATGATTGGATACAAAGGGATAATAAGAGAATGAGTGAGAAGGAGAGCTGAAAGAGAGGGAGAGAGGGAGAGATATTGAGATAAAAAAAATGAGAGGGAGGGTAGCGAAGCGAGAGAATGAGGGAGAAAGGATAGGAGAGAGAACAAGAGAAAAGGGAGAGGGAGAGTGTGAGAGAAAAGAGACAAGTGAAAGTGAGAGAAGAGAGAGGATATGAGAGAGAGCGATAGAGATATGAGAGGGAGGGAGTGTGAGTGAATCAGTGAGTGAGAGAGAGAAAGAGAGGGAGAGAGGGATTGGATAAGAGAGGGATCAAGGTGGAATGAGAGATGAATGAGAGATCAATGAGAGAAAATAATAAATAATGAGATGGATATGAGAGGAGAAAGTAAGATGTGAGAGCAAGCGAGAGAAAGTTGTGAGGGAGGGAGATTGAGAGTGGGAGTGAGAGATAGGGGAGAGAAAGAGTGAGTAAAGAGAGAAGGATTGAGAGGAGAGTGAGGAGAGAGAGCAATAGAAGTAAGAGTAAGTGAGTGAGAGTGATCATGGAGTGAGAAATAGAGAGGGAATGAGGGAGTAAGTGTGAGAGTGAAACCAAAGAGAGAAGAAGAGATGCTAGAATGGGAGAGTACTAGAGAGATAAATTGACAAAAAAGAGAGTTAAGGAAGAGCAAGTGGGAGATAAGGAAAGAGCGAGCGATCGAGAGAGGGAGTGAGAGAAAGAGAAATATTGAGTGCAGGAGAAAGAGAGAGATGAAGGGAGTGAAAGTTGGAGGGAGAGAAAGAGAGACTCAGTGAGGGATAACAAGAGAATCAAAAGATAACAAAAGAGAACAAAAGAGAGAGTGAGAGACAGAGATAAAAAGAGTTGGAATAGAGAGTGAGAGAGAGGAAGAGAGTGAGTGAGAAAAAGAGATAAAAGGAAGTAGTGAGAGGATTTAAAGAGAAAAGCATGGAGATAAAGGAAGAGAGAGTGAAAAGAGAGACAAAGGAAAAATCGAGTACGAGTGAGCAAGGGGTATGAAGTGAGGGAGAATGGGAGAAAATATAGTGGGGGAGGGAGCAAGAAAGAGAGGGATAAAGGTGAGGAGAGGGAGGGCGGTAGAGAAGTGAGAAAATGAGAGAGTGAGGGATGAAAGCAAAAGTGAGAGGAGATGGAGTGGAAATAGAGCGAGATAGAAGTCAAAGAAAAGAGAGAAGAGTAAGCAACAAAGTAGAGAGTAAACGAGAGTATAAGATAGAAATAGAGAATATAAAGTGAGAGAGCATAATAGAGAAGGGGATAGAGAGAGAAGACAGGGAGAGGAGAGAGTGAGAGAGAAAAAGCAAAATGGTAACATAGAGTGAGATAGAGGCAAGAAATGGAGCTACAGAGGGTGAGAGGAAGAGACATTAAGAGAGAGTGTATGAGTGTATGACATAGAGAGAGAAGAGTGAGCTACACAAGGGAGACCTAGAGAGGGCATGAATGAATCATTGAGAATGATAGAGGGAGAGAGTGAGAGCATTAAAGAGTACAATAATGAGAGAGTGAAAGAGATCTAGAGAAAAATAGGAAAAGAGAGTGAGGGAGAGAGGAGGATATAAGGAAGGGAAAGGGAGAGAGGGAGAAGAGAGAAGAAAAAGACATTAGGAGGGTGGGAAGAGAGAGAGTGTGAGCAAGGGTCAAAGGAAGAGAAGAGAGAGAGAGAATTAGAGAATGAAAGATAGATTGAGGGAGGGATCAAGAGAGATATATAAATAGAGATGGAGAGAGTGAGAACAAGAGTAATGAGAGGAGAGTGAGAGAAATATGAGATAGAGAGAGGGAGAGAAAGAGGGAGAGAATGCGAGAAGTGTGAGAGAATCTGAGAAATAATAAGAAAGAAGTGAGAGGGATTGGGAGAGATAAAAGTTGGAGAGCGAGAGAGAGGGTGTGTATGAGTGTGAGAGAGTTAAAGAGATCTAAAGAGAAGTTAAAGAGATCTAAAGAGAAAGAGGGAGAGAGAATGAGAGTGAGAGAGTATATCTGTGTGTGAGATGGAGAGAGAAGAGTGAGCTACATAAGGGAGACCTAGAGAGGGCATGATTGAGTGAGTAAGAAAGATAGAGGGAGAGAGTGAGACCAATAAAGAGAATAAGTGTTAGAGGGTGAAGGAGATCTAGAAAGAAAGACACATAATCTCCTTTCTCTCTCCATCCATCTTTTCCTCTCCCACTTTCTAGCCCTCACTCACTCTCACACACTCTCTTTCCTTCCCTCTATCTCTCTCTAGTCTCCTTCCTCTCTATCTTTCCCTCTCTCCTTTCCTTCCCCTCATTATCTATTCCGCGCTCCCTCTCTAGAATGAGAGGGAGAAGGAGAGGAGAGAGATATTCAGGAATGGGAAGTAGGAGATGTGAGAGAGTGTGATTAAGGAGGGAAGTGAGAGAAGTAAAGAAAGAGAGTGGGGGAATAGAGGAATTGAATGAGTGCGAGGAGTAGAAGAGAAGTTGATAGAGAATAAAGAGTGCGAGCGAGATAACGATAGAAAGTAGTAGAGATGATAGAGATTGTGAAGAGAAAAAGAAGGGAGGGGTGAGAGAGAGAAGAGAGAATGAGTGGAAGGGAAACAGAGTTAGAGTAATAGATATAGGAAGGAAGAGTGAGTAAAGCGAGGGAAAAAATAGTAAGAGAGAGAAACATAAGAAAAAGGGAAAGATAGAGGGAAACTGTAAGAGAGAGAACGAGGAAGGGGAGATAGAAGGAGAGAGGTGAGAGATTAAAGAGAGAGAGGGAGTGAGAGAGGGACATAGAGCAAGAAAGATTTAAAAGGGAGAGAGAGGAAGAGAGAGGAAGTGAGAGCAGAAAAGATAGTGAGTAATATGGAGATAGGGTGGGAGAGTAAGAGAATTAGTAAGGAGAGAAAAAGAGAGGAAGAGATATTGAGATCGAGAGAATGGGAGGGAGAGAAGCGAAGGGAGAGAATGAGAAAAGAAGGATGAGAGAGAGTCTTAGGAAGGGAGAGGGAAAGTGAGAGTCCCTCTCTCTCTCTCACTCATTCTCTTATTCTGCATCACTCTCTCTTTCTCTATCTTCCTTCACACTCTCTTCTCTCTCTATTTAGCTCTCCAGCTCTCTTCCTCTCTCGTTCCCTATCTCTTCAATCTCTCTCTCCCTCCATCTCTCCTTTTTCCACTATATATTCTCGATTATTCTTTCTCTCTCTTCTATTATTTTCTCTTTTGTTACTCTCACTCATAGTCCTTCTCTCACTTTTTCTCTCCTAGTCCTCTCGCTTTTTCTCTCCCGGTCCCTCTCTTCATCTATATATCACTTTCACTCTTAACTTGTCCCTCTATCCTTCTCATTATCTATTCTTTCTCTTTCTCATAATCTCTCTTTTACTTTTCTCTCTTTACTCTCATTTCTTTCACCCTTCCTCTCATATATCTCCAACTCATTCTATCCCTCTCTCACATTCCTTCTTCCCTCTATGTGTTTCCCCCTTTCTCTCTCCCCCTCTCTCTTTCACACACTCTATCACTCCCTCCCTCTATCTCTGCATCTCCCTCATTCTCTCTCTCTAAATCTCTCTTTTGATCTTTCTCAGTCATTCTCTAGTTCTTGTTTCCTTTGTCCCTCTCACTAACCCTCACTTCTCTTACTCTCACTTTTCATGCCCACCCTCCCATCTCTCTCTTAACCTCTCATTCGTTCTCTTCTGTCCTCTTTTCTCTCACTCTCTCTTTCTCTCCATCTTTCACTGTCTCTCACCGACTCTTCCTCTCATTGCCTTTCTCACTCTCCTTCTCTCTTTCTCCCTCTGTCTGTCACTTGCTCTCTCTTTCCTGCACTGACTAAGATTTTATTTTGTTGCTCTTCTCTCCCTATCGCTCACACTTGTGCTTTATCTCCCCTCGTTATTTCCCCCTCCCACCCCTCTCCCTCTCTGCCTCCCTCCCACTCTATCCCAAACCATCTCTCAAGTCGTTCCTTTTTTTTCTATCTCTATCACTCTCCCTCTTGCACTCCATCATTTCCTACATCCTTTTCTCTCAACCTCATATCTTCTCTTACTTTCTCTTTTTCAATCTCGTCAACTCCCTTTCTTGCTTTTCCCCACTCTCTTTCTTTCCTCCTCAGTTTCTTATTACTATTTTCTCTATCTCCTATTTTCTTGCTCATATATCTCTATCTTGCTCTTTTTTCTCTACCTCCCCCTCATCTCTATCTCACTATTTCTCACATTCTTTTACATTCTCCCTCTCTCTTACCCTCTCTCCCTCCCCTTTCTTTTACACACAAGCTCTATCTCTTCCTCTCTCTTCTTTTCACTCTCTCACACACTCTCTCGTTCTCTCTTCTCTTCTCGTTCCCTCCTCTCTCTCTCTCAAATTTCACTCTCACTCTTACTCTCTCTCCCTCACTTCCTCTCTCTCTTTCCATCTTGCCCTCTCTCCTCTTGCCCTCTCTCCTTGCCTCTCTCCTTGCCTCCATCTCTTCTCTCATTTTACTCACTCTTTCACTCTCTCAATTTTTTTCACATATTGTTCTCTCCCCTCAAATCTATCTCACTATTTCTTATTTTCTCTCATGCATCTCTCTTTCCTCTCGATCCCTCCCTCTCTCAAGAGGTGAGATTGTTTTGAGATAGGGATTGAGGTAGAAAGAGAGATAAGAAGGATTGATAGAGGGAGGGATCAAGCGAAAAGAGAGATATGTGAGATAAAATAAGAAATAATGAGATGGAATTGAGGGGAGAGAGTAAGATGAGAGAGCAATTGAGAGTGTGTGTGAGGGAGTGAGAGTGAGTGAGCGAGAAAGGGAGAGTAAAGAAAGAAAAGAGAGGGTGATATATTAAAGAACAAGAGGATAGAGGGATAGCAGGAGAGAGTAAGCAAAATTATAAAGAGAGATCGAATAAGGAATTAGAGAGTGAGCAAGAGAGGGAGTGAACAGAAATAGAGAGATAGAGGGAGGGAGTGATAGGGATTGAAGGGGCAACCGAAGGGTGAAAAGGAGAGAGAGCGAGACAAAAATAAAGAGAGAAGAAATATTAAAAGAAGATAGAGCAAAAGGTTAGAATTGAGAGGTAGATAGAGGTAGATATAAAGGGGATATAGAGAGATAGAGGGAGAAGGGGGATAGTGTAATAGAGGCGGAGAGAGAGAGAGAGAGAGAGAGAGAGAGAGAGAGGGAGGGAGGGAGGGAGGGAGGGAGGAAGAGACTGGGTGATAGTTGGAGAGAAAGAGTGAGTAAGGAAATAGGAGGGAGTGATAAAAGAGAGGAAGAGAGAGTGTGTGAGAGAGAAGCGAGATGGAGTGAATAAAAGAGAGAGAACAGTGATACCTCATAATGAGAAAAGAAGGAGAGAGGGAGAAAGAGGGGGAGTGAGAGAGATTGAAGATTGGGACTGACAGAGGGAGTGCAAGTGAGAGAGAAAAGAGAGTGAGGGGAGATATAGAGTGAGTAAGCGAGAGGAAGAGAGGGGGTAGAGAATGTGATTTTGAGAGAGAGTAGGAATGAACCAGAAGAATGTGAGAGGGTGAGAGTGATAGTGTGTTTGAGGTGGAAAGAGAGAAGGAGAGAAGGAGAGAAGGGAGGGAAGGAAGCAAGCAAGAGATAGTGGGGAGAGGGAGAAAAAATTAAGAGGTGAGAGAGAAGTGAGAAACATAACATAGAGTGTGAGAGAGAGTGAACATAGAGTGAGAAAGAGTGAGGGAGAGAGGGAGTAAGAGTGAGAGGGAAACTGAACAGGGAGAATGAAAGAGAAAGTAAGGGAGAAAATGTGAAAGACAAATAGAGAGAAGAGATTGTGAGATAATAGAGAGCATGAAGGAGGGAGAGATTGAGCTAGTGAGGGAGGGAACAAAAAAGAGAGAGACAAGGAGTGTGGGAGAGAGAGAGAGAGGGATTAAGAGAGTGAATGGGAGAGAGAGTGAGAACAGAGGTTGTAGAAAGATCGAGTAAGATTATTGAGTGGGGGGTAAAGAGGGAAAAAATGAGAAAATGGTGAGTGAGAGAGGGAGCAAGAGAGAGGGAGACGAAGAGAGAGATAGTGAGGGAGAGGGAGGGAGGAGGAGAAGAGAGAGAAAGAGAGAGCAAGGGATGGAAGCAAGAGTGAGCTACAAAGGGGAGATGTAGAGAGGGCAAGACTGAGGAAGATTGAATTATAGAGGGAGAGAGTGAGAGCGACAAGAGAGAAAAAAGATATCAGGAGGGTGCGAAGGGAGAGAGATTGTGAACTAGGAAGGGAGGAAGAGAAGAATGAGATAGAGAACAAGAGAATGAAAGATAGAGTGAGAGAGGGATCAAGAGAGATATATTGTTAGAGATAAAGGAGACAACCAATGGAGGGAGAGAGAAAGAAGGGTGAGAAACAATGAGAGAGAAGAGAGAGGGATTGAGAGAGATAAAAGTTGGAAAGCAGAAAAGAGAGAGAGCGTGTGAGGGATAGGGAGAGAATGATTGAGCAAAGAGAGGGATTGTATGTTTATATGTGAGGGAGAGAGAGTGAGAGGAAACATAAGAGAAAAAGTTAGAGAAGTGTGAGAAATAAAAGACAAAGAAAGAGAGAACAAACTGTGTGAAAGAGAGAGGGAGGGAGCGAAGGAGGTAGTGAGAGAGTATTGGGAGAGAAGGAGAATGTAGAAAGATAGAAAAAGAGAGAGTGAACAAGAGAGTGATGGAGGGAGAATAAGAGAGTGAGAGAGAGCACCAAGAATGAAAGTGGGAGAAATAGAGAAAAAGAGTGGGGGAATAACGGAAAAGAATGAGTGAGAAGAGTAAGAGAGAAATTGACAGAGAATAAAGCCTAAGAGTGAGTAGCGATAGAATGTGGAAGAGAGAATAGAGAGTCTGAAAGAGATAAATAGAGGCAGTAAGAGTGAGACTAAAGCTAAATAGAGAGTGGCTGAAGAGTGTGTATAAGAAGAGGATCAAGAGAGAGAATGATCGATGGAGCGAGAGAGAGTTAGGGAGGAAAAGTGAAAGAGAGAAAATAAGAAAGAAAGGGAGATAGCGTGCAAGAGAAAAAGAGAGAGCTGAGCGAGGAAGTATGGTAAGAGTGAGAAGAGGGAGTGAGAGAGAGAGGAGAGTGAGAGAATGAGAAGATGGGAGTGAGAGTTAGAGTGATAAAACAGAGTGCAAGAGAGAGCTACAGAGCGAGAGAGAAAGAAACATAATAGAAAGTGAGAGAGATAGTGTGGAAGGGAAAAAGAGAGACAAAAGGCAAGGGTAAGGGAGAGAGTGAGAAAGGGGAAGATAGAGGGAGATAAGGGGAGAGATTGAAGTGAGAAAGGGCAAGAGCACAAAATATAGAATGGAAAATTGAAATAGGGAGGGATGTAAGAGAATGAGTGAGAAGGAGAGAAGGAGAAAGGGAGATGGAGAGTGAAAAAGAGGGAGACTAAAAGTGAGAAAGATTTAGATTTAGGGGGTGGGAGTGATGATAGTTGAGGGAGAGAATGAGAGAGAGAGCTAGTGAAAGGGAGGGGAAGAGTGAGAGCGAAATAGGGAAAAGTGAAAGTGAGAGAAGAGAGAGCAAGGGAGAGGGAAGAGAGAGAGAGCGATACAAAAAATGATAAGGAGGCAGATGAAGTGAATGAGTGAGAGCAAGAGGAGGCAGAGAGAGGAGTGAGACTGGGATAGATGGAGAAAGAGAGTGGAGGGATTGAAAGTGGGAGTGCTTGAGGAGGAAAGAGCGATGTATGAGAGAAAATAATAAATGATTAGATGGATTTGAGGGGAGAGCAAGATGTGAGAGAAATTGAAGAGTATGTGTGAAGGCAGGAGAGAGAGAGAGAGAGAGAGAGTGAGTAAAGAGATATAATAGTGGGAGATAAAAGAGAACGAAGAGAGATAGTTAAAGGACAAAAGAGAGCAAAAAAATAATGAAGAGAGATAAAATACAAAGTGAGTGAGAGGGAGAGAGCAGAGAGGAGTGAACATTGAGGTTGAAGAGTTAGGGGGAGGGAGAGAGGGAGAGAGAGTAAGGTGGTAATAGAGCAAAGAGAGACTCAAGGAAGATGGAGAAAAAGATATTGAGTGAGAGGCAGAAAGAGGGAGGTATTGAGGGAACGACGAGAGAGGGAGGGCAAGAGGGAAATTGAGAGAGAGACAAAATTATTGAAGGAACGAGCACGAGGGAGAAAGAGAGTAAGTGATGATTGAAGAGAAAGAGCGAATAAAGTGATAAGAGATTAATGAAAGAGAGCAATAAAGAGTGTTTGTGAGAGAGAAAGAGATAGAGCAATGGAGAAGGAAAAGTGATAAAACATAAATAGAGAAAAGAGCGAGAGAGGGAGAGAGTGAGGAATATATAAAGAGACATAGATTGAGGGAGTCAGATGGATGAAAAAGAGTGGGAGATAGCGGAAGAGAGAGTGAAGGAAGATCTAGAAAGAGTGAGTGAGAGAGATAGAGAGAGAGAGAGAGAGAGCGTGGGTAGAGAATGAGATTTAGTGGGAGAGAGAGGGGGATGAATTGGAACAGAGTGAGAGGGAGAGAGGGGGTAGTGTGTTTGAGATAGAAGGAAGAGCGAGAGAGAGAGAGAGGGAGAGGGAGAGAGGGGGAGTGTGTTTGAGATAGAAGGAAGAGCGAGAGAGAGCGGGAGAGAAATATTGAGAGGAGAGAGTGGACAGAGAACAATAAAAGAGATAGTAATCATGGAGCAAGAAAGTGAGAGGGAATGAGGGAGTAGTAGTGAGAGTGAAACTAAAGGGAAAGGAAGAGGGTGAGAGCACAGGAGAGAGTGAGAGAGAAACAAAGAGGAGAGAGTGTGAGGGAAGAGAGTAAGAGAGAGGGAAAGAGTGAGCGAGTGAGAGAGTGAGCAAGAGAGAGGGAGATAAGGAGATCAAAAGGAGGAAAGGGATGAAGGGAGTGAAAGAGGGAGGGAGTGCAAAAGATAGGAAAGGGATGAAGGGAGTGAAAGAGGGAGGGAGTTCAAAAGATAGGCTATGAGGGATAAAGGCAGCGTCACAAGAGAGAGATGGAAGATTGAGCAAGAGAGAGAAGAAAAGAGATGAAATAGAGAGTGTGAGAGAGAAAGAAAGCAAGTGAGAAAAAGAGATATAATGAGGTAATGAGAGGGTTTAAAGAGAGCAAGAAAGAGAAATGAAGAGAGAGTGAAAGGGAGAGAGAGTGAGAAGATAGACTGGGGGGAAAACCAAGTAAGACTAAGTGAGTGAGGGCTAAAAGGAGTTGGAGAAGAGGAGAATGGTGAGAGAGAGAGAGATAGTAGTGAGATACATGAGGGAGAGACCAATAGAGGGAAAGTTTGAGGGAGTGAGAAAGATAGAAGGAGAGAGTAAGACTGATAAAGAGAACAAGAGTGAGAGATTCAAAGAGATCTAAAGGAAAGGAAAGTGATATTGACAGGGTGGCAAGGGAGAGAGAGTATCAGGAGGGAGGGAGGGGAAAGAAAGATATTGAGACTGTGACAATGAAATAGAGAGTGAGGGAAGGAGCAAGAAAGATATATGGATAGAGAGGGATAGTTAGAACAAAAGAGATAGAGAGGGGGAGAGAGAGGTAGAGGGAGAGTGAGTGTGGAAGAGTGGAAGATAGAGTGAGTGAGAGAGGGGAGGGAAGAAAACAAGAGAGGAGGAGAGAGTGTGTGTGGAGGATAGAAGGAGCGAAAGAGTGAGATGACAGAGTGCAAAAAAGAGAGTGGAATAAAGTGATAAAATAGAAAGTGGGTAAGAGAAAGAGTGGGTGACTAAGTGAGAGTGAAATTAAAGAGACAGGGATGGTGAGAGCAGTGAGAATGAGAGAGAAATAGAGATAAAAGAGAGCATAAAGGGATATAGAGCAAGAAATATGGAGCATGAGAGAGAAGGAAACATAACAAAAGAAAAGATATAGATAGAGAGTGAGAGTTATGAAGATAAAGAGATAGAAGCCGAAGGAAGGAAGAGAGGTAGAGAAGTGTGAGAGAAAGTATGAAATAATGAAAGATGTGGAGGAAAGAGTGACAAGAGAGGATTGAAATGGAGAGAGGGAGTCAGGGACGTGGGAGGGATCGAGAAAAGAAGATAGAAGGAGAAGAAGAATTGTGTAATGATATAGAAGAGAGATTGATTGAGCAACAATGCAATAGTGATGGTGCAATAGAGAGTGAGAGTATATGAGAAAGTGAAGAGAGAGAGGGTAGAGAGATGTGGGTAATAGAGGGCAGAAAGAGTGGGTGAAGAGAGAAATAGGGAGACATAAAAAGGGAAGGATGAAAGTGAGAGAGGGAGTGAAAGAGTTGGGGATATATGGAAAGGAAGGGTGAAAGGAATGAGAGTGAAGAGAGAAAAAATAAAAGATAAATTAGGCGAGATAGAAAGAATTGAGAATGATGAGGATAGAGGGACATGTTAAGTGTGAGAGTGATATAGAGATGAAGAAAGGGACTGTGCGAGAAAGAGCGAGAGAAGGAATAGGAGACAAGAAGCAAGAGAGGGAACAAGAGAAGAGAGAGTGAGTGTGTGTGAGTAGGATTAATAAAAGAGAGAACAAAAGAATATAGAATAAATAGTGAAAATTAGAGAAAGGGAGGGAGTGAGAAAGATTGAAGAGATAGGGAACAAGAGAGGAAGAGATATGGAGAGAGTGAGAAAGAAGATAGAGAAAGTGAGAGTGATAGTGGAAACGTGGGAGACAGAATAAAAGAATGAGTGAGTGAGAGAGATAGTGGGAGAGATAGAGTGAGCAAGCGAAGTAGGAGATTGAGGGGATGAGAGGGAGGGAGAAAAGGAGGAAGGGAAGCAGAGTAAGTGATTGTGAAGGAAGAAGGAGTGTGGGATGTAAGAGAAAGAGAGTGAGTGAAGAGATAGTATGAGAGAGCAGAAGAGAGTGAGAAAGAGAGGGAGAGAGTAGTAAGAGTGAGTGTAATTGAAGAGAAAGAGAGAGATAGGGAGGAAGAAGAAGGAGAAGAAAGAAGTAGAGACAGGGAAGGAGAGCAAACGAGAGAGTAAGAAAAAGATGGAGAAGGAGTACGAATTAGGGAGAGAGGTTGTGAAGGAGTGAAGGAGACAAAGGGAAAGAAGAGAAAGGGAGATAAAGAAGAGAGATATATTAAGAGCGAGAGAGATATAAAAAGAGATAAAGGGATGGGGAAAGCAGAGAGAGAAAAATTAGTTAGAAGGCATTACAGAGAAAGCAATAGAAGTTAGACCATGAGAAAAGAGCAAGAGGGAACGAGAAAAAGTGAGAGAAGGAACTAGAGATAATGAGATGAAGAGATATGGAGAGGGTAAGAGAGATGGCAAGAGGGAGGGAGGGAGGGAGGGAGGGAGGGAGGTAAAGAAAGTGTGAGTGACAAATGAAAGAATGAGAGAGAGAGAGAGAGAGAGAGAGAGAGAATGAGTAAAATGGTGCAAGAAACAATAAAGAGAGGGAGAGAGGGTGAGAGAGAGAAGAGAAGAGTTAAGAAGAGAGATAGTGGGAGGGAGGCAGTGAGGGAGAAAGAGAGAGAAGAAGGAAGGGAAAAGAGAAAGAGAGAAAGTGAGAGAGTGAACAAGGGAGTGAGGGAGAGAGTTAGAGAGAGGACAAGAGTGAGATAAAGAGAGTTAGAGAAAGACATCGATAGAGAGGGGAAGGGAGGGAGGGAAGGAGAGTAGAAAGAGAAAGAATGAGAGAGAGTGAGTGAGTGAGAAATAAAGAAAGAGAGAACACCAACAAAAAGAGCTTAAGAGAAGGAGATTGAGAAAAAAGGAGGGCAAAAGAAGAGAGGCGAGAGAGAGAATTGGAGTGGGCAAGAGAGTGAGCAGAGAGAGATGAGAAAGAGAAAGTGAGTAAGAGAGTAAGACTGGGAGAATTTGAAGGGAGTAAGGGAGCAAAGGAAGGGAGAGAGACAAAGCGAGAGAGAAATAAAGAAAGAATGGAGAGTGAGAAAAGAGAGAAAAAGTTAGAAAGTAATAAACAATGACTGAGAAGAGGGGGTGAGAGAGAGAATTAGAGGAAAGGAGAGAGAGTTAGAGTGATGGACATTGATTGAGAGACTGAGTAAAGAGAGAGAAAAGAGAGGAACATAGAATGAAAGAGCAAGAGAGAGAAACATAAGCGAAAGTGAGAGATGTAGTGAGAAAGGGAGAGGGTGAGAAAGAGACATGCATATGACAGGAGTATGGAAGAGAGTGAGGAAGGGAAGATAAAGGTAGAGAAGGAGAGAGATTAAAGAGAGAGAGGGTGTGAGAGAGGTAGAGAGAGAAAGGAAGATTTAAGAGAGAGAGAGAGGAAGCGAGAGAGGAAGAGAGAGGAAAAGATAGTGAGAAATGTGGAGAAAGGGAGGCCGAGTTAGAGAATGAGTGCGATGGAGAGAGGAAGAGAGGGAGATGGAGAGAGAGAGTGGGATGGAGAGTAGCGGTGAGAGAAAAGTTAGCAACAAAGAACGAGAGAGCAAGAGAGAGAAACATAAGAGAAAGTAAGAGATATAGTGAGAAAGGGAGAGGGTGAGAAAGAGACAGATATATGACAAGAGTAAGGGAGAGAGTGATGAAAGGGGAGATAAAAGTAGAGAAGGGGAGAGATTAAACGAAGTGAGGGTGTGAGAGAGGTTGAGAGAGAAATGAAGATTTAAGAGGGAAAGAGAGGAAGCGAGAGAGGAAGAGAGAGGAAAAGATAGTGAGAAATGTGGAGATAGGGAGGCGGTGTAAGAGAATGAGTGAGAGGGAGAGATGAAGAGCGGGAGATGGAGAGGGAGAGAGGGAGAGAGTTGGAGAGAGGGTAGCAGAGTGAGAGAATAATAGAGAAAGGATGAGTGAGAGTGTGAGATTGGAGGAAGGAAAGAGAGAAAGAAATAAAAAAAGTGAAAGTGATTTAAGAGAGAGCAAGATTGGGAATGAGAGAGCGATAAAGAAAATGAGAGGGAGGGAGAGGGAGGGAAGGAGTGAGTGCAAGGGGAGATAAAGAAAAAAGCGAGATATGGAGAGAGGGAGAAAGAGGGGGAAGGAGGAGTTGAAAGAGGGAGGGATCGAGGAGGAAAGAGAGTTATATAAGAGGAAAAAAATAATGAGATGAATATGAGGGGAGAGATCAAGATGAGATGGCAATTGAGAGAGTGAGAAGGAGGGAGAGTGAGAGTGTGAGAGATAGAGGGAGAGAAAGAGTGAGTAAGACAGAGAGGAGAGGGAGATAGAAGAAAGGGCAATAGAGAGAGACAGAAAGGGTTCAAAAAAGAGCAAAAAAAATAGCGAGATGAAAAAGAGAGAGAGGGATCAAGAGAAGGTAGTGAAGATAGGGACTGATGAGTGAGCGAGGGAGAGAGAGTGAGAGAGATTAAGACAGATATGGAGAGATTTGGAGAGAGAGGGAGGGCAAGAGCGAGAAGGAGAGAGAGAGAGAGATTGAATTAATAAAAGAGGGAGAGAGGGAGAAAGGAAGAGAGTGAGAGATGGTTCGAGGGAAAGATTGTGTAAAGGTGAGTGATGAGAGAGAGCAATACAAAGTGTGTGTGTGTGAGAAATAGAGAGTAATTGAGAAAGAAAAAGTGATGATGCATAACAGAGAAAAGTACAAGAGAGGGAGAGTGAGAAAGAAAGAGATAGAAGGAGGGATTCAGAAGGATGGAAAAGAACCTGGCTGAGAGAGGAAGGGAGAGTGAGAGAGAAGAGAGAGAATGAATGAAGATATAGATAGAGTGTGAGAGAGAGGGAGAGAAGGGGTATAAAATGAGATTTAGTGGGAGTGAGAGGAGGATGAAGTGAAAGAGACTAAGAGGGATAGAGGGAGAGAGCGTGTGAGAGAGAGAAAGAAAGAGCGAGAGAGGAAGAGAGAGGGTGGGTGGGAAGGAAGAAAGAGTGCCGGAGAGAAGGAGAGAAAGATTGAGAGAAGACAGTGGAGAGAAAGTAGTGGAAGAGAGTGAGATAGAATGAATATGGAATAAGAAAGAGAGAGAGAGGGAGTAAGAGTGAGAGTGAAACTAAAGAGATAGGAAGAGGGAACAAGAAAGGTGGAGAGTGTGAGAGAGAAAAAGAGTGAGGGAAGAGAGAGCAGGAGAGAGGGAAATAGTGAGTGAGCAAGAGGAGCAAGAGAGAGGGAGATAAAAAAAACGAGAGAAAGAGAGGGATGAAAGCAGTGAAAGCGGTAGGGAGAACTAGAGAGTAGCAACGAGAGATAAAGGGAGATAAAAGAGAGTGGGAGACTAAAAGTTAGTGAAACGAAAGAAAGAGAGGGAGGGAGAGCGGAGTGAGAATGAGAGAGAAATGGAGATATGAGAGAGAGTGAAGGAAGATAAAGCAAGAGATATGGAGCAAGACAGAGCAAGAAACGGGAAAATGAAATTGAAATAGATATAGAGTGAGAGATATGAAGATAGTGAGAGAGAAGAGAGTGGATGGGAGAGAGGTAGAGAGAAGTGTTAGAGAAAGTAAAAATAATGAGAGACATGAGGAGCAAAGCGTGAGAAGAGATAATGAATGAAAGAAAAAGGGGAGAGGGAGAACGTGAAGGAGCAAGAAAGGGAGTTAAAAGGAGAAAAAAGAGTAAAGTAATGAGAGAGAAGAGGGAGTAATAGAAGAGAGATTAATAGAGATTGACTGAGCAACAATGCAATAATGATGGTGGAATAGAGAGTGAGAGACAAAGGGAGAACAAGGAAAAGAGTGAGAGTGTACAAAAAAGAGAAGAGAGATACGAAAGAGAGAGGTTAGGGATAGAGGGAAAGGAAGTGTTAGAAGATATCTAGAGAGAGAGAGAGAGAGAGAGTGAGAGTAAGAGAGAGGATGACAAGAAAGAGAGTGAGAAAAAAAAGAGGAGGGTCTGAGGGAGAGGAAGGGTGCGAAGGAGAAAGTGAGAGTTAGAGAGATATAAGGAGAGAAGGAGAATGAGACAAGATAGTCAAAGAGCGAGTGAGCAAGACAGAGGGAGGGAGAATAAAAGAATGAGAGAGATAATGGAGGGTGATGGAGAAAAGAGAGATAGCCAGGAAAGGAATGTGAGAGAGAATATTAGAGAGAGCGATGAAGGAGGGAAGTGAGAAAAATAAAGAAAAAGATTGGGGGTATAGAGGAAGTGAAAGAGTAAGAAGAGTAAGAAATAAGTTGACAATGAATAAAGTGTGCGATCGAGATAGCGATAGGAAGTGGAAGAGAGGATAGAGAGTGTGAAAGAGATAAAGAGAGGGAGTAGGAGTGCCAGTGAAGCTAAAGAGAGAGAGTGGGTGAAGAGAGAGTAGGAAAAAAGGAACAAGAGTGAGATAGTTAGGGAAGCAAAGTGAGAGAGATAAAGGAGAGAGAATACAAGAGATAAAAAGAGAGTAGGAAAGTGAGGGAGTAACTGTTAGAGACAAATTAAAGAGTGTAAGGGAGCGAGGAATGGAGAGAAAAATAGAGAAAAAATTGAGAGTTAGGAAAGATAGGGAAAGAGAGAAAATGGGAGAAAGAAATAAACAATGTCAGAGAAGAGGGGGTGAGAGAGAGAGAAGAGAGAGATAATGAGAGGAAAGGAGAGAGAGTTAGAGTGATAAATATAGATGAAAGAATGTGTAAAGGAGAGCAAAATAAGGAGGGAGGGAGAGAAAGAGGAAGGGAAGGAGAAAAATTAATAAACAATGACAAAGAGGAGGGGGAAAAAGAGAGAAGAGAGAGAATGAAAGGAAGGGAGAGAGAGTTAGAGTAATGGATATATGAAGATAAGTGAAGAGATAGAAAAGTGAGCAAAAGAGAGCGAGCAGAGAAACAAGATAGAAAGTGCGAGACAGAGTAAGAAAGGGATAGAGTGAGAAAGAGAGTAATAGATGGCAAGAGTGAAGGAGAGAGTGGGGAAGGGGGGATAGAGGGAGGAAGGAGTGAGATTGAAGAGAACGAGGAAGTGAGAGAGTGAGAGAGAGCAAGAAAGCTTTAAGAGAGGGAGATAGAAAGTGAGAGGAAAAGAGCACAAAAAATTGTGAGCAAGATTCAGATAGGAAGAGAGAGTAAGAGAATGAGTGAGAAGGAGAGAAGAGAGGGAGATGGAAAAGAAAAGAGGGGGTGAGAGGGAGGATAGCGGATGGAGAGAATAAGAGAGAGAGAGAAAGGGAAAGAAGAGAGAGAAATAGAGAAAAGTGAGAGTAAGAGTAGAGAGAGCGAGAGAGAGGGATGAGAGAGCGATGGAGAAAACAAAAGGGAGGGAAAAGGAGTGAATGAGTTAGTGCAAGAGAAGATAGAGAGAGGATTTAGATAGGGAGATCAAGATAAAAGAGCGAAGGAGGGAGTGAAAGAGGGAGGTATCAAGGAGGAAAGAGAGGTGAATGAGAGAAAATAGGAAATAATGAGATGGATATGAGGGGAGAGAGCAAGATGTGAGAGCAATTCAGAGAGTGTGTGTGAGGGAGAGATAGTGAGAGACAGAGGTAAAGAAATAATGACTAAGGAGAGGGAAGAGAAAGAGTTGGAGCAGGAAAGAAATCCAAGAAAGAGAAAATATCAAGAAGGCAAGAGAGGACGTAAGAAAGTGTGAATGGTAGCTAGGGAGAGGAAGAGGGAGAGAGGGTGGAATACGAGAAAGAGAGGGAAGTGGGCATTGAAAGGGGGAGGGATGGAGGAGGGATAGGGATATATGAGAGAAAATAAGAAATAATGGGATGGATAAGAGGGGAGAGAGCAATATATGAGAGAAAAAAAGAGAGTGTGTGAGGGAGGGATAGTGAGAGAGAGTGAGAGAGATAGAGAGAGAGTAAAGAGAGAGAAGAGAGGGTGATAGAAGAACATCAAGAGAGAGAGAAAGAGGGGGAAAAAGAGAGCAAGAAATTAATAAAGAGAGATGAAATAGAGAGTGAGAGAGAGCACGAGAGGGAGTGAACATAAGGATTGAAGTGTGAGAAGGAGGAATAGGAGAAAGGGTGAGACAGAAATGGAATGGAAAGAGCGATAGTGAAAATGCGAGGGATGGAGGGGGAGTGAATGAGTGAGTGTAAGAGGAGAAAGAGAGAAGTTGGATAGGGAGATATGGAGGAAGAGAGGGATCAAGAAGAAAAAAAAAAGATTTTCGCCATTTACTCTTGCCTTCTATCTCTCTTTCTCACTCTCTCCATTTCTCACTATGTCTCTGACTTTCTCTTTTATTTCTCTCTCTCGCTAGCTCTCTCTTGCTCTCTTTTCTCTCTTTACTCAATCTTTATCTCTATATCCATCACTCTTTCTCTCTACCTTCCCTCATTATCTATCTCTTCTATTTCTCACCCCCTCTTCTCTCTTATTAAAATTTACTTCCACTCATCTCCTTATTTCGCTCTCTATTTCCTCCCTTAACTCGCACACTATTCTTTCCCTATTTCTCTCTTTTTGTCTCTTTCTCCCTTCCTGGCTCCCTCACTCTCTTCAATTTCACTCTCATTCATACGCCCTCTCTCTCTTCTCTCTTTCTCTCTCTTTCTTTCTCTCTCTACCTTTCTCTCTCCCTCTCTCTGTCTCACTCCCAGCCTCCCAAACCCTCTCTCACTTGCTCCATCTATCTTTATCTCTTGCACCCTTTCTCTTACACTCTACTCCCCCACTTTCTTTCTTCAGCTCCAATTTCACTTCTACTCTCTATGTCTCCCTCATGTAGTGCACTCTTCTCTCTCCATCTCACACACTCTTAAGAACACACACTCACTCTCTCTCAATCTCTCTCCCTCTCACCCTCGTTAGCTCCATTTCTCACTCTCTATCTCACTATTTGTTAACATTTTGTTTTTTCTCTCTCACTCTTTTTATCCTTTCTCATTTATATTCTATTAATCTCCTTTTCTCACACTCTATTCTATTTTTATGTCTTATACTCTTTTTTACACTCCTTTGTTGCTCTCTCTCCTTTCATTTCTCTTATATTCTGTCACACCATCCCCCAAATTCTCTCTCCTCTCTCTCTTCCATTTATCCCTCGCTCTCTCATTTTATCTCTTCTCTTCCTCCCACCCTCTACCTCCCGTTATCCCTCTCCATCTCCCTCTCTCTCTCTCAACAATCTTTTATTCTCCCGCACCTTTTACCCCTCACTCACTTACACTTGTTTGACCTTCCCTCAATCTCTTTTCTCACTCACTGTCCCTTCCACTCTCTCTTCCTTTCTCTTTCGTGCTCTCTCTTCAAACCCTCTCAATACCACCTTCTATCTCTCTTTGTTACTCACACTCTTCTTCTCTCTCACTCTCTGTTCCACCACTTTCAATCTCTCTCCTGCCCTCCCTTCTATCTCTCATCAACACTCACTTTAACCCTCATCGCCACTTTCTTACTCTCACTCCCTCTTTCACTCCTTTCATTCCTCTCTTTCTTCTAATCTCCTTATCTCCCTGTCTGTTGTCCCTCTCTCACTCGCTCACCCTCTCCCTCTCTCCTGCTCTCTTTTTCCTCACCCTCTCTTCTGTTCATTTCTCTCTCACACTCTCCCTTTCTCGTTCTCTCTTCTTGTCTCTTCAATTTCAATCTTCCACATACTCCCTCATTCCCTCTCTCTTTCTCACTTCATGGTTACTCTCTATCACTTACTCTCTCTTCTATTGTGCTCGCTCCTCTATCTCCTCTCAATCTTTCTCTCCCACACTTCCCCACTCCCTTCATTCCTTCCCTCCCTCTCTCTCCCTCTCTCACTCTCTCTTTCCCTCTCTCACTCTCTCTTTCCCTCTCTCACACACTCTCCCCCTCTCCCTCTCACTCTCTTCCAATTCATACAGCCTCTCTCCCACTAAATCTCATTCTGTACCCCCTCTCTCTCCATATCTTCCTTTACTCGCTCTTCCTCTCTCACTCCCACTCTCTTCCATCCTCTCACTCCCTCCGTCCATCTCTCTCTTCCTCACTCTCTTCCTCTCTTGCTTTTTTCTCTAGTTATGCTCTATAACTTTTTCTTTCTCTATTTCTCTCTTCTTGCTCTCTCTGACACACTCTCATGCTCACTTTTCACTCCCTTATCACTTAACTCAGTCTTTCTCTCTCCAACCATCTCTTCTTTCTTCCTCCCTCCCTATTTCCCTCTTTCATTAATTCAATCTCTCGCTATATCTTTTCTCCCTCCATCCCACGCTTTCTCTCAATCTCTCTCCCTCACTCCCTCTCCATCTTCCTCTCTCTTTTCTTCTTTTAACTAGTTCTCTTACTCTCCCTCTCTATCTCAATCCAACCCTCCTTACCACTCTTTCTCCCTTTCCCCTATCAGTTTTCCCTCTCTGCTCTTGCATTTAATCAATTTGCCTTCTTCCCTGTCATTTTATTCTTAGCTCTCTCCCATTCCTCTCTCTTGCTCTCTCTTCCCTCACATTCTTTTCTCTCTATTTCTCTCTCACAGCCTCCCTCTATCTCTCTATCTCTTTCTTTTTTACAACACCTACTCTCCCTCACTCTCTCTATTTCTTTCTTTTTACCCCTCTTCTCTCTATATCTCTCTGACTCTCCCACATCCTTTATTTCCCCTCTCTCCATCCCACTTCTCACACTCCCACTCTCTCAATCTCAATCTCTCTCCCTCTCCACCCACTGCCCCTTGCTCCCTATCTCTATTTTGCTCAATATTATTTCCTCTCTCACTTCCCCTCTCTCCATCTTAAATCTTTCTTGCTCTCTCTCTTTCCCACTATCTTTAATCTCTTACTCTCTCTCTATCTCCCCCGTTCTCACTCTCTCCCTTACTCTTATCCTCTATCTCTCTCTTTCTCAATCTCTCCCTTTCTTACTATGTCTCTCACTTTCTATTCTTTTTCTCTCTCATGCTTTCTTACTATTTCTTGTAATAATCTCACTATGTTTACTCTTTCTCTTTATCTCTCTTTCTACCTCTCTTCCTTTCTCACTATGTCTCTCACTTTCTATCATGTTTCTCTTCCTCTCTTTTCTCTCTCTTTGTCTCCCTATATCCATCACACAATCTCTCTCTACCTACCTCTCATTCATTCTCATTCTCTTTTCTTTTTCACCCACTCTTCTCTCTTATTGTTTATTACATCCTCCCTATTTTGCTCTCTATTCCTCTCTTTCCCTCTGTTACCTCACTCTCTTTTCTTTCTCAGTTTCTTTTGCTATTTTTCTCTCTCCCCCTTCTTGGCTCCCTTACTCTCTTTAATTTCACTCTCACTCTTACTCTTAATTTCTTCTCTCTCTCTTTCTTTATTGCTCTCTCACCCTTTCTCTCTCCCTCTCTCTTGCTCCATCAATCATTATCTCTTGCTACCTTTCTCTTACTTCTCTTTCCCCACTTTCTTTTTTTAGCTTCACTCTCACTCTCACGACCTCTCTTTATCTCTTTCACAATCTCTATTCTCTCTTCCTCTTTCTATCGTCACCCTGCTCTCACTATCTGTTATATCTCACCTTTTCTCACTCTTTCTCTTCCTTTACCCCCACTTTCTCTTTCTCTATTTATCTCACTTTCCTCCCTCTCTCTATCAAGATCTTTCCACATGCCCTTGTTGACCTCATTTTTGATGAGGTCTTCTCTTCTCTCTTTAGTACTTAGGATCTAGCCTTAGGCTTTTCCTTTGACTATCTTAGAGGACTAGAGATAGAACCTACCCCTTTAGAAACTCTACCACTTCTTAACTCCCTGCAAACCCCACAAGCTTGATTGTAAACCCCTAATCACCTAGAGGATTGAGATCAAATGTGGAGGTTTAAAGGATGAGTTCCCTATAGGATTCTTTGGCCTTAGGATCACCCTGGGTGGCCTGGTCTGGTGAGGGTTGACCTGCACGTACATTACACTTTCACACACATTCGAAATCCTAAAACTATTCATGTCTAGCTTGACTTCCTGACTCATGTGGATAATTCATATGGATGGACCTTAACCCCTAGGCCCTTGGCTAAGAGGGTTAGGAACAACATAGTGGATGCCTCAAATAAGTCCTCTCATGGCTCCTATGGGCTTAATATGGCTTCATGGCTCCTATGGGCTTAATATGGCTTCATGGCTCAACCAAAATGATTCCATTTCACTCACACTGGCTCAATTTTCTTTTTTTCAAAATTTCAATTTTTGACCCCCGGGGCCCCGGACCTACTAAACCTACTAAAAGCCCTTGAAACTCCCAAAACCACCAAAATTTTCAAATAACCCAAACATTTTCCAAAATTAACCTTGAACCTTTCCCCACCAATCAAATTGATCATTTACAGCAAAAAATACCAAAATTTCCAAAAATACCCCCAATACCCTCTAAATTACCAAAATGCCCCTCTTGACCCAAAAATCCAAAAATTCCCAGAAAATTCCAGAAAATACCAAATATTCCCAATTTCATTTTGTTCAACTACACCATGGGCCTAGTTTGCCAATTTACCCCACTTTTACCAAAACCTCCAATTTAGCCCATTTTAAACCCAAATGAATCCAATGTCAAACCAAATCACCCCAATTGAGCTCAATTTTGGTCCAATTCAATTCCAAACTTCAATTCAATATCTCCAATATCAATCTAGACCAAATCCATGCCCAATTTGATTGACATTTAAATCCAATTTCATTTTTAAGCTTAATGCCCAATTTTGACCCATAACCCAAACTTAGCCCAAACCAACCCAACTCAACTCCAATTAACCCCAAATCTTTTCTAAACATTTCCTAAAATCTCCATAAACAAAAAACTAACATAATTTGCCCAAAACTTGAACCCATACCCCACTCAAATTCAACCCAAACCCAAAATCCCAAATTTAGCCTAAACCCAAGCTTAACCCTAACTTAGCCCAAACCCCAAAATTGAACCCCAATCAAAGTTGAAAACTCTTTGTAACACACCTATAAACATTTCACAACATTAATTTTACATCAAAACCAAATTTAGCCTAACCTTAGCCCAAGCTAACCTAATTTGACCCGTTTTTGTCCCCTTCACCAAAGAGACCCAAGTTCAACCCAATCTAACTCCAAGCCTTACCAAATTGACTTCAAATAACTCATGAAACATTCCTAAGACAAATTCAAAACTCATTGGGCTCAACCATTACAAGGCTCCTCATCCTAAAAATCCATTTTAAAATTTAAAAGCACATTCCCTTAAGCCATTTTAAAAGCCTACCTTTGCCAAATTTTAAAAGCCCAAAAATTCATCAATAGCCTAAATGACACTCTCCCTCATCATACATTCAATTTAAAATCACCTCTAAAGTCCTAATTTATCATCAAATTATTCCAATTTTAGCCACATGACAATCTCCTTAAAATTCATCAAAAATGCCTAAAACCCATTTCTATGAAACCAAGTCAAGCCATCCTAAGCCATAGGGAAGCCGTGAAGCCATGCATGAGCCACATGGAAGCCATGAAAGCCCCTTTACATGTCACCATGCTATCTTGGGCAAAAGGAGGAGGTTCTTTCCATATTCCCTTAGAGTAATTAACCACTCCCATGATTCCCCTTAACCATGCTTAGGCCTAATTATACTTGGATGGTGACTTGACCCTACTGATTAAGCTGAACCAAACAACTTTCTCTTCAGCCCAAGCAAGCCATGGGGAGGTGAACCTAGCCCAAAACCATGGGTTGACCCAAACCAAGCCAAAATCATCCCCTCCACATTCCACTTCAATCCAACTCCTTTACACATGGCCAACTCCAATTGACTTCACCATTGCCAAGCCCTGCCTTCACTGGTCAAGATGGTGACCTGACCCTGGCCGGCCAGCCACCACAGTAGCCGGAAAACACCATGGCCGAGACCTTGAGAGGAGCCAAAGTTTGGAATTCCCACATGTTGAGCTGCCCCACTCCAAATGACCATTGTAGTTGTTCTTCTCCTCACCAGAGCATCTGATCCCAGCTTCTAACTCCCCCTGAGAGGCCATGGCCATGGCTATTTAAGCCAGCTAACCCCTCTCGGCCAAAAGGTTAGCTGAATCAGACCTTCACAGAATCCCTCCAAATTCCTCACAAAGCTTCCCCTAGCCAAGAGCAATCCATCTCCACTATTCTCCTGCCCTAACCCCCACTAATTGAGCTCAATTTTGGAGCTCAATTCTCAGGCCAGAACAGGACATTTCCAAATCCTCCACCAAAATCAAATTAAACTCACCCACACCTGCACAAGACCAAGAGAAGGAGTTCCCAGGTGAAAGCCCCTCTCCCGGCCACTCATTTGTTCTAGCCTCCAAAGGTTGAAATCGAGTACGCGTGGAAATCGAGGTCTAGAGCGATTCCTCAAGGCCAGAGACTTCATCTGGAGCTTGCTTGGACTCAATCAAAGGTGACACAACTCTCAGATCGAAGCTTCACTTCTGTGAGCAAAGGTATGAGCTCTCTCTTCTTCCCGAGCTTCTAAACATTCTTTATTTTGATTGAGTTGATTTCATGCCACATAAACCGTATGGATATGTTCGTCTCTTCAAGACGAATTCATAGAGCATAAGAACGTAAAAATCCATTGAGAATCAAGTGAGATCTTAGGGTTTTAGTGCGGACGGTCACGGGTGTACACCAGTCGTAGACGATGACCGTGAGCCGTTGGATTGCGCGTGTATCGAGCGGACGGCTCAGATGGCGTCAGACCAGGAGATGGTACGTGAACCACGGTCCCCGTGGCAGCTGACTCAGATGGCGGCGTCGAATGGGAGCGCGCCGCGTGGTCTTTTGGATTTGCCGAGGATGACAGGGGGCCGCATGGATAAGTAGAAAATTAGGGAATTTTCTTATTTATTAAATACCCAGAACTTCAAAAATGCATAACTTTGTGTAGAAAAACCAGAAAATAAAATAAAAATACCCTCTTACTCAGTGAACATAGGAGAATAATATGGAAAAGAAATCAAGTAATTTCATTAAGTATTTTATTTTTAGTATTTTACTCTCTGCATTGTTTTAATTCTCCATTTGCATAGGCAATTCACCGTGACATGAGACCATGGGGCTTTTGACGCCTCTGAACTTGGGAACATTCCCTGAATTTTTCAATGTCAGAGGCCATCCCTATGAGAAGTTATTGATTTTTCAATTGCATGTTACTGTTTTGAGTATTTTAATTCCAATAATTAGCATGTTGAGAAATAAATACTAGAAAATTTTGGTGATGTTTCTTATGACCAGAGGAACCTAGGAAAAATAGATCTTGAATTAATTCACATGGAACAACCCTAATTGGCCTAAACACCCAAAATTGAACTTTAATTAATTAGGGTTGACTACACATTAAATTAACTTGAAAATAATTCTCCACTGATCTTTAGGATCAAAGGAACATCACATAAAAGTTTGAGGTCAATTGGATTTGATTAACCTCATCAAATGGGTTGATTAAGCCTCTTAAGCAAAATGGATATACTTAAACTTTAAAAATTCATAACTCACAAAATACTTTTCAAAAATTCACAAAAATGGTTTTGGAACTTCTCTGATATTAGAAGGACTTAGGAAAATTAAAATTATAATTTTCTAAAAAAGTTAATTTTTATCATTATTTTAGTATTTTAATAATAAAAAAATAATAAAAATCATAAAAATATTAAAAATCACCAAAATGTCAGATTTTGAATTCTAATCACTTAGGAACAAACCAAATATTTTTCCTAAGTCTCTAGGGTAAGATATTGAATTTTAAAGGCTTAAAACAATTTTTGAATTAAAAAAATAATTTTCTTTAACATTTCCACTAAATTAATTCTAATAAATCAAAGAAAAATTAGAAAAATATAAATTTTTTTCTCTAATTTTCCTGATATCATAGAGATTTTTAAAAAATATAAAACTATCTTTCATCTTCAATTTTATTTTTAAATTAATAAATACTCCAAAACTCAAAATAATTCTAATAAATAAAATATAATTAAAAAAATCACCAAAATTGGTCCAAATAGTCTTCTAGTCATTAGGAACATCTCATAATTTTCTTAAGAATAGAAACATTTCCTTGGTCATGTTATTTAACTTTTCATAAAAACCCCTATGTTCCATTAAAAATAATTACATAAATAAATTAAATACAGAAAAATCACATTTTCTCCTCTAATGTTTTAATTGACATGTGAGTGAGGTTAAATAAAAATTTTAATTTCATTTGAGCTTAGTTTAGTGAGTTATAGAATTATTAAGCTTGAAGGGTAAAAGGGTAATTAAAAATTTCAACCCTTAATTAAAATTTTAGGATTAATCAAAAAGGGGAGGGTAAAATATTTGATTTTAAGCTGATTTTGGATAATTGAAACATAAATGATTGAGGGTAGAAACCTACTAACCATTTCAAATATAATTAAAATAAAACTTTAATTAATTAATTAATTGAAGTTTTTGAAGAATAATAGAAATTGGAATTTTTAAAGTAGGGATACTATTAAGAGGATATTTATTCTTTAATTTAAAAAATCCCTAAATAAATCACTTCAATAATACTTAATTCTTAATTAAAAAATTAAAAGAATAATCTTAAATAATAACTAAACTAAAATTAAATTAAATTAAATTAAAATTAAATTAAAATTAAAATTAAATTAAAATTAAATTAAAATTAAACTAAACTAAATTAAAGTAAACTAAAATTAAATTAAAATTAAATCAAATTAAAATTAAAACTAAATTAAATTAAATAAAAATTAAAATTAATTGAAATTAAATTAAATTAAAATTAAATTAAATTAAAATTAAATTAAAACTAAACTAAATTAAATTAAATTAAGTAAATTAAATTAAAAATTAAATTAGAGAAAATCAAACTAAATTAAAATTAAAATTAAATTAAATTGAATTAAATTAAATTGAATTAAATTAAATTTAAATTTAAATTAAATTAAATTAAACCAAATTAAATTAAAATCAAAATCAAATCAAATTTAGTTAAAATTAAAAAAAATTAAGTTAAAATCAAGTTGAATTAAATTAAATCAAAATCATTTAATAACAAGCCTAAATGAAATCATTAAGAATTAAATCTAAAATAACTTGAACACTATTCCAAACTTAAACTAATTTCTGTAATTAAGTCAAAATTGAAATTAAATCATGGAGTTTAAATCATCAAAATACCTAATAAATTTGCCCTTTTAGAGCTCTTATTATTATAACTCTTAAATGAAGTCTCAAGTGAAGTATTACTTCACTTATAGGATATTCAAATGTCCTAGTTCGCTGAGCATGGGAACAAAACTTAAACCCCTGGATGATTAATTCACCTGTGCAACTAAATTTACTTAGACTCGAAGCAATCCCAAAAATATTGAAAAGATGTTTAGGATTCTTCCTAAACACTTTCTCAATATGACGGGATGTTTTAGAAGAACAACTAAATTTAATTGTTCTTTGATGAAGAAAATCATCCTTAAACTAAACCAAGAACCTAGACGTCATAGGAGATGACTAGTTATAGGATTAGGAATTTGGTAGACAACCAAAACCCTTCCCTTAGCTTTACCTAGGTATCTGTTGAAATATTTAAATGCCTTAACATGTGCTTTAAGTGCAGCTTGGGATGACGGGAAGACTCTCTAGGTACGCTTTTATTTTATTGCAATTTACTTTATTGCAATGTACTTTACTTTTCTTGCATGTTAAATAAAACTGTTGCATGAAAACCAAAACCTTTAGGATAGTCCCTAAACTGAAACCAAAACTAAATTAAAAGTCATTGCAAGATAAAATTCACCATTACAACATTCCAAAATATAAAACAACTCAAAATTTAATCACAAACAGAACAACAAAACTACAATTGCAACAAAATTAAAACGTCTCATTGAATGATCGGGAATACCTCGGATGATGTAACCCACGTGTTGATAACGGGATTTCCCACGGTCTAAATGAAAATGTGGAACTCATTTAATTGAGTTTATCAAATTCACCTGGACTAAGTGAATTCAATGAAAATAATGGTGTCGGGATGATGGAACCGTGGGATCTTAATCGGTTCTGTTTAACCAACTTTAAGATTTGTTTAATTAAAATATTAAAAAAACACTTGGATTTTAAGATTTCTAAACCAAAATACTTCTCTCATTTCCTGATTTATGACTTCTAAAATTAAACCTCTGCAACAATAAGGAGCTCGGAGAATGGTAGGCAACAGGCCATCTTCGTTAGCAAAACAACTCTACATCAGCTAAACATTCTTAGAATTAAACAACCAAGCCATAGGACTTCGAGGTAGTTTGTCTAGTGCAACATAAATCCTCAACTCTTCGTTAGCCATTTGTATAATCATATTATGAAAATTAAGCACTAACCGGTCTTAGGATTCCGAGGTAGTTGTTTGGTACGACATAAACCCTCACATCTTCGAGGCTGTTTGTATGATCATGTCATACAAATATAAGTCCTAATTAATTAAAATTGGCAGGATGGAAACATTAAGTAAATTTTCAAATTGAAGCCAAACCATAGGATAGTTTGGGAAGTCACCGAAGTTCACTTCTCTGTGACATCCCCTACTTCTCTTCCTTTGGACTCCTGAAAATAACTGTTCTAAATTTGATCAATTCCCTATTGAAATTTCCAAAACTCAAATCCTTTGAAAACCTTAAACTTTGAAAATCTTGATAGGAAAACCACTAATCATTATGGAGAGTTTTCTTAAACGAGTCCCGTCATTTAAGATGTAATTAACTATAGGGGCTTGCCCTTATAGGGAACTTGAAGAACCCAGGTAATATAAACCCTACTTAATTCCTTTGAATTACGCAAGGGAACTTGTCGGTTTATAAAATTGGTTCGCATACCAAACGGATGACACAAATCTTCTAGTTTATTTAATCGAGCCTCATCGTCAAGCAGTGTGTCTATTCTTCGGGATAGATACACGGTTTGTGGTGCTGTGCTCGTTTATATAAACTATTTGGGATGTGAGATCGGTTTGATTTCACATCTTAAAATTTTGAAACTTAAAATTATTTTCAAAATCAAATGCTACATTCCAAATTATATATATATTTAAATTAAATTTAAAATTTAAAATTCGCCGACAACTTCTGTTTGGTGACCCCTTTTCAAAATACAACACACAACCTAAAAATATGTCGACGACTCCTGGCGACTCCGCTGGGGACTAGTTCCTCTCTCCATTTTGATCAGATGGTTTTGCTTTCATAAATCGGTAGTGAGTCCATGCCCCTAATGAACCAAAACTACCATTCTTCCGTTGGAATACCCCGTTCATTTCTGTCTTGAACGAGTATAGCCAACTTCTCTCGGATTTAGGAGCCACTGTTTAGACACCCTTAAACAGAGAGGTTTCGAGATCCTTTTACCTCTTTTCTGAGGTGGGGTGGACCCCCAATAGGTGTTAGTTTAGGAAGCAGTCATTCGAGTCGAGAAGTCTTCCATAGGACTTTCTCTTCCTTTCTGATTTTAACTCGAATCCTTTACGTTTTCTATACCCTTAAACATTCCATTCCTAATAAACAAATCCTCTAATAAATGAATCTTTCGATGAATAAATCCTTTTAAAATCACAAATACACTAAGATAAAATAAAATGTGTTCGGACTCTTTCTTTTTCGTCTTAAACTTTATAACGAAAAGAAGCATGATTCAAGACTAACATTCAGAATCTATCCTGCAGAAATGGCTGCCCCAAAGCTAATCTTCTCCTTCACCAACAGAATGGATTTTGCCGTTTACAAGGATGAACTGCCTGACAATGGGATCATCCATTTCGGACAAGGATTTGGTAACACAGATATCAAGTTCACTGATGTCACTCTCTTCACATTAATGGACAAAGTGTTAGAAACTAAAGAGCCCGTGATTGAGTTCAATCTGAAATCAACTCAAGAATTCCCTCCCCTGCAAAGGGTTCTAACTGATAAGGGTACCACTGTTCGTAGGAGGATTGTTGTCTCTACCCCCACTGGTCTAGTCATCTCGGCACCTACCCCGACTTCGCCAAGCCGAAGGGGAAGGAAATCCAAGTCCGTGATGAGCTCGTCACCGTGGAGGGTGCAGACTTTGCTACAATACCATTTGTTTTTGAGATTGGGTCCAGTTCAAGAGTTGCACCCCTAAGTCGGACTCAAAGGAGAAATAGAAGCAGAAAGATTGCCAAGAAAGCTAGAGCTGCTGAAGTTGCTTTTCTAGAAGAAATTTCTGAAGAAAAAGAAGAACTTCCTGAGTATATACCTCTGTTGGAAGGGAGTAGGTTTCACCCCCTTTCTACCGCATCAGATGAAGAGGATGTTAGCAGGATCGCCACCGCATTACCCCGACCTACATACTACAACAATTACAAGAGGAAAAGGGATAAGACTACGCCATTGGCTCGACTGCAAGCTGTAATAGAAAGATTGGCAAAGAAAGAAAGATGCCCTGTGTCAGAGATCTTAAGAAGGATAGGACGGGTACCAGCTAAATCCTGCCTCGGACTGCGAATAGAACCCGTTGCTGCCACAGAGAAACCAAAGAAGAAGATGAAAGCCAATCTGCCCGTTGTTGTATCGGGTCTACAAATTAGGGAGGATACCGCCTTCCAGCATATAGCCGACAAACCATCCGGTCCTAGGCTTCCGGCTGCAAGAAGGATGGTATGGTGACCTACTACTGGGGAGTTAAGACCAAAGCAATGGTCTGAGAAGAAACGTCTTGTCAGGAGACTCGAATCAGAAGAAAGTGCTACTGCAATAAAGGGGACTCCCGGAAATGAAGTTCAACAACCGTCAAGAGACAACTGCGAGACCGTGCGAAAAGGGCCACTGGAGGATGCCATGGATAAGTTAAGGACTGACATCCGAAGGTTGGCAAAAGAAAGAGAAGAAGAACTAGGAGATGAAGTTGACTCATCAGAGTTCATGGATGAGGAGTATGCCGAGATCAACATGGTCGAGACATGAGCATCGTCAGCTTCGCAAGGTGCTTCGGCTGCTGTGGAAAGAGATGAACCAGAAGTGTTAAGAGCACAGCTTCGGGAAATAGATGATACAATTTCCCAGATGGCAAAGAGGATGGAAGAGATGGCTGCTGCCTTAGCCACTCTCCAGAGTCAGGCCCAGCCTCAGAAAGAGACACCCCCAGAGATCTTCCATATTGTGGATGGAAGAAAAGAGATCACATCCGTCAATGGGGACGAGCAACCAAAGAAGGATTCTACACAAAGCATGATTCCAGAAAAGGATATTAAAAACATGGTAGAACAGCCGGTGCGAGAAGCTTTAGCACAATCCAAGAATGGAGCATCCATTCAGACGGGTAGACCTTACCCCGAGGAGTTCGATGCAGTCCAATACCCGAAAGGCTTCGTACCACATCTGTTTAAGACTTTTGATGGAACAGGAAACCCCCAGCAACATGTTGCACATTTTCTTGCTAGTTACTGCAATGCCGGTGGGAGCGACGCTCTACTCTTCCGCCAGTTCGTCTGCAGTTTATCAGGGATTGCCTTCGACTGGTACGCAGAATTGCCGAATGGCTCAGTGAAGACTTTTTCGGAACTGGAGAATCTCTTCGTTAAACGATTTGCCGGAGCTCAGCACCACATCACTATCAGTGATCTAGTGGTGAAGCAACAAAAGCCAAATGAGACTTTAGTGGATTACATACTTCGATGGAGAAACTTAAGCATGAAGTGTGAACCATAGCTTCAAGAACAACAAGCAGTCGGTATCCTGCTTAAAAGTATCCATGGCCCGATAGCACTTCTCCTTAAAGGGTTTACAATCAAGACTTTCAAGAAGTTACTTAGCAAGGCCGGAAGCTTGCAAGAAGAGGCAAAACAGTTAAGTTTAGTAGACAAGAATGATAAGCAGAAACCTGTGAAAACATTCGAAAAAAAATCAGGAATCGTCGCGGCAGTAGATAAGGGCAAGCAGCCGGTTCAGATACAGTTAAAGCGGCCATAGCTTAGTTATCAACCACTACAACGGACTTATCAACAACCTCGTCCGAGCTATCAGTCATCTCAGCATTATGAACAACCGCCTCGTTCATTGCGTACCTTAAGAGAACTTCTAAATAAAGAATATCCATTCAAAACGGAAGCAGTAGCGAAGATGTTCCGCAGCTTAATGAAGACACCGGATTTTCAGCTGCCAGAGCCCAAGAAGCCAGAAGAAGTCAATAAGAAAGATCATCCGAGCTATTGCCCTTACCACCAGATGCTTGGACATAAGATAGAAGATTGCATCACTTTTAAGAGTTGGCTTGATGACAATCTCCGAAAAGGGAACATAACGATCCCAAAGGAATACATGAAGGAACCCCAGAAGGGAGGTTCCGTCAATGTTATTTCAACGAATCCCATTGTTCCGATAGACCCTTACAAGACTGATGATGGATGGAGTACTGTCTGGAAAAAATCATCGAAGAAAATTTTGGATCACATTTAGGCCGCTTCGGTACGTGCTTCAACTCAGAGTTTGAGACCTGTCGAGCCGGCACTATCACTTGCGATTGAAGGACCGCCCCAGAAGGAGGAGAAAATCGTGGAAGAAAAGAAGACTGAGGCTCCGGAGGGTAGACTAGGGGCTGCTTATCCTAGGATGGTTGTTTCCAATTAGGGGGAAAAATCCCTCGAACTCCTGACTCTGTATGATTATTTGTCCACCCCGACGGGATCTTATAATGATAAGGGTTATGGCGTTGGCTACGTTTTGACTGTTTCTAACAATTACGTAACTAGGGACAACCGACTTAATCCGGATCTCGATTCAAATACAAATAATGATTTTCAAATCATACACAACCTCGATGACCATGACAAAGAAGATGTTCACAAGGGAGGCTACGAAAGCTCGACAAGCAATGAGTCCATTTGTGAATTCCGAGGGGCTCCGATCATGATAGAATTAGAACCATCAGATACCGAAGCAACTTCAGAAAAGCCAGTTGTTCCAATTCAAGGGGATACACCGACAGATTCGACACCAAATTCAGAAGAGATAATTGAAGTAAATTTTAGGAGTGGAAAAGTTCTACCTCCGAGAATGGTTCTAAAGGATAAAGGAAAGCAGGTGGTTGCTCAGGAAGAGCCAACCTCGGCAGAGGAATTGCCCATTCAGGAAGAAACCGAGGAACATGGTAATAAAGTGGACTATAACGTGCTAGCCCATCTTAGGAAGCTACCAGCCAAACTAAGTATATACGACGATCTGATCCTGTCAAAGGAGATGAGGGAGGCTCTGATCAAGGCTTTACTTGATCTAGAGATCTCTTTAGCTCAAATAGCCGGTAATTCCTTTGACGAGGTTTGCTCATTAAAAGAACAGCGAGGTGTTACCTTCACGGACAATGATCTATTACTGGGAACAGCAGATCACAACCGACCGTTATACATTTCAGTCACTATCGGAAAGTTTACGCTCTCCAGAGTGTTGGTTGATCCGGGAGCATCAATCAACATAATGAATCTTCGGACGCTAGCATATTTGGAAATCGATGCTCGCAAACTTGAAGCAGACAAAATGTTATTAAGAGGCTTCAATCAAAAAGGAGAAAGAGCTCTTGGATCAATAACACTACTAATGAAAATCGGTGATTTAGCAAAGACAACTACAAAATTCCACATAATTGATTCTGAGACATCGTTCAACGCTCTACTGGGTCGACCGTGGATCCATAAAAATCGGATGGTACTGTCGTCTCTGCATCAATGCATAAAGTATTACGAAGGAGGGGAACAATGTATCAAAGGTGACTTGCAACTATTCTCCGTACACGAGATTGGAATTCATGAAGATGCGGCCTACTACGCGCCCCCGAAGAAAACAATTTTTTCCAGAAATACCATACCAAATGAAGCAAAAGAAATTCGAGACGATGAAGAACCTAAAATTCTAGTTCAACAGTTACTCACCACTCCCTTACGGCGAGATGGTGAAGATTTCTCCAGAACACGCACCCGAGGTCGAGGTCGGGGACGAGGACGTGGAAGAAATGTTAGAACAGTTGGACAGAAGAAATTGGTCATCGATGTTGATTGGGAGAACACTTCCGAAGAAGGAGAAGAAATCAAGAAAGAAGCAGCGACAATAAGTCAAAAGAAACCCCAATTCCATATCTCTCTTGAAGATGAAAAGAATGAAGAATACAAATCAATGTACGAGAAGATTAACCATTATGTACATACTATGACCCTGACCCCGATCCATTCTAATAAGATCGAGGGTATGGTGGTCAAGGAAGTACATGGTGGTGGTACTAAATCAATCAAGTTTTACCGTGGTGCTTCTTCTTCCGATACTGAAAAAGATGTACAATTTGAAGATGTTACTTCTTCCGAATTAATGGAATTACCTTTTGAGTGGTACTCTCCCTGTGTTCAAAATTTAATTCAACGTGGTGTCTTACCTCGACAATGGACAAAGGGTCAATCACAACATTTTGAAAGATTATGGGATAATGCTGGTCGACTTCCCAATTCAAAACATGGTCTCGGATTCAGCACAGAAGGTTCAATTTACGATACGGGATTTTGCTTGGTTGTCACTTGAGAACCTAATGAAGATTACTTGGAAGCTTCAGGAGATCTCGAAGATCTACCAATCGGAGATGCTCCACCAGAATTCGAAGAAGAAATCAAAACTACAATAGACGAGTTAATGGAAGTTAACTTAGGTACTAGCGAAGAGCCTAGGCCAACCATTGTTAGCTCCTTACTCAATAAAGAAGATTCCGAGGAAATAATCAAGCTACTAATGGAATTTAAGGACTGTTTTGCTTGGAGTTACGATGAAATGCTAGGATTAGCTCCAGAAGTCGCAGTTCACAAGTTAGGAGTAGATCCTACTTCTGTTCCAGTCAGACAAGCTCCCAGAAGGATGCGTCTAGAAATTGAGCAACAAGTAATAGCTGAAGTTAAGAAGCTAATAGATGCTAAATTTGTCCGTGAAGAACAATACCATACTTGGTTAGCCAATGTGGTACCAGTCGGAAAGAAGAATGGTCAGATCAGAATCTGCGTAGACTTCAGAGATTTAAATAAAGCATGTCCAAAGGACGAATTTCCACTACCAATCCCAGAACTAATGATCGATATTGCTTCAACACATGAAATATTTTCATTCATGGATGGATCATCAGGATACAACCAGATAAAGATGGCACCAGAAGACAAAAAACTCACGACATTCAGAACGCCGATCGGAGTGTATTGCTACACAGTAATGCCATTCGGACTAAAGAATGCAGGAGCAACATACCAAAGAGCGATGACGAAGATTTTTGATGATCTCATTCACAACCAAGTCAAGTGCTACGTGGATGATGTGGTCATCAAAAGCAAACTGAAGGAAGATCACCTGTATGATTTGAGAATTGTTTTCGAGCAACTAAGACAATACAACCTTAAGATGAATCTCATAAAATGCGCATTCGGCGTCACCTCCGGGAAATTCTTAGGATTTGTTGTCCAACATCGCGGAATTGAAATTGATCCGGAAAAGATTAAAGCTATCTTAGAAATGTCACCTCCTAAAACCTTGAAACAACTACGATCCTTTCAAGGAAAGGTGGCATATCTCCGATGCTTTATGTCAAATTTGTCAGGAAGGTGTCAGCCTTTTTCTGCTTTGGTTAAGAAGGATGCCAAGTTTACTTGGGACTCCAAATGTCAACATGCCTTTGATGACATCAAATGATACTTAATGAAACCTCCTGTCTTAGCAACCCCAGTCTCAGGTAGACCGTTGATACTTTATACCGCGGCTTTAGAAGACCCCCTTGGAGCCCTGCTAGCCCAGGTCAATGATGAGGGAAAAGAAAATGCTCTCTACTACTTAAGCCGTCGTCTAATTTCGACGGAACTAAAGTATCCTCCTATTGAGAAGCACTGCTTGGCCCTGATCTTCACCGCACAGAAGCTCAGGCATTACATGCTTTCTCATAGGGTCAACCTTATTTCGAGAGTTAATCTGTTGCAATATTTGATGACCTGACCGACACTTTCTGGTAGACTTGCCAGGTGGTCGATGATACTATTGCAATTTGACATAACTTTAGTTCCTCTTTGCGCCGTAAAGGGACAAGTCCTAGCTGACTTGCAGCACACCCTTTACCGGCAGATTCGCCTCTCGACGACGATTTGCCTGATGAGCAGATAATGAGCCTAGAAGACCCTGATGATCGACGTTGGGAACTATACTTTGACGGAGCATCCTCAGCACAGAAGAACAAAGAATTATAAATGATAGTGCCCGGTAAAGCAGGAATCAGACTAATCTTTATAACACCGGAGCGAGGGATGTTAAGATACTCCTACCACTTAACGAAGCCGTGTACAAACAACGAGGCAGAATACGAAGCCCTCATAACAAGACTAGAATTAACCATTCAAATGGGAATAACGGACATCAACATCTACAAAGATTCTCAGTTGATAATTCAACAGGTCGCTAGACAATACAGAATTTTAAAGCGAAGACTCGAGCAGTACTTTCAGTATGCCATAAAACTGTTGGAATATATTCTGAATGTAACGATCTACAAGATCCCCAGAAAAGAAAATGCTCTCGCGGATGCGCTAGCTCGCCTTGCAAAAGAATTTGCTTGTTTACAAGACGAGTCAATTGAAGTGTCAGTTCAGGGACGACAGGTCCTATCACAGCTCGACATGGATATGATACAGAAATAAAAAAAAGCAGAGGAATCAGTTGCAGTAGTAACAGAGAACACAGAAGATTGGCGTCAACCGCTAATAGACTACCTGCAAACAGGGAAATTACCAGACGATAAGTCATTAAACCATAAAATCAAGAAAAGAACTGTGTCTTACGCATTAATAAACAATACACTATATAGAAGGTCTTTTGATCAGATGTGGTTAAGATGCCTAAGCGGGTCCAAGGCTCGTGAAATTGTCAAAGAGGTACACTCAGGACTTTGTGGCGCTCATCAGTCGGGTCCAAAAATGAAAATGGAGATTAACAGACTAGGGTACTACTGGCCCTCAATGATGACCGACTGTATGAAGATCGCCAAGAGTTGTCACCAATGCCAAGTGCATGGAGTAGTTCTACATCAACCTCCAAATGTGCTACATCCGACAATCCAGTCGTGGCCATTTGAGTGTTGGGGCACAGATATAGTGGACCCGATAGAACCGCCTTCTTCAAGAGGACATTGCTTTATTCTAGCTGCTATAGACTACTTTTCTAAATGGGCAGAAGCTATACCACTCAGGGAAGTGAAGGCACACCACGTCTACAGTTATTCAAGAACCAAGTTGTCTACCATTTTGGGGTATCGCGCAGAATCATTTCAGATAATGGGTCAGCATTCAAAAGTACAAAGGTCAACAATTTTGTCATAAGACACGAGATAGATTGGCGATACTCAACGATCTACTACCCAAGAGCAAATGGCTTGGCCGAAGCTTTTAATAAAACTCTCGTTCAAATCCTGAAGAAAACTTTGGACGACAACAAGAGAAATGGGCAAGAGAAGTTGTTAGAAGCCTTATGGGCATACAGGACAACTTTTAGGACTCCTACTCAATCTACGCCCTACGCTTTAGTGTACAAGTCCGAGGCAGTTCTACCCTTGGAAGTTCAGCTCCCATCGCTCAGAATTGCAGTTGCAAACAAAGTCACTACGGAGGAAAAATCCAGACTACGACTAGAAGAATTTGAAAGCTTGGAGGGGAAAAGACTTTCCGCGCAACAAAATTTAGAACTGTATCGAGCCAAAATGATCCGGGCTCATGATAAACTAGTCCGCCCCAGGACATTCAAAGTCGGTGATTTGGTTTTGGTTCTCAGAAGACCTATTCTTGCACATCACAAGATAGGTGGTAAATTTGAACCGACCTGGGAAGGGCCATTTGTGGTCGAGATAGTCTACTCAGGAGGCTCCTAACAACTTGTGAACTGCCAAGGAGAACGACGAATGCTTTCAATCAACTGACGATATTTGAAGAAATATTACGCAACCTGATGTTTCGAAGGAATGAATTCTCATCCCTAGAAACACGGGTGAAGTAACCACTTGTGACTGGGTGCGAACCCAAAAACATAAAAATGGATGACAAAAGAAAAATCATTAACACAAAATATGTGCTAAAAAATATGTGAAATCATAATAATAAAGTTTTACACTTCCGTTCGAATCAAATCTGGTTCCTGATCTTTCTTCATCTTTTCCTACTTTCCTTAAAAATTAAAATAAGTGAATAAGAATCTTCAGTGATGAATATTTTCTTAATGTTCTTCTTCTTAGTACAACCCCTGATCCTTTCCTTTTCTTTTTCGCAGGGAAATGTCGAACGGGCGGTTGGTCCTAAACTTTAGAAACGACATGAGTCTCGCACTTGATGAAAAGAGGGTGAAGGATGGAGCAGTGATAGTAATTGATTCTGACTTCACACCAACCAGCCTACAGTACGAAGAAAATGATTGGGTCCCAGTTGACCGAGAAGAGCTTCACAGCCAGACAGTGATGAGGATGGGTGGCCCAAGCCATCAATCCAGCAATAAGAAAAGAAAGACAAACACCGAGGAGAACAAGAAAATCAAGTCTGTAGTTACCACGGCAAAGGGCAGGCTCGTCAGCGCCGCGCCCGCAGAAATTCAAGAGGTAAGGAGAGCTACTGTCACTGCTACCCAAAGAAGGAATAAGAATCACCGTATCCACAAGATTTTTGACTAAACTAGCAGCAGATCAACATGAGGAAACAGCTGCTTTTGCCGGCACACACATTTCAAAGATACCGGTTCGTCAGGAACCAGAAAGAAGAAAGTTAACGCTAAGAGAATCAGAATAAATCAAAGAAGTGCCAAGAAGAACAGAAATAGAGTCAGTGCCTCGATGCCGGACAGAGATACCAGATCTGAAGAACCTTGTTGCGGAAGCAACCTCGAAGGATGTCCCGACAGAGACAATCCCCGAGGAGCCAAGGTATGCATGAGAACGTGACGGGATTGAGCCATACATCCCACAATACGTTACTAGGCCTCGTCACTTGCAGACAATCCCAAAATATGAACTAGAAAGAATACAAAATGTTGAGAAGAAGACTTTCAAATATTTTGAAAGGATTAAAGGCAAGAGAATCAACATTTTAGAAGGCCTCGAGTTACACACAGATGTATTCTCAGAGTACGAGCAGCAGCAGATCGTGGATTGCATCTTAGAACTTCAGAAGATGGGTCGAGCAGGCCGTCTGAGGGAAAAGACTTATTCAGAACCCCGGAGATGGATGCCAGGGAAAGGAAGAGTCACAATACAATGCGGATGTTGCTATAACTTCGCAGAGGACAGAAAAAGAAATCTACCAGGGATACTCCGTCGTAGTGAGGTGGATTCAATGCCAAGGATAACTAAAAGAATGGTGAAAAGAATGGTAACGTGGAGATTACTGCTAGCAAACTGCATACCCAACAGTTGCATCTTCAACATTTATCAGAAGGGCTACTGCATACCTCCACACATAGGCCACCACGACTTTGTCAGACCTTTCTGCACAGTTTCGTTCGTCAACCAATGCAATATCATGTTCGGATCTGACCTCCGGATAGCAGGCTCGGGTAAGTTCCGAGGCCCGGTGGAGATACCACTTCCGGTAGGTTCCGTCATGATATTAAAAGGAAATGGAGCAGACATCGCAAAACATTGTATACCTGGAGTGCCAGTGGAGCGGATCTCAGTTACTTTTAGAAGAATGGACGACAGAAAGGCGCCTTACCACTTCCAGCCAGATCCAGAACTGGAGAGTCTCCGGCCCTACGAGCTGTGAGTTACATAGGAAATATCACACCTCCAATGCACATCCATGCGACATTCCTGCCAAGGGTGGCTTGGAAGGTGAAGTTATTACCCATGTTTCTTACAATTCAGACATGGCTTTTTGACAGATGCTTTTGGATGTATCAACAAGAAGTTTACACAGTCCGATTTGGATTTACATGGATTGTACGAGACATTAAATTTCTGAGGAAAATGTCATCATGACTACATCAAGTTGTATGATGTACTTTCAGCAAGTTGGAATGAAGATGACTACGTCATATTTTGCCTTCACCTCTTTTTGTGCAAATTGACTGGGAAACGCCACTAGAGTTAATGAACTTTGAACGAAGAACAGAAGAGAAAAGAAAATAAATGAGAATTTTTCCTAAAAAATCTAAATAGTAAAATGAACTTAAAATTTACATGAACACTAATTAAACAACAAATAAAAAATAAAAAAAATGGGATCGTTAAAGGACAAACAAAACAAATTTAAATCTCAAATTGAATTCCAGTCTAAATCCATCTTTTCAAATCCTCCAATTCTTCTTCAAATCAAGATCTACTTCAGACCTCCTTTGAAACCCTCTCTCGGGATGATTTCAGAACCACGAAAAATTTTCGATTTGGTTCTGATGGCATGGATTCATACCCTTCGTCAAAAAATCAAACTTTGATTGATTCTCATGGGATGTGGAACACTTTCATATCTCATTTCAATCTCCCACTAAATCCAAATCTCCACAGTACATTTCAATTCAAAATTTCCAAGACTGGTACCTACATTCCAGTTCTCTTTTCGAGGTCGATACCTACATTTCGATTCTAATCTGAATTGATACCTACATTTCAATTCAAAATTTTCGAGACAGGTACCTACATTCCAGTTCTCATTTCGAGGTCGATACTTACATTTCGATTCTCATCCGAATTGATACCTACATTTCAATTCAAAATTTTCGAGACTGGTACCTACATTCCACTTCTCATTTCGAGATAAATACCTACATTTCGATTCTCATCTGAATTGATACCTACATTTCTATTCAAAATTTCCGAGACTGGTATCTACATTCCAGTTCTCATTTCGAGATCGATACCTACATTTTGATTCTCATTTGAATTGATACCTACATTTCAATTCAAAATTTCTGAGACTGGTACCTACATTCCAGTTCTCATTTCGAGATCGATACCTACATTTCGATTCTCATTCGAATTGATACCTACATTTAAATTTAGAATTTTCGAGACTGGTACCTACATTCCAGTTCTCTTTCGAGATCAGTACCTAAATTCTGATTCTCATCCTTTTCAATCTACACTTGAGCTCGGATGCTTACTTTGGGGCCGCCACCTAAAATCTAGTTTTCTTCGCAATCCCGAGGTTGAAACTCGGGTTTCAATTCTCATTTCAAATCCAAATTTCCTAAATTGATTTTAAATCAAACTTCAATCTAAATTAAAACTCAAAATCTAAACTTACACATCAAAACCTGAACATGAAATGAAACGAAATCTAAATCGAAATTCTCCAAATCTTGTGATTTGGAATTCACCTCCTTTTCCTTTCCCCAGCGAGAGTTCAAGAACTCCAGTTTTGGAAATATACTTGATACTCCCCAGTGGAAATTTTTCTACTCTGTCCTAGGTTTGTCACATGGACATCTGTGTTGGTTTTGTTGATCTCTTCGTACAACGCAATACGCGTGGTGTGCTTGGTTAGCACACCGCACATATTGGAGGTCCATTTGTTGACCTCATTTTTGATGAGGTCTTATCTTCTCTCTTTAGTACTTAGGATCTAGCCTTAGGCTTTTTCTTTGACTATCTTAGAGGACTAGAGATGGAACCTACCCCTTTAGAAACTCAACCACTTCTTAACTCCCTGCAAACCCCACAAGCTTGATTGTAAACCCTTAATCACCTAGAGGGTTGAGATCAAATGTGGAGGTTTAAAGGATAAGTTCCCTATAGGATTCTTTGGCCTTAGGATCACCTGGGTGGCCTGGTCTGGTGAGGGTTGACCTGCACATACATTACACTTTCACACACATTCCAAATCCTAAAACTATTCATGCCTAGTTTAACTTCCTGACTCATGTGGATAATTCATATAGATGGACCTTAACCCCTAGGCCCTTGGCTAAGAGGGTTAGGAACAACATAGTAGATGCCTCAAATGAGTCCTCTCATGGCTCCTATGGGCTTAATATGGCTTCATGGCTCAACTAAAATGATTCCATTTCACTCACACTGGCTCAATTTTCTTTTTTTCAAAATTTCAATTTTTGACCCCTAGGGCCCCGGACCCACCAAACCTACTAAAAGCCCTTGAAACTACCCAAAACCACCAAAATTTTCAAATAACCCAAAACTTTTCCAAACTTAACCTTGAACATTTTCCCACCAATCAAATTTATCATTTACAGCAAAAAATACCAAAATTTCCAAAAATACCCTCAATACCCTCCAAATTACCAAAATGCCCCTCTTGACCTAAAAATTCCAAAAATTCTCAAAAAATTCTAGAAAATCTAAAATATTCCTAATTTCATTTTGTTCAACTACACCATGGGCCACTTTTGACAATTTACCCCACTTTTACCAAAACCCCCAATTTAGCCCATTTTAAACCCAAATGAACCCAATGTCAAACCAAATCACCCCAATTGACCTCAATTTTGGTCCAATTCAATTCCAAACTTCAATTCAATATCCCCAATATCAATCTAGACCAAATTCAAGCCCAATTTTATTGACATTTGAATCCAATTTCATTTTTAAGCTTAAAGCCCAAATTTGACCTATAACCCAAACTTAGCCCAAACCAACCCAACTCAACTCCAATTAACCCCAAATCTTTTCTAAACCTTCCCTAACATCTCCATAAACAAAAAACTAACATAATTTGCCCAAAACCTGAACCCAAACCCCACTTAAAATCAACCCAAACCCAAAATCCCCAATTTAGCCTAAACCCAAGCTTAACCCTAACTTAGCCCAAACCCCAAAATTGAACCCCAATCAAAGTTGAAAACTCTTTGTAACACACCTATAAATATTTCTCAACATTAATTTTACATCAAAACCAACTTTAGCCCAACCTTAGCCCAAGCTAACCTAATTTGACCCATTTTTATCCCCTTTACCAAAGAGACCCAAGTTCAACCCAATCTAACTCCAAGCCTTACCAAATTGACTTCAAATAACTCATGAAACATTCCTAAGCCAAATTCAATGCTCATTGGGCTCAACCATTACAAGGCTCCTCATCCTAAAAATCCATTTTAAAATTTAAAAGCTCATTCCCTTAAGCCATATTAAAAGCCCACCTTCGCCAAATTTTAAAAGCCCAAAAATTCATCCAAAGCCCATATGACACTCTCCCTCATCATACATTCAATTTAAAATCACCTCTAAAGTCCTAATTTATCATCAAATCATTCCAATTTTAGCCACATGACAATCTCCTTAAAATTCATCAAAAATGCCTAAAACCCATTTCTATGAAACCAAGTCAAGTCATCCTAAGCCATAGGCAAGCCTTGAAGCCATGCATGAGCCACATGGAAGCCATGAAAGACCCTTTACATGTCACCATGCTATCTTGGGCAAAAGGAGGAGGTTCCTTCCATATTCCCTTAGAGTAATTAACCACTCCCATGATTCCCCTTAACCATGCTTAGGCCTAATTATACTTGGATGGTGACTTAACCCTACTGATTAAGCTGAACCAAACAACTTTCTCTTCAACCCAAGCAAGCCATGGGGAGGTGAACCTAGCCCAAAACCATGGGTTGACCCAAACCAAGCAAAAATCATCCCTTCCACATTCCACTTCAATCCAACTCCTTTACACATGACCAACTCCAATTGACTTCACCATTGCCAAGCCCTGCCTTCACTGGTCAAGATGGTGACCTGACCCTGGTCGGCCAGCCACCACAGTCGCCGGAAAACACCATGGCCGAGACCTTGGGAGGAGCCAAAGTTTGGAATTCCCACCTGCTCAGCTGCCCCACTCCAAATGGCCATTGTTGCTGTTCTTCTCCTCACCAGAGCAGTTGATCCCAGCTTCTAACTCCCCCTGAGAGGCCATGGCCATGGCTATTTAAGCCAGCCAACCCCTCTCGGCCAAAAGGTTGGCTGAACCAGACCTTCACAGAATCCCTCCAAATTCCTCACAAAGCTTCCCCTAGCCAAGAGCAATCCATCCCCACTGTTCTCCTGCCCTAACCCCCACTGATTGAGCTCAATTTTGGAGCTCAATTCTCAGGCCAGAACAGGACATTCCCAAATCCTCCACCAAAATCAAATTAAACTCACCCACACCTGGACAAGACCAAGAGAATCAGTTCCCCAGTGAAAGCCCCCTCTCCAGGCCACTCATTTGTTCTAGCCTCCAAAGGTTGAAATATGATATGGTGGAAATCAGGTCTAGGCAATTCCTCTGGGCCAGAGACTTCATCTGGAGCTTGCTTGGACTCAATCGAAGGTGACACAACTCTCAGATCGAAGCTTCACTTCTCTGAGCAAAGGTATGAGCTCTCTCTTCTTCCCTAACTTCTGAACATTCTCTATTTTGATTGAGTTGATTTCATGCCACATAAACCGTATGGATATGTTCGTCTCTTCAAGCCAAATTCATAGAGCATAAGAACATAAAAATCCATTGAGAATCGAGTGAGATCTTAGGGTTTTAGTGTGGACAGTCACGGGTGCACACCAGTCGTAGACAATGACCGGGAGCAGTTGGATCGCGCGTGTATCGAGCGGACGGCTCAGATGGCGTCGGACCTAGAGAAGGTACGTGAACCGCGGGCCCCGTGGCACCTGACTCAGATGGCAGCGTCGAATAGGAGCGCACCGCTTGGTCTTTCGGATATGCCGAGGATGACAGGGTGCCGCGTGGATAAGTAGAAAATTAGGGAATTTTCTTATTTATTAAATACCCAGAACTTCAAAAAAGCATAACTTTTTGTAGAAAAATTAGAAAGATAAAATAAAAATACCCTCTTGCTCAGTGAACAGAGGAGAATAATGTGGAAAAGAAATCAAGTAATTTCATTGAGTATTTTATTTTTAATTATTTATTTACTCTCTGCATTATTTTAATTCTCCATTTGCATAGGCAATTCACCGTGGCATGAGACCATGGGGCTTTTGAAGCCTCTAAACTTAGGAACATTCCTTGAATTTTCCAAGGTCAGAGGCAATCCCTATGAGATGTTTTTGATTTTTTTTCAATTGCATGTTACTGTTTTGAGTATTTTAATTCCAATAATTAGTATGTTGAGAAATAAATTCTAGGAAAATTTGGTGATGTTTCTTATGACTAGAGGAACCTAGGAAAAATAGGTCTTGAATTAATTCACATGGAACAACCCTAATTGGCCTAAACACCCAAAATTGAACTTTAATTAATTAGGTTTTTCTACACATTAAATTAACTTGAAAATAATTCTCCACTGATCTTTAGGATCAAAGGAACATCACAAAAAAGTTTGAGGTCAATTGGATTTGATTAACCTCATCAAATGGGTTGATTAAGCCTCTTAAGCAAAATGGATAAAGTTAAATTTTAAAAATTCAAAACTCACAAAATACTTTTCAAAAATTCACAAAAATGGTTTTGGAGCTTCTCTGATATCAGAGGGACTTAGGAAAATTAAAATAGTAATTTTCTAAAAAAACTTGATTTTTATCTTTATTTTAATATTTTAATAATAAAAAAATAATAAAAATCATAAAAATATTAAAAATCTCAAAAATGTCAAATATTTTCCCTAAGTCTCTAGGGTAAGATATTGAATTTTAAAGGCTTAAAATAATTTTTGAATTAAAAAAATGATTTTCTTTAACATTTCCACTAAATTAATTCTAATAAATCAAAGAAAAATTAGAAAAATATAAATTTTTGTTCTCTGATTTCCCAGATATTTGAAAGATTTTTTAAAAATATAAAACCTATTTTTCAACTTCAATTTTATTTTTAAATTAATTAATACTCCAAAACTTAAAATAATTCTAATAAATAAAATATAATTAAAAAAATCACCAAAATTAGTCTAAATGGTCCTCTGGTCATTAGGAATATCCCATAATTTTCTTAAGGACATAAACATTTCCTTGGTTATGTTATTGAAATTTCTTTGAAAATCCCTATTTTCCATTAAAAATAATTAAATAAATAAATTAAATACAGAAAAATCACATTTTCTCCTCTAATGTCTTAATTGACATGTGAGTGAGGTTACATAAAAATTTCAATTTCATTTGAGCTTAGTTTAGTGAGTTATATAATTATTAAGCTTGAAGGGCAAAAGGGTAATTAAAAATTTCAACCCTTAATTAAAATTTTAGGATTAATCAAAAAGGGGAGGGTAAAATATTTGATTTGAAACTAATTTCTGATAATTGAAACTCAAATGATTGAGTGTAGAAAGCTACTAACCATTTCAAATATAATTAAAAGAAAACTTTAATTAATTAATTAATTGAAATTTTGGAAGAATAATAGAAATTGGAATTATTAAAGTAGGGATACTATTAAGAGGATATTTATTCTTTAATTTAAAAAATCTCTAAATAAATTACTTCAATAATACTTAATTCATAATTAAAAAATTAAAAGAATAATCTCAATTAATAATTAAAACTAAAATTAAATTAAATTAAATTAAAATTAAATTAAAATTGAAATTAAATTAAAATTAAATTAAAATTAAACTAAACTAAATTAAAGTAAATTAAAATTAAATTAAAATTAAATAAAATTAAAATTAAAACTAAATTAAATTAAATTAAAATTAAAATTAATTAAAACTAAATTAAATTAAAATTAAATTAAATTAAAATTAAATTAAAACTAAACTAAATTAAATTAAATTAAGTAAATTAAATTAAAAATTAAATTAGAGTTAAAATCAAACTAAATTAAAATTAAAATTAAATTAAATTGAATTAAATTAAATAAAAATTTAAATTAAATTAAATTAAACCAAATTAAATTTAAATCAAAATCAAATCAAATTAAGTTAAAATTACAATAAATTAAGTTAAAATCAAGTTGAATTAAATTAAATCAAAATCATTTAATAACGAACCTAAATGAAATCATTAAGAATTAAATCTAAAATAACTTGAACACTATTCCAAACTTAAACTAATTTCTGTAGTTAAGTCAAAATTGAAATTAAATCATTAAGTTTAAATCATCAAAATACCTAATAAATTTGCCCTTTTAGAGCTCTTATTATTATAAATCTTAAATGAAGTATCAAGTGAAGTGTTACTTCACTTATAGGACATTCAAATGTCCTAGTTCGCTGAGCAAGGGAACAAAACTTAAACCCCTGGATGATTAATTCACCTGTGCAACTAAATTTACTTGGACTCGAAGCAATCCCAGAAATATTGAAAAGATATTTAGGATTCTTCCTAAACACTTTCTCAATATGACGGGATGTTTTAGAAGAACAACTAAATTTAATTGTTCTTTAATGAATAAAATCATCCCTTAACCATACCAAGAACCTAGACGTCATAGGAGATGACTAATTATCAGATTAGGAATTTGGTAGACAACCAAAACCCTTCCCTTAGCTTTACCTAGGTAATTGTTGAAATATTTAAATGCCTTAACATGTGTTTTAAGTGCAGCTTGGGATGACGGGAAGACCCTCCAGGTACGCTTTTATTTTATTGCAATTTACTTTATTGCAATGTACTTTACTTTTTTTGCATGTTAAATAAAACTGTTGCATGAAAACCAAAACCTTTAGGATAGTCCCTAAACTGAAACCAAAACTAAATTAAAAGTCATTGCAAGATAAAATTCACCGCCACAACATTCCAAAATATAAAACAACTCAAAATTTAACCACAAACAGAACAACAAAACTACAATTGCAACTAAATTAAAACGTCTCGTTGAATGATCGAGAATACCTCAGATGATGTAACCTAAGTGTTGCTAACGAGATTTCCCACGGTCTAAATGAAAGTGTGGAACTCATTCAGTTGAGTTTAGCAAATTCATCTGGACTAAGTGAATTCAATGAAAATAATGGTGCAGGGATGACAGAACCATGGGTTCTTAATCGGTTCTATTTAACCAACTTTAAGATTTGTTTAATTAAAATATTAAAAAAAATAATTGGATTTTAAGATTTCTAAATCAAAACTCTTCTCTCATCTCCTGATTTATGAATTCTGAAATTAAACCTCTGTAACAACAAGGAGCTCGGAGCATGGTGGGCAGCACGGCCATCTTCGTTAGCAAAACAACTCTACATCAGCTAAACATTCTTAGAATTAAACAACTAAGCCATAGGAGTTCGAGGTAGTTTGCCTAGTGCAACATAAATCCTCATCTCTTTTTTAGGCATTTGTAAAATCATATTATGCAAATTAAGCCCTAACCGGTCTTAGGATTCCGAGGTAGTTGTTTGGTACGACATAAACCCTCACATCTTTGAGGTTGTTTGTATGATCATGTCATACAAATATAAGTCCTAATTAATTAAAATTGGTAGGATGGAAACATTAAGTAAATTTGCAAATTGAAGCCAAACCATAGGATAGTCTGGGAAGTCACCGAAGTTCACTTCGGGTCTGTGACATCCCCTACTTCTCTTCCTTTGGACTCCTGAAAATAACTGTTCTAAATTTGATTAATTCCCTATTGAAATTTCCAAAACTCATATCCTTTGAAAACCTTAAACTTTAAAATTCTTGAGAAGAAAACCACTAATCATTATCGAGAGTTTTCTTAAACGATTCCTGTCGTTTAAGATGTAATTAACTATAGGGGCTTGCCCTTATAGGGAACTTTAAGAACCCAGGTAATATAAACCCTGCTTAATTCCTTTGTATTAAGCAGGGGAACTTGTCGGCTTATAAAATTGTTCGCAGACCAAACGGATGACACAAATCTTCTAGTCTATTTAATCGAGCCCCATCGTCAAGCAGTGTGTCTATTCTTCGGGATAGATACACAGTTTGTGGTGTGGTGCTCGTTTATATAAACTATTTGGGATGTGAGATCGGTTTGATTTCACATCTTAAAATTTTCAAACTTAAATTTTTTTTTAAAATCAAATGCTACTTTCTAAATTATATATATATTTGAATTAAATTTAAAATTTAAAATTTGCCGACAATTTCTATTTGGTGACCCTTTTCAAAATACAACACACAACCTAAAAATATGCCGACAGCCCTCCCTGACTCTCGCTCTTTCTCTTTTCTCTTCACCACTCTCTCTCATTCTCTATCATTCTCTTATTCTCCCTCTAGCACACTCTCTCTTTCTCTATCTTCCTTCACTCTTTCTTGCTCTTTGCTCCCTCTGCCTTTCTCACTATTTATTTGATTTATCTTTCTCTATTATTGCTCACTCTTATCTAAATCTTTCTCTTCTATTTCCCTCTCTCTCTTTTCTTTGTCGCTTCCTCTCTTCTTCCCTCTTTCTAACACACAATCTCTCCCTTTATCTCTCCGACCAGACATTGGGAGAGATGGAAGCGATAGAGAGGAAGTGTGTGATAGAGGGAGAGAATGAGAGATAGGGAGAGACCAACATAAGAAAGAGACAATAAATAGGAGAGGAATATAACAAGTGAGAGGGTGGGAGAAAAATAAAATGGGAGAGAAAGATATTTTGAGAGAGGGAGAGAATATATATACATATAAATTATGAGAAAGGTTTAGAGAGGAAGAGAGAGGGAGGGAGAGTGAGAAGGAAAGAGTTTAGGTGAGGGAGTGAGGGAGAGATAGAAAGAGAAAGAGGAGAGAGGGAGGAGGAAAAGCAAGAAGAAAATGTAGAGCAAGGGAAGAGACAAAAAAAGAACAGAGATGGGAACTAAAAAGATTAAGAGAGAAAAAGTGAGAGAAAGTATGAGGTTGAAAGAATAGTAAGGAAGACGCCATGGAGAGCAAGGACATAAAGAGAAAGACATAGAAAGAGAATGAGAGGGAGAAAGCATGGCAACGGGAGAGAGGAAGGGAAGGAGAGGGTACTGGATAAAAGTGGGAGAGTGGGTGGAAGAGGAGTGGGAGAGGGAGAAAGAAAGAGGGGGAAGTTAGAATGTGTTCATGAAAGTGAGTGAGAGAGAGAGAGATAGAGAGATAGTAGCAAGTGAAAAAGTTGAGGGGGAAGCTAGAGAGAGAAAGTGAGTTAATAAAAGTTAGGGAGAGTGAGGGAGTGTGAAAGACATAAGAAGAGAGAGTGAGGAAGAGAAAGATGTTAGTAAATTAAAGGGAGAATGCAAGAGAGAAATGGAGTGGGGGAAGATACAGTGAAAGAGAGAATAAAGAATGTGAAATAGATAAATAGAGGGAGTACATCTCTCTATATCTCTATTGCTTTCTCTTTACCACTCATGCTCTCTCTCACACTCTCTATTATATCTCTCTCTTATGCTGCCCTTTATTCTCTCTTTTTCTCACTCTATCTCTCACACACTGTCTCTCCCTCTCTCCCTACTTATCTTTCAACCCACTCTTAGCTGCCCCTATCTTTCTCTTTGTACCTCTTCACTCTCTCTCATTATTTCTCACCTTCTCTCATACATATCTTCCTTTTCTCCCCCCTCTCTTTCACTCCCTCCCTCACTCTCTTCATCCCTCTCCATATATCTCACTCTCTTTTCTTTTCTTATTCTCAAACTCTCCCAATTTCCTTGTATATCTTTCTCTCGCACGCCCTCGTTCACTCTCTTACATTTTACTCTTTTACTCCCTCTCTCCCTCCATCTCTCTCCATATCTCCCTCTTTATCTACCTCTCTCTACCTCTCACTCATTATATTTTGCTCTATCTTCCTTGAGTCTCTCTTCTCTCTCTATTTCTGCCTTACCCTCTCTCCATTTCTCCCTCTCGCTCACTCTTCAATCCCTTTTTTCACTCTCTCTCTCTTACTCTGTATTTAATCTCTCTTTATTGTTTCTTTGCTCTCATTTGCCTCCTCTCTATCGCTCTGTAGCACATATTTCTATCTCCCTCTCTTCTCTCTCTTTACTCACTCTTTTCCTTCCTTTATCTTTCACTCCCCCTTCCTCACACACACTCTCTCAATTGCTTTCACATCTTGCTCTCTTTCCTTATATCCATCTCATTATTTATCATTTTTGCTCATACATCTCTCATACCTCCTCGATCCCTCCCTCTCTTTATGCCTCCCTCCCTATCTATCTTCTCTCTCCTCTCCTCTTGCACTCACTCATTCACTCCCTTCCCCCCTCGTTTTCTCTATCTCTCACTCTCAATCTCTCTCTTTCTCTTTATTCTCTCACTTACACTTTTCTCTATCGGCTCGCTCTTTTCCTCTCTCACGTTATCTCTCCAGTCGCTCTCTCTACACTCTATTTCTCTCTCATACTCTATCCCTTTCTTGCTCTCTTTTTCTCTCTCTTCATTTTCACTCTCACTCTTGCTCCCTCACTTCCTCTCTCTTTCTCACTCTATGTTCACTCTCTCTTACTTTCTTTTCAATTGCTCGCTCTAATCTCAATCTTTCTCTCCCTCTCTCCCCCTCTCTTGCTTCCTTCCCTCCCTCCCTCTCTCTGCCTTACTTGATCTCTCTTTATCTCTCCCACACACTCTCTCCCTCACATTCACTTCCAATTTAACTCTCATTTCTCTCCCACTAAATCTCATGCTCTTCCCACTCTCTCCTTCACTCCAACTTTATCTCTATATCTTCCATCACTCTCTCTTATCTCTCACCCTCCTTTCCTCTCCACTCCCACTCTCTTCAATCTCACTCACTCCCTCCCTCTGTCTCTATCTTTCTTTCTCTCCCTCCTTGCTCTTTTCTCTATTTATGCTTTATCAACTTTTTCTCTCTTCTCTCTCATAAACACGTACTCTTGTTCTCTTTTATCACCCTCTCTTATCAGTTTAGTCACTCTTTCATTCCAACCATGTCTCACTCTCTTCCTCCCTCCATCCCTCCCCCTCATTATTTCAGTCTCTCTCTCTTTCTCTCTATCGCCCTCTAGCCCTCTTGCTATCTCCATATCCCCTCTATATCTCCCTTTCTCACCCTCCCTTAAATCTCTCTTCTTTCTATATTTTTATCTCACCCTCGCTCCTTCTCTCCCTCTCACTCACTCTTCAATCCCTGGTTTTACTCTTTCTTTTGCTCTCTCTTTCTCTCTCTCTTTTTCATCTCCCTTTATTATTTTCTTCCTCTTCTTCACTCCCTCTCTGTCTCTCACACTTGCTCTTTCTTCTATCACCCTCTCATCTCTCTCATTACTCACTCCATCTCTACCTCTATCTCACTCACATTCACTCTCCCTCCCTCACACACTCACTCATAGTTTCTCTCACATATTGCTCTCACTCCATCTCTACCTCTATCTCACTCACATTCACTCTCCCTCCCTCACACACTTACTCTTAGTTTCTCTCACATATTGTTCTCTCCCATCATATCCATCTCATTATTTCTTATTTTATCTCATGGATCTCTCTTTCCTCCTTAATCCTTCACTCTTTCAATCCCCACTTCCTTCTCTTTCTCATTCCCCCCTACTTTATTCTTCTCTCTCGCTCCTATTGCACTCACTCCTTGTTCCCTCTCCCTCACTCTGATTTTCTTTTGCTCTCTCTCACTCTCTCCACCAAATTTTTATTTTCTCTACTTCTCTCTCCCTTTTACTCTCCCATTCTCTCGCTCTCTCTCATTCTTTCTCCCATATTATCCCCTTCCTACATCCCTGCCTCCCACTCTCTACGTCAATCACTCTCCCTTTCCTCTTTCTCTTGTTTCCTTCTCACTAGTTCTCTTAATCTCCCTCCCTATCTAAATCCTGTTAACTTTTGCTCTCTCTTCCTCTCTCTGGCTTCTTATATCTCACTTAAATCTTTCTTTCTCTCCTCTCTCTCTCTCTTTCTCTGTGTTGAGTCTCTCTAACTCTCTCCATCTATCTCCCCTTTCTCTTTTTTGCCCACTATCTCTCTTTCTCGCTCTCTCCCTTTCTCACTATGTCTCACTCTCTCTACTTCTTTCTCTAGCTTTCTAGCTCTCTCTTACTCTTTGTTCTATCTCTTTATTCACTCTTTATATTCTATATCCATCACTCTAACTCTCTGCCTTCCTCTCATTCTCTCTCTTCTCTCTTCTCTCTCTTTTCCTTGTCTTCTCACTCATGGTTTATTACTTGCTCTCCCTCCCTACCTCCCTCCTCCTCCTTTTTTGCTCTCTTTGCCTCTCTAACTCCCTTACTCTTTCCCTCTCTTTTTTCACTCTGTATTTTTCTCTATTTCTATCTCGCTTTGTCACTCTCTCCCCTCCTCGCTCCCTCATTATCTTTAATTTCACTCTCACTCTCACTCCCTCACTCTCTTCATCTCTCTTTCCACTCTCTTCCACTTTCCCTTCTTGGCTGTCTCTCTCTTTCCATTTTTCTTCCATTCTCTCTCCCATTCTCTTATTATCCCTCCCTCACATTCACTTGCTCATTCTCTTTATCTATCTTACCTCACTCTCCTTCTCTTCCTATATCTTTCTCACACTCTCTTCCTCCTTGCTCCCTTCCTCTCTCATTCTCACTATTTGTTCTCTCTCTTTCTCTTTGGTTGCTTACGTTTCTCTAACTCTTTCTCTAATGTTTCTCACTCATTCTCTTCCTCACACTCACACACACAATCTCTCTCGTTCCTCAATCTTTCTCTCCCCCTATCCCTCACATCTAATCTTTCAATCTCTCTCTCGCTCTAATTATTATCCTTCTCATGTCCTCTATCTTCTATCTCATTAATTCTACATTCTCTCTCACTTCTCTCTCTCTTTCACTCACCCTCTCTCTGCCTCCACTATCTCTCACTCTCTTTTCATGCCTCTTGTTCTCACTCTTTTCCTCTTTATCAATATATATATGTTGCTCTGTTCCTCACTTTCCACTTCATTAAGTTGCTCTCTATCTCTCCTCTCTTCCTGCATCCCGCACTCCTACTTTCTCTCAATTCTCACCCTCCTAATATCTTTTCCTCTCTTTTGTCCCTCTCTCTCATTCCATTTCTTATATCCTCTTCTCTCCCTCACTCTCTTTTCCTCTTTCTCTCTAGATCTCATTCACTCTCTCACACTCTTGTTCTCTTTATCGCTCTCACTCCCTGCCTCCATCATTCTCACTCCCTAATTATTGCACTCTCTAGGTCTTTCATTTGAAGTTCTCTCATCTCTCCATCTCATACACTCATGCTCTCTCACTCTCACCCTCTTTAGCTCCATTTATTACTCTCTATCTTACTCTCTCTTAGTATCTTATTTTTTCTCGCTCAATCTCTCCTCTCATTTTCTCGCTCCATCTTTCTCCCTTCACTCTCTATCCTCTTCTCTATTATTCTCTCTCAATTTCTTTTTATTTCTCAGTTTCTCTTCTCTATTTTATCTAATACTCTCTTTTACACTCTCCTTTGTTGCTCTCTTTCATATTACACTTATCTCATTCTACCTCTACTCAGTCTCTCCTTTCTCTTTCTTTTAAACCTATCAATATCTTTCTCTCTCTACTCTCCCTCTGTCATTCCCACTCTATTCCTGCTTATCTCCCTCTTTGCCTTCCTCTCTCTTCCTCCCTCTCTCACTCACTAAATTCCCTTCTTGTGCTCACTTTACATCTCACTCACTTACTCTTACTTGATCTTCCTATGGCCTCTCTTCTCACTCTCTCACTTTCTCTTTCCTACTTTCTCTTTAAACGCTCTCACTTCCACTTGTCTCTCTTTCTCCCTCATGAGCTCATCTCTCTATCTCTCTCTATTCCACTCTCATTATCTCTCCCTCTTGATATCTCTTCTGCCTCACACTTTTCACCCTCCTGTTATACCTCAATTCCTCTCTCTCGCTCTCCATACATCTTTCGCTCTCTTAATCTCTCTCTCTCTCTTACCTCTCCTTTATTGTTCTCTCTATCCTTTTTCTCTTACTTTTTCTCACTCTATTCCCAACACACTCTCTCCTCTCTCGCTCACTTGATTCCATCCCACCCTATCTCATTCTTTCTCCCTCCCCCTCCCTCCCTCTTTATCCCTTTATCCCTCTCCATCTCCTTCTCCCTTCGTTGCTCCCACTCACTCTCATCATTCTCCTATTCTCCCTCTCTTTATACCCCCACTCATGTACTCTTACTCGATCTTCCCTTAGTCTCTCTTCTCACTCTCTCCCTTTTACTCTCTCTTCCTTCCTCTTTCCTGCACTCTCTTTAATCCCACTCACCACTACTTCAATCTCTCTTTCTCTCTCACTCATTCCCTATTTCTCTTACTCTCTATTCCATCTCATTTTATCTTTGATTCGCTCTCTCTTCAGTCTCTCTTTTAATGCTCCCTTTATCCCTCACTACCTTTCTCTCGTCTCCATCGCTCTTTTACTCCCTTCACCCCTTGCTTTCTCTCACTCTTCTTATCTCCCTCGCTCTTGCTCCCCCTCTCACTCACTCACTCTCTCCCTCTCTCACTACTTCAATCTCTCTTTCTCACTCACTCTTTACCTATCTCTCTCACTCTCTATTCCATCTCATTTTATCTTTGATTCGCTCTCTCTTCAGTCTCTCTTTTACTACTCCCTTATCCCTCACTGCCTTTCTCTCGTCTAATCCCTCTTTCACTCCCTTCACCCCTTGCTTTCTCTCGTCTCCATCCCTCTTTCACTCCCTTCACCCCTTGCTTTCTCTCTCTCTTATATCTCCCTCGCTCATGCTCCCTCTCTCACTCACTTAGTCTCTCCCTCTCTCAAGCTCTCTCTTCCGTTACTCTCTCTTCACTATATTTCTCTCTCACACTTTCTCCCTTTTTTACCCCTCTTCCTCTCTTCATTTTCATTCTCACTTCTACTCCCTCACTCTCTCTCTTTCTCGCTTCATGTTCACTCTCTCTTCGATTGCTTGCTCTCCTCTCTCCTCTCAATCTTTCCTCCCTCTCCCCCCTCTCTCTTGCTTCTTCCCCCTCCCTCTCTCTCCCTCTCTCGCTCTCTCTCCTTCTCTCCTTCTCTCCTTCTCTCTCTCCATCGCTCCCTCTCAGCCTCTTCCAATTCATCCCCCTCTTTCCCACTAAATCTCAGTCTCCAGCCCGTCTCTCCCTCCCTCTCAATTTATCTCTATATCTTACATCACTCTCTCTTCTATCTCGCCCTTTATTTCTCTCTCACTTTCTCTCTCTTCAATGTCTATCACTCCCTTCCTCTATCTCTCTCTTTTTCACTCTCCTCCTCTCTCACACTTTTCTCTATATATACATTATCCCTTTTTCTTCATCTATTTCTCTCTCTTTCTCTCTCAAGCACAGACTCTCTTGCTCTCCTTCAAAACTCTCTCTTATCACTTTCTTCATTATTCTATCGAACCATTTAACACTCTCTTCCACCCTCCCTTTCTTCCTCTCTTATTATTTCAGTCTCTCACTCTATCGCTCTCTCACCCTCCCCCTATCTCAATATCCCTTCTACATCTCCCTCTCTCTACCTCACACTCAACTTTATATTCACTCAGTCTTTCTTCTCTCTATTTTTCTATCGCGCCCTCTCTCCTTCTCTCCCTCCTGCTCACTCTTCAATCCCTATCTTAAATCCATTTTTTCTTTTTTTCTCTCTCTATTTCATCTTTATTTATTACTTTCTTACTCTCTTTTACTCTTTGTTTGTCTCTCTTTTGTACATTCTTCTATCACCCTAGTTTCTCTCTCTTTGCTCACCTTACTCCTCTCTCTCACATCTGTTGTACTCACTAAGTCACTCCTCCTTCACTCTCCTTTTCTCTATGCTCTCTCTCGTTCCCTCTCCCTTGCTCCCTCATCTCTCACTTTCTCTTTTCTCTATTTCTCTCTCTTCCTCTCTCATTCCCTCTCTCTCATCATTTCTCTCCTACTTCCCTCCCTCTCACTCGCCCTATCTTATTCTCCCTCCCTCTTTCTCCCTCTCTCCCTCTCTCCCTCTCCATCTCTCTTTTCTTCTCACGCATTCTCTAATCTCCCTCCTTATCATAATATTGTTCACTAAGTTTTGTGCTCTCTTACTCTCTCAATTCTGATCTCTCTCTCTCTCTCACTCTCTCTCACTCCCACTCTCTCTTCAATTTCTCTCACTCTCTCCCTTACTCTTGTCCTCTATCTCTTCCCCTCTCACTCCCTACCTTTCTCACTATGTTTCATTCTCTATTATGTTTCTTTCTCTCACTCTCTGGCCTCTCTTGTCCTCTTTTCTCTCTTTACTCACCCTTGATCTCTCTATGCCCATCAATCTAACACTCTCTTCTCTCTCTTATCTCTCACCCCTTCTTCTCTCTCATAGTTTATTACTTTCACTCATTCTCCCCCTCCCTCCCTCCCCCCTTATTTTGCTCTCCTTTTTATGTCTAGCTCCCTCTCTCGTCCTCTCTTTCCTCACTCTATATTCGTTATCCATTTCTCTCTCCTTTGTCACTCTCCCCCCTCCTCGCTCACTCACTCTCTTTAATATTACTCTCACTCTTACTCCCTCTCTCGCTTCTCTCTCTCTTTGTTTCTTACAGTCTTTCTCTAACTCTCTCACAATCCCTCCTTAACTCACTCTAGCTCTATCTATCTTTCATTTTCTTTCTTGCTCCTTTTCTCTTTCTCTCGTTTCACCCACACTCTCTCTTTCTCTTCAACCTCACACTCACTCATACTCATACTCTTTATCTCTTTCACACTCTCTATTCTCTCTCCCACTTTCTATCACTATCTCCCTCACACTCACAATCTCTTTTGTTCTATCTTCCCTGAGTCTCTCTTCTCTCACTATTTCTATTAGCTTAATTTCTCGCTCTATAACTCACTCTCTGTTACCATTTTGTTCTTTCCCACTCACTCTCCCCTCTCTCTCCCTTGCTCTACTTTTCTCTCTTCTCTCTCTATCCCCTTCTCTACTTTTTTCTCTCACCCTCTCTCTTTCTCACTCTCTATTCTCTTTATGTATCATATACTGCCCTTTAGACTCTCCTTTGTAGCTCTCTCTTTTCTATTGCTTTTCTCTCACTCTATCCACCCACTAACTCTCTTGCTTCAATCCATTCCCTTCTCATTCTCTCTCTGTCACTTACTCTCTTGCTCCCTCTCTCTCAACATTCTCTTGTTATCCCATAGTTATAATCCCCCACTCACTTACTCTTACTCGATCTTCCCTCAGTCTCTCTTTTCACTCTCTCTCTCTCTTTCATTCACTCTCTCTTCCTTTCCTGCTCTCTCTTTAAACCCTCTCGCTACCACCTTCTATCTCTCTTTTGCACTCACTCTCTTCTCCTCTCTCTCACACTTGACTCCACTAATTTTTATCTCTCTCTCACTCTCTTCTGTCACTCTTTTGATGTTTCTTTATCCCTCAATTCCTCTCTCTTGCTCTCTCTTCCATTTTCACTCACTTTGCCCAACTCTTTCTCCTGCTCTTTTTATCTCTTGCTCTCTTACTCCTACTCCTGCTCACTCACTCTTTCCCTCTCTCCCGCTCTTTCTTACCTCAGCCTCTCTTCTCTTTATTTTCCTTTCACACTCTTCTTTCTCACTCCCTCTTCCTCTATCCTTAGTTTCACTCTCACTCTCATTCCCTCATTCCCTCTCTCTTTAGTGTTCCATATTCATTTTCTCACGCTTACTCTCTCTTCTAATGCTCTCTCCAATCTCTTGTCACAATCTTTCTCTCCCTCTCATCCTCGTTCTCTTGCTTCCATCCCTCCCACTTTTTCTTCTTTCTTTTCTCTCCCTCCCACCTTCTCTCTCCCTTGCTCCCTCTCCAAATCCCTCTCTCTCCATTAATCCCTCTCTCTGTCTCGTCATTCTTCTGTACTCCCTCTCTTTTTATCCCTCATCCACTCTTACGCGATCTTCCCCTTAGCATGTCTTCTCACTCTCTCCCCTTGCCTTTCCCGCTCTCTCTCTCTCTCTCTCTTTAAGCCCTTTCACTACCTTCTATCTTGCTTTATCTCTCACCCTCTCCCTCTCTCTTTCACTCTCTATTCCACTTCTTTTTATCTCTCTCTCGCTCCGCTCTATCTCTCTCTTTCTACTCTCTTTTACACTTCTTTTTATCTCTCTCTAGCTCCGCTCTATCTCTCTCTTTCAACACTCTCTTTTTCCCTCACTACCTTTCTCTCACCTCCTCCATCTTTCACTCTTTTCATGCCTCTCTTTCTCCCAATATTCGTATCTCTCTCGCTTTTTCTCCCTCTCTCGCTCACTCATTCTCTCCTTCTCTCACTCTCTCTCTTTCCTCACTCTCTCCACTCAATTTCTCTCTTACACACTCTCCCATTCTTGCTCCCCCTCTCTCTTCAGCTTCACTCTCACTAATACTCCCTCACTCCCTCTCTCCCTCTGTCATTCTCGCTCCATGTTCAATCTCTATTTAATTGCTTGTTGTATTCTCTCTCGTCTCAATTTTTTTTTGTCCCTTTTTCCCCTTATTGCTTTCTTCCTTCCCTCCCTCCCTCTTTCTCCCTTTCTCACCGTCAGTTTCTCTCTCTCAGACACTCTCTCCCTTTCTCCCTCTAACTCTCTTCCAATTCACCCCCCACTCTGCCGCTAAATCTTATTCTCTACACCCTCTCTCCCTCACTCTAACTTTCTTTCTATACCTTCCATCACTCTCTCTTCTATCTCACCCACACTTCCTCTCTTACTCCCACTCTCTTCATTCTCTCTCACACCCTCCCTCCTCTCTTTGTCTCACTTTCTCCTTCTCTAGCTATTTTCTTTATTTTTACTATTTCATTTCTTCCTTCTCCATTTCTCTCTCACACGCACCCTTGCTCTCTTTTATCACACTCTCTTATCACTTTACTCACTCTATCTCTCCAACCATCTCTCACTCTCTTCCTATCACCCTCTCCCCCTCTTTCATTAATTCAATCTCTCTCTCTCTATCGTCCTCTTGCCTTCTCGATATCTCCATTGCCTGTATATTTCTCCCTCTCTCTCTCACTCTCCCTCATTACCTTTCCTCTTCTTCCCTGTGTCTTACTTCTCTCTATGTTTTTTGCACCCTTGCTCATTCTCTCCATCCTGTTCACTCTTTAGTCCTTATCTTCACTCCCTCTCTTCCTCTCTCTCACTCTCAATTTCATCTCTATTTATTGCTTTCTTTCTCTCTTCTCCCCTCTTTGTCTCTCTCTCATTCTCTTTCTTCTATCACCCTCTCTTCTCTCTCTTTACTCAATCATTCTCTCCCTTTATCTCTCAGTCTCCCTCTAACTCTTCTTCCCACACTCTCTCTCAGTTTCTCTCACATCTTGCTCTCTCCCTTCATATCCATCACTTTATTTCTTATTTTCTCTTATAGTTCTCTCTTTCCTCCTCGATCCCACTTCCTTCTCTTTCTCATTCACTATATTCTACTCCTCTATCTCAAACTTGTTGCACTCACTCATTCACTCCCTCTCTGTCCCTCTCATATTCTCTTTCGCTCTCTCTCTCTCATTCCCTCTCTCTTGCTTTCTCTTCGCTAACTTTATATATTCTCTATTTCTCTCTCACTCTTCCTCTCCCATTCTCTTGACCTACCTCTCAACCTTTCTCTCTCATTCTCTCCCCTGCTTCCCTCCCTACCACTCTCTCTTCTTAGTATCTCTCCCTCTCTCTCCCTTTCTCCCTCTCCATCTCCTTCTCTCATTTCCTTCTCACTCATTCTCTTAATCTCCCTCCCAATCTCCATCTTGCTCACTATTTTTTGCTCTCTTTTACTCTTGCTTCTTATCTCCCACTCTCTTAAAATTTTCTTTCTCTCTCGCCCATTCTCACCCCCTCTCTTCAATCTCTCTCACGCTTTCTCTCTATCTCTTCCTTTCTCACTCTCTCCCTTAATCATGCCTTCTATCTCTCTTTCTCACTCACTCCCTTTCTCACTATCTCTCACTCTTTATTATGTTTCTCTCTCTGGCTCTCTGTTTCTCTATTTTCTCTCTCCTTACTCATTCTTTATCTTCCTATATCCATCACTCTAAATCTCTCTACCTTCCTCTCATTCCTCTCTTCTCTCTCACCCCCTCTTCTCTCTCATTGTTTATTACTTTCTCTTCTTCCTCGCACCCTCCCTCCTTATTTTGCTCTCTTTTTCTCTCTAGGTCCCTCTCTCTTGCTCTCTCTTTCGTCACTATCTATTCCTTCTCTATTTCTTTCTCACTTTGTTAATCCCCCTCTTCGCTCCCTCACTCTATTTAATTTCACTCTCAATCTCACTCTATTTAGTTTCACTCTCACTCTATTTAATTTCTCTCTATCTTCCTTCTCCCTCTATCTTTCTTTATATCATCCTTCATATCCCCCTCTCTCCACCTCTCACTTTGGACTTTTTCTCTATCTTCCCTAAGTCTCTCTTATCTCTCTATTTCTGTCTCATTCTCTCTCCTTTTCACCCTTTGGCTCTCCCTTCAATCATTAACACTCCCTCCCTCTATCTCTCTGCTTTTAGTAACTCCCTCTCTTGCTCACTCCCTCTTTTGCTTGCATCTGCAATCATTATTTCATCTCTCTTTATCATTTGCTTGCTCTCTCTTGCCCTCCCTCAGTCCTATCTTGACCCTCTCTTCTATCTCTTTACCCACTCTTTCTTTCTCTCTCTCCATCCGTCACACAAACTCTCTCAATTGCTCTCACATCTTGCTCTCTCCCCTCAAATCCATCTCATAATTTTTTATTTTCACTCAAACAACTCTCTTTCCTCTTGATCCCTCCTTTCAATTCTGCTTCCATCTCTTGCTACCTCACTTCCTATGTCACAACTCTATCTTTTCTCTTGAGGGAGGGATCCAGAGGAAAGAGAGATGTATGAGAGAAAATAATAAATATTGAGATGGATTTGAGGAAAGAGAGCAAGATGTCAGAAGAATTGAGAGGGAGTGTATGAGGGAGTGGGAGAGAGAGAGAGAGAGAGAAAGAGTGAGTAAAGAGAGAGAAGATATGAAGGGAGGAAAGAGAGAAGAAGAGAGAGAGCAAGAAGAGAGAGAGAAATCAAGAGAAGAAAGAGTTTGGAGAGAGTGAGGGAGGAAAGTAAGAGTGAAATTCGAGAGAGAGGGAGAGAACGATAAGGGGAGAGTTAGAGTGAGAGAGTGTTTGAGAGAGTGAACAAGAGAGAGGAAGAGATAGAGCTTGTGTGTGAAAGAAAGGGGAGGGAGAGAGGGAGGGAGGGTGTGAAATAGGTAGGGAGGGTGTGAAAGAGAAGGAGATGTCAGAGAATGTGAGAAATACTGAGACAGAGATGAGGTGAGGGTTGACAAAATTAAGCAAGATAGCGAGATAAGAGCAAAAAATATGTGTGTATGTGTGTGTGTGTGTGTGTGTTAGTGTAATAAAAAAGAGATTAATAGAAGAAAGAACAAGAAAGATAAGGAATAAATAGAGAGATTAAAGAGAGGGACTGACTGAGGTAGAGAGAGTGAGGGAAGTAGAGTAAAAAAAAGAGTGAAGGAAGGGAGGGAGGGAGAGTGATTGAGAGGGAGGGAGGTAGGAATGAGAGAGAGGCTGTGGTAAATAGAAGAGCAGAAAGAGTGAGAGGAGAGAGAAGAGAGACAAACAGAAGAGATAGTAAAAGCACTCATGAGAGAGAGAATAGAATGCGAGAAAGAGTGGGAGAGGGAGGGCAGAAGTAGGTAGTAAACAATGACAGAGAAGAGGGGAGAGAAAAATGAGAGAATGAGAGGAATGGAGAGAGCTTGAGAGATAAAGAGTGAGTAAAGAGAGATAAAAGAGAGTGAGAAAGAGAAACATATTAGAAAGTGAGAGACATAGTGAGAAAGGGAGAGAGCGAAAAAGAGAGACATGGGGCAAGAGTAAGGGAGAGAGTGAGAAAGGGGAAGATAGAGGGAGAAGAGAAAGATTGAAGAGACAGAGGGAGAGAGAAATAAAGATTTTAGAGATATAAGAAGCGAGTATTGGAAAGAGCATGATTGAGATAGGGAGGTAGAGTAAAAATGAGTGAGAAGGATAGAAGGAGAGAGGGGGACGGAGAGGGAAAGAGGGGGAGAAGGAGAGACATTGAGATAGAGAGCGTGGGAGGGAGGGTAGAGAATGAGAGAGAAAAGATGAGAGAGAGAGCGAGAGAAAGAGAGAGAGAATTTACAAATGTGAAAGTGAGAGAAGAGACAACAAGAGAGAGGGAGCTAGAGAGAGTGAAAGAGAAAACGAGAGGGAGGGAAAGTGAGTGAATGAGTGAGTTCAAGAGGAGAGAGAGAGGAGTGAGATAGGGAGAGAGGGAGAAAGAGAGGTAAGGAAGGATTGGATGAGGGAAGGATTGGGGAGGAAAGAGAGATATGTGAGGAAAATAATGAGATGGAGAGTGCAAGATATGAGAGCAATCAAGAGAGAGCATGTGAGGGCGGGAGAATGAGAGAGAGAGTGAATGATAGAGGCAGAGAAAGAGTGAGTAAAGCGAGAAAAGAGAGGGAGATATAAGAAAGTGCAAGAGCGACAAAGAGGGGTTAAAGAGAGCAAATAAACAACAGAGAGAGATGAAAATGGAGTGCGAGTTAGGGATTGAAGAGTGAGCAGGGGGAGAGAGGGAAATAGGGTAAGTGATAGAGAGAAGAGAGAAGCAAGGAATATAGAGCAAAAGATAGTAAGTGAGAGGTAACGGGAGGAGATATAGATGTATATATGAAAAAGAGGGAGATAGAAGAGTGAGATACAGAAGGGAGACCTAGAGAGGGCGCGAATGAGTGATGTTCCCTCTCTCTCACCATTCTCCAGTTCTTTCCCTCTATTTATCCCACATTCACATAGTCTTACTCTCCCACAAACTCTTTTCTTACACTCTCTCCCTTTCACTCTCCCTCACTTTATCTTCCCTAATCTCTCTTTAGACACTCCACTTCCTCATATCTTTCTTTTTCCTTAACTACCTACATCTCTCTCTCTCTATTCAACCTCACTTTATCTCTCTCCCTCCTATCTCACACACTCTCTCAAAATTGTCCTCACATCTTACTCTCTCCCCTCATATCCATCTAATTATTTACTATTTTTTATCACATATCTCTTTTTCCACATCAATCTCTCCCTCTTTCAATCCCTCTTCCCTCTCTTTCTCCCTCTTCCTATCTCATTCCTCTCTCCTCATTCACTTCCTCTCCTTTCCTCTCATTTTTTCTATCGCTCTCTCTTCTCTCACTTTCAATTTTCTCAATTTCTCTCTTTCCCTTTCTCTCGCTCTCTCTTATCCTTTCTCTCTCAATCTCTCCCTCAGCTACCCTCCCTCGCACTCTCTATATCTAAATCTCTCTCCCACTCTCTCCCTCTCTCCCTCTCCACTCCTATCTCCTTCTCACCTTCTTACCCATTTGGACTCTACCTCCCTATCTCAAACTTGCACACATTATTTTGCATTATTTTCCTCTCTCGCTTTCTATCTCTCTATCCCTTAAATCTTTTTGGCTCTCTCTCTCACTCTCCCTATCTCTTCAATCTCTCTTCTTCTCTCCCTCTATCTCCTCTCTCACTATCTCCCTTACTCCTGCCTCTTGTCTATCTTTTTTCTCACTCTCTCCCTTTCTCACAATGTCTTTCACTGTTTATTATGTATCTCTCTCTCTCTCTCTTTCTTTTATCTCTCTTCACTCTCTCTTTATCTTCTTATATACATCACTCTAACCTCTCGCCCTTCCTCTCATAGTCACTTCTCTCTCTTCCCCCTCTATTCTACTTCACTTTATCTCTCTATCTCTCGCTTTATCCCACACCACCTCTCTCATTCTCCCTCAATTTTTTGCTCCCTTAATCCTTTAATCCCTCACACACTCCTTATCTCTCAGTTTTTTGCTCCCTCTCTCCCTCGCTCACTCTCTCCCTCGCTCACACTCTCTCTTCCCTCACACTCTGTTCCTTTTATTTGTCTCTCACACTCTCTCCCTTTCTCGCTCCCTCTTTCTCTCTCTTTAGTTTCACTCTCACTCTTGCTCCCTCTTTCTCGCTCTATGTTCTTGTCATATGTTTCTCTCTCCTCTCTCTCTTCTCCCAAACTTTCTCTCCCTCTTTCCCCAGACTCTTGCTTCCTTCTCTCCCTCCCTCTATCTCTCACTCTCTCTTTCTCTCACTTAGATACACTATCTCTCTACTTCTCTCACATTCTTCCGATTCATCCCCAACTCTCACTCCCATAAAATCTCTTTCTCTTCCAGCTCTCCCTCTCTCTCACTCTATGTAGATCTTCCCTCACTCTTTGTTCTCTTCCACTCTGTCTTCCTCTCTCACGTCCACGCATCTATCTATCTCACTATCTCTTTCTCTCTTTATCACCCTTCCCTCTCTCATTCATTTCTCTATTTATGCCTTATCACATTTTCTTTCTCTTTTGCTCTCTCCCTCCCTCATTCTCTCTCACACACTCTCACTTCATCTCTTTTATCATTCTCTTTTATTATTTTCTCTCTCTTCCTGCCTCCCTCTCTCTATCTCTCTCTATCTTCTCTATATCTCCCTCTCTCCCAACCTCGCACTCCCTATCTTTTTCTCTCTATTTTTTACTTACTCTCACACCCTTTCTCCTCCTGCTCTCTCCTCAACCTCTATCAGTCCCTCCCTCTATCTCTCTGTTTCTAGTTCAGTCCCTCTTGCACTCACTCTCACTCTATATTCATTTCTCTTTATCTTTTACTTACTCTCTCTCTCTCTCACCCTCTCTATGTCCTCTCTCTTGCTCTTTCTTCTATCACCCTTTATTCTCAATATTTACTCACTATTCTCCCCCTCTATCCCTCACTCTCTCTCTTAGTCTCCCTCCATTCCTCTCCCTCTTAATTGCTTTCAAGTCTCACTCTCGCCCCTCATCCCCATCTCATTATTTCTTAGGTTCTCTCACACATCTCTCCCTTTCCTCCTTTGTCCCTCCCACTTTCACTCCATCCTTCTCTGTCTTTCCCCCTTTCTCCCTATCTCTCTCTTCTCTCTCTCCTCTTGCACTCACTCACTCACTCAATCTGCCTCCCTCCCTCTCATTTTCTCCATCGCACTCTCACATTCCCTCTCTCTCTCTTCACTTCTCTCACTTTTTCTCTATATTTCTCTATCAATCTCCCTCATCCATTTTCTCTCCCTCCATCATCCTTTCTGACTCCCACTCTCCCTCCCACTTCTCAACCTACCACTCTCTCTATCTCAATATATCTTTGTCTCCATCTCCCTCTCTCCATATCGCTTCCTCACTCATTCTCCTAATCTCACCCCACCCTATATTATAACCTCTCCCACCCTATATTATCATCTCTCACTTCCTCTCTCTCTCCCTCTTAATTCATTCGTGCTGTCTCTCTCCCTCTCTCCCTTCAATATCTTGCTCTCACCCTCTATCTCCCTCATTCTCACTCTCTCCCTTAATCTTGCTCTCGATCTCCCTTTCTCACTCTCTCCCTTAATCTTGCTCTCGATCTCTCTTTCTCACTCTCTCACTTTCTTACTATGTCTCTTACTCTCTATTATGTTTCTCTCTCTTGCACTCTTTGGCTATCTTTTCTCTATTTTTACTCTTTCCCTCTATCTCTCTCTTTCTACCTCTCTTTCTTTCTCACTGTCTCTCACTCTCTATTATCTTTCTTTCTCTCGCTCTCTTGCTCTCTCATCCTCTCTTTCCTTACTCATTATCTCCCAATCTCCATCATTTAATCTCTCTCTACCTTCCTCACATTCTCTATCTCTTTTCTTTTCTCAATAGGGAGTGAGAGAAGTAAGAAAGGAAGAGATGTAGAAAGAGAGAGATAGAGAGAAAGAGTAAAAAGAGAGAAAAGATAGCAAGAGAGTGAGAGACAAACAAAATAGAGTGTAAGAGACATAGAAAGCGAGAGAGCGAGAAAGAGAGAGATGGATGGCAAGAGTAAGGGAGAGAGTGAGACGAGGGAGATAGATGGAGAGAGCGAGTGAAAGAGGGAGAGAAAAAGCATGAAAGAATTAAGAGGGAGAGAGAGAGGAAGTGAGAGAGGAAAAGATAGGGAGTAAGATGGATATACGGGAGAGATTAAGAGAATGAGTGAGAAAGAGGGATGGAGAGGGAGATATTTGAGATAGAGAGAGTGGCAGGGCGAGAAGTGGGAGGTAGAGTGGGAGTCAGAAAGTATGAGGGAGAATGAGAGAGAAATAGAGAGAAGTGAAAGTGAGAGAAGTGAGATCACGAGAGAGGGAAGGGGAGAGTGCGATGGAGAAAACGTCAGTGAGGGAGGCAGATTGAGTGGGTGAGTACAAGAGGAGAGAGAGAAGAGAGAGATAGGGAGAAAGGGAGAAAGAGAGGGAAGAATGGAGTGAAGGAGGGAGGGATAAAAGAGGAGAGAGAGACATGTGAGAGAACCTAAAAAATAATGAGGTGGGGATGAGGAGTGAGAGTGAGATGTGAGAGTGATTGAAAGATAGAGGGAGGGAGGGAGACTCAGAGAGAGTGGGGCATAGAGGAAGAGAAATAGTGAGTAAATATAGAGAATGGAGGCTGATAGAAGAAAGATCAAGAGAGAGGACAGAGAGAGGGTAAGAGGGAGCAATCAAACGATAAAGAGAGATGAAATATAGAGTGGGAGTGAGAGCAAGAGAGAGAATGAACTAGAAACAGATAGATAGAGGGAGGGATTGATGGGGATTGAGGAGAGAGTGGGAGGAATAAGGGTGTGAGAGTAAGATAAAAATAAAGAGAAAAGAGAGACTCAAAGAAGATTGATAAAAAGACAGGTAGTGAGAGGTAGAGATATAAAGAGAGAGGGAGATATAGAGAGAGATAGAGGGTGAGATAGATGGAGAGAGGGAGGGAGGAAGATACTGAGTGATAGTTGAGAGAAAGAGTGAGAAAGTTATAAAAGAGTGTGAGAGAGAAAGAGGGAGGGAGAAAGCAAAAGAGGAAGAATATGTGACAAGGCATAAAAAGAGAAAAGAATGAGAGGGACAGGGTGAAAAAGAGAGAGAATAAGAGAGAATGTGAGAGAGATTGATGCATGAGCATGAGAGAGGAAGATAGAGTGGAAGAGAAGAGAGAGTGAGGGAAGATCTGCTACAGAGAGTGAGAGAGAGGGAGAAAGAGGGGGAAGAGAATGAGATTTTGTGGGAGTGAGAGTGGGAGATGAACCAAAAGTTTGAGAGAGGGAGAGTGATAGTGTGTCTGAGTGAGAGAAAGAGAGAGTCAGAGAGTGAGAGGGAGGGAGGGAAGGAAGAAAGAGACAGGGAGAGAAAGAATGGGAGAAGAGAGAGGAGAGAGAGGAACGTAAGTGAGAGTGAGTGACTAAGAGTGAACATAGATTGAGAAAGAGAGAGGGAGAGGAGTAAGAGTGAGAGTGAAACTAAAGAGAAAGAAAGTGGGAGCAATAAAGGGAGTGAGTGTTAGAGAAAAATATAAAGAGTGTGTGATTGAAGAGAGAGCGTGAAAGGGGAGAAAATTTTGCATCCGGAGTCCGCAGGTGCGGACGACAGCCCTGGTGCGGCTGATAGGAGGGCTGGATCGATCGCGACCAGATCCCCCTCCTATCGGGAGCATTAGGGCCGTCGTCTGCACCTGCGGACTCCGGATGCAAAATTTTCTCGTGAAAGGGAGAGAGCCAACGAGGGAGAGAGGGAGCAAGAAAATGAGAGATAAGAAGTGTGTGAGAGATAGAGAGATTAAGGGAGCAAAAAAGGGAGCGAGAGCGAGACAGAGGTGGTGTGGGATAAAGTGAGAGAGAGACATAAAACAAGGTGCAATAAAAAAGGGGGAGAGAGAGAAGAGAGATAATGAGAGGAAGGGACAGAGGTTGAGTAATGTATATAAGAAGATAAAGAGTGAGTAAAGAGAGATAAAAGCGAGTGAGAGGGAAACATAATAAAAAGTGACAAATATAGTGAGAAAGAGAGATAGTGAGAAAGAGAGATACAGTGGGCAAGAGAAAGGGAGAGAGAGGGAGAGAAGGAGAGATATTGAAGAGATAGATGAAGTGAGAGAGATAGAAAATAAGAAAGATTGAAGAGATAGAGAGACAGGAAGTGAGAGAGGAAAAGAATGCAAAATTATGTGTGTAAGTTTGAGATTGGAAGGTAGAGAAAGAATGAGTGAGAAGGTGAGAAGGAGATAGGGGCGGAGAGGGAGAGAGATTGAGATATAGAGAGTGAGAGGGAGGGTAGCAGAGGGAGAGAATTGAAAAGATAGGGAGTAAGAGAAAGGTAGAGAAATAGCGAAAAGTGAAAGTGATATAAGAGAGGGCAAGAGAGAGATAGAATGAGATAGAGTGATAGTGATAACGAGAGGAAGGAGATGAAGTGAATGAGGAGAGAAAAGAGAAAGAGGGAAGAGGAATTGAAAGAGGAAGAGATCGAGGTGAAAAGACAGATGTGTGAGAGAAAAGAATAAATAATGAGATAGATGTGAGGAGAGACAGTAAGATATGAGAACAAAGGTGGAATAGAGATTGAGAGAGATGGAGGTAGTTAAGAAAAAAAGAATGATAGGAGGAGGAGAGAGGGGCTAAGGAGAGAGTAGGAAAGAGAAAGTGAGGGGGAGTGAAAGGAAGAGAGTGTAAGAAAAGAGTCAATGGGAGAGTAACAGTAAGTGAGTAAGGGGTAAAGAGTGGCCAAGAACTAGAGTATGGTGAGAGAAGAGGGAACATCACTCATTCGTGCCCTCTTTAGTTCTCCTTAATGTAGCTCACTCTTCTATCTCCTTCTCTCTCCCTCTCTCTCCAAATCTTTATCTATATCTCCTCCCTTTACCGCTCAATATCTTTTGCTTTATATTCCCCGATTCTCTCATCTCTCTATTACTACCTTACCCTCTCTCCTTCCAGCTCATTCTTCAATCCCTAACTCTCACTCCATATTTTATCTTTATTTGTTGTTCATTTGATTTATTTTGCCCCTCTATGTCTCTCTCTTGCACTTTCTTCTATCTCCCTCTCTTTTCTTGCTATACCCACTTTCTCTCCCTCTATCTCTCACTCTCTCTTTCACTCTATCTCCCTCACATGCTCTCTCTCGATTACTATCATATTTTACTCTTTGCCCTTATATACATCTCTTTATTTATTATTTTTCTCTCATATATCTCCATTTCCTCCTCAATCCCTCCCTCTTTCAGTCCATCCTTCCCTCTCTTTCTCCCTCTCTCCATATATCACTACTCTCTCTCTCCTCTTGCACTCACTCATTCACTCACTCTCCCTCCCTCTTGTTTTCTCTTTCAATCTCACTAATTCCCTTTCACTTGATGTATCTTCTCTCACTTTCACTTTTTGTTATTTCTCTCTTTATCTCTCGCTTTCTCTCGCTCTCTCTCATCTTCTCTCTCTTTCTCTCACTCTCTCTATCTCAATCTCTATCCTTCTCCCCCAACTTTCCCTCTCCATCCTGCTATCCCACTTTAACTTCTCCCTCTTTCTTTCTCCCTCTCCACGTCTTTCCCATCCCTCACCTACATTTATCCAGCCCCCTCTCCCTCCCTTCCTCCCTCTCTCTTCCATGCTTTCTCTCTCTCTCTCTCTCCTTTCTATATCTTACTCCTTATGCCCCTTGATCTTCATGACATCCTCCTTATAGTTCTTTTAATCTCATACCTTCTCTCCATTTTTCTCTCTCTCAATCTCTTTGGTCCCCTTCTTTGCTCTCTGTTTGTCTCTTCCCTTGCTCTACATTTCCTTTTCTTTTTCTTCCTCCCACTCTCCTCATTCACTTTCTCCTATCTCCCTCTCACTCCCAATTCTACATTATCTCCTTCTCACTCTCCCTCCCTCTCTCTCTTCTTCTCAAGACTTTTCTCATAATCTGTATATATAAATATTCTCTCCCTCTCTCAAAATATCTCTGTCTCCTTGTTTATTTTTCTTCCACTTTTTCACTTGTTATTATCCTCTTCTATTTGTTGTCTCTCTCTCTTACTTTTATTATGATGGTCTCTCATCTCTGATTTTTTTTACCCACAAACATTCTCTCTTGCTCCCTCTCTTCTTTATTTCACTCCATCTCACTTCCTCTCTCTTCCCTCAATATCTCTTCCCTCTTCATTTCTCTCTCCTTCTCACTATTAAATTTCACTCACTGTTACTTGCTCTCTTTCTCACCCCCTTTTGTTTGTCTCTTTCTCTCTCTCAATCTCCCTCCTCCTACTCTACCTCCTATCACCGCCTCCCACTTTCTATCACTCTCTTCTCTCCTAATTAAACTCTCACGCACTCTCTTCTTCTATCACTCCTTCCCTCACTTCAACTTAGCTCACTCCTTTCTTCTCTCTTTCTTACTCTTTGTTATCTCTCTCTCACACTTACTCTCTGTACTGGTGCTCCATCTTCTCTAACTATTTCTCTTCGTCCATCCTCCGATTCTCTCTCCTCCCTCCCACTCTCACTGTTACTTGCTCTCTTTCTCACCCCCTTCTGTTTGTCTCTTCCTCTCTCTCTCAATCTCCCTCCTCCTACTCTACCTCCTATCACCGCCTCCCACTTTCTATCACTCTCTTCTCTCCCAATTTCTCTCTCATGCACTCTCTCCTTCTGTCACTCCTTCCCTCAGTTCAATTAACTAACTCACTTCTTCTCTCTTTCATACTCTTTGTTATCGCTCTCTCACACTTACTCTCTGTATTGCTGCTCCATCTTCTCTAACTATTTCTCTCCGTCCATCCTCCCATTCTCTCTCCTCTCTCCCCTCCCTCCCTCCCATTCTCACTTTCGCTTTCCTCTATCTCTCTAACACACTTCTCTCTCTCTCCCTTTATAACTCCTCTCTCTCACTCTTTATCATCCATCTTTTGCTCTCCCTCTCTCTCCCCTTCTCGCTTACTCTCTCTTGCTCTATCTTCCAGCACTCTTTATTTCTCTCTCACACTATCTCTCCCTCTCTTGCTCCCTCTCCCTCTTCAATCCTTCTCACGACCTACCTTTATCTCACTATTTCTTTCTCTTTACCACTCATGCGCTCCCTTACACTCTCTATTAAATCTCTCTTTCTCTGTCTTTTGCTCTCTCATACATTACCCTTTATTCTCTCTCATTCTCTCTATCCCTCACTCTCTTTGTCTCTCACTCTCTCCATTCTCTCCCTCACTCTTTCTCTCCCTCTTTCCCCTACTTCCTTTCTATTGCTTCTATCCCTCTCAATGTCTGGATGGAGAGAGAAAGGGAGAGATTGTGTGTGAGAAAGAGGGAAGAAGAGAGAAAGGGACAAAGAGAGAGGAGAGTGAGAATAAAATATAAAGATTTAGAGAAGAGTGAGCAATAATAGAGAAAGAGAAAGCAAATAAATAGTGAGAAAGAGAGAGGAAGGGAGCAAAGGTGGAAGAGAGAGTGAGAGAGATAAAGGGAGAGAATGAGAGTTAGGGAAGATAGAGCAAAAAAGAGTGGACAAGAGGGAGAATAAGAGAACGAGAGAGAATGAGAGAGAGTGATGAAGAGTGAGAAGAGAAAGAGGGAGAGCTGAGGAGGGCAAGTGGAGAGAGCTTGAGAGAGAAGGGGGAGGGAGGGAAGTGAGATAAATAGAGAAAGAGAGAGTGGAGGGTAGAAGAAGAGAGAGTGAGAAGAGTAAGAGAGAAGTTGAGCAAGAATAGAGAATGAGAGTAAGATGACGAGAGAAATATGAAGAGAGAATAGAGATTGTTAAAGAGTACGAGTGAGAGTAAATCTTTAGAAAGAGAGTGGGAAGAGAGTAAGAGAAATGGAGCAAGAAATAATGAAAGATGGAGCAAAAGAGAGAGTGAGAGGGAGAGAGGAAGGGTGAGAGAGCAATAGAGAAAAAGAGAGAAGAGATTGAATGTAAGAGTGAGTAAAATTAATGAGTAAGGGAGTTAGGACTAAAAGAGAAAGAAACAGAGAAGGAATAGAGAGTGAGGTAAGAGAGGGAAAGAGAGAAAATAGAGACCGAAATAAGGGAGGGAGGGGAATTATAAACAATAAGAGAGAGGAGTGGGTGACAAAGCAAAGAGATAGAGAATGGAGGAAGGTAGAGAGAGATTGAGTGATGGATATTAGGAGACAAAGAGAGAGAAAAAAGAGGAAGAGAGAGCAACAAGCGAAAGAGAGAGAAACATGATGGAGAGAGAGACATTGTGAGAAAGTAAAAGAGGGAGAAAGAGAGATATAGAGAGAAAGAGTAAAGAGAGTGAGATGATAGCAAGAGATAGCAAGAAAGTGAGACAAAGAAAAATAATAGAGAGTAAGATACATAGTAAGAAAGGGCAAGAATAAGGGAGAGAGTGAGAAAGGGCGATTTAGAGGGTAAGTGTAAGAGAGAGAGGGAGAACTGGGGAGGTAAAAGGAGAGAGCGAGAGATTGAAGAGAGTGAGAGAGAGAGAGCATGAAAGATATAAGAGGGAGATAGGGGAAGCGATAGGGAAAACAATATTGAGCAAAATGGAGATAGGAAGCAAGAGGACAGTGCTTGGAGAGGGGGAGAGAGAGAGGGAGAGAGATTGAGATGGAGAGAGTGGAAGGGTGAGAAGTGGAATGGAGAGAGGGGAAAGAAAGGATGTGGGAGTGAGAGAGATATAGAGGGAAGGGAAAGTGAGAGAAGAGGGGCAAAAAGAAAAAAAATAGAGAGAGTGAGGGAGAGCACAGTAAAAAGAAGGAAATAGAGAGATAGAGGGAGGCTGTGAGAGAGAATAGAGAGAAGTGAAAGTGAGAGGGGAGAGAAAAAGAGAGGAATGGGAGGGAGCGATGGACAAAATGAGAGGGAGAAGAGAGAGAGGGAAAAGATAGAAACAAAGGGAAGGAGGGAGGGATTGAGATAGGAAGGAAGAGTAAGAGAATGAGTTAAATGCAATGAAGGAGATGGAGAGGGGTGAGGGAGAGAGAGGGAGAGAGAAGGAGAGAGAGGGAGAGAGATTGAGATAGAGTGCGTGGGAGGGAGGGTATCTAAGGGAGAATGAGAAAAAAGGATGAGAGAGAGGGCAAGAGAAAGGGAGAGGGAGAGCAAGAAAGATATAGAGAAAAGTGGAAGTGAGAGAAGAGAGAGAAAAAGAGAGGGATGAGAGAGAGCTATAGAGAAAAAGAGAGGGGGAGAGAGAGTGAATGAGGAAGTGCAAGAGGAGAGAATGAGGAAGAAAGAGAGGGAGGGATGGATTGAAAGAGGAAGGTATCGAGAAGGAATGAGAGATGTATGAGAGAAAATAATAATAATGAAATGGATACGAGGAGAGAGAGCAAGTTGTGAGAGCAATTGAGAGATAGTGTGTATGGAAGGGAGTGTGAGAGAGAGTCTGATAGATAGAGGGAGAGAAAGAGTGAGTAGAGAGATAGAAGTGAGGGAGATAGAAGAAAGAGAAAAAGAGAGGGGGAGAGAGTGTGAACGAGTGAGTGCAAGAGGGGAGAGAGAGAGGATGAAAGAGAGGGATGGATGGATTGAAAGAGGGAGGTACCTAGGATGAATGAGAGATGTATGAGAGAAAATAATAAATAATGAGATGGATATGGGAGATGGAGCAAGATGTGAGACCTATTGAGACATAGTGTGTAAGGGAGGGAGTGTAAGAGATAGTGTGATAGATAAATGGAGAGAAAGAGTGAGTAAAGAGAGGGAAGAGTGGGAGATAGAAGAAAGAGCAAGAGAGAGAGACAACAAGAGGGCAAAAGTGAGCAGATAAATAACAAAGAGAGATGAAATAGAGTGAGATAAAGAGAGAGCAAGAGAGGAAGATATGATAGGGATTGAAGAGTGAGCAAAGGATTGAGGGAGAGAGGGTGTAAGGTAGAAATCGAGGGAGAAGAGAGACTCAGGGAAGCTAGAGCAAACGATAGTGAGTGAGAGGGAAATATGGAGAAAGAGGAAGGGAGAAAAGACATAGCAAAAGATTGAATTAATAAAAGAGTGAAGAGGGAGTGAGGAAGAGAGTTTGAGATGGTTGGAGAGAAAGAGTGAGTAAAGTGATAAGAGAGTGATAAACAAGAGCAAGAGAGAGTTTGTCAAAGAGAGCAAGAAGAGAGAAATATAGGGAGAGAAAAAGTGATAAAGCATAAATAGAGAAAAGAGTAAGGAAGAGAGAGATGGATGGAGGAGTGAGAGGGATGGAATAGAGTGGGAGTGAGAGAGGACGAGAGAGTGAAGGATGATATGGAGGGAAGAGTGAGAGAGATGGAGAGTGGGGGTATAGAATGAGATTTAGTGGGAGAGAAAGGGGGAAAAGAGAGAAAAGGGAGCAAGGGAGAGCCTTAGAGTGAGAGAAAGAAACATAATAGAGTGTGAAACATAGTGGGTAAGGCAGCGAGCGAGTAAGAGAGAAATAAATTATAAGAGTATGCGAGAGAGTGAGATGGGGAGATAGAGGGAGAGAGTGAGGGAGATTGAAGAGAGAGAGAAAATGATTTGGGAGATAAATAGGAATTGAGAGAGGAAGAGAACGGAAAAGTTAGTGAGCATTATTGAGATAAGGAGGGAGATTAAGAGAATGTGTAAGAAGGAAAAGAGAGAGGGAGATGGAGAGGGAGAGAGGGAGATGGAGGGAGGGAGGTAGAAGGGAAGAGAACGAGAGAAAAATCATGAGAGAGAATGGGAGAGGAAGAGTGAGAGAGAAATAGAGAATGGGAGAGGAAGAGTGAGAGAGAAGAGGGAGCAAGGGAGAGGGAATGAGAGAGAACAACAGAGAAAAGGAGAGTGAGGGGGAAGGAGTAACTTAGTGAGTACAACTGAAGTGAGAGAGAGGAGTAAGGTGAGTAAAGAGAGAGAAATTAGGGCGATAGAAGAAAGAGCAAGAGAGAGAGATCATGAAAGCAATAAAGAGAGATGAAATAGAGATAAAAGAGAGCAAAAAAGGGATTGAAGAGTGAGTGGGAGGGAGAGAAGGAGAGTGGGTGAGATAGAAAAATGGAGAGAAGAGACTGAGGGAAGATTGAGTTGAGTGAGAGGTAGAGAGGGAGATGTAGAGGGGATAAGGATATAATGAGAGAGTGAGTGGGCGATAAAGTGAGAGACAATAATAATGAAAAAGGGAGAGAGTGAGGGAGGAAGAGAGCATGAGATGGTTGGAGAGAATAGTGAGTAAAGTGATAAGAGAGTGTTAAACGAGTGCAAGAGTGTGTGTGCGTGGGAGCGAAAGAGAGAAAAAATAGAAGAAGAAAAAGTTCTAAGGCATAATTAGAGAATAGTGTGAGAGAGGAGGAGAGTGAGAAAGATGGAGATAGAGGAAAGGAGTGATAGACATTGAAGAGAGCGGGAGTGAGAGAGGAAGAGAGGTAAGAGAGAAGAGAAAATGATGGAAGATATAGAGATAGAGTGAGAGGAAGGGAGAAACGGGGTGGAGAATGAGATTTATTGGGAGAGAGAGGGGGATGAGTTGGAAGAGTGAGAGGTAGAGAGGGAGAGAGGGAGAGAGAGAAGAAGAGAGCGAGAGAGGGAGAGAGAGTGGGAGGGAGGGAAGAAAGAGAGAGGGGAGAGGGAGAAAAGATTGAGAGGTGATAGGAGAGCGAGCAATCAAAGAGAGAGTGAACATGAAGCGAGAAAAAGACCGAGTAGAAGTGAGAGTGAAACTGAAGATAGAGGAAGAGGGTCGAGAAAGGGAGAAAGAGTGAGCGAGAAATAGAGTGTTGACAGAGAGAGGGAAGAGAGAGTGTGAGAGAGGGAGAGAGTGAGCGAGTGAGAGGGGGGGCAAGAGTGAGGGAGATAAGGAGAGCAAGAGAAGGCGAGGGGTGATGGGAGTGAAAGAGAGAGGGATACGAGAGAAAGGTAGTAGGATAAAGGGAGCATTAAAATAGAGACAGAAGGGAGAGTGAATTGGGGGATAAAATGAGATGGAATTGAGAGTGAAAGAGATAGGGAAAGTGTAAGTCAGAAAGAAGATTAAAAGAGGTAGTGAGAGGGATTAAAGAGAGTTCAAGAAAGAGAAAGGATGAGAGTGACAGGGAGAGAGAGTCAGGAGACTAAGGGAAGATCAAGTAAGGTTACGTGGTATAAAGAGCGGGAGAACAGGAGAATGATGAGAGCGAGAGGGAGCAACAGAGGGAGAAGAACTTGGAGAGGGATAAAGCGAGGAAGAGGCGGGGAGGGAGAGAGAGAGAATCAGAGATGTTGGAATGGAATCAGGTGAGGGCGAAAGGAGAGAGAGTGTGGGAATAAAGTGAGAAAAAAGTAAGAGGAAAAAGAGAAAAGAGAACAATAAAGGAGACCGTAAAAGAGAGAGATGGATTAATGGAGCGAAAGAGGTATGGAGAGCGAGAGAGAGGAAGTGAGGGATAATAGGAGGGTCAAAAGTGAGAGACAGAAGAGATATTGAGAGGGAGAGATAAAGAGGGCTGAAATATAGAATCATAGAGAAATGGAGGTTATGAGGGAGAAAGAGAGAAAGGTGGAAGTGAGAGCGTATAAAGAGAGTTGGAAAGAGAAAGTGAGAGAGAGTGAGAAGAGAGGTTGTGGGAAGATCAAGTAAGAGTGAGTCAGTGAGGTGTAAAGTGAGCACAAGAAGAGGATATTTGTGAGTGAGAGAGGGAGATGAAGAGGGAGATAAGAATGGATAGCGGGGGAAAGACGGAGGGAAAGAAGATAGGGAAAGAGAGTGGTAGGGTTGAAAGCAAGAGAAAGGAGAAAGGGAGTGGAGGTAGAATGAGAAAGTGTAAGCGGAATAAGAGCAACGAATGAGAGTGTAAAGGGGAGTATAAGATAGAAAAGGAGAACAAATATTAAGAAAGAGAAAGAGTGGAAGAGAGAATAATAGAGAAGAGTTTAGAGAGTGAAGGGAGAAAGATGGAGCAGGGAAAAGAGAACAGAGATTGAGCGAGAAAAAACAAATAGTATGTGAGAGTGAGATAGAGAGCAAGAAATGTGGAGCTAAAGAGGGTAAGAGCAAGAGAGATTAAGAGATTGAGAGAGCGTATGAGTGTATAGATGGAGAGAAGAGTGAGCTACATTCAAGAGACCTACGAAGGGAAATAATTAGCGAGTGAGAATGATAGAGGTAGAGAGTGAAAGTGATAAAGAGAACAAGAGTGTTAAGAGTGAATGAGATCTAGAGAGAAAGAGGAATAGATCATGAGAGAGAGAAGAGGATATAAGAAAGTGAATGACAGAGAAGAACAAGAGAGAAGAAAAGATATTAGGTGGGTGAGAATGGAGGGAAAGTGTGAGTGAGGGAGAGAGGAAGAGTAGAGAGAGATAGAGGGAAGATAATGAAGGAGAAAGTGAGAAAGGGAGCAAGAGAGAGATATAGATAGAGAGGAAAAGAGTGTGATCAAGAATCATGAAAAGAGAGTGAGAGATAGAGGAGGTAGAGAGGGTGGGAGAGAGAGTGAGAGAAAGAGTGGGAAAAGTGTGAGAGAATGTGAGAATTAATTAGATAGAAGACAGGATATGAGAAGGATTATAGTTTGAGCGATAGAGAGAGAGATAGTACATGTGAGGGATAGAGAGATAAAGACTGAGCAAAGAGAAAGATTGTGTGTGTGTGAGAAAGGAAGATAATGAGAGAGAAACATTAGAGAAAGAGTTAGAGAAGTGTAAGCAAGAAAAGAGAAAGAGAAAGAACAAATATTGATACTGAGAGAGGAAGGGAGCAAAGGAGGAAGGGAGTATGAGAGAGATATAGGGAGATAAGGAGAGTGAGGTAGGATCGAGAAAGAGAGTGTGCAAGGATAAGTGAGGGAGGAAGAATAAGAGAATGAGAGAGAGAATGAAATATGGAGAGAGAGAGGGACAACCAAGAAGGGAAAGTGGGAGTGAGCGTGAGAAAGAGAGATGAAGCGAGTGAGGGAGTAAGAGTGATAAAGGGAGAGAGAAATAGAGAAAGAATATGGAGTGAGGAAAGAGAGGGCAAGAGAAAGTAAGCTAGAGAGACAAAGAAAGCATAAAAAGGAGGAGGAAGGAATGGATGGTGAGAAAGTAATAAACAATGAAAGAGAAGATGGGATGAAGAGAGAGAAGAGAGAGAAGAGAGAGAACGAGAGGAAGAGAGAGAATTAGAATGATGGATATAGAAGATAAAGAGTGAATAAAGAGAGAGAACAGAGAGTAAGAGAGAGCTAGATAGCTAGAGAAAGAAAAATAATAGAGAGAGAGACAAAGTGAGAAAGGGAGAGAGTGAGAAAGAGAAAGATAGAGGGCAAGAAAGAGAAAGGGGAGATAGATGGAGAGCATTAGAGAGACTGAAAACGAGGGAGTGAGAGAGGGGAGGGAAAGAAAGATTTAAAAAAGATAGGAAGAGAGAGAGGAAGCGAGAGCAAAAGATAGCAAGATTGAGTAGGGAGGGAGATTAAGAAAATGAGTGAGAAGGAAAGGAGAGAAGGAGATTGAGGGGGAGAGAGATTAACATAGAGAGTGGGAGGGAGGGATGTAGGAGGGGGAGAATATGGGAGAAAGAATGAGTGAGAGTGAGAGAATGGGAGAGGAAGAGTGACAGAGAAGTATAGAAAGATGAGTGAGAGGCGAGGGCAAGAGAGAGAGTATGAGAGAGCGATAAATAAAATAAGAGGGAGAGAAAGGGAGTCAATGAGTGAGTGCAATAGGAGCGAGAGAGAAGAGTAAAGTAGGGAGAGAGCGAGAAAGAGAGGGATGTAGGAATTGAATGAGGGAGGGATCAAGGAGGAAAGAGAGATCCATGAGATAAAATAGGAAACAATGAGATGGATATGACAGGAGAGAGCAATATGTGAGAAAAACTATAAGTGAGTGTGTGAGGGAGGGAGAGTGTGAGTGAGTGAGATAGAGGTAGAGATGGAGTACGTAAAGAGAGAGATGAGAGGGTGATATAAGAAAGAGCAAGAGTGAGAGACAGAGAGGGAGCAAATGAGAGCTTGAAAATAATAAAGAGAGGTGAAATAGAGAGAGAGAGAGAGCAAAAGAGAGAGTAAAGCCAGAGATTGAAGAGGGAGCGGGAGGGATAGAAGGAGAGAGGGTGAGATAGAAATATAGGATGAAGAGAGACTCAAGGAAGGGAGGATGAAAGAGCGAGATATAAAGGGGATATGGAGATAGCAAGAGGGTGAGAGGGCAATAGAGAGAGAGAGATTGAATTAATGAAAGAGGGAGAGAGGGAGGGAGAAAGAGAGTGAGAGACGGTTGGAGAGAAAGGGTGAGTTAAAGTGATAAGAGAGTGATAAAAGAGAACAAGGGTAAATTTGTGTGAGAGAGAAAAGAGAGGAAAAAGTGATAAAGCATAAATAGAGAAAAAGTGTGAGGGAGAGAGTGAGAAAGAGCGGGACAGAGGGAGGGAGTGAGTGAGATTGATGAGAGTGAGAGTGATAGAGGAAGGAAGGGTGAGAGAAGAGAGAGTGATGGAAGATATAGAGAGAAAGTTAGAGTGAGGGAGAGAGTGGGTAGAGAATAAGATTCAGTGGGAGAGATAGGGGGATGAATTGGAAGAAAGTGTGTGGGAGAGTGTGTGTGAGAGAGAAAGAGAGAGCAAGAGAGCCAGAGAGAGGGAGGGATGGAAGGAAGCAAGAGAGGGGGGAGAGAGGGAGAGAAGGATTGAGAGTATATCGAGCAATCGAAGAGAAAGGGAGAGAGAGTGAACTTGGAGTGAGAAAGAGAATGAAAATGAGGGAGTAAGAGTGAAAGTGAAACAAAAGAGAGAGGAAGAGGAAGTGAGAAAGGGAGAGAGTGTGAGAGAGAAATAGAGTGAAGAGAGAGTAAGGGAAGAGATAATGTGAGAGAGGTAGCAAGAGAGTCAGTGGAGCAAAGTGTAAGTGAGAGAAGAGAGAAAAAGAGAGAGGGAATGAGAGTGAGAAAATAAGAGGGAGAGAGGGAGTGAATGAGTGAGTGCAATTGGAGAGGGAGAGAGGATTTAGATAGGGAAGGAGGCATAAAGGGAGGGAAGGCGGGATAAAAAAAGGGAGGGATCGAGAAGGTAAGAGAGATGTATGATCGAAAATAATAAATAATGATATGGATATAAGGGGAGAGAGTAAGATGTGAAAGTAATTGAGAGAGTGTGTGTGAAGGAGGGGGAGTGAGAGATAGATGAAAAGAAAGAGTGAGTAAAGTGAGAGAAGAGAGAAAGATAAAATTATGAGCAAGAGATTGATAGAGAGGGGGCAAATGAGAGCAAAGAAAAAATAAAGAGAGATGAATTAGAGTGTGCGAGACAGAGTAACAGAGGAAGTTAAGAAAGGGATTGAAGAGTGAGTGGGAGGGAGAGATGGAGAGAGGGTATTGTAGAAATAGATTCAGAAAGAGTTAGGGAGAGAGGGAGTAAGAGTACGATCGAAACTGAAGAGAGAGAAAGAGGGAGTGAGAAAGGGAGAGTGTGAGAGATAAATAGAGAGAAGAGAGTGTGAGAGATTAGAGTTCATGAGAGGGAAAGAGAAGATAGAGTAAGGGAAGATATAGATAGAGTGAGCGTGAGGGAAGGAGGGCTAGAGAATGAGATTTTCTTGTGGGAGAGCAGGAATAAACTGTAGAATGTGAGAGGGTGGAGAGTAATAGTGTATATGAGTGAGATAAGGAGAGACTGAGAGAGGGTGAGAGTGGGATGGAGGAATGAAGGAAGAGACAAGGGAGAGAGGGAGAGAAAGATTGAGAGAAGAGAGAGAAATAAGAGCAACATAAGTGAGAGTGAATGAGAGAGAGCGAACATAGTGCTAGAAAGAGTGAGAGAGAGAGGGAGTAAGAGAATAGAGTGCGAAAGAATTGAGCGTCAGAGAGTAGGGAAGAGATAACAAGAGAGAGGGGGAAAATGATCGAGTAGAGAAAAGTGTAAGTGAGTGAAGAGAGAGCAAGAGAGATGAAATTAGAGACAGAGATATAGAAAAAGAGGGGGGAGAGGGAGTGAATGAGTGAGTGTAAGAGGAGAGGGAAAGAGGAGTTAGATAGGCAGGGTAGCATAATGAGAGGGAAGGAGGATTGAAAGAGGAAGGGATCGAAGAGGAAAGAGAGATATATGAGCAAAAATTATAAATAATGAGATTGATATAATGGGAGAGAGCAAGATGTGAAAGCAATTGAGAGAGTGTGTGTGAGGAAGGGGGAGTGAGAGATAGAGGAAGAGAAGGAGTGAGTAAAAAGAGAAAAGAGAGGAAGATAGAATTATGAGCAAGAGAGAGATAAAGATGGGGCAAATGAGAGCAAAGAAACAGCAAAGTGAGATAAGATAGAGATTGAGAGAGAGAACAATAGAGGGAGTGAAGAAAGGGATTAAAGTGTGAACAAGAGGGAGAGATGGAGAGAGGGTAAAACGGAGTAGAGAGAGACGAGCGCCTCAAGGAAGATAGAGCAAAATATAATGAGTAAGAGGTAGTGAGAGGGAGATATGGAGAGAGATGGAGGGAGTGAGGGAGCTAGAGAATAAAATTAAGAGAGTGAACGAGGGAGTGCGAGAGAAAGATATATAAAGATAGTGGGAGAGAGTGAGAATAAGTTAGGAAAAGATAGTAAGATATATGGAGAGACATGGAGAGAGCAAGGGAGGGTGCAAAAGAGGGGGGATAAAGGAAGATGTGTGAGAGATTGCGAGAATTAATGAGAGAGAGAGAAGGGGTAGAGAGAGAGAGCTAAGAGTGGGATTGAAAGAGAAAAAAGTAGGGAGAGAGGGAGAGAGAGTGTGTGAGGGATAGAGTGAGAGAAAGAGAGAATAGAGCGCAACAAAAGAGAGAGAACAATAGAGAGTGTGAGAGAGAGCATCTGTGTAAAGAGAAAGCAATAGAGATATAGAGGGACCTACTCCCTCTCTTTTTGTCTTTCTCCTATCTCTCTCTCACTCCCTCTCCTACACTATCTCCCTCTCATCTCCCTCCGTCTCACTCTTCATCTCTAGAGCTTTCTCATAATCTATATGTATGTATATTCTCCCCCTCTCTCAAAATATCTCTATCTCCCTATTTATTTTTCTCCCACTCTCTCATTTGTTATATTCCTCTCCTATTTTTGTATCACTCTTACTTTTATTATGATGGTCTCTCATCTCTATATTTTTCACCCTCTTTCACCCACAACCATTCTCTCTTACTCCCTCTCTTCTTTCTTTCACTCCATCTCACTTCCTCTCTCTTCCCTCTTCCTTTCTCTCTCCTTCCCTCTATTAAATTTCACTCTCACTCTTACTTACTCTCTTTCTCACCCCCTTTTGTTTCTCTCTATCTCTCTCTCTCTCTCTCTCTCTCTCTCTCTCTCTCTCTCTTTCTCTCTCTCTCTCTCTCTCAATCTCCCTCCTCTTAATCTACCTCCATCACCGTCTCCCTCTTTCTATCACTCTCTTTTATCCCAATTTCTCTCTCACTCACTCTCTCCTTCTGTTACTCCTTCCCTCATTTCAACATAGCTCACTCCCGTCATTCTTTCTCACTCTTTGTTATCTCTCTCTCACTTATTCTCTATATGTTGCTCCAACTTCTCTAACTACTTCTCGTCATCCATCCTTTCACTCTTTCTCCTATCTCTCCCCTCCCTCCCTACAATTCTCACTTACGCTTTCTTATGTCTCTCTCACACACTTCTCTCCCTCTATCCCCCATCCTTCTCCCTCTCTCCCTTTATAACACCTCTCTCTCACTCTTTATTATAGGGAAATAGAGCAAATGACAGTGAGTGAGAGGTTGATAGAGGGAGATATTGAAGGAAATATAGAGAAGAGGGAGGGAGAAAAGATATAGCGAGAGATTGAATTAATGAAAGAGGGAAAGAGGTAGGGAGGAAGAAAGAGGAGATGGTTGGAGAGAAAGAGTTAAGTGATGAGAGAGTGAAAAGACAGCATTAGAGAGTGTGTCAAAGGGAGATAGAAGAGAGAAATATAGAAAGAAAAAGTGATAGAGCATAACTCGAGAAAAGAGCGAGAGAGGAAGAGAGTGAGGAAGAGAGAGATGGATGAGGGAGTGAAAGGGATGGAAGAGAGTGGGGGTGAGAGAGGAAGAGAGAGTGAAGGAAGATATGCAGAGAGAGTGAGAGAGATGGTAAGGGGGGTACAAAATGAGATTTAGTGGGAGAGAGAGGCTGTATGAATTCGAAGAGAGTGAGAGGGAGAGAGGGGAAGAGTGTGTGAGACAGGGAAAGAGAGAGCGAGAGAGGGAGGGAAGGAATGAAGGGAGTGGGGAAGTGTGGGAGAGAAAGATTGAGAGGAGAGAGAGGAGCAAGCAAAATAGATTGAGAGTAAGTGATAGAGAGTAAACATGGAGTGAGAAAGAGAGAGGGAATGAGCGAGTATGTGGAAGAGTGAAACTGAAGAGACAGGAAGAGAGAATGAGAAAGGGAGAGTGTGAGAGAGAAATGAACAGAAGAGAGGGTGAGGGAAAAGAGAGCAGGAGAGAGGGAGAGGGTGAGCGAGTGAGAGAGGGACAAGAGACAGGGAGATAAGGAGATTAGGAGAAAGGGAGGGATGAAAGGAGTGAAAGAGGGAGGGAGAGCAAGAGAGTGGCGGTGAGGGTTAAAGTGAGTGTGGATGAGAGATAGAAGGGAGGGCGAGAGAGAGGTTGAAAGTGGTGGAATAGAGAGTGAGAGTGAAGGAGAGTGTGGGTAAGAAAGAGAGATAGAAGGTGGTGTTAAAAGGGTCTGAAGAGAGAGCACGAAAGAGAAAGGAAGAGAGAGTGGAAGGGACAGTGAGTGAGAAGAGAGACTGAGAAAAGAGACTGAGTGAGGGGTAAAAGGTGAGGGAGAATAAAAGATTGTTGAGAGAGAGGGAGACGGAGAGGGATAATAGGAGGGAGAGGGAGGGAGGAAGAGAAGAGATAAAATGAGAGAGCGAGGGATAAATGGAAGAGAGAGGAGAGAGAATTTGAGGGATGGTATGAAAGAAGATAAGAGAAATGAAAGAAGAGAGAGCAACAAAGGAGTGTAAAAGAGAGTATAAGATATAAAAAGAGAATAGAGTGTGAGAAGGAGAGATAAGAGAATATAAATGAGAAAGGATAGAAAGAGTGAGAGAAACAAAAAAAATGTTAATAGAGAGTGAAATGGAGAGTGAGAAATGGAGCTAATGAGGGTGAGAGGGAGAGAGATTGTGAGAGAGTGAGTGTGTGTAAGAGTGTGCGAGATGGAGAGAGAAGAGTGTGCTACATGAGGTAGACATAGGGAGTAGGAGTGAAAGTGGAGCTGAAGAAAGAAAGTGGGGGAATAGAGTGCAGGAGAAAGGGTGCCAGAGATAATGATAGATGGAGCAAGAGAGAGAGGGTTTGGGAGGCTGGGAGTGAGACAGATGGAGGCAGAGAGAGAAAGGTAGAGAGAGAGTGAGCAATAGAGAAAGAAAGAGAGAAGAGAGAGAGAGGGTGTAAGAATGAGAGTGAGGGAGCTAGGAAGGGAGAGAGAGAGACAAAAGAAAGAAATAGAGAAAGAATAGAATGCGAGTTAAGGGAGGAAACATAGAGTGAAATAAGGAGAGGAGTGGAAGTAAATATTAATAAGAGAGAAGAGGGGGTGAGAAATAGAAGAGATAGAGAATGTGGGAAGGTAGAGAGATAGAGTGATGGATGTAGAGATAAAGATTAAGTAAAGAGAGAAAAGAGAGCTAGAGAGAGCGAGCGAGTGAGAGAATCAAATGAGAAAGTCAGAGATAGCGAGAAATGGAGAGAGTGAGAAAGGGAGATAGAAGGCAAGAGTAAATGGAGAAAAATCTCTCTTTTTCTTCTCGATCCCTCTTTTTCACTCCCTCCTTCCCTCTCTTTCTCTATATTTCCCTATCCAACTTCTCTCTCTCCTCTTGCACTTACTCATTCACTGCCCCTCCCTCCCTTGCATTTTCACTATCGCTCTCTATCATTCCATTTCTATCTAACCCTCTCTCCTATTCCTCCCGCTCACTCTTCAATCCTTATGTTCACTCCCTCTCGTGCTCTCTCCACTCTCTATTTCATCTCTCTTTATTAATTTCTTTCTCTCTTTTTTCCCCCTCTATCTCTCTCTCTTGATCTTCTTCTATAACCCTCTCTTCTCTCTCTTTACTCCCTCTCTCTATCTCTCTCACTCTTTCTCACTATCCCTCACCCACACACTCTCTCTTATTTTCTCTCACATCTTGTTCTCTCCCCTCTTATCCATCTTATTATTTCTTAATTTCTCTCATATATCCCTATCCCTCCTCCATCCCTCCCCCTGTCAATCCCCACTTCCCTCTCTTTCTCGTATTCCACTCTCTCTCGCTTTCTTACGTCCTCTCTTGCCTTCTTGATATTTCTCTTTCTCCGATTTCTCTCTTGCACCAACTCTTTATCCTCCCTCTCCTTATTCATTATTTCTTTACCTCTGTCTCTCACTCTCTCTTCCTCACACACACTCTCTCAATTTCTCTCATATCTTGCTCTCTCCCCTCATACCCATCTCATTATTTCCTATTTTCTCTCATTCATCTCTCTTTCCTTCTTGATACCTCCCTCTTTCACTCCCTCCTTCTCTTCAATCTCACTCCTTCACTACCTCTATCTCCCCCTTCCCCACTCTCTCCCTTACTCTAGCCATATATTACCCTCTTTCTCACTATATCCCTTTCTTACTCTGTCTCGCACTTTGTATCATGTTTCTCTTCTCGCTCTCTTTTCTATCTCTTCAGTTATCTTCCTATATCCATTACTCTAACTCTCTATCCCTTTTCATTCTCTCTCTTCTCTCTTTTGCCCCCTCTTCTTTGTCATTGTTTATTACTTTTTCTCTTTCCCTTCCTCTATCTCTCCCTCCCTCCTTATTTTGCTCTCTTTTTCTCCAGCTATTTTGCTCTCATTTCCTCTATTTCCTCTCTCACTCCATTAACTCTTTACACATTCTTTCATCTATATTTATGACTCTAACTCTCTCTCCCTTCCTCTCATTATCTCTCTCTTCTCTCTCTCTCACCCCCTCTTCTCTGACAATGTTTATTACTTTCTCCCTTTTTATCTCTCTTTCCGTCTCTTTTCTCACTCTCCATTTTTTCTCTATTTCTCTCTCTCAATTCCTCGCTCCCTTACTCTCTGTAATTTGTTTCTCACACTTACTCCCTCACTTGCCTTCTCTCTTTTTATCTCTTATATTCTCTCTCCCTTTCTCTCTCATTTTCTCTCTCTCACTTTGCCTCCCTAACTATCTCACTCTAGTTCGTTTTCTCCTACACTCTCTTCACCCACTCTCTCTTTTTAGCTTCACTGTCACTTCTACTCCCTCTCTTTATCTCTTTCACACTCTCTATCCTCTCTTCCATTTTCTATCGCTATCTTGCTCGCACACTTTATTCACTGCCAACTTCTTTCTTACTCTTCTCACTCTTTCACTTCCTCTATACCCCCAATCTTTTTCTCTATTTTTCTCTCTTCCCTCCTTCATTTCTCTCTCTAACATTCTCTCCCACATTCCTTTCCTGGCTATCTCTCTTTTCTCCATAACCCTCCATTATCTCTCTCATTCTCTTATTCTCCCTCCCTCTATCTTGCTAACTCGCTCTTTGACTATCTTGACTCATTCTCCTTCTCTCCTTATGTCTCTCTAACTCTCACTTTCTCCTTCGCACCCTTCCTCTCCTCTCCCTCGCCCTCAGTCCCTCCTTTTTTTTCCTCTCTCATTCTCTAGCTCTATGTATAACCATCTCTCTCCACCTTCTATTCCCATCCTTTTTCGCACTCTCTTTCTTGTCATCCTCTCTCTCTCTTTCTCTCTTTATTTATCTTTTAACACTTTCTTTCCCTCTACCTGTAACCTCTCTCTTTCTAATCTCTCTTCTCTCTCTCGCACACTCTCACTATTTACCTTACTCTCCCTTTGTCTCTCACTCTCTATTCCATCTTCACTATTGCATCTCTCTCATTACCCTACTCTTTTTTCTCCTTCTAACTCCCTTTCTTGCTCCTTCCCATCCTCCCTCTCCCGTCTCTCTTTCATTCCTTCTCTCTTCTCATTCTTTGCTCCTCATGTCTCTCATTATTTTTACTTTCTCTAACACTTCTCTCTCTACCTCTCTCCCTTCCACTCTCTTCCCTCTCTCTATCTTCATATCTCTCACTCTATATCTATTTCACTTTCATCTGCCTATTTCTTGCTCTGTCTTGCTCCATATCTCTTGCTTTATCTTCCTTCACTCTCTCTTATATCTTCATTTCTCTCTCATTCTCACTCCACTCTCCCTTCCTCTCTTTCTTTCATTCACTCACTTTTATTCTCCCACTCTCTTTTCTCTCCCTTTATCCCTCGTTGCTACTCTCTAGCTTTCCCTCCCGCTTTCACTCCTTTCATTCCTCTCTTTCTCTCGCTCTTTTTATCTCCCTCTCTCTTGCTCCTTCTCTTGCTCACTCACTATCTCCCTCTCTCCCGCTCTCTCTACCCTCACTCTCTCTTCACTCATTTTCTCTCTCACACTCTCTACCTTTCTTGTTCCCTCTTCCTACCGCTTCAGTTTCACTCCCACTCTTACTCTCTTCTTCTCTCTTCTCATTCCATATTCATTCTATATCACTCTCTTCTACTACTTTCTCTCCACTGTCTTCTCTCAATATTTCTCTCCTTCTCTCACGCACTCTTTCTTCATTCCCAGCCACCCTCTCTCTTCCTCTCTCACTCTTTCTTTCTCTCTCTTGCATGCTCTCCCCCTCTATCTCTCTCATTCTCATTCACTTCATCCTTCTCTCTCTCCCACTAAATCTCATTTTATACCCCTCTCTCCCTCTCTCTGACACTCTATTTATATCTTCATTCACTCTCTCTCTTCTCTCTCACTCTCCCTTCCTCTCTCTCAGTCCCGTTCTTTTCCATCCTTCTGAATCCCTCCTTCTATCTCTTTCTTTCTCACTCTCCCTCTCTTGCACTTTTATCTGTTATGCATTATCACTTTTTCTTTCTCAATCATTCCCTATTTCTCTCACACACACTCTATATTGCTCTCTCTCATCACTCACCTTTACACAGTCTTTCCCTCAAACCATCTCTCACTCTCTTCCTTTCTCCCTCTCTCCCTCTTTTATTAATTCAGTCTCTCTTTCTCTCTCTCTCCTTCTCGCTCTTGCCCTGCCTCTCTCTCCATATTTGCCTTACTCTCTCGCACTCTCTCTCCCTAGCTCACTCATCAGTCCCTATCTTCACTGCCTCCTCTTGCTCTCTCTCACTCTCTTTTTCATCTCGCTATGTTTTTTTGCTCTCTATTTTGCACCCTTTCTGTCTCTCTCTATTTCCCTTTCTTCTATCTCTCTCTCTTCTTTCTCTTTATTCACTCTCTCTCCCTCTATGTCTCACTCTCTCACTCTCCCTCTCTTCTCTCATCTTGCTCTCTCCCTTCATATCCATCTCATTATTTCTTTTTTTCTCTTTTATATCTCTCTTTCCACCTCGATCCCTCCCTCTTTCAACTCCTCCTTCCCCCTCTTTCTCCCTCTCTCCCTATCTGACTCCTCTCTTTATCTTCCCTTGCACTCACTCCTTCCCTCCCTCACCCTCCCTCTCATTTTCTTTATTGCTCTCTCATTCCTAATCTTGCTCTCTCTTAACTCACTTTCACTTTTTTCTATTTCTTTTTCTCTTTCCCTCTCCCATTCTCACACTCTCTCTCATCCTTTCTCTATCATTCTCTCTCTCTGCTACCCTCCCTCCCACTCTTTAACTCTCTACCTCTCCATCTCCCTCTCTTCCTCTCTCCCTTTCACTCATTCTCTTACACCGCCTCCCTATCTCCACATTGTTCACTATCTTTTCCTCTCTCTCTTCCTCTCTCGCTTCCTCTCTCTCCCTCTTAAATCTTCCTTTCACTCTCAACCTCTCTCACACCTTATCACTCTTAAATCTCACTCCTTCTCTACCTTTATCTCCCCCTCCTTCACTCTCTCCCTTACCATTATCATATTCCTATCTCTTTCTCACCCTCTCCCTTTCTCACTATGTCTCTTACTTTCTCTTTTGTTTCTCGCTCTTGCTCTCCCATTCTTTGTTGCTATATTTTCTCTCTCTCTGCTACTCTCCCACCCACTCTCCCTCTCCATCTCCCTCTCTTCCTCTCTCCATCGCACTCATTCTCTAACTCAGCCTTCCTATCACCACATTCCTCACTATATTTTCCTTTCTCTTCCTCTTTCGCTTCATCTCTCTCCCTCTTAAATCTTCCATTCTCTCTCTACCTCTCTCACACCCTCTCTCTCTTTAATCTCTCTCCTTCTCTACCTTTATCTCCCCTTCCTCACTCTCTCCCTTACTCCTGTCATATGCCTGTCTCTTTCTCACCCCCTCCCTTTCTCACTATGTCTCTTACTTTCTCTTATGTTTCTCTCTCTTGCTCTTTCGTTCTATGTTGCTCTCTTTTCTCTCTCTTTACTCAGTCTCTCATCATTGTCCATCACTCTAACTCTCTCTCTCTCTCACCCCCTCTTCTCAGTCATTGTTTATTACTTTCTCATTTTTTCTCTCTTTTCCTCTCTTTTCTCACTCTCCATTCTTTCTTTATTTCTCTCTCGTTTTGTCTCTCTCCCTTCCTTGCTCCCTTACTCCCTTCAAGTTCTCCCAGTCTTACTCTCTCACGAACTTTCTCTTTCTCCATCTCTCTCTACTCACTCTCTTGCCCACTCCAATTCTCTCTCTCGCATCTCTTCTTTTGCCCTCCTTTCTTCTCAATCTTCTTCTCTTAATCTCTCTCTGTCGGTGTTCTCTCTTTCTTTATTTCCCACTCTATCTCTCTCAATCTCTCTCTTTCTCCTCTCCTTCCCTCCCTCACCCTTCCCCTCTCTATCAATGTCTTTCTCTAACTCTCTTTATGTTACTCTTGTCCTCTCTCTCCCAGTATCTTTCTCCCTCTCTCTAACTCTCTACCTCACTCCCTTGTTAACTCTCTCATTTCCTCTCTCTTTCTCTTTTCCCTTCTTTTCTGTCTTTCTCCCTCACGACCTCCCTTCCACTATCTCTCTTCTCTCTCTCACTCTCTCTCCCTCTCTTTATTGCTTTCTTGCCCCATTTTACTCATTCTCTCTTTCTTTCTCTCTCTCTCTCTCTTTTTCTCTCATTCTTTCATATGTCACCCATACTTTCTTTACCTCTCTCTCTCTCCCTCCCTTCCTCCCTCTCTCTTCCCATCTCTCTCACCCTCTCCATATCTCTCCATCTCATTCTCTCCAGTTCCTTCTCTCACTTTTTCTAGTTCCCTCTTGCTCTTTTCTCATGCTCTAACTTCTATTGCTTTCTCTGTAATGCCTTCTAACTACTTTTCTCTCTCTGCTTTCCCCGTCCCTTTATCTCTTTTCATTTCTCTCCCTCTCTTAATATATCTCTCTTCTTTATCTCCCTCTCTCTTCTTTCCATTTATCTCCTTCACTCTTTCACAACCTCTCTCCCCATTTCCTACTCCCTCTCCCTCTTTTTCTCACTCTCTCGTTTGCTCTCCTTCCCTGTCTCTCTTTCTTTCTTCTCCTACTCCTTCCTTCCCTCTCTCTTGATTTCTCTATTGCACTTTTCTCTTCAATTTCACTCACTCTCAATACTCTCTCCCTCTCTTTCTCACTCTCTCCTACTCGCTCATACTAACTTCACTCACTCTCTTTCTCTCACATCCCACACTCCCTCTTCCTTCACAATAACTACTATGCTTCCCTTCCTCCTTTTCTCCCTCCCTCTCATCCCCTCCATCTCCCACTTCCCTTGCTCACTCTATCTCTCCCTTTCTCTCTCTCTCACTAACTCATTCCTTATTCTCTCTCCCACTTTTCCGCTCACTCTCACTTTCTTTATCTTCCTTCTCACTCTCTTCTCTCTCTATGTCTCTCTCCATCTCTCTTCCTCTCTTGTTCCCTCTCTCTTCAATTTTTCTCACTCCCTCCCTTTCTCTATTTTTCATTATTTATTCTCTATTATATTATTCTCTCTTTTATTACTCTCACTCACACACACTCACTCTCTCTTCTCTTGTTCCCTCTCTTGCTTCTTGTCTCCTAGTCCTTCTCTCGCTCTTTCTCGCACAGTCCCTTTCTTCATCTCTATATCACTCTCACACTTAACATGTCCCTCTATCCTCCTCATTCTCTTGTCTTTCTCTATCTCGCCAAATTTATCTTTTATTTTTCTCTCTTCACTCTCATTCCCTTCACCCTTCCTTTCCATATATCCCCAAATCTTTCACTCCCTCTCTCACTTTCATCCTTCCCTTTATATCCCTATTTCTCTCTTCACTCGCTCTTTCTGCTTCTATTACCCACATCTCTCTACCCTCTCTCTCTTTACTCTCTCATATACTCTCTCTCTCTCTCCCTTGCACTCTCTCTCACTCTCTATTCCACCTTCATTATTGCTTTGTTGCTCAATCAATCTCTCTTCTATTGCTCTCTCTTCTATCTCATTACACAACTCTTCTTCTCCTTCTATCTTCCTTTCTCGGTCCCTCCCTCTGCCCCTGACTCCCTCTCTCCATTTCAATACTTCTCTCTTCTCACTTTTTCATCCACATCTCTCATTTTTTCATACTTTCTCTCACACTTCTCTCTACCTCTCTTCCTTTCTTCGACTTCCATCTCTTTATCTTCATAACTCTCACTCTCTATCTATATCTCTTTCTTTTGTTACGTTTCTTGCTCTCTCATGCTCCATATATCTTGCTCTATATCCCTTTATGCTCTCTTTTATCTCTATTTCTTTCTCATTCTTGCTGCTCTCACCCTCCCTCTCTCTTTAATTTCACTCTCACTTAGTCACCCACTCTTCTCTTACCCACTTTCTATTTCATCACTCTATCCTACTATCTTTTTTGCACTCTGTCATCTCACTCTTTTGCTCCTTCTATCCTCCACACACACTCCTCCTCCTATCTTGCTTCTTTCCCTCCCTCGTCCCACCCTCCCTCCCCTCTCTCACTCACTCTATCTTCCACTCTTCCACACTCACTCTCCCTCTACCTCCCTCTCTCCCTCTCCATCTCTTTTGTTCTAACTAACCTCTCTATCCATATATCTTTCTTGCTCCCTCCCTCACTCTCTATTTCATTCTCATGGTCTCAATCTCTTTCTTCCCCCTCCATCCATCTATAATACTCTCTCTCCCTTGCCACCCTGTTTATATCTTTTTTCTCTCTTCTCCCTCAATCTCCTTCCCTATGTTATATTATTTTATATTTCTCACTTTCCTTTCTTCTAGATCTCTTTGAATCTCTCACTCTTGTTCTCTTTCTCAGTCTTACTCTCTCCTTCTATCTTTCTCACTCCCTCAAACTTTCCCTCTATTGGTCTCTCCATCATGTATCTCACTATTCTTTCTCCATCTCACGTACTCTCACTCTCTCTAAATCACTATCCATCTCATCACCACTTTTGGCTCGATTCTCACTGTTTATCTCCCTCACTCTCTCATCTCTTTCCCTCCCTCCATTTTACTCACTTCTCTCCTTATCCCATTGTCTATTATTTTCTCTCACTCTATCTCTATCTCACTCTCTATTATCTTTTTCTTTATTATACTCTATTTTACACTCACCTTTGTTGCTCTCTCTTCTCTCTTTGCTCTTGCTTTTCTTTCACTCTATTCCCCACTCTCCGTGTTCGCTCTCTTCCTTCCTTCCCTCCCTCTTACATTCTCTCTCTTCTCTCCTTCCCTCCCTCTCCCTCGCTATTCCTTTCTCTCTTTCTCTCTTTCTAATCATTTTCCTCTTCTCATTCTCTCTCCCTTTCACTCTCTCTTAATTTCTCTTTTTTGCTCTCATTAAACCCTCTCTTTACCTCCTTCTATCTCTTTTTCTCACTTGCTTTCTCTCTCTCACACTCTCTATTCCATCTCTTTTTATCTCTCTCTTGCTCAATCTTCTATCTCTCTCTTGTGACACTCCCTTTATCCCTCGCAGACTATCTTTTGCACTCCCTCCCTCTTTCACTCCCTTCATCCATTTCCTCCTTTTGATCTCCTTATCTCCCTCTCTTTTGCTCCCTCTCTCACTCGCTCACTCTTTCCCTCTCTCTTACTCTCTCTTCCCTCACACTCTCTTCTCTTTGTTTTTCTCTCACTCTCTCCTATTCTCTCACCCTCTTCCTTTCCCTTCAGTTTCACTCTCACTAATACTCCCTCATTCCCTCTCTCTTTCTTGCTCCATGATTACTATCTCTTTTATTGTTCTCTGTCCACTCTATCCTCTCAATCCTTCTCTTCCTCTCTTGCACACACTATTGCCTCTTTCCCTCCTCTCCCTCTGCCTCTCCCTCTCTCGCTCTTCCTTCTATCTCAAACACTCTCTCCCCCTCTCTCCCTCTCACCCTGTTCCAATTCATCCCCCTCTCTCCCACTAAATCTCATTCTCTACCCACTCTCTCCCTCTCTCTCTCTCTCTGACTCTTTCTAGATCTTCCTTCACTCTCTCTTCCTCAATCTCCCACTCTTTTCCATCCATTTGACTCCCTCAATCTATGTCTCTCCATATATTCCTCACTCTCTCCCTCTCTCGCTCTTTTTTCTATTTATGCTTTATCACTTTTCTTTCTCCATTGCTCTATTTCTTTCTCTCTCACAAACACTCTTTATTGCTCTCTTTCATCACTCTCTTATCACTTTATTCACTCTTTCTCTTTAACCATCTCTTACTCTCTTTCTCCCTCCAGCTCGTTCTATCATTACTTTAGTCTCTCTCTCAATCTCCCTCTCTCGCCATTCCCTCAATACCTCCCTCTTTCCGCCTCGCACTCAATATCTTTTTCTCCATCTTCCTTGAATCTCTCTTTGCTCTATATTATCACCTTACTCTCTCTCCCTCTTTCCCTCCCCCTCACTCTTCAATCCCTATCTTCACTCCTCTCTGCTCTCTCTAACTCACTTTGTATTTTATCTCTCTTCATTGTTTATTTTCCCTATTTTGTCCTTTCGCTATCTCTCTTTTGTTCTCTTTTATCTCCCACTATTCTATCTCTTTACTCACTCTTTCTCACCCCCCTCTCTCTCTCTCTCTCACACTCCCTCCTTCACACATACTCTCTCGATTGCTCTCACATCTTGCTCTCCCCTCAAATCCATCTCATCATTTATTATTTTCTCTCATACATCTCTCTTTCCTCCTCAAGCACTCCCACATTCAATCCCTCCACTCTCTTTCTCCATCTATCCCTGTCTCACTCCTCTCTCTGCCTCCTTTTCCTCTCACTCATTGACTCCATCTCGCTCCCTATCATTTTATCTATCGCCCTCTCTCATTCCCTCTCCCTTGCTCTCTCTTCTCTCACTTTCACTTTTCTCTATTTCTCTCTCACTCTCCCCCTCCATTTCTCTAGCTCTCTCTCTCATTCTCTCCCTCAATTAACATCCCTCCCACTGCCTATATCTCAATCTCTCTCACTTTATCTCTCTCTTTCACTCTCCATCTCCCTCACTCCTTCTCACCTTCTCACTCATTCTCTTACTCTCCCTCCATATCTCAATCTTGCGTTCTCGATTTTGTACTCTTGTCCTCTCTCACTTCAATCTCTCCCCTTCTCTCCCTTAATCTTCCCCTTTCTCACTCTCTCCCTTACTCTTGCCTTTTGTCTCTCTCTTTCCCTTCCACACTATGTCTCTCACTTTCTATTATGTTTATCTCTCTCTCTCTCTCGCTCTGTAGCTCTCTCTTGCTCTCTGTTCTATCACTCTAACTCTCTCCCTTCTTCTTATTCTCTCACTCTTCTCTCTATCTCACCTCCTCTTCTCACTCTCACTCTACTCCCTCACTCACCTCTCTCTTTCTCGCTTGCACGCTATCTCCCTTTCTCATTTTCTCTCTTTCACTTTCCCTCCCTAACTCTCTCAAACTATATCGATCATTCGCTCTTTTGATCCTCTTCTCATACATACACTCTCTTCAGCCACTCTCTATTTATCTTCACTCTCACTCCTACTACCTCTCTTTATATCTTTCACACTCTCTATTCTCTTTTCCATATTCTATCGCTATCTTGCTCGCAGGTTTTATTCTCTGTCAATTTCTCTCTTACTCTTCTCATTCATTCTTTTCCATTATTCCCTCACTCTTTTTCTCTATTTCTCCCACTTCCATTCATGGAGCTCTCTCTCACTCTTTTACTCTCCCTCCACCGCTCTCTTGCTCACTCTCTATTTTTCTATCTTTCTACATTCTCCTTCTCTCCCAATACTCTCTCACTACCTCCTTCGCTCCTTTCCTCTCTCTTTCACGCAGTTTTTTCTCTCTTTCTTTCTCTTTTATTTCTCACACTTCTCTAACTTTTTCTCTTATGTTTCCCTCTCACTCTCTCTTCCTCACAAATACACATACAATCCCTCTCTTTGCTCAATCATTCTCTCTCTATCCCTCACACGCACTCTCTCTTTGCGCTTTCCAACTTTTATCTCTCTCAATCCCACTCTTTTCTCTCCCATTGTTTCTCACCGTTCTTTCTCTAACTCTCATTTCCTAATTCTTGTTCTCACTTTCTCCCTCTCTATCTATATATCTCTCTTGATCCCTCTCTCACTCTCTCTTTCATTCTATTATTCTCTATCTCACTCTTCTCTTCCTCCCTTCCTAGTTCACAGTCTCTCTCCCTTTGCACCCTCCTGGTATCTTTTTCTGTCTTGTCGCTCTCACTCTCTCCCTCTATAATTCTTACTTCCTCAGTCGTGCCCTATCTATGTCTCCCCTTTCTAGCTCACTCTTGCTTCCATCCCTTACTCTCTCTTTCTCTCTCTTCTCCTCCTCCCTCCCTCTCCCTCACTATCTCCCTTTTCTTCTCCCTCTCTCTTGCTCCCTCTCTCTCTCTCACCATTTTCTTGTTTTTCCCCCTCTTTACCCCGCACTCACTAATCTTACTCGATCTTTCCACAACCTCTCCTCACTCTCTCTCCCATTCACTCCCTTAATCCCTCTCTCTCTCTCCCACACTCCTTGTCTCTCTCTTTTTTGCTCCCTCTCTCACTCACTCAATCTCTCCCTCTTTCACGCTCTCTATTATCTCACAATGTCTTCTCTCTATTTGTTTTTCACACCTTCTCCCTTACTTTCTCCTTTATTCTCTCTCTTCAATTGCCCTCTCACTCTATGTTCACACTCTCTCTCACACTCTAAGTTATGTTTCTCACTTCTCTCTCACACTCTAATTTATGTTTCTCAGTTCTGTCTCACCTCTCAATTTTTCTCTCCCTCTCCCCACTATCTCTTGCTTCCTTCCTTCTATTTTTCCATCTCAAACACACTATCACTCTCACCCTCTCACATTCTTCTGGTTCATTCCTACACTCTCTCTCAAAATCACATTCTCTACCCCCTCTCTTCCTTTTGCTCACTCACTCTATATCTCCCCTTACTCACTTTTCTCTCTCACTTGCACTTCCTCTCTCACTCCCACTGTTCGATCTCTCTCACTCCCCCTCTTTCTCCCTCTCTCTTTCTTTTCTCTTTATGACGTATCACTTTTCTCTACCTTTTACTCGCTCCATCTCGCTTCTCTCTCACACACTGTCTCTTGCTCTCTTTTATCACTCCCTCCTATTTCCTTACTCTTTCTCTCCATCACCTAGTCTCTTCCTCCCTCCCTCTCTCTCTCTCTCTCTCTCACATTCTGACACGCTATCCCCCTTCTCCCTCTATCTCTCTATATCCTCCTTTATATCTACCTCTATCTACTTCTTAATTCTAACCTTTTGTTCTATCTTCTTTTAGTCTTTCTTCTCTCTATTTTTGTCTCACTCTCTCTCCATTTCACCCTCCGGCTCCCCCTTCAAGCCCTCACTCCCTCCCTCTATCTCTCTGTTTCTAGTTCACTCTCTAATTCTTTATTCCATATCTCTTTATAATTTTGCTTGCTCTCTTATGTTATCCCTCTATCCTCCCTCTTGTTCTTTCATCTGTTACCCTCTCCTCTCTGTTTTCACTCTCTCTTTCTCACTTTCTCACTCTCTCACTCTCACTCCCTCACACACACTCTCAATTTCTCTCACATCTTGCTCTCTCCCCTCAAATCCATCTCATTATTATTTTTTATTTTCTCTCAAACATCTCTCTTTCCGCTTGATCCCTACCTCTATCAATCCTTCTTCTCTCTCTTTCTACCTCAATCCCTATATCACAACACTCGCTCATCTTGAGAGAGGGAGGGATTGAGAGGAAAGAGAAAAGCATGAGAGAAATTAAGAAATAATGAGATATATTTGAGGGGAGAGAGCAATTTGTGAAAACAATTGAGAGAGAGTGTGTGAGGGAGTGAGAGAGAGTGAAAGAGTGATTAAAATGAGAGAAGAGATGGAAGGAGGTGAGAGGCAAGGATAGAGGGCAAGAGGAGAGGAAAATCGTGAGAAGAAAGATTTTGGAGAGAGAGTGAGAGTGAGAGTGAAATTTGAGAGAGAGGGAGGGAACAATAATGAAAGAGAGAATGAGAGATTGTGTGAGAGAGTGAAAAAGAGAGAGGAAGAGATAGATCTTGTGTGTGAAAGAAAGGGGAGGGAGAGAGGAAGAGAGGGTAAGAGAGAGGGAGAATGTAAAAGAATGTGAGAAATAGTAAAATAGAGATGAGGGGGATGTAGAGAAAAAAGAGCAGGATAGAGATATATGAGCAAGAAAAGAAGAGATAGAGAATAATAGTAATAATAAATGGAGGAGGAAAGAAAAAGAGTAGGGAAAAGTGAGAAAGGGAGCTGAAGAGATTGAAAAAGAGAAAGTAAGAGAAGATAAGAGGTTGAGAGAAAAGGATGTAGGAAATGATGAAGTGCAAGAGGGAGAGAGATAGAGAAAGAAAAAAAAGGAAGGACTTGAGAGATGGTTGGGGATATAGTGGGAGGGAGGCAGTGAGGGAGAGGGGTGGGAGGGGGAAATAACGAGGGGAGATAAAGCACAAGTGTGAGAGATAGGGAGAAAAGTGCAACAAAATAAAATCTTAGTCAGAGCAGGAAAAAGAGAGCAAGTGATAGAGAGAGAAAGGGAGAAGGGGAGAAGGAGAGTGAGAAAGGCAGTGAGAGGAAGAGTTGGTGAGAGAGAGTGAAAGATGTATAGAAAGAGAGAGTAAGAGAAAAGAGGACAGAAGAGAACAAATGAGAGGTAAAGAAAGAGATGGGAGGGTGGGTAGGAAAAGTGAGAGTAAGAGAAGTGAGGGTTAGTGAGAGGGAGAGAGAGGAAACAGGAGCTAGAGAATGACTGAGTAAGAAAAAAAGAGAGATTGAGAGAGAGAATGACGGAGATGCAGAGGTAGAAGGAGGGAGTGAGAGAGTGTGTGAAAGAGAGAGGGGGAGAGAGAAAGGGGAAAACACATAGAGGGAAGATGGAAAGTGAGAGAGGGAGAGAGAGTTGGAGATATATGAGAGGAAGGGTGAAAGGAATGAGAGTAAAGAGTGAAAAGTAAAATAGAGATTATGAGAAAGTGAAAGAGTAGAGAATGAGAAGTATAGAGGGACAAGTTAAAAGTGAAAGTTATATAGAGATAAAGAGAGGGACTGGGAGAGAAAAAGCAAGAGAAGGACTAGGAGTGAAAAAGTTGGAGGACTGTGAGTGAGAGTAACAAAAGAGAGAACAATAGAAGAGAGAGCAAGAATAATGGAAAATATATAGTGGAAAAAGGAGAGATGGAGGGAGTGAGAGAGATTAAAGAGAGAGGGAACTAGAGAGGAAGAGAGCTGGAGAGCTAAATAGAGAGAGAAGAGAGCGTGAAGGAAGATAGAGAAAGAGAGAGTGATAGTGGAAAAGAGAGAGAGAATAAGAGAATGAGTGAGAAAGAGAGAGAGACTCTCACTTTCCTTCTCCCTTTCTCAGAGACTCTCTCATCCTTCTTCTCTCATTCTCTCCCTCTGCTGCTCTCCGTCCCACTCTCTCGATCTCAATCTCTCTTCCTCTCCTTCTCCCTCTCTTCTTCTATCCTTCTTACTAATTCTCTTACTCTCCCTCCCTATCTCTATATTACTCACTATCTTTTATGCTCTCGCTTCCTCTCTCTCGCTTTTAAATCTTTTTTGCTCTCTGTCCCTCTCTCACTCCCTCTCTCTCTTTAATCTCTCTCCTCTCTCCTTCTATCTCCCCTTCCTCGTTCTCCCTCTTACACTTGCCCTCTATCTTTCTCTTTCTCAAACTCTCTCCCTTTCTCTGTATGTCTGTCCCTTTTTATTATCTTTCTCTCTTTACTCACTCTTCCTTCCTATATCTATTACTCTAACTCTGTCTCCCTTCCACTCATTCTCTCTCTTCTCTCTCTCACCCCTCCCTTCTTTTTCTCTTTCACACTCTCTATCATCTCTACTACTTTCTATCATTTTCTTGCTCGTACTCTTTATTCTCTGTCAACTTCTCTTTTACTCCTCTCACTCATTCTCTTCCTCTATGCCCCCACTCTCTTTCTCTACTTCTCTCACTTCCCTCCATCGTCACTCTCACATCTCCTACTTCCCCTTCCAATATATCTCTCTCCTCTCCTTCTCCAGTGTAGAATAGATAATGAGGGGGAGGAAAGGAGAGAGGGAAAGATAGGCGGGAAGGACACGAGAGAGAGATAGAGGGAAGGAAAGAGAGTGTGTGAGAGTGATTGAGGGCTAGAAAGTGGGAGAGAGGGAAAGATGGATGGAGAGATAAAGGAAGAGATTATGTGTCTTTATCTCTAGATCTCATTCACCCTCTAACACTTGTTCTCTTAATTAGTTTCACTCTCTCCCTCTATCTTTCTTAATACCTCAATCATGCCCTCTCTAGGTCTCCCTTATGTAGCTCACTCTTCTCTCTCCATCACACACACTGATACACTCTCTCCCTCTTTCTCTTTAGATCTCTTTCACTCTCACACTCATAAACAACCTCTCTCTCGCTCTTCAACTTTTATCTCTCCCAATCCCTCTCACTTCTTTCTCAGATTCTCTCACACTTCTTGAATTCTCTCCCTCTCCCCCTCCCTCCCTATCTCATAGTTCTCTCACTCTCCTTTTATTACTCATGCTCTCACTATCTCCCTCTCTATTTATATATCTCTCTTGATCCCTCCCTCACTCTATCTTTCATTCATTAGTTCTCACTCTCTCTTCTTTTCCTCCAACCCTTGCTCACACTCTCTCCCTTTCCACCCTCCTAGTGCCTTTTTCTTTCTCTCGTGCCTCTCTCTCTTTCCCTTATATTCACTTATCTCCCTCACTCTCTTTTCCTATTTCTCTCTAAATCTCCTTCACTCTCTCATTGCTGTACTCTTTAATGCTCTCACGCTCTCTCTCTATCATTCTCAATGCCTCATTCATGCCCTCTCTAGGTCTCCCTTGTGTAGCTCACTCTTCTCTCTCCATCTCATAAACTTATACAGTCTCTCTTAATGTCTATTCCTCTCACCCTCTTTAGCTCCATTTCTTGCTCTCTATCTCACTCTATGTTACCATTTTGTTGTATCTCTCACTCTCTTCTCTCCCTCATTTACTCCATCTTTCTATCTTCTCTCTCTATCCCCATCTATATTATGCTCTCTCACTTTCTATTCTCTATTTCTATCTTATACTCTCTTTTACACTCTGCTTTGTTGCTTACTCTTCTCTTTTTTCTTTTACTTATGTCTCGCTCTATCTCCACTCCTTCTCCTCTCGCTTTTGCTTCCATCCCTCACTCTCTCATTTTCTCACTTCTCTACCGCCCTCCCTCTCCTTACGTTTATCCCTCTCTTTCTTGCTCCCTCCGTCACTCTATAATCTCCCATTCTCTCTCACTTCATACCCCTTGCTCACTCGTACTCGATCATCCCTTTGTCTCTCTTCTCACTCTCTCTTCCTTTCTCTCCATGCTCTTCTCTTTAAACCCTCTCATTGCTTCCTTTTATCTCTCTTTCTCACACATTCTCTTCCTCTCTCTCACTCACTCTTTTGTTCTCTTTTGATTCTATTGTTATCCCTCACTGAGTCTCTCTTGCTCTCCATCCAACTTTCACTCCCTTCATTGCTCTCTTTCTTCTGTACTCATTATCTCCCTCTCTCTTACACCCTCTCTCGCTCGCTCTTTCCCTATCTTCCACTCGCTCTTCTCTAACTCTCTTTTCTCTTTATTTCTCTCTAGTACTCTCTCCCTTTCTAGCTTCTCTTCTTCTCTCTTTAGTTCACTCTCACACTTACTCCCTCATTCCCTCTCTATTTCTCGCTTCATGATCACTCTCACTCACTTACTCGTACTTCTATTACTCTCTTTCCTCACTCTCCTCTCAATCCTTCTCTCTTTACTCACTCTTTCTTTTCCTCTATCTCTCACACTCACCTCAATCTCCCTCCCTCACACACATTTTCTCGATTACTCTCACATCTTGCTTTCTCCTCTCATATCCATCCCACTATTTATTATTTTCTCTCATTCATCTCTCATTCCTCCTTGATCCTTCTCTCATCTAATGCATCCTTCCCTCTCTTTCTCTTTCTCACTCACTCATTCACTCACACCCCTTCCCTCTCATCCTCTCTATTGCTCTCACACTCCCCCTCTTCCTTTTCTCTCACACTCCCCCTCTCCCATTCTCTCGTTCTCTCTCATATCCTTTCTCCCTCATTCTCTCACTTCGCTACCTTCCCTCCCACTTTCTACATATCAATCTCTCTCCATCTCTCCCTCTCTCCTTCTCACTCATTCTCTTACTCTCCCTTTATATCTCAATCGTAATCAAAATCTTTTGCGCTCCGTTCCTCTCTCTTCTCCTATCTCTCTCTTAAATCTTTCTTGCTCTCCATCTCATTCTCTCTCTTCAATTTCTCTCCTTTTCTCACTCTCTTCCTTACTCTTGCCTTCTGTCTCTCTCTTTCTCAATATGTCTCTCTCATTATATTATGTTTCTCTCTCTCACTCTCTTGCTCTCTTTACTTAGTTTATATCTTCCGATATCCATCACTCTCTCTCTCCCTTTCTCTTATTCTCTCACTCTTTACTCTCCAGCAGTTCTTTGTCAATGTTTATTACTATGTCTCCTTCCCACTCTCTTTGCCTCCCTGGCCCACTTTTAATATTTATGCAATTTATGTTTATAGCAACTGCACCAAAAACTTGATCCCGCTTTAAATATAGATATATGATTTAATATATAATGTGAATTCTACACAAGTATACATATCGTATCAAGTAATACAAGACTCTAGTGGAGTCCTAGTTATCGATCCCAGAGGGAAGTTTTTAACAGATTTGTTATCAGCTAAATTAAAAGGAATTACTTACTAATAAAGTGAACGGAAATTTAAAGTAACTATAATAAACTAAAGTAAACTAATGCTTGAAATAAGTTGATTTAAATACTTCAGAAAAAGTATCCTTCTCCTTGTTTTTAGAAAATTAAGTGAATGATGAATTTAAATAGAATTTTTAAATTGTATTGTGACAAATAGAAGCATTCCTATTCTTTACCCTATGGTTCGAGTGCAAAGAACATTGACTAATCCTATGTTTGATTATCGAATCATGCGGCTAGCTGGGAGGATACTGGCTGCCACTTCAGAGCTCCCACGTTCCCCTCACCTGAGGGCTAACATCTACACTTCAGCTCTCAAACAGTAGGACCGAATTGAGTATTTTAGTCTGTCACACTAAAATATCCAATTCTACGTCCGATAATTAATATTTCCCTATTTATTTGCACCCGCCTTCCAAGGTTTTTGACTTCCCTGAATATTGGATGTAATTTTTACTATAGTTGATAATTCAACATATTTTAACTGCTCAATTGGCCAGATTGAAAGTAAATTAAGTTTTAAGTAAAAAATTATCACAATTTATTTTGATATTATATTATGTGCTTCTATTTAATTTCATCAATCCGCATAATTTTCATAAACAACGAGAAAAACTAAGAAAACTACTCAAAATGCATGGGAATAAAACAAAGCATGGATTTCATTTAAAGTTAACAATAATAAACAAAGATACTTATCTTAATTTCCTCCCCAAGCAGACTCCTTGAAGTTCCTTTGACTTTTCCTTCTAGTACAACAAACTAATAGCACTCAATTAAACTAATGAACTCACTAAACACACTCAACAAAATTAAACTCACACAAATGACACTTAAGAAAATGAAAAGAGACTAAGACTCTCTAAAATAGACACTAAAGGGACACACCTAGACACTAGAATTCGGCCTCTATTTATAGAGGTAAGTAAAGGTCCAAGGGGTGCTTAAACACCTCTTCAAAAAGTGTCCAAGTTCAATGTATATGCATTTTGAACTAGCTTGCCGTCGGCGGGAAACGACCTTGCCGTCACCGGGGCTTCTAGAAGGTCTTCAAACTGTGCGATCTCGTTGTCGGCGGGTTCGGGCTCACTGTCGACGAGGTAGTTATAATTCCTTCAGAAATTCTCCTCACGATCTCACCGTCGGCGGCCTCGATCTTGCCGTAGGCGAAGTAGTTATATTTGCATGAATTTCCTCCTTTTTGATCCAAATTTACTCCATTTCATGCTTTTTGCTTCCATCACTTATAAATTTTTATTCATGAAATAAAATAAAGAAAATACCTTTCTTTAAAGTGCAATTTCATCAAAAATAGATATGAATTTCTTGATATTTTTTTCTGTGATCAAAATCCCCCAAACTTAATTATTACTTGTCCTCAAGTAATTTTAATACTAAATAAATAATAATAATGATTTTTATAATAGAATTTTTCAATCCAGATAATATATGAATTAAATTTAAATAACATTATAATAAAGTTGAATAGAAATATTTCTAAGTAATTAAATTAACTTTATAGAGATAAGATTATTTAGTTATCGACTCTAAGATTTCTAGCTTTCTATTTATTTCGAGAACGACTATATTTAAAAATAGTAAATTACTTAAGATATTTAGATGATAGGAAGTTCAAGAAAACACTATTTAGTAAAATACTAATCCATAAATATAAGTTTAGAAATATAATTAAGTTCTACCCTTTAGGTTGGATCCATTGAGACCAATTTTTGATAAGGCATCTCCTCAAGCTTCTCCTCACTTATATTTTTCTTTTCTTTTCTTTTATTTTATTTTCTTTTTCTTTTCTTTTTTCTTTTCTTTTTTAAGTGAGGATTACTGTATCTCGATAGCCTGTTAATAATTTTGAACTTCAATTTCTCTTCCTAAATTTGAAACTTAAAATATTTCTTTGCTTATATATATTTCATAGCCTTTACTTCATTGAGTTTCTATCCTTTCTTTTTCACTTAAATACTTAAGAATTTTAAATTTTTTAGAATATAGTTTCCCTTATTTTAAATAGTTTACTATATTCTTATTACTTTTAACCAAATATCTTATTCCATTAATTAATTGAATTACTAGAAATATTTTCTTTAACTTTATATAATAATTAAATAAAATAACTCATATTTATTGAATTGAAAAACTACGATAGAAAATTATTTAATAATAATTTTTGAAAATAGAAATTGAGAACAATTTTAATAATTAAATTTGTATTTTTACCTTCCCCCAAACTTAAATTTTTCTATCTATGCTATATAGTGAAAAAGGGAAAGTTTATATTAAAATTTCATCATACCTTTGAGCTTTAGGTATTTCTTTTCTTTGATCGCAGGCTTTTTCATTACATACAGAACCTGTACTGTTAGTATTCTTCCACATATAATATTTAAAAAGAAAGTGCAGGGATGGAAATTTTAAAATAAGTATCAAATATAACAAAGAAAACATTAATCTATTACTACACATACATTTAAAATTTAAACAATACATTAAAGAAAGACTAAAATCCTATATATATATAAATTTGCAACTAATTTAACACACATAAGAAATTTAATATCACTGCTCAATCAAACAAACAACATATCAAGTCCAAAGTCCATAGAAAGTACTAAAATATTATACACAGAAATAATAAAGTTTGCAAAATAACAAATCTAAACAAACCAAACAAACTAAACAACGACTCTAATCTTCTACATTAAAATCCCAAACTATGTCATCTCCCTGATCTCCAGGCTGTGAAGGCTGAGCAGGCTGGTATTGTGAATAACGGGGGCACTCAGGAAAGACAACATCTAAATCACCACTCCTATATCGACGCTCAGCTTCATAGTATGCAATCTCGTACTCTGAATGTCGCTGGAGATATTCGCTATCATAATCGTGTCTTCTCTCCAAGCCTCCGATCCTTTGGTCTATATGCTCAAATCTTCTTTCCATATTTTCTCCAAATAACTCAGAACTCTTTCTACTGAGGGTTAATTCATTTATCAGATCTTGAAGGGTAGGAGTGGTGTACTGAGGGGGTGGTTCATAACTAGTAGAGGGTATATCTCTACTTGAAGAAGGTACATAATCCCTTGTCCCAGATCTCCATCCTTCATGGGATTCATATTTCTTTATATTAGCCTGAGTTTGGGGTTTCATAGGTTCAATCCATTCTTCATTATCTCTTGCCTCTACCCCAGATAATTGGCAAAGTGCATAGATAAGACCAGGATGTCCTAGTCCTCCTCCACTTTCATTTCTAGCAGTGGCTAATATGTTTTTATAAATAACATTTCCCACATTAATACTCTTCTGGTTCTGAATATAGAAATTCAGAACTGCTCTATCTCTTGTTACCTCACTAAGGTGATAGGTAGGTAACAAAGTAGAACAAATAAAATAATGTCAGGCTTTAGATGTTGCATTTAGCATAGAAAGAGGGAAGTTTACTCGTTCCCGCTGCTTTATCTTCCAGACGCCTTTCCCATCAGTGAGAAAGTCGATCACCTCTTCCAGTGGTCCTTCCATAGTTCCAAAAGTTTCATACTCGCTGGTGTAGGTGTCTCGTACTTCATAATAAGCGTTTATTCTAGCAGCGTTGAAATCTACAAAAAAATCCTCTAACCTTAACTGGTGCATCTTCAGCCTGTGTTAAATTTGTATAAAATTCCTTTACTACTTCTACAGCTGCTCTGTTGGTAACGTAGCAGAAGTTTTCCCATCCTCGCTCCTTTATAACTCGTTCCACTTCTCCTCCTGGATTCTTAAAAACTCGATCTTGTATGCACTTTCTTGCTTGAATGTTTTGAAAATATCGAGTTTGTGCTCTCGCATTAATGAATCTAGTTTCGTCATATTCTATTCGTCGCTTTTGTCATGGAGTCATTTCTCGATCTGTGAAATTTGCAAAAATTTTAACTAAACTCCAAAATATTACTAAGAAGGCTTCCTACAACAACTAAAATCCATTTAAATCAATTTCTATGAAAATCTTCCAAGTATTTTCTTCGCATTTCAAAATTTTTCAAAATATCCCAATGTAGAAGAAATCAATGGTGAAAATCAAAAATTTTTGTATAGGAGTGAAGCTCTTACCAAGGGAAGATGAAATCTGGTGTCAAAAAAGTCTTGAAATCGCTTCAAATCCGAGATCTCTCAAGCCCTAGGTCAGTTTTTTCAAAAATTTGAGGAAAGGGATGATGAATAGTGTCGGTTGACTGGTCAAATATAGGTCTTTTCACGTTCTCGCTGTGAGCGAGATTTTTCTGGACTAAACCGTGCGATCTTGTTGTCGGCGGGCTCGGGCTCGCTGTCGGCGAGGTAGTTATAATTCCTTCAGAAATTCTCCTCACGATCTCGCCGTCGGTGAAGTAGTTATATTTGCATGAATTTCCTCCCTTTTGATCCAAATTTGCTCCATTTCATGCTTTTTGCTTCCATCACTTATAAATCTTTATTCTTGCAATAAAATAAAGAAAATACCTTTCTTTAAAGTGGAATTTCATCAAAAATAGATATGAATTTCTTGATGTATTTTTCTGTGATCACTCCCTCCATCCTTATTTCACCCTCTTTTCTCTATCTAGTTACCTTTTTCTTTTCCTCTCTTTCATCGCTCTCTATTCTTTCTGTATTTCTCTTTTGCTTTGTCTATCTCTCCCTTCCTTGGTCCCTCACTCTTATCAACTTCACTCTCATTCTTACTCTCTCACTTGTCTCTCTCTCTCTTTCTCTCTTGCACTCTCTTTTTCTCTCTCTCACACTCCATCCATAACTCTGTCTCCCTAGCACCTATCATTCTCTCTCTTGCTCCTTTTTTTCCTATTCTCTCTTCACCCACTCTCTCTCTCTTCGACTTCACTCTTACTCCTACTCCCTCTCTTTATCTCTTTCACACTTTCTATAATCTCTTCCACTTTCTATCAGTATCTGGCTCTCACTCTTTATTCTCTGTAACTTCTCTCTTACTCTTGTCACTCCTTCTCAATCTCCCCACTCTCTTTCTCTATTTCTCTCACTTCCCTCCTCCCTCTTTCTCTCTCACGCACTCTCCCACTATCCCTTTCGGGTTCTCCCTCTCTATCCTTCTCTCTTGCATTATCTCTCCCATTCTCTTTTTCTGTACGCTCTCTCTCTTGCTCACTCTCTTTCTCTACCTTCGCTCCTTCTCCTTCTCTCCCAATATCTCTCTCACTCTAGCTTCCTCCTTCGCTCCCTTCCACTCTCATTCTCACAGTTTGTTCTCTTTTTATTTCTCCTTTAGTGCTAAGACTTCACTAACTTTTCTCGTAGTTTCTCTCACTCTCTCTTCTTCGCACACAAAAAATATCTCTTTACTCAATCTCTCTCCTCCAATCCCTACACACACACACACACACACTCTCTCTCTCTCTCTCTCCAAATTTTACGCCTCTCAGCCCCTCTCTCTTCTCACTTATTATTTCTCACATGCTCTCACACTTCTCTCACTTTCTTTCTCTCCCTTTCTCCCTCCCTCTCTCTGTCTTCTCTTTCTCACACTACCTTTTCATTGCACTTGTTCTCTATCTATATCTTTCACTTCATCTCTCCCTCGGTCTCTCTTCCATTCTTTTGCTCTCTATCTCTCCCTTCACTTTCTCCCTCCCTCACTAGCACTCACTTTCTCTTCCCACCCTCCTATATCTTATTTTCTCTCTTGTCCCTCTCTCCCTTTCACTTTCTTATTTCCTTATCTCTCACTCACTCTCTTTTCCTTTTTCTCTCTAGATCTCTTTCATTCTCAAACTATTGTTTCTTTATCTTTCACTCTCTCCTTTTATTATTCAAAGTCTCTCATTCATGCTCTTTTTAGGTCTCCCTTATGTAGCTCACTCTTTTCTCTCCATCTCGCACACTTATACATGTTGTCACTCTCTATCAATCTCCTACCCTCTTTAGCTCTATGTCTTGCTCTCTATCTCACTCTCTATTACCATTTTGTCCTTTCTCTCTCACTTTGTCTTTCCCTCCCTTGCTTCATTTTTTCTCTCTTCTCACTCTATCCCTTAAAGGTATTACTTTCTCACTCTCTCTCTCTCTTTCTCACTCTCTATTCACTTTTCTATCTTATAGTTTTTTTACACTCTCCTTCATTGCTATCTCTTCTCTCTCTTCTCTTACTTTTCTCACTCTATCCCCCACTCTCTTTTACTTCATTCCTCCCTCACTCATTCTCTCTTCTCTCCCTCTCCTATCCCACTCTTTATCCTTCTCTCTCTCCCACTCTCTCTTTCTCCCTCTCTCTCAACACTTTCTCGCGGTCCTTCAGTTTTTACCCCCCACTCACTTAGGGGGAAGCAGCTGCAGGGAAGCTGGCTGGTCGTTTGGTTGCAGCTGTGCGAGACCAGCTGTGGGGCAGCTTTATGTGGAAAATGACATTTCTACCCATGTTTATTAAAACTGTTTTTAATTTATAGTTTTAATTATTAAATTGCATAATATATGTTGTTAAATAAAAATAAAAATAGTTAAGATATATCGGGATCAGGACGGAACCTGGACGACGAGGAAGAAGGAGCGGGATCGCTGGGCTGCGGGATGTGGAGGAAAGGCTCGGGACTGTCCGCAAGGTCTTCTTCGCGAAAGCTAGGGCAATTCTCGGGACGACGAGCGAGGACGATGAGCGAGTGGTAATTCAGCGAGGTCTTCTTCGCGGTCTTCTACGTGGGACGATGACCAAGGTCTTCTTCGCGGTCAGCTTCGTGAGAGAGATGGGGCGAAGGCAGGGAGAGAGCGAGGAAGCGAGGACGCAAAATAAGGGTAAAGGGTAAAAAGTCACGGGGAAAGTCGGGACGCGGGTGTTATCCTGTAGTCGGCTTCGGGAAAGCTTCGCGGGGGCGGTGCTGAGAAGCCTTAAAACAAACACCAAATTTTTTTTCGAAGTTGCGGTAACGCACAGCGCCGCTTCAAAAGCTCCAACCAAACGCACCCTTACTCTTACTCAATCTTCCCTTAGTCTCTCTTCTCACTTTCTCTACCTTTCACTCTCTTTTCCTTTCCCTTTCCTGCTCTCTATTTAAATCCTCACGCTCTATCTTTCTATCTCTCTTTCACACTAACTCTCTCCCTCACTTCAAACTTTATTCTACCTCACTCTTCTCTCTATTTCTATCTCACACTCTCTCATTTTCTCACTCTTTCTTCCTCTCTCTGGAGTTTCGCTCTAACTGTTAATCCCCCATTAAGTCTATCATTATCTCTTCATGTTCACTCTCTCACACTTCTTCTTTTTCTATTGCTCTATCCACTCTTTCCTCTCAAACTTTCTCTCCCTCTCTCCCCCACACTATTGCTTCCTTTCCTCCCTCCCTCTCTCTCCCTTCCACTTCATCCACCCTCTCTCTCCCACAAAATCTCATTCTATAAGCCCTTTCTCCCTCTCTCACTCTCTCTTCATTCACTCGCTCTTCCTCTCTCACTCTCGCTGTCTTCCATCCTCTGACTCCCTCTACCTATCTCTCTCTCTCTCACTCTCTCCCTTTCTCACTCATTTCTCTGTTAAAGCTTTATTACTTTTTATTTCTCTATCGCTCTCTCTCATTCTCTCTCTCACACACTCTTTAATGCTTCTCTTTCATCACTCTGGTATCACTTTACTCACTCTTTCTCCCCAACCATCTCTCTTGTTATTCCTCTCTCATTGTCTCCCTCTTTCATTAATTCAATATCTCTCTCTATCTTCCTCTCCCCCTCCCTCTCTTTCTCTTCATATCTCACTCTATTTGTCTCTCACTCTACTTCTCACTCACTATCTTTTGCTCTATCTTTCCTAAGACTATCTTCTCTCTGCTCTATCGTCCCTAAGACTATCTTCTCTCTGTATTTCTCACTTAACCTCTCTTCCTCTTTTCATCTGCTCACTCTTCAAAACCTATCTTCGCTTCCTCTCTTACTCTCTATCTCACTGTCTAATTCCTCTCTTTTTATTATTTGTTTGCTCTCATTTCCCCCTTTCTGTCTCTCTCTCTCTCTCTTTTCCTTTCTTCTATCTCCATCTCTTCATTCTATTTCTTTATTCTTTCTCTCCCTCTATGTCTCATCTCTCTCTCTCCCTCCCACATACACACTCTCTCAATTGTTCTCACATCTTGCTCTCCCCCTCATATTCATCTCATTATTTCTTATTCCCTCTCAAACATCTCTCATTTCCCATTGTTCCATCCCTCTTTCAATACCTACTTCCCTCTTATGTTCCTCTGTTCGTATCCCATGCCTCTTTCTTTCTCCATTTGCACTCACTCCTTCACTCCCTCACCCTCCCTCTCATATTCTCAATCGCTCTCTCTCATTCCCTCTCTCTTGCTCTCTCTTCTCTCAGACTCACTTTTCTCTATTTCTCTTCTACTCTCCCTCTCCCTTTATCTTGCTCTCTCTCACTCTTTCTATCTAACTCTCTCCTCCATTACTCTCCCTCCCTCTCTTTCTATCTCTATCTCTCTCCCTCTCTTCCTCTTTCCCTCTCTATCTCTGTCTCTTCTTCACTCTCTCAATCATTCTCTTACTCTCCCTCTCTATCTCAGTCTTGATCACAATCATTTGCACTCTTTTTCTCTCTTGCTTCCTATCTCCCTCTCTTAAGTCTTTCCTGCTCTCTTTCCCTTTCTCACTCCCTCTCTCTTTAATCTCTCTCCATCCCTCCCCCTTTCTCACTCTCTTCCTTACCCTTGCCCTCTATCTCTCAATTTCTCACTCTCTCCCTTTCACTCTCTCTCTCTCTCTCACTTTCTCTTATGTTTCTCCCTGTCTTTGCTCTCACTTGCTCCCTTTTCTCTCTCTTTCTCATTCTTTAACAACTTATATCCATCAATCTTACTCTCTTTCCCTTCCTCTCATTCTCTCACTCTTCTCTCTCTCCCCCTTCTTCTCTATCATTGTTTATTACTTTCTTTCCCTCCCTCTCTCTTTCCCTCCCTCCCGCTTTCCCTCCCTCCCTGCTTATTTTGCTCTCCTTTCTCTATTATTGCCTTACTCAGTTCTCTCTCCCTTTCTCTCTTGCACTCTTTCTTTCTTTCTCCCTCCTTTTCCTTCTCTCACTTTACCTCCCTAACTCTTTCTCTCTTGCTCAATCTATCATTTTATTTTTTCTTCTTTTCTCTTACACTCTCTCCCCCCACTCTTTCTCTTCAGCTCCATTCTCACTCCTACTTCCTCTCTTTATCTTTTTCACTCTCTATCTTCTCTTCCACTTTCAATCATTGTCTTTATTCTTTATCAACTTCTCTCTTACTTTTCTCACTTATCTACTCTGCAAGAGGAGATAGAGAGATGAGTTAGATAGGGAGAGCAGGAGAAAAAGAGGGAAGGAGGGAGTTAAAGTGGGAGGGATCGAGGAGGAAAGAGAGTTGTATGAGAGAAAATAAGAAATAATGAGATGGATATGAGGGGGGAGAGTAAGGTGTGAGAGCTAATGAGAGAGAGTGTGTGAGGGAGGGAGAGTGAGAGACATAGGTAAAGAAATAATGAGTAAAGAGAGGGAAGAGAGAGAGTTGGTGCAAGAGAGAGATAGGAGAAAAAGAAATATCAAGAAAGTAAGAGAAGACATAAGAAAGAGTGGGAATAGTAGCTAGGGAGAGGAGTGAGAGAGAGGCTAGGATTTAGGAAGGAGAGGGAACTATAGATTGAGAGAGTGTGGAATATGATAATGAGAGGGAAGTGGGGATTAAAAAGGGGAGGGATGGAGGAGGATATAAAGATCTATGACAGAAAATAATAAATAATAAGATGGATAAGAGGGGAGAGAGCAAAATGTGAGAGAAACTATGAGAGAGTGTGTGAGGGAGGGAGAGTGAGAGAAAGTGAGAGAGATAGACGGAGTGAGTAAAGAGAGAGAAGAGAGAGTGATAGAAGAATATTAAGAGAGAGAGGTGGAGGGAACAAAAGAATATAAGAAAAAACATGAGAGATGAAAGAGAGGGGTGAAGATAGAGACTGAAGAGTGAGCGGGAGGGAAAGGAGAGAGGGTGAAGCAGAAATGGAATGACAGAGAGCAATAGTCAAAATGCGAGGGAGGGAGGGAGAGTGATTGAGTGGGTGCAAGAGGAGAGACAAAGAAGTTAGATAGGGAGAGAGGGAGAAAGAGAGGGAAGGAGGGAGTAAAAAAGGGTGGGGTCAAGAAGAAAAGAGAGATTTACTTCTCCTTACTCTTGCCTTCTATCTATCTTTATCACTCTCTCCATTTCTCACTGTCTCTCTCTTTCTCTTTTGATTCTCCTCTCGCTCACTTGCTCTCTCTTGCTCTCTTTTCTCTCTTTATCTCCTTATCCATTACTCTATCTCTCTACCTTCCCTCAATCTCTATCTCTTCTATTTCTCACCCCCTCTTCTCTCTTATTGTTTATTACTTCCACGCCTCTCCTTATTTCGCTCTCTATTCCATCGCTCACCTCACACTCTATTCTTTCCCTATTTCTCTCTTTTTATCTCTCTCATTCTTAGCTCCCTGTCTTCAATTTCACTCTCATTCTTACACCCTTAAGTTCTTCTTTCTTTCTTTTTCTCTTGCCCTCTCCCCTTTTTCACTCCCTCTTTCTCTGTCTCACTCCCTTCCTCCCAAACCCTCTCCATATATTGTTATCTCTTGCACCTTTTCTTACACTCTATTCCACCACATTCTTTTGTCTGCTTTACTTTCACTCTTACTCCCTAGGTCTCACTCATGCAGCACACTCTTCTCTCTCCATCTCACACACTCTCACACCCACTATCTCTCAATCTCTCTCCCTCTCTCTCCCACCCTCACTAGCTCCATTTCTCACTCTCTATCTCACTCTTGGTTACCAGTTTGTTTTTTTTTCTGTCACACTATTTATTCTTTTCTCTATTGTATTCTCTCAATCTCTTTTTCTTACACTCTATTTTTTTATATTTTATACTCTCTTTTACACACTACTTTATTGCTCCCTCTTCTTTCATTTCTCTTACATTATGTCACTCCATCCCCCCCACTTCCTCTCTCCTCTCTCTCTTGCTTCTATCCTTCCCTCTCTCATTTTATCTCTTCTCTCCCTCCCTCCCTCTCCCTCCCATTATCCCTCTTTGTCTCCCTCTCTCTCTCAACAATCTCTTATTCTCCCTCACCTTATACCCCTCACTTACTCTTGCTTGATCTTCGCTCTGTATCTGTTCTCACTGTCCCTTCCACTCTCTCTTCCTTTTACTTTCCTGCTCTTTTTTTAAACCCTCCCAATATCTCTTATCTCACTTTCTTACTCGTACTCTCATCTCTCTCACCCAATGTTACACCTCTTTTCATCATTCTCTCATCCTCTCTTATGTCTCTCTTTTCACACTCAATTTAACCCTCAACACCACTCTTTTAATCACCTTCCCTCTTTCACTCATGTCATCCCTCTGTTTCTCCTCCTCTCCTTATCTCCCTATATGTTGCTCCCTCTCTCGCTCGTTCACCCTCTCTCGCTTTCCTGCTCTCTCTTCCCTTGCCCTCGCTCATCTCCATTTGACTCTCACTCTCTCCCTTTCTCATTCACTCTTCCTATCTCTTCAGTTTCACTCTCACACATACTCCCTCATTCCCTCTCTCTTTCTCGCTCAATGTTCACTTTCCATCACTTACTCTCTCTTTTATAAAGCTCGCTCCTTTCTCTCCTCTCAATCTCTCTCCCACTCTTCCCCACTCCCTTCATTCCTTCCCTCTTTTCCTCTCCCTCTCTCACTCTCTCTTTCTCTCTTCACACACACTCTCCCCCTCTCTCTCTCACTCTCTTCCAATTCATCCCCCCATCTCTCCCACCAAATCTCATTCTATACCTCCTCTCTCCATCTATCTCACTCACTCTCCATATCTTTCTTCACTCTCTCTTCCTCTCTCACTTCCACTTGCTTCCATCTCTCTCATTCCCTCCATCATTCTCTCTCTTCCTCACTCTCTTTCTCTCTCACTCCTCTATTTATACTGTATCACTTTTTTTTCTCTATTGCTCTCTTCTTACTCTCTTTGACACACTCTCTCTTCCTCTCTTTTATCACTCTCTTATCACTGTACTCACACTTTCTCTCCAATTATTTCTCACTCTCTTCCTCCCTCACTCTTTCCATCTTTCATTAATTCAATCTCTCGCTATGTCTTTTCTCCCTCCCTCTCTCGCTCTATCTACCTCACTCACTATCTTTTGCTCTATATTCACCGTGTCTCTCTTCTCTCTCAACTTCTGCCTTACCCTCTCTCCCTGTCTCTCTTCTCTCACTCTTCAATCCCTATCTTAACTCGCTCTCATGTGCTCTCTCTCACTCTCTATTTCATCTCTTCAATTTCTTGCTCTCTGTCTCTCTCTTGATATTTCTTCTATTTGCCTCTCTTCCCTCTCTTTACTCACTCTCTCCCTCTATATATCACGCACTCTCACACTCCCTTCCTCACAAACAATCTCTCAATTGCTCTCACATCTTGCTCTCTCTCCTCATATCCATCTCATTATTTTTATTTTCTCCTATACATCTCTCCTTCCTCCTCGATACCTCCCTTTTTAAATCTAACCCTCCCTCTTTTTCTCCTTCTCTCTCTCCTCTTGTACTCACTTGTTCACCCCCTATCTATCCCTCTCATTTTCTTATAAATCTCTCTCATTCCCTCTCTCTTGCTCTCTTTTCCCACTTTCACTTTTCTCTATTTCTCTCTCACCCCCCCACTCCCTTTCTCTGCCTTCTCTCTCACCCCTTCTCTCTCATTCTCTCCCTCCGCTACCCTCCCTTCCATGTTCTCTATCTCAATCCCTCTCCCTCTTTCTCCCTCACTCTCTCTCCATCTTCCCCTCTCTTTCTCTCCTTTTAACTCATTCACTTACTTTCCCTCCCTATCTCAATCCCTCCCTCCTTCCCTCTCTTTCTCCCTTTCCCCCTATCACTCTACTCTCTCCTCTTGCACTTAATCTATCTCCCTCCTTCTCTCTCATTTTCTCCATCGCTCTCTCCCATTCCTCTCTCTTTCTCTCTCTTGTCTCACTTTCTATTTGCTCTATTTCTCTCTCACCACATCCCGCTGTCTCTCTATGTCTTTCTTTTTTACCACTAATGCTCTCCCTGACTCTCTTTATTTCTTTCTTTTTAGCCCTCTTCTCTCACTTTATCTTCTTTCTATCTCTTTCTCACTCTCCCTCATTATTTCTTTCCCTCTCTCCATTCCACTGCTCACCCTCCCACTCTCTCTATCTCAATCTCTCTCTGTCTCTCTCTTCCCCTCTCCACTCACTACCCTCTTGCTCCCTATTTCCATCTTGATCAATATCATTTCCTGTCTCACTTCCCCTCTCTCCCTCTGAAATCTTTCATGCTCTCTCTCTCTCGCACAAGCTCTTCAACTCTCACTCTCTCCTTCTGTCTCCTCCGTTCTACTCTCTCCCTTACTCTTGACCTCTATCTCTCTCTATCTCAATCTCACCCTTTCTTACTATGTTTATCACTCTCTATTCTTTTTCTCTTTCTCTTGCTTATTACTAACCTTGCTATCTTCTCAGTCTCTTTACTCTTTTCTTCTATCTCTCTTTCTCCCTCTATTCGTTTCTCACTTTGTCTCTCACTCTCCAACATGTTTCTCCTTCATGCCCATTGCTCTCTATTCCTCTCATTGTCTCCCTTTATGCATCACTCAATCTCTCTCTACCTTCTTCTCATTCTCTATATCTTTGCTTTCTCACCCACTCTTCTCTCTTATTATTTATTACTTTTTCTCCCTCCCTTATTCTGCTCTCTATTTCACTCTCTTTCCGTCTCTTACCTCACTCTCTATCATTTCTCTGTTTCATTATCTTTTTGTCTCTCTCCCCCTTCTTGACTCGCTCACTCTCTTTAATTTCACTTTCACTCTTACTCTCATTCTCTTCTCTCTCTCTTTCTATATTGCTCTCTCTCACCCTTTCTCTTCCTCTCTCTCTCTTGCTCCCTTTCTCTTACTCTCTCTTTCACCACTCTCTTTCTTCAGTTTCACTCTCACTCTTACTCCCTCTTTCTATCTCTTTCACAATCTCTATTCTCTCTCCTATTTCTATCATCAACTTGATCTCACTCTGTATTCTCTCTCACCTTCTCTCTTACTCTTCTCACTCTTTCTCTTCCTCTACCCTAAGCTCTCTCTTTCTCTATTTATCTCACTTCCCTCCCTTCCTCCTCTCTCTCAAGTTCTCTCCACTTACCCTTCCCGGCTCTCCCACTTTCTCTTCTCACTCTTCATCACTCTCTCTCATTCTCTTATTCTCCCTCTTGCCCACTTTCACTTTTCTACCTTCCCTCACTCTCCTCCTCTCCTTTTATCTCTCTCACTCACTCTTCCTACTATGCTCCCTTCCTCTCTCTTTCTCACTATTTATTTGCATTTTCTTTCTCTATTGTTGCTCACTCTTCTCTAACTCTTTTTCTTCTATTTCTCTCTCTTTCCTCTTTATTTGTCCCTTCCCCTCTTCTTTCCTATTTATCACACACAATCTCTCACTTTCTGTCTCCATCCAGACATTGGGAGGCATGGAAGCAATAGAGAGGAAGTGGGGGGATAGAGAGAGAATAGGAGATAGGGAGAGCTAGAGGGAGCAAGGGATAGAGTAAGAGAAAGAGAGAGCATAAAGGCATCTTTAGAGAGTAAAGGACTGAGAAAGAGAGATTTAATAGATAGTGTAAGAGAGAGCATGAGTGGTAAAGAGCAAGAAAAGAGAGGTAAAGAGAGGTCGTGAGAAAGATTGAAGAGGGAGAGGGAGCAAGAGAGGGAGCGATAATGTGAGAGAGAAATAAAGAGTGTCGGAAGATAAAACAAGAGAGATTGAGTGAGAAGGGGAAAGAGAGGGAGAGCAAAGAATGGATAATAAACACTGAGAGAGAGGAGTTATAAAGGGAGAGAGGGAGAAGGAAGGGGGATAGAGGGAGAGAAGTGTGCGAGAGAGATAGAGGAAAGTGTTAGTGAGAATGGGAGGGAGGGAGGGGAGAGAAAGGATAAAGAGTGAAAGGATGGATGACAAGAAGTAGTTAGAGAAGATGGAGCTACATATAGAGTAAGTGAGAGAGAGAGATAACAAAGAGTGAGAAAGAGTGAGCTATGTTGAAATGAGGGAAGGAGTAACAGAAGGAGAGAGTGGGTGAGAGAGAAATTGGGATAGAAGAGAGTGATATAAAGAGGAAGACCGTGATAGATGTAAATTAAGAGGAGGGAGATTGTGAGAGAGAGAGAGAGAGAGAAACAAAAGGGGGTGAGAAATAGAGCAAGTAAGAGTGAGAGTGAAAATTAATAGAGAGAAGGAGAGAGAAAGGAAGAGGGAAGAGAGAGGAAGTGAGATGGAGTGAATGAAAGAAGAGAGGGAGTAAGAGAGAATGGTTATGGGTGAAAAGGGGTAAAAAATAGAGATGACAGACCATCTTAGAGAGAGACAAAAATAGGAGAGGAATATAACAAGTGAGAGAGTGGGAGAAGAATAAATAGGGAGATAGAGATATTTTGAGAGAGCGACAGAATATACATACATATAGATTATGAGAAAGGTCTAGATATGAAGAGAGAGAGGGAGGGAGATGAGAAGGAGATAGTGTGGGAGAGGGAGTGAGAGAGAGATAGGAGAAAGACATAAAGAGAGGGAGTAGGCCCCTCATCTCTATTGCTTTCTCTTTACACAGATGCTCTTTCTCACACTCTCTATTGTATCTCTCTTTCTCTTATGTTGTGCTCTATTTTCTCTCTTTCTCTCACTCTATCCCTCACACGCTCTCTCTCCCTCTCTCTGTACTTCTTTCTCTTTCAATCCCACTCTTAGCTCTCTCTACCTCTTTGCTCTATCTCATTAATTCTCACAATCTCTCACACATCTTCCTTTCTCCCCCCTCTTTCACACCCTCCCTCGCTCTCTCCATGTCCCTCCATATATCTTACTATCATTTCCTTACTTATTCTCACTCTCTCCCACTTTCTTTATATATCTTTCTCTCACACTCATTCATTCTCTTGATTTTATTCTCTAGCTCTCTCACTCCCTTCATCACTTTCCAATCTCCCTCTCACTACATTCTACTCATTACATTTTGCTCTATATTCCTTGAGTCTCTCTTCTCTCTCTATTTCTATCTTACCCTTTCTCCATCTCTCCCTTCAGTTCACTCTTCAGTCCCTTTCTTCACTCCCTCTATTTTTCTCTCTCTCACTCTCTATTAATCTCTCTTTGTTGTTTCTTTGCTCTCATTTGCCCCATCTCTATCTCTCTCTTGCTCATAATTCTATCTCCCTCTCTTCTCTCTCATTACTCACTCATTCTCTTCCTCTATCTCTCACTCCCCCTCCCTCACACACACTCTCTCAATTGCTTTCACATCTTGCTCTCTCCCCTTATATCCATCTCATTATTTATTATTTATGCTTATATATCTCTCTTACCTCCTCGATCCCTTCCTCTTTCAATCCTCCTTCCCTCTCATTATGCCACCCTGCCTATCTAACTCCTCTACCCCTCTCCTCTTACACTCACTCATCCACTCCCTCTCCCCTCTCTTTTTCCATATCTTGGTCACTAATTTCATCTCTCTTGCTCTCTCTTCTCTCACTTACACTTTTCTCTACTCGATCATTTTCTCCCTCTCTCTTGTTATCTCTTCCCTCACTCTCTCACACTCAATTTTTTTGCACTCTATTCTCTTACTCCCTTTCCTCCTCACTCTTTCTAGCACTATGTTCGCTCTCTCTCTCATTCACTCTCACATATGTTGCTCTCGTTTCTCTCTCTCCTCTCAATCTTTCTCTCCCTCTCTCCCTTGTCTCTTGCTTCCTTCCCCCATCTCACTCTCACCCTCTCTCAGTCTCTTCTCTCTATTTGTCTGTCACATTCCCTTTCTCACTCCCTCTTTCTCTCTCTTTAGTTTCGCTTGCACTCTTACTCCCTCTCTCCCTAACTCTTTCTGAATCTATTTCTACCATACCCTCTCTCCATCTCTCCCGCTCACTCTTCTATCCCTTTCTTAACTCCCTCTCTTACTCTATCTCATACTCTCTATTTCATCTCACTTTATTTTTTCTATGCTCTCATTTGCCCCCTCTATATAAATCTCTTGCTAATAATTTTATCTTTCTCTCTTCTCTCACTTTACTCACTCTTTCTTTTCATCTATCTCTCACTCCCCCTCCCTCACACACACTCTCTCAATTAATTTCACATATTACTCTCTCCCCCTCTATCCATATCATTATTTATTATTTTCGATCTTACAACTCTCTTACCTCCTCGATCCTACCCTCTTTCAATCCCTCCTTCCCTCTATTTATGCCTCCCTCCCTATCTAAATCCTCTCTCCCTCTCCTCTTGCACTCACTCGTTCACTCCCTCTCCCCCTCTTGTTTCTCTCTCTCATTCCCTCTCTCTCTCTCTCTCTTCTCTCACTTACACTTTGCTCTACTCGCTCGCTTGCTCCTTCTCTCATGTTATCTCTTCCCTTACTTTCTCTTCACTCTATTTCTATCTCACACTCTCTCCCTTTCTCGCTCCCTCTTTCTCTCTCTTCAGTTTCACTTTCACTCTTACTCCCTCACTTTCTCTCTCTTTCTCACTCCAAGTTCACTCTCTCTCCCTTTTTCTTTGATTGCTCGCTCTACTCTCAATATTTCTCTCCCCCCTCTCTTGCTTCCTTCTATCCCTCCCTCTCTGTCTCTCTTGCTCTCTCTTTCTCTCTCACACACACTCTCCCTAACACTCTCTTCCAATTCATCTCCCTCTCTCTCCAACTAAATCTTATTCTTTACCCACTCTCTCCCTCACTCTAACTTTCTCTCGATTTCTTCCATCACTCTCTCTTCTCTCTCACCCTCCCTTCCTCTCTCACTCTCACTCTCATCAATCTCGCTCACTCCCTCTCTCTGTCCCTCTCTTTCTCACTCTCTCTTTTCTCACACTTTTTCTCTATTTATGCTTTATCACTTTTTTCTCTCTCTTTCTCTCTCACACAAACGTACCCTTGCTCTCTTTTATCAGTCGCTCTTATCACTTTAAGTCACTCTTTCTCTCTAGCCGTCTCTCACTTTCATTCTTCCTCCCTCTCTCCCTCTTTCATTAATTCAGTCTCTCTCTCTCTATTGCCCTCTCACGCTCTTGCTATCTCCATATCCCCTTTATATCTCCCTCTCTCATCCTCCCTTCCTTGAGTCTCTCTTCTTTCTATATTTCCACTCACCCTCTCTCCTTCTCTCCCTCCCACTCACTCTTCAATCTCTGGCTTTACTCTCTTTTTCTCTCTCTCTCTCTCTCTCTCTATTTCATCTCTTTATTATTTTCATGCTCTCCTTTGCTCCCTCTCTGTCTCTCACTCTTGCTCTTTCTTCTATCACCCTCTCATCTCTTTTTTTACATACTCCATCTCTACCTCTATCTCACTCACTCACACTCTCACTCCCTCACACACTTACTTATTAATTCTCTCACATATTGCTCTCTCCTGTCATATCCATCTCATTGTTTCTTATCTTATCTCATGGATCTCTCTTTCCTCCTTGATCTCTCCCTCATTCAATCCCTACATCCCTCTCTTTCTCGTTCTCTCCCTACTTTACTCTTCTCTCTCGCTCCTATTGCACTCACTCATTGAATCCCTCTCTCCCCCTCTATCTTCTCTCACTCTCTCTCACTCTCTCTCTCTCTCTTGCCCTCGTCTCTCACTTATCTTTCTATACTTTTCTCACTATTCCTCTCCCATTCTCTCACTCTCCCTCATTCTTTCTCTCTAATCTCCCTCTCCTACATCTCTCCCTCGCACTCTCTATGTCAATCTCTCTCCATCTCCATCTCCTTCTCTCCTTTCCTTCTCACTCATTCTCTTAATCTCCCTCCCTATCTCAATCTTGCTATCTTTTGCTCTCACTTCCTATCTCCTTTAAATCTTTCTTTCCCTGTCCTCTCTCACTCCCTCTCTTTTTCAATCTCTCTAATGCTCTCCATCTATCTCCCCTTTCTCTTTCTTGCCATCTATCTCTCTCTTTCTTGCTCTCTCCCTTTCTCACTTTGTCTCACTCTCTATTATTTTTCTTTCTCTAGCTATCTAGCTCTCTCTTACTCTCTATTCTCTCTTTATTCACTCTTTATCTTATATATCCATCATTCTAACTCTCTCTCTTCCTCTCATTCTCTCTCTTCTCTCTCTTCTCTCTCATTGTTTATTACTTTCCCACCATCCATTCCTTCCTCCTCCTTTTTATGCTTTCTTTATCTCTCTAGCTTCCCTTCTCTTGCCCTCTCTTTCCTCACTCTATATTCTTTCTCCATTTCTCTCTCCCTTTATCACTCTCTCCCCTCCTTGCTCCCTCTCTCTCTCTTTAATTTCACTCTCACTCTTACTCCCTCACTCGCTTCATCTCTCTTTCTCACGCTCACTTCCACTTTCCCTTCTTGGCTATCCCTCTCTCTCCATATTTCATTCTCTCTCTCATTCTCTTATTCTCCCTCCCTCACTTTCTCTTGCTCATTCTCTATCCTACCTCACACTCCTTCTCTCCCTATATCTCTCTCATACTCCCTTCCTCCTTTGCTCCTCTCTCACTATCAATATTTGTTCTCTCTCTCTCTTTTCTTGCTTACACTTCTCTAACTCTTTCTCTCTCAAACACAAAATCTCTCTCTTTGCTCAATCTTTCTCTCCCTATCCCTCGCAGAGAGAGGATACAATCCTTCTCATATCCTCTGTCTTCTATCTCATTAATTGTCACATTTTCTCACACTTTTCCCTCTCTTTCTCTCACACTCTCTCCCACCCTCTCTGCCTCCTTTACCTCTCACTCTCTTTTCATAATTCATGCTCTCACTCTTTTCCTCTCTATCTATATATCTCTCTTGCTCCCTTCCTCACTTTCTCCTTCATTCTCTTCCTCTCTATCTCTCTCTTCTCTTCGTCTCTCCCTCACTCACACTTTCTCTCCATTCTCATCCCCCTAATATCTTTTCTTGTCTCTTGTCCCTCTCTCTTATTCACTTTCTTATATCCTCTTCTCTCTCTAACGATCTATTCCACTTTTTCTCTAGATCTCATTCACTCTTAACACTGTTGTTCTCTTTTATCACTTTCACTCTCTACTTCTATCATTCTCACTCGTAAATTATTTCCCTATGTAGGTCTCTCGAATGTAGCTCACTCTTCTCTCCATCTATACACTCATAAGCTCTCCCACTCTCTTAATCTCTCTCGCTCTTACCCTCTTTAGCTCCACATTTCTTGCTCTATATCTCTCTCTCTTACTATTTTGTTCTTTCTCGTTCAATCTCTCCTCTCTTTCCATGCTCCATCTTTCTCCCTTCACTCTCTATACTATTCTCTATTATTCTCTCTCCCTCTCTTTCTCTTTCTCACTATTTGTTCTCTTTTTCTATCTTACTCTTTCACTTTCTCTCATTCTATCTCTACTCCCCTTCTCCTTTCTCTTGCTTTCAACCCTACCACTCTCTTACCCTATCTTCTCTCCCACCGTCCTTCCTCCGCTATCCCTCCTTATCTCCTTCTTTGTCTCCCTCTCTCTTGCTCCCTCTCTCACTCACTAATATCCTCTTCTTGTGCTCACTTTACACCTCACTGACTCACACTTACTTGATCTTCCCACAACCTCTCTTCTCACTCTCTCTCACTTTCTCTTTCCTAGTCTCTCTTTAAACGCTCTAACTTCCACCTATCTCTCTTTCTCCCTCATGATCTCCATCTCTCTATGATTCTCTATTTCAGCCCTCTTTATCTCTCCCTCTCAATATCTCTTCTATCTCTCACTTTTGACCCTCCCATTATCCCTCACTTCCTCTCTCTCGCTCTCTATACCTCTTTCGCTCCCTTAATCCATCTATCTCTTTTACTGTCTCCTTTATTGTTCTCTCTTCTCTTTTACATCTTAATTTTTTCTCACTCTATTCCCCACACTCTCTCTCCTTTAGCGCTCACCTGATTCCATCCCAACCTCTCTCATTCTCTCTCTCTCTACCCGCCGCTTCCTCCCTTTATCCCTCTCCAACTTCCTCTCCCTCCGTTGCTCCCTCTCACTCTCATCATTCTCCTGTTCTGCCGCTCTTTATATCACGTACCCTTACTCGATCTTCCCTTAGTCTCCTCACTCTCTCCCTTTCAGTCTTCCTTTCGCTTTCTTGAACTCTCTTTAATCCCTCTCACTACCTCCTTCAATCTTCTTTCTGACTCACTCTTTCCCTATCTCTCTTACTCTCTATTCCTTCTCAATTTATCTCTAATTCACTCTCCCTTCTATGTATATTTTAATGCTCCTTTTATCCCTCACTGTTGTTCTCTTGTCTCCCTCCCTCTTTCACTCCCTTCACCCCTCACCTTCTCTTGCTCTCCTTATCGCCCTCACTCTTGCTCCCTCTCTCACTCGCTAACTCTCTTCCTCTCTCACGCTCTCTCTTCCCTCTCTCTGTCTACACTCTATTTCTCTCTCTCTCATTCTCCCTTAAACTCCCCTCTTCCTCTATCTTCAATTTCACTCTCACTTTTACTCGCTATTTTTCTCGCTTCATGTTCACTCTCTGTTCGATTGCTCGCTCTCCTCTCACCTGTCAATCTTTCCTCCCTCTCTCCCCTCTCTCTTTCTTCCTTCCCTCCCACTCTCTCTCCCTCTCTTGCTCTCTCCTTCTCTTTCTCCCTCTCTCCCTCTCTACCTCTCACTCTCTTCCAACTCATCCCCCTCTTCCTCCTGCTAAATCTCATTCTCCACCTCGTTTCTCCCTTCCTCTCACTCTATCTCTATATCTTCCATCATTATCTCTTCTCTCTCACCCTCTCTTCCTCTCTCACTCCCTCTCTCTTCAATGTCTATCACTCCTTTCCTCTATCTCTATCTTTCTCACTCTCCTCCTCTCTCACACTATTCTCTATTTATGCCTTATCACTCTTTCTTCCTCTATTTTTCTCTATTTTGCTCCCACACACACACACTCTTGCTCTCTTTTAACACTCTCTTATCACTTTACTCACTATTCTCTCCAACCATCTCACACTCTCTTCCTCCCTCCCTCTCTTCCTCTTTCGTTATTACAGTCTCTCACTTTATCGCCCACTCACTCTCCCATTATATCCATATCCCCTCTACATCACCCTCTCTCTACCTCACACTCAACTTAATCTTTCCTCAGTCTCTCTTCTAACTTTTTTTCTATCTCACCAAATCTCCTTCTCTCCATCCCACTCACTTTTCAATCCCTTTTCCGCTCTCTTTCTATCTCTATTTCATCTCTCTTTATTGCTTTCATGATCTCTCTCTTTACTCACCTTACTCCTCTCTCTCATTTCAGTTGTACTCACTAAGTTACTCCTTCTCCCTCACTCTCTTTTTCTCTATTGCTCTCTCTCATTCCCTCTCCCTTGCTCCCTCTTCTCTTACTTCTCTTTTCTCTATTTCTCTCTCATTCTTCTTATCTCATTCTCTCTCTCATCATTTCTCTCTCATTCTCTTCCCTTCTACTTCCCTCCCTCTATCTCCCTCTCTCCCTCTCTATCACCCTCTCTCTTTTTCTTCTGACACATTCTCTTAATCTCCCTCCTTATCTCAATATTGCTCACTAACTTTTTCGTTCTCTTCCTCTCTCAATTCCTATCTATCTCCTAAATCATTTTCTCTCTCTCTCTGTGCCCCTTTCTCACTCTCTCTCTCTCTTCAATCTCTCTTACTCTCTCCCTCTATCTCCCCCTCTCACTCTCTCGCATACTCTTGTCATTTATTTCTCTCTTTCTCGCTCGCTGCCTTACCCACTATGTTTCACACTCTATTATGTTTCTCTCTCAGTCTAGGGCTCTCTCTTGCTCCCTTTTCTCTCTTTTCCCCCTTTCTCTCCCACTAAATCGCATTCTGTACCCCCACTCTCCATATCTCTCACTCTTGCCTCCATATCTTCCTTCACTCTGTTGTCCTCTCTCACTCCCACTCCCTTCCATCCCTCTCACTCCTCCATCCATCTCTCTCTTCCTTACTCGCTCTTTTCTCTATTTATGTTGTATCACTTTTTCTCTTTCTTTATTTCTCTCGTCTTGCTCTCTTTGACAAACTCTCTCTTGCTCTTGTTTATCACTGTCTTATCACTTTACTCACTCATTCTGTCCAACCATCTCTCACTCTCTTCCTCCCTCCCTCTTCACTCTTTCATTAATTCAATCTCTCGATATGTCTTCACTCCTTCCCTCTCTCTCCATATTTCCCTCAATATCTCCTTTTATCTCCCTCTCACTCACTAGTGTTTGCTCTAGATTCCCTGAGTCTCTCTTCTCCCTCGATTCCTGTCTTACAACCCCTCTCCCTCACTCCTTTGCTCACTCTTCAATCCATATCTTATCTTCCTCTCTTGCTCTCTCTCTCTCTCACACACACACTATATTTCATCTCTCTTTGTTGTGTCTGCTCACTTTTTCCCCCTCACTGTCTCTCTCTTGCTCTTTCTTCTATCTCCCACTCTTCCCTCTCTTTACTCACTTTTTCTCTCCTTTTATCTATCACACTGTCTCTCACACTCTCTCCCTTACACACTATCTCTCAATAGCTCTCACATCTTGCTCTATCTCCTCATATCCATCTCATTATTTATTATTTTATCTCATACGTCTCTCATTCGTCCTCGATACCTCCCTCTTTCAATCCACCCCTCTCTCTTTCTTCCTCTCTCTCCTCTTACACTCACTCATTCACACTCTCTCCACCTCTCTTTTTCTCTTTCTTCTATGTCCCTCTCTTCCATCTCTCTACTCACTCTTTCTTTCCCTCTATCTATCACACTCTCTCTCACACTCCCTTCCTTACACACTATCTCTCATTTGCTCTCAAATCTTGCTGTCTTTCCTCAACACCCTCTCTCTTGCTCTCCAACATTTATCTCTCACAATCTTTCTCACTTCTTTCTCATTATTTCTCACATTCTCTCACACCTCTCTCTCTCCTTCTCTCCCTCTCTCTCTCCTATTTCTCTCACTCTCCTTTCATTACTCTTGTTCTAATCTCTCCATCTCTACTTATATATCTCTCTTGATGCCTCCCTCACTCTCTCGATCTCTCTCTCTTCCCACGCTCCTAGTAACTTTTTTTCTTTCTTTTCGCTCTCTCTTTCCCTTCCTTATTTCCTCTTATTTCCCTCACTCTCTTCTCCTGTTTCTCTTTGGATCTCCTTCACTCTCCCACTATTGTACTCTTTAACACTCTAACTCTATCATTCTCAATGCCTCATTCGTGCCCTCTCTAGGTCTCCATTGTGTAGCTCACTATTCTCTCTCCATCTCATAAATTCATACACTCTCTCTTAATCTCTCTTCCTCTCACCGTCTTTAGCTCCATTTCCTGCTCTCTATCTCACTCTTTGTTACCATTTTGCTTTTTCTCTCTCACTCTCTCCTCTCCCTCCTCTACTTCATCTTTCTGTCTTCGCTCTCTATCTCCTTCTTTGTTATGCTCTCACTCTTTCTATTTTTTCTTTTATCTTATACTCTCTTTTACACTCTACTTTGTTGCTTACTCTTCTCTCTTTTCCTTTACTTTTCTCTCACTATATCTCTACTCTCTCTCATCTCTCTTGCTTTCATCCCTCACTCTCTCATTTTCTCACTTCTCTACCTCCCTCCTTCTCCTTAATTTATCCCTCTCTTTCTTGCTCCCTCCCTCACTCTATATTCTGCTGTTCTCCCTCACTTCATCCCCCTCACTCACTCTTACTCGATCTTCACTTAGTCTCTCTTCTCACTCTCTGTTCCATTCTCTTTCTTGCTTTCTCTCTTTACCCTCTCACTACTTCTTTTTAGCTCTCTTCCTCACTCACTCTCTTCCTCTCTCTCATTCTCTATTTTGCCTTTTTTATCCTACTCTCACTCTCTTTTCTATTCTCTTTTGATTCTCCCTTTATCCCTCACTGGGTATCTCTCGCTCTGCCTCCCACTTCACTCCCTTCATCCCCCTCTTTTTCCTGCTCTCATTATCTCCCTCTCTTACTCTCTCTCTCGCTCGCTAGCTCTTTCCTTCTCTTCCACTCGCTTTTCCCTTACTCTCTTTTCTCTCTATTTCTCTCTCGCACTCTCTCTCCCTTTCTAGCTTTTCTTCCTCTCTCTTTGGTTTCACTCTCATTCCCCTCTCTTTTTCGCTTAAAGATAACTCTCTCTCCTCACTCTCCTCTCAATCCTTCTCTCTCTCACTCCCCAACTCTTATGTTTCCTTCTCTACCTCCCTCTCTCTAGCCTTCTTGCTCTTCATTTTCTGTCTCACGCACTCTCCCCCTCTCTCCCCTTCACTCTTCCATTTCACCCTATCTCTCTCCCAGTAAGGCACATTCTTTATCCCTCTCTCCATCTCTCTTAGTCTAATCTATTTCTTCCTTCAGTCTCTCTTCTCTCTCAGTCTCTCTTCCTCTCTCATTCCCACTCTCTTCCATTCCTCTGACTCCCTCCGCCAACCTCTCTCATTCTCATTCTAGCTCTCTCTCGCCTTTTTCACTATTTATGCTTTATCACTATTTCTTTCCTTATTTTTCTCTCTCTGTGTCTTTCACTCTAACACACTCTCTATTGCTCTCTTTCATCTCTCTTATCATTTTACTCACTCTTTCTCTCCAACCATCTATTACTCTATTCCTCCCTCCCTCTCTCCCTCTTTCATTTATTCAGTGCCTCTCTCCTCCTCTCACCATCCCTCCCTCTCCATATCTAGCTATATATCTCTCTTTGCCTCTCACTCACTATCTTATTCTCTATCTTCCATGAGTCTCTCTTCTTTATCTAGTTATGTCTTACACTCTCTCCCTCTCTCCCTCCCACTCCCTCTTCAATTCTTATCTTCACTCCATGTCTTGCTCTCTCTCTCACTCTCAATTTTATTTATCTTTGTTGTTTGTTTTCTCTCTTTTGCCCTTTCTCTGTCTCTAGCTTGCTCTTTCTTCTATCACCCTCTCTTCTCATTCTTTACTTACTCTTTCTCTCCTTCTATATCTCCTCTCTCTTACTCTCCCTTCCTCACACACTCTCTCACAATTCTCACACTATCCCTCATTCATTCTCTTACTCTCCTTGTCATCACTCCTGTCTCTCTCTCCTCTCACTCTCTCATCCTCTACCCCTACCTCTCTCTCTTCCTCTACCCCTACCTCTCTTGATCTATCTCACTCCTTCCCCTCTCTAACATCCAAAGACTATTCTCTCCCTCTATCCCTCCCATACACTTCCTCTCAGCTTTTCCATCTATTTCACTAGCTCTCTCTTTCACATTCATTCACCTCTTCACCCTCCCTCTCTTCCTCTCACTCACTCCCTCTTGCTCTATCTTTCACCACTCACTTCTCTCTCTATATCTCTCTCTTGCTCTCTCCTTCCATCACTCTCTCTCACATAAATTTCTCTCTTACTCGCTCTCTCTCTTTCTCATTTATTGTCTCTCTTACTTTGTATTATGTTGGCCTCTCTTCTCTGAATTTTTTTCATGCACTACCTACCAAAAGCATTCTCTCTTGCTCCCTCTCTTTTATTCATTCACTCCCTTTCAATTCCCTAGTATCTCTTCCCTCTCCTTTTCTCTCTCCTTCTCTCTATTAAATTTCACTCTCTCTTATTCCCTCATTTTCTCACCCTCTTTTCTCTCTTTTATCTTTCTCTCACTCGCTTTATATGCCTCTCACTCTACCTCATTATCTTTCTCTTCCTCTTTCCCTCACTTTCACACCCTCTTCTCTCTCTCTCTCTCTCTCTCTCTCTCTCTCTCTCTCGCTCGCTCGTTCTATATGCCCCTCACTCTACGGCTCTATCTCTATCTCCCTCTTTCTTTAACTCTTTTCTCTCCAATTTCTCTCTCCCACCCTCTCTCCTCTTTCTCCCTTCCTCCCTCTCTTCAACTTAGCTCAATCCCTTCTTCTCTCTTTCTCACTCTTTATTATCTTTCTCTCACTTACTCATAGTATTGTTACTCTCTCTTCTCTCACTATTTCCTTTTTGCCATCCTCCCACCCTCTCCCCTCTTTCTCCCTCCCTCCTTATCTCTCTAACTCACGGTTTCGTCAATCTCTCTCTCACACTTTCTCTCCCTCTCTACCTCTCTCCCTCTCCCTCTCTGCCTTTACATCTCCTCTCTCTCGCACTTTAAAATCCATTCTTTTACTCTCCCTCTCTCTCCCTTGTCACTCACTCTATCTTGCTCTATCTACCAGCACTCTATTTCTCTAACACTCTCTCCCTCTCTTTCTCCCTCTATCTCTATTTCTTTCTCTTACCTCTCATGCTCTCTCTCACTCACTCTCTGTTATATCTCTCTTCTCAATTTTTTGCTTTGTTATATGTTGCCTTTTATTCTCTCTTTCTCTCACTCTATCCCAACACTCTCTCTCCCTCTTCCTCTCCCCCTACTTCTCTCTCTTTCAATCCATCCCTCAGCTCTCTCTGTCTTTCACTCTCTCTGCCTCTTCTCTCTCTCATTATTCCTCACCCTCTCTCACACATCTCTTCCTCTCTCTGCCTCCCTCTTTAACTCCCTACCTCCCTCCCCTTCTCTCCATTTATCTTACTCTCTTTACCATATTCTTCTTCTCACTCTCTCCAACTTTATTTATATATCTCTCTCTACTACCTCACCCACTCTCTTGCTCTTCATATATCACTTCTCTCCTGCTTCTTCACTTTCTCTAATCTCTTTTATTTCTTCTTCACTCTCGCACTTTCATCTCTTTTTCATTGTTTTTCACTTTATTCCATTCTCCCTCTCCCAGCCCTTCTTCCTCTCTTCCTCTCCAACAGCTACCCTCTCTCCCTCCCTCATTTTCTCTGTCTTTCTCTTAATCCCCATTACTCTCCATGACATGCTCCCTACTTTTCTTTCAACCTCATAACTTCTCTTGCCTTTTCTCTCTCTCTCAACCACTTATTTCCCTTCTTTACTTCATTTTCTGTCTTCCCTTGCTCTACATTCCCTTTTTTCTTTTTTTCGTCCCTCTCTCCCCTTTCTCTATCTCCTATCTCTCTCAACCCCTCTCCCACACTCTCCCCTCACTCTCCATCCCCCTCTCTCTTCCTCTTTAGACCTATCTCACAAGCTATATATATATATATATATATATATATATATATATATATATATATATATATATATATATATATATTCACCAATTTTCAACAGATTTCTGGCCTTCATTTCAACAAAAACAAATGTGAATTGCTATTCCCCAACAATATCCATCCTAACATTATCCACTGGACTACTGAATTCACTGGTTTTGTCAAAACCAGCCTTCCCATAAAGTACTTGGGGGTTCTTCTAATTAAAGGCAGAACTAAACAAAGTCATTTTGAAGAGATCATTGGCAAGCTGAACACTCAGCTCTCAAGTTGGTCCAATTCCTTCCTCTCATCTGGTGGCAGAATTACTCTTCTAAATAGCATGTTAACCTCTTTCCCTTCTTATATTTTACAAATGGCTTGCTTGAAGAAAAGTTCCAGGCTTCAGATTGAGAGAATCTTTAACAGATTCCTTTGGTCTGATCAAAGAAAATAATTTCCTTGGGCTAGCTGGCAAAGGGTAGCCTTGCTTAAAGTTGCTGGTGGTTTAGGTTTTAAAGGCTTGAAGCATCTACAGCAAGTTAATTTTTGTAAGCTATGGATCCATTTCAGGGAGCAAAATTCTCTTTAGGCTCAATTCATGAAAGGGAAATATCGTAGAAACACTCATCCCTTATCCTCTCAAATCAAAACAGGTATATCTAGAATGCGGAAACGTATGCTCATTAACAAAGCTAATCTGAATCACTCATATACTGGGAGTTAGGCAATGGTGACATCCTGTTTTTGGCATGATAAATGGTGTTAAAGGGAGATTTTGGTTCCCCTTCCTAATATTAACAAAGATTACTTCTCTATTTCCAGCTGTTGGGAGAACATGAATTGGTAATTCCTAAACTAAACTCTTCCTGGTTGACTCTGCTGTGGATCAGGTGGCTCAAATCCCTTTTGATAGGAATCAGCTGGGTAAGCTCAGATGGTTAAATGGTAAGAGTAACAGCATTACCAAACATATTTACTTTAGTATCAACTCTTGAAGTCAGGTCAGCTGGGGCAATACTATTTGGAACAAATATCTTACTCCCTCCATGTCCTTCCTCATTTGGAGAATCTTCCATGGGTTTATCCCAACAGATGATATTCTAAAACTCAATGGTTTGAGAGGCCCTTCCAAATGCTTCCTCTGTGCTGAAAATTCTGAAACTTTGAAACATCTCTTTTTTAAATGCTCCTTTTCTCAGGAGGTTTGGTCGGGTCTGATTCGCAAATTGAACATTAACCAACTACTGTTAGATTGGCAAGATTTTACTGCTTGCTGGAAATCCTGGCAGAAAGCTAAAGCTGGGGAGATGCCATGTATTGTGGCTTGGTTCATTTGGATGCACAAAAATGGGGTGAAGTATGATGGGGTGCTTAATAAGGCTGATAGGGTAGTTACCCACTGCCTCTCTTTTATCTCAAAGTTAATTTCTGTTAAAAAATTTCCAAACATCCTACAACCATCCTTGTCTGCTGATAGACCTATTCTTCACAGAGTCATTCAGATTTTTTGGAAAGCTCCCAGCGCTCCTTTTATTAAAGTCAATACTGATGGAGCTTTCACTAATCAGATTCTTGGTATTGGTGGAATTTTCGGGGACCATGCTGGGAAAGGTTTGCTTTTCTTCCGGGCTCCAACTACGACGGTGATCCATTGGAAGGCTAGATTCGTCTATTGTTTTTGGGCACTTCACATTGCTACTCTCTTTCGGTGGTCATCTATCATTGTGGAGGAGACTCATCGACCTTATTACAGTACTTTCAGAATGACCTTCCCCCTCCTTGGCACCATTCCACTTGGGTTTATAAAATCAGAACTTTGCTGCCCCAGCTTACTATGCAGTTCAATTTTATTTTCAGGGCCCTATCATCCCAGGAGATAATGGTCTCTTCTTCTCTACCTTCCCAGTTACATCATCTCATCCAGGCTGACTCTTTCCAAGCTCCCCATTTCAGAATTTTGGAGTAATGACCCTGCTTTGCATCTGCTATAAGTTGTTTATAGTTACTATTGGTGCCTTTACTGTTCTATTTGATTGGTTGTTTTCTTTTTAGGTTTTTTCTGGGCTGATTTTGGGAGAGGCCATTTATTTTATTTTCACTTAGTTAGTCTTTTTTCTTATTTTGGTGTGGAGTTGTATTGGGTTAGTTCTTCCCAGTGGGATCTCTTTTTGTAACTTCACTCTTTTAAATCAACATGTAGGGAGCCAAGAGTAGCTCCTTCCCACAAATATATATATATATATATATATATATATATATATATATATATATTTTCACCCTTTGTCAAAATATCTCTCAGTCTCCCTATTTAATTTTATCCTTTTCTGTCACTTATTATCATCCTCTCCTCTTTCTCTCTTGCTCTTCCATTCTCGTTTGTTCTCTCTTCCCTCACTCTCTTTTCTCTCAATATCTTTATTGCTTTTTTTCCCTTTATCGCTCTCAATCTCTCTCTCCTTAATTTCACTCACTGTACTCCCATTTTATTCTCTCTCTCGTAAGCACTATTACTATCTCTTCTCACTCTTTCACCTCATCCATCCCCCACTGCCTTTCTCTCATCCCTCCCTCCGTCTCAATCACCCTCTCGCCTTCCTTTCCTTGTTCTCACCCTCCAAGTATCTCTCATTCATTCTCCTATTCTCCCTCCCTTCTTTCTTTTAGCTCACTATTTCTTGCTCTATCTTCCTTCACATTTTCTTCTCTCTCTATTTTTTAACTATCTACCTCTATCGCTCCCTCTCTTCAATCTCACTCACTCTCTCCCTCTCTACTTTTCACTCTTTTTTCCTAATCATTATTTTACTCTGTTTGCTTACTTCTCTTTTCCATTAACTCATCACACAAACTCCTTTTTTCTTTATGTTACTCTCTCTCGATCTCTCTCTTCAATCCCACTCTTCATCTCTATAACACTCACTCTTAATCGGTCCCTCTCCATTTTTATTATTTATTCATTTTCTCTCCTTATCTCTCTTTTATTTTTGTCCCTTCTCTCTCTCCTTTCACTCCTTCCCTCCATATATCCCCCACTCTCTCTCCCTCTCTCTCACTCACTTTCTCCTTCATCTCTATGTATCTCTCTCACCTCTCTTTTTCACACACTCTCTCCCTCTTGATCTTTCTTCATCTCTCTCTTTCACTCCTCTTGCTCTCCTTCCCTCTCTCCCTCCACACACCTTTTATTACTCTATTGTTCCTCACTCACTTTACTTTCTATTTCTATCTATTTCTCTATCTCAATCCCTCACTCTTCAATATCTCTCATTTCATCGATCTATCTCTCTCTCAACTATTCTTTATTTGTTGCTCTCTTACTCTTCTCTCTCTCGATCTCTCCTTTGTCACTCTGTCATCTCTCTTTCTATGTCCCTTTCCCTCACACACAGTCTTTCTCCAACATTTGTCTCTCTCAATCCCTCTCTCTTCTCTCTCTCTTTCATATTTTTCTCACTTTTCCTTTCTCTTTAACCTCTCCCTCCCTCTGTCTCACCCCATCTCTCACTCTCTTTTCCTTACTCATGTTCTCACTCTCTTCCTCTTTCCATATATATCTCTCTTGCTCCCTCGCTCACTAGCTTTATCATTCTTTAGCTCTATATCTCTCACTTCTAAGTTGCCCTCCTTCCCTCACACTCTCTCTCCCTTCCCAATTTCCTAATATCTCTTTTCTCTCTTGTCTCTTTCTTATCCCCTCTCTTATATCTTCTTCCCTCTCTCCTTCTATCTTCCACTTTCTCTATAGGTCCCTTTCATTATTCCATTATCATTCTTATTACTCGCTCAGTCTCCCTTTATCTTATTATTGCCCTTTCTAGGTCACCCTTATGTAGCTCGCCCTTCTCTCTCTGTCTTACTCACCCTCTCTCTAGAGCTCTCACACACACTCTTAAACTCTCTCATACACACTCTCTCTATATCTCTCCCTCTTAAGCTCCCTTTATTGATCTCTATATCACTCTCTCTTACCATCTTACTATTTCTCTCGCACCCCATCCAATCACTTTTTCTACATCTTTCTCTCTTCTCTCTAAAAATCCATCATTTTTATTCTCACTCCCTTGCTCTCTCTCCTCATTCTCTCTTCTTGCACTCTATTCTCTTTTTTCTATCATATGCTCTTTTGTTCTCTTTATTGTTGCTCTTTCTTCACTTTTTCATCTCACTCCTTCCTTCCCTCTACCCCCACTCTTTTTGCCTCTCTATTGCTTCCATCCCATCTACTGTCTCTTTCTCTCTCTTCTCACCTCCCTCTTTCCTCCCTTACTTCAACCCTCCCTCCCTCTCTTTCCCCATCTCCCTTTATGTCTCTCTTTCTCTTACTCTCTTTCTCCCTCATAATTCTTCTATTCTCCCTATCTATATATGTCTCACTTACTCTCTCTTACTTAATCTTCCCTCTATCTTTCTTCTCTCTATATTTCCTTTTCACTTTCTGTCACTTTCTCTCTATTGTTCTCTTTTTAATCCATCTTACTTCCTCCCTCCATCTCTCTTTCTCACTCCTTCCCTCTCTCTATCACACTCTCTATTCCATCTCTCTTTATCCTCCTTTCTCTCTCTCAATCTCTATTTTATCTCTCTTTTGACACCTTTTATCCATCTCTGCCTCTTTTTCTCTTTCTTGCTCCCTATCTCACTTGCTCATTCTCTCTCTCTATCATGCTCTTTCTTCCCTCATTTTTTCTTTATTTCTTTCTGACACTCTCTTCCTTTCTTGCTTTTTCCTTCCCTCTCTTGCAATTTACTGTTATTCTTACTCCCTCCTCCCACTCTCTTTCTTTCTCCATGTTCACTATCCCTCTCTTTATCATCCATTCTTTTGCTCTCCCACTCCCCCCTTCTTGCTCACTCTTTTTTGCTCTATCGTCCAATACTCTCTATTTCTCTCTCACGCTATTTATCCCTCTCTTGCTCCCTTTCCCACTTCATTCGTTCTTACGACCTCCATCTCTCTCTATTTATTTCTCTTTACCACTGATTCTTTCTCTCACATCTCTCTTTCCACCTTGATCTCTACCTTATTTAATCTCTCATTCCTCTCTTTCTCCCTCTCCCTATCTCGCTCCTCTCTCTCTTTATTCACTTCCTCTCCTTTCCTCTCATTTTCTCTATCTCTTTCTCATTCCCTCTCTCTTGCCCTCTCTTCTCTAACTTTCACTTTTCTCTATTTCTTTATCTCCTTTTCTCTCTCTCTCATCCTTTCTCTCTCATTCTCTCCCTCTACTACCCTTCCTCCTACTCTATATATCTCCATAGCTCTCCCTCTCTGCCCACTATTTCCTTATGATCTACTCATTCATTCTTACTCTACCTCCCTATCTCAAACTTGAACACATTATTTTACACTCTTTTCCTCTCTCACTTCCTATCTCTCCATCTCTTAAATCTTTCTTGCTCTATCTCTCTCTCTCCCTCTGTCTCTTCAATCTCTCACCTTCTCTCCCTTTATCTCCCTGTTTCTCACTCTCTCCACTACTCTTGCCCTCTGTCTCTCTCTCTCACTCTCTCCCTTTCCCACTATGTTTATCACTTTTTATTATGTTTTTCTTTCTCTCTTTTATCTCTCTTTACTCACTCTTTATCTTCTTATATCCATTACTCTAACCTCTCTCACTTCCTCTCATTCTCTCTCTTCTCTCTCCCCCCTCTCTCTATTCCACCTCTCTTAATCTCTCACTCTTGCTTTATCCCTCACCACCTCCCACTTGGTCTCCCTCCCTTTTTCACTCTCTTAATCCCTCTATCTCTCACACACTCCATATCTATCACTTTCTTGCTCCCTCTCTCCCTCGCCCGCTCTCTGCCACTCTCACGCTCTCTCTTCCCTCACACTCTCTTCATTTTATTTGTCTCTCACACTCTCTCCCTTTCTTGCTCCCTCTTTCCCTCTCGTGAGTTTCACTCTCACTCTTACTCTCTCTCTCTCTCTCTCTCTCTCTCTCTCTCTCTGGTCTATGTTCACTCTTTGTCACTCACTCTTACTTATGTTCCTCTCTCTTCTTTCTCCTCTCCCAATTTTTCACTCCCTCTCTCCTCAGTCTCTTGCTTCCTTCTTTCCCTCCCTCTTTCTCTCTCTCACTCTCTCTTTCTCTCACTCAGACACGTTATCTCTATCCCTTTCTCACACTCTTCTGGTTCATCCCCCACTCTCACTCCCACAAAATCTCATTCTCTCCCCCCCTCTCTGTCTCTCTCACTCTATATCTCTTACAATTTCTATTATATCTTTCTTTCTCAATCTTTTGATCTCTCTTATGTTGCCCTTATTCTCTTCAATCTCTCACTCTATCCCTAACTCACTTGCTCTCCCTCTCTCTCAACTTTTCTCTCTTTCAATCCCACTCCCACCTGTCCCTTCGTCTTTAACTCTTTCAGCCTCTTCTCTCTCTCTCATTATTTATTACCTTCTCTCACACATCACTACCTCTCTTCACTCCCACTTGTACCCCTTCCCTCTTTCCTTCTCTATCTATATACTCCTCACTCTCTCCTACTTTCTTAAAATATCTTTCTCTCTCACTCCCTTGCTTACTCTCTTGCTCATTATTCTCTATCCCCCTATAGCTTTTGCTCTCTACCTCGCACTCCCTATCTTTTGCTCAATCTACCTTGAGTCTATCATCTCTTTCTATTTCTGCCTTACCTCTTTCCCTCCCACTCACTTTTCAACACCTATCTTCACTCCCTCTCTTGATTTATCACTCTCTCACTTTCTATTTCATCTCTTATTGTTATTTATTTTCTCTCTTTTGCCTCCTCTATGTGTCTTTCTTGCTCTTTCTTCTATCTCCCTCTCTTCCTCTCTTCACTCACTCTTTCTCTGACTTTATCTCTAACTCTCTCTAACTCTCCCTCCCTCGCACACAGTCTTTCAATTGCTCTTACATCCTGTTCTCTCTCTCATTTTTTGCTCTCTCATTCTCTCCCTTCGCAACCCTCCACTCTCTCTATGTCGATGTCTCTCCCACTCTACCCTCTCCCTCTCCATCTCCCTTTCTTCTTCTCCCCTTCTCATTCATTCTCTTACTCTACCTCTATTTCCCCATATTGTTCACTATCTTTTCCTCTCTCTCGCACTTAACTCTTTCTTTCTCTATCTCCCTCTCTCTTCAATCTCTAATCTTCTGTCTCTCTATCTCCCCTTTCTCACTCTCTCCCTCGCTCTTTCCCTCTATCTCTCTCTGTCTCACTCCCTCCCTTTCTCATTATGTCTCCCACATTCTCTTATGTTTCTCTCTCTCACTCTCTCTTGCTCTATTTTCTCTTGCTTTACTCTTTATTCCTTTATCCATCGTGCTAACTCTCTCTCCCTTCCTATCATTCTCTCTCTTTTCCCTCTAACCCCCTCTTCGCTGTCATTATTTATTACTTTCCCTCCTCTCCAACCCTCCTTATTCTGCTGTCTTTTTATCTCTCTAGATCTCTTTCTCATTATGTCTCCCACATTACCCTTTATTCCCTTCCTTACTTTCTCACTCTCTCTCTCATTCTATTATTCTCCCACTATCTCTCTTGCTCACTCCCTCTATCTTTCCGTATTCTCCTTCTCTCCTTATATATCTCACTCTCACTTCCTCCTTCACTCCCTTCCTCTCTTCTCTCCCTTTGTCCCTCCTCTTTTTTCCTCTCGTGCTCTCCCTCTATGTTTAACCATCTCTCTCTCCACCTCCTATTCTCATACTTTCTCTCACTCTCTCTTATCATGATCATATGAAAGAATAGGAGAGAGAGTTTGTGGAGGATAGAGAGTGAAAGAGTGAGAGGAGAGAGAGAAGAAAAGAGAGAGAGCAAAGAGTGACTAAGAGATAATGTTATTAAATAGAGATAGGGAGGGAGAGAGGAGAGAGAGTGAGAGAGAAATAGAGGTAGAAGAGAGAGTGAAGGAAGAAAGAGCAAGAGAGCAAGAAAGGAAGCAGAAGAATGAGAAATAGATAAAGAGTGAGAGATATGAAGATAAAGAGAGAGGAAAGAGCGAGGAAGGGAGTGAGGGAGAGAGAGAAGTGTGAGAGAAATTAAGAAAAAATTAGAGAGAGATGAATTGAAAGGGAGGGAGAGAGGGAGAGAGAGGGAGGGGGTGTGAGAGGGAGATAGAAGGAGAAAAAAATTGAGTAATGAGATAAAAGAAAGAGCGACATAAGAGAGATGGATTGAGTAAGATTGCAATAATGAAGGTGGAATAGAGAGAGAGAGGGGGAGAGCAAGGGAGAGAGCGAGAGTGTACGAGAGAGAGAAGAGAGAGGGTTGAGAGATGTGGTGGATAGAGGGAGAGAAAGTGTGAGAGGATATATGTAGAGGAAGAGAAAGATAAAGGGGGGAGTGTAAGAGAGAGCATGATAAGAAGAGAGAATGAAAGAAAGTATGAAAATAGAAGGTGGAGAGAGAGATGGTTAAAGGTCGAGAGAGAGATCGGGAGAGCAAAAGTGAGGAGGGACGAAGGGAGAGGGAGATGGAATGAGAGGTAGATAGAGGGAGATAGAGATTGAGTGAGACATAAAGATAAAGAGAAGAAGAAGAGAGGGACAAGACATTGAGAGAGATAAAGAGAGATAGAGTGAGATGGAAAGAGTGTAAGTAAAATGAGTGAGAAATAAAGAGCAAATAGATTGTCATGAGGAAAGTGAGATACAGTGAGAGAGGGGTGGAGAGATGAAGAGGGAAATAGTTAATGAGAGAGTGAGAGAAGAGAGTGACTAACAGACACAGAGAGAGCTCAAGAATGAAAGAGAGTGGAGAGACAGATTGTCACTTTCACTTTTCTTTATTTCTCTCTTTCTCTTCCTCTCCATTTCTCTCACCCTCTCTCTCATTCTCTCCCTCCGCTACCCGCCATCTCACGCTCTCTATCACAATCTCTCTCCATCTCTCTCCCTTACTCCCTCTCTCCTTCTCTCCTTTTAACTCATTCTCTTACTCTCTCTCCCTATCTTAATCCCACACTCCTTCCCTCTTTTTCTCCCTTTCCCCTATCAGTCTCTCTCTCTCTCCTCTTGCACATAATTAATCTCCCTCCTTCCTTCTCATTTTCTTCATCGCTCTCTCCCATTCCTCTCACTTACTCTCTCTTCTCTCACTTTCCCTTAACTCTATTTCTCTCTCACAGCCTCCCTCTATTTCTCTCTCTTTCTTTTTACCACTCATGCTATCCCTTACGCTCTTTATTTCTTTAGTAGAGAAAAAAGAGCAAGTAGAGGGATAATAGAAAGAAAAGGAGGAGACAGAGAAAAATAGTAATAAGAAATGGAGGAGGAAAGTGAGTGTGGGGAAGAGTAAGAAAGGGAGCTCAAAAGATTGAGAGAGAGAATGTAAGGGAAGATATATTATTGAGAGAAAGGGATGTAGGAAATGATGGAGTACAAGAGGGATATGGAGAGATAGGGGAAAATAAAGAAGGACTCGGAGAGATGGTTGGGGATAGAGTGAGAGGGAGAGGGTTTGGGAGGGAGATATTGCACAAGTGTGAGGGATTGAGAGGAGAGAGAGGAGAGAGTGGAGAGATAGTAGTAGAAGAGAGAGTAAGTACGAGTGGATGAATATAGAACGAGAAAGAGAGAGGGACTGAGTGAGCAAGAGTGAGAATGAAACAAAAGAGAGAGAAAGTAGGAGGGAGAAAGGAGGAGAGTACGAGAGAGAAAAAGAGAGAAGTGAGAATGAGGAAAGAGAGAGTGGAAGAGATGCAATGAGTGACCAAGCAAGTGAGGGAACAAGAGTGAGGGAGATAAAAAGAGCAGGAGAAAGAGATGGACGAAAAGAGTGAAAGCAAGAGGGAGAGCAAGAGAGAGTCAGTGAGGGATAAAGGGAGTAACAAAAGAGAAAGACAAAAGAGAGAATGTGAGAGATAAAAAGAGGTTGAATAAAGTGTGAAAGAGAGGGGGAGAGAGTGAGTGCGAAAGAGAGATAGAAGGAGGCAATGAGAGGGTTCAAAGAGAGAGCAGGAAAGGGAAAGGAAGAGAGAGTGAGAAGAGAGACTAAAGGAAGATCTCATAAGAGGAAGTGAGTGAGGAGTAAAAAGTGAGGGAAAATTGGAGAAGTTTGAGAGAGAGTGTGAAAGAGAGAGTGGAAGACGGAGAGGGATAAAGGGAGGGAGAGGAAGGGAGGGAGGGAAGACAGAGAATGGGAAAGTGAGGGATGGAAGCAAGAGAGAGAGTGGGGTAGAGTGGGAGAAAAGCAAAAGAAATGAGAGAAGAGAAAGAAACAAAAGGAGAGTGTAAAAGAGAGTATAAGATAGTAAAAGAGAATTGAGAGTGAGAAAGAGATAATTAAGAGAAAATAATAGAGAAGGGGTTAGACAGAGGAAAGGAAAATGGAGCAAGGGAGGGAGAGGAGAGAGTGAAAGATAAAGAAAAAATTGGTAACAAAGAGTGAGATAGAGTAACAAATGGAGCTAATGAGAGTAAGAGAGAGAGAGAGAGAGTGAGAGTGTATGGGTGTGTGCAATGGAGAGAAAAGAGGGAGCTACATAGGGGAGACCTAGAGAGGACATGAATGAGAGACTGGGAGTGATAGAGGAAGAGAGTGAGAGCGTTAAAGAGAACAATACTGAGAGAATAAAAGAGATCTAAAGAGAAATAAGGAAAGAGAGTGACGAGGATAAGAGTATATAAGAAACTGAAAGCGAGAGAGGGACAAGAGAGAAAAAAAGATATTAGGAGGGTGGGAAAGGAGAGAGAGTGTGAGCGAGGGAAGAAGGAAGAGGAGAGGGAGATAGAGAGCGATAAAAGAGATATTAAGATAGATTGATTTAGAAACAATGTAATAATGAAGGTGGAATAGAGTGGGAGAGAGAGGGAGAGTAAGGGAGAGAGTGAGAGTGTGTGGCATAAAAGAAAGATAAGAGAGGGAGAGATGTTTGGTGGTAAAGGGAAAGAAAGTACGAGAGGATATATATAGAGGAAGATAAAGATAAGGGAGGGATAGTAAGAGAGAGCATGATAAGAAGAGAGAGTGAGAGAAAGTATGAGATAGGAAGTGGAGAGAGAGATGTCTAAATTTAGAGAGTAAGAGTGGAAGAGAAAAAGAGAGGAGAAATTGAGGAAGAGGGAGAGGAGAGGAAGGGAGCGATAGAGAAAGTGAGAGTGAAAGAGATATATGGAGAGAAGGAGAATGAGTCAAGATATAGAAAGAGAGAGTGAGTAAGAGAGGGAGGTACAATGAAAAATGAGAGAGAGAATGAGGAAGATGGAGAGAGAGAGATACAAGAATAGAAAGTGGGAGAGAGTGTGAGAGAGTGAGATAGGAATTTAGATAGAAGAAGAGTGAAAAGAGTAAGAGAGAAGTTGACAGAGAATAAGGAGTGCGAGCGAGATAGTGATAAAAGTAGAAGAGAGAATAGAGAGTATAAAGGGATGAAGAGAGGGAGTCGGAGTGGGAGTGAACCTGAAGAGAGAGAGTGGGTGAAGAGAGAGTAAGAGAAAAGGAGCAAAAGAGAGATAGGAAGGTAAGTGAGAGAGAGGAAAGGGAGAGAGAAAGGGAGGGAGAAAGACAGAGAAGGTGAGTGAGGAAGTAATACTAGAAGAATTTGAAGGGAGTAAGGGAGAAAAAGTGAGAGAGAAATAGAGAAAAAATGGAGCGTGAGAAAAGAGAGGGAGAAAGAGAAAAAGCAATAGAGAAATAAATAATGATATGGCATAACAATGAAAAGTGCAATTGAGGGAGAGAGTGAGAAAGAGAGAGATAGACAGAGGGAGGGAGAATAAAATAAGATTTAGTGGGAGAAAGAGGGGGATAAAGTGAAAGAGAGTGAGAGGGAGAGAGGGGGAGAGCGTGTGAGAGAGAGAAAGAAAGAGCGAGAGAGGAAGAGAGAGGGTGGGAGTGAAGGAAGCAAGAGTGGGGGAGAGATGGAGAGAAAGATTGAGAGAAGGCAGTGGAGAGGGAGCAAGAGTGAGAATAAAACTGAAGAGATAGGAAAAGGTATTAAGAAAGGGAGAGTGTTAGGGAGAATTAGAGAGAAGAGAGAGTGAGGGAAGAGAGTGGAAGAGAGTGGAAGAGTGAGTGAGCAAGAGAAGGAGCAAGAGAGAGGGAGATAAAAAGAGCAGTAGGAAGAGAGGGATGGAAGGAGTGAAAGTGGGAGGGAGAGCTAGAGAGTAGCAATGAGGGATAAAGGGAGAGAACATAGTGGGTAAAAGAAAGAGGGGGAGATTAAAACTGAGTGAATGTAAAGAGAGAGGGAGGGAGAGTGGAGTGAGAATGAGAGAGAAATGGAGATATAAGAGAGAGTGAAGGAACATAGAGCAAGAGATTTGGAGCAAGACAGTGCAAGAAAAGGGTAGAAGAAAGTGAAATAGATATAGAGTGAGAGATATGAAGATAGAGGGAGGGAAGAGAGAGGAAGGAAGAGATGTAGAGAGAGAATTGTGAGAGAAAGTAAGGAATAATGAGGAGATGAGAAGCAGATTGTGAGAAGAGACAAGGAATGAAAGAGAGAAGGAGAGAGGGAGGACGGGAAGGAGCAAGAAAGGGATTTAAAAGGAACGAAAAGAGTTGAGTAATGAGAGAGAAGACATAGCAATAGTAGAGAGACTAATAGAGATTGACTAAGCAACAATACAATAATGAAGGTGGAATAGAGAGTGATAGACAGAGGGAGAGCAAGGTAGAGAGTGAAAGTGTGCGAATGATAGAAGAGAAATGTGAGAGAGATGTTAGGAATAGAGGGAAAGAAAGTGTTAGAAGACATAAAGAGAGGAAGAGAGAGATAGAGGGATGAAGAGTAAGAGAGTGAGATAAAGTATGAGAATAGAAGGTGGAGAGGGATGGTTAAATGTAGAGCGAGAGAATGAGATAGAAAAAAAAGGAGAGACAGGGGGAGAGGGAGAAGCGAGGAAGGGTGCGAAGGAGGTGATAGTTTGAGAGATAAAGGAGAGAAGGAGAATGAGTGAAGATAGTCAAAGAGCAAGCGACAGAGGGAGGGAGAACGAGAGAGAGAATGAGAGGGTGATGGAGAAAAGAGAGATAGCCATAGAGGGAAAGTGGGAGTGAGTGTTAGAGAGAGCGACGAAGAAGGGAAGTGGGAGAAATAGAAAAAAAGAGTTGGGGTATAGAGGAAGAGAAGGTGGAAGAGTAAGAGCAGTGAATAAAGAGTGCGAGTGAGATAGAGATTTTAAGTGGAAGAGAGGATAGAGAGTGTAAAAGCAATAAAAAGGGAGTAGGAGTGAGAATAAGTTGAAGAGAGAGAGTGGTGAAGAGAGAGTAGGAGAAAAGGAGCAAGAGGGATAGTTAGGGACGCAAAGTGAGAGAGAGAAAAGGAGAGAGAAAGGGAGACAAGGTACATGAGAGAAAGAGAGAGATGACAAGTGAGGGAGTAAGTGTGAGAGACAAATTAAAGAGAGTAAGGGAGCGAAAAATGGAGATAGGGAAATAGAGGAAGAATGGAGAGTGAGGAAAGAAAGGGAAAGAGGGATAAAATGGGAGAAAGTAATAAACAAAGACAGAGAAGAGGGGCGAGAGAGAGAGAAGAGAGAGATAAGAGAGGAAGGGAGAGAGTTAGAGTGATAAATATAGATGAATGAGTGAGTAAAGTGTTAATGGAGAGAGAGAGGAAAGAGAGAAGGAGCTAGAGAGAAGAAAAGAGCAAAATAAGGAGGGAGGGAAAGAAAGTAGGTAAGAAGGAGAGAAAGTAAAAAAAATGACAAAGAAGAGGGGCGAGATAGAAAAGAGAGAGAATGATAGGAAGGGATAGAGAGTTAGAGGAATAGATATAAAAAGATAAGTGAAAAGAGAGAAAGAGTACAATAGAGAGCGATTGAGAGAAACATAATAAAAATTGTGAGACAGAAAAAGAATGGGATAGAATGAGAAAGAGAGTAATAGATGGCAAGCGTATGGGAGAGAGTGAGGAAGGGAGATAGAGAGCGTCAAGGAGAGAGATTGAAGTGAGGGAAGGAGTGGGAGAGGGAGAGAGAGCAAAAAAGATTTAAGAGAGAGAGATAGAAACTGAGAGAGGAAAAGAGCAAAAAAAATTGTGAGCAAGATTCGGATAGGGAGGGAGAGTAAGAGAAAGAGTGAGGTTAAAGAAGAGAGGGAGAAGAAGAAGGAGAGAGGGAGCAAGAGGAGAGAGAGAGAGGGAGGGTAACGAATGAAGAGAATAAGAGAGAAAGAATGAGAGAGAGAGAGAGAAATAGAGAAAAGTGAGAGAAAGAGAAGAGAGAGCAAGAGAAAGAGAATGAGAGCAATGGAGAAAATGAGAGGGAGGGAGAGAAAGTGACCGAGTTAATGCAAGAAAAGATAGAGAGAGGAGTTAGATAGGGAGAGCAGGAGAAAAAGAGGGAACGAGGGATGGATTGAGGAGGAATAAGAGATGTATGAGAGAAAATAAGAAATAATGAGATGGATATGAGGGGAGAGAGCAAGATGTGAGAGCAATTGAGAGAGTGTGTGTAAATAATGAAAGAGGGAGAGATTGTCTCACTTCCTTCCTGGCTTCCTCACTCTCTTCAATTTCACTCTCATTCTCACTCCCTTACTCTTTCTTTCTCTCTTGCCCTCTCTCTCCCTTTCTCTCTCCCTCTCTATGTCTCACTCCCTCCCTCCCAAACCCTCTCTCTTGCTTCATTATCATTATCTCTTATAGCCTTTCTCTTACTCTCTATTCCTCCACTTTATTTCTTCAGCTTCACTTTCACTCCTACTCTCTAGGTCTCCCTCATGAAGCACACTGTTCTCTCTCCATCTCGCACACTCTTACACACACTCACTCTCTCTCTCTCTATCTCTCTCCCTCCCAATATCGTGCCGAAACGTCCTCCTGCCCTGTCCAGAGCTCCTAGAAACACTAACTGTTGAGACGGCTGCCTACGAGATGAAGTCAACTCAGGAGGTGGATAGAAGGATAAGAATTGGTCGACCAGTAGTGAAGGAGTTGGGATCCCACACGGAAGGGAACAAGGGCATACGCTTGCTCAACTACTACTGGCCAAGATCTTCTTTCCTGAACTCAGAGCTCTACGTCTCAAGGTAGGAATCCTATCGAATGCTACTACTTCTTGAAGCAAATCGAGTTTTGAAGCCAACCCTTACTAGCTACTTCTTTGATGCCTCCCGAGCTGAGGACTGAAAAATCCAATATTGTCGGAAGGGTGGAAGGGCGGATGGTTGACTGATCAATTCCTAACTTCAGAAGAGAAGAGCCCGTTGGGTACTAATGAGAAGACCATCTTCACTCTTTTTCTCACTCTTTGTTAACATTTTTGTTTTTTTCTCTCACTCCTTTTATCCCCTTCACTATTATATTTTCTCAATCTCTCTCTTTCCCACACTATATTCTCTTTTTATATCTTATACTGTTTTTTACTTACTTTTTTGTTGCTCTCTCTTCTTTCATTTCTCTAACATTCTGTCACTCCGTCCCCCACTTCCTCACTCCTATATCTCTTGCTTCTATCTCTCCCTCTCTCATTTTATCTCTTCTCTTCCTCCCTCTCTCTCACTCCCATTATCCCTCTCTCTCTCAACAATCTTTTATTCTCCTTCACCCTATATATCCCTCACTCACTTACCCTTGCTTGATCTTCCCTCTGTCTCTCTTCTCACTCACTGTCCCTTCCACTCTATCTTTCTTTCTCTTTCGTGCTCTCTCTTTAAACTCTCTCGATACCTCCTTCTATCTCTCTTTCTTACTCACTCTCTCCTTCTATCTCTCATTCTCTGTTCCACCCCTTTTCATCTCTCTCTTGCCCTCTCTTATGTCTTTTTTTTCACATTCACTTTAACCCTCACTGACACTCTCTCGCTCTACCTTTCTCTTTCACTCCCTTCATCCCTCTCATTCTCCTACTCTCCATATCTCCCTGTCTCTTGGTCCCCCTCTCGCTCGCTCACCCACTCCCTCTCTCCTGCTCTCTCATCCCTCACCCTCTCTTCTCTCCATTTCTCTCTCCCACTCTCCCTTTCTTGTTCCCTTTTCCTATCTCTTCAGTTTCACTGTTACACAAACTCCCTCATTCCCTCTCTCTTTCTCACTCCATGTTCACTCTTTGTCACGTACTCTCTCTTCTATTGCGCTCTCTCCTCTATCTACTCTCAATCTTTCTCTCTCACTCTTCCCCACTTCATTCCTTACCCCCTCTCCCTCTCTCTCTGTCTTTATTTCTCTCTGCCACACACTCTCCCCCCGTCTCGCCCTCTCACCTCTCTCTCCATTTAAATCTCATACTATTCACCCTCTCTCCATCTCTTACACTCTCTCTCCATATCTTCCTTCACTCTGTCTTCCTCTCACTCCCACTCTCTTCCATCCCTCTTACTCCATCCATCCTCTCTTCCTCTTTCGCACTTTTATGCATTATCACTTTTTCTTTCTCTATTTCTTTTTTCTTTCTCGCTTTGACACAGTCTTTCTTGCTCTTGTTTATCACTTTCTTATCACTTTACTCACTCTATCTCTCTTACTCTCTTCGTCCCTCACTCTTTCCCTCTTTCATTAATTCAATCTCTCACTATGTCTTTTCTCTCTCCCTCTCTCTCCATATTTCCCTCAATATCTCCCTCTATCTACCTCTCACTCACTATCATTTACTCTATCTTCTCTGAGTCACACTTCCTCTTGATTTCTGCCTTACCCTCTCTCACTTTCTTCCTTCGCTCCACTCTACAATCCCTATCTTAACTCGCTCCCTTGATCTCTCTCTCTCTATCACTCTCTATTTAATTTCTCTTTTTTATTCCTATGCTCACTTTTACCCCTCTCTATCTCTCTCTTGCTCTTTCTTCTATCTCCCTCTCTTCCCTCTCATTACTCACTCTTTCTCTCCCTCTATCTATCACACACTCTCTCACACACCCTCCCTCACACACTATCTTTCAATTGCTCTCACATTTTTCTCTCTCTCCTCATATTAATCTCATTATTTATTATTTTCTCTCATACATCCCTCCTTCGTCCTCGAAACATTCCTTTTTCAATCAATTCCTCCCCTCTCTCTCCTCTTGCACTCACTCATTCACTCCCTATCTCTCACTCACTTTTTCTCTATCATTCTCTCCCAGTCCCTCTTTCTTGCTCCCTTTTCTCCCACTTTCACTTTTCTCCATTTCCCTCGCCCTCTCTCTCTCATTCTCTCCCTCTGCTACCCACCATCCCATGCTCTTTATCTCAATCTCTCTCCCTCTCTCTCCCTCACTCCCTCTCCATCTCCCTCTCTCCTTCTCTCCTTTTAACTCATTCTCTTACTCTCCCTCCCTATCTCAATCCCACACTCCTTTCCTCTCTTTCTCCCTCCCCCTATCACTCTTCTTTCTCTCTCTCTCTCTCTCATCTTGCACTTTTTCAATCTCCCTCCTTCCCTCTCATTTCATTCATCGCTCTCTGTGATTCATCTCTCTTGCTCTCTCTTCTCTTACTTTCTCTTCTCTCTATTTCTCTCTCACAACCTCCCTCTATCCTATATCTCTTTATTTTAACCACTCATGCTCTCCCTCACTCTCTCTATTTCTTTCTTTTTACCCCTCTTCTCTCTATATCTCTCTCACTCTCCCTTATTCTTTCTTTCCCCTCTCTCCATCCCACTTCTCAACCTCCCACACTCTCTATCTCAATCTCTCTTCCTTTCAACCCACTACCCTCTTGCTCCCTACCTCCATCTTGCTCAATATCATTTTCTTTGTCACTTCCCCTCTCTTCCTCCTAAATCTTTCATGCTCTCTCTCTTTCTCTCACATTCTTTAATCTCTCACTCTCTCCCTCTATCACCCCTCGTTCTCACTCTCTCCCTTACTCTTGCGATATATCTCTCTTTTAATTACTCTCTTATTATCATCTTACTCTCTTTACTTTTCCCCTCTATCTCTCTTTCTCCCTCTCTTCCTTTCTCACTATGTCTTTCACTCTCCATCATGTTTCACTCACTTACTCATTGCTCTCTGTTCCTCTGTTTTCTCACTTTTTTCCTCCCTATATCCATCACTCATTCTCTCTATCTTCCTCTCATTCTCTATTTATTTGCTTTCTCATCCACTCTTCACTCTTATTGTTTATTACTTCCCCTCCCTCCCTTATTTTGCTCTTTGTTCTCTATCTTTCCCTCTCTTACCTGACTCTCCATTATTTCTCTATTTCTCTTTTTTTGTCTCTATCCACCTTCTTGACTCCCTCACTCTCTTTAATTTCACTCTCGCTCTTACTGTCACTTTCTTCTCTCTCTTTCTCTATTGCTCTCTCTCACCCTTTTTGCCTACCTCTTTCTCTCTTGCTCCCTCTATCATTCTCTCTTGCTCCCTTTCTCTCACTCTCTCTTCCCCACTCTCTTTCTTTAGCTCCACTCACTCTTACTCCCTTCATTTCTCTTTCACAATCTCTATTCTCTCTTTCTCTTTCTATTGTCATCTTGCTCTCACTTTATATTATTTCCCACCTTCTCTGTTACTTTCTCACACTTTCTCTTCCTTTACCCACCACTCTCTCTTTCTCTATTTATCTCACTTCACTCCCTTCCCCCTCTCTATCAAGCTCTCTTCACTTGTCCTCCCTATCTCTCCCTCTTTCACATCTCACTTTTCTCGTCTCTCTCATTCTCTTATTCTCCCTCTTGCTCACTCTCTCTTTCTATATCTTGCCTCACTCTCCTTCTCTTCCTTTATCTCTCTCACTCTCTCTTCCTACTTTCCTCCCTTCCTCTCACTTTCTCACTATTTATTTGCTTTCTCTTTCTCTATTATTGCGCACTCTTCTCTAACTCTTTCTCTTTTATTTCTCTCTCTGTCCTCTCTCTTTATCCCTTCCTCTCTTCTTCCCTCTTTCTAACACACAATCTCTTCCTTTTTCTCTCCATCCAAACATTGGGAGGGATGGAAGCAATAGAGAGGAAGTAAGCGATAGAGAAAGAGAATGGGACATCCGGAGAGACCATCATAAGAGAAAGATAATAAATAGGAGAGGATATAACTAGCGAGATAATGGGAGAAAAATAAAGACAAATATTTTGAGAGAGCGAGAGAATATATATACATATAGATTATGAGAAAGTCTAGAGAGGAAGAAAGAGAGGGATGGAGAGTGAGAAGGTGATAGTGTAGGAGAGGGAGTGAAAGAGAGATAGGAAAAGGAGAAAGAGGAATGAGGGTTGAAGAAAAGCAAAAAGAACATGCAGAGCAAGGGAAGAGAGAAAAAGAGAGCAAAGAGGGAACTAAAGAGATTGAGAGAGAGAAAAAAGTGAGAGAAGTTATAAGGTTTAAAGAATAGTAGGGAGGATGCCATGGAGAGCAAGGGCCATAAAAAGAAAGATATAGAAAAGAGCTCTAGGGAGAAAGCGTGGCAAAGATGGAGAGGAAGGGAGGGAGAGAGGGTGGGAGAGGTGTGGGAAAGGGAGAAAGAAAGAGGGGGAAGTTGGAATGTGTTTGTGAGAGTGAGTGAGAGAGAGAGAGAGAGGGATAGTAGTAAGGGAAAAAAGTGAGAGGGGGAAGATAGAGAGAGAAAGTAAGTTAGGGAAACTTTGGGGGAGTGAGGGAGTGTGAAGGACACAAGAAGAGAGAGTGAGGAAGGGAAAGTGTGGTTCTAAACGAAAGAGAGAATGAAAGAGAAAAAGGGAGTGGGGAAGAGAAAGTGGAAGAGAGAAAGGGAGTCGGGAAGAGAAAGTGGAAGAGAGAACAGAGAGTGGGGAAGAGATAAAGAGAGGGAGTAGGTCCGTCTACATCTCTATATCTTTCTCTTTACCAATTATGCTCTCTCTCACACTCTCTATTATTTCTCTTTCTCTTATGTTGCCCTCTATTCTCTCTCTTTCTCTCACTCTATACCTCACACACTCTCCCTCTCTCCCTAGTTCTCTATCATTCAATCCCACTCTTATCTCTCTCTGTCTTTGTCTCTCTAGCTCTTCACTTTCTCTCATTATTTCTCACATTCTCTCACACATATCTTCCTTTCTCCCCTCTCTTTCACTACCTCTCTCGCTCTCTCCACGTCTCTCCATATATCTTATTCTCTTTTCCTTACTTATTCTTACTCTCTCTCACTTTCCTTGTATATCTTTCTCTCACACTCCCTCATTCACTCTCTTGCTCTTTATTCTCTAACTCCCTCTCTTCCTTCGTCTCTCACCATATCTCCCTCTATATCTCCCTCTCTCTACCGATTTCTCACAATATTTTTCCCTATCTTCCTCTAGTCTCTCTTGTATCTCTATTTCTGCCTTACCCTCTCTCCATCTCTCTTTCCCACTCACTCTTCTATCCCTTTCTTCACTCCCTCTCTTGCTGTCTCTCTCACTCTCTATTTCATCACTCTTTGTTGTTTCTTTGCTCTCATTTGCCCCTCTCTATCTCTCTCTTGATCATAATTCTATCTCCCTTTCTTCTCTCTCTTTACTCACTCTTTCTCTTCCTCTATCTCTAACTCCCCTTCCCTCACACACTTCTCTCAATTGCTCTCACATCTTGCTCTCTCTCCTTATATCTATCTCATTATTTATTATTTTTGCTCATACACATCTCTTACCTCCTCAATCCCTCTTTCCCTCTCTTTTTGCCTCCCTTTCTATCTAACTCCTCCCCTCTCCTCTTGCACTCACTCAGTCATTTCCTCTCCGCCCTAAGTTTTCTCTATCTCTGTTGCTCTCTCTTCTCTCACTTACGCTTTTCTCTACTCACTCATTCTCTCCCTATTTGACGATACCTCTTCCCTCACTATGTCACGCTCTCTACTCTCTAACACTTTGCATTTTTTATTCCCTCATTCTCTCTCTTCAGTTTTACTCTCACTCTTACTCTGTCACTCTTTCTAGCTCTATGTTTGTTCTCTCTCATTCACTCTCACTTAAGTTGCTCTCTCTTCTCTCTCTCCTCTCCGTCTTTCTCTCCCTTTCTCCCCTGTCTTTTACTTCCTTCCCCGATTCCTCTGTTGCACTCTCTCAGTCTCTCCTTATCTCTCTCAGATACACTATCACTCTCCACATCTCATAGTCTTCTTGTTCATCCCTGCTCTCCCTCTAGAAAATCTCATTCTCTACCACTCCTTCCATCAAGCTCACTCTATCTTCTCTTTCCCTCTCACGCTTTCTATTCCCTCACACAATCTTTTGTCTACTTGTTTCTCACACTCTCCCTTTATCACTTTCTCTTTCTTTCTCTTCAATTTCACTCTCACTCTTACTCCCTCTCTCCCTCACTCTTTCAATGTCTATTTCCACCTTACCCTCTCTCTATCACTCCCTTCCGCTCACTCTTCAATCCCTTTCTTCACTCTCTCTCATACTCTCTATCACGCTCTCCATTTCATCTCTCTTTGTTGTTTCTTTGCTCTCATTTGCCCCCTCTCTATCTATCTCTTGCTCATAATTCTATCTCCCTCTCTTCTCTATCTTTACACACACTCTCTTTCTCGATCTCTCACTCCCCCTCCCTCACACACTTTTTATCAATTTCTCTCACATCCTGCTCTCCCCCCTTATATTCTTCTCATTATTTATTATTTTTGCTTATAAATCTCTCTTACCTCCTCAATCCCTCACTCTTTCAATCCCTCCTTCCCTCTTATTATGCCTCCCTCTCTATCTAACTCCTCTCTCCCTCTCCTCTTGCAGTAACTCATTCACTCTCTCCCCCCTAGTTTTCTCTATCTCTCTCTCTTCTCTCCCTTGCTCTCTAATCTCTCACATAAACTTTTCTCTGCTGGCTCGCTCTCCTCCCTCTCTCATGTTATCTCTTCCCTCACTCTCTCTCCACTCTATTTCTCTCTCACACTCTCTCCCTTTCTTTCTCTCTCTTCCTCTCTCTTCAGTTTCACTCTCACTCTTGCTCCCTCACTTCCTCTCTCTTCCTCACTCCATGTTCACTCTCTCTCTCACTTTCTCTTCAATTGCTCCCTCCACTGTCAATCTTTCTCTCCCTCTCTCCCCCTATCTTGCTTCCTTCCGTCCCTCCCTCTATCTGCCTCTCTCGCTATATCTTTCGCTCTTAAACACACTCTCTCCCTCACACTCTCTTCCAATTCAGCTCCCTTTCTCTCTCACTAAATCTCATTCTCTACCCACTCCCTCACTCTAACTTTCTCTCTATATCTTACATCACTCTCTCTTTATCTCTCGCCCACACTTCCTCTCACTCCCATTCTCTTCAATCTCACTCACTCCCTCCCTCGCTCTCTCTCTCTCTCTCCTTGCTCTTTTCTCTATTTATGCTTTATCACTTTTTTCTCTCTTGTTCTCTCTCACACACATGTACTCTAGCTCTCTTTTATCACTCTCTCTTATCACTCTACTCACTTTTTCTCTCCTACCATCACTTACTCACTCTCTCCCTTCATCTCTCCCTCTTTCATTATTTCAGTCTCTCTCTCTATCGCCCTCTCGCCCTCTTGCTATCTCTATATCCCCTCTATATGTCCCTCTCTCACCTTTCCTTCCTGAAGTCTCTCTTCTTTCTATAGTTCTATCTTACCCTCTTTCTTTCTCTCCCTCTCGCTCACTCTTCAATCCCTGACTTTACTCTTTCTTTTGTTCTCTCTCTATTTCATCTCTTTTTATTATTTTCTTGTTCATCTTCTCTCCCTCTCTGTCTCACACTCTTGCTCTTTCTTCTCACCCTCTCATCTCTTTCTTTACTCACTCCATCTCTACCTCTATCTCACTCACTCACACTCTCTCCCTCACACACTCACCCTTAGTTTCTCTCACATATTTCTCTCTTTTTTCATATCCATCTCATTATTTCTTATTTTATCTCATATATCTCTCTTTCCTCGTTGATCCCTTCCTCTCTCAATCCCCACATTCCTCTCTTTCTTGTTCTCTCCCTACTTTACTCTTCTCTCTCGCTCCTATTGCACTGACTCATTGACAACCTCTCCCTCCCTCTCATTTTCTTTATCTTTCTGTCTCACTCCCTCTCTCTTGCTCTTTTCTTTCACCTTTTCATTTCTCTACTTCTCTCTCACTCTTGCTCTCCCATTCTCTCGCTCTCTCTCATCATTTCTCCCTTATTCTCCCCTTCCTGCATCCCTCCCTCCCACTCTCACTATCAATCTCTCTCCTCTCCATCTCCTTCTCTCCTTTCCTTCTCACTTATTCTCTTAATCTCCCTCCCTATCTCAATCTTGCTATCTTTTGCTCTCTCACTTATTCTCTTATTCCCCCTCCTATATTTTCTCTCATTGTTTATTACTTTCTCTCCCTCCCTCCCTCCCTCTCTCCTCATTTTTCTGTTTTCTTTGTCTCTCTAGCTTCCTTTCTCTTGCCTTCTCATTCCTCACTTTGTATTCTTTCTCTATTTCACTCTCATTTTGTCTCTCTCTCTCTCCCCTCCTCGCTCCCTCACTCTCTTTAATTTCACTCTCACTCTTACTCCCTCACTCGCTTCATATCACTTTCACACGCTCTCTCTCACTTTCCCTTCTTGGTTTTCCCTCTCTCTCTCCATCTTTCTATCATTCTCTCTTTCATTCTCTTGTTCTCCCTCCCTCACTTTCTCTTGCTCTCTCAATTTCTCTATCTTACCTCACTCACCTTCTCTCCCTATATCTCTCTCATACTACCTTCTTCCTTTGCTCCTTTCCTCTCTCATTTTGACTATTAGTTCTCTCTCTTTCTCTTGTGTTGCTTAGATTTCTTTAACTTTTTCTCTAATGTTTCTCTCCCACTCTCTTCCTCTCTCACACATACACACAATATCTCTCTTTGCTCAATTTTTCTCTTCCCTATCCCTCACATGTAATTCTCACATTCTCTCACACTTCTCTGTCTTTCTCTCACCCTCTTACTGCCTCCTCTATCTCTCACTCTCTTTCCATGACTTTTGTTCTCACTCTTTCCCTCTCTATCTATATATCTTTTTGCTCCCTTTTTCTCTTCTTCATTCTCTTGCTCTCTATCTCTTTCTTCTCTTCCTCCCTCCCTCACTCACACTTTCTCTCCATTCCCACCCTTCAAATATCTTTTCTTCTCTTTTGTCCCTCTCTCACATCCCTTTCTTATATCCTCTACTCCCTCACTCTCTTTTCCTCTTTCTCTCAAGATCTCATTCACTCTCTTACACTCTTGTTCTCTTTATCTCTCTCACTCTCTGCCTCCATCCTTCTCACTCCTTAATTATTGTCCTCTCTAGGTCTCTCATATGTAGCTCACTCTTCTCTCCATCTCATACACTCATACGCTCTCTCACTCTCTCAATCCCTCTCGCTCATACCTTCTTTAGCTCCATGTCTTGCTCTCTACTCTCTGTTACTATCTTGTTCTTTCTCGCTCAATCTCTCCTCTATTTTCCTCGCTCCATCTGTCTCCCTTCACTTTCTATCCTCTTCTCTATTATTCTCTATCCCTCCCTTTTTCTTTATCACTATCTGTTCTCTTTTTCTATCTTATACTTTCTTTTACACTCTCCTTTGTTGCGCTCTTTCCCCTAACACTTTCTACTCTCTCCTTTCTCTTGTTTTCAAACCTACCACTCTCTTTCCCTCTCTTCTCTCCCTCGTGCTTCCCGCTCTATCCCTCCTTGTCTCCCTCTTTGTATCCCTCTCCCTTTCTTCCTCTCTCACTCACTAATATCTTCTTCTTGTGCTCACTTTAAATCTCACTCACTTACTATTACTTGATCTTCCAACAGACTCTCCCCTCACTTTCTCACTTTCTCTTTCCTACTCTCTCCTTAAACGCCCTCACTTCCACCTGTCTCTTTCTCCTTCACAACCTCATTCTCTCTATCACTCGCTATTCCACCCCTGATTATCTCTTCTTTCTCTCACTTTTGACCGTCCCATTATCCCTCACCTCCTCTCTCTACTCTCCATACCTCTTTCACTTTCTTAATCCCTCTTTCTCTCTTTTACACACTCCTTTGTTGTTCTCTCTTCCCTTCTTCCTCTTACTTTTCTATCACTTTATTCCCCACCATCTCTCTCCTGTCTCACACTTGATTCCATCCTACCCTCTTTCATTCTCTCTTCCTCTTCCTCCTTCCCTCTTCCTCCCTTTATCCCTCTCCATCTCCCACTCCGTCCTTTGCTCCCTCTCGCACTCATCATTTTCTTGTTCTTCCTCTCTTTCTACCCTCACTCATTTACTCTTACTCGATCTTCCCTTAGTCTCTCTTCGCACTTTCTCCCTTTCATCTCTCTTCCTTCCTCTATCCTGCACTCTCATTAATCCCTCTCACTACTCCTTAAGTTTCTCTTTCTCACTCACTCTTTCCCTATCTCTTTCACTCTCTATTCTATCTCATTTTATCTTTGATTCACTCTCTTTTATCTCATTTTTAATGCTCCTTTTATCCCTCACTGCCTTTCTCTCGTCTCCCTCTCTCTTTCACTCCCTTGACCCCTCACTTTCTCTCGTTCTCCTTATCTCCCTAGTCCTGCTCTCCATCTCACTCGCTCACTCTCTCCCTTCATCCCTATCTTTCTGGTCTTGCACTCACTCACTCGATCTTCCTCCTTCCCTATAATTTTTTTCCATTGCTCTATCTCATTCCCTCTCTCTTCTCTCACTTTCTCTGCTCTCTATTTCACTCTCACTTTCTGTCATGGTTTCTCTTTCCCACTCTCCCACTTCTCACCCTTCCACTCTCTCTATCTAAATCTCTTTTCCTCTCTCTCCATCTCCATCTCCCTCTCTCCTTGTCTCTTTCTCATTCATTCTCTCAACGTCTCTCCCTGTCTCCATCTTGCTAACTATCTTTTCCTCTCTCGCTTCAACTCTCTGTCTATTAAATCTTTCAAGCTTCCCTCCCTCTCACACTCCCTCCCTCTCTTTAATCTCTTGCTCTCCTCCTCTATTTTCCCTGTTCTCACTCTATTAATTACTCTTGCTCTCTATTTCTTTCTTTCTCACTCTCTCTCTTTCTTATTATGTCCCTTACTTCTACTCTATTTATCTCTCTTTCTCTCTTGCTCTCCCTCATCTAGCTTTTCTTTCTCTTTACACTTGGCCCTCTATCTCTCTTTCTCTCACATTGTCCCTTTCTCATTATTCTCTCACTCTCTATAATATTCCTCTTTCTCGCTCTCTTGCTCTCTCTACCTCTCTTTTCAAGGGGAGATAGAGAGAGGAGTGAGAAACGAAGAGAGAAAACAGGGTGGAACGGAGGGATTGAATGAGGGAGGGATCGAGGAGTAAAGATAGATCCATAAGAGAAAATAAGAAATATTGAGATGATATGAGGGGAGAAAGAAAGATGTGATACTAATTGAGTGTGTGTGAGAAAGGGAGAATGAGAGAGATAAAAAGTGAGTAAAGAGAGAGAAGAGATGGAGATAGAAGAAAAGGCTTGAGAGAGAGATAGAAAGGTGACAAAAGAGAGGAAAAAACATAGAGTTTGTAAAGTCAGCAGAAGAAAGAGAGATGGAGAGTGGGTAAGGCATAAATACATAGAGAAGAAATTCTCGGGGAAGATAAAGCAAAAGATAGTGAGTGAGAGGTAGAGAGAGGAAGATATGGAGAGAGAGAGAGGGCAAGAGGGAGAAAGAGAGACGCACTGAATTAGTGAATGAGGGAGAGAGGGAGAGAGGAAGAGAGTGAGAGGTGGTTGGAGGGAAAGAGTTTGTGAAGTGATAAGTGAGTAATGATATAGAGAAATAGGGAGTATGTGAGTGAGAAATAGAGTGCAATAGAGAAAGAAAAATTGATAAAGCATAACAGAGAAAAGTGCAAGAGAAGTAGAGAAGGAGAAAGAGAGAGATAGACGGAGGGAGTCAGGGGATGGAAGATATCCGGAGTGAGAGAGGAACATAGTGTGGGAGTGAGAGAGAGAGAGAGAGAGGGAGAGAGGGGGGTATAAGATGAGGTTCAGTGGGAGAGATTGGGGAATGAAGTGAAAAAGAGTGAGAGAGATGGAGGGGGAGGGGAGGGAGGGAAGGAAGAAAGCGAGTGAGGGTGAGAGGGTGAGAAAGATTGTGAGGAGAGAGAGAGATCAGTAGAAGAGAGAGTAAGCAAGAGAGAAGGAATGAAGGAGTAAGATTGAGAGTAGAAAAGTGTGAGAGAAGAAGAGGGAGTTAGAAAGAAGAGTGTGAGAGCGAAATAAGGAGAGGAAAAAAGTCAAGGAAGATAGGGCAAGAGGGAAAGAGTGAGTAAGCAAGTGTGAGAGCAAGAGAGAGGAAGATAAAAAGAGCAAGAGAAAGAGATAGATCAAGGGAGTGAAAACAGGAGGGAGAGGGAGAGAGAGCCAGTGAAGGATAGAGGGAGCATCAAAAGAGAGTGACATAAGAGAGTGAGGGAGAGATAAAAAGCAGTGGAATAAAGTGTGAGAGAGAGGAGAAGAGAGTGAGTACAAAAAAAGATAGAAGGAGGTAGCGAGAGGTTTTAAAGAGAGTAGGAAAGGGAATTGAAGAGAGAGTGAATGAGAGAGAGAGTGAGAAGAGAGACTGAGGAAAGATCAAGTCAGAGTATGTGAGTGAGGGGTTAAAAGTGAAGGAAAACAGGAGAATGTTGAGAGAGAGTGAGCAAGAGATTGGGAGACAGAGAGGGATAAAGGAAGGGAGAGGGAGGGAGGGAGAGAGTAGAGAGAATGATAAAGTAATGGATGGAAGCAAGTGAGGGAATGGGGGATAGAGTGAGAGAAAAGTAAGAGAAAAGAGAGAAAAGAGCAACAAAAAAGAATGTAAAAGAGAGTATACGACAGACAAAGAGAATAGAGAATGTGTAAAGAGAGTATACGACAGACACAGAGAATAGAGAATGATAAAGAGAGAGTGAGAGAAAATAAAAGAGGAGGGGATAAAGAGAGAAGAGAGAAAATTAAAGCAAGGGAGGGAGAGGAGAGAGTGAGAGAGAAAGAACTAAACGGTAACAGAGAGTGAGATAGAGAAAAAGAAATTAAGCTAAAGAAGGTGAGTGGGAGAGAGATTGAGAGAGAGGGAGTGTATGAGTGTACGAGATGGAGAGAAGAGTTAGCTACATAAGGAAGCCTTGGAGAGGGCAAGAATGAGGGAGTGAAAATGACAGAGGGAGAGTGTGAGACATAAAGTGAACAATAGTGAGAGAGTGAAAGAGATATAGAAAGAAATAGAGAAAGAGAGTGAGGAGAGACGAGGATATAAGAAATGGGAAAGAGACTGAGGGACAAGAGAGAAAAAATGATATTATGAGAGTGATAAGGGAGAGAAGAGTGATCGAGAGAGGGGGGGAAGGGATGTAAGAGATAAAGAGTGAGGGAATGAAATAGAGTGTAAGGAAGGGATCAAGAGAGATATATAGATGAGAGGGAGAGAGTGAAGAGTAAGGAAAAGAGAGTGTGATTTAGGGGAAACAGAGGGAAGGAGAGAGAGAGAGAGAGAGAGATAGAGAGAGAGAGAGAGATTGAAATGTGAGAGCATGTGAGAAACAATGAGATAGAAGAGAGAGGGTTTAAGAGAGAAAAAAGTAGGAGTGCGTTGGAGAGAGTGTGTTCGAGGTACAGGGGATGAGAAAGATTGAGTAAAGTGAGAAATTTGTTGTGTGAGGAAGAGAGAGTGAGAGAGAAATTTAAAAGAAAGAATTAGAGAAGTGTGAGCAATGAAAGAGAAAGAAAGCGAGAACAATCTGTGAGAAAGTGACAGGAAGGGAGCGAAAGAGGAAGTGAGAGTGAGAGAGATATAGGGAGAGAAGGATAATGAGGGAATATAGAGAAAGAGAGAGTTGTTAAGAGGGAGAGGGATGGAGAATAAGAGAATAAGAGAGTGATGGAGAGAGAACGAGAGCTTGGAAGGGAAAGTGGGAGAGAGTGAGAGAGTGAGAGAGAGAGAGGAAGGAGGGAAGTGAGAAATAGAAAAAGAGAGTGGGGGGTTAAGGAAAAGAGAGTGAGAAGAGTAAAAGAGAATGGATGATAAAAAGAGAGAGTGGAACAAGAGAGTAAGAGAGATAGTGAAATGGAAGAGAGAGAAAGAGGGAGCGAGAATGGGAGAGAGTGTCAGAAACAATTAAGAAAGAGATAGGGAAGAGAGAGCATGGGAGAAGGAGAGAGGGAAAGAGTGAGCGAGCGAGATAGGGAGCAAGAGAGAGAGAAAGAGATAAGGAGAGCAGATAAAGAGAGGGATGTAGGGAGTGAAAGTGGGAGGAAGAGTGAAAAGTGGTAGTGTGAGATACATGGTGTAAAAAGACAAAAAGATAGAAGAGAGGGTGTGAGAGAGAGATAGAGAGATACAAGAAAGTGGAATAGAGGGTATGTGGGAGAGAAGAATGGAGTGAGTGAGAATGATAAGAGAGGGAGGGAGTGAGATGGATTAAAGAGTGAATAGTAGAGAGATTCTGATAGAGAGTGAAAAGGAAATAGAGAGAGAAGTGAGACTAATGAAAGATTGAGTAAGAAAGAGTGAGTGAGAGGTAAAAAGATAGAGATAATAGAAGAATAACTAAAGAGATCAAGAGAGAGATGGAGACATAGAGGGAGATGGGGAAAGTGAGGGAAGGAGGGAGAGAAAAAAAAAGAAACAGATAGTAGGAGGGATTGAAGCAACATAGAGAGAGAGAGAGATAGATTAGGGGATAGAGGGAGAGAAAGTGTGAGATGAAAGAGGGAAGAGAGAGCAACAATGAAGATAGTAAAAGAAATCATAAAATAGAAAAGAAGAATAGAGTGCAGGAAAGAGAGAGCGAGGGAGAGAATAATTGAGAAGGGTATAGAGAGAGAAGAGAGAAAGATGCAGTAACGAAGAGAGAGGCTGGAGTGCAAGAGAAGGAGCAAGATGGTAAGAGAGATTCAGAAAGAGATTGAGAAATGGAGCTTATGGGGGAGAGATGGAGAGATATAGAGAGAGGGAGAGAGGGAGAGAGCGAGAGAATGTATGAATGTCTGTGAGTGCATGAGAAAGAGAGTGAGTAACACGGAGAGAGAAGGGTGAGCTACATATGGGAGACCTAGAGAGGGCAAGAATGAGGGAGTGAGAAATATAGAGGGAGAGTGAGAGAGTTATAAAGAGAACGAGAGCTGGAGAACGAAAGATACCTATAGAGAAAGAGGAAAATAGAGTGAAAGAGAGGAGGATATAAGAGAAAGGATGAGAGAGAGGGACAAGAGAGAAAAAGAAATATTAGGAGATTGGGAGGGGAGAGTGTGAGGAATGGAGGTAGGGAGATAGAGTGCCAGAGAATAAGAGAGATAGTGAGCGAGGGAGCGAAAGATATGTATAGGGAAGAGGGAGAGATTGCGAACAAGGGTAAGGAGAAGAGAGTGAGAGATAGGGGATAGAGGGAGGGAGAGAGTTAGAGGGAAGAATGAAGGGAGCGAGAAATAGGGAGAAGGTGGAAACAATGAGAGAGAGATGAGACAGGGATTAAGAGAGACAAAATTTGGAGAGAGATAGTGTGTATGAGGGATAAGAATTAAGAAAGAGAGATTATAAAGTGACAAAAGAGAGACCTGTAGAGAGAAGATCAAGGGCAATAAAGAAAGAATAGAGAGATATAGAGTGATGGAGTGAGAGGTATTTAAGTTTTAGGGATTGAGATAGAGAGAGAGATAGTAAGATATAAATAGATAGAAAAGAGAGTGAGGAAAAATAAAGAAATGGTGAGTGAGACGAAGAGAGGAAGGAGAGTAAGAGAATGAGAGAAAGAGAGAGATCAAAAAAGAGAAGAATAAAGATTGAGAGGGAGAGAGTGGAAGGGAGAGAGTGAGGGAGAGAAAGACAGAGGGCAAGAGTAAAGGAGAGCATGAGAAAAGGGTACATAGAGGGAGAGAAGGAGAGAGATTGAAGAGAAAGGGAGTGAGAGAGGAAGCGAGAGCTAGAAAGATATAAGAGAAAGAGGGATAGGAAGCGAGAGAGGAAAATAGTGCAAAATCTGAGCAGGTTTTGGATAGGGAGGTAGAGTAAGGGAATGAGTGTGAAGCCATGGATAGAGGGGGAAGGAGAGCGAGAGAGAGGGAGAGTGATTGAGATGGATAGAGTGGGAGGAAGGTTAGCAAAGGGAGAGAATAAGAGAGAAATAATAAAAGATAGAGTGAGAGAAATAAAGAAAAATGAAAGTGATAGAAGAGAGAGCAAGAGAGAGGGAATGAGAGAGAGCAATAGAGAAAATAAGAAGTAGCAAGCTGGAGCAAATGAGTGAGTGCAAGAGGAGAGAGGGACGAGTGAGATGGGGAGTGAGGTAGAAAGAGAGGGAAGAAGGATTGAATAAGGGAGGGATAGAGAGGAAAGAGAGATGTATGAGAGAAAATAAAAAATAATGAGATGAATTTGAGGGATGAGAGCAAGATGTAAGAGTAATTTAGAGAAACTGTGTGAGGGAGTGAGAGAGAGAGAGAAAGAGTGAGTGAAGAGAGAGTAGATAGAGACATAGAAGAAAAAGTAAGAGAGAGACTGACGGGACAAAAGAAAGCACACGAACAATAAAGAGAGATGAAATAGAAAGTGAGTGTGAGAAAGAAAGGGAATGATAGGGATTGAAAAGTGTGTGGGAGCAGGAGAGGGAGAATGGGTAAGGCAGAAATATAGAGAGAATAGAGTCTCAAGGAATATAGAATAAAAGAAAGTGGGTGAGTGATGCAGTGAGGAATATATAGACAGAGAGGGAGGGTGAGAGGGAGATTGAGAGAGAGGTTGAATTAATGAAAGAGGGAGAGCAGGAGGGAGAAAAGAGTGAGAGATTGTTGGAGAGAAAGAGTGAGCAGAGTGATAAGAGAATGATTAAAAAGAGCAATAGAGATTGTGTGTAAGAGAATGAGAGAGCAATAGAGAAAGAAAAAGTGATAAAACATAATAGAGAAAACAACGAGAGAGGGACAGAGTGAGAAAGAGAGAGATAGATGGATGGAGTGAGAGGAATGGAATGAAGTTGGAGAGATACATGGAGTGCGAGTTGGAAAAAGTGAGACTGAAGGAAGATATTGAGAGAGTGAGAGAAAGAGAGAGAGAGGTGGTAGAGCATGAGATTTTGCAGGATAGAGAGGGGAAATTAATTGAAAGAGGGGGAGAGTGTGTGAGAGAAAAAGAAGTGCGAGAGAGCGAGAAAGAGGGCTGGAGGGAAGAAAGCAAGAGAGTGTGAGAAAGTGGGGGTGAAAGATTTATAGGAGAGAGAGCAATATAAGAGAGTAATCATGGAGCAAGATAGGGAGAGGATATGAAGTCGTAACAGTCAGAGTGAAATTGAAGAGAGAGGAATAAGGAGCAAGAAAGAGAGAGAGAGTGTGAGAAAGTAATAGAGAGAAGAGAGAGAGAGAGGGCAATAAGGAGAGTGGGAGGAAAAGAGGGATGTAGAGAGTGAAAGAGAGAAGGAGATAAAGGGAGTGTCAAAAGATAGAGGCAGAAGATAGAGTGAGAGATATAAAAATGTTTGGAATTGAGAGTGAGAGAGGGGAAGAGACTGAGTGAGAAAGAGAGATTGAAACAGGTAGTGAGATGTTTTAAAGAGAACAAAGAGAGAGGAAGAGAGAGTAAGAGGAAGAGATAGTGAGAAAAGTGACGGAGGGAAGACCGAGTAAGAGAAAGTGAGTGCGGGGTGAAAAGTAAGGGAGAATAGGAGAATGTTGAGAGAGAGAGAAGAAGCAAGAGAGAGAAAAAATAGGAATAATGGGAGGGAGAGAGTGGGAGGGAGAAAAGAGAGAATGAGAGTTGTGGGATGGAAGCAAGAGAGGGAGGAGAGAGTGGGGGATATAACGAAAGAAAAGTAAGAAAAAAGAGAGAAGAGAGCAACAAAAGTGTGTGAAAGAGGGTATAAAATAAAAAAGAGAATAAAGAGTGAGAAAGATAGTGAGGAAAAATAATAGAGAAGAGGATAGAGAGAGAAGAGAGAAAAATGTAGCAAGGGAGATGAGAGAGTGAGACAGAAAGAACAAAAATGGTAATGAGTGTGAGATAGAGAGCGAGAAATGGAGCTAAAGAGGGCGAGAGGGAGAGAGACTAATAGGGAGTGAGCGCTAGAGAGTGTGTCAGTGTGTGAGATGGAGAGAGAAGAGTGAACTACATAAGGGATAATGAGGGATTGAGAATGATAGAGGGAGAGAGTGAGAGAGATCATGAGAATAGGTGAGACAATGAAAGATATCTGAAGTGAAATATGAAAAGATAGTGAGAGAGAGAAGAGTAAAGAAGAAAGGAAAGAAAAAAATTATATTAGGAGGTTAAGAAGGGAGAAAGAGTGTGAGAGAGGGAGGAAAGAAGAGCGACAAAGAGAGCGAGAGAACGAAAGAGAGAGTGATGGATATGAATAGAGATGAAGACAGTGATAAAAAAAGAGGATAGAGAGGGGGAGAGAGAGGTAGATGGAGAGTGAGTGTGAGAGAGTTAAAGATAGAGTGAGTAAGAGAGGGGGAGGGAGAGTGGAAGGAGGGAGGGAAAGAAGTAAGAGAGAAAGAGAGATTGTGCGTGGAGGACAGAGAGAGTTAAGGAGTGGGAGGATAGAGAGCAGAGAAGAGAGTAAGATAAAGGGAGAGAACAGAGAATGGGTGAGACAGAGGAAAACTAAGAGATAATGAAATTAAAGAGAGAGGGAGGGAGGGAGATAGGAGTGAGAATTAAAGAGAAATAGAGATAGATGAGAGAGGGAAGGAGGGAGAGATATAGATTAAGAGAGATAAGAAGAGCAAGAAAGGGAAGTAGAAGATAGATAAATAGATAGAGTGAGAGGTATGAAAATAGATATACAGAAGAGGGAAAAAGGGAGAAAGGTAGAAAGAAGCGTGAGATAAAGTAAGAAATAATGAGAGAGAGAGAAGGAGAAAGAGATAGAGGGAGGGAGGGAGGGAGGGAGCGAGCAAGAAAGGGAGATAGAAGGAGAAAAAGAGTTGAGTAGTAAGTGGGCGAGAGAGCGATAGAAGAGAGATTTAGAGAGATTGATTGAGCAAAAACGCAATAATGAAGGTGGAATAGAGAGTGAGGGAGGGAGATCAAGAGAGAGAGTAAGTCTGAAGGAGAGATGATAGAGGGATAGAAAGTGTGAGAGTATATATGAGAATAGAAGGAAGAGAGAGATAGAGGGAGAGAAAGTAAGAGAGAGCATGATAAGAAGAGAGAGTGAGAGAATGTATTAGAATAGAAGGTGGAGGAAGAGATGGTAGAGGTAGAGGGAGAGAGCGGGAGAGAAAAAGAGAGAAGGGACAGAGGGAGAGGGAGAGGGAGAGGGAGAGGAGAGGAAAGGGGCAAAGGATGAAGTGAGACAGATAGAGATATATGGAGAGAAGGAGAATGAGGAAAAATAGAGAAACAGAGAGTGAGAAAGAGAGATAGAGGAAGGACAATAAGAGAAGGAGAGAAAGAATGAAAGAGAGCCCAGGAAGGGCTAGGAGAGATATTGATGAAGGAGGGGAGTGAGAGAAATAGAGATATAGTGTGGGTGACTAGAGGAAGAGAATAAGTGAGAAAAGTAAGAAAGATGTTCTTAGAGAGTAAAGACAGCGATTGAAAGTGGAAGAGAGGATAGAGAGTCTGAAAGAGATAAGGAGAGGGAGTAGAGTGAGATTGAAGCTGGAGAGAAAGAGTGGGTGAAGAGAGAGTAAGTGAAAAGAAACAAGAAAGAAAATGATAGATTGGGCAAGAGAGAAAGAGTTTGGTAGGGAAAGTGAGACAGGGAAAGGGAGAGAAAAAGAAAGAAAGAATGCAAGAAAGCAAGGGAGAGAGAAATAAGTGAGGGAATAATAGTGGCAAAGAATTTGAGGAGAGTGAGGGAGTGAGGATGGGAGAGAGAATCAGAGCGGGAGAGAGAATCAGAGAAGGGAGAGTGAGAAAATAATGGGAGAGAGAGAGAGAGCTGTAGAGAGAAAAGAGAGCGAAATAAGTAGGGAGGGAGGGAAAGAGGGTGGGAAGGAGAGGAAGTACAGGAAGGGAGGGGAAGAGGGAGGGAAAGAGAGGAAGTAATAAACAATGATAGAGAAGAAGGGGGTGAGAGAGAAGAGTGAGATAATTAGAGGAGGGGAAAGAGAGTTAGAGTGATGGATATAAGAAGTTAACGAATGAGTAAAGAGAGAGAAGTGAATAAGATAGATTGAGAGAGCAACAGGGAGAAACATAAGAGAAAGTGAGAGAGAAGAGAGACAGAGAAATTGAGAGATAGAGGGCAAGGGTAAGGAAGAGAGTGAGAAAGGGGGTGGGACAGATAGAGATTAAAGAGAGAGACAGTGAGAGAGGGATATTGGAAGCGAGAGAGAAAAAGAGCTCAAACAATTGTAAGCAAGACATAGATAGGGAGGGAGAATAAGAGAATGAGTGAGAATGAGTGAAGAAGAGACGAAGATGGAGAGGGAAGGACGGAGAGAGACTGAGATAGAATGGAAGGGAGGGAGAGTAGCGAAGAAAAGAATTAGATAGAAAGAATGAGAGAGAGTGAGACAATGGGAGGGGAGAGAAATAAAGAAAAGATAAAGTGATAGAAGAGAGAGAAAGAGAGAAGAAATGAGAGAGAGCAATAGAGAAAATGGGAGGGAGGGAGAGGGAGTGAAGGAGTGAGTGCAAGCGGAGATGGAAAGAGGCGTGTGATATGGGCAAAGGAACACAAGAGGAAATTATGTATTGAAAGAGAGAGGGAATGATGAGGAAAGAGAGATGTTTGAGAGAAAATAAGAAATATGAGATGAATAAGAAGTGAGAGAGCAAGATGTGAGAACAATTAAGAGAGTGTGTGTGAGGGAGGGAGACTGAGAGAGAACTAGAGATAGAGGGAGAGAAAAGTAAGGAATGAGAAAGAAAAGTGGGAGATAGAAGAAAGGGAAAGAGAGAGACAGAAAGGGGAAAATGAGAGCAAACAAACAACACAGAGAGATGAATTAGACAGTGAGAGAGATAGAGCAAACGAGAGAGTGAAGATAGGTATTGAACCGTGAACAGAAGAGAAAGAGGGAGAGAGGAAAAGAAAGAAATACAGAGAGAAGAGAGTCTCAGGGAAAATAGAGCAAAAGATATTGAGGGAGATAGTGAGTGAGAAGTAGAAGGAGGGATAAATAGAGTGAGATATGGAGAGAGAGAGAGCGGGAGGGGGAGAGGAAGATGGAGAGAGAGATTGAATTAATGAAAGAGGGAGAGATGGAGAGAGGAGTGTGAGAGATGGTTGAGGAGAAAGAGTGAGTAAAGTGATAAGAGTGTGATAAAAGAGAAGCATTAGAGAGTGTGTACGAGGGAGAAAGAGATAGAGCAATAGAGAAATAAAAGTGAAGAGTGAGCGAGGGAACAAAGAGAGGGAGAGAGGGAGAGAGGGAATGTGTGAGTGAGCGAGAGAGGAAGAAAAACAGAGGAAGATGAAGAGAGTAAGGAAAAGTGAGGGATGCAAAGAGTGAAAGCGAGAGGGAGAGAGAGAAAGGCAGTGAGGGATAAAGGGAGCATCACAAGTGAGAGAAGGAAGAGAGTGAGAGAGAGATATAAAGAGGTGGAATAAAGTGTGAGGGAGAGGGAGAGAGTTAGTGTTAAAGAGAGATAGAAAGCGAGTGCAAGAGGGTTTAAAAAGAGAGCAGTAAAGGGAAGGAAAAGAGAGTGACAGGTAGAGAGAGTGAGAAGAGAGACCAAGGGAAGATTGAGTAAGAGTAAGTGAGTGGGGGGTAAAAACTGAGGGAACACGGGAGAGGGTTGAGAGAGATGGAGCAAGAGAGAGTGGGAGAGGGAGAAGGATAAAGAGAGGGATGGTGGCAGGGAGAGAAGAGAAAGAATGAGAGAAGAAGGGATGGAAGCAAGAGAGAGAGTGGGGGATAGAGTGAGAGAAAAGTAAGAGAAAAGAGAGAGAAGAGAGCAATGAAGGAGTGTAAAAAATCTATAAGATAGAAAATTTAATAAACAATGAGAAAGAGAGAGAGTGGGAGAAAATGATAGTCAAGAGGATAGAATGAGTAGACAGAAAAAATGAAGCAAGGGAAGGAGAGGGGAGAGTGAGAGAGAAAGGACCAAATGGTAACAACAGAGTCATATAGAGAGAAAGACATAGAGCTGAAGAAGGTGGGAGATTGGAGAGATTGATAGAGTGTATGAGTCTACGAGATGGAGAGAGAAGAGTGAGCTACATATGGGAGACCTAAAAATGGCACGAATGAGGGAGTTTGAATAATAAAGGGAAAGAGTGAGAGCAATAAAGAGAATAATAGTAAGATAATGAAAGATATCTAGAGAGAAATAGGAAAAGAGTGTGAGTGAGAGATGAGGATATAAGAAAGGGAAAGGGAGAGAGGGACAAGAGAGAAAATAAGATATTAGGAGGGTGGGAAGGGGGAGAGAGTGCGAACAAGGGAGGGAGAAAGCAAGGAGAGAGATAGAGAACAAGAGAATGGAAAAGAGAGTGAGGGAGAGATGAAGTGAAATATTTAGATAAAGGACAAGGTTTCCTTCTCTATCTATTTCTACCTTACCCTCTCTCCCTCCCAATCAACCAAAACCAATCTTCACTCCCTCCCTTAATCTATCAATATCTCACGTTCTATTTTATTTCTCAGCGTTATTTCTTTTCTCACTTTTGACCCCTCTATGTTTCTGTCTTTCTCTTACTTCTAACTCCCTCTCTTTTCTCTCCACTCACTCTTTCTCTCCCTTTATCTCTAACTTTCTCTCACACCTCCTCCCTCTCCCACACTCTTTCAGTTGCTCTCACATCTTATTCTCTGCCCTCATATCCATCACATTATTTATTCTTTTCTCTATAAATCTCTCCTTCCTCCTCGATCACTCCAGCTCTCATCCATCCCTCTGACTCCCTCCATTTATCTCCCTCTCTTGCATTTTTATTTGTTATGCTTTATCACTTTTTCCTTCTCTATTACTCTCTGTTTCTCTCACACACTCTACATTGCTCTCTCTCATTAAGCACTTATCACTTTACACACTTATTACCTTCAACCATCTCTCACTCTCTCCCTCTCTTTCTCTTTCACTAATTTAGTCTCTATCTCTCTCTCTTTCTCCCCCTCTCCCTCCCTCTCTCTCCACATCTCCCTCTGATGCAAATGATAGCATGGATGACGACAACATGACTTCAAGAGAAGCTTTAACTCAAGTTCCATGTGGGCTAATTACTAGATGTGTGTAAAGAGGTTGAAGGAAGCTCTTAATGGATTAGTCTAGGGTCATGGAGGTCTAAGGAGAAAGAGACACCAAGATTTCTCATCTTAATCCAATCCCAAGGATAAAGGAGTCATATTATTATGGCTGGATATTTCTTCTTTTATTTGATTTAATAATGGCTTGCAAGCCAACTTGAAGTAGTTTTTTTTATTTATTTTAGAAGATATTTTATCTTCTATTTTCTTTTGCATGTAAGCTTTAGCCTATAAATAGGCCTCACTTTAAATGAAAAGGAGACTTTTAGACTTTTGGCAAAACAGCTTTTCGGTTTTTCCTTTGGTTTTCCCTGGGATTCCAACCAGACTCTTGGTCATCTCCCAAGGAGTTCTTCCCTGACTTATCAAGAGGATTTTTCACCCCGTTTGTGGCATCTACCGTTGTACCAAGGTTCTTTCCTCACGTCAAGCATAGGGAGAAGGTCTCATACCGACATTCTTGTTTGTATTGAGTATTGGGTCGAGGTTTATCTCCATCCATTTCACCGCCGGGTTGTATCCTACCATATTTCAGTTATTTTTAGCCTTGGGATGAATTTCTTTTTTTGTTCTGACATTTCATACGAATTTCCACCAATTAATTTCAGTTTTTGCATAGCACCTCAAGTTTTCTTATTAGAACATCAATCCCCAAGATCCTGTCTTGATTCGATTCACGTCTTTTGGGATCAGAGCCTCACGGTTCTTGAAGACATAAGTTTCTTGTTGGGTTTTGATTTTCTTGTTGGATTCTTTATTTTTGTTCTTCATGGGTAATTGATGAGATTTAGTTTTGTTCTTGTTTATTTTTTCCGATTCTTCTTATCTTTGTCTGAATTTTAACTTGGTAATCTAATTTGCTCTTTCATTTCGTAATTAGTTATTCAATTCGCTGCAATCATTATTATTCATATTCATTTTCCTCTTAATGTTCACATTGTTATTATTCATCATTTTTCTTTTTATTGTCCAGATCAGTGTTCTTGCTATTGTTCAAAATCATCTTGTTCTTGTTATTGTTTATGATAAATATTATTCTTGATGTGATCTTGTTATTTTCATTTCTTGTTATTTTCTTTTTTTTGTTGATATTATTGTTTTCATAAGTTTAGCTGTGCTTTTTCATTGATTCAAGGTATCAAAATTTGTATTGCATTATCATCATCCCAATGATTTGCTTAGCATTTTGTTTTTTCTTATTTGTGGTAATCTTGAATTTCGTTTAAGTTGCTTATTTTCGGATTCTTGGTTACCTAGCCTCATAAATCTTCAACCATGTCTCAATTAAATTTTGAAGATGAGGAAAGGCAACCAGCCATTCCTAATCTCCAATTTAAAGCCATGGTGGGGGAGATGAAAAGAATGATGAGGGTTGAGTTTGATCAAATTTGTGAAAGGTTGGAACGAGTAAAGGGAGGAATTTAAGAAGGGCAGCGACGAAATATTTCTAATAGGCAAAAGGAGAGAGTTCCAATGACTGGAGTGAGAGAAGAGGATGAAGAATATTATGTGGGTGGATTTGATGAAGAAATTGATAGGGATTCATTTGTTGAGAGAAGGCGTTATGGTGGGTAAGCTAGAGATAGTAGGAATAGAGAAGATAACAACTTAGGGAGTATTAAGATGCGTATTCCTTCTTTTCAAGGAAAAAACAATCCTGAAGCCTATCTTGAATGGGAGAAGAAGGTGGAATTAGTTTTTGACTGCCACAACTATTCCGAAATAAAGAAGGTGAAATTGGCCACCATTGAATTAACTGATTATGCTATTGTTTGGTGGGATCAATTAATATTGAGTAGGAGGATAAATCGAGAACGTCCCATAGAAACATGGGAAGAAATGAAAGTTGTCATGAGGAAGCGATTTGTGCCAAGGCATTACTATCGAGAGTTGTATCAGAAGTTACAAAAGCTTAGGCAAGGTAATCGAAGTGTGGAAGATTACTATCAGGAGATGGAGATTGCTATGATTAGGGCTTATGTAGAAGAAGATAGAGAAGCCACTATGGTTAGATTCTTAAATGGTTTAAACCCAGAAATCCAAGATAGAGTTGAAATGCAACATTATGTGGAGTTGGAGGACATGTTACATGTGGCCATTAAGATGGAGCAACAACTCAAGAGGAGGGGAGGCCCACGTGTGTCAACTAGTGTTGGTACTTCATAGAAGCCAACTTTTCAGAAAAAAGAGGACAATCCAATTGCAAAGTTCAAACCACAGTCAAGACAAGAGACAACTAACCAATGAACTCAAGGGAAAATTGCCTCTTCCACTTCTAGAAATCGAGACATTAAATGTTTTAAATGTCAAGGTGAGGGTCATATAGCCAGCGAATGTCCTAACAAAAGAATCATGGTGATAAGGGACAATGGAGAAATTGAAACTGATGAAGAATTAGAAATTGACTCTATACCACAAGTAGAGGAAATTGAAGGTGAAGAATATGCAGTCACAAGAAGGGCTTTAAGCGTGCAGGCCAAGGATGATCAGGGAATTCAAAGAGAAAACATTTTTCACACTAGGTGTCATGTACAAAACAAGGTATGTAGTATGATCATTGATGGAGGAAGTTGTACTAATGCTACTAACACTATTTTGGTTAGAAAACTAGGGCTGCCAACCATCAAGCATTCTCGACCTTGCAAGTTGAAATGGTTTAATGATAGTGCTGAGGTAAAGGTTAACAAGCAGGTTTTGGTCTCGTTCCACATTGGAAAGTATGAAGATGAAGTTTTGTGTGATGTAGTACCAATGCAAGCAGGCCATTTATTACTAGGCCGACCATGAAAATTTGACCTACAAGTTAAACATGATGGTTTCACCAATAAATACTCATTTGAAGTCAATAAGAGAATTATCACTCTAGTGCCAATGACACCAAAGGAGGTCTATGAGGATCAAGTGAGATTACAAAATGATTATTGTGAAATGAAAAGGAGTGCTCAACATAAAGAGGCCAACTCAACTGAGAAAAAGGAAGAAATTGAACAAGCAGCCATTAAGAGAAAAGAAGATAGAAAACAGATGAATTTTTATGTAAAGGCAAGTGAAATCAAGAGATCATTGTTTTTAAACCAACCAATGATTGTACTTCTGTACAAAGAGGCATTCTTAAACACTAATGAACATGACAATACTTTGCCTAGTTCTATTGTTTCTCTTTTGCAAGATTTTCATGATGTCTTTCCTGAAGAGATTCCACATAGTTTACCACCCATTTAAGGGATTGAGCATCAAATTGATTTTATACCAGGAGCCACCCTTCCAAACCGTCCAGCTTATAGAAGCAATCCCGAGGAAACAAAAGAGTTACAAAGGAAGGTTGGCGAACTAATAGATAAGGGGTATGTGAGAGAGAGCGTGGGTCCACGTGTTGTTCCTGTAATTCAAGTTCCTAGGAAGGATGGGTCTTGGAGAATGTGTGTGGATTGTCGAGCCATAAACAATATTACGATAAAGTATAGACACCCTATTCCTCGCTTAGATGATATGCTAGATGAGTTATGATCCATGAAAAGAATACCTATTTTTATGCATTGATTTCTATCAATTTCTAAGGATATTATGCTTTAATGAAAGATATTTTTATATTTTTGGATGTAGGTGATGTAAAAAGGTCCAAAAAAGGAAAAGGGTGAAAAAGGAGAAAAATGGAGCAAAAATGGAGCAAAATACAAGAATTATAAAAAATTATGGCCTGGCGCCTAGGCGCCAGAAGTTGGCGCCTACGCGCCAGACTCGATACGAAGCCGTCGAGTTTTTGACGACTTTTTGACAGTTATTTTGACGGAGTAAACGGTTATTGGACATTCTAGAAGACTGGCAGTTGTTCCTTGATAATAGGACATGTGATACATTGCATTTGAACGCTCCAAAACGGTTTTAATCGCGAAGAGGTGCGAGCCAAAGTGAAGAGATGCGAAAAACTGGACGCGGTGTCGGGCGCCTAGGCTCCAGATTCCGGCGCCTAGGCACCAGACAGACATTGTAGAAGATTCATTGAATGTGGACATGTTTTGAATAGGTGCCTAAGGCAACCCTTGAAGCCTATAAAGAGGAGTCCACTCCTTAAGAAAAACGTGCCCCCCATTGTAACCCCTATCTCTTAGCCACTTTAGGATCTCTCATCCTTAGAGAGAGAAATAGAGAGAGGAATTTAGGGCCACTTTTATTTAGTTTAGTGAGTTTATTTTCAAGTTGTTGCATTTGGAGTTCATTACATTGTGAGTCAGTAGGAATCAGAAGATCTGTAGCAGGAATATTTGAGATAAGTATTTTATTTTTGATTCAAAGTTTATTTAGTATGTTTTGTTGTTTATATTCAATGTATTCTGAGTAGTTAGTTTACTTTCTTCCTTCAATTATAAAAAGATAAATAAGATAATATAAAATTCGATGGAGAATTGAAAATCAAAATATTTTCAAAACATTGTGATGATATTAATACCTGATCTTACTTTACTTTTTAATTTGGCCATTTAAATTGTTAAAACCTGTTGAAGAGTTTTGAAACCTAGAAGGAGAAGAACTCTTAACTTTTAGATATCACATGAATCCTTGGGTAGTCGAAGGCCATGTGCGGGCTATTCAAGGTGAAGTGCAAATAAATAGGAAGATAAGATTTAAAGGGAGTAGAATTGATAAGTTTTTAGGGTGACAGACTAAATTCTTATAATTTGATTTATAGATTAGGAAAGGGTCACTAGTAGGGCCGACCATAGCCACCCTTGAACATCTAGTAATGTGAGCCTAGATTAACCCATTCTACTAACCATACATCTGAACCTAATCTGTAGATTAGCAAATGTTCTTTGCGCCTGGATCAAAGGGTAAAGAATAGGAATGTTTTTATTTGACACAATACCATAATATAGATTCTCCAAAGAATATTAAATTATCTTAAAATTCTTAGATTAATTGAAAGGTAGAAAGTAGTTTGTTTTATATAGTTTTCACAAAATCATTTTCTTATTATTGTTTTCTTTACCTGCATCTAGTAAATTAAAAGTAATTTATAGTTAGATTAAAATACAAAAAGTTCTTGAAATACAAAATTTAAAAATTTATTACCATTTTCTTCCCTGTGGGATCGATATTGGGGTCTTTGTTTCAAAGCCCTTTATTACTTGAAATGATACGTATACTTACTTAGTACCCAAAAGGTATATAAAATATGTTTCTTTAAAATTATATTTTGCTATATAAATATATATTTAAAAGTATTAATCACTAACGGCCTAGCATTCAGTAGCAATCAAGTTTTATTTAATGCTATTTCTGTTAGATTAATTTTGGTACACATCTATATAGTAAGTTATTCCGGGTCAAGTGTTTCGCGCCTTTGCCAGAAATTAAATTTTCTAGCAGTGGTAACAAATTATTGTATTTGAAAATACAAAAATCGGGTCAAGTTTTTAGCGCCGTTGCCTGGGAATCAAAAGAGGTACAATTTATAGATTTTTAAATATTATATTTCCTAAAACATAAATATATATATATATATATATATATAACTATATATAAAAAAATATAATAGAAAAATAAAAAAAAATTTCTTTCCTTGCTTTTTTTTATGCATAGTTTTGGTTCTGAAGGATTAATACCTTTAAATTATGAACTAGAAAGAACAATTAGAAAAATTAAAAAGGGAAAAAAAATTCAAAAATTTCAAGAAATTGCTACTTTACAAAATCCAATTGAACTTAATGATCAAAATATTTATAAACCATTAAGGGATTATGCTAACCCTACAGTTGATGAACTTCATAGTAGTATTCAAATACCCACTGTAGATGCTAATTCTTTTGAACTTAAACCGTCTATTATTCAAACGGTGCAAAACAATCAATTTGATGGAACACCAAATGAGGATCCAAATCTACACCTTGTTAGTTTTTTAGAACTTGTGCTACCTTTAAATATAACAATGTTTCTGATGATGCTATTAGACTTAGACTCTTTCCTTTTTCTTTAAGAGATAAAGCAAAGGTGTTGTCAAACTCATTAGCAACTAGTTCTATTAAAATATGGGCTGAAATGGCACAAAAATTCCTTGCTAAATATTTTCCTCTTTCTAAAACTGCTAAATTAAGAAATGAAATTACTTCGTTTAATCAATTTGACGGAGAGACAATATATGAAACTTGGGAAAGATTTAAAGAACTATTAAGAAAATGTCCTCATCATGCTTTACCTGATTAGTTAATTATTCAAACATTTTACAATGGATTAATTGGATCTTTAAAATCAATTATTGATGCTGCTGCTGGAGGTTCTTTAAGAAACTTACTATTAACATACCTTTTGCTGAAGCTTTGGAACAAATGCCAACTTATGCAAAATTTATGAAGAATATTTTAAGCAAGAAACGAAAATTTGAAGCTTTTGAAGTTGTTGCATTAAGTGAAGAATGCAGTGCAATAATTCAAAAGAAATTACTTGAAAAACTTAAGGATCCTGGAAGTTTTACTATACCCTGTGCTATTGGAGAAAAATTTTGTGGAAAAGCTTTATGTGATTTAAGAGCAAGTATTAATCTCATGTCATTTTCTATCTTTCGAAGATTGGATTTAGGAGAGATGACTCCCACCACTGTAACCCTTTAGTTAGCTGATAGATCTATCACTTATCCTAAAGGAGTTTAGAGGATGTCCTTGTTAAGGTGGATAAATTTATCTTCCCTGTAGATTTCATCGTACTTGATATGGAAGAAGATAAAGAGATACCTATTATTTTAGGGAGACCTTTTCTAGCTACCGGACGAGCTATGATTGATGTGCAAAAAGGAGAATTAACCATCAGAGTTAATGATCAAGAAATTAAATTCAATGTTCTTAAATCAATAAAGTGCCCTGATAAAGTGAAATGCTATCGAATGGATATAATTGGTTATTTAATTGAGAAACATTATCAAGAAAAATGTAAAGTCATTTCTGAAGAAAAATTTGAATTTTTAACTGATGAAAATGAAGAAGTAGAAGAAGAGACTCATTTTATTAAAGATAACTGGAAACTTTAGACATAACTCAAAATGATATACTTTTACCATCAATTAAAAAAGCCCCTGAACTAGAATTAAAAATGTTACCTTCACATTTAAAATATGTGTTTCTTGGAAATTTGTTAACTTTACCTGTTATTATTTCTTCTGAACTGAGTAAAGATCAAGAAGAAAAATGACTAGGTGTGTTAAAGAATTATAAGAAAGCTTTTGGTTGGACTATTGCAGATATAAGGGAATAAGCCCTTCCATTTGTATGCATAGAATTTTAATGGAAGAAAATTTTAAACCTACTATTGAACTGCAAAGAAGATTAAATACTATCATGAAAGAGGTTGTTAAAAAAAATGTTAAGTGGTTAGATGCTGGTATTATTTATCCTATTTCGGATAGTCAATAGATAAGTCCTATTCATTGTATTTCGAAGAAAGGAGGTATAACTGTCATGGTCAATGATAAAAATGAACTTTTTATCTATGCCAAAGTGTCCTCCAAAATCAGAATCATGATATTTTTGAATAATAGCAAAAGTTTCCTCATAAGGTACACATCTTCGAATTATAGAATCTCTTCCAATTTTAAATAAATGAGGATCTTCCAAAATATATGATTTAGCATCATATTTAAATTTCTTAATAAATTTGTTATCCAATTAATAAGGTAAAATATTGCTAACTAAATAGTTAACAATATCAGCATACCAAGGTGTTTTGCATCCTTGAATAACATATAAAGATTCATCAGGAAATTTCTCATTTATATTTTCTTCTGAAATAATATCATTTTTAATTCTAGACAAATGATCAGCATTTTATTTTTCAGTTCGTCTTCTATCTACTATTTGAAAATCAAATTCTTGTAGAAGTAAAACCCATCTTATCAGTCTAGGTTTAGAATCCTTCTTAGATGTTAGATATTTAATAGCAGAATGATCAGTATGAACTATGCATTTAGTACCAAGAAGATAAGGTCTAAACTTATCAAAGGCATATATTATAGCTAGAAGCTCATTCTCAGTGGTAGTGTAATTTCTTTGTGTTTCAGTGAGAGTTTTACTAGCATAATATACAACTTTGAAAACCTTCTCATATTTTTGTCGTAATACAGCTCCAATTACAAAATCACTTGCATCACACATTAATTCAAAAGATTTATTCCAATTAGGTGCATCAATGATAGGTGCAGTTATTAGTTTTTCTTTTAGAATATTAAAAGAATTAATACATTCTTTGTTAAATTCAAATTTAACATCTTTTTCCAATAAATGACAAAGTGGTTTAGCAATTTTAGAAAAATCCTTTATGTATCTTCTATAAAATCCAGCATGACCTAGAAAACTTCTCACATCAGTAACAGTAGTAGGCGGTTGCAATTTAGCAATAATTTTCACTTTTGCTTGATCTACTTCCATCCATTTTTATGAAACTTTGTGACCAAGTACAATGCCTTCTGTGACCATGAATTGACATTTTTTCCCAGTTAAGAACTAAGTTTGTTTCTTCACATCTTTTCAGAACTTTGGAAATGTTTTCCAAACAAAATTCAAAAGAAGTTCCAAAAACTGAAAAATCGACAATGAATATTTCAATTCCTTTGTCAATCAAATCACAAAATATTGACATCATACATCTTTGAAATGTTGCAGGTGCATTACATAAACCAAAAGGCATTCTTCTAAAAGCAAAGGTTCCACAAGGACTTGTAAATGTTGTTTTCTCTTGGTCCTCAAGAGCAATAAGTAATTGATGATAACCAAAATATCCATCCAGAAAATAGAAATATGAGTGTCCAGCTTGTTTATCGAGCATTTGATCCAAGAAAGGTAAAGGAAAATGATCCTTTCTAGTGGCGTTATTTAATTTCTTATAATCAATACAAATTTTCCATCCAGTAACTTGTCTTGTAGGAATTACTGCATTTAAAATTTTAAATTCTGGATTTTATTGGCCGACCGTATTTAAAGATGTGAGACATTATGTGAAAACATTTGATCGATGTCAAAGGTTGGGAAATATATCTAGGAAGGATGAAATGCCTTTAAACTATATATTGAAAGTTGAAATTTTTGATATATGGGATTTAGACTTTGTGGGACCATTTGTTCCATCATCTGAAAAAACTTATATTTTATTAGCAGTTGATTATGTTTCAAAGTGGAGTGAAGCTGTTGCTTTACCATACTGTGATTCCAAAAGTGTTTCTAAATTCTTAAAGAAAATGATATTTTCAAGATTTGGAAAGCCTAAGGTAATTATCACTGATGGTGGAAGTCATTTCAGGAATATAAGAATTCAATCATTACTACAAAAATTTGGAATCAAACATAGAATTGCAACTGCTTATCACCCAAAAACAAGTGGAATGGCTGAAGTATCAAACAGAGAAATTAAAAGAATTTTAGAGAAGACTGTTAATCCTAAAAGAACTGATTGGGTTGATAGACTTGATTATGCATTATGGGCTTATAGAACAGCTTATAAGACACCAATAGGGATGTCACCTTACCGATTAATTTATGGTAAATATTGTCACTTACCTGTTGAACTTGAACATAAAGCTTATTTGGCGATAAAGGAGTTTAATTTTAATTTGAATGAAGCAAGAGAAAAGCTATTATTACAATTGAATGAGATGGAAGAGATAAGAAATGAATCATATGATAATGCAAGAATTTATAAAGAGAAAATGAAGATGTTACATGATAAGAAAATTTCAGGAAAAGTTATTGAGCCGGGACAAGAAGTACTACTGTTTAATTCTCGTTTAAAACTTTTTCCTGGAAAATTAAGATCTAAATGGATTGGATCCTATATAATTGAGAAAGTATACCATTATGGAGCTGTGGATATTAAAAACCCCAAAACAGGAAAAATTTTTAAAGTTAATGGATTAAGATTGAAACCTTATTTGAGAGATATTAAAATGATTTATAAAGAGGCTTATGAATTGAGTCAACCTGAATAAAGATTTACTTAAGTCGGGCTGACGACGTTAAACCAAGCGCTTTGTGGGAGGCAACCCATAATTATCTTTAGTTTTGAGTGTTTTTATGTTTTAATGTAAGGTTATGCCTCGATCTTGACTAATTTTATATTACTTTAGAAAAAATTGATGCTTATAAGTCTTTGTTGACTTAGGCTGAATATTATTTTGAAGTGTGTAAGATTTAAAAATTGGATCACTCTATTCTAAATATGAGTAAAAAGGAGATCAAGTTAACCTTCATTATGATTGCTTACAATTTGTGTTCTTAAGTCTAGATTACTCTTACCAGTATAATTTACCTATCTTGGAGAACGAAACTTTGAAATTTGACGATTAGGCGAAATGGAGGTTAACATAGTTCCGACGCCTAGGCCCCAAGATTCGGCGCCTAAGCGCCCGAGTTAAACTATGTATCAATAGGTCCGACGCTTAGGCTCCAGATTTGGCTCCTAAGCGCCACGGTTACTGGGTCGTGCAAAAACTGAAAATTTTCAGTTTTTCACATGATTTTCACTTTTAAATCAACCCATCTTCATCCCTAACCATCAAGCAATCAAAGTTACATCCATTACACTTCATTATTGAGAGATTTGAGAAATTTTTAAAGAAATGGAAGGAAGAAATCATGGAGAAGAGGCTAGGGACAAGGACTCAAAGGATCCTTAACCCTACTTCAATGGTTTCATCGCGGTAAGTTTAGAGAAAATTTCTAGTCGCTTAGATAAGTTTCAAGAAGAGTTTAAAAGCATTGGAGATCACCTTCATGAGATGTTTCATCAGATTGAACATTTAGAATGGCAGATGAAACTTCAATTTGATCATTTTGCGGCTTATCAAGATGCTCAAGTTGAAATGTATGTAAAGAACAAGTGGATTGACGAAAAGACGGCTACTGATTTCCCGAGAGCGTTAGTGTTCTTTCCAAGTGGAATACACAATTTCCCTTGTGAAGATTAGAGTATTCTGGTAATGAGATCGTTATTATCTGGTTTGTTGAGTCGTTGTATCGATTTAGTAAATCGATTGTGTTTGTTTGTGTATTTGCTTTCATGTTCAATGTGTGTTGTTTTGCTTAGAAATTGTTGTGTTTGATTGTGTATTAGGAAATTGTATCAAGATACTTATCTAGAATATATTGAGCCAATATTGATGATTATAAATGGAAGAAATTTATGTTTTATTGGTGGATTTAATATTTAATTTTAAAATTTTTGGAAAATGTTTTGGAAGTTAGAAACTGAAGCCCTACTCTAATGTGAGTAATTGGAAATTGAATTTATGAATTTTGGTGGAAAATTAAATTTAAAAATAATTTTTTTGTGAAAGGCGAGTCTGGCGCCTAGGCGCCAGAATTGTGCGCCTAAGCGCCGGTTCGGCCTGTACCCGAAAAATTCCTTAAATACCCCTAAAAGCCATTATCGATGCCTAAGCCTTCTTCTTCCTCCATTTTTCACGAAAATCAGCCTTTAGAATCCATTTTGAGGTCAAAACATCAAGGATTTGTGCGCGAAACCACTTGATTTCTTCGTCTCAAGGTCAAATCTACACTTTAAACCATTTACTTTCGATTTTTACCATAGACTTCCCTAGGTTATGCTAAGAACCTAAATTTTGAATTTTTTTTTTGATTTTTAGTGATTTCTTTGGATTTTTAAACTTATTTTAAGTTTTCTAAACTTAAAAAGAGTTTAAACTTTTGATTCCTAAATTTGTTCTTGTTTTCTTTCACATTTAGATGGCTCCGAAATCTAAACGCGGGAAGGCACGAGATAACTTCGATAGCAGCAAATTTTCTACTTCGGCTGCGCATTTTTGATTCCACGAATTTGCGATGTCGAGGAACTTCATTTCAGAATGAAGTTTCTATCATCCGTGGGAGATGATTGAAAACACTATCGTTGCGCACAACTGGCAACGATTTTGTTATTTCACTGTTGTTGTTGTTATCCCTATAGTTCGAGAGTTTTATGCGAATTTTCTGGATGCCGAAGATTATGAAGTTTTTGTCAGAGGTGTCGGAGTAGGATTTACTCCTGAAAGAATCAATGTATTTTATGGCCTGCCACCGACTATAGAGTGCCACTATTCTGGATTATCTCCATCTAAGGGAGATTTGGATATAATCATTGCTTATTTGACTGACGGTACTGGATCTTGGAAGATCAGGAACGGAAAAAGGGTAAATTTCAAATCCTCCAAGTTAAATGGTATTTCTAAAGCATGGCACTATTTTATTTCTGCAAGATTGTTACCTTCTCACCACCTGAGTGAAGTGACTAGAGATCGAGCGATCTTAAACTAGTGCATTCAGGAAAGGAAGCCTATTGATGTTGGCAGTATTATTTATGATTCTGTGGATTCTACTGCGAGATGGATCATTTCTGTTGAACTGGGATTCCCATCTCTGATTTATTCATTATGCATTAGCAATGGAGTCACTGGAGATATTTCATAGGAAAGGTTGAAGACTACTAAACTGAATGGTCAGGAGAGTGTTAGCATATATGATCGTCGTCGAGGGAAGAGATTGACTGCTCCTTCTTCTTCTGCACCTACTCCGGGTAGACCTACTTCCCGACCTTCTACTTCTGCTGAGCCACCATCGAGTTTCTGGGAGTCAATGCATGATCAGTTTATAGAGCAGCAACATGAGTTATTTCAAACTCACTGTAGAATTGATACTGAGTATGATGAAGCCCTCGTCAGATTTCTGAAGGGTGAGCATGACGTTAGTTTCCCTACTTTTCCTAGTTTCACACCATTTGTTGATCCTAAGGATGTTGAGTTTTCCTTTGGTGACGATGATGATGATGAGGCTACAGCTAGTGACTAGTAGTTGATAGATCTCTATGTTGTGCTACTTTGTTGTTAGTTTGTTTTGTTTGGTTTGTTGGTTTGTTTGATGTTTGATATATGTTGATTTGATATGTACCTGTATGGAATGATTAGTGTTAAGATTCTGTTGTTAGAATATTCTTAGTATATTGTGTTTGAGACTGAAATTAGAATTAATTTATAATATGTTTGTTTCTGTCTACTGTTTAGTAATTAGTAATTTTGCTATGCTTTTATTTTGTTTTAAATAAAAATTAGCCTGCTTACTTTTTATACCTGCTTTAATTTTATCTTTATTATTCATAAAAGCATGAGTAGAAGTAAATTTTTCTTTTTAAAGATTGTTTTTACATACGTATAAAAAATTTCTTTTTAAAATTATGATTTTCTTTCTCTCATACTTTCAAATTTTCATAATATACCAAAACTTAAGTTTGCGGGAAGTGAAAATACATTCAAATTTAAATTTTATTTGTCCTTAAAGAGCTAATATTTTCTTAAAATAAAAACTTTTTAGCATAACTTAAGGAATGAAGAATCTATTTAAGATCACTTTTATTTTTGAAATTATAAACAATTTAGTGAACTTAACCAAAATTTTAATAACTTTGATTGATTTTAAGAATAGAATTATTTAACTTAAAGAAGAATAAGATTAAGGAATTTTTCTATTGAAGGTAGAAATAATGGAATTTTAGAAGTATTAAGTAATAAAAAATTATCACTTGAAATAAGAAAAGATTGAAAATCTTTTTGAAATTTTATTCATGTTATAATAATTAAGTGAAAATGTATAAGTTTTGAAAATATAAGTTAAGGATAGTGAAGTTAAAAATCATTAACAGGCTATCCAGATATAGTAATCCTCTATATATATATATATATATATATATATATATATATATATATATATATATATAAAAGAGAAAAGAGAGGAGAAGCTTGAGGAAATGCCTAATCAAAAATTGGCTTCACTTGAATTATCTTATAGAAGGAAAACTAGTTACATATTTCACTTAATCTTTATGCATGAATCTTTATTTAAGAAAATTTTTTCAAGAAGATCTTTTCTTGTAAATAATTTATGAGATCTTAATATAATAAACTTCTATTATTTTCAAAATGGATGAAAAATTTGAAATCTTATGATTTGGTAGTTGAATATTCTTTAAATTCTTAAAATTAAACCTAGTTAGTGAAATTGGGTTGATAATTTACTAAAGACTTTATAAAATAACAAATAATAAGGAACCTTAAATACTTATCTTTTATTCCAAAGGTTATACATTTTATATAGTAAAAAGGGTTACTTGAGGACAAGTAACATTTAAGTTTGGGGGATTTTGATCCATGAAAAAAATACCTATTTTTATGCCTTGATTTTTATCAATTTCTAAGGATATTATGCTTTAATGAAAGGTATTTTTGTGTTTTTGGATGTAGGTGATGTAAAAATGTCCAAAAAAGGAAAAAGGGTGAAAAAAGAGCAAAAAGGAGCAAAAATGGAGCAAAATACATGAATTATAAAAAATTATGGCCTGGTGCCTAGGTGCGAGAAGTTGGTGCCAAAGCGCCAGACTCGATACAGAAACTGTCAAGTTTTTGACGACTTTTGGACAGTTATTTTGACTGAGTAAGCGGTTATTGGACATTCTAGAAGACTGGCAGTTGTTCCTTGATAATAGGACATGTGATACATTGCATTTGGAAGCTCCAAAATGGTTTTAATTGCGAAGAGGTGCGAAGAACTGGACGCGGTGTCCGGCGACTAGGCACTAGATTCTAGCGCCTAGGCGCCAGACAGACGTTCTAGAAGATTCATTGAATGTGGACATGTTTTGAAGAGGTGCCTCAAGGAAACCCTTGAAGCCTATAAATAGGAGTCCACTCCTTCAGAAAAACGTGCCCCCCATTGTAACCCCTATCTCTTAGCCACTTTAGGATCTCTCATCCTTAGAGAGAGAAATAGAGAGGAATTTAGGGCCACTTTTATTTAGTTTAGTGAGTTTATTTTCAAGTTGTTGCATCTGGAGTTCATTACATTGTGAGTTAGTAGGAATCAGAAGATCTGTAGTAGGAATATTTGAGATAAGTATTTTATTTTTGATTCAAAGTTTATTTATTATGTTTTGTTGTTTATATTCAATGTATTCTGAGTAGTTAGTTTACTTTCTTTCTTCAATTATGAAAAGATAAATAAGATAATATAAAATTCGAAGGAGAATTGAAAATCAAAATATTTTCAAAACAATGTGATGATATTAATATCTGATCTTACTTTACTTTTTAAATTAGCCAATTAAAAATTTAAAACCTGTTGAAGAGTTTTGAGACCTAGAAGGAGAAGAACTCTTAACTTGTAGATATCACATGAATTCTTGGGTAGTCGAAGGCCATGTGCGGGCTATTCAAGGTGAAGTGCAAATAAATAGGAAGATAAGATTTAAAGAGCGTAGAATTGATAAGTTTTTAGAGTGACAGACTAAATTCTTATAATTTGATTTATAGATTAGGAAAGGGTCACTAGTAGGGCCGACCATAGCCACCCTTGGACATCTAGTAGTGTGAGCCTAGATTAACCCATTCTACTTACAATACATCCAGACCTGATCTGTAGATTAGCCAATGTTCTTTGCGCCTGGATCCAAGGGTAAAGAATAAGAATTCTTCTATTTGGCACAATACCATAATATAGATTCTCCAATGAATATTAAATTATTTTAAAAATCTTGGATTAATTGAAAGGAAGAAATAGTTTTCACAAAATCATTTTCTTATTATTGTTTTCTTTACCTGCATCAAGTAAATTAAAAGTAATTTATATTTAGACTAAAATATAAAAAGTTCTTGAAATACAATATTTAAAAATTTATTATCATTTTCTTCCCCGTGGGATCGATATTGTGGTCTTTGTTTCAAAGCCCTTTATTACTTAAAACGATACGTATACTTGCGTGGTACCCAAAAAGTATACAAAATATTTTTCTTTAAAATTATATTTTGCTATATAAACATATATTTAAAAAGTATTAATCACTAACGACCTAGCATTCAGTAGCAATCAAGTTTTATTTAATGTTATTTCCGTTAGATTAATTTTGGTACACATCTATATAGCAAGTTATTCCGGGTCAAGTGTTTCGCGCCTTTGCCAGAAATTAAATTTTCTAGCAGTGGCAACAAATTCTTGTATTTGGAAATACAAAAATCGGGTCAAGTTACATGGATCTTGTGTGTTTGCTATGGTTGATTTAAAAAGTGGATATCATCATATGAGGATGAAAGAAGGCGAAGAGTGGAAAACTGCTTTGAAGACAAAATATGGTTTGTATGAATGGTTAGTTATGCCTTTTGGTTTGACTAATGCACCTAGTACTTTCACGAGACTAATGAACCAAGTTTTATGTGCTTTTATTGGAAAATTTATTGTGGTATATTTCGATGATATTCTGATCTATAGCAAAACCTGGAAGGATCACGTTGAACATTTAAAACTTGTTTTAGATGTTTTGAGAAAAGAAAAGTTATTTGGTAACTTGGAAAAGTGTACTTTTTTCACCAATAAACTTTATTTTTTGAATTTGTTGTGAGTGCGTAGGGTATACAGGTTGACGAAGAAAAGGTGAGTGCCATACATGAGTGGCCTAGTCCCACTAGTGTAAGCAATGTTCGTAGTTTTCATGGACTTGCTAGTTTCTACCGATGGTTTGTAAAAGACTTTAGTAGCATAGTTGCACCACCACTGAATTGATTAAGAAGAATGTTGGGTTCAAGTGGGGAGAAGCGCAAGAAAAGGCATTTCAATTGATTAAGGAAAAACTTACCCACACCCCTATTTTATCTTTACCTGATTTTTCTAAAACATTTGAAATTGAATGTGATGCTTCAGGTATTGGCATAGGTGCTGTTCTTATGCAGGAGCGAAGACCAATTGTTTATTTCAGTGAAAAGTTGAGTGGGGCCACCTTAAACTACCCAACTTATGGCAAGGAGATGTATGCATTGGTTAGAGCTTTGAAAACTTGGCAGTACTACCTTTGGCCTAAAGAGTTTGTGATTCACACTGATCATGAGTCCGTAAAACACTTGAAAGGTCAACACAAGCTCAACAAAAGACATGCTCATTGGGTGGAGTTCATTGAGACATTTCCATATGTCATTCAGTACAAGCAAGGTAAGGAAAATGTGGTTGCTGAAGCTCTTTCTTGAAGGTAAGCGCTACTATCTACTCTTGATGCAAAACTACTTGGTTTTAAACATATTAAAGATTTATACCATGAATGGGAGAGGGAGAAAGATTAATATAGAAAGAAGAGAGGGAGATAGAGGCAGAATGGGAGAGAAAGATAAAGAGAGAAAGAAGAGAGGGAGGAAGATTAAGAGAATGCATGAATGGGAGAGGGAGAACAAGAGAATCATAAGTGTGAGAGGGAGCAATAGAGGTAGAGGGAGTTGGTGAGGGATAAAGGGAGCAAGAGGGAGAGAGGGAGAGAGAGAAAAATGAGAGACGGTTGGATGGAATCAAATGAGCGAGAGAGGAGCCAGAGACGGCAATTAAAGAGAGCGAGAGGGAGAGAGAGAGAGGAAGAGAGGGAAGAGAGAGAAATAGTGAAAGAGAGGTGGAGGGAAGAGGAAGATAAAGAGTGAGAAGAGTAAGAGAGAAGGTGAGATAGAATAGAGAGTGATAGAGAGATAATGAAGGAAAGAGGAAGAGAATAGAGATTGTGAAAGAGATTAAGAGAGGGAGTAAGGGTGAGAGTGAAGATGAAGAAAGAGAGTGGGACAAGAGAGAGTAAGGTAAAAGGAACAAGAGAGAATGGTTAGTGGAGTAAGAGAGAGAATTAGGGAGAGAGGGTGTGTGAGAGAGAGAGGGAGAGAAAAAAAGTGAGCATGAGAGAAAGAGAGAGAAGAGAGTGCGGGAGTAGGAGTGAGAGTGAAATTAAAGAGAGTGAGGGAGCCAAGAAGGTAGGGAGAGACGAAAAGTGAGAGAAATAAAGAAAGAATAGAGAGTGAGGTAAGAGAGGGTAAGAGAGGAGACTAATAAGAGAAACAAAAAATGAAATGAGGGAGGGGAAGTAATAAAAACAAAGAGAAGAGGGGTGATAAAGAAAAGAGATAGAGAATAAGAGGAAGGTAGATAGAGATTTAGTGATGGATTTAGGGAGATAATGAGTGAGAAAAGAGAGGAAGAGTGAGCAAGAGAGCGAGAGACAGAAACATAATAGGGAGTGAGAGGCTGTGAGAAAGGAAAAGATATAGAAAGAAAGAGATAGAGGGAAAGAGTAAAAAAGAGAGAAAAGATAGCAAGACAATGCAAGAGAGTGAGAGAAAAACAAAATAGAGTGTAAGAGACATAGTAAGAAAGTGAGAGAGTGAGAAAGAGAGAGATGGAGGGCAACAATAAGGGAGAGAGTGAGACAAGGGAGATAGAGGGATTGAGTGAGTTTGAGGGGGAGAGAGAGAGAGCATGAATAATTTAAGAGGGAGAGAGAGGAAGTGAGAGAGGAAATGATATGGAGTAAGATGGAGATAGAGGCGAGATTAAGAGAATGAGCGAGAAAGAGAGATGGAGAGATGGAGATGGAGAGAGAGATATATATATTAAGATATCTCTCCATCTCATTCTCTCTAGTTCCTTCTCTCACTATTTCTCGTTCTCTCTTGCTCTTTTCTCATGCTCTAACTTCTCTGACTATTTCTCATTCTCTCTTGTAATGCCTTCTAACTATTTTTTCTCTCTCTGCTTTCCCCGTCCCTTTATCTATTTTCATATCTCTCCCGCTCTTAATATATCTCTCTTCTTTATCTCCCTCTCTCTTCTTTCCCTTTATCTCCTTCACTCCTTCACAACCTCTCTCCCCATTTCTTACTCCCTCTCCCTCTTTTTCTCACTCTCTCGTTTGCTCTCCTTCCCTATCTCTCTTTCTTTCTTCTCCTACTCCTTCCTTCCCTCTCTCTTGATTTCTCTATTGCTCTCTCTCTTTCTCTTTAATTTCACTCACTCTCAATACTCTCTCCCTCTCTTTCTCACTCTCTCCTACTCGCTCATACTATCTCTTCACTCACTCTCTTTCTCTCACATCCCACACTCTCTCTTCCTTCACAATCACTTACTCTGCTTCCCTTCCTCCTTTTCTCCCTCCCTCTCATCCCCTCCATCTCCCACTTCCCTTGCTCACTCTATCTCTCCCTCTCTCTCTCTCTCACTCACTCATTCCTTATTCTCTCTCCCACTTTTTTGCTATCACTCTCACTTTCTCTATCTTTCTTCTCACTCTCTTCTCTCTCTATTTCTCTCTCCATCTCTCTTCCTCTCTTGTTCCCTCTCTCTTCAATCTTTCTCACTCCCTCCCTTTCTCTATTTTTCACTATTTATTCTCTATTATATTGTTCTCTCTTTTATTACTCTCACTCACACACACCCACTCTCTCTTCTCTTGTTCCCTCTCTTGCTTCTTATTTCCTAGTCCTTCTCTCGCTCTTTCTCATACAGTCCCTTTCTTCATCTCTATACACTCTTACACTTAACATGTCCCTCTATCCTCCTCATTCTCTGATCTTTCTCTATCTCGCCTAATTTATCTTTTATTTTTCTCTCTTCAGTCTCATTCCTTTCACCCTTCCTTTTCATATATCCCCAACTCTTTCACTCCCTCTCTCATTCTCATCCTTCCCTCTATATGTCTCCATATTTCTCTCTTCACTCTCACATATACTCTCACTCTCTCCCTTGCACTCCCTCTCTCTCACTCTCTATTCCACCTTCATTATTGCATTGTTGCTCAATCAATCTCTCTTCTATCGCTCTCTCTTCTATCTCATTACACAACTCTTCTTCTCCTGCTATCTTCCTTTCTCGGTCCCTCCCTCCGTCCCTGACTTCCTCTCTCCATTTCAATCCTTCTCTCTTCTCACTCTTTCCTCCACATCTCTCATTAATTCATACTTTTTCTCACACTTCTCTCTCTACCTCTCTTCCTTCCTTTGGCTTCTATCTCTTTATCTTCATAACTCTCACTCGCTATCTATATCTCTTTCTTTTTTTACGTTTCTTACTCTCTCATGCTCCATATCTCTTGCTCTATATCCCTTTATGATTTCTTTTATCTCTATTTCTCTCTCATTCTAACTACTCTCATCCTCCCTCTCTCTTTAATTTCACTCTTACTTAGTCGCCCACTCTCTCTCTTACACACTTTCTATTTTATCACTTTATCCCACTTTCTTATTTGCACTTTGTCATCTCACTCGTTCGCACCTTCTATCCTCCACACACACTCTCTCCTCCCCTCTTGCTTCTTTCCCTCCCTCCTCCCACCCTCCATTCCCTCTCTCACTCACTCTATCTTCCATTCTTCCACACTCACTCTCCCTCTCCCTCTCCATCTCTCCCTATCCATCTCTTTTGTTCTAACTATACCTCTCCATCCATATATCTTTTCTGCTCCCTGTTGACCTCATTTTTAATGAGGTCTTCTTTTCTCTCTTTAGTACTTAGGATCTAGCCTTAGGCTTTTCCTTTGACTGTCTTAGAGGATTAGAATTAGGACCCACCACTTAGAAATTCAAACCACTTCTTAACTCCCCGCAAACTCCACAAACTCGACCGTAGACCCCTAATCACCTGTGAGGGTCGAAATCAAATGCGGAAGTTTAAAGGATGAGTTCCTATAGGACTCTTTAGCCTTAGGACTGCCCTGGGTGGCCTGGTCTGGTGAAGGGCTGACTTACACACATACTACACCTATACACTACACTTTCACACACATCCTAGAAACAGACCCATACCTAACTTGACCTCCTGACTCATGAAGGTGATTCACATGGATGGTCCTTAACCCCTAAGCCCTTGGCTAAGAGGGTTAGGAACAAAATAGTAGATGCCTCAAATGAGTCCCTTCATGGCTCATGTGGGCTTGATATGGCTTCATGGCTCAAACAAAATGGTTTCATTCCACTTACAATTACTCAATCTTCATTTTTGCAAATTTTCAATTTTTGACCGCGAGGACCCTACACCCGCCTAGCCTACCCAAAGCCCTTGAAATTACCCAAATTTTTCAAAATTTCCAAATCACCCAAAATTCACCCAAATTAACCTTGAACATTTCCTCACCAATTAAGTTGATCATCCATAGCCAAAAATACAAAAATTCCAAAAATACCTCCCAATACCCTCCAAATACCCAAAATACCCCTCTTGACCCAAAAATCCAAAACTTCAGAAAATTCCTAGAAAATTTCAGAAAATCCCAAATATTCCCAATTTCATTTTGTTCAACTACACCATGGGTGAATTTTGTCCATTTACCCCATTTTTGTCAAAACCCCCAATTTGACCCATTTTAATCCTGAGTGAACCCAATGTCAAGCCAAACCTACCCAATTGACCCAAATTCTGGTCCAATTCAATTCTAAACTTCACTTTATCATTCCCAACACCAATATAGACCAAATCCAAGTCCAATTTGATTGATATTTGAACCCAATTTAATTTTGGACCTTAAAGCCCAATTTGGACCCATGACCCAAACTTTGCCAAAACTAACCCAATTCAACTCCAATTAACCCCAAACCTTTTCTAAACCTTCCTTAACATCCCCACAAACAAAACACTAACATGATTTACACAAAATTTAGACCCAAACCCCACTCAAATTCAACCCAAAGCCAAAAAGCCCAATTTTGACCTAAACCCAAACCTAACCCAAATAAGCCCAAACCCCAAAATCAAAACCCAACCAAAGTCAAAACCTCTTTGAAACACTCCCATAAATATTTCCCAACATTTATTTTACATCAATTTCAACCCTAGCCCAACATTGGCCCAAGGTAGCCCAATTTGACCTACATTGACCCATTTACCAAAGAGGTCCAAATCCAACCCAATTCAAGTCCAAACCACTTCAAATTTATTCCAAATCATTCATGAAACATTCCTAAATTAAATTAAACACTTATTAGATCCAATCCTTTGCAAAATTATCATCCTAAAATTTGTTTTGAAATCTAAAAGCCCACTCTCTAAACCATCTTGAAAGCCCATCCAAAGAGAAATCCAAAAGTCCAAAGCCCGCATGACAATTCCTTCTCATCATCCCTTTAATTGGGATCAATTCCTAAGTCCCAAATCAATCATCAAATCAATCTAAATCAAGCACCATCTAATTTTTTCACTAAACTGCCAAAATCTCCAAATTCCTTTTTCATATAAATGGATCCACTTTTCCTAAGTCAAGGATGAGCCAAATGAAGCCACATGCAAGCCATGGACAAGCCACATGAAGCCATGGAAGGTTTGACATGTGACCAAGCCATTAATGGCAAAAGGAGGGCCCCCTTTCGTAATCCTTCATTAAGCCTTTTTAACCATAAGCATTTCACACACTAAACCATGCTTAGCCACCTCACCATGGATGGAGACTTTACCACTCCATGGCAACTGACCCAAGTGACTCTTTTCGACCCAAAACCAGGCCTCGGGTGGAGCACCTAGCCCAAAAGGATGGGTTGACCCAAATCAAGCCAAAGTGGCCTCTCCCCCATACCATTTTAATCCAAGCACTTTACACATGTCCAAGCCCAATCGACTTCACCATTGCCAAGCCCCGACCTCCCCGGTCAAGATGGTGACCCCCGCCTGCTGGCCGCCCACCCGGCCGCCGGAAAACACCACACCCGAGAGCATCATGTGAGCCCAAGCTTAGAATTCTCACCTGCTGAGTTGCCCCATGCCCAATGGCCACCATGGCTGTTCTTCTCCTCACCAGAGCAGCTGATCCCAAGCCCTAACTCCCCCTGGGAGAGCCTCCAGCCAGCTCTATTTAAACCCCACCTCTCTCGGCCATGGGAGAGGTGCTGAACCAACCTTAAGGAAACTCTGCCAAAATCATTCCAGACCACTCTCTACACATAGAGCACTTGATTCCCACTGGATTCCAGCCCAATTCCCTCTAGTCGAGCTCAATTTTGAGTTCAAACTTCAACGACAAAACCGGGACACTTCTTCACAGTGGACCAATCCCCAAATTGATTGATCCTACACCTTCCCGCACCGAGGGAAGAAGTCCACCGAGTAAAGCCCCCTCTCCGTGCCACCCATCCGTTCCGGACTCCAAGCTTTGTAATCGGCCGTGGTCGAAATCCTACCTAGACAATTCACCGGACCGGGAGACTTCATCCGGAGCTTGTCGGGACGCAATCGAAGGTGACACAACCGTCGGATCGAAGCCACACTTCTCCGAGCAAAGGTATGAGCTAACTCTTTATCCCGAGCTTCTGGAGATTCTCCATTTCAAATGCCTTAATTTCAATGCATGATCACCGTATAGATGTATTCGTCTCTTCAAGATGAATCCATAGAGCACAAGAACACTAAAATCCGTTAAGTATTGAGTGAGATATTAAGGATTTAGTGTGGACGGTTCTCGGCCAGGAGGCTTGGGGACGATGAACGGATGCCGTTCATTTAATACACGCGCGGACGGATGGCCAGGATCGCGCCGGATGAGGAGACGGAACGATACGGCGGGCCCCTGGAGTGCTGAGTCGAATGGCGGTGCCCAATCAGAATACGCCGCGTGGCCTTTCGGAAACGGCGAGGTTGAGTCAGCGCCGCGTGGATAAGTAGAAAAATAGGTTGTTTTTCTATTTATTTAATTCCCTAAACTTGAAAAATGCATAACTTTGTGTAGAAAAATCGTAAAAATAAAATTAAAATACCCTCTTGCTCAGTGAACAGCGGAGAATAATGTGAAAAAGAAATCATTTAATTTCATAAAGTATTTTATTTTTAATAATTTATTTACTCTCCGCACATTTTCAATTCTCCATGCATGTATACAATTCACCATGGCATGAGACCATAGGAAGCTTAAGCCTCCGAATTTAGGAACATTCCCTGAATTTTCCAAAGTCGAGGCCATCTTTATGAAGAGTTATTGATTTTTCAACTCTAGGTTGCTAGTTTGAGTATTTTAATTCCAATAATTAGCATATTGTGAAATAAATTCTAGGAAAATTTGGTGATGTTTATTATGACCGGAGGAACCTAGGAAAAATAGGTTTTGAATTAATCCACTTGGAATAACCCTAATTGGCTTAAACACCCAAAATAGGTCCTTAATTAATTAGAGCTAATCATACATCAAATTGACTTGAAATCAATTCTCCACTGACCTTTAGGATCAGAGGAACACACCATAAAAATTTGAAGTCAATTGGACTTGGTTAGCCCTACTAAATGGGTTGATTAAGCCATTTAGCCAATTTAAACTTTAAAAATTCATAACTTTCAAAATACTTTTCAAAAATTCACTAAATTGGTTTTGGAGACTCTCTAATATTAGGGGAATTTAAGAAAAATAAAATTGCAATTTTCTAAAAAAGTTAATTTTTTGCATTATTTTAATATTTTTAATAATTAAAAAATAATAAAAATCACAAAAATAATAAAATTCACCAACATGTCACATTTTGAATTTTAATCACTTGGGAACAAATCCCATATTTTTTTTAAGTCTCTATAATGAGATATTAAATTTTAAAGCCTTAAGGTAATTTTAAAATTAAAAAAAATGTATATTTTTAGCATTTCCACTAAAATAATTCTAATAAATCAAAGAAAAATCAGAAAATTATAAAAATTGGTTCTCTGGTTTCCTTGATATTAGAGAGATTTTTGAAAAATATAAAATTCATTTTTCAATCTTTATTTTATTTTTAAATTAATTAATACTCCAAAACTCAAAATAATTATAATAAAAAAAATATAATTCAAAAAATCACCAACGTTGGTCCAAGTGATCCTCTGGTTATTAGGAATGTCCCATAATTTTCTTAAGGACAGAAACTTTCCCTTGGTTATATTATTAAATTTACCTTGGAAATCCCTATTTTCCACCAAAAATAATTACATAAATAAATTAAATACAGAAAAATCACATTTTCTCCTCTCATGTCTTTATTGACATATGAGTGAAGTTACATAAAAATTTTAAGTTCATTTAAGCTCAATTTAGTGAGTTATGAAATTATTAAGCTTGAAGGGCAAAATGGTAATTAAAATTTTAACCTTTAATTAAAACTTTAGGCTTAATAAAATTAAAGAGTAAAGTATTTGATCCTAATCTGATTTGGATGATTGAAATTTGAATAATAAGGGTAGAAACCTACTAAAAAATTTAAAAATAATTGAAATAAACCTTAATTAAATAATTCATTAAATTTGGAAGAATAATAAAATTGGAATTATTAAAATAGGGATATTATTAGGAAGAGATTTGTCCTTAAATTTAATAATCCCTAAATTAATCATCTCAATAATATTTAATTCCTAATTAAAATGATAATCCAAATTTAAGATTTAAAATGCTAAAAGACTTAATCATTAAATTAAATTAAAGTTAAATTATTTAAATTAAATCCTTTTAAAATTTCAATTAAATTAATACTTTAATAATTAAAATTAAATCATCTTTAAAAAAATACAAAAATAAAATATTAAATTAAAATTAAATTAAATTAAATTAAAATTAAAATTAAAATTAAATTAAATTAAATTAAATTAAATTAAATTAAATCAAATTAAAATAAATTAAATCAAATTAAATTAAATTAAATTAAATCATATGAAATCAAATTAAATTGAATTAAATTAAATAAATAATAGAATCAAGTTAAAATTAAAATCAAATTAAATTAAATTAAAATTAAAACTAAACCAAATTAAATTAAATTAAAGTTAAATTAAATTGAATTAAAAATAACATCACCTAAGACAAAGAAATTCAAAAATAAATATAAAGCAACTTGAACACTATTCCAAATTTAAACTCGTTAACTGAAATTAAATTAAATCACAAACCATTTGAACATCAATTTTCCCTCAAAAGCTTTTGTTGTCATAACTCCTAAATAGAACGTTAAGTGAAATGTTATTTCCCTCATAGGATATTCAAATGTCATAGTTCACTGAGTAAGGTAACAACAAAACTTGAACACCTGGATGATTAATTCATTTGTATAATTAAATTCTCTTGGACTTAAAATAATCCTAGAAATATTGAAAAGATGTTTAAGATTCGTCTTAAGCACTTCCTCGATATGATATGATGTTTATAAGAACAATTGAACTTAATTGTTCTTTGATGAAGAAAATCATCCTTAAACCAAAACATAAGAACCTAGACGTCATAGGAGATGACTAGCTACAGGATTAGGAACTTGGTAGAAAACCATAACCCTTCCCTTAGTTTTACCTAGGAACATGTTCTAAATGCTTAAATATTCTAAATTGTGTTTGAGTGCAGCTTGGGATGACGGGAAGACCCTCCAGGTACGCTTTTATTTTGTTGCAATTTACTTAATCGCATCGCACTTACTTTTCTTGCATGTTAAACAACTGTTGCATGAAAACCCACACCTTTAGGATAGTCCCTAAAACTGAAACCAAAACTAAATTAAAAGTCATTGCAAGATAAAATTCACCGCCACAACATTTCAAAATATAAAACAACTCAAAATTTAATCACAAACGGAACACAAAACTACAATTACAACTAAATTAAAACGTCTTGTTGGATGATCGGGAATACCTCGGATGATGTAACCTACGTGTTGCTAACGGGATTTCCCATGGTCTAAATGAAAGTGTGGAACTCATTTAGTTGAGTTTAGCAAATTCATCTGGACTAAGTGAATCCGATAAAAATAACGATGCCAGAAGGATGGAACCGTGGGATCTTAACCGGTGTTGTTATATCAACTTTAAGATTTGTTTTAATTAAAAAATAAAAAAACACTTGGAAATTAAAAATTTCTCTAAACCAAAACACTTTTCTCATCTCCTGATTTATGACTTCTAAAACTAAACCACTGCAACAACAAGGAGCTCGGAGCACAGTGAGAAGCACGACCATCGTCATCAGCAAAACTCGGATCTACTTCAGCAAAACTTTCTTAGAATTAAATAACCAAGCCATAGGACTTCGAGGTAGTTTGCCTAGTGCAACATAAATCCTCAACTCTTCGTTAGGCATTTGCATGATCATGTCATGTAAATTAAGCCCTAACCGATTTTAGGATTTCGAGGTAGTCATCCGATACGACATAAACCCTCACATCTTCCAGGCTATTTGTATGATTTTATCATACAAATATAAGTCCAAATTAATTAAAATTGGCAAGATTGAAATATCAGATAATATTAGGATTTTCTTAAACTCGATGCCAAACAATAGGATAGTTTGGGAAGTTGCCAAGATTCTTCTTGGATCCTCGCCTTCTCCTATTTCTCTTCCTTTTGGACTCCTGAAATAAATTGTTCCAAATTTGATCCATTCCCTATTGAAATTCCAAAATTCAATCCCTTGAAAACTTAAACTTTGAAATTCTTGAGAGCAGAACTACTGATTATTATCGAGAGTTTTCTTAGGTGATTCCGTCACTTAAGATGTAATTAACTATAAGGGCTTGCCCATATAGGGAATTTTAAGAACCTGGTAATATAAACCCCGCTTAATTCCTTTATATTAAGCGGGGAACTTGTCGGCTTATAAAATAGGTTCGCAGACCAAACAGATGTCACAAATCTTTTAGTTTATTTAATCGAGCCCCACCATCAAGCAGTGTGTCTATCCTTAGGGATAGATACACGGTTTGTGGTGCGGTGCTCATTTATATAAACTATTTGGGATATGAGATCAGTTTGATTTCATATCTTAAAATTTTCAAACTTAAAATTATTTTCAAAATCAAATGCTACTTTCTAAATTATATATATATATTTAAATCAAATTTAAAATCTAACATTTGCCGACAATTTCTGTTAGGCGACCCCTTTTCAAAATAAAACACACAACCTAAAAATATGCCGACAACTTCTTGCGACTCCGTTGGGGAAAATTCCTCTCTCCATTTTAATCAGACAATTCTGCTTTCAAAAATCGGTAGTGTATCCATGTTCCTAGTGGATCAAACTACCCTTCTTTCCGTTGGAATACTATGTTCATTTCTACCTTGAACAAGTATAGCCAACATTCTCTCGGATTTAGGAGCCACTGTTTAGACACCCCTAAACAGAGAGGTTCCGAGATCCTTTTACCTCATTTCTGAGATGGGGTGGACCTCCAATAGGTATTAGTTTAGGAGCGGTCTTGCAGGTCCTATAAATCTCCTTCTTTTAATAATTCTCCTTCCTAACGAATAAATCTTTTCGAAAAAAGACAATTTTCCTTTAATACCACAAATACACTAAGATAAACAGAAATGTGTTCGGACTCTTTCTTTTTCATCATAAGTTTTACGACAAGAAGAAGCACGATTCGCAGACTAACACTTGGAATCCGCCCGCAGAAATGGAAGCCCCAAAACCGATCTTCTCCTTCGTCAACGGACTCGACTCCGGCCGTGTTCAAGGATGAATCGCTCGATAATGGAATCATTCGATTCGTACAAGGATTCGGGGACACCGACATCAAAATCCCCGACGTCACCCTCTTTTCACTCACAAGCAAAGTACCGTAATCGAGAAGCCGTTGATCGAGTTTAACCTCAAGTCAACTCATGAATTCCTTCCTCTCGCAAAAGATTCCAACCGAGAGGAGTACTGTTGTTCGCAGAAGGACTGTTGTTGCTACCCCCGTTGGTCTAGTTGTCTCTGCACCTACCCCGGCTTCTGCCAAACTAAAGGCAAAGGAAATTCAGAACTATGATGAACATGTTACCGTGGAGGGTACGGATCTTCCTGTGAAACCTTCTGTTTTTGAAATCGGGTCCAGCTCGAGAATTCCATAGCTGACACGGACTCGCAGAAGGAACAAGTAGAAGGATTGCTAGAGAAGCCGTAGCCGCCGAAGTTGCTTTCCTGAAGAAATCCCGTAACCGTCCGAGTATACACCGCTGCCTGAATACATACCACTTTTGGGAGGAAGCAGGTTCCATCCCCTCTCCGCCACAAAGGATGAAGAAAATGTTCGCAAGATTGCTGCTGCATTGCCTCAGCCCATATATTATAACGATAGCCGTAAGAAAAGGGCTAGAATTACGCCATTTGCGCGACTACAAACCTTGATAGAGAAGTTAGCAAAGAAAGAAAAATGCCCTGTGTCAGAGATTTTAAGAAGGATAGGGCGGGTGCCAGCCAAGTCCCGTCTTGGGCTGCGAGTAGAACCTGCTATCGCTGCGGAAAAGCCGAATAAGAGAGTGAAAGCTAATCCGCCTGTCATTGTTTCAGGACTACAAATTAGGGAGGATACAACCTTCCAGCATTTGGTCGACAGCACCATCCGGTCCCGGACCTTCCGCTGCTAGAAGGATGGTATGGCGTCCCACTACCGAACAATTAAGATTAAAACAACAACTCGAGAAAGAAAGTCTCGTCGGGAGACTTGAGTCCGAAGAAAGTGCTACCGCGATAGAAGGGGACTCATGAGAAGGAAACCCGACGGTTATCACATGACAACCGCAAGGATGTACGTAAAAGACCACTAGAAGATGCTATGGAAAAGCTAAGAACCGATATTCGGTGATTAGCAAGGGAAAGAGAAGAGAAATTCGGAGATGAAGTTGACTCGTCAGAATTCATGGATGATGAATATGCAAAAATTAACATGGTTGAAACACGTGCTTCGTCAGCTTCACAAGGTGCCCCTGCAGCCGCAGAAAGAGAGGAGCCGGAAGTAATGAGGAGGCAGCTTCAAGAGAAAGATGATACGATCGCCCAAATGACAAAAAGGATGGAAGAGATGGTTGTAGCCCTAGCCACTCTCCAGAGTCAAGTTCAACCCCAAAGAGAAACACCCCCGTAAGTCATTCACATCAGTAGACGGAGGAAAGGAGATTATGTTCTTCAACGGGGATGATCGATTAAAGAAGGATGCAACACAAAGCATGATTCCGGAAAAGGATATTAAGAGCATGGTGGAACAAGAGGTGCGAGAAGCCTTGGCACAATCAAAGAGCGGGACATCCATTCGGACGGGTAGACCTTACCTCGAAGAATTCGACGCCGTCCAATATCCGAAAGGCTTTGTACCACCTCTCGTTCAAGACCTTTGATGGAACCGGAAACTCTCGGCAAGATGTTGCACATTTTCGTGCCGGTTGTTGCAATGCCGACGGAAGTGATGCTTTACTCTTCCGACAATTTGTCAGCTGTACTCGTCGTGGATCGCCTTTGATTGGTATGCGGAATTACCGAACGGTTCGGTGAAGACATTTTCGAATTAGAGAACCTCTTCATCAAGCTATTTGTCGGAGCTCAGCACCACATCACTATAGGTGATTTAGTGGTAGAGAAGCGTAAACCCAACGAAACCTTGGTGGACTACATACTTCGATGGAGGAACCTAAGTATGAAGTGTGAGCCACAAATACAAGAACAGCATGCAGTCGGCATTTTATTTAAGAGCATTCATGGCCCGATAGCACTTCTCCTCAATGTATTACTATTAAGACTTTCGAGAAGTTGTTAAGCAAGGCCGGAAGCTTGCAAGAGGAGGCGAAGCAATTAAGTTTCACCGACAAGACAGACAAACAGAAGCCCATGAAAACTTTTGAAAAGAAGTCCGGGTCGTTGCAGCAGTCGATAAAGGCAAGCAACCGATACAAATATCGTCGAACGGCCGCGAGCAACCTCAACGTAATTACCAAGCAACCCCGACCCAGCCTATCAGTCATCTCAACAAGTATGAACAACCGCCTCGTCCGCAACGTATGTTAAGGGAGCTTCGAGCGAGGAGTATTTGTTCAAGAATGAGGCAGAGGCTCGAAAATGTTCCGCGATCCGCTAAAGACTCCGAGATTTCCAACTCGTCGAGCCTAAGAGACCGAAGAAGTCGACAAGTAAGGTGATCCCAACTTTTACCCTTACCACCGGATGCTTGGGCATAAGATAGAAGATTGTATTACCTTCAAAAGTTGGCTCAACGATAATCTTCGGAAAGGAAATATAACGATCCTGAAGGAGTACATGAAGGAACCCCAGAAAGGAGGTTCCGTCAAAGTTTTCTCGACGGATCTCATTGTTCCAATAGATCCCTATGCGACTAATGATGGATGGACTACCGCTTGGACAAAGTCTTCGAAGAATATTTTGGATCACATCCAAATCGCTTCGGTGCGAGCCTCAATTCAGAGTTCGAAACCTGTCAAGTCGACACTATCACTTGCGATAGAAGAACCACCTCAACAGGAGACGATTGAAGAGAAGAAGAAAATCGACGAAGAAGAGAAGACTGAGGCTCTTAAGGCTAGACTAAGGGCCGCTTATCCTAGGATAGTTGTTTCCGATTTAGGGAGAAATCTCTCGAACCTCTCGACTCGTATGATTATTTGCTCACTCCGTGGAATCTTATAATGATAAGGGTTATGGCGTTGGCTACGTTTTGACTGTTTCTAACGATTACGTAACTAGCGATAATCCGGACATCGATTCCAATACAAATGACAATTCTCAAATCATACACAATCTCGACGATCACAATGACAAAGAAGACATCCACCAAGGAGGCTACGAGAGTTCAACAAGCAATGAATCTATTTGTGAGTTTCAAGGAGCTCCAAATCACAATAGAGTTAGAGCCTTCGTACTCCGAAGCTAATCCGTAAGAACCCGTCATTCCGATTCAAGAGGAGACACCAACAGAACTCAATACTAGATTCAAAAGAAATTACGAAGTCAACTTAAGAAGTGGAAGAGTTCTACCTCCGAGAATGGGTCCAAAGGACAAAGGAAAGCGAGTGGTTGTTCGAGAAGAACCAACCCCGCAGAAGAAATACCCATTCGGGAAGAAATTGAGACTCATGAAAATAAAGTGGACTACAACGTGCTAGCCCATCTTAGGAAACTACCGGCCAAACTGAGCATCTACGACTCTCTCATCTTATCAAAGTAGATGAGAGAAGCTCTGATCAAGGCCTTACTTGATCCAGAAATTTGCTTAGCTCAGATGGCCGGAGATTCCTTAGATGAGGTTTGTTCGTTAAAGGAACAACGAGGTGTCACCTTCACGGACAATGACCTACTACTTGGGACGACAGACCACAACCGACAGCTGTACATTTCGAGTTACAACAGGAAGTTTACACTCTCCGAGTATTGGTGGATCCAGGAGCATCAATCAACATAATGAATCTTCGAACGCTAGCATATTTGGAAATTGATGCTCGCGAGCTTGAAGCAGACAAAATGTTATTAAGAGGATTCAACCAGAAAGGAGAAAGAGCCCTCGGATCAATAACACTGCTAATGAAAACCTGTGACTTAGCAAAGACAACCTTAAAATTTCACATAATTGATTCAGAAACGTCATTCAACGCTCTACTGGGCCAACCATGGATACATGAAAATAGGATGGTACCATCATCCCTACACCGGTGCATCAAATACTATGATGGAGGGGAACAGTGCATCAAAGGTGACTTATAACCATTCTCCGTACATGAAATTGGAATCCATGAAGATGCAGCTTATTATGCACCTCCGAAGAAAACAATTTTCTCCAGAGATACCATAACGAATGAAGCAAAGGAAATTCGGGATGACGAAGAACCTGAAGTTCTAGTCCAACAGTCACTCACCACTCCCTTGCGGCGAGATGGTGAAGGTTTCTCCACAACTCGCATCCGAGGTCGAGACCGGGGACGAGGTCGTGGCAGAGACGTTAGGACAACTTGGACGGAGGAAACCAGCCATCAATGTTGATTGGGAAGACGAGCTTCCGAAGAAGAAAAAGAGATCAAACAAGAAGCAAGTGACAATAAGCTCGAAGAAGCCGCAATTCAGGATCTTGCTCGAAGATGAAAAGAATGAAGAATATAAATCGATGTACGAGAAGATTAACCACTATGTACATACTATGACCCTGACCCCGATCCATTCTAATAAGATCGAGAGTATGGTGGTCAAGGAGGTACGTAGCGGCGGTGCAAAGCCAATAAAATTCTACCGTGGTGCTCCTTCCTCCAAAACTGAAAATAATGTACAATTTGAAGATGTCACTTCATCAGAATTAATGGAATTACCTTTTGAGTGGTACTCTCCCTGTGTTCAAAATTTAATTCAGCGTGGTTTCTTACCTCGACAATGGACAAAAGGTCAATCACAACATTTTGAAAATTATGGAATAACTCCGGTCGTCCACCCAATTCAAAGCATGGTCTCGGATTTGGCACAAGTAGGATCGGCCGACGATACCGAATTTTGCTTGGTTGTCACTTGCGAGTCTAATGAAAACCGCATGGAAACTACGAAGAACTCGAAGATTTACAAATTGGAGACGCTCCACCAGAATTCGAAGAAGAGATTAAATCTACAATAGATGAGTTAACGGAAGTTAACTTAGGTACTAGCGAAGAACCTAAACCTACCTTTGTTAGCTCCTTACTCAATAAAGAAGACTCCGAAGAAATAATCAAGTTATTAATGGAATTTAAAGATTGTTTTGCTTGGAGCTACGATGAGATGCCGTGTTTAGCTCAAGAGGTCGCAGTCCATAAGCTAGGAGTGGATCCTACTTCGTCCTAGTCGACAAGGTCCCGAAGAATTGAGTCTAGAAATCGAACAACAAGTCATACCGAAGTTAAAAAGCTAATAGACGCTAAATTTGTCCGTGAAGAACAATACCCGACTTGGTTAGCCAATGTGGTACCAAGCTAGGAAGAAGAATGGTCGGATCGAATTTGTGTGGATTTCGGAGATTTGAACAAGGCATGTCCAAAAGATGAATTCCTCTACCGATCCTGTAACTAATGATCGACATCGCTTCGACACATGAAATATTCTCATTCATGGATGGATCTTCGGATACAACCGGATAAAAATGGCTCCAGTAAGATGAAAAACTTACAAGCATTCGTAACGCCGATCGGAGTATATTGCTACACAGTGATGCCATTCGGACTGAAGAACGCAGGAGCAACATACCAGAGAGCGATGACAAGAATTTTTAATGATCTCATCCACAATCAAGTCGAATGCTACGTGGACGATGTGGTCATCAAAAGCAAAGTAAAGGACAACCACCTATATGATTTGAGAATTGTTTTCGAATGATTAAGACAATTTAACCTTAAGATGAATCCCTTAAATGCGCCTTCGGCGTCACCTCCGGAAATTCTTAGGATTCGTTGTCCGACATCGTGGAATTGAAATCGACCCGAAAAGATTAAAGCTATCTTAGAAATGCCGCCTCCCAAAACCTTAAAGCAACTACGATCTTTTCAAGGGAAGTCGGCAAATCTTCGACGCTTTATCTCAAACTTGTCGTGTAGGTGTCACCTTTCTCAGCATTAGTTAAAAAGGATGCCAAATTTATTTGGGAAGAAAAATGCCGAAGGCCTTTAAGGACATTAAGCAATATTTAATGAGACCTCCCGTCTTAGCAGCCCTGAGCCTCGTGTAGATCGCTGATACTTTATACCGCGGCTTTAGACGACTCTCTCGGAGCCTCGTTAGCCTAGTGTCAATGATGAGGGTAAAGAAAATGCTCTTTACTACCTAAGCCGTCGTTTACTTCCTAAGGAAATAAAGTATCCCGCAATTGAAAAGCATTGTTTGGCCTTGATCTTCGCCGCTCAAAAGCTCTGGTACTACATGCTTTCTCATAAGGTCAACCTAATCTCGAAATTTAATCCATTGCAATACTTGATGACTCATCCAATGCTTTCCGGGAGACTTGCCAGATGGTCAATGATATTATTGCAATTCGATATAACTTTCGTGCCTCTTCGTGCCGTAAAGGGACAAGTCCTAGCAGACTTCCTCGCAGCACACCCTTTGCCTGCAGAATCTCCTCTCAATGACGACTTGTCAGACGAACAGATAATGAGCTTAGAAGACCCTGATGATCAACGTTGGGAATTATATTTCGACGGAGCATCTTCAGCACACAAAGACGAAGAATCGCGAGTGATAGTGCCCGGTAAGGCAGGGATCGGATTAATCTTTATAACACCGGAGCGGGGGATGTTAAGATACTTCTACCACTTGACGAGCCGTGTACAAACAACGAAGCAGAATACGAAGCCCTCATAACAGGACTGGAATTAACTATTCAAATGGGGATAACAGACATCAACATCTACAGGGATTCGCAGTTAATCATTCAACAGATCGCCAGACAGTAAAAAATTTTAAAACCAAGACTCGAGCAATACTTCCAGTATGCCATACTATTGTTAGAACAGATTCCGAATGTGACGATCTACAAAATTCCCAGAAAAGAAAATGCTTTAGCAGATGCGTTAGCTCGCCTCGCAAAAGAATTTACTCGCTCGCAAGATGAATCGATGGAAGTGTCGGCTCACGGACGTCGGTCCTAGCACGACTCGACATAGACACAATACACAAATCGAAAAAGAAAAAGAATCAGCTAGCAAGAAGTGATGTAAAACACAGAAGATTGGCGACAACCATTACATAGACTACCCGCAAACAGAAAACTACCGGACAATAGGTCGTTAGCCCATCGTATCAAGAAAAGAACTCGTCCTACGCATTAGTAAACAACACGTTATACAGAAGGTCTTCGATCAAATGTGGCTAAGGTGCCTAAGCGGGTCCGAGGCCCGTGAAATTGTTAAAGAGGTCCATTCAGACTCCGTGGCGCTCACCACGGGTCCGAAGATGAAAATGAAAATTAAAAGACTAGGGTACTACTGGCCCTCGATGATGACCGACTGCATGAAAATCGCCAAGAGCTGTCACCAATGCCAAGTGCACGGAGTGGTTCTACACCAACCTCCGAATGTGTTACATCCGACAATTGCGTCGTGGCCATTTGAATGTTGGGGCACGGATATAGTGGGTCCAATAGAACCACCATCTTCAAAAGGACATCGCTTCATTCTTGCGGCTACAGATTACTTTTCCAAGTGGGCAGAGGCAGTTCTACTTAGAGAAGTGAAAGTACACCACGTGCTACGCTTTTCAAGAACCAAGTTATCTACCGTTTCGGAGTGCCGCGCAGATCATCTCGTATAATGGGCCGCATTCGAAGCACACAAATCAACAATTTTGTCGGAGACACGGAATCGACCGACGATATTCAACAATTTACTACCCAAGAGCAAACGGCCCTGCTGAGGCTTTTAATAAAACTCTCATTCAAATTTTAAAGAAAATCTTGGACGATAATAAGAGAAATTGGCACGAGAAGTTATTAGAAGCCTTATGGGCCTACCGGACAACCTTCAGAACTCCTACTCAAGCTACACCTTACACTCTGGTGTATGGGTCCGAGGCGATGTTACCCTTAGAGGTCCAGCCTTCCTTCACTCGGAATCGCAATCGCAAACAAAATCACGATAGAAGAGAATGCCAAATTACGACTAGAAGAATTGGAAAGCCCGGAAGGGAAAAGACTTGCAGCCGCAATGAATTTAGAACTATACCAAGCCAAGATGGTTCAAGCCCATGACAGATCGGTCCGCCCAAGAACCTTCAAAGTTGGTGACTTGGTTCTCGTTCGCAAGAGACCTATCCTCGCACACCGCAAGATAGGAGGAAAATTTGAACCCACTCGGGAAGGGCCGTTTGTGGTCGAAGCGGTATACTCGAGAGGCTCCTACCAGCCTAGTGAATCGCCAAGGAGAACGACATATGCTTCCGATCAACGGACGATACTTGAAGAAGTATTACGCTACCTGATGTTTCGAAGGAATGAATTCTTCATCATTAGAAGCACGGGCGAAGTAGTTACTTATGACTGGGTCCGAACCCAAAAATAATAAAAAATGTGCTAAAATAAATAAAATCATGATAATAAAGTTTTCCTTGTTTTCTCTTCCATATCAAAATCTTTTTCCTGATCTTATCCCACTTCATTCCTGTTATATTTAAAAATACAAAAAGTAATAAAAAAAACTATCTTTAATAAACATTTTCTTAATGTTCTTGTTCTTAGTACAGCCCCTGATCCTTTTCCTTGTCTTTTCGCAGGGAAATGTCGAACGGGCGGTTGGTCCTTAACTTTAGAAATGGCGTAAGCCTTGCACTCGATGAAAACAGGGTGAAAGATGGAGCTATAATAGAGATTGACTCATACTTCGCACCGCAGGCTCGCAATACAAGGAAGGTGACCGGGTCCCACCGACCGAGAGGAACCGCCCGCCGGATAAGTAATGAAAGTGGGTGGCCTAAGCCACCAATCCAAGCAAGAAGAAAAGGAAGACAAACACCGAAGAAGACAAGAGAATCAAGTCCGTAGTCGCTACAGCAGCAGGCTGCAGTGCTTGCGCGCCGTGCCCATAGAAATTCGTGAAGTACGAAGAGCTACTCTCACAAGAACTCAGCCGAAGAAATAAAAATCACCGTATCCGCAAGATGTTAACTAAACTAGCAACGGACCAGCGCGATGAGGCAGCTTGCTACCGCGATACATATACTTCAAGGAAGCCGCTCACTGTGTACTCGAAGGAAGGAGGCCAGCTCCGAGGATAACGGAAGAGACCGGGGAAATCTTAAGAAGAACGAAGAAGGAAGGCTACAACGCCACCGCATAAAGCCACCGCAATGCATAACCTTGTCGTGCAAGCAACCCCGCAGGATGTCCCGACGGACACCATCCCCGAGGAGCCGAGGTATGCAAGAGAACGTGAAGGGATTGAGCCATATATCCCACGAGATGTCACTAGGCCTCGCCATTTGCGGATTATTCCGTAATACGAGCTAGAAAGAATGCAGAATGTCGAGAAGAAAACTTTTGAATACTTCGAGAGAATCGAGGCGGGAGGATCAATATACTGAAGGCCTCGAGCTACATACGTACGTGTTCTCGAATACGAACAACAACAAATCGTGGACCGCATCCGGGATTTGAAAAGAATGGGCCGAGCGGGCCGCCTAAGAGAAAACACTTACTCGGAACCCCGAGATGGATGCCGTGGAAAGGTAGAATTACAATACAATGTGGATGTCGCTACAACTTCACGTAAGACAGAAAGGAAACCCACCGGGATACTCCGTCATGGCCAGGTGGATCCAATGCCATTAGTCATCAAAAGGATGGTAAAAAGAATGATAACATGGAAGGTACCGCCGTGCGATTGCATACCCAACAGCTTGCATCATTAACATTTACAAGCAGTGGTGATCGCATACCCCCGCACATAGATCACCACGACTTTGTCGACCTTTCGCACGCTTCTTTTCGAACGAGTGTAAGATCATGTTCGGATCCGACCTCCGGATAGCGAGCCCAGGTGAGTTCCGAGGGCCAAGTAAAGATACCATTACCCGTAGGTTCCGTCATGATACTAAAGGGCAACGGAGCAGATGTCGCTAAACATCGCATACCGGGAGTACTAATGAAGCGGATCTCGCTTACTTTCGAAGGATGGATGACAGAAAGCACCTTACCACTTCCAGCCGGACCCGGAGCTAGAGAGCCTCCGGCCTTACGAGCCGTGAGCTACATGGAAAATATCACACCTCCAACGTACATCCATACGGCATCCTTGCCAAGGATGGCTTGGAAGGTGATGTTATCGACCATGTACCTCACTATTCGATACATGGATTTCCGACGGATACCTTTTTGGATGGATCAACAAAGATCATACATAGTCCGTTTTGAGTCTATATGGATTGTATGAGATGTATTCCGGATCGAGATGTATGATGTATCTTCAACATGATTGGAATGAAAGTGACCATGTCACATTTTTGGCCTTCACCTCTTTTGTGCAAGTTGACTGAGAAACGCCATTAAAGTTAAATAAACTTCGAACAAAGAACAGAAAAGAAACAAAAAAAAGAATAAAAAAAACTTTCCTTAAAAATCTAAAAAATGATGAACACCAAATTCACATGAACATTAAATAAATGATAAAATAAATTTGAATCGTTAAAAGACAAACAAAATGAACATAAATTTCAAATCGAATCTGAATTAAATTCAAATTCAACCTTCCAGATTCCAAATCGAATCTCAATCAAAAATTCAAATTCAACCATCCAGATTCCAAATCAAATCTCAATCAAATTCAAATTCAACCTTCCAGATTCCAAATCAAATCTATATCAAATTCAAACTCAATCTTCCAAATCTAAAATCCAATCCGTTCTATTCTCTTCCTTGTCTGGGATGGAAGCGGTCGATTCCATTGACACGGAGCCATGAGGTTTTTGATTCGGATCTGATGGCGAGAAATTGTATCCAATCCAAACCAGCAACTTTCGATCAACTCTTCTAAGTGGGATATGTAGCATCTACATATTCCCTCTTAATCTGTTTCTTTCTACAAAAAATCTTTTACAACTTTCATGAAATTCTCGAAACACCAAAATTCCACACTTTTCAAATCAACACTACAAATCTTTACAAAATCAATTACTTCAAAATCAAATTCTTGGGGTTGAGGATTTTACATCTGAGACTGCATTGCTTTAGGATTCTTTCCCTATCGCAATGAAATACATCAAAATCAAATTCTTGGGGTTGAGGATTTTACATCCTATACTGCATTGCTTTAGGATTCTTTACCTATCGCAATGAAATACATCAAAATCAAATTCTTGGGGTTGAGGATTTTACATCCGAGACTGCATTGCTTTAGGATTCTTTCCCTATCGCAATGAAATACATCAAAATTCAAATTCTTGGGGTTGAGGATTTTACATCTGAGACTGCATTGCTTTAGGATTCTTTCCCTATCGCAATGAAATACATCAAAATCAAGATTGCAATGAAATACATCAAAATTAAAATTCTTGGGGTTGAGGATTTTACATCCGAGACTGCATTGCCTTAGGATTCTTTCCCTATCGCAATGAAATACATCAAAATCAAACTTTTGGGGTTGAGGATTTTACATCCGAGACTGCATTGCTTTAGGATTCTTTCCCTATCGCAATGAAATACATCAAAATTCAAATTCTTGGGGTTGAGGATTTTACATCTGAGACTACATTGTCTTAGGATTCTTTCCCTATCGCAATGAAATACATCAAAATCAAACTTTTGGGGTTGAGAATTTTACATCCGAGACTGCATTGCTTTAGGATTCTTTCCCTATCTCAATGAAATACATCAAAATCAAACTCTTGAGGTTAAGGATTCTACATCCAATACCGCAATGCTCTGAGATCTCTCCTCATTGCAATGATTCAATCCGATCAGTTCAATTTTCTTTTGAGGTTTAAGATGTTACATCTAAAACCACAAAATTCCAATTTTCATTTCAAGTTCGAATCCCTTCAAATTAATTTTGACAAAACTTAAATTTAAATTAAAACTCAAGCTAAAATCTAAACTTACACATCAAAACTTAAACTGAAACAAAATAAAATCTAAATTGAAATTCCCCAAGATCATGTGATTTGGGATTCACCTCCTTTCCCTTTCCACAGCGAGAGTTCAGGGATCTCCAGTCTCAGAGATATACTTGACACTCCCCAGCGAAAACTCTTCTACTTTGTCCTAAGTTTGTCACTTGGACTTTTGTGTAGGTTTTGTTGATCGCTCCGGTCAACACCAATACGCGCGGTGTGCTCCGTCAGCTCACCACACCTATTGGGGGTCCATTTGTTGACCTCGTTTTTAATGAGGTCTTCTTTTCTCTCTTTAGTACTTAGGATCTAGCCTTAGGCTTTTCCTTCGATCTGTCTTAGAGGATTAGAATTGGGACCCACCACCTAGAAATTCAAACCACTTCTTAACTCCTCGCAAACTCCACAAACTTGATCGTAGACCCCTAATCACCTAGAGGGTTGAAATCAAATGTGGAAGTTTAAAGGATGAGTTCCTATAGGACTCTTTGGCCTTAGGATCGCACCGGGTGGCCCGGTGCAGTGAAGGGCTGACTTACACACATACTACACCTATACACTACACTTTCACACACATCCTAGAAACACACCCATACCTAACTCGACCTCCCGACTCATGAAGGTGATTCACAAGGATGGTCCTTAACCCCTAAGCCCTTGGCTAAGAGGGTTAGGAACAACATAGTGGATGCCTCAAATGAGTCCCTTCATGGCTCATGTGGGCTTGATATGGCTTCATGGCTCAACCAAAATGGTTTCATTCCACTTACAATTACTCAATCTTCATTTTTGCAAATTTTCATTTTTTGACCGCCAGGACCCTACACCCGCCTAGCCTACCCAAAGCCCTTGAAATTACCCAAAATTTTCAAAATTTCCAAATCACCCAAAATTCCCCGAAATTAACCTTGATCATTTCCTCACCAATCAAGTTGATCATACATAGCCAGAAATACCAAAAATTCCAAAAATACCTCCTAATACCCTCCAAATACCCAAAATACCCCTCTTGACCCACAAATCCAAAAATTCAGAAAATTCCCAGAAAATTTCAGAAAATCCCAAATATTCCCAATTTCATTTTGTTCAACTACACCATGGGTCAAATTTGTCAATTTACCCCACTTTTGTCAAAACCCCCAATTTGACCCATTTTAACCCTAAGTGAACCCAATGTCAAGCCAAACCTACCCAGTTGACCCAAATTCTGGTTCAATTCAATTCTAAACTTCAATTTATCATTCCCAACACCAATCTAGACCAAATCCAAGTCCAATTTGATTGATATTTGAACCCAATTTCATTTTGGACCTTAAAGCCCAATTTGGACCTTAAAGCCCAATTTGGACCCATGACCCAAACTTTGCCCAAACTAACCCAATTCAACTCCAATTAACCCCAAACCATTTCTAATCCTTCCTTAACATCCCCACAAACAAAACACTAACATGATTTACCCAAAATTTAGACCCAAACCCCACTCAAATTCAACCCAAAGCCAAAAAGCCCAATTTTGACCTAAACCCAAACCTAACCCAATAAGCCCAAACCCCAAAATCAAAACCCAACCAAAGTCAAAACCTCTTTGAAACACTCCCATAAACATTTCCCAACATTTATTTTACATCAATTTCAACCCTAGCCCAACATTGGCCCAAGTTAGCCCAATTTGACCTACATTGGTCCATTTACCAAAGAGGTCCAAATCCAACCCAATTCAAGCCCAAACCACTTCAAATTTATTCCAAATCATTCATGAAACATTCCTAAATTAAATTGAACACTTATTGGATCCAATCCTTTGCAAAATTATCATCCTAAAATTTGTTTTGAAATCTAAAAGCCCACTCTCTAAACCATCTTGAAAGCCCATCCAAAGAGAAATCCAAAAGCCCAAAGCCCACATGACAATTCCTTCTCATCATCCCTTTAATTGGGATCAATTCCTAAGTCCCAAATAAATCATCAAATCAACCTAAATCAAGCACCATCTAATTTTTTCACTAAATTGCCAAAATCTCCAAATTCCTTTTTCATATAAATGGATCCACTTTTCTTAAGTCAAGGATGAGCCAAATGAAGCCACATGCAAGCCGTGGACAAGCCACATGAATCCATGGAAGGTTTGACATGTGACCAAGCCATTAATGGCAAAAGGAGGGCCCCCTTTCCTAATCCTTCATTAAGCATTTTTAACCATAAGCATGTCACACACTAAACCATGCTTAGCCACCTCACCATGGATGGAGACTTCACCACTCCATGGCAGCTGACCCAAGTGACTCTTTTCAGCCCAAAACCAGGTCTTGGGTGGTGCACCTAGCCCAAAAGGATGGGTTGACCCAAATCAAGCCAAAGTGGCCTCTCCCCCATACCATTTTAATCCAAGCACTTTACACATGTCTAAGCCCAATTGACTTCACCATTGCCAAGCCCTGACCTCCCTGGTCAAGATGGTGACCCCTCCCTGCTGGCCAGCCTCCTGGGCCGCCGGAAAACACCACACCCGAGAGCATCATGTGAGCCCAAGCTTAGAATTCTCACCTGCTGAGTTGCCCCATGCCCAATGGCCACCATGGCTGTTCTTCTCCTCACCAGAGCAGCTGATCCCAAGCCCTAACTCCCCCTGGGAGAGCCTCCAGCCAGCTCTATTTAAACCCCACCTCTCTCGGCCATGGGAGAGGTGCTGAACCAACCTTAAGGAAACTCTACCAAAATCATTCCAGACCACTCTCTACACATAGAGCACTTGATTCCCACTGGATTCCAGCCCCAATTCCTCTACGCGAGCTCAATTTTGAGTTCAAACTTCAGCACAAAACCGGGACACTTCTTCACGGTGGACCAATCCCCAAATTGATTGATCCTACACCTTCCCCGGACCAAGGGAAGAAGTCCACCGACAAAAGCCCCCTCTCCAGGCCACCCATCTGTTCCAGACTCCAAGCTTTGTAATCGGCTGTGGTCGAAATCCTACCTAGACAATTCACCAGACCACGAGACTTCATCTGGAGCTTGTTGGGACACAATCGAAGGTGACACAACCCTTAGATTGAAGCCACACTTCTCTGAGCAAAGGTATGAGCTAACTCTTTATCCCAAGCTTCTGGAGATTTTCCATTTTAAATGCCTTAATTTCAATGCATGATCACCGTATAGATGTATTCGTCTCTTCAAGACGAATCCATAGAGCACAAGAACACGAAAATCTGTTAAGTATTGAGTGAGATATTAAGGATTTAGTGTGGACGGTTCTCAGGCTAGGAGGCTTGGGGACGATGAACGGATGCCGTTCATTTAATACACGCGCGGACGGACGGCCAGGATCGCGCCGGATGAGGAGACGGAACGATACAGCGGGCCCCTGGAGCGCTGAGTCGGATGGCGGTGCCAAATCAGAACATGCCACGTGGCCTTTCGGAGACGCCGAGGTTGAGTCAGCGCCGCATGGATAAGTAGAAAAATACGTTGTTTTTCTATTTATTTAATTCCCTAAACTTGAAAAATGCATAACTTTGTGTAGACAAATCGTAAAAATAAAATAAAAATACCCTCTTGCTCAGTGAACAGAGGAAAATAATGTGAAAAAGAAATCAGTTAATTTCATCAAGTATTTTATTTTTAATAATTTATTTACTCTCTGCACATTTTCAATTCTCCATGCATGTATACAATTCACCATGGCATGAGACCATAGGGCTTTTGAAGCCTCTGAGTTTGGGAACATTCCCCGAATTTTCCAAAGTTAGAGGCCATCCCTATGAAGAGTTATTGATTTTTCAACTCTAGGTTGCTAGTTTGAGTATTTTAATTCCAATAATTAGCATATTGTGAAATAAATTCTAGAAAAATTTGGTGATGTTCAATATGACAAGAGGAACCTAGAAAAAATAGGTTTTGAACTAATCCACTTGGAATAACCCTAATTGGCTTAAACACCTAAAATAGGTCCTTAATTAATTAGAGCTAATCATACATCAAATTGACTTGAAATCAATTCTCCACTGAACTTTAGGATTAGAGGAACCCACCATAAAAATTTGAAGTCAATTGGACTTGGTTAGCCCTACTAAATGGGTTGATTAAGCCATTTAGCTAATTTAAACTTTAAAAATTCATAACTTTCGAAATACTTTTCAAAAATTCACTAAATTGGTTTTAGAGCCTCTCTGATATCAGGGTTATTTAAGAAAAATAAAATTGCAATTTTCTAAAAAAGTTGATTTTTTGCATTATTTTGATATTTTTAATAATTAAAAATAATAAAAATCACAAAAATAATAAAATTCACCAAAATGTCACATTTTGAATTTTAATCACTGGGAACAAATCCCATATTTTTCTTAAGTCTCTATAATGAGATATTAAATTTTAAAGCCTTAAGGTAATTTTAAAATTAAAAAAAATGTATATTTTTAGCATTTCCACTAAAATAATTCTAATAAATCAAAGAAAAATCAAAAAATTATAAAAATTAGTTCTCTGGTTTCCTTAATATCAGAGAGATTTTTGAAAAATATAAAATTCATTTTTCAATCTTTATTTTATTTTTAAATTAATTAATACTCCAAAACTCAAAATAATTATAATAAAAAGAATATAATTCAAAAAATCACCAAAGTTGGTCACTATCTTTTCTGCTCTCTCTTCCTCTCTCTCCCTTTTAATCTTTCTTGCTCTCTATCCCTCTCTCACTCCCTCTCTCTCTTTAATCTCTCTCCTCTCTCCTTCTATCTCCCCTTCCTCATTCTCACTCTTACACTTGCTTCAATCTTTCTTATTCTCAAACTCTCTCCCTTTCTCTCTATGTCTCTCCCTTTTTATTATGTTTCTCTCTCTTGCTATTTTTTCTCTCTCTTTACTCACTCTTCCTTCCTATATCTATTACTCTAACTCTATCTTCCTTCCACTCATTCTCTCTCTTCTCTCTTTCACCCTCCCTTCCTTCTTTTTCTCTTTTACACTCTCTATTATCTCTACTACTTTCTATCGTTATCTCGCTTGCACACTTTATTCTCTGTCAACTTCTCTTTTACTCCTCTCACTCATTCTCTTCCTCTATCCCCCACTCTCTTTCTCTACTTCTCTCACATCCCTCTTTCGTTACTCTCACATCTCCTACTTCCCCTTCTTGAATATCTCTCTCCTCTCCTTCTCCCTCTCATTCTAAAGAGGGAGCGAGGAATAGATAATGAGGGGGAGGAAAGGAGAGTGGGAAAGATAGAGGGGAAGGAGACGAGAGAGATAGAGGGAGGAAAGAGAGTGTGTGAGAGTGAGTGAGGGCTAGAAAGTGGGAGAGAGGGAAAGATGGATGGAGAGAGAAAGGAAGAGATTATGTTTCTTTCTCTCTAGATCTCCTTCACCATCTAACACTTTTTCTCTTTATTGTTCTCACTCTCTCCCTCTATCTTTTTCACTCCCTCAATCATGCCCTCTCTAGGTCTCCCTTATGTAGCTCACTCTTCTCTCTCCATCTCACTCACTGATACACCCTCTCCCTCTCTCATTCTCTCTCCCTCTTTCTCTTTAGATCTCTTTCACTCTCACACTCATACACACCCTCTCTCTTGCTCTCCAACTTTTATCTCTCCCAATCCTTTTTACTTCTTTCTCATTTTTTCTCAGATTCTCTCACACTTCTCGCATTCTCTCCCTCTCTCCCTCCCTCTCTCTATCTCATAGTTCTCTCACTTCCTTTCATTACTCTTGTTCTCACCCTCTCCCTCTCTATTTATATATTTCTCTTTATCCCTCCCTCACTATCTTTCATTCTCTAGTTCTCTCTCTCTCTCTCTCTCTCTCTCTCTCTCTCTCTCTCTCTCTCTATCTTCTCTTCCTCCAACCCTTGCTCACACTCTCTCCCTTCCTACCCTCATAATGTCAATTTTTCTCTCTTGTCCTTTTCTCTATTTCCCTTATATCCTCTTCTCTCCCTCACTCTCTTTTCCTATTTCTCTCTAGATCTCCTTCACTTTCTCATTAATGTACTCTTTAATGCTCTCACTCTCTCTCTCTATCATTCTCAATGCCTCATTCATGCCCTCTCTAGGTCTCCCTTGTGTAGCTCGCTCTTCTCTCTCCATCTCATACACTCATACACTCTCTCTTAATCTCTCACCCTCTCACCCTCTTTAGCTCCATTGCTTGCTCTCTATCTCACTCTAAGTTACCATTTTGCTTTTTCTCTCTCACTCTCTCCTCTCCCTCCTTTACTCCATCTTTCTGTCTTCTCTCTATCCCCTTCTCTACTTTGCTCTCACTTTCTACTCTCTATTTCTATCTTATACCCTCTTTTACACTCTACTTTGTTGCTTACTTTTCTCTCTCTTCTTTTACTTCTATCTCGCTCTATCTCCACTCCCTCTCCTCTCGCTTTTTCTTCCATCCCTCACTCTCTCATTTTCTCACTTCTCTACCGCCCTCCCTCTCCGTACATTTATCCTTCTCTTTGTTGCTCCCTCCCTCACTCTATATTCTCCCATTCTCCCTCACTTCATACCCCTTGCTCACTCGTACTCGATCATCCCTTTGTCTCTCTTCTCACTCTCTCTTCCTTTCTCTCCCTACTCTTCTCTTTAAACCCTCTCACTACTTCCTTTTCTCCCACTATCTTTGCCTTTCTCACTCTCTTTCTTACTCTTGCCTTCTGTCTCTCTTTCTCACTATGTCTAACATTCTATTATGTTTCTCTCTCTCACTATCTTGCTCTCTTTACTCACTCTATATCTTTCAATATCCATCACTCTAACTCTCTCTCCCTTTCTCTCATTCTCTCGCTCTTTGCTCTCCAGCAGTTCTTATTCAATGTTTATTATTATGTCTCCTTCCCACTCTCTTTCCCATCTCGCCATCCTTATTTCACCCTCTTTTCTCTCTCTAGTTACCTTTTTCTTTTCCTCACTTTCATCACTCTATTCTTTCTTTATTTCTATTTCTCTTTGTCTATCTCTCCCTTCATTGGTCCCTCACTCGTCTCTCTCTCTTTCTCTCTTGTACTCTCTTTTTCTCTCTCTCTCTCACTCCATCCATAACTCTGTCTCCCTTGCTCCTATCATTCTCTCTCTTGTTCCTTTCCTACTAATCTCTCTTCACCCAGTCTCTCTCTCTTCAGCTTCACTCTCACTCCCACTCCCTCTCTTATTCTCTTTCACACTCTATATACTCTCTTTCATTTTCTATCACTATCTGTCTCTCACTCTTTATTCTCTGTAACTTCCCTCCTACCTCTTTCTCTCTCACACACTCTCCTACTATCCCTTCAGGGTTCTCCCTCTCTCTGGTGCATTATCTCTCTCATTCTCTTTTTCTCCCACGCTCTCTCTCTTGCTCACTCTCTTTCTCTACTTTCGCTCATTCTCCTTCTCTCCTAACATCTCTCTCACTCTAACTTCCTCTTTCGCTCCCTTCCTCTCTCATTCTCACAGTTTGTTCTCTTTTTCTTTCTCCTTTATTGTTAAAACTTCACTAACTTTTCTTGTAGTTTCTCTCACTCTCTCTTCCTCGCACATAAAGCATATCTCTTTGCTCAATCTCTATCCCCTATCCCTACACACACTCTCTCTCTCCAAATTTTATGCCTCTCAGTCCCTCTCTCTTCTCACTTATTATTTCTCACATGCTCCACACTTCTCTCTCTTTCTTTCTCTCCCTTTCTCCCTCCCTCTCCCTATCTCCTCTTTCTCACACTACCTTTTCATTACACTTGTCTTTTATCTTTATCTTTCACTTCATCTCTCCCTCACTCTCTCTTCCATTCTCTTGCTCTCTATCTCTATCTTCACTTTCTCCCTCCCTCACTAGCACTCGCTCTCCTTTCCCACCCTCCTATATCTTATTTTCTCTCTTGTCCCTCTCTCCCTTTCCCTTTCTTATATCCATATCTCTCACTCACTCTCTTTTCAAATTTCTCTCTAGATCTCTTTCATTCTCAAACTATTGTTTCTTTATCACTCTCACTCTCTCCCTTTATTATTTAAACTCCCTCATTCATGCCCATTTTAGGTCTCCCTTATGTAGTTCAATCTTTTATCTCCATCTCGCACACTTATGCACTCTCTCACTCTCTCTTAATCTCCCACCCTCTTTAGCTCTATGTCTTACTCTCTATCTCACTCTCTGTTACAATTTTGTCCTTTCTCTCTCACTCTGTATTTCCCTCCCTTGCTTCATTTTTTCTCTCTTCTCACTCTATCCCCTTCACTATTATTTTCTCACAGACTCTCTCTCTTTCTCACTCTCTATTCACTTTTCTATCTTATAGTTTTTTACACTCTCCTTTGTTGCTATCTCTTCTCTCTCTTCTCTTACTCTTCTCACTCTATCCCCCACTCTCTCTCTTGCTTCATTCCTCCCTCTCTCATTCTCTCTTCTCTCCCACTCCTATCCCTCTCTTTATCCTTCTCTCTCTCCCACTCTCTCTTGCTTCCTCTCTCTCAGCACTCTGTCGTGGTCCTTCAATTTTTACCCCCCACTCACTTATTCTTACTCAATCTTCCCTTAATCTCTCTTCTCACTCTCTCTGCCTTTCACTCTCTTTTCCTTTCCCTTTCCTGCTCTCTCTTTAAACCTTTTTGCTCTCTCTTTCTATCTCTCTTTCATACTAACTCTCCCTCTCCCTCACACTTTATTCCACCTCACTGTTCTCTCTATTTCTCTCTCACACTCTCTCACTTTCTCACTCTTTCTTCCTCTCTCTGTAGTTTCGCTCTAACTGTTAATCCCTCATTCAGTCTTTCTTTATCTCTTCATGTTCACTCCCTAACACTTTCTTTTTTTCTACTGCTTTATCCACTCTTTCCTCTCAATCTTTCTCTCCCTCTCTCCCCCACACTATTGCTTCCTTTCCTCCCTCCCTCCCTCCCTCCCTCTCCCTTCCACTTCATCCCCCTCTCTCTCCCACTAAATCTCATTCGATACACCCTCTCTCCCTCTCTCACTTCCGCTCTCTTCCTCTCTCACTCCCGCTGTCTTCCATCCTCTGACTCCCTCTACCTATCTCTCTCACTCCCTCTCTCCCTCTCTCGCTCTCTCCCTCTCTTGCTCATTTCTCTTTTAAAGCATTATCACTTTTTATTTCTCTATTGATCTCTCACTTTATCTCGCTCACACAATTTTTAATGCTTCTCTTTCATCACTCTTTTATCACGTTATTCACTCTTTCTCCCCAACCATCTCTCACACTACTCCTCTCTCACTCTCTCCATCTTTCATTAATTCAATCTCTCTCTATCTTCCTCTCCCTTCCCTCTCTTTCTCTCCATATCTCACTCTATTTGTCCCTCACTCTACTTCTCACTCACTGAAAACCATAGAATAGTTGGGAAGTCACCGAAGTACACTTCGGGTCCGTGACATTCCCTACTTCTCTTCCTTTGGACTCCTAAAATAAACTATTCTAAATTTGAGCTATTCCCTATTGAAATTTCCAAAATCCAATTGTTTAAAAACCTTAAACTTTGAAATTCTTGAGAGCAAAACCACTGATCATTATTGAGAGTTTTCTTAAATGATTCCAGTCATTTAAGATGTAATTAACTATAGGGGCTTGCCCTTATAGGGAACTTTAAGAACCCAGGTAATATAAACCCTGTTTAATTCCTTTATATTAAGCAAGGGAACTTGTCGGCTTATAAAATTGGTTCGCAGAGCAAACGGATGTCACAAATCTTCTAGTTTATTTAATCAAGCCACATCAACAAGCAATGTGTCTATTCTTCAGTATAGATACTCGGTTTGTGGTATGGTGCTCGTTTATATAAACTATTCAGGATGTGAGATCAGTTTGATTTCATATCTTAAAATTTTTAAACTTAAAATCATTTTCAAAATCAAATGCTACTTTCTAAATTATGCATATTTAATTTAAATTTAAAATCTAAAATCTGCCGACAACCTCTGTAGGCAACCCCTTTTTAACATTAAACTTACAAACTAAAAATATGCCGACAATGCCTTGTTGGTCTCATAACCGAGTCAGAGGATTAGAATGAGGAAAAATTTCTCGGAAGGAATGTGAACTTGGCCGACACCGAGATCAGGATGCCTTGTTGGTCTCATACCCGAGTCGGAGGATTAGAGTGCAGAATAATTTCTCGGAAGGAATGCAAACTTGGCGGACATTTATTTAGGAGAATCAAAATTTAAGTATCGATATCGAAATCAGAACTGGATGTTAGGTACCAACCTTAGAAGGATGGGAATTGGAAGTTAGGTACCAGTCCCAAAAGTTTGTGTTTGATTTAGTTTTGAAGATTCTGTGGAAATTTTAGTTTAGTTGAAGATTGGAATGAGACATGAAAGTGTTTCACATCCCAGAAGAGTTGATCGAATTTTGATTGTTTGGTGAAGGCTATGAATCCATGCCATCAGAACCAAATAAAAAATGTTGTGGTTCTGTGTCAGTAGACTCAGTTGACCTTCTCAAAAAAGGAAAGAGATCATGGAGAGTTGAAAAAGATTTGAAAGCAGCCTTAGGCTGGGAATTTCAGATTCAAAGTTTTGAAGTTTGAAACTGCAGTTGAAGTCTTCTGTGGGGAAGAATCAACTCAAAAGAGGATTCAGAGGAGTTTCAAACAGATTTCAGTCGAATGATTCAAATCGACGGATTCGGATCAGAATTCAATTCGAGATTTAGATTCATTTCGTTTGTTTTGGTGATTCAATTTCATTTTTTTTATTTAGAGTTCGTGTTAATTTGGAGTTTGTTTTGACATTCGGATTCTTAAAAAGAGTTCTTTGTTCATTTTCTTTTCTTTTCATTCTTTGTTCGAAGTTCATTTAACTTAATGGAGTTTCCTAGTCAATTTGCGCAAAAAAGGTGAAGGCAAAACATGACATGGCCGTTTCGATTCCATTATGTTGAAAATACATCATTTAGCTCGATCCAAAACATGATGATATTTTCCTTGAAAATTTAGCATCTTATACAATCCACATAAATCCAGAATGGATTGTGTAAGTGTTTTGCAAGTTGCTTCCAAAAGCTTTTGTCAGAATTCATGTCTGAATAGTGAGATACATGGACAATAACATCACCTTCCAAGCCATCTTTGGCAGGAAATGCCATCCGGATGTGCATTGGAGGTGTGCTATCTCCCATGTAGCTCACAACTCGTAGGGCCGAAGGCTCTCTAACTCTGGATCTGGCTAAAAGTGGAAAGGCATTTTGTTGTTATCCATCCTCCTAAAAGTGACGGAGATCAGCTCAACAGGCACACCTAAAATGCAGTGTTTTCCTATGTGTCGGCATATTTTTAGGTTTGTATGTTGTGTTTTAAAAAAGGGGTCTCCTACGAAATTATCGGCGAATTTTTTATTTTAAATTTAATTTAAATATATATATATATATAATTTAGAAAGTAGCATTTTATTTTGAAAATAATTTTATGTTTGAAAATTTTAAGATATGAAATTAAACCGATCTCACATCCCAAATAGTTCATATAAACGAGCACCACACCATAAACTGTGCATCTATCTCGAAGGGCAAACACACTGCTTGACGATGGGGCTCGATTAAATAAACTAGAAGATTTGTGACATATGTTTGGTCTGTGAACCAATTTTATATGCTGACAAGTTCCCCTACTTAATAAAAAGGAATTAAGCAAGGTTTATATTACGTGGGTTCTTAAAGTTCCCTATAGGGGCAAACCCCTATAGTTAATTACATCTTAAATGACGAAAATCATTTAAGAAAACTCTCGATAATGATTAGTTTTTTGCTCTCAAGAATTTCAAATTTTAAGGTTTTCAAAGGATTAGATTTTAGGAAATTTCAATAGGGATTGGATCAAATTTAGAATAGTTTATTTTAAGAATCCAAAGGAAGAAAAGTAGGAGAAGCTGAGGATCCAAGAAGAATCTTGGCAACTTCCCAAACTATCCTATTGTTTGGCTTCAATTATGGAAAATTATTTAATGTTTCAATCTTGCCAATTTTAGTTAATTAGGACTTATATTCATATGATATAATCACACAAATAGCCTCGAAGATGTGAGGTTTTATGTCGTACCGAACGACTACCTCGGAATCCTAAGACGAGTCAGGGCTTAACTTACATAATATAATTATGCAAATGTCTAACAAAAAATTGAGAATTTATGTTGCACTAGGCAAACTACCTCAAAGTCCTATGGCTTGGTTATTTAATTCTAAGAAAGATTTCACTGAAGTAGATCCGAGTTTTGCTGATGACGATGGCCAAGCTGCCCACCATGCTCCGAGCTCCTTGTTGTTGTAGAGGTTTAGTTTTAGAAGCCATAAATCAGGAGATGAGAGAAGTGTTTTGGTTTAGAGAAAATCTTAAAATCCAAGTGTTGTTAATATTTTAATTAAAACAAATCTTAAAGTTATTTAAACAGAACCGATTAAGATACCACGGTTCCGTCATCCCGACACCATTATTTTCATCGAATTCACTTAGTCCAGATGAATTTGCTAAACTCAACTGAATAAGTTCCACACTTTCATTTAGACCGTGAGAAATCCCGTTAGCAACATGTGGGTTACATCATCCGAGGTATTCCCGATCATTCAACGAGACGTTTTAATTTAGTTGTAATTGTAGTTTTGTTGTTCTATTTGTGATTAAATTTTGAGTTGTTTTTTATTTTGGAATGTTGTGGTGGTGAATTTTATCTTGCAATGATCTTTTACTTTAGTTTTGGTTTCAGTTCAGGGACTATCCTAAAGGTTTTAGTTTTCATGCAACAGTCTTATTTATCATGCAAGAAAAGTAAAGTACAGTGCATATAAGTAAATTGCAATAAAATAAAAGCGTACCTGGAGGGTCTTCCCGTCATCCCAAGCCGCACTTAAAACACATGTTAGAACATTTAAATATATTTTGCAAGAAAGACCTAGGTAAAGCTAAGGGAAAGGGTTTTGGTTGTCTACCAAATTCCTAATCTTATAACTAGAAATTTCCTATGACATCTAGGTTGTTGGTTTGGTTTAAGGATGATTTTCTTCATCAAAGAACAATTAAATTCATTTTTTCTTCTAAAACATCCCGTCATATTGAGGAAGTGTTTAGGACGAGTCCTAAACATCTTTTCAATACTTCTGGGATCATTTTGAGTCCAAGTAAATTTAGTTGCACATATGAATTAATCATCCAGGAGTTTAGTTAAATTTTGTCTCTTGCTCAGTGAACTTGGGTATTTGATTACCTGATGAATGAAGTGACATTTCACTTAATACTCTATTTAATAGTTATAATAATTAAAGCCTTTAAGGGCAAGTTAATTTATTGAGAATTTTAATCATCCTTAATTAAAAGTTTGAGTTAATGATTTAAAGTGATTTAATTTAATTATTAGATTTTAATTAATAACTTTAAATTTGGAATAGTGTTCAAGTTATTTTAGATTTAATTTAAATCTTTACAATTTCAATTATCTTAGTATTTCAGATTGATGTTCATGTTTTAAATTTACTTAGATAGAAAGAGGTATTGAAATTATTGATATATTTTGATTTAACCCTTAATGATTTCATTTAGGTTTGTTGTTAAATGATTTTAATTTAATTTAATTTAATTTGATTTGATTTTAATTTAATTTAATTTCATTTCATTTCATTTCATTTTATTTAATTTTTAATTTAATTTAATTTTAGTTTCAATATTTTAATTTTAATTTAATTTTTAAGGTGTTAATTTAATTTAATTTAAAATTTGACTTGACTTAATTTAATTTAATTTAATTTAATTCCAAGATTTTAAATTTGATTTTTAATTATTCGACCATTTAACATTTTAAGCTTTAATTCATTTAGGGTTATCTTCTTTTAATTTTTAAATTTATTTAATTTGGGTTATTGTTTTAATTTTTAATTAAGAACTAAATATTGTTAAAGTGACTTATTTAGGGATTTTTAAATTAAAGAATAAATATCATCTTGATAATATCCCTATTTTAATAATCCAAATTTTAAATATATTCTTTCCAAAATTTAAATTATTTAATTGATTAGAGTTTCATTTTGATATTTTCAAAGTGTTTAATGGGTTTCTACCCTTTTAATTTCCCTAAGTTTCAATCATCTAAGAGAAAGTTAAAATCAAATATTTTACCCCCCATTTTGATTAAACCTAAAGTTTTAATTAAGGGTTAAAATTTTCAATTACCTTTATGTCCTTTTAGGCTTATTTATTTCATAACTCACTAAATTGAGCTCAAATTAATTTGAAATTTTTATGTCACCTCACCCACATGTCAATTAAGATATTAGAGGAGAAAATGTGATTTTTCTAAATTTAATTTATTTATATAATTATTTTTAGTAGAAAATAGGGATTTTCAAAAAAAAATCAACAACATGACCAAGGAAAGGTTTCTGCTCTTAAGAAAATGATGGGATATTTCTAATGACTAGAGGACCACTTGGACCAATTTTTGTAATTTTTTGAATTATAGTTTATTTATTATAATTATTTTTATTTTTAGAGTATTAATTAATTTTAAAATAAATGAAAAGTTGAAAAATAGATTTTATATTTTTCTTAAATTTCTCTTACCTCAAGGAGTCCAGAAAAACAAATTTTATAATTTTCTAATTTTTGTTTGATTTATTAGAATTATTTTAGTGAAGAGGTTAAAAATTCATTTTTTTAATATTAAAAATTACATTAAGCCTTTAAAATTCAATATCTTATCCTAGGGACTTAGGAAAAATATTTGGTTTGTTCCTAAGTGATTAGGAGTCAAAATGTAATATTTTTATGATTTTCAATATTTTTGTGATTTTTATTATTTTTTAAATTATTAAAATTTTGTGAAAAATCAACTTTTTTGGAAAATTCGAATTTTAATTTTCCTGAACTCCCCTGATATCAGAGGAGAACCAAAACCATTTTTGTGAATTTTTGAAAAGTATTTTTGGAGTTATGAATTTTTAAATTTCCATTTTGTTTATGAGGCTTAATCAATCCATTTGGTTGGGTTAATCAAGTCCAAGTGATTTCAAAATTTTATGTAAGGTTCCTCTGATCCTAAAGAGCAATGGAGAATTGTTTTCAAGTCGATTTGAAGTGTGGTTAACCCTAATTAATTCAAATTCAATTTTAGGGGTTTAGGCCAATTACGGTTATTATGAATGAATTAACTCAAAATATATTTTTCATAGGGTTCCTGGTCCTAAGAAACAACACCAAATTTTCTTAGAATTTATTTTACAACATGCTAATTATTGGAATTAAAATACCTAAAATAGTGCATGAACTTGAAAAATCAATAACTCTTCACAGAGATAGCCTCTGACCTTGAAAAATTCAGGGAATGTTCCCAAGATCAGAGGCTTCAAAAGCCCTATGGTCTCATACCATGGTGAATTGTCTATGCAAATGGAAAATCAAAACATTGGAAATAGTAAATAAATTTTTAAAAATAAAATATTAGTCCAATTAACATGATTTCTTTCCCACATTATTCTCCTCTGTTCACTGAGTAAGAGGGTATTTTTATTTTATTTTTGTGATTTTTCTATACAAAGATGTGAATTTTTGAAGTTCTGGTATTTAAATAATTTAAAACTACCCTAATTTCCTACTTATCCGACACAGCGCCGCGTCATCCTACGGCGGATCTAAAGCCCACGCGCCGCTCTGTGATTCGGCGCCACCATCTGACTCAGCGCTTCAGAGGGCCCGCGGTTCACGTAACATTCCTCTGTCCGGCTTGATCTCGACCGTCCGCTCGATACACGCGCGATCCAACGGCTCCTGGTCATCGTCTACGACTAGTGTGCACCCGTGACCTTCCACACTCAAACCCTAATATCTCTCTCGATTCTTAATGGATTTTCGAGTTCTTATACTCTATCGATTAGTCTTGAAGAGACGAACACATCCATACGGTTTATAGGCTATGAATTTAACCCAAACAAAATGGAGAGTTGCTGGAAGCTCGGTAGGAAGAATGAGTTCATACCTTTGCTCAGAGAAGTGAAGCTTCGATCTGAGGGTTGTGTCACTGTTGACCTCATTTTTGATGAGGTCTTTTGCTTCTCTCTTTAGTACTTAGGATCTAGCCTTAGGCTTTTGCTTTGACTAATCTTAGAGGACTAGAAATGGAACCCACCACTTAGAAATTCAAACACCTCTTAACTCCCTGCAAACCCCACAAGCTTGATTGTAGACCCCTAATCACCTAGAGGGTTGAAATCAAATGTGAAGGTTTAAAGGATGAGTTCCCTATAGGACTCTTTGGCCTCAGGACTACCCTAGAGTGGCCTGGTCTGGTGAGGGTTAACTTACACACTCACTACACTCACACTCTACACTCTCACATACACAATCCAAATCCTAAAACCACACCTTACCCCAACTTGACTCCCTGACTCATGTAGGTAATTCATATGGATGGACTTTAACCCCTAAGCCCCTATTTAAGAGGGTTAGGAACAACATAGTGAATGCCTCCAATGAGTCCTCTCATGGCTCACATAGGCTTAATATGACGTCATGGCTCAACTAAAGTGATTCCATTTCACTCATATTTGATCAACCTTCATTCTTCCAAAATTTCAATTTTTGACCCCGGGGACCCTATACCCATCGAACCTACCAAAAGCCCTAGGAATTGCTCAAATCCTCCAAAATCTCCAAATCACCCAAAAGTCCTCAGAATCAATCCTAAACATTTTCCCCCACTCAAATTGACTATCTCCAGCCAAAAATAATAAAATTTCTAAAAATACCCCCCAATACCCTCCAAATTACCAAAATGCCCCTCTTGAGCCAAAAATCCAAAAATTTAGAAAATTCCCAAAAAATTCCAGAAAATCCCAAATATTCCCAATGTCATTTTTTCCAACTATACTACGGGCCAATTTTGTCAATTTACCCCACTTTTAACAAAAAACCCCATATTTAGCCCATTTTAAACCCAAATGAACCCAATGTCAAACATAATCACCCCAATTGGTCTCAATTTTGGTCCAATTCAGTTCTAAACTTCAATTCAATATCCCTAATGTCAATCTAGGCCAAATCCAAGCCCAATTTGATTGACATTTGAATCCAATTTCACTTTTGACCTTAAAGCCCAATTTGGACCCATGACCCAAACTAAACCCAAACTAACCCAATTTAACTCCAATTGACCTCAAACCTTTTCTAAACTTTCCCTAACATCCCCACAAACAAAATGCTAACATGATTTGCACAAAATTTTAACCTAAACTCCACCCAAATCCAACCCAAAGCCAAAATGCCGACTTTTGACCTAAACCAAAACCTAACCTAAATGGGCCCCAAATCCCAAAATCAAAGCCCAGCCAAAGTTGAAACCTATTTGTAACACCCCCATAAACATTTCCCAACATTAATTTTACATCAATTTCAACCCTAGCCCAACATTGGCCCAAATTAGCCCAATTTGACCTATATTAGCCCCTTTACCAAAGAAGCCCAAATCCAACCCAATTCAAACCCAAACCACCTCAAATTTATTTCAAATCACTCATGACACATCCCTAAACCAAACCCAACAATTATTTGGCCCAACCTTTTACAAAATTCCCATCCATAAACTTATTTTAAAACCTAAGGCCCACTTCCTTAGGCCTTCCCAGAAAGCCCATCCAAAATGATTTCAAAAAGCCCAAAATCCATCTTAAAGCCCACATCACAATCCTCTATCATCATCCATTTGATAAAACCATCCCCTAAGTTCTAAATCCATAGTGAAATAATTCCAAATCAAGCCATATGCCAAATCCCATCAAATCACCTCTAAATTACAAAAATTTCTAAAACCCTTTTTCATGAAATTGGCCAAACTTTTTCCCAAGCCAAAGGTGAGCCATGAAGCCATTCTTGAGCCACATGCAAGCCATGTAAGTTGTTGACATATGACCATACCAAAGATAGAAAAGGAGGGAGGCTCTTTCCATGATTCCTAAAGGTCATTAGCCTTAATCATGTCTCCCTTAAACCCAAATCTAATTTAAATATTCTTAGAAAGGGACCTCACCACCTTTGACCTGTTAACCTAACTCATTCCCCAGCCTAAAACCAGGTCATGGGGAGGTGAACCTAACCCAAAACCATGGCTTGGACCAAATCAAGCCAAAATGGCCTCTCCCCCATGCCATTTTAATCAAAGCCCTTTACACATGGCATTGGCCTATTGAATACACAAAACCCCAGCCCTGACTCACCTGAACCTGAGGGTGACCCGTGCCTGCCGGCCAGCCGCCTAGATAGCCAGAAAACACCACACCCGAGAGCTCCCATGTGAGCCAACATTGGAATTCTCACCTGCTGCGTTTCCCCATGCCTAATGCCCACCATGGATGTTCTTCTCCTCACCAGAGCAGCTGATCCCAAGCCCTAACTCCCCCTGGGAGGCCCTCATGCCATGCCTATTTAAACACCACCTCTCTCGGCCATGGGGGAGGTGCTGAAACAAATCACACAGAAACTCTGCCAAAATCATTCCGGGCTCTTCCCTACACCTGGAGAACTTGATCCCCACTGAAATCCCCCTGCCATTTCCTCTCTGTGATCTGAATTTTAGAGTTGAAATTCAAGCCCAAAACGAGGACACTTCACTACAGTGAGCCAATCTCCAAATTGATTGGTCCTACACCTTCACCAGACCAAGAGGAGAAGTTCCCCAATGAAAGCCCCCTCTCCAGGCCACCCAGTTGCTCCAGCCTCCAAGCTTTGTGGTCGGCTGTGGTAACTTTTGTACCTAAGCAATTCACCAGGCCAAGGGACTTCACCTGGAGCTTACTTGGACCCAATCGAATGTGACACAACTCTCAAATCGAAGCTTCACTTCTCTGAGCAAAGGTATGAACTCTCTCTTCTTCCCGAGCTTCTGGAGATTCTCCATTTCAAATGCCTTAATTTCAATGCAGGTTTACCATATGGATGTGTTCGTCTCTTCAAGATGAATCCATAGAGCATAAGAACACAAAAATCTGTTGAGAATCGAGTGAGTTCTTACGGTTTTAGTGTGGACGGTCACGGGTTCACACCAGTCGTAGACGATGACCAGGAGCCGTCGAATCGAGAGTGTATCGAGCGGACTGTCGAGATCGAGCCGGACAGTGCAATGGTACATGAACCACGGGCCCCTGGAGCGCTGAGTCGGATGGCGGCGTCGAATAGGAATGCGCCGCGTGGGCGTTCGGAGCTGCCGAGGATTGTGTGGCGCCGCGTGGATAAGTAGATAAATAGGTATTTTTCTTATTTATTAAATACCCAGAACTTAAAAAATGCATAACTTTGTGTAGAAAAATCCTAAAAATAAAATAAAAATACCCTCTTGTTCAGTGAAGAGAGGAGAATAATGTGGAAAAGAAATCAAGTCATTTCATTAAGTATTTTATTTTTAATGATTTAATTACTCTCTGCATTATTTCAATTCTCTATGCACATAAACAATTCACCATGGGATGAGACCATAGAGCTTTTGAAGCCTCTAAACTTGGGAACATTCCCTGAATTTTCCAAGGTCAGAGGCCATCCCTATGAGAAGTTATTGATTTTTCAATTGCATGTTACTGTTTTGAGTATTTTAATTCCAATAATTAGCATGTTGAGAAATAAATTCTAGAAAAATTTGGTGATGTTTCTTATAACCAGAGGAACCTAGGAAAAATAAGTTTTTAGTTAATTCATTTGGAACAACCCTAATTGGTATAAATACCCAAAATTAATCTTTAATTAATTAGGGTGAAATATACATTAAATTGACTTGAAAATAACTCTCCACTATCCTTTAAGGTTAGGAGAACCTCACATAAAAATTTGAAACTAATTGGACTTGATTTGATCCACCAAATGGGTTGATTAAGCCCCACAAGTAAAATTAAACTTTAAAAATTTATAACTCACAAAATACTTTTCAAAAATTCACAAAAATGGTTTTGGAGCTTCTATGATATCAGAGGAACTTAGGAAAACCAAAATTGTAATTTTCTAAAAAAGTTGATTTTTATCATTATTTTAATGTTTTTAATAATTAAAAAATAATAAAAATAATAAAAATATTAAAAATCACCAAAATGTCAAATTTTAAATTCTAATTACTTAGGAACAAACCAAATATTTTTCTTAAGTCCCTAGGATAAGATATTGAATTTTAAAGGCTTAATGTAATTTTTTAATATTAAAAAATGTATTTTCCAACCTTTTCATTAAAATAATTCTAATAAATCAAAGAAAAATCTGAAAAATATAAAATTTGTTTCTTTAGACTCCTTGAGTTTAGAAAGATTTAATAAAAATATAAAATCCATTTTTCAACTTTAATTTTATTTTAAAATTAATTAATACTCCAAAACTAAAAATAATTCTAATAAATAAAATATAATTCAAAAGTCCACCAAAACTGGTCTAAATGGTTCTCTGGTCAGTCAGAACATCCCATAATTTTCTCAAGGATAGAAACATTTCCTTGGTCATGTTATTAAATTTTCCTTGAAAACCCCTATTTTCCATCAAAAATAATTACATAAATAAATTAAATACAGAAAAATCACATTTTCTCCTCTAATGTCGTAATTGACATGTGAGTGAGGTTACATAAAAATTTTAAGTTCATTTGTGCTTAATTTAGTGAGATAAAGAATTATTAAGCTTGAAGGACAAAAGGGTAAATAAAAATTTCAACCCTTAATTAAAATTTTAGGATTAATCAAAAAGGGGAGGGTAAAATATTTGATTTTAAACTGATTTTGGATGATTGAAACTTAAATGATTGAGGGTAGAAACCTACTAACCATTTCAAATATAATTAAAATAAAACTTTAATTAATTAATTAATTGAAATTTTGGAAGAATAATAGAAATTGGAATTATTAAGGTAGGGATATTATTAAGAGGATATTTATTCTTTAATTTAAAAATCCCTAAATAAATCTCTTCAATAATACTTAATTAATAATCCAAATTTAAATTAAACTAAAATTAAATTAAATTAAAATTAAAATTAAATTAAAACTAAATTAAACTAAAATTAAATTAAAATTAAATTAAGACTAAATTAAATTAAAATTAAATTGAAATTAAATTAAAATTAAATTAAATTAAGTTAAATTAAATTAAATTAAAATTAAATCAAATTAAATTAAATTAAATTAAAGTAAATTAAAATTTAAATTAAATTTAAATTAAATTAAATTAAAATTAAAATTAAAATTAAATTAAAATCAAATCAAATTAAATTAGAATTAAATTAAATTAAATTAAATTAAATTAAATTAAAAATCATTTAACAACAAACCTAAATGAAATCATTAAGAATTAAATCTAAAAAATAATTTGAACACTATTCCAAACTTAAATTAATTTTTTTTATAATCAAATTAAAATTAAATCGTTAGGTTTAACTCATTAAAATACTTAATAAGTTGATTTGCCCTTTTAAAGCTCTTATTGCTATAACTCTTAAATGAGGTATCAAGTGAAGTGTTACTTCACTTATAGGATATTCAAATGTCCCAGTTCACTACGCAAGAGAACAAAACTTAAACTCTTAGATGATTAATTCACTTGTATAATTAAATTCTCTTGGACTTAAAACAATCCTAGAAGTATTGAAAAAATGTTTAAGACTCGTCTTAAGCACTTCCTCAATATGGTAGGATGTTTATAAGAACAATTGAATTTAATTGTTTCTTTGATGAAGAAAATCGTCCTTAAACCAAAACACAAGAACCTAGACGTCATAGGAGATGACTAGCTATAGGATTAGGACTTTGGTAGACAACCAAAACCTCTCCCTTAGCTTTACCTAGATACTTGTTGAAATATTTAAATGTCTTAACATGTGTTTTAAGTGCAGCTTAGGATGACGGGAAGACCCTCCAGGTACGCTTTTATTTTATTGCAATTTACGTTATTGCAATTTACTTACATGCACTGTATTTTACTTTTCTTGCATGATAAACAACTGTTGCCTTAAAACCAAAACCTTTAGGGTAGTCCTTGAACTGAAACTAAAACTAAATTAAAAATCACTGCAAGATAAAATTCACTGCCACAACATTTCAAAATATAAAACAACTCAAAATTTAATCACGAAACGAACAACAAAACTACAATTGCAACTAAATTAAAACATCTCGTTGAATGATCGGGAATACCTCGGATGATGTAACCCATGTGTTGCTAACGAGATTTCCACGGTCTAAATGAAAGTGTGGAACTCATTCAGTTGAGTTTAGTAAATTCATCTGGACTAAGTGAATTCAATGAAAATAATGGTGCTGGGATGACAGAACCGTGGGATCTTAAAAAACTTTAAGATTTGTTTTAATTAAAACATTAAAAACACTTGGATTTTAAGATTTTCTCTAAACCAAAACACTTCTCTCATCTCCTGATTTATGACTTCTAAAACTAAACCTCTACAACATTAAGGAGCATGGAGCACGGTGGGCAGCACGACCATCTTCATCAGCAAAACAACTCTACATCAACTAAACATTCCTAGAATTAAATAACCAAGCCATAGGACTTCAAGGTAGTTTTCCTAGTGCAACATAAATCCTCAACTCTTCGTTAGGCACTTGCATGATCATGTCATGTAAATTAAGCCCTAACCGGTCTTAGGACTCCGAGGTAGTCGTTTGGTACGACATAAACCCTCGCATCTTCGAGGCTATTTGTATGATTTTATCATACAAATATAAGTCCTAATTAAATAAAATTGGCAGGATTGAAACATTAAATAAACTCCCAAATTGAAGCCAAACAATAGGATAGTTTGAGAAGTTGCCAAAATTCTTCTTGGATCTTCAGCTTCTCCTACTTATCTTTCTTTGGACTCTTGAAAATAAATGTTCCAAATTTGAGCTAATCCCTTTTGAAATTTCAAAAATCCAATCCTTTGAAAACCTTAAACTTTGAAATTCTTGAGAGCAAAACCACTGATCATTATCGAGAGTTTTCCTAAGTGATTCTCGTCACTTAGGATGTAATTAACTATAGGGGCTTGCCCTTATAGGGAACTTTAAGAACCCAGGTAATATAAACCCTGCTTAATTCATTTATATTAAGCAGGGGAACTTGTGGGCTTATAAAATTGGTTCGTAGACCAAACATATGTCACAAATCTTCTAGTTTATTTAACCGAGCCCCATCATCAAGCAATGTGTCTACTCTCCGGGATAGATATATAGTTTGTGGTGCGGTGCTCGTTTATATAAACTATTCGGGATGTGAGATCAGTTTGATTTCATATCTTAAAATTTTCAAATTTATATTATTTTCAAAATCAAATACTACTTTTCAAATTATTTATTTAAATAAAATTAAAAATTCACCGACAATTTCTGTAGGCGACCTCTTTTTAAAAATACAACACTCAACCTAAAAATATGCCGACAACTTCTGGCGACTCCACTGGGGATTAGTTCCTCTCTCCATTTTGATCAGATGGTTTTGCTTTCATAAATCGGTAGTGAGTCCATGCCCCTAGTGGACCAAACTACCATTCTTCCGTTGGAATACCCCGTTCATTTCTATCTTGAAAGAGTATAGCCAACTCCTCTTGGATTTAGGAGCCACTGTTTAGACACCCCTAAACGGAGAGGTTCCGAGATCCTTTTACCTCTTTTCTGAGGTGGGGTGGACCCCCAATAGGTGTTAGTTTAGGAGCAGTCCTTCGAGTCGAGAAGTCTTGCATAAGACTTTCTCTTCCTTTCTAATTCTGAATCAGATTCCTTACCTTCTCTACACCTTTGAATATTTCGTTCCTAATAAACAAATCCTCTTATGAACGAATCTTTTAAAAAATAACTCCTTTTTATAAATACATGAACAAAAATGTGTTCAGACTCTTTTCGATTCCTTTTTATAAATAAATACAGAAGAAGCATAACTTGGGACTGACAATCAGAATCTACCTTACAGAAAATGTCTGCCCCAAAGCTGATTTTCTCCTTTACCAACAGACTTGACCCAGCTGTCTACAAGGAGGAGCTTCCTGACAATGGAATCATCTGTTTCGGGCAAGGATTCGAGAATACAGATGTTAAGATCACTGACGTCACCCTTTTCACGCTTACAGACAAAGTGCCTGAAACTGAAAAGCCTTTGATCGAGTTCAATCTCAAGTCAACTCAAGAGTTCCCTCCTCTGCAAAGGGTTCCAGTTGAGAAGAGTACTGTTGTTCGCAGGAGGACTGTTGTTTCTACACCCGCTGGTCTAGTTATCTCTGCACCTACCCCGGCTTTCGCCAAACTGAAGGGGAAGGTGTCGGCATATTTTTAGGTCGTGTTTTATTTTGAAGAGGGGTCGCCTAACAGAAATCTGTCGGCGAATTTTTAATTTAATTAAAATAAATAATTTGAAAAGTAGTATTTGATTTTGAAAATAATTTTAAATTTGAAGGTTTTAAGATATGAAATTAAACCGACCTCACATCCCAAATAGTTTATATAAACGAGCACCGCACCACAAACCGTGTATCTATCCCTAAGGATAGACACACCGCTCGATGGTGGGGCTTCGATTAAATAAACTAGAAGATTAGTGACATCCGTTTGGTCCGCGAACCAATTTTATAAGCCGACAAGTTTCCCCGCTTAATATGAAAACATTAAACGAGGTTTATATTACTCGGGTTCTTTAAAATTCCCTATAAGGGCAAGCCCCTATAGTTAATTACATCTTAAGTGACGGGAATCACCTAAGAAAACTCTCGATAATAATCAATGATTCTGCTCTCAAGAATTTCAAAGTTTAAGGTTTTCAAAGATTGAATTTTGGAGTTTCAATAGGGAATGGATCAAATTTTTGGAAAATTTTGTTTTGTGAATCCAAAGGGAGAAAGGTAGGAGAAATCACTGATTCGAAGTGAACTTCGATAATTTCCCGACTATCCTATCGTTTGGCTTGAATTTAGGAAAGTACTAATGTTTATTTGATATTTCAATCTTGCCAATTTCAATTAATTAGGGCTTATATTTGTATGATAAAATCAAACAAATAGCTTTAGAAGATGTGAGGGTTTATTGTCGTATCGGACGACTACCTCGGAATCCTAAGACCGGTTAGGGCTTAATTTGTAATGCAAATGCCTAACGAAGAGTTGAGGATTTATGTTGCACTAGGCAAGCTACCTCGAAGTCCTATGGCTTGGTTGTTTTAATTCTAGGAAAATTTTGCTGAAGTAGACTTAGGTTTTGCTGATGACGATGGTCGTGCTGCCCACCATGCTCCGAGCTCCTTGTTGTTGCAGAGGTTTAATTTTAGAAATCATAAATCAGGAGTTGAGAAAAGTGTTTTGGTTTAGAGAAAATCTTAATTTCCAGGTGTTTTTTATGTTTCATTTAAAACAAATCTTAAAGTTGATTATAACGACACCGGTTAAGATCCCACGGTTCCATCCTTCCGGCATCATTATTTTTATCGGATTCACTTAGTCCAGATGAATTTGCTAAACTCAACTGAATGAGTTCCACACTTTCATTTAGACCGTGGGAAATCCCGTTAGCAACACGTAGGTTACATCATCCGAGGTATTCCCGATCATCCAACGAGACGTTTTAATTTAGTTGTAATTGTAGTTTTGCGTTTTGTTTGTGATTAAATTTTGAGTTGTTTTATATTTTGAAATGTTGTGGCGGTGAATTTTATCTTGCAATGACTTTTAACTTAGTTTTGGTTTCAGTTTTAGGGTCTATCCTAAAGGTGTGGGTTTTCATGCAACGAGTTGTTTTATCATGCAAGAAAAGTAAAATGCATTTGCAATAAAGTAAATTGCAAGAAAGTAAATTGCAAGAAAGTAAATTGCAATAAAATAAAAGCGTACCTGGAGGGTCTTCCCGTCATCCCAAGCTGCACTTAAAACACAATTAGAATATTTAAGCAAGTTCCTAAGTAAAGCTAAGGGAAAGGTTATGGTTTTCTACCAAATTCCTAATCCTATAGCTAGTCATCTCCTATGACGTCTAGGTTCTTTGGGGTTTGGTTTAAGGACGATTTTCTTCATCAAAGAATAATCAAATTCAATTGTTCTTATAAATATCCTATCATATTGAGGAAGTGCTTAAGAAGGATCTTAAACATCTTTTCAATATTTCTAGGATTGTTTTAAGTCCAAATGAATTTAATTATATATAAATGAATCGATCGTCCGAGGTTTTCAAGTCTTATTAACTCGCTCGGTGAACTAGGACATTTGAATATCCTATGAGTGAAGTAACACTTCATTTAATGTTTCATTTAGGAGTTATAATAATCAAAGCTTTCAAGGGTAAATTAGTATTCAAATGATTTGATTTAAGTTAAAGGGTTTAAATTTGGAATAGTGTTCAAGTTGTTTTATATTTAATTTTAATTTAATTTAATTTGATTTGATGTTTAATTTAATTTAATTTAATTTAATTGAGTTTTAATTTAGTTTAACATAGTTCAATTTAATTTGATTTGGTATTTAATTAATTTGATTTGATTTAATTTAATTTAATTATTTAATTTAATTTAACTTAATTTAATTATTTAATTTAATTTAATTTTTTAATTTTAATTTAATTTAATTTAATTTAATTTAATTGTTTAATTTAATTTAATTTAATTATTAAATTTAATTTAATCTTAATTTAATTTATCTTTAATTTACTTTATTTTTAATTTTAATCGAAATTTCAAAAGAGTTTAATAATTTAATTAAGTCTTTTGATATTTTAAATTTGAGTTATCATTTTAATTAAAAATTGAGTATTAGTTGATATAATTAATTTAGGGATTTTTAAATTAAAGAATAAATCTCTTCCTAATAAAGATCCCTTATTTTAATAATTCCAATTTTATTATTCTTCCAAATTTAATCTATTATTTAATTAAGGTTTAATCATTTTAAAATTATTTAATGGGTTTCTACCCTTTAATTATTTAAATTTCAATCATCCAAATCAGATTAAGATCAAATATTTTACTTGTTGATTTTTTATTAAACCTAAAGTTTTAATTAAGGATTAAAGATTTTAATTACCATTTTACCCTTTAAGCTTAATAATTTCATAACTCACTAAATTGAACTTAAATGAACTTGAAATTTTTATGTGACTTTACTCATATGTCAATAAAGACATGAGAGGAGAAAATATGATTTTTCTGTATTTAATTTATTTATATAATTATTTTTGGTGGAAAATAGAGATTTTCAAGGAAAATTTGATAACATGACCAAGGGAAAGTTTCTGTCCTTAAGAAAATTAGGGGACATTCCTAATGACCAGAGAAGCACTTGGACCAATTTTGGTGATTTTTTGAATTATATTATTTTTATTATAATTATTTTGAGTTTTGGAGTGTTAATTAATTTAAAAATAAAATAAATGTTGAAAAATGGATTTTATATTTTTCAAAAATCTCTCTGATATCAAGGAAACCAGAGAATCAAATTTTGCAATTTTCTGATTTTTCTATGATTTATAATAATTATTTTAGTGAAAATGCTAGAAAATACATTTTTTTTAATTTTAAAATTACCCTAGGGCTTTAAAATTTAATATCTCACTAAATAGACTTAGGAAAAATGTGGGATTTGTTCCTAAGTGATTAAAATTCAAAATGTGACATTTTGGTGAATTTTATTATTTTTGTGATTTTTATTATTTTTTAATTATTAAAAATATTAAAATATTATTAAAAATCAACTTTTTTAGAAAATTGAAATTTTAATTTTCTTAGGTTCCCCTGATATCAGAGAGGCTCCAAAACCAATTTGGTGAATTTTTAAAAAGTATTTTAAAAGTTATGAATTTTTAAAGTTTAAAATGGCTAAGTGGCTTAATCAACCCAATTAGTGGGGCTAACCAAGTCCAATTGACCTCAAATTTTTATGGTGGATTCCTCTGATCCTAAAGGTCAGTGGAGAATTGATTTCAAGTCAATTTGATACCTGGTTAACTCTAATTAATTAAAGACCTATTTTGGGTGTTTAAGCCAATTAGGGTTAATCTGAGTGAATTAACTCAAGTCCTATTTTTCCTAGAGTTCTCTGGTTATAAGGAACATCACCAAATATTTCTAGAATTTATTTCACAACATGCTAATTTTTGGAATTAAAATACTCAGAACAGCAACATGCATTTGAAAAATAAATAACTTTTCACAGAGATGGCCTCTGACCTTGGAAAATTCAGGGAATGTTCCCAAGTTCGGAGGCTTCAAAAGCCCTATGGTCTCATGCCATGGTGAATTGTATACATGCATGGAGAATTAAATGTATGCAGAGAGTAAATAAATCATAAAAAATAAAATACTTAATTAAATTAAATGATTTCTTTTCCACATTATTCTCCTCTGTTCACTCGAGCAAGGGGTATTTTTATTTTATTTTTGTGATTTTTCTACACAAAGATATGGATTTTTGAAGTTTAGGGAATTAAATAAATAAGAAAATACCCTAATTTTCTATTTATCCACGCGGCGCCGGCGAAACCTCGGCAGCTCCGAACGCACACGCGTCGCGCTCCCATTCGACGCCGCCACCCGAGTCGGCGGCCCGGGCCCCGCGGTTCTCGTACCGTCTCCTGGTCCGACGCAATCCTGGCCGTCCGTGCGCGCGTGTATCGAATGGACGGCATCCGTTCATCGTCCCCAAGTGTTCTCGCCCGAGAGCCGTCCACACTAAATCCCTAAGATCTCACTCGATTCTCAATGGATTTTCATGTTCTTATGCTCTATGGATTCGTCTTGAAGAGACGAATACATCTATACGGCTAACATGCATTGAAACTAAGGCATTCGAAATGAAGAATCTTCGAAGCTCGGGATGAAGAGTTAGCTCATACCTTGGCTCGGAGAAGTGTGGCTTCAATCCGAGAGTTGTTGCACCTTCGATTGGGTCCCAGCCAAGCTCCGGATGAAGTCTCTCGGTCGCGGTGAATTGTCCGGATATGATTTCGACCAAGCCCGATCACAAAGCTTGGAGGCTGGAGCAACCGGGTGGCTCGGAGATGGGGCTTTTGGTGGTGGACACCTTCCCCAGGTCTCGGTGAAGGTGTAGAGCCAATCAATTTGGGAATTGGCTCACTGTGGAGAAGTGTCCTGGTTTTTGGGCTAAGGTTTGAGCTCGAAATTGGGCTCGCTAGAAGAAATTGGAGCTGGAATTCGGTGGGGATCGGAGTGCTCTATGTGTAGAGAGTGATCCGGAGTGATTTTGGCGAGTTTCTTAAGGTTTTGTTTTTAGCACCTCTCATGGCCGAGAGGGGTGGAGTTTAAATAGGAGAGGGTGGAAGGCCTCTCGGAGGGAGTTAGGGCTTGGGATCGAGCCTGCTCTGGTGAGGAGAAGATCGGCCATGGTGACCATCGGGCATGGGGCGGCTCAGCAAGTGAGAATTTCAATGTTGGCTCACATGTGAGCTCTCGGCCATGGTGTTTTCCGGCGGCACTGGTGGCCGGCCGGCCGAGCGATGGTCACCATCTTGGTCGGGTGGGTCGGGGGTCGGGGTTTAGTGTAGGCAATTGAGGTTTGACATGTGTAAAGGAGTTTGATTTAAATGGAATGGGAGAAGGCTCACTTTGGCTTGGTTTGGGTCAACCCACCATTTTGGGCTTGGTGCACCCTTCCAAGCTCTGATTTTGAGCTGAGGGAATCATTTAGGTCGGCTAGAAGGAATGGTGAAGTCTCCATCCATGATGAGGTGGCTAAACATGGTTTAGTGTGTGACATGATTAAGGTAAAAAAAGGTTAAAGGAGGTTTAAGAAAGAACCCCCTCTTCTTGCCATAAATGGACTAATGACAAGTCAAAGCCCTCATGGCTTCATGTGGCTTGAGAATGGCTTGTTCATGGCTTCATTTGGCTTGGGAAAAGGTTGATTTGTTTCATGAAAAGGGTTTTAAGAATTTTGGATGTTTTGATGGAAATTTGTATGAAACTTGATTTGGAATAATTTGATGGTGACTTTAGGACTTAGGTAATGGATTTAATTAAATGGATGACAAATGGAGATGTCATGTGGGCTTTAGGGTAGATTTGGGCTTTTGAATTTTGAAGGAAATGGGCTTTTAAGAAGGTTTAAGGGAAGTGGGCTTTTAAGTTTAAGGATGTGTTCATGGATGGGAATTTTTGTAGAGGTTTGGGCCAAATAGTTGTTGATTTTGGTTTAGGGATGTTTCATGAATAACTTGAAATAGATTTAAGGTGGTTTGGGTTTGAATTGGGTTGAATTTGGGTTTATTTGGTAAATGGGCCAATGTAGGTCAAATTGGGCTAACTTGGGCCAATGTTGGGCTAGGGTTGAAATTGATGTAAAATAAATATTAAGAAATGTTTATGGGAGTGTTTCAAAGAGGTTTTGGCTTTGGTTGGGTCTTAATTTTGAGGTTTGGGCCTATTTGGGTTAGATTTGGGTTTAGGTCAAAATTGGGCTTTTTGATTTTGGGTTGAATTTGAGTGGGGTTTGGGTCAAAATTTTGGGCAAATCATGTTAGTGTTTTGTTTATGAGGATGTTAAGGAAGGTTTAGAAAAGATTTGGGGTTAATTGGAGTTGAATTGGGTTAGTTTGGGCTAAGTTTGGGTCATGGGTCCAAATTTGGGCTTTAAGGCCCAAAGTGAAATTGGATCCAAATGTCAATCAAATTGGACTTGGATTTGGTCTAAATTGGTATTGGGAATGTTGAATTGAAGTTTAGAATTGAATTGGACCAAAATTGGGGTCAATTGGGTAGGTTTGGTTTGACATTGGGTCCACTTTGGGTTAAAATGGGTCGATTTGGGGGTTTTGACAAAAGTAGGGTAAATTGACAAAATTGGCCCATGGTGTAGTTGGACAAAATGAAATTGGGAATATTTGGGATTTTCTGGAATTTTCTGGGAATTTTCTGAATTTTTGGATTTTTAGGCCAAGAAGGGTATTTTGGGTATTTGGAGGGTATTGGGGGGTATTTTTGGAATTTTTGGTATTTTTGGGTATGGATGATCAATTTGAGTGATGTGGAGGTGTTTGGGATTGATTTTGGAAAATTTTAGGTAATTTGGAGATTTTGCAAAAATTTGGGTAATTTCAAGGGTTTTGGGTAGGTTTAGTAGGTGTAGGGTCCCGGGGGTCAAAAATTGAAAATTTGGGAAATTGAAGATTGGGTGAATTTGGGTGGGGTGAAATCATTTTGGTTGAGCCATGAAGCCATTTCAAGCCCATATGAGCCATGAAAGGACTCATTTGAGGCATTCATTATGTTGTTCCTAACCCTCTTAGCCAAGGGCTTAGGGGTTAAGGACCATCCATGTGAATCACCTACATGAGTCGGGAGGTCGAGTTGGGTATGGGTGTGGTTTTAGGAAGTGTGTGGAAATGTAGTGTGTAAGTGTAGTGTATGTCGGCCCCTTCACTGGCACCGGGCCACCCGAGGCGGTCCTAAGGCCAAAGAGTCCTATAGGAACTCATCCTTTAAACTTCCATATTTGATTTTAACCCTCTAGGTGATTAGGGGTCTATAGTCGAGTTTGTGGAGTTTGCGGGGAGTTTAGAAGTGGTTTAAATTTCTAAAAGGCGGGTCCCAATTCTAGTCCTCTAAGATAGTCAAAGGAAAAGCCTAAGGCTAGATCCTAAGCACTAAAAAGAAGAAAAGGAAGACCTCATCAAAAATGAGGTCAACAAATGGACCCCCAATAGGTGTGGTGAGCTGACGGAGCACACCGCGCGTATTGGTGTTGAGATTAAGACTTTCAAGAAGTTGTTAAGCAAGGCCGGAAGTTTGCAAGAGGAAGGGAAACAACTAAGTTTTGTTAACAAGACAGACAAACAGAAACCTATGAAGACATTTGAAAAGAAATCTGGGATCATCGCGGCAGTCGATAAGGGAAAGCAGCCAATGCAAATACAGCCGGAGCAGCCGCAGCCCAGCTATCAGCAACCTCAGCAGAACTACCAACAACCTCGACCCGGTTATCAGCCAACGCAACACATGAGCAACCGCCTTGCCAGCAGCGCACGTTAAAGGAACTTATAAATAGAGAATATCCATTCAAAAATGAGGCAGTGCCAAAGATGTTCTGCAGCTTAATGAAGACGACAGATTTTCAGCTGCCAGAGCCCAAGAAGTCAGAGGAAGTTAATAAGAAAGATCATTCCAACTACTGCCCTTACCACCAGATGCTTGGACATAAGATAGAGGATTGCATCACCTTCAAGAGTTGGCTTGACAACAATCTCCGGAAGGGGAACATAACAATTCCGAAGGAATACATGAAGGAACCCCAGAAAGGTGGTTCCGTCAATGTTATTTCAATGGATCCTATTGTTCCTATAGATCCCTACACGATGAATGATGGATGGAGTACCGCTTGGACGAAGTCATCGAAGAAAATTTTGGATCACATCCAAACTGCTTCGGTGTGTGCTTCGATTCAAAGTTCGAAACCTGTCAAGCCGGCGCTATCGCTTGCTATTGAAGAGCCACCCCAAGAAGAAAAGATCGTAGAAAAGAAGGAGATCTTAGAAGAAGAAAAGACCGAGGCTCTTAAGGCTAGACTAGGGGCTGCTTATCCTAGGATGGTTGTTTCCGATTTGGGGGAGAAATTCCTCAAAACTCTGACTCTGTATGATTATTTGCTCACTCCGATGGGATCTTATAATGATAAGAGTTATGGCGTTGGCTACGTTTTGGCTGTTTCTAACGATTACACAACTAACGACAACCAACCTAATCCAGATCTCGATTTTGATGCAAATAACAATTCTCAAATCATACACAACCTCGACAATCACAATGACAAAGAAGACATTCACCAAGAAGGCTACAAAAGTTCAACAAGCAATGAATCTATTTGTGAATTTTGAGGAGCTCCAATCATAATAGAGTTAGAGCTTTCAGATTCCAAAGAGACTCCAGAAGAACCTGTCATGCCAATTCAAAAGGAGACACCAGTAAACTCAGTACCAGATTCAGAAAAAATCACAGAAGTCAACTTAAGGAGCGGAAGGGTTCTACCTCCAAGAATGGGTCTAAAAGACAAAGGAAAACAGGTGGTTGTTCAGGAAGAATCAACCCCAGCAGAAGAATTGCCCATTCGGGAAGAAACTGGAACACATGGTAACAAAGTGGACTATAACGTGCTAGCCCATCTTAGGAAACTACCGAACGCAAACGAAGCATCTACGACGCTCTCATCTTATCAAAAGAGATGAGGGAAGCTCTGATCAAGGCCTTACTTGATCCAGAGATTTGTTTAGCTCAGATGGCCGGAGATTCCTTAGACGAGGTTTGCTCGTTAAAGGAACAGCAAGGTATTACCTTCACGGACAGTGATCTACTACTTGGGACAACCGATCACAACCAATCGTTGTACATTTCAGTCACAATCGAAAGTTTACGCTCTCCAAAGTATTGGTGCATCCAGGAGCGTCAATCAACATAATGAATCTTTGGACGTTAGCATACTTGGAAATTGATGCTCGCGAGCTTGCAGCGAACAAGATGTTACTAAGAGGATTCAACTAAAAAGGAGAAAGAGTGCTCAGATCAATAACGTTGTTGATGAAGACCGGTGATTTAGCAATGACAACCACAAAATTCCATATGATTGATTCTGAAACATCGTTCACGCGCTACCGGGACGACCGAGGATACATGAAAACCGGATGGTACTGTCGTCTCTGCATCAGTGCATAAAATACTACGATGGAGGAGAGCAGTGCATCAAAGGTGACTTGCAACCATTCTCCGTACATGAAATTGGAATTCATGAAGATGCAACCTACTACGCGCCTCCAAAGAAAACAATCTTCTCCAGAAATACCATGCCCAACGAAGCAAAAGAAGTTCAAAACGACGAAGAGCCTGAAGTTTTAGTCTAACAGTCACTTACCACTCCCTTACGGCGAGATGGTGAAGGTTTCTCCAGAACTCACATTCAAGGTCGAGGCCGGGGACAAGGTCGTGGAAGAGATGTTGGGACGATTGGACAAAAGAAACCCTTCATCGACGTTGATTGGGAGAACAGCTCTGAGGGAGAAGAAGAAGTCAAGAAAGAAGCAGCTACAATAAACCAGAAGAAACCACAATTCAAGATCTCCCTTGAAGATGAAAAGAATGAAGAATATAAATCAATGTACGAGAAGATTAACTACCATGTACACACTAAGGCCCGGACCCCGATCCAGTCTAATAAGATCGAGGGTATGGTGGTCAAGGTAGTGCAAGGAGGTGGTGCTAAACCAATCAAATTTTACCGTGGTACTTCTTCTTCCAATAATGAAGAGGGTGTACAATTTGAAGATGTTACTTCTTCCGAATTAATGGAATTACCTTTTGTGTGGTACTCTCCCTGTGTTCAAAATTTAATTCAGCGTGGTGTCTTACCTCGACAATGGACAAAAGGTCAATCACAACACTTCGAAAAATTATGGAATAACGCCGGTCGGCCTCCCAATTCAAAGCATGGTCTAGGATTCGGCACAGTAGGTTCAGTTGACGATATGGAATTTTGCTAGGTTGTCACTTATGAATCTAATGAAGACTGCTTGGAAACTACAGAAGACCTTGAAGATCTGCAAATTGGAGACGCTCCAACAGAGTTCGAAGAAGAAATCAAATCCACAATAGATGAGTTAAAGGAAGTTAACCTTTGTTAGCTCCTTACTCAATAAAGAAGATTCCGAGGAAATGATCAAGCTATTAATGGAATTCAAGGACTGTTTTGCTTAGAGTTACGACGAAATGCCAGGATTAGCTCCAGAAGTCGCAGTTCACAAGTTAGGAGTAGATCCTACTTCTGTTCCAGTCAGACAAGCTCCTAGAAGAATACATCTAGAAATTGAACAACAAGTAATAGCCGAAGTTAAGTAGCTAATCGATGCTAAATTTGTCCGTGAAGAAAAATACCCTACTTGGTTAGCCAACGTGGTACCAGTTAGAAAGAAAAATGGTCAGATAAGGATCTGCGTAGACTTCAGGGATTTAAATAAAGCATGTCCAAAGGATGAATTTCCACTGCCAATCCCAGAACTGATGATCGACATTGCTTCAACACATGAAATATTCTCATTCATGGATGGATCATAAGGATACAACCAGATAAACATGGCACCAGAAGATGAAAAGCTCACAGCTTTCAGAACGCCGATCGGAGTGTATTGCTACACAATAATGCCATTCAGACTAAAGAACGTAGGAGCAACATATCAAAGAGCAATGACAAAGATTTTTGATGATCTCATTCACAACCAAGTTGAGTGCTACGTGGATGATGTGGTCATCAAAAGCAAACTGAAGGAAGATCACCTGTATGATTTGAGAATTATTTTCGAGTGACTAAGGAAATACAACCTTAAGATGAATCCCTTAAAATGCGCCTTCGGCGTCACCTCCGGGAAATTCTTAGGATTTGTTGTCCGACATCTTGGAATCAAAATTGATCTGGAAAAGATTAAAGCTATCTTAGAGATGCCGCCTCCCAAAACCTTAAAACAGCTACGATCCTTTCAAGGGAAGCTGGCATATCTTCGACACTTTATCTCGAACTTGTCAGGTAGGTGTCAGCCCTTCTCGGCATTAGTTAAAAAGGACACCAAATTCTTTTGGGAAGAGAAATGCCAATGGGCCTTCGAGGACATTAAGCAATATTTAATGACACCTCCTGTCTTAGCAGCCTCAGTCTCGGGTAGACCATTGATACTTTATACCGTGGCTCTAGAAAACTCCCTTGGAGCCCTGCTAGCCCAGGTCAATGATGAGGGAAAAGGAAATGCTCTCTACTACTTAAGCCGTCGTCTGATTCTGACGGAAGTAAAGTATCCTCCAATTGAGAAGCATTGTTTGGCCTTGATCTTCGCCGCACAGAAACTCAGGCATTACATGCTTTCTCATAAGATCAACCTCATTTCGAAAGTTAATCCATTGCAATATTTGATGACCCGACCGACACTTTCTGGCAGACTTGCCAGGTGGTCGATGATATTATTGCAATTGGACATAACTTTCGTTCCTCTTCGAGACGTAAAGGGACAAGTTCTAGCTGACTTCCTCGTAGCACACCCTTTACCGACAGATTCACCTCTTGACGACGATTTTCCTGACAAGCGGATAATGAGCCTAGAAGACACTGATGATCGATGTTGGGAACTATACTTCGATGGAGCGTCCTTAGCACAGAAAGACAAAGAATTGCAAACGATAGTGCCCGATAAGGCAAGAATCAGACTAATTTTTATAACACCGGAGCGGGGGATGTTAAGATACTCCTACCACTTAACAGAGCCATGCACAAACAACGAGGTAGAATACGAAGCCCTCATAACAGGACTAGAACTAACCATTCAAATGGGAATAACGGACATCAACATCTACGGAGATTCTCAGTTGATCGTCCAACAGGTCGCCGGACAATACTGAATTTTAAAGCCAAGACTCGAGCAATACTTTCAGTATGCCATGAAACTGTTGGAACAAATTCCGAATGTAACAATCTACAAGATCCCCAGAAGAGAAAATGCTCTCGCGGATGCGCTAGCTCTCCTTGCAAAAGAATTTGCCTGCTTACAAGATGAGTCAGTTGAAGTGTCAGTTCAAGGACGATAGGTCCTATCACAGCTCGACATAGATATGATACAGGAATCAGAAAAACGAGAGGAATCGGTTGCGGCGGTGAACGGAAAGCACAGAAGATTGGCGTCAACCGCTAATAGACTACCTGCAAACAGGTAAATTACCGGACGATAAATCATTAGCCCATCAAATCAAGAAAAGAACTTTGTCTTATGCATTAATAAATAATACATTATACAGAAGGTCTTTTGATCAGATGTGGCTAAGATGCCTGAGCGGGTCCGAGGCTCGTGAAATTGTTAAAGAAGTACATTCAGAACTTTGTGGCGCTCATCAGTCGGGTCCGAAAATGAAAATGAAAATTAAAAGACTAGGGTACTACTGGCCCTCAATGATGACCGACTGTATGAAAGTCGTCAAGAGGTATCAGCAATGCCAAGTGCACGGAGTGGTTCTACACCAACCTCTAAATGTGCTACATCCGACAATTGCGTCGTGGCCATTTGAGTGTTGGGGCACAGATATAGTGGATCCGATAGAACCGCCTTCTTCAAGAGGACATCGCTTCATCCTTGCAGCTACAGACTACTTTTCTAAATGGGCGAAGCGGTTCCACTCGGAGAAGTAAAGGCACACCACGTGCTACGGTTTTCAAAAATCAAGTTGTCTACCGTTTCGGAGTACCGCGCGGAATCATTTCGGATAATGGGTCCGCATTCGAAGCTCAAAAATCAACAATTTTGTCAGAAGACATGGAATCGATTGGCGATACTCAACAATCTACTACCCAAGAGTAAATGGCTTGGCCGAGGCTTTTAATAAAACTCTCGTTCAGATTTTAAAGAAAACTTTGGATGACAACAAGAGAAATTGGCACGAGAAGTTGTTAGAAGCCTTATGGGCCTAGAGGACAACTTTCAAAGCTCCTACTCAGTCTACACCTTACACTTTAGTGTACGGGTCCGAGGCAGTTTTACCTTTAGAGGTTCAACTTCCATCACTCAGGATTGCAGTTCCAAATAAAATTACTACAGAAGAAAATGCCAGATTACGGCGGAAGAAGCTGGAAAACTTGGAAGGGAAAAGACTTGCGGCGCAACAAAATTTGGAACTATACCAAGCTAAGATGATCCGGGCCCATGATAAAGCGGGTCCGCCCAAGAACTTTCAAAGTTGGTGACTTAGTTCTTGTTCTCAGGAGACCTATTCTTGCACATCGCAAGATAGGAGGCAAATTTGAACCAACTTGGGAAAGACCATTTGTGGTCGAGGCAGTCTACTCAGGAGGCTCCTACCACCTTGTGAATTGCTAAGGAGAACGACAAATGCTTCCAATCAACGAACGATATTTAAAGAAGTATTACACAACCTGATGTTTCGAAGGGTGGACTCTAAAATAGACTTTTATCCCTAGAAACACGGGTGAAGCAATCACTTTGTAACTGGGTTCGAACCCAAAAACATAAAAATGGATGACAAAAGAAAAATCATTAAAAAAATAAATAATATGTGCTAAAAATGTAATATGTAAAATCATAATATTAAAGTTTTACCCTTCCTTTCAAATCAAATCCTGTTCCTGATCTTTCTTCATCTTTTCCTACTTTCCTTTAAATTAAAATAAGTGAATAAGAATCTTCAGTGAAAAAATATTTTCTTAATGTTCTTGTTCTTAGTACAGCCCCTGATCCTTTCCTTGTCTTCTTCGCAGGGAAATGTCGAACGGGCGGTTGGTCCTAAACTTTAAAAATGGCGTGAGTCTCGCACTCGATGAAAAGAGGGTGAAGGATGGAGCAGTGATAGAAATTGATTCTAACTTCACACCAGCCAGCCTACAGTACGAAGAAAATGATTGGGTCCCAGTGGACCGAGAAGAGCTTCACAGCCAGACGATGATGAAGATGGGTGGCCCAAACCGCCAATCCAGCAACAAGAAAAGAAAGACAAACACCGAGGAAAGTAAGAAAATCAAGTCAATAGTTGCCACAGCAGAGGGCAGGCTCGTCAGCGCCGCGCCCACAGAAATTCAAGAAATAAGGAGAGCTACGCTCACTGCTACTCAAAGAAGGAATAAGAATCACCGTATCCACAAGATGTTGACTAAACTAGCAGCAGATCAACACGAGCAAACAGCCACCTTCGCCGACACACAGGTTTCAAAGATACCAGTTCATCAGGAACCTGAAAAGAGAGAACAAGCTCCGAGAACAACAGAAAGGATAAGAGGAACTGCGAGAAGATCGAGGCGAGAGAGATTGCCTCGACGCCGGACAGAGATACCATATCTAAAGAACCTTGTTGCGGAAGCAACCCCGGAGGATGTCCCGACAGAGACAATCCTCGAGGAGCCAAGGTATGCAGGAGAATGTGACGGGATTGAGCCATACATCCCACAATACGTCACTAGGCCTCGTTATTTGCAGATCATCCCAGAATATGAACTAGTAAGAATGCAAAATGTTGAGAAGAATACTTTTGAATACTTTGAAAGGATTAGAGGCAAAAGAGTCAATATTTTGGAAGGCCTCGAGTTACACACAGGTGTATTCTCAGAGTACGAGCAACAACAGATTGTGGATTGCATCTTAGAACTTCAGAAAATGGGTCGAGCAGGCCGTCTAAGAGAAAAGACTTATTCGGAACCCCAGAAATGGATGCCAGGGAAAGGAAGAGTTACAATACAGTGCGGATGTTGCTATAATTTCACAGAGGATAGAAAAGGAAATCCACCAAGGATACTCCATCACGGTGAGGTGGATCCAATGCCAAGGATAATTAAAAGAATGGTGAAAAGAATGATAACGTGGAGAGTACGCCGCGGATTGCATACCCAACGGTTGCATCATCAACATTTATCAGAAGGGCGACTGCATACCTCCACACATAGACCACCATGACTTTGTCAGACCTTTCTGTATAGTTTCGTTCGTTAACCAATGCAATATCATGTTCGGATCTGACCTCCAAATAGAAGACCAGGGTAAGTTCCGAGGGCCTGTGGAAATACCACTTCCGGTAGGTTCCGTCATGATATTACAAGGAAATGGAGCAGACATCGCTAAACATTGTTTACGGGTGGAGCGGATCTCCGTCACTTTTAGAAGGATGGACGACAGAAAGGCACCTTACCACTTCCAGCCAGATCCAGAATTGGAGAGTATCCGGCCCTACGAGCTGTGAGTTACACTTGAAATAACACACCTCCAATGCACATCCATGCGGCATTCCTGCCAAGGATGGCTTTTAAGGTGATGTTATTGACCGTGTATCTCATTATTCAGACATGGATTTTTAACAGATACTTTTTGGATAGATCAACAAGAATCATACATAGTTCGTTTTGAGAAATGGATTGTATGAGAAATATTTCAGATCGAGTTGTATGATGTATCTTCAACAAGATTGGAATGAAAGTGACCATGTCACATTTTGCCTTCACCTATTTTTGTGCAAATTGACTGGGAAACGCCATTAGAGTTAAATGAACTTTGAACAAAGAACAGAAAAGAAAAGAGAAATAAATAAGAATCTTTCTTAGAAATCAAAATATTCAAAAGAACTTCAAATCCACATAAACACCAAATAAAATTCACGTGAACATCAAATAAATAACAAAAAAATAAAATTGGGTCACTAAAGGACAAAAAAATGAAAATGAATCTCAAATGGAATTACAATCTCAATCTATCTCTTTCAAATCCTTCAATTCTTCCTCAGATCAAAATCTACTTCAAACTACTTTGAAACCCTCTGTCGGGATGGTTCTTCCTCATGGAAAACTCACACTTCAAATTTCAAAAATCCCACACCCTTTTCGTCACATCGAGATCCCTTGATTTTCTGTGATCTCCTTTCCCTCTTGTACGGAGATTGACTAGGTTTATTGACACGGAGCCACGAACTTGGTTCGATCTGGTTCTGATGGCATGAGACTGGGCCCTTCTTCATACATTCTAACTTCCGAAACTGGTACCTAAATTCCAGTTCTCACTTCGAGGTCGGTTCCTAAATTCTGACTCTCCTTCCGAGATCGATACCTAAATTTTGATGCTCATCATAATTGATACCTAAATTTCAATTCAAAATTTCCGAGACTGGTACCTAAATTCTAGTTCTCATTTCGAGATCGATACCTAAATTTCGATTCTCATCTAAATTGATACCTAAATTTCAATTCAAAATTTTCGAGACTGGTACCTAAATTCCAGCTCTCATTTTCGAGGTCGGTACCTAAATTCTGACTCTCCTTTCGAGATTGATACCTAAATTTCGATTCTCATCCGAATTGATACCAAAATTTCAATTCAAATTTTCCGAGACTGGTACCTAATATCCATCTCTCATTTCGAGGTCGGTACTTAAATTTCGACTCTCCTTTCGAGATCGATACCTAAATTTCGATTCTCTTTCGAATTGATACCTAAATTTCAATTCAAAATTTTCGAGACTGGTACCTAAATTTCAGCTCTCATTTCGAGGTCGGTACCTAAATTCCGACTCTCCTTTTGAGATCGATACCTAAATTTCGATTCTCTTTCAAATTGATACCTAAATTTCAATTCTAATCTTCCGAGACTGGTACCTAAATTCCAGTTCTCATTCTGAGATCGATACCTAAATTTCGATTCTCTTTCGAATTGATACCTAAATTTTAATTCTAAACTTCCCAGGCTGGTACCTAAATTCCAGCTCTCATTTCGAGACTAGTACCTAAATTCTAGTTCTCATTCTGAGATCAGTACCTAAATTCTGATTCTCATCCTTTTTGAGGTCGATACCTAAATTTCGATTCTCTTTCAAGATTGATACTTAAATTTCAATTCTCATCCCTTTCGAGATCAGTACCTAAATTCTGATTCTCATCATTTTTCCTTCGATACTCAAACTCCGATTCTCACTCCGAGGCTGGAACCTAAATTCCAGTTCTCTGCGCAATCCCGAGGTTGAAATCCAGGTTTTAATTCTCATTTCAAATCCAAATTTCAAATTCAAAATTTCCTTAAGTCAATTTTAGATTAAACTTCAAATTGAAATCCAAACTCACACATTGAGACTTGAAATTTAAAAATAAACCGAAATCGAAATCGAATTCCCCAGATCTTGTGATTTGGAGCTCACCTCCTTTTTCATTCCCCAGCGAGAGTTCAGGAATCTCCGGTCTTGGAAACATACCTGATACTCCCTATCGGAAATTCTTCTACTTCGTCCTAAGTTTGTCACTTGGACATCTATGTTGGTTTTGTTGATATTTTCGATCAACGCCAATACACGCAGTGTGCTTGGTAGCACACCACACCTATTGGGGGTCCATTTGTTAACCTCATTTTTGATGAGGTCTTTTGCTTCTCTCTTTAGTACTTAGGATCTAGCCTTAGGTTTTTCCTTTGACTAATCTTAGAGGACTAGAAATGGAACCCACCACTTAGAAATTCAAACACCTCTTAACTCCCTGCAAACCCCACAAACTTGATTCTAGACCCCTAATCACCTAGAGGGTTGAAATCAAATGTGAAGGTTTAAAGGATGAGTTCCCTATAGGAGTCTTTGGCCTTAGGACTACCCTAGGTGGCACTGGTGCGGTGAGGGTTAACTTACACACTCACTACACTCACACTCTACACTCTCACATACACAATCCAAATCCTAAAACCACACCTTACCCCAACTTGACTCCTCGACTCATGTAGGTAATTCATATGGATGGACTTTAACCCCTAAGCCCCCGGTTAAGAGGGTTAGGAACAACATAGTGAATGCCTCCAATGAGTCCTCTCAAGGCTCACATAGGCTTAATATGACTTCATGGCTCAACAAAAGGGATTCCAATTCACTCATATTTGGTCAACCTTCAGTCTTTCAAAATTTCAATTTTTGACCCCGGGGACCCTATACTCATCAAACTACCAAAAGCCCTTGGAATTGCACAAATCCTCCAAAATCTCCAAATCACCCAAAAGTCCTCAGAATCAATCCTAAATATTTTCCCCCACTCAAATTGACTATCTCCAGCCAAAAATACCAAAATTTCTAAAAATACCCCCGATACCCTCCAAAATACCAAAATGCCCCTCTTGACCCAAAAATCCAAAAATTCAGACAATTCCCAAAAAATTCCAGAAAATTCCAAATATTTCCAATTGCATTTTGTCCAACTACACGATGGGCCAATTTTGTTAATTTACCCCACTTTTACGAAAACCCCCAATTTAGCCCATTTTAAACACAAATGAACACAATGTCAAACCTAATCACCCCAATTGGTCTCAATTTTGGTCCAATTCAATTCTAAATTTCAATTCAATATCCCTAATGTCAATCTAGACCAAATCCAAGCCCAATTTGATTGACATTTGAATCCAATTTCACTCTTGACCTTAAAGCCCAATTTGGACCCATGACCCAAACTTAGCCCAAACTAACCCAATTTAACTCCAATTGACCCCAAACCTTTTCTAAACTTTCCCTAACATCCCCACAAACAAAACACTAACATGATTTGCCCAAAATTTGAACCTAAACTCCACCAAATCCAACCCAAAGCAAAAATGCCCACTTTTGACCTAAACCCAAACCTAACCTAAATGGGCCCCAAATCCCAAAATCAAAACTCAACCAAAGTTGAAACCTATTTTTAACACCCCCATAAACATTTCCCAACATTAATTTTACATCAATTTCAACCCTAGCCCAACATTGGCCCAAATTAGCCCAATTTGACCTATATTGGCCCCTTTACCAAAGAAGCCCAAATCCAACCCAATTCAAACCCAAACCACCTCAAATTTATTTCAAATCACTCATGACACATCCCTAAACCAAACCCAATAATTATTTGGCCCAACCTTTTACAAAATTTCCATCCATAAACTTATTTAAAACCTAAGGCCCACTTCCTTAGGCCTTCCCGAAAAACCCATCCAAAATGATTTCAAAAAGCCCAAAATCCATCTTAAAGCCCACTGACAATCCTCTATCATCATCCATTTGATAAAACCATCCCCTAAGTTCTAAATCCATAATGAAATAATTCCAAATCAAGCCATATGCCAAATCCCATCAAATCACCCCTAAATTACCAAAATTTCTAAAACCCTTTTTCATGAAATTGACCACACGTTTTCCCAAGCCAAAGGTGAGCCATGAAGCCATTCTTGAGCCACATGCAAGCCATGTAAGTTGTTGACATATGACCATACCCAAGATAGGAAAGGAGGGAGGATCTTTCCATGATTCCTAAAGGTCATTAGCCTTAATCATGTCTCCCTTAAACCCAAATCTAATTTAAATATTCTTAGAAAGGGACCTCACCACCTTTGACCTGTTAACCTAACTCATTCCCCCAGCCTAAAACTAGGTCATGGGGAGGTTAACCTAACCGAAAACCATGGCTTGGACCAAATCAAGTCAAAATGGCCTCTCCCCCATGCCATTTTAATCCAAGCCCTTTACACATGGCATTGGCCAATTGAATACACAAAACCCCGGCCCTGACACACATGAACCTGAGGGTGACCCATGCCTGCCTGCCGGCCGCCTAGATCGCCGGAAAACACCACACCCGAGAGCTCCCATGTGAGACAACATTGGAATTCTCACCTGCAGAGTTGCCTCATGCCCAATGGCCACCATGGTTGTTCTTCTCCTCACCAGAGCTGCTGATCCCAAGCCTAACTCCCCTTGGGAGGCCCTCCAGCCATGCCTATTTAAACACCACCTCTCTCGGCCATGGGGGAGGTGCTGAAACAAATCACACAGAAACTCTGCCAAAATTATTCCAGACTCTTCCCCACACATGGAGAACTTGATCCCCACTGAAATCCCCCTGCCATTTCCTCTATGTGAGCTCAATTTCAGAGTTGAAATTCAAGCCCAAACCCAGAACACTTCACCACAGTGAGCCAATCTCCAAATTGATTGGTCCTACACCTTCACCAGACCAAGAGGAGAAGTTCCTCAGTGAAAGCCCCCTCTCCAGGCCACCCAGTTGCTCCAGCCTCCAAGCTTTGTGATTGGTTGTGGTGACTTTTGTGCCTAGGAAATTCACCAGGCCTATGGACTTCATCTGGAGCTTGCTTGGACCCAATCGAACGTGACACAACTCTCAGATCGAAGCTTCACTTCTCTGAGCAAAGGTATGAACTCTCTCTTCTTCCCGAGCTTCTGGAGATTCTCCATTTCAAATGCCTTAATTTCAATCCTTGTTTACCGTATGGATGTGTTCGTCTCTTCAAGACGAATCCATAGAGCATAAGAACACAAAAATCTGTTGAGAATCGAGTGAGTTCTTAGGGTTTTAGTTTGGACGGTCACGGGTTCAGACCAGTCGTATACGATGACCAGGAGCCGTTGGATCGAGCGTGTATCGAGCGGATGGTTGAGATCGAGCCAGACAGCGCAATTGTACATGAACCGCGGGCCCCTGGAGCGCTGAGTCGGATGACAGCGTCGAATAGGAATGCGCTGCGTGGGCGTTCGGAGCTGCCGAGGATTGCGTGGCGCCGCGTGGATAAGTAGATAAATAGGGATTTTTCTTATTTATTAAATACCCAGAAATTCAAAAATGCATAACTTTCTGTAGAAAAATCCTAAAAATAAAATAAAAATACTATCTTGCTCAGTGAACAGAGGAGAATAATGTGGAAAAGAAATCAAGTCATTTCATTAAGTATTTTATTTTTAATGATTTAATTACTCTCTGCATTATTTCAATTCTCTATGCACATAAACAATTAACCATGGCATGAGACCATAGGGCTTTTGAAGCCTCTAAACTTGGGAACATTCCCTGAATTTTCCAAGGTCAGAGGCCATCCCTATGAGAAGTTATTGATTTTTCAATTGCATGTTACTGTTTTAAGTATTTTAATTCCAATAATTAGTATGTTGAGAAATAAATTCTAGGAAAATTTGGTGATGTTTCTTATGACCAGAGGAACCTAGGAAAATTAAGTTTTTAGTTAATTTATTTGGAACAACCCTAATTGGTCTAAATACCCAAAATTGATCTTTAATTAATTAGGGTTAAATATACATCAAATTGACTTGAAAATAATTCTGCACTGTCCTTTAGGGTTAGAAGAACCTCACATAAAAATTTGAAACTAATTGGACTTGATTTGATCCACCAAATGGGTTGATTAAGCCCCATAAGTAAAATTAAACTTTAAAAATTCATAACTCACAAAATACTTTTCAAAAAATCACAAAAATGGTTTTGGAGCTTCTATGATATCAGAGGAACTTTGGAAAATTAAAATTGTAATTTTCAAAAAAATTTGATTTTTATCATTATTTTAATATTTTTAATAATTAAAAAATAATAAAAATCATAAAAATATTAAAAATCACCGAAATGTCACATTTTGAATTCTAATTACTTAGGAACAAACCAAATATTTTTCTTAAGTCCCTAGGATAACATATTGAATTTTAAAGGCTTAATGTAATTTTTTAATATTAAAAAATGTATTTTCCAACCTTTTCATTAAAATAATTCTAATAAATCAAAGAAAAATTAGAAAAATATAAAATTTGTTTCTCTATACTTCTTGATTCAGAAAGATTTAAGAAAAATATAAAATCTATTTTTCAACTTTAATTTTATTTTAAAATTAATTAATACTCCAAAATTAAAAATAATTCTAATAAATAAAATATAATTCAAAAAATCACTAAAATTGGTCCAAATGGTCCTCTGGTCATTAGGAACATCTCATAATTTTCTCAAGGACAGAAACATTTCCTTGGTCATGTTATTAAATTTTTCTTGAAAACCCCTATTTTCCATCAAAAATAATTACATAAATAAATCAAATACAGAAAAATCACATTTTCTCCTCTAATGTCTTAATTGACATGTGAGTAAGGTTACATAAAAATTTCAAGTTCATTTGAGTATAATTTAGTGAGTTATAGAATTATTAAGCTTGAAGGGCAAAAGGGTAATTAAAATTTTCAACCCTTAATTAAAATTTTATGATTAATCAAAAAGGGGAGGGTAAAATATTTGATTTTAAACTGATTTTGGATGATTGAAACTTAAATGATTGAGGGTAGAAACCTACTAACCATTTCAAATATAATTAAAATAAAACTTTAATTAATTAATTAATTGAAATTTTGGAAGAATAATAGAAATTGGAATTATTATGGTAGGGATATTATTAAGAGGATATTTATTCTTTAATTTAAAAATCCCTAAATAAATCACTTCAATAATACTTAATTCTTAATAAAAAAAATTAATTAAAATAATAATCCAAATTTAAATTAAACTAAAATTAAATTAAATTAAAATTAAAATTAAATTAAAACTAAATTAAACTAAAATTTAATTAAATTAAAATTAAAATTAAATTAAAACTAAATTAAATTAAAATTAAATTAAAATTAAATTGAAATTAAATTAAAATAAATTAAGTTAAATTAAATTAAATTAAAATTAAATCAAATTAAATTAAATTAAAATAAACTAAATTAAAAATTAAATTAAATTTAAATTAAATTAAATTAAATTAAAAATTAAAATTAAATTAAAATCAAATCAAATTAAATAAGAATTAAATTAAATTAAATTAAATTAAATTAAAAATCATTTAACAACAAACCTAAATGAAATCATTAAGAATTAAATCTAAAAAATAATTTGAACACTATTCCAAACTTAAATTATTTTTTTTTATAATCAAATTAAAATTATATCGTTAGGTTTAACTCATTAAAATACTCAATAAGTTGATTTGCCCTTTTAAAGCTCTTATTGCAATAACTCTTAAATGAGGTATCAAGTGAAGTGTTACTTCACTTATAGGATATTCAAATGTCCTAGTTCACTGCGCAAGAGAACAAAACTTAAACTCCTGGATTATTAATTCACTTGTATAATTAAATTCTCTTGGACTTAAAACAATCCTAGAAGTATTGAAAAGATATTTAAGACTCATCTCAAGCACTTCCTCAATATGATAGGATGTTTATAAGAACAATTGAATTTAATTGTTTCTTTGATGAAGAAAATCGTCCTTATACCAAAACACAAGAACCTAGACGTCATAGGAGATGACTAGCTATAGGATTAGGACTTTGGTAGACAACCAAAACCTCTCCCTTAGCTTTACCTAGATACTTGTTGAAATATTTAAATTCCTTAACATGTGTTTTAAGTGCAGCTTGGGATGATGGGAAGACCCTCCAGGTACGCTTTTATTTTATTGCAATTTACGTTATTGCAATTTACTTACATGCACTGTATTTTACTTTTCTTACATGATAAACAACTGTTGCCTGAAAACCAAAACCTTTAGGGTAGTCCCTGAACTGAAACTAAAACTAAATTAAAAATCACTGCAAGATAAAATTCACCGCCACAACATTTCAAAATATAAAACAACTCAAAATTTAATCACAAACACTACAACAAAACTACAATTGCTACTAAATTAAAACATCTCGTTGAATGATCGGGGATACCTCGGATGATGTAACCCACGTGTTGCTAACAGGATTTCCCACGGTCTAAATGAATGTGTGGAACTTATTCAGTTGAGTTTAGCAAATTCATCTGGACTAAGTGAATTCAATGACAATAACAGTGCCAGGATGACGGAACAGTGGGATCTTAATCGGTTCTGTTTAAACAACTTTAAGATTTGTTTTAATTAAAACATTAAAAACACTTGGATTTTAAGATTTTCTCTAAACCAATACACTTCTCTCATCTCCTGATTTATGACTTCTAAAACTAAACCTCTGCAACAATAAAGAGCTTGGAGCACGGTGGGCAGCACGGCCATCTTCGTCAGCAAAACAACTCTACATCAGCTAAACATTCCTAGAATTAAATAACCAAGCCATAGGACTTCGAGGTAGTTTGCCTAGTGCAACATAAATCCTCAACTCTTCGTTAGGCATTTGCATGATCATGTCATGTAAATTAAGCCCTAACCGGTCTTAGGACTCCAAGGTAGTCGTTTGGTACGACATAACCCTCACATCTTCGAGGCTACTTGTATGATTTTATCATACAAATATAAGTCCTAATTAAATAAAACTGGCAGGATTGAAACATTAAATAAACTCCCAAATTGAAGCCAAACAATAGGATAGTTTGAGAAGTTGACAAGATTCTTCTTGGATCTTCAGCTTCTCCTACTTATCTTTCTTTGGACTCTTGAAAATAAATGTTCCAAATTTGAGCTAATCCCTTTTGAAATTTCAAAAATCCAATCCTATGAAAACCTTAAACTTTGAAATTCTTGAGAGAAAAACCACTGATCATTATCGAGAGTTTTCCTAAGTGATTCTCGTCACTTAGGATGTAATTAACTATAGGGGCTTGCCCTTATAGGGAACTTTAAGAACCCAGGTAATATAACCCCTACTTAATTCATTTTTATTAAGCAGGGGAACTTGTCGGCTTATAAAATTGGTTCGTAGACCAAACGGATGTCACAAATCTTCTAGTTTATTTAACCGAGCCCCATCATCAAGCAGTGTGTCTACTCTCCGAGATAGATATATAGTTTGTGGTGCGGTGCTCGTTTATATAAACTATTCGGGATGTGAGATCAGTTTGATTTCATATCTTAAAATTTTCAAATTTAAAATTATTTTCAAAATCAAATACTACTTTTCAAATTAATTATTTAAATTAAATTAAAAATTCGCTTACAATTTCTATAGGCGACCTCTTTTCAAAAATACAACACTCAACCTAAAAATATGCCGATAGTCACCATCAATTGAGTCCAAGCAAGCTTCGGATGAAGTCCCTAGCTCTAGGGAATTGTCTAAGTATGAAAGTGACCAAGGCCGGTCACAAAGCTTGGAGGCTGGAAGCAATGGCTGGCCTGGTGAGGGGGCTTTTGTTAGGGAACTTCTCCTCTTGGTCTGGTGAAGGTGTAGGGTCAATCAATTTGAAGATTGGCTCACTGTGGTGAAGTGTCCTATTTTTTGGGTGGATTTTTAACTCAGAAATTAATTTTTGTTAATGGTGATTAGGGCAAAGGAACACTGGGGATCAACTGCTTTGGGTTAGGAGAAGGTCCTGGAGCATTTTTGGCAGAGTTTCCTTAAGGTCTGGTTCATCACCTTGTTTGGCCGAGAGGCGAGTGGGTTTAAATAGAGGTAGCTGGAGGGCATCTCAGGGGGTTTAATAACTTGGATCAACTGCCTTGGCCAAGGGAAGAACAGCCACGGTAGCCATTGGGCATGGGACAGGTCAGCAAGTTCAAATTGAATTTTTGATTCAAATTAAGCCTCTCGGCCTGGTGGTTTCCGGCGGCTGTGGTGGCTGGCCGGCCAGGCATGGGTCACCCTCAGGGTCAGGGAGGTCAGGGCTTGAGTTTGGTGCCAACAATTGGCTAATGCCAAGTGTAAAGGAGTTGAATCAAAGTGGAAGGGGGAAGGGATCATTTTGGGCTTGGTTTGGTCAAAGGCATGGATTTGGGTTTGGTGCACCCACCAAGGCCTGGATTTAGGCTGAAAAGGTTCATTTGGCTCAGCCAAGAGGAAATGGTATAGTCTCCATCAAGGATTAGGTGGCTAACTTGGTTTAGAGTGTGACATAAGTATGGTTAAAAGGCTTAATGTACGATTAAGAAAGAGGCCCCCTCCACTTGCCATAAATGACATGGTGAGGTGTAATGTGACTCCCATGGCTTGCATATGGCTTATGCATGGCTCCATGTCTTCATTTGGCTTGGGAAAAGATTTGATCAATTTCATGAAAGGGGATTTTATGAATTTTGGCATTTTTGGTGGAAATTTGGATGAAGCTTGATATGGAATGGTTTAATGATGATTTTGAAACTTAGGGGTCATTTAAATCATAGGGAATGATGAGGGAAAATTTCATGTGGGCTTTGGAATGAAATTTGGGCTTTTGAATTTGTTGGAAGTGGGCTTTTGGATTTAAAGTAAATTTAGGATGAAAATTTTGTAAAGGATTGTGCCAAATAAATGTTGGTCTTTAGTTTAGGGATGTATCATGAGTGATTTGGATAAGGTTTGGTGTCATTTGGAGTTGAAATGGGTTCAAGTTGGGCTTTTTGGTAAAGGGGCCAATGTGGGTCAAATTGGGCTAACTTGGGCTAAGGTTGGGCTAAAGTTGAATTTGGTGTAAAATTAATGATGGGAAATGTTTATGGGTGCGTTACAAAGAGTTCTCAACTTTGGTTGGGCTCTAATTTTGAGATTTGGGACAATTTGGGTTACGTTTGGGCTTAGGTCAATTTAAGGGATTTTGGTTTTGGGTTAGGTTTGGGTGGAGTTTAGGTTCAAATTTTGGGCAAATCAAGTTAGTGTTTTGTATATGAGGATGTTAGGAAGGCTTTATAAAAGATTTGGGGCCAATTGGGGTTGAGTTGGGTTGGTTTGAGCTAGGTTTAGGTCATGGGCCAAAATTGGGCCTTAGGCTTCAAATTGAAATTGGGCCCAAATGCCAATTAAATTGGACTTTGATTTGGTCTAAATTAATATTGGGGATATTGAATTGAAGTTTAGAATTGAATTGGACCAAAATTGAGGTCAATTGGGGTGGTTTGGTTTGACATTGGGTTCACTTGGGTTAAAAATGGGTCAAATTAGGGGTTTTAATAAAAGTGGGGTAAATTGACAAAATTGACCCATGGTGTAGTTGGACAAAATGAAATTGGGAATATTTGGAATTTTCTGAATTTTTGGATTTTTGGGGTAAAAGGGTATTTTGGTAATTTGGGGGGGGGGGGTTTAGGGGTATTTTTTGAAATTTTGGTATTTTTTGCCAAAGATGGTCAATTTGAATGGTGGGAAGTGTTTAGGATTGATTTTGAGGGATCTTGGGTAATTTAGGCAATTTTGCAAATTTTGGGTCATTTCAAGGGTATTTGGTAGGTTTGGTGGGTCCGGGGCCCCGGGGGTCAAAAATTGAAATTTTAAAAAAAGGAAGATTGATCAAGTGTGAGTGAAATGGAGTCATTTTGGTTGAGCCATGAAGCCATATTAAACCCACATGAGCCATGAGAGGACTCATTTGAGGCATTCACTATGTTGTTCCTAACCTTCTTAGCCAGGGGCTTAGGGGTTAAGGACCATCCATATGAATTATTTATATGAGTCAGGAGGTCAAGTTGGGTGAGAGTGTGGTTTTAGGACTTGGAATGTGTGTGATAGTGTAGTGTATATGTAAGTCAACCCTCACCAGACCGGGCCACCCAGGGTATTCCTAAGCCCAAAAAGTCCTATAAGGAACTCATTCTTTAAACCTCCACATTTGATTTCAACTCTCTAGGTGATTAGGGGTCTACAATCAAGCTTGTGGGGTTTGCAGGGAGTCAAGAAGTGTTTGAATTTCTAAGTGGTGGGTTCCATTTCTAGTCCTCTAAGATTAGTAAAAGGAAAATCCTAAGGCTAGATCCTAAGTACTAAAGAGAGAAACAAAAGACCTCATAAAAAATGAGGTCAACACTATGTCAGCTCCATTTCTTTTAACATAAACACGGAACCTACCGGTAGTGGTATCTCCACCGGCCCTCAGAATTCCCCGGGGCCTGCTATCTAGAGGTTAGATCCGAACATGATGTTACATTGGTTGACAAAAGACACTATGCAGAAAGGTCTGACGAAGTCAAGCTGATCTATGTGTGGCGGTATGCAATCGCCCTTCTGTATATGTTAATGATGCAGCTGTTGGGTATGCAATCTGCAGGCAATACCCTCCATGTCACTATCCTTTTTACCATTTGTTGACCTCATTTTTGATGAGGTCTTCTCTTCTTCTTTTTAGTACTTAGGATCTAGCCTTAGGCTTTTCCTTTGACTGTCTTAGAGGACTAGAATTGGGATCCACCACTTAGAAATTCAAACCACTTCTTAACTCCCTGCAAACTCCACAAACTTGATTGTAGACCCCTAATCACCTAGAGGGTTGAAATCAAATGTGGAAGTTTAAAGGATGAGTTCCTATAGGACTCTTTGGCCTTAGGACTACCCTGGGTAGCCTGGTCTGGTGAAGGGGCTGACTTACACACACACTAAATTTATACACTACACTTTCACACACCTCCTAAAACCACACCCATACCCAACTTGACCTCCTGACTCATGTAGGGGATTCACATGGATGGTCCTTAACCCCTAAGCCCTCGGCAAGAGGGTTAGGAACAACATAGTGGATGCCTCAAATGAGTCCCTTCATGGCTCATGTGGGCTTGATATGGCTTCATGGCTCAACAAAAACGATTTTATTCACCCAATCTTCAATTTTCCAAATTTTCAATTTTTGACCCCCGGGACCCTACACCCGCTTAGCCTACCCAAAACCCTTGAAACTACCCAAATTTCTCAAAAATTTCCAAATCACCCAAAAATTCTCCAAAATCATTCCTAAACATTTCTCTCCACTCAAATTGACAATCCATACATAAAAATACCGAAAATTCCAAAAATACCTCCCAATACCCTCCAAATACCCAAAATACCCCTCTTGACCCAAAAATCCAAAAATTCAGAAAATTCCCAGAAAATTCCAGAAAATGCCAAATATTCCCAATTTCATTTTGTTCAACTACACCATGGGCCAATTTTATCAATTTACCCTACTTTTGTCAAAACCCCAAATTTTGACCTAAACCTAAACCTAACCCAAACTCACCCAATTCAACTCTAATTAACCCCAAATCTTTTCTAAATCTTCCTTAACATTCTCACAAATAAAACACTAGCATGATTTGCCAAACATTTAGACCCAAACCCTACTCAAACTCAACCCAAAGCTAAAAGGCCCAATTTTGACCTAAACCCAAACCTAACCCAAATAAGCCCAAACCCCAAAATCAAAGCCCAACCAAAGTCAAAACCTCTTTGAAACACTCCCATAAACATTTCCCAACATTAATTTTACATCAATTTCAACCCTAGCCCAACATTGGCCCAAGTTAGCCCAATTTGACCTATATTGGCCCATTCACCAAAGAAGCCCAAATTCAACCCAATTCAAACCCAAATAACTCCCAATTTGCTCCAAGTCACTCATGACACATCTATGAGCTAAACCCAACAATTTTTTGGCCCAAGCCTTTACCAAAATTTCATCCTAAAATCCATTTTAAAATTCAAAAAGCCCACTTCCCTTAAACCTTCCTAAAAGCCCACTTCCTTCAAATTCAAAAGCCCAAATGCATCCAAAGCCCACATGACACTTCCCCTCATCATCCATTTAATCAAAATCACCCCTAAGTTTCAAAATCATCAATTAAACAATTCCAAATCAAGCCCCATAATAATTTCCATTAAAATGCCAAAATCCACAAAATCCCTTTTTATGAAATTGACCCAATCTTTTCCCAAACCACATGGAGCCATGAAGCCACATGCAAGCCATTGGCAAGCCATGAGGATCTCTAAGTTGTCAACTCTCCTTAAATGGCAAAAGAAGGAGGTCCTTTAAGCACCTCCTAAAAGTCATTAACCTTAAGCATGTTTCACCTTAACCCAAATTTAATCCAAATATATTTGGATAAGGACTTCTCCATGCCAAGCCAGCTGATCCTTTTGACTCCCCACAACACCCAAAGCCACCTTGAAGGGTGAACCAAGCCCAAAATGATGGGTTGACCCAAACCAAGCCAAAATGGCCTCTTCCCCATTCCATTCCAAGCCATCCCCTTTACACATGGCAAGGCCCATCGATCGCACTAAACCCCGCCCACGACCCACCTGGACCCGAGGGTGACCCATGCCCGCCGGCCAGCCTCCCGGGTCGCCGGAAAACTCCATGGCCGAGACATGGGGAGGAGCCAAACTTTAGAATTCCACCTTGCTGAGCTGCCCCATGCCCAATGGCCACCATGGCTTTTCTGCCCTTGACCTAAGTAGCTGATCCCAACCCTTGGCCATCCCTGTGAGGCCCTCCACCCTCTCCTATTTAAACACCACCCCCTCTCGGCCATGAGAGGTGCTGAAACAAACCTTAAGGAAACTCTGCCAAAATTGCTCCAGATCACTCTCCATACTTAGAGCAATTGATCCCTGGTGCCAATTTGCCCTAATCCCCACCAACAAAACTCAATTTCTCAGCCAAGATTCCACCCAAAACCAGGACACTTCTCCACAGTGAGCCAATCCTCAAATTGACTGGTCCTACACCTTCACTGGACCAAGAGGAGAAGTCCACCAGCAAAAGCCCCTCTCCAGGCCACCCAGTTGCTCCAGCCTCCAAGCTTTGTGATCGGCTGTGGTCGAAATCATACCTAGGCGATTCACCAGACCAGGAGAATTCATCTGGAGCTTGTTGGGATCCAATCGAAGGTGACACAACCCTCAGATTGAAGCCACACTTCTCTGAGGAAAGGTATGAGCTAATTCTTTATCCCGAGCTTCTGGAGATTCTCCATTTCAAATGCTTTAATTTCAATGCATGATCACCGTATAGATGTGTTCGTCTCTTCAAGACGAATCCATAGAGCATAAGAACACGAAAATTTGTTAAGTATTGAGTCAGTTCTTAGGGTTTTAGTGTGGACGGCTCTCGGGTGAGGATGCTTGGGGACGATGAACGGATGCCGTCCATTTAATACATGCGCGGACGGACGACTCAGATTAGGTCGGATCAACGGATGATACGCGGAAGGCGGGACCCGGGCTGCTGACTCAAGTGGCGGCGTCGAATGGAAGCGCGCCACGCGGCACTTCGGAGATGTTAAGGTTGACGCGGCGCCGACTCGGATAAATAGAAAATTAGGGATTTTCTGATTTATTTAATTCCCTAAACTTCAAAAATGCATAACTTTGTGTAGAAAAATCAAAAAAATAAAATAAAAATACCCTCTTGCTCAGTGAATAGAGGAGAATAATGTGGAAAAGAAATCATTTAATTTCATCAAGTATTTTATTTTTAATGATTTATTTCCCTTCTGCATTGTTTTAATTCTCCATGCATATAGGAAATTTACCATGGCATGAGACCATAGGGCTTTTGAAGCCTCTGAATTTGGGAACATTCCCTGAATTTTCCAAAGTCAGAGGTCATCCCTATGAGAAGTTATTGATTTTTCAAATTCATGTTACTGTTTTGAGTATTTTAATTACAATAATTAGCATGTTGTGAAATAAATTCTAGGAAAATTTGGTGATGTCTCTTATGACTAGAGGACCCTAGGAAAAATAGGTTTTGAGTTAACTCATTTAAAATAACCCTAATTGGCTTAAACACCCAAAATAGATCCCTAATTTATTAGATCTAACCATACATCAAATTGACTTGAAATCAATTCTCCACTGACCTTTAGGATCAGAGGAACCCACCATAAAAATTTGAAGTCAATTGGACTTGGTTAGCCCTACTAAATGAGTTGATTAAGCCATTTAACCATCTTAAACTTCAAAAATTCATAACTTTCAAAATACCTTTCAAAAATTCACCAAATTGGTTTTGGAGACTCTCTGATATTAGAGGAATTTAAGAAAATTAAAATTTCAATTTTCTAAAGAAGTTAATTTTTTGTATTATTTTAATATTTTAATGATTAAAAAATAATAAAAATCATAAAAATAATAAAAATCACCAAAATGTTACATTTTGAATTTTAATCACTTAGGAACAAACCCCATATTTTTCTTAGGTCTATTTAATGAGATATTAAATTTTAAAGCCCTAAGGTAGTTTAAAAATTAAAAAATACAATTTTTGGCATTTCCACTAAAATAATTATAATAAATCAAAGAAAAAATCAGAGAGATTTTTGAAAAATATAAATTTCATTTTTCAACCTTTATTTTATTTTTAAATTAATTAATACTACAAAACTTAAAATAATTATAATAAAAATAATATAATTCAAAAAATCACCAAAATTGGTCCAAGTGGTCCTCTAGTCATTAGGAATGTCCCATAATTTTCTTAAGGATAGAAACTTTCCCTTTGTCATATTATTAAATTTTCCTTGGAAATTCCTATTTTCCACTAAAAATAATTATATAAATAAATTAAATACAGAAAAATCACATTTTTTCCTCTCATGTCTTTATTGACATGTGAGTGAAGTCACATAAAAATTTCAAATTCATTTGAGCTCAATTTAGTGAGTTATGGAATTATTAAGCTTGAAGGGCAAAATAGTAATTAAAAATTTTAACCCTTAATTAAAACTTTAGGTTTAATAAAATTAACAAGTAAAATATTCGATTTTAATATGATTTGGATGATTGAAATTTAAATAATTAAAGGGTAGAAACCCATTAAACAATTTAAAATAATTGAAATAAACCTTAATTAAATAATTGATTAAATTTGGAAGAATAATAAAATTGGAATTATTAAAATAGGGATATTATTAGGAAGAGATTTATTCTTTAATTTAAAAATCCCTAAATTAATCATCTCAATAATATTTAATTCCTAATTAAAAATGATAATTCAAATTTAAGTTTTAAAATGTTAAAGGACTTAATCATTAAATTAAATTAAAAAAAAAGAGTTAAATTATTAAACTTTTTTTTAAATTTAAAAATTAAATTAAATTAAAGATTAAATTAAATTAAATCAAATCAAATAAATAAAATTAAATTAAAGATTAAATTAAATTAAATTAAATTAAATTAAATTAAATAAATAAATTAAATTAAATTAAATTAAACTAAATTAAATTAAAAAAATGTTAAATTAAATTAAATTAAATTAAATTAAAACATATTAAATTAATTTAAATTAAATTAAATTAAATTAAATTAAATTAAAATTCAATCAAATTAAATTAAATTGAAGGAAGTTAAATTAAATTAAATTAAATCAAGTTAAATTAAATTAAATTAATTTATATCAAATCAAACTAAATTGAATTAAATTAAATTAAATTAAATTAAAATTAAATTGAATAAAATAACATCACCTAAGACATAAAGAAATTAAATATAAAGCAACTTGAACACTATTCCAAATTTAAACCCGATAACTAAAATTAAACTAAATCACAAATCATTGGAGTACCAATTTGCCCTCGAAAACCTTTATTATCATAACTCCTAAATAAAACATTAAATGAAATGTTACTTCACTCATAGGATATTCAAATGTCCTAGTTCACTGAGCAAGATAACAAAACTTGAATCCCCGGACGATTAATTCATTTGGACTTAAAACAATAATAGAAATATTGAAAAGATGTTTAAGATTTGTCTTAAGCACTTCCTCGATATGATAGAATGTTCATAAGAACAATTGAACTTAATTATTCTTTGATGAAGAAAATCGTCCTCGAACCAAAACACAAGAACCTAGACGTCATAGGAAATGACTAAGCTATAGGATTAGGAATTTGGTAGAAAACCATAACCCTTCCCTTAGCCTTACCTAGGAACTTGTTTAAATATTCTAATTGTGTTTTAAGTGCAGCTTGGGATGACGGGAAGACCCTCCAGGTACGCTTTTATTTTATTGCAATTTACCATATTACAATTTCTTTAATTGCATCGCACTTACTTTTTCTTGCATGACAAACAACTGTTGCATGAAAACCCACACCTTTAGGATAGTCCCTAAAACTGAAACCAAAACTAAATTAAAAGTCATTATAAGATAAAATTCACCGCCACAACATTTCAAAATATAAAACAACCCAAAATTTAATCACAAACAGAACACAAAACTACAATTACAACTAAATTAAAACGTCTCGTTGGATGATCGGGAATACCTCGGATGATGTGACCTACGTGTTGCTAACGGGATTTCCCACGGTCTAAATGAAAGTGTGGAACTCATTCGATTGAGTTTAGCAAATTCATCCGGACTAAGTGAATCCGATAAAAATAACGATGCCGGAAGGATTGAACCGTGGGATCTTAACCGGTGTCGTTATAATCAATTTAAGATTTGTTTTAATTAAAACACAAAAACACTTGGAAATTAAGACTTCTCTAAACCAAAACACTTTTCTCATCTCCTGATTCATGACTTCTGTAACTAAACCTCTGCAACAACAAGGAGCTCGGAGCATGGTGGGCAGCACGACCATCGTCATCAGCAAAACTCGGATCTACCTCAGCAAAACTTTCTTAGAGTTAAATAACCAAGCCATAGGATTTCGAGGTAGTTTGCCTAGTGCAACATAAATCCTCAACCTCTTCGTTAGGCATTTGCATTACAAATTAAGCCCTAACCGGACTTAGGATTCCAAGGTAGTCGTTTGGTACGATATAAACCCTCACATCTTCAAGGCTATTTGTATGATTCTATCATATAAATATAAGTCCTAATTAACTAAAATTGGCAAGATCAAAACATTAAACAAAAATTAGGACTTTCCTAAATCCAAGCCAAACAATAGGATAGTTGGGAAATTACCGAAGTTCGCTTCGGATCTGTGATTTCTCCTACCTTTCTTCCTTTGAATTCCCAAAACAAAAATGTTCCAAACTTGATCCATTCTCTATTGAAATTCCAAAATTCAATCCTTTGAAAGCTTAAACTTTGAAATTCTTGAGAGCAGAATTATTGATTATTATCGAGAGTTTTCTTAGGTGATTCCCGTCACTAAAGATGTAATTAACTATAGGGGCTTGCCCTTATAGGGAATTTTAAAGAACCCGAGTAATATAAACCCTGTTTAATGCTTTCATATTAAGCAGGGGAATTTGTCGGCTTATAAAATTGGTTCGCAGACCAAACGGATGTCACAAATCTTATAGTTTATTTAATCGAGCCCTATCATCAAGCAGTATGTCTATTCTTCGGGATAGATACACGGTTTGTGATGCGTTGCTCGTTTATATAAACTATTTGGGATGTGAGATCGGTTTGATTTCATATCTTAAAATTTTCAAATTTAAAATTATTTTCAAAATCAAATACTACTTTCTAAATTATATATATATTTAAATTAAATTTAAAATTTAAATTTCGCCGACAATTTCTGTAGGCGACCTCCTTTTCAAAAATACAACACTTAACCTAAAAATATGCCGACACCATTCTCTTGATAATTCTTGCCATCAGATCCACCTCACTACGACGGAGTATCCTTGGTGGATTTCCATTTCTGTCTTTAGCGAAGTTGTAGCAACACCCACACTGGATTGTAACTCTTCCTTTTCCTTTCATCCACCTTCGAGGTTCTGAGTAGGTCTTCTCTCTCAAATAACCAGCTTGATCCTTTTTCTGAAGCTCAACGACGCAGTCCACAATTTGCTGCTGCTTATAGTCTGAGAATACATCCGTATGCAGCTCAAGGCCCACCAAGACGTTGATTCTCTTGCCTCGGATTCTCTCAAAATATTCAAAAGTTTTCTTTTCAACATTCTGCATCCTTTCCAGTTCGTATTCCGGAATTATTTGCAACTGGCGAGGATTGGTAACGTACTGTGGAATGTATGGTTCAACCCCAGCACGCTCTCTTGCATGTTTTGGCTCGTCGGGGATAGTCTCTGTCAGGACATCCTTCGAGGTTTCTTTTGCAAGAAGACTCTTCAAAACTGGTGCATTTGTTTGGGGTCGTGGTATCGATTCTGTTTCTGCTCTCCTTGGAATTTCTTTCATCTTTTCTGTTGTTCTTGGAGTTGATCTCCTCTTTTCTGGCCTCTGCTGAACTGACTTCTTCGAAGTACTTGCACTGACGATAGTAGCTGTCTCTTCATGTTGGTCCGCTGCTAGCTTGGTCAACATCTTGCGAATGTGACGGTTCTTGTTTCTTCATTGGGTCAGAGTGAGAGTAGCTCTTCTTATCTCTTGAACTTCTGTGGGCATGGTGCAAACAAGCCTACCCTCTACTGTAGCAACCATGGACTTAACTTTCTTGTCTTCCCCCGTTGCATGAGCAGCATTTTCTTTTCTTTTCTTGCTAGTGGACTGCTGACTTGGACCACCCAATTTCATCACCGTCTGGCTATTGTACTCTTCCCGGTCAATCGGAGTCCAATCAATTTCTTCGTACTATAGCCCAGCCGGTGTGAAATCAGAGTCGATCTCAATCACGACCCCATTCTTCATCCTCTTTTCGTAGAGTGTTAAACTCACACCATTCAAGTAGAGTGAGATGATATGATCACGCAAATAGCCTTGAAGATGTGAGGGTTTATGTCATATCAAACAACTACCTCGGACATCTAAGACCGGTTAGGGCTTAATTTGCATAATATGACTATGCAAATGCCTAATAAAAAGTTGAGGATTTATGTTGCACTAGGCAAACTACCTCGAAATCCTATGGCTTGGTTTTTTAATTCTAGGAAAGGTTTAGCTGATGTAGACACAGGTTTTGCTGATGACGATGGTCGTGCTGGCCACTATGCTCCAAGCTTCTTGTTTTTGTAGAGGTTTAGTTTTAGAAGGTGAAAATCAGGAGATGAGAAAAGTGTTTTGGTTTAGAAGAGTCTTAAAGTTCAAATGTCTTTAATGTTTTATTAGGGGAATCTTAAAGTTGATTATAACAACACCGGTTAAGATCCCACAGTTCCATCATTCCGGCATCGTTATTTTTATCGGATTCACTATGTCCAGATGAATTTGCTAAACTTAACTAAATGAGTTCCATACTTTCATTTAGACCATGGGAATTCCCGTTAGCAACACGTAGGTTACATCATTTGAGGTATTCCCGATCATCCAACGAGGTGTTTTAATTTAATCGCAATTGTAGTTTTGTTGTTATGTTTGTGATTAAATTTTGAGTTGTTTTATCTTTTGAATTTTGTGGCGGTGAATTTTATCTAGTGTTGATTTTAATTTAGTTTTGGGTTTCAGTTTTGTGGCTATCCTAAAAATTTTAGTTTTCATGCAACAATCTTGTTTAACATGCAAGAAGAGTAAATGTAGCTCATATAAATAAATTGCAATAAAGTAAATTGCAATAAAATAAAAGCGTACCTGGAGGGTCTTCTTGTCATTCCAAGCTGCACTTAGAACACATGTTAAGGCATTTAAATATTTGTAACAAGTACATAGGTAAAGGTAAGGGAAGGTTCTGGTTGTCTACCAAATTCCTATTCCTATTGCTAGTCATCTCCTATGACGTTTAGGTTCTTGTGTTTTATTAAGTATGATTTTCTTCATCAAAGAACAATTAAATTCAATTGTTCTGCTAAAATATCCCATCATATTGAGGAAGTGTTTAGGACGAATCCTAAACATCTTTTCAATATTTCTGGGATTATTTTTTATTCCAAATGAGTTTTATTGCACAGGTGAATTAACCATCCAAAAGATTTAGTTTAGTTCGTTTCTTGCTCAGTGAATTAGGATGTTTGATTATCCTACGAGTAAAGTGACACTTCACTTGATGCTTTACTTAAGAGTTATAGTAATGAAAACCTTTAGGGGGCAAATCAGTTTGTTAAAGAATTTAATGATTTAAAATGGAAATTGGTGAATTAAAATGATTTAATTTAGTTATGAAATTTTAATAATTTTAAGTTTGGAATAGTGTTCAAGTTGTTTTATTCTTAAATGTCTTAAACCATTTGAATTGAAAGAGGAGTTTAAATTTTTTAAATTTAGACTTTAATGATTTAATTTTAATTTAATTGCAATATTCTAGATTAACTTTTAATTGGTTTGATTTTTTTTAATTAAGAATCATTTTTTTTTAAATTGATTTTGATGTTTCAAGCTTGTTTTAAATTTGCTTTCAAGTGATTTTTGAAATTAAATTTCTTTTTAATTCAATTTAATTAGCAAGTTATTTAATGTTTTAAGTTTTAATTTAATTAAGGTTTAGTTTCCTTTTAATTATTTAATTATTAATTTCAATTATCACTTTAAATTTAATTAAAAGTTAAATATTATTAAAGTGATTCATTTTAGGATTTTAGTTTAAGTTATTACTGTCTCTCTAAATTATATCCCCATTTTAATAATCCAAATTTTAATTTATTCTTCCAAAATTAAAATTGTTTAATTAATTAAAATTTACTTTAAATATTTTCGAGATGATTAATGAGTTTCTACCCCTTAATTCTCTAGGTTTCAATCTTATAATGAAAATTTTAAGATCAGATATTTTTACCCTCCCTTTGATTAGACCTAAATGTTAATTAGGGTTAAAATTCTTTAATTACCTTTATGCCCCTTTAGGCTTATTCAATTCATAACTCACTAAATTGAGCTTAAATGAACTTGAAATTTTTATGTCACTTCACTCACATGTGAATTAAGACATTAGAGGAGAAAATGTGAGCTTTTTGAATTGAATTTAATTTATATAGTTATTTTTTGTGACAAATAAGTGTTTTCAATGAAAATTCAACAACATGACCAAGGTAAGGTTTCTATCCTTAGGAAAATTATGGGATGTTTCTGCTGACCTGGGGACCAGTTGGTCCAATTTTGGTGATTTTTTGAATTAAATTTTACTTATTATAATTATTTTGAGTTTTGGAGTGTTAATTAATTATAAAATAAAATTAATGTTGAAAAATAAATTTAAATATTTCTTTCCTAAGTCTCTCTGACCTTAAGGAGTTCAGAGAAAAAAAATTTATATTTTTATGATTTTTCTTTGATTTACTAGAATTAATTTAGTGAAAAGGTTGAAAAATCCATTTTTTATATTAAAAATTGTCTTAAGGCTTTAAAATTCAATATCTTTACTTTGAGGTTTAGGAAAAAGATTTGGTTTGTTCTTAAGTGATTAGAAGGTGAAATATGACATATTTATGATTTTTAATATTTTTATGATTTTTATTATTTTTTAATTATTTAAAATATTAAAATATGGTGGAAAATGAAGATTTTTTCGAAAATTTTAATTTTAATTTTCTTAGAACCATTTTTGTGAATTTTTAAAATGTATTTTTGGAGTTATGAATTTTTAAAGTTTAATTTTATCAAGTGACCTAATTAATCCATTTAATGAGGCTAAACATTTCCAATTGATACCAAATTTTTATGTGAGGTCCCTCTGATCCTAAAGGTCAGTGGAGAATTATTTTTAAGTTCTTTTGATGTGTGGTTAATCCTAATTAATTAAAGTTCATTTTTGAGTAATTAGGCCAAGGCACTTTGGGTTATTCTTAATGAATTAACTCAAAATATAATTGTCCTAAGGTCCTCTGGTCCTAAGAAACTTCCCCAAATTTTTCTAGAATTTTCTAAGCAATATGTTAATTAATGGAATTAAAATACCGAAAACAATGACACAAACTTGAAAAATACATAACTTGCCATAGAGATGGCCTCTGACCTTGACAAATTCAGGGAATGTTTCCAAGATCAGAGGCTTCAAAAGCCCTATGGTCTCATGTCATGGTAAATTGTCTATGCAAACGGAGAATTACAATACTGAAATAAGTAAATAATTAATTAAAAATAAAATACTCGTCAAATTAACTCAATTCTTTTTCCACATTATTCTCCTCTGTTCACTGAGCAAGAGGGTATTTTTTATTTTATTTTTAAGATTTTTCTACACAAAGATATGGATTTTCTAAGTTCTGGGTATTTAATTAAATCAAAAAAATCCATATCTATCTACTTATCCACGCGGCGCTGACTCAACCTCGGCAGCTCCAAAAGCCCACGCGTTGCCTCCTCATTCGACGCATGTCGACATATTTTTGGGTTGTATGTTTAATTTTGAAGAAAGGGTCGCCTACAGAAATTGTCGGCGAATTTTAGATTTAATTTAAATAAATAATTTGAAAAGTAGTATTTTATTTTGAAAATAATTTTTAAATTTGAAGATTTTAAGATATGAAATCAAACTGATCTCACATCCCGAATAGTTTACATAAACGAGCACCGCACCACAAACCGTGTATCTATCCCGAAGAATAGACACACTTCTTGATAATGTGGCTCGATTAGATAAACTAGAAAGGTTTGTGACATCCGTTCGGTCTGTGAACCAATTTTATAAGCCGACAAGTTCCCCTGCTTAATATAAATGAATTAAGTAGGGTTTATATTACTCAGGTTCTTAAAATTCCCTATAAGGGCAAGCCCCTATAGTTAATTACATCTTAAGTGACGGGAATCACCTAAGAAATCTCTCGATAATAAACAGTAGTTCTTCTCTCAAGAATTTCAAAGTTTAAGTTTTCAAAGGATTGAATTTTGGAATTTCAATAGGGAATGGATCAAATTTGGAACATTTTATTTTGGGAATCCAAGGGAAGAAAGGTAGGAGAAATCACAGATTCAAAGCGAACTCCGGTAATTTCCCGACTATCCTATTGTTTGGCTTGAATTTAGGAAGGCCCTAATGTTTATTTAATGTTTTGATCTTGCCAATTTTAATTAATTTGGACTTATATTTGTATGGTAAAATCACACAAATAGCCTTGAAGATGTGAGGGTTTATGTCGTATCGGACGACTACCTCGGAGTCCTAAGACCGGTTAGGGCTTAATTTACATGACATGATCATGCAAATGCCTAACGAAGAGTTGAGGATTTATGTTGCACTAGGCAAACTACCTCGAAATCCTATGGATTGGTTATTTAATTCTAAGAATGGTTTTGCTGATGTAGATTCAAGTTTTGCTGATGAAGATTGTCGTGCTGCCCACCGTGCTCCAAGCTCTTTGTTGTTGCAGAGGTTTAGTTTTAGAAGTCATAAATCAGGAGATGAGAGAAGTGTTCTGGTTTAGGGAAAATCTTAAAATCCAGGTGTTTTTTTTTAATATTTTAATTAAACAAATCTTAAAATTGATTATAACAACACCGGTTAAGATCCCACTGTTCCATCCTTCCGACATCGTTATTTTTATCGGATTCACTTAGTCGGATGAATTTGCTAAACTCAACTTAATGAGTTCCACACTTTCATTTAGACCATGGGAAATCCCGTTAGTAACACGTAGGTTACATCATCCGAGGTATTCCCGATCATCCAACAGGACGTTTTAATTTAGTTGTAATTGCAGTTTTGTGTTATATTTGTGATTAAATTTTGAGTTGTTTTATATTTTGAAATGTTGTGGTGGTGAATTTTATCTTGCAATGACTTTTAATTTAGTTTTGGTTTCAGTTTTAGGGACTATCCTAAAAGTGTGGGTTTTCATGCAACAGTTGTTTATCATGCAGGAAAAGTAAGTGCGATGCGTTTAAGTAAATTGCAATAAAGTAAATTGCAACAAAATAAAAGCGTACCTGGAGGGTCTTCCCGTCATCCCAAGCTGCACTTAAACACAATTTAGAATATTTAAGCAAGTTCCTTGATAAAGCTAAGGGAAGGGTTATGGTTTTCTACCAAAGTCCTAATCCTATAGCTAGTCATCTCCTATGACGTCTAGGTTCTTGGGTTTTGGTTTGAGGACGATTTTCTTCATCAAAGAGCAATTAAGTTCAATTGTTCTTATAAATATCCTATCATATTGAGGAAGTGCTTAAGAAGAATCTTAAACATCTTTTCAATATTGCTAGAATTGTTTTAAGTCCAAATGAATTTAATTATACAAATGAATTAATCGTCCGAGAATTCAAGTTTTTGTTGTTATCTTACTCAGTGAACTAAGACATTTGAATATCCTATGAGGGAAGTAACATTTCATTTAACATTCTATTTAGGAGTTATGACAATAAAAGCTTTCGAGGGCAAATTGATGTTCAAATGGTTTGTGATTTAATTTAATTTCGGTTAACGGGTTTAAATTTGGAATAGTGTTCAAGTTGCTTCATATTTATTTTTGAATTTCTTTATGTCTTAGGTGATGTTATTTTTAATTCAATTTAATTTAACTTAAATTTAATTTAATTTGGTTTAGTTTTAATTTTAATTTAATTTAACTTGATTTTAATTTTAACTTGATTCTATTATTTAATTTAATTTAATTCAATTTAATTTGATTTGATATGATTTAATTTAATTTAATTTAATTTGATTTAATTTAGTTTAGTTTAATTTAATTTAATTTAATTTGATTTAATTTAATATGTTTTAATTTAATTTTATTTAATTTTATTTAATTTAAATTTTAATTTAATTTTATTTTTAATTTTAATTTAATATTTTATTTTTATTTTTTTTATGTTTTAAAGATGATTTAATTGTTATTGTTAAAATATTAATTTAATTGAAATTTTAAAAGGGTGTAATTTAAATAATTTAACTTTAATTTAATTTAATGATTAAGTCTTTTAATATTTTAAATCTTAAATTTGGATTATCATTTTAATTAGGAATTAAACATTATTGAGATGATTAATTTAGGGATTCTTAAATTAAAGAACAAATCTCTTCCTAATAATATACCTATTTTAATAATTCCAATTTTATTATTCTTCCAAATTTAATCAATTATTTAATTAAGTTTTATTTTAATTATTTTTAAATTGTTTAGTAGGTTTCTACCCTTTAATTATTTAAATTTCAATCATCCAAATCAGATTAGGATCAAATATTTTACTCTTTAATTTTATTAAGCCTAAAGTTTTAATTAAAGGTTAAAATTTTAATTACCATTTTGCCCTTCAAGCTTAATAATTTCATAACTCACTAAATTGAGCTTAAATGAATTTGAAATTTTTATGTGACTTCACTCATATGTTAATAAAGACATGTGAGGAGAAAATGTGATTTTTCTGTATTTAATTTATTTATGTAATTATTTTTGGTGGAAAATAGGGATTTCCAAGGAAAATTTAATAATATGACCAAGGGAAAGTTTCTGTCCTTAAGAAAATTATGGGACATTTCTAATGACCTAAGGACCACATGGACCAATTTTGGTGATTTTTTGAATTATATTCTTTTTATTATAATTATTTTGAGTTTTGGAGTATTAATTAATTTTAAAATAAAATTAAGGTTGAAAAATAAATTTTATATTTTTCAAAAATCTCTCTAATATTAAGGAAATCAGATAATCAATTTTTACAATTTTCTGATTTTTCTTTGATTTATTAGAATTATTTTAGTGGAAATGCTAAAAAAATTTTTTTTATTTTAAAATTACCTTAGGGCTTTAAAATTTAATATCTCATCATATAGACTTAAGAAAAATATGGGGTTTATTCCTAAGTGATTAAAATTCATAATGTGACATTTTGGTGAATTTTATTATTTTTGTGATTTTTATTATTTTTTAATTATTAAAAATATTAAAATAATGCAAAAAATCAACTTTTTTAGAAAATTGAAATTTTAATTTTCTTAAATTCCCCTAGTATCAGAGAGGCTCCAAAACTAATTTGGTGAATTTTTGAAAAGTATTTTGAAAGTTATAAATTTTTAAAGTTTAAATTAGCTAAATGGTTTAATCAACCCATTTGGTGGGGCTAACCAAGTCCAATTGACTTCAAAATTTTATGGTGGGTTCCTCTAATCCTAAAGGTCAGTGGAGAATTGATTTCAAGTCAATTTGATATATGATTAGCTCTAATTAATTAGAGACCTATTTTGGGTGTTTAAGCCAATTAGGATTATTCCAAGTGGATTAATTCAAAACCTATTTTTCCTAGAGTCCTCTGGTCATAAGAAACGTCACCAAATTTTCCTAGAATTTATTTCACAACATGCTAATTATTGGATTTAAAATACTCAAAATAGCAACATGAATTTGAAAAATCAATAACTTCTCATAGGGATGGCCTCTGACCTTGGAAAATTCGAGGAATATTCCCAAGTTCAGAGGCTTCAAAGCCCTATGGTCTCATGCCATGGTGAATTTCCTATATGCATGGAGAATTAAAACAATGCAGAGAGTAAATAAATCATTAAAAATAAAATACTTGATGAAATTAAATGATTTCTTTTCTACATTATTCTCCTCTGTTCACTGAGCAAGAGGGTATTTTTTATTTTATTTTTCTGATTTTCCTACACAAAGTTATGCATTTTTGAAGTTTAGGGAATTAAATAAATAGAAAAATAACCTATTTTTCTACTTATCCACGCGGCGCCAACTTAACCTAGGCATTTCCAAAGCACCGCATGTCGTCTTCTGATTCGGCGCCGCCATCCAACTCAGCGCTCCGGGGGCCCGCTGTATCGTTCCGTCTCCTCATCCGGCGCGATCCTGGCCGTCTGTCCGTGTGTGTATTAAATGAACGGCATCCGTTCATCGTCCCCAAGCCTCCTAGCCCGAGAACCGTCCACACTAAATCCTTAATATCTCACTCAATATATAACGAATTTTTGTGTTCTTGTGCTCTATGGATTCATCTTGAAGAGACGAATACATTTATACGGTGATCATGCATTGAAATTAAGGCATTTGAAATGAAGAATCTCCAGAAGCTCGGGATAAAGAGTTTGCTCATACCTTTGCTCAGAGAAGTGTGGCTTCAATCTGAGGGTTGTGTCACCTTCGATTGGGTCCAAGCAAGCTCCAGATGAAGTCCCTTGGCTTGGTGAATTGTCTAGGTATGATTTCGACCAAGCCGATCACCAAAGCTTGGAGGCTAGAAGCAATGGGTGGCTTGGAGAGGGAGCTTTTCGGTGGACTTCTTCCCTTGGTACAGTGAAGGTGTAGGACCAATCAATTTGGGGATTGGCTCACTGTGAAGAAGTGTTCTAGTTTTGTACTGAAGTTTGAACTTAAAATTGAGCTCAGCTAGAGGGAATTGGGGCTGGAATCCAGTGGGAATCAAGTGCTCTATGTGTAGAGAGTGGTCTGGAATGATTTTGGCAGAGTTTCCTTAAGGTTGGTTCAGCACCTCTCCCATGGCCGAGAGATGGGGTGTTTAAATAGAGCTGGCTAGAGGCTCTCCCAGGGGGAGTTAGGGCTTGGTATCAGCTGCTCTGGTGAGGAGAAGAACAGCCATGGTGACCACTGGGCATGGGGCAGCTCAGCAAGGGAGAATTTCAATGTTGGCTCACATGTGAGCTCTCGGGTGTGGTGTTTTCCTGCGGCCTGGTGGCCGGCCGGCCAGGCAGCTGGTCACCATCTTGTTCGGGTGTGTCGAGGGCTGGGGTTTAGTGTAGGCAATTGGCAAATGCCATGTGTCAAAAGCTTGGATTAGAATGGTATGGGAGAAGGCTCATTTTGGCTCAAATTGGTCAACCCATCCCTTTGGGCTAGGTGCACCACCCAATGCTTTGTTTAGGCTGAAGGGGAAAGTGATTTGGTTCAGCATAATTAGTAGGTGGGTCAAGTCACCATCCAAGCACAATTAGGCATAAGCATGGTTAAGGGGAATCATGGGAGTGGTTAATCACCTTATGGGAATGTGGAAAGGACCTCCTCCTTTTGCTCAATGTGGTAAGGTCACATGTGAGCAACTCACATGGCTTGCATGTGGCTTAAGAGTGGCTTCATGGCTTGTCTTTGGCTTGGGGAAAAGCTTGGTCAATTTCATGAAAATGGATTTTAGAAATTTTGGTAATTTAGGGGTGATTTGATGGGATTTGGCATATGGCTTGATTTGGAACCATTTGATGATTGATTTAGGACTTAAGGGATGATTTTAATTGAATGCATGATGAAGAAGAGTGTCATATGGACTTTGGATGAATTTTGGGCCTTTGAAATTTAGTGAAGATGGGTTTTAAAATGGTTTAGAGAAGTGGGCTTTTGGATTTTAAAATGGATTTTAGGATGGGGAATTTTGCAAAGGATTGGGTCCAATAAGTGTTGAATTTAATTTAGGAATGTTTCATGAATGATTTGGAACAAATTTGAAGTGTTTTAGGCTTGAATTGGATTGGATTTGGACCTCTTTGGTAAATGGGCCAATGTAGGTCAAATTGGGCTAACTTGGGCCAATGTTGGGCTAGGGTTGAAATTGATGTAAAATAAATGTTGGGAAATGTTTATGGGAGTGTTTCAAAGAGGTTTTGGCTTTGGTTGGGTTTTGATTTTGGGGTTTGGGCATATTTGGGTTAGGTTTGGGTTTAGGTCAAAATTGGGTTTTTTGGCTTTGGGTTGAATTTGAGTGGGGTTTGGGTCTAAATTTTTGGCAAATCATGTTAGTGTTTTGTTTGTGGGGATGTTAGGGAAGGTTTAGAAAATATTTGGGGTTAATTGGAGTTAAATTGGTTTGGGTTAGGTTTGGGTCATGGGTCCAAATTGGGCTTTAAGGCTAAAAGTGAAATTGGATTCAAATGTCAATCAAATTGGACTTGGATCTGGTCCAGATTAGTGTTGGGAATGATAAATTGAAGTTTAGAATTGAATTGGACCAGAATTTGGGTCAATTGGGTAGGTTTGGCTTGACATTGGGTTCACTTAGGGTTAAAATGGGTCAAATTGGGGGTTTTGATAAAAGTGGGGTAAATTGAGAAAATTGACCCATGGTGTAGTTGAATAAAATGAAATTGGGAATATTTGGGATTTTCTGGGATTTTCTGGGAATTTTCTGATTTTTTGGATTTTTAGGTCAAGAGGGGTATTTTGGGTATTTGGAGGGTATTGGGAGGTATTTTTGGAATTTTTGATATTTTTGGCTATAAATTATCAACTTGATTGGTGAGGAAATGTTAAAGGTTAATTTTAGGGAATTTTGGGTGATTTGGAAATTTTGAAAATTTTGGGTAATTTCAAGGGCTTTGGGTAGGCTAGGCGGGTGTGTACGGTCCTGGCAGTCAAAAATTGAAAATTTGAAAAATTGAAGATTGGGTGAATGTAAGTGGAATGAAATCATTTTGGTTGAGCCATGAAGCCATATCAAGCCCACATGAGCCATGAAGGGACTCATTCGAGGCATCCACTATGTTGTTCCTAACCCTCTTAGCGAGGGCTTAGGGGTTAAGGACCATCCATGTGAATCATCTTCATGAGTCGGGGAGGTCAAGTTAGGTATGGGTGAGTTTTTATGATGTGTGTGAAAGTGTAGTGTATAGGTGTAGTGTGTGTGTAAGTTAGCCCTTCACCAGACCAGGCCACCCAGGGCAGTCCTAAGGCCAAAGAGTCCTATAGGAACTCATCCTTTAAACTTCCACATTTGATTTCAACCCTATAGGTGATTAGGGGTCTACAGTCAAGTTTGTGGAGTTTGCGGGGAGCTAAGAAGTGGTTTGAAATTCTAGGTGGTGGGTCCCAATTATAATCCTCTAGGATAGTCAAAGGAAAAGCCTAAGGCTAGATCCTAAGTACTAAAGAGAAGAAGAGAAGACCTCATCAAAAATGAGGTCAACAACGCAGCCATCCGACTCAATTCTCTGAGGGCTCGCGGTTCACGCACCGTTCTCTGGTCCGACACAATCTGGACCGTCCACTCGATACACGTGTGATCGGACGGCGCCAGGTCATTGTCTACGACTGGTGTGCACCTGTTACCATCCACACAAAACCCTAAGATCTCTCTCATTTCTCAACAGATTTTTGTGCTCTTATGCTCTATGGATTCGTCTTGAAGAGGTGAACACATCCATATAGTTTACATTCTATGAAATTAAGCCAATCAAAATAGAGAATCACTGGAAGCTCGGGAGGAAGGAGAGGTCTATACCTTGGCTCTGAGAAGTGAAGCTTCAATAAGAGAGTTGTGGCACTTTCGATTGCACCCAAGGAGGCTCCAGATGAAGTCTCTGGCCTTGTCGAATTGTCTAAGTACAACTTCCACCAAGCCCGATTTCAAAGCTTGGCCGATAGAGAGAATGACTGGCCTGGTGAGGGGGCTTCCACTGGGGAACTTCTTCTCTTGGTCCTGTGCAGGTGTGGGTGAGTTTAATTTGATTTTGGTGGAGGTTCAAGAGATGTCCTGGTTTTTGGGTGGATTTTTGACTGAGAAATTGAGCTCTGTCAACGGGGATTGAGGCAAAGGGACACTGGGGTTCAATTGCTCTAGGTTAGGAGAAGGTCCTGGAGCAATTTTGGCAGAGTTTTTTTAAGCTCTGGTTCATCACCTCGTTTTGCCGAGAAGGTGATGGGTTTAAATAGGCATGGCTGGAGGGCATCCCAGAGGGAGTTAGAGCTTCGGATCAGCTGCTCTATGCAAGGGAAGAACAACCATGGAGTCCAATTGAGTTGGGACAACTCAGCCAGGTGACTTTGAATTTTTGAATCCAAATAAAGCTCTCAGCCATGGTGTTCTCCAGCGACTGTGGTGGCTGGCCGGCCAAGCATGGGTCACTTCATGGTCAGTGAGGTCAGGGTTTGAATTTGGTGCAAGCAATGGAGATTGGCCATGTGTAAAGTGGATGAATTGAAATGGAATGGGGGGAGGCTTATTTTGGGCTCAATTTGGTCAACCCATGGTTTTAGGCTTGGTGCACCACCCAAGGCAGGTTTGGGCTGAAGAGAAAGTCACTTGGGTCAGCTTTATTAGTGGGGTCAAGTCACAATCCAAGTAAAATTAAGTTTAAGCATAGGTTAAGGGAAGCATAGGAATGTTTAATCAACTATAAGGGAATCATTAAAGGGCTCCCTTCTCTTACCATAAATGGACTTATGACAAGGCCAAGCTATCATGGCTTCATATGGCTTGCGAATAACTCCACTGTGGCTTCATTTGGCTTTGGAAAAGTCAAGTCATTTGCATGAAGAAGGATATTAGCATTTTTGATGATTTTAAGGGAGATTGTCATGAGGCCAAGATTGGAATAATTTCATGATCAATTAGAACTTTAGGGATGATATTAATTGAATGCATGATGAAGAAGAGTGTCATATGGACTTTGGATGAAATTTTTTTTTAAGCTTTTGGATTTGGTGGAAGTGGGCATTTAGAATGGTTTAAGAAAGTATGCCTTTAGGTTTGAAAAAAAATTGGTGAATGGAAATTTTGTGAAGGATTGGGCCAAAAAATTGTTGGGTTTAGTTTAGGGATGTGTCATGAGTGATTCGAAACAAATTTTAGGTGATTTGGAGTTGAATTGGGTTTGATTTGGGACTTTTTGGTAAAGGGGCCAAAGTGGGTCAAATTGGGCTAACTTGGGCTATGGTTGGGCTAATGTTAGATTTGATGTAAAATTAATGTTTAGAAATGTTTATGGGAGTATCATAAAGAGTTTTCAACTTTCTTTGGGCTTTGGATTTGGGATTTGGGCCCATTTGGGTTTATGGTGGGTTTAGGCCAAAAATGGGGATTTTGGTTTTGGGTTTGGTTTGGTTGGAGTTTAGGTTCAAATTTGGGATAAATCTTGTTAGTGTTTTGTTTTTAGGGATATTAGGAAGGTTTATGAAAATATTTGGGGTTGATTGGAGTTGAGTTGGGTTAGTTTGGGCTAAGTTTAGGTCATGGGCCAAAATTGGGCTTTAAGCTTCAAATTGACATTGGATCCAAATGTCAATCAAATTGGGCTTGGATTTGGTCTAAATTGATATTGTGGATATTGAATTAAAGTTTAGAATTGGATTGGATCAACATTGAGGCCAATTGGGTTGATTTAGTGGGACATTGGGTCCACTTAGGTTAAAAATGGGTCAAATTGGGGGTTTTGGTAAAAGTGGACTAAATTGACAAAATTGGCCTATGGTATAGTTGAAAAAAATGAAATTGGGAATTTTTGGGATTTTGTGGAATTTTTTGGGAATTTTTGGAATTTATGGATTTTTTGGTTAAAAATGGCATTTTGGGTATTTGGAGGGTATTGGGGGGTATTTTTGGAAATTTTGGTATATTTGGCTATGGATGATCAATTTGAATGGTGGGAAATGTTTAGGATTGATTTTGAGGAATTTTGGGTAATTTAGGAAATTTTGCAAATTTTGGGCATCTTCGAGGGCATTTGGTAGGTTTGGTGGGTGTAGGGCCCCGGGGGTCAAAAATTGAAATTTTGGAAAAATGAAGATTAATCAAGTTTGAGTAGAATGGAATCACTTTGGTTGAGCCATGAAGCCACATAAAGCCTATAAGAGCCGTGAGAGGACTCATTTGAGGCATTCACTATGTTGTTCCTAACCCTCTTAGCCAAGGGCTTGGGGGTTGAGGACCATCCATATGGATTACCTACATGAGTCAGGAAGTCAAGCTAGGTATGAATGGTTTTAGGATTTGGGATGTGTGTGAAAGTGTAATGTGTGTAGGTTAACCCTCACAAGACCAGGCCACCCAGGGTAGTCCTAAGGCCAAAGAGTCCTAAAGGGAACTCATTCTTTAAACCTCCACATTTGATCTTAACCCTCCAAGTGACTTAGGGGTTTACAATCAAACTTATGGGGTTTACAAGGAGTTAAGAGGTGTTTAAATTTCTAAGTAGTGGTGGTTCCATTTCTAGTCCTCTAAAATAGTCAAAGGGAAAGCCAAAGACTAGATCCTAAGTACTAAGAAGAGAGAAGAGAAAAGACCTCATCAAAAATGAGGTTAACAAATGGACCCCTAATAGGTGTGGTGTGCTAACCAAGCACACCACGCGTATTGGTGTTGGCCGAAGAGATCAACAAAACCAACATAGACGTCTAAGTGACACACTTAGAACGGAGTAGAAACAAATTTCCGCTGGGGAGTATCGAGTATATCTCCAAGACTGGAGATCCCTGAACTCTCGCTGGGGAAAAGAAAAGGAGGTGAATTCCATATCATAAGATATGGGGAAATTTGATTTAGATTTCATTTCATTTTCTATTCCGAGTTTTTTTTTAATGTGCGAATTTAGATTTTGACTTGTTCTGAGTTTCAATTTCGGTTGAGGTTTAATTTAAAATCAATTCAAGGAAATCTGGATTTGAAATCAGAATTGGAACCTAGGTTCCAACCTCGGGATTGCGAAGAGAACTGGATTTTAGGTACCAGTCTCGGAGTGAGAATCAGAGTTTAAGTATCGATTAAAAAGGATGAGAATCAGAATTTAAGTACTGATCTTGAAATGAGAACTGGAATTTGGTACCAGTCTCGGAAGGAGAGAGTTGAAATTTTGTATCAATCTCGGGAAGAGAGTCAAAATTTGGTACCGACCTCGAAAGGAGAGAATTGAAATTTGGTACCAGTCTCGAAGGTTTAAAGAGAACTGGAATCTGGTTCCAGTCTTGAAAGTTTAAAGAGAACTGGAATCAGGTTCCAGTCTCAACGGTTTAAAGAGAACTGGAATCTGGTCTCAGTCTCGAAGGTTTAAAGAGAACTTGGAATCTGGTTCCAGTCTCGAAGGTTTAAAGAGAAATGGAATTTGGTTCCAATCTCGAAGGTTTAAAGAGAACTGGAATCTGGTTCCAGTCTCGAAGGTTTAAAGAGAACTGGAATATGGTTTCAATCTTGAAGGATTAAAGAGAACTGGAATCTGGTTCCAGTCTCGAAGTTTTAAAGAGAATTGGAACCAGGTTCCAATCTCGAAGGTTTAAAGAGAAATGGAAACTGGTTCCAATCTCGAAGGTTTAAAGGGCTGAAATTTGTTGAATGTTTAAAGGTTTAAAGGTTTAAAGGGAAGGAAATATGGAGAGTCAAAAAGAGATTTGAGAATAGCTGAAGGCTGGGGATTTCAGATTCGGGAATTTGTTTTCGTCGTTTGTTGTAATTTGATTTTTAGCTTGATTTTCAATTTAGAGTTCACGTTTATTTAGAGTTCGTGTTTATTTTTAGTTTATTTAGAGATTTAGAGATATTTTTTAAAAAAAAAAGAGTTTTCATTTATTTTTTTATTTTTCCTTTGTTCTTTGTTTGAAGTTATTTTAATTTAATGGCGTTTCCCAGTCAATTTGCACAAAAAGAGGTGAAGACAAAACATGACATGGTCACTTTCATTCCAATCTTGTTGAAAATACATCATACAACTTGATCTAAAATATGATGATATTTTATTTGAGAATTTAACTTCTCATACAATCCATATAAATCCAAAACAGATTGTGTAAGATTTTTGCAAGTTGTTTCTAAAAGCATCTGCAAAAATCCATGTCTGAATAGTGAGATACATGGACAATAACATCACCTTCCAAGCCACCCTTGGCAGGAATGTCGTACGGATGTGCATTGGAGGTGTGCTATCTCCCATGTAACTCACAGCCCGTAAGGTCGGAGGCTCTCTAACTCTGGATCTGGCTGGAAGTGAAAAGGAATCTTTCTGTCATCCATTCTCCTGAAAGTAACAGATATCCGCTCAACAACCACTCCTGAAATGAAATGCTTTGCGATGTCCGCTCCATTTCCTTTTAACACCATGACGAAACCTACCAGTAGTGGTATCTCCACCTGCCCTCGGATTACTCTGGGGCCTGCTATCCGAAGGTCAGATCCGAACATGATATTGCACTGGTTGACAACAAACACTGTGCAGAAAGGTCTAACGAAATCATGATGGTCTATGTGTGGAGGTATGCAATAGCCTTCCTTGTAGATTTTAATGATGCAACTGTTGAGTATGCAATCTGCAGGCAATACCCTCCACGTTATCATCCTTTTTACCATTCTCTTGATAATATTCGGCATCAGATCCACCTCACTGTGACGGAGTATTCTTGGTGGATTCCCTTTTCTATCTACCGCGAAGTTGTAGCAACATCCGCATTGGATTGTAATTTTTCCTTTTCCTGACATCCATATTCGGGGTTCTGAATAAGTTTTCTCCCTCAGACGACCAGCTCGGCCCATTTTCTGAAGTTCAACGATGCAGTCTACAATTTACTGTTGTTCGTAGTCCGAAAATACATATGTTTGCAGCTCAAGGCCTTCCAAGATATTAATCCTCTTGCCACGGATTCTTTCAAAGTACTAAAAAGTTTTCTTTTCAACATTCTGCATCTTTTCCAGCTCATATTCCAGAATTATCTACAACTAGCGAGGTCTAGTAATGTACTGTGGGATGTATGGTTTAACCCCAGTACGTTCTCTTACATGTCTCGGCTCCTCGGAGATAATCTCAGTCGGGACATACTCCGGGGTTGCTTTCGCAACAAGACTCTTTAAAACTGGTGCATTTGTCTGGCGTCGTGGCTCAGATTCTATTTCTGGTTTTCTTGGGATTTCTTTTATCTTTTCTGTTGTTCTTTGAGTTGATCTCCACTTTTCTGGTTCCTGACGAACTGGCTTCTTAGAAGTGCTTGCACTGACGGTAGCAGCTGTCTCTTTACGTTGATCTGCTGCTAGCTGGGTTATCATCTTGCGAATGCGTCAGTTCTTGTTTCTTCGTTGAGTAGGGGTGAGAGTAGCTCTCCTTACCTCTTGAATTTCTGTGGGCATTACGCTGACGAGCCTGCCTTCTGTTGTAGCAACCACGGACTTAACTTTCTTATCCTCTCCCGTTGCATGAGCGGTATTTACTTTTCTCTTCTTGCTGGTAGATGGTTGACTTGAGTCACCCGATTTCATTACTGTATGGCTGCGGAGCTCTTCCCGATCAATCAGAGTCCAATCATTTTCTTTGTATTGTAGCCCGACTGGTGTGAAGTTAGAGTCAATCTCAATCACGGCTCCATCATTCATCCTCTTTTTATCGAGTGCTAGACTCACACCATTCTTAAAGTTCAGAACCAACCGCCTGTTCGACATTTTTCTATGAAAAACAAGGAAAGGATCATGGGTACGTACCAAGAACAAGAACAATAAGAAAACAATTTGTTTATTAATGAAGAGCTTTTATTTCTTTTATTTCAAATTTAAATAGGAGTAGGAAAAGATGAAGAAAGATCAAGAGTGAGACTCTATTTGAAAGGAAGGAAAAAAACTTTATTATCATGATTTCACATGTTTTTTTTAACATCATTTTTTAACGCTTTTCTTTATCATCCACTTTTTTATATTTTTGGGTTTGGACCCTATCATAAGTAATTACTGTGCCCGTGCTTCTAGGAATGAGGATTCCTCCTTTGAAACATCAGGTTGCATAATACTTTTTTAGATATTGTCCATTAATTGGAAGCATAGGTCGTTCTCCACGATAATTTACAAGATGGTAGGAAACTCCTGAGTAGACTATCTCGACCACGAATGAACCTTCCCAAGTCGGTTCTAATTTACCACCTATCTTGCGATGTGCAAGAATAGGTCTTCTGAGAACCAAAACCAAGTCACTGACTTTGAATGTCTTTGGCTTGATACAATTCCAAAATCTGCTGTGCTGAAAGTCTTTTCCCTTCCAAGCTTTCCAACTCTTCTAGTCGTAGTTTGGCATTTTCTTCTATAGTGATTTTGTTTGCAACTGCAATTTTGAAAGACGGAAGCTAAACCTCTAGGGGTAGAACGGCCTCTGACCCGTACACTAAAATATAAGGCGTAGACTGGGTGGGAGTTATGAAAGTCTATGCTGAAAGTCTATGCTGAAAGTCTTTTCCCTTCCAAGCTTTCCAACTCTTCTAGTCGTAGTTTGGCATTTTCTTCTATAGTGATTTTGTTTGCAACTGCAATTTTGAAAGACGGAAGCTAAACCTCTAGGGGTAGAATGGCCTCTGACCCGTACACTAAAATATAAGGCGTAGACTGGGTGGGAGTTATGAAAGTCGTTCTGTAGGCCCATAAGGCTTCTAACAACTTCTCGTGCCAATTTATTTTGTTGTCGTCCAAGGTTTTCTTTAGGATTTGGACGAGAGTTTTATTAAAAGCCTCGGCCAAGTCGTTCGCTCTTGGGTAGTAGATCGTTGAATAGCGCCAGTCGATCCCGTGTCTTCTGACAAAATTGTTGTTCTTCTTACTTCTGAATGCAGACCCGTTACCTGAGATAGTTCTGCGCGGTACCCAAAATGGTAGACGACTTGATTCTTGAAGAACTGTAGCACGTGATGTGCTTTCACTTCTTTGAGCGGTACTGCTTCTGCCCACTTAGAAAAGTAATCTGTAGCTGCAAGAATGAAGCGATGTCCTCTTGAAGAAGGCGGTTCTATCGGACCCACAATATCTGTGCCCCAACACTCAAATGGCCACGACGTGATTGTCGGATGTAGTACATTTGGAGGTTGATGTAGAACCACTCCATGCACTTGGCATTAGTAACAACTCTTGGTGACTTTCATGCAGTCAGTCATCATCGAGGGCTAGTAATACCCTAGTCTTTTAATCTTCATTTTCATTTTCAGACCCGACTGATAAGCGCCACAAAGTCCTGAGTGTACTTCTTTAAGAATTTCACGAGCCTCGGGCCCGCTTAGGCACCTTAGCCACATCTGATCAAAAGACCTTCTGTATAACGTATTGTTTATTAATGCGTAAGACAGAGTTCTTTTCTTAATTTGATGGGCTAACGACTTATCGTCCGGTAGGTTTCCTGTTTGTAAGTAGTCTATTAATGGCTACCTCCAATCTTCTGTAACTTCTGTTACTGCTGTAACTGATTCTCTTTCTTTTCCTTCTGATTTGTGTATTATATCCATGTCGAGCTATGATAGGACCTGTCGTCCTTGAACTGATATTTCAACTGACTCATCCTATAAGCAGGCAAATTCTTTTGCAAGGCGGGCTAACGCATCTGCGAGAGCATTTTCTCTTCTGGGAATCTTGTAGATCGTTACATTTGGAATCTGCTCCAACAGTTTCATGGCATACTGGAAGTACTGCTCAAGTCTTGGTTTTAAAATCCTATACTGTCCGGCGACCTATTGAATGATCAACTGGGAATCTCCATAAATGTTGATGTCTGTTATCCTCATCTGAATGGTTAATTCCAGTCCGGTTATAAGGGCTTTGTATTCTGCCTCATTGTCACGGTTCTGTTAGATGGTAGGAATATCTTAACATCCCCCGCTCCGGTGTTATGAATATTAGTCCGATTCATGCCTTACCTGGCACTATCGTTTGTGATTCTTTGTCTTTCTATGCTAAGGATGCTCCGTCGAAGTACAATCCCCAACGTTTATCATCGGTGTCTTCTAGGCTCATTATCTGTTCATCTGGCAAGTCATCGTTGAGAGGTGATTCTGTCGGTAAAGGGTGTGCTGCGAGGAAGTCTACTAGGACTTGTCCCTTTACGGCACGAAGCAGCACGAAAGTAATATCGAATTGCAATTGTATCATCGACCACCTGGAAAGTCTGGCAGAAAGCGTCGGTCGGGTCATCAAATATTGCAATGGATTGAACTTCGAAATAAGGTTGACTTTATGAGAAAGCATGTAATGCATGAGCTTTTGAGCAGTGAAGATCAGGGCCAAACAATGCTTCTCAATCGAAGGATACTTTACTTCCGTCGAAATCAGAAGACGACTTAAGTAGTAGAGAGCATCTTCTTTTCCCTCGTCATTGACCTGAGCTAGCAGGGCTCCAAGAGAGTCCTCTAGAGCTGCGGTATAAAGTATCAACTGTCTACCTAAAACTAGGGCTGCTAAAATAGGAGGTGTCATTAGATATTGTTTGATGTCATCGAAGGCATTTTGACATTTGGAGTCCCAAGTAAACTTAGCGTCCTTCTTAACTAAAGCAGAAAAAGGCTGACACCTTCCTGACAAATTCGAGATAAAGCATCGAAGATATGCTAGCTTTCCTTGAAAGGATCGTAGTTGTTTCAAGATTTTGGAAGGCGGCATTTCTAAGATAGCTTTAATCTTCTCCGGATCGATTTCGATTCCACAATGTCGAACAAAAAATCCTAAGAATTTCTCAGAGGTGATGCCAAAGGCGCATTTCAAGGGATTCATCTTAAGGTTATATTGTTTTAACCGCTCGAAAATAATTCTCAAATCATACAAATGATCTTCTTTTAGTTTGCTCTTGATGACTACATCATCCACGTAGCACTCGACTTGGTTGTGAATGAGATTAAAAAATCCTTGTCATTGCTCTTTGATAAGTTGCTCCTGCGTTCTTTAATCCAAATGGCATCACTGTGTAGTAGTATACCCCGATCGGCGTTCTGAAGGCTGTAAGCTTTTCATCTTCTGGTGTCATCTTTATCTGGTTGTATCCTGATGATCCATCCATGAATGAGAAGACTTCATGTGTTGAAGAAAAGTCGATCATCAATTCTAGAATGGGTAGCGGGAATTCGTCCTTTGGACATGCTTTGTTCAAATCTCTGAAATCCATGCAGATTCTGATCTGACCATTCTTCTTTCTGACTGGTACCACATTGGCTAACCAAGTTGGATATTGTTCCTCACGGAAAAATTTAGCATCAATTAGCTTCTTAACTTCAGCTATAACTTGTTGTTCAATCTCCAGACGCATTCTTCTCGGAGCTTGTCTGATTAGAATGGCAGTGGGATCTACTCCTAATATGTGAACTGTGACCTCTGGAGCTAATCCTGGCATTTCATCATAACTCCAAGCAAAACAGTCCTTGAATTCTATTAATAACTTGATTATCTCTTCGGAGTCTTCTTTATTGAGTAAGGAGCTAACAAAGGTTGGCCTAGGCTCTTCGCTAGTACCTAAGTTAACTTCCATTAACTCGTCTATTGTAGATTGAATTTCTTCTTCAAATTCTAATGGAGCATTTCCAATTGGTAGATCCTCGAGATCATCTGAAGCTTCCAGGCAACATTCACCATGCTCGTGAGTGACAACTAAGCAAAATCTCAAATCATCAACAGATCCTACTGTGCCGAATCCGAGACCATGTTTTGAATTGGGAGGTCGACTGGCTTTGTTCCATAATTCTTCGAAGTGTTGTGATCGACCTTTTGTCCATTGTTTAGGTAAGACACCATGTTGAATTAAATTTTGAACACAGGGAGAGTACCACTCAAAAGGTAGAATTTGATAGGTTTAGTACCACCACGGTAGAATTTGATCGGTTTAGTACCACCACGTACTTCCTTGACCACCATACCCTCGATCTTATTAGAATGGATCGGGGTCAGGGTCATAGTATGTACATAACGGTTAATCTTCTCGTACATTGATTTGTATTCTTCATTCCTTTCATCTTCGAGAGAGATTTTGAATTGAGGTTTCTTTTGATTTACTGTTGCTGCTTCTTTCCTGATTTCTTCTTCTTCAGTACAGTTCTCCCAATCAACGTTGATGACCGGTTTTTTCTGTCCAACTGTTCCAACGTCCCGTCCTCGACCTCGTCCTCGGCCTCGACCTCGGGTGCGAGTTCTGGAGAAACCTTCACCATCTTGCCGTAAGGGAGTGGTGAGTAACTGTTGGACTAGAATTTCAGGTTCTTCATCGTCTTGCGCTGTTTTTGCTTCGTTTGGTATGGTGTTTCTGAAGAATATTGTTTTCTTCGGAGGCGCGTAGTAGGCTGCATCTTCATGAATTCCGATTTCATGTACGGAGAACGGCTGCAAGTCACCTTTGATACATTGTTCTCCTCCTTCGTAATACATTATGCACTGGTGCAGAGACGACGGTACCATCCGGTTCTCATGTATCCATGGCCGACCCAGTAGAGCTTTGAATGATGTCTCAAAATCAATTAAATGGAATTTTACGGTTGTCTTTGCCAAATCACTGGTCTTCATTAACAGTGTTATTGATTCGAGTGCTCTTTCTCCTATCTGATTGAACCCTCTTAATAACATCTTCTCTGCTTCAAGTTCGCGAGTATCAGTTTTCAAATATGCTAACGTTCGAAGGATCATTATGTTGATTGATTCTCCAGGATCAACCAACACTCTAGAGAGCGTAAACTATCCGATAATGACTGAAATGTACAACAGTTGATTGTGATCAGCTGTTTCGAGTAGTAGATCATTGTCTGTGAAGGTAACACCTTGCTTTTCTTTTAACGAGCAAACCTCGTCTAAGGAATTTCTGGCAATTTGAGCTAAACAAATTTTTGGATCAAGTAAAGCCTTGATCAGAGTTTCCCTCATCTCCTTTGACAGGATCAGAGTGTCGTACATGGTCAATTTGGCTGGTAGCTTCCTAAGATGGGCTAGCACGTTATAATCCACTTTATTACCAAGTTCTTCAATTTCTTTCCAAATGGGCAGTTCCTCTGTAGGGGTTGGCTCTTCCTGAGCAACCACCTGCTTTCCTTTATCTTTTGGACCCACTCTCGGGGTAGAACTTCTCCGCTTCTTAAATTAACTTCTGTTATTTCTTCTGAATCTGTTGTTGAATCTGCCGGTGTCTCCACTTGAATTGGAACGACTGGCTCTTCTGGGGTTGCTTCAGAATCTGATGACTCTAATTCTATCACAATCAGAGCACCTCGAAATTCACAAATAGACTCGTCGCTTGTTGAGCTTTCGTAACCATCATTGTGAACGTCTTCTCCTTTGTCGTAGTCATTGAGGTTTAGTATGATTTAAGAATTGTTATTTATATCAGAATCGAGATCCGGATTAGGTTACTTTTCACTAGTTATGTAATCGTTAGAAACAGTCAAAACATAGCCAACACCAAAACTCTTATCATTATCAGATCCCGCCAGGGCGAGCAAATAATCATACAGAGTCAGAGGTTCGAGGGATTTCTCCTCTGAATCAGAAACAACTATCCTAGGATAAGCAAACCCTAGTCTACTCTTTGGAGCCTCGGTCTTCTTATCCTCTACGATCTTCTCCTCCTTCTGGGGCGGTTCTTCAATCACAAGAGATAGCACCGGCTCGGTAGGTTTCAAACTTTGAGTTGAAGAGTGCATCGAAGCATTTTAGATATGATCCAAGATTTCTTTGAAGACTTTTCCAGACGGTACTCCATCCATCATGGGCCGTGTAAGGGTCTATCGGAACAATAGGATCCGTTGAAATAACATTGACGGAACCTCCCTTTTGGGATTCTTTCATGTATTCCTTCGGGATCGTTATGTTCCCTTTTCGGAGATTGTCGTCAAGCCAAATCTTGAAAGTGATGCAATCCTCTATCTTATGCCCGAGCATCAGGTGGTAAGGGCAATAGTTTGGATGATCTCTCTTGTTGACTTCTTCTGGCCTCTTGGGCTCCAGTAGCTGAAAATCGGGTGTCTTCATTAAATTGCAGAACATATTTGCTACTGCTTCAATTTTGAATGGATATTCCTTATTCAGAAAATCTTTCAGGGTACGCTGTGGGTGAGGTGGTTATTCATAATGCTGAGGCGACTGATAGCTCGGTCGAGGCTGTTGATAACCTTGCTGAGGTTGTTGGTAAGTACGTTGCGGTGGTTGATAGCTAGGTCGTGGCCGCTCCGTCTGTATCCGTACCTGGTCGCTTGCCCTCATCTACCGTCACAACGATTCCGGACTTCTTTTCGAATGTTTTCACTGGTTTCTGTTTATCGGTCTTGTCCATGAAACTTAGCTGCTTTGCTTCCTCTTGTAAGCTCCCGGCTTTGCTAAGCAACTTCTCGAAAGTCTTGATTGTAAATCCTTTAAGGAGAAGTGCTATCGGGCCGTGGATACTTTTCAATAAAATACCGATCGCATGCTGTTCCTGTAGCTGTGGTTCACACTTCTTGCTTAAATTTCTCCATCGAAGTATGTAATCCACCAAAATTTTGTTCGGTTTCTGTTGCTCCACCACTAAATCACCGATAGTGATGTGGTGCCGAGCTCCAGCAAATCGCTTAATGAAAAGGTTTTCTAACTCTGAAAAGGTCTTAACTGAGCCATTTGACAATTCTGCATACCAATCGAAGGCAATCCCTGACAGGCTGCTGACGAACTGATAGAAGAGTAAAGTGTCACTCCCACCGGCATTGCAGCAACTAGCACGAAAATGTGCAACATGCTGCTGGGGGTTTCCTGTGCCATCAAAAGTCTTGAACAGAGGTGGTACGAGGCCTTTAGGGTATTGGACGACATCAAATTCTTCAGGGTAAGGCCTACCCGTCTAAATAGATGCTCCACTCTTGGATTGTGCTAAGGCTTCTCGCACCTGCTGTTATACCATGTTTTTGATGTCTTTTTCACGAATCATGCTCTGTGCAGAATCCCTTTTTGGTTGCTCGTCTCCGTTGACGGATGTAATCTCTTTTCCTCCATCTGCAATATGGATGATTTCTGGCGGTGTTTCTTTCTGAGGTTGCACCTGACTTTGGAGAGTGGCTAAGGCGACCACCATCTCTTCCATCTTCCTTGCCATTTGAGAAATAGTGTTATCCTTCTCCAGAAGTTTTGCTCTCATCACTTCTGGCTCGTCTCTTTTCACAGCTGCCGGAGGACCTTGTGAAGCTGATGATGCTCGTGTTTCAACCATGTTGATTTCGGCATACTCTTCATCCATAAATTCTAATGAATCAACTTTATTTTCCAATTTTTCTCCTCTTTCTCTTGCCAACCGTCGGATATCCGTCCTTAGCTTTCCTATAGCATCCTCTAGTGGACTCTTCCAGACGGTCTCGCTGTTGTCGTGTGACGACTGTTGAACTTCTTTTCCGGGAGTTTCTTTTATTGCAGTGGCACTTCCTTCAGATTCAAGCCTCCTGACGAGACTTTTCTTCCTAGAATGCTCTGATGGTTTTGGTTCACCAATAATAGGTTGCCACACCATTCTTCTCACAGTATGTGGCCTAGGACCAGATGGTCGGTCGGATGTGCGTAGGTAGGTGGTATCCTCCCTAATATGGTGTCCCGATACGATAACAGGAAAACTCCTTTCATTGGCTCGTGCCTTTTTCCTTGGGTTTTCCTTAGCAATGACCGGGTTTAATCGCGATCCAAGGCGGGATTTGGCTGGCATCCATCCCATTCTCCTCAGAATCTCAGATACGGGGCATCTCTTTTTCTTTGCTAACTTTTCTACTACAGCTTGCAGTCGAGTGAGCGGCGTAGCCCTAACTCTTTTTCTTTTGCTGTCACTGTAATATGCAGGTCGGGGGTAACGCAACAGCTATCCTCCGGGCATCTTCTTCATCAACTGCAGCAGAGAGAAGGTGGAACCTACTTCCTCCTAACAATGGTGAATATGCAGGCAGCTCTTCTCTTTCCTCAGGAATTTCCTCTAGAAAAGTAACTTCAGCAGCTTTGGCTTTCTCGATCTTGGCGATCTTTCTGCCTCTGTTTCTTCTCTGAGTCCGAGTCAGGGGTGTGAACTTTGAACTGGACCCGATTTCAAAAATAGATGGTATTGCAGCAAAATCGGTACCCTCAATGGTGGCAGGTTCATTATAAACTGGGACTCCCTTCCCTTTAAGTTGGGCGGGAATTGAGGCAGGTGTAGATACGACTAGACCGATGGGGGTAGAGATTACAGTCCTCCTACGAACAGTGGTATCTTTTTTAGCTGGAACCCTTCGCAGGGGAGGAAATTCTTGAGTAGATTTCAGGTTGAACTCAAGCACGGGTTTCTCAGTTTCTGGCGCTTTGTCCATTAGTGTAAAAAGAGTGACGTCAGCGAACTTGATTTCTGTATTGTTAAATCCTTGTCCAAAACGGATGATCTCATTGTCGGGCAGCTAATCCTTGTAAACGGCAAAGTCTATTCCGTTGGTGAAGGAGAAGATTAACTTTAGGGCAGACATTTTCTGCAGGGTAGATTCTGAGTATTAGTTCCGAAATATGCTTCCTTTTGTCACAAAATTTAGGATGAAAAAGAAAGAGCCCGAACACATTTTTGTTTATCTTAATGCATTTGCGATTTAAAAGAGTTTGTTTATTAGAAGATTTTTTTGTTAGGAACGAAATGTTTAAAGAACGGAGGTTTACAGAAAAAGGAAGGGACCCGGTTCGGAATTGAAACGGGAGAGAAATTCTCGTAAGGCTTCTCAATCCGAAGGACTACTCCTAAGCTAACACCTATTGGGGGTCCACCCCACCTCTTATGAGGCAAAAGGATTTTAGAACCTCTCTGTTTAGGGGTGTCTAAACAGTGGCTCCTAAATCCAAAAGGGAGTCGACTATACTTACTCAAGACAGAAAAGAGCGAGGTATGCCAATGGAAGAATGATAGTTTGGTCCACTAGGGATATGGACTCACTATCGATTTATGAAAGCAAAACCATCTTATCAGGATGGAGAGAAGAACTATTCCCCAGCGGAGTCGCCAGAAGCTGTCGGCATATTTTTAGGTTGTAAGTTTAATTTTAAAAAGGGGTCACCTACAGAAGTTGTCGGCGGATTTTAGATTTTAAATTTTATTTAAATATGCATAATTTAGAAAATAGCATTTTATTTTAAAAAAGCTTTTAAGTTTTAAAATTTTAAGATATTAAATCAAACCGATCTCACATCCCGAATAGTTTATATAAACGAGCACCGCACCACAAACCGTGTATCTATCCCAAAGAATAGACACATTGCTTGATGATGGGGCTTGATTAAATAAACTAGAAGATTTGTGACATCCGTTTGGTCTGCGAACTAATTTTATAAGCCGACAGAGTTTATATTACCTGGGTTCTTAAAGTTCCCTATAAGGGCAAGCCTCTATAGTTAACTACATCTTAAATGACGGGAATCATTTAAGAAAACTATCGATAATGATCAGAGGTTTTGCTCTCAAGAATTTCAAATTTTAAGGTTTTCAAACAATTGGATTTTGGAAATTTCAATAGGGAATAGCTCAAATTTAGAACAGTTTATTTTAGGAGTCTAAAGGAAGAGAAGTAGGGGATGTCACGGACCCGAGGTGAACTTCAGCGACTTCCCAACTATCCTATGGTTTGGCTTTAATTTGAGAGTTTATTTAATGTTGTAATCCTGCCAATTTTAATTAATTAGGACTTATGCTTGTATGATATGATCACAAAAATAGCCTTGAAGATGTGAGGGTTTATGTCGTATCAAATGACTACCTCGGAAATCTAAGACCGGTTAGGGCTTAATTTGCATAATATGATTATGCAAATGCCTAACAAAAAGTTGAAGATTTATGTTGCACTAGGTAAATTACCTCGAAATCCTTTGGCTTGGTTATTTAATTATAGGAAAGGTTTAGCTGATGTAGACACAGGTTTTCCTGATGACGATGGCCGTGCTGCCCACTATGCTCCAAGCTTCTTGCTGTTGCAGAGGTTTAGTTTTAGAAGGTGAAAATCAGGAGATGAGAAAAGTGTTTTGGTTTAGAAGAGTCTTAAAGTTCCAATGTCTTTAATGTTTTATTAGGGGAATCTTAAAGTTGATTATAACAACACTGGTTAAAATCCCACGGTTCCATCATTCTGACATCATTATTTTTATCAGATTCACTTAGTCTAAATGAATTTGCTAAACTCAACTGAATGAGTTCCACACTTTCATTTAGACCGTTGGAAATCCTGTTATCAACATGTAGGTTAAATCATCCGAGCTATTCCCGATCATCCAACGAGGTGTTTTTAATTTAATTGTAATTGTAGTTTTGTTGTTTTGTTTGTGATTAAATTTTGAGTTGTTTTATCTTTTGAATGTTGTGGCAGTGAATTTTATCTTGTGTTGATTTTAATTTAGTTTTGGGTTTCAGTTTTGTGGCTATCCTAAAAGTTTTAGTTTTCATGCAACAATCTTATTTAACATGCAAGAAGAGAAAAGTGTAGCTCATATAAATAAATTGCAATAAAGTAAATTGCAATAAAATAAAAGCGTACCTGGAGGGTCTTCTCGTCATTCCAAGTTGCACTTAGAACACATGTTAAGGCATTTAAATATTTGTAACAATTACATAGGTAAAGCAAACTGAAGGTTCTGGTTGTCTACCAAATTCCTAATCCTATTGTTAATCATCTCCTATGACGTTTAGGTTCTTGTGTTTTATTAAGGATGATTTTCTTCATTAAAGAACAATTAAATTCAATTGTTCTTCTAAAACATCTCATCGTATTGAGGAAGTGTTTCGGACAAATCCTAGACATCTTTTCAATATTTCTGGGATTATTTTTGAGTCCAAATGAGTTTTATTGCACAGGTGAATTAACCATCCAAAAGATTTAGTTTAGTTCGTTTCTTGCTTAGTGAATTAGGTTGTTTGATTATCCTAGGAGTAAAGTGACACTTCACTTAATGCTTTACTTAAGAGTTACAGTAATGAAAACCTTTAAGGGGCAAATCATTTTGTTAAAGAATTTAATGATTTAAATTTGGAATTGGTGATTTAAAATGATTTAATTTAGTTATGAAGTTTTAATAAATTTAAGTTTGGAACAGTGTTCAAGTTGTTTTATTCTTAAATGTCTTAAACCATTTGAATTGAAAGAGGAGTTTAAATTTTTTAAATTTAGACTTTAGTTATTTAATTTTAATTTAATTGCAATATTCTACATTAACTTTTAATTGGTTAGATTTTTTTTTAATTAAGAATTATTTTTTTTAAATTATTTTTGATGCTTCAAGCTTGTTGTAAATTTGCTTTCAAGTGATTTTTGAAATTAATTTTCTGTTTAATTTAATTTAATTATCAACTTATTTAATGTTTTAAGTTTTAATTTAATTAAGGTTTAGTTTCCTTTTAATTATTTAATTATTAATTTCAATTATCACTTTAAATTTAATTAAAAGTTAAATATTATTAAAGAGATTCATTTAGGGATTTTAGTATAAGTTATTATAGTCTCTCTAAATTATATCCCCATTTTAATAATCCAAATTATAATTTATTCTTTTAAAATTCAAATTGTTTAATTAATTAAAATTTACTTTAAATATTTTCAAGATGATTAATGGATTTCTACCCCTTAATTCTCTAGGTTTCAATCTTTTAATGAAAATTTTAAGATCAGATATTTTTACCCTCCCTTTGATTAGACCTAAATGTTAAATAGGGTTAAAATTCTTTAATTACCTCTATGCCCCTTTAGGCTTATTCATTTCATAACTCACTAAATTAAGCTCAAATGAACTTGAAATTTTTATGTCACTTCAGTCACATGTCAATTAAGACATTAGAGGAGAAAATTTGATTTTTCTGAATTTAATTTAATTTATATAATTAGTTTTTGTGAAAAATAAGAGTTTTCAATGAAAATTCAACAACATGACCAAAGTAAGGTTTCTGTCTTTAGGAAAATTATGGGATGTTCCTACTGACCAGAGGACCACTTGGTCCAATTTTCGTGATTTTTTGTATTATATTTTACTTATTATAATTAATTTGAGTTTTGGAGTGTTAATTAATTATAAAATAAAATTAATGTTGAAAAATGAATTTTATATTTTTCCTAAGTCTCTCTGACCTCAAGGAGTTCAGAGAAACAAATTTTATATGTTTATGATTTTTCTTTCATTTACTAGAATTAATTTAGTGAAAAGGTTGAAAAATCCATTTTTTATATTAAAAATTGTCTTAAGGTTTTAAAATTCAATATCTTTACTTTGAGGCTTAGGAAAAATATTTGGTTTGTTCCTAAGTAATTAAGAGGTGAAATATCACATTTTTATGATTTTTAATATTTTAGTGATTTTTATTATTTTTTAATTATTTAAAATATTAAAATATGGTGGAAAATGAAGATTTTTTAGAAAATTTTAATTTTAATTTTCTTAGACTCCCCTAACACTAGAGAAGCCCCAAAACTATTTTTGAGAATTTTTAAAATGTATTTTTTGAGTTATGAATTTTTAAAGCTTAATTTTACTCATGTGACCTAATTAATCCATTTAATGGGGCTAAACATTTCCAATTGATCCTAAATTTTTATGTGAGGTCCCTCTGATCCTAAAGACCAGTGGTGTTTTCAAGTTCTTTTGATGTGTGGTTAACCATAATTAATTAAAGTTCAATTTTGAGTAATTAGGCCACTTAGGGTTATTCTTAATGAATTAACTCAAAATATAATTATCCTAGGGTCCTCTGGTCCTAAGAAACTTCCCCAAATTTTCCTAGAATTTTCTAAGCAATATGTTAATTAATGGAATTAAAATACCAAAAATAGTGACAAACTTAAAAAATACATAACTTGCCATAAAAATGGCCGCTGACCTTGAAAAATTCAGGGATGTTCCCAAGATCAGAGGCTTCAAAAGCCCTATGGTCTCATGTAATGGTAAATTGTCTATGAAAATGGAGAATTAGAATACTGAAATGAGTAAGTAATTAATTAAAAATAAAATACTTATCAAATTAACTCAATTCTTTTTTCACATTATTCTCCTTTATTCACTGAGCAAGAGGGTATTTTTATTTTATTTTTATGATTTTTCTACACAAAGATATGGATTTTCTAAGTTCTGGGTATTCAATTAAATAAAAAAAAACCATATTTATCTACTTATCCACGCGGCGCTGAATCACTGGAAGCTCGTGAGGAAGGAGAGGTCTAAACCTTGGCGTTGAGAAGTGAAGCTTCAATCAGAGAGTTGTGGCACCTTTGATTGCACCCAAGGAGGCTCCAAATGAAGTCTCTAGCCTTGTCAAATTATCTAGGTACAACTTCCACCAAGTCCGATTTCAAAGCTTGGCCGATAGAGAGAATGGCTGGCCTGGTGAGGAGGCTTCCACTGGGGAACTCCTTCTCTTGGTCCTGTGCAGGTGTGGGTGAGTTTAATTTAATTTTGGTGGAGTTTCAAGAGATGTCCTAATTTTTGGGTGGATTTTTTACTGAGAATTTGAGCTCTGTCAATGGGGATTTAGGCAAAGGGACACTGGGTATCAATTGCTCTAGGTTAGGAGAAGGTCCTAGAGTAATTTTGGCAGAGTTTTGTTAAGCTCTGGTTCATCACCTCGTTTGGCCGAGAAGGTGGTGGGTTTAAATAGGCATGACAAGAGGGCCTCCCAGGGGGAGTTAGGGCTTCGGATCAGCTGCTCTATGCAAGGGAAGAATAGCCATGGAGTCCAATAGAGTTGGGACAGCTCAGCCAGGTGAATTTGAATTTTCAAATCCAAATAAAGCTCTCGGCCTTGGGGTTTTCTGGCGACTGTGGTGGCTGGGCGGCCAGGCATGGGTCACCTTCATGGTCAGTGAGGTCAGGGTTTGAATTTGGTGCAAGCAATGGAGATTGGCCATGTGTAAAGTGGCTGAATTGAAATGGAATGGGGGGAGGCTTATTTTGGGTTCAATTTGCTCAACCCATGGTTTTAGGCTTAGTGCACCACCCAAGGCTGGTCTGGGCTGAAGAGAAAGACACTTGGGTCCGCTTGATTAGTGGGGTCAAGTCACAATCCAAGTACAATTAAGTTTAAGCATAGGTTAAGGGAAGCATAGGAATGTTTAATCAACTTTAAAAGAATCATTAAAGGGCTCCCTTCTCTTGCCATAAATGGATTGATGACAAGGTCAAGCTATCATGGCTTCATATAGCTTGTGAATAACTCCATTGTGGCTTCATTTGGCTTTGGAAAAGTCAAGTCATTTGCATGAAGAAGGATAATGGAATTTTTTATGATTCTAAGGGAGATTGTCATGAGGCCAACATTAGAATAATTTTATGATCAATTAGAACTTTTGGGATGATATTAATTGAATGCATGATGATGAAGAGTGTCATATGGACTTTGGATGAATTTTTTTTTTGAGCTTCTGGATTTGCTGGAAGCGGGCTTGTAGAATGGTTTAAGAAAGTGAGCCTTTAGGTTTGAAAAAAATTGGTGGATGGAAATTTTATGAAGGATTGGGCACAAAAAATGTTGGGTTTAGTTTAGGGATATGTCATGAGTGATTTGAAACAAATTTGAGGTGATTTGGAGTTGAATTGGGTTTGATTTGGGACTTTTTTGGTAAAGGGGCCAAAGTGGGTCAAATTGGGCTAACTTGGGCGAAGGTTAGACTAATGTTAGATTTGATGTAAAATTAATGTTGATAAATGTTTATGGGAGTATCACAAAGAGTTTTCAACTTTTGTTGGCCTTTGATTTTGGGATTTGGGCCCATTTGGGTTTATGGTGGGTTTAGGCTAAAAATGGGGATTTTGGATTTGGGTTAGGTTTGGGTCAAGTTTAGGTTCACATTTGGGACAAATCTTGTTAGTGGTTTGTTTATGGGTATATTAGGAAGGTTTAGGAAAATATTTGGGGTTAATTGGAGTTGAGTTGGGTTAGTTTGGGCTAAGTTTAGGTCATGTGCCAAAATTAGGCTTTAAGCTTCAAATTGACATTGGATCCAAAATTCAATCAAATTGGGCTTGGATTTGGTCTAAATTTATATTGGGGATATTGAATTGAAGTTGGAATTGGATTTGATCAACATTAAGGCAAATTGGGTTGATTTAGTGGGACATTGGGGTCCACTTGGGTTAAAAATGGGTCAAATTGGGAGTTTTGGTAAAGGTGGACTAAATTGACAAAATTGGTCTACGGTGTAGTTGAAAAAAATGAAATTGGGAATTTTTGAGATTTTTTTAAATTTTCATGGAATTTTTGGAATTTATGGATTTTTTTTTTAAAAAGGACATTTTGGGTATTTGGAGGGTATTGGGGGGTATTTTTGGAAATTTTGGTATATTTGGCTATGGGTGATCAATTTGAATGGTGGGAAATGTTTAGGATTGGTTTTGAGGAGTTTTGGATAATTTTGGTAATTTTGCATGTTTTGGGCATCTTCAAGGGCATTTGGTAGGTTTGGTGGGTGTAGGGCCCCGGGGGTCAAAAATTGAAAGTTTGGAAAAATAAAGATTGATCAAGTTTGAGTATAATGGAATCACTTTGGTTGAGCCATGAAGCCATATCTAGCCTATAAGAGCCGTGAGAGGACTCATTTGAGGCATTCACTATGTTGTTCCTAACCCTCTTAGCCAAGGGCTTAGGGGTTGAGGACCATCCATATGGATTACCTACATGAGTCAGGAAGTCAAGCTAGGTATGAATGGTTTTAGGATATGGGATGTGTGTGAAAGTGTAATGTGTGTAGGTCAACCCTCACCAGACCAGGCCACCCAGGGTAGTCCTAAGGCCAAAGAGTTTTATATGGAACTCATCCTTTAAACCTCCACATTTGATCTTAACCCTCCAAGTGACTTAGGGGTTTACAATCAAACTTATGAGGTTTGCAGGGAGTTAACAGGTATTTAAATTTCTAAGTAGTGGTGGATTCCATTTCTAGTCCTCTAAGATAGTCAAAGGGAAAGCCTAAGGCTAGATCCTAAGTACTAAGGAGAGAGAAGAGAAAAGAACTCATCAAAAATGGGGTCAACAGGCATCCTGATCTCGGTGTCCGCCAAGTTCTCATCCCTTCCGAGAAACTTTTCCGCATTCTAATCCTCTGACTTGGCTGTGAGACTAACAAGTCATCCTGATCTCGGTGTCCACCAAGTTTGCATTCCTTTTGAGAAATTTTTCCGCATTCTAATCCTCCGACTCGGGTATGAGACCAACAAGGCATCCTAATCTCGGTGTCTGCCAAGTTCGCATTTATTTCAAGAAGTTTTTCCACATTCTAATCCTCCGACTCGGGTATGAGACCAACTAGGCATCCCGATCTCGGTGTCCACCAAGTTCGCATTCCTTCCGAGAAGTTTTTCCGCATTCTAATCCTCCAACTCGGGTATGAGACCAGCAAGGCATCCTGATCTAGGTGTCCGCTAAATACGCACTCTTTCCGAGAAATTTTTCCGAATTCTAATCCTCCGACTTGGGTATAAGACCGACAAGACATCCTGATCTCAGTGTCCTCTAAAATTGCATTCTATCCGAAAAGCTTTCCCGCACTCTTGAAATTTTGAGGTCGGTACTTAACTTCTGACTCTCTTTCGAGACAGGTACCTAACTTCCAGTTCTCACCCTTTTCTCGATCGGTATTTGATTGCCGATTTCTTCTCGAGGCTAGTACCTAAATTCTAGTTCTCTTTGCAATCCTGAGGTTGGAATCTAATTTCCAATTCTCATTTTAAATCCAAAATCTCTGCGAAATTCATCTTGAAATCAATCTCAAATCAATCTCAAATTAAATCAAAATTCCGATTAAGTTAAATTGCAACCGAAATTAAAACTTGAATCGAAAATTCAAACTCAAAAATGAAACTTGAAATGAAAATGAAATAAATCTAAATCCAATCTATCTCTCTCCAAATCTTGTGATTTGGAATTCACCTCTTCTTCCCCAGCAAGAGTTCTAGAATCTTCAGTCTTGGAGATTTACTTGATACTCCCCAGCGGAAATTTATCTACGCTTTGTTCTAAGTTTTTCACTTAGACATTTGTGTTGGTTTTGTTGATCTCTTCGGTCAACGCCAATACGGGCAGTGTTCTTGGTTAGCACACCACACCTATTGGGGGTCCATTTGTTGACCTCATTTTCGATTAGGTTATTTCTTCTCTCTCCTTAGTGCTTAGGATCTAGCCATAGGTTTTCCCTTCGACTATCCTAGAGGATTAGAAACGGGACCTGCCACTTAGAAATTCAAATACTTCTTGACTCCCTTCAAACCCCACAATTTTGACTGTAAACCCCCTGGTCACTTGGAAGGTTGAAATCAATATGTGGAGGTTTAAAGGATGAGTTTCCTATAGGATTCTTTGGCCTTAGGATCACCCTGGGTATCCTGGTCTTGGTGAGGGCAAGCTTGCACACACCACACTCTCACACACATTTTAAACCCTAAAACCACACTCTCACCCAACTCAACTCCCTGACTCATGTAGGTAACTCATATGGATGGACCTTAACCCCTAAGCCCCTGGCTAAGAGGGTTAAGAACAACATATTGAGTGCTTAAAATGAGTCCTCTCATGGCACTTGTGAGCTTAATATGGCTTCATGGATCAACCAAAATGGTCCCATTTTACTCACATCTGATCAATCTTCATTTTTCCAAAATTTCAATTTTTTACCCTAGGGGCCCTAAACCCACCAAACCTACCAAATGCCCTTGAAATTGCCCAAAATTTGCAAACCTGCCTAAATTACTCAAAATTCCTCAAAATTAATCCTAAATATTCTCCACCACTCAAATTGATCATCCATGGCCAAATATACTAAAATTTTCAAAAATACCTCCTAATACCCTCCAAATACCCAAAATGCCCTTTTGACCCAAAAATCCAAAAATTTCCAAAATTTCCAAAAAAATTCCAGAAAATCCCAAATATTCCTAATTTCATTTTGTTCAACTGTCACAAACCCCAATTTTGTCAATTTAACCCAATTTGATAAAAAAATGCCAAATGGGCCCTTAAGGCCCAAAAAGACCAACCAACCCAATCCATTCTAAATTCAACCCAAATGTCACACAATTTTCCCCAAATTTGTTTTGAAATCTTTCTAACATCCCCATAAACAAAACACTAACTTACTTTACCCAATATTTGAACCCAAACTCCACCTAAGCCTAATCCAAACCAAAAATCCACAATTTGTCCTAAACCAACCATGAACCCAAACAAGCCCAAGTCCCAAAATCAAGACCCAACAAAAATTGAAAACTCTTTGTTACACCTCCATAAACATTTTACAACATTAATTTTACATCAAAACTAACATTAGCCCTACCATAGCCCAAGTTAGCCCAATTTGACCCACTTTGACCCTATTATTAAAGAAGCCCAAATTAAACCCAATTCAACTCCAAATCACCCCAAACTTGTTCCAAATTACTCATGGCACATTCCTAAACAAATTTAATCATTTATTTGACACAATCTTTTACAAAATTTTTGTCCTAAAGTTTATTTTAAAATTTAAAAGCCCATCCCCTTAAAGCATTTTAAAAGCCCATTTTCACTAAATTTAAAAAAGCCCAAATGTCCAATCCAAAGCCCACATGACATTTCTTTCCATAACCCATTTAATCAAAATCACCCCTAAGTTTCAAAACCATCATTAAACTATTCCAAATCAAGCTTCATGAAAATATTCCATCAAAATGCCAAAATTTCTAAAATCTATTTCCATGAAATTGACCAAGCTTTTCCCCAAGCCAAATGGAGCCATGGAGCCATGCATAAGCCATATGTAAGCCTTGGGAGCCACTTTACACATCACCAATCCATTAATGCTAAGAGAGGGGAGCTCTTTCCTAACATATGATTAAACATTTTAACATTACCCATGCTTCACCTTAACCCTAAATTAATCTAAATAAGCTTGGATGGAGACTTCTCCACTTAAAACTAGCTGACTCACCTGACCCCAACAACACCCAAAGTCCCCCTTGGAGGGTGAACCAAGCCCAAAAACATGACTTGACCCATTTAAGCCCAAAAGAGCCACTTCTCCCATTCCATTTGAATCAAGTCCTTTACAAATGGCCAGTGCCAATTGTTTGCACAAAGCTCAATCCCTAGACTCACTGAGTCAGATGGTGACCTGATGAGCTGGACCACCACCCCAGTCGCCGAAAGACACCATGGCTGAGAGCTCCATGTGAGCTAAAAATTGAAATTCTCCCTTGCTGAGCTGTCCCAACCCCAGTGGACACCATGGCTCTTCCTCTCCTCCCCTGAGCAGCTGATCCCAGGCTTTAATTGCCTCTGGGAAGCACCATAGCCATGTCTATTTAAACCCACCACCTCCACTGCCAAATAAGGTGATGAAATTGACCTTACCAAAACTCTGCCAAAATTGCTCCAAACTCTCTCCTAACATATAGCAGTTGATCCCCAATGAAATACAGCCCTAAAACCCCCTCTGTGAGTTCAAATTCTGAGCTCAATCCTCAGCCTAAAAATAGGACACTTCACCACAGTGAGCCAATCTTCAAATTAATTGACTCTACACCTTCACCAGACCAAGAGAAGAAGTTCCGCAGCAAAATCCCCCTCACCAGGCCAGCCATTCCTCCTATCGACCAAGCTTTGAAGTCGGGCTTGGTGGAAATCGGGTCTAAACATTTCACCAGACCGAGGCTCCATCCCTAGCTTCCTTGGACTCCAACGAACGTGCCGAGCACATCCAATCGAGGCTTCACCTCTTGGACTAAGGTATGGAGACTTCTCCTTAGCCCGAGCTTTTAGCGATTCATCATCTAATTTGAGTCGATTTCAATGCATGTTAGCCATATGGATGTGTAGCTCTATGCTAGACGAACATTTAGGAGAAAACCACATGTGATTTGGTTAACTATAGCTCGAGATCTTAAGGTTTAAGTGTGGACAGTTCTCAGGTTAGAACACCTGGGGACGATGAACGGATGTCGTCTATTCGCGTGTATATTGAATGGACGATCAAGATTGCGCAGGACTGGAGGACGAGACGAGACCGCGGGGCTACGTGGCGCTGAGGTGGAAAGCAGCGCCGAAGGGAGAAGCGCTGCGTGGAACTTCGGAGCTACCGAGGATGACGGGGCGCCGCGCGGGATAAGTAGAAAAATAAAGCTTTTTCCTATTTATTTAATTCAGCCAACAAAAATCTATATCTTTGCATAGAAAAATCACAAAAATAAAAGAACCCTCTTGCTCAGTGAACAGAGGAGAATAATGTAGAAAAAGAATCAAGTTATTTTGTTAAGTATTTATTTTTAATTAATTTAATACTGTTTTAAGCATTTCAATTCTCCATTCATGCATATAATTCACCATGGCATGAGACCATAGGGCTTTTGTAGCCTCTGTTCTTGGAAACATTCCCTGAATTTTCTAGACCATAGGCCATTTCTATGGCAAGTTATTTATTTTCTAATTTTATGTCTCTATTTTGGAATTTTAATTCCAATAATTTGCATGTTGCTTAGAAAATTCTAGGAAAATTAGGGGAAGTATCTTAGGACCAGAGGACCCTATGAAAATTATGGTTTGATTTAATTCCTTAAGAATAACCTTAGTTGGCCTAAGCACTTAAAACTGAACTTTAATTAATTAGGAGTAACCACACATCAAAATTACTTGAAAACAATTCTACACTGTCACTTAGGATGTAGAGAATCTCACATAAAAATTTCAAGTCAATTGGAAATAATTTAAGCCATTAAATGAATTATTTAAGTTGTATGGTCATTTTTAAAATTAACAAATTCATAAAACCCAAAATACATTTCAAAAATTCACCAAATTTGTTTTGGGGCTTCTTTGATATCAGAGGAGTCAAACAAAATTAAAATTGAAATTTTCTAAAAATTTTTATTTTTAACCATATTTTGAATATTTTAATAATTAAAAAAAATAATAATAATCACAAAAATATTAAAAATCATAAAAATATCATATTTTGTTCCCTAATCACTTAGGAACCAACCAAATATTTTTCCTATGTCCCTAGTTTAAGATATTGAATTTTAAGGGCTTAAGACAATTTTTAATATTAAAAAAAGGATTTTCCAACCTTTGCACAAAATTATTTCTATTAAATTAAAGAAAAATTATAAAAATATAAAATTTATTTCTCTGAGTTCCTTGAGGTCAAAGAGATTTAAGAAAAATATAAAACTTAATTTTCAACTTCAATTTTATTTTATAATGAACTAATACTCTAAAAATTAAAATAATTATAATAAAAAAATATAATTCAAAAATTTATCAAAATTGATCTAAGTGGTCCCCTGGTCAGCAGGGACATCCCATAAATTTCTTAAGGACAGAAACTTTACCTTGGTCATGTTGTTGAATTTTCATTGAAAATCCTTATTTTTATTAAAATAATTTTATAAATTAAATTAAAAAAATAGAAAAATCACATTTGCTCCTCTAATGTCTTAATTGACATGTGAGTGAGGTGACAAAAAAGTTTCAAGTTCATTTGAGCTCAATCTGCTGAGTTATGAAGTGATTAGTCTTAAAAGGGGCATAAAAGTAATTAAGGATTTTAACCCTAATTAATTACTTTAAGTTTAATTGAAGGGAGGGTAAAATACTTGATCTTAATTTTCTCTTGGATGATTGAAACTTAGGGAAATAAAGGGGTAGAAACCCATTAGTCACTTTGAAAATATCAAAATGGAACTTTAATTAATTAAATCATGTAAATTTTGGGAGAATAACAATTAAATTTTGGACAATTAACATTAAGGATATGATTTAAGAAGATATTAACTCTCCAATTTGCAATCCCTAAATAGATCAATTCAACAATATTCGATTTTTAATTAATTCTAAAATGATGACTGAAATCAATAATTAAAAAGGGAAATAACCCTTAATTAAATTAAAGCTTAAAACATTAAATGATTTAACAATCAAATTAAAATAATTTTTAAATATTAAAAATTAATTTGAAATCACTTAAGAACAAACTTAAAACAAATTTGCAACCTCAAGTAATCTTAAAACAATTCATAATTAAAAAATATGAAAACCAAACTAATTAAAATCAACCTAAAATATTATAATTAATCCAAATCTAGTCATCAAAATTTAATAAAATTAAATAATTTAAACACCTCTTTCAACCTATGCAAATTGAAAATATTAAGATCATTAAAAATATAAGGATTTAATTGAATTAAAACAACTTGAATACTATTCCAAACTTAAAAATTATTAATTAAAATTTTATAATTAAACCAAATCACTTTAAATCATTAATTCCAATTTTAAATTAAGAATTGTTAAAATCTTTAACAAACTAATTTGCCCTTGAAGGCTTTCATTATAGCATCAAGTGACAAGTCACTTTACTCATCGGATAATCAAATGTCCAAGTTCACTGAGCAAGATGCAAGACTTAAGTAAATTCTTGGATGATTAATTCACCTGTACATTGAAATTCATTTGGACTCAAAATAATCTCAGAAGTATTGAAAAGATATTTAGGATTCGTCCTAAGCACTTCCTCAATATAATGGGATGTTTTAGAAGAACAATCAAACTTAATTGTTCTTTGTTGAAGAAAATCATCCATAAAACACAAGAACCTAGACGTCATAGGAAATGACTAGCAATAGGATTAGGAATTTGGTAGACAACCAGAACCTTCCCTTAGCTTTACCTAGGTATTTCTTGCAATTATATAAATGCTCTAACATGTGTTTTAAGTGCAGCTTGGAATGATGGGAAGACCCTCCAGGTACGCTTTTACTTTATTGCAATTTACTTACCTGTACTGTATTTTATTTTTATTGCATGTTAAACAAGAATGTCACCCTGCATGAAAACTGAAACTTTTAGGATAGCCACAAAACTGAAACCCAAAATTAAATTAAAAGTCACAACAAGATAAACTTCTCTGCCACAACATTCAAAATACAAAAACAACTCAAAATTTAATCATAAACAGAACAACAAAACAACAACTATAACTAAATTAAAACGTCTTGTTGGATGATCGGGAATACCTCGGATGATGTAACCTACGTGTTGCTAACGGGATTTCCAATGGTCTAAATGAAAGTTTGGAACTCATTTAGTTGAGTTTAGCAAATTCATTTGGATTAAGTGAATCCGATAAAAATAACGGTGCCGGAATGATGGAACCGTTGGATCTTAACCGGTGTTGTTATAACCAACTTTAAAATTCTCCTAACAAAATGTTAAAACACCTGAACCATAAGACTTCTAAACCAGAACACTTGTCTCATCTCCTGATTTTCACTTTCTAAAATTAAACCTCTGCAACGACAAGGAGCTTGGAGCATAGTGGGCAGCACGACCATCTTCGTCAGCAAAACTCATGTCTACTTCAGCAAAAACTTTCCTAGTATTAAATAACCAAGCCATAGGATTTCGAGGTAGTCCACAGTGCAACATAAATTCTCAGCTTTCCGTTAGGTATTTGCATAATCCTGTTATGCAAATTAAGCCCTAACCAGTCTTAAGACTCTGAGGTAGTCGTTTGGTACTACATAAACCCTCACATCTTCGAGGCCATTTGTATGATCATGTCATACAAATATAAGTCCTAAATAATTAAAATTGGCAAGATTGAAATATTAAATAAACTCTTAAATTGAAGCCAAATCATAGGATAGTCGGGAAGTCACCGGAGTTCACTTCGGGTCTGTGACATCCCCTACTTCTCTTCCTTTGGATTCTGAAAAATAACTGTTCTAAATTTGATCCATCCCTTTTGGAATTTCCAAAATCCAATTTGTTTGAAACCATAAACTTTGAAATTCTTGAGAACAAAACCACTGATCATTGTCGAGAGTTTTCTTGTGTGTCTTCGGACATTTAAGATGTAATTAACTATAGGGGCTTGCCCTTATAGGGAACCTTAAGAACCCAGGTATTATAAACCCTGCTTAATTCCTTTATATTAAGCTGGGGAACTTGTCAGCTTATAAAATTGGTTCGCAGACTAAACAGATGTCACAAATCTTCTAGTTTATTTAATCGAGCCCCATCATCAAGCAGTGTGTCTATTCTTCGGGAAAGATACATGGTCTGTGATGCGGTGCTCGTTTATATAAACTATTTGGGATGTGAGATCGGTTTGATTTCATATCTTAAAGTTTTTTTAAAAAATCAAATGCTACTTTTCAAATTATATATATTTAAATTAAATTTAAAATCTAAAAATTCACCGACAACTTTTGTTGGCTACCCTTTTTTTAAAATACAACACACAACCTAAAAATATGCTGACATCTACCTCCCTCCTTCTCCTTACTTTATCCCTCTCTTTATTGCTCCCTCCCTCACTCTATATTCTACTGTTCTCCCTCACTTCATCCCCCTTACTCACTCTTACTCGATCTTCACTTAGTATCTCTTCTCACTCTCTATTCCATTCTCTTTCCTGCTCTCTCTCTTTAAACCCTCTCACTACTTCCTTTTAACTCTCTTCCTCACTCTCTCTCATTCTCTATTTTGCCTTTTTTATCTCACTCTCACTCTCTCTTCTATTCTCTTTAGATTCTCCCTTTATCCCTCACTAGGTATCTCTCGCTCTGCCTCCCACTTCACTCCCTTCATCCACCTCTTTTTCCTGCTTTCATTATCTCCCTCTCTTACTCCCTCTCTCGCTCGCTAGCTCATTCCTTCTATCCCACTCGCTTTTCCCTTACTCTCTTTTCTCTCTATTTCTCTCTCGCACTCTCTCTCCCTTTCTAGCTTTTCTTCCTCTCTCTTTGGTTTCACTCTCATTCCCTTCTCTTTTTCTCTTCAAGATAACTTTCTCTCCTCACTCTCCTCTCAATCCTTCTCTCCCTCACTCCCCAACTCTCTTGTTTCCTTCTCTACCTCCCTCTCTCTAACTTTCTTGCTCTTCTTTTTCTGTCTCACGCACTCTCCCCCTCTCTCCCCTTCACTCTTCCATTTCACCCCATCTTTCTCTCAGTAAGCCACATTCTCTATCCCTCTCTCCATCTCTCTCAGTCTATATCTATTTCTTCCTTCAGTCTCTCTTCTCTCTCAGTCTCTCTTCCTCTCTCATTCCCACTCTCTTCCATTCCTCTGACTCCTTTCTCCAACCTCTCTCATTCTCACTCTAGCTCTCTCTCGCCTTTTTCACTATTTCTTTCCTTATGACTCTCTCTCTCTCTCTATCTCTCTCTCTCTCTCTTTCACTCTCACACACGCTCTCTTTTGCTCTCTTTCATACTGTCTTATCATTTTACTCACTCTTTCTCTCCAACTATCTATTAATCTCTTCCTCCCTCCCTCTCTCCCTCTTTCATTTATTCAGTGCCTCTCTCCTCCTATCACCCTCCCTCCCTCTCCATATCTAGCTCTATATCTCTCTTTGCCTCTCACTCACTATCTTTTTCTCTATCTTCCCTGAGTCTCTCTTCTTTATCTAGTTATGTCTTACACTCTCTCCCTCTCTCCCTCCCACTCCCTATCTTGCTCTCTCTCTCTCACTCTCAATTTTATTTCTCTTTGTTGTTTGTTTTCTCTCTTTTTCCCTCTCTCTGTCTCTATCTTGCTCTTTCTTCTATCTCCCTCTCTTCTCATTCTTTACTTACTGTTTCTCTCCTTATATATCTCATTCTCTCTCTTACTCTCCCTTCCTCACACACTCTCTCTCAATTCTTACACCATCCCTCATTCATTCATTACTCTCCTTGTCATCACTCCTGTCTCTCTCTCCTCTCACTCTCTCTTCCTCTACCCCTAACTCTCTCTCTTCCTCTACCCCTACCTCTCTTGATCTATCTCTCTCCTTCCCCTCTCTAACATCCACAGGCTATTCTCTCCCTGTATCCCTCCCATGCACTTCCTCTCAACTTTTCCATCTATTTCTCTCGCTCTCTCTTTCACATTCATTCTCCTCTTCACCCTCCCTCTCTCCCTCTCACTCACTCCCTCTTGCTCTATCTTTCCCCACTCACTTCTCTCTCTATATCTCTCTTTTGCTCTCTCCTGCCATCACTCTCTCCCACATAAATCTCTCTCACTCGCTCTCTCTCTTTCTCATTTATTATCTCTCTTACTTTGTATTATGTTGGCCTCTCTTCTCAGAATTTTTTTCAAGCACTACCTGCCACAAGCATTCTCTCTTGCTCCCTCTTTTGCTTTCATTCACTCCCTTTCAATTCTCTAATATCTCTTCCCTCTCCTTCTCTCTCTCCTTCTCTCTATTAAACTTCACTCTCACTATTATTCCCTCATTTTCTCACCCTCTTTTCTCTCTTCTATCTTTCTCTTGCTCGCTTTATATGCCTCTCACTCTACCTCATTATCTTTATCTCTCTCTTTCTCTCACTTTCACACCCTTTTCTCTCTCTCTCTCTCTCTCTCTCGCTCGTTCTATATGCCCCTCACTCTACCGCTCTATCTCTATCTCCCTCTTTCTCTAACTCTTTTCTCTCCAATTTCTCTCTCCCACCCTCTCTCCTCTTTCTCCCTCCCTCTCTTAAACTTTTCTCAATCTCTTCTTCTCTCTTTCTCACTCTTTGTTATCTTTCTCTCACTTACTCTAAGTACTGTTACTCTCTCTTCTCTCACTATTTCCTTTTTGCCATCCTCCCACTCTCTCTTACTCTAAGTACTGTTACTCTCTCTCTCACACTTTCTCTACCTCTCTCCCTCTCCGTCTCTGCCTTTACATCTCCTCTCTCTCGCACTTTAAAATCCATTCTTTTACTCTCCCTCTCTCTACCTTGTCACTCACTCTCTCTTACTCTATCTACCAGCACTCTATTTCTCTAACACTCTCTCCCTCTCTTTCTCCCTCTATCTCTCTATTTCTTTTTCTTACCACTCATGCTCTCTCTCACTCACTCTCTATATATCTCTCTTCTCAGTTTTTTGCTCTGTTATATGTTGCCTTTTATTCTCTCTTTCTCTCACTCTTCCTCTCCCCCTACTTCTCTCTCTTTCAATCCCTCCCTCAGCTCTCTTTGCCTTTCACTCTCTCTGCCTCTCCTCTCTCTCATTATTCCTCACCCTCTCTCACACATCTCTTCCTCTCTCTACCTCCCTCTTTCACTCCCTACCTCTCTCCTCTACTCTCCATTTATCTCACTCTCTTTACCATATTCTTCTTCTCACTCTCTCCAACTTTATTTATATATCTCACTCTACTACCTCGCCCACTCTCTTGCTCTTCATATATCACTTCTCTCCTTCTTCCTCACTTTCTCAATCTCTTTTATTTCTTCTTCACTCTCACACTATCATCGCTTTTTTTTCACTTTATTCCATTCTCCCTCTCCCACCCCTTCTTCCTCTCTTCCTCTCCATCAGCTACCATCTCTGCCTCCCTCATTTTCTCTGTCTTTCTCTTAATCCCCATTACTCTCCATGACATCCTCCCTACTTTTCTTTCAACCTCATAACTTCTATCACCTTTTGTCTCTCTCAATCTCTTTATTACCCTTCTTTACTCCCTTTTCTCTCTTCCCTTGCTCTACATTCCCTTCTTTCTTTTCTTTGTCCCTCTCTCCTCTTTCTCTATCTCCTATCTCTCTCTCAAACCCTCTCCCACACTCTCCCCTCACTCTCCCTCCCACCCTCTCTCTTCCTCTTTAGACCTATCTCACAAGCTATATGTATATATATATATATATATATATATATATATATATATATATATGTATGTATATATTTTTGGGAAAGGAGCTACTTTAGGCTTCCTACATGTTGATTGAAAAGGGTGAAGTTACAAAATATCCCAAATGGGAAACAAACATAACTCAGTACAACTCCACACCAAAAGGAAAATTTCCTAAACTAAGATGTAAAAATAAACCTATCCCAAAAATGTGTGCCCAATAACCACAAAATCCAAAGAAAATAGAAAAAGAAATGATTACTGGTAAGACACTCCCCAAGGAGTAAGGGTTTGATTGTAGGAGATGCAAGAAACCAACATCAAGCCAGATAGAGATCTGCATGTAAGAGAAGAACTGAAAGCCTAACTGTCAACCAATCTGAAGTAAGGAGCCTGAAGCCTATCAGCTTCCAAAACGAGCTTCAGCTGGGGAGGGGGTCAGCAGAGACAAGCAATTTGCCGAGTAGAGTTACCATTTATGGCGAGCCGACTAGCGTGCTCGTTACCTTCCTTGTAAATGAATTGATACCCGATATCACAATGTTGGGAGATAGCTTTAATGTTGTTGATCCAATAAACATGGTGCCAACTCGGGTGATGAATGTTCCGCATTGATTTTAATAGAAGCTCGAATCGGCTTCCACAATAAGAGAATGCCATCGGAAAGCAAGGGCAAGTCAGTAAAGCCCCGAAAACCGCAGAAGAAATTCGGCTTCAAGTACATCTTGTGCCACAATAGGAGTTTGGAAATAACAAAGGCAATTTCCATGGTGATTTCTGAAGACTCCCCCACAACCAGCACCCCCATCAGAGAAGGAACCATCAGTGTTAATTTTGATGAAAGGGTAAGGTGGGGTTTTCCAGTAGACAGTCAGGATTTTAAATCTTCTGGGGAGATTAGATACAGGAGAGTGAAGTATGGTGGGGAACTTTTTCAGCTGTATTAGTTTAGTGAGGTAGGAGTGGCAGTTCCCCACAACAGTAGAGACATTGCTGGTTCTATCCTCATACTTAATATTGTTTCTATGCATCCATATAAACCATGCAATGATCAAAGGAACATCTCCCACTTTGGTCTTTTGCCAGGACAACCAGCAGTTGTGAAACTCATGCCATTCCAGGAGTAGTGTATTAATGTTAAAGAGATTTGTGACACCTCGCCACACCTCCCGAGAGAAACCGCAGTGAAAAATAGATGCCGCAAGGAATCTTCATTGGTCCCACAGAGATAACATTTAGAAGGCCCCCGATTCCCTTGAGCTTAAGAATATCATCAGTAGGCAGCAGCTTATGGAACAGTCTCCAGGCAAAGAAAGACATAGATGGAGTCAGGTACTTGTTCCAGATTTTTCTGCCCCATCTACAATGTGGCCACTCATTGATCTTAAGATAGATATGTTTGGTGAGGCTATGCAAACCACCACTGCACCAGACAATTTTATCCTTCTTGGTTCTATCAAAAGGGAGGGAAGAAATTTGTTGAGCGTAAAGCAACAGAATTAACTCCCTGCAGCTTGATTAGTAGACCAATGCATATTTTCCCAGCAGACAGCCACAGCTAAATATTGTTTTCCAATGTTGGGGAGTGCTTGTTTCATATGAGGGGGACACCAGTTATCAAACCAGAAATGAACCTGGCCATTGCCCAGCTCCCAGTAGTATAAAGATTCAACTAATTCTCTATTAAGAATCATATGCTTCCAGATCTTAGAAATTCCTGGTTTAAGTTGAGCCATAGTGGGGTGACTATCCTTGCAATATTTCCCTTTCATATAAACAGCCCATAAAGAGCTTTGTTGTCTAAATTGTACCCAGAGTTTGCAGAAATTAACTTTCTGCAGTTGAAGGAGACCCTTGAATCCCAGCCCCCCAGCTTCAATAGGCTTGGCAAGCTTGTGCCATGACACCCAGTGGATCTGCCTCCTACTGCCAGCCCATAGAAATCGATAGAAAATTCTCTCAAGTTGGGTTCTTGAACTCTTCTTCATACAGGTCATTTGAAGAACATAGTTTGGAAAAGTTGTAAGGATGCTATGGAGTAGGGTAATTCTGCCCCCAGAAGATAGATAAGAAGTGGTCCAGTTTGAGAGATGATTTTTCACTTTCCCAATAATTTCCTCAAATTGAGTCTGTTTGACTCTCCCTTTGATGAGTTGCACCCCTAAGTATTTCATTGGGAGAGTAGCTTTAGTGAAACCAGTAAAATGGAGAATCCAGTGTGAGACAGTAGCAGTAGTGTGCTTAGGGAATAATAATTCACATTTTTCTTTATTGAACTGGAGGCCAGAAACTTTCTGAAAGTGGTTAAGGCAGTGAATAACTTTCTTAACAGCAATCTTGGAGGCCCTTGAAAAGATCATGATGTCATCAGCATAAAGAAGATGGGAGATAACTACATTAGATTTGTGATGGTATCTGGTATAGTGTAGAGGAGAGACCCAATTATCCAAAAGCCTGGATAAATAATCCATCACTATGATGAATATGGAAGGGGATAGGGGATCACCTTGTTTCAGCCCCCTAGTGGCTTGAAAACCTCCCCAACACTGACCATTGATTAGAATGGAGAGGTGGTTGAACTTCAGCCATCTCTTGATAAGTAAACAGAACTCCACAGAAAAACCCCTAGTGTGAAGAACCTGGAGGATGAAATTCCAATCCAATGTGTCATAAGCTTTTTTCACATCAAGTTTATAAATAAGATTACCTCCCCTGTAGGGACTATCAAGGTCAAGGAGCAATTCTTGAGCAAGAAGCACATTGTCAGAGATGGATCTACCTTGGACAAAAGCTGCCTGAGGTGAGCTGATGATTCCGCTGAGGTGGGCTGGAGCCCGCCAACAAAACTAGCCGCCAACATTATATATATATATATATATATATATATATATATATATATATATATATATATATATATATTGGGGGAAGGAGCTACTCTTGGCTCCCTACATGTTGATTTAAAAGTATGAAGTTACAAAAGAGATCCCACAGGGAAGAATAAACCCACTACAACTCCACACCAAAATAAGAAAGGAGACTAAGTAAATGGAAATAAACTAGAAAGTAATCGGCCACTCCCAAAATCAGCCCAGAAGAAAAACCCAAAAAGAAAATAACCAAATAAAAGAACAGTAAATGCTCCTACAGTAACTATAAACAGCTTTTAGCAGGTGCTGGGAGAGTAACAATAGCTGGGACATCACTCCAAAATTCTGAAATGAGGAGCTTGGAAAGAGTCAGCCTGGATGAGATGATGAAGCTGGGGAGGTAGAGTAGAAGAGACCATTATCTCTTGGGAAGATAAGGCTTTTTTAGCAATCCAATTAGCAGGTCTGTTACCTTCTCTGAAAATAAAATTAAATTGAACAGTAAGCTGGGGCAGCAAAGATCTGATTTTGTAAACCCAACTGGAATGGTGCCAAGGAGGGAGAAGGTCATTTTGAAAGTACTGTAATAAGGTAGAAGAGTCTCCCTCCACAATGATAGATGACCACTGAAAGAGTGTAGCAATGTGAAGAGCCCAAAAAACAGCAGCCAATTCAGCTTCCAATGGATCAGCTGCAGTAGTAGGAGCCTGGAAGAAGAGCAAACCTTTCCCAGTATGGTCTCTGAAAATGCCTCCAATGCCAGCAAACTGATTATTGAAGGCACCATTAGTATTGACTTTAATAAAAGGAGGGCTAGGAGCTTTCCAAAAGATCTTAATGACTTTGTGAAGCATAGGTCTATTGGCAGACAAGGATGGCTGTAGGATGTTTGGAAAATTTTTAACAGAAATCAATTTTGAGATAAAAGTGAGGCAGTGGGTAACAACCCTATCAGCTTTATGAAGCACCCCATCATACTTAACCCCATTTCTGTGCATCCAAATGAACCAAGCTACTATACAAGGGATCTCCCCATCTTTAGCTTTCTGCCAGGAATTCCAGGAAGCATTAAAATCTTGCCAATCTAACAGAAGCCGGTTAATGTTCAATTTGCTGATCAGACCTGACCAAACCTCTTGGGAGAAGGGGCATTTAAAAAAGAGATGATTCGTAGTTTCGGAATTTACATGACGAGAAGGAATTTGGAAGGGCCTCTCAAACCTTTGAGTTTTAGAATATCATCAGTTGGGAGGAGCCCATGGAAAATTCTCCAAATGAGGAAGGACATGGAGGGGGTAAGATATTTGTTCCATATATTATTGCCCCAGCTGACCTGATTCCAAGAGTTGATACTAGAATAAATATGCTTGGTAATGCTGATATTTTTACCATTAATCCATCTGAGTTTATCAAGTTGATTCCTATCAAAAGGGATTTGAGCCACCCGATCCACAACGAGTCGACCAAGTAAAAGTTTCAGCTTAGGAATGGACCAATTCATGTTGTCCCAACAGCTGGAAATAGGGAAGTAGTCTTTGTTAATATTAGGTAGGGGAACCAATAGTTCCCTTTGACACCAATTGTCTTGCCAAAATAAGATGTCACCCTTGCCCAACTCCCAGTAAATGAGAGATTCAGCAGTTTCTTTGTTAATGAGCATATGTTTCCAGATTCTAGAAACACATGTTTTGATTTGAGAGGATAAGGGATGAGTGTTTCTACAATATTTCCCTTTCATGAATAGAGCCCAAAGAGAATTCTCGCTCCTCGAAATGAATCCATAGCTTACAGAAATTGACTTGCTGTAGATGTTTCAAGCCTTTAAAACCTAAACCACCAAGCAACTTTAGGCAAGGCTACCCTTTGCCAGCTAGCCCAATGAAATTGTTTTCTTTGACCAGACCAAAGAAATCTGTTAAAGATTCTCTCAATCCGAATCCCGGAACTTTTCTTCAAGCAAGCCATTTGTAAGATATAAGAAGGGAAAGAGGTTAATATGCTATTCGAAGTGTAATTCGCCACCGAAGAGAGGAAGGAATTGGACCAATTTGAGAGCCGAGTGTTCGACTTGCCAATGATCTCCTCAAAATGAGTTTGTTTAGATCTGCCTTTGATAAGAAGAACCCCCAAGTACTTTATGGGAAGGCTAGTTTTGACAAAGCCAGTGAATTCAGTGGTCTAGTGGATAATGTTAGGATGGATGTTGTTGGGGAATAGCAATTCACATTTGTTTTTGTTGAAATGAAGGCCAGAAATCTAATGAAACTTGTTGAGGCAGTACATCACCTTATTGACAGCAGCTTTAGAAGCTCTGGAAAATATCATTAAGTCATCAGCATATAAAAGGTGAGAGATGTTAATATCTGACCTATGGTGGAATTGAGCATAAGGGTGGTTAGAGACTTGAGTATCCAGCAGCCTAGAGAGATAGTCCATAACAATGATAAAAATGGTGGGAGAGAGTGGATCTCCTTGTTTAAGCCCTCTAGTAACTCTGAAATCACCCCAGCATTTGCCATTAATGAGGATTGAGTGGTTATTATTCTAAAGCCATCTCTTGATGAGTAAACAGAAGGAATAAGAAAAACCTCTAGCATGAAGCACCTGAAGGATAAAGTTCCAATCAATATTATCATAAGCCTTTTTAATGTCAAGTTTGTAAATCAAGTTACCACCCCTACAAGATCTGTCCAAATCCAACAAAAGTTCTTGAGCAAGGAGGGCATTATCAGCAATGGATCTGCCTTTAACAAAAGCTGATTGGTTGGGGCTGATAATTTGAGCAAGATGAGGTTGCAATCTGCCTAACAAGATTTTACTGATCACCTTACTGATAACAGTGGTTAGGCTAATTGGTCTATAGTGGTTCCAGCATTTGGGGGCATTGGTCTTGGGCACAAGAACAATAGTGGATGCATGGAAGTATTGGGGAATGTCCCTTCCAGAAAAGAAGCTTTGGATAGCAGTGGTAACCTCAGCTTTGCAAGTGTTCCATTATTTTTTATAAAAGTCAGCACTGTACCCATCTGGTCCTGCTGTTTTAGAGCTGTCAATAGAGTTAAGTGCCACCCAAATTTCCTCAAGTGAGGGAATATCAGCTAATTGGAGAGACTGAGTGTAATTATATTCTTTATTAAACAGGCTATCATCAATAGGAGATCTGTCGCTGAGCTTATAAGTAAGAAGTTCCCGGTAATACTTGACAAGCATCATTGGCAATAGCAGCTTTCCTCATTCAAGAAGAAAACCTCGATCATTTAAAATGGAATGAATAAGCATTACATTTCCTTTTGAATTTTATCCATGCATGAAAAAATTTAGTGTTCCTATCTCCATCTTTGAATTTAGAAGTAGCAGACTTTTTGTCTAAGGAATTGGTCCCGCCAATCAATAAGAGTAAGTAGATGTTCTCGAGCAAGTGACCATCCGGCAGTATTTAGTATCATCGTAAGGGCAACGAACTTCCAAAGAAGAGAGATCCTTCTCACTCGTATAATGTTTTGAGTGATGTCACCAATAGTCTTCCAACTCCAGTGAGAGAGGACAGCAACCAATTTCAGTTGAAGATTCTGAAGTCTGATAAAAGGATTGGAATGGGGACAACCACTCCACTGCTTAGAGATAATTGATTGAAATTGAGGGTGGGAAGACCAGAAATTCAGGAATCTGAAAGGGGGGGAACTAGTTAGGTTGGGGGGAGTAGTAACGGAAATAAGTAATGGTCTGTGATCAGACCCAGCAAAATTAAGATGTGAAATGGTTGTATGGAGAAAAGTTTGGTGCCAAGAGTTATTTGCCAGGAATCTATCTAATCTCTCCCAAATTTTACCCCTCCTCCAAGTAAAAGGGTTCCCTTGAAACCCCAAATCAAAAAGATTAGCTCTCTGGATGTTATCATTAAACTCAGTAAGTTGGTTGATATTAGGAGGCCTGCCACCAGATTTTTCTATAGTAGAAGAAATGTTGTTGATGTCTCCACCCACAATCCAGCTAAGATTCTCCCTTGAGCTGAGAAGATGGATTTCCTGCCAGAGTTCTCTTCTTGCAGTTTTAGTGCAGCCTACATATACAAAAGTTGTAGCAAAAGTAATACCATTAACTGTACAATGTAAATGAATCAATTGAGGATGGTCCACAATAACTTTGCAATGAAGTTCCTGCCTGCTGAGAACCCAGATTTTGTTTGAGGAGTTAGTAAAAATGGAACAGCCAGCAAACCTGGAAAACAGTATGGATTTGTTTTTGTGTACCAATGGTTCTAGGAGCACAATACCCCAAAGTTGGTGTTTCTTAAAGAGAAGCAATAGCCTTTTAAGAGATGAGGGGTGGGCCACACCCCTAATGTTCCAACATAAAAAGTTAAACATCCGGAGGTTTAGGTCAGGGTGGGGAGTGAGCTCGGGCGGATCTCGGATCTAGATCTAGTTCTGCAACTTCTATTATCAGGGGGTAGTGACACTTTCCCCACCTTGGGTCAGTTTCTGAAGTTCAGACAACACCTTTTTCTTCTTTTTTGTCTTTTGTTCCTGCCAGGCAGCTTGAATATTGTTCTGGGATGTAGATATTATATGTTTGGAGGGTATAATGTCCTGTTCAATGATATCTTGACTGTGTGAGTCTTTTGTAGCTTTAATTGGGAGTTCAGGGGGTAATGTAGAGGTGTCTTCTTGAGCAGGATTTATCAGATCCTCTGGAATATTCTCTGGGTTAACTTCTCTATGCAATCTGGAGTCATCAACTAAAGAGTCTAGAGCAATAGGTTCTTCTAAGGAGTTCCCTTTAACAGTATCTTTAGTCTGTTTCCCTATAGGTTGGGATCTGACTAGCTTTTTGAAAGGGGGTTTTAATCTGTAACAATTCTCCATTAAATGACCAAACATTCTACAGTGTTTTCAAAACACTGGTTTGGTTTCCATTTGGACTTCTTGCCAGAAACCCTCACCACCGTCCGAGATGGTAATCCACAATTTATCTAACTCGTGGAGAGAGACATCTCTCTCAATCAACACTCTAGCTCCATGAATGTTCCCCAAATCGAAGTGGAGGGGTCAACTTTTGGGGAGTACCTAATGCTCTACTAATCCGAAATAGAGCATTAGTGTGATACGGCTCAATAGGTAGATTAGGAAATTTAAACCACATAGGTTTAAGTGGAGGTTCTTTTGCTAGATCAAAACCAGGGTACCATTTGATGAGTTTCATATGGGTGTTAGCTATTTGCATAGTCTGCATTCCAATTAATCTTGCATAGTCTTCTTCGCTGGATAATCTGATAAGGAGATGCCTTCCATCCATCACTCCAAGTTTCCATTGTCCCACAAAGGGATTCGCTCAAAACAATTCTCGACTAATTCCATCTTAGGATGGCCATATTGGAATTGACCCACAATGGAGAACTTAATTGCTTCAAGCAAGAGATTCCATTTACTTAGTAGTGAAAATAATGGCTGGTCCGCCTCCTTAGAGCCAAGAGGTCTAATTAAAGGGCAATCGATTTCACTGCTCGCATCATGTAAATTTTGGGGGAAGAGTAATTTTTCGCAGCTTTAGTAGAAGGTAGGCCTTTAGTTAGTGCGTATGCATAAGAGGTGGAGATATTAATCCCGACCATGACAAGCGAATGTCGAGCTAAAGTAACATCGGAGAACACAAAAAAGGAAGAAGACACTGGGAGGAAATGACAGCAAGCAACTGAATCCAACCAATGGAACAGTAATAATTCAAAAACTTTGCCCGGGAAAGATCAAAACCCCTTGAAAGAGCCTTACCAGCCACCTACCACCACTAGAGAAGGCAAACTTGAAAACCAAAACAGCACCCCCAGCCTTGGAGAAACGAACTAAAGAGCCCAACTCGCCACCCAGGGAAGCCATCACCAGCCAAACCCTAGCATATATATATATACTCTCACCCTTTCTAAAAATATCTCTCAGTCTCCCTATTTAATTTTCTCCTTTTCTCTCACTTATTATCATCCTCTCCTCTTTCTCTCTTGCTCTTCCATTCTCGTTTGTTCTCTCTTCCCTCGCTCTCTTTTCTCTCAATTTCTTTATTGCTTTTTTTCCCTTTATCGCTCTCAATCTCTCTCTCCTCAATTTCACTCACTGTACTCCCTTTTTATTCTCTCTCTCGTGAGAACTCTTACTATCTCTTCCCTCTCTCTTCTCACTCTTTCACCTCATCTATCCCCCACTGCCTTTCTCTCGTCCCTCCCTCCGTCTTAATCACCCTCTTGCCTTCCCTTCCTTGTTCTCAGATCCATGAAGAAAAATACATATTTTCATGTCTTGATTTTTATCAATTTCTAAGTATTTTATGCTTTAATGAAATGTATTTTTGTGTTTTTGGATGTAGGTGATGTAAAAAGGTCTAGAAAAGGATAAGGAGCAAAAGGGAACAAAAATGGAGCAAAATACAAAAAGAAAAAAATATATGGCCTGGCGCCTAGGCGCCAGACTCGATACAGAAACTGTCAAGTTTTTGACGACTTTTGGAAGGTTATTTTGACGGAGTGAGCAGTTATTGGACATTCTAGAAGACTGGCAATTGTTCCTAGATAATAGGACATTTGAAACATTGCATTTGGATGCTCCGAAATGGTTTTAAATGCGAAGAGGTGCGAGCCAAAGCGAGGAGGTGCGAAGAATTGGACGCGGCGTCCGACGCCTAGGCTCCAGATTCCGGCGCCTAGGCGCCAGATTCGGAGCCTAAGCGCCAGATTCCGGCGCCTAGGCGCCAGACCGACCTTCTAGAAGATTCATTGAATTTGGACATGTTTTGAAGAGATGCCTCAAGGCAACCCTTGGAGCCTATAAATAGGAGTCCACTCCTTCAGAGAAAATCGCCCCTTATTCGTCCCACCTCCTCTAGTCTCCTTAGAGAGAGAAATCTCATTAGAGAGAGAGAATCTAGAGTATTAGAGAGAGAAATTAAGGGCCACTTTTGTTTAGTTTAGTGAGTTTACTTTCAAGTTGTAGCATCTGGAGTTCATTACACTGTGGAGTCAGGAGTTAGAAGATCTGTAGAAGGAATATTTGAGATAAGTATTTTTATTTTGATTCAAAGTTTATTTATTATGTTTTGCAGTTTATTTTCAATGTGTTAATAGTAGTTAGTTTACTTTCTTTCTTCAATCATGAAGAGATAGATAAGATAAATATAAAGATTCGATGGAGAATTAAAATTCAAAATATTTTCAAAAACATTGTGATGACATTAATACCTGATCATACTTTACTTTTTAAAATGGCCATTTAAATTGTTAAAACCTATTGAAGAGTTTTGAAATCTTGAAGGAGAAGAACTATTAACTTGTAAATGTCACATGAATCCTTGGGTAGTCGAAGGCCATGTGCGGGCTACTCAAGGTGAAGTGCAAATAAATAGGAAGATAAGATTTAAAGGGCGTAGAATTGATAAGTTTTTAGAGTGACAGGCTAAATTCTTATAATTTGATTTATAGATCAGGAATGGTTCACTAGTAGGGCCGACCATAGCCACCCTTGGACATCTAGAAGTGAGAGTCTAGATTAACCCATTACTACTAACAATACATCCGGACCTGATCTGTAAGTTAGCCAATGTTCTTTGCGCTTGGATCAAAGGGTAAAGAATATGAATGCTTCTGTTTGGCACAATATCATAAATTAAATTCTCCAACAAATATTAAAATATCTTAAAAATCTTGGATTAATGGAAGGAAAGAAAGTTGTTATTTTATATAGTTTTCATAAATCATTCTCTTAGTATTATTTTCTTTAATTGCATCTAGTAAATTAATATTAATTTATAGTTAATTTAAATGATAAAAAGATATTTTTAAAATATAATATTTAGAGAATTTATTTCTATAATTCTTCCACATGGGATCGATACTTGGGTTAAAATAGAAAACCCTATATTACTTGAAACGATACGTATACTTGCGTAGTACCCCTAGTGTGTAAAGTAATTTCAAAAATTTACAATATTTTGATTTATACACTAGCCGCTTATTATAAATTGGGTCAAGCTTTGGCCATCTTTTGGAAGCATATATTACTGTGTTACTTGCGGTCGGGTCAAGTTTTTGGCTCCGTTGTCGAGGACGAAATAAAATAGTTATAAATTTCTAAAAAAAATATAATATATTTCTAAAAATATAAAAATATAAAAAAAATTATTAAATATATAAAATATAAAAAAAATTGTATTTTATTACCTTGTTTTATGCGAAGATTTGGTTCTGAAAGATTAATACCTTTAGATTCTGAATTAAAAATAACAATTAGAAAAATTAAAAAGGGAAAACAAATTCAAAAATTTCAAGAAATGGCTACTTTACAAAATCCAATTGAACTTAATGATCAAAATGTTTATAAACCATTAAGGGATTATGCTAACCCTATAGTTGATGAACTTCATAGTAGTATTCAAATACCAACTGTAGATGTTAATTCTTTTGAACTCAAACCGTCTATTATTCAAATGGTGCAAAACAATCAATTTGGTGGATCACCAAATGAGGATCCAAATTTACATCTTGTTAGTTTTTTAAAACTTTGTGCTACCTTTAAATATAACAATGTTTCTGATGATGCTATGAGACTTAGACTCTTTCTTTTTTCTTTAAGAGATAAAGCAAAGATGTGGTTAAACTCATTAGCGACTGGTTCTATTAAAACATGAGCTGAAATGGCACAAAAGTTCCTTGCTAAATATTTTCCTCCTTCTAAAACTGCTAAATTAAGAAACGATGTTACTTCGTTTAGTCAATTTGACGGGGAGACAATATATGAAACTTGAGAAAGATTTAAAGAACTATAAAGAAAATGTCCTCATCATGCTTTACCTGATTGGTTAATTATTCAAACATTTTATAATGGATTAATTGGATCTTTAAAATCAATTATTGATACTGTTGTTGTAGGTTCTTTAATGTCTAAATCATTTGAAGAAGCTTACACTTTAATTGAAGAAATGGCTAACAAAAATTTTAATGGCCTTCTAAAAGGATTAATCCTAAAAAGATGGCAAGTATTCACGATAATGAAGCCTTTTCTATTTTAGCTTCACAAGTAACAGCAATGTCTAAAAAATTAGATAGTTTTGCAATTAATATTTCGCAAAATAATTCTGCTAATATTGAAGATTCTCAAACTATTGAAACTTTACAAGCTATTGCAAGTAAAAATAATCCTTATTCAAATTATTATAATCTTGGGTAGAAAAATCATCCTAATTTTAACTGGAATAATTCACAACAACAATGGGGTAATAATCAATCTCATCCCAGTGAAAATTGGAATAATCAAGTTAATCCAAATTTTAAACCTCCTGGATTTAATAATCAACCAAAAAAGTTATCAATAGAGGAATTAATATTACAAATGAATAATCAATTACAAAATCAAAATACTGCTATTCGTAATATTGAAAATCAAATGGGGCAAATTGCTACTTTAATTAATAACAGACATGTAGGAACACTTCCTAGTAATGTTGAAATTAATCCAAAGGAAACTAGAAAAGAACATGAACAAGTTAAAGTCGTGCAACTTAGAAGTGGAAAGGAATTAAAAGAAAGAATGCAGAATGAAACCGAAAAAGAGATCGAGGTTGAAGAGATTGAAAAACCTAAAGAAATTCTCTCTCCTAGTCAAGATCGATCGTTATACTCGTTAATGTGGAAGTTGAAAAACCACCACCACCTTTTCCTGAAAGACTTAAACAACAGAAACTTGATCATCAATTTTCTAAGTTCTTTGAAATTTTTAAGAAACTTACTATTAATATACCTTTTACTGAAGCTTTGGAACAAATGCCAACTTACGCAAAATTTATGAAGGATATTTTAAGCAAGAAACGGAAATTTGAAGCTTTTGAAACTTTTGCACTAAGTGAAGAATGCAGTACAATAATTCAAAAGAAATTACCTGAAAAGCTTAAAGATCCTGAAAGTTTCACTATACCCTGTGCTATTGGAGAAAAAATTTTGTGGAAAAGCTTTATGTGATTTAGGAGCAAGTATTAATCTCATGCCATTTTCTATCTTTCGAAGATTAGGTTTAGGAGATATTACTCCCACCACTGTAACCCTTCGATTAGTGATAGATCTATCTCTTATCCTAAAGGAGTTATAGAGGATGTACTTGTTAAAGTGGATAAATTTATCTTCCCTGTAGATTTCATAGTACTTGATATGGAAGAAGATAAAAAGATACCTATTATTTAGGGAGACCTTTTCTAGCTACCGGACGAGTTATGATTAATGTGCAAAAAGGAGAACTAACCATGAGAGTTAATGATCAAGAAATCAAATTCAATGTTCTTAAATCAATGAAGTACCCTGATAGAGAGAAATGTTATCGAATGGATATAATTGATTATTTAATTGAAAAACATTATCAAGAAAAATGTAAAGTCATTTCTGAAGAAAAATTTGAATTTTTAACTGATGAAGATGAAGTTGTGGAAGGAGAAGAGACTTATTTTATAAAAGATAATTAGGAAACTTTAGACATAACTCAAAATGATATACTTTTACCATCAATTAAAAAAGCCCCTGAACTGGAATTAAAAATGTTACCTTCCCATTTAAAATATGTGTTTCTTGAAAATTCATTAACTTTACCTGTTATTATTTCTTCTGAACTTAGTACAGATCAAGAGAAAAACTAATAGGTGTGTTAAAGAATTATAAGAAAGCTTTTGGTTGGACTATTGTCGATATAAGAGGAATAAGCCCTTCCATTTGCATGCATAGAATTTTAATGGAAGAAAATTTTAAACCAGCTATAGAATCACAAAGACAATTAAATCCTATCTTGAAAGAGATTGTTAAAAAAGAAATTATTAAATGGTTAGATGCTGGTATTATTTATCCTATTTCGGATAGTCAATGGGTAAGTCCTATTCATTGTGTTCCGAAGAAAGGAGGAGTAACTGTCATTGTTAATGATAAAAATGAACTTATCCCTACAAGACAAGTTACTGGATGGAGAATCTGTATTGACTATAGAAAATTAAATAAAGCCACTAGAAAGGATCATTTTCCTTTACCTTTCTTGGATCAAATGCTTGATAAACTAGCTGGACACTCATATTTCTGTTTCCTGGATGGATATTCTGGTTATCATCAATTACTTATTGCTCTTGAGGACCAAGAAAAGACAACATTTACAAGTCCTTATGGAATATTTGCTTTTAGAAGAATGTCTTTTGGTTTATGTAATGCACCTGCAACTTTTCAAAGATGTATGATGTCAATATTTTGTGATTTGATTGACAAAGGAATTGAAATATTCATGGAAGATTTTTCAGTCTTTGGAACTTCTTTTGAATCTTGTTTGGAAAACATTTTCAAAGTTCTGAAAAGATGTGAAGAAACAAATTTAGTTCTTAATTGGGAAAAATGTCAATTCATGGTCACAGAAGGCATTGTACTTGGTCACAAAGTATCACAAAAAGGGATGGAAGTTGATCAAGCAAAAGTAAAAATTATTGCTAAATTACAACCACGTACTAGTGTTACTAATGTGAGAAGTTTTCTAGGTCATGCTGGATTTTATAAAAGATACATAAATGATTTTTCTAAAATTGCTAAACCTCTTTGTCATTTATTAGAAAAAGATGCAAAATTTGAATTTAATAAAGAATGTATTAATGCTTTTAATATTCTTAAAGAAAAAATAATATCTGCACCTATCATTGTTGCACCTAATTGGGAGAAATTTTTTGAATTAATGTGTGACACAAGTGATTTTGCAATTAGAGCTGTATTAGGACAAAAATATGAGAAAATTTTCAAATTTGTTTATTATGCTAGTAAAACTCTCACTGAAACACAAAGAAATTACACTACCACTGAGAAAGAGCTTCTAGCTATAGTATATGCCTTTGATAAATTTAAACCTTATATTCTTGGTACTAAATGCATAGTTCATACTGATCATTCTGCTTTTAAATATCTATTATCTAACAAGGATTCTAAACCTAGACTTATAAGATGGGTTTTACTTCTACAAGAATTTGATTTTCAAATAGTAGATAGAAAAGGAACTGAAAACCAAATTGCTGATCATTTGTCTAGAATTAAAAATGATATTATTTCGGAAGAAAATATAAATGAGAAATTTCCTGATGAATCTTTACATGCTATTCAAGAATATAAAACACCTTGGTATGCCGATATTGTTAATTATTTAGTTAGCAATATTTTGCCTTATGACTTGGATAACAAATTTATTAAGAAATTTAAATATGATGCTAAATCTTATATCTGGGAAGAACATCATTTATTTAAAATTGGAAAAGATTCTATGATTTGAAGATGTGTACCTTATGAAGAAACTTTTGCTATTATTCAAAAATGTCATGATTCCAATTTTGGAGGACACTTTGTCATAGATAAAACTGCATTTAAAATTTTAAATTCTGGATTTTATTGGCCTACTTTATTTAATGATGTGAGACATTATGTGAAAAAATGTGATCGATGTCAAAGGATGGGAAATATATCTAGGAAGAATGAAATGCCTTTAAACTATATATTGGAAGTTGAAATTTTTGATATATGGGGTTTAGACTTTATGGGACCATTTGTTCCATCATTTGGAAAAATTTATATTTTATTAGCTGTTGATTATGTTTCAAAGTGGATTGAAGATGTTGCTTTACCAAACTCTGATTCCAAAAGTGTTTCTAAATTTTTAAAGAAAATGATATTTTCAAGATTTGGAATGCCTAAGGTAATTATCACGGATGGTGGAAGTTATTTTAGGAATATAAGAATTCAATCATTACTACAAAAAATTGGAATCAAGCATAGAATAGCAACTGCTTATCGCCCACAAATAAGTGGAATGGCTGAAGTATCAAACAGAGAAATTAAAAGAATTCTGGAGAAGACTGTTAATCCTAAAAGAACTGGCTTATAGAACAGCTTATAAGACACCAATCGGAATGTCACCTTACCGGTTAATTTATGGTAAACATTATCACTTACCTGTAGAACTTGAGCATAAAGCTTATTGGGTGATAAAGGAGTTTAATTTTAATTTGAATAAAGCAGGAGAAAAGAAATTGTTGCAATTAAATGAGATGGATGAAATAAGAAATGAAGCATATGAAAATGCTAGGATTTATAAAGAGAAAATGAAGATATTACATGATAAGAAAATTTCAGGAAAATTTTTTGAACCTGGACAAGAAGTATTACTGTTTAATTCTCATTTAAAACTTTTTCCTGGAAAATTAAGATCTAAATGGATTGGACCCTTTATAGTTGATAAAGTATACCATTATGGAGCTGTGGATATTAAAGACCCCAAAATAGGAAAAATTTTTAAAGTAAATGGATTAAGATTGAAGCCTTATTTGGGAGACATTAAAAAGATTTATAAAGAGGCTTATAAATTGAGTCAACCTGATTAAAGATTTACTTAAGTGGGGCTGACGACGTTAAACCAAGTGCTTTGTGGGAGGCAACTCATATTTTTCTTTTGTTTTTAGTGTTTTTTTGTTTTAATGTAAGGTTATGCCTCGATCTTGATTAATTTTATATTACTTTAGAAAAATTTGATGCTTATAAGTCTTTATTGACTTAGGCTGAAAATTATTTTAAAGTATGTAAATTTAAAAATTGGATCACTCTATTTTGAATATGAGTAAAAGGAGATCAAGTTAACCTTCATTATGATTGCTTACGATGTGAGTTGTTGAGTCTAAATTACTCTTACCAGTATAGTATAACTATCTTGGAGAACGAAATTTTGAAATTTGACGATTAGGCAAAACGGAGTTGAACATAGTTCCGACACCTAGGCGCCAGAATTCGGCGCCTAAGAGCCAGAATCAGCTATGTATCAATAGGTCCGGCGCCTAGGAGCTAGATTCGGTGCCTAAGCGCCACAGTCACTGGGACGTGCAAAAACTGAAATTTTCAGTTTTTCACATGATTTTCCCTTATAAATCAACCTATTCTCTTCCAAAACCATCAAAGTAATCAGAATTACGTCCCTTGCACTTTATTCTTAAGAGATTTGAGAGAATTTTGAAGAAATGGAAGGAAGAAATCATGGCGAAGAAGTTAGAGACAACGTTTCTAAGGATCCTCAACCCTACTTCAATGGTTTCATCGCTGTAAGTTTAGAAAAAATCTCTAGTCGTTTGGATAAGTTTGAAGTGGATTTTAAAAGCATTGGAGATCGCCTTCATGAGATGTTTCATCAGATTGAACATCTAGAATGGCAGATGAAACTTCAATTTGATCATTTTGAGGCTTATCAAGATGTTCAAGTTGAAATGTATGCGAAGAACAAGTGGATTGACGAAAAGACGGCTACGGATTTCCCGAGAACGTTAATGTTCTTTCCAAGTAGAATTCACAATTTCCCTTGTGAAGATTGAATATTCTGGTAATGGGTTAGTTATTATATGGTTTGTTAATTCGTTGTATCGATTTAGAGAATCGATTGTGATTGTTTGTGTATTTGCTTTCATGTTCAATGTGTGTTGTTTTGCTTAGAAATTGTTGTGTTTGAGTGTGTATTAGGAACTTGAATCAAGTATAATACTTATCTGGAATGTATTGAGTCAACATTGAAGATTATGAATGGAATTTAGTGAGTTTGATGTAAACTTTGTGTTTGATTGGTGGATTTAATATTAATTTTTAAAATTTTTGGAAAATGTTTTGGAAGTTAGAAACTGAAGCCCTACTCTAATACGAGTAATTGGAAGTTGAATTTATGAATTTTTGTGGAAAATTAAATTTAAAAATAATTTTTTGTGAAATGCGAGTCTGGCGCCTAGGCGCCAGAATTTGGCGCCTAAGCGCCGATTCGGCCTGCTACCCGAAAATTACCATTTAAACCCCTAAAAGCCATTTTTGACGACTAAGCTTCATCTTCTTCCCCAGTTTTGCAAAAATACACCCTTTGGATCCATTTTGAGGTCAATACATTAAGGATTTGAGCGCATAACCACTCGATTTCATCGTCTCAAGGTCAGATCTACACTTTAAACCATTTATTATCAATTTTCACCATAGATTTTCTTAGTTTTTGCTAAGAACCAAAATTTTGAAATTTTTTTTTGATTTTTAGTGATTTCTTTGGATTTTTAAACTTATTTTAAGTTTTATTAACTTAAAAAAAGTTTAAATCTTTGATTCCTAAATTAGTTCTTGTTTTCTTTTACGTTTAGATGGCTCCAAAATCTAAGCGCGGGAAGGGACGAGAAAATTTTGATAGCAGCAAATTTCCAACTGCGGCTGCGCATTTTCGTTTCGACGAGCTTGCATCGTCGAGAAAGTTCATCTCAGAATGAAGGTTTTATCATCCTGGGGAGATGATCGAAAACACTATCGTTGCGCACAACTGGCAACGATTTTGTTACTTCACTACTATTGATGTTATCCCGGTTGTTCGAGAATTTTATGCAAATTTTCTGGATGCTAAAGATTCTGAAGTCTTTGATAGAGGAATCAGAGTAGGATTTACTCCAGAAAGAATCAACATATTCTATGGCCTGCCACCGATGATTGAGTGCTATTATTCTGGATTATCACCATCTGAGGGTGATTTTGATATGATTATTGCCTATTTGATTAACGGTACTGGATCTTGGAAGATCAGGAACGACAAAAGGGTAAATTTCAAATCTTCCAAGCTGAATGGTTACGAGATTGTTACCTTCCAATCATCTGAGTGAAGTAACTAAAGATCGAGCGATCTTGAATTACTGCATTCAGGAGAGGAAACCTATAGACGTTGGTAGTATTATTTATGAATTTGTGGATTCTATTGCGAGATCCAGCACTTCTGTTGGATTGGGATTTTCTTCTTTGATTTATTAATTATGTGTTAATAATGGAGTCAGTACTGATATTTCTGAGGATAAGTTAAAGACTACCAAGCCAATTGGGCATTAGAGTGTTAGTATCTATGATCGTCTTCGAGGTAAGAGATCGACAGCTCCTTCTAGTTCTGTATATACTCCAGGTAGACCTTCTACTTCTCGCCCCTCTACTTCAGCTGAGCCACCATCTAGTTTCTGGGAGTCCATGCATGATCAGTTTTTAGAGTAGCAGCAGGAGTTATTTCAGACTCACTGCAAGATAGATACTATTGACAAGAAACTGAATCATCTTTCTGACTATACCCAGAGGAAAAGTAGTTACGATGCAGAGTATGATAAAGCCCTAGTCAGATTTCTGAATTGTGAACATGATGTGAGTTTCCCTACTTTTCCTAGCTTTACACCATTTATTGATCCTAAGGACGTTGAGTTTTCCTTTCGTGATGATGATGACGATGAGGAGACAGCTAGTGATTAGTAGTAAAGAGATCTTTATGTCGTGCTACTCTGTTGTTAGTTTGGTTTGTTTGGATTGTTAGTTTTATGTTTGATGTGTATTGTTTAGTTTATGTACTTGTGTGGATGGATTCTGTGGTTAAAACATTTTTTAGTATATTGTGTTTAGACTGATGTTAGAGTTAATTTATATGTTTGTTTTAGTCTACTGTTTAGTACTTAGTAATTTCGCTCTGCTTTAATTTTGTTTCAAATTTAGTATAATAAAAAATTAGCCTGCTTACTTTTTTATACATGCTTCAATTTTATTTTGAATATTCATAAAAGCATGTTTAGAAAGTTAAGTTTTCTTTTTAAGATTGTTTCTACATACTTGTAAAAATTCTTATGATTTTTTTTCTCTCATACTTTCAAAATTTTCATAATGTACCAAAACTTAAGTTTGGGGAAAGGGAAATACATTCAAATTTAAATTTTATTTGTCCTTAAAGAGCTAATATTTTCTTAAAAATAAAAACTTTTTAACATAACTTAAGGAATGAAGAATTTATTTGAGATCACTTTTATTTTTGAAATTATAAACAATTTAGTGAAATTAACTAAAGTTTTACTAACTTTAATTGATTTTAAGAGTAGAATTACTTAACTTAAGGAAGAATAAGATTAAAGAATTTTTCTATTCATGATAGAAATGATAGAATTTAGAAATATTAAGTAATCAGAAATTATCACTTGAAAAAGAAAAGATTGAAAATCTTTTTGAATTTTTTATTTATGTTATAATAATTAAGTGAAAATGTATAAGTTTTAAAAATATAAGTTAAGGATAGTGAAGTTCAAAACCATTAACGGGCTATCCAGATATAGTAATCCTCTTTATTAAAAAAAAAAACAGAGAGAAGAAGCTTGAGGAAATACCTAATCAAAAATTGGCTTCACTTGAATTATCTTATAGGAAGAAAACTAGTTACATATCTTACTTAAATTTTATACATGAATATTCATTTAAAAATGATTTTTCAAGAAAATCTTTTTCTTGTAAATAATTTATGAGATCTTAATATAATAAGCTTCTATTATTTTCAAAATGAATGAAAAGTTTGAAATCTTATGATTTAGTAGTTAAATATTCATTAAATTCTTAAAATTAAACCTAGTTAGTGAAATTAGGTTAATAATTTACTAAAGACTTTATAAAATCAAATATTATAAAGAATCTTAATTATTTATCTTTTATTTCAAAAGGTTATATTTTATATAGTAAAAAGAGTTACTTGAGGACAAGTAACATTTAATTTTGGGGGACTTTGATCCATGAAGAAAAATACATATTTTTATGCCTTGGTTTTTATCAATTTCTAAGGATATTATGCTTTAATGAAAGGTATTTTTGTATTTTTGGATGTAGGTAATGTAAAAAGGTCTAGAAAAGGAAAAGGAGCAAAAGGGAGCAAAAATGGAGCAAAATACAAAAAGAAAATAAAATATATGGCCTGGCGCCTAGGTGCCAGAAACTGGCGCCTAAGCGCCAGACTCGATACATAAACTGTTAAGTTTTTGACGACTTTTGGATGGTTAATTTGACAGAGTTAGCAGTTATTGGACATTCTAGAAGAATGGCAGTAGTTCCTAGATAATATGACATGTGATACATTGCATTTGGACGATCCAAAACGGTTTTAAACACGAAGAGGTGCGAGCCAAAGTTAAGAGGTACGAAGAATTGGACGCGGTGTCCTGTGCCTAGGAGCCAGATTCCAGCTCCTAGGCGCCAGACCAACCTTCTAGAAGATTCATTGAATTTGGACATGTTTTGAAGAGGTGCCTCAAGGCAACCCTTGGAGCCTATAAATAGGAGTCCACTCCTTCAGAGAAAATAGCCCCTCATTCGTCCCACCTCCTCTAGTCTCCTTAGAGAGAGAAATCTCACTAGAGAGAGAGAATCTAGAGAATTAGAGAGAGAAATTTAGGGCCACTTTTGTTTAGTTTAGTGAGTTTACTTTCAAGTTGTAGCATCTGGAGTTCATTACAATGTGGAGTCAGGAGTCAGAAGATCTGTAGAAGGAATATTTGAGATAAGTATTTTTACTTTGATTCAATGTTTATTTATTATATTTTGCAGTTTATTTTCAATGTGTTCTGAGTAGTTAGTTTACTTTCTTCCTTCAATCATGAAGAGATAGATAAGATAAATATAAAGATTCGATGGAGAATTAAAATTTAAAATATTTTCAAAAATATTGTGATGACATTAATACCTGATCTTACTTAACTTTTTAAAATGGCCATTTAAATTGTTAAAACCTCTTGAAGAGTTTTGAAACCTTGAAGGAGAAGAACTCTTAACTTGTAAATGTCACATGAATCCTTGGGTAGTCGGAGGCCATGAGCAGGCTATTCAAGGTGAAGTGCAAATAAATAGGAAGATAAGATTTAAAGGGCATAGAATTGATAAGTTTTTAGAGTGATAGGCTAAATTCTTATAATTTGATTTATAGATCAGGAATGGGTCACTAGTATGTTGACCTCATTTTTGATGAGGTCTTCTCTTCTTCTTTTAGTACTTAGGATCTAGCCTTAGGCTTTTCCTTTGACTATCTTAGAGGACTAGAATTGGGATCCACCACCTTTTAGAAATTCAAACCACTTCTTAACTCTCTGCAAACTCCACAAACTTGATTGTAGACCCCTAATCACCTAGAGGGTTGAAATCAAATGTGGAAGTTTAAAGGATGAGTTCCTATAGGACTCTTTGGCCTTAGGACTACCCTGGGTGGCCTGGTCTAGTGAAGGGGCTGACTTACACACACACACTACACCTAGACACTACAATTTCACACACCTATACCTAACTTGACCTCCTGACTCATGTAGGTGATTCACATGGATGGTCCTTAATCCCTAAGCCCTTGGCTAAGAGGGTTAGGAACAACATATTGGATGCCTCAAATGAGTCCCTTTATGGCTCATGTGGACTTGATATGGTTTCATGGCTCAACCAAAATGATTTTATTCCACTTACATTCACCCAATCTTCAATTTTCCAAATTTTCAATTTTTGACCCCCGGGACCCTACACCCGCTTAGCCTACCCAAAACCCTTGAAACTACCCAAATTTCTCAAAAATTTCCAAATCACCCAAAATTCTCCAAAATCATTTCTAAACATTTCTTTCTACTTAAATTGATCATCCATAGCCAAAAATATCAAAAATTCCAAGAATACCTCCCAATACCCTCTAAATACCCAAAATACCCCTCTTGACCAAAAAATCCAAAAATTCAGAAAATTCCCAGAAAATTCCAAACAAATCCCAAATATTCCCAATTTCATTTTGTTCAACTACACCATGGGCCAATTTTGTCAATTTACCCCACTTTTATCAAAACCCCCAATTTGACCCATTTTAACCCAAAGTGAACTCAATGTCAAACCAAGCCTACCCAATTGACCCAAATTATGGTCCAATTCAATTATAAACTTCCGTTCAACATTCCCAACACCAATCTAGACCAAATCAAAGTCCAACTTGATTGACATTTGGATCAAATTTCACTTTTGGCCTTAAAGCCCAATTTGGACCCATGACCCAAACATAACCCAAACTCACCCAATTCAACTCCAATTAACCCCAAACCTTTTCCAAATCTTCCTTAACATCCCCACAAACAAAACACTAACATGATTTGCCCAACATTTAGACCCAAACCCCACTCAAATTCAACCCAAAGTTAAAAGGCCCAATTTTGACCTAAACCCAAACCTAACCCAAATGAGCCCAAACCCCAAAATCAAAGCCCAACCAAAGTCAAAACCTCTTTGAAACACTCCCATAAATATTTCCCAACATTAATTTTACATCAATTTCAACCCTAGCCCAACATTGGCCCAAGTTAGCCCACTTTGACCTATATTGGCCCATTCACCAAAGGAGCCCAAATTCAACCCAATTCAAACCCAAATCACTCCCAATTTGCTCCAAGTCACTCATGACACATCTATGAGCTAAACCCAACAATTATTTGGCCCAAGCCTTTACCAAAATTTCATCCTAAAATCCATTTTAAAATTCAAAAAGCCCACTTCCCTTAAACCTTCCTAAAAGCCCACTTCCTTCAAATTCAAAAGCCCAAATTCATCCAAAGCCCACATGGCACTTCCCCTCATCATCCATTTAATCAAAATCACCCCTAAGTTTCAAAATCATCAATTAAACCATTCCAAATCAAGCTTCATACAAATTTCCATCAAATTACCAAAAATTTCTAAAATCCATTTTCATGAAATTGACTAAGCTTTTCCCCAAGCCAAAGACAAGCCATGCAAGCCATGGACAAGCCACATGAAGCCATGGAAGGTTTGACATGTGATTAATCCATTAATAGCAAAAGGGGGAACCCCTTTCCTAACCCTCCCTTAAGCAATTTTAACCTTTTTTTATGCAACACCTAAACCCAAAATTTACTTAAACCAAGTTGATAGGGACTTCACCACTCCATCTCGGCTAGCCTATCCGATTCCCCACAGCACCCAAAGCCCCTCGGAGGGTGCACCATGCCCAAAACCATGGGTTGACCCAAATTAAGCTAAAATGATCCCATCCCCCTTCTACTTCGATTCAACACCTTTACACATGGCCAACTGCAATTGACTGCACTAAACCCCAGCCCTGACCCACCTGGACCTGAGGGTGACCCATGCCTGCCGGCCATCCTCCTGGGTCGCCGGAAAACTCCATGGCCGAGACATGGGGAGGAGCCAAACTTTGGAATTCCACCTCGTCGAGCTGCCCCATGCCCAATGGCCACCATGGCTGTTCTGCCCTTGACCTAAGCAGCTGATCCCAACCCTTGGCCATCCCTGTGAGGCTCTCCAGCCACCTCTATTTAAACACCACCCCCTCTCGGCCATGAGAGGTGCTGAACCAGACCTTACTGAAACTCGCCAAAATTGTTCCAGATCACTCTCCATACTTAGAGCAATTGATCCCTGGTGTCAATTTGCCCTAATCCCCACCAACAGAACCCAATTTCTCAGCCAAAATTCCACCCAAAACCAGGACACTTCTCCACAGTGGATCAATCCTCAAATTGATTGGTTCTACACCTTCACCAGACCAAGGGAAGAAGTCCACCAGCAAAAGCCCCTTCTCCAGGCCACCCAGTTGCTCCAGCCTCCAAGTTTTGTGATCGGCTGTGGTCGAAATCATACCTAGGCAATTTAACAGACCAGGAGACTTCATCTGGAGCTTGCTGGGATCAAATTAAAGGTGACACAACCCTCAGATTGAAGCCACACTTCTCTGAGCAAAGGTAAGAGCTAACTCTTTATCCCGAGCTTCTGGAGATTCTCCATTTCAAATGCCTTAATTTCAATGCATGATCACCGTATAGATGTATTCGTCTCTTCAAGACGAATCCATAGAGCACAAGAACACGAAAATCCATTGAGTATCGAGTGAGATATTAGGGATTTAGTGTGGACGGCTCTCAGGTGAGGACGCTTGGGGAATATGAACGGATGCCGTTCATTTAATACACGTGCGGACGAACGGCAAGGATTGCGCCGGATGAGGAGACGGAACGATACAGCGGGCCCCCTGAGTGCTGAGTTGGATGGCGGCGTCGAATCAGAAGGCGACATGCGGCGTTTCGGAGCTGCCGAGGTTGACGCGGCGTCGTGTGGATAAATAGAAAATTAGGGTATTTTTCTATTTATTTAATTCCCTAAACTTCAAAAATCCATAACTTTGTGTAGAAAAATCAGAAAAATAAAATAAAAATACCCTCTTGCTCAGTGAACAGAGGAGAATAATGTGGAAAAGAAATCATTTAATTTCATCAAGTATTTTATTTTTAATGATTTATTTACCCTCTGCATTGTTTTAATTCTCCATGCATATAGGAAATTCACCATGGCATGAGACCATAAGGCTTTTGAAGCCTGTGAATTTGGGAATATTCCCTGAATTTTCTAAAGTCAGAGGCCATCCCTATGAGAAGTTAATGATTTTTCAAGTTCATGTTACTGTTTTGAGTATTTTAATTCCAATAATTAGCATTTTGGGAAATAAATTCTAGGAAAATTTGGTGATGTCTCTTATGACCAGAGGAGCCTAGGAAAAATAGGTTTTGAGTTAACTCATTTAAAATAACCCTGATTGGCTTAAACACCCAAAATAGGTCCCTAATTAATTAGAGCTAACCATACATCAAATTGACTTGAAATCAATTCTCCACTAACCTTTAGGATCAGAGGATCCCACCATAAAAATTTGAAGTTAATTGGACTTGGTTAGCCCTACTAAATGGGTTGATTAAGCCATTTAGGCAATTTGAACTTTAAAAATTCATAACTTTCAAAATACCTTTCAAAAATTCACCAAATTGGTTTTGGAGACTCTCTGATATTAGGGGAATTTAAGAAAATTAAAATTTCAATTTTCTAAAAAAGTTGTTTTTTGTATTATTTTAATATTTTAATAATTAAAAAATAATAAAATCATAAAAATAATAAAATTCACCAAAATGTCACATTTTGAATTTTAATCACTTAGGAACAAACCCCATATTTTTCTTAGGTCTATTTAATGAGATATTAAATTTTAAAGCCCTAAGATATTTTAAAAATTAAAAAAATACATTTTTTTGGCATTTTCACTAAAATAATTATAATAAATCATAGAAAAATCAGAAAATTGCAAAAATTAATACTCTGATTTCCTTGATATCAGAGAGATTTTTGAAAAAGATAAATTTCATTTTGCAACCTTTATTTTATTTTTAAATTAATTAATACTCCAAAACTTAAAATAATTATAAAAAAATAATATAATTTAAAAAATCATCAAAATTGGTCCAAGTGGTCCTCTGGTCATTAGGAATGTCCCATAATTTTCTTAAGGACAGAAACTTTCCCTTGGTCATATTATTAAATTTTCCTTGGAAATTCTTATTTTCCACCAAAAATAATTATATAAATAAATTAAATACAGAAAAATCACATTTTCTCCTCTCATGTCTTTATCGGCATACGAGTGAAGTCACATAAAAATTTCAAGTTCATTTAAGCTCAATTTAGTGAGTTATGAAATTATTAAGCTTGAAGGGCAAAAATGGTAATTAAAAAATTTTAACCCTTAATTAAAACTTTAGGTTTTAATAAAATTAACAAATAAAATATTTGATCTTAATCTGATTTGGATGATTGAAATTCAAATAATTAAAGGGTAGAAACCTACTAAATAATTTGAAGTTAATTAAAGTAAACTTTAATTAAATAATTGATTAAATTTGGAAGAATAATAAAATTGGAATTATTAAAATAGGGATATTATTAGGAAGAGATTTATTCTTTAATTTAAAAATCCCTAAATTAATCATTTCAATAATATTTAATTCCTAATTAAAAATGATAATTTAAATTTAAATTTTAAAATGTTAAAGGACTAATCATTAAATTAAATTAAAAAGTTAAATTATTAAACACTTTTTAAATTTTCAATTAAATTAAAATTAAAAATAAAATTAAATTAAAGATTAAATTAAATTAAATCAAATAAATTAAATTAAATTAAATTAATTAAATTAAATTAAATTAAATTAAATTAAATTAAAAAATATTAAATTAAAGATTAAATTAAATTAAATCAAACAAATTAAATTAAATTAAATTAAATAGAGGTTTAGTTAAATTAAATTAAATTAAAATTAAATTAAATTAAATTAAATTAAAGGAAATTAAATCAAATTAAACTAAATTAATTTAACATCAAATCAAACTAAATTGAATTAAATTAAATTAAATTAAAATTAAAATTAGATTAAATTAAATTAAAGTTAAATGAAATTGAATTAAATAACATTACCTAAGACATAAAGAAATTAAATATAAAACAACTTGAACACTATTCCAAATTTAAACCCATTAACTTCAATTAAATCATTTAAACACCAATTTGCCCTCGAAAGCTTTGGTTATTATAACTCCTAAACAGAACATTAAATGAAATGTTACTTCACCTATAGGATAATCAAATGTCCTAGTTCATCGAGCAAGATAACAACAAAACTTGAATTCCCGGACGATTAATTCATTTGTATAATTAAATTCATTCGGACTTAAAACAATCCTAGAAATATTGAAAAGATGTTTAAGATTTGTCTTAAGCACTTCCTCGATATGATAGGATGTTCATAAGAACAATTGAATTTAATTATTCTTTGATGAAGAAAATCGTCCTCAAACTAAAACACAAAGACCTAGACGTCATAGGAAATGACTAACTATAGGATTAGGAATTTGGTAGAAAACCATAACCTTTCCCTTAGCTTTACCTAGGAACTTGTTTAAATATTCTAATTGTGTTTTAAGTGCAGCTTGGGATGACGGGAAAACCCTCCAGGCACGCTTTTATTGTAATTTACATTATTGCAATTTCTTTAATTGCATCGCACTTACTTTTTCTTGCATGATAAACAACTGTTGCATGAAAACCCACACCTTTAGGATAGTCCCTAAAACTGAAACCGAAACTAAATTAAAAGTCATTGCAAGATAAAATTCACCGCCACAACATTTCAAAATATAAAACAACTCAAAATTTAATCACAAACATAACATAAAACTACAATTACAAGTAAATTAAAACGTCCCGTTGGATGATCGGGAATACCTCGGATGATGTAACCTACGTGTTGCTAACGGGATTTCCCACGGTCCAAATGAAAGTGTGGAACTCATTCAGTTGAGTTTAGCAAATTCATCTGGACTAAGTGAATCCGATAAAAATAACGATGCCGGAAGGATGGAACCGTGAGATCTTAACCGGTGTCGTTATAATCAACTTTAAGATTTGTTTTAATTAAAACACAAAAACACTTGGAAATTAAGACTTCTCTAAACCAAAACACTTTTCTCATCTCCCGATTTATGACTTCTAAAACTAAACTTCGCAACAACAAGGAGCTCGGAGCATGGTGGGCAAAGACGACATCGTCATCAAGCAAAACTTGAATCTACATCGACAAAACTTTCCTAGAATTAAACAACAAAGCCATAGGACTTCGAGGTAGTTTGCCTAGTGCAACATAAATCCTCGACCTTTTGTTAGGCATTTGCATTGCAAATTAAGCCCTAACCGGTCTTAGGATTTTGAGGTAGTCGTCCAATACGACATAAACCCTCACATCTTCCAGGCCATTTGTATGATCATGTCATACGGATATAAGTCCTAATTAACTAAAACTGGTAAGATCAAAACATTAAATAAACATTAGTACTTTCCTAAATCCAAGCCAAACAATAGGATAGTCGGGAAATTACCGAAGTTCGCTTCGAATCTGTAATTTCTCCTACTTTTCTTCCTTTGAATTCCCAAAACAAAATCTTCCAAATTTGATCCATTCCCTATTGAGATTCCAAAATTTGATCCCTTGAAAACTTAAACCTTGAAATTCTTGAGAGCGAATTATCGATTATTATCGAGAGTTTTCTTAGGTGATTCCCGTCAGCTAAGATGTAATTAACTATAGGGGCTTGCCCTTATAGGGAATTTTAAAGAACCCAAGTAATATAAACCCTGTTTAATGTTTTTCATATTAAGCAGGGGAATTTGTTGGCACATAAAATTGGTTCGCAGACCAAACGGATGTCACAAATCTTTTAGTTTATTTAATCGAGCATCAAGCAGTGTGTCTATCCTTAGGGATAGATACACGGTTTGAAGTGCGGTGCTCGTTTATATAAACTATTTGGGATGTGAGATCAGTTTGATTTCATATCTTAAAATTTTCAAATTTAAAATTATTTTCAAAATCAAATACTACTTTTCAAATTATATATATTTAAACTAAATTTAAAATCTTAAAATTCGCCGACAATTTCTGTTTGGCGACCCCTTTTCTAAATACAACACAACCTAAAAAATAATGCCGACATATTTCTGGCGACTCCGCTGGGGAAAATTCCTCTCTCCATTTTTAATCAGACAATTCTGCTTTCAAAAATCGGTAGTGTATCCATGTCCCTTGTGGATCAAGCTATCCTTCTTTCCGTTGGAATACTATGTTCATTTCTACCTTGAACAAGTATAGCCAACATTCTCTCGCATTTAGGAGCCATCGTTTAGACACCCCTAAACAGAGAGGTTCCGAGATCCTTTTACCTCATTTCTGTGGTGGGGTGGACCCCCAATAGGTGTTAGTTTAGGAGTAATCCTTCGAGTCGAGAAGTCTTGCATAAGACTTTCTTTTGCTTTCCAACTCTGAATCGGATTCTCTACCTTCTCTACACCTTTGAACATTCCGTTCTAAACAAACAAATCCTTTAATGAATGACTCTTTTAACAAATAACTCCTTATAAATACATGAACAAGAATGTGTTCAGACTCTTTTCAATTCCTTTCTTTTCGTCCTGATGAGAAGAAGCATAACTTGGGACTGACAATTAGGATCTGCCCCGCGAAATGGAGGCCCCAAAGCTGATTTTCTCCATCACCAATGGACTCGACTTCGCTGTTTACAAGGACGAGCTGCCCGACAATGGGATCATCCGGTTTGGACATGGATTCGAGAACACAAATGTCAAGATCACCGACGTTTCCCTTTTCGCGCTGACGAACAAAGTATCTGAAACTGAGAAGCCGTTGCTCGAGTTCAACCTTAGGTCAACCCAAGAGTTTCCTCCCCTGCAAAAGATCCCGACTGAGAGGAGTACTGCTGTCCGCAGGAGGACTGTTCTTGCTACCCCCACTGGTCTAGTTGTCTCTGCACCTACCCCGGCTCTCGCTAGATTAAAGGGGAAGGAAATCCAGTAACTATGGTGAACCCGCTACCGTGGAGGGTACGGACTTTCCCGTGAGACCTTCCGTTTTGAAATTGGGTCCAGCTCAAGAATTCCATCACAAACACGGACCCAAAGAAGGAGCAGAAGTAGGAAGATTGCCAGGAAGGCCAGAGTTGCTGAAGTCGCTTTCCTAGAGGAAATCCCAGAAATCCCTAAGTACACACCACTACCCGAATACATACCATTTCCTGAAGATACACCCTTTTTGGAAGGAAGTAGATTCCATCCCCTTTCCGCCGCAGCTGATGAGGAAAATGTCCGCAGTGATTGTTTCTACATTACCTCGACCAAGCATACTACGACGACAGCAGAAAGAAAAGGGCTAGGATCACGCCATTTACCCGACTACGTGCATCGTGATCGAGAAGCTAGCAAAGAAAGAGAAATGCCCCGTATCGGAGATTCTAAGAAGAATAGGGCGGGTGCCAGTCAAATCCCGTCTTGGGCCACGAGTAGAACCCGCCATCGTTACAGAAAAGCCAAATAAAAGGATGAAGGCTAGTCCGCCTGTCGTCGTTTTAGGATTACAGATTAGGGAGGATACCACCTTCTAGCATTTGGTCGACGCACCATCGAGTCCTAGACCTTCGTCGCTAGAAGGATGGTATGGCGTCCCACTACCTGGACAGCTTAAGATCGAAACAACGACTCGAGAAGGAAAGTCTCGTCGGGAGAGTCGAATCCGAAGAAAGTGCTACCGCAGAAAGGGGACTCGTGAGAAGGGAACCCGGCAGCCTATCGCACGACAACCGCGAGGATGCACGTAAAAGACTGCTAGAGGACGCTATGGAAAAGTTGAGGACTCGATATTCGATGACTAGCAAAAGAAAGAGAAGAGAAATTCGGAGACGAGATCGATTCATCGGAATTCATGGACGATGAGTATGCGGAAATCAACATGGTCGAAACACGAGCTTCGTCGACTTCACAAGGTGCTCCCGCAGCTCGCGTAAAGAGAGGAGCCAGAAGTGATGAGAAGACAGCTTCAAGAGAAAACGATACGATCGCCCAAATGGCGAAGATGATGGAAGAGATGGCTGTAGCCCTAGCCACTCTCCAAAGTCAAGTGCAACCCCAAAGAGAGTCACCCCCAGAGGTCATTCACATTATAGACGGAGGAAAGGAGAATACGTCCGTCAACGGGGATGATCAGCTAAAGAAAGATACAACACAAAGTATGATTCCAGAAAAGGATATCAAAAGCTTGGTGGAACAAGCAGTGCGAGAAGCCTTAGCACAATCAAAGAGCGGGACATCCATTCGGACGGGTAGACCTTACCCGAAGAATTCGACGCCGTCCAATACCCAAAAGGCTTCGTACCACCTTTGTTCAAGACCTTTGATGGAACCGGAACCCCCGACAAGCATGTTGCACACTTTCGTGCCGCTTGTTGCAATGCCGGCGGGAGCGATGCATTACTCTTTCGACAGCTCGTCGCGCACTCGTCGAAATCGCCTTTGATTGGTACGCGAATTACCGAATGGTTCAGCTGAAGACGTTCTCGGAACTAGAAAACCTTTTCATCAAGCGATTCGCCGGAGCTCTAGCACTCACATCACTATCGGTGATTTAGTGGTAGAGAAGCGTAGCCGAACGAAACTTTGGTGGATTACATACTTCGATGGAGGAACTTAAGCATGAAGTGTGAACCACAATTACAAGAACAACATGCAATCGGCATCTTACTTAAAAGCATTCACGGCCCGATAGCACTTCTCCTCAAAGGATTCACTATTAAGACTTTCGAGAAGTTGTTAAGCAAGGCCGGGAGCTTGCAAGAGGAGGCGAAGCAATTAAATTTCGCCGACAAGACAGACAAGCAAAAGCCTGTGAAGACTTTTGAAAAGAAATCCGGGATCGTTGCAGCAGTCGACAAAGGCAAGCAACCGATACAAATATCGTCCGAACGACCACCGCAACCTCAACAGAATTACCAGCAACCCCGACCCAGCTATCAGTCATCTCCACAGTATGAACAACCGCCTCGTCCGCAACGTACATTAAGGGAGCTTCGAGCAGGGAATATCTATTCAAGAATGAAGCAAGTGCCGAAAATGTTCCGTAGTCCGATGAAGACTCCGGATTTCCACTGCGCGAGCCTAAGAGACCGAGAGAAGTCAACAAGAAAGGTGATCCCAACTTTTGCCCTTATCACCGGATGCTTGGACACAAGATAGAAGATTGCATTACCTTCAAAAGTTGGCTCAACGACAACCTTCGGAAAGGGAATATAACAATCCCGAAGGATTACATGAAGGAACACCAGAAAGGAGGTTCCATCAATGTTATCTCGACTGATCCCATCATTCCGATAGATCCCTATACAACTGACGATGGATGGACTACCGCTTGGATGAGGTCTTCAAAAAGATTTTAGACAACGATCCAAACCGCTTCGGTGCGAGCTTCAATTCAAAGTTCGAAACCTCGCTAGCCGACACCGTCACTTGCGATAGAAGAACCACCTCAACAGGAGACGATTGAAGAGAAGAAGAAAATCAACGAAGAAGAAAGGACCGAGGCTCCTAAGGCTAGACTAGGGGCCGCTTATCCTAGGATAGTTGTTTCGGATTCGGGGAGAAATCCCTCGAACCCCCGACTCGTATGATTATCTCGCTCACTTCGGTGGGATCTTATAATGATAAGGGTGATGGCATTGGCTACGTTTTAACTGTTTCTAACGATTATGTAACTAGCGACAATCTGGACATCGATTTCGATACAAATGACAATTCTCAAATCATACACAATCTCGACGATCACGATGACGAAGAAGACATCCACCAAGGAGGCTACGAGAGTTCAATAAGCAATGAATCCATTTGCGAGTTTCGAGGAACTCCAATCACAATAGAGTTAGAGCCTTCGGACTCCGAAACTAATCCGGAAGAACCCGTCATTCCGATTCGAGAAGAAACACCAGCAAGCTCAACACTAGATTCGGAGGAAATTACGAAGTTAACTTAAGAAGTGGAAGAGTCCTACCTCCGAGAATGGGTCCAAAGGACAAAGGAAAGCGTGTGGTTGTTCAAGAAGAACCAACCCCGCGGAAGAAATACCCATTCAAGAAGAAGTCGAGATACATGGAAATAAAGTGGACTACAACGTGCTAGCCCATCTTAGGAAACTACCAACCAAACCGAGCATCTACGACGCTCTCATCTTATCAAAGGAGATGAGAGAAGCTCGATCAAGGCCTTTCTTGATCTAGAATTTGCTTGGCTCAAATGGCCGGAGATTCCTTAGATGAGGTTTGCTCGTTAAAAGAACAGCGAGGTGTTACCTTCACGGACAATGACCTACTACTTGAGACAGCAGACCACAACCGACCGTTGTACATTTCAGTTACAATTGGGAATTTTACGCTCTCAAGAGTATTGGTGGATCCAGGAGCATCAATCAATATAATGAGTCTTGGAACACTAGCATATTTGGAAATTGATGCCCGCGAGCTTGAAGCAGACAAAATGTTATTTAGAGGATTCAACCAGAAAGGAGAAAGAGCCCTCGGATCGATAACACTACTAATGAAGACCGGTGACTTAGCAAAGACAACCGCAAAATTTCACACAATTGATTCAGAAACATCGTTCAACGCTCTACTGGGCCGACCATGGATACATGAAAACGAGGATGGTACCATCATCTCTACACCAGTGCATCAAATGCTACGATGGAGGGGAACAGTGCATCAAAGGTGACTTACAACCATTCTCCGTACATGAGATTGGAATCCATGAAGACGCAGCTTATTATGCACCACCGAAGAAAACAATTTTCTCCAGAGATACCATGACAAATGAAGCAAAGAAAGTTCGAGACAACGAAGAACCTGAAGTTCTAGTCCAACAGTCACTCACCACTCCCTTACGGCGAGATGGTGAAGGTTTCTCCACAACTCGCATCCGAGGTCGAGGCCGGGGACGAGGTCGTGGTAGAGACGTTAGGACAGCTGGACGAGAGGAAGCCGCCCATCAATGTTGATTAGGAAGACAGTTTCGAAGAAGAAAAAGAAATCAAACAAGAAGCAGCGACAATAAGTTGGAAAAAGCCGCAATTCAAGATCTCTCTCGAAGATGAGAAGAATGAAGAATATAAATCGATGTACGAGAAGATTAACCACTATGTACATACTATGACCCTAACCCCGATCCATTCTAATAAGGTCGAGGGTATGGTGGTCAAAGAGGTACATAGCGGCGGTGCAAAGCCCATCAAATTCTACCGTGGTGCTTCTTCCTCCAAAACTGAGAATAATGTACAATTTGAAGATGTCACTTCATCAGAATTAATGGAATTACTCTTGAGTGGTACTCTCCCCGTGTTCAAAATTTAATTCAGCCGTGGTTTCTCACCTCGACAATGGACAAAAGGCCAATCACAACATTTTGAAAAATTATGGAATAACTCCGTCGTCCACCCAATTCAAAGCATGGACTCGGATTCGGCATAGTAGGATCGACTGACGATACCGAATTTTGCTTGGTTGTCACTTGCGAATCTAATGAAAACCGCATGGAAACCACGGAAGAATTTGAAGATTCACAAATTGGAGACGCTCCACCGAATTCGAAGAAGAAATTAAATCTACAATAGATAAGTTAACGGAAGTTAACTTAGGTACTAACGAAGAGCCCAGCACCTACCTTTGTTAGCTCCTTACTCAATAAGGAAGACTCCGAAGAAATAATCAAGTTATTAATGGAATTTAAAGACTCGTTTTTCTTGGAACTACGATGAGATGCCGGGATTAGCTCCGGAGGTCGCAGTCCATAAGCTAGGAGTGGATCCTACTTCGTCCCAGCCGACAAGGTCCCGGAAGAATGCGTCTAGAAATCGAACAACAAGTCATAGCCGAAGTTAAAAAGCTAATAGACACTAAATTTGTCCGTGAAGAACAATACCCGACTTGGTTAGCCAATGTGGTACCGGCCGAAAGAAGAATGGTCGATCGAATTTGTGTGGACTTCGCAGATTTAAACAAGGCATGTCCAAAAGATGAATTCCCTCTACCGATCCTGAATTAATGATCGACATTGCTTCAATGCATGAAATATTCTCATTCATGGATGGATCTTTAGGATACAACCGGATAAAAATGGCTCCGTAAGATGAACAGACTTACAAGATTCGAATGCCGATCGGAGTATATTGCTACACAGTGATGCCATTTGGACTGAAGAAAGTAGGAGCAACATACCAGAGAGCGATGACAAGAATTTTTGATGATCTCATCCACAATCAAGTCGAATGCTACGTGGACGATGTGGTCATTAAAAGCAAAGTAAAGGAAAACCACTTGTATGATTTGAGAATTGTTTTCGAACGATTAAGACAATTTAACCTTAAGATGAATCCCTTAAAATGCGCCTTCGGCGTCACCTCCAGGAAATTCTTAGGATTCGTTGTACGACATCGTGGAATTGAAATCGACCCGGAAAAGATTAAAGCCATCTTAGAAATGCCGCCTCCCAAAACCTTAAAATAACTACGATCTTTTCAAGGGAAGTTGGCATATCTTCGACGCTTTATCTCGAACTTGTCAGGTAGGTGTCAGCCTTTCTCGGCACTAGTTAAAAAGGACGCCAAATTTATTTGGGAAGAGAAATGCCAGAGGGCCTTCGAAGACATTAAACAATATTTAATGACACCTCCCGTCTTAGCAGCCCTGAGCCTCGTGTAGACCGCTAATACTTTATACCGCGGCTTTAGACGACTCTCTCGGAGCCCCGTTAGCCTGTGTCAATGATGAGGGTAAAGAAAATGCTCTTTACTACCTAAGCCGTCATTTACTTCCGACGGAAATAAGGTATCCCGTAATTGAAAAGCATTGTTTGGCCCCCGATCTTCGCCGCTCAAAAGCTCGTGCACTACATGCTTTCTCATAAGGTCAACTCCGATCTCGAAGTTTAATCCATTGCAATACTTGATGACTCGTCCAACACTTTCCGGCAGACTTGCCGGATGGTCAATGATATTATCGCAATTCGATATAACTTTTGTGCCTCTTCGTGTCGTAAAGGGACAAGTCTTAGCAGACTTCTCGCAAAGACACCCTTTGTCGGCGAATCTCCTCTCAATGACGATTTGCCGGATGAACAAATAATGAGCCTAGAAGACCCCGATGATCGACGTTTGGAATTATATTTCGACGGAGCATCTTCAAGCACACAAAGATGAAGAATCGCAAGTGATAGTGCCCGGTAAGGCAGGGATCGGATTAATCTTTATAACGCCGGAGCGGGGGATGTTAAGATACTCCTACCACTTAACAGAACCGTGTACAAACAACGAAGCAGAATACGAAGCCCTCATAACGGGACTGGAATTAGCTATTCAAATGAGGATAACAGACATCAACATCTACGAGGATTCGCAGCTAATCATTCAACGGATCGCGGACAAGACGTAATTTTAAAACTAAGACTCGAGCAATACTTCCAAGTATGCCATACGGTTGTTGGAACAAATTCGAATGTGACAATCTACAAAATTCCCGAGAAAGAAAACGCTTTAGCAGATGCGTTAGCCCGTCTCGCAAAAGAATTTTCCCGTTTGCAAGATGAGTCGCTGGAAGTGTCGGCTCACGGACGTCGTGTCCTATCGCAGACTCGGCATAGACACAATACACAAATCGAAAAAGAAAAAGAATTAGTTGCAACAAAGTGATGTAAAAACACAGAAGATTGGCGACGACCATCGATGTACTACCCGCAAACAGAAAGCTACCGGACGATAGGTCGCTAGCCCATCGTATCAAGAAAAGAACTCGTCCTACGCATTAATAAACAACACGTTATACGTAAGGTCTTTCGATCAAATGTGGCTAAGGTGCCTAAGCGGGTCCGAGGCCCGTGAAATTGTTAAAGAGGTGCATTCATGACTCGCGGCGCTCACTCGATCAGTCCGAAGATGAAGATGAAAATTAAAAGACTAGGTACTACCGGCCCTCGATGATGACCGACTGCATGAAAATCGCCAAGAGCTGTCACCAATGCCAAGTGCACGGAGTGGTTCTACACCAACCTCCAAATGTGTTACATCCGACAATTGTGTCGTGGCCATTTGAATGTTGGGGCATGGATATAGTGGGTCCAATAGAACCACCATCTTCAAAAGGACATCGCTTCATTCTTGCGGCTACAGATTACTTTTCCAAGTGCGCGAGGCGGCTCCACTTAGAGAAGTGAAAGCACACCACGTGCTGCAGTTTTTCAAGAACAAAGTTGTCTACCGTTTCAGAGTGCCGCGCAGGGCCATCTTAGATAACGGGTCAGCATTCAGAAGTACTCAAATCAATAATTTTGTTAGGAGACATGAAATCGATTGGCGGTAATCAACAATTTACTATCCAAGAGCAAACGACCTGGCTGAGGCTTTTAATAAAACTCTCGTTCAAATCTTAAAGAAAACTTTGGACGATAATAAGAGAAATTGGCATGAGAAGTTATTAGAAGCCTTATGGGCCTACCGGACAACCTTTAAAACTCCTACTCAAGCTACACCTTACGCTCTGGTGTATGGGTCCGAGGCAGTGTTACCTTTAGAGGTTCAGCCTTCCTTCACTCGAATTGCAGTTGCAAACGTAATCACGACGAAGAGAATGCCAAATTACGACTAGAAGAATTAGAAAGCCCGGAAGGGAAAAGACTTGCAAGCATAGCAGAATTTAGAACTATACCAAGCTAAGATGGTTCAAGCCCATGACGGACCGGGTCCGCCCAAGAACCTTCAAAGTTGGTGACTTAGTTCTCGTTCTCAAGAGACCTATTCTTGCACACCGCAAGATAGGAGGAAAATTTGAACCCACTTGGGAAGGGCCGTTCGTGGTTGAAGCAGTATACTCAGGAGGTTCCTATCAGCTATTGAACTACTAAGGAGAACGACATATGCTTCCGATCAATGGACGATACTTGAAAAAATATTACGCTACCTGATGTTTCGAAGGAATGAATTCTTTATCCTTAGAAACACGGGCGAAGTAATTACTTATGACTGGGTCCGAACACAAAAATAAAAAATGTGCTAAAATAAATAAAATCATGATAATAAAGTTTTCCTTGTTTTCTTTTCCAAATCAAAATCTCTTTCCTGATCTTATCCCACTTCATTCCCGTTAAGTTTTAAAATATAAGAGTAATATAAAAAAAACTGTCTTTAATAAACATTTTCTTAATGTTCTTGTTCTTAGTACAGCCCCTGATCCTTTTCCTTGTCTTTTCACAGGGAAATGTCGAACGGGCGGTTGGTCCTGAACTTTAGAAATGGCTTAAGCCTTGCACTCGATGAAAAGTGGGTGAAAGATGGAGCGATAATCAAGATTGACTCGGACTTCGCACCGACGAGCCTACAAGTACGAGGAAAGTGACCGGGTCCCGCTGACCAAGAAGAACTCGCCCGGCGTACAAGTGATGAAAGTGGGTGGCCCAAGCCACCAATCCAAAGAACAAGAAAAGAAAAACAAACACTGAAGAAGACAAGAAAATCAAGTCTGTAGTCGCAACAGTAGAGGGTAGGCTTGTCAGCGCCGCGCCCACAGAAACTCAGGAAGTTCGAAGAGCTACTCTCACAGCAACGCAACGAAGAAATAAGAATCTCCTTATCCGTAAGATGTTAACCAAATTAGCTGCGGACTGGCCGCGACGAGACGATGCCTGTTACCGCAGCACATACACTTCAAGGACACCGGCTCACCGAGAACTCCGAAGAAAGGAGGCCACCTCCTAGATAACGTAAAGGACTAGGGAAATCTCACGAAGATCGAAGAAAGAAGACTACCACGCTACCGTATAGAACCACCGTTGATGCATGACCTTGTTGCAGAAGCAACCCCGGGGATGTCCCGACGGACATCATCCCCGAGGAGCCGAGGTATGCGTGGAGAACGTGAAGGGATCGAGCAAGTATATCACACAATACGTCACTGTGCCTCGCCATTTGCGGATTATTCCGCAGTACGAGCTGGAAAGAATGCGAATGTTGAAAAGAAAACCTTTGAATACTTCGAGAGAATCAGAGGCAGAAGGATCAATATACTAGAAGGCCTCGAGCTACATACAGACGTATTCTCGGAATATGAACAAAAACAAATCGTGGATTGCATCCGGGATTTGAAAAGAATGGGCCGAGCGGGTCGCCTAAGGGAAAACACCTACTCAGAACCCTGGAGATGGATGCCAGGGAAAGGAACGATTACAATACAATGCGGATGCTGCCACAACTTTGCTGAGGACAGGAAGGGAAACCCACCGGGAATACTCCATCATGGGCAAGTGGATCCAATGCCATTAGTCATCAAGAGAATGGTAAAGAGATTGATAACATGGAGGGTACCGCCGACGGATTGCATACCCAATAGCTGCATTATTAACATCTACAAGGTGGTGACCGCATACCCCCGCACATAGATCACCACGATTTTGTCGGACCTTTCGCACGACCTCTTTCTTGAATGAGTGTAACATCATGTTCGGATCCGACCTCCGGATAGCGAGCCCGAGTGAGTTCCGAGGGCCGATGAAGATACCTTTACCGGTAGGTTCCGTCATGATATTGAAGGGCAACGGAGCAGTATATCGCTAAGCATTGCATACCGTGAGTACCAGTGAAGCGGATCTCGCTTACTTTCGGGAGGATGGACGACAGGAAGACACCTTACCATTTCCGACCCGGACCCGGAGCTAGAGAGCCTCCGGCCTTACGAGCCGTGAGTTACATGGAAAATATCACACCTCCAACGTACATCCATACGGCATCCTTGCCAAGGATGGCTTGGAAGGTGATGTTATCGACCATGTACCCCACAATTCGTACATGGATTTTTGACAGATGCTTCTTTGGATGGATCGACAAAGATCATACATAGTCCGTTTTGAGTCTATATGGATTGTGTGAGATGTATTCCAGATCGAGTTATATGATGTATCTTCGACATGATTGGAATGAAAGTGACCATGTCACATTTTTGGCCTTCACCTCTTTTGTGCAAATTGACTGGGAAACGCCATTAAAGTTAAATGAACTTCGAACAAAGAACAGAAAAGAAATAAAAAAAAGAATAAAAGAAAACTTTCCTTAAAAATCTAAAAATGATGAACACCAAATTCACATGGACACTAAATAAACGATAAAATAAATTTGAATCGTTAAAGGACAAACAAAATGAGCACAAATTTTAAATCAAATTTCAAACTTGATCTTCCAGATTTCAAACCAAATCTCAATCAAATTTCAAATTCAATCTTTCCAGATCCCAAATCAAATTTCAATCAAATTCCAAATCCAATCTCAATCAAATTCAAATTCAATCTTTCCAAATTTCAAATCAAATCTCAATCAAATTCAAACTCAACCTTCCAAATCTGAAATCCAATCTGTTCTATTCTATCCCTTGTCTGGGATGGAAGCGGTTGATTCCATTGACACGGATCGAATCTGATGGCGAGGAATTATATCCAATCCAAATCAGTGACTTCCGATCAACTCTTTTGAACGGGGTATGTAACATCTACATATTCCCTCCTAATCCATTTCCTTCCATGAAAGTCTTTTACAACTTTCATGAAATTCTCGAAACACCAAAATTCTACACTTTTCAAATCAACACTACAAATCTTTTCAAAGTCAATGACTATCAAAATTCAAACTTTTGGAGTTGAGGATTTTACATCCGAAACTGCATTGCTTTAGGATTCTTTCCCTATCGCAATTAAATACATCAAACCAAATTCAAACTTTTGGAGTCGAGGATTTTACATCCAAGACTGCATTGCTTTAGGATTCTTACCCTATCGCAATGAAATACATCAAATCAAACTTTTGGGTTGAGGAATTTACATCCGATATTGCATTGCTTTAGGATCATTTCCCTAGCGCAATGAAATACATCAAATTCAAACTTTTGGAGTCGAGGATTTTACATCCAAGACTGCATTGCTTTAGGATTCTTGCCCTATCGCAATAAAATACATCAAATCAAACTTTTGGGTTGAGGATTTTACATCCGAAACTGCATTGCTTTAGGATCCTTTCCCTATTGCAATGAAATACATCAAAATTCAAACTTTTGGAGTCAAGGATTTTACATCCAAGACTGCATTGCTTTAGGATTCTTTCCCTAGCGCAATGAAATACATCAAATTCAAACTTTTGGGTTGAGTATTTTACATCCGAGACTGCATTGCTTTAGGATCATTTCCCTATCGCAATGAAATACATCAAATTCAAACTTTTGGAGTTGAGGATTTTACATCCGAAACAGCATTGCTTTAGGATTCTTTCCCTATCGTAATGAAATACATCAAATTCAAATTCTTGGGGTTGAGGATTTTACATCCAAGACTGCATTGCTTTAGGATTCTTTCCCTAGCGCAATGAAATACATCAAATTCAAACTTTTGGAGTCGAGGATTTTACATCCAAGACTGCATTGCTTTAGGATTCTTTCCCTAGAGCAATGAAATACATCAAATTCAAATTTTTGGAGTCGAGGATTTTACATCCGAGACTACATTGCTTTAGGATTCTGTCTCTATCGCAATGAAATACATCAAATTCAAACTTTTGGGTTGAGGATTTTACATCTGAAACTGCATTGCTTTAGGATCCTTTCCCTATTGCAATGAAATACATCAAAAATCAAACTTTTGAAGTCGAGGATTTTACATCCGAGACTGCATTGCTTTAGGATTCTTTCCCTATTGCAATGAAATACATCAAAATTCAAACTTTTGGAGTCGAGGATTTTACATCCAAGACTGCATTGTTTTAGGATTCTTGCCCTATCGCAATGAAACACATCAAATCAAACTTTTGGGTTGAGGATTTTACATCCAAGACTGCATTGCTTTAGGATCATTTTCCTATCGCAATGAAATACATCAAATCAAACTTTTGGGTTGAGGATTTTACATCCGAGACTGCATTGCTTTAGGATTCTTTCCTTATCGCAATGAAATACATCAAATCAAATTCCTGGGGTTGAGGATTTTACATCCGATACCACATTGCTTTAGGATTCTTTCCCTATTGCAATGAAATACATCAAAATCAAACTCTTGAGGTTAAGGATTTTACATCAAATACCGCATTGCTCTGAGATTTCTCCTCATTGTAATGATTCAATTCAATCAATTCAATTTTCTTTTGAGGTTGAAGATGTTACATCTAAAACCACAAAATTCCAATTTTCATTTCAAATCAGATCCCCTCAAATTAATCTTAACAAAACTTCAATCTAAATTGAAACCCAAACTAAAATCCAAGCTTACACATCAAAACTTAAACTGAAACAAAATGAAATCTAAATCAAATTCCCCGCATCATGTGATTTGGAATTCACCTTCTTTTCCTTTCCCCAGCGAGAGTTCAGGAATCTCCAGTTTCAGAGATATACTTGACACTCCCCAGCGGAAACTCTTCTACTTTGTCCTAAGTTTGTCACTTGGACATCTGTGTTGGTTTTGTTGATCGCTTCGGTCAACACCAATACGCGCGGTGTGCTCCGTCAGCTCACCACACCTATAGGGGGTCCATTTGTTGACCTCATTTTTGATGAGGTCTTCTCTTCTTCTTTTAGTACTTATGATCTAGCCTTAGGCTTTTCCTTTGACTATCTTAGAGGACTAGAATTGGGATCCATCACCTTTTAGAAATTCAAATCACTTCTTAACTCCCTGCAAACTCCACAAACTTGACTGTAGACCCCTAATCACCTAGAGGGTTGAAATCAGATGTGGAAGTTTAAAGGATGAGTTCCTATAGGACTCTTTGGCCTTAGGACTACCCCCAGGTGGCCCGGTCCGGTGAAGGGGCCGACTTACACACACACTACACCTATACACTACACTTTCACACACCTATACCTAACTTGACCTCCCGACTCATGTAGGTGATTCACATGGATGGTCCTTAACCCCTAAGCCCTTGGCAAGAGGGTTAGGAACAACATATTGGATGCCTCAAATGAGTCCCTTCATGGCTCATGTGGACTTGATATGGCTTCATGGCTCATGTGGACTTGATATGGCTTCATGGCTCAACCAAAATGATTTTATTCCACTTACATTCACCCAATCTTCAATTTTCCAAATTTTCAATTTTTGACCCCCGGGACCCTATACCCGCTTAGCCAACCCAAAACCCTTGAAACTACCCAAATTTCTCAAAAATTTCCAAATCACCCAAAATTCTCCAAAATCATTCCTAAACATTTCTCTCTACTTAAATTGATCATCCATAGCCAAAAATATAAAAAATTCCAAGAATACCTCCCAATACCCTCTAAATACCCAAAATACCCCTTTGACCCAAAAATCCAAAAATTCAGAAAATTCCCAGAAAATTCCAGAAAATCCCAAATATTCCCAATTTCATTTTGTTCAACTACACCATGGGCCAATTTTGTCAATTTACCCCACTTTTATCAAAACCCCCAATTTGACCCATTTTAACCCAAAGTGAACTCAATGTCAAACCAAGCCTACCCAATTGACCCAAATTATGGTCTAATTCAATTCTAAACTTCAGTTCAACATTCCCAACACCAATCTAGACCAAATCAAAGTCCAATTTGATTGACATTTGGATCAAATTTCACTTTTGGCCTTAAAGCCCAATTTGGACCCACGACCCAAACATAACCCAAACTCACCCAATTCAACTCCAATTAACCCCAAATATTTTCCAAATCTTCCTTAACATCCCCACAAACAAAACACTAACATGATTTGCCCAACATTTAGACCCAAACCCCACTCAAATTCAACCCAAAGTTAAAAGGCCCAATTTTGACCTAAACCCAAACCTAACCCAAATGAGCCCAAACCCCAAAATCAAAGTCCAACCAAAGTCAAAACCTCTTTGAAACACTCCCATAAACATTTCCCAACATTAATTTTACATCAATTTCAACCCTAGCCCAACATTGGCCCAAGTTAGCCCACTTTGACCTATATTGGCCCATTCACCAAAGGAGCCCAAATTCAACCCAATTCAAACCCAAATCACTCCCAATTTGCTCCAAGTCACTCATGACACATCTATGAGCTAAACCCAACAATTATTTGGCCCAAGCCTTTACCAAAATTTCATCCTAAAATCCATTTTAAAATTCAAAAAGCCCACTTCCCTTAAACCTTCCTAAAAGCCCACTTCCTTCAAATTCAAAAGCCCAAATTCATCCAAAGCCCACATGGCACTTCCCCTCATCATCCATTTAATCAAAATCACCCCTAAGTTTCAAAATCATCAATTAAACCATTCCAAATCAAGCTTCATACAAATTTCCATCAAATTACCAAAAATTTCTAAAATCCATTTTCATGAAATTGACCAAGCTTTTCCCCAAGCCAAAGACAAGCCATGCAAGCCATGGACAAGCCACATGAAGCCATGGAAGGTTTGACATGTGATCAAGCCATTAATGGCAAAAGGGGGAACCCCTTTCCTAACCCTCCCTTAAGCAATTTTAACCCTTTTTATGCAACACCTAAACCCAAAATTTACTTAAACCAAGTTGATAGGGACTTCACCACTCCATCTCGCCTAGCTTATCCGATTCCCCACAAGCACCCAAAGCCCCTTGGAGGGTGCACCATGCCCAAAACCATGGGTTGACCCAAATTAAGCTAAAATGATCCCTTCCCCCTTCTACTTTGATTCAACACCTTTACACATGGCCAACTGCACTGATTGCACTAAACCCCAGCCCCGACCCACTCGGACTCGAGGGTGACCCATGCCTCGCCGGCCACCGCTCGGGTCGCCGGAAAACTCCATGGCCGAGACATGAGGAGGAGCCAAACTTTGGAATTCCACCTTGCTGAGCTGCCCCATGCCTAATGGCCACCATGGCTGTTCTGCCCTTGACCTAAGCAGCTGGTCCCAACTCTTGGCCATCCCTATGAGGCTCTCCAGCCACCTCTATTTAAACACCACCCCCTCTCGGCCATGAGAGGTGCTGAACCAGACCTTACTGAAACTCTGCAAAAATTGTTCCAGATCACTCTCCATACTTAGAGCAATTGATCACTGGTGTCAATTTGCCCTAATCCCTACCAACAGAACCCAATTTCTCAGCCAAAATTCCACCCAAAACCAGGACACTTCTCCACAGTGGATCAATCCTCAAATTGATTGGTTCTACACCTTCACCGGACTAAGGGAAGAAGTCCACCAGCAAAAGCCCCTTCTCCAAGCCACCTCGGCTACTCCGGCCTCCAAGCTTTGTGATCGGCCGTGGTCGAAATCATACCTAGGCAATTCACTGCACCAGGAGACTTCATCCGGACCTTGTCGGGATCCAATCGAAGGTGACACAACCCTCGGATTGAAGCCACACTTCTCTGAGCAAAGGTAAGAGCTAACTCTTTATCCCGAGCTTCTGGAGATTCTCCATTTCAAATTCCTTAATTTCAATGCATGATCACAGTATACATGTATTCGTCTCTTCAAGATGAATCCATAGAGCACAAGAACACGAAAATCCATTGAGTATCGAGTGAGATATTAGGGATTTAGTGTGGACGGCTCTCGGGTGAGGACGCTTGGGGACGATGAACGGATGTCGTTCATTTAATACACGCGCGGACGGACGGCCAGGATTGCGCCGGATGAGGAGACGGAACGATACAGCGGGCCCCCGGAGAGCTGAGTTGGATGGCAGCGTCAAATCAGAAGGCAACACGCGGCGTTTCGGTGCTGCCGAGGTTGACGCGGCGCCGCGTGGATAAATAGAAAATTAGGGTATTTTTCTATTTATTTAATTCCCTAAACTTCAAAAATCCATAACTTTGTGTAGAAAAATTAGAAAAATAAAATAAAAATACCCTCTTGCTCAGTGAACAGAGGAGAATAATTTGGAAAAGAAATCATTTAATTTCATCAAGTATTTTATTTTTAATGATTTATTTACCCTCTAAATTGTTTTAATTCTCCATGCATATAGGAAATTCACCATGGCATGAGACCATAGGGCTTTTGAAGCCTCTGAATTTGGGAACATTCCCTGAATTTTCCAAAGTTAGAGGCCATCCCTATGAGAAGTTAATGATTTTTCAAGTTCATGTTATTGTTTTGAGTATTTTAATTCCAATAATTAGCATGTCGTGAAATAAATTCTAGGAAAATTTGGTGATGTCTCTTATGACCAGAGGACCCTAGGAAAAATAGGTTTTGAGTTAACTCATTTAAAATAACCCTAATTGGCTTAAACACCCAAAATAGGTCCCTAATTAATTATTGCTAACCATACATCAAATTGACTTGAAATCAATTCTACACTGACCTTTAGGATCAGAGGAACCCACCATAAAAATTTGAAGTCAATTGGACTTGGTTAGCCCTACTAAATGGGTTGATTAAGCCATTTAGGCAATTTGTACTTTACAAATTCATAACTTTCAAAATACCTTTCAAAAATTCACCAAATTGGTTTTGGAGACTCTCTGATATTAGGGGAATTTAATAAAATTAAAATTTCAATTTTCTAAAAAAGTTGATTTTTTGTATTATTTTAATATTTTAATAATTAAAAAATAATAAAAATCATAAAAATAATAAAATTAACCAAAATGTCACATTTTGAATTTTAATCACTTAGGAACAAACCCCATATTTTTCTTAGGTCTATTTAATGAGATATTAAATTTTAAAGCCCTAAGATAATTTAAAAATTAAAAAAATACATTTTTTTTGGCATTTTCACTAAAATAATTATAATAAATCATAGAAAAATTAGAAAATTGCAAAAATTAATTCTCTGATTTCCTTGATATCAGAGAGATTTTTGAAAAATATAAATTTTATTTTTCCACCTTTATTTTATTTTTAAATTAATTAATACTCCAAAACTTAAAATAATTATAATAAAAATAATATAATTTAAAAAATCACCAAAATTGGTCCAAGTGGTCCTCTGGTCATTAGGAATGTCCCATAATTTTCTTAAGGATAGAAACTTTCCCTTGGTCATATTATTAAATTTTCCTTAGAAATTCTTATTTTCCACCAAAAATAATTATATAAATAAATTAAATACAGAAAAATCACATTTTCTCCTCTCATGTCTTTATTGGCATATGAGTGAAGTCACATAAAAATTTCAAGTTCATTTAAGCTCAATTTAGTGAGTTATGAAATTATTAAGCTTGAAGGGCAAAAATGATAATTAAAAAATTTTAACCCTTAATTAAAACTTTAGGTTTTAATAAAATTAACAAATAAAATATTTGATCTTAATCTGATTTAGATGATTGAAATTCAAATAATTAAAGGGTATAAACCTACTAAATAATTTGAAGATAATTAAAGTAAACTTTAATTAAATAATTGATTAAATTTGGAAGAATAATAAAATTGGAATTATTAAAATAGGGATATTATTAGGAAGAGATTTATTCTTTAATTTAAAAATCCCTAAATTAATCATTTCAATAATATTTAATTCCTAATTAAAAATGATAATTCAAATTTAAATTTTAAAATGTTAAAGGACTAATCATTAAATTAAATTAAAAAGTTAAATTATTAAACTCTTTTTAAATTTTCAATTAAATTAAAATTAAAATTAAAATTAAATTAAAGATTAAATTAAATTAAATCAAATAAATTAAATTAAATTAAATTAAATTAAATAAATTAAATTAAATTAAATTAAATAAATAAATTAAATTAAATTAAATTAAAAAATATTAAATTAAAGATTAAATTAAATTAAATCAAACAAATTAAATCAAATTAAATTAAATAGGGTTTAGTTAAATTAAATTAAATTAAAATTAAGTCAAATTAAATTAAATTAAAGGAAATTAAATCAAATTAAACTAAATTAATTTAACATCAAATCAAACTAAATTGAATTAAATTAAATTAAATTAAAATTAAAATTAGATTAAATTAAATTAAAGTTAAATGAAATTGAATTAAATAACATTACCTAAGACATAAAGAAATTAAATATAAAACAACTTGAACACTATTCCAAATTTAAACCCATTAACTTAAATTAAATCATTTGAACACCAATTTGCCTCGAAAGCTTTGGTTATTATAACTCCTAAACGAACATTAAATGAAATGTTACTTCACCTATAGGATATTCAAATGTCCTAGTTCACTCGAGCAAGATAACAACAAAACTTGAATTCCTGGACGATTTATTCATTTGTATAATTAAATTCATTTGGACTTAAAACAATCCTAGAAATATTGAAAAGATGTTTAAGATTTATCTTAAGCACTTCCTCGATATGATAGGATGTTCATAAGAACAATTGAATTTAATTATTCTTTAATGAAGAAAATTGTCCTCAAACTAAAACACAAAGATCTAGACGTCATAGGAAATGACTAGCTATAGGATTAGGAATTTGGTAGAAAATCATAACCCTTCCCTTAGCTTTACCTAGGAACTTGTTTAAATATTCTAATTGTGTTTTAAGTGCAGCTTGGGATGACGGGAAGACCCTCCAGATACGCTTTTATTTTATTGCAATTTACATTATTGCAATTTCTTTAATCGCATCGCACATACTTTTTCTTGCATGAGAAACAACTCGTTGCATGAAAACCCACACCTTTAGGATAGTCCCTAAAACCGAAACCGAAACTAAATTAAAAGTCATTGCAAGATAAAATTCACCGCCACAACATTTCAAAATATAAAACAACTCAAAATTTAATCACAAACGTAACACAAAACTACAATTACAACTAAATTAAAACGTCCTATTGGATGATCCGGAATACCTCGGATGATGTAACCTACGTGTTGCTAACGGGATTTCCCACGGTCTAAATGAAAGTGTGGAACTCATTCAATTGAGTTTAGCAAATTCATATGGACTAAGTGAATCCGATAAAAATAACGATGCCGGAAGGATGGAACCGTGGGATCTTAACCGGTGTTGTTATAATCAACTTTAAGATTTGTTTTAATTAAAACATGAAAACACTTGGAAATTAAGACTTCTCTAAACCAAAACACTTTTCTCATCTCCTGATTTATGACTTCTAAAACTAAACCTCTGCAACAACAAGGAGCTCGGAGCATGGTGGGCGACACGACCATCGTCATCGAAGAAACTTGAATCTACATCAGCAAAACTTTCCAAGAATTAAACAACAAAGCCATAGGACTTCGAGGTAGTTTGCCTAGTGCAACATAAATCCTCAACCTTTTGTTAGGCATTTGCATTGCAAATTAAGCCCTAACCTGGTCTTAGGATTCCGAGGTAGTCGTCCGATACGACATAAACCCTCACATCTTCCAGTGCCATTTGTATGATCATGTCATACGGATATAAGTCCTAATTAACTAAAACTCGGCAAGATCAAAACATTAAACAAACATTAGGACTTTCCTAAATCCAAGCCAAACAATAGGATAGTCGGGAAATTACTGAAGTTCGCTTCGAATCCGTAATTTCTCCTACTTTTCTTCCTTTGAATTCCCAAAACAAAATGTTCCAAATTTGATCCATTCCCTATTGAAATTCCAAAATTCGATCCCTTGAAAACTTAAACCTTGAAATTCCTGAGAGCAGAATTACTGATTATTATCGAGAGTTTTCTTAGGTGATTCTCGTCACCTAAGATGTAATTAACTATAGGGGCTTGCCCTTATAGGGAATTTTAAAGAACCCAGGTAATATAAACCCCGTTTAATGTTTTTCATATTAAGCAAGGGAATTTGTCGGCACATAAAATTGGTTCGCGTACCAAACGGATGTCACAAATCTTTTAGTTTATTTAATCGAGCCCCACCATCAAGCAAGTGTGTCTATCCTTAGGGATAGATACACGGTTTGTAAGTGCGGTGCTCGTTTATATAAACTATTTGGGATGTGAGATCAGCTTGATTTCATATCTTAAAATTTTCAAATTTAAAATTATTTTCAAAATCAAATACTACTTTTCAAATTATATATATTTAAACTAAATTTAAAATCTTAAAATTCGCCGACAATTTCTGTTAGGCGACCCCTTTTCTAAATACAACACAACCTAAAAAATAATGCCGACATAGTAGAGCCAACCATAGCCACCCTTGGACATCTAGAAGTGAGAATCTAGATTAACCCATTACTACTAACAATACATCCGGACCTGATCTGTAAGTTAGCCAATGTTCTTTGGCTTGGATCAAAGGGCAAAGAATAGGAATGCTTCTATTTGGCACAATATCATAAATTAAATTCTCTAACAAATATTAAATTATCTTAAAAATCTTGGATTAATTGAAGGAAAGAAAGTTGTTATTTTATATAGTTTTCATAAATCATTCTCTTAGTATTGTTTTCTTTAATTTCATCTAGTAAATTAATAGTAATTTATAGTTAATTTAAAGGATAAAAAGATATTTTTAAAATATAATATTTAGAGAATTTATTTCTATAATTCTTCCCCGTGGGATCGATACTTGGGTTATAATAGAAAACCCTATATTACTTGAAATGATATGTATGCTTGCGTAGTACCCCTAGTGTGTAAAGTAATTTCTAAAATTTATAATATTTTGATTTATACACTAGCAGCTTATTATAAATTGGGTCAAGCTTTGGCCATCTTTTGGAAGCATATATTACTGCGTTACTTGCGGTCGGGTCATTCTCACCCTCCCAGTATCTCTCACTCATTCTCCTATTCTCGATCCCTTCTTTCTTTTAGCTCACTATTTCTTGCTCTATCTTCCTTCACACTTTCTTCTCTCTCTATTTTTTAACTCTCTACCTCTATCGCTCCCTCTCTTCAATCTCACTCACTCTCTCCCTCTCTACTTTTCATTCTTTATTCCTAATCATTCTTTTACTCACTTTGTTTACTTTCCTTTCCATTACACTCATCACACACAAACTCCTTTTTTCTCTATCTTACTCTCTCTCTCGCTCTCTCTCTTCAATCCCACTATTCATCTCTATAACACTCACTCTTAATCGGTCCCTCTCCATTTTTATTATTTGTTCATTTTCTCTCCTTATCTCTCTTTTATTGTTGTCCCTTCTCTCTCTCCTTTCACTCGTTCCCTCCATATATCCCCCACTCTCTCTCCCTCTCTCTCACTCACTTTCCTCCTTCATCTCTATGTATCTCTCTCACCTCTCTTTTTCACACACTCTCTCCCTCTTGATCTTTCTTGATCTCTCTCTTTCACTCCTCTTGCTCTCCTTCCCTCTCTCTCTCCACACACTTTTTATTACTATATAGTTCCTCACTCACTTTACTTTCTATTTCTATCTAGTTCTCTATCTCAATCCCTCACTCTTAAATATCTCTCATTTCATCGGTCTATCTCTCTCTCAACTATTCTTTATTTGTTTCTTTCTTACTCTTCTCTCTCTCGATCTCTCCTTTATCTCTCTGTCATCTCTCTTTCTATGTCCCTTTCCCTCACACACTCTCTCTCTCCAACATTTGTCTCTCTCAATCCCTCTCTCTTCTCTCTCTTTCTCATATTTTTCTCACTTTCCCTTTCTCTTTAACTTCTCCCTCCCTTTGTCTCACCCCTATCTCTCACTCTCTTTCCTTACTCATGTTCTCACTCTCTTCCTCTTTCCATATATATCTCTCTTGCTCCCTCGCTCACTAGCACTATCATTCTTTAGCTCTCTATCTCTCTCTTCTCAGTTGCCCTCCTTCCCTCACACTCTCTCTCCCTTCCCAAATTCCTAATATCTCTTTTCTCTCTTTTCCCTCTCTCATCCCCTCTCGTATATCTTCTTCCCTCTCTCCTTCTCTCTTCCACTTTCTCTATAGGTCCCTTTCATTATCCCATTATCGTTCTTATTACTCCCTCAGCCTCCCTTTATCTTTCTCAATCCCTTATTATTGCCCTCTCTAGGTCGCCCTTATGTAGCTCGCCCTTCTCTCTCTATCTTACTCACCCTCTCTCTAGAGCTCTCACACACACTCATAAACTCTCTCATACACACTCTCTCTTAATCTCTCTCCCTCTTAAGCTCCCTTTATTGATCTCTATATCACTCTCTCTTACCATCTTACTATTTCTCCCGCACTCCATCCAATCTCTATTTCTACATCTTTCTCTCTTCTCTCTCAAAATCTATCATTTTTATTCTCTCTCCCTTGATCTCTCTCCTCGTTCTCTCTTTCTTGCACTCTATTCTCCTTTTTCTATCATATGCTCTTTTGCTCTCTTTATTGTTTCTCTTTCTTCACTTTTTCATCTCACTCCATCTTTCCCTCTTCCCCCACTCTTTTTCCCTCTCTATTGCTTCCATCCCACCTAATGTCTCTTTCTCTCTCTTCTCACCTCCCTATTTCCTCCTTTACTTCAACCCTCCCTCCCTCTCTTTCCCCATCTCCCTTTATATCACTCTTTCTCTTACTCTCTTTCTCCCTCGCCATTCTTCTATTCTCCCTATCTGTATATGTCTCACTTACTCTCTCTTACTCAATCATCCCTCTTTCTTTCTTCCCTCTATATTTCCTTTTCACTTTCTGTCACTTTCTCTCTACTGTTCTCTTTTTAATCCATCTTACTTCCTCCCTCTATCTCTCTTTCTCACTCCTTCCCTCTCTCTCTCACACTCTTTATTCCATCTCTCTTTATCCTCCTTTCTCTCTCTCAATCTCTATTTTATCTCTCTTTTGACACCTTTTATCCATATCTACCTCTTTTTCTCTTTCTTGCTCCCTATCTCACTTGCTTATTCTCTCTCTCTATCATGATCTTTCTTTCCTCGTTTTTCTTTTTTTCTTTCTCACACTCACTTCCTTCCCTCTCTTGCAATTTACTGTTATTCTTACTCCCTCCTCCCACACTCATTCTTGCTCCATGTTCGCTATCCCTCTCTTTATCATCCATTCTTTTGCTCTCCCACTCCCCCCTTCTTGCTCACTCTTCTTTGCTCTATCATCCAGTACTCTCTATTTCTCTCTCACTCTATTTCTCCCTCTCTTGCTCCCTTTCCCGCTTCATTTGTTCTTACGACCTCCATCTCTCTCTATTTATTTCTCTTTACCACTCATGCTTTCTCTCACATCTCTCTTTCCACCTTGATCTCTACCTTATTCAATCTCTCTTTCCTCTCTTTCTCCCTCTCCCTATCTCGCTCCTCTCTCTCTTCATTCACTTCCTCTCCTTTCCCCGCATTTTCTCTATCTCTTTCTCATTCCCTCTCTCTTGCCCTCTCTTCTCTCACTTTCACTTTTATCTATTTCTCTATCTCTGTTTCTCTCTCTCTTTCTCTCTCATCCTTTCTCTCTCATTCTCTCCCTCTACTACCCTCCTTCCTACTCTATATATCTGCATAGCTCTCCCTCTCCGCTCACTATCTCCTTATCATCTTCTCATTCATTCTTACTCTACCTCCGTATCTCAAACTTGAACACATTATTTTACACTCTTTTCCTCTCTCTCTTCATATCTCTCCATCTCTTAAATCTTTCTTTCTCTATCTCTCTCTCACTCCCTATCTCTTCAATCTCTCTCCTTCTCTCCCTCTATCTCCCCGTTTCACACTCTCTTCATTACTCTTACCATCTGTCTCTCTCTTTCTCACTCTCTCCCTTTCCCACTATGTTTGTCACTTTTTATTATGTTTTTCTTTCTCTCTTTTATCTCTCTTTACTCACTCTTTATCTTCTTATATCCATCACTCTAACCTCTCTCACTTCCTCTCATTCTCTCTTCTCTCTCTCTCCCCCTCTCTCTATTCCACCTCACTTTATCTCTCACTTTTGCTTTATCCCTCACCACCTCTCCCTGGCTCTCCCTCCCTTTGTCACTCTCTTAATCCCTCTATCTCTCCCACACTCCTTATCTCTCACTTTCTTGTTCCCACTCTCCCTCGCTCACTCTCTACCTCTCTCACGCTCTCTCTTCCCTCACACTCTCTTCATTTCATTTGTCTCTCACACTCTCTCCCTTTCTTGTTCCCTCTTTCCCTCTC